>JARFIY010000046.1:16037500-21037500 GCA_036346155.1 Sinelater perroti
CTTACTTGACCTATGTTTTGTGAAAGGAATCAACACAAACCTCCTCAGTACAAACTCCTGCTTTGACTTCCCAACTGACCATTTTCCGATATTAGTGACTTTAGATACAAACATAATCATCAAGGAAGAGCTGTTGAACACTTACCAATAAACATACAAACTGGTTGTTTTTCCAAGAAATGATTGATAGATCACTACACACAGACATACCTCTAAAAACCATGCACTTAGGCGTAGTAGTACTACATTTTGCTCAAGTAGTCCAAGAAACAGCCCGCCAAGCTACTCCGATATTAATCCAATAATTTAGTCCAGTTTATTAACCAATCATAGTCAAACAGAAAATGGCCGAGAAACACCGGTTAAGAATAATCTGCCAAACAACACGATACTCGAACGATAAAAAAGAGCTAAATTGTGCTACCAGAAAGCTCAAAAATCTACTCTCCACCATCAGAAACCAAAATGTCCAAAACTATCGGAAACAACTTTCACCATCGGAAGCAAAAGACTACTCGCTCTAGAGGCAACAAGGTATCTTAAGCAGCCACAGCAACACAAAGCCCCGATTCGGGCAGTTCGCGAAAAAGCATTGGTATTTGCCAACCACCTAGTTATTGTTTTCAAATCATTTCCAGCGGAGTTAAATAATGAGGATGACATTTGCAACATACTAAATATGCCGTATCAAATGAGCCTGATATCAAATAAATACAAAGTTCACCAAGTGGAAGACACCAATCTCAAATATGTAAATTCCCTTAAAGCACCGGACCATGACCTAATCACTGGGATATTTCTTAAAAATCAGCTTCAAAAAGGTTTTCAATTCATAACTCAACTATTTAATGCACTACTAAGTCTTCGCTATTTTCCCGAACAATGGAAAACTGCTGTAATAATCCTAATTCCAATCCCGGAAAACCTACTGACCAACCAGCTTCTTACATGCCTATCACCCTACTACAAGCACTGTCCAAGGTCTTTGAAAAATGCTCTTACAGGTTTTTAAATAATTACTTTATTCTTGATTACCAGTTTGGTTTTCGGAAGTAACACAGACCTTTGCCAAAGTCTGGCCTGAGGGTCTGCTCTGCAAAATTAAAACATTCTTTCCCACGGATTATTTTGAACCTACCAACTCCGGTGTTCCACAATTCTGTATCTTCTATTTACGACAGATCTCCCAACTACTTATACCTGGAAACATGGTTTGCGGTCGACACAGCAATACTCTTATCGCACGCCGACACTAACATAGCTTCTCACCGTTTATAAGTTCACTTAGGTGCAATCAGCCTGGTGCCAAAAATGGAAAATCAAGATAAATGAAAGCAAATCCATCTAAGTTACATTTACACTTAGGAGAGGCAACTGCCTACCGTTGATACTTAAAAATCAACAAATCCGGCAAGTCGACAGTGCCAAGTTTCTTGGTATACATCTGGACAAAAAATTGACCTGGAGGGCGCATATCTGGGTAAAACGCAGACAAATAGGCTGCAAACTACAAAAAATCTATTGGCTGATAGGGCGTCATTTACAACTGTCTTCGGAGAACAAATTATTCCTTTGCAAGACAATACTCAAGCTCATATCGTCATACGGCATTCAACTTTGGAACACCGCCAAAACATCCAACATAGGAATATTAAGAAGGCTCCAGTCGAAAGTCTTAAAATTCATAGTAAACGCGCCATGGTACATCTCCAACGAAACCAGTCGAAAGGATCTCGCAGTTCCATCAGCGTATCAAAAGTTTAACGGTTTTGTGTGCGTGATCGAATTAGTGCTCACAGAAACACCCCAGTGGAGTGTCTCAAAGAAATTGATAAAGTGCAACCTCGTTTAAAACGATTTAAATCTCTTGACCTTATAAACAGATGTGAATAACACTTCAACAGTGCTTAACATGTTATATGTTGTATGGTAAATAGTTAAAGTGCTTTAAAGACTAGCATAGGTGTGTATCACCACTATCATGTTTGTTAAACAAACTACTAGATGTCAGTTTATGACAGATAAATATATAAAAAAAATATTGTAACGATTTTTCGAACGCCCTTATAACACCGCCACTTTGCGAAGTTTGCGAGGACTCGAAGAGTGCAAAAAATTCCAGAGCGTATTCGAACAGATCCAGCACTACAGGAAGACTTCATAAAAGGTGTTGTATGTATAAATAGCACGCAGTGAAATAGCAGGGGAACTGTTCCAGTGCGGAATAACTTGTGCTGTAGACAATTAGAATTATAGAGTGTGATTTTATATTAGTAAATTCTTAGGTTAGTATTCGAAACTGTTAAATTATTTACTTGTTATAAGTAAATTAAATAAGTAGTTTAAATACGTTTTATTCGCCACAGTTAAGAGCACAACGGTACAGTATGTATATCAAATTAGAATGGAGTTCAAGACATTTTTATGGTCACAGTTTAGGTAAATTTCTTTTTGATACCTGTTTTGCATTCATAATCAAGGCTACAAAACAAATATATTTTTTAAATTTGCACCGTAGCGTAAAGTTGGCGTCAAAGGCAATTTTGAGTTACGAGTTAGTCATGAAAAGGAATATTTGTGCTATAAGGATATCGTCATGAGTTAACAGCAGTACAAACAGTTGAAGTGACCCAAATAAGATTTGTTAAATATAACTACTATCAAAGTGAAAATTAAATTTGCTATTAAACATTTGTAAATTCTGCATTAGCAAAAAATACAAAAAATGATAATACAAATATGTATTATACAAATCAAGAATTCTCATATCTGGAATCCAAAAAATAGTTTGAAGTGTCTGCGTCACAAAATCAAATTTAAGTGCTTTTTCAAACTACCCATACTTGTTTACACTTGTACCAGCTTTTGGAAAATCAAACTCCAAACCCCCCAAAAACAGGAACTAGTGAGCCAGTAACCATCAACGTAAACAAGGAAAAGTAATAGAAAATCTGCATAAATGGCAAAAAGGCAAATTATTCAGAAAGAGCAAATATATAATTTAAATTCATACCAAACAAAAAACAATTGCAATAGAATATAATTTGCTGCCTAACGGTAACATTAATGAAGCAACACCACAAAGATGTAGCAACATCAGGAGCATAAAATAGCCAAATTCAACTTCATTCATTTTACTATCATCTCACCAAGATTTACAGCACTAACTAATAGTACAAGGTGATTCAAATATGACCAAATTTTTATGACTAATTTTTTACAAAAAAACAAAATTGCTGAACATTTACTTGCACATGTCAATCTTCAACGTACTACCCTCAGGAGCCAACACATTTTTCCAACGTTCTGGAAGCATCCTGAGGTCCTTTTCAAAAAGGCTTTTGGTTGGCGGCGTATCCACTCCAGAACAGTCGTTGTCTTGCCAACCGCATGCCTTCGAAGTATGATTTGAGCCTTACTAACAGGGAAATTACTTGACAGTAGGGCGGATGTGGTAGAAGGTTCCATTTCAATTTCCGGGGGGTTCTATAGTTTTGACTATATGAGAGCGCGCATTGTCTTGAAGGAAGGCTACCCACCTTCCTTTCCACCTGCTTTTCGTTTGGATTGGATCTCTTTCTTTAGGTGTGTGACCAGGAGGTCTCAATAATAAGCTCCAATGAATGTTCTGTCATCCGTCAGAAAGTCTATACGGATAACCCTCTACCAGTCTCAGAAGAACGTTACCATCACTTTTCCTGCTGAATGGCTCACCCGCGCTCTTTTGAGTTTGGGAGAACTGGGATGCCGCCACTCGCATCATAGTTACTGGAACTCGGGAATGTATTGTCTACATCTTATTGGTGGTTACTATAGACTTTAAAATGCACCACCTTTGTCTTTAAATTGCTGTAGGAGACGACTGGAAACTTGCATGGGTACCATTTTGTTTACGTCCGTCAAAGTGCGTGGTATTCGCAATTACACGCGAATTTATTTGAAATATTAAAGATATTACCTGAGAAGTAATTGAGGCTGTTGGAGAAGAAGAATATAAAATTGCCAAAGAGCAAAATAGGGTTGGCACTGGAGGGATTCTTTACGTTATAGTAGTAGCAGACAATGCATCCTCTGGTGGTGGAGTTATAATTGAACAAGCAGCAGGCATAATTTATTTTTAAAAATAATAATGGAACAGCTTTAACCCTCGTTAGAGTACCGCCAGCGAAGTGGGAGGTTAAAGCTCTCATATGTTTGCCTTTTCTGCCCATCATCTCTGATGCGGGGCGATGCACTGCGATTTAGACGACCGCTATTATTACCCCATTTAAAGTAGCTGGTACTCAATTATTTTTAGTGACTGAGTAGGCCACCCGCCAGGCACCAAAGAGCTCCAGGAATGAACCTGAGTCCGCTCGTACATCAGAACGCGCCTCAATCGCGCAACTATACTGGGGTTTATTTTTAGGAATGATCGTGCTAAAAGTAAAAATGTTTAGGTTTTCTAACAAACCTGCTTTAAGAACAAAAATAAACCATCTACATGTATGGACTCTGTTATAGGATGATAAGCGCAGTGAACCATTATAAAGACAGCAATTTGTCTCGCAATCTTAAAATATCTAAATTGAAATAAGATATTTTAAATGCGCCGAATCATGTTTTTGAACAAGATAGTCAGCATGGCCTATATTTTTGTCAAGCTCCAAAATCAAATAATGAAAACAACTGAGCGGGTCAAATAAAGAAGTCGGGGTCTCTGATATTATGGTAGCCACGAACAAGAGTCGTTAGAAATAGTGAAAGCTTAATATTAAATATAAACAAAATGTTATAACTCTACTGCTGCAAAATTAACAAGAGAAAAACGGATAAATTATAATGGCAGGGGATCGTGTGAAACACAATGCAAGACTCAGTTAATCTTCTTCATTGTTAGACCAAAATAATTATCTGCGTATATTCATTAAAATGCAGCCGACGTGCTACCTGTAAAGTATAATAAAAAATATGTTGACAGCATTCATAACTTATAAAAATGGAAAAAAATAAGAATTTGGCGTCTCCAGGTTATTTTAAAAAGAAAATATTTGAACTTGTTTCGGGCGACCCTAATTATGGGAAAGTTAAGGAGTTTTCAGAAGAAATTATTCCAGATCAGTTCCCATTTTAAATAGAGGATTTTTAAGAAGTCTCAAAAATTCTAATGCAGATATCAAAAAAATACAAAAGGCCACGGTATAGAAAAGAAATACTATTTTATGGAAAGAGGAACGCTTCGTTAGACTTACTGCTTCCAATTTTAGCAGCTTGTGTAAGCAGAAGAAAAATACGCATTGCCAATTTTGTAAAAAATATTATATTTGAATGAACAGCTGCTACTAAATGGAAAATTGATCATGAAATAATAGCATCCATAATTTATAAAACTGTACTAATTTGAAAGTAAAAGAATGTGCTTCATTTATAAAAAACACTATTATCTTGTTGCTTCTCCTGGTGGTTTAGTAGGAGAAGACAACATAATCGAAGAAAATTGTCCTGAAAAAGCTGCAACTATATCATTGGATAAGTACAGTTCGCAATAAAGTTTTAAAATTTGTCGATAAAATTAACGGCATAATAAAACTAAAAAATAACGATAAATATTACGTTCAAATTTGGGGACGATTAGAACTTACTGGAAACGACATGTCATTTTGTGATTTGGACTTCTCATTAGTATTGAACAAATTCAAAGGGGCAACACTTTTTGACAAACAAACATGCTGCCAAAATGACTGGAACTTTTTAATAAATGTCTTTTGCCGGAATTCATCAATTCGCAATTTCCTAAAAAAGTGATTAGATATTAACGAGGTTATTTCCGACAAATAGGCCTTCCAAAAAATCCCGAGGGACACCCTTAAACTTATTTCCGTTGGCTACAGGTTGTATCTATATATGTATACTTAGATAACTATACTACCAAACTAAATAACTGAAAATTCTGAATTTTTGGTTTTTCATTTATTTAATTTGATTTTTTTGTTCTATTAACGCAGCAAAATACTTCTTAAGTATGATAAGTATCTTCTTATTTTGTGTCAACATTATTTCTCTTAATTATTTATTTTCACTAATCCTGTAATAAAACAAAGGAGCATAAATCAATAAAAAATGAATATCATAAATGAAAAAGTTATTTAACTTACAGATTAGCAGAAAACTATGAAATTTTGTAAAAAAAAGGATAAAGGTGAAACACATAGTTAGAACAGCAACATTCGGAGAAAAAATAGAAAACACAAAAAACGAAAATTAGGAGCTTTTTATACAATATTGAAATAATCAAGGAAAGCACAAACTCAGGACACTAATTATATATATATAAAAAATTATGAGTGCTGCTGCTGCTGCTGTCACACAGGTCAAAGTCCAACTCTAACTATACTATTGCTGTCAATGATTTAGTGATTTGAGGGAAGGGCTAATAAAATAAACAAATGAGTCATTAATACTAAAAAAAATTATTCTGCCTATAAAGACACATCATATATAATCCGAAATTTGTTGATTACGCACCATGTGGTAAACCGAGAAGATTGCGGCTTCTAAGCATTGTAGGTAGAGATATCTAAAGGGATTCCCCTAGTTATGTTAAAAATTAAAATCAAGAAATACTAACAGACGGAAAAGAGATAATGGCTAGGTAGAACGAATATTTTGAAGAGCTACTAGATACTTATGGAAGGAAGGCAGAAAGAAGAAAACAAGATCCAAAAACAGAAGAAAATAATGAAGATTTGATAACCAGAGAAAAACTACAAGAAGTAATAAAAATTTGAAAAATGGCAAAGCTCTAAAAGAGGACAAAAAAATAACGACATAACAGATAAAAAATAAGGGCAATAAAGGAATGAAAATATTACCAGAGATACTTAATAGGGTATGCAAGGAAGAACAGATACAAAAGTATAGGTAAATAGCGTTAATTGTTTGTATACACAAGATAGAGAAAACAGAAATTTCAATATTTACGAAGGAAACGTGTTTTTATAATATTTCTAGATCAAATTATTGAGGAATGCTTAACACAAATAAAAACATGGGGCCCGAAGAGATTGCTCTGTAAGCAAACCCAGAACGAACTTAAAAAAACCTTTCGATTTCGATTTCGAATTTCGGGAAAATTCGAAATCGAATATCTGGAAAATTATTCGACATAAAATTTTTTCTTCATTTTCGAATTCAGCGTAAAATTTCCTATAAGAATCACATTTAAAATCGTAATGTCGAAAATTTTCCCGAAATTCGAAGTCGAATATCTCGAAAACTATTCGAGATAGAAACTTTTTGATTTCGATTTTGAAATCAGCGTAAAATTTCCTATAAGAATCAATTTTAAAATTAAAAAAATCCATAATTTTGTGACAGCGACAGACAGACCGACAGACATATAGAATTCAGTAACGAACTTTTTAAGTTCGTTGAAAAGTAAATACACGTAGTCACAATTACAGAGAATAGACATTTTAGAAGGAGCTTTTGCGGACGATATAGTAATAATGGCAAGAAATGAGAAGCAATTGCAAAAAAATAGGACGAAGCTTGTTTGGTGTTCATTTCTAAACCCATCTCTACGGTAACCTTTGCTGTCCGCCGGCTGACCCTCGTCGCAACACAACGAGTCTTACCGCCGCCCGGCATTCCGATTTGAGCCCTCGTGAGCGACAGAGCAAGCCAGCCGACCAGGTGCTCTAGTGCGCTATACTTGCACGCTGTCGCTTCATATTGTACGTTCCGCCCCGTCCGTGGTGCCCCAGGATTGAAGCCGCCAACGAAAAGCACGCCGAAAGCTGCCGTCCATGTTACCAGAGATCATTAATTGCGTCGGGAGAGCGCCCAACTGACCTGCCGCCCACCATATTTGCAGTTATTCAAGTATAGTTGTATTATTCGTTTTTTGTTTTTCTCAGTTTCGTTGTTTGCTTAATTGTTACTTTATGGTTAATTTTAGTTTTGCCCAATATATAGTTTACACAGCTCCGCTTAGTTTTATTTCCTGTTTTGCTTATCAAGTCACCTGATTGCGCTTAGTTATCAAACAAAGCTACTAAAAAGGAAGACAAAGCTGGATGTCTAAAGACATATATAGATAAGTACTAACGTTTGGGTGCAAATCCTGAGCACATACTGAAAAAGAGAAGAGTAAGATACAGGCTGTTGAAATTACATACTACAGAAGAGTAAAAGGAATTACAAAAAAGGATATAACAAGAAATATAGAAATTAGAAGAGAACTAGAAGTACAATCCGTACTGGATTTTATTACAAGAAGAGTTGGTGAGGCCATTTGCACGGATGATTAGAAGAAACAAGACTGGTTAAACAGGTATGGGACACAAAAATCCAGAAAAGAAAGAAAAGAGGAAGATCCAGACAAACTTAGGACAAGACGATGAAAAAGATGCAAGGACATTAGCAAGAAATAGAAAGCAGTGGGAGGGTTTTGTTTACACATAGTTAATATCGAATTTAAAACGTAAAAAATCTCGTATGCATTGCGGAACATTTGATATATGAAATCTTAAATAGGAATTAAAAAAGTCAATGAACTTCGATTGTGACAAGTATATATGAATACAAACAGTCGTTCTAAATATATGTAATTTGCATTGTATTTTATATTTTGAATTATATTTTAGTTGGTGTTTCACCTTATACCATTCTATCGTAAAAGAATCATGATATGTATATATTTTATAAAATTTTTGATGTTACAAACAAATGATGAATACACAAAAAATTTCCGTGATAAACGATTTTTTGTTAATTAATAGAAGAAATTCTTTTTGCAGTAAGTATAATGTGTTGCCCAACTGTCAGCGAATTGTATAACTATAATTTGATATTTATTTCAGTATAAAGTGAACTAAAAACCATACATATATATATATATATATATATTATATATATATATATATATATATATATATATATATATTTAATATTTGTTTAAATTATTCAAAATTTTATAAAATGTTAAAGAAGAATAAACTGATGTATCTAAAAGAAATTTTTTACAAAACTGATTAAATTTGTTAATATTTATTAATTATTATATTTTATATTGGGTTTGATATTAAATAATCAAATCAAGGTGTTTCAGCAATAAGTGCATTTTATTTAATCGTTATTCGTATATAAATTTTGCCCATTTCTTCTTGGTTTTACTTTGCTTCCCTCCAATTCGTTTTCTGTTGCTTTAGGTTTTCTGCTACTCTTGTTATTAGGCTGTTTTATATGTTGTCTCGGAACAACGTCAAAAGTTCTTTCGAGATCTAAAAAAGCAACGTATATCTTGTTACTTCTACTTTTTTCCTAGTAGTTGCTCAATTATAAATATATTATCCTGTACTCCACTTTCTTTCCTAAATGCACTTTAGAGTTGCATTGAGGTTCTATAATTTTTTGTAGCCTCCTTTCGAAGATTTGCTCATACATTTTAGCCAATGTACTAAGTCTTGAAATTCTTTGGTAATTGGAGCATTCCTTATTGCCTCCTTTTTTATATAAAGCTATGATTATTCCTAATTCCTAGTCCTCCCGGTATTTTTAATAGCTTTTTTAAAATTTCTCGACCTTTATTGCCAGTATTTTTACCATTTCTGTGGTTATGTTGTTGCTGCTGCTTTCCCTCTCCTTAGTGTGTTGATCCATTCATTGATTTCTTCTATTGTTATCTATTGTCTGCCTTGTGTTTGACTTTGGTTTACTTGTTCGTTTTCATATTTTTTTTAGTTTGACGTATTTGACTTTATTTAGGACTTAATCAAAATGCTCCTTCCATCTCTTTATTACCTCCCCTTCGTCATATATTATTGTCATTTTTATTTTTTATATGTTTGTATATTTCTTCCCTTTTTCGTAGTTTTGAGTGCTTTATAGAAGAGCTTTCGGTTTCTGTTTGTCACCTTCCAGTTTCTTTCTAAATTCTTTATAGTCGTTGTACTTTTTGTTTTTTCTATATTTTAAGTACTTTTTCCATTTATCTTTTTTAAATTTGACTTTTTTTAATTTCTCGACTCCACCATTTGTCTATTTTTTTGTTCTTATTTATTTTGATAATACTGCATGTTTCTTTAGCAGTTTTGTATAATATTTTCTAAGTTCTTCTGCAGAGACTTCCTTGTCATTCATATGTAACTAATCTATTTTTTCTTCTGTTCTTTTTTTGTATTCGGTGGCTATTTCTACTTTTGAAGTTTGTAAACCCTTTTTTTTTGTTATTCTACTTTTAGAGTGCCTTGGGTTTTATTTTTTCCTCTCCTCATTTATTCCTATTTTAGATGTTAACAGGTAATGGTCTGAATATATTTTCGTCTCTCTTTTAACTCTTGTGTCTTTCATTTCTTTCTTGTATTTGCTGTTGATAAGTATGTAATTGATAATAGATTTCTCATTTTTGCAATTTACTATTCTTGTATATTTATGAATATTTGTGGGTAAAAAATGTTATTTTTAAATCGTTGGTAATAGAAAAATCAATGAGTCGTTTAACATGCTGTTGTTTCTTATATTTTCTCCATGTATTCCCATTGATTCATCTGTTTCATCATTCGTTTGCCCGCCCTTCCATTAATGTCTCCGATTATTATCAATATTCCTTTATAATTGTTATAAATTTGATATAAACGACCATTGAAAATAAAAATATGTTTATATAACCAGAGAAGCCGCTGTATTAAAATACTTTGAACTACTTTATTTTACGGCTTTTATGTTCCAGTGCGGCAATCTATTTTTTTAGTGTAATAAATAATTGTTCTTAGTGTCTATTGATTCACGTTTTGGTAATCTACCTACTAAAGTGCTGTAAATATATTGATTTTTATTTAACTTCTTTTGTAATTTTCTTTTTATCTTTAAATTTAGCACCTTATATCTTATTATATCTAAAAATTCGGCAGGCAATATACATATCTATTAAAATATAAAAGAATTTGTTATTAATTTATTTATATGTTCTGAATTAAATGGGCCATTCCCGACGTTGAACGTTTTTGATATAAATAAGCCAAATTTGCTTCCATAATATATTCATAAAATAAAATTCACCTGCAAATATTTCTGCCAGAACTCCATCATTACTATTTTGTTCATATATGTTTTTATGTATATATAAGTTTGACATGTTTAAGTCAATTTAATTGTCCGCCTATGTACAAAATGCTATACTGTCTTTGAATGTAATAATAAATAGTTGGTGTTGACACAAAATATGTGTTGAAATAAATAGAAAGGCATTAGAAAAGAACAGGAAACGTGTTTAAGTATATAATTAACTATAATTTACATTACTATAATTAGAGGACGGTTAAAGTTTGAGAACCATATATTTATGTCTGTCCGAGATTTGGCTATATCGTTTCTTAGATATAAGCTCTGTAGGAAGTAGCTGATATATACGTATAAAATAGGCATAATAGGGTTCAATCGGATTTAGCACCCTTATACGGTATAAGATTGCCAACATGTTAGAATGTATTGTTGGGGATGTTTCTATACGAGTTGCAATATTGTAGCCCCAATATAGAACCAATTTGTTAAAGAAAGCCCGGAGCAGGACGTAGGATAACCAAGCGGGAGGTTTGCGATTATAAACCCTAACTGTAGACGTGCAAAAAAAGAAGCAATAAGATTGGATTTGTATGACGCTAACGCTAGCAGTTGTGATAACGGTCACCTCTAGTTAGAGTTAGAAGTATTGTTATCAGTCAGACCTAGATTTGCGCGATTTTACACCCTGTGACACTTACTTTCACTTAGCAAGCGGTACAGCTGTGTCTACGTTCTCTAAGGAATCTGGCTGAATCATGAAGAATAGAGGTGGCTATAAAATTTCCGAGGTGAAGCCGTAAATTATTGAATAAAGCTAAACGATTATAGACTAATATTAATTTGCTTATACTATTAAATAAAACTGCAAAGTTTCAGTTGTTAATTTGTATTTTTCTTGGTGCTGCAATTTTAATAATAAAAAAGTGCTAGAGAACATGCAATAATATTCTGAAGGGATAGTGGTTAGTAAATGAAAGAGAAAAATAAGATAGACTTTTGGGTTTATTCTCATTGTAGAGAAAATAATGGAATCTTTTAGAAGCATGTAGTTGCTCAATGAGCATAGAAACTTTGATGAAAGTCTTTGAATGTCCAAATAACGCGTATGTCTAGCTTGGCCCGTCTAAATAAATATTTATAGTACGATTACAATCACAAGCCGTGTTAGTGTCATCAGTTCTTGGAAAATAATTTCATTATATTTTTGAAGCTCCCAACAGTGTGGAAATCGCAAAAGGAGTAATTGCTTTAAATTACTTTAAAATAGAAAAATTAGGAAACAGTAAACCCGTGCTTTCCTAAATATGAAAAATTTACATAATACAAAAATCACTGCAATTCTTGCAAGCTATGAAATTAGTTTATAAAGTAAACATCATTAGGGTATTTTAAGATTTTATGTATATATTAAATACCAATTAAGATAAAAATGTGACGTTGGTTTTGTATAACTAAAAATGTTTTAAATCACAAGACTATTGTAGAAAACCACTAACAATACTACTTCTGATTATTCTTTGGGCGGACCTCCGTGCTTTTTCGTCATTTGAATGATTCTCTCCGCTTCTCTAATGCCACTCAATCTTGCTCCGTGGACAGTCGAATAGTGGCCGGCACAAGTGGCCTCTCCTGCGAACAGCAGTATAGGCGCAACGGGTTCGCATGGGCCGGGCAAAGGACACGACAAATCGCACTGGTGCCCTACAGTCGATGTTATACTCATGTAGCTGTAAGATCCGCAGAAGTACGGATCGGTGGCCCATTTAGAGCGAAGAATTGTGTTTGGAAACGGCAAGGAAGCATCTCCGGTGAACTGACGCAGCACTCTGGTTATTCCCTCGGCAACTTCTTCATCGGTAGCTTGTTCCATAAGTTTAGCTTCTGGACCTGATATGTAAGCGCAAAGCACGTGCTTACTTCCTTCGACTTCTTCGATCTGGCTTAACCCTTTCGTCCAGTCGGTTCGGCACGCAAGTTCGTCTGGGGACCAAGCGAATTTCATGCCCCCTTCACACCAAACCCAAAAAGGTCTTGCGTAGTCCATGAACACTTTATCGACTTGCCCATAGCCCAAATTGTAGATGGCTTCCATTTTCTCTGCGGGCAACGCTGGACAGAATAGTTTGTCAGCATGCTGCTTGAGTACTCCTAATGATACAGTGATGATAACATAGTCGGCACAAAATTCGTCTCCATCACAGCATCGTACGATAGCCCTCGCACCGCTTCCCGACCGCTC
Organism: Sinelater perroti; assembly: GCA_036346155.1. NCBI lineage: Eukaryota > Metazoa > Arthropoda > Insecta > Coleoptera > Elateridae > Sinelater > Sinelater perroti. Next base: position 16,050,783 of record JARFIY010000046.1, read on the forward strand.
TTGGACAGCACCCCAGCGAATGTTCTCGACTGGTTTGCAATATCTTAAACTGCACTCGGGCAAGTCTCGCAGCAGAGGAGCCAGAACTCCGACAAATCCTAGGGGAACTTTGATGCTTCCTCCCGGAATGGTAATGAAGCTTCCGTAGTTGTCAGCGCTGACCTGGCTGAGATCGTCCCCGCAGCGTGCGCGAACATTGTTCGTCATACCGTACATGACCCTGGCAGCGTCGTATCTATGCTCCTCGGAGAAGCTCTGTAGTTCCTGTTGAATACGAAGTCCCAAGAAGTTCAATAAGGAACCGTGCTCGCGTCCGCAACCCATGCTGAAAAGCAGGGTTGCTTCCTGCTCTACCTGTCGGAACTTTTGATAAGCTGATATACTGACGCTTGGGTGAATGGCACGGCCATCGCTAGTGCAGAAGAGCCCTTTCGCGGGGTCCGGCCGATTGATCGGCGGGCAGAGTAGCCCTTCCTGGCACGCCAGGTTGTAGATGGGGTTGGCCATGCAGCCGCCCTCTATGAACTGCGCGCCCATCTCCGCTATTACGTCCCCTAGCCAGCACGAATGAATTCTTCCGCCGGGCCTATCGATCAGAAGCGCGCGTTAAACTCTCCTCCGAGCCTTGCGACATGAATACTAGATGGTGCGAACCTGTCTGTTGCCTCCAGAACGGTAAAGTTGCTAATGCCGCACTGGTGTAGTCGGTGGGCGGCCGAGAGGCCCGCAATGCCAGCCCCCACGATGACAACCTTTGGCTCGGGCTTGCAGGGGTCTACCATGCAGTCGGCTATGGTGCAGACTTCGAAGGTGCCGCCGCTCCCTGACGAAGTTGGTACGGAGGACTTGCCGCCGGAGGCTTGGCTTAATTTCGTACATGATAACGATAAATTTCTAAAACACAGCAGTTAAACAAGGGAATTTTCTAATGGGTTGCCTTACCGAATATTTTTGGTGATGCGGATGAAGGGATATGGAAGAATAAATTTGTAGACGAACATTTTGGTTTTGTAGACAAGAATTTACGATTCACTCATTTTTATTTTGAACGCCACGTTATGTCAATAAAATGACCGGCGCGATTGCTGTTTGTTATTAGCTTGCTATTATTTGGTGTTATATCTAATAAAATATAGTCGATCATTTTATATAAAATAAACACTTTAAAGTCTCCATTTTCGATTCTGATCTTTTTTTTACCCATATATGTTACCAAGTTCAATTTTTTTTATATAATTTGGACGATATGTCTCACAATACAAAAATTTAACCCGTAATTATATTTATCTACCTGAATTACCTATTCTTATTAAGTTTGTATGGACTTTCTTTAGATTTCACTTCATTTATGAAGTTACAGATTAACAGTTATCAAAGAGCAATTAAACGTGGAAAATTATGTATTTAATTAATTTAACTCAAAATGAACTAATGAAATGGAATGAAAATTGCATGCGTAAAACGTGCAAACACATAGTTTGTAGATTTGACACAAAACTTTGATAAGGTACGATTATGTGATTTACTGGAGTTTTTAAGTCAGAATTTGAATCTACAATAATAGCTTTCATAAAAGAATTATAGAGTAATTTAAAAACAAGAATTGAAATACACTGTCAACTGACTGAAGGAGTACTTCTATCATCGGACATACAACAGGGCGATAGCCTAATCCCAGTACCTTTTATAGTCTCGTAATGGACCAAATAATGAAATAACAACTTGCAAGAATTACAAATTACTAATCAACGAAATAAAAATTATTTATGCGCTGAAGATGCTGCCCTTATGAATAAAGTAGATGATAGTTTATAAAGAATATTTAGAATTAAAACTATAACAGGAGAGTTAAATATGAAGGGGTCAACAAAAAATAAAATCCCTAAAAATATCTAAAGATCAGAGAATGGTAGAAGTACTGTGGACCAATTTTTAAGCCACGAGTACCAAAAATCAATAATAACCCTCTACATTGGCTTCAAAAAAAAGGAAAAGCTATACAAGGTAATGAAAGAACGAGGAGTCAGCAAAAGTTAACAAACATGATTATGGTAATGTTGCAGGAGACAAGGAATAACGTGAGAATAAAAAACAACACATCCGAGGAATTTGAAGTTAAAGAGGGAGTAAGACAGGAGGGTCCATTATCATCGATTAGTTCAGTCTTATACTGAAAAAAACATACAAGATAGAAACATCAACAGAATAGGGCTCATATATCAGAGGAAACATAGGTGATTAGTCTTTGCAGATGACCTCGCCGTCTTAACAAGAAGTAAACAAACATTAAAGGAAGCAGTGAAGAGACTAGAAGAAAAAGCAAGAAAGATGGGGCTGTACATTAACGAAAAGAAAACTGAAAATAGGGAATGGTTAGATAGGAAATTCTAAGAAGGAAGTACTTAAAAGGAAAATTTTCATATCTAGAAACTAAATCTTCAAGAAAGCCAAATATAAGTGAAGAAATACAGGAGAGAATAATACAAGGTAATCAATGTGTAGCTGCACTCCATAGAATACTGAAGAATAAAAACATCTCCAGGAAGATGAAAATAAAACTTTACAAGACAGTAATTCGGCTACTAGTAGTATATGTAAGCAAAACATGGACTTTAAGCAAGGCAGAACAAACACGACTGGAAGTGCGAGAAAGAAAGGTACTGAGGAAGATATTTGGAGGGAAAGAGAACAGAGACTGGACAGATAAAAAGAATAAACAAAGAACTAAAGGATTACCCAAAGAAGCAAACATAATAGGTGTCATAAGGGCTCAACGACTGCGAGGGTTGGGGCATATACAGAGAATGGCCGAAGCAAGGACGCAAAAATGTTAATGATAAGTAGAATAGGCGGAAGAAAAGAAGAGGTAGACCAAAAGCAAGATGGAAAATGGAAGTCAATAAGGACATAAAGCAATTAAAAATTCCCAGATGGAAAAAAATTGCAAATGATAGGAAGAAATGGAAGAAGATATTTTATCCTTTCGGATACCAAAATACTCAATAATCGGCTACCAAAGATATGTGCTTGAGTTGACTGTTTCTGATGTTATATCATAGCATTTATTGAACATAATGACATGCTACATTCTTGCATGTGCATAATTTTCTAATTAACATTTGTTATGTGTTGCGTTGTAAAAGTATTATTGAGTAAGTGCACTGCGTGTTTCAGTTCCTAATAGTTTATTCCAACAAATTCAATGAATAATTCACTCACTTACGTACTTTATTTCATTCCTTTATGCCCAAAGGCATAATCTGATGATCTATCTGTTTTCTGTATATTTTATATCTTTACTTCTGTCGTTGTTTTCCCTTCGCTTTCACTATGTCTTGTATATTTTCTTCCTACTTTCTTCTCGATCTTCCTCCTGATCTCTTTCGATCTCATATCTCTTACTATCCTGGAAAGTATGTTTTTTTTTATCCGCCTTATGTATTTTGTCTACTTTCAATTGCTGTTTTCTACGCCATAACTGTTTTTTTAGTTTAGTTCTTATTATTCTATTTTGTATACGAATTCTTCGTGCGTTAATTTACCCGTCTCAGATATTTTATTTTTGATGCCATTATTGTCGATTTGTACTTTTTCATCATTTACCGTTTCAGAAGTTATTCATCATGTAATATACCTGGCTGTTTCATCCACTTTGTTTTGTATTTTCTCGTCGTTTGTTGTGATATTTCTGATTCATATAATTTTTAATTTTTTCCAAGATTTGATCAATTTTTATATCTTTTATTCGAGTTTTTCTTATTGTTTACTTTCATTACTTTATTTTTGTTTATGGTTTTCATGCACATTTTTAGTTTAGTTCATGTTAAACATAAAGCCTTGTAATTTTTACTTTCTTTTTACCTTCTTTTCGTATATCATTCTGTTCTAGGTTATTCGAATCATTTTATACTTTCATGTTTTGTTGTATATTTCTTTTATCCATTCTCAAACTTGCTCTCTAATTAATTTTCTTAATTCTGATGTTATTTTATCTTTTTCAGCGGCTTTTCTATTTATTAATTATTAAAATATTAATGTCTGTTTTGCTAAAAATTATATAATCTATAATGCATTTAATATTTCCTACTCCTTTATATGTATACTTGTGTATATTTTTATGTGCACATATTGAGTGTCTTATTAATAGTTCATTTTCTATGCAAAATTTTCATTTTTTCCTTAGTGTTCATAATTCCTTATTCCATATATTATCAGACCTCACTAACCTTTATAATACTTTTTGTTTTGCATTCCATTCTTCCATTATTATTAAGTATTCTGCTTTCTTTCGCCACATTTTCGTTGTTCCTTAAAGTTTTTTATTAAATCCTTTTTATTTTTAGTGATGTCTGTTGTTGGTGCATATATATTATTTGTACGCTCTATTCTTAATAGCACATTTTTTGCGCTTAGGGTATGTCTTCCTTAATCCGCTTATTGTGATTACCCTATTAAAGTAAATTTACAACCGATCTGTAATTGATGTCCCCTGAATCAACAGATACAGGCTGTTTACAGAGTGGTCTGGAAATCTTTAGGTTCCAGGATTGGTTTTCAGAATATATGTTGCCTTTTCCTGCACAGCGCATCGCACTTTCATAGGATGTATAAGGCTGTTTCTGGTTCCTTGCTACAAAGTCTGCGTGCAAGGTCACCATTGAATTTATCAATTTTCCAGAGGTGTTCTTTAACAGTCGCATGTCCTGTAAGAAACCCTATGGTTATCTTTAGCTGTGGCCTACTTAGGTTAAGGAGTTCTGCAGCTCTCTTTTGGCAAGGTCCCTTATTGAAGGCTTTGCTAAAATTATGCCTTGGTCGGTTCTTCCAGTACATTAGATGATGAGTGCATGTCCTCTCCTTAATAAAGTTTCGGGAAGCACTTCGTGAAATTCCTAAAGCAGGTTCTGGGCCTATGTAAACCTCACTAGATCCCTGACTGGCCAATTTATCGGTTTTCTCATTGCCGTAGATATTGCAATACCCAGGTGCCCATAACAGTTTCACCGTGTTGTGTTCTGCCAGTGTATTTAGTTCGTTGATGCATTCCCATACCAGTCTAGATGATGCTTTTGTGCTGATAAAGCCTTTAAAGCAGCTTCTCTGTCTGATATATTTTGATAGCACTAGATCCATTTTTATTATTCTCTGATTTATTGTCACTTATCCTTTAATAATATTTTTTATTTTGCTGCTTGTTATTATGCTTACTCTCCTTTTGGCTTTGTTTATTACTTTTAATTCTGACATAGTATATATTCTCAGTATATATGACTTACGTAATAGTTTTATACATGCTTTTGATTTGTTTCGCTTATTTTAAATTATATCTTATCATTTCTTTTACTTTATGTTTTATTTTATGTTTATTTAGTGTCTTTATGTTTCGTGTTGATGTTTTTAATTACGAGTTTTTTTTTATTTTCTGTTGATTTACTCTTAACTGTTATCTTGTTTATTGCTTTCGTTGTTACAGTAGTTCCTTTACTTTTTCGATATATACTATTCGATATATATTTATTTCGGATAGGTTTCTGCGGTTAACGATTTAGTTTACCGGTTGAACCACGTCGTATTTCTGAAAAATTTCGACTTTTCGGTATCAGCTTTCATGCCATTTTCAAGTTTTCAAAGTTGACCATGATAACTTTTTGTATAGACAATGTTTTGAGTATTTCTAGGAAATGGTAGGAGTTTCAAACGTAAAATAATGGCAAAGCACTTAGCTACATTATGAGTGCTAGAAATTTGTGGGAGCTCATATAATTTTGCAATTCTAGAGATTTTCTTTGGGTATGAAAAACTTTTTAGTATCTATAGTAGGTTTGAATTAGTATAATAGTTTTGGTTTTCTTTTCAAGGTAGGTGGTGGAATTATTAGATATATGACGATTGTTGGACGATTCTAATAAATTTTCTTATTGATAATCTAATGTATTGTAACGATTTCGAATGCGCCTCATAGTAGCAGCGTTGTGTAAACACATGTCAAGGTTTTTTTTTTGTTGCACCCCGTCACGTCTAGCGGTCGACACAATGCCTTCTATAAATCTAATTGCCGCACACGCGAATTTTCTGGGCTTTTCCGTGCCGTTACTTTGGGAAGTTTTCGAGTGTCTTCTGGAATGGCACCTGAAAGACATAAATACCGGCAATGGGACAGCAACAGCATTCTTTGAAGTAACGCCAGCAAGGCAAAGTCAAGCACGGAAGCTGCGTGCGTAACCTAATAGCGCCGTAGATAAATACTATGCAGTTTTACATCATTAATTGAGCGTGTTGTATACATAAGTAGAGTTAAATAATTTTCAAAACCTATAAGTAAAATAGATAAATAGTTTAAGGAAATTCTCAAGTTACAAAATTTGGGTTCACTGTAGCGTTGCTTTTGTCTGCTTGTAAAATTGTAATTATTATTTTGTTTCAGAGCTTTTAAGACACGTAATTCTTTGGAAAGTAGAGTAGAAAATTAATAACAATCTTTTAATAATGGCATCAAAGTGGATGCCGAAACGTCAAGATTTATCTCAAAAAAGACGCGGTTCAATCCGTGAACTAAGTTTTTCAAATATCTTATGGCCTGACAGTTTCACCTCGTATCCTGTTCTCGTTTGTTCTTTTATAGTATTCTCAGCTCTTGATGTGTTTTTCTTTTTTTATTGTTAAATTGTATTTAATGTATAGATTACTCCTCTTACGTTTCTTTACTGAATTATAATTTCTATTTTTATATTCTAGGTTTGTATTTCTGCAACTATAATTTGCTTGTTCTTTCTTCTTTTTATTATGTAATTATTTTAAACTTTCCATTTAAATTCACAGTTTATTGTTAATTAATTATTCTAGTTTTTGAGTTAATTGGTCTATTGTTTTTTAGGCTCCTGTGCTATTAAATAACATTGAAAAAGTTTACCAAATGGTACTAGATGACCGTCGAATTAAGGTTAGGGAGATAGCAAAGCCTGTAGCATATCGAAAAAACGCGTTTGTCATATATTAACTGAAGAGGTTTTTTGCGCACTTACAGCCACTGCAGCCTCAAGGGCTTATTGTGCCCACTAACATGCACTTAATGACAGAACAATCACATACACCTATGAGTTGAGCTCGCACCGGCTAGAGGACAGAGCCAATTGGTTGAACCATCTGAGCCACCGCGTCCCCATTTGAAGAGTTAGGCATGAGAAAGCTGCCCGAGCATTGTGTCTCGCGCGTGCTTGCGTTGAAGCAAAAATGTATTCGAATGAATATTTGCAAGGTCCTGCTTAAACGGTTTCAATGAACGAGTCGATTTACTACTGTCGATGAAACGTGGGCTTACCAATACACTTTTGAGATGAAGGAATAGTCAAAGCAGTGGACTGCAAAGGGAGAACCTGCTCCAAAAAAGGCGAAACCGGTTTCATAGGCCGGGTAGGTGGTGACTTTTTTTGGGGGGGAATTCTGTTCATTGACTGCTTAGAAAAAGGAAAACATGAGAGAACATGTGCTGGTGTCGTTTACTACAACTTGTGCCAGTTGAACATAAATGAAGATAATGAACATAAACGAAGACTACCACAGGATCTAGTAGCTTCTGACGAAAATAGTGATTAACGCAATAATATCCCTAGGTCTTCAATTATTGTCAGTTTCTCATACTTAATCAACTATTAATTGCAACATTTATTATTGTAATTATTGTAAACAAGACGTTATAAATAGTCTTGCCGAGCCATTTATTGTAATTGTTAGTTTGTTTTACCAATGTCATGTATAACAATTTCCTTTGTTTATCTGACAATAATAAATCGCAAGACCTGTTATATGCAGATGATATACTGCTATTGGCAAGAAACCCGGAACAACTACAGAAAAATATCAATATATGGAAGAACCACCTAGAGGTGAAGGGAATGGAAATAAACATACAAAAAAGCAAGGTCATGCACATAACAAAAACAGAGGTAAATAGAGCAGTAATTCAAATAAACCAAAACACGTTAGAAAACGTAGACTCATACGAATACCTCGGGACGATAGTTAGCAAAGACGGAAGGATACATCAAGAAATCAAAAACAGAATAAGCAAGGGTAATAAACTATACTACCAAATAAACAACACATTGATCAACAAAAAGGAAATAAGTAAAAAAGCTAAACTACACTTATATACAACAATCTACACGCCCACCTTACTATATGGCTCTGAAAGCTGGGTAATGTTGGATAAATACAGATCGAGTATAACAGCTGCGGAAATGAAATATCTAAGGCGCGTAATAGGCAAAACAAGACGAGACAGGGTTAGAAATAGAAGTGTCAGAGATGAGCTAGAACTAAGACAAATAGTAAACGAAATAGAACACAAACAATTGCGATGGTATGGACATCTAAATAGAATGTATAACACCCGATATCCAAAGAAAATTTTCGAGATGGGAACAGAAGGAAGAAGAACAAAAGGGAGACCTAGGAACGAATGGATGGACAATATCAAGGAAACAGCTGAGAAAAAGGGAAAAACCATAGAACAAATCCGGATCCTCTCCAGGAATAGAAGGTTATATAAAGATTGGCTCAATACCCCAACACCATAAAGGTACAATAGGAGAAGGGAAAGAAGAAAAAGATCTGACAATAACTTGTAAATAAAAAAAATAAATAAAAGAGAAAAAGGAAAAACAACAACAAAGTTGTACTATGCATCGTTATTGGGCCAGTTGAGGGCAGCAATTGCTGAAAAATTGCTCTATTTAAAATAGAAGAAATGCTCTTCCATCAAGATATAGCACCGGTCCACACTTCTGTGGTCACCATAACCAAAATTTACGAATTGTAGTTGGAATTAATTGACCTCCCAGTATATTCAGTAGATCTGGCCCTTAGCGACTATTTCTTGTTTCCTAAGCTCAAAGTTTGTCTCGAAGAACAGAGATTTTCATCAAACAAGGAGGTCATTTTGCAAAGTAAGTCGTCAACAATTATTTGGGCGGATTAAAAGGTGGAAGCATCATTGGAAAAGTGTATCGACTTAAAAGGAGACTAACATAAAATAACATTTGACAGAAAAATACTTGTTTCTATGTTAGGCTCAAAACTTTTCAGACTACCCACGTTGTGTGACCATTAGTTTTAAATTAATCTCTCTGCTCTCTCTATTTTTATTAATAATAAATTTCTGAACCTTCTTTTTTTGCATAAAGTTTTTACATTTCAAGAAGTGATTTTATAATTACTTTTAGCTTTTTATTCTAAAGATTTATAGCATCCCTGTTTCATCAAAAGGGCGTCAGGCACTCGCGGTCTTTGATAAGTAGACTGGGCTACATCATTGAAATAATCCAAATGAGATGGTTTCTCATTGGTTTTCTTATCTCAGCATCAGAGTTGGTTAAAGTGATGATCGCCTTTGACTGTCTATTATTTCTAAACGCTTTTTATCTAAATTAATTTGACAGTCAGATGAGGAGGCATAACTAACTTGATTTAAAGCATGTTAATTTATCAATTATAAAATTTCTATACAACGAGATTGTACAGATGTTCATTTATGTAACCTACGGTTGGATATAAAGATTAGTTTGAAATATAATAAAAATGTTAAGCTGACCGATGATTTTTATAAGAGGAAACTAAATTTATAAAATATTACAAAACACTCGGTCATAAATATTTTTTGGTATGATGGATGAAGCCCGTAGAGGTAACTTTGCAAATTTGTTGAACAGCTGTACGCTTTTACATTCATTTAGAATTTATGTAAATAATCTATTACTTGATGAAGATGATTAAATTAAAAGGTTCAAGTTAAATTATAAAGCTTTTAGTGGAAAAATATTTATAACACGAGTGCTAATTGGGTCCTCTAAACAACTGATTCTGAACTAACTAAATTTTGTATTTGGTTTTGTTTGGACCTTCATTTTGAATACCACTAACTAGAAAATAGTGGAAAAATAAATGTAAAATTTAGAAGTTTACTACTGACATTTCTAAAACCTTGGAATGAACTTAATCAGATAAAAATAAAATAAGCATTTTTTCGGTGATCTTTAAGTATCTGTTGGGTTTATAGAATCAGTATTTCCAAACGTAGAAAGTTTTAAGTTTAACGCCTCAAACTGCGACGTCACTATTCCAGATTATTTAATATTTTCATTTTTTTTAAATAATTGTTCTTACGTTTTATCTCATTTGATAAATTAAGAATTGATAACAAATTTATTCCACAGATAAAGATCTTTTATTACAGAATGCCTGGTTCCTGTAGTGAGTATTTGTGAGATTGCGAAGAGATAATAATCAATTTAAAGCGAATTATATTTTTCAAGAAAATGGTAACAGCTGGATTGAGTGCTTTAAACAGATGCAAATATAAACAAATGCAGATACAAAACATCATAAATATAGGATGAATGAAAATGCTTAATAAATATTAATTATTAACCATAGAAAATTTTTTTAACCGAACAACACATAATTATTATTCAACATCAATGTGATCTGTTGGTGATGATGAAAGCCGTGCGGTTCTTCTTCAAGAAAACATTTTCCTGTATACCGTTGTAACTCGAGTCAAATTGAAGCTAATGCACGCTAATAGACCATCCTTATTACAAGTTCTACTTGAGTAATTGCAACTATTATTTGTTCCGGCTCCTTGGAAATTTCTTAAGAGAGTAGCAATTTAAAAATTAGAATCAAGTTCTAGGACTAACTCATTGTATAACATTTTAGTGGCATTAGAAAGTTGCTCATTTGCTAAATCAAATGTATCAGAAATGGGGAGATGATATAGAAAATTGGGTTTGTGTGTCCATACTTCTTTAATTAACTGTTTGGTGTATATGTTATTGAAAGATCTGTAGTCTGTTTATTTACAAAAGGTAAAAAAGTGCATAACTCATATAACATAACGGGCAGGGTCGCAACAAGTAACGTTAATTACCTTTTCTTTGAATACTCTCTTTTTATTTGTCACGCTTTTATAATCTTATCAATTACTAATTTAAGGTTTGTTATACATCGTTGGTTCAATGAATTTAATAGTGCTTGTAATTAATGGCGGATATTGCATGAATCGTGAAAAAGCTATGTGCGCGTTGGATCCTGCACAAGTCAACGATCGCTCAAAAAAGGCTCGTGTCAATTGGCCGAAAGAAATGCTCAAGAAATACGATGGAGGTGCTTTAAAAACCGTTTACAACATCGTCACAGGTAAATAATCTTGGATTAATGCGTATGAGCCTGAAAGTAAACAGCCGTTGACTCTATGGGTCTTCCAAGATGAGCCAAACCCAACAAAAGTCGCTCGAAGCAAATGGTCGCCGTTTTTTGGAAAAACTGGACATGTTGCAAGAGTGGTTTTAGAGGATCATAAAATGGTTAATACTGAATGGTAGACAACCATTTGTTCTTTCCAGAAGTCTCGGAAAAATAAGAAAACAAACGCGCGACGCAGGATCATTCGCTACACATCGACGCAAACAACTAGCTTTTTTAGCACTCAAAACGTCGGATTGATGGGTAATCCGCCGTACAGTTTTGATTCGGTCGCTAAAAATTTCTTTTTGTTTCCACACGTAAAGAACAAACTGCTTGGATAACGATTTTCGATGCCGGAAGGGGCGGTTAATGCGTTAAAACAAATGTTTCGGAGATACCTGCTTTGTTATGGAAAAATGCTATGAAAATTTGATATACATATACATATACATATACATATACATATACATATACATATATATACACACACACATAAAGGTCATTAATATTTTTCGATTTTAGCTTGCCAAAATTAGTGTTTTTTTTTAATTTTTAATCTTTTATTAGTTTCTGTATCGATAATTAATTATAACGATTAGACTGTACGGAAAATCCTTTTATTTTAACCTTAACAGGTAGCGAGGCTGCTAGAAAAGCTCTAGTTAGTTATTGTATTGGTATAATTAAAACTATAGAGTGTGGCAAGCACCGCGCCTTAGATGACCACCATTATTAGCCGTTGTTCGAGTGAACGCAGGTACTCAATTATTTTTAGTGACTGAGTAAGCCACCCGCCAGGCATCAGAGAGCACCGGGAATTGAATCCGGGTCCGTCCGCATCGCAGCCCGCGCCTGAACAACTGGACTACTCTGAAATTGTGATTATACAGACAACAAATTAAGCTGGTAGCCAGTAACCGGTTCTTGTCATTACACAAGAAGACAGAACCAATTTGAAGACATGTAGGTTAAAAAACAATTAACAATTCTCGTCCAACAAGACAGCTCTCAAGAAGCATGGTAAAAAGATTACTTGACTGTTCTACTGAATAAATACATTAATAAATAGTACAATAAACAGCCGCATAGCTACAATACTGGTAGCTCTAAAACGCCCTTCAAAGCAGATTTATACACATCGTTATGTTGCTTCTTAACAAAGCATTTTAAATAAAAATTAAATATAGGTATTTTATAGTGGCGAAATGTCTCAGAATAAGCTGCTGGATTTACACAGAAATTGTTTAATTAATCTTAATTTTATATATAATATGCTCAAGATAAACACCAAATAAAGGGTTTTCTATTAAGGACGCTCAAACTTTAAATTTAAATAAAACAAGTTCTGTATGAGGTATCATTAATTTTTGTTTAAAAGACTATTCGATTACATTATATATAGGATATGATATCGACCAAACCACCTCTGCGATTTCGTGGGGCACTGCCCGGGCAGTGCGTATCCGAGAGATCCAATTTTCAATTACTCGATCGCATAAATTGGGCTCGATATCATTAGTAGGGGGTGTATGGGGTTACATCATAGAGGTAGTACTTTTTTTACGGAAACGGTCACATCAAGTGTCATAGACAGGAGATGGTTTCCGAAGTCTGGTCCTCATGAAGTACCCAGCTCTCACTTATGGCTCCAAGCACCACACCCTGGTAACTGCATTGACCTGCAGGCAAAACTAAGTGAGGGTAGCCAGATATGGCGAAAACTAACAAGTGGCAGCAGGCTTGTCAGTAGCAAGTAATAGAGGAAATCAAGTGGATTGGAACGGTATTATGTAGCATATCTTTAGGCATGGTCAGAATGACTTTGAATGGCTATAGAACTGCGTATGTGGAAAGCAACGGAAAACTACCACATATTACAGATCTTCCAAGAACAATCATGACAGGGAACCAAACAGAAATGGCCTTGAGTACTGGGCAGGACTTAAATGTCCACAAGGTGCTAAGAATCTCCCAGCCTGTTAGGATCGCTACTTGGAACGTAAAAAGTCTATTTCAAATGGGAAAACTTCATAACACCGCAAAAGAAATGAATAGACTAAAAATTGATTTACTTGGGTAAGTGAAGTTCGATGGCCTAACAATGGACATATATTATTCGGGTGATAGTAACACATTAAACCAACATGGTGTTGCAGTATTGGTATCTTCAAAATTTAAACAATATGTAGAAAGTTATCTCCCGCTTTCCAATAGAATTATAATGTTGCAACTAAGATCTTCAAAAATAAAAATCAACATCATTCAGGTATATGCACCAACTGCAGAAAGTGACGAAGACGATATAGAAAAGTTTTATCATGATTTAGATCAAATTCTAAAAGTAACACACAAACACGATATGAACATAGTCTTAGGCGACTTTAATGCTAAAGTCGGCAAACAACGCTGTCAGGATATTGTAGGTGATTATGGATTGGGTGATCGGAACAACAGAGGCGAACGATTAATTCAATTCTGTCAAGAACACGATCTGGCCATAATGAACACATGGTTTAAACTTCCAAACCGTCGTCTATATACGTGGCGTTCCCCAGCAGATAATCCAGATCACATTATACGCAACCAGATAGATTATATTATAGTAAACAAACGATTTAGAAATGCTTTTAAAGCGGTAAAAACTTATCCTGGTGCAGACGTGGCCTCTGATCATAATCCCGTAGTTGCCAATATCAAAATTACACTAAGAAAGCACGAAAACCTTGTACAAAGAAATTTGACATTGAAAAGCTCAGAAACAGCGACGTGTTCGAAAGAGTGGCGGAAACATTCAACAAACGTTTAAAAAGCGAATACAAATTTAATGAAGGCATAGAAAAGAAATGGGCAACTATCCGATCCATTTCAACAAGCACTTGTGATGAAATGCTTAAACCAGAAAAGAGGTAAAAAAGAAAAACTTGGATGACGGATACTATACTCGAAATGATGGAAAGAAGAAGATTAATGAAATTATGCAATAATAGTGTTGCATATTGGGAGTTGCACAAAAACATAAAGAAAGAAATAAAAATTACATGACTCAAGGAATCTGCATAAGCAAGTCCGTGAATTAAATGGAAGAGCGTATAATAATAACCAAGGTAATATATTAATAAACTCAAAAGGAGAAATTCTTATCACAATTGGAGATAAAATAAAAGAATGGAAAAATTATACATACAATCTTTTCAAAGATGACAGAGGTGTTAAACCAAATACAAATGTAAACAAAGACAATATCCTAGAAATAACAAAGGATGAAATTATACAAGCAATAAAATCATCACAAACAGGAAAAGCCTTAGGACCAGATGAGGTACCTACTGAAATTATGAAACTGATAAAAGACGAAAATATCCCAATACTAGTAGATCTTTTCAATTGTATATATAAAAGCGGGACAATTCCAAAAGACTGGTTACACTCTGTGTTTGTAACATTGCCAAAAATTAATAAACCAAAACAGTGTAAAGATTTTCGAACAATAAGTTTAATGAGCCATGTTCTCAAAATATTCTTAAAAATCATACATCGCAGGATCTACAAGAAATGTGAAGAACGACTAACAGAACATCAGTTCGGTTTCAGGGATGGATTGGGTACACGCGAACCTTTATTGTTTATGCGAATTTTATTAGAAAGATGCCGTGATGTAAATAAAGATGCATATCTGCTCTTTATTGACTACGAAAAAGCTTTTGACAAAGTCAAACATGATAAACTTCTTGAAGTATTGACTGCGATACAACTAGATCAAGCTGATATTCGTGTAATAACCAATTTATACTGGCACCAAACTGCAGGTGTAAGAGTTGATGGACACAGTACGGAAGAAATGGACATTCTGCGCGGAGTAAGACAGGGATGTGTGTTATCACCCTTACTTTTCAACTTGTATTCAGAAGAGATTTTAGACAAGCTTTTGACAATTCTGATGATGGAATACTATTAAATGGAGAACGAATAACCTCAATAAGATATGCCGATGATATCGGTATTAATGTCTGAATCAGCTCAAGGATTGCAAAGAATGCTGGACCAGATATCAGTCATTAGTCAAGATTTCGGTCTCTCCATAAACACAACAAAACAAAATCAATGGTGATCAGCAGAAATCCTCAAGCAACGCAAATAGTACTACGGCATAACAATAGAATAATTGAAAACGTATCTCAATATCGTTACCTGGGCTCATGGATAAACGATCAGTGTAATTGTCTGCAAGAAATCAAGGTGAGAATAGAAATGGCCCGCTCAGCATTTATGAAAATGAAAGCAACATTATGCTCTCACGAGATACATCTACAGATACGTATCAGACTATTACGCTGCTATGTGTACTCAGTGCTGTTTTATGGTGCTGAAACGTGGACATTAACGAAGGATGCCCTTAAAAGAGTAGAGGCTTTTGAAATGTGGACATACAGAAGAATGCTTAGAGTTCCATGGATCCACAGAGTGAGTAACAAGGAAATTTTGAAAAGGATGCAAAAGAAACAGAATGTATTGAGAAAATAAAACAAATAAACTGCAATACCTCGGCCACATTATGAGAAACACTAAATATCGGTTATTGCAACTAGCACTACAAGGCAAGATTAACGGCCGACGCCCACCAGGTCGCAGACGTATATGTTGGCTGAGAAATCTAAGAGATTGGTATAAACTGACATCATCACAACTGTTTAGAATTGCAGTATCCCGAATCATGATCGCAAACACTCTTTCCCGAAGAGTATGCACTTGAAGAAGAAGATCATTAGTAGAATTGGTTATGTTGACTTTTAAGGCATCAATAGTTTGCGGCTTATTCGCATAGCCCCAAAAGAAAAAGTCTAATGGTGTTAAGGGGGTGGGGTAGGGTCTTAGAGGTAAAAAAAAATCGATTTTTTTTTTATTTCATAAAATGAATGTACAACATCACAAGAATATGGCATTATAACTTTGCGCCGCTCCAACTCTACTAAAAGTACGAAAACGACGACCTTGACGCACAGTGTATTCCAGTTTAGAGACAGACGTTGCGCGTAGCAGTTGTGTTGTGTTTTCGCTCCGATTTGCTGCGTTTTCGCTCCATTTGTGCTGTGGTTTTTCATCTACAGTTCACAAAATGCCGAAGAAAGTTACCAGAGAAGATAGAAAGAACACTGGTTTAAAGTTGTACCAATCTAAAAAGAGAGTACCCCCGCATAAACGCAGTAATGATAACAATGTCGAAGCAAAAAGTACGTCAGCCAAAAAAATAAAACTGAGCGCTAGCCGAGACGTTTCTGAAGATTTGCAAAAACATTTTAGGATCACTGATTTTATGTTAGTTTTTGCGACAATTGCTACTTTGGTACAGTGTGGAAAATATCAAAGTTATGTGTGAAAAATGTAAAAATCCTCACTACGTTCCGTCAAGTGAAAGAATAAATAATGGTGAATATGAAGTTAATTATCGATTTGCTTTTATGATGCGAGTTTTAGGCTTGGGATTAGCTGGATGTGAAAGTTCTGCGGGCTCATGGATTTGTCAAGTAATTTTGTATCTAAGACAGTGTACAACTTGTATTTGAAAAAAATGTGCTCAGGTGTAATAATAAATATTGCAAAAAGATTTTTTGTCTCTGCTATACAAGAAGAGAAAGCAGCTACGTGCAAAGAGAAAAATCTAGAAACTACATCAGAATTAACCGTATCAGGTGATGGAACCTGGAAAAAGCGAGGATTCTCTTCTTTGTATGGCGTAGCTTCTTTGATCGGGTATCATACCGGAAAAGTCATCGACATTTTCGTGAAAAGTTCGTACTGCCACATGCGCACAACTTGGAAGAATAGACTCGATTCTGCAGAGTTAGAAGAGTAGCGCGAGTCTCATGTAAATACAGGCAAATGCTCAGCAAATCACGAAGGAGCATCCGGTAACATGGAAGTCGATGCGATCGTCACAATGTTTAAACGTTCACGAGAGAATGATGTGGAGATTCGAAACTATATTGGAGATTGCGACTCCAAAACATACAGTGGTGTCGTCAATGCTAAACCTTATGGTGAAGATTTTGTAATCAATAAAAAAGAATGTGTAGGATACGTCCAGAAGAGGATGGGGACTCGTTTACGCGATTTAGTAAAAATAATTGTAATACATACTCAAACTAAGGCTGGAAAGAAAATGCAAAGAAAAACACTTTCCAGTAAAGGCAAGCTCACTGCTAAATTGATTGACAAACTAACGTTTTATTATGGTCGTGCCATCCGTTGCAATTCGCATTCTGTAGAAGAAATGAAGAAGGCCATTTGGGCGACTTATTATCACTACGCGGCGAAAACTCATGGTGTGAATGACAGAGAGCCGTAGGTGCAAACGAATTGCGTTCTTTCAAACACACCTACTATGCTCTACCAAGTGATGTTTTAGAAGGGATTAGACCAGTTTATGAAGATCTGAGCAAAGATGCCCTCGTGGAGCGATGTATTGGCGGATTCACTCAAAACAATAATGAGAGTATCAACCAACTCATTTGGAAGATTTCGCCAAAAACTGAGAGCGGTTCAACAATTATTGTTGAGTTTGCAGCTCAGGTGGCTGCCTCTACCTTCAATGAAGGCTGTGTTGCTTACCTGACCTTTATGGAGGAGATGGGAATCAGTACGGGCCCAAGTTCTCATGAATGGGCGCACTCAGTGCACAATACACGAATGAGCAGAGCGGACGAGCGAACGGCGGAACATACCAAAGAAGAGAGAATTCGTCGTAGGCAAGAGCAAAAAGATGCATTTGACATTCTACATCAAAGTTCTTCACTTTATGGACCTGGCATTGATGATTCTGTGTGAGTATAGAAAAAAATTACTACCTTCTTAACGTTTAATTTGTGACTTTATACTGTAAAAAACTTTAAACGCGTTTTTCTCGAAACAACGTTTTCAATGCCGGTGCACTCTGTAACTCAAAATCTATTGCACCGATCGTTCTGAAATTTGGTACACTACTTTTATGGACAATTTTCAAGGTAGCAACCTCGAGTTTTTGTTTATTTTAATTATTATTATTTATTTTACAGTAACAAATGGCTAATTTTTACTCGAAATTCGGTATTTTCAATTCAGAGTGTTACCAAAAATTACAAAAACAAACAAAAACTCACCGTTGCTACCTAAAGAAACTCATTAATTAGTGAAAAAACTTTGTTTTTTTGATTTTAGATAATCCAGTGTTGTTATGCGGTGCACCGTGGATCAACTTTTTTTTGAGGCGCCTGCGAATTCTTTATATTTTCCAATGAAAGTTTAACACAATATTCGTCAGATGTTACTTTATCAGTACCAATTATGTAAATAAACTTGAATTAACCATATTCTCTAAAAAAATTGACAAGAAATCGTTTTTTTTTGCTTCCAAGACCCTACCCCCTACCCCCCTTAAATCACACGATCTTGGTGACCAGTTGACGTCGCCAAAACGCGTGATAACCATGCCGTCGAATTTGTCGTGCAGAAGATCCATTGTTGCATGCGCTGTGTGGCACTTAGCGCCATCTTGTTGGAATCACATATCGTTGAGATCTATATCTTCCAATTTAGGCCCGAAAATTGGTTATCATTGACTTATATGTCTCGCCAGTTACAGTTATGGCGGTGTCAGCTTTATTTTGGAAAAAAGTACAGGTCAATGATCCTGCCAGACCAAAATCCACCACACCAAACAATAGCTTTTTCTGGATGCATTTGCAACTAATGGGTCTCATGTGGATTTTTATCTTTCCAAATGCGACAATTTCGTTTGTTGACATAGCCTTTCATCCAAAAATGAGCCTCGTCGCAGAAGATGATTTTCCGTCCGAAATTGGGGTCTGATTCCAATTGCACCAGAGTCCAGTCAGCGAACTGAATAGTGTACGGGTGCAGGCCTAATTGGAAAAATTCGCCAAGTTGAGGTCTGCGAAATGCCAAGTTCTTGGGTGCGACGAGGAATTTACTGCCTCGGGTTATCCTGCACACTTTCGTTTACTGCAGCAATGTTTTCTGCAGACCTTAGGTTTCGGCGACGTATGCGTATTGTTTGATTTTTTAGTGAACCAGTTGATTCAAATTTGTCCACCAAACGAAGAATAGTCGACTCAACAGGACGAGGTGTGCACCGGAAAAATCACGTAGCGTACGGAACGTAGCTCGGGCTGAGCACTCATTCTGATAGTAAACTTTAATGACTTGCATGTTTTGCTCAACACTACAATTTTCAACGATGATTTACCCAATATTAATTACTATAATCTCTAAATTTTATAGCTGTAGCTTCACCAACATGGCCGCTATACACTGTCAAAGTTCAAGCGCCCCTATTGGAAATGCCTTTATATAAAGATTATACTTATTCTAACTATTTCCTTTGATCTATTTTTAAGTGAAGCTTACAGGGTAATAAATAAAATAAGGAATCATATCTAAAAGCTTATCTAAAAATCCAAAATAGAAAATAATTGAGATTTTAAAAAATGTTTTAATTTTTAAGGAAAGTTAGTATTCTCTTTGAGAAATTCTATTCGTTTTTAAAGCCCATTCTTTTCCTAAAATTGCAGGTTAAGAGTAAAGCAATCACAAATAATACCCAAAACATTGATTTACTATTAAAGGAAAAAATGTTTCTACACATGCCGAACAATCGCTAGATGGGTAGCAGAGTTTCAGGGAGGATGCGAAACAACCAGCAAGCGGCAACTGGCAGGATAATTCTGTAACATAAAACCTGTAATGTTATGTTTATTTAATATACACAAATAGAGGATTTGTTAAATTGCCGTACATTTTGCCCATTCCTTGTCTTTTCATTTATATATTACAAAATTTCCACCCGTGCTCGTATTCTCGTACGACTGTTGACTGACAACTGATTTAACATTGTTTTCTGTGTACAATCAGTTAAGTAAGAGCGTGTTCGGGTTAATGTGGAGGAATAATTATTTAAAAACATTTTCAAATACATGGGCACGTTGTACTCCATCAGAACAAAGATGATATTGTATCAATAATGTGTTCAGTCACCACCGGCGTCGATAATTGCCTGGGATCTTCGAGGTGTGCTTTCTATCAAATTGATGGCGTATTCCTCCGGCAAGGATCTCCGAATGAGACAAATTTCTCGTGTCAACTGCTTCAAAGTAAACAATTTTCTTCCACAAAGCTTCTTGTGTTTGATGTATGCCCACACATTCTCAATCGGATTTGCATCGGGCGACTGCGACGGCCAATCGAGTGTAACAATGCCAAATTACTCTTTTCACTCGATGTATAGCTTATTGTGGTGTTTAAGGTCGTTGTTCTCCTATAGAATTCAGTCCTCGTTTTTCTTGATGAACCGACGTTCGGCAGTAGGCAACAAATATTTTTTTTTAAATATCTAGCACTTTCAGAACATTTAGCTTGTACCTAAACAGATGCAACGTTCCGAAATCCAGTTTTAAGAAGCAGCTTTAAAGATGCACTTTTATTGAATGTTTAACGGTCCGCTGTACCAACATGCTAGTTGAGGTTGACTAGGCTTGTGGGGCGGTAACATATCATCAAATAGAAGTCTGTAAAAATTACATTACTCCGATCTTGGTCTGTATTGTCCTTTCCCCAAGCGAGTCGCTTCGTCACATGATTTCACCTAAAAGATTTCTTTACTGAACTACGACATTTGATATCGTGCGCACGGAGATGGGTTCGGAGAGCTAGGGTACTCCTTGACGCAATGTTAAGCCCGGGTTCTGCAAAAATAAGATCACGATCTGTTTTCGACTTTAGGGGAAACTTTGCCTATCGAACCACGTTCCGGCAAGTCATCGATTGTTTTTGTCTCCTTATATCGCTGCACCCACTTGTTGACGATTGTTTCAGACATGTTCCTGTACGTAGCAGCCGTTGCATGAAACATTTTCGAATATTTTGGGTAGGTATAGACAAACACAGGCTTGTAGCGCGACGGGTCCACCTATGGGGTTTTACTTGTTTTTCAGCAATAATTTAATGCCAACTGAATCATTTGGAACAAAGCATCGAGGACAAAGGTTTCCTCCATCGACTCACGAAAGAATTAGGGCGATATCTTTTACCAACTACTAATTATGCTGAATACGGGATTACTTAACTGACTATAATTAAAGCACATCACATACCCAAATTGTATTGTGCACACACAGTGCTCATACATGGCTTTCTTGAGACGTACGACATTTTGTGACAGCATACCCTATTTTTTTTTAAAAAACTTTGTTTTTCATCCGTTTTAAGCAAAGAAGGCTCGCCAATTAAGCACTGGCAATATAACCACAATTGTAGGAACATGAAAGAAGCAATGCGTCCATAGATTAATAAATTAATTCATAAGAAATATGAATAGACACCATACGGTACGTAAGATAAACCCACCGCACATAGAGAATAGAAGTTTTTCTCAAATGAATGCAGCAAATATGATGCAATTTTCCCTAGTTAAAGAAATATACAAGCTACAAACATAGAAACATAGAGTGTAAAAAGATAAAAAAATTGGAAAACTTTAGTGAACACAGATGGCTACAGCAAGATAACTTCTTAAGTGATAAACATAAAATAACTCATACAGCTGCAGTAAGAGAAAATGCAGGAGTTGCGATAGTTCTTAATAAAAAAATTGGGAATAGAATTAAGAGCTACATTTCTACATAATGTAAGAATTATGGTAAAACAACTATATACAAAAGTTGTATGCAAACATTAATGAAATGTTGAGGTACATAAAAGAAGGTGAGAATATAATCCTGTTTGGAGATTACTATGCAGTAGTGAGTGATAACGACAAAATAATAGTTACAAAAAGAATGAAAACTCAAACACAATTTAGTTATAGCTAACATCGTGTAAGAAGAAAGTATCTTCTTAGAGTGTATGAATGTTGGTAACAATTTCGACAAAATTTATTCCGGTTTTTAGCAGTTCTAATTAATTCGTGGGAACTCATGCGTCCAGTTTCCGATGTTTTTGAACCAGAAGTATCTTCTACGACCCCGCCCTCTTCTTGCATTAATTTTCCTTCTATAATAAGCTGTATAATGTTATATTTGTTGTTGCGGTGTAGATGGCCAAGGTATGCTGTTTCCTTTTGTTAATATTTACTAAAAGTTACTTTTTTGTGCATTCTAACACTTCTTCATTTGTAGTATGTTCTGTCCATGATATGCGTAAAATTCTTTTGAACACACAGAACTCAAAAGATTGTAATATTATTTCAGTACTAGCCTTGAGGGTCTAAACCTCAGCATCATACATCAGCACTGAGTATATGTAGCACTGCTTAAATATGTATCTTGTTGCTAATTTAAGGCTTCAGTTGATAAATAGCTGCCTCATTCTTATAAAGAACAATCTTGCTACCTCTATTGTTGTTTTTATTTCCAACTCCGGCTCTTTGTCTTCCGTCAGTCAGTACCGAGATATTTGCATTTTGGCACCTTTTCAATTTGTTGGTTGTATATTATTAATTTTGTTTGTATTCCTGAAGTTTTGCTGAATATCATAAATTTGGTTTTTCGTATTTATTTTTTGTCCGACTCCATCGCTCGCTGGAATTACAGCGTCCATCAATGGTTACAAATCCTGCAGGCTATTCGCTATTATGGCCGTGTCGTCGGCATATTGTGAGGACACCATTTACTTTTATGTCGTCTTCAGTGTTTTCTAAGGCATTTCTGAAAATCTCTGGGTAGATTTTCCTTAGAATAGAGGAGAGAGGACACAACCCTGTTTAACGCCTCTTTTAATTGGTATCATTTCCGTGCGTTCATTGTCTAGTTTCACTGTGATTCCAATCAAGTTTTTGATAGCGTGTATGTCCTCACACTCGAGACATTTTTCTGTCAGTATCCTTATTAGTGCTTCATGCCTAACGCGACCAAAAGGCTTCTCGTAATCGATAAAGCATATAAAGACATATCTCTGTTTGTTCCCACATTTTTGTAATAAAACTGATAAGCTAAATAATGCTTGTCTGGTGCCAACTCCTTTTGGAACCCGAATTTATATCTTGTTCACATTTCCGGTAAATTCTTCGATGAAGAATTTTTAAAAATAATTAAATACATAATTTAGAAGTCTTATAAGACGGAAATTATCGCATTTGTTTGCATTTGCTTTTTTCGGCAAGGCGATGAATTCTGTCAGCCAGTCTTTAGCTGTTACACCAGTTTGATAATTAAGTTAAAGAGTTTATTTCATCCAAAAGTTTGAGGAATTCGTTGTAGACCTGATCTGGTCCGGCAGTTTTATTATTTTTTGTGTTTCTTAATGCGTTTGTAATTGCCGTACATAATACTTCTAGTTTATTTTTTGCAATAATTAATCGTTGATTAGTTCTACCGTCATCAAACAATTCTTCTATATATTGTTTCCATATTTGTTGTAGTTCTTTGTTTGTGATTAGTTGATTATTTTCGTTTTTAATATTTCCACCATTGTATTTTTTAGGAGCATCTATCACTTTTCAATCTTTTTATGTATGTAAAAATCATCAGGTTTTGCTTCTAATTCTTCTATTTTATTGCATTTATCTTTTAATAATTGTTCTTTTGTTTTGTGTATTTTTCTTTGTATTGTGTGATATACTTTTTGGTATCGGTGTTTTTTTTTGTTTTTGTAGCTTGTTCTCTCTCCCATTAATGCCAATATTTCTGGAGTCATCCAAAGTTATTGGTAGGAATTGTGTTTTATGTTTTGATGATCGCTGTTTTAGCTTGGTTCAAACGGATTCTATATATTCTTTATCGGTTGTATTATTATCAATGTTCTGTTTATTATTACTTGTATCCCAACTAGCTTTACATTTTCATTTAGTTCACTATTTAGTTTTTCATGTTCTGTTTTTGTATATTAGGTTTTCTATCTTGTTAGGTCTGTATCTTTTAAGCGTATGTTAATTTTGCCTAAATAATCGGGTTATAGTCTAATCCTTTATTGATTTCAGGGTAAGTTCTCATTCTTGTTAACCCTTTTGTAAATCTCTTATGTATTAATTTGATTAAGTAGAATTATCAGTGGTGTGTTGTAGAGATGTCCAAGTGTAAAGTCTCCTAGATGGTAGTTTAAAAAATGTATTCAAGATCATCGTGTTTTTCTTGGCAGAGTTGTACAAGTGGTTTTACTCTATTATTTTGTTCGCCTAGATCGTATTCTCCCACGATATCTCTATCTTGCCTTGACCCACTTCAGAATTGTAGTCGGCAATAATAATAATGACTTTATTTTTTCTTATGCTTTGATTAGTTTTTTTATTTGTGTATAGAGCTGTTCCACTTTAATCTCTGATTTATCGGTTGTGGGAATCTCTACCTGAATGATTTTGATATTTTTTGGCGTTGCGTTTAATTGTATGAGCATCGCGCGGTTTGAGTAAGGTACGAAGTTAGTTACAGATGTATTTGAATCTTTGTTAACCATAATGTAAGTAATACGGGGTGTTATTTACAATATTACATCTACCACATTCTGGTCATCTAGTCTCTGATATCCCTAGGATGTCCTACATTAAGTCTATTCATTTCTTGGGCTACATTATAAGTTTTTCCCATTATGTATATGGTTTTACATTCCATGTATCTATGTCTGACACTTTTTTTATTTTATATTCATGTTCGGATAGGTTTTGTCACCACTTTTCTTCGTGGGGATTCTTAGCACTCTTTGGCTATATAAAGTCTCCCACGGACTAGGGGCCACGTTTATATTTTGTCTTGCCATAATTGTTAGATCTAGAGAGAATAGTAGTAGTTCCTCGTTGATTTCTGCGCCGCGGTGCTATGGCTGGTGAGGCATTGCGCTTTGCCTATAGATGCCCAATAATAAGCTTTAAGTGAAATCAATTTTCAGTAGCCTTATTTCAGGACTGACAACACCGCTGCCTGTTGTCAGTCAGCTTTGGTCTGCCCCGGTGTCCCCGGTATCCCAGAGGAAAGTATATTTGGACTATATATAAAATTAATTATAACAAAATAAAGGTATAAGAATTAAATCAGGGATTATCTAAGTGCAAACGTAAACAGCGGCCAAAAGATGTTGATGATAAAAATAAAACCGACATTTTAAAAATTAAGGTATAAAAAAGTAGCTGATAGTAGATTGAAAACTAAAGGACGGCAAAATTGGAAAAATTAATGGAAGAAAAAATATATCAGAGACACAATAAGAAAAAATAATGTGAGTGTATGAAACAACTTAAAACACACTACAATACAAGCTACAATTACAGTGATAGGCTCAAAAGCAAGACAAAACAGAAAACCATGGATTACGGAAAAATAACTGGAATAGCAGAAGAACAGTGAAAGTACAAAAACTCACACAATAAATGAGAACAGAAAAATTTAAAATGTAGAGAAATAGAATGAACTGAGAAGCTAAAAAAGCTGAAGAGCAGTTTGTTAAAAATAAGTGCAAATAAATGGATAGAGACATGAAAGCTGCTAAGGCGGAGAAAACCTGTCTCTTCTATTTCTTATAACTCCTTAAGTGAGTTGAGTAGATGGCAGGGTTGCTAGAGGCATAAAAAAGTTCCTCAACAAGCGCAAGGGAAAAATTTCGCAATAAAGAACGAACAAGGAGACATACTCATTTAGCAGAAATATAATAGTGCCAGATGGAAAGGATATGCAGGGAAACTTTGTGAAGAAATAATTAAATAAAATCTTGTTATAGAAAGAAAAACGTAGAGAAAGATAAAAAGGAGATCCAGTACTAAAAGTTAAATTTAACAAAACGGCGAAAATGGAAAGGTCCGGTAATAGATGAATTACCAGCAGATATTTTGTAATACCTAGGATATTTTAAATACCTAAAAATATCATTAAACATCATAAAACGATTTTGGTAGCCAAAAAGATAACAATAATGAATGTGCAAATTACTGAGGGAGGACGGTGGGGGAAGTAAAGGGGTTAAGAGAAAGAGGGAAAGAGAAATATTTATAACTTCAATATAATCTAAGGTATTACGGTATCATTTAAATTATTTCCTGTTTATCTGTAGATTTTGCTCATTTTTAGGCTTCTATACATTAAAATGAGAAGCCTTATGTAGAGAGTAATGTCGTCTGTCTGCCCGTCCTTTTATTTTTCAACTTTTGATCAAGGCAGCTTCCAAGCTGGAGACAAGTTTCTATTTCTGTCATTTCTGACATCTGAGATAGGGAAATAACGTCTCCAGTATTCAACTAAAGACCATAAGTCAAGTCCAGACGCCAAAAATCGGCCTGATCGGAAAATCTCGAGACCGGAGTTCCACGTCCGTATTTGTTTTTTGTCATTATCTTTCTATCATCCAACATCTTGCTTGGTCTCTCTTTTCTTTCATTTTAATTTTCTTGCGATTTTTATACCTTTTTTGTTTCTTTTTTCTATTTTTACCATTTTAATTGGTGTCGTCACATTGCTTTTAGAATTGGTTCCATTTTTAATTATTTTTTACCTTTCTATTATAAATTTCAACCTTTTTTTAATGCGTTTAACACCTCTGAGGTATTTTATTTTTGTAGCATGTATTTTTAATATCACGGGTTTTGATAGAACCTAACTTTCACTTTCCTGTGTCAGAACTGGTTTATATATTGTATTATAAACTGTTATTTTCGTTTGCTTAAATATTTCCTTTTTTTGCATAAAGTTGTTGTTAAGAACGTGGTATGGTTTAGCTGCGCTTTCTTTGTCATTTATTTCAGAGTTGTCCTTTCAATTTATATGTATCTTTATTCCTAAGTATTTGATTGCCTCTGCTTGTTCTAAATTTTTATATAGTTGTATTGATGATACCTTCTGTTCTTTTTTTCTATCAAAATTACTATTGCATAACAGCCAGCGTGGTCCCGTGGTTGAGGGGCGGGCTGCGATGCTGACGGACCCGGGTTCAATTCCCGGTGCGTTCTGATGCCTGGCGGGTGGCCTACTCAGTCACTAAAAATAATTGAGTACCTGCGTTCATTCGAACAAGGGGTAATAATGGCGGTCGTCTAAGGTGCGGTGCTTGCCACATCACCCCGCATCAGAGATGGTGCGCGACGACCGGGCAGAGAGAGCGAACGTATGAGAGCCTTAACCTCTCAGTTCGCAGGTCGTGCTCCCACGCGGGGCGTAGGGCCTTACCATTATTATTACTATTGCATTGTCATTATTTATATTAAAATTTCTGTTATCTAAATATATTGTAGCTCTTGTTTGTTATTTGCTTAAATAAATAGGTCGTCAGCAAATATGACTTTCGTTATTGTCACCATCTCCACATTTCTGTAACACACCTTCATATTTTTTTCCTTTTTGTTTTGTTTCCTTCATTATACGTTAAAATAATATTAATAGTGTTAGAGTTATAAATGCCTTGCTAACTGTGTGTTTCTTGTACTTAAATAATTCCTTACTATATAAACTATTATATTTTCGTGAGTTTTATTGTCCACGCCCCTTTTTTCTCTATTATTCCTTCGTGTACTTTTAATATTATGTTAAGTATGGTGATTCCTCTGTAGTTTGTACATGTTTTGCTATTCCCTTTTTGTATAGGTAATAGTATTTCTAGTTCTTAATCCTTCGATGCTTTACTGCCCAACTATGCTTTATTAAATCGTTAATATTTCAGTGGTATTACCAAATTCTTCTGTTTTTCTTTTCAGTATTTTCACAGCTTCGAGTCTTATATCTTTTTCTTTTGTATATCCTGTATTATATTCTAGATTTTCTTTTTCTTGTTCTATTTGTTTTTTTCAGTTACCTGTTGTTTTGTATTTATCATGTTCTCAACATAGAACATATAAGATACAAGAGGAAGACAAAAAGTGGAATTAGAGATGCGTAAAATAAAAGAATATGTAAATAACATATTCCTAGAATAATAATAATAGTTCCCCGTAATAGGCCTCGAAGGTCCTTTGGGGTCGTAACAGGATAGATCTGTTACAGTCTAGAGCCTACGGTACACAAGGGTAGTAACGTGGCCAGCGCTACGTACCGACCGCCTATTATTACCCCAGAGTTTGACCTCCAGGTACTCATTTATTGCAGCCTGAGTCGAGCTGGGCCGTAAAAATGCCAGCGATCGAATTGGCGAGAGCGGGATTCGAACCCGCAACTCTTGGTTTCGTAGTCTAGCGATCTATCCACTAAGCTACCACGCCTCCATAATCCTAGAAAATTTGTGAAAACAAATTAAAGACACATTAATAAATATATGAAAAGAAATATGCGGAAGAAATATATGGAAGACTAAATAAAACTAAAAAAACACCAAGTGGTGGAATAAAGAAATAAAAAAGGAAATTAAATTGAAAAAATATACCTGGAAAAAATAAATAAAGAAAACTATAACAGCTATAATGAACAAAAATTAAAAGTTAAAAAATAGCGAAAAAACAATACAACATCCGTGGGAACTATTTGGTGGAAAAATGGGGCATAAGAAAAATTAGAAATCAAAAGCGTCCGATAAGGAAAACGATATATAAATTCGAATATAAAAGATATTATGAGGACGAGATAATGGCATGTTAGAAAGAGTACAAAAATAGGCTTAACCATTTGGTAAATAGTAAACCCAGTTTGTTGTAATAAGTAAATAATGTAATTATGTAACTGGAAATATATTCCACAAATGCCTTTTGAATTAATCTTTATTTAATACTACAGCTAATTTTAAATTGAACATCTAAACATACTATTTTGTTAATGCCGCATGAAAAATAAACAATTTATTTAGATTTTTCCATGCATATACCGTTGTGGTTTTGAGCCGCAGTAATACTCAAGGCTTCAACCTTGGTTTTCTCAATAAAACTCTGCAGCGGCACGATCTCATTGGCAGCAGTGACGATTTCTTTCCACGAGATGTTGATGTTGCTCGTGGTGGTTAGCCTACCACACACTACAAAGCGAATTATTAAGTTTCCGTTGTGGTGGCAAGGAATGAGGTAGAGCTTCTTTTTTGCTGTTAAAATGTCCAAAAGCTGCTGCGTGAGGTTGTCGCCTCCCTTTAGACGGAAGCAGACGAGGCCCAAGTTAGCCGTGGTCACCTCGAACCGGGGGTCAGAAAGCACCAACTGCTTGAAGTGCTTTGCCAGCTCTATTTGAGTGCGGATGTGCTTCTGGATGCCCTCGACGCCATAGATTCTTAGGACGAACCAGATTTTTAGAGCCCTGAACCGGCGCCCCAGGGAAATTTGCCAGTGGCGGTAGTCCGGGGTGCGTCCCTCGTACTGGTGCTTCAGATAAATCCGGTCCACGTTGAAGGCCTCCACGAGCAGTCTCGCGTCTTTCACCCACAGCGCGGAGCAGTCGAAGTTGACCAGCATCCATTTGTGCGGGTTGAAGTTAAAGGAGTCGCACAATTCGACGCCCTTCATCAGATGCCGATATTCTGGGCACGTAAAGGCAGAGCCGGAGTAAGCTGCATCCACGTGTAGCCATATATTTTCCTCGTTGCAAACGCGACCGAGTTCTTCCAAATTGTCGAAAGCGCAAGTGCCGGTTGTTCCCAAGGTTGCGACCACGTAACAAGGGATTAGACCAGATTTTCTGTCTTCGGCAATTGCTTTTCGCAAAGTATCGCCTCTGAAAACGCAGTTTTCGGTAGGGAGATGCTTCATGGGTACTGACGCTAACATGCCGGCTTTCTCTACCGAAGAATTTGCTTGGTCTGATGTGTAAGCTACAAGCTTGCCCTTAATGTCCATTTCTGATAACTCGGAGTTCGATTGCTTTAACATTCTGACCATTTTTTCTTTAGCCGCTAGTAATCCAACCAAAGTAGACTCACTTGCGGATCCCTTGAATGTTGTAAATACAATTAATTAATTTAATTATTAATTGTAGCTAGATGATGACTTACCTGTACAACGCCACCGCCTGGTCCTTCGGAGCAATTGAGAAACACTTCTGGCAAGTTGAGCATTTTTCCAAGCCAGTTCATTACGATAACTTCCAGCTCGGTGCATGCGGGGCTTGTCATCTAAATAAATTAGAGTTATCGCATACATTGAAGTACATATAAATTATAAAAGTTTGTGTTACCCAGCTGAAGCCCACGCAGCCTATGCCTGCGCTCAGCATTTCTCCGACGACAGCGGGAAAGGAATTCGATGTTGGATAGTAAGCGTGAAAGTATGGAGAGTTCCAGTGAGTCACTCCCGGCATAACTACTCTCTCCACGTCTAGCAGAACATCTTTCCAACTTTCCGGCTGCTCGGGCGCGTTCTTGGGCAACAGATTCTCCAGGTATCCTGGTTGTACTGATGGAATAACATCTCTAGAATAAACATAGAGTGTGTGTGAATTACATAAGCCGATATTACGTTTTTTAATGTTAATTTAATAAATCGATTGTACGACCTTCCAAAAAATTAAATATTTTGTCATTGTTTTACTATAAATTTAAAAATGTAAATAAAATTAAACGTTAAAATAGAAGTTTTAGTAAGAATACATTTTAAGTTATATACTTGTCTAGCACACTATAAAAATATCAAAGAATTTTGTTAATTATTGCTTAAAATAATCAATAAGGACAATATAATTTTAAAATGGAATAAAATAAAAGATATTTCAGATACAACCAAACTTCAGCAGTGTGAGATGTGGCACCGTGTTATTGTAACATGCCTTCCAAATTAATTTTATCTAAATTTTGCCACAAAAAATCTGTTAATGTCAATCGTACCGCTCACCAGTCACTGTAATTGCATCTTCTACTTTGTTTTGGTAAAATAATGATCCGATGATGCCACCATGCCATAAACCACACCATACAGTGACCTTTTGCGAATGCAAGAGCTTTTCATGGATCTTTCGTAGATTGTGTTTACACTCAAAACGACAATTTTGTTTATTAACATATCCACTTAACCAGAAAGGAGCTTCATTCTAGAAGATAATTTTTGCCCAAAAATTATGATACATTTCAAGTTGCTCTAAAGCCCAAGCAGCAAATACACGGCGCTTATGATGATCTAGAAGCTACAGTTCTTAGACCAACACAATATTATATGGGTGTAAACCCAAATATTTGTTGTTGCTCTTTTAAGCCCCTATTCTTGAGCACCAGAGAGGAATCGATAAATTTGGAGCCTGTGCAACGCTATCTCTTTCAGCAGCAATGTTCTATACATTTCTTGCATTTCGATATGTTGATACCTTTGCATCATGGAGAGTAAAATCCCTTCCACATTTTTTAATGATTCGACCAATAGCAAGCACAGAAAGGTGATTATGTGGACCATAGGTTTCGCGAAGAGCACGTCGAGTGTTCACAAAAAAACGTCTATTTTCATAAAATTTTTGGACAACAACCAAACGTTCTTGAAGTGTGTATTTAGCCATGATGAATTGTTAGAGTATACTAAACAAAAATGAAAATTAATGGCAGTTATAACATTTTAAGTATGGTTGGCAATTTATTTCAAAAGCATATCATTTTTATTTTTTCAATAATAATTTTTGTTTTTGTGCTATCGACTTGTTAAGTTTCTGCAATATTTTTAAAATATGTAACAACGTTGATCAATGAATTTACTAAATTATGTTAAAAAGACCTTCGATAGTGAAGTAACTAGCCATAAAAACATATATAATAATCATAATAATTCTCCGTAACAGGCCTTGAAGGCCTTTTGGGGTCGTAACAGGATAGATCTGCTACAATCTAGAGCCTACGGTACACAAGGGTAGTAACGTGGCTAGCGCTACGCACCGACCGCCTATTATTACCCCAGAGTTTGACCTCCAGGTACTCATTTATTGCAGCCTGAGTCGAGCTGGGCCCTAAAAATGCCAGCGATTGAATTAGGCGAGAGCAGGATTCGAACCCGCAACTCTTGGTTTCGTGGTCTAGCGATCTATCCGCTAAACCTCAACGGCTCTAAAAACATATGTAGTATATTTAATATGTCAATCGTAAAGATACATGTAGATGTTTTTATCAAATATAGTTTTTGTAAAACGGTCCTCGCAGTTTTTTGTTTGAATGTTGCATTTTTTTTATCAAATGTAGCAAAAATGTTTTATTTACATGTCCGATAATTAAAGGTTGTGCACAGCCGGTGTCGAATATGTTTGATCTCTGCTATATGTTGCAGTGGAATTAAAATTTGATTAACGGCGTACAAAATTTTTGGCATGTCTTTATTAAAGGTAAAAGGATATAAGCCATGTTGCGTATAGTTGACCCTAGAGTACCTCACACTAGAATTAGGATGTCAGAGCAAGAGATACCTTCGTCAAGTTTTTCAGGACATAGAGCGTCCGGAATTTTGAAAAGACTGAAGGCCCAGTTCGGGGACAATTCCCCTTTAAAAAGGTGCGAGTATACGCGAGTCATAAACAATTGTTGAAAGGATAAGAAGCAGCTGAAAAAGATCACCGCCAATTAATGGTTGCTGAAATTGTTTGTGAAGTCGAAGTAAATCATAGCAATTCTCAGGCACCCTTTACTGATGATTTTGGGTTTTCAAATGTTTTCAAAGTTGGGTGGCTGGTTTCTTCTTCGAAGGCCAGAAACGTCAGCGCCTCAAATTATGCAACATCCTCTCTACAGCCTCAACTTATCGTCTTACAATTATCTTTTTAGGCCATTAAAGAAAATACTAACAAGGAGATGACTAGAAATTATTGCCGGATCGGAAGAAACGGTTATTGCCACGTTAAAGAGGGGATGTTTCCATGTATATCCCTCAAAGAATTAGCTGCCGAGCTCCAAACCCCTCGGAGCTACGGTAGCTTAAAATAAGTGTAAGTAATGCACACCAAAATCGACCCGTATTCTTGATTTCTCCTCATGCCAAATGTTCTATGCATGCTCCATTGACGTTTGCACAAGTCAGCGAATGACTCAGCCGGTTAGGCGTCGTGCTTGTAATCCGCTGGTCGAGGGTTCGATTCCTATCTAGTGCAATTTTTTTCTGAGCTCGGCAGCTAATTCTTTGAGTTGACTCTCAGTTGTAAGCGCCGAACAATTATCATAGAAGCATAGACCATCCTGATAAACAATAACCCGCCACTTGAATAAAGTCAGCAAATAATACAGTGTATTACGCTTTGATGCAAAAGCAAACTGAACGTTGGGTTAATGTATGCGTATAGACATTTTTTACTTTCCTTATCCTATAATAAGGAAAGTAATGTAATCGGCGGAAATTTGACCTACCCACTTTTTCACATTTCTGGATGAATTATAGCCCCAGGACACCAAAAAAGTTGGTTTTGGACCGTAAGAGCTAGAGACTTAAAATTTAGCAAGCAAGTTACTTGTAGGTAGGGGACGCAGTGTGAAAATTGGTAAAAATCGGCCGAGTCGTTTGGTCGCAAGGTCGCATCGGTCGCAAAGCGGTTGCGAATCTAAACGGTTTAAGATACAAAAAATTTATGAGAATAAAAATGATTTGTTATCACGAGATAAACATGAATTTAAAATACAAGTTGGTAAAATAGGAACTCGGAAAAAAATTGAAGCTCAATATTTTTAATATACGGGGTGTTCATAAAATGTTTCGGGAAATTTATATTACCGGATAGATCAGACCGAGACGAACAAAAAATTACAATGAACTTTTTTGATCCGAGGTCAAATAAATAAGTTATAGCCGATTAAAAAATAATTAAACGGACCAATCACAGCGCGCTCGCAGAGCTTCCTGGACGACTGCGGGAGGACGGGGGTGAGCGCTTGGCCGCTAGGAAGGAGCATGCAGCCGATAATGGGGAAGGCCGTGCGGCCAAGTTCGCACGGTTACCTTCAGTGACGTAGCAAAATTTTAAGTACGAGTCAATTGTTGTCTTGTACTGTTTATTTTAATCAGCTTTCGAGTGTTGGACTCGTGCCTGGTCCTTTTTTAAAATAACAAATTTTTAGACAAGAGCAGCGCAGGGCCGAGACAAAGGACTCGCGCCTCGTCCTTTTGTAAAATAACAAGTTCCGGGACGAGAGCAGCGCCGAGCCGAGACGATGGACCCGCTATAATATATAATAATAGGATAAGGAAAGTCGTGTGACGTTCACACCAGATTTTTTGATAAGTGGACCTAACATCATAATCTAAACAGATTAAACTAATTGTAAGTAAAAGCTAGGCTGCAGGATCAATTGTAAAACATAAGGATTTTGGAGTCACCGTTATATTCTGCCTTTAGTTTTGATTTGGTACCATCGCATCATCACCTGTTCCAATTAATGGGTTGTTTTTTAGCCGTAGACACTTTGCCAATTTTTAGGATGTATAAAAAGGACGTTATCAATTGTTTGGACCCAAACTACAAGAATGTTACTAAGGCACAGAGAACTTTACGCATAATTAGATGCATGCTATACTACACTGGATTGGGAAAAGTTTATTTGTTTGAACGAGTTACGTAACTGATGATGAGGAAAAACTCCTTATACCTTCAGAAAATTCTAAAGAATACAAAAATTATAATGTCTTCTAAAAGGCTAATAGGCGGTTTCCTATACCCGGACATGTGACTTCTCGGGATTGTAAGATAAGGATTGATCTCCACTAATTAGGACACGCTGAATACAATGGCACCAAGTATTTTGACCTACGAGGTCGGGAACAGGTCAAAAAGTGACCTTGTTTATGCATATTATTTCATTGCAATTTTAATATTATGTTGGTGCTCATTAGGCTGGCAGAAAATTGCACATTTAATACGCATCAATGCATATTGTAATTACGTAAAATTGCGATGTGATGCGGACGGACCCGAGTTTATTCCCGGAGATCTCTGATGCCTGGCGGGTGGCCTATTCAGTCATAAAAATAATTGAGTACCTGCGTACTTTGAGCAAGAGGTAATAATAGTGGTGGTCTAACGCGCGGTGCTTGCCACATCGTCCCGCACCAGAGATGATGTGCGACAACCGGACAAAGTGGCGAACATATGGGAGCCTTAATCTCTAGGATTGCAGACCGTGCTACTACGAGAGGCATTAGAGCCTTACCATTATCATGTATTAATATAGATGACAATACCAAACAATGTACACAGGTCGAATTACCGCCATTGTAGTGAGTGTTGTTCTGTATACTTTAAATAACGACGTTTAGTGTTGAAGAATAACGTGTAATCATTGTTTTCTCCTCTTGGTGGTAAAACGCCCATCGAAATTTATCACCAATGTAAGGAGACATGCGGTGTAGGTGCTATGGATGTTAAAAATGTGCGTTCGTAGGTGCATAAGTTTGAATAAGGCCGAGAATTTGGGTGACGATAAACCGAAGCAGCCTCGGCCACGAAAAGCCGTCTCCGTTCTATATGTTTCTACGTCCGTTCCT
The DNA here is from genome assembly GCA_036346155.1 of Sinelater perroti. NCBI lineage: Eukaryota > Metazoa > Arthropoda > Insecta > Coleoptera > Elateridae > Sinelater > Sinelater perroti. The sequence continues at coordinate 16,086,325 of JARFIY010000046.1, forward strand.
GTAAATATAGCTTTTGCTTTTAAAAAAATTACCTAAGACTCGTATTTAATAGCAATTTGAACGATTGGCTAAATTTTCATCCATTTACGAAAATCAAGACCTTCCTAATTTAGAATCACGGCGACGACACTGTGAAAAATGTGTACCTCTAAACGGAGATTACATTGAAAAGTAACAGAAGTTTCAACTTTCTTGGATAAGTACTTTTTCAGAAAAAGATTTGGAAACTTTAGAACTTGAACGTAAAATGTTCTAGGTATATTTTCAATTGTATTGCAAAACTCTTAGAATGTTCAAATCGACTTATTTTTACTACTTTTCTTAAACTTCCAAAGTGTTGTTCTTCCAGATTTATTTTTAGTTTATCAAATTTTCCATTCCAGGTTCTGTAACTTTCATTTAAATGTTCCTATCAAACTTTTGAAACATTTTTCCTCGCTTGTCTTTTTTGCTTACAGTTCTAGAGTGTTAAAATTTTCTGTTAAACTTATTTGGTTTTTTCACATGGGCCATGTCTGGTTTACCTAACGTTGTCAATAACTATAGCAAAATTTCTATCTTTCACCACCAGAGTGATTGAATCCAGGTTCAATTCCTGGTACTTTCCGATGCCTGGCGGGTGGCCTACTCACTAGCTAAAAATAATTAGTACTTGCGTTCCTGAAAGGGGCCAATCGGACGTCTAATGGGGAGACATGCGGTCCCGCACCATAGATGTGAAATGTCGGGCGACAATGGTTAAGCTATCAGAATTTGCGTGACGATGAACCGAAGGCCTTCCGCCATTTACCAGCCGGACCGAAACTATTAGTTGTTATGGAAACCCAAATTAGTCCATTCACTGATATTAAGTAATCAGGATTGTTATCTTTGTCTGATCATTTTCTATTGAATTCATGCGAGCTGTTGCTCATCCAAACGCAACTGCCTAAAACTATTTACCCTCTTTCTCGTAGCCGAGCAGATTACTAAATCTTTCGCAAGCCCTTGGTAGCTTTCCTTTCATCGCGGTTGTTTACGGCACTTCCGAAGGGTTGATCGTTACAATAATTATTATACAATTCACAGTTTACCCAACAGTAAGTACCATCCCCAAATCTTCTCAGTTTAAAAGTCTTCCTATCATATTATGCAAGCGAGACAGGAATTTCAACAAATCTGCTTCTCGGCACCACCAATCAAAGTCAAAAGATCATTTTTTATTCTTGAGGCTTGCCCACAATAAGCTGGTATATTTTATGTACCGCGATGGCTTCTCTGCTTGGCACTTCCATCCCAGTTTCTTCTTTGCTTCCGAGTCAAATTTCTGTTTTTCCTGTGATTCCCTGACAACCATTGGCTATTAAATACAATTTCTCGAATTTTACAAATTTTTTCCTCTGGTTGCATATAATTGTTGTAGGTCGTCGGGTACGATTTCACCGATTTATTTCCAATTCTATTAACTCTTCTTTTAAACTTTTGAAACCATTTTCAGTATTTTCTTTCAACTGGTTTCTCAAACATTACGTTTATTTTCAATTATTTTCTTAACCTTCTACGAGGTGTGTTAAGATGCAGTTAATTTTAAAAGGTACGGGAAATATTTTAAAATTTTTAATATAAATGCGGTATAAACGGACTTGAGTTCACTTTGAGCAAGGGGTAATAATAGCGGTAGTCTAAGGCGCGGTGCTTGCCTTATCAACCTGTATCAAAGATGGTGCGCGACGACAAGGCACAGTGGCGAACATATGAGAGCCTTAACCTATCAGTTCGTAGGTTGTGTTCCCACGAGGGGCGTTATAGGTTTACCATTATTATTTATTAATATAGATGGCAATACCATACAATGTACATAAATCGAATTACCGCTATTCTAGTGAGTGTTGTATCGTATACTTTAAATGGCGATGTTTAGTGTTGAAGAACAACGTGTAATCATTGTTTTCGGCTTTTACGTGGTGAAACGCCCATCGAAATTTATCGCCAATTGAGTGAGACATGCGGTGAAGGCGATATAGATGTTAATAATATGTGTTTCTGGGCACAATAGTTTCAAGAAGATCAAGAATTTGAGTGACGATGAACCGAAGCAGCTTCGGCTATGAACCAGCCGGACCGAAACTATAATAGTTGTTATGGAAGACCGCCGATTAGTTGTGCGTGATATTGCCTCTAAACTAGATATTTCCGTAGAATCTGTGGAGTCCATTTTGCATGATGACCTGAAAATTCGGGAAGTTTCTTCAAGGTGGGATCCACGAATGTTGACCGACGAACACAAGGCTGCACCGGTGGCAATGACACGTGATGCCATGAATTTCCGGCCATGAAGGACACTATCCGTAGACAATCATTATTCATTTGAGCTGCTGTTGCATCAGCGATTTTCCAGTAGGCAAAACATACCCTTAAAGAAGTATTCTCAGCAGCCGTGGAATTATAGCGAGGACGTTATAAAAATGTATACATCTAGACGGAGATTACGTTGAAAAGTAACAAAAGTTTCAACTTTCTCAGACAAGTACTTTTTTAGAAAAAAAATTGGCGAACTTAGAACTTGAATGCACCTCGTACTATGTAAAAGCCGTCTCAGTTCGTATGGTTCTACACCAGTTCCTGTAAATATCGCTTCAGCTTTTAAAAACATTACCCAAGACTCGTATTTAATAGTAATTTGAACTATTCGCCAAATTTTGGCTCATTCACGAAAATCAAGATCTTTCTGATTTGGAACCATAGCGACGACACTGTGAGAAATGTGTACGTCTAGACGAAGATTACGTTGAGAAGTAATAAAGGTTCTAACTTCTTGAGTAAGCTCTTTTTCAGAAACAAATTTAAAGACCTTAGAATTTGAACGCACCTCGTAAAATGTTCTAGGTTTATTTTCAATTGTATTGCAAAACTCTTAAAATGTTCACATCCACTTATTGTTACTGCTTCTCTTAAACTTCCAAAGTGTTGTTCTTCTAGATATATTTTTATTTTATCAAACTTTTGAAACATTTTTTCTGGTTTCTCTTTTTTTTTGCTTACAGTTCTAGAGTGTTAAATTTTTCTGTTAAATTCTTGATTCGTTTATTTGAATACATGTGCCATGTCTGGTTTACTAACGTTGGCAATCACTATAGTAAGGGCATTTCTATCTTCCACAGAATGCATTAGTTTTCCTACAAATCCTAAATTAGTTCATTCACTGATATTAAGTAACCAGGATTGCTGTCTTTGTCTGACACCTTGAACAACTTTTCTATTTCGCTTTTAATTATGAGTTGGAGTAGTTAATGTAATCAAAGCATGTTATTTTACGACGATGTTGTTAGTAGTTGTCTGTAGACTTTAGTTGTTTTAAGCACTTTTGTGTTGGACAAGTAATCTAACCAAGATATTAAGCATCATTTTTTATATAACCACATCTTAAAAACTTTTAGGCGGTTTATCGTGTTAACTTTTAGAGTCTATGACTCAACCTGGTACAATAGTGTCAACCGTGTATAACTTTCTGTTATTCTTTTTCCTAACTTGAGACTTGTTGTTAAATAAGATAACTCTCAGTTTATTAAATGCGTTTTGTGCCATCTCTGTTCGGCATTGTATCTTTTTTCATCAAGGTGATTACGGTGATGGTGCTTCCAAGATATTTAACTTTACTTATATGTTCGACTGGGATATCATTAAGTTATAATTTAAGAATATTATGTTCTACGAGACTACAAATTATGTAATTGGTTTTGTTGGTATTAATAGTTAATATATTTCTCCAGGTCTGTTGATTCTCTTAAGAATATAGATTGTGTTATCGGTGTATTTGATAACTGTACACCGTAGGTTTTTATTCCAAAGTGAGATAATTCGGCAAATGTTTCTCTAAATATGCGGTTAGAATAAAAATTGAATAACAGTGGGAAGAGGATACATTTTTGCTGCATGTTTCTTTGAATGTTAACGTCATCTGTTGTATTATTATCTACTCCCATGTGTTTCAAATTCGTTACGAAAGTCAAATTATGATTGATCTAGATACTAATAGTGGCGTTGAGTATTCGTAAGAAATTTTTTAAAACTTATAGTAGTTAAGAGTTTTTTGGTTGTAATTTATTGGGCGAGTTATAAATGTCGATTTTAACCAGTAGTTTGGTACCTTAACCGTGTCACATAGCAACAACCTGAGTAATAAGTCTATGTTATCCTCGTTTATTAACTTAAGTACTACTACAGCTAGTCCGTCTCAAACCTGTGCTTTTAAATTTTTGGTTATTAATAATGCGGAGCTTATAGAAATTTAATGAGATTATCATCCTAACTGTTTGTCTGTGAGTCTGGAGACATAGTTCTTAATTCAACGGATTCACTTCAAACTGTGCATATACAATTTGTTTTCTAGAATTTACAATCGGTTAACGCACAAGACTATGATTTCGCAAGTTTCTTGGTACTATAATGCTCCAGTAATTTCACTTCATTTGCAGTGCACAAAATTTGCTAATAGTTCTTAATTCCTTTTTCATGTGTAGTAAATTTGTTTTTCTGATTTACAAACCACAAACATATTTGTTTCTTGACTATATGCTCCAGTAATTTCCTTGATCTTGCAGTGCACTTTAATTCTCTATATTGATTTCATCATTTATTCTATAAACGTTTTCTACATCTATTCTCATTGACTGTAAACTTATGGTTCATCATTTAAGATTTCTAGATTATTCCATCGACTGTAAATTATGGTTTGTCTTTTAGTTTTTCAATTTTCTTATTTTCAAGTTTTAATGTACCTGTCTAATGCATGTTTTCCTTATGTTACTTTTAATGTTATTTCATAAGCTTTCTATATTTTCATCTTATTGTGAGAGTTGCGACATTTTACTATTAATCTTCTGTTACTGCCGATCGGGTGTTATTTTGCCGCTTTTTGTTTGCAATGGGATCTTAGATTGTGCCTTCTTTCAACAGATTTAAGGTTCAATTCAATATTGTTCATCTAACGGATTATGGTCTGAGCTCATGTCAGCACTACGTTTTAATACATTTAATAGCCTAAACATTAATCGGCCTGGTGTAAACTTGGTCATATATTTATCATATTCTTTATCAACCATAATTCCTGTTTCGCTAGTGCTGGTCATCATTTCCTGAGTAATACAGTATATTAAATTAATGTGGACAATTTCCAGATCCTGGCCATTGCAGTTCATTAATACCCAGTAATGTTAATTCTAAACTGTTTTATTTCTTGTAGTAAATTATCTAATTTACCGGCTTTGGTAAAGATTCCTTTTCTTCCACGTATAAATTCTAAGTTTGGATTTTTCTATTTGAATAGAGGGATTATTCGTACCCCTTGCCAATTTAAGAGCTAGACTGGACTAAAGATCATTTTTATTTTATTCTTTTCCATAGTGATATACGTTTAGATTTTGTAATTTCCTTTTAAACTCCTACAATGTTTTTGCTCACTGGATTTTACTTAATTGTAAGTTGGTTTCTTTTTCAAGTTCTAAATAACGCATCTAGATCCACGTCTTTAAATAGATAGATTTGATATTTTGGTGAACAAGGATCTGTGGTAATCTTCCTTTTGAAGTCCACACCTTTTAGTTCATGTAATTTAATTTCGGTACGTTAATAAAAAAAAATACTTCAATAATTTATCGAATGAACGCCACACCTACCAATACTTGTACTGAGTTTTTTTCTGAGATTGGTTATTTATTTTTAATTAATAATTAGTTAACAATGGTAAGGCTGCTCTACGCCCCACGTGGGAGCACGGCCTGCGAACTGAGAGGTTAAGGCTCTCATACGTTCGCTCTCTCTGCCCGGTCGTCGCGCACCATCTTTGATGCGGGGTGATGTGGCAAGCACCGCGCCTAAGATGACCGCCATTATTACCCCTTGTTCGAATTAACGCCGGTACTCAATTATTTTTAGTGACTGAGTAGGCCACCCGCCAGGCATCAGAGAGCACCGGGAATTGAACCCGGGTCCGTCAGCATCGCAGCCCGCCCCTCAACCACGGGACCACGCTGGCACAGTTAACAATACACCGACTATATTTCTACACTTAGTAAGCAACTAATTAACCAACGTATCAGTATTAATTATTTATTTCTACGACGGCATAACAGCGAAAATGGGGAAAAACATGAATAAAAACGGAATAGAAATTTTAGAAGAATTATTTAATAAGATATGGAATGAACAAAAAATACCAAGGGACTGGAAAAGTGAAAATACCATTATTTATATATAAAAAAGAAGAATGCAGAGAGTGTAGGAGCTATAGGGAAATTACCTTGTTCAGTATTATGTTAAAAATATTTGAAAGAATTCTGGAAAACAGGCTAAAGTTAACAACTGAACAACAACTAGAAGATTTGCAGAGCGGATTTTAAAAAGGAAGAAAAGTCCGTGAGTGCTTTATTTGTGAAGGATTTTCCGCGGGGATAGCACAAACTCTCCCAACCAATGGTATTCCTGACCACCCGCGCGACATGCGATCTGGCTTTGTCATGAAGTAAGAGTACACCTTTGCGATTTACCAGTGCTGGCTCCTTCTGTTGCAATGCCTGTTGCACACGTTCTAATTGCTGCGAGTACAGGTCCGCAGTGATCGTTTGGCCCGTTGGTAGCAGCTCATCGTGAACCACTTGACAACCTGTCCACCAAACACAAAGTATAATCTTGGGTGGGTGCAAAGGTGATCTTGCGCTGTGAGGGACACTATCCTGAGGTGACAACCAATGTTTGAAACGCTTGAAAGTGTCATACAGGACCCACTTTTTGTCACTGGTAAGCACTCGATTGAATATGAATGCGGTATGGTGGCGGGAAAGCAACAACATACAGGCTGCCACTGGTTGTCTCTTGTGAACTTCCAACAGCGTGTGCGGAACCCACTTGCTCAGCCTGTACGTCTTACATAACCGGTGCAAATAAAGTCTAACTGTTTCATCAGAAACGCTAAACTGCCTTGCAAGTTTACCACACGTTAGACTACTGTTGTCCTCAATGGCCGCCTGCAGGGCTTTGTCATCCAAGGCCTGTGGTCGTCCACTGTAAGGTTCATCACAGAGGGACAAATCTTCTGATCTGAGTTTTTGAAACCAATGCCTTGCAGTACGTTCATTCACAGCGCTTGACATATTCTGCGACTTGATACAAACAATATCGAACGAGATTCTTGGACACTTCCATTTGTCTTCGCTACTGTACGAGTTACGAATGATAAAAGTGGGCGGTGGACCTGCTTTTATAAAGACTGATATTCCTACTCTCGACCGACCGATTTTTAAACCACGTGATACACTAATTGCATACCTATTCTCCCCTTCATTCAATGGCAAAGCAAAAACGGCAAGAACTTTATTGGTTACATTGACAAACCTTAATAGCTATATACCAGAAAACCAGAACTACGAGAGAACAAGAAAGAAGGATTAAGACAAGCAGCAGTCCCTTTTCAATATAATACTCAACGATGTCTTAAAAGTAATTAAAGTATTAACAAAGAAACTGCAAGTAGTGCCTTTGCTGACGACTTGATAATATATGCAAAGAATTAAAAAGACTTACAAGTAAACATAAATATTTGGAACAAAGCACTAAAAAAGAGAAATTTGAAAATAAGCATTAACAAGACAAAAGTGATTACAATAGGAAAAAATAATTCAAAGTAAAAATTAAAATAGTGGGAAGAAACATAACACAAATAGAGACATTTAAGTGTTTAGGAGTAAATATATACAAAGATGGAAAATATGACATGGAAATAAACAATAGAAAAGAAAATACGACTAAGTTACATTATGCATTAAATAACACATTTGTAAGAAGAAAGTAAATAAGGAAGAAACCAAGATCACAGTAATTAATGCAATGTACAAACTAATACTAACTTGTAAATGCGAAAGTTAGATTCTAAATAACCAGACGAAGAGCAGAATACAAGCATTAGAAATGAAATATCTGCAGTGACAGAACATACTAGAAAAGACTAAATCAGAAATGATCTGATAAAACAAGAACTAAATGTACATTCCATTTTAAAAAGTATCGAGAAACAAAAATTAAGGTGGTTTAGACATATAGTATGCATAGAGGAAACAGACAAACAAAAAGGATATAATTAGCAAAAGCAAGATAGAAGAGATACAGAAAAAAACATGGAACAGTGTAAAAGTGGAAAATCTAATCAAAAGAGGAGTAACATGGAATGAAAGTACAAGAATGGCAAGAAACAAAAAAGAATGGACAAGATTTGTTCATAAGTGACTGATCATATAGATTGTACGTTGACTAAAGTATAATATCTTAACATGAACTGGATAAATAAGATTACCGATTATACTAATAATATTTCCACAGACCGATCTGTTTCGTACTTATACTCGTACAATAACGCACATTGTGTCTCACCGCATATTTTCTGAAAGCGTTGCACTTGGGCCTTCCAAAGAGATTAAGTTTCTTGGAGGTGATCACTACATTATAAAAATTTTAATATATGTAGTTTCTAACGTTAAGTACGTTTAAATACGTTTTAATAAAAAAAGTTTATTAATTGTTTAATATAGATTGTTAGTTTATTCTATTTATTCGTAAACATCACGGCTTTAAGTGGTACAGCATTATATAAAAGGTTTTTTTAACTGTAGACCAACATGAATCGCTTCAAAATGTGGACTGTTTCATATTTAAAATAAAAAATCCGTTTTCAGAAAAAAAATACATTTTATTTCTCAACACAGTTTTTGTCAAATTGTATTTGGTTCAGCAAGTTTGTTATTCTTTAATTCTGATAGGACAGCTGCAAAATATGCATTTACGGTGATATAACATTACGTTACAATTGCATTTCACCTTGCTAAATTTTTATGTTTGGGATCAGGAAAAGCTAAGATAAGAAACTACTTTGATACAATTTTGAACTTGTGACCGCTAATTTGTTAGGGAATCCATTTTTTCATAAAACAACATTTTTAAATTTTTTTCCAAGCAATCAATAATACTGAATCTTTTATAATACTAAAAATACTGATTATTTCTTTCTTCAGTACATGTTTTTTCCAGTACTTTGTAAACGCCTTATTTATCTCTGAAATTTCACTTACTATAGTGTAAGTAACACAAATATGTGTACCTAACAATTAAGAGTACTTAAGAGCAAAATATTATAACAAGTTGTAAGACAGCGCCCATAACACTGATTATATTGAATGATTGCATTCTGAAACAGTATTGCATCCTTGATACAATTTTAAAATTGGGTAATATTGCAGTTATGGTAATATAATGGTGAGGTTCAAATGCCCCCCATGGGAGCACAGTTTGCAAATTGAGAGGTTAAGGCTTTTAGATATTCGCTCACACCGCCCGGTCGTTGCGCACCATCTCTGATGCGGGGTGATGTGTCAAGCACCGTGCCTTAGACAAACGAATTATTATCCTTTGAAATGAACGCAAGTATTCAACTAATTTTAATGACTGTCCGCAACCGCGTGCCTCAACCGCGTGGCGTATAAACAAATTATAACTTATAATGCAATTTACAATAAGATTCATCTAATTGCTATAATCATTATTAAACTACTAAAATATATTATTGAAATAAGTTTGCTTTTTTTAAATTATCGAACCTTTAAAACAAGAGCATCAAACTGTCTCATACGATCGTCAAAATTTTTTATGTCCAGCGTATACTATCAAAAATAATAATTCACTCAATTAAATTTCTACATTAAGCAAAAGCTCAGATCAGTTTATTGAAAAGGACGTCAACTATTAATGAATGAAAACGGCTCAAAACGTATGTTCCGAAGACTAATTATTCCACGAAACATCTTTATCAAGAATAAACTTTTTCCCAAAAGTAAAATGCACACTAAATATTGAAGAAAAATTATCTAGGTAACCCTAACTACAACCTTTACATTACATTATTCAATATATAATGTGTAAGGTCATTATAGCGTGGTTAACATTTTAAACTTTATTATATCTAGAGAATTCAGTTACAGTCACTTTATATCCTTAATAGCCTGTCTTAATTCAAAAAGATTTACTGGTTTTCTTATCACAACATATAGTAAATACCTTATATGCTTATGTATTCACATTTTCTAAGACTTAATTCAAATCAAAACCAAAATTACATTTAAAATATTGCTCTAGAATAGAAAATCTTCATGAAGGATATGAGAAATCAAGAGAATTAATTTATTTTACTGGGCATATTTATTTAATTAACTGTACTTATTTCTGAACAGGAAATGGCAAACAATTTAAACGAATGGTAATCTACTAGAATGCAAAGGGTCTGTAGGTCTATAATATAATAGAGATGTTATTTTTGGACTGATATGACAATGTAGTTGTTCTTTTACTGCAACAGGATTTTTAAAATCAAAAATGGAGCATACATACTCAAAACTGTAAAAGTGGAGTCGAAAAAAGAGCAAGAGTTGATATAAGCAAAAAAAAATTGTTTTTACAATACTTTATTAAACATACACGGGCTCTCAGTGTAAAAACTATTCTTAAGCAATAAATTAACAGCACCTAGACGGTTTGTCGCTAACCTTACTATCACTTATGTGAAGCTAATTGTTGGCGGAACCGAAATTCCAGTTTTAATTACGTCCAACCGCCAGATTATCCTAATTATTTTTATTTATTTTATTATGTAAGAAAAAATACAAGTAGTGTCTCAGACAAGCAAAAATTATATTAGTTAAAAAGTTATAATCCAATCTAGAAATGAAAATGTAAATAAATTTTAGAAAAATCTGTTATAAACGAGTCACAGCCACAAAGTTTTGATAATTTGTAAGCCAATACCCCTCAATACAATTCTTATGTCTCTAAGCATTTATTTATCCTTTCGATAATAAAAATATTTATAATTATGCTGTCTCCTTACTTTTAGACTACATCTTCAACTGTTGTACGGAATGATTTAATTTCAAAAAACAAAATAAATACTATGAAGTTGGTAGAAATATGTTTGTATTTAGGGAAAACAACATTTAGAAATGAAAAACATTGTAATCCTATTCAATTTCGGTAGGGAATATGTTGGCAACTATTGCCTTGGACGAAAGCCAACAAAAGCAATGTTTTTTATTGTATGAATTCTGTAGATTTACGGAAACCGAAATATTTCTTTGTTGTTTATATGTTTTTTATTCTATTTGTTGTGTCCTCATTAAGTAAATAATACGCATTTCCATTCCTGCTTATTCTGCATTTGAAGTATTTTCAGTTTGGTGGTTGAGCTTAAGTTAAAGATTAATTTTACGAGTTCAAAAATGCTGCCTTATCTATATTTACTCCATTTGCTATTCGCACGATTGCCCTTTTTAATTTAGTTTCGGTCATTCTGTGGTTGATGTAAATTTTCCATGTTAATTTCATTTCTTATGTCATTGTTTATATAATAATAACTTGTTATAAACCAACTGATAATATCGATCTGATCAAACACAAAGCATGGGGGCTTTGCTAAAAAGGAGAGACAGACACATTGTAAGCTCAGGCTTTACTTTAAATCGCTAAAAACGTAAGTAAATCCAATCTTTCACTTTTTAATGCTCGCATAAAAAAGTCGAAGATCATGCGTTCTTTGATAGAATCAGCGATGCAATAACGACTTTATTTGTCCAAATTGAGGAAAAGAATAAAATTGATAACGATTTCCAGCATAAAGCCTTGGGATGAAATGTATTACGAGGTGCGTTCAAATTTTAAGGTCTCCAAATTTTTTTCTCAGCAGTGAGAGTGAGTAGAAAGATGCGGTTAATCTTAAAAACGCGGATAATATTTTTTAATTTGTAATATGGATGACAGCATTATTTAATGTACACGGGTCAAATTGTTTTGTATACTTCAAATGGCGACGTTTAGTGTTTAAGACCAACGTATAATCATCGGTTTTCTCCTCTGCGTGGTGAAACGCCCATCTAAATTCATCGCCAATTGAGTGAGACATGTTGTGGAGGAGTTATGGATGTGCCTTCGTGAGTGTAAAAGTTTAAAGAAGATTGAGAGTTGTGTGTAACAATAAACCGAAGCAGCCTCGGCCACGAACCAGCCGGACAAAACCATAATTGTGCGAGTGAAGCAAGTTGTTATGGAAGACCGCCCATTAGTTGTGCGTGATATCGCCCTTAAACTTGACATTTCCGTAGGATCCGCGAAATCCATTTTTCATAATGACCTAAAAATGCGGAAAGTTTCATCAAGGTGGGTCCCACGAATGTCGATGACGAACTCAAGACAGCGTGGGTAACAATGTCTCAGGACATGTTGACACGTGACGCCTCCATGAATTTCCGACCATGAAGGACACTCTCCGTAGACGCTCATTTTCAGCGATTTTTCAGTAGGCAAAACACAACTCTAAAGAAGTATGAGTATCTAAATAAATACCAAAGAATTGTAGACGTTTTCTATGCCAATTTATTTGTTCTTAAAGCTTTTAATTTGCTTAATAGAGAGAAAAATGTATTTCTATATTTTGGGCTGCAATATTTGGACCCGAAAAACAATTTTGATATTTTTACTTTCCACTAATTTTACAGATATTATTTCAGGAAGCTGTACACCCAAAAATAAGTTTTAACTAAAGCCCGGTACTACAATTAGCTTAATTCACATGACCGCTGTAATCACTATGCATCATCCTCAGCAGCAAGGAGTTCCTACAAACCCAATTCCATTTTACTGGAAGAACATTGTCTTCTTTGTTCTGAATTTTATTATGCTCCCCCAATGCAGTAATTCAGTAAGTAACTCGACGCTCGTTGGAAGTAATTTAATATATTAGAGAAATATTTGAAATGGTTATGGACGTGTATGTTAAATACTTGTAATTATGTGGGCAAATGTCGATATTGTGAAAGTCAGAAACATGATTTTTGTTGCAGTTTCTAACTTTCAGCATAGCTGCACTCGCATCTTTTGAAACTGATTTTATGACGGTATTGAACATTGCTGAAGTATTCATCTTGTACTCACAAATTTCATGTAGTACTTATTCGTTGACAAGGTTAAACGTAACGGGGATCAGAGAAAAACGGAGTCATTAGCAAAAGAAAAACGTTTTTTGTATTTTAACTCATAACTAACGCTATAACATTTTCACAGATTTCTGCTTATCTTTAATAACGTATTTTTCTAATTATATTTCATCCACATTTTTGTATGTTAAACTTGCGGACTCATATTTCTACATGAAATAAAAAATTAATTTTTTGTCCAAGCCGGTGTACGAGCGTAGTTTAAATATATATTTACAATATTTTCCAACTTTATTTTATATTTTAGCTCCTCTTGCCACTCCTCCACATTTAAATGTTGCAGCTCCTCTTTGATTGTCAGCCAATTCTTTGCTTTCCTCTTCATTTTGTCTTATGTGAGCCTATTTTTTATCATTTTTGTGACTCGCCCCAGCCATCTTAATATTTATACACTGACTGCATGTGAAATACCTGGATGCTTACTTGCTTTTTTTATTTTCCGTTTTGTTCTTCTTTAGCCTAATTATTTTGTTTGCATTTTTAAAGTATTTATCGCAAAAATTTCTTTTGTCAAATATCCATTCCTGTAGCCATTTGCTTATTGAGTGTTCAAATTTTACACCCAAATAGCAATTTCGGTCTTATTATTGATCTATTCTTGGTTTTCATGTTTAGATGTTTTGCTTTTAATAGCTTTGTGGGAGCTCCTATAACTTTGCTTCCTTTTGCCAATTTATTGTTTAGTTCTACCTCTTCGTCCATCTCGCCATTGTCGTTTGTTAGTATATATTAATCAATTTTTTAAATTTGCCTTCTTAAATTATTATTTCTAGTGTTATATTAAACAAGGCCGTTGATGGAGGATCTTTTCGTCTCAATCATTCCCTTTCTTAAAGTCCCTTGACAGGCTTCCTTCCATTGTTACTTTGCAGGTTGTTTTCAGTGTGGATTAAGTTAATTAATTTTCTTGTAAATTTTAATTCTGGAAGGGTTTTGTATAATCTTTTTTTTATTATAAAATCGTAGGCTTTCTTAAAACCAATAAATAGAATATGAAGATTTAAATTTTGTTCTTGGGCATTGTACAGGATTATATATTTTATAAAGATATATATTATAAAGATTTAGTTCATTGTTAGTCATGTTCAAAAATTTTCCTGATACTCGTTTACTTGTTTTTCTTGTGTTATAGGCAATTTCTTAATATTATTGTTAATATTTTATAAGTTACGTATATACGTGATTTGGGAATTTCTTTTTTTAATCATATACATATATGTCAGTTACTAAAATAGTAACTACCATATACTCCATAGTATGTAGATTTGTTTTTCTTTGCTTAGGAATTTTATCTTCCCTGAGGTCTTTATTGCTTTCTAAGTTCCTAATGTCTTTATTTATTTATCTTTTAGATAGTTTTTCTACTAATTGTTTGTTTTATCAGGTACCTCTCTTTTGTATTTTATGTTTTTTTCTTGATCTTTCTCTTTTGTTTTTTTTTTAGTTTTATCCACTCACTATTTTATCAAAATATTTCAAACATTCCTCTAGTTTTCCTTCTCTATTTTCCACTAATAAGCCTTCTTTGGTTTTATAATATCGTGTCATAATTGAATATAGTTGTTTGCATTGTTTGCTTCTTGATAAAAATTTTCAATTTATTTATTTTTATAATTTTCTCTGTATTTCCTCTTCTTCTTTTAAAAGGTTTTTGATAGTTTTCTTATTCATAATTATTATGTAATATCGAATATAAACCGGAATTTTTTTGTCACGCCCTAAAGTGAACGGAAAAGGGCAAAACTTCTGAGTGTTGTAGGGATACCTGCAGGGAATATACATTTTTTGCAAAAATAGAAACAGTTAAAATAAAGGCCACCAACGTTAGTCAAGCACTAGCTTGATTTAGAAAAATGTATTGTTCGCAAACTTTTCAGGAATGCTTTTGAGATGAAAATTCAAAACGTTATTCTGAATCAGTAAAATCACTTATAGCTGCCCATGCTAAAAAAAATGAGAATTTTGGACTACACCGAAATCGCTAAAAAATCACTTGGGAGATACATATTTAACAAGAAGCGTTTATGTGCATTTGGTTTGTGTTAGAACTACCTTAATTTTGCAATAGAAGAAAAAAAATGTGCCTTTTGACCAGCAGATTGTTAAAAATAATTTTGTATGTTTATATTCTTACAAAAAGAACTAGGTGAAGGACCGCTAGTGAAAGAAGCGGAGAAAAAATAATTTTAGTGGTATGACAGTCAAGATGTCAAGAAATAGAAACCTAAGACAAATATTGGAGGTAAGGCCAGATGGAACAAAAAACAGAGGAAAACCAAGGGAAACATGGAAGCAAAGTCTAGAATGGAAAGCAAAACGGAGTGGAAAACAACTAAAAGAGATAAAAATAATAGCAGCCAACCGGGACAGTTTTTAGAAGTAGATAGAGGATCCGACATTCTAGGGCTCAAGGAAAAGAAAAAGAAGAAGAAGAAATATTTCTACAATGCTTAAATAAATTTTTAATATTGATTTCATCTACCATATTCATAATTCTTTTTTCCTAATTTAAAATGTTAAGCAATTCATACAAAGAAAGAAAACGGTATTTACGCTAAAATCCCAAAATCTGGCTTGAAAAAACAAGTATGTAGTATGAAAGAAATTTATTTTAAAAAATATTAATAAAACTCGTTTTAAAATATTTTATTAAAAACAACCAGATAACTAAATTGTAAGGCCTGACTATGCAATATAATAAGTACTACTAGAAAAAAGTAAAAATGGGAAAGATTTTATTTGCTGGCGTGTTGTTTATACTTGACGTCGTTTCAGCTTTAACACGTAATGAAGAAAAGATAAGAAAGAATGAGGACTTAATGCAGCCGAATTTCAGTAACGGAACAAAAGAAGAACTAGTGTTGTAAAACTGGTCACATGCCATGAAAATAAACTCTCACTGGGTTTATTTACTTAACTAAGACGTAATACTATGTATTAGTTTGTTTACTACTTTTTGCACTCTAATGACATTGTTCTTAAAAGTGTTATTTCTACCATTCTAAATTTTTCAATTTCTTATATTTCTTTTAACCATATATTTTGGTATATATCTATTGCTGTTTGCCACTATAACATCTTTTAATTTAGTTTTTATTTTTCTTTTGATTTCAAGATAGGCGAGATTGTTTTGTTTGTATATACTTGGCTTACGTGGGTATCTTTTTGTAAAAATATTGTTTTGTATCAAAGATTCATTTGAAAAAGTGTCACTTGGGTACCCGTTAATTATAGATTACAAATCGTTTTTTTTTCTTCACCTTGCTGTTTAATTTCTATTTGTCGTAGATTTTTAACTTTGCTTTATTATATTTCCAGGACTGACTTTTAACTTTTTACCTGTAAGAGTCAAATACAAGAAATAAGTGTTATTCAGCGACTTGATATCTCTTCTAAATAGACATGACCTAGGAAGTGTTTTCATATAACTCACTAGGTGGTAGGGCTGTGTTAAAAGTTTTCAATTAGAAAGTTAACATTAATCTCTACGTTAAGTTAAGAAAAACTTCTAGTAAAACATAAAATATAATACAGTATAATAACAAGAAATTATCAAGAAATCGTGTCTTTGATAGCACAAAAGGTTTTTTTTTGGGGGAGGGGGCTAAATTTTAGTGCTAAATGATCTCAAAGAGTCCGTCGCTTGTCAACATCATGTACTGCTGGAAATGTGGAACGTACGAGGCAGTAACTGTCGTGTTTCTATGAGTATGATATTAGAAGAGCTGAGATTGAAGAGGACCACAAAGAAAAAAACAAACAATTACTGCTAAGCAATAAGATCGGAAAAGTCCACTAAAGGAAAACCATTATGAAGATCTTATAGCAATCAAAACGGCTGTAACAGAGATACTATAAAGTATCCCGGATGAAGCTTTCTTTGCTTCTGTGACCTCCAAAAACGGTGGCAGCTGTGCACAGACAGCCAACATTTTTGATTTTTATTTTTGAGTCCTGTTGAATAATAAAGAATGCATACTCTTTGTGTTTAAATTGATTGGATATCACACTTGTCAGAATCTCTCCCAAGCCAAGAAATAAAAGTGAAGAGTAACAACCTCAACAGCATCTTGTAAGAGTTTCTAGCTCAACTTACAAAAAAGATAGTTCTAATGACTAAAGAATTAATTTCAATAACAAGCAAAAGCAGAAAAACTTTATATATAGGGAAGATAGGTCTCTTAGTTGGAAACAACTATCTATCTAACGGCAGAACACTCTAAAATTATCCAATTATCCATAAAAATAATACAAAAATGCAAACATGACATACGAGAGTTTCGAAACTTAGATGGGCGAAAAAAGGCATTAGAAAATGATAATGACTGTGGCAACGCAGAACAAAGTATTAAATCAGAAATAATCAATATAGAGCGCGAAATAAATGAATTTAAAAAAAACCTGTGGTAACAAAGAAATACTTTTGTACAATGGAGTGTTAAAGAAGAAATGTGAAAAAGACATATAGCGTTACTAATTAAGAAGAAATGGAAAAAATATTTATATGTTCAAAAGCATTAATTATCAAAGTATAAAGATGCACATTGCCATAACAGGTAGGCGATTAGCAATTTTTGGAGCATATGCTCCTACCTAATTTCAGTTAAAAGAATTCCATGATAATACGGAAGTCGTGAAGACAACAGAAAAATAGTTATGATGGGTGATTTTAATGTTCGAGTAGGTAATGAGGTAAAGGATATGACGATTTTGGAAAAACACATCTAAATGATAGCGGAGAAAGATTAACAGACATATGTAGCTAAATCGAGTTAAAAATTATAAAACGGATCTTATACACATAAGAATATCTATAGATACATTGGGATTAAAGACGCAGAAAACATTGTCATTACAACTGCTGGATACCTGAGTGTGTAGAGGGGTAAATTGTGACTCAGACCACTGCTTATTAAAAACAAAAATGTATTTTTCATATACACATAAAAGACCAGAACAACATCTAAGCGAAGAGAACAATGGGATGAATTGGCAAAATAGAAAAAAAGTAGGGGAGAAGAAAGAAGCGTATCTAAAATAGCTGAATACAAAAGAAGAAAAAAGAGCAAAAGCGAAAAAATTAGTATTGAAAGAAAAACAAAAACATAAAGTAAAATAAAAGATGCAGATAAATTGAAACATATATTGGAGGTAAAAAAGGTACAAAAACCATTCGTTAATAATATTACAGCAGAAGAAAGGTAAAGACAGCATACAATGGGTGACATATTTTAAAAATATTGTAATTAATGAAATAACAATAGATAATAAAGAAATACACATAAATATTAATATCTAAGGACACTCCAAATAAATTATATTGAACTGAGTTATAGCCATGAGGAATAGCAATGCAAGTAGTTCAGAAAATGTGTCAGCAAAACTAATTACAAACGGAATAAAAAAGCTAAAATTAAGTGTAACGACATTATTTAATCTATGCATACGTACTTAAAGAATACACGTAGAATGGCAAATTGGTTACCTTATCTTAATTTACAATAAAGGCCACAGAAGAATATCGACAACTAGAAAGGAATAAAGTAACATTTACTTTTAGTTTTATATACGTTTATACGGTAGAACGATAGGGAAAATAATAAGACTGTGACAACCAAGGAAAAGAAGAAAAAGTAAGTTTTTCGATAACACTAGAATAATTTTTCTTTGACACAAATAATGGAAAAGAAAATAAACAGTAAGAAAGTCTCCATTTACCATTTATTTTACTTAACTAAAGCGTATGACCACATTTCAGTAAGAAAACTGAAAAGTCTTAAAATCGATAAATGTAAAAAATATACTAATCAAAACCACAAAAACCACACAGGAACACTACAATTAAAATTAAAATAGACAATACAATAACAAGAGAATTTATTGTAAATTAAACTATACTTATAGTAAAACAAAGAAAATTTGAACTAGAGTTTAAGTGACATCAACCAAAAGCACTCGTCGAGCTGAACAACATGTGGTACGCCACCAATTTTGTCCTCGGTCCTTTCACGAGTTATTACCAAAAAACTCCACTTAAGTCAGAAAACTTAATTTTTACCGGCCAATCAAGTTTGATATGGCGTCGAAACGTCTCATGTGCGCATGCGTTGCGTTCGAAAACAACGGCGCAGGCTTAAGTGTTATACGAGAGCAAAACATGCTATATAAGTAACGTTTTTGCTGAGAAAACTTCAGTTTTCTTTTTAAGTCAATAGAAGTTGTATTCTCAAACCTGTTTTGAATACACGTGATAATTTAACTAAACCCAATTGTTATTATGATAAAACCAGTTATTCGTTTTGATTTATTACTTAACGTTCGGTGGAATTTGTGAGTTTTTCAATAAACTGTATCATGGTTTCGAAAAAAGTTAAGTTCGACTGGACAAACTCCGTTTAAAAGAACTGGCCGCACTTTGGGAAGCGTATAGGCACACCAGGAGTGTTAAAGAACTCGAAGCTTTCTTACAATCTTAATTCAAATCGCGGTACGATTTTGAGCTTTCCGGAACAACTCTTCGAATTAAAGCCAGGAATGCGGTAAGTGTTGTACTTGAGCCACAAACAGTTTATTAATGGACAAATCACAGAGATGTATCAAGGTCAAGCAGCCTGTTAAACTCTGTTAAGAATAAAACTTTTAAAACCTATCTACAGTCATCAATTCTCGTGATAATTTAATTTTGAATTCTACCAAGGGCATCAAATAGCCAAAAATCCATATTCCACCAATACGAGACCAAGAGAACTCATGGTTAAGAACAGACAAGGAAGCATCAGAAGCATTTTCAGACCACCTACCTAAAGTCTTCCTACAAAATTCTAATGAGGTCGATCAGGATATAGAAGAAGAACTACAATTACCACTACAAATGTCTCCGATACGCAAGATTGCAGTTAATGAAAAGAGAAACGAGATAAAGTGGCTGCAAAGTAGAAAAGCACCATAACAACAAACCTACTTAAACAACTTGAGCAAGGAATAAAATTGTTATAAATTCTATTTGTATCAAAGTTGCTTGAGAATTAGTTCTGAAGCGTATTAATAAAAACTCAATTTAGATTTAGATAACAACACTGTCTAATAAACAACATTCAAACCACACTACAAAGTAAAAAATTCTCCAATGCTACATTTCTGAACGTAAAATAGGCATTTGATCGGGTATGGCAATTAAAGAAATGAGTGTAAGAGTACCACTGGAGAGTGTCCTGGGACCTATTTATACCTATTATTTACTTATGACCTACCCACTACATTCGCTAACGACACAAAATCCGATATCAACATCAGCTGCATTGGAAACTCATTTAAACCAAAATGAACAAAGGTTACTCAAATGATTAGAGTTAACGAGACTAGGTTAACTCATGTTACATTCACGATCTTAATGGTACTATCCTCTCCCAGTCCACTGAATTCAAGTACCTATGATTATACATTGACAAAATATTGACACGGAAGACCCATATTAATAAGAAACGGAAGCAAATGGAACTAAAACTGAAGCAGATATATTGGCTCATTGGGAAAAACTCCAATCCATCCCTGGAAAACAAGATACTGTTATGCAAGTCAATTATCAAACCAATCTGGATCTATGTATATATATATATATATATATATATGTATATATATTTTAATCCAGAAACATCCGTACTATGGCAGTCGCACCTTGGTATGTGACAAATCAGACACTCCATGCAGACCTCAACAGCCCTTATGTGAAAGACTTAATTAGAAAGCATGGTATTAAGCACCAAAAGTACTGGGGCTTTATCTAAATAAAATTCTTGCACCACTGACAGAAAATCTCCAACTCAGGCGCCTTCAGAAGAAGTGATCAAAAGATCTAACTGTTTAAATAAGGAATGATTCCACTGGGAGTCTACCAATTAAGCCTAGTAAAGTGTTCTAAATATTAATGCTAACTCCTTTCTATATTATTTAAATATACGTGATGTATACTTTAAGGCAAAGGAAATATGCAGACACGGACATGTTACTAAATAATCAAACCAGCTTTTGTTAACACAAGAAAAGAAGATTTAGAATATATGACTCGGAAATAACAAGTAGGGCTGACTATTCCTGTATAGGGGAAACACAAAACAGCCATGAACTAGGAAATGGCAAAAGAATAACAATATGTTTACAAGTTTAGGGGAAAAATATAAAATTTACAACACAATAATAAAAATTATGGCATACTAGGCGGAAAAGAATGACTAACATCTATGGGTGTACCGCGACGATTTTTAGAATATCAAAACTAAGAAAGATGAGAAATATATATATATATATATAATCAAAATTGTGGGAGTACAGTAGGTTTAGTAAATATCTTTAACAAACAGTAAGCAGGAATATTTTAATTGCACGCATTCATATTCGCAGTAATTTAGAGGGGATAACAAGTTTATTTTGCCACTTTTACAGTTTGATAATTCATTTCACTCAATTTATCCCACGCGTTCGAGAGTTAAGACACTGTTACACAAGCACGCCAATAATATCTTATATTTTAATGTACCTACTAAAAAGAAAGAACACAAATTATCGGTTGCAGTTTAATTGTGCATGTAGATTAGCGCGATAGCCAGCTAAACGCCTATTAAGCGAGTAAGCCTAGGTTATTTCAAAAATTTTATTGGCCATATATTCGAAGTGCCTCGTTAACGGGGCTGTAAAGCTGCTGCTACACTATTTAGTAGAATAGCATGTGGACGGCCTCTGCGATGAAAAACTAGTTTGTATTGAATTCATAATTTTCCTCCTCGCGCAGTGCTTTAATTGGGTAGCAACTTTGATGCCGTAAAAATTATTTATTTAATTATTCATCCAGCTTGTGGCGAGCGTGTGAGGCGCGCTTGCAGATCGAAGGTCAGTTTTCTTTAATTGCATGGTTAATTGCGGATTCCTTCGATTTTTCCTGGTTGCGCGCAATGTGCCCGCCTTATTGTTATTACAGCAATGATCGTTAAAGTTCTTCCGCCGACAAGGACTTTTTATAAATGGTTTGATATGTCTAGTTATTTGCATTATTCTTTTTAACATCTGTTTAATGGGCTGGACAATGGAAATTAACAATCTAATATTAATGCAATTTATCGGAAAGTCTTCTGCTTTTGTATTTATTTTTAGTTTCGAAGATTAAAAACAATTTAAATGTAGGTTATTATTT
This sequence comes from Sinelater perroti, assembly GCA_036346155.1. Taxonomy (NCBI): domain Eukaryota; kingdom Metazoa; phylum Arthropoda; class Insecta; order Coleoptera; family Elateridae; genus Sinelater; species Sinelater perroti. Next base: position 16,108,570 of record JARFIY010000046.1, read on the forward strand.
AAGATACCAGGCGTGTTCGAAAGGTAAAGTCCGCTTTGTAGAAATCCGCTAGAGCGCATCGATTTCCTGATCGCGCATGTTCGCTTATATATAACTGTACTTACTTATCGACTCCCCTATTTAGCGCTAGGTGTCGGGGTTTGTTTTATTACCGCAAAACGTTTTTCACTCTCTTCTTCCATTGCCTGTCTTTTAGCTTAGTGCCATGTGCTGCCTCTTGCCCCTAATATATCACCTATTTCTTGGTTCAAGGTTCTCTTGGGTCGTCTTCTCCTGTTCTTTTTATCCCATTCTGCTTTCCATATTTCCTTTACTAAGTTGTCATTTCCCATTCTAATTAAGTGCTCAAACCATCCTAGTTTCCTTTCAACGATCTTATCAGGTTTCACTCCTAGTCTATTTCTTATGACCCTATTTTTACTTTCCTTATCCTATAATAAGGAAAGTAATGTAATCGGCGGAAATTTGACCTACCCAGTTTTTCACATTTCTGGACGAATTATAACCTCAGGACACCAAAAAAGTTGGTTTGAGCCATTGGTTCGTGTGTGTGTGTCTCTGTCGGTCTGTCAGTAAACAAGATATCTTGAGAACCGTAAGAGCTAGAGACTTGAATTTTGGTACTAAGTTACTTGTAGGTAGGACATACTCGAAGTTTTTGGTAAAATCGGTCTAGCCGTTTGGTACAAGGTCGCAAAATGTCAAACGTCGCGAATCTAAACGTTGAAGTAGCAAAAATTTATCGGAAAGTATTGTTTTGTAATAATAAAATATTTAAATAAAGTTTGGAAGATAAACTGAAAAACAATTAAATGTAGGGATTTTTAAATACCAGGCGTGTTCGAAAAGGTTCAAATGTCCGCTATATTACCGGTAGATCAAACCGTAGACGAACAAAAATTACAATGAAATTTCTATCCGCATGTTCAGTTAATAAGTTATAGACTCGATTAAAATTAATTAAACGGACTCTATTTAGCGCTAGGTACCGGGCCGTGGGTTTGCGAGCCTTTCTGGAGGACACCAGCTAATGAAGGCTTAGTGCCAGGCTCGCACGTTGACCTAATATACACCAAAATTTTGGTCCAGGTTCTTTGGTCTCTTACCTGTTATTTTAATCGCTCATTCTGCTTGCGCCTCGTTCCTTTACATAAAGTTCGGGCGATGTCCATATTAATAAGTTCAAACCATCCTAGTTACCTATAATAAATATATAGAAGGATCACAGTCTATTTCTTATAACCCTATTTTTCAGTTTGTCAAGCCTTGGGACCCCTTCAATTTTTCTTAGTATCTTCATTTCCGCGGCTGTTATTTTTCTTTTTACTTTTTTGTTTAATACCCACCACTGACTAGTATATATTAATGCGGGCCCGAAAACGGTATTACAGATTTTAACTTTCGTTTTTTTTACTAAATTTTCTTCTGTTTATAACGACTGATTTTAAAGCGTTGTACAAACGTGTCATGTTTTTAATTCGATTATTAATGTCTGTTTTTATGTTCCCACTAGAATCTATAATTGACCCAAAGCATTTCATATTGTTCACTGGGTTACTATTAAGTTTTTGCCCTCCTCTTGATATTACCATAAATTCGGTTTTCTGCACATTTATTCTCATTTCGTACTCATCAAATAAAGATTTCCACCTATTAATTGCTTCTTGTAGTCTTTTTGACTGTTTGCTACTAACATAAGGTCGTCCGCATATAGAAACCCTCTTACTATTACTGATTTCAGGTGTCTAGTCCTCACTCTAAATCCTTTACCAGCATTTTTGGCTTTCCGGGAGATTTCATCCATCACTGTTATGAACAGAAGTGGGCTTAGTATTCCCCCTTGTCTCACTCCTTTGAAAGTGATAAATTCCTTGGTATTTCTATTTACGGTCCTTACAGAATTTTTGGTAATGCTATATAGGCCTGTGATTGCTTCCACTAGTTCTTTGGGGACCCCGAAATCTCTTAGGACGTCCCAGATCCATTTTCTTGGTACAGTGTCAAACACCTTTTCTAAGCTAATTGCACATATGTATACTTCTCCATATCCTGTAAGTACTCTTTTAGCAATCTGTCTTATACTGAATATCTAGTCTTGTACACTTCTTCCAGATCGAAAACCAGCCTGGATTTCCTGTAGTGTTGATTCTAATACTATTCTAAGCCGATATTCTAATATTCGTTTATATAATTTACCTATACTGACAGAAGGGAAATCCCCTATAATTACTATAAATTGAGGCGTCTCCTTTTTTAAGTAGTGGTACAATTATTGCCAATTTCCATTCTTCCTTAGATTGCTTTTTTCCATGCGTTCCTTATTACTGAGTGTAGTACATTAATCCCCGTATCTCCATATATTATATCATTTCCGGTTTAATACTGTCTTCTCCAGTCACCTTCCATCCTTAAGTTTTTTAAGCAAATGGAGAACTTCTTCGAGCTGTATATTTGTTTCTACTGAAATTGTTTCACTTACATTTTCATCAAATTCTGTATTTATGAGACTTAAATAATTTACTTAAATACTAGTACCATCTGTCCCTTATCTGCTCATTTGACGTTAACAGTTTTCATTCCTTGCTCTTAATGTCGTGCTGTTTCATATTATTTCTTTTCTTTAGTGTTCTCAGCGTTCTATATAACAGTTTGGAATTTCCCTGTCTCTGCGCTTCTATTTTCAGTCCAAAGTTTTCCCAAGATTTTGTTTTGCATCCTTAACCAATTTGTTGACTTATGTTCTTTGTTCTTTGTACACCGTGTAGTCATAGTAGTTTCTTGTCTAAAGATATTTCTTCCATAATTGCTTTTTTCTTTTCACCGCGTTTTGCATTTATTCATCTCGCCACGATGTATGCTTTTTCTTATATTTATATTTTACCATACTACATACTTTTGTTGCAGCCCTAATTATAATTCCCTTAAACATATTCCAGCTATTTTTCAAGTCTACGTTAAGTTTACTGCACCAGTGTGGTTCTATCTCTTTTTTGACCTCGTGTTGGTACTCTTCCCTAATTTCTTCTGACTTTAGTTTGTAACTCCTGATGTTCGAGAAATTGTTGTCTCTTCCCTTGCCTCCACACACAGTTATATTGCTCTTTTATTCTTACTTCAACCAGAAAGTGGTTTGACCTCACTTTGGTCTAATATCTTTTATTATCTTTAGGTTTGTTCCTTTAATTAGCAGCAGGTCGATTATAGATTTTTCATTTCTACTTTTTACCTCTCTGGTGTATTTATGAATGTTCTTGTGCATAAAGAGAGTATTTGCGACTACTAAATCAATTATAATACAAAAGTCAATGATTCTATTTCCATTTAAGTTTTTCGCTGCTTCTCCGTATTTTCCAACCATACCCTCACTACTTTTAATATTTTACCAACTCTGCCGTAGAAATCCTCGATAATAATAAACTCATCAGCTTTGTAACTTCTCCCAGAAATTTTCCTTTATTTCTTTCTTGTCATTCTCATTGAGGCCCTCGTTCTGGCGTCGTAGTTGAACGCTCATCATTCTTTCTGAAACAAAACTCCAGTTTTCTATACATTTTATACTGACCTTGTGAATTATGTATGCAACCCCCGCCTGTGCCACACATTGTTTTCCACTCCATTGTACAGTAAAAGGTGGCCATTCCCTATGTTAAAATATCCTTTCCTTCCTTTTTTGTTTTCATAAAGCTACTTACTGCATATTAATTTTTTCATATTCACCTAGAAACTCTTCTTTTTTTCCATTTAAACTTTTATATTCCAATTCCAATCTTCTATTTCTTACGCACAGTGTTCAAGATCTTATCATTTAATTTCTTAATCTTACTATTATTATAACTTTTACCTGTAGTTTCCTTTTTTTTTATTCAAAATCTTTTCTTTTTCGACAGCCAGATTCAACATATTCTCATTGTCCATAATCCTGGCCATTTTCGTCATCGCCTTGTTTGGGTGTTTATAGCTAATTATCTTTTTGTAGTTATCGTCACCCTCTTTTCCTTATCATTCCATCTATATTGTTCTCCTTCAACGACAATCTTCTCGTACCTTACTTTTACCTGTTTTTCTTCACCTTTTTCTTCATTCGCTATTTTTCTAATCTCCCATTGAATTTGTCTTTCTCTTTGGGTGAAGTCTGCTTCAATATATGCCTTAGAACCACTCAGCTTGTATTTATTTTTCATCATTCTTGCTTATTTTTCCAGCTTGCCAATTCCACTATATTTACAGTTTGCCCGCTTTTGGTATTCATAGGTATTACTTTCCTTATGTCAACCTCTACCTGTAATTTATTCTTAAAATACTGCTTGACTCCTGTAACTGTTTGCTTCTCATCACATTTTACCCTTTGACTACCACATTATTTTTCCTTTTGTTTTCAAGTTTATCTTCCAGTTTATCGATTTTAGCTTCTAAATGTTTCTTCTCTTTTTTCCACATGTCTTCTATCTTTTTCATTTCTTCTTTTAACATCCTTTTTTCTTCCGTGTTCTTTTTATTTTTTCATTATACTATGTATCATATTAACTGTATATAGATGTAATTTTATTAAACATATCTGTTATTTACGGTGTTTTTTATAAGTTTAAAATATTAATCCAAATTGAACTTTAGGGTTTGAATTGAGCGTCGTTTGCATTTTTGTGGACATTTGGAAGTTTGGATTTCTACATTTAATATTTATGGTAAACATAACGGAAAAAAATCTGCAGCAATGCATCAGTTCATTATGATTATGGATTTATAAGAATGCACTGCTTAATGTGTTGTGGCTCGTACTTTTGTAAGAACAAAGCTGGTAATGCTATTGCTATCGATGGTGTAGGTGATCGAAATATACTAAACTATTTTATTTTAATTAAACCTAAAATTTGAACTAGAGCAGTTTCAACAAGATGGAGGCACATGTCATATAGCACATCAAATGTTCTCTTTACTTCAAATCAAATTTCCTGGTCTCGAAGAGAGATGATGATCTATCAGCCTCAGTAGTATTACTCTCTAACCCCATTAGACTTTTTCATATAACGAAATGGTTTATGTTAACAAATATTTTCCAGGCCTAAAAGAGAATATCAGACATGTTATTTTTAAAATAGAGGTGTATTTATAGGAAAGTATTATAGAAAACTTTACAAAAGCGTGCTTGATCGCTATGCTCAATACTGGGCGCTACAAGGCTGAAGAATTATAGAAAACTTTACTAAAATCTTGGTCGCATGTCAGGGCAGTCGTAGAGAGCATTTGGCCAAAATCAAATTTATACGTAACTGTGAAGCCTGTACTTTTTCCAATAAAATTCGAATTATTCCAATATTTTGTATTTTGACCGAAAAAAATATCTTAAAATCCAGACCCAAACGTCAATCATAGTCCATGTTGTTTAGGTGTGCAGACGCGACTATAAAAAATTAAACACTAAATATAAAAGTGTTAAAAATGCAAAGGAAGGAACGTTTTCACTATGTGTCTTGTTTAGGAAGCTTTCTGTTACAGAATAAGTACGCATTATGCGTCATGTTACAATTTATATTAAGATAAGAAAACTAATAAATCTGTAGTATTTTATCATTTAATATACAAACAAGGGGCGATTATGTAAAACTGTTGTGCACTTGGGTAAACTATTAAAATCTTAATTTTAAAATTATAAATTGCTAAAATTATTGTTTTTGTGAAAATTGTCGGAAAATGCTTTACAAATGTAACTGGTTATAGCAGAAGTGGTATTTTGAGCAAATAACTCTTAAGAAACGCTTTTAATAATTAGAAGAACCCGATCAGCATTATTGATAATTGAATGACTAAGGTATCAATCAGCAGGGAAAAATATATTGGTGATTGTTAAACAAGTAGAAAAATTTTTGTTTTTTTTCTGCACAGAAAATATTGGATCCAACAAATTTAGTCTGCCAAACCTTGGAAATAAAAAAGGCATAAAGCCAGATCATAAGTATTGATGACTTATAAAAATTAATTCGTATAAATAACACAGAGGAGAGCATCAATAAACCGTTTTAGCGCAAAACAAACCAACATATTGCATCTAGCAACCACAAAGTACTAAGAAAGCGTCACTGTACCAGCCTGATGCAGTCATAGAGGTAATTCCAACAAGTTTATGCTACAAAAGATTAAAACCACAATAGACAAATACGAGTTTATTTTTATCTGTGACCTCTGAAGGTTACATGGATATTGCTACGTTCTGTAACTGAATTGTTCATATTGTTAAACACAAACAAGCTGAAGTGCGTTTCTTAATTTTTACCTGCAGACAATGGAGAATAGACTATACAATCATCAAAGCAATAAAAATAATTGATGTTGCATCTTTTTGTTCGTGAATAAACCTGTTTTTGATTATTTAAATATTTTAGAGTTATACAAAACATAAGTAAAGCAGTTCCGATTATTTGAATATTTTAGTATTAGACAAAATATAATGATCAAGCTGTAGCAAAACAACGATTTGACAAAATTGTTTCTGTTACAATAAGACTTTAACATTGGCAAAAATAAAAGCAATCTTTGTGGCTTCTTAAATTTGCTTCTAGTAGCCAAACGCATTGCAAACGAAAGACCAGAGATTTAAAAGTAAGGCATAGAATGCTTGAAAATTAATTGTCATCCCAGAAAATATTATTGGAGATAAATTGGAGATAATAAGAAGAAAACATGCAAATTTACTGAAAATGATAGATTATAGATAACATTGTACATAATTTCAAAAATGAAAAGAAGCTATAAATCGTGGAATGCACCAGAAAAAAATTTATGGGGTTACAATACCTAAAATTATAATGACATTTAAAGCTACAAAGAAAAACTACAAAACCGCTATACTAAAGGCAATTAAGGAAAATTTGTAGTAATTTGTTAGATTTTAAAATGTAAAATTGAAATTATTTTTTGTTCACTCTAAATATATTGCATTTTGTCATGTATAAAGCATTATTTTTTATTTGCAATTATTTTGGTTACAAGAAATAAATTTCTTAGGAAGCATTCATTTACCCTGCCTTGTTAAGCCTTTCACCAAAAATGAGATCAATCGCTTAGCTTTAATAACTTAAAAAGTAAAAGTCTGAATAACTACTTAGTTTTTGAAACCACAGACTTCATAAATAGTCTGTTTTTTAACTAGAGATTTTAAAATACCGAACATGAGTTTTGTATACATATATTATTTTCTAAATTTTTTACTATTTTTACCAGTCAATCCACTTAATGGCTTTTGGTTTATTGTTTTTTTCTGTTGCTCGTATACCACACCTAAAGAATTTTTCCGCATGATATAAGAGCTGTGGTTTTGCTGAGTGTACAGTGTACAAGCAATCCTAAGCATTCTCTTTCATTGTCCAGTCTACATCAAGTTTTCTGTTTCTTATAATATTATCATTATCAAAACTCTTGCGGTAATATTGTTGTGGCGGGGGTCAGGGTAACGTATATCGAAATTAAAACAAAATATAACTTTTGGCTAGATGGTTGGATGTTTTGGTTTGAGAACTGATATAAGAAAAGAGTTTAAGGACAAACAAGGAAATGAGCCTGAGTGGGCTGATTTAACAATTCTGAGTAGATGTAGAAAGGTTTTTAAGGGTTGACGGATTAAGACCACCGAATAGAAATGTTCAGGATTTTTTAAACCCTTTACATAAAACCAGTGTTTTGAGCAAAGCGGATACTCTATTTGTAACAAAAGTTAACCTATCTGGAAAGACAAGAACTCATTCAGTGCAGAACTATTTCAGAATCTAAAAAATCGAAAATATTTTGAATTTCAGTGCGGCGGAAAAGTATTAAATAAAAAAAGCAAAAAGTAGAGACTTTGGATTTTGTTGCAGTAAACAGTCCAGGCACCTGGGCCAAAAAAGAAGATCTAGATGTGAAGGTCTGAAGGCGAGATTATTTTTTGTACGCTTATGTTTTTTGTGGGGCTGAACACAAATTTGAGGTTTGCCACTAAAACTTTTTAAAAAAAAACATTTTTGACGAAAATAATTTTTTAATGTTTTATTAGATAAACTAGAGAAAATTTCCTACAAAATTGATTCGATTGAGTTTTTGTAGGAGGAACGAATGATATTAGGTGAGAAAAACAGATATCACACGTCGCCTTCTTATTTCACTGAAATAAAAAACCTTGACGTTCCCTTCGCTCATCCCATTATTGTCGCGTCCTTCGTTCCTTCCCTTCAACGAGTCCTTCCCACCTCCTCCTACCAATTCTTTTTTTGAGGACCTTTCTCCATCTCCTCTCTAATTGAAATGCTTATGGTCACATTTGGGTTTGCACTTGTTGCGTCAAACAGGCTAAAGAAGATGCGGACACATTCATAGTTCAAACTACTTTGAACACTACACGATTCTGTTGTAGTAGTGGGAGAAGATATGTTGCTGCTGATGACAGCCTTGTTTTCATTCTTAAAACTTAATTTTTTGAAACCAGAAAAAAAAACCTCCTTCCAGTAATATACGTGTGGCAGCGCCCTGGCTGATTCTCTTCATTCATGCTTTCAGTGTTTCAAATACGGTGGCTTTTTTTGGACTGGAAAAGATAAAATATATTTCAACGCCTACTAAAAACCCGCACTTGGTTGATGTGGTGCAAGTTTTCAAAAGTCCAGACGTTACACCTTGGGTAGTAGATGCTGCTGATGAGCAGTTCTAGTTGGTTGTAAAGATATAACCACAAACATGCTGAATAAGTGGAGGTACAAACGCTTCATAAAATCTGCATTAATAACGAAATTGAACATTGCTTTTTTATTTCCCTCTACAGAAGCTGCAAAGCAACATTCTTATTGATCATACCATCAAATACAGCAGTGGCTTAGAATAATAAAAGAAGTTTACAACTGGGGATGGCAAAAAGGACTTTCAGGACTCGTTCCAATCACCACGTTTCAACCACCAGTTTTCAAGCACCAAACTCGGTTATGAGATTAATTTCTTGAAAATGTAAAAAAAGACGCCGATGAACTTGTAGTTACCGTAAGACTGGTTTTGTTTGCTCCATAACATGTGCAAATTGCAGTGGTGCCTGTGATAATAATAGCCAACAAGGTTATCATAAGGTAGATGAGGCTTTTGACGAAGATGATATTCTTCAGCAGATGGTGGATGAAGACTTGAACCAACCAGCAACAATAATGGAATTCGTCAGCAACTCACAGGAGCCGGGCTATCGCCTTCTTATGACTGCTGAAGAAAAACCTAAAACAGATGAGCTCTCAGCTGAAAACGAACGAAATGAAGAAGATGAGCCTGAGGAATACAAAGGCATGAGACTCTTACCACTTGAAAGCGTCGACTATTGCGTTAATAAAATATATTAATATAATACACATATATAAGATAGACTGGATGCAAAAGTCCAGAGATCGACAACAGTGGAAAATGCAACGGGAGGCTTACATCCGACGATGGATGATATAGCTGTGATGATGATGATGATATAACTATTTCCTTTGTATTTATTTTTGGCAAATTTTAATTATATTTCAACCTCATCACTTTAAATTACTTAAAAAATAAAAAACCCTGTATCCCTAACCTATTTTAATATTATAGTAGCCGCTCACACATTGACGAATATATAGAAATACAATTTTATTTCTTAACCCATTTGCCCTACAAAAAATTCTAGTTTGCATAATTTATTTCGAAAGATAGTCGAAAAAACTGTATAAAAGTCGGTAAATTTCATTATTTTCATAAAAACGTAGGTCCTGCAATTAAAATTATTGTTGGAAAATTTTAGATTTGTGTTCAGCACCTCAAAAAAAATCTGGTGTGAACATCACACGACTTTCCTTATCTTATTATATATATATATATATATATATATATATATATATATATATATATATACAGTCCAACACTCGAAAGCTGATTAAAATAAACAGTACAAGATAATAATTGACTCATACTTAAAATTTTGCTACGTCACTGAAGGTAACCGTGCGAGCTCGGCTGCACAGCCTTCGCCATTATCGCCTGCGTGCTCCCTCCTAGCGGCCAAGCGCTCCCCCCTGTCCTCCCGTAGTCGGCCCGGTAGCTCTCCGAGCTCGCTGTGATTGGTCCGTTTAATTAATTTTTAATCGGCTATAACTTATTTATTTGACCTCGGATCAAAAATTTCATTGTAATTTTTTGTTCGTCTCGGTCTGATCTACCCTGTAATATAAATTTCCCGAAACATTTTATGAACACCCGGTATATTAAAAATCCTGAGTTTCAATTTTTTTTCGGTTTCCTATTTTACCAACTTTTATTTTAAATTCATGTTTATCTCATGATAACAAATCATTTTTATTCTCATAAATTTTTTGAATCTTCAACCGTTTATATTCGCGACCGCTTTGCGACCGATTTTGCGACCTTGCGACCAAACGGCTTGGCCGATTTTTACCAAAAGCTTCGCACTACGTTCCCTACCTACAAGTAATTTGCATACCAAATTTCAAATCTCTAGCTCTTACGGTTCTCAAGATATCTTGTTTACTGACAGACAGACACACACACACACACACACACACGAACCAATGGCTCAAACCAACTTTTTTGGTGTCCTGAGGCTATAATTCGTCCAGAAATGTGAAAAACTGGGTAGGTCAAATTTCCGCCGATTACATTACTTTCCTTATTATAGGATAAGGAAAGTAAAAAACAGAGAGGTACAAAAAATCATCTTTCCTTCAAAACTTTACACTTCAAACTCCCAGGTGTCTAGATGAGCTTACTTTTACGCCGCGATTTCTAAAGTACATTTATATTTATGCGACCATACTGTACCATGTTTAGAAGAAATCGATCAAATCAACGCTGAAAGGAAAAAATAACTTTTTATTAGATAGAATAGGTACCACAAAGTAAAATTTTTGCCAAAATTTTGTTACCGGGTAGGGTTTTATCTCAATACAGTTTTAAACACCAATTAACAATTTTGTTATTTGTTACGTGGGCTATAAATCGGAGTGAACTAAAAAACAACGAGAGTTGAGAAGAAACTACGTGTTGTGCATTTAGTTTCAGTTAGCTGTACGGGGAACACAAAAAAAACCTCCTATGAAATGCTTTCTAACACAAATTGAATATTGGTAGACTATTTTACCAGTTTAAATATTTCACTTGGGTAGTTTCATGTTCTATTTCTACACTCGTAGCTAAATTATTAAACATTTATTTTGTTTATTTAAAAACTTGTTTTCTTTGTCCAAACCCAATTGTTTGTTTTATACGAATTGTTAGGACGTTTAAATGGCAGGAACAGAGTTTTGCGACAATAGCGTCACAAAATTTTTTGATCGTTATTTTTATTGGTAGCAGTCGGTAGAGGGCAGAATCAGGATTTCAAAATTTTGTAAGAGTTGATTTATCAACGGTTTTAAGATGCAACTAATTTATACATCATTTGCTGTTTATGGCTGACAAGGAAAAACAAAGGAAGAAAATTTATTTGATTTAAATAATTGGGAAATTATCTTCGTTCCTAAGGCATCGATAGCACCAGGTCCTTTTAGTTTTGTCTCAGCGAGAGGAAGTTCTTTAAATATTTTTAAATGCGCAGATATAGATTTGCAAGTGGGAATATTATCGACTGTTTTATGATAAATAATGAATTAATTTTATATACCGTTTTGCGTTAAAACGCAAGTAAAGCGAGAAAACGGTGGAAATAATTGAAGTTGTGTTTTCATGAGCGTATAACTTTTACGATAATTTTCAATTTAGTTGTAAAATATGATTAACTTCCCGAGCCTATGAGAGTTACGCTCGCTGAACTTTACCTACTAATCGAGTATGTTAATTTCAGCTGTTGTTATCGAATTTGTTTTACCAAAAATAGGACAAAAAAATGTAGATTTGAGTATTAGTTTTTGCTTAAAATTGAACACTTTTTTTTTGGTTTTACAAAAACTAAAATTATGTTATTGGTAAAGGTAATTAGTGCCTACAGGTTTGTTAGTCAGTTCGTACTGTTTTTCTCTTTTCGCTGCTCTATGACTCTATTCGGGTCATCCGGCGCCTAGTATCTCCTTCTACTGTTGTCTATTTTCCACGCATCATGCTGTATATTCCATATCAGTAGTAGGTTCCAGCCTTTTTGTGGTCTATTCCTTTTACGTCTTTCTTTCGGTTACCACTTTATTACTTTCTTTGGTATTCGATCATCTTTCATCCTATTTACATGTTCATACCACAATAATTGGTGTTTTTCTATTTCTTTTTTTACACAATCGTTCCTTTTTCTTTCTAACCTGGATATTCCTGATGCCTTTCTCTAATAATGCGTTTCTAGTGTTTTTAACTGTGCCTTGTGCCTTCCGCTTAATTACCATGCCCTCTACAATACTATACTCTGAACTATTGACTTATATATACGTTTTTTGTATTCTTTCGTATATTTTTGTTCTACAGAATTTCATTAAGAGCATCAATTTTCCTTGTTTCGTTATTTCTTTAACTTCTATTTCATATACCCCTTGCTTACCTATCGTAGCTCCCAGGTATTTTACTTCTGTACATGCTTTTATATTCTCGCCTATTTTCAAATTTATCATGTCATTTTCTTTCCCTATTCATAAATATTTTGATTTTCTTGTGTTAATTGTCAATCCCCATTTGTATATTTTTCTTCGGTTTTTCTTATCATATACTCTAAGTCTTCTTTGTCTTGTGCTATAATAACCTGGTTGTCTGCAAATTGTAACGTGTTAAGTATGCAATTTTCTTCTGTCGGTATTCCCATTCCTTTACATTTTGTTCTCCATTTACATAGTACTTTATCGATATATATTTTAAATAATGTTGGAGAAATACAGCAGTCCTCTCTAAGCTCTTTTGTTATTTGGAATGCTGTGGTCAGCTTCGCTCCTATCTTTACTTTTTGTTTCTGATCTTTATATAGATTTTGCACACTGTAACCAATATTTTATTAATATAACTATCTTTCAACACTTACCATGGTTTTGATTATTGTATGCTTTTGCTACGTCTAAGAGCATTAGGAGTAGTTCTTTCCCAGTCTCTAGCTTCTTCTGTATTAATAAAGTTAGATTAAAGAAGTTGTCTATGCAGAACCTTCCTACTCGAAATTACATTGTTCTTCGACTTGTTGTTTGATGTATTGCTGCTCTATTAGTTCTTTCACTACTCTTCCAAATATTTTACCAAAGACATTAGTTACTGCTATTGCACGGTAGTCTTCGCCTTGATTTCTTTTCTGTTTCTTATACACCGGTGTTATATAACCCATTTTCCATTAATCCGGTATATCTTCGTAACTTACGGCTTTATTTATTAATTTAGTAATCATTTTGTATAGCTTTGTTGTTTCTGCATTAACTAATTCTCCTGGTATGCCTCCTGGTTTTGCTGCTTTACTACTTTTTATTTCTTTAATACCTTTCGTTACTTGTTCTTCCTTTATTTCCATATGTTTGTCCGTCCTTACATAATAGTTTTGTTTGTGGGCTGTGTGATATTTTATTCTGTCTTCTGTTACCCTCTTCATTTCTACACTAGATAGTCTGCTCTTGTTCCTGTGCTTTGCTCTCAAATTTCTTATAAATCTCTATGTTTCTGATATTATTCTTCCACCTATATGCATTTCCACTTCTTTACAGTTCTGTTCCCAGATTTCTTATTTTTCCTTTCTTATTATGTTTTTTTCTCTATTTTCCCTGTATTTTTCTCGATCCTCTTCTAGTTTGGTATTGAGTATGTTATGTACAGGCTTTTTTTTGTAATTGATTTCTTCTTTAATTTCCTCGTTTATCCAATAGATTTCAGGTTTAGTTTTTTTTTATTTCTTCTCCTAGAGCTTCCATCGCAGATATGTTCTTATATCTCAGTATTTGTGCCTTTAAAGTTTTCGTTTAGGTAATTCTTTAATCTGTTTTGATATAAATATAATGTACGAGAATGTTCTAAGCTTTGTATATTGTATTTTAGTTCCTTAGCCTGTTCTTTGGTATTTTGAGTGATATTATCTTGTCTTTCTTTGTGCGAAAACACTATGTTGGCTTTAATTAAAAAGTACTCGTTTCACAAATGGGTCCTTTTTGCACTCTGACATTTAAAACTTTCTCTGGAAAGTGCTGCCGACTTATTATATAGTCTATTATTGACTTTCTGTTTCTAGCTGCTTTATACCAAGTACTGTTTTTAGGATTTAAATAATTGATGAGCACAATATTCTTTAGAACGTATTTAACAAAGTAAAATTGTTTTCCGTTTTCGATTACGTCTAAAGCATGTTAGAAAACGCATTAGATTATTAATAACTTGCTATAATCTTGCCATGTTGAGCTAAAATATTCATTTAGCCGAATACCAGAACGTCAAATTTAATCTAAATTCAAATGGAAAAATATTCAAAAGGCCATGCGTAGAAACATGAAATTCAGGGCTTTTACAGCTTCTACGTTATAAAGGTAAAACAGCTTACAGATCTTTGTAACAAGATTTACAATTCTGGAGAAATCTCCGCCAATTGGTTAGGTTCAAGTTTTGTGTTTGTGTTTCGATAAATAATCCATTTCAAAATATGTAAGAGATGTGGAAAAATGAGCGAACAAATACAATTCGGTATATTCCATAAAGTTTCTTTTTCAGAAATGCATTGATCAACAAAACCAGTCTTTGCATGCTTTACTGTCTATCGAAGAGCCTTTGGCAACCTCCATACAGCAGCCATTATTTGACAGACTAAGAGAGGTAGATACTGACTACTGACGAAAAAGACGTAAGAACAATAAAAGAACTTTATAGATATCAAATGGCGGATGTCCGACTTACAAATTGGTTTTTCATTTAAGCCTTTGAAATAAATAAGGGTATGCGACAAGGGTGCATTCTATCCCCTATCCGTTTCAATATTTATATAGAGAATATTTTTCCAGTAACAATTGAGGACAAACAAATAATTAAAGTATAGATTTCCAATTAAGGGGTTACATCAGTCAGTAAATTTTTTTTCCATTTTTTTTTGTTGGCTTAAAATACATATTAACTATCTAAAAATAATATTCCATCACATTTATGAGTGGAAAAAACTTTTAAAAATGTTTATAGTTCATTTTCCGAGGCCTGCTAAGGTGATGATATGGATACTCTAGCTAATAATTTGGAGGATCTTTTAACTTAATAAAGTAGACTAATGGTACGGATTACATATCTATCTATACAAAACCATAATGATGATAATAAATATCTCATTTTAATACTTAACCAAAATTAAATTGTGACAAGGAGGTGAAAAGTTCGAGTTGGAATCGCAAAAACAACGAAAGTTTTTTTCTATGTCAACGAAGCATACTAATTTAATTGAGTCGGCGTGATGTAAAATGTTATGTGTAGCCTATCTTGTTATATGGTACAAAAACATGGTTTTTAAAGGTGAAAATTCTAGATTCCTTTTGAGTTGTAGACCTTATGAAAAGTTCTAGTCATCTCGTGGATAACACACCAACAAAATACCAAGTCTTAAAAAGAGCGAGCTGAATAAATATAAAAAATCTTACTTAGTACATATTGCAGGAAATAAGAAATAAGCAATAACTTAATTCTACAAGAAAAAAATAGAAAAACGCTGCACAGTGTATTGAGCTGTGGATAAACATTGAAAAATCAAATATCTAATAGCTGATCATTAAATCAGTAAGATAATATCCATGTAGCCAGATTATAGCAATTTCTTAGAATTTTGTTAGCATAATGATGTTATATTGTTAAAGCAAGTGAGAAGTAAAGAAGGGGTCAGGTAACAGACGCCGTTCAGTTGTAATTGCACTTCCAATGAAATCGTAGATTATTTAAAACCGACTAGTAAATTTTTATGATAGAGAAAACATATATTTTGTTGTATTTTCTGCCTAGTTAATGTTCAGTTATCTATCTTTAGAGATACTAAATCGCAAAACTTTTAAAGCAACCCATATATATATATATATATATATATATATATATATATATATATATAATTATATACATTTTCTTTTTTTTTTGCTTTATGTGGCCCATTTAGTAAAAATCGTTTAATAATACTTAAAAGCAAATACTTGGAATGTGACGTCTTAGTTTAAGTTCTAGTATAAGTGCATGTTAGACACAATAAGCTTTTGTGGCTTCAGTGCAGATAAGTGTACCCCAACGGAAAAAATGCAAACAAAAAAGACGAAAAAGTTAAGATCGTAAAGGAACTGCTTATAAACATTTCTAATGTTTAAAAACCTGACACTTTAAGTTTTATGAATATTTTCCTTTTAAAGTTTTCACATTTAAAAAGGTATTTTTAAAAAGGGAAAGCGATTTTTAGCTTTAAAAGTGTCTATTGTACAAGATTTAAGTGTATCAGTTAAATAAGTTTCAGTATTAAGTGTAAAGGTCATCCGAGAAAAAAATATGAAAAAGAATTCAAAATAACATAGAGTAGAAGGAATAATGAGAAAACAAATTGAGTATTGCTGCTAGTTTATCACGGATATCCTGTGCAACTGCTTGTTCAACTGGAAAAAAGTCTATCGCTATGGCAACATTGTGCTTTATTTAGATCAGATATCTGTGAGAAAATATAACTTGTTGAGAACTGTTGTCAATAGTTTACATAATGATATATTTTTTAATATGTGTAAGCTTAGTCTATAAGTACAAGAGTCATTTTTTCCTTGTATTATCATTGGTCCCCGATACTGCTGTTGAAGTTAATGTACAAGATACCATTGACAAAACATTGTACAGTATACAGAACTGCTTAACAAATGTGTAAGTACTAATTTAGAGTCCTCTTCTTCTATGTATTGTCGACATCTTAAATTCTTATTCTGTAAACAATCTAAAAAAAATACTTAAAGAAGAATATGGAAAATTCTAAAATTATTGTACAAAGTAATTGAAAAGCAAGAGTTCACAGTCAATTACGAATTGTGTTTCACAATGATCGACGAGACTGTGCAACATGATCACAAATGCTAAGTCTTCAGCTACCGGCTATGTTTGTGGAACTAATTCAAGTGAAATGAATAAGACTAATTTGGGTAAGTTTATGCCCGAGGTAAAACAAATATGGATTATCCACTTTACATAGCTGAATTAATTTTTTTTGGAATGCTAGCATATACACTACCTTTTTGTAAGTGAAGACTAATAGAATAACAATAGAATTATATTAATAATAGAATTATAAGAAATAAAAACGGTTCAAGAAGCATCTAGGACTAAACATTGGTAAAACATTACTAGTAATGGAAGTACCGCTAGAAAATTCAGGAATAAAAAAAATTGAGGAGTATCCAATAAGCACCAAAATTACTGGCCTTAATGTGGAATTAATTTCAAACTTTTACACATTTTTGAGAATACTAAAAAGTAAAGAAAAAATTAATGTTAATAAATTTAATATCTTTCTTAAAGAAACCAGAGACTTATAACTTCATGAATATTCATAACGTAATATTCCTGTCTATTAATAAAATACTTGTACTTCGGTATGGTGTGTCTCAATTTGAACTATCCATTGGAGAAAAGAGTGTTTGGAAGCTAGACATAAAGGAATTAAAAAAAAAAGAAATTCAACGTACAAGAAAAATATCGAGGACCGAATTAAATAATGATTTAATAAATCGGTTAATTATAACTTCGGATCAATTATTAGCTAGTTATAATAAATTCACGATAAAAAAAGAAAACTTTAAGTTGATGACGCTCTCAGAGAATATTTCTTGGTTCCCGAAAACCAAAATATGAGAAAACCAAGAAATTGACTCAGACTTGGAGCAAGATAATTTTTGTATCGTATTTCCTGTTGTTTGTTCAAATTCAAATATTTACAGAATAGAACAAAAATTTTGTATTTTTTTGCAGTTCAAGGCAATGCAATTATCTTGTATTTTGTTAACTACGATGTACTAGTATTTAGCGTAATTGAAAAGTTTGTATTTCTTCTCTGTTCTATTATTATAGAGGTTCAATATTTTGAGTTATAATTACAGATCAATAGTAGACATATTTGAGATAAATAAAAGGTTTAAAAATGTCAGCTTATTCAGCAGTTCTGATTTTTATCTCATTTTGTCATATAGTAGGTAGAAAGCAAATAGAACTCTTCACCTGTTAACATAATGACGAAAACTGTCAACCACTTTTTACGGAAATTTGCCTAAACTGTTTATAGATTTGCTTAATTGGGGTTGCATTTTATTGGTTTACATAATATAAAATTAAATTCTGCTTATCTTGTATATTATCTACCAGTTCTCTAAATTAAATTTTTTTGAAGAATCGAATACAGAAACTAAGGTGATGGCTTTACTTGATAATTTCCCGAACAGATATCGAAATTTTTGTGATTTTTCAAGCTCTGCTTTTGCTTTTACGGTAGTTTCAGCTACCTCAATTTTTCCTATGGTTATTATTACTGGGGCTATTTTTTCCAACCCCCGATAGCGCTGCTAAGTGACCACCAGAGCGATAGGAGGAGGATCTGCTCACTGCTCTACTGCGCATCTTCCCCACCATAACATTTGTTATAGCGGAGTACAAAACATCAGTTGGAGTTGAGTTGCAAGCTCGTTAACATGGCTGGCATGATTGATTCTCCGGCCAAGTGCTAGTTGTGCAACGTCGTTAGTTTCATACAGACAAAAGAAAATAGCGCGACAGAAATTTATTGGAGAATGAGTTGCATTGAGTTGCAAACTTCATGAGTGATCGTGTTGTGCAAGAAGGGTGTACGAATTTTAAAGATAACTGAACTGATTTTTATGATGACAAGGTGATTATATTGACAAGGACCTTGTTCAGCGAGTTGATGATGTAATTCTACAGAGACAGAAATTTACAATTAGTGAATTGTCTGGGAAGACAACACTTCCGCATCAACTAAGAGCTTCAAGAGCTGTGGAGATCTATTTCAACATGCTAGCGGCAACCATCTATGAAGAGGGTATTGGAAAACTTGTCCACCGGTATGACAAATGTCTCGATGTTCACGGTGACTATGTGGAAAAGTAACATTTATTGTACTCGGCTCCCGGTAATAAAAGCATTTTGTTATTTACACTTGTCTTTATTTAATGCCCCATCGGAGGTTAAAAAATAGCTTTCGTCTTTCACAATACACATCGATGATGGTTAGCGCTTGAAAGCTAACTTTGATGGAGGTTTTTAGCTGGAGCTGAATGAATGCATTTTTTGTATTTTTATGTCTTTTTTATGTTTCAAATTCTGAATTTATTTTCTAAGCTTGCAGATATTTTATGTAATATAATTTTACCTTATCTAAGAGTACCCAAACGCACACGTGGACAGACACTACTGACTCTCATTTCCTACATCGGATAACAACAGCCGGCTACAACTTGTTTTTATTCTAACGCTTTCTAAAAAGAAACATTTTTTCATTTCTTGCCATAAAATATTGCTGATGATAAAAAAACGCAATTTTAACTTAAATAGGAATACATGGGGTAAAATTACATTGCAAGCTTATATGCACAATAAATACAATTATATATTATTATGGCCAATCCAGTAGCCCAAAGGTCTTTAAATATAGCTGCAAATTATATGCAATAACAATTTTAAGATTGCAAGCGAGATAAGCGGATTACTAGGAGAAGAATAAAAATAATTACAGGATTTATTAAAATTGTTCTGAAAAGCTAGGGAGTAATTTGTGTCAAAATTAAAACAAAAAGAAATTTACCAGGCGAACGACGACGGCTGCTTTAGATTAGAAAGTAGGATAGGAAAGGTTGTAAGGACAAACGAGGAAATAAGGAATTTTCCTACCTTATACCTGTTAGTCCATGTGGTTGCTTTTGCTCCTTAAGGGTGAGCAATGGGAAAGGAAGTGACCAAGGTACTGCTCATACCATTTGTGTTACTTGAAAATAACTACATTTTAATACCCGTTTGTACCATTTTTAAGCTAAACATTGTGGTTATTATAATGTGTGTCGTTAAAATACAAATAGGGTATAACACAAAAGAATTAATAGGGTAAATTAATATTATACAGATATTTTTTTTATAAAATAACAAGCTCTTTAGCTGTAGTAAATATTTTTTTAGATCAGTAAATAGTATTGTAACATTTTTGCACTTAAAGAGGTGAATAAATGACTTAAATTTATTTAAATCTACTTATTTGATATAATTAGAGAAATTAAATATTTAATATTATTTATGTACGCTAAAAATGTGTTCACTGATATAATAGAACCCTTCTTCTTCTTTTTTTCTTGTTTCACTCCCATCGGAGATTGGCAATCATCATTTCGGCTTTATCTGCTGTTCTGAATAGTTCACTTGAGCTGCAGTTATACCACTCACGCAGGTTCCGCAACCAAGACATTCTTCTTCTACTCACGCTACGTTTCTCTCTAATCTTGCCTTGCATTATATTTCTCAGCAATGAGTATTTATCCCCTCATAATGTGGCCCAAATATTCCAGTTTCCATTTTTTGATTGTATTCATAACTTCTGTTTTTGTTTTATGTTCTGTCCATGATATTTTTTAGTCGTCGATAGCACCACATTTCAAAGGCTTTTATGTTTTTATATTGTTTTGTTTTAACATCCAGGCTTCAACGCCGTAAAGTAATGTGGAAAAGACACAACAGTGGAGCATTCTAAGTCGTAAATTAATAGTCACGTCACGGTTGCACAGAAATTTTCTCATCTTGTTCAAAATTGTTATTGCTATTTCAATACGACACTATCTCTTTCGTTTCGTTGCCATCGTCTTTTAACCATGTTCCTAAATATTTGTATTCTGACACTGTACATTGTCAAGAATTGTATTGCCTGTGGCTTTTTTATTTTTTGTTATTACGATAAATTTTGCTTTTTTTAGATTTATTTTTAGTCCGTAATTGTTACACTGGTGGTTCATACCTTCTATCAGGTGCTGTAAGTCTTCAAGATTTTCTAGCATTATAATCGTATCGTCTGCATACCTGTAATTCTTCACAATTTCACCATTGATTATTATGCCCTCTGCTGCTTTCCTTAGAGATTCATCACAAATAGCTTCGCTGTACAAATTAAAAAGCAAAGGTAACAGAAGAACCCTACATAATTCTATTTATCAACA
Source organism: Sinelater perroti (assembly GCA_036346155.1). Lineage (NCBI taxonomy): Eukaryota > Metazoa > Arthropoda > Insecta > Coleoptera > Elateridae > Sinelater > Sinelater perroti. Next base: position 16,129,677 of record JARFIY010000046.1, read on the forward strand.
GAATAACTTATATTGCACTAGAACTGTTCACTTCTGGTTTGGAGTTTTCTCGGAAAGCTCGAAAATTTGTTGCATTCGTTTTGAAATATTCTTGCTAGTACTCGTATGTTTTTGAGCACTTGATGAAATTGGAATGCTCGGTAAATTCCGTCTTAAGGATGATTCCTTCCGGATTTTTCTCACTTGATCTTTGGATGCGTTATGGAGGCATTTACAGTCTTACCTCTTATTACAATATCAAATAAAAATAACATGGGATTACTGACTTCTGCGGATGGTAACTGCATACTAAAACGTTGATGCCAGAGGCTCGAAACAGCTCTTCTACTGAATTCTTCTACTGAACCAAATTTAGCTCGAAATTCGCTAGCGATTCTACTGAACATCTTTAAATCATGTGGTAGTACATTGAATACATCTTGTACTTTTATTGCGACACCACAACGTACTCGCCCAGTTTTACTCACCGAACCCATAAAATTTCCGAACCTTGGCTTACATGTTAAAGACATCAGATCTCTTGACCGTCGAGTTCTATCTCCGAGTCTATTGTAGTAAATGATATTAGTTTTATCACTTGGTACCCGATATTATTTTTCTTCAGCACCTCGTATGGACCTTCGTAGGAGCGTTGAGTTTTAAAGTTAACACACGTTGTCGTTTTGGGTCGTATAATCATATTCTGTCGACTTCTTTATAATTTGCTCTCGATACGTTGATGTCATAACGATCCGATGATGTCATCCGGTTACCCGCGTTGTTGATCGAACGTTCTCTAGAGTTTTATCATTCTCCTTCTCAGGTAGTCTTCTCCATCTATGTTTTCTCCAAATTTATTTCCAAAAAGCAAATCACATGCTAACTTTAGTTTACAACCGAAGACAACTCTAGCTGGCTTTTGGCTAGTAGATTCATAAATAGGCGGACGATACGCCAACAGAAACAAATAAAGATATCGGCCTAAACAAGTTGATAGAGAAGGCTTTTGACGGATACTTTATCATTGTCCTATTCAAGTGTTCAACAATTGAATCTGACTGGAAGTAACACACTTGTTCTTTTTTCCCAAATACCAGTATTTTGCATATTTTTGTAAATACCGCCGATTTGCCTTTGATCCGAATATAATTCTTGTGGCACTCCAAATTTGCTGATCAGTTCTTTTACCATCACCTCGCAATGATTGTATCTTTTTGATTTGGTAATGTATAGGCTCAACCCATTTGCTGAAATAATCCGTTGCTGCTAGGATAAATTTGTTTTTACTTCCATTTGTAAGGAACGGATCGGCTATGTCAATAGCAATTCTCTTGTAAGAACTTCTGACATTATACTGTCTCATTGGCGTCTTCGTTTTTGCGAGCTGTTATTCGTTGAGCATGCCATACATTTTTGGCACCAATATTTTAAATCTTTTTTACAGTTCACTCAGTAAAACCTTACGCGAACCTTTTCAAAGTCTTCACAATTTCCATATGGTCATTAGACACACCATCATAAAGTTGCTATAATACTTCTGAAACCCTTTTGTTTGGAACCAGTAACTGAAGTTTACTTTGAGATGGATCTTCATTATTAAGCACGCAATGTAAGAGATTGTCTTTTACTGTCATACAATCCTATTACTCCTAATATGAGTTTAGTGCTGCCGAATGTGGAATCACTTCTGCCCAGCTAGGTTTTATTCAAACTTTTTTCCATTTCCAGCGACATTTTAAAGTTACACCTTCTTTCTAGTCACGTTTGTACTTGTTGGATGCCATAAGTCATCAGTCATAATCCTTCGCAGCATAGGAAAAATTTTTCTTCTGCACGACTACAATGGCTGCAGTCTTTAACACGGTCTTCTTGACAGGGCGTTGGCTTTTTGGCATTCTTTGTTACACTCAAAACTTGAGCCGGCTTTCGTTAATCGTCAAAGTCTTTATAATATTGGCAAATTCTAGCATATATTCTCAGTAACAAGTGCATAATCCCAGAAAATTTCTGATCTCATCTTTGTTTTTTGGAGCTGGCCAAACTCGTTGCTTGTTGTATTTTCCGATTGTTAATGCCATCAATAAATAGGGCTGTTGGGTACAAAATGCAAACAAAACGGGCTATATTTGCCTCAAATTCTTGAATAGTTTTTTTAATTTTTGTACTTAATTCTGCAACTGTGTTTGGTAAACTTCTAGATGAGCACGACTGCAACGCGTCTGAAGATGTTTGGCAATTTGAGTACAACTTTCTTGCTTGTTATTGGTCACTGTCTATATTGCATCGAGGGATAACTATTCAGAATAACAATTAAACCATTTATTTAGTCTGGCAAACACCTCAAACCGCTTTTAATAATTTTCTCAAGAAGATTTACCAATAAAATTGGAATATAGAGTTTAGTCTTTATCATATTGGCGCTTAAAAATAGCCACTGCACCTGCTGACTTGCTTAGTTGTCCTTGTTAGATTTGCCAGACATGCTACTAAAACTATCTTGATCGAGCACTGAGCCTACTTTCCATTTCTTTTATTCTCTTCAATGCATCAATTGTCTCGTCGTGTACATTTATTACTACCTTTGCCTTATTATTTCCGTTTTTGATTTCGTCTATGACTTTATTGTTCTGGAAAATTTATTTTTTGGACCATATATTTTGTGATTTAGTGTATTCATGTTCAAGTTCAAATTTGATTTTATATTATTTATATTTAAGTTCAAATCTGCCTTCAACCCGTTTGGTATAGCACTCATACCAGACAATCCGCCCGAAATTTTAAATGAAAACCTTTTGAATCCCCACCAGCGTCCAATAAGGTTTATTTAAGTCGAAAATGTAATATGGTGTTATTTACAAGAATTTTTAGATTCCTTTTCTCCAACTCACGTTTCAGATCGGCAACTTTTAGGGTCAAAAAACATCACTTTCTTCGCGGCTATGTTTTACCTCATTTTTGTACCTACGATTTATTTATTCCAAAATTGATTTAATTAGATATAATGAAATTTAATTAAATTTGATTTAGTTTTAATTAATTTATTTATAGCTTACCTTACGAATGCAGGAATTCCGAACCTGACACCAACTGTAACGTTGTTGCTTTTAAAATATTGAATGAAGCACTTTAAAGTTACAATATTCGAAACTACTTCTTCAATTTATTTACAAGCGTTATAATATTTAATTGTATTTATGTACACTAAAAATGTATTCACTAATATAAAATTTCATTAATTTATCTGGCATCAGAACGGTTTACCTTGATTTTTGATACTCGACTCTTCGTCACAATTATGATGCGTGCCATTGTACATCCAAAATTTGTTCTAGAGTTTTCTCGGGACGTTCGGAAATTTGTTAAATTCTTTCTGGAATATTCTGGCTAGTGCTTATATGTGTATGAACACTTTACGGTGATATCGGGGTGTTCGTAAATTGATTATAATATTTTAAATGTATAGTAGCCTGCGAAATTTTTTTTTCTATTTTTAAGCTGATTCGCAGATTTGAAACAACTAGAAGTGTTTGGAACGCCTGACTCACAAATTCTGGCCGGCCATTTACCATTGTAACGTCACAAAATATCTCCGATCTTTTCGAAGATCGGCTAAGTCTGTTGATGAATAGCTTAACAAGTGAAGATAAATTATGGGAGTGTCCAAACTATCCTAACAAAAAATTTGAAAATGTTTACGTGCAAGATTCAAGTTTATTAGCCGCTGAAGTAGCACGATATCGAGAGAAAGTTACAATTTGGCCAATTTGCGATTAAAAAAGTTGAAGACGGCTCGATGGATGTTTCAAAAATTTGGTTTAGCCATGAGGTTTACTTTTGTTTCCAAGGTTTTGTTAACAAGGGTACCAAAAATCTTCACTTTGCAACTGTAAAGTCTTTCTATTCAGCAAAAGTGAACGCCTGGTGTGCAATTTCAGGAAGAAAGATTCTCGGACCATATTTTTTTGACGGCAATGTGAACTCTCAAAATGACCGCCGGATGCCCTAAGAGGAGTTTCTGCAGGAAGTATGCTTAACGGTTACTGATCTATGCAGGACGGTACGAGGCCTCATTGCATGCTGGAAGCTTTTACCACACTTCTTAGTAATTTTGGAACACCTGTCATAAGCATAGACTTTGATCATTTTGCTGGTGATGGAATTAATTGACTACCATATTTCCGTGACATGTGACTTTTTTCTATGGGAATACCTGAAGAGTCTACAAAGCGTCTCTAAGAACATTCGAAAATCTCAAAATAGCAATAAAAAGTGAAATTTTGGCCATTGGAAAAACTACCTTTCATGCAGTAAATGAGACTTTTGAAGTAGGCTGCGTCATCTTGTTGTAGTCAAGGTTCACATTTTGAAAACTTGTTAAACTAAACTTCAGACTACCCTAAATCAAATATATTTTAAATTTAAAAAATCGGCCAGCTACGTGAGAAGTTATAAGCAAAGATCACAAATGAAATTGTCGTAATTTTTTATTTGAATGAAATTTTGAAATTATTGGGGCTATATCTCTAACGAAAATCGGTCAAAAGAATAAGGCAAAAGACCTTAAAATATGTTTGAATTTCTTGTTATTTTTACAGTTGTTGGCAGATTTAGATCAAATTGGCACGTATTTTTTTATATATATACCTACAGTCCAAGAATAATATTTTGATTCTTACATGTTATATAATAGTTCCCCGTAATAGGCCTCGAAGGCCCTTTGGGGTTGTAACAGGATAGATCTGCTACAATTTAGAGCCTACGGTACACAAGGATAGTAACGTGGCTAGCGCTACGTACCGACCGCCTATTATTACCCCAGAGTTTGACCTCCAGGTATTCATTTATTGCAGCCTGAGTCGAACTGGGCCCTAAAAATGTTAGCGATTGAATTGGCGAGAGCGGGATTCGAACCCCCAACTCTTGGTTTCGTAGTCTAGTGACCTATCCACTAAACCACATGTTACATTAAATTCTTATTAAAATTATATCAAATTGCGACATTATAAAATAGACCTACCTCTTAGGAGTTTTGTCAAAACAAATTATTTATGGCTGTTTTCCTTTTATTTAAATGATATTTAGTGTATGCTATAGCAAAAATGTTTTTGGTCAAATGATTACAATAAATAAAATTTGATACTGGCCTATTACAACTTCTTATGTATATACACTGTTTGTCAGGAATGTATCGGGAATAATTTTTCTATTTAACCATAAGGGTTAGAGGGACATGATTTTCGGCAGAATGGATGATGGGGGTAGAAAATGCGACCCGGCTCAGTTCTCCCGAGACTTGAGAAAATAAGGCTCGCATTTCCCGCAAACCATGTTTTGGTGATGCGTTACGGACTCGACATGCGGCGTACGTTAGAACAACGTTATGCGTTGAAGTTTTGTGTCTAACTCAAAAAATTCGGCATCATTTGAACCTGACAAGAGAAGCCTACGGAAAGGAACCCATGTCAAAAACTAGGATTTTTGAGTGGCATAAGATGTTTTGGAAGCCAAGCACAAGTGGTAACATTGCCCCAACCGCTGTATAGTACCTACTCGACTTCTTTCTGTTGTCAAAACTTAAATGCAGCATGAAAGGAACACGTTTTTGGTCGGTGGAAAGGTTTCAGACCGCCGTGACCAAGGCCTTAAACAGCATTTCAGTTTTCACATTTGCATTGGAAACGCTGTGTAGATGCGGAAGAAAACTGTTTTAAAAATTATTAAAGAAATAAATCACTACCTTCAGTACTTTTGTTTTTATTGAATTATTGCCGATATTTTCCGGACAAAAGCTGATAATTACGCAGATCTCAATTACATCATCCAATGTCTGTTTTTGGTTAAATATATTGAGCTCTTAGCGCATTTTCTTTTATGATTTTAAAATATCAATTTTGACTCGTAGTTTCTTTTTTGCTTTGCAAGTTTTGTTGCATGATATTTGGAAGTTACGCTTAGACCTCCGGTGACATATCAATTACCAAATTATTTAAAATATTATTCATTAAGCCAAAAACAAAAATAGTGTACAAAGAGAAATGACGTTCTGCTAATCTAAATTTTAAATTAACTGAATGTGGATATATTCCTAATTAGTATTGATTTTAGTTTGCTATATATTAGTCAATGGTGTTATCATATATGATAAAAATTCTAGATTTCATGCCGAATAGCAAGCAATCGGCCAAGGACAGAGAACATTTATGTCATTCGACAGATTCACTAAGAGACTGTTTTTGTATTAGTAAAAAATAAATGATTTATAAAAATTTCGGGGTTAATTTTTTAAAGAACCAAAATAATTGTTTTTAATTTCCCCTGACGTAAAATTTGCATTTTTGTGATTACAAATTGTAAAAGGTCATCTAAACTGAACGCCGATTTAAATTTCGAATAAAACGAAAATTATATCTTACATACGGCCATTTTAATTACAGCCGCAAAGTTTTTCGCAATATTTTTTGTTACAATTTTGCACACGTTCTGATCAATTTCAATTATAACATGTCGAGTTTCGTTCTTCGAGTCAGCTGTTTATGGATCTGTGAATTGCTAGCGGAGATGTCAGATTTCAGTTAACTTCACAAAAAGTTTTACAGTATTAAATAACAAGACTGGTGGCTAGTTGATATGAGATTTTCGTAAAATTGCGCGACCTGGAAATTGTTAGTGCAGTAAATTGACTGCCAGGTAACGCCGTCTTGCAAGAACCACATTTGTTCCAGTCTTATGTTGCTCAGTTTATGCTAAAAAAACTTATTTACTATGGGTTACCATAACGATCACCATTCGCAGTTACATCTTCAGCATCATATTCAAAAAGTACTGATCTATTACGACATCTGCCCGAAATCCACACCAAACATTGACTCTTTGGAGGCGCATTTGTTTTTATGAGTACGCGAGTATTTTCCAAACCCCAAATGTTTACGAACCTGTCGAGTTGAAAATGCACCACATAGCTAAATATGATTTTTGGACAATTTATTTCATGATGTTCAAAAAACAAAATGACGTGAAAATTGTCATCGTCAGTTGAATTTTGTACGCATGAAGGTATAGGTCTTTAGTAAGTAATCGTTGAAGGGAGCTTCTTAAAATATCCGGTTGTTGTTTACGACGTCGAGTCTGTTTTCGGATTTGCAGACACTTTGACTAACTATAGCCGCGTTCTCACAGTTCTTTGTTTCGCGCTGTTATTTATAAGATTTTGCTTCAATTCCCAATTCAGTTTCATCAAATTTTGTAATCAATTTTCGGATAATTGACCTATTTGACGCAATACCGTCTTTTAAAATTTTCACCGCATTTACAATTAAATTAATTAAACATTAATAACTAGCTGTTCTTCCGGATGACGTTTTATATTATTAATGGGAAGACTATTAAAGTAAAATAGTTTTGGGGCGCAAAATAAGCAAAAATCAAACATAAATTAGCTGAATAAACCGTTTTGGTGCTTTATAAGAACAACCTGGTAGTTGATAAACTAATTAATATTATCTTCCTTTAAATATAAAGATGCCAGTCTGTCAAAGTTTGTTGTACGTTGTTTAAAATAAGGAATATAAATAAATATTTTTACTTTTTAAGAAAATTGAATTATTTGAAAAATTATATTGAAGACTAAAATAAATGCAATTATTTATTACTGGTTGTTTACCAAAAACTGTCAGCATTAGTATATAAAAAGCAAAAATCTGTCTAATAGAAGTAGTGGATAATATATTGTTTAAGGCCATTCTAAATGCATTTTTTAAAACCTTAATTTACTTAATAGAAAACACTTTAAGGTTCGACCATAAATTTTTCTACAAAATCCTTACTACAAGTAATTCTTACTCTTGGTAGTTTCGAATAACGGAAAACACAATGCAGTAAATTCAATATTTGCGTAAAGAACGAGCTGAACTTACCGTTCTGGCAGTGAATCCCAGTAATCGGCGATGTAATCCACCATAGCTTTCCCAAACTCGCGAAATTCGCTGGTGTCCATTTTGCAATCACACTGAGGTTAGCACGGAAAATTCAACGAGCTGCTTGGATGAGACCTCTGTGCCGATGTTAGTTGCTCTTGAGCATTCCCGGTCTGTCTTGCACACCTACCGTAGAGCCCCGAACAGTTGCAGACAGCACACACCGTACGCCGCTCCGCAATGGGGAAAACAATAGCACGCCTACTATTTATAGATTCTGTGATTGCAGAAAAACGAGATGCATGCGGCGATTTCCTCGTCAGATTTGAAAGTAAACTGGATTTGTCAAATTGCAGGGCTTTTCAAAAACGGATGCTCAAGGATATTTTTTAGCGGCAAGAAGTGTGATTAAGTTAATGTGACCGCCTCTGAGATGCTGAATTCTGGAGAGTTCTATTCTTGTTTGCTCTTATGTATAATTATATGCGTGGCAACGGATAATCATTCAGGTTAAAACGGATTTAAAAATTATTATATTGCGTATAAAACAAATAATAGCTAATTAAGGTTCAGCTTGGTTGCGTAATTTACCAACTTGTTTGAGGATTTGGGAAAAGTTTATTGCACATAATTAATAATTAAAACGGATTTAAAATTATTATATTGCGTAAAAAACAAATAATAGCTAATTAAGGTTTAGCTCGATTGCATAATTAACCCACTTGTTTGAGGATTTGGGAAAAGCTTATTGCAGCGTTTATTTGGATGCATGGTTTAATCTAAATTTCTAACAAGGTGTTTGTTTTATTTTGTACGTTTAACTTCCTGCTGAAAAAGCGCGCTAGAGAGCAGCTGCACGCCGGAGCGCGAACCCAGGCCGCTTCTTTCAAGGCTAGCGCAGCGCGCAGGCACCACGTGAAAAGCAAAAAGCAACAATTCAAAATCGAAGTCCTTCAGAAAATTTATTGCGCGCGGCGGCATTTTTCGCCGAGACCGATCATTGCACGTTCACCAGCTGCGTGTCGCTCGTGGATTCATTCCCGGCCAGGAAGTGCACTGCGTAACGGCGCACCTCCATGCCCGTTTCCGACATCATTGTGAACTGGAGCTCTTCGACGCCGCCGCTCGCCACGTGCACGGGGATCGCGTGGTCCTCCAGCGAGTGGACGTTCTCGATGACCGTGCTAGGGGGCAGCGAGAACCTGCACGGGGAGCAGTCGCAGGCGATATTGTACTTCACCCTGTTGTCGAAGATCTCCTGGATGTCGTAGGAGGTTTTCTTTATTAGCCCCTCCACCATCCACTTGTTGATTAGAATGCCCACCGTCGTTCCTGTTCGGATTTTTGCCAATTAGTATGCGGTTGCATGAAAGTGTCTGCAATAGTTTGAGCTCGCGCTGTACTGACATAATGGAAACGCACAAAAAGCACAAAAAAGCAAACAAACGTCAACTGAGATCAGATTAACTCTATCCTAAGAGGAGATATGTTTAACATTGATGCTTATACATTTTAAAAATAAATTAGTAAATAATACAAGTAATTTAGTATAAGTTAAAACGGAAAAGTATCGGAAAGCCTTCAAAGCACTCATTACATTACCTAAAGCGCTTACCTTTAATTAAAAGCGTCTGCTTCTTTCCATATGAAAGTAATTTAAAAAATTTAAATATTAAATATTTCTCTTTTTTTTAAACATATCATCTTCCAGTCAGACGTTAGTTTTTTGCGACTTGCAAATAGTAAGAAGAAAATATAATTTAAATTAATAGTGCCTTAGGTGCGCAAAAATAAAGTTTATCACCATCATAAAGTAAAACTAGATAAACTATAAGTTTTATAGGTCGGTCGAAGTAAATCCGGAAAATTAATAAACAATGATAATGACATTGGAATGCAAAAGAAATTGAATTAATTACATATACATAAAATTTAGCACAATTTAAGTCGGTAGTATTAAAAACCATATTATTCATGCCACCTTCTTGAGCTGGGACCTAAACCTGCTATAGCCCAATCCAACTTTGTCCGTATATGTGGAGGCCCTTTAGCTGTTCTTGGTGTTATAATGCATCTTATTGATCTTTGCCTCGACCACGCCTACATGGTTATGAGAATTGCAGTCGAGGCTAGGATTGTGTTAACAAGTATGAAGAACAGTGGTAATACAAATTGTGGTATAGCCAGCCATGCCTGGGCTTTTCTTACCTTGTGGGCCGGAGCGGAGTTTTGATGGAACACGTCTTCCCATCAACGGCTTAACAACTTCAGTACTTTATATAGCTGTCGCCGAACACTTTTAGATCTTCCTAATAAGAAGTGGGATGGCATGACATCTCCTTTGCTCGTCACAATCCCCAACAGTACCACAGAGTCGGCAAATTTTTTATGCTTGAGGATAAGCACTTCTGCGGCATGTTGGCAGATTCAATGATCATTTTGGCGATGCTCTTTCCTGTCCTGGATGAAGTTTTTTTTGTCCGAAAAAAATCTAAGGAAACCAGCGCTTGATATTGTTCAGCTTGGGCCTTTAACTTTCTCACTTTCTCAGTCGAATTAAATTGAATTTCTCAGTTGTAGGTTTCTTAGGACGAAAGACTTGTAGCGCAGGTCCTGGTGCATTGCTAGACTAACGGTCGATTTCGCTACACCCATTTTCTTTGCCAAGTCATATTCCGCTCAGAATGATGATCGATCTTCTCTTTCAATTTTCGGACCAATCCATAACTTTTCTTACGATCAGATCTCTTGCTGCGAGTTGCTCTGTCAGAAGTTACCCTCTTCTAGTGGTCAGATTCTCTATACTTCTGGGCTACGTCGTAAACTCGAGTCTTTTTGTAGTCAAACCACGCAATAATTTCTGTTGACGATTTTCTGGCACAAAGGGTTCATGTAGAGCAGCTGGACAGTTATATTTTCGCTTCATTTTATTGACAATCATAGATTGTTGATTATGTGAAGTTAATTTGTCGTACTTAATAAGACGAACTTTTGGTTTCCCGTAATGCAATCTAAAAAAATCCGGATTTACCACAACGAGCCTGCGTATACATGAAACTTTGTAATAATTTGGTATTAGAAATAATAAAAACTCTCGGATAAAGATGATTATCGTCACTAGAATAGCTTGAATTAAATCACAAAAATTGTTGTATAAATTTATTCCTAAAATAAGAAAACATGATATTTTATTAATAGCTACGATGTAACCAAAAGTGTTCTTAACAAATAGACACAAGCAGCAATACAAAATTTTCAAAGTTATATGAAGAAATAAAAAAATTGTGGTTAAAGTTGTGTAACAATGTGTAAGTTTTTTTATTATGTAAACTATAATGAAGGATAGTCAAATTAAATTTATTTTTAACAATTAATCTTACAAAAAATTTCGTTGTAACCACAATTCTCCGACCTTGTGGTTTTGCCAGTTATAAAGTATGTGGTCTTTCCATTGGTCTAAGTTTTTATACTACAGCATAGCCACAAAGAATAGATTTTTATTTGGTGTAAACAAATTAATCGGCGCTAGTAATGCATTATAAAATAGAATACTATAAAAATATATTTTAAAGATCCAGAACTAGCAAAAGATTAGTTAATATGGAAATACTAAGGCTAAGCAAAGTAAGAAAAATGAAAAGGATTAATTTGCTAATAAATACGTTGTTTGGGTAGCCAGATTTTAACTGAAAATACTAAGTAATAATTAATTTTAATACCACACACAAGGAAATAAGTTAATTTCGACAATAAACCCTCAAAACCCTAGTTTAATAACAGAATCATCTATATTAATGGCATAGTGGACTTAATTTTTGGTTCTATATATGCTTAAGTAACACAAGCGGCTTTGATTGTATTTATCTATTAGTATAGTCGCATGTAAGTGCTTCATGTCTTGAAAGACTTTTATGTAAAATAAAAATAATAAAAACGAAGAGTACCGTTTCTTTATACTTAAAACAAATATATAAGAAGCAATAGCTTAAAACAAAATTTTTAAATAACAAATTCCACATTCATACAAGATAAAAATAATTAGGCAGAGCGAGTACACTCAATTTTAAAGGCAAGCTTTGCACAGGGATTAAAAACATTTCTGCAGTTAATTTCTTACAAAAGATATTAATAAAGGAGGTTACAAATGATTTAAAATGAGAAGTATACCGAACTAATAACAAATACTGCAAAGACTTTCCCAAAAATAAGATTTCCAGATTCTACAATAATAAAATGTTAAAGTATAGGGACTCAAATACTTTACAATATTGAAACTCCCTATATAAAAATAATTAAGAGTTTTTCAAGTTCTTTAAATATCTTAAAATCAACAAAATTCATTCGATCTTCATACAGAAAAGCAAACAGTTTCTTTTATGTACTACTACTCTGCATATTATATGGGCGCATTTATGTTATAAAGAAGCTTATTTGACAGGTGAAGGCAGTATAACATAGTTTTTCTACTAAAACAAGCCATCACTGCATGTCTCACTCAATTGGCGATAAATTTCGCATCTTTTACAATTAACCGCATCTTTATAGTTACTTTCACTGGTGAGAAACAAATTTGGAGACCTTAGAACTTAAACACCTCGTAGTTAACTAATTGCAACGCTATCAATGTCTCTCGTTTATTTTTTTACTTTGCCTTTAGTGACGGTAAATCTATGTTTCCTAGTCTTGCTTACTTTTGCCATTCATGTTTTTTTAAGGGGGAATAAATAGGTTTTTAAGATTAACCAAAGACATTAATTAACGACGAAAATATAAGCTAAGTACTTTGTCTGATAGAAAAGTCTATTGCTCGTAGTTAACTTATTGACTGTTTCTTGTCTATTAGAACAACGTGGCCCAATTATTTCACTTGATAATTCTCTCTTTTCTCTATTGTCACCAAGCACGTCATTTTTATTTATTGGTAAACTCTGTATGCTTTTTTCCTATTTCATTTTGAAAGCTTTTCTTATTTTTTTCCTAACTATCCTTACCTGTAATTTATTGAACGCCCTGCATACTTTGTTTTATATTTTTTAGACCATTATAATGCCTTTACAGCTTTTTTTTAACCCCATAATAATTTGATTGTACTCGTTATATATTTTTTTCATATATTATTTGTTTGTATTTCATTTTACTTTCATTTTTAGCACACTTATAATGTCTTAGAATTTTTTTAGGTTTTCTTTATTTAATAAAATATTATTTTAATTATCGTTATTATTATTATAATTTAAAGTAAATAACACATAGAGAAAATTACCAAAATTAGTAAAAAAAACCTATTAAACATGACAGCATTTGCCGATTAAGGCACTGCAAGAAAGACAACTTGTATTATTTTGTATAGGTAAATAAATATATTACCATTTATTTATCATTATATATTTTTAATTATCGTTTGCTACAATTATTGCATAAATCTGTGAATGATAATATTAGCCCCCCATAAATAGTAAGCATACCACATAAAATCCCATAGCCGCCGGTCCTCTCAATAAAATAAAAGGGACAGCCAAATTTGACGTAGAATTTGAATCCGCGATCAGAAATTCAATAAAACAAGTGCAAGTGGCCTAAAATATAGCCCCTTTCATTTTAAAAATCTATACACAGTTGAGAAAAACCTTCACAAACTCCTTATAATACATAACCACAGATTACCGAGTAGCCGGTTCCCTCTGGAAAAAACAAAAGGGAGAACGAAATTTTACGTAGAATCCGAATTCGCGATCAGAAATTCAAGAAAACAACTGAAAGTGGCCTAAAATTGCCCCTTTACATTTACATGCCAGTGGCTATACTTGAAGCGCCTCAACGCACACCGCTCGCAAGCTTTACCATCTCATGCATAAAAGTATACATTAACAAGGCCGCTTTGCGTCCTTTACGTTATAATCTTGTCTTGTCTCTTATAGATACATAAGCACAGCACATAAAATTTCTTAGCCGCCAGCTCCCCTTGGAAAAACAAAAGGGACAGCCAAATTTGACGTAGAATTCGAATACGCGTTCAGAAATTCAAGAAAACAGGTACAAGTGGCCTAAAAAATATCCCCTTTGTACAACGGGCAGAAATTCCGCCCGAACAAATCAACGCAAAAAGCGTTTTTTCCGCAGTGCCCGGTTGGTTGAGTTGGTAGTGCGTTTGTTTCGAAATGCGAGGTTTGCGTGTTTAATCCCTTCGGTGGTTGCCCTTTTTTGCAGTCTCTTGGAATAGAAATATAAAGATTTACAATAATTTAAAAATTGGTACATAGATTCACTTGTCAGTTATCTATAGTTCTACCAAAGTTATTTTCTGAGTATTAAACAAATAGAAATAATAAAGTAAGTACCCATTTGAAATTTGGCAGGATCAGTTCTTCAAGCTTTTGCAATGTGTGACGTTGACATTTCGCTTTCCTTTTTAGAATCTTAACATAAGGTGGAAATCTTTAGCTGCTCAGTGGTGTCTGAGTACGTCGGGGATGATATCATTATCGAAACTTAGGAGACATGAATTTTGCAATGTTATGGATTGAGCTACTTGCCTGCATAATTTTCTTTTATAATTTATGACTTATTGTAGGTTTGATGTATGGAATCGATTGCGAAAAGTTAAAAAAAACAGATATTGTCTATGCTTGTTTCTTCGGCTTGTACATTAGATGATAATCCGGTACCACACTTCACCCATTTAAGCCGGCTTTGTAAAAAGGGACTTGTTATTCTGGTGTTTGAAGTATTAATAGTGATAGCAGTGGCCTATTACGTAACAAGTTATCGATTAATCAATTGATACTTTAGTGTACTTTTGTAGGAAGGAAAATCTTTTTGATCAAGTCGGAAGTATTATATTTCTTCGTACAGTTTAGATTCAAAGATCATAGCTTCTAATTTAGTTAAATTTTGCCTTGAGGAATTAATTTTGTAATACTAATAATAATTATGAAATTTTACTTTATATAGATAATGAGATATTTGATGTTACAAAGCAAACGGATATAATTTCCATGACTTATTGTTAGAAATTGAAATTTTTAAGGGTTTACAATGACAAGCAACAATAATAATGCGTAATAAATAGAGTAAAACTTGTTATAAATAAATATTATCTAGAAAAGCTTTGTTACCTAAATAGGTTTTCCAAAAGGTAACATCTTCCTCTTCAGCCACTTTTATCATCATTTCGTTGAGGGAGTTCCAGAGATGCTCATTCCTATTAGGCACTTTAATGATCAACATCCTGGGGCATTTAGTTACTCCAGAAAAGTAGTTTTCGCTCCTGCAAGTGCAACGAACTGTACGAAAGTTGAGTGGAAAAGGAACGAAAATAGGGATCAGTTGGACGGCTAAGGCATCAGGTATAGTTACAACTTTTATTGTAAAATCTCCTTTTTTCGCGCCTTTGAAAGTTATCCAGTACGCCCTGTTGACAGTTGTTATATAGCAGATGACGACATCAAACTTTCCCACTCCGTTTTCGTCGACAGGCAGCTGCGTGGTGCTCGAAAATATTCTTTTAGGCACCTTGCGGTACCGTTCAGTGGCCCAAGAAAAAAGCTTACAGGTTTTGACGTCCGACGGTTCTTGGTTTGTAAAATAAATGTCGTAGCTCTCTGCGCCCGAATAGGGGCTTTGAATTTGAAAGCCAAACTCCTTAACTTTATACAAAGGTGCAGGTAGAGTGATAGTCGTTGTGGGGTACGAAGGAACGGGTTCTCCTTCCAGCAAAATGGCTATAGTTTTCGCATAGTTTGGCTTTGAGTTTTCTCCATTTAGGATCAGCGTCGCACTTGCTATCGACATTCTTCTAGCATGGTATTTTATAATTACTTTTCCTTTCTTTTGTGGGGGTATTTCAACGGTTGTAGACGCAATTTCAAATAACTTGTTTTCGTTTCCGAAAAACATAGCACGGTATGTTATGTTAAAGTGACTTATATTTTCCACGATTATGGTTTCAGAGCAAGTAACACTTAGGCCTGTTTTAAAATGCACCGTTTCGTATGGATAAAATGTGGGAAGAATTTCGTATAAATAATTAACAAGCATGACCATTTGCAATATATTGGGGTTTGTAATTTGTCTTGGATGTAACGAAAAGCTCAAGTGGATCATGTTCCAGCTTTGCAAGAGCTTGCAAGCATTATGAAGCATTTGTTCCTTACAGTTCGGATTTACATAAATATCTTTTAAATATGGTATTAAATAAGGACAATAAGAGCAAGTGACTGTAACCAGAACCAAGGCATCTTTTAGATCGGTTTCAAAATTGGTTAATTTTCTTTTTTGGGGAGTTGTTTCATGTTCGTGTAACTTTTCTTTTGGCCAAAGTATCGCTATTTGGTTATTAAAATGGTATTCTAACCAGTATAATAAAATAATTTCTGATTTACTAAAAATGTTTGAATTACGGACTTCAGATATTTGCTCCCAAAATAAATTTGCATCTATTATTTTACTGGGAGTCATGTTTTTGTTTTTCGTTTGGCACATCGTGTCATTTACAGTATTGCCGCTGGTCGTAACTTCCTGACTGGGAGTTTCACTTCTATCTAACGTAAGATCAGCAATTCTATGGTTTTGTATCTCAAAAGAAATTTGGCTGATAGTAAAGCTGTTGGTCGATAAAGCGCTATTTTCTCTCAAGTGCGGCACTGATACACGAGATAACACAAAAACTTTGTAGGTCTGTAGCAGAAGATCCATCCAACTTTGTTTGCTTATCAGATGGAAGGCTTCTTCGTCGAAATTTTGAGCAATGTTTGTTTCGCAGTTATCGGGAAGAATTTCACTGAAGTATTTTTGAAATATTTTATAATCGGTGTAACATAGAAGGTTCTCAGGTACGACGTGGGGGACGACGCCGCCATGCATCACGACAAACTTCTTTGAGTTTAGGTACACATTATACAAATAGTTTGCCCGTTGGATGGGGTTTTCTGGGATGGGTCTGTAAAGGACGTGTGAGACTTCAAAGAGTTCTCGTGTCGCTTCTTACCTGATAGGAATATAAGCAGTAGCTTGCGAGCCGGCCAGTTTGGTCAACAGTTTGACATATTTCAGAAGAACTATGGGCTCGCTGCCTTTTGAACCGTTGCGAGCGTTCTCCACCTTTTTTGGTTTCTCTGGAACGTCTGCGATTCCGTCGGGTATGACGTTGTAAGATTCGAGGCAAAATCCCTGGTGAAACAACCACTCTTCAAGGACAAGGAGGCTGTTACGCATGTAGGTTGGCATATTCCGAGTCGTCCTGCTCGCCAGGAAAGAAGGGAAAGGAATTGTCCGCGTTCTTAATGCAAAAGGGTGCTTCATTTAGCCGCGGTTTTGAGATCGCCTCTACGTAGCTTTCTTGCACTCCCATGGATTTTGCGCTTCCGTATGTAGTTCTCTAAAAGGGTTCTCAGAAAATTAATGCTTTCTTAATTAATTATTAATTAATCAACGTTGTTTAGATGTCTACTTAACCTATTGATTCTAAAAATTGCTTCTCTAGGAATTTTTTATTAGATAAAGATGTTTGTGGTGTCTTATTTTAATTTAAATAAACCTCGATGCAGATACTTAAAGTGCAGATATTTGGCTATTGTGCACGTGTTAGTCAAAGCTATCGAAGGTGTATTTTCAGGGTTATTTGTTTTAGATTTGGCCGTGGCCATGTTTTTTAGCAGTATCATTTTAAATAATTTCATTGCTTTCAAGCCTGCCCCAGCTAATCAGGTGGATGAAAGTAAGCTAATTGAAATAGCGGCTCGCGTTATTATTAGCCGGGATTCTTCTGGTACAATTTCTAAACAAGTTAATTTGTAAAGTATATGCCACTAAAAATTTAAGTTTATAAATTTAGCTGAGATACGCAAAGTATTGTACTCATTCCGATTTATATATTACGCTTGCTATATAAATATAGTAAAACTTTTTTTTAGTTTTATAACGTGCTGCAAAACATGATTCTTCTACTATGATAACTTAAAAGTCATTTGTGATATTTTCACTTTTAAATTAAAAGAATCCCAGCGAAGCTTAGGAAATAATTTATGCACCTTTAGAGAAAGATATATATAGTACCTGTAAAAAGTGATTCAAACGGTTTAAGAATGCAAATTTTGATTTGTATGATAACGAACTTCTTGGATAGCCAAACAGAAAATTTCAAAGAAACTTGAAATAAGCCTAAGCGTCTACATAAGCTTGGCAAGTTTCTCGAGAAAAGTTTTTAGGTTCTCTTCAAATTCACAGCGAAGAACAAAAGTACACATTTTAATATTGTTATGTAGTTGTTCTCCAAGTTCAAGAAAAAAATCTTGTATTAGATTGAAATCTGCGGCAAAAAAGATTTTCTATAAGGAGCTAAGCAGAAAATATCGTGAGTTCATGCAGGTGAACCGTTAACCACTTTTGAAACAATCGCCTATTTGGATTGGTAGATGCTATCTCACCTGGCGTATTCGTTAACCTTCATCCCTTCAGATTATTACTTTTCTAGATCCCTGCAACATTATTTGGCTGATACTCGTTTTGTTTTTGTCAATGATATCTAGAAAAGTCTAGTTGATTTATTATCTAAGTATCCTTTTTCCCGATCACAATTCTATGAAAAAGGGCGTCGGTTAAGTTGCTTACGTAATATATTTTTTTATTCTGGAGAAATTATGATGTTTTTTAATTAATAAGTCAGAATTTCACGAAAATATAGAGGTTTTAAAAGGTAAATCGTAAAAACTTATTTATCAGTGCTTAACTAGGCATTAGTAAGATAAGTCTTACTACTAAAATGAAATGTAAACAGTTTCTCATAGAAAGAATATTAAGACTTACGCAATAAATTGAAATGTCTAGTAATTGTCGTTTCTCTCTATACTACCATCATTACTTTAGATTTTCTTTAAAGTATAAATAAAACGCTCAATAATGTTACAACACAAAAAAAAACGATTTTCAGATATTAAAGGCCTGTGTGGATCTAATCTAATATTGTGCTTTTTTAAAAGTTTAATTGATATTGAAGACAACAACATAAAAGTTCTGTCAAGTAACTTATCGTAAAAGCATCTTTTCATTGGCCGATTTAACAGTTTTAGTTATTTGCAATTAAGTGACTAAAAGAGATCTATTAAAATATTGAGACTTACATCAAATTCACTTTCCAAGTAAACAAAAAAATGTTGTTATATCAAAAAACAAGATATCATCCAACAGGTGTCCCTCTCTCATCCCCTCCCCTTTTAAACAAGTAAAGGGCAAGGACATGCTTGAGCACAAATCGCCTCGGAAACTATAGAACGAAACTGCATCGATATTTTTTCCTGTTTGCACTCGCCCATGGCCCATGGTATTTTTATAATACTATCCGGTGTACCTTACCAACAATTTTTATCGTAGAGCATCGAGTATGCTAGTTTTCTAATTATTAGATTTAATACCGTAACGGCATTTATAAAGAACCTGTACCTGTATACATGCCGCAGTTATGACAATATTTGGAACTGTGATAACGTGTTGCTAATGTCATTGATTATATCGATGCGTATATGAAAAGAACTTGATTATCTTGATGTGGTAACATTTCTCAAAAACATTGAATGTATTTAAAATTTTTCTTTTCATTAATTTCATATATTTATAATAATTTATTATTGCAAATATCTTTTCGAATTACTTGATAGTTATTTTACCATAAATCTGGTGATATATTTAAATATAAGGTGGTTTAAATATGACCAAGACTGTTTTGTGTGTAAACAAACCGCACTGCGCAGTAGTTGTACGACCTTGAGAGAGTAGAACCACAATCTCCATCCTCCCTCCTGCTCGGGTTAGAACTTGTTCAACTCTGTTTGGGAGTTGGTAGAGTGATATGCTAACAAAAGGTACCGCAGATCGTGGAACAACAAATTGTGATAAAATTTCTCGTTGCAAAAAACGTCTCGTCCGCTGAAATTTACCCCAGACTCCAACAACAATATAGGGAAGAGTGTCTCTTACGGACTCGTGTGTTTGAGTGCTTCAGAAAGGGCAGAAAGCGCGTGGAGAATAAACCGCATGATGATCGGCCGCAAACATCCGTCATAGAGCCTAACATTGATCGTGTAGACGCGCTTATTCGTAAAAATAGGCCCTATCAAGAAATTTGGAGAAAGCTGTCCATAAGTATTGGTAGTAGATATCGTAAAAAACCACTTGCCCTATTGCAAGGTCAATGCACGGTAGATACCACACACTTGGAAAGATGTGAACAAAGTGGTGCGCATGCAAGCTGTCAGTCGTCCCTACAGCAGTTTGAAAACTAAGGTGATGCATTTTTAAAGTCTGTAGTAACCACGAATGAAACATGAGTGCACTTCTTCACTCTCGAGTCACAGCAGTCATCACGCAAGTGGTGGCATACCATTTCTCAGAAAGGCAAGAAAGCACGGAAAAACTGTTTGCCAGAAAAAGTAATGGCAACGTTCTTCTGGGACTGGCAGGGAGTTATCCATGTAGACTTTTTGATGGATTCTACAACAGTCAATGCAACTTATTATTTAGACCTTCTGGCAACAGATGTAAAGGAAAAGATTCGATTCAAGCGGAGGGCAGTGGAAAGCGGATAGCCTTTTTTCAAAATAATGCACGCCCCTCTATGGCTAAAAGAACAATGGAAATGAAAGTAGAACCTTTGAACACATCCTCTGTACAGTCTTTATTTGGTCCCAAGTAATTTCTGCCTGTTCGGAAGACTCAAATCAGACTGGCAAGACATGCGGTTTGCGAAAACAATGCCGCCATTCAGACTGTTTGTGAGTGGATACGCCGCTAACCAAAGGCTTTTTTAAAAGAGGTATCAGAATGCTTCTAGAAAGTTGAAACAAATGTGTTGATTCTGGAGAGGTGTACGTTAAAGATTGACATGTCCAAATGTTTGGCAATTTAGTTTTTTTGTGAAAAAAATCAGTCCCGGTCACATTTCAACTACCTTGTGCATTTAAATGTTATTTTTCTCATTACTTAAAAATAGGCGCGCAATGTATAAAAGTTGTTCTAAACAAAAAGAGTATTGTTTTATTAAGTGGCATAATGTTTCAACGCATATTAATTCGCAGAACATTCAATACTGAATAACTAAAAAGTCTTGTATAAAAGAGTCTTCTGATTAGATGCTTATAACCTTGGTTTCCTTATTAGGCCAGTCGCTGTGTAATTTTAGATGTTTTTTTGGGGGGGAGTGGTATTTTAAAGTGAATTCCTAGGTTTTCCAGGGCGCTGATGGCGAATCTGATAGTCAAATTTGTCTTGAGCCGCTGCGCTCCAAAATATGGACATTTTTAAGGCCCAAAAAGCCGTTTTTTCGGTTTTTCGGGTTTTACAGGAAAACTATGGCTTGTATGAAGTACCCATTATAAAAATTGTAGGTATTATTAAAACACGTCGATTGAGACCAGATAGAAAGAAATGTCTTGCGCCAGCTAGCTGTAGGCTCATTTTTGACGTTTTTTAAAAAAAATTAAAAAATTATTGTGACCCGAGTATTAAGTTTAAAAAATTGTAAATGTCAAAAACAGTAGTATCTTCTATTTTTATGTTCTTTTTGAATGTTTGAGATATCTCATAGGGGGGCGCTACAATCGGCCATTTTCAAAAAACCGTAAAATTGCGATTTCAAGCCGAATTTTGAATTTTTTGACCCAAAACCAAAAGTATTCGACAGATTCTGATATTTTCCACCTGGGTTTCCCAACTCTAGGATTTTGGTCCGAATGTGGCAATTTGGCACTATGTTGAAATTTTATAACCTTGAAAAAATGAAACATTTTTAGGTTAGGATACATGTAAAAAAATTATTAGAGCTAGTAGAATTTTTTATGACGAACATTTTGAGTCCAAGCAGATCTATTTTCGTTGAGATCCGGCCGAGATATTACTGTAAACGTGTTTGGGCCTCTTCTGGGTCTAATTTTCGGTCTTTTGGGGAAAACTTTGAATTTTTGCCAACTAGATATATGAATCTATAGAAAGCTGAAATTGCGTATTCCTAGCTCATTTAAAAAAAATTGGCAACGATTTGAACAAATAAAAAGTGTCAATTTTACTTTGGAGAAAACGACTTCATAGTTGATATGTGAATCCAATTTAAACTTTTTTTTGAAAATTCGTTAAATTGACATTCATACTTAGAAAAATATAAAAATTTCTTATTTTACACTTAGACTCGTATATAATGCAAATGGTCTATGTTTTGAACCCCGGGGATTATCCTATCCGCGTTGGTTTTTGTGAGTACAGTTACTTGAAGACGACCCACAGCTCATTGTTAATCTATAGATAATCTATAGAAAGCTTAATTTTAGCTGAGTGGATATGTCAATAAGCACAATTTTTGCTGTTGGGCTGTTGCCAACCCTCAATAACTTCACTAACGGCCTCTTCATTCAGCCATAATTACAGTCTGGTGTGCAATGTCTTCGAATGGAATAATGGGCTAGGATTTCTTTGAGGGCAATGCTGGCCATGCAGTTCAAATTCGGGAAATCTCCCTTATTCCAAAACTTCAAAGATTTCCTGTAAATGAGAACACCAATTTCCCATACGATGGAACAGCCAGTGTGTCAATGAACTTTCTGAAAAACCTTTTCCCGAACCGTCTCATCGGTAGGAATGGGGATGATGTTCAGTGGCTTCAAGATCGCCACACTGGACTTCTTGTGATTATTTTTTATGGGGATATCTCAAGTCGAAGGTTTTGGAAACTCGCCCAGCAGCTACACAGGACTTAAAAGTGTGAACTGAAGAAGAAGTTCGTGCAGTAACACAAGTGGTATTACAACGTGTCAATGAGATGGTCGCCATCTTCCCGGAGTGACATTTCAAAATTGAATTTTTTTGGTTTTTATACCAATTTCCATTTGTGCTTTTAACATTTGTTGCAATAAATTAAAAAAAATTTTGTTTGTTTTTTAATACCCACAAATAATGCGTTTTGACTGCCCCAACCTGTACAAGACGTTAATATTATACGCTAGCCCGGTTTGGTTCAACATATTTAAAACCAACATACAGACATTGTAGCGATTTCAAAATAAGATTCTTAAAATTGCTGTGATTACTCCTTGATTCATCCGCAACAATCAGTTCCATTTTGAAATGGGTATTTTACCAATTCAAGACTTTATGTTAAAAATTGATAGAAATTTCTTTAAAAATGCAAGTGCGTATGACGGTGTAGTGCTTTATAATCTGTGCCAAAGGAACATACTAGACTAAAAGGAAAGCTACCGCAAGATCTTATAATTTACGAAGATGATAATAACGAAGTTATATCATTAACAGTAATTAAACAATAATAAATTCTTTTAACCTACTTGAGACGTTAGAATAATCTTGTCATTATTATTATTTAATCCCATGTAAAAATAAATTAAAAAAATAACAATAAATTAAAAAATAATATATATATATGGTAGTGTAATAAAATATTAATAGAAAACATTGGAAAATAATTAAAAACAACAACACATACCGATTCTGTCGTAACAGCCGATAGAGTCCTAGTAGAATTTCCCTCGCGGAATACAGCCGACAAGTATAACTTTAGGAACACATGGGTAGTAATAGAGCAGTTATCCGCACATCCTCGAACGTTAACAGAGTACTCGGCACCACACCTGCAGTTCAAACGAATATTCGAGTTAAAGGAAGACGTTTCTTTGGGAGAATAACTGAGCTCCACGACATAGTATCTGACTAGCTTCAAATCATTTGGGTCACCTTCTTGAGTAACGCGTACTGTAAGCTCAGGGACATCCAATTCCGTCATAATCTCACACACTCTCGAATGATATTCAGTTCGCAGTAAGAAGCTGTACTGCGCTATACAGTTTATGGGAACGGGCTGCAAGCAGATTATTTTCTCTTCAGTAAAGATGGTTGGTGCAGGATACCAGCCGTAGAAAGAAAGGTAGTTGAACACATTGCCTTGTTGGTAGTGCCTGACGTAAATGGGAAGTTTGATGAAGTAATCGCCCGGAATGCGAGGACGGAACTCTGCTTTGAAAGTTACTTCCTCGTTAGACCTCAAGCTACAGACAAACGAGTATGGCAGGCTTTCGACTACATTTCCAGTTAAATAGTCAAGACTAAAAGGTGGCTTCAGTTCGTCCTTTCGAATGCAGAACTTGCACACATCTTTGGAAGCGTTCCAAATTTTTACGTCAACTCGTGACTCCGGATTGGATTTGGAATACGGGTAGTATTTAAATCGAAGATGCAACTTGGAAAACCGCAACAGGTCGCCCCCTACTCCGTTGCTTACCGTCATAATCGGTAGAAGTTTCGGGATTTCATGAGTTTCAACTTGGTCAAACTTAACAGCTTTGGAATCGTCACTTTTCATGTAAAAGGTCGGCTTTTGACTGTCTGGTATGCTTAACAACGATGGGCCAAGCAGGTCATTGATGACGAAAGGCAAATGAAAGCAATATGAAGCTGCACCTATGGGATTAAAGTGCAAATAGAGTTCCTTGCGCTGGTTGCGTTCTAGATAAACTTTTTTAATTGGATGCTCCATAATATTGTAGTCGTGCGTTTCTAAAATTGTATATTCGGGGTAATCTTCCAACATAAATTCAACGGCAGCTGGAGCATTGCTTTTATTGAAGATAATAAACGCCTGGCGTTCAAATGAATTAGGTACAATTTTCCTCAGTCGCAAAACCTTGGTTGGATATCAATGTTAGGATAAGTTACATTTCCGGTTATGTTTAGTTTGATCGTATTTATTTTTTGCACTTGGATTTCAACTGGGCACGAGAAAGTGATACACGTGGAAAGTTGCATGTTTACCGTAAAAAATTGCTCGGAACAGCCTTTTAGCAGACCGGCCCTGGGTTTAATCGTGATACCATTTACAGGCGTGGAATTTAATACTTCAAAAGTTACGGTCTCGTCTCCCAAATTCTTAAGGACAAAGTTGCCCGTGGACGGCAAATTTAACGGCAGGTTGTCGAAGTTTAGTACTGATGTCTTGACAACCACGTTTGCAGGTTTTAAGTTTGCTACTACATTGACGGTCTGGCCTCTGCTGTTGTTTGTAAAAAGCATTGCTTCGACGCCTGACGGTAGCGTGTGATCGGGCACGTAAGTTGCGATGCCGGTGATGTGGCGCCCAGGCGGGACGAAAGCATTCTGTGGCTCGAACACAAAGCAGGATTCGGGGATCTTCCACGCAAAGGAGATTGGAACATTCAGCGGGTTGTACAGCTCTATATACTTGTAAGGAGTGTGGTCAGATTCGAATGTGACGTCAGAAAAGTTGAGTTTCAGGCGTTTTGAAGCGACTTCCATAATAACAGAAACGATAAAAGTGTGATTGTCGTTGGCTATAAAGTCCACCAAAACGTTGTAGCAGCCCATCAGCGCAGTAGATTTGTAGTCTAAAATCATCTTGACTTCGCTGTGGGGTTTAACTGTTCTACGGTCGCCTTCTGGGAAGGTCACCAAAGGTTTGCGGGGTCTCGCGTAAATTCTAACGGAGAAATTGTTGTCATTATGTATAGTTACGGTTCTCGAGGAAATGCTGTATGGTGCAACCTAAAACATTAATGAAATGTTAACAGTGTTTACGTTTAAATAAAAATACAGATTTGAATTTAAAATTATATCTAAAAATATGATGTGAAAACTCTTAAAACAATTGCATGATAAAATATATCCTAAAATCGAAAATTTTTAAAGGGTGCAAAAATAGAATTTTCTAGAAAAATTAAAATTAGAAGAAATAACGAATTCTAAGGTATGTACTAAAACGTAATACAAAAAATGAACTTCTGTTTATCGTTAATGTTTCAAGACGTAATTTGCGAGAGAAATACGCCGATCTTGACTATTTGTGAAAATGAATAATTGTGAAAATCGGGTAGAAATCAAGGAACCTTTGAGTAGATGGTATTATTTTTATAGAGTTTATATACTTGCATTATTTATTCTTATTTTGTTCTTTACTATTTTCGGGTGATCTTTTTTTCTTGGAAGAAAAGTGCCCATATCAGAGCTTTCCTGTATGCCTTGTGTTAGTTTTTCATAGAGTATGTCCTCTGTTACTGTTTACTCTTAAGACCTCAGTTTATTAATAATAAAATTGTGACCACTCCAACTACCACTGGTGAAAGTATTGGTGGCTCATATGTCCAAAACGCATATGTCTTATATATTAAAAGTAAATTGGAGCTAAAGGCAACGCTAAAGAGCAATAAAAGTGAAAACCTTTACTGAAAGGTTAAATGAAAAATGATATATGAAAAGATTTTATGTAGAATGCTTTTATCTATAGGCTGTCGGATTGTTTACTAGGAATTACTAGAAAAGCTTTAAAAATGTAATTTGCGGGGAATGAATTATTTAAAAGAGAATTGAAAACCTCATCCGGTGTGTATCAATAGAGGGTTACTAGCAAATCCAGCCAGCTACACTTGGCTAATTGGAAGCGGAGCTATCAGCAAAATTTGGCAACTTTAGGTCATGCTTAAACAAGAACAGCTTTTGGTTGTGTCTTACATTATTTTTCTTTTATTCTAGAAGAAGTGTATACTTTAGGATAAGATTTTTGTGTAGCTCTATTACACATTACAATTAAAATATGTAATTTAAAGATTTGAGGTCTTAAAATACACAGAAGATAATAAAATAATGAGTTATTTAAAACCCTTGGGGGAGTCTGTAACCCCTAGATGGCGCGTACCCAGATGGCGGATCAGGGAAAGCCTTCTAGATATGGATGGTAGAAAGAAATGAAATACTTTTCGCGGATCAACAGGTGGACGGCTGCCAACAGCGTCTGATCCAGAGTGAGCGGTTGAGGTAAAGGTACTCTTTTACACTTAAAACTGAAAGAGAAAAGAGAGTTAAAAACAGGATGCAAAACAATAAAATGATAAATAATCCCCGGGTGGTAACCCACACCTCGGCTAGAGCTCTAGCGCATACAGGGGGGGAGTACTACATGGAGTTATCCAAACCCAGTTTCAAAAAAGCCTAGTACTAAAAAACCGGATAGAAAGCGAGACAAGCAAAGGGATTATAAATATAGGAAAGTGGAATACTCAAAGCCTGTCAAATAAGATTCATGAAGTTTTTACTGAAAATGCGTACATCAATATGAACATAAGAGTCCTGAAAGAGACCAAAAAGAAAAGAACCGGAATAGAAGAAAGAGGACATGCATATATGGAGTGGAGTCCCTAAAGATCAAAGAGGGAAAAGAGGTGTTTCCATAGTTATTAAAAAGAAATATAAAAAGCAAATCAAAAGTTGGGAAACAATAAACGAGAGAATTACAAAGGTAAACCTTGATAGTTATAAGTAAAAAATGACGGTCGTAGCCATATATGCATCGAATGAAGATAACAATTGCAATAATATTGACGAGTTCTACGCTACGTTGGACGAAGTACTCTGCGAAATAGGAACACTAGATAGATTATGCTTCTGGGAGATTTCAACGCCAGAACTGATCAAGAAAAATATAGTAAAATAGTGGGAAGGTTCGGAGAAAAGGTCAAAAACACAATGGAGAAAGATTAATAAATACATGCCAACAATACAATTTAAAGGTCAACAACGGATTCTACAAGCATAAGGAGATACACAAGTATAAAGCAGGTAGAAATAGAGAGTCAAGGGTAGACTACATAATAACTCGGAAGCACTTTACAGGGAAAGT
This sequence comes from Sinelater perroti, assembly GCA_036346155.1. NCBI lineage: Eukaryota > Metazoa > Arthropoda > Insecta > Coleoptera > Elateridae > Sinelater > Sinelater perroti. The sequence goes on from JARFIY010000046.1 coordinate 16,157,247, forward strand.
GTTAGATGTAAGAGTTCTGAGGACCTACTTGTGGAACAAATCACTTTTTAGTTAAAACGAAAATAGTGTTTTTGCACAAAGAAAAACAAAATGCTGCAAATAACACGCAAAATACCAAAGAACAAGCTAAGGAACTAAAATACAATATACAAAGCTTAGAACATCCTAGTACATTACATTTGTATCAAAACAGATTAAACAATTACCTAAACGAAAACCTTGAAGGTACAAATACTGACATTAAAATATAAAACATTAAAAGGAGAAGAAATAAAAAAAAACTGAACCTAAGAACTATTGGATAAACGAGGAAATTAAAGAAGAAATTAATTACAAAAGAAACCTGTACATATCTGTTAACTAGATGAGAATCGAGAAAAATATAGGAGCAACAAAATAGAGTAAGAAACCTAATAAGAAGGAAAAAATAAAAAATCTGGGACCAGAAATGTAAAGAAGTGAAAATGCACATAGGTAGAAGAAGAATATCGAAAGCATAAAAATTTATAAAAAATGTGAGAGCAGAGCACAGGCAAAAGAGCAAACTATTTAGTGTAAAAATAAAGGAATAGAAGAACTATTTTAGGCGTTGCCAACAAAAGACAGAATTGAATATCACTAAGACCAAAACAACTATGTAAAGACGGACGAACATATCGAAATAAATGAGAAATAAGTAAGGAAAGGTATTAAAGAAGTAAAAAGTGATAAATCAGCAGAACCAGGAGGCATACCAGGAGAATTAGTTAAAGCAGAAACAACAAAGCTATACAAAATGATTACTAAATTAATAAATAAAAAATAAATGACGAAGATATAGTGGACGAATGGAAAATGGGTTATATAACACCAGTGTATAAGAAAGAAAAAGAAATCAAGGCAACAACTATCGTGAAATTGCAGTAACTAATGTCTTTGGTAAAATATTTGGAAGAGCATTGAAAGAACTAATAGAGCAGCAATACATAGAACAACAAGTCGAAGAACAATGTAGATTCTGAGCAGGAAGGTCCTGCGTAGACAATTTCTTTTGTCTGACTTTATTAATACAGAAGAAGCTAGCGACAGGAAGAAAACTACACCTAATGTTTCTAGATGTAGCAAAAGCATACGATAATGTACTCCAATCGAAGCTGTGGAAAGTGTTCAAAGGCAGCAGCACCAATAAAACATTAGTTAAAACCGTGCAAAACCTATATAAAGATCAAAAAGCAAAAGTAAACGTAGGAGCTGAGCTGACCACAGCATTTCAAATAACAAAAGTGCTGTTGTATTTCCACCATTATTTAAAAATATATATCGATGAAGTACTAGCGAAATAGAGAATAAAATGTAAAGGAATGGGAATACTAATAAAAGAAAACTCCACAATTTACACGTTACAATTTGCAGACACCAGATTATCGTATCACAGGACGAAGAAGACTGAGAATATATGATAAGTCGAAGAAAAATATACAAAATGGGGATTGACAACACAAAAAAATCAAAGTATTCATGTATAAGAAAAGAAAATGACATGATAACTCTGGAAACAGCCAAGGATATAAAAGCGTGTTCAGAAGTAAAATGCCTGCGAGCTACAATAGGTAAGCAAGGGCTATATGAAATAGAAGTTAAAAAAAGAATAAAACAAGTACGACAAGCAATTGGCGTTTTTAATGGAATTCTGTGAGATAAAAATATACGAAAGAATACAAAAAAAATGTATATATAAATCAATGGTCTATAGTGTTGTATGGAGCAAAGTATGGCAGCTAAGCGAAAGACAAGGCACAAAGTACTAGAAATGTATTATTGGAGAAGGGCAGCAGCAATATCCAGGTTAAAAAGGAAAAGGAATGACTATCTAAAAGAAATAATAGGAATTAAAACGACCTTGAAGAATAAATAGAAAATCACAAATTATTATGGTATGGACAAGTAAATAGGATAAAACATGATTGAATACCAAAGAAAGGTGACAATCGAAAGAAAAACGTAAAAGGGGTAGACTACAAAAAGACTGGAAGGAAAATATGTACCACTTACTACTAAAATGGAATATGCAACATAATGAGTGGAAAAATAGACAACAGTGGAAGGAGATACTGGGTACCGAAAGACCCGAATGGGGGTCATAAAGCGGCCAAAACAGAGAAAGTTATTTAAAAGAAAACTAAAAACACTAATAAGGGTGTAAGTATGGACTGTTATGAAAAGAGCGACAAAAGATCAAGTGAAACCGTAGCTCTCAGCAAAATTTGACAATTGTAAGTTATGTTTAGACAAGAACAGGTCAGGGTAAATATGTCCTACAATATTCTTTCACTGTCAATTTAGTTGTTTTGTTCTCATTCTATAAGAAGTCTATGCTTCAGAACAAGATTTTTTGTAGATCTACTACACATTATAATTAAAATATGTTGTTTAAAGACTGGAGGTTTTAAAATAAATAAAAGATAGTAGATGTTAAAAGATGTTAAAGAAGATTAATAAAATGTTGTATTACTAGGATTCTTTAAGTCACAGCATGTATTATAGTGTACAAAATCAAAAATATATAAAAAAATAAAAAACCGGTGTGTATAAGGCCAGTAGGATTGTTAAAGTAAAAACAGCATGAAGAATTAATAAAACTTATGCTAATAAGAAGCAGAAGTATTAAATTAAAGAAGAATTATTATACAGAAGGATAAACAGAAAAATTTTGAAAGATAAAACTGAGCGCAACAGATGTATATAAGTGTTGTAGCTACATACCTTTCCAAGTTTTACGCAATACGGTTTTATTTCAATTTTATTTAGCTGCTGGGGAGTAAGGGGGATAAAAACCGACATCTTGTTGATCTCGGCCTTTTTAATGGCTTTGCATGTCGGTGTAGTGATAGATTTTGATAGCAAAGTTTTACTGTAAGATATGTCATAGTCAGTTAACTTCGTTTCAGATAAATTACTGGACTTGACCAAGTCCCTTTCTTTTTGTTTGATGAGGAGCTTTAAATAACTATTTGCTTTATTTTTCATTTCTAATTTACCTTCTGGTAATTCGTATACATCAGGACCCGCACTAACGGTTCTGGGTATTCCGGCAAATATAGTGCGGCACCTACAAGTAAAGGATTTTAACTATCGGTAGCACCATCCTAAATATAAGCTGTACAAATTATTTCTGAGTTTGATTTTTAACTCATTTGATTTGAAAGAGTTGACATTTAGCTATCAGCAAAAGTATAATAACTTATATAATACGCAAGATGCCATGAAAAATTCACTATTCATTAGCCAGGAAAACAGCTAACTTGATATTAAAACTCGTTTTAACACAATAAAATCTATAAGCTACTTGCTGGCTGGTTGGCCATCGATGACATAGAGAACCTTTTCGACTGATGTTTTTTGTTTGCTTTTCATGTAAAAGTTAAATGTTTACAAAAATTGCAGCATTAATTTGCACATCTTGCAACTTCTTACCTGACTGAACCTTTCCAGGGTCTTAGTGATTTGGGCCTGTCGTTGGGAAATGCGACTAGATCATTATCGCCCTTATTGATCCATTTCTGCAATTTCCCGCTAAAAGCTGCTTGGGGCATCGCAATGTCTGTGTTAAATCTGACATCATCGGTCATGAAACCGACTTCCTTGATGTATTCCGGTGTTATACCCATATTAAACTTTGGTTTCGGGTGGGCGCTTACCGAAGGGACATCAAAAGTGAGAGGTATGTGAGCATGGCCTATCAGGACATAGCTTTCGTCTTCTTTGGGTCTGTTGAAATGCAGCAATTGAACGCAATGCGTGTATGCACTTTCCCCAAACGAGTGGCCGTAACGCTAACATTAACTTCCAATCTGCCCTTCGGTGGCAACGTTGCCTTTCTTGGTTCTACCTCCACGAAGCACACTTTTTTGTATTCAAATGTAATGGGCAAAGAAGCTGAATTATTAACTAAAAGGAGTTCTCTGCTTCTCGTATCATTTATTTCTATCTGCAATAAGTCTAGAGCGTCTGGTCTGATTGTTATTCCAGGATGTTCTGCTTCACCATGCAGCAGTATCACGGTGGACCTATTCAAAGTGCGCACGCTGCCTGAATTAGGAGCATTTTGCTCTTCCTCAAACATGTCTTAAAACGATATGTATTAATCAATTTTGCTATAAAACCTGAAAGACGATACCGTTCATTAAGAACATATCAGATGAGACTGACAACGCATCGTCCGAACTCATAATGCGCGCGTGCGATTCTTGTGATTGGAGTTGTGCGGTGATATCTGCGGACATTAATGCAGAATGTGAGCGAGAAAGGGCAGATTTTGCAGCAATTACTTGGTACGACTACGACTTCGCTCAAATTTGCCCATGGAATGCTGATAATACGTATGCAACAGAACGAGTGCAATTCAAGGTTTCCTTGCTTTTTCGATTTTTCGCTTTCTACAGGTTTGTAACTGGAAAAACGCGCGGTTGATATTTATTCTACAATTGCGACAGGGCTTACTTCAGCTGGAATATTCTGCTCTCGTGCGGCAGCAACGCGCCTTCTACAGGAGTCACTCGAAAGTTTTTGAAGACCTCCTCCTCTCGACAAGCTTCTTGCAAGTCCTGAAATACGTGTTATAGCGTTAACATAACTAGGATCGAAGACGCGTTGGCTGCTGACAACTAAAACAGGTTTGTCGGCTAGCAGCGAAACATTGACCTCAGCCTAGATAAGGAAAGACCAAATGCCGGCCAATGCTAATGTTTCCAGCTGATGAAAGCGAACGCGCTTTCTCTCGCGATAATTACCAGGCTTTTGTTCGCCAGCTCGGCCATGATGCAGAAGCCTACGGCCATCGAGCTGAAGTTCTTAACAAGCAAAGTCTTGATGCAGTACGTCCCGAAGTAGGTTTTGGGGAAATTCACCAGGGTGAAGTCCTGCGTCGTGTTCGGGTGGAACGGCGTGAGTTGCGGGTTTATTATTGTTCCTGTGACTCCAATTCGTAGCGGTGTCTCGCACTTTATCCAAAATTCTCTCGTAAACGAGCCCTCTTTGCGCCCCAGGCACTCTACTCGGAACGTCACCGTATCGTGGGGCTGCGCATTTGAATTGCCCGTTAGTGTCTATGTGCTAGTTTCAGTATTTTACTAAAACTTATAATTTAACTAAATAGTTTTATTACAGCACCTTTTTTAACAAAGGTGTAGGGATATTAAATGTATTGTAAATTCCTAATAACGAAAGCTAAGTAGAAAAATATTAAATTGTATTGCTCACTTCTGCAGTTTACATCTCTAACAATAAGATTAATGATCTAATAAAAAAAATAATTTTTGATTATATGTAATATCGATTGGAATTTAAATATATATAAAAAATATGATCAAAAAATGTTAGTATTATCAAAGAAACATATTAATAATGGTACGACTCTAACGCCCCGCGTGGGAGCACGGCCTGCAAACTGAGAGATTAAGGCTCTCATATGTTCGCTCAATGTGCCCGGTCGTCGCGCACCATCTCTGGTGCGGGGCGATGTGGCAAGCACCGCGCCTTAGACGATTATTACCCCTTATTCGAGTGAACGCAGGTATTCAATTATTTAGTGACTGAGTAGGCCACCCGCCAGGCATCAGAGAGCACCGGGAATTGAACCCGGGTCCGTCCGCATGGCAACCCGCGCCTCAACCACTGGACTACTCTGGCGGTAAGAAACATATGTTTATATTTTACTTTATAGTTAATTACTAAATTAGCATTTAACAAATGAAATCAGCAAGTTTGATACAATATAATAATCAGAAGATGGACAGGAATGTTTCTAGAACGACTTAAAAACAGTGCAACCTAATTCTTAATTCTACTGAAGCCTCTTTCTCACCAAGAAAAGTTACGGGATCATAAGAAATTCGGGCAAGCCAAAATAGGCAAATGTAGTGAAAGAACGTTATATCAGGCAAAATATTTGCTGTTCAATAATTTTTAAACGTGCAAGAACGTTATTGTTAGATAAAACTATTTCAAAATTTGTCTAAAAATATTGTGCAGTATATAATAGTATACAATCTGTATATACATTTAAACAGGGGACGCGGTGACTCTGATGGTTCAACCAGTTGGCTCTGTCCCCTAGCCGGCGCGCGCGAGTTCGAGTCTCCCTCAACCCATGGGTGTGTGTGAATGTCCTAGAATTTAAGTGCATGTTAGTGGGCACAATAAGCCCTTGAGACAGCAGTGCCTCTAAGTGCGCCCAAAACAAGTAAGAAAGTAAACAAAAAAATGTCCGTGCGTTGTAAACAAAGACAGTATATACATTTAAACTAATAGTAAACAAAGGTGGCTAATATAAACGGTAGCAGAGTGAGCTCTAAGTTTTTGATTGATACGAGGAGGTTCGTTTGTGCGTGCACCTCAGAGCCGCTCTTGCTCCTTGCCGAATAGACCGCTGAAGCCGGGCGGCCGATTCAATTAAAAAGTTATACGTTCCCACTTTGCAAAAATTTGAAGAAAGGCGGGTGAAAAATTGTCAGCCTAGGTCGCAAAAAACACCTTTTTGCGGACAACCCCTAGTTTCTAATATCCCAAAAAGTTAGTGCGATCACATTTTCACTTGTTGATATTTCTTGCTGTGGCAACAATTTTTAAGTGGTCTGTATTGTATACAAAATATATGTATATACACATACTTGTCCAATTTCTATTCTACCAAAATCATTAGATGTGATATATATTATTAACTATATATATTTTGACACAAAAATATTCTGATTTGCACTTCTACTGTTAATATTTATATACATGAGAAGCAGCCATATTTGGTGTTCCAAAAATAGTGCGCAATATGTCAACTCACAAATACCTTTTGACCAATCAAACAGCAATTTTATGTAGAGAGTTTGAGGTAAATCCGAATTTTGTTGAGTTGTATTGAACGAAAGCTGAAAGGCCGTCTTATGCACATGTACAATCCCCTGTTAGGTAACATAACAAGTTAGTTTCATATAATCAAAAATTCATGGTTATCGAGCTGCTATACTCATATCCCTTCGCATCGGAAAATGGCCAACAGAATTTACTTCTTAGTTTAGCTACAAAAAGCCTAAGTTTGCAATGTAGTTAAGAAGTATCCTGCTTGCAGGATAGCTCACAGCAAGCGATATGATCACAAGAACAATAATAAATTTGGCAGTAAATTGAAAGAAAAAATCGATAGGGCCTTGGGAGGAGCATAACTGATCTGGTAAAGCAAATGGGCGTGGGGAGGTCGATGAATAGTCCAGCAGCGCACCAAAACCTGCAATATAAGTCTTTTATTCTAAGAAACCGCCAACTGCTGATTGAGAAAAACAAGATGAACGAGAAGTTAAAGGCCCAAGCACTACTTAACCATATCAAACGTGAGATATCTTCCTGAGATTCTTTTCAGGCGAAAAGAACTTTATTCAGGATAGAAAGCTGAACTGCCAAAATGACTGTTGGGTCAGTTAAGGTGCCTCTAAAGCACCCAGCTAAGGATTGTGAGCAATAAAGAAGATATAGCTTCCTTGAGGAAGGTCTGACGGAAATCACCGATAGTTACATCAGCGAACTGGAAGCAGTTGCTAAGCTCTGAATAGAGCAGATAAGGAGAAAACTCCGCTCTAGCCCATAGGGCAAGGGACACCTCAGCCATGTATGGCTATACAATTTGTATTACCACAGGTCCCCCGACTTGTAGCCACCCTCTAGTCTTGACTACTATGTGTGGTGGAGGTAAAGATCAATGAGAGGCATTATAATACCAAGGACAACTTAAGGGTATTTAGCATGAGGTAATGAGCTATATTGAACATTATTTTTAACATTATTTTCTCTAATTGCTCTAAGCTTCATATAAATAAATTTAACTTTTCTTGTTTTTAATGCTATTTTCGGCGTTTATTCATTTCTTTGATTTATCTGGACGAGTCCGTATCAACGATAATGTTCTATCACAGTATTAACTTCAGTTGCCAATACAAATGTCGCGGCAATACTTGCCTCTCCTTTACAAATTCCATTGAACACAAAAAATACAAAACACAAATTGACAGCACATCATAAATAAAATGGAGAATTCTAAATTAGGGGCATTAAAAACTTTGAATATGTATCAAAAACCTACAGCAGAAGAAGGAAACATGGAAAATAACAAATTATAAAAAAAAGTAAAACCATTTCATAAGTTCGTACATTTAGCAAACAACCTAAAGCTGCTTACAGATATGTTAAACGAACAAAATTGAGGTAAGTCTATTATTAACTTATTGATGAATATACCAGCTGAAGTCCCGTTAATCTGCTGCATAGATTACGGTACCATTATTAAAATTTTAAAAGTTTTATTCATTTCAGTCGAAAAAATATAGATGATTTTGAGAAAGCCTGCGTGACACGCACGTTGCAGTTGATATAAATAGTCTGAGCACAGAAATAAATGATCATGGTTATAATGTGCTTAATATTCACAATATTAGTCAGAATTCTGAAAACACCGCTACATATTTGTTACATTCAGTTACAACCAGATGAAAATAGCAATGGGGTATTGAAACAAAATTGGTTATGAATTTGATAATAAAATCTAAAACTGCCTTTGTGCCTTCAATTTCAGAACTAAGGATAAAGCAATGACATTATATGCGTTAACAGTCAAAATAATCACTTAAAAATTTTAGAAGTTGCTTGTTTGGCAAAGAAATGAAAAATCAAATGTTTTCAATCTTAAAAAAGAAACAAATAATCCAAGCTAAAGTATCATAATCCTAAAGAGCTACAGAAGAAAGTCAGTAGCAATAAAAAATTAATAATTATGAAATAAAACGGTTTATACAAATTAGAAGGCAACATGGTGTAATGGTAAAATTTAAATAAAGATTGGGCACGTTACTTGGGACCATTATCTGAAAAATTTTATAATGGCACACTTTTTCTATAATTCAATGATATTAAAAAAAACAGCAAAATATTGATTTGATATTCACGCTTAATAATTTAAGCTATATAAAACCTTTAAAATGTATTGTTTATACAACTAACCACCCAGATGGTATTGCACATAAACTAAAAAAATAGTTGAATTGAGTATAAAGCAATATCAAATAAAAATATAACCGGAGCATCTTCAATTCACACTGTCTTGGGAGAACTAAACAAAAAAAAAGAGAAATTGCAATTTCAATACCACATTGTCCTTCCAAATAATAAATTTAATACGAGTTTAATTCCGATTAAGATTTATAGTAGAAAGAGAAAAATAGGTTATACATTCAACTTTGAAATTGTACATTTATCGTTTATTGACGTGCAATAAATTTTTGAAAATATCTATATTTTAATATATATAACGTATCATAAAGAAAGCGTCCGCATCTTTTCTAGAGACGTCCTTCAGGTTTAAATTCCAGAACCGTCTGATTTGCTCTAGAAACGCGCTTTTCAATATAAGGCAGTAGAAGGCGTACAGCAAGCAACAGTAGTGCAAATGAATTAGTGTTGTTATAGTAACTGTTAGTCGTTGCATAATTATTATGCATCACTGCAGCTTTTATGGATAAAGTTTAATTTCGAATTAAATTGTCTTTCACAAAGCAAAGATGGTCAAGATGGTTAAGAAAATCAGTGGAGCAAAATTTAGAAAACGTTCCAAAGAGCGTCTCGAACGGTAGGACACTATCCGATGATAAGCACATACCAAAATCAGGCAATGATAATTGTTATCAACTTCAGTGACTTTAACCCCAAATTGTAGTGCATCAAACGTACAGTTGCTAAAGGATTCAAGCTCACAGAGCTCAAAAATAGTTTCAAAGGTAGACTTCCTATATTACTTAATGGCCCGGAATTGTGGTACGTAAATGCTAAACTTTGTGAGTTGGCGACCTACAATGGCACTGTGTGTTTAATAAAATAATGATTCTGACTTTAAAAAATCTGCAAAATAATATGCTACTCAAAAAAAATTGTACCATTAGTTACTTTATAAAAATTAATGAATGAGAGCCCATCAATCGAAATTGGTTGGTTTATTCAAAATCAACTGGACGAGTATTTTTGCTCTATGTAAAATCTATGGAGGAACGTTCCTAGCAAGTGGGGGAGTTTGATGATTAAAAGAAAAATCATATATTAAACGATCAATACAACTCTAAACACAGAGAGTGTATTTCAAAATTTATTAGTAAAGAAATATTCTCAAGATTCGTTAAAGTTGTGAAGTTTTTAGCTTTCAATAGAATGCCAATTTGTGGCGATAATGAAACATTGGGTTCTGTAGAAAATGGTAATTTTCCTAGCTGTCTAAAACTGATTTTAATAATTCTTTTATGGTTGAACATGTAGCAAAATTCGGAAATAAAGAAAAAGGTGTTTCCTCATACTCATCAAAACTCAAACTATTCAAAACTAAAAGAGTTTTCAAGACTAGAAAACAAAACAAAATTTATGTGTGAAACTGATGTCTACAAAACCGATATTACAAGCAAAAAGGAGCCAAAAGTTGCATTTATTGAAAACAAAGACGGAAATTATGAATGTTTTCGACAACAGTTTGTGCCATAGAAATATATTATGGTATAACTGATTCCCTGAAGCTGAACTTACATAAGAATTTCTAATTTCTGGGGGAAATCTCCCGAACTGAAAATGACACAACACGACAGAGGGCAAATCAGCTATTGGAAAAGTATTTGTTTGATTTACATAAAACATTTTTCGAGACACGTGTACATTTAGCAGCATGTTTAAGATTTTAATAAAAAATGAACGAAAGTATTGACAACAAAGATAATACCAAACCAAAAAGACACTTAGAACCACATAGCCTACTAGCATTATTGAAGTCATGGGACTTTTTTCAATACTACCATCGTTCTAAGAATTTTTCTAAGTATGGCAGATTCTAACTGCATTGGAAAACGATTCTTAAGTTCTTAAGAAACTAAAACACTTTTTCAGATCAACGTTAAAATAAGAAAAAATGACGGGTCTTGCACTTTTATTTATTGAGAGAAAAAAAGAGAGAGAGAGAGTTTCTGCAGTCTTTTTTTGATGACATAGTCCAGAGGTTTGGTAATTTTAAATTTAGGTAAAGAAATATTTTAAATTAAGGTTTTTTTAGATGAAATGGACATTTGTTTTTATTTTCTCTCATTGATGTGTGAATATATGTAAACATTAAAAAAATTAAATAAATATTTTGTTTAAACAACTAACTTCGTTGTCATTTAATAATAACGTCTCAAACAAGCAAAATTTTGAAAGAAAGCGGATAAAAAACTATTATAATATGGTATTATAAATCTTAATCTAGCCCTGCTTATATCTATAAAAAGAAACACTGATTTGTTAAACTTATTAACATTAACAGAATGGCAATAAACTGCCTAAAATCTGAATCGTCTCCGGATTTCTTCCCTAATCGTTTACCACTTTATTTTACGAAAAATTCCCACACTTTATAGAAATATAGAAACTGTTATTTCTTTAAGGAATTGGTGAACAAAAAATAAATCTAAATGCACCACGTAAAGCAAACAAATCTAGTAATACAATCAGTACTACTAAATAGGTAGTGGTCACTTACACGGTCTGGCATTGCGTATTGTCGTGCATTACCATGAAGTCCTTACCAACAAATTCCGCAAACGGAACATGTTCCTTCAGAATGTCCCTGATGTAGCAGTCTGTTGTTAAACCTCCTCCGCGTTCTCCACTATACACGGAAACAACTCAGTTTTTCCGTGCATAAAAATGACCACCCCAGAGCATTCACGATACACCTTCATATGTGACAGTTTCTTAAATCCAGCAATGAGCAAATCGCTCTTCTGGCCTTCTATAGATCCGACGTCTCCTATCGTGCCATGTAGGCACATCCTAGATTCGTTGGTGAATAATCTGACTCCAATGGTCAAGGTTTCAATCAAGATATTAGCGAGCAGATTCCAGTCGCGTTTGCTTTTAGTCTGCAGTCAGCTTGGAACCCGTAGCTGCCTTTTTTGGGATCAGTTGGCTGCCTTTAGTCTTCTTTTCACTATCCAAGCGCTGGCGACCACACCTCTGACCTGCACTCAGCTCTTGGTTGAGGTCAACGCCAGTCGTATTTTGTTTTTTGGGGGATATTGAGACGAGAAATCTCTCTGTTGTCACGCGCCTACGGCCGCCTTCTTGTCGGCGGACGTAGCCACCGGTTTCCCGGTAGCGACACCACACTCTTGACACAGACTTGGTCGATTTGCCACGATCCTCTGACTGAGACCCTCTCTCAATAATGAAACTACCTGGGCTGATTTAGAGGTTGTGGTATCCATTTTCTTACGTCACTTACGTCAACTTCGCATAAGTGATTCAGATGATATGAGGCGTATTGCAAGCGCAATGTAGGCCAATCACAGTTGTCGCGCACGTACGTTTCTAATAGCAAGATTCGTACAACCTTGTTCGTGATGCACATATTTTTGAATGCGTCATACGGTTAATGCAATAGCAATAGTTTTTAAAAACTCAACAATAAAGATACTTGTTGCACGTTAAAGTTTTTGTTTTCATTTTCCTTAGACTGAAACAGGAGATGAAAGTACGCGTGCAGCTAGCAAGTCAATTGTTTTGCTCTCATGCGGAGATGACTAGAGATTATTGCCGGATCGGAAGAAACGGTTATTGCTACGTTAAAGAGGGGATTTTTTTATGTATATCCCTCAAAGAATTAGCTGCCGAGCTCCGAACCCCTCGGAGCTACGTTAGCTTAAAATAAGTGTAAGGAATGCACAGGAAAGTCGACCCGTATTCTATTCTTGATTTCTCTTCAGTTTTGTTCAGTTTTTCTGATGATATTGTCCATGTGTATATTAAATAATGTTGGGCTTAGTCCTCCTCCCTGTCTTAATCCCTTCTCTGTCTTGAACCCTTCTGATTTCCTATTGTTACTTATTATATAATTTGTGTTGGTTTCATATAGGTCTTCAATCACTCGTATAATTTTGTTATTTATTCCTTTTTCTTTCAGTCCTTTCCATACTTTATCTCTAGGAACTGTGTCAAATGCCTTCTGCAGATCTATAAAGGCTAGGTAAAGATTTTTGTTTTGTGGTTGTCTTTTCTCTATTAGTTGTTTAATTGTGAAGATGTGGTCTTGCGCACTTCTCCCTGGTCTAAATCCACTTTGCGGTTCTGCTAGTTGGGGTTCTAATATTATTTTTAATCTGTTATTGATTATTTGTTCATATATTTTTATAATAATGTTCAGTAGCGTTATTCCTCTATAGTTACAGCACTGTTTTCTGTCTCCCTTCTTGTGTATTGGCGTTATTAGTGCCACTCCCATTCTTCTGGAATTTTTCACTTTGCCATGCTTTGTTTAATATTTCTAGTAGTAATTCCATCCCTGTCTCTCCCAAGTGTTTAATCATTTCTGCTGTAACTTTATCATCTCCCGGTGCTTTTCCATTTTTAGTTTTCTTACTACATTCCTCAGCTCGTCCATTTTATTTTTCAATTTCCTCTTCTTCTATCTGGTTTGTTTTCCCGTTTCATTTGTAATAATTCTTGTTGTACGTGTCTGTTGTCCTAGTAACTCCTGAAAGTATTCTCTCCATCTTTCCATTATTTCTGTGTCATTTGTTATTGTTTCTTGGTTTTGTTCTTTATGTATATCTCTTTTCTCTGCTTTTCTGTTCTAAAGGATTTTATGATTTTGTAAAATAATTTCTGGTTACCTGTGCTATCTTTTTCCATTTTGTTTCCAAAATCTGTCCATAATTTTCTTTTGCTGTTGCTACTAATTCCTTTACTTTTTCCTTTGATTTTTATATAATTCGTATTGTTCTGTTGTTTTGCTTGTTAAGTATTTTTTCCATTCTTTCTTCTTCTTCATGGTTTCTTCTTTTATCTCATTTGTCCACCAGGCTGTTTGTTTTTTCCCTTTTTCCATCCTATAAGTTCCACATATCTCTTTCACTGTATTAATTAGGATTTCTTTAAATAGTTTCCATCCTTTTGTGCATCTGCCTGTTTATTACGTCCATTTTGTTCTTTAGTTTGTTTTCTGTTGATATATTTTTGCAGTTTCTTTATTTCTAAGTTTATATGTTTTTATTGCTGTATGGCTTCGTTTTATTGTTTTTAATGTTTTTTCTATTTCCGTGTCATTTTGTCTTATTTTTCCTATAAGCAAGTAGTGGTCGCTATAGATTTCTGCACTTCTTTTCACTCTTACATCTAATATATTTTTCTTCTCTTCTTTTTGTGCTAATATATAATCTATGATTAATTTCTCCCCTCTATTTATTTGTACTCTAGTGAACTTGTGTATTTCCTTGTGTTGATAGAATGTGTTGGTTATAATTATGTTTTGCAATTGACAGAAATTCAAAAGTCTTTTCCCGTTATTGTTTCGCACTTCCTCTCCATATTGTCCTATTATTTCTTTATATTCTTCATCTTTCTTCCCTACTCTATTATTGAAGTCGCCTGCTATGTATATACTTCCTTTGCTTCTTCTGTGGTATTTGTTAATTCTTCCCAGAATTTTTCTTTCTCTTCTACTCTTTCATTTTCGTCTGGTCCGTATATTGATATTATTGTCATAATCTTTCCATGTCTATTCCTTAATTCTACTAATAGTATTCTTTCCGATATTGCTTTCCAGGTACTGATTTGTTCAGTTATTTTTTTGTGTATTATACAGCCAACTCCACCTGCTGCTCTTTGATCGTTCTGTACTCCACTGTATATTAATATGTGCCCGTTTGTTAGACTGCTTTCTCCATTTCCTTTCTTTTTTGTTTCATTTATCACTAATATTTCTAAATTTGCTGCTTCAAATTCGTTTATTAATTCCACTTCTTTTCCTTGTATACTTCTAATATTCCAAGCTCCTAGTTTCCATGTATTTAGTTTCTTTTTTATTTGTTTTTCTCTTTGTTTTTCTATTTCTTTTGTTAGTGTTTCGTCTTTCTCATTTTTTGTCCCTATTTTCCATTTTCCAATTTTCCATAATTTGTATTCCGCTTCATTGTCCTTTTTCTTTGCCATTTCCGTCATCTCTGTTATTCCTTTGTTTGGTTTGTTCAATTTTTTGCTATGGTTACGCCCTTTTCATCATCATCCCAAATGTAGGCTTCTCCATCGATGGTTATTTTCCTGTATCCTATTTTTACTTTGTGTCCTTTGGTAATTTCTTCCTTAGCAATTTTCCTTATCTCAGCCTGTATTTCTCTTTCTGTTAGATCATTTTCAATATATATCTTACTACCTTTCAATTTGTATTTGTTCTTCATAATTTCCTGTTTAGTTTCCCATGCATTTACTTCAATAATATTTACTAATCGTCCCTCCTTGGTTTTTATGCTTATTGCTTTGTTAACTTCTGCTTCTACCATTAATCTGTCCTTTAGGAATTGTTTAGCCGCGTTTTGTTTCTGTTGTGGGTCAAATCCTATTCCTTTTATCACCACGTTGTTTCTCCTTTTCTCCTTATCCATTCCTTCTATCTGGTTTTCTAATTTGGTGATCATATTTTTAGTTGTTTCTTCTCCGTTAGCCATCTTTCCTCTTTTTTGCATTTCCTCTCTTAGTTTACGTGTTTCTTCGGTGTTTTCTTTATTTCTTCAGTCATTGTTAGCATCATATTCTTGATTTCTTGGAAATCTGCCATATTTGTTATTGTCGGCTTCTGTTTGTGTTCTTCAGTTGGTGATCTAATTACTTTTTTACTAGGCTTGAATATCTCTATTTCTTTCTCTTCACTGCTATTTAAATCTATGTTCCTTTTAACGCTGTTACTCATTTGAAATTTACATAAATATTTACCCTAGTACTTTAAATAAATATTTACAGTTTTTAGTTTCAAACTCCGATAATCGCGGGTCGGCTTATCGCACAGTTCATTCGCTCAGGTCGACCTCTAATACCCCGTTGCGCTCTCTCGATTGATAAAGTCGGCCGTTATTGAAGGAAAGTTTGGTTTTAGCTTGTTATAACTCAGTTTAAATTGCACTTCAGTTTTAATTATTATTTACTATTGTTTACTTCACTTATGTCACTTCTGCTTACCGGTGTTCTGCACTTCACTACGTTCAATTTCAGTGTGATAAGACCCGTATTCGGATTATTTATCGTCACTATTAAATTCGTCCGTGTTCCGTGCACGACCGCCGCGCTTGGCATCCTATATATATATCAAGATTACAAGAGATAATTACAGATAAATGTCGATATTCAAATTACGAAAGATGTGATATTCCAGAAGCAAAAACTTCCATAAAATTTTAATATGTCGAGTAATGAACTAGTGAGAGAACTACCGAGCAGAATAACCTCGGGGTTACTATTATTAAGGTTTCAAAATATATATCAAAGCTCGTAGTTTTAAGTAACGTGACTGCGTTTTGTTAAATGGCACCAAGATTAATTTCACGAATAAAACATCAGGAGACCTTTCTCGATGCAAGGATCACTTAAATAGCATACATGTTGGTGATTAAAGGATAGCCTTGACTATTTTACAATAAATAAAATTTAAATGTAAGTCAGTTAAATACAAAGATTTATGAATTACAGACTAATTGCTTTTCAGCATAAATTGATATTTGTTGTATATAAGCATTTGAAATATTCTCTCAATTTATCACTGTTCCGCTACTGCCTTTCTGTATTACTTCAATTAATATTACAGTCCGTAAGCTGTCCTTAGACTGGTAATTTATTGTTTCAGTATCACCGACTTAGAGAATAACATGACGCATAAATTTCTTTTACAGTTTAAACTCTTAAAGTAGATTGTGACACAGATCGATTTGTTAATGGCTATTTTACCATAAACCAAATTACAATAAAATTTCTACTAATATTTTTATAACAGTTTCATTTATATGTTTAATATTGAACATTAAATACTTATATAGAGTGATCCAAATTGAACTTTAGGATTTAAATTGTGAAAGTTGGAAATTTTAATTTGTGCAGCTGGCATCTAAAAACATAATAAAGTTCACCAAGAACTATCAAAAACGCCACATTTGTTACCTGCAGTTGATGTTGATTTCTGAAAATATCTCATATTGAGAGATGCAGCTCATTTTTGTTTAAATAGCTTTGCAAGTCATCAAATGGTCGCATTTTGGGTAGTAAAAATCCACGTACTAGTCACAAAAGCCAATGCATCTTTATGCATAATTGATCTTTACTTTTTTGAGAACGAAGCTAGTAACCCTATTACTATCAATGGTGTATGTATCAACAACGTTGGTCAGGCATGGCGATTAAACCTTTAGGCGATTTTGATCATTAGCTTAATCATATCTGAGGTTGTTCTTAGTCGCTTAGTTTTCATTGCCAAAGCATGTAAACCAGTGCTACACTCTTGCATCATTTTTTCGCTGATGTCTCCAATTTGTAGCAGAACTTAATGCTCAATCGTTGCTCCATTGCACTGTGACCCTAAGTCTCACATTGACTGCATTTGACTGTCCGTAGCTAATTTTTCTTAATGATTATGTGTACCCTACGCTAGGTGGCGCTTTACGAAGTCTCTGGATAGCCTTGTATGCGCGCGCACCTGGCCAATGTCACTGTTGATGTATCAGACCATTCACAGAACTCGTACTTGCATAGTAAGCAATGGAGACACACACTAATTTACGAATTATACTGCGTGAAAAAATACGGTTCAGATTAGTTATGGAATTGACTTATTGGGTTGATAGTGCTAGTCATTTAAATAAATCTATTTCTAAATTAATTAAAGTCAGAGAATTACGCCTATTTTCTTAATTATAAAAAGTTTAATGCTAACTAAGTCTATATACAAGCTACGCCCGAAACATAATGAGATTGATTCCAGAAAATTCGTTTAATTGAAGATATGTTTATGTTCAATTAATATTCTTTAAAATAATATCTTTTAACCTCAATACACTGCTGTCAGCGAATCCGGTACGCGTAGCAGTTTGCCTGGAATTGGAATATCTTTCAGAGCACTCACTATAGTGACCTGCATATTTTTAACATTCCCAAAATGGTATACTTTCTAGCTGTATTTGATCTGGAGAAATAAAAATAAATCGAACAAGCCTAGGTGCGGGCTGTAGAAAAGTCAGATAGCGTTGCTACGGTTTGTTGGGCCAGAAACTCACTAACAGTGATCCATGGGTCGGCACATTATCGGGTTGAAAAACTTTGGTGTTGGCGGTCATCAGGCAAATGCGCGCGACTATTTTCTTCATCACTTTCGCATAAAATGCAGCCCATCTGGCCGGGTGGTATAATCTCCTTAGGGACAAGACTTTTAATGTCTAAAAAGACAAAGAGCATAGTTTTCACCTTTAAATTGCTCATTTGAGCTTGCTTCGGCCGAGGAAACTTGGTATGCTACACAGAGCTCTGTCTTTTCGCTTTTAGATTGTACTCAAGAATTAAAATTAATTTACTAAATATCACTCTCTTTAAAAAAATCAGGATCACTTCCCAAATGATCCAAAAGCACACGGAAATCGACACGTGGTTTTCCTTCCGTTCGTCAGTCAAAACTTTGAAAACTAATTTAGCAGATTTATCGTGACCATAACATGCACAGTTAGACATCAGAGTCCAAAAATACTTTTGCCTTAGGCACATTGTCCCTGGTGAACTTCCTGCGCATTGCTCATTTTCGACATCATTTCTTCCCTATCTTAAACGGCGGGTGCTACCTAAACCCTTGAGCTTTTGTTAAATCATCCTTCCCGTAGACTTTCTGTTTTATAGCAATTATCTTGATTGTTGATTTTTAAACTAACCCAACATATCGCATATCACTGATCGTGTTGTGTTGTGATTCGACGCTCAAATAGCTGTGCATTTTACAAGTAATACGCACTCTGTGGATGCTCGTCGGATCATTTACTTGACATTTCCCACCAACCATCGGATCCAAAGACTCCACTTCTCAACTCTTTTGCTTTGACTAAGAAAAAAGAGAAAACAATAATAAATTTTGAGCAGAAAAATATTCCAGTGGTTTCTGAGCTCACCTATTTGCTTGATCTTAAATATAAACAATATTCAAAGATAGTGACGAATATATGGAATATTTTAATTAAAATTCTTTCTTAAGGTTGGTATGCCACAAAATATTTCGTTAGGTATCATAATAAGCCACAACTTATTTAAACCTAATTTAATGCTTTACTGTTGTAAAACTAAGGCCATAGAGTAATAGTAGAAATAAAAAAACAAGAAACAGCCAATTATGTAGCTCTTAGTTTAGGTGGGTGTACACAATACCAATGCTGCAAATACATACACAAATGTGCGCACACACAAGCTTGTTATATCTATGGTTACTTTGTAGCATTAGCTTTACAACAGTACTTTTTAAAGTACTTTTGACAGTAAAACTATGCTGATAGTGCCTTTTAAAAGCTATAAGATGTAGATTCATTTTTTTTGTTGGGGCGCACTTACTGGCACTGCAGCCTCAAGGTCTTATTGCACATGCAACATGCAATCTTGTACTACTTATATATTAGAACGTCAGTACACGCATGAGTTTCCAGCGAGACTCGAGCTCGCCTGCGCAGTGGGCAAAGGACCTAAAGGCAGTCTTTAGGGATTTATTACTGTATTTGTAATAAATGGAAGAAGAAGAGAAACGGTTTGGCAGCAAGGTCTTCTAGTTTTAACTTTAACAAACTGTAAAACTTTAAATATTAATATATTATGCTCGACACCCGGAAATGGAGAAATTTATGCCGTCGATTGGTATGGAAAGTATGGAAAGATATTAATTTCCATGCTGGATAGACAAGAAAATAATCAGAGTACAAAAAATACCGTTATCTGATAGCTTTAATGTTTCTACTTCTCTAACAACGCACATGAAAATTTTAAAGCAATCAAAAACAATGTCTTTATCATCAAAGCCTTGATTAAAAAGTTCATCCTTTTAATTCTCGGATATAATCATATGGCAAAAACATCGATGTGATCCATCGTTGGATTTTATCGTTATAGTTCTGGACGTAACAGATTTGGGACTTTCGAATTCAACAAAATATTAATTCTATATTTCACTCAGAATTTGTGTTTATTACGCGACTTGTGCAGCTTAGAACTAAATGCGCCAATAAGGCGGCCAGTGGGTTGCTAAGTACAACCCCGCCACCCAGTGAGTTTATATAAAACATTTGCAAAGCCATGTCTATTTAGAACACATATCAGGTGATTAAGTAATACCCATATTTTGTGTTTAAATATCACAAGTAAACGATTAAAAAATCAGATCTGGAACTGTTTTGATAAAGATTATAGAATAAAATAAAAATAATGTTGACCTAATATAATTAATGCAGATACACATAATTTGCACTAAGCAAACAGAACAACTAGGGTAGTTAATTGACTGTAACTTTGTTATAACAGATTTATATAAAGAATTAACAGAATGTTTGCCTTAAAAGCGCTACTCTTTTAATTACCTGGAGTACAAAATTGAAAATCCGTGAGGAGCAGATGTTAAGTGCTCGTAATGAATTGGCTGACCAAACAAACACAATTTAGAAAATTAACAAACCATACCTTGGTTCTTTTTTATGCTAGTTTATCAAAATTATTACTAGTATTGTTATGGAAATTTATTCGAAAGATTTTAATGTGATTAATATTTTTGTTTAATAACTACAAAATTTATTATGTTTTTAATTGAGAATAAAGCAATAAATTTGTTAACTCTTTATTATTACCGATAAAAGATACAAGAAGAAGTTAAAAAATATTTGTAACTATCCACAGAACATTTGTTTTAAATTGTTTTATGCCATTTTTTTTATATCAGTCTTGTTACGTAGTATGGTTTTATGAAGAAAAGAAGTTTAATAGTTTGAGTCTGCACCCATTTTTTTAGAGAAAAAAATACATTAATAGTTTTGTGCTTTACCTTTCTTGGTGAGTTTTTAGGTGATAGAACTGAAGTATGATACGCTTTTGACATATTGCTAAACGGCAATGATTGAAACTCCATATATTTCTTGTAAATTTGTAATTCATACTGGATAAGAAAAACTTAAGTAATCAAGAAAGCAAAATATACACCGCTGCACCAGCTAGAAGATAATTTACAAATTCCGTTTTTATAACTATTATTATTTTTAAAAATGGTAGATACCTCTATTTTTAGTTCTATAAAATTATTATTAAATTGTATAAATCGTATATATGATTATCTAAGGAAAAAACAGGTAATAATCCGATATGTCCGGAGAATACGGGGAATGGGGAGGATCCTCCATCTTAAATTAATTATTTTTTCTCTGGTCTCTACTGTAACGTGTAGTCGTGGGTTATCTTGCAAAAATAAAACTTGTATACGATTTACTAGTATTAGTTGTTTTTGTTGCAATGTGTTGCACACTCGTTGGAGTTCAAAATAAATTTTGCCGTAAGGTTTTGACCAACTTGTAGATATTGGTGGTGAATAATTCCTTTTGAAGTCCATCAAACACAACAAAGAAGTTTTTATAGTGTGAACTTTCCTTTAGGACTTTTTGGCACGGTAACTTGATGATAGCCAGTGGCGAATTCGTTTATAGTTAGAATGCATAATCTATTTTTCATCAGTGCTCAAAATTTGTTCGAAAAATTTATCAAATTTTAGTCCTAAAATGTGCGGATTGTAAAACGCTGTATTTTGTTGTTGGGAGTTACTTAATTTTCACCTTTTTCCTATTTTGTATAAATGTTTCCGTGTTATTTCGTCGCTAACTTTGAACAAGCCTGTTAGCTGTTGACATGTTAAAGTGAAATTTGTTTCAATAATTGTTTTCAATTTTTGTTTTTCAATAAAAATTTGGTGGTCTGTCTCATCTGGTCTTGTCTTATAAGGCTTCATTTCTCCATACAAAAATTTTTATAACGTTTCTGAATTGTTCTTAATATAACTGTTTTTCCTCCAAGAGGGTATATTTTTTGCATTTTTTGTAGCGTTAGTCTTGACTTAAATTTGTTGAAAAACACAGGAGCTCCTGAGGACATAACCCATCTAAATAAACTAATCAAATTAATGGGAACAGAACTGGATCAACTACGAATTACATCATACAACATTAAATAGAATCACTCACTTCCGAAGACTCAACCAAAAGGATACTCAAATAACGAGAACTAATTCCTACTTTCCATGCACAAGACCAAATGTACCCCCAGGATAATGGCAAATGTAAATTATTTGCACACGTTCTCTACCCCTCCAAATTTACTGAATGCAAATCACTCTCAAAAACAGTAAGTTTACCAACTAGCTACACCACTGATGAACCTATACTCTTAGGACCTGTTTCTCCACTCAAAATTAAAAATCTCATTAAAAATTAAAATCTAAAAAAGCTCCTAAGTTAGAATGATTCCAAATCTACTTATTAAAAACCTACCGAAAAAATCCATCTGATTTCTAACAGCAGTGTATAATGCCTACCTACCAACCGGCTATTTTCGTGATACATGGAAACAAACCATAATAGTGAAGATTCCTAAACTTAACAAACATCATAATGATCTTACCAACTACTGTCCAATTATTTTACTGTCCTCCGCATCCAAACTACTTGGACGAACAATATTAACTCATCTTAACTTTTTAGCAAAAAAGAACATACTTCCATACTTTTGATTTAGAATCTCACTTTCAACTGAACACTAACTACTACAACTTACTGAAAAGAAGGATTTGAAAATAAACAACATACTCATAGCATTTTTTAATGTCGCCCAAGCGTGAATCAAAAGTTTTCTACACAAAATGAAAAAAAAACTTCTTTACCTCTTCAACTCGTCAAGTACAGGTAGGCGTACCGCAAGGCTCTATATTAGGACCCATTTTATTTAATGTATTTATGCACTACATTCCTACATCAACCGAAACAGATATTGCAATGTATTCTGACAATACAGCAATTCTTACCCAATCACATAATATTAATACAGCTGCCAAGAAACCTCAGCATAGTGTTAAAATTATTCAGTGGTATTCACTCTCCATAGAACCCAAAGAACAGCATTGTAATATATTTCGGAGTCTTCCTAGACAGAAAATTAACCTGGTGGTTACAAATAAATAAAGTTATCTGAATCATAAACAAGATTAGGCATGCTTTACCCTATTACTAATAAAAACATTTTGGAAGTTTAAATGCGGGATATATATATATATATATATATATATATATATATATATATATGATTATTATATGGCCTATCTTTACCTATGGATGCAATGGAGTGCAACCCCCACAATCAATCGACACAAGTTACAGGTTTTTCAAAATAAATTATCACCAACGCCGAATGGTATGTAAGAAATTTTTACGTTACATAGGGAACTGAACATTTATATCACTTATCAGTACTTAAAAAAAGTGTTAAATCATTTTGCATTAACATTAATAGTGCGAAAATGCCGTGTCTTACAATCTTGCTAAGGGATGACTTCACACGTATATTGTGTTAGAACTTAGAGTTATATAACATAGTACATAAATATAATAATTAGCTCTGTCATGTCAAGCACTTCATGCTAAGCTGACAATAATGTTATTAAAAAAAGTTTAAATTTCCAAAGTAACACGTACGTACTACACTATTTGACATTTTTTAAGGGTTAGAATTATATTTTAAATTAAAGCGAACAGTTTAAGATCCAGTGAACGATTGAAGTAAAACACGTACTAATATAACGGACCGTGCCGGGTCTTGGCTTCCTTGGAGGAGGAAGTTTGAATCGATTAGGGTTTTTTCACACTTTACGGAAAACATACTCGGATGGGGGTGTCCTCAACACCGACACGGTGCGTCGCAATGGCTGATAGGAAACGTTCTGCAGATGTATAGGACAGATGCGAATAAGGCTTGCCAAATAAGCGCCAACGGATCCACTGAGGACATGACATAGGGCAGCAGTTACGTTATTACTGAGTCCAAGCTGAAGAAAAACGATTCCACAACAGGCTTGATATCAGACACTCACAGGCGATAACCACGATGGCTTAACCGGCTGTGACACTGGGCGAGAAAGACAACGAAGAGCCATCTCGTCTTTTCCCAGGAAAGTCTTTAACATGGTTGAAAACAATGAAGGCATAGCCCCTAGTCTCCAACAGCCTTTAGATGGTCAGGGGGTGCTAAAAATCCCCGGGTCAACCAGGAAAAAAGTAGCAACCTGATATACACGTAATCTTTTTGGAAGTGGTAAAACTCATAATACAATAAGGGAGATGAAAAGATGAAAGGTCGGTCTCCTCGCAATCAGTAAGATCAGATGGCCCAATTCAGAAATGTATCAAGTCAAAAGGCATGGAATATATTACTCAAGTAATGATAAACCCGATCAAACCAACAGTGTTGGTTTTATAATTAGCAAGAATTTACGTAAAACAGTTAATAGTTTCGTTCCGGTGTCGGATCGCGTATATCTTCTCCAGATCAACACAACAACTTTATATGTAATTTTATACAAGTATATTCCCCTACATGTACTACCTCTAACAACTATGTAAAATAATTATATAATAACATCAAAAACTGGAAATAACAAAACCACCACACATAAACATTGTTATGGGTGACTTCAATGCCAAAGTGGGAAAAGGTTGTCGAGAAGATGCAATGGGCGAATACGGTCTAGGCAACTCAAATGACAGAGGTCACCAGTTAGTACAGTTTTGTCAAAAAAAAGATATGATACTGAGTAATGCCCATTTTAAACAACATCCCAGAAGTCTCTATACTTGGATATCCAGGAACGTGAAAAACTAAATCGGTTATATAGGCATTAATAAAACATCATAAAGAACGTAAAGACTTACTCTGGCGCTTACGTCTTTTCTGATCACATGCTTTTATCAGCAAAAATAAAGATTAAGCTTAAAAAAACTTAGTATCAGCAAAAAGCAATCGCAATTAGATACTAGGAAACTACAAAACCCAGAAATAGTAAAAGAAATTCGGAAACATATTAATACACGTTTTGAAAATATAGACCTCAGTATAAGCCCAGACGGTAATAATATTGAAGCGACCTGGAATTCAAGAAAAACAATAATACAAGAGATAAGCAATAATTTATTACAATACAATAAAGCCAAACACAAAAAATGAATGGCCAAGAAAATACTAAGACTGATGGATCTCAGAAGAACGTATAAAATCAACAACCAGAGAAATACATTGAAACTCAGAAAAACAGCAGACGCAAAGTAAGAGAGGCAAAAGAAAATGCTTACGAGAACAGTGAGGAGAGATAGAAGAACTTGAAGTAAAGCATGACTTTTTTAATATGTACAAGAATGTCAAACGTGCAACAGGTATATGTCCAAATAAAAGCAGTCAAATTCTTATGAATGAAAGTAAACAACTATTAACAAATATTTAAAAAAAACTAGTTGAATGACCAAATTATATAAAAAACCTTTTTAATAACACAAGAAACTTAATTCACGGTGTAGATTCAGACGATGGCCTTGATATTAACAGAGCAGAAGTTGAACGTGCTCTAACTAAAGCAAAAAGTGGAAAGGCACCGGAACCAGATAATATATGTGTTAACCTCGTGAAAGTTTTGAAGAAAAATAGTGCTATTAACTTGTTTCTAAAATATTTTAACTAGAATTATAAAACTGATATGATTTGCAAGACTGCCTTACATCTATCTTTATAACCTTGCCTAAGAAACCTAGTCCAAAATACTGTAAAGACTATAGAACTATCAGTTTGGTGAGTCTTAAAAGTATTTCTTAAAATTATACATGCCAGAATATATCAGAAATGTGAGCAAAATATTAGTGACTCTCAATTTGGCTTCAGAAGTGGGTTTGAAACACGAGAGGCCTTATTTAACATATAGGTGCAGACTCAACGCTGTCGAGATGTCAATGTGAAAATATCAATATGTTCTTGGTGGAAAAAGCATTTGACACCGTTCAGCACAATAAATTACTCCAAGTTCATAGGGAAATTGATCAAAATGGCAGAAATATACGTATAATAGCCAACTTATATTGGGATTAGGCAGAGGGTGTTAGTGTAGATGGCCAGCTTTTGCAAGACATGCCCATACTGAGAGGAGTAAGATAGGGGTGTGTCTTCTCCCCCCTGTAGTTCAATTTATACTCTGAAAAAATATTTTGTGAGGCTCTCGAAAAAAGAGCAGAAGGGGTCATAATCAACGGACTTGTAATAAATAATTTGAGATACGCTGATGACACTGTCCTGATAGCCACAAACATGCAAGATCTACAATTACTGTTATCAGCAGAGACAAATCATAATGAACAAATGGGGCTAAAACTCAATGTCAAAAAAAAAAAACAAATGGCCAATCGTTAGTAAACAACCTAATGACATACAGAATAATGTACTTGTGGGAAAGGAGTTGCTAGAGAGAGTAACATCATATAAATATTTTGACTGCTATGTCAACGAAAATTGGAACTTAACACAGAAAATTAGATGTAGGATAGAGCAATTAAGACAAGCTTTTCAAAGATGAAGACAATTTTGATCTGTAGAGCCTTGTCCATTCCCTTACGTATTTTATTATTAAGATGTTATGTCTTCAGTATTCTCTTGTATGGCACGTTGAAGCATGGACGCTTACGAAGGCAATGTAAAAGATTGGAAGCTTTTGAAATATGGACCTATCGCAGAATTTTGAAGATATCATGGCTAGACAGGATCACAATTGAGGATGTACTACGACGCATTAACAAACAACGTAAAATTCTTAATACCATCAAAAGAAGAAAATTTACATACCTGGGCCATGTTATGAGAAATAATAAATACAAACTACTTTATATCATTATTCATGGAAAAATTGAAGGTAAACGCGGCCCAGGAAGACGCAAAATGTTATGGCTCAAAAACACTATTTAGAACAACAGTTGATAAAGTGAAAACCATGTTACTAATGACATCTAAAAAAGAAGAAGAGTATAATTATCCAATGAAATGCGTGAACAAATCTTGCAATTACGCGCACTTTTTTGTTACCCGATATTTTTTGCAATTTCTTTAAAAGATTTAAATTGATGTTAAGTGCTGATTTGCGATTGCGTGAAATACGAAATAATTAGAATTAAAAATAGAGGATGATCCAAATTGAACTTTAGGATAAATTCGCGCCGTTTGCGCTCTTTGTATGTTGGATGTTTGAATTTGTACAGTTGGTACCTAAACATATGGCAAAGGCGCTTTAGTACTGTATACTGTGCAGTAACGCTTCAGTATGTTTCAAATTTATTTTGAAAACAGGCTATTTTGTAATGGAGCTGATTTTTCTTTACGTCACATTTACGAAAAACCAATGCATTCACAAAAATGCACTATTTTGTGTGCATAGTGGGCTGGAAGACTCACTGACTCGCACTTTTTTGAGGACAAAGCTGCTAACGTTGTTACTACCAATGGTGTACTCTATTGAAAAATGTTATTTTTTTCAATCAAACAATGACATGACATGTGGTTTCAACAAGATGGAGCTACATGTTACAGCATGCGAAACACTCACTTTAAACCAAATTTATAATTATACATATATATATATATATATATATATCCCGTTTCTCGCATCCTAAACGCCAGTAGTCTTTGTCATTCCATAATCTTTCTTCAAGGTTCTTGCCTCTCATGTCCTCTTGCACTTGTTTTACCCACGTGTCAGCAGGTCTGCCTCGCCTTCGTCGTCCTGGCGGGTTCCACTTTAGTACTCTATTTTGTCCATCTGTTTGCGTTCATTCTTTGTATGTATATACTGCAAGAGTCTTCTTTTTTCTATTTCATTTATGGATGTTGAGTTTTTCTGCATTCTGTTTCTTATTTCTGCATTCGTTACATGTTCTAGTTTCGACACTCTACATCCTCTTGGAAGGAAATCCATTCTGACTGCATTTATTTGTTGTCTATGTCTTTGGACAATTTCCAAGTCTCCGAGCCGTTTATTAGTATACTTTGCATTATACTATTATAGATTCTAACTTTCGTGTTACTATACATGCTTTTTGACTACAGTAACGAATTTAGTCTTTGTATGGCTTGTCTAGTCTGCCCCACCCTACTCGTGATATCTTTTTTTGAATTCGCTTCTGATGATATGATGTTCTATAAGTATTTAAAGTCATCACATTTTACGATTGTATTTCCATATATTTTCAGATCGTTTTCATGGTCTTTTGTTGTTAGATATTTGGTTTTTTTATAATTGATTTTTAGACCATTTGCTTCATAGGTGTCTACAAGCTTTCGCATCATATATTTTATGTGTATTCATCACCTGCAATTATCTTTTGATCATCTGCCAATAATAAGAAATATATATAATCGTCTTCTATTGATAGACCCATATATCTGCATTTTGCTCTCCATTCCTTTAAGATGTATCCTAAGTGTATTTTAAACAAGGTGGCGACAGACGGCATCCTTGCCGTACTTCTTTATTTGTTTTAAATGGATTTGAGATTTTGTTCGAGATCTTGATAACATTTGTCTGATCTTTATACATTTTCGTGAAAGTGTGAATATAATGGTGGTTACTGTTTGTGGTTGTAATAATTTTTGGATCGGAACAGTATCGAACGCTTTCTTCAGATCTATAAAAATTAAATGGGTATTTAAGTCTTGCGGTAAACCCACTTTGTTCTTCGCCTATTGTTATTTCTTGCTCCACTCTTTTCTTTATTATTCGTCCATACAATCTTCCTACACTTATTCCTCGATAATTTTCGCAGTTATTTTTTGATCCTTTTTTGTAGATTGGCGTCAAATATCCTACCTTCCAATCATTCGGTAGATCGTTATGATGTAAAAGACATCGATTAAATATGTAGGTGAGGATTTCATATGTTTTAAAAGGTGACCAGGAGATTTTCCGATTTTTGATCCCGAACAGCTTCTTTTACTTCCTTTTCTGTTATTCCATTTAGGTCTTTTAGGTTTATTGGTTGTCTCTGTTGCTCTCCTTGAATATATTCTTTCCGGTTTTCCGCTAGTATCTGTTGAAATTCATCAATGTTTATCATATTGATATTTCTTAGTAATATTATCTCACAGAATGGTAACACTGATTGACCACTTGCAATCTACCTCTATTAGGTTTTTTCTTCTGGAATTATTTAAACGAAAGAGTTTATGGCAATAATTGCTCAAATAGAGCCACATTTACGGGGAAGTATGGAAAAATAATCGCATATTAGCAAAGCTGTGGAGGGCATTTGGTCGATATCATAGTTAATGCGTAATTGCTAATTCTATACTTTACACTGATAGCAATAAAATTTGGATTCTTCCAAGATTTTGTGTTTTATTCGGGAAAAACATCCTAAAGTTCATTTCGGATCCCGCTATATAATCAAAAAAGTAAAATAGACATAGTGCGCATTGGTTCTAAAGATCATTAAATGAATAGAAAAGTAATGGCATTAGCTTCTTGTGAAACGAATTTTATTGAATAATTACCAATAGAGGGAAGAACATTCACTGATTAATACGAAGTATTTGTTGAGATTTCAGTAGAATAATAAGTTGACTGTTTTTAGATCCCCAAAAAGGTCAACTCGTGTTGGCCTTAAACTAAATTATTTCAAAAAATAAAATGTAAATGTAATATAACTAAATTCATTTTTTTTTTATTTATCCTTGTAATTATTTCATTCGCATAAAAAGCCGAAAATCGAAAGGCGCCCGAGTAATGGTAATTAAGTTATTTTTGATGCAAGATTAGAAAACTATCCCCGTTACTTATGTATTAAGGTGGATGTTAGCAACTACTTCCATTTAGGCAAAATTAATTCAGTTTGCGGCCTTTGAAGCGAGGAAAACGCTTCGCTCTTTTATAAAAGTAGGGATGAAAAAGTTGCCTGTATGATTCCTTTGGATGGCTCGACGATGAGTTCAATCTCGTTCCTTCCGAGATCAATAGCGAAACGAGTGCCTTTACTGCCGGCGTTGCGAAGCGAAAGCATGCGTACTGCCGCGGAGTGGCCTGCGTCTATTGTGCCGAAGTCGATCTGCTGAGGAACGGCGGAAATCCAGACTTCGGACAGCGACCTGGGGGAAAAGACGATTGAATGGGACCCGAACTCAATCAGCGCCCGGAGATTTAGGAGCGCGCGCGGCCACGCCGGCCTCGAGCGAACCGCGAAATCCAGC
Organism: Sinelater perroti; assembly: GCA_036346155.1. Classification (NCBI taxonomy): domain Eukaryota; kingdom Metazoa; phylum Arthropoda; class Insecta; order Coleoptera; family Elateridae; genus Sinelater; species Sinelater perroti. The sequence continues at coordinate 16,187,397 of JARFIY010000046.1, forward strand.
CTGGCCTCCAAGACCAGGAGGTTCGCGCAGCTATGCACCCGGAAGCGCTGCACGGGAAATTATGTAATTTAAGGCTAAGCCCGCAGTGGCGTGCGCAGCCTTGGCAGTGCGAAACGTTCAATGCCAAGTTACTTCATTTGCGCCTTTTCTACACGATTAAAATTATAATTATGGAAGTGTAGCCATGCGTTTACATTTGCATAAAAATTGTGCTAGGGAATTGCAATTAAATTCCTACATTCATCGAGAGATTATCGCAGCACGCGCTCTTTGAGGGACTCTTACACAATCAGCTTGTAGTCCAACTGACGTCCGTTCACGAATATGGGTAGATAAGCGAAAGGAACTGCGGTTGCCCTCATGTAGGTGTACGATATGTGGCGCACAATTTGCAGCCCTGGGGACAGGTACACGCCGCGTACCAGTGATTTCACCGAAAAAGCCTGAAAATTATTTATAATGTCGCTTTCGTTCTGAAAAGGTTTATATGTACATAAGAACTGGCCGGGCAGATCCTAATGAAGACCGAGGCGCTTCCACAGTTTTGAATGACGAACTTTGCTTGTACTTCTTCCCTTCGAAAGCTTCCTGGAAGAGCATTTGGGGCGGCGTAATCTTTATGTGCTCTAATTTGCAGATCTCCTCCGCGTTATTTTGCAAATCGTCCTCTAGATAGTGAGGCAACGTCGATTGCAGTAGCGACACTGTAGATCTGGTTGAAGAGCGGGGAGAAAGCAATTTTGAGAAGGACATAGCAGGTTACAACGTAATCGGATTGACAAAAACAAAATAACTGACAGAAGTGGCTGTTATCGTTTCCTAGGAAGTAAGATTAACTAAAAAATTGTTTTAAACTAAATTTATCTTAATATTTCCGAATTAGAAAATAAATTAGTCTCGCTAACAATAAGCAATATAAACAAAAAGTAAAAACTTTACGAGCAAGTAATTCAGGGTTTTTCAAATGCTGTTTATATAATTCCTTTATAATGTTGTAAAAAATTAATGGTTATTTATTGCAAATCATTGCCAGCTGCTATATTGGTAGAAAGTGCTTATTTGTTCCGATGAAAAAGTACTAAAAATAAAATTGCTTTGAAGTAATTTATTTTATTTTATTAATATGATTCTTTAAGTTATAAATTATATATTTCATCCATGGCGAGGAAGTGTGGGGGAGTTCCTAGAACGCTGGCAGCGTTTCCACATTGAGTTGCGAGTGAAATCCTTTGGTACAGGTAATGTTTAGCTTTTGGATCGCCAAAGTCTATTATAAGGAGAGAACACATCTGATCCACGAATTCCTTTGTTCCATTACACCAAGGTCCCATTGTTTCAAAGGCAAGTCCCAAGAAAATGAAGTTAGCGGATTTTATCTCTAAATATTTTCCATGTTTTCTTTTAAGTACTAGCTAGTGTCTCAACGCATGTTACGTCCCAAACTAGCCGTTGACCTTTACTTCAAGGTATAATAGTGATTCCGTCGAGACGTTTACCATCGTCACGGGATAGTCCAGTTGGTACGAGTATAGCAGCTACATGTGCAGATGTAAGGACGCAATGGATTATTTGTTATATAGTTACTCATAGGACCACAAAGACCGTGAGTACCGTCTTCATTGGCTATAGAACCACAATGTCATTTGTGACTTTTAACGAAGCTGTAACCTCGCCGAAGTGCTATGCAAATCTGGAAGTCTTCGTTATTCAGAGTCGTCCCAATGTTCCTTAAGGGAAGTGCCTAAAGCCAAGACCCGGACTCTTTGCATTGGAGGGCAGTGAAACGAGCCACACCCTTGTTATCAGAAAATTTTAGTTTTTTCATAATGATCCTTTCTACGTTAATTTCATCCCAAAGTTTTTGATAGATTTTGCATTCAGGTGAAGATGAGTTAAAGGTGTTCCATACTTCTTTCGCGGTTTCTTGGAGGTGCGACTCAACATTTTCATCCGTATTGAGTAGAAGGCGAGATACAATGTTGTGAGCACCGTAGATAGAGCTTAAGAAAACAGGTAAACCGATATCAGATAACTTTGTGATCTCTAAATTCTCCTTTTGAAGAAGAATGGAAGAATGGCCTGTATCCACTATTGTTCATTGAGTTCTATGTTTAGGATGAATTGGAGGCAGGTTTTAAGTCGCTCATCAATATCCTGTAATAAATTAGGAAACTTTCAAAGTTGACAAGTTTGTAAAAGATACGCAATTTTCGGTATAAATAGGCAGTTCTGGAGCAGAAAGTGCGCAGTTTGAGTATTTAAACTGTCAAGACGAGATAGTAAAGTATTAATTCACTTGAAGTTTGAATGAAGCGATTTAACTATTCTCCCATCGAAGATTGGGCTTCTGAGGATGTCCATTATTTGATTCCTGCGTATATATTATTAAACTTTCTAACAATCTGTTGGTCAACAATCTAAGAGGCAATAAATAGTTTACATTTGTCGGTACTATTGTCTTCGCCATTCTAATAATCTTCTTGAAATCTTTAAAATCAGTATGTGGGGTATCTCCTAGTGTTGCGTCATCCAAATACCATACGTTAAGTTCTGATTTCATGGATTCTACAATCGGATGTATAGTCACGCTGAAACAAAGCGGGCCGAGGTTATCACCTTGTTGACAACCTATCTCTGAGGAAATGATGCTTTCGCCGAAGAATAAATAGGATTCTTCTTTATATGTGTCTCCCAACAAAGGAAAAATTTGTGGGAATTCATCATTGTTTCGCGAAAGCATCTCAGTACGGTCAATTGAGTTGAAAACGTTCGCAAAATCGACTTTCAACACCACTTTGTCCAAATTTATGGAATCGTTAAGGTATGTACGGACGGTACGGCGCTTTCATATCCAAGTTTAGTAGCCACTCCAAGCTGATGTGGAGAGAACTATATGAAGGCCTTGATCTGGATTTCTGTGCAAGATGCTTTCCCAATAAGTCTTCGTAATGCATTCCTACAAGCGATAGGTCGTACATCTTTCCTCGTTAGGGCTCAAAGAGAAGCAGACCTTATTTTGTTAATATTTTTTACTCAAAACGAAATCAATTGTCGGCCCGGAACTGCTCCGTGAGGGAATTTAGAATTGAGTACAGAACGCGCACTGGACGGTAGTTACTGACCAGTGTTAATAGATACAATGCTTTGCTCATTTATTTACATTATGAAATTATTTGTAACAGAAACTTCCCATCCACATTTTTACCAGCTTCGCTCACTTTAGAATGACCCATTGAATTGCATCAACTTGTATTTAGGAAAAGTTCTAATTTCCAAAAGGTTTTATAGTAGTGTTAATATATGTTCAAACACTGCATTTGTTTATTAATAAATTTGAATTCTCTATATTTTACTTATGTAATTTTTTATCTATTGTTAGAATTTCACCACCATGTTTTGTGTTTAAATTTATGCTTATTATGTTTTTTACTTGCTTTTTTATTGTGCCGTGTAGCTTTTCTAAGAAAATTCTAGTAATGTCCCTAACATTATGTCTGTAATATAAGGATATAAGCAAAAATTTTGCTATTACTTGTTTAATTCTAAAATGTTGTTATTATAATTATGAATAGTTGTTACCCTTAAAGTTTTGTATTTTGGTTTATATTATAACTTTGTACAATTGAAACTTACAAGTAGCAAATTAAATTTAAGACAAGAATATTTTTTCTCTATTTTCTTCTTTAGTTTATTGCCCTTTTGTGGTTTCCGTTTTTTGTTTCCATATGTCCTTATCCAACACGTATCCTTTTTTCAGATCTTTCTTATCTATGTTACCTAACTCAAAGCTTGTCCCCCTCTTCCTCTTTTATCTCTTGGAGACCATTCCGTAACCATTATCGGTTATTTTTAGGCATTCGTTTTACGTGACCATACCAACGTATGTATGTAGGTCTTAGTGATTGACTGGATTAGTTCCATCTTTTCCCATATTACTTCTGTTCTCATCCTATACCTTCTGGTAGTTTTTAGACATCTTAAGTAATTCAATGCTACAGCTCTAATTCCATCTTGCACATATTTTGTCATTGGCCCCAATTCTTCCCATTGAGTGTGATATTATCTACTATACTATGGAACACCATTTTCTTTGTGTCTTAACTTAAATTGTCACTCCGTACTAGGCCGTGTAGATTCTTTGTTGTCGTTTTTCTCATTATCATTCTTTTGGAGATATTTTTTTCACATCTACCATCTAAACCTATAGTCGTTCCTAGGTAAGTAAAATTGTTGTAGGGTTTAATATCCTGTTCGTCAACATTTAGATTTCCTGTCGCTCTTCTCACACACATGTATCCTGTTTTTTTAATTTGATATTTAATCCTCCTTCAAATTCTTCTTTAAGTTTCCTTAACGTAAATTCTATATCTTCCTCATCCTGTGCAAATATAATTTGGTCATCTGCAAAAAGTAGTGAGTATAACGTGTAATTATTTATTTAAAAACCTATTTCTGCGCACTTTCGATACCATGTTTCTAACGTTTTGTCGATATGTATATATATACACATACATACATAGCGACATATATTTCTTATTGGCATCAGGTTATAAACTAATGTGTTTATCATTTTTCCTGAGCAAATTATATATATATGACATAGCACTAAAGTAAAAGGTGCGTTCAAGTTTTATGAAATCCAAATTTTTTTTCAGCAGTGAGAATAAGTAAAAAAAATAATTAATTTTAAAAGACGTGGGATATATTTTGAATTTATAATATAAATGGCAGCACCATACAATGTATGCAGATCGGATTACCGCCATTGCAATGTGTTATCTTGTATACTTCAAATGGCGACGTTTAGTGTTCAAGAACAACGTGTAATCATTCGTTTTCTCCTCTTGCGTGGTGAAACGGCCATTAAAATTTATCGATAATTGAGTGAGACATGTGGTGGAGACGTTATAGATGTTAAAAATGTACGTTTGTCAGTGCAAAAGTTTAAAGTAAGTCGAGTGTTGTGTGACAATGAACCGAAGTAGCCTCTGCTACGAACCAACCGGGCCGAAATCATGATTGCGCGAGTAGAGCAAGTTGTTATGGAAGACCGTCGATTACGTGTGCGTGATATGGCCTTTAAAATTGGCATTTTTGTAGAATCTGTAGAGATCATTTTGCATGATGCCCTGAAAAAGCGGAAAGTTTCTTCAAGGTGAGTCCCACGAATGCTGACCAACGAACACAAAGCTACGCGAGTGGCAATGTAATTCCCCATGAATTGTGCGTTCTTTTGTCAGTTATGACAAGGAATGAGTTGTGGATGCCATATTTAATCCGAAACTAAACGCCAGTCAGCGCAACGGAAACACACCGATATACCGAAACCGAAAAATTTCGGATTACGGCTTCTACTGAGAAAGTTATGGTGGCTACGTTTCAGGACAACGAAGGCGTAATCCTCACGCATTGTGTTCGAAAAGATACTACAGTGACGGCTGGGAGCAGTGTAAGAATCTTGCCCACCATATAATGGCGACATAAAGCTTCTCATCATCCATCGCCATGCACATATTGTGATTTTCCTACAACTTACTGGAACGAGACTGCGCTGTTTGATTTTTTGACTCCCAAAGAGAAGTTGCTTGAGCCCTAAATTTTTTTAGACCGGCTCTTAGCTTTTACTTTTTGTATAAATGACTGCCAAATTTTGACTGTCTTGGCCACCTTTCGCAAAGAAGTCTTCGGATTGTTTTTAAAAAGCCGTAGCACGTTTTGTTCTTTTGTACTAAATTAATTTGTTGTGTTTTGCGTTATTTAACGACATCGTGGCAACTGATTCGTTTAGACAATTTTGCCCTTATCAAGTAATATTTTTAAGCTGACTGGACAGTCTGCTTAGATAGGTAGCTCTAAAGCTGCTATACCTAAATGTTATATTTAATTTTAGGTGCTCCAATTTTTTCTTTGTATAATCTTTCAGCATGACATTACTCTTCCCCATATCGAACATCGTCTGGTCGAATCCACTGCCAATAAAAGATGCGATATGTTTTCATTCATCAGTTCTACTCTTCTACCATGGGTCCCATAAGCTGCCACGTCAACAGCTCATTGAATAATTGGCAAGTGAGAAGTTTATGAGATTTTGGATGAGTTAGTGGTTGACGTAAAGTAATGTATTGAGCAAAATAATGCTTTTTTGTCCGTGGAATCGAACATCTGCCAACCAAATAGAAAGCAATAATAGATGTTGATTACGCTGCAGAACTGTTATTGGAACGGCTTTTTCTTTTTAAGAAAAATATGTCGGATAATTATATGTCAAACTAACATTCTGTTTATTAGTGATTTAAGATTGCATTTTTCTTTAATTGAATTAATTACCACTTAAAAGGTTTTTTCCTACTGCATTATTACTTTACTCTGTCTCGAATATTAAGTTGTCCATCAACCCATTATTTATTTATTACTTTTTAGGGTTGATATCTATCTTTTATGCTTTTTTCGATTTCTTTATCTTGTGTTACACATGTTGATTTTTATTTTTCCTTTATCTCTTAAATATTTTACATCTTTATAATTTTTCTTGCTTCACTTACTTTTTGTTGTGCTAGAATGTTGTATCGTTTATTTTATTTGTTTGGTTTACCCATCTTTAATATAAATTATTATTCTTGTTGGTGTAATTATACGTATTATTTAGATAAAGCCGACCCTGGCAGACAATGGTAAAGTTCGCTTGAATTCTGCTCCAAACCTCAAACTTCTGGGGAATTACATAACCAATAAAAAATATTAGTCCAGTCAGTCTTTAAAGCGCGTGGCAACATATTTAGAATATAACAAAAAGTAAGCTTAGTTTTAAATATACAATTTAAACTGACTATTATAAATATTTATAAGAGAAAAAAACTCCGAATAGAGGCCAAGGTCCGACTAGTTGACAGACTTGTGACTTCTCGCGTGATGTGACAATTATAAGAATATTCAAATACCAACTCCATATTAATGTGAGTGAGTAAAGAACAGGAGTGGCTTTTAAAATATTTATTTATCTTAAGAATAAAAATAATATACAAATTTAAATAGCGAAGACGGCGGAAATAAAAAGAGAAAGAGCGATAGTAAAGAAAATGAAGAAAATGAGGACTGTAAATTAAAAAAATATGATACAATTAATAGAAAAAAAGATAAACGAAATGCCCACAGATATCAAGATAATCTAGCGAGTAAAAAAAGGAATTTTAAAATAAAAAGCTATGAGAAGAGAATAAAAAATAAAATAAATAGACAGTATACATAAACGTCTGAAAATAAAAAAGAAGAAACAACGTGGCTTTACAAAAAATAAAAGTAGACAGAAACAACCCAGAAAAATTAAAAAGTGCGATTAAAAATTTTATGCAAAGAGACTTGAATATAAAAGTAGGATTAAAAAATGCAATAAAACTAGGTGATAGAATATGTTTGATTCGACTTACAAATCGGATAAAGAAGAAGGAAATAATGCCGAATAAAGGCGAACTAAGAATGAATATGGAGCAAACGATATTTATCCAGGATTAATTAGTAATATAAAATATAAAAAAACACTATATAGGAAACAAAACGGAAAGGTAGATGAATTACAAAATTATCAAACGGATATTGGATGTACTGAGTAGAAATAAAAGGTACCATAAAAGAGAGAGTAACATTGGACTTTTAGACAATTTGGACAATTAGAAGAAACATTTCTAAAAAATGTAAACCTTCTAATTGTATTGATAACATTAATGAAAATAAAAGGAAAAAATTAAGAACTATCATTATTAGTGGAACACGGGCCAAATGAAGACGCAAAGACGGAAAAGTAGGTTTTTAAATGCCCTACAAGAAGATTGACAGAAGTAACAAAGTTAATTTTAGAGGAGTTCACTGGAAGAGCGAAGAACATAAACTAGGAGATCGAATAGTGTTTAAAAAAAATGCAAAAATAAAAAATAATAATGTAGAGGTAATTATGGAACTTTCCTTAAAAAACAAATTAAAAATTGAAACACACTTTGTAAAAATATATAGAAATAAAAAATCAATTATTAATTATTTTCTAATAAATAAAAACATCCGGCAAAAGGTTAAAGATATAAGAGTAAGAAGATGAGTCCATATAATAATTGATAAATTTTCTTTAGAAATAAAAACAATAATAAATACAAAACAAAATAAAATCTGACAGATATATATATATATATATATATATATATATATATATATATATATATATATATATATATATATATATATATATATATATATATATATATATATATATATATATATATGATATTGCTTTGTGCCTCTTCCAGTGCCTAATCTGTTATTGTTCTAAGTTTTAATTCCAATATTTGCTCGTAGACTTTGAGTGGAGTATTTTCTCCTCTCTCCAATCTTTGTTATATATTTCCATCTTTTCTCTAGTGATCATGTCTTCGTCTTCGATCTGTTCATTTCTGGTACTTTCTTCTTCGCTTTCTATATTTGTATTGTCTTGTTCTGTACCTACTTCCAGTAACTCCTCAAACTCCTCAAAGTACTCTTTCCATCTGTCCATCGTTTGTTTACTGGTCTTCGTTAGTTCCCCCTGCTTGTTTTTCAGTCTTATTATTCTTTTTTCCCTTTTCTTAATGCTTTTGGTACTTTGTAAAAGAGTTTTTAGTTTTGTCTACTCTCTTCTTCCATATTTCTTCCGAATTCTTGCCATGCTTTCTCCTTAGCCTCCATTACCATATTCTTTACTTTTATTCATTGTTCTTTCTGTATATTATATTTGTTTTCTGTTCTGTTTGCCAAGTATTCTCTCCATACTTTTTTTATTTGTACCTGTTTATTTCTTCGATCCACCAACTCCTTTTGTGTTGTCACTAGTTCCACATATTTTTATCACTGCTTGTGTATTTCTTTAAGTTTCTGCTATAATTGTTCTACTGTCTTCTGTTCTGTATTTGTCATTTCCTCTTCTATTAGTCTGTCTACCATTTGTGTATATTGTCGTGCCACCTCTTTGTCCCTCAATTTGTACTTTCTTAATATTTCTTGACTTCGGTTGCTTTCTCCCCGATCTTCTAAGTTTTCAGTCCTCGAATTTTTAATTTTTGCTTCCAGTAGAAAGTGATTACTGTATATTTCCGCCCCTCTTTTAACTCTCACGTCTTTAATGTGCTTTCTGTTCTGCTTCTCTACTAACACATAGTCTAGTATAGACTTTTCTCCTGTAGTTGGTTTTTGTGTGGTGTACTTATGTATATCTTTGTGTCCAAAAAAATGTATTTGCCACTATTAGGTTGTATACTGTGCAGAAGTCTATTAATCTATCTCCGTTATTATTTCTTATGTTTTCATCGTATTTTCCTATTACTTTTCCGCCCCATTTTTCCTTCTCCCTACTCTTCCGTTGAAATCTCCCGCGATATATATTTCTCCTTACTGCTGTCTGTTGCCCTTCCTAAGTCTTCCCATAATTTATCTTTTCTGCTTTAGTATTGTCGTCGTTGGGTCCGTAGACCCCTATTACCGTTATTTTGTCTTCTTTACCAAGCGTAATGTCTACTGTGAGTATTCTTTCGAACCTTCCCTTCCAGTTATCTATTTTATTTGCTAGTTCTTTTTTGAGCATGCATCCTATCCCTGCTGCTGCTCTTTCGTGTTCTGGTACTCGGTGTAGATTATCACATTTCCGTTCTGCAGTTCCATTTCTCCTTTCCCTTTTTTCTTAGTCTCCGGTAGCAGTAGTATATCTATTTTCGCCCGATTGAATTCGTCGTTTATCTCTTGTTCTTTGCCTCTTATACTTCTCGTATTCCATGTTCCTAGTTTCCATATTTTGTTGTTCCGGCGTTTGTGTATGTCTCTTTCCCCTTGCTCTCTACTTTTTAAATCTTGCCAGTTTCGTCATCGTTATCACACAGCCTATCTTTTCTTATTAGTTTTTTCGTGTCGTATGTGTTATTTTCCTCATCTGTTCTTCGAAGCGGCCTCCATCTGGTAACCAATCTACTATTGTTGTTTTTTGTGAGTTACTTCCACTGCTCTCCTCCTTTCCTGGTTCTTCCACTCTTTTTATATCGCTTACCTTATATGCTACGTCCGCGGCTATTAATGTGTTGTATTTTATGAAAGCCCTGCGTCCTTTATTTAGAGCTTCTTTCATGTGTGGTATTAACATTTTTCTGTCCTCTTGGACTTCCTTGCTGTAGTCTTTGTCTATCCATATATCTGTACCTTTGAGTTTTTTCGCATTTTGTGGCTTTACATATTTCGTAGACTCTTTGTTTAGTTTCACAAATATAGGTCTTATCTTGCCCTCTGCGAATCTCCCAATTCTTATTATTTGGTCATTGTCTTCTGTCATATCTACGTTCGCGTCTATTTTCTGCATTATTGTAGCTATTTTTCTTTTGGTCTCTTCGTCGTTTTCTTTCTCCTCGTCTTTTACTCCTTTTATTATGACATGCTTCTTTCCGATCTCTCTTTCTAGCATATCGATCCATGCGTCTTGTTTTGCAACTATTTTCGTAGTGCTTCATTTTCACTTTTAACTTGTTTCAACACTAACATTATTGAATCTAGTTTCTCATTCATATTTTCCATGCTCTCTTCTATTCGTTTGAACATTCCCTCCACACTGTTCCTCATTTTAAGTTGCGTTTTTGTAACCTCGTTTGTATGTTTATACCATCCGCTAAAGAGTTCTTTGCACGATGTGTTGCCTATCCGGGCTTGCGCGCGTGCCCCGCCGTGAGAGGTCACTCCTGTTTACCTCTTATCTATAGGTTATTATTTAAATAGGTTATTATCTAGTGTAACCTGGTTATTTTGGTCTTGTTTTTTACTAGCACTCTTCTCCGGGTTACTTCTTTCTCTTAGGTCCAATTTTGGTAATTTTTATTCTCTCGAAAAGACCCAATTTGGATTTATTTTCGGAGCGAAATTATTACCACGTTTACTGAGAAAACAGCTGACACAATTACTTTTAGTTATTTCCGAAGCTTAAAAAAGATTTACGAGGCCGAAGATTCAACTCAGATGATGAAAATATTTTGAAAAGGATTCGGAGATTAGTGTTGTCATTACTACAGTTGACAAAAATATATGTTTTGTACAAATGGTAGAGTGTTATATTCTATGATTTCTTTTAACCTCTGTACAGAGAATACTACTGAAAGGAAACGGTTGAAATTTGTATTCTGATTAGCTAAACGGTTGTTTTATACACCTGCTTTGATCGCATGTCGATAGACAGCGATTTTCTCAAGAACGAGCGATACTTTCAATAGTTTTGCACAACATATGCTTATCGTTTCTACCCTAACCTTTATTATTTTTGATTGTGTTCAGTTATATTATGCAGCTATTTGTAATATGCTACATTTTTTTATGTGGGCTGCACAATGTGTAATGCGAATTGTCAACCATACGTGTACTAACTATTATCTAACGCATCATATAATGAGTAGTGCATCGGGTACGCTGGATTTAATTTTAAAATGAAAGAGTAAATTATTATTTAATTGAGCTATTCTTATTGATTTATAAAGTAGAGATGTTGAGATTAATTATAGAATCTGACGTTGGCCGAATAGTCGTCGGCTGTGCTGGCATACTCCAACCCTTTTGATCAAATTTTTGCAGACTGTTTCTAAATTAGTTGGCTGAATTTCAGCAAAAACATGTTGGATATTTATTTTTAGTTCAGGAATTGTTTGTGGTTTGTTAGCATAGACCTTGGACTTTACACAACCCCAGAGAAAAACAACGCATGGCATCAAGTCACAAGATCTGGGCGGCAAATTAACGTCAGCATTTCTGGAAATCACACGACCAGGAAAACGTTGTCTTAACAAATTGGTGGTATTTGTTGCTGTTGCACCATTCTATACCATCCTTTTAAAACTACATTTCTTCAAGGTCCATATTGTCCAATTGAAACTACAAAAGTTCCATATCATATCACAATATCGTACTCCATTTACAATTAAAGCTTGGTTAAACTCAGTCTCAAAAAAAAAACGGTCCAATTACACCCCTATCCCATAATCCACACCAAATAGTGTATCGTTGTGGTTGCATCGGTTTTTCATAAATAACACGAGGACTTTTATTTGCCCAAACCAAGAATTCTGCTTATTAATAAGACCATCCAAATGATAGTATGCCTTACCGCTAAAGATAACGTTTAAAAAATCTCATTCAATGTTTGATTTTTCATCATTCAATGAATGAATTGTTTTTGTTGCAAATGGGATTGTGGCTTAAGCTCGCGAGTTAATTGAAATTTGTAAGGGTGGAAGTGAAGGTCTTTAGTGAGAATTGGTTGCAAAGTGGTTCTGCTAATGTTCTATCGTTGAGAACGATAACGTGTTGATGTTCCTGGATTCTCATCGATACTTTTACGGAGAACTGCGATGTTTTTGGCTAACCGCACAGGACGAGGATTCGGTAGAGTTAGTTTATCCATAACCGAACCAGTTTCCCAATTTTTTAAAGTAATCTTCATTAAGTGAATTATGGAGAAGTCCACGCAGTTTTGAAAACTTTCACTAAAACTGTAAGGCGTTTTAACATTATCAATACATTGTTTTTTTGTATAGTGATTCATTGTTAATAATTTCAACAACCACAAATGACAAATGTCAAACATTAAAGTTACCAATTTAAAAATAAAAAATATATATAAAAAACCCATTGGTTTGGAATTTTTGACGACATACATACTCAGAACGCTTTTCAGTGGATGCTATGTTAATAGAATTAACTCATAATCATGAATCCCCACACATAGCCGCTGTATATTGTTGGTTCAATAAATTTAATCGTGGTCGTAGTTGATTGGAGGATAGATTTAAAGAATTCCTTTTACAACATCGTCACAAGTGACGAATCTTGGATTTATGCGCATGAACCCGAAAGTAAACAGCAATCTTCCAAGATGAGCCATTTTTTTGGGAAAACTGGACATGTCGTAACCGTGGTTTGAGAGGATCGTAAAACCGTAAATTCTGAATGGTACACAACCATTTGTTTGTCAGTGGTCTTAAAAAAATAAGAAAAACCAACGTGCGATGCCGGATCATTCTCCACCTTGACAATGCACGCTCACACACATCGACGCATCTAACTAGCTTTTTGAGCATTCAAAACTTCGAATTGATGGAATATCCGCCGTACAGTTCTGATTTCTCCCGTAATAGTTTTTTTTTGTTCCTAAACGTAAAAAATAAACTGTGTGGACAACAATTTTTGACACCGGAAGGGGAGGTTGATCAATTACTGATATTTTACCTGTTGCATCCTATGTAAAAGTGTGCGTTGTTTTATGATGTAAAAGCTATTCGTTACTTGTTATTGTTACAATTTAGGAGTAGTTTTCTATTTCCATTTACAATACGAAGGTATTTAAGCAAGAATACGAGCACGAGTGGAAAATTTAAAATATGCAAGTAGGACAAAGAATGGATAAAATTTACGAATATTTAACAACAGGTTTACCTTGTGCTCTTTATGTTTATTAAGGTAGTTAACATAACATTACAGGTTTTATGTTACACTCGTTCTAAATTAACCCTCCCCCTCCCCCTCCCTAACCCCGACTTTACTCGCGGCAATCACCATCAACTTTACGGGAGAAGGATTTTGATGGAACTTCTGTTTTCTATGTAATCCTGCAAATCACTACGCTACGGACTGACATTTGGACTCTGGTTTATGTGCTCTAGTCCAAAATTCATCGGTAACAATAATTCTTGAAAAGAAGTGATCTCTTGCTGCTAGCTAGCTAGATGGTCGCATCATGTTGTATGTCGCATATACTTTTGAACTTCCGTGACTGCGTGTGGTATCCACTTCTATACTATTTTACGCAGATGAAAATTGTATTTTAAAATCTAGTAGTTGGTGAGTTTCTCAATCTTATTTCTCTTTCCAACTCAAAAGGCATCCATTGTCTATTTGTTTCCCTCAGATGATCGATTAGTACACGTAACACATTGTTGCGCATATTCACCGGTTGTTCTGCCCGTTGCCGGTCACTGGTTGCTTCGCGTCCTCACTAAAACTTTGCTACCCACTTTGCGTCTGTTTGATATGAAAGAGGATTACTTCCAACAATTTTTTTCAACTCTATGTGCAATTATAGAACATTACAAATATATCTTGTGTTGTGGACACATTCTTAGGGGCTATATATACTTATTATATATTTTCTTTCTATTTGACATCTTATGCTTATTATCCTTTATTAATCTATTTGTATTTATTCATTTTTTTCCGATTATTTGTTTGTTTAAATGTTTTGTTCTACATCACTCTAAATTAGGGTGTTTTGGTTTCTCTTAATTAGGCTTTTATACATTAAAATGAGAAGCCTTATATAGAGAGTAATGTCTGTCTGTCCGTCCTTTTATTTTTCAACTTTTGATCATGGCAGCTCGAAGCTGGAGGCAAGTTTCTATTTCTGTCATTTTTGACATCTGTCAAGCCTTATAATTTTTAATCTGCGATAAATAGAGTATTGAACAGACTCCAAAAATCTCGAGACAGGTTTGACCTGAAGGAGCCGTAAATTTTTGTTTATATATAGTAGCCCCGGACATCTGTGGAACCGGAGTTCCACGCCCGTACTTGTTTTTTATTTGTTTCAGTTGTGTTTACTTTTTTTTTCTTAGGTTTTGTAATTCTTGTAGTTCATTTCCTAGACCGCGCATATACACAGTCCTTTACCCAATCTCTTGTCTTTTTTTCGTTTGAGGTTGTTGCCAGTTATATCTAACTGTGGTTGTATTTTCTTGTGCATATATTATTCAAAATATATAATTTGTACATCCAAGGTAAAGGGAGGTTTTTCGTTTATCCATTTCAAAATATTTTTGCATCGTGATGTTGCAGAGAAAATCAGTTTTTTTAGGGCCTACCGTTTGGCAGTGAGAGTCAATATTTGAGTACGAGTAGCTAAGTTATGGTAGCAGGTCTAAAAGGACGCAACTCTTTAAAAGCAATACACAAGAACAACTACAACTATCTATCGACTGGAGAATTTACCTACTAGCCTAGCGATCTACACATACTTCCGTACTTTTTGACTATGCAGTTACCAATGGTATAGCAAATATCTATAGTAAAGTAGAATCGAACCAAGATATTAGACAGTCATCATAACTATAAGTACAGTTATAATCACCGACGACCAAATATACAAATAAGGGTCAGGTCAATACCTACCCGGACGAAAATCTCAGCCTAGCTATTACAACTAAAGACAGTCGAGATCTCGATGCTGCCATACAATGCATGACCATCATGCTCCAGGCAGCTGCACGGCAAGTCACTTCTACTCCTACGAAAAGGATTCCTGAAATAACTAACATTGCTTACTACATACGAGACCTTATTGTAGAGAAACGTAGAGCTCGAAAAAATGGAGAACAAGATACAGACAAAATAAAGTTTCCTATAATAGACTCGCCCACCAACTGAATACTGCATTATTAGAAGCACGCAATTCTCTAAAGATTATATTTTACAACTCTCTTCTCCTGATCACATCATATGGAAGGCACCAAAAATTCAAAAGACCAGTGGTAACATTCCCACCAATTCGAAAACACGGCAATATCTGCAGATACTTTTGTCGAATATCTTGCCAATGTATTTCTATCTCCACCCTTTTAATGACAACGATGATACCGAAATCTAAATATTCCTAGATGTTTCGGGTCAGCTATACCTACTATTCGCACCTTTGTCTCCAGCTAAAGTCCTCAGCAAATTTAACATGTAAATCCCCAAAAAGCCCCAGGTTATGATCTGATAGCAAGCAAAATCTTGCAATACTTTCTACTTAAGACGCTAGTGCTTCTCACCACCATCTAAAATAGTATTCTAAGACTAATCTATTTTCCAATTTAACAAAAGTTTTCTCAAATTATTATAACTGTTAAGCCCGAAAAACCTCGCATTCAACCCATATCTTACAAACCAACAAGCCTTTTGTTCCTTATGTCCACAATTTTTGTAAGATTTCTGCTCACAGTAATCAAGGAGACGGTAGACCTTGACCAGCTAATACCACCTTACCAATTCGACTTTCATGAGTACCATTCGACTATATATCAAAGTCACCGGATCGTGAATCAAATCATGGAATGTGTTAAAGTCAGAAAAGTCTGTGCAGTTGCTTTTCTGGACAAAAAGCAGGCCTTCGATAATATTTCACATAAAGGATTGTTGTACAAAATCAAACTCTACTTTTCAAGTTAGATTTATATACTGCTAAAATCATATTTTGAAGAGCGGTTTTGCAAGTTAAGATCAACAACGAGCTCTCAGACTATTATTAAATTACGCGCGGAGTTCCACATGGTAGCGTGCTAGGACCACTTCTCTACTTGATCTAGTCCTCCTACCTGCCAACGACTAATAACACTATAATCGTTACATTTGGTGATGGTATAGGCATTTAAAGCAAGTAAAACACTACAAATTACAGCAGAACACATCCAACACCACCTTAACCTACTACGAAACTGGACCAACAAATAAAGAGTAACGATTAACAGTGAAAAATTCACGCAAATTACCTTCTTGAACAGACGAACAATCTGTCCACAAACTACATTCGATAATACCCCGCTGCCGATGAAAACAGAAAAAAAAATACCTTGAAATGCACCTTGATCACCACATCAAAGCGAAAAGAAACCAGCTCAATATAAAAATCAAAAATATTTATAGGTTGCCTGGAACCTTGCTCACAACTCACCATATCCAATAAGCTGATCCTATACAAAGCAATGGTAAATCCCATATAGACATATGGAATTCAACTATGGGGTTACATCAAAGCCTCTCACACCAAAATATTGCAGAGGTTCCACTTCAGGACTCTTTGAATATTAACGAATGCACCATGGTACATCAGAATATCCCATATTTTGCCAGTAAAATAGAGATTTGCAAGTGCATATACCCATAAGTTAGCAGAACATGGAAATGACCTTGTAGAGCAGCTATCGAACCATCCACCAGTCGCACGCAGACTTCAGCGGAATTTGTCACAGGACCTTCCCACCTAGCACAATCAACACTAATCTAATATTATTTGGCAGAATAGCGCTAACTATACCTCCCCACATGTTATGTAAACTATTATAAAATTTACTTATTACTCACCTAATTTGAGTAGATTTTAAATATGCAATCTGGAGTACCACAAGGTAGTGCACGGGGCCTCCTACTTTATCGTTTATATACAACTGACATACGAAGACGTGTACGCTCCCATCGCGGCTCGGAAGTGCGAGTGTGCTTATCAACGCTCGGTCTCAGTGATAACCGCAAACAAACAACATACATTTTATATTCTGGTAACAAATTTTATTTCATTTATTAAGTTTTAATAACCTCAAGCGTATCCCGCACCCCCTCTTTAGGGGGTGACCGCTTTAATCGCCATGTCCAAAAAAAACTCAGATCACCTATCTCCACCGATCAGCGATCTACAAAAAAAAAATCAATGTCAACCCACTTCTCTAATTGAAAAAATAGATATTATACCCAGCCATCTGGAGACCCATCTAGCTTATTATCAAGGATTTCGAAACTCTAACCAAAGTCATCCATTTTCGACTAAATGACGAAGTTCTTAGACTAACATTTCTACCAGCTGATCCAATTTGCTTTACAAAGCAGTCATTCCACCTGCCATCAATTACGGAAACAATTCGAAAGAGGCTTACGAATCCACAACATCACAGTAACTTTGTTTATCGACATAGCTCAAGCTTAAATTGACCGCGTGTGAATCAACGGCCTAGGAAGATATAGACTTAGCTAAATATCAACATACCCAATTACATCAAATCCGTACTTTACACCATTACATTGATCAATCGCACGTACGCAGTCAAAATTGCAGACCCTTATCAGCCATCAAAAACATACAAGCAGGTCCCTCAGGGCAGTATCTTAGGCCTCATTAATTTTCAAATCATGCGGACATCCTACCATCAACGCTGACCTTGCATTACATGCAGATGACACAGATTACTCAATAACCAAAGATGAAAGCACTAGAAGTGGCCAGTCTCAGAACTGCAAAAGTCCTTCACTATCCGCAGTAGGTGGTGAAGAAATGGAACCTATCCATCATTATGACATCACCAAAATATCTTCACATTAAGACGATTTAATAACCTATCAGAAATCACAATCGAACGGACTCCATTCAGTGGAACGCCACCGACAAACCCTTAAATACTTAGGTATATATCTTGCGCACTTGCAAGCTCATCTGAACCACCATGTCCTAAAATGCAAACGCAAGGGTACACGAGACTATATCCAACTCTACCACTGATAAACCGCCAAGTCCAGCCTTCACTCAATGTACCACTATCCTGTACAAATCACTGTTACGACCATTAATCCTTCTATGGGAGTGTCTGCAACACATTCCAAAACTGAATCTTCAGAATCCAACTATTCCAAAACAAAATCCTTGAGAATCGCTGTCAACGCCTGGTTCATCACAAACCAACAGCATCTACGAACTGGGTATTCGACAATTGAAGCATTCATAGCGACTTATCTACGGAAAATTTCATGCCAATTCCCAACTGCAGCACCACTTAGTTCTCAAGGGAACCGGCGAAGGATAAGAAATATATCAGAAGCTATAGACCCATTAGTTTATTATCAACTATTTCGAAACTTCTAAAAAAAGTCATCCATTTTCGACTAAATGACGAAGTTCTTAGACTCAACATTCTACCAGCTTATCAATTTGGCTTTAGCAAAGGTCATTCCACCTGCCATCAATTACGGAAACAATTGAAAGAGGTTACGAATCCAAACAATACACAGTAACTTTGTTTATCGACATAGCTCAAGCTTTTGACCGCGTGTGAATCAACGGCCTAAAATATGAAATCTTACAACTTCAACTACCCAATTACATCAAATCCGTACTTTTCTCCTTTCTTGATAATCGCACGTACGCAGTCAAAATTCGCACATCCTTATCTGCCATCAAAAACATACAAGCAGGGGTCCCTCAGGGCAGTATCTTAGGCCCAATAATTTTCAATATCTATATGCCGGACCTCCCTACCATCAACGCTGACCTTGCATTATATGCAGATGACACAGTTATAATAACCAAAGATGAAAGCCTAGAAGTGGCTATCTCAGAACTGCAAAAAGTCAGCACTATCCTCAGTAGGTGGTTGAAGAAATGGAACCTATCCATCGATTATGACACATTAAGACGATTTGATAACCTATCAGAAATCACAATTAACGGATACTTCATTCAGTGGAACGCCACCGACAAACCCGTTAAATACTTAGGTATATATCTTGACACCAAGCTCATCTGGAAATACCATGTCCTAAAAAAATTAAACGAAGGGTACACGAGACTAATCCAACTCTACCCACTGCTAAACCGCAAGTCCACCTTGCTTACTATCCTGTACAAATCACTGTTACGACCATTAATCCTCTATGGGTGTGTATGGGGCAACACATCCAAAACGAATCTTCGCAGAATCCAAGTATTCCAAAACAAAATCCTGAGAATCGCTGTCAACGCTCCCTGGTTCATCACAAACCAACAGCTACGCTACGAACTGGGTATTCCCACAATTGAGCAGCACATAGCGGAACTTACTAAAAAATTTCATGCCAATCTCACCAACTGCAGCACCACTGTGCAGCTTACTACACACTGGGGCAACGCGGCATCCACGCAAGGCTAAAACGAAAACTACCCCAAGATATATTTCTCAGTGACTATAGTGATGATAATTAACACAAGTGGTCGATTCTAAACCTAGTGCTCTCATAGTGCAAAGTAAACAGTAATAAAACTTTCTTGCGGTCATACTCATCGCTTATGCTATTCAATATATATATTATGTATTACATACTTTGCAATCAGTGTCTTGTGTAACAGTGTAAATTGTTGAGTAGGCAAATTCCTAATATATATAAAAAAAAAACGTTTGACATACCTGCAACAGAAAATATCCTAATCGGAACTTTTACCGACGATACAGCAATTCCTGTAACTACGTCTTCTTAGCTACAAGATCATCAATATTCTACATCGAAAGCGTTTAAAACTTTTTTTGTTTTATTTTAAAATTATTGTACTTAATTAATATTAAGTGCATTAACATAGTTGAATAGAAACTACCCTTTCTAATTTTGCAAAAAATAATTGCGAAACGCTTTTTGCACGGCCCTCTCTTTCTTGTGCCGGCACACTCCAGTTGACCAACCGCAAACCAGAGAGATATAGATTATGCGGAGCATTATCGCTCGGATATGCACGGGCTCTATAATCAATCAAACCCCCGCTGCCCTGGGCGCCCGGCCGCCCCCAATAGGCCCCTGCTGCGCCGTGATGCGAGATGATTAATGAGACCAGAGTCAACATGGCTTCCCACTGGTGGATACGGAAATATCAACAAGGGGCGAGGGCGGCCTGTTCCAACACAGTGCGGGTATGTTTGGATGTGCTGCGTATTCCGGGAATTCTATTAGGGCGCAATGAACAAAAACGGAATTAGTTTAGCTGCATCATTAGGCCGGCTGTGTCACGCGCGCGTTTATCTGCCGAGATGAGGGTAATTAAGGCGATGATAAGTCGCCGCGAAACTAAACTACCTGCCCTTATTTGTCAACGCCCATAAAATTTTTATGGTACTCGCCCATTTTACGCTTAGAACAAAGTTTGTGAAAGGAATATAAAAGAATCCGTTCTATCTCATAAACCCTAGTGTTAAAAAACTTATAACGCTCTATTTAGTCTTCCTGCTGAAAGTTGTGCTGCTTTATTGGCATATGCTAAGAACTAAATTTTTTATGACTTTTATGAGATAGTAAAAACTGTCGTACAGTTAGAAGTTTCTTGATACCATTCAAACTTCTTGTTAACTTGCATACTACAGAAAGTCGTGTATGTAAGCTTTTATATTTAGTAAAGCTCTAACTGAGGTCTTAAGTAATTAGTTTCAATTTGGTAGAGATCCAATATCAAGTTTCTATTCTTTTCCACATCTGACAAAAATCTGTCTCAACTTAACCCTTACTAATAATTTCTTAATAAGTTGTCCATCGGAGAATTTCAAAATTATAACGACAAGTAAAAAAATCAGTACTCAAAAGAATATTAAATATTCTTAAAATTGTGAAACATATTTTAAGAATCATTTGAATATAGAGTTTAAGATTTAGAAATGACAGAAATAAATAACATCACGTACTATAATTAGTTCAATTGAAAATATGACTATACAAATGGTAGTGAAAATAAGAAATTTGTAGAATTAACGCCAGGACTTTTAATAGATTTATATTTATTTATAATTAATTTGATTTCAGTTTTTCTTTCTGTGAGTCATTGAAACATTGTGTATTTTTGTAGTAAAATTTAGTGCGTCGTGGTAGAAATAAATCGTGTGCAGTTCATTTCTAGTAAAGGTCATAGTGTATAGTCTACATAGTTACATTTTTAGTACTTTGACCGGTGGAAATTTAATTTCTTCCTGTTATGCAGTCAACTACTATAAAACCAACGGAAGAGTTCTTATAATATTGGTGCTTTAAAGGTTTATTATGCCTACTAACATGCACTTAACTAATTTAAAACTACGACGTCACATACATCCATGAGTTTCCAGCGAGACTAGAACTCGTCTGAGCCGGGTTTGCGGACAAAGGGGCAATGCTCTTGACAACTGAGCTGTGGCGGCAGCCCATCACGTTAATATACTTTAACCTCAGGTATTCTTTCATCATATTTTTGATGACATATTTTTTCCAATAGAGTCGTTTAGATAACAGTACATTTTAACACTCACCAAAAGTTTAAATGTCGCTTTGCCATTTTTGTCTACAACGTTGAACAAGTTTTGTCATCCGCAGAAAAAAATCTTTCTACTTCAAGCGGCGATCAGCATGAATTAGTTTGTCTACATTTGATGCTGTTCATCTGTAACTCTCAAGGACCGATTATATAAATTATGATCGTGCAGGTCTGTTGTGCTTAGATTTTTTCTTCAACACTTCTTATGTATTGCTTAACAGTGCTAACATTGTTAAACGCATTACCTTAAACAGAATTTGTCGGTGAATGTCAATGAGCATACAATCCTTGGCAGTTAGAAACTTAATGACAGCGAGTTTGATTCAACTAAATGCCCATATCACTTGTCATTTTCATCACTACACTAGTCATCTGATGTTACAGAGAAATTCTACTGGGTGTTATGATAGTAAATATGTTAAAGCATATTATGATACCTATTTTGTATCTTGGAGTAACATTATTAGAGCTATCGGTTAGGAGGCAAGACATTTCAATATACATCGTAGTTGCTGTACTGTTATTACATTTCGTTATCACTTTAATTAGAGAAATTTTTTGCTATTAGTAAATATGACACTACTTTTATTAATTTTTGAGTACCTCAATATATTTGAAGCTTTTTATTTTTGACGCGTTGTAAATGCGACTGACTAGTCTTTGTTTATAATACCTTTAGAAACATTAATATTTCAGCGTTTTACATCAACTATAGAGTATTTATTTGTAATACTATTTATGTTGCACTAGCACAGAACGCTTCGCTTTCGGTACAATCAGGACCGATTCTGGATCCTACATAAACTTTTAAAAAAATATCTGCCAATTTCTGCATTGTTCAAGTCTTTACACGTGTATAAGCAGCATGGCTGAAAGACATTATGTCCACCGTTCGACCCTGACGGTTGACTGACGATAAAAACTGTGACCGCGGACGTTTACGCAACGGTGTACTTACGGGAGGTGTTCGAAAATTTGTTACACCGCAAGAATATTCAAGCAATGTGTGTACACTATAAACTATATTACTCATAATTCAAGTAACACAACAATGCTACACGTATCGCAACAAAATATTGTCCTTTATCGCCAGCTATAACCGTCACAAGTACCGATAGACGTTGAATGGTAAATAGTAGAAAATAAAAAGCAATCCCGTGACGAAAATAATAATAACTTTTTTAATGCAAATAAGCAAAATTCTCTTGGGTCAACCCCATCATTTTCTACAAGATTTTGGAAAACAACGCACAATGAAGAACAAAATCAGTACTTTCTAAATTCGAAAGCTAAAATTAATCGCGTTACTATTTCAGCTATTAGAAAAGTTAACTAAAGATGTATATGTAGTTAAAATACTACACAAATATAAAATCAAAAAAAAACTCCGATAAATATTCGATCATAATCAAAGCTTTAACGAAGTTTTGTACATATCAAAAGAAACGAGCCGTATTAGAAACTTACATCCAACTGCTGGCTTAAATAAACTAAAAACAGAACTTGAAGCACACAAACATTAGATTATTAATATTTGAAACATTAATAAAAGAAAATATTTACCGTTGTTTTTTATCAAAATTAAACCAGCTGAGAACTATAGGTATATGTATATCATATGGCTAGATCAATCATTAGTACATATTGAACTACCACACATTAAAGTCTCACAATGTGGTAAATGTCAATGTTTCAGGCACACAAAAGACTTTTCTAACTAGAGCCTAACATGCGTCAAATGTGCTGGTAGTCATGCACCATCTCTGTGGCAACGTATAAGTTAAAAAAATAATGTTAAATGTGTCAGTTGAATTGGTAATCACTCTACCAACTACAACCGCTATTTTGTTTACAAGAAGTTGCAACCAAACTAACTTCTACCCCCCTCCCCCTGTCGTAAAACAAAGCAGTGCAACAAAATAGCTTACACTCACAAGTTGTGAGAGATAGTGCAGCTGCTACTACAAGTAGTATCGCTGATCCTGTTTAATAATTAGTTAGAAGATTTGAATGAACTAAAAATAAGTTGAAAGCTCTAATGGAACAAAAGGGGTCAATATTACATCTTCTAACAATGCTCGCCAATAAAAAATAGCTCAGCATTTTAGATTAGCAGTCTGCAATGTCAAGGATCTGACATAACACAGAGACAAGCTTATTTCTCTCCTTCTCAATCAATATATCAATATTATATTAATATCGGAATTTCACTTCACGAATAGAATTTACTTAAAAATCCTAAGACACGTAATACATGGCACGCAATACCGTGATGGCGGTGATCACGTACGTGCAACTATTATTATTAGAGACTATCTAACATTATGAACTCTCCACATATAAACAAAGTTATATTCAAGCTATTACCATCATTAATAAAGACTAATCACTCGCCAATAATAAAAACAAAAAAGAGCCTAAATCTTAACTACAGAGAAAATGCATACGCTAAGCAGTAAACGTACGAATTTGGATTTATTTAAGGAATTAGTAAACACAAAACTGTCAATGTCAATGGTAATATCCTTAAATGAAACATTTTACGAGGTAATGCAGCAAGCTGCTTGGTTAGCTAAACCTAAAAAAGTATACCATATTCACTAGCACAACCTGTTTTGTAAAAAAATGCAGAAAAGCGAATACTTCGCAGGAGGTGGCAGATCACACGTAAACCGAATGACAAGCACAAACTCAACGAAAAACATCAGAACATAAAATTATCCTGGTAGAAAATAAAAAACCAAAGTACAAAATTACTTATAGACGTTGCCCCCCCTCCACCCCCAGAATCGACAGATTATTCACTTTAGAGGTCAACAAAGTGATTAAAGCAACTAATTGTACATAAAACAACTATTCAAACTGCTAATATTACATGAGCCAAATGTAATTAAAAATGGACTTAATTTTTCCCAACAATTGTACTTGATGAAAAAATTCAAATCGTTTTCTTCCACTATTTCAAATGAAGAAGTTGATTAAATACAACAGCACTTAGACGCGCCTTTCCATATGTGCAAGCAAGAAGTTTAAAGTTGACGAGATTAAAACTACAATTCTTGAAAACATAAATCCATACAAAGGACCTGGTATAATTACAGAAATACAATGGATACAGTAATTGTATTAACACCAGAACCTGATAAACCAAAAGATAATGTAGCAACTCACAAAACAATTAGTTTGTTGCTAATACTTTCCAAGGTCTTAGAAAAAAAATTACCAAGCAAAATTATTCTAATATTTCTAGAAAATAGGATCTTACCTGGTCACTAATTTGGATTCCAGAAACAATACGCCACAATTGAGCATATCGTCAAGTAGTAGACAAAAAACTTCGAGAATAAGAGGTAGGCATTGTCAAGGCCTCTACCTATTATTCACATAAGAGTTACCTGCTAATGATGGCACAGAGTTCTCACATTAGCTGTTAGCAAAACGACATTGGCATCCCATTTCGTTCCTAGCACGGCTTTCAAAATTCTTGAAGTCACTTCAACTGTGGTTCCAACATGGTATATTAAAATAAATGAAACAAAATCAGTTCATTTGGCAACTAATAATAGTGCAAAACATCTAGAAATATATGTTAATAGGCCATTAACCTGGAGAAATTCTTTGTAAAATACATTGGTTAATAATGGGTGGCCCATCAGGTATGCCGAATTTAATTTTAAAATAAAACAGTAAATTATTACTTGACTGAGCAATCAATCAATTTATAAAGTAAACATATTGAGATGAATTATGGATTACGATGTCGGCCAATTGGCTGCCACAACTGTACTGGCATACCTCGACCCTTTTGATCAAAGTTTCGAAGATTTTTTCCAAGTCAGTTGCCTCAATTTCAGCAATAACAGGTTGGATTTCTATTTTTATTTTAGGAATTGTTTGTGGTGTGTTAGCATAGACCTTGGACTTTACAAAACCCCAGAGGCGTCAAGTCTCATGGTTTGGGCTGCCAATTGAAGTCAGCATTTCTGGAAATCACACGACCAGGAAAATGTTGTCTTAACAAATTGATGGTTTCTGTTGCTGTATAGTATGTGGCACCATCCTGTTGAAACCACATTTCTTTAAGGTTTATATCAGCCAATTAATTCCATAAAAAGTTTGATTTTTTGTCACGATATTGTACTCTATTTACAGTTAAAGCTTGGCCAAACTTTTTCAAAAAGAACGGTCTAATTACACCTTCAGTTCATAATCCACACCAAACAATGGCTTTTTGTGGGTACATCGATTTTTCATGAATAGCACAAACATTTTCATGATCTCAAATCCGACAATTTTGCTTATTAACAAAATTATCCAAATGAAAACGAGCTTTACCGCTTAAGATAATGTTTAGAAAATGTCATTCAGTGTTTTGTTTTCCATCACACAATTAGCAAATTGTTCCCATTGTAAATAGTATTCTGACTTGAGATCCTGTGTAATTGAATTTTGTAAGGGTGGAGGTAAAGATTTTTAGTGAGTATTCGTTGCAAACTTGTTCGGCTAATATTCAATTACTGAGAACGATGACGCGTTGATGTTCCTGGATTCTCATCGATACTCTCACTAACAACTGGTATGTTTTCGGCCGACCGCTCAGGAAGAGAACACGGTTTGTCCATACGCAAACTAGTTTTTCCAAATTTTTTAATTCATTTAATAACGATGGACTCATTAATGAATTATGGATACCCAGAATTCCACGCACGTTTCGAACAGTCTCTGCAAAACATTTCACCAAAATTGTAATGTGTTTTAACATATATTTTTGTATAGCGAACCATTTTTAATAACTTCACCGACTACATATGACAAATATCAAACATTAGGGTTTCCATATTAAATAAAAACAAATTCTGGAAAATTTAAATCCGGAGTACCCAATGAGCCACCTATTAGTATCCAAGTCCCTGTTTTCCATTGATAATAAGATACTCTAGTATAAAATCGTTCTCAAATTTGTATGGAGTTGCGAACTACAACTCTGGGGAACAGCAAGCAATTTCAACATTGAAATACTGAGACGCTTCCAAGCCAAAACACTATGTTCTATCGTTGATGCCTCATGGTATGTGTCAAAGAGTTTATACAACACGATTTAGACACTCCAACCATTAATTAGGAAATATGAGGTAATCCAAATTAAACTTTATAAATTTTTCCATAAATAAAACACAAAGTATTGGAAGCATCCGAATTTTATTGCTACCGGTGTAAAGTTCAAAATTTACAGTATTGTAGGAAACGTTATGTTGATTTCGCTGACATGCGATCATTCTTTTAGCAAAATTTTTCATAATGCTTTCCTATAATTGCGGCTTTATTTCAGTAATTACACATATGATGTTCTTTTTGAACCCTGAAATTGTAGCAGATTTATCGACTAAAACACTTTTCTTTAAATATCTCCAAAGTGAAAAATTTAATGGGGTTAGCTAGCAAGACTGAGATAGCCAATCAATATCAGCCTTTTGCGAGATAACATGACCAAAAAATTTGGTTTGAAATAATGTTACTGTTTCACGTGCTTTGTGACATGTAGCTCTATCTTGTTTAAACCATCTATGATTCAAGTTCAAATCATTGGTTCCGTTGAAAAAAGTTGTTTACTATTTCCTGACAGCGTACAACGTTAACAGTAATAGGGTTGCAGCTTCATTCTTCAGTAGTCACTGCACACTAAATGGGCTTTACTGCTCAATATACGTTTTTTTTTGTAAATATTGCTGTACACTATTGTGTACTCTAAAACTTAGTTCATAAGTGTACCGCGCTTCTGATGGTCGGTTTCTTTCAGTTCTTAAGTCAATGGAATTTTATACCTTGTAAATGGTTCTTCATACATATTATCCCTTACTCGAGCAATATTATCACCTAAACAATCGTTACGTTATTAATAAAGATACCATTTACTTTACACTTTTGTACTTAATTAACAAACAATGGTTAAAAAAACCTAGGGGGGTTGCTAGGTCCCCTACTGGGCGCCTCCCCAGGTGGCGGATAGGGGGATGCTCGCTAGATATAGCGGGTACCGGGGAAATAAAATACCCGGGGTGGACCAAAACTAGATCATAGCGTCTGATCCATAGTGGGCGGCTGATTGGATAACCCTGGTAAAGGGCAGCAGCTTTACCAAAACTAATCTAAGGCCAAAGACAAATGATGTTGGCTGGGCTTAGAATTAGATATTCACAAGCAGAGCTGGAACAGCGGTATGGTTGGGAAACTGCGATGTGGAAGGCCTTTGAATGACCACCACATTATTCTTCCTAGTTAATCTATATGGCTATGGACGGTGGAAGAGTAAAGATTACTGATCATGGTTTTCGGATGCCAAGATCCGGCAGGGGAAGAAATAGTGGAAGAAATAGTGGGGCTTCCCAGGTCGTCATCCAACGAAACCCCCACGCGACGACGACGACGACTACGACTACACCTATCAATATATACAAGACAGAAATAAAGATCGCTACTTGGAACGTTAACAGCATGTATGAACCTGGTAAAACACAAAATGTCGAACAAGAAATGAGTAGGATAAAGATAAACATTTTGGGAATTTCGGAATCTAGATGGCCCAACACAGGAGAACACGCAATCAGAAAAGGGAAGATCTACTACTCAGGAAGCAACGATAGGCAGCATAGACACGGAGTTGCAATAATGGTCGATAAAGAAACAAATAAATCAGTTATCGGTTTTACACCTGTTTCAGAAAGAATTATTTTGCTACAGCTACTAACTTGTCATGGAAAACTTAATATAATACAAATTTATGCACCCACGGCAGATAAACAAGACGATGAAATTGAAAACTTTTATGCTGAAATACAAAAGGTACTTAAAAGTACAACAACACGAGATATAACAATGGTCATGGGTGATATAAATGCCAAAATTGGGGAAGGAAAGTTGAAACAATTGTTGGACCCTATGGACTTGGTACTGCAATAAAAGAGGAGATCGTCTAGTCGAGTTTTGCCAAGAAAACAAATTCATAGTACTAAACACATTTTACAAACTGCCTAAACGACGGCTATACACATGGAAATCTCCTGCAGGCAACGAAGACAATATTGTTCGAAATCAGATCGACTACATATTAATAAATGAACGATACAGAAACGCAGTTAGATCTGTGAAAACATACCCGGGAGCGGACGTATCTTCCGATCATCACCCCCTAGTTGCCAAATTTCATCTCACCTTAAAAAAGGTTAATATAAGGAATAACGAAAATAAACTTAATGTAGAACTCCTCAAGGCAACAGACCTACAACAAGTGCTAAAACAAAAGATCAACAAAAATCTATCAAAAATTAATACTGAACTTGAAGCAGGAAACAAAGTAGAACAACGATGGGTATCTTTCAAAGAATCAATCCTAGCAAAGAACTACTGAAAGAAACAAGGTATAAAAGGGAAGAGTGGATAACAGACGAGATTTTGAACTTAATGGAACAAAGAAGAAGATACAAAATCGAAATAAAACATGTACCAAAATCTACAGAGGAAATACGAAGCAAAATAAGAGCAGCAAAAGAACAGTATTACGCTGAAAATGTAAAGAAATAGAAAACCTTCAAATTAAGCATAACATGTTTAACCTACATAAAAAGTAAAGGAAATAGCTGGTACAACACGTAAAAAGAATGCCAACATACTATTAAACAAGGAGGGAAATATAATAACAGAAAATGCTATGAAATTGTGTAGGTGGAAAGAATATATAGAAGAATTACGAGGTCTGGCAGCGGCCGCCCCGGAGAGCTTGTCCAACTCCGACATGCTTGAGCCCTTCGCATAGTAGTTTTTAAAATAAATAAAACACGATTAAAAAGCTCTGTTTGACATAATTGACGTACGCCGTTGCCATGACAACGCATTTACGTAAACCCAGTTAGAGTTGAACTTTGATCTTTGACCTTTGACCTGTGTGACAGCACTCATAATTTTTTTTTTATGTATAAGTACTTTATTACCCGCTCTCAAACGAAAATTTTCCATCGCTTGCGGTTCCGGAAATATATTACCTCGGTCGCGCCTGTCGCCGGGCCGAAATTTGTCCTTCGGAGGCGCTCGGGTCGGCACGGAAAGGCACGAACGATTTGACCTTTGACCTGTGTGACAGCAGCAGCAGCAGCAGCAGCACTCATAATTTTTTTTATATATATAATTCAGAGATCAGAGAGAAGAAAACCCGAACATGCACACACCCAACCAAGATATAGGACTAGACATAACAAAAAGCGAAATAATACATGCAATGAAAACAATGAAAAATCGTAAAGCCCCAGGCCCAGATGAAATACTAAGTGAACTCCTACAACTAATTGACGAAGAGAATCTAGATATACTGGTAAATCTATTCAACATAATATATAAAACCGGAATTATACCTCAAGAAATGTTAATCTCAACGTTTGTATGTATACCAAAGAAAGCTAATGCCAAAGAATGCTGTGATTACCGCACTATAAGTCTTATGTCTCACACACTAAAAATTGTCTTAAAATCATTCACTCTAGGATACACCGGAAACTAGAAGCAGATATCAGTGAAACACAGTTTGGTTTTCAAAATGGAGTGGGGACAAGAGAAGCATTATTTGCATTCAACGTGCTTATTCAGAGATGCTTGGATGTTAACCAAAGTGTATATCTATGCTTTATAGACTATAATAAAGCCTTTGATAGAGTTAGACACGACGCACTCATAGAAACTCTCAAAAATAAGAAATTAGATTATCAAGATATAAGACTAATATCAAATTTATATTACAGCCAGAAGGCTACAGTACGAATAGGAAACGAAACATCAGAAGCAACTGAAATTCAAAGAGGTGTCAGGCAGGGTTGTGTTCTGTCGCCCAGTCTATTTAACGCCTACTCAGAGGAAATAATGAAAAAGCCCTGGAATCTGAAACTGCGGAATAAAGGTAAATGGAAAACCAATAAACAACCTAAGATATGCAGATGATACCGTAATTATTACTGAAAACTTAGAAGATCTAGAAAGGGTAATGAATAAAGTAATTGACTATAGTGAGGAATACGGCTTATCACTCAATATCAAAAGACGAAGTTTATGAAGATCAGTAAAAACAATAACAACAACGACAGCTTAAGAATTAGAGGAGAACAGATAGAAAGAGTCAAGAAATACACTTACTTAGGAAGTCTAATTACAGAAAACAACGACTACACGGCAGAAATAAGATCAAGAGTAGAAAAGGCAAGAGCTAATTTTCTAAAAATGAGAAACGTCTTCTGTAGTAAAGATCTGTCGTTACCATTAAAAATACGACTGCTCAGATGCTATGTGTTTAGTGTACTTTTGTATGGTATGGAAGCGTGGACGTTAAATCAAGCTGCACTAAACAAACTTGACTCCTTCGAGATGTGGATTTACCGGAGGGTTTTAAGAGTATCGTGGACGGATAGAATGACAAATCTGGAGGTACTGAGAAGAATGGGAAAGGAGAAGGAAATTACAAATACAGTCAAAGAAAGAAAACTCCAATATCTGGGACATATCATGCGTGGAGAACGGTACAACATACTACGACTTATACTACAGGGCAAGGTCATGGGAAAAAGAAGCGTTGGTAGAAGACGAATGTCATGGCTGCGCAATCTACGAGAATGGTTTAACTGCAGCTCTGGTCAACTGTTTCGAGTAGCAATATCAAAAATTAGAATAGCCAATATGATTGCCAACCTCCGAAGCGGAGATGGCACTTGAAGAAGAAGAAGAAGAAGAAGAAGGTTAAAGTTTCCTTAGGCTGTATTAGTAATAAACGTAAATTGATATTAATGCATTGCTGCACATTATACGGCGCCATCATGACTTTGCATTGTATTTAGATATCAACTGTGCAAATTCTAAAGTTTTTTTTATGACTATACAAAAACAAAACATACGCTGTACTTTTAGAATTATTAAAAATTGACTACGGAATATTAATAATATGACTGTGGAATATTTCCTTACAAACTTACAAAAACTTTAATTTTTACTTTTAATCGAAATACATTGGGTCACAACCTTTGTAAGTATGTTTTGAACATATTATGCACAGCTTTGTTAAGTATTACTCTTTTATTACATAAAAAGCAGTACCAACTTACGATAACTTTTAAATTGTAGATTTAACATGCTTTATGAACATGGTTTAAGATCGTTGAATGAATCTGGTAAAACAGTTTGTGAAACAGAACTGGATAGACAGCTTCAAATTTAAAATAGAAAACCAGTAACGTGACTCACCGGTGGGTCACACTAGGCAATCGTGATAGACGTGCATCTTTACCGGTGGGTCACCTACTACAAAGCATTTTATTGCGTTTGAAAGTCTTTGTTTGTATAAGGAACTTTATTATTGTAATTATTGCTTCCTGAGTAGTGTATCTATGTATTAACAACATGGTTTGTTTATCAGATAATTTAATTAAAAATTAACTCTGCAGGAATATAGATATAGCAAAATAACATATTTATGCGAGGAATTTTGAACATATGCAGAGCTTATTCAAATAAAGATAATTAGATGAAAAAATACAATTTTTTTCAAAATACAAGATTTGATAGAAAACTATAGTAATCAAGCATGGCTGAACTATGTATGAATTTTTTTAAACAAGCAATGTACATTATTGGCTGCCCTTCGCAGTCTTTCACAAAATGTAACAACTTTTGATACCTTGGCCATTGTCTTTTTGCTACCTCTTTTTTTTCTCATTTTTTACATGATTAGGATTGCTCTTGTTTGTCAGCCTCTTAGTCCATTTCTCTTGTGGTTGATTGTATATTATCGTTCCACCTTTTTAGTGGTCTTCCAACTGGTCTTTTACTATAGGGTTGTTCTTACATTTGCTATTCAATCTGGTCCCATTATGTCTATATGTTCATTCCATTTTGTCTTTCTCGTTTTTATACGCTTGTTAATGTTTTGGATGCAACCGTGATTCATTGTCTATCTCTCAACTTTCTGCTTTGTATCGTTCTTAATACTTAATTTCTACATTTTCTGCTTTCTTGTTTTCGCTGCTCATAGTTGTCTTGTATACCCTAATCTTTATTTTCTGTGGTCTATTTGTTCTTTCATATGATTTCTCTAATTCTCGTCGCTTTGGTTGGTTGTCTTGTTCGCTGTGGTGTCAAGTCTCTTTTGCTGAATGATTTCCTAGGTAGTTAAATCTCGTGACCGGTTCTATGCTTCTTCCAGGTGGTTCTTTACTGGTCACTATACATTTAATCTTTATGTGCTTTGTCGCTGCTGCCACATTGAAAGTATGGAGTTATCTTTAAGGTTGTCTTCATTGTCGGCTATCATATCGCGTCATTAGCGTAACATACGATAGTAATTCTATGAGCGCCCATTCTGTATATTTCTCGTTTTTTTTATGATGATATAGTTCCCTGTAACAGGCCTTGAAGGCCCTTTGGGGATAGGTCTGCTACAATCTAGAGCCTACGGTACACACGGGTAGTAACGTGGCTAGTGCTACGTACCGACTGCCTATTATTATCCCACAGTTTGACCTCCAGGTACTTATTTATTGCAGCCTGAGTCGAGCTGGGCTGTAAAAATACTAGCGATTGAATTGGCGAGAGCGGAATTCGAACCCGCAACTCTTGGTTTCGTAGTCTAGCGATCTATCCACTAAACCACCACGACTCGTTTTTTTTTACTTTGTGAATTATTTGATCCATTGTCATGTTAATAGTAGGGTTAAGTGAGTCCCTATATATTTTATGTTTCCTCTTGGCATTCTGATTTTTGCTTTATTATTCACGTTAATTTCTTTAATAAATTATATTATTAATTCTAGTAGGTATATGATATTAAATAGATGCTAAGGCTTTCACGGCCATATTGTTGTATAAAGTTATATATGTTAAGTATAAAAACGAAAACGCACGGGACAGTCACTTAAGTTTTAGAATATTTTCTTCTATGGACGAAACGTCAAGAGTTTCTGAACTCCGACCACGGTCTTATAACCACACGATACATGGTATATGGATATTGTCCCGTCTCACCATATCAAAGACGCTTTTTAAGTCCACGAAGCACATATATGCAAGCTTGTTTTATTCGATGGGCTTTTCTATTAATAGGTGTATAAATAAGTTCTCAGCTTTTTCTGCAAAATTAAAGTTTTATTTAAAAACAAACAAAAAAAGCTCAAATATCAAAGTATTCTCCGTTGGCATCGATCACCTTTGCCATCTTTGGTAGCTTGAATTCCTGGTGATAGAAGGTCACCGGCTTCGAGACGATAAAGTTATCGATGCATTTTCGGACTTCTTCTGTTTTGAGTGCGTATCAGCCAAGTGATGCTGTAACGACCGGAATAAATGATAATCGGAAGAGCCATGTCTGGGTTATACGACGCATGTGGAGAAGTTCAGCTAACGCGTCTGCAGCTCATCCGTGTCAAATGTTTGAGGGCGTCAGCGCGTGGTTGATCTTCAAGACCCAACTCTCCTCCGAAATCTTTGGTACCACTTTTGCACGTTCTGACTTACAGCATTCTCACCATATGCAGCACAAATCATTTCGGTGGCTTCAGCAGCGTTTTTCTTAATATAAAATACATAGAAAATCGAATATGCTCTTTTGTGATTGCCATGTGAACACAGCTGATTATTGAGGTTATGTGCATCAAACTCCAAATCGCATGATGTTTTGAAAGACCAAATGTCATTTCTTTAAAATCGCAAGGGGGCGGACTAATACGTTACATGTGAACGGTGATTTGCGTCCTGTGAAATCTAAAGCTGAGAACTTATTTATACACCTATTATTTTTCGAATAATAAAAGTAGCGTCAATAGTGCTGTGTTTTAAAAAATCCTTTTGTTCTTCCGCCATATTTATATTTTCTTATCTTATCATTTATTACTGCCGTTTGAGTATGTTATTTATTAAGCCGCTATTTTTTGGGTTTTTCCTGTCTCCTTTCTTGAGTATTGGTATTAGTAGACTTTCTTTCCATTCTTCTGGTACCTTACCAATGTTTATTATAATGTTGAATAGTTTTTAGGATCCATATACCTAGTGTTGTTCCTTTATATTTTATGAATTAGTTTTGTATTATGTCGAGACCTGGCGCCTTCCTGATCTTTAATTATTTTATTTGTATGTTTATTTTTTTCTGATACTTCCACTCTATATCTGTTTTCTCTTGTTTGTTACTCTGTCGTCTTCTGTTTCTTCATATAGTGATCCATTGTGGTTCTGTGATATCATTTATTCTTACGAATTCTATTATCGCATTTTTTGCCTGTTTTAATTTTCTACACTTTTTGAGATCCGTACAGGTCGTATTTCATATCTTTGGTGAATTTCTCCCAGTACACTTTTTTGATATTATTTATTGCTTGATTCACTCTATTGCTCATTCTCACGTATTCTTCTCTATTAGGTTCTTTTATAGGTTAAAAACGCTTGTTTTTCTCTTGCTAATATTTTAACACTTTCATCACACCATGGTGCTTTATATTTTCTTTTGTTTATATATTGTTTTGCTTAAACTGCTTGTTAAATACTTTCTTTAATGACTTTCCAATTTGTTTCTGTATCTGTTACTGTTTCTAAGTTGTGTGTGTTTAATTTAATATATAGGTCTATGACCTGATACTATGTTTGCTGATGATAGGATGCTTACGTCTATTACATTTATTTCAGTTTGTTATAATATAGTCAATCATAGAGCTGTGGCCTGTTGTATCAGACCATGTAATTTTGTGTTCTCTAGGGTGCTTGAAGTATGTGTTATTAATTCGAAGACCGTGTAGTAGGCAAATTTATATGAGTCTTTCTCCGTTTTCAATAAGAGTTTCTTCGTTAAATCTTTGTTTCACTCCATTAATAGGTGCGTTACCTACTCTTACGTTGAGGACTCCAAGGATGATTGTTTTACTACTAGTTGTTGTAGTGTCCAACAAATCTTGTAGGCTCTCATAAAACATAACTTCTCCTTCTTTACTTCTAGTAATGTCTAGTATAGACAGGGATAATATTTAGTGTAGTGTTTTTTAGCTTCAAAGTGACAAGCATCATGTGTTCGTCAATATATTTTATATCTAAAATGTTATTTTTATATTTGTTATGTACCAGCAGGCCTACATCCCCCTGAACTTTTTTTTTCTCTACTCCGCTGTAAAATAGTATAAATTTGTCTGTATTCTTTTTTGTTTCGCTCAATGCGCATATTTCAATTTTGCGAGATCTCAATTCTTGTACGATTTTCTGACTTTTTCTGTTCTAAGAAGGAATGTTCTGTGCACTAATCCTTAAAGTATTCTTTCTTCTTATTCTCTATCTTGCCTTGTCCATAATCTTTGCATCCGTCCTATTGCAAGGTTTCTTTTTGATTCTGTGAGCAGTTGAAAGAGCCGCTCTCAGTATGTTGAGATTCTAGTTTGCTTTGGTTCCGTGGGCGATATTTTGTTTTCCACCTACTCATCGGTCTAGCTGGAGTCAGACCGGTTAGGGCAATTTTCTATCCGCCACCTGGGGACGCGTCCAATGGGAGACAGGCAACTCCACACGGACTCTTTCTTTCTGAATTCTTTTATAACACTCAGTGCATCTCGTCCTACTATTTCTTGTTAAGCTTTTATACTTTTATATTCTATTGCTGCTGCTCCAACTCTTTCTCTTCTTTGTCTACTACTCGTTCTTATTGGTAGCTTCATTTTTTCTAGCTTTATTGACCACATTTTTATTCTCATTTTTATCGTATTTCCGTTGTTACTGAAGTTGTAAATTACCCATGCATTGACAATACCTGTCGCTAGCTAATAATTAGCAGTAACCGTTTATCTAGCCATTTCATCACTATAAATCTTTATTTATTTTACACTTCCCTTTGCCCAACTTTTTTACATGTGTCTTTTGAATTTTCCTTCTTATTACTGCGCAATGTATTATAACCATACGTTTCAGAGCTTAATAAATATTTGCATAGTTTAACATTTATATAAAAATTATTAATGTAGAGTGTCCTATCACATTTTGCGAGACATCTTAGTAATTCTATGCAATATATTATATGTATTTGTTCCAGCAGGTCCATTAGAGTCATTTCTTTCTGCATAGACTCTTAGGTCATAAGTATATCCTTCAGGTGTGGATATTTTATAAATCTTTGCTCTATATTTGCGTAGCTTAGCATGAAGATATTGTCTCCAAAGTAGCCTGCCCATTCAGGTGACCAGTGCCGCATCAATTACAAATTTTTTATCTGGAACTAGTGTCTCTTGAAATTGGTAACAAAATAGTTTTAAAACGTGTTTTATTTTTGAGAGTTATTATGCATTTCACTACAAGACCAATATAGACGCATTTCTAGTAGTTTACTATTAATTGTCCGTTATCAGCAGAATAGTCATAAAGTGTTTTATATATTTTTTTTCTGTTAGTGTCTACTCATTTGTACATTAGAGCGGGACCGAAGTGGTTTGAACTGAATGAGCTAAGTTGCATACTTATTAGTTTCAAGTACTATAGAGTCCACAATATCATTAGTTGAAAATTGTTTGTAGATATCAAAGGGTTCAGGCAAATTTACGTTATTTATTTGCAGCCCGAGTTGTCTAGAAAATTAAAAATTTATGGGTGAATCTGTGCAAGGTCCTTATTTGTCAACCCTACTATGCCGCGTGTACCATCTTCCTCCAAAGAAGATTCATCTTTATTATTTGTAGAAGGTATATCATCACTTTTAATTTCACTATTTGAAGGCTTATAGGAATGTTCAGAATCTTCAAATGGCTCACAGTCTGAAAAAGTATCTGAAAAGTATCTCTTCCTTTGTTAATTTGGAGATGGTGCCAACTGTTGGGACAACAGTGACTGCTGAAGAGATGATGATTTTTCCAGGGATAATGAAGTGTGAATTTACGGTGGTTGCTGATTAAATAGATAGTGCTTCTTTCAAGAGCGTCTTAATAAAATGGTGATTCTCGAAGAAATGGTAATATACCTAGAAGAGCGGAAATAGATGGACCCTATTTTTTGGAATGCAACCAATACCAATATTTTTGGTGTTCTAGAACTCATTTTCAACCCAATAAGTCCCAACGACCTCCAAAAAAATGTGATTTGTGAGGTGTAATTGCAAGAAAAACTGTCTACTGGTGGGTCACGCGGCTATAAGGGAAAATTATAACTACAGGTTGTCATGATCCACCTGTGATCCAACATACAAAAATCAGTCAAATGACTGAATATACTATAAAAGAGAGTATTTTAAAGTATAACAAACGTGAGAAACAATATTTAAAAAATGCATCATTTAAACTAATAGGTTTATTGTAGTCGTGAACGTGTTGAAACGTTTTCTATATTCACTAGTTTTTAAGGTATAGGAATGTTGATAATTATCTTTTTCATTGTTATTGAAATTTATTAACACTTCAGAACACACATACTAATTTTTATGAGCTAATTTGTTGATTGCATATACAAATAACATGTAGAGGGTAACATCCAATGTTACTTCAAATTACTCAATAAGATATGAAACATTTATATCACTGCATCACGAGGCAATTTCTGTTTTAAACTTTCTTGCTAGATTTTGTCAAGTAGAGATTGATCTGCCGTATTGAGAGCTTCTAGTCTTAGCAGGTGCATAGTTGTTGATAGTAAAATTACATCTTTGACTATAGGGAATTCTGTAGGTCTGTATGAAAGGTGCGATTGCTTATGTACCATGGAGCATCAGTTAACATGCGTAGAGTTTTTGATTGATAAATTGTAATATGTGCAAATTTGACGAGCTGGAGCATCCCCACAGCTTTATTCCGTATGTCGAAATGGACCTAACAGTTTTATAAAAAAGGAGTTTGTTTTCGAGCGATAAGCGTGAAAATTTGCCGAGCAACCAAGACATTGTTTTTTATTTTGCTTTTTAATATGTGAGGCTTCTATGTAAGTTTTTATCCAAATGCATTCTCAAGTATCGTGCTTCCATAGACTGTGATATTGCAAATTGGTGGAAACCCTTGACGTCGCAGGACAAATGTTATATAGACAACCTTGTTTTAACTAATTTTAATTTGCCATTTGTTCGTCAAAATACAGATAATATTTAAATGTTCCTAAAGGTAACGGGATGCGGTTGTTGGATTTTAATCACAAGCGAGGATGGTAGTACCGTTGACAAATGTTCCTATTAATGTTAAGGGTGACTGTCAAATCTGCGGTTTAAAGGGGGTAAAGGAGGAAACCAACTACACTACCTTGTGGAGACTTAACTTTTCTGGTAGGATGAGGTTGCGTTGGAGGATTTAACTTTTAAGGTTCTAATAAATAGTACTGATGTGGAAATAAGGCTTCTACTTTATAAAATAGTCTCGAATGCCATACTTTATCAAAGACTTGACGAGCGTCCAAAAATACAGCAGAGCAGTATTTCTTTTTGTTCAAAGCCTATTATGATGGCATTGTTGAATTGTGGACTGGCTTTGTCGAAAATCAAACTGGTGATCTATGCGTAATTCATTAAGTGTACTCTTTTTAGCAATAATCGTTTGAGGAGTTTAGACAATACGGGTGTAAGAATAATAAGACGATATGAAGCTGCTTCGTTGGGGTCTTTGCCTAGTTTTAATATCATTATAACTTGAGCAAACTTGAATTATACTGGCCAATAACTGAATTAAATGATAAAATTAAACAAGGTAATTAGTAAGGTAATAGCTTTTTGTGGCACTTCTTTTAGTAACGTTGCTTTTATTAGATCATAACCAGGAGCTTTGTTGATTTTAAACACTTTTCTTTTATTTTTTACCTCACCAGGGGAAAAAACTTTTATTAGGAGTGACAGTTGCAGAGCTGCATTAAGAAATTTCTCAACGTCTTCATCTGGCGCTTCCGTATGAGGTTTAAATACTTCAGCAAAATTCAGTGCAAATTCTTCAGCTTTTTTATAATTTACTCTAGCCTATCCACCTGTTCTAGTTCGTAGAAGTTGGATGTGAGTTTGCGGACGCTTAAGTCTTTTTGTGGTTTTTCACAGAACGTTATCGTGTCTAGAAAGATTTTCAAGATATTAGTGGAATCTTTCATTTCGGGTTTCTTTTAGTTTGCTGTTAAGCTGTCTCGCGATACGATCGTGCTCTCCTATCACCGACGTGGCGCATGCGTTGCCATTTCGCTCGTGCTCTGCATTTCTCAGCAACCAGCTTTTTTATTAAACATTGGAACATTAATGGTATTATACGTTTTATCATAGGTGTATCATTTCTTGGATGGTCATAGTAAAATGATTTATGGCATCTTCAAGTTGTTTGAGAGTTTTCAGTCTTATTTTCGTTTCCATACCTTGTTCTAGAAACGATCTGAATAATTCCAGTAGTATTTTTGGCATGAAGTATTGGCGGGACTTCTCTCATAATGATGATGACACTCACTGTAAATATTACAGGTGAGTGGTCGGATGACAGATTGTAGTTTGACTCAATGTTTATATAATTATTCGAAACTCCATTTGAAGTAAAAAAAATTTAATAGATTAGGGAGATCCTATGAAATAAGCTATAGCACGCTTCCTTTTCCTCTCTGTCACCTTAATAGCTGGAGATGAAGCCATCCGGCCACATGGTGCGGTTATTAAGATTTGCATTTATTAATATTGTTAGTTAAAGCGTATTTTTAAAGTTAGGTTTAGCAAGTTTTTAAGTACTGTTGAATATAGAATAACAAGATTTGGGCAATTTGCTGACAATGTGGCAATGCCAACCCAGTTTTGCAAATTGTACCTCTAATAATAACTGCTAATAATATTACTGCAGAATACACATTTGGCAAAATATTTCTGAGTCTTTTTTTCTTACTTAATGGTGTAACGTTAGCCAAAACCTCGTTCTATTCAAGTTGTAGAGCTTATTTAATAGTTTAACCCACGCGGTACTAATTCTAACTTCTTAAAGTAGTCGCTTATGCATTTTTTCTAATTTTGCTGGATTTAAGACTTCCAGTTTTGTGTAGACTAATAATAAGAAACAGATTTATTCAATTCCTGCCACTTGTTTATTTTGATTATTAAATTTATACCGCATTTTTTTTCTTTAATATAGATAGGTATTTTGCTTTAAATCATTTTACAATTTAGCTTCATACAACACATTAAGGGATCGGTTTGCACGACCGCTTTTTCATTTGCCCGCATGGACGTAGAATTTTTGTAGTGTTAGGTGTTCAAGGCTTTCTAATAATTCACGTTCATCTAGTCCATAGGTTCCTGAAGTTGGTGGGCCACAACACCTTTTTAAAGATACATTTTGCAATGTTTCTGTGTTACAAAAAAGAAACAGGTTACCATTAAAATCAAGGATAACGGTCTTAATGAGGCCTGTTGGCCTTATTTCTTGCAGGATACTCCCATCTTATTAAAAACATATAACCTCTAAATATTAATAGATGTTAAAATTTTCTTCAAAAAAAGTTACAATCGTAAACAAATTACTGTTAATTTTTACTTGTCAAATAATTTTCACGCAAAAATACGTCAGAAATATCCAGGAGTAAATTTATATGAAAGCCAGCATCAACAATGCTTTATGACTGCGCCTATTGTAAATGTAAAAATGTATTTGTAATTAAGACTGCAAAAACTCTAATATGCTAACCACTTAACTGTTTTTTTTTAAAACGCTCGATTTTATGAAGATACTGCCCATATTTGGTGCAGGTTGCGTACCAGCATAATTAGTTATTTTCTATTTGCTTTTTCCATCTTGTATACTTTTATTTATGTTCTTTGCAGTTACTGCAAACATCTGTTTGTGGTATGAATCAAGCGACTCTGGTTTCACGAAAAAGTGCAGACATTGTGATGCATATTTAAAAGCCCACAAACGCTGAAACGCGGCTGCAACAGCATACTTGAGCAGCAGCGCGGCGCCTCCTTGCGCTCGAAAATTTTTAATCGGCACGCTCCGCCGCGGTTCTTTTGCATTCCGAACGGAGCTAATTCAATTGAGGGCGGGCTCCCCGAGGGCGGCGGAGATGTTTGGCTAAACGAATTAGCAAACAGAGCAGCGGGCTGCAGCACGCGCCTCTCAAACCGGCGTAATAATTAATAATTAAAAATTATGGAGCCTCGGGCGCAGGCTCTCGTTCTAATCTAATTCTTCATTCACTTTATGCATGAACTTCGTCCGATTTTTTGCGCCGGCCGCGCTGCACCGCGCCGGCGAGCAGATGCGCGGGCGCGTGCATTTTAATTAAGGCTACGCTCCTTCCATAAAATGCACGTAAAGTAGGCGATGCGATTAGGACGGTTACGGCGGCATTGCAGCTTTTTACGGCGGGCTTTACGCTCTGGTTTGGGTTTATAAGGGTCGGACCTCTTGGGAGGCGGCATTAAACTTGAAGGGTGGCGCAGTTTCGGCAACATATTGCCGAAGGCTGCTCTGTTAACTATCACATGTAGTCAAGTGTTTATTACCGGCCTAATTGTTTGCACTTGCGATTCTGGGGGGACCATCCCCTAAATGTCATGTTTATTGTTGCAAATAACAAAAACGGCAAACCATAACATGGTCATAGAGATTGATATAAAGTTTTGGATCTAACCGTTAAAATAGGTATACAATACCTCTATTCCATTAAAACAAAAGTATCATTTTGTTCGCCATTTTGTTTAAACTAAATTAAAATTTGTTAATCATTTAACTTACCTATTTACTGATATATGGCTTTATTTATATTTAGATCCTAGATGTTTAATGCTTTTATGTCAAATGTTTTTTAGTTTTTTCCTTTCTGCGTCACAGAATTAGATAGTTACAATAAATTTATATAAAAAAATACACAGACAGTCTACTTAATTAAAATAAAATATAATTAGAAAACAATTTATTTCTAGTTAATTGATTGTACATATTTTAATATTACTTTGTTGCAATGTATGTATAATCTATTTAATAATAAAGTGACTGTTGTAATTTTAAAGACATATAAATGCAGATACAATTTTTTTTCTTTTATTGAAGTATACATTACTTTATTACTTCATTACTGATTATAGCTTCACACTGACTTTCCTTTGAGCTTCATGTATGATCACTAATTTGTAATAGGATTAACATCTAAAGACATTGCCGGACATTTCATCATAGTAACACACTGCACAGTTTGCTACGATGTTTAGGGTTATTGTCTTCTTACAGCACAAAATTATCAAAACTAAAACTTTTTAGCAGACTTTAAAATGATAGATGTTGCGCAAAGAAACAACTAAAACTGCGTTTAGAGAAGCATCTCCAAACATGCTCTTTTACAGGGTGTTTTACTATGCACTGAATATTCCTATTACTTTTAGCTGACGA
Source organism: Sinelater perroti (assembly GCA_036346155.1). Taxonomy (NCBI): domain Eukaryota; kingdom Metazoa; phylum Arthropoda; class Insecta; order Coleoptera; family Elateridae; genus Sinelater; species Sinelater perroti. The sequence continues at coordinate 16,230,603 of JARFIY010000046.1, forward strand.
CGTTTTCGATAAGTAAAACCACGCCCAGAAAGTGGACTCTTGATTAAAATTTTCCTTTGTTTACCCCAGCTATTTTTTCACGTTTTTCTTCAAGTTAATCGAAAAGTTGAGCTTTGCTAATGTGTGACTGAACATCCGGGAGAATGTAATCCATTAGCGTCCTTAATTTCTTGGAGAAGTTCAGCTGGTGTGACTGCTGTTGTAGCATGAGACATAATACGGTAGGAGAATAGAAACTGCTGAAAGTTCACGTCTCTGATAACGCATCTCATATCTTTCTTGAAGATTCGAACGAACCTTTCAGCTTCACTGTTGAACCGGAGATGATACGCGGAACTACTAATATGGCGAATACCGTTAGTTCCTGTAAAAGATTTGGAACTCCTTGGAGAAAAACTGCCTTCCATTGCCAGTGACAAACTTGTCCGGGATTTCAAAACGACACATCACTTTAAAACCGATGACTGCTGCTGCTGTAATGTCCTTGTTCATGGTGAATACTTCAGGCCACTTAGAATAAGCACGCACGATGAAAAGCCACATTTTTCCATGTACGGGAACTGCAAAATCTATGAGAATCCGCTGGCATGGTTCGCCAGGAAGCTTCCATAGATGAACAGGAGCAGATGCTGGATCCCTTCGATTTTCGCAGTACTGCTGACACGTTTTACACGTTTTCAATGTTACTGTTGATTTGTGGCCACCAAATGTACAGGCGAGTGAAAGACTTCATCCGGAGGATAACGCCGTGGCTGGAATAAAGCTTTGATAGTAACTTCTGACGAAGTCTACTAGGACTCACGGTTTTTATACCTCACTCATTATTATCTTTTGTAAAGTGTATATTTCCTCCTTACACAGGTAGAATAGAACTCTGACTAACCAGACTGGATAGGGGTGTAAAAAGCTGATAGCTCTTTATCATTTGACGTTGCGATAGCAATGCCCTTGGCGTTTATCGGAAGAACTTCCTGATGCCATGCCACAATTAGGTTCATTGCATCTAATTTCTTCTAGGACTGCCAGGTCGGATGATAATACTGAACAACGATACAACGCATCTGCATTCCCATGATTCTTAGTATTACGATATATGATATCGTAATCAGAACTGTGACAGGTACAACGAGGAGATTACTTTTATTTCCAAAGATGGCCGGGGAAGGAGTACAATGATTCATAACCAGGATAAACTTCTGGCCGCATAGTACTTTTACTCCAGTTATGATAACGCTTCCTTTTTAATATAGGAGTAGTGTTTTAAATATCAGATAGGATTTTGGAAGCATACGCTCCGTTTTATCTCGATGAAGATTTAATTAAACAAACACAATTACATTGAAAGTCATAGTGAGCAAGGACTTTTTCTGATGAAAGCATCGATTTGACGTTTTCAAATGCTTGTTGGACACTCTTATGACTAATTCCAATTTGATTATTTCCATGTGAGAAGGTAGAAAAGCTCGCAAATATCTGATAAAAACGGCATAAACTTTCTGTAAAGTTGATTCAAATGAACTTCTTCGGACACTTTCCATCGAGGACTAATCGCATGGATATTTGATATTCTCCGATGGCGATCCCTTTCTCGGATACGACATGTCCCAAATATTTAATAGTTTGAAAAATTCATTTTTGGACAGTAATGATCTAATAGCTGAAGATGACCACTGCACAATCCATCGCCATCGCCGGACATTGAAATCGCTTTTCTGAATTTATCCATAAATTCCTAGAATATGGCTAGAGAGAGGCGATGCCTGTGGTAGCACAAACTTGGATGTATACTAATAACGGGGAATTTCTTACAAGTTTCCCCCAATTTGATAATAAACGTTGACTGTACTGTGATTCAAATTCCTGGTCGACTTTTCCACGTAATTCAAAAGCACGAACGTTGGCGTTGCGTCGTTCTTGAGCGAGATTTTGGCCTTAAATCCGCCAATTCTGCCAGTAGAAGATAAGAATGGGTCATCATACTCCTTTAAGGGAGATTTTAGTGTAAGGCTGCTGCTGATTGGCGTGGCAGGAAGAGAGGCTGAATATTCAGATCAGATCACGACCGAATGACTTGTGTTTTACCACCGGAATGCGGCGTGTGATTTCCATTCCATTGTACTTCAACTTGCATAGGAGGTCTCCGTTAGCGCCGAAAAATAACTACAGAAGGTGTACTTGGACAGGTAAAATTTTAGAGAGTCGATTTTCTTCTAAAAACCTTCATGGAGCATTCTCTTCTTACAGCCGCTATCATGTTCTTTTTGATGAGAATGATCGTTGACTCCAACATTTAGTATGATGAGTAGATGACTGTACTTGAATGACATGTCGATTATCCTCAACTTGTTGCTGCTATTTGGAATGACAATACTTTTCGAAGTATCCGCGCTTCCTGGAACAATGACAGACCACTTCTTCGTGTAAGCACTCCTTCTCTGTAGTGTGTGACTTTGAGCCACAGTTTAGACAAGACTTAGATTGAGCTTTTGGTGATGATGGCGTTTGAATTTTTAACGTAAAATTGTTGTTGGACGATTGTTCTAGATTTGGGACTTTTTCTAGACTTGAACATAGCCTTGTGGACTGTTTCCTTCTGTTTAGGGTTTTGACTTGGCTATTACAAATGAGTGCTGTGCTAGATTCGACAGACTCATGTTCAAGTGCGATTTACACAACTTCCTCCAGTTTTACATCACCTTCCTTTCAAAAACAGACTTTCTGTGCTGATACACTGGACAGACCGTATATAAACTGGTTACGGAGTCGCTTATTGAGGTCAATGGACTTGCACGTAGTGGCCAGGCTTCGAAGCTCCGCCAGGTACGCGGACACTGATTCACCCTGCTGCTGTCGGCGGTTGGCGAATCGGAAACGTTCTGCGATAGTCTTCAGTACGCATTTGAAATGCGCCTTTAAGACTGCAGCGAGATTCTTGAGGGGTTTGGAGAAAGTGGCTATTCCAATATTGGAGAGGAAGATAGGTCGGCACCAGTCTGCTTCTATTTTCTGGTCAATCGCATTGGACACTGCCCAAAACTTTGATCCAAGTTTTGAAATTATCGGACGCTAGCTCAAAACTCCTTAATGCTCCAATAGCTGATATTCTGGATTATTGCAAACTGACAAAAAAAGAAACTGTTAGTCGACAATATACTGATCTGGAACTTTTCTTTCAATTTAAATTGCGATAATCCTTATCGCTTTTGGATATCTTATCCTTGTCGCCAAAATGTCTGGTGTATGCACTTAATTAAAGTCTAACACGGACGCTGTAATTCTTACACCATATGCTAATGTACTTTTCTATTAACGACTTTAATTAAACTTAACAAAATATGTCAGTTACAAACAAAATTTTTCTTTTTACAATGACCCGACTTTATGCAAGTGTGCTTTGCACTAGGCTTATATTGACACAAGCCCACCACAACTGGTGCAACGAGATATTATATCCTTTGTCATAAATTTTCTATAGCACTGAGTTTGGGAGATTAACTGTTAATTGTATTAGTGTTCATCTACTATTTAATTAGTTTTGCCCTAAGACAAGACACGCTATTGGCCTAAAAATGAAACCTACAACAACAAACAAGTTTTCTTTACTACGCAACATCGTACTCTATAGTATTTTAATATACTTCACGGCATTGATAATCTCTAATATGATAGCTAATCGACTAGCGTCTTGGGAAGACATACAGCTCCATAGCATGACAGCGGTAGGATACTTAATTGTGGTGACTTATCTTCTTCAGCATGATTTTTGATAGTTCCTCCAGGTGTGTGACGATTTTTAATGGCACCCTACTGGTTCCTACCTAGTTAAAGAAGAAGGGTTGTTAACCCCACGTAAAATAAACTATTGTTACGAATACTATACAACAGTCTCAGAATGAAGCCGGATAGATCAATCAAAGATGACTACGCGACTAAAAAGGGACTAAGCAATTGGATCCTGGAATGTTTTAAGCTTATATCGACCTGGTGCACTAGTAAATGTAAAATATCTAAGTACGAGATAGATGTTACAGCCATACAAAAAATAATATGGGATGGAAAAGATGTCCTAAACGCAAAAACCCAGACTCTCATTTACAGTGGATCAAATCAAAATAAACACGAATTTGGTACAGGGTTCTTGGTTTCAAATAAAATACTAGATAAAATTATCGATTTTTACCCATAAACAAAGGATTATGTAAATTAAAAGTGAAGGGACAATTTTATAGCGTAACTAAAACATGTGTACATGCACCAACAGAGGATAACAAGAAACTATCAAAAGATATTTTTTATAACCAACTGCAAAATATAATCTATCAAGATAGTGCAAATAATTCTTGAAAACTTTAATGCAAAAGTAGCCAGTCGAGAGAAAATATTAAATCCTACCGTCGGAAGACATAGTTTACACGACCTTAGCAACGATAATGGAATCAGATTAATCGATTTTGAAACATCAAATAAAATGATAAAAGGTAAAACTTTTTACCCACATAAAGATCCTCACAAAGCTACCTGAGTATTCCCAGATGAAATAACGGCCAACTAAATAGATTACATTCTTATAGACAGAAAACATACAAAAAGCCTAATAGACGTAAGAAGCCAAAAGGGAGCCGACTGTGCCTCACACCACTTCTTGACCAAGGCGAAAATTAGATATAAGATCACAAGAGTATACAACAAAATGGAGAAAAAAGGGTGAGATGGGAATCTCACAAACTAAAGAATTCTGAGCAACAACATATTAATGAAACAACAGTAAACAACACATTACAAGCAAACATCAAAAATCTAAATTAGGATACAGATATAGAAACACATTGGGATACAATTAAGAAAATAGTAAATGAAGCAGCAGAAGAAAACGTAGGAGCTTCAATAGGACAAAAAATGAAGAGCTTTGAAGAGGTTTGATAATGAATGCAGAGAAGCTTTTATTAGAAAATAAAAACCGAGAAAGGACGTACTACAAACAAATACAAGAAGTAAAGTAGCAAAATATAGAGAAGAAAGAAATAAAGCTATACATATTATGCATCGACAAACTTTGAGTGCATAAAGTGAGGCACTTCTGTGCTAGGCGAACCAAGTTTTTCAATCGTTATATATTTTTTTCTTTAGAAATAATCACATCTTAGGATTTGTAATGCTTTTTTAAACTATATAAATTATAATAGCTTTTTAAAATTCCTAAGTATCATTGCAATCTATCTTGATAGAACATTAAGTATGTGACTTGTATTAAACCTTGTCATTTGGTAATTCATCATTCGAGCTTTACTATTCATTAAAATAATTTAGTCAAAGCGCTCAAGCACAAGGTTTTGCAGCACTGTTATCACTGTACGTTTGATCAATAAGACCAGAAAACTATTTTTGCAGTCTTCACTCGACTGCGCTGTTGTTCAGCAGGTTAATGCCTAGACAGTTTGTGTGATTCTCAAGGTGAGGTACTTTGTACTTATTGTGGAAATTACTTTCTTAATACTTAGAGGCCATGTTAAATTACTTTGAATTGCAAACATGCTGTAAAGCATCGTTTAACATTACAAAAACTTTTGACTGTAATTTGAGTAAAATTTGATGTTGGAGACGCTTGCAGTTCCCTAGTGTTAGACTAATACGTCAAAGCTAATTTTAGGGTCACTTTGCGCATCGCTAAATCATTTTCTAGGCTTAGTTTTAAATTTTCCTAAAAGCTAATTGAGTATTTTTAATTTTTTAGTTTAACTGCATTCATTTTTACCAGATATGCGTTCTCCAGATAAGATGCTTTGACGTGCCTACAAAGTACTGGACTGTTGTTTATCATGCTTTGCTAACATGTTTCTCTTCAGTTACTAAATATTAGGTATGTCAATTTATTTTGTTAGTTCGGATTTGTCACTTTTCAAACCAAATTTGTGGTATATTTAAACGACATTGTATTAATTATGTCGCTTGTCTAGGATATTGAAGTAAAGCTAAGATAATAGTATCGTCTGCAAGGGTTACTAGAAGAGTAAGTAAAACCTTGGTACGTGCGAAAGCCTGGCTTTAGTTACTTATACGAAGATCGGGCCGCAAGTCATGACAACTATTTTTTTAATGTAAGGGATGGCACCACAAAACATCGTTTGTTTTAAGAAAGCCATGCATTCATAGTGTGTATCCTTCACCATATGGTTCTGTAATGTTTTGTAATTGCACAGAGAGCAATGTTAAATCAGTTGTCAGTCAGGCGTCGTGCGAGAATACGAGCGCGCGTGAAATATTTAAAAAGACAAGAAATGGACAAAATGTACGGGTATTTAACAACATACCTACATTTCTCTCCTTATGTTTATTAAGGTAGTTAACATAACATTACATATTTTATGTTACAAAATCATTCTGTTCGTTGCCGGTCGCTGGTTGCTTTGCATTCTTGTTAAAATTCTGCTAGCTACCTTACGACTGTTTGGCTTGGAAGAGTATTGTTCCCAATAGCTTCTATCAACTCTTTGTGGTATTCTCTGGCCACGAAAAACAGCTATTCTGATATACAAACGCTGTTCTACTCGAGCCACGTCTATCCTACGCGGCGGATGACTGACAACTGATATAACATTGAGATATGTGACATTTTGTGATACCATCCCTTACCTTTAAAAAAATAGTTGCCATGACTTATATTGTATATCCAACAAAGTCATTCTATTTGAAATACTCAATTTTTTAAATTAATTAACAAACGGATGTGGTAGAGTAGACTTGATTTTGTAAATTAGGTTATAGTTTTCCACCTAATCAAAGGCTTATGATATGTTAATAAATATTGAGAATCAGCACTTCCGCACGTGTATATCTTCTTTAATGCTGACTGCAACACGATGAGTATTCCATAGCTGCATGTTTTTTTGAAAATTAAATAGGTATCATGATGTCTATTTATATTTATTTAATATTAGCTCTAATTTGTTTAAAATAAAATTTTAAATACTTTAAATATTATAGGACTAAGACCAGCAAGCCTGTATGACTGTTTTGCAAAATATTTATTGTTTGAATACGAGAGTTATTTAAACCAGCTTCCATTGCTATAAATATATTCTACTCTTTGTATTACATTGAAAGTCATTGTCAAATTTACAATGTTAAATAATTTAGCTATTTTGTTGCAACGATTTATTTAATAAATCAAAAATTAAAACAGGTATAGCCACAAAAAGCCTTTCGAGCATAAAACTGTTAATGTTTCTCAATGTGTAAACCATAGATACCTAATTTACAAACTTTAGTCTAAAATTTGTGGTGTGATGCATAAGCAATATAAAACAAAATGTATGAATTATGATTACCAGATACTGGTTTATTAACATTGTTTTGTTGATTATAAAGTTGGGTAAATTGCAAACATTTTAAATAATCTAATTAACACATAATGAAACTAAAAGAGGAAGAGGAAGAAAAGTATAAAATATAATCGAAAATCAACTTATTTGTTTTTGGAGGCTGCACGGAGCAACTCTTTTTTCAATTCTGATATCCCAGATGTCACTTTCACTATGAACCGCGGCGGTTAGACTCAATGGACAATAACTAAAACATGGCGACTCCGCAAAGTATCTGGGACTTCATCTAGATCGACGTCTAATTTGAAAAACTCATATATTCAACAAACGCAAACAGCTTGAGTTGCAATACAGAAAAATTTACTGGATAGTTGGAAAGAAGTCTGCATTATCACTAGAAAACGAATTACTGCTCTACAAAGTAACGTCAAACTTATTTGGACGTATGGTCTCTCCCTATGGGGAACCGCTGGCATTTCTAACTACTAAGTGCTTTAGTCAATACCCCGTGGTATGTGCCAAATAAAGTGATCTTAAGTGATTTGTGTATACCTACTATAAAAAAAATAGAAAGAACTGCCCAAAGATATAAAGATAGGCTAGCAGTACATCCCAATCAACTAGTAAATACCTTAATAAACAAATTTGATAAACAAAAACGCTTAAAACGATTTAAACCCAATGAACTTTCAACGAGTTTTAATTAATAATTTTAATTTAATCTAACATTAATTCTCAAAATTAATTTAAATTTTCCTTCTTTCTCTTAAACTTATGTTAAAACTCTCATTTGTATTATAGAGTAGTGAAATTTATAATAGAGTGTCTTATTGTAGCTTTACTTCACATGTCCATAAGCAATTGACACTATTAATTGCTGCTTGCACTCATTTTGTGTACCACACTAAATGCTTATTGTTTCTTGTAACTAGGGAAGATTTTATAATAAAGGATTCAAACAAATTCTGTGACAATTGTTAGTTTCTTTTATTGAAACCTTTCTGATAAGGAAATTAAATATAATATCTTTGATGGTTATCGTTATCGTATTTATTTTTAGGTTTACATGCTGGCTACTTTCAATATAAACTAAGTAGATACATATAATGTTAGTTGTTATTCACATTTAAAAATATGTAAGAGGCTGATTATGTCGGTTTACGTATGTATATTTTTATATTCTTAATGTCATGAAAGTTTCAAGTATAATGCGTATTATAAAAAATAAGATATTTGAAATCCCTTCTCTTTGCTAGATTTTTCTCTGGTTTTTTATACATTCTTGTTTTTTTTAGATTCTACAGCATACTTATTAACAGATTACTGTTATGTTAAAAGTATTTACTATATTTACTCCCTTTTTCTGTAAATGGCGAAGTTGGTCAGGCACGATTACGGTTTAAATATAATTTCGCCAACATAGTAAAGCTTAACAACAATAGAAGCTTGAAAAAATATGGTGACTACTATGTTTAAAACAAAAATGTATTTATTTTAATTGCCAAATTGATTTTATGTTTAGAAAAAGACGAAAATAGCAGATAACATTATAAATCTCAAAATATGTATATGTGTATACGGTAATAATAATTAATTTTTTAATTTTTTGGAAATGTTTTATAAGTTGCTTATAAAATATATGTATTAGAATGAAATAACATTTTTTTAGGAAAAATGTTTATGCATTGAAACAATCTTACAGGTTACAATTTCAAAATTCTATGCTCAGTGGGCCCCGAAGCTTACTGACTGGATACAAGCACTGCCTTTTGAGAATTTTAAACTGTAATCAAAATAAATTTTTAACGTGTGATGCATCGTGGGTTATTGCTACATGCCCGAATTAAAGTGTTTCAGTAGACTGACATTTAAAAAGTTAGGATTATCCAGTGAAAGCAAAAAACGCTATTGTCTGCAGGAATACATTTAATAATTGTTTTGGGATCCCAAAGTCGGCTTTTTTATTGATTTGCTTCACAAACAAACTTACTATTGGGAGTTCCATATCTTCACGGTCAAAACGATGGGAAATTTTAATAGACCAAATAAAAAATTTCTGGGAATGGAGATTGCACACCTTCGCAATAACTACTTCTCAGAAATTTCCATTGGAAAACAAACTGCGATTCTCAACTATTTGGCCAACTAAAGGAGGCAACGGGGTTAAATTGGAAAGTAACGCATAAACTGAAAAATTCGTCACAATTTTTCTGATATCGACATTAAAAATCTTTTAGTTGGCAATAATATATAGAAAATAAACCCATTGCTCGGATATTACATAATAAATTTATTTTAAAGAAGTTTTCTTCATATTTCAACTACCCGTGCAATAACAATTAGTAAATTTGGATTAAAAAATTTATTATTTTAAATGTTTATAACATAATTCAGTAAATATTTAATGAATAGTCGCAATGGTACTAACTTCAAAACAATTTGTCCCACCTACGCGTATAGGGTCTGTATTTTAAGTAAAGAGAATAAATCCACAAAACAAAATTTATTACAGATATTACCACAAAACTTTAGTAGTCTTCAAAGTATGCTCCTTGAACGTCAACACACTTCTGCAGGCGAGTTTTTCACGGTTTGTATGCTCTTTGGAAGTCAGCAACTGAAACATCCTTCAGAGCACGCGTGCAAGCCGCTTTGACAGCATTCAAGGTTCCGTGGTGGCGTCCTTTGAGGGCGGTTTTCACTCTGAGAAAGAGGAAAAAATCTGCAGGGGCAACGTCGGGGCTGTAAGGAGCCTAAGGAATCGTTATGATGCCATTTTTCGTCAGGTACTCTGTAACCACGAAGCGGGCGTGACATGGCGCATTGTCAAGATGGAGCTTCCAATCAGTGGCAATTTCTGGTCGCACTCGATTGACCCATCTCTTCAATCTTTTTAACACTTCCACATAGAAGGCATCATTGACTGTCGGTTTTTCAGGCACAAATTTCAATTGGAGCACACCTTTCTTGTCGAAAAACACAAGCAGCATTGTTTTGATTTTGGACTTGGACATGCGAGCTTTCTTTTGGTCGAGACGATTGTGGAGTATGCTATTCGGTGCTCTGCCGTTATGTTTCGGGGTCGTATTCAAAGATCCAACTTTCACATCCGGTAATGGCATGGTCAAAAAACTGAGGGTTTTCTTCAATACGTTCCAAAAAATCTTTCGAAACGGCCTCACGGTTTTGCATTTGCTCGTTCGTCAAAACTTTCGGGACGAGCTTGGCGCAAATCTTCCTCATCCCAAGATCCTCGACGATGATTTTGTGAACAACCATTTTATCGATTCCTAGCTTATCCACGATAAAACGAATACTTAAACGCCGGTCCGAGTTCAGCAAATCTCACACACGTTGTTCGTTGTCTCTAGTTCTTGAGGTTGATGGGTGACCTGTGCGGGGTTCATCCTCCACGCTCTCCCGGCCTTCTTTGAACATTTTGTGCCACCTAAAAACTTGAGCTTTTCATAAGCATTCACTGCTGTACGCTTTCCGAATCATTTCCAGCGTTGATGCACCAGGTTTTCCAAGGCGAGCACAAAATTTGATTGCGTAACGCTGTTTAATGCTTTGCTGCATTTTAAGCTTGCACGCACTTCTTTGCAGATGTCCGCGCCGCGCGTGATCATGCCTCAACGGAAGCCAGCAAGCGACTCCGCTTGGAACATATTCAAGGTCAAACCCCCCTCTACCAACTCATCTGGTCTCAGCGCCTTATGACGTATATTCGCGTCAGGTCAAAAATATTATTATTACTTAAAATACAGACCCTGTATAATGTAATCGGCTTTTGCCATATCTAATAAGTGTTCATCAAATATGCATAATTACTGTAGAATATGTATCAAAATACTTGATTTGTAAAAAAACGCGGCTCTTAATCTCGAGCCATCTTAAGCCTTTGGTCTCTCCAGTAATTAAAACAAATAAAAGGTTATGTTAAGAATGCATATGAAAAAAAATCTGGTAAAAACAGAAATCATAAAAGCAAGAAACACTTAAAAGTGGAAAAACTAAGAGGAAACGGGAATATACTCCAAGTGGCAAAAAAGAATAACGAAAAAACTGTGGAGCAATAATTAAAGAGGAAAGCAAATACTATGCTTATATAAAAAAATATTTTTTAGCACATACAAATAGTTGAAAACAAAATAAAAAATTGTATAAAATCATATAAACAGGAAACATGTAAAAATAAATTTCAGGAAAATAAGAATCAATAGACAGGTCATCCATTCTACATATAAAATATTAGCAGTATACAAAGAACCAAAATTAGGCAGAATTTGGCTTGATTTATAATCTTAATTTTTTTGCGTAATTTGATAGGATGTATGCTATTTCCATATTTAATAGGACTTGTATTTGTATTCCAAATTTCTTTTTTTTTACCCTTCATTCCTGCAGTGATGCTCTGAGAGATACATTTTCCGTTGGCTGCGATTTTAGATGCTTGTGATTTATCTTCTTTGAAACTAAATCTTCCCTAAGTTATGTAAAGGCATTTTACTTTTTTGGAGACACTTAAAATGTTTAATTTTTCATATAACAAAGGGAATATAACATGCAATGTCTATAAACTTTATAAATATTGTATATAGCTGTCTTCGTGTGGATTACCAGTATGTATATTCTCGTAATAGTTTACCCATATAATGTACCACTTTTGTATCATTTGAAGATAAATTAATTTTAGGTTATACGAGTATGGTGTATTAAAAAGAGGAAAGCAACAGTTCTTTTAGATGTAATCGTATATTGTAATAAGATAAGTTTGACAAATCTATTTTTACTCACAATTGTACTGTAGCTTTGGCTACTAAATGTTGTAATTAAAATCCCTAAATTCTCTGAATTCCCCTACAATTATTAGAATGTCAATAGTTCCGTTTTGCTTATGTCTTTCCATATCTATTTGGTTCCGGAGTTATTGTTCTGTAAATCTATTTTTTCTTGAGTTTTCTTTTTTATTCTCTATATTGCTATATCTAGAATTTTTCACTCATGAACAATAAAAATTAACCATACATATATTGATTTAACTTTTAACTTTTAGATTCTAAACTGGCAAAATGTTACTGCCCCTTTTTGTCTTCAAATAGTCAGGGGATAAATATTTGCAGGCTCATCTAGCGATTGTTTTATCTTGATCACTTTCACATTCCCCTTTTTTCTCATTGTCACTTTAAATTTAAATTTCATATTAGTAACAAAATAATGTTGGAGGAGACATAGGCCAGTTTTAAAAGTACGGTTGTTAAAAACGGCAGGAAAGACTGGAAGATTAAAAATATTTAAAACTAACATAGAATGGTATTGAAATATTTACGGATAAATAAAAAAACGCTTTTAAATGGGTAATGTAAGAATGCAACAATGTAAATGATAGAAATCTCGGAAATAAAAACAATACTTCTTGCTTTATATAATAACAATTTGTAAATATGCATGAGGTTTTTAATATGTACGTATTATTCCTTTAATTATATCAAAGGCACCTTCAGATAATGCAATCTCTGATTTGTGGCCGCATTCTGCGTAACTATTTTATTTTATATTAATTTATTACTAATTTGCTTGTTGTTAACATATAATCATGTTTTTGACAGAAAAATTTAAATATTATCGTTGCTGATCTTGTTTTTTAAACTGCATTGATTAACTGGCATTTGTGAAGGTCTCTTTCGATTATTTTTAGTAGAGGTCCCAAAAACTTTCCTGTTATCTGTCAGTTGTATTTAAATTATCGAGCTTATTACAATATATTCATGTTATAGCACTAAAATTATAACACAAATTTATATTTATAACAAAACAAAGTTTGATCTATGCTTTCAAACAGAAGAGACAGACGTGTTGCATATAAGTAGAGATCGGATTTATTTGCACTAAAAACACCAAAAATTGCACAATAAATTGCTTTAAAAATATCAAAATTGCAATTCTCGTATAGCGGCAGGTATAAACGCTAAGTGTGTTTTATAAATATAAAGTCCTATTTAACGTTAGACAAGCAAATGTTTTAACTTCCTTATTGCTTTACAATCTTCCGGTAAATTCTTTATTACTTTTAAAAATTTGTTAAAGTGTGTAGCATAAAGTGCTGATTCTAGCCATGTGCTCTAACGGATAATTATCCGCTTTGGAGGTAACGTGATGTCTGGCATAAGCTCCTTATATTTTAGAATCTTTGAGGGAGCTTTAAGAAAGATGTACATATTCAGGTTAATCATCTGTTATATTTTAAATAGTATAATTAGTTACATATACCGTGTTGATAAATTTATTGCAATTGCCAATAAAATCCTGTCTCTAATCATAAGTTCTGTGTGACAAGTGTCGAGGTTTGTCTGTGTGCGCCGCCTGTGCAGCGAAAATCATAAACGATTGTCGCGCCCGTCGCCTGGCTTGCCGCTTCTCGCGAGTATCAAATACCCAGTTTCTACCACTGATAATAAATAAACAATACAACTGGCAAATAGTGAATCAAAAGTGAAGCAAAGAAGTACATAGTCCAGAAGAGACCGAAAATGATGGAAAATAAAGTTATTAGTTGAGTAATTCTATCTCAACCAATAATTAATATGAATAAATGGCACCTGACGAAGATATGAGAACAAGAACAATCAACAACAATAAATTAAAACCACCACCAATCTTTGCATTACAAGCGACAAACATTAAATCGCTTATATTAATGTTTAAAACCCCAGCAAAAGACAGTTATACTTTAAAATCCACTAGCAATGGCCAGGTGAAGATAAAACGAAAAACTCAAGAGAATTACAGTGAAATCATCAAAGCCCTAACCAAACGTTTAAACCGAAACAAGACAGAAATTTTCGCGTTGTGCTTAAAAATTTACACCCATTGAATTAATGAAAGAAGAATTAGAGAAACTTGGACATAAGTGGAATATTAAACATCGCGTCCCAAAAAATTTCTATCCATGTTTTTTACTGATCTCCAAACTAAAAAAAATAAAAAAATATACAACGTGAAATCGCTTCAAAACTGTGTGGTGCAATTTGAAGCACCGCATGTAAAAACGGAAATTCCTTAATGTGACACACGAATAATTGCTGTATAAGTGCGTCAAATGTAGAGAAAATCACGCAACAAAAACATGTGCCCGAAAAATTAAAAATAACGAAGTCAAGTGCACCTTGCTAACACAGAGGGTCTTGGGTATATGAGCAACTACAACAGAATGTATATCCAGCATTGCGTCAAAAGGTTAATAAAATTCCAACAAGAACCTGGGATAATGTCTCAACAAACTGCAAAGAATACCCATGTTGTACAGTACGCTGACACCCCTCAAAGTATCGCAGAGAACGCATCTCAACAAACAACTGAGCTCTCTGATCTTCAAATCATGATGAAGAACTTAATTGACCAAGTGATTACGCTATTAAACTTGTTAACCATCATCATCACTAAACTGACCTAATGGAGGAACTGCTCAAAATCACAATATGGAATGCCAACGGTTTGTGTCGGCATGCACAGGAAATTTTCTACTACCTACGATGAACAAAATCCATGTTAAGTTATTAAACATCATGAACTGGAACAGTATTAGAGTAACTATCTGCAGGCCACAAACATCACTATACAGGACCTTATAGGATCGCTAATTATATCGGTAGTATACTGTCTGCCCAAACATAATAATAAAAAGCACTATTTTAAAACATTGGCAAATCGATTCTTTTTCGGTGGAGATTTTAATGCTGAAAACCCATTGTGAGGATTAAGACTTACTACAACTAAAATAGATATTGATAATGCAGTCCATAAAATAACAAAAATCATACAAAAAGCCGCTTGGCTGATGTTCATGTGGCGGAAACTACAGATTTCTGCCTAGCAGTAGTTAAGAAAAAAATGACAGAGAAATGCGAACTAGGCAAGCGGTGGCAAATTAGGCGATTGACAGCAAACAAAAAAAGTTCACTAAAGCAGCACAAGACCTCAAACAATTTTACGTCTGCGAAAAAGGATCGAACGCGCCCGAAAACAAATTACCAACACCTGGACCCTCCACCACGACAACGCGTGGCAGGCACGCTAAGAACTCTGGATGTAGGAAAACTATTTTCTGCGATATTTTTGTTGTTATTGACAAACCTTATATACTGATTAATAGTTTGACTCTAAGATTCCTTTCTCATGTAGTATCTCTAAATAAGTTAATTCTTCTTCTGCAAAGAAATACCCCAAAATGGATGTGTCAGTGTTGAATTAAAGAAATGTGCCTATAGTTATAAGATGATCTGTGATAATATTAACAATTTTTTAGACAGCCTTATAAGTCATATTTTTGTAATAACTGATAAAAACGCATAATAAAAGACAGTATTAAATGAAAATGAGCGACCACCGTTTGTTACGAGCCCAAGTGAAAATTAACACCAAAGCTAAAGCGAACAAATTAATTAAAATTAAACAATAACAACCGACGGTGTGAAACAAAGTTCCTTAAAAAATCCATTAGAAGTCCAGACATTCAAGACAATACATCTCTAGACAAATAATATTATCACCAGTATAAACAAAGCTTTTAAGAAAATCAAAAGTAAAAAAAAAACAACAAAAATGCATCAACAAAGTAAACCGAAGGAGACAAGCGATCTAATATAGAAAAAAAGTGAACACAAGAAACATCTAACAAGAGAAAAATTAAAATTCATGCACAAAGAAATAAGACAACACGTAGCTATAAAAAATAATGAAATAATACAAGGTATAGAGAAAAACAAGGGACCCAAGGTATTTAGTAAAAGATATCTCTAAGGAAAAACCAGAACTGACTGTTACGTATAAATTTTCTATCCGAACTTGTATAGGTCCGTTACCACATAGCCTTAGTCAAGAGATTACCCAAGAGGGCACCTTTCACTAAGCACCACACGAAAAATATCAGAAATTATAATCGATGAAATGAAACAAACGTTAAAACAACCATATAACAATAAAACGGTCGGAACTGATAAAATAATTATTAAAATCCTACAATCAGGGAGCGAACAAGTTAATTCTTTACCTGGTATAACTTTTCAATACTTTCATCGAGTAAGAAACACTACTAAGCGTATGGAATACTCCCAACTTTATTTTAATCTTTCAAAAAGGCGGTTAAAGAATTATAAACCGATCTTATTAATTTACCACTTATGCAAACTATTTACACAAAAAATAACAAAACTAAATAACCGCTAAACTTCAGAGCAGAGTAAAATACTACAATCATATATAAACAATCAGATAAGTGATGGAAAAGTCTCATGAATACAACCAACTACTCTATATAGTTTTTATAGGCTTCCACAAGGCGTTTGATATGGTCCAAATCTGGACATTAATTAACGCCCTCTTAAGATGCAGGATCAGTTGTTAAATTGTTTGAAAATACAAAACCTATCACGACAAAGCCAGAAGTACAACAAGGCCACTCTTTTCTTCTAAAACTATTTACAAACTTAATAAAGAGAGTATTTAAAAAGCTTCAGTGGAGATCAAAAAGGATAAACAGAAACGGCGAGTATCTCAGTAACCTGACATAAGATTTTATTGTTTGCAAAAAGTATAGAGCAAATCAAAACTATGGTAGAATAATTATGGCAGGATGTAGGACTCACAATCGATATGGCAAAAACAAAATTAATGACAAATAGGAATGATGGGAATGAGTTACCGTTGAATGGACAACAAATACTAATGAGTACATACGCTTGTGGTAACAATTGATACTTAGGGAGCCCACCCAAGAAAAAATTTAATTGCATCGTCGGCTTTTGTCAAATTAAGAACTAATGCGTATTGTCTATTCTAACATATGCTTCTAAGACTTAAGCGTTAACAAAAACCAACATGGAGATACTGAAGGAGAGACAAAGGGAAATAGAAATCCATGTTAGAAATCCGGCTATTAGACAAAAAAAAACATGTATGGATTTGAAAAGTCAAAGATGTAGCAGAAAGACTAGTTAAACAAAAATGGAGATGGCAGGCTACCTTGAACGTTAGAGACGACCAAAGATGGAGTAAAAAGACGACGTTATGGAAACTTCAAACAGGCAAGCAGGACAGAGCAAGACCAAGTGCGTGTTGAAGGCATGCTATCGCAAAAAAGACAAGAATTCAATGGACAGGGAAGGCGTGGAAAATCTTATGGAGGCGTATGCCCAAAATTGCAGTGGACTTTATGATGCTGTTCTATTATTCTATTTATGATGATGATTATTATTATATTTTAAAGTAACCCAGTCTCGTTATTTAATAGTCACCCATCTTATTTTATAAAAACTTAACTTTACAATTGATGTTTGCAGCTCAATACAATGTAGCTTATCAAAATACGCATATATTAATCACTGATAAAAGAAGTACAGCGAAGCAAAAAAGTTATCTTTATTATCTTTATTAACACAATAAAAAAGTTTATAAAAAATGTAGCATTGTTGTTAATATTTAATTTTAAAAATAACTGAAATGTGTAACTGTAATATACTGTTATATTTTTACATGCCATAAATTCTCTTCCCTATATTCTGTAGTGTATTTTTTGAAAGATTTATTGGCTTTGTCTCTTTAATATTTATATAAATAATTTATCGCATACATTCGGGCTACAGCATGTGCTGGGTTATTGCCATTCGCTTTTACTTAATCCGGTAAGCTGGAGGACGCATATAAAAAGCTATTATTGATAATAAGCCGCTGTTAGTGCGTAACCAAGACTTCGACATATGCATGACCTATCGATCGCGCGGGCCGAGGACAAGGACGAAGCGTCCACCTTGTCCGCGTGCCTTTCGGCAATCGAATTAATGAGACATGCCGATCTCATGGGAGAAGGCGGCGATCGTGTCGTGAGGCTCATTGCCCCCACGAGAGAGCAGCATTCAGATACCGTGCCTAATTGCATTAGAGTACCGAGAGTTATCTCCCCGATGACCTGATTAACTGTTTAGGAACTGACGGCACTAACGTTTCGCACGCTACTCCCATGCGCGCTGATCTCGGAGCGATTCTGATAAGCTGTAGATTTTTCGTAGAAAGTTCGTGTAGAGTGGAAGTTATGTTATCTACCCGGCATTCCCATAACTGCAGTTATAAAATCAACCCTACCCTTGCTTTACACCGCATTAAAAGTTGCGGTGTATTCTTGTTAAGATAATTTTGTTGCTTCATGGCGGAGTGGGGTTTTAATGTGATCGGTATGGCTGCTGTAGCGTTACATATGTGTCATCTATCTTTAAATTAAACATTTTTAATAATCGTGTGTGTATAACGGGACTGGATATGTCAAGGATCGTCAAAGATCTAAAAAAAAACCGTTTTTTATCAGATCAGGAAATTCAAGCCGAAATAAAAATTCTTTGAAAGTAACCTGTCTAGGGAGATGTAAATTACTAAAACTTTGATGTCTTATGAGTACGCACATGGGGGCTACAAAAAAATTGTTTCTCAACAAATAAAATGACAATGTTTAAAGCAGTCTACTCCAATCTCTAATGGTTTAGTACTTGATGAATCATACCTTGGATATTTCAGTAAAACTCTGCACTGGTCTATAAAGCAAGTTAAATTAAACGTGGCTGACCAATACCATGATTTATTTTTTACATGTAAACGATTGGGCTTTCTGATAGTCTAGATCTTAATTATCCAAGTATTGATTATTCGAAGTGAACCCTAACAGCCGGGCCGAACGTCCCAAGATTTGTGCAGAAGCTAAAGGTGTCCATTTTGAATAAATTTATGTAAATTATATGTACTAGCAATTAATAAATCCTAAAAATGTTATTCAAGAACACCTAATCGTTTTATTTTGAATTTATACTTAGTTTTGTAACACTATTTATAGGCATATTAATGGGTTGCACCAAAAGTTTATGCTGACTGAGCAAAATTCAAAGGCAAAATTTTTATGTGTAGACGTTCATTTGTTCAATAACGTTTTCACCATCTTGTTCAACAAATTTTCTCCATTTTTCATGCAACTTGATGATTCCGTTCTTCCAAAAATTCTCAGGTTTCTGGCTGAAAAACTTTTCAAGAGTTGAAGTTCTTGCCATTAAGAAAATTTTGCAAATGGCGGGTTGGATAGCATATTCCAGTAAAAGCTTCAACAATTTTTGCCGGGCAATGAAAGAGACACGGGGTCTAGTATTATCCTGATGGAACACGATGATTTTGCTATTGGCTAACTACACGTTTTTTCTAAATCGTTACCTTTAATTTGTCCAGGTACGAACAGCACTTATTTGAATTTATCGATTGGTTGTTCGGTAAGAGCGAATAACGCAGGATTCCTTTTCAATCATGCAAGCATGACTTTTTCGAATGGAGCCTGGCTTTGGGGGTAAGTAATGGTTGCTCATTTTGCTGTCTCTACGAATTTTTTTACTTAACATTGTTCTAAATGACTCATTTTGTATCGCTATTCACTAATTGCGTCAAGAACGGCGTGTTTTAGTTGCGTTTGTCCAGTGTGTTACAAATGGAAATGCCATCCTTTAAATTGTTTTCGGTTAGATTGTGGGGATCTCAACATCATAGCGATTTACGTAATCAAACTTCACTAAATGCTCTTGGACGGTACTTTTCGATATTTTTAGTATACATGATAATGTGTCGTGTATCCCATGTTATTCTCAATTAATGTCTTGATTTGGTCACTGTCAGTGATTTAAGGTCTACATAAGCATTGTTGGACATTAAGGTCAAAATCACCAGCTTTAAACTTAAACAACCGCTCTCGAACAGTTTTTCAGTTAAAGAACTTTCTTTGTAAACACCACACATCTTCTTTGCTGCTTGTGTAGCATTTTTACCTTTCTGGTAATAGCATTAATTGTCTAAAATGCAATTAGTTTTCTCACATCGTCAACAGAGTTCAAGAATGACACAAGTAACTTTGTTTCTAAAAATGCATTAAAGTATCACGTTTAAGAATACGTACACAAAGGGTTTTCTGTAATTGTAATTTAAGTATCACATTGATGTGTGCCGTCAGATATCTATATTAAGTAAAAGAATTGAATAAATTTATTTGTAATAAGATATAATTTACTTTGTACATATCTATAAAATTTATTCAAAGTAAAAGTGGGCTCGTCTGCATCTATAAAAATTTAAAGGCATGGAAAACGCACTTACCTCCCAAAATTAAAAAGTTCAAGATTTGTAGTACTAAAAATATGCAACAATATAAAACAAAAACTAAAGAGTAAACCCCGAAATTCTAAATATCATTGAAAACTAAATAAAAAGATATTTTGAGTAAGTTTATAATGTTATTGTAGATGTTTATATACTATAATTTAATTACTTTTTAAGGTTTCTTTATTCTCAAGTGCTTTACATAAATGTATAAAGTTAAACTGTTCCGATTTCTTATAAAACAATATGTAACCTCTTTTTTAATTATTTATATTTTTTGTAATAATGCTATTATCTTCATTTTCAAGGCAGCGTCTTTTTTAAAAAACTAACAAATTGTTTTATATATGTAAATTAAGTTGCATTTTAAGGAACGACTCATCAAATAAAATCTAGACTGCTTAAGAAGTCTCTCTTTAAAAAAAATTTATGTTAATCAAAGGTTAACTTTTATATACCTAAATACCAAAAATTTAAAGACAACTGACAAATACTTCATATACGAAAATAAATATAAATATAATAAATTATTTTCTAAATCGTTGAGACAATTACTTCAATAAGAATGATACATTTAGTATCCCCTGGCCCAGTCATGGTGGGCGGGTGCCAATGTAAACAGGAGAATTCAGTTAGTAACAGACATTGTTTTGTAAATTTTAGATAAACAGGAAATATAATTACAAATTGAAGTCGTAAATAAAAGTATGTTAGCGTGTGGTGTTAAAAATACGGAGTCTGCGCTAGACCCTAGTTCACGACATACACAACACATTTTGGCTATGAGCATGGGATCTAAAAATGATAAAGATTTTTATTACAGCTTAAATGGAATAAAGTAATTTTAGATCAGTTTTTGTTTCTTGTGTCAGTTGGCAGTAATACAGAATGTCAGTTAGTGAAGCATTAAAGAGTTTTAAATCGGCATTCGATGACTTAGAAACAAGTGTTAAGGTTTCCTAGTGATCAATGCAATTGAGCGAAAAAAAAGACGTAACCCGGTACCGAGCTATGTTCCTCTTCAGTATTGGTATGGTCACCTTCTCCACGTTTTCTGATTTGTTAGCACCGGATGACCCACTCTCTAAGCTCTTCAAGGATGTCGTCGCAGTCCTAAAAGCACAACGTTTCAAATTCGCTAACCACTAACAGCAGCAAAATAAATCAGTATCTACAGTTTATCCAACGTAGCAGCACAGAAAGTCTGTCTTGGAAAGGACGATGATGTGAAACTGGAGGAAGTGGTGCAAGTCATGCTTGTACTTATTAGTAATTGCCAATTTTAGATATCCACGCACCTTTAGGTCCAAAAAGAGCTCAAAATCTAGAAAAGGTTTTTACAAGTCCCCCAACAACAGTTTCATGTGGAAAAGTTAAACGCCATCCTCACTCAAAGGCCTATTCAAGTTACACATCACAGTGAACGAGTGTTCACACAAGAGTGTCGTCTGTTATTCTTGCGAAGAGCTTGAACACTTCAAAAAGTACTGCCGTTCCAAACAGCGCCTACAAGGGCCAGATAACTGTCATGTCTACCAAGTACAGCCGTCAACTGAGTATATACCCATTAAGTTGAAGTTTAAAGTCAACGGTTAGCCTTATCAAATGGAACACGACAGCGACTGTGGAAAGGAAATGCTCAATAAAGCTTTTTGGACAAAAAAAAAACTCCCCAAAATTGTACCCGTCCAAGTACACTTTTCGTATTTACTTTGGAGAAATTTTTAAAATTTAATGCAGACATTTCCTACGACGTTAAAAAGCAAGCAGCAGCAGCCTCACAGTTGAGTTTCTCTTAAAGGAGTATAATGACCTGTTCTCATCTCCTACTGACGCTGTTGGATTGCATTCGCCCGAATGTCCAGTTCCACGTCAGCAAAGTTCGACAGCAGCAGATCAAGGATTATGACAAATTTGTCAAATTTCGGATTCTAAATGTTAACCAGGAAGTGTGGGTGCAAACATTTTCTAACACCGGCTAAGGTGGTCATTCAACAGCGTGATAAAAGCTCTGAGTCCAGTTACATACCTTGTGGTATGCAACGGCTTCAAATATAAGCGCTACATCGAACAAGTCTTGGAAGCTCACTCGTTGTTACACCCAAACGAACCAAGTCAAATGGAAATTAAAGTCAGAAAGCACCCGAAGTTAAATATCCAGACGCACAGCTTTAACCGGAGCCAAGAACACCTGTACGATCACTTCTCTCCAGACGATACCCTCAACGGAGTCATCGCAAACCATACCGTTTTTCTAACTGAATTACGCACGCTGCGTTAAGTTGGCTCATTGTAAATAGGGGAATCTAGTTGGTAACGGACATTGTTTTATTAATTATTTATTGTAAATGTAATTGTAAACTAAATTCGCAAATAGAAGCGCGTTAGCGTATGGCATACACCATAGTTTCAAATATAAGTAAGCCGTGTTAACCTAATATTCAAAATAACGTTTTAAGATGGCAACGCAAGATTTTAATTAACTAAAACAGCTAAATAGGTAAATCTACTACACAATGGTTTGACTTTATTATCATGCCAGTTGTTAATGATAAATTATTTGTTAACGCATCTTAACATTTTAATTACTGCTATTAAAAAGTTATGCTTAAAAGGATTAGAATAAACTTAAAGACGTACATTATTAAATCTTTTATTTGATTTCAACTTTACTATAAATAAGTTTTCAAGATTATAATTTAAAAAGTGGGTTATATCAATGTGCTAAATAAAAATTTGTTGTACACAGAAAATACGTTTAGGTTATATATTAAGTATCTAAAAATATAAACAATTTTATAAGACCAATTTAAAACACCTTCTAGTATGGAATGTTGTCCCTTAGAGCCTATGAACTAAGTGAAAAGTATGCATTTGTTTCTCTCATAGTAAACATACGCTCGACGCATTCCGTTATCTCTGAAATTGCAGTGCCATACGTAAAGAGTCAACTGGAGGTTCCTTTATATTTACGATACAAAAATCGTACGTACATATAATTTATTCTATTTACTAAATATAGAGACAACGAGCAAATAAGCGAGCAGGATGTATAATACAGAAAGAGAACGTAAAATACATTTACAAATGAACAGGAATACCAAAAATAATAATAAAAGTAGAAATTAATATAGACAAGATCCTGAAAATATCGTAATAGTGGCATATGGATTAAATGAGAATGAGTGAGCAGAAAAGAAATACGAATTCTAGGAATTATTATCGGATATAATAGACAATTACAAAGGAAGACTAATAATTATAGGAAACTTAAACACAAGAGTAGGTAAAAAGAATAAAAAAACAGGAGAGGCAATTGGACGATATGGGAAAAGCTGCAAAATAACAATGAAACAAGATTACTAGATTTCTGGATATTAAATAACCTAGTAGTAACTAACACATTTTATGCTCACAAAAAATACACAAATTTATAAGAAAACTACGTAGTAGAAATGAAAGGTCTATAATAGATACATATTAATAAACACAAATCATAGAAGAGAAATAAAAGCACAAGGGCAAAACAGAACCAGAAATATGCTATAATCATTACCTAGTTATGTCTAAAATAAAGACACAGGTGTTAAAACAAAAACAATTAACTAGAATTGAGGAAAATAAAAATAGTTGCACAGAAAAAATCAAAACGTACAAGCTGCAAGAAATAGATACGGCAAAAGAACATTAACTCAAGAGTGGAAACAGAAATGGACAAAATAAATGAAAGTGGATTAAACGCAGAAGAGCTGTGTGTATTAAATAAAGTAGCATAAGAAGTTTGTGGTGCAATATAAATTAGAGAACACAACAAACAAAGCAGGTGATGGAATGAAAAAGTCGAAACAAAAATAAAGAACAAGAAAGAGGAATGGATGGAGCATTTGAGAGATAGAACAAATACAAATATGACAGATACAAAGAACAGAAGAATAAAATAAAAATGATAAAATTAGTAAAGTAAGAATCATAGAGACCTTTTGGGTGTAAGATGGAGAGAGATCACTCCGGAAACCAAAAACTGTTTTATAGAGTATTAAAAACACCCAGATAAGATAAATCATATAAAATAAAAAACCTTATAAGTAAAAAAGGAAAAATACTAGATGAAAAAGAGAACATTATAAAGAGGTAGAAAGAGCATTTCGAGCAACTTTAATGACAGAAAAGAACAATGAAAAAGAACAGGCGTACATTACAAAAAATAGTAAACAAGAAAAAGATATAACAACAACAGAAATGAAAGAAGCTATGAAAAGATTAAAAAAGAGCACAGCAGTAGAGCATGATATAATATATACAGAGATGAACACAAACTTAGGATCGAAAGTTTTGGAAAAACAATTAGAGAACACACAAAATGGATTTAGTAAAGGTAGAGAAGCAGAAAACCACATATTTGAGATAAATCAATTGATAGAGAAATATACTACAAATAAGATATAAGTGGTTTTCATAGACATAAAAAAATCATTAGATAGTGTAAATTTGTTTTTAAAAAAATTTATACTACACCGTCAAACAATAAGGTCACCTCTTTTAGTAGCACACGTCAACACAGTTCCATTCTTACAGGTAATTCAATTCAATAATATACATCAACATCACCTAACGAAAACAGAAAATAAACGCGCCATCTCAAAGGTGAAAACATTATTCATCTCACAAACCAGAAGAAAGAGCATATAGAGTAGTTATTCAAAATTTACGCCATTCCAATAATCTTATCAAAAACGAATTATCCGAACAAAGTTTTAAAATCTGTAACATTATATACATTTACACAGAGCAATTAAACAGTATTTTCCCCTCTTTGTAGTAGACCTCGAACCAAACAAAAATAAAAAATATTTAACGTAAAATTTATCAGCGACATAATTGTTTTCATTAAACTCTCCAGAAAAAAAACATTTTAATTATCCTTTAATTATTCTCCAATATTTGAAATGTCAAGACTAAGGACAAACACAAATATACTGTAATAAACCTTCTACCTGCGTCAAATAGGACGGTGAACAGAAAACTTTATTATGCTAAAATATTACAATAATTTATCGGGTCGATTGTCAAAATTGCACAATTTATTAGCACTTCAAAGAGCCAAAAATGCATCTTTTAGAAGAATAGTGGATAAAACTCACTCGGAATAAATTTTTACTAATATAAATAATTATCAATAATAATAATAAATAAATAACCTTAATAACGAATTTATACGTTCCAGCCCAGATCTATCTACTACTAAAATCATACCTTGTTGATAGTTTTCACCAAGTTAAGCTTTATATTGAGGTTTCAGTCTACAGCCAAATCATGTCCGGAGTTCCGCAAAGCAGTGTACTGCAACCACTTCTCTACTTGATTTACTCTTCCGATTCACCAACCACACTATCCTGACAGTAGGTAAAACATTATAAGCAGCACCAGAACACCTACAAAACTTCTTGACTTACTACAGGCCTAGACTAACAAATTAATAGTAACAATCAAGAGTAGAAAATCTACACAAATTACTTTTACCAATAGACGAACAGTATGTTTGCAAACTAAATTCAAAAACTCTTCAATCCCAGTATCAATAAAAATAGACATAAAGTACCTCGAAGTGCAACAGTCCCAGATGACTTCTTGGAAATATTAGCTGTACAAATATTTATTGAGGACATTAACGTTCAGAAGACCTAACAAACCATGAGGTTGGCTAGACTAAAAACATTGAAGCGCTCACGTGTGCATTGGAATTTGAAACTGTCAAACAGGTGTCTAAAAGGTATGGCAATGTAAGAGTACTGGCTGCAAATACTAGAGAACAGAATAAGGTACCCGTAAAAAACTTAGCAGAAAATATTGTAAAGATACAGAGGAAAAGAGAACGGTGTTTGTGCTGCTGGAATTATGGTAAAAAATTCGATGCAAGACACGACGAAGGGCTTCTGGGGTTCCATAGGCGGGAAAAGAAAACGGGTTAATGAGAAGTGGAAACCGCCGTTCTTTAATGGTGCAGCCCGGGCCATGAAAACAAAAACTGCGACTCTGGTGCATAATTCGAATAGTGTTTATGTCGATAGCCGGATAAAGGAAAAATTGCACGCTTTTCTATTGCGTACCAGGACAACGAAAACTATTCCGAGACTCGAAGTCAACACTTTTCTGCCAACCAACAGAAAACTTCGAACGACAACTTGGGCTTGATGAATTAAAATTAGTGGTCGCCGCATTCTGCAGTGGTTTGAGTTGTGACCAGCAGACAAAAGGTTAAAAATTTGTTTCCATAGGAATCAAGACGTATTCCAAAACGACAAGGAGTCAAAAGGCAAGACATATTTTCCTCACAAAATACAGAGTGTCCCACAAAGATATTTCAAGACTTCGAGTATAGCTTCTTTAAAACGTTTTAAGCAAAAAAGTAATACATCCGGGCTCTGTTTCCTAAGCTCTTCGATGCCTGGCGGATGGACAACTCACTAAAAATAATTGAGTACCTGCGTTTATTTCTAACAAAGGGCAATAATAGCTGTCGTCTAAGGCGCGGTGCTTGCCAAATCGCCCCGCATCAGAGATGGTGCGCGACGACCGAGCAGACAGAACAAACATATGAGAGCCTTAACCTCTCATTTCGCGAGCTATGCTCCCACATGGGGTGTTAGAGCTTTACAATTATATAGTTTCAATAAACATGGGTCGAATGGTCAATCGTTTTTGAGATATTGATGACACAAGTTAAGCGTCTTTGGGGGTGTTTGGTCGTTCTCACATTTTATTCTTCCTCCAAATATTATTATTGTAACATTTGTTGCCAAAGAGACTAGATGTAGACAAGGATGATATCTACTTAAAGGGGTAGTTGTTAGTGACATTGCTATTACCAGCCTAAAATAATAAATTTATGACAAAACCCAATTTGCATTTAATTGAACAAATGATTAAATTATTTAAAACAAGTTAACAGTTATTAAGAAACATGTCTGTATAATTTTTTCTGCTTTATTTTTCTGGAATGAAAGAAAAACTTGTAAAATTGTTTTGTGACTTGGAGAGCGACGATTCGGGTATATAATTCTGTGCTCTTTTGTTGCTGCAGATGATTTATCGTTGCAATACCCGTACAAGAAAACTATGTCAGTATATTCGGAGTATGAAATCAGATATAAAATTTTTACAAAATTAGTTAAAAATTTCAAACCAAATTAATTCAAAAAACCCAAATTAAATTGCTCCCACCTATCAAATCTTTTATTTTAAATAGCGACAGACAATGTTTTGAAAATAAAAATCAAACTAAATGTGCTTGGTAACCATAGTATCAACTAAAATGATGACCGGTTTCGAGAAAGAAGGAAGAGCTAGAACGACCAAACACACCCAAAGACCTCTAACTTGCTTTGTCGATATCTCAAAAACGGTTTAGAATTCGACCCATGTTTATTGAAACTTTTTTGCTTAAATGTTTTAAAGAAGTCTTGGAACATCCTCGTGAGACACTCTGTTGATACCGGCAATGTTACTTCCATACGACAAAGTGCCAGACGACTTCCACTAGCCAAACGAGAAAAAGTTAAAAAGATCATTTGAGATATGAAAATTTATGGCTTGATTGAACTTTCTACAAGTTCGTAGAGTTTACTAGTTGTACTAGTTAAGAAGAAAAACGGGTTCATCAGATTTTGCGTTGACTATCATCGACTTAACGATGTCACGAAGAAAGACAGATTCTCAACCTTAGATCTAAAGAGCGGATATTGGCAAGTTGAAATAAACCCCAAAGACAAAGAAAAACAGCTTTTTCTGTTAGGTCTATACTATAGCAGTTTATAGTGATGCTTTTGGACTTTGCAACGCCCCTTCGACCTTTGAAAGTTTAATGGAGACAGTGCTTAATGGGCTATTTGTAAATTATGTTTGGTGTATCTGGATGACATCATAGTGACTGAAAAAGCGTTACAGTAATAATACTTTGAAAATCTCTTCGAGAAGTTCACCACAAGCTTTCAATCTTGGAGGCCAAATATGCCTTTGCTATATTTGTGTCACGTTAAAAAATCTATAATCTTACAGACATAGATGCAAAATTTCGACCTATAGAGGTACGGCAAGGAAGATCATAAAAAAAACATTATTTTATTCCGATAGCTGTTGTGTCGTCATTTTGTTTTTAAATGATATAAAAAATATATCTGTGTACCTTAAGCGATGTGTAATCATGTACAAAAAACCAAAATTGAAGAAAGTGTTTTGTCTTTCCACAATAAATTCGAGAATGACTCTTAATTTTGAAGCCAAAAGGTAGTATTATATTAACTGAAATTGAGAATAACTAAAGACACATAATTTATCTTTTAATAAATCTACTGTACATTTGAAAAGAGAGTAAACAAAGACAGCTGATATGAAATGTGGCATAACTGAGCTCTGAGCGTACGTTTGGTTGCCTATCTTTAGGATTGTTTTGCATATCCTACTGACTTATCCCACTGTTATCATTTGTAAATAAATTGTTTCACCCTTCCCCCCACATTTCTAAAATTCGAGGGAAGTCATGTGAAAAATTGTCAGCTAAAAATATCTTTTTGCGGGCAACCCCTCGTAACTTATTATAATAATGTAGAGACAAGAACTGCAGCCACAGATGTCTACGCGACGGTCTCATTACAGGGGACATTTGAAAATTGTTACAATGTATTAATATTACTAAAACATCACACTTGCTTTTCCAATTTGTCTTATTATATAATTTCCTATTATATAATTATAATATTTTTACAATTCAATATTTATATTTATCTAATATTATATCCAACACAATGTTTTTCATTAAATAAACAATAAATTATAGAGCAGATTTTATATCATGCTCTAGTATAACAAAAAACAATATACAATATAGATTTGATTTAATATGTAGCAGTGAATTGCACTGAATATGCCACTAGTTTTACCCCTTACAACTCGATTTTTAAATACTTACATTTTTAACATTTAGAGCATATTAGCGCAATGTGAGAATACAATTTGATATAGTGAATAATAACTTTTCTTTTATGATATAACTAAAAATAACATAACCTCTGAAGATACATATCAAGTAAATAAATAAAAACCTGCTAAAGTTGAGACAAATAGGTACATTCAACGTCAGCGATGTAAAAGTGGCATATCTTCCGTTTTTAATAAATTACACATGTGTATGCATATATTTAAGGGTATACTAGATCACACTGGTAAAATTAACTGAAATATATAAGATATATAAAAAAATAAGTATATAACATTTAACTTATCAAAAAAAAACGCTCTTTGCATTTAATACTGATTTTACGACTCTAGGCATTTTTTAGATTAATTTTTTAATTTCTCGAGCGGTAAATGGTTCCAGGAACCTTGAAGAAGACTTTAAAGACGATTTTTAGACGTGAGAGTTGAGGTCTGAACTCCGTGGAAGCCATGTCATCATTTTGAGCATTTTTTGTTGTTCTTGGTTTGGTGGATACTCCCTACAAAGCTTTAATGCATGTTTAAGATTGTTGTCTTGCATCATCATAAACCTTTTTCCGATTAATCATAGAACAAATAGCATGGAGCTTTCCGTTAAAATTTTTTTATGCTGTTCAGTCCTCATAATTCCATCAACTTTTACCAAGTTCCCTACACTAACCAAAGAGGAGTCTTAAATCATTTTTTTAGTCTTAGACCGACGCACGAAATTTCTGACTGAAAATTTCAAATTTGGATTTGTCTATCCATAATACGTTTTGCCACTGTTCACTTGTCCAACAACGATGCTTTTGCGCTGAAGCCGTTTGATCTTATTACCACACTGTAACAACGGTTTTTTGGTCGCAATACAACCATGAAGATTATCCTCCTGAAGACGCCGCTTTATTGTGCTGATTTGATATTGTTTTATCACGTCCCCGGTTAAACTCCACAGCAATATCTGGGGCAGTGAATCTTCTATTTTCCTTACTCATTAGTGTGATGAATCGATTCTTTGCATTGGATATTACTTGTGATGACCCAGGGCAATAGCGACCCCTAAAACTTCTTGTTTCTCTGCAGTGTTGTAATGTAAGATTCGCCGTCGAAGCACAAACCTCTAACGTTTTCGCGATGCTACTCACTGATAGCCTTTCTCGATGTCAACTGAGAATGGCTTGATGAGTTTCTATGGATAGAGGCTTATCGCGGGTCATTGAATGCGATAATTCAAAACGAGACGTGAAAAAACCCAAGTAATTGGAAAGCTCCGAAGTCGGAGCTCCGGACGGCGCACAATTTTTTTAATGTAAACAAACATGTAAAACAAGAAATAGAGACAGAAAGAAAGATTCGAAGTGTTACATGACAGTTCAAGGACGTAAGCGGGATATGATTTTTTTATTCTAGTTTTTTACCAACAAATGCTTATAAAAAGTGTTGATAATTTTTGTCACTTTTTAAGTATATAGATTACAAGGTAAATGTTAATAATGGGAAAAATTTCACTTACAGATCTACTCCTAAGTTGCCGTGAGTTGTAAAATGCATATAAAGTAGTCGATTATTCATATCAAAAACAAACGGAAATATTCTTGCTTCATTTATGCTTCGTTTGATAATAGAGGTGTATATTCGCATACTTGACTTGAAAGAACGTGTTCTCTAAGCTATTGCACTCCAGGTAAGTGATCCGTTAGCCTGGTATATGCCAAATAATTACGTTGAGTGTCCTACATAAGAATTATTGCTATTGCTGCATGTGTAGAAATTAGCATATGGGGCTTTTCTTTCAAGGTAATGATTTTGTAGCTACCTTTGGCGATAAGTCACTACTATTAAAAAATTAATGTCGTCAATTACCTTCAAAGATGGAGTAATCTTTGTTAGGAATGGTATCAAAACTACACAACAATCATCTATTTACTAAGAAAAATTGTCATTCTATGGTTAAAGTTTATTATTATTAACAATTTAGCATCAATGTGTGAATTTAGATCATTAATGACTTAGCTGGACCAGTCATTCTTCCACAACGCCTAGTATATTTTCAATTTCTGTAGAATACTCTGCCGTTATTGCTTAAAGACGTGCCATTGGTAGTCATGTGGTTGAAGTATGATGCATTTCTAGCTCACTACAACGTTCATCAGCATCTCAATAACAACTTCTCCAACAGATAAATCGGACCAGATGGCCCTGTTGCTTGGACCATCAGATAAACAAACTAAAATTTTCTTGAATTTTCTTATGGGGCTACTTAAAAAGCATTATGTGTGCTGAACCAGTTTTTGATGTACCACACTTAAATCAACATTCACCCTGTATAAAAATTTATTTCCAAATGATTGTTAGAACTTTAAGTTGAAGCTGATTTATGGTGGTTATGATATTATTAGTCGATTTGTTTAGCAACTTTCCTATTTTTAAAATTTTTTAGAAAGCAAGTGGCCCTAAAAATTCTCTTAGTTGCGTTTGTGAAGTAATTTGAAATTCAGTGCTCAATTTTCTATAATGAAAAGTTATTCCAGGGTTTTTGTTCGTATTAGGTGTCAATGTCATTAAATGTTCCAAACGCGGTAATATTGGCGAGTGAATCAGCTTTTCACCTTGCAGTCCAACGCTGTCAGGTGTTTTTCTGCAATTTCCTAACGAATCTGTTATTGGGGCTTCAAACCGTTTCCTGGTGCGTAACTGTTACTTAATACACTTGCACGCCCACACGGGCCCCAACGAAAAAATCCGAAATGCCCCGCGCAAAAAATGAATCAAGGCTGAATACTCAAAATTGCATACAATTACCGCTAATAACTGGAAATGGTGTTATTAATGTGAA
This sequence comes from Sinelater perroti, assembly GCA_036346155.1. Lineage (NCBI taxonomy): Eukaryota > Metazoa > Arthropoda > Insecta > Coleoptera > Elateridae > Sinelater > Sinelater perroti. The sequence continues at coordinate 16,262,904 of JARFIY010000046.1, forward strand.
AGGGAGTGAGTACCAGCGGCATGCGTGATAACGACAAGTGCTTATTGTGCTTTTTTCAAGCGGCAAGGGATTTGCTGGAGGCGCACGTTCTGCATTAGTTAATTGGAACAGCCAAGGTCTCTTCTTGTTTATATAATTATCGCTAATTACGAATTCAACGTGACCGAGATGGCAGCGCGTTTTAATTAGATAATTACGTCTTCGCAGAAAAATCTGCATGCTCTCGCTTTCGATCCGCCTCCGCAGGATGCGCTCGCGCTCGGGGAGTCCGCCTGCGACGCGCTAATAAATAAATCAAGCGCTGGGGGACAATTTCTACCCTTCAGCGATGCAGGCAGCGCGGTTATTATTTAACCGGGGCCTCCTGCAGCTAGGAGAATACAACAACCGTGCTGTTCCAGCTGACAATGAACAGCCCCCCATAAATATTAATTTGGGTTTTTATTGCACTTGATTTCAATGTGTTAATTTTCCATTGTGTTTTGACGTGCTGGAAGATATAGGGATTCCGCGCCGATTTATGGCCGGACGCGAAAGCTATATGTTTGCGCCAAATTGGATCTAGAACATCATTAGACCGCAATGTAAGCTTGAAAGATGATTTACACTTAAGTATGGTTTAAAAACGATTAATGCACGCTGAGCTCGATTACAAATTAATTTGGAAGTAATGTAATGTCGTCGTTAATAGTTGTCATAGCAACGCATTAATCATCTTTTGTAGGTAATTTGTTTTTACCAAATGGGATTTAAAATTCATCAGGGATACTACGAGGAATGTTCACGGTGGTTTATTTATGTGATGTTATGTAAAACACTATAGGACAAATTATAAGTTTAGAAATTATATTTAATGCGAATGAAGAATAAGTTGTTTTTTCAGTTAAATAAAAAAGAACGTTTTATTTTAATTACATTGACTTTTTTATATTTTCTATTTTATTTAAAATTTTTTAAATTAGTAAGTAAAAAATTATATTCTTTACAAAAACAATTTTATTAATGGTAATGTATCAAGTAAATAAGTAATATGCTAATATACTAATATGCATTATTAGGAAGAACTATTTATTAGTGTTATTCCAACAGCAGTTGTGTCTCCAAGTTGCGAATCCTGCTACTAGTTTACCAAATACCAAAGATTAAATCGATTTAAATCAAAGAATGTCAGCGAACAATAGAAATAGACCCTTCTCAGGAGCACCCCTAACTGTTATATCCTTAAACATAGAAAAATCTATCTGCAGCAAAACAAGATTTATTACTACAGATGTGCAAGAACAAAATGCGATGTCCTCTGCTTCCAAGAAACATACAGAGAAATAAACGAAAATAGACTTAAAATAACAGGTATGACACTAGTCAAAGAACACCTACATTAACAATATGGCAGTGCAGTTTTTGTAAATTTGCAAAGAGTATTCGATGAAGTAAAAGGTGTCGTCACTGACGACGACATAGAATTTATTGGCGTAGAACCTAGGTAAAATTGCCATATCTGCGTTTTACACAAACTACCTAACACATAATTTAAATACTCCGAGTGAAACTACATAAAAAACAAACAAAATCTGCAAATATTGGAGAGTTTAACAGCCACAGTATAAATTGGGGATATTAATAAACAAATTAGGACGACCAACTATTAGAATAATGGGCCAAACGCAACCTAATAACTCTGGTGTACGATCCTAAACAACAAGCCTTTTTTAACAGTTGGCGCTGGCACAGAGGATACAATCCAGATTTAATCTTTGTCAGCAACACCCTAGAGGATATGTGTAACAAGACTGTATTCGACCCGATACCAGATACTCAACCCTGACTCTTAACGCAACTAGGTCCTGCTTTATGTCCAAACAAAATTTCGTTTAGAAGGCGCTTCAACCTTAAAAGAGCCAACTGGACTGTTTACTCGAGAATTAGACGAAAAAAATTTACAAATACAACTACAACCCAAAAACTACGAAAAATTTGTACTTCTAATAAAGAAAGTGGCATATAATATTTCATAAGGCTGTATAACCACGTATAGAACTGTTTTTGCAAGTGAACTCAAAACGGAATATAAAAATTACTGCAGGCTACCGATACTGATCTACTTTCAGAAGAGACTATAGAATTCTAAATATGATACACATCACAAGAAAAGCCTGCAGCTTATTAAGGAAATTATGTGAAGATAAGACACTAGCCAAAGACATTTCTCCAGTGACAACCAACTGTATTACACATCAGTTGTTGTTAAGCGAACGACTAGACCCAACTAGTAAAATCCAAAAAACTGAAAATAACAGCACTGATGCAGCATTTACAACTAAACGATTATATGTAGCAATTTTTTGCTTGAAAAACGGAAATGCAGCTGGGCCTAATGATGTTAGAAACAAACTGTTAATTAATACTGACCCGAAATCTCACAACTGGTTGGTAGACCTACACAATAACTGCTAGAAGTCATGCACCATTCCAAAAATATGGCGCCAAGCAAAAGTAGTAGAAATGCTTAAACCCAGAAAACCAAAAGGAGAAATAACCTTTATGTTGTGTACCACCTTAAAACTGTATGAAAGATTGATCCTAAATAGAATTACTTCTAAAATAAATCAAAAACTAATTCTTAAACAATGTAGATTTAGACATGGAAAGTCGTGCACTGGACAAATCTTAAACTTGACTTAACATATAAATATGGTTTTCAAAGAGGAAAAGCAACAGGGGTGGTATTCATTGATCTATCAGATGCATATATTACGGTAAATCAAAAACAACAATATATAAAAGCACATTTCAGATTTTTATTTGGTACAAGTAATACAGTGTCTTCTGTCTAATCGTCGATCTTCTTCTTAAAGTTTCGATTCGTTTCGGATGTTGGAAATCATGATGGCAATACGGACTTTATCAACAGCGGCACGAAACAGTCCAGTTGTTGTTGTATTGAACCATACTCGCAGGTTTTTCAGCCACGATATGCGTCTTCTGCCGATGCTTCTTTTTCCTTCGATCTTACCCTGGAGGACCAATTGTAGGAGCCCATATCTCTGATTGTTGCGCATGATGTGCCCTAGATACTCCAGCTTACGAACTTTTATTGTTGTGAGGAGTTCTGTTTCTTGTTTCCCCATTTTCCTCAGCACGGTGTGGTTGGTTACATGCTCTGTCCAAGATATACGGAGGATTCTGCGGTACAACCACATCTCGAAGGCCTCTATTTTTCGTCTTGATGCCTCTGTCAGTGTCCACGTCTCTGCTCCATACAGCAATACGCTGAAGACATAACATCTCAGTAGTCTTAATTTAATGGGTAAAGATAATTTATGGCACTTGAATAGTTTGGCCATTTTTACGAACGCTGCTCTCGCCTTTTCAATTCTACACTTTATTTCCAGTGAGTGGTCCCAGTTTTCATAGATTGTTGTCCCAAGGTAAGTATATTTTCGCACACGTTCGATCCTGTTGTTGTCAATCGTTAATCCGGTGTCAACAATGTGATTTTTTGTAATTATCATATATTTGGTCTTTTTGGTATTTAGGGTCAGTCCGAACCGCTTGCTAACTTCTGTAATTCTGTTCATAATTCGTTGGAGACTGGTGATGTCGTTTGTAAACACTATCGTGTCATCCGCATATCTAAAATTATTTAATATTTCTCCGTTGACTCTGATTCCATCATCTATGCTGCCCAGAGCTTGCTAAAGATGTGTTCCGAATACACGTTGAACAGAAGAGGAGAAAGTACGCATCCTTGCCTGAGACCGCGTTTTATCTTGATGTCTTCTGATATCATGTTGCCAGTTTGCACTGCTGCTTTTGATTCCAATAAAGGTTGCTTATTATTCTTATGTCTCGATTATCAAGGCCTATTTCTTGAAGTATGTCTATTAGTTTATTATGTTGGACTTTATCGAAGGCTTTTGATAATCGATGAAGCAAGCATATATGTCATGATTTACATCTCTGGCTCTTTGAAATAGAACTTGTAGGCTAAAAATAGCTTCGAGTTCCCAAGGCATTGCGGAATCCGAACTGTTCTCTACTTATTTGTGCTTCACACGTTGTAAAAATTCTGCGATGTATAATTTTTAGAAATAATTTTAGGAGGTGACTCATAAGGCTGATGGTACGGTAATCTTCGCAATAATTAGCATTTGGTTTTTTGGGGATTGTCACAAATGTTGATCTTAACCACGGTTCAGGGATTTTTCCGGTGGTATAGATAATGTTAAAAATTTTTGCTAGCCATTCTACACTCCTTCGTCCATCATTTTTAAAAATTCGGTATGTATATGATCAGGACCTGGAGCCTTTTCGATTTTTAACTGTTTTATGCATTTTTCCACTTCGTCGGTGGTGATGGGTAAGGGCTCTACTTCTGGATATTCTTGAGGTTCATCTGATCTATCAACGTCTTCGAAAAGGTCTTCAACATATTTCTGCCAGGCAGAAATTTTTGCGTCTGGTTCTATAATTATTTTTCCGTCCTTGTTGAGTAGCCTTGTTGTATTGTTTGCTTTGTAGATTTCTGCAGCTTCTTTTACTTTTTTATACATGTTAAATGCATCTTGTTTTTGTTCTAATTGTTCAATTTCTTTGCATTGTGTTGTTAGCCATGTTTCTTTAGCCATCCTTATTTTGTATTTTATTAATTTCTGGATTTCTTTGTATCTGGTGTCGTTATTTTTTGCTTTTCGTCAGTCATCCACTTTTTTTTCTTTCGGTTTTGTACTGTCAGATACTTATCTCCGATTTTGTCAAAGGATGTTGTCATGTCTCGAAGTGCTTCTTCTACCGTTTGGTTTTTGTTTATACTCTGTTCACATGTTACACCTAGTTCTTGTGTCATATTCCCACGCGTTTGCGGGCTATCACTTATTTTCCTAAGGTCCCATTTCTTTTTTACAATTTTTCTCAAGCATTTCTTTAGTTTTAATCTGAATTTTCCTACTAATAAGCAATGGTCTGATGCAATGTCCGCTCCAGGGTATGTTTTGGCGGCTAAACAGCTATTGCGATATCGTTTGTTTATTAGAAGATAGTCGATCTGGGTTCGTACTCTCTTCTCTTTGGGTTCGTCGGGGTTGGTGGGGGCGGTCCATGTGTAGAGTCTTCTTGGTGGTAGCTTATATAGTGTATTAAGGATAACAAAGTTTTCTTCTTCTACGAACATTTTAAGTCACTCTCCCCGCTCATTTCGTACTCCCAGTACGTATTCACCGATATGCTCTCCGCTTCTACCTTGGCCTATTTTAGCGTTTAAATCTCCTATAATAAGAGTTAGTTCTTGCTTTTTTAGTTGGTTCAATGTATTTTTAAGAGATTCGTAGAACTCTTCTATTTTGTCTTTCTCCGCTTCGGCTGTTGGGGCATAGACCTGTATTATATTTATGTTTATGGGATTTTCACTTAGTTGGATAAGTATTAGTCTCTCTGATACAGGTATGAAGTTAGTAACATATTTTTGAAGTTTGCTTGATAGTATCAATCCGACACCATTTATAAATTGACCTTTTCGTTTCCTGAATAGTATACTTGGTGTTCGTCTATTAAGTATTGGCCATTGTTTGGCCATCTCATCTCCTTACCCCATTATGTCCAGTTGAAGTCTTTTGATTTCAGCTACTGCGTTATTAATATTTCCTTGTTGGGCCATCGTACGGACATTCCAAGTTCCAATTTTGATTGGACTCTTTGACAATTTTAGCCTTTGTTGGTCTTGTGATTTGCAAGGGTTTCGCTGGATGACGACCTGAGAAGCCTTGCTGGTGTTTCTTCTCCTGCCGAATCTTGGGTTCCGATTACCATGATTAGTATTCATTGTATTATTGCAACTGTTTGCCATCTTGATTTTTTCTTGGAAATGCACTTTGTGCCTCTAATCAGGTGGTTTTCCGTTGCCTTCCTGATTCCGATGCCGTTGATCTTCTTACCGATTCCTCCGCCTTCGAGGGCGATTTCTCACCCTCAGGACAATGGGGTGCCCATCCTGACCCGAGAGTCAAGTTTGTTTGCTTATACCGGCGCACATTTGGTCTCCAGAGCTACGTTTGCCACCAATCCTTAGGTGTTCCCATCCTTTACCACGGGGAGGTGTAGTTGGAGTTTCTCTATCATCGAGCTTAAGACCTTACGGCATTTCTTAAACTCTCCAGATCTTATAAAGGACTAATCGTCGATACTGTGCATAATTTCAAATTAAAGAGAGTCGATGGTGGCGTCAGAAAAAAGGATTACCACATGTAAACGTCTTGTCGCCCTTATTATTTATTATTTTTATTTCAACTACCAACCACGAACTTTTGTGTATGCTGATGACGTAGAAATTGGCAGTCAGATAAAGAATATCGAACAAATTGAACAAAACCTGAACAACACTCTCCAAAACCTTACTCTTTATTAGCGCAAAAACCAATTTAAACCAAATCCTATTAAAACGCACATATGCCTATTCCACTTCAACAGTAGACAAACTAACAGAGCGCTTTAAATTGAGTGTGAGTCAATACAACTACAAGACTGTTCAGACTCAGTCTATTTTAGAACGCACTTTATCCTATAAAGGGAATATAGAAAAAATTAAAGTCAAAGCCAGCACAAGAAATGGAATCCTAAGAAAACTCACCACTTCAAGATGGGGTGCTAACCCATAAGTCTTTAGAACCACTGCAATGGGATTGACATATGCCGCAGCAAAATATGCATATGCGGTATGGAAAAGGTCTGTATTTGTCCACAAAATAGGCCCAGTATTAAACGAGGCCTGCAAAATAATTACAGGCTGCCTCAAACCTACAAACGCTGCACATATTAGCCGGAATAGCAACTCCATCTGTACAAACAACAATCAGTATAATAGAACCCAGCAACCAACAATAGGACAGTAAGAATTCACTACACAATTACTTGCTCACAAATAAACGTCTCAAATCTAGTCGGAAAGAATATCTCTAACAGAACGTTAGACAGAACAAGAAAAGGAATGTGGCAACACTCACTTCAAGAGAGAAACTCAAGAATGAATTTTTCAGTAACTCAAACCTTACCTAAGGGAAATAGTTTACAGTGGCCGGCATGGAAACTAATAACCTAAATAGATTAGAAAGCAGAGTGGGACGATCCAAAGCTAATATGGTCAAATGGGGATATATCGATGGCAGCTAATGTGAATGTGGAGCAAAATAAACCATGGGATACTTGCTAACATGTCCGCCGTTAGAAGATCCTGTTAATGCACGATTCGCCAAGTGTTCCAGAATGAATGTCACAAACTAAGGTTTTTAAGTACTACAAGCTCTTCAAAGATGGCCGAGGAAGTGTGGAGCTGAACGGCCGTCGACGTCAAGAACAGATGACAACGTGCAATGTGTGCGTGAAGTGCTGAATTTAGACAGTCGGTTAAGTGTGCGTGCGTATGGTCGCAGACAAAATTGGCATTGATAAGAAGACAGTGCACAGCAGTATCACTGAAAATTTGGCGATGCAAAAGATCTGCGCTAAACTCGTGAAGGTCTTGACGGACGACAAAAAGCAGAGGCATGTGTCTGCTTGCGAAGACCTTTTGCAACACATTGAAGAAAAATCCGGCTTTTTGAACGATTCCCCAGCTCCCCTACAGTCCCGACTAAGTGTTTTCAAAGAAGCTTGCAAGCGTACCCTTAAGGACGTTCGAGAATCCGCCTACCAGGGAGCCTTCAAATCGTGGAAAAGTTGCTAGCAAAAATGTGTTGACGCTCAAGAGATGTACTTTGAAGACTTTTGAGGTATTGCAGCAATATCTCAAATAAATCAATTTTTTCGAAACATTTCTCGATACTTTTTATACAAACCCCGTATATATAGTTATTTAATTTTAGTATGCTTATCAATCGTACAAACATGTTCTATTTAGGAATTTAAGCTAAGTATTACTAATGTTGAACTAAATCATTGTTGTATTCCTGAAGTCTACCATGATAATTTTGAGCAACTCTGTTTATTTCTTCATTGATAAACAATATCTTGAGATTCTCATGTAAGGTTTGATTTATTGTACGACATTGTACGACATTTTTATATAAGGCCTTGGTTCAACTGCAATCCTGAATATTTAATTTCTATCAGTAGGATAAGTAGGAATCACATAAAATCGTGCAGCAAGCGACACTTAATGTCTATTTGTATTAATTTTGATAAGCTATTTATTGATTCGCTCACATTAAATTTAGATGGAGCTGAACGTTTTTAGGCGATGGTAGATGAAATGGCAGTATCAAGAGTAGAACCCGTCTTCTAAGAGATCAGTAGCAGAAGCAGAAGGCTAGTCGGTCCGTAGAAGGTTTCATTTTATGATGTTGGCTCAGGTGAACAAACCATTATTATTTGCGCATATTTCATATAGTAGTTTAATGGAACTTATTTAATAACAATATATAGATATCAATAACAGAACCACTTGTAAAAATCTTCAGTACTCGTTGCTAAGTCTTAACCAGGTGTTTTGTGGTTATTTAATTTCTTTATCTTGAACTGTATCTTTATTGGCAAAAAATGTTTGATAGACATAAAACTTTCTAAATTATGCAAAGGGTTGAAATATATTTGCTCATTAAAAGTATCAGATTTTTCCTATTAGATCCAGCTTAAATTCCATTAATTTTTCATTACGTGGTGTAGTACTTTATAGCATGTTTTATTTTTTTAATTTCCGTTATTCTGTTGGTGTGGTCTCTATGTTTGGGGTTTGTAAGTCAAAAATTAAAATTATCATTTTAACAATCTAATCGAACCCTTCCAAGTCATCAAGTTAATCTATTATAATCGAGTTTATCAACCCTTACAAGTTCTTTGCCATCTTTTCTTGGCAATTGGTTGTTTTTTTCTATAGAGGTATTTATAATATGTTAATTTTCAATACTTCGGAATTAATTATCAGATCAAGACAAAGCGTGGGCATCTCACAAAATGTGTGGAAGGGTTAAACAACTTGAAAAATGGAAAAACACACTAAATCTGTAAAAAAGCACACAACTCTTTTTTTAGTCTTGAGACTCCAGATTTCTTATAAGAGGGAACTAGAATACCAAGGATTGTAGAGCAAATCTTATAACACCTAAAAGAAGAAAACTCTTACAAGCCATATCTAGTCAAAACCTAATACATATATGTTACTATTGGCGAACCAACGTATTAGCCATCTAATCTAGACCTGCGAGGCAACGATATAATAATAAATTACATGCAGATGGAATATATATTAATTTAGAGCTTTTATCAAATCGTGCATGTACTACAACATTAAGTAACTTTGTGATAAATAAATCAAATATTCCTACACTTATGGCAACACAAGCAAATTGGGATAACTTTAGTAAATATATAGAAAACACATATCTTTAAATATAAGAATAATACAAAACGATATACATATTTTAGCACTCTATACAGGAAGCAGTTTAACACTTGACGGCCATATCAACAAGGAGGCAAGCAAAATAAACATTTCTATTTTAAACATCAATACCTCCTATAAGAGAATACCCTGGAAAAGGTTGCTAACAGTCAAACCTTTCTTCTTAGAAAAGTTGCAAAAAAAATCCAAAATATAAATTGGTACAGAGCAGCTGTATACGACATTATTATAGGGAAAATACTCGGACAGCCACTAAGAATAACTAACCTACTATCGATCTCATCGATATTATTTAAAAGTTGTTACTGAAAAGAATTTAAGATAAACTAGAACTATCAGGTATTATTTGGAATTATCAATTCGGATTTAAAGAACGGCACTTTATAATAAATACACATAATTGCAAACAAGGTCAGAAGTCTGAAAGGAAAGACAATATGCACACCAGCATTTAACAAGATGTTAAAATCTTAATACAAGGTACTTCCAAATAAAATGTAACATTACATGCTCCAATTACTGTCAATTGAAATTAGGTATACTACAGAAAAGCGTATTGAGCCTTCTATTGTATCTAATTTATACTACAGATCTATCCACAACGAACACGGCTACATTTTCAACCTTCTTCAAACAAATGAAAAATTAGAGTAAATCAGACGAAATTAATACAAGATTTATTCAGCACGAAACAGGTTTCCAAATTACTATTAACAATATACAAATATTGGTTCAAACTGAAGCCAAATTTTTCGGCCTGCATCTCGAACAAAAACTGCCGTGGCAAAAATGTTAGGAAAATGACAACAACTGGACTTAAAATCACAGCAAACGTCTTAGATTGTTGACAGTAAGTCAAAACTATCCTTGGAAAATAAACTTTTCCTGTACAACTGCATAATTAAATATATGATATTAAACAGTAGGGTTGCAGCAAGTTTATAAGTTAATATAAATTGTTAACACTGTATCATCAACAAAAGGACATTAAAAACAAATGGGTTACAGAAATGACCAACCCGCTAACTGCAACAAGAAAATTGAAGCGACTTACATCAACTTCCAGACGAAGAGAATTAAATGCAATCATTATCATTATCATTTTCTATGAGATTTGTAAGAGTATTGTCATTGGATGATTTCTCTACTCTCGTTCAACACATTTATGACATTTATTTATTACTCCATTTAAAGTAAAGTAAAATGCAAATTAATAAAATTAAAACTGACTTTACTTAAAATATATTATTCTTAATTTTTTCTATAATTTATAACGTAGACTTTTAACAAGCAGTTGCATCATAAATGTTGCTTAGAACCACACGTCCAGCTTAAAATCCCACTATTCTCAATTTATATTTGTAACCAAAGTATAAATTTTCTACCGCATAAAATGACGTCTTTATAATAAAACGTGATTTTAACATTTTGACCTATCAGGAGAGAGCCTGAATATTGATGTTTTAACGGTTTGAGTCTTAAAATGATAAATAGTATCACATTATCAGAAAAGAGCATATCATGAAAGGTGTTCGTTTGGAATGATTAATACATATTAACTAAAGCGACGTCGTAAACATTGTGCTGTGTTTTTATAAATAATGGAAATTTATTTATATGTAAGAGGTAGAAGTAAACCCACATTCAATATGTATCTCAACTTTTAAAGTTAACGGTATGCCGGTTTCAAAGTTACTTCGTTGTTTGTGTTGGGACGCAGAAATTCTAAACTTTATTAATAGTATAGGATGATGCATTATTTGGAATTTTGAACGATAATCAAAAACAGAAATGACAAAAAGCAGTTTAACATCAACAGCGACGTTTATTTGGTATAGTTTGACTGCATTTATAGTGCCATTCAAATTAAGGACTACAAAAAAATACATCTCCAACGAGAGATACAGGGTGGTATCTAAAAGTAGCAGAACTGATTTAAAAAAAAAACATGTACTGAACATTTTGATACATCGACTTAATACTCTTCAAAATAGGCCCCTTGGATATCCACACACTTCTGGTAGCGAGCTTTCCAGGTTGCGAAGGCCTTCTGGAATGCTGTTCAGCCCCCTCGTCGTTGCCGCTTAGACTGTTTCCACCGAGTCGAAACGATGGCCCTTGAGCTGCCTCTTGATCCGGGGGAACAAGAAGAAGTCCGGCGGTGCCACATCAGGGCTGAAGGGGGGGGGGCAACGTGGAAACGCCGAATTTGGCCAGGAGATCCCTCACAATCCACGCGCCGTGGCACGGCGCGTTGTCATGGTGGAACTTCCACTTCCCCACCAGGTCTGGTGGCACGCGTGTGACCCGATTTCGCAGCCGTGTGAGCACTTCCACGTAAAATCTTGCATTTAGTCTGTCCAGGAGGTACAAACTCCTTATGGACAATGTCACGACGGTCAAAAAATGCAATCAACATCGATTTCACTTTCGATTTTGATATTACGGGGTGATTGTGCGGCGTGCTACTCTTCGCTCTGACGTTTTGTTTCCGGGTCGTTTTGGAAGACCCAAGTTTCATCTCCAAATTTCGCTCCATCGCAACTGAGTACGAGGCGTCACAACAGAAGGTCTCTAAAACAGTGGTCCACACTCAACTAACGCACGCAGGCGACTACCGCAGGTCGAAACCTCCATAACATCCGGCCTTGCAGACCCCCCTCCATCGCTCCGCGCGCGCGAAAAAAACGGTCCTACTACTTCTGGAGACAACCCTGTAGGTCTATCTTTTCTTGTCTCCTATCAAGGCTTCAAGAACTACTACGTCAACGGCGCGTTGAAAAACTGCTATATGGGCAATATAACGGGTGTTTTTTATAGAGCTTTTTAACTTTTAAGTTGGCAACACTTTTTTAACTGGCGGCCATTTTGTCTGCTGTCAAGTGATTTATGTTTAGTTTGGTTTGGCATTTCAACATGAATAGATTGACGCCTGAACAACGCTTCCAAATTGTGCAAATTTATTTTGAAAATCATGGTTCTGTTCGAAATACGTATCGCGTACTACGTCTATTTTATGGTCAACATAATTGTCCATCAGAGCAATTAATTCGATTAACTATGGAACGTTTTTGCACCACGTTTACTCTAAATGATAATACGCATCCACAGAGACGTCGTACAGTGCGTACAGAAAAAGTCATTCTGCTGTAGAGCGTAGCGTAGAGGAAGACCGAATCAGTCTATCCTGCCATCGTGCACGGGAATTGGATATGTGTCCATCCACTTTATGGAAGATTTTGCGGAAAGATCTTGGTTTGCGTGCTTACAAAATCCAACTCGTGCAAGAATTGAAGCCACACGATCACCTAGCAAGGCGTAGATTCGGTGAATGGGCCCAAAACAAGATTGCCGTTGATCCCGATTTTCATAAGCGAATTTTGTTTAGCGATGAAGCTTTTGTTTGAATGGATACGTCCATAAACAAAACTGCCGTATTTGGAGTGGTGGTAATCCTCAAGTGTATGTTGAGACACCGCTACGTCCAGAAAAATTGACTGTTTGGTGTGCTTTATGAGCTGGTGGAATCATTGGTACTTCTTTAAAAACGATGCTGGTCAGAACGTTACAGTCAATGGTGACCGCTATAGAGCCATGATTGCTGACTTTTTCGTTCATCAATTGAACAATCATGATGTGCAGGAGCTGTGGTTTCAACAATACGGCGCAACATGTCACACAGCTCGTGCCATAATTGATTTATTGAAGGAAACGTTTGGTAACCGCATAGTTTCACATTTCGGACCCGTGAATTGGCCTCCAAGATCGTGCGATTTAACGCCGCTAGACTATTTTCTGTGGGGATATGTGAAGTTGCTAGTCTACGCCGATAAGCCCGAAACGATTGACCACTTGGAGGACAACATTCGCCGCGTTATTACCGATATACGGCCACAAATGTTGGAAAAAGTCATCGAAAATTGGACCTCCAGATTAGACTACGTCCGAGCCAACCGTGGCGGTCATATGCCAGAAGTCATATTTAAATAATAATGCCAGAAGATTATCTTTCGAATAAAGTAAATTTCATGTCAATTTATCAAATTCATCTTTGTTTTATTCCATATCAAAGTTCTATACCTCTATAAAGACACACGATATAACGATGAATTGGTCGCCGACATCATACCTCGTAAATTCAGCTTGCGGAATTGAAGTGGAATTATAATTGATGTTGATTGGTCTACAGAATTATCATTATAACGTGTTTTATCTCTCAATAAATATTGTTTTAAAAAAATACCAGATCCATAAATCTAATAAATAGTAAAATAACTGCGTTATATCATTAAAACAATTGTAATATTAAAACAATTGTATAAAGAGCGTCTATATTTATTTATTTATTAATTTGGAATATTTCAATCATCAGTTATGAGAGCACAAGACCCATTAGCTAATTAGGTTTTTTTATAGTTTTTAGTAGTTAATTAGCTATGAAAAAATTCCTATTTGTTAAAGTTGACATGGCATCAATTATGCTGTTGTCCGACTGTAATTTATTGTAATTTACACGGTACACTTACTTAACGCAAATATTGACAAATTGTTTTTTTGATCTTTAAATTTAAAATTAGCACAATTATGAGGGTATTTTAAATATATATATATATATATATATGCTTCATCCTGTTATAGAAAAAAATCAGGAATCTATATGTTTAAGAAAATATTTGTTTTACATGGCTATTAGCATGAATTACTTCGTCTATACGTGCTTAATGCAATTTATCAGTTGCTTTTAAAAGCCTACCACACTATTATACCTATATGGTTGGATGTTTTTCTTTCATATTTCTTGTCCACTGCTTAACATACACACAAACGTTCGCATCGGTAACACTCATTTGTTAACAAACGTCTGTAGGTACACAATAATTAACGTTTAAGAATTCGATTGAGTCGAGTACTAGTAGTGAATCGGCGCGGATGTCCCGTACGCCATCCGATAACAGTGCAATACGCTTGACCTTAGCTACATTACTTCTCTATAAGCGTAGTAAGTTTAGACTTAATTTAATATACTTTACCGAACATCTCAACAATTATTACTCGCGCAATTGAAATGGGCTAATTTTCTATCTTACAATCTAAGTATTAACAATTAGACTTAGATAAGGCATGATGAGATCGCATCCAACGATGGGATCTCTTCTATTTTATAGGTCAGCTGGCCACTCTCTTTTGATTCTTATTGCAGGGTCTTCCAATAGGGCTGCATTAGAGGATTTGTATGTATTTCTAACTTTTTACGGTGAGCGACACTTCTCTCATGGATGACTTCTTGTACAGTTGGTATTTTCAGGTCAGTGTGGATCATTCCATTGCTTATATAACATGGGGTGTCAAGTATGATTCTTAGTATTTTGAATTGACATCTTTGAATTATTGCGAGATTCGTTTTACTGACACATCCCCATAGTTCCATTCCATATGTCCAAATGGGTTTGATAATTGATTTGTATAACACTAGGTTATTATCAATAGATAGTGAAGACCTTCTTGTGCTTCTTGCTTTCTCTTTTTGTTGATATGTACTCTCCAATTTAATTTAGTATCCTAGTGTAGCCCTAGATATTTTACTGTTGTTGTTTGTGGTATTTCTATGTTGTTAAGAAAAATGGGTGGGCATGGGCCTCTGGGTAGGATAAATGTTAGATTTGCAGATTTTGTTTCGTTTATTTTTACATTCCATCTTTTAAACCAGTGCTCTAGACTATGCAGATATTCTTGGATTAGAGTGCATGCTCGAACAACTTCATTGTGGCTAGCCATAACGACAGTGTCATCAGCGAATGTACCGATTGTGATATTTGGTGAAACTTGAAGATGTGAGGTAAATAAGAGATAAAGTAGAGGACCCAGCACGCTACCCTGAGGTACTCCAGATTTAATTGGAAGGAAAGCGGAAACTTCCTGTCTTACTTTTGTTCTAAATGGTCAATTATTTAGATAAAATTTAAATAAGTTAAGGAATGTTGGTAGATGAGTTTTGATTTTATATAGCAGACCCTGGTGCCACACCCTGTCGAAAATGGCTTACATCTAAGAATACTAATATACAGTATTCCTTGTTGTTAAAACTAGAGAGGATGGTTTGTGTTATGCGATGGCATTGTTGTGTGGTGGAATGGGCCTGCCTAAATCCAAATTGGTAATTGAAACTCCATTCAGTATTAATTCTTTTAAGAACCAGTTTTTCTAATAATTTTGAAATGGCCGACAAAAGATTTATGGGTCGATAAGATTTTATACTATTAAGATCTTTAGCGGGCTCGAGAATTAGGATTATCTCTGCGGTCTTTAGTGCTTCGGGTCAATATTCAATACGGAGAATTACATTGAAAATATAAGTCTGGAGTACTATACCTTTTTTTGGTAGTTCTTTTAGCATTTTTGCTGTTATTAGATCCATACCTGGTGATTTCTTTGCATTCAAGAACTGTATTTCATCTTTTACCTCTTTAGGTGTGACGGAATTAATAGATTGAATTACTGGCATTGGTGACTTTAAGAATGTGATTATTTCTTCATCCGGATCGTTTTCATAAGGCTGGAATATATCAGCAAGATATGTTGCAAATAATTCTGCTTTCCTTTATCACTTTTTACCTACTGTTCCTGTGATGGGTGCTCAATTTTTAGAGGAGGAATATTTATTATAGGTTTGTCTGTAATGTTTTGATCGGTTTTCATTCAGAATTATCATATCGGTTCAAATTCGATAGGTAAGTTTTGAGCGACAATTCTCTTAGAGCTTTAAGTTTTGATTTAAGCTTGTTGCTAAGTCTGTTTAGAATAGTTTTGTCTGCTGGGGCATGCGTTCTTTGCCATTTGTCTCTTTTTTTTCTTTTTCTTGCACTAATATCTTAAGAGGAATATTTAGAGTGCCTTTTTTATGTGTTATGTTAGAAGTAGCTTGTTGGGCTATTTCTTGAATGGTGGTGATTAGATTAGTTGTAGCTTCTTCAATATCATTTGCATTTGCAAGTTTTAGATTAAGATTTATTGTCCCAATCTGTTTTTGAATTATGTAGCCTAGGTGCAAGTGGTATGTATATTGGGTACGTGCTGTAGGTGGATATTACCGGTGAGTGGTCCGATAATAAATCATAACTAGGTGTGATGTCCATGTAAGTTGAAGAACTACCATTGGTGACGTCTGCTGGTCAGTACGTTGGACACCCAGTAGATAAATAAGAATAACGTTTATCTTGAATAAGACTGTATAGCTCGCTATCTTTTGTGGTAGTGGTTCGGGATCCCCAAATAGTGTTTTTGCTATTATAATCTCCACCTGCCAAAAATTTGGCGTCTAGAGTATTGATATATGGTTTAAATTGATGCTTTTTACTTTCCTTATCCTATAATAAGGAAAGTAATGTAATCGGCGGAAATTTGACCTACCCAGTTTTTCACATTTCTAGGCGAAATATAGCCTCAGGACACCAAAAAAGTTGTTTTTAGCCATTGGTTCGTGTGTGTGTGTGTCTGTCTGTCAGTAAACAAGATATCTCGAGAACCGTAAGAGCTAGAGACTTGAAATTTGGTATGAAGTTACTTGTAGGGGACGCAGTGAAGATTTTGGTAAAATCGGCCTGCGTTTCGTCACAAGGTCGCAAAATCGGTCTCAAAGCGGTCGCGTATCTAAATGGTTGAAGATACAAAAATTTATGAGAATAAAAATGATTTATTATCATGAGATAAATATGAATTTAAAATAAAAGTTGGTAAAATAGGAACTCGAAAAAAATTGAAACTCAGGATTTTAACATACCGGGTGTTCATAAAATATTTCGGAAATTTGTATTACTGGATAGATCAAACCGAGACGAACAAAAATTAAATGAAATTTTTGATCCGAGGTCAAATAAATAAGTTGTAGCCGATTAAAAATTAATTAAACGGACCAATCACAGCGCGCTCGAGAGCTACCGGGCTGACTTCGGGAGGACGGGGAGCGCTTGGCCCTAGGAGGAGCACGCAGGCTGTGCGACCGAGGTTGCACGGTTACCTTCAGTGACGTAGCAAAATTGTAAGTACGAGTCAATGATTGTCTTGTACTGTTTATTTGAATCAGCTTTGAGTGTTGGACTCGCGCCTCGTCCTTTTAAAATAACAAGTTCTGGGACGAGAGCAGCCAGGGCCGATATATATATATATATATATATATATATATATATATATATATATATATATATATATATATATATATATATATAATAATAGTTCCCGTAATAGGCCTCGAAGGCCCTTTGGGTCGTAACAGGATAGATCTGTTACAGTTGAGCCTACGGTACACAAGGGTAGTAACGTGGCCAGCGTTGTACCGACCGCCTATTATTACCCCAGAGTTTGACCTCCAGGTACTCATTTATTGCAGCCTGAGTCGAGCTGGGCCGTAAAATGCCAGCGATCGAATTGGCGAGGAGGATTCGAACCCGCAACTCTTGGTTTCGTAGTCAGCGATCTATCCACTAAGCTACCACGGCTCTTATATATATATATATATATATATATATATATATATATATATATATATATATATATATATATATATATATATATATATATATATATATATATATATATATACAATAGAATAAGGAAAGTCGTGTGATGTTCACACCAGATTTTTTATATTATGCTTTGAAGGACAATAGACTGCACTGACAGTTATTTCACATGGTTAAGTATATACACGAATAGAGGTGGCTTGTAGATAGTCTTCAGCATACTCAGGTAATTCGTAGTGTCTTACTGCTTGTTTTATTATTACAGCTGTGCCTGCATGTGCAAAATCATCAGGGTGATTTGGTTTATATACGGAATATTGAGGTATTTTGAAGTAGGTCCTCTCGGTAAAATGAGTTTCACTAATTAGGTTTTGTTTTAGAAATGACTGGATTAATTAATCAAAAACCGACGAAACAACTTTGCCTATTGGATCAAAAGAAAACTCGACCTTTTCAGAGTCAACACCTATAAATAGCCAACTTTAGCCCAGGAGACAGGAGTTTATGGAAAACCACTAAAAAGATCCTAAACTAAAGAGAAGAACCGTCTACACCAGAGGCGCCCAAACTTTTTTTTCTCATAGACCACATTGAAAGTTTTGCTGGTTCCGGTGGACCCCCTGCAGCTACATTTCCACCATATTCCCAAAACTCGAAAAAAATGTAAAGATTAGATCTAACTATGGAAATTTGCGTTGCGGCTGAGTTATTGGTTAATTAATTAATTGATTGTGCTGTGAGTGGATGTCAAAAAAGTAAAGTTAGCCAATCAAATAAGTCATTCCATCCAACTTTACTCATTTGACATCGACCCACAACACAAGAAACCAATCATTTCTCACATATTTTATTTAGAAAACTCCCCATTCGGAGTGGTAAAAATAAAAAGAAAAATAGTATATTTCCTTGTGTTGTATTTATTCAAATATGTAATTATTACACTATTAATTATTATTGTTATCATGTTACATTGTAATATATTTCTGCCTGCAGCCAAAATGTTTGATACCCTCTTTTAAATTTCACCTTCGGTTCCTCATTAGTGCTAAGCTCGAGTAGGTCCTCTTGTAATATCACATTCTCCACATCCGTTTCATCAAGTGGATTTATGATCGATCGTCGGAATATCTTCAAATCTGATTTTAAAGTAATCATGCAGGGCAATTAAATGTTGAACGTATGTGTGAATATCCTCATCAAGGCATTCTACCTGTGACAAGTTTGAAAACTGGGAAAATTCGCGCCGACTAATATTTTGACTCGTAAATTTCAATTTTCCAAGAAAATCTGAAATTACATCCTTTGTTTTTATTAAATTGAAGCTGTCTCCTTGTAATTGTAAGTTAATGTCATTAAATTTTTTGAACAAATCTGTCAAATTCGCGATGTCTGCTTTCAAATTGATCAGGTTTTCTTTTAAATCTGGATCTTTACTTTCCAGAAACTCTAAAACTGATTTGAAAAGTGAGAAAAATCTTGTTAAACATGCACCTTTCGACAACCAGCGTACTTCAGCATGTAAGAGCAATTGTTGGAAGTTTTCATCATTTTCATCGCGCAATTGTGCAAATAAACGCGTATTCAATGCATTGCTTATTATTTTGTTAACTGCGTTAATCACAAATTGAAGCGATTGGTGCAATTTAGCACTCAAATTTTTCGCTACTAGGTGTTGTCGGTGGATGACACAGTGAATTGCAGTTACCTCTGGTATAATTCTTTTAAGATGGCTTATAAACCCACGACATCGCGCGGCCATGGCAGGAGCTCCATCCGTTGCCACCGAAATAACGTTTGTGAATGGAATCGATTTTTCCTTAAAAAATCACTCAGGACATTAAATATTGATTCACCTTTACACAAAATTTAAACAAATTGTAAGCAGCGCATTTTTATGATGTTATCAAGTAAAGGTATATAAAACATTTAATTTTGTTGTAATGGGTTTTCCAGTACGGATGTCCTTTTATTAAACTTCAAAAAAGCAGATTGTATTATTCATTTTCATTATTCATGAAACAACTCCGACTAAGTGTTCGTTGTAGCTTCGCTTAGTAGTACTCACCTGGGCTACACAATTAGAAAAATAGTCTCACAAAAATAGACTGAATTTCACAAATACCTATAATGTTCTTTAAGTCTTCAACTGTTTGTTGGTATTGGTATAAAGTTTAAATATATCACTACTCTACAACAAGTTATCTGATAACGTTGAATCACATGACTTTGAAACTCAGTTAACATTATTATCTTACGAGTTTTAAACTTCTCAAATGAGTTGACTGCTTTGTGTTTCAGTTCACTTATCTTAACCCGATACCTTTGATTATCGACACAGAAATTTTGATTGTAGGATTAACAAGAAATAAAAACCTGTGATTTCTATAAACCAAAATTGATACCAAACGGTAACTTTTTGGAATAAAGTGGACGTTCTAAATTTTTATTACTTTAAGT
This sequence comes from Sinelater perroti, assembly GCA_036346155.1. Classification (NCBI taxonomy): domain Eukaryota; kingdom Metazoa; phylum Arthropoda; class Insecta; order Coleoptera; family Elateridae; genus Sinelater; species Sinelater perroti. The sequence continues at coordinate 16,283,265 of JARFIY010000046.1, forward strand.
ACAACGCTATAAATTGTTAACAAAAAATAGACTGCTGCTGGAGATAATGATTCAGCCTAAAGCAATATTACTTTTCAGTTTTAGTTATTGGGTTAAAACAATTTTGTACGACAAATCTTTAAATTTAGAAACAAAATATTCCAAGTTTTGATCAATAAAAGCCCATTTTTTATACTTGGTGAGAAATTAATTGGAATTGATTTTTGTGCAGATGATAAACTACGGTGATCGTTTTATTGAAGCGTGTGGTTTGTTAACGTACATGGCTACTCAGTTGCCTCAGTTTTCAAATTAAGCGTCGAATTATTTTCTAAGCGGCATAATTGTGCATAACGTAACACAAAGCTACCAGTACATTTGTTTTGGTAATAAATATTAACAATTATTACATGCTGTAGAGCCGTAAAGTCACAAATATTGCTGCTGTAATTTGTATAAAATAGGACATGCTTTTTGGAAGACTCATGGCACTGTCAGTATTCTCCACAATCCAGTGTCTGTGGTCTTGACCTTGTCTCTTCTGACTATCACCTATTTAACCTTTTCAAAAAATCAAAACGAAGTATTAAAACGTAGTTAATTAAATTATACGTTTGGTTCATAACTAATTCTTTCAAATTGGAAATTCATATATTATATATTATATATCCACCCATAAAAATTAAGATTAAATCAAGTATCAAAGCATTAAATTACTTAATAGATTTTATATTAGTGTGCATGCCTATTTTATAAAAAGCTTAAAAATAAACTACAACAACATACCAAGGTCGCGTTGAAAGTCTCAGCAACTTAATTGCGGAAAATTGCTGTTAAGTCCCACATTTCGTAATAAAATAGATGATTCAAGTATGTAAAAGAAGGCTAAATGCAAATTAGTAATTCTGAATGAGATAAAACTACTAGTTAAGTGAGAATCACTGTTTTTCATGCAAAAATTAGTAAAACAGAGCGTATAATTTGACAGTTATATTAATTTGTTGGTATAGTTTACAGAACTGTAGTTATATGTTTTAAAGGAACAGGCGCGTTTTATACTAATAAAAAATAGAACAAAAATAATAATAAAATAATTTATATAGTTATTTAGATTTTTATTTAGATCAATACGGGATGCGTCCAGAAAGTAATTAGAACTTCATTTTTATACTTCCTAAAGATTTTAGTTGGGGAATAATGGGGCATAAATGAACCATTTGGCTTGCTTTCTTGGTGGGGCGGTTGTTATTGTGAAACGAAAAAGTTACTAAAGGTTAGTCTAAATTGAAGGCTTTGTTTATATTAGTATCTATTATTTGATATAATATTCGGTAATTTAATATCCTTTTAATTTGATGTGGTAGTGTAGAATCTCTTTATATTACGAGAGTCTATAAATAATAAGGGTAATTCATTTTTGATTTTATTTTTACAGTTTGTTTTATGTAAAAATTGTGATTAATGCAGAATTTTTCAATCCTAAAAGGTCTTTGGTTTTTAACATGTCCGTTTTTATATATATTTTTTCAATGATATCTCCATACTTTACTAAATGTTGGTTAACTATTACGTCTTTGTAATTTACAAATTTTTCCCTACCAATTTTTTAAATTGGTGACGTTGAACCTATTCTTAATCTTTTGGGTATTACTGCCTAATTCAGATATTACACTTCACCTACTCCCGTTCTGAAGGCACCGCGTCGTCATAGAAAGTTGATGTCTCCTGTGGCATGACGTGGTTGTGTTGTCGTATAAGTTTCCCAATTAGGTTTTTATAAATTCTTTTACAATTTTGTAGCTTTTAAATAAAGTTTTTAACTTCTTTTTTTTATGTATACTAGTCTTATGATTACTCTTATTGTAGGTTTGGTAATTTATTTTTGACAATTAATGTTTAGCGTTTTTTTTTCAATCTGATGGTTGCACCGTTTGATGTAGTTTTATTCTTTTCAGATATTGCGCTGTCTACAAATTTTATGAGCTTTCTCCTGAAATATACACCTCAAGTTTTATTTGTCCGAACATGTTCTTGTTTCTTCTTGTATTATTTTTATAATGTTTGCTTTGGTTTAACGTATGAGTTTTTAAATGTTCTAATAATTCTTTTATACTGCGAAATTCTCTGTTTTTAGTTGCATATCTAATCGTTGTTAGTATAAATTTTTAATTCTTTCTACACATATGCTTCCAATGTAATGTATCAATTAGTCTTTTTCTGGCCTTTTGTTTGTCTTATCCACGACTAGTTTTTTTTTATCCGGATATTTTTATATGTTAATACTCGCCATGGCATCTTATAGAGATAATAATCTATTCCACATTTTGCTCCTTTTGTACTGTAATATCCAATTTACCAAAAGTGGTCTTTTGTCACAATCTTCTAAGTTATAATAAATATGTTCTTTTATGTTATATTTGTTATTCTTATTTTTTTATTGGCAGATGAAGAATAAATGAATCGGTGGCATAAACACTGTGCGGAATTATTGTCTGAGACGCGAATAAGACAGTTTGTACAATGATTCATAAAATGAAAAATAAGACAACACGCTGGAAATAGACATAGACAATTCAACATATAAGAAATTGCTAGGTACAGATAATATCACAAGAATGATGAAAAGCTAACATTAACATTACGGCTGAATTAATAACACCATTACTAAGAGATATATAAAAAGAAAAAGAATATCTACTGAATGAAGAGACTAAGTAATTATAAATTTCCCTGAAAAGAGTGTAAAAACTAGAGAGGAATAAATTTAGAGAAAAAGGTATAAAAACAGACACAGGTTGTAAATATGGGCACCCCTCCTATGGGAGTCGCTGAAGACTGGTGGCCAGGATTGTAGATGGCGCCACTTGTTGATATAAGATAGCAGTGAGCAGTTGAAACCTTTCTTGCAGGTAGTGTGGATGCACTGTCAGTTATTGTGCGAAATGGGGTTTGTCTTGGACTGCAAGACACAAGATGTGAAATTGTTTTCTTTTCATGTCCTTATAGTTAATTTAAAATAATTCACAGTGATATTCGGAAAGCGGAGATCTTAAGCTACTTTTAAAAGCACGCTTTTACTCACGCACACCTTTGGTTTACATGTGAAAGTGGCTATGTTGCTTAGGTAGGGTTGGTGTAAATATAATTACGCCATATTTTTTCTTAAACAACATAAATAATTTCAATGATTTTTTTTACGGGAAAATAGCAATTCGGATTTTTATAGGCATAACCGACATAGCAACAAAAGTATTTAGATTTTTTTAACCCGATTCCTCTCCTAGAGGCTACAAGAGGTTAAAAAAAACTGTAACTTCCTTACACTGAGGTTTGTTTATTTATTTTATTTAAATTTTTTTATTTTTTGGGAAAACCGGATGTATAACATATTACACTATGCACATTAGCCAATATTTTATAAGATAAAACTAATAAATACTTTAAGAACTTTAAAATTTACTTTGATGTAATAACAACTTTATCGATAATTATAAGAACATATTAAAGTTATCTCACTTCAAAGTATTTGTTAGTTTTATTTTATAATATACTGGGTAATGTGCGTAATATAACATTCTATACATCCGGTTATTCACTTATTAAGATCTAAAAATAAATTCCCGAGTAACGACATCGCAGCGTTTATTATTTTATTTTATTTGTCCCCCCAAATTGTGCTAATAACGTTTTTTCTGGTTGTTTGCAGAATGCCGAAGACGAAGAAGCACAATAAATGCAAGAACCTGAGAAATCAGTGGGATAAATCTCAGACGGTACATGCCACCGCAGCTGTGAAAGCAAAAGAGTCTACGGTGAAAGGTGCTGCAAGAAGGTTTGGGGTATCTCGTAGTATATTGCAAAGATTTCTCAAACTTAATAAAATCCCCGAACAAGCGGTTCAAGAAGCAAGGCTTGGAAGGAAACCATTCTTAAATGCAGAGCTCGAATAGCAGTTAGTTTCTTATCTACTCGTGATGGAGCAAAAATTCTTTGGCTGCACTTTGGCAGATCTGAGAAGAATGGCATATTTACTTGTACATAGAAATGGCTCAATAACACCTTCAAAAACGGAGAAGCAGGGCGAGCTTGGACTGACCTTTTCTTGAAAGTCACAAGGATCAGCTGTCAATTCGCAAAGCTTATGGAACATTATATGCCAGAGCTTTGGTTTCAATAAAGAGAAAGTGACAGCTTTCTTTGATCTATTGGCAGATGCTTTTAACAAGCACTGGTATCCAGCAAAGTGTATAACATGGACGTCCAAAGCAGAATTCCCAAAGTGATAGAGATGGAAAGGAAAAAACAAATTGCAGCTTTAACATCCGCAGAAAGAGGTTGCAATTACAATTATCGCAAGTATGAGCGCTTCGGGTATCCTGCCAATGATAATTTTCTCTAGAACAAACAGAACCCAAACTTTAATGAGAGGCTGCCCTGATGGTGCAATTGGTAGAGCCTATCTTTCAGGATGGGTTAAAAACAATTTGTTCACCGAATGGTTCGTTCACTTCATTGAGAAAACACGGCCTACTAAACAAAGAACCTATTCTACTCATCTTGGATGGTCATTATAGCCATGTTCAAAATCCAGATGTGATGGACTTGGCCAGAAAGAACCATGTGATTCACTTCCTCCACATTCCACCCACAAATTGCAACCCCTAGATAAAACTTTATGGGGCCCCTGAAAACGTACTACAGCAAAACAGTGAGAGTATGGTTGTAATAGAATGGGCGTACCCTCACACTCTATGATGTTATGGAGGTTTTTGGCCAAGCCTACATTCATACCCAAACTGCTGAAATAGCAACAAGAACGGTGAAAATCAATCCCATAAAAGGTACTGACCTGAGATGTATGTATGCGAAGTTTTAAGTGAATCCGTTGGATAGAACGGAAGTTATCTTGTCTCCAGACACACAGACAGACAGACAGGATGATAATCTCATTAACTTTCTACTTTAAGCTTCGCTGTAGAAAGTTAATAAATGGGTTAAAGTAGCTGGATTATACCCTATGAACCTTGCTCAATAGTGGCAAATAAAGTTTTAGAATCACGTGCTCCTCCACTTGCTTTCTCTGGACCATCGACATCATCTGCATTTCCTTTGAGTTATCCTGATATACAAGCACATCAGGCTCTAGCAGTGCCAATTGATCAGGCTGTTGAAACACCACAATGTTCCCCGGGAACTTCAAAAGCAGTTTTTCCGTTCGACATATCTCATGTCCCCAACATTAAGAGGAGAACCACTACTTGGAGACGCAAAACAGCAAGGGCCAGCCACTGGAATGACATATAAGGATCAATTGAGCAAGTCGCTTGACAAAAGTGCTCTCAAGAAGAAGTCGTTAAGTTTTCCCGGAGCTAGAGGCCGATCAGGTGGCAAAGGCGGAAGGCCAAAAGCCTACAGAAAAAGAAAATTCCACCCACGAAACAATACGAATCTTCATCGGACTCATCAGATTCCTGTGGCCCTCCCCTTATAAACAGCGATGATGACCTGTATATCAACGATGGGGATAAATCAGACTCGAGCGATGCAACTTGCATTTTTGTGATTAAATGTGAGCACACTGAAAATGCTATTTATGATTGCGATTTCTGTAAATAATTTTTGATTTGTTTATTTAAAATTTTCAAAGATAAAACTTGTTCTATGTATCGTTTTTTTATTGTTATATCCTGCTTTAAAACATTTTAAACAATTTTTGTCACTTTTTTGAAGATGGTCCATATTTGCATCTCATTTTTTTCGAATTGAAATAATTGATATTAATCATTATTTTGCCACCTCTCACTTAGTAAACTTGTTATAGTTATTATGAAGTCCAAAACCTAGAATTTTTTCAAATGAAAATAACTTTAAGCCAAAATCAAAATAAGGTGCCTGTGCAGCCGAAAAGTAGACTGTATAGTAATTTTAAATTTAAACAGGAACTTCAAAAAAATCTAAAGCTAAAAACACTAACCTGTGGAAGCGAGCGCTTTCCCTCAGAAATGGGTGCTAACTGTGCTGTTGGTCCTGGGTGATCCAGGAAAAGGAAATAAGGATAAAAAGATAAGACAGGTTATCCCAATATTTACAGCGGAGCCGAACGGTAGCTCATTTCCTGGTGCAAAGTTTCCTTTGTCGTTCTTTGTCGAGTCAGAGCAAAGAAAAAATGGACCGAGTTTTACCAGCAAAAATTCCGAAATGCAACCGGGAAACGAAAGGATCTCCGGGAAAAGTTTAATCTGATCGACAAAATATGGGATTTTGCCACAAAATTAGCTTTCATCAAAACGGCCTCGCAGAAATAAAAACTTCTGCTGCCAATCAATTCCGCTGGTGTATTCTCTCGGCTTATGAAAAATTTAAAGCTGCTCACCCGCTTTCTAAACTATCACAAAGCTAAATTCAAAAATGAAGCCAGGCGGGCCGAAAGCAAAAGGCAAAAGGCAGTAGGCCAAGCGAGCGAACGAAGCAAAAAGCTAACGGTAACCTAACAATTTCTGAAATCTAAAATATACAGGAGGGAACCAAAATACGACCGGCCCTAATTTAAAATTAAAAATGAAAGTAATTGGAGATTGGCGCGAACAGTGCCCATGTTTACACCCTTTCCTCTATTACTCAGCACAACAAAAATTTGAGTACACATCTTACATCAAGAAATGAATAAGAAAACAGGCAAAAACTAATAAATAAGCAAGCAGGCTTTAAAAAAGGAAGATGAAATTGTGACGGTTGATTTATTATAGAAGAAGCTAGAGAAAAAACTCATACCTAACGATGGTGCTTGCTAACTTTGCTAAGGCTCCAAATGATGTATAGTTCCTATTTTAATTTCGAATGGGAAAGACGTATCTTGCGGTTAAAAGTGCATGTGTTGACCGCGCGATACCCGCGAAATCGGGCTTTATTTATTGCTAAACATATTTCTAAATTTTAAATTTAACGCTGCGTGTTAAATTAATCCTATCTAACTGAACGAAGCCGCAGCAAAGAGGCCTTTATGGCCTACTACCAGCCTCCGGGAGGGGTGCAACCCGCCAAATACCACCACTAATGCAACTATCAGTATTGACACCGGACCAAACCCAGATCGTCTACAGCCAATTCTATCAAACACCAGGTAATTTTCCACTTCAAACGCAACAAACTCAAACAATTTATCCCCAAACCTCTTATTAAACCCAACAAAACACTCATTTCAACTCACCCCCGCAGCCACCAAAAAACACTAATAACTGGACCACAGTTTCCTATAAAAGAAATAGAAATCTAGATGAAGTGGAAATCAAAAATAAACACCCTAAAGAGAGCGAAAATTGGCTTAGCCCACCCTCAACATCAAATCTCTACTCCAATCTAAACATGGAAGGTGACAATGCACAACATGAATCAAACACTGATAACACTAACGAGAAAATCTCAAAAACTATTGCACCGCTAATACAACTGGTAGAAGAAAAAGCCAAACAACAATATGACGTTAAAGCTCTAGCCAATAATCAAGTAAAAATTCAGCCCAAAACACCTGAATATTACAGAAGAATAACAAAAGCTCTGACTGAAAAGGGTACGGAATTTTACACTTATAAACTAAAAGAAGAGAGAAATTATAAAGTGGTGCTAAAATATCTACACCACTCCATCGACTGTAAAGATATCAAAGGTGAAATTGAAAAATTAGGGCACGAGGTCACAAACATTTGTAATATAAAGCAATTTAAAATAAATTGCTCTCCCAATGTTTTATGTCGAGCTTAAACCAGCCCTAACAATAAAAGCATTTTTGAGGTAGAATACTTACAGCAATGCAAAATCAAGTTTGAACCCCCAAGGGCAAAAAGAATTATTCCACAGTGTGTACGCTGTCAGCGTTACGGACACACAAGGAACTTCTGCCAGCTACCCGCTAGATGTGTAAAATGTGCAGGTGATCACCTCACGGAACAATGCAAAGAAAAGAAAATCCGCGATGTCCGCTGCGTCCTGTGTAAAGGAAACCATCCTGCGAATTACAAAGTATGTAGTATATATAAACAGTTACAAAGTAAACATTTTCCAACCCTTAGACAAAAACAGTACATACCACCTCCACAAATTAGACAATACCAACAAATACAACCGGGACTATCGTATTCACAAATAGCTTCAGTACAACAACAAAACTCTGAACCTGCTGTAAATCTCCCACAAACAACAAATACTAGCCATCCAAACCAACAATAAAACGACATACAAGAATTAAAAAACATAATGTTAAAGCTATCAGAACAAATAGGAACAGTATTAAACCTATTAACAGCAGTCATTGCAAAAATTAAATAATGGACAGACACTTACAGCTTGCCCAATGGAACGCCAACGGCGTATCACAGCACCCTGAAGAATTAAAACTATTTATTACTAGTCACAACATTGATGTGTTACTTATTTCGGAAACACATCTTACTGATCGGGGCTTTATCAAAATCCCAAATTATGCGGTTTATACCACGAACCATCCGGCGGGAACAACTCGTGGCGGGTCTGCCATAATAATCAGAAACACAATCAGGAACCATCAACTAGAAAGCCACAGTAGCGATTTTCTCCAAGCACCAAGTGTGTCAATTGAGGATCTAATAGGACCCCTCAACCTCTCGGCGACGTATTTCCCCCCTAAACATGCTGTTAAAGAAAAACAATTTACAAACTATTTCAAAACCCTTGGACAACGATTCATTGCGGGCGCCGATTACAATGCCAAGCACACTGACTGGGGATCCAGAATTACAACGACAAGGGGACGCGAACTAAACAAAACTTTTGAACACAATAACTTGCGGAACCTATCCACGGGAGAATCCACATATTGGCCCACGGACCCAAACAAATTTCCTGATTTGGTGAACTTCTGCATAACAAAAGGAATTCATCAAAGTCATGCCAATATGAAATCCTGCTTCGAACTTTCCTCTGACCATTCCCCAATACTGATCACCCTTACCACTAAACCCTTCAAAAAAGAAACAACTCCTAAATTAAGTAATAACCGTACAAATTAGAACACCTTTCGGTACGTCGTAAATGTTGAATTAAACTTAAATATTCCACTGAAATGTCCCGAAAACATAGAGGCTGCAGTCAAATTATTCAATGATGTCATTCAGTGGGCATGTTGGAAGGCCACGCCAATTATACCCGATACAGTCACAATTCCTGATTGTCCCTCAATTATTAAACAAAAAATTTTAGATAAAAGAAGACTTCGAAGAAACTGGCAAAGGCTGCGTACACCTGAAAGCAAGCTGCTACTCAACAGAGCAACTCGAGAGCTACAAGATCTCCTTAATAAAAACAAAAGCGATTGCATCGAAACATTCCTTAAAACTTATCACCCACGGAAGCGACGGATTTTTCCCTGTTGAAGACAACAAAAAAACTGAAACAACTAAAAAGATTCTCTCCGCCCATCCGTAACCTCCAGGGCCGCTGGGTAAGAAGCGATAAGGAGAAGGCAAACGTATTTGCAGTACACTTAACGTCTGTGTTCCAGCCACATCCTTCAGAAAATCTCCCCCAAGAGGAAGACAATCTTACGCAAACACAGTTTCAACCGTACCAACTTGAATCACCTATTAAAAAATTCAAAGCTGCTGAAGTTCATGAAGCCATTAGCACACTCAACCCTAAAAGGGCTCCGGGGTATGATTTAATAAATGGTAAAATACTCAATGAGCTACCTGCCATCGGTACACAGTACTTAACTCAGTTATATGATGCAGTCCTTCAGAATGGTTATTTTCCATTCCAATGGAAAGTGGCACAGATTATACTCATCACAAAGCCTAATAAACCCCCCAACGACCCAAAGTCCTATCGACCGATAAGCCTTCTGTCTGTAGTAGCTAAAGTTTTCGAAAAGCTCTTAGTACAAAGACTAATCCCAATTATTGATGACAAAGAGCTACTACTTGGTTTCCGAAAGTTGCACTCAACAACTGAACGAATCCATCGGGTAGTTCAAACAATCAATCAAGCCTTTGAAGACAAGCACTACTGCTCTGCTGCATTCCTAGATATATCACAGGCATTTGATAAAGTGTGGCATACGGACTCCTATGCAAACTAAGAACACTCCTCCCTAAGCTACTCCCTAATCCTGCAATCCTATCTCCTTAATCGGTACTTTCTGGTTAAATATGAAACTGCAACCACAAATCTTCTTCCGATCAACGCTGGTGTACCCAAAGGCAGTGTTCTCGGACCACTGCAAAACAGCTACATTTGCGGATGACACCGCGGTTCTGGCTACTGATAGAGATCCAGTCGCAGCCTCACAAAAACTTCAAGCCAATTTAACTGCAATTGACAAATGGTTAACAAGATGGAGAATCAAAATAAACGAGTTTAAGTCAACTCAAGTAACCTTTACCCTGCGCAGAGATACGTGTCCCCCGGTTCAGATAAAGAACAATCCTTTACCGCAAAAAAAATAAATAAAGTACCTTGGGTTACATCTTGACAGAAGGCTAACATGGCGTAAGCATATATTCAGTAACCGTAAGCAGCTGGGATTAATTTTAACCAAGATGTACTGGCTACTGGGACGTAAGTCGAAGTTATCATTAAGCAATAAACTCCTTTTATACAAGGTAATTCTCAAACCCGTATGGAGCTACGGGATTCAGCTTTGGGGAACATCTGCCAACTATAACTTAGAAATCCTAGAACGCTTTCAATCTAAAGTGCTGCGCATGATTGTGAACGCGCCCTGGTTCGTGTCAAACACGGCTATCCGTAACGATCTTCATATGCCTTCAGTGAAAGAAGAAGTCAGCCGTTTCAGTGCTAAATACAGTGACTGTCTTAGTGCACACCCCAACACATTAGTAATGGATCTTATAGTTCCCCAAAATCGCAATCGAAGACTCCAAAAATATATACCATATGATTTGCCTACTAGATTCCCTACTTAATCAATATTAAGTATTGCGTTAGTTTTATTTTAGTTTTAAGATCTAGTTTATAAGTTACTTTTATACCCAAAAACTCAAAACTCATCTAGATGACAATTGTACAGAAGCATCCTACTGCGGATGCCTCTACATGTCCAAATAATCTATCACAGAATTTACTAAATGCAACTTGTGCAGATTGTAAATAAATTGGGATTTCAATAAAAAAAAAGATGTATAATAAATCCAGATGTCACTTATTGCACAAAAAATATGTTAGTAGAAAATAGACATAAGAAATAAGTGAAGCGAAGGTTCATACACTTCTGCTTTTTAATATATGCCTATATTATGTAATGGAAAGAAACTGGCAAACGTGGAATAAGTTAACGGTATATACTTGATCGCAGACATGCAAAAATTCTAGAAAGGTTTGAAAAAGAGGCCAAGCTTGTAGAATTTAAAATAATTACAAAAAAAAACATGTGAATTGGGTAAGTAAAAATAGAAGAACAAGAAAAATTATACCTATATAGAGAAGAAATAAAACAGTAACAAGGAGCAGAGATAGACTAGTAAACTAGAAGGGTTACAGAGGTTAAGCGTAGTGAAGCACAAAAGAATCGAGATTAACTGGCTGCTATGGTTAAATGTAGGAAAAAATATAAACCCTATGTTTCAATAAAAGGAAAGGATTTAATATACATGGTTAATTTGATGTTTAAAATTTATATCACAGTATTGTTCTTTTGCAATTTTATCTTGCCATTAAAATTTGCTATTATTACTATTTCTTTCGTTTTCTCAACGTAGTCAATAATAATTTGTTATAGGACATGCAATTCATTTGTAAATTTTTGTTACCTATGGGAGCATCTACGTCGAAATTTCTAATTCCTTTTTAAAACATTTGTATATTTTTACAATACAATTATCAACGATGTCAAACAAGATATATTTATATTGGCTTTAGTTAATAGTACTTCGCCATACGTTTGTGTAAAATCTACATGTTGTTAGTATAGAAGATCTTATGTTTAATTTTGTAGAACTCTGATCTAAATATTAGTTCTTTAAGATTCTGTCACTATCTTTATTACTTTATACGTTGCTTGTAATAAATCTTATTATCTTTTTACATTGTTTGATTCATTTGCATTTCAGATTTTGTTTAGATTTTTTTGCATTATATGTTTTTTACTAGATTGAAAAGCAAGTTTATAGTTTAAATTGTTAATCTGGAGAACCAGAATACCTTACTTTGTTGTGGTATTTACCTTAGAAATGTCTGTTGAGGATGACCTTTACAAAGAAACTTTAATACATGGTTATTACATATTATACAAACAAAATGCGTTGTTCTGAGATTTTAGTACGCTTCATGTATTGTTTGGTTTTCTTTTATTAAAATTAAAACTATTAAATACCACTTAAGCGTATTAAATATTATTTTTTATGTATACAAAAAAAGGCTTTGAAAGCGACATTAGTGCATAAATTTGTCAGAATATTATATTAACCTTCAAATTGTTATATCTTTCAATGGTTTCCAACGTATATTATTTTCAAACGACATGCAAATTACGCGCTTCTTTTCATTTAAAAGATCCAAATTAAAGCTTTATAGAAACAACTTGGCCGAATTTTAGGGGCGACGTATTCCAGAACTCGGGACATTTCCAGAAGCGCGCGACGCGCCCCGGGCCTTTGTGCAGTAAAGCTCGCGAATGGGCTTTTCAGAGATCCTGATAGAATTATGACTATTGATTACGTTTTTTCAGCGCTTGGGGATTTTTCATACCATGTCGATGAAGTGGAGTTGCCATGGCGACGCCGCCCCGACGCTACCGCCGCCGCCGCAACCACACCCAGAAGTATTCATCGACATATCCGGCAGTGTATGATCAAATACCTCCGGCATAAGCCCCGGCTCCATCGGCGCGGCCGAGCCATGATTTTACTTCGCTCTTTAAAACTTTCCCAGTCTATCCAGCGGCTTGCACTTTGCTGTTTTTATGTTGTAGCTGTTTACACAAGGCTTGAATGAATTAGATCCAGAAGCGTAAGTCAGCTGGATAGGTTTTGTTAATCCGTTGTTTCACAAAGGCTTTCATGCGAGCGTTTATTAGTATATCCACGTACATAAATTTATTGTTAGATAAATTATGGAAACTTTATGATGATTAATTACAACAAAAAGAGTAACCGTTTTTAGATTGATTTAGTTTTAATTAAGTCACATTCGTTTTGTTTTTTAATTAATCAATTATAGAGAAGTTTGTTAAGTTTTACGTGTTACAATAGTGGATTATTTCGCTGTACCGATTTTCTGCTTCTTCTGTTCAAAGTCTATTACTTGCAATGAGACAAAATAACACGGTATTCTTTCTTGCGACTACCATTGACTTCTAGCAGGTTATAATATGCTGACAGAATTGTCACTAATGGAAAGCATAGTATAGTATACTATCGGTGTCATTTACTCTAGTCAGTTAGAGCTGATTGTACACTCTTCATGTAAGCAAATTTTAACAAGGTAGCGAACAACCACACGTTATACGTAACACATTAAACTTTCTTCAATAAAAAAAAAAAATGAAAACTTTTCCATGATCCGTCGGTCTACAAAATCATTGCAACGGTATCCACGACTTTCAAGATATTCGACAAAATTTGAAAGTTTATTAATAATTAATAGAATACAATTCACCAAAACATTATTCATTCATTGTTTGACTCGATACCAAGAAAAATGGAGACGGTCTGTCTTAAGAATTCGAAATATAGACATACATATTGAATAAAGGTAAATATTTACAGATAAATACAGTGTAAAATTAAACATTTATTTATCTTGTACTATAACATAAATTTGCAAAAGTTTTATTAGTTAATTTGCATTTTTTCTTGGTGCTACATATTGCAACAAGCAATGATTATAAAAAGGACAGCAACTAACTTAAATTGCATTTTTAAAATATTTTAAAAGATAGTTATAAAACATTACTTATATTGTTACCAGCTGCCTAAGCAGCTCAAAATTTCTTATAATTTTGACCAATACTAGCGAATCTTGAAAGTATCATCGCATAAAAGGCAGCTCCCAAAAGATTTCTTAAAAAATATTTAAACTTCTTTGTATCATATGTTTGCAGTTTTTCACAATTTGAATAATTATCTAAAAAATTATGCACAATTACTGCATACAAAACTCACTAGATCCTAAAATTAAATTTCTTTGTAGATCTCATAACCTCATAATATTGATAATCAATGTATACCCTAAATCACACTTCTTGAAGTTTGCAGTATTTATTTTCGAAACTAAATATTGCTATCTGAAGAACTCATGTTGATTTCAATGAAAAAAATACAAAAGAGTATAAGTAAAAATCAAGTAGTTACAGCTTCAAAGTTCAAAATACTAATGAAAAGGTTGGAAAATTAACAAAATATTTATAAGTAATTTTAAATAATCTTTTAATCTCTTCCTTGACGGTTGGAATCCGGAGATCTCTGTGGATATCTGTGTTGCGTACGTACCAGGGAGCGTCTACTATGTTAAGCAACATTTTGTTCTGAAATGTCTGTATGCTCTTTATGTTGGAGTTACTAGAGCAGCCCCAAAGCTGAATACCATATAACCACACTGGTTTTAGAATCTGGTTGTAGATTAGTACTCTGTTGGAGATTGAAAGTTTTGAGTTTCTTCCTATCAACCAATAATGCTGTTTGTATTTTAAGTTTAGTTCAGTTCTTTTCTTCTTTACATGCTCCTTCCATCTAAATTTGACGTCCAGATTCTTGCCGAGGTATTTTGCAGTAGTCGAATATGATGTGGGTCGGCTATTTTCTTGTTAGTGTAGTTTACCTGTACAGATCTAAGCTCGTTAAGTTTGATCCTCCATTGCCTGGTCCAATCAACTATAGTATTGCTTGCTGTGTGGAGCTTACTAACTGATCTTTCCTGGTCTTGATCCACTGCGAAAAGAGCAGTGTCATCAGCAAATGTAGCAATGACTGCTTCTTCTCACACTGGCAAGTCTATGGTATACAGTAGGTATAGAATGGACCCAAGTACACTGCCTTGTGGCATCCCTGCTTTGATCTCCTCTAGGTCAGAGTATACGTCCTCTTGTTTGATTCTAAATAGTCTCCCGATATGTACGATGCTAATATGTTAGCATGTTGTTTTGGTAACATTTTATTTAATTTGTGTATTAGTCCTTCGTGACATACCTTATCGAAGGCTTGTGCCACATCTAAGAAGATTGCCGGACAGACTTGCTTTTCTTCTAGCGCACGTTCAATGACGTCAGTTATTCTAGGTACTTGGTCTATTGTAGAGTGCTTTTGCCTGAATCCAAATTGGTAGTCTGGGATTAGGTTATTATTTTCTATTATTGGCCTCAACCTCTTGAGCAGTAGCTTCTCAAAGAGTTTTGAGACTACGAGCAGGAGGGAGATTGGTCTATATGATTTGACATCATTAGGTTGCTTTCCTAGTTTTGGTAAGATAATTACTTCTGCAACTTTCCAGCATGCAGGCACATGTTTTAATCTAAAAGCTGCGTTGAGTAGGTAGGTAAACATAACTATACCCTTTCTGGGCAGGTGCTTTAAAATTTCTCCAGTTATGAGGTCGTATCCCCGAGCTTTCTTTGGGTTCAGGTTATTTTTTATCTCATCTGCTACTTCTTTTGGAGTAACCGGTGTGATATTTTCAGTTCTTTAATTTTCAATATTAGTGATGTCTTGATTTACTTGCCCTGGATTAGGAGTAAATATTTCGGCAAGTGTTCTGCAAATAACTCTGCTTTTTGCTTATTGTCTCTGGCCCATGGTCCATTATTGTTTCTAATCGGAGGAGTATAGGTCGCAGGTTTTTAATCTTTAGTTGCCTTCCACAGCGAGTAGTCAGTTTCTTCGTATGCTGATAACTCTCGCAGATAGGTGCCTATAGATTCTTCTTTAAGTTTTTGGATTTCTCTTCTGAGTTGCTGAGTTTTGTTATTAAGTATGGTTTTATCTGTGGGATCCCTTGACTGTTGCCATCTTCTTCTAGCTCTTCGTTTTTTCTTTGACCAATTCTCTGATCTCAGCTGGATAATTTACACCTTTGGTTATGTGTAATCTCTTTGGTGTTGTTGTATGCTGTTGTTTGGATAAGGCTGGTAAATTTTTCAGCTTCTTCTTCTAGTTGGTCAGTTGTTCTCAGATTGATGTTTAGGTTGATGTTGTTGTGAAGGTCAATCTGAAAGCTTTCCCAATCAGTAGTTTTGTTTGTGAGCGTAACTCAAATTGTTCTTTTTATTATCTTTTCGCTTAGTGTTAGTATAATAGCCGAATGATCAGAATCCATATCGAAGCTCTCTTCCACTTCTGTGTAGTTGGGGGATACTTTCCTAGTGATGTAGAAGTCTAGTAAATCGGGGATTTTATCGGTATCAGTAGGCCAGTAGGTCGGCTTTCCTGTTGAGTGGTAGTTGCAATTCACCTCTTTAATTGCTTTGCGTAGTTCTCTTCCTTTCGTCGTGGTTAGTCTGGAGCCCCAATCTACATGTTTGGAGTTGAAGTCTCCACCAACAATGAATCTTTCTCCTAAGTGTCTCAGAAGAGTAAGATAATCGTCTTTTTTGAGGTTATATCTTGGTGGGCAGTATATGGCGCCAATTTTTATTGTTTGTTTTGTTGATTTAATTCCAACCACTGTTAGTTGAATATCCATTTTTTGCAGATGGCGTTCTTCATAGTGACTGAGTACTTCTTTTATTATGATTGCACTACCACCCCTGGCTTGATTATCTGGATGGATGGTATGATATGTTTTGTATCCTCTTATTTTGAGGTATGATTGATTTGTCATGTGTGTCTCTGATATGAGGCAGACATCAATGTGTTGGGTATTTAGAAAGACTTCGAGGTCATTGCCATTGGCATTCCAGGTAGCAATATGTAGATCTTTTTGGTCCATAGTTTATTTTGTCTTTGGCATAGCACCAGTGCTCCTGGCTTCTAATCTATCGAGTCTTGCATTGACTCGCTTTAATGTATTCATCATAGTCTGCATAAGTTGCATCATAGATAGTTCAGTTGTAGATGGAGTATGTGTTGGTTCGGCTGTCTTCTGTTGTGGGCACTGGGCATACGATATTCCAGGCTTTATTGTGTTTGGGACAATTTGTCTTGGTTGAGGAGTGGGCTTCTTTGTTCTGACCGCGTCCCTTCTTTTCTATAGTTCAACGGCTATTGTACATCCTCTATAATTAGCAGGGTGTGCTTCAGAGCAGTTGATGCACTTGGCAGGATTGCTTCTTTCCTTAGTACATTTTGCAGTTAGGTGCTCTCCTGCGCATTTCACGCAAGCTGGTGTTCTTCTGCAGTATTTCTGTGTGTGACCATGTCTTTGACATCTTTTACATTGCGGAATAAGCTTACTATTCCTTACTGCTTCTATTTTGACTTTCATGTGGTTAATGTATTGAATATCATAGATTTTTTGATATCTTCTGATCTATCAAACTTCATTTATCAAATTTGATAATATGAGACAAATAAATGACAAACTTTACAAATTTTTATACATTTTTATGTATTCAATAGAGTATGGCAAGACTTCGGACTTTTGCAACCTTCTCCATTCTTCTTGCAAAAGGATTAAACAATAAGCGAATGCTGACTTGATGGACTGCATTCCATTAATTATTGACAAGCTTTTATAATAACAATGTATTCCAGATATGATATACCAGACATTTTCGATCGATGAAAGGCCAGGTGGTCGGGCTGACAATGGGAGTTTCCACTCTGCTTTGTTAAAGAAAGTTTAATGAGTTACGTGCCACGTGTTGTCAGACGTTACCTTGTCGAAAGATTGCTTGGGGCACCCTCTAAAAGAAAAGAATTTCTGCGGTCTGTAAGATCTCGTCAATGTTGTCTCTAACTCTGACTAATAATATTATAACTGGGGCTCCTCACATAACAGTACCTATAATTGGCGTTGCGTATCTCGTACAAATGTTGTCTTCTAGCTCCTTTTTTCGCGTATATGAAGCATTAATTTTAAACAAAATTTGGATTAACCAGAAAAGACAATTCTATGCTACTCGTGTGTCTACAGAAACCTGTCAATTACTCATTATTACCTTCGTTATCGGCATAGACATAGAAATTAGTTGTAGGCGCAAGAAAGGACTTTGTACCGTTAGTTTCCTTTTGAGTAATCGACATTGAACAGAGGAGGTTGACAATTGGTACCGTGTAATGCTATATCATTATTGTGCTACGGTCTATAATCATAAGCTTCTGAAGATGACTATTTTTCCGGTTGGTTGACCTGCTCCAGATCCCGATCTTTAACCCACTGGTTTCAACTTTGCACCATAGTATTATTATGGCAACTAGTAGTTTATTTCTTGTAAAAGAGCACCCGTTTATATAGGCCAACAACATACCCGCTCTTAAATTTGCTAATTTGTTGATAATGCACCATTTGTCGACAAAGAGGCATTTTTACACCATTTAAATTACATGTGTAATTTTAAATGGCGGAGAACATTTTTATATCTATTTTACACGTGATGTCGCTACTTCTCTCAAATTTCATACCTATGAAGTGACAACCAAATCTTGAAGAAACAAAAACAAATGGTTCTCAAACCATTTTTTAATTATCGCATGATTAATATAAAATAAAAGCTTCAACGCAATTTCAATAAACAGTAGTGTGCATTTATCAGAATTTTACATATCTTTAAGCCTCCTTAGGTCAATCAGATATGGTATTCGATAAAGTAGTTTATAAAATGTTTTAATGATACATTTGTGGGTTAGTTCTGCCTGCCCGTTTGTGGTAACATACATACAATCATTACGGCCTATTTCTATTTTTATAAAAACTAGGTTTATAAATAGATTGAAAAATATTTATTCTTTGGCATAAAAACGCCTTACATACAAGGACAATTCGAAATAAAATCTGCTTTTGGTTATTAATGACAAATATGCATAGATACAAAACCTTTATTATACATATTAGAAACCTACAACAATACATTACTTTTTGACATAATCATTATGCAAAGTAAAGCTCTTGTTTAATGTCCTACAATGTTTGAAATTCTTTCTATAAAAAGTTTTTCCACCTGGGATCTGAAATAAGGGTGTCTTGAAATTCAGTGTTATAGTAAAAGCGGTGCGACGCAAGCCATATTTTGTCAATTTTGTGCACGAGTTCATCGTTGACTAAAGATAGACGGTCACTTAGTTAGTGCATCATTAAACATACAACACCGTTGGCGTACTACATCTTTATTCATCAGGTATAACTCGTACGCATTACACAGTTTCTAATGAATCCCAGCTAGTAAAAGTTTTTCGCGCACAGAAATTATATTACTGTACGCACTTCACATTTGGTTAGATATCACTACGCAGCTTACTGAACTACTGCATACAGTGCGTCGGTACCCTCCACTTATTTCTCGCGCACGCGTAAACAAAGGTTTTTCCGAATTGCCTTCGCAATTATTGTTTAGCAATTATTACAATCATCTATATTTTACAATATTTTTGCATCATTCATTATTTGACGAAAGAAGTTTAAGCAGCTTAAGCCTAGATAATGTAATCTAGGCGCATTAAATATATTTCCGTATATAAGTGTGCCAAATATAATCAATAAGGAATTTGCGTTTCATTATTCAGAATGCAAATATGTCACTGTTGAAGTGATTTTGTCACAAAGTATGACAAATTTTTTGTATTTTTGTCAACTACGAACTTTAGTGTAGTATTGCGCACCGTTCTTTAAAATTTGATGGGTTGTAGAATTAGCCACACGCTAATTGAACACATAGTTATTGATTAGCCTTGTTCAGATGCGATCATTTAATTTGTACTTTATTATCTTGTAAAAGTATTCAAAACATTTTGATTATATACCACAATGTTACGTTATGAAAGACGCTTTTAAATGCTTGAACCATAAAAAGCTCAAAAGCCCAAGTTCTTTAAATATTTTATCAATAAAATAGACGACACTTTAGTATTTAACGTGACAATATTTTTTATTAGATTCTTTATTAGATAATTTTTCAGGTTTTGCTTCATTTTTCTAGTAAACTGTCACATAATAAAAAAGCAAATGTCAATTCATTGCTATTGAATGATGTTGTCTAAAACACCTTACAAGAAAAATTTTAAAATTTATTTATTAGGTTACTGTAATAACATGTAGTAAGTCATGCAATAACAAATAAACGATCGAGATTATTAGAAAACTATCAAACCAGACCAGATGTGCTATAGCGAAAACAAATATAAAATATTAAAAGTTGGTCCTGATAAATGTAAAAAGCTTTTTACAATTTACTATTGCGCAAGATTAATATTCTCGACAAAGATTGCGGTAAGTGTTATAATTGAAAAAAAAACATGTAATAAAATAGAACAAAAAAGTTTAATTTTATTAATTCAAATTATCTTACTAAGATTTATGAGTTGTTATTACAAAGTGATTTTAAAGATGTTTTTGATGAAGACTCGAACAGATGCAGAAGGTAAAAGAAAAAGTCAAAAATGAGAACGCTGATCAAAATGCAGATTCCAAATTTGAGACGAAGAAAATTAAGAGAGAATATTATACGGCATTTCAAGCTAAAAAGGCTTTTGAATTTTTGAATTTTTGGCTCTGGAAGAACAAGAGCAAAAAACGCTTTACGTAATATTATAAAAAAGTTGTCTGGTGTAATTAGTAAAACAAAGGAAGTCCTCGAAACATGTAAACTGCTTTTTTATGATTTGATTATAAGTGACGTTTACTAACCAATTCATAGTTTAAAATAGAACCAAGTATTCTTCACGAAGAGATGCTCAGGATACTAACAGAACTTGATAGGGTCATATATGAAAAAGATTAAATCTGGAAAAGTTTTGGGGTGGAACTAGCAATAGGATTGATAAATTTCTGTTAAGATTTTGCTTCTTATTGCGATGTGTTTAATTTGACTATCAAGATACTAGAAAATACGATAAAATAAAAAGATTGTCTTGGAGATATTTGTTGAAAATTGTCACAAATTGTGTTCGTTGGGGAAAAAGTGAAAAGGCCGCTGTAGTTTCAAACAATATATTCTATCAAAACCAAAAAGAGGTGGTGTTAAAATGTTTTTCATGGACGATGCAAAATTATTTTATGATATAGAAGTTGACGCTTGAAAAATTTAACAACCTCTTTATGTTACTGGGAAAAACAAAACGGTGGACAATTGGTTCGTGCTTTTTCACCTAATAAAAAATGTAGCTTAGAAAAACTTATTATTGTGGACAATTAAAAAAATAATCCGAAAATCCCAAATATGCTTCGCCAAACAAAACGAAGTACACTCTGGAATTTTTGGATATCACAATTAGTATCCTACGTGCCAAAACCGAAAAGAAAATGTCACTCTGTTATCAAGTATGCATGATGATGATAAAATTGCTATTGAAAAGGGAGATGCTAAAAAACTGACTGTCATCACATTCTATAACTCCACAAAAGCAGGTATTAGTGTAGTGTATCCAATGTGTTAAATGTCTGTCGCTCGTAATATTAAACGGTTGTTTTCTTTTCAGTACTCAATGTTGCTGGAATTCACGCAAAAATACTTCAGATAGGAAACAAAAATGAAATAACTATCAAAAAGAAGTTTTTAATGAAACTATTGGACGAATTGAGTCGCAAATACGTTGATTTCCTTAGCACTGCAAAAAAATTGAACACCTACCAAGAAAAGAGAGATTTCAGAGAAGGTGAGAGAAAATTTAAAGAGCATGGCAGAAAAAACTGCTTACAAAATGTAATTGCGATATTTGCACAGAATTCAAATGGCTTCAACATTCTTATCCTGTATGTACGGAATGCAGTAATTCGTTGTTATAGTGACTCCACTTAACAAAAACCGGGAATTGTTATTAAAAATTGATTTATCTTTTCATAATTGTAATTTACCTAAATGTATCTACGCTATTATGTTTTTGTTATAAAAAATTGATCTAAAAGCTTCCCAATGTAACATTTATTATAATTTATTAAGTGGCGAAGCGAAGCGGAATCACTTACTAACTTCATGTTGTCCGTCCGTCCGTCCGAGCAATAACTCGAGAACGGCTGGGAATTTCCAAATTCTGTTTTCACCAATCGACAGGTGACCAAAAAGGCTTGTTTGCTACTGATTTTGAAACTGATTGGTCAACTAGAGGATTCTCAAATTTGGGAGACTGCTTCGCCACTTCGCTACGCGTTGCAAGCTTTGCATTTATTAATGTTTGAAAATAAAGAACCTGCGAAAGAAAATCCATTTGTTTTATTATTTACCTTAAAATAAACGCCTTATTCAATAACTAACAGATTTGTATCTCATAGATCCATTTAGACTGCTAACAAAATGTTCATGATAACATTTCACAAAGGGTTACTTTAAAAGTGACCACAGTGCAATCCAGTTTTCTCTGAAATCATTTGATGAGGAGACAGTCGACGAAAAAGTCTAATAATTAGTTCAGAAGATTAAAAAATAAGATTTTTTTGTAAAACAACCACATTAAGTAGTATCTCTATTAAGTTGTTCTGCAACTTTTAGATGACCTTTGGTTAATTACCAAAAATCAGCACATGTAGAGTATTCTTAGGCAGTACTGGAATTCTATGTAGTTTCATTTTTAATTTTGTAAATTTATGATTTATCAGTCAGTTTCATCATTAGAAGCGACTTATAATTCAGCCGTTGCACTAGTATTAACATATAAATGTAAATCAAGGATGCATTAAAAAGATATAGGATTAAGAATAGAAAGACAATAAACAAAGTTACGGTTACTAAGAATAGCAGAAACAGGTGGCCTATGGTGCTTTAGAATGATGGAAATTAAAAGAAGATCTAAGAAAAATGCAAGAAATTATAAAACAATACTTTGAATGGCACATTGATAAACTAATACTTTATTTGACTAATGTGTTGATTAATAACAAAAAAAGTAGAAGAAAATTTGCCGGAAAAACTAAAATAATGAAGCTCAAATTTGTACTCCTGTAGAGCAAAATAAATTGAGATTAAGTAATCTAGGGTTGATTTGCACTTTAATGTTTCTTTAAATACTTGACACAACACCATGGATCAATAATTCTTTTTGTTCGTATGTTTGATAATGTTACTACTTGCAAAAAATGTAGCTTTTATATATTAACATTAATATGTTCAGTTTTTTTTAAATTTTACATATTTACATATATACTGTCTCGTAACACTTGAACTTTTTTGGGTTGTACATGTTTATAAACATTTTAAATACAAATGTTTACATTTCTTCTAATTCCTACATTTATTTTATATATTATTACATATTTTATTACAAAGCTTTTGGATTTGGGGAAGTATCAATAACTTTAGAAAGCTGTAAACTACTTTTGACAATTTTTTTTGTAGTTGATAATTATTGTTCAGTATTTAATTTTATAAATCGTGTAGTACTATAAGTTATCTTATAGTTTTATTA
Source organism: Sinelater perroti (assembly GCA_036346155.1). Classification (NCBI taxonomy): domain Eukaryota; kingdom Metazoa; phylum Arthropoda; class Insecta; order Coleoptera; family Elateridae; genus Sinelater; species Sinelater perroti. Next base: position 16,306,715 of record JARFIY010000046.1, read on the forward strand.
GTTGAATTTTTGAAAAGGAGCTATCCACTGTGAGAATAACAAATAAAATGATTATTTTACATTGCTTCTTATTTTCATCGAAATATATAATAGATGAGCAGCTTACTGCATATATTTTTAAAATATTTACATCCTCTGATTTATTTTATTTATTGTTAAATCAAGCCACATTTTAATCAATATTATGGTAATCATTAAGTTTTTGTCTTCATCATAGAATGTAAGCCTCCCCAATCTTTTCCATTGTAATCCATTGTCTGCATTTTTGATATTATGGACCTACCTAGTTAACGCTCTATGCTACTTTTGTTAACGCATAATTTTCATTTCATAATTCGTTTGGTTATTTCATTGCTCAAGATGTGTCCGATCCACTTACATCTCTGTTTGTAGTCGATAAACTACGTCAAGTTTTCTGTAGACGTTTAATTCTTGTTTATGGCATATGCTTCTGTTCCGTATATTAACGTAAAGAGTATAAGTTTATCAAAAATTTGTAATCAGATAGGTTCGATTGAAAGATTTTTGTAGTTTCTGAAAATGATCTATGCTAAACCTTTTTCTGTATCAATCCGATTTTAGATTATTTTTTATTTCTTTATGTTTATCCCAAGTCTACCCTTTCTATTTATTGATTTTATATCGTTGGATTAGTGTAACTGATTTTGGTGTTATCCCTCATATATTTTTAATAATGTTTATCTTCAAACCTATTACGTTTGGTTTTAGTTATAACTCAGCGATCATTCTAGTTATTTGTTTTTACTGAACATCACAATGTCGTTGGCAAAATGTAGATGACTTAGCATTTCTCCATTTACGCGCATACCATTAGGCTCTCAGTTAAACGGAAACTTGTTTAATGAGACGTATGAAGTTATGGTTAGCACAGTTCTGTTAAAACTAGGAATTGTAGGCAAGGTTTGTTAGTCGTCCTGTTAAGAAGTAGGAAATTAAAAATGTTTAATGAAGGAACTTATACCCGTATATACTACACACCCGTGGCGCAGGAAAAGATTCTTTATGCAAAAGTAAATATTTTAATTCTTAAATTTTGTTCAATAGCAAGCTGTAATCTTGAAAATATAAAAACAGATAATTTTTTCTTTTATTAAAGTATACATTACGCGCAAATACCTAATATGTGGTCTAGTCATCTCTATTACATATTACGGTTTATCATTTTTTCCGTGCTTTTGATGAGATTTTCTGCATAATCACTTGGCAAAGACTTTGAGAAGATAGGTGAGAGTGTACAATGGCTTTTCTTTAAGCTTCATTTTTATGTACAAACACATTTTCAATGGGAATAACATCTGGAAAAATTTCTGGTCATCTTATCGTACTGATGTTATGTTGTTGCTTCCACGCTCTGCACAGTTTGCTGTGATGTCTAGTGTAATTGCCCTCTTGCAGCACCCTATGTGTTTAGTCAGAACCAAAATCCTTTTCAGCAGGCTTCAGCAAAAATTTCTGGTAGATGCTGTACATTTTCTTAGAAAGAGGCAACCAAAACCGTGTTTACAGCAGCATCCCTCTTGTTTTACTGTGTGCTAAAATACCCCGTTATTCTTTGCCGACTACACTTTTGGTAAAAAAGACCAAGCCCAGAAAAAAGGCTCGTCCAAATCGCGAACCAAATTTTTCTCTGCCCACGTCAGTCGTTTTCCACCTGTTTTTCTTCTAAAGGTTTCTTCAAAGTTGATCGAAAAGAAACGAGTGGTAAAGTACTGCCTTTTATCGGAGAAGAGCAATAATCATGGCTTTAAATAGTTTATTGGTATTACAGCCAACCGCTCTCTTAAGTTCCTTAGCAAAGGTATCATTCTTTGCTCAAAGCTTCTTACACCTTTTATTTTTCTTGTATTATTAGCCTTAGCAATGAGTACTTTTTGTCTCTCAAATACACTTATCTCCTCTTTTTAATTGTGTATATTACTTCACGTTCCTTTTTTATTTCACGTAATATTTCTGTTAGTTATTTTTTCTGTTCATGCACCATTCTATAGCACCACATTTCAAATGCCTGAATGTTCTTAAAATTTGTTTTTTTCAATGTCCACGCCTCTGAACCGTATATCAATGTGGAAAAAACATAGCATCTCAGTATACGTATTCGAAGGTCTAAGTTAATGTCTCGACAGCACAGAAATCTTTCAAACTTTATAAACGTTTGTCTTGCTATCCGTATTCTTGTTTTCATTTCTTTAGTTTGATCACTAGTTTCTGTAATCTGCGCTCCTAGATTTTTATAGCAGCTGACCTTTTCAATTCGTGTATTAGAAATTGTCAAATTATCATCAACCTTTAGTTTCTTTGGTATAATTATTAGCTTTGTCCTGTTAAGTTTTATTTTCAGGCCATGGTTGCTACTGTGTAAGTTTATGTATTCAAATCTACACTGCAGGTCTTCTAGTTTATCTGCTATTATTAACGTATCGTCGGCATATCCAAAAGAGAAAGTGGAAAATTAGAATAATTTTGTTTAAAGAAACAATTGTAGCATCTTTTAAACTATAACGCGAACTATATTCCTGCTGACGCAGCCCTTTGTTGTAACAGTTTTTCTTGAATTGAAAAATATACCGGTATTTCTGCAAATACCTTCCCCATCTTGGTTTCATATAAAACACTAAATCTACCTTTGCGGAAGCGCAACGCACTTGCCATTAAGTGAGAGAGAAAACTTCAAATTTCTTCTTGTTTTCTTCTTTGTTTTTTTGCCACCATTTCCACCAAAAACTCGTACTCTTTAATTTTTAACACGCCCCTTTTAACGGCACACACCACAATGGAGAACACGGTTCACTTGTCGGACAGTTCCTCTGCAAAAAGTAAAGAAGCTGCGTACCAATGAATTCCTGTTCCTCCATCTTTTTAACAAAACGCCCTCGCTATTTTCTACAACACGTTTCGTTTTAATGTTTTTTAAGAGAAATTTTATGTAATATAATTTATGACAGATCTGTTAGAGTTTCATCAGAAAAACTCGTGTCTTTAGATTACAAAGCATTAATCAGATTATTTTTGATAATTTTACTTACGCTCTAGTAAGAAACAAAATTTAACTCAACTTTGAAAAATCAAAATTCAATTAATAATTATTTAATGATTTTTATGTTTGCATAAACTAATGAACTTTGATTTTCTAACTCAATTTAATTTAAGGCGCGTTTTAACTGTCTTAACCATTTACATTTGGATTGTAAAACGGAGAGATCATTTAAAAACTTCCATGTCATTGATGGTACAATGCACCAGTGTAAATGCAATGAAAGGGAATCGAAACATATTCGTTATGAATGCAAATAATGACTAGATTGCTTCATCGGACCCAATTTTTTATTCCACCTTTATTGGCGATATGTTAGTTCCTATTTCAAAGTTAATGTCCCCAAAAATCGTGGTCCCGGAAAGTTCTTCTTCATAAATTACCATCGAGCGAGGAAGTTAGTTAGGAAGTGTATAATTTACTTAGCAGAGATTCCCCGCGCCACATTGCGAAAGACGGCGGCCCTCAGGAGTCGCGCCCGACGCCGGGGGAGGGCCCAAGACCGCGCCGACGCCGGCGTCGCGTGACGTCACGGCTGATAATCAAGACTGATATTCAATAATGGCGTCGCTCGCCATGGCGTAGAGGGGACAGCTTTCTTACTCCAGTGAATCTCAGGGTCCGGGGTGAAACACTTAGTGAAATTAAACGAACCCGACGAACTTGGTAATTGAAAATATATTCTGCCCGCTCTTGCGTCGTCGGACGTACGCCGCGTCGGGGACCCGGCGAGCGCAATGTTGATATTAGATTACACATTTTGGAATTAAAGTAAAATTTTGAGGTCCGGTTCGAGGCCGATGCTGTTGCTGGGCCGAGGATAGTCGGCGGCGATGGTACGGGGCAGCGTCTCGGCGGCTTATCGCAGCCGGCACGCGTTCAAGCGAAGAATGGCAAGTCGCACGCTCAACTGACTCAAAAATAGTGCGGCCATCAAGATGTCATTTCATGGCGAAATGCAGGCGTCACGGCAGCCGCAGCATCCCGTTCGAGGCTGTTAAGTTCGATAAGAGCGCGCTTGATAAGGGGTCCACTTGTGGAGCCTGCCGCTAGACTCTCGCACCTGACGGCGGAAGTGATTGTGCTGTGAAAATGTCCCTGCTCGAACAGTCCCGGGCCTTGACGCACGTGCAGGGGCTGCCTCCTGGTGCTAATCAGATTATGCCGCCGCACTCCCTCGAAGGGCCGCCGAACCCCGACGTCCTGCTCGCCCTGCTGGCCAGGAACAAGGCTCTCGAAGGTAAGCGCGGGGCGTTGCTCCGAGGACTTTCAGCGCGTCAAACTGAAAGCTGTTCGAGCCTGAAACTCTGGAACAGAAACGCTTCAACAAACAAAAAAGTTATAAAATATAATACCACAACATGTTATTTTGCTAGTTTCCACCACAGAGTTTTTAATACACTGGTACAAAAGAAAAATAGTTACAATGTTTTCTTTTAACATTTCAGCTTACCGACATGAAGCTCTAAAAGAGTTTACCTTACAATTAATTATTAATCTAAGCCGTTAAACTCATATTTAAATTATCTTAAAAATAATTTAACATTTATATTTACATATTTATTATCTAGAATCAATTTAATTAAAATGGGATTGTAAATGAAATTTTATTGAAACCAGTAAGTAGTTTTTATATTCAAAACTGTTTGAGAGACTATACTTCTACCTTACCATAGAAATTATTTTGTTATTCCGTATCTTCCTAAACATTTAGCATCACAGATTGTTTTGGAAGTCAAATAGCCCTTTAATTATGACCCGCGACGCCTTGGCACCTGTTTGATCGAACAACGCGCCAGCGGACTTCTTCAGCACGAAAACGGCAAAAGACTGCCAGGAGCCGGCTCCAGCAGGACTTTTATAGCGATTCAGAGCCAGACCGCGATAATGCACTTAGTGGTCGCTCACCACAGACATCATTCGCCATAATCCCGCTAGTTTGTCTTCATAAGGTGCAGCAGAAGTTCGTTCTGCTGCTGCCAGACAAATTGCGGCTGCACTGTTTCACCGCTGCTAAGGCAGCTGAAGTCTTCCACGAGCGCGTTTAGCAACAGTTGAAAGCAAAACTGAAACCTTTTTTATTTCACGCGAACATTCGTACGTTTGCAGAAGCATATAAATTAGATCTCCCTGTAGTTTCATGTTCGAAACTACTCCGAGTAACTAAAGCAGCCAAACCAAGGATTTGTTGCTTAACATTGTAGCCGCGCCGCGTATAAAACGCTTTATGGGTATTTTATTATCAGAAATCAAATTTTGCAACACTAACTTGCTTAAAATTTATGATATAACAATTTGATTATTTTTATTGACAGAATAATTCGGTTTATTTTTACCCTATGTGTCCGAAGGATTTAACGACTGGCCGGCCATTAAATTCCTTTTCATGCCCCTCTTTGAAACGCAAATAAATAACTGCGTTGCAGCATTGCAATTTTGTTTAACAGCGATTTACATTATTTCACGGTATCACAACGAAAAATAATTATTTAGACCGTGTTTAAGTATTAAAAAAACTAGATTAGCGACATGTGCCTTCTGCTAACTTTTATAATAAAGAAAATAAAATAAATAAAACCTCTGTAACAATCTTTCAGAATTTTTATTGATTTGCAGGTTGTCTAGACACATATAAGCCCCTTAAATCGTAATTACTAGTACTGTTGGATATTTTTGTGGATTTCTTTCTTTTTATTTGCTTTCTGTTAGGATTGAAATCTTCCATTACTCCCAACCTTTTAAAAATAAATTTCTCTATATTTGACTACTACGTTTCGTTGTTTTAAATAAATTTTCTAGCCTTTTTAGTATCTATGCCCTAATAATGTTTATTACACGTTCGTCTTCTAATGGAGGCTCAAATTGGAATCCAGATTTGAATTTTTAATAAAACGACCTTTCAGTTGATTTGGTGATGAACTTTTACTGAGTATTAAAATAAAAGTGAAGGCTTTCACGGTCGGTGTTGTGTTACATCGGTTGGTTTTAGGGTTGTTAGGCCGTGGTCGTACTTTGGAAGCTCTTGGCGTTTCGTCCACAACTGCAGCGAACATTTTCAAAAGAAATTTTCTTGTGAAGATATCCGCTGTGGACGAAACATCAAAAGTTTCCAAACTCCGTCCACGGCCTAACAACCCGAGAATCAACCACGTAATGCACCATAACAACAGTTGTGCAACTCTTTTTACTTATTTGATACGCCTTTACGGGAAGAAGGTTTACAGGTTTGCAAGGCAACTCGAGAACTTACGTAAGAAAAAATTTCAAATACCGTCTAGCCTTTCCTTTTTACTGCGTTGTCAAGATCAAAAAAGGTAGTTCAGAAGTATTTACAAGTCAAACACCACCTGAGCACCCCTCAAATCCAACAAATTTATCGAAAAACAGAGAACAAATGCACGTTACAAAAAAAACTTCTCTTTGTGTTTGCTAGAATTAGATGCAAGCTTATGACAGCTTAGCCAGCAAAGGTACGAAGTCTGAGGTAGCACCTACATCCATTCTGATCGAGGACATCATAGCTAACGTATTATCCGTAAGGAACCTTTCAACGGTTAAAGCAGAGAAAGTACACGTTGAGATTTCACGCATCCTGCGCCGTGCTAAGCCGCCTAAGAAGAACCTACCCAGGGCAGAATTAAATGCTCTTATCGCCAGTGAACTCAAGAATGACGACACCATCATCGTCTTACCAGCAGATAAAAGCAATTCCACAGTGGATTATACAAAGATGACCGTACTGCTCGATACGACCCTACTCATACGCGATTCCACAACGCGGACACTACGTGACACGAGCAAACTGATAAAAAGTTCTTCTCTTGATGACACTACTAAGAAGAGACTAATGACAACAAAGGCGCTGTCCCCAAGAATATATGGGCTTCTTAAAATACACACAAAGAACGATGTACTACAGCAACCCATTGTTAGTATTATTGGTTGTCCTATCTATAAGCTGACCACATACATATCCAGTTTCTTAAAATCATATATTGAACCTACCAGCAGTTACATCAAGAACTCTGCAGGCTTTGTTAACCACCTTTAAGTCATCCAGATACAAGAAGGAGATCTAATGGTCAGTTTTGATGTAACATCCCTGTTTACCAAAGTAGCGATTTAAGATGCCATAGACAACCTAAAGCATATTTTCCCTAACACTATCTTACACCTATTTTAACAGTGCGTTACTTTATTTGGCAGGGAGCATATTACGAACAAAAAGACAGAGTAATAATGGGTAGCCCACCTAATCCTGCAATCACCAACTACTATATGGAAAAATTTGAAAACATCGCCATTAACACAGCACTATTAAAACCCACGGTGTGGCTAAGATACGTCGCTAACATACTTGCGGAAACACAAAAAAACACTACTACAATCTTTTTTAGACGTACGGGTGTTAAGATCGGAAAATAGACAACATACTATTTACAGGAAATTCACGCATACGGACCGATAACTTCATAAGCAGTCAAATAACTATCTATATCAAAAAAGAACGGTTGTAAAAACATTAGTAGATCAAACATGATGAATATGTCAATCACAGTTCTTGGATAAGGAATTAAAACATTTAAAATAAACCTTACAAAGCAATAAAACCTACTCGATGACGGAGATAAATAAAGCCATAAAGCTTAACAAATGGGCACACATAACACAACCAAAATTGTTCATGGTAGGCAAAATTTTTTACCTTATATCACCAGGGTTGCGGACGAGATAAAGAAAATTCTCAATAAACACAAGGTGGAAACCATCTATACTATTATCACCAAGATACGAGACATAAGAAACCCATAGAATACACCAGAGGTATACTGTATACCTTGACCATGTGAGAAGGTCTACATTGGGACTACGGGTCGAATAGTTACCACCATAATAAAAGAATGCAAACGTTATCTACAACTCAATCAACCTGAAAAATCAGCGGTTGCTCAACGTGCTTTAGAAAATCTTGACTGCAAGATAGATTTTGGGCAAATGCAAGTTTTATCTAATTGTAGAAACTATTACCCGAAATTATATAGAAAGGGGCTAGAGATTTATAAATATAAAAATAATTTTAACAGAGACAAAGGATTCAATACCGCGAAAAAGCAAGCGATGTCAGTAAATACTGAAATTTTACGTGTAACTACCCTATTGGCGACAGCAGCTAGTCCGATTATGTTAGTAACTAACCCTACCACACTTGCATGAGTATAAAAATATATAAAAATGAAAAGTTTTATCGATGACACGTTGGATTTCGTTCTTGAATTTGTTAACTCTTCGTCGATTGCTGTTGTACACTTTGTTGGACGGTGTTTAATCATAAGATTTTGCTAACTAGTTGATGTCGGCATTTTATGAAAGTGTGCGACAAGGAAATGTGACTGTTTCTCAAACTGTATGGCAGGTAGAGACGTCTTCTTGAAGCTATATTTACTCCAGAGCCATTTTGCGCAGTTGGTACAAAAAAAAAACGACTTATCATATAAACGATAACGATCGATATTTATAAATGTAACATATGTATGAGTTTATTACGTCATCTATTCAGAATCCACACCAAACCATGACTAGTTGCAGCTACATCTGCGCCAATTTTGTTTGTTTGGAAATCCGTCAAGTTGAAGATCCGCCTTATCGCTTAAGCTGATTTTTGACTAACCTGAAAATCAGCTTCATGGCTCTCTAAAACCAACTAACGTACTTTTGACAGTGAAAATAATCAGCAAGCTTAAGCTCTTTCATCAGTTGAATATTATACTCATGAAGGTGTACAATGCCGATTCGATGTATTTGGATATGCAGCAATACTCTAGTATTCTTCTCACAGGACTTTACTCCACCATGATGCTCATGAAATCTTGCATCCATTCTCGATCCGGTTTCATCAAATTTGGTAATAAATTTCCGGTTGATTCTTTTGATGCACTAGTTCGACTCAAAATACCACGTCGTTTCCATATCGTCCGCATAATTTTCATCGAATTTGCAATAACATCTCACTGTTCTTTCATATAGTGTTCCATATTTGCTAATCGGAAGAATCCCAAATGACATCTGCTAAAGTAACAGAGTCGCCGCTTAAAAAATAAAAAAAGTCTTGCAATTTAAATCCGGTGTTCAATTTATACCCAAAAAGTATCAATGATAAAATCTTTATTCTGCTGTAGCTTTAAACAGAAATGTTTGCGATTTAGTGTAACATATTTTTGAAGTGACTTCCATTCGATTCAATCACATGATGAAGCTGACTCTCAAATGACAGAATCGATTTTTGATGTCATCTGGGATGGCCAAGATCTCTTCAGATATGCGATTGAGTTCCTCGATGTCTGTTGGTTTTGTCGCGTAAACGCTTCAGATAAGCACAAAAAATAATCGCAAGGGTTAAAATCGAGTGATGAACTTGGCCATTCAATCCCATCTTCCACTTTTCGGGGGGCATCGAAGCTGATGCTTCGGTACTCAAACTCACCAGAAAGGGCAGTGAAGTTATCGAGTATACGATGAGCTGTCGCTCCGTCTTGCTGAAACCAGTATTGGTTAGTCATTTATTTCTACTTTGTAATCGGAATAAACTTATCCAGCACCTCTTCGCAGTAAACTGATTCATTCACATATCTCGTGAGAAAAAATGGTCCATGAGATGGCGCACCAGACGCTCACTTTCTGCGGGTATAGTGGCCAAGCAACTGCCAAATTCGGGTTTTTTGTACCCCAGCACCATTGATTTTGCCTGTTAACATAATCAGTGATATCAACACTTTATTCGCAAAAGCAAATATTGTCAAAATGTAGGGTGTTGTCAGTGGCTGTTGAACCTAAACTTTGTAGAAAAACAGATCTAACTCCTTGTGTAGGATCTTGATGACCCTTGATTGTCTCATGCCCAATGTCTGTGCCGCTCTTCTTGACAAAGTTGTTGGCTCAGGTTCATAAAAAGCGCGGCCCTCCTCTACAGCCTCGGGGATGGTCATAGACACTGGCCGAACAGTTTCAGCATCCTTGTGCTCGTTTACACTTTCGGTGTCTTCGAACTTCTTGATCATCTTTGATTTTTATGTAAAAAAATAACAATTAAAAAGTTAAAACTTCAAAAAATTGTTTTTTACCTTTTTATTGTCGTCCGGCCATTGTGGTATCTCTTCCAAACTTGACATTGAACTTTCTTAAGAGCGCTGCGCACGATTCCTCATTCTAATAATAGACCTTTATAACAAAGACCCGCTCTTCGGTCGAATACTCCGTTCTTGCAGTCGCCATGGATTGTTAGTGTGTGCAGAACAAATCGAAATTCTTTCTTTAACAATATTTAACGTCAACTTTTTTGCAATAAAAATGTGACCACAATAAAAAAATCAAATTCTGCGTAACATAAAACTCACCCTGTATTTATAGTATATTTACTTTGAATGACAAAATTTGTAATTTTATCTTATATTATTGCTTTATCTTCAAGACTTTTTTTCATTTTATTATATTTAGTTTTAGGCTATCAACTTTATTTTTATAATTTTCTTTATATTTTTAATTAAAAAGCAAAAATAATACACGTTTAAACTAAACTTGGTTAATTTTTGTATAGAAAATTTTCTTATTGATCGTTTTTGCCTACTGCTAAGGACTATTCTTAGAACGTGTTGGTGCCATGTCTGTATTCTTCGATTTTGTAGCTCATAGCAAAGGTGTTAAACTCTTCACGAATAATTTTCTTTCTAACATGGTCAAGTTTTGAATAATTTTCTAATCGTCTTAAAAATTGCAGTTCGGTGGCCTGTATTCTGATTTCTGTTTCTAAGAGTCTGTATCTCTCTGTTATATAGGAAAGTTAGTTCTAATGTGTATATAACTTTATTTGTGTCGCTTTTCTAAAGCGTTTTTCTAGATTGTTCCTTAATGGATTATTCCACAAAAATTAAATGTTTGGAAAAACAACTTTTTTTAAAAGTACCTAGGTAAATTAAGTAAATTGGAATAAATCGAACAGAAAATAAATCGGTATTTTTTATTTCATTCAAGTCTATAATTTGAATTTCGTTAGTGTGTAATAGGATAACAGCGTATATTTGTGGTTGCAGCTATTTGCCTAGCTTTTAATTAAAAAAAATAATAAAAAAACTGCATTCCTTTTCCACTTCTCCAGGGCGTATAGCTCGTTATCTTATTATTTTACTTTGAGCGAGAAACTAATTTTTAATTTTTTTCCTTAAAAATAATTATCCTTTCAGAAAGATACAAGATAGGTGCCTCTGATTTTTTAAAATCTATTTAATGCAAACATTTTATTTTTTAATGTAATAATTTATTGATCCATACATTCTTGAGAAACAAACTTCTTTTTCAATGTGTATTGCTGCTTAATTATTTAATTATTTCTAATGCTTTTAAGTGTATGAGCGTATAAAGTGTAATTTCTCTTTTACGTTCATAAAATGATATTTTTATTGAACCATTTTTGAGTAATGATATATTTTTTAATTACTATAGCTTCTACTCTTCTTCTTCTCCTGTCGACATATTAATTTTAGTTTGTATTTGGTATTCATTTCTTCCGTTTCCCCGTATTTACATTATCAGTCTTGCCTAATCGTTCTTTCCTTTAGTTATATATTTTATAATATGTTTACTTCTTCTAAATTCTCTACACCTAACGGTAGGAGAGGTACAGATTATAAATAAATACTTCTTCTAAACTTCATATTATTGCTTTGTTTGTTATTCGATTGGTTACGTTTTTCACGAAGTTTCTTTCAACCTGCCGTTTAAATCTCTTAGGACTGTTTTTAAAATTTATGATAGTTTTTTATTAATTTTTTCCTCTTACTTATAATACTAATTTTTTATTTATAAGTCTGTTTCTATTTGATTAAATTTATTCTGATATAATTCTCTCATGAATGTAAATTATAATTTTTTTGTTACGGCTATACATGCATTGTTATTTTTGTTATTTAGTTTGTTTATGATAAATTCTTACCAAAATATATTTTCTTGTGCCTATTATTAAAAATTATCACCAGCGTGGTCCCGTAGTTGAGGGACGGGCTGGGGTGCGAGCGGACCCGGAGCTTTCTGATGCTTGGCGGGTGGCCTACTCAGTTATTAAAAATAATTGAGTATCACCTGCGCTCATTCGAATAAGCGCGGTGCTTGCCACATCGCTCCGCATCAGGATTGGTGCGCGACGGCCAAGCACAGTGGCGAACATACAAGAGCTTTAACCTCCCGATTCGCAGGCTGCTCTCAGACTCGGGGCGTTAAAGTCTTATTATTATTAAACATAATATTTTTCACAAAACAATCTTATTTTACAAAAATAGATAGGAATATTTTAAAATTTATGTAAGTATCATAAAATGCAAATGTACAAAGCTATTTTTCGAAATAATTCCGTGACTTGGAAACAAATTTTTCCCACATTATCTATAGTTTTTTTGGTTTCGCTATCATAAAGTGAAAATAGTTGTGGTTCGAGAACAACGGTGTCGCCAAATCTTTGTCTTTCAAGGGCTTTTTTAGCGGCCCAAATAATTAAAAATTACAGAACAAAAATTTTATTTTTTGTCGTCGTTGTAAAGGGTTGGGCGAGGAGCCTATTTGGAAAATACTTTTCGAAACCCAAGACCGTCAATAATAATTTCCCAAACACTACCGCAGCTTATTTTGACGAACTATGTGAATACACTACTGACATTGTGATGCTGACTAAAGAAGTGGTAGTGTAAGGAAGACCTTTACGTTAACTTATAATAATTCCGCTACATTTATTTTGTGCATTTTCTTAATCTTTAATAGATTTGTGTTGCTTCTTTTTTGTTTTTTCTGTATATTAAGTTTTAATTTCATTGATTTTATTTTTATTATAAACTAAATTAAAATCTAATCAAATTTTATTATACTGTCGAATGGTATTATTGTTTCTCTTCACCTACTATTTTTAAATAATTTTAAATTTTTATTACTCACTTTGCACAAATATCTTTGGGAAACAAGTCCATTACTTGGTTCATTCTACTTGTCTCTTATTTTTTATTTTATTTTTCTATTTTTAGTTATTTAGTTATTATTATAAATAATTATTTTATTGTTTGTCAATAATTCCTAATTACTTTTCTGATTTATATAAGTTTATCAAGTAATTTTGAACATATGAACTTTTGTATTCTTTTTTCCTTGATCTCTAGTTTTTGGTTAGTACCAATATCAACACATTTCTTTATATATATATATATATATATATATATATATATATATTTAATAGTATTATTCTCATTATTTTCTTTATATATTCTTAATCTTAAATTAATTTATGTATTTTCATAAATGTCTAAGTATTGGCATACTCCAATGTTATGTAGATTTTTTTGTTTATATAACACCAAAGTTTTTTGACAATTACATTTATTTTTGTGATATTTGACAACTTAATATATGTTTTTGCCATGCCTTTTGTGTAATTTTATTTTGGTTTTTATTATTATTGACATAAAAGGAAAAAGTTTCTCGATACTTAAAAAAATGTGATTTTTATACGAAAAGTAATGTCAAAAACAAAAACATTTATTTTTCAATATACACTTTCTTATCAAATAAATCTTATTAAGCAAATGGTGGCAAATTTTGGTTTCAATAAATCCAGCTCTTGGGACGAGATGCGTTCGAGTTCTAAAGTCTCCAAAAAGTAAAACTTCTGTTACTTTTCAACGTAATATGGGCTTAGACGTACACATTTTTCATAACGTAGTCGCCATGATTCCATGGCTGCTGAAAATATTTTTTGTGTTTTGCCCGCTGGAAAATTGCTGATACAACATCGGCTCGACTGGAAAATGAGTGGCCACAAAAAGTGTCAGTCAATAGTCGGAAATTTCACGCGCAGCCTTGGGTTTGTCAGTCAGCATTCATGGAACCCACCTTGAAGAAACTTCTCGTATTTTTAGTTGATCATTTAAAATAGGCTTCACAGATCCTACGGAAATGCTAAGTTTAGAGGTGATATCACACACGCCTAATCGACGGTTTCCATAACAACTTACTCCATTCGTGCAATCATGGCTTTGGCCCGGTTGGTTTCGTTCATTGCCACACAACTCTTGCCCTTCTTTAAACCTTTGCACCCACAAACGCACATTTTTTATATACATGAGTTTCACCACGCAAGAGGAGAAAATGGATGATTACACTAAACGTTGCTGTTTTAAATATACAAAACTACACTCGCTGCAATGGCGGAATTCGACTTGTGTACACTATTTGGGCTGCCATTTATTTTGGTTTACTCTTACTTCTCAGGAAAAAATTGGAGACCTTAGAACTTAAACACACTTCGTATAGTAGATGTTCAAGCAGTTGGAAATAAGTCTCAGTTATACTTATCGGGTTGTACTTCAGTCATTCTGTGAGAATTTTTGTGTCCAAACTAACGTTGACGCAAATGATTACAGATAATCGTATCCAAGACACTAAGTTCAGTCGACAATTTCCTAATGTTTGATGAAAGTTCGGTTTCTAAAGCAAATTTCAAGGCAGGTGTTCACCAGAATTGCACCACATGTATCATTTCTAAACAGTCATATGGCTCATAGTTCATATCTTTTACAGCATCTCTTGTTGACACTTTCCGTTTCGAATAACAGCGGATCAAATTTGACTGTCCAGTTTCGTCAATTGCCATCTAGAGTTTAAAAATAAAGATTGTTACTACTCTATAAATTTAAATTAATATTCGTTGATAAATTTCGCATCTCTTACCGCTATTTTCTATTTGGAAAACTGAATTGAAAATTACACCTTATCATTTTCTTTTCTAATTTAATTGGTTCTAATAAAAGCGTAAAATTCAACTCATAATTTAGTCAGTTTTCATTTTTTTTATTTTAGATCTGATTGTGTGTTTTAAAACATTATTTCTATATTATAATGTAAACATAATTTCTGTAATCCAGAAAAATACAAAAACAAGTTGGTCTTTATTGGTTTGATTAACGTATTATGTGTGATGTATATGTATGCAAATAATATAAGTACATATACCACAAATATTTTGACAACAAATTTAGAAATTAAAATATTACTTTTATATCCTGTAAGATTGTTAAGGACTGCACATTAAATTATTTTGTAGAACGTTAAAAGATTTTTTTTATTTAGCCTATTAAGATTAAATTTTTTGCGTTGGCTATATAATATGTTATTTTATTTTTATAACTCTAATAATTCTTATTGCGCAATTTTCTAACAGGGTATTCTAAAAAATTATATTTATTCAAGGCAGTATTAATATGACATCCGGCAAGTACAATGTTTGTCGACCTACAGCTCTGAACTGCACTTAATATGTACTTAAGTCCTGTTTTTTAAGAGAAAGAATTTTTAGAATCCGCTTTCACTTTATTTTGGTTACAAAACTACTTGACGCACAGCAAGCAGATTATAAAGTAAAATGGATCATAGTCGTTTGGTACAAGGTTCAGTCATTTTACCCAGTGCTTAAATCAACTATTCAATTCTTTCAAGTTCCAAAAATATAGTATACGTTCTAATCTAATAAAAGACAATTAAATATTATTAAGGCACTAATAAAATGTGCGATAAATGTAGCGATCACAGGTCCTCTATGAATTTGGGTAAATATTAAAGAAATTCTGAATTTTTGAAAGCATCAAATTGTGCTAATTGTAATGCATTAAGTTTTTCAAATAATCTAAATCTGTTCATGGCGAGTAAGTAAATTCAGTTTTTCTATTTCATGATTCTGCCAACACATACTGATATTTTTGTACATTATATGAAAATACGGAATAATGAACATCGAACCAAATTATGATAAAACATCTGATCACACGCCGGTTATAGCCACCATCTACTCAGCAATAATCAAAAAAGAACTGCCCATTAAACTTTACAATCACAATACTGATTGGGAGTATTTCAAAGAATTAATAGATAAAAACGTAAACCTTAAAGTATCACTCAAGACTGAAAAGGAACTGGAAGATGAAGTCCAAAAGTTTACCACGTTAATTCAGAAGCGGCTTGGGAAGCAACACCACCCCAGTAAAAAGGAAAAGTAGATAAATTTCCGCCAGTTATACGAAAAAATCAAAGAAAAGAGACGCCTTAGAAAAATTTGGCAAACAACGAGACATCCACAAGATAAGACAAATTATGATCGGGCATCAAGACAACTAAAAGAGTTTATAACTGAACTTAAAATAACTCTTTAAGGAATACTTAGAAAACCTGACATCCAATGCAGATACAAACTACGCCCTATGGAAAGCTACCAAAAGGCTAAAACAACCTCATGAGCAAATTCCACCCATTAGAAGAACAGACGGAACATGGGCAAAGACAGAGAAAGATAAAGTCGAAGTTATATAATATGTTATTTTATTTTTATAACTCTAATAATTTTTATTGCGCAATTTTCTAACAGGGTCTTCTAATCTTCTTCTTCTTTCTCGTTTTCCATTTATGCCTCACGGCGTTGGACCCCCTTATCCATTCCCTATAGGGTTTCCTCTCTCTTGCCATTCTTTTTACCTCCTCCATATTTTTTCCTCTTTTCCTAGCCGATAGCCTTATATTGTCTTCCCATTGTATTCGGGGTCTGCCTTTAGTTCTTCTTCCCTCAATTCTTGTCTCCATTATCAGTTTCGGGTATCTTTCGATATCCATGCGGTGCACGTGTCCGTACCACTGTAATTGTTTGTTCTCAATTTCGTGGACAATTGGGTATTGGTTCAGTTCCTCCCTTATGCTGTTGTTTCTTATCCTGTCCCTTCTAGTCTTTCCTAGAACTCTTCTGAGGTATTTCATCTCTGATGCAGTTATTTTTGACCTATGTTTATTGGTTATTGCCCATGTTTCTGCTCCGTATATCAGAGTCGGGGTGAATATTGTTTTAAATAGGTGCATTTTTGCCTTGTTGCTTATTTCTTCCTTTCCTATGATGGTGTTGTTTATCTGATAATAAATGTTATTTGCTTTGTTTATTCTATTGTTTATTTCGTCATCTATTCTTCCATCATTTTTTATATATGCTCCTAAATATTCATATTTTTCAACATATTGTGGCTGAGTTCCATCCAGGAAAATGGGTTCTTCTATTTCTTCTCTATTGTTTTTCTTGATATGTAGTATTTTACTTTTTTTTGTGTTTATTTCCATTTCCTTTTCCTCGAGGTTTCGTTTCCATATATTTATGTTGTGTTGTAGCTGTCTTGTGTTTGTTGCCATTACCAGGATGTCATTCGCATAAATTAGGTCTTGTGTGTTTGTAGGATTCATATTGTAATACCCTAATCTTGATTTTCTAGTTTCATTTTTTGTTTTCCTTATTATACTGTTCACGTATACTATGAACAGTAAAGGGCTTAGGCTATCCCCTTGTTTTATACCTTTCCCCATGTTAAATTCCTTTGACTTTTCCCCATTTATTCTGACTATTCCTATTGTTCTTTTATACATGCTCTTTATTATTCTTGTCAATTTGGGGCTTGCTTGTAATTCTTCCAGGGCTTTCCATATTTGTTCTCTCGGCACCTGGTCGAAAGCGGCTAGAAGCAGATCTCTGTTCTTGTCTATCATTTTGCTGATGATTAGCCTAATAGTGTGTATGTGGTCTTGCGTCTGTTTCCCTGGGCGAATAGGCATATAGCCCGGTAGTTTTCACAGTTTGTGGTGGCTCCTTTCTTATATATGGGTATTATTATATTTTTTTGCCAATCCGATGGGATCGTTTCCGTTTCCCATGCTTGTTGAAGGATTGTTTTCAGCCACTTCATTACTATTCGACATGCGGGACTAAGAATACGAGATGGATATGGGTTTTCTAATAAATTATATTTATTCAAGGCAGTATTAATATGACACCCGGCAAGCACAATGTTTGTCGACTTACTGCTCTGTATTGCACTTAATATGTACTTAAGTCCTGTTTTTAAGAGAAAGAATTTTTAGAATCCGCTTTCACTTGATTTTGGTTAAAAAACTACCTGGCGCACAGGAAGCGGATGATAAAGTAAAATGGATTATAGTCGTTTGGTACAAGGTTCAGTCATTTTACCCAGTGCGTAAAGCAACTATTCGATTCTTTCAAGTTCCAAAAAGATAGTATACGTTCTAATCTAATAAAAGACAATTAAATATCATTATGGCACTAATAAAATGTGCGATAAATGTAGCGATCCAGGTCCTCTATGAATTGGGGTAAATATTAAAGAAATTCTGAATTTTTGAAAGCATCAAATTGTGCTAATTGTAATGCATTAAGTTTTTCAAATAATCTAAATCTGTTCATGGCGAATAAGTAAATTCAGTTTTTCTATTTCATGATTCTGCCAACACATACTGATATTTTTGTACATTATATAAAAATACGGAATAATGAAATATGAAAATTACCAACATATTTTTTATTCTATATAAACTACCACATCTAAAGATATACATTACAATGTACTGTAAAAATGATCTTTAATTTCGAATAGAGGACATCTCCTGTATGCATTTTGATGTTTTTTAAAAATGATAAATTACAAAAGCAACTTAAAATGTGTGTTTTATATAAAAATACAGAAAGAAATTCATGTTAACAAAATTTAAAAGAAAATGTACCTCTAACCAAATTAACGATTCTCAGTTTAAATTTTAATTTTACCTTTTATTGTTAATTTTGCTTGTAAATAGTAGGATTTTAAAACAGTTTATTCCAATGTACAGATTTCGGTTATAAATTTTTCACTGTTTTTATTTCTAGGTATATTTTTAAAACGTTTTTCGATTATTGTGGACCAAATGATGTATAATATGTCTTTCAATTGGGAGCAAATATAAAGAAATAAATTAAAATTTTAAGTCTTATTATCTGAAGAGTACAATGTACTGCTTTACTTTTTTCAATAAATTTAGTTTTAAAAAACATATTCTTCTTTTTCTCAACACAAACCTTTTTCTTCGAATTTTTGTTTCATTTATCTTGCAGAGACCAATGCTCTAATAAGTTATCTTTTTTTAAATTACTTTTTTCAACATTATAAAGCTTGTCAATATACAAATTTTTAAAACATTGCAATGATGTGTAAGTATATCTTAAATAAACTGTTACCAAGAATACAATAATGTGCCGTCATTTAACTAAAAAATTGAAAATATCATAATTATGGGGAATCTATATTAGTTCTCTTAGTTATGTACTTAAAAATCTGTGTCAATTATTTTCAAGATTAAAAACATGGGACCGGCGAAGAGATTGCTCTGTAAGCAATCCCAGAACGAACTTAAAAATCGATTTCGATTTTGAATTTCGGGAAAATTCGCAATCGAATATCTCGAAAATTATTCGACATAGAGTTTTTTCGACTTCATTTTCGAATTCTGCGTAAAATTTCCTATAAGAGTCACATTTAAAATCGTAATGCCGAAACTTTTCCCGATATTCGAGGTCGAAAATTATTCGAGATAGAAATTTTTTAATTTCGAATTCGAAATCAGCATAAAATTTCCTATAAGAATCCATTTTCAAATTTTAAAAATCTCAAATTTTGTGACGCACCGACAGACAGACATATAGAATTAGTAACGAACTTTTTAAGTTCGTTGAAAATACTTAAGTTGACAGAATCGAAATGTGACATCAATTTTTTAAAAGTCTAGTAGGATCCGTAGATACTTTACTAATTGTGTTGATACTTAAAACTTTATAGAAAACGTTTTCACGTCACTGCTTCTCAAATGAAATTTAATTGATGTTGGGAATATGGGAATCGATTTTATTATCTCAACATATTCGAAAAAGTTTATTTTTACGTGTGAGTGCTGAGTTTCTTCATAGGACGCAATACAGTTTTATGCACTTTTTGATCATATGTGTTTATCATATCAGTCATCTGTCTATGAGCAGCCCCAGACATTTAACTTCTGTCACCTGAGGGATTCGTTTGTTGTTAAAGGTAACAGGAAGAAAGGTTAAATGTTTTATCGTGAACGTAACTTCCACGAATTTTTTTTAACATTTACTTTTTATTGTGTTAATCACGTTTTCCAGAAGACTAAGTTGTTTTTAAGATAGTTCTGATGATGTGGTTAGATTCTTGGTAAAAAAAATGCTGTGCCATCCGTGAAGGTATTCAGCGTTACTTGTTCTGTCAATTTTACGTACAAGAAAGTCTCAAATGCACTACTTTGGAAACACTTACATTAATTCTTCTTATTTGCAAGCCTTTATTACCACATTTGGCTTGCAAAAAAAAAAGATTTTCTAGATGTGATCGAATAAGTATGTAGTTGGGATGGTAAGAAAAAAAACAAATTACCAAACAATTACTTGCACATGTCAGTCTTTAACGTACTCCCCTCCGAAGCCAACAGAGTTTTTCCAACGTTCTGGAATCATCCTGATGCTTTTTTCAAAAAAGACTTTCATTCGTCAAAAGTGGATACACCGTCGTATATCCACTCCAAAATAGTTTGGATAACGGCGTTGTTGTCCGCAAACCGCTTGTCTGATTTGAGCTTTCCAAACAAATAGAAAAAGCCAAATCGAGATTGTACGGCAGATATGGCGAAAGGTTTCATTTTAATTTTAAAGGTTTTTATTGTTATTTTGGCCGTATGGAGGCGTCCATTGTTTTGAAGGAAGGCTGCTCGCTTTTTACCTGTCTTCCGCTTGGATCGGATCTTTTCCTTCACGTCTGTCGCCAGAAGGTTTGCGTATTAATCGGCATTGACTATTCTGGCATCCGTCTAAAAGTTAACATAGATAATCTTCTGCCATTCCTAGAAGAGCTTTGCTATTGCTTTCTTTGTCGAACACTCTTGTGGTTACCGCTACTTGTATGATGACTTCTGGCACTCGGGAATGAAGTAGTGCACCCACTTTTCATTGGTTATTACTAGAGACTTCAAAAATGCATCAACTTTGTCTTCAAACTGCTGTAGAAGACGTCCGTCAAAGTGCGTGGTACCCACCGTACATTCACCTTGCGATAGTGCAGGTAGTTTTCCAGGATGTCTTCTATACTACCTACACTGATTAACAGCATTGATCTAAGTTCTTTGATAGTGCTGCGCCTATTCTCACGAATAAGCGCGTCTGCACGATCAATGTTTGGCTCTGTGACGGATGTTCGCGGCCGACGATCATGTGGTTTATTCTACACACGCTCTTTGCTTTCTAAAGCATTTACACTACTCAAACACACGGGTCTGTGAGAAATACTCTTTCCCATACTGTTGTTGGAGTCTGTGGTGAATTTCAGCAAACGGAACGTTTTTCCCAACGAGGAATTTGATTACAATGCGTTGTTCCACGCTTCACGGTACCTTTTGTTTGCGCATCACTCTAGCAACTACCAAACAGAACTAAATAGGTTCTAACCCGGACAGGAAGAAGAGTGGAAGTTGTGGCTCTATTTTCTCAAGGTCGCCCAGTTGCTGCGCAGTGTGGCTTGTTTACACACAAATCAGTCTAGGTCATATTTGAACCACCTTGTAGACATTACAAATACTGTGCTGCAGCAGGCTTTAGCTCAAATACGCTACGATTATGTTTGTTAGTCGGTGTTATCACTGGATAAGTGAGTGTTCTGATCAAAAACCATGCATTTTATTTATACGTTTTAATATTCATTTTCCTAGCAACTTATAAATTGTTGGAAATAGGCTAACGGGGCGACATAATCTGATTTAATCAGGAGGCTTTTCTCGTTAAAATGACTTGGACAAACTTAAGCTGTAGTTATCAGTAAACAAATCGCCAGAGTGGTCTAAGCGGTTAAATCGCGGCTGCAATGCGGACGAACCTGGGCACTATTCCCGGAGCTATCTACTGCCTGGCGGGTGTCCTACTCAGTCACTGAAAATAATTGAGCACCTGCTCTCGTTCGAGCAAGGAGTAATAATAGCGGTCGTCTAAGGTGCGGTGCTTGCCACATCGCCCCGCATCAGAGATGGTGCGCGACGACCGGGAAGTAAAGTCGGACATATGAGAGCCTTAACATTTCAGTTTTCAGGCCGTGCTCCCACGCGAGGAGAGCCGTACTATTACCATTATTACCAGTAAACAAAACAAAGAACTCCATTAAACAGAAGTCATAGATACCGAAATATTTCTCAGGTAGATGTGTTAAGATATTTCCTGTTATGGTGATTTATTATTTAACATTAATTTAATTTGGGTTTAAATTTCATGAATAGTAAGGTTCCGTCTTGAAGGCCATAATTGTAATGGAGTTTTCAAGTAGTGCTCGTTCTCTTGATTGGGTTCATTAGGATTTGGTTCAAAGGTTATTTCTAAATAGCAAGCAAAGGCCACAGCTTTGTCATTATCAATCTTTACCTAAGTATCATTTTCAACACATGAGGATGGTGTATGTTTTTAAAACGCTCAAGTCCTTTAGTTGCCTTTCAGATTGATGAGTCGTGTACCGAAAGTGAATTTGTTTGTAGTTCATTACAAACTCCTTGTAATTCACGTCTAATCTTGTTATTTAATTAATTAAAGTTTATTCTGGTAACTAAATGGCGGCTGTTGCTCTACGTACTTTTTTACTATGATTTCAGTACAAATATTAGAAGTACTATCTTTGAGGTTGAATGGTTGCAATAAATTGTAAATTGTGTTTATATGTTTATTGATGTGCGTTTTAACTACACTTGAGAGCAACACAATCGATTCACTAGCTGCACACGTATTTTTGTCTCCTGTTTCAGTCTTGAGGAAAATGAAAATAAAAACATTAACGTGCAAGGAGTGTCTTTATTATTGAGCTTTAAAAAACTGTTGATATTACATTAATCAGATAAATTATTCAAAAAAATATTCATCACAAACGGAGTTTAACGAATCTTGGTAATTTTAGCGCACGTGCGCGACGACTGTAATTGACCTGTAATTCAGTAAGTCACTTATCCGAAATTGACTTAAGTAAGTGACGTAATTGCACGAATGATTTGCAAGAAAATGAATATTATAGCCGCTGAAGTAGCGTAGGAAGTTCCATTGTTGAGAGAAGACCTCTATCAGAGAGCCGTGACAAATCGACTAAATGGCGTCGGCACCGAGAAAGCGGTGGCTACGTCTGCCGGCAAGGAGGCGGTCGTAAGCGCGTGACAACGAAAAAAAATCTGGTGTGAACATCACACGACTTTCCTTATCCTATTATTATATATTATACCGGATCCATCGTCTTGGCCCTGCGCTGCTCTCGTCCTGGAACTTGTTATTTTAAAAAAGGTCGAGGCGCGAGTTCATCGTTTCGGCCTTGCGCTGCTTTCGTCTAAAAATTTGTTAATTTAAAAAAGGACGAAACAGTACAAGATAATAATTGACTCGTACTTACAATTTTGTTACGTCACTGACGTGCGAGCTCGGCCGCACAGCCTTCGCCATTATCGCCTGCGTGCTCCCTCCTAGCGGCCAAGCGCTACCCCCCCCCCCCGTCCTCTAGCAGTCGGCCCGGTAGCTCTCCGAGCGCGCCGTGATTGGTCCGTTTAATTAATTTTTAATCGGCTATAACTTATTTATTTGACCTCGGATCAAAAAATTTCATTGTGACTTTTTGTTCGTCTCGGTCTGATCTATCCTGTAATATAAATTTCCCGAAACATTTTATGAACACCCGGTATATTAAAAATCCTAAGCTTCAATTTTTTTCCAGTTCCTATTTTACCAACTTTTATTTTAAATTCATGTTTATCTCATAATAACAAATCATTTTTATTTTCATGAATTTTTTGTATCTTCAACCGTATAGATCCGCGACCGCTTTGCGACCGATTTTGTGACGAAACGGCTTGGCCGATTTTTACCAAAAGCTTCGCACTGCGTCCTCTACCTACACGTAACTTGCACACCAAATTTCAAGTCTCTAGCTCTTACGGTTCTCGAGATATCCTGTTTACTGACAGACCGACAGACACACACACACACACATACATGAACCAATGGCTCAAACCAACTTTTTTGGTGTCCTGAGGCTATATTTCGTCAAGAAATGTGAAAAACTGGGTAGGTCAAATTTCCGTCGATTACATTACTTTCCTTATTATAGGATAAGGAAAATAAAAAAACGATCGATTTCTTGTCTTAATATCTCCCAGAAATCGACATATGACTGGCGTTGACCTCAAGTAAGAGCTGAGTGCGGTCAGAGGTGTGGCGGCCAGCGCTTGGACAATGAGAAGAAGACTAGAGGCAACCAACTTAACTGCAAACAAGGCAGCTGCGGGTCTCAAACTAACTGCAATCCAAACGCAAAGGAGACTGGAATTTGCTCACGAACATCTCGATTGACAACTCGGCTATTAAAGTCAGATATTATTCACCAACGAGTCCAGAATGGTAATAGCAACGGTAAGAGACGTCGGGAAGAGATTTGCTTATTGTTGTATTCACGAAACTGTGGCATATGGGGGTGGCTCTTGCATGTCCCGGATGGGCATTTTTTTGCACGGAAAAACTGAATTAGTTTTTGTGCCTAGCGGAGAACACAGAGGAGGTTTAACAGCAGATCGCTACATTAAGACATTTTGAAGGGACACATTATTTCGTTTGGGGGATTTGTTGGGGGGGACTTCATGCTAATGCTCGATAATACGCAATGTCACACAGCGCAAGTGAGCACTAACTAGCTGGCCGACGTCGGTATATCGAGAATGGTCTAGCCTCCGTAGTCCAGGCTTGAATCCAATTGAACGTGTTTGGAATGAACTTAAGCGAAGAGTCCGGGCCAGAAATCTTGCATCAGAGAGAGTGATGGAACTGAGATCGGCGTTGATTAAAGAGTGGGAAGCAATCCCTCAAGACAGCATAGGAAAAGTCATTCGATCCATGCGTAATTGCTTGGAAAGTGCAATTAAGAGTAGAGGTGGCAGTACCATATATTGAAAAAACCATTAAATTAATTTCAACTAAAGATTTTATTTTTTCTCTTCTATAATGACCTGTTTTCTTTTAACTATTTTGTGTTACACATATTTTTAGGCCCACAACTTTGTCAGAACAAGTTCGACTCTAATCAGAGTAGTATAATTTGGAACTACAGTTTTTAAGCTTTCAAATAGTACACTGAACTTTATTTGGAATGCCATCGGAGTGGATACACATTTTATCAAAACTCGATCATGTTGCTGAGTCGATTGTTTTGCTCTCAAGTGTATTTTCTAGTTAATATTTGCATTGTTGAAAGTATATTTAGGTTCTTTATATGGTTGCAGTGTCTATTACAAGGGTGTGATCAGCCAAAATATTGCAATTGAAGACAATATCTATATAGTCTAAGGCCATCATGTGAGTGACAAATAAGTCTAACAAGTCTGGAATGTTGTTGTAATCCAAAGGTTAGTATGTTAGGCTGTTCGTTGACAGAAAGTTGTAATTATTTTCTACTATAAATTTATGTTGTTAATTTCTTTTATCGTTATTAAACGTAAGCCCGATTTTTAGTTTTTGGTATTATAATAATCGTATGGGACCTAGAAGGTTAAAGAACTTTTTAAACATCTGTTTATTTATGTTATGACGTGGTGAACAATAAACAGCCAATAGCAATATATAGTAAGTTGCGGAATTTTCTCGACTTGTATTATAGTACCCCTTAGGTGGTCCATTTTATAAGAGGGCAGTTCATGATGTTTGATATAATTACAAATAATTATGCTCTGTGTGTACATTGAGTATTATGTAGCATTAGATAAAAACAAAGTAAAATGGGTTTCTGGAATTAAAAGAATATCTAAATTACTAAGATGTAGAAAGGTTTCAATTTAAGTTTTTTCTGTTAAGTTCGTTGTCGTTTTACAAGACAAGTTTTATAAACATAGCCATTATTGAATTAGTTTATTAATGACTTGTAATTGACATATTTAAGCTCATACTACTTTTTTTATAATTGATTAAACTTCTTAAATTCTTCGAGGGATTATTGTAGACGAAGGCCGATTTTGTACTATTTCTGTATAGGAAGGATGTAGATTTGATGTCTGATTGGAGAAGAGTTGGTTATTTTTCAAAGATGGAAAATTTTGACTTGTTAGGGTTGGAGGTCTTGCACTTATATATTGCTTATTGGGTTGATATTTCCTTCGAAGTTCTTGACAAATTGTGCGCCCTTGTAATTTGCGAAATGTGAACCTATTTACTTTTATTGAAATAATCTTTATTTAGTGAGAAGAAAAGTACACACAAATAAATTTTTTTTTGTTTTTTTTCAGATAGGTATTATACATATTTGTAAAGTTTCTCTCGCGTTGGAAATGAAAAGCTTAAAAGCTTAAAAAATAAGTGTCCTTCAGAATGCATAAAGAGCAATTTTAAAGAAGCCATCATAAGTACCATAACATATCAAAGGTGAGATGATTAAACAAATGTCTTAAAAGACAGAATGTTTTGTATAAACCTCCGTAATTCGAGTTTTATTATGTGGTAGCCTTGCAAAACACTGTATTTTCCAACTAATGTATTATAGATACCTTATATAGTAAATGCGAAAATGTTTTACCTAATTGAAACATAATACGTTGGTGCAAACTGTCGGTTTGCCAACGCTTGCTGGATTAAACGCAAAGCTTTCGGGCGAAGCCTCACTACTTTCATACGCAAAGCGCGCGGGCGAACGCCCATTTCTGCAATCCGATAAAAGGCCGTAATTACGCGTTAGAAAAGCGCCGGCGGCGCTTCAATCAAACAGCACTTAGATGATGGCTGGTGGGTGTTTGTCCGCTTTTTGGGCCGCGTGGCTGGGTGGGCCGCGGCCGCCGGGCGCGCGCCGCACGTGCCGCGCTCCTCCGGTTACGGCCGCGCAACAGTAGCGACGTGCGCTGCCTGTTCACATGGGAAATCTATAGATCCGCAATATCGGCTTTAATCTGCGCCTCTCCCCGTGTTTGCCGAATAATTGGGTTAGAATCGATGTTCTTTTCGGGCCGCCGAAATTCAATTCTGACGGGCAGCTGTCTGGGAGCAGAAGGAAGCACAACGGGACTTCAGCGCTGCATACGCTCAGCCAGGGGCACCGCTGCGCTGCGGTTTTCACTTCGTTTTGCTTCGGAGGAGGCAACATATCAGAACCGCAAGACGAGTGCAATTACACATTAAGGATTGCGTTCAAGTTTTAGTTCAGATAACCCATTCAAAACTTGTTGCACTTATGTTTAGCTTTCTCTAGTTTTTTATCCTCTATTACAACAAATTTTCTCGAGGTTCTCAAAATGGACGCCTTTTAAATTGACTGGAAAAATAAACTACAGCATTGGCCAGATTCACTTTTCTAAATCATCAGTCAGAAACATTTTTTGGTTTCGAAAAACTGACATTATTTTTCTATTTGATTAAATAATTTGAAACCACCCTAAAACTGTGGTTATTGTCTTTTGTAGTGAACTCGGGTGTCATTCATAAGCCCTGTCTTTTTTAAATAATCCAAACATTCAACTTAGTCTTGATTTGAATGTTTTTATTCTGTTAAGAACGAAAGCCACACCTATGCTACAGAATTTTTTTGTCCAATTCGCTGTACACCCATTTAGCCTCACGCACTTATATTGTAACTGTTATTAATCATTTTTGGTAGCAATGATTATTTTTAAACGTCTTGGCATGGCAATGTATGTTACGAGCTTTTCATTTAACTTTTGTACAGGTATATGTTAATAAATCGACACAATAAAATTGATTGTCATTATCGCGGAGTCCACGACTAGCATTCACCACATTGAAAGCTCTTTTCTTTGTTGTTTTCTTTTAACATGTACAACTATTGCAGTCTTTTCGTTATTAATATGTACAAATTACGTAATCTGATTCTCAATTTTCATTTGAAATATTTATATTTTTCGTTTGAATTTCGTATCGTAAAAAGTGTTTTCAAAAGCTTGGTTATCAAGTGCGCTACAACAAACAAGTGAGCACTGCTATCAACAACATTCACTAATCATACTAAGATAAGTACAAGCTATATTTATATTAGAAATAACATTAACACAATATTAAAAACTAAACATGATACCGGATTGTAATGGTCTGGACGTTATTTACGGTCTGCTGTACAGGCTGTCCCATTTAACTCCCAACTATTCCAATTTGACAACCCTCAACAAGCCAACATCAGCCAACATCAAGTGATACTACTTACTATTTATCGCAACAATAACTTGTAAATTCACCTCCTCATTGTAATCAACAATTATTAAATATTCTTTTCTGCTACTATCGCATGTCTTACAAGTTACGATAAAACACCTAAACAAGAGGTAAACAAAAATCTAAGGCAAAATATCAAACGCTCAAAAAAGGAAAATAATTTTTTTGAATAATAAATTTAGCCGAATAATAGAACAAGAGGCTGAAATATTCAAAGACAAACTAGCCGATAACAAAAACCAAAACCTTCTCCAATCTTCGTCTGTGGGGTGTTCAATTATCAAGAAATGATAAACAAACTCAGAGATATAGCAGCAATTAAGCAATATTCTACAAAACATTAGCTAACAATACGATAAAAATCAGCTGTAGTCTTCTAGACACAAACATTACATGCAAGAAAATGATCCAATTCATCATACATAGCAACTTAAGCAAGACCGAGCATCTATATGCTCTATAGTCGTTATGAAAAGCTGCATTATTTATCAGACACAAAAGAACTTGTGCATAAACTTAGCAACCATGGGCACAAAGTCAGAAACAGCTTAAATGCGAAAATTAGAGTAACGAAAGATCCACTAAACATATTTTTCGTTGATATAAAACCAGCGATTATCAATAAAAACATTTATAACGTAACTAAGAATTAAAGCCAACTAATTGCAACAGGATGTCCAAAAAGAATAATGGCATTGTTCAGCATATGCGCTGTCAACAATATGGACACATAAAAACTTATTGCAACTAGCCAGTTGTTTGTGTAAGATGTGGAGGATCACATAGCACGTCCAACTGCAAGAAAAGTAGTGATACCCCAGCTAAATCCGCATTGTAGGATGATAATCACATTGCAAACTACAGGGGATGCAAATTTTACCACAGATTGCTGATTAAGCCTAACAACACAAACAACAGATTTAACTAAAAGACTCCAATAGCCAACATGTTGCCAAATTCGATTCAAATTTAATTTTGGCAGCAAAATGTTAGCTATGCGAATGCAGTAACAGATACTGGAACAAGTGAATGCAATTTAAACTCGAATATATACAAATCAGGCAATGAACATCATGATGACAATATTTCTTCCATTTTCAGCAAAAAACTATGTTTTAAACATGCTCTCAATGATGGTTAATAAAATTCGCTAAATGAAGAATTTGTTGAATGCCAATGGTCTTCTACAGCACAAACAGAAAGTTGAAATATTCCTTCATAACAACTTTGCGGATATATTACTAATATGAAAGACTTATTTCATAGACAAGTCCTACTTTAATCTATCTAACTATTCAACTTACTTTAGCAACCATGCGGATAAAATGCTGCCTATGCTAGCGCATCCATAATAAAGAAATCTATCAGCCATTTTGCAAAATTCGAGACAGCTTATAAAAATTAAAATGCTCCATTATAAATTAAAGGTTGCATCCGTTCTTATCCATCTCGCCACAACATCAAAAAAGAGCATTTTCAAGATTTCATTCGGATACTAGGGACTAAATTTATCGCAGAGAAATACTTCAATAGTAAGAACACCCTATGGGGATCTCGCATACCAACTTTTCTGTGAAAACAGGATCATTCCTTCTTCTCCAGTGGCATTCTCACTTACTGGTCAATTGATACCCACTTCTAATTTGTCGAACTTTTTTATAATGAATAGTTATAATCCTAAGTTACGACCTTTTCTCTGATCATTCTCCAATTAGACCAAGTATCAATTTTGGCTCAATTTGTAAAAAGCAAATTATCAGATTACATACCAGAAGAACTAACTGGGAAGTATACAGAAACCACATTTAAGAAAACATAAACTTAATAGTTAGCCTTAAAAACCAAAAGTAATCGATAAAGCACTGTCTACCTTGCTCTGTACTCTCAAAGAAGTTGTCCAGCAAGCTACACCTCAGCCAAATATTTAGAATTCAACATACAACGTCCCCGTAGATATTAAAAAACTCATAGCTGTGAAAAGGAAAGCCAGAGCAAAATGGCCCCGAACTCAAGCACCTGTAGATAACAATGTTTTAAATCGTCTAAGTAATGAGCTGAAACACATAATCAAAAAAGCACAAAATCAATCCTTTTCAACTATATTACTATCTTAAATAACCGGTAAAAAACTCACTAATCAAGTTTTCCAAAAAATAAAGCAGATTTCAACCCACTATGAGCCAGAAGTGACGAGGAAAAAGCTAAGTTATTTACAAAGTACTTTATAGAAGTCTTCACCCGAACGACATCCATGATGACAAAATAGAGAGACTATTAAGTGTTCCAACCTGTGTTCCTGGAACTGGAATTTTCAATCCGAGAGAACTCCAACAAGAAATAACATTTTTAAAATTATGCAAAGCTTCTGGTATATATATATATATATATATATATATATATATATATATATATAACGCGAAATTAAGAACCACAGTCAATGAAGAAGTATCTGACAAGAAACCAATTAAGTCTAGAGTACCGCAATAAAGCGTCCTGGGTCCTTTACTATATGCCTTGTTCACTGCAGATTTACCAGTTAACGAAAATACTACAATTGATATCTTTGTTGATGACGCTGTCATCCTCTCTACCAACGATAATCCACAACTAGCATTCATTACTTTCCAAAATTATCTGAATGAAATACAAACGTAGACACACAAATAATTAAAATTAATGAAGAAAAATCCGAATAAGTTAACGACACTCTACATAGAGACCAGTGTTCACCCCCCCCCCCCCCGTTTATCTAAATTACAGAAATGTCCATGTCAACTAGCAGAAAATACTTAAGGATACATTTAGATAATAGGCTAACATGGGAACAACATGTAATTACAAAAACGTAAGTAGATAGATTTAGAATTTCAACAAATACAATGGTTAATTGGTAGAAAATCCAAATTTCCACATGAAAATAAATTCTAAATATACAAAACAATTCTGAAACCAATATGAGTATATCTTATTAAACTCTGGGGTGTCCCAGCAAGTCAGATATAGCAATCTCTGATGCCCCATGGTATGTCTCACATCATAAAGACCTGAAAATGCCATACACCAAAGATTTAATAACAGAAAAACTATTAAATACCACACCAATACATTCCTAAACCCTCTACTGCAACCGCAAAATACGAGAAGGTTTAAAATATGATGGCCAAGTGATCTGATGAATAACTCAGGAGGACTTGTCAGTTGAGAAGATCACCAAGTCTATGCAGAATTACCCAGTTATTAAGCCAACATATTAACGTAAAGAATACTGTTGTAATTCTGATTGTTAGTGAATAATAAATAAAATAATAAAATACGCTTAAAAACATTATATGCACGTATATAGCACTTATTTACAGTTTTTGAGACACTCGTATATCAAATACCCAAATCTAAATGCAATTGAGTTGAGTCACTTAAATTCTGACGTAAGTATAGACAAACATTAAACAGTCAAGAAAGATTGTAAATTTTGCAGCCTGAAATTGTAACTGTCAAGGTGTTAGTTTTATTTATTAATCCCTTTTTTGTTGATTGTGCTTTGAAAGTTTTAATATTATACAAGACAGTTTAAATTACGCAAAGACTTGCTAGTAGAACTGATTTTTAAAAAGCATCATAACTTGAAAATTGTTTATATGCTCAAACTATAATAGTAAGGAGAAATTTAAAAATCAAAACTTTATAAATATTCATCATATCATGTGTTATATAGTTCCAAGCTGGTGCAAAGGGCGTCATGAATGTCGTTTTAAAGGCATGTAGATATGTTTGTGGAGAGATTACTAGACTCATGCAGTGTCTTGGGTCCCTCCATTAGTATTTTCCATTCGTTTCTATAATTTTGCGTTTTTTTTTAATTCTCAAGTTACTTTGATTTGTTGTAGTACTTTTAAAATTGTTCCCTTTTCCCACGTGTAGTTGGTCTACCTATTTTTTTTCCCTAATTTTGTTATAATCCAAAGCTTGCTTAACTTTTGGTTAATTTTATGAGGGTGTAGTCTATTTACTTCCATTTACTATTTTGATTGTATTTATATATTTTTTCTTCTTACCTCATCTTCCATAAGTATTTGTTGCTAACTATTTCATACCAAAACATTCTGCATATAATTCGAAAACATTTGTTTATAAATGTTTGCACTCTTTGGGACTTTTTTGCTTTCCACATCTCTGCTCCATAAAGTAATGTACTTTTCAGATTACTGCAAAACAGTGGTAGCTTTGTTGGAGGTTTCAACTTTTTTGAAAAGTAAAAGAAGCCAAATTATGTTTTTAAACGATTATCCTTTGGTAAAAAACTTGTTTTTAAGGCGCTACACAAATCTTTCGTTAAGCATAGACAAATATTCTTCATTTAGTACGATGATTAAAAATCTTAAAATGAAAGGTTTGGTAACAAATTTCTAATAATTAGATTGTGGGGTATATAATTTTGAAGAATTTTTAATAGTTGCAGTAAAGTCTCGAGTAGATTAATCAATGTTACATACTGAACAAAAATAAAACTTGAAGAAGACTTTCTGGTAAATTTGTTTTATTAGAACTAAAATGGGTTTATTAAGAGACACATTTCTAAGCGCAATGAAAAATGGTTTTGATTAAATCTAATTATCAGTCATCATGAACATGATAATAAAGAAAGTATTTGTCGGAAAAGTGCTAGGACTAGGCTCATAAAAAATAATTCATTCAACTTACCAACTAATGATCCTAGGTCTTGTCAAAGTAATCTCTTTGGCTATTTGTGCAAAACTATCACCATTTCTAGACGTTACGGAAGTAAACAGAGAAAGCTTCATTCGGAATGCATATCTGTCACAACCGTTTAGCTTGCTGCATTATTTTCATGAAGCTTTCCTTTAAGCGGGGAAAAAGTTACATAGCGACAGATTTGGTAAATATAGGACATGTGGTAGAGCAGAGATATGGCATTTGGCTAGATATCCCTAGATTGATACGATAGTATGGAATTTTTAATTGTGCAATAAGAACTATAACCACAAATCAGTATTGCATCTCCGCATTGTTTAATGAAAACATTTCAGAATGTTTTGGTTTATCGTGTCCTTCGAGTAGATAGTCATGAAGGACGGTTTTTATTTTTGAAGGTTGTCGTTTTAATTTTTTGGACACCAGTGAACTAGGACATCGCCATTCTTATTATG
Organism: Sinelater perroti; assembly: GCA_036346155.1. NCBI lineage: Eukaryota > Metazoa > Arthropoda > Insecta > Coleoptera > Elateridae > Sinelater > Sinelater perroti. Next base: position 16,340,082 of record JARFIY010000046.1, read on the forward strand.
ACCCCTTCAATCAGTGATTGTTCGTTTAATGTCTGTTTGTTTCTTTGTTAATGTGGGGGGATTATTTAAAAATTTAGTTTTCGTTTCTCTAAATTGTTGGATAAAATTTGTGACACTTCTGATATCAATCACACACGACAGCCTTCTTGCAGTAACTGCCTCACACGTTCTACAGTTGCAGCTGTATGTAATATTGACGGGCGGCCGACTCCGGGATCGTCTTGCATTAAATATGTGTCCCTCTGAAACGTTTTGTACCATATGCTTGCTGTATCATATATTTCTCTAGAAATTTTTCCTAGCTTGACGCAGAAGTCATTTGTGTAACTACTAGTTAAATGTTCCAACAAACTGAAAATGGGTTGCTAAGCATAGCTCTTCCACCCAATGAGTTTATATAAAAACGTTTTAAAAACTATGTTTATTTAGAACAGAATTCAGGTAACTAAATAGCATCTGTTTTGTGTTTGAATATTATAAGTAAGGAACATTTCTGACAAAGACTGTATATAACTAAAAATAAAGCAAAATGTAATTTTTCAAAAATAATTTAATGCTACTACCATCTAAATCCAATTTTTAGGATTTCCAAAAAACATTGTGCGTAGTGAATTGCTAGGTACTGATTACTAAGTTAGCATTGGTCCAGTTAGTGTTCGAAAAATAAAAGCATGTTGTTACTGCATATTTAACATGTATAACTACAACCTAAGGTTAGCATTAAATAAGACAGTAAATTTTTCATAACCACGGTGCAAACACATGTGAAACATAATGGCAAAAAATTTTATATTCATGAAGCTAAAAATGTTCCAAAGAAATTGTTTTGTAAAAAATATAAACAGAAAAATTGGATATTTCTGAGTGTCATTTATAATTCAGCATAACGCCACTATTATATATTTTCCGTTTGGTCATGTTTAGAGACGCTCTTGGAGATATTCGTATTAAAATTAGATGTTGATGTTTATGTTGTTCTTTGGTTGCAGTAGCAAAGAAGAACTGATTTAAGATGACAGTGTAATAAGTGTAAATTGTAATAGGGTAGATATCGTTGTTTTCCAGTCAGTTTAGTGACTAACTCGTCAATAGGATAAATAGCTGCTGAATGTACAACTTTTCAGAAAATGTTTAGGAATAATATCAAATGGGTGTTGTTTTTTTTATATCCTAAACAATATTTAATTTTGTTTATAAAATGATTTACCATAGTATAAATTACTCCGTCATTACATTACATTCTATCATTCGTAAACCAGTACACTACAAAAATCAAATTACTTTGTAATTACAGTGAGATGTGACATGTCCAACATTTTTGGAAATGACAGCAACATATTGCCGCTTCACTTTTAACTTAATGTATCCCGTAGTAATTAAATTAAGAAATATAAGTAAATTAAATGTTCCTATAAGTGAAGCTATTTGCTATGTATGTTTTCTGGGAGGTTTTATGTAACTAATATTTATAAAGTTAAGTTATAAAGAAAAAGTACTCGACCAAAGCAGAATTGAAAAAAAGCAGGGTGGGGTAAAATTTCTACTAATTGTAATACAGTTGAAGAACCATGGAAAAAGCTTTATTTAGAAAAGGTAAGGGCAGGAGAAATACAGAAGGAAAAATATATACAAAAAATAACACATTTATAGGATGTTGGAGCATCAAGCAATGGCAGATTTAGGCAAAGCCTATCAAATATTAAATGAAATAAATAAATAAGTGTAATATCATATTAGGAATAAGTAAATCGAGATGGAACAAAATGGGCCAAAGTCGACTCCAATGTGATATCACCATACTATCATCATCATCAGCTGTGTCATCCATCGTCGGATGTAAGCCTCCCCTAGCGTATGTGGGGGGGTGTTTAGCCATGACTCATCGCGCTGGCCAAGCGTGTTGGTGAGGGGAGTGAGGATAAGTAGGGATATATAATGTAGGTAAGGAATTAGGCTAGGGCATGATTGCTCCCTGTTTCAGGAGATGGGAACAATCGAGAGCTCGCGTAGACAGGATCGCTAGGTTCCTGAAGCAGGTTTATACTTTACCGTGATCGTAAAGGAGTACCTACCCGCTACCGGGCACCATACTATAGTCTGGATATAAAGATGAACAGGCAAACAAGAAAGAGATGTAGCACTGATGTTTAATAATCAGTAAAAGTCTTAATCGAATGGAAAGGGATATCAGAGAGAACGATATGGGCTAGGTTCAGACCAAAATTAAAAAACATTGTTATTATCAATGCAAGTAAAATACAAACAAAAATAAAAATCATAATGGGTTATTTGTATCTAAAAGTAAGAAGCGACTATAATTTGAAGGAGAACTTAAAAATAACAATGGTACGAGATTAACAGATTTTGTTTCTTAATGTAAAGGCTAATTACAAACTAAATATCAAGAAAAGAAATTGAATATTAATGAATTGAGAAATCCAGAAATGACAGAGAAACGAAAAATATATTAAGAAAGAAAGTCAATACTACAAGTGATATATCAACGTACAACATAGAGAAGCTTTGAAAATATATAAAAACAATAAGAGAAAAAACGATAAGCCCTCAATATCAGTATAAACAAAACAATAATTAAAAAAGTAAATTAATAAAGCACATATTCAGCCGAGATAAATTAATATAAAGGGAATGACAGAAAGAATACGTTAAAAAGATAAAAAGTAAACTGTTAACCAAGATAAGAGAAATTTCGTAGACCAAATAACACACATGGCAGAAGAAGCAGCAATAATACATGACTCAAGAACTTTATGTAAGATAAAAAAAATTGATTGCACTTGTAATAAAACTACTATAAAATGAAAAAAAGGCGCAACACCCTCTACCCAAGACGAAATTGAAAACTGATGGAGGCACATTTCTATAAAATGCAAACAAACTGCAATACCATATAATAAAATAAAAGAAATGGCAAATCCAAAAGAAACAGTAAATATTACAGAAGAAGAAATATCTAAAGAAGGAATAAGATACGCAAAGAGATATTTAAAAAAATAATAAATATCAAGAATAGATGGTATACAAGCAGAACTGACAAACGCCCACATAATTTATTCAATAGAGATCCTGTATATATTACTTAATAAGATTTGGATAAAAGAAAAAATCCAAAGCAATTAAATAGAAGGCATAATAATTAAAACATCAAAAAAGAAAACCAAGCTATAAGTGAGAACTAGATATTAATCGCTTTATTTTATGTAGCTAGCAAAATAATGACCACAATTATATTAAAAAACTAAAACCCTATCAATAAAAAGAAGTCAAAAAGCATTTAGATCCAACAGGGTTAATGTTGATCACTTATGCACCTTAAGAATAAAACAGCAAACAGTAGAAATAGACGAAAAAATCTTTGTTAATTTTGTGGATTTTTAAAAGGATTTCGATTCACTAGGCACAACAATAATGTATAAGATATTAAACATTATGGATATCAAACAAATACATAACTATAACAAAATTATTTTATAATAACTCTGCAGCACGCATAGAGTAGACAGAAAATAGGAAAACATACATCAACTAGAACTTGTTCGATAGATGAAAAGATTTAAAATTCGATGACAACATTTGCTTAGTGACAATTAACAAAAAATGTAAGCAAGAAAAGATAATTAGATTGAGTAATGATGCACGAAACAGACTAAACTACTAGTTAAAAACAAAACAAAAAACAGGGGAAGTTTAAATAGAAAAAAACATTGAGAAAGTTGATATATATATATATATATAGACGAGTTGTATTAGCACAAAATATCTTTAAATCACTACACAAAATTTGGACGTCAACAAATATTAGTAGAACAAAGTTGTTACTTCTTGAGGTATAACTTTGCAAAGCTTAGTCTTTATTATTATTTATAAGCTATTAATTTATAAATTACAAAGATATGAAATATATAAAGGAGGAACATACTGCTATAAAATGCCAAACGCTTTCATTAATATACGGGGTCAAGATATCACAAGCAAAATTTTTAATATATGTTGAATTATACAAGGTCCATCCCAAAAGAAATGAGCCTTATTTTTTTTCGGACGCGAGTGTACATTCCGGCGTGCTCTGACGCTTGGGGCAGGTGGTGGGGGGTCTTAGCTTCCATACGCGGTCGGTGCAAGTCGGCTCTGAGCTCTCGGAGCGGCAGGACGGGTGTTTCCGTGAATGTCTATTTTCAATTTTCGACACGGCGCGATGGATTCAAAAATCGATCAACGCTACGCAATTAAATTCTGCTTCAAACTCGGCAAGAATGCTACCGAAACGTTTGGAATGCTTCAGGAGGCCTTCAAGGATGATTGTTTATCGTACTCGCAAGTTAAAAAGTGGCACAAAGCATTTAAGGAGGGCCGGGAAGAGGTGGCCGACGAACCTCGGTCTGGACGACCGTCAACCTCCCGAACCGACGAGAACGTGCAGCGAGTGCGCGATTTTTTGAACGCCGATCGTCGGTTCAGTGTTTATCAAGTAGCAGATGCCCTAAACATTCCGAAATCGACAGTACATCGAGTCATTTCCGAGGATTTATCGATGCGGAAGGTGTGCGCCAAACTTGTGCCGCGGGTGTTGACTGACGAACAAAAACAGCTCCGGGTGGTTCGGTGTGAAGAACTCTTGCAAAGAGTGCTAAAGGGCAAGCACTGGGACTCGGTTGAGGACATCCAAGAGAATGTCACAGCAGCCCTCAAGGACATCCCTAAGGAGGCCTACCAGGAAGCCTTCCGGACTTGGAAGACCCGTCTCCAAAAGTGCATTGATGCAGGAGGATCCTATTTTGAAGAATTTTGAGGTGTTGTAGCGATCTGCTCAATAAAACTATTTTTTTTTGAAAAAGGCTCATTTCTTTTGGGATGGACCCTGTATATAGGGAAACAAGCTAATACGAAAGATAGGTAAAACCGTAAAAAATCAAAAATTTTAATTCTGTCCCACATTCCACATCAAGAGCTAAAGATCTCTAAATTGGCCTACATACATTTAAAGCAAGCTTCAAAACAATTTGAAGAAGGCAAATTTCAACTAAGATCTGTTCAGATATTAGCTTTAACACGAAATTCCAAAACACTACTTACTTCTTGTTAGCGAAAATTCTGCTTAGTAACTACATTGGCAGAGACTGATACTCTTTTGCTACATTGAAAATTTTATTTTATTCTATAAACGGTTACATATTTGCAGATATCCTATAGACCCCTGTTTTGTAGTTACTTTTTAAAAAAATAACTTTTTAGTAAATCTAGGAAGAAATGACACTAACATATAATAGGTCTAGTAAAAAAATCCATTATTTTTGCATGAAACTGAAGGTTTTATTTAACATACTTAGAATGAACCGATTTAGGTTTTGTTCGATAACTTGTTGCCATTTTGAAGGTCATTTTAGAAGCCCTTGTCCCTATTGGCAAAAAACTGAGACAGTCGATTTTCACAAGCTTCTTTTGAGGCAAATTTTCCACCAGCAAAGTAGTTCGCCATGGACAGGAGCAAGTGGTAATCACTTGGTACCAGATCCTGACTATAAGGTGGATGAATAAGATTCTCCCAACCAAGCTCCCGGGGCTTCTGCCGAGTCGATATCGATGTGTGTGACCTGGCGTTGTCTTGATGAAACATAATTTCTGTCCTAGTGGCCAAAGTTGGCCGCTTCTGGCGATTGCTTCCCTCAGACGGTCCAATTGTTCACAGTACAGATTCGAATTAAGAATTTGGCGCTTAGGGGAGCAGCTCATAGTATATGATTCCTTGCCAATCCCACCAAACGCACAGCAAAACCTTCCTGGCCGTCAATCCTGGCTTGGCCACCGTTTGCGCCGGCTCACCGCACTTCGACCACGACCGTTTTCGCTTGACGTTGTCGTAAGTGATCCACTTTTCATCGCCAGTCACCATCCGATTCAGAAATGGGTCGACTTTGTTGCGATTCAGCAGCGATTCACAGACGGAGATACGGTCCATGAGGTTTTTTCGCGTTAACTCGTGTGACACATACATCCTGCTTCTTTTTGTATCCAGCCTTTTTCAAATGGTTCCAAACGGTTTTTTCTGCAATGTTTAGCTCCGGAGCAATAGAAACAGTGCTTATATGACGGTCGGACTCGGCCATTTCCGTGATTTTATCCACATTTTCGACAATTAGCCTTTCAGAGCGTGGTGCATCTTTGACATCGAAATTACCGGAACGGAATCCATAAAACCAAAACTGCGTTTGATTGCCTGTTACAGTAGCAGAACCATAAACACTGCTCACATTTTCAGCCGCCTGGCTTGCGTTTTCACCTTTATCAAAGAAAAACTGTAAAATATAACTAATTTTCTTTTTGCTGGTGTCCATCTTTGACATGAGCTCAAACAAAACTGAGTCAACCATTCACAAAAGTGCCAAATAAGTTTTTTTAGTACGAAATTTCAGCTTTCTAACGCCATCTAGTGTAAACCGACCGGACTTTTAGAGCGCAAGATACAATTTATTAGCCACCTATTAAAAAAATAATGGATTTTTTTTACTAGATCTATTATTAACTCAATAGGTTGTAGTTTTTTCCCCTACAAAGTCGCATATCAAGAATATTATGGTAAATTTTTTTAACAACACAAAATTTAAAAATTAATTTATAAAATAAAAAATGAAAAAAAATATAAGGAACATTATTACTTCTTTCAAAGTAAACACCTTAAGATTTTACATTCTTTTCCCAGCGTCGTTTCTAAACATTTTCAATGTCTTATACTCAAATCGCAAATAAATAATTTATCTTGTCTTGTCTTGTTTGTGGTCTTATATCTCTCCCATTTCAGATTCGTACAAAATGCCATGCATATTTGCTGCTTTATTCGTTCAGTAATTAGAAATAAAATGATCGTACACTCAACCGACAATGAGCCGAACAGTAAACTCGTCCTCATTCACACATGCCCATTATAATTTACTTTTCATCGGCTACCAGGTTACATCGCAGCTACGCATTTTTAAATCGTTTTTCTAGATCTTAATGAAATAGATGTTTCAATGTGTATTTCAGTTCATGAAGCTCATTTATAGTTTTTATATGAACAACTGTAATATACAAATGAATATTTTCCTAATTCTTTTGAGCTACAGTTTTATAGTCTTATGTTTTTGTTAATTAGGATATTTTACTCTCAACTGTGACATTACACAGTATTAAGTTGTCACCATTTTCAATTGTAAGTTAAGAACTTTAGCATATTGCACTTAAAATTATGGTGTTTTGTTGGTTACTCTATTGAGAATATTTTGTTAATTTATATATGTTTAAAAATTATGGATTTTTATAGAGAAAACGTGAAAATGTTAATTATATTTATAATCAGCACCGTACTGTACAGAGAAATATTAAAATCGCTTTTACTTTCTAAAATTGTGTTTATACAATCAAAGTTAATCATGTTCTACATTAAATGTGTAGTGATTAATAATATTTCAATAAAAGAATTAAACAAAATTATGAAGTTTAACGGGTGACAAATGTCTTAGCTGGGACAGCACTGATAAAACATAAAACATAAAAAAAATTTAATGGAAATTATTTTATTCAACTACATAGACACTGTTGCTTTTTTAAAGGTGTTATAATTGGCATTGGCAAACAATTAATTTTTGTTCTTCCTATAAATGTGAAGTGATAAAGACATAGGATTTTCGATTTATTCAAAGAATTTATAGTTTTATGGCAATTTATGTATGACTAAAAGGGTAAATAATTTAGTCTACTAGCAGTGAAGCAGAGTGTAGATATAGATTTTTTGACCATCAATCCACATGCATCAAACTTTTTCGATACGGTTAATTAATTTCCGATCAGCCCCTCGAACCATTTTCCCAAAATGCGTACGTCCGAAAACTCAATGGCGACACGTGTCTGGAGCGTGCGGCCAAATTGCACGAGGTGGTTGTTAATCGCCGGGGATACCCACCACGAGTACCATCTGTTGACACCGATAGAACCTCGGCGCACTTCCGGCTGCAACAATGCACTTCCTGGCGGCAAATCTGTGTTTCCGGCTCCTAATAAATGACGGCGTTGTGCCGGGGTGTTTGCGCCTAAACGCAGTCACGCTCGGCTGGCCGAAACTTTAATTCACTAAAGGGTTTCCGCAAGACCAAGCGGGGCGGCGCGCCATTTTTCATGGCGTTGTCTCCTGGAGTCGCCCGATGCTCGGACACCCTTTATTAGGATTAACTACCGGGCTGCGAGATAATTATTCCAGATAGTTTAAGTGTTGCCAGCTGTAAGCCGCAGGGGCAGGCCGGCGCAGCTCGCGAGTTGGGGTTGTTTGGAAGCAGCCCGCAAAGTCGGCCGGGTTTCATCTGTCGTGCTATGATAGCATTTTGGCTTCTTTGATGTGCGTGATGGTGCTTCGCCGCGCCATCTGCCGCGCGCATGATTCACCGGCGGCGGTCATTTACGCGATGTTTTACCGTGTTTTAGATAATGAACGAGATATGCAGTTTACGGAACACCCTTCTACGGTAATGTTTTCGCATGCCCTGCAGCTCTGTTTATGATAGGGGATCGAATTTAAATCCATCTACACAAGAGGGACGACAGACAGAGCTAATACACTTTTAGTTTCTATAAGCACCTTACCATCCAAATATTAATTACTTTTTCAATTTGACATGAGTATTACGAAGGTCTTCTGAAACGGCATAATACAAAATTTGCAATTATAATAACAAAAAATCGGTATATTTGGTAGAAATGGTACAAGATCGAAAAACATTGTGTGCAGCCTGAGTTTTCTTCAAAGAAAGTATTTTAAAATATCAGACACTTCTCTCAACTTCTTTTAACTGATAAAAATAAAGTTCTATGTCGAAATCGCACGATGTTCCTTCTGCTGTGGTAATAGTAAGCGCGAACGAATTTTGCCACAACACGTTTCATGCTTATATCTTCTACACATTTTAATTTTCAGTTCTTTTTCTAGTTTCCGGACTGTGAGTCACTGATCCTTGTTGATTGTAGTCTATACGAGTTTAACATTTTTCGATGTTCTACTAGTTGGTGGTCTTTCCGAATATGGAATCACTTTCAACAAGTTTTCGGCCATTTCTAAATTATTTGTACCATATCTTATTGTGCTGCATTCATTAGATCAATTTTGAAAGCCTTCTAAATTAGCTAAATAAAGTTTGCAAATAAAGTGTCTTATCTCCACGAAAATTTTCATATCAAATCGCTGTTCTATGTTCTCAGTCACTGCAAATGCAACAATCAGAGTCTACATGTGTTTTCTCACTACCTTTCAATCTGATGGTGTGCCAGGTTATATCATAATCGTGTTATTATGTTCTACATGGAAAAGTATAAATCAAAATATTTTGCTTAAGATAAGTATGGGGATCCTTGACTATTTACCAAAAACATTTGTGAAAGAATATTTCAATAGAGTGCTTGGTAATATTTAGCCTCAATCCTAAAAAGTTATTGCGACGATTAAACTAATCTAGACGTAACATATGTACCAGAGGCAACTCAGTAGTCAAAGCAATGGACAACGAAACCTAAAGACGCACCAAAGAAGGCAAAGATAGTTTTGTTAGCTTGGAAGGTGATTGCTAGAGTTTTTTAAGATAGCCAAGAAGTCATCCTTACTTGATCTTTCCAGATAAGGAAAACAATAGTAGGACCGTTTGAAAGAAGAACTGAGGAAAAAAGTAAACGTCTAAAAATGTGTTCTATTACTAATGCGTCGCGTCAACGTACATGTCCAACATCGCTATTACAAAATTGAACAATTAGGGAGGAACTAATTTCTTATCTCTTTATTCTCCAATTTTAGCTTTGACTGAATTCTTTCTATTTCTCAGTTTAAAAACTTGACTTGCAGGGAAATATTTTTCAATTAATATGCTAGCACATTGCTTTTTATCTTGGGATTAAGAAAATTCGGTAAGTAGAAGCATCAACAATAGATTAATGTAAAAGTTTTAAAACTTCCAATATAAAAGACTTAAACTATCACAATTGCAAAATTTCTATAAAGACACAAATTGGTTATCGTCATCCAATGTTCCTGTTAGTGCCTTGAATACACACTTTACCCATTCGTCTGTTGTTGCTCTTGAGAACGAAACATAGAGTTGACAATGCTTGAATACCAGCTCTAAAAGCTTTTTAAAAACTTTTTCTCTGTGCTATGTTGATTGTAAATTGCATTTTTTTTTATTTGAAAAGCAAATCTATATCGTCTGATACTAAGTTTACCTTTGGTATAAATATTAAATGCTCTGTGTCTTTTATCGCTTAAAACGTCTAATGTTTAAATTACATTTTAAATCTTTAACAGAGAGACGAATACTACTGCAGAAGGTTTTTTTATGTTTAAGTTCTTGAGAAACGTAATAATAGTACTATTATGTGTACGTAAAAGATGTGGAAATTCAGAAATTATTTAAAAATTCAGCACTCGCTAACCTCATCTTCGCTAGTAATTTGGTCCATATTTCATATATTTTTTAATTGAATTTATTGCAAATTTACAATCTACTCCGTCTACAGAGTAATAAGTAATTAATGTGACGGTGTTGCTGAATGTCATGAGTTAGACTCCATCCACTGATGGGTCTCCAAGATTCACTCGACGAGATCTTCAGGCCACTGCCTTTTGAGTCTCCGATTTGCGGGTTGGAGTGGTTCAATGTGCGGTCTCGGCTAATGCGAGCTGAAGTTTTGATGACATCTTTGATGAAGGGAATTCTGAGATCGTGGTGCAGAGTTTGGTTACTGATGTACCATTGAGCATTTGCCAGAGTACGTATAGTCTTCTACTGAAAGGACTGTAGAATCTTGGTATTGGAGGGTTTGCTACATCCCCAGAGCTCGATTCCGTAGGTCCATACGGACATTAAGATATACAGTAAAATTTTATTTTCGATGCTTAGTTGAGATTTACGCCCGATGAGCCAATATAAATTTTTTGTTTTCAAATTTAGTTGCTGCCGTTTAGCTTTTATATGGGGTTTCCATGTCAACTTGTGGACAGGTGGAGCGTTTTGTAGTGAATGTGATTTGGGTTGATGTTTCACTATTTACTTTGATTCTCCAGCGATTTAGCCAAGTTTGTAGGAGGTTTAGGTGTAGTTGCAGCTTCTCGGATGCCCGGTTAGGATTAGTATCAGATGACAATATGGCAGTATCATCTGCAAAGGTGGCAATTAAGGTAGTGTCTTTAGTGGGAACATCTTCGGTATACAGGAGGTACAAAAAGGGTCCAAGGGCACTGCCTTGTGGAACTCCAGAGTTAAGGGAGTGGTAGGATGATAGTGAGTTGTCAACTTGAACCTGGAAGTGTCGTTCATTTAAGTAGGATTTTAAGAGAAGATAAATTTGATGAGGTAACTTTCTTTTTATTTTATATTATTATATAGTAGTCCTGTGTGCTATACCTTGTCGAAAGCCTGCTGCACATCTAAAAACACTGACGCACACATATTCTTCTCTTCCAGATTTTCTTTGATGTAGTTAACTATCCTATGGCATTGTTGAATGGTTGAATGCTCCTCAAATTGATGGGACGGTATTAGTTCATCTGGTTGTATTATTTCCTTGATTCTGTATAGCAGTAATCTTTCAAATAATTTTCATAATAGTGGCAAAATCATGCTGTTCTGATTTAATAATTGAGGGAACATATTTTTGAATTCGTTTAAGAAGGTGTCTAATTTATCGGCTATCTCGTCATTATTGTCAGTTTTTCTTGCAGCTACTTTTGAATAACTTGGGTATCTCTGAGAGGGATTTTGTAAGATTTGCTGGCTAGTTGGTAAACTTATTACTGGGTTTATTTTATTTGGTGTTCTTATAATGGGTTGCTTGGATGTGGTTCGAGTTTTTAAGTCTCTATAGACCGTGCATCCTTTATAATTGGCGGGATGATTGCCGCCGCACAAAGCACACGTAGCAGGAGTATTCTTAGATTTGCTGCAGGTTTTGATATCATGTTGTCCACATTTTACGCAGTAGTAGGGCTTGCTGCAGTATGTCTTGGAGTGGCCTTATTTTTAATGCGCAGTGCTTCTACTCTTATTTTTAAATTTTGTAAAAATTCGAATTTGTAGATTTCTTTATTATTTGGTTTTGGTTCGAGGTCGATGAAAAACATTGGCAACGGTTGTTTAGTTACTCTATGCCTGATATGCATGATGTTCCTTACCGAGTGACCTAATTCTTGAAGCTCAATCTTTATGTCGTGGGTATTAATTGAATGATGAGGGTCTCGTATGACCACCCGGTAGGCGCGTTCTTCTTTGATTTGATAGGTGTGGTGGACTATGTTTTCTTCTTGTAAATGTGAGATTAGTTTTCTGTATGCATCGTATTGGTATTTATCTTAACTGTGTTGTCTGATAACGCTTTAGAGTAGAATCTTTCTTCTTCAATGAATTTGTTTAGGTTATCATTCATGGCTTTAAAGTCTGTAACACCGTAAATATATACTGGTGGGGGGTTATCGTTCGGTAGTTGAGATTTTGTTTGGGTTTCATTGTTATCATTTGGGTTGTTATTTTCTTCATGTTCATTGAATACTTGAAATCTATTTGTCGTATTTATTGTGGGAGCGTTTTCGACAGTTTGTGTTAGTCGCATTCGTTTTCTCTTCTTAGTAATAGTTTGCCATGAGTGTTTTTTATTATTGTCCTCTTGGTTTGTTATCATTGTTTCGTCATCGTCGGTTTCGCTATTGTGGCTAGTTTGTGAAGATTGTATGAATGGTGTTGCTGGATAAGTGCTGCTAAAGTTAGTTGTGTTAGGAAAAGGAGATTGGTTTTGGTATTGCTGGTAAAGCTCAGGTGCTTGGTTTTGAAACATTTGAAATGATTGATGATTTGATTGTGTTTGACTTAGCTGACCTGGATAGATTGATGGTGGTTGAAATTGGCTTTGCATTGTGGACATCGGTTGTAATTTATTCCAGTTGTTTGTATAATTGTTGAATGGACCGGGTATATTCCCGGCTGGAAACATTTCACTGCATGAATGTCTAATAAATAAATGATAATTTAAACGAATTTTAAAATATTAAAACGTTTACACTATGCTGAGCAGCTGTGATATCAGCCGTCTGCACTAGTCCGTAATCACGACCGACTCAGAGATAAAAGGATCGGAAGTCTTTATACTAGAAAAGTCAACCGAGAACTCCATTTCATATATGTACTCATGATTTGTTATGAAAGAAAGAACTTTCAGAGTAGTTACCATAAATAGCGCAAATCAAATCTTGAAACAGTAAGGTCCTGTGCAAGATGAAATCTCAAGACACACTCCCAGTGATGCAAATCAGAATATTATTTTTTCGCGAAAATGTCTAATTAGTGGCAACAGACTGAATGTCTCATCTCCTGTACGCTCTTCAGCAAAGTGTATTGCTTAATAGTGAGAGCAAATACATATAGATCTATACTAATGTTGTGTAACTTTTTTTATAGTAAAGCAATGTTGTTAGTAGTGGTTTGTTTTTTCTAAATACCTGCACTTGTGTATGGTGCTCTGCTTTTTTTTCATATACTCTTGTCCAAAAAAATGATTTACTACTTAAAATAGTAGTCAGAATTAGTACTTTTGTACATTTTAATCTATTAAAACGTGATAAAATTAGTTCAATTAACTGAAATTATTCAATGAAGACTTGAAATTTCTCAAGTAAAGTATTAGTTAGTTAAAAATTTAGTACAAATTTTTCTATTGATAATTAATATTTTTCTCTAAAATTGCGCAAATTATTTGTGCTTTCCTTGTTTTTGCCATTTGCGTGTGACGTTAAAATTTGACAAATTTTCTTCTTCAATGTGGTACCATGGCCGTCAAAAATCGTTGACTATCATATCGATAATTATAGTCTTATTGCTGCCCAGAATAATTTTGCAGGGAATTTTCCATATCACTGTCGCAGGTTTTTAAGCCAAGACGTTCTTCTTCTCCCGGTGCTGCTAATTTTTTTTTCAATTTACTATAAGTTTTGTTGTGCAACGTACGCACAAATATTTTTAAAACGTGATTTATTAGACTTATCGTTGGATATTCACTACATTTTCTCATTCTTTCTTTTTTTGCAACTAATCATTTGTAAATGATATTATAATATTGTCATTGTTTTAATTTTTTAAGCTTTGACACCTCAGCATTTATTTTATCGAAACCAGTAGCTTTATTATTCTTTACTAGCCGTATTGGTAGACTTGTGTAAACCTTAACAAAACTGCCTTGGCGAGTTCTGTCGCCTTCAAAAAATTGTGACACGTGCTCTAGCCATTCTTGTAATTGTTGTTCCACACCAGTTAATCTGGTTCCATGTCTTAGTGTTTCTATGTAGCATAGTTGTTATTAAAAATTGTTTTGGCTTTTTGCATTTATTTTAAAATTTTTTAACTATTAAACGCATTTAAATATGATAGCTTTGTCTTCCTTCTCGTTCTCTTCATTTTTGTAAACTCTGTTATATTCTATTTGGCTTCTATTTTTACAACTTAGCCTTTGATCTATATGATTTAAGATATATTATGTAATGCATTTTTATGCTATTTTGGGCTATTCTTCTGATATTTTTGTTCTTTGTGTATATGATAAAATTGTTTTAAGTTTTTTTACTTTCTTTGGAGTTATATTTCATATCTATCTCTCAGTTCCTCTTTTAATAATTTAGATTGTTTTTCTTACATAATTTGTCGTTTACTTTATATCTGTCCATTATCGTTTTTGCCAGTTTTTTCAATCCTAAATTTAATTTTTTCTACAAGGAAAATATAGCCAGTCAGTACGTCTAATCTAGGATATGTTTTTAGTCACGTAACCAAAATTTTATTTCTTGTTGATACATGCATATATATATTGTCAATTTTATTTTAAAATACTTCTTTAGACATATTAGGATACAAAGCCTCTTTTGATATTGTTTTTCTAGGAAGAATGTTGTAAATGTATTTCCACTTTTATCTCTAACACCAAATCTATTGTCTCCTAGGCTACCCTCTATTGCTTTCTATCCTATGTTTGCATGTAGATTATCAATAAGCCGTTTATTTTTTTTAAGTAATAGGATTTTTAAATATAATCTTTGCCTGCACATAATAATAATAATGGTAAGGCTCTACGTCCCGCCTGGGAGCACGGCCTGCAACTGAGAGGTTAGGCTCTCATACGTTCGCTCTCTCTGACCGGTCGTTGCGCACCATCTCTGGTGTGGGGCGGTGTGGCAAGCACCGCGCCTAAGACGACCGCCATTATTACCCCTTGTTTGAGTAAACGCAGGTACTCAATTATTTTTAGTGACTGAGTAGGCCACCCGCCAGGCATCAGAGAGCACCGGGAATTGAACCCGGCTCCGTCAGCATCGCAGCCCGTCCCTCAACCACGGGACCACGCTGGCACTTGCCTACACATACTTGCACTATATTGTTGTTTTTAGTTGCACTCCTTGTGTGTATTGCGAGTTATGTCTTGCATAATAAGCGACACTTATCATACTCATCTAATTGATTCTAAGATATTCAGATAGCGTATTTATGTATGTAAATGAATAATTTGTTTATAGATTTTGATAGATTTTTGTCTTAAACTCCAGTACTAGTGTTTAGAGTTTCAGTTGCCACTGGCAACAAATCTTAAATACTAGTACACATATGGTAGCTATGACAATTAACTAAGGCAGAGCGTTTATTTCCACTTTTGCAGCTTAAATTCATTCGGTTTGAAACTTCAGCAGTTTATAATAAAAAATGCAATTTTAATTATAACAACTGTATTATCAAAATAAAATAAACTAACTAAAAGAATGTTCATTAAGTCAAAATAACGTTTTTGTGATAATTATTATTTAAAACTCCGCAAAATATGTTTTTAATATCAAAGAAAATTTTAAATCAGGACTTGACCAAAAGACTGAAAACGTCAATTTTGCAAGTTTGCAAGAAACCAACAAATCGTCAGTCAAATTTCATAAAATTGGCGTTAATATCTACAGATGTTTCGTTGCAATGAATGCATCAGGAAATACCGTCATTTGTTTTAAAAACGCAAGTTTCGAATGAGAGAACTTGAACAAAAATTTGAAAAATTTCAAGCTATTTTTAGAAGCTATTTATCTAATTTAAGGTTACTCAACTTTCAGAAAAGACCATTTACAAAAAATAAGTTTGGAAGGCTTGTATGTGAATTAGAAATAAAAAAATTGGCTGGTCTTTTTCACGTAGAATTTAAAATAAAAATGCCAGTGGTCTATACAGTAAAAAATCAAATATAATTAATCTTACAAATTTTGTTACTAAAGTAAGATATAAAGACAAAGTCGTCAACGGATTCGTGAAAAGAAATAACTTTCCGAATTAAGTGTCTACGAATATTCCTCTTCATATAATATGGTAAGACTAAGAAATTGCTGCATTGCTTTTCAATAAATTCTATAAACCAATGGAATGAGACTGAAATTTATTAAGGAATAGACTCAACGTTGACCCCGTACTCAATAAGGAAGCTCTTTTTTTTTGATCGAAGGTATCTAAAATAGAAATCATTTAATCATAATTACCAGAAACTCACTAAACACAACATTTAAATCTTTGGTAACTCTTAAATACAAATGTGCAAATTATATGTTTTGAGCTTCTTTCCAAGTCACGACCTTCAGTGTAGATATTAAAACACTACAAAAACCCAGATCAGCTAAATCTGATCGATGTTAAAATTCAATCACAATATGTTAAAAGCTGTACGTCTCCATAGTTTTCCTGCTACTTGTGCTATGTCGTCGCACCACCTAGCAGGTGGTCGGCCGATACTACTCTTGTGCATTCTTGGTCGCCAGTCGAGTAGTTTTCCGGACCTTTTTTCTCTTCCCTGTCGTACCACATGTCCGGCCCAGCTCCATTTTAATTTTGTTGCTCTTTCAGCCACATCTTCCAGTCCTGTCCTTTTTCTGATTTCTGTGTTTCTTATCTTGTCTTCCAATGTGGTGCCTAACATTCTCCTTTCCATACTTCTCTGTGCTATTTGTAGTTTTCGAATATTTCTTTTTGTGAAAACCATCGTCTCAATGTCATATGTTAATACCGGAAGTACGCAGGTGTTATAAACTTTAGCTTTAGATTTGAGGTTGTATTTTGACGACTTTAGTATAGATGCAAGTTCTCCAAATGCTGACCAGGCTAATTTAATACGTCTTTTAATCTCAATTTCTTGGTTTTCTTTTTCCATTTTTAACGTATGCCCGAGGTATATGTATGATTCTACATTTTCCAGCTTTTCTCCATCTAATTCAACTTCTGTATCGCAAGGAGTGTTAGACATGACATTAGTTTTCTGTTTATTCATTTTTAAGCCTTTCTTTTTTTATTCCCTGTTGAGTATCTCTATGGTCTTTTGTATTTCTTCGATGTTTTTGGCTATTAATACTATTTTGTCCGCATATCTTAAATTTGTTATATTTTCTCCATCCACGTTGATTCCTTCATTCGTCCAATTAATTTTCTTAAAAGCATTTTCTAATGCTAATGTAAACAGCTTCGGAGAAAGGGTATCCCCTTGCCGTACGCCTCTTTCTAATTTAATTTTATTTGTTACGCCGTCCATTTTAATGTGCATGGTGGCTTTGTCATATATATTGTTGATTAATTGCGAATAACGGGAGTCAATGCGACAGTCGTCTAAAAGTTCAAAGATAAATTTTAGTTCGATAGTATCAAAAGCCTTTTCATAGTCCACAAAGGCCAGTACTAGTGGGATGTTATACTCAGTGCATTTTTCAATTAGCAGCTTGATACTCTGTAAATGCTCTTTAGTGCCGTATCCCTTCCGAAATCCAGCTTGCTCCACAGGTTGATAATTGTCCAGTTTACGAGTGAGTCTGTTTGAAATTATTTTGATAAATAATTTATACATGTGTAGCAGGAGACTAATCGGTCTATAATTCTTCAGTTCCTCCTTATCTCCTTTTTTATATAGTAATATCACTTCTGCATTAGCCCACTCCGTTTATTAAAACAGTCGCTCTCCGTGATAAAAATGCCACAGAGAGTTGGTAGAACCTGTCGAGAAATCATACTCTTCCATACCGAAGAGTCGGGTGGATAGCAGAGTTTCAGCGAGGACGCAAAGCAACCAGCGACCGGCAACGGGCAGAATGATTCTGTAACATAAAATCTGTAATCTTATGCCAACTACTTTAATAAACATGAGAAGATCGATGTTCCTGTTCAATGTTCCATGGTTTCCGAGGTCTTCCCACATCTCGGGTTCCTCTTGGGTTGTACTGTATTGCTAACTTTGGAAGTCTTTTCTGGGCTTTCATATTCTTTCCATCTTATCTTCTAATTGATTTTTTTGATTTTGTATTGGTTGTACTTGTAGCTCGTTTCTAATGTGGGCGTTAGTAAATCTGTCTAACCGGCCGTATCCTTTGACTCCTCATAGGAACATCATCTCTACGGACTGGATTTTCCTGTAGTCTTTTGTTGTTATTGTCCATGTTTCGCTGCCATATACTAATATGAGGACCGCCATTACTTTGTAAAATTTTATCTGTGTCTCCTTTCTTATTTTGTTTCTTAGTGCTCTTCTTATAGTACCGCACATTCTCTAGACATTTTTTTGTGTTGGTCATAGTTGTATCAGACATCGCAACCTACATATCTGAAATTTTGTATTTGTTCTAGATTGGTGTTGTTAATAATTATAAATTATTTTCTTTGAAAGGCCATTATTTTTGCTTTAGTTGTTAATATTTATATATGTTGTTTAATCTGTAGATTTATAGTTGTAAGTTGTCTTTTGAATTTGCGATTATAGCCTGATTGTCTGCGTACAGTAATGTGTTGACATATGTATTTGTATTTATTTGGATTCCCTTTGGTGCTTCTTGATTCCATCTCTTTATCATGTTGTCAATATAAATATTAAACAGAATTGGTGATAAGCTACATTTTTTCTTACACTTTGATTTAGGTATGTCAGGCTTTTGTCTTTGTTGTTATTTTCTATAGTGATTTTGGTGTTGCAGTAAAGATTTTTTACTGCTTTTATCAAATGAGATGAAAATTCATTTTTTTTCTAGAGTTGACCATAGTTTTGTTCTTGTGACCTTGTCGAATGCTTTAGTAAAGTTGACAAATGCTACATGTGCTTCTAAATTATGTTCTCTACGTTTTTCTATAATCTACTTCAAGGTGAGGACAGCATCTATACAGGATCGTCATTTCTTCTAGGATAACTTCGGTTAGTGTTTGCGTTTTCGCTGTTATGATTTTGGAATATAACTTTATATCCTGAATTTAGTAAACAAATCTATAATTATTGCAATCTGTTCTATCGCCTTTTTTGAAGAGTGATTTTATTGTGGCTAGGGTCTATTCCTAAGGAATTTTAGTTTACTTCCAGCACATATTAATGAAGTGTAGTAATCTTAATTTTAGAAACATGCCTCTGTATTTAAGTAGTTCAGTATTAATATTATCAATCCCTGTGGCTTTCCTATTTTTTAACATCTTTACAATAGTTTCTAAATACTTTAATCTAAAATACTACTGAATCATAGTAAATTATTTGTAATAATATAAATTTCTGTTATTGTTTGTTATGGCCTACTCAACTTTGTCGCCCTCTATTTTGAAAAAAAATTATCATTTTTTATTTTTTTAAATCATCATTCTCATTATGCTCCTACAATACTATTTTCAAATATCTGCTAGTGAAAAAACAAAGCTGAAAAAATTCCTAAGTCATTTACGCCTCCCATACGCCTAATGTACAGCAAAATAGAATTTAATTCGAAAGAAAACATTAAATCCTCGGTAATTTCCAAATTAAAAGTTTAGGTGTTTTTTTTTATTTTGAGATTGGTTTCGAGCCTTGATGAATATAGTGTATTTATCGCCGATCTTTAGAATTAACTAACCAAATAAAAATAAATAAACTACTTAGTTATTTGCCGATATATTAAAAATTAGCACAAAATAGCACAATTATAATAATTTCAAAATTAAGTTTTTTCGTCCTTAAACCACTAATTAATTAATCAATGCACACTTAAAATTATAAGTCAGCTTTTTGTAATTAGTTTGAACTATATATTGTGTTTACCAATATTTTACCGACAGTAGTTCTCATTTTAATGGTCTCTGAGATTGCTGAGAAGGTTATTATTTAATTACTTTGAATGAGCATACCTGAAAGCCCCACTTCCTAAATTTTTACTTTCCTTATCCTATAATAAGAAAAGTAATCTAATCGGCGGAAATTTGACCTACCCAGTTTTTCACATTTCTGGACGAATTATACCCTCAGGACGCCAAAAAGTTGGTTTGGGCCATTGGTTCGTGTGTGTCTGTTTGTCTATTTGTCTGTCTGTTTGTCAGTAAACAGGATATCTGAAGAACCGTAGGAGCTAGAGACTTGAAATTTGGTATGCAAGTTACATGTAGGTAGGGGACGCAGAGCGAAACTTTTGGTAAAAATCGGCATAGCCGTTTGGTCGCAAGGTCGCAAAATCGGTCGCAAAACGGTCGCGAATCTAAACGGTTGAAGATAGAAAAAATTCATGAGAATAAAAATGATTTGTTACCACGAGATAAACATGAATTTGAAATAAAAGTTAGTAAAATAGGAACTCGAAAAAAAATTGATGCCCAGGTTTTTTGCCAGAATTACCCAAATAATAGGATAAGAAAAGTCGTATGATGTTTACACCAGATTTTTATAGATTATTAGGATGAATAATTCCTAGATGACCAAGCATTAAGTAAATGATATGGTTAATTCAAGACGATATTTTATAAACGAAAAATAATACTTTAGAAGCAGAGAGTGCAAATAATAGACTTTTTTAAAGCAAAAATAAAGAAAAAATATAAAAATTATTAAAAAATTTTTATTTTCATTTTTTTAGCTAACAAATATAGACCTACCGATAAGGTAGGCCAACTTCCTTACATTAGAATATTCAAAGCTAATCATTTGAACATAAAAGATCTTTAATAAACTGATGAATCTAGCGTAGAAATTTTCGACTTAAATATCAATAAATAAATTCAAATTTCTTCTTGACTATATCAACTTGAATGATAAGTGGAGAGGCAGGCGTGTAAATAGCCGTGCCCTCGTGGTGCGGTGTGGGGAACTAAGTACGGCCCGTTTTGAAAAATAAAACGTTGAGGCCCAAATCGTCCCTTAAACGGCCGGCGCGAAAGCAGATGGGGGCGGCTACCGATATGAACCGATAAGTAATTGCCAAATCGCTCACCTGTAATCGGCTTCGGCTTCGGCGGCGTTGGTTTCACAGTGGCCACCTTGTTGCGATGTCTTCGTGCCTGGAACACGACCGCACTGGCCGAGATGCGATGCGGATCGAGTATGTCTTGCGGGGTAGTTATCTGCGGGTTGGTTAAACACTACCGAACTGGTCGCGTTGCGGATCGAGAATGTCGCCGGGCTTCGCGCCTGGCTTAGCGGTAGATCATTTGCGGGAAATCTTAGTTCGACAGCACTTTTCGTCTCAAAGGGTGCCGTCGACGGCGTATGCAGACTCGCCGGCTGAGCAAAAGCCCATATGCTGTTTTGTGTGCGATAGCAAAACGTGGCGGCAGATATCAAAGCCACCAGCATGCCGCCGCGATACACAAGCGGTTCAAGGGGCGAAAAGGCCGCCACACCAATAAGAAAATGGAATATGACCGAAAGGCTGTCTTCCATAAAAGAATATTTCTATCAATTCTTTAAAAATTGCAAGAATGGGTATAGTCTCTCATCTTGCGTAATAATTGATGAAAAAGGGAAGGTTTTTAAAGATGGTGTTTTTTCTGCCAATATATTTTATGTAATGTACGGGTTGAAAGTCTTTACTCTCTAAGATACACGTATGTCCACACAAGAGGTTGCCTGCAAAAAGGTATTTTTTACGTCCTAGGCTGACAATTTTTCACCCGCCTTCTCTTAAAGTTTTGCAAGATGTGAACATGGAGAAATTTATTTACAAATGATAACAGTAGGATAAGTCGATGCGGTGACCTTACGAAAGTAAGATATGCAAAACTATTCTGAAGATAGGCAACTAAACGTACGCTCAGAGCTCAGTTATGCCACATTTCATATCAGCTGTCTTTGTTTACTTTCTGTTCAAATGTACAGTAAACTGGTAACCTAGAAGATTCTAAAAGTTAGCAATCTGAAGTGTCGTATCACGTTTCGTTGAAAGATTTTTAAATATTTGTATAACTGGAAGAAATATCATAATGGATAACCGATTTTGACTTTATGAAAAAATTGCCGAAAGATAAAAGCTGAATTTACGAATTCTCTTTCTATTTTTGGTTTCAAAGAAACTTGAATTTTAGTTTGGTAAAATAAAGTTATATCATTGATGTCTACCATGCATGACGAAGCTACAAGCAATTTGTCCTACTTTATATAAGGAGGTGTTGAAAGATGATCTTTAACTATAATTATGCTAAAATCATTTAAAGGTGACTTATAGTTGTATTTTATTAAATGATAAATATGCATGCAAGAAAGTGCTCAAATATTGCCATTTTGTAATTTGAACTCCTATATACTATTGCAATGGATATGATGGAATTTCATCTTTCGACCATGTCTTGTAATCTCATACGATTTTAAATACAAGAAAATGTTGAAAAAATATGTGTAAACTGGCATATAAATAATACTTTCTCGTAATAAGCCACGAAAGCCCTTTGAGGTCGTAACACGATAGGTCTACTGATATCTAGAGCCTACGGTACACAAGGGTAGTAACGTGGCTAGTGCTACGTAACGACCGCCTATTACCCCAGAGTTTGACCTCCAGGTACTCATTTATTGCATAGCCTGAGTTCATCTGGACCGTAAAAATTTCAATCGAATTTGACAAGAGCGGGATTCGAACCCGTATCTTTAGGTTTTGTAGTTTAGTGACCTACCCACTAGACCACTACAACGCTATTTAAAATTAATTGACATTAAAAAATATCAAAGTATGCAGTCGTCTTTTTCGTTTTTCACAATACATAATCCAAATGCTTTCAATTAAATAAAAATATTACATTTAGAGAAACTTATATCAAACTAAAAAAAATTAAATGCTAAAATAAAACAAAAATTTTGTGGGTAAAAATTATTTTTATTTTTACTCTTCAAAATATTAATAATAATAATAATTTACATATTCGATAAAACTAGTCGTCAAAGTTTAAATTCCACTCTTCTTAAGTCACTTTAGCAAAAAGGTTTTTTGAAGTTTTCCGCGGTATCTTCTGGAATTGCAAATCGATGTACATGTGCATTTTATATATATCGAAAAAATAAGAAGTAATCAGAAAGTGCTAAATTATGACTGTACGACGAATGATCTAGCAGTTTTAAAGCAGAAGCTCTAAAATTCCTCAAACTCAAAAATGCATATTTGTCTTAACAAATGAACTACACCTCAAATCGAACTCTTGTGGCAATTTACTGCGTATCGCGTCGCTGAAAATTGCGCGAAGCGTTTATTTTTCGTCAATACGCACGAAGCAGCGCGCGGACGTGCCTCGAATGGCATTCCCCGGAGAGCGTCGGCAAATATGTTCGTCAACATATCCAGCAAATTATACCGTGAAGTATCGGCATAAGCTCCACGAGAGACCCTCGTGCGAACGCCCTTTGTATAAACTGCGTTACCCCTGCGGTTTGATTTCAGTACCTACTGTTTTATTGATATTAATTTTAATTCTGTTTGTTTTTCTTATTATTAAGAGCACTCGCGGGCGCTGCCACGATCAGCGGGGATTCGGATGAGGAAAGTGCCGCAACATACAGAGCCTACCGATGGTATTGTGGTCAATTTCGGTTATAAACGTTTTTTCGAAATTTCTATTGGCTTTTGTTTTGTTTAGAGGGTAAACTAGATACAATATGCGTCAAAACTAACTTATAAAAAATTTATTTATATTTTTTATTGTTGCCTTCGGATGTACCTAAACACCAACAATATGTCGGGTGTTTATTTTTTTTAACCATGTAGCAATACATGCTAGAAGAACGTTTGTTACAAAAATAATGACTCCGCAACAGAAACATTCTGTAAATTACGTGACAATTTTAGTATTCGTAATCGTTCTAAAGAGAGTGCGATTCGTCGTATTGTGGCTAATTTTGAAGAAAAGTACATTATATTGCTTTTAAGTGCGTACTGGCTCCACAATTGCAGCTGTTTGAGAAAATGTTGAGCAAAATCCAACCACATCGACTCGTCGGCGCACTCAATTGAAACTGTCTCACAGCACATTTACAAGATCTAAAGCCAACTGATCATACTTCCCGCCGTCAATTCGTTTTTTTGATGCCTGAACGGTTGAATGATGAAGCACTTTTTCAACTCAATAGTCACGTCAACAAGCAAAATTGTCAAGTTTGGGGTCCAAAAATCCACAAATCACTCATCAGGTAGAACATCATTTAAGAAAACTAAATATTTGGTGTTGCGTTGTCAAGTGGTGTAATTGAGCCATACTTTTTTAAGATAACTAAGAAAATTCACTAACAACTGGAATTTGCTATTATTACATGATTGAAAACTTTTTGCATCCTAAATTGCTTGGTTCCAGTCTGAATAACTTGATTTTAACAAGACTGTGCCACGTTATATACGGCCTTAGAAACAAGTGACTTACTGAAATCGAAATTTAAAGATCGTGTGATCTTGCTCAACGGACCGGTTGGTTGGCCTCCACAAAGTTACGATTTGGCACCACTGAACTATTTTCTGAAAGACGACTTGAAATACTGTGTCTTTAGCAACAACTCACAAACAATTAAAGCATTGAAAGATAACATTCGAGCCGAAATTGTCCAAAATGCGGCAGAAATGTATCAACATGTGGTAAATTTTAATAAAAGAATTATTAGTTGCAATGCCGCTCGTGGTGGTCATATGCTAGACATTCTGTTTCACGTGCAATTGTCATAAACCCTGTCTTTCAGATGCAATAAAGAGTTGGCCTCATTTCTTTTATAATTAGGAATGATTGGTGTTTGACTGTAATATATATTTCTTAAACATATTCTAGGGATGAGAAATTTGTTTTACATTAAATTACGTATCATGCAATCTCTTTGAAGCGGAAGTAGTAAGTTTCTACAAAACCTGTGGGTCTTTAGCTAGCCAGCAAATCTAGAAGGGCATGACACGTCATCGACTGCCCGAAAAATTAGTTTGCCATGCACATTAAGCCTTGACTAACTTTTTATTAAATAATGGCACATAGTCTATTTCGTTTTTCGTGTGTTCGTCGGGGCTTATTCAATTCTGTTTTCTGTTGGACTTTTTTTAAAAGAATGTATTCGTTACACATAGTCTTGCCCTAGATAGTTAATAATTATTTGTCCTTTCTTGTTCCTTTCGCCCAATACAAAGGGACATATTTTGTTTTCCTGTCAATTTTAACACTAAAATGACCTACAATTAAAGTATATTTACAAGGGAGTTCTATTTTAGTTGTTATCTCATGTTAAAATATATGTCTTCTTCATTGGCTGTTAATGTTGGAGCGAATACTTGACTGATTTTCAGGTTGCAGGTTTATGCCAATATTTCCAATTTCGGGCAGTTCTCATTCATCCGAGGCCAGCGACTTTTTTCAAGTCATTGCCTTATCTCGTTTGAGATCTTCCTCTACTTCTTTTGCCCATATATGGCATCTACCGTTGTATTACAGCATTCCATCTTTGCAGACTTGTAAAGCTCCACTTTAGTCTTGCTACCTGATCAGCTACATATTTTTGCAGCAACTGTAAGTCAATACTGGAAGCACAAATAAGTCAAAAACTAGAATTTTCAAATATTGTAATAATTTACTACTTCTGAAGATGTATTTTAGTTTTCTGAAGCTTTCCCACGCAAGTCTTGTTCTTCCATTAATTTTAGCGGTATGTGTTTTTGTTTTTGTTTTTATTACTTGTCTATATATGTACATATATACATATGTATACATATTCAGGCACATTTTCAGTAATTTTGTTTGGATATTTCTTTTGTCGTTACTATTCGCCATCGCTTTCGTTTTGTAAAATTTATGTTTAATCCAACTTTCTTAGAGGCTTCCTCTAGTTGTGCAAGCATGGTTTGTAGATCTTCAAAGTTGTTATTAATTAGGATGATGTCGTTAGCGAATCCTAGATGATTTAACAATTTCCAATTCATTTCTATGCTCTTTCCTTCCCAGACTAAAGCGAATACACCTTCCAGTGCTAACGTGAATATGGCAATATTATAATTCCCTCTCTTACACCTCGGTGATTTGGTATGGCTTTTGTGTTAATCTT
Source organism: Sinelater perroti (assembly GCA_036346155.1). NCBI lineage: Eukaryota > Metazoa > Arthropoda > Insecta > Coleoptera > Elateridae > Sinelater > Sinelater perroti. The sequence continues at coordinate 16,366,416 of JARFIY010000046.1, forward strand.
TAGTTTTATTATCATAGATGCTTTTTTATAGATATTATGTATTAAATCTCTATAAGTCGAGCCAATCCTACTGTTGTTTAAGACAAATTCCACAGCCCACAATTTTATTGTTATTATTGTATATTGTCCTGGTGCCTTGTTTTTTATTTCTCTTGGAGGTTTTGTTATTTCGTATTCTTCTATGTCAGGTAACTCTTTAGAGTTTACATTCCATGACCTTTCATGTCAGTTGTTGTTTTGTTTCATTATCTGGAACTGTCTTAGAGCTATATGGATCAGCGTGGATCGTTGCTGTGGCTATTTTTTGTTTACCTATGTATTCTTTACCATGTTAACTGTCCAACGAGATGATTTGTGTTTTACCTAGTTTTGGTCCTAATTTCTATGTATTCCACTGTGGTTCTTTTTTTTTTGTTCTATTAACCATCGTCGTCGTTTATGCATATCCTTTGTACTGCTGCTAATATCCTCTTCTTTCTTTGTTTTTTTCGGGCTTCCCGCTTTTAAAATAGCGTTCGTTAATTTCTCGTTTTTGGTATCTATCTTTCCGCTAGAAATTCTGTTGTCTTCCTCTAATTCTTGCTTTAATGCTTCTCTGTAGTCGTTACCGTTCTTTTTAAGTACCTATAAGTGCTGTTCTTTTGGTCAGTTTTAGTCTTTCTAATTTTTTATTTACACGTATATTTGCTCTAACCAAGGAGTGGTGGTTCACTGTATTAAATTATTGTATTACGGTTACGTCTTCGAAAATCGCTTTGTTAATATGATATAATCTATTTCGTTTTTAGTTGCCCCATCTGGACCTATTCACGTCCACTTCCTTTGCGGCTTCTTTTTGAAGAAAGTATTCGAGTAACATAGCCCTAGTTTTCTATTTTGTCTTTGTTTTCTTCCTCTTTCTCTCCTAGTTTGGCATTAAAATCTACCATCAAAATTGTTACTTTTGTAGAGTAGTCTTCAATCGCGACTGCTACATATTCGTAAAATAAATCGATCGTTTCTTGGCCACTAGTTGACTTGGGTGCGTATATTTGCATTATTTATATAGCGCAGGTTTTATTTAGTTTTAATATTAAGAAGGCAACACGATCTTTATGCATTTCAATGTGAGTTCTTCTTCTTTAATCATCGTCTCTCATCCGCATGCAGACATAAGCCTGCAGAGAGCCTCTTCTATGCAATGTACCTGGGGTATTGTTGTTTTGCTACTCGACATTTTATTGGGAGGTAGTTGGCTTTTGAGTTACCACGCTAGCCCTGCGTCTTGATAACTTAGTGGTGGCCTATCTAACTAAGATTGGATGTACGTGACTTTATATTCAGCCACGTCGAACACAACCTGACCCTCGTTAATTGTGTCAGCTAACTACTGCCCGCACTGTCTGCCTGTTGGTTTGCGAAAACTATTTTATTTCCCTCCTACCTGCCATATCTAGCAGGTATTCCCCGATCCGCCACCTGGGGTGCATCCTCCAGGAATTACAAGCTCTCCCACAAGACTATACAAGATACTGAAGAATAATAATTACAGTGACATTTAAGAAAAATTATCTAAAAGCAATGCGGCCTTCCATCATGCACAAGCTAGCAAAAACGACGCCATAGAAAGGCAAATGTTAAAGATAAAGCTAAAATAATAAGAATTAAAGGTATCAGACGAAGAACTATAGTAATAGTTAATGTAGAGCGTACTGAATTTCTTTAATGAAAATAAACTAGCTACACAATGCGACAGAAAGATGACATGTAGAACAAATAAATACAAAAATGGACAAAATGGACGACGAAGAGGTTTTCGGATGATTTAAAGAGGATTGGAGGATTCGGTTAAATAAGAAATTGAATTTCTTTAAGGATGTTGTCTTCAAACTATGCCTTAATGTCTTTTTACATTTCTGAGAGTTTTATTTGCGTTACGTGTGATAATAATTTATTTCACAACGGAGAGAAATATCTCTTGCTCTAATGTTGTGATACTGACTAATAAAGGGTCAGTGCAAATCCTATTTAAGTAATGCCATCTACAACGTTTAAAGCCGCTCCATCCTCCGTTTACCTTACAGAGCGTAAAAAAAATTGATTTTTTAGTTTATATGTGGGCATAAAATTATTTATTACGTCCAAAATCAACATAACGTTGCATTATCACAATTTTAATTTAATATGTGTACTAAATATAAAACACACTATTACAAGAAAGATTAATTAATAAAAAAAATGTAGCATTTATTTATATATCTATTTCTGTTAAATTAACCTAGCTGTGTTAAATAATTTCTATCGAATAGGCCTTTCCAAGTTGTCTCAAGTTGTTTTGATCTGTGATTTTTCTTATCCAACTAAAATCCGACAATCTTTAAATAATTCAAAAAATTTTTGCCGTCTATTTAGTTTTACTGTTGTATTTTTTTTTTATTCTGTCTATGTGTGAATCAGTAAAATTAAAAAAAATTGAAAATAATCTTTTTTAAATAACCACAAAAGTTTTAATTATATATTTAGACCATCTATTCTTTGTTACCGCCAGAGTGGTCCAGTGGTTGAGGCGCGGGCTGCGATGCGGACAGACCCGGGTTCAATTCCCGGTGCTCTCTGATGCCTGGCGGGTGGCCTACTCAGCCACTAAAAATAATTGAGTACCTGTGTTCACTCGAACAAGGGGTAATAATGGCGATGGTCTAAGGCGCGGTGCTTGCCACATCGCCCCGCACCAGAGATGGTGCGCGACAACCGGGCACATTGAGCGAACATATGAGAGCCTTAACCTCTCAGTTTGCGGGCCGTGCTCCCACGCGGGGCATTAGAGCCGTACCATATTCTTTGTTACAAATTTATAAGTAAACAAAAATTTGATTGAAACAGGATAATAAATAATACGTGTTGGAAAATATATGTTCATAACTTTTTACGTAGCTGACCGATTTTTAAAATTTAAAAATTTTAGCAGTTTGAAGTTTAGTTTGACAAATTTTAAAAACGCAAACATTTGCGAGCAACAAGATGTCGCAGCTTACTTTCAAAAGCCTCGTTTACTGCTTGAAGAGTGTTTCTTCCAATAGTCGAAACTTTATTTTTTATGGCCATTTTAAGGTCTTTGAGTATCCTTGGAAACCCTTTTTAGACCAAATCCTGTAGGGATTTCCATAGAAAAAGTTACACAAATTTATTTTTTGTCTGCGTAAACTAGTAACCGTTGAGCATTTTGGTTCCTTTTGCTTCCCGTAGAAACTCCTCTTTGAGCATCTGGTGATAATTTTGAAAATTCATATTGCCGCTGAGGTGATAACTTTGCCGAATGGAAAGGCTTTATAATTGCAAGGTGAAAATTTTTGATACTCTAGTGGCGCATGATTACAAATGGTCGAATTGGAACCTTTTGTGGATATTGTGCGGCTTCGGCGGTTGATGGACTTGGATTTTGTGCTGGGACGTTTTCAAATATTTTATCAGAATAATTTGGGCGCTCCCATAGCTGATCCCCGCTTGTTCAGCTGCTCACCGAATCGACAAACCTGGCTGATTTCCTAAAAGATCTCCAACCCTTTCGATATTTTGTGACGTCACAGCCGCCAGAGTTTGCGAGTCGAGCGTCCCAGACTTAAAGGCCCGTTGGGCCATGGCACAACTTCTTCCAAATTCGTAAAATTTCTGTAAAATAAACAATTTTTCTTCGAAGTTAAAGGTTCCTTGTTTACAATTAGATAGTTACTTAATCAATGGTTTCCTACAAAACTTCAGTTAGCTAACTATTATGTATCGTAGGTGACGCTGATCTACCATCTCTCATTATTCTTTAATAGACAAATGCTTTCCGATACTTATTATTGTTCATCCTGTATGCTTATTATCTTTAGTTTGACATTGTCTGTGATAATCCTAAAAGTATCGAAACATATAATACAAAAATCACAATTATAATATCAAAAAAATCTATTTAGTGCAGATAATATAATTTTTGAATCATTTGATTTAAAGCTTTATCCATATTGCATCAAAAGCTTTTTGAATCATGCAAATAGTTTCTGCAGGTTTACACACAATTTAATGCAGATTCACTTCCTTGCAAATGCGATACAAAACATGTGCTCGCTCACCAGCGTCTAACTCCCAACAAAGTTATTATAATTTTCGTAAGCGTATTACAGTCGACTCCCATTGACTGCAGGTTATGTCGCGACCGCTCAAATTTTCTATTATATTAACATTGCTGAATATTGCGCAAGAAATAACTGGACGAATCAGAAAGTTTGTAAAACATTAACACGTATGCATGTACTATTAACATGAAACTAATAATATTGAGATTAAACATGTGTAGTTATCTGCATAAAGTGAGAATGAGGCCATTAATTAATTTGCAAATGTTGTAGTTCTTCTAGCTCTCGCTCTAAAATGATCACTGTTTTTTATTTAACTGTTTTCAAAATGATGCGTTTCTAATGTAATTCCTTTTTGTTTTGATTTCTATTTTTGTAAGAATTTTATGTTTATGTTATGTTTTGTTCCATTGTTTTTTTTTTGTCCTTTGCCAGGACAGGGAACCAAGTTAGGTGTTTTTCAACATAGCAAAAAAGCAAAAATTGTTCGCCCGTCAATGTGTGAGGAACTATTTTTGCTTTAAGTTTTTGTTTCCCTAAATAATTACGTAAAATTTGACACATATCCCTATTCAATTTCAGCTCTTCTGATATTATACGTATAACAGGACGGCGTTTTTGTGGTAACTGCTTCGCACGTTTTACGTTCGCAGATAAGTCGCCTCATACTAAACTTTTTGTGCCATTTAAAAATACCACTTTAGTATCATAAGCTTGCTGTAAAATACTCCATGTTTTTACTAACTTAGTGCAGAACTTAACTTTAACTCGGCTCAGAATCCTCGTCCATTACGTCACTCATGTAGGCTATCACTAAATTCATGAAAAAGTCAAACAGTTGATTGTTAAGCTCTGCCACCTAATAAGTTTACACTTCCGGGAATATGTCCCAACAGAATACATATTAGGTGCCTGAATAACATCCATTATATGTTGTACTCAGAGTATAAAATGCTTTACTAGATGAGTATATATGAAACCCTTTAATAAACAAATCAAATTATACTTGGATTAATCCAATTTTATGCAAACGTAATACAGTCAAGTGCATAAAAGGAAACTAATTATTGGTATTTGAATGAGTTGAACAAAATTTAAAAAAAAATTCTTTATCTTGGATCGCCAAGAAAATTAATAATATAAGAAATACATTTAAACTCATAAACATCAAATATTATTAAATCAAGTAAAATGCTTCGGTTGAAGTGCGATATAACAATGCTATTTTACGTATCATCCAAACAATAGAAAACTTTTGGATAAAATCTTTGTAGTAAAACGTCTATTGCTCCTTGAAATCATTTATACATAAATTTTTATAACTAATTGTCACTTTTAGTAATCTGACCATTTAATAATCACAAGAAATTATTAAGTCGGGACTATAAAAAAAAATACCTTACTGTTTAATGTATTTATTCCAATTTAGTCTGAGTTACGGTGTTGTTGGAGCGAGCCTTGTCTTGAAGTACCTTAAAATGTCGCATCTATTCACGCAAAATGAGGCTTTTATGTAAAACGACAGTGTAGTGCAAGTTTACTTTCATTTGCCACATCATATTTGATCGTTTGAACTCGGAGGTGCAACGATAAATCCGAGTTTTATCACACGTTAAAATTTTATGCGAAAAACCTCTCAGTGGTATCATATTCTGTAGTCTTTTATTTATCATTGAGCAGGTAAGAAATTTATTTTATAAAAACCTAACAAAGTTTAATAACATTTTTGATTATCAACCAGGTATTATTATAACTAAAACTCACCTTAGTGCATATTTTGTTACAACTCGACTTTCCCCAATAAACTTGCTAATTCAAGTAATGTTCTTGTGGATGTTACTGGTGCAAATGCAATGCACATTAGCTACATTTTCAAATTAGTTTTGTATGGTAGTGAACACTTTATGCGATTAAAAAGACTTTAGCAAACTATTCATGTAGTTTAAAGAGAATATCAGTTGTCTTAACATTTTTTCCATTAATACAGTTTATTATATTATGTAGTGTAGTGATACGAAATACTTGTTCAGTTGTTGCTTTAATACCGATAAAACGTTAAATAGTGATTATCCATGCCAAACTATATAATAGTCATTTTTATGATTAGAACTAAAGGGTAATTATTATGTAATTGTCTTGTATCCATGCGTTTCACTCATCTAATTTAGCCGGTTGGGAAAGCGCCGCAACATATCTGCAGCATAATTAGGTTAAGTTTAAATTCTAAACTGAGAAGTTGCACAAAAAATTATTTATGTGGACAGATTTATTAAAAAAAAAAAACAACTATTCTTCAAAATAAAGACCATGATCTTCTACGACCATTTGCCACCGATCTGCAAGCATCCGGATCTGGTTGAAGTACCACTCCAACGGCTTTGAATCGAAGAACTGCTGACATGTTTCTTTAACTTCTCGAAAGTCTCAAACCGACGACCGCGCAAGAAATGGGTCAGTGAACGAAAGAGGCCATAATCAGATGTAGCAGCGTTTGGACTGTGGGCTGGGTGCGGTAGGACTTTGACGATCGTTCAATGAATTGTTGAGCAACTGGTTCTTCAGCCAAGCTTCGAGTGCTCAAAAACGGTTCGGTATCCAAAACGGCAAAGTCTTCGTTGTCCAGGACAGATGATCGGTTAGAACAAATTTTCGCACTTGTGACAGAACTTTCTCTTCAACCTATAACAAAAAACCCCAAATAAATAATTAATAATAAATTATAAAACTGCGCAGCAAATTAAAACAACATATTAAAAGAATGGTTTATAAGACGCTCTAAATATATAAGAATAATAATCGCTCTTAAAAATATCACTGTAGTTTATATAAATATGTTAATAACTTCCATCCAAACGCAAGTCTCGTTGAAATTTAACTCAACTATGTGCATTAAATTTAACATATTTTAATAGACTAAATTAAAATGCTTGAAGGAATAGTCGGCTGTCGAAAAATAATCATAGCTGGTAATAAATGTCACAAAACTATAAACAATAATAAATTTACCCTTAAATTAAATAATATTTATTTGGGCATTTTTTGCCTTAAACGCCTATATTTACATATTGTCATGGCCATAAATATCACAAATAACTAAACAATAAACAAAACAAATAAAAAATAAACTAAAAATGCAAATTAAAAATGTTTAGCTGTAGATAATGCAGATAAACAGTTTTAGATTGTTGGGTTAGTTAAAAGTGTACAAGTTTAATTTGTAAACGCATGGTAAGTCGATTCGTACTGTTGAAACTATTGATCGTACGATGGAAGGTTTTGTGCACTTTAAAAATTACTGAAATCTTGTAAAAGTGTTTTAACAATGTTGTCTATGTAATAATCTTAGTAAATGGTAAACAATCGTTTTATCGTTGTGTTTAATAAATGCAGACTAAATATTTGATATCTAGATACAGTTCATCCATGGCAATTCGTTTCCTACATAACGGCTTATGCGCGATAACTTCAATCTGTTCAAATAAATATAAACGTGTGGTACCTTCTAGCCAAATATCAAATATAAACTATATATACTATACTCAGTTTTCGTCAACAATACAATATTATAACAGATCTTCAATTTGTATATGAAACCTTAAACTCTTATATTTAATCAAAAATATTATAGTTTGTCTCTTACTGATTGCAATTTAATATGCAAAACTTCTTTACTAATAATATGTAATTACAGGGTCCGGCGCAATAACGGTGACAAAGTTTGATGACTCCCGGCGCACATTTTTTGTCCCGGTTATTATGTTCCGAGTTCGATTTTGTGTAAATGACGTTGTTTTATCAGATGCCAAACGAGCGCGCTGCTATTTTGGAGCTTCATCATCAAGGAATGCGACATCGCTCGCTTGCTCAATATCAACCGGCAGCATGTCTCCAGAACAATTCTTCGATTCAAGGAGCTTGGCCATGATGGTGATCGTCCAGGACGAGGCAGAAAACACACTGTCAACACGCCTCGGGTCCGCGAAGTCATCAAAAAGAGAGTAACTCGAAATCCGCGGGTCTCCATGAATGAACTCGCCCGTGACATTGGTATCAGCGACCGATCAGTTCGGCGAATCATCAAGGAGGTACTCGAACTCAAGCCCTACAAACTCCAAAAAGTCCAGCTCCTGACAGACAACAAGCGTATACGGCTTCAACAATGCCGTCAATGTGGGTGGGAACGGATGCTGTTTACCGATGAGAAGCTGTGTGCAGGCGCACAATCGATAAAACGACAGATACTGGCTCGCAGAGGCTCCAGGCACCTTTGCCATTGTCGAACACCTTTAAAACCCACAGTCGGTCATGGTTTGGGGCGGAATGTGCGCCAGCGGCAAGACCCCCCAGGTTTTTGTTGACCAAGGGGTCAAAATCAATCAAGAAGTCTACCGACGGGATATCCTCGAGGCACTTTGGCAATCAAGAATAGACGTTCCAGCAGGACTCTGTCCCCTCGCATAAGGCCAAGAAGACGCAAGAGTGGTGCGAGTCCAATTTTCCTTCGTTCATCACATCTTCGGAATGGTCACCATACTCGACAGATCTGAATCCAATAGATTACAGTGTGTGGTCTATTTTGGAGTAAAGGGTCAATGCAAAGCGACATCACAGTCTGAAGTTGCTGAAGGAATCGCTGCGCCGGGAGTGGGACCGGTTGTCCCCCAAGGACCTGCGGCCCATCGCCGAGCACTTCAAGAAGCGTTTAGTCCAATCAATATGTCTGAGCCCCTATGTTAAATGGTCACTAATTGTCAACAGCAAAAAAAATTTGAGCATATAGAAAATAAAATTTCAAGAAACTTACACTTTTTGCTCGCAAAATGGCGGCCGCTAACATAACCTAACAAATTCGCAAAAATCAAAAAAACGGTTTTTTGCGAATAAAAAAGAAGGTTGTGCTCGGATTGGAAAAAGTTAATTGGAAAGTTGTAGACAATGAAAAAATCTTTCGATTCATTTTTTGTGATCTCGGATCGATTCATTACTTTTCGAAATATATCGAAAAAACCGTTGAAAATTGCGTTTTCTTGTTTTTGCTCTAAGAATAACAATATTTAATGAAAACATTTAATAATTTCAGAAAATGTAGTCCTAAATGAGACAAAAATAATCATTTTTGTACAATTTCAAAATTTTTTTTTCAAAGTTATAGGTGTTTTAGTAAAAAAAGTGTTTTCGTAGAACCACTTTTCCATAGAAACGGATCGTTCTACAGACTTGTTCGAAGGCTTATTTTATTCGTTCGAAGTTGTACTACAAACTTATTTTCAGCAACAATCGATTTTTTTAGTTTTTTTTATAAAAATCGCATTTGAAAATGACATGATTTTCATACATCGATTTTTCGGCAATAAGTTGTTTAATTTCGATTTCATAGTACTTATTAAAACAGAATTCAAAAGTTTTCTTCAGAACACACATGAAATTAAAAAAATTAGTTGTCTATGATTTCAGGAGCTGAAATAATTTTTTTCTCTCATATACAAGTAGGTGATTCAGTTTCAAAATTGATTTTATTAAAAGAAATGTCTTGCAAACATGTTTAATGTCCAAATTACATATAATATTTATGTATAATTAATATTATGTATATAAATTTATGAAAAATGATCAAACTTTTCATATTATTAATTATCATCTGCAATCTTTCTTTTTTTTAATGTAGCATTATCTGTTTCTGAATCACTGTCTGTGGCATTGTCTTCTATGTCATCATCGAGTGTTTCGTCATTATCAATATGTTCAGTGTTTTGCGTACCTTCGGTGCTCTCAATAATTTATTCGAGAAAATCGGAACTGTCATCTACATTTATTATATTATCGGGAAGTGTTTCGAAGTTACTACATTTTGTTGACTCGCAATGCAAACAAACGCTGGTACACTTTAAATAATTTTTCTTACAACCACAAGTTTTGTTTTTACAACCACTTACACAAGTACATGATATTTTTTTGAGGATTTCATCGGGTATTAATGCGTCCACGGTGTATACGGGTATTAACAGATTATCATCTAATTTCCAACCCCAATCAATAACTTCCATCTCGTTACCCAACTATGCTTCTAGCTGTAGATAAACTCGAAAGCCATGTTGTTTGGCAGCTCCTTTCGTAGATGAAAGACTTTCTAATGAAAACGAAGTTCGCGCTGTAGATCGTTTGAAATGTTGAAAACGATGTTTATTTAACTTGCCTTCTTTTTTATTGTAGTATAATAATGAAATAATTTTACACATATTATTGGCAATCGCACAACTAGAAGCACTTCTTTCATAATAAGTATCTATCAATTGATGATGATCTGGATGGGAATAAAAAATTTAACTAATTTATTTTTTCCTTGTCGGTATAAAGCTGAAGCAGTGTCACAACCTGATGCACAGTGTAAGAATGCCACATATTTCTTTAATTCAAGATATTTAAAAGTATCGTTTGTGCCCCAACGATCTACATCGCGTCCTCTTCCTTTCTTCAAAAACATTATTTGTTTATCATTAGGAGCTAACTGCGTGAACAACACAAGCAAATCAATATCTTCTCCTACTACAACAACTCTACTTATTGGTGACACGTCAATAGCAGTTCTAATTGTGTGTTTGCATCTTCTTTTGCTGTTGTTGGTTTGATAACCAGAAGCTCTAAATCGACAAGAAAGCATGCTGATGAGTCTCCTTTTGTTACTGTTATTTGATAAGAAATTCATTTGCTTCTCAGTTATTGTTGTAGTTTCATCAAAATTAAATTCACGAGTTACATTTTTACGCCGACATCTCAGTCTTTTTTTGCATGACTTCAAACTACTGCTAATATCCTCAGGATATCCATCAAAAACAACAACAGCTTTTTTGTACTTGAGTATGTAATTTTCATATCTATCAATGATTTCTTTTATTGTAACATTACGTTGCCAAACTATGCGATGCAACCAATCACCACCATCAAGGACATATGTTGTACTATTTTCATTTACTACTGCAGCCCCCAATAAACAACGAAAATTTTCGTAAAAACTTGATTTTTGTATCTTCCGCATACCATTTGCATCAAAAAGTGATAGAGGAAATGGCGCTAGTTCATATTGTAAATAACTGTTCATGGCTTCTTGATTTTTTAAATTTACGTTTATGCGCTGAAATATTAGCAGTGGATCTATTGTTACTACATCTTTAATTTTTATACTTGTCATTGAACGTAAAGATAGAATTTTATTCTTTGTTGAAGCCTTTACAGTATTACATTGCTTTCCAACGAAATAATCAAATATTTTCATGACTAAGCGCGTTATGACAATTTATACTGTTATTACCCAAAATTCCTGAGTAAATAGACATAATATTGTCAGATTCAGGGAACGGATCGTATTTTTCGAAACAATTCAAAACTTTTTGTAGCTCTCGGAATTGGTAAATACTAATTTTTTTTAATTTCGTGTGCGTTCTGAAGAAAACTTTGGAATTCTGTAATAATAAGTACTATGAAATCCAAATTAAACAATTTATTGCCAAAAAACCGATGTACGAAAATCATATCATTTTCAAATGCGAATTTTTATATAAAAAATTAAAAAATCGATTGTTGCTGAAAATAAGTTTGTAGTACAACTCCGATTGAAGAAAATAAGCCCTCGAACAAGTCTGTAGGACGATCCGTTTCGATGAAAAAGCCGTTTTAAAAAAACACCTTTTTTTACTAAAACAGTTATAACTTTGAAAAAAAATATTTTGGAATTGTACAAAAACGATTGTTTTTGCTTCACTTAGGACTATATTTTCTGAAATTATTAAATGTTTTCATCAAATATTGTTATTCTTAGAGCAAAAACAAGAAAACGCAATTTTCAACGGTTTTTTAGATATATCTCGAAAAGTAATGAATCGATCCGAGTTCACAAAAATTGAATTGAAATATTTTTTCATTGTCTACAACTTTCTAATTTAACTTTTTCCAATTCGAGTTCAATTTTATTTTTTATTAGCAAAAACCCGTTTTTTGGCTTTTGCAAATTTTTTAGGTTATGTTAGCGGGAGTCATTTTGCGAGCAAAAAAGTGTAAGCTTCTTGAAATTATATTTTCTATATGCTCAAATTATTTTTACTGTTTACAATTAGTGACCGGGTCATTCCTTATCGATTGGTCTAGTTTGGACTGATGTATCCGCACCAAGGAAAGCCACTTCGAAACCCGTTGAACATTAAGTTTCCTAATAGTTATGTAGTTGCTATTTCTTTGCTGTTTTGTTGAATTTTTAGTTGTTTGATAAATATGCTAAAAAATACTTGTCACCGTTATTATGCCTAACCTTGTATAACTCTAACTTAGCATCAGATGTGGTTAATGGCAATCATGTTCTACCCTAAGTCACTATTAAATTTAAACACGGGTTAGTTAGGAGCGTCTTAAAGTTTATTGCAGTTAAATTGAAATTTTACTGCTACTAAGATATGTATTATCATGACTCTTAATTAAATTATGAAATAATTTTGTGCCTCTGTCTTGGTGGATAAAAGTCCGTTACCAAATACGTTTTGTCATCAAGTGCCATGCATTCAGGATTTGACGATAAAACTTGCGAGTACTATAATGCACTTTTTTACTTTTTTGGCACCATTTCTTTCCATATTAGTCCAAAAATATAACCTTTCCCTAAACCTTCTTAAAACATTAATTTTCTCGATTTGGCAAACCGCTAATTGGTTTTCAATTTAATTTTGGAATGACTTTATTTTTTATGTTTGCACATAACTAATCAAGTGCTACTGCAGGTCTCCAATCAATTACAAGGTTGTCGATTTTAAAATATAAACAATCAGCAGAAGTTATTAATAAATTGGACATGAAATTGGGTGCGCATCTACCTGTCTAGATTTTATCGAGCGTACTCTTTAGGCAATATTTTTTCTTTATATATGCAATAGCCATATCTTTTGGGCTAATTAAACTTTTTAATCGGAATGAGGTCAGGTCACTTCAAAACTGAAATGTTAGTTTCCTGGAGATCATTGAACATCTTAAATTTTGCAAACGATTCAAGTGTTGCCTTGCAAAATCTATTCAGTATAGTGTAAAATTGTTTTTAATATTTTAATATCGGAAACAATTACATTTATTCCGTGCCAGTCTTATACAGTCCTCGTGTTTTTTTGCAATATGTATGATTTTTTATTGCATTACTGCGCCAATTTAATTGTTTGAAGGCTTGCAAATAAAATTTATATATTTTTATTTTCAACCCAGAGTTCAGACAGATACGGTAATCCCAGTTTCATTATAATGACTGCGTGATACTCGGCGATTCATTAGTGCGATTCGATACGTTTTTCATTTCCTACTTGGAATAATTAGCTTACGGCCCCATTTATGGGCGTGGCTCGATGGAAAATTCCTTTAAAAAGTTTATTACTATTGCATGCTGTAGGGTGCAATACTCTGGTTCTTTTCACTATTTTGCGTTGAAATACTTAGTGTACTGACAATGTTTTTATTTCTACTTTTTTCTCAGGCAAAACTGTATAGTTCTCTATTGTAGAAAACAAAAAAAGGTTAGAGCGTATTAAACCATAAAATTAATTTTTTTTAAATTTATTTTTACATTAGCAATCAGAATATATTGTATATCTTTAAGCTAATATTTTGGTTTATAAATTGACATCATGAGGGCCCGTCCAGTGACTGGTCCTCGTCCTAGAAAATAGTGCTAAGGTCTGTAGGCCAGCGGCGCTTGAGGCGTCTGATGACTTGATGGTGTGGAAGTTCTTGGAGAAGAAGGTTGTCATGGGTGGTAAGTTTTTCAAGATGTTTCCTGGTTCTGACCTGTACTACCGTATTGAGCATCGGGATGCCAAGGTCGTCGTGTATCATCTGATTGGTGATGTACCAGGGAGCATCAACGAGAGATTTTAAGATTTTAGATTGACTTCGTTGCATGATTGCGAGGTTAGTCTTGCTAGCACGGCCCCAAAGTTCTATTCCATAGGACCAGATTGATATAATGATGGTTTTGTAGATAAGGATTTTGTTAGAGAGGGATAATGGGGAGTGTCGGCCTAGTAGCCAGTAAAGGGTTTTCAATCTGAGCTCTATATGTTTTTTTTCTTAGTAATGTGCTCTTTCCAGGTGAGCTTGCTGTCCAGGTGTAGTCCCAAGTATTTCATTGATGGGGATTGTGGTATCTCGATGTTATTAAGATGTAGTGGAGGACATATCCCTTTGCGAAGAGTGAAGGTTACATGAGTAGATTTGGACTCATTTACTTTAATGTTCCAGCGCTGGAGCCAGTCTTCAAGTAAGCTGAGGTGAGTTTGGACATATTCCACAGCGAGGTTTAAGTTCGTGTGTCTCGCAAGTATAATTGTGTCATCGGCATATGCTCCTATAGTAGTGGTTGGGGAGGTTGGAAGGTCTGCGCCTTAGGCGGGGTAGCTTGCTGTGCTGTATTTGTTAGCAGAGAATTGAATTTGGTAACTGCTGTATCGAATTCGAGAGGGATTTTTAAACTGACTTTCAAGTCGATGCCTTCGTGAAGAATTTGCCGATATAAATCCCAGTTAGTTGAAGCGTTATGGATCCGTGCGGGGGGATTTTTGATTAGAACACTTGCACTTATAGTTCCTATGATCGGGGAGTAGTCCGAGGAAAGGTCGTAGTTTGGGGAGATGCCCATGTAGTTTGGTGATATTCCATTAATGATGAAGAAATCGAGAAGATCGGGGATTTTGTTCTGATCGGATGGCCAGTATGTCGGGGTCCCTGTTGAAAGGTAGACGTATTTATTGTCTTGTATAGTTTTATATAGCTCTCTGCCTTTTGTAGTAACTAGGCGGGAGCCCCACGCAGTATGTTTACTGTTGTAGTCGCCGCCTGATACGAATTTGGGACCCAGGGTATGAACGAACTGGTCGAAGTCACATTGTTTGATGTTGTGTTTTGGGGGGCAGTAGACAGCCGCAATGGTTATTTCATAGGGGAGGGTGAGCACCTTGATGGAAGTAGCCTGGAGAGATTCCTTCTCCTAGTTGGGGAGTTGGGGAGAGAGCGTAATGTTTTAAATTTTGTTTGATTAATATAGCGGTTTCAGCGTGTCCTGTTTTGTCTGGATGGTTAGCGTAATATACATGGTAGTTAGGAATTTTGATGTACGATTTTTCCGTGAAATACGTTTCACTAATTAGCATTATGTCGATGTAGTTATGTTTTAGGAATAGTATTACTTCGCCTCTGTGATTTAAGAGGCCGTTGGCGTTCCATTGTGCAATGCGGAGGAATTTATCCATTATTTGTTTTGCTTATTAACATTGTCAGCACGTTAAGGACCATACTGTTCTGCTGAATGAGTTGGGAGAACATGGATTTGAATTCTTCTAGGAATTTGTTTAAGGTAAGGTTAACAGACTGGTCAGAAGGGATTTGTTGTTGGGGTTCTTGGTGACTGGTAATACTAGCGTATGTAGGTGAATGCGGGAGGTTGGATATATAACTTTGTCTATTTATGATTGGGGAATGGGTTGTTGGCGGTTTGGAATTGGTATTTCTACTTTTGTAGAAGTTGTGGTAATGAGTACATCCTCGGTAGTTAGCCGGGTGATTTCTTCCGCACAGTGCATACGTTGCTGGCGTGTCCTTGCTCTTCTTGCAGCTGGCTGTGCTGTGACTACCGCTGCATTTGACGTACACAAAGGGACGAGAGCAATATGCTTTTGTATGACCATACATTTGGCATCGCATGCAGTGAACAGCATTTCGGTTTGTTCTTGGCGGTTCAATTGTTATGCGATTGTGTAGTAAAGATTGAATGGAATATATCTCTTTATTATTGTTAGATGGTTCTAAGTCCATGAAAAATAGATTCATTGGCTCCTTTCTGGTTCCATGTTTAGCATTCATGATGTTTCTAATTTGGTGTCCTTGTCTAGTGATTTCTGTTTTTATGTCTTCGAGTGGAATCGAGTGATGAAGATTTTTGATGACTACTCTAAATACTCGTTCGCCTTTAGTTGGTAGGTGTGATGTATAATTTTATTTTCGCGCATGTACTTAACTAGTTTACGAAATATATCAGGAGTATTGGTGAGATTTTAATTGTGTTATTTGCCAGGCTTTTAGTGACATATTGCTTTTCTTCTGCTACATCTGCTAGTGTAGCTTTCGTTAAAATATAGGCGGGGGTTTGGGGATTTTATCAGATTCTATTGTTTTATCTTTGGGAGTATTGTTTTTATTTGTTGAATTGTCGATGGGGGTTGGATTTTGGGAATTAGCTGGTGCAGAAAAACTGTTGGAAATGGGTAAAGTGCTTGAGGATACCGTGTCATGTGATTTTCTAACTTTCTTTCGTTTAGTAGTCTTAAATACTTGCCAGGGGGTTTCTTTAGATGCGATGTTCTCTTTTGAGGGGGGATCGACTCCCATTTCGTCGTCAGACGTTGAGGTTAACCTGTATAGTTGCCGGGAATTTCAAGGCTGATAAGAGTCCTGAAGATTGCATTGCTAAGCATTGTTCCTGGTTAGGGGGAAAGGGATTACTTGGTCCTTGTGAAGGTTGACTAGTTGGTGCAATTTAGGGTAATGATAGTTGAGTGTTTATCATAGGTTGATTTTGGTAGGTATTTGGAAATTGTGTGAAGTGTACATTTGGCGAAGGATGGCCCTGTATATTATGAGGTAGGGGCTGGCTTAAATTGTATTTAAAGCCAGTTTCGTGTCCTGGTGATAACATTGTCGTATTTGTTAAATAAAAATTACCTGTTGTTAACTGTTTTTTTCTTGATTAAAATAACTTAAGCAAACTCGGTTTCGCGATACGAGATAAGGCGGGCGCAGCCGCTTTATCGAACAATGCACTTTAACTTGAACTCTTAGCGCGTGTATCTGTGATGTTTACGCTTCGAGATTCAAACGAGTACTATAAAATTAATTAAGAACTGGTTTTAAATAAATAAAGATTATTTGTAAAATGTACAAGTGTAGGACAAAACTGAAAATAAAAATTATTTGTGGTATTGGTATGTAATCAAAGCTATATATTACATACGATAGTATATAGTTTTTAGCTTTTTTTTACGTTTTACGTTATCCGCTTTTTCTTTTATCCTAGGTGTCTAGGTGATAGTTTTTTTTCTATTTTTTCCTAACCCTAGTCAATCCATTCCTCTTTTCTTTATATATATAATATTCGCATAATATGCTTTTTATTTTTAGATCTTTTCGTATAATATCACTTCTTAATTTATCATTTTATTTTCCTTAAAATCTTCATTTCACTAGCTGTTAATTTGTTCCTTAGATAATCAGTCAAGACCCATGATTTCCTCCCGTAAATAAGCATTGGTACCAATATTGACTTATAAATTTTGGTCTTAGTTTCCTGTCACTTTCTTTTTAATAAAGAGTGGTTTGTACAAAAAATACAAAAAGTTATTTTTTTTTCACTTTTGATCATCTTTGTGCTTAACCTTGTCGTCGTTCAAATTTTCTACAATTTATTTCTGTTTATACCGTCAAACGCTTTTTTAGGTCGATGGTATTTTGGTATCTATTATTTTCTCCGCTATCTGCCTGACTACAAATATCCAGTCGTTTGTGAATTTCTTTGTTCTAAACGTCGCGTGGTTGTTACTTATTGAGCTTTCTATTTTTCTTTTGAGCCTTCCTTCAAATTTTTCTGATGTATTTCGAAAGTAGTGCACAAGGCTATTCCTCTGTAATTATTGCACTCTGCGTAGCTTTCTTTTTTATGGATTAGAGAGATTATTGCCGTTCTCCATTCCGGTGGTATTTTATTTGTTTGTCAGGCTTGATTTATTATCCTATGTAGCCATCTTATACCTTTTTCTATCATGTATTTTAACATTTGTGATTTTATTTCGTCTATTCAAGGAGTTTTTCCTATCTTTAGTTTCGTAACTCCTCCCCTTCCTTTATTTCTATTTTTGGTTCCCATTCTTGCACCTCAATTTTGTCCGTGATTATTTCTGTAGTTTATTGGTCCCCGTCTTTGTTTATTTGTAATGCTCTTTCCATTTTATTTTCATCTCCCCTTATGAGCTCTTCTTCTTTATTTTTATTTTTTTATGAATGTTTTTTTATCTTTTTTAGTTTCCTTAGCGTGCTGTATAATATTTTTGCATTTTCTTCGGCGCCTTTTTCCATCTGGATTTCAAAAGCTTCCCACGCTTTCTTCTTTACTTCCTGAACCATTGTATTCACTTTTTCCCTTTGTATCTGGTATTCTTTGTATTTTTTTAATCTTTTTTATTTCCTAGTCATTTTCTCCATAATTTTTTAACTTTTTTCTTTATTTCCTTGTTCCATCACGTGGCCTGTATCTTTCTATTTATGTTTTTACTTTCTCCACATATTTCCGCGGCTACTTTCTTTACTGTGTTTTTAAAAGTTTTTATATTAGAAGAACATATTTCTTACTACCATATCATTTAACGTGCAAAAATCTACAATTCTTTGTCCGCTTATGTTTTTCACTTTTTTACTGTATTTTCCTACGCTGCTTCCCATGATTTTTGAACTATTACCTATTCTTCCAAGTTTCTATGAATATTATCATATTTTTCTTCTCCTCAACTTCTGTATAGTGCTCTAAAACGTTTCAGCCTCATTCTTAATTTCTTCTTTGTTTGGGCCATATACTATTATAATTTTCTAATATTGCTAATCGCATTACTCTTTCCGTTATACATTTCCATTTTCTCACGTTTAGTAGGTTTTTCTTATACACAATGCACAATGCATCCTACTCCCGCTTTGGCACGCTTTCTTTTCTCTACTTCTCTGTTGTATATTAGCAGGTGTTTTTCTTCCAGTATCACAGTATCTTCTCCTTTTCCCTTTGTTTCCGTTATGGCCACTATTTTTATTCTGATCTCTTACATTATTTTTTCTTTCTCTAGTTTCTTTGACACACCATTTGATCGTTTTGCTTCTATCAACTTTTGTCCTTTGTCCTCCCATGCCCACTTCTTTCAATTTATCGTTATTTTTCTATAGCCGATATTGATCGTTTTCCCTTTTGCTTTTTCTTCCTTTCCTTGTTCGATTGTATATTTTTATCTCTTTTTCTGTAAGGTCATTATTGATATATATCTTATCGCAAGGGATTTTGAGTATTTTTAATTTCTCTTCCCTTTTTCATTTCACGCAAACTTTTATCCCTATTCTTTTTGCTTATTTTTGTTTTTACGTTAATTTCTCGCTTTATAGAATCTTCCATTTTGTATTTCAGCTCCCCGTTTTACTCATTCGCTGTTTTAATTCCTAATATAACAAAATTGTCCTACTTTTAGTCCGTTTCCAGCATGTCTATTTTATCTTCTAACTTTATCAATATCTATTGCAGCTCTCTTATTTCTTTCTTTTGCTTCATGTTCATTCTAAAATTTCTCTTAGCTTTTTCTTTTGTTTTTCCTGAGTTTCTTTTATCTTCGATATCTTTTCTCTTATCTTCCAAAATATTTCTTACCATTGAAGCCTCCATGTCTTGGTCCGTTTCCTTATTCTGATTCAGGTTTCTTCTTGCTACTTTACTCTTCTGAGTGATTGCATTCTCTTTTGCGAGACTTTCTGCATTTTTTCTCTTTATGTCTTTGTTTGCTATATTTTCTATTTTAGTTATGCGTATACTATTGTTTATCCCCGTTTTTTAGACCGCCTTATTCGTAAACATTTACCTATTCCAATTATTTTGAGTACGGTTCTGCTTACATTTACGCTTAATCGCGCTCGCCAGCTGCTCGATGGGACCGGTATTATCGCTTTCGCACTTTATTTCTGTTGGCTTACGCAATTTCACTGTAGTATTTAAAATTATTTTGCTTCTGTTTGTTATCCGGCAACGTTTCATTTGCACTGTCTCCTAATCAAGCCCTCACTTCCTTTCCCTCCTTCACTTTTTTCAGCGTATTTGTACTCGCGATTGCCCGAAAACCTGGTTAAATTGCGGAACCAGCACTTAATACGCGTTTCTCCGATTTTAAATAAATTAAAATAAGTCAGTAGTAGTAATGTAAGGGTGCCTCGAAAGAAACGGATACGTTAATTTTAGAAGAAAACATTTTATTTGTTTGGGTAAGAAGTAAACGTAGCAATTAAATGTGGAATAGTATACTACAAGGACAAATGTCCTCCACGGCTCATTTGATGCTCTAACAAAATTCGTGGTCACCTTTTCGCACAACTTATTTCAATTTCGTTGATAATTTTTTAAATTATCGCCTTTAATTTAGGAATCGTTCTCATTTTCATAACATAAGCTTTGGTTTTTACAAATCTCACAATGTGGGATCGCAATCTCTTGGTGGCGAGTTCACTTCACTGTTTTGGGACATATTTCGACGATTAATTTTTATTCTAATAATTTGCGTGGGTTAAATGAATCTTGAAAGGTTGTAGATGCAAACATTTTTCAAAATTTGTTGCATGGTGCTTTTTGAGATGTTTAGTTCCAGTGACCGATAGTGCATTGAGGTTTCTGGATGCTCCGTCACATTGTCGTTCGTAGCGACAATGTTACCAGCTGAAAGAAGTGAACTTTTTTTCGTTGTCCGAAATTGAGCCTATTTGTTTAAATTTTCACAAATTTCAAATTGTTTTATTTTCGTGCATTTTTTCTTCCAAAAAGTCAAGAAATTTACGCAGCTTATCCTCAGTTGATTTGTATTTCTTTTTTCTTTAGACTGCTATGACGTCAAGGTTTATTTTGCTACTTTTAAATTAATTATGATTAGTTTATAATTAGCTCTTAATGCACTGTTACTTACAAATGTTTAAGAAACATAAATGACAACCATTCAAGGTTCGACTAAAGTTATTATTGTATTACATAAAAATAATGAAGACTACTTTCAAGTCTTTATATCAACTAATTTTACGACAACCATTTTTACAAATATTGTCTTTAAGATCAAATTATTATGACGATCACGACTTAAAAATTAAAAAAAAATAACTAAAAATTTAAAACCAGCATAAGTTAAAGCAATGAGATTATTAACGCTCAGTATTCTAACTCAGCTTTTGTCTATTCTAAAGATCAATATGCGGTTTGTAAATGGTCACCTATTATGCATTTGAAAGTTTTCCTTATAATTTGTTATAAAGGATACTAGAAATCAAAAAAAGTTCTAGTAGAGAGCAGGGGAAACGTAACTAAATATAAAAGTGTTTAGTTAGTACTGACATTCAACTGCTAAACTTTTTTTAGATTTATCTTTTTTAATCTGGTTGCTGCAAACCTCATATGGGTATAGATTCTAAAAGCTTGAATTATCCGACCTTCTACGGTATAAACACGAATGAGACATAAGACGATTTTTGTTTATTGTACGAACCCCCAAGGAGTCTCTTGGAAATTATACTTTTCTAAAATATAGACTCGTTGATTATAAGTTCCAATTCTTATTTTTAGCAAAGCTTATGTTTTACAAGGTCAGTGGTGTAATATAGTAAATCAAAGATATAGAACTTTACTTACTGTCTATTAAAATTTAGGTCACTCCTGAGATAACTAGATGCTTTGTAATGTATTGAATAAATTTAGACTATTGATCATACTTAATCGTCAAAACTTGGGAGTCATTTTTGGGTTAATATTTATTTCAATTAATTCGAAATTTTTATGCTCTAAAATGAATTAATTCATTCACAAGTCATACAAAAAAAATTTCGTTTATATTATTCTATAAAATACTAAATTAAAATTGAGGGATTATTAATTGTAGAGTTAAATTTGTTATTGAAGGCAAAATTTAGACAAAATATATAATTTAATAAATAAATTACTATTACAATATTTTCTCAATATTGTAGTAGTTAATTGTTTAATCACTTTATGTTGTCATAGAGAAAAATGTTCTGAAATGAAGACTATAGAAAATAATCTTCTTTTTAATTTATGAAAAAAACTTGAGCGTAGTTTACAACATACAATAAAGAACGCCTTTTTGGAAGCAGTCAGTATAAGCTTAACTCTTAGATTACTTCTTTAGAGGTCTTATAGATCATTGCAAAAGATTCGAGCTTTCTTTCCGTTAGTAATAGGCCTAACGGCACTCAATACCAATCAATGTTTTATTGTCTTTTACATTTTTTAAAATTTCTTCTAATGGGAGCCTGTTAAGATAACTGTCTTTTCTGTTGTTCTTTTAATATATATTTTTTATTTTTTTACCTTTGACACTATCTTTGCTTTTTTTAAAGATACTTAAAAAGCTAAACTGAAGGTAAAGATTTATCTGATTTGGAAAATCCTGAAGCTAATAAACCATAAGATGTGGTGTTTGATGGAACTAAATAATGTCTTACAAAGTGGATATGACCACTCTTATTCAATAGTGGTTTTAGTAGGATAAAACATTCGAGTAAGAGAAGAATATGAATTCGAAAGAAAGATTCTAGTTTTACAGAATGAACTTACCACAATCTCCATCGACCGTAAAAGCTATTCCTTATAGTCTTGGCATTCCATACAGCTGGTATGTCGGAATGTCCAAATCACCTCAGAAATAATAATTGCATTAGGACACATATTAGGTGAATAAAAATAAAACTTGCAATTTTTAATCCTAAATCGGTTAAATCAAAAGAGAAATTGCTATTTTTTATCTAACAGCACCTTGTTATGAAAAAACTGACTTTAACAGATCATTTTTGAAACACATGCGATTACATCATGCAGACAGGGATTAATTAATACATACATATTCAGGATTGAAAGAATTTTTTTCAGATACCCTGTTCCTTTTAAAGCCAAAAATTTCAATACAACACAGTAAAAAGAAATTTTTTAAACAGAAGGCAAGCTTGCACCCAACAAATCACTGTAATAGTAGGAATAACAATAAACGATCGAAGAAAAAGATTCGAGTTTATTTCCCTAATTCCTGGCGGGTGGCCTTCTCAGTCATTAAAAATAATCGAGTATCTGCATACACTTCAAATAAGGGGTAAAAGGATCGTCTAACAATAACCCGCGGGCATATAAGAGCTTTAACCTCTCTGTTCGCAGGCCGTGCTCCGACGCGAGGTGTTAGAGCCTTACCATTACCATTACCGTTAGGGAAAAACGGTGCCAATATACCCGAGCAATTAATGCAGACAAATTCGGGCTTATACAAAGAATAAAAGAATAAAATAAATCGTTACAGTGATCGCTTTGTTATACAAAACACTAACAAAATATTTAATTATAAAACATAATATCATGTTGTTTTAGAACTAAAAATGGTAGAACATAAAACTAATTGGAAGAAAAATTAAATAAGAAAATAATGTTTTTAAACATTGTTTAAAATAGCAACAGAAACGTCTATTGAGGACAATCGATAGAAAAATAAACTTCAGATATTCCTAGGTGACATTACTATATACAAACATCGGTATAAGTCGTACTCCGCCAACGGTATTTACTTGCTTTGTTTTCCTCCAACAAAGCACAAGTTTGATTAAATTTATCTTAAATGCGTTAGAACCACCCCAATCGATAGCGGAGCTAAGGGCCCGCGCCAAATACCGAGAAAGGAGCCGATTGAAGCCAGATGGCCGCCCAGATTCTTCCAATTCATCCGAACGTCTGCGAGCTCGCCACCGGCACAATGGGCTCGTACGCATCCCCAATCGCAGCCGCCACCCTTCGCTTCATCATCGAAGTAGTCCGGGATGGAAGAGTAATACGCGTAAGCCACCCATTCAGGGCATTCACGGCGATGATTAGGGACAAAACGCTCGGTGCTTTTCTAATCAAACAAAACCTGCTGACTTTTCACAACAATGGTCTCCACGCAGAATGGTCTGATTGAAGCCATGTAATGTCGGCTTACATCCCGGCTGCATTTCATCCCCATTCACTTGTCTGCTCGGTCGCCCGGTTCCACCCTCGCCGCTTCGTTCTTCGGGCAAGTCGAGCGTGTTTGAATATGTTGATTCAGAATCCGGCCCCGGTGCTTCCATTTGTCTTTGGAATAAACAAGATCTTTTCAAAATAGAATTCTTTACTTCTTTATGTATTTATTTATTTGTTATACGGCAATACTTACAAAGTGTAAATTATGTAAAAAAATAACCAAACCACAAGTGCTTTAATCAGAATTTTATTGAAATAAGCACTTCTATTGCTTATTGACATAATTTTTAATAAAAATGATCAAATATATTTGCAAATTGTTGATGTCACCGCTATCTGAATGATGGCTCTCAAAGAAATTTTAACCGCTGCTTAAAGTAGTTTTGCTTTTTTTGGAAAGGCCGAATTTTCATAAAATTAATAATGCTATAAATGACTGTTCAGCTGTGGCCCACAGTGTGGTAGAAAATTTAAATGGGTGTACCAAAAGAAAGACTTAATCGTCATTGAAGTATGAAAACAAAGCTGCTAGTCCCAAACATAAGAAAAATGGCTTACGAGTGGATCTGCTGCAAGTTCATCAAAACACAAATTGCCTTTTGTCGACTTAAATTGTGAAAAACATGAATAAAATTATAATTAAGAGTCTTTACAAGTATAAATTGATTCAAGAGATCTGCGTGAGCAAATTGAAGGCTTCAAAATTCAAGTCATGCTGGTAACATTTGTCTAATAATTGAAGTCATTTGACAACAAAAACATCTGCATAGAGTATTCAACAGGTAGGTCTTAGAATAAAAAGCGATAGAGTCTTTTTTTTTCAAAATTGGTTAGATATGACGGGTGAAAGTAAAGAACACTTAGGAGTACCGTTTGTTTTGCGGTAAATTTATTTTGAAATGTAATGTAGGTATTGGATAAGCAACGGTTAATTAAAGATAGGGTATCGGTTTCTGTATTGTAAGTTGACTTCATTAAGTGTTAGAATCTCAGTAATTAAAATATTAGTAAACAAAGAAACGACACCAAAAGTAACAATGATATCAACTTTACGTGTACGAAAAGTTTTAAGTATTTTTAAGAAATGGTAGGAGTTTTGAACGTAGAATGAAACTTGCTTTGTCAAAGGTTGAAAAATGTACTTGCTGAATGCGCTAAATGTAAGTCGTAAAGGAGTATTTTTTTATATACATTTTTGAGCGACTATACATACAATTTAAAATTATAGACAATTTTTAAATAATAAATGTATACAACGCTTGGTCATGTATTATCCCAGAAAAGAGAATTCCAAATAATGAGATGGATATTGCAGGTGTTTAATTTCTGAAAAATACCATAAAGTTTTATACTGATGTTATCAAATTTCTTCGAATTGAGTAAATAAAATTTCTGAGCAAAGATAGCTTTGCTTTCTGAATGATACGGAAGATGAAAAATAAGTTTTGGTGATGTTTTAGCCGTAATTCAACGAGGATCGTAAGGTGTTCTCCGTAAACCTTTAGGAAGTTAAGGTCACAAATGTCGGGCACTCAGTAAAGTAAGCTTTTAGCTTAGCTTAGTTAAAATGAAAGTTTCTCTTTGTAGAATCGCATAAAATAAATAGTAAAACAGGACACACAAAACATCAGTTTTTTCAAAGGCTTGTAGCTCTTTTTGGGGAGTATGCAGATTGAGGTCCTAAGAGAAGAGCTAAATTCTTCAAAAGTCGAACATTATTTCAAAAACAAGCCGATTTAATCTACGTATTAAGTTGTCTAAAGATTGCATTTTATTACTAAAATTTAATGCAGAATTTTCAAAGGATCTTTTTGGACAAAATGCACCAGTGATCAGGTTGTTTGTTCTGGTTGCTATTATTGGTTTACCAAGATCGCGATGTTTGTAGGCATTAATTGTTTTTAGAAGCAATTGCTTAGGTGCAAGTTGTAGCATTCTGTACAATCAAAACCCTATTTTCACCAACGCCACGTAGTGCCTTCGCAAACTCATGCATTATCGAGTAGTATTGCCCAAGGTACTGAAAGTGGGACATTAATGAAGAATCTAATCACTCGTATAAAGTCTTGTTAGATACACACAAATAGCATTTGACACTGATGTTACCCTTTTTGTTTGGCATTGAATGTTGGTTGATGGTTAAAATCTCTTCATGCTGCTTTACGAAGCAATCAGAATCTTTGGGAGTTCATAACTAGCGCATTTGTCGATTTCTTATTTTCAGAAGCTACATACATAAGGTTACCGTGGCCCTGTATGTTGCGATATCGGTGTTGAAAACTAAGGGTAAAATAAATTGTTGAATTTTGGGAGTATTGGCATTTCGATGGCGGAATAATTAAGCGTCAAAAATAGATCTTAGAGCCTAATTCTGAATAACGCGGAGTTTATTTTTACGGCTAAGACGCAAACTAAAGTCGCGTACAACATGAGATAGTGGATAATTGTTTTGTAAACTGGATAATCAACTGCGAGAGTGGAGAAAGCAACCAAGAGTTAGTCTCGTCGCTTTAGCTCTGGTTAGTTTTCTAACAATATGAGTTATTCATGTCAATTTTCTTTACAGAATCATCCCGAAATAAGTTGCCTCCAACTTCAATAATATCTCACTTTCGAAACCCCTAAAATTTGTTAGATCATATTGCCAGTGAAATAGTTTTTTGATGGAGAACAGGACCGTGGAACTCTTTTACAGATTAATTCCTATTCTTCACCTGCTGGACCAGCCTAATAAAAGGGCAATTTCTTTTTGTAATTGTCGACCTACAAATTATATTTTTGGCGAGCTAAATAACATAGCCGTGTTGTTTTCGTATTGGATCAGTGAAGTGGATATTCCATCACTCACAGTGAAGTAGCTGGAGAAAATACCAAATACACTCTTAAAAATCAGGTCCTTGACTGCTGTTCTCGGGGGCTTCTAAATTTCTAGGTTTGGAGAGCATGACAATGTTTGCCACTTCCTGAAGATGTAAAAAATAGCGTTAGTCACGGTAGTAAACAATCTTCTTCGGGAGAGCTTGCCATGCACGGTTTAAAATGTCTTCGGACCGGGTATCTTAGGTCTCGGGTCAGCTAAAAAATGTAAAGGTTGCTGAATCCAACCAGTAGCAAGGCCCCTCTTCCTGAAAACAACCCACGAAGCAATCGATGTGGTCGGGATGGTAAAAATCGTCGCAGCTGAGGTCGGACTGATGCTCCGGGCTGTCAGTAAAGGTCTCAGCTTTGTGTTAGACGGTAAAGACGACGCCACGTTTTTCGTAGATGGGTGGTGGAAAAAAGGTCGTAGGACTTTGACTATGCTTTAAAGGCTGTTGGCGATTCCTGAATCCCTGAATGCGGAGCACCGTAATGCCGCATCGGCGATTTTGACCTTAGTAATGGACCAACGCTACTCCTGCTAGTTCACGTGATTCAGGGATCGCTTGCAACTCACGGTCATTCACTTTTTTGAATGATTTAGTGTTGTTATCGTTATCACAGAAAGTTATTTTCATTATTTCAAAAGCAGTAAACTTAATGTTCTCAAAAGATGCTCGTCCTACAACTTCATTCCAGAGAACATCTGATATTCAAATATTTTTTACATGGGAACAATCGAAGACTTTCGACGCTGATTTCGATATATTCATTACAAAAATACAATGCTTTTTTCATAAATTCATAAGGTAATAAAGTTATAAATGATCAAGTTAAAAAAAATAACGTTACAAATATATTTATCCGTTAATTATAAACCTAACGGATTTCTTAGTTAAATTTAAATGATAACAATGTTTTATCTTATGCACAGTATAATGAAATTATATTTGCATAACCAAAATATTAGAGTATATAAAACATGCAGTTTTGAGCAAAGCCAGTAGTGGGCATTTCTGAGCATTTCCTTGCTAGATGACATTAACAGATTACTATTAAGAAGGAGGGGAGTTATGTATATGTGTGAATGCTTTAGATAATCGCTCTGCTGCTGGTGCAGCAACTTTACACGAGTTTGTTTTATTGATAAATCAGTTTCTTGCTCTTACTCAAGGAACTCATTTAGCAACACAGGCTTTTTTCTCTTGTTCTCTAACTTTAATTATACTATTGTTGACCTTCCCAACTATTTTGTTGTAAAACGACTGTTTGCAGCTGCTCCGACAGCAGTTGACTTTTAGGTTCATATCTACTGCTACAATTTAATCATGGATGAGCGCACCAAATAAAGTGTCCTCTTTTAGGCAATGCCCATACTCTCTTTTCACTCCATATAGATTGGCTAGTGTAAATAACTTAGTTTTACTTGTTTTTGCAAACTCTGATGCAAAAAGGTCCCCATGGTTTAATTGATAAATTATTATATTCTAAAGCTGAAATATTACTCTATTTTTCTACATAATCCCCATTTTGGACGATGTACTTAGGGAACAAGTGGTAGTCACTAGGTGCCAAGTTCGGACTACAGGAGGGGTAGGTGATTATGACCCATTCAAACTGTTTGAAGAGAGCGACGGTTGTACAGGCGACGTGGGGGTAAACGTTGTCGTGGAGAAGACATACGCTCTTGCTCAACATTTCTCTTCTCCAGTTCTAAATAGTCCGTCTGCGTTTTTGAGTGTCTCACAGTACCTGTCAGCATTTATTGTAGTCCCTCAAGCCACGAAGTCGACCTATAACACCCCCTTTCGATCCCAAAACACAATTGACATGAGTTTGCCGACAGACTAAGCTTATTTGAAGTTTCACTGTTTCGGCGAAAAGAAATGCCGCCACTCAAGTGGGACGCCCAGATTTCGTCACCCGTGACAATAGAATCCAAAAGTTGTCTTTTTTTCGGAACATAACGTTGAATAAATTCGTGGAAGGAGTCAACGAGTTACCGTGGTCTTTTGTAAGCATTCGCGGGATTTATCATCCACACACCTGATCAGTTGAAGTCCTATAAATTGTGCCTTGAGAAACCCCAGGAATCAAAATGCAAAGATCATCGAAAGTTATCCTCCGATCATTAAGCATGATTTGTTCAACCTTCGCAACTGTCTCGTCAAAAATTCATGGTTTCCCGCTTTTTTTCTTCGTCGTGAATTTTCACGCGATCACCATTTGCGGGCGTTTTTGACATCCATATGCGACTCTACGTACATGTCGGTAAATTGGCGATTTTGATTGGTTTAACGC
The DNA here is from genome assembly GCA_036346155.1 of Sinelater perroti. NCBI lineage: Eukaryota > Metazoa > Arthropoda > Insecta > Coleoptera > Elateridae > Sinelater > Sinelater perroti. Next base: position 16,395,519 of record JARFIY010000046.1, read on the forward strand.
CTTTTGCATTTAAAAATTGAATAACTGCGCAAACTTGGCACTTGGCGGTTGTGGCAAACGACAGTTCCATTACAAAGGGTTGCGGAGTCAAAACAGCGTCTCCGCAAGCTAAATGTTGGTTTACTTGAGAGTAGGGAAAGCAGCAAACACGGCAGTGTTTCCCTGCGGCGCCAGCGAGTTGGAGATTTTATTTTTGAGGTTTCCCCTCGTAGTTGTGTAGTGCTATAAAATGATATTCAGATATAAAAAAACATAAAGAAAATAAAAACTGTAAAAAGACTCGATCAGCAGTTTGGGGACAATGCCCTTAAGAAGACTCCAATATACGCGTGAGAAGACGAGAAGCAGTTGAAAATAAATTTTCCAATATCTTCCTAAGACCAGCGTAACTGAGAACAATAATAGCATTATTTACCACTTTTTCGAGGATGACCGCCAATTAAGGGTTGTTAAAAAAAAGTTACGACAGTGCTTTACGACATTTAGCGCCCTACAACTGCCCAATCTCAACAAACATTGAGGATTTGTTCTAGGCTATACGGGATCGCTCTCTCTGTAGTCCGAATTATTAGTCGTTCAATTCGTGGGAAAGTCACTTTGTCCTCTTTCAGTTTTTGTCAGCCTTGTGTAGAATGTCCTCAACCATCAGGTGGTGGCAATCAAATTTTTCGGCCAGCATCTGACGTTATTGATGACTCTTCTTCAACTCTTTTAATTACAGCTCGACGGTCAATCTGTCACACTTCCCTTTGAATTTTTTGAAGCACTTCTGTACGTTTCCCAGATCTTTCTACCAGCCTCTGCGGCATTCAGTCCCAGCTTGTATTAAAAATTGAACAGCAAACAAATCTGTTCATTGTCAAGATCCATCCTGTAACAATCGTAAATAAGTTATATATCAAGTCGAGTACGAGCAGTGATACAGTGCAGACGTTCTTGGCCTGTCTGTTATCGGTGCGATACGCTTCAGCTTTAAAGCTATCCGTAGCAAATATTGTAAGTAAAATTTATTTTACTTATCGTCAACATAAACATTCCTGTCGATGAAACCAAAATGAATCATCGCGCGCCTGCTAAGCGCAATCATGATTATCTCTCACCGCCAATTAATGAAGTTCAAAAGCGTTACGCATGGTCTCCTCAAGTCTTATTAGCCAGCAACAAATATTATCTACTAGCAAGCTTAGAAAAGAAACTAACTGATGGTGAATCCTCCAACAACAACGTCTCAGAAGTAGAAGATAATACACAATTAGAAACAACAACATCTAACGCAAAAAGTCCACCAACCTATTTAGCGAATACCATAAACCACATAGCCCTAATTGAAGATATAATAAGCGAAGCAACGGGACCTTTTACTACTACATATAATACAATCACACTACTTTCGAATATTAACAAAATGCTTCACAGAAAACAAAATTCAATATCATACCTAACAAAATCTCAATGATAAACCAATAGCTGTAGTTATTAAGAACGTTCTATTATCCTTAACTGATAATGAAATAAAAAAGGAGCTAATCACTCAAGTACCAATAACTAAAGTAACACGCCTGTACACAAAAAGAATTTACTCGCTAAAATCAATGTTCCACTCCACTGTAACAGTAGAGGCCAGAAGAAAACCCAAAAACATTCCCCAGTGCCATAGGTGCCAGCTGTATGGGCATACGAAAAACTACTGTAGTTTAACACCACAATGCATAAAATACGCAGGAAACCACTTACGTACTGACTGTCAGAAGAAACCCAGTGATCTACCCAAATGCGTTAACTGTGGAGGCGATCATAGCGCAAATTATCGCGGCTGTCCTCACCACATTGAGCTGTTAAGACAACATAAAAGAACCCAACCAACCAACTCGTATGTAAACAGCACGCAGACTTTTGCAGACAAACTCAAGAGTAACCTAACTTCGAACACTATTCCTACTCCTACCACGCTAAATATATCCTCAATATCAAACAACATTTTCCAAACTCTACTTGATCTCATTACGCCATATCTCAGTCAAATAAAAACTTTCGTTATCAACACTCTCCTACCAATGCTCATCAGTGGATTATAATCGTAGGAAAACGATATAAAACTTAACCATTCTTAACTAGAACGCTAATGGCATCATCAATCAACGCTCACTACTTATTAGCTTCCTAGCAAGATACAACGTAGACATCGCTTGCATAACGGAAACACATCTAGATCAGGCCATAAAATTCCAAATGCCAGGTTATAACATACATCGTAAAGATCGAAACTCCAGAGCAGCTGCTGGTGGAGTGGCGATACTCATCAAAAACAAATACGTGCATTCTCTGCTCCCAGAAATCCCCAATTTAAAAATCGAGTTGATTACAATTGAGGCCAAACCCGATGATCATAGCAACATCGCAATAATCAGTGCTTACAGGCACCCGAACATTAAGCTTATCGAGGAAGATATCATTAGTGTTTTTTTATACGCCCGAACCAACGCTGATTCTTGGAGACCCAAATGCCAAAAACACTGTGGGATTGTAGAGCTTCAAACCCCAAAGGCAACAAACTTGAAAACCTGGCCACAAATAACTCTTTCCAAATTTTGGCACCTAACGAATACACCTATTTTCCGTATTGCGCTGACCACCAGCCTGATACTCTAGACATAGTTCTTCAGAAAAATTTTAATAAACCAATCTACCAAAGAGTAACTTAATCATCAACTAACCCATCCCAAAACTAATTAATGGCAAAGTAGATTGGAACATATTTAAAGGTCAGATGAATAGTAAACTGCACTGTCCAACAAGTCTTCAAACAGAAAGAGACATTGATGTAGCCATAAGCCATCTTACCTCAACAATAGAGGAAATTATTAGACTTGCCACCACAACAACTCCTAGACGAACTTATCAGACTGACTATAGTCTGCCTAGATACGTCATTGACTTAATTAAAACAATAAGTCAACTTCGACGAGAATGGCAAAGCACCAGAGATCCCCAACTCAAAAACAGACTAAACAACATAACTCACCGAATCAAAATAGAGTTAGATACCTTAAGAATTACAGCATACCAAAAGCATATAGCTGACTTTAGCAAGGGAGACTGGGGCCTATGGAAAAGTACAAGAAAAATACTGAACCAAAGAGCAGAACTCCCCCCATTATCTTCCGAAAATAATAATGTAATCTATAATACAGACCTTGAAAAAGCAGTCGCTTTTGTCAATAATCTTGAAACTAATTTCACTCCTGTAATAACCTGCACGCCCCCCCCCCCCACAACTGCAGGTCATTAATGATATCGAAAGTAGAGTACCTATACCCGACTGTATCCAACCAACTTCACCCGATAAACTCTTTAGCATCATACAGAACTTCCCAGATAAAAAATCCCCCTGGCATGACTTAATCACCGACAATATCCTCAAACACTTCACTAAGAAGACGTTAGCCTATCTAAGTTCAACACTCAACGCCTGTATGAGACTGGGCTACTTCCCACAAAACTGAAAGCATGCACAGATCATAATAATCCAAAAACCTGGTAGAAAAAAATAGAAATTAAACAGCTACAGACCCATTAGTCTACTGACATCACTTTCTAAGCTCTTCGAAAAAGCAATCCGCAGTCGACTACTTAAGCATATTTAAAATCACAATACAATACTTAAACACCAATTTAGCTTCAGAAAAGACCATTCTGCGAATTACCAGCTTCAAAGAATAAGCAAGCTCATCGAACGGGGCTTCAACAGTAAACAATACACGGTAGTAATCTTTCTCAATGTCGCGCAGACGTTTGACAGGTTATGGATAGAAGGCTTCAAGAGGAAAATCCATTATACGACAATGACCGCTTATCTCAAAGAAATCATATTCTCCTTTCTGGACTACAAAACATTTTCTGTCAAAATCAACACAACCCTGCTCGAAATTACCAAAATCCGAGCTGGAGTTTCCCAGGACAGCATCCTGGGGCCAACTCTCTTCAACATGTATACGTCTGACTTACCAGAGCCTGGAGCTACAATAGCTACCTTCGCAAACGACACTTATATGTTCATGCAAGTCGATAACCTCAATAAAGCAATCTTCAAATTACAGACCGCAACTGACAAATTTTTAACTTGGTTTAAAACCTGTAACATCAGAATAAATCCTGACAAATGCCAAACCAAAATTTTTACACTAAGAATATATATTGCATACAAATAGAAGACAATGAAATACCTTGGAACCCCAGTAACAGTGCTGTCAAATACTTGGGATTATATCTTGACACTCGATTAAGCTGGGGGTACTACATAAACCAGAAGCTTACCTAAAGCTACATTAGACTATAACAATTATACCCACTTATCAACCGAATATCATCGCTAAAAAATAAATGCGCAACGCTACTCTACAAAGCCCTAATTCGACCTCTCGTCCTATATGCATCACAGGTCTGGTGCAACATCTCAAATACCAACATACAGAAAATACAACGCCTCCAAAACAAAATCTTAAGAATTATAGTCAACGCACCGTGGTACGTTAGAAATACCCAACTACACGAAGAACTCGGCATCTTACCCATCAATCAATACATCAAGAACTGTGCGGAAAAATTCATCTCAAACGCGAGTGCATGTAGTGGTGTAGAATTCTATCAACTCTTTAAAACTCATATTCACACCAGGCTTAAACGAAAATTACCACAGGACCTAGTTATAGCAAACCATAGGCAAAATTAACCAAATGTGAATTCACCGCACTTATTATTTTGTCGCACTATGTCACAATATATTTATATTCTAAGTTATAATATGTTACAAAATCTTTTACTTATGCTATGTATAACAAATAATTGTTGATCTAGCAATAAGTGTATATTAAAAAAAAAGTTATATATCAAAGCGTTCACAGAATTACGAGTTGTCGAATAAAATTGACCGCACGTACTTCTCTGCCAATCTATTACAATCTGATTATCACATTTGTTTTAAAACATTTAGGTAATCATCAACATTGGTCCAAATAAAGGAGTACCTATTTAAAAATTGGACTATCGGGCAACAATAAAAATAGAGTATTTGACAGAAACAATTAAACCATCTTAGAGTATATATGACTACTTTTTAATGACATTTTAATAGTCTGCATTTTTCTTTGTTACTATTAAAACACAACTCAATTGGCTTAAAAAGAAGATAATGACTCTCTACGTTTATGATTTAATCAATCACCAAAGAGATAGAAGAAACATTGTTGGAAAGTTAAAGAATTTGTGTACTAAATAAAAGATACCCAACTATGTAAAATATTAATTTTTCCTAAGGACCCACAAATTTTATAGTGATCCAAATTGGACTTCGGGAAGTTTTTCCTGATTAAAACATAAAATATTAGAACAGTAGAAATTTTATGGTTATTAGTATAAGGTATTTGATAGTTACATATAAAATATGTTAGCCAAATGCCCCCCATGACTACTATAACATGCAAAATTGTTCATAATGCTTTCCCGCAAATGCGGCTCTATTTCAGCAATTGCATGTTTGAAATTCTCTTTTACTCCTGGAATCAGAATAGGTTTGGTAACTTTTTTCTTTAAAGCTATTTGAATAGCTCCAGGGAAAAAAGTCTGGTGGAGTTAGACCGCAACGGCTAATCGATGTTATCTCTCTGCGATATAACACGACCAGGAACTTAGTTTAAACTAAAGTGGGTGTTTTACATAATGTGTTTTCATTTTATTGAAACCACATGTCATTAAAGTTAAAATCATTGGTTTAATTGAAAAGTTGTTTAGCATCTCCCGATGGCGTACATCATTGACAGTAAAAGCGTTGTCAGCTCCGCTCTTAAAAAAATACGGGCATATAATTCCTCCAGATCACAATGCACACCATACAATGAAATTTTATGGACGCATTGCTTTTGTAATTTTTTTGTAAAAATGCGGATTTTCACTACCCCAGATGCGACAAATTACTAAATGCCTTGACTTCATCCCAAACGACTACTTGCTATTTAAAGCAATACAAATTAAAGCATTACTTTGAAATAATGTAGCACGATTTCTAAAGGCGCTACAAATATGTTGGTAAAAGGTTTAGAGTTTTTATTAGCTTACAATAATATATAATTGTTATCTGTTAATTAAACATACTACAGATTAGGAAATGATTGAAATTCAATCTACAATTTTTTATATTTAAAGTTTAAGTTGCTCTGCATAAAAATACGTCGATTTTAGTTACACACTATTATTTGCTCTTACGTGCAACAATGTGTTGTATGGTATTATAAGCAGTGGATTAGTAGATTTTTAATTTAAAAGGTCAACCAACGCAAATTGCAAAATACGAGAACACTACCTCAGCAATTGCACGTTAGCTGCAGTATATACGTAATTGTTTATAACTGTAAGCCTTGTATGTTAATGTTTGTAATTATAAAATAAGATAATTGCATTATATTAACTAACAACAATGAATAATCAGTGATTGTATATGGCTTTACATAAAAAGGTTCAATTTTTATATCTAACAATCGGTGCACTGGTCACCAAGCTGCTTGTCCTTTAGCCATATTAGTTACGTAAATGAACAAAGACTACGTCTTATAATTTTACTAGGAAACTAAATAGTTTTTTATCTTTCTCTAAGTAATTAATATATATTAGGGTAACAACCCATCTTTTTTTATAATACTAGCGTTCCTGTTTTCGCAATTAGAGTTAAGGGTAATATTTGTATAAATCTAAATTTTGTCGATGAATAAGAATATTCATTAACAGTTTTTTTAACTATTTAGTAGTAAATATAATATTATTCACTGCTATATGCTGCACATTCGTGCTATATGCGTTCTGTTTGGAACATAAAAATGTAATTTTTGCGTTTTACAAAAAATTATGTCAGTAAACAAAATATTTATTTCAATTTAGTTATTGCGTAATCCGCTACATTAGCTTTACATAATCAACAACTGCGATTGTCGAGGAAATAAGCCGAAAATACGACCGCAAACACCGCGCAGGTAAACACAGAAATTATTGGCGTAATTTGGTTATAAAAATACTCAAATTTATGACGTAGCTAAGAAGTACAAAGAAAATGATTACCAGAAGGTAACTCTTGACAGGGCAACACAGCAAGCGATTTTATTAGAAGAGGAAAGATGTATTTATTTACAAAGCGAAAAAGATTGATGAGGATCCCGGGCGGAGCATCACTGACCTGACACGTGAAATGGGCGTGGTGAGGTCGACGGTTAGTCTAGCAGTGCACTACCGACACATCTTTTGCCATAAGAAACTGTTGGCCAAAGAAAAATAAGGTGATCAGGAAGTTAAAAAACCAAACACTGCTGAACTACATTAACGATGGCTTATTGAGATTCTTTTCAAACGAAAAGAACACCCAGGATAGGAAATTGAATTGCTGAAATGATGTTTTGATCTACCTACCGTTATGCATACAAAGTTTCCTAGCCCTGTGATAGTGTTGAGGTTTGAGAACAGTAAATGGGTGACATAGTGCCTCGTTTCTTTGAAGAAGGCCTAAAGGTAATCTCCGAAAACTATATCGTCGTGTTAGAAACAGTTGTTAAGCCCTGTATAGAGAAAATGGACGCTGGGTGGAAGTATGCGTTTCAGCAAGTTTTAAGTTTGCGAGTGGCCATTATCCATTAATGATCATTGACAAGAATGATTGTATCTGTAAATGTTTAGTTGCATTGTAAAAGTTGAGAAATGAAGGGTGTACGTAAAAAAGTCTTTATAAAATTATTTTTAATAAAATTATAATTTGTTGAATAGGTCTTAACTAAACTTAAGTATGTAAATTATGTAAGTTCAATAAATTTGTTGTGCTGGTACAGTGTTGTAAAAAGTTGCATCTTTCTCATGCAATAATGTATTATCAGTTACTGTTACGTAGGTAATATCTCTGTTAATTATATTTTTAAGTAATGTAGAGTTTTTGTTTCCACAATAGTGTATAATTCGTGTAAATTTACTTATTACTTATTTATTTTACTCACATGCGATAAAAGTTAATACTATATATGTACACAACACATAAATTAATAATGTCAAATCACACTGTATCACTATGTTGCACAGGCACAGCTTCCAGCACTTGAATTCCCCCGGCTGCCATACTGCCTGATATTTAAGCAACTCAAAACCGGTTTCAGAGTGTACGCTCAGTTCCTCCTAAATATTTAGCTATTTCCTAACTAAACATCCAACTACAATTATGGTATGAGGATGCATGTTTGCCCAAAGAGTTGATCGGCTATATATCATATTTGAAGTAACGAATACCACAAACCACACTAAAGTATTGCAGAATAACATATTTCCTAGTGAAAAAGACTAACTTGGAGTTTACTTTGTCATAGGGTAAAACTTAATCTTGGATGTTCATTAATAAAATTGACAGAAAAAACTAATCAGAGTAATAATTGGATCTCCGTTCCGAAGAAAGCTTAGGATAGCATATCTAAAATTAAACCCACAAAAAGAACTAAATTAAACGAATATTTAATTCAAGCTTAACATAATTGCATTTTCAAGGAAGAGTTTTAGAATCTAGTGAATTTCGTACGGACTGGCTAATCAAATTTCTATATTTAAGTAACCTTGTAACATCGGTAATTCTTTTCAATTTTGCTATCCACCCCATATAAGCATATAACTGGCTTCCAATTGTATTTCTCTATTAAAATGTTCGCAATTCTTCCTTTATAAAGGCATTGTAACTAACTACGTGTGCAATTTAGAAAACATGTGGTCAAAGAATATTTGGAAATAAAGCATTATATTTTTAAAATTCCTAACTTTTTGAAGTGATGTAAGACTTTTTCATATGCCTGTAAGTGACTACTGTTAAATTCAATCTGAGAAAAAAGCGTGCACTCTTCTAGTGCTAGATCTAAACTTAAACTTTAAGGTAGTAGTTATTTTATTTTATACATATACATAATAAATAGAAATTCTGTCCTTTTTTATTAGGTCTACAATTGAGTAATGTTATTTTTGTAGAATATGCGAACTTTATGTTTTCTTCTTGTAATTTATAAAAAACTACGGAATATGTTGGTTATTATAATCATATTAGACAAAATTTTCAAAAAAAAATGTAATATTATGTTTAAGTGAGTTTTAGGTTACTGTTAATGAAAAAGTAGTACAAGGTTAATCCGAAAAGTAACGAGACTGATTTTCTTGATCCAAGTAGAAGGATCAAGGTTGGAGTTTTCGGGCTTAATGATTGGTGGAGTATGTCAGGTAAATGGTCCGACCCACCTCATTTGCCTTTGAGTATAGATCACTTGCAAAATGAACAACTCTTTAAGCGTTTCGTCATTGGCCAAAAGGCAGCGCAGTGTCGATCAGCAATATGCGATAACATTTTCGTTAAACTGGTAAGATCCACAATCGAGACGCTTACTATCATACAGAAAGCCTAAGGAAAGAAAGCCTTAGAGAAAGAAGATAAGACATCCAGGACAAGTAACTCGTCAGATGCGCATCAGCGTCTCACATTTCAGTAGGACATCCAAAATTTATTGTGCATGAAATTGCCAGGATTATATTATAGATGCGGAAAATTTGTGCTAGGTTGGTTTTTAAGGTTTTTGCCGACAAAGAGAAGAAAAATTTTTATCAATTTTTGGAAAGGATGTTGTTTTTAAACTATTATAAATGTATAGTTTGCTGTGATGAGTGTTCTGAAAGAGATCCCAGTTGAAGTCAGGTGAGCTACGTCGCGTTGAAAAACCGCTGACAGCAATGTACTGATGAACAAAATTTTTTTTAACAATATTAAATGTACATAAACAAATCTTCAGTTAAACGAATTTTCTGAAATCAGGCTCATTACTTTCCGAGAGTACCTTGTATAGTATATGTTAAAATTTGGTTCAAAAATACCATAGTACAGCCCTTCATAAATTGCGTTTCAAGCACAATTTTAGTAAAAGTTATTTACAAACTTAATAAATTAAAATAATAGTATACAAAAGCATTAATTGCAGTTTTAATAATTAAAAACCAATTACGATAGTATTGCAAATTTTTATGTTGCGATATGTTTACCTACATAATTCACACGTACTATTTCTATTCTTTATTTGTTATACGCGTTTTAATAAATTTTTGCAATGCTGTTTACAACTCAGGAATTTTTATAATAATCTTTTTTTTTTAAATAACAATTCTTCTTAACAAATTGATATATAATGCCTGTAATGCTAAAAAATTTAAAATTATTAGTGGAAGTAAAACCTTTTGAACCAGTGGTTGAGGGGCGGGCTGCGATGAGGACGAACCCGGGTTCAATTCCCGGTGCTTTCTGATGTCTGACGGGTGGTCTACTCAGTCACTAAAAGTAATTAAGTACCTGCGCTTGCTCGAGCAAGGGGTAATATTGGCGGTCGTCTAAGATGCGGTGCTTGCCACATCGCCCCGCACCAGAGATGGTGCGCGACGACCAGGCACATTGAGCGAACATATAAGAGCCGTAACCTCTAAGTTTGCAGGCCGTGCTCCCACGTGGAACGTTAGAACCGTACCATTATTATTATTTATAAAACCTTTTGAGCATTTTATGCCAATAAGATAGGCATGTTTTTTTGGCGCACTTACAGGCACTGCAATCTCAAAGGCTTATTGTGCTCACTAACATGCACATTCACACACACCCATGGGTTGAGCGAGACTTGAACTCGCGCGCGCCGGTTAGAGGACAGAGGCAACTGCTTGAACCTGCTGAGCCACCGCGTCTTCAAGATAGGCATGTAGTGTCATACGCAGCTCCAGTCCACTATGTTCCCTATTAATTCAGACGAAAATTTTAACATCTAAAAACGGCAAATGCAATCAATTCTTTTAGTAGGTACAACAGAAGACCTATAAGCTTCTTTGGCTTTTGTTTGATTTTGAAATGCTTTGAATCTCTATTTGCTAATTTCTTGTAATGGCCGGTTCTTTGAAAATGAGTTGTAATGAAGCAGTTTAATAAAGAATAATGCTATTTTTTATATAAGAACTACCTTTTTGTACATATAAATTTATCGATTGTATCCTACTAACTCTCGTCCCCTATGAATTTAATCTGCACATTCAAATTTAGGTTAGTTTGTAATTAAAAATTTTATTACCAATCACATTTACATTCTGTGAAGTAATAGTAATTAACTATGTTTCATCTTAAAACGTTATCGGAGAGAGCTTCCAGGGAAGTCCGTCATTCTTTAATTTGCCATTTTATTTAAGTCAATCGCTTATAAAGGTGGAATTTTAGATGTTTTACTTTACCAGTTTGTTAAATTGGAGTACTGTTAAGAGTGACGGACAGGCATAATAAATGTCTAGTTGTAAATCTTATGTGTGAAAATGAGACTTTCATTAGCTATCTTTGCAACCGTTGTTTGATTTGATTTAAGTGGGCTCGAAGCATTTAGGATGTTGCATTTGGATCGTCGTTGAAAAAAATCGCTGTGTTGTTGGTGAAAGTGCTTATTATGGTGGGATCTAATATAAATAGTAGATAAAATTAGGCTTAAGATACTACCTTGGGGCACACCTAGGTTTATTTGTTTAATTTGCCAGTTTATTTTTTTAAAAGTTTGGGTTAATAAGGTGTGTATTAAATAGGCAGTAAAACTTACGGAGAAGAATTTTCTTTATTTTTTATATCTAAAGTTTGTCGAACATCTATGGATACAGCAAAACAATCTTATTCGTGTTGAAATGCAATTTATAAAGAATTTGTTGTGTAGTGGTATTGCTGAATCATCGAATGATTTCGTTGAAAACTAAAAACTGTTGATTGGGTAACCACTTATCTTAGAGCAAATGTAATTATAAGTTTTTTTGAGTATGGGGATAACTATAATCTGGGCGATTTTAAGTTAGAGAATGTAAATCTTAAAATTTCATTACACAGAATCATTAGGAATTTAGTTCCTTGGTGAGGTAGTTACTTTAATACGATTAACATGATCAAATCGTGTTTTTGGTTTCTGTTATTATTTGGAAGTTTTTCCTTCTTTAATTTCTATAATACTAAACTTTTGAAGAAGTAAATACATCTAGAAGAGTTCTTAAAGTTCCTGTTTTATCTTTTGATCTGTTATATCGGAATTTTGTGTGAAGACTTTAATTAGATGGTTGACAAATTCTCCAGGTTTTTCTTTATTAGTTCTTAACCAATTATCTTCTTACTTGTATAGGGTTGATGTATGAGGGATTAATTGTTTAAAGATTTTAATAGCTTTACAAAATAGTTGGTTGTGAGCGGATAACATTTTATTGTATTAGTAAAACGCTTTGTTGTAAGTTTCTTTTAATTTGTTGATTAAAATTACATGTATTTTTTATATTACGTCTGTGATGTCATTTCGCCCTAGCATAACGTTCTTCTTTGACTATCTGTTCGCATAGTAAATATTAGATTTGTTTATTTTGGTATTGTTAAATTTTATATTTTTATTTAAATTCTGTTCAACGTATCATTGGAAAAGGTCCCAGTTGATTTTTTGTTACTAAGTAAGTTTTTTGTATATTGTTAAGGTAATCATTGCTATTATTGGAGAATGATAAGTCGTGCTATCATATTTTGGTAAAATATCCGCATAATTAGTTTTAAATACTTTTATAATAAAGAAAGTAGCTCAGAGATTTTAGTTGAATTCGATGGCCAATATGTTAAACCTTTCCTAAAAAGAAAGTCATAGTAGTTATCTGATATCAGCTTGTATATTCGTTATTTTTTGTTGTAGTTAGACACGAGTCTCAGTGCGTATGCTTAGCATTAAGTTCTCCGCCGACTTCGACTTCAGAAAAATCTAGAGAATTTGTCGCAAATGTTTTGTGATGTGTCGAGTGGGACAGTAGATAGGTGATATATTTATTAGAATTGTAAGTTTTCTAACCTTAATTGCAGTAGTCTGAAGAAAATAAGTTTAATATACTGATGGCTCATGATATACAAATGAGTCACAAATACGTATTGCTAAACCCCCGTGTGCAGTACCGTCAGGATGTGGAGTATGATAAATGTTGTAGTTGGAAAACCTTTTTGACATTATTTCATTGCCGTTTCATTCAAGAATTTGTGTAAAGATAGCCATCATTGGATTAGTTCATTAATGAATGTAGTTAGCATATTTAAAATCTTTTCATTTTGTCGGAGAAGATAAATAAATTTGTCATAAGCTGTAGTTTTCAAAGACACCTTAACCTATAACTTCATTGAAAAATAAAGCAACTGTAAATGCAAAGATTTGTAAATTTCATCAACATTCTGTTTACCGAAAGCGAGCATAGTGATGTAAACGCCCATCATTTTTGATATTGGTTTTTAAAGAGTCCACGAAAGAAGCCTTAAAAATTTTTATATGGTTCCAAAGCGAATATATAAACTGTATCTAACATCATTAAACCATGTATTTTAAGGGAAGAAACAGTTTGGCAATAAATGTTAATATCACATGATATAAGACTATGCTGAACGATTTCTTCGAGTACACCTAAACATTTTCTGTAACACTTAGTTTCAGTACAATGAAGCCACCACATACACTACCAATCTGTAAATGGAAGTAATTTGAGAACATTTCCGTAGCAAATTGAACGCTTATATTCTTAAATTCATAGATTTCCTTAAGTTTTTCATTTAATCGACGATGTATGTTAATTTCCTTGACACTTTCAATACAATGAAAAAACAGTTTACAATAATATATGAAGGATTGCATCACAACTACGTCATCAATTTATTAAAGAAAATTCTAGTAGAATAAACTGCAGCAATATAATATAAAATACTCCTATGTATTAATAAGATAAATTTATACAATAATTAGATTTTTTTCAAAATACTTTATATAATAAACTCCTTATTTTACCTCTTAGTAAGTTTTAACTGGTCTATAAATATAATATAGATTTCCTCAATAAAGATTACAATCTGGTTAAACAAAAAAGAAAGAATAGAGAAAGCGCACGTTTCAAATGTTTAATTTCACAATACTTGTGGGTATACAATATATAAAAATATTAAAATTGCAGTACTGAATAGTGCTTTAAAGATACGACAGTCGTTCGCGTATTTCCGCGTTTGATGATGATTAAGTAGATAAACTGGAGGTCCATCTAACACAGTAAAATCTAGCAGGTGCTTTGAAATATACTTCTTTTTTAGACTATTTCCGAGTAATATAATTGTAAGGTTTAATGTATCTGTATATGTAATATTCCGCGCTTGCTACTGCTTTAGTCTTTTATATACAAAAGATAAAAGGATTGCATATCACTTTTCTTATATGATCCCTTCTATCAATCTCTGCTTTCTTTTTTTGAATGCTTCATTTAAATCACCGATCTGTTTTTATCTAATTGCTTTATTAATGTTAATTATTGACGCCCTTTCATGGGCTTTTTAATCCTTTTTGGCTGGATTAGTGCCTTTAGTTGTGATTTCCGTTTCATATGTCCTTGCTTGATTTTGCTTTTACTACTATTTTCTTCCATTCTTTACAGTTTACTACGTTCATTCTTCTTAAATCTCCCAATACTTCATCCTTCCATCTATTTTTGGGTTTTCCTCGTGGTCTTGTCTGTTTTGGTTTCCATTCGGTTATTATCTTTATCATTCTATTTCTATCCTTTCTTTCAATATGCCCTAGCCATCTTATTCGCTGTGCTTTTATTTCCCTGACAATGTCTTCTCCTTTCAGTTCTTCTTCTATTTCCTTATTCATTTTTATTCTATATTCGTTGTCTCCCATTTTCACTGGTCTTAGGATCTTCCTCATAATTTTTCTTTCGAGAATACGCAGTTGTTCCTCCTCTTTTTTCGTCATTCTTATCGTCTCTGCTGCATATATTATTGTGGGTCTTATTAGTGTTTTGTATACTCTTATTTTTGTTGTTTTCGTGATTTTACGGTCTTTCAGTAATGGTTTATATATGTTGAATAATTTAAACCCTCGGTGAATTCTTTTTTTTATATCCTGGTCTCTGTTATTTTTGTTGTTTATTTCCGTTCCTAGGTATGTGAATGTTTGTATTCTCTCAAATTTGTGACTTCCGATTTTGTATTGATTTTGGTTATCTCCTTTTCCTCGTTTGTAGCACATGTATTTTGTTTTCTTTTCATTTATTGTAAGACCTCTTGCTTTTGCTTCTGTTTCGATTGTGTTAAGTGTTTGTTGTAGTTTAGTTTTGCTTCTTGAGACTATTACTAAATCATCCGCATATGCCAAAATTTGCATCTCTTTGTTCACAACTGTGCCTGTTTGGTCTGTTTTTCGTATGATGTTCTCTAGTGTTATGTTGAATAGGTTGAGTGATAGTGCATCTCCTTGTCTTACCCCTAAGTTGGTTTCAAAATATTTTGTGTCCCCTTCTTGTAATTGTACTGTCGCTTTTGAATTCTCCATCGTCATTTTAGTTAGTCGCATTAGTTTCGATGGTATTTGGATTTCTCTCATATCCTCTAATATTTGTGATCTTTTAATTTGGTCAAAAGCTTTTTGAAAGTCTATGAATAAGAGATGTAATTCGATATTGTGTTCGTACGCTTTTTCTATTATTTGGTTGATGATATGTATGGCGTCTATTCTTGATCTGCCTGGGCGGAATCCACATTGATAGTCCCCGATTTTATTTTCCGTGTGGATACTTAACCTCTGTTGTAATATACATGTGAAAATCTTGTATGTTGTGTTGAGGAGCGTGATTCCCCTATAGTTACGGCATATGCCTGGGTCGCCTTGTTTATATATAGGTATGATTCTTCCCTTTTCCCAGTCTTTTGGCATCTTCCCTTCATTCCAGATTGCTGTTATTAGTTTTTGTATTGTTTTGTGCAGTTCTTTCCCTGCATATTTTATCATTTCTCCGTTTATTTCATCTACACCCGGGCTTTTACCATTTTAAATTCTTTTTATAGTTTTTTCCACTTCCTCATAAGTTGGTTCTTTGTCTATGTATTCATTTCCTTCATTTACCATTTCCCTTTGCTCTTCATCTTCTTCCCTGAATAGTAGGCTTTGATAATATTCTCTCCATATATCTTTAATCTTTTTTCCTTCATAGTATGTTTGTCCTTGGTTATCTTTCAGTCCTCTTCTCTTGATTGGTTAGTTTCTTCTTGCCTTTTTTATGTTTTTGTACATCTCTCTAGTACAGTCGTGTCTTCTATTGGTTTCTATTTCTTCTATTTCTTGATCTATCCATTCTCTTTTTTCGTTTTAAATAGTGTGTCTGCTTTTTTCTTTATCTCTTTATATTTTTCGTGGTCTTCGTTCTTTCCTGTGTTTATCCATTTCAATCTAGCGTCTCTCTTTTTGTTTATTTCTCTGTCACATTCTTCGTCGAACCATATATTATTTTTTTATTTTTTCTGTGTCCTATGATTTTTGCCGTTATATCCGTTATGCATGCTTTAATGTTTTTCCATTCATTTTCGATTTCTTCTGGTGCTCTCTGTTTTGGTTGGGTTATTTTTTGTTTAATTCCTTCTACATATTTTTTCCTGGTTTCCATATTGTTTAATTTTTCAACAGCCCATTTTCTTCTTTGATTAATTTTCTCCCAATCTTTTGTTATTTTCTGCTTTAGTTTTGTTATTACCAACAAGTGATCTGTGTCTGCGTTGGCACCTCTGAAGATTCTGACATCTTGTACAGCTGTTGCTATGTTTTTTGAGACTAACACATGATCTATTTGGTTGCCCTTGTTTCTTCCGGGTATAAGCCGGGTTTCCTTATGTTCTCTTCTGTGTGGGAATTTGGTGCTACTTACTACTACGTCTGGTGCTGCCGCATAATTACATAGTTTTAGTCCATTGTCATTTGTCTTCTCATGAATAGTGTGTTTGTCTGCAACCCCTCTGAGCCATTCTTCTTTCCCCACCATTGCATTAAAGTCCCCCAGTACCATAAGTATGTCTTGTTTTTTTATTCCACCTGTTATTTTTTCTAGTTCTTCATAAAATTTGTGTTTTTCCTTCCCCTCGGCTTCTTACGTTGGTGCGTATACATTAATGATAGTGATATTTTTTGGTTTCCCTTTAATTCTTAGTGTTGATATTCTTCCATTCACTGGTGTAAATTTCATTATTGTTTGAGTTGACTTTTTTGCTACCATAAAACCTGTTCCACTCTTTCCTTGGGTTTCTTCTCCTGAGTACACCATTGTAAAATTTGCATTGCTAATTTCTCCCCTTTCTTTCCACCGAATTTCCTGTAATGCTAATATGTCTAATTTGTATTTTTCCATTTCTTTTGCTATTTGTATCATTTTTTCAGGGATTAATAGTGTTTTTATGTTCCACGTGCCTATTTTTATTATAGTTTTTCTTTTTTTTTGCATTTGTTTTTTCTATTTTTTGTTACTTTAGCTTGGTTTGTATTTATGTCTAAATTACTATGTCCATTTCCATTGCGTTTCGTTGCCTTTATTTCCGTCCGATTTTTTTTATAGCAAGTTTTTTAAGTTTTTTGCGTTGTGCTCTACATATGTGAGTTTGCCGATTGTTTTGTTCATTTTTTCCTCATCCCGTTCTGCTATTGTGCTTGTTGTTTGTTTCGGGTCATTTCCTTTTGTACGTGGTTCAGGTAGGCTTTGTGTCCAGAGTCTATTCTTCTTGGGCACTGCCCCTTTGGTAACTACTGTTTTCATTGTTTGATCTGTCTCTTCGTCTGTTGACCTCTCTCTTTTCTTGGAGTCTTTCATTCTTTTATTGTCTGTGTTCCCTTCTTCTTGTTCTACCTCACTTTTTCTGTTTCGCTTTGACACATTATCTTTTCCTGCTTCCATTCCTCTCCATTTATGATTAGTTTGTCCTTTATTATGATGGCTTTCATTCCTTTTTTTCTAGCGTCTATCATGTGAGGCAATAATATTCTCCTTGCTTCTCTTGGTTTTATGTCCATATCTTCCTTTATTTCCGTTCCTTTCAACTTGTTTAACTTTCTCAGAAATTCTGTCCTTTTTATTATTGTTGTCAACCCCACTTTAATAGGTCTATTTTTGTTGATTTTTGGGTCTCCTATTCTGTGCAGGAAGTCCATTTCATGATCCTGCAAATTTATTTCCATTCTGTGTACTTTATTAATATTTTTTATTTTTATGCTTACAAGTTATTTAGAAAAGTGAAATGGTCAACGTCAAGAAATCTTTTAATTTCACCTGCCTTTGCTTTGCTCTTTATTTTGTATTATTTTTACTATGTATTTCTTCAGCCTAGGTATCTTGGTCGTTTCTCAGAAAGCTAAAATATCATTTGACGTTAAATGGGAAAAATATCAACTTTATAATGGAAAATAATACTTCTTCTGTAATGAAAGTCTTCTTTCACTATTGGTGATGATATGTGTATGTTAAAACAATTTTTGAACTTTACTACCCTCTCATTCTGGCTCAATTGTAAATTTATTACTTTTAAGCAAAAGAAAACTGTTTACAAGTAAAATTTAATTTAAAAGATTTATTGAACTTGATGTTTCAAGAACACAATATGCGTTTGTTTTGTAAATTTAACACTCTACAGACATGACACATGGGAGATGCAAAGATGATTATATAGAATATGCATCAAAAAAGCAAAAAGCAAACAGTAGTTAAGACATTTTTTTATTTGGGTTTTGTCTGCTCAATAATATACACTGATATACAAAGCAATTATAGCAATCGACATATATAACATATTAATTAACATAAACGCTTAGAACATTTACTGTTGCTGATTAGTTGTGGTTTGCTATGTGAGCACTAGGTATGTTTTATTTGATCATCATCACTATTGTCACTTAGATAAATATGTCTTATGCTAGCTTGTGTTTTAGTTGTACACAATTTCCTCGTTGATCTAGTGTGTAGTAAGCAGCACCACTACAGTTGATGAGATTGCCATGGGATTTTTTAATATACTTTGTTGGCCAATTGTGTAAATGTCTAATTTGTAGTGTAGTTGCTGGTTAGTGGTAAACGAAAAGGTATTGACTGCAATTCTAAGGATTTTGTTCTGGAGTACCTGGATTTAATAAAAATTAGTTTTTTGTTCTAAACAAAACACCTGTAAAAAGCTAACGGGCGTATATTTGGTTTGGAAAGTGGACTTTTTATTCAAATGTAAATATAATTGGATTTATGTCTTGTGTCCTTCGTTTAGTTTTCTTAGTACAGAATATTTCTGTTAACCTGGTTTCAACGTAAACACTTAATTATTTAATGGTCTTATCATTACGATTTTACTAGATGGAAGGATCGTTGGTTATTAATATATTGATAAATAGATTATATTGCTTGAACATACAAGGTCTGTCCGGAAAGTAATGCGCCATATTTTTTCTGGCGCGAATTTCCGTCGCACAGCGTTACCGCATGCACGGAAGGGAAGGGGGGAGTCTTGGGAACATAGCGCAACCCGCGCCAGTCAGCTCCGAGCTCTTGGAGTGTCACAGTGCCCGTTTCATTAAACCCTTGTGTGAGTGCTCTGTCGAAATTAAGATGGAACAAACTCTCGAGCAGCGATACGGGATAAAGTTTTGTTTCAAACTTTGGAAGAAGGCGTTGGAGACATTTGAGTCGCTTCAGAAGGCTTTTGATGAGGACTGCATGTCATATTCACAGTGCAAAAGGTGGCATAAAATGTTCAAGGAGGGTCGTGAGGAGGTCGCCCACGAACAACGATCAGGTCACCCGTCAACTTCGCGAGATGAAAGTTCGATTGACAAAGTGCGCGAATTGTTGATCTTTGATCGAAGAATGAGTGTCTGCCTAATGTCAGAAATACTTGACATTTCGAAAACCAATGTGCACGAGATCGTGAAGAAAACCTTTCAAATGCGGAAGGTGTGCGCCAAATTTGTCCTGAGAGTGCTCACCGATAACCAAAAGAACAATCTCAACTCTCCCCCAGCCGCCCTACAGTCCTGATGTGGTCCCGCCCGACTTCTTTTTGTTCCTGAAGATTAAAAATCCCTCAAAGGATAACATTTGGGGACCCTGGAGAACATCAAAGCGGCTACGACGAGGTTACTAAAGGACATCCCAGTGAAGGACATCCAGGACGCACATAAAGCATGGAAATCTCGTTGGAACAAGTGTGTTGAAGCAGGAGAGATGTATTTCGAAGAATACTAAGTAATTGTACGAATCGGTTCAATAAATTTCTTAAAACAAAAGTGGGAGCATTACTTTCCGCACAGACCTTGATATGCTTAGCATATTAGTAGCATTTTATAGCTTAGCAATTACCAGTTTCAGACGTTCATCTTTGGTTAATATGAGCGTTAATATAATCGGAAAAATCAATTTTTATAATGGAGATGTCTCTCATAAAGATGTTAAAAAGGATTGAACCAAATATACTGCCTTAACAGATTCCTGTATGTATGTTTTTGATGAAGGATTGGGATGTGTGAATTTTAACTGAAGACGTTAAATTCTCTAAGAAAAAATATAATATGGATTTGATATAGTCTAGTATTTGTCTCTGTTGTAATTGATGACAGGTGAAATGGCCTTCTCTACAAACAAATTAAAAAGATGGTAGAATATATAGTCTTCAAACTTCATCATTGAGCTGTGAGTAAGTCATTTTTAAAAAGAGTTTTGACATAATTGTAAGTAAGCTAATTGTTAGATAGTATTTTTAATTTTTCCTAGTTTATGAAACTTAAATATGCATTGACATTTGTTATTAAATATACGCACGCTTTTTTATGTATTTTTTAGTATGGCATTGGGTATTGTATTGTAGTCCAATGATTTATTTGTTGATAGGATTTTGATTATAGAAGCAAATTCTCTGGATGATGTTGGTTTAAATTTTTCCTCTGGTGTTGGTCTTTCGACGAAGTTGATAACTATTAAGAACCGGATCCTCGTTGTTATAAGAAATAAACAGTTACTAAAGATGATCTGCAAAAAGTTCGCATTTTTCTTCTTTGAAGTTAATATATGAATTTCCGAAAAGATTGAAAGTATCCCGTAAGATTGATGTAATAACCATTTGGTTGCTTTTATAATTCCGGATCTCCAGATTCAAAGTTACTAATGTATTTTTGATATAAATATATTATGTAGTCGTCGAGTTACTTTGTACTGACGACAAACCAGACAAACGATATGACAGAATTAAAACTAATGATGAAACAACTAATGGAACAGATGAGCACTATGTTAAACCTGTTAACCATGTTCGTCACTAAAACACATAATGGATAACATTTTTAAAATGGCGATATGGAACGCCAACGGGCTATTACACCACAAAGAAGAACTCACAACCTTCATCACAAATCACTGTATAGACATCGTTTTAATCGCAGAATCACATTTTACAGAACAAAGCTACTTCAACATTCCAAGGTATGACGTGTATGCAACACAACACCCAGACGGCACCGCTCATGCTGGTACAACAATAATAATACGAAGTTCAATCAAGCATCATGAACTACTAAAATACAGTCAACCACAACTACAAGCTACAACAATAGTAATTGAAGATTGGCTAGGTCCAATTACAGTATCAGCAGTCTATTGTCCACCACAACAAAATAACATACGAGCACTACTTCCATACACTAGGCCCTAGATTAATCTCGGGTGGAGACATTAACGCCAAACACGAATACTGGGGTTCTAGACTAAGCACCGCCAAAGGAAGAGAAATGATGAAAGCAGTAAACAACTTAAGGTTACGACCTCTGTCCACAGGTGAGCCTACCTATTCGCTATCTGACCTCAGAAAACAACCTGATTTGCTAGATCTGTGTTTCGTGAGAAACATTAACCCGAACTTACTAAAAACAAATTCCTGTCTCGACCTCTCGACGGACCATTCCCAGTAATAGTGACATTAGGCGCAAACGTAAAGGTCAATGTCAGATCAACATTCCTCACCAATAAAGCCACAAACTGGAATCTCTTCCAAGAACTAGTCAATGAATCCTTGCAAATGCAAATACCTTTAAAAACAGGTTGTCCAAGATGCGGCCCGTCAGGTTACACCAGAACTCGTTCAGCACATCTAATCGGAAAATTATCGTATCATAGTGAAGAAGAAAGTCGCAGAGAAACGTAGACTAAGAAGAATCTGGCACACAACAAGACATCCAAACGATAAAAGAGCGCTCAATCATGCTACCTCCGAGCTCAAAGACCTTCTGCGCAACATTAAAAATCAACAGGTACAAAACTACCTGAAACACTTATCTCCAACAGAAACAAATGATTATTCTCTCTGGCGAGCTACAAAACACTTAAAACATCCGAAACAACACAAAGCACCAATTCGCGCCAAAAACAATACCTGGGCAAAAAGTGATGGAGAAAAGGCGGAAACCTTCGCAAAACATCTAGAAAAAGTTTTCGAACAATTCCCGCCGATAGTTAACAACGAAGAAGTCCACAGATCTTTAGAAACGCCGTACCAGATGAGCCTGCCGATTAAAAAGTTCAACGCCTACCAGGTAGAGACTACTATACTTAAAAAAGTGAACTCCAATAAAGCTCCAGATCAAGATCTAATCACTGGAAAAATACTAAAAGAACTACCAGATAAGGGATATCATTTCATAACTTATCTATTCAACTCAGTCTTAAGACTACGGCATTTTCCTGACCAATGGAAGAATGCCACAGTTATTTTAATATAAAAGCCAGGTAAACCTAGAGACCAACCTGCGCCCTACAGACCCATTAGTCTTCTACCGGTGTTATCCAAGGTTTTTGAGAAAATGCTCCTAGAAAAGCTATATCCGATTCTCTTAGACAAACATGTCATACCCGATCACCAATTCGGCTTCAGAAAAAAACATGCTACAATAGAGCAGGTACACAGGGTAGTGAATAAAGTCTCCAAGGACTTCGAAGAGCGAAGATACTGCGCTGCCTTTGACAAGGTCTGGCACCAGGGGCTGCTATACAAAGTTAAGGAAACCCTACCCACGGATTACTACAAAATATTCAAATCATACCAAACTAATAGGCATTTCTCCGTCAAATATGGCAGCGAAATAACACCCCTCCATCCTACCATATCAGGAGTACCCCAAGGCAGTGTCCTGGGCCCCATTTTGTACTTGATACTTACGCGAGACCTCCCAACATGTACAGGAAACATGGTTGCTACCTTTGCCGATGACACGGTTATCCTTACATCACACACAGATCCAAATCAAGCATCCCAAAAGCTTCAAGCTCACCTAGATAAAATACAAAATTGGTGTAATAAGTAGCGCATAAAAATAAATGATATCAAATCGGTCCAGGTAACTTTCACACTCATAAGAGGCAACTGTCCGCCGGTGCAGCTAAACGACCACCTGATCCCTCAAGCAGATAGCGCTAAATACCTGGGCATCCACCTAGACAGGAAACTAACCTGGAGACCACATATATGGGCAAAGCGTAAACAACTAGGGCTTAAGCTACAAAAAATGTATTTGCTAATCGGGCGTAAATCGCAACTTTCTCTGGAAAGCAAAATACTTCTCTATAAAGCCATGCTTAAACCCATATGGTGTTATGGAATTCAGTTATGGGGCACTGCTAAAACTTCAAATATTGAAATACTGCGAAGATTTCAATCCAAAGTGGTAAGATCATTAGTTAATGCACCGTGGTATATTCCCAACGAAACCATAAGACGCGATCTTGGAGTTTCAATGGTTAATCAAGAGATACAAAAGTTTAGTGCGCGCTATTACGATCGTATCAGTGATCACCCAAACATCTTAGTGGAGTGCTTACTAGACAATGACGACGAAGTGCAACCACGTTTAAAAAGATTCAAACCCGCAGACCTAATTGTCAGATTCGTGCAATGTGTCGGTTAATCAACAGTTCCAACAGTGTATAGGATAAACTAGTTTAAGGGTAATAGAGGAGTGTCATCAGTGGATGCACTTCCTTCATGTTTATTATGTTCTTTGACCATATGTCATAACAACTACTGAATGTCTAAAGACAGATTGTAGTGTAATAATAAATTAAAAAAAAAACTTTGTACTGCGATAAAATAAATTATTTTCGATATTTTTGCTTGCCTAACGTAAGGTCCTTTGTTATTCCTTTCTTAGCGTGTTTTTTGCCTAATTAAAATTTAGGTAATAAACGCACACTTTTTGTAGGTTACTAAACACTGTTGAAGATACTTTTTCTTGTGTGTGATTGTATCATCAATTGTTAAAAACTCAAGATCGTTTGAATACTTGAGTTGCTGGTCAAGAGTTGTATTATAAAACTACCAGTTGACTATCCTACTAATTAGTCTATGCTCGGGGATATATTTTGCTTAGTTTGTTATAAATAAAATGATTATTTGTAAGTATTCCGAATCTATTTAATTGAACACTTGTTGAAGTGATTGACGTTTTTGTAGGTAAAAATATTCAGTATATTGGATAAGAGCAATAAGTGGGTTCATTTGAGCTTTCTTTTGAAAAGCAAGTAGATGTTATATAGCAAAATTTTATTTCAGCCAGGTTTGTTACTCTACATTCTCAAATGATGTTTTTAGAGTTTAAATTTTCGATAAGTAGGAAAAGAACACGATTGTCACAAAGTAAGATCTTCGCCTGCCAGGCTGGCGCGCGGCGGTCCTGGATTCGACTCTCGAATCAAAAGCAACAGCAAACACCAAATATTATTTGGTTGCGTCATACAAAAGTGTAGGACATTGGATAATAAAAATTGTTTAATTGGTTCGACATAGGGATGGAATAGATTTAAACAGAATGATAGGAAGCTGATATTTTAGGTGCTGAGATATTTATTTTCAAGTACTACGATGATTTGAAGGTTCTTGCTATGTATAAAATAAAATTACATGTTACGTGCCTCCCTTCTCCCCATTTTTCAAAAGGGAAAACAAAATAGCAGAACCAACTGACATGTTTTTGTATTTTAAAATCCATTTTAGTATAAATAATATTATCTAAAAATTTACTATATATTTAAATAAGCAATAAATTACATGTATTGTATTCTTTCTATTATAAATAATGCCCATTAAGAGGTAGAGCTGCATGTAAAGTGATGGTGGCATAAACAAAAACCTCTTTAACAAGTGTAAAGTATATTCTTGTAATAAATATTTATTACCCGCTAATTATCTCAAGTTCAATGTAATCAAGATCGATAATTTAAAGATATAAATGTATCAAAATACTCCAACCCCCAAAACTGGTTAAGCACATATCAACTACTAATCAAAAATTTTAAAAAAATGCTGCTAGTGATGCTCCACTTTTTTAACTCTTGAAATTCGTCAATTCACTACAGGAGTGTCAAATAATATACTCAATGTTTAATGACAACATTTTATGTATTACTGAATTTGAGACAAACAGACTGGGGATATATGAATTTCTAAACTACAGAATGGGTCAAAACTATTGTGTTTGCAGATTTGAAAATATTGAATATTTTTATTAATCAATGATACAGTTATTGCAATTTTCTATAATGTCTACAATTTCTGAAAGAAATTATTTTCCAGAAATCTCATCAAACTGGATGTACTCTAGCTTTTGTCACGGATTCTGCACTTTTATCTTCTCGTTTCCAGTTTTTTCTTGTTTTCATAATATCTGAGCAGAGAAATGACCTTAAAGATATGACGTAATTTATTGTTGCTTGTAAAAAAATATGGAACTTGTGTATGGAAGTTGGATATAAATTAAATTTCTTTAAATACCAAAAAGCAGACTTATCAATATTCGTCAATTTTTTTAATTCTAGTTTTTAAATTATATTCACGTCTTATCAATACTGAAAATCCATCAAAATAAGATCAAGTGTAAAAACTAAAATTGTCATTTCGAAACCTGACAAACTACAATTATCTATTCTAATTGTTCCGAATACATTGCTTAAGTACATCTAAAGTAAACAAATTTTCGGAATTATATCAACAAAATGTTTATTTAAATATTCTTGAATCAATGCTGTTCTTTATTATCACAACTATACACTTTTTGTAATTTATTTGCTTTTAATAATTTTAATTATTTAATTATTCATAGTAAACCAACTTTTATGCAGTACTCTTTATAATCTATTATTTATTTACGTTCCACAAAAGTTGCAGAGGAGCAACACACAATATTTAAAGGCAGTAATTATAATTGCAATTAAATAATTGCATAATTACATAATTTTTCAATAATTAGTGCCTAATTTTACTGTTTATATTTGTTTAAATTTGATACTATATTTTTTTAAGAAATATATCCCTAAAATATGATATTCTTAGAACTATTCACAAAAACAACAAGTACAACACCTTAAGAAAAGATCAACAAGCAACTATTCTATAACAATGTTTTGTATTCTAAACTTATTAGCAGAAATTATCCTACTTCTCACCTAGACCATCAAAAATATTTTTTAGATGTTACTTGCTATTTAGATTTTTCGATGTCTACGTTTTGTTCCGTTTGCTTGTAATTTACAACCGAGGAAATTTTGAGCCTTTCGTTGAAGTCAGCGGCAAACTTGCCAATTTTGTTTATGCAGTCGTCTGCACTTGCATCCACGACAGCAGAGATTTCTTTCCAAGCAAACTCTATATCCTTAGCTTCCGTTAATCGACTGCAGATCACAAACCGAATGACGTATTTGCCGCGAAAGTAGCAAGGAATCACATAAATATTCCTGCGCTCCGTAAGCGTCTCGAGCAGCTTCTTTGTCGCCTCGTCGCTGCCCTTCAGCCTAAAGCACACTAGCCCCATACTAGATGTACATACTTCAAACCTGGGGTCGCCTTTAACCAGCTCCTCGAAGTAATTCGCCAGCCCAATCTGCGTGCGGATGTGCTTTTGAATACCCTCGACGCCGTAGGTCCGCAGGACAAACCACAGCTTCAGAGCCCTGAAGCGGCGCCCCAGCGAAATTTGCCAGTGGCGATAGTCCGGGGCTAAGCCCTCGTGCTGGTGCTTGAGATAAATCCGGTCCACGTTGAAGGCCTCAATGAGGTAACGCGCATCCTTCACCCACATCGCCGAGCAGTCCGAGTTAACCAGCATCCATTTGTGAGGGTTGAAGTCGAACGAGTCGGCGAAATCCACTCCCTTCATTAGGTGCCTGTACTCGGGGCAGGAGAACGCCGACCCGGCGTAAGCCGCATCTACATGCAGCCAGACCTTCTCTCTGTTGCAAACGGGCCCCAACTCCTCGAGATTGTCGAAGGCGCACGTGCCGGTAGTCCCGAGCGTCGCGACCATGTAACAAGGAATCAGCCCGGCCTCTCGGTCTTCCTTTATAGCTTTCGCTAAAGTTGCGCCGGACAAGACGCAATTCTCTTCTGCCGGGAGGAGGCGCATTTTCATAGATCCCAGCAGGCCAGCCTTCTCGACGGAAGAGTTGGCTTGGTCGGACGAATAAGCGACCAACTTGCCCTTGATGGACTCCTCGGACGCATCGGGGTCCTGCGACTTAATGTAGCGCACCATTCTTTCCTTTGCGGTCAGCAGTGCTATCAAGGTTGATTCGCTTGCGGAACCCTGAATTAAAAAAAATATATAATAAAATATATTATATTATATCGTATAAAAATAATTTTTATAATTTTCCGATTAAGAGATCTTAAACGTTTCTAAAAGCAGAGTGCAATTTTCTAAGTATAATAAAGATCTCATTACACAAAATCTTTAAAAGATGTTAGTTGATTTTAATTCTTATTCAAATAACCTTTCCATATCACACAAATATTAGAATAAGCAAAGTCTTACCATGATTGCAATTTATTGTTATATATTATAATACATATTAGATCTAACGGCAGCATGGGTAAACAAAAAGAAGAAAAATAAAGAAAATTTTTGGACAAAAACCCTAACATGTAGGAAGTTTTAGACGCGCCGAGAAGAAAGTTTCCAATAAACACAAAAAATGATTAAGAGGTGGTGGTAGACATTTAAGAGCCGTTGCAAACAGTTGTGATTAAGCCTGGAAACAGATAGGCCAGAGAAGAAATAATTAAAATCAGCTAACCCATTCTAGAAATAAATGTATTGTCAACTAGTGTCAGATGCGTCAAAGGAATTTTTAATTAAACTACCTGTCGAAGCAAACCAAATTGCATGTTAGCAAATTAGAAGAGCTCGATTTAACAATTTTACTAGTCCTAACCTACGAATATGAAAACCCAGGAATTCCATGGATTCAGATGTGTCGCTACAGAAAATAGGGGAAAAATTAGAACAGTCCGAAATTTAAAAAAATTAACAAATTTATGGTAGTTGAAAATGAGTACGAAAGAAGAGTCCAAACATTCAAGAGAGTATACTTTAAAGAGCAGACCAACAAATTAGTAGGGTAGTTTTAAAACTTTGTGCAAAAGATTATAAGCAAGCATAGAAGAACAATTCAAAAAAGAAATACAAGAAATAAAAAGTTTCAAAAATAAATTTCAAACAAATACGGTAAATTATTTTAGATATTTGGCCAGATAATTAAAAAGAGAAAATAAACATAAAAACAATCCAGAAGTTCCAGCAATGCTTTCTAAAAATAATTTTCGGAATTAAAAGTAAATTTGAAAGAACATTTTGAAGTTTAAAAGAATAATCAAAAAATGTAAAAAGGCATTCCGGGAGTTTTAGGAAAAGATTCAACAAAGAGATTTTAAAAAACTGAAATAACCAAAAATAAACGCACGGAAACACGTCAGGGGTCTTAGAAAGGACTTACAAGAAAGTACAGAGGATCGTCAAGATGTTTGAAAACGAAATTAAAAGAATTAGAGATAAAAGCAGATGCTTTGTGATAATTCCATAATGTTAAATGGTCTTTTAGAATAAATTTGCGATAATCTAAATCGCGTTTATTAATGTTGAGAAGTAGAACTAGAAAGTTCTAAGACACCTGCTTGATGAGTGTCAAAAGTACACTTTGGAGTTAATAAGAACTTGCAGGAGGTTCGATAGCAACTTTATTGGTAAAGAAGACGTGACAAAATAGTGCCAAAAGTGCAAATTGTGTGCGTTGAGAAACAGCCATGTTAGAAAAAGGCAACCCAATGAAAAAATTTCATGAAGAAGAAGAATAGTTGACACTTTTTGTTTATCTCCAAAAATTCACAATGACAACAAAGATGCGCTTTGTTGTTGTAGATTATTCATTAATAGGGCTAGAGCGAATGGGGTACTACGAGATGCATTCAAGTTATAACACCTCCAATTTTTTTTCTTACACGCAAAAACTGAAACTTGTGTCACTTCTTGACGTAATCTTCCTACAGCCGTACACATTTTTCACAACATCGACGCCATGATTCCATGGCCGTTGCGAACTCTTCTTTAGAGGTGTGTTTTGACTACTGGAAAATCGCTAATACAATAGCAGCACGACTAGTGAATTTGCGATCACTAACAGTATCTTTCATTGTTGAAAGCAGCCAAAAGTCGCTAGGAGCCAGGTCAGGCGAGTAGGGAGCATGAAAAATCACTTCAAAGTTGTCAGCATTCGTGGCACCCACCTGGAGGACACTTTTCGCATTTTCAGGTCTTCATGCAGGATTGTGTGCACAGATCCCACGGAAATGCCAACTTTGGAGGCAATGTTCCACTCCAAAACAAGTTTCTCCACTCGCTTCATCATGTCATACCGGCTGGTGCGAGGCCGAGATTGCCTGGGTTTGTCGTCACACGACGTTCTGCCTTCTTTGAACTGTCGCACCCACAAACGCACATTAGACACATCCATAACACCATCACCACATGTCTCTCAATTTCAACCGGCATCACATTACGAAAATTGAGAAAACGAATGATTACACTCTGTTCTTGTAATAAGTATCAAAAACAGTCATTTCTCGCCGCGGTTGTTAGAGTCTTGTGTTCCGTGCAATACTGCCACCTCTGTTATGCATTTACAAAGAGTGTGCGCATATTTTGAAACAAACCGCATGTTTCTATCTGTTCCTAGTCCTGAAAAAAAATTCGGGGGTGTTATAACTTGAATGGTCCTTCTACATCAAAAGCCATCTACGGTTCACTACACAGTTCTGCCATTAAAACACATTCAATGCCGGGGTCGCATACCGATTTCTTTACGGCCCTTTTTACAAGTAGTGTAAATAGTCGCAGTTTTTGAACAGAACGACTTTAAAGATAGAGGAGGATTGCGTGCAGCCGCAGCGGCGAAGCAACGCACGAACATCCAGGGAGTTCCAGGCGCATCGCAAAGAAAGATTTCAGTAATCTGATGAGGGGGTAGATACAGCATCTACAGATTCTCGAAGCTGTATGAGAAACAATCAAAGGGAGCAGTGGCAGACAGTTGCGGTCAGATGTGGATCGTGTAGTGTTTTAAATGCACTGTACAGCCAGTACAAATAAATGATTAGCGTTAGTGAATTAGTTAATAAGATTCTAACACACTGTAGGGATAAATATTGCATATATATGGCAAATCATTGTTAAGCAAAAATAATTAATTAAACACACAAACCAAAGTTTTTACAATATTTTTGTGTGTAATAATTTTTTGGGCAAATCACCGGAAAATGGGACAAACTTTAATTCTACTGATGCTAATGAATGCTGCAAAAACAAATTAGTTTTATGTAACAAACTACAGCTCTTTTATGTATTGTAATACTTATGATTTGTTGTATAACTGCTTATTCACAAACAATATTCTTTATTATTTTTTAATTAACCCTACCATATTCACATGTTACAGTTACTAAATGAAAAATTGTAAGATCACATCCACAGAAATCCTAACACACCCATCACTTCCTTCATTTGTTATAAAGCAAGTTTTGTCTTATTTTATTGTAAGCAAATAAAATAGTATACACGCATATTTATAGATAAAAATATCTTGCAATATTCAAAGGAAGTAAATGGGCAAGTAGTTCTGCGATGAAATTAGGGTGAGATTAGCAGGCTCGCTATAATCTTTTTAGTCCAAAAGCATACATTATTGTTAATTATAGACATTTTATCTTCAATTAATGAGTAAATGGGACACAATTTAAAAAATTATCGTAAGTAGGCATGTATAAAGTTCAATATATTACATGCAAATATCAGCGGTTTCGTAAAGACAGCATAAAAAAAGTAAAATTAAAAATTTATTAATAAATCAATTTCAAATCCATAATAGATAGTTACAAAATGAAAAACATTAATAGCTCTATTATTTTTCCTTGCATACTTGTTAAAGTCGAAAGCATCTGAGATCAAATTGTTAGTTGTATTGTCACTTGCATGAAGTGTTTAGATTTGGATAATGGAAAAATTACTGATAAAAACAAAATAAGAACTACTACAGGCGGTAAAACTACTAGTCACGAAAACAAAAATACCAAAAGCTAATGAACCGATAATAAGAAAATAAAACGGGTGGAGGGTCAAAGGAAAAAATAACCACGACATAATAAGACGATAATGATAACACTTTTATATTTAATATTTTTATCAGGAAGACATTTATAACGATAATGACTGCTGTCAAATTTATCTGCACTTATTAGCATAAATACAATTAAAAAAAATAATTACGGCATGCAAACATAACAAGTAGTTGCAAAATATAAATTTGGAAGGAAAAATTCAATGACGCAGGAAAGTAAACGCTTATTGAAACTGAAGTAATGATTGTATAATCAAGTAGGGTATTTTATTTTAAACGTTTATTTATGCCATTTATGAACAATGATATCACTTAAATGTTCACCACGACTGTCTTTACAGACGTCGATGCGATGGTCGAAATTTTCTATAACATTTTTAGGTAGAGTCGCTTCAAATGGCGTTTATGCCGACAATTATGTTGTTCTTGAGGTCTTGGTTGGTTGGTTTACTGAGCTAGACTTTATTTTTCAGATATCCCCCCAAAAGGCGTCGAATCGCACGAACAAGCAAACGAATTGATATTTTCATTTCTTGAAAATAAACATTCACCGAACTTCGATTCGCACATGTTGTGTGGCATGTTGCGTATTGTTAAAAATAAACATTATTTATGTCAGTTTGATTAAGTTTCGGGAAAAAATAGTCATTAATCATGCCGCGATATCGCTCGGAATTCACAGTATTCGCATTTCCAGCCTCATTTTCGAAAAACATGGTCCAATGACACCTTTTTACACAGAGCACAGTTTGAGGATGCATTGCTTATTCTTGATATTCTCTTGGATTCTCGTTCGCCCAAATTCGACAGTTTTGGTTGTTCACCGTTCCATTCAATGTGCAATGCGACTCATTGCTGGAGATGATTTTCGATGAAAAATTCGGATCGATTGCACGATGTTGGAGGAGTCAATCATGAAACACGCGTCAGCTGCAATTGTCAATTTGCTTGAGTTCTTGAGTCAGTTGGATCTTGTAAGCGTGTAAATTTAAATCTTTGTGTATAATACGACGTAAACTAGCCTCTGAATAGCCCAATTTGCGATTGACGACCTATGGAGAATTTTGGGTCTTTTTTCATACTCTCCTTTAACGCAGTGATACTTGTTAGTGTGCGAATAATTTTGGATCATTCACTCTTCGGCATATCACCAACAGAACCAGTGGCTTTAAATTTTCGCACCAAACGACCGATGGTGGTCTCATTTGGACGGTTATAACCACCGAAATAATCGCTGAGAGCTCGATAGATGATTTTTATTTTTTTTGCTGCTATATTTATAGTGTTTTTTATCATTTTAACATGGCATTCAATCGAATATGACTACATAGCTAAAAATGGCAAATCTTAAACTAAAAAATGAGTTGACACCTGTGTCAGATTAACGTTTACTTTCTTGCGTCTCTGTCGGCGGACCCTTTAGAACTTCAAGGTGAACTTCGAGTCTTCAAAAGGGTCTACGTTTTTAGTGATTTTAGGATTGCTATAACTAGTTCTGAGGTTCACAATTGTTAATGAGTAATTAATAAGTAACTAAACATTATGCCGGAAAATTTTTTTAAATTTTATTGTAGAACTCTCTACACACCTACAGCTCACAGGAAATCAAAAATTCAAATTCAAAATTAAGAAAAAATGTATGGAGCTCTACTGCAATCAAGTAGGATTATTTATACTTGCAGGTAATACAAAATTTCTTCTTTATTTAAAGTAATTTTTATTTGTTTTGTTTTATAATAGAACAACTGCGTTATCATATTTTTCAGTGCAGATTAAAAGTTATAATACAAGAAATCATTTATAGATCCTAAAATAATTTTGTTCTTTAAAAAAACTCTAACTCTATGGCATCTAATAGACACTCTGTTGTCAGATTCAATTGCTAATATTGTAGAATCATTTCCAAATTTTGTTTCTTGACAATTCATTCTATCACAATAGTAAAAACAACATTGCTACGACTTTGTTATGAGTTTATGTTGAGCTTTAAATCGTATCCCTATACGCGCAATCTTCAAAAGAGTAAGTTTGCATACATCTCACATAATTTTTTAAAACAGTCAAAAATATTTAGATTTATCTATGTATGATTCAAAGATCCTTTGGCAATCTCCCCTTCTTGAACAGTTATATCATTTATAATCAAATTGTGCAACTAATTCAGAAGATATAAATTATTATCGGTCAAAATATAGAAATTTCTTTTCCCCTGTTGTGAAGATTAATAATAAGATAAATCCTACTAAATCTGAAACATTTGTAAAACTATAAGTGAAAAAACCACTAGAGAACCATATCTAATTACTTTACTCAAAAATCTAGTGTAACACTGAAATTTCATTAAACTCAAAAAAATTGAATTTAACAAAATTAAAGTGAAGAAAAACATGTAGTCCCTCTTACTTGTATCACACCGCCCCCAGGTCCTTCTGAGCAGTTAAGAAACTGCTCGGGCAGCCCCAGCAGCCGTCCCAGCCAGTTCATCATGACCACCTCCAGCTCGGTGCACGCCGGACTTGACACCTAAGCGATAAGGTCGAGGCCTTAGAAAGTCAGTGACCGTTGCATAATTAAAGTGAAAACTATCTCCGCGGCATTGGGAGATTTCGTTTCGAGGTTACGTAAAAGGATAAGGACCGTACCCAGCTGAAGCCGACGCATCCTATCCCGGCGCTCAGCATTTCGCCGACGATTCCGGGAAAGGAGTTAGCCGTGGGGCAGTAGGCATGGAAGTTCGGCGAGTGCCAGTGGGTCACCCCCGGCATGATCACCCTCTCTATGTCCTGCATGATGTCCTTCCAGTCTTCTCCGGTCCGCGGGGCTTCGCTCGGTATCATAGAGTGCAAGTAGCCTGGCTTCACAGAGGGCAGTACTTTCCTGAAACATCCCTCGTGTTGATTTTTTAAACGTAAATCCACTTTCACTCACATTTCTCTTATGCCATCCAAATAATCCGCGATGTAATCCACCATGGCTTTTCCAAAGTCTCGGAACTGCTCGCTATCCATTTCGCGATCTTCGCGGAGCACTCAACAATAATCAGCACAAAATAGCCGCGTTTCTCACTATTGTCAGCTTTTATAGCGGCTGCTGCAAAAAAAACGCTGTAATGTCGCGATTCATCGGCGGAATTGCCTTGCGCTGGCTCTTGGGCGCAGTAAGAGTGAAGTCGCCGGAAGTTTTCGTCTCGAAATTACACGCCGGACTGGGTTAGTCTTTCTTCTCGGCTGCATCAAGATTTCACCAGTTCGGCGGTCATCTGAGGAGAATGATTGAAGCCGCTTGCATATTAAAATCCCATCAGCGGGCCGTAAAGGCGAGCCGGGCTGCATCGAAAGCGGCTAGGGCGAGGGGCTTGCGTGTCCCAGGTGGTTCGGGCGCCCCTAATTACCTGGCCGCGCTTCATTATCCGCCATCAACCAGCACGCCCAGATTACCAAATCACTGATAACGAACTGCGCTAGCTTATGGATCGTAACCGCTAATGCGGTTAACTCTGGCTAGCAGGAAAGCAAGGAAAATTGCAACGCCAACCGGAGAAAACAACACCGGCACAACAATTCGTTCCATATAATTATCATTAATAAGATAAAATTTAACGAACCCTTAATTATTACGGGTTTTTAAGCATATGTAGTAGTCATGCGGCTTGTGGCTGCAATTCTGTATTTGTTCTGCTGGTACATAAGTGCATTAAAAATTGAATTCGTTTCACTTAAATAACATTCGTTGCAACTTACATCTGTAAGTATATGGTTCATCTCAAAATCAAATTATCCAGTTAAAATTTACCCTAATCGCTTTCTGGTAAAAAACAAAATTGTTAAAAGAACATTAAATTTTACTCATAGTTTGATTCAATTTGACACCATAACACTAGTTACAGGAAAATATAACTACAGTCCAGTTAATAAAATATTGTACTTTGGATTTTCGTAACAAAACGCTCATTAAAAATTTTTTCCTAGTACATTCCTTTTAAAAGACAGGTTCAGTAAGTGGTGCAGAGCAATTGAAAACTTTCTTTTCGAGAAGATAAAGAAGGTCGTTAAAGGATGGCAGAAATACGTCGTAGTGCAAGAAGCAACGTCGAAAAGTGACATGTGCATTTGTTCTTCATCAGTAGAAATAAAGTTATTACATAAAAATTAAGTTTAATTTCTAATTCACAGTCTGGTCTTTTTGTACTCGAAGGTTATTTCTGATTCAAATCGTTGATTTACGAAGTTTATTCATGTCTTTTGTTTACTATCAATTTTGATGCCTCATTCTATTTTATTTCTTTTTTTTGTGGTATTTCTTCAACGCTTACGTTTCATATTCTGCTTGACTTTCCTACTTTGTTTTTTACTTATAACTATCGTAACTGGTCTGTAATTGTTTAATCTTTTTATATGTCTAAACTTTCACTTGTAATCACACATCTTCATTTCTTATGCACTGATCTCTTTTCATTCTTGGAGTAACACATTTTAAAGCTATTTTCCATTGTGGTTGCTGACTTATGACAATGAGCATTGCCTTGTTGGAATTTAACACCATGTAAGTCAGTGTAGCTGAAAATACGCGTTAACAAAGTCAGTAGAACAGTTTGTAGCACATTAACGTACTTTGCACTGTTCATACGGCCTACGCAAAGGAACATTTCGCCAACACCAATGGCAGCCATGTAACTGCAGACCATTATGCTGCCTCTAATGCTTAATAGTCGGCATCACATAATCTGGATGATATTTGTCGCCAACACGTTGTCTCACGAAAGTCGCACTTGAACTTCCGCATATATCTGTAAAAAAGATAAAAAGACAAATTTAAAAAACCTCACCTCGAAATTGGATTCATCGAACCAGACAACATTTGACCAATTCTCAGCCCGTTGTAGGCGGTTTTTTGTTGTCTCCTGAAAGCTACAGCTTTTTTCTGGCTTTGCACCCTATTAAGCCCGTTTCTACTAGCCTTCTTGCCGTTCGAGTTATTGGTTTTTCAATTTTTTCTGAGAACGCTGTAGTGATCTCAGAAGAAGTTTTTTCTGGTCTTTTACAAACTCTCGTACAGGATTTCTCTTCCGGCGCTCACTCATTTTCGGACCGTTCTTTGTTTGTTTGCGTAAGAATAGGTCTCCGCAAAACGGTTAATAACAGATTGCACTGCACACCGCGAATATTTCACAAATTTGGCAATCTCGATTTGGAACTTGCCCTGTTTGTGTAATAATTATATTTTTACACGTTTTTCCACACTAACATTACTACTTGTTGTCATTTGAAGAAAAAGAGACGATCAAATTTATTAATCGATTCCGTACGCCTTTTTTACACTATGACCAAATAGAAGTTGCTTAAATATTGAAATGTTCACAAAAAATCATTTTGCACGTCAGATTTTTTACGATTCTTTAAATATGCTACCTATTGCTTACATTTTATTGCTTAGCATGGAAATAGTGTTTATTTAATACTTACTAATAGATTGTATGACTTTAAATGGGAAGCAATTTGCGTCATACCGTGTCCTTGTCTATATTGTGTAAGCGCCAAGAAAAACACACACTGTGAATCGAAGAAGCAACCGATTTTAATGGTTGAGGGCTTTTTAGATTTGTCTTGAAGATACGGGGTGTGAGTTATAATTTTGAATGCGTTCTGAAAAAAATAACAGAGGGAGGGTGATCTTTTGACAGAAAATGGTATTGCAAGGGAAGTGCGCGTAAAATGGCGCCAAGCTCAAGTTAATAAATTGTTTGACTTTTAGTAGAACGCAATTTGCAATTTTCATATTATATATATATATATATATATATATATATATATATATATATATATATATATATATATATACGCCCCTATAGGGAGAAAACTTTAAAATTATTCAGGCTATATTCAAAGCTTACTTTACGTAACGCCAAACTTTTGTACGACTTTGCCTTCTTAATATCGTGCAAAGACCAACAGGTAATACCTGTGCTATTAAAACATCATCAGAAATAATTCACCATCTCCCTTATCCTTAAAAATGCAGTGCTATCTCTACTTAGAAACTCTATTCACGCTACCCGAAGAAACCTCGCTAATACCAATCTGATCCTCCAACATCCATCCTATTATCTGGAACACTTTCTCTAGGTTAATATATGACAAAGCGTCATATACAACCGAAAAGAAAACCGACACCCAGAAACGTAAATTTTCCAAGTTGTGCTAAAATAAACTACCTAATATCTTCTCCTTAATTAATCATTGCCTATTCAAAACTTACCTTACCTTTCAATATAAATTTTATCGCAAAATTAATAGAGCTCCCATGGGTTCCCCAATTGCACCTGTCATCGCTAACCTTTTCATGACCAATTTCGAAACAAAAGCACTAACTTTTTTCACCTTAAATCTACCTGCTGGATACGATATGTTCATGCCACTTTTATTATTTGGCCTTATGGATATAATACCCTTCCAGAATTTCTTTTCCCCCAAACCAAATTTACCATGAAAGCCGAAAATGACAATTCACCTCCCATCTTAGATACTCTTATAACAAGAAATCTTTCAAATGACAGCTTCCACTGTTTATACAAAACCCACTCATACTAACGGCTACCTAAATGCTAAATCCCATTATCACCCTGCTCAAATTCATTTAGTAGCAAAATTTCTCATCGCCAGATCCATCTGACACTGCGATATGGAAAATGGCCAAATAGAAATTAAAACCATTGCCACCATCCTACTGCAAAATGGGTATTCCAACAAATCCTTAACTAATAAAATCAAAAATATAAATAAAAACATTAATGCCTAATCCCAAAAAAATAAGCCGCATACCAATGAGGTAAAACATACGTACGATCTTCACAACTAATAACCAAATATCTGGGTTTATTCGCTCAGCAAAGGATTACTGCCCCAATGAATCCAAAGAAATTTATGAAATACCTTGTGAAGACTGTCAAATAACCTATATAGGTCAAACAAACCAGCAAATCTCCAACCGAATATATGAGAATTCTCTGGCTGTACGGAAAGTCTGGGGCAACGTTGCTAGAAACTCCTAGAGTCGCAGAGCGATGTGGCTGGAAGTGTTGTTGTGGTGCAGCTGTCAGGTTGCCTATTAACTTGTTTCTTAATTTGTCTGCCCTTGGGGTACAAATTCTTTGTAGCTGATTCTCTTGGCGCTGAAGAATGCGATGAGTATGGTTTTTACTATTGATTTGCTTATTCTTGCCTTCTTGGGACCAGTAGACTCCAAGGTGTGCCATTCGCATCTTTGGCCCTTTATCTCCAGGTCGTACTCGAAGGCCCATGTTTCGTCTCCGGTAATGGCATTGTCCAAAAAGTCAGGTTTCCTTTGCACTCGAGTGTTCTTGAAGGCGTTAGTCAACAATTTAGGGACCAACTTGGCGCAAATTTTCCGCGCGTGCAAATTGTTAAGAGTCTTTACTATCATTCAAACACTCATTCGATTATCGGTATTT
Organism: Sinelater perroti; assembly: GCA_036346155.1. Classification (NCBI taxonomy): domain Eukaryota; kingdom Metazoa; phylum Arthropoda; class Insecta; order Coleoptera; family Elateridae; genus Sinelater; species Sinelater perroti. The sequence continues at coordinate 16,434,370 of JARFIY010000046.1, forward strand.
AAACGATCACGAATACGAGTCACTTTTGCTGGTTGACGGCCATCCAGAGCAGGGGCCATCCTCCACCACGTTATCACGACGGTAACGCAAACAACGCTCCTCCAACACCATCCTTACCACACTCGTACAAAGATTTTTCTGAAAATGTCCGCCGTAGTTGTAAACAAAACGTCAAGAGTTTCCGAACTCCGACCACGGCCTATAATCCAAGAACCAACCACACTGGCCGTGAAAGCACATTTATATCTACTATCTCTGTTTATTCAAAAAGAACTGAAAATATTATTTACTCAAATTCTTAACCTTTTACGTGAATGTTTAAATATATTTAGAATTTAAAGTATTGGAATTTCAGCCTTATTTTAAACATTCACTGTGTTGGTATGAATTATTTACTAGTGCATGACTCCACTATTGTAATCTAATGCCTTCTATAGACTCAAATTATTAGACCAACGAAGACATGAATACTAATCATTCATTTTTATATTTGTAAAACTAAATTGAGGTCATACTGCATTTGAGCATCATAATCTATAATAGTAAAACTAGTAAAACTCACTTTTATAGGTATTAATGTGGTGACTCGTAAATAAAAACGCAACCGGTATGCGCATATGTATTTTAATATACGCGATATTCGTGATAGATATTATAGAACTTGGGTAGGCAGAAGTGTGCGTTACCATGGCTAACTGCAATCTGACCATTTTTCGGCCGAATGTAATAATTGATCCTCAAAAAATCTTGGTGAATGAAGAGGAAAGAAAATATTTTCTATAATCTTAGCAAGTAAAAGAATCCGATCGGCCCCAAAGCAATGAAGGATATGATCGTTATAAAGTTTTCTCTCCGCTATACATTTAAATTAATGAGTTCATGTTCCAATATAATCTATTACATGACTTTTGAGTAGCTTTTCAGCCTTTACAACGTCTGCCGATTTTATTTCATCTATTTCATTTAGAAACACGTTATGCGCCTTTCATTTCTGCAAAGGTTATCAAATTTTTGCAATAAACCCAGTAACACCAAAGTGAATTCAATAAATGCGTTTCAGTTTTTAACGGAATTACAAAACTCTGCACTAAATTTATTCCTTCTTTCAATATATTTATATCATTCACCGTAATAAATATTCCAACGACTTTGCTGTTAACGCCATTGATAATAATTGTTCGGCAGATTTTTTATATCTTTGTAAACTTTAACACAACCTAAATCGAGCCGTGGTAGATGAAAGTTAACAGTTAGAAGTCAGGTGACATAGTAGCCGTTCCCTGTACCCTGGCTCAAAGGCGGAAGATCGATTGTGCGTCCGCGTATGTAAATTTTACATGCGAAAGGTTTGCTTCATTATTATTTCGGTAAGCACGTACATTAAAAGAGGCAGAAATGAGTAAGGACTACGCGGGGCGATTTGTCCATGCACTCTGTTTGATTACGGAGGGGAGCGGGGCGCGGCGCCATAGCCCATAATCATTACTTTGTTATAGGCAAGACTGCGTGGAGTGACCGAAGGATAAGCAAAGAACGCCCCGTTCGATGTGCACATTGGCGCTGTTGTACAATGATGGCAATAAGCACAGAAATATGTTAAATACTTATATTTTTTGCGTGTTAATTGCGCTTTACATTAACTAAATTGCTAAAGACGTCAATTTATCACAGTAATTTAGGGTATTTTTTGACATGTTCAACAATGGTATGTATGAAGGTAATCTTTGGTTATTTAACTTGATGAATTAAAAAACTGACGAAAAAGACTGAGGACGTCTAATTGAGAAATTTTTTAAATTAAAATTATTTGTAACGAACAAAACATCAACCTTTTGTTTCAATAACTTACCATCATTTAGATAAATACGTTGTGCTACATGTTTCTGAAACATTCTTTTAATCGATTTTTGGGCTTTTTAAATTAGAGATAATAAGGGGGGCGCAAGATTTAGTAATTGCAAAGAAAATATAATACATTTTAGCAAAACTATAGTCACAATTTTGCTAAATAATGTAGTCTAGTATGTGTTCTTGCATTTTCAATACAAAATTTTTTGATCGGGTCAATAGCTGCCTTAGCCGGTCCAACTGAGATTTAATTATTTAACACTTTACATTCTTTTCATATACTCTTCGTTTAATAATTTTAGTCTCATGATTTTTTTTAGCTACACACTAGTGCAAATTATTATATTTTTATTAATAGATAAAGTGTACTAATAAGCTATTTATTTTCTATGAATTTGGAATATCCTTCAAGAGGCGTTATTACGTTTTTATCAGGCTTCAGTGACGCTCTTCCTCATCATTAATATGTTTTCCTCTCGTTTTGGGGGAAAATAGTAAGCAGCTCTAGGGCTGTAATATTTTTGGAGTTTGCCAACTGCATTGAGAACAACAATTATGTTGAAGAACTATATTAGTGCCAAATTTAACTATCTGCAATCGAGCTCAGTTAATGTTCTCATAATGGAGTAGTGTTAGCTTGTTTTAAAAATTTGTTGTTGACTATGACGTTTCAATCAAAAAAAGACTTATCGAAACCATTATATGAAAATACAGGACTTGGATTTGCACCCTGATTAAGTAATGCCAGTTTGTGCGTTGGGTCTGAATTCTATCACTTTCACCGGGGATATGCAATATAAAATCTATTTATTCTCTTAAAATAAGCAAGTAGCTCCTCTGTGGTGCAACTGAATTGTGTCTGAGACGCACTAGACTCTTAATCCAAGACTCCAATTGCGCTTCGGCAATTTTACCTGCCTAATCCTACCTTATTGTACCCTCTAATACTTTATCGAACTCTCAATATGTTATAAATTATTATTGTTTCTAAAATTACTTTTTTTCTCTCAACCGTGTTGATTGAAAAATATTTCTGTCCTGTTAGTTCCTAGGAACTATAGGGCGCCAGTGACGTTTTAAGCCAATTTATTAATTAGTTCAAGGATGTCAATCTTAGACGTTTAGTTATAATATAATAATAAATGAGCATCTGCAGTTTAAAAATTTGCAAGTGCCTGTAGTAAGAAAATTCGGAACTAAACAATCTAATCCCTAGCGAGTGTGTAGGGACGGATTAGTGGTCTCTGCAGGTCAGCGCACGCAACGGCACTGGAACCAAGGTAAAAGGTTTGGACGACGCATGAAATGGCGCTAAATTCTATCTTACAGGAGTGATACCCATACAGCAATGGATAGGAGAGGGTTAATATTTCCTGATCTGCAGTTAATAGATGTATAGGTATTAGCGTAGTTAATTATAAATATAAACACAATTGATGTCTAAAACATATATTTTAATGCACGCAATACTGTGGCAGGCAATCAAAAAAATAGCTAGCGACAAAATTAAGTAGGCAGACGCGCACCTAGCTACGGCTCGCCGCGATCTACCCTAGAACAGGCAGATGTGCACGTTGCAACGGCTAAATGCTAACTGCTCTATTTTTGTCGTTTGAAAAATCGGTCGAAGGTAAGGGTCGAAAGTTGAGCATCTTGGAGACAATAAAGGAAGATATATTCTATCATCTTAACAGGTAAAAGAAACTAAATGGCCAATGTACGACAAGTGAGAATACTTATAAGATATTATTTTCTCTCTCTCTCTCTCTCTCTCTATATATATATATATATATATATATATATATATATATAAAACTGAATGATTGTCCTATTATCATTATTATTACTTTGTCGTCATCTGCCGCGGCTCATCTCACCAAGTAAATTGGCCACACAGAGCACTGCATAGTCATATCGTTATATATTTGGTCTGTGTCTAGGTGTGTTCAATTTTGCAGGTGGATGTATGGTATTTGAGAGATTTTGTTTACGATTTGCGTTAGATAGTAGCCTATAACGAATCAGTGAAAAATAATTGATAATGATAAGGAAAAACTGCACAATAATATTAAAGAAAGTACGTGCATGTTTGTATATTTGTTGGTGTTTTGATTACATACGCAACATGTACATACGTATATCAGAAATACCAATGAATTAACTTAAAAAACTAGAAATTTTATAAATTTAGCAGATTTAGTTTTTTAGGGAGTTATGCGTTGTACTTATAGGAATATCAGCAAAATATAATGCTAGATATGTAAGCCTCAAACAAAATTACACTGGGAGTGGCTAGGTAGTTTGGATGTATAATAATTTTGTGATTCTTTTATCTTAATTTATCAGCATCTCTGATATGTTACATTGTTTACGTTTAATCGTAAATATGTAGCATAAGATTTTTGCGGTGTAATGAAAATATAATAATGTATTTTGTCAGCCACCTTTTTAAATTTGTTTTTCAAGAATTTAATATTTAAAGCATCGAATCAAAGTCACTGAACTGCAAAGAAAAGCTTCTGAAAGGACAAGGAAAAACCTTAAAAAGCTAAAAACAAAAATTAAAAAATAATCACCGGAAATCCCAAATTCAAGAACTAGAAAAACAGAAAACAATATAACAGATCATTTTCAGTTTACCAACGTTAATAAAAAGAAAAATCTTGGTACGAAAATATTTTCTGTTCAAACCTAACAAGTAGTTATGATGCAGGTGTAATTGAAATATACTATTACGCATCGGCTCAGATGGTACATTTGTTTCCAGGAAACCACCCTATTAAATTTCCGAACAACGCTAAAGAATATAAATTTCTAATTAATTTACTTTAAATAACTTTACAAAATGGTAAATAAATATCTCGAGATCAACTTGTTTGGAGCAATAGCAAACAAACATTATTTAGTTTTTTTTTTAGATTTTAAATAAATATCCCACACGGCATAGGTTTAATTTTAGCTTCATAATTAATAAAGCCGAATGAACAAATATATCAAAAGATTTCAGGACATCGCAATAAAGTTTGTTATATATGGAATGGGGGAATCTGGAATCTCGATTTTGTAGCTCAGCATCATTAAATGTACATATCTATATCTTTAAAACTACATGAAGTACAAGGAAAGTGAATGAAAGCAAACAATACAGATAATTTTGTATGGGACATGTTCGCAAAGTATGTTACTATAAGATTGTAGTTTGTGTGCGTATGCAAAATGAACAAAAAATTATCAATTCTAAAATTCTCCTACGTGTAAAATAAGGGCTATGAGTCGATTTTCTAACGGAAATACATACACAATCTAAAATTATCTATTAATCACAAAAATATATGATAATTTGTGTAGACATTGTATAAAAATAAATAAGAGAAAGACCCCTATCTAATGAAAGTCTAAATTAAAATTTTTTTGTTAAAGACAAAAATGTGCGAGATATATTCCACATATGTTTAAGATTGAATGCAAAAGGAGCTATATAAGCATTTTATAGTTTTTTAACTAAATTAGGAAAGGTAAAATAAGTACAATTAATTAGATAGACCAAAATTAAACATAAATCTTTGGTTTATGTATAAGGCAAATGTTGGGCATCCAAACTTAATTTAACGCAGTGCTTCAGATTTCTGAAGATGAAGGGTAGAATTTGAAAAGTCAATTTTCGCAAATTTTCCATTAACTGTCTAAGGTTAATTTAGTCTCAGTTACACTCGTTATAAAGGTATAGCATGACTTTCCGTTCTTCTGATAAAAACAATTGTTCACAAAAATTTGAAACATTTTCATATCAGCAGCATGCTTTCTAAAAACAAAATTTTTCTTTTTCAAGTTTTGACCAGTCACAAATTACGCAATCAAACGAGAAAAACCCACTTTTACTTGCTAAATCATGTACAGTTGAGTATCTTTAAATTATGAGTCACAAATGTCAGAAACAACACGTCATAATATTAAGAAATTATTAAGACAACATCCCTAGTCTTACGTAACAAAGACTATGAATTGTTACAATTTGAAACACCGTTTCTTTAGATGCTGGTTGATTTATCAACAGTTCTGTGCTTTGAAGTTGTTTTACCATTTTAGTATTGGTAAAAACAGTTTAAGATCAACAAACAATTTCTAAATTTTGTCTAACGATTTTATTTCGGACTTACCAAGTCAAATAAGTCTATTAGGTAAATGTTCGCCTCGACTTAACTGATCATTTCATATAAATGACTATCGCTATGGTCTACTACGCCTTTTCCTACCTCATCTCCTGTCTAAACCAATTAGATACGTAATGACATTTGTGGGCCATACTGTCTTGTATTTTCTTATGCAGTTTTATCCTGCATTTTAAATTATTTGTAAATACAGTCTAACCTCCTCAACGAAATGAGAGCATTACTTATTGATATTATATACTTACTATATTTGCAGTATGGGTATACTTTAAGACTACTTTGTGTAATTAATTAAAGTACTCTGATCTATTAGATTTATGCACATACATTAAACGAAAAATTCTATACCATTAGACATTGACATTTATTACATAGCTCTAGTTTAGAATTGTTATTAAAATTTTGAGTAATGTTCACGTTTTACAAAATTGTTTATTTTACTAACATTCCATTAAATTAACCAAAACCTTGTTGAACTGTAAAATCTTACAAAGTTGAATAATTTTTAAAATTAATTTTAAATAAATCTTTGGCATTAAATAACCCAAATTATTTTACAGAGTATCAGCCGCGTTTTATTTGTTGATATTTCTAGATGATCTCTGATAGCTGAAATAAAATTGGTATAGCAGCAGCTGCAGGTCATCTTTATTCATAGCTATTGAAATATCTCTTACTTACCACATATTTTTTTTTGTATTGTGCATATTCTATTACTACATTCATAATCGCATTAAATATGAAAGGGCATAGTGAATCGCTTTTATTCATCGATACATTCTCCGGCAATTTTCCACTTTTTTTAATTTTGCTCTTATTTTTGTATGTATGTGTATATGTGCGTGCATAGGTGTGCACGTAAAAGTACGCATGTGCATAAGTGGGTGCACATTGTGTCTTTCTGTCTAAAAAGGAAATAAGTTTTATTAGCATTACTGAGAATATGTGCTTTGCAAAATTCCTGTTTCTAGTTACATTTCGAGATTGCCTGCTGGAATTTGTATTCAAAAATTCTTGTTGATTGTAGTATTCTGCAGAGTAGATTAATGCCTTTGTAGCTGTTAGGCAACCTGCTGATCAACTTTTATAAAGAGAAAATTTTTCTAAAACTCATGTTTCCATCATATTTTACAATTTTGTTTGTAATTTTATCATTGCCTGGAGATTTTTGTTTATCGAGATATTTAATGCTTCTCAATGTTTCTTCTTCTTCTGCATATACCATTGGCTTTTATGATTGTTCGTTTTTCTGTGTATATGGTATTACCATGGTATAGATTCATAAAGCTATTAACCCGTTTTTTTCTCATTGTTTTTCTGGCCCACTGTAATACACTCTCCTATATCCTGTTTTAGTTTATTCACTTTTGTAAACAATAAAAGTTATTTGTCTTGTCTTTTTTGTGTGTTCTAGTACTTATTCTTGATGTTTGTTATTGCAAAGCATATGTGATTTTAGACTCTCTTGCAACTTTCCAATTTTTTATTGTTTTCTCTGTTTTATATACTGAAAATTTTTTTATTTCTGTATTTGCTTTGCAAGACCATGATGCCTTTTTATTTTTATTGTAGATTTTAGCCCTTCAGGATTATATTATAATTTGTTTTATAGTGGTTTTGGTCAGGATTAAATTATGATCTTTACTTCTTAATGTTCTTTTGTTCATCATAAGTTTGTAGCTCAGCTGCAGACTGCGTTAAAGTTTTTCAGAGTGTTTCTGCGATTTTCTCGTCGTATCGGTGACCGCGACCATCCGCGCCATCGGTCAGCCACATACCGTGATTAAACAGCGCTAGCAAACAACAAAATGGAAATGGATCAACAAACAAGCATCGCCTACGGACAACCTATATTCGAACATCAACTACGCACAGGGTGCTCCAATGCAACTTCACTTCCACGCAACCTTCAATTCGTAAGCCAACCGCTATCAACAGGTAACAATTTTAACTTACCTCAAAATCAGTATCCTCCCACCAATCTCAACAACAATTTAGCAACTACCTCACAATCTTTAACAACAACGACAGAATTCTCTATCGAATGACGTCTACTAGTGACGAAGAAATTCAAGAAGTCGTAAACGATAATTCCACCAACTAACAAATGGCAAACCGTTAAACGTCTTAAACGTAGAAAACTATCCCAACCTATCAAAGAAACTACGCAATACCTTTAACAAACAGATATAACAGCTAAATGAAGAAGAAGAGGCACTTACCAGACAAGTAAACAATACAACCATAAACCTCCTCCGATATTTGTGTACGGAGTTACACTACATGTTTGACATGATCAAAAGTTTAAATACAGTTGCGGAAACTGAACAATTTAACACAAAAACTTTAACGATAACACCATAAAATAAACTGTCAACTCCGAAACCTACAGGAAACTAATTCACCACATGAAAGATGCCAACATTGTTCCATACGTCCAGCCAAAGAGGACCGTGCTTCAGAGTGGTTATCAAAACCTACACTTTACAACCGACATAAATGAAATTAAGCAAGAGCTAGCCAATCAGGACACCAAGTCAGGAATATTTAAATGGAAGAAGTAGTGTCTAAAGAACCATTAAACCTATTCTTTGTAGACCTAGCCAGCGGATAACAATAAAGAAATATATAATTTACGAGGTATCAGAACAGAATAGTACAAGTCGAGCCACCCAGAAAACCAAGGGCCTTACTCAGTGTACTTGTCAGCAATATGGTCACACTAAAACATATTGTAACAGACCTTCTACTGTGTGAAATGTGAGCCCATAATTCCACAAGCTGTACAAAACCAAACAACACCCTGCCACATGTGCACTATGCGGTGGTCCCCACCCTGCCAACTATAGAGGATGCGAATTCTACCATACTCTCCTCAAACAACCCAATAATGCCAACAACAGACTTAATATTCAACAATTACCAGCACCGCCAACAGGCCAATACGTATTCGAATATACTAAGAAATCAAAACCACCAAAAACCACTAGAGGAAAACTCAATTACCCACAACACGTTTCTAAATGAGTTTAAAAATATGTTCCAACAGCTAATGCAACAAAACAGCTCAATTCTTACCATGCTTACAACGCTCATCAATAAAATTCGCTAAATTTGTACGAATTTCCCAATGGAATGCCAACGGCATCATTCAACACAAAAACCAAGTAGAGACTTTTCTACATCATAATTCAATCGACATACTACTTGTTAGAGAAACGCACTTTACCGACAGATCCTTCTTTCGTATTCCATCCTATTTAACCTATAATACAAACCACCCGGACAACACTGCACATGCAGGTACTGCAATTTTAATAAAAAATACTATAAGTCACTACATATTACCAAAGTATGAAACAAATCACTTGCAAGCCACTTCACTCAAAGTCAAAACGTCCTCCTACGAGATAACAGTTTCTGTAGTATATTGCCCTCCTAGGCACTACTTGAAAATCAACCACTTTAAGGACTTCTTCAACACACTAGGCTCCAAATTTATTGCTGGAGATGATTTCAACAGTAAACATACTCTTTGGGGCTCTCGGCTAACAACTACCAAAGGTCGTGAGCTAGCTAATCTAATCCAGGAAAAAACTATTTATTTCTGTCCACCGGTAAACCAACATACTGGCCCAGTGATCCAAATAAAACTCCTGATGTGTTGGACTTCTTCATCACCAACGGAATCTCCTCACCATACATGGAAGTATTTCCTAGTTATGATTTGTCATCTGACCATTCCCCGATAATTCAACTATTAGTACTTTCGTAATTATTAAGAATTTTACACCTAAATTTTATAACAACAAAACCAACTGGGATAAATACAAAATTCAAGTGGAACAACGGATTAATCTAAAAACAAGCCTCAAAACCCATAACGAAGTCGAAGACGCTTTGGATGCCCTCACAAGTACCCTTAAACATTCAGTTATGGAAAGTACTCCATCTCTGCCAATAGCTAATACCACAAAATCAATACCACTTGAAATAAAACATTTAATTGGTAAAAATCGGAAGGCACTGTCTAGGTGGCACACAACCCAGGCACCCGTGGATAAAAATATACTGAATCGCATTAGCAATCAATTAAAGGCGCAACTTAGAGAATTCCGTGAACAATCCTTCACTGACTAGATGACAACACTAAATAGATTCGACAACTCTATCTGGAGACCAATTAAATCCAAAAAAACCCAAAAGAACACAATGCTCCAATAAAAAATCTTGCTGATCACAACGCTAAATGGGTGAGAAGCGACCAAGAAAAGGCTGATCTTTTTTCATCTGGCATATGTCTTTAAGCTCAACAATCAAGATATAACTAATGACATCGTAGCAAGTTTATCCAACATTCCACAATCCCCATTTCGAATTAAATCCTTCACTCCACACGAAGTTCAGAACAAACTTAACCATCTTAACATCCGAAAAGCACCAGGTACAGACGGTGTGACGCAAAATGCTCAGGAATTGCCGAAAAAGGGATACTCTTTACTACCTACATTTTAATGCCATTTTAAGACTGCAGCACTGGCCTCCAATGCTAAAACGCAGAAATAATCTTAATAAATAAGCCAGAAAGAACCCAAATGACGTAACCTCATACCGTCCAATTAGTTTGCTCCCTACAATTTCCAAGGTATTAGAACGCTTATTACTACAGAACTAAATGCCGATATTTCACCAGATACCTGGCTTCCTCCCCATCAATTTGGTTTCCGAGCAGGACATTCTACAGTTAGCAAACACATAGATTAATCCAAGTTATTAACCACGCTTTGAACAAAAACATTATTGTACTTCAGTTCTACTGGACGTTAGAGGCCTTTGATAAGGTCTGGCATACAGGTCTCTTATATAAAGTCGGAAACCCTCCCTAAATATTTCGACATCTTGAAATCCTACCTTTCAGACCGCAAATTTAGAACCAAAGTAGGAGATGCCAAATCAGACTATCATTCCATAGAAGCAGGTGTACCACAGGGAAGCGTCTTGGGACCGACCCTCTACAACCTATACATCCGATATCCCAACAACCACTGAAACTACTATCTGTACTTTTGCTGATGACACTGCCATTAGCAGCTCATGAAGACCCACAATAGCATCTAACCTAGTACAAATCCACTTAAATGTACTCCAGGCTTGGTTGCATCTCTGGAAAATTAAAATAAACGAAAACAAATCACAGCACATAGACTTCACTCTAAGACACGAACGTTGTCCTCCGTTTTCTCAATAACGTCGAACTCCCTCGACATATCTATCAAATATCTTGGATTCCACCTGGACACTAGGTTAACATGGAAAGATCACATTCAAAAAACGGAAGCAGATTGACTTGAAGATCAAAAACTCTATTGGCTGTTAGGAAGAACTCAAAACTTTCCTAGAAAACAAAATACTGCTATATAAAACAATTATCATCCTATTTGGACGTATGGAATAGAAATCTGGGGTTGCGCAAAAATCCAATATAGCATTGCTCCAAAAAGCCAATCTAAAGTGCTACATATATCTCAAGCACCGTGGTATGTCTCAAACCAAACACTACACGACGACCTGAGGATTCCCTATGTCAAAGATGTCATCAAGCTACGAGGTAGAACCTACCACGATAGATTGGCAGCCCACTCAAATAACCTGCTTCAACCATTACTGAAAGACACCCACGACGACTACATAGACTTTGGCCAGCAGACCTTCTTGTGGATTAAGAGAGTCCTTCACTGGAAGAGCTCTCGTCACGTCATTTCAAGCTGAAATTCTGATATACAATTAGCCCATAGAATGTAGTAGTTCTGATTGCTAATAAATATATATCTATAAAAAAAAATCTTCATATAGATACTTTTATCTTGTTGGTTGTGTTGTTTTTATTCGAATGTTGCTTAATAGCAATTTGAGATCAATGGCAAAGTTCGGTAAATTCAATATTCTTGCATCATAATTCACTTTGTTATTATACAGTCAATGGTAAAACTTTTTTGAACTTAATCTAATAGATTTGGTTATTGTTCTGTTTCTATTACCTTTCACTTATTATTTTCTGGCAAAACACAACAAATGTATCTTTATCATTTTCGCAGTACAACTTATATAGATAGTGCAGCATTTTATTGAATAAATGATGAAACTTTTTTTAATTTGGGTTTTGAATATGTTTAATAGATATAATCGGTTTATAAAAATAACTTTTGGTTTTAATAAGTTAGTGGTCATCAAATTTTAATTAAATATTACAGGATTTTTTAGTTTAGAAAATCACAAGTTCGGCCCTTTGCTTCCAATATTAAAACAATTTCTGTGACATAATTCTATATTTGTCTTATCGTTTTGGTAAGGTCGCGATTGTTATTTAGATTAAATACATTTCTTTATATTCAATTTTGACTCGCTTAACTTACTATTGTTGTTGGTGTTGAACTTAAAATTCTGCATATTTCTACTAGCCGTATAGGAACATAAGTAGAAAAGTTTTCAGAATCACCACTAAAGAGTTTCTTTTCTCAAAATTTATTAATATGGTTGGATTGACAATTCCTTCATATAAATTGGCTTTTGATATCAAATCAAACAAATCAAACTAAATTTATATTTTGTTTATTTAACATAAAATTCTGCATCTTTATTAGACCTAGTGGTTTTTTATTTTGTAATACAAGCATGGTCACAAGCAAACAAATAATAAACTATTTTAAAAAATGTTTTAAAGCATTGTTTAACTATTTAAAAATGTTTTAAAGCAACAGCAACGTAAGGATTGTGGATAAAGTCTATGTTTTTTTATTCTAACGCCAAATAAGGGTACGTAATGTTAAACAAGCGTTCCTTATGAACAAGTCAGTCATACATATAAATTTGGCCAAACAAAACTTTCTACATAATATATGCTATATGTGTTGAAAATGGATCTAATAAGTTTCAAGAAACTAAAATAAATTATAAGCAATTTATTGAACACTGTAAATTAGTTCCAAAGAAAGCTTTGTTCAACTAAACAGAAACATTTTGTTGGTATTTTGAAACACTAAAAAAATTTACTGATTAATTATCTTGAAAATAAAAAGCATTTGCTAGATATTAGTACACAGAACTTTTAGATAAACAGCAATTTAGAAGTGCGTCCCAAAATGGGCAAAAAAGATGTAAGTGCAATTGTGAAAATGCAGCGGTCTATTTAAGTCCTGTTTTTCAGCAATAACCAACGTGTTATTAGCTAGTTTAGCTCTTTTAGACTTGCACTCATTTCTAAAAGGCTGTAAATAATTATTTTCACAATATTGAAGAAGTTTACTTTTAGAGAGAAATTGGAAGGAAGAAAAATACACTGTAAACAAGAGAAGTTTCCGGCTTGACTATGTTTCAGTTATGATAGAAACAAAATAGCTGTGGTGTCAGATTTTTGGTTGAACGTTCTTATTAATCTTAGTAACCGATTTGTCTCAGTCACGTAGTAACAATCATTTAATTGCTAGTACTGCGCCATTTTGCACAATGTTGAAAATTGATTAGGGGCCATAAATGAATTTCTCACTAAAAAAGGTCTTAGTCCAATTGGCGTCAAACTACATTTAAATGGTGTGCACGGTAGATCTTCGCCTTCATATTCCATTGGAAAAAATGGACAAATTAATCTCGCTTGGACCAAAAATCATTGAAAACGAACCATTTGCAGGACAGCCAGTTGAAATGCTTTCAAGAAAACGTTGAACGTGAGGGCTTTCCGTTACTGTCGTCCGACGTATTGCCAACGAGCACCTTTATATGAATACGGTTAGTGGAAGGTGGGTACGGCGATCTGTTGTGAACAATTTTTAGAGGACCCAGCTTCCAAACTGGAGACCAGCTTCTATTTTTGGTATTTCTAACATCTGTCAAGCCTTATAATTTGTGATCTGTGATAGATAGAGACATAACGTTGTTAGTATTCAACTAGGGACCATAAGTCAAGCCCAGACGCCAGAAATCAGCCTGATCGGAAAATATCGAGACAGGTTTGGCCTAAAGCGGCCGCAAAATTTTCGGTTCCGATCGCTAAAATTTGCCGCTATTAACTTTCATTCGTTTCAATAAAATTTTATTTAACACTATAGTTTAGTTTAATGCATAGGGTTCGCTCTGCTTTACCTGTAAAGCAAATTTTCGCTTATTAAACTTTTGCTACTAAAACCAAGTAGAAGTTTGTTTATTTATTATTATAACAGGTAAAATAATGATTTTCTGCTATAACTTCTTAGCAAAACCAAAAATTGTTAAGAAAGATAAAGATGGACCAATGGGCGAAAAAGATCAAAACAGTGATTTTTTGGAATTTAAAAATTTTACAAATTTATTTTAGGAAATAAAAGTAAATGGAAAGTATTGCATCACCGTATTGAATTAATTACGAAACTTTTTTTGTTAAGAGCTGTTTTACCCTGTTTGACGTCTGACTGGATTTATTATACATTTCTTATTTTCTTTGCAGCACCTTTACCAGTATCCTTGTTCCTTATACCAATTTGTACAAGTTGCTTACTAGATAGTTGCTGCATTTTTCTGGATCCATTTTTGATTTACCATAAACGGTTTACCTCCTGTAAACTAAAACCTTACATTAGCACAAGATGTAAATGGCTGTCTTTGATTTTTTGCTGCATTGCCTGCATCTCATTTTATTAAGTTGTATAAGGAGATCCATAATAGTCGTAACTGATTCCGGCTACTAACAATTCTACAGTTCTTTTACGAGATTGTCTTTTTATGGAGGTTTTCTCATGTCTTTGTCCCTGTACATTTTCCTAATCGAGATGTTATCAAGCAAACAAAGTGGAATGCTGAGTCAAACTGTCTACCTTCAGTACAATAACGCCCCAGTTCATAAGGTGCAATTGCGCAGATTGATGTGAAGGACTGTGGATTTAAGCTTTCCCACTTACTCTAGAGTCCAAATCTAGCCTCCAATAACCAATATTTATTTTTAATATTAAAAAGTACCTTTAATGTAGAAAATTTAACAATAATAATGATGAACACTAGCAAAATCCAATACTTACTTCTTCTTCAATAACTATTATTGTATCAAAGTCAGATAGCAATTCGAGCATTGCAAAGACATATTTAATTGTGCATTTCTAGGTATATTAAAAATAGAAACCATTAGAAGCAAATTTGCAGTAGATCTTTATTATTAAACTTGATAATTATAATGATTATCTCGCATTCTATCTTTTGATGTCAGAGAGCACAAAGACGTTATTTGTAAATGCTACAATGCCTAGTAAACTACGATATACAATCACAACGAATTGATGTAAATTATGACTGGAAAACTAACTTTTTAAAATTTTCTGAATTTTATAAATGTATCATCTTTTTTTACAGTCGCTAATTTTTATGTAGTCTTCATAAAACCTATCCCAACAAGCTTTTTTAGGATAATAAGCAATATAAACAATAACCGTAAAAATATATCTTTCCGTTGTGTTAGTTAACTAAAAATATAGAAGCGGAAACAAGTTTTTTACCCACATATATTTAAGTGTCGTTTCCTTCTCATCCTGCTCATAATTTCTTGATTTAAGAGCCGGCGAGATAAAGCTTTGATACTACAACCCAAGCGAAGCCTTTTTTTTGATAACGTCATTAACTTAATACACATAATGAATTAAATTGATTGATGTTTATCTGTTGTTGCGTTATAAATGATAACCCACAACTATTTTATTTTTTCGTAAACGTTTCAAGGTCCTATAAAATCAATTATTATTGTACAAAAATTTTTTTTCTTTCTTTATAATTATTTATTTGCCAGATCAACACTACAATTGTATTATACATAGCATTGTTAATATATTTAAAATGATTATTCTAACTTATGAGGTGACTTGATACCTCGAACAAATCTGTGTGGTTATTCATCGTCGTCGGATAAGAATTGATCTTGAGGGAGTCTTCGTTTTAGCCGGGAGTGAATGTTTCGTTTACCTAGGTTATAGTGAACTGCTCCTTCGCACGCCGTGATGTTTTTGAGAAATTTATTAGTGGTTGTTTTAATGTAGTCTTCGATTGTTGGTACACCTAGCTCATCGTGTAGTTGTTTATTTCTAATAAACCATGGCGCGTCCACTGAGATTCTTAGGACTTTGTTCTGTAGTCTTTGTAGCTTGGTTATATTAGTTTTTGATGTTGTACTCCAGATAGGTACCGCATAGAGTGCTAAAGGTCTTATGAGGGAAGTGTACATCATAATTGCACATTTGATTTTTAACTTTGACTTTCGATTTAATAATGGATATAGTTGTGCTAATCTTGCGTGGCTCTGGTTGAGTTTGGAGTTGATATGCTCGTTCCATGATAATTTGGTGTCTAGAAGTACTCCTAGGTGTTTTACTGGTTCATCTGGGGTATTCCATAGGACGATTTCATTGTTGACATGAATGCTTGGTGGATTGCGTATTCTCCTGAGTGTGAATATTTTAGCTTGGCATTTGCTCGAGTTGATTTGGATGTTCCAGTTATTAAACCATTTACATACTTTGTTTATTGCTGTCTGAAGTAATTGAGTTGCTTGTGTTAAGCTTAGAGTGATAATGGCCGTGTCGTCAGCAAAGGTTGCTAACGTAGCGTTGAGATTTGGTATGTCAGATGTATATATATTAAATAATAGAGGTCCCAATATACTGCCCTGAGGGACTCCGGCTCGTATACGTTTGGTTTCTGAGACTTCGGTATTAATTTTAACTGCAAAGCTTCTGCTCTCAAGGAAAGAGAATAGTATTGCTATAAGGTAGTTAGGTGTTCTTAATTTTAATAACTTTCTTTTCAGCCCCTCTAGCCAAACCTTGTCGAAGGCTTGAGCTACATCTAGGAAAATGGCTGTTGCAAACTGTTTGTTTTCAGATCCGCTTTCTAATACTTCTACTATTCTCTGGAGTTGATGTGTAGTTGAGTGATCTTTTCTGAAGCCAAACTGATGTGGCGGGAGTATGTTAAGTGAAGTCACTTCATTGTTGAGACGAGTGTAGATTATTTTTTCTAACAGCTTGGATAAGGATGTCAGAAGACTTATAGGTCTATAGTTTTTTAAGTGGTTTTTTCTTTTATTGGCTTGAGGAATAACAGTATTATAGCATGTTTCCACTGTTTTGGAAAGTAACCCATCCTCAGGCAACCGTTAAATATTGATGCAAGGTAAGCTAGGGATTTAGTTGTTAAATGAGTTAGCACAATGTTAGGTATAAGATCGTAGCCGGGAGTCTTCCGTTTGGGGAGCCTGACAATTAGGGATTGTAGTTCGTGAGGCGAAGTTGGTTCGATATGTTCAGTGACGACAGGTAAGTTTCTTTCGATGTAGTCAATTGTTGCTGCTACTTCTGTTGGGCTGCAAGTTATTTTTGGTGTAAATACGCGTTCCAAGTGATTGGCAAACGCTACGGCTTTTTCTGCGTCAGTGTAGTAGCTGTTGTTGTCATCTGTTATTGTTGGAATTTCGTTATTCTGTTTTAGGATTCACTTGGTTGCTCTCCACATACCTGGGTCACTGGGTTCAAGCTGTTCAATGTATCTTTGGTAGGTGGTTATTCTTATCTTGTCTAGTTCTTTTTTGAGTTGGTGTGTTAAATGGTTGAGCGTTTGCTTGTCCAGTGGGTTTCTGCTTCGTTGCCATTTGCGTCTCGTTTGGCTCTTTCTTTTATGAGCTCTGTTATGTGGCCTGAGTGGTAATAGTGTCTCGCCTTGCTATATACTTTAGGTTTTTTAGATGTTGCATCGCGAACGCTGCTTACGATGGTTGTTGTGAAGTTAGTTGTTGCTTCGTCAATATCTTCAAGTGATTTTAACTTGGATGGTTGTTGCAGATGGTTATTTAGAGCTATTTGGAATTTGTCCCAATTTATTGCTCCATTTATTAGACGAGGGGTCTGTGGGTTTATGTGTGGAATGGCTATAAAGGTTATTAGTACCGAAAGGTGATCTGAGTCGAGCTCATCGATGACCGTTTGGTGAATTTCCCTTGAGGGGCTTTTATGAAAGACCATATCCAGGATGTCAGGCTGATGGTCATTACGATTGGGGTAGTAAGTGTAGTTGGATGGAGTTTGTATTAGGAATCCAAGCTCGGAGGAGAGTTGTTCAAGTTTGATGCCTTCCGGCTCTACAGCCCCATAGCGTGTTCTTGCAGTTTGGATCACCAATTGCAAGGGTAGGATCAGTCGAGTTAAATATTGCAAGTAGATCTGAAGGATTTAGCTTTTTTTTTGGTTGCTTATACATGCTAACTATTGTGTGACTCTGATTATTTAGAGTTATTCTGATACCGACGGCTTCCATGTTTGGTGTAGTTGGATCAGGTATGGGGTTGTGCTTGATCTGCTTTTTAACTAGTATGGCTACTCCTCCTGCCGCTTTCTCTGATATTCGGTCATTTCTATAGACCTGATAACCTGGTATTTTGAGATTGTCTTCTGATGAGAGATGAGTTTCAGTGAGACAAGCTATGTCCACATTATGTCTTGCTATGAAGGAAATTAATAATGATTGTTGAGTTTTGATACTATTCGAGTTCCAATTTAGAATTGTTAGCTTCTCTATTGTTTTTGGTTCTTTATGGGCCATTGAAAAGGAGAGGAATGAGTGTATTTGTGATAAAAGCTTTAATTTGAGGGATGATTGGGGTTAGGAAGTCTATTAGAATTTTGATTAAATTGTTTGGTTCTGTATTGTTGGTTTGTTGTTGTGACGTAGGATAGGGTGTATTGGTTGTGTTGTGATTTATATTTGGAGGATTATTACGTAGCGCCTGCGTCTGCGATAAATTAAGCGGGGTGTTCCATGCATTTTCTGCATGTAGATGTCTGTTGAGGTTGGGTCGGTTTGCTGTTCGTTTTTGAAGTAATTCTAGGTGATGTTTACAGCCACGATAACTTGCTGCGTGGTTTTCCCGCAGTTTGCACATGTTGGCGGTTCTTTTGGCTCTTTAGGACACTGATTATGTAGGTGTTTTCCTGCGCATTTCACGCAGCGGGGTTCAAGGGTGCAGTAATTTTTAGTGTGGAAATATTGGTGGCAGCGGTGACATTGGGGAATGTTAGTTGGTTTTTTTCTTATTTCAACTGTTACTATTGAATAAAATATGGATTTTAATTTGAATATTTTTTTTGCGTCTTCGTTATCTGTTAGATCTACCGCGCAAACGGGCAGTGGTTGTTTATCTTTGGTAAGTAATCGCGTTATTTTAATTACTGGTAACGTTTTAAGTTCGTGTTCGAGTTCTTGGATTGTGAGCGAAATTTAATTACAACACTAAGTGGCTTGCTACTGGGGTTTTGAAAGGTGTGAAACTTGCTTTGATTTACTCTAAAGTGTTCGGAAACTTTTCTGTAATCTTCTGATTTGGTTAAATTTATTTTTATCGAATTTGTGTTGCAGAGTGTGAACTCGCCTGTTGCTATCTTTTCGAGGTCAGCGGTCAGCTCTTTGTGATTAATATTGCTTTGTAGGTAGATGGGCGGAATTTTAATTGTTGGTGCAACAGTTTCAGGTTTCTTGCATGTGCCTGATTGTCGTTTAATTTGTCTTCTAAGCTAGGTGGCAAATAAAACTTGTTTTGTGTTAGTTTTGGAGGTACCCAGGTGTAGCGTTTCCGAACTTAATTTGCGTTTGTTTAGTGTTTGAACTTCCATTGGTAGATCATTGTTGATTGCGAGAGTATGAATTTTAGTAATTTAAAGGTAACTTACTGGTTTAGCTGCGATCTTAAGCGAGACTGCGGCTGCGCTGCTGCGATATCACAGGTATAGCTCGGCACGCACGTCTGCTCTGCTTGAAGGCACTAAAGCGAATCATTGTACAAAATTATCGGACCACTTCCGTAAACTGTCGTTTCTATAAATCACAATATTTCTAGTACTAGAGTATTTGCATTCACGCCGTTCACGTTTAGTAATATAATTTCTATTCACTGTAATAGTCTTTGCGTTTTTTAAATTTTATTAAATATGTTTCTCAGAATGTGGCATAGGTGTCTTCAACAAATAACTTCAGGTAGCTTTGTATTAAATTAATGGTAAAATTTTACACCCAAATTTAAACATCCAATTATGACGTTCAAGTTTATTTTGCATTTTAGATTTTTTAGTCCATTTTTAGGCCATTCTTCGAGCTCTTCTTCGACACAGCTAATTTTGTTATCATATCTAGCGTAGCCAACTATTGTGGATGAGTACAAGACTTGTATCTTTTCTACTTTACATCAGCGCGTGTCAATTAGTACTAACAAACGCAACCACAAGAACAACAAATAAAATACTCTATTACACCACATACTTTGCTAACCACCCAAATGGTGTAGCTCGCGCTGTATTCGCAGTGATCATTAAAAATACGATTTCTCACTACTAGTTAGAACTATATCAAACCAACAAAATCCAAAGTACTAAAATTAAAGTAGAAGTATTGCCATGACCACTTGTAATCGCAGCACCTTATAGACCACCCAGACATTCCATCTCCCCTGAGGAATACGAAAACGTCTTTCAAATACTAGGTGGAAAATGTATCTCCGGAGGAGATCGGAACCCAAACACACTATCTGGGGCTCAAGTCAGCGCACCAAAAGAACGTAATCTTTTAAAAATAAACCAATGCCATAATTATAAATACCTTTCAACAAGGGAACCAAGTACCGGCCTAGCGGCCCAAAGAAACTGCCAGGTCAGTTGTCACTTACTATCAGGCAGAATCTAATCATAGCCTATCTATTGATTGTACATCAGTCATTTTAACGATTATCACTACCATCATAAGAAAAAAACCTTTAAAAATATGCACCAATAATACGGATTGGAAATATTTCAGAAGATATCTAGAACGAGATGTCAGTCTTGACATTAGATTAAAAGATACCCAGGACCTAGATAAAGCAGTTCAGTATTTGACTACAAAAATTCAAGAAGCTTCTTAGCACGCTACCTTTAATTCAACAAATATTTAGTCTACAACAAATAATATCACTTACTATATACGAGTCCTTATCGCCGCATAACGCAGAGCGAGAAAACAATAGCAACTGCATTGCACAGACATACAAGATAAAAACTACTACAATATATTTACCCATCAATTGCGCAATACACTAACATAAACCCGTAATAAAACCTTTAGACAGTACATAACTAAACTTACACCTGACGACAATTCGAGTTGGAAGGCAACAGCAAATTCAAGAGACTAATACTAATAATTCCTCCTATCAAATGAACAGATGTTACTTGGCAAGATCAAACATAGAGAAAGCAAACACATTGGACGATCACCTCACAAACGTCTTCAGTTCACCACAACCCCAGGACAACAATAATGGTAACAATCCTGCCAATTGTCACCAAAAATTAAGCCATTCTTATCCGCTGAAGTCACCCTACAACTTTAGCACACCAACAATCAGAAAGCCTCTGGATATGACTTCATAGTAGGCGAAATACTAACAAATCTTTCTAAAAACATAACTTTGATTACGACAATATATAATAGCATTCTGCGACTATGTTACTTTTCTTTACTATGGAAACATGACCAGATTATAATGATTCCTAAGCCTGGAAAACCTCCTACCCAACCGCAATCATACCGACCAATAAGCTTGTGATCCCTACTCAACCGAATTAAAACTTCTCCCCAGTGAATTATGTCTATTACTCAAATCATATCTAACAGACAGAACACACGAAGTTAAAGTAAATAGTTCAATGTCTGACCTGCGACAAATTATCGCTGGAGTTCCACAAGAAAGCGTAGTAGAATCACTGCTATATCTTCTGGACACTGCGGACGCATTAACCGTAGACAACACGGTCCTTGCTATATTCGCAGATGACACTGCTATCTTGTCAGTCGATCGCTCACTTGAACCGGCCGTAGAATTCATTTAACTACACTAAAAGACTGGTTTCACAAGTGGAAAATTATTATCAACCCAGACATCTGCGCAAGTAAACTTTACTACAAAAAATACCAAATGCCCACAACCCAGAATCGGCAACGTACCCATCCCGCTTAAAACAGAGGTAAAATACCTTGGTATACATTTAGACCAAAAACTCACTTAGAGCTCACATATTAAAGAGAAAAGCAAAGATCAAACAAATGACTTGGTTACTAGGAAGACATTCGCAACTCTTCTTGGAGAGCAAAGTGTTAATCTACAAAGCCATCCTGAAACCAGTGTGGACATATGGAATCCAGCTATTTTCAAAATCGTCTCCAGCCCCAAGATTCTGTCCCGCCAAGTGCATCAGGGCACTTTCTAAGCATTATATTCGTTATCAGCCACCCCAAAAACCGCAGTTTAACAGTTTAAACTCGGAAATAAACAAATTTGAGGTTATTCCCTAAATTCACCCCAACCCCAGGATTATGCTCCAAAAACTCCCGAGTAACGGAACGACCTTGTTTTGGTCAATATTAAGCGAGAAATTAAATATTCTATCGGGTCTGCAAAATATGCACCAAATAAATGCATTTTTGTGTGCACAAATGCACTTTCGCATTACAACAAAAAAATATGTGGTAACATTTTTTCTGAGGTTTTTACGAATCGAATGCGCCTTGGAACGTCTCGATACGTGTACCCACAAAAATTTCAAACTCTTAGCGTTTTTTTACTAATTTAATTTGACTAAATTGCTTGCATTTTAGTAGTTTAGTAGTTTTGCCTTATTTTAAGCTTGCAATAAATTTACTCGTTTAAACCCTTGTTTACCATTTATAGCTTAGAAAGATTGTCACACGATTTCTAAATTATTTCAAAACGATTTCATTGAAGTTTTATAGTGTTCAAGGAGCGATTTTTCTGTAGTAAATACTATAACACAACATTAGATTTATTTTTATAAGAAAATATAATTTTGGAAACATTAAAATAGACATTTAAAAATAATTTTATAAATTTAACAATTTTAATGCGATTTTTTGAAACTCAAGTGATAACTTGTGTTATTTAATATGAAGGTTGGAAGCTGAAAGTCAATAGTTTTTTTACCACAATCAACCACATTTACAATAATCTCTAAGTGTCTAAAATCAGTGAAGTGATTGTGATTTACACTGAAAAATACCTTCAACACTTAAAAATGCATCCTAAGGTATTAATAATAAATTTATTAGGCAATAGTCAGCACACAAGACGCATAAAACAAAAAACACTACTAGATTTGGTATTTACATAGACTCTAAAAATTTTTATTTGTAGCCTATTTCTTGTAACAGGAGATAATATTTGTTTTATAATTTTAACATAGAGAGTGTTGTTTACTGGAACACACTTCCTCATGCCATTTTGTAAATGCAATATGTAAGTTTATGGTTTGTAAGAACATATTACATAGTAACACATTATTACAAAAAAGATTCCCAATACAAAATTTCATAAGACTTAATCTTCCAACCTGTAGAATCCACAACTGTAAATAATCTGCGAGAGTACTTTACATTTATACCTTATTATCTATATCTTTAAAATCAAGTAAGCCTTAACATATTAAAAAAGTAAAATTCACAACTTTTCAGCCACTTAGACAGTAAAAACAAAATGAACACGCAAAATAAAATTTTTTTTAGAAGAGTATTACTCTATAAAATTAATTTTAAGATAAAACTTGTACAAAAACACTATAAATAAAAGGCTTCGTAAATTCTCAAAATTGTTGCGAAAGGTTGTCGTCTAGAAAACTCGTAGTTTCTATCTTTGTTTTCACCATAAGAAACTTTTGGCTTCCTCATTCTTGTAATATATGTTTTTTTGCTTTGTTTTCTATCCTTGAAAACTCATCTTTGTTTTGAAGAGTGTTTATAAAAGCTTCCAAAATACTATATAATTTGAATCTTTCACTTCATTTTCGAGACTTCACTTACAAAAACATTATTTCTGAAATATATATCCCATTGATACCAGTCTTTTTAAGACTCTTCCAATATTACATATGTTTTATACAGTTCGTCCGTAGTCTGACTGTGTGTGTCAGAGCATTAAGAACCTTCTAGTATTATTGTATAATGCTTGGTTGCCATCAGCATGAATACTCCATAGAAGATATGTTATTTTTAAGATGAGATATCATAGCTTTCGATTAAAAGTAGAAGAATGCCCTGGATGCGAAACTTGAGGGAACGGTTTGGATGCACCACCAACGAACTATTCTGAACAGCTGTAAAAAAGATTAAAGTCGCCCTGATGATATCCAATCTCCGATAGGAGTAGCACGCAAAGAAGAAGATTAAAAAATTAAAATTTATAGATTGGTTGTATTAAAGAAACAAATTCAGTATCTAAAGGATTTGCTTTATTTATTCTAACCTGAGAACTATTGTAGCACCTAGACATGTTATTGTCTTCTATAGTTGCTTATATCAAGATCTACCAAACCTACGGTCGTCATTAAGGTATTTGCTATTTTTTCAGATTTATAACCTCAGGAATAAAGATCAAAAATTGTTTATCAGAAGTTTCTATAGGTACCATATGATATGGTCTGTGTACGACACATTTATGGAATAATACATGTAATTTACAATCTTTGCCGCAACTTGATCTGATAACTGTGTAGTAAATTTAATATAGTTGTACTTGGTAAGTATAAGAGCATACCTCTTTCCTTGTTTCTAAATGTTGATTCATATTCGGTCATAAAAGATAGAATTATAAAATTAGTTCTACACAACTAAAAGAGTTACCATTTCTTACAGAGACTAATATTTCATCATCACCATGAATAGACGGTTTATAGGAAGCTGAGAATTTTACAACTCCAACAACTATTAAGAGAAAACTTAGCTAATACAAAGCTTCTTTTCTGTATTGTTCTATTTCTTTGTTTTGAGTTGTTATCAGAATCGTTTAATATATAGGCATTTTTTCAATTATCAAAACCCTTAGTTGCTAGGAACGTCGTTCTTCCATAGTTTGCAGGGCGCACAAAATACTCCCCTGGTTGATTTTGAATAAATCAAACAATTTTGGTTGATGCGTTCTCCATCCATTCATTCTAAAACAACTGATTGACTCAAAATCTTTTTTTAAAATCAGAGTTATCGATTTTTGAATGCGTTGTAGGCCACATTATTACAAAATTTATCATTTTCGCAACACAGTGCTGGGTTATCCAGTGATATAATTAGGTTTACCTTTTTCAGAGACTTTTCGAAGCCTCTCGCAGCTATACGTTTGATGCACTACAATTTGGGCCCGCGTCGATGGCGACGATTGTGATTGCTGTACGCTACGCGAGAGAGCAGTGAATAGTTTTGATTTTCCTTGATCACAGCATTTTCCGTTCAAGACCCTCTTTGGAACGTCTTCAAAGTTCTGCTTCACTTGTTTTTTAAACAAACCTCGGGCATTTATGCCACTTGCTCAGCGTTTATGCTAAATGAAATGTGAATTGAACGATTATTTAATTCAAAACTAAAATTTAGTCGCAAGAACTGCACAATAATTGTAAATTATAATATTAACTCAGCAGTCAATAGCACTATTTTTTGCACCACTGTTGTTCGCTGTATGACTTCTCCTATTCGCTTGTCCCAAACACGCATCTCTATCAATCCGGAAAGTTCTTGAATAATTTCTTGTGGCACATTATTTCTGTTGCAATATAAATGTTTTAAAAATTTATTATACGTCGATGTATTTTTTGAAAGTTTAATATTTATAACCTATACAAAGTTTTTATGATTGAGCTCACTTTTTTACAGCGAACTCAAAATGTTGCGCATTTCAAATCCTAATGGGTAAGTTGGTTATCCAGGCTCTTCGTACAACCCTCAGAGTGCCATTCTGGCCATCAAAGGTTACAAATAGAGTCTACCTATTCCCATTTTGTGCATTAATGATAACCAATGACAAAAACACCTTTAAGAATTTTTAACTGTAAAATTTCGATTATTTATTGGTGTGTCTAAAATGCCTTTAACAAACGTCGCTCTAGATTAGTAATTTACCAAAAATATAAACTAAAGTAATTTTGGGTGGGTGCTAGTTAAGTACAAAATATTCTAAGGCATAGAGTAACATTGGCAATTTACCAATAAATTCAAAAATATCGTAATATAATTGAGCGAAACAATCCTAAAAAATAGAAGAAAAATATTTTCGTGAAAGACAATGTGTAGCATTATAAAACATCCACCTTGTGAATTATTTTTGTGAGTACAATAAACACTTGTAAATAAAATAATTCAGCGCCTTTTAGTTTATAGAACGCGACTTTATATTGACTTTCTAATTGTAAGTTCAAGGACCGATGCACCACATGGTGAGAGATCTGTTGCTAACACTACAATAGAAACTTAAATTTTTATAAAACTGTAATTAAAAGCAAGAAGAGTACATTTAAATCGAAATACCGTTTCTAATGTTAAATAGAAGGTAATAACTAACTAAAAGAGCTACATAAAAACTAGAAGTTTATTTCTAGTTTAGGACAAAAATATCATGATGCACAGGAAGGGTTTTTAAGACGATTAGTAACAACGACGAAACTTATAGGGAAAAATTATCATGCTGTTGATTAGACACTTTTAGTCATTAGCAACATTCGATTTAAATTGATGTTTAAAGCGGCCGAAATAGAGTTCAGATCTGTAGACGTGGTAATAAAAACGAATGAGGTGGTTTAACATTTCGATAAGTTTCTCTAGTAGAAATTCCGTGATGTTGCTGCGGAAGATTTTAATAAAGCTCTTTCATTGTGTTTGCAAGTTATTAATGAAAATATCACTCTAAGTTTAAATTGCTATAGTACTTTTTCCAGATTTACTTTAGTAGCCATCAAAGGGTCATATTTATTTTGTAGCTTGGCGATTCTTTATTTTAACAAAAAAATACTAATGTAATTTACAATAAGGTCGTATAATTAATTATTTATGTTCCATTTTAACTATAATTAAATATAGAGGTAAAACAACACAATGATTTGTTATGTAGTAGAAAAAAACTCAATTTTGAAATACTTGGATAACTTTATAGACTTTATGAATATTTACGTTTTCAAGTCCGATACAAAATTAGTTTTTGGTACAAGGCAAAAAAAGAATACTAAAGTAGCCCAAAAATTAAAAAAAATCCTTATATTCGATAATAATGTAACAAGATAATATATTAAACTTTAAAAACATATATATGAATAATAAAGACATATAAAACACATAGCATGATCTTATTTTACGTCGCTTAGTAGTGATCTCTGTATACTAATTAATACTAGTTGGTTAAAATCAGAATTACATCTATTTGAACGTTTTGTGATGTTGCATTGTAACTTGAGCAGTAATACATTTGGGTGATTATGTATCCTGTGTATATAGTTAGTTATTTATCTGTTAGTTTCGACCGTAATCTGCCGAATCTTAAGTTCATTATGAAGAGCTTGGGAGATGAATTATTTCGCATTGGCTATATCTAATATATATAATATGTTTGTAACGATTTTTCTTTAATGATAGGTCTTCTTTTACTTGATTTTCTTTATTTTTTATTTCTTTGCGATATGGGCTCTCATGTGCACCGCTTATCTAGGTGCGTACTAAAATATTTAATATTGTTTTTAATTAATTTAATTTTGTTTATTTTCATGCGCCACTTATAGATCCATATTTATGTGACCTGTACGATATTAATTACGAGTTGTCAACCCTGCGTGTACTCGATGAGATGTTTGCATCATGCAGTTTGGCATTTGTGACGGCATATGTATTTAGAACGTTTATCATCTTCTTGTGCGCTATTTTGGCTGTCAGTCTGGCATCTATATTCTCTGCCATCTGATTTTTCTGAATAAATGAGGTAGTTTCGTTGCTTTTCATCGCATGTTCAGCGTGTATCATAATTTGATAGCCACCTGTAGATATGACAAGCTGTACGTCATTCTTCTGAGCTTTGACCATTAATGACACAGCTGCTTCCTGTGCCATGCTAGTTTGGTCAATGTAATTTCATTTCAGGTACCACCCATATCTGGGAGGCATATTTAAGACCTGTGCCGAATTTAAGCAAGCGTTTTGTCATACGGATGCTATTTTTGGTGGTCAAATTTCCTCTGGTCCAAAAAATGAGATCTACTCGTGAAAATGTTTATGCAATTATTTTTTATGACTTTCGACGTGGATTATCTCAACAACAGTGCGTCGATCAACTCATTTCGACTTTTGGCGATGAAGCCCCACACAAGGCAATTGTATATATAAGTTCAATTAATTAATCGTGTCATACTTCGCTGGCGGATGAATTTAAAGAATGTGTCCGAACTGTAATAAAGCAAGATCGTCATGCGACTTATCGTGGAATTCAGGCATCGTTAAGTATTAGTATGACTAGCATTTAGCCGTAAAAAAGCTGTATGTGCGTCGCATCCCACATAAGCTAACGACCGCTCAAAACATCGTCACGGGTGCCGAATCTTGGATTTATGCGTATGAATACGAAAGTAAACAGAAATCGACTGTGTGGTCGTCCAAGATGAGCCAAACCCATCAAAAGTCGTTCATGCTCGAAGCACTTCGAAGCAAATGGTCGCCTGTTTTTTGTAAAAACTGGACATATCGCAACAGTGGCTTCAAAGAATTGTAAAATGCTCAATTATGAATGGTACACAACTATT
Organism: Sinelater perroti; assembly: GCA_036346155.1. Taxonomy (NCBI): domain Eukaryota; kingdom Metazoa; phylum Arthropoda; class Insecta; order Coleoptera; family Elateridae; genus Sinelater; species Sinelater perroti. The sequence continues at coordinate 16,463,027 of JARFIY010000046.1, forward strand.
TGTTTACAGAAATCTTCAGGGAAATAAGAAAACCCAACTCTTGACACCAGATCATTTGCGTCATCACAATGCGAGCTCACACACATCGACACAAATGTGTTATGTTTTAATCAATATTTTTTAAATTAGCGATAGCTATTCCACTTTTGATGGTCAAGTTGTAAAATAAATATTTACTCATACTGTAAATCTGCAGACACTATAAAGATGGTTCATTAAAATATTTGCAGCAACATCACCGAAGTTTCTACTTCGAGGAGAAACTCCTCGAAATATTAAACCATCTCGTTTGTTTTTACTATCATGTCTACAGATCTGAACTCTATTTCGTCCACTTTAAACTTCAATTTAAATCAAATGTCGCTAATGACTAAAATTGTCTAATCAACAACATGATACTTTCTCCCTATAAGTTCTTCGTTGTTACTAAGCTCATTAAAACCTTTCTCGTGCATCATGACATCTTTATCGTAAGCTAAAAATATAATTCTAGTTTTTTATGTAGCTCTTCACGTTGCACAATAACCTTTTTAGTTAGTTATTAACCTCTATTTGACATTAAAAAGTAATTTCGACTCAAATGTGCTCTTCTTGCATTTAACTACAGCTTTGTTTTTAAATTTTAAGTTTCTATTGTGGTGTTGGCAACAGACCTCTCACCACGTGGTGCATCGCTCCTTGAACTTAGAAAGTTGATATAAAGTCGCGTTATATAAACTGAAAGGCGCTGAATTATTTTATTTGCAAGTACTCATTGTACCCACAAAAATAATTTACAAATTAGACGTGCTTATGATGCTACATCTAGTCTTTCACAAAAATATTGTCCTCCTATTTCCATGGACTGTTTTGCTCAATTGTATTACGATTTTTTGGTATTTATTGGCAAATTACCAAAGTTACTCTGTGCCTTAGAATATTTTTTACTTATCTAGCACCTATTACAGTATTATTTTAGTTTATATTTTTTGGTAGAGCAACGTTTATTGAGGGCGTTTTTAAACACACAAATAAGTGATTGAAATTTTGCTACCGGCTTAAATAAATCACCATAATTGAATTCTTAAAAATTCTTAATGGAGTTTGTGTTATCTGTTAACATTAATCCACGTATTGGAAATAGGTAGGCTCTATTTATAATCTTCGGAGGCCAAAATGACACTTTCTAGGTTATACGTAGATTCTCGTTGACCACGACTAAGTAATTTGTAGCATAAGGCCATCGACTTCAGTGGCTTGAGCCCAAATTGCAGTGCATTAAATGTACGGCTGCAAGAAGCTTCCAACTCACAGAGCTCTAAAAATACTCTCAAGAAGGTAAACTTAATTATACCATTCGATAACTCCGCACTATGTTGCGTAAATGATAAATTTTGTGAGTAGGCGGTCTACAATGACATTTAAAAAAAATATTATTCTGACCTTAAAGAATATGCCACTCAAAAAAAGATTTTGTCTCAATTAGTTGTTTTAGAATGAATAGGTGGAGAAATTGATTGGTTTATTCGAAATCAACCAGACAAGCTCTATAGAAGAACAAAGTTCCTAACAACTAAGAGTTTTAATGATCAAAGTAGTGCCTATATAATAAACGATTTTGATAGCAGCTCTGCACAAAGAGAAGTTGTTTTAAAATTTATTATCGTAGAAATTAATTTTCAAAAAACAATACAAGAAAGAAGCACTGTATTGGCCAAATTTTCTTTAAATAAATATTAAAGTTGTAAATTTTTTAGCTTTCCGTGGACTACCAATTTATGGCGATAATGAAATATTAGGCTTTGTAAGAAATGGTACCCGGCACCTTAGGGTATAAGGGATGGACAAAGAAGAAGAAGTAAGAAATGGTAACTTTTTTAATTATGTAGGACTAATTTTACAATTCTATTTTTTAAGGCTAACATTTGCAAATAATACTTATGATGTACAACTGCAATAAATCCATTATTTAGTTAGCAGATCAAGTTAAGACAGATATTGTCCAAGAATTCGTAAATGCCATGTATTATTCCATTAATGTGTTATACACAAATCATGTTATGTGGTACCTACAATTTTTAACATTTATTCCTACGGCAATAAGGGTGAAGAAATAGCAAACACTTTAATCTTACCTGTAGATTTTGTTGGTGTACATAACTGTAGAGAACAGTAACATGTCTGGGGGCTACAAAGGTTTTCAGGCTAGAATAAATTAATTAAATCCTCTAGACACATACATTCCCTGTGCAAGCCACTCTTTAGAACCAGTCAGCTCTGCAGCTGCGGGGAGCAGCAAGTACTCTGTTAAATTTTTTCTTTAGTATAACAAATCATAACTTTTTTACTTCTTCGGCCAAAAAATATAATGGAGTACTCGTGCTGGTGCCAATCAAGCATTATACAAATTGCCCCAGGGGTTCTTGATACTCTGACACATATTTCCCATGATAGTCTTAAAATGACTTTATTAATAGTATGTTTCTGAAACAATGTTTTTGTAAATAAAGTTTCGAAAAATGAGTGAAAGGCTTCGAGGCTAAAGTAAAGACACAATAAAGGTCATTACTCTATACAGTATTTTAGAAGCTTTTATAAACACTTTTCGGAACAAATATGAGTTTTCAAAGTCAGAAAACAAAGCAAAATTAGAAAAGAATGAAGAAGCCCAATGTTGCTTGTGGTGAAAACAAAGTTGGAAACCTCGAGTATTCTAGACCACAGTCTTTTGTGTTAGAAACATACTATGCTACTATTGATTCTTTGAAGCTCAACTTAATAAAAAAAAGAACAATCTATACAGGAATACATAAGGATTTCGGATTTTTGTAGAAAGCGGAATAGAATGGCGGAGCACAAATCATTTGAAAATACCCTTCTGCTTTAGATTCCAGGAAGAAGTATGTGAATTTAACAACATTTTTAGGAATTATTAAAGTATTGACAAAGAGATAAGAATACCAAGCAAAAACACAATTAGAACCACAAAGACTCTTAGCATTATTAAAATCATGGAACGTAAAGTCTACTTTTTCCAATACGATCGTCTTAACAATTTTTCTAACTAAGGCAGTTACTAACTATACTTACGAATATTTTTTCAGCTCTTAAGAGAGTGAAAAACTTTTTGAAATCGACGTTAAAACAGAGAAATCGATGGGCCTCACATTTTTATTTACTGAGAGTAAGTTTCTAGTCTTTCTTTTGATGACATGGTCTTGAGGTTTGTTAATTCTAAAGTCAGAAAAATAAATGGTTTTTAAATTAAAGTTTCTAAATAAAACGGATATTTGTTTTTTCCTCATTAATATGTAAATGTATGTAAATATTGTGTTGAAGTAGGTAACAAAAATTGAAAACCAAATAAATGTTTTGTCTAAACAACCAACTTTTTTAACGTTTTGATAACTCCCAAACATGCAAAAATTTTAAGTGAAGGTAGGTTGCATGTGTTTCCTTAAGTTTAAAAATATAAAAACGTAAACGTTATGCGGGCGAGAGAGAACTTTATAGTTAAACTCTACTAATTTCAGCGGTCTCGATTATACTACGTAAAGTCTTGTGTTGCCTTGAAGATGTGTTGGTCTACGTTATTGGCTAGAGTTGCCTATTGCCAACGTAATTGCTTATACATAACGAGATTGCTGTGATTGTTTTGCCAGGTTGGAGTCGGCAATACTGGACGGTGCTTTCGGTGGACCATCACACAGTCACCGTGAACTTTATGAACTCGTTTTTTATGCTGTTTAATGGGTTTTTCGTAGTCCATTTTGTTTAGGGTTATTTTACTAAAAACCGCTTTTTTTGTCAGATCACAATCTGGTTCAAAAATATCATAGCAAATTTTATCAATTTATGCAAAATCCATCCATCAAGTTCTTAAACTTTTTAATATTATAAAACTGACTGCTCATAGGCTTTATTTACTAACTAAAAATTTCTATAAACATACTGATGCTAACGTTGTACTGCTGATTTGTTGCTAAATTTCTCTTGCCATTAAAAATGCATGTAATACTTTGTAGTAAAAAATACTCAAATATTCATTACTGAAAAACTATCTGTAAGAGAAAATAGAAGAGATATCTAGAGGCTGCACGTAGTTGAAAGTTAAAATAAATGTCATGTATTTACCCGGTTATGAAATAGCAGTAAAAATTTCTACGCGATAAACCTGTTTTTTCACTACAACGTCACAAACGCGACAAATAAAAAATTCGACATTTTATGTAAAACTCTCTGGTAATTAAAAAATGTTTAGCTATAATCTAATTAATCATCAAAAGTATTAATTTAGATTTTTAAGTATTTTTATTACTTGTATAAAGCGTTTCATTTATTAAAATAAAAAATAGCTTAATATTTTTATGAAAAAATTACCCATTTTTTTATAAACCTTCCTGAATTAGTTCAGAAATGAAACTTGTAGAAATTAGTGCGGTTTAAATATTATCGTATTTCATTTGCAGTGAGTTTAAGAAAAGTGATACTTTAGTACGAAATTTTATAGAGTGAGCAACAAAAAGTACTACTCGAAACTATTTAAAAAAGCCTAGTCTTAAAATGTTATTTTACTAAGTTTATTCAAAACAACAAGCCTAATAACATGTTTTTATCTATTTCACTTTTAGGATCCCTAACAGAAACTTTTAAATCTGAATTTTGATTGAAATATGCTAGAAACTAGAAAGTGACCAAGTCTCCGGATAATATTTTACATATTTTACCCGTGTTTCAATCTGCATGGTCGGAAGGTTAAAAATTTAAATTATTTCTTTAGCTTTTGAGCTAATATATCGAAACGTTTTAGCTTTATGAAAAAATTAGCAGACATGATATTAAACAGCACCAGAACTTTGTAAATACAACATTTTAACCGAAAAATTATTATGAAAATTGGCTTCTTTAATTTTATGAAACTGGTTAAGCGATTATCATGATTATAGATATTTCGGACACACTTAATAACACCTGAAAAATCAGTGACACTTTATAGAAAGTGCTTGGTTACTGATATAATGCGGTAATCATAAGGTTACTAAAATTTATTTTCACATCCAGATTCTAGTGGAAATCGGCGTTGCATTATTTAATTTTCGTGGAAGTACCTTATAGTTTTACCACCAAACAATGTTGCTGAAAAAGCCTGAAATACTTACACTACTATTGTATAATGCAATTTTAAAATTCTCAGCGTTATATGTATGTTATTTTACAATCTCTTTTAAAATTTTAAAAAATTCTGTATTAGTTTAAAATGCTTACCAATGGCTCTCCATAAACTATAAAGTTAAATTTTTTATATACAATTATTACTCAATTGTTAAATCAGTAGCTGAAGAGCAAATGCAATTTTTGAGAAACTAAAAGCATCGGCAAAAAAGCGGAAACGTTCGCCACGATCCAGGAACAACTAGATGCTGGATACCAACTAAACCTATTAATAAGAAGTTTAAAACATAGGAAATAATATGTATAGCCTGAAGAAAGCTCCCGGACATGACTTGATTATAATAAGGTCCTGAAAGAACTCCCAGAGAAAGGATTCAAGCTACTGACAGAAATTGCAACGCTATAATGCGAACCTCCCAAAGTGGCGTAAATTATCCTTATAGCTAAGCAGGAAAAACCACCTGAGAAAGTAATATATTATCGCCTCATTAGTCTGTTGCCACTGGTTAAAATATTTACAAAACTTTTACTCAAGAGACTAAAACTCTTGATTAAATGACATGAACTGAATTCAGATTATCAATTCGGCTTTCGAGATAAACACGCTGCAATCGAACAAGTACAATGAGTTGTCAAACAAATCCTCTAGTCATTTAAATCAAAACAATACTGTTTTGCAGATTTCTTCTATATAAGTCAAGTCGTTGCCAAAGTTTGGCGTCCTCAATTACTTCTAAAGATTAAGCAGAAGCTTCCACATACTATTAACTGTTTAAATCTTATATATTAGACACGTAAAAAGTGGTTCAAATATGACCGGGACTGATTTTTTTTACAAAAAAATAAATTGCCAAACACGTACTCCCATTCAAAATCAACATATTTTTTCCAACGTTCTGGGATCATCCTAATGCCCTTTTCAAAAAAAGCTTTTGGTTGACGGCATATCCACTCCCGAACAATCTAGATGACGGCATCGTTGTCCGTAAACCGCTTGTCTTGCAAGCCTAGTTTGAGCTTTCCCAACAGATAGAAATCACACCTTGAGACCAAATTTGGGACTGCACAGAGGATGTGGCAGAAGGTTCATTTTAGTTTGCGAAGAGTTTCTATAGTTGTTTTGGCCGCATAGGTGCGTGTATTGTCTTGAAAGAAGGCTACCCACTTTTTACCTATCTTACGCTTAAATCTGATCTTTTTCTTCACGTCTGTTGTCAGCAAGTTTGAATAATAAGCTGCATCGACTGTTTTAACATTCGTCAGAAAGTTTACATGGATAACCCCCTGCCAGTCCCAAAAATCATTGCTATTATTTTTTCGAACGGCTCTTCCGCGCTTTCTTGGGTTTGGGAGAATTGGTACGCCGCCACTCGAGTGATGACTACTGAGACTAGGAAATGAAGTAGTCCACTCAGGTTTCACCGGTGGCCACTACAGACTTCAAAAATGCACCACCTTCGTCTTCAAACAGCCATAGGAGACGACTGGCAGCTTGCATGCGTACGATTTTGTTCCCGTTTATCTCGCCAAGTACGTGGTGTGTGGTGACGGATATTAGCGGCCGGCGATCATGCGGCTCATTCTTTAAGCGCTCTCTGCTCTTTCTGAAGCATTTACAACGCTCAAACACACGAATCCGTAAGATAGACCCTTTCCCATACTGTTGTTGAAGTGTGTAGTGAATTTTAGCGGACGAGGGGTTTTCCCCAACGAGGAATTTAATCACAATGCTCATTTGCTTTAGCAACTCCCAAACAGAACTGAACAGGAAGATGTTACTTTACTTCCTCAATGTCGCACCGCTGCTAGGCAGGGCGTTTTATATACAAATCAATCCCAGTCATATTTGAATCATCTTGTACTGCGAATCAAAATGCATGGTGAGTTAACAAATTTATATGCTATTAACTCTGTGGTTCCTCAAAAAAACGTGCTGCGTCCTATTTTTTATCTGTTGTATACCTTAAATATATCTATTAGACAGCACTAGAACCATATTTGCAGACTATGCCCCTATATGACTAATGTCCTACACGAACATGCTGCAACCGCATCTGGTAATCTTTAAGCTGCTTTAAATTTATTAAAGGATGGCCTAAAAATGGCGCACTAAAGCCAACGAAACAACCTCCAGGATAGACACATGTCCACCTGTAACCTTAAACAGAGTGTAACCACCCCAATCAGAAGATGTAAAATATCTAGGCATTTATTTGTATATAAACCTAACATGGACAAAACATGCAAAAAGTGCAAACGACTGGATTTAAAATTTACGAAACTTCAGTGGCTAATTGAAAGGAAGTCAAAACTCACTCTAGAGAGCAGACTTTTAATCTATAAAGTAATACTGAAACCCGTATGGACGTACGGATTACAGCGAGTATCTCAAATCTTAAAGCTCTGCATCACTTCTAGTCAGAAACCGGTGCATTACCAACGCCCCATGGCACGTGAGAAATGACACTTTACAACTGTGAAAGAAGAAGTGAAGTGCATTAGTGAACATCACCAATCTCGCCTTAAATTTCATCGAAACACGTTGACAGTGAATCTTCTAGATAACGATAACGCATTCTCTAGACATATCTACACGATTTTGGTTTCTTTCTTATTATTCTCTAAACAGATTGTAACTTTCTTTAGTAGCCAAAGTTAAGAAAATTCTGAATCGTTATGATTGCTGCTGCCAGTTTGCTTGGCAAACGGTCGATTCCAAGGGCAAGAAAACTTTGGTTTTCGAAATAATTCCGGCTTTGATGTTGCCAACCATCTCATCAAAAATTGCTATAAACTTTGTTCACTCTTGACACATTTGAACGAGCTGTTAATATAATACTCCATAGAGACCTCAATAGGAAATTAGGGTAGATTAAAAAAGATTCCATGTGTTATTGGTGATAGATTTCATCTGAAAACAGGAATTGTTATGGTAGAAAATGATGTGGCTTTTTTATCCGGTCTTTTCGATCGAATGACAGTACGTAACAATTAATTCAAAGCAGATAAGTGTCACCATTGATGTTAAACTGCCATTACCATTTCTAACTAGATCTGTTTTTATAAATTACCGGATGATTATGCCCCAACCTATAAATTCCTTTTCACGAATATTGAACTGATATTACATTAAACTAATAATTGCAAGATTTGAATTTTGTAAATGCTAACGTTGACAATTTTAACAAAAAATGAAAGAAAAAGAGGCAAACACGGAAAAACATCAAGTTGGTTTACAGCGTTGTTGCTAACAATTTGAGTTGTTGATAATTAGATAATATACAGAGTATAGAGACAAAATATATATTATTAATACTTTGTCGCATTTAACAAATGTTTAATAAAACAGTTTCGTAATACGATAATTATTACTAACATGTATGTTAGTCCTACATTTATTCATTTACAAACTAATAAATTACCTGCACAAAAATCTGTAATAGCTAATGTTTTGTTAATGAATTAGGTTCATATCAACAGTGTACATTAAAATATGCATACTATTGCTAGGAATTTACAACTGCCTTTTTCATGCAACTTTGTGAACTTTTTGGTAAAAAAAGGATTTTGAACGGCAGGATGTCGAATTAGGCAATTAATAGCAACGCAGACAACTTTCACGGCAAAAACAAACGAAATTTAAATTCGTTATCTGTCGAGGACCTCGAAAAATATCCAGCTTGCAGCTAAATAGAGGAAGTATAATTTAGAATAGAAAGAACTAATTAGCGTGAAAACTAATTAGAAGGCACTTAATTTAAAGAAAGTTAAACAGCAGTGCTGTAATAAAACTGCAGTAACATACTTTTGCAGTTGTTTCTTATAAGGTTCGTTCGAAAATTATTATACATTTATTATACTCGCGTCGGTATTCGATGGTACGCAGTTTGATATTATATTATATGTAAGTTTCAGCATTACCGACATAACTAGTTTTCAGGTCTTTTTAAATGCACAATAAAATCGAGTAAATTAAAATCTGAGATTTTTAATGGAAAAAGTATTTTTACAATGCAATTTCATGTAAAAAATTTAACATATAAAAGAAAATATTTAAAATAATAATAAATGCCTTCCGTAATTTCTGAAGCCCGTGTATCCTGATACCCAGGAAAGTATCAGTCAATTGTCTTTTTCTATCTCTAGTCAGAGCACCTACGTAGTTCCAAACAACCTTTGACTTTACCACAGGTGTAACTAGTGCTTTAAGTGCTGCTTGGCTGTCCATAAATTTGGTTATCTTCTTAGCCCTAATTTTAAACCTTTTGATCTCCTTCGCATAGTGTTCTACTGCTATGATTTCTGCATGAAAGGCTGTAGAAATTTTTGATCGCTAATGGAACCTTAATGTTTTTTTTGGATCATAAATTCCTGTTTCTGTACCTAATCTAATTTGGAGTCATCAGTATACCAGATAAAATCTGCGGAAACTGGAAGTCTTTTGTCCCAGTCTTCTCTATCTGGTATTACAATTTTGAAGTTTTTTTTACAAATTTAAAATAACTGGAACCAGATTATCGGTGAGAATTCCCAGTGTGTCCTTTGCCTCCAGCCTCTCCTTCAGTTTTTAAGCTCTTCTACATGCAGGGGATGATTGCAGCTTTTCCTTACATAAGTCTGTGGACAGTTTTCGGTGCTTCTCTTTAGATAAATATGTAAATTGGAGGCGATTTAAATAACATCTGCATCCTAGGCAATAACAACCCTCCTCGAGTAGTATCCATAAGGACTACTCACAACAGTAGGGAGAAAACTTCTCCTTTGGGGGGCCGCTTCTGGTTGTTCTCACTTCAATAGTTGCTTCGCCTAGGGTAGATATAATAATCATTTTTTTAAGTGATTTGATTAGAAAGTCAATGGAGACATTGGTAAAGGCTTTCTCAATGTCCATAAACTAAGACTTCCTTGTCTTGCATGATCGTTGACAAAAGTCTGTTTAGATCATCCAATACCAGGTCTGCTAATTTTCCTGCAAATTGGCGATCACTGAGTAGAGACCTCCTCAGTGTTGTGCCTCTCACGTAGTTATCTACCAGTTTCTCGAGAGTTTTTTTTGCATAAAAGACATGATAGGTCTGTAAAAGCTTGGTAAGAGATCCATACTTCTGCCTATCTTGGGTATATTTACGACTCTTATCCTACGCCATACTTGGGGGATAAGCCTCCAGGCAATACAAGTCCTAAAGATCCTCACTAAGAATGGCATAAAAAATTCCTAAACTTTCTGCAGTAGAAGTAGTATGGTTTTATCGAAGCCAGACGATTTATAAGAAAAATACACTGATTTTGTCAGAACTAGCTATTTTAACCGCTTGATATTAAATCTTTCGGGATTTTGGAGTTTTTCCTTCCTCTGATATTCTTACTGACTTAGGGAAGTGTTTTTTCAATAGTATTGTCAGACTATCATCTGTCTTCTTGATGGGCTCCTACTTGGTCACGAGTACTATCTTTGGCTGAAACTTTATAGATTCTTGCACAAGCAGAAACCTCTGTGACCTTTTTGCAGAACGTCCTCCAAAAGTTTTTTAGTCTTGGGGAATTTTTTATTTTACTGTGCGAGTACATCTGTATAACTATCCAAGTCCTCGTTGTTTTTGTCTTTATTAAACAGCCTTCTCACCTGAGCTCTCAGTATTTCTAGGTGCTTATTCTACCAGACTGTCTTTGTACTGCTTTGTCTTTTTGTTTCCAGCCAATTCTGCTTGTATAGCTGCAAATTGTTTCGTTCACATCCTAGACTACACAATCAAGACTCTCCGTCTCTTATCATATTACCTACGTCCTTGAGAATTCCAAATTCTGAAGAATTTTTTTATATATTTCCCAGTTTGTTCTCTTGGGGTTGTGGTATGTTGCAGTTAAAAGGGAAATGAGAGTTATAATATTAAATATTATGTGCCTGTGGTCGGAGTACAAGGGCTCCTCAGACACATTCCAATTGTAAATTGTATCACTTGTCTTATGGTTGGCTAATGTGAGGTCCAAGACTTTCTTTTTGTAGCGAGTGACAAAAGGGAGTTTTGAGTCTATATTATCTATGTCTAAACTTCACAATTAAAAAACTCCAGAAGTGATTCACCTCTGTTGATGTTTATACTTGATCAAAACGTATGATGGAATTTGCATTGCATATGATCTTTAGGCCTAAGTTTTTGGCTTTGCTGTATTCCACGACGCTCTTTATTAACTGGGGTAGTTAGTCCTCCTGATCTCCAAAGTAGACGGAGTAGAGTAGCCACCTCATATGTATGCCTCCTGCTGTCTTGGTTGAGAGAGTTACTGTAATAATATTCTCAGAGCAAAGTTCCGTAATTAGTGTACAATTAATACACGCTGTAGGCCTTAATGCTTCTGTATTATACATTACCTTGGTGTTGTGGGCCTTTAAGCCTCTCACTTATCTACTATTAATTCAAGGTTTCTACAGCAAGTCTATATCTAAACCTTTGTTGTCGAACTTTCTACAAAACACGACTGAGGCAGCTCTGAGGTGTTGGAGGTTGACTTGCAGGACCTTCGGTCCCCTCGATATCATTAGATGAAAGCACAGATGGCTTCCTTACCTTTGGAGGGGAGCTCTACATGGGTGTCCATTGCTTCATCTTTTTTAATAGACCCAATGCTAGAGCATTGTGATTCCTCAGCTGGCTTTTTGAGGGCAACTTCCTTATGCTTTCCAGTTTTATCCTTTAGTCTAAACTTGAGGTGACCAATGCTCAAAGTATGATAACATATCAATTTTCTTTAATGTCTCTAAAGATCTGCATCTATAGAAAAGATCTATACCGTCCTGGTCCTTGTCCACAGTAATATGTTCCCAAGTCTTCCGCAGCTGAGTGTTCAACTGACGGTTGCTCTTAGTCTTTGTTGGTGTGTTCCACCGTGAGTCGTTTGTTGACTTCATCAGGGATAAAGGCGCTGTAAATAACAGTCTGAAAATGTCGTTACTGATGTTGACAGCTTCATTTTTATTGTAACAACACTTTCAACCTAATGGTACTCAAGTGCTAAAAGGATTATTTTTTCACTCATATTGTGATGCCATTGTATTTGAAAGAATAATATTACAAATATACTGAAGTATCAAACACGATAATTAAGATAAATTATTCTAATTACTGTAGAGAGCATTAGATAAAGCTCTCTAAAGAGACACGATAAACTTGAGATTATTTTTTAATGTGTTTATGTACATATTTGCTCCTTTATCACTTAACATATTAAAAAATCTATATTGACTTTTTAATTACTTTTTTTAAGTTGGGTTTTTATGTGTTGTAACATCTTATTCTTTTCATATTGCACTTTTCCCAGATATATCTACGTTATTATGGTAGAAATAAAAACTACAAATAATAACATATATTAAGGCTCAAGATGAGATCAATCAAGCACCGTAAAAATTTAATTGGATCACTAGCTAATATTTTTCAGAAAATAGTCGTTCGAGAATTTGACATATTGAAAATGTCATTGTCTTGTTTAGTACGCAGGAGTTTTAACTCGGAAGGTATAAGACAGGTCATTCCTAATTATTTATCATGTAAAGGCAAATTTAACAGTCATGTAGCAGTATGTCAGTTATTTTGAAATCAATAACTTTTTAATTTAAAAACTTTAATGACAAACTCCTACAAAGGTTTTAAGAAAGCTTGGGTAGTTCTCAGGAATAATTATCCTGCTTTTGTCACGGTGTGCTATAGTGCTATCACTGAGCTTCATTTCTATGAAAAGAAAGCGTGCCTAAACACTGCATTTAAGCTTATTATTACTGAACAATATCATTATCTTTTGCGACTTTTAGAACAGGATTAATAACTAATTTGCAGAGTTAGAATAACCTAGGAGTAACTTTGCTAAAGTATACTAAATGAACAACTTTTATTATTTAAGAGTGCTTATGTACAATTCTTGACAAAAAATCTTTTATTATGTTCTTGTATGCAACATAAACTTGGAAAAAATGTATTCAGCGATGTTATTCCCATTAAATGCAAGCTTGGCATTGGTCGTAGAGTATGTAGTCGCATTAGGTTTAATGTTATCAAAATAATGGGGTTGGCGTAAAGGTTTTCTACCAAGGTATTTTCCTAGTTCACTATAGTAAACTGATAAGCAGTTTCTAGGTAACATACGTCTGGTTTGACCTACCATAGCGTAGCAAGAATGGAAAAGAGCGTTTTGCACTGAAGTCATTCCAGAAATATGTCCAAATTGGTCTCTAAATATGACTATATCGAGAAATACTTTGTTGTCTCATGAGAACTGGAGTCGGTGGCCTATCAACCAGTACATTTGTTTAATTGTGTATCTCATGAGAACTGAAGTTGGTGGCCTATCAACCAATACATTTGTTTAATTGTGTATATTTAACTAACTAACCATGACATTACTTGAATAACAGCGTTCTTAATCGTAATAGATGAGCAGGATGCTCTTGTTTATGAATGTAATCTGCACAGACCTAGCGGGATATCTGCTAATTTACCGCTTATCAAACCATTTTGGAAAGGTTAAAATTATAGAGATTTTCAGATGCTAGTTATGAACTACTGTCGATAGACCACATAGCCATATTATCTGTCATATAAGTTAAATATATAAGTTTAAAAATACTGTTTTGTGGTGCTCCGACCTCAATGGGATTATAATTAAAAACTACATTATTGATCTTAACCTGAAAATTTCTACTACATAAATATGATTTTAGCATTTGATATATTGGTTTGAAAAAGCATTTCTTTATTTTAAATAACATACCATCGTGCCAGACCTTAATCGAAAGCCTGTTTAATGTCCAAGAAGGCCGATGTAAAGCATTTCTGTGTTTCTATGGTCTAGTATTTTAGAGTTAATTGAAAGAAGGCTTAATGGCCTACGATATGATGTTTTTGTGGGTGGTTTACCAGGCTTGCGTATCATTATAATTAGGACAAATTTCCACTGAAACGTAGCATACTATTATAGATGGTGGTGTGCAGCACCAGGGTTTTGCTTAGTATGCAGTGTAAGAGTTTTCCACTTATGAGGTCGAAACCAGAAGATTTGTAGTAATGTAGTAGTAGTATTTCTTCTGTTATTTCTCCAGGATGCAGGATGGTAGAGATAGTTGGTAGAGTACATTTAGAAATTGGTTACATCTTCCTCATTTTTGTTATCATTTGACCGAGGTAAGGTAAAAAATAGCAAATATTTGCCACTTTTAGTTTGGTTCTTTTGTTTTTAGTTGGTATACCAGCCAGTACTGCGTTGGCGTTTTCTTGGGATACATTGCAATAAGTTGGGCTAACATGCAATTCTTGTAAATTCAAATTGTTTTGACTACATGTTGTGTAGTTTTGTAATGATAAAATTTTAGTTTTGCTACTTGGTAAAATGACAGAGTACGTTTGACCCCCACGGTGGGGATGATGTTGATGTTGGTGATGCTTCATGACTGGATGTATTGGCTAGTTGAAATTATAACCCAAGTATGGATTTATGTTTGATATGTTGCATGTTAATGTTTTGCTTAGGACAGAGAACAGCATCTATTTACGCTACAAAAGCAAAGCGATCACGTTAAGTTATTAATAGTACTTAAATAAAGCTTAAAAATAGAAATAGCCCTAATATAGAAAGATTCAGTGGACTCTTGCTGAAGATATTAGAGGATTGTAAATTAGCAACTTAGTATTGCACATGCACTTACTGCATAATTTTAATGACTTAGAAGCAGTTGGACATCTTTAAAAGTGCTCTAGTATTGTTTCATTAAAGTCTTTATGACAGTACTTATAGTAGGAATAGGTAAAAGCTTTTTAATACCCAGTATGGTTATATTCCTAGCATTTTTCTGCTTATTAGCTTATCTTTTATATATTCTGTATGTCATATATAAATCATTAACATCACCTCTAGAAATAACTAGAATAAACATGTTTCTTACAAAATTAAATAAAAACATAATCCAAATTCTAATTTTAAAACATTATGTGACTATTATATATATGTACTGTATTAAAAGTAATATCAAAGCTTTTGATAAATTTTATAATTAACACAAACATTTATATGGAGTGCAGTAATATTATTTAGGTCAAACTTGCTCAGTAGAAAAACATTTTGTTAATAGACTTTATTGTCAGATCAACATGAAATTGTTATATATGACTTATTTAACAAAAATAACTGTAAATGATAAGACAAGACTATTTGTCTTAATTGATAATATTGTTAATGCTTAATCATTATGCTCCTCTCCGGCAACGATATCTTGAGTTAGTCTTTGTTTTAGCTTAGTCTGGCTAGCGCAGATTGTAGTGGTTGACCCCGTCGCGCGTAGCCGCATTTTTTGAAACTTTTTAGCACTTTCCCGGATATAGTCTTGCATATACTCGTTCATAGTGTAGTTGGTTATTGCGAATAAGCCAAGGCGCGTTCACTGCAATTTTTAAAAATTTATTTTGTCTTTGACGTAGTGCACCAAACTTGACAGGCATATAAGATTAACGAGAGTAGTAGAGTTTTATAGATCTCTATCTGTCTTCACTTATGACGCGATTGATTAGAAGATATAGCTGACGCATTATATTGTTGACCTGGAGGAGCTTAGTGTTTACGTGGAAGCTCCAGCTTAATTGTCTGTCTAGGTGAATCCCCAGGATTCCATAATATAGATTTTACTTTGACATTTAATGGGATTGGCTTGAGTACTCAAAGTTTTAAGCCAATTGCTAATTATATCCGTGGCGTGTTGTAGCTGTTGGGTTGCTTTGTGTAAGTACGCATTTTCCGTGATAATCGTCGTGTCGTCCACAAACGTGGCTGTAGTAGCTGTGGTTGCTGGTGTATCTGTTAAATAGATATTGACTAGCAAAGCTCCACGAATGCTTCCTTGGAAGACTCCAGCATGTATTGCTTTGATGTCGGAGATGTACGAGTTAACATTAACGTCTAAGTTCTGTCTTTTAAAAATGAGATGCCAATCATTTTTTCTTTAGATCTTCAATCCATATTTTGTCGAAGGCATGTGCAATGTCCATGAAGATGATTGTAGTATAGCATTTATTTTAAAATCTCTTTTCAACTGTTTTGCTGAATCTTTGAAGCTGGTGGCAAGTTGAATGTACTTTTTTAAAGTCAACATAAAATACCGGTAATATATTTCGAGTTTCTACAAGTTTTGATAATCAAACATAAATAATTTTTTCGGAATTTTAGATAAAGACGTGAGTCGGCTTATTGGAAGGTGATTTTTAATATCTTATTATTATATTGATGCTAAGTATGCTTCATACCGCCAGAGTAGCTTAGTGGTTGAGGCATGGACTGCGATGCGGACCCGGGCTTCATTCCCGGAGCTCTCTGATGCCTGACGGGTCACTGAAATTAATTGAGTACCTACGTTTACTCGAACAAGGAGTAATAATGGCGGTTGTTTAATACGCGGTGCTTGCCACATCGCCCCGTATCAGAGATGGTACGCGACGACCGGGCAAAAGAAAGAACATATGAGAGCCTTAAGCTCTCAGTTTGCAGGCTATGCTCCGAAGCGGAGCTTAAAGCCTTACCACCACCATTAAGTATGCTATATATTTTTTAGTTAAACGTTGTGGGACAATGTTAGTTAAATTTTACAGGGTGATGTAGAATTGATGTTCTTAGTGACAATTTGGTGATTGCGCTCGATACGGTTTAACACGCGAAATGCATGTATAGTGTCAAATGTTTGCTGCGTGAAAATGTGTTTGAGGTAATCGGCAAAAGCATCAGTGTTAAGGATATCGTTTGATGTGGTTGGTAGTTCTTCGTGTTGTTTTCCTTCTATTGGTTTTCCACATGCCAGGATTGCCGGAGTTAATATCATTAATATGCTTCTGGTATGATTTAATTATGAGCTCATCTAACTCTTTCTTAAGATAATGAGCTGTTTAAATGTCTTTTTGTTTGGGGTTTATGGTTTCTGCCATAGCCGCTTAGTTTGTTTTTTATTTTGATCAGTTTTAATATACTCTATATAGTTAGTTATAGTTAGTGTGTATGACGTTTTCATATCGTTCATAATTGACATAGTAATGCTAGAAATGGCAGTATCTAGATCTTCAGGAACTTCCGCATTTAAATGTTTTTTGTAGATTAGAGTTTAGTCTCTCTTGGAAAGTGTTTTATTCTATTCGCCTGTTTATAAGTCTTTGAGGAGGTTATTTAATTTGCGGTGTGCCTAGGAAGGTACACAGGTACAAGATTTAGTTTTTTATTACATCTTGATTTATTTGTTTTGGAATTCTTTTGCCTAAAACAATATTTAGTAATGTTAGGCTGGTGGGTTTCCCGATAGGGATAGGTTTGGAGGCATAATTTGAAAGGCGTAAGTAGTTGAATGTTGCTTGAATTTTGTGTCTATAGACTTACTTGCTCGAAAAACTACATTATATCTTTATAGTTGATATCGCCAGTTACCAATATTTGGTAAGTTGCATCGAATTACGTTTTTAAATCATTTTCATTGTGCTTTTTGTTTGGTTGCTTTAACCAATTGGTCATGTAGTCTCACTTTGATTCCAATAGTTTCTAAAGTAGTATTTAGTGTATCGAGAATACTTGCGTGTTCTAATTTCTTCTTAATAATGACTACTTCTTCTGAAGCTATTTTGGCGTTTCTGTCTTTTTGATATACGTTGTATCCTGGTATTTTAAGGTTGTCGTTGTCATGTAGATGTGTTTTGGTAATACAGATTATATTAACATTATACCTGGCTAAGAATGCAATAAATTAAGGATTGTTGATTTAAGATACCATTTGATTCCAATTTATAATTGTCAATTTTTTAATTGGTTTTTGGTATTAGGATCTATTAAGTAACTAGGGTTAATAGGGTGGTTGTAACAAACGTTTTAATTTGTGAAAAAAAGACGTTACAAGGTCTACAATAATTTTAGTAGTATGTAAGAACTGAAGGATTCGGTTAATTGAGGTTGAGGGAAGGTGCTGACGTGTGAGGTTATTTGTTAGTTTACTGGCGTAGTTATGTTTGCACTGGATTGACGCAAAAACTATTCACGATTCTCCAATTTTTCATGTATTTTTAGTAATGTTTAACATGATGGCTGCAACCACGGCAGTTTGCACATGTTGATTTAGTTTTGGGCTGCCAGCGCATTTGATACGTCTTGGTGTGAGGGTTTGCACACACAAAAAGGTTTTTATTTTTTGTCAGTAAACGTATTATATTGATAACTAGCAGTATTTTTAACTTATTTTTAATTTTTAATCAGTAGTTAGTGATATTGGGACATTTTTAATTACCATTGATAAAGGTTTTAAGTTGATGTTTTGAAAGTTATGGTATTCAACTATATTTTCAAAATAAAACTTTGTAAGAGTACCATAGCCGTTATTCATCCGATAAGTTGATGCGTAACGAGTTAATGGTAGACATTGTTGTAAACGGTTTTTTGGTAATATTCTTAATATTTGCCCAAGAGCCTTGCGATTTATTGCATTATATACGGAATTTTGGGTTTATTAATGGAAGTAATTGGTTCTGTATCATATGCGTTAACTGCATTTGTGTTATTTTGATTAACGTTTTTTGAAGGCAATGAGAATCTATTTTGTGTGATTAACTTTTTAGCTGACCACATGTATAGCTTCTGCACTTCATTGAGAGGTAGTGTCAATTCACTGAGTTTGCGTTTATCCCGTGTTTGAAGGTTCATTTTATAATAATGTACAAAAGTGCTGTCGATCGTTTTGTACCTAAAATCATACAATGTTTTATAAGATGTCATAAAAAATCTAGTAAAAAACATGTAAAAGTTAACCTTTAATGTAAAGTAGCATTATTTGAGATAATGAATTCCCATATTTTTTGAGAATAAAGACAGCAACGTTGAGAAAACAAATTCAGCTCGTTACTCTGTAATACTTTGCAACTTTTTTGAGTCGATTTGTGTCAGTGTGATGTTGAATACCAGAATCTGGGGTTTCTACAACGGTGCACGCTGGAGGAAATTTAATAGCAGTTAATAAATGTTTTCAAATAATATCACGTGCGGAAGATGTTAAATGGTCTCTAAAAAACCCCGACTCTAACGTCTATAATTTTTTGCTCTAGGAATACTTTAAAAATACATGCATGGAAACTGAACAAAGGACTATGGTAGAGCTAAAGTAAAATTTCAGAAATAAATAAGCTGTAAACATTGTAAATAATAATTAAATATTTTATGTAAATAAATTTTACAACATTTTTTACTTAATCTTAAATTAAGAGTAACAAAACACCATTACACCATATACTATTTATCAACATTTATTTAATTTAGTGATTAAATTTGTTTAACTATTAATGCGCTATTATGACTACAAAGTTATCGTTTTTCATCCTTATAATTTAAATCTTATTGTCATAATACAATAATTTTTTAACTTTTGGTAAGTCTACGGAGCAGACTAAATTTTGGCGTGATTTAAAATAGCAATAAGTTTGTCGAGTACAAATTTTTATAATTATAATTTCATTTTTTACATACAATAATTATCATTTTTAAATTAATTGTAAAAAAGAAATATACGTCAATGTCTGTATAGCGTATTATAACGGTGTATTGCATATATGTTATGCAATACATGCTTAAAGATTTGGAGTTTATTTAAGTACACATTTTTTAGAAGAAATCTAATGCTAAAACTTGTATTGGACTCTGAATTTCAGTTTAATTAGATGACTTACCTTAACAGTATTATTATAAACTTTCCTGTTCAAGCCATAATTTTAATTTATTAAAATTATAATATCTAGTGTATTTTGAATCGTAACGAGTAGAAAACTGTTAACTATCTTGGTGTATGATTTATCAGTATCAGATACACATAACTTTTTCCTTTACATTTATTTAATGGGATATAGCCGTTTTTTTCATATTACCCTTGAAGTGAAGGTGTTCTAGACTTTGGAGATTCGTTGCTTCCAAATTCATAAATTTAGATTCTGAACAATTTGAATATTGCACAAAAATAAATGCATTTTTAATTATATAATTAACCGGAAGAACTTGGATGAAAAAAGGTCATTACAGAGAGCAATGGGGGAATGTGGAAGAGGCCTGTGTTTACGTATGAACACTAAATGCTGGTCAGAGAAGCAGAAAGACATTTATAACATCTCATCACTTTTCTACACGCATTAAATTGAATTTGTAACTGCTTGTGTCATCCATTTAATTTTTGGTCCTGATTTTAAACTGTGTCCTTCGGAAATATCAGATTAAAAATTCCCTAAACGACCGTTGTAACGGCATTCGCGAAATTTGAAGTTTTATAGATGTTAAGCTACTTGACAATGATCAAGTTGTGACATAAGCATTATGTGTTAAAAACGTTAAGTTTGTCTCCTGAAGACATAAATCAAAGAAGACAATACGTTAATTTTAGTAATTTTATCACTTTTTAATCTTTTATTAATATTTACGTAGTTCATAGTACTATACTGAGCGGTCCACAGCTCAACTTATACAACAAAAGTTTCGTCTAGGATCGACTTGTATTCGAACTATTCGTTGTTCTTTGCTCGAGTGGAGATGCACCTTAAAGTTATATTCTTGCTTTTATTTCGTATACCAAGGATCGAGTATAAGAACAATATAAAATTTTAATTGTCTTTTCCAGCGCTGAGAACGTGCTCTGTTGAAACCTGACGCCAACAAACGAACCAGCAAACCTCATGATTATGAAACTCGATAGGTCGCGGCAGATCCGCGAAGCCCCAAATCGCAACTGAGATAACACGTGTCACTTGGTGGGCCTCCGGCACGCGACCAACATGTGGCTGGCGGACGAACGCCCATCCAAACATGATCCGGTCGGGGGTTGGGGTTGACATGTCGCTGCTGAAAGCTGGAGTGCGACCGCAGGCCGTCCCAGGCCTGTTATTGTAAAAATTATTGTTTGCGCATCTCAGAGCTACAGTAGTAGTAATTTGAATTTAAACTGTGAATTGATGTTTATCTTAAAGTAGCAATTTAGACACTGGGGAGCTTTTTTAATGGTTTTCCTCAAATTAACCAGATCTACAAAATTATTATAATTTTTCACAATTAACAAAAAGCAAAAATAAAGGTTAAGAAAGATAAATAAATCACACAACTTGCCCAGTTCATTAATTTTAATATTAAAAAAAATTGCTTTTGCAATACCTTCCAACAAAAAGATTGCAGTAAAGTAAGTATAACAGTACATTTTAACGAATGTACACATCTTAATGCAACAGTTTACGGTATTTTTAATCGTAAACGTAAAGTATTCTGACTCGTTTAATATTCGAACAAAACGAGTCCATTAAGAAAATCTTCGAATTAGCCCACCTAAACAAATTTTCTGTAACACTTACATAACCAGCTCGAAAAGTTTTGAGTCTGACATAGAAAAAAGTATTTATTCTGTCAAATTCAATTTTATTTTTTAACATAGTCTGCTTTTTTTCAGCGATGCTCCAACCTCTTTAAACCGACCAAATAATAGTTCTGCAAAATAAACATCTACGGTTGCTATTAAGAAAATCTGTCCTCCAAAGCAAACCCAAGAAACTGGAAATAGTTGGGGGTAGATTTGGTGTGTACGATAGGTGGTTAATCAATTACAACTACAGTTCGCGAATTTTGGCCATGACTACCGCCCGTGCGTTGTTTTGATGGAAGAGCACTTTCTTTCGTTCCAAATGGGACCGTTTTTCAGCAATTTCCGCCTTCAGTTGGTCCAATAACGATGCGTAGTACGGCCCCGTTATGGTTTTCCTTTTTTTAAGTAGTCGATGAACAGAATTCCTTGACTATTCCAAAAAACAGTCGCCATCACCTTCTTGGCCGATGGAATCATCTTCTCATTTTTGGGAACAAATTTACTCTTCGCAATCCACTGTTTTGACTATTCCTGTGTCTCAAGAATGTAACGGTAGACTACAGTTTCATCGATAGTGATAAATAAACGCAAAAAGTCCGATTTGTGTTTATAAAACCACTTAAGCGAGGTCTTAAAAATTGTTCATTTAAATATATTTTTGGTTCAAAGTGAGCAAATGCGGGACCCAAAGCAAGCTCAGCTTTCTCATGTCCAATTTCAGTCAATATATGACAAATGCGTTCTTTCGATATTCCCATAGCCTCTGCTATCTCTCTGATCTTGATTAGATGGTAGTCCAGTACCATTTGGTAAACTTTTTCAATGTTATCGGTGGAAGTCGCAATTATTGGCCGTCCCAAACGCTCCTCATGGGCCAAGCTAGTACGACCACGTTTAAATTCAGCTACCCATTGTTTTATGGTGGCAAATGATAGGACAAGGTCTCCGTAAACGGCGTCTAACTTGGCCTTAATTTGCGTAAGCGTATTACCTTTCAAATTCAATTACTTAGTTACGGCACGGTATTTGATTTTTTTATTTTTACAAAAGCGCCAATGTCGATTTATATAAACGACTGCCAAACAATAACTAGTGTCCAAAATATCTAAAATGTTTACATGTATCTTTCAAAGCATATACGATTGTAATAACACAATGGTTTTGACGAGTAGGCCATCTTCATGTTGAGGCTCAAAACTTTTTAGACTGCCCACATAGATACAGCAACGGGATTATTTTTTGCTAGAAGGGTGATTATCCTTTTGTAATTTTTGCGCTACTATTAGTATAACATGAGAAATAACTTATGAAATTTTTAATTTCTGATAAACACGAGTAGTAACCCAACCCAAAAAAGCATAATATACCCATTGTAATGTGAAACTTCCTGTGCTAATTTATCTCATTTTGTCTAAAAATTGTTCTTCGGGTCAGCAGCTCGTCACAAATATACCTGACGGGAGTGAAACTGCAACTACCATAGAATAGTCTAATACTTTCACTAAATCTAATACTTCAGCCAGTGACTTAGCGCTTTTTGCTATGGCAGCTATCGTCTCGAATGTCAAATTTATTGGCGAGAGGAATAATTAGCTGCAAATTAAAAGTTGAATCAGACTATCGGTAACAAAGAAATATGATTTATATTCCATCTCTTCCAATATTTGGAAAAATTTGCATTTTTACTGACTAAGCAGCGTGTTGCTGTTCAGAAGCCTGAACGGAACAAATTTGAATCAGAGAAAGTATTTATCGGAATTCTTTTAGCTGTGGGCGTTAAAAAGAAATGGAATGCTCTTGTGTGAGAATTATTTCCAAGCAACGAACGAATCCTCATTATCGTGCGTCTTGTGAAATATTTGAAACGAGGAATTGCCCGCAAAAAGGTATTTTTGGCGCCCTGGTTTGACAATTTTTCACACTTTTTCCCTAAAATTTTTGCCAGGTAGGAGCGGAGAACAAGTTATTTTACAAGTGATAACAGATAAGATATGCAAAACGATCTTGGAGATAGGCAACCAAATGTACGCTCAGAGCTCAGCCATGCCACATTTTATATCAGCTGTCTTTGCTTACTTCTGTTCAAATGTGTAGTAGACAAAGGGTTGCAGCAAAGCTGTAGCAATATTACAACGGATGTTTTTGTCCAGCAAAATAGCTCTGAAGAAAGACATTAATAATCAGAACCATTTAATGAAATAAACGGAAATTGTTTCCTTGTATAAAACCCTATAAAACTTGAACTAATTATACCATTACTTTTGGCTTTCGTAAAGAAACTACAATGGCCAGCTATGTTATATACAAGAAGCAGAACGGTAACTGTAAAAGCAATCTTCCTAAAGAAATCAGTTCAAGAATTGATAACGTCTTATAATTATTGATTTAATGAGATATCAGTTTAATTGTTGATTTATTATTTTGGGATTGCCTTTATCATTAGTATCATTTATTTCAAAATTAGCTGAAACGAATGGTACACCATTTGATTTTGCTGAAGGTGAATTAAAATTGTTTCTAAATTTAATGTTAAATATATTTAGAAGAGGTGGGTTCTCATTATTTTTGTAACAGAATATGGTAATATTTTTTATGGGTGTTCCTTCTACTTTTATTTTTTTAGGAGAAGATATTTTATTTTTAAGATTGTTTTTATTTCTTTTTTGTTTATTTGAGTTCAAGGTAACAACAATAGAATGCCAAAAATTAGAGCCGATAAAAAAGGAACAAAAAAGAATATGCAAAAACAAATAAACATATAAACGGAAGAAATTGAATTGAAAAAATGTATATAAATATACAGAAAAATAAAATAATATTGATAAATAAAAAAAGTTACATAAAACGACACTTGTGGAAGTAACAAGTTATGAATACCTAGGAAGCTTTATAAAGAATGATGGGAACATAAACGTAAAAATAACAAACAAGGCAAGAAAATCAATTAAACTCTATTATGCGTTAAATGCAATACTAGGAAAAACAAAATTGAAACAAGAAACAAAACTCAGAATTTATATTATAACCATTATATCTGAGAAACAAAAGAAGCAAAACAAAGAAAAGATGAAGAAAATGGCATGAAATAGAAAGACCTGAAAGAAATGGGCGGATGGATAAAAAGAACCTCGCCCAAATTCGACACCCAAAAGTGTACACGGAGGGGATGAAAGAAGAAGAAGAAGAGTTCGGGGTACTTTGCCTAATTTTTTTATGATAAGATGGTGTATTTGGCTTGAAAAAATGTGTACATTAATCATGGAAAACGAGCAGTTACGTGGATTATTCTTACACAAAGGAGGGTCCCAAATCAAAATTCGGGTAGTCAGACGAAACCTATGTCAATCGAAAGCCCTAAGTGTCCTCAGAAATATTGTCTAAGGAACCAACCCGGTACGACCTCTCTGAACAAAGATATAGGCCTTAGAACTTAGAAAAAATACTAGAGGCTCATATCGTGTGTAAGTAAGATACATTACGACACATATCACGTGTGAGCAGCAGTATCCAACTGTACGTGCTCTAATCTTGCAGGTGCAGAAATAGTCTATTACGAAGTCTACACCTGTCTTTGCTTGCTCAAACAATACATGCGCAAAGTACTTTGTTTTGTTCATGTAGCGAGAGTGTATCTTGGCGCTTAAAAAAAACGGCTCACTACATGTTATTCCGTGCTGACCAAAACATATAATAAGATTCTCTGTAGCAAGCTGAATCTCATAACTACCCTCAAACAATTGCTCCACCACCACACCATGTTTCGAAATTATATTAGCACTTTTTCGTTTAATAATGTTCTAAGTGACGCCAAGTCAAGCCGCAGTGGTTGTAAACCCTCAATGTGATTTGAGCAATTGCTCATTGTCAGCAGGGCTTTTCATTCCATTTAGGTCTAACCTTTAGTCTCGCCTTACATTCCAGTTAAAACTTTTACAGTTTTTTTACGCGGGGGGGGGGGGAGGGAGCGTCCATAGGGTTAACCAGTTCCTCGGTACTTGCTAAAGCCAAATTGCACCAAAAAAATGTTATGGCGATTGGTGATCTATAACCGGTCTAACCCATCACAGTCTCTTGAATCTATCATGGCAGACAAGTACATGAAGTAAATCGAAAAAATGTACTAGGCCGACTACATGTTGCAGAGTTGACGGTACAAAAGTTGAATGAATTTGGTTACGAAACTTTGCCTCGCCCCTTTATACTTCCCATAACTATCGCCTATTGATTCCTAATTTTTCAAGCATCTAGATAACTTCCTACAGAACACGTGAAGAACTTTCGAATTTTATCTTGCCGGAATAAACAAACTTGTTTTTCTATTATTTTTAACGTTAAAGGTTTAAAACCAACATTATTTTCCGTACAAATTAATAAAATGCTCTATTAAGAGTGTCTGCAATATTGTTTATAACAAAATCTTGTTCCCATTATTATAAATAAAATTACGGCTAGTCCTTTTACTATTTAACTGTACAAAGTTTATCATTTTATTTTACAATAGTTTAATTGTTTAAGTTGAGAAAACCGATGCCGTTTAAATGTATCGTGGATGATCCAGTTCCTGCATTAATATTTGTAACAAATTTTCGAATGCCGTCATAAAGACACCGTTATCTTGCGTAGTTTGCGGCTAATATAGGGGTTACTAGCGAGCTGCCACTGTCGAGCGGCAAAAGCGATGTATTTAATGTAAGCGCCACTGCCGTTGAGACCCCCACAGTGCTGCAGAGCAGAACAAAGCAAAAAGGAAACGCGAACAGTTCAGAAGGTTCAATACAGATGCTAAATGTATAAATAGCAAGCAGCGGAGCAGCAATGGTCGAGTTACTGAAAGCAAAATAAATTGTGTTGTAGATAAATAGAATTATATTGCAATTTTATTTTAGCAAATATCTGCGTTAGTGTACAAAATTTAATATTATAATATAAAATTCAACCCGCATCTAAAGGATTAAAAAATCAAAGTTTCTTATAATAATCAAATTTCTCACTTCTGCGCTAACGTGGAGTTTATAGTCTCTTATCATGTCAGTTTTTTTTTATTGTTGGCTACAGGATTATTACTACTAAAATTTAAAAGTAGCTTCTTACTGTTTTTAATATAGTGACTAACCTAGAAATTTATTTTTATTTGATAATAGCATTTTTCATAGCTAAGGGTGATCAGTAATAAGTATGAGAAAGTATCTATTAAAAAATAAAGAAAAGGTAGATCTACCTACCATCCAAAATAGTTAGCTAAATCATGTTTTGCAGCAAACCCTTGATCACGTGACTATTTAATTGTAAACATGGAATTTTTCACTTTCCAAGAAATTTTACGAATTTGAAAGAAGTATCATAGTCCAATGACAAACATTTTGAAAATATGGTAAGCAGGCGGAAAAAATAAATGAAATTTCGGAGTAAAAACGTACAAGAATGTAAAAATTTGAGATCAGAGATTTGAGGCAAGTGGCAGTGTTTGGGAAGCCCGATCCGCAAACTGGTTAGTCATCTACCGCTGTGATGTCACAAAGTAGCGAAAAGGTTGTAGATCTTTTCGAAGATCAGCCAGATTTGTCGATTCGACGAGCAGCTCAACAAGCTGACATCAACTATGGAAGCGTCCAAACTATCCTGCCAAAAAATTTGGAAATGTTCCCGTATAAAATTCAAGCCCATCAGCCACTGAAGCCGCACGATATCGCAAAAATATTTCAGTTTGACTAGTTAACGATTGAAAAAGTGGAAGAAGGTTTTATTGAAGTTTCGAAAATTTGGTTCAGCGATGAGGCTTATTTTTGTTTGCAAGGTTTTGTTAACAAGCAAAACATACGACACTGGGGTACCGAAAATCCTCACCTTGTAATTGTAAAGCCTCTCTATTCAGCAAAAGTAATCGCCTGGTGTGCAATTTAAAAAAAATATTCTTGGATCATATATCTTTGATGGCAATATGAACTCTCAAAATTGCCGCTAGATGCTCAAAGAGAAGTTTTACGGGGAACAAAAGGAGCCGAAATTTTCAACGCTTACTGCGAGGCCTCATCGCACTTCGGAAGTTATTTCCATACTTTTAAATAATTTTGGAATTATTGATTACTTTGAATTTTTACCAATGATTAATGTAATAAATACAATTAGTATTAACATAATAACGCCACTACGATACTAACTATTAAGTGCACCTTAGTACTACTACATTTTCCATTCCTTTCAGCATTTCTTATTTGAAGTCTTTTGCAGATATGTTGTAATAAGCTTAATAAGCAGATAAAGTTTGCTTTTATAACAATATAACTGTTACAAATGATAAAAAACTCTTTAAATCCAATATATAATGCAGCCACATTAATTTTGCTGCAGGTTTAACTTTTTTTCAATTAAGAGTAGCCACTATCATTTTCCCAATTAAAGCAATTGCGCATCTGCATGCACATAATGGCCACTCGCACACACTCGACTCCTAATGATAAACGATGGTGCAAACTCCTCAGTTTGAACGCAAGCGGGCTTAGATACTTATCACTGTTTGAACTG
Source organism: Sinelater perroti (assembly GCA_036346155.1). Taxonomy (NCBI): domain Eukaryota; kingdom Metazoa; phylum Arthropoda; class Insecta; order Coleoptera; family Elateridae; genus Sinelater; species Sinelater perroti. The sequence continues at coordinate 16,491,084 of JARFIY010000046.1, forward strand.
AAAATCTACCGGGGCTGTCTTCCGTCACGTATCCTCCCCTGTAATCCAACAGAAAACCAACAGCTCCTATTGTCGACGGGGTGCCGCACACGCGCCCTGCTAAATACTTGCCGATGACATCGGCTAACATATTTAGAAGTGCTCATTGTTTCCCTTTAATACTTTGTTTGAAGTCACATGTTGCCTTTGCGATTGAAATGATTAGCTAAAATGCCCTGATTAGTTAAAATGACTAGATTCGAACATTTGTGTGGCCGCTAGGCTAAAAATTACTACCAGCGGCTGTTAGTAGGCAATACAATCGGTGTACGACAGATAAGAATCTTTTCAAATATTAAAGTCAATATGTTTGAAAGCCAGTATTATAGGCGCCCCATCGTGTACGTAATTGCTAGATGCAAATGTGCCTCGCTATGTTTATTTACGTTTGATTATTATATAACAGCTGTTCGAAAAATGAATTAAAAATGATGTGGCGACAAACATTTTTGACTAAAAGTTGTTTCTCTTATGTCTTAGGTGATCTTAATTTTTACGCTTCACGAATTGTCGATTAGTTTTTCTTTGTTGAAATATCTACAGTTTATTCAATACTATTTTCTTAAGAAACAACTTGTAATAAATTTGGAAAAACTGAGATAAAGCTCTTATTATTTTATGAAACTTTTACCTGTTAAAATAAAATGTACGATATAGTTATCAAAATATTTAAGTGACAAGCATTTTTAGTACTTTATGGCAAATAAAAATATATACATACATATTGCAATTTTGTAAACTGAGATTCAGTAAAATATACTTATTTAATTCTAGATAAAGCAAAGTGGATTAAGAAAATTAAAATAGACCAACAAAGTGCTGTAATATTTTGGTAAAAAAATAATAGTATTTGGTTCAATAGAAATTTTTATGCATTTATTGATAGCGTACTAACATTAACGTTATTTTGGCGTATTCGTTTAAGTTGCTAAACACGTAATAACAATTTCAATGCCAAATATTAAAGACGAACTATATCGTAAAGTAACGGGTGTTTTTTATAGAGGTATAAAACTTTAAGTTGGCAACACTTTTTTAACTGGCGGCCATTTTGTCAGCTGGCAAGTGATTTATGTTTAGTTTGGTTTGCATTTCAACATGAATAGACTGACGCCTGAACAACGTTTCCAAATTGTGCAAATTTATTTTGAAAATCATGGTTCTGTTCGAAATACCTATCGCGCACTACGTCCACCAGAGCAATTAATTCGATTAACTATGGAACGTTTTCGCACCACGTTTACTCTAAATGATAATACGCATCCACAGAGACGTCGTACAGTGCGTACAGAAGAAGTCATTGCTACTGTAGAGCGTAGCGTAGAGGAAGACCCGAATCAGTCTATCCGCCATCGTGCACAGGAATTGGATATGTGTCCATCCACTTTATGGAAGATTTTGCGGAAAGATCTTGGTTTGCGTGCTTACAAAATCCAACTCGTGCAAGAATTGAAGCCACACGATCGCCTAGCAAGGCGTAGATTCGGTGAATGGGCCCAAAACAAGATTGCCGTTGATCCCGATTTTCATAAGCGAATTTTGTTTAGCGATGAAGCTCACTTTTGTTTGAATGGATACGTCCATAAACAAAACTGCCGTATTTGGAGTGATGGTAATCCTCAAGTGTATGTTGAGACACCGTTACATCCAGAAAAACTGACTGTTTGGTGTGCTTTATGGGCTGGTGGAATCATTGGTTCGTACTTCTTTAAAAACGATGCTGGTCAGAACGTTACTGTCAATGGTGACCGCTATAGAGCCATGATCACTGACTTTTTCGTTCATCAATTGAAGAACCATGATGTGCAGGAGCTGTGGTTTCAACAAGACGGCGCAACATGTCACACAGCTCGTACCACAATTGATTTATTGAAGGAAACGTTTGGTAACCGCATAGTTTCACGTTTCGGACCCGTGAATTGGCCTCCAAGATCGTGCGATTTAACCCCGCTAGACTATTTTCTGTGGGGATATGTGAAGTCGCTAGTCTACGCCGATAAACCCGAAACGATCGACCACTTGGAGGACAACATTCGCCTCGTTATTACCGATATACGGCTACAAATGTTGGAAAAAGTCATCGAAAATTAGACCTCCAGATTAGACTACGTCCGAGCCAGCCGTGACGGTCATATGCCAGAAGTCATATTTAAATTATAATGTCAGAAGATTATCTTTCGAATAAAGTAAATTTCATGTCAATTTAAAATATTCATCTTTGTTTTATTCAATTTCAAAGTTCTATACCTCTATAAAAAACACACTTTATTTGTATTTTTTTATTAGGGTAGGTAGTCATCACTTTAATGTGTATTTACCGATACATTTGTCATTTTTCTGTTATATTAAACCCAGATTCTTTCAGTAAGATCCAAAAAGCTTATATGTAAAACATATACCTCAATCGTTGACCAAATAATTTTTACTGACTTTTTTTAGACAGTTTTAATATTAAACCGAAAAAGTTGAACTGGAAAAACGTATATTTACGAAAAAGTAACAATTTGCTTACAAGTTTATACTGGCTAATAGGCAGAAAACTAGAGTTAACTATTGCAAACAATCTATTGGTATATGAAACTATCTTAAAACTCATATAAACGTATAGTTTAGAATTATAGGCAGGCGCACACTCAAATATAGAAATAATACAAAGGATTCAATACAAAACATTAAGATTAATACTGGTGGTACCGTGGTTCAACATGTAATCAAGACGTAGGACTATCTTATGTTAAAGTGTGTGAGAAAATATGAAAACAAACTAAAAGTCCATCCGAATATGTTCGTTAAAAACATCATGGAAAAAATGTGTGTAGTGCAAAGGCTGAAACGATAATCTCGATCAGATTTAGTGAAATAGTGCTATATGTCTAGAATAATAATATTCAACATCAAATATAGTTTCTATGTAGACTACTTTTATAAGAGATACATTGCTGTATGTATTCTCTGCACGTTGTACTTATATTTTGTAACTATCGGACTTAGTACTTAATATCTAGTTCCCAGACTGATTTGGCAATTTTTTTACCTGTAACATTCAAAATATGAAATGCGTATTATTCAGTCTGAATAGACACTTGAAAATGATTCATCTAAACTCACTGGGTAGCAAGGCTGTACGTTTATTGGCACCCATCAATATCACATATAACTGAAAATGTGGAACATATAAGGCAGTGAGTGCCAGAAGACCGTTGTGTTATTGTGAGCATGACATCAGAAATGCTAAAATTAAATAGGAATGTGAGTAACTATACTTTACACAACGGATTAGAAAAACGAAAACTTGATGCAAAAATAGTTCCTCACACACTGATGGAGATACTTAAAGAAACTAGACGAGCAATTGCTGCTGAACTATTGGAAATAGCCATAATTAATTTCACATTTTCTGTTAAACATTATCGCTGGAGGTGAAAGTTAGCGCTAGCAGTATAACCCACAAAGCGCTAAATTGTTAAATAGCGAGTCATGGTTCACGGGCCTCCAAAAAACTCAAGCGAAAATATTCGAAAGCAAAGAAAATGTGCTGAAACGATTACGCCAAGCAATTTGTGGACATCTGAGCAATACTCCTTATTACAGGACAATGCTAAAACCCGATACCACTGTACCAGTCTAGGAATATCTGGCCAAGCTTCATAGCTCTGCTCTTTTCATCCCCCATACTGATCCGAAATGTCAGCATGTGATTTTTTATTTCGCCTGTGTGAAAATTTCGCTGACAAAGAAGCGTCATGGAAGTATTGCAGCAATCCAAACAGCTGTGTAGATGCGTTGAGAAATACCGAATAAAGCTTTCACTGCTTGTTTCGACGACTTTTAAAATGGTGGCAACTGTGCATAAACAACCGACAATTCTGACAAGGCCTAAGATCATTAGTTGGAAAGTGGACTAAATTACTTTTTACGAGCTTAGTCCTGAATCTTCTCTGACAAAGATTGTATAACAGAAAAAATTAGATGTCTGTATGTCGAAAACAATTCGCATTAACAACTTCCATGACATTATTATCTTTCATAAGAAAACTCTTATTGCCAAGACATTTATTGAGCTGCAAATAGAATAATCATAAAAAGTAATCAAATTGTTGTCAGATAAAATCTATTAAATCACTATTTACGAGAACATTTCGAAGCACATGAAATAGATATAATAAAACCTTTATCAGAAAAATTCTAGGGCTGATTTTCTAATTCACGAGAAGTGGGTGTTATTCAGATACCTGATATGTGTTCCGAATAGACCTATGTAAACTCATTAGGTGGCAGGACTATGCTTACCAACCCACTGTTCAGCTTGTTGGCGCATTTAGTTAAAAATTGCACTAAAGGCGTAATGGACGCAAATTCCGACCAGAGCATTAACATTAAGGCCTGCGTTAGTCTGAGGAAACCCATTAGTGCAACATAGAATATAATACAACAGGTGACGAGGCATTAGAAAAAAACCCTGTATTTAAATGCCACAGAAGGTTTTGCAGGAGCAGAGATTTAGAATAATACGGCTATAAATGTGGAACGTGTGAGGTAGTTACTGCAAAAAGATCGAATAGAGGTGCTTGGCACAGAATTTTACACAATGATTTAGGGAAATAAAAACTTTCTCAGTTTGGTTCCATGTTCCTCAGAAACGGTAGCAGTTGTGCATAGACAGCCGAGAATGATTAGGTACAGATAGGTTGGTGATATACTTTTGAAAGGAGTCATTATAAGCTTCTTTGATAGCCAAGTGTAGATTGTGGCTTAATTTATTAAGATGGGTTTCAAGAATTTTGTCATCGACGTCGGGTCTTGCGTGTTTCTTTAACAAGTTTTTTGATATAGAGAGGAAGGTTATAATTATGCGATACTGTCTTGTTTCTGACTGGTGTGGCTATCCAAAAAGCATTCTGTATAAGGTTGGTTATGTATTGCACAGCTTTGTTAGGTTCCTTTAGCCGGAAGTCGAGCCTGATGTTGTGAGTGATATGATCCAGTCTCTACTTTTTGTGTAGAGGAAAAGTGGAGATTCTTTCCAGAGTAATCCAGTACTTAGGGTAATTATGATAGGGCTGTAATCTGAGCTCAGATTAGAACTAGGTTCATTTAATTCAGGTAAACCTTCAATTATGGCAAGAGCCAGTAAGTCTGGGGTTTTATTCATATCGCTAGATCAATAGGTTCTCCTGTTAATAGGTAGTTGAGATTGTTGTCTTGGATAACTTTTAAGAGATTTTTATGAGATTTCAGTAGTTAGCAACCAGAAATTTCGATCCAAATTGAATTAGAAATCTCCGATATTCGTCACAGGAAAGGACTATAAATCGCAACGATTGTGTAGCGAGAGTTTTAGTATTGTACTTTGTATTTTGTTAGTTATATATGGTTGTAAGATGTAATGTTTTAAAGTTGACTTTATGATTGTGGCTGATCCCGTATGTGTAGTACCATTCGGATGGTTTGCGTAGTAAAGGCTATAGTAGAGTATTTGTTCTATCGGTGGAGTGGCTTTCAGAAATTAAAAGTATGTCAATTTTGCTTATTTGTAAGAATGGAGGTATTTCTAGGACATGGTTTATTGTCCTGTTTTCATTCTATGCCGCAATTCTTCGCAATGTAGCCATTATTTTGCTAGTTTATTTATGACAGTTGTACGCATAGTCAGTATCTTGCTGTTTTGATTAAGGAGCTGAGAAAACAGATTTTTGAATTCATTTAAACAGTTGGAGAGTTTACCAGTTTATATTGTTGGAAGATGCTACCTAAGCGTAACTAATTGCGTTTTGTGACAAATTGCGGTTAACATATTGATTTTGAGGGTTATTATGTTTCGTCAAAGAGGTATGTCTGATTGGTGTCCTTAGATCATTTTTAATTTGAAGATTAATTAGGTTGCAATAAACTGAGCAACCTTTATAATTAGCAGGATGATTGCGGTACAAAGTCCACATGTTGTTGGTGTTGTTTTGACTTTTTGCATGTTTTAGTGTTGTGAGATTCTTTGCATTTAACACATCTGAATGGTTTCGAGCTGTACGTTTTGGAATGACTATAGCATTGGCACCGGGTGCAATGAATTATATCTGATTTTGCCTTGAACAGTTCAACTCTGATCTTACAACGTCGTAGGAATTCCAATTTAAAAATTTCTTTATTGTTTTGGTGTGGTTCTAAACCAACAAAGAACATGGAGATGAGACTTGCTGAATTTAGGTCTGATATCAATGACGTTTCGTACTTTATGTTCTTTAGCTTCTAGATGGTGGTATGGAATGGTGGTGTATAATCACACGGTAGACTCTATACTGTTTTATTTGAGATGTGTGGTGGATGATTTCTTCATCACGAACATTAATTTTCTGTTATTATCATGTTCTGGTGGTGATTTTTATTGTATTATTGGACATGCCTTTAGTTATATAAGTTTCTTCTTCAGCAACCTTAGCAAGGCATACATCATGGCTTTATAATCTTTGACTCTATAAATATAAATTGGAGGAGATTTAAGGTTTTGTGGTTTAAAACGGGATGTTCCTGTATTGGATGAGTTTCTGTTTGCATAGTGGTATAATATTCAACTAGAAGAGACTGAAATCTACTTGAGGTTTCAAGCTGCTGATCATTTTCTTTTGATGATTGTTGACTTAATCTCTTCCTTTTGAAGGTACTCACCTTCTGCTATGTGTGTTTTACAGGAACTTGTTCGCCTTCACTGATACTAGAAGCAGCGTCATTAACATTTGCATAGTCCATATTCTTATTAGCAATACTATTTTGATTTGGTAAACTAGGAATTTGAACAGGCAAAGAAGTTGTATTAATAAATAAATATGAAGGGTATGGTGGTTGCGCGTTCTGTTGCTGAGACAATTATGTCGGTTGCGTTATCTGAGCTAGGGAGGCTTGGTTTAAATACATAGTCAAAGACTGGAAATTAGAATTCATCTGGGAGAATAAAATTGCTGAGGTTGCAACGGTGCTTGGTTAATTATTAATCGAGGTGGTTGTAACTCATTATTCGTGTTAATGACTAGTTCAGGATGGATCCCGGTCGGAGACATTTTATATTGCTTATTTACAGTTTATAAAATACGAATTTGTAAAGCATTTGACCTTTGCGATAGAGGCTATCGCACCGCAATGGGAGGGTGGCCAGAATCAATTTCTAGGAGGCTGGCACCCCTCAGTGCTAAATATTTTGGGGCAATAAATATTAAGCTGTAAGTTATTTTATCCTACTGGCTTTAACTCAATTTAACAACTGTTTAAATAAACAGTACTTGATCACATACCTAATTTATTCATATGGAAATTACAAAAATTCTGAGCGGAACGAGCACATCATAATTCACTGAAAGCCCATATCTGAGGCAAATTTACTAAAAATGCGTTTTTAGAAAAATTTAATATTATCCATCATCCGATTCTGTCTAAATCTAAAGTACACTTATGAGCCTCGATTAGGTGGTAATACTTAATTGTATATCTCAGTATCTTTGCCTTTTTATTACTCAAAATTCTATCGACAAAATTTAGAGAAAAGTTTTTATAATTATTCTGATTACATGTGTTTATACTGTAACAATCGGTATTTAGCTACGGAAATAAATCTAGTCGAAATCTTATTTGTTTATTGCATAGTTTTTGTGGCCTTTCGCTTGCACGCGCTGAAATGTGTCGCGTGGGGGCAACCTTACTGCGCAAATTCGACAACTTGACTCGGATATTATCAGAAGCACTTTAATACGTGTAGCCTAAACCGAGATATTGATTGCACACCTAAATACCAATGTCATATGCGATGAACAAATGTTACGCTACAAGTTGTATTTTTTCTGCAAAGCCTCTCAAAATGCTGAAAAAGCAGTTCGTCTTCTGTAAGTGATATATTTTTTATTGCTTATCTATATTGTACGTCTTTCTCCTTCAGCTTCAATAATCGTATACCATACTATGGTGTTTAAAAATATTAGGGTATAAACATATTACTTTGGTATATTTTGCTTAATATTTAAATTTGGTTGTACTGTGCTTTCTTTGTATTTAAGCAATTCGCAAAAATATTTTGAGATACTAATTGTAAATTACAGGAGAATGTTTTTTGTACATATTTAGAATTTGCTGATTTTTATCATTTACTAGTTTAATAATATTTCAGAGAAGTAAATATAATCTTTGCAAACCATTATGGTCTTTTTTCCAAAAAAGATTATATTAGACGTTTCATCATTTAAGCAGAAACATACAAGCGACGTTGCGATTATAATTCTAAGTCATCATCGAATTAATGAAAATCTACATGTTATCATATGGAGCAATTCAACTTGAAACTTTTTGTTGATAGTTTGATTCTTTCTTTACGCAATCACTAATATCAGAGACCTAGTAAGGTCATTTACTTATTGATGATTATTCTTTGTAGTCTACATGTATATAGTTTAACTATATGCAATAAATCATTTCTTCTTCTTATGGTTAACCTTCTAACCGGGGGTTGTCTATCATCATTACGATATGTGTTTTGTCCATAACCAATCAGACTACTTAACTGCTACTGAAATTAAATCAGCCTCTAAGGTTTTGCAGTCACGATTTTTTAGACCTGCAATATTCCTTTTTCCTTCATTTTCCCCTGCATTATGAGGTGCAGCATTGCATATTTGGAACTTTTCATTATATGGCCTAAGCACTCAAGTTTTCCCTCACTACCTTTCTATAAAAGATTAGCAAAACCTTGAGTTTTTGTTTATACAGACACTTGATTAAGACAATAAAACAAAGAATTAGAAAAAGTTGAAACAGAAAGTAGCCTTTTGCTCTTGTTACAATAAAGGTAGTGTTCAATAATTTTTATTCGCTTATGTTTTTCAGTAATTTTTATTTCACAGACAATATACATTCATTTCAGTTACAATATTGCGTAAATATTAACGACTTATTCCGCTAAAAACACTGAAAATCTTAAATTACTTTGTAGCCGCAATGAATTTTTTTAAATATTAATGCAAAAAATTAAATTTTTGCAGCTCTGTCATGGAATGGAAAATTTTATTGCATAGGCTGTATTAGGATGAAAAAACATTTCTTAACATTTAAGAAAAAATTGGTTCTTATACGCTAATTAATTTCTTTAAAATATATCGTTATCAATGACATCTTTCCAGCGCTCTGCAAGTTATCTTACTGACTTTGAAGCTTCTTAACATGCTTCTTCAACTTAACAGGTCATCAGAAGGTACAAGATCATGGTTGTAAGCTCTATGCGGCAAAACCGCATTTGAGCAATTTTATATAAAATGTTAGTGCAGTGCACCATAAATACAAAAACTAACAAATAATACATAAAAACAAATGTTTACGAGTGTTAAGAAACTTTTTCTTATAACCTAGATGTCTAGCTACAAAATTATTACCATAATGGATGATGGTAACAAAAATTTCATTATTATTTTTAATAATATTTAGTAGTTTAGTTGCTCTTGGTATCTATCAGTTCAAATAACAAGTTTGTTTGGTCTTAAGGTGTCTTACGGCAAAGTTTTATTTATTTTCTTCTCTAATTTGAAACTAATTTTAAACCTGTCAGATATTTATTGCATAAATTATTTTTAATGCTGACAGGGAGCTATAAGCTTCCAATGTAAATACTTAGCTTGCGATTTATCTTACAAAGATGTGCCGATTGGTTAAGTGTTGTCATTAAACATAATGGCACCGCCGCTATTGCGTATCGGTTTGGATCACAGACTTATGTTTTTGGGATTTTACAATCAAGGGCTTACTAAATTTGGTGTTATTTATTTATGTGTGATATCAGTTTTGTTCTATTAATAGCGGATAGCTACACATATCTTCACTTTTTTTAAAACCTTAAGAGCAATTTAGCACTTCCAGAATAAAATTCTACCATCAAAACATCCATTGAAATTTTGTCGTGCAACTTCTGGTTTCGCTAATTATTTCTAATTGTTTCTTTAATTTTTATTAAAGATTTTTTGTGTTGCAAAATATTTTTCCGTATCTTCAATTTTAATTAAAACTATTAAACAATTGTCTGAAAGTAAAAAGGCTTATTTGGCAAATGTATTTTATAAAGTTTATCCGAATGTAACAAAAAAAAATCTCAAGGTGATATCTTATCGAAAATGCAGTTGTAAATTACTGATAATGCATCCGACAATTGCCACTCCATACGTATTTTCAACCAATCGCAAAGCAATGTCATGTGTATTTTTAACATTTTTATCTAAATTGACATATTTACCGTCTTTTAGAGAAACACTACTGCGTTGCTTGTTACAAATAAAAGGCCAAAATAAAGTAGTATCAGTCTATATAACACGATGGTAAGACGTAACATTTACCAAAAATTTTAGACTTGAATGGTAGCTATGAAATTATCTGAAGCAGATCAAATACTTATTGCTCAAGTTTTATTAAAATTTCTCATAAGAATTTTTAATCACACTAACTTAAAATTCATGTATTTAGGGGTAATTAAATAAATTGATGGTAAAAAAACGACAAAAATAAATGCTATACAAAAACAAGACCCCATAAGGGAACTTTGGAGATACCATTTAAAATGAGTAATGTAATTGAAATGAAGAAAGGCGAACTGGTAGAAAGAATTCGACAAATTAAAAATGTTAGCAAAAATATAAAAAATAAGCAGCAGTGAGCATATATAACCTAAGAATCAATTAACAAATTATAATTTAAGAAAAAGAACAAAAGTTACAAAATATCACAGGTGATTTTGCAATTACATTATAGAAGGAAGACTACCAAGAATACGTGCGCAAGAACTTTATACTTATTATGACTCTGTCTCTTCTAACATTAAAAAAATCTTAAAGACACAACAAAAGTTAAATATCTTACGAATATTTTGGATTACTTTTTAAGTAATTGTTGCTACAGGTTATTAGATAACATTTTTAATATAACACGCAACTATGTATTCTTACAATTAATCCTACAAGAAAAAAACAAAATGTGATTGATGTGGGACCAGACATTTTCAATGTGATTGGTGCGAGAAATTTGTAAGCAGATTATAGTAAACATTTCTCAAAGATTTAAACATATTTTCTGTAAAGAGATGTGAAGCAACTTCAAACATGTAGTTTAACGAGTTATTTAATACGGTGCTGAAGCCAAAAAGGGTGCTTTGTCAGTAAATATGACATTGCTCCAGTCCCTCTTTAAATTTTCTGTTGCCCACGAACGTCGTTTTTCCATATAGTACTTGGTAAGTAGTGGTTCTACGATTGAACTTTACCATATAATGTTATGGGCCCTATTTTAATTTTTGGCAACTTTAGCTAAGCTTGATTTTTCAAATAATTGTGCAATCGTTTGATAGTCCTTTGCTTGTTTCTTTTTTCGATAAGACAATTTAGCTACAGTTTTGGTTTCTTTAACTATTTTTGCACGAAATTATAAGACTTCTCCTTGTAACGCTCTGCCACTAGAATACTCATTTAGTATGGTAGGATGAAATACCTCTTTACAAACGCAATACTTATAGTCAAACAATTCCGTTTGCTTTGGCTATAGCAGAGCAATTAGATTGCAGCATATTGGAGGTACGTTAAAAAGAAATCGCTTGATTGCGGCACACTTTATAAGCCACTCCATATCGACTCTTGTGGAACTAACTGTAGTATATAGCCAATGAAAAGTACTCACCGAGTCAGCTAAAAGTACCTAATATCGCCGTTTTATTTATTTTTATTAGTTAGTTTGGTAAATCGAAATCTTGTCCGGAGGCCAAAGTGATTTATCTCAAAAACCTTTTGGAAAATGTATGCAGTACCCATAAGTGCGACCTTTTGCACTTCACCAGCTGATGTATGGCCTACGAGCATTTTCAAAATAATCTTTTTTCATATACCTAATGCTCCAACTATTACTAGCACCGCTCTTGTTTTCCCGTTCCTTGTATTTATACATTTTCTGTTTTCTTCAACATGAAATTCGTCATGTAGAATAGCTACATCAATCAACAAGCAGGTTTTTCCTACCTGTGATTATTGCGATACACCACATAAAGGTGATATGGTTGATATGGTTTTCTGTCTATATTATTAATTTACCTCTGTACACCTAAATTTTTGCTCTTACTCTAGTATGCATAACTAGCTGTTTTATTATATCTATGAATCTATTCAGACTGCACTACAGCCTGTAACAATGTGACTAATATGTTCTTCTGCCTTGTTGCAGAGTCTACATTTACTCTGTCTAGTAACTGTTTTCAAATATTCTTCTAATGGTACCTGACATTAAGTGTCTGGTCCTGTGCTGCTATAATCAAGCATTTTGCTTTTTTAAGACCGCTACTACGGAGCCAATATACAGAAGCATAAGTTATCTATGCATAGGTTCGCTCTTCAGTGGTTTTATTTTTTGTTTAATTTTTTAACATTCTTTTGGAAAAGAACTTTGCCGGCATCATGATCTTCAACTAGTCTGTTGAATTTGTCTTTACGTACCTCGATGTGCTTGCTTAAGCCGATGATAATCGAATCAAATTTAATTTACCCTACTCCTCTGTCTAGTTTTTCCTTTATCTAATGAACACCTCCAACGATCATTAATTTTCTATCTTTAATTTTAATATTTGTTATCAAGCATCCAATTGTTTCTAAACTATAATACGTACAACTAAGATGTTGATAAGAGTGATCTTGTTTTTAGAGCTTAACTTGCTTTTGAGAATTTGACGAATAGGACGCTAGTATTATTTGATGTTGTTTCTCATCTGGGCGTTATTATGCAACCAAGTCTACGTCTTATCTGTGTCTATGTTTTAAATGATCGTTTGGTTATTCATCTAAACATTTGGCCTTTAAATAGTTTACCAAATGCGTACTTATCTAGGCCAAGCTCCATTTTGATGTAGCGGAATGTTTTGAGACCCTCTTTAATTGTGTCTCATCTTTCGCAAACAGTTTCATATGGTAGTTGACTTTATTGTTAGCTTCGATTTAAAATCTTAAACCTTGTCTGTTTAGCATATAGGTCAGTTAATGTAAACAAGGTATACAAAGAGTCGCTTTTAAAACATCCCTCTTTTAACAACAATATTTCCTATAATAATAAAGCCACATGCACAGCTTTCCACTGTACCGTCGATGTTTCTACAAATAGAATTGTGGTCGGCGAAACTGAATAAATCTTTATAACTGCAACTATCCAGATATGAGGCAAACTGCCGAATGTCTTTTATGAGGGAAGTTAGGAAAGAAATTTCCGTTTGGTTATCAATGACAAACACGCATAACTACAAAGTCTTTTTTATACACATTAGAAAACTACAACAGTACATAACTTTGTGATATAATTGCCGTGTAAATTAAAACGCTTATTATAAAGTCTTATAAGGTTTAAAAATCCTTCTACAAAAAACTTCTCAGTCTGAGAATGGAGCCATCTACCCTCTAACAGTAACTTAAGCTTAGTGTCTTCGTCAAAACAGTGCGAGACAACCCACTGTTTGATGTGCATAACGGAAGGGCGGCGTACGTCAGTGCGTCTACCTTTAAACATACGAGATTGACGTACGACACCTTCATTCATCACATTTGGTCCGTAAACATTACACAATGAATCGCAGCTGAAAAAATTATTGCAGGCACTTCTTATTTGGCGGGATTTCCTATGGCAACTATAACACAACCTCCTTCTACTTCGCACTGCCTACTGAACTACTACATACAATGCTACAGGACAAACATTGCTATTTCCACTTATTTTTTGCGCATGCGCAACTAGTTTTCTTTCAATTTTTTCATATAATCTAATCATTTCATATTTAGGTTATTCAAACGTTGTTTTGACACAGTTATAACCATCTTAGTAACTAACACCTGATCCTCCCTTATATCTTTTTTGTGCAAATAATAAGATGGTAGTTTCTCGGATCTTTAACAGTCTTGCTTTTTATGAATATAAAGGTGGCTGCAGAAGTTGACTCCGAAAGAACATATTTTGGATTGTTCGTGTCATTTAAAACTCTTGTTAGGTTTATAAGAGCTGTTAGCTGTTTAAGTCTGTTTGATCCATTATAAATAAGGCTCTTGTAGTATATCACCTCAGGCTTGTTGTTGGAAAGATTGATCAACAACATAATTTGTTGATTGGTTACTAACAAAAAATTCTTTACAAAAAAATTTGTATTATATATTATTGTAGCAGTGATTACTTCTCTTTGTGTACTTTCTCCGTCGTTGAGCTTTTAGTGGATTTTTATTTTTGAATATTATTTAAGTATCCTTCTCTGCTTTACATTTTTTAATATATCATTTTACCTATTTACATTCCTATCCTGGATAAAATGAATATTATTAAGCCAGTATTGTCTTGCTTGATGTCGTGCAGCAGTGTTTTAACTTTCTGTTTATCTTGTTTTTCTTAATAAACATTTGGCTGTTTCTCAGGATGAATAATTTGTAGAGTAAGTCTTGGTACACTTCTAAAGTAACCATCCATTTTTTACCGGGTTAGTTATGCGACGTCCAGGATCCCAATCCCAATCTTTGCTTTTAATTCGCAAACGAATTCATCACTTCTTAGCTACGTCGTAAGCTTGTTTTTTTTGTAGCCAAACCAGGCAATAATTTCTGTCTTACGAAAGGTTTTAAATATAGCAGATTGCGATCTTATTCTTGGGTTATTTTGTCGACAATTGTAGGTTGTTGATTATGTGATGTTAATTTATTGTTACCTAATAGAAAATTGCGCGTGTCTCTTTCGACTTCGCCGCAATGCAACCTAAAGAATTCCTGAGTTACCTCGATGATCCTATTATTAAATAAAGTATTATATGAATTAATTTACGTTTTGACTTATATCCTTATTTCTTATAGTAATTACAGCCTTCGTAACTAATATATTTTGATTTACATGTGTTATTGGCTCATTAAACATTAATGTTGATAAAATTTAATCTACAAAGCTACGTTTGGTAAATATAGTATCAATATATTCAAAATTGATATTTCGTAAGTCTTTCACGAACATTTAACATAAAATTATTAACAACTAACTTTCGTAATAAAATTTATATTCTTTCAGCAATAATATCCTTCTTTTTTTAAAATAATATTCTAATATAAACATGTCATTTAGACGTGCTATGTTATTTTTAAATAATTTGTACCATCGAAAGTGATAGTTCAGTTCTTCGGCCATCAAGGTCACCTAACCTAGCACCTTTCGATTACTTTCTTTGAAAATTTATAATGTCGGTAACCATGCATCTGGAAACCAAATTTTGCATAAAACAGTACAAATAATATACTTTCTGGAACGCTGTTAAATCAGCTAATTTAAACCAGAGGAAATAACTTAGAGCCATAGTTGTAAAAACAAACGGTTACAGGAGACTTAAAAGAACTTTTAACATCACATTTACCGCAAACCAAGCGCAAATCGCCGAATTAATTAACCAAAACACGCTAATTGCAGATTCCTCAAGCGAAAGTTCGCCGCGGTGCTACTTTCTCGTGCTTCCGTCCAAATATCCGTGGCAGGGCCGGAATAAGTTTATTCGAATTTCGGCGGAACGCGAACAAGTCGATGCTTTGGCGGTCGGCTGCGTTCCGCGCGGCCCATCATGACGTCCGCGATTATCGCTATTCCAGATGAGGCCAGCATAATTTGGGCCTGTAGGACGCGCAAAGGGCGTGAAACCAATTTCCACGATGAATAAATGATGTCAGCATCCGGGCGCGCGGCGCTCTTGTCACGCGCCGCCGGCTTACCACAATGAGGCATCAACAGATTGATGCGCAATTGGGTGCCCGGAGAGCTCGCAAGCAGATTGGGCATAACTGAAAATGCGTCAGTAGCACTGTTTACATGTGGCGCATTCAACAAAAAAGTGGCGAACTTCACATAGCATTAGAAAACGCAACAATATGGGTTTTCTTTCAAAATATGTATATACCTCGTAAATGCACTAGAAAACGAAAATCCGATTTTCTGTCTCCATTTAAAGAAATTCATGTTTCATACATATAAAGCAGACTTTATGCAAGCATCCAGTTTTTAGAACGGTTATTTTTTACTATACATTTATTTCCATACACAAAAATGAACGAATTACTCTGTTGAGCCAGATGTAAAATAACTGAAGCTTGTATAAAACCAACTAATAAAAATATGTTAAGTTATTTAAGGTATTTACGCAACTTTCAAGTACATTATTGCAATCATTTAAAAAATGTAAGGTCCAAAAGACTTCCTAACTATTATAAACTTCAATTATTGAAGATAGGGCTGGATTAGACTGATATATCATAAAAGAATTATTTAATTTATTTACTTTTGCAAATTTTGCACAAAATTTGCGTACAATATGGTCATTAACCCTTTAATTCTCCAATAGTTTGCAGCCTGCGTCGAAAAGCTTTAGCCTTCAGGTGTTGTCACAGAAATAAATCGTAAGGGGACAGGTCTAGTGACCCACCATGTATAGAGATGAGACGGCTTGGAAACATTTGTTCCAAAACTTTCCGAGAAATTCTTGCCGTGTACGATAATGCCATTTACTTGGGTATTTCCTGTACAACGAGTTTGTGCTCCAGTAAATTGCATAATATTGCAACATAGCGGGTAGTTGTAATAAATTCCGTAATATTATACCAAATAGCTGACTGTGAAGACGTCATTCACAGAGTTGTCAAGAATTTTATGGGACCCAATACCAAAAATTGTGCTTATTGAAGCAGTCCAATAAATGCAAATGAACTTTGTCACTATTGCAGCATTAGTTAGAACATTTGCCAACATGTCCTCGCAAGGAACCTGTTGGGCATATCGATTACATTCTTTAAGTTTCTGGACCACCATCGGTTTGTACATCTAGAACATGAGATTACATTGTAGAATTCTCCACACGTTTCGGTCAGATATTCCCAAGGCGAGAACATGCTCAATGGTAGAACGTTATGATGATGTGCGGTATCCGCGAGTGTCCAAGGCTACGAGGTCTATTGAGCGATTTCCATTTTAATGTTAAACCAGTTCGTCAAAAATTGTGTACCCACAACATTATAGTTTTATTGGTTGGAACTCTTCCGTGACGATCTACTACGAAAGGCTTATGAAAAAATAGTCGCTGCGTTACAATCACATATTTTCCATTTTTATAATAAATCTCCAACACAAACATTTTTTGTCTGGATTCAAAAAAGATTGACTGATTTTTAACGTTTTATCCGATAATTTTCCTACTTTTCTAAAATAAGCAACTCTATATTATACGTTACACTGAATAGTTGAATAACTATAATCTTGTCTCCATAATTAGCCTCTTTTTAAAACAAATTAAATGAAAATAGTGAATAAAACAGAGAAATAAAGAAAATTTCAAAAATTGTGTAATAAAAATTAAGGTCAAAAACGCATTTAAAGGATCAATTAGACTTCTGAAAATGTTAAAATTAGAAATAGATTTGCATTAGTATATAAAGATATAGTGATAAAACACTATCAGTTCTATAAAAAACTATGTATAATACAATTCTTATCTAAATAAAACAAGCAAAAAATAAATTGGAAAATCACAATTTATCTGACCCAATAAGATATTTCTCCTGTAAAAATTTGGAAATTTTCGTAAAAGCTCTGAAGAAAATGAAATTCGAGCTTAGTTTATAATCGTTTTCGAAGCACATTTACACGGCGCACGTCAATGGAAGGTTGGTCCTATTGCGTCTTTACTATTTGAGCTGGATTTACTATGACCGAGTGACTTACACTTGTGACTGAATGTATGACATCGTGTCACGTATGCAGATATAACATGCATCTGAGAAGTGTAAAGAAGGCTCAAAAAATTGGTGGTAAAGGAAAACTTACCGATTCATTAATTAAAAAACTCACTCTTTATTACGGTTTGGCCATCCGGCGCAATATTAACAGTGTTACTGAAATGAAAGGAGCGATTCTTGGAACGTACTACCACTTGTGCTCCACTGACAAGAATCCACAGCACTCGTATTGCCCAGACGGAGCAGATAGTTGGTGCGAGTGGAAAAAAGCAGAAGCTAAAGGAGCAGATGTGCGGCTTATAAAACATCCAGATGCACTGCACCTAGATGTGCAAAAAGCATTTACTACCAATCTATGAAGACCTGTCAAAAGACGAGTTGCTACATCGCTGTTTGACTGACCATACTCAAAATGCTAACGAGAGTTATAATAGCCAAACATCTGCATTCCGGAGTCAAAATTGTAGAAATTTCAGCCTACATATCTGCTGGAGTATTCAACAAAAACCAATCATCAATTTTGAGAATTATGAATGCTATGGAAATCATCGTTGGCAAGCAGAGCTTAGAGTACTCGCAATTGAAAGATTCGGAGCGGATCACAAAACAAGACGAAGGGACCTCTGAAGCTAGTAAGGAAGCTCGTAAGGCTCGAAAAGAGCTTCAGCTAATGAACAACAGCAATTACGAAGAAGCTGAAGGCCTCCTGTATGCTCCTGGAATCGCTGATTGAGTCGTAAGTATCGTTTTTCAGTATTCGAAACTTAAAACGCGTTTTTCTCAAAACAACATTTTCAAAATTTGCGACCATGATTACTCAAAAACTACTAGGCCGATCTTGCTCAAAATTTGATGGTTGTTGGTATACCTAATTGTTTTTAAATTTCATGTTGCAAAATTGATTTATTTATGCAAATATGACTAAAAAATTACGAAAAATTCGCTATTTTCCGAAAAACGTCTGCCAACTGTTGAATTTTTTAATTTTTTAATTTTTTTTAGGTATACCGACAAATTATAACTATTTTTAACCTAAATTTTCTTTCTGGGCTGTTCCAGATGAAAATTACGACGTGTAGAGTGGTCGCAGTTTTTTTGTGGGTCTACTTTGCGCCATCATGCAGCCGCCATTTTGTTTAAAAAAAATCGTTTGATATATTTAAAGGTTCTATTATTATGTGTAAAAAGTTTCATGATGATTAATTAAAGATTTCTTAGTGAAAAAAAAAATTTTAAAAGTTTGTCACAAACTCTCTCTCTCCCCTCTCTCTCTCTCTCTCTATATATCTCTCTCTCTGCAGGTACCGTCTCATTTATTAAGGTTGGCTATCATTATGGCATAACTCCATCTATCTCTTACTTAAGTGTATCAAATTTTCTCTCTTTAGTCCAGACCAACTCCTCAAATTACCCATCCAGGAAGTTCTTTTTCGCCCACGACCTTCTTTCCTTCAATTTTTCCTTCTATGATATATTGGAGTGTTATGTATTTATCGTGGCCATCACTTGTCCAAAGTACGCCATTTTACGAACTGTCACAGTCGATTTTAATTACGTTTTTTTCCTAATCGATGGAGAACTTCTTCGTTCATAAGTCTTTGTGTCCAGGCAATACTCAACATTCTCCTATAGGTCTATTTCAAAGACAGTTAGACGTTTTACCATATCCTTTTTGAGTGTCCACGTTTCGCATGCATAAAGAAGTGTTGACCATGCATAACACTTGAAAAATTAGTGTCTTAAGCCAGTATTGAGCGAGAAAAAAAGAATTTTCCTATATTTAATAAAATCTGCTCTTGCTATTTCTATCCTCCTTCTAATCTCAGGACTACTATCTATACGGTCGTCAATAATTCTTCCTAACTAGTTATACTGTCCAATTCTATGGTTGTTACAATTAATGTTTAAATTAAGGTTATCTCTACTTATAATCATAATTTTTGATTTTTGTGTATTAATAGTTAATCCTATCTTTCTACTTTCTTCTGTTAGGCAGTTTAATAAGGATTGTAAATCTTCTTCGTTCCCAGCAATTAAAGTTGTGTCGTATGCTAGCGTATGTTATTCAGCAGTATTTCATTAATTTTTATCCCTTCCTATCTGACTGTCAGAGCATTTTGTACTATCTTTCAGGAAATATATTGAAAAATAATGGAGACAGGACAGATCCCTTTCTCACCCTTCTGCTTCTGCTATTGGTTAGCTCGCTGTCTACTTTAATTTTTGCAGTTTGGTTCCAATATATGTATAATTCTTACATCCTTCCCATCAAGACTGAGCTCCCGTAGAATGTAAATCTATTGTTGCTGTTGAACTTTGTCGAATGCCTTTTTATATAGTTTATATAGCAAATGGCTTATTAAGTTGATAGTTCTATAATCTTGGCAGCGTTTTGCATTTGGCTTTTTTGGTATCGGTGTAGAAATTGACTGCATCCATTCCTGGAGAATTTTTCTTCATGGTATACCTTGTCGTAGACTAGAATTTGCTATTCGATTGATGAGTTTGTAAAAATTTGTTTTAGAATCTTTAAACGTTGAGATACGCTTTGATAAGATAATATAAAGGTATCCTGAAAGGTACTAAATTATACTGTTGACTAAGGACATCCAAGAACAATAAAAAATTCGTAAATTGAAAAAAGCGGCTCTTCAATTTGTTGCGCGGTAAATAATCGTGGAGCATTAGGCTTTGTAAATTTAATTGTTTGGCAAGTTCTTAATGATTAAGTGCTGTCCTTATAATTTTTGTCGAGTACAAGCTTTATCACCGAAAGATTACCAACGCGTGTGCTCTTTTGTGGATAAGTCTTGAGTCAACGCGTCAAGTTTTATTCGTAGACTAAGTAGCACTAAATAGGTTCTAAAGATACTATTAACTTATAATTTCCATAGATTTTGTCCTTTTTATAAAACAAATAAACTAAAAAATAGTTAAATAAAAGCAGAGCATAATAAAGAAAATTTAAAAACTGTCTGCAACACTCAAAATATAAGGGTCAAAAAAGCATTTAACAAATATAGACTTTTGAAAGCGATAGAAAATTAAAAATAGACTACCATTAGCAATAAAAAGAATTAAAAACCACAAATCTACAAAACAATATTATAGGTAATAAAGAATAGGTCTAAATAAAGCAAGCAAGTAACAGAAGTATTAACTAAAATTTTTTTCACACACTAACTAGAATTTGCTCTTTGATTGCCGAAATATAACGAGTTCTTAAAAATGAGTTTTAGTTTTTTTACACGTTGAGATACGCTTTGATAAGATAATATAAAGGTGCCCTGAAAAATACTAAATTATACTGTTAATTTGGAACATCCAAGAATTTAATTTGTTGCGCGGGAGATAATCGTGGAGAATTAGGCATTGTAAATTTAATTGTTTGACAAGTGCTTAATGATTCATTGCTGTATCCTTATCATTTTTGGCGAGTGCAAGCTTATCACCAAAAGAGTACCCAACACGTGTGCTCTTTTATCGATAGGTTTTCAAAAAACAAACGCGTCAAATTTTATTCGTAGACTAAGTAACTTTTGGGCGTGGCAATGTGTTCCTTTTTCATAACGAAAATTTTTGGGAGGATATAAATCCATATAATAAGAATTATCGGTAAGGTTTTAGTTAGTTTCAGCGACATGCCGATAGAAGTTACAGTAGTTTTTTTGGAGAATCAACTGCTTCTCTTGCTTAACTGCGAAACAAATTTGGGATTTTACAGTTCTTGCTAAAAGCTACTTGAATGAATTGATAAAGGGAGTCCAGTAGTACAGCCATGTAACTCTGGAACCATTTTTAAACAAATTTCCACTGGAAAAAATTTGTGACAAAGAATTGTTAAAAGCTTTGAAGTAATAAGGAACACTTCAGAGATGTGGAAAATTACGCGACGATTTAACGCGTGTGTTGTAAGCAAAGGTAAGCATTTTGAATATCTTGTGTGAAATATATAAAACTTTTTTATCCCTAACTCAGACAAATAAGTTCTTCCTTGTTTACGCATTTTTCTTTTTATTGCTATTTTCGTGATCAATAAATGGTTGAACATTAAAGCGCACTTTAAATTTTTGAAATTTGGAAAGATAAAGGTCAACATTTTTTTCGTTCACATTGAAAAATCTTACAAAAAAAAGTTCAGCAAGAGCAGCTTTTTGCTCATTTCGCTCACTCCCAAAAAGGGGTAGCATTTACCAAATCATTTGCTCCTTTAAATCTTTTTAGAGTGGGCCATTACAGAATAGATTCTAATTCATTAATCTAAACTTCGTAGTGCCAGTTCAAATATTTTTTTGTTATTCCAATGACTACCTTCGATGATGCATTTTCGAAGAGCAGTACCTCTTCTAGAAAGTATTTTTAACCCTTGTTTATAAAGGTCTAGAAGGTTTAGCTTTACCATTTCGGCATTACAACATTTCAACATTGTTGTTCTAAGCGTTTCTATACGAGCTGAAATAATTAGTTTTTGGATACTCTTTTTTAATGAATTTGTTTAATCTTTAATAATTTTGCTTGTATCATACCATTACCAACACTCATTATTTTTCAGTTAGTGTTCGTACTTTCTGCAAACTTATTAACTACCGAAAGCGTGCTAATCCTTAAGAGTAATTAATGACATTACAACACCGTCTGTGTGTGTGCCTGTCATCACGATAACTCAAAAACTAAAGCACTAAATTTGGTACACCAGTACTTCAGATCAAAACAAAACAAAAAAATTACGTTCTTTCGGTAGTTACAAATTATTTTTATAAACATTGAATCTCCTCGCTTTCATTTACTGAATTTCTATCTTTCATAAAGTTTGCAGCTCACTATCTTTGTTTATTTTAACAGCGATTATAATTAGTTGCAGTTTTCCTTACTTGTACTTACGTATTTATAGGACATTACCGTTATTTACTACAGCTTTCTTTTGTGTTAAATTTGTTTATGCAGAATATAAAATGTTATCTATCTTAGTAATTGAAGTTTTGTAAAAATTAAAAAATATAAGATAGGAGAACACCAGACAGAAATTCGTTACAAACAATAAAATAAGAAGAGAACAAATTTAAGTGCAGATGTTTTTATTAGAGGAGAATAAAGTAAAAATACAAGAGAGTACCATCGAAAAGGTACTTCTGTAGAAGCCGCTTCAAATCAATATTGTATTGGTGTTGGTAATTGTAAAAAGGAAGAGAACCAAATAAGATCATACTAAAAATTGCATCAAGTTTTACCATACGCAGATGATCTTATGATTCCAGAAAAAACAAAAAACAGTTTAAAAAGGTATTTCAAAAAATAGAATTAACTAAAGACAGAATAAGTGATGTTAAATGAAATTGATAATTTAAAGAACGTACATTTACAAAATTAGTTGCCAAACAACTCTACTTGCACTTAACAAAGTAAATAAAATATGTCATCTAACTGTCAATTAATTTAACAGATAACGGCAAGATCAAAGAAGAAATAAAGAGACGCATTGCAGTGAGTTTGAACAGTGCGGTAGGATTAAAAGCAATGCTAAGTGATGAAAAATTGTTACAGGAATTTTTTGGTTCGGATTAATAAGATTAGTTAGTGTGTCTTTTCTCGTCATTATATTTGTCCAAGGAGGTCCTTCTTCTTGTATTCTGGCTAATACTTCTGCATTGCTTACTTACATTCTTCCCCAGCCTAGGTCGTCCACTGCTGGACATAGGCCTCCCTCAAACCCTTCCATTTGTTTCTGTCTTGTCCATCTCTCATCTTTCAGTCTTGCCACGTGTCCCGCCCAGTTCCACTTCAGCTCAGCTATCCTCAACACAGCATCCTTCACCTTTGTTCGCTGCCTAATTGTGGTGTTTTGTACTTTGTCCCTAAGTGTTATTCCTAGCATTGACCTTTCCATTGCCGTCTGTGTTACTTTTATTTTCTTTATGGTTTTCTTGGTCAATGTTAGTGTTTCAGCCCCATAAGTGAGAACAGGGAGTATGCACTGATCGAACGTTTTCCTCTTCAGGCATATTGAGATATCTGATTTAAAGATGTTGCTGAGCTTACCGTAGGCTGCCCATGTTAAATTGATCCTCCTCTTCAGTTCGTGGGTTTGATTATCTCTCCCAATGGTTAACTCGTGTCCCAGGTATTTGTATGAGTATACTTGTTCGATTTTTATATCATCTGCCGAAATGTTATCGCTCAGGACCAGGTTTGTCATATATTTTGTCTTTGTATAGTTTATGTCAAGCCCGACTTCCTTTGAGGCAGCTTTGAGTTCTTGTAGCATTTTATTTGCTTCGTCTGTCTTATCTGTGATTAGGACTAGATCATCGGCAAATCTTAGATGGTTTAGTAGTTCACCATTCATGTTAATTCCACACTGTTCCCAATCTAGGTTTTTGTACATATATTCTAAGAGTGTCGTGAATAATTTAGGGGATATGACATCTCCCTGTCTTACCCCTTTTTGTATTTGAAATGTGTTGGTATCTTCGTGTAATCTTACTGATACGGTTGCGTGGTTATATATGTATTTTAGTAAACCCGTGTATCTGGAGTCTATTCGGCATTGCGAAAGAGCATGGAAGAGTTGTTGCTGATTTATCGAATCAAATGCCTTTTCATAATCTATAAATATCAGCATAAGAGGCTTGTTATATTCTACGCATTTTTCAATTAGTAATTTAAGTACTGTTAGGTGATCATTCGTACTAAACCCTACTCTAAATCCAGCCTGTTCTCTTGGTTGGTATAGGTCAAGTTTTACACTTATACGTTTTGATAGTATTCTCGTAAAGAGGTTGTATATGTGTTGTAGCAAGCTAATAGGTCTGTAGTTGGTCAGATTTGTAGCGTCTCCTTTGTTATGTATCAGAGTAATGATGGCCTTGTCCCATCGAGTGGGTGTTTTTTGCTCTATGAGACATTCGTTAAATAGAGATTTCAAGGTTTTTAAGACAGCTAGTCCGCCTTCCTTAATCGCCTCAATAACTATTCCATCGTCTCCTGGTGATCTGTTATTCTTCATCTCTCCAATTGCTGCTTTTATTTCTTCCAGATTAATTTCAGGTATATCTTCCGATCCCTGGTTTCTGATATATTTTATGTCTTCTACTTCTGCAGTATTTTGATTTTTGTATAGTTTCCGATAGAAGTTTTCTGTAATTTTCACAATATCGGATTTGTTTGTAATCGTATTTCCATTTTCATCTTTTAGTTTCATTATACTTTTTGTTCCAATATTTATTTGACGTTTCAAAACTTTCAGTTTTTTATTTTGTTCGATTGTTTCGATGATTTTTGTGGTGTTATACTTTCGAATATCTTTTCTAACTTCTTTTGATATTTCCTTATTGATTTTTCTGAATTCCTCTGAGTTTTTGTCTCCCATTTCTCTCCTTTCTTTTTTTTTGTGTTGGCACTGATCTTATTAGTGCGTAGGTTTCCTTTGCTACAGTATTTTTGGGTTGCTTCCTTTAGTGTTTTTACAATAGCGTCGTTTCTGATTTAGTCGTTCTTCTATCATGTCTGTGTATTCTTGCCGGTTTTCAACATTTGTCCATTTGTCCATTTTCCATTATTACCTTTACCTTTAGCTTGCTTTTTTACAAGGTTACCTCTTTCGTGTTTTAGATTGATATTTATAGTAGTTCTCACCAGGCGGTGATCGCTTCCAATGGAAAATTTGTTTAAAACTTCAACGTTTTTTATAATTTGCCGTTTATTTGAAATTATAAAGTCTACTTCGTTCTTGGTGATGCCATCTGGGCTCTTCCAGGTCTATTTTCTGTTTTCGTTCTTTTTAAAGAACATTATAAAAATGTTGTTTTGCAGACAGAATCCTAATAGAGTTCTACCTCTCTCGTTCCGTTCTCCTACTCCATATTGCCCCATTGATGTTTCCATTTCCCCCTCCATTTGTCCTATCTTTGCGTTGAAGTCTTCTATGAGGAGTGTATAGTGTGTTGGGGTATTTTCGTTTGCCTTTGTGATATCATCATAGAAGGTGTCTACTTCTTCGTCAGATCCTTGCGATGTAGGTGCATAGGCTTGTATTATTTTGATGTTGTATCTGTTTAGTTTTAAAATTAAATATATAACTCTTGAGCTTATACTTCCTATATCTATTATGTTCTTTGCATGCCTTTTGTGAATTATAAACCCAACTCTTCTTAATAGGGCTTCCTCTTCTCCTTTGTAGTAAAGTATGTTCCCTGATGTCAGGTTTATTTGGCCTTCATGTTTCCTTCTTAATTCACTCATTCCTATTACGTCCCATTTTATGTGTTCTAGTTCTTCTTCTAATTGTGCTAGTTTTTCTTCGGATGAGAGTGTTTGTGTATTGTAGGTAGCAATGTTTAAACGTCGTGTTTTTGGTCCACATCTGTTTCTTGAGTATTTTTGCGAATTTTTGCCTCCCCCAGAATCCATGAGGCTGACCCTCGCTTTGAGGGTGTGGGATTTTGGTTTATCCATGCCCACCTGGGGTATATTTTCGTATGTTTTGTAATTCGCCATTTGGGTGTGGGGTATAGGATTTAAAACGCCGCGCTATCCTACTGCGTGTTGGCGAGTGTATAATCAGCCGCCCCTCACATGAGGACCAGACGCTGTTTGCAGCCGCCCAATCTGGGTCAGACGCTGCTTTTACCTGTTAGTCCGGGAGGTATTTGATTTCCTTCCTACCTGGTATATCTACCGGGCATTTTCCTATCCGCCACCTGGGGACGCGCCCTCTAGGGGTTACAGGTTCCCCCGAGGAAATCCACATCTCAATGTATCTACTCTTTCTTTAAGTCGATTCACCGCGTTTTGTATATAAGCATTAAACAGTAGTGGTGACAAACCACATCCTTGTTGAACACCTCGCCTAATTTCTTGTGCGTTGTATATGATTGGCCTCTATTCGTTGTATAAGGGACTTATAATTTTTATGTCCTTTTTGGACCAAATTTTTGATAGCATTTTAAATCATCTTGACCCTCTGGCATTATCGAAGGCTTTTTCATTTCTATAAATGCTATACAGACTTGGCCAAAAGTATTTACTGCGTGTTTCAATTTTAATAGAAAGTATAACAACCTTCGTTTACTAATTTGGTTTATTTGTATAAAATAATGTAATGTCAATCCACTTTTTGATTTAATGACAGCGGCATACAAGCTTTGCACATTCAGTTGCACTAATCTCGTTCCATTCTTAGAGTCACGCATTTTTTAAAGCTGTTTTTGAGGTTATCCTGTGCTTTCTGACTACGCTTTAGAATATCCCAAAGATGCTTAATTGGGTTCAGATCTGGAGACTACGTAGGTCAATCTAACAAGATACCGCGCATCGTGGTCGCTGACTTTTGACAAAGACCATTGTCTTGTTGGAATTTGACACTATCTATGTTAGTGTCGCCGAAAATGCGTGTTAATGAAGCCAGTAGAGCAGTACTTTTCACTGTTCATACGATCTTCGTAAAGAAATATTTTGCCGACACCAACGGGAGCAGCATAATGATCTGGGGCCCATTATGCTGCATCTCCCGTGCTAAAATGCACTACACAATCTTCTAGGATATTCCTAGCCCACGCGTTGTCTCATGAAAGTTACACTGGGAATTCCGAATATTTGTAAAACAGAAAAAACACACCGGAATTGTATTTATCAGACCAGACAACATTTGATCAATCCTCCTCCTTATAATGTTGGCGACATAGAGCCCCTTGCAGGTGCTCTTTTTTGTTCTATCCTGAAAGCCATGGTTTCTTTCTGGTTTTGCACTCTTTTAAGCCCGTTTCTACTAATTTACTTCTTAGCGTTAGAGCAATTATTGGTTTTTCAGCTCAGAGCTTTTATAGACTCTCCTACAGGTTTTCTGGAACTTGGTACTCACGCGTTTTCGGTCTTTAATTTGTTTGTATGGGAGCCAATCTCCACAAACCGTTCAATAGCAGATTGCACTACACACTAAGTTGGCAATCTCGACATAAGACTAGACTTATTTGTGTAATAATTATATTTTTACACGTTTTTTCACATTAAGTTTAGTACTTTTTGCCAATTTTAGAAAAAGAGACGATCAAATTTACTAATCAATTATGTACAAAGCTTTTTCTATACTATAAACTGCAAATAGAGACTGCTTAAATATTGAAAGAAATCGACAAAACAATCATATCTTTTCTACTTTGCATGCCAGATGTTTTATGACCCTTTAAAATGTTACCCATTGTTTATATAAACGTTTTATGACGCTAGATTAGCATTTATAGAAAGTGTTTAAACTAGTATTAAATAATAGAAATGTTATGCATGTTTTATAGGGGTGCTTAATCCTTTTGATCAAGGCTGTATGTCCATTTTCCTTTTCTTGTTTTTCTTTATTGGTAAGTGTAGTGCTAATATTGTTTACTGAGATCTAAATTGATCTTCTATTTTTTTTTATTCTTCTATAAACGGTTCCACTAAGTATTTCTCTATATGCGATATTAATCTTATTGTTCTATAGTTTCTACGTTCCTCATTTTTTTTGGAATCGGTATAATAAGGTTTTTTGGTGCAGTTCTTGTCTTATACATTTCACAGATTGGCATTATGGTTTTTTCTCGCATGTTCTTAACTATTTTTCTGGCATATAGTCCACATTGATGGCGTTCTTAATTGGATCTAACGTGATGTTTGTATCTTCCTCATTATTGTTGGTTTCGTAACTGTAATAGTGCCAGTTTTTATTTTCGTCAATGTAAAGTTCTTTTACATATAACACATTTGAATATACAAAAAAAAACGATGGTGTTTTAGAAGACGGAAGGACAATGGTGGATATAGTCAATTAAAAACCCTAAACATCTTGACGCCAAAACGTTCCGTTCCGTATTGAAGTAAAATTTTAGAGAAAGAAATCGGCACCTGTATGTTTTGGCAACTTTTGAGAACACTTTGCATGAAAAAGACCTGGAATGAACAATTTTCAAAGTAGACTTCTAATATACTGTAGTATTCAGTACTATATCTTTACAATGTAACAAATAAGAGAACGCGGTAGCTCAGATGGTTCAACCAGTTGGCTTTGTCCTCTAGCCGGCGCGCGCGAGTTCGAGTTTGCTCAACCCATGGGTCTGTGTGAATGTCCTAGAATAAGTGCATGTTAGTAGGCATAATAAGCCTTTGAGGCTGCAGTGCCTATAAGTGAGCCAAAAAAAGTAACAAATAATATGGAAGACTCTAGAAGAAAAAAAGATTTCTGTTTATACTTTTAACTTCTTGTACAAATCAATAAAATATTTAATTAAGTGCAAAAACCACAAACTTTAAAAAACATATAGAACTTACATAAAATACACCAACAAAAAGTTAAAATATTTGACTACTTACAAAAAGCACTAAAAAAGGAAAAGGACAAGAACTTCAAATAAACTTTTTTACACTCAAAAATATATATGTGATAAAAACGAATACAAATGATATACAAGGAACATAATACTTATCTAAAGGTGGCCCAAATTAAAAGCCCCATATAAATATTAATTATAACTCTGAAATCCTTTTATGATTGTCTATTAAAGTACACCATTTCCAGTTAAATATCAAATTATATCTAACAAATGGCCATTTCGGTTAGGTTTTTTACGATATCTTCGATTACAAATTCTCACACATTCTGACAGATTTCATCGATAATACGTCGCGCACAAAGTCTTGCTAGCTAGTGGATGTTGATATTATGTAAAATTACGCAAACAGGGAATTGCTGATACAATAAATCAGATGTTGCTTGAGCTGCATAATAGGTGGCGCCGTCTTGCTGAAACCCCATTTGTTCCAGATTACGTTGATCAGTTGGTACCAAATGAACAGAGTTATCACATAACAGTAACGATCATTATTCAGAATTTTATCATTTACAGCATCATCTTCAAAGACCTACCATGCCACTTGTTCAAAATCTTCACCCACTCAACAATAATTGATTAGGGGCATATCTGCTTTCTATAAGTAATGCGAGCATTTTTCGAACCCCAAATGCGGCAATTCTAATGTTTACGAACTCGTCGAGATCCCGAAAGATAATTTTTCGATGAAACTGAGATGTTTTAAAAATAATTATCAGCAGTAAAAATGGTCAGTTAAATTAAGCTTGAATTTTGTATGCACAAACATGCAAACCTTTAGCAATTATTCGCCAAAATAAACTTCTAGAAATATCCAATTGTTTTCGGATTTACAGCAACACTTGAACTAATTGTGGTAATACTGTCACGGGACTTTACCTTACATCCATTACTGGTCCAGTTCCATCAGATTTTGTAATCAATCTTTGCGCAATTAGTTTATATCAGTGAACTGTTTCGACCAAAGTTTTAGGAAGTTTTCTCCGCATAACTTTCACCAAATTTGCAATCCCTTTAACCATAATAAATGGATATTCTTTCGTGTAGCATTCCATATTTAGTAGATTACATTACATTATATCAGAATTGACGACCTCAAAACAAAAAAAGCAAAACGTTTAAATGACAAATAGCAAGTAGTTACGTAGGTAAAAAAGTTAAATATATAAAATCGATAGCAAAAAAACTTTAAAAAATAAGATCATGTATACATATGATTGAATTTTCAACCAACAAATTTGTTTTCCTGCTACCATTAGCCTGGTAACAAACTAGTATTGGTTTATTAACTCTATTTTTAACAATTGTGTCTATTACTCCGCCTTTCAAACAAGCTCTCAATGTTCTAAAGAGAAAATATTACAAAAAAATGTTTCTTAAGTAGTCGATTTATCTCAAAAATTGACTCAATAATGATTACATGAGTTATAAGATAAGAAATAGCTAAAGGTTTTCATGTAAACGTTGTAACCAATTCCAAAATATTAAATGGTTAAATTAATTCTAAAAGGGTTGCCCCCAATTAGATAATTACTTAACGTACCCTACAATATCTACATTACAAAATTATTAAAAGTTAGCAACAGTGCAGTGTTGGTTATATAAACAACACATGGCGTAATATTATTGAAGTCAATTGTTCACGAGCAAATCCCCGTGGTTATTAAAAACGCGGCGGCGTCACTTAACCAGTCAGGTCCATTAGGGCCGCCGATCAAACCGATGCGTGCGGATTGCTGCTAATCCGGCGCACTAATTGAATCCGATCCGTCTGTTTTGATTCGGCACTCTCGCGGCAACACCCTCGCAAAGCAGCCCGAGCCGCATGATTTGAGTGCAGCCCTGCAGATACAGTTGTCACTGGCGAATTGGCCGCCGGATCCGGCGATCCGCGAGGGTGACACATCGCCATAATCCCATCCATTTAGCAAATGTCCCCGGCGGGGTGCGCCAATGCGTTATTTATTCATGAGTGCGGTGGATGCTTTTAACCCCGTTTGCCGGAGTGGCCGATCGGCATTCTTCAGCATAATGCGGGGCGCATTAGAGTTCGGCGTGATTAAACGGGGCTCCGGGCGCCGCACGAAATTAATTAATGTAACGACGCGAGCTTCCAACAAGTGCCCCGCAAAAAACAAAACATGGAAAGGTGCGCGGAAAGATAGAGAACAAAGGTGGCACCAGCAGTCAACGTTTTAGTGTCATACAGGACGTCGACCTCAATTGAGGTCACAACCTATAGGTTATTTTCCTATAATCGTATATATGTTTAATGCGTTTGTTCTTCCATATTATTTAAGTTTTTTCCCACTTTATGTTTTGTTGGGTTTCATTTAATTAAATTTAACATAACTTTTTAAAATTTTGTTTCAAATTTTATTAATCCAATTATTAATTATCAAGTTTATAATAAAGTTTCTGACTTTTTTAACCAATCCTTCTTTTATAACTTCGATAGTAAAATAAATATACTTTTGCTCCAAAAACACTTCACTTGCTAACCTTTTTTTACAATTTTATCAATACGAACGTTGCAGTTTAAAGTAGTTTTAATCCAAAGGCTCGTCGGGATAAATACGAAAAATAAACAAACAATGAAAATAACCTTGAAATGCAAGAAAAATAATTTTTCTTGGGATTTAAAGTAAATTGTATTATTTCATGTAGCCTCTATCAGGCCACGACCTCTAGTCGGGACCTAAAACCACTATATTACCTCCACTCTTCTTGGTGTTGATACCTCTCGTTGACTTTCGCCTCGACCACACTCGACACGTCATAGTCAAAGGGATCGCAATCAGGGCAGGTGGATGACTACAAGTCGGGGGTGCTACTGGTGACAAATTGTTGTATAGCCACGTCTGCGTCCTCTTTGCCTTGTGGGCTAAAGCTGAGTCTTGCTGGAACACATCTTCCAGCCCAGCGGCCACCTTCTCTATTCAGGGCTTGTTAAGCCTATTTCCAGCACGTTGATATAGCTATCGGTGGTCAATTTTAGGCCTTTCTTAAGAAATGGGACGTCTAGACTTTTTTGCTTCAGGCCTTAACAGCATAATATAGATGAGAAGCTTTGTATCTATAACGGCAGGACACGTTTTGTCCAGATTTCTGGCAGTTCTTCTCTTTCAATTCGCGAACGAATTTATCACTTTTCTTGCGACCAGATATAAAATGCCCTGTCAGCAATTACTTCTTCCTAGTAGTTCGATTCTCTATACTTCTTAGCTACGTTGTAAATTAAGGTCTTTTGTAGCTAAACCTCGCAATAATTTTTGTCAGCGCTTTTTCGGCTCGAAGATATTCGGATATAGCAGGTCTGCGGTCGTATCCTCGGCTCATTCTGTCGACACTCGTAGGTTGTTGATCGCATAAAGCGGCCTTTTCGCTTTTCCTAAAAAAATTCCGATTTACCTCGACCACTCTATACGTATATGTTGTTTTATTTGACACTAATCTATCGCTTATCTATCGCTAATAAAATTCAAACCAACAAAATTTGGCAGTTAACCAACTGCTTATCATAAAACGTTAATAATTTATTACGGCTCTCAAATTCTGATGCGATGACATTTTTATATCTTGATAGGTCACAATCTTCAAGTCGCTTAAGTACTATTTCGAGTTTTGTATTTGTTTGTAGCCAAAATTATGCGAAGTGAAACGTTATGAATCTGTTGCAAGGACAGGCAGAAAAGTTTTCACAAAGGCTATAAATAAATGCGATGCAAGTTTATTTTTTAATGTAATCCTCTAACATTTTAACGCATTTGGTTTAACGTTACTTCAGATTCCGGATTTTTTCTAAAAATGGCCCCTTTAAGATCGTCAAATAACTATTAACGGTCTCGATCATCTATTGGTTTGAATGAAATCTCTTTCCAACTACGAATATTTTAAATTTGAAATGAAGAGAACTGCAGGGGCTCATTAAGGTAGATATGAGATAATTTTGATTTATAATACTATGCAAAAATGCACTTGAAACAACACTTTTTTCACATTTTAGAAAATTAATTTCTAAACCGCTGCTTTGAGCTTGCCCAAACGTGGTGCGTGATGTTGTCCGCAAACCGCTTTTTCCCAAAACATTGATGTTATTCCTTTCCATCTGATGTAGTAACTTTACTTTTTAAAAAAGTTTGCTATTATGATGACACTTTAGTTTCTGGTGTGTAATGGTGGATCAAGATTTTAATTTTGGTTACAAATTGCCTCTTTCAATTTTTTGAATTCTTCTTAAAAGCTTCCAAATCGGTTAAAATTAGTTCTTTACTACGTTTTTGTTCCAAATTAGGAAAATACGGCACTTACCTTGTAGAAAGTTTTTTTTTTAACTTATGTCATTATACAAATATGAACTATGCGTTCAAACCATGTGATGAACTTTGAACACCATTCTTGATATTGTTGCCGTTGTTGAACTCCATAAATGTGGAAAATCTTCACTTCACTTTCTCTTAACCCATTTTACATCACGATATTAGAGATTTGAACCATTATTTGAATTCTATTCTATCCTCTGGAAGAGTTTGCTTCCATGCCTCCTCTTTCTCTTTAGCTGCTTCTCGGGTGTTATCTTCCTTTAGTCCTTTTTCCTTTATATTTTATTTTAAATATTTTTTTAGGCATTGTTCATTGATTATTTGGAATAGGTGTCTCCATACCATTGCAGTTATTTTGCTTTAATATTTTCTACTAAAGTTGTTCTCGTCTTTTCTTGTCTTGTCTACTGGTAGCATTAACTACTTTATATTTTTTGTTATTATTGGCTTGTTTGCTAGTAATTTTGAAACTGATTGGTCAAAGGTCAACTAGAGGGTTCTCAAATTTGGGAGACTGCTTCGCCACTTCGCTATGCGTTGCAAGCTTTGCAGGTTTATTATTATCCGTAAGCGTCTATGTATTAAGTGCGTTGGGGTATATATTACTATATAGATGTGCATTTTCTTTTTTCCATTAAGTCGGTTTGCTCTACTAATTCTGTTTTTATATTCTTGATCTACTCTTCCATCTTTATCGTCCAAACACAGCTAACCGCAATTTATGAAGAATCGCATAACTCTATTGAGCATCGCGTTAGAATATAAGGCGTTGCCTCCTTTATGGTTTGCAGGTTTCTTAGACAATGCTCATGATTTTCTACTTTAAGACAATCCCAGAAAAAAGTCGCGCGAGGTCAAATCTGGCAAGCACGGATCTCATGGTTCTCAGGAAGATCATACATTCGAGAAAACTATTTCCCTCAAAATTTGCATTTATACTCGCGCTATGTGAGCTGTAGGCCCTTTCTACTGAAACTACACAATCGCTAGGCCAAGTCCTTCGAGAGCTGATTCAAAATTATTTTCAGTCATGCTCAGAATTGATAGTAGGTACCCGATTTCCTTCTTCAAATAAGTAAGACCCGATGCTTCTCGTTCCTAATACTGCCTACCAGACTGTGATACAATTACAATGCCAATTCTTGTTTTCATTCCAATTTACACCAAAATAAAGACGAGAACTGCATCATGCGGCAAAGTTTAAATTAAATATTTTTCACAAGCTACAGTTCCACTGTGCTAATTACGTTCTGGCACTTTTTGAAAAACGGCCATCTTGTACGAATGAAGCCACATGTCTTGTTGAAGAATTCGCCGTACAGTGTAATCAAGGAACTCGCATATTTGCGAGCGGAGCATTTAGATGAATGCAAAATTAGGCACTTTACTGCATCAATGTTTTCGGGCATCCAAGCACCTCCTTTCTTATTTTTATATTTTGTGCGATCTGGAACTATTTAGGAAACCAAGTACGAACCACGTGCTGGACGGCGGTTTAATATCTATTTTGGCGGATGTAGGTTACCACCGAAAAAAGCACGCTACTCGTTTGTCCACATTATATTTATAACCTCAATTTGTTTAATAGAACTTTCCATTCACTTGCCACCATAGACACGATCCCTATTCTTTTACAACTTCTGCTTGCTTTACAATAATCTATTTAAACTAGGGAGAAAGCTACTGACGATAAACATTTTCCTGTAGTTGTCTCTGTTTGTAGTGAACTGTGGAAAATGACGATGATGATGATGAATTCCCAAAAACTACATTAAATCTGAATTTAGCTTACTTTGTAGTTTTTCTTATACCATTATATTATATTATATTATATATTATATTATACACATTTTCTTTACCATATACAAAACAGTATATCTATCGACTTTTACTATACGGAAGCGAAACATGGGTATTAACGGAGAACCTACATAAGAAAATACAGTCACTAGAAATAAATTATCTAAGAAAAGTAGCTAAATTCACGATGATGGATAAAATAAGAAACGAATATATAAGAGAAAGACTGAAAATAGAGAACGTTAAAGAGTATATTGATAAGGCACAATTAAGGTGGTGGGGACACATGAAAAGACTACCGAATGAAAGGCAAGTAAAACAAGTATGGGAAGCAAGGACTACAAGCAGAAGAAAGAAAGGGAGGTTAAGCAGGACGTGGGATAAAGAAATGAATGAAATAATGAATAGGAGAGTCTAAATTGGAACCAGGCTGAGATCATGGCGAGGGACAGAGCCATTTGGAGAGCAGTGGTGAATTAGAGAAGGAAAGAAGAAACTGCCTAGTGAGTGCAAATAAATGAATAAATAAGTGAGTGCAATCGTGCATATCGTGCATATCGAGTGATATGTGAATCGAAAGGCGACAAGAAGGTTAGTGAATTTTTAGAGAAATTGGCAGTTACAACTAGGGAAACAGTCGGCGAAATTAAATTTTTAGGATAATTGTAATTACATCCTCTACACTTAAAAGTAGAAGAGGGATGTGTGTGTGTGTGTGTGTGTGTGTGTGTGTGTGTGTGTGTGTGTGTAGTTTTCTCATCGATAAGAGAATTAGTTTGTCGGAATTTCGTTTTTAATCTTTACTCAGTGGTTTAATTTAAATATTTCTCAAACAGAAACTACGTGACGGGTTGATCTGATATTAATAGTCAATATACATGTAAACAACCAACTACATAAAAAAATTTGTAACAACCCTCAGGTTTTTATATTTTGTGCTTATAAAGACTAGGCTTACTTTTAAAATTTGTATTAATATTTTGTATTCGTATAAGTTTTGTTTGAAAATTTTGTTACAACTGTAAAAAGTGGTTTTAATTGTTTTGTTGAACATAGCTTTATTATTTTTATAATTCTTTTAATGTTACCTGTTTACGTACATCTTTGAAGAAATTTGCAATTCTCTCTTTATATTGAAAAAATGTGCTTGCTAAACAACATTACTACAATTTAAGTTTTTTTATCATCTTTAACATCTAGTTCTTACATCTAATGCTTGTATTTTACTTATAGTATTAGGAATGTTTTACAGTGTACCGCAAATGAAGATCTCAAATTAAACCTGCATTGTGGCCGGCAGGATGGCCTCCGGCTTTTAGTTGTTGTGACAGTAAAAGGAGTTTACAATGTCGCGGTTTAAGTATTAACCAGTATTTGAAATAATTATTCTTAGCGTACAGCCATATTCAGGTATTATCAAAACTAAAAGACACTCTATGTCAGAACCCCATCCTCGTCTATCAAGAAGACAAACACCGCTGCTATCTGGAAGATGCTCGAGTTCGACAGGCATGTGGTCTACTGACAAACAGTAGAGTACTTTTTGTACTCACAATTCTACTACTTGCACAATGATCTTGAAGAAAAGAAGTATTTGTTTCTTTTGGTATTCCAAATCAACGAGCAGATGACACGACGTGTTTGTGGTGCCGCGAAATGCTCAATAGGTTTGAAAATGAAACATCTGGTTATGTCAATAGCATAATAACAGATTACGAAATATGACTTAATTTTTATGACGTACCTACTAAAGCTTAAAACGAAGGTTTTCAAAGACAATAATGCTATGTGATGACAAGTGTGCCCAAATTCGTAAAAAATGTTAGTTGCATTGACGATTTTTAAGCATGCACCAATGTATAGTGTGGGGGAAAATATTTTTAAAAAATTATAAAAGTGGCTTTTGTAGATTACAACTGTTTATCAATTTCAACATATCAGCTATTCAACATATTCTGCTATTTCTTTTGGAGTTCTTCATAAACTTTGCTGTCGCCTTGCTTCGTTCTCTGCAGCTATTTCTTCCGGTGTTCTTTGAGAATGTCGTTGTCGTTTTGCTTCGTCTTCTACTTCAACTCCCTACAGAATACTTTTGGCGCATATACGTTGCTTAGCTTCATTTATTGCTGCCCTTTTATCCGCAGTCTGCTCACTTCTTTGTTTTCTCATGTAATTTATGTGGTGCACAATTGTTTGTACCCGTTCCGTACCAAAGAATGCTTATTTGCAAAAAAACGGAAAAACTAAAACAATAGGATAAATAATTTAATTTTAATTTAAGTTTTTAAAATTGTAGTGTGCTTTAAAGATACGACGATCGTTTGTGTATTTCCGCGTGGTCCCGAAGCGCGTTACTCTGGCAACCAATGCTTTTCACATGGCCGGGGAACCGGAGACCTGGGGCCTCCGCATCGCTCTTTAAAGTCATTCAATATTAGATAGATAAATCATTACAGTCTCTCTTATAAGTCGCCACTTTTTTGTGATGTAAGTTCTAATTTGTTCTTTGATTTTTAAATTTAGTTAATGTAATTTTAGACTATGGTAATCAGATATCTCGTTTTACACTCTTTTTTCCCACAAACCTGACAAAGACATCGATGCAATTTAATATTCTGTATTTCTAGAATTATTAAAACATTTGAAAGTATTTCAAGTTTTACTGTTAATGTAGACAATGTAAGCAATATTAATGTTTGTAAATTATAATGTAAAGGTTTTCAAAGATATTCAAAAGTTACAAAATAATGTGAACTCTACTGTGTTTGATGCATATTGCAATTCTAATAATTAAATTATTTCTCTACTTTCAATACATAAAATATCTACTATTCAAGTTGCCCAATCATTTTATTCATACTAAAAAAATATTGAAGATTGAGATATTTCAAAATAAACCATAAACTTTTCTTTTGAAGGGTACTTCAAGCATTGTCTGAATATAAAAGTGACTTGAAAGTAAAAACACGGAAAAATTCCTTAACTCAACTTGCTTAAAAACTTTATTTCGCAAAAAATAGAAAAATGAAGTAAATGGTATAATTGTTTATAATATTAAGACAAATTAATAATAAATTAAATTTTTCCAATTGCACATATACTTGTTTACAATGCCAGTCCACTTCCAGAACGTTTTTCCCCAATAAATACGCAATGGATAGAAAGTATAGTGAACTCGAAGAAGTGATGTTGCATTTGATAGTTTTAATTTTGTAAAACTAGCATTTGATTATTGTTAATTACGAGAACTCATTAGCACTAACTGACTGAACTAGCCCCTAATTATAATTGCTTACACAGTTTATAATAATGTTAAAGGTAGCAAGTATGCAGGAGGCTTTTATTTTAGCGTTAAATATGTGCGGAAAGTAATGTTGTCTATAAATAGTTAAACCCATTTATGGAAATCACACCAAAGCATAGTGCATTGTAATTCACAAAATATTTGCAACTAATAAAATTCTTTCCAAAAATAGATAGCAAAAATGAAAGTAACGAAGAAACAGAAGAAAAATTCGCATCCTACTGGAAAGAAGAAGATAAGAAATTCCATATTGAAGAAGTAACTAGAACTAGTAAATACAAAGAAGAAAGAAAGCGACCAATTTTAATAAAACTGACAAAAGAAAACATAAAGTCAAGCACAGCAAAAATGACAAAAAGAGAAAAGGTACAGGATTTACATAAATTACAATACAGTAGTACTAAATAACAAAGGATACAAAACAATAGACAATAAAACACTAATGAGATGGTCATATAATGTAAATAAACTACAGAAAATGAAGATGTAACAGAAGCTACAAAAAAAAACAGAATGAGTACTAACAGAAAAAAATGAGAGTACTATGATAGAAGTAACAAAATTTTGCTTAGGTAACATACAATGTAAAAAGAAAGATGAATGGTTTTATAACGACCCTCAAGAATTTCTAATAGCCAGAAACGAAACGAATATAGAAATGAATAAACATAGAACACAAAAAAACATAAACAAAAAATATAAACAAAATAGGAAAATTGCTAAGAAAACCTGCCGATAAAAAACAGAAAGCAAATAAAAAATAAATTACTTATACCAAAATGTAAGGAAGTCGAAACAAAATACTAATCCTAGGACAATTCTATTACTCCTTTTCCTAGGTTGGCTTTTGGGTGTGAGAGGCTATATATATCATCATCTCATTAACACCCCAATTGGAAATATAGAAGAGGAAAGTACTGAGAAAGATTTTTAGAAACATCCAAGTAAAAAAAGGCGTTTGGAGAAGACGTACAAATATATAGTCGTAGAAATATATAGAAAACCAAAAATTTAAACAAGTTCTAAGCGGAGAAGAAGGAGGAAAAAAGAAAACAACAATTTAGGGAAAATGATTATAGGAGGTTTAAGAACATTTAAAGAAAGCAAAAATAAAAGACTGGAGAAATAAAGGGAGAAAGAGAGAGAGGCTGTAACGCTGATATACGATTATATATATATATATATATATATATATATATATATATGCTTTTTCTAATTGACGGAATTTCTCGATACAAGATGCTTTCTTGAAATATCTAAATAATAATCGCTCAGTAAACTCGGAGTTTATCACTGATGACCATATGGTAGTTTCAATTATATAATTCCGAAAGACTTTTTTATGTAGCTCTTGTAAAGCTCTTTTTTAGTTAGAAAAAGGATCAATATTTTGATCATTGCTAGAAAGACTTTTTGTACTACTCTTCATATTACTTCAAATTGGATTTTAAAACAGGTGCATTAAGCTTACCTACTTCATAATTTTAATTTTTTGTTTTTATACTAAAGATAGTAAAAGATATGTATAACATTTTGGTGAAAAGCAACAAAATAATTAGAACAGATACATTATAAACTTGAAATATCATCGAAAACAAACTTAAGATGGTGGAGATAAACTGCTAACGACACTAGGGGGGCGCAGCACTGCATAAAGCAGCGAAAGCAAATCGCACGGAATACATTCAAATTGGGGCCTATAAAACGCCGAAAGCCTCTCAATGGCCCGAACAATCAATAGCCCGAGATCATCGAGGATTATTGCCGAAGCGACACAAACGCTTCGCAGTCAGCGGACCTGCCACCCCTGCTCATTCCGCGCGCAACTGGCGCTAATGTCACTAAGTCTCTGCATAACTCACCGACACCATAGCGGCTGCCGTAGGGGCGCTAATGCTCAAATGGAACAGAAAAACGCACCATCTGCTGGCAATCGTCTCGGAAAATGCATACAGCTTTTTGCGCCGCGACATCGATACTAACTCGATTGCTTCGCCTGCCAAACCCGCGCGCACTGATGCAATTATGGGCAAATGTGTCGCTGCATGTTGCATCTATTAACTTTTTGGGTCGAATGAGGGGAGGCGGCAAAAAGCCATGTAAACTGCAGTTTGGTTGAAGCCGATTTATTGGTTGTATCGCAGGTAGTTGATCA
This sequence comes from Sinelater perroti, assembly GCA_036346155.1. Lineage (NCBI taxonomy): Eukaryota > Metazoa > Arthropoda > Insecta > Coleoptera > Elateridae > Sinelater > Sinelater perroti. Next base: position 16,531,832 of record JARFIY010000046.1, read on the forward strand.
TTAACGCATTACTGTCTTATTTTTTTATTAAAACCGGTATTACTAAATGTTAATTTTTCAATTACATGCAAAATATATATTTAATTACGTCAAATGCTCTCACAAAGCTTCTAAATCTGCAGTTTTGATCATAAATATTCTGTAAAACTAATGAAAATACACAGTTTAGGAAAAAAATAATCAGTTATTGTTTAGCTGTTAGTAATTTTTGTCCAAATGTTTGCTAATCACAGTAATCACCAAATGATATAATCCTCTTCACATCACTCGAAACGTTTGTAGGATGAGTGTTAGATGGCGCCATTGTTGACAAATTCATACGATTTTAGGAAGTACTAATCTTCAAATGATACTTGTCAGAATTTCATGACAATCTGACGATTAATTCACAAGTTACAGTGGTTTTAGTAGCGCTACATTTGTGATTCCCAAAAAAAATGGATAAATTTGAATTTTGTGTGTTGATAAAGCATTGCTTTTTAATAGGAAAAAACACCGTTCAAGCAAAGCAATGGCTTGGCAAGTGTTATTCGGACTCTGCTCCATCGAGGAAAATGGTAGAGAAGTGGTTTGCTGATTTTAAAGGCGACCGTACAAACACCGATAGTGCTGAACGCTCTGGTCGCCCAAATTCGGCAGTTTTTCCAGAAAACATAAAAAAGCTTCCAAAATAGTTTTGGCTTATCGTAAATTGAAGTTTCTTGAATTAGCTGACACCTTAAAGATATCAGCAAGCAGTGTATTCACTATTTTGCATAAACGTTTGTCCATGAAAAAGCTTTTAAAGTAGGTACTGCGTTTGCTCAAAGTCGATCAAAAATAGCAACGCGCCAACGATTCAAAGCGCTGTTTGGAGCTGTTTTAGCGCAATAAAAAGGATTTGTTTATGCGATATGTGACAATTGATGAAACGTGAATCCATCACTATACTCTAAAGTCAAATCGTCAGTCAGCTGAGTGGACAGTAAAAAGCGAAAGCCATCCAAAGCGACGAAAACGCAAATGTTAGCTGGTAAGGTGTTGGCCTCCATATTTTGAGATGCGCAAGGTATTTTATTCATCGATTACCTTGAGAAAGGAAGAACCATCAATAGCAAATATTATATGACGTTATTATTGCGTTTGAAAGAAGAATTTGTAAAAACCCTACCCAAACGAAGAAGAATAGAGTGCTTTTTTACCAAGACAACGCATCGTGTCATAAGTCGATAGCAACATTGGCAAAATTACACGAATCGCACATTAAATTGCTTTCCCATTCACCATATTCTCCGGATTTGGCTTCCAGCGAGTACTACCTGTTTGTAAACCTAAAAATGATGCTCCAGGGAAAGAGATTTGTCTCCAATGAAAAAGTGATTCCCGAAACCGAAGCCTATTTTGAGGCCAAAGATAAATCGTTTTACAAAAAAAGGCATCGAAATGTTAAAGAAGCATTGGAATGAATAACCTTCTGAATGAATAAAGTTGAATTCTGCCTAAGTTGTTGTTTTATTAGTCATCCTACGAACTTATAGAGTGATGTATTGCATCTTTTATATCCAGTATTATATTTTTCTAGCAGCTGAAGCAGTGGTTCCCAACCTTTTTTTGAACATCTGTAAAATCCTAATTCTACCTCTCACTTTCCCCTGTAAAACTATTTACAGAGAGAAAGCCTAAAAAAACATTTATTTTTGAAATTCCCCCCTTAAAAATTAAATTGCTCTCCTGTACAGCATATGCCTTTCTTATTATCAACAAAAGACAATTTTAATTACATCACTGATTTACTATAAATTTAAGACAGTATTTAAAGAGATTCCTTATCTGCTTTATTTAGCAACCTCAACTTTAGTTGGTTTTTGTATACAGAACTGACCTTTACAAGTTGTACTAATTAGAAAAGCACTGAAATTTCCGAAATGGCTTCTTCTTATTACTCTCCATTAATAAATAATAAAAATATTTCTCATCAGATAACTGCCTCATCGCCTAGAGCTAGTGCCGATTTACATAATAAAGTCCTCATGCTTGTTTATGACCTCGTGAATGGTACGATGCCCTTCTCTTCATGTACAATGTTGAGGCGGGGTTGTTTGTTAGGAGCTCGATTAGTATTTAGATAAAATTGAGGGAGTCGTTAAATATTTTAAGCTTGCTTTCTCCTACTCTCCTAACAGTTTTACTTTTTGCTGACCATGAGCGTGTAAAGGCAATGAGCATTTTTTCATTCTTTATTTTAACGAGCGCAATTCCCTTTAGATTTCTCTACCTACAATGCTTAGAAGCCGCAATCTTCTCGGTTTACCACATGGTGCACAATCAACAAATTTCGCATTGTATATGATGTGTCTTTATAGGCAGAATAATTTTTTTTAGTACTGGCAGCGGCCCCGGAGAGCTTGTCCAACTCCGACATGCTTGAGCCTCTTCGCATAGTAGTTTTTAAAAATAAATAAAAACACGATTAAAAAGCTCTGTTTGACATAATTGACGTACGCCGTTGCCATGACAACGCATTTACGTAAACCCAGTTAGAGTTGAACTTTGACCTTTGACCTGTGTGACAGCACTCATAATTTTTTTTATGTATAAGTGCTTTATTACCCGCTCTCAAACGAAAATTTTCCATCGCTTGCGGTTCCGGAAATATAATACCTCGGTCCCGCCTGTCGCCGGGCCGAAATTTGTCCTTCGGAGGCGCTCGGGTCGGCACGGAAAGGCACGAACGATTTGACCTTTGACCTGTGTGATAGCAGCAGCAGCAGCAGCAGCACTCATAATTTTTTTTATATATATAATTATGGATGCAGAAAACTTCTTTCTTTTTAATCAGGTCGAAGCTAAAAACGCCAAATGTTTGAAAATCTTGATGATAAAGATAAGCAACATAAATTTATTTAAATAGGTGGAGAAGGTCGATTCTTAACATAATATTTTGATGGGTAATTGTCCACAGATTTAACGTACTGAGAGCACAATAATTGCCAGGTACGGGGCTCGGTCTACTACAATACAGAGCATTGCTTCTACGTTCACTTCCAGATCAAAAACAACGCCTTCGACGACCGTGAAGTACATTTCCCTTCTTCTAAATGGACAACGGGTTAGGCTGGCCACCTCTTTGGGGTACGCCCAACAAGGTTCATAGTACCACACGACTGTGTGGTTAAAAACAAGCTAGTGGCTTATTTAAAAATAAAAGAGACACTGTGAAACAGTATGGAAACAAAACTCATATTACGCGAAGCTCCGACAAAGGCGATACTTTCCGATAATTATCTTCTTACAAGATTATTGCACAGTCATGAGAATCAACATATCAAATAACAACTAGAACGTTTCTATATCAGGTAAATTTATCTCTAAAAAGTCCACGTATTTGACGTACAGAAATTATTAATGCTTCTCAATTAAAAAACATTCTTAATCAACGTATCACTCAAAATCATCAGTTATTTTTATATTATTTTTAAAAAGTTTCTTCAAAGTTAGTGTGTAGGTGTTAACTAGCAACACAGATATTCATAAAATTCATTGGATATTCGTTTTTGTGAAATTTAGATCTCCTTTTGAACTTCACCACTCTTATTACTCTTATTACTGATGCATGTTCTGTTACTGTAACTATAAAGTGACGATAGAGTTTTGTTTCAAACTAAATAAAATTTTAAGCTCAGCTGCATCTGAGATTTTTATTTTTTTGGAAAAATGTTTTTTGCTAATACCATTGACGTAGTTACCTTTTGCACAAAGGCAATTAAGATTCAACTGAGTTGCATTTTTCAACAGTGACATTAACTATTCTGACCCTGCAGTTTTCAGATATATTTATTGATTTTCTGTTTTAAATTCCATCATACTATCCAGACCAAAGCAGTAAACACTTCAATCCGCAGAATTCACACTCTCGTTAGCAATAGAAACAATTTCCGAAGAAAATGTGCTCAAAAGTCTTAATAAAATCATTATATGGTATAACATTATTCGAGACTATTCTACTAATTTGAATATCTTATAAATGGTAAACCATTTATGCGAGCTTTTTTGCAACGACAGGGTCAGTCGCTTTCTTCTTTTAGAAAAGAAACTTTTGTAGAGACAGATCACAGTAAAAGATATTTCCATGAGTGACGATTAAAAACCTAAATACGATTAAATGCTGATGATCTTACTAGCTGTATCTTGTCCCAATAAGTTAAGTTGAAGTTTTCCTCTTAAAATTTGCATTCAGTCTGACTAATTTGTGTTAACAAAGATAGCAGTGGATAAACATTTACCTAAAGATAACTAATATTGTAGATATTAAAAATAATTTTAAAGGTAAACTTAATCATCCCCCTGCTAAATTTAAATATAAACTATTTAAATATACACTTTAGCTATGTGCCTAAAAGTGATCCTTTATTGCCTAGACTCTAACGCATTTATTTTGCAAATCCAGTTTGCATTCCCTCCCTCCCATTTATGACATTTTGAGACATATATTATTTTAAACAATGTTTAATTTTTGCTGAATATAATTTCTCATTTGGGTTGATAGTTTCTGATCCACTTTTTAGAGTTAACAATAGGTTTAAGTTCAAACTGTTACTAAAATACGTCACCATTTAAATTTATTCAAGACATTTTTAAGTAATTTCATTTTTTTATCTCCCATCGGTCACCTAAAATATTTTTTCCAAAAATAACTTCTTTAAATTGAAATATTGCACGAGTGTAAAAGCTTGTACACTTTGTGTTCGACAGTCCCTATTCAACTTTAAATTTATTGTTCAGACAGACCCTCAGCTGAAGAACATACCTATGTCCTAGAAGTATAGGAAAAGTGTGGGATATTTAACAAATCTGAAATTTTTTTCTGTAGTTTTAATCTATACACATACACCCGGCTTTAATGTAAATAAATTAAGACAACTTAAGTTAAATCAAATTTTGTGAAATTTAAAGTTAATCTAACTCTATTTTTTTAACAATAAATAGATTAAATGTATTTATTACTAATTCTTGATGAACAAGAAAATTTCTCATCTTACAACGATTCGAATTGAGGTTTTACCGAATTTAAACTAAAACTCTTACAAGTGCGCTGTGGAAATTTTTTAATTATAATAATTAATGAAATATTAAACCGTTATGTGCCATTTACAACTACATACACGTGTTTTAAATTAGGCTAATTGCACCTAAACATGGCAGAACAGTTGTATTTTCTTATTTACCACAATCATGGTAACGGAACACTACTAAAAGCTAACTGCAATAAAATGTTTTTTATATTAAATGTATATGCTGTAAAATAATCAAAATTGATACAATTACAGCACATTCCTCTTGCAGTAATTAATAACGTAGTATTATCGATGTAAATAGCTCTTAAGAATTTTCTCCATTTTACTTTATGTAGAAATTTATTAATTTTGATATATCATATCTCGGCAAACAAAAACGGCTACTTATAAAAACTGCATCACTAATGAAAACAATATAACAATATATCTCAATGATTTTTGTGGACTAAGCATATTTAAAATTGTTAATCACTGACAAAAAAATGTTTTTATAGAAAAAGATATCTATATTAAAAATCGTCACTAATGGACTTATCAAAAAATTAGAATTGTGTCAAACACACGGAACAAACAGCATTTAGATGATCGATAAATTAGTAGAATATATAGACCTAGCTTTTGTGGCTTATAACAAAGCTTTTGATTTGCTATTGCATAGATCATTGAAAAATTGTGTATTGCCTGAAGATACTATAATTAACTGCTTGACAACATGTACCAAGAAGCAATAAGTACAATAACATTACATGCAAATACGAGAATTATGAAAATAAACGGAGGTATAAGAGAGGGCGATACAGTATTCCCCAAACTAATTGGGAAGCCATAGAGAATATATTTAATAAAAATAAAAATATTCAATCGGAAGGCAAAGGAATTGTTATAGAAGAAAAGCGGCTGACTAACTTAGGATATTGTGATGTAATGTTGCTTGCAGAAAATTTTAGTAAATTTAGAAACTACAAGAAATGATGATTTAAACAATTGCGTAGACCTCGTGTGAAAAACTGAAGAATATTTTAAGAAATATAAATTTACAACCCCTATGAAAATCAGTGTTAGAACAGTGTATTATTCTTGTATTAATATATGGTACCGAGACTTGGCTCTTAACGCAAAAAACTATTCATAAACTATAAGTAACTTAGCTATATATTGAAAAGCAAATTATTACGGAATATTTACAAAATAGAATTAAAAAATAAAAATTTAAGTCACTGGTACGAAAAATAGCCTGAGAAAAGAGGGAACAGGGAAAGAGGAAGGGAAAGATAGAGAGAGAAAAATCTGGTGTGAACATCACACGACTTTTCTTATCCTATTATTATATATTATACCGGGTCCATCGTCTCGGCCCTGCGCTGCTCTCGTCCCGGAACTTGTTATTTTAAAAAAGGACGAGGCGCGAGTCCAACACTCGAAAGCTGATTAAAATAAACAGTACAAGATAATAATTGACTCGTACTTAAAATTTTGCTACATTATTGAAGGTAACCGTGCGAGCTCGGTCGCACGGACTTCCCCATTATCGCCTGCGTACTCCCTCTTAGCGGCCAAGCGCTCCCACCCCGTCCTCCCGCAGTCGGCCAGGAAGCTCTCTGAGCGCGCTGTGATTGGTCCGTTTAATTAATTTTTAATCGGCTATAACTTATTTATTTGACCTTGGATAAAAAAATTTCATTGTAATTTTTTGTTCGTCTCGGTCTGATCTATCCGGGAATATAAATTTCCCGAAACATTTTATGAACACGCGGTATATAAAAATCCTGAGCTTCAATTTTTTTTCGAGTTCCTATTTTACCAACTTTTATTTGAAATTCATGTTTATTTCATGATAACAAATCATTTTTATTCTCATAAATTTTTTGTATCCTCAACCGTTTAGATGCGCGACCGCTTTGCGACCGATTTTGCGAACTTGCGACCAAACGACTCAGTCGATTTTTACCAAAAGCTTCGCACTGCGTCCCCTACCTACAAGTAACTTGCATACCAAATTTCAAGTTTCTAGCTTTTACGGTTCTAGAGATATCCTGTTTACTGACAGACCGACAGACACACACACACACACACACGAACCAATGGCTCAAACCAACTTTTTTAGTGTCCTGAGGCTATATTTCGTCCAGAAATGTGAAAAACTGGGTAGGTCAAATTTCCACCGATTACATTACTTTCCAAAAAAGGAGAAAGATATCTGAGAGTCTTAATCTTAGTTATTTCTATGCTTGACGACAACCACAAGAAGCTCAAAATTCATGAGCTATGAATCTTACAGCGATTATTCTTGGTGACAATCAAATATAATCTCTCTCTTTCTCTTTTGAAACCACAATTTTCCACCGCTCAGGTAGCATGGCAACCCCTTCAAAAAGATCACTTTGCAAATCTTCCAATATTAGCTTATTGATTGCTTTAATGCCTAGTACCAATTTGTGTAGCCATTTTGAGATATGAGAGCTTTTAAAAGTCCAGAACGATTTAAGTTACAGGAATCCACTTTGAGCAAATATGAGGCGTGATCCCAAGTTTCCCACTTCTTCATTAAATATGCTGTAACGAGCTTTTCTTTGTGTGGTCTGGCATTATCATGAACAATGATAAGAGACTTTATAACCTTCCTTTCCATTCATTCCAAGATATAAGACTCAAGGAATGACTTATAGACCTCTTTAGTGACAGTAGTCTTCTCTTCGCAAAGATTCCAAAGGACTATTCCATCGAAATCCATTGTAATAATCATCTTCTCTCTGAACTCTTATCTTGGCTTTCTTTAAACAGCCTCGTCCTCTCCTAGCCATTGACCCAACTTGTTTTTAGGTAGGGGCTGGTAAAAAAGTTGTGTCAAAAGAGATTAACATACATATGCATATTTGAGTTTTCCTTGCTCTTCTGTGAATCTGGCGAGTGACAAGAGTTCTAAATTTTTTGACCAGACACAAATCCTTTATCGAAATTCTACAAAAAATTACCAGCTTAACAACTAGCCATGCTTTTGTTTTCGTCAAACATGTCTTGATTCGCTTCAATCTTTGGTTTTTATCGGGAGTCACATGGTAAGCCCCTCTTCTGATCTCTTTGATTACAGCACGCTCCTTGTTCATCTTGGACACTCATATCTTCACGCTATTGACAGAAAATGCCCTTGTTGGCATACTTTTTGCAGCAAATCATAAACTTATTCTGATGACCATTCAATATACGTCCGATTTTGATGAAAGATCGCTAATTTCGGTCACTCACAAAATACATCAATAAATGTTTGTCAAAAATACCAAACATTTTGATCACTTTGATTTTGTTTGATTTGTTTATTTGCTAACAAATGCGAGTTCACATGTGTCAAATTTCACCTCGCTGAAGTCAGATTAGAATGCCACAATATTTGTTAGCAACTTCTATATTTCACGGTTAATATTTGATATCCTAGTAACTAAATAAATAATCGAAAAACAGAAGCTGTTATTTACAATTTAATAGGTCACAAAATTCTTAAAATAAAATAAAAATAAACTAAAACTTAAAGTTGCTTAAATCCATTCACGAAATCTTTAGTAAAGATTTTAACAGCTGATTCTTAAAAAGGTAGCCTTATATGGTGGTAAAAACAGTAGAACAGACCATAAGACGATCAAGACGATTCTCAAAACATAAGCGAAGAATCCAACAGTTTCTGCTTATAAATTTGTTGGAAAAGTGAAAAATTTTTAAATATTTGTGCAAAAGTCAAATCCGGGGAAATCTGTACCAAACACAGATACAAAACAAATTTTCGTAACAAATACGCACTGAAAAGGTTGTACAAAAACAAGTTGATTTTTATAGAGCATTAAGAGGCAGAGAAAGAAAAACCACAGGCAAAGAAGGAAGATGCCAAGGCTGCAATTAAACGGACAAAATGGCAGAGCACGTTCTTGGCGAATATCCTGCACTTGCTCCTATTAGAGGATCCATGTTGACGGAGTTCTGGTCTAACATACCAACATCAGCGCTGCCCCTTTGACGGACGTTCTCAAGTCAAATTGGCTTGACAGATTGACGCACAGGGAGTGGCGGTGGAGGAGGTAGTACAATGAGCTCAATTGAGGTCTAAGTGCGCGTAACTTAAAAGTTACCCTCCATTTCACATCCAGAATCTAGAATTCATACAGCATTAACTAAACAAGATATCCTTGAAGGTTGTAGGCATAAATGAAAAGCAAAATTTAGACAAAAATTTCGCAAATTTTAATGGGCGTACAACTTTGCTTTCGCCGTTTTGTCCGACATTTCGAGGCTTTATTGTAAAAAACTGGTTATACATTTACGATTCAAAATATTGTCCATCTCTGGCCATTATTTTCTCCCATCTTTCGGGCAGCGTACGAATCCCGCGTCAAAAAACTGCTCATCTTTTGAGGCGATCCACGTATCGATCCAATTTTTGACTTCTTCATAAGAACATAAGTGCTGGTCAGCCAGGCCGTATGCCATTGATCGAAACAAGTGATAGTTAGAGGGAGCAATGTCTGGAAAATACGGCGGGTGGGGTAAGACTTCCCATTTCAACGTTTCCAAGTATGTTTTGACCGACTTTGCGACATTGCTGTTTACAAGCAAACAAACACTATTCAACGTGTCTCTCGTTGGGTTTCTGCCGTTTGTCTTTCAATGATCCTGGCAAACTTGTTCATTGCATTTGACACTCGATAAACATCGTTCTGTGCATTGTGTCAGATGAGCGTCAGCAGATTATCTAATACATACTGAAGCTGGTTCCACCAAATTAAAACTGACCTTGCAAAGCTGTGCAATATTCGGTTTGGCTTGACGTGGAAACTGGCGAAGTTTTCAATCGAGAATAACTTCTACGTTGACGGACACAAATCGATTAATCCATTTTCGATCGCATTCATGTTGCATAAATTTCCAAGCTTATTTTATGATGTCTACATCTGTTTATTTCTACCACCACTGACCGCCTATCAACATCATCTTGGGTTTTGAGTCACTCCTAATGATCCTGGCACTTGTTCTTGCATTTGACACTGATAACACGTTCTTTCACTAATAATCTTCTAGAATTAGAAACGCAGTCGATGTAGCCATCAAACGCAGATTGCTTCATATCCTGAAGCAGAACAACAACAATCCTGCAAATGAATTTTGATCGTAAACTGGCATTTTCAATACGTTGAATAACTTCAACTGTTACGGACATTCTAAACTCGATAATATTTGATGATTATGTTGATAAATATCCAAGCTCATTTTAATGATGTCTACATCCTTTATGTTCTGCGACCACTGACCGCCTACAACCATTTGTTGAAAGGGAGAATTTCCACCATCAAAACACGTTATATTATTTTTAGAATTAGAAACCCCGAAATGTACCATAAACGCCTATTGCCATTCCTGAAGGAACACGACAACAATCTATTTTGATCAAATTTTAGTACGTTGTAACTTCAACTGTTCAATTCTAAACTCAAAATATTTTGTTGATAAAAACCTCATTACAAATGCACGCGAGCAAATTTTGATTGCGAATCTGCCTCTTGCAATAACTAGGGTCTAGTGTCACTGAAAGCGATATCAATGTTTAAAATGAAATAAAATAAAAACTATTTCAGATGCAACCACATTTTATTGTATTTTAGTTATATGGTTTTGAATAACACTTCATTTAAGTGTCCACCTCGTGCAAATGCACGCGAGCAAATTTGATGATTTTATGCAATAACTAGGGTCTAGTGTCACGAAAGCATTCAATGTTTAATCTAAATACATCAAGGGTTCCTGCTTTGTTTGCATAAAATCTAGATTTCAAATAACCCCTCGAAAAATTAAGTTAAATTACAGCTAACAGTTGCATTTCTCTAAATTATTTTTAGCAAACTTTCCTTACCATACGTCAATAGTGGCATTAGCATTGTGACATGTGGCACCGTCTTGTTGGAACCACATGTCTTCTTAATTTTGTTACAAATAATCTATTAATGTCGATCGAAACCGCTCACCAGTCACTGTAGCTGCATCTTCTAGCTCATTTTAGAAAAATAATGGTCCAATTATGTTACCATACCATAAATCACATCATACAGTGACCTTTTCTAGATACAAGGACTTATCATAAATTTTTTTGGATCGTTTTGACACCAAAAATGATAATTTTATTTGTTAACATATCCACTTAACCAAAAATGAGCTTCACCTGAGAAGACAATTTTTTCCCGAACATTATGATCCGTTTCAAGTTACTCTAAAGCCCAAGCAGCAAAATTAAGGCACTTGCGATGGTCCAGTGGCTTTAGTTCTTGGATCACCACAATCTTATACGCGCGTAAACCCAAATCTTTTCTCAAAATACACCAAGTAGTCGTTTTTCTAAGCCCCAATTCTTGAACACGACGAGGAATCGATAAATTCTCTTACAGCAACGATTTTCTCTACATTTCTTGCATTTCCACGTTTTTTGGTATTTTCGCACAGCGAGAAATAAAATTCCGTTCAAATTTTTTAAAAATTTGACGACTAGCAAGCACAAAGTGCGATTATGCAGACCATATGTTTTATGGAGAGTACATTAAGTGTTCGCAAAAGAACGTCTATTTTCGTAAAATGTTTGGACAATAACCAAACGTTCATTAAAGCGTCTATTTAGCCATGTTCAATTGCCAGAGTATATTAAACACAAATAATAACTTGAGACAATTATAATATTTTAAGCGTATTCGACATTTTATCCCGAAATCATATGTAATTATTCTTATTGAAACTCCCTTTATATGATAAAATTACGTAGTTTTTAATTTAAATAATACAATACTTCAATCGTGTTTCAGCAAATTCGTTCTTAGGAAATCGAGTTATCTATCATAACGCCACACCGATTTGCAAGTTACAACGACCCCTATTTAATTTACTTAAAAGCTTTCGTTGAACTTAGGGCTGCTTTTTGGTTAAGATCTTGCTTTGTGAAAGCTTCCTCTAAAACGTTACGAAATTATTTTTATTTCCTATAATTGATAAAAACATTATTGGAAAATTACGAAACTTTTGCAGGTTTCCTGAAAATCCAGTTAAATCGTAATTCCTAGCATAGGGTGCAAAATTTAGTTACTAAAATTTTTCCTTGTTATCGCACCATTGCTTCATTTAAGCTGTATCAAAAATAATCCGAGGGTAGGTGAAATGTAAATAAAATTCCAAACTTAATCATAAGTCACCACTTAGACGCGCCGCTCTTAAAGCAACTTTAAATAGTTGAAACCTCGGAGCGTAGATCTCCACATCGCAGTGCATTATTAATGCTAACGCAGCTAATCTGGCGAGCCTCGAGCCGGAGCTTCTTCAAACAACGGAATAATGCAGTTAGCGAGCAGAGCTTTGCTCCAAGTCGCCATTCTTTACTCGCAACTTTGACAAAGTGCTCACCTGGTTTTAATTTGGCGCCGCTGCAACTTTAATGAGCTTTCGAGAGCTCAGAGAGCTTTCGACAGTTATTCGAAGCGCGGGATAAATAAGTAAGGTTCAGTGATAGCCCGGGCTTGGAGCGCGCGTCCATCAGACACTCGTGAAAACTTAAAGTAGCCCTCGTGATTCTGTTCTTTGCAATTTTCGCTATTTCTTTGTTTGTTCTTTTCATAAATATGTTTTGCAATAAGTTGCGTTTTTAATTGCTTTTGTAGGGACGAATCTATTATTAATAATGTAATATAATATGCGTTTAATTCTTGATGTTAATCTTTTAAGATCTAAAATCTAAGAGCACGCAAAAACTGGTAAATGTCATAGGTTACCTCATGATAGAATATTTATAACGTAAAAACATATTCTTAACAGTATTAAAAGAAGAAATTGTTTAATAAAAACTAAAGTGTTTAATAAAGAAACATTTTGTGAATAAATACTTATTTGACCCATATACAAACATAAGGTATAAAATATGAGGACAAAAGAAAATCTAAGAAGCTAAATATCTTCAGTACCACTTACTAAATTCAATGACAGCAGAAAACTGCCAAGAATTCTACCCCAGAAAATAAAAGAAAAATGAGAAAATCAAGAAAAAATTGAATAGAACTGGATATATACAAGTAAGAATATAAAAAAGAAAAATAATGTGTAGTTACTTAAAATTAAAACACTACAATACAAAAAATATAGGTATTTAATGTATAAATTTCTTCAAATGCAATTAGATGTAAAGTGTACAATAAAAAAACATCAGTTGCAACTAATACTGATAAAGAATTTATTTGTTAGTTTTTATTTTCTCTCCAAGCAACAAATATAATAATGTAAGATCAAAAATTTTATTTCTTTCCATCTTTTTTCTAACAAAATGGCAAAATAATTTGACAAAAATGAGAATAAATGATTGCTTAATAGTTGCTTTAAAAACAGAAACAAGATTGAGCTCCTAAATAAAACAAAAACTTTATAACATTCTATGTTATCTCTGATATTATTCAAAATATTTATTTAATAAACTTTGTTTTTAAAATTAACATCCACTTTTATTTTTTGAGAACCGTTGGACCTTTATCTCGGGTAGCACTGCAACCTCGTGGACTTATTATACTTCTATCATTTTCTTTATAGCACTTATTCCAGTATCCTCGTCTTTTGCATCAGTTTATACAATTACCTTACTAATTATGGTTGCTGCGTTTTAGTGGTTTTCCATAAGTACAAGGTTTATCCGGAAAGTAATGCAATTTGTTCGAACTCTCGCAATGCGTTCGGACAGGTTAGGTTAGATGGGGGACTCTTAGCTTCACAACGCTTCCAAGCTCGGCTTGCTATAAACTCTAGGAGCTTCAGGAGCTCTGTTTCGTTAACCTGCTGTTAGTACTTGTGTCATGATGCGCAATGGAAAAAAACAACATTACGCGATCAAGTTCTGTGCTAAGCTGAACAAAAGCCTCACCAAATGATTCAGCAGCCTACGGGAACTCTACTCTCTCGTATTCTCAAGTTTCCAAATGGTTGAAGTTGTTTAAAAATGGCCGGAACGAGGTGGACGATGACCTTCGCTCTAGACAGCCATCAACCAGCAAAAGTAATAAATATGTGTCTCGTGCTCTTTCAAATACCGATCGTCGAGTGAGTGTATTCCGAAAACCAGTGTGCACAAAATTGTTACCGACATTTTGCCCATGCATAAAGTGTGTGCCAAGTTGATCCCCAAATTGTTGACTGACGACCACAAGAACACACCCAGCTTGACAACGTTGCCCCGGCTTCCCTATAGTCCTCACCTGGCTCTGGCAGACTTCTCTTTATTTCCAAGGATCAAGTACGCCCTGAAAGGAGCCCGTTTTAGAACTACCGAAGCGATTAAAACCGCCACGTCAAAGACTCTAGACGAGGTCCCCGTCGGCGCCTTCCAGAATGCGTACCGTGCATGGAAAAGTCGCCGAAAAAAGTGTGTGGATTCCAAAGGGAGTACCTTAAAGAATTTTAAAAGTTTGTAACGATATCTTTTCGATCAAACTCTGTAAAGTGCTTTCTATGAACTAAAACCTCACACTATCACAAGATATGGGTGGCTGTCTCTGGTTCCCTGGCACATTGTGTCTGTAGCTCTGGTTCCCATTATATAGCCTTACTTTTGTTAAGGTGTCTTCCAAGAAAACAATTCTCTGTTAGGAGACCTGTAATACTTCATAACTGATCCCTCGTTCTTCAGTTTTTTTAAAAGATTATCCTTTTATAAAGATTTTTCTATGCCTCTTTCTCGGAACATTTTCTAATACCCTTTAAGTTGTTTTTTGGCTCATTTGCTCATCTGACTTCGTATGCATTTTTAGATACCCCTAATTTGTGGCTTGCATATAGATTTGATAAGTGTTCTCGTTACCTATAATTCCACAGTGCCCTGGTACTCATAACAGAGTTAACTGGTAGTCTTTCAGAACGCTGAGTTCTTCACGAAATTCTCTTATCATTTTGAACGTTACCTTCAGGTTCTTTAATGACTTCAGGGATGCCTGATTGTCCGTGAATATATTGATTTAGCTATTTCGATAAGCCCTCACATTATTTTGCCTAGTACACTGCAGTATAACAAATGCTTGCATATTTTTTTAAAGAAAAGCTTAACTGTAAGTTTTCTTTTCATAGCATATGCCTGCTCCTGTTCCAGACTCTATCTTGATCCGTTTATACCAAATAATCCGGATTTTTTTCTGTGTTGTCATACCTCATATACAAATCACTGCGTAGCGCAATATATAAAGAACTATTCTTGCCTCTACCATGATTTTAAAATAAAAAGATAGAGGTCTCATAGTGTCTCCATTGCTGGTGTTGGTATGGTTTTTCTAGCATCCGTTATTTGCAAACAACCAAGCCTTATATCTTAGTTTGCTTTTTTGAATGTATGGATTCCAGATCAGTTTTGAGTCTAAAATCACTCCAAGATATTTTAATTCATTTAACAACTTTACTTCTATACATCAAAAGCTAAAACATTCCAGTTTCTGTAAGTTTATCCTTCTAGTAAATACTATTATGGTTGATTTTGAGAGACCTATATTTAGTCCACTGCTTTTATCCAATTTGTAACCAGTTTAGGGCCCTTAACGTGCGCCTCTTAACTGTATTGTTAAATCTTTCCTGGGACAGTATAAGGAAGTCATCTGCATATCGCAATACTCTGTATCAACTCCTTTGAGTGATTTTAACAGCTTGTCTAATACAGCAGAGGAAATAAAACTCCCCCTACAGATATTCCCTTGCAATTTAAGCTTTCATTGTTTCACCTATCAAAAACACATATACTAGTCTTATTATTATTATGATACGTCCTCTCAATATGATATTTGTACAGCATTCTCCATTCTGGTACGTACTATTTCTTGTTTGCTTTATATGTATACTGGTCTTGATGTGGAGGTTGAGTGAGTAGTACACTATTCCTGATGTACGTGTAAAGCAGAGTTCACAGTCTTCAGTGCAAAAGATATCAAACTAATCAGTCTTAGAGCCTTAGTCTCATCCTGTCTTATTTTCCCAGGTTTTGGTATAAGAGTAACTCTTATCTAGTGTCCAAGATTTCGGTACGTACCCAAGATCAAGACTTGCCCTGAGTATATCACACATCCTGTAATATAGAAGGTCACTTCTCTTCTGTAATATAATATATTACCGTCAGGTCCCGGCGGTTATAAGATTTGAATGAGTTGATTGCCCATTTTACTTTGATCACATCTATCGCTTTCTCTGCATCCTGCCAATTCTCCCTAGATGCTCGCTTTAAGGAATCCAGTTCTGAATTTTGCCAGCCACTCGATGATATATTAGCAATTTGAGATCCTGGAAAGTGTCCCATGAATAATTCTTTCATTGTTTGCCTTTCAGTATTGGTATCTTTTGTCTCTGTTTCAGAGTTGTTATTGGTTTCTGAGAAGAGTACTTTTACAATTGAACTTTTTCTATTTTTGTTAACAATTCTAATTACATTTCAAAGTAGAGTTCTACTTTTAGAATTTTTTAACTTTGTAATATTTGGCTAATGAAATGCAATCAACATAGTTTTTATTTGAATAGTTTAGTTTTATATAAAAGTGTTAATTTGTTAAACGAATTATACTACCAACCTTATAAGTGACAAAATGGTGATAATAAAAATCGTTATGCAAGACAGATAAAACGCCACAATGACAAAGTTTATTTTAAATTTTCTTTATAATTATTCATTATGTTTCCGTCACTAGCCTTCCTCTGTACAAATTTAATTTAACTTTGTAATGAAAAAATATAGTAATAGTTAAGAGTTAACTAATTATAGATTATTTAAATTATTCGAACAACCGTAATTTTCATCACTTGGAGAAGTTTAGCAAAAAAGTGCCTTAAAACGCTTCTTAATAAAGCTGCAGCTTCTCCTAATTGATAAGCTTTAAAACTGTAAAACCAAAACAAGCAAAACGTGCATAAACCTTAAAAAAAGAGACTTGACTATTGGTAATATCATCTACTGTTTGTCTTAGCTTATTTCCTTTTTTATGTTGTTTTTTATATTCATTAGGGCAAATCGCAACAAACAAATATATTTAGCCTTGTCGTTTATTCTTCTTTACTTTTGCAATATAATCTGTATTTTATATCCCTTTAATGTAAATTTAATAGCAGACAATATTATCTTTTTTTTTAATTTATGAAAGATAAGTACGAATAATCTTTGCCGTTACGAGTCGAACAATTCAGTTGGATCAATCTTTTTGTTTTTTTATTATTCTATGGTTTGTCAACGTTAATTAATGTTATACTTGTAATTGGTTTAAAAGTAATATAAAAGAATTTATTATAAAAATGTGGAGTTTGGGCGAAAAATTCCAAGATCTAATTCCAAAAGTCAGGAGCAATGTACGAAGCGTTGTTTTGTACTGACATTATTTTAAAGATTTAGAGACATTAATTGTGGTATATATACACTATTATTTATTGAAATTTTAGAACTATTAAATAGAAGTTATATGGCATTGAAACTTTTATATTAAATTACGTACACTATAACCAAAAAAACGATTATAGTATGAGAACCATATATTTATATTTGTCCAAAATTTTGTTATATCGTTTCTTGAGTATGATATTTAAGAAAACAGTGTGAAATGGGCATAACTGGCCTCAGCAGTTGAGATTTGGCTGATATAACTTAAAAAATGCTTTGTCATTTATAAAGGGTGTACATTATCAAAAAGTTAACGAATGTGAATGAGGATTTGTTAGCTTACGTGAGAGAAGTGTTTCTTTATGAGAAATAGACCGAAATATTGGCCATCATGGCACTATTGTGGTGTGAATGTAGAACCAGTGCGTCGAAGATCGAGGTCTGGAACAGTACGCGGGACAACCGACCAGGAAGATCGTCATCTACAAAAGTTTAAAATTACAAACCATAGCGCAACAATGGTGAACCATTCATCAGTGGTTTACCTCATTTGTTCAATGTTAATTACTCGCAATAACACATTCTTTCCTGTGATTACTACTAACTTATTTGTACTAGCAATGAAAGTTACTAGGAGTAACGAAAAGGCGTCTATAGATACACTAGTGACATAGGATTGTCTTTTCTGATAAATTCCGATTTTGTTCAAATAGAAACTATGGTCAGATATTAATATTTCATAGACGTTGAAAAATGTAGCATACATTAACTATGAGTATTATAATATGGGGAATTATCAGTTATGATATCAGGCCACGTCTAGTCAGAGTTAGAGGCAACATTTCCAGTCAGACCTACAGCTATGCAGTTTTACAGTCTGTAGTACTTCCTCTTCTTCAAATGGTGCTCCAACCAATTTAAAATTAAACTTCCTTCAATAAATCAGAGTGGAAATTTTCCTAGATCTTTTACCAAACAAAAATGTCTAGAATATCATTGCGCGAAGAATATAGCGGTAACCACGGTTTCTAAGAAATCTGGTTGAGTTATGGAAAAGTAGTGTCAATAATGAACGGAATGCTGTCGATTCAGATACAATTTGTCAATTAATTGACTCTTTGCTAAGAAGAGAGACGGTTATAAGAGCCTGGAGGTAGGGCTATACATTATTAAATAATGCAATGTTTTATAAATTTAATGATTTATTTATTTTGTACTATTAAATTTTAGTTGTATATTTGCATTTCTTCTTTATGTTGCAATTACAGTAATTGTCTTCAAAGATTAAGAAATATCAAACATACAATGCACTACTATTTTTCCGGCCACTTGTTTTCTATATTGCACATGTAATTAATCACAACAATTTTATAACAAAAACACAGTGGAAATTTTGACTAAAAAAGAAATATAATTAGAAGGCACGCTTAGTTCTATTACAGAATTATATGCAGAATGCTATAATAGAGTAATTAAATCTAAATTAACCTTAATATTTAACTGATTAATATTTGTTCTTGATTCTAATTGGTATCGCTTGGGTTTGGAATTTAACAATTTTTGCAGATCCTTTTTTGGGAACAATTTTGTTCTTATTGTGGGTTCCTTGGTGTTTTCTATTTTATGCCATGTTTTCTGTGAGGTTCAGATCCGGGAATTGTGTTGGCCAGTTATATCTGTTAATTTTATTGATGGTTATCCAAGATTGAATTACCTTTGCCTTACGATAAAGAAAATAAAACCATTTCCACACAAGTCTTTTCCACTAAACAATATGTCAATCTGCAACGCTTCGAGGTACCTCGTTGCATTTATTATCTCAGATACGATATACAATCGACTAACTTTTTGACCAGACACGCGTACCATAACTGATGTTGGATGTTTAACTGTAGAAAGTATACATTTTGATGAATATTCTTAAAATACTACTTGTTACACAATAGTACGTTCTGTTACTGCTTTGTGGTTCAATTTCTATGTTTTTTTCCATTGCTTTCCAGAATAAGGTGATTCTATGAATCCACAAGCAATCAATATTTGCCTTATAAGTGGATGTACATATTCACTTTAATAGGTTTATACCATAGTTTGGTTAAAATTAAGTCAGCATTATTTAGAATTGATGCTTTTTGTTGCCCACTACGCGGTTTGTCAACAATTTTTTAAAAAGATAATAAGCAGGGACACTACTAATGTAATAATAACTAATAATTAAAATAATTAACAAAAAAGTGCGAAAATATATATTTTAATTAGATAGAGGACTCTTGTAGATTTCGGTACTATATAACTTGTAACCAATTTTGACATCAAAAAGTGGTTGACATTGAACGAACGATAAAAGCATTGAAATAATTATGAAATTGTGTTGGAACCAACTGATAAGAATTAGAGCCGTAGATAATAGAACAAATCCTACATTTTTTAAAAATATATAAAGCCAGAGCAGTCAAGAGCTAATTCCTGGTCTGGAACAAGATTTTACGGGCCTCTCAAAATATTTTTTATATCTTTACCTATTACTAATACTAAAGCAATTATTAAATAATATTGTACTAAAAATCAGAGTTACTTTTCCAAATCTTACAGCTTACATAATGAATCAATTGAAATTGGTGCATGTGAATCCTCAAATGATGAACATGCTACGCATATCCCAAACATAACGATCTAATGATAATATGTATAATGAAAGCAATTTGTGCTACCGCTACGTAACTTAGCAGCATATTGGAATGTACTGCAATGCGCATGCGTGAATAAGAACAACTTGGATCTACATTACGTTTTTTGCAGAAACATTCGTTTGAAAAACAATGCAATTAGTGCTGCAGAATAAAATCTGTTAAAATTTTAGAAGACTAGCGCAATAACAACATTAAAAAATAGAAAATATGTACAGGCTACAATTATTAACAATTAGTAACTAAGAGTCAAAATACTAAAAAATGAGTTAGAGATTCTAAAAACTAAAGTTTATGAAATTTTGATAAGACTTTGTAATAAAACGTGCTGCGATAAAGCTCCTTTCGCAACTACTGGCACCACAGATTTTTTCAAAAAGGTTGCAAATAGAGAGTAAACGTTGATCTACATTTACAATCCGAAACAAGGGCTCAGTCGCTCAATGAAAGTCTCTTAGTTCACCATGCCCGAAGAAGTGTGTGAGATCCTAAGCTATCAACTTTGAGGCGACTGAGGCTACGTACAATGTTTCTTGTCCCTTGTATGATACTTTTGCTATTGTAATCATATATTTATATTATATGGCTCAGTGTTATTGCGACAGAATTAGTGTGGCATTTCAGACGGGTTTTTCTTCTATGTAAATGTAAGGAAAAAGGATGCAACTGTGGACCAACACCAATCAGATCTTCGAATTTGCACATTTCTTTTAATGCAAATATTATTAATACAAAAAACAATATAATTGAAGGTTGGGAATTATGGGCCCAGGAAATTCTACCTCCTCTCACACTCCCTCTCGCTAGACCTGCTTATAACCCAACGTAAGCAGGACTGTTTATAGACTTTAGTGCTGTTCAATTATGTACTCTGGAAGAATTTTTGAAGAACCTTTAAAAGACATAATTAATTGACTAAAAAAAAACGAATAATATAGTTAGACTTTGCAAAAAACTTGTCTCAAGAAAGTCATGCATTCATAGTGTGTGTCCACAACACAAGATAGTTCTGTGATGTTTTGTAATTGCACAGGGACCAATATTAAATCGGTTTTCAGTCAGCCACCATGCCTTCTTGGTGATCCCTCATGATGTTTGATTTCTGGTTTATAGAACCTGGCCCAAAATTCATCAATAGCGATGATTTTTGAAAGGATATGGTCTTCTTATTGCTGCCAGCGTGATTGCATATGGTATTCTGATGTAACTTTGAGCAGATGAAGGTCGTTTCGCAAAATTTTGTGGATGGTGCTTTTCCCAACGCCACTTTTCTCTCTAACTCAAACAGCACTCATCGTCCATTGGCCTCCATCAGGTGATCGATTAGTCTATACTCATAAATCGTCCTTGTTCGTTGCCAGTCGCTGATTGCTTCGCGTTCTTGCTTAAGCTCTGCTACCACCTCGTAACTGATTGATATGGAAAACATTATTTCAGACAGTTTCTACCAACTCTTCATGGCATTGAACAGCTATTTTGATGTACAAACGCTGTTCTTCTCGGGTCACGTCCGTCCTGCACAACGGTTGACAGGTAACTGATTTAACATTGCGCGCTCTCTGCAATTACAGAACTTCACAGAGCCATCTTGTGTTGTCGACACACGCTATGAATGCACAGCTTCTTCGAGTTGCCATGACTTATTCCCCAATCCTCGTATATTCAAGACAAATAATGAGAAGCACAGGAAAATCTAATATTCTGCTATTAGCACTACAAGAAAATACAGAAGCAAAAGTTGAGCAGGAAATTGACATATGCCCAAGATAATAGCATAGTAAACAACAACGAAGCTTTTCAAACAGGGCTAACAAAACAAGGATACTAATTTTATCCGACATCAGAAAGATATGAAAAAGTGATAAGATTAAAAGTATAGTAGATGAGTTAAGGAATGTCTACCTATCTGAGAGTGGCTTAAAAATAACTCTTATAGAAGCGACTAGACATTTTGAATTGGTTTTTATCACCACAACACTAATTATTGAGGACACCAACAGATAAATCTAAATTTTGCTAACATCTTTATATGCGTTTGTATTCTTCTTAATTTAATTTTTTAATGTTGTATTGTTCTTAGATTGTTTCAAAACTTTTTATATTATTTATTTTCGATCAAAATTAAGTGAGTTTTAAATAGTATGAAGAATTTTGACGCTAATTATAAAGTAAATTAGTACAAAAACAAATATTTAGCATTTTACTTAATTTTTTATTAATCATTAATTATCTTGTAATAATGTTAAGTGAATAATATAATTTCTACCCATGAAAAATGTGGCTCTTCAAGAATTGATTATAAAATTTTGTATAAGGCTTTTATCAGCCTTCGCTATTTAATAGCACCGCCGTCACTAAAAAATATCTACCGCAATTAGACATTTAGTGCTGCGTGGAAATTCAAATTTGACGCGACGATAAAATGGCTTCTTGGGAGTTGACGCCGCGAAGCACATTGGCGGCGGGTGAACGTCTTCATCCCCGGAAGGCCTCATTACCGCGGGCGCGTCGCGGGGCGTCGCGAAGGAGTGGCGTCCGCCGCGGTGCGGGCGCCCGCCAATGGGCATGCCCGGCCGGGGGAGCGTCGCCCGCGGACGCGCGCGCGAATCCTGTGCGCGCCGCCGCGGCGTGGGCGGAGGGGCGTCGGTCGATAACCGGCGCTGCGACGGCGCATTCCGCGGCTCCGCCGCCAGTTTCCGGACGACCGCGGGTCGGTAAATAGCGCGAATTCAGTGAGCCCGCCGCGATAACCATGATAAGTCAGTGCAAGGAGGAGCCCGCCGGCCTGTGCATTGACATGTTCCGGGTGCCCCCCATCGCCCTCGACGGCCTGCCCGAAGCCCTTCTGTGTATGTCACTGCGTTTTCGTTATGCTAGTTGCTTTGCGGCTTTTAGTCACGTCCCGGAATGGTCTAAATGCAAACCGCCCGGTTAGTGCTTTGCCTGCTTCCGAAGGGATTCGTCCGTTTAATTTGGCGCCTCCACCAAAAGTTGGATAACTGATTTTTTAAAATGTACGAGTGTAGATCACTTTATATGATCAAGTTATCTTGAAAACCAAAACCACGTAGCATCAGTACTTATTCCTTATTGCAGTTCTTTTGAGTTTTAAATACTTAAACCGAGTAAGAATCAAGGAGAAGTTTTATATTTTATTTATTTTACTTCTTTTTACTACTAATAAACTAAATTGTTGTTGTCATATTTGATTATCTAATCCACTAAATGTCTTAGAGTTTATTCTTTTTATGTTCATCTATTGACTGTCATTGACTACTTTTTAGTATTGGTGTTATATACATTGCTTTGTGTTTCGTTTGGTTGTTTTACTATTAGCATACGTTATTACCTTTATTGTCGCATTAAACTCATTGTTTTATTTTTTGTTGTATAAGTTGTGTTATATTATGCGAGTTTTCGATTTTTCCCAACATTTTTAGTACGTTAATGCATATCATTTTCATACTTGTTCTAAATGTTGTATAGTTAGATTTTAAATATTTTTTAATTAGTCTGGACTGTTTCTCTTTCTATTACAGCTTCTCCCCCCTCTATTTTGTGTTATATTTTTATTTTAATCGATTGTTTGTGTTTCGAGTTCCTTTTTCTAGGCTAATTTCTAGTTACTTGTAGAATCGATATTTTTATTATTGTTAATTTTTATTTATTAGACATAATTAATATTTTTAATTATTGGATTTCAGATGTAACATAACTAGTACTTACAGTTTTTAAATTACCACACGCTTTGTTATAATAATCATCTCACAAAGGCTTTTATTTTTGTAAATATTGCAGTGCTATAAATAATTTAAAATTTATTCAAAAATACGAAGTTACCCTCTTTGTTTTTGTTTAATATTTTACAAGGCACCCTAGGCACGGTTTTAAGAAGATTTATAGTATTTCCTTAGTTTGTTTAAAAACTCTTGAAGATGCGATGGAAGTATCCTAACCCAAACTTAAATAAAAGTTGTATTTTTTCTAACGTGCAGTAATCTCTTTTAAAGAAAATGGTAACTCTTAACTACCCAAAAAATGTTTTAAAAAATATTTTTTCAATCGTTAGTTTACTTTTGACTTTGATGCGTATATAAATGCAATGATGGCCCCAAGACAACTGGGATTTATTATTAAAACAGTACCAGATGCTACAATAAATTGTTATACACCAACCCGTCGTATAACGCGGTACTCTCACAACGCGGATCAGAAATTACGACAGTCCTCATATAACGCGATAGGTTTGCATTACACTTTTACAATTAAAATTAATGGGGAAATCTGTTTTTTTTTTCATGTACTAACAATAGATTTCCGTTATCAACAAAGTCGCCTATAAATGCAGAAAAAATGCTACAGAGCAGTGGTTAATAGTGTGCCCTTTGCTTACTTCATTTATGTTATCATTCATGTAATATTGTCAATTTCTTATATAATTATATAAAATAATTCTTAACCCCAGGTTTGCACAATTCCTGACAAAAATAAGGATAAACCGTTTATTTTACTTGAGAAAATCTCTAAATTGTAAATTGTTTAAGAGATAAGAAAAATATTTTTTATTGGAGAATTGTTACACTTGAATATAAAATTTAGAACATCAATAAAAATGAGGAGACGACAGGAAAACTATGGTAGGTGGTTGCCCGTTATATGAAAAACGCATAACTCGCACACAAAATATCAATGTGGTTAAAATGGAATGAGCTTTTATGATTTGGTTGGAAGACTGTGTAGTTAAAAATACCCCTGTTAGTAGAAATTTTCTCAAGCAGAAATCTACCTGAAAATTAAATATTCTTTAGCAGAGCAACAATATCATTTATTACAAGCAAATATTGGTAATAAAAACTAAAAGAAGATACTTATTGAACAATATTATGTTTTGAAGAGAGCAGACTTCAGCAGATGCAAAAGCTGCCTATAAGTTTAAGCTGGAATTATCAGTAAAGAAGGATATACGACAAATCAAAATTTTAACGCCAACTAGGCAGCATTACACAAGAAGAAATTATAATTTCCAACTTAGAGAACTTAGAAAAATGAAACAGCGTAACATTTTTTCATATGCGTAACAATTTTTCGGGAATTCTGATAATAAAACCAATGTTAATAAATTATTCTTTAAGGTCTCAAGTAATGAAATACTTCGATTAACTGTGTTCTGGCGATCTAGAAAAATCGTGAATGATTCAAAATATACAGAAGGGTCATTTTCGATAAATTAGAAAATAATAAAAATAAAATTCTTATTACAGTATGGAAAACTTTTTCTTTTATTTCAGATTATATTAAAGCTTGTGCAGAAATTAAACCATCAACACTTAATGTATATTGGAAAGATCTTTTACCGAAAGTCTAAAGAAAAAATAATATATTTCCTCTAGTTGTACAAATAATAAGCAGCGAAGAATTTGAAGATATAAACCATCAAGATATAGAAAAACAGCTTCAGAAAGAAACTTTAGATGAAGAAAAATTGATAGTATTAGTTGACACATCTACCTCAAATGCATTTTAGACAAAAATGTGGACCTTAAATTGAATAAAAACTTTAATATAAATGATGAAAATGACTAGAAATGTCTACAGAATCAAAGCTTTATTTCTTTGGAAAAGACCCTTTAATAATACGAAGTGCAAAGATTAAAATAAAACTACAAAGTTACTTAGCTCCTTATATAATAGTATAATAAAGAAAGCTACATTTGAAAGCAAAGATATGCAAACTGAAGAGAACATTCAGCCCTTTAAAAGAAAAAGAATTGTGCCACTAATATTTGGCAGTGACGTCCTTTGATATAATTAATAAATCGACCCATTGTTTTATTATCTTCAAAAGAGTTGAAGTGCTGCTTAAACAGACCATGCACCATCAATCGAAAAAAAAGTTAACCAAAAGGAGCAATGTCTGGTGGAAACCTCGGGTGGGGTAGGACATTCCGTCAAAGTGTTTCCAAATAGTTTTTCATCTGTTCTGTAACATGTGGCCGACCGCTGTCATGCTGTAAAATCACTTTATCGTATTTTTAGACGTATTCCGATCATTTCTCTTTCAACGCTCGGTTCAATTTGTACAGTTGTTGTCGATAGCGACATCTAGTAATAGTTTCACCTCGTTTCAACTCATAAAACCACCAAATACCTTCAAACCAAGAATGTTTTGCTTTGGCGTTGATGGTAGTATTTGGTCGGACATACATGTGACTTTTCTACGCTCAAGATTCTCTAAATAAATTCATATTTCATCACCAGTAACAATACGATGCAAAACCTTTTTTTGTACCTTTGAAACAACTGTTTACAGGTGGAAGATGTCTTTTTGGCGTCTTTCGGCTTCAATTTGTGTGGCGCCCAATTTTCTTGCGTTTGAATCATTCCCATTGCCTTCAAAGTTTACCGACGCTCAATAATCAACAATCAAAACATCTGCCAATTTTTCAAGCGTACAATATAGACCTTTATCAAGTAATGCCTCCAATTCTACATATTCAAACTTTTTTGGCTGGCCCGGGCGCTCCTTGACTTGCATGTCAAAATCACCACTTTCAAATCGTCAAATCCAGTACTCACTAGTTGAAATCGATGAAGCATGTTTATCATAAACGTCGGACAGTAAACGAAGACTTTCAGCTAGAGCTCTTCAAATGGAAACAAAAATAACGCTTTTCGCAAATTGCGTTTTGTTGGCACAAAACTCGACATATTCGAAGTTTAAAAAAATTATATCGTTCACACTTGATACAATTAATTACGCACACTCAAAATTCAAACCTAGTGACAAAGCTTTGCCATGAAGTTAATTTCAGTATGTACAGGTGGCAAAAAGTACTGGTAACGTCATGTATTGTAAATCCTTTAAATTAATTCCAAGCCCCAATACCCTGTGTGTATAGGAAGAAAATGTTTTAGTTTATATTTTGCTTGGTTTTAGAATTTCCTTATATGAGCCTTTAAATAAAAATAATTTAAAACACGTAAACAATGCATTTATTGCCTTTTGTATCTGAAATCTTTTATTTCTTAGCCGTATTCCTTGTAAAAATGATGCTCTAGAAATGCAGTTTCACATATACAACGCTTATATACTTGTACATACATATATAGATACATACTTCTGAGTTTACCTTGACACTTCTTCCATATAACGCGGTACGGATATATTTGTTTTATAGGTGGGTTCTTAATACTTTATTTTCATCGTACAATTTGAGCTTTTTGATTCTTCTAAATTTTTATAAAAAGCAAATTTTATTTAACTGAAACAAAGAAAAAGTTATATACCTTCTATACTTGCATATCTTAGTGAACTCTTTGTTGTTCTTATTTAAAACCGGCATATTTCATCGAAAGTAGCCTGTTGCAGCATCATATATAAAAAAAAAGGTTTAGTAGACCTGAATAACAATAGTGTCACAATACAAATATTGGGAAAGGTATCAACCAGTTATTGTTATTAATCTTTTTTAACTGCGCATTGCTCGCAGGTGATTTTCGTGGCGATCTGAATGACAACATGAACAAGTAGAAAGCAATAAATTTCTGCACCCAAATAAATGTCACAAGGACATAATGATAAATACTCTAATAATTCGCCATCATCGCGCTTTGATTCATAAAATTTTAATTTAAATGCAGATTAATTTATGCTTCCCAAGAGCGTCAGCAAATAAAACTGTTAATACGTCTTTTTGTTTAATCTGTTTACTAATGTCACTTTTTATGTGATCTTCAACGGTCGAAACACTGTGTAAATTCTTCCTAACCTTCATTGTCACTCGAACAGAATTGTTTTTCGCTTTATTTTAAATCCTTATAAAGATAGACCTTTAGGTCGCTTTATTGTGTTAAAAACGGTATAAATTAAGCTGGACGTCATTTTATATAAACACTTAAACTTTAACTGTTCTCTTCATTTTTGTGGTTTAAATTTATTTTTTAGCATCTTGCAGCAGTTATGGTTGCCTGTTTTTTAAATACTGAGATTGTACAACTGCAGAGTGTTTTTAGCAAGCCAATGTTGCATTTTTTGTTTGTTTGCCATACATCACTCCAGTGTTTTCAAATGTCAGTCAACAGCCGACTTTCCAACTGCGAGATTAACCACAACCGCCACTTTCGTTGATGACATGGCTGTTCTGGCCTCATATATTAATCATGCCACTGCATTCTATAACTTACAAGACTCCCTTAATAAAGTCTAGCAATGGCTCAACGTAGGGAAAATTAAGGTGAAAAAAAAACAAATCCCAACATGTCACTTTCACCATGAATCTCGAATCTCAGTGCTTACACTCAACGGACAACAACCAAAACATGGCGACTCCGCAGAATATCTGGGGGTTCATCTGGATCGCCGTTTGGCTTGGAAAACCCATATATTTAACAAATGCAAACAGCTTAAGCTACAATGCAGAAAAATCTACTGGATGATTGGAAGGAAGTCTGCACTGTCACTAGAAAACAAATTACTGCTCTATAAAGTAACGTTAAAACCTATTTGGACGTATGGTTTCTACCTATGGGGAACCGCTAGCATCTCCAACCTGGCTATCATCGAGAGATTTCAAAATAAAGTGCTACGTGATTTAATCAGTGCCCCGCGGTACGTACCAAATAAAGTAATCTTAAGTGGTTTGTGTATGCCTACTATATAAGAAATAGAAAGAACTGCCCAAAGATGTAAATGTAGACTATCAGTGCATTCCACTCAATTAATGGATACTTTGATGAACAAATCCGATAAACAAAAACGCTTAAAACGATTTAAACCCAATTAACTTCGAACGCGTTTTAAAAAGTAATATTAATTTAAGCTAACATTAATTCTAAGAATTAATTTAAGTTTTTTTTCTTCCTTTAAAATTTATTTTAAAATGTTCACTTGCATTATAAAGTAGTAAAATTTATAATAGAGTGGCTTAGAGTGGCCCAGAGAAATTAATTTTGTGGCCTGTTTCTTTGTTGTGCTTTGGCAAGTGCCGAACCATTATCGCCTTTCCGTACGGCCAGATAGTATTCATATATTCGGCTAGATATTTGCCGATTTGTTTGACCTATGTAGGTCCTTTGGTAGCCTCCACAAGGTATTTCATACACTCCTTGGGATTCATTGGGGCAGTGATCCTTTGCTGAGCGAATAAGCCCAGATATTTGGTTATTGGTCGTAAAGACAGACCGTGCGGACATTTCGCCGCATTAGTATGCGGCTTATTCTATCGATGATGCCTCTGATGTAAGGTAGGGATGCTTTTTGTTGGTCAGGAGGCTTTTGCTGGTCTCTGGGGCTAAAATTATTGCTTCCATTTTCCATTTTATCAGCATAATAGTACGTGCGGCAATTGAAATAGAAAAACGCTCACAGTGCCTCCACACAAAAGATGACAGCCAGCGTTTGTCTATCATGTGGAAGTACCTTATTGCTCCGCACCGCCAATTACGCAACACCCTTAATCCTACAAACTTTCCCGAACCCAACGCATCTCCAAACAAACTTTCACTTCCAGCCCTATAAAAGATCAAGCAGGTCACACGAAAGGTCAGTCTTATTCAAAGACTCATAGCTCTCCTTGGGGAGTAGGCAGATTGAGACCCTGAGTGAAGAGCTAACCTCTTGAAAATGGTATCAAAGCCGATGCCGAAAAGTCGAGAATTTTCCCAAAATAGAAGCGGTTCATCCCGTGAACTAAGTTGTTTAAACATAGTTTCGGGAACGGTCCAATGAGCGTGGCAGAAATAATAACTTGGTACAGGCCTTACAACGATAAACAAATATAGGTTGGAATCAATAAAGATCGGCGATTGATTGTTCAAGAACTGAGTGTGCTATACTTGTATTCAGATTTGTCGTTCTGCGACTTCCAAAAACGTAAATCACATTTGAAAGGAAAGAAATTCCAGGCCATCCAAAAGATTGAAACCACTACAACAAGACAGTTATTTGTGATTTCAACACAAGATTTTCTTGAATGATTTGAATAATGGTAACATATATTCTGAAAATATTCAGCCAATATTAATATGATGAAAATAGTTTGATGGGAGTAAATGTAACGCAAATGTGTGAATGAGGACGACTTCACTATTTGTGTCAGTTGCGAACTAGACGTCGCTAAATTAGTACATGTAACCGTCACATTTTGTAATGACTGAGAGAGTAGAACATAAATAAATGCATGGGATAAACGATTTAGAGGTGGCCGGGAATCGGATGAATGTATTCCAAGTACAATTAATACTCACTAATATTCGGAGAACAAGCGGTAAAATCTTAAAATTTTCGAATTTGAAATTTCAAAAACTAATCATGGAAATTGCCAAGAGAAAAAAGTTGCGGAGTTTATGCCTAGCCGGCGGAAACCCTCAGGCTGAATGCTTAGTTTTGTTATAATAATTTTTTCCAAATTGACATATTTTGAACACGATTTTTTCTGTTGCGGGGACTATATGGTCCCCATAGGGGTCACACGTTGAGTATCAGAGAAAAAACCTATAACCCAAATGAGAACCCCTAGCTGCCACGGATCCCTAATTACCCATAAATAATAAATTTCTTTTAAAAATTTATAGCCCCTAATTTATTTTTTTATTCATTATTAGTCAATATTAGTTAATGTAAAAAATAGTCTTATTATATGTTTATCTAATGCTTTTTTTATTTAACAGTATTATCTTTTTCAATAAATTTATTTTGGTTTTCATTCGATTTCCATATTCATACATTTACCTTTAATGTTTTGTAACTAGCAGATTGTTCATATTAGTTATACATTTTCAATTTTATTACTATTATATTTTGACGAAGCACGAAAGCTTCGATAGAAACTCGTCAAATTTGTCCTTCAAACGATTATTATAGGGCGACAAGTCTGCTTCACAGTAAGGGTGTTCGAATACAATCCATAACAAATTTGGGCAATTCACGGACACTTTTTAAAACCTACTACCGTTAATTGGCGGCCATTCTCGAGAAGGAAACAAGCAATGGAAATATTCTTTGTAGTCGCACCGATTCTAGAGAGTTGCCCCCGAACTGCGCCTTAGACCTTTTAGATACTTTGGATGTGAGAAATTTAATAATAATTTGTTGCAGAACTGGAAAGAATACTTTTTACTCTAAGAACGTGCGACTAACTAAGGAAAAGGTAATGTAAGGTACAGGGAGGAGGGGATATCCTTTTCAGGCATCCTTACTCAGATTGTTTAGAAACCGCGCTCCTTTCTGTTTATTTCACAGCGCATAAAAAAGAAATCAATTCGCCAATATAGACAATTGACTCTAACATTCTTGACCAAGCTACTCTATTCTATTGCAAATTTTTGTTTTTTTTATTTTTAGGCTTCTACACATTAAAATGAAAAGCCTTATGTAGAGAACAATGTCGTCCGTTGATCCGTCCTTTTATTTTTCAACTTTTGATCAAGGCAGCTTCCAAGCTGGAGACAAGTTTCTATTTCTGTCATTTCTGACATCTGTCAACCCTGTGATAGATAGAGACATAACGTTTTCAGTATTTAACTAAGGACCATAAGTCAAGTCCAGACGCCAAAAATCAATTGTTTCTCGAGTTTTATGGTAGGTGTTGCTGTTTCTATTTGTTCCAGATTCATGTTGCTCAGATGGAGCCAAAAATTTGGTTATCATGTAACGATAACGACTACCCTTTGCAATTACAGCTTTCCCCGCAAATATGGACCCATCATGCTAACTGCCCAAAAGCCACACTAAAAAAATTTAGGTAGGTAGTAGTCGGGGCTACCAACGTGAGGTTTCCTTGAAAACGTCGCTTTGGCCAATGAAACTAATAATCTTCATCTATTGAAGCCCACCACACCAATGGATTCCCCGAAGTCAAATCTTAGTGCCGCTTATTGATTTGTCCGCGCTTATAAAGTACGTGATGATCTTCAGGTTGACCATCTATGGGACTGTCGGATTCTTTTGAATAGTGTTAGTCCATTGGAGGCTGCTATATTGCCGTAAATTTCGATGCCGTTCTTCGACGATTGTGCTAACTTCGTTCCCTCGCAATGCTTTATTTTGCTCAGTTTTTTCTTAATTAGTAGCCTTTAATTCAATCTGCCCCACCTTGTTTTCATGAACTGCGACATTTTCAACATTAATGCGTCACAGTTTTCTCAAATTCAATAGTATATAACTCTGAATAGCCTAAAATTATCTGCAGTACTTAATTCCACACAAAAGTTTATTTTTTTTTCAAATCACACTACAAACGATGACAAACGCTCTCTAAAACCACTCAGCGTCACTAACTCGTCGTTCCGTTGCCTCCTCCCCCGTGCGTTGTACGGATGGCGGGGAAAATTTGGGTTGCTTTGCTTATAGCTTTCAACCTTCCTGTGTCTAACGTTGCTATCCCCCTTGTCCTCCGATCACTAATCTTCGAGTAAACTCTGCTATTTAGGTATCGCTCAATTAGGAGTGAACTTCAACAACTATAATTTTGTTTGTTTACAAATTCGTCGAATTGAAAATGTGCTGCGTTGCTAAAAACCAGTTGACGAAATGTCTACGGTAATAATGGTCACTGAGCTTATAAGACCATGTATTAGTTGAATTTTGTACGTATAAAGGTGCAGGTCTTTAGTGAGTGTTTGCTGAAAGAAGCTTCTGGAATGTCCATTTGTTGTGCACGATGCCGAGTCGATATTTTTTAGCTAACGATGGCAATATTCTCACAGGACTTTATCCCACGCTTATTACCAATCGGGCAGTTCCACGGAGTTTTTGTATCGACTACGCAAAAGTTTTACTGCGTTCTAGCAATAACAGCTCGCTGTTTTTTATGTAAAGTTCCCTATTTACTAAATGGAGAATCGTATATGACATACATCAAAGTATTAGAGATGCCAACCACTAAAAAGGCGCTTAACTTAAATCTGGTGTTAAATTTGGTCTACTTTTTAAAATTTAAATAGGCAATTTAATTGCCAAGTTGGAGAGAGATTCATATAAAAATAAACAGGTTAATAGCAATAACAATAAATAAAAAACTCCAAATTAGTATAAAATAACAAAGGAACAAAATGAAGCAACTAATAGTATTTAAGAAATAATACACAAGATAAATAAATTAAAGATAAAATATGAAATATCAAAAGAAAGACTATCACAGAGTAACCAGGTTTATTAAAAATAAGGAAGCCTTAGTTATGAGAGAAGAGGGACTAAATAAAAGTAGGTAATATTTCCAAGAATTCCATAACAAAAATATGAAAAGAGAGTCGATAAATTTATAACAAAGATAATAATGAACCTACAAGAGGAAGGGCCAAAGATATTCCATTTGTAATAAAAAATAATAAATAGTATGAACGGTATCATAGTAGAAAATTTAAAATATATTAAATAAATTTTATTAACCGAAGTTATCTTTTACATAATTGTGTCGTTATATACAAAAATGACGAAAAATTGCTATGTTAGCAAACTCTTGACATTCCTATTAAGATAAAATCAAAATAAAGTCAAAAAGTAATAATAGGCCAAATTTTTATATTCTGTAAGATTTTATATGGATACTATAAAAGCAAAATTAATGATTTGTTAATTTTAAAAGGAAGCCTGCGTGGTCCCGTGATTGAGATGCGGGCTGCGATGCTTAAGGATGTGGATTTATTCTCGGTGCTCTCTGATGCCTGGCGGGTGGCCTACTCGGTCTCTAATAATAATTGAGTACCTGCGTTCATTTCGAACAAGGGTAATAATGGCGGTCGTCTAAGGCGCGGTGCTTGCCACATCGCCCCGCACCAGAGATGGTGCGCGACGACCGTACAGAAGAGCGAGTATATGAGACTCTTAACTTCTCAGTTCAAAGGCTGTGCTCCCACGCGGGGAGTAAGAAATGTACCATTGTATAATTTTAAAAGTACATGCAGTAGTATCAATAGAATAACCTTAATTATGCGCCAAAAAAGCCGTCAATTAGTTTAGGCCTTAAAAATGTTATATAAGAAAATGACAAATAAAACTAAGGTACTATAGGGTCCGCCATCTAACTTTTTTTTTTTGAACTAGCGGTTATTCGGTGAATGGCAACATCTAGCTCATGACATTTTTGACAGAAAATTAGTTTTATCCTTCCGCTGAACGAAAATGGTTGTGTATACGCTTGAAGAACGCTGGGAAATATTGCGACAATACTTTGAAAATCATGGTAATGTTGCAGAATGTGTGCGAAAATTACGTACGGAAATGGGAAGAAAAGAGGCACCGTCAGCTCCGTATGTGTTTTATTTTGTTAAAAAAGTGAGAGAAACTGGCATGCTTATTGACAAACCAACGCGTGAAAAACCAAAAACGGTGCGTACACCCGAGAATATCGCTGCTGTTGACTAGAGTGTGCGTGAATCGCCAGGAAACCGTCGTTCTCAACAATTGGGCATTTCGGAGACATCATTGAGGCAAATTTTGCGTAAAGACCTTGGTATGACGCCGTACAAAGTCCAATTGGTTCAGCAATTGAAGCCAACTGACCATCCAATGCGTTTTCGCTTCGCTTCATGGGCTTGAGATCGATTTGAAGAAAATGCCGATTTTGGGCGAAAAATCATATTTTCAGATGAAGCTCATTTCCATCTCGGCGGGTATGTCAACAAACAAAATTGTCGCATTTGGGGCACAGAAAGCCTGCACGCAATCGAAGAAAAGCCGATGCACCCACAACGAGTCACTGTTTGGTGCGGATTTGGGTCCAGAGGCATCATTGGGCCATTTTTCTTCGAAAATGAGCAAGGAGCGGCTGTTACAGTCAATGATGAGCGTTATCGGGCCATGTTGAACGAATTTTTGTTCACAGAAATTTAAGAGGAAGATATTGGCGACATTTGGTTTCAACAGGACGGCGCTCGGTGCCACACAGCCAACGTTACAATCGATCTTTTGCACAATCTCTTCGAAAATCGCATTATCAGTCGAAATTCTGATGTCGTTTGGCCGCCTCGGAGCTGCGATTTGACACCGTTGGACTATTATTTGTGGGGAGCCGTCAAAGATAAGTGTTACGCCGACAAACCAGAGACAATTGAGGCTTTGAAGGACAACATTCGTGCAACCATAGCTGAAATAAAGCTGCATACAATCGAAAATGTACTCAAAAATTAGACCGATCGTATAGGCTACTGCATGGCTTGCCAAGGCAGCCATATGAATGAAGTTATATTCCATTATTAACCGGAAGGATTGTACTTTCAAATAAAAAAAATTGGAAAAATATTCAGTAGTTTTTATTTATAGCATTTTTTAAAAAAAAGTTATATGGCGGTCCCTTTATTCAATAAAAACCATCACTGCCTAACATACAAACATTACTAAGGCGTAAAAACGAACTTGAAGCAAAACATTTGGGATTTCAATTTATGGAATTAGATAACAAAGTGGATAAGAAATTAAAGAAAGATTAAACGAAAGTAGATGAGAATATAAAGAAGTGAGCAGTTGTATACATTTAGAAATTTAATTGTCAAAACAAATTCAAGAAAGAAAAGGAAACTGATTTAAAATTTATAAAAAGTAACAACTGAGTTGGTCTAAAGAAATACTGCAATGAGAAAGATCAAAATATACGTGGGTAAATTAAATACAAACGCAAACTTTTTTTATGCTCTCTGAGGCGACCGAAAGGGGCGCGGCTTCAATTTGAGGGGCCTGAAAGGAAGTGTCTCTTTACTTTCTGTATGATATCTGGCATTACCGCTTCTTAAATCAGTATCATCATTTCAGAGCAAGAGATACTGTCATCGGTTGCGCTAAACATTATTGTTATGTTTTCCACAGTAAAGGGTGTAAAACCGTCCAAAATTTTGAAAAGCCTTAAGGCACAGTTTCTGAGAGGACAAGAATTGGTTAAAAGCAAAGAACACCAACATCACCAAAGAACTAGAGCAGGTGAGACGAATATTTGCATTGATCGCCGCCTTCTCAAGAATCCCAACTAACTAATGGTTGCTGAACTTGCTTCTACCTTTAATCTGAGATATTATCTTGCTACACTGGAATGTTTCCTTACAGCCCGAAATTATCGCCTTCTAATTATCATTTGTTTGGACCACATTCCTGTTACGATATCTAAATAAAAAAAGTAACCAAGCGTTAGATCTACGTTGATGTACAGTCGTGAAACTTAAATGTTGTATAAGATAAGGCAACTAAAAATAAATATAGGGAAAGAAGAGTATGGTAAAGATTTTTATGGAATAAAAACTGAATTGGAGGGAAAAAAAGAAAAAATGAACCATTAAGAAACGCAAATCAGACTTGATTAAATCTAAAAGAACAGATAAATTACACAAATGGAAAATGAAAAAATATAGAGATGTAAGAAGTGAAGTAATTAAATTAAAAGAAAAATAGAATATAACAAAAAAAACGAATATGTTATAAAGGTAAATTTAAAGAATAAAACAAATCAAAAAATGAAAAACGTTAATAAAGCACAGAAAGAAATGAAGAAAAAGACTTGAGATCTAAATATATATGCATATTGTAGAACGTATACAAACTTTGCTGTTTTTTTAATTAATTTGTGTGTGTACCATTTAAAATTATTTATAGTAAATACTAGTAAATTTGTACTATAATACTAAAATTGTACATAACAAACCATTAAAAAGGGACAAAAATCGAATAAGATATTTTAATTTCCTTTTATAAATACTGTCTTTTCTGTGCTGTGGCGCACTTTAAGAAATTGCACATTATGTAAGTATATACCTTTAGCGTACATTTAAAGAGATTTAAGTGATTTTAATTGAATAAAGCATAGGCTCTGATTTAAACTCGGATTGGTCGATGATCTCACGCTGCTAGTTTTCAATGCAGCAGCTATTTGAATGCAAATTAGTGCTGTTTGAAATGCCCTAGCGTTACAATTACAGGGAAATAGCATTGCAAATTGTTCTTCCAACTTGCCAAACCATCCATAAAAAATATCTTACTTCTAACTTACTTCGCTGTGCTACTACTAAGAAACTTAACCAGCAAGTTATTTTGCTAGTTACACAATACTTAAATAAAAGATTGCATATTAAATCTATATGTCAAAGAAATGTAGTGTTTTAATAGTGTAATTTTTCCTCTTCAGCCACCATCCCGAAATGCGGCGGTTGCCACGAGATGATCCTCGACAGGTTCATCTTGAAGGTGGCCGACCGAACGTGGCACGCCAAGTGCCTGCAGTGCAGCGACTGCAGGATGCAGCTGACGGACAAGTGCTTCGCCAGGAACGGGCAGCTCTTCTGCAAGGACGACTTCTTCAAGTAAGTATCCACCCCCAGGTCCTGCGCCTGTTACCATCTAAAACGCATAAAAACGGCAAACACTTCGACAACTTTACGAGGCGTCCGGCCGCGCGACCCGCAGCCAGTCGCGCACATTCATAAAGCTGTCGAGGTGTGAAGTAGTGAAGGTGTAACAATGACGACTGTCTATGTGGCGCTGTGGGTGCAGACGGTTCGGCACGAAGTGCGCAGGCTGTGACCTGGGGATTCCCCCAACGCAGGTGGTGCGCCGCGCCCAGGACAACGTCTACCACCTGCAGTGCTTCGCTTGCATCATGTGCGCCCGCCAGCTCAACACCGGGGACGAATTTTACCTCATGGAGGACAGGAAGCTCGTGTGCAAGCCGGATTACGAGGCGGCTAAAAGCAAAGGTACCCAACGCCCACCACTTCGCTTCTGAGCGCACTAACTCTTAATTGAACTGCAGCGGCGGAATGTCTGGATGGCGATCAACCCAACAAGCGACCTCGCACGACAATAACTGCCAAACAGCTAGAAACCCTCAAAAACGCCTACAACAACAGTCCAAAACCTGCTAGGCACGTCCGAGAGCAGCTCAGCCAAGACACAGGGTTAGATATGAGAGTTGTCCAAGTGTGGTTCCAAAATAGGTGAGAATTAGAAAGTTCGGAATAGTTAGACAGTCTATAACGTAAATTATGGTTTTAAAAGAAGAGCGAAGGAAAAGAGATTAAAGAAAGATGCTGGACGAACGCGGTGGAGTCAATACTTTAGGTCAATGAAGGGAGGCTCATCTCCCAGACACGATAAACTTCTTGACAAAGATGAGATGAAAGTTGATTTGGATAGTTACAATCATCATGGTAAAATATAATTTTTGTTCGTAAACATTTCCTACGATGTCTAATTTTAGATTTGAGCGATGATAGTTATGGAACGGTAGTGAATATGAGCATGGATCAGGATGGCTCGTCACCTCACGGCGGAATCGGGAGAACCCACTCTTTCCTCCGCGGATCTGGTTCGCCATCTTATTTACCTGGCCATACGCCGCCTCAAGGACTAGAACAGTATCCCTACACGGATCAGCTGTCTGTATATACATCGCTAAGTGAGTATATTTCTTGAAAGGTGTGTAATTGTATATAATAGAGATGTACTTCGCAGGCCAAGGTCCTCCTCCAGGAATGACCCTGCCCCACGGAATCCCCCCAGGGGCCGACACAGACATCAGCAACGACAGCAGTCCGCGGGGTTACCCGGACTTTCCCCCAAGTCCGGATTCTTGGCTGGGGGAGCCGTCCAGTGCACATTACTGACCCCCCAAACAGAACACTACAAATACATTTACTATTTATTTAATATTTATATACATTTTAAAGTTTTTATTCATGTTTCATTGCATGCGTGTAAATGCAGTGTCGCACAACGCGCTACAGCCACTTTTAAGACCCTTACATAATGTACAAAGATTCGTAAAACCTGCGTCTTGAAACTGACTGTACAAACCAACATTTGCTGTAGAGTATGGTTCTAGTCAAATGGATCTAAATTTGTGTCCGTTTACAATACAAATCTAGTCGTGAACTGAGTCTATTATTTATGTACGTTAGGTTGACATTTATCAAAGAAGTCTGCAGGGTACTGTTGTTCGTTTCCTAATTATTAAGTTGTTTCCAATTAACATGAACATATGTAGCCTATTTTAACGCCTTTACGTTCGAGAGATCTGCATTTTAATTAAGAAATTGTTTTAACGTATGTAAGAGGTATTTCTTGTCCAGCAGCTAGATAAATAATTGATATACTTGTAATGACTTTCTTTGTAGTAAATTTTATTTAATGTAACCGCATTTTATCTTGCTATCTACACTAATATACTTCTTGCTTCTGTATACACAATGAACATCTGCCGTTACTATCCATTAAATTGTATGTAGACCATGTCTAAAATTAATTATTTACAAAGTAAGTAATGGTACAATTAAAACTGGTAAGTACATACTAGTCTAGAATCTAAAACAACATTTGCACCTTTCAAACGACATCACAGTTAGCGAATAAAAATAGATTTTGTTAGATATTCACTACAATTCCGTAGTTGTCACCCCCCAATACTGCTGCATTCTATCCAAATCGAGAGAGTCTGCCAGTCCTCTTTCCTGCATAACAGCAAAATCGTACTCGAGATTATAAGGCATCAGTCTTTGTAAACTTCCGAAGTATGCGGCGTGAGGTCCGCCCAGTAACTGTTTCTTGTCTGTGGCATAGCGAGAAATGGGCCTGGTAATCAAGGGGTTGAAGGATCTCGTGCTTTCAAACTGTCTAGAAAAAAACGTCCCTTGGGAGCTACCGTTATCAAGTAAATGAGGGCTGCTTCTAGACAATGTGGGGTTTTTAATCTGAAATTGTGATCGCCTCCCCCCTCTCGATAATGTATTCAGCTCTTTATCAAACAGCATCTGAGTATTCTGCTCTAACATATACTCCCAGCACTTAAATTGCTCTTCTGACAAAGCCGAATCGGAATCTTCTCGAGATTTTTCTTCCTCTTTGCGGGCCCTAACCGCTTTGGCTACGCCGCGGTAACTTCGCCTTTCAGGCGACGCCTTCACCTCGGCAGACTCGTAATGAGAAGAAGTAAAACTGCGTAAAGATCTGGTATCGTTTTGTTTATTAAGCTGCTGAATGAACATCTTTCCCGAAGAGTTGCAATCACTGCAAGCGTGATCACTCTGGCCACTAGGGGATGACCTATCATCAGTGCTGCTCATCATCGGGGGAGGCACGGGTATTTTCTCCAAACAGCTACTACAAGCATTATTTAACGCCTCGCAGCAACAACCAGGCTGACAGGTGCTCGCGTTAGAAACGCCGCTCTCGCTTTGATACTTATTCCGTTTTATGGTTTGCCGTAATTCGCGCATCAGCAGGTCTACATCAGAGCTCACCAGATTAAATCTCACGACGATAATACTCAAGTTCTCCTCAGCCCCGTAACTCTGAGCCAAATCCTGCAGCCTTTTCGCAGCTAAAATTACATTCCTTTGCAAGCTCACCTCTCTAATTGCATTCTCTGGACTCATAACATCCCATAAATTTTTGTTGGCTATAATCATATACTCATCTTTGTCTTCCAACTGAATATCTATAATGTCCGGGTCCGGTACTGTAGTGCTTAATGTTGGATTAGCTCGAATTTGCCTTTTCTGCTTGGCAGGCAATAGCCTGATGGGGCTAGTGGTTCTTCCTAGCACAACCCTGACCTCGCCAATGCTCGCAATTTTCATGACGTATTTTTTTATTCCGCCACAAAACGAATAATCCACTGAAGATTTAGCCTTGAGTATATGCACAATCACGGCATTCAAGCCGTGCTTTTGTCCTTTGTCTCTCAGTTCTTTTTGGGTAGACAGCATGGTGTACTTCATATAATCGGCGGCGGTTTCCTTAACGGTGCGCTCTTCCAGCAGAATCCTCGGAACGATTTTACCGATAGAAATGGGCATGTCGCTATTGTTTTCCCCATCGAACATCCCAAACAGAGCTTCGGTATTGCAAAACGCGGGTAAGCGAATCTGCGAAATATAGAGCCGCTGCTTACAACCCGCCGTTTCGGAAAACCCCACGCTCCAGCTCGATTCCGTCAGGTCGCTTTCGCAAAACGGGGATGGCGTTAAAGGCAGACTTGTCCGGTTTTTCCCGGATACGTCTACCAAACTCATGGGTCTTTGGGATCTGTAAGTGTAGAACTGTTGAGAATCAACGTGCAGCTTTGAGTTGCAAGACAGGTCCAGGAATTTCAAATTAGGTGGAATTAGAGTAGCAAGGTTGACTTTATCCAGCTGGTTGTGTGCTAGGTCCAACACGCGCAACGAGGCTAAATTTGAAAGCGTAGGGCACGTCTGCAGCAAATTAGAATGAACCCGTAGGACTGCCAAGTGCTTCAGAGTGCCAATATTTTCCGGAAGCCGCAAAAGCTTGTTTCCCGACAAAATTAACTCTTCGATATCTTTCCACTGTGACGTGCATGCGTCAGGCAACAACGTAAAATTGTTATAAGCTGCATGGAAGATTTTTATGTTTTTAAAATAAGGCGCCAGCCTCTCTAAGGTGCTATCCGTAAGGCAATTTGCTGTAATAAACAGTTTCTCTAGGCTCAAGACCTCGTCGGGAGTTGGTAGCTCACACAGCCTGTTGTTTGATATGTTTAGCACCTTTATATTCTGGACGCACTTGAAGAAATTTTCCGGCAGTGTCGACAGACTGTTGTTTTGCAGAAATAACTCTCTTATCGGTATTTTTCGTTGTATGGTCGGAAGATGATGCAATTGGTTGTAGGCCAGCTGCAAAGTGTGAAGATAAGGCATCTCGTTGCAAAATAGGTGGTCGGGTAGAGACTTCAGGCAATTATTGCTGGCGAATAAGGTCCGCAGTTCTTGACAATTTGCCAACCAGTCCGGCAGAGTTTCCAGGTCATTATAGGAAACATCCATGTGTTTCAGATTTGTCGGCGTCGATATAACCCCAAAATGCTTTAATCCTGCAAAATTATTTAGTTATTAGAATTTTAGAGCTACAAAATTTTATTGCTTACTGTTATTTCCGGCAATCAAAGAAGTGAGCGTTTTCCCGTGCAGGGTAAGCAGAGTAATCGAATTTTTTGAACACTGTAGAGTTTGCAGATGCTCAACTGCACTCAAGTCTAAATTCTCGATGCTGTTTTCGCTTACATCTAATTCTACCAAGTTCTAGAACACGGATGATGTTAACATATTAAATTTCTACCATGCTCTAGCATGCAATAAAGCATGCACTGATGCTTTCTACAAAATTATGGTGTCTTACGTAAGGAATCGAGCTTATTATCGAAATTAAGATGCATACTGTTATTATTTATGTAACAAAGCGTAGTTAAGTGGCATTGCTACCTACCCCATAGTTTCCCAAAATGATGTTTCCTTTCAACCGATTAGCCCTTAAGTTCAAGTTTGTGAGCACATTCGTTTTCGACGAAGAGTCCGGAAGCTTTTCGGTCTCCTGCAACGTAACAAAGGCACAACTTTTGGTATCCATATTGAGATGACACAGTGCGGCGGCTATTAAACTAAAACGCAATCAATTTTGTAATCTAAATCTAGAGCAGGACCGGGTGAGGTCACACATGCATATCAAACAAAGCACTCGCTCACCGTTAAAACGAACGCTCTCATGTCTGCGAACTTGTCCGGAGGGAGGGCCAGCCGATTATAAGCAGCCTTCAGGATTCGGAAAAGCTTCAGGTCCCATAACGTGGCGGGCAAAACACTCAGCACGTTCTGATCCAGCACCAGCTCCTGCAAACTGCAAGCAGAAAACGAAAGTTCGGAGCCGATGCTCGGCGGATGCACATGCGGGACGCACCAAGGCCGAAATTGTTTTCACCACTGATCTTCGGCGCGTTATCGGGCGCTTTTGCATGCCAAACGCGGGGCAGGTGTCAAGCTGATGATCTGCCGCGTGCGCCCATTTTGCGAGTCCTCAGACCGAGACACGCACGAGCTGGCCATCAGTTCTGTTCCTCTTTTAATGATATGCGTCTCGTATGAGCAAGAGCCCGTAAAAGAAACAACGGAAGTTGTTTATTCCCGTAGTTTCTACGTTCTGAGGCTAGCGTTCGTACATCTGCGGGTTTCGCAAGCTCCGCATATCTCACCATCTCTTGTCATAACCGCGTTTTCAAAACCGATTACATCAATAGTCGGCATTACACTCGCAAAATAGCAGTCTTACTAATGACTAATCCTTGGAGAACTAATCAGATATCGTTAACCTTAAAAAGCAAACAGCGAACTTACTTTATCAGTTGGTTGATTTCCGTAGGAATGGTCAGGAGATTGTTATCGGCCAGATCGAGGCAAATCAGCGAGGTCAGCTGGAGGATGCAGCTTGGAAAGACGTGCAGAGCATTGGATCTCAAACTCAAAACTTGCAGATCTAAAAGATTTCTAACGGAGTGTTCTGGAATCACCAGCTCTTCAGTGTAGTAGTTGTTGTCCAGCCTACTTTTACACAGGCCGTTTAAATTTAACCGCTTCAGCTTCGTGCCGCCTTCCTTTGTCAAATTGTCTTCCTGAAATGTATTTGTAACAATCTCCAAATATGCAGTCTCTTCAAACCATTACCTTATCCGAATCATCCGAATAATTTTCCAGCGAATCCATTTCGATCCCATCGCGGTTTTCAGAACCTTTCTTTTCCTTTGGCACGAAGTTGGTGGTCAGCAACATCGGATACATTAAGGTAGCGAAAATCCACACATAACTCGCACAGAACACTAGAACGCACAAGCACCTACACAGAAGCAGCCGACTCAATGACCGTTTTGACTTGGTGCATTTCGCTTCAAAACGCCGACATACATCACAAAACCATAGCGCGAGGCAAAAACGGAGTCCCGCAAGCTCGCGCCGGCAAAATGGAAACTAACAAGCTCGCGAGGCGCAAGTTCGTAATTCCGCGGCGATCATTCACAAACGTCTTCCAGGAGTAAAGTGGCTGTGAAGCGATGTCATTGTGATTGCGGCGCGCGATGGTAACGCGGACCACGACAGCATGACAACACGGTTGGGTTCGTTTGCGTGCCAGTCACGTTTTCTCAAAATTGGAAAAATGTGTGCGCGAAGATTCGGCGCCAAAGCGCGCGCTGCTGCCGCGATGAACATCCGCGTTTTATCTGCCTCTCAGGGCTCCGCGCTGGACAGCCTTGTCAATGCTGCATCCAACGGGGCCTTTGGATGCGTAACACGGACGCTTTGTTATAGGCGACATAAATTTATTTAGTTGCTTGAGTTCAGCAACACGTGCATGTTAGGTGCGCCGTTTAAGCCGGAGACTTCAATGCTAAAGTATAACACAAACCCCAGCTATGACAACGTTTATGACAAGATTAATTTTCAGTCAACTATTGTAATAGAAGTATATAATTATTTTTTGTTTCATATTTAAAAAATTCAATTAAGTAAATACTACCATTAAAATTATACACAATTTAAACATTTAGTTAACAGATAACTACTTCAGTTAACCGAAGGGAAGTGACATGCTAAATTTATTCTTGCCACTTTCAGTTACACGGTACTTT
The DNA here is from genome assembly GCA_036346155.1 of Sinelater perroti. Classification (NCBI taxonomy): domain Eukaryota; kingdom Metazoa; phylum Arthropoda; class Insecta; order Coleoptera; family Elateridae; genus Sinelater; species Sinelater perroti. Next base: position 16,576,347 of record JARFIY010000046.1, read on the forward strand.
TATTGTACTTTCTTGAGCACTATAATGATGATTATCATTTTAAAGAGTTTCTTTTTAATATTCTACACTATTTGAAACTTGCACGTGTACGTGTAGATATAACCAGTAACATATTTTTATTAATTTGATAAAATATTATTTAGTAAACAAAAAGAATTTAATAAAGAGTTTTTGTCTTCGGTTTGCTATTCTAAATGTTCATCTGTAGGTTTATTTATTTTTTATGTTGTATTTGTAGACTTTTACCCATATAGTTAGTTAATTCTCTTTTTACATTTTGTAATTTTATATTTGTTTTGTATAGAGCTTAATTTAAAATAGGCTTATGTGCAAATACAATTTTAATTTATATAAATTAAAGCATTAAATGCTTAAATTCATTTAAGCAATTTCGTAAATAATCATTGTAGGTAATGTTAAAACGACTTCAGTGAATGCAATCTTTTTATTGCACTGTTTTTGTAATATTTTTTTAAACATTTGATATTTTTTCTTACCTAAAATCAATTCTAAATTAGTCTACGATATACAATTTTTTAATAAAAGTACTTAGACTAAAACAACCATTAATAGTAGATATAAATTTATGTTTTATTAATTATATGTACTACATTATCTTTTATTTCATTTTTTTAGTGCAAGTTTGTAACATTGACATAAAAAATGTTTGTAAGTAATTTAAAATTATTTCTTAAACGCCTAATCAGTATCTGCTGGTCACCATTAATAATGACAATTTTGTATTGGAAAATTTTTTATTAAACTATTATAACTTATAATGTTTTTATGTTAAATACTATTACCTATTACTTCAAGTTTTAATTTTTTCTGCTAACTTGTTCCTTTATATTAAGCGTTATTGGAAATATTAATGTGTATTTTACAATTGTGTCCTACAATATTCACTTTCAAATATTATTATTATAAATTTTCTTGATCAAAATTTAATATTAAAAATAAACCTAAAGGCTATAAATATTCAAAGTGTCAATTATATTGATATCAAGAAATAAAGTCTTTTTTTTGTAAATAGTATATTTGTTGTTATTAGAATTAACTTAAACGACAAGAAATAGCTTATTCGGTAAGTTATAGTTATGTTAGCCCATTATCTTCTCCTGGTAATGCCTCCAGCTTGTTCGTTTTAAACTTGCAAGCTTAAATAAAGCTAACACCAACATTAACTTTACTTGCACTCTCGCGATATGCAGCACAAATTATGTAGGCAGCTTTTTTTCATTTTATCAGTGTGATGCAGAAATCTTTTTGTTCTTTAACATAAAAATTATTTGTTTAACATTTTAAACAAGGTAGCGATAGCGATTAGACCACCGATTGCAAAGCTTTGCTGGGGCTTCTGATACGTGTTTGTAATTGAGAAACGGACATCGGTATCTTCCATAGACTATATTAGTTCCTCCATAGGACCCCATTGTAAAGGTGAGACACCCCATATCTCAGAATCCCAACCACCTAGAGACACAAACTCTGCGTCAGTAATTACTCTATTGATCGAAAGATATGGTAATGTGAATGGACTAACTCAAGGTTATAGGCGTGGTGGAATAATAGATTCCATTGAGTTCTCCAATTTCTGTCAAGTCTTTGAGCGATATGTATCTGACGTTAATCATCGTCAGCAAAATCCGTCTTTGATTGACAATCAAAGCAAGTCACTTCGTAATTTCACCAAACTCAAAGCAAAATTTGCTTCAAAACCTTTATATTATGAAGATTGATCTATTCAGAGCAATTTAACTTGCTCTTGAAGATTGAAGTTATCACCGCAATATTCAGCTAAAGTACGAGATACTTATTTGCATCGAGCTTGTTATCTATCAACTAGATAATTTGTGTTATATTACCTCAATGTTTGATAGATTATTGACTGAAGTCCTGCGTGAGCTTGCTCTTGAAGATTGGTATCACCGCAAATGAATCTTTTTAAGCAGCTTTGGGTCATACAACCTGATATCGTATATTGACCTCCAATCTCGCGAATTATACGAACCGGCTTATCTTCCAGTAATGCCGTAGAACGGCCAAAATATTAACATTTAGGGTATACTGTCTTCTTCATGTTTTATGAAATTCAATACAACAGAGAATAATCTACAAGCTACACTCTTTAATATAAAAAAACTTCCATCGCACTAATAGCATGAATATAGTGATTATTATTATATGTATTACTAATTTCTGACGTTACATAAATCAAATGCCAAATAAACTGACATTTTGAGCGTCTGAATATCAGCACCTTGATCAACAGCTAGCTGTCGAACTACGTTCAGCAAATAATTACTTCATTGCTCACTGAATTTAAGTTAATTTAAAATTTTAAAAAAATGGGTCATCCTCGACAGTCATCCAAGGAAGAAAATAATAACAACTTTGCAGCTTAAACTATAGAGTAATCCAAATTGGACTTTAGGATTTAAATTACACGATATTTAAGTTTTACATGAGTTACTCGATATTTATTGCGAATTAGCAACTCTACGTGTGCTAAGTACGAGCTGACGTTTGCATCATACAGTTTTACATTTTTTACGACATACGTACTCACAAGTAAACTGTCACTTTGGATGAAACGTGATGCTGGTAAATAGGTATATTTTTGAAGAGAGAGAGAGGTGGCGAGAGAGAGAGAGAGGGGGAGAGAGAGAGAGAGAGAGAGAGAGAGAGAGAGAGTAAAACTCCAGCGGCAGTGAGGGTCAGAAAAAGAAGCAGGAGAGGTCAGAAGCCGGAACTAAGGCTACTTTGCGCGACTACTTTCAATAAATAGTTAAAAAAATCATACGTTTCTTTGTGTCTGTTGTGTGAGTAAGAGTTGTTCTCCAACTATGCTTTTGATGTGATTACATTTTGAAGCTAATTCAATGATGCGTAAGAACAAAGGTAAGTTTTTACATGTATAAACTTTAACTTTGACCTTCGATAACTTTTGTTCCTGTCACTTTCTGCTACACTCTTAGCCTACTGTTCCCTTCAAAACGCCGCAGGTTAGATAAGACTTTGCAAGTCGTCCAAAGTGACAGTTTACTTGTCAAAACGTTTTGTCACATTGACGCTATTTTTTGTATTTTTATCAAATTGAAAATTTTTTTCGGTCAAAAATGAAATGAACTCGTGAACATTTTCGTGGGTTATTTGGTACGACTTTTAACGTGGATTATCTTAATAACAGCACGTTGATTGACTTTCTTTGACTTTTATGATAAAGCCACACAAAGGGTCACTATATCGTTTAATAAATTTAATTGTGGTGGTCGTAGTTCGCTGGCGGATTAATTTAAAGAAGGCTGTCTAAAATTAGCTGTAATGCCAGCAAACATGGCTGCCTTGTACGAATTGATAAAGCAATATCGTCATATGACTTATTCAGGCATCGTTAGGCATTAGTATGACTAGCATATATTAATATTGCATAAACATTTAACCGTGAAAAAGCTGTGTGCGTATTGGATTCCGTATAAGTCAACTATCGCTCACAAAAAGGCTCGTGTCGATTAGTCGCAAGAAATGCTCAATAAATATGACTGAGGTGCTTCAAACACCGTTTACAACATCGTCACAGGTAATGAATCTTAAATTTATGCATATGAGCCCAAAAGTAAATAGCAGTCGACTGTATGGGTCTTCCAAGATAGGCCAAACTTAACAAAAGTCGTTTGCACTGAAGCATTTTGAAGCAAATGGTCGCCTGTTTTTTGGATAAACTGGACATGTCGCAACCGTGGTTTTAGAGGATCGTAAAACGGTCAATTCTGATTAATACACAGCCATTTGTTTGTCAAATGTCTTTGGAAAGATAAGAAAAACCAACGCGCAATGCCGGATCATTTTGCACCATAACAATGTGAACTCACACAAGTCGACGTAAACAATTGATTTTTTGAGCACTCAAAATATCCAATTGATACGTCATCCGCCATACAGTCCCGATTTTAACCTTAAATATTCTTTTTGCTCCCACACATGAAGAACAAACTGCGTGAACAATGATTTTCGATGCCGAAAGGGGCAATTGATGCGTTTGAAACCCATATTTTGGTAAAACTTAATTTGATATAGAAAAATTCTATGAAAATTTGTTACAGTGTATGTTACAATATATTGGCCGTTAGGGAAAATATTTTAAAAAACAATAAAAAAGTTTTTAATATTAAACATTTGTGTTTGTTAGTTTTTATTAGAAGTTTGCATTTGTACAATTATAACACCGTACACCTTAGAGCAACACATCAACATCATTCAAGTTTATTATGAAAATAGTCGATCAGTTAGGATTACGCAAAAAAACTTCGGTCAATGTTTGGACATAATAATGTGCTACTAGTATAAAAGGTTGAAATAAGTGGTATGCTATCAACACAACAGTCGTTTAGGTGACAATATTTCTCAAATAGCGATAGTATGCATAAAGAACCGAACACATCAATTTGTCGCCGTTCACAGCAATTTAGTCTTTCATATAACACTACGCAGCGCATTTTCGCAGGGGATCTGCATTTACAGACGTATAGAATTCAATTAATTCGAGAACTTAAAGAAATTAACCGTACATTTATTTGTAAAATATGTTTTGGAGAACACAAAAGTTAAGGTTAAATATTGAAAAAAAATTTTATAATGACTTTTTACATAGTCAAAACTGTCGCAGCTGGAGTAGTAAAAGTCCACGTGCTATTTGCCAAGGCCAATGCATCCACATGCCTTATTAGCCTGTACCTTTTTGAGAACGAAACTAACAGCGCTATTGCTTTTAATAGTATCCGCATTTGGAAGATGTTAAACAACTTATTTGGAGCTACGTGTTACACAATGCATGATTTACTTTAAACCTCTCACAGAGAGGTAGCATCGATTAACCATGGCGGTCCTGCAACCTAACCATCAGACTTTTTCATTTACATTCACAATTTACTGTACAAGACACATCCGGAAAGTAAAAAGGTTAATTCTAGAAAGGATGACATCGATTGGCCACCACAATCTAATCCCATTAAACTTTTTACTTTGGGGTTGTTTAAAAAAAAGTTTATCAACAAACCTGCTGTGATGTCAAGTGTAAAGAAGTAATGAAACATGTAATTGCTGAAAAAGAACCACATTTATAGGAAATTATTTTGGAATACCTTCCTAAAAAATGTTCGCATGTCAGCGGAGTTGTGGAGGGCATATTTCATACGAAATTGCCAAGTCTGATAGCAATCAAATTCGGATTGTTCCAATATGTTGTGTTTTATTACGATAAAACATCCTGAAGTTCAATTTGGATCATTCTCTAAAAAACTTATTAGCTCAGGATAACAAAAAACAAATTATTTTTGTTGGTAGCAAATATTTTTAAGCATACGATTTGCAATACGGCAAAGCAACAACTAGGCCTTTCTAATTGTTTCGTTTTTTTTACGTTTCTTACTTCGCACTTAATAAACAGTGAGCAAGAATTTCTTATGACAATGGCATCTTTATTAACGTCTAAATATGTTAGTAATTTTTTTTATAGTTATAGTCTCGTTTAGCTAAAGTTGAGTTAAAAGCTAACATTACAAAGAAATGAAAAACATCTAAATAAAATAGTTGAATAAACAAATAAACGTGGATTTAATTTACTTTATATTTACTACTAAATGTTATCAATTGAAAGATAGAAAATATTAGCTCTTAGTAAATTCAAACATTTCCGCTTAATTTAAAAACCTAACTCTTACACAACTTCTGGCTTCCACGCCAAATCAAACCGAAGGCCCCTGTCCCTTTCCTGCGTTGCTCAAATCCCGCGGGTTCAAAAACCTTGGACAATCAGCCGCACCGAGCTATAAAGCGAAAATAATCGCGAGTCAGGTATTCGAAGAATTGATGCCGAGTGAAAGCACGGCCGCCGGCTAATTTGATACCGGCGGCTTTTTCTGCGCCCGGATTACCCCATTAGCCGCAATTCTGGCCGGCTGACGATGGAGATAATTAATTTCGGCGGGACCGCCATAGAAAGGGAATTTCTCCTCTAATCAGCCAGGTGCCATTATCGGCACCGAGCGAGTTCGTTGCGACAGAAATGCTGCTCTAATGGCGGACGCTCTATTAAGGCAGTTCGCTTTGTGATGGTTGTTGAAAGAAAAACAGCGAGCCGCTCTTATCTTAATTGGCATTTTAATTGAAAGGCAATAATCCAGCCAACATTACAAAGGAGAACAGTTTTTTATAGAATTGTACTGCACGTATCGCTTAAATCATAAAATTATAATTAAAAACTAATTATCTAAAACTTGTTTAACAGAAGAAACAAATAATATAAAAAAATTTAAAATAGAAATTGTGAAAAAATTCTGAGCAGCATTTACAAAAAAAATGTTAACGTTTCGACTTGCAAAATTATAGGTATTTTTATTTTTTTGGCTATACATAATTATATAAACCAATAATATTTACAATGATTGTTAACAAATAGCCTATTTGATATTTTGTGTACTACCTGGTATCATAATATTACTATTTACGTAAAAATACAAGGTCCTGAGACTGTACAAACTAATGAGATTGATTTTATTGGTCCAAGCAGAGGGCAAAATCTTCTGGCCTGATGGTTGGTGGGGAATGTCAGGTAAATGGTTCGAACCAGCTCATTTGCCTTTGCACCTTTACAGAGTGTTACATGACGGATCAAAGTGCAGAACAGCGCCAATCAGCGACATGCGATAAAATTTTGCGTTGAACTTAAAAATTATTCAACTAAGACGCTTCTATATTACAGAAAGCCTTCGAGAAAGACGCTTTATACGCACAAAGCGTTCAGAGAAGAAAGAAACGACGTCGAAAATGAGCAACGTGCAGGATGCCCATCAACGTTTCACACTTCAAGCAACATAGCTAAACTAAAAGCGGTTTTAAACTTTGACCGACGTCTTAGAGTTAGATTGGTGACAAATGGATTGGGACTTCCAAAATCCATTGTGTATAAAATCGTCACGAAGAAATTTCATATTCAAAGGATTTGTCGTAAATTATCCTCGAGATTTTGACTGACAAACAGAAAAAAACCATGTGTCGATGTTTTATAAACTTCGGACCATATGAAAAATGAGCCCGATTTTTTGGATAAAATGATAACTAGTGATGAAACGTGGGTTTAAGAGTACGTGCGGAGACGACAAAGCAAAACTCTGAATCTCCACGTCCAAATAGGGCTCAATTGAGCAAATCTAAGATCACAGCAATGTTAATTGTCTTTTTGACTTTATATGTATTGTTTCTAAGAAGTACCAGACGGTAAGCAATGCGTTTTACGTAAAATAGCTTAAACGGCTGAAGAAAAGTGGCGCGCGCGTTTCTCGGATATCTGCAATACCTGGATTTCTTACCATGACAATGAGTTGAGCTAAGCGGCGTTGCTAATGAAAGTTTCTAGCAACGCTGCCCCAAACTCCCTTTAACTCAAACCTGGCTTCGTTAAATTTGTTTTTGTTTCCCTGACTTAAATAAGAACGCCACTTCAAGACTGTTAAAAACATGGAGGTTACTCTGAAAGAAATTCCAATCCGACATTTTCAGGCGAGCTACGGCGTGTGACAGAACCACTGCTAATTGTATGCTAATGCTCAGGGATGTTATTTTGAAGGATATAAGTGTATACAGAAATATCTTCAATTAAACGATTTTTCTAGAATTAGTCATAGTACTTTCTGGACATATATTGCACAGTCATTAATTCTAATCTTTAATCATTAGTCTTTGAAACGGTTGAACCTAAAGTATGATGGCTAAAACTATGTGCAAACCTCTACAGATCTCTTGGTATAGTTTGATGCTCTATACTAAGCTATTTTTCGTTATTTACCTCAATTAAGAAGGATCTCCAAGAAAAAATTTATGTCATTATTTTAAATGTTAGAAAACCTGTAAATGACAGAAATTATAATATTGTAATAAAAGTTCTCTACGTGTATGGCAAGATTTATTCTTCAACAAAAACTGCTCTCATTAAAAATTTATATTTACGCGGGCCTGCAAACTTTTTCCATGCACTCTGTCCTCCCACAGTATGGATTCCTTAAATTGTCACTAGTGCCTAGTGGTGCAGAATCGCACTAACGAACCAAAAGAGAGTTGCAAAAGAACATCAACGACTTTATCTGCTACTATTAATTTGCTGCCTTTATTATCACCAGTTTTTACTTCGCGAGCTGCAGTCAAACGGGACAGCGACGACGAAACAACCGGATAAGCACAACAGCACTCGCATTCTTATGTGAAGTACGCGCCGTTGGTGGCAGGTGTATTGTAACGGGATTAATTACGTATGTTATATATAAATATTTAACAGGTTGAATGTGGAGGGCAGAGAGAGGGATGGTTTTCCACTACGCCAAAGAATAATACGAACCTGTTCTTGGAAATATTATAACACAAATTTATTTTCCTACACTTTTAAGTAATACGTACGCCCTATACGTGATACTTGTGATTTTTTCTTAAAACGCTAAAGGACACGTAACCTGTAAGCAAATATGTTACTTTTGGGAGCTATGAGGACAATAACTGCCTCAGCCTAGTGATATCATAACAAACATTCAAAACTAAAGCAAGAAATAAATAAATAAATAAACAGTTCCGCAAGCCTTATAGGGCCATAGTTTTAATTTTCTTAAATAAAATTTTCGATTGTCTCCTATTTCTTGGTTTAATTTCCCAGTCCTGGATTTTTGTCTGCTTTATTGCTTCTGACCACTTTTCTTTCCTCTTTGTTTTATTTCTTGTTGCCCACATTTTCAAATATTTAGTTATTTCTTTATTTACAATTGATTTATATTCTTTTGCTGTTCCTTTAAATAATTTAAAAACAAATTTTTATCTTGACAGTAGCACAATATGAATGCAAAACCTATGATAATATTTTCTAAGACTGGGTTGAACAAAAAGGTGGAGAAAGGTCCCCTTTGTCTTAAATCTCTATTAACCTTGAGTGTACTAGAATGTACCCCTTCTATAATCACCTTATTTGTAGTTTCTTTCAGCATCATTCTTATTAAATTTACTGTTTTTGTATTCGTAACTGTAGTACAGCTTCATACAGTCTACTTCTATTTATCGAATTGCAAACCTGTTTTTAATCGATAAACAGCGTGTCGATACCCAAATTTTTTTCAAAGCTGTTACACTGAATTTGCTTCAACGTAAAAATCTATTCTATGATAGCTTCACCTTTTTGAAATCCTCCTTGATATCTTCCGATTAAATGTTTATGATGTTTGATAATATTTTATATACTACGTCTAATAAGCCAACTTATCTAAAATTATTGAATAAAGTTTTATCCCTTTTTTTATATCGGACATACGTGTGTTACTGCTTCTTTCCTTTATTACAAATTTGTTTAATTAAATTACATAATCGAGTTTCTATATAACTATCATTCTCTTTAAAGATATTAGCACTTATGTATTTCTATTACTTATTAATCTTAAAACTTTTTTTTATTTTAAGCTTCGTTGGTATTTCAACTCCATTTTCAAAAGTTTCTCAAAATCTTGAACTACAGCTTCTTGACTGGTGCCGATGTAATCGTTTAGCAGTTCTTTGAAGTATGCAAATAATCTATTCATTTTTCCAGATATATCACCAATAAGTAGTCCTTAGTTATCTTTTCAAGAAATTGTGTTCTTCCTTTCTTCTGTTTATTAGTTTTAACTTGATAAAAGTTTCTCATGTTAATAGGTCTGCAGCTTTGCTTCCTCTGGTAAGTGGTGGTGGAAATAAACATATGTTGACGCATACAATAAGCTTGGGCATTTGTCAACCCCATCCAAACATTAGTAGATTTGTGTCCAAATCGCACAGTTATTCTCGATTAAAAATGTCAGTTTACGAGCCAAATTTTCGTCATTTGCGGGAGGTTTTAATTTTCTGCTTCAATATGAAGAAATCTGCGGCTGGGCTCATCGAATGCTCTCAAATACTCATGGCGAGACCGCTATTAGTGAAAGAACATGTCATGAGTGCTTTCAACGCTTTAAGAACGGTGATTTTGACATCGGAGACTGGCATAGCGGCGGAAGAAAGGTTTTCAAAGATGCAGAATTGGAGGCATTACTTCATGAAGACTCATGTCGAACGCTAGAACAATTGGCAGAATCATTAGGAGTGACTTAATAAGCCATCTCAAAACGCCTCAAAGCCATGGAAATAATTCAGAAACAAGGAAAAGAAATGTCGAACAGTGTTTGTTTGCTTGTGAACATCTGCTTGAAAGACAAAGATACAGAAGGGATTTCTGTATCGCATTGTGACCAGAGACAAAGCACTCCCAAGCGCAGAAATGATGGGGACTTTCTGGCCATGCTTCCACGTCGACGGCCAAACCAAATATTCACAGCTTCAAGGTCATGCTCTGTATTTGGTTAGTAGTGTATTATGAACTGCTACAATCGTCTGAAACAATCACAGGCGATCTGTATCGAATGCAATTAATGCGTTTAAGCCGAGAATTGAAAGACAAACGGTTGCAATACAAGGAGAGACACTATAAAGTGATTTTGCAGCATGACAATGCAAAACATACTTGGAAACGTTGTAATGGAAGGTCTTACCCTATCCGCCGTATTCTCCAGCCATTGCTCCCTCTGACTATGCACTTACGTTCTTATAAAAAGTCAAAAATTGGACCAATACGTGAATCGCCTCAAAAAAATAAGCAATAAAGCCTCGAATGTCGAGAAGAAACGGCGGAAGCAAAATTGTAGACCTATTATGTTTTATCAAATGATTTCCTACATTTTCAACCCACCAGCATCTTTTTTGCATTTCACAAAATTGCTTTGCATTTTTTCTCAGTTGTTTATAAATGGTTTTATTTTCTTCTGAATTATATTTTAGCATTTTCATTCTTGCTTTATTTAAATCTTCTGACGCATTTTTACAGCCTTGATCAAACCATTGTTTGAGTTTTGTTTTTTTGTTTTTTGAAGTTCTTGCTCCGCTGTCTCTATTACTGCTCTTTCAATATGTACCCAATTTGCTTAATTTTCTTCTTGTTACTTTGTGTTTACTGCTACTCTAAATATAATTTTTATTTCTTTCGTTTTTAATTCTGCTATATTATACCGTCTTAATTAATTATTTTGTTTTACTGGGCAGATCTTATCTTAGTTTCATTGTAAGGAAGAAATGTCCGAATTAGTATCTGCACCACTATAGCTTCTAACATTTTTTACTGATCTTGCGTGCTATTAATATGTGGCCAATTTGATTCCTTGTTTGGCCGTGTGAAGCAATCCATATATCTTTACGATAGAAATATGTGCTCATTATTCTCATATCATATTCAATGGAAAGTTCTATATTTGTTTTCACATTTTCTTTACTAATACCATGCCTACGTATATAAATAACTACATGATGGGGTGTAGAAATATATTGTAGAGGTAGTACCTTTTAATAACAGGCCGTCGCACCTAATATCATAGATAGAAGGAGGCCTGCATAACTGATCCTCACAAAATACTAAACTTTTAGCTTATAGGTTCCAAGCGCCACACTCTGGTAAACTGTATCGACCTGCAGGCTAAACTAAGCTGAAGATAACCAGATATGATGATAAACGATTAACTGCTGGGATGTAATCCCCCTATTCTAAAGTCAACATCTTTGGGTAGAGGGACCAGCAGAGAAAGGACTTTTTGCCCTTAGGTTGGTAAATCGGCCTTTCAGGCGGATGAACCATATGTAATGGTCAACGGCGTAAGGATGCAGAAGACAAGTGAAACCACTGCATTAAAGATTCTTATGGATATACTCTGTTTACAGTATAGATTAAATAAAAGCTATAAGATTTTAAATTATGCAACAATATCAATTACTCGTTATGCATAGTAACTTATACACAGCATATAAATGTTGAAGAAAAAATTGGCGCAAAATGATGGGGAGATAGTTATTATATATCAGTTTCTCTCTTAAAACAACTTTAAAAAATAGTTGGGGCATTAAAAAAGAACCGAACACAATTTTTGTTTATTATTGAAAGTTGATTAAAAAATGAAAATTTGTAGGAAAAGAGACTTCTAATGGTATTATTGTTGGAAATCGAAGAAGAAATCAGAGGTAATTTTTCTGTCGACAAAACATTTTAGACATTGTTCCACCAGGTAAAAGATCAATCTGGAAATAGAAGACCGAAATCAGCAATAATTGTTGAATGTAACAAGAGAAAACAAGGGGTAGACATTTTGTTACCAAATGGCTTCTTATATTACACCCTTAAGAAGATCCATTCGACAATACCACAAAAGCATCTTTAAGATTCTCTTAAACAGGTTAACAATAATGGCTTCAATGGCATAAAAAAAGCTCGAAGAAAACACAATCCAAATAAAGAACCTGAGGGCAGAAATTATAAAACATTTATTTAGAGTGTCAAATGAACAAAAATCCAGGGGTCAGGAAAAATTAAAACGATTTTAATTACACAATAAAAAAGAACAGAAATAGAAAAGTGCGAAAGAGATGCCAATGCTGTTATCAGAAGATACAATGTTATGAAAAGAATAAAGAGAGTAATAACACTTTGTAGAACTTGAAGCAAATCGCTCGGCTCAAATTATTATTAAAAACTCACTAATTATCACGTATCGGCTCATTTAACCCTTTAGTTGTATTTCGTATCTCTTCTTCTGATTGTCCATTTCCTAACCGGAGATTGGTTATCATCAGTGCTGTGCATGGTCCATCTGTGGTCGATCGAAATAGTTCAATGTTGCTGCAGTTAAATTAGTCTGAGGTTTTTTAGTCAAGATATTTTAGGGATGCCAGCATTCATTTTTCCTTTATCTTTCCCCGAATTATGAGTTGCGATAATACAGTACATAATGACCAAAACTTACTAAACAAATATGTAAATATTCAGTAGATATAATTATTGCCCTTATTAATATTTCCAAAATTCTTCAAATTACTCAAAACCGAAAATATTCCTTTTTTATTTTTTAGCATTACACTCAATGTACTGACTGACAAATGTGCATCGAAATCAGATGCGTGTTACCTGGTCCCGATTTCGCCGGGGCTGATGTTAGCTGGGCCCGATTTTGTGGGGCCATGTGCAACACCAGGGTCCTTATTTGGAATTTACGATCTTAAAAGGAATGTTACCTGGCCCCGATTTTGCCGGACCGTGCTCAGCCCCGAGGCCCTTGCACCGCGTCGTCCCGTGTCCAGCCGTTACGAATCGGCCGGAACGCCGGCGACCAAAGCCGCCAGGGCATTTTCCAACCAGCGCAAAGGCGCCCCCCGCGTCCACCAATCCTGGGCAGCCCCGCATCCTCCAGCGGGCTCAGCGTGCTTCTACCGTCAAATTCTGCACCCTACTAGTAGAGTGAGCCCTTAAAATCTGAATCAGCAAAACATTCGGCTCAGTCGCCAGCCCCAAAAATAGTAAACCATTAAGAGTCCAGGTTAGTCGTTTTGGTGCTCTGCTGCCCGGCTCGCAACCTGGTCCTGCTGCCTGGCCCTGCTGTCCGGCTCCGCTGCCCAGCCGCTCCAGCTGCTCGATCGTCAGCCTCGCTGCTCGACCGCCTGCCCTGCTGCCCTCTTCCCGGCTCCGCCAACAGCCCCGCTGCCTGGAACTGCTGCTCGCTTCCCGGCCCCGCTATCGGCCCTGCTGCCCCCAGCTCGCGGCCCGGCTTTGCTGCCCCAGCTCGCTGCCCGTTTCAGCGCGTAAATTAAGTCGTAGGTTAAGTGTTTGTACATTAGCTAAGTAGGTTAAGTTAGCTAGGGTTGATAGGTTAACTTAAGGTAGATTGTAAATATATGTTATCCTAATCGTAAGTTGATTATATATATTCTTTCGTGCCCCACGCGTTGGCGTAGCGTCCTGATTTACCATCGCCCTGGGCCCGACCTGGCAACAGGCGTTAAACCGTGCTAGTTAAGTCGCAATGTGGAATTGGTCACTTAGTAAGGAAGTGACATTTTGAGTTGCACGTTAGCAAAATAAGTTACTATACCTTTTATTTATAAATATGCCATGTAAAAATAAAATTGTAACTTTAAACAAGTTTATCTCTAAGGAATACATGTGGTACTTAGTGTTATAATGAAGAACGGTATTTGTTCATATTCTGCATTTTTATAAATTTATATCTGTAATTTCTTACGATAACTGACATAAATGGCAACAAATATTTGTATTAAATTTTGCTTTAAAAGATAATAATAAAATCGCAACAAGTGCTGACATAAACTTCTACTGATTAAGCTGAATCGAATTCAAGCCTGCAAGTAATTTAAACTCAAAAAATTAAAGAACATCGGTCGAAAAACCGAACACTTCTCAAATGGCGTTATCGATACAATTGTTACTAAATTTTGTAGAAGTATTCTAAATTACAGTTATTAATTAATTTTAATTATTTGTAACAATTTAGATCTTTTATGTTGGACTTGCCAGAGTGAAATCAGAAGAACGGGGCATAAGACACGTTATAAAACGCATTCCATCACCATTTATCGTGCGTTTTAGCTTTCAGACTTCCATAGTCTGATTCTTCTGAACTAGCTTGCGGAATTTTCCCAAAATAAAGATACAGCTTAAAGGAAAATCGCGTACTAATGCGAGACACTCAAAAATTTTTGTAGAATTATTAATACATTCAGAAATTTTCTTCCATATGTACTTTATTTTATACATAGTTTATACTGTTCCAAACTATTTTTCATTTCAATTTTATTTTAATCCAACCAAAGAATAGCCCATATTTAACGCCAGATTTAAACTTTACACCTTTTTTTGTTTTTCTGAAATATTTATAGAGATGGTACGAAAATAAGACACCAAACGAATTAACTGTTCAAAGATTAGTTACATAATTTGATGAAACTGAATCACTAATGGCAGCAAGACCAAACATTAGCATGAGATAAAATCATGTGAAAATATAGCCGACTCGAAATCTTGCACAGTAATCGAACATTTTAAGAAGTTTTCTTAAGAGAATACTCGCTATAAACCTAGACCTTCATGTGTACAAAATTCTAGTAACACAAAGCTTAACCTTACTAACCATTCTTATCGTCAACAGTTCGTCAATTGGTTTTTAAAGCACTATGAAGACAATTCTCACTTTAGCCGAAAAATCGTCTTTAACGATGAAGTGCATTTTCAGCTCGATACATTCGTATAGAAACAAAATTCTCACATTTTTTATTCAAAAAAACTTTTCATAACCCATGAAAAGCAAATGCACTACCAAAGAATTATCATTTGGTATTCGGACAGATTGACAGTTAGGCTTGTACTTTTTCGAATATATGATTCTGAAAATAATATAAGTGTAAATAACGATCGTTACCATTATATAATAGCCCAGCAGTTTTGATACCAACTAAACTACATAAATTTGTAACAAATATGGTTTCAGCAGGACGGCGCAACCTACCATACAGCTCGAGCGACTCTGGATTTATTGCACTAACAATTTCTTGATCATGTAATTTTATGAAACACCGACTTCGACTGGCCAATAAGATTATGTGACTTAACACTTTGCTACATTTTTGCGAGTTTACTTTAAATCCATGATCCGCGCCAGCGATCCATAAGCAATTAACAACCTCGAGAACAAAATTGGACGAAATGAATCAGATTATACAGAAAATTATAATGAAAAATTTTGTGAAAAGATCTAAAATTCGCAGCCAAACCGAGATAGCCAATTGTCAAAAATAGTTTTTCATATTTCAAAGAAGATTCTGTACTTAACAGTCAGCAAAAAGCCAAACATAGAGTAGTTTTATTTAAAATTTAAACCCGCTTTTAATTTTGGCTACCCTTTATTTTAATTTCTAGTACGATGCTAAAATAACGCATTAAGCAATCAATTTCAGCACTCCCTTAAATAAAGTTTATTCAAAAACATATCCTTAATTCATGTATATTTCGAGAAAACATCAAGTTTGTATAAAAATATTTTATTGTTTCTCCTTTATTTATTGTTTTAACAGAAAGTATATTACTAAACACATCAAAAAATAATCAAATATGACTATAATCTAAAGATTTCCTGATTTTTTTGAGCTAAAAATCCAACAATCTTGGTAAAAATGCAGTCAAATGATGTTTTTATGTTGTAGTGTGCTGTACATTCTTTTTTAACGTTACTCTTTAATCTTTCCATGCAGTTTTTTTTTTATATCATGTCGACGCTTTAGTAAATAAAGTCTTTTTTGATCTTTGCTGGTCTCTCTAATACTAAAATGTATACCTAATATTTGGGCGTAGAC
Organism: Sinelater perroti; assembly: GCA_036346155.1. NCBI lineage: Eukaryota > Metazoa > Arthropoda > Insecta > Coleoptera > Elateridae > Sinelater > Sinelater perroti. The sequence continues at coordinate 16,592,628 of JARFIY010000046.1, forward strand.
TTTTGACTGTGTATTCTTCCGCATATTTTATGCTATGTTGTTATATCTATCTCCGATGTTTCACTTCTTTATTAAAACATTGTTTCATATGTCAAATACCTTTTCTATTATGGTTTAAAATTCCTTGAAAAATGAATGCGTTCATTCTTTTAACGCTACTAATAATGCTATGGTCTTTATGGTTAATCTGATAACAAAAAATATTGACAAGGGCACGGATTTTTTTAATATTGCTTCAAGTCGCATCAAGTAGATATTTTGATATTTTTAACTTATTATATCAAGTGTCTTTGATGTACTGACCAAAAGAACAAGTGACATGGGCATTTGGTTGAAGCAGAGCGCTGTTATTACGACTAAGGGTTGTACAACTAATGATATTTATAGACCAATGGGTGTTGTCCATGACAACGGCTGCGTAGAAGTCTGTACTGTTAGGAGGTGAGCAAGAAGTGTGAAAAAAAATCCACCCACAACATATCTTCATGATCGGTGAGGTCGACCCTTGACAGCCAAGGGTGAACAGCATAAAGGGCATGTAGTGATTATACTAGTAGATATGTGAATCGGAGTAATATTGTGGAAACTGCTAAGATTTTTCTTAAATAAGTTTATCATTTCTGCAATGCTTTCTACAATAAAACATAATTGCAAGGGAATTTGTCAGCAAATTTTAGCTCTAGACAAATAAGGGGGTGATGTGTTTCTCCACCTGTTCACGTTATTACAACACAGAATTATTATATGTTGAAAAATTCTAAGCTGGATTTTAGGAGTTTTACTGCTCCTACCCTATATCTCAGATCTCGCTCGTTGCACTGTTTTTGGTTTCTCAAATTTGAACAAAAACCTGAAAAACTTTACATCAACAATGAGGAGGTGCAAGCAGATGGGCATCGACGGTGCCAACAATAAGTACCTGATTTCTCCTCTAATGGAAAAGTGGTAATATCCTGCAAAAGTAATAACGCTTCTTAATAAAGAACGTTTGTACACCTTACATTTTTAAAATATTTTCCTTGATTAAATGAATTGTTTCGCCACAGATAAGCTTCTTAAGTTTCATCTACATTTGTTTTCCATAGTAACTTTATTTATTTTTTCTATTGGTTTTGTTACAACGTGTTTTTACTTTTTTATTTTTTCTTATATACCTTTAATGTCTTTTTTCTATTTATTTATTCTCCTATTCAATTTGATAAACTTATTTTAATTTTTTTTAACTTTCTTGATTCCTCCTTTACTTTTCTTTATTTATTTGAGTTGTTTGCAGAATATGTTAATTTATCGACCTGTTCGTTCATCTGTTGTTAAATTTAGATTAACATCGGGTCTAACAAATTTTTGTTAACTACGATTTACTTATTTGCAATTCACTACTTTCATTATTATTCTTAAATTTTAAAAATATTTTTTTCGAGTACATTCTCTCTAATGTTAATGTACTTTTGTATATTTTTTAAAAATTTGACCTAATTTGAAATATATTTTACCAGATGAGCTTCATGGAGTTTTCGACACATCTTAATGTTGACACCAGTGTTGCGGATTTGCAACTTTGCAAGTATTTTGTTTAGCGACGACATACAACAATTGAAATCATAACAAGAACTTTGTACACCACATAGAGTTATATTACTTCAAAGTGTGAGTAAATGCTCTTGTGTATAGGGCCCTAAAGTTATCTACCACCTTTCTCAAAAGCGGGTATTAAATTACAATGTATATTTGCTATACTTTAAGGGCTTTGGCAGACCACAACAAGTTAACTCTGTTGTGGGTACCAGGGCACTATGGAATTGCAGGTAACAAGAAAGCTGATTAGCTAGCATAAGGACCATCAACTCTATATACAGGCCCAGAACTGGGTTTGGGAGTACCCAAAGGTAAAATTCAAAGCCGAATGAGAGAATGGATCAGAAAACAACATAGAAATACTAAGAAAACAAACCAGGACGAAGACATGGAAAACCTATCTTAAGGATCGTCTCGTAAAGCAACTGAAGAACTATTACTATAAATCAGGGATCTGTTACGAATTATGGAAAAACAATAATGGATCCAGATGAGTACAGCAACTATCCAGTAAAGGACTTGTACAGACTAATACAAGAAACAAGAAGACTAGAAAAAGTTCTGGAAAAGAATAAGAGAAACACAAGAAGTCCGTAAGGCTGCAGTGGTCCGAGAGAAATAGATCAAACAAATAAAACTGATAAAAATTATTTATATTTTGTTATTAAATACATGAGGGCACCTTACATTTAATATTAAAAATTCATTACACTAAATTAAGTATACGGACTGTTAAACTACGAAACTTCAGTCGTGTACCTTTCCCTTGCACGTGCAGGTGGCTTTGCACGAGTCGAGCCTTTCCTGCCCCTTCGGGGTGTGAGTATGGCACAACCAATTTGGCCACACAGAATGCAGCTCTTGGCAGTTGGCCCAGTAGTCGGCGACAGGACATGCGTTCGTGCAGAGTTTCTTCACGTGGCAGGATCGTTTGCATAGACTGCACGGTTTGCCTCTTCGGTACGGCCGACCGAGTTTTCCGGGGCTGTTGCCTCTGAAAATATGCCGGCTGCATGGCTTGTTTGTCTCTATTTGGCGATGCACTGTTAGGCAGCGCGGATGACATAATGCGGTTCTCAAAGTGGGCTGAATAGATTCGGATTCGCTTTGAAGTGCCGTTAGGGAAAAGGCAGAAATAATTAGCTTTGACTAATATGTAACACGCGGTGCGCCAAACTAATTATAAACGAATCAAGCGCTACTTAAACAATGTTTTTGCTGAGTGTTATGTGAGTTTGATCTAATTATAATCAGCAGATCTTTAAATTGGGCTTATATAAATAGAAATTTAAAAATAGTAAAAATTCATAAATAATGTAATACGGCGAACTGTTCGAAATTAAAGCTCGTGCTAAAGCGTTTCTAGTGTTGTTAAATACACTTTTTTGCAATATAACAGCTTTTTATATGTGGTAATTTAAACCAACGGCATATTCTACATTATTTTTAAACAAACTAAATTTTTTTGTAGAATCCTAATAAACCATTTGATTTATTATAGTAAATGTGCTTTTAATACACAATTATTAATTAATAATTATTTAAGAAAAAGGTTGCATAATCAAACATTGTTATTAAACCTTATATAATGTGTGATTGAACTAATAAAGTATGCTTTAAATAATTATGGCGATTATAAAAACTTTCACTACTTCTTTTGGTGAGAAAGTGCATCTTAATTCAAATTGACTTGCACAAAAGAAAGCTGTTAGTGTATTTTAAAAGTTTAAAACTATGGAGTTAATAAAAAGTAAGAGAAAAATAGTATGAACATAATGAAAGTTATACGAATTTGTAACATTTGTAGAAAACTCCTTTGAGGAAGGCTACCAACTATGAGCTCTTAAGCTTGAGCATCAACTATTGCTTTTGTCTGCTTACGAGGTAAATTTTAAAAGTTTCTGACCCGGCTATAATCCGGTAATAACAAAAACAAAATATCGGTAACGCCAGATACCGCCATAGGTGGTTAAATATTTGTAAGAATTTTAGTAGTCTTTTTGTCTTAATTGCGTAGCAACAGTTACTTGAATTTGTAATGCCGCACGCACCATTTTACACAATATTAAAAATTAAATATCGGGCCATGACAAAATTTCACATGGGTCCCTGTGATGATGTTAAAAAATATTTAATTAAGTAAATTTTTTGAGTCGAAAAAGCATCGAAGACGAGCCACATGCAGGTAGGTCAATTGAAGCAAGAAGATTTTGAAAACTAGGTGTTTAAAAGTAAAAAAAATATTCGCAAAGGTAGGACTGTCCAAAACAGTCATACGACGCATTTTCCATGGGCATCTCCATATAAATAAAATTAGTACTAAATGAGCACCCCGACTTTTGTCAGCTATTCAGAAACACCAACGTGTGACCTGTTGTACACAATTTTGAAATTCTACATTCCATTGTTACAGAGGATAAAAACGTGATCCTGTACTATAACTTCCTAGCAAAGAGAAAGCCAATGGAATGGCGCAGACCGGACAGAAAACGACAAGAAAAGCAATCCCGGCTCAACCAACGAAAAGATTATGTTAATTGCCGTATAGTTTTTTTTAGGTCATACTTACTGGTACTGCAATCGTAAAATATAATGGTCTGCAATTAGAGAGATTATTAACTAAATAACTTACATAAGAGAAGAAAAAAATGCAGTAACATTTTTTTTGTTATAAGCGAAAAAACCTGAAAACAATTTGTTTCTAACTCTGTAATTTAAATTTGGGTATGAACAAAAAAACTTACAGCTTAATTTAATGGTGACCATGACACAAAAGTATGCACAAAACCAAAAAGCACGTCAACCAAATGCGCTTTGTGATCATAGCCATCCTGCAAATTATAAATAATACTTAACAAACAAGGAATTAATAAACTTGCCAAATAAATAACATAAGCAAACAGAAGACTGATACCATCTTCATTGTCTAATCCTGTCCAGATTGTCAGTGGACGTTATAATGAACAGCAGGTAAAATTAAATGAACAGCTTACCATCTTTCTCACGGAATTTAAAAACATGTTCGCTCAGTTGATAAAGAGAACAACACATTGCTCAACTTACTAACAACTCTCATAAGTAAATTAAATTCATAATGACTAATATACTTCGAATGCTACATAAAACTCAAATGGTTTACTATATCATAAACAATAATTAAGAGTTTTTTTACACCTCAACAAAATTGACATTATGCTAGTGAGTGAAACCCACTTCACTGAAAGAGCCATGTTTAGAATACAAAACTATTGTTATCTGGCCCCAATTTCGACGGGGCTGATGTTACCTAGCCCGAAATTTTTCGGTGCGTGTGCAACACCAGGGCCCTTCTTTGGAATTTATAATCCTAAAGGAATGTTATCTGAGTCCGATTTCGTGGAGCCGTGTGCAACACTGGGGTTCTTAACCTACAGCGCCGCGACGTACCAAGCGGTTTCCAGTCGACCCGAATGCCACCGACCATAGCCGCCACGGCATTTACCAACCAGGGCAAGGGCGCCGGCGCACTATCCAATCAGCGCAAAGGCGTCCCCGGCGTCCACCAATCCTGTACAAGCTTCGCATCCCCCAGCGGGCTCAGCGTGCTTCCACCCTGAACTCTGCATCCCACCAGCAGAGTGAGGCACAAGCTGAGCCCTTAAAACCTGAGCCACCGAAGCATTCGCTCTCAGTCGACAGCCCCTTAAGAAAAAATCATCAAGAGTCATCAGGTGAGTCCCTTTTGGTTTCTTTTGCTGCTCGCTGCCGGGATCTGCTGCTCGCTTTCCGGCCCCGCTGCCCGGACCTGCTGCCGCCCCTGCTGCTCGCTGTCTGGCTCCGCCATCGGCCCCGCTGCTGCACGCTGTCCAGCTACACTATCGCCCCTGCTGCTCGCTTCCTAGTTCCGCCACTGGCCCCGCTGCTTGCGCTGCTGCACCTAGCACGCGGCCCGGCTTCGCTACGCCAGCTCGCTGCCCGTTTCAGCACGTAAATTAAGTAGTAGGTTAAGTTCTTATACATTAGCTAAGTAAGTTAAGTTAGCTAGGGTTGATAGGTTAGCGTAAGGTAGATTAAGTTTTGTAAGGTTGTAAATATAATTCTAATTCGTATGTTGGAGCCGACGCTTCGTTTTTTAGCCTTCCGTGCCCCACGTGTTGCCGGTCGTAGCGTCCCGACGCCCGATTTATCACCGCCCGGGCCCAACCTGGTAACACTATTCTATTTACAGTGTAACGAACACAGACGGCACTGCATACGTGGGAGTTGCAGTCATCATAAAAAACTCAGTTTCCCATTATAAAGTGGAACGGTATCAAACTGAACTAATACAGGCTATAAGTGATAAAATTAACTCTTTCTGCTTGTTTGTTGTTGTCTTAGCAAATAATGATCTGCCTTCAGATCACTCGCGTGTTATAGTTAACTTAAGTACCTCCACTATTAAAAAAAAAACTCAATCGTAAACTTGTGTTGAAACAAACTGACTGAAAATTATTGCAACAGTATCTAGAGGATAACATAAACCTTAAAATGCAAAAAAAGGTTCCTTAAGGTCTATACGCAGCAACCCATTACCTCACAAACATGGCGAACACGGCATGAAAATCTACTTTTAACGAAACAAACCAAGAGAAATACACAACTTGTGTATAATTAAATACTTAATTTCTAAAAAAAGGCTAAGGAGAAATGGCAAATACAATCCACACAATCCTGCCAAACTATTTACAATCGTTTAAGAGCAAGATAACCACTCAGTTTGGAGAGCCACGAAGAAATTTAAAAGGTCTCAAACGTCCAAACGACCCATGAGAAAGACAAATGAAGAAATGTCTAGATCTAAGCTCGATAAGGCGGACACTTTATTTTCTTAGAAGTAACGGCAAAAACAAAGAAACGACGAAATATAAGAATTCCTAGATACCCCGTGCATAAACGTTCCCATAAACCCATTGAACTAATTTAAGGTGCTTGATAACTAGTAAAATCTTACAAATGCTGCCTATAAAAGCCGTAGTATCAAAGACTACGATTTATAATCGTATGCTAAGCCTCTAGTACTGTCCAATCTTATGGAAATATGCATACATGACAATGAAATGAGCCAGAAAATGTGACCTCATGTCTGCTAATTAGGCTCTTGGCCATTCTGAGTAAATTGTTTGAGAAACTCTTTCTTAAGAGATTACGAAAAGATACAAATATAGTTACACATATGTCTCACCAACAATTTGGGTTCCGAGAAAACCATTGAACTACACATCAAACGCACAGGATAGTACATAAAAATCACCTACCCTGAAGGAAATAAACACTGTACTTCTCTTTAAATAAAAAACGTTGTTACCAAGCTACTTCTATTTACTCCTTAAATCCTATCTAACTGACCGATATTTTTCCGTCAAATATAATTATGAACTATCCTCATATCACCTTATCAAATCTGGTGTCTTTCAGGGTAATGTTTTGGGACCCCTCCTTCACTTTATCTACACAGCTGATTTGCCAAAAACTGATAATACTCGGACTGCTACCTTTGCCGATGACGCCTCAATACTGTCCACTCACGAAAACCCGGTAATTGCAATTCCTTACCTTTCAACAGCATCTCAACAAAATTAACTCATGGTTTGATCAATGGTGGATAGAAATTAACCATTCAAAATCTACTTAAATAAGATTTACTATGGAAGCTAGCGTTTGCCCACCAGTTAACAGTAATAACATTTGGGTACCAGTAAAAACGGAAGCTAAATGCTTAGGACTACATATTGACCAACGGCCGCGTGGAACAAACGTATACAAGCTAACCGCAAGCAATTAAACCCCAAATTGGGTAAAATGTATTGGCTTCTTGGTAGGAAATCAAAACTATCAATCAGAAACAAACTATTACTTTATAAAACTATGCTAAAGTCAATTTTGACATATAGTATACAACTTTGGGGATGTGCCAAGCCAACTAGAATTAAAACGCCGCCTTGGCTCGTTACCGATCAAAGAATTCATGAAGACTTTGACATATCATTCGTTGCTGAAACATATCGCAACGAATTACCATAAAAAATTAGACGAACACAATAATGCCTTGTATTTGTCGGTTGGCATTTTCGCATTTTCAGGTCATCATGCAAAATGGACTCCACAAATCCTGCAGATATGCCAATTTTAGAGGCGATATAAACGGTCTTCTATAATAACTTGCTTCACTCGCGCTATCATGGTTTTGGTCCGGCTAGTTTGTAACCGAAGCTACTTAAGTTCATTGTCGCACGTCTTTTGACCTTTTTTATACTTTTTTTAACATCCATAACGCTTTCACCGCATGTTTCACTCAATTGGCGAATAATTTTGATGGACGTTTCACCAAGCAAGTGGAAAAAACGGATGATTACAGGTTGTTCTTGAATAATAAACGTCGCCGCTTAAAGTATACAAACAACATTGTATGGTCCTGCCGTCTATATTGCAATTTTAGAAATATTTTCGGCGTCTTTCAAAATTAAAGAAAAAGAAAAGCTAATTAGCCCAGTAAAAATAACAATAACACAAACTAAAACAAAGTAAGAAATCAAGGAAACCTTTCCAATCAATTTTAAGTAAAAAAAAGTTTAAGGCAAGGCGATCCTTTATCCTCCACCTTATTCAACTTAATATTTAAAAAATTCGCAAGGAAAGTAAACGTAAACCCAAGAGGAAGCATATATGATAGAAACTGCCAATACTTAGCATTTGCAGACGATATAGTAATCTTGGCACGGCAGAACAAGCGTTAATGACAACATATTGTGAACTAGAACAAGAAGCCAAGAAAACAGGATCAATAGTAAACTATAAAAAACCAAATACATGCCGAATACGAGAAATAGAAGAAGAGAACAAAACAACATCTACATAGATAAGCACATAATACAGGAAGTCTTGGTATTTTAATACTTAGGAAGCTTATTTACAAACAATAATGAAACAACCGAAGAAATAAAAACAAAACTAACAGTTGGAATTAAAAGCTACGATGCGCTTAAAACATTCCAATATATATATATATATATATATATATATATATATATATATATATATATATATATATATATATATACACAGCCCCTTTGGAACTCTTCCTGTCTTTTGCAATCTCTTTCCACTCTCTAACACTTTTTCTTTCAGGTCTTCCCAAACAGCTTCTCTCCACGTTTTCCTCTGCCGACCTTTTCTTCTTTTTCCGCCAGGTATTTTCCAAGCAATGTCTTTTACAATTCTGCTATTGTCCAACCTCTCCATATGCCTCAGCCACTGCTTCTAGCCTTTATTACTTGTATTATGGGGGGTTCTTTGTACAGCTCTTACACTTGCGTATTTGTTTGTCTCACCCATGCTTTCTCCACTTTTTCCCACCAAAACTCTTTCGTATGACTTTCCTTTCCCTTTCTATTTTTTGCCAATTTTTCTCTGTCAGGGTCCATGTCTCACAGTCGTACGTTAGTGTCGGTCTGATTATGCTTTGCTTTACGTGAAATGTCATTGGACCTGAGCAAAGTGTTCAGATCTCCTACGCTTCTATTACTTTTAGCAATACTTAGATTAATTTCCGTTTCTTCATCGCACCTGTTATCTATCAGCACTCCCAGGTACATATATTCTTCAACTTCTTCAAAGACTACTTCTCCTCCACTTTCTGTTTCAATCGTTAACTTCTCTATTCTTTCTGATCCTTGTTGGTTTTTAAGTTCCATGTATTTGCTTTTGTTTTCATTAATTTGGAGACCTACTTGGTTTGCTGCACTGATCAATCGTTCTGCCACTTTCTTTAATTCTTTTTTACTCCCAGCTATTAACAAAATGTCGTCGGTCTACGCCAGGCATTGGTGGCTTTTGGTAAAAATCGTCTCTGTTGTGTTTACTCTGCTTTCTCTTATTACCTTCTCCAATATTAGATTAAATAAAACTGTAGACAGCGGGTCTCTTTGACGAACTGTGAACTCTTCCGACATATGGTCATTTACCTTTACTGCCCTTATCGTTTGTCTTAGTCATTTGTACAAGGTTTTTTTTGTGGTGGTTTAAGTGCTACTAGAGCTTCTACCAGTTTTTCCCTGTTTATCGAATCATAGGCCGTTTTGAAATCTATAAATAACATATGGGTTAGAATTTTGTATTTGTAGCATCCTGTAAGTATTTGTTTCAGCAAGAATGTCTGATCAGTTGTGGATCTGTTTTGTCGGAAACCCGCTTGGTATTCGCCTAGAGTTTTCTAGTTCTTTCTTTATTAGTGTTGCCAGGATTTTGTAAACAGTGTCTAATAAAGCAATGCCTCTATAGTTTTTTTTTTATTTATGGCGTACTTACAGGCACTGCAGCCTCAAGGGCTTATTGTGCCCACTAATATGCACTTAGTCTAGGACGTTCACACACACCCATGGGTTGAGCGAAATTTGAATTCGCGCGCGCCGGCTAAAGGACAGAGCCGAGTGGTTGAACCATCTGAGCCACCGCGTCCCCTGCCTCTATAGTTACAACATTTAGTTGTGTCACCTTCTTTAAATATAGGTACTAGTATCGCTTTATTCCATTCGTGGGGCATTGATTCCGCTTTCCAAATTTCTTTTATGAGCTCACACACCTCCTTTCTTAAGAATTCCCCACTGTATTTTAGGTTTTTGGTCATAATACCACTTTCTCCTGGATTCTTGTTATTTTTCATCTTATTTATGACTTCCCTATTTCCTGCATTGTTGGTTCTTTAATGCTACGTTTGTTTCCTGACACTTCTTGATAATGAATTTTCTTTACTTCCTTCTGTATATCTTTGTTTAATAACCCGTTAAAATATTTTTTCCTCTTGGTCTCCCACCAAATCACCATTTTCATTTTTGATATAAATAGTTTTTTCGTGGTTTCTTTTTCTGATATTTTTCACATCCTTGCAAAAAATTTTACCTCTTTCCTGTTGAACTTGTCTTCTATTTCTTTTAATTTTTCTCTAAGGCTTTCGTTTTCGGGTTCTGCACATTCGTTTTACTTTTTTCCTTTGCTCTTTGTGTTTATTGGAAATAGTGAGGCAAATATATGGCCAAATAAAAGAAAGAAAAGAATGGAGACTAAAAATGAATTATGAATTAAGAAATCTATAAGAAAGCCTAGACATAGTAGTGACAATTAAGACGCAAAAACTGAAATGGCTAGGCCCCTAATAAGAATGAAAAGTGACAGAGGGTCAAAAATGACATTCAAAAAAATCCGGAGGGTAGGAGAAACGAGGACGACCAAAGAGAAAATAGAGCAAAGATGTAAAAAATGATTTAAAGAAACTGGGAATAAGAACTTGTAGAAGAAAGGCCATAGATAGAGAGGAATGGAAGAAGATCATTGAGCAGACCAAGACCCTGCAAGCACCGTAAAGATGATAATTGAAAGTGACAGCAACACATTAGTCTTTCTCGTAAAAATGGTAAGGGCCATTTACTCAAACTTTATTCACCGCACATAAAACAGTGACACGTTTGTTGTAGAAAGACCTGTCATGAATATCTCGCGAGCTACTATCACTCAATAATAAAAGATTTATTTATTAATAAACCTTGACAAATGGAAAAACAGCTGCGTTATGTAATACGCTTTCCAAGGTGAATCCATACATTTTCAAGCGATTTTGTCATTCGCATTCGGAAAGTTTTTATGCAACAATTACCTTCTGTAAATAAAAACGAAGATCGTGGTGCAAAATTCCTGTACGATACGACTAGACTTTCATGTTTGGATGCAAATAGTCTTAAAACCGCAAATTTGAAAGGCTTATTACATCAATGTTTTTCAGTGAAGAGTACATTGGGGAACCACAACGGAATCATCGTCCATCGTCCTATGTTTGTTGGATTTACGACATAATGGCCACTGTAGCTCCCTCTCGGTAAAACTTCCCGGCTACCTGTGTTTAATAAAATTTAGTTCCCCCACCCGCAGATCGCCCTCAGCTTCATAACTATCTTTTAAATTAGGAAGAGAATTTTGCCTCACCCCATACAAATGACAAGTGATCACATAAACTGCCAGTTGGATCAAAAGTTAGTGTTTTGTGCTGATAACATTTTCCTCCAAACTATTTTCTTTAACACTCACTATCAATTCTATAAAAACCTAAAATATGCATCCAAAAATGTTACAAAAACAAACAATTTAATCAAAAATATATATCATAGTGTGAATTTGATTACAAAGTAGAATAGAAGAAACAAAGATAAAACATAAAAAAGAAACTCAAGATAAACAATATATTTTAACGAAGATAATTTAAAAGACATAAAAAACTAAAATTATATAAAAATAGAATTAAAAAATAATCTGCAAAAAAGAAATATCTTCTTATAATTGTCTTATCTCCCTAAATTTCTTTCTTTCTTTCTTTCTAAACTTGTAATTCTATCTCCTCCTAGACGCTTCAACCGATTTCCTTGAAACTTGCCCACCACATTCATAACTATATTTGCTAATTCGTGCAAAAATCAGCCTTCTAACTTAATCGTTTTTAATTATTTAAATATTTTGATTATCGTATTGTATAGATGTCACACCTGTGACAGATAAAAACTTTTTTTTTTTGAAAAACGCGTGGTCGGATACAGCTGTTTTAGAATAAAAACAAACATTCTGTTACTGTTGCCAACATTAATGTAGAGAAATTAAAAATTGCAAATGAACGTAAAACGTAAAATTACGGAGTGCATTATGAACGAGCGTAGAATATTAATTCAACTTTACGTACGTATTTCCTATGGGCGGCTTATGCTTACGTCCACCATGAATGGGCGTTAAATTGTTCCATGTTTCTGATCCAGAGAAAAGCCGGTCTAATTAAGTTATACGTTCGACCTTGCAAAAATTTGAGGGAAGGCGGGTGAAAAATTGTCAGTCTAGGACGCCAAAAATATCTTTTGGCGGGCAACTCCTAGTTTAAACTATAATTATAAAAGATAATTTAAACGAGAACAACTATCTCTCAGTATTTCAGTTCAACGAACTCTACTTCATGCATTTTTAGTTTCTTAATTGATATCTTATAAAACAGACATTGAACGCATCTATTGCGCTACCGCAAAGGCCAATCCGCGCCAATAGCACAGGCTTCAATGACAGATTTATTAGTTTAACGGTTCCATTAGAAACCGGCGGGCTCTTGAGAAATGCGCCTGGATGCAAAGCGATTTCGTTCGCGGCCCAGCCGACCACGACGTTTCCGAAGCGGCCTTTTGTGTGAGGCACGCTTCATTTAACCTTGCTTCCCCGATAAGGAGCGGAACCTCATTGTAGCAAGAAAGTGAAATTATGCAACGTGATCGCGCGGAAAGACTCCCCGAGCTGATTCTGCGCCAATTACGCGTCACGCTCCGGGGGCTAATTAGCCGAGTGGAATCTTTGCGAGCGGCCGCGCAGGCTGGTCGATGGCTTCGGGACTTACATGGGGCAGTAGTTGCAGACGTAGCTGAAGTAGCTCTTGCCGCGCACGCTGCCGATGCGGTCGCACTTGTGGAAGCCGCAGCCCACCTGGTGGGTGGTCGCCCAAACCATCTGGGTGTAGTGTCCTATGACCAGCAGCTCGTTGTAGGAGCTCCCGAAAGTAAAATTTTCCTTCTCCAGCCACCACGTTTTTATGGCGAACAACCTATAAATAGAGATCTATGAAAGTTTGTAAAGTAATATTATAATTAATACCATAATAAATCTTGAATAAAAAGTAAATGCATGTTTATTTTATCTAAAAATTTTTATTTAAAAAACATTTCTTTTCGGCGTTATTGAATTAACAAACCTCTGAATCACTTCATCAAATAAAGATTCTGTAGAAACATACTCTCAATAAATACTAGTGCAAGTCCATCACTTTTTCTTATTTTAACGTTGATCTCAAAAAGTTTTTCGCGCTCTTAAGAGCTGAAAAAGATCGTTTTAAAGTGCACTTAGTTAACTGTACAATTTATAAAAGTTCTCAGAAGAATAGCAATATTGTGAAAAGTAGAGACTACCTCCAATGACTTCAATAATGCTAAGAGTTTTTGTAGTTCTGATTGTGTTTTTAGTTTGGTATCCTTTTCTTCCTTGTTCATAATTTCCGTCTTTGTTTTCAGTAACTGGAACCTTTTTCTTGTAATGCCTGTTTTGTGAAGGTCAGTTTCACACATCAATTTGACTTTGAAAAATCTTCTTTTGAAACAGTGTTTCTACAAGTTTCTAGAGTACTGTACAGAATAATCACCTTTGTTGTATCTATATTTTCTCCTTGAAACCACTCACTTACTTTTCAAGACTACAAAAATACTGTTCCAGAAACATACCAATACCATTTCAAGACTTTTAAGTGTTTCTAATATTACATTTGCTTTAAACTGTTCGTCCATAGTCTAGTCACTATATGCATGAAAAATATATAAAATATGCAATATAAAACAGTTAAAATACGCACCAAAATATGCAAAATAAAAATACGTGTTTTAAATAATTACTTTTACTTTACAATATCTATATTACATGTATACTTATGCGAAAAGGTTATAAACGCATTGTTAGCAGGGAAAAACAAGCATAAGAATATTTTATAAACCTAAAATATGATTAACTCAAATTTTTATTACAAGTTAACTGAAACTTACTACATATTTTTCTAAGTTGTCGAATAGTTAAACATTGTCTTCGATAGCTTAACAAATGCTTGAAGCTTGAAAATATGCGTTCAGCTTTGCAAGAAGTAACAGGTGCGTACTTAAATGCACATATTTTAATTAGATCCAATACTAGATTATCCCTCTGCTCACCGTTTGATACGTCGTTAATTTTTTTTAACATGATGTAGTCTTCATTTTTGGCAAAGATTTATTTAAACTTTTTTGAAAGTTTTATTGCTGCTTTCAGCAATTGTGCTTTTCCAAGCTTTTATTAATGCTCAAACATGATGTAGAGAAAACCCTCGTTTCTCAAATTTTTCAATATCAGTTGCAATACAAACAAAATTTGATTTAATGTAAACTAACGGCTGTTTAATTGTTGGATGTCTAAAATACTTAATACAATTTTTAACTGAAGCTGAACTTTAAGAATCAAACTGAGAAACGACATATTTGATTTTAGTGTAATTCATTGAAAGTTAGAATATGTAGATTATAACTTAACCAGGTACCCCATATTGTTAAGAGCAGTTCTGGTGGTAAAGGGGGCAGAATACGTTTTCTTATATACTTGAACTCTAAGGTACTTTGATAAAAATCTTTTTAACATTCGACGATAAACTGTTAGCTAAATTATATTCGAATCTAACAGTTTCAGCAATGCGATTTAAATCACGGGCTTTAAATTTTATGAGGCTTTTATCGTACACTATACAGCATCTCTAACCCTTAATATTATTTTATCCATTAGCATTTGATTCGCCAAATAAAAATTACTAAAAGATTCATTAACGAATCCACCTATCGTTACATTATTGATTTTTGCTAAAGCTTTTGACCAAATAATCTCTTACAGGTTTATTTTCATTCAACTTACCCAACACGATATTAGTTATAAACCGACCTTCAATATCAGTTGTTTCATCTAATAAGTATACAGCTTTTCTTCCGCCGATTTTTTAGACATGCGAAGCATTATTATAAAAAACTAACAATACATTTACAATTCAAAATATTGTCCATCGCTGGCCACTCTTTCTCCCATCTTTCGGGCAGCGTACAAATCCCGCGTCGAAAAAACTGCTCATCTTTGGAGGCTACTCACGAATAGA
This sequence comes from Sinelater perroti, assembly GCA_036346155.1. Lineage (NCBI taxonomy): Eukaryota > Metazoa > Arthropoda > Insecta > Coleoptera > Elateridae > Sinelater > Sinelater perroti. The sequence continues at coordinate 16,607,947 of JARFIY010000046.1, forward strand.
TCCAATTTTTGACTTCTTTATAAGAACGTAAGTGTTCGTCAGCCAGGCCATGTGCCATCGATCGAAAGAAGTGATAGTCAAAGAGAGCAATGTCTGGAGAATACGGCTGGTGGGGTGGGTATGTTTTGATTGACTTTGCGACATGGAGTTAAGGGATCTACGTGATCAGAGAACAGATTTTTTTTGTTCTATCTTGAAGACCTTTGTAGTACCCAGATGGTGCTGGAATTGTAGCTCTACAGTTATTTAAATATAAACCTACAAATCTACGGTGGGGATTACAACATTTTCTATCTCGTCACATTTATGGCCACAATTAGGAATAAACGACGACATCGTTCAATAGGAATTCCCGTATTTGCATCACAAAAACTAGTTGGTTTGTGTGCAACACATCTGGTGTTTAATCCACAATTAGGGAATAATACTTGGCTTTTACAAGCTCTTAGACAATTGCTGCCTTAACGTGGCGCTAACTGTATAATGAATTTATTAATCGTTGTACTTGACGGGTAAAAGGAAATATCTTTATTTTTAAATTTTGCTATGTTCACCTAAAAGAATCGAATTTTAAAATTAAACCTGCATGGCCACTTTTCTGGCCATTTCTTACAAAGCCTAATATTTAATTATAGTCAAGAAGCTAAAAAATTTACAACTGTATCAACTTTAAAAGAACATTTTGCCTATACAAAGATTCTTCCTTATACTGCTTGTCTTGTTATTTTACAATTTACTCTTTGTGAAACTTGACTTCTACTAATAAATTTTTAAATGCACTATTTGTATTTAGAGCTGTTGCTATGATCGTTTATTAGATGGTTATTTTTATAGTCATAAAATCTTTTATGGGTTGCATACTTTCTTTCAGATTTTTTAAAGTAAAAATCATTGTTTTGTTGAATGCTGTTGTAAGCCACCGACTCACAAAGAGTTCATTATTTACTCATTACAGTGCTGGATTATCAAGTTATATAGTAGGGTTTATCTTTGAGAGCATTTTCAGACTTTTACAGCTATATATTTAATGCTCTACAATTTAGACTTGAATAGTTATTATAACGAGTGCTTTATTACCCGCTCTCAAACGAAAATTTTCTATCGCTTGCGGTTCCGGAAATATAATACCTCGGCCGCGCCTGCCGCCAAGCCAGAATTTGCCATTCGGAGGCGTTCGGGTCGGCACGAACAACCTGTGTGACAGCAGCAGCAGCAGCAGCAGCACTCATAATTTTTTTTATATATATAATTTGCAATGCAACGGTTAACGGTTATTATAACAACACTAATTTATTTACACCACATTTGTTCGCTGTATGACTTCTTCCGAAGAAAAATAACCCAACATCATGTAACGATTTTAGACTAATTAGCCTAATGAGTCACGCACTAAAGCTATTACTAAGAATCATACAAAATAGAATATACAGAAAATGTGACATGATGGTGGCCAATTCTCAGTTTGGATTTAGAAGCGGTCTAGGGACTCGAGAAGCACTATTCAGTATGAATACCTTACTGCAGAAGTGCAGAGAATACCAAAAAACAACCTTCGTCTGCTTTATAGATTTTGAGAAGGCCTTTGACCGAGTTCAGCACAATAAACTTATACAATCGTTGACTAAAATAGGACTTGACGACAAAGACGTAAGATTAATTAAAAACTTATACTGGAATCAGAACAGAACGAACAAAAGATGGCGAAACGAATGAGATTAAAATTAAACGCGGAGTGAGACAAGGGTGTGTTCTATCGCCACTCCTGTTTAATGTATACTCAGAACAAATTTTTCAAAATGCAGTTTGGGAAGCAACAGAAGGAATAAAAATAAATTGTGAGATTATCAACAACATCCGATACGCTGATGATACTGCGATGTTGACTGAAAATATGGAAAATCTACAAAATCTCTTGACAAGAATAAATGAGGAATGTGAGGAAGCAGGACTGAGTATGAATATTAAGAAAACCAAGTTTATGGTCATTAGCAAAGAGCCTGTTGGTCGAGTTCGACTTACAATAAATAATAGGTCAATTGAAAGAGTCTTCAAATACAAATATCTAGGCTGTTGGATAAATACAGAATTAGATCCGGATGATGAAATAAAAGTAAGAATCGAAATTGCAAGAAACGCATTTATAAAATTCAGAAGTATGCTGTGTAATAAAGGCCTAAATCTATCAATCCGTATAAAATTTGTAAAGTGTTATGTGTGGTCTATTTTATTGTATGGCGTTGAAGTATGGACCCTAAAGAAAGCTATAATGAAGAAAATCGAAGCATTTGAGATGTGGATATTCAGAAGAATGCTGGGTAGAAAGAGTAAGCAATATCAAAGTATTACGCAGAATTGGTAGAGAAAGAGAATTACTGACTACAATTAAAATGAGAAAAACGTCACATTTTGGGCATATTCTAAGAAATAATAAATACAATATACCGCAGCTTATAATCAAAGGAAAAATTGAGGGAAAGAAAGGTGTCGGTCGAAAACGATTACCGTGGATGAGAAACATCAGAGCGTGGACTAACATGAGCGTTGAGCAACTGTTCCGAGCTGCCATGGATCGTCAACAATTTCACCAGGTGGTCGCCAACCTCTAATTAGAGAAGGCATTAAAGAAGAAGAAAATGACTTCTTTCATTGGACTTCCGCGAATGCATACCGTCTCTACTTTATATTCAAACATGCGGTTCTAGAACGAATCAGAACGTTCTGGAATTTAAACTCATTCTGGAATGTTTTTAAAAACCCATTACACATCAATGAACGATAAATGTACGATTTTAAAGTTTAATAATTACTATTTATTTAAAGTTTCTCTGATTGAGTTCATTTTTTCGTTCACCTAACTCAAATTTTACACCCCCTCAATCCTAGCATCTTAGGCTATAGCTTAGTTAGTCAGTGGGTTAATTAAGCCATGTTTATTTCACAATTAGAATTGCTTAGTTCCACCTATTTATATTTTGGTTATATTTTTTCACTTAGATAGATGCTTCAAACCAAATTTTAATAAATTAGTAACTTGTTACAACAGTTTACTATTAGCTCTAAAATTGTCTGTTTGTTCTAAGCGTATTATTTTTTGTTGCTTTAATTAAAATTAATTTGCAAAGATGCAGTTAGCATTTTTTTGGATTAAACTTTTTAATGTAATTATTGCTTTTTTAAATGTGAATTATTTATAACCCACTTTACAAAAAAATACTAAGTAAATGCGCTGTAAGAGATAGTAATATTGGAAGAAACCATCTAGCGATGATACTTCTTAAAGATTTTCTTTTAAGCAAATTGAGGATCTATGTTCTTTATAGGTTTTCGGTAGGGGGACAATCTTACAACAACTGCCGCACTAATTTATTGCTGTGTCCAGGAAACTTCTAATGATAACTGATAGTAAATCTTCTAATTTGTAACGTGGTCCAGCCACCAATGCACAGATTGTCTTACATTACAACTGTTGAATTATCTTATTAGCTTAGCAAATCTCTACAGTTGTATGAAAAAGGTCCAAATTGGTTTTAGTTTATTCTTGTACAACATAAGGATGTAAAATAGGAAGACAATTCAAACTCAATAAAAATTTTTCTCTTTACCAAAACTAATTCCGGCCCCCGGAAACGACACCATTGATTATTTCGAACATATCATGCCCGCTGATTTTATAAACTAAATCGTCGAATAGACAAATCGTTATGCAGTGTCAGTTTTACTTGTACAACAAACTAAAAAAAACAAACAAAGATTACGGCTTGGAAAGATGTCACTAGCCATGAGTTCTTAATTTTTATGGAATCATTGTTTTAAATGGATAATATTAAATTGAATAGACTGAACGGTCACTGAAAAACAGATTAATTATTTGGCATTTGAATTTTCCAAATGATCGGTTGTTTAAAGTAAGAAGAATTATAAAATTATTCGAACAGCACATGAGTAACATTTATTATCCTGATCGGGGTCTTAGTCTGGATGAATCAATGGTTTTATGGCAGAGTTAATTACTTTCCCACAATATATAAAAAATAAACATTATGAGTACGGAATTAAATTATTTTAACAACTCGTAACGAGCTTATTCTGAATTTTATGGTCAGAGATGCTAAATGACTTTGGTGACGAAGGTCATTCAGAAACTGTTGTTTAGTTTATTGGGTAGAAAATTAGGTGTGAGTTGTAGTCTATTTATAAATAATTATTATAACAACTTCCATCTTGCAATGTGTTTTCTTAACAAAAAGACTTATTACTCAGAAACTGTATGAATAAATCCCAACAATTTTCCAATGCAAGTGAGAACAATTAAGTTGAAAAAAGGAAAGGCGACAGCAAAATATATCAATGGCGTAATGATCGCTAAATGGAGGGGCAAGAGAAATATCAGTTATTTTTTAATAAACATTTAAATAAAATATTAAAAGTAAAAAACAAGCGAAACCTAATTATTAGTAAATTAGTAGTAAAGTACAAGTTTATCTCAGATATTGACAGCCAGGACCAAATGTTAGCGTGCTATCTGTGCAAACAGAAGGCAATTAAATGGTCTACTAATTTTTTTTTACAATTTGCAGCTAATGTCGATCAATGGTCATAAATTATACGAATACTACTCTGTTCAAAAAATAAGATAAAAACTTTTATGTTGGCGCAACTTTTAGTAATATTCGCTTCTAATTTCAGTTTGATACGTCCAATAATTAATTAGTTACAACAGTTTTTTATATCAATTTATGCTTTTTCAAATTTTTAAAATATCTAATATTGTTAAACAAAGAAAATCCATTAAATTAATTCAATTGAAGCATCTAAAATGTTGCAGGAAGCATTTGGTACTTAATCTTTATTGGGAAAAATTGTTTTCCAGAATATAAACCTCGTCCTGGTCGTTCATTAACATTAATAATCAAAGAAAATATTAAAACAATTAAAAACAATGAAAAGTCACAATTTAACTTTAGCATATTAATAGGTTCAGTAATTTTTGGACTTGAATCATTTGTCAGCAACACTCACCAATCATTATTACCATGCAACTTTTCCTGTTCAGTCAATTAAAAAAAGCATTTTGAAGAACCTTATTTGATTAAGTTAAATAGAATCAAACAATTCCAAAAAGTGAATATGAAAATTGTTTCCAGTATTGGATTAATAGTTAGCGTATGTGATGAAAGAGCATTACTTTGAAGGAGACAAAATAAATTTGGATGAATAATTAAATAGTATGTATTTTGTCAAACACTTACTTTACTTTTTGAACCTAGTAACAGAATAAAAATTTTGAAACTAAAATGAATTTGTTTGATTTTCAAGTCAGTCTTAAAAACAACATTAAATTTAGTAATAATTCAAACCCTGTAAAAAAAAGACGAAGAAAGCGAATACCGTTTAACAGAGCGTAATGTAGTGAAATCGGTTAAGGTGATGAGGAAACTGTGTAAGAATTATGTGAATCTGAAAGACAGAGACAATTTATGTGTGCAAATCTTGCCTTACATCACCTGAGTACTACTCAAATTGTGCTAACATTATAATAATTTAAAAAATTTAAACTTTTGTTTGAAATATGCACTTGAGAGCAAAACAATCGACTCACTAGCTGCACGCGCATTTTCGTTTTCTGCTCAGTCTAAGAAAAATGAAAATAAATACATTAACGTGCAAAAAGTACCTTTATTATTGATCTTTAAAAAACTGTTGCTATTGCATTAATTGAATGGCGCATTACGAATATTTCTAATTGGAACGCAACTGCGCGACGACTGTCATTGGCCTACAGTACACTTGCAATCCGGTCATTCATATCAGTCACTTATCCGAAGTTGACGTAAGTAAGTGAATTAAGTGCTCGAGTAATCCGCAAGAAGATGGACACCACAGCCGACAAAGCAGTCCAGGCAGTTGCATTGTTAAGAGAGGATTTCAGTTAGAGGGCCGTGGAAAATCAAGTAAATCTGAGTCAATCAGCTGTGTCGAGAGTGTGGCGTCGGTACCGGGAAATCGGTGGCTATGTCCACCGACAAGGAGGTTGTAAACGCAGAAAAAGACGATCTAATTTTCGTCTCAATCTCCCTCAGAAATTGACATATGACTGTCGTTGATCTCAAGTAAGAGCCAAGTGCAAACAGAGATGTGGTCGCCAGCACTTAGACAATGAGAAGACTGAAAGCAACCAAACCGGCCCAAAAAAGGTAATCACGGGTTCAAGCTGATTGTAATCCAAAAGCAAAGCTAACTGAAATTTGCTCTCGAACATCTTGATCGAGACCTCGGCCATTGGAGTCAGATATTATTCACCGACGAGTCCAAGATGTGCCTACATGGCAACGACAGCAGACACCGGGTCTATAGAAGGCCAACATATGGAGGTGGCTCTTTCAAGTTCTGGGCGAGCATTTCTATACATGGAAAAACTGAGTTGGTTTTCGCAGCGGACCGCTACATTAAGGACATTCTGGAGGAACATGTTTCGTTTGCGGGATTTGTTGGTGAGGATCTCATGCTAATGCGCGTTGCCACACTGCGCGAGTGATCACTACTTACCTGGCTGAGGTCGGTATACCGAAAATAGACTGGCCTCCGTGTAACCCAGACTTGAAATCAATTTAACATGTTTGGGATGAGCATAAGCGAGGAGTCCAGGCCAGAAATCTTGCACCAGGGAGCGTGATTCAACTGAGAGCGGCGTTGATTGAAGACTGGGAAGCAATCTCTTAAGACAGCATAATGCGTAATCGCTTGGAAAGTACAATTAGGAGTAGAGGTTGCAATACCACATATTAAAAAAATCATTAAAATAATTTCAACTGGGGTCATTTTTTCTCTTTCATAATTACCTTTTTCCTTTCAACTCTTTTCTGTTACACATATTTTGTCAGCCTAGAAGTGGCTATCTCAGAACTGCAAAAAGTCAGCACTATCCTCAGTAGGTGGTTCAAGAAATGGAACCTATCCATCAATTATGACAAATGCGCCACAAAAATCTTCACATTAAGACGATTTAATAACCCATCAGAAATCACAATTAACGGACACTCCATTTAGTGGAACGCCACCGACAAACCCGTTAAATACTTAGGTATATATCTTGACACCAGCTCACCTGGAAATACCATGTCCACAAAAAATTAAACGAAGGGCACACGAGACTAATCCAACTCTACCCACTGCTAAACCGCAAGTCCACCTTGCTTCCTCAATGTAGCGCTATCATGTACAAATCACTGTTACGACCATTAATCCTCTATGGGTGTGTCATATGGGGCAACACATCCAAAACGAATCTTCGCAGAATCCAAGTATTCCAAAACAAAATCCTGAGGATCGCTGTCAACGCTCCCTGGTTCATCACAAACCAACAGCTACACTACGAACTGGGTATTTCCACAATTGAGCAGATAATAGCGAAACTTACTAAAAAATTTCATGCCAATCTCACCAACTTCAGTGATGCAGCTTACTACACACTGGGGCAACGCGGCATCCACGCAAGGCCAAAACGAAAACTACCCCAAGATATATTTCTCAGTGACTATAGTGATGATAATTAACACAAGTGGTGGATTCCAAATCTAGTGCTCTTATAGTGCAAAGTAAACGATAATAAAACTTTCTTGCGGTCATACCGCTTATGCTATTCAATATATATTATGTATTACATACTTTGCTATCAATGTCTTGTAAAACAATGTAAATTGTTGAGCAGGCAAATTCCTAATTAAAAAAAAAACATATTTTGTCGGAACAAGTCCAATTCCAATCAAAATGATATCATTTAAAACCTCAGTTTTTAAGCTTTTAAACAGTACACTGAACTTTACTTGAAATGCTATCGAAGTGGATGCACATTCTCTCAAAACTCTAGGATGTTGCTGAGTAGATTGTTTTGCTCTTAAGTATAGTATGTGTTCAAGGGTTTATTTTATCAAATTAATATTTACAAGCGAGAGCACAACAGCCACGAGGTAAAAACCTCGGCTTGCCACACTAGCGCGCGGCGAGCCCTAGGTTCGACTCCCAGGTCAAAAGCAACGGCAAACATCAAATGGTTTCCGACAGTCATACAAACACCTTCGGCGGTTTTAAAGTACATTCTCTTTCTTCTAACGGGTTAGACTAACTACCTGCCCGGGGTATGACCAACATGGCTCATAGTGCTACACGAAATTTGTAGTAGCGCGTAGTGTGGCTACTAGCACAAAATTTAATGGCCAAAGCCAATCACGCTCTTCTACGTGATACATGTTGATGGCCCAAAGTATATTAAAAGATTTACTATTATGAATTTATTTTGCATCAGACATGTGTACAGTTCTAGATCACCAAAAATCTGTACTTGCACCTGTGTCAAAGTTTTAACTTTATATGTTATTTGAACTATAAAAACACAACAGTACAAAATTTCTTTTCTTTAAGGCTGTTTGATAGCTTTATTATCCATCTTGTAATATTTATGTGTTCTTGAATATTTTGAGAAAGAACTTTCAAATTTTTCCAGGTTTAGGTACCATTAAAATGTATACGTGAGATTAAATTGTTGGTAGTACTTTAGTTATTTTAAATAATATATTCAATACCTTTCACTAATCAAATCACAACCTGACGCTTTATGTTGATTCAACTTGTTTAGTTCAAATTGTATCTCAGCTGGTTTGAATTGCTTAATGTATAATAAAGTTTGATACGGCATCATTAATTAGAACTGGTGTAGCTTTAGACGGGTTAAAGACGCTTTATAAATATTCTACAAATAGTTCCGCTTTTCCTTATTGGTTCTTGCACATTGGCCGTTATGCTTTCTCACAGGTCGTGTGACAATTGGGGTTCTTCTAAATTTTCTAATAGCTCTCCATGTTTCTTCAAGTTTCTTACACATTAGCTAGTATTTTGGCGGTTTTGAAGAATGCGCAGTCTTTTCTTTAATTGTTAATTATTTTATCAGTAACATTACGACTTCTTTGGAATTTTCCTCTAGCACTTAGTTTTTCAGGGGTGTAGGGGTTGCGTCGGCGAGGTAGCCCCCTCTGTCATGGACGGTCACTCCAAGCGTCATAGATGGGCGGAGGTTCATGGCAGTTGGTCCTCGCGAGGCACCCAACTCTCACTTGATGGCTCCAAGCGCCACACCCTGGTACACTGTATTGACCTACAGGCTAAACCAAGTGAGGGTAACCAGATATGGTGAGAAGCAGCGTCTGACCCAGAGTGGGCGGCTGTGAACAGCGTCTGACTCCATGTTAGGGGCGGCTGAAAATTACACTCGCCAACACGCTCGGCAAGCGCGGCGTTTTTAAATGCCAACTACCTCCCAAAACCAAATCGAAATGTGGTCGAATTTACAAAATGATATACTCCAGGTGAGTAGAAAATCTCACACTGCTAACTCAGCAGTCTGCCCCAATTCGGATTCTGGGGGGGGGGGGGGGGGGTACAAAAATTCAATAACACGTAACCAAAAACCCAAACACAAAGGCTGCACAAGTAACTTTTATATAGCTACGTACAATGCTCAATCCCTAAGTAACGAAGAGAGACTAACTGAACTAGAGAACGCCTTGGAATCAATAAAATGGGACATAATAGGAATCAGCGAAACAAGAAAAAGAGGAGAAAATTTACTAATACTGAAAACAGGACACATGCTGTACTATAAAGGTAATGAAGATAACAGCCTACATGGAACTGGATTTATAATTAATAAGAAATTAAAACAAACTTAAAAAGTAGACTGCATATCATCAAGAGTTATCTATATGATACTACAAATTAACAAAAGATACAGTCTAAAAGTCATCCAAGTATATGCACCAACAACTGCTCACGAAGACGTGGAAGTTGAAGAAATGTACGAAGACATCGATAAAGCACTACAAATAGAACCGACAAAATACGTAATCCTAATGGGAGACTTCAATGCCAAACTGGGCCAGAGACAGCAGGGCGAAGAATATATCGGATATTATGGATATGGACAAAGAAACCCCAGAGGACAAATGTTGATCAACTATATGGAAAAGAAAACTGTTCTGCATGAATACTCACTTCTATAAAAATATCACAGAAGATGGACATGGCAAAGCCCAAACGGCGCTACTAAAAACCAAATCGATTTCATTATGACAAATAATAAGAATATTATACAAAACGTAACAGTCTTAAATCAGGTAAACACAGGTAGTGACCATCGGATTGTTTGCGCAAAAGTATGTATTCAAACAAAATTAGATAGATTTAAACTAATATCAAAGGGAACTGCCAGGTTCAACATCGAAAAATTGCAAGACAGTGAAATAAAGGAGAAGTTTAACGATAGACTAGACAAAAAAATGATGGAAATACACAATGAAAACGTAGATCAACTTCAACAAGAAATTACCAAGAACATAATAACTACAGCAGAAGAAATACTGGGGAAAAAGAGGAAACAAGAGAATAATAAACTATCATTGGACACCAGAAACATTATAGCAAGAAGAAAAGAATTACAGAGACAAAGTAACAACACAGACAATTTCAGGTTAAGACTTGAAAGAACTGAACTAAATAAAACTATAAAAAGAAAATACGAAATGACATAAGACAGTACAATACTAAAATAATAGAAGAGACCATTGATCAGAATAGAGGTAGCAAAGTGTTCAGGCCAAAAATATCCAACGCTACTAGCCAAATAAATAAAATTAAAGACGCGAACGGACAAGTAATAAATGATAGAAATTCGTTGCTAACAATAGTGAAAGAATTTTACCAGGAACTATATAATTCAATGAAGCAAAACCAATAGTTAATCAAGACCCACGCGCGAGACTATCTAAACATCTTACTGAAGATCTCTGATATTAGTAAATATGAAATAAAGTTAGCTTTAGGAAAATGAAGAACAATAAATCACCAGGCGAGGACGGAGTAGTAATTGAACTACTAAAGAATAGCGGAAGAGAAACCTTAACAATGCTTCAAAAATTGTTCAATAAGTGTTTAATCGAAGGTATAATCCCCAAGCATGGAAAATAGCAAAAGTAGTTATAATTTACAAAAGGGCGATCGTTCAGAACTCCAGAACTATAGACCCATATCACTTCTCTCATATCCACAAACTGTTCTTTACTATATTAACAAATCGAATTGAAAATAAATTGGACGAAGCCCAACCCCGGAACAAGGGATTTAGGAAAGGATTCGGGACCGTAGACCACATCCAATCGGTCAGAGAAATTGTACAAAAACTAGAGAATATAACATTGACGTAGTAATGGCTTTCGTGGACTATGAGAAGGCGTTCGACAGTATTGAACACTGGGCCGTAATAGACGCTCTACGAAAAGTAAGGATAGATCAACGTTACATAGCTTTAATTGAAGACCTTTACAAATCAAGTAGCTTCAAAGTACAGCTCCACGAATGTACGGATCCGATTGAAATAAAGAGAGGAGTCAGACAGGGAGATACTCTCACCCAAGCTTTTACAGCAGCACTCGAAGATATCTTCAAAACATTAATATGGGACCAAAGGGCTTGAACATCGACGGAGAGAAGCTTTGCACCTCCGATACGCAGACGATATAGTAGTGTTTGCCAACGACCTGGATGAACTACAAAACATGATCAGAGAACTAAATGAAGTATCAAAACAGTCGGACTAAAATAAACATAAACAAAACCAAAGTCATGGCAAACTTTAATTTAGGAAATAGAATAATGATAGAAAACTCTACAGTAGAAAACGTTCAGGATATATATATATATATATATATATATATATATATATATATATATATATATATATATATTTAGGCCAGCGAATAACACCTAATAAAGATGGACAGGACGAGGAGGTGAATAGACGAATCAGACTGAGTTGGGTGGCATTTGGTAAACTAAAAGAAGTATTTAAATCAAAAATACCCCAAATACTAAAAACTAAAGTATACAATGAATGTGTTTTGCCCGTAATGACATATGCTTCAGAAACGTGGTCACTAACAAAAGCACTACTTCACAAGCTGCAAGTAACCCAAAGGTCCATGGAAAGGGCAATGTTAGGTATAACTCTCAAAGATAGAAAGAGAAACGATTATATAAGAAGCCGAACGAAAGTGCAAGATGTTATGCATAAGATCCTAAAACTAAAGTGGAAATGGGCGGGACATGTAATGCGAAGGCAAGACAACCGATGGACCAAGAAGTTAATAGAATGGAGACCCCGCACAGGACGCAGGAGTGTTGGAAGACCCAAAACTAGATGGAAGGACGACATTGTAAAAGTATCGGACAGAAACTGGATACAACAAACATATGACAGAGAAAATTGGAAAACATTGGGAGAGGCCTATATCCAACAATGGAGTATACAAATGGGCTGAAGAAGAGAGAGAAGACTTAGTTTTTCAAGAATTACTCCTTAATATGAAGAGGCATACCGACAACGAAATATACAACATTCGTTTCACTGAGAGTAGACTTCCACGCTTTGGAGACCACCTTTAGGAGTTTCAAAATGTTAGAAAAACACCTCTATAATATGTGTACACATCTAAAACACATAAGACATTCCCTAACTGCTACGATTTGAAAAAACTTACCACTTACTATAACCTGGAAATTCGAAGAAATATAAACATCGTGGAAGATATGAAGAAAAATATCATAGCAACCTAATTGCACATGTATTCTACAAATGAAAAACTGCAACATGAGTACTGCCCGTCAGGAGCCCACAGCTGGTATTTTTGGTAAACAGTTAAAGCTATCTTTGCCAACATACAAAATATATAGGAACATTTTCTCTATCTGCGAAGACTTAAAAGATATTTGCGCGATCCTAAGCAGAACGCAAATGAGATTTTAAATTCAAGTATCTGGCGTTTCGCTCCAAAGCACCTTCATTCTGGTCTAAAAATTATTGAAATTGCTGCATGTTTGGCTGCTGCACGCTTTAATAAAGGTTACAGTTACATATTGCAAGTAACATGTAAGCTGGATATTGTTAGTGGAGTTCATACAAAAATGCACGACGACAAAGTCGACACGAACAGATTGGTGCAACAAAAATCCCGGAAAGCACGGTGAAAGCAGCTCCTGCAGGAATATAAGTTGCGCGAAGAAACTGATCACTATTGTGTCGCCCTAAAATCGCTAACTAACCGATGATAAGTCATAGAAATCACTGATTTTTCTCTACTCAAAACCTTAAACAAGTTTTTCAAATAATCACGTTTTTGAAATTGGCGTGTAGAATAATTCAAAAACTATTTGACCGATAGTGACCGAATTTTGCACGCATGTAAACAGAATTAATGATCTCCTAGCCAAAATTTTAATAATTAAATTTATTGTAAAATGCAGCGGTAATTGTGTGTAAAATTTGAGTTTCTCAATTTTTAAAATATTTTAATCTTTTTAGGTTTATTAACAAACTATAAATATCAATAATGCAAAAAAATTGTTCCAGACCGACAATTGTTATTGTAAATTTGCGAGCCAATTGCCAACTATTGTCTTGAAGTTCTTGGAAGCTCAGCAATAGAGTAGTAATTGCAGTTACTTTTTATAAACCAGCAAAGTACTGTTCGTTCTTTTGCTTGTGTGATTCTAGATTTCCAGTGGCGTTCCTTGGCGTTTTAATCGCCTATGCCCAGAAAGAAAGTATTATAATGAACAGTAGAAGTACTGTATCTGGATGAACAGCTGAAACTACGAAAGACTAAGAGAAAGTATTAACTTTAACATTTGTGACTTGCATATGTATAGTTTGAAATTTATCAATCTCATGATGTGAAATGGATTTTTTGATTATTATTGCAGATCCTATGTGCCCACTGTTCTTGAATAAATCGTATTGTATGTGGTATTATACATAATAGGATTCTTCAAGTGAAATGAATATCAGAAATTAATATTATGTCAATATTTTTTAATTGTGAGAATGTTGTTAATTTTATTTGTGATTTAGTAGACCATTTGCGTTCTAAAATGCGATGCGTGTAATATTAGTGGTTATAGAGTTTATTAATTATAGTTGTTTCGCTTCATTAACATGTTTTCTCCAAGAAAGAAAAGGTTAACTGTTTTATCAAGTTGATTAGATGTTTATTTGTGTTATTTGATATAGGATGTGCTTACATCACTTGAACATATGTTAGAAACTTAAAAATGAAGGAATTAACCTTCGATTTTCTGCAATTTTACTGTTGGTTTGATATTTGTATTTATTAAATTATATATACAAAACAGCCTTTGTAGTTAGAAGAATGACTGCCTACATAAAGCTTCACATAACTTCAGAACTTTTTACTCTCGCACATGTTTTTTGGGGATCACTTTCTCTTTCACATTTAACGCACAGTAGTGTCTGATACAATAAGCTTTAGAATTTTTGTTAGTTTTAACACCGTATTCATGATGTCTTCTTAAGCGGAGCTTCAACTTTTATTTTACTGTTGCAAGATAATTCGATAAATCTTTTGGTTCTTACGCCAGATTTTAATTTAACTGTGGTGGATTTATTCATAAGGAAAAAAAACAGACCGCCACGTAGTGAAAAAGCGAGTGACATCAGCAAATACGTCTATAGACATAGGCATCTATACCACACGCGAGTATAGAAGCAAAAAGCCGTAGAATAGTAACTTCATTTAAAATTGTTGTTGCGCAGCGTCAATCATTTTCTACCGACAGAAAAGAATAACACAGCAGAAATTCACCAGAGAATGAGCTGCATTTACGATGCAAACTTGATGAATGATGGTGATGTGCGAGAATGGTGTAGAAAATTTAAAGATAATCGAACTGACGTTCACGATAAAGGTAGACAAGGACACAAGTCTGTCGCTAGGCAAAACCTTGTTCAGCAAGTTGACCAAGTGGTTCGACAGAGACGGAAGTTTACCATTAGTGAATTGTCTGTGGATTTTCTGGGCATTTAAAAGCCAGCTCTGTACACGATAGTAACAACTACACTACCAAAAACTTAGTGCAACTTGAGTTGCTAAACCCTTAATCTTTCTCATACGTTACGCTGATGAGGGAGAAGAGTTTTTGAAATTAATTATTACAGGAGATAAAACTTTCTCACAATTTAGAATTAAAAAACAATTCAAACAATAAATACACACAAACTCTCCTAAGAAACCCAAAAAGTCTAAACAAACGTTCACAGAAAGGCTACCTTTTTCTGGGATCAGAAAGGTGTGCTGCTCATAAAGTTCATGAAGCTGAGGACTACAATTAATCCAATCGTGCATTATCAAATATGTCGAGTGCGGAGAGCCATTCAGAAAAAAATAAGAGGCATGCTATCTTTTGGAATTGTTTTTATCCATGACAACACACAACCGCACTCTGCTGTGGTAACGAAAAGTTCCTGCACAATTTAAATGGGAAGTGTTTGATCATCCGGTGGACTTGGAGCGGAGTGACTAATTTTTTTTTTTTTAGTAATTTTTCAGGTACAGTCGTTCCTTTCAATTATTTCTTCTATATGTTCATTGCCATTTGTTTGTTTATTACTTAGCAGTAAAATAAGTTGAGTAACTATGTTATTGTTATAGTTAGGGATTGGTATGTTGGGAATAAATAACGGCTAGTTTGGTCTAAAAGTTGGGTTCAATTGGAATTGTAGAATGTGCTGGCTACCGTAAATGGTTGGTTGGCCAATGTTAAAATTGCGTTGGAGATAATAGTAATCTTGGTTTAGCCATCCATATGGATGGTATATATAATATTCCATTACTATTAATAATTGGTATAAAGCTTCACTTTATTTAAACAATGTAAGTAACGTAAATATTGGTACTCCGGGTCTGGTGCAATATTGAAAAGTTGTCTTAAAATTGTTCGATTTTTAAACCAAAAAATTGGAGATATCGAATGTATTTTAAACAAAAATTGTAATTCAGGCTACTTATTAGTAAGCGACATTTAAAGTAATTTAAACGAATGTAAACTACACAAGGTGAGAAGCTTAAAATATTATTTTTACGTATAAAACGAAGGTAAAAGTTGGTTCAGCTAATAAGACTGATAATTCTGCAAAATAACAAAGTAAACAAATGGCAGGCTAGTACTTAGGTGGAAATTGTTTGTGCCCATGATTTGTTTCAAATTTGGTGCACTTACAAACACTGCATTCCCAAACAGTAACTAAACAAAGATGTTACAAAGACGGTATATCAAATTAATAGTAAGGGTAAATACAGTCGAAGTTCCGATAAAGCAAGGCCTCTGACGAATCGACGGGGGTCAGCTTTTTGCGCAGACTACAGCTGTACCGTAGTGTGAAAGTTACGGATCGATTGGACCAAATACTAATACATAACGCGATGAGAGATATACAAAACTGAAAAGATGTGCCAACAATTAGAACTTAAGTTACGGCAAACTGGAGCATATTGTCCTAGAAATGAAGACAATAAAACGAGAAAATACTAAATTAAAAACACAAGTAGCAGAACAAGAGATTGGAACAAAACAGTTTAAAAGAGAGATCAAAAAGGAAACTACTGATTCAGGATGTAGGAAACCAGGAAAATGAAAAGAAAATAGAAACAGAACAAAAAATGTTGAAGATAGTATAAAAGTAAGATAAACTACTGATAGAGCAATAGATATAAATGATATAAAAAATATAAAACAAAAAAAACGACCAATACTAATTATATTAACTAAAGATAATAAAAGCGTAAAAACACTAAAAACTTGAAAGACACAGACATATAAAGCGATGAAGATTATCCGCTAAAAATACGATGAGAAGCTACTAATTCCTTAGTTAAATATTGTTAAAAATACACATTGTTAAAAAGCAGAAATCAAGGTGGGTGGTTTGGTGTGGGTTTCCTGACAAAGCAAAGGATAAAATAAAAAATAACACATAAGGCAAAATAAGACAAAACAAAGAACTAATCATAATAACTATCTACGCGACTACTAAAGAAAAAGAAAAATATATAAACGATAAGTTCTATGAAGTGTTAGAAGAGAAAAACATCACAAAGAAGGGCATTCTGATAATATTTGGCTACGCAAACGCTAAGGTTAGAAATAAGATATCTATAATAAGATAATAGAAGAAGAAAACAAACCCAACGGAAGTAATGATAATGGAGTAATACTGATTTCGTTAGCAATAGGAAAAGAAATCTAAAAATAATGAGCATAGATTTTCAAAAAAAGAAATACATGCAGGAGCGTATAATAATAATAATAATAAGGCTTTCCATTCTATAAGAATATAGCCACTTCTTTCCGAAGTTTACTAATCCATTTCGTGGGGTGGATTAGTCCCCTTTTTGCTTCGTACGCTTAACTTCTTATAGTTTCTGGTGTGTTTTCGCTTTTTCTACTATTCTTCTCCATTCCACTCTATTACTTGTTTTCTTCTTCCAGTCCTTGACATCCATCTTTTTTAAGTCTTCAGTAACTTCATCGCACCACCTCATCTTTGGTCTCCCCCTTGGTCTATTTGTCTCAGGTTTCCATGTTGTTATTTCTTTAACTATGCTTTGATCTCTTTTTCTCATTATGTGTCCCATCCATCTAATCCTCTGTGCTGCCATCACTTTCACTATATCCTCTCTTTCAATATTTCCCTAAGTTCGTGATTCATATATTGTCGTTTTATCCGTCTCCTATGTTTTTGAGTCCTGTTATCGACCTTAACACTTTCCTCTCGAAGATTCTTAACTTTTCTTTTTCTGTCTGTGTAGGACACATTACTTCTGCAGCATACACCACTATTGGCCTAATGAGTGTTTTATAGATTGTTATTTTCGTTTGCAACTTTAGCTTTTTAGATTTTAACATTTCGATTAGCATAGAAAGCTCTGTATCCTTTTGTATTCTTTCCTGTATTTCTTCTTTTCTCTCGTTGTTTTGTGTTATTTGAGTTCCCAGATAGTTGAATGCCTTTACTTTTTCAATTTGATAGTTTTCAAACTTGACTGTTGCCCTTGTATCATTTTTTCCTCTCTTGCATTGCATGTATTTCGTTTTGCTTTCATTTATTTCAAGCCCTATCTCCTTTGATTCTTTGCATAGCTTCTTCACTATTTCCGTTAGTTTCTTTGGTGTTCTTGAGATAATAACTACGTCATCAGCATATGCTAAAATTTGTGCTTCCTTGTTTTTTATGCACCCTTGTACGTTTACTTTTCTTATTGCCTCTTCAATCATCAGGTTAAACAAAGTTGCCGACAGTGCATCTCCTTGTCTCACTCCTTTATTGATTTTGAATGTTTCCGTATGTCCATCTTCTGTTTTCATTTAGCTTTGGAATTTCTCATTGTCATTTTTATGCAGCTTCTCAGTTTTCTCAGGATCCCCATATTCCTTAATACTTGTATTAATTTCCTCTCTTGATATTATCAAAGGCCTGTCTGTAATCGATAAATACCATATGGATTTCTATATCGTATTCGTAACATTTCTCCAGTATTTGGAACATTACGTGTAGTGCATCGATGGTAGATCTCCTGGCCTAAATCCCATTTGATAGTCCCTAGTTCTTTTCTGCATAACTCTTCAGCTTACCCTGTATTATTGAGGTGAATACTTTGTAAGTCGTGTTTAATAGAGTTATTCCTCTGTGGTTGTTGCACTGTTGGAGGTCTCCTTTTTGGTATAGTTATAATTATCCCCATTTCCCATTCCGTCGGCATCTTTTCCTTTCTCCATATCTCCCTTATCAGACTGTGTATTTTTCCTTGTAGTTTTTCACCACCATATTTCAGCAGCTCTCCATTTATTTCATCGCTTCCTGGCGTCTTTCCGTTTTTGATTTTTTTTATCGCTTCCATAGTTTCCTCTAGAGTTGGTTCTTCTACTGTTTCTTCTTCTTCTTCTTCAACTGTCTGTCCTCCTTCTTTTTCCTGTTCGTCCTGGTAACTTTCTTCTTTTACTTCATATAGCAATTTTTGGAAATGCTCCCTCCATATATCTTTTATCTTGTTTATATCATATTCAATTTTACCTGCTTCATTTACAGGAGCGTATATTATACTGAAAAGTAATAAGACAAATCAGATTGATCATGTGCTAATCCAGGATATATATGCAAAAACAACCAAAGTTAGATCATATCGAGGACCTGAAGTTGATTTAAATTACTTCTTTGTGGGAGTAAAGTTAAAACTAGGAAAGCAAAAAAAGCAGAACAAAAACGATAAAAAAATATAACGTAAGTGATTAATAAATAACTAAAATCTGGCAACGGAAACAATGCCAATTTACAAGTTGGTTATTTATTTCAAAAGCGCATACGAGAACATAAAGACATAGTTAATGACTGGGCTAGGGAACTGAAAATTTCACCAAAATTAACCAGATTAGTAAGAACAACAACACAAAACACAATCGCGGCAGTTAAGTAGCAATAAGAAAATTAGTGATTAATTTGAAATAAGAAAAAGGCTAAGGCAAGGTGATCCGCCATCATGTGTATCATTTAACCTAGCTCTGAAAGCGATAATTCCAAACAAAGAAATAAATAAAAAGGAACTTTATTTACTAGGAGTCACTAATGTCTCGCATACGCTGATGATGTGGTGTTTATTAGCAAAAACTAGGAAAGAACTGCAGAAGGTCACAAAACAACAAACGGAATCTGCACAAAAAGTGGGCCTATAGTTCAAAATAGAGGAAACAAAGTTTACGGAACTCAAGGACAAGAAAAGCAACATGAGCAAACATAATCTCAGAATTGATAAACAAAATAAATATGTCTGGGAATTCAAAGAAGTAGAGAAATGCTTGTACCTGAGAGTCTTGGCGACTGAGAAATGCGAAGAATATAGTGACATTGACTTAAGGGTAGCAAAAAGTAATTATTGAATACTAAATAAAATATTAAGATCAAAAAAGTATTCATAAACACAAATTTAGAATTTACAAGTCACTGCTAAGGCCAACATTAATCTATGGATGTAAAATCTGAGTAATGAACCAGAAAAACTAACTAAAGATAGAAGCGTTGGAGAGGAAACATTAAGGCTTTTTAGTGGAAAAACACAGTAACAGTATGGGAAAGAAAATAAACATAGAGCTTTATGATCTGCTTAGAGAAAACTCAATGGGGAATTTATTAAAAAAAAAAGATTGCAAAGTCAGCTGAAAATATGGATGTCAGAAGAAACGCTAAAAAGGTGGTCTAAAGAACACCAGAAGTGAAAAAAGAAAGGAAGGGGGAAAAGGTGGACACAAGCGGTAGAACAAAACCTGACTAATTCGAAACTTGCAATAAAATTTTATGATTTTTTTTTTTATTTTACACAAAATAAATCACTTATATTGTTCGTGTGCATCACACTACAAAAAATTAAACGCCAATGAATTGCGCCTACTTACTTTAATAGAATTTGCTACATGCCAACAGGAATAGACAGGGTAGACATCTTTCTTCTTATTACCAATTTTAATTATTAGTACCATAAGAACCGTTAAGATCAGTCGATAAATATATTATTTATTCGTTGAAAAAGATTGCCCTTTCTAAGACAAGTACAACTAACTACTTAAGTTATTTTTTAAATATCGTCATAGGACCTGACCGATCAAATTCACAATTCAAAATATTAAAGAAATCTAAAATCGCTTGAACTAGAAAAAAATGTTGTCACTAGTTTTACTGTCCTTTCATTCTTTAAATTAATAGCTTTGCGTGTGTTTTTTACATTTTCATGTGCAAAACCACTGGTTTATTTTTTAATAAAGTTATATTTGAATTTGATCTCGATAGCTTTTATAATTTCAGATTTCCAAATAGCATAGGGCCAACTAAAATAACACAATAAAAAATAAGGGGTTTATAAGCAAACGTTATATGATTTCTTTAAATTCTAATAATAATATAAAAAATTTGTTAATTACAAAGTAACCTATATGACTATAATAAATATTAGTGAGAAATGAGAGTACCAATTATTGTGGTTCTGTTAAACAAAAATTAATGAACATATTTTTCAAAAGGTAGAACTTAAAAATAGAGAAGGTTTACTGATTTTGGTTATAAAAACCTCACATCATTTATATTACTTGTACCGTTTACTCTTCAAGTTACAAAATAATAAATTTATAAGCAAAACTTATCTTTAAAAAGTCTAAAGATGACTAACCTTTCTCTAATGTATAGGCCTCAAAAAACAATAACATTTAAATTCTTAATTTTTACTTCAATATAAATAACTAAATTCTTCTATGCTACATTTAGTAACAATTTTCTAAATTCGCCACTATCAAATTATACGGTAACATAAAAATAAAAGGACTGCATTGTACGTTTATCTTTTATAAATATGCATTGTTACAATTAATGCTATCTCTCCGCTACTAAGAGTGACCATACCTTTTTTTGAAATAATTGCCCTAAATGCCACTCCACGTGCCACCTAATTGCCCGATTTTATTAATTCTAATGCCCCGATATAAAAGCCTTTCCTTATCTTCAATTGCTGATTAAAATCTGCAACGCTAATTGTCAGTTTATGAAGTGCTAAATACAATAAATGAATTAATATAATACCACAATACTTAATACAACAAATTGGATGCAATTCAGCTTAACAGCCGGTGCTTATGCAACAGATTACTTATCGAGCATTACCTTAAGCTGCCCATTAGCAATCTAATTTTAAATCAACTTCCAAAGTGTTCCAGCCTACTAATACAAAAGAGTATTCAGATAAATATCCAGAAATACAAACAGAACCAGAGTGATAAAAACTAGAATACAAGAAAATGTTACGATTAAGTCCATCTAATGAAACAAATCAGACGATTTAACAGCATATTGGTTAAACAAAGAGAAATATACCAATAATTAAGCGATCACAAAATTAACAAAACTTCTCTAGCATATGTAACCGGGGTCGAAAATATAATACCATTAAAAATCTGCAAAATACTGTAACAGCAGATACATATAATTTGAAAATATTCTTCTTATTGTTCCGCAGTCTTCTATTTATTTCGAAGGTTGACGACCATATTAGCAATCATAACTTTTGATGGATTTTTTCTTGGATTACGAGCCCAGGTATTGTAATTTGCGTTTTTTTAATAGTGAACATAACTTCTATGAAGCTTGCATCACATTCTGTGTAATACTTCGTTGTTTATTATTCTTGTCTAATTGCGACTTTTAATGCTGTCTTAAAAATATTGGTTTTATTCTATGAGTTCTATGACGGGAGGGTTCTTCGCACCTAAGAAGTGGCACGGACTAGCGGCTATCTAGTTATGATTTTCAGCCATTATGATTATCCTGGGGAATATAATTCAGACTCCAGGTAGTTTCATCAAAACTAGCTAAAACAAAGCCGGACTCTGTTACATACTCAAATGTTCACTCCTATGCATAAATTGTTAAAGTAAAATCTGCCGTCCAATAAATCTCTACCAGTATAACAACCAATCAGTTCCTCAAGCCTTTCATTATAACGATCACATCACAAAATTAGAAAAACTAGTATGCAAAATTTCGATAAGAATAGACGCTTAGCATTATCACTATTTTGCTAGCCAAACTCAATAATAGCTAAACCATCCTCACAGCTTTATCCAAAATTTAGCATGGGATGCTACTCCTAAACTGTCCATCGCCTCACATCACAACAATACACCTATCATCATAAAGGATAAAATACGAGAAAAACGCCGTCTCAGGCAACGATGGCAACTAACCAGGTCGTAACAAGACAAACGAGAATATAATAGGGCCAGCAAACATCTAAAAAATCTTCTTAACCAACATAAGAATCATGAAATACAGAGATACCTCGAAAACCTCAGCGCTAATGAGCAAACTAACTACTCGCTCTGGAAAGCGGAAAACTAAACGATCAACTCCACACGTAGCCCCTATTCTGCTGGAAGACGGAAGCTGGGCCCGCAGCAATAAGAACAAGGCAGAGGCCTTTGCGGAATATCTAACTAAAGTATTCACACCCTTCCCTTCTCAACTCCAAGACAAAGAGGCCAAAATTGTGGAATTCCTAGAGTCACCGTACCAAATGAGTCTACCTATAAAACCCTTCTCCATTAACGAGATAAAAGAAGAAATCAAGAAGATTAACAGAAAAAAATCTCCAGGATACGACCTGATCACTGGGACAATCATCAAGGAACTACCTACTAAAGCTATATATGCCCTACCTACTTGTATAACTCTATTCTCAGAATCAGATACTTCCCTAGTCAATTAAAAACAGCACAAATAATAATGATTTTGAAACCCGGTAAACCATCAACGGCAATTACGACATACAGACCCATAAGTCTTCCTTGGCAAAATCCTTGAAAAGCTGATTCTGAACAGATTAATGCCAATTTTAGACAACCAAGAACTAATTCCTAAACATCAATTTGGTTTTCGAAACAACATGGCACTGGGAGCAGGTGCACGAATAATACAAGATATACAGAGACCTACAAAAGGTATTGTTCTGCAGCGTTCCTAGACGTCAAACTCTTTGACCGAGTCTGGCATCTAGGTTTATGCTACAAACTCAAAAACACAATTACCTACCAGATGTTCGAACTCCGGAGATCCTACTTAACAAATAGGCACTTTTAATAAATATAAAGACGAAACTACAAACATCCACCATTCCTCCGACGTCCCTCAGGGCAGTGCTTTGGGTCCAATATTGTATCTGATCTACACAGCAGACCTACCCACATCTCGTCTAACGACATCTGCGACTTATGCAGACGATATGGCTATTCTAGCCTCTCATATCAACCCACAAGCTGCTTCCAGATACCTTCAGGCTCACCTTAACAAAATTCAATTGTGGGCTAGT
Organism: Sinelater perroti; assembly: GCA_036346155.1. Classification (NCBI taxonomy): domain Eukaryota; kingdom Metazoa; phylum Arthropoda; class Insecta; order Coleoptera; family Elateridae; genus Sinelater; species Sinelater perroti. The sequence goes on from JARFIY010000046.1 coordinate 16,631,745, forward strand.
AAATGGCGAATCAAAGTGAATGAATCTAAGTCACAACACATCACTTTCACTATCAGAAAAGATAACTGTTCTCCAGTAACTTTCAATGGTCATCAACTACCACATACAGAGACAGTTAAATATTTGGGGCTGCATTTAGATAGGAGACTGACCTGGAGAAATCATATATTCACCAAACGCAAGCAACTCGGACTTCAACTCCAAAAGTTATACTGGCTTATTGGCAGAAAATCCAAGTTATCATTAGAAAATAAACTATTAATTTACAAAATATTTCTCAAACCTATATGGACCTATGGGATCTCCTTGTGGGGTACTGCAGCTACCTCCAACTTAGCTATGCTTGATCGCTTCCAAAGCAAGGTACTCAGAATGATCGTTGACGCGCCAGGTACGTCCCGAATAATGTGATTTTAAGTGACCTACAAATTCCCACAGTGAAAAGTGAAATTAAAAAGCTCAGTGAGAGTTATAAAGACAGACTGTTCGCTCATCCCAACCCTTCTGTGCAGCACCTTATGGAATATAACAACGAACCCAAAAGACTCAAGCGTTTTAAGCCATCTGATCTACCTACTAGATTCTAACTGTCATTGTATATTAATCTTTCACAACATTGTACTGCTCATTCTCATGAATATTATATTAAAACATTATAAGGGGAGTTTTCGCTGGAATTCTACCCCACATGTCTTATTGTACTCATTTACCTATATTTAGTCCTATAGAATACTTATAGCCTAATATTAATTAGCAGATTGTATAAATATTGGAGTTATATAAAAAAAATCCTCACAGCTTGACTCAAAAAAACCGAAGTTAAAATCCTTTATACTGCAACATAATATCAATGTTATATTTAACTTCGAAAATCAATTTACAAAAAGAGCTACCTAAGAATAGCAAGATCTCCTATATATGTTACTCAACATTCTGATAATTTGGCCTACAAAGGTTTACAATAAACATAAAAACTTCTATAATGGGCTCTAAGAACAAAAACTTTTTATGTGAACTTTAAAAAGGTTGCGAAGCAAAGCTGATTATAATGCCAAGCCTCCCAGTGGGGCTCTAGACCAAATGCTACAACACCAAAAAGAAAACAACTTTTTCTTGAGATGCAATTTAACACCACTTCTAACTATTGAGACAACTTGCTGATCTTCAGACATAAACATGGGGCCGGCGAAGAGATTGCTCTGTAAGCAATCCCAGAACGAACTTTAAAAAACCTTTCGATTTCGATTTCGAATTTCGGGAAAATTCGAAATCGAATATCTGGAAAATTATTCGACATAGAATTCTTTCTTCATTTTCGAATTCAGCGTAAAATTTCCTATAAGAATCACATTTAAAATCGTAATGTCGAAAATTTTCCCGAAATTCGAAGTCGAATATCTGGAAAATTATTAGACATAGAATTTTTTCGATTTCATTATTGAAATCAGCGTAAAATTTTCTTTAAGAATTACTCTATAATCGCAATGTAGAAATTTTCCCGAAATTCGAAGTCGAATATCTCGAAAACTATTCGAGATAGAAACTTTTTGATTTGGATTTTGAAATCAGCGTAAAATTTCCTATAAGAATCCATTTTAAAATTTTAAAAAATCCATAATTTTGTGACAGCGACAGACAGACCGACAGACCGACAGACAGAATTCAGTAACGAACTTTTTAAGTTAAAGTGAAAAGACCCTTGGTATTATAGATTTAATCGTGTTAAAATCCCTTCCTACTACTTACCTAACCATATAGTTGTATTTAGACTTGTCGTCTGACAGAAAAGAAAATTGCTAACACTCCATACCAAACAAAAAAACAATTTATTATGCTCCGTCACTCAAAATAAGAAAAGAGTTAGATATAGCAATTGACAAGTTAAACCAAAAAGCCGCTTAGGCAGTCACATCTTCAAAAAAGAAATAGAATCTCAAACAAAAAATAATGAAAAAGCTCAAAATGAAGAAGCAATAGTAACAAAATAGATCGCTATATAACGAAACCCAATTTCCTTGAAAAGGAAAAACACATGTATACTAACTACTAACTATGGAAAACCGCAAAAATTATTAAACTACCACAATAACATAATCTACTATTAAAATTAGAAAACTAAAGTAAGGAAAAAGAAAACTTTCGCAGACTTTAAAGAAGGAAATGCAAACGGAACTACCAATAATAAAATCCAAAATAAATGAAACCAGATATGTAGTTTACAAAAACCTCAATGTAAGAAAGACTAGGATCTTATAACTGAAAAGATTCTTAAAGAATTACCAGAAAACACCATTAAAATAGTAACTTCACTATTAAACTAAACATTAAGGTTATATGTTCCAATGGCCTTATAAATGATCGAAATTATATTAGCAGCGAAATTTGGCAAAAACCCTGAAAATGTGGGCTCCCATTATCCAACTAATTTACTGTCGGCATATTTGAGAAACATATATTACAAACAATAAATTCAATGCTACAACAAAAATAACTAATTCCGGATGATCGGCGCGGCTTTAGGCATCAGAATGGGACAACAAAATTAATGTACAGAGTATTGTGTCTGATAAATTTGGACAGTTATGCGATGTTTTTAAACTAAGTATTGAGTTAGACCTGATACCGAAGACTGTTTTATAATATTTAAACGTAAATTACCACAAAACTTATAAAATATATTGAAATCTTACTTAACTTCAATTTTGCATTAAATACGAACGTACAAATATGTTGCCTGTACAGTTCGCTGTGTTACAAAAAAGCGTGATTTATTCAGTCTTATACCTGCTCTACACAACGAACCTGCCAGTACCTACATCTACGGTCATAGAATTTTTGTAGATGATACGACCACAGTGACATCGCGTAAAACCTAAGAAAAGCATCAGAAATTCTTCAGAATCACATAAACAAAATAAAATCAATGAACGAGAGTCAATACATGTGACACATCGGAGTCAAACAGAAACAACTTAATTTGAAGAGACGCAACTCAATTTAGAAAACAAAGTTCTACCATACAAAGCCACTCTGAAACCCATTTGAACTTATGGCATCTAGTTCTGGAAATGCGCATTAACCTCTTATTTAAATTTCTGACAGATTCTAATCAGAGGTTTTACGTAGAATACAACAATTATTAGAAAAGATTTACAGATTACCATGGTAAAAGAAGAAGCGCGTACATGGGTGTGCAAATCACAGTGAAGAAATTTTAGTACCTCTAGACGTATTCGTGTGCAACCTAGTAGACGTGTGGTACAAACTATCAGATATCTACGACCGTGTTGACGTCGCATAAAAACCCAAGAGGAGTATCAGCCATTCTTCAGAATCGTCCAAATAAAATCCATAGCTCGGTTTAAATTTGAAAAATAAGAGTCAATGAACAAAAAACAACACATACAACACGTTCACTATAACTAGAAGGCAATAGTTAACATATTTTTAAGGGCTGATTGTATACGTAAACAGGGAAAAAATAATGTAAATGTTGTTTTCTTTCCATTTAATTTTTTATGCCATTTGGTGTGGTTTTAGCTTTTTCTGTTTTCCTCAACATTTATTTTACTCATTTTTGCAACTTTTACCCCTTAATATTTTAGTTTAGATTGTGTCTTTCATTCTTCTTTTTTCGTTTTTTATATTTTTATATGCAGTCTTTTATTATTTGCAATTATAATGTGTTATGTTACTCAACATCCTTTTTTATATGTTTTGGGGACCTATTCTTTAATTCCTATAATTGTAATAATTATATTGACGTGTTAACCATCAACTAGTTTATTTAACTATTTGAATATAAAAGTACTTACTATATAATACAATTTTGCTATTTTTCTGCTGCTCAGATTATACTAAATTTTACAATCCTAATTTTTGTAATTTTTTTACTGCTTTCAATAATTGTTTTGAAATATTTTATTTTTTACTTAAAAATCTACGAATATTTTCAGTCCAGTATAATAATTAGTTTTTGAATAATTACTTAATTAAATATTAGAATACTAATTTCTTGAATGAATATTCTGAACAGAAAGGAGCTGTCGATTGCGCCAAGATTTTAATACGAAATCTGTTGCAGCTTTTCCCAAGGATCTTTAAATATTATGGTCAAATATCCAAATATCCTAAAGGGTAAAAATTAAAAAACAAATAAAAGTATCATAGGAGCTTGTTGTTGCGCATATAAATCACATAGTGTTTTAGAATAAACACTAGAGCAACAAGACTGCTTACAGGAAAATGAACCTAACTTTATTTCTCCAAATGAATAGCCACCTAACAGTTTTCACTTGAAACTGTTAGTTATATACGATTCGTTATTTTAGAAAAGGGAATACTCCATCATAAAAAGTTGAAAGTACTCTGATGAAGATAAGTGAATCGATTTGTGGAGTTTACAATGCATGTAACTAAAAACGTAATTAAAAATTTGGAAAAATATTATAGTACTTTATTAAAATTTTTACAAAATTACTTATGCAGGGTAAGTCCAAAAGTTTTTAGGTTGTATTGCGGGAAAGCCAAAAGACCAACTTATACCTAAGCGCAATATCCTATTAGATAACGCAACAAATTAGCTTCACATAATCAACTCAACTCAATCTTATAAAGACGAAGAAGTAGAAAGTTGCTTCGAAGATATCTCCAAAGCACTGAGGACAATTTAACAGAATACAAAATCATTATAGGAGACTTCAATGCAAAGTTGGGAAAAAGAAAAGACAAAGAAGAGCAAAGAATGGGAAATTTCGGATATGAGAAAAGAAATGAAAGAGGTGAGATGCTATACAACTTCCTAGAACAAGAGAACTTATTTGCAATGAATTCTTTCTTCAAGAAAAAACCACAAAACAAATGGACATGGATCAGTCCAAACGGGGACAACAAAAACGAAATTGATTACGTTCTAACAAGAGACAAAGAAATCATTAAATATATCTGCGTACTGAACAACTGCACCATTGGCAGCGATCATAGACTAGTCATGGCCAAATTATATATAAATAAGAAATTGGAGAGAGTAAAAAGACTAAAGATCAATACAAACAAAATCAACAGCGAAACACTAAAAGAAAACTCTGACAAATACCGAGAAGGAATAAAAAGACACCTAAAAGATAAAAATATACAAACATGGATGTAGACGAAATTAGCGAAACAGTAAAAGAAGCAATTACAGACTCAATACAAAAAATAACCTCAAAACAGAACAAGAAAATGAAACACTATCATCTACAATAAAAAAATGCTGAAAAGCAGAAGGAAGCTAACACAGGAGAACAAACAAAATACTGTAGAATTTGTTGAGCTAAATAAATTAATAAGGAAAACAATAAGACAAAATGAAATTAAAAACAAAACGTTATAATTCAACAAGTTATAGAAAAGAATCAAAATATGAAAGCATTGAGAAAAATAGGCAAAAACAAGATAATAGTAATAAAAGATAAAGATGGAAGAGAAGTAAGAGAGAAAGACAAGATAAACTCTACAGTAAAAGAATTCTATGAGGAGTTGTACAAGTCCCAAAGAAAAGCTCCCACAGAAATAAAAGAAAAGCTAAAAAGAAAATAACAAATATAAACTCGGAAGATATGCCAGAAATAGAAGAAGAGGAAATAATTAGTGCGATGAGAGAAATGAAAATCAAAAAGCGCCAGGAAAAGACAATCTGACAAAAGAATTATTAAATGAAGGAGAAGAAATAATAACAGCGTTGAAGACACTGTTCAATAAATGTTTGGAAACTGGAAGAATAGTGAGTGAATGGAAAGAGGCCATAACGATTTTACTATATAAAAGGGAGACAAACAAGATTTAAAAAATTACAGGCCCATAACACTACTATCACAAGCATATAAGCTTTTCTCAAGAATCATAATGAAAAGATTAAATAACAAAATAGAAATGTATTTATCCGAAGAACAGGCTGGCTTCCGCAAAGGGTTTAGTACAACGGACCATCTATTAACCCTCAAGATACTAATAGAGAAAGCAAATGAATATCATCTCCCATTATGCATAGCACTAATAGATTATGAAAAAGCGTTCGATAGCATCGAAACGTGGGCAGTACAGAAGAGTCTATGGAATATGACAATAATCCAAGATATATATAAGAATACTACAATAACAGTCAACTGGTCAGAAGAAACCGATCCAATCCCAATACAGAGAGGAGTTCGTCAAGGAGACCCATTATCACCTAAGCTATTTATATTAGCCCTTGAGGATGTCTTCAAATGCCTAAACTGGGAGGGAAAAGGCATCAATATAAACGGCAAATTTTTAAATAATCTAAAATACGCAGACGACGTCATAATATTTGCAACAAATGGAGACCAACTAAACTCAATGCTCCAAGAACTAAATGAAGCTTCTAAAAAAGTGGGTTTAAAGATAAACACCGAAAAAACAAAAATCATGACAAATTCCGAAGAGGAAGTGAATATCGAACTAGAACAAAACAATATAGAACAAATAGAAGAATACACATACTTAGGGCAAAGGTTTACACTTAATAAAGAAAATCAAGAAATAGAAATCGCAAGAAGAACGAAACTAGGATGGCTGCCTTTGGCAGATTAAGTTACATATTAAAAACCGAAAGATACCTCAATACCTGAGAACAAAAGTGTTTGACAGCTGTATACTGCCCGTCATTACTTACGGGGCCCAGACCTGGACTTTGACAAAGAGAAATGTAGACAAACTTATGAAGACCCAAAGAGCCATGGAGCGCCAAATGTTACAAATAACCCTAAAAGACAGAAAACGAAACACTTGGATAAGGGAGAAGACAAAAGTCACAGATGTGGGAAAAAGAATAGCTAGCCTGACGTGGCAATTCGTAGGACACAATGCCCGCCAAACGGACAACAGGTGGAACGCACGAATCAAGGACTGGCGACCCTGGCTAGGCAAAAGAACAAGGGGTAGACCACAGATGCGATGGATAGATGATGTAAAACTACACGCCGGTCTTGCATGGAAAAGAATTGCACAAGACAGGACACGATGGAAGGAACTAGGGGAGGCCTACATCCGCAAATGGATTGAAGAAGGCTAAAGAAAGAATCAACAGCTTACGATTTTCGACAAAATTAGCCGGGGGTACGACCGCTGTACTCGAATTCCTTCGCAGACAGAAATTATAACATGGTTTGACTACAATCAGGCCTAATATTACGATGTAACCATGAAGTACAAGGAATCTGATCACCAGGAGGAGGAAACTTTTAACAGGGCAACTCACACCAAGCTATGTGACCGCAAGAGGAGTGATCAATTACTATGCGAATTGAAAAAGAAAACCGATTAGGATCCTGGGCGGAGCACGACTGATATGGGCGTGACAAGGTTGATGGTTAGTCTAGCAGTGCAGATACGTTCTGAAAAACCACCAACTGAAGAAAACAAGTTGAAAGTTAAAGATCCAAACACTGCTGAACGACATCAAGCGCTGGTTGCCAAAGATCCTCTTCGGGCGAAAAGAACTTTATCCAAGACAAGAATATAAATTGACAAAATAACTGTTGTATGCAAAGATGCTTCTGAAGTGCCTTCATTGCCCATACAAAGTTTTACGCCTCTGTAATGCTGCTCCAACTTGAGAGTAGAGAACAGCGCTCCAATTCTTTGAGAAAAACCCAAAGGAAATCGCCAACAACTATTCTAACATGCTAAAGAACTGTTCCAGCAAGACTCCGCTCCAACCCACAAGCCAATTTGTAGTATCATTAGCCTCCCTCCTTGTGGCCACCCTCCAGACCCGGCTACAATTTCTTTGACTAGGAAATGTGGGGCGCGTCATCAAAGTAAAGACCAATGCATGAAAGGCATCATAACATCAAGGGTAGCTTAAGGGCCTTTCTAAGGTAATGACACATATAAAGAAGCAGGACGTTGTGTTAGTCTGCAGAAGACTTAAATCCGACTCGAAAAGGTCGTAGCTGCTCATTAGGACTACATTGAGTTATATGATTCTCAATACTATTTACTTTAATTATGTTAAGTTTTGTGTAAATAAATTTAGTTTCTCTTGTATTTTAATATTATTATTTTTATTAATTATTTATTTTGCTTCAACGACCCTGTAGTATGATTAGGTATAACATAAAATGTAAAAAATATACTTTGACGATTTCATTAAATTATGAAATACGTAATAAATAAAATATAACGGGGAGTTTACAATCTACTTTGAGTTTACCGTTAAATAATAAAGTATGTTGCACAATCCAATTACAATTTAGGTAAACAGCGCGATTAACTCGCCACTGAAAAACGCATGTGCGCACAATGCATAAACTGCACGCCGTTATGAGTAGACGCAGTTGCACATGCAACAATTAGCTCGGCTTCTCAGGCGCCACTGTGTACTTAACATCTCTAAGGTTACAAAGAACAATAACGCGTCTTACTTGTCACTAATTCCTCTATCCATTGCTCCTTAGTTTTGCGTTATATGTCGCAAGTTGTGGCAATTTTAATGGGACGATACTTAACTGTAACGGAATTCAATTTCAGCGTTCATCTTCTGGTTGAGCCACTAAATTCAATGTCACGCCATCGAGTGGTTCCAGCCATTAATAGAGCTAATTTGATTTAATGGTATCGAACAGCGTAATTCAAGGCTGAAAAGGTCATGCGAGCGTGCCGTCATAAAGCTGTCCAATAAAATTGTCACAATGATATCTTTATTACGGCTGGCGCTGTTTGTCTTTCACAATTTTTTTCTCTGTTTAGCATAATTTTATATTTTGTCGCATATTTTTCTTTATCTTCCCTTTGCCGTTATTTATATTACTTTTATTTTTTGTTAAATATTATTATTTTCTATTAATTCTGCAATTCGTTTGGAATTTAATTACAAATTTACGAAATTAAAAGATTTATACTGCAGATATTCTTGTTTGACCATAAATTGGTAGAAGAATATCTGTCAACATTACACTAATTAAATTCTGCCAGCATTTAATTATGTATTGCATTATAAATTACATTAAAAATAATAATTTTTATGGTAAACTATAAAAAATCTTGCAGAAAAAAGAAATTTTTCGTTAATTTGACAATTTGATTTATAAATTTAAGAAAAAACTTAACAAGATTAGCAAAAATAGTTTAAAAAATCAATTTGCTATTTTTGATAAAATTCTGAAGTTCTTCTTTACTCTTTTTGACATGTGTTAAGAAATAAAAGATTTTTTATTACGAGGTGTCGCTCTAAATTTTAAAAATGCTTTTCTTGTGTTATTTTTGAAATCTCGTTATTTAAATGTAGAGCACAGAGTCTGCGATTAGTCATAGAATACAATATCTTCTTATAGATGGCCATTCTTTTGAGTACATTTTTGTAATGCTTTTGCACAAATGTGGCTCAATTTTTTGAATATTATAACTCTAATGTTCTCTTTGAGTACTTGAATTGTTGCTGGAGCATCGACGTACAACTTATCTTTAGAGTAGCTTCAAGGGAAGTCAATTAATAAATATATTGCACTGTTTATGATCACTGCCATAAGTTCTTATGTCAGTTGAACTGTGAACTTTTAACTCTTAATTTTACAATATACGGTGCAGGCTAGTTTGTGAAATGCCTAACTATTACTAACCTCTTGAAGCAGATACATTTGAATCTTCTGCAACATTTCTAGCCAACGTGCCGATATTTCCAACACATTTAGCTAACTGAGCGCGTTTTTGATTCTTTACGTTCAAAACTTGACCGAAAAGTTTACATTTTTTATTACTTTCACAATTGCTGTGCTTCATTTTGGCCAAAAGTATACATTTACAAATTATCTTGGAAAATATTTACCATTCCTATCCTAAATTTTTATAATTTTAATACTTTGTGTATCTTTTCTTTTTTGTTGACTACTACTCACGTGTTGAAAGATAACAGCATTATGTGGACCTTATAGAATCTTAGGGCGATGTTTGTAAACCTCGACCTTAAGTATCTCCATAAGAAGAAGTCGAATAGGGTGAGGTCTGGTAAGTGTGCTGATCGAGCGACCTCACCCAAAAAGCATCTTAAACGGCATTTAGATCAAAGCTCTTGTTATGTGAGCTATGGTTTAATTATTTTCAAAACCAAACCAAAAATTTTTCAGTTAGAGTGCATTGAGGTTCGATACAAATTATCGAATAATTTCTAGATATCGATTGTAAGTGACAGTAACACGTTGGTCTTTGTCCTCGAAAAGGCCAGTGACCCCAACTATATTACTCACTGCATAAAAAGCAGTAACAAGTTTTCTGTGAAGAGGCTGTTCATGGATTGTTATAACTCCAAAAACAACTGTCATGTACCACGTTTTACAAGATATTTCTACATCTTTTTAAACAATTTTGCCAATCATGTTAAAAGATAAAAATTTAAGTTTCTCAAAATTCGCTGTGCAATACGAATAGAGAAATAAAAAGCGATAACATATGTGCACGCACATCGCTTCGGATAGTGTTTAATAGAACATCTTAGGGCATCGATATTTTCCGGCATTCGCGCACTTCAAAGTTGTCCTCTCTTTTTACTATCACAGAATTAGTACTTCTAGAGTTCCCTGTCTACAACAAAATGGAATTTTAATCAGGAACGAAAGGCACACTATGTAACCACAACAGAGTTATCGTTCCAAATATACGCTTTGACAACAAAAATTTTTCTTGTCCACGTCATGTGACGACCTACGCTTAATGAAATCATTTCTTCCGCTCACGGACCATCCTTCGCTTCATAACCTTTTTTGATATTATAGAAGAATTGTACCCCACTCCGTTCGTGGGTTAATCAAATATAAATAAGAATTTGCGTTATATAGTTCTATTTAAATCAAAAGTGACAATGATCTTTTCTATATACCACACTTTATTTTTAATACATCTGAAAATTTTACTTAACTATTGCTTTTAAAATTTAAAGATTTTTTGCAAGAACTTAAGTCGAGCCTATAAAGCTAGTAGCTTGATTCAAATTATTATGGTAATGTCGAGACCGGTAATGCCTTGAAGAAGACAAACTTCCACTTGTTATGTCGCATTGTTCGCGTGAAAAACAGGTTTCATTTGCACAAGAAAAAGACTGCAATATTAAGCGTTAAATATGTCTCATTTATTTAGAAAATCAATGAAAATTATAATTTTTCTAATCCCAAAACAACTTTAGAGCTTGCACTTTCATCTTTTGTTCACTATACTACACTTGCTCGTTTGGATTTGAGACTGTGACGACAGGCCAAAATTTCATCGCACATTAGTATACTGTATAAAAATCCATCTCTTCTTTTTATAACAAGTGAGAACTTATAAGAGGTCTCATTACCTCCAATAAACTTAAGAATTGAAGTAGCGTCTGTCTCAGTACTGCTGATAAAAGCACAACGCACGCGCCTTAATTTTCGACCTTGGTTTGTCTCGTAATTAATGTCTTATGTTATTTGCAGATGTGGTCTCTTGACACCGAGTCTTTGCTGACTTTAAGAAGCTACTTTTTGTTAATCACAAAAAATTCAAAGAAACAAAATTTGGAAATAAAAATAGGAAAACTTGTGGTAAATATAGTACAAAAAGATAAACGCAGAACAATTTAAGTTGTACAAAGTACATTCGGAAAATAAAGAGGATGACTGAGGATATGTTTAGTATTCTTCGATATAATATCTTTGAACACCAACACAGCGTTACCAACAGTTCTTCCATGCGTTGTAGCTCGCCTGGAGGTCTTAAACTGGAATCTATTTCAGAATTCTTGTTACAGCAGCTTGCATATTTTTAATGGTTCTGAAATATCTTTTAAAACTGTATTTGAGCTGAGAAAGCAAGAAACCTCGGGTGGGACCAGATCCGGGATGTGACAGCATTGCCATGGTTTATTTAGCTAGCAACCCTCTTATTAGTAGCGACGCATGGTTTGGAGCATTAATGTATTGAAAAACCCAGGTGTTAACGATCTTCCAGCAGACAATAAGCATCGCTTTCTTCTTTTATTTGCTCGTTTGAGAAGACTTGGTAGTCTGTCACTTACAGCTTTGTCTTTCCATCTCCAGATTATATTCAAAAAAACCTCTGTTTTATCACTAATTATCACTTTCTCCAATAGCTCATGAAAAATCGGTTCTTCTTCTACTCGTCGGTTAAAAACATGAGAACCAGTTTAACAAAAACCTCCCGCATCTGCAATACCGTCATGACGATTTTATGCGCAATAAATATTGGAAGTCCTACTTTATCTGCTATCAAGCCAACACTAAAACGTCACTTACAGATCAAAGCCGCTTTCACTTTAACTGCATCGTCGGAAGTATGAGATGTTGATAGACGGCCTGTGCGTTGCTTATCCAAAACGTCTTCTTTTCCTTCCGTTAACGCTTGGGGCCACCTGAACCCTTGAGTTTTTCGTAAAGCATTCTTCCCATAGATTTTTTGTATTTTAACAAATATTTTCGTTACTAATTTTTTTGAGTTTAACTCAATACTATATTGCGTATAGCTGTTGGACACTGCGCTGCACTTTGACCCGTGACCTGACGCTTATACAGCTGTCCACTTCGTAAGATATCCGCACTTTGTAAAGGGTTAAAGGACAATGAGCAGAGTTGGACCGTTTACTCCACCAACCGCCAAGCCAATGACTTTACCCTTCAAATCTTCTCTTTGAGCCAAAAAATATCTTATTGCTTCCTGGATGTTTTACATCTACCTTTACGAGCGATGCAAAGTAATTCCAAAAAGTTCCTTTAGATAATAATTTTTTTTAAAAGAACGGAATTGAAAAATAGAAATATAAATATATCAGAAACAAATAAGGTACATGGGTCAATTCAAAATTTAAATTCAGGTATTGAAGAGTTAATGCGGTAAAAGAATACAAACAAATGGTAAAGAACAAAAACTGAGATAGATTTTTTATAAAGTAATGTTAAAAATAAAATTTAGTGCATTAATCAAAGTCATGAAGTCGCAAAGAAAATTCCATCCGGTAACAAATTAACAAAGAAAAAAACAAGAGACCGCAATAATTAACCACAAGTAATAAACCAAGTTTGTAGTATTAGTAGATACTAGTATCCAGTCGTTTCTCTCGGGGGAGCCTGTAACCCCTAGAGAGCGAGTCCGCGGGTCGCGGATAGGAAAACGCCCTTCAGATATGAAGGGTAGGAGGGAAATAAAATATCTCCCGCGGAGTAACAGGCTTGATAGAGGGCAGCAGTAACCATCAATACGGAAATAGAGCGCCAGAATATGGACTTCGAAACGATTTATTAACAGATTATTGTGGGCGATATAGAAATATTCTAGGCACGACCATAATACTGCGATGCAGAAAGACACAAAAATCCACTGCATTAGTTCCATGAGAACCACTGTCACAAACAGAATTGCCTCGGACAACGTCATGCAACTTGGCTGATTACCGGTGCTGCTCCGACTACGGGTTCAACAGCGAGAAGTATGCTACACACGCTTACACACAAATGTAAGGAACCAGGCAACGAGTATAAACTATGCTACTGGAACTAATATACCTTCATCTATACAACTCAGAAACATACAAGGCTTATAACTAACACCGGAAAACTAGCCATCATAAAAGAGAAATATCAAAATACAAAATTGAAATAGCAGGCCTCGCAGAGACACATTGGACAACAAGTGGATACTTCAAAACAAGCTACAACAACTACATATACTATTCAAGTAAAGACATACCGAACAATTATGCTGGAGTAGCCATAATAGTCTCCAAAAACTACAATAGACCATAATAGACTTCCAAGCAATAAATAACTGGATCATGCGGATAAAACTAAATGCAAAACCACAAAACATAAACATAATTTAGATATACGTACCTACTGCACAATCCAAAGCATTTCTAGCAAAGGACTCGCCATAATATGCGACGATTTCAACGTCAAGGTAGCAAAAACAAAACTAGACGATTACATACATTAGACATATAGTAGGTAAATTTGGTATTGGTCAGAGAAACGACAGAGGAAACGCTTACTAGAATTCAAATGGAAAGCGGCTATACTATTATGAACACTGTGATTAATCATTACATTAAAATATTGTACACATAGAAAAGCCCAGGAGAACAAAAACTAGACTGACTATCTCTTAACAAAAACTCGATCCAGGTCCTCCTGCATCAACGCAAAAACATATCTGAGTGCAATATGCGGCTCAGACCGCCAACTACTAGTAGCAATAATACGTATTAAACTTAGAAACTGAACAGCAACATAAAAAAGGTTCAATTAAAACAGAGTGAGCCAAAATATAATACCAACTTATTCACCGAAGAAATATGGCATGATATTAAGAACAGGCTGTTGGAAGCAGCCAACACGAACATGACCAAAGCGCAACCCAGACGAAAACACTGAATATCCGACAACACGCTCAGACTATTAGAAGAACGTAAAGAAACAGCAAAAACCGCATTACATAGAGACGAAGTCAAAAACAACTGGCAAAGACTAAACCGCGAAATAAAAAAAGCATGCAAACAAGACAAAACAACTACTACTCTGAGATATGTAAAGAAATCGAAAACCATGCAATCATAAATCAACCTGCAGACCTCTTTCGAAAATAAAATTTTTAAGTGCGATTTCAAAACCAAAACCTGGTCGATCGAAGATCAAAAGAGGCAAACAAAAACAGACATACACGGCATAATAAAAACATGGAAACAATACTGCGAACAATTATACTCTGGAAATCTAAGCCAATAAGAAATCACATACACAATGGACAACTACAATTAAGAACTCGATATATTAAGAAGCGAATCATTGATATAAACAAACTGAGACCAAGAAAAGCCCCTGGCCTAGATGCAATAACAGCTGAGATAATCATAGTAGTAGACCAAATAGGAACTGAAAAGCTACACCTTATGCAACAAGATATGGCACGCAATGGCCTAAGAAATGGACTGAAGCTATGTTTATAACAATCCACAAAAAAATCCACTAAACGCGAAAACTACTGAACAATCGTATTAATATCACACACCAGCAAGATCCTCTTTTACATAATTATCGAAAGACTCAAAACCTATCTAAGTTTCCAAATACCAACAGAACAAGCAGCTTTATGTCAGAAAGAGACACTAGAGATCATATAATGAAACCGAGACAACTAATAGAAAAATCCAGGAATTTCAACATCCCCCTACACATCTGCTTCATTGACTATCGTAAGGCATTTGATAAAGTTAAATGGCACAAACTATGGGAAGTATTAAACGAAATGGGTGTACCTCAACATATAATATCTCTCATAAACAGCTTATATAAAAATAGCACAGGCAGAGTCAAATTGAACGAAATGCTATCCAACGAATTCCATCCACAATGTGGAGTGAGGCAAGGCTACATTCTGTCGCCGCAGTTCTTTAACATATATAGAGAATTTATAATGAGAAGAGCCACAGAAAACTTTGAAGGTAGTTTTCAAACAACGAACAAAAAGTAAACAACTTAAGATACGCCGCTGATACGGCTCTGCTCGCAAGCAACGAAGAAAAACTACTAGACATCATAGAACGGGTAGAAAAAGAAAGCTCTAAATTAGAACTGAAACTAAACATATCTAAAACAAAGATCTTGATTATAGACAGACTAAGTAACAACAGACCCGACATACAACAAATAAACAATTACGAAGTAGTACAGCAGTATACATACCCGGGGTCACTAACAACAAATGACGGTTCAACAGAAAAAGAAATCAGAAAGAGATGTGAAATGAATAGAACGGCTGTGAAAAAATTAACAAGAATATGGAAAGACAATAACATATCAAAGAAAATAAAATGCCGACTGATACAGTGTTTAATCTTCCCTATACTAACATACGGCAGCGAATCCTCGACTCTCAGACAGAAAAATGCTGAACATCTTATGGACAGAACATCGAACAAATATATCAATACTCCAAGAGCTTAACATTAAGAGACAACTGTCGAGCGAAATACAACTCAAGGCACTACGATATTTTGGACATATTTTGAGAAAAAATATAGGGAAACGTAGAAGGAAATAGATTCAGAGGTCGATCGCTTATTACATCAAATTACAAAGCTAACCGGAAAGTCTATTCATACACTCACAATCGAAGCACAAGACAGAGCAAAATGTAGAAAAGCAATTTAAGATGCTGGAGCGACCACTACATTCCATACTGGGAATTAAGACTGAGAAGGAGGATCTAGTCATAATATAAACATTGCCACACCCCTTCAGGAGGAAAATAATAAGAAAATTATTATTGTTAGAATACGAAAAATTATGTGGTCAACTTCTATACAGAAATAAGACAAGGGCTTATATAGCGTAAGTATTATAGTAACCCATAAAACAAGATAGTCAAAAAGAAAATTTTTAAACTACATTAGAAGCAGAAAGTCTTACAAAAATTGGTAAAAAATTTAAACTAGAAATTATTAAACTGGGAAGTAACGATTACACATTATAAAAATCATCCTAATCCGAATTAGTATCGTTTACGTTTTTATATTGTGTATGCTTTCCTTTTGATCGTTTGCAAAAAACATTTGACTCTTATCAAATTTTGCTCTATGGTCATAAAAACTGTGTTTATAGAAAGAATAGACAATAGATTGTTAGTGAGTTTTTAATTTTTATTTTTATGCCTTCTTTTTACAAAGGATTGTTTTAACCTTATGTTCCGTTTCACCAGTGAACTGACAAACAATGCTTTTATCTTTGCTGAAGCAGCCAATGTTTTCCATAGGATAACAAAAACATAAAAAATAATACAAACATTTTTACCAACAATAAGGTTTTTGGTGAAGCTGCTGAAAGACTTCGAATACTCAAAGAAGCTACTTTCCTACTTCTTTAAGATATGCTAGAATAAGTTATAGAAATGCTAATAAACTCTACCTTCGCAAAACTGGGTATCCTAGACCATTTAATTGTGAGAGAATTTATAGTATGATTAGCAATAGTGTTGTGGCGATTTAAAATTAAATCAAACTAAAAATTAAAGTTAAAGGCAGAAACATATATCTATTAAGTTTTCTAAGTCTATCAACTAATGCAGAGTATATTCTTAGAAATATATCAAAAGTATATAATAATCCAGGCAGTTCTATAAATGCAACATAAATTGCAAAATAGGATAAGTTAATATAAATGAGCTAGACATTTAATAGAGATTAAGATCAGAAAAGAAAGATCCTTAAATTGCAGCCACAGTAGGAATTGAAATTCAAACCTGAGTGTTGTGGCGATTTAAAATTAAATCAAACTAAAAATTAAAGTTAAATGCAGAAACATAGACATTAATGTTATTCAAGTCTATGCACTCACTGCAGAGGAGATCTTAGAAAAAATCAAAAGTTTGTATAATAATCCAGGCGAGTTACTAAAATCAACATAAACGCAGGAGTTAATATAATGATGAGTGACTTTAACACTAGGGTATGAAATGGATCAGTAAAGAATGTAATTGAAGCATTTATTCTGATAGAAAGAAATGAAAAAAAAATTCTTTCATCGAATTTTGTCAGGAAAGGAAATTTATAATACTTTATTTCAGTCCCTAGCTCGTAGGTTGTATACATGGAGCTCCGCACAAGATAAATGAGGAAATAAGTTTTGTCTGAATAAATAAAAGGTTCCGTTAAGACATATCCTGGAGAAAATATAACATCTGATCATAATCTGCTAGCATCATATTTAAAGCAAATAAAAGAGTCATTACCTAACGATATTATGTTGGAAGTAACAAAAACACTAAGAAAAAACAAAATGTAAATGATGGATGACGAACAGAATTTTAGATTTAATGGATTATAGATGAACGTAAAAAATAAAAATGACGAACTTAAAGAGATAAGCAGACAAAACCGAAAAGTCATGAAAAATGGATAGATGAAAAATGTAAAAAAATTGAAACTTGTATGGAGAAGCCTGTTTATTATAATGATCATAAAAAGATCAAGGAATTTTTATACATATATCGACGAACATCCCATATAACAATATTTAATAAAGTCATTAATCTAACTCAACCAAAATAGATAATATAATATAATAGATAGCTAATGTGTGCATGAAGTATGTTAAATTTGCCCGCTTGCGCAGTGCGCCTTTATATAAGCGGCTTCGGCCGCGGCCTCGCTCTCTTTCGCTCGCTTCGTTTTTGAATTTTAGTTGTGATGATTTAGAAAGCGTGCGACCGGCTTTAAATTTTCCATGTCCGAGGCCGTTTTGACCGAGAGTTCGCCGGCGTGTTTTATTGGAGGCCATTTTGTTAAAGGTTGATTTTATTGCGGGATTCGATATTTTGCCGACCAGATTTTCCTCTTCCCAGAAGTCGTTTCGTTGGCCGATTGCATTTTGGGAGTTGAAATTTTGCCGGCGTAAAGACTCGGTTCGCTTTCCTTGTATCTGACCAGGCGAGAAACCAAGAAAAACTTTGTTGTAAACTTCGGACACAACTAGCTGGAAGACTCACATCAGAAAAGACGCTTCCGATTGGCCCCGCAGCGAAGATTGGGGTAACTTGTCCTTTTTTCCACCTACACTCTTTTTTCCTCTTTCTTGATTCCCCAAGAGTACAGCACAGGAAGCCGATTTTTGCAGTAGATTCCAAAGGCATTACATCGTGACATCGAAAGCCACAGAAAATTAATGAGCTCGGTCAAACTTTGCAAAGGGCAAAATAATGGTGTAGAAAGTGCATTCGGCGCCTTAAAAGACTTGGTACTTTCTGAAATCTCTAGAATGGCAGTGCTACATCGATTCTCTCTCTAAGAACGGTTCTAGAAGAAATTACGCAGCTCACATAGAATAGTCTAATAGTGAAAATGATGATGAGCTGCTCAACAAATATCCTCACTTAGATGACAAATTTTTCACATGTAGGACCATATTAACTGATGATATAAAACCACTAACCGAGAATAAAAATAAAATCAACTCTAAAGACGATACTGACACAATAGTAAAGCCTAAAGTAGCCAACGATGTTTTAAACATATCGAATCAAAGCAAATCTGAAGTGATTCACTCTAATTCTGATCGTATAAAGTGTTCTGAAGACACGGCAGTCAAAATCAAATTTCAAAGCTCCAAACACAAGGACACCACCGATTCTAAAGTATAAACCTCAAACAATTCAAAAATAAAATCACATACGCCAATGGAAGACAGTTCGAAAGACGAATGGTTTTATTCAGCCAACGATAAAAGGCAGGCGGAAAAAAGTGCCATGTCACGATCCAGCAGAATGCTTCTCCACCTGAAAACGTCGTTTCAGGACATAATTCGACTTGTGCAAGAAGCTGAGGTATTGGTTTGCGAATCGCCAGTGAAAAGAATCAAATCTAGCACCGGGGCGCCGTTAAATAAAATGTCACGTGTGAAACAGTGGTTAAACATGGAAAAGCCGAACAATAGCTGCGAAAAAGAAGAGAAGAAATCTCAGTCCTCCGAAGGTCTCAACGAAAGTGTAGCTACTTGCCGAACATCACATGACGTCACTCTTGTGCATAACGCCTCCATCCTCGACACCGACCAAGCGGATTCTACAACACCCAAAGTGCTTTTGCGTCAGAAACAAATAGATTTGAAAAGAAGCAAACCTTGGAGTATTTTGTGCCTATCTGTTACCATATACTCTATCTAGGAGTAATCATTCTCAAAATTTTTCAATTTCCGACTTTGAATTCCACCAGTTGTCGTTAAGTCCGAAGTACCCCAAAAGCCTAGCTGACAGTGTGAACAGTATAAGCCTGTACCAAAATAATTCGATTTCATCCACGACGGAGGAAGACGAAACTGTCTTAATATAACATAGCAGTACATCTACTCGCTGGAGGCGCCTGAAGTGCAAAAGAAAAAGTAACTCGTGAAAAAGAGGTTTCAACGGGTCTTGCGTCGCTACTAACAACTTGCGCAAACACGCCACCACCCTTATCAAATCGGGGTCCTTTTCTGGTTCTACGTATAATATAGATAACACCGAAAGGCACACTGCCAGCGACCCGTCCACTATACTCTGTGGTCCACCAAGAGGTTGTACGTTGTCCAACAACAGTAGCGATATTGACAGCGATGATGACGGGCATAGCAAGGAAATGCCTGTGTTTAAAATTGGAAGGGCAATGACTTATCTCTCAAGGAATGGAAAAGATAACAGTCTTGGAAAAAATAGTCTCACCAATGCGGAAGAGCAATCAAGTTCCTTATCAGAGCAGGCCTGGGATAACTATCATAAAAATATTTATGGGAAGCTGACAGCGAAGCACAAGATTCTGATGCAGCATGTAAACTTTTGGAGTTTGGAGAAGATTACAGAAACTTTCTGGACCGCCAGAATTTTTACCTCCTTTCAAACGAAAAGTATTTGTCACCTTTGCTGGGAGATTTCCTCCGTAGTCGGGTTTCAGAGACAAAGGCATTTCTTAATACAGGCGTCGATTACGCAGGACCGTTAAAAATTTCTTTGGGATAGGGTCAAAAACCCGTCCTTTATAAGGCGTATATTTGTCTATTTATTTGTTTAGCCACCAAAGCGGTCCACATTAAATTGGTTACGGAATTGACAACTCCCATGTTTTTAGCGGAGTTCAAACGATTTTTGGCCAGACGCGGATATTGAAGACCGACGAACATCACCGGCCCCTACGTGACGGCTTAGCAGATCAGCGAATAGAGTGAAAATTTTTACATTCCTCACTTTGGCGGTTTGTGGGAATCCAATATTAAATCCGTCAAGGCTCATTTATCGCGAGTAATTGGTGACCAGATTTTGACATACGAGGAGCTTAATACGGGTTTGACTCAAATCGAGTCTTTGCTGAACTCCTGGCCGTTTTACCAATTGAGCTCTGATTCGTCGGATCTTTAGGTCTTGACTCCGGTCCACTTCCTTAACCTGAAACCCCCGGAAGATCTTCCGGCCTCCCTGAACCGATTGAGTCGATTCCAATTGTTGGATTGGGTCGTACAAGACTTTTGGAAGCGATGGAGGCGAGAATATTTACACGAGTTGCAGACCCGACTAAAGTGGGAAAAACCAACTGAGCCCTTGAAACCGGGTACCTTGGTTTGATCGACCAAAACAACTGTCCACCTTTAAAATGTTCATTGGAGGTGGTAGATGAGGTGTTTCTTGGAAAAGATAGGGTAGTTCGGGTAGCTCAAGTTAGAACTTTAGGAGCAGTTTATACTCGACCGACGGTGAAGCTATTCCCATTTTCTTTCCAATACTGCGGTTATTTGTGGCTTGTCGACATTTGTATATTATTTGTATATAATTATCCAAGTTGTTTGTTTGTTTGTTTTATTATAGAGAGACAGTTGGTGCGTAAAACCCTATTGGGTT
Organism: Sinelater perroti; assembly: GCA_036346155.1. Classification (NCBI taxonomy): domain Eukaryota; kingdom Metazoa; phylum Arthropoda; class Insecta; order Coleoptera; family Elateridae; genus Sinelater; species Sinelater perroti. The sequence goes on from JARFIY010000046.1 coordinate 16,653,132, forward strand.
TGTTGTATTGCAATTTTGTTGGGTTCGACTTTAGAGTTTGACCGTCTCTCGCGGTAGTTGTTGGTGCTGAAGGCGGTGGCTTCAGGAGCGGGGGAATGTTCGCGCTAATCTTCAGTTACTTTTATTTAGATTTTAAATTAGGGCCGGCCGTCTTTTGGCTCCCTCTGCAAACGCGCTTTAGTTTTGATTTCAGATAACGGCGACCAATTTGCCCGCTTGCGCGGCGCGCTGATATATGAGCGGCTTCGGCCGCGGCCTCTTCTCTTTCGCTCGCTTCATTTTTGAATTTTAGTTGTGATGGTTTAGAAAGCTTGCGACTGGCTTTAAATTTTCCGTGTCCGAGGCCGTATTGACCGAGAGTTCGCCGGCGTATTTTATTTAACGGCAAGAGTTTCCACATCCCAAAGGCCGTTTCGTTGAAGGCTGATTTTATATCGAAATTCGATATTTTGTCGACCAGAGTTTCTTCATCCCGGGGGTCGTTTTGATAGCCGATTGCATTTCGGGAATTGAAATTTTGCTTGCGGAAAGACTCGGTTCGGTTTCCTTGGTATCTGACCCGACGAGGACTCAGGAAAAACCTAGTCGCAAACTTTGGACACAACCAGCTAAAGAACCCACACCAAGAAAGACGCTTCCAATTGGCCCCGCAACGAAAATTGGGGTAACTTGTCCTTTTTTCCACCTACACCATTTTTTCCTCTTCCTTGATTTCCCAGGAGTACTGCACGGGGAGCCAATTTCTGTAGTGGGGCGTTCGATTTCCAAAGGCGAGTTTTCCAGATTTGGCTATTTGATTAAAGTTTCTTTGTAAAAAATTTAAAATTACGATACAGTCCACTTTTGGCCGAAACATCAGTTATTTCTTGGTTCCCCTTTCTTCGCGGTCTTCCTTTTTTTTGTTTTTCCCCCGATCTACGCCCGAACCACCTCAATTATTGTATTTCTTCTTATTTTTAAATTTTTGTGTATTATATCACTTCTTATTTTATATATTTTAGCCATTCCCGTTATTTTCCTTACCTCCGTGTTGTTAATTTGTTCCTTAAATAATCAGTCAGGACACATGATTCGCTTCCGCAAAACAAGCTTGGTGCCAGTATTGACTCGCAAATTGGCTTTGTCACTTCCTTTTTATTAAAGGATGCTTTGTATAAAATTCTATATAAAATCATTACTTTCTTTGCTGTTTGTTATTTCTTCGTTTAATCTTCCCTGCGATTTGTGAATATTCCAAGATCTTTTATTTTTTTCACTTTCTAATGGTCTCGTCCGTCTGGGTTCTCATTAGTTATTGTCATAATTTTTGTTTTTTCCATATTTATACTGTTCGTACTTCTTTATTTCCTTTATCCATTTTTCTATCGGGTTGTTTATTATTAGCAAATATTATCAGGTCATCTGCGTATATTCTTTTATCTGTATTTGTCTCAGGTTTCTGTTCCCCAGGTTTATCCCTCTTGTTGACGAATGAAGATAGAATTAAATTAGGTTAAGACGAGAAATTCAATGACAATACTTAAATCTAAAGTAGCACATGCCATAAAACTTACTTTAATTAGCGGAGAAGTAGGAATTATGGTGCTAACAAAATTTTTTAATCAAATATATAATACGGGACAATTGCCAACTGACTGGTTTCAATCTATCTTTATCCATAATCCAAAAAAAGAATAATCTGAAACATTTCAGTGGTTACAGATTATGGTATACAAGTTTTAGTTCATAAATGTTTGGATTGTCCTATCCTTCATAGATACCAAGAAAAGTATTTGATAAAGTCATTTATTGAAAACTTATACAAATATTAAGGGGTATGGGAATTAACTTAAAGTTCTACGTTTTATTAGAAAACTTTATTTAAATTATAATTCCGTCGTTAAAATAAACAATTGTTAAATACCCACAACACTGATTAACCGTAGTGTGCAACGGGGTTGCATATAATCACCAAAGTTATTTGATTTGTACTCAAATATGTGGTGGAAAGGTCTCTGGCAGATAAAAAGAAAGAAATCAAAATACAAAGCCGATGATATGGCTCTACTTGCAGGCTGACGACTTGCAATAACTCAACAAAGTCATTGAGAAATTTATTAATATTGGTCTAAAGACATATAAAGGAAACCGATATAGAAACTCACATTATGTTGGAGTGTAGTAGGTTAGAACAAGCCTTCGTTGTCAATCAAATGACAAATGGGACCTGAACAGAGAAATAATAATCAAAACAGAGATCGCAGAAAACATCTTTATAAAAATGAACCAATTGCTGTGCAACAAAACTTTAAATACTCACCTCAAATGGCACATGGTTAAAGGTTACTTATTAACTGGTCTACTGTATGGTGTCAAGGCTTGGACTCTTAAAATTCCATATGATTAACAGACTACTGCTGTACTGACAGGATTACAAATGAGGAGGTGCTTAATAGGATAAATAAAGACCGAGTTATTTTATACAATATAGATAAGAAAGGCAGAATATTTTGGGAATGTCGTAAGAGATAAAAATACCGAATACTTTGTGTGATAATGGAAATAATAGTAGAAAAGTGTGGAGTTGGCAATGTTAAGGTTGCACACAAGATGCAAGACCTATCTACGTATACAAAAGCTCGATTTCTAAAACAATATGACGAACTAGTTGCTAACATCACAAATTTATGTTAGCATCCGAAGAAGAAGAAGAAAACATCATTAATTTGTTAAATAAATTCTAAAAGCTGGACAAGAAGTTTTTTGAAGGAGTAGTAGCTTTTTCTAAAATAAATAAAGACAGTTTAGCAAGAATTTAAACAAAAACTTTTGGACTGTTCACATTTTTTCTTAAGTGCCTTTTTAGTTCAAAAATAATCTTCTGGTTGTACTAAGCAATCTTTAATTGTGAGTTAGCGTTTAATGTACTTTTTAAAATAATTTGTCATTAGTCCTTACGGCGATATAACCGCTACTTATAAAAGGCAATCTTAATTATACCATTTACCAGTACTTTTTCAATATATTTACGAGCTATTAAAAAACTACCAGGAAATATGGTACCTCCTCATCCATTATTTTTCTTTGTAATATTACAATTTCAGCATATCTTTCATTTTATTGATTCTAAACTTTTTTCGTACATTATTAATTAAAAAAAATCATAATTTATTTGAAAAGAAACTTGTCTTCAAATTTTACTAACAATTAATACGAATATGAACAATATGCTCATTTTTCAAAATGTTGCATTTAAAACTCCAAATTAGGTTTTTTGCGATTAATGCAGCATCGTTCAGATGTTTCCTAATGATTATTTATCACATAACTTGATTGTATAAAACAATTTCATACAGCAGTGACAGTTTAATTCTAATTTTGTAAAATTTGTAAGATAACAAGATGATTCAAATCAGGCTGTTGTGAACATGTGCGCTTTGAAAAATCTGAGATCTGTTCACTGCACTGTGCTGTCCAGTATTTTTTATACATATAAGTAACTTCTTCCATCACAAATTAAGGCAACATTGCGTGATGTATGGGCAATAGTATCTAACTAATTGTATCATCTTCTACTATAAACAAATAATAAAAATTTACAAAACAGAGTGAGTTGACAAATGTTAAATTGAATGAAGCTAATAAAATCTTTTTTAGCGATAAATAAGTAAATAATACATCACATTTGTCAAATTAAGTCAGGTAATGAAACCCATAGTGATTTTGACTAAATATGTATCACATCAATCTCAAAAACCAACAGCAAAAATTTTGTTGACTCATTTTTTCCTAAAAATAAATCAAAAACACTAACCAAGGCACCTTATGAGAAGACACGAAGATGTTTTGTCCGCACGACCCGTAATCCTCGATGTACCTCCCAGTAACGTTATCATGCGTGAGCAGCATGCACTCCTTGGCCCATCTCTGGGCAGCTTTGGCCGCCCCTCTGTGCCACTTCTGAAACATACGAGCGAGCCCAATAACCCAAAACTATGGCCGCATCGACGAAAATAAATAAGTGCCCCGTTAATGAACCTTAACTTCAGGCTAGTAGGCAAAGACCTACTTTACATAATTAAGCAGCGAAGAGCGAAATCGAGACGCACCATCCTCAGCATGTTGGCGGCCCGTGGAATCACCCGCGTGCGGAAGAAGTTGTGGTACAGCACGATCTTCTTCTGGATGCGCTTCCTCTGCGGCATCAGCGCGTTGTATGGTATTTTGTCGCCCATAACCTTCGGCTCTGCGGGAGGATTTAGGGACGTTAAAGTGCAAGTGAAATTTTAGCGACTTACGCCGGTCAGTCCTCCACGCCCCCGAAGAAAACTCCACGAAACATAAAAAGATAGCGGCAAGCAGTAGCAGTCTAAGGTTTGATGAAGACATGCTGCAAGTAATGCAATTATGACAGAACTGCGTTATCATACATGCGGTAACGGTCAAAGTTGTACATATAAAAAATAAACAGAAGTGGTTTTAAACGTTTATGGCTTAAAAATATTATTTTTAAATTATGTATGAGCCATTTTGACTTACCCATATTTCATCAATTTTACTGTGCAAGTGGCTTGTAAAACAAATTTTGTCTTGTGCTTTAATTAATTGGGAGTTTGAGCTTTTTCTTTTCATATATTGTTCTCTGTTCCCAAAATGTATTTCAAAAATATTTTTTATGTACCAAAAAATCAGTTCAACAGTTGTCTTCAAAAGACAAAGTGAGTTTCGAATTTACCACACCACCGAGCGGATGTTAATACGACCGCAGTGATAGCGTGAGATATCAGTCAACCTTCAAATATTACAAATGTTCTGAAAATAAATTTAATTAAAAAAATTATACATCCCAAACAAATCCATATTAACTACCAAAATATCTTGCCAATGAAAGCAATAGCCAGACAAGTCAACAACATCAAGAAATTAATTAAACGCAACCCAAACAACCCAAAATACCACCAATATATGTATATACGAAGTTACGAATTATAAAGAGGTGTTAAAAAATTTGCGCTCAAATATTACTAATTATTTACCAGAATCTGTAAAAAAACAACTTTACGAATCGACCCTACAAGCAGCGTAGATTATCGTATACTAACAAAATATTATTCTGAGAATAATGTACCACACATTCAAAAACCCGACTACGAATCAGTTTTCGGCCATAATACGTAATATCCCAATTTCTATACCAGAAAAGAACATCAAGAAAGAACCCCTTAAATTAAGATGCCCAATAAATAAAGTCGCAAGACTATACAACAAGAACAAAATTCCCAGCCCTATTTGTTCAGTAGACTAGCAAAACCGATAACCTAACAGAAATTTTTAATCTCACCGAACTAGGCCGCTGCATTATTGAAGTAGAACCAAAAAGTAAATTTAGGGACGTTCACATCAGTGTAGCAGATGCCGAAGATACGGGCATCCAAAAAATTATTGCAAACTCAAACCACATTACTTTAAATGCATAGAAAACCACATATACACCGACTGTTCAAAAAAGAAGAACGAAACCTCCAATTTGTTAACTGCGAAGGAGAACACCTCGTAAGAATGTTTCTATTATACAAAAACTAACAACAATCTTAAAGCCAATGCGTTCCAAGAGAACTCTAGTAGAAGAACCGAGAAAACACACACGACCACAATTAGAGGCAACCCAAATTCGGCACCAAACCAAACTGAAACCTTAAATGTCATTACGGCAATCATTCAACTACTGATAGAGTTAATGACACCACATCTTGACAAAATGTAACCCTATCTTACAACACATGTACCTACCTTAATACGTGGTTTTAATTAGTTTGTATTCAATATATATATATAACATTCCGAAATTGAAATGCAGACGGAATTAAAAGGCAAAGGTGAAAATGTATAAACATTCTATCTAGTCGTAGCATAGACATTACTTGTTTACCAGAAACGCATTTAACTGATAATAAAAGATTTAAACTACCAGGTTATCTAATATACAGAAACAAACGAGAAGCAACTATTACATTAAGAGTTGTTGCTATTATAATCAGACAAAAATTAAGCACTATGAGCTACCAAACATAAACAACCACAGTTTATAAACTATTTTAATAATATTAGAGTTAAATAAGAGCATTAGATTAAAAATAGTAACCGCGTACAAATAACCAAATTGTAGACTAATGCAACAAGATCTAATTAACATATACGAAAGCAACGTTAGCACTAGACCAATTGGAGATTTAAACTGTAAAAATGCCTACTCGGAAAGCCGATTGAACAACCCAGACTGCTTAAAATTAAACGCGTGCTCTCCGCACACGTCATACAAATATCAGCACCAAACAAATATACATATTATCCATGTCGACAAGACAGGCAACCTACTATACAACTGATATACAACTGATATACATTACACACAAATTTCACTAAATCTATTTACCAGCAAGTCTTCACAAAGATGGTCTGAGATCACATGCCTCTAATAATATCCTTTTTCACATACCCCAGCATAATCTCCCATACCAAGACTTATCAATGGTAAAGTCGACTAAAAGACATTCAAAATCGAACTGGATAAACACCTGAAACTGCCAGGAAAACCGAATACATCAGAAGAGTTAGATATACATACATATATTTGAACAGATAGTAAATAAAGAAATGTGGCTTAATTCTCGGGCCTTGATTTACATGAGAAGATCCGTAGATTTGTGCATGCACGTCGGGGCCGCTCTCGCTTCTTGCCAAATGTCCGGGCACCGATTATTATTACGGAATGCAAAAAGCGCATCTGCCACGGCAATTTGATTTGCTTCCGCCGAGCTGAGCTTCGATTGTAGTAGATATAAGCATATGCCGCCCATAAGAAATACGTATAATGCAAGTAAGCCTTATGTAAACATTTGAAAGTTGCGCATGTCCAAACACATTAGCGGCGGCAATGTCCTTCCAGGTATTTTGCATAATTATGTTGCCTTTGTACCTGTTATCCCTTTTATAGTGTAGGGACAGATGCACATTTACTAACTTTAACTTTACGTGTTTACGTAAAACGTAAACAAATTCGAATAGATTCTACCAATATTGAATAGAATTCGAAAAACTCGACCATAAAATACCTAGGCGTCTACTTGGATACACAACTCAGATAGGGTTTTCATATCAATAAGAGCTTATTGAATGCCATGCTCGATTGGCTTTGCTATATCCAATACTAAATAATTTTTTTTAAAATAGAATGATCTCTATTAATATATAAAATCCATACGTAAATCTTTATCACCTACTGTTATCCACTGTAAAGTAACGCTTCAAAAACATAATTAAATAAAGCCCAAGTTTTTGAAAAGAAAGTGCTGAGAATAACGCTGAACTACCCGTGATTTGTAAGAAATAAACAAGTGCATGATGAACTCGGCATTGAACAAGTAACGGACTTTGTTAAAAAAGTAACTAAAAAGTTTATTCTTTATTAACCTACCACAATATAGGACAAAGAAAAATTCACACCCGGCCAAAGCAGAAACTTTCACAAGACCTGTACAACTCTTCCTCGAACATTAAGTCAACAACCAACAGTGGGTGGTGTTCGTTTGCAGTCCCGTGACGAACAACTTAACTTACCACCAATAGACATTAGCGACAAAGAAGCTTACTGGGACCTCAAATAATTACAAGGTGCGTTTCAGTTCTAAGATCTCCAAATTTTTTTCTCGTCACTAAGAGTAAATAGAAAGATGTGATTAAATCTAAAAAACGCAGAAAATATTTCTGCATTTGTAATATAGATGGCAGCACCATACAATGTACACAGGTCGAATTACCACCAATGCAGTGAGCGTTGTTTTGTTTACTTAAAATGGCGACATTCAATGTTCAAGAACAATGTGTAATCATCCGTTTTCTTCTCTTGCGTGATGGAACGTTTATCGAAACTCATCGCCAATTAAGTGAGTCATGCGGTAAAAACCTTATGGATGTTAAAAATGTGCGTTCATAGGTACGAAAATTTAAAGAAGGTCAAGAATTGTATGACAGTGAACCGAAATTGCTTCGGGTACAAACCAACCGGGCCAAAACCAAAATTTCGCAAATGGAGCAAGTTGTTGTCGATTAAGTGTATGTAATATCGCCTATAAACCAGTGAAGTCCATTTTGCATAATTACCTAAAAATGAGAATAGTTTCTTCAAGGTGGGTTCCACAAATGCTGACAAAATGTGAAAATGTTTCAGGACACGTTGACATGTGATGCCACCATCAACTTCTGTTCATAAAAGACCCTCTCCGTGGCCGCTAATTTTCCAATCGAACCGTTGTTGCATCAGCGATTTTCCAATGACCCAAACATATCCCTAAAGAACTGTTCTCAGCAGCCATGGAATCTTAGCGACGACGTAAAAAATGTGAACGCCTAGATGGAGAAGTAACAGCAGTTCCAACATTCTTGGGAAAGTGCTGTTTCAGAAAAAAAAAATTGAGACCCTGGAGCTTAAACGCATCTCGTGTATATGCGATTGTTAATTATTACTAAATTATGTATAATAATTAGCGCGTCGATCTGATTACAATTGATAAAAATATAATAATAAAAATAAAATGTATATTTTTTATTTACTTTGTCAATACCTCACTTTACATTTAAACCAGTTATAACAACATAACAATTGCTTAATTAACACTACCATATCCAATATACTTTTAATTATATTCGGTACAAAAAATATCAGAAATACTAAACAAGAACAAGACATGACAGCTACGGGTATGCTGAAAGCACTACAATAAAGCACACTAAAAGAGCTAAGACAAATAATAAATGAAGCTTTGAAAGGTATTACACCCAAGGAATAGAGAATACATATGATAAACCCAATATTTAAAAAAGAAGACACTAAAAACTATAGTCAGAACTGTAGAAGAATAACTCTTTTGAGTACTGTAGCCAAAGTATACGATAGAATAATAGGAAGAAAATTAAAACACGTTACATAAGACATGCTAAAAAACCAAATTTGAATTTACCCTAAATAGAAAAGTAAATAATGCAATATTTATAATTAGAAGGAGAAAAGACAATTAAAAAAGCTAGATACGTACATCTGTGGTCAATCGATATGGAAAAAGCCTCCAAAAAAATTAAAAGAGGAAGCGTTTGGGAGACACTACGAAAAAAAAAGTATTACATACAATAACTGACGAAATATATAGTCTATATAGAAAAATACAGAATTACGTCAAAATAAGACAAGAAAAATCTATTCTATTTGAAACGACACCAAGTGTAAGACCAGAATCCTCATTATCGTTTTTACTGATTTTAAACGAGGCACTGAAAGAAGCAAAACAATAAATTAAACCGTATAAAGTGGGTTACTGGAATATGAGACAAATTAAAATAAGCTAAGTGTACTGTGCAGACATGTTCATTATAGAAAAGGAAGAAAAAGCCCTGAAGAATTACACAAGAGAGTACTAGGAAAATTTAATATGAAAATAAACAAGAAAAATATAAGAGTATGACAATAGAAAAAAACTACAAAAACACACGATATGCTTAGAAGACAAAAAACTAGAGCAAAAACGAAAATTTAAATATTTAGGATCAATAATTACAGAAAATGAAAAAATGAAGGAGGGAATAAGAGAATTACAAATTGAGGAAGACTTTCTTATAAAATTAAGACAGCCTCCCTCAAAAAAAAGAAAAGCCAAAGAAAACGGGGGTGCCAATTTTTAAGAAAGTTGCTATTCTGATACTTATATTTTGTGCAGAAGTATGAATATTAATTATAAGACAAAGAAAAAAATAACAGATATAGAAATGAGATACTTCAGAAAAATTTTTCGTTCTAAATTTTACTGTTTTTAAGATAACCTTAATATCTAACTTCAGGATGAAAATTTAGAGCGTGCGACTCGAGAAATAAAGTACATCTCTTAAGTACGACATGAAAAATGTTATAAAGAACTTTGTTAACGATTTTAAAAAACTCTTGCCAGATTGTTTTTTAACTGTTAGGTGTTAGGTCCAGTTCTCTATTTAATCTACACACCCGACCCACCCGTAACCCCAAACACTATAATTGAAACATCACAGACGATGCAGCTCTATTTTAGTTTCAAACGAAGGCCCAGCTATTGCTTCACAACAACTACAGGATCATATAAATTTGCTTTAAGAATGATTTAGTAAGTAGAGAGTTAAAGTAAACTGGTATTTAAGCCCATATATCGATGTGGTTAAGGAAATTTAGTAGGAAAAACATCAGCAAGAGATCAATTTAAACTTTTATTATAAAACCTTTTAAAATAATCAAAATTGATAGAAGGTGACAACTTTCTTTTAATCTATTAAAACGTGGCCAAACCAATTTGATTGAATCAAAAAAATATATAAATATATTTTAGCAATAATATGTTGCCGCTTTTGTTTTAGTTTTGTCAAATTAATTGATTAGGTTTTTTTTAAATAGCACTCATGTATAGAATTTTTCGTTGGACATCTTGGTGTTATGCTGTTCATTTTGATATACATACACTACCAGCAGAAAGTTTAGAAACACGACCACATGCAAAATAATTTAGATAGAGTTATCATGCTAAGTTGTGTGTCTGTTTCGGGATGACTAGACATAACAACACTAAACTAGTAGTTTTGAACTAATTGACTTTTTAGTGATTAGTATAATTAATTTTTGTATAACAACTGTATTTCATACTTTTATAATTCGCGTATCTTTTATTATGGTTCGGTGGGTAAATACAGCGAGCGTCATTTAGTGATTACTTCTAGTACTTATAAGTGTAATGGAAACATAAAGCAATTGGTTTACAAGTTCGCGATTGTCAAAACAAGTAAATATTTTTCAACGTACGTTTCTAATTCAATGATTTCAAAGTGGGTCATCTAAAAACAAATTAAAAATGGGTCGATGAAAGACACCAAGTAATAAAAAGGGCCAAAATAGTAATTTTGCACCAAGAAAAGAAAACGATGCGCGGAATTTCAAAAAAATTCAAGTTTCGGCCCACACTGCGTGTGAAGTAATCTACATCTACAAACAAACAGGGAAATTCAGCGACCGTCATCGCTCTGGAAGTCCTCGATACACCCCAGAACAAGAGGGCAAGTTTATTATTGTAAACGTGATAGACGCAAAACAGTCCCAGAAATAACAGAAGAATTAAATGCAATAAGGGATTCGTACCATAATACCCAATCGTCTTCGTAATCAGGTCTTCATGGTTGCATCGCCAATTTGTTCGTCAAGGAAAAAATGCTGCCTGCTTGTGCACAACCTATAGTAAAGCATGATGGTGGTTCTCTAATGGTCTGAGAATTTTTTGGGGGAAAATCAGTTGGAGATTTAATTAAAATCGAGACAATAATGAAGAAAGAGGATTATAAAAAGATGCTTCAAAATCATGCGATACCATGTGGCAATCGGAGCAGCCTTCTCTTTTCAATAACATAATGATCCAAAGCATACATTGAACTTCTGCAAACAATACTTATAAGAAAAGACAAGAAATAAATTTAAAATTAAGCAGGGGAATGCCCGGTAGATATGCTGCATAAGAGGAAAATAAAATATCCCCGACGGTTCAACAGACAGACAGAGAGAGCAGTAGTTAGCTGACACACTTACCGAGGGTCAGGTTTTCTTCGACGTGGCTGAATGTGGAGTCATGCCTAAAACGTGGCAGCGGCACATCCGGTTTTATTGTTAGTTAGATAGACCACCACTAAGTTACCAAGCCGCAGGGTGGTAACTTACCAACTACCTTCCGATGAAATGTCGAGTAACTAAACAATACCCCAGGTGGGTAAGGTGACCAGCCTAGAATTCCACACTGCTTTAGCGGTCAAACTCACAGATTCTGGGAAAGTAAATTGCGCGGAAGACCCAAGAAAAATGTAAAACAATCGATAACAATATAAAACAAGATTACATATAGGAACGTATAACGTAAGGCAAATGTTAGCAAACGAAAGGGTTTACGAACCAGGAGAAGAACTAAAAGAAGTTAGATGGGATATCTTAAGTAACTCAGAAGTAAGGAGAAAAGAAGAAAACCAGTGTACATTACAAACAGAAAATGTTTTGTACAGCAGTAGTAACGGAGAGAACACGTGCATTGTTGTATTGGATTTTTAGTGAATAAAAATATAGTAACCCACATTGAAATGCATAAAGGAATTTGAAATCGAGTAGCCTCTCTAATATTAAAATCAAAGAAAACCTGTGCTATAAAAACAAAATCGGAAACTATGGCTGTGGCGTTCGAAACACAGGAGGCGATAAATTACTGGCATACATAAAACAACAGAAAACATTTATGCTATAAATACTTCTTTTAAAAAGAAGCTTTATATGGAATGGACGTGGATAAGTCTAAATAGAGCAACCAAAAACGAAATAAATTACATCATATCAACGAATAAAAAGATTTTTGAAGATGTCGCCATAATAAAATTGTTTAATACAGGGAGCAAGAATACGTATAAATAAAAAATTAGAAAGACTAAAACTGACCAAAATAACAGCACTTATAGATACACAACTACCTAAAGAAATAGGTGACAAATACAGAAAAGCATTAAAGCAATAATTAGAGAAATAACAAAATTCCTGCGGAGGAATAGATAACGAAAGTGAAAAATTCACGAACGCTATTTTAAAAACAGAATTGTGAATAACTCAAAAGAAAGGAAAGAAAAAAGAGAAAATTAGTTTGCAGTACAAAGATATTCGTAAACAACGACAAAAGTTAGTAGAACACAAGAAAGGAAACACAGTGAAGTACAAAAAAATACTAGGTTTTTTTTATTATTTAATATAATGCTACAATCTAGTTTTAGACTAATAAGTAACTTATTTCTAATCCTACTTTACTAAAAAAAATCTTAGTTACTAAGAGTCACCCATTGCTGTTTTCTTAGCCAACTCTAATTTCTAAAGCACTTTTTTTACGCGCTTAACACAATTCTCTGCTTTAACACTAACAATTTACTGCACTACACTAACTCATGGGGTTTACTCCTCTTGAGTTTTCTTAGCTGATTTGCATTATCCAGTAACTGGATGGCCTCGATGTTTCCATGTTGTAAAAGTCGTTCTTCATGGCTTCTTGCATATTTTTGGATCTCTTTTTTCACATATTCTACACCAAGGTCTCTATGGAGATCTTCATTCCTAATATACCAAGGCGCATTAACTATATTTCTTAAAACCTTGTTTTGGAACGTTTGTATAGTCTTGATATTTGTTTTTGCGGTACAACCCCAAAGCTGTGATCCATATGTCCACACGGGTTTTAAGATTTTCTTATACAACAGTAGTTTATTGTGTATTGACAGAGCTGAGTTTCTTCCCAGAAGCCAGTACATTTTTTTATATTTGATGTTTAGCTCTTCTTTTTTTTTCTTCACATGCGCTTTCCAGAGAAGTTTCGTATCTAACGTGAAACCGAGGTACTTTGCTGTATTAGCATGCAGAGCCGTTTGTCCATTTATATTTATTGGTACGTGTTCTATCCTTTTATTTGTAAAATCTATGTGCACTGATTTACCTTCGTTAAGTTTGATCTTCCACTTCTTGGTCCATTTCTGGAACTTATTGATGGCATTTTGAAGTTTATTGGTTGTTTCTGTGTTATTTTCTCCCTCTGTTAGTATGGCAGTATCATCCGCAAAAGTTCCCACAGTGTCATTTTCTGGTTCCGGGATATCACTCGTGTACAGAAGGTAGAGTACCGAGCCCAGGACACTGCCTTGCGGTACTCCAGCTTTAATTTCTTTGCTTGATTCTATAGAATCTATTTGTTAGATAGGATTTTAATATATCCGAATATTGTTTAGGTAGGATAGATTTTAATTTCCACTGCAAGCCTTCATGCCACACCTTATCGAAGGCTTGCGCGACATCCAAGAAGAATGCAGAGCATACTTTTTTCTTCTAGTGCTTTTTCTATGATATTAGTAATTCTATGGATCTGGTCCACCGTTGAATGCCCACATCTGAACCCAAACTGGTGGTCTGGGATCAGTTTCCTTCGCTTTATAATCAGCTGCATTCTCTTGAGTAGCAATTTCTCGAATAATTTAGGTATGACCGGTAATAATGATATCGGTCTATAGGAGGAGGCTTACCTGGTTTTGGTACCATAACTATTTCCGCTACCTTCCGCATTGAGGGTACATATTTGAGTCTAATTGCTGCATTAATTAGATGGGTCAACTTTACGATCGCTTTCCTTGGCAATTTCCTCAGGATTTCGCCTGTGATTAAGTCGTATCCTGGGGATTTGTTAGGGTTTATGTTGTTTTTAATTTGTTTAATAACTTCTCCTGTCCTCACCGATGTTATATTTTTTTCGTCCAATAGGATAGTTTCTTCCATTACTTCTTCTTCTTGCAGGTCGTAGGGTTGGAAAATGCTCCCAATATGAGCAGCAAAACATTCCGCTTTTTGCTCGTTGCTCCTAGCCCAACTTCCATCTTCTTTTTTGATGGGTGGTATCTGCGTAATAGGTTTCTTTAGCCTTTTTGTTGATTTCCATAAGGAATGATCTGTACTGCGATCATTGGTCAAGTTAGTCAAATAGTTAGCAATAGATTCCTCTTTTAGCTCTTTAATTTCTCTTGTCAGCTGTTGTGTTAGATAATTTAATATGGTTTTGTCTTGTCGGGTTCTGGTTTGAAACCACTTTCGTCTTGCTTTTCTTTTTTCAGTTACTAGTTTCTTGATTTCTTCCGGGCAACAGCAGCCTCTTAGTCGTCTTTTAATATCTGGGGTGCACTCCCAAGGGCTTGTCTGGATATCTTTATTGAATTTTTTTAATTCATCATCCAATACTTCTTCATTTCTAAGGGGCACGTCTAATTTTATTTTGTTGTCAAGTATTTGCTTAAAGCTTGTCCAATCTGTGTATTTATTAACTAATGTAGGATTATTTACTTTCTGTATTATATTTTCACTCAAAGTTAAAGTTATAGCTGAATGATCAGATAATAAGTCGTGACATTCATCTATCTGCATATAGTTGGGTGACATATTTTTGACTATAAAAAAGTCAATCAGGTCAGGTACCTTGTTAGGGTCCGAGGGCCAGTATGTTCGGCTTTCCCGTAGATATAAATATGCCTCTGTCATATTATATATATCAAGCTGGTTGCTTTTAGCAGTTCCCTACCCTTGGTGGTAATTGTTCTGGACCCCCAATGCGTGTGTTTCGCATTGTAGCTTCCTCCTATAATAAATCTTCTACCTAGGTAGTTAAACAGGTCATTGTATTCATCTTTATGTATGGTATGTCTAGGTGGGTAGTAAATTCCTGCTACTGTTAACGAATATTTGCTCGTTTTCACTTTAACTGCAGTCACCTGCATTTTTTCTGTGACATATTTCGGTTCTTCATAATGTTGTATATTTTTTTTTAATTATCACTGCACTTCCTCCTTTAGCATTATTATCAGGATGTATTGCATGATAAATTCTATAGTCATTAAGCTTAGCAAAAGAGTATTTAGTGAAATAGGTCTCTGAGATGAGTGCTATATCTATATTTTCTGTCTCTAATACTAACTGGAGCTCCTGTAGGCGTTTAAGGAGTCCATTAGTATTCCAAGTAAGGATTTTAATAAAATTGGCCATTTGAATTAGTTTTAGGTATAGCCCTTGGCGCTAAATTCAAGTCTTTTCAGTCGTTCATCTAATGCGGTAATAATAGTTTCTTGTTTATCTAATTTGGCTAAGATAGTTCGGAGAGTTTGCTCTATATTGTTATTTTGCTGGCCATTCGTCTTTATAATTCGTTTTTTTGCCGTAACACTTGCATACGTTACGTCTTTACTAACTTTGTTAGGTAGGGCAAGATTTGCTTTATTATCTTTTATCTGTTTTTCTTCTGTTATTTTCTTAAATGCATTAGGCATTTTTTTCTCCATAGCTTTATTTTTAATTTTTTGTAACTCAATGGCTACTTTACACCCGCGATAATTTGCTGGGTGTTCTTCACCACAATGTATACATTTTGGTTTAGCTGTTTTCGGTTTAGGGTAATTTTTGTGTGGTGTTTACCTACACATTTGACGCATCTCGCTTCTTTATTACAATATCTTTGTGTATGGCTATAAGCCTGACACTTCTTACATTGCGGCATTAATTTAGAAGTTTTATAGGGTTGGATCTCCACCTTACATTGCTGTATATACTTAATAGCCTGAATCTTATTTATGTCTTCGTTATGATCAAAGGTCAATATAAACATATCAAGAGGTTTTTTTTTCCATTTTATTTTGTTGACAGCATTTCAAGCTTTGAATCCTCTGTTTTCTAATTCTTCAATTATGCTATCTGTTTGACAGGAACATGGTAGATATTTGGCTATTACCTTGATTGGTCTTTTCCTTTTATCTTCAGATGTATGCCATGAATATGTAGTTTTTTCTTTTAATATTCTTGTTACATTACGATAGGTATCATCATTTACCGTATTGACTTTAATATTTACTTTATTAACTATTTAATATTAGGTAGAACACAAATATTCTCGTTGAAAAGTCCCAATAGTAGAAAACACAAAGATAAAAAAAAATAGCCACAGCAATGAAAATGTACTAAACTGATCTATACAGCTCTAAGACAGTTCCAAATGATGATACAAAACAACAACTGACAAGAAAGGTTACAAACGTGAACTCTAAAGCTCTAAGAAAAAGAAAAAAAACAAGGCACTAGAACAAGATAAAATATTAACAGAGGTGTTGAAGGAAAGCGAACAGGAACTACCAAAAAATATAAACAACTATTTAACGATTGCTTATGCTATGAAAATATTTTTAGTAATTTAAACGAAGCACTACACAACACTACATAAGAAAGCGGATAAGTGCAAACTGACAAATTACAGGCTGCTCTCCTTACGATCGGAACTTTATAAACTATTTAGGATAATTATTACAAACCGCCTAGGTACTAAAATAGATGCCTATCAACCAGTTGAGTAAGCCAGTTATTGTAAGGGCTACAGCACTTCCGATCATCTGTTAACTGGAAGAACCCCAATAGAAAAGGCGAATGAATATCACATACCATTATACCTGACTTTAGTCGATTACGAAAAGGCTTTCAACACGGTAGAATTAACATCTGTTATAGACATATAATTCAGAATATCTATAAAAAAACATCTATGATAATAAAACTACAAGTTAACCCGAAAGCTATACCAATTCACTACGGTGTAAGACAGGATGGAGGAAGAGGTATTCTAAATCTTACTCTGGGAAGGAAAGGGCATAGAAATTATTAATCATTATAATATATAATTATAAATCATTCGCGATTCGCTAACGAGGTCATCATGATTACTGGCAACTTTCAGGACCTACAAACTATGCTTATACAACTAGCGGAAGCCTCTGAGAACGTTAAATTAAACATACATTTTACAAAAACGAAAACGATGACAAATAGTGGCGACAAAAGAAACTACCAAGTAATGTGCCTGAATATGTACACTTAGGATAAGTAATAAAACCGAACAAAGAACACCCGACTGATGAATTTAAAAGAACATTTAAAAACGTTTGTTTTTGATCAGTGATCAGAAGACTAACGCCTGGATTCGACAAAGAAGAAAATAAAAGACGTGGCTAATTAGCTAACAAGAATAAAGTGAAGCTTTGTGGGCCACAACCCAAGGCAAAGTGACGAAAGATAGAATGCTATAATACAACAGTAGAGGCCAAATAGGGAAAAAAAGTACATGAAGACCTCAAATGAGATGGGGCGTAATTTAAAAAGAATTTCTGGCTTCGAATGGATGAGAACTGCTCAAAATCAAAAACATTGACTTGAATTGAGAGAGGCCTATGTCCAAAGATAGACCAGGGAGTGCTAAAGAAGAAGAAGAAAAAGGATAATACCACTGAATTGATCCCTTCACATCACTTCACAATCTGATCAACTCATAGGACGTATATGTATTATATATTAAGTATATTGTACATTATTAAAATTTAAAACGTTTTGCATCTCTCTTTAACCATGTAGTTGTTAAAGGAGTAACAAACAAATTAATACTATCTGTAACTATTTGGTGTAAAATGCAATTGTTAACTCTTATATAAAAATAGACCAAAACTGACAAAACTTTTCATCCATGCATTAGTAGTTCTTAACAATTTTAAAGCTACGCTACATTTTCTATTACAATAAGAGTTTATGAACACAAAAATCGCAGAAATCAAAAAGCTACCAAAACAAAAACATGCTCAAACACATTTTTGTTGGAATTACAAAAAATGTTATTACGGGTATTTCTTAATTTTTCAGTAACTGGAATACAATTAGATGTTTCTTGGAAAACTTACGGTTTAAATAATTTTTTAAAATATTTACAAATTAAAAATAAATAAGATCAGTAAATATTAGCAAGATTTTATTTGCGAAGATTAATTTCGAAACCAGTACTTCTTATTATCCTTATTTTCACAATTCTTTCTAAATTGCTCTTCTTTACTAATCTGCATTTTGTTTTCAAATTGTGTTTTATTTAATTACTGAAAATGAGGATCTGAAAAAAATGTTTTCAAATAACAATTGCTTTATTTTATAGGTACATAATTACTGATATACGAGAACATTTCGGAAAGAAACTTTTATTTGTGAATGCGCGAGAAGTAAGCAGAGGTAACAACGCCCGTCCTGTGGCGCTGTATGCAGTGAGAAGCGGAAAAAGGTTATGTTGCAGTTTACGTGCCCCATAGATCAATTTAAAATAAACACTGCCATACAGAACTCCCCAAAATGTGAAGTGATTGCAGTAATATCATTTTTGAGCGAAGAAACTTTCCGCAGTTGCCATTCGTCATGACTGTATAATATTTACAAACCAAACATGATGAGTAAAGCGCCATCATTAGGTTTGAATTTTGAATGTGCAATTTTGTCGAGTGTAAAGCATATATTTTTTTTCGAACTTTGAACTTACAGACAGCGTTACTTTTTCATTTTTATTTAAATAAATTCTTTGTTTGATATCCAAAACTTAAGGTAAGCATGCTTTATCGATTTCAACTTATGAGCATTGGTTTTGACGAAAAACAGAGCGCTCGAGGCAACCGAAAAAGCTTGAAGATGTAGAATTCGAGAGATTAGCCGATGAAGATCAATGTCGAATGCTTAAAGAATTGTCAGATTTCTTGAATGTTGCAGAAAAGTCAGATGTGTGCCCGGCCAATCATTATCATCGACCTCAACTTCGTCGCAAAAGCAAAGCATCCATGGTTTGAAGGTAATTTAGTGCAATCGGAAGGGCGTAGTGCATTATGAGCTACTGCAACAAGGTACGACTATCACTGGGGATCGCTACCAAAAACAAGTGATCAAATTGAACCGAGCGTTGAAAGAAAAACGACCGGATCACGCTCAAAAACGTGATAAAATGATTTTTCGGCACGCCAACGCTCGGTCACATGTTGCAAAATAAGTCAAAAACTATTTGAACACTTTTTGATGGGATGCCCTACCCCACCGCCGTGTTCGACAGACGTTGTTTCTTCTACCATTTGTTTTGATCAACGACGCATGGCCTGCCTGAGCAGCGCTTCAACTCTTTTGAAGAAGAAAAAATGGGTCGATTTATGGCATGCATCACAAGAGATCCGCCTTTTGTCAAAAAGATGAAAAACGTTGCAGTTAATGATAAACAGTGTTTTGAATAACTTGTGCTTTAATTTTTTTTATAATTTTTACAAAAAAATTCTTTAGAATTAAATCCAAGTATCAATAGAAATAATTTCAAACCTTGTAAGACTTTTTATAGCAATTATGTCAAAAATTGTACTATCGTAGATTTCTGATGTGTATAATAAATGTTCTCTGTCATTGGCAATCAAATGAAAGTTTCTTTCCGAATGGCCCCCGTAATTTCACATTAAATTTAATATCTTTTGATCTTTTCTTAGATTTTTTTAATGTTAAGAGGAGCGCTATTTGTTTATTAAAAAAGGTGAAATAAATTTTTTAGAAAACTTTTTAAAAAACATTATTCGAAATATTAAAACAAAAATGACATTCATGTTTTCTAGATACCTCAAATAATGCTTTCTATAGAGCTGCAAACTTGTATTTGCCATTACAGGGTCGTGAAACTACATTCAGAAAAAAATAAGCCACTCCAACATTGTTTGGGTGTGAAACCTACGCACTACAACCAATCATGCGTATGTTTTCTTGCTTATCGAGTACAGCAAGCAACAGATGGGCGGAAGGAAAACGACAGTAAAATAGTTTGTAATGTGTAACCATAAAAAATATTAATATTAATCTAATGCTATCGTAAATAAATTTTAACAAATCAATGGGTTGAACTTGAAATTAATTTACAATTTACAAACTCCCGCTGCACCTATCTAAAACTGCACTGCGAAAAAATAAATTGGCTTTAATTGCGAGAGTGTGCTGATGAAGTTTTAGAGCACCAAACTGTCTACTTCAAGTGTTTTTGTCGTTTAAGCTGCTGAAAAAACTTAACGATGCTAACAACTGCGTAAGAAGAGCCGACTTGCCAATTAAGAGTTATTACATTCATACGCATAGCGGCATTTGTGCCTTAAAAGCACGGCTAATTAATGCCAGCTCTGGCTGTTTCTGTACATAGTGAACAAATGCCCCGAAGCTCCAAGAGGGTGCACTTACTCGTGTCTGCAGAAATCCGCTGCTGGCGGGAACACACCGAGCACAAGACTGGCACAAATCCGTTCGGGCCCATTGCCCACATTAATATTCTTCCGCTAATTTATTCCGCGTTTGAGCCATTAAAAACAGCGGAAGGCCAAAACGACATTGATTCGTTTGTCTAAAATTAGAAGTGTCTTTTGCATTCCACCCTATTTAAGCGGTTGCGGCCTGGCAATTAAAGAAATTGGCAGCTCTCGGCGCGGTGCGTGCGATGTGGGTCACAACATTGGCTGAAACGCACTTCAATTGTCTGCGATTCCTACAACGCAGAGTGGTGAAAATTCGCGACAAAAAACTCATTTGCAAATCTATCGGTTTAAAGAGTGGCGCCTTGGATTTTGTCCTTTTTAATTATGTTTTTGTACTACGAACTGCGACGTGCGTAGACAAATCATTGCAGTTCCGTATTAGAGTACGCTCTGCAACTCATGTTTCTACATATCCAATTTCAGGAAATATAAAAGCTTTAATGATTCAAAAATTTTGTTGCTCTAATACACTGGCGAGCAAAAAATTAAGGTCACATTGTAATTGAAATATATTTTTAGAATTTCCGGTTAAACGCTTATATTTGCACTAGTAGGTGCTTAATTATTTGTCTTATCCGTCATATTGTTATCTGTCATGTATTGTCACCGTAGTTACGAGTTTTATTAAATAGCGTGCATTCCTTCTATTTGAAAATTCCCCTATCAGTGTCTGTGTGTAAGTGTTTAACGTCGATTTTTTTGTGTAAAACCTTTTAATCGCACGGTGAAGTGTTTGTAGGGTTTATTTAACAAATAATAATTCCTTTAGATCTTCTTGTTGTATCAAGAATTATAGTGTTGTTACAAGACGGTCGGGGACAACCTGACATTGCAGGAATTGTTGGTAATAGACTTTGGCTGTACAAAAGAAGAGTGGTCTGATAACCAGAAGACCAGGATCCGGTCGAAAAAGAGTCACCACCCAAAGAAATGGCTTTTTTGGTGTTCGCAAGTTTGCAGAATAGAACAGCTTCCGCGTTTTGTCTCCAAGAAGTTAGAAATGTAAATGTTAGTGAATTAACCATTAGAAAAAAACTTTGCGCTGCAGGATTGTCTACCAGTCACCATTGCAAGGCCAACATCGAATTGCAAGATTGGCTTTTGTCCGAAATCACCTGGCATGAAATAATAAAGATTGGAGCAGGGTACTGTTTTCAGATGAGTCCGTTTTTGCCTCACTGGATCAGACAAACATCGGCGAGTATGTAGAAGACCCGGAGATAGATACGCTAAAGTTTTTTATTAATGAGTTATGGTTTGGGCGGGAATCTCTTCACAAGCACGCACAGAGTTGGTTTTTATACAAAATGGCTTCTTGGCAGCCTACAGGTACATTACGAAAGTTCTACAAGATCATGTTCTGCCTGTCATAAGCACTATGGGCGAGCATGGCACTTTTATGCAAGATAATGCTAGACCTCGCGTAACCAAAATTGTCACAGAATATCTGCATGATGTGTTTAGACATGAATCACATTAAACATGTCTACGACGACGTATACGAAGACACACATTAGCTCCGAGAACTCCCCAGGAGTTGAAAGAGTTGATATTGCAGGAGTGGAATAACATGAACCAGAATGTGATCCTCAACTTAGTTGAAAGTACGCCTCGTCGACTTCACACAGTCATTAATGCAAGAGGAGAGAATACATGTATTAGTCATAAGTGTATTCATTATTTTACTTTAATTTTGGTTCTAATAACAAAAGTCAAGCTGCGTTTTAAATTTAAATTTGATTTTCAAAATAAATCGTAAAAACCAAAAAATTTGCTTTTTGGTTCGGTATTGAATATTAAATTTAGCCTACAAAATGCGGTACAATAATTTGCAATTTAACTGAAAATTTCAAAAATGTATCACAATTTCAAATGTGACCTCATGTTTTGGCTTGCCAGTGTATTAATGCGACCTTAAATTAAAAAATTACATTCCTTTATTAAAAATAGTTGAAATAAATTATAACATATTTAAAAGCGTTGTATTTTCAGAATTAAACTAAATAATATGTGCGACATTCAACATTAGTAAGAGTAATACAAAAGCAAAACCTCGAATACATACGTTGTAAGTAACACTAGTCACATCATATAATAAATTCCAAAAAACGGCACTAAAAGAGAGTCTTAACAATTTTAGATATTACATAAAATACGCGCAGTAGCACGTAGTTTAACTATAAAGAAGATATCAGACCTAACGCAACATGTATTCGTATTAAGGTCGACTAACAGTATACGAGAGTATTTTTTAACCAATGACAATTGTGTGTGCTTTTTAACGCAAATTGGTTATAAATTCGCTTATTTGTAACAAAAGTGAAATATATATAAACCAGAATTTTTTGATTTTTACATATTACATTGTCCGAAAAATAGTGTATGTGAACCTCGTAGTGAAAACAAGTGTTTTGAAGCTCCAGTAATAAAGTCCAAATAGGGCCATACTGAGTAACTCAAAACACGCAAAAATAAAAGAAGAGTAAAATTAAAAGGAGATTAAAACCTGGGAAGATAAAAATTCAACAGAAAGTCTCGAATTATATGATTGTATTTTTATATTGCAGAAGAAGCAATAATTGTTTTAAACTCTAAACAATGATTTCTTGTCTTGTAAATTGACAGAGAGCTTTGAGTTGTCTTTTCCTGCTAATTTATCTTGTAAAACAATGAAATATTTTGTATTTTTAAAATAATTTGATAGCTTGGGTGCGACTTGTGGTACCAATTTAATAGATATCATTACAGTCATACTCAATTTTCATCGATATGTAGGATCCAGCAGGTATTCAAATTTGCCTTAAAAATATAATCGATCTGTGTTTTTTTCTATGGGTTGCGTTTTTTAATTATTTGAAAGTAAAACAACTGAATGATCTGCAGGTAGCTGAACGAAAGACATACTTTTACATTTTGAGTGTTCAAACTCTCTATGATACCAAGTAAATTAAGTTTGAGTCAGTTTTCCAGTAAACGAGAATTTTATATTATTTTCTTTTATAGCAACTACTAACAGTTCTTGTAAATAGTGGGCCCTATTGTTCACGTTTAACATTGAAACATCCTTAATCTAAGAAACTTGTTACCTAAAATTTGGAAGAAGTGCGTGCAACCATCTTTACTAATTATATGTTTAGGTGAACAAAAAAGTAACAAAATTTTAAATAAAGAAGTCGTATCTTTTCTTAAGACAGTTGTGGTTTAAATGTACAGTAGCGAGAGTAAGTAGAAAGTTGCAGTTAGTTTTAAAAACATGACAAATATTTTTAAATTTGTAATGCAGATGGCAGCACCATAAAATGTACACAGATCGAAATACTTCAAATGACGACATTTAGTGTTCAAGAACAACATGTAATCATACGTTTTCCCCTCTTACTTGGTAAAACGTCCATCGAAATTCATCGTCAATTGAGTGAGACATGTAATGAAGGCGTTATACATGTCAAAAATGTTTGCGAGTGCGAAAATTTAAAGAAGTTCGAGACTTGTGTAACAATAAACCAATGCAGCCTCGACCACGAACCAGCCGGACCGAAACAATGAGTACGCGAGTAGAGCAAGTTGTTATGGAAGACCGTCGATTAGGTGTGAGTGATATCGCCTCTAAATTTGGCGTTTCCGCCAATCTGTGGAGTCAATTTTGCATGGTGACCTAAAAATGCGGATAGTTTCTTCAAGATGCGTCCCACGAATGCTGGCCGACAAACACAAGGCTACACGTGTAGAAACATCTCAAAACATGTTGATACGTAATGCTATCATAAATTTTCGACCGTGAAGAACACTCTCCGTGACCGCTGATTTTCCAATCGATTCGCTGTTGCATCAATGATTTTTCAGTGGGTAGGGCACGTCCTTAAAAAAGTGTTCTCAGCAGCCAAAAATCATGGCGACGACGTTATAAAAAATGCGTACATCTAGACTTATTAAGAATAAAATTTGGAGACCTTAAAACTTAAAGACATCTCGAAATTACTTTGAGTTTTTCCAAGTTTTGCTACGCTACGAGAGTTTTACGAGAGTTTCACCGTAGGTCGAGGAGTACCATTTAAATGGTCAGTGTGATAAAAATTATGCTTAGAAAACTCATCATAATTTTTCTTGGTAAAATAGATTTAGATATGAAGTTTTGTTGTTGATGTGATTGTATTGCTTAATTTTAAGTTTTTGTTATGTTTTAAGCAACTTAAATGATCTCGAATTTGCTTTTTCGGTTAATAATATTCTTGGCATGAAGAACGTTTCGATGTTCATTTTCAATCTTAGATATGATTTTTCTTATATTCGCTTGAAGTATAACGCAGTCTCTGTAGTTAGCGGGGTAAATATTAGAAACAAGTAACACCCTTGTTATCTGTAATTTTTTGTGTGCATTTTACATATCTGGGATTGTTCGTATGCCTAAAGTGTTAGCATTTTGTGCACTGCAGCATTTTTTTTATTGCTTTTGGAACTTCTATTATCACATTAGTTTGCACTAATACCTAATTCTGAGCATGTGCTCCATATATTTACAACATCGTGTCTCATCTCTTTAAGTTTTTGTTTAAACCTTTAATGTCAATTAAGTAGTTCAAGTTTTTAATTACTATTTTAATGTTTTTTGATCTTGTTTTTGATTATGGTATGGAATTGAGTGTTGCCTGTTGTTCGTTGCTGCTCCTAACCAATACAATAGGGATCTCAGTGAATGGTTGAATATTAGTCATGAGTTGTTAGTATGAAATGAGTTGTATTAATGATTATGCATTTATTTGTTGAGTTATAAGAAACATTGGCACTCAAGGTTTATGTTCTTACGTGCCGAAAATCAGACGCAGATTTGGTACCAAATAACCACCAAAAAGCTTATTTTATTTTTAGTTCAAATCTGCATTGACAGCCGCTATCAGCGGCCTCACATATTCAGATTAAAAAGTTTTTTAAAAACAAAATATTTAACTTACAGTTTCTGATATATAGGAATGTAGAATAAAACACTTTTGTTATATTTGGAAATACAACACTAATTTAAACAAGAATTTAGACGCGTTTAATTGGACTTTGACTAGCACTTTGATTTTCTACGTGTTGGCACAGCTAGAAACAAGGCCGCGAAGTTGCTGAGTTAGTGCCCAAAAGATTCGTTTTGCAACTAAAGCAAAATGTTTATGCCACGCGTACTTGAGACGCCACATAAAAACGCGAAAATTGTTAGAGTATTGCTTAAACTGCAAAATTACTCTAATATTTTTTACAGCGTTAGAAGTTGTATAACAGAAATTTATCTGGTTATTATCTTTAATAAAATAAAAAGCTTAGTTTGAATATGATAAATTGTTGTGGGAAAGTGAAGTAAGAATATATAATTACGCATATGCAGAATTTTCAATGTAAAACAAAATCCGTGTATTTACAAATTGTTCATGTGTTAATTATATTACTCGGAGAAAACTTAATTACTCTCAGTATTTAAATAGGATCGCTGCTATATGAAAAAATTAAATTATAAACCGAAAGTATTGTTTTTAAAATTTACTTAAATATCATAAAAATACAAGCAAACGAATTTATTTTTCTACATAGTCTTCTGATTTATAAACAGATTTTTCCAAACGAATAGGTGGTTTTTTGTTTAAGAGTGACTATGACAAGCTGTTTGAGCACAGACGCTTCAACAGCAACATTATCATCAAATCTTCGTTCTCCAAATGCTTCTTTTAGTGATCCGAACAGAAGTTTGTACTACAGCAAAGGTGTTCCGGTATAGTTTATCATAATTTTTTTATCAAATTTGTGCAGGATAATTTTTTTTAACAGTTGGTATTTATTTGTAATCTGCTACATTAGCAATAAGCAAATCATATTACTATAATGGAAATACATAGCAGTGTAAATTACATGGGAGGTAACGCCCTTTGACGTTCCTCAAATGAAATTACTTTCAACAATTAATAACTAATAATAAGTAAGTAGTAGGGATATTATATCTGTCTAAAAACGATTAGGAAGATCTGACGGCTTGAAACGTTTGAGTCTGCGCACTTGTTCACTTCCATCAATTAGTTCTGTCACTAGTGGGTTAGGATGAGATTCTAGTCGCAAGAGGTATTTTTCACTAAACTTGGTAATTTCTTCTTTCACTGACTTCATTTTTAGGTCTTTCCGTATTTCCGTGTTGGGTATGTAGTAGGGGGCGTTAGTGATGGTGCGTAAGGTCTTCGACTGAAAGCGTTCCAGAATTTCGATATTGGAATGTGAGGCGGTACCCCACAACTGGATACCGTAGCTCCAAATTGGTTTCAGTATACTTTTGTAGATTAATAATTTATTACTCAGAGAGAGTTTGGAGTTGCGACCTAAGAGCCAGTAGTAACTCTTGAGTTTAAGATTCAGGTGTTTTCTCTTAGTCCATATATGAGTTTTCCAGGTCAGGCCTTTGTCTAAATGCATCCCAAGACATTTCACACTGTCGGTACGGGGTAGAACTCGGCCGTCCATTATCACATCAGGGACGATTCCTCTACGTTTAGTGAACGTGATTTGTAGTGACTTTTGAGAGTTGATTTTGAATCGCCATTTTTGGAACCAGTCGGTTACTGCGTCTAAGTTTTGGTGTAGATTACTAGCGGCTGTAATAGGGTCGGTGTGAGAGGAGAGAAGCGCTGTATCATCAGCGTAGGTTGCGATCAAATTGTTAGCATTCGTAGGGAGGTCTGCAGTGTATAGAACGTATAAGACCGGACCTAGGACACTACCTTGCGGAACGCCTGATGTGATGGGATGAAGAATTGATACTGCTTCTCCGAATTTCACTTGGAAATTTCTATCTTCGAGGTATGATTTTATGATTTGGTAGTAAGTGTAGGGTAACATCAGCTTTAGCTTAAAGAGTAGGCCTTCATGCCAAACCTTATCGAAGGCCTGGCTGATGTCAAGAAAGACGGCCGCACAATAGTTCTTGTTTTCGAATGCTTGGTTAATGTGTTCAACTATCCTGTGTACCTGTTGTATTGTGGAGTGGTGACTCCTAAAACCAAACTGGTGATCAGGTATTAGGTTTTCGTCTTCCAGGATGGGGGTGAGCTTGTTCAGAAATAATTTTTCAAAAAGCTTTGAGAATAGTGGTAACAGACTAATAGGTCTGTATGAATTGGGCTCGTTGATGGGCTTTCCAGGTTTGGGGATAAGTATTATTTGAGCAATTTTCCATTGTAACGGAAAGTATCCTGTACGCAGAATACTGTTAAAGATAAGCGCGAGTATACAGATAGCTTTAGGAGGCAGTTCCTTCATTATGTGACCAGTGATTAAGTCGTGTCCAGGAGACTTTTTGCAATTAGTCTTTCTATCAATCATTGTTTGAACTGCAGCCCTAGTGAAAGGTTTAATAGGAAACGTAAGTTGATTTGGGGCCTGTAGTAAGTTGTTCACTTCCGCGTCTGTGTGGGGGTCGTTAGAAAGTAGAGGTTGAAACACTTCTTGAAGGTGGGCTGCAAAAGTGTCTGCTTTATTTTTGTCAGTGCTGGCCCATGTTCCGTCCGGGTTACGAATTGGGGGAATATGATTTTTAGGTCTATTAAGTCTGCCTGTGGCCTTCCAAAGGGAGTAGTCGGTGTTTTCTGTTGCGATTAGTCCTTCTAAGTACTCATTGAGGAATTCGTTTTTTGCTTGCTTAATAAGTTCTTTAAGGTTTCGAGCTGCTGTATTAAGTCTACGTTTGTCCTCTGGGAATCTGCTATGTTGCCAGATCCGTCGTAGTCGCCTTTTTCAGCAATCTTTTTTTTGATATCGATCGAGCAATTTTGGTGTGTGACTTGAGGTAGTAGTTGTGGAGTGGCTCTTGAGGCGGCCAAATGGATTGTTTGGGTAAGTGTTTCTACCGCTTCTTCTATATCTTCTTCTGTTTTCAGTGGGATATTAGTTGTTAAATTTTCCTGTAGTACTTCTCTGAAATAGTGCCAGTCTGTTTTCTTATTTGTTAAGGATGGGGTTCTAGTTTTACTTAATAGCGTTGTACTTATTTGCGCTATTATCGGGCTATGGTCCGAAGATAGGTCTAGGCACAACGAGATTTCTAGGTAACCTTGGGGTATGCCCTTGACCACATAAAAGTCGAGCAGGTCGGGGATCTTCGTTAGATCAGTCGACCAGTAAGTGGGTTGATATGTGGAGAGATGGCTTAGTTGCTCGTTTTGCATGATAGTTAGTAGAATTCTTCCTCTTGGGTTGGCAATACGCGACCCCCAGGAGGGATGCTTCGCGTTGAAGTCACCTCCGGCCATGAATCGGTTACCTAGTGATCGTATATACCTTTCAAGGCTTTCCTTATCAGGTCTATGCCCGAAAGGGCAGTAAGCAGCAGAAATGTTTAGGGGACCTATCCAGTCTCGTGATGTCTTATGTGGTGTTTTATTAATATTGCTGAGCCCCCTCTAGCTGTATTGTTGGGGTAGTTGGTGTTAAAGGTGTTGTAACCTCTAATTTTAAAATAGGAGTGTTCTGTAAAATGCGTTTCGGAGATCAATAGTATGTCAATGTTATGCTGTAGTAGGAAAGCTTCAGTTTTGTAGCGGTGGTTGACCAGACCGTTGGCGTTCCACTGGGATATTTTGAGTGATTGTGCCATTAGGGATTCTTAGAGTTCACTAATTGAGTCACTAGATTTTTTAAATCTCGTATTTCTTCCATGAGCTGGTTTATCATGGTTCTTTGGGAGTCTATTGTCTGTTGCATAAAAGATACTATAGTGTTTGAGTATTGCGGAATATTTTGTAGATCGTGGTGGTTGACTTGAGCTTTGTTGGCGTATGAGTGCGGATCATAAGTTCTTGTTGCCTTATTATTGAGACCTGGGTTGTTATTTATTTGAGAAGCTACTACTGGTTTAGTGGCTGGAGTTTGAGTCTGTACTGGTGTAAATCCGCGATTCCTGAGTGGAGGAAAACGTCTATTTCTAATTTCTTTGTAGACTGGACATCCCCGATAGTTCCCAGGATGTTCTCCTAGGCAAAGTGCGCATTTTGCTTTGCTTCCATCACCTTTCTTCTTGGAGCATGTTCTGTAGTCGTGGTATCCGGCACATTTTACACATCGGAATGATCTAGTGCAGTAATTTTGAGTGTGTCCATAACATTGACATCTTTTACATTGTGCCAGTTCTTTTTTTTGATTGGGAGGTTCGACTTTAATGTTAGCGTTTAATAGAGAGGTAATTTCATAAATTTCTTTATTTTTATCATGTTGTTTGAGATCGATAAAAAATAAATTTAGTGGGGTCTTCTTAGTGCGATGCTGGACTCCTGTGATATTCATTACTTGATGGCCTAATGCCTCTAGCGCTTTCTTTATGTCAATTTTATCTGTGGTGCGATGGAGGTTTCTTATCACTACTCTGAATGGTTTATCCTCGGGTAAGATAAATGTGTGTCTGACTACGTTATTTTCGTCAAGAATCTTGATTAGTTTTTTATAGTTTTCGACTGTCTTAATCAAGAGCTTTACTGTGCCTCCTCCTGTTACTTGATATTGGTACTCATCCTTCTTTATATGTGTTTCAATAAGTCGTAGTAAAGGAATTATGTTTGTTACATAATGTATGTGGATTGGAGGAGGTTTCGGGAGTTTGGCATTGGTTTCTGTTGAGGTGCTTAATGTCGGGGGGTTTTCCTTACTTGCTAGTATTTGAAATCTATTGCTAGTGGCAACTGGATTTTTGTCAATTGGCACTGCTGGTTGAGTATTAGTTCTCTTTCTTTTGTGTTTTCGAGTTATTTCTTGAAAATCATTTGGCTTTAAAGGGGTCGTTGTTTCTTCACTTGTTATTGAAATGTTGTCGTTATCGTATTTTTGAGTGTTTGATATCAGTGGAGCTTCGTCTTGTATTGATTCCGCTCTATTCCAGTCCATCTGAGCAGAGTAAGGCAAAGCTGTATATTGGATTTGCGTAGTTGTCTGTTGGTAATTAGTAAGATACATCGGGTAAGCTTGTTGTGGTTGCTGCCACTGAGTGCTAAATATGGATTGTGGATTTGGTTGCAGATGTGATTGATTATACCGTTGTACTTGGGGTTGCGATTGTAGAAACATCTGTGTGTTATTGTTTGGAGGCTCATTGATGGGTGCAGAATAATTTGTGATTGGTTGAAGGAAGTAGCTATTTGCATTTACCTGCTGGGATCCAGCGCTGTTTTGCATTGTGAACTTGTTATGTTGAGATAGTTTATAAATAAAATGTAAGTTTCACAACAAATCGTAACTTTAAAGTTTATTAATCCGTACGGCGAAACCGAGGTTATCGGAGACCGATAAAATGAGCCCGGCCTTGCGGCCGCACTTGTTGCACTCTTGTTATCTCCGCGTTCAATTCACGTCTTTACACGGCGAAAATAAAACGAGAACTGTGCAGGATAATGTCTCTAGTTATTTCCAAACCATAACCCTTAGTCTTCTTAAAATTTCAGGCGGTTTTACGCCCTCTGGCGTGAGAAACTTGATAATAATCCATTACGGAACGTATGAGGGTACTTTACTTGTTGCTCTAACATCGTAATACTAATTAAAAAAGCAGTAGTGGGAGGAACCCTTCAAGAAGAGTTCCGTTTAGGCAATCTTACCTGCAACACTCAGAAACCACGCTCTCCTCCGTTCACCTTACGGCGCCTAAAAAAAATCGATTTATGTTTAATTCACTGGCGTATTAGCAAAAATTCCCAATCTAGAAATTTCCCAATAAAAACTAAAAACTTAGCGATCCTTTAGTTTGAAGGGTAAATCTACAATCTTTAAAAGATGATAACAAAAACTTGTTCTTCTTCCTTCTTTATTATAACATTACTCCTGTTCTTTCCTACCATTATAGTGACTCTTTCTTTTCTTGCTAATCTTCTAGGTAATCGTTTTGCGATCAGCAATTTATCTCTGGCTATTCAAACCAAAAATCTTTATTCATCCTTCAAATGTGGCTGTTCAACCCTCTCCTTCTAACCCTAATCCATCTTTTCGTATTTTTCCTACTCTCATTCTTAAAGTCTTCATCTCGACTGCTTCCATAATTTTTTTGATATTTTGTGTATCTTCCTTTGTTTCTGCGCCATATGTTAATATTGGTCGTATTACAGATTTATAAATCCAACCTTTGATATCTGTATTTATATATTTGTTATGCCATATGGTATTTAATGATCCACGTGTCTTAGCTGCTTTTATAACTTATGGCATTACTTGCTCTGAGGTTTCCACAGCTAATTATATTAAATCCTAGGTAATTAAAGATTAATAATTTCGTATTAAATTTGTAATTTAAATCTTATAGGCTCCTTGTTTATCGTCATACATTTACTTTTTCGCGCTGATATTGTCATATTATATCTTTCACATGTCTCCACAGTCTTCATTGGTAGTCATTGGAACTGGTCTACAATTGTAATGTCTTGCATCTTGTAGCCTTCTAATGCTTTTACCTCTTTTATTATCTCGTCCATTACTATGTTAAACAGTAGCAAGTTTAGCAAGTCCAGCTGTGGCTTTTATAAGTTCTACAAACCTTCCATTTACCTTAATTGTTGCTTTATGTGTTTGTTTTTTTTTAATATTTGTAACACGTTTTTAATAGTATTGTGTAAATAGCCTTCTGCAGATCTATCATACACATAAACGATAGATTACTGTACTCCAATGATTTTTCTATTAATTGTTGTATTATGAAAATGATGTCAGTGTAGAATCTTCCTTTTCTAAAACCTTGTTTTTTTGTTTGTGAGAGTTATGATATTTTTTATTATTTCTTTTACAATTCTTGTTATTCGCCTAAGTAAGGTATCTAGTAGTGTAATTCACACTTTTTGAATACTGGCATAATTATGCTATTTTTCATGTTTTAGGTATCTTCTGTTCGTGAAATATCTTTTGTAGGATAATAATTCATTTTCAAGCACCTCAACTCCATATTTTAAAAGTTCGATGTACATTTCGTTGTGTCCTGGAGATTTTCTCTTTTTAATTTTTTTATTTCTTCTAAACTTATATCTTATTCTCTATTTATAGTTATTATCTCTTGTTCTTCTTTCTGTATCTCAATAGTGGCTGGTTATTTATATAATTTCTTGAAGAAATTCGCTAATAGTTCCGAGTCATTATTTATTACTACATATTCGTTCGTGTAGGCCTTACTACTCCTTATCGCTCTCCGTATCTGCTTTTGAGTGCTTTAAAAATCATATTTCAATTTTTTTAATGTTTTATTAGGGCCTAGTCGTTCAGCATCAGTTTGGATTTGCGCCCTAATAGCTAGTTTAGCTTGGAAAACTTTAAGTCCAGTTGCTTACACTTTGAAAATATGTTTTTTCTAAAGTAATGTCAATCAAGCTGCATACCAAGGTATCTGACGTCATATGCTTGCGGGAGTGGTGTATTATTCAAAGTTACTGCTGGACGTGTTCCTCTTTAAAGTGTAAAAGTCACATGAGTGGACTTGGTTACATTCACTTTGATACGCCAGTTTCGTATCCAATCTTGTACATAGTTGGGAGAAGTTTGTAATTCGCTTGATGCAATATCAGGGTTTTCGTCAGATGCTAGTATTGCAGTATCATCTGCGAACGTGGCGATAGTTGCATGGTTTGTGATAGGAATGCCCGCTGTAAACAACAGGCAGAGAGAAGGTCCTAATACGTTTCCTTGCAGAACTCTGGACTTTATTGGGTGTAGGTTGGTGAGTGCATTTTGAAATTTTATCTGGAACTTTCCGTCACTTAGGTAAAACTTTATGAGTTGATAGCAGGTGTGGAAAATGTTTTTCCTTATTTTGAATAATAATTCATCATGCCAGACCTTGAGATATGTCTAAGAATGCAGCAGAACAATATTCCTTTGATTCGAATGCACGACTGATTTTGCTTACTAGTCTATGAATATGCTCGATGGTGCCGTGTTCTTCTCCGAATCCAAATTGATATTCTGGTATAAGATTATCTTCCTCGAAAATAGGTTTAATTTTTTGAAAGTAACAACTATAGCTAGCAATGGTAGTAAGTCACTTCTTCTGGTGGTTTCTATGGGCCATGGGCCGGAAATTGACTCAATCTTAAAATAGCAGCTATTAGTATTATTCCTTTTTCGCAGTTCTTTTATAATATTTCGTGTAATCAGATCATAATCTGGCGCTTTTTAGGTTTTATTTCGGATCTAATTGTGGCTAAGACTTTCGCTACTTTAATCTTTTTAATTGGTAGGCTTAGTTGGTCTGGTGCGTTCAGGTATTGCAACATTTCGATTTCTTCTCCTGCACTTAATTCGGAAGGGTGCGGTTTCTGGAAATGAATAAAAATGTCATCTCATTACTGTAAAAAAGCTTAAGAATATAACCGTTGATCAATATTGGGCTATCAAAACAGCATGTGCTTCATTGTGAAATAATCATTCGAAAAACGGGGTTAAGCATAATCAAACTTTATCTATTTCTCTAATCATTAACATCATAAAGTAGCTTCGTTAAATTTTAACTCATTAATATCATATAAGCATAAAAATAAAATACTAAAAAGTAAAATGCTCCACATAACTTCCATAAATCTAATAAACCGAGTCCGTTCTTGTTCATGAAGTTCAATTAAATTGCAACTGAAGAAATCTATGTGATTCAACTCAATATAATTTGACTAAGAATTAATAGAGGTGCTACCGTCTTTGTTACTAACTTTGTTATCATAGAACTAGAATTAAAAGAGAGGATCTCCGAAAAAAGCATTGATTGTAATAGCTCACGCAGCAGCCTTTTCATCCTTATATCCAAATAAAAACAATAAATTGCATACTAAAATTCTCTTTTGGAATAGTTTAGTTGCTTAATGTATAAAAGGTCTTGTAGCTAATCTCATTCTTAATAGTAGTCACACGCATAATGTTTCTATTAAGTTATATATAATACATATAGATAATACGTTGTATATCAAAAAATTGATGATAACAATAACATAAACAATTACCCAATGGTCCAACCCTCTTGAGTAATTTAACAATAAATAAATAACTCATAATTATAATAAAAAGAGACAAACTAAAACTGTTTGATAAGTATATTGATATAAATCTAATGAGTTTACGTGGTTTGTCTTTTATTATGTAGAAAATCCGCTGCCATCATATTTTGGTGAAGGGACAACTTATCTCAGTAGCGTATGGTGGCTTTAAAATTTCCTTGGTAGTGGTAGGTACTTACAGATCTCGAAAGATATACACGTTTGGTATATACTATAGATCATTTAGAACAGCACGCAATACTTTTGATTCAAATCAATAAAGTACTGCAAGATTGGATTTACTAACAGATCCATACAAATAAAATCGATAGGTCCACACTTTAATAGAAGCCTTATAGAAGTAATTAGGAGCGTTGGTCCATTAACGAGTACATCCAATTGTTTTCTTTTGGTCCAAATATGTTTTACGTATAAGACGTCGGTTAAGATAACCATTTAGAAGTCTTTGGTTGTTTAGAAAAACTGGAGAATAAGTTTCTTTGCCTAAATAAAGGTTACAAATCTTGATTTGGTTCATTCTCTCTGGTTTTTATTTTAAATGATGTTCCGTTATTGAATCTTGTCAAGAAGGTTTTAATCTTTTCAAAATCAGTAAGCAGATGTATCTTCGAGCGGTTTTTCAGGTTTTAAAATTAATTCTATCTGTACGATTCTCAAATGGTCGGAAACGAAACCTGTCTTTAATATAGTACTGAATATGTATGTATGTAACCAATTTCTGACAAATTTCTGATAGTTGTTTTAAAGATCCTGTAGTTATCAAATCACATCCGGATGACTTTTTTGTATTCAGTTCGGTGAGTATAATTTTTCTTATCTCTGTTTGTATCTTTTTAATTGATAATGCCATTTAGAAATCAGTGTCAACCTGTTCAAGAATCTAGTTGTCTTTTTCTGATTTCAGCTGCATTTGATGTAAATACTTAGTTTAAATGTTTGACAAATACAATCATCTTGTTTCATTGCTTTTGCTCAGATTGAAGAAATATATTGCTATAATTACTTCAGTCGCTTTGTTGCTCTCCACAGCGAATTTATTATTAAAAGGATAATGAGATTAATATTAAAAAATAGCCACTTACCAAATATTATAAACACAAAACATAAATACAGGGTACGGCAACATAACTTCCTTTTTTGAAATAGCCCATATTCAGGCTGTAGGACTCGTAGTGGAGCGAGAATAGTCTCATTCGAGAGGCGTAGTTCTAAAGTTTTGTTCCCTACCCCTGTCAGTTACCATCATGCGTCGAGGCCTACTTTTCGAACGGTTGTTCTGCGATCGCAACCCAGCGCGCCTTCCAAAATAGCTTCAATGTAGTCCCGTTGGGTCTTGTTCCGAACCGTAAATAAATTGTTACATGGGTCACTACGTTCAGACAAACGGGGAGTGCGACAAGACAAAGAACTAGAGTTCCTCGACCCATTAGAACACCTCAGAACATTGAGGCAGTGAAAGCGTCAATCTTGCAATTCCCACGGTGTTCTGCGCGCAAACATGCGTCTGCCCTTGGACTTTCCGTTCAGTGAGGCGAATTCTTCACGATGCCTTTCATTATCATCCCTAGAAGTTGGCGATTGTGCAGGAACTCTCAGAATGGGACTTCAATTCTCGGAGGAACGCATGTTAGGCACTTCTCGAAAACATTCCTGAGGACGCAATTGTTTTTTCAGTGATGGAGCCTATTTTCACTTAAGTGGAAGCGTCAGCAAACAGAACATCCGCTGACACTAATCCCCAAGAATTGCATCAAAGTCCTTTACATTCACCTAAAGTCACAGTGTGATATGCAATTTCCTCAGCTGGGATTGTTGGTCCCTGGTTTTTTGAAGAAAATTATACCAGAGTGACTGAATTCGGACCGGTATATGAATATGTTGGAGAAATTTTTTCCACGACTTGATAAATTAGGCCTAGGGACATTTGGTTCCAACAGGACGGCAACGGCTCACACTTCAAGGACATCAATGGCTGTTTTGAGGAAACACTTCCCGGAGCGCCTCATCTCAATAAGGGCAATTTAGAGTGGTCAGCCCGCTCCCCCGATTTGGCCCCTTGCGATTTTTTTTGTGGAGTTTTTTGAAATTCCGAGGTTTATGTCAACCGTCCAAGGACCCTGCAAGACCTGAAGGTCAACATCCGGGCAGAAATTGTCAACGTACCCGCTGTTATGCTGGTAAGGGTCACGGCTCACGCTAGAAATCGGCTTATTCAGTGTATCAACAGTGGGCGCGTCACCTACCTGGCATGATTTTCAAAACTGTGTAAAACAACACTTTAGAAAAATAATTTTAAAAATTCTGATTTATAAAATGAGTTTTATTGCGTTTTGTAAAAAGGAAGTTATGTTGCCGCACCCTGTATAATGTATAAATAAGTTAAAAGAAATAAAGTTTATTGACGGATTTTCAAAAATATAAAAATATATTACCCTTTGTAGCAAATAATCAAATGCTTATATCAATTTTAATTTTCTATTGAAAAATGCATAATAATAACAATTAAAGCACGGTTTAATGTAATGTAATCGTATTATTCAAAAGTACAAAATATATATAAGTGCAAAATTAAATATCAAGTTATTAAAAAGAGAGACTATAAACTAGATAAAATTAATTTAGAAATCCTATTAGCACCCAAATTCAGTTATTAAAGAAACCATATGTAAGCCATTCAATAAAAAACCATCCTATTAAGTTGGAAAATCTCTCTTTATAGAAGCGTTTTTAATGACATATGTCTGCATGTGCACTACATTAAAAAGGCATCTGAGGTTAATTTAGATGGAGTAGAATTTAATTTAACTTTATTTTATGTGCTTAGCGCAAGCTACATGTGGCGATCCTTGTGTGTTCCCGGACAAATAGACGTCACAATAATTCTTTAAATAGTCAACATTTTGTCACCGTTTTCCTTATTTCAAATCTTCGTCCTCTACGTGCTTTTTTGGAGGCTTAAACAAATAATAATAAATTAGAGAAGTTTTTATTATAGAGTAGAGTTCAAAACAAATACACAGTTTCTTGTCTACTTTTCGCAGTTATATGAGCCCAGAAAATGGTGAACTAGGATAAGTTTTTGGATTTTCTGAGCTCTGCCGTAACTTCCATCAGAAGCACTTTTAGCTACCATTAATCGAAAATAATATTTGAGAGTCGCGCTAATTCCTTTTAAATAGTTCGATAATTGTTTTTTGCCTTGCCGCACTTGAAGCAGTTATTTTATAGAAATGGTTGTAGTACAGAAATGTTCGTTATTACTCAGATTATACATTCTGTTTCCATTTTCCTTGATACAACTCTTTCGTTTTTGTCGTTCTTGAATGCCCTTAGCAAGCCCATAAATTGTTTTATATGAATGATTTTGGAGTGAGCCTCTCTTATTTGCTCTATGCACTTCGTTTACAACGCATACGGATAAGCTACGCGCTAGATTGTCAGGCTGCCAGACTAAGTTCCCAAAGTATGCCTTGTCTTCTTGAAATTTCAAACGGTTTTGCACTTTCTGTCATCAGAAACTTATACAACGGACGAAGATGCTTCTTGCTTTAATATCGTAATATGGGGAATCCCATCTCGCGTGAAAAATCCGATTTATAATTGATTCGCTCTCGTAGCAACTAAAAGCAGCTTATATATAAAAATACTGAAAACTAGTAATAATTCTCCAACCACTAAGATTGCCTGCTTAGTAAGAAAAGGATTTTTAGAAATAATTTTTAAAGCTCTTACACGCAACGTACGCGAGAAGTAACCTCGAAAGAGGGGCAACTTGAGGTCTAATTAATTAGGGAAGAGAGGAAAACATTAATCAGTTATAAATAATAGCTAAAAATTAATAATGGGGGTAGAGCAGTAAGGCTAAAGTTGTGGGATTATTAGATAATAGGGGTTAAAAATGACTGCCTGTAGCCAGGTCCCTACAAAATTTAACAGGCAGGTTTCCCGCGTTCGTAAACGGATGGTAAGTCAGGTATTTATGCGCAGAGACCAGAGTGTCTTCCTCACTCTGCCATCTCCTACGTGTATGCGGCAACGATAAGGTGTGCAAAAAAGCAGGCAACTGCATTAATTTGAGCTGATAATATTAGTATAGATATAATAATAATAATGGTAAGGCTCTACGCCCCGCGTGGGAGCACGGCCTGCGAACTGAGAGGTTAAGGCTCTCATACGTTCGCTCTCTCTGCCCGGTCGTTGCGCACCATCTCTGGTGCGGGGCGGTGTGGCAAGCACCGCGCCTAAGACAACCGCCATTATTACCCCTTGTTTGAGTGAACGCGGGTACTCAATTATTTTTAGTGACTGAGTAGGCCACCCGCCAGGCATCAGAGAGCACGGGAATTGAACCCGGCTCCGTCAGCATCGCAGCCCGCCCCTCAACCACGGCACCACGCTGGCTTTAGTATAGATATACTCGTCTTTAATTGCCTGTTTGAATGCTATATGAAATGTTGGCTTTCCGAAATTACTTCTCGCGTACGCTGCTCTTTAAAAATCACCGATTAATTATAAAAATAAACACCTTAAACAATTTTACAGTTTGATAGTAAAAATGTTGTTTTGGTGGTAATATGTCCAAGACTAGTTGTTTGGTATATATGCATGCAAAATTTATATTTTGGCAAAAATCCTATCCTTACACAGACAAGCTTTAAACTATATTAAATCAATCACGTAAAAAAGTTCGAATCATATTATAGAAATTATTTTTGGCCCTAGAAAAAAAATTGTGATCACTAAGCTTATGTGACTAGAATGTCCAGCAATTCGTCAGTACAAGCTAAAATATGTGAGAGTAGAAAAGACCCTCGAAAGAATTCATACTACCGATAAGGCGTCCATTACGAAAGATAAAACCTTAAAGTCTGTATGACCTCACTTAAATATAAAAATAAAAATACAAATAAACAAGACAAAGCTTTAGTAAAACTAATAATGATTATCAAATATGACAAATCAATAAGTGGGATCGATAGAATGGACCAAATGCTATTGCGCAAATAGAAATGGTACATATTAATGGCAACTCGTATTTTCTAAATGATGCTAATCAACTTATGAATATATCCCCCAAATCTCTTCTGAAAAATTATCATCCTCAAAAAACCAAAAAATCGGTCATACGCGGGCGTCTTTAGTGGATAATATACCGCCAGAAACCGTGTATATGCTAATTATTCGCCTGGTTCAAATAGTAAAAGTAAGCTAGAACATTGAGACAAACTATGATGATACAAATGAAGAGTTTTCAAATTTATCGAGAAAAATAATGTTTTTCGAGGGCTTGCTAAAAATCGGAAGCGAATCACTATGGGAAGAAAGAATTTATGTCTGAAGTCACAAATTTATCTAAATTCTCTTCTAACGCGTGCACTTGTCGCATGAGAAGATCTTCCTTGAGCATATTAAATATCATGCATATATCTCATGGTATCTTTTCGTAACATGTCGTATTCTATCTGGCATCCAACGTTTTTCATATTTTCATCTTAACATAAGTATTGTAACAAATATTAATAGTGGCAACTACAACTGACACAAAATAGATGGATCTTTCAAAATTTTAGAACCGTTTTCACATTTTGCCTTTGTCATTGCTTTTACCAAATTTATAAAGCAATATAAACTTCGGCAAGCCTCTTGAAGACTTTGAAAGTACTTCCGTATTGTGCGTATAGCATATTCAATGTTTATCTAACTACACCATTCTTATTTCCAAAACATTGTGACACTATACTGGACAACCAAAGGTTTTGTTCTTCTTATTACTACGCATGCGCCTGACATGGAAAGAAAACAGTTTTTTGTTCTAAGCTAAGCTGTATATGTAACTGAAATATGGTTCCGTTGCAAGGTGCCTCAATCTCAGCGTTGTCACTAATACAGGTTTCACCCTCGTATTTTGTAAACCCAATTT
Source organism: Sinelater perroti (assembly GCA_036346155.1). Taxonomy (NCBI): domain Eukaryota; kingdom Metazoa; phylum Arthropoda; class Insecta; order Coleoptera; family Elateridae; genus Sinelater; species Sinelater perroti. The sequence goes on from JARFIY010000046.1 coordinate 16,693,827, forward strand.
ACTAATTGCTGATCAAAATGTCCAAGATTCTTACTACAGAAAATTCTATATGTTTTTAGGCCAAAATGCATCAAACTGGAAAAAATCTAAAACTATCATAAAATTAATTGTAAAAGATTAGTTACAATAACACAAAAATATATATAAATAGTAAAAACGACACAAGACACAAGAAACATTGTACATAACCTTTTTTTTCCTTCAAAGTAAGTTTTGACTTTGCTGACTTTGGCGTACGTTCTTTGGACGTAGCAAACCAGGAGACTTGCATTGGGGCAACTGAACTTTCATTTTCGGATCGTAGGTATAGGCCTACGTTCATCTTTCATTAGGACCTTTTTGAGAAAATCTGGTTTACTAGTAGCAGTCTGAAACAAGTGCAGCATGATGTTTCTGTTGCTCTAGTATCAGTAGCCGCGAAACAAATTTTGGCGCAACATGTTTTATATCGAGATCGTCATCTTGCGAATCCTTGTTGATCATAGCCCGTGCACTTTCAACAATTTATGGTATTCTGTTCGTTGTTGGTCTTCCAAAATGCGAATCACTTTCAACAAATTCTCAGCCATCTCTGAATTGTTTATTCGTATTTCACTAATTTTATAATTTTCAAAAGCCTTTTGAATAATTCGAATAGTTTCTGCGTACTAAGGGGTTTCAAGGGGGTAGTGCATGCGTACCGCACGGTGCTGCATCCAGTTAGCATCGCATAGCCTCTCCTACCCAATTCCGACTCTCACCTCCAAGTAGCCTTTATATTAAGATAAAGGTGGTGAACCCCGGGAACCTGAGTAACCTCGCCGGAGATCTGGTATCCAACCCAGGTGGATGGCCGGGTCAGGGCTGACGAGAGCAGGAGAAAATGGTCCTCCGAAAAGGGGGTTGGGCGTGTGGGCCAACGACCCTGCCCCGTAAAACAGCACTGTTAAAAACGCTACACAACAAAGATGGATGGATAATAGACGACAACAGCAAAGGAAAAAGGACAAAGATTTGATTTTTGGGACATGGAACGTCCTAAGTCTGCATAGAGTCGGAGCTATGCAACAACTACAACGGAAAATCATCAGATATAGAGTAGATATTGCCGCCTTACAGGAGATAAGGTGGAAGGGTAAAGCTATAATGGACTTCAAAGACTTCACGCTGTTTAATAGTGGAAACGACACTTTTACCTTAGGCACGGGTTTCCTAGTCCACAGAAGCAAACGACATATGGTGAAAGAATTCAAACCGATTAATGAAAGGATCTGCACACTAAGGACAGAAGGAAGATGGTACAATATAACATTCGTAAACTGTCATGCACCAACGGATGTAGCAGACCAAGAGATTAAAGACCAATTCTACGAGGACCTAGAAAGGGTGGTCAGTACAATACCAAGAAGAGATGTGAAAATAGTGCTTGGAGATCTGAATGCCAAAGTGGGGAAGGAGATAGAATATAGAGAGGCAGTAGGACAATACAGTATTCACCAGGAGAGTGACGACAATGGTGTAAGGCTAATAGATTTTGCCTTGAGCAACGGAATGATCATTAAAAGCACCTGTTTCCCACATAAAAGAATACACAGGGAAACATGGCGGCACCCAGACGGAGTCACCAGGAACCAGATCGACCACGTACTGATAGAAAATAAACATTCACCAGACATCATAGACATAAGAAGTTGGCGTGAGCAGAAGTCGCCTCTGACCATTTTCTGGTGAAGGGGGTATACAGACAAAAGTTTAAACAGATCTCCAGGAAACCTAAAGTTGAAAACAAAAGCAAGCAATATAATTTAGAGGTGTTGAAGCAAGAGGAGACCAGACTTAAATATGAAGGAAAAATTAAAGAAACAGTGTCAAGAAGTAACAAACAACAAACAACTATAGAGGAAAAATGGCAAGAAATAAAAAATACAATCAACAGAACAGCCAAAGAAGTTTTTGGGAGAAAAAGGAAAAAGGACGAGGAATTCCTGGTATGACGAAGACTGTAAGCAAGCACACGAGAGGCAGAAAGAGGCAAGGCGAAGAATGCTACAAAGAGCCACAAGGCAAACAATAGAAAACTATCAAAATAGAAGAAGAGAAGCGAATAGAATATGCCGAAGAAAGAAGAGAAGGTGTGAATACGAGAAAATAGAAAAATGGAGCAGCACTATCAACAAAGAAATGCGAAGAAATTTTATGAAGAACTTAAAAGAGTAAGCAAGGATTTCAAGCCAAAACAATGTTCATAAAAATAAGGAAGGGAAGCTGATTGGAGACGAGAAGGCAGTCATGGATAGATGGGCGGAATACTTTAAAGAAGAACTAAATGAAGACTATGAAAGAGATAACCAGAATTTAAACCAAGGACACGAACGGATGTACGGCCCCACCTAAACATCGAAGCCCCAACACTGGATGAAACAAGAGAAATAATTAACGCTCTTAAAACAACAAAGCCCCGGGCGAAGACAGCATAAATTCAGAATTAATAAAGAATGCAGGGAAGAGATGATTAAAAAATACAAGCCTCGTGAAACAGATATGGGAATCGGAAGTGATGCCCGAAGAATGGAGTAAAGCCCTAATCTGCCCCATTTTCAAAAAGGAGATAAACAGAGGTGTGATAACTACAGGAATCTCCTCCTTAATGTGATATATAAAGTATTCACCAAAAGTTTAGCGAACAGAATGGAAGTTTTCACTGAGCAGATAATAGGGAATACCAGAGTGGTTTTAGAAGGGCAGGTCCACAGTAGACCATATATTTACAATCAGGCAAACCCTAGAAAAATGCTATGAGTACAATATAGATGTTCATCAGGTTTTTATAGACTTTACAATGGCCTACGATAGTGTGAAGAGAGAGTACCTGGAAACAGCGATGGGAGAATTAGGAGTCCCAAAGAAATTGAAAGGACTTATCATGATGACGCTGAAAACACCAAAAGTAAGATTAAAATAGGTACGAATATGTCAGAGGAATTGAGGTGACAACAGGTCTTAGACAGGGTGATCCATTATCTACGACCTTATTTAATTTAGTGTTGGAAAAATGCATAAGAGCCATACGAATCAACCCTGGAGGCTCGTTATACAACAGGTCAATGCAATATCTAGCATATGCTGACGATGTGCTGATTATGGCAAGAACAAGTGAAGCACTTAAGACAGCCTATAGAGAATTAGAAAAGGAAGCACAATTAGCGGGCCTAAAAATAAGTGAACTTAAAACAAAGTACATGTTCCAGTCAAGACAGGAAAGAGGAGGTCAAGCCCAACGTCGAATGCAACTTTTTGGAAACAAACCGGTAGAAAGGGTACAGCAATTTAAGTATTTGGGAAGTATTTTAACCGAGACAAATGATACGAAGGCCGAAGTAAGAGCAAGGATAGCCTCCGGAAACAAATGCTATTATGCGTTACAAAACATTTTCCCGCAAGTCCCGCAACCTATCAAGATCGAGTAAATTAAAAATATACAAGACAATTGTTAGACCCACAGTAATGTATGCGTCCGAAACTTGGACATTAACATCAGACGATAAAAACAGACTCCAAATCTTTGAAAGGAAAGTACTAAGGAAGGTGTTTGGCCCAATACAAGGAAGAGGAGAATGGAGAATAAGAAGAAACGAGGAACTAAAGCAGCTTTATAATGAACCAGATATCATAGCAGTAATAAAGAGTAAGCGACTGGCTTGGTTAGGTCACGTGCACAGGACGCAACAAGAGAGAACGCCAAAATCAGCATACGAGAAAAAGCCAGAGGAAGACGATTAAGAGGACGTCCCAGAAAAGATGGGAGACGATGTAGAGGAGGATATAAAAGCCTTAGGAGTGCGGAGATGGAGAATGAAGGCGGAGGATAGAAAGCAGTGGAGAGATATTGTGGAGCGAGCCAAGGCCCTTTAAAGGGCTGTAGCGCTAATAATTAATTAATTCTGCGTACTAATGTTTCAACTTTGTACAAAATTTGACGCAGATTCGCCGCTCTACTCGCAAAGCATAACTTTCAACTGATCCGACCAATAAAAATCCTTATTTACGCATGGGCATTACAGCCCACTTTTATCGGCTGCTAGGTTACAGCACAACCGCGTGAACTATTTTCGTTACATTGACATTAGTTCGAAGTTTTCAGGCCAGACTACGTATAAACGCAAACTGTTTACTATACACAAACAATTCAGTGAAGTAATAGTATCTAAACATGCAGAAATAGAAATATACGAATTCTGTAGTTTAATTCAAATTTGAATGTAAATGTCCCATACTATTTTTAATCTCAGATAATTTCTTAATATGGCAGTTAGACTATTTTAATTCAAAATTCTGCTGCCTTATCGTCCTACTCTATATCATAGAAATTAAGCACCAACACGTAGTTTCGTTTTATCGTATTTTATAGGCAACATCCTATAGTTTTTGTAATTAATTAGTAATTTTGATTATCGTTTTTGAAATACAGACATATATGTTGTTAATCTAGTTAATTTTTTTACATACTTAAAATTTACTAGTAATTTGTAATTTTGTTAGTTACTTTAAAGCATTAACTTTGGAAAACGCATTCTTTTTTTATTTTATTAATGTAGATACGGCAGACTGTCATGACTTGAATTCTGATGTAGCCCTAACGTCACGGACTAAGGGTCAATGCCTTACATGCAATGCAATATATGTAGATATAATCTGGTTTAAATCTATTCTTCTCGTACCACAGAGACAGCAGCCTCTAAAATACGAATATAAGTATGGCAGTATTTAAAAATTAAAACAAAGAATTGATGTGCAGCATAACACATCACTGAAATTCAATAAGAAGAAATTTTAAAAATTCCATGTTAGCTGAAGAAAATTAAAAAGGCACATTAAAAATAATGAAGCACGTTGAAACAAAATTGTAAATGCAATATTGCGTAACGCAGATGTAATTTAAGCTACTCTAATCAATCGAAACCGTACCAACTTCAGCTGTACAAAAAAGCCTTCTACTAGACAACAGGAAAATGAACACTCATGTAGTCAATTAAATAATATAAAGCTTCGTCACTAACATAAACTTAGTAAGATACCTCTATACGTTTCAAGAAAGAGTCAAGTGACATTATATGGATCTGCGTGTTCTTAAAACGAATAAAGCCACTTTATCACTTGTGGCTTAAAAATAAAAGTAAGAATAACTCTACAAAGTAACGTTACCCTTTAACGTGATTGAGAAGGTAAAAACGACTGTGATTATTGATCGACAAAATCATTAAGCTTTTGTCAGCTAAATCTGTATGGATCAATTAATTCGAAAACGAACACCTTTAGAGCACAATTGGTAAAAATAATTTCATCGTATTAAATTTTGTTAAAGGTTATGGTAGACAAAGGAGCTCTTGTGGTAGTGATTCAAATATTGTTAGAGAATTTAGATACGAAGATTTTGTACACAAATTTGGAAGAGATTTACGTATTTATCTCAGAGGATCATCAAAGGATGTAATCAGAAATTATGACAAAGTGGTCAAAAATATTCATAAAGAGTACAGGAGCAATAATCTGCAAGTCCAAGTGTATGTGATAAAATCGAGTACAGTCAATAAAACTTTAACAGAGTACACCGCATTAGAAAAGTAATGAACAATAAGACTCAACGAGTGTTTGGGCTCACTTGTTGACAAAATTCCTAATGTTTTGCTAGGGTTTTGAGAAAATAAAGTTGCAGCGATTGCAGAATGCAAGAAGACCTTTCTAATAATTGCTGTCAAAAACAAAGATAAAGATAATCTGCATTTTCTTTAATACAATATAAGAGACAAGAATGAAATACAAGTGTACAGATATTACTGTGACGTATTAGAACTGAATCAATGAGTGCCACATTAGATCTACAACAAAGGGATAACATAATGATGATAAAAACATATTATTATAGCTAGAAGTAGTTAATATTGTTGCTTCCTTCTCAAATTTAAAAAAATATTTAGATTCCAACAGCAAGTCGGTGACTTTATTAAAAAAAGCGAAGTTTAATGTGGTCCCAAGGGGGAGTGAAACCACGATAAGGAAAATGGAAATGTACGAGATGCATTCAAGTTATAATACCACCGATGTTTTTTCTCATGACTGGGAATAGGTAGAAACATGCGATTTATTTCAAAGTACACACTCTCTCTTTGCGAATGCGTGACAGAGATGACAACACTGCACGGCACAGACAACTCTAGCGGCAGCGGCGAGAGTGGGGACTGTTTTTGATACTTAAAATGACGACGTTTTCATTACAGAAGAACAGCGTGTAATCATTCGTTTTCTCTATTTCCATTGTATGACAGCGATTTAAATTCATCGCCAGTTGAGTGGGACATGTGGCGATGGTGTTATGGATGTGTCTAATGTGCGTTTGTGAGTGCGACAGTTCAAACAAGGCAGAACTTCGTATAACAAACAAACCAAGACAAGCTCAGCCTCGCACCAGCCGGTCTGACGACATGATCAAGCGAGTGGAGAAACTTGTTTTGGAGAATCGCTGAATGAGTGTGGAACACATCGCCTCCAAAGTTGGCATTTCTATGGGATCTGTGCACACAATCCTGCATAAAGACCTGAAAATGCGAAGTGTCCTACAGATGGGTGCCACGAATGCTGTCAACTTTGAAGTGATTTGTCATGGTCCCTACTCACCTGACCTGGCTTCTAGCGACTTTCGGCTGTTTTTAACGATGAAAAACACTGTCCGCGGCCGCAAATTTACTAGTCGTGTCGCTATTGCATCAGCGATTTTACAGTGGTCAAAGAAGACTTCTAAAGGAGCGTTCGCGGCGGCCATGGAATCATGGCGTCGACGTTGTGAAAAATGTGTACGGCTGCGGGGAAATTACATCGAGAAGTAACACAAGTTTCACAGTTTTCGTGTGATTAGTTTGTGAGAAAAAAAATTGGAGGTATTATAAATTAAATGCACCTCGTATCTAAGAAAAAAATATTATTCTGCTATCCCTCATATTTATAATCTCTTTGGAATATCGACTCTTGTTGTCTTGATTTCCAAATTTCTAATGCGTGCCAGAAGAAACTAAAGAAGAATATGAAGCAGACTAGAAATTGTTAACGAGTTTCATAAATATCTGTCTAGATACATATGTGTACCTTAGTCCACGACTTCAACGACCCAAATAAACATTGATATGCAACAGTAGTCTATTTACGTTAATAGTAATCAGTTGATGAAGAAGGCAAGTTTATTATTGCATGTTTAGGATCTCCCCAATGTAAAGCAATCGATCGCTTGGAATTAATTGCCTGTCAGATAAAAATTCATTTGGTAAAAACTGTAAAAGGTTCGTCAAAGCGGCATCACATCCCTAGAGCAGAGGCTTATATTCACAGGAATAGAGATAAAGGCACATTCTTTCGAAACAGAGTAGGAAATATTCAGAAGATAAAAAATATGTTCCCAGAACGTATAGTACTGACGATCTACCTACTCAGGAAACTAATTTAAAAAAACTACTGAAGCCAAATAAGTGAAAGTAATGTGAAAAGACGTATGTATTTATAATTTCTAGCGTATGAATGTATCAATAAAAAAGCACAACTATTTTAGCGTCATTAAACTGTTGTACAAGGAGTAAATATTTGGTTAAATAGAATTATTTGAAATTACTAAAAATACTTACTACATACACAGAGTCGTCTAGGTTAAGACGAAAAATGAATAAACAATGAAAATAACATTAAAATAAAAAAAATTAAATTTATTTACATAAAAAAATTAAAATAAATAGTATCACACCTTCTTCAGTCTGGACCTAAATGTGCTGAAGGCAGATGGAAGTCCTTAAGTTGCCTTTGGTGTTATAATGGCTCTTATAGACATTCGCCTCGACCATGCCAGTAGTCAAGAGGATTGCAGTCGAGGTTGGAGAGTAGCCATAAGTTGCCTTGTTTGCCTTTTGGGCTAGAGCGGAGTCTTGCTGGGACACAAACTTCCCGCTCAGCGACCACCTCCTCTATCCAGGGCTTAACAACTGTCTCCAATACATTGATGATTACCTTCAAGCCTTTCTCAAAGAAGCACTTTGTATGCATGGCGGTAGGCACTTCAGAGGCATCTTGGCAGATCCAGTGGTCATTTTGGCTATTTACCTTCCTATTCTTTTCGTCCGTTCAGCAGTGCTTGGGCCTTTAAAAAACTTATAGTGCAAGTACTGGTTCACTGCCAAATTGATCGTCGACCTTCCCACGCCCATTTTTTTTTGCCAAGTCAGGAATGCTCCGCCCAGGAACCTGATCGATATTCTTTTTCAATTCGCGGACGAATTCATCACTTATTTTGTGATCAGTTTGCTTGCTATGAGTTGCTCCATCAAATTCATGTACTTCTTGGCTACGTTTTAAACTTGGGTCTCTTTGTAACCAAACCACTCAATAATTTTTCTCAACTATTTCCCAGTATAACAGCTCTGTGGTCACATTTTCGGCTGATTTTGACAACAAGCGTACGTTATTTATTACGTGAAGCTAACATGTTGGGTTACCTAAAGGGGATTGCGCATGCACATAAGGCGGCCTTTCCGCGCAATGCAACCTAAAAAAATCAGATTTACCTTGACGACCCTATATAATTGAAGCTATATAATAAAAATATTAAACGTTCCCTTTACAAACGGAGTTATTATTTAAATAAGTAAAATTCCCTGTACAAGCACTGAAAATCCAACAATGAGCAGGTCACATCACAACCTATTTATGTCATGTAACCTGAGCTGTCTCATTACAAAGTAAAAAAATTTCGTCTTTCAAGCTGCGTCATTTTGCAGCATTTCTTAGTCATTTTATTTTGATATTACAATATCCATAACAACCAACCTGTTTAATCAATAGGAACGATGGAATCTGACATCGTAAAATTAGCTCAGCTCTTGAACCCCAAAAAATCAGAAATTTCCGACTCTGAGGATGAAATAGAATTAGAAAAACCTGCCGACAGTGGTAATCCGACAAACACAAACGAGTGCAAATCAAGTATTTAACGTTATTTGCAGCACCCACGCCGGCAGACATCGGCCCCAGAAACCCCAACATCTACGACAAATGCAGCACCAACGAAAAGGAAACACGTATAGAAGTTGAAGAAGATGAAGACAAGTTGTATTTCGCTGACGAGGCTGGAGCCGTGTCCGATTGGAGGAAGACGCCGCACTGGGAGGCCTCGTACAAGCAGCAAGTTACTCCGTCCGACGTATTCCTCCAGGTTTACGAAGCTTGTTATGTGAATATATATCTTGTGTAAATTTCAGTTGTAGATGAGCGCGAGGACTCCCGCTACGTCCAGCTGCGAAGATATGATCCTAAAGATCTACCTTCCAGAAGAGAATCAGGCCAGCATTGACCTGAAGATAACGAAAGACAACATCAAGTTGTTGTCTTCCAAATTTAGGCTCGACATGCCGCTGCCTCATCCCGTCAACCCCCAGTGTGGAAATGCTCAGTGGAATAAAGATAGCGAGCAGTTAATTATTACTCTAAGGATGGACAGGGAGTTTGATTTTGCCAATTTTTAATTATTAGGCCTCAGTGCAAGCCATTTTAGTTTTTTATATTTATTTTATAGCAAATTATAAACCATATATTTTATAATTACCATTATACAATAAAATTGATTGTTGCATTTTAATTATTAGTTGACAATGTATTGCATTTAAAATTAATTAAAAACTAAAGAATTATACGTGTTTTATAAATACTTATTAGATATAATAAAAGACAGAAATCATAGAATGGAAAAGAAGATAGCTAAGTTTCAGGAAGAGATAAATGAACTAAAAAAGAACAATTTACTACTACATAATGAGAACAAATTACTGAAACAAAGATTTTTATTGCAAGAAAGAAAAATAGAGAAGTTAGAGGGGGAAAAATGAAGAGAAAGACATTCAAATAAAGGAAATCGTACGAACAATTGGAAAGATATGGGTATATACATACATGCGGAAGAGGAGATAACAGAGATAAGAAAATTGGGAAAAGAGCATAAGGGTAGAAGACCAATAATGATATAATTAAGAAGCTGGAGTAAAATGATTGAGACTGTAAATTCAAAAAAAGAATTAAAAGGCGCCAAATCTATATAGAGAAAGATTTCTTTAAATAAATTCAAGATCAACGAAGGGAATTAATTATATTCATAAGACAATATAAAGAAAAAAGACTTAAATCCAAATTAAAATATAATAAACTGATAATTAATAAAGAAGTGTTTTCTTTGAATAGCCTGAAGCTTTTTGATAATCAGGACAGAGAAGGAGAGAATCGGAACGAAGATAAGGAAAAGATGGTCAGTGATAGACAAGATGATAAAGAAGAAGACTTAATTGTAAGTGATTCGAGTAACACCTCAAAGAACCAAAAAAAGATAGATCCATGAGCCATGAGGAGGAAAAACTACGGGATAGGCGACTCAAGATAACTAAGATGAGTAGGTACTCAAAAAACTAGTAAGTGAGGATATGAAACGGCTACTGAATAAAGAATCTATTTTTAGTAAAGAGAAGGAACTTATAGAAGAAATGAAAGTACATGATATACAACTCACTTAAAAAGAATAATGGCAAAAACAAAAAGCCACCAAGAAATAATACTGGAGCCCTCAATGAAAGAATTGGATACAAACAAAAAGACGACGTAATAGGCCAACACGTATACTGTAATGAGCATCAGCTAAAAATATTAAATAGTTTTTATGCACACAAGAACATACATAAATGCACATGGGAAAACCAACACTAGAACAGAGATCAATTATTGATTATTTTATTATAAAAAAAGATCAGCTATGAAGATTCAGGACCGTCTAGAAAAACGAGGACCCAATTGGGAGTCTGTCACTACTCGAATTAAAAATCATTTGGCCTTTTAAGGCCAACTTTAACAGACCAGTACAAGAAAATACAGTAGAATATAAAAATATAGAAGAAGAAAGTTACAAATTATACCTGTTTCCAGAACACAGTATCAGTACACTGTATGAGAATCAATTAAAGAATGAACTTAAAACTTATGAGAAAATAGATTATATAGAAAAGAAATATACCAATATCAATAAAACACTCCATAATGCCGCCTATCAAGCACTTGGAGCAATAGATAAAAAGAAAAACCTCTCTAGATGACAAAAGAGATAGAAAGACTAATAACAGAAAAAAAGAAATTATATAACATTATATAACTAAACAAACTCGTAAAAAAAGAGAGGAATACAAAGAAAAAAAATAAAGTACTAAGAAAAAGAATCAAAGAAATAAAAAACCGGATTTGGAAACAGAAATGTTTTCAGATTGGGGGCATGATAAGAGAATCCCGGTATGTAAAAGCCTGTAAAATAGTTAAATGGGTGAAGGAAAATGATACACAACAATGTAATAAATTAATAAGTATGAGAAAATGAAAAACCATTAGAAAATATTACTGACAGAAAACCTCAACGATTACAAGGAGATACAACATGCAATAGAGGAAAGAGAGGACAACAATCTACTGATAACAAAAGAATAAACTAAAAAACATATTATGAACATAAAAAATTCAAGATCACCAGAACCAGGTAATATGGAGGAAAAGAAATTATAAGCCAAATTGCAAAATAAATGAATAAATATGTTAGATCAGTATAGATTCCCTAGGAATGGAAAAAAGGCTATATAACACCGATTTTTAAAAAGGAAAATATAAAGGCTTCTGGTTACTACAAAGGCATTAGTGTGACTGGTAGTATCAGTAAATTGTTTGGGAAGATACTCCAGGAAAAAGGTAAAAGCAGATGTTGGCCACAGCATAAGTGAAGATCAGAGTAGCTTTGTACTAGGTCAATCTAGACAATCGACAATCTTTTTACACTACAACAAATATTAGAAAAAAATATTTCAAAGGGAGGTTTTATGTCACGACTTCCAAAATGTTTTCTTGTAGCTTTTCATTTTATTCTTCCTAGATATCAAAACCATCTCGTGTTATATATATTTGAAAGTAGGATGGTTCTGATAGCTACAAAAATTTAGTTACAAAGAATCCTAAGAAAACCGATTTATAGCACTATTAAAAAGTAGTCTTGCTATTAATAACTAAGCAAAATAACATTTTTTCTCAAATTACAGATTTTTAGTTTATTGCATATACAAGGCGCTTCGAATATGACCAGAACTGATTTGTGTGTAAACTCGCACTGCGCAGCAGTTGTGCGACCTTGAGAGAGTAGAGCCATAACCTCCACCCTCCCTCCTGATCAAGTTAGAACTTGTTCAGTCTTGTTTGCGAGTTGCTAGAGTGATGAGCGTATAAAACATATCGCGGAGCGTAGAACAACGCATTGTGATCAAATTTCCCGTTATACGGGATAAAACGTCCGACCGCTTATATTCACCACAAACTCTAACAAAAGTATGGAAAGAGTGTCTCTCACATTGCCAAACATTGATCGTGCGGACGCGCTTATTCGTAAGAATGGGGGCAGCACTATAAAGGAACATCAGTGTAGAAGACACACCTGCACTATCGTGAATGCATGGCGGGTACCACGCACTTGACGTGACGGGTGTGAACAAAATAGTGCGCATGCAAGCTGTCAGTCGTCTACTACAGCAGTTTTAAGACGAAGGTGATGCATTTTTGAAATGACCACCGATAAAACGTGAGTGTACTACTTCAATTCTAACAGTCATAACGAGAGTGGCGGCATACCAGTTCTCTCAAACCCAAAAAAAGAGTAGCGCGGAGAAGCCGATCGACAGGAAAAGTAATGGCAATGTTCCTCTAGGACTAGCAAAAATTAACCATGCAGACTTTCTGATACATGCCAGAAAATTCAATGCAGCTTTTTACTCCTGGCAACAGACGCGAAGAAAAAGATCCAATCCAAATTGAAGACAGGTGGAAAGCGGGATACCTTCCTTCAAGACAATGCACGCCTCCATACGGCCAAAACAACAATGAAAACCCTCCGGAAATCGAAATGAAACTTTCTGCCACATCCGCCATATAGTCGCGATTTAGCCTCCAGTTCGAAAGGTCCAAATCAAACTTGCAAGGCATGCGATTTGCGGACAATGACGCTGTATGCAGACTGTTTGGGAGTGGATACGCCACTAACCAAAAGCCTTTTTTGAAAAGATCATCAGGATGTTTCCAGAACGTTAGAAAAAATATGTTAACTCTGGAGGGAAGTACATTGAAGACTGACATGTACAAGTAAGTGTTTGGAAATGTTTTTTTAATCAGTCTAGGTCATATTTGAACCACCTTGTAGAAACGCTCAAGCACAACCAAAAAAGATTTCTAATTTGTTTTGGAAAATCGCATCCCTTCATAATGTCGAGGAAAAATTTTACAAGAAAAAAGTCATGATTCTAATAGTGTGATTATTAAATAAGATAAAATATAAAGCACACACTGCAACTGTTCATCAACTTACATCCTTTTCTTCTATATACGCAGATGCACTTCGTTGGAGGGAGCAACCCCTTTAGTAGACTAACCATGTTTCGCTCGTCCAAGCTGAAAGTGAAGATTTTATCTTAAAAAATAGAAAAAGTCGCACATAGAGAAATGATGAGTAGTCTTTCTCAGTCAGTCACATTTCGCTAAAAATTCTTTCATAAATGATTTTAAGAATACTTCTGCTTTTTAATGGAATGCTTAAAGATCATTTCATAAAAATTATAAAATCTGTAGTTCAGTCAGTGCACCGTATCAATGATTATCCAAATACTTAATTGGTAAACAACGAGTTGTTAATTTTCACGTTTCGTCTAGTTATTGTGGTTACTTATTATTCCGTTTTCCACATTCAACATTCTACAGTTCTTTAGTAAAGGGTTTCTTCACATGACCACAATATCACTGCAGTAGCTTCAATTGTTCTAATCGCTCTGTTCGCGCCAATCTCCAGTTACTTTTATTTGGATTTTGGCTCCCTCTGTATACGCGTTTTAGTTTTGATTTCAGATAACGGCGGCCAATTTGCCCGCTTGCGCGGCGCGCTGATATATGAGCGGCTTCGGCCACGGCCTCTTCTCTTTCGCTCGCTTCATTTTTGAATTTTAGTTGTGATGGTTTAGAAAGCGTGCGACTGGCTTTAAATTTTCCGTGTCCGAAGCCGTTTTTGACGGAGAGTTCGCCGGAGTGTTTTGTTTGGCGGCAAGAGTTTCCACATCTCGGTGGCCTTTCGTTGAAGGCTGATTTTATTCCGAGATGCGATATTTTGCCGACCAGATTTTTCTTTTGCTTTTGTTGGTCGATTACATTTCGGGAGTTGAACTTTTGTCGGCGGAAAGACTCGGTTCGGTTTCCTTATATCTGACCCGGCGAGGAACCAAGAAAAACCTAGTCGCAAACTTCGGACACAACCAGCTGAAGGACCCACATCAGGGAAGACGCTTCCGATCGGCCCCGCAGCGAAGATTGGGGTAACTTGTCCTTTTTTTCACCCACACCGTTTTTTCCTCTTCCTTGATTCCCCAGAAGTACAGCACGGGGAGCCGATTTCTGCAGCAGAGCGTCTGATTCCCAAAGGTGAGTTTTCCAGCTTTGTCTTTTGATTGAAGTTCCTTTGTTTAAAAATTTTAAAATTACGATACAGTCCACTTTTGACCGAAACACGCTCACACAGCAATTTCTTTGAAGATATTTTAATAATGTGTTGATTAATTTTAATACTAAGTCATAATACATTTTGACATTCTGGTAATTCCATCGCTGCCCATATGCATGTACTTCCCGCTGCTTTAAATGAGGCTCCCACAACCATTAGTTTCTTTATTTAATAGCTACAAGATTGTCTACAAAATAAATAGTTTTGATGTTGATCTTTCTTATATGGCATGAAACTGAGAAATTAATAAACGTCAAAGAAACAACTACTAATATATTTTTCCTTGATTTCGCGAACTTAAACTTCGAAATAACTAATAATTCTAGTGCTTTCCCATAATTAAAATTTTGATTTCCGTTAGAATGTTAAGGATAAATTAAAATAATAAGACAAAACGGTTGACATTCCCACGATGAAAACATTATCACTTGCGTTATGTATAGATCAAACAAAAACCAATGTTGAAGGCACAACTACATTAAAATAAAAAGGAAATGGGTGGTGCATTAAAGTCCTCAAACGAAGGTATTCGAGTAAACATAGAAATAAAGGGAGACCACATTGACATTAGATAGACAATAAAAGTATGCAGGGACGCTATGGGATAGAATTACAGCAAATATAAAAAGTTTATATTCTTAAATGAATAGAGAAGGTCTTATCAAAAAGAAGAAGAATAAAACTGACAATATCACGTATGTATACAATATGAGATGACATATTGTTAAACCACTTGTAATAATTTAATATTCAGCATATTTCTTTTAAAATAAGATGCAGAACTTTTTAGTATTCAAATACAAGAGTAAGAGTGACTTAAATATAAACCAGTATATTTTTATATGTGCCGTAGAGTGAACGGAGAGGTGTGATTTCTGAACTTTGTAAGTAAGGATATCTAAAGAGAGTGCTTTTTTGCTTCTTTAGTCAGTATCACAATACCAGAGCAAAAGGTATCCTCGTTTGCTGTTTAACAGATTATTATCAAGATCTTCATAACAGACAGCGTAAAACAGTTCGAAGTTTTGAGAATACTTGAAAAAAATTTGCAGACAATACTCTTAAAAAAAAAACTTATATGTACAGATGATCATTTTTGAGAGGACTAGAAACTGCTGAAAATTATGATAAGGTCACCGATTCCATTCGAGAAGCAACGTAAGTGAGGAGATTCGCATTGTACGCCGCCTCATCAAGGTTGACTGCTGATTAACGGCAGCGCTTGGGCAATCATTACTGATGATTTTGGGTTTCGGAAAATATCGTTCATCCACTCTCATGTAGCTGTCCAAACCAAACAAAAATTTGAAGGTGTGTTTCAGACTGTACTGGAACACCACTCTGTATAGTTCGAACTTATGGCCCTGCGATTATCATTTATTTGAACCACTAAAAAGCACTAATAGCATTCGTCACCTCAAGTCGTCATCCTGCGAAATCTCTGTAATAAAGATAAAACAGAATCGAATAAAAATGTATTGCCAAACAGCAACAACTCAAGTTTAAAGTTTGGTACTTGATATGTGAAGAGTTTATATTTCTCCGGCAAACTAAACAATGTCATCAAGGAAATGGGAAGAATCAGTGCAGATGTATTAAGACTCAGCGAAGTTAGATGGCCAGGAATGGGAAAAACTAATACAGAAAAAGCAGCTTTGTGCTACTCTGGGAACAATCTCCCAAACCATTACAACGGAATTGGATTTTTAGTAAACCAAGAAGTAAACTAAAGAAAGTGCGACAACCCTTAAAGAAAAGAATTGACATCAATAAGTTAAAGAACGAATGAATACGCAACAAAGTTCAAATAAAAGTAAAAGCTGAAATTAAGAACATAGTAAATACAACCCAAATGTAGAAGACACTTAGAATTATCTTAAAAATACGATTGATCGGTCGAGAACGACGTTATTGAACCACAACCTAACAGAAACAAGAATCAATGGATGAGCAAAGATATTCTGCTATTAATGGAAGAAAGACAAACATACTAAAACCGAAACCAACAAGAATATAAGGGAAAAAAGAATGGCTAAGCAGCAAATTCATAAAAATAGAACGCCTAGAAGAAAAACACGAGTCACTTTAATACTCACAAACTTGTTAAAGAAACTACTAGGCGAATAAAATATCCAAACCTGGTGAGACTTAACAAGGACAATAATACTGTTATCATAGACCTAAATAAAATACTTGATCACTGGGAGAATTGTATCGAACAACTATTAAAGAACGCGGTCCAAGAATAATCGACTATCAATATAAAAGTGAAACTTCTCTAAAAATACTAAATTCCGAAATTATACAGGCAATAAAACACAGCAAAGAATGCAAAGCATCCGGCCCAGGTGATGTGTATATAGAAGTTATAAAACTCTTTGACAATGACAGTATCGACTATATGGTAAGATTGTTTAATACCGCCGACGAGACTGGTGGATTACCTAGAAGTTAGCTACATAATGCTTTTATTCCTATCCCCAAAAAAGTGAATGCTAACAAATGTGACCAATAGGGTACGATCAGCTTGGTGAGTTATGTTCTCACGATATTCTTAAAAATAATACTGACTAAAATACACAGAAAATATAAAGACATGAGCTGTTACCAATTCGGATTCCGGCAGGGATTTGCTACTAGCTACTAGAGATATGCTTTTTAGCCTCATGGTGTTACTCCAAAAATGCCTGGACCAGAGGAGAGACATATATATGTACTTTATCGATTACCAAAAACCACTCGACTGTATCAACCACAACGAACTAATAAATTTCCTTAAAAATAAGGGCATAGACAAAAACAATTTAAATATTATTAGGACGCTTTATAAACACCAGATGGCATTTGTTAGGATCGGAAACGACAACACAGAAAATGCCTTATTCAACGCGGTGTGCGACAAGGATGTGTATTGTTCTTTCATGTAAAGTCGGATGCTATTTTTACCCGTGCCTTACAAGACTCAAATGCCGGTATCAAAATAAACGGACAAATTGTCAACAACCTGGGGTATGCGGATGATACCTTTATAATTTCTGACAATACGGAAGCGCTACAATAAGTAATGAACAGAATATCGTTTGAAGATCAACTATCATTGAAAATTAACATTGACAAGACAAACGTGATGGTTGTAAGTAAACCACCGTTAACCCGAGTAAACCTCTTCTTGTAGGGAAAGCCTATTAAACATGTACCAAAGTTGGAGTACCTCGGCTGTTGGATAACTCAAGATTTAAATCCGGACACGGAAATAGTCTGCCAAATAGAACAAATAAGGAAAATATTCTTCAACATGAGAAAGCTACTAACCAACAAAAGCCTTAACCTAGAATTAAGATATCGCTTTATTAAGGGTTATGTTTATGCCGTTGTTATATGGAGCCGAAGCGTGGACGCTTAATAAACTAGAAGCATTTTAAATGTGGTCCTTCAGAAGACTACTGAAGGTACTCTGGACTGCCCATGTGACCAACGCTGTTGTAAAACAAATATATAGAGATAGAGAGCTCCTGACTATCGTAAAGCGAAGGAAAGTTGCATATCTTGGCCACATACTCCGAAACATACAGTACCTATTTCTGAAGTTGATCATGGGGGGAAAAAAACTGAAAACGGGGTACTTATGGGTCGAAAGAAACATTCATGACTCAAAAACATCAAGGATTGGACTAGACACCCACACAGTATTCAGAGCCGCACAATACCGAAAAGATTTTGCTGTAATTGTAGCCAACATTCATTGATGGATATGACACTTTAAGAAAAAGAATGCCCGTTGAAAAAATGTATTCTAAGAGGTTATGTACTTTAGAAACATAATTTTGTCTATTTATACTTTTGATACTTCAATAAATTAAAAATGATTTATTTCGTTTATATTTTATTCAGCCTCATACATTTCTAGTTATACCTATTATTATATACACAAATACGGCTACTATTTAGTTCTATACTTTTTTCCATTTATGCGTTTAAATATTAATATTCATAAATATAGTTGTAGCAATGTAAGACGAATTTTTTCTCAGTTTTTTCGTTTATAACAAGTTTGTTCGTAAATCCAGAAATGGCTCAGCTCTAAGAATTCCTCTTTTTAACTGTGATTTCAAAGCACTCTTTTTTGTTTTTCAACATCTTTTGATTAAATAATTAATTAGTCATTACTTTAATAAATAAAAAACAAATTATTGAAATATACTCAATCAGTGTTGAACGAAAAACAGTATTTTACTTACCTTTAGTAGTATCTCAGATGAGAAAAAACACCAAACACTTTACTAACAAACCAAAACGACGCCAGAAATAATGGTAGAGAATTTTACGATTACTATAATGATTTATATAATAAAAACATTACATAAAATCAAATTTATACTTTCAAACATTGTTAATCCTAAATAAACCTTTAGGATATGAATGAAATTCATGAGTATGAATGTAAAGACGTTGTGTTAAATATTAAAATAAAAAAAAACCATGAGTTGAAAGCTAATTAGATCAAAATACAGACACTTTACAGGCGTGGTACTCATCTACAAAAAAAATTGGGTATATTAACACTGAATACAATGTCTTTAACATGTATAGCAATTCTTTGAGTACCTCACAAACAATGATATCTTTATACATATATAAAAACTCAGAAAAAATTCGATAACAAATCCCATTTTTTTAATAAAACTACAATATCCAGAAAATACAATACCTTGAAGAAATAAAGATAAAAGCTTATAATTTGAGAAATATATTTATTATAAATAGTAAAACAAGTTGATAAATTCTGATGAACTTAAACAACCCTAAATACAAAAATTAATACATTGAATGAATACTTAGACTCGTCTTTCCATCAAGTCAGATAACATTTGGATGGTGGCTTTGCTCTAATCCACAAATAGTCTGCGATTGGCAGAACACCCAAGTATTGCAATAGATATGTTCAATATAAGATGAATCCACAGATTATGCAGAATATGAAAAAATTGTATGTTCTGCTCATTAAAGGAGGCCAACACAGGACAAGTGATCTGTAAACAGGCATTTTGTTATTGAAATAGCCTACCAAGAACTAAAATCACACAAATGTGATTGTACCTGAATTAGCTAACATAATGGAATGTATAGTAGCTACAATGGCTCTTTATAAGCGATAACTACCCATACCACAATCTCTTGAATAGATGCTGTACATTGCTCATGAATGGCGATCTCTTGATGAAGTTTTTTAGCTCCTCGACATACTTGAACGTAACAGTTGTGATTATATAGATTAAATGGTATTTTTACAATCAAAATTATTGTTTATGCCAAACGAGATTGATGGTGTTGAGATGTAAAGAGTCAAAGAAGCAACAACTGACGTGTTACAAGTATACAAAGGCAGTTGTAATGTTACCTATCACAATTCCTAATCAAAAACTGGTGCAGCACCATACAAATTCAAAGTCTCAATAGTATTAGGCCTACAATTAGACCTATGTCAAACTTAAAGGCACCATATCTTTCTGTACCACTCATAGGTAACCGAGTTTCTGCTAAAACATGTATATCAAACCTCTGCTTTCACTAATCTTATCACTTTTCTCAAAAAGATGACTATGAATCATCTACCTGCAATTGTAATCATTCATATAGGTTTTTGTGTCCACATTATATCTATATTTGCACCTAACTGCAGGCCTTTTGGACAGTAGAAATGCCGAAAAATTGAATTACTTCTTACATTTATCTATTAAACACAATTAGGACAGCTTTAATCAATCATAATTAAAAATCTATTATCAACATGATATTACTAACATATATATAAGTACTGTTGGCTTTGTATACTTCAAGCTGTCAAGAGATTAAAAATTAGGAAAAAAACAGTTGCGTTTGTTAGAAAATCTCAGAATTTATTTGATCAATTTAAATGATACTTTCAGTCACATACTGATTGTATTATTATAAATATATCAATATTTAATATCTGTAATTCTAATTTTCATGTCTATATTTACAATAAAATCAATGATAACAAAACAAAAGTAAAAGACACTAGAGTAAAAACAGTAATATTACAAGGTAACATTCAAAATGGTGTTACTTCAACGTTCGAGCTTAGGAAACAAGTGACCAAATTCATTACGTATTATTTACAAACCAATAATTTATTACACCTAAATAATCTAAAAAAATACAAACACGTCAATGCAAAAAATATAAGTACAACTTCTTCACGCACAATAAATACATTTTAAAATTTGCAACAGTAAAACATTCATACGCTGCACGCTAAACTGCACTATTAAAATGAAAGTATCACTTGGGCGGACAGTAAACAAATCCAGTAACCTGTAAAGCACTTATTTTATTTAGTATACAAACTACGACTGCAGCCCCAATGCTTCACCACGGCGCACTGGCGCGCTGCAACCGCCCTGAAACATGCGGCTGCTGACCTAGCCTTACTATTTCAACTGTTTAAAACTATGCTAACTTGATACGTTTTGGGGACATGATATACTTATCTGATGTATGACCGCAAAGTGAAATCTAGTCCGTTAAGTCAGCAACAGCCAAATGGCACCTAGTTAGATCACTAAGGCAGAGAGCAACATCCATCTCAACACCGAAATCATGCTAATTCACAAATTACAGACATGGCTTGTATGAATGTGGCTGATTAACGCTACTGTCGCATACTGCTGCTATATCAAGTTTTTTGTTATTGAGCATTTATATGTATGTATTCCTGCTTGCTTAAAGCGTAAAATAACTTCACCAGCAAACAATTGCATTGTTTCCACATAAAACATACAAATTACAAATCATACAATACTACGACGATTTGAAATTGTAATAGTTACATTATGATGATTTGCTAAAAAAATACTTTATATTACTATCTTGAAAGCTAAATGCTAACTAAATAAAATTCAATCTCCCTCTCTCTCTCTCTCTCCCCCCTCTACATATGATTTCCTGAGACACATAGCAGCCAGATGCTTATTAGTAAACTGCATAATCGGATAAGGTAATAAACCCTACATTAGAATCCTTTCAAATAATATTTCCACTATTGCATAATGCAGTTCACTTATGAACATTCCAGCTTGAGAGATACCAAAATAGTCCTAGATATGATCAAACATAGAATAAGTTTTCACATTCAAAGTACCGAGCGCAACTCCTTATATAAAAATGGTCCTTTACAAGTTTTCCAGTATTGTTAGAATTACGAAATGCAATTACAAAAATAGCTGTACAGAAGCAAATTGTCAATGTTATAAACTCTTTTTGCAGTCTTTAAATGTATAGGTTGCCATCAATGGCAGAACAAATAAATCAGTGTAGAAGCAAAAAAGAAATTTCCACCATGCAACCCTGTATGACAAGAAGCACAGTATAAATTGCGCCCTCTGCCTTAAAACAGCACTAAAATCTTTAAAAGAAAAGTACGAATCATTCGTATACTAATAGATGAGACAAAACCATTAATTTAAATGATGATAGTAGAAACCTAATGTCACATGGTCTCGATGAAAACCTAACCTGAAATCTATATAGCAACTATACCACTGGCGTCTATTTTACAAACTTTTGCGTAAAACATTAGGGTAACTTAATTTAATCACGAATGACAAGTATAAAAACATCTATACATACAGCCACTATCATTTGTCAGGATCTGGCAACGGCGAATTGTATTCTAACGTGTACGCTTTCTTCTGTGTGATCTCTTCTATCGTCTGTCCATTGCACTCGGCACCCATGTGACCGGAAGCCCCACAATTGAAGCAATTGGGATTCCGAGGAGGCACCTGTGATGGTGTACTGGAAAATACAAAGGGCAGGTAAGGGCATGAGTATGAGTAGATGTCTGGCTGGTAGTTGAAAGGTGTACTAAAGGGAGGCCGGTAGGTCTGTGTGTACTGAAACACCGACCTGTTAGGGATGGCAGTAAATGTGACTTGGGGGGGATAGTTGGAGTAAGGCACAGAACAGTTGCTTAGAGCAGGAGCAGGTGGGGGTGGTGGGGTAGTGTCACACAGTGGTGGGCCGGCGCTTATGCTTGGCGGGGCTGGATTTACAAACTGTGGCACCCCATTCATCCTCGATTTGCCTTCCCCCCGACCAGGGCCGTGGTGTGGCACAGTGGGGGTGGTGGTCGGGGTGTCAGGCGGCGACTGGTTCAGACTATTATTACTCGATGAGCTTGAGCTTGAGTAGTGTAACGAGTTTTCACCTTCCAAATTCAGTGCTTGCATTTGGTCTATAAAGTACTGTTGAGGAACTTTGTTGAAAGAGGCCAAGCGGATGCCGTTTGGGGGTTTCATGTCCACCCGCACCAGAACGGAATTTAACCAAGGGGCATCCCTCAGTTTATCATCTTGTATGTGGTTCAACTGCAAAAAAATGTCAATAAAAAGAAGCCTCGTTAAAAAGAACATAAACACTTAAATAAACAGCTAATACTACTAATGAAATTGTCACTTATAAACCCAGTCATATCGCATCAAAATACGAAAATCGATTTCTCACATCACTTGGCCAAAGAAAATTATAAAAGACATCTATACAACTTTAACAAAACTAACAAATTTGGAACTTGTAAAAAAAATAACCTTTTTATAAGCTAAAACTTAACTTTTTTTAAATAATTACTGCGACTCTCTTGGACTGCTTTAAATTACAACATAGCATAGAAATCTCAAAATAAAATAAAATGTAAAGGAAATGTATCAGCATCTAATTGATGTAAGAAAAACAAGGGGTTAAAAAATTGCAATAACGATTTTGTACGCTTTGTGATCCACTGGTGCATTTTAACAATGCAATATAATACCACCATATAGAGCTTGAAATTCCATTGCATACAATTGTATCTAGCAAAATAGTTTCAAAGTTGCCAATCCGTCAACCATTGTACAAATTTTATGAAAGTCACTGTAAACTAAAAAAATAATTCACTATTAAGTGTTTACTGGAAGGAGTAGCAAAATCATGTTATAATATGTTCAAGAATTATGACAAGTTTGCCACCTAAATGAAAAAGTAAATCTAACCAAGTAGAGAAAATTCTTACATCAAAAAAATTGAAGAAAGTAGTAATTGATAGCGATGACAAGCTTTCTATTTGGAAATATCATCTGATACAAAAATTATCCAGCCGCATCTACATGATTGAAGAGTCGTTTCTATTCAAGATTGAGGGAAACACCCAAACAAATATCCTAGAAATGAGTCTTAGAAGCGAGGTTAATGAACTGATTAGTTGAAGAAAGTCTCTGAAAATGCACACCAGCTTGCACTTGTACCAAATTTAGAATCGTTCATGATTGACGACTTAAATTGCTTTTTTTTTGTCTTATCAATTGATGTATTGTACAGTTTCAGTTCTTTTTTTTATTTGTAAAATAAAAGTATATTATATCAGCCCACTTTTTTCTACACATCTGTTAATACTGAAGTCATTTCAGCTACTGCCCAAAATCATCCCATAGATTTTAATAAGACTTACAATTAGATTTAGGACTTAGCAAATTAATTACCTGGTACTTTATGGTATAAAAACACCTTCAAATAATCACAAAAAAACTCTAATGGTAATATAGATGAAAAGCCCTATCACATAACACTGAAGTATAAACAAAACTGACTCATCAAACCGTATTACATATTGCTCAAAATGGTTTTGTTGCTACTAACATCAAAACAGCTTTGCAAACAACTACTACAAGTTGTTTGCCAAAATGTTCGTTACATGCAATTCCCTTTTATTTTCAAAATAGGTTGAGACAGATCTTCATTGACTACTAAACATAAAGGGCACAGGTGGTCTCTAATACTAAGAATATTTTTTCACTCTCCTCAATGGTGATAAATTTGGCAACCCATGGTGTTAGTAACTATTGAAGATCGCTGATTGATGTTACCTTACATAATTCTCATAAAGACACTTATTGGTTGCTACTTTGAATTTTTTAGTGCAAACATTCTCTAAACATAACCAATTTAAAAAATCGCTGCGATAAATGAACAGAGTGGTTTTTGAGAGAAAATTGATTAAATTTGTGAGTGGGTAAGCTCCCTGACAAATCTGCAATAGAAGAAATTGACTAAAACAAGTCTCCAGCTATGCTAATTAAGATGTCAAGAGAAACTTTTTTGAACAGATCAAAAACGTACCCCCAAAAATTTAACTCGTTTAATTTACCTCAATAAACTTTCCATTTTAGGGGCCATCTTCACATTGAAATATAAACTTTTTACCCAGTAATTTTAAGTGAACACATTTTCTATAAAAATATTTAACGTTTTACAGTTAGAGTGATTTTATAGAGCAACTTTATGTCATATTCTTAATACTGTGCTAAAAATACTCTATAGACTATAAAAACTATGAATGCACACTGAATTTGACATTTGTTACATAGTTAAGTGGTATGACCGTCTTGCAAAACAAAGAAAGTTATAAACAAATAATCAACAATGATTTAAATAGCCGTAACTTTTTTTATATTTTGATTGTTATTAAAGAATTACAAATGCAAATTACTAATTTATATAATTAAGATCACAATTGATGAACTCGTAAACCCAACTAGCAACTGTTCAGATATTTATTTATTTATTTATATATATATACACACACACACACACATTGCATGACACGCAGCGCACGCACACACACATATACATATATATAAAAATAAATATCTGAACAACTAAAAAACACCACAAATACAAATACAGAAGTTGGAACTTTAGCATTGGCAAAATGATTGTGAAGTCGCCGTACAACAGTATCAAATAGTAATAATATATAATAATAATAATCCTATACTTCACACATGTGCAGTAACAAGAGAAACAAAGCTTTGTGTTAGCTAATGAATTAATTTAGTGTTATGATGTTTTGGGGGAACAGCAAAATTAAATAAATATCGATGTGTCAAAAACTGTATACTATAACACTGTCAGCAGTTTTCAAAAATTTATGGGAAATCCGCACCGCCTTACATCCGTAGTGTCAATGTGGGTAAGATTTTAATGAGACAACAAAAAGTGGCAAATATACCAGGTTGTTCTAGTGTCAATAAAAAAATACATCAGGCTACTGGAAATGGATCAACACCAAACAATTTTAGTTATCTTAAAAAGCATACAACTAACTATGCTTCACGTGGTGAAGGAACGCCTTGCCATGAGAAAAATTGCATGACAATGGATTTCACTTAAAACACTATATCATACTTGATAAAAAATAAGTTAAATTTAAAGTCACAATTACAGGGCAAAGCAAAAATGTGGCATTATTAGGGGTTACCACAAAAATTAAATGTTTGTTAGATTCTCAATAAAGGTAATTCTTCTCATACACAAGTGTGACAGTGTTATCTTAGTCAAGTCACACATGCAAGATCAGATTATCAATGCACAATGCTGCTATTCCTTTTTGGAACACAACCAGTGATAACTTTGAGAAACAGAATGCATTCATCGTTTTGCAAAAATAATCCTTGGCCATATGCAATATGGTGCAAGCTTCAATTCTCTTAATAATTCCAAGATTGATACTTCTGTAATTTTTACTAGATTCTTAAAATGGTCCAGTTTATTACTAAAATTCTTCAGGCAATAAACCACTCTGTTCTCTACATTCTCAAATACAATAACCACTGCTAAACGGTTTGCACACAACGCTAATGACTACATCAAACGTATTTTGTATCCATTATAAACAAATAACATAAAGATTTCATAATAGTACTATATAGAAAAGCAAGACAATGCCCTTTTAATATACAAAGTAGTAAGAATCAGCAATAGACAATATGTCGTAGAAACTATGGCAAACTATTTCTAGAAAGAAATACAAACATTAAGAAGCTACAGTAACTCAATGCACAACCACCCAACTGAAAAATAGTGCAATTAAATTCAGCAATTATGTTCAAACTATCACTGTGACACACCAGTGAAAACGGGATTTTATAGTTTCAAATACTGAAACAATTTCTGTTCTAAAAGCAAGGAATAGAAAATCATCTCAAAAGAAGAATGTTCTGACTATTATTGGGATCAGGTGATTTTCAGTCTCTCTTATAGATTTCTCTAGACATTTTTTAAACATGCAAAAATAATTCAATGTAATTCATCTATATTTTAATAAATGCAATACAGTTCTAAAAAAAATAAACAAAATTAAATAAGATACGCAAGATAAAACAGCTAGGAGATTCAAAAAGAAATAAAGTCAACCTGTTGGTGTGCTGAAAAATGCAGAAAAGCACACATGAAAAAAAGAACCTATAATAAAAAATAAACAGTTGAAGACTATCAAAATATGAAAAACGGGCATAATATATATGCTAAAGTAAGAAAATAAAATAAAAACAAAAGAAAATGTCAGATGTAAAACGTCATATCCTAAGGTTGGACATCTGGAAACACCATAACTTTAAAATATTAGCAATTTTGTATCAGAGTCACATAATTTTTTTCGTGCAAAAATGTCTAGTGTTGAACCGAACAGGCGTCATTTGCGGGAACTTTTGATTTACTTCTTTAATAAGAAGAAATCTGCAGCTGAGGCGCATCAATTGCTTCTAGAAGCATATGGTGAGGCTGCTTTAAGTGAGAGAAGTTGTCGTGAGAGGTTTCATCAGTTTAAGAACGGCGAGTTTGACGTCAAAGACAAAGAACGTAGCGGAGGGCCGAAAGTGTACAAAGATGCGGAATTGGAAGCATTATTTGAGGAAGATTCCTGCAAGAAGAACGTGCACTTACAATAGGAGTCACTCAACAAGCAATTTCACGTCGTTTAAAATCGCTGGGAATGATTCAAAAGCAATTAGAAATTAGAAATTAGGTTCCATATGAACTGAAGCCGAGAAACGTAGAACGCCGATTTTGCACATGTGAAATGCTGCTTGCCAAGCATAAACGAAAGGGTTTTTTGCATCGTATAGTCAGTGGTGATGAAAAATGGATCCACTACGATAACCCAAAGAGGAAATCATGGGGACCACTTGGCCATGCTTCAACATCGAAGCCGAATATTCATGTTTGAGTATTTGGTGGGATTAGCTTGGTGTCGTGCATTATAAGTTGTTCAAACTGATCGAAACCATTACTGGGGCTCTCTACCCAGCACAATTGATGAGATTGACTCAAGCACTCAAGGAAAAACGCGCCCACTACTACTCCAGACGACAAAATTACTCTCCTGGATGATAATGCTCGTCCACTGTTGGGGCGCTGGTCAAAACCTACTTGGAAACACTCAGTTTGGAAGTGCTACCCCACCCGTCGTATTCACCAGACATTGCCCCTTCCATTTATCACTTGTTCTGATCAGTGGCACATGGCATGTCTGAGCAACACTTGACATTATATAAAGATGCCAAAAATTGGGTCAATTCGTGGATAATCTCAAAAGATGAAGCGTTCTTCCGACACGATATCCGTATGCTGCCAGAAAGATGGGAAAAAATAGTGGCTAGCGATACTTTGACATACTTTGAATAAAACATAAGGTTCCGTTCTTTCACAATAAATGCCCAAATTTTGATAAGAAAAGGCAGGGGACTTATTTGTACTCCCTTTACATTAAGAGACAATCAGAATGGGGGATTTAAAAAAGGCAGGTCCACAACAGATCACATCTTGACAACATAACATTGATGTATTACTTTAGAAAGACCTATAATGAGTATAAAAGCAAAAGTAAAATAAAGAAGAAATTAGGAATATCCTCCAGTAAATTAATTAGATTGATTTCAAAAAAGGCAACTTACTGTCAATAATACTAATTATTTTCCTAGAAAAATGCATAAACCATCTACCTCAACACAAAAGATCCCTATGTAATAGGTCAGTGACTATGGCAACAGCAATGTAGATGCTGAGTGCAACATTCACAAAATTGGAAAAAAAATAATTAGAAATTAGAACTCAAAAAACCAAATACATGCTACAGACAAGATAAGAAGAAAAATGTCACCAACTAAGAGAAATCAGTAGTGAAAACAGAGAAAACAATTTTAAGTCATATAACCAAATTAAAGATAAAACAATAGTAAGTCGCTACAACGTATGTAAACATGAACTAGATGCATAGCTAAATTCTCGGCCCCTAACTTCAATCATTCAAATGCATATATCGTGCCAGTCACTTAGTCACAGCGAAGTGCCATCCATCAGCTTAACAGCATACTTCAAGAGGAGTTTTAACAACATAATTTCAAATTCAGTGGTTAAAACAACATCAACCTTACACCTCCAAGGATAGAAAGGTCCCAAGATTATGTAAGTAAATAAAACAATTTCATGGAAGAAATAACATATACAACATGACCTTCTCTCAAAAGTAACAATGAAGGAAATAATTTGTGCAGCTTTAAAAAAAGGATACTATTTTCTACAGTACTTGCATTGGTTTAAAAATAAAAATATTGATCTGCATAATAACTGTACTGGACAGCCTAAGGAATTTGGAGACTAACACCATTACATCAATTTAGCCACTTGCAATTCAGCTTTTATACAGGACTAGGAGTTGCCCGCCAAAAGATACTTTTGGAGTCCTAGACTGACAATTTTTCACCCGCCTTCCCTCAAATTTTTGCAAGGTGCGAACGTATAACTTTTTAATTAGACCGGCTTTTTCTCTAGATCAGAAACATGGAACAATTTAACGCCCATTCATGGTGGACGTAAGCATAAGCCGCCCATAGGAAATACGTAATACGTAAAGTTGAATTAATGCAAAGTTTATGCGCTCGTACATAATGCACTCCCATAACTTTTACGTTTTACGTTCATTTGCAGTATTTTTAATTTTTCTCTAGATTAATGTTGGCAACAGTAACAGAATGTTTGTTTTTATTCTAAAATAGCTGTATCCGGCCAGGCGTTGTTGTGGCTTTGCTTTTACGTCCAACAGATGGCGCTGTTTTTTAACAAAAAAATGTTTTTATCTGTCACAGGTGTGACATCTATACAATACAATAATCAAAATATTTAAATAATTCAAAAACGGTTAAAGTTAGAAAATGCTGATTTTTGCGCCGAATTAGTAAATATAGTTGTGAATGTGGTGTGCAAGTTTCAAGGAAATCGGTTGAAGCGTCTAGGAGGATATAGAATTATAAGTTTAGAAAGAAAGAAAGAAAGAAAGAAAGA
Source organism: Sinelater perroti (assembly GCA_036346155.1). Taxonomy (NCBI): domain Eukaryota; kingdom Metazoa; phylum Arthropoda; class Insecta; order Coleoptera; family Elateridae; genus Sinelater; species Sinelater perroti. Next base: position 16,723,615 of record JARFIY010000046.1, read on the forward strand.
AAGAAAGTTAGGGAGATAAGACAATTATATTATAAGAAGATATTAAATCATTTTTTCTTAAACAACACTACAGCCACAATTATTTCTGCTTCCAGTATAATAAAATAAACTTGAATTTGTTAAACTGCCAAAAGTAGTTAGTTCCTATGGTTGAAAACCATAAATGTCCTTAAAGAATTAAGAAATGCCAGAGTAGCTTTATAGTAATTTCTACTATAGATAATATGACCTTTGAATACACCAGGAATCTGTTTTTCTCTCAATTTATCTATTAAGCTCTCTGAAAAGCAATATCACGTAATAGGAAAAAGTAATACTATAACAATTCCATCAGAAAAACTTATTTACCGATCACAAACTGATCACTGCTGCAACTAAAGTATCATACTAAGCATCTTTAACAATGTAGACAGCCAGATATAATATAAAAAAATATTCAAGAATTTATCAAAGAAAAATTCCATCCAAAAAGCAAAGGCCAAATTAAAAAGAATTTAAAAAAACAGAAACTCGTTATACAAGAAAACTTGTGAAAGCAATAAACGTACCAAAGACAAGCTTCTTACCCTCTCACTTAAAAATACAAAAGCAGGGCAGTAACTTGATTAACTAAAAGTAAAAAAATTCCAACTATGATACAACTAGGGTTGCATAAAAATAATATTTGTTGATCCTGGCAATTAGTGTGATGACTAGCACATTTTGGTGACTATATATCAAAAAACAATTATTCAAAACTGTTGTCCAAGTCAGATTCCTGCATGACCATGTAATTGAATATGAGAACATCATTGTCCAAAAGGGTTATTACTAATGACAAACCCACTTATGCTACTAAATTGAAGACCGAGATACAACAACCCTATCAGATTACCGGTCCTGTAACTACAATGGTTTCAGTCTAGTCGAGCATGAGTTGATTAGTAAATGAATTCATAATTCAACTGGTCTTCAAAGAGACTTTTCAGTGCTCATAAAAGGGCATCAAAGAATAAAGGACAGACTTAAAAGCGGCTTTCAATAATGTGAATAGAATGAAAATTTGGAACTCTCCAATAGTTACAAGTTACACCAAAATGAATAGTTGCAATAAAAAGTATATACAAAGGGGAAGAGGAGTAGCACAAATAAATGGAAAGTCACAGGAATTCGCAATAAACAAAAGTATAAAACAAGGCAATTCATTAAATCCATTGCCATTTATCATTTACATAGCCAAAATAATTAAAAAAAAAACATACCAACAACAGTAGGATACAAAAACTTGAGACCTACACAAACAGATTATTTGATATATGTAGACAATATAGTCCTAATAGCAGATAAATCTAATAAAATGCAAAAAATTATAGACAAAATACCAAAATAATTAAAATAAATGGAAACAAAAAAAAATGTGCATACACTGGACAAAAACTTTACACCAAACTATTTAGGAACAATAATTAACAGTGATGGAAAGATTGAAACAGAAATGGCTATTAAAATAAATAAAGAAATGAAGATCTATTATGCCGTAAACAAAACAATCCTAAACAAAATAGTTATACCAAGAATATTATGCTCACTAGAAGTGCAGCCAACACAATCACCACATATATAGAAACTCAAAGCTATTGAAATAAAATATCTAAGGAGAATAATAAACATCAAGAAATTGTATCATATAAGAAACGACATACTATTCTATACCAAGAATCAATATCACAAAAAATCGAGAAAAAACTACGCTGGTTTGGACATGGTGTAAGAATGCCTAAAATAGGGAAACAAACTGGAGAAAGAAAAGGATAGGTAGACTGAGGAAAACTTCAAAGAAGATATTATGAGACACGGGAGAAGAACATGGCAAAGCAGTTAAGAAACTGGAGAAAATAGCAGAGAAAAATCACAAAGAATGGAGAGGTTGGATAGATAGATGTTATCCGACACCATATAGGCAAAAGGGATCTATAGAAGTGCACAAAATAGAAAGTTTGAAAGACTTATAAATATCTTATATTAACTACCATGCTAAAATATATACATACCAAGAATAGTGTCTATATGGATGGCAATATGTAATGCTATAAAAAAATGAACACTAGTATGCTAATTCTGTATGAAACTATAGAAATGTGTTAGAAATATATATGTGGAATTTGGTTTTGTCACTGAAGTATAAACGTTTCAATGGTACAAAATCCTGAATGTATCAGCTAGTAAAAACATTGTTAAGAAAATAAAGGAGGATCAATTATGAAAATAATTGAAAGTGAAAGTAAGCACAATTTTATTGATAGAATTTTCAAACATGCCATCAATACAAGAAGAGTATATATCATATTAATGTAAGTGAGCTGATTGTTGTATCTATTACTTCAAATATCCTGAATCAATTACAAACATGAGCAATCCTTTTAATGCAGATTATTATTACTGAACATAGAACATGTCTATTTGGGTTCAACTGTGAAACGAAACAACAAAGCTATGAGGACTAAGTTACATAAACAAATTTCATGTAAAATCCATTTCCGGACAATTCCCACTTTCTGGGAAAACTATAAATCAAACTTTAAGGTAAGGCGTTTGTAAATTACAGTATTTGGGCAGAATTACGAAAAATTGTTCTCATTAAGATTTTCCAGACAAGAATTCGATCTCTTCAAAATTGGAAGACCAATTTCTATTGTTATTTAAACTCACAATGATGAATGCAGATTAATAGTATCATAAAATTTCCAACAATAACTCTAATTACGAATAAATGAATTTGAATTACCTAAATTGAAAAGTAGTGTCCAAATATTAAAATTTAGACGTGTTATCTAACATCACATTAAATGCAAATAAACCAATAAAAATTAATTATTAGATAGGAATTATTTCTAATTATGTCGGAAGTCTTAACTATTGAAGATGGTACTAAAATTGTAAATATAGAAGGAAGCTGTTATGTAATCGGCTGCCTCTTTAGATATACAAAGATAAGTAATGCTTCGCATGCTCATAGAACACGATAGCAAAATCTTTGCGTAGTTTGCTTCTTACAGATAAATTCTATGATGATAAAACACTGGGATTGTTGTTCGACAGTGTTTCAATATACAAAATGGATGGAGTTAGAATTGGTAATGTAGATCAATTTTTTTCTTAGGAGGGAAAATAGGAGAATCTATGAAAGGAATTTGCCTGCATTGGGTGGCCCGTGTCCTTCCTACCAAATCGTTCAATTTTAAATAAATGAATGGAAAGAACACATTATATTGGGAGTTCAAATACAGCTGTCATACCAGAAATCATTGATGAAGACTATGATGTGAATGGAAGTGCGAGTTATCAGAAACCATGGAGATATCAAATAAGCATGAGTTACTCATGAAAAAGCTTTTTGCAAGATTAGCGTTCCGTTTGTTTATACCAGAGCAAATTAACGTGCAAACATCAACTGACTATACGCTTAAGAATCAGATTTTTGTAGTAAATTGTGACCATAAACAAAAGTTGAATTCACTACTGTAACTGAAAATAAAACAACAGTTAAACCAATTAACAGTAAATAATGGTGTCAATTTGTGGAATACGAATGAAACTATCCAGATTTATCATCATGAATTGTGGAAAACCAAATATTACATGATATTTTTTGGGATAATAAAGGCAACAAAAAAATATTCCATTGTGACAACATACCAAAGCATTCAATTGTGTTGTTAAGCAAAACTTAAAATTTTTCCACATTCACCCTCCTATTCGTCTAATATAGCGTCACCTGTTCTTAAAACTAAAAACTTCATTGGCTAGACCAAAATTTAGGTCAAATAATATAAGGCATAAAGAAATATTTTTAAGGTTCTTAAACAAACCCACCTTAATAAAATAATAACAAACCTGTCGCTACATGGGGACAAGTGCAATAAGCTTCAAGAGATCCCAATTCTTTGAAGAAACTTAAATTGTCTTTAATATCAAGACACTCATAACATTCTCGCATGGACTAAGAGAATTATTTTGAAATTGCTGAAAAGATACAAGTTTATCTTTAAAGATCAACCCTAGACTTTTATGGAAGATTAACCTTCTCAAATTAAACATGCAGCAATGCACACCCAGAACACTAAAATATACCACTGCTAATATTATCATTGGGTTTAATTTCGTAATTTATCTTTTTGTCTATCACACATCACCAGATTAATAGAAAATTGAAATATTCAAAACAAATAGAAAATTAAAAAATCACAATATTTTAGCAATGTGAGGTTGTTAAAAAAACACCGGATAGGTCTAAGCTGTTGAGGCACGGACTGCGATGCGGACGGACCCGGGTTCCATTCCTGGAGCTCTCCGATGTCTGGCAGTTGACCTACTCAGTCATTAAAAATAATTAATTATCTGTGTTCATTCGAACAAGGGGCAACAATGGCAGTCATCTAAAGCATGGCGCTTGTCATATCGCCCCTCATCGGAGATGATGCATGACAACTGCGTATTAAAGGCAAAAATACGAGGCCCTTAACTTCTCAACTCGCAGGCCGTGCTCCCACACGTGGAGTTAAAGCCGTGGAAAAAAGGTTATTAAAAAGATGAAAATAATAATAGTAGCCCAAAATGTTTAGCAATATAAAAATCACTTAGATGAGCATGTCAAACAAATTCAAGCCTAATAAAATAAACATTTTGGAATTATGGAACTCTTGATGCTCTCTCCATAACTGCAGTAAATCTGTTTGGAAGATTTTGTAGCAATTGTAGCAGGCAAAATAATTATGAATAAATAAATTGACTTCCAGCTTGATCACCAGAAGATTTACTATTACACCAAAGCATGTGAGCTAAAGAATGTTTACTAGTATCAAATATGTTTTAGCCATTCCTTCTAGTCATCAGAGAACATCTACTGGTGTTTGGCAAATCATTGTTGCTCTCAACAAGACCTTGCAATTATATGAAGCAGATTAACTTAGAAGTGCCATGAGGATTTCCACACTTTCTATCTCAAAAAAAAAAATCAATAAGTTGAACGACCTTATCTAACAGTGATGATATCAAGCAAATAGGGAAAACGAGATCTAAGAAAAATCGTAAATGTAAGTAAAGTTGCATTAGAATTTTTTGACAAGTCTTCAAACTTTATACGCTGTAATATCCAAAAACGTTAATAAAGGCAAACAGCAACATCACTGTCACTTACATCGTCATCGTTAACTTTGATTTCTGAGCTAAAAGGCGCCAGACTAGGCTGAGAGAGCGGGTCGAGAGGAACTGTATGCGTGCAAGCAGGTAAGACCTCAACCAACTGGCTAGGTGGCTGCAGCCCGGGAGCTGGCCTGAGAGGGAATGCCCTGTGTGGAGAAGCAGCTCTGCTTGGAGCAGGTGATGCAGGTTGACTGACTAGTGGAGAAGCAGGCGGTGGAGGAAATGGAGCCATCTACAAATCATAGAAGCAAAATAAAAATGTTTGTACTGACTTAAATCGAAATACGTTCGTACGGCAAGCAAGGACTGTGAACAAGTGATTCTCTAATGTTTACCTCGGGAGCCCCGCTAATAGGACCTGCAAATCCTGGCCGGTTCCACATGTGCATCAGCTCGAGGGGGGCAGCAACTGGATGAGCGAGGATGTTCTGTGGATGTTGCTGGTGGGGACCCGAGTCGCTGTGGCACATCGATGCACTTTTCACTGGGATTACTGGTATATCCGGATGTGCCTACAACATTAAGAGATTATAATACATCAAAATTATGTGCTATGCTAGAAACAAACTCGATGCAGCTTACAATTATTTTTTGGACATTAGAATAACCGAAACCCGGAGGGTAACTGGGAAAGGGTTTTGCCGACATATGCTTTTTACACTCGCGTTGCTCAATTATGTGTGCTAGCATGTTCCCGAAAAAGGTTTTCTGATCAAACGTAAATGCCGGATGGTGCAGTCCTAAAGTAAACAACAATAACAGTTCATTCTGCAAGTTCTCATCATTACAGTTGCCCTTCAGTACGCAAGACTCCACCCATTCTGTCCTTAACAAGGTTTTGTACAACCAATTGGCGCACTTGCAGTTTCGACCAGACAACAACGACAGGTAAATCAACACGCGGTGCCGCACTCGCTCATCGGCCAGTCCCTGCATCAGCGACGCGTCCTTGGTGAGCTTATCGAAGTCGTTGGCCGTGATCGCGGAGCCTCGCAGCTCCTGGTAGCTGTGCTTGCCGATCTCTTCGATGCAGCTGCCCAGGAAGCGGATCTCGAAGGGGACGCACATATTCAGCAGCTCATACATCACGTCTATTCGCTTGTAACTCTCTAAGTCCTTAAACCATCCCAAAACATCCTCTTTACACACCATCTCCAGAAAACATCGAAACTTTTAGTCAGATCTCTGCAAAAGTGCACTCGTATAAGCAATGGGAGGCGACATAACCTCACTGTTGTACTTACAACCAACGCATTCACGCAAAACCATAACAGCACCGGTGCAGAGGGCAGGGCGCGCTCGCGTGCAACCTCCGCGCGTTGTTCCGTGCGTCCGCAGCCCGAAATCGGCGGAAATCAGACGTGCAGCTCGCGAGACGGAACGGCCGCTGACAGAAATATGGAGACTGGCGTGTGAGCGCTGGCCGCATAAGCAGGGCCAACTCCGCACTCCCACGCTGCTCGATGGCTCGCCGCTGCTTCTGATAGCCGATAAGCCGTCGCGCGGCCCTATCGCCCCGATTTTCTGGGCTAATAGGTCCAGGAAATCCCCCACGCACGCACGGAATAATGGCGGCAAAAACTGGTAATTAAATTTTGCAACTTCCATCCGCTAATTTTAGTTACATAATCGGCGGGCACCTGCGGCGCGTTCGCGCGACGATCCGGCCTGAGCCCGCGTGCTCGCGCCAAACGCACCTGGGCCGCGCCTGTGGGCGGCTGTTGGTAAACAAACGGCCCTTCTGGTCCCTCAGGGAGAATTTGGACGCGTTTCGCACCCTCAGCTCCGATATATTAAACAACCCCAAATAGAAAATTTGCTATTTTTCAAATTCTTTAATCAAATTTATTTTTAATTTTTTTATGCAAGATATTGCTTTTTCAACCTCTCATTAGTGTTGATATAGAGAACACACCTTACGCATGTGAAATAAAATGTAAAAAAAATGTTTATTAAAAATTATAATTAATTATTATCATTATATGAGTGTTAATTGATCATTTAATGATGGATGTATAAAACATAGTTATAAAATAATGAAACAAATCATGTAGAAAGAGATTATTCATATTGGATACGTTATACAAGTTATAAATATACCCTCAAAAGTTCCATGTTAATTTATCTCTACTCTATAAAAAGTAAAGAATAAAATTAATGTGAGACCAATTCGGCAATTTTATTGAATGAAAGCTCGAACGCAAATGATTGTTATTAATCTGGGGAAGTACCTAAGATAATATAAAATTAGGGGAATCCCCCAACGTCGTAAATCTAAACTCATTATGCGGATGCTGAATAATCACAATTTTAAATTAAGTTTGCAAATTCGCACGAAAGGAGACTGTCGGCCTAACAATTTCTTATGAACAAGTAGATTACTGGTTCGCGGTCGCGGTCAGCAGCCAGCTGCTTCCTAGCGTGCAGCAACGCGGCCTGGAAGAGAGGTGAAGGAACTTACCGTGCGCAATGTAAATTGTAGAAACGAGATTCAAATAAGGCAGAGTAATTACAAAACTGCGAAAGAGAATTTCAGGAAGTTTATGTATTTTATTTAATGAAAGCCACCAAAATGGCGAAGTGATACGCGTATTCGTGCATGAAAAGTAGGTTGGAATTTTTTGGATTGTATGAGAAGCTGTAGCGTAAAAATCACTGGCTAAACTATAGAAATAAATAATAGTTTGGCTAGTGCATGGAAGCCAAGCAAACGTATTTACGTCAGCCCGTAGCTGCTTATCACCGCGGTAGCGACCGCGGCCTTGCAAGGTCAGCCTCGTTCACTTGTTAATTTTAATTTCGTGTGTAGAACATGTTTTATAACTAAAATCCAATAATACCCAACAATTTGCTCTTATACCAATTGATCCAAATCAGCATATGCAATGCATTCCACAAAAGTGCCGACAATTTATATTCAAGATATGAACTAAGGCAAACGCTAAATAGATCTTCGGCAATTTCAAACATCTTATTATTATTATTATTATTTAAGCTTACAGTTTGTTCTATTCCAGATTGCCTTTCCAACGTTTTTTTGGGCTGTCTTGTCTTGTTTCGTCCATTCTGGATGTATGTATGTTGATTCCATTCTCTTTTCTCATTCATTTTGAATGCTACATTGTTCTCGTATATCTTCGCTCCATATTTGGTCTCGCAAAGTTCGTCTAGTAATTTTTCTTAGCGTTTTAATTTGTTGCGTATGTTAGTATTGGCCTTACGACCGCCTTAGAAATGCGTAGTTATGCTTCTGTTCTTAAGTATTTAGTCCTCCATATGCAATCATCCAAACATCAAGAAATGTTGTTTGTTTTTCTACTTCTTTGTTTAGTATTTTTGCGCTGGTTATTTCCACTTCCAAGTAATGGAAGCTATTGATCTGTTCGCTTATTTACCCATATAATTCGAACTTGCACTGTATGGGCTCCATACTAATTGTAAGTTGAAGTAGATACTTTTAAATTATACTCGCTGCATCTTTGTGAAAAATGAAATAACTTTCTCTGTTATTATATAAATTATCCTCACTCTCTGCATAACAAATCATTCTAATTTGGTCGGTCATTTTACATCCTTCTAGATGTGTCATTTTTTAAATTATCTCATTCATCACTAAACTGAATAGCAGTGAGCTTAGTGAGCCGCCATGTCTGATGCATTTATTAATAGATGTTTCTTTAGTGTGTTTGTTCTGTATCCTGATTTTACTAGTGCTGTTTCTATATATGTCTTCTACTAATAGAATTAAACTATCTGGTGCATTATGTTGTCAAATATTTTTTCTATCTCAACGAAGCGTAAGTACACTGGCTTATTATATTCTAGAGTCTTTTCAGCTATTTGCATTGCCGTGAATGTTGCATCATTACGCGATCTACCCGTTGCTCATCTCTTAGTTCTATGATCTCTGTTAATTTTAGTGTAATCATTTTTGTTGTTAGTTTTAATGTAATGCCAAGGAGATTAATTATTAGTTAGTTATTAGGTACTAAAAAGAATTTGTAATTGGACATGCATAAATGAAAGATTAATGTCAGTAGAAATAGGGGAAGACCAACACAAAATAACAATAATAGCAGTCTACGGCCCAAACGAAGACGATAATGTAAACAATAAGGACCAATTTTGGAACGAACTAACATCACTCACAGAAGAAAGTAAAGGGACAGTAATTACAGTAGGTGATTTTAACGGAAGAGTAGGAGTAAAAAATAAGTCAACGGAAGAATCACTAGGCAAATTTGGAGAACAAGAAAGAAACAATAATGGAAAAAGAATACTCGACTTTTGCAGAGAGAACCAATTCATCGTCACAAATACGTTTTACGAACATAAGAAAATACATCAGTACACCAGGGAAGTTAAAAGTAGAGACGAAAAATCAATAATCGACTACATCCTAATAGAAAAGGCCAAAAGGAATATGATTCAAGACGTTAGGGTAAGAAGAGGTCCCGAAATTTACAGCGATCACTACCTGTTAGTAGGAAAAATAAGACACATGGACAGAAAACAAACAAAAGAGAAGGAAAACTTGCAAAAGAAAAAGTTTATGAAAAGATTAAGACTTACATGCTCAAGGAAGAACAATATCAGACAAAATACCAAGAACTAATACAAAAGAAGTCGAAAAACTGGACGAAAGATTTCTACACGAGGACATAGACAATAAATGGGAAATATTTAAAAGAATTTTGAAATCTGCGGCAAAGGCAGTATGTGGGTAGCCAAAATAAATAACCAAAATAAACAAACAGATTGGTGGGAATGAAGATATTAAAACGAAATTAAAACAAAGAAACGGAAATGGAAAATTATTTAAATAAGAAAACTGAAGAAGCATACCAAAAATACAAGGAACAAAGGAAGAAAGTTAAAGAAATAATAAAGACAGCTAAAGAAAAGTCATGGGAGAAGTTCGGACACAGAATGGAACATAACAGCAAAGAAAACCAGAAGCTATTTTATAGGGTGCTCAAAATTGTAGAACAGAGAAGAAAACAATACTAAACCAAGTCAAGAATAAAAGAGGTAAACTCAGAACCGAAGAAAATGAAGTGATAAAGATATGGAAAGAACACTTCCAAGAAATCCTAACAGTAGATGAAACGGTAACACAAAATTCAAGAGAAGATGAAGAAGGAGAACAAAGAGCAGAAAGAATGGAAGTAATAACGGATGAAGAACCCACAATGAAGGAACTATGTGAAGCAATAAAAACGTTAAGAATGGGAAAACACCTGGACACGACGGAGTAGAGGCAGAAATGCTGAAAACTATGGGAAAATATGGAGCACAAATATTCTTAGACATTTGCAAAGAGGCTTGGAGAACCGGTAGAATACCAAAAGAGTGGGAAGTGGGAATCATATTACCACTGTACAAAAAGGAGATAGACTTAGTTGTCATAACTACCGAGGAATAACACTGTTGAGCATAGCATGCAAGGTTTATGAAAGAATTTTAGAACAGAAACTAAGAAAAGTCCTAGCAAGACAACTAATAGACTCTCAAAGCGGATTCAGAAAGGGACATAGTATACAAGACCACATATTTAGCTTAAAAGAAGTAATAGAAAGAACACTAAAACAAGACAGAAAAGTTTACCTAGCCTTCATTGATTTAGAAAAAGCTTTTGACCGCGCACCAAGAAAAAGATCTGGAAGAGTCTAATTAGAAGGGTGTAGGAAAACAATTGCTTAATGCCACCAAAAGCATGTACCAAAACTGCAGGAACTATGTAAGAACTAGATACTCACAATCGGAAGAGTTCATAACAAGCAATGGCCTAAGACAAGGTGGTGTACTAAGCCCTCTGCTGTTCATACTACTCATGGACGACATTATTAACGCATGTAGGTCAAAAGTAGCGAAATTATGTGTAGGATACAGAAACATGCAACGAATAAACATCTCGGAATGTGCGTTTGCTGATGACGTTGTGATATTCGCACCAAAGGAGAGGGACCTACAATACAATCTGGAAATATGGAAAGAAACGTTAGAGGACTACAACATGAAAATTAACATAGGCAAAACTAAGGTCATGGCAATTGGTAAACAAGAAGAGCAGACAAACAAAAAAATCAACAACAGTAAATTAGAACAAGTCAAAAGTTTCACATATTTAGGAGTTACTATAGACAGCAAAGGAGGACACGAGGCTGAACTAAACAAACGAATAGAAAACACTGCCAAGTTGTACTACGCACTAGGAAAGACATTCTTGAACAACAAAGAGATTTCTAGGAAAACAAAACTCACCATATATAAAACAATTTATCTACCGACATTGACATTTGGGGAATCGTGGGTAACAACGAAGAGACAGGAAAGTAAACTACAAAGTATGGAAATGAAATATCTGAGGAAAGTACTAGGAGTAACCAGAAGAGATAAAATACGAAATCAAATAATTCGAGAAGAACATAAAGTAGAACCACTGAAAAAAATAGAAACACGACAGCTACAATGGTTAGGACATCTACTTAGAATGGACAAAGATAGACAGGTTAAGAAAATATGGGAATCGAAAGTAGGTACTAGTAGAGCAAGAGGAAGACCACGAAAACATGGACAAGAACAATAGAAGAAAACTTCTTCAGAAAGGAATAACATGGCAAGAAGCGAAGGTAATGGCACAGAACAAAAGGAGTGGACCAGATTAGTACATACGAGTAGAAATCAAGAATAATTTTAGTTTTAAATATTATGTCAAGAATTAGTTTAGTTTTATTTTGTAAATACATACCTTTACACTGTATGGTAGGAAAGGTCTTGATAATATATATATATATATATATATATATATATATATATATATATATATATATATATATATATATATATAAGTTTTCTCAAGCGCGATAAGTCGGTTTGTCCTGTGAAGATTCTTTGGTCACAAGATGGTAGATATTCCTGCCGCCGTGGTGCATTATTTCTGGGCGTTGTTTCCTCAATTCTTTCATCGAACCAAATTTCGCTCGAATTACACTGGCGATTCCTCTGGACATCTTCAGATCACGCGCCACACAATACGCCAGTGCATATTTAACCGGTATATAAATAGATCTTGTTGTAGATCTCTAGTAACACCATAACGTACGTACGCACCGATTTCCACTCACTGAACTCACGAACCTTGCTTTACACTTCAAAGACATCAGATTCCTTGAGCGTGGCGTTTCATCCCCGACAACAGGACACAGTCGATTGAAATGGACAATCCTAAGCGTGCCACTGTGTAGCTTCCGGACAAGTTTGTATTCTTCAGCACCTTGTATGAACCTTCGTATGAACGTTGAAGTTTTGGAGACAACCCGTGTCGCCGCTTTATAATCCGCTCTTGATACGTTGACGTTATATCCTTTATTCAGTTCCATCGCATGTTGTCGTAAATTTCTATCATTCTTTTCCTTAAGTCACTGACCTAGTTTTCCCCAATTTGTTTTCTTCAGCATTATTTCCAAAGAATAAGTCACAGGGTAGCTTCAGTTCTCGACCAAAGAGAACATTGGATGATGTTTGACCAGTTGACATATGAACAGACGAACGGTATGCCAACAGGAACAGATGAAACTATTGGTTCCAGTCTCATTGATGGCCAAAGACGACTTTTGAAACGTACTTCCCCATTGTCCTGTTTATGTGCTCGGTTTTTCTATCTAACTGAAGGGTGTCATCTTGGTTTTCCCGACGCTCAGTAATTCGCCTATTTTTGTGAACACCGTTGATTCGAAATTTCAACCTTGGTCGACGATGATTGTGGCTTCTTGATTGGGTAACCCACAGGCTTCCACACATTTGCTGAAATAGTCCATCGCAACTAGAATAAATTTATTTTTATTGCCACTTGTGGGGAACGGACCAGCTACGTCAATGACAAAATCTCGAAGGGACTCCCAACGTTATACTGTCTCGTTGGTGCGTTCGGCTTCTCATTCCCATATCAACCATTTTCGGCTCCAATCTTTAACATGTTCTTTACAATTCACCCAGTAAAACCTCTCGCGAACTTTCTCTGAAGCCTTCTCAATTCCCATATGGCCACCAGACACATCATCGTGGAGTTGTTGCAACACTTCTGGAACCCTCTTTTTGGGCCAATAGCTGGAGTTTCCTCTGAGACCCATCTTCGCCTTCTATCACACGCTGTAGGACACCGTCTTTTACGGTGATGGAATTCCATTATGCCCAATACGATTTTAATGCTGGCGAACACGAAGACACTTCTATTTAGTTAGATTTTTCTATCGTTGATGCCGTCAATAAATATTCGGACCAAGAAGTCATCTGGTGGTGTTTTGTATAAAATATGAACAAGACGAGCTATGTTTGCCTCAAATTCTTGGAGACTTTCGCTCAATTTTTGTGTTCGATTCTGTGTGCGGTAAACTTCCTCTAAATGAGCAAGGCCGTAACACATTTCAAGGCGCCTGACAATTTGGCTGTAACTTTCTTGCTCGTGAGTGAATCTGTAGTATATCAAGAGTATCACCACGCAGAGCAACAATTAAAGCAATCGCCTTTTCTGTTTCCGACCAACCGTTTGCTCTAGCAGCTGCCTCAAACCATTTTTGGTAATTTGTTCAAGAAGACTTACCCTCATTGGATTCATCAAGTAGCCTTGATAGGAACCTACTTTCAATTTTCATTAATTTCGTTTTTAATTTTTCTCTTTTGTTTCGTTGATTTCTGCTTTGTACTGAGCGTGACGCAATGCAGATGGTAATCAGCTGCGGTACGAGGGGCGTTCGGAAAATCGTTACAATATTTTGAATAGTGTAGGTGATGTTGAGCAATCTTAAAGCAATTGGTGACTATGTTTGTTTAATCATTACGACGATTTGATTTTTGTTGTATACATTTTGGAATACGTTTATCAATTTATAAAGTACTCTTACTCCTATCATAACCTTTCATAGCTGCTTCGTAGTAGTAGGTATTGTATCATAAGCCTCCTTTGAATCCATAAAAGCTAGATACATAGCTTTGTTTTTGCTATATTTATTAAATTCAACTAATATTTTGTGGATGCACCCTTAGAGTTTATGAAAGTTTTACGACATGCGTGCAAATTCTAAGGTATCCAATTTTTTTTCTCGGTAGTGAGAGTAAGTAGAAAGATGCGGTTAATTTTAAAAGTTACAGGAAATACTTCTGAATTTATAATATAGATAGGAGCACCATACAATGTACAGAAGTCGAATTGCCATTGTAGTAAGCGTTGTTTTGTATTCTTTAAATGGCGACCTTTAGTATTTAAGAACAACGTGTAATCACCTGTTTTCTCCTCTTGCATGGTGAAACGCCCATCGAAATTTATCGCCAATTAGATGAGACATATAGTGAAGGCGTTATGGATGTTAAAAATGTGCGTTTGTGAGTGTGAACGTTTAAAAAAAGATCGAGAGTTGTGTGAAAGTGAACCAAAACAGCCTCGGCCATGAACGAGCTAAACCGAATCCATGATTGCGCGAGTCGACCAAGTTGCTATGGAAAACCGTCGATTAGGCGTGATATCACCTCTAAACTTGGCATTTCCGAAAGATCTATGGAGTTCATTTTGGATGATGACCTGAAAGTAAAAAAAGTTTCTTGAAGGTGGGCCCCACGAATGTTGACCGACAAACACTGGGTGGCAATGTCTTAGGACATGTTGACACGTGATACTGCCATGAATTTCCGACCATGAAGGACATTCTTAGTAGCCGCTGTTACAAGAACGATTTTCCAATGGGCAAAACACACTTCTAAAGGAGTGTTCTCAGCAGCCATGGTTATCATGGCGACGATGTTGTGAAAAATGTGTAAGTCTAGATGGAGATTACGTTGAGAAGTAACAAAAGTGTCAACTTTCTTGGGTAGATACTTTTCAGAAAAAAAATTGAGGTTTTAGAACTTAAACGCACCTCGTAATTCTTTGGGGCATACTGCAGATTAGCCTATTGCATTTAGAGAAACTTATAGCGTTTCACTCTTGTAAAGCATTTTCAATGCTGTTATGTTGTGCTTGCCTTTAAATATGCCCCAAAGATGCTCGATTGAGTTAAGCTCTGGCGACTGAGTAGGCCAATCCATCACAATACCGTTATCAGTAAACCAACGCACAGTAGTCTCCGATTTATGACAAGGAACATCGTCGTGTTGGAATTTGACATCATCTAATTTCTGCGTTTACTATAATCTCTACCCCCTCTTTTGATCTTAGTTCCATCGGTACTTTTAAGTAATACATACTGTATCTGCTAATTAGTTTTATTGTTCCATTTCACTTTTTCTTCGTTTCGCTTATTCCTAATATTTCAATTTTATATTCTTCCATTTCTTCTGTTATTTCAATCTCCTTCTCTGTCAATGAAGTTGTATTCTATATCTTTATTGCTAATTTTGTGTTACCCATTTTTTTCCCTTCTTTTTCTGCTTTCTATTTTTGTTATTTTGTTATTTCTCTTTTCTACATAATATCCGTCGTAATTTTTCTTCGCCTTATTCTCTTGATCCTTTTTGCTCGCCATTGTCGTACCTAATTTAAGTCCCCTGTTATGCATCGTTAGTTTTTTAATTTCCTCGATCCCGTAATCAGTAGCAGTTTCTCCTTTATTATGTCTTCTTCTGTCTTTTGATTATCTGGGGATCTTTGACTGTTTTTTTGTGTTTATGTATGTATTATCAATATTACTTGTTGTTTGTACTTCCTCTATTAATTTTTTGTTCCATCCCAAGTCTTCTTCTTCTTATACACATTTATTTCTATTATCTTTAATTGTTTCATTGTAACCTCATCTTCATTTACTGTCAAATTATCATTTCGTAATATAACGTGATGCTCCTTGTTTCTCATTTGTTTTCATGTAATCCATTAATAATCTTCTTCTTTTTTGCGTTTCTTTAGTATAATCTTTTTCAATATATACTTTTGTCTCTTTTAGTTTATTGGTTGCGTTTTTTTGCCCAATTCTTTAATTCCATTAGAATAGGGCGGATTTTCTTTCTTGTTTTTTCCTGATAATTTTAATATCTGTTATTTTGTTTTTATTGGTAATCTTAGATCTATATCTTTCAGGACTGCCCTTACTTTCTCTTGTACTATTAGGTTACTTTCCTCTTTCCCTTCTTGAATTCCATGTATAATTATATTCTTTTTTCTTAATTCACTTTTTAACATCTCTATTTTCTTTTCTTAGTGGTTCATTCTTTTCTGTAATTGGTGGTTATCTCTTTTTAATACAGTGTTTTAATTTTTGAATTTGTCTAATCCCAGCTGTATTGTATTTAATTTTGTTTCTATTTGTTCGTCTCTACTTTCTATTCTATCTAAAGTACCGTTTATTTCTTCTAGTATTTTCTCCATTTTGAATTTTCCTTCTCCCCTGTTTATTAGTTTTTATTCGTATTTTGCTAATTACATTAATTAATAGTACATAAAATCTTGAGAAGGGTCGTCTATGTATAAAAATTTATGTACGCATTTGTTTCTGCTTCGACCGCCAGCTATTTCCTTACCTGACTGCACAAAGAAACGCATCTCCGGTAGACCTGCCGCAGGTCGCTCTCTTATCAATGTTTACTAACGTTATTTGCGATGTATATCTTATAAAATAAATGCCTTGATATTATAGAATATCTCGTTGTTAACAGTATCGCAATAGGTAAGGAAACCTGGTTTTATTTTTATAATGCGCCTGAATCTCAAAAGAAACATGAAAGAGTTAATTCGGCGACTACTTTCTAAGGATGCAAAAGATAATGGCATGGTAAGAATAGTATGATTATTTTAATTTGAACTTTACAGCAAGCAATTTCACAAAAATACTGAAAGTAATAGTCATTAGAAATCTTATTGCAGGAAGTTTTAAAACATTAAAAAGATTTAGAAAAAATAATATTATTAATTCAGCATTTTGAAAACGAAGCTTTTAACCCATAAGACACGTAAAACTATGTACTAAAAATACTGTACCTCTAAATTTATTATTCTTATAATTTGATTTATAACAATTACATTACCTTTTTTGGGACCTTTTTTCATACGAGATACACCAGAAAAATAATGACACTTATCATCAGTATTATTTTGGTCCAAGAAAAAGGATTTGGAGAGCGCGAAGTCTTTGAACCCGGTGTTTGGTGGATTATCTCAGGTGCACGGTCTGGCCTAGCATATTTGCTTTGAGTCTTTACAGAGTGCGGATTACTTGCAAAGTGGGCAGGTCTTTGAGCGTCGATCAGCAAAACATAATTTTACGTTAAACGCGAAAAATTTGCAATCGAGACGCTACTTTGATACAGAACATTTACGGGAGGATGCTTCATATGTTCATGTGGCAGAAAGTGTTCAGAGAAGGAACAGAGAACGTCGAGGATGAGTAACGCACAGGGCGCCCATCAGTGTCTCAAACTTTGAACAATGTGCCTAAGATGAAAACAATTTTGGACTCTGACCCAAGTCTGAGTGTTAAATTCTTCTTCTCCTCAGCTTTTATCACTAATCGATTATCTTCAATGATTCAACACTCTTCTTTGTTGTACATTGAGCTTTTGATGGTCTTGGAACCAATCTTATACGGCGCCTTTTTTTCGATGTTTGAGTGTTAGATATGAAGCGAGTCTTCCATCTTTTGTGCATGAAATTATCACGAGAGAAATGTAGATCCGGAAACTTTGTGGTAAATTGGTCTCCAATCTCCTAAGCGATGGACAGACGAAAAGTCGTGTGACAATTTCTCACAAATTTTTGCACCGATTGGAAAGAGCCTGATTTTTGGAGAAGGTGATAACTGATGATGAAATTAAGATAAAAGCGATTCAACACTTAACTATAATGCCATCTTAAGATTAAAATACTTCCCTAAATTATAGAAAGTAGGTCAGATAATCTTCTTCTTCTTAGGGTTCCTATCCGATCCGGATATTAACAACCATCCTGGCTACTAATAATTTGTTGCTTACGGCTCTGAATAATACTGTTCTCAAACCATGTTCTCAATTTTTTTATCCATTATATCCTCCTTCTGTTCGAGCTTCTCCTTCCAAATACTTGTTCCTGTACTATATTCTGATATCTATTGGCTTTTCACATAATATGGGCCATCTATTCGAGTTTTTGGGCTGCCACTGTTTTCAGTGTTTCTGTCTTCTTTTACATTCTTCTGAGAATCTCAATGTTTGTAATGTTTAGGAATTTCTTTAAATTCTTTAATACAATCACATCTCGGAGACTTCTAGTTTTTCTTTACTTGTGGTTCTGTCAAAGTCCATGATTCTACCCCAAATAGTAGTACGTAAAACACATAACATAATTATGGTATCTTTGTGACTATGGCCAAATAATGACTTTTAAATATTGTGTGCATACTATAAGGTGGATGTTGATGGTTGAGATTAAACTACAAAAAAAAACTACAAAAGATATTCAGACTGGATAAATTGCTATTTATTAGATAAAGGACTATATAATATTTTCAAGATGTCTCCCTTTGCTCTCGGTTGCGAGTTCCAGACGTTTTAAAAGTGATCAATAATTTTATGCCTTTCATTATCTTCTATCGAATGAATGGCATCTTTAATGCGAATTTTGAGGCGATCGATGTTCTTTATTATTCTCTGACGTGGATGATAAACAATGTCTTTTGTTAAACCTCAGAGTAAATGATCACAGGGGCTTAAATCGGAAGATTATGGTGGCCAATTCATTCCTTCGCCGTCTTCGTCTTTGCATCCAATGCAATGGTATTTGAGCCAAAGACACGTGATATGGCAGTCATGTTTTTCTGAGTTCGATGGAGTCTAGCGCCATCTTGCATAAACAAAAATCGTCGTTTCATTGAATTTCGGCTAATGTCATCTAATTTGTCTAAAATTGATTTTTATAAATCTCATTAGCAATTGTTTCTGTCAGGAAATATGGCACACCAAACAGTTATCCGCTCTAATTATAGGAGGCGTGCTACCTATATTTCCGATTTTTCAATTTCCCATAATCGATAGTTTGGAGTGTTGACATAGCTTTTTAATTCATAATGACACTCATCCAAGAACGATATCTTTCCATAATCAATTTTCTTTAATGCGATCATTTGTTTCAAAGTTTTCGCAAAATTGTGTTTCTCAATTATTGCTTTATCGCTTAACGGTTGATGCATTTGAATTTTGAAAGCGAAAAGGCCCAAATTTTCTTTTATTATCTTTTGAAGAGACGTTCCATTAATTACAGTGTCTTTCGAAGCGTTTTTCTGCTATACAGACATCGTTTCTCCCACAAGTTTTTACGACTTTTTCGATATTCCCTTGGGTTCTCACTGATATTGGTCGATCGGTTTTTCCTTCTTTATTATCTTGGACACTGAATGTGGGAAAACCGTGACAACAACTCACGTGATTTTCTTAAGGTTTCCTCAAACGGTTTAGAGATGACACTCATAAGAGCACTTGCATCTAATTAATGGCCACTTTGTATTAAATGTTTCTCTTGCTTTCTCAATACGAATTCTTATGTCTTGTGAATTGTCCCACTGGTCCTTAAGTATCGTACTAAGATAGAAATATTCATTGATCCTCTCAACAGGTTTTAATTAATTATTAGTCGTTGTTAGATTTGGTTGTTGCTTTTACTAATGAATATTAATTTTGTTTATTGATATTAATGTCCAGGCCTGGCTGTTGTTCGTTGCTGTACATTATATGTTGTAGTACTCTTATGCTGTCCGCTAAAATGACTGTATCGTCGGCATATCTAATATTGTTTACCTTTTGTAGTAAACATCAGCGGTGACATAACACAACCCTGTCTTACCCCTTACAGAATCTTAATATCATTTGAGCGTTCTCCATCCAGTTGTACAAATGCTGATTGGGTTCAGTATAAGCTTACGACTATTTTAAGATTCTTTTCATCCAATTTGATGCTTTTCAGGATTTTAACCATTTTCTGGTGCTGTACTCTATCGAAAGCCTTACTGTAGTCAATAAAGGAGACGTAAGTGCAAGCTGTGTAAGCGACATTTGATCATCACAGAATTTATAGATTTGTTTCTGTATAATTTTAAGAAATCCCTTTAGGATGTAACTGATGAAGCTTATTGTGCGATAGTCACTACAAGTGTTTGTCTCGGATTTGGAGAACAGCCATGATGGTTTTACTGAAGGTCATCTCTAAGGATCTTTAAGGCAATGGGCCCTCAATTTTCTTCTGCATCCTTATGTCGTCGACTACCTTCAATAGTTCATCCGCCTTTATGGTCGCTTCGGTCACTGGAAAAAAGAGTGTTCATTGCTTTTATATGAAACCTAAAAAACAGGATTGCCTCTTATGCCTGCTCTGCCGTACCGAAGTCCATTTTCTCCACCTTCGCAGATGATGTGGTCTTTGCTGCTGCTGGTTTTGGTCCACTATGGGTATTTTATTTCAACGATACCCACCATATCTTGTGGGTACCGCCAACTATCCGCCACCTGGGGGAGGCGCCCGATGGAGGACCAGCAATCCCACATAGAATTATCATGTTTCTAAAACTATGAAAACATTTAAGCGATATAAGATCGTATAGACCTATCAGTCTTCTTCCTTTGTTAGCTAAAATTTTAACACAACAGGAACTATAATAATACCAGAAAATTATGGAACCATAAGAACGAGTATATAGAATAGTCAAAAGGACAAATAAGGACATGAAACACAAAAAATACTGCTCTGCTGCATTTTCAGATACATAATAGAAGTCTGACAAAGAAATATCTGCTATATCTATACTTTGTACCAAATACTTAAATATTATTTAGACTGCAAATGGTTTCTGATTAAGCACCAAGAAGAATACACGGACGTTTACCTCGTTATCTCAGGAGAACGTCAAGGCAGTGTACTAGGACCGCTCTATATGTTCTTTAAACTGTAGATATGCGAGAAACTAGATCAGGAATGCCAGCAATATTTGCGGATGATACAGCCATCTAGCCTCACACAGCGACCCTTCTACTGCTTCATAACTTAAGTAAAATTGAAGATTGGCTCAGAAAATGGCAAATCTGTGATAACAAGCACAAATGCATACACATCACATTTATTTTAAGAAAAAAATCAGGCGTAACAATAATTTTAAACTACACCATGCCACCACATATTGAAAAATTAAAATATATGGGAATGCATCTTGATAGACAATTAACATAGCTAAACAATTGCGCATAAAATTCAGCCAAATATACTGGCTATTTTGACATAAGAGGTACCGTTAGTTCTTTAAATATTGAAATTATTTTTGGCGTCCTATGCTGACAATTTATCACCCGTCTTTCCTCAAATTTTTGCAAGATGAGAACATATAAATTTATTGGATAGGCTTTTTCCCTAGATCTAAAACATGGAACAATTTCATTTGGTACCTATAAAAAATACGTTGAACTAGTTGAACTAATTCGAAGCTTATGCGCTAGTTTATAATGCACTTCCGTAATTTTCACGTTTTAGGTAAGAAATCGGTTCAACTTTACGTATTTCTTACATTTAATTGCAGTAATTTTTAATTTTTCCTTAGATTAATATTGGCAGCAGTAACAGGATGATTGTTTTGGTTCTAAAATTGCATAACTTAACTTTAGTATTGTCGATATTTTGGCTTCGTTTTTACAACGGATAGGGAGCTATTAATTAAGTTAGTAAATATGGATCTATTCCTACACCATAAAGGTACATTGCTGCGCCAATGAGCGCTTAGACGCCGCCTCCCGCCACTGCTCATGAGTCAGTTTCCTGCACCGTATCGGAACACTGATACAAAGGCAGCCGCGGCCGCTAAGTAGAGCGAGAGCGGCCCCGACGTACGTGCACGAACGCATAGACCTCCTCGTGTAAATTAAGCGCACAGAGCGCAGCACATTAGATTTTATGTCAGCCGTCTTTGTTTACTTTCCGTTCAAATGTGTTGGTTGTCTTTGTTTACTACGCACGGATCTCCTCGTGTAAATAATGGGCCTAGGGCAACGTCACATTACGTTTGCTTACTTTCTGTTCAAATGAATAGATAGATTCAAAGATTTTGGAATTTTGGATGTCTTAAGATCAGTTGTTAGTGCTCCGTAGTACGAGGGTGGTCCCATAAGTACCGGGCCTGACCTAAAGATGGCGGTAGTTGTTTGAAAAATATCACTGTATTATAAAGTACACAATTTATAAAGCATATGTTTCAAGTTTGAAGACGCCACGTTCCTTAGTATTTGTTTGGCAGCCATCAATAGTGAACGTTGTCAGTGAATTTGTGAAAATGGAGAAAATTGGTCATCGTTATGTGATACAATACTTTTATTTGAAAGGCCTCAGCCCAACCGACATAAAAGCTGAACTGGATTCTACTCTGGATGAGTTTGCTCCTTCGTTTACAACAGTAAAATATTGGGTAGCAGAGTTTAAACGAGACCAAGACAAGCATCTCAGTGGTCGATCAAATGAAGTGACGACTCCAGAAATGGTGAAGAAAATCCATAAAGCGGTACTGGAAGATCGTCGACTGAAATACATAGTAGGCATTTCAAAAAGTGCGGTACATCGCATATTATCTGAAAATTTGGACATGAGAAAGCCGTGCGCAAGATGGGTGCCGCGTTTGCTCACACTCGAGCAAAAACAGTGTCGTGAAGATGTTTCAATTGAGTGTTTAGCGAAGTTTCACAGCAACAAAGCAGAATTTTTGCAACGTTTCATAACCATGGATGAAACATGGGTCCATCCCTTCACACCCAAGACAAAAGAACAATCAGAACAATGGACTCAAAAGGAAGAATCGGCTCCAAAGAAGGCGAAGACAGTTTCATCTACAGGCAAGGTCATGGCGTCGGTTTTTTGCGATGCGCGTGGGATAATTTTCATTGACTATCTTGAAAAAGGAAAAACTATCAACGGCGAGTATTATGCGAACTTATTGCAACGTTTTAGCGAAGAAATCAAGCAAAAACGGCCGCATTTGGCTAAGAAGAAAGTGTTGTTTCATCAAGACAATCCACTAGCTCACAAATCCGTTATTGCAATGTCCAAAATTAATGAATTAAAGTTTGAATTGCTACCTCATGCACCCTATTCGCCAGATTTAGCCCCGTCAGATTATTTTTTGTTCTTAAACTTGAAAAAATGGCTCAGTGGTCAAAGATTTTCCAACTATGAAGGAGTGATGTCGGCAGTTATTGGCTATTTTCAGGAGCAAGACAGTTCTTATTATAAAAAGGGTATCGAACTTATTAAACATCGCTGGGAAAAATGTATAGAGCTGAAAGGAGATTATGTTGCAAAATAAATATATTTTTTTCCAAAATTTTTGTGTTTTCTTTGTTGGGTCGGGTACTTCTGGGACCACCCTCGTATAATTCAAAGCGACCTTAAAATAAAACCAGTGCAGGAAGATATAAAAGTGAGTTATTTGAAACATTGCGACAGACTAGATATGCATCCTAATAATTTAGCCAAAAAACTGTTAGATGAAACTAACAAATTTAAAAGATTAAAACGCTTTAAACTCTCTGACCTAGTTAGTAGGTTTGATTAAATGTATTGTACAGATTAAATTACATAGGTACTAGATCAAAATTACTTAATGTTCGTACGCTGAACAGATTGTAAATAGGCTTAGAGAAATAATTAAAAGGATAGACACACAAAGCGGAGATTTACTCAGGAATCATTAAATTTCTATTTTTAATCGAAATTTGCAACATACTACAAATTAGAACCTGCTTTAGTGAATGGCGTATACACATAATTGCACGCCAATCTTTTAAATTATACTATGCTCATTTACAGAACAATTATTATAATGTGATGTTCTCTCTATAAGAAACATTCTCATAATTTAAATGATATTTGTTTAGCGTCGGTCAGATTGCTGTTTACGAAATGCAAAACACGACCGTTGATCTTTTCATTGCTTTTGTTAGAATAGGCCAATTATTTAAATAACCAGTTTTAAATGACGTTTTATTCTCGGACGACATGTAGCAAACAATTCCTGAAACCTCTTAATGGACGTCAGTGTCGTACATTTGGAAGAAACAATCTTGAGTTCGGATAAGAATAGACGATGAAACCGCGCGATCCAGAGATGCTTTTTATAAGACAATTAAAATCGAAATTCTGAATCGAACATCGATTTGACAAATCGAGGCAATGGCGCAAATAAGAAAAGCGATTTATTGCAGCAGCGTCTTGATTCTGTACTTTGCACAGTGATACAATGTTTTATTTAAAAATGCTGGTTCATACCGCGTAATAATGGTTTGTTGCATCAGTTTGACATAATAATGTATTATTCAATTATTCAAGAAAATGCTTACTTGTATTACAACCACGAGCATGCAATTTCAGTAATTTACTTAATTTAAAGGGGATTTAAGTAGGAGGATTACACATGCTGTGAATCAGCATCGCAATGGTTGTTTGAGTAGTTTGTTATTGATCTTTTTTGAATTGTTTTAATTGAAGTGAAAACTCAAGAAGAAACATAACGTAACGGTCGTGTCAACTTGCATTCAGCAAATACTCCGTTCGCTTATCTGGAAAATAAAGCTGTTTTCCGTAATTATAGGATTGGAACCAGGCATAATGTTCTATTGGGAATATTATCTTGAATATAATTATAAAAGTTTGCAGAAGAAGCAAACTACAAATATAAGTTAATAAAAAAAATAATAAACATGATAACAGATAACAAAATCAACAAGAATGTAAAGACAACAGTGGTCAACAAAGCTATCGCATTCTCTATAAAAACAATCATTACAACATTATTTAATACAACAATTTTTACAATAAAGGCAATAGAAGCCAAAACTATGTATATTGAGTCTCAACAAGATTACGTAAATGTTAATTTAACTTTTGAAACATTCAGTACTTTCGTAGCAACGTATAACCTTTGTCAGAAATGTTCTAGTATTAACTTTTTAATTCTATTTCTGTGATATTCAAACCCAAGAAGTGAATGTTGTTTAGTCACCTGATTTGTGTTCTAAATAGACATAGTCTTAGAAATGTTTCCATGTAAAGCTCAGACGTCAAAGCTGTGCTTAGCAACCCACTGTTCGACTTGTTGGCGCATTTAGTTGGAAGTTACACGAGTGACGTGATTAACGCGGATTCTTAGCAGAGAGTTAATATTAAGTTCTGCGTTAGTCTTGGGTAAACCTCTAGTGAAACGCAGAATATGATATAGCAAGAATGTGGTGACGAGGCATTGTTGAGAACTCATGTCTTTGAATGGCGCAAATGGTTTTAAGTAATAGAATAATGCAAAGCTAGTTTCTCACAAACTGACAGAGGAACAGAAAAGAACCAAACAAGCAATTGCTGCTGAACTGTTGAAAAGGGCCAGAATTAGTCCCATATTTGTGTTAAATATTATTTCTGGAGATGAAAATTGGTGCTACTAGGATGACCCTCGGACAAAGCGCTAAAGTAGCGAATGGCAAGGTCATGCTTCGCCAGCTTCTAAAAAAAGTGAAGCGACAACCTTCGAAAACAAAGACAATGCTGATACTAGAAGTTTGGTGCATCATGCGTATGTATCTGAAGGACAAACCAAAACTTTTACATTGCCGTACTGAAACGTTTGCATCAAATAACTCGACGTATCCTCCTGACTTGTAGTTATCTGGGTAGTGGTTTTTATTATACGACAACATAAAGCCCCATACTATTGTGATAGTCTAAGAATATCACAATTGTATGGGGTTTTGTGATTTTTTTGCTTTTCCATGTGAAAATGCCGCTAAAAGGAAAACAACATGAAGATATAGCAGCAATATAAAAAGTTACTTATGGCGATGGTTTATAGAAACGGTGGCAGCCGTGCATAGAAACTCGAGGAGATTACTTTGACAAGACCTAGGACCATTAGTTGGTATGCTGAATAAATTATTTTTTATAAACTCAATCCTGAAACTTTTTCACAAACATTGTATAAATTTAAAAATCCACCTCGAATAATGCTTTGTAATTTTATTTAATTTATGTTTAGGTATTATCTCCTGTAGTGGTTTTTGTTTACTTCGAATAAGTACACTGGTTTTTATTATCGTTGAATATTTACAATCTGGCATACCAAATAACATTCAATAGATCCAGAAACGATGGTAACATGTAAGAGAGCTCTTAAGTAGAAACATTTTTTAGATGTTTGATAAATCTAGGAAAGCACATCTTCTTAATTTGATAATATTTGTAGCGAATTCCCGAACACCTCTATAAGAAACGTAATAGGGCAAGTATTTTGAATGTGCCCAGATCATCATTACACCGCATTCTGCGCAAATATTTGTGTTTGCACCCCTATAAAATTCAATTGGCGCAAGAATTAAGCC
The DNA here is from genome assembly GCA_036346155.1 of Sinelater perroti. Taxonomy (NCBI): domain Eukaryota; kingdom Metazoa; phylum Arthropoda; class Insecta; order Coleoptera; family Elateridae; genus Sinelater; species Sinelater perroti. Next base: position 16,750,138 of record JARFIY010000046.1, read on the forward strand.
CCAACGATGCCACTCAGAGACTTCAATTCCTTAACTGTGTAGCTGAGTATTTCAATTCACTCAACAACATGTTGTTTTCGGATGAGGCACATTTTCACCTCAACGGCTACGTTAACAAACAGGACTGTCATTACTGGAAAGTTACAAACCCACAATGCAAGTATGAGAAAGTCCTTCATTCATCAGAAGCAACTGTGTGGGCTGCAATGTCAGCGCAAGGAATAATTGGTCCGTACTTCTTTGAAGATGAAAGGGGCCGTGCGTTAAAAGTGCCTTCAGAGCGTTATGTGGAGATGCTGAACAATTTCTTGGTACCTGAACTGCAAAATTTTGCTGGCTACAATCAAAAAACATGGTTCCAGTAGGATGGAGCAACATCGCACACTTCTAACATATCTCTACCACAAGTTCGTGAAATTTTTCCCCAAAAATTGATTTTTTAAAGAGGTTATACAAACTATCCTTCACGCAGCCTTGCTTTGATTCCTATTAATTTTTTTCTTGTGGAAAATGTTTCTATCTTAAACCAAGAGTATACAGCAGCAATCCAGGCTATCTGGTTTAATTGAAGGAAAATATTCGTCAAGATATGGCAGCCATTACGGAGACTACGTGCCGCGCAGTGCTCAGAAATGTTGCTTTTGGTTTAAAAGAGTGTTACGAGTACGCACGATCACATTTGATGAAATTATTTTTAAAAATCGTTTCCCAAAATCTGTATTTTTTTCCTACTCTTGCATAGGCTATTAGGCTGTTTCTGACCACGCATTTCGTATAGTACTATGAACCATGTTGGGCGTACTCCGGGCAGGTCTAACCCAGTCTATATTTTAATAACAAATAAAAGTTTTTTAATAGACGTCTTCTTTGTTTTTTTATAACTACCCTGAAAAAAATTTCTTTTGGGACACATCTTTTATTATTATGCAATTCAATTTTGCGCCACTGTTGAAAGCAAAGTTACAGTATTATCTGTCTTTTAAATTGGCTGTAAATTCATTAAGATGTAGACTGAATTAATAATTTTACACTGTACACTATTTCTTCTTTCATAGGTTGGTCAGAAACATCTTGTTGTGTAAACCATATCTCATTACCATATGTAAATCTACATTGATTTTGTATAATAGTAACTTGTTTTCAATTGAGAGTGTAAAAAACATTTTTCTGTATTTTAGACCTAGTTGAATATTTATTTTCAAGATTTTAGTCTGCTATCTAATTGTAAGTACTAGTAAGGGGACGCGGTGGCTCAGATGATTCAACCAGTTGGCTATGTCCTCTAGCCGATGCGCGCGAGTTCGAGTCTCGCTCAATCCATAGGTGTGTGTGAATATCCTAGAATAAGTGCATGTTAGTGGGCACAATAAGCCCTTGAGGCTAGAGTGCCTGCAAGTGCGCCAAAAAAAGTACTAGTAAAAAAGCCCGTCCCAAATACGGGCCACATAAATCAAAGCATGCGCCTCCTGACAGCTAACGGATAAGTGATGACGCAAACATCGGTGAGGATATTTAAAACCATTTCCTTGTCGATAATTTTTTCACTTTGTTAGCTTTAATTCACTAAGTATTAAATTTTGACTAAACTTCAAATAAATGCGAAAGCTCTCACGGCCGGTGTTTTAAAGTATCGTGTTGTTGGTTTTAGAGTTGTCCTGTCATCTTCAGAAGAAAATTTTCTAAAAGTTAAGTTACTGTTTTTCTTTTTTCTTGTCGATGTTGGGGTCGCTGGATTCCAGCACCTAACCCCCGTCTTCTACGACGGCCTGGCCTGCCTGTTGGTCGGCCTACGTTGTTAGGCCTCCCCAGTACAGCCTTACTAGGAAATCAAAATTTTTGTGCATTTGTGGCGGGCGCTTTTCAAGTTATGCAATTTCATAGTTGTTTAAGCCACATTGCTGGATTTCCGTGGCCCTGGACGCTATCGTGGAGTTGTAGGGCTCACTAGGAAGTATACTTCTGAATGGTTAGCACGTCGACATCCTTGTGGATCGTGGTATTCCTAATATCACAGGGAGCGTTAAAGATTGTCCCGAGGGCCCGATTTTGTAACTCCGTTTGGATGCTAGGAGTCGGCTGGTGCGATAGCTCATATAATTTGAAAGCCGGGCCGCATTTCCGTCCTTGAAATGAGTTTCGTTAATCAAGATGGTATGCAAGTTATAGCGGTCTTTCTTATCCTTCAGGCCATCCGCATTTCAGAAGGCAAGTTTACGTGGGAAGGCCGGATAATTGACCTAGCCACTAATGGACACCCTTGAGCGTGAGTTGACCGAAGACTTCCCTGGTGTTGGTTGCTCCTCGCAAGAACTAGAGCAGGCGTGGAATTCCCTTTAGTGGTTTTTCTAAGTCGATGCGTTGCAGGAGGTTAAACACGCATCTCCACTCTGGGAGGATTTCTCGGGCTGGGGGGATGCTGCTGCCGGGGTTTTGGCAGCAGAGGTTGGCTAGGCGTTGGTGGTGGGAGATTTGGACATAGTACTATCCAGAAGCAGAGGAGTGATATGGTACTACTTGCGATGTAGGTGGAGCCAATGTCGGAACGGCGCAATATGCTGGGTTTGATAAATGATGGACATCCCCAATAACATGCTGGATGCGTGCCGGAGTAGTTAACGCATACCGCTGGCGTTACGCGGCTCTCATTGCACTAGTTGGAATGGTGGGGACTTACGCACTGGCTCAACAGTCTCCTTGTTCATCTAGACGACTTACCGAAGGTTGAAAACCTCCTCCCCCGTCTATTCAGTCTCAACGTAAATAAGGGGTGCAACCTCTTGTCCCTTACCCGTCGCATGTAGCGCACCGACCGCACAGCAATCCTTCCTGGATCATATTATCCGGGACCGTTTCCAAGGCGCATCGTAGAACTGCCCGGAGTGGCTTTTCAGAGGATAGTTGGAACGTATGAAAGGGAATACCATTCTCTTTCATCAATCTTGTTATCTCCCTGTAATCGTCAGTAGCGCTTGCATTGCAGCACTACTGGTGGGATTTTTTGGGCCTGGGCCGTTTCTTCGCTGCTCTCTTCGATGACGATGGAGATTTTTGGAACGGGGTTTTTCGTGAACACAGCGGCAAAGGTTTCTCTTTGGAACCCGAGGAGCGCTACCAGGGGGTAGAGTTCGGGCAAAGACGTATATCTCTTATCTTGTACAGCAAGCCAATGAGCCAGACTTTATTTATTATGTTTATATTAAAAACCTGGCTACTATTTAGAAACCGCAGGACAGTATTTCTTGAAGTATAGATCATGCTGTATTTTAGTGACTACTCTGTAAATTTGTTTTACAATACCATGATCATTTCTGAAGCCAAACTTGTGTTTTTAGGGCAAATATTTTTTGCAACTATTGGTTTTAATTGTTTTAGTCTGTTTTTTTTAATATTTTCGCTATTATTAAGAGAATACTAATAGGTCTGTAATTTCTTTTTTTTGCCTAATTTTCCGATTATTATGATCTGGGCTAATTTCTATTGGCCCAGAAAAATACCCAGATAGAATATAAGATATATATTAAATATTTTAAGCCGTATTCTGGTCATTCTTTGAATATCTTAGCTGTTATTAACTTTAAATTGTTAATTACTAAAATGTTAATTTTTTTTTATTATGGATAGATTCTTTAATATATTGTTAGATTGGTATTCCTTCTTCATCAGAATAAGTTGAAGAAAATTGCTGAAATGAATTTGTCAAATAGTTAGTAAATTTTTCTTTATTATCTGTATTAAGTCTGGCTTTATTTCTGGGGTGCGTCGCGTGTTTTCTCAAATTCTTCTTAGTTTTTTTTTGTTGTCTTCCCTTTAGCAGTTGTAGAAATAACCTGTTGAATATCTGATTCTTGAGAGTCATGAATGGAGTTTTATACCAATTGTATTATTAAATCAAGGTGTGCTACAGCTTTCTGTGCATATTTATTTTTCTTTAGTGATATATGTTTAGATTTATTCTTTTATCTTTATCTTTATTTTCTAAAGAAGTTTCATTTTGTTTTCTTGTTGAGAAGTGTGAGGACCATTTATTGTCTTAACGCTTGAATACTGTATGAAATGAGAATTACTTTTAGGTGGATTATTGCTACTTTATTAATGACATAGAAGTGACCCACAACGATCTGAAGACCATTACGTTGGTTTATTAGTTGACAAGCTTGTTATTTTTCCTTGTTGCTTTGTATAGCTTTCTACCGCACATTACAGTAAGTTGCGATCCTTACTCTTGATGGATAAGTACAGTTGAGATAAACTAATTTAATTTATAAATACCAGAAATAATGCATTAAATAGATTAACTAGCTGGATTGTAATTATAAATAGGTACAACTATACTCTGACTTACTACTAGTTAATGACGGTGAAGATGCTATTAGAGGAGTACAAGCTTGTTTCATCGACAATGTAGAATTTTATTACTGACATACTATCGGACGATTGTTACTGTTATGTTATAAGTAATAATACATTATATAGTTACCATTATAAAATAAATACCGTGAGATTGAAACATTGACATAATACTACCATTATACAAAAAAGAGGATATAAGAGAATGCTCGAACTACAGAGTAATTACCCTAACAAGTGTACCAGGCAAAATATTTACGAAAATAATCAAAAGCAGACTGAGATAGAAAATAGAAGACATAATAGGAGAAACGCAACACGGGTTTAGAAGAGGCAAAAGTACTAAAGACCTAATATTCGTATTAAGACAAGTAGGAGAAAAATTATTAAGGAAAAGAAAAGATATAGATGTTGTATTCACAGACCTGAAAAAAGCTCTTGACAAGATAAGGAGAAAAGATGTCTGGGAACTAGAAGATGATAACAATAGTTAAAGCACTCTATAAAAACAACAGAAATAAAGTAAGAACAGACAACGACAAAAAAATCTAAAGAATTTACATCAAAGGTAGGACTGAAACAGGGATGCGTACTTAGCCCATTGCTATTTTCAATAGCACTGGAGAAAGCCATAAGGAAATTAAAATAAAGATGTACAAGTATGAAAATAGAAATCTAGAAGATTAAATCAATTCAACTCCAAAAAATGTTATTTGAGAATGATATGGTGTTAGTGACCGAATCAGAAGAAGGACTACAACATAATCTAAACGAATGCCAAAAAGAACTAAAACGAATAAATATGGAAATAAATACAAGACAAAAACGATGGTAATGACTAACAAAGAAAAGAAGCACAAAATAGAAATAAATGGACAAACACTGGAACAAGTTACAAGCTATAACTATTTAGGAACAATAATAGAGCATAACGGAAAAGTATAAATAGAAATATCGGAGGGACTAGGAAAAGTAGGAAAATTATACAATATTCTCAGACTCAAGTTTTTTTTTGGAAAAAAAAGATGCCAAAGGAAATCAAAACACATGTATACCAAAAGGTCATACGACCCTTGCTAACATATGGAAGTGAGCCCTGGACTTTAACAATAAGAAATAAAGGTTTCTAAAGAGATAAGACACAGTAATAGTTGAAGAGTTGAATGTAAAACCAATAGAAAAAGTAATATAAAAAAAACCGAGTTGGTTAGGATATCTACATAGAACGAAAGAAGAATGGCCAAACAAGTTTACAAAGCGAGGATACAGAGAAGAATCAAAGTAGGACGTTTACAAATACGATGAGAAGAATAAGTAGGATTAATGGCGAAAAATCGAGGAATACATTGGTGCAAAGTTAAAGCAATGGCGAAGGACAGGAACCTCTGGAAAAGAAAAACCAAGGTCACATAAGGATGAAGTGTAATATGTAAAATATAAATAAATAAATAAAACATAAAAATGTAAAATATATAGTCCAACACCTAACGGTACATTAAACTTCAGATTAAATAAATAAATAATCACCACAATTTTTAAAATGGTTTCTTAATATTTAACCAATGTTTAGTAATGAAGTAATTTTGGATAGCTTCAACAGATCCAAACCTCTTACCATTCAAACAAATCTTCAGAGACTATAATAGTTCAAGATCTGAAGGAGAAAAATCTGAAGAATGCGGTAGTTGGAAAATATTTTATTTTAACTTACAACTTTAGCTTTCGTGGACGTTGGACGAGATGCAATCTTGCATTGTCGTAATAGGGCCTTTTTGATCAGCTAGAACCCAACATTTATCATAAATTTATGCTTTATTTTGGTGTTTAGCAAGTTTGTTTCGCAAAGTAGAAGAAGCCGGAACAAAAAAGTCTCTTGGAATTCCATCAATCAGCAACAACTTCGTTAAATGCAAATAATTTTTTGTTGTCGATTATGCTCTTTTACTTGTTTTTTATTCAGCCCTTTTTCATTGCACATTGTTGGGCAGGATTTGTTTTTTGTCACCTATTACAACTCTATTCAAGAAAGGCTTTTTAACTTATTGTTGTTTGCCAAAAAGTGGGATATCAGTTTATTGAGATTGGAAGTTAATACATGTGTTAATAAATGGCGAAACATAGAGGCATTATTAATATTCAAACTCTTATCAATGTATTTAGTTTTAATCTGTGACTTATTGTTATACTAAAGTACGTACAACTTCATTGTCAATTCCAACTGGCCCTGGTCACCGTTTCAAATTTGAAAAACCACGTTTTCAGTATTCTGAGGAAAACACGGCTCAATTAAATATTTTCAAAATCATATAACATACAATAATGCAAACATTTTTTTCATTTTTAAATATTTGTTTCACCCACAAATCGACTCGCATAACAGTGTCTGACGCTACACCTGTCTTTTGATATACAGCATAATCATAAAATAAACACCAGAGACATCAATTGGAATGGAACACAAGCTTTTTGATCATCCAAAACAGTACAATTTTACCTTATGGTATAATCGAATAATCAACTTGAAGTTGAATTAGGTTTTTTTATTAATTGCGTGGACTTTCCGTTTATAATTTTCAAGATAATATTAATGAAGAGAATTGAATATTAAACATGACCGAGCCAGTGTCACAAATGCTGGAAAGAGATTGATTGCAGAGGAGCTGGGAATTAGCAAAAAGATGGCGTGCACGGTTCGCATAGTTTTGGGCTGCATAAATTGAGGGAAACTTCTGGAGATTTTATTACCATGTGCGAACAATATTCATCCTGTCTACAAACCATTCTCCGAAGGGATAAAACTTGCCATTACCAGTTTTATCCGAAATCCAAGCGACAATCGTTAGAATCGAGCTCACTGGCCTCCCAGTAATCTTAAAAGGGTCGCCTACAAAAGTCGTTCCTGGGTGTCAAACGTAAACACCGCATTTTACGAAGGCATTTTTAAACGGTAAGAGTCGCACAGAACTGGACAGTGGATGTTTCTGTAAAATTACGCGCCTCTAATCCGCATGCACCAATTCTTGGCTCACCGTTGACTCGCTGATCCGGCGCCTACGTACTTTTTTCTATTTTCTCTCTTAAAGGGCATCATAAGCGGCGGATGTTTTAATAATTTGATGACAGTTCAAGCGATTGATTCCTAAAGAGGCTTTGTTGACAATTTCTAGATAATTTATAAGGAGCTCCAAGTGTGCGTTGTAAAAGATAGCGATTATTTTGAAGGCCAAAAGAGATAACTTGCTTGTATTTTTTGGTTTTTGTATAATAAGCACAAATTTTAAACTTTATTGTTCCACTTCATTTTGTTACCAATCTCAATTACTGCCACTTTTTTTATTCTAAGCCGTATATATACGAAGTAAATTAAGTCGAAATGTTTTAGTTGCTCTGTGATTTCTGAATACCTACTCTGATTAAAGATAACCATTTTGCATCAGTACTCTTTCAGTACTTACAGTCAATTAAGTAAGAGCGTGATAGAGTTAATGTGGAGGAAAATTATTTATAAACCTTCCAAATACGCAGGTACGGTGTACTCCATCAAAAAAAGATGCTATTATATCAATAAAGTGTTCAGTTCATAATTGACTGGCATTTTCGAGGCATGCTTTTGACCAAATTGATGGTGCATTCATCCGGCAAGCACCTCCGAATGCGACGAATTTCTCGGGTTAACTGTTTCAAAGTGAACGCTTTTCTTCCGCATGCATCGGGCAATTAATCACACATTCTCAATCGGATTTGCATCAGGCGACTGCGACGGCTAATCAAGTGTAACGATGCCAGACTGCTCTTTCCACTCGATGAAAAGCTGGCTGCGTTATTTGGGGTCGTTATCCTCCTGCAGGATTGAGTCCTCTTTTTTCTTGAAGAATCAATGTTTGGTGGTCGGTAACAAATATTTCTTATAAATTTCGAGCATTTTCGGAGTATTTAGGTTGCACATAAACAGATCTAACGTCCCGAAACCCAGTTTTAAGAAGCAGTCACGTAGATGCACTTTTACTGGGTGTTTAACGGTTTGCTGTACCAACCTCAAACAGAATCTTTCGTAAAAATTACATTGCTCCAATCTCGGTCGATATTATTCTTTGCTCAAGCTTTATCACATGATTTTTATCTAACAAAGATTTCTTCGCTGAACTATGGCATTTGATACCATGCGCACAGAGATGGGTTCGGATAGCTACGTACCATATATCTACACCTTTTTGTTTTAATTTTGCTGTTCCTTGATATATTGTTAAGTCCGGGTTCCACGAAAACAAGTTTACCATCTGTTTTTCGACTTTGCCTATCGAGACACGTTCTGGCAAGTCATCGATCGTTTTGTCTTCTTATATCGCTGCACCTACTTGCTGATGAATGTTTTCGACTTGTTCATGTACTTAACAGTTGTTGCATGAGACATTTTCAGACGTTTCGGGTGGGTTCAGAGTTTCTCGCGTTTTTCTGGCAAGAGCTCAATGCCAACTGAATCTTTTGCGACAAAGCATCGATGACAAAGGTTCTTTCTATCGACTCACAAAGGAATTAAAGCGATACCTTTTACAAACTGCTAATTATGCCAAACTCGCTCTTAGTTGACTGACTGTATGTTGGTTACTAAAAATTGACAAAATATTTATAGCTTCAGTCTGACAATATGTGAAAAAAGTAACCGGATGATAAATAAATCACTCGCAAGAGCTATATTCAAAAATCAATAAGATTGTGACTAATACATTTTCTTGTTTTTGATGTATTACAATTCTGTCGCTGTCGAAACTATTGGAAATATCCTACATTCTTGAAAAAGAAGTTCAGATATTATACGACGTTTTTCAGTACAATACACCATTTACTCCATACGAATATTCAGACTGCAAGCCAAAGAGAAGGGATTTAAGCTAAAAGCTTAGTTTGACTTCACAGTTTGTAAAAGTCCAACGGTAATGAAAAAGTGAGTGGTAGATTACCAGAATAATAAAACATTGCGCACCGAATTCGAAAAATGTAACACTCATCTAAATGAAGTGCATATTACCCGTCTTGTGTTTAATGCTGGAACAAACAGTAGATCTTCAATCAAATAAAAGGTAAGATTAGTGATGGGGAGACCTTAAAAGCCTAAAGATCAGTTTAGGTGGATAAGAAAGCACCCTCCATGTTTAATAAGAAATTTGGTTGTTTAAACGGTTTACATCATTTTACAATAGGCAATAAACCTTTCATAATTAATTTGGTGACTAAGCGACGCTCTCATTAAGGTTTATGTCATCTCGACACATGGAGAACCATATTTTATGAGCTATCGAGATAGAAACTGATGATATCGAAGATTTAATGTGGTTTGAGTTAATCAAAGCAGAGATCGATGCAAACAGTACTTTTTCAAAAGACAAGAATACAAATTGTATACATATAGCTTTGACCATATCCCACCAATCTAAGGAAATTATACATCTAAATGCAAAAAAGAGCATGCTGATTCTTTCAAGAGCCATTCTATAAATGCTAGGGGCAATCCCAGCTCCAGAATAAAACAGTTGTAAAGAGAGAAAATTGCAGCAGTCAGCTCCAGTAAATCGAGTCTCTCTAGAATATTTAAAGGCGTTTTTAGAACGTTCTCAATAAAGCTGATACACAGGCGAAACTTACAAAATTCCATGGGAGACCTATTTAAGCATACAGTAAAGGAAATGTGACCTGTTTTTTAAATAAATATCGTAGTGATAACTTATTAATTAACTAGTTTATGCAATATTTTAACATAAATTTACGATGCTAACTAACCCCCTCCACTATTTTATAATAATAATAAAAACTACTACGTATTTATGGCATTTTTAAAAGATGGAGATTTTTAGAAGATAAAGTCTGCAATAAAATAAATACCGGCTCAAGTACTTTTTTGAAGACTGAGATATAAACTATTTCCCAATCTTGACCTAGACAAAAATCAAAACGGCGATATATAATTATATTTAAATTTTTTATAGAGGCTACATTAAAATATTAGAAAGCCTCCTAGAAATTTTTTAGAAAATTATTATCAATTGTTGAATGAGAAGTTGATTACTAGACAAGGTGAGTAACTAAAGCAACATAAAGATGTATTGAAATTTATTATACATGTAGCTTAAAGAACTTGTACAATCTCTGTCAGAAAAGTCCTAGGATTGATTTTTTAATTGTTTATCTGTGATATTTAAACACAAAAAATGGGTATTATCTAGTCACTTGAATAGATACGACCTTGAAAATGCTTCCGTGTAAACTCACTAGATGGCGGGGCTGTGTTTAGCAACTCACTGTTTGGCTTATTGGTGCATTTAGTTGGAAGTTATACGAGTGACGTAATGGACGTAGATTCCGAGCAGAAATTTAACGTTAAGTTCTGTATTAAACCAGGGACAATCTCTTGTGAAATATGAAATATGATACAAGAACCACGTGTTCCAAAACAAAGATAATGTTGATAGTTTTTTTCATGCTAGAGGTTTATGACTCTATGAATATCTAGCGGAAGGTTTACATTGACATGCTGCGACGGTTGCGACAATTAATGTGGTGGCATAGATAGCCAAGCGAACTACTTTTACAAAACTTAGGACCATTAGTTGGTAAGGTGAATAAGTTATTCTTTACAATCTCAGTCTTGGAACTTTTCTGATAAAAGTTGCATATACAGAATAATTGGAAACAAGTCACAGCCGACAAAACGACATGGAGGAACAACAGTTAATGTCGCAAAATCGGAAGCAAACATAAAATTGTGAGGTTACATAAATAGAGCAGGATTAAATTGGATCAAAGCTATGCGTTTCAGGTAACCAGAGGAAAGTTCTATAGTCACGTCGCGATTATGTGGAACAAATTTAAAATGTATGGGATTTTCAGGTTTTCATAATTGTATATCATCTATTTATATTAAATATTCCCTTCCGATAGTTGTTTCTGTTCTCTTACCATTCTCCGTATTACTTCCATTGTTTATTCTCTTTTTCAAGCCCACTCTTTTGTGTGATCCCCCCATAACGATCTCATCTAAAAATCGTGTGCATATATTAGATTTAAAAGGTAATTTCCGAGTTTACTGGTCTTTGTATCTTTTTGCAATCCTTTTCTACTCCATACATATTACGAGCAGTGAGCTCAGGCTATATATCAGTTTGACTTTCTTTTTCACCCTAAACTCTTCGCAGATCTCTTTATTTAATCTGACAGCTCCGCATACAGTTGTATATAGGCTTTTTATGGCTTTCTGAAGTTTTGGATTTCTTTCTTGGGTATATTATTAAAAGCTACTAGGAGCTCTAAGGAAGCCATGTATATATTTTTTCCTTTGTCTAGGAGTTTTTAGATTATAGTTCTTATGGTCGTTTGTTTGCCTTCCTCGTCTAAATGCTTCCTGTTCTTCTTCTAGTTGCGATTCTGCTTATTCTCTTAGTCAGTTTTCTAGAATTCTAGCATATACCTCCATCACGACTGACGATAGGCAGATGGTTGGGTAGTTATCACATTGTGTTACTTCTTCTATTTGTAAATGGGCATTAAGCATTTTTAAACCCCATGCTTTTAAAATATTTTTTGTGGCCATTTGTGTAGTGCGGTTCTTCCTTTTTTTGAGTTATAGGGCTACATCATATCGCATTTCAACTCTCTTATGGCTTTCCTCATTTCCTCGTAGCTTATTTTATCTTCTTCCTCAACTAATTTATGTCGATCCTTTTCTGTTGTTTCTGATTCTTGGAGTTTATTTTGTTTTCTTTTTTCTTTAAATTTCTCCTGATAATGTTCTTTCCAGGTTTGTAGTATCTCTTTTGAGTTCGTCATTAATTTAGCTTTTTTGTATTTTATCGGTTTTTCTTTTGTAGTCCTAGGCCTTTTAATGATGTTTAAAAATGGTTTTCTATTTTCTATATATTTATTTTCTATTTTTTAAGTTCTTTCCAAAAATTTCTATTGCTATTTTTACTTTATTTCTTTTCTGTATTTACGTTGCCCTGCCTTCTGCTATATTAATTCTTTTATATTTGTTCCGCGTTTCTTTCATGCTTTTTATTTTTGTTCTACCATTTCGTAGTCTTATGTTCAATACTGCTGCTCACTACTTTTATTTCTCATGTAGCTTTTCCGTGCTCAGTATTGCTTTCTTAACTCTGCTCCATATTTCCATTAGTTTTGTCTGTAACAGTCTTTCCTATGTTTTCTTTATTTAATTATACTTTTTATTTATTCTTCTTGTCGGTCTTTCGACCTTTGTATCTCTTACCACCAGTCTATGGTCTGTATTCAGTTCTGTTTCCCTTATAACTTTGACATCTTGTATTGCACATCTTAACATTCTTATATATGTCATATAGTTTGTTCTCGTTCTTCTGCTTTATATGTAATTTAGTATATATTTTTTATGTTTATAGAATGTATTTTTTATTAATAATTGGTTATTAATATAGAAGTCTATCGTCCTCTCACCGTTGTTATTTCCGATTTATCATCCTCCATATTTTTCAATAGACCCATATTCTACTCCTTCTTCGTTTTTTATGCAAACATTTCATTCGCCTATTATCATGGTGTGTCTATCTTTTTCTTTTGCTTTTTCTAGAACAATTTCATAAAATTCCTTTTTCTCTCTCGCGTCTGTATCTTCTGTAAGTGCATATATCTATGTTATTGCTATTTTTTCATTTAGTTCTAGTTTTACATAATCCTCGAATTTATAGCATCTCAGACGGTCACTATGTATTTTGCTTCTGGAGTCGTATCCCCAACATCTTCTTTTGTTCGGTTTCGTACTGCAGTTCCTATATTCAATGTTGTGGCTTTTATTCCTTTTTTTACTTTACTTATGCTTTGTGTTTTGTATTTCTCCATTTTCTGGACTATTTCTAATTCCTTTCCATTTAATGTTTTGATATTCCGTATCGCAATCTTTGTCCGTTTCTTTTGTCCGTGTGGGTGGTTGGCCCAACGACAGAGAACTCATTACCTCGGGGTAACTGGCCTTTGCTCCACAGCTGCTTATTGCGATTATTTGCAGCAATCCTATTTTCAGGATTTACATCGGTATTCACTGTGCTAGTGAAATGCACAATGTGCACTGTGAAACTTGTGTTACTTCTCAGTGTAATCTTCCTGTAACCGTACACATTTTTCACAACGTCGACGCCATGATTCCATAGGAGTTTTCTTTGACCATTGGAAAATCGATGATGCAATAGCGGTACGACTAGTGTCTTTCATCGTTGAAAACAGCCAAAAGTCGCTAGGAGCCAGCTCAAGTTAGCAGGAAGCATGAGAAATCACTTCAAAGTTGTCAGCATTCATGGCATCCACCTGGAGGGCACTTTTTGCATTTTCAGGTCTGCGTGCAGGATTGTGTGCATAGATCCCACAGAAATGCCAACTTTGGAGACGATGTGTTCCACACTCATTCGGTGATTCTCCGAAACAAGTTTCTCTACTCGCATGATCATGTCGTCAGACTGGCTAGTGCGAGGCCAAGATTGTTTTGGTTTGTTGTCACATGACGTTCTGCCTTCTTTGAATTGTCGCACCCACAAACGCACATTAGACACATCCAACACCACCAATGTCTCACTCAACTGACGATGATTTTCAATCGGTGTCACATCACACAAATGGAGAAAACGAATGATTATACGCTGTTCTTGTAATGAAAACGTCGCCATTTTAAGTATCAAAAACAGTCCTCACTATCGCCGCTGTTGCAAGAGTAGTGATGCTGTGCAGTGCTGCCATATCTGTCACGCATTCACAAAGAGTGCGCGCGTATTTTAAAACAAACCGCATGCTTCTATCTGTTTCCAGTCCCAAGAAAAAATATAAGTTGAATGCACCTCGTACATTTAGAAGCACAAAATTAAAATGTATAAAGGTATCGTTAATCTAGATTAAGTTTTAATATTATTGATGTGGTAGTTGAATAAATTTATGAATTTGACATGAACTCTATCAAAGTAAAAATATGCTTTATCGAATAATCTACAATTTAGAATATCTTAATGTTATGAAGTTCATAAAAAAATAAAGTTTTAAAATTCGATATTTACCAACCAACATTTACTGAATTTCGCAATGTACTATTTAGTCTGTTATAAAGTAATTGGCATATTTGTCTTCTACTAATGCTGCCTTCCTTGAACGAATATAGTTCCTACAATTTCCCCCAGTTTTTTGATTTTGTTTATTTTTTGATTCTGGAGTTAAGCATCATATAGAAGACGTTTGAACAACAAGTTGGTGATAGACAAATATGGTTTTGAAATAAAAATACCTAACACATTTACAAATACACAGGTGATTTGATGAGTAACTTGGTTCGACATTAAAAACAAAAGTTGTAGTATTGTAAATATTTTATTTTTTTAGTCCCTTTGAATTTCTACGTGCTTGCCTAATATTTCTTCAGGTTTGCGAATCCAATTCTTTGTATAGCCAAGAAAGTTTAAATTTGGATAATAGATAGTAATCTGAGGTGAACAGACCAGATACGGAAGAACCTCAATTCTTGGTTCTATCAATGTTTCCTTAGAGGTACGTTTGAATTTATTTTGAGCCATTCCAAAACATTCTTCCGAAATTGCTGCTTTTATTCTCTCCACAAGTGCTGCGTAATGATTTTTCACTTCTTAAAGCAGTCAATCGGAACAATTTCTTTTGCGTCCCAAAATACTGAGGCCATCGCGTTTATAGCGACCAGTGCGCCTTTCGCTTCTTCAAAGCTGGTTTATCTCCTGAATTTTACCGTTTAGATGCATAATGTTGAATGTTATTTGCGTCCATGTTTACGAAACACCATAAGAAATTCTTTTTAAACACTGGAAAACAATTGGCTGTTGTTTGCGTACGAATTCGTATTTGCTCGAAGTGAGCAGGCGCAACACTTACGTAATTTATTACGCAAAATAAAGTTGAGATGCTCGTGGCCTCTTCTAAATCGCGTACTTTCACTCGTTTAGCGGCCAAAATGCGTTTAGCGGTCATGAATTTTGTAGATGATTCCTGATGTGACAGTTATTTCAGACCCCCAATGTGTAATGCACTCTCTATAGTTCTTTAAATATTTACCCAAAGTCAGACGATTTGATAGAAAGGACAAAGATGCTCAATGTAGGGAAAATCCTGTATGGGTTTTCTCTGCTAATTTCTCCTCCAAACAAAGAGACCTAAATTACACCATAATTCAAATTTTGTTCATTTTATACTGTCACCAACTGTCAAATAATGAATGAATAGCGAAATCATTTTGTATGAGAACCAAATTATTTATTAATCCACCTACTCATATTGGTCTTGTATAAATAACGATTTAAGTAACTTCGTGTAAAAAATAATTATGTTTGTTCAGCATATAGAAATGATAAAAGAAACATCTGACTTAACATGAATTCCGCCAGCAGGATCACCAAAAATGTATAACAAAATAGTCTGCAACTCCAGTTATATAAATTAAATATACTGTGATTTGACATGTTTCTCTTTAGAACTTCAGTATATGCATCTGGAACTTTCACTTGTTGAAACAGTTACTTCGAAATTTACCAGAAAAATATGCAAAGAGCAAAGAGCAAAGAGGATTGCAATAATATTTTCATTATATGATTCAATTATCCATGGACTAAGTATTTCTAATGGCACAAATAATTATTTTGTATTTATTTTTCATTTTTGCTGACTAACTGCAGCTTTAACTTGAATTACGACTCCAAATATTTCTACTTTTTACAGACACAGATTAATAACACTCAAATAATTCTACTTTTTTCCTCACTACTTGATAATCAAAAATGAATTATCTTTAATCTTTTCACATAACTTCACCTGGTTATGAGGAACTAATTAAACAAACAACTAATTTAAACTTTTCCTCCAGTTTATGAAGACTGCGTGATCATTCTTCCGCTTCTGGGCCTCATAACTTCAATAGATTTATTCATGACAAGATTTTCCTTATCCTGCTGTATTTACATCGCAAATAATCTCTGAATGATATGTACAAAGACACCGTGAGTGTCAGTTTTGCTATTTCATCCTTTCAAACGAGGACTTCTTCAACGATAGCAACTAGCCACAAGACCCTCTTCTGATGGTTTTACCCTACAGCACAATATCTTCTGGTTTGAATGTAACATTTATATCATCTGGATATTTCCGTACATCAGACACTTCCTTTCAGAAACGAGAGCACAAGTCTTCCATAAGCGATATTGGTAGTACTTCTAGAATATTCAGAACATCCATTTCACGTACTTCAAAGGTAAAGAAAAACGGTGTAAAGGGATATTAACTTATCCTTTCCGCAAATGCAAGTTTGAGGTCATCCATTAATGACTCCCTTTACGTCACAGAATAGTAAATTTCTTTTTATTTGGCACACGTTTTGCGAACATGCGAATTAATAACTCTACCATGAAGCCGTTGAAGTTGAAAATGTTTATTAGTGTTAACATCAGTCTCTATCTTTATCTTTCCTCAATCGGCCTTATTGAATCTTTGTTTTGCTAAGATGTGAAGGTTTTTTCTTTGTGATGAATTATCCTAGACTTAAGAAAAATGATTTAATCGTTAAGCTAAAACAAATTTCAACCTGAGTATAGAATATAAAATAAACTTTATTTTATTCCTTACAAACAATACACTAGTGCAGTCAAATTCAACCGCTTTGAAAAGCTGTATCACGAACTGAATTCTCTGCCAAAGAAGCTGATCTCAGATTAGGGCTAGTAATTTTAAATCTTCTGAACATCTTCCAACCGTCAATCACAAACTGAATTCCATCATGATGATTTCTTTCGTGCTTGTACCAAATCAAAATGAAGTGATATACGTTTTTTCAGTACCTTTTTGTTCTCATGGTATATTAGTCACCTTAATTAGTCTTTTTTGTTCTTTAACAGATGGATAGGAAACGACTTTAATTCTATTTTTTCTTGTGTTGAAACATTAAAAATGTTTTTTCCGCATTTTTCCAATATCTTGACTCTAGTAGTTCATCTAAGTTAGTTCCCAAGAAGGTAAGTAGGGAAGATTACTTTTTTGGAAACATATTTTCAGCCTTCTGGTTCTGTGTGCGAAAAGATTTTTGCACTCTATTTTTAAACAAAGATGCCCAATTTGTTTGTCCTGTCCAATAATAGAACAGGAATTGATGTCAGTTCAACGGGCCTTTTATTGATTTTGGCAAACGATCGCTATTTCACAGACAACTAACTCCAAACGATTGGTCGTAAACTTTTTTACTGGAACAACCTTAGGACAAAAAGCTATTTTTACAAGCTACAATTAAATATGGCAGATATTTTATTTTTACTTATTTAACCTATTTTAACTTCTTCTCTCAACACAACTGGGGATGATAACAACAGGAATCGATATTCTAATGAGATCACAAACCTGAGCAATTTACATTTCCATCTCACCTTGGTTTGAAGAATCTCAACTAGCTTTTGAAGTCCGACTACTTTTACACTTATAACAATGATAATACTTTTAACTAATCATTCACACATTTTCTTTTGCTGTAAATATGTATTATATGTATGGAAAACGTTTATACCCTGATTTTGCTGGTCCTCCTACAGTCTACTCATCGGTTAAGCAAATTTCGATTAATACAACACGAACGTCCATCGCAAATCATATTGGTTCTTCTGATGTTCTTTCTTTAACGCTTACGATCGGTTTAATTTAGAACCAAAGAATATTTATAAAAATAAGACTAGCAGTGGATACCATAGCAGGACAATTTTTTTCAAGAAAAAAGTAAATGAACGTTATACTTGTATCGTGTCTCAAAGCCATTTTAATGTTGTGCTGACAGATTATTTTGTTTGAAGTTGAAGCTTTTTAAAATGCTACAACTTTGAGAACATAATAGAATTCAGGAAATTTGCACGGTTACAGTCAAACATATCTCCTTGGTGACGAATAAGGAACTGCAAGCGTTTATAAAAATCACTAAAATACGCTTAAATGATAAATCATTGTCTAAATCGGCGGTTAGGAGGAAGAACCGACATTGAAGACGACTGAAGGAGATTCTACAATGTACCCCCTTTCCCTCAACCAAGGATGAACGAATAGCCCGGCAAAAGAACTATTCCGGTTATTCACCAGATGTACATGTGTGTGATTTCAATTGTTTTGGTCCACTAAAAACTTGACGGATATTAGTTCGTTGACAAACTGAAATTAAAAATTTGGCGATATTTGCAAACGGGCTGTTTAAAGAGTGTTCGGATGTTGGTAGAACGTTGACAATTCATATTTATATTTATTATGATTTTACGATAAATCAATTTTAACCAACTCTTTGAAATAAAATTGGAGAGGGGGGAGAAAAAATTAACTTTGAGCAGTCCAGTTTATTTTACACCATCCCTATGATTTTTTTAGTTGTTGGGCTGAACTTTGTGATCTCAACTCAGTTGTTCTGGACAATCAAATGAACATGGTATCATATAGAGTGATTCAACTAAATATTTAAAAGAAATTGAGTTACTTCCTGGTTATTGAAACGGAGTTTGGGTGAGCCCCTGTGAGTTAACAGTTCCTAGTAATATAATTAATTGACCCCAATTGAACATTCAACTCGTTGCTAGATCTGCAGTCGCCAGAGATATTTTAGAAATTAAAGACCATTGGAATTATGGATCCAGTCCAAAAAGAGGTCAAAGACAAGAACAATATGCTATAATGCGTTTTAGAAGGCGGTAGATATGAAATTGAACTTATTTAAATTCAAGATCACATTTAATTATCTAGTAATAGATTCCAAGCTGACAATGAGATGAGGCCACAATCAGAAATTGAATTATTTTTATTTAATCAACAAATGCAAATGAGAATTATAGAAATGTTGAATTGTCAAGCAAATGTCGTTAGTTTTGGTCTTTTAGCAGAGTCTCATTTATAGGTAAAAAATTTCCTATTTCTACTACGTACTTGAAAATTAAGGTTGTTGCAATTTCAAATATAAAGAAGGAATGTTTAATAATTTTTAAAAAAAAGCATTTTTTTGCTCAAAGGCAAAAGACAAGAAATAGATGCAAGTATACAGAAATTCCTCTTTGGTGCTGTCATTAAGAGCTACATAAGATTTATAGCAAAAGAAAATGATAATAACGTTAACTGAAAGACTTTACCACTGTTAAATGTGTTTTTCGAGTGTGCAAAAGTATTTGAATCAAATTTTGATATGCGTCTTTATGAACTAAACCAAGATAAGAAGATGGGAACAAATCGGGAATTTATTTTGTGCTTATGATTTCCTTAAAATATTGCTTCCTGATGTTATCATCCCCAAATTTTTGGTGCACCAGTACTGGGAAAAATAATTGAAATGGGACGAAGAAGTAAAAAGGAAATTTCCAATTTATTTCAGAGCCTTTCTCGCGTTCCTAGATGCATAGGTGTACCTTGTAAAAATAGTTCCGTTCAATTTTTCGTGGACGCGGGTAAACACGAATACGTAGCATTGCTCTATTTACGTCTATGACGATCAGCTGGTGTGTGTGTATGTCGAGTTTATTGTTGCATGTTTTAGAGAGCCCTAATAAAACAGTTTACGATCAATTGCGTGGAGTTAGTCGCCTGTGAAATGGCAATCGTTTGGCAAAACCAGTAAAAAGCGCGTTGGTCAAGGATTTTTTTGAATATTTTGTATTAAGATTTTAGTAATGCCGGAAACTTTGAGGGATCTCCTATAAGGGATTTTGCAACTCAATGAATTTGAGCAGAGTGTTAAGGAATTTCTGTTCTACTTTCATTATCAACTTATCGTTGTTGTAAAATATGCTTAAGTGGGAATGAAATTGGGAAAGTGCATCTTCGTCAGCGTACCTTATCCAACAAGTAGATTTTAGAAGAGAAACAGCAAGGGCTTTTATTTTAAAATTAATTAACCATTGCCTGTCCAATATCTATTTTATCTTTATTGCTCATGCCAATATTATTATTACTTTCCTGACGTATACTGTGACTTCCAATCGTTGGGCTGTATGCTTCTTCCCTCCCTACTTGTGTATTTAAGTGTCGACTATATGGTAGCGTACAATTTCTTTGTGTCATATCTTCACTGTTAGGTCACCATGTTTCTTGTATTGCTGTAATGTTTAATTTGTACTTTAATTGATTTGTCAATTTTTGTAGGGCTCCTGGCTTGTAAAAGCTTAGTACGTTCCAAGGTCCTAACATACCTTTTTCCATCGCTTAAGTCGTTTTTCACTGATCCGACTTGCCCGAGACTTTTGTTGAGTATTGTTAACTATATACAGTTTTTCAGAAAAATAATTTCTTGACGGGGATAATTAAACCCAAACTCAATCTCCTTTTCAGGAGCCATTTTTCCGCTCTTGACTGCCCTGACCTCGCTTTTCATCGCAGTTGGTTACACGATTAGCAAGGTTGCTCATGTTTCCAGAATTCACTACCTCCATCTTTTTGCAAAGACTGCTTGAAGGTGAGAATCGGAATAAGATAGGAAACTGAAAGGGATGTAGTGTGGATGCATGCACTACCCCATTTGAATCCCGAGTGTTAGATTGATAGCTTTGATGCAGATGAAGTTAGCCTTACAAAGTCTATTGTACATGAAATTGTCACGACAAAATTGCAAATGCGGAAAGTTCGTGCTAAATTAGTTTCCAAGATTTTGACCGACAAACAGAAGAAAAACAGTGTCGATTTATCGTGTTTTTTTTGCCGTATAAGAAGTAAATCTGATTTTTTGAGGAAAATAATAATTGGAGATGTATGTATGATCCAGATATGAAAAGAGACATCTTTGTGTAACACACTACACTACTACAAATTGTTCGAATGAGCAAGTCAAAGATAAAAGGGATTCTCGTTGTCTTTTTTGAGTATAAAGTTTTTATCTATATGGAGTATCACAAATGGTCAATGTTGCACTTTACATGGAAACGCTTAAACGACTGTAGAAGGGTCGCACACATCCGCTCAGAGATTGTCAACACCTGGTTCCTTTACTATGACGATGCACCGAGCCATGCGTCACTGCTAGTAAAAGAATTTCTAGTGAAACCAACCGTGCCAACGTTGCCTCAACCTTCGTACAACCCGAACTTGGCTTCACCCGAATTTGTTTTGTTTTTTTGGCACAAATCGAGCTTGAAAGGACATCGTTTTTGGGCTATTAAAAATTTATAAGATACTGTGACGAGTGTTCTGAAAGAGATCCCACTTTAAGACTTTCAGGTGAGCTACGGTACTTGGGAGAACCGCTGGCAACTGTGTAGTGATAGTCAGGGATGTTATTTTAAAGAATATTAAGTATACAGGATGTCCCAAAAATCAACGTCAAGCCGAAAACGGGTGATAGATCAGGTGTTGACAGTTATCAGAAAAATTTAGAAAAAATCTTAGTCGAGTATCGTAATATTTCAAGTAATGTGACTACAAATCTTTATTGTTCTTCATTTTTTTTGTGTGATGTAACCCTGAATAACTCTTCTGTAATTTACAATCTAAAATTGAAACACAACTGCCTCAGGTTTAAAGGAAATATCACTTTGTTACCTAACCGTGTACTCAAAATTATTACATTGTCCAACTTTAACTGATTGTACTAAAAAAATGTACAACGCTATTTTGGGAAGTGACTTTAAAAGATGACGTATTTAGTCCGGATTCCAAGGTATGACACTCAAGCTAATTCTTTTTACTTAGTTAAAATGCTTCTAATGCACGCTAGGCTTTTTCTAAGTCCCTAGTGTTAAGGTACAAATTTGAGTACGATGGACACTAATTAATAAAAGAACCACGCCAGACTAAAGGTACCACGGGGCATCAAGTAGTGACTCATTTTTCTTTTATTTTAAATAAAATTTAATTATTGAAATCAACAGTTTATTTAATTTGTAACAAATGTTCAAATTGTTTGCCTTCAGCCACAATGCAAGTTCTACATCTTCTTAAAAAAGATCGGTTTATTAGACGGGCATATCTTCCAAAGTTGATGTATTCTACGGTTTCCGCAATCTTTCGTTTTCGACAATTCACCCCCCACAATTCGTCCCCAGAGATTTCGCCCCCGAACATTTGGCCCCTGGACAATTCGCCCCGAACATTTTGCCCCCGAACATTTCGCCCCCGTGTCTTAATTATTTACTGAGCACTAGAAAAAGCAGATATTTTTCTAAGAGGTCCTTAATAGAAAGTATTACTGCTCATTCTCATCTAAATGTCGATAACGCCAGTTAGAAATATTTAGACATTCCAAACACTTTTATTTGCAATAAGGGATTAGCAGGTCTTAATTGCCGCACAGTTTCCGTGATTTCTTATGCCACTATTATTAGTGTTAAGTGAAATTCACTTCTCTTGCAGTATAAAGGAGATAATTATAAGGGTTAAGTGCTCACTATATTCTCAGTTTTGATCGTGAACGTTTCCAAATAATTTTTAACAATGAGATTTGTAAATTCGGAAAAGAGCCATAAAAAGTTTGTGTGTGAAGATAATTTTGTGTATGTGTTTTCTAAAAAAAACTGCCAATGGTAAATATTGTATTTGGGTTTGTGCAAGAAGAAGGAAATGCAAAGGTTGTGTTCGGACAACAGGTGAGTAATAAGAATAAGATGATCGTTGGTTCTTAGACTACTTTAAGTATTTGTGTAAATTTGAAAATTTTTTAGGAAATATCGTGAATGTTAGTCGTACTGTCGTTATACACAATCATGCTGCCGATGCCACAACACCGGGTACTTTAGAAGTCCTCTGCAGTTTAAAAGAAGGGGCAACTAATACCGAAGAAACACCGTAACAAATTATGGCCACTTGCTTAGAAAGCGTTCATAACAACATTATATGCCAGTTACTCAGGAAAGACACTATGAAACGAATGGTTCGTCGCACTCGGAATGAAGCAATTCCTGCAATTCCAGTGGATGCTGAGCATTTGCTAATTCCACAAGAATATCGCACGATTACCATCAGTGGCGAAGAACATCAGTTTGTAAGACATGATTCGGAAAAATCTATGTTACCTAGTAGGATACTTATTTTTTCGACAACGGCAAATTTAAATATTTTAGTAAATAGTGATAAGTGGTATGCAGATGGTACCAGTTGTATATGCTACATGTGCAGTACGCCGGAACAATAATACCAATTGTTTACGCTTTACTGCCAAACAAAACAAAGGTTACCTGCAAAAAGTTCTTAGAATAATACGAAATATTTGTCCAGGTATGCACCCAGCTCAATTACTTCTCGACTTCGAAATGGCTGCAATAGAAGCTTTTAAAGCAGTTTTCCCAAAATCCAAATATCTGAATGTTTTTTTTTCATCTGGTAAAAAATGTATGGATAAAAATTTAGTCTGAGGGAGAAAAGTAAACCATCAAAGAAATTATGAATTTGCATTATGGATACGAATGATGACTGCTCTTGCGTTTGTACCACCGGCAAATGTGACAGAAGTTTTCGACATTTTAGGAGAAGACGAAAATTTTCCTCCAGAAGCCCAGGCAGTTGTTGACTACTTTGAAGACAACTACATTGGTCCCCATGGGCGTAGACAAAGACGTCCGGCCAAATTTTCTATTGATGTTTGGAATATGCACAATCGAACTGTTGGAAGTACGTTTCGCACCAACAATTATGTGGAAGGCTGGCAGCGACACTTTCAAGGAGTTTGTGATGCTTTCACAAACGTATTTAAATTTCTAAACGCCTTAAAAAAGGAGCAAATCCTGAATAACTTCCAAATAAACCAATTTCTAGCAGGCGGACCCGCACAAAATAAAAAATATGCCGCTCTATCGCAACGTTTACGAAATATAGGCGTAGATTACGAAAGTAGAGATACCTTAGATTTTTTACGAAGAATTGCACATAATATTACATCGCAATTGATTTAATAGATGCACTTGTTTGTGTAAGTATATTGTAATGTGTTAATCTTTTATTGTACAATCGAAATTTGTTTTTCTGAATTATTTAAATTTTAAACAAGAAATGTTGTAGTATACGGACCGGTACACAATATAATTAAAACACATGGAGGTGAATTGTCGAAGGGCGAATTGTCCAGGGGCGAAATTGTCCTAAAAGCGCAATTTTTTGGCGCAGATCGGTTAAGTTTTGGATTGGTTTGGAGTACACTTTTTCTTTTACCGCTTCCCAGTAAAAGCAATTTAGAGAATTTAAGTTAGGTGGCCACGAAATTGTACCAGACCGCCCTATCTACTTGTCCGGGTATTCTCGATCAAGGAATTCTTTTACTAGACAAGCATAATGCGCCGGGCAGCGGTCTTATTGAAACCACATATTTTCATAAATGTTAAGTGGCACGTCTTCCAATAAACCTGCTAAATGGTTTTGTAAAAAATATAAAACAAAATATAAATAAACCTCGCCGTTCAAGTTCTCCGACAGCTACCATTAATAATTCCGGTCCACATATTTACTTGAAAGCGGTACTGTGACCTATCTTCCCGCATCAAACGTGGATTTTCCATCTACCACTTGTGCAAATTGTGGAGGTTCATGTATTCATTCTTTTTAAATGTCGATTCATCGGACCATAGAATTTTTTCAAAAATCGCGGATCTTCCCTGTACCTTTGCAGCATAGTTCGACAAAGTGTAACTCTTTCAGGGTAATCTCTGGGTAGTAGAGTTTGTACTCGTTGTACATGGTACGGGTGGAGCTAGTATTTCTGTAAAATTCGGCGTGCTGTACTTTTGGGCACGCCTATCCTTGCTTCAACTCCACGTACTGAGGTGCTCAAGTCTTGTGCGACTTCTTGTAAGACTTCGTTCTCGTAGGACATGAGGGGCTTCCCTCACTAGTCATTTGATTTGGAAATCGACCCTCTGAGAGTGACCGGTGCACATTTGTAAACACTCGGTAATCTCGATAACGCTCAGTATTTAGATATCTTTCACGATAAAGTCTAGCTGCAGCACTACCATTGCATCTGCATTCGTCATAAATGAGGTGCATGTTAGCATATTCCTGTGCAGTATACCGAAATGGTATGGTGGTATTTACAGTACACAATCACGCAATCAACGATTGACACATTTAGTTCAGAAGACACACCAGGTTCGTTAGAAATGGTCAGATAGCATATTCAAGTCACACCGCAATCAAGTCCAATAAACAAAGCCAACGTTGTAAGCACGAATTCAACAGGAATTCAGAAAGATGCGCAGTAAACGATGGAGCGTAACGTACTGCAATATTGCACATTGCCCCTATGCGTCACTATTTGACTGGAATGGCATCGCTATCCATTTCATTCACACTAGTCGAAATGGCGTGTCTATTGGTCTCACTCATTTTGGTAAAAGTGGCGTCATTATCTGTCTCGCTCACACTTGGCAAAATAGCTTCACTATCCATCTCACTCAAACTTGTACCTTAAAACTAGGGACTTAGAAAAAGCCTACCGTGTATTAGGAGCATTTTAACTAAGTAAAAAGAATTAGCTTGAGAGCGGGTTTCTTTAGAAAAAAAATATTTTTTCCTTATTTAAAAATTAATTTAGTAAGTGTCATACCATTTTGGAATTCGGACCAAATACGCATTCCTTTAAATTCACTTGCCAAAATAGCGTTGTACATTTTTTTAGTACAATCAGTTAAAGTTGGACAATGTAATAATTTTGAGAACACGGTTGGGTAACAAAGTGATATTTTCTTTAAACTTGAGGCAGTTATGTTTTACTTTTAGACTGTAAATTACAGAAGGGTTATTCAGGATTACATTACACACACACAAAAATGAAGAACAATAAAGATTTGTAGTTACAGTACATGAAAGATCATCATAGGGTGTTAATATTCTCGATTTTTTTTTGAATACCTATAATTTTAAAAGTAACAACTAAGATTTTTTTTTAATATTTCTTATAACTGTCACCACCTGGTCTATCACCCGTTTCCGGCTTGACGTTGATTTTGGGACACCCTGTATAAACATATCTTCAGTTAAACATATTTTTTACAATTACTTTTATTACTTTTTGAACGTGGGTTATGTGTGAATGTGTGCGTGAGTATGCGTGCATGTATTTGTGTATGTGCGTGTGTGTATAGGGTGAGTTGTGCTTTTTAAGTTTAGTACAGGAATTTTGGAATTTATCGGGTCTGTAAAAACATTTTAATGGGAAAAAATTGGACTTTTAAGGCAAATTTAATGCAGATTTTTTGTTTTAAATAAATGGCTAACTAGATATCTCAAAAAAATTATTTTTTTAAACTTTTCAATATACGTACAATTACGATATTATTTTTGCTTGATCGTCGTACATAGGCAAATACCCTAATATGCTTCATAGGCGACTTCAGCTGCATTAGTGAGCATTTAAATAAAACGGCTTACTAGATGTGTAACCCCCAAAGAATTGTAAAATTATATAACAACTTTTAGAATGCTTTAATCATCGTTAGTCTCCCACAGTTAATCTCCAATGATCAACTGCATTGCTACGTTAGTATCGCACAGTTGGCTTCCTTATTAGCTTCCATAATTATTTTCGACGCTTAGTTCCTATATATAATTGTACTAAGGTTTTGCCCGCCAAAAGGTATTTTTGGCTTCCTAGGCTGACAATTTTTCACCCGCCTTCCCTCAAATTTTTGCAAGTTGGGAACGTATCCCTGGATTTGGAACGTAGAACAATTTAACATACAATCGAAGCTCTGTTCAGCGGAAGCAAACCAAATGGCCCTGGCAGACGCACAATTATGTTTTGATAAGAGGGCTTAATCAATTATTGAATGGTATGTCCTATTTCTAACTTATTTTAAAGAATAAGAAAAATACAGTTTTTAATGACCAGTTAGGTATACTGGTAGGAATCGGATAAAGCGTTGGGGAGATATGACTACAAATATTTTTTGATTTCTACGCTTCTCACTTTAATTTATGTTTAGATTCACATCTACCTATCTCTTGAGTACTTTACGACAAGGAATTTTTTTCATTCTTGACTTTTCCCATTTGCGCTCGCCATACTGTGATTTTCATTTCTTTTGAAATTTTTTTTTCTTAGTATTATTATATTATTCTGTTTTAAATTTTTTGAATGTTATATTTAGTCAATCTACTGATGTGGCGTGTGGTGGTGTACACAGTGAAACGAAAAAAATAAAATATAAATTTTCTTTTATACCACCATGTTCAGATTGGACTTTTAGGTGAAATAACACTTGATTATCATTTAGAAGTATTAAGTATTTAGTTCTTACTTATTACATCACATAAACGTGCAACAAATTAAAAAAATCTGGTGTGAACATCACACGACTTTCCTTATCCTATTATTTGGATAATTCTGGCAAAAATTCTGGGCTCAATTTTTTTTCGAGTTCCTATTTTACCAAATTTTACTTTAAATTCATGTTTATCTCGTGATAACAAATCATTTTTATTCTCATGATTTTTTTTTATCTTCAACCGTTTAGATTCACGACCGCTTTGCGACCGATTTTGCGACCTTGCGACCAAACGGCTCGGCCGATCTTTACCAAAAGCTTCGCACTGCGTCCCCTACCTACAAGTAACTTGCATACCAAATTTCAAGTCTCTAGCTCTTACGGTTCTCGAGATATCCTGTTTACTGACAGACCGACACACACGCGCGCGCGTTCAGTTGGGTTTGGCAATATTTTTCATTTACTGAATTTTTACCTTACTTTTGTCTTTTACTACGGGGAATACATACAATACTCTTTTATTTTTTTTCTGAAACCTCACAGGCACGTTATTTTTTTAAATTTTTTGCTTAATATGTTTTGTTTTTTCTCTTCAAACATACAATTGAGGGGGCTTGGGAAAGCGTTATTGTCCTGCTGTGATGAAGTTAGCTGTGTCTTCATCACTTATTAAATGTCCAACCCAGTTCACGTGATCTTCGTTGGGTTCCTCGTTAGATGACTCTGATTACTCTTTGAAAACACGTTTTTTGATGTTCTTATTTTGCATTTTAGATCTAACCTTAGGCTTATTCTGTTTCTCTTAGATTTTCACAGGCGAGCTGTTGATAATGGACGATTTGTTCCTTTCCAAATCTTTGAAAAAACTCTGGGTGTTTTCTGGTGATACAAAAGCCTCTGGAACTGGAGACTGGACGAGGAACTCCAGTTGTCCTTAGTCACTGGTGCTTTCCTGGTGTTGTACTTGGTTCTGCCAAAGCCTCTCAGTCAATGGAACTTCAGAACCTAACTCTTTAAGAGATTGGACTTCTGTGGAAGGGCCGTCGTTGATTTCTTCTGTGAAAGGCCTGTTGATAACAGCATCTTCTATAAAATCAACATCCGTGATTTGGTCATTGAACGGCAAAATTCCGGTTTTTATGAAACCAGATTTGATATTTTTTGAAGTTATCACTGCATCATGGATCACATTTATTAAACTTGCGATACCGTAGATAGTAATTGGCTTTTGTGGATTCAGCATCCATGTGTCAGCTATAGCGTTGTAGGCCGCCTTGAATGACCCAAAAACAGACTTATGTAAGGGCTGCAGTTTATGTCTACAGTGAGATGGCAGCGCTACAATTGTGACCCATGCAGTACGAGCTTGGTCAATTACTTCGATGGACAAATGAGCATCTAAGCTGTTATAAATCAGTAGACTTGGATTTTCTTTTGTTATGTGATAAACTGATGAAGTCGTCTATCTCTTTTGGAAATAACTCGGATATCAACCAGCCTGAAGGATTTGCCAAACCCAGTGCTCCATGATGTGCACCACGAAGCATATGCTGCTTAAAAAACTTTTGGGGGTAGATGATGACAGGGGAAAGGAATGTGCCAGCTACACAAATAATGGTGCTAGTTATGACTAAAATTCCCCTCTCCCCTCCGGTGCAAAAATTCATTTGCTTAATCCCTTTTTCTATGATTTTCTTGTTTCATGTAAGTTATATATTCTTGTTGAATTCATCAACTTAGGGTTTTTATTAAAAACTTCCTTCAGATTAGTGAAAAAAGTTTTAATACTGTGCTTATTAAAGGAAGTTATTCTTGATAGGTTTCTGGCTACCCAACGGATAGCTAGTTCTTTTACCATTTTAGAGTTTAATGCATATGCCATTCTGACATATACCAAAATGTCGTCTTTTAGTGCAGTCTCGTCATGCTCTGGAAACACTCTATAGTATATTTTGGGGCCAAACGTACATTCTCAGTTTCTGGCTCGTTTTTTATCTTACTCCAATATCGCTGCAATGTTGCCCTTGGTATCCCCGCCTCTTGTTAAACCGCACGCAAAGATTTCCCTTTTTAAGCGACTCCAATACCTCCTTTATAATTTCTACACTCAACTACATATTTCTCTCTCTTTAGTCTTCCTTGACATCTAAAACGATACAAAGTTATTAATAAACAGAACGATATAGATTGTGTGCGTGCGTAAGTACACAGTGGGACCGTGTCAACAATATCAGGAATAACATAAGCTATATTTGCATAAAACTTACTTGTTTTTATACATAAAGGCTCACTTAACATTATAGAAACGGAAAAAATTAAATAAGAAACTCACCTTTCCGTATTTTGATCATCCAAGTGAAAGAAATCCAACTTTTGCATATCAAAAGGGGAAAAATTGAATAACACAACACGCTTCGGTCAGGCTGCAGCCATATTGGACTGAAAACAGTGGCTACCTTGGCAGCACTGAATGGGAATGGTTCTGATTGGTTAACTCAAACAGTGCGCGAAATTTGAACGGTATCTCATCATATAGTGTCTCGCTCTTCTATTGCTTTATGAACTCTCTGAAGATATCTAACTTCGTCTTTGAGCGCATATTTTTGGTGTCAACTTTTTTGAGCTGATTTGCCATTCCAAAAGGATGTCTTCAAAGACATTTGATTTGATGGTAAACTAAAGTCGTGTATCTACATCCATTTTCTCAAGGTTCGCCGTTTTAAGGTTTTAAGAGTAGGCTTCTCTTCTTAAACATTGCTTTTTAGTTTGATATCTTCTAATGGAGTTTTCATTATGTATAGATCAGTTAGTTTTCTCGCTTTAATTGGTACTGTTTCTTAAAAATACCGACCATTTTGTCGTACTTTTTTATGTCACGGTGTATTTGTTGGCTCGATCATCTGCTTCTATTTTTCGGTTTGGTTCTTATGAACCCATCAACCTTTTCAGGTTGCATCTTCAAGTATCGACTAGAACTAGGATTTAAAAAACAGCCTATTAGTTCCCCTAGCATTTTCCTAGCTTAGTCTTTAGTAATCATAAGTTCTTATAGGAATAATCCACTGTATTTATTTTCCTTTGATCATGTAGTACTTCCTCATATACTTTACTTCATGTTCATACTACCTATTGGGGATATTTTCTGGTTGCCTCTTTGAAACCGTAGAATTCACAATCTTCGTATAAAAATCCTTCAATGACTTGTAAGACTTCTTTATCATTCGAGACTGTCACAATTTTTTTCTTTACACAATCTTCTTACAATAATTTTTACCAGACGTGGTCTTAGGATTGCCCTCTGTCGCATTATCCATATTTCCTTCAAACAACAGAGAAATCTAAATTAGTTTTTGCACTAATAGTAACTTTCCCAAAGTCTACAATGCAACTTAGTTAAGTCGTTACTGAACATGATCGTTTAATTCTATCCCACAACTAAATAAGCGATTTTATTCGATACACAGGACGTCACTCTTCTTGGAACAGATGTTTTCGGTTTCCACAAATTTGGAAAAGTTGATATTATGTCGGCACTTTACCAAAAATATACAACCAGACTCCATATCTTAATAGATATAGTTATTTGACTTATTCTTCCTAAGTACGTTAGTGCGTATCAAGTTTATCATTTACCAAATATGTATAAAGGGCTCTTTTAATGACTAGTAACATATACATCACATCCATCACTTAAATTATGTATGCACTAATCGTTTATAATAGCACAAATAATAATTGTGTATCTATCTTTTACTTTTGCCGACTATCTTTAGCTTTAACTATAATTGAGACATCCAGAACATTCTATCTGAACAAATGTTTGTTGTTCTTTACAATAATAGATTAACAACACTCAAACAATTTTTATTTACTTCGTCCTTACTTGAAGATATAAAACAAGCGATCTTTAATCTTCTTAAATAGATGGTGGCAAACATTTATTTAAAACCAATGTATAAGAATAGTAATGTTTGTGACAATAACTTTGATCTTCCCACTAATGTTCCTGGCAGAGAGCATGAAACAATGTTGAACCCACTACGTTTAAAAGAACATAATACTCTCAGATTATGGTATTAGACTGCCAGATAGATTGAATTTATGAATTTTGAGTAATGTTTAGTATTTCACGCAACATAATACTAATGCATGAAATTATGTTAAATTACATAAACAAACGTGGGTTTTAAATACATGTATTGGTTAAAAAAAAAGACGTGCTATATGTGTTGCATATATTAAGTACAATTTACAAAATAAATGTCTGCTCCATTACTGATTGTGGCAGGAACTCCCCAAACTACTAATCAACGTAAAATCACTCAAATCTTAGAAGAAAAAAGCTCGCAGTTGATGCAGTAAAACCAGTTTCTAAGAAATAGTGAGTCACTCATTTAGACATTGTTACTAAAGCGGTGGACATTGAAAAAATAACTAAAAACGTTGATACTTATCAAATGAATTTCAAGTTTTCAGAAATATTGTTTCAGCTCATTTAAGACAATTCCTTATAGACATTTTTTAAAGAGCCAAGTTAATACAGTGTCCTACAAAAGGGTTTACACTGTTTAAACTTTAATAATTCGAACAAAAATAACAAAAATATGATTTTTTTTAAGTTACAAAGATGTTCAAAATATTACTGATGATTCAATGTTCAAGATGTCCCAAATGTGCTCCATTGACAGAAATACATCGTCTGGAACGCTGTGGAATAGATCGACAAACATGTGATATGGTTTCCATAGGAATGGATTCACAGGCAGTCATAATCGCCTCTCTCATGGCATCCATCGTACGTGGTTTTGTGGCGTAGACAGTGTTTTTCAGAGTTCCCCACAGAAAGATAGGCTTTAGATCTGGAGATCTGGGTGGATACTCAACACTTCCTAGTCGGCCTATCCACCTCTCAACAAATGTTTCAACCAGGAATTGCCGCACGTATCGATGGTAATGTAACGGTGCGCCGTTTTGTTGCAAAAACGATCTTCACCTGGGTAGAGTTGGCGAACAACAGGCATAATTGCTTCCCGCTACATGTTAAGCTACACAGCACCTGTCACTGTTCCTTCAAAAAAGAGCGGCCCCACAAGTCTTCTGGCAGACATACCATACCATACTGATAACTCAGGAAGAGTAACAGCTCGTTCTTCCACAACATTGGGATTTTCTCTCGCTCAGTACACACAGTTGTGGCGATTGATGGTTCCATTCAATTTAAAAGTCGCTTCACCAGACTAAACAATCAAATCAGTCAACTGTTCATTATCGCAAATCCAATTACTAAACTGGGAACACCTATCCGAATCGCCCTCATTTATCGCGTGAAGCAACCTGGGAATGTAGGGTTTCCACTTTGCTTGGTTTAAAATGCAGTTGACACTTGATTTGCTTACACCTGACTCACGCAAAGCTTGCCGCATGGACTTCTTGTGAAAGTTTGTACCACTGCTTCCATTCCTTTTTCGTCTGATACTAATTTCTTCCTGCCACATCGTCCCTTCTTCAGATCACACATAGCTCCTTTCCTCTCAAACTTGTCGCATAATTTCGTAATTTTTACACGTGATGGTAGCGTAATATCAAATTCTGCCGGCCATCGTCTCTGCACTTCTTTCAAGTTCTCCCATTTCCAAAAACATTTTAAAAGGAAAGGTTCCCAGTCATCTAGTCAATTATTTGTCACTACTGGCAATTGAACTGAAAATAAATGAATGACAAGCGCTAATCTATTATTAACATTCAGTGTAAACCCCTTTGTAGGACACTGTATAAGGGTTATCTCATTCAAGATTAGATGTGGTATAACCCACTGATATTAAATCCTTTAACTATTTTAAGTTCAGGTTCCTATTTTAAAAATATATTTAACATCAGTGTATATTCAAGTGGACCTGGATCGTCTTTTCTTATATAAGTGACAAAGAATAGGCTACGAGTGCCAAATAACAACATTAAAATATTTATTTTAAATCACTCTTTTATGTTGAATGTTTCTTATAGTAATTTAGATTTGTGAGAATAACAACTATAACAGTATTAAATGATTCACAGAATTTACTTTGAAATATTCCTTCAAAATTTCATATGTAGTATCTAATACCTAAAGTGGAAATTTTCAGATGTTGCAATAAACAAAAGAATTCCATAAACCTAGCACTACGTCTTTCATGAGTACTTAATTTCGAAATTAGTTTAAAAATCGAAATTGATTTCCTCCATTTTAAAGTATTGATATGTATTTCGTGATCTGTACAGTTAATGTGCTTGATGTACCCCAATTACATTAGATATCCACCAATAAACCTACCATCTAGGTTTTTTTTTTACTATTTCCTATAACCCCAAAGCCAAAATGTTCAAAACTTCAACATAAATACTTTTTTGTATCCATATTAAATAGTTCCAACTAATTGTAAGGTTGGCATATAATTAGAATTAATAATAATTGAACATAAAAGCTCCATTTATTCTGGATATGACTTACATACTTTCCAAAATAAAGATTTATTTTATTCAATTGTTATGACTACCAAAAATAATTAGCAAAACTCTAGAATCGTTAAACAGTAAATGAAAAACATGATCATCAAGTTGCAAGCATTACAAGAAAAATCAATATAATTAAACTCATGATGGATATTTCTACAATTTAAGCACAATTATCTAATCTACGGGAATCCATCATCGTCTTCCTCTGCCATCTCTTTGGCAAGCTCCAGATCCTGCTGTTCGCGCTCTCGCCGCTCCTCTGCCGATTCCAGTTCCTTCCCATATGCCTTTGGAGGATACCGCATGGCCTTTACACTCTGATTATGCAGATCTAGGCAGAAGGCAATGCGTTGATGGAAGGCATTCTGCGGCTCCTTGGTGCAGTAGATGTCGGAGCTCTCTTTGCTTCGCATGTAGCCACCTTCGGGATCCAGAGTGGCCTCTATGACACCATCGCGTATTGCTTTGGCCACAATAAATTCGGCATCCTCGGCTGAATCCAGGCCCAACTTCTTCGCAATGTCTTGGGGCGATATCCTGGAATACGACAAACCAATGGAACGAATTGCAGTCTTTATCACATTGTGGCGCAGGCGCAATATTAAAGTGAAGGTGTGGTCCTGCCGAAACTGCGGCCCGAAATTCTCCAGTACCTCGCCAAAGCGTTGCAAGTTGCCCATGCGCACAGCCTGCGTTAGCTGAAAGTAAGGAGCAAGCGAGTGCCTCATGCTTGCTTGCCTGAATATCTGCCTCTCGGGTATGTCACCTAAAAGGAGTTCTACAACCACTAATAAAGTCTGTACGGTTTGCCGGAAGCCCACTGCTGCATTTTGTGGCGCCTTCCGCAGAGCTTGAACCAGATGCTTGTGCGCAATGCTGTATTCTAACCTTGCGGCTTTAATTCTACCAAGGTAATATAAAAATCTGGCCCATTCATTATTACTTGCCGTTTCAGGAAATACACATTTACTGACCAATTTGTCGGCTTGGTCATAGAGCGAATAATGCAGGTAATTGCGCAGAAGACAGTTGATGAGAACAGCTTGCCCTTCAAAATCATTGCGCAATGTAGCTGTTCGTAGACGAGCATGCAAAAATCCACGGATGGAGTCGAATTTATTTGTAAGCTCGGCAACTCGGGAGTGGTAGAAGTATGACTTGGCAGCAATGAGATCCAAGCTGCGCCTGTTGAGGCCCGTAATTTTCGTCATGAGAGCTTGCGAACACCTCGTCGCTTCCTCCAGTTTGTTCGTGTCTATCAGGCGGACGAGCGTCAAGAGATGCACGTACGCATCCACCTCCGGAACGGGCGTTTTGGCAGCAGAGCGAGTTCGTGTAGTCGAATCGGCGTCAGCTTGCGCCGCGGGCTCCTCGACGAAGCAAAGCAGGGCATCGCGGTCGCTTTGAGGATATATCTGACTGATGAGGCCCCTCAGCACGGTGCCGTTCAGCTTCTTCCTTGTTGTCGGCAAGCTGCGCAACACCCGCGAGATGAACCGGTTCTCCTTGTTCGCTACGGCCTTTTCTATCTGCCTGCAGTGCTCCCGCACCTCCAGCAGGCTTTGGAGGTCGACATCCCGCTTAGTGTCCCCAGCTTCCAGGCCCGCCGAGGGGCTGTCGGCGTTTTTCATTTCCACGTCCGTGGTTTCGGTCGTTACCATCGCGAACTTCTACCACTGCACCAGACTAACACAAAACAATGCGATTTCGGGATGACAGACCAAAAACCAATTTTGCCGTGTAACGAATTATGGATACAAACCACCGTTGAAATATATAGGAATCTGCTTACCGGCAAATACATACAGACAATTTTTAATGCTACTAATTCTATTATACCAAGTGGATTTCTCTTTCAACCACATACTATTGGAAGTTCAAACACCTACAAATATTCTGTGACGTGATGCTAGGAAATTTTTTAATTAAAACCGTTTTTTATTATATTATGATTGTTTATGAAGTTTTTTTTAAATACTGCATTTACCATTTTTCCTAAAGATTTATTTTTTCTAACATATGTGCTTCGTACTGTGATAGAGTTATATTATTACTTTTTTAACATTTAAGAAAACACTTCTAAGTTTCTATTTACAGTCTATACAGATGTTCACTTTAATAATTTGTGATTGGCTATTACAGACGTCATTGTGTCAGACAGAAAACTTTATATAGTATACCACAAAAATTATTTTAATGTTAAAGCGTTTACTAAAATCTGTAAAATATTGTTAATTTAAATTTTACGATCTTGTAAGAATTTATCTTTTAGAAGGAAATTTTGGCCGTAATACTAAGATATGGACAACTGTAGTCAAAATAGCTCTTAATAGCTAAACAGACGCTCTTCTAATTTTCCCCATGTATTAGAAAATTTTATTTTTATTTAGACTAATCAATCTATATATTCATCTTTTAATCAAACGAGGTCTGGCAGCGGCCCCCCGGAGAGCTTGTCCAACTCCGACATGCTTGTGCCCCTTCGCATAGTAGTTTTTAAAAATAAAAACACGATTAAAAAGCTCTGTTTGACATAATTGGCGTACGCCGTTGCCATGACAACGCATTTACGTATACCCAGTTAGAGTTGAACTTTGACCTTTGACCTGTGTGACAGCACTCATAATTTATTTTATATATATATAAAGTGCTTTATTACTCGCTCTCAAACGAAAATTTTCCATCGCTTGCGGTTCCGGAAATAAATTACCTCGGTCGCGCCTGCCGCCGGGCCGAAATTTGTCCTTCGGAGGCGCTCGGGTCGGCACGGAAAGGCACGAACGATTTGACCTTTGACCTGTGTGACAGCAGCAGCAGCAGCAGCAGTACTCATAATTTTTTTTATATATATAATTATAAAATCGACCCAAAACTAAAACAAAAAATATGGCAAATTGAACCACTGACGTTAGTTTTTAAAGATCAATGATGAAAACTATTTATCCCTACATAACGTCATTATTAATATGCGAGGACATATTCTTTTCAGGCTACTTATCAATGAAAAACTTATTAGAGTAATCTTTTACTTTGGTAGAGTCTTCTAGTTTGTTTAAAAGCTTTCATTAAGCTTTTGTATTTATATTTTAAAAACGTTTTTAGCAAATGGCGCTTGTAGTAAAGGTTACTTGATGGGGTTTTTAAGTAAATTTGATAGAATGAACTTGTAGTAGGTTTCTTACACTTTGGATTTTTCCTAAGCTTGGAAATTATTTGCCCAAGTTTTCTTTACATTTGCGATTCTTTCAAATTCCTATCCGAAAACTGACCTTTAGGCTTAATTTTTTTTTGGCAATACAAACAGCTTTTTTGATAAGTTTTTATAACAAAAACTTACTTAAATTCTTCATTTTGCGGTTTCAGACGATGTTACGATACTCTATAATAGCGAGCTTTAGGGGGTCCACTGATATATAATTATAACATTTTTATTTTATCAGATTTTTTACCAATTGTGATGAAAATGTAGCTTTGAGAACTTTCAATTTCGCCTACACAGATGACATTGTGATGCAATATGATAACGGCTTTTACTTCAGTACCAATCTAAAATAGCAAATTCAAAGTTATTTTTATTAGCGGCGATGCACTATAGGTAGGGAGTTTCTATAGAGCTTCTGCTTGTTTTTCCAAATGTCTCAGTAGTGCTTCTTGGTATTTCTGCTCATTATTGGGGTCTAGCAATTGGTATCCGGAATTATCTTTATTGGTGATGCTACAACTTCAATCTCATTATATATGGATCGACTCGAGAAGATTTTGCTTCTTCATTTTAATACCTCTTTCTTAATATTAATACTAAATCTAGAAATGGTGTCCGTAATCTTATTTAGGAGCAATAATGTAGCCACATTATTTACTTGTGAATGAACTGAGTGTGGGTTTTTCATTTCTCTTGCCTAATTCTCAAAGAGAAGCGGCATCGAAAGTCTCTTATTTATTTTTGAATGTTATATGGCAGTGATTTCATTCTAGTAGTCACGACTTCCTTTTTATGCTGCAATTTTTAAGGTTTCAAATAAGCTATATCGGTAATGGTAAATGTGGATAACATCATTAACCCAAACAGGACTACTCCATTAAGTTTTGGGCCAGTTCTCACAGAAAAACTACATTTAAGACGTTTAGTTTATTCTACTGCGCTTTGCAACAGCAGTCCTGACTTCAATAATAACGCCATTGGATTTTTATTAGTTCTTAGAGTTATGGGGATGGCGTCCGGATTCATTTCTGTTGGTAGTAGTATTCTTTTTGTATTTTTGATAATTGGTAGAGTTTATGGATAGCCGTTCGAGTTCTTTGTGGCAGTGAAAACGACATCGTTCTCTTCATGAATATAAGCATTCACAAAGAGACTTTTCATTAGAACTATTATCATTCCATCTAAAAAAGCCACACTGATTTACTTGTTTAGGCGACTAAAGTATTCTGTAATAGGGGGTTTCATTTCAGTAACGGTTTTTTCATATTCTTGATGTGGATTTTGGGAGAACTGCTTTGCCAAGTGTTCGGCCTGTGTAAGTACGTTATCTTAGGTACGGTCTTAGGTTTTGACTCAGAAATTTTTAGCCAAATGGCAATTCCTTTGTGTTCTTATAGACTTTTAAGATCTGGGGGTAAATTCTTTTTACAATAGTGTTTTAGATAAAGACATTTTTTCTATAGGTGTTAGATGGATTTAGAGAGAGCTGCTTTGCTAGATCTCTGATTAATTTTCATAAGAAGTAGTACAGGACACAAACTATTATTCCAAATGACGATGCAATATTTTGTAATATTATTTTTTAGTCTAAGCTCATAGTAGAACTATTTCCTGTTTCAGTCAATTTTTATAATGTTCTTCTAGACAGCGTTACTTTACTCATTTTCCGTTCGATTCTCATTATTCGGGAATAAACATTTGTTCAATTTTATTAGAAGTTGTATACTATGACATTTTTAATAGAAAATTTCTTGTAGGTAACGCTAGCGATTTTATTTTAGTAGCAGATTTGTAAAATCCACTAAAACCTGTATCAAGTCAGGTTGAAAAAGGGCGAAGGATAGAAAAGTAACACCTCTTTAGCTCTTCAGCTTACCCGGTTGTTACCATTTAAGGGCGGCCCAGGATCACCAGCATAAATCGGTTAGTGGCTTAGAAAGCGAATGAGGCATTTCCCAATAGCGGAAGAAGCAAAATAGTTAGTGGCGGCTGCCCTAAACAGGATAGCTGAGCCACAAGGTCCACCAAAGTGCAGAATTTATAACGTTAGGTATGTAAATTGATGTTGAGTTTTGGATGTCGGACGGCGCGGACGCGAATTTTATAGCAGGTGGCGATATATAAATACCGTATACGGGCTATACCACACCAAATGAAATTCGTAAATTTCAACGCGACGTAAAACGTGCATATAAAACAAAGCGGATTTAGTGGCGAAAAGAAAAAAAGAGGAAACAAAGGGTTTGTGTGCAGCGTTCTGTGATTTTACGTGTACAATGCAGTGAATAAACCTAGAGCGGACGACAACGAACGGGTGGCGAAAGTGTGATAAGCGAGCGGTGCAAGTGCGGATAGCGATAAAGGCCGCGGTCAACGGAGTTCAGAGGAAAGATAAACAAATAAACAAATAAGCGTGCTATAAAACTTGAACAAATCTTAGGGGATCACATTTAAGAGCTAACTGGATGGAAAACACAAACAAAAGGGAACGGGAGTTAAATAGCAGCACAGAATTGGACCAAGAACTCTGTAGAGAAGGCAAGAGAAAAAACATTAACAAATACCCCCTGTTAAAAATCACAGGATCAGCGAATACCAAAATGTCGGAAATAAGTGAGCTGAAAATAATGTTTGAAGAGATGATGAAGGAAATAAAGGAAAACACGAAAGCTAACAAGGAGCTTAGAGAGGAGTATAAGAAGAAGGAAGAGAAGTGGGAGCTGGAAAAAGGCTACCTAATCAAAAGAATAGAAAAGCTGGAAAGAAAACTAGAGATAACAGAAAAGAATAGAAGGAAATGCAATATTGTAATAAAAGGGGTTGAATTCAAAGGACAGAATAAGAAACAAGTCGTGATGGAGTTCCTCGAAGAAAAATTACAAGTGGAGGCCAAAATAAAAAATGCACATACCATAAAGCCAGCACTAACAGTAGTGGAGATGGATTCATGGAACGAAAAACAGGAAGTAATGCAAAACAAGAAATATTTGAAAGGAACAAGAATATACATTGAAAACGATCAAACACAGGACGAGAGAAGAATACAAGCGGAAATCAGGAAAATAGCAAGAGCGAAAAGAGCAGAAGGAAAAGAGGTAAAAACTGGATACCAGAAGATAATAATAGACGGAACTTGCTACAAGTGGAGCGAAGGAGAACAAGGAGCCATAGAAGAGACTCCCTCCTCAAAAAACTAAGCACCCAGAAAATAAAAAAACAAACACAAAAGATGACGAACAGAGCAAAGGACACGGACACGAGTAGAGAAACGAAACAAAAAATAGGAAAGCAGGAGTATATAAAAATAGGAACATGGAACATCAGAAGTATAAACGGGAAGGAGGAGGAACTCATAGAAGAAATGGAGAAACAAAAGCTGGATTTTATGGGAATAACAGAGACAAAGAAGAAAGGCCAAGGACATACGAGACTACAAAAAGGATATTGGATGCTTTGGTCAGGAATAGAAAAATCTGAAAGGGCACAAGCGGGAGTAGGTTTAGTGGTACACCCTGGCAAAATGAAAACAATAATAAATGAAAGGTATGTAAATGAAAGAATAATGGCAGTAGAAGTCAAACTAGGGGAAAAAGAAGAAACATGGCAAATGATTGTGGCGTACGGACCTGATGAAGACGAAAAAGTGGAAATAAAAAACCAGTTCTTTGAGGAACTACAAAAAGTAATAGATACGAAAGGAAACAATATTATAATTATGGGGGACCTAAATGGAAGCGTAGGAAAGGATAATAGAGGCATAGAGAGAATTTTAGGAAGACAAGGAGAGCACAAAAGAAATAGAAACGGTACAAAAATTGTAGAGTTCTGCGTGGCAAATGATTTAGTAATAACTAACACAAAGTTCGTACATAAAGACATACACAAATACACAAGGGTGCAACACAGCAGAAACGAGAAATCAATTATAGACTATTTTCTAGTGAACGGGGAGAATTGGCGAAAAATCAAAGATGTTAAGGTGAAGAGAGGACCGGAAATAGGCAGCGACCACTACCTACTCCAAATGGATATGAGGGTGAGCCAAAAACAAGCCACAGAGAAACATAGAAAAATAACTAAGGAGAAAATTAAAAACCACATGTTACAAGAAGAACACTTCAGGAAGAGATACCAAGACATCATAAAAAAGGAGTACGAGACAAAAAATATCAGAACAAATATAGAAGATAAATGGGAAACGATAAAACAATGCATGATAAAAGCAGCGCGCAAATGTTGCGGAGTGGCAAAGGTAACAAACACGGACTTTAAAAGAACGGCATGGTGGACAACTGACATAAAAACACTGGTAAAAAAGAAAAAAGAATGCTGGCGCAAATATCTACAAACAAAATTGGAAGAGGACTACAATCTATACAAAGAGAAAAAAACGCAGGTAAAAAACAAGGTGAAGGAAGCAAAACAGAAAGCGTGGGAAGAATTCGGAAACAAAATGAAAAAAGAATTTGACGACAACCAGAAACTATTTTACGGAACTTTGAAGCAACTGAGAAAAAAGAAAACTACACCCACAAAAAACATTAAGGATAAACAGGGAAATGTACTGACAAAGGAAAACGATATTATGGAAAGATGGAAACAATATTTCGAAGACTTGTTGGCAGCAGGGGAAGAACAGAGAGGATTGGAAAAAAGAAGAGGGAGGGAAAATACCGACTTCGAAAAAGACACGAACTTAACAGAGGAAGATAGCACAGAAGGCAAAATAACAAAACAAGAATTGGATATAGCAATAAAGAAACTCAAACTAGCAAAAGCCCCAGGCATAGACGAAATTACCCCAGAGATGGTAAAATACATGGCAGAAACAGGCAAGGAAAGGTTACTAGAACTATACAACGACATCTTAGTAGCAGGAAAAGTACCGAAGGAATGGAAAATAGGAATCATAATACCCATATATAAGAATGGAGACCGAAGAGAATGCTGTAATTACAGAGGAATTTCCTTACTAAGTATCCCAGGAAAAGTATTCGCAAGGATTCTAGAAACTAGACTCAGAGACAAACTAGATAAGACAATAGAAGACACCCAGAGTGGGTTTAGAGAAGGACGGGGGGTACAAGACCATATATTTACAATCAGACAGCTAAGTGAAAAGGTCATAGAGAAAGGGGAAGAAATACATCTCTGTTTTATAGATCTGGAAAGGGCCTTCGACAGAATAGAAAGAGAGACAATATGGCAGTGTCTAGAAAAAGCAAACATAAATTACAGAGAAGTAGCAGCCATCAAAGCACTATACGAAAATAGCGGAAACATAATAAGAACGAGACACGAGCAGTCGGAGGAATTTAAGGCCAATATAGGCCTAAGACAGGGATGTGTACTCAGCCCGCTGCTATTTAATTTAGTATTAGATGAGACAATAAAAGAATGCAAGAAAAAAATAAGAAGATACCACGTAGGAAGCTGGAATATGGAAAAAATCTACATATCAGAATTACTTTTTGCTGATGATATGGTTATATTCGGAAAAAGTGAGAAAGACCTACAAGAAAATATTAATGTATACAACTTAGAACTAAAAAAGAAAACATGAAGATAAACGGAGATAAAACCAAAACAATGGTAATAGCACCAGACAAGAGAAGACATCGTATATATATAGAGGGAAGAAAATTGGAACAAGTAGAGAAGTTCAAATACCTAGGTGTATGGATACAGGAAAATGGAAAACTCGATGACGAGATAAATGAAAGAGTAGGAATTACAGGACGACTATTTAACTCCATAAAGTCCTCTTTTCTAGGAAAAAAGGAAGTACCAAATGACGCAAAAGTAGAAGTATTCAAAAAAGTTGTAACACCAATACTCATCTATGGCAGTGAATCATGGACAACAGTGAATAAACATAGGAGCAGGGTCGAAAGTACAAAGATGAGATTCCTGCGTAAAATAGAGGGCAAAACAAAGAGAGACCACATCAGGAGCACAACATTTAGAGGAAATTTAAAAACTAAAGCGGTAGCGGTATCAGTGCAAGAAAGACAGTTAGGGTGGTTGGGACATATAATAAGAATGGACAAAAACAGAACAGTGAAAAAAGTGTTTGAAGGAAGACCAAAAGGGAAAAATAGGATAGGAAGACCGAGAAAAACATGGAAGGAGGAATTAAAAGAGGCAGCAGAATCAAGAAACATAAAGTGGGAAGAAATTCGCACAACAGCAAAGGATAGAAAAAAGTGGAGAAAACTGTGCAAGACAAGCCCGAATCCATAAAGCACAACTCAGCTCAATAGCCTTATACCGAAAGGTAGAAAGGTTTTGGATTAAGTAAGTAAGGTATGTAAATTTTTAAGGGCTAAGAGTAAAATGTAACTGGATGGAAAAACATAAGAAAATCTCTAGGTGGAATACCACACTTCATATAGAAGAAGTCCTATCGGATACGGATGAGTGGAGGAAGGGGGACAATTCTACTTAGAGAAGTAATAACAAAAACAGAAAGTATGATTTCTAATGTCATAGGATTGACAGAAACTAAGAAAAAGACCACAAGTTAGGAAATATATTAAAATTATATTTATGTATAGAGAGGAGTGGGAAAGAATGAAAGAGCAAAAGATAGAGTTGCAACGCTCATTCAAAAAAGATGAAGAGAAAATATATTTTTGGAAGGTCAATGAACGGCTGTAAAAAATTAAAATAAAATTATAAAGACAAAATATAACAATCATATATGTATATACTATAAACGACAGCTGAGTCGGAAGAACGAAAATGATACGAAAGTGGGAAAATATGTGTAGCAGACAGGTTGATTACACCCAATAGCTTCTTTGAGAATAAACGCATTTACAAGTATACTTGTATACATCCACTACGTAGGCTCAGATCAATCATGACTCAATAATTGTTAAAATATACGGAAAGATAAAAATAAAATATATAAGGGCATGTAGACAACCAGAGTGCAGATCACATGGTAATAGAAACCTTTGTTTAATCATAAAAAACAACAAATAAAGAACAACAAAAAGTGCAAAAGATCAGCTGGAAGTATTGTAAGCCCAAACATTCAAAATTGAGTTCTTCAGATAAAAAACTATAAATAAATTGTACCAAGATAGATTGTAATTACAACTAAATGAGAGAACAGTAGAAGAATGAGATCCAAATGAAATCGAATGTTTATTACCTACTAACATCTAATGTTCTATACAAAAATTTATCATGTGTTCTCCATTATTATTTGTATCTATTACTAGCTCTCCACAATGCTTTCCTATGCCCTTATTTTTGTTGTTCCCTATTCGAGTGATCAAATCCCCCATTATTATCCTTCTTTATCCTTTTCTACTACTTTCTGCAGTTCCTCATAAAAAGCATCATTTTCGTTTATAGCGGCATTTTCTGTGGGGGCATATATTTGTATCAGTGTTATTGTTTCTTTTAGATTAATGTT
Source organism: Sinelater perroti (assembly GCA_036346155.1). Taxonomy (NCBI): domain Eukaryota; kingdom Metazoa; phylum Arthropoda; class Insecta; order Coleoptera; family Elateridae; genus Sinelater; species Sinelater perroti. Next base: position 16,794,809 of record JARFIY010000046.1, read on the forward strand.
TATTACTATTATTCTTGGGGTGATCGCTTCCCAATTTGTTATTCCTCTCTCAATTTCTGCCGTTACTATTATCGCCACTCCTTTCTTTTCTCTACCCGTTGTAACCCCTGGGTATCTTAAAACACAACCACTTTTCAAGTTTATTATTCATTGTCCTTTTTTTTTAGTTTCGCTAATTCCCAGTATGTGCATTTTGTATTTTCCATTTCCTGTACTAATCGTTTTAATATCCCATGTTCCGAATCTCAATTTCCTTTTCCGCCCCAGTCGTTTTCCTTCATTCCGTCCAGTTTCGAGGCAATAAAATCTTCTTTGAAACAGCGTACCTCCAGTGAGTGATTAGCCTGACGTGGAGGGCCCCGTTACCTCCGGACAATTGGGGTCCGGTGGTACCCCCGAACACTGGGTCGCCACAGCCTCGGTAGTTATTAAGCCTCTGTTTCGTTTAAAACTCGTGGACGTTCGCATTTATTACTTAGAATTAGGTTCATATTATTATTTATTACATCAACATATGTATCAAAAATATTTGCCTTAATCGTGCACTTGTTAGTTATTTAGCTCTCGCCCTCGCATGCTTGGCCCACGTAATTGCTAATTCTTCACCAGCCGCTTACAACGTATTTGCTTTTTGTTAATAAAACCACTTTTAATTTACGTATATTTCTGCAAATCCTGTTTCCGTGAGACGCAATCGCAAGCGATGTTTATGCCGCCACGTATAGACTCATTCTCATGTTTTTTCAGTAAAAAAGTCAAAAACACATCTATTTGTCACAAGATTAGTCAATAGACTATTATAACAAAATAATTATTTATGGGGTCAGGCGTTTTATTCACTAAAGTAACAAATAGTCGGAAACTCATTTATCAATCAGAATACTATAAAATTCGCTAGAGTGATTTATTGTTTTCAATATCTATTTTAATAAAACAAAATTTGTGGTAACCGCCCATTTGGTTTAAAAACCGAGTTTTTTGAACAAATATTTCAATAGTTTCAATATTTACATTATAAAATGCAATATTTTAGAAAAAAATTCTGTTTGTCAAAGATACTTATTTGTTTTCATATTTGGTCTATTAAAACAAAAACTAAATGAAAACAATATGTTAGCTGACGTGCTTACACAACAGAACAGAAATAGAAACAAATTTATTAATTTGATTTAACAAAAAGATGTAAATGTCAAAAGCCTCCCATCCCTCACCCCAGTTTAAGAGCATACTTCCACAAAAGCAACAATCCCCAACTGTCTTATAAGCGGCGCAACTATCTGTAAAAGTCCCACGTCATGAGGGGGATCGAGTAGCCACTTTGAGCAACTCCCCAGTCCTCGTGTCGATAAGGTTTTTCTTATCACGTCTGACGGGTAGCTCTCGTAGCATCTGTTACTCACAAGTGTGAAATTGGATAGCTCCATCAGCAGTTCTCCGGGTAGACTCCATGAGGAAGGTACAGAACAAACTCGATAAAGTTTCTCTTACCACATTTGACGAGCAACCGTAGAGGTCACATACGTGAGCTTCTCACCCACATCTTGTGGGATTGGGTAGCTTAGAAGCACTTTTACAATTTGCGGCGTAGAGTGAGCGCAGCCCCACTTTCGTTGGTAGAGTGTTCTCCACCACATTCGAAGAGCAATTGGCGGGTCGCTTGCTCGAGCTTCTATCCTATATCACTACTGTAACGACATCTTTTACCAACAGATGTGGAATCGAGTCGCTCAAAAAATAATTTTAACGGAACATCAACATCTCATGTAGGCGACAGACTTAAATCGATCTAGCAAATATTTCAGCTTATTAATAGTGGTGTCAGCAAGATTTCTCCTTGCGTGAATCTCTCTTTCTCTCTCACATGATAGAGCACAATTTGTTAGTGCTACTTACTAGTTACTACTAATAGTTTTTCTCATAAATGAATTAGGGCTTGAAAAGGGTGCAAGATTATTTCGAAAGCGTTTGGTTTCTTATAAACAAAACTGTTGATAAGTGCCTAGACAGTGATTTGGATTTTACATTGTAGGATACCGCCAATGCAAATATAAAATAGACAAATGGGAAAGTCAATGGCGAACTGTTTACTTCTGAATTTTTTCCTGATAGTCCACATTTTTCTTTATTCTTTTCTTTTTAGGTTGCTGTGTTCGTTACAAAATCTTGACAGTAGTAAGCTGTGTTAGAAGTCATTTAAACCTAAATTGCGCTCGATATAGACCCACATAATCGTCGTCTAAATTTTTAATTTAATAGTTGACCTGCTCTAATATCTAGACATTTTCATGTAATTAAGAAGAAATTTATTAATAATTGTGCCGTTCAATTGTTTGGCGGTAGTGATAATAATGGTTCGGATGAATGGCTGTAGGAGATCTTCGCCGCTGACTCGAAACAGCAAAGCCTCTGGCGTTGTCTTCAGCAACATTATCTACAGGACCCAGGGGGCATGTTTGAGCGTCTTGAGGAGTTCTTGAACAACTGGTGGCTGTGGGCCTCCAATTCATTCGAAGTCCTTAGCGACCGAGAAGAAAATGTTCCAATGCTACCTGTCTCCAGCCCCAACCAGGACGCACCAACCCGTTCGACACGCGCTACTCCCCTCTCCTCCACAAAAATCCCTGCCGTGGTGTTGCAAAAGAAAGAGGTCCAAGAGCGAGTTCTTTAAGCATGACATTGCTGTCCTCACTGTGAGAAGCGTGAGAAAGGACTCTTAGCATCGCCTCATGCCTCTTATGTCTCTAAAACTTGAGCGGACCAATAAGGCGAGAAAAATTTCAATTTTCGAGGTATTCTGGACCTAGCGATGACAATTAAGTATCCACCGAAGAGGAAGAGAGCGAGCCAGCGCTTCGGACACGCATAGCGCTGCGAAGTGCGGGGAAGACCATCACTCCGGCGTAAGAAACTCTGGAACACCACCTGTGCAAACTGCCAGGGATCTCATTCAGCTAGTTTTCTCCAGCCCGCACGCACGCCGCAGTAGCCCGTGGGGACGAGACAACTCTTGACGAGCATCGTACGCAGCCAGGTCCTCGGGGCCAGCCGCAGGGCACCAGAACATCAGGGCTGGATCACCAGATCCAACTGGTTTCGGAACGTGGACCTGCCGCACTTCTGGAAGCCTTAGAGAACATCGCGGCGACAACACAAACACTAGCAACTTCGTTAAGTTTATTGCGCAGCTGATGCCTTGCAAAGAAGACGTCAAAACCATCCTTGGCACATTCAGTAGCACCTGAACGCTTAGGTCACCATCAAGCTTTTGCGATCTAGGAACCATTTAAACGGCACTCCTAACAGGGGGTTTCCTAGGAAAAAAATGTTAGTGGCTTAGACCTAGCTTTTTTGCTAAAGATGTTCACGTCAAGCGACTAAATCTATAGGATAAGGATCGCGCCACAATCTTGCACTGCTTCATAAAAGGGATCTAATTCTAGCGCTTGTATGTATGTACTTTAAATCAAAATAACAAAAATGGCGCAGCTACAAGAAAATTATTCTGCAAATTAAAACACTCCACTCATCTTTTGACTTTATTCTATTTGTTACATAAATAATACAGTGTACGATCAACAACTAATCAATCTTTGCTGGCAAAAGGGCGAGATAAGTCTTGCACTCTATTAAGATTAATAGATTAATTAATAAATTAAGACAATAGCAATTCAAAGAATAAGATTGTTGATTTTTCTTTTGCAAACATCGGATGGTAGCAGTATATTTTTGCTCTAATCGTTTCTACCAAAATTATTTTTTTAAATTCAGTATAAACATATAGTCAAAAGGGCGCAAAAGATCTAAATACCTTATCTAACTATTAGATTAATTTAATTTTTATGTATACATAATCTCATTACTCTAACTTGTAAATTAATACTTATAAGTCGCTCAGATTACAAAGAGAAAGCTGAGAATAACGAGTAGAAACCCAAGTAGCTCACTGACGTCGATTATTGAGACAAATGGAGTTTCATGGAGAGCAGCTCCTTGTATGCCAAAAAAAGTGGTATAAATGATAAGTATCGCCTGCAGTGGTATAAATAATGATGCCACTGAACTGTGAATTACTGAAAACACGTGCTTTTTTGGAGGCTTAAAGTGTGACAAATTCTTGAAGAATAAGGTCTGCTAAAATGTGATGTTACAGTGTTTATGGTGTTTTCTATAAAGTGTAAGAGATATTTTTGTAACATATAATGTCACGTAAAAATATAAAAGTGGAAGTTTACAAGACATCTTGAAAGTTTCGTTTTGTTTATGCACGACAACGTTCCCTGAAGAAAACTGAATTAGCCAACCCAGACCCCAGACTTGAACTTTACTCGACAATTTGGAATAAATTATAATAGAATGTAGTCTTTGTTTCAGACCTAAACGATTCACATAACTACAACTATTAGGGAAGTACCAAAACTTGATTTAAAGTTTTCTCTGCAGAGTTAGGGTTATTATTGAAGCAAAAGATGAACTAGCCATTTCTTATTAATGTTAATTGCTGGAGCTTCTGGTATAATATGTCTGATGACAGTTTCGAGTGGGTGATCGAATAATTTTGAGATAGTTTTAGAATTTTTGAAAAATTGTAATAATGTTTGTACAAGTAATAGAAAGTGATATTACATTTTTCCACACAAAGATGTTAATCTTTTTTTACCATAGCAAGATAAGCTTATAGGGTCGGTTAGCTTTGAGCCCATAATATACTATTCATTTCTTTGCCATTTAAATCATCCATTTCTATTGTTATAATCCTGATTGTTAAAAATCTAAAAGAAGCTATGCCGTTTCGACGTAATATAAGCCTGTCCCAAAAGTTAACCAAATTACCTTAAAAACAAGCCATGAGAGGGTTAATTAGAAGTTTTTAAACAACAATACAAGTTTTCTTATAACTAACCAATATCGTCTGTTTTGAAAGTTTGAAATTGACCAAGAAATTATCAAAGTTAACCTTGATTATTGTATAATACTTTACGCAATTTCCGCACCAGTAGGAAGGTATACATACCATGCTTTTAAAAGCTAAAAAATACTCCTCTCCTCTTCCAGAAAAAAACTATAATTTATTATCTATGTATAAGTGTCATAGAAAAGCAGATAAACAAATGTGTATCGATTGAAAGTTACAATCCAATCACGCATTTGTTTTAATTATCGAACTGACCACCAACCAACCGAGATTATTATTCAACGCTCTTCAGGTCTAAAGTTGAAATATTTTAGTATTTCTTGCATTTTTACACTAAAATTATTTATTTTTGCATTTTCAAGTTTAAAATTGCGAATTGAATTCAATTGAACAGTGATTCTTTTTAGAGAATGGAAAACGGGCGACTATGTTCAAGAGCCCTGGATTTATGCTTTTAAAATGCACCTCCTGTTTTCTAATGACGTCAAAATTAATTAATAATTGGTAGAGTCTGCGGAAATCCTATTTTCAATTTCGGGAATGTCATTCCTTATGGAGAACAAGTTTTTTATTTAAACTTGAAATTAGTACTCCGAAAACAACAAAAAATTCTTTTCGTTGCGTTGTATAACAATGAATTCTTGGTTTAACACGCGGTTTTTATGCAAATAAACACCTTTAATTAAGATTGGAGGTTAGATTAGCCTCAACAGAACAGTACTTACCGCATCCGGGAGCTCATGTAAGCACATCTAATTTGAAATCGCTATTGCTTCTAGTCCCATTTAGGGAAATAACGGGAAAAAGAGTCCTCTGTATGCTATTTAAAGCGACGCATTCAAATGGTTTATTAAAGGCTCCAGCTAAATGGAAAATATTAGTACTTCTTTAGTCATACATAGCGCAGTCTGGAACTTTTCTTGGGCAACCTAATAACCAATTGTCAAAAATGTCTAGACGTAAATATAAAATACTAGGGAATCACCTGATTTCAGACCTAAGGCATTTTAAATATTTGGAATAGCTTGATACGATACCGATGCTCTAAGACCAAAAAAGGCAGGCTAAATTGCCGCTTCGTGGTGCGGTGTAAACATAATTCGGCCCGTAGTGGAAGGTCAGCCGATAAGAAATCGTCCTTTAAACGGCCGTCGCAGGTTAGATGCGGCTACCGATATCAGAACCAATGTACTTCACCTGATCGGCTTCGGCTTCGGCTTCGTCGATTATGAAATCGCTACGTTGCGGATCTGGTCCCATCTTATGTTGAGACAACGACCAAATGAGCTGCGATGCTGAATATTAAGCGGTTGAATATGCGTGAATGTATGCGGTAAAGGCCCACCTAAATGGTAAAATATTATGTAATGCATTTATCATAAGACACGACTGAACTTTTCTTGGGCATGACCTAATAAGCCATGCCAAAAATGTGTGCGACGGCAAACGTAAATATAAAATACGCATGCCGGCATATAAACGATTCAAGGCAAACAGCCTCTTTAATAGGTTTTTGAAATTTTAGTTGAAATTTCCATTTTAAATACATTTGGGAGTTTTAAGAATAACGGATTGTTTAGAAATTCTAAAACTGCCCAATTTTCACTTATTGAGAAAGTAAAATCAAGCTTAATCATACAAAAATAGAAAAGTATCCATAACAGCATATTTTCATAAATGTTAAGCCTATTTATAAATCGCATAAATCTTTTGGTTGGCTTTGTTATTTATCGTGTATTGTCTTGTCTGGTATTGTTGCTCTTATATTTTCTGTATTTTTTACTATTACATTTTTAAAATTGTATGACCAACTGTGGTATGTATTATAAAGTAAAATAAAAATGCTATGCTCTACGTATACTTTAACATTTCTAGCGAATAGTTATGCATTCCATGATATTCCTTCTTATACATTTTTAGATTTTAGGTTTTTCTTTGTTTATATTGTCTCGTTTGTGTCCCAGATGATTTGTATGTTGATTAATTGATTGAAATCAGTAAACAATTTCACTTACGTTTTTAAGGCATTTTTTTATGCTACGTTTTTTGTTTTACTTTATATTATCTTTAATATAAGATTATCGACTGCATTGGCGATGCTAGTCTTCTTTCCTTGCTTTGTGTTTTTTTTCCCTAGAGCTTGCGTAATGTTTGCAGATATTAAATTTAAGTTATTGGTATATGTCACAACTGCAATGTATTCTAGCATTTGCAAACGTAGCACTTTATTGCATTTTACATGTCCAAAAATATAAGTATTTTTAGCAACTGTTTGAACGAGGAGGCACATTTGGTTGGCTGAAGCTGCGAGTTCTTCGTTGAGGAATGAAAAAAGCCCAGATGATCGGACGCAGTAATATGGGTCTTCGGTTCCGCCAACAGTTGGGTGCACGTGGGCAACGGACCGTCCAGATGCTCGATGCGTTAGATGCGGTTCATTACTGTTCCAGTTGTCTAGCGCCCAGATGATGGACCGTTTAATGACGTCCCGAGGTATCGAGGCAGTGTTGTCGGGAACAGCTCCGACGCAAAAGCACGTCTGCGTAGATTTAATTACTAAGTAATAAACAATTACTAACTCCCTAAAGATATTTTTGTATTCGACACTATCTTTCCAATATTTAGTAAAAATGGTACAAGATATAAGAAACATTGTACGAAACCTCAGTCTCTTTCAAAATAACAGCTTTCTTTGAGCAAATTAGAAGACTTATTGGGACGACTTAGCCTTTGTTAACGGATCATAGCCGCAAACTTACGTTTTACCTCTGGTTATGACTTTTTGAAGAAATCTAGTGTAATGCTAGCAGTCTGAAGCAACTGCAGTAGGATGTTCCTTCTGCTCTATTAACAGTAGTTGCAGAACTCATTTTGTCACGACACGTTTCATGTAAAGGTCCGTCACTTACTCACAAACTTTAGTATTTGGAATCCCTACCTTATCTTCTAGTTTTAGAACTCTTGTCGTTTGTAGTCTATACACATTTAATATTTTCCAGTGTTTTGATCATTGCTGGTTTTCTAGAATGTAGATCATCAGATTCCCCTTGAATAATTATACCATACTGAATCATATCTGAATCATCAGAATAGTTTCTGAGGATATGTATACCACCTTCGCACAAAATTTGATGCTGATTTACTACTCTGCTCGCCCAGTTACTCCAAAAGCAACAATCATACACTACATGTTCGTTTACCGATGTCTAACTCTCAACTGACTTGCCTAGTGAGGTCGCTTTCATTTACGCATTACAATCAACTCTCATGGGGAACCATGTTATATGCCGACCACGCAAATTGTTTTCATTATATTGACATACTAGTACGTTGGATTTTGGAATAAACTGTGTATATTTCACAAAGTCGAATTTAAGATAAAACTTCACCAAATGCTGCATGTCAACTGTATTTTCCTATTTTTTACTTGTAATTATCTTCAAGATAACTCCATCTAAGGTATAAGAATTAATACTTTGTTTCTTGCCTTTCAGTTCAGTGTTGCTAAACCGAAGACGCTTTGTATATATCTGCAAATGCTATATGAAGTTCTCTTGTTTTGGCACTTAATTAGTAATTTTTGCAGTGAGATGTTTAATAAGACTTCTATGAGTTTTATTATATCTAGCGCTTGTAGGACATACTGGCCAATATAAGTTTTCTTGTGGTTTTTGTCAACAGAAATAAATTTCGCTTATTTGGAAAGTTTTGTATAACAAAGTAATTTTTTAGATTTATACAGGGTGTTTGTTTCAGTAATAAAAGAACAATTTCAGAAATCTCTAAAAGCTCAACTATCCTAAAGGGAATAAAATTCGGCCTGGTACTTGTCACTGTAAAACCTTCCAAATATAAATATTTGTATTTGTTATATAGTTTTATATTGTCATCTATAGCGGAACATCTTTTTATTTGATTTATGTTTAATGGAGAAATATATTTATTTTAATTTTATTTAGTGTTGGAAAATTTAATGCTAATATTGAGTGTTGTAGATATTCAGCATTTTTAGTAAATTATTAATGTTCGCTATCACGTTACTTTATTTAAAAAATAAAAATGTGGATAATTTTTTTTATTGAAATAGACGCCACGTGCTATTATTACATAGTTATCGAATATATGGTAAAACCACCATCATTAGTGATTGTAACTTCACACCTTTTTCTATACTTTTGACGAGGCTTCATATACAACCAAACATTTTCAATAGGACGTTGCCGACCATTCTATTGTAGCGAGGTTATTTTGTTGTTTCTACATACTACACAGTTTGTTGCGATATTTAGGGTTATTGTCTTCTAGCACCACCTAACGTGTTCTGTCATAACCAAAAAACACTCAACAAGCATTTCTAGTAGATCGTGCAATCTCTATCCAAAATTTTCTTTGATCGGCCCAGTCGTTTTCTCACATGCTTTTCTGATACTAAAAGTTGATGGAAAAGAGGGTACTTCGAATTATATTTAGAGAGACTTTAATGTCGTTCAAGCGCTGTTTAATTAGGGTGCAACGCAGGGAAAGGCCTGCCTTGTCTTCAAAGAGACACAAGATCGCTTTATACTTTTTCGTTATCGTGACACGGTCTATTCCGCAATCCAGAAGATCGTCTACATTCCCAACTTTCAAATATCGCTTTATCCACTTCTAAATGAATGACCTCCGACTTCCGCACATATTTTGCAGACGCTTTGTACGTAAGTTCCGGTCTTTTCACATGATTTACTCAAAACACTGCCTCGTATCTCTCCAGGAATTTTGCAGCCGTTGTAAAGATAACGAATTTACCTATATCAACGTAATGTTTCGGAGAACTATATGCTCCGCAAAAGAAAGATTCAAACATAAATGGCACTGCGGTGCCTCCTTAGGAAATAACCATGGCCCCTTTTTTGTCATACAGGCTGTAGATGCGTCAAGATTGATTTTCCAGTTTTTTTTATTATGGATACAAAAAATTAATGAAGAATATGTATGTGATATTAGGTAGTTCATTCAAATGGCATTATTCACTTGAGATTAAGCGTTGTCCTGATGATCAATACTTTCTTCCTGTATGTCATTGTTGACTGCTTTTTAGCAGTTGCTCCTAAACTTGTTGTAGTTGGTTACGACAGATGTTAGCAGTTATATTTTCGCCAACTTCTAAAAGCTCCTGATAAAATATTATTACAGAAGATTATTTGGGATTATTTACATCTTTGATGTTTGTGGCAAATTCATTTAAATAAAATCGATAACTACACCTCTTGTAATCCACCTGCATGATGCATCATTTATCAAGTTAACGTTCGATCAAAGAAAATGTTGTATTTTAACCAAATGAAATGAGTAAGCCATTGATATCAAATGAAGTATATGGCACCCATTTATTTTGACCTATGATGTTATGACTATTTTACTGAAGCATTAAATTCTCGCCAGGCCATCACCTGAAGTTCTTTTACCAATTTTTTTTATTCTCGTATAAATATTCGGACAGGTTTTTGATGTGTTTGAATTCATACATGAACGATTTGTCCAACATGTGCTAAAGAAGGTATTGCGTAAGTTATATTTCGAACGTGTTGATTGTACAAAGTCACTAGATCCTCTTTCAGTTAGTTTCAAGCATCTTCAAATGCTGAATAATGAAAGTTAAATGCAGTTTGAAACGAAATCGTAAAATGCATAATTAATAGTTCGTTTTCCAACCGCATGCTTTTACTAAAAAACGCAGTTGAGTGGAAATAACTTCGGTCTGCTTATTTTAGTTGTTTGATACCGAACTTTCGTGCATTTTCAGCGGGATAGTTGCGTTTGTTTTCGAGCGGCGTTGCATTGAAAGGCACCCTTACATTAAAATTCTATATTTAATAAAATTCCATCAAATAAAAAATATCTTGTACAAATAAAAGTCTGATGATGTCCTACAATATTCCTTAGTAATCTCAACAAATCGCAACATCATCATCACTAGAAAACACTCGAACTTAACAAATGAATGACAAATGAAGTATGGACAAATGGATCGCTGTTGAGTGTTACAATGGTGCTAAGTGCTAATAATATAAATATTAAGTATACATCTTTAAATAATCCACAAGTGCAAACACATAATATATTATTACACAGCATTCAAGAATTATTACATTTATAAGTTACGAGTAATTGGCACTGGCTCTCCCATATTCTGCAGTCCGCACGCGCGCACACACTCGCTCGAAACTATATACATACCTACAGACACTGAAAATCTAATGAGCTGACAAATTATAAAAAGTCCCATTTAATATGGCAACAGGTTAGGCGTTGTGCCGCATGGGGTGCAGCGTGGGTACGTAGTATATACAATTAAAATTCACAAATCCACATTTATCCAGGCACGCGCTCTCTCGACACGCACAAAATTAACTAGTCTACACTGTAATTTGACCTAGAATGTAGTGACTGGCTATGACTACATTGCTCATAGGAATACTGGCTTTAACAATACATGACAAACGGTACTCGTGCGCATATTTGAATAATCTGCGATGCCTACGGTGATCACAGAAGTTTCCTTGATTCAAAGATGTCGAAACAAATTGTTCGTTTGGAAGTGCTTAGACTATCATAAAGAAACGTGGTGACATTAAAAGGCATGGCAGTGAATTTAGATGAATATAGGCTTTAGGAAACTTCACAGACACCCTGCAGAAGTTTTCTACGATTGATGCAGTACTGCAACTGCCACAGTCTTATGGAACTTGTGTTAACACGCGGCAAGCTGTGATGGAAATGTGCCTCCTCTTGCTAGCGCTCATCACTTATTCCTCGTCCTGCTCAGTCTCCTCTCCTGGTCCGTACATGTCAGCCAGTTTGTCGAAACGGGGGCCCCAAGCACCCAGGTAGTCGTACTCGTGCGCTTCATCGTCGGTCCCTGCGAAACATACCACACAGCGCTGTACAACGCCGGATCCACCGTTCAAACCATACATACCGGAAGCAAGAGAGCTGAGCGAGCCGGCGGTGCTGCCGCCGCCCTCGTACGCGTAGTTTCTCAGGTCGTCGAATGGGGGTGCGTTGGGATCGCTGTCGGCTCTCTTTTTGTGTTCCTCGATGAAGACGCCCACGTTAGGTTCTTGTCCCAGGCCAATTATTGGAGGATCTGCGAGCGAGTAATATCGTGTTAAATGCTTACCGTTATGAAGTACGGTCTAGACGACATAAAAACAGTGCAGATAACGAGCTTTGTGCAAGTCACAAACTTAGTCGTTGCGGTGAAAATGGCACTTTAGGCTTATTAAGTTTTTGTGGCCTAAGCATTCTCATTTTGTTCGCAATTTTAAACTGAGAAAAGCGTTTCAATCTGGCTGGGTGGCTTTTTCAAGCAGGCGAAATTGCAAACTGTTTTCTTTGTGCCCTCACTTTTTGCATGGATTTAGCTGTTTACTCTTACTCCAACTGCGGGAGTTTCTTGCAGATTAATACGCTAACAATTTAACAGAAACTCCAATAATTGTTTTATGATGTGGTTAAACAATAATAATGAATATAGAAATAAATTGTGAAACTAGTAGAGGAAAAACTCTTAGATGGACTAAATCAGATAGTTTTGCTAATAATTATTTGTTTACAATAATGCAGTAATGAAAAAACAAATTAATTGCGTGCTACCGTAAAAATTAGATTTACAAAATAAGATGTTGTTATACAGAGAGTGGCAGAATTAGACTAATTAGACTGATACTTTTTATGTAGCATTAATGTATGCCATCGATTTTGTTTTAATAATACACTTAAGATTGTTAAAATTCTCATATTTGAAATATTAACACTATTTATAACAACCCTACCTCTTACCATTGTTAAATTATTAATTTATAACTATATTAATCTTGACAAATTATAATGTTACTGGTCTTAAAATGCAACTTCTTGACTTTCCATCGCGTTATAATTGAGACCCATTTTATTAGCACAGAAACTTTTCATGTACTAGGATATCAAGTGTACAAAAGGATAAAGTAACTGAAAAGGCTTCCGACAAAGCAGCTATTATAGTGAAGATAAAATTAAAAGACTGCTTAGTTTACGCTGCTCAAATTTAAAACATGCCTATTGGGGCTATACAGTTATTAACCCTAAAGGTATTAAACTACGCAATATGGCAGTGTGCTCAGCTCCTACCAGTATAGAACCAATCATCAACCTGACGCATTAAATGAGCTTTTATACACAAAAAAAAACTTCATCAAACGGTAACAGACGAATTAGAAGCTTATTTACGACAAATGATGCCACATACTCTTAACTCATTGATGGAAGAATTGATTACCAGACCTTTCGAACAACTTTCGACCAAAAAGTAAGATGGAAGTCATATTTGCAAATCCCAAGGATTACACAATATGTTATATTACTTAAGAAAGTCTAAAAGTACCGACAAAACGGCGGAGACAAAAATGCATTCCTAAGTAGATGGAGAATGGCAAAGAATGCACCTAGCTTATTATAAAACGTTATTTAATAAATGAAATTATCTGATTAAACAAAAATAAACTTAAAAGTCTACCTGGTATAACCTGGTGATCCTTCCATGTGGGTGGCAATCAAATTATTCATTTATTTATTATTGTAAACAGTACAACTTCCTCGACTAAAAAGAATATAATTAACATTGAAACATCTTAAGCAGGTCTTTACGCCGAATGCAAATGAACATGATCTCTTTTTTGAAACCCAAATAACAAACACTACAAAGTGGATCCAGTATTCGCGAAAAACTTATATACGTCTCCCTAAATGTAAACCCCCAGGACCAGATTTAATAAGCAATGCAATATTAAAACACTTGTTCAAGAAAAATTTAACTACAATTTTAAACAGCTGCTTCTGTCTAGGTAACATTTTTGAAATGCAAATTCACTATAAATTTACAAGACAGGAAAGGCGAAACAAGGGCCTGGCAGCTACAGGCCCATTAGCTTATTCTCACTTAACTGCAAATGAAGTAATCCTGCTTCATGAATTTGGGTTGAAGCAAATTACATTCAATAGTCCGTGAACTTTATTAACAGAGACAATAGGATTAGAAGAAAAATATACATTGCAATAAAATTGTTTTATTTGGAGGGTCTCTTTCATAAAGTAATTCAACTAAATATACCGGTATATGCAATAAAAATCATATATTCCCTTCTGAATCGTAGAACATTTAGAATGAAGATAAATACTACTTTATCTAACATTAAAACAATAAAAGCTGAAATAGCGCAGAGGAGCTTATCGGGGCCAACCTGCCTGACTTATATGCCCTTAATTTTTCCGAACACAAATATTTAGCATTAATTATGTTTGAAGATAATACTCTTAACTCAGAGCACAAAAATAGGAACAACAATAGGTTATTTGCAAAATGCAGAAAACCTTATGTGTGATGGAAAATAAAGATAAATTTGTAAAATATCTCAACCGGAAGACGTTTCTGTCATCTCCCAATAATTAAATAACCAATGACTATATTCCTTGAAACTCAAATCATGCTGCAGTAAAGTTCCTAAAGTACTCGCTTCGGCGGTACATATACTAAAATTGGAACGATACAGAGAAGATTAGCATGGCCCCTGCGCAAAGATGACACGCAAAATCGTGAAGCGTTCCACATTTTTTGGACCTATGGGATCTCCTTGTGAGGTACTGCAGCTACCTCCAACTTAGCTATGCTTGATCGCTTCCAAAGCAAGGTACTCAGAATGATCGTTGACGCGCCATGGTACGTCCCCAATAATGTGATTTAAGTGACCTACAAATTAACACAGTGAAAAGTGAAATTAAAAAGCTCAGTGAGAGATATAAAGACAGACTGTTCGCTCATCCCAACCCTTCCGTGCAGCACCTTGTGGAATATAACAACGAACCCAAAAGACTCAAGCGTTTTAAGCCATCTGATCTACCTACTAGATTCTAACTGTCATTGTATATTAATCTTTCACAACATTGTACTCCTCATTCTCATGAATATTATATTAAAACATAGTAAGGGGAGCTTTCGCTGGAATTTTACGCCACATGTCTTATTGTACTCATTTACCTATATTTAGTCTTATAGAATACTTATAGCCTAATATTAATTGGCAGATTGTATAAATATTGGAGTTATAAAAAAGAAGTTCCTAAAAGTCGGCTCAAGGTTATCAAATAAACAAACACGAATGTTACGCAAGATTATCTCTCTTATATCCAGTAATTCACCGAAAATCTTAATTTACAGCTGAATGTTCTTTGTTAATCTATAAAGCGATTCTCCACCTTATATTAACTTACGCATGCCCACATTGGAGTAATGCTCTCAAAACTTCTACGAAGAAACTATAAACTATACAAAACAGAGTGTTTAAAGTTGCTTTAGTAACAGACTACAATAATAAACTAACCACCAACTTACAAAATTTAGTGCTGTATATAAGGGTTACATGTGGCTGTTCGAAGCCAAACAGCAAAGAAAAAGCATTCAAGAAAAGCAAAAATCGATTAAGTTATCCATTAACGATACAAGTTCGATAAGAAAAAAATAAAGTAACGGGAGACCTAATATAATACAAGGGAATGGCGGAAGAATCGGAAGAAAATAAGCAATAGGATATTGAGAAAAAACAATTTTAAGTCACAAGTTGGAAGTAAAAGCAGGAATAAAGAGAGTGATATCAAACTGAGATACTAATAGTTATATTAGAAATTGAAAGCTGAACAAGAAATAACACGTAATATGTAAACAAACACAAGTTAAAAGGAACAAAAAAAGAGGATTGGAAACAAGAAAAAAAGAGTTAAAATAGGGATAAAAAATTGGGTATAAAGCAGCAAAAAGATAAAAAGCCAAGAAGCCCAATGCAATAAGAAGACAACACAAACAACGATAAATGAAAGAAAAAAGAAGCTAAAAGACAAAGAGACGAGAATAGCTTAATAAAAGAAAAGGCAAAAATAAAGAAAAGAATAGGCGTGCTTGTATGAAAATTAAATTTGGCACATAGAAGGTAAGGAGCTTAACAGTAAACTAAAATCAACCAGAAAAGCCAATAACAGACTATTTCATAATAAGAATTGAAATGTGGAGCAAGATAACTATATATGGGTTCAATCCGGACCAAAAATAGCCAATGACCACTATATAGCAATAACAGAAATGAAAGATTAAGTCACAAATAAAACTGTATGAAAAAAGGGAAATATACCAGGAAATTACGAAAAGTGAGCAAAAAATACAAGCGCAAGAAATATGCACAATCAGGAAGAGATAGGATTATCACGCATACAAAATTGCAAGAACTGAAGTTAAAAACATTATAAAAATTGCATAGCAAGTTTCGTGGGGAGAATTTGGAGTTAAAATGAAAGAAAAATACACAGAAAATCAAAGATTGGTTTAGTGCACTTTAAAAAATTGAGGGAGAAAAACGCCTGTCCTAAAAGAGGAAAAGGATAAACAGGGAAATTTACTAACTAAAGAACAGGAAAACTGAAAACAGTGCTTTTACTTATACTGTTACTATTAAAAGAAAAAAATAGGAAGGCGAAGCAAGTAAAAGTAAAGGAGAACTTAAAGGACATAAACATAACTGAAATCAACACAGAATATGAACGGAACAACTCAAGAAAGATAACAATAACAAGAAAAGAACTGGTGTGGCGGCCTTTTCGCCCTTGAACCGCTTTATATCGCGGCGGCATGCGAACCTTTGATATCTGCCCGTTTTGCCATCGCACACAAAACGGCATATGGGCTTTTGCTCAGCCGACAAGTCTGCATACGCCGTCGGCGGCACCTTTTAATATGAAAGGTGCTGGCGAATGCAAATTGCCCGCAAAGACCTGCCGCCAAGCCAGGCGCGAAGCCCGGCAACATTCACGTACCGCAACGCGGCCAATTTGGTCGTGTTTTAACACCGCACATTCACGCATCGCAGCTCGGCCAACTTGGTCGTGTCTCAACCCGCAAAGACATTCGCTACCCGCAGAAACCCGATCCGCAACGCAGAGGCGGCCACCTGGGAATCGCCGACGAAGCCGAAGCCGAAGCCGATTCAGGTGAGCGATTTGGCAATATTCGTTGGTGGATATCGGTAGCCGCCCCCATCCGCTTACGCGACGGCCGTTTAAGGGACGATTTGGCCTTATCGGCTGACCTTCCAAACGGGCCGTACTACGTTTTCACACCGCATCACGAGAGCGGCTATTTACACGCCTGCCTCTCCATTTGTTGGTCCTTACGAGCCGCTTCAGTATCGTATCCAACACCGCATCCACGAGAGCGGCTATTTACACGCCTGCCTCTCCAAGAACTGATGGGGTGAGAAGGTCAAAATTAGGAAAGCACCGGGTAAAGACAGCTTAATGGCAGAAACACTGAAGTATTTGGAAGAGACAGATAAGGACGTATTCCTAAAATGATTGGGAGATTAGGTTGCTAAGTATTCCAGAAATAATGGTTATTTTCATCGTAATAATGAAAATAAAGAAAAAACTAGAAAATACCATTAATGACGCACATTGTAGCTTCCAAACAATAAAGCAATATAAGACCTTATATTCACTATGAGACAAATAAGCGAGAAAGCCCTTCGTAGATCTAGTAAAAGTCTTTGATCCATATAATTAGAAAACAAGATTTTTGGGAAAGCCTGCAAATTAGACGAGTAAAAAATACACTAATAGGGGTAATAAAAGCTCTATACCAAAAGCGTCAAACACATTCAGCATTAAAACAAGAAACCATCAGAATCATTTGTGAGGAATATGAGACTTAGCCGAAGATGTGTGTTCAGCTTATTTCTCTTTACGGTAGTTATGGACGACGCAATTCAAGAAAGGGGAAATGGTAATGGAACTGATGTTCGCAAATGACAGAGAATTTATAACATAATAGGGATGTGTACAAGTAAAAAATAATTATGATAATAAACACTATGGCAATAGGTACAAAACATCAGTATACAGGGTGTGCCACGAGGATCATCTTAGACTTCGTGTATAAATTCTTTGAAACATTTTAAGCAAAAAAGTTTACCGTCTGCGATGTTTGGTGATGCTTGGTCGTTATAATCTACCATGGACTGAAATTCATCGGAGGCTTACCACGCAGAAGTGTACATAAGTGGATCGCAAAGTTTAAACGTGATCGGACAAACGTGATACACAAAGGAAAATTAGGAAGCTCGTCAACCCCCATCGCTGATGAATTGGCAAGACCGAAAAATGGTATTGGCAAATCAGCAAGTTACTATAGACAATGGAGCGTGTTCTCTGTAGATTAGCCATGGTCCTGCCTAAAAAATCATCCACGTAGAGCTCGTCTCCTATAAAATCTGGGCGAAAGCATGTTAATACCTGCCAACGTTATAACAATGAAGGCAAAGAATTTTTAAGCAGAACAGTCACAAATCCAAAAAGATGGTTGATTTTTTACGGGCAAAGAAACAAGCGAAGCGGTAGATAAATGGTTTAGCAACCAACCAAAAACTTTCTTTTTGGAGGCAATAAGTCTCGAGTACAAATTGATTTGGTTATTTTTTTACCATGTAAGCATTAAGAAATGTTTATACAATATCGCAATTTCTGTGCTGAAACTCAATAGAACAAGTAACTAACTTGAAATACCTAGACGTATAAATCAGTGAAAAGGGAATATGAGAATGCCAAATTATGAATAGAGTAGGAAACTAGGAAAGGTTATTTAAGACAACAAAAAACAGATTATTTGGATAAGCTGAAATAGCAAAAGAAGTGAAAATAATAAGGCTACGGTAGTGGGTCATGAACTATATCAAACACAAATCTAAGGTCACTTCTGCCGAAATGAAGTTCTTAAGAAGATAAAAAGCAAAACTAGGAAAGATTAAGTAAGAAATGAGATATTCAAAGATCGCTTGAATGTAACAATAGTGATAACAACAAATCAAGAGAAGCAACTAGGCTGGGTTAGGCTGTATACTGCGCATGAAAGGCAATATGTTGTTATATAAAGAGTATACGGAACAAAAAAAATATGTTCAGATAATCCTGGAAGAAAGGATGATAGCAGCCACACTGCGAAGTAAACAAAATATTAGTCCTAGACATATCAGAATTAAATTTAATGATTATACTATACGGAAGAAATTTTGTAAGAAAGTGAAGAAATCTGAAAGTTCTATAAATTTTATGAAGTCATATTGTAAACAATCGAAAACAATTTTAGCTTTTTTGTTTAATAAAAAAGACATAGTGAAATATATACCTTAGATATTTTAAAATAATCTAATATCTGTTGTTGTTAGAATTTTGTCAGTACTGCATCGATATATGCTTACTATGGTTTCAACTAGACGGAGCACATCTCACAAGCATGAATTTTATCGCAAATCACATGAAGCTTTTTAAAACGTATAAATTGTGTCCATTGTACTTTATACAATATTTGCTTTACAACTTTAAATATATATATATAAATATAATTATAGACACAGATATAAAGTTAATTACGTCGTGTTTAATAAAACACAGCATCAGCATTGTTTCAAGCTCACCTAAACCAAATCAAAGAGTGCCAAATAAAGCGAAGATAAATTATCGCACATATCTGGCCCTCATCCTTAACAATACTCCTCTTTCACATATCAATGAAGTAAAGTACCTGAGGCTCCACCTTGATAAGTGTTTAACTTGGAAAATCCACATAAGCAAAAAGTACAAAGATATGGGCACCAAGATAGAAAAAAATGTCGGAAGAAAATCGCCTTTTTTTATTAATTAACATTAGCAATCATAATACATTGTATTTTTATAAGCTAATATTTTGTCCAAGAAAATAGTGCTAAGGTGTTGGGTTAATGTGGGGTCCTCTTCAGTGGAGGTCTGTAGGCCAGCGGCGCTTGAGGCGTCTGATGACTTGATGGTGTGGAAGTTCTTGGAAAAGAAGGTTGTCATGGGTGGTAAGTTTTTCAAGATGTTTCCTGGTTCTGACCTGTATTACCGTATTGAGCATCGGGATGCCGAGGTCGTCGTGTATCATCTGATTGGTGATGTACCAGGGAGCATCAACGAGAGATCTTAAGATTTTAGATTGACTTCGTTGCATGATTGCAAGGTTCTATTCCATAGGACCAGATTGGTATAATGATGGTTTTGTAGATAAGAATTTTGTTAGAGAGGGATAATGGGGAGTGTCGGCCTTAATTAACGCTAGAGAATAAAATATGGACATACAGATGTTAGCTTCCATTTCACAAACTAATGAAGGAAAATAGCTGAGACTCCACCTTGATAAGTGTTTAAGTATGGACATATAGATGTTATTTGGGGGGATGTGCCAGAAATTATCTGGGTATCATTTAATAGTTCCAATCTAAAAATTTTCGAAGGATGCCCGCCGCACCGGGTAACTATGTAACGATTAAAGTTAAATTGTCCAAAAATAATATATGTAAAGCATTTAACGACTGAAGTGTTTTATAAAAAATGTGTACAGAATAATTCTCTTCAACATCGAAAAGATTTTTAGTGATGTTGGGCACGAAGTTACTAAATTCCGAAAATTTAAAAAAGTCAATTTACTTCAAATGCGTTAAAGGTAACTTATAAGTTGAATATTACTTCTGCCAAAAGAGGGTAAAAGCACCAAGCAAGATATATTAAGAAATAATGGATGGAAGTCTTAGTAGCACTTACATGCTATGGTTAGATAAAGGTTCCATAACGTCGAAACATCCTAACAACGCCTTAGAATGAATCTGACAGATTTTTGATTATTGTCTATTCTAAAATCAGTATATTGTTTGGGAAAAACTACATTGTCGATAATCTGCAGCGCTTCAAGAATAATGGCAGATTTTTCTGTAGGAATAGGTGGAACTGCTATAGCGTAGTTAAAGAATTAGGAATTATCACTTCCCAGCATTGCTGTCATTTTGATAAATTCCTCCCTTTCTTTTTAAGATAAGAAAAGGTAATTTAAATTTCGGTATTAATTTGCATCATTTGTTAAATAACTACAACGTACAAAATTTACACTTTGTCTAAAAAGGTCAATGACCATTTCGTTTTCACCAAATTTTAATTTACAACAATGTAGTATTTGATATGTTTTTTGTTCCCAAAAATTTGACAAGGTTTGCTGTCATGATATACCTTATAATCCCATTAGCATTTTACTATTTTTATAGTTAAACCACCTAAAGAACAACAAGATACGACGGAATGGTTAAAAATATGCTGAATTTATATTTTTTATCAATTCTTACTTCAGTAATTTTCTTCTTTAACACATTGGTCTAGAAAACCATAATGGCAAAGCGTCACGTCGGATCTTATTCTAGAAATGGAATAGTAAAATAATTAATTCATAAAAATCATTTTCAAGCACATCTTTTCATATTCTCCTTAACTGCAAGTAAATCTAAAAGTAATTGAAATTAAATTCTCTTAAATTTTTGGTTTTTCATTATCCATTTCATCTCTAAAGGCAATTCTGAGGAAAAAGACCAGATATGCTTTTCTCTTGTCTATCGCTCTTTATCAGATATAGTTAGTCAATTAGAATGTAGCTTAGCCTATCATTATCGTCAAATCAATAAACGTCTAGACTACATAGCTGGGATGATGAACTTTTTGTTAAATCGTTCAACTAATATTCAGTTTAGACACTCTTCTTCATTAACATATTTGTAAATAACATAACTATTAATGCTTCACACTGTCTTAAGCTATTGGGATAAATGAGATTTAAGAAGTTACTAAATGCTAACTAGAATCAAAGTTCTTCCATAAAACATAAATGAATTTAAGGTAACATTTAACACATCCAGAACTATTTTTTATTGAAAAGCAAGCATCACATTTCTGTGGTGAATTGTTAGTCTTCCTATGTTGTTAGTCGAATATTTAACATCCTACTTACATGCAAGTTTGGCAGGGGGATACTCGGGCAACGGTCCGCCAATGGGAATCTGCAGAGGGGTGATGTCAAAAGCAGTCATGTCGTCTTCGCCGCCGCCTTCGTCGTCATAATTGATGATGTTCTCGCGAACATCGTCGTCGGGCCCGGGGTACTTAATGTGAGCTTCTCGTCTTCTGTTATACACCACAAACACTAACACTAAGACTGAAACATAATAACACATTAGTGCGAGTCCGGATCAAAGGCGCAATGTTAGAAAACGTGAGTCGAAAACATCGGTGCAAAATAAACGTCAAGTCTACGAGCATGACTATGTGAGTTATATCGAAGTCTAGAGCGTTATATACATACCTAGAAGCAGAAACAGGCAAACAATAACAGCAATGATGAAGTCTCGCGAAGGTTTAATAGCCCCCGCCAAAGCAAGCTCTAGTTCGCAGTGGCCTCCTGTATAGCCTAAGGGACATTTACACTCGTACCGCTGAGGGGGCTCGTGGTCTTTGCATATACCTCCGTTAATGCACGGCACCCACATGCACTCGTTTTCGTTAGCGCAACCACCTCCGGAAGACTTGTATCCTTTCGGGCAACTACACATAGGAGATCGTTACTCACCGCGTACGAAGCCTACACAAACTGCTCCAGCACTGAGGTGTTAGTGAGAGGGGGCTACGGTTCGAACAGAAAACAGAAAAAGGAAAGGCAGCATGCAAACAGCTAGAGGTGCGTGCAGGCGGCGCGGATGCTCACTGAGGATGATGAGCAAGCAGACGAGGATGGCAGCGAGGGCGCCCATGCTCAGCTTGAGCGTCTGTCCCTCCTGGATGAGCTCGCAGTTCTCGCCCCAGAAGCCGTCGGGGCAAATGCAGCGGTACCGCAGCCGCGGCTCCTGGTTCACGCACGTGCCCCCGTTCAGGCAGGGCAAGTCCAGGCACTCGTCCTTGTCCATGCAGTCCTTGCTGTCGGGCGACATGACGCGCCCTTCGCCGCAGCTGTTAGTTAATCATGCACCATTATGAAATTACACCGCCACCATGAGATAAATTAGTTTTCTAATTTACTGTTAGACTTAAAGGGGGCTTCGTTTAAGAGAGATAACTAGCGCAAAGCTGCTCAAGATGTTTAATCACACAGACATCGTTTCAAACTAGATGTACGCATGTATGATCTTTATTGGACATTTTCTCTTCATGCTCATGATTTTCAAATTCTCTACCGCAGGACAAAGTTTCACAAGTACTGCACACTTTCAAACTACCCTTTGAATATACGTACGTTGGGTTGCTGCAAAAGTTTCGGAACTTGGATGCGCATTATAACATTTTAGTTATTTCTTTTGGTCAATATTTTCTAGTTCCTTAACTCGGTTTAAATGTGCTTTCAAAATATACTGATATATTTATGTCTTTAGTTATTTGAGTGCCGGAAGCCTGTTGTTTCTAGTAAAATCAGAATCTTTTGCAGACGCCATTTACGTTTTCTAACAATACAACTTCACTCCATGCCGTATCCAAAGCGCTGTACAGATAAGCGACGGTTCTGAAGGAGTGACGCGTATGCCACATGTTAACTACAGAAACGGATATTTGTGGACTCAGTGCCTTCGCTTATTTCTATCGCCGTTCGAAACTCTGGCAGGACAACTACGGTTCGATGCAGTCACGGCAGCAATTTAACAAAAAACTTCTAAGGTATGCCGTAATTGTCCTGCTGACGTTTAGAAGGCGCAAACAAGGAAGTTATTTGATTACCTACAGCGCTGAAACAGAGGGTTGTTTTTATTGGGGCATTTCGGCCGCTTCAGGGGTGTTTGACGGCGTTTAACTTATTAAAACGGCCATTCCTGGCTTTTATGGAGAATAAGATTTATTTTCGGATTGTGTTCGTAAACAAGGTTCTGAAGTATTAGTTAATTTCACAATTTGTTTAGGTCTATCGTCGCACGTTTTCGAATTTACATTTTTGCCATGTCCTAATAAAAATAATTGTTTTGTTGTATAATATACTTGTTATTTTAATCGCTTTGAATATATCAATATTTCATTACTCTGAAAAGATTTGAATTTCATTAAAAATCGGCTAAAAAGTCAGATTTAAATACTAATATTGATAATAAACGATGAGAGGGATACTTCAATTGAAAAATTAATCATTTTTCTATAAGTGTAGTTTTTTATGCATGAACATTTTAGTTGTTTTTAAACTGTAAATAATTTAAATTTAGTTTAACTAAAATTTATTAACGCACTGGAAAAAATATCTTGCGTTTAAGATGGAAAACCTTTTACCTCCGATACGCCTGTAGGTGTGCTATTCAAAAGAGGTGTTCACTTACGTGCACTCATAATCGTTCCAAAGGTCCACGCATTCGAAAGGCTCGGGGCAGATTACGTTGGCGCACGGCTTGTTGGAAGGGCAGTTCCTTTCCAGGTTCCTCGCCATGGTGGCCTGGCCCCACTGCGTGCCGTTCATCGCAGGGGGGAGCGGGAGATGTTTGCCTTCTAGTCGGATGTCATCCAAGCAACCTACATCGAGCTGGCATTAATAACACATTAAGAAACCGTCACTCACGCACCTTTCGAGTAGTCAGCGTAGACTTCAAAGGTTCTCACGCCCGTGTACTCTGCCTTCCCTCCGGCGTAGACGCCCTCCTGCTTGTCGACCAGCAGCCACTGATGGCCGACGAAGCTGAAGGTCTCGTTGTATCGCCGGCCTTCGCCGCCGTCCAGCTCTAGCATGGCGGCTGACCCATACCTGCTAACCCTGGCGACGTGCCACTGGCCGTCGTCTACGGCGACGGCATTCAGCCACAAATCTCTCTCTTCGGTTCTCAGCGAGTTCAGATTGTATCGGAAGTGCAGCCTCGAATCCTTAATTTCCAGGATCCCGTACTCGCGGTTGTGCTGATCAGAAACCCTGAACAGCTCGCCGTACTCTTCGCGTGTCCTGAATCTCAATTGAATTTGCGTTGAAAATCGGTCCGGCTCAAAGCTTAACGCGTACTTAACGTACGACTGCGGCTTAAAAGTTGTCGGTATGCTGGGCATCGCGCACGAAGCTCCTGTCCATCCCGGCCTGCACTGACATTTAGCCTCCGTGAAGCTTCCCATGCACGTCCCGTGCTCCCAACAGCGCGAAGTTCCGTCAGATCGGCTGCACACTTCTTCGGTTTGCGGGCAGCCTGCTTGGCTGTTCCTAGACAATCCGGGATGAGCTAAATCGTACAATTTTGAGTTGTGGAAGAGGTTGCGAATGCAGCCGTCGAAGCCTTTGCCGACAGGCATGTACTGCCAATGGTAATGCGTAGGATCGAATTGTTCTACATATAAACCGCCGAGTTGCAGCGGAGCGTTTACGTTAAGATACTCGTTGAATGGAGGAATTGTGCCTTGAGCCTGGCAGCTGCTGTCGTCAAATTCTGGCGGCGTCCCGTCCTCTAATTCGGCTATTTCGGCCGACTTACAAAAATCGACAACCATTCGCACATTCTCGGTATCCCAAAATATATCTAATCTGTGCCATTCCCCATCGTCGAGACTCTTTTTGGTCTTAACGCGCAATTCTAAAGTTCCAGATCCGAAATCGATTAGCAGTCTGGGATAGCCGCGTTCCAGCTCTACTGCAACGTAATCTGACACCATAGTCTCTTCAATCTCCGGCGGGACTATAGGACCGTTGTACAGAAGAAGCCCATCTGTCTTCGCGTGATGAATTCAAAGCTTAGATGCGACTTGTCGCACATCTCGAGCGCAGGATACCAGGCCCATCCGTTTCCTCTGAAGCTCCTGGACGTCTGCTGACATCTCGGACCGTTGTATCCGACGGGGCACGAGCACGACAAAGAATACCGAGTTTCTATGCACCGACCACCGTTGTAACAAGGATTGTTTCTACAGTTCTCCTCTTTACTAAAGTTCCTAGCTCCGCAGGTACATTCCGCTAAAACATCAACACGAACCCCCACCAGCGCAGTTTTGTTCGCGTTCACCATGTAAGGCAAGGCACTAATATCCAAAGTATTTGTACAGGATCCCTCGCACATTTGGTTCTCATACAAACACTCATCTATACCGACCATCGTTATATTAATCCCCACGTCTTTCTCTATTTCCTCCCTGTGCATTAGTACCAGCCCGTTTAGCCTCACCGGCTTATAGTAGGGCGATCCGTGGGCCGAAAATCGGACGTCAGTCACGGGCGGATGCTTTCGTCTTAACTGAACGCTAAACACGTCAACTTTGTCCCTATCCGTATTCAGCAAATCGGCTATTTTGTCCTTAAACTTTTCCGCTTTACTCTTGGACAAGCTTTGCGTTTTATAATTCCATATTCTGATGAAGTCCTCGTCTGTAATGCCAGCAATGCGAACGGAGCCGGAATTTATGACGGCTTCGTGAGGAATCTCCTTAACAGTGATGGTCACGTTGGCCGGAACGTCTGTTTGTGTGTGCTTTCTGTCGTAAACTTTAAACCGCAGGTGATACTTGCCGTCTCTGGTGCCGTGCTTCATGGTAATCATGCCGGTGTCCTCGTTCAGCTTGAAGCGCGGATGCTCGCTGCCTTCCCAATAGAACTTTTTGTCGGGGAGATCCCAGTCGTCCAAGTCGTAAACATAAACCCTGCCTATCTCCGTATCCGGCGCCTGGCCTTGATAATTATACACGAATATCTCCTTGGAGCCGGGCTGCATCTTATTGTCGTTCACGTCCCCGATCACGACGGTGAGCGTGCTTGTGCCAGTCATGGCGGGGTTGCCGTGGTCCTTAATCACTATGGGGATTAAGTACTCCTTCTGCTGCTCCCTGTCGAACGACCTCAGCGACGACACAATTGCCATTCCATCTCCGTTCGCGCCCTCTGCCATAAAATTATAATTTCAGCGTCATTACTGCATAATGGAATTAAGGAAGTTATGAACTTAACGGCGCATAAAAGTGCGATATAATCTGGGACGCGGAGCTCGACAAAGCGGCCGAAGGTGGCTGTTAAATATTCAGGGTTTCAATTTGCGGCGCTTATTTGCTGCGAATTGAGCCAGCCCTCGCACTTGAACACTGCTGCCCTGATTGCAGCATCCGCGCCGTAACTAGCGTGCAATTGCCGTGGCATTGGAGCGGCACCCTCAAGGATTGCGCGGTGCGAAAGCTTGATAAATTGGCGCGAGGGCTGGATTATGCTCGGGCCGGAACGACTTCCAATTGAGCGCCATAAAACAGGGACAACGGGAAGCAGAAGAATTGCGCGCTCAAAAAGTGAACAAACTGAAAATATTATCCTGATAGTAGATAAGGCGGGCATGCTGCCGCTTTTTGCAACCTGAGGAGCCGTAATTTCTCTCTTGGCCAATTTGTCGCTGATGTATGTTGCGCTGGTGAGGGCCTCGTTCGGCTTGAGCATCGACTGACAGAATGCTCGCATGATGTGAACAGCGCCCCGGACAAAATATTGCAGAAATGTTAAGTGTTTCTGTTTGTGTTTCGTGTACGAGAACAAATGGGCTTATATCCAAAACAAATTGTTGTCGCATCAAGAGTTTGAACCGAATTGCAGTCAAAATTATTAGAAACCCTTGCGCGCACAATATAAGATTATTGAGAGGAATAATAACGAGCTCAAAATACATTGATGTTATTGAATTTAATTAAATACTATCACAGATTTTAAACCTGGTTGTACATCTGATGATCAAGACAGAGGCGTTAAGAGCTACGTCGAGCCCGGGGAGAAGATTTTTACCCCAATATTTTTGTATCTTTAAATGTTACTAGTATCAAAGTAATTGTTAAAAAATCTTAGTCACCGTCACTTTTCCAAGTTTTAGAACTCACATAGAAAATCAATTTAAATTGTTGCTGTCTTAAACTACCTTGCATGCGAATGTAAGGTGCCAATGCCAAGTTTTTCCCTAAAATAATGAACTAATACTAATATAATGAAAATAACTGGTGAAACCTGATAGCAGATGATAGTGGACTGTAATGCGCATGCGTAAACGAGGGCGTTTTGGCTCGGTGAATTTGCATCAAATTGTGTGTGAAGCTGGAACATTTGTTTGCAAAACAATGTAATAAATAACAGCACGGCACAAACGATGCGGAGATGGACGAGAATGTATTATAAGCGATACACTCTTTGAAAGACCAATAATAACCAGATCTTCAAAAAGCAGTCTGAGAACTAGAGTATGAGCATAAAACGTGCTGCAGAAAAAAATCGTTCCGCGGCTACTGTTGTTTCAGGATGCTACCAATGAACCAAATTACTGAAAAAGGCTATTACCGGTGATGAAACGGAATCTACAGCTGGAATTCTAAAACAACAGTTCAGTCGCACAATAGAAGTCTCCTGGTATAAACACCTCAGAATAAATATGTGAGATTCTAAGGCACTTATTTAAAGGTACCTGAGACTGCGTCTTGTTATTGTAATTGCAATTTTTTGTATTATATACTCCAATGCTTTTGGAAAGATCGGGTATTTTGCATTGAATGTGATTTCGGACGATTTTTTTTCTAGGCAAATTTAAAACATGATGCAGTTGTGAATCAATACCAACCATTTATTTTGAATTTGCACAGAAAAATAAAATTTTATAACATAAAGAACAATATATTGAACCTCTAGAAACCACTGTTCCGGGAAATTTTATCCTCTTCCCGCTATCACTCGAGGCATGCAATTTTCTTCAATACAAGGAAATTGATGAGTAAGAGTGAAAAAAAAGAAGAAAAAGCTTATTTATTACGCTTTCATGATGGAGTAGGATGATTCTAATTCACAAAGCAGGAAAATCCAATGGTGGAATTTTGAAGACCCCCCCTCCGTTTTAGTGGTGTTAAAACTATAAATGACCATCTATGAAGTCTAAATGGCAAATTAAAACGACGACGGTGATGGCTTGTACGGACAGAAATATTAGTAACAATTTGTAAACCGATAATATCCAAAGTGTTTGTTTCGTTTTTAAAAAGTGGCCTGAGCTGGAAATTTAGAAAAACATAAAATTAGTGATATATGAAAGCTTTCACAAATTTTCAAACTTTTATAGTAATAAGCTATGCTGTAACTTTACGGTAAGCTAAAGAATAAAAATATTAATTAGACTGCACTAGAATTGTATGGCCAGAATTGGAACTTTCTGTAGAATTTGAAGTTATTTTATAAAGTTAATTCACCTGGTAATAGATTCAGATAAATATATTTGTTAGAGTTAATGTTTTCCTGAGTTAACCTTCTGAACTACAAACCATGAGCTATGCACCATAATATGGCTGCTAGAAAAGAGATCTATTTAAAGCGTTTCCTATAACAGCAGTGGTAATTGCGTAATACTGAAGACTTGCCCAATACTAAGCTTGGAACATTTTGTGCAACAAAGGTTTCTCGCATTACCAAAATAAAGTTGCACACCGACATGAAGAGATATAACGCATCTTTTTTTTCAGAAGTGAAGTGGAAGGTAGCGGTAAAATTGTCAATTTTGCGTCGTGGTTGTATTTGGTTTGAAATTACCGCTAGTTGAATTTTTTTGTAATTTAGGGATTGTAAAAGGTGTCCTACAAGAAATTGTGTGTCATATTTTTCTCGAACGTTAGCTGCTTGGGGATATTTTGCGGTTAGTCAATATGGAGAGCTACTCAACGGAAGTGCAAACAACGGTTGTTAAAATTCATTACAAAGACTACGAATTTAAAATCAACTGAAAGCATTGCCGCTGCGAACGATAGTATGATGAAGAAATTTCAGTGTGCGGTAGGTACTGCAACTGAGCATTTCACCATTCAGCGGATTTAACAAAAATCTGCATCTGCGTCCATTCAAGATTCAGCGATTGGGTGCTAGAGAATCAAAGAAGTAAAAAAAATATCTTTAGTGACGAGGCGTATTTCCACCTTAGTGGGTATGCCAATAAAAAATTGTTGCATTTGGGACATAAGAAAACGCTCAGGTCATTTAAGAATGGCCTATGCATACCCAACGAGTACTAGTTCTGTGTCTATTTTGTACTGGCAGACTGATTGGGGGTTATTTTTGAAAATGAGGCCGAAAACGCACTGACTATCAAAGGTAAAAGTTGTGAGATGATTATTTGTGCCTTCATTTGTATTTTATGGATTTGCGGTTCCAGCAGGACGGTGCCACTATCAACGACGTGTTAAACAGCCAAATTGTTGGAGCAAAAATTTAATGGGCGACATCCTCGAAACTAGCTAAATGAACTGATTTTTCCTATTGGGACTCGTAAAGACCAAAATTTATCCTACGAAAATAAGAACAATTCCGTATTAAAAGCAAAAATTCGAAGTGTTGTCAAGCAAACTGAACTACTATGCGAAGAAATGATCGAGTATTTTGTCAGAAGAATTCGAGTGTCAGTGAAATGAACCGTGAAGGACATTTGTCATATATCCTGTTCCGCATTTAATGGCAATGTTTACACTTTAAAATAATGATGTAGTTTTAGTACCTAATAAATAAATAAAAATTTTTTTTTTAATTAAACTTTGTCTCCTTTGACACACCCTTTAGATAAACTTGTCATAAAAATTACAGCGAAAAAAGTGAATCGGGCAACAGACAACAAAATTCTTCTTGGTATGGTGGTAACTAGTGCATGCAATTTATTTATCGCAATGAAACAATTAAGGAGGAAATTTATTAAAAGGTTTAATTGTAAAAATCGTCATTTCTCATCATTCACGCATATATCAGCATCAAGCAATATTCTCTTAAGCAACTGCCAAAAAGGAATACCAACTCACTTAAAGCAATTTTCACATAGGAACATTTCAGACGTGAAATTGGCGTTCAGATAAAATTTACAAGCGCCATATTCCTTAAAAAAATAAGGTACAACTACAAAAACAGGCAGAAATATTGGCAAGCGCTCTCCGAACGAATGTAATATGTATTTATAGCTCTCAAAAGCCTCACCTATAAAACTGAAGGTAATTGAAAAGCAAAAACGAGTCGGCGAAAAAACACTATTTTACGGGTTGTTTTTAAACACCGGCGTTACTGGGAGTGAAAATAGATATATTGGGGGAACAAAAGTAGATTAAAATTGGAGAAAAACTTTTTAGTAAAAAGTAGTTAAAAAGTTCTGAAATATAATGTGATATAATTAAAAAATAAAGATAAAATTTTTGAGTAACGAGCAAATATGCAAAAAATTAAATTTTATCTATATATTCAGATGACATATTGCAAAAAGTGTTGAGAAATGACTTTACTTAATATGTGTATGTATATATAGAGCGCTTTGTAGTAAGAAATGCATTATGACATTTCCATTGTAGTAAAAAAATCATTTAAATAAAAAAACAATATATTTGCCGTCTTCTAACGCAAAATCTATATTAAAACATAAGACTGCTGTATCGCCAAAAAATAAAGTCCAGAAGTTTATTTGGAATGTGCGATATTTCTGTTGTTATTAGTTTACGTCTAGTTTCGGCAAGTTTAGTTGACGCTCCATTTGTTCTTTTTTTTATTTTGTTACAGTTTTGCTACTTTTTCTGCTTTCTGAGCATCAGTAATTTTTCTATAAATTTCGCGTGTAGTAAAGCATTTGTTCTTCGAAATATTTTCATCTAATTATCAGCATTGGGAATTTCGGAGCAAAGCACAAACAAATCGGCCAGAATCTGCCCCGAATTGCAAAATCGACCGCCCGGACCTCTGCCAAAGACAATTTAAAGCAGCGTTTGTTCCGCAAAAACCTTCCGCTGACTTATGGAAAAACTTCGGGGCGCGAGACGGAAACCGCCGCAAAAAGCAGCAAGCGGGCGCAATAACACTCCTTTGCGATTCCACTTGCTATCTTATTTCTTGTTCGCCATTTGTACGCCCCTAAAAAGCGCGCCGCGGCGCATACGTGCCGCCCCTGCTCCCGGCGGTTTTCCGGCGCTTTAAAACAATTAATTCCGCATCTGCGGATTAGCTTTGTTCGAATCGGGCCAAGATTGATGGCGCGGCCATCAATCGCTGGCGGAGAAGTTTATTCGCCATTTGTCTTGCCGAGTTTTTATGCCGGAAAAGTACACAGCAGGTTGCTTATAGCGTGGTTTGGCTGGAGGGAGAATTTTTGGCGATAAATTATGGCCACCTCGGCCAAATCATTATCTGGAGGCGGCGGAGACGATAAAAGGTTGAAGACCTCGGCCGAATAGGAAAGTTGCGAATCATTTGAAAAGCGTGTCTTTTGTTTGTTTTAACCGACATTTTAGGTTTTTATTCGGATAAACTTCTATTATAAGTTAATACATTATTTAATTTTGGGAACAAAAAATGTTTATAACTTCCAACTCCATTACGCAACTCAGATAAACAAGATAATGAATTAGAAACGCCTACTTACTTTGGTCCTGTTCCACTTTGAAGGATGCCCGTATGATGTCGTCCGCTCCGGGATCTAAACGGAACTGGAACGGCGGCCCATTACTTTTCGATCTGTCATCATCGTCAGTCGCTAAAATCTCGACTACTTTCCTGGGAGGAACGTGCTCTGGCAGCACGGGCCGGTAATCCTTCAAGAAGGTTGGGGCATTGTCGTTAATGTCCTGAACTATAACGGTCAGGGTGGCGGTAGCTGTTTTCGGCGGGACGCCGTCGTCGATGGCCAGAATCTTGACCTGATGCCGGGGCGTCTCTTCCCTATCTAAAGACCTCTGAATGCTTACTGTGCCCTCCTGATTGATCGAGAACTGCCGCTTGCGGTCCGAACTTCTATCGATGGCATAAGACACTTTACTCTTACCGCCCTGATCGGGGTCGGTGGCCTTAAAGGTTTCCAGGCTCTTCCCTACCTCTGCGTTCTCGTAAACAGACACTTCGATGTTGGGTCTTTCAAATTGAGGCTTGTTGTCGTTTATGTCCCTTAGCTTCACCACGACCCACGAGTAAGCTACGTGGTATTTGTCATTGTCGTTGTCTTCCCCCTTGTCGTTAACCTGTATTCTGAAACGGAAGCCGTTGCTTTGCAGCAGATCCTCGTAGTCCAGAGGCTGGACAATCTTTAGAGAGCCGGTACCGTCGTTATTGCGCACCATCGTAAATTTGTCGGCGCCATAACCGCTGTTCTCTATAACCTTATACTGGAACTTATTGGTTTCGTCTTCGTCATGCACAGTGACAGTAAGAATGGGCATCTCCGGTAAGCTGGTGCCGTCCGTCTCGTCCACCTCGGTGAACCACTCGTCCTTCGTGAACTGCGGCGGCATGTCGTTGATGTCTTTGACCCGAATAGACGCCGTGCCTGTCCCTTTTAACCCGCCACCGTCCATCGCGACGACCTGTATCGAGTAGTCGGGTGTCCTTTCGCGATCGAGGCAGCACACGGCCGTCTTTATAACTCCCGTCTCCGACTCGATCTCGAAAATCGGCGAGCCCGTCTCCTCCTCGATCACGTTCTTCTCGATCGAGTACACCAGGCGCGCGTTCGTGCCCTCGGAGGGGTCGTCGTAGTCGACCGCCGTCATGGTCATGACGACCATGCCCGCGGTGCCGTTCTCGGTGACGTTGCCGAAGTAGACGCCCTGCGGGAAGATGGGCGCGTTGTCGTTGATGTCCTTCAGGTTGACCTGCACGTCCGCGTAGCCCACCAGGCCCTCGCCGCCCTCGTCCTGGGCGAACACCGTGAACCTCCACTGGGGGCGGCCGTTGGGCTGGTCTCGGTCCAGGGGCTGCAAAAGCCATCTCGGCGTTACGCGTGCCGAGCACGTTAAACAGCCCGGCCGAGCCGGGCAGGACCTGCAGCTGTCTGAATCGAATCATCGCGCCGCGCCGTAATTAACTGGGCCGCCTTATCAGGAATCGACCCGGCGGCGCCCGCCAGCAAAAATTCAAATAATCTTTTGTGCCAGTTTAAATAGAAATGCGGACAAAGAGGCATTAAGTCTCCCGGATACTTTTATTCCCCGAATTTACTACAATGGCCTACTTTTCTCCAAGCCCCAGATCAACTTTTTAATCAGCGGTCGCCCGCGAACGTGACGACAAAATGGGAAATAGCATTTTCAAAAAATTGCCTAATTTTTGTTGTATTCGTTTTAGCAGAATAGAAACTTCTAACATTTTGATGTATCACAAAATGTATTTTAAATTTTGACGGAAGTTTAGCTTTACAGATAAAGTACCAAGCTTACTTTTAATTAAACGGCGAAACTAACTTAATTAGTCCTATACAAAAGATCCCCTTAATAAATTAGTTAAACCGCCCCTAATTATCGCCTATACAGATAGACCTGACAAACAGAATGCCTGATGCATTTGCAAACAGCCTGACTATTAATGAGGAACAGAACATCATCTTTCATTTTTCTTCTCCATTGAAAATATTCTTAACAGTTTGTATGGTGCTCGACAGCCTCTTGAACTTCCTAATGAAAAATAATTTAAAGATTCAGCTGCGTCTCCGGGATAATAAAAATTGTATGATTTTTAGAATCTATAAAATTGTCTTTTATGGCGTGTGCGCCGCGAACATCGTTGTAAATTCCAATATTCTTTTTTAGAACCAGGCAGCAACCTGATACTTCGGATATAAATCATCCCTTTAAAGAAGTGCTGAATAATTCATCAGGCCATGTACATAAAAGATGTTGAAATATTAATATGAGCTTTAGTGATATTGCGGCGAGCAAGAACTTTCTAAACAGCATTGCCTTGCGCCCGCAAAAGGAGTGCAGCTTTGCACTCGATATGGAGCATTGGCTAAAAATTTGTTTAATAAGTAAAGCACGATAATAGTAATTAACAGCTGCCAATTAAGTTAAGTTGTAGTAAACTAGTAAAATATAAAGATTTATTAATAAACAACTGTGTAATTTTTTGAAGTTTTTTTTTATTATGATTCTTTATTGGCAATCAGAATGAAATACAATCTATGAGCCAATTAGATGGCTAGTACATTGGTATAAATAATGTACAATAATAATGACTTGGAGAAGCTAACATCCAGTGATGTTGCTTCAGTTTTATTTAATGTCTATTGGCCAACATTTTCTGAGTCTTCTATTTTCTGGAAGATGAAGCAGGGGTTGTAGCAGTGGATTTGGGTGGAATTCGAGTTTGGTGACTGTTTTTCTGATTCACTGACATATGGGATTTTGAGATCTGTATGTAAGGTATGGTTTGAGACATACCACGGCGCATCCGTTATGGCTCGGAGTATTTTTTAAAGTTAAAATATAAGTGAGGTAGTATCAAGCAATAGAGTTCTGTGGTTAGCACCCGGTAGTACAAAGTAGTTTTTATTCTCTCTTTTAGTTTGTTTTTATAATTATTCATTATTAATACTAGGACCAATGTTTGTGTCCAATGTTTATTAATAGTAAACAATACTGTATTACCTTAAGTTGTTTTTTTTTTATAGAAGTTGAACCATTTAGTGAATGTTCAATAACAAAAAAAATACAAAAGAATGTTTAATTTGTTCTTAAATTTGATTATAATTACCTAAAACGCTGTATTTGGACTTTCATAAAAATTGTCTGCCATAAAGAGAGTTTACGTTTAATTCTCTAAACAGGCTTGTTTTCTCTATCACTATATAAATAGATAAGATATATAAATAATCTATATATTTTACACAAGCTTGGAATTACTTTTATAAAAAAATGTCATAAATTTACGAAATCACCATCCTTGTCGCTGAATAAGTTTCTACATCTCAATGGAGAAGACATTAAATGCCTCCTCGTTAAAGAGAAATTCCAACGGTTCCAGCAATATCCATTTGCTTTAAGCGGTTTGGGTACACGCACTATATGGTATTCATCTGCAGCTGCCAAGGGCCGACCACATCGAGCCTAATCATGCAGATTTGTTGTGGCTGGATTTGCGGTTACAGTTTAACATTACCGATTTTTACACAGGCGTTGTCATAAATGACACTCATTCTTCGATAAATGCCATTAGGTGAACAACACTCAGTCATTAGAAACTCAATAATTGCACGTTGTTTCAACCAAATGTCATTTTGATTACTACAGTATGGCTACCTCATATTACAGGAAAACGATACTCAGTATTTTGATAGTCAATGAGTTAGAGAATATTATGATACTGCATGTGTCTTAAAGCAATATTACCAGACATACCGATTAGGAGAGGGGAGTGTTTAGTACAATTGGTAAAAAGGTCCCTCAATATTTTAAAACCTCACCGTTATGTACCACGTTATCCTAGAACAATCTGCCCAAAAATGTGAATGACTAGGTAAGGTCGATCATTATAAAGACTTGTAAAAAGAGTCTCGTCGTTTATATGTGTATATAATCCTAATTGCAATAATCAGTAATAGGTCGTGATGAGAACCACGCCCACTGCAACAATGGATACTCTTTTAGACCTCCCACCTCTGCACGTAGTGATTTAGGGGGAGGCAAGACTGAGTCACTACAGGCTGCATTATTCACTGTACAAGACACATACGAGTACAGGCCATACTAGAATAATTGATAGTCTAGGAGGCCCTCTGCTTGAAATGAAGACGGACCACACGACCTCAAAAATATGTGACGACTCTCTATTCGAGGTGATCATGCAGGATCGAGGTAGGAGCAAGACTTTTAGACAGGACATTGCACCTGGTAGCCTAATCTGGTACACAGATGGATTCCGGAGCAGGAATACATGCTAAGGCTCCCAGGGTAGAGCTAAGCTTTCCCCTGGGTCAGTATGCGTCTGTCTTTCAGACAAAAATATACGCCATACTCCATACTGTGCGTGAAAACGGTAAGAGGGTTTACAGGAGCAAGCGAATCTATATTATATCAGACAGCCAGGCAGCTTTAAAGGCTTTATCAAGCACAAAAGCATCATCTAGATTGGTATAGGAATGCATCAACGAACTCAATGCACTAGTAGAACATAACATGGTGAAACTGCTATGAGCACCTGGGTATTGCGATATCTACGGCAATGAGAAAGCCGATGAATTGGCTAGGCAGGGATCTAGTGAGACTTATATCGGCCCAGAAGTGCTGCCCGAAGCTTTATCAAGGAGAGGACACGCACTAATCATCGAATGTACTGAAAGAATCGACCAGGCCATAATTTCAGCAAAACCTTTAATAAGGGACCTTGCCAAAAGAGAGCTCCTTAATCTAAGTAGGCCACAGATAAAGACAACCATAGGGTTTCTCACAGGACATGCGACTGTTAAAGAACACCTCTGGAAAATGGTGACTTTGCATGCAGACTCTGTAGCAAGGAACCAGAAACAGCCTTACACATCCTGTGCAGGAAAAGGCAACATACATTCGGGAGACTCTGTAAAGGACCTGTATCTGTTGATTTAGGGGACATCAATTACATATTAGTTGTGAGTTTATTGTATTAGAGTAATCACAATAAGTCATAGGCTGCAGTGAACACGGATCCATCAAGAAAGACATACCATAAGGAGGAAAAAAAGTGAACTAAAAATCTTCAGAATGTATTTGTCTTCTTTAAAAAGGAACATGTAATTAATATTGAAATATCAGAAAGCAATAAAATCAAAGCCCTTAGTGTATAGGTACGATTAGGATATATTAAATTACTTAATGACTAAAAAATTATATCCTTATAATTGGCATTCGAGGAATTCAAGTAGTTAAACTATCAAGAAATGAATATTGCCAAATACAAAGAAATTTCTCCCGTTGGAAAAAACTTTTTTAGAAAACGCCATTTACATTTCAGATTTTCAGATTTTTGAAAACGTTTTTGATTTTGATTATATTAAGAAGTTACAGCCAAGAAGACGTGGACAATTTGACATGAAGAATGTGAACTACACTTTTACTTCTCTGTTTCCACCATTCTAAACTTTACTTCTGTGAGGTGCTTGTGTTTTTCATTTTTCTAGATGACGAAGTATTTTAGCAACACGTTGGTTCATAAAATAATTCATGCCAGTAGGAGTGACTTAATACAATGTGTAAGGTTTGATATTTCATTTTGATTGTTTAAGAGAAACGCCATGAAAAATCATTTACAACTAATATGCTATACTATCGATTATTGAATGTAATAAAGAATATTTAACGATAAGTAATATTTGATATTTTGTTAAATATGAATGGATTTTTTAAAAAAATCATTAAAACCATCAACATCTAGAAGTGTCAAAAAATAAAAGAAGAATAGATTATATAGCGATAAATATGTTAAATATGGTTTTATCATTATTAACAATAAAATGAAGTGTGCTATTTGTCGAGAAGTCTTGTCACAAGAAAGTATGAAACCACAAAAATGACTTTCAATTTAAATAGCAAACATCCATACTAAAAAGACAAATCCGCGAAATTCCGGGAAAGTACCTAAGTTTCCTCCACAAGGAAAAAATTACTTTTATCAATGACCACTACTTATAAAAAATCATTACTAGGAAGTTATTGGATTACATTTCGCATTGCAAAACCACTAAGTCACATGTAACATAGTTACTGAAGATTTGGTTTTACTACAAGCTGTTAAAAAAGGTTGATAAAAAAAGGTTACAAAATTGAAGACAGTACATTTCTTCTATAATACTATACAGAAAAGCATAAATGAGACGGGAAACGACATTCGAACACAAATTGCTCTATCTCAGTTTATATCATTCATAAGACACGAAAAGTGATATTAAGAATGTTGTCAACACCATTAGAGGCCACTTCTTCTTTGCATATAATCACAAATTTCTGGTATTAGCGACCAATTAATTATATTCTTCTGGAGACTGTGCTATTTTAAGTAGGTTTTCCTTTTATTTTCCCCATAATTATCAAAGAAAATATTTGGCATTTTTCCTCTGTACAACATACCCGAAATATTCTGCCATTCTTTTCTTTGTTATGGAAATAACTCTTGGCCTTTATTTATTTTACTAGGCACCTTGTCATTTGTGATTATCCTGTCTGCTCAGGAAATGCAACACATTTTGCGATACATCGCCACTATGAGCGGGAAGTGTTTATTGACACTTTTACGACATTAACGGGATAAATTGCATTGATATATAAACTGGTGGCGCTAAAGCTATAGCAGAACACCAATCTGATTTTATTGTCATGTATGACAAATTACAGGAAATAATGTCAAATGCTACATAGTTAATATTTTTTGTGTATTGAAAAGCTATGGTTTCAAAATAGATAATTTCTGAAATTTTGTTATGAATTGCCATTCAAGTTGGAAATTCCCCCAATGGAAAAGCGTTAGAAAAGTTTTGCGGACAATGGTTCTTCATATGTAAATTTTCTTTATTACAGAAATTAGTAAGATACCTTTCGGGGGTAATGTCTTGGAAAGTGTTATCCAGTTACAAATTGAACTTCTGTTGTACTTGCAAGGTGAGAAATCATAATATGTGAACATATTTTCCAAATTTTTTTGGCTTCTTTGACTGAGTTTTCTTACAGATACTTTAAATACTTAAATTTCAAATAATATTGTTGAAGGCTGTGGTATTAATATAACAATTGCTGTATATTTATGTATATGATTAGCTATCCCGTTATTAAGCTTTCAAAACACCCGCAGCCGCCCTTTCTTCCTACTGAGCTATAGGACGACGACGAAGAAGAAGCCGCATATTAAAACAATACACGAGTGATAGTTGACTTTAATTGAAAAAAGAAGTTTGATACCTTCCAGTGAATTTAAAAACTGATACAAAGTTTAGTTAAGTATAATAAGGTTGGCCCAAAAATTCGCACTCAAAATCAAAAATAATGTTTTTGTTTCTTTAAATTATTTCATGTTGGAAATTGTAATCAACATATTCAATCACTTTGCAAGATGCTGACGCTGATTACGAAATTATATATAGTGAACTTTGAGTTTCGTTACAACATTTTTGAAAGAAGAGATGCTACCGAGGCAGTTTCTGAAATTTAAGGCAAGGAAACGGTTGCTCAAAGAACAGTCATAAAATGATTCAAACGCTTCAACAAAGGGATTGTGATCTTAAAGAAAAGCCTTGTTCTGGTGGTCATCTAAGTTGAACAATAAAGATTTGTTGACAGCGTGATCTGGTGTCGGTTCTTGGAGTGTCATCCTATTAAACTGTGCTCAAACACTTGCATCAATCGGACCTTGTTCATAAGAATTCACCGAAGTACAGATCAACAAACAAGTCGAAATCTGCCATCAATTGCTCAACTAAGGAGGAATTCGCCAAGTTGAACAGCGTCCAGATTTGTGCCTTTAGATGAAATTAAAAAAGCGTGTCAAGAAGTCTTTGTATTCAAGTAATCAGAACAGTACTTTTTATCAAATTTTACTACTTTCAGACCGATGGAAAAAATTGAGCACGAACTTTTTGATCTAAGCACTTCTTAGAGAGTCAATTTTCAGAGTTCTAAACAACAGCTCTGTAATTCTTCTCCAAATTATGACAATTACAAGTGAATATTAAAGCTCTTTTTAAATTACAAATTTCTTTCAACGTGGTGAGATTCCAGCAAATATGGAAGAAAAAGTTTTTGAATTTTAAGTAATGGAATGTTAAAAGCAGACATTTTTTCCAAAACCCAGATCAGCCTTTGGACTAAAAGAATGCAGAATACTCCGAGCTGACGAACAAATCTGTCAAGTATTTGGTCATCATATTTATGCAAAATTTCTCGTTTATGTTCTTTAATACAATTTTCTAAAGGGCCGCAATCCACATTTTAGAAACTACTAATGTACGTGATTACTATAGGTAACAAAGATAATTTCCTGAATCTAGTCTCTCCCATTTTAATTTTTTTTAATTAAAAATATGGCCATAAAGAAAAATTCTATGTATTTTACAATCCTATTTTTCCAATTCATTAAATGAACAAGAATAGAGAAACTGATTGAATGGAAAATCATTGTAATAACCCACATATATTAGTATAATTTCGCCAAGTTGAGCCTGAAACATGGAGTTTTACAGACATTGAGGTAATATTGAAATAAAAACTATTCAATACACATTTTAAAACGCAAGTACAATTGTTGGATGTCAAAATACCTAGAATCAGTTCGCGAATTACATAAAAAGTTTATAGATGACTAATTCCTCATAACTAATTGTTGCATCGCGAAAGTATAATAAGGAAGTAGAGTTCTAAAATGTTGTAGAAATTGCATATCACGTAAAATATTTCACTCAACTAAAACGTTCAAAAATGTGACGATTAAAATCGCATAAAAATGAAAAATTAGTTGAATATATATACTAACAAAATACTAAGAAAACGTTTAGCCAGACCTAGGTACGTTTTGAAACAAAGCAGCGTACACTAATTGACTTTTCCCCTCTCCATGAAAAACGAAACCTCCGGATTAGCCGAAACGTGCACTAACGCGCAGCGATCCCCAGCAAGTAATTGCTCTGTCATATCTGCCATGAGGGCGGTAGTTGCTTTCGATAGCGAGCGACAAGCCGGGGATGATATTCCCCGAAGATAAACTTAGCGGCGAATGGAAACCAATCCGCAAAGTGGAGGCGCCGATGCATGACGCGGATCGACTGGCAGGTTCCTGCTGATTTAGCAGCAATTACGGCCGTCTCACTTAATACTTGCAGTTGATTGTCTGCGGCCCGATTCGACTGCCTGCGATTATTCAATCTCCTCTTTGAGGCCGCAGCTCAACACTAAGCGGCCATCTCGGGCGGTTTTGTTTAGGTTGGGGGAAATTACGAGCACACATCAAAGTTAGATGAGAATTGGCAATTTCGCTAGTTAGCGTAATTGCAGTAAAACAAACAAAGGACGTCATGGGAGAATTGGGAACTTCGATAATCTACCGTGGTCACCTCCCAAGGTATTTCTTAAATAAACCATTATGACTAGTAGCATAGAACTAGAGTGCTAACGTATGCATATGCATACATGAAAAGAAAAATAATTTTCTATGACTATACAAGGTTGTCAAGTTAATTTGGAATTTTTTGTTGTATCTTCTATTACGCAACCCAAGTTAGCCTTACGTAATAAAAAATCAATTGTCGACAAAATGAGCCAAAATTACGATCGCAGAGCTGCTATGGTCGAATCCTCTCGCACCCGAAAATCACTGGCAGAAATTATTGTGTGGTTTGAGTACAAAAAAACTATAACACAGCCAAGAAGTACAGGAAATCTGACCACCAGTTAGAAGGTAACTGCTAACGATGCAAGTCATAGAAAATGATCAGGATCCTGGGTGCAGCATGACTGACCTGGAAAAAGAAATGGGTGTAACGAGGTCAATAGTAAGCCTATCAGTTCACCAGGACCTGTACTAGAAGTCTTTAGTTCTGCAAAACCGCCAACTGTTGACCGACAAAAACAAGACGCCCAATGACTGTTGCATTACGTCAGATTGGACAGCTCTAGCTTCTTGAGTTTCTTTTCGGACGAAAAGAACCACATCCAAGACAGGAAGGTAAATTGCCAAAATGATCTTTGGATTTACCAAGATACCTTTGAAGTGTCTACAGTCATGCATATAAAGATGGTGCTGAAGATTGTGAGCAGCGAAGGGGATGAAATAGCGCCCCACTTATTTGAGGAAAGCCTGAAGGAGACTGCCGACAATACTGGAGACAGTCGTAAAGCTTTGGATAGAGAAGGTGGCTGCTGGGCAGAATTAAATGTTCCAACAAGACTTCGCTCGAGCCTACAAGGCAAGGAAAACCCAAGACAGTAATTTGTATCACCACCTTTCCCCGACTTGTGACCACCCTTCAGGTCCGACTGCAATCTTCTTGACTACTACTTATGGGATGTCGTCTATTGAAAACATTATAACATCGAGAATAACTTAGGGCTTCCATTATAGAGGCAATGGAACATACGGGCAAGAAGTTGTGTTGGCCTAAACGACAACCCAACCCTTTTCAATGCAGACATCTCTAAATGCTTGTAATTAAGATTATCTTAAGAGGTGAATTAGTCTCAAATTGTATTTTTAAAAATTTTAGGATATTCGGAATGAACGATCAGGGTTATACACTATTTGATCAAAACTGTTTGGAGATCTATCCCCAACTCGTTAACTGGCGTCTATAGGTCACTATAACCCAACCAGTAGTTTAGTGTCAAGTAGTATGAGAAGAAGGAACTCAGTGCCCCTAAACGCATTTGACAGAAAATCCATCAGACATTTCAGTCCTTCTCAATTCAGCTAACTCAACACTTAGTGAGGTGGAGGCAAAACCACAACAAAACTACGGTTGAGTAGGCCACCCGTAACGACAAAAAGAAACTGCAATATTATTTTATAAAAAATCATTCAAGAGTTTCTTATTGATACTGCATATCGAGAATTAAAACAAACTACATTCTACCGTTGAGCACCTCCAGTGGTGTAAATATTGACTGAAGTGAGGTTTTACCATGTAG
Source organism: Sinelater perroti (assembly GCA_036346155.1). NCBI lineage: Eukaryota > Metazoa > Arthropoda > Insecta > Coleoptera > Elateridae > Sinelater > Sinelater perroti. The sequence goes on from JARFIY010000046.1 coordinate 16,837,959, forward strand.
CTGCTAAAATTTCTAGTGCAAATATATGTCTTTCATGAATTGCAATAGCCCCCCCATCCCCCATCCTCTAGTAACATTGAATGGAAATGTAAATGCAGAAGGACACAACAATATTTTATCCTTTCTGCAATAGAAAAATAATTTGGTGATGATTTAATTTGCCTGAACACCTTTGGGATGATTTAGAACGTCGGGTTTGCTCCATGTCTTAACAGTATAGATCAAGAAAAGTTCTGACTGCAAGTCTTAAACAAGGGTAGACTGACTGAGTCTCCTGTACTTAATTACGATTGCTATCAAAGCGATTACTAAAACTTACGATATAAAGTAAGTATGATAACAATTTTGAGTAACTGCCTGGATATTTTTGATGATTACAGTGTATTTTGGAAAATTGTTATTTTTTATATTGTTTTTTATATTGATTTTTAATATCCAATCACAATTTTTTTACCTTCATTTATTGTTTTATGCATTTATTCGGTATTTTGTTCTAATTATACGACTTTTATATTGCTTATTGCTTCTGACTTATTTTTAAATATTAGGTTCTTTAAATTTTAGAAACATAAAGCTTGGTTTTTCATTTCCTCAAAAACGTGTTTTGTATTGTAGAATCTAGAAAGCTTTAAATCACATCTGATGCCACCCCCATTTTAATTAAGTGGCTGATATTGTTTATGTTTCCCTTAAATTAATAGCACAATAGTTGTGATTCTGCAGAGCTCATCTATCCACAAAGCAGCTGTGCGTAGAAATTCCAGGCAGGCAGGCATCCAGAGGTGGGGCAAATTAAATTTTTTTCGGCAGCCCACAATGGAAGCGGAGCCGCGCCTGTAGAAAGTAATAACAATTCTGGCATTTCAAAGTCGGGGCGAAAGAAACTCGAATATTGCAAATACAGAGATATAGTGTTTGCTCGAAACTAGTGGGATAGCACGGAAGGGGTGTGCTGCTGAATGCCTGGATATTCCTGGGGCTGACAGCGATATATTCTTTTCGTGAAAGGCGAGTTTATTTCAATAAACGGCAGACGTCAAAGGGCACAATGCGAGGCGGCGGGTGGTTGATCCTTTAAGTTATTCACATGTTACTCTAATGCCCGCGCTGCGGCAGAAATAGTTGGGGGCGCTTTTCTGAGAGTTTATCTTCTGTAGGGGGGCTACGCAAGCAATTCCAGAATTCGCATTTCTTCTAATTGATAACGTTCACTTTGCTTAATTCAGAATTGACACATTTCCAATACGAGGTCAGACGAGAAACTTATAAGATCAATTTGTTTTACATATTAGGTTGGGTTCAATTTTTTTTGCCTTTTCCCGTCCCTTTGTATTCAACAACAGACATTGCCATTTTCAATTATCTAAATATTTTGGATGTAATGAATGAACTTAAAAATTATATTTCTGCATTAGGTAGGTTTTTAAAAAATAAAAGATGTGCGTTTTTGCATTTTAGTGAAACATTGTGATTTTTAACAAAAAAATTTAATAATCTTAATAGGAGGATAAAGAGCTATATGCTTCATAAGTGGAAAAGGGAAAACAATACTAATAATCTACTAGCAACCCTATATTATAAGCTCTTATCTTATTACGCCACTAGCAAAACTTGAATTATAAACTGGAATTAAATAAATAACATTGCTTTTTTCTGTTTGATTTATGCCAATTAGCTTAATTACCGATATATTTTTAAAAGCTGTTATTTCCAGAAACGTTTCATTTATATATAAGCAGTAAAAGAGCATGGGAAGGCATAAAAACATGGATCGTAATTACCGCAAGTTTACGTTCAATTATAAATTCCGTACTTCGGAATTTGCTAAAGCAATTTTCCGTACATTTTGCGCAATAAAAATAAACAGCAGACGCGCACGTGTCTCGAAAACAATTTTTAATTTACAACAAACATTAGGAGCCGAAAAATGGGTTTACAAAATAATTGAATATGTAGTCCCTGAACCGTTTTTTTGTTATAAGCTTGAAGCGAATTGGTTACGTGATATGAATCGGTTTCCTGCTTGATCTGCTTTTGTGATTGCTGATCGCCCTGAGCAGTCAGATCTTTTTTCCGACTGTAAATTTAATAAATCCGGAAGGAAGGCAAAGCAAATATTAATCAAAGTTTTTTGTCCTTTAAACATTGGGAGCACCCATACTTATACGTGTATAAAGTTCTTAGCTTTAGATTTCACAGGACGCAAATCACCGTTTACATGTAACGTATTAGTCCACCCTCCTGCGGTTTTAAAGCAATGACATTTGGTCTTTCGAAACATCATGCGATTTGGCGTTTGATGCACATAAACTCAATAATCAGCTGTGTTCACGATGGCAATCACAAAAAGCATATTCGATTTTCTATCCACTTCGCGTTTCAACTTAAGAAAAACGCTGCTGAAGCCACCGAAATGATTTGTGCTGCATATGGTGAGAATGCTGTAAGTCATGCAACGTGCAAAAAGTGGTACCAAAGATTTCGCGGAGGAGAGTTTAGTCTTGAAGATCAACCACGCGCTGGACGCCCTCAAACATTTGACACGGATGAGCTGCAGACGCGTTAAGCTGGGAACTTCTCCCACATGCGGCGTATAGCCCAGACATGGCCCCTTCCGATTATCATTTATTACAGTCGTTGCAGCATCACTTGGCTGATACGCACTTCAAAACAGAAGAAGAAGTCCGAAAATGCATCGATAACTTTATCGTCTCGAAGCCGGTGAGCTTCTATCACCAGGGAATTCGCAAGCTACCGAAAGATGGCAAAAGGTCGTCATCGATGCCAACGGAGAATACTTTGATACTTAAGCTTTTTTTGTTTGTTTTTAAATAAAACTTTAATTTTGCAGAAAAAAGCTGAGAACTTATTTATACACCTATTAGATGTTGCTGTATTTGCTCTAACTAGAAGCCGAATATTGGAGAGCTTTCATTACTTTATTTTGATTAATTGTTTAGTGTTTACCTTTTTGTACGAGGTTCATTGCCTCGTATATTGTTAATAACTAAGCTATAATTTAGATTAAAAAATGGCCACTAACAGCTTGCTATTATAACTATTACTACTATTTCTGATAACTAGCGTCTGTATAACATTTTGTCTTTTTTAAAAGATTTTCTTTAAAATATAACTAATAATTTAATATTTTTTAATTTAGCAAGGTTAAACCTATTTCTCCTCGGAAGAAGCGACTAGAAATACACATTACATTTTTGAAATTGTTAGCGTGGTCCAGTAGTTGAGGCGCGGGCTGCCGTGCAGACAGATCCGGGTTGCATACCCGGAGCTGACGGGTGACTTAATCAGTTACTAAAAATAATTGAGTACCTGCGTACACTTTGAACATGGGATAATAATGGCGCTCGTCTAAGGCGCGGTGCTTACCACATCGTCCCGCATCAGATATAATGCACGATAACTAGGTACAATGGCTGACATATGAGAGCCTTAACATCTCAGTTCGCAGGCCGTGCTATATGTATATGTACATACATATCTACTAGTGCTACTGTGGAACAACTACGACTTGTACAGCTGTTATTAACTATAAACGTTTTCTTCCCAAGCCTGCTTCAAATAAAATAAATAAATTTATTACAGAGTTTACTGTTCTGTTATATCTCACACTTTCTAGGTCATTCAATTATGGTTCCTAATATCTGCAACTTCCATTCTTTCTACTACAGTTTAATGTATTTTCTGTTGTCCACTTTAAAATGTCTGACTTATTCAAATCTCTTTTCTTTTTCTTTTTACTATCGTTTACTGTGGTTTTATTTCAAAAGAATCTTTTCAGTAGATAAGAATAAGTTTGTTTGTTATTCACTTTTGTCGTATATTTTATTTTTTTTATATTCTATTCTGTTTACACTTACAGTGGTGTTTCAATTGTCATCTTCTTCTTTTTAGAAACTTCTTTTATCAAATGTCAAGTTTTTGGGCTTCCTTTCTATTTTATTGGTATCCATATATAGTAATAATGGTACGGCTCTAACGCCCCGCGTGGGAGCACGGCCTGCAAACACCTTAACAAAGGTTAAGGCTCCCATATGTTCGCTCACTGTGCCGGCCGTCGCGCACCATACCTGGTGCGGGGCGATGTGGGAACCACCGCGTCTCAGACAACCGCCATTTTTACCCCTTGTTCAAGTGAACGCAGGTACTCAATTATTTTTAGTGACTGAGTAGGCCACTCGCCAGGCATCAGAGAGCACCAGGAATTGAACCTGGGTCCGTCCGCATCCCAGCCCGCTCCTTAACCACTGGACCACTCTGACGGTCGGTATCTCTATATAGTTTCATTTAATTTTATTGTTTCTTGTATACTACTTGGTCTTGATGTTTTGTGATTTCACTTTACCGATGAATGTAATTTTTACGGCCTTTAGATTCCATTCCGTCATAAAAACCGTCGGTGCTTTTTTCAGGTGTTAATCTACATTGTAAACATTTTTAGCCGTTGCTTGAGCAAGGAGACGTTTGAAAGACATATTTGGTTGGTTGCAGCTGCAAGTGGTCTTTGCTTGAGCAGTAAAAACGGGTCAGGTGGTCTAGACGGTCAGGTTGGATCTTCGATCCCGCCAGCTGTTAACCACACGGACTGTCTAGCCGCTGTATGCCCTTTGATGTGGTTAGTTGTTTAAGAACTGAAATGGTACAAATGTTCCAAGTGGTCTAGCCACCAGACAGAGTTGTGTACTGGGCTTTCGGTTTCGACAGTAGTTGGCCGCAAGTGGGCGACGGGCCGTCTGGACTCAAAAATAGTTTTAATGGCGTTTCGATTTTTTGAGGCAACGTTGTTTGGAACAGGATTTTATTGGTGAAAAAATGCCACCCGTTGTCTTTTAATTATTTTAAATATTTTTATTTATTGTTTAATGTATCAGCCATGCAGCTTAATTCTTAGCCTTTTTTATTGAATATAAGAATTCGACTACTGTTTGATCCTTGAAATCATTCGTTTTACTTTCTATGCACTTGCGCCATCTGTCAAATTCAACTTCAAAAAAGGGTTAGTTTGGAGTTGGTAATTTTGACCATATTTTTCTCGACATCTTTAATAGTAGTGAAAAGATTATTAGCTAGGTAGTCTTGGAGAGATTTGAAGAGGTGAATAATATGAAAGGGGAAGTTTAGCAAATACGTTGGGTGTGATAAAATCCCTCAAGCCAAGTTGGTTATCGTTTCCAAAATTTTGGCGGTTTTAAAGCAAAATGGTTTTCTTTCCTTGGCAATACAAAGTCTTTTTGGATCCACCGCGTCACCGTCACTTATTATAAGTAAATTGAGGTGTTCACAGTTTTATCAGGTAGAAGCAACCCACAGTGTACGAGACCCCGCTGATCCCATCATATATACACAGTCTTCCTGTCGTAGATATTCGGTCGTGTGGTTCTTGTCGACGATGCACTTAGATAAACCCATAATTTTTATTTTTTGGTATCACAGACAATCCAATTTTTCGCAGGTTACAATATGGCGCAAGAAATTTTTCTTCTTAAAATCTGGAGAGCAACGACATATCGTCCACTCTTGTTCTCAGCTATGAGTTCGTAGAGGACCCAACGGACTTTTTGTAAATCCTTCTCGGCTTGTGCAGACGCTTAAAAGTGACTGGATGTGTTACTTTGCGTGTTCTGATTGTGTGAGATAGCAATACTCTTCCAAAAGTTGTTCCAGTTTCTTATCTTCGACTTTTATTGGATGTCCGGGGCATTAGCCGTTATTAGCAAACATATCTATTATCAGATTATTTAAACCGCTTCTAGCAGATGTTGTAGCAAACAACATCCTTTTCTAAAGTCGAACAAATTTTTTCTCCAGCTTCACCTTTACGTTTTCAGTTGAATCGCGACGATGGGGCAGTATCCTGCCCGACCCATGATTGTTAGGTTAAGTTTGTAGGCAGGCATTTCTTGGAACACATTATAAAGCTGATAAGTAGGGCTTCACTATAATTGCACTATACATGAATTTGAATAGGTACTATCATCGAATGTAATGAAGAACTAAAAGTTAAGTCATGCGCATAACAGGGAAAAGTAGATTTTGTATACATCTATCTTAAATTACTATTCTTATCTAATTGAGTATATTTTACTTGTAACTGAAAAAGTTTTCATCAAATTCAAATAAATTTATGTTATATATATTTTAGGAACAGCTGGATTTTTCCAAAAATACCTTCTTTCCATGATTCAAAGAAAGTCCAAATTCTATTTTTTTAGTTTGATGTTTTTTTAGAAAATTATCCATTATATTTAATAATTAGACTTTCAATGAGATTAATTCCAAAATTTCCATTTTTTAAGTAACTGTAATTCATCTTTTTGATACACAGTCAACTTATTTTTCATTTATCTTAAATTAGCAAACTTCATTTATAGATTTATACATTTGAAGATTGTAATAGACTAAAACCTTTATTATTTAATTATCCCTTTTGACTTTACTTATTGCGTTGCAGTCTACAATTTTCTATTTGTTTTTTATTATAGGACAAAATTTGGATTAATTTTTAAGTATGTTATTGATAGATTTTTATGGTGCTATCTAATAGTTAATTACTTTATGATTTTTTTTCTTTTTTGTAGGTTTGTAGTAGATATCACTGTTCTAATGATAGTTCAAATAATTTTTTTTATGAATAGATCAACAGATTACTTGCAATTAGGACTGTATAGCATTGTGCTGTTGCAATTTTCTATTTAATTTCTACTCTATGACTTGGTACTTCCATAACCATTGATTTTATAATATTAAAAAAATTCAGTTCTAATAAGATTCAAAAATTACGTAGTAATGCTCCATAAGCATGTAAATCTTAGTTTGGTATTTAATTTTACTTTTTGTTGATTTTTCTGATTTTTCACTGTATGGCCCAATATCTATCCATAGATCATCCCCCCCACTCCTTATGAAAAACCAAATTTACTGCGCGACAATAGCATTTCGGCGTTTCGGAGATCCAGACAGCTGGCTGAAATCGAGTACTCACCTTCAGAACGAATATCTCTCCGGTGGTCCTGTTTATGTCAAACTTGCTGTTGGCGGGGTTGTCGGGGTCAATCCCTTGTCCGGTGAGGAAGTAGACGATGTTTTGGGGCCGGTCCTTGTCGCCGTCGGTGGCCGTAACCTGCATACCAGAAGGACGTTAGCAGCTGCCTCATTAACCTGCGAGGCGTTACATAACACCGGCATCAAACTCAATTAGCCCGCCAGGCGGCCTTATTAGCAAATTTGGAGCAGCGCAACAGTGGGTCTTTAGGGACCGCCGCGCCGCCAGGCTAACAATGGTCGCAAAGGGGTGGCGGTTTATGCCGTGACAAAGCAGATTTTCTTGGTATCTCCCCTTGTTTTGGAGTTGTTCGTTCGACTTTGAAGACGCCTAGCTGAAGGCAGGGGCTGCGCGGGACAGTTGCTGCAAACAGTGAACGAGGAACCAGTCGCAAGCCTTTGAGCGATCTTACATGGATGCGGCGGTGAAAAACCCTTTGTAACAAAGGAGCAACCTTAATCAGTTGCAAGGTACTTCCCCCTCTAATATGAATTACTATATTGTCAATTACTCGTTCTCAATAGGAACTTACAAGGTAAAAGCATATCAAGGAAATAATCCCTCTCCCCTCTTACAAACTGAATATATCAATAAGAACGAGCTTGTGGTGACAAACAAGAAGTTTCTCTAGAAACTTCCGCTACTAAATAGATAATAAAACTGAGTTTCATTCGTTTTCCGTTTCCATTGATTTATAGTTTAATTAATTTAAAGCGAGAGGCGGAACAGCTCGAGAAACTTTTCCCTTACTTTGCATGCAACACTTCATTGGGAAGCTCAATTTAACGCATCAGCTCTGTTTCAACTTTTTTATCACTTCGCGGCTATAAAATGTAGTTACGCCTACAGGGATTGTTGGTACAATGTTACCTGAATTTACACAAAGCTCCTTACAAAATCCCTTTGTGAGCGCGGCGGAAAACGCGAATTGTCTGCATACAGCCAGGATAGTGCCTTTTCTGAATACTTCAGTGCGCATTAATTTGCATTTCGGTCTGCTGCGCGGAATTGAAATTAATGTCCGGGCAATTTGGCCAAAGAGAATGCGGCGCTGAAAGAGATCTCCGAGTAGTTTTATTGCAATCTCGTAACAAGAAAACTTTTGTAGTTCCACCTGCTTGCTGGTGGTAATAGCGTGGGTCTTATTGAAGTTCAAAGAACTTCAAGTGCTTTTTATGCCGCCGACGAGCTTCCTGGATGTCTCCGAGAGTCTACGTTAAATTTTAAAGCAGTTTAGGCTTTCTTCCTGTAGCCAGTTATTCCGAGATTTTATGGCGGCTGTTATTTTAAGCTCAAAGTAATTTACTTTAAATAATTCTCAGATCAAAAGATTCAAGGTGTGCATGTTGATACGTGTAAATATGTTGGGCTCTATTTTGTTGTATAAATGTATTCATAAAAATGAGTAGCGCTTTTATGAAAACCTGAGTGCCTCTTGAGCTTTTAGACTGATGGAATGTACTCTTCAAATCTACCGGGCTTAACAAAAAAGTAAGTTAAAATAAAAAATTTTACACTTCATGTCCCCTCGATTGTTATACTAACAAACAAGGACTCTTAAAATTAGGCCAATACTTTCCAACTGACTTTTTCTCTAAGGCTATTCTGTTACGCATTTTCATGAAAATATTAAAGGTTGCATCTTGTGTATTATCTTGAAACTTATTATTCCAAACTACAAAGAACATTGCCTGATAAGCTTAAAAAATATTTATAAAACTATTTGCGGGTCTTTTACAGGTTTATTAACCAACTGTACGACACACTAAATTAATGGAGTGATGACAAAGGGCGGTTAAGCATCTGCTAAGAGACATAGTTTAGATAAAGTAAAGGCGACATCAACTATTGTGCCACTGTAATGTTTAGGTATATTTCGTTAGTCTCTTCTAGTTAAAGTTTTGCACAAATGTGGTGAACGCGGTTATTATTGCTAATCACATACATATAGCACACTTAGTGTTAGTTTTACCTACACAGAATGGTGATTCGGTGCCACTAAAAACAAACACTGTAAATTGTTTTATGTTTATAATAAGAATGATGTCAACTAATTGGATTTAAAACTCTACAAACGACTGTTAGCAAACAAAAGAACCTGCTGACAGTGGAAATTCTTTGCCTTTTCCATAAGCGATTTGCCAAACTAATCATCAAAAGTACAAAGATGGATTTAAATCAATATCTGCTAGATTTATAGTATTCAGTTAGATATGGCATATTTACCTTTTGATAAAAAAAGAATAAGTTGTAATTTATATGCTAAATGCAAATTTTGAAAATATAATATCTAATGGACACTTGACTGGATAATTTGCATTGGTAAAGATTCATTGATTAGATCAGGATGTACAGATTTGTAAACAACTGATAATATAGATAGTGTACGCTAACTACCTTGAAATCCTTACATGTTATACCGATAATGTCTCTTTATCACTCTTCAACTATTTTAAATTAAGGATAATACTAGGCTAAAGCGTAACCTAAAAGATATAGCGGCGAGGGAAAAATCACATAATTTTCTTGGAGAGGTTTTTCCAATGGTTTCTTAAATTTTCACGATTGTCTAAACTAATTTTCTGTTTTTTTACGAAATCATATCAAGTATCGTATCCTTCAACAAGCAATTGATCGTAAATAAGTCTTTTATAGTCGCCAGTATACTTTTCTCGAAATCTTGAAGAGACTATTTATATTACGTTTATTTAATAAAAATCCGGTGTGAACATCACACGACTTTTCTTATCCTATTATTTGGGTAATTCTGGCAAAAATCCTGGGCTTAAAATTTTTTTTCGAGTTTCTATTTTATTAACTTTTACTGTAAATTCATGTTTACCTCGTGATAGCAAATTATTTTTATTCTCATGAATTTTTTGTATCTTTAACCGTTTAGATTCGCGACCGCTTTGCGACCGATTTTGCGACCTTGCGACCAAACGGCTATGCCGATTTTTACCAAAAGCTTCCCAAAAAAAAAAGTTTCACACTGCATCTCCAAGTAACTTGCATACCAAATTTCAAGTCTCTAGCTCTTACGGTTCTCGAGATATCCTGTTTACTGGCAGACCAACAGACACACACACACGAACCAATGGCCCAAACCAACTTTTTTGGTGTCCTGAGGCTATAATTCGTCCAGAAATGTGAAAAACTGGGTAGGTCAAATTTCCGCCGATTACATTACTTTCCTTATTATAGGATAAGGAAAGTAAAAAAGTGTTTAGAATCCTAACAAGGTAAATAATATTCAAATATAACACTTTATATTTTCAATACCTCCTCGCTGTATTCGATATTATCAAATGTTGGGAAAGTAATTTGTTAACCTTGTACATTTTATATTAGATAGTCCAAAATATACCAATTACGAGGTTTATACATGAAATAATCGCAATGGTTTAAAGTTACTTTTCTTTTTCTCCCCATTTGCCGGTCAACTGTCCAAACGCACCCTCCAGGCATTTCTGCCAAAGTATGCACATACGCACAGGCGTACGTAAGTTCAATAAATTACACTTTTATTTACGTCCAGATGACCCCTTTTATTAATTTTGATTGATATTTATTACTTATAACGACGTCGTCGTTCATATATCAAATCTTTAAATTTTCAACATAGTTGCTAGTGGCGTCAATCAATTTTTTCAAATAGCTGCGGACGGAATACATAGTCTTTTGAAGAAAGTCATTTGGAATATTGCTGAAGACCTCCCGAATCCTTATCCACAAGTCTTTCAGTCTGCGGGGCTTTGTTCTGTACACGTCTTCCTATCCTACAAGTAAAAATCACATTGAGATTTGGACTTCTTGTAGGCCATTCATAAAGTCTGCGTCGTCTTAGTTAACGTCCTGGAAAATCCCGGTCCAACCACGTGGTCATGCACAGTGACAGCAAAATGCTGCAGTACACCATCCTACAAGAAAATAAGGCCATAAATGTTATCCCAGTTAGATACAGTGGGCTACACGTAATCTTCAAGCAACTGTATGCAGCGGTCTGCATTCAAGGTGTTACGCACAAAATACGGGCCGTCATTTCGCAACGGTTACTTTTGGCGGAGGTTGCATCCTCTTAATTGTCGTTTTGAAATTGCTATTACGTAACACCGATTAATGACAGTTATAATGATTGGCAAAATCGGAATACGGTCCCGTCACTCCAGGGAATGTTTTCATACAATTCAGGCCAATCGACATCCCAAAGCAGTATTGGCTCCTCATATTCCATGCTGCGCCCGCAGCAAGTAAAAACTTCTGCGCACAATGAGGTGTCCAGAAGAGAAACTTCAATTTTTCATGCAACACTGTACATATTGCGTGTCTTGTTAGTCCACTTTTACTTTTGTCAGCTGCTGATGATCGTTTTCTGCACCGTAGCCACGGGTATGTGGGTGAATGGCAACTTCTCTTTGCATCGTTCACCAAGCCTGTGATCATTCCCCATTTTTGCTGCAGAATAACAGTGAAATTCCACACTTTATAGCGTATTGCAATTTTTGCTCACTCCTGGACGGTTAAGAGATCGGCAATTACGTAAAAAACGTTTAGTAAATAAATCTGAAATTTGCCCAAAATGTTTGTTTCTCTGCTCAATTTATAGTGATATTTAACCTTGTACTAAAATAACATTTTCGTGTACAAAACATCCCGTTTTCAAGAATGTTGTTGATTGATTAATTATAAATATATAAGCTATACCATTTGAAATAATTAATTAATTGGAAGTACACCTCATACCACAAGCGTAGGTAATTTTAATTTTATTCTTAAACAAGGGTGAATGCTTTTCTAATGTAAAATTTATATATAGAACTTCAAACTTTAGATTTACATAATATACGCGTAATAGTTAATTTTCTAGACAAATGTATAATTTTTATTGCATGGATTATTTTATATAAAGCTCACAATTTAAAAAAAAAACAATCCTAATATTAGAATTTCAGTTTTACAATTATTCTTAACTTGTCTTGTTATTTTATTATGTAGTAGAACACTACATTTCCCAAAAAACGCAATTGTATTTTACTTTTTTATTTTTAATCGTTCCCATGGTTTATTGAATTTCATCTTTATTAAACAATGTTGCTATTAGTAGGTTAATAAATATCTTTTGTTAGAAGTAAGTAGTGCTAGAGGTAGCTTGCTTAATATTTACGAGTCTGTAACATGCATGTATAGGGTGAACTTTGGGGGTTGAATTGTAAACGACGAAAGTTTTCTTCTATTTGTACATTTCGTATTTAAACACAAAGCAAAGTTATTATGACGCCATATACTTTGCAGCAACGCATCAACGTCAATAATAATTAATGCTGGTTTTTGCAAAAAACTAATATTGCGCCATGGGGCTCATTGTTCTTTAAAAGGCTTTGCAAATCGTTAACATTTTTGCATCTGAGGTAGGAATCATTGGCCACACTACTACTAGGAGATATTAAATAATTATTTTTAATAAAACAAACGATTTGAACTTGTATGATATGTAGTATTAACCAGATAAAGACACACAGCACGTAAAACACTCCCCTTCAAATCAAATTTTGTGGTCTTGTGATATTGTAGGGGGGTTACATCGATTGATCACCGCAGTCCTGCACTTTAATCTCATTAGAGTTTTTCCTCGAGGGTATTTAAAAGACAGGATTTATGTCAACAATCCTGTTATAATTCCAAGGCTAAAAGAAAACATCAGACGTGTAATTGTTGAGATAAAGCTGCACTCATAAGAAAAACTTTGCAAAGAAAGGATCGTTTTGTTTTACTCAGGAAAAACATCTTAAAGTTCAATTTGCATCATTTTTACCAATAATTTTCAAAATATTTATTTACTACTGTGTACAAATATAACCCGGAATTTTTAATTTAAACTGCGCGGGCATTTCGTTGGGCACAAACCTTTTTAGTTTTAATTTGGTAGGGCTGCTACTGACATCTGTGTCAAATTTTAGGTTAATATCTTAATTAGTTGAAGAGTGACGCTCGTTTTCGTAAACAACCAAAATTAACTTTTTCGATTTTTACCATGTCAGAAAATATTCAACAAAGAAGTTCCATTAAATTTTGTGTTAGAAATGATATTTCTGCTGCGGAAACGGTCAGAATGTTACAAAAAGCCTTCGGTGAACAGGCTATGTCTAAAACACAAGTATACGAATGGCATAAAATGTTCAAAGACATGAAAGACATCAAAGACGTCCAAGAACATCAACTGACGAACAGCACGTCGCGAAAATTAAGGAATTGGTGCTCCAAAATTGTCGATTGACAACTAGAGAGCTTGCTGACATCGTTGGCATTTCAAATGGATCAGTCAACACCATTTTGAACCCTCAATTTGTTCGTGACCATTTCGCTAAAAATTCTACCCATATCGTTCCGCAACCGCCGTATTCGCCTGATTTAGCTCCATGTGACTTCTGGCTATTCAGAAAAATGAAAAGATCGCTCCGGGGACACCGTTTTGACACGATAGAAGAGATTCAAGCCGAATCGAAGAAGGTGCTAAAGGCCATACCGAAACAGGACTTTTCAAAGTGTTTTGATGAGTGGAAAATTCGCTGGCATAAGTGCATTGCAGCCGAGGGGGATTACTTCGAAGGGGATGAGATAGATTTTTAAGAATAAATAAGGATTTCAAAAATTATAACAAAATTCCGGGTTATATTTGTACACAGTAGTACTTAATGGACAAAGTGAAATATTTTCAAAATGAGATGTCGTGATTAAAATTGATGATAAAAAATTATGTAATTTTTCTAAAATTATCAAACTGTGTTTCTCAACATGTTACTGCTTTAGATTTTTGCAACTGCGCATAGTCTATTGGTAGACGACGCTCGAGTGGTATATCCTTGAGCAGCACAAGCAGCCTTTTAATACCCCCTCATGGAGTGATGAATGCCGTGCGCTATTACAATATTTTAAAAATGGTCATTTTTATTTACTGAGCTGCGCCAATACGCAAAATTTTCTGTATCCTACAAAATCCTCAACAACTCCTTGAGCGACCTCTCCACAGTCAACGTATAACTGTTTAGAATCCTGTTACGGAATTTGGCATTTGTTTGAAAACGCAGGACACACAGTAACTGTCATATCTACTCGCTATGTTGTGATCTTACGCAACTTTCTGAAGCTTAAACTCAACGAAGTTGGAAATGCACCACTCTGATTCCAACAAGATAGTGCTACCGCACACATGGCGAAAATTTCTTTAATAATTTTGAGACAAATGTTTCCAGGCCGCCTCATCTTATTACCTGACCAGCTATGTTACCAGACCTTTGCAATTTTATATGGGAACTTCTGAAGGCCGCGGACTATTGAAGAATTCAAAGATGCCATTTGCAACGCGATCGCAATAGTACCAGTGGAAATAAGGCGAGGCTGCAGGAGCGCATCGCTCGTGCGGGCAAACATTTCGACGATGTTCTTCAAAATTGGTTAATAATTAGAATGACAAGCATTGTTCTGTAAGATGGTATAATAAAACATTAAACAGAATCTATGTTGTTCTTTGTATTGCTGTTTCGAAAAGGAGAAATCATTTTGCCGGACCCTGTATAATCTAAAAATATCTAAATCAAACATGATTAGTAAATTGGAACAATATGGTAATGAACACCAAAGTCAACATTATTTAGCTAATACAATGACAATTATTTTTAATTAAAATAGAAGTAAATTTTACTCGGTAAACGTCTGTGATGTTTAAGATTTAGATAAAAAAAATTAGCATAAAATATTTGGTTATCTAAATCAAAAATAATGAAAGAAGACAAGGCATGTTTCAGATATTTTAAACATCACCAACTGGGGACACTTCAAATTATCTTGCAATTTTGATCTCTAAAACCCACTAGTAAGAGACGTTCGGGCGAATACTTTCTTTTGAGTTATCCTTCGGTTCTTTTTCATGCAAACGGGATGGTTTGCTTACAAATAGAAAAATTCCCCCCAGATATCCGCAATAAGGGCTACCGGCGCAGCAGCACGGGAAAAATAAATAGAAATAAGAACTCGTTAAAAGGGGATAAATATTTGCCAGAAGTGAAGTGCGCGCGATAAAGCGGCAGCCGAGATGCCGCAGCCGTTTACGATGGCAGCAAAGTGATGGCGCTTTACAGCCAGCGCGGCGGCTACTTCGCACCGGCTGCAAGCACAATGGCGTTCTGGCAATAAAATTCCATCGGCGAGTAAATCAGGAAAGAATCGCGCGAGCGGGAATTCGCCGAAAGCCCGAGCATTATGAGAGATCAATTAATTTGGCGCGCGCGATAACACTTATCTTGGTCTCGCAGCGTCATCGTCGTAACGAATGGACTTTAAAGCTGTCCTTAAAGTGGATGCGCAGTTTGCGAACTCGCGATAAGTTCCCGAAGCTTAAATTAGCAGGGAGGATTAGCGCGAGCAGTGGACTACAAGTGCCTGCTTCGTTGGAGGTAATGAACACCCTCCTTCGTTACCCCCGATTGATGGAATCTCGATAACTTGCCCCGTCCGCCCATCCAGATCAATTAACGCGCGATCGAGGAATCTCGGCGAATCCGGCGCGAGCGCCCCGGCTTCCGGTAGGCGTTCAAAGTTGGCCCCCGGGAGCGAAAAAGTTGCAAAAATCTCGGAGGAGCCCGTTTTAATTTGTCAGCACTTGTAAATTTCAGTCGTTAAATTTATGGCGCCAGCGCGCAGGAGACTTGGCAACTTGTAAAGTAATTAATGTAATTGTTATGTCGCTGGCTTGACGCGCAAGGGGCGCACGGTTATGGAACCAAAACTCTTAAACCTAATTTCGCCGGCGCTGAAACGGTTTTTCAGTTACGCCCAGTTACCCTCATTTGCGCCGCGCCACTTACACAAATTCATCTCTTCGGGCCCCGAGCAGTTGTATAAAGCGCGAATTGACAGGGGCATGACGAATGTAGCAGCGCGGGGCCGGGCCCTCTGTCAAAGTTTATTTCTGGCACGAAGTTGTTAGCGTATATCTGCGCAGGAAACGTAAACAATGGGGAATTTGAATTTAAAGCAAGAAACCAGCTTACATATTAATCCATGCGGTGCTATTTCCGACTGGAATAAAGAGCCCCGATTTTCCACTCTGCTGCGATTGTTCGGGAGCAACTGCCGCTGATTTAAGGCCGCAGGATTTTAAACTTTTTGCAAATTAATTTTCCAGCACACTGCCAAAGGCGAACTTAAAATAATAAACACAGGAATATGGAACCAAATAATTTAGCCACCAAACTTAGGAATTCACTTGAGAAGCTTATTTAATTTTTAAATAAATAACTGCAACACTGCTACACCTGCATTCGTACCCTTATAATAGTTAAGTTACAGAGCACAAACTTTAATTGCAATTTTTCTCAAAAAACAAATCCATTAAAACGATAATACTAATCCAAAGCTATTACAACAAATTTTAGGATCAAAATTTGTTAAATAATCTCAAAGATTAATTATTTGAAATTTTTCTCGACATTAAAAAGCCATTGCTAGTCATTTTCTTTTAGTTATAAATTACAGTTGGTGAAGTAACAGATACTAGATATGTATATTTTCAACGAGATATGAAAGACCTCTCAATTTACAAAAAATAAATTTTAACTTGGGTGGGGAGTTAATGTTTACAGTAGACCTAGGATACAAAATTTCAGCAAGCCGGCCCTAAGTATTTTTCTTTTATATTTTAATTTGTCAAATAGTTTGTAAATTCCATTTACATAAACTTTATGCCTTTTTTCGATTTTTAAAATGTCTAATGTTGTTGAACAAAGAAGGTGCATTAAATTTTGTGTTTAAAGTGAAATTAATTCCACCGAATCGTTTAAAATGGCACAGAAAGCATTTGGTGATCAATCCTCATTAAGAGAAACTGTATTCCAGAGCCATAGGTAGTTCAGAAAATTCATAGAAGATCAAGCTCGTTCTGGTCATCCATCAGCATTAATAACCGAAGAAAATATTGGAAAAATTAGAAACAAAATAAGAAGACGTTAGCTTAACAATAGATTCAGCAGACGCAAGTTTAAGTGATGTTTTTGGTTTAAAACTTTTATCGGCAAAACTCAGCAATCATTATTCAACAAATATTGTTATCCTGTTCAGTAGATTAAAAAAATTACTTCGACAAACCCGATATAACTCAACTGAATCGACAAATGAACACTGAAAGAGGTGCTGATAAAAATTCCAAATGTGGATATAAAGTGTCTCCAAGTATGGATTAAACATCGTAATGGGAGGAGATTACTTTGAAGGAACCAAAATAAATTTGGAAGAATAAATAAATAGTATGTAGAGTAGTATATTATTGTTCTTCTTATTTCTATAATTAATTAAATACGTTTATTTTAATATATTTTTAGTAAATTTATAATTAGCAAGAATTGGCGTTTCCAGTTTTTTATTTAATTTTGGTTTAATTATGAAAGCTATTATCTTATAAGAGAAGAAGAAATAGAAGAGGCAATAAAAACGTTAAAAGTAGGTAAAGCCACCGTTAAAGACAATATCACTATGGAAATGATAAAAACAGAGAATGAGAAAGAATAAACAAACTAACAGAAATAATAAATGACGCATTAAGAAATACAAGAATACCGAAACATTGGAAAACGGACATCATCTTATCCATATATAAAGGACAAGAGAAATTGCCATAATTACAGAAGAATAACGCTCTTAAGTGCCCTTGGAAAACTGTTCGCAAAAATAAAGAAAAAAGAATAAGAAATAAAATTGATACAACCACAATGCGGATTCAGGGGGCGTGTAATTCCCACTCTGATTTAAATGGACAAACGCTTCAAGGTCAACAAAGCGATATGCCGAAGAACAAAGAATTCGGCGCGAGTGATCCATTTTAATAGTTTCTAATCTTTGGTAAGAACAAATAACGAAGAATCTAAGGAATTGCAACTAGACAAGCAGTTAAACAGGGATGTGTATCAAGCCCCATCTTATTTTTAGTGGTACTAGATGAGGCACTACATAAGGCTAAGAAAAGGTGAAAAAACTAACACGGCATACTGACATAGCGCTGATAGCAGCGATGGAAGAGAATTTACAACGCAACCGTAAAGTAAACGACAAAGAACTAAAGAAGATATACATAAGAATTAATTCTGCAAAAATGAAAATGATAATAATTTCTAATACAAAGAAAACTCACGAAATAAGATTAAACGGAACAAGTACAACAAATATTTAAGAGCAATAATAGAAGAGAACGGAAAGTTGGACAAGGAAGTAAATGAGAGACTGGGATCTTATTCAATACAATGAAGACAACATTCTTGGGAAAAAGAAGTACCGAAAAAGATAAAACCGAAGTTGTAAAAAAGTGGGTAGGCCAATAATCATTAACAGAAAGACAAAAATCAAGAATTAACGCAATGGAAATGCAATTCCTGGGAAAAATAGAAAATAAAAACTGGAGGGATAAATAAGAAATGAAACGTTTAGAAAAAACCTACAAATAGAAGCAATTTATGAAAAGATTATAGAAGGGTAACTCACATGGTTTGAACAGGTTTGTCGACTGCCGGACAAAAGACTTACTAAAAGAGTGTTTGAAACGCAAGCATCGATAAGAAATAAGTAAGGACGACTAGATAAAACAGATAAAGGGGGAATAAAATGGGATGAAATACGAAACCGAACGCAATATAGAAAACGGTGGAGACACCAATACGGGACTCAACTCCATCAGCCTTACACCTAAAGGTAGGAAGGATAAGGACTAAGTAACTAACGTTATTATCTCTATTATGATATTTTTGACATCGTTGTACTGTAATTGGTCCAAAACCGCTAAAAAACTATCTTTCTGAAGAAAATATCCCTACACATACGCCTGAAATTGCAGCCGCCTTTGTATATAACCCAATATGCCCCCAGCGATTTTTATTTGTTTTCGAGAAGGTAAAAAGAGATGTCACATCTCAATTCCCTGACACTTCGCTGGCGCAACGATAAAATGATCGAGGGCCGGCGCGTGGAAGTAGCAAAAATATGGAGGCATCTAAAACCAATACGTTCGCCCCGCCCCGGGAGCAGCAGGAATTATCGGGGATGAAATATTCCGGCAATTTATATGGTAAGGGGTCCGACCTCCTCGCAATTGCAAGCGAGAAGCTTCGGTCAGATTTGCGCCCCAACTCGGCCGGGAGCAAACAAGATTTAGTTCGCGGCCGGCGCCGCATTTTTCAGGCTGAAACATGTTAAACGGTGCCACAATGCCCTTAATGAGCCCGCGCGGATAAATCAGATGCGGGCGCGCGGCGCGGGCGGCAAGACGGAAATAACAATCGGGAGCAGCGCCGCGGCGGCTGATTCGGCGCCCGCAATCCATCACCCGGCCGCGACACGTCCTTCATTTTCATGATAAGCGATCTAATTTTCGGGACAGCCACAGCTGAAAGGGCCTAGCAGCGGTAATCGCGCGCGTTGCGGGAGTTGATGTAGCTGCGAGCGCATCAGAGCTGCTGCTGCCTGCGGCATGTTGTTTGCGAGCAAGGAAGTTGCGGGGATGCGGCTAATGATTTTGTCAAAGTTCCCGGCCTTGGGGGATGCGGTCGGGGCAAATTACTCATGGTTACGCTGCGCGGGCTTGTCCGAGCAGGTGGCAGCTGAACACTTCGTTGTGTCCCAACTAGAAATGGCTGATGGGAGAAGCTTTTATGGTATACAGTCCACTTTTTTATGGTTTTCTATTTACTTCTAAAACTGATAAAAACAAGGAAGATCCAATTAATGAAAATCTAAACGGAATTATTTTCATAACAATCAATACAACTGTGGATAAACTCATATTTTCACTACAAATTAATTTAAAAAACTAAAAAAAAAACGACGTTACTCTATTGCTACAACCATAAACACCTAATTGTGTTATGTCACTGTATTTTCACAATAAGGAAGCAACCAATCTCTTAATAATAAAGTAGATACAAATTCGTTCTTTTAACACTGAAGTTACGTTATATAAAATAATAAATAATTTTGCCTGGGAGATCTAACTTATTATTCAAGCCCAGAAAAGGAAGAGAGTTATAGCGTTGAGCCAGCCATTCAACACATAGAAAAAACTCTAGCTAATTGCTTCCAATATGTATGTGAATCGTAAAACGACTTTGAACAAGAACAAAAGGACAAAAAAAATTTGAAAAGAGTGGAGGAAAAATATCGCGTGCATAGTACCGATATCAACAGAGAAAATGGCAACAGAATGAAACCATACCTACAGCAACTTGAAATACATAAAGTGTATATACCAAACAGAAGGAATTTATAGCAAAGATCAAATTAAAATAAGACGTAGTAATCATTAGCGAGACCAAAAAGCATTATCTATGGTCATATTTGGATCGGAGTACCTAAGCACCAACATGCCAAAAATGGAGTTCCGTACTTGTCAGAAGGACATGGAAGAAGTATATTACCACATTCGGTGAACAGTAGAACGAACGAATTACTAGAGTTGATATGGATATTTATGGACAAATATAATTGCTATACCAATATATGTAATTACTGATAATGCTGAAAACAAGCAGAAAGTTGCTTCTTTGAGAGACCAAATCATACAGAATTAAACGCACTGAAGTAGTGGAATATTTTGGAGAAAAAAACGATAACAAAAATTACCTTATTGATTTTTGCAAAGAACACGAATATATCGTCGCGAACACATAGTTTCGACATAAAGACATCTATAAATATATGTATATGGATAGATCTGCAAAGAAATCAAAAATGTATCATAGATCTTATAATAAGGAAAAATATGCAAACAATCATCATATGGTAGCAGGACATCTTTCATACACGAAGATGAATATTATAAGAATGGAAGAAGAACACAAAGGATTGAAAACCATAAAAGAAGATAATTTTAAAACAGATCATCTTCTAAAACAAGGGTATAATGAAAATGGAATAAAAAACAAATTAGATATAAATAAAAAGCCATCAAAAAAATCTGAAGAAAACTTTGACGCAGCAATTGAGGTTCTTGGTATTAAAATTAAGAAAGCTAAATATATAGAGAATTTTTTGGAAGGTCTAGGGAATATAATTTAAAAAAAATGCGTATATAAAATGGAACGTCAGAAGGCACGCTAGAGAACAATACGCGCAACTGAAAATTTTAGTATAAAAATAATACTAAAACAAACTATGCATATATACTGGATATAACTAACCAACAACAACCTGGAGAGCAATAAAAATTAGAAACAATACAAATAGCCTAGGAACTCTATCTATCGTGCACTAACATGGAAAATTTATGTAAAAGAGGAAGACATAATAGAAAATTTAAACGCTAATTGAGAAATAATAAAAAATATGTAGAAAGCACTTTCAAAGTCCAAAAACATCAAGATATGGAACTATTTAAAAATTGTGAGGACAAAGTTACAAAATAAATATAAAAGATATTTTAATATAATAGGGAAAGGAGACAATATCTCAAAGGTATAGAATAAAGCCTATATAAGCTAAATAAAAAAAAGAGGGACAAGAAACCTTACTCTATTTATAAGGGAATAAGCGTTATCCTATCTATGACTAGACTATTTTCTAGGGTCATGAAAAATAAAAAAGAAGAATTCGTAAATCTAAATAAAGAGCAAATTTAGGAAACAACAAAACGTCTCAAACAGTAAGGTCTATCATCATTATAATATATATGTTCAACAAGTACTGTATATGTGATATAGCAAATGATCAAAAATAACAGTTAGAACAGATAATTTAATCTAATATTCTATACTGTTCGCGGATGATCAAATGGTGTTAGCGCAAGATGAGGTAGATATGGAATAGAAGCTAGAGAAATTGAATGAAGAATTTGTAAGTGGGGTTTGAAACTTAATTATCAAAAACACAATATATGTGTGTAGGCAAATAGACACATAATGGAGGATAAAGAAATCAAAACCTGTACATTATTTAAATATTTGGGATCAGGTTTAAATCCAGCAGATATATATGCGAGAGAAGGATAAAACGTTAGTAAATAGATCTCTCTAAAGGATGTGAGACGGATGCTAGGTGACAGACGGTAAAAGAAATTGACGCAATCTCCAAAGGGAAAACTTTCTTAGGAAACCTATATAAAAACGACTATAGAGGAAAGAAGTTTCTAGGAAGTAGATCGGGAGGTACAGATATAGAAACAGAGAAAGGCAAAAATTTTCTAGTAAAAACCGAAGACGAAGAAGAACCTTATTATGGTTTAACAATTTTATGTATGCAGGGCGAAGGTGAATTTTTGATTAGAAAAGGAAAAAAATTTATATAAACGTATGTCCTAAAACGCACTAAAATATCGTAAATATACTAAAATGTCGTAAAATGTTCCATGGTAGTTCACAATATTGTTTTATAATGTTAATCCCTCGTAAGAACACCCAATTTCGGTTAAAGTGTGCTTTTTATATATATATTTGTTTCTGAGTGTTGTACAGTGCTGTTAAAATTGCTTGTTATTTATATTAGAAACAAATAAAGGTAATTTATACGGCGTCCAATAAATTCTCCGACAATCATAGGCAAATTGTTTGTTGTGACGTGCCAGCTTAAACCTGCCGTCATGACTGAAAAATCTCGATGGGTTGCTATAAACTTTAGTAGAAGGTAAATGGGTGGAACGGTCATTTACAGTGCATTAAAAATACGAGATAAGTCGTGTTTTTGTGTACAAAGTTATAACACGTTATAAGGAATGGAGTCGTTCATGTCCTGTAAGAAGTCGTCAGGCAATAAACAAGGTTTGGAAACGTCAAAATCTAGAGCGTTCTGGGGGAAAGCTGACTTCTGAAATAGGTATGAGGTAAAGCTCTACGAATTTCTTGCTCAGAGAAGACTTAAATATGCCAGCTTACGAAAAAGCAAACTTAATGGGTTAACAGAGAAAAAGAGCGGAAGCCAAACATATTTTTCAATTCGAATGAAAAGTTGATCATCTTGCACACTCTTTTAACTCTTAAAATGGTAGTGTTTACTTTGCCAAAACTCAGGATATTCCTGCGAACCATACCTATTCTCCGCTTCCAGAGTGCAAGTGATGTCAAGGTTTAAGAAGTCGTTTTTAAAAGGAGCCCCAAGTGTCAACGTAACTATAGAATATGATATAAGAGATATTTTAGAGAAGATATTAGCACCAAGATACCAAGCTCCAACACGCATTACGTGCTTCATGTAGGATTGGTGCAACGAAAATTTAAGCGATTTTTTGGATAAGAATGCGTGCTCCCTGGCTGCCTAAACTGCAACCCTCTTGATTAATGTGTAATCACATACGTTATCCAAGATTAAACTTTCTAATATTACAATGTGATTTACTTTTTAAGGGTGCCATATCTAAAGTATGAGATGAGATGTCGATAGACAACGTACATGCTCGTGCAACTTTTATTCAGAATAAGATTTACGTTGGTTATGAGGTCTACAGTTGGAGTTATCAAAGATTACTTGTGACTTTACAGTGTTATTTATCACATCTACAAAGCGAAGGTAACATACATATTATTGTATTTAGTACCTTGTCCTATTTTGAACCTTACTTATATTTGTCTACCAATTTATTAAACACCATGTATATATGTGGATAAGCGAATGGAAATGGTCTGGAGGTCACATTGATTTACTAGTAAATTTATCTTCATATACAGCAACCAAATCATAAAATTTTTGCTGTGGTGTGTGTTCGTTCGTGTGGGGCCAGTTCATTTGATGATCTAGGTCATGTTCGTACACCTAAATTGAGGAGAAATCTGGTAAGAGCTCCAGCAGCTCTAGTACACGTTCGGAACAAGTGACCTACCAGCGAGATTATTAGGGACCACCATAATTCCTCACGGCCCAATGTATCTACAATTCTTCAGAGACATCTTGCTTTTGATACTTGAAAATTGGCAGTGCAAGGCACGTTACTGATGTGTGACAAATCTCTAGCTTATTTCAGTTAACTTTCCTCACTTTTAATAAAAATTTCACCACCACGTGGATCGGTCAGTTAAATCCTCTTGACTTTCACCTCTAGAGCTACTTGAGAAGCACCATGCATGCTGACCCATATATATCTGATATGTAGTTCAGTAACGTGTCCTTGCATCCTGCGACGTTATTTAGATACAGTCGGAATATTTGATGGGTTCGTTAATCCGTGATGGGATGCGTTGGCGTTTACATTACCGGAAGGGAGTGGGCTGTTAAAGCATTACTAACATCTACTCTAAAGCTAAGAGGAATAAATGACTGTGTTCTACAATATAATCATCTAGTATCATGTACTTATTGTTCGGGATTATTCCTGACAGATGCTTATGTTCCTACAAAAATTACCTCCTATAGTTGACATTTACCTTGTATTATATATATAAAAATTATTCTGTTACCTTTTGTAAGATTTATTACGACGTGTATGCAACTAATAAATTATAGATCAGAAAATTTCATTTCTCACACATAGTAGCATACAACTGATATTATATAAAAACTAAGATAATTACTGTTATTTTCACATCGATTTAGTTATACACGTGCCCTTATAATTTGTGGAATATTATAAAAATCAAAAAGGTCATAGTTGCTTTACAACGAACCTTAGCAAGTTTTATATGTGTGTATTGTTATTAGTGTAGTTATATTAAAATGTTAACGAAAACGCAGCAACGTTAATTAACTCTAAATACAACAGGAGATTTAAATTGTATTACAGTTTAACAATTATTCTGCTTCAAGAGATGTAATTGCCACAGAAATGGTAAATGTTAAGCGAGCATATTTAGTTTGTAGTTGCTCGTGAGGCATTTGCCTTAATTATGTTTGCCAGATATGAGATTTTATTATAGATAGTTGGTTTGATTAAATATGTTACAACTAAATAATTTGAAAATTGATACTAAAGCATTTTTAATATATTTTTGATAGGTCTTTGGGTTTCAGTATCAAAAATTATTTAATGGTAGGTAGTATGCGTAATAAGTTGATTATATTTTTTGCAGTCTATTCAAAATACTGTCTCTTTCCTTAACAGGAACTCTTAGCCATACGCCGTGAAATTTATGATGGTTCAATACTGCATTTTAAAAACAGTTCCTGATGTTTTTCGATTTCCTTTACTAAGTCATCAATCTTGATGGAAGTGGATATTATAGTACTTCTAAAATTAGAATTTTTCCAATCTGTCGCATAATCCCTCGATAATTAGCAATAATGCAGATAGTTCAGATATCTTTTCTTTGAACTTCGCGAAATTTCTGATTACTGCGCGTTCTGAACAGCAAGGAGCGGAACTTTAATAAGTGTTGCTTCTGAATGCACATAGCAGCTCTCTATTTTATAATTGTCCTTTCTTTTAACAGTAACGTTTTTTTTCAAACTAGAAGAGGCTTTACTACATTCGTCGGGGGGGGGGGGGGGGGTATAGCAACTAATCAGTCGTTTCTCTAGGGCTTTTCAGAAGAGGAAAATTTATGCTAATATCAGTATCTTGTTTGAATAGTAAAGCCGTTAAACGACGTCAACTATTGTGTTGTTACTTATGGCGTATCTGTGATTGAATTTTTGCATATACGCAATGAATATTTGTGCTTTTACCTGTTGGTAATGGAAGAAATCACTGAAGATTTTAGTAAACCCTTAGGGAATATAACAGTATTTGAGATGAGAAATTTTGATTAATTTTTTAGATTTTGTGTGTTGGTGCTTTTGCCGAATATATAGAATATCATTATATTTATTTCATCGACACATTTGGTCACACCGTCTTTACAAGAATACTAAAAAAGATTGTTTATGTGGATGACTTACCAAAATCATTAAAATATCATTATAAATTTACGACCTGGCTAAATACAAACCTGTTCCCAGAAATGACGGATCAACTGAACGGTTAAAATAAAACCGAATAATTATAAGGACGTAAATCGTTTTCAGTTAAACAAGAAAGTGGAAATAATTGCGAAATAGCATGTTATTATTCCATACACACCTCTATCATTGCCTTATAATTTTAAATTAAAGCACTCTAAATCCCCTCGTGTCTTTTTTGTGATACTACAAGCATTTTGAGTATTTTAATTGCTGTAACAGTAAACTTGTCTGCTGTTCCTGAAACCCAATTCATACATACAGTTTTAACAATTGTATATTATAGAATTGGAAAGATCTTCATAGCTTATAAATATATTAAGCTCGAACCACAACACTCTAGAAACAAAACACTCTCAATCAGATATAAGTTGATGTGAAACTCCATCCACCTTTCGATATTTTATGAGGGCATGATTAAAATTGTCCCCTAAACATTGCGTTGTAGGAAAAGGGTCAGATTAAATATAATATAATATCCTTCAATCTTTATATTAACTAAACCTTGCCATGATGACTACTCAATTTCGTTTAATACATTTGCAAAAATAAATGTTAGGTGTGCGCCTAGTAGGAAGGTCAATTTATTTTCTAATTGTTTTTGTTATATAAACTCACACGAAAACGCTGCAATATTTAGAGAAAGTTGGATACAGAGGAAAATATGTAAACATGAAAAACAGCGATTCCCAAACAAATCTTCATGTTTATTAGTCTATCTAAAAAAATAAATGCTCAATGAAAGAGTCATTAAAACTAATAAAATTTCTGGTAGATGATAAAATTTTAAAAAATTAATTTTACTGAAATCGAAAAGTACTACAATCTTTTCTAATTTCTTTTCTACTTTCAACGAAAAAAGTAGTGGTGGTAAAATGCCCGTTAACGCCATTTAGAAATGTAAATTAACCTATGGTTTCTCTGAATCTGGTTCACTGCCTTCTGCCCCAAAAATAATTGGGATAGCATTAAAAAAAAAAACAAAAGTAGCGGAGACATCTTGTCAAAATAATTTATTTATTCGAAAGCAGAAATACAACGATTTGGGCGTTCAAGAAGTGCATCAAATGATTTCTTTTAACGCTTACTGAAACAGTGTTGAAATTACTGGTCGTTGACCATTGAATATTTAAAATTGATGCGAAACGGTTATCTTTTATTGCCAAGTGCAGATTAGGGAATAGAAAATAATTGCGTATATACGGGAGATATTAAAGCAAACAAATTGTCGCCATTAGCACTTTAATCTTTAGTTTCAGGATTGTATTCAAAACAGCACGTTTTATTATCAATTATGGTCATGGTTAAGTAGTTTTTGTCTCTTAGACCCTTTCTAATGATGTTTTGGATGCCCAACTTGGTACAATCTTTGGCTACCAGTCAACCGACTTAAAACAGACTCTTTCCCAGAACAAATTTTTCGGTTAAAATGTGATGATTTATTGTCTTGGGTATTTCAAATTCCGTTTTTATAAATCACTGAAGATTATTTCGAAATTTTCATAAAATCACGCACATTTCTTTCGGTCATTATTTCAGTTGCTCGACCTGAACATTTATCATTCACATCCTCTTTGCCCCTTTTCAGTCATCGATGCCACTCAAAAACCTGTGATAAACGATGATCTCTAAAAGTGATCTTAAGAATCTGAAGCAATATTAGCGTTTTTAACACATAACTTAATGTCGATTCTTTGTTCTTTATTATTTTACTACCCATAGATACAAAATACTGTTAGTTAGTGTATCATATCTTGGCTTCTAGTGAACGAAATAACGTACACTTTACGAATTAATCTTCCACCAACAGAGAGTTTAGCACTATATTCGTTATGTAACCCAATAGTATGGTAGAGTTAATGAAGCAGCAGTTAATTGATATCTAAAAGTTCTCATCTCTGTAATCACATATAATATTTATTCCATATGTTACTCTTATTTGTATAGAGAACAGCGACAAACATCACTTATAATATTGTAAAATAGTTTGTTTAGTTTTGAAACGTTTTTCTCACATCATTATTGTTATTTAGAACTGCATTGGTATTTTTAACTCCTTAGTTTTTGATGTTATCGATTTTCCGATAAAAGCTTCTAATTCTTCATCAAGAGGTGGTGGTTCTAGATCCCCTTTTATACAGTTTATATTATTGATTGTAGTAGTCTCAATTCTGTATTCTAAATAGTTAAGCAACAAAAATGTTTCTCTAGATCCCAAAGTATTGTTTTATAACAGTATGCACTTGAATCTGTAATACATGATACGTGTGTTCCGCCGAGTTGCACAATTTTCCAAGAACACCATTAAATAGGTTTTTATACAATAATTTTGATAAATAAATCAAACAGTTCATTTTTAAGAAACGTTCTCCAAATTCGGAGGAACAATGTCAAAATAAATTGTTGTCTTTCTTGCCTCGTGGACTGAGCAAAATCTTGTTAGATACATACTCTTGCGGCCACCTCCTCTATCCAGGCCTTGACAACTGTCTCCAGCGTGTTGATACAGTTGTTGGCGGTCACCTTCAGACCTTCCTCAAAGAAGTGAGGCTCCATGACATCCCTTTCGCTGCTCACGAGTTCTTGCGCCATCATAGAAGCGGGAAACTCGGATCTTGGCAGATCCAACGGCCTTTCTTTTTTGTCAAAAAAGAATTTCAGGAAACTAGCGCTGTCGTGCTTGATGTCGTTTATCAGTGCTTAGTTTGTTAACGTCTTGCCCATTCTGTTTTTCTCAGCCAACCGATGGTGGTTCCTCAGGGCGAAAAACTTGTAGTGTAAAATAGATTTCTTTCGCCAGGTCAGTCATGGTCACTCCAGAACCCTGATCGATCTTCTTTTTCAATTCGCAGATGAATTCATCGCTTCTCTTGTGATCAGACCACTTCCTGTGATTTGCATCGTCAGCAGTTACCTTCTTTTGGTGGTCAGAGTTCCTATACTTCTCGACTACGTTGTAAATGTGGGTCTTTTGTAGCCAAACCACACAATAATTTTTGCCGCAGATCTGCGGTCTAATTCTCGGCTATTTTGTCAACAATCGTAGGTTCTTAATTATGCGAAACTAACTTTTACGTTCCGCTTTCTCAAAATACAACATAAAAAATCCTGGTTTACTTCAAGGGCCCTGTCGAATTAGCCGCTTCCTTGGTTATCAAGCTTTAACCGATCCTTAATGGGCCTCTGGTGACATCAGAGCCTGATTAGGGGATGATACTTGAACTCAATTGCATAATACTACCTGTAGACTTTCTCTTATCATATTTATTTTATAAACACCAATTTTTTGATATTTGAACATCCACCGAATTATTTTTTAGATTTAATTTTAGATTTATCTACTTATTCAACATTTCAAAGATCATCGTTCGTTATTAGTTTTTTCAGTGGTATATAGTTGTATGATCCTGATATCATTGCTATATATGTAGGTTCAATTTAAAAAAGTAAAAATACGTAATTTGAAGGAAATTTATGTATATTAACTCTTGATGGTGCAATAACTCCAAGAAACATGCCACAATCGTTCATTAAACGACAATGATACTAAGTATAATGACAGCAGCAAAACGAAGGCAGTGCAGTTCGTGTTCCGACATAATTAAACGCATGATATATGCGGCGCTCAGCACGCATGGCGCTTGTTACATCATGGAGCTATTTATGCGAACCGCTGCCCTTTTTGCAAAAGCACGAAAACAAGAAAATATAGCCCGCTCCAGATAAACACCTTGATAAATCCCCGACAGGCGCGCCGGCACGATCGAGGTTCACCTGGATGCAGCGGCGCCTGCACCGGCGGCTGCCCCGCGTTGGTTGAACGCCACCGAAACACAATTTACGTCAGACGCCAGCAGCAGAACTTCCGAATTTCATACAAACAGAGCCATAAATTGCGCGCTAAAATAGACGCGCCTTGTACAATAATTTAAAGTACGCGCGTATAACACCGGAGCGCGCCGCCCGGAATAAATCTCGGGCGGAATTGATAACGGCGGGCTTCGATTGCGATGGCTGTTGCGCTACCTGCCGTGTAAACAAATTCTGGAAACGAATGGCTCGGCTGCGCCGCGGCGCAGCCTTGAGCTCCCCGGAGCCATCAAAAACGCAAAGTTGCATGTAAACAGCTCGGGCTGTTAGCTGTTAAGAGTCTCGAGTTTCATGTCATAAAGTGGAAGATCGGCGAGGTTGCAAATTGGATTATAGATGCTGTTCCAGTTTTCGTCCGCTCCAATCTAATTAACCGAGGTGTTACTTAATTTCCAGGAAGTTTTAACAAACATCAAACATTTGCAGGCTTAATTCTCACGTCCCTCCTGCGCGCTGCCGCCATTTTCTTGAGGCTCGATTACCTGTATCAATATTAGTCAACTGTTATTTTTAGTAGAGCAAAAGAGGCGGAAGTGGGTTGTATATTGCAAAAATAAACTTGACATCACTGTAAGTCATTTCGCTATATAAATTGCAATAAGGGCACTGTAGAAACAACAGAAGTCTTCAATAATATAGACGAAGAAACGGCAAATAAAATTAAATGACATTAAATCTGTGCATATCAATTTAATGAACAAGAAGAATAAATACCAATAATACTAAACATCATTTTACCACATGCTAATACGACAAAGGAATGAACCTGGATTCTAAATTACGATGAAAGGGGCACATGGAGAAGGAAAAAGAACAGTTAAAAAGAAAAGAGTCCCAGCTGTGAATCCATAACAAAACAATTCTATATAATCAGGTAATAAAACCAGTATAAACATACGGTTGTCAACTGTGGGGCTGACCTAATAAAAGTAACATTAATAAAGATGATTTTCTTAGCAAAATTGCTGACAACTTCTTGATTCGTTAGCACCATATAGGCAAATATCCGGCTTTTCAAATGGTCGTCTGGCCTTAATTCCTAGGTTAGTTAAATCTTGAATCACACCATCGTTCATAGCGGCAATGTTTCAGTTGTACGGTCGGTGCAAGGTCAGGCTATATTTTTGTTGTCTGCAACCCGAATCTGTTGAGGAAATTTTCACAGTTGCTCGATGTGGCAGCTTTCTCCTTGTAATTTTCATTAAATGAATCGTCACTCGCTTCTCGTCGAGTCGTCCGTCAAACAGAACACTACCAATCTTGCAGAAAAAATTATGCACAATTTAAATCTTGCGTTTCCTTTTATTTATGACTAAGGTAAGTAAAATCACTTAAGATATTGAAAAGGTTCTTTTGAGTTTTCGAAATTGTGCTTGAGGCAAACTTTGTATTTAGCAACCTTGGGTAGCTTTAAAAATCCTATTACTTTGAACAATCCTTTGAGCAGTGTAACATTGAAGAGGGCTGGTTCTGAAGAATGTAATCAAAGTATTTAAATTATCCCGCAATACTAATTTAAATAAAAAGTTGCCCGAACCATCCCTTCTGCCTATTTACACGACGTAACGGTGTAACCATAAAAATGTTGTAGAAAAAGCAAAAGAGAACTTAGGACGCTCGTCGGTTTGCTAATTTAAGGCTTGTTAAAATCTTATTTAAATGCAAACAGACAGCTCCTTTTAATTACATTGTGTTTGCTGGCACACAAGCTTTGTAAATAACACTTTTTGCCTATAGGGTGCCTGCATAATTCAGTTTTGTTACGACTGACAATAGTTTTCTTCATTATAAAATGCAAATGAGGGGCTAAAAAATCACGACAATTTAAACCTTTCTGTAATTAGCAGCAAACAGATTGTGCTGAAACTTGCGAGTAGCAGAATGTGCCCGAAGTAGCTTTCTGCTTGAAGTAATATTTTGGCCTAATGAGTACTCATTCGTCAAACTTATGAAAGATTTTTTCAGGTTTGTTCTTTATCGTGCTCTGCTTGTAGTTCGATTTATTCAATTTGGTTGAATATGGTCATCTCTATATTTTCTCCTTTAATATTACATAGTTCTCGTATGGCTTTTTTCATTTGCGCGTCTATTTTTATCAAATATTAATTTACTTATGTGGCTATTAGATTACTCTTTAATTTTGATATTTCTTCAACGTTCATTTTCTTGGCTTGTTACCCATTAGTAGATTCTTATCTTGTACTTTACTCGCTTCACCTTTGCAATTGCGAAAAGAAATTATTTATCCCAACGACTTAAACCTCCTTTTTACGAGTTTCTTGTAAATTTGCTATAAGTGTTGAAAGTACAAGACATATAGAAACAATCATTATATTATGTATTATAGTTTCTCTTTATTCTTTTATTTATTTTTGGTCTACACTAACATTTAGAATTCTATGATGTTCCTTGCATACATAAATCAAGTTAAAACAAATTGCTAAAGGAAAGGAACTCTTTGATAAAAAATGCACAAGTATATAAAGAACAACAAATAGATAACACATATTTACATTTATATTTATTTGATTTTCGTATTTTTCAATGTTATATCTGTTGAAATATAACTTTTCTATAATTTTCAGCACTCTTGCTTCTAGATTTACCTTTTTTTGCACATAATCAACCATATTTTATACTTTATGGTGCATAATAAAAAAAAAATTTCTATTATCTACTTTATGACGTGTAGATAACGATATTTTTTATTTTACTTTCTACTTTTCTCGCCGTTGGTTCTGTTTGAATGCTACTTATATATTTTTGTGAGTACAAATCATTCATTTACTGGGCGCTTTCAGGAGCAAGATAAAACAACAGCAACAGATCTGAAAATCAAACCTACCAACAATATTTCGCCTAACAGCCCGCCGAGGGCAATGCAAAGAAGGCAAAAACAATATTTTCGGTAGCATAGCTCAGGGAAAAGAAGGCGAATCTCAATCACGGGTTCGGCAAACAGAAGATAGGCGCTGTTTGGGTGGAAGTTGCAGCCCCAGCAAGTCGAGCGGAAGCTCGATTTCTGATTAGGGGAATGCGGGACGAGCGGCAAATAAAATTCCGCTGTTTGTTTCTGGCATCGATATCGGCAACGAGATTACGCAATCAGCATAAAAAACACGTTTTAAGCGAATTACGGCAGCAGCAGCCCCGGCCGGGGGCGTAATGGTTTTATGGCGATTATAGTTCGGTGGAGTATGTGGAACTTGGCGGAGGCTAATCTTAATGAAGGCAAACGGTCGAAAGAGGCACATAAGCGAGGCCTTCCAGGCCGGCCGACGCGAAGGTGAAAACTCGCACCCGGCCAATCCACAAGGGGCGCATTAGCAGGGTTTTTGCTAATTCTCGATTATCCGCGGGCAACCGCCCGGTTAACCTAATCGGGCCCCAATTAAGGGCCACGAGAAGAAAGCCATCTGCAATTGACGTCTGCTCATACAGGCCCGAAATGGCTTCTGTATCGACGTTCTGCTTCCGAGCGCATGACCTCGCCGCTGGAAGCACTCGAAATACGAATGGAGTCGTGCATGTCTCCTGCTGAATGATAATGATGGGGTTGCCGTGCGAAATTGAGAAACCAGATGACGGCCTGCCCGCCGCTCGGGCGTTATGGGCGCCCCTTCTCTCCGTCGGAACAGAAAATGAGAGTTGTAGCGGGCTTTTTTGGGGAGCGCGCTTAATTAAATTAGAATCGGCTCGTCCGGCAGACAATGGCATGGAAATTAGGAGGGTCGTTACGGAAACAGTTGCTCTAATTCTCCCAAGAAAGCATTGCAAGTATTCCCGCCTTATTCTTCCTTGATCTCGGTTTACAGCAGTTCTGTTACAGGCTCTCATCCAATCCTTTTTATCCTTCGTAGATACGTAAAAATGACTATTGAGTTTAGTTCAAACTCGCATTTTTTATTTTAAAGTTCCTCAATTATTAGCTTTCTGGTTTTTCAGCAAACTTAGGAAATATTAGTGTGTTTGTCGGATTTTCAAAAATAAATCAATATTTTCATTTGTGGTTTGAAATAGACTCTTTGAAAAACATCCACGAGATCTGGAGAAAGTGTTCTATAGCATAATAATAAGCAATGTTATTGTGCTGCACTCTTGTTTTATAATCAAGTAATTCACACTTATTGTCATTTTTTCTATTTTACTTAGTTACTTCTAAATATTTTTGCTTATTTTGGAAGATTTTATTATACCCGAGCACCATCTGCAAGCTTGCGTAGCTATTTAGTGATTTTTCTTTGGTCTGCTACCGAATTAAATTTGTGTTTCTTGCTTTTTTTGGGGGCAGAGGGGGGTGGTGGCGCTCGCTGTATAACTCCCTAACACTAGTACCTTACGGTAGTAGCTCAAACTAAATAACGCTCAGCGAACCATCCACGGATGTAGTTGTTTTTGATAAAACCTTGTCCGTTCGCCTGTTTTGACCGTGACTGATGAGCTTAATAGTGGTGTAAAGACATGATTTTAAAGCTGCTGTTGCAATGGAATAAAACCATGTGCCGTGGAAGACATCGACGGTCGTTGATAGACAATGGGTGGGGTATCTGAAAGTTTAATGCAATTCCAAGGAGGTCTGCTTCTAAGATTTCCAATATTGGTCTGCTAAATGTATCTACTTAAGTTACTAGAAAAGGTTTGCTAATATTCATAGTTATTCAAAATATTTTCCACCCCATCCTATTCACTTCTACATTGCTCTGAATCGGTCATCGAACCAACTCTTCCGTGTTTCTTCAGCATTCGGAACACATTAAAAAATTAAATCTTCCATTTGTGGTTTGAAATAGTGACTCCACGAGAAATTACAAAATCCGAGGCTACTGTTGTGCTGTACTTAGTCATTTAAAACGATAATATTTTTATAATAAGAAACCTAATAGAGAATGGCGAAGAACTTATTCTGTCGTTTATATATATATATAAGAAAGGTGGTGTGAAGGTGCCTAAAAATCAATAATACGAAAAATTAAAAATCAATACTAACTGTCATATGTAATCATATGAGGATGTCATAATCATCCAACCACTGATATAAGCGAAGGAAAACTGGACGTTACAGAATAAACACGTAGGAAAGATTGATACAATGGAGATGAAACACCGGAAAAAATTGCAGGAAAAACAAAATGAAATAAAATTACTAACAAAACAATCAGAGAGATGAATAAACAAAAACCAATAATGGGCAAAGTACCAATTCTTTAGGCCA
Organism: Sinelater perroti; assembly: GCA_036346155.1. Taxonomy (NCBI): domain Eukaryota; kingdom Metazoa; phylum Arthropoda; class Insecta; order Coleoptera; family Elateridae; genus Sinelater; species Sinelater perroti. The sequence continues at coordinate 16,872,992 of JARFIY010000046.1, forward strand.
CATGACTGACTAGAAGAGTTTTGGGGAGCAAACAATCACAAGTGAAAAAGAATTAGAAGGTCAAGAAAAACACTTGCAACAAATGGTAGATATGGGAAAAGAAAGGAGCAAATCAATAGGAGAGTTGAAAAAATGGCATTAAATAAAAAGGATTGAACTTTCACATTCCATACAGTTGGAATTTTAGTAGCGTTGGATCGGTGAACAATGAGATTTTGCTGTTACAGCATATTTAGGAGATGGTCGAAGTTACATACAAGTGCAACGTGTGTTTAGCCTACATTTTCATCTTCCGCTTTGTGCTCTTGTTCCAAGCAGGAAAGTCATTTCTGTTTGGAGTAGAATAACTGGCTCGCATTTTTTGAGGGTGATGATGGTCATGCAGTTACTGTAACATCAGTGCGCTATATTCAAATGCAAGAAGCCTTCCTTATTCCAGAACTTCAGCGATTTCTTGTGAATGAGAACACTCATCTCCAACAAGATGGAGCAACTAGTCACACAGCCAGGGCATCAATAAACTGTCTAAAGACATTTTCCTGAACCAGCTCGTCAATAGAAGTGGGGATGTTCAGTGGCCTCTAACAATAAGATTGCCAGACCTGAGCTCCTGTGATTATTTTTTATGAAAAAAGGTCTTTGAGACTCGCCCAGCAACTATACTGCACTTAAAACTGGGATTGAATAAGAAGTTCGTGCAATAACACCGGCCTATTATGACGTGTCAGTGAGAATTTCCATATGAGACTCGAACAATATGTACAAAATGATGGACGCCATCTTCCTGGAGTGATATTGAAAAAGTGAAACTTTTTTGCTTTTATACCAATTGTTGCAATAAACGTAAAATAAAAAAATTAGTTTGTTTTTCAATATCTACAAATAGTGCGGTTTCATTGCCCCACCGTATTCCGTAAGTGATTCATATTTACTGACCCTGCATACTTTTCAAATATTTCTGCTTATTCTCGAAGAAATTATTATACCTGAACTCTTATTGTTCGCAGTTGTACTAATGATCATATGGTTGCTGACCTTAAAAAACTATTAAGGATTAATTGCAAGAAAGATTGTCACACTAGAAGACTCATTATTTGGTTTGATAGAAGTAAGAATATAATAAAGTATTTCAGACCGACATACATTGCCTTTTAATAAAAAAAATGCTTTAAAAAAGCAGACAAATAGTATTTTTGTATTAATTCATACCATACCAGACCAAATTAATTAGCAATGGCCGATTATGGGGACAATATTAAAATAGAAAGATGTAACTTTGGAGAATACAATGAATTATAGAGAAAATTAAGCACGTGGAAATAATTTAAGAAGAAAGTCCCTTATTGTTAATGTTTTGCGGGTTCTATCGTGTTCGTTCAGATATCATGTTTGCTTTACATCTGATTAATGAATTATATATATAAAAAAAATTATGAGTGCTGCTGCTGTCACACAATTGTTCGTGCCGACCCGAACGCCTCCGAATGACAAATTCTGGCTTGGCAGCAGGCGCGGCCGAGGTATTATATTTCCGTAACCGCAAGCGATAGAAAATTTTCGTTTGAAAGCGGGTAATAAAGCACTCGTAATAAATAAGTTTTAACTTGAGATTTGCATAATGCCCGACAAAAATAAAAATATCCGTTCATTTCTCTTGAAGAAAAAATCATTTGAAAGGCGGAGAAAAAATAACATCTGTTGGGGAATCGTTAAACTTGGATGAATCTATAATTCGGACCTTAAAGGAAAATGAGGAAACCATAATGGAAACTATGGCAGGCGGTTGCTTATTAGGTGTAAAACGCGCGACCCGCGCACAGAATATCAATATGGTTCAAATGGAACGTGCTCTTGTGATTTGCTTGGAAAACTGTATAGCTAAAACATCAACGTTAGTTTAAAAAAGTTTGGGTATTCTTTAGCAGAGCAATCAGTCATTTATTACAAGCAAAGGTTAGTTAAAAAACTAAAACAAAAGATACTTATTGCACAGTATCAAATTTCAAGAAGAGCAGTTTTCAGTATATGCAGAGGCTGTTTATAAGTTTAAGATGAAAGTACCTTGAAATTATGACTGAAAGAAACTGCCATCTCAAGCTTACATTTTGATAAATGAAAAGGGTGCACTAGGGGTTAAGACTTCTAAACAACAGAAGTCCAATATTCTTTAAGCCTTCGAGTAAAAAAACATCAATACAGTTACCTGCGTACTGACTCAAAATATATTTGAGGACTGGTTTTTCAATTATTTTATCTCTGCATTGGTGATGTAAAAAAGTGTGATTTATAATTTTATTGCTTACTAATAACGGTAGTGGCCACACCAAATCATCAAAATGTAAACATTTTTCCTTCTCTTCAAATTCGTCATCGATACAACTGTTGGACCAAGGTGTCACCTAAACTTTGAAAATATACCACATACGCCAATTTTTCAATAAAAAATAAAATCCTCATTGAAGTATAGAAGACATTCTTTATTTTAAATTGTATTAAAGAAGTGCCAACAACTTGTGCGGAAATTAAACCATCAACATTTAATTTTGCTGAAAACTTTTTTACCTGAAAGGTCAAAGAGAAAATGACATCTCACTCCCAATTGTAGAAATAGCAAACATTGTTTCTTCATAAGCGGTGAAGGATTTGTGGCTTTAAACGAAGAGGAATTGATGTTATTAGTTGGCACATCTGCCTTACAAGATGAAAATATGGGTAGAGAACGGGATGAAAACTTTAATTTAAGTGATGCGAAAAGGGGCTAGATTTGGCTGCAGAATTAGAGCTTTATTTCGTTGAAAAAGACAAATTTTCCAATGCTACGGCAGGTCGAGCATTTATCTTTCGGCAAGACAACGCCAGTATTCGTTCCGCACGCAACGTTCGGCTCTGGATTCAACAACACATGGACGTTCTCGACTGGCCATCGCTCTTCCTCGACCTTAACATCATAGAAACCGTTTGGGGATGGCTGTCACGAAAACTTTATTCCAATGCCAAACAATTCGTTTTCTCTCAAAACTTGAATAAAGTTGGTCTGAGCTTTCCATCGACTATTCGAAGACGCTGTATACTTCTATTTAAGGTATAAGAAGCGATGGGAAAAGTGCTCATTACTGACCATAAAGTTTAGTATTAATGTAATCGAGTCTTGTGTTTTATGAGGTGATCGTATCCGAGGGGTGCATTGCCGCTTGCTGCTTACTGTGTCACACATTTATAATAAAGTGTTCTATAAAACCATGCAATCATCCGAAACATGTCTCCACAATTATCATTAAAATAATTAATCTTTTGCAAGGTAGTTGTTCCTTCCATTGACTAAAGGATAAAGGTTACCTAAAACTAATGGTGGCTTTGATAACCATCCGAAATAAAAATTATAAAGGAAACCACCCTCGCGACTGCAGGAAGCGTCATTATTCACTTAACTTCCCATATAGCAGCATCCAAGTGAACAAACTTTCCTCTTTATATGTTAAATTACTTTAATGGGATTAACTCTGAGGGGCGGCCGGGCGCTCACGCGCCGCTGCCTATTTATTGAGAACACATAAATAAAAAGAACTTTCCGCCCGAAAAGTTCGGAGCGGGCCCGCCGTCTTGCGAGCGTTGTCCAGCGACTGTTTACACGGAACCGTGAACTTTTTCGCTCGGCGACGTCCTGCCGGAGCTTCGCCCCGGCTACGCTCACGTGCGCGATCACAACGGGCGCCAGGCCTGCAGCCGAGATAGCGCCGGGCGCGCTTCAATTAAGCTGCGCGTGTAGCGCGCCTGACGGGCTCCGTGTCACATTAGCATGAATGCGGCCCTCGCAGCCAGCTTTCAATCTGGGCGAAATAGCTATTAAGCCTAGTTAGACTGAGTATGTCGAACATTAGGTGAAATTGGCTGGAGATCAAGTGCTCGCTGCGAACTCGCGAACTGTTCCGAGGTCTCATCAAGCTCCGCCCGCCCGATATGATCTGATTTTTGGCAGAGGGAGCTCATCTTTATTAATAGGAGCGACAGGGGCTGCAGGATTCTGGAAGGGGCGATATTCTGCTCGAATAATCATTTACGGCGCAGAAAAGTTTTAAGGGTTAATATGGCGGACAGAAACCATCTTTCGCGTGGATGCAATGTTGCATTATGTATTAACACACATACAAATAAAAATAGACTGTGAGAAACTTTTAGCACTAGAAATTTGTATTCAATATTGGTTACAGCTTGCATCAATAAGTAAAAGTAATAGAATATACTTTTAGAACTTGGCACTGCTCTTAACGTACTCGAATGTCTATCACCTTTCTATTTCACTCTCACTCTTTCTGTCTTCTGTTATAACCACCCCTGGATATTCGTACTGTTCTACTATTTCCAGTTCCATTGTGTCATGACTGCCTATCTATATCTCTAGATATTTTTCCTTCCATATTTCTTCGTACCCATTTTCATGTATTTTGATTTTTCCACGTTTATTTTTAGCCCCATTTTCCTTGCTTCTATTACTAAAGCTTTTGTTATTTTACGTAAGTATTAAGACATCACCCACGTATGCCATGAAGTGGTGTGACTTATTTAATATTGTCCCCGTTCGAAATGGGATCGCCTTGCCTCAGACCATTGTCTGAGCTAAACTTTTGTGATAATTTATTATTAACCCTTATCATACTAGTCGAGTGCTCTAAGGTTATTTTTGTTAGTTTTATTAGTTTACTTGGGCCCTTAATCGCTCCCAATGCCTTGCATAGCTCATTCCTCAACAGTGCGTCATAGACCTTTTAAAAATCGGTAAAAACTGAATGTACTTCTTTTTTTCTCATAACATTCTGTTTGGAGTTCTTCAAGCGTAAAGAGTTGGCCTACAGTTGATATGTTTCTTCGGAGTCCAGCTTGGTATTCTCCTATTTGACTTTCAGCATATGCTTGCAACTTATCTCTAATCACTGTAGCTATAATCTTATAAGCTGCATTGACCAGAGCTATTTCTCTGTAATTTTTGCACTTCATTTGCCACCTTCTTTAAATAACGGTATTAATATCGCCTGGTGCCATTCTTCTACCAGGGTTTCAGCTTTCCACACCTCCACTATTATTTCATGTAGTTGTGTTACCCCTCCCCCATACTTTATAAGTTTCGCATTGATGTTAATTTTCCCTGGACTTTTTCTATTTATCAAGTTTTGAATTATTTTGCTTATTTGTTCATTCGTTGGTTTTGTTATTTCTACTTCGCTATCTTCCACCATTCCTACTTCTCTTCCCTTCCTTTCTTCCTATCACACCGTTTTGGTTCAACATCTCGTCAAAATATTCTTTCCATCATACTATTATCATTTCCTCATCTCCTATCATTGTTTCTTCTTTGTTTTTGCATACCATAATCGTGTGTGAGTTCCCTTTCCTTGTTTTCTTCATCACTTGGTAGAAATTCTTGATCTCCTTCTTTTGGCAACTTTATTTTATTTTCCGTAGTTGATCTATATGCCCTCTTTTTTCTTAATATTCAACAAGCTTCAGCTCACTATTGTCCTATATCCAGCGTAACTTTGCTTCTCTCTTTTTCAATTGTTTCTTTGCATTCTCATTAAATCAGGCCTTCTTTTCTTAACTTGTTCTCTTGCCTGACATTTTTATCGCCGTTTTTCTTATTGCTGATTCTAATTTTTGCCACTTTTCTTGGATTGTTGTTGTATAATTTATTTGCATGTATATTCGTTTTATTTTTTGATGGTACTCTCTTTGCGTTAACTTTTCTACATTATATCTTGTTGTCCTTTTATGACTCTGCTTATTTTCTTCTCTCTGTTACTCATTCAAAACTTACTTATTACTTATTTTAACTAAATAATAGTCTGAGTTCATACCAGCTTCCCTTTGGCTTCTGACATCCATAATTAATCTTGCTTATTGACTTCTTACTACCACATGATCTATTTGATTTACTATATTTGTTGCTGGATACTTCCGAGTCCCCTTATGTATTGCTTTATGTAGGACCTAGATACTTACTAACCTACAGTCTCTACCGACTGCAGAGCCAATTAGTTTTAACCCATTCTTATTGCACCCTCGTCTTTGCTATGCATACCTATCGTTGAAAAAATACTTTTGTTGCCTGCCCATCTCTACATTCCAATCTCCGATTTGGATTATTACTTCTTTTTTTAGAATATTGTCATACACTTCTGCTACTTTTCATAGAACTGGTCCTTTACTGCCTCATCCTTCTCTTCTGTTGGGGCATGCACATTTATTAGATTTGTTCTATTCTGCCTCTCTTTTATTTTTAGCACAAATATTCTTTTCGACAACAGTTGAAAATCTATTATATTTTGTTTCCTTTTCTTAGACATACCAAAACCCAGTGCAAAAACGCACGCGTTATTACAACTCTTAAGGAAAATCAATCTTCAGCTGAATTATGTCCGACCCTCTTTGCTTCGTACAGCTCTTGTACAGCTAGAATGTCTACTTTGTACTTGCTCAATTCCATTTCCAGATTTTTTAGTGCTCCTTCATAGCACCTACTCTCTGTACATTCCATATTCCTATATTTATTGCTTTCCTTAATTTTTCCTCCTTTTCTAATGCCACTGTTCGTTGCCTAGTTGTCGACTTCCGTACCTCTACCTTGTTTTTCGGAATACGTGGTAGGTACGTTCCACTTACCCCGATTACTGCAGCTAATCTTTTTCTTTCACAAGCTGGAAACAGTTCTCCTGGTTATTTCAGACATAGGTATCTCTGTTTACTATAAGTTTCCTATACCCAATTTTTACAAAATTTTCATAGTTTCTTATTTTCCTGGCCTCATCTCTTAGTGTAATTTGTATCTTTCATTCTTTCAATGTTAAGTCGCTATCGATATCTATTCGTGAGCTTTTTAGCTTTGCTTTATTTTTGAGTATTTCCATCTTATCTTTCCATTCTGACAGCTTTACTACTACCCTCTTTTTTCGACCTCTTACAATTGGATATGCTTCCTTAATTTTTCAGTCTCATTTTATCTTTTATTAGTTTTTCCACTTCTGCTTTTGTACTTTTACCTTCTCCCTATAATCCTGATATTATCATATTTTTTCTTTTTTCTTTGTCCAACTATTCAGATTTATCTTTGAGGGTTGCTATTTTTTGGTCCAGCTCTTTTTTCGGCCTTCCATTCTTTATTTTTCTTGCTTATTTCACTTTTTAGCTTTTCTATCTCAGTAATTACTTCATTTTTATTACTGTCCATCGTTGATATCCTTTCTTAGTTCCACCAAGAGATGTTTTATAGCCCTCGACCCCCATTTTTTCTGGTTGTCGGTTAACATTCTTCTAATATCGCGTCACCTGCGCTGGACTCATAGTTCTTTCCCCCCTAGCCTTTTCTTTTATCGATTATTGTTCCTTGTGCTCTTATCTCCTTTGCTAGCCTGTTGTTACACATACTCATTTCACATAAAAATTGCCTGTCTTACTAGTCTGTTGCCTTTTGACTTTTTTGAAGGCCAGCAAATCACATTCCCACTTTTCGAAGTCTTCGGGTGTTTCTTTCCTCTTCCTGCTTGCCTTTTGCGGGACATGATAAAACCTGGGTAAGAACAAATCAAGAAGAAGCAGACACTTTCGCAGATTATTTGGCTGCGGTATTCCAACCCTGTAAGTTCAGTAAAAGTTAGTCGAGTTAGTACTGTTATCAGAAGTTTTTATTTAAAGAATAGTTTACATTACCATCTAATGATAGCCAACATTCTAAAAGAGTTAATAAAAAAGCAATCAAACTCATTACCTACACAATGAATGCAATATTTCGATTACGAACGTTCCCAGAATCACGAACAGATGCATAAAGCGTGATGATCCCGACAAATACATTATACCGAACCATCAATTTGCTGAAGTTTTGAAAAGATATTATTGCAAAAGTTAAAACTAATTTTAGAACACTAAAACACCAATTTGTTGTTCGTGAAGGTCTTGATATAAGAGAGCAAGTGCATAGAGCAGCCATAAAAATTAGCCACTGCCTACATTTAGAACGATACTGTTCGTCAGTATTCTTAGATATTAGCCAGTCCTTTGATAAGGTCTGACATACCAAGTTGTTATGCAAAACTGCTGAAAACTTATCTACCCAACGGCAATCCAATTAGGTTTACCACAGGACAGCATTATAGGTCCTGTTCTATACCTTTTGTACACAGGAGACTTGCCAACAATACCACTCCAGCAAAATTTCAAAAAATTGAATGCCCTAAACTTTTCAGTGTACCCATCAGTTACATTGAATATCACTCCAATACCTTAACAAGACGGTGCAGAGTACTTAGGGATTCATCTAGATAAGCGTCTGACCTGGAAGACTCACATAGTAAAACTTCCTAAGATCCATTGGATGATCGGGGAAAAATCTTAGTTATAACTAGAAAACAAAATACTTGAATTTAAAACAACTATAAAATCAATATGGACCTATGAAATGCATAAGTTATGCAGGACCTGCATATCTTAGGCCCACGTACTAAAATTAGTTAATTGATATTTAGTAAGTTTTTGAAAAGTTCTTTCGAGAAAATATTAAATAGGTTAAATGATAAGAAGCAGCTTTGTAAATATTTTATTTGAGTATTGGTTATCTGTACGTACCATTGCTTGTTGTTCCCAGTACAGATTAGTCTAATTAGTTTGGCTTTTTTATCATCTGTTTCAAAGTTTTTGTAGTATCTTTATGAGCCTTCCATTCCAAACTCCGTCAAAATCTATTTCAAAATCATCGGTTTTCTGGTTCCAAAACTTTTACGAAAACCAATCTGGTTATTGGATATTCTAGTGCTTATATTTTTGGTATGTGATGCATGAAGCTCACTGTTTTGATATCGAAATTAATAGTAGATCTAAATGTTTTTCCGGTATTAATTTGAAAGTTTCTATAGCTATTTCGTTAAGTCCTACAGCTTTACTTATAGTTTCTGTTACGCTCAAGTTGCATCCCCTGCCTTCATATTTAAAAAGTTTGTTCCGATTCCTATCTGTGTCTTACCGTTTTTGATTGTTACGATTCCCATATTATGTGTTCTAAAAATTTCTCCTGGGCCCTTAATTTTTTGTGTGCCATGATGTTCGTTTAGGGTCTTAATTTCCGCACACCTTTCTGACAACCGTATCTCTTTGGGTACAAATTTTTTTTATTACTTTTGTTTAGTTGTCTAGTTTTGTTTAGTATCTATGATCGTTTCTGTTTTTTACGTTTCTTCTCTTTGGAATCAAATTTATAATTTTGTCTGTTATTCATTTTCTGTATATTCTCAACTCATCTTTTAGCTTATTATTGGTCGTGTTCTTTATGGCAGTTTATGTTGGTTTTCATTTTTGTTTTATGTCGATTTGTTTTTCTTTTGCTATATCTAGCTTCTTGCCTTGTCTTAATATTATTCAATTTCAGGTACATGATAGGAAGTTATGTTGTTGGAGATATTAAATTTATTTATAATATCATAATCAACTTGACTTAATATGATGTTTCTTCTCCAGAGACCGGCTATGTATACAATCTTTTAGGTAGCAACTTAAACTACGTGTCTTTTTTTTATCATAATATCTGCGTTTTTGTAGAACTGCACGAGTCTCTGTCCTCTCTCGCTTTGTTTCTAGACTGTGGTCTCCTACAATGTGTTTGCATTTACCACTCTCTACCTCCACGTTGGAGTCTCCTATTATAATATTTATTTTCTCTTTTTTGCTGCTGTTTAGTACATTATCTAATACGTGATAGATTTCTATTTTTTTCTTCTAAAATGTTTGAGGATGGTGCATAAATCTGGATAATATTTATGTTGCATGGCCTAGCACTGCCCGCATTCCCATTCTGTTGGGTACTGGCAAGAATCCCTTGACATATTTCTCCATTTTATTTTTTAAAAGAATAGCTGCTTCATTTCTATTTTGTGTTGTGCTATCTTCCAAGTAATAAAAAACCTTCCTATTACTTGGTTCATAGTGTCAGTATGAATTTCCTCTAAACTTTATTTAATTGAATGCTCATATTCCAGTGTCTTCAAAGATGATTTTTATTTTCGTTACTTTTTATTGCGTTTTATGACCATTTTCCTTTCAAGTGTTTTATTTGCATTATTGACGTTAACATTGCTACTACATTGTCCTCAAATTTAAAACGTCCCAAAAGTGTTAGCAAAAATAGGTAAATTCTGCTGGTTTAATTATGTTATACGGCGTTTTTTTTGAGATGACTTAAGGCAAGCTTCAGCGAATTACCAAAAATATTGACCAATCCTGTTGCCATACAATGTTTTCTAAATTCTGATCTTTTTTTGTTATTGGGATGCAACACAACTTCGTAGAATGATTTTATCACTATTAATCTGTTCGTATTGTCATCTGCAAATATTTTTATTTGGAGTTATGCAGTGTGTTTTATAAAAGCCTATACTTATGTTGTATTTTAATCTATTTATATTGCGAAAAATATTTTGTGTGGACATATTTGAGATATCTTAGCAAGGAATTAATATTTAATTGCTATGTATTATCTAGCATCTGACAAATTTTTTAAATATCTCAGGTTCTCATCAGTACTTTAACTAACTATACCGGGAAATAAAAACAATTACCCGTTATTTTGCCTTCCCTATTTATACCAGTTCGTCAGTCTCCTGCAAATCACTTTCTTGCAAAACAGAGCTTCGTATCTCAAATGTATAAGCTTCTACTTTGATTAAAATAGGTTTTAGCAGAGTTACAAAAAGACTGGCAAATCTGTAATTTACTAGTACTATAAATTGCGTAGCTTATTAACTTTCAGATGTAGCAAAATTATTAGCTTCTTTTCTGAAACGAAAGTCCGAGGTGTTAGTCCAATTTCTGCACAGAGAAGAAAAGATAGATATTTATTAAATAAAGAGACTTTTAAATTATGTTTACCGTTTCAGTAAACGTTGAAGTTAAGTCGCAATTAATGCGCAGAAGCTTTAACCGTTTTTGAACGATTTTTTATCTTCATAATTACAATTAGATAGTTTAGCGGAAAAGAGGACCGAAAAGCCAGATATATTAGTCAAGAAGCTCCCTCACAGTAAAAATTGAATATCTTAAATATATCTCAACCAATGCCCATTTACATTAATTTATAGCTAAAGATAGATTTAGCTGAATGTACAGAGGATGCACTAAAGTTATAACCAAAATATTCAAGGATTTCTTCAATGTGTCAAATTTTAATTTATATATTTACATATTAAATTAATTAATGATATCTTTGTATCTCGGGAAAATAGTTTTATGCCAGTGAGTAATGCTAAGCTGGACTTGGTTTTCAATTTAAAAGGTTTAAGAAACATCTACAATTATTTCTAAGAAGTAACAACCATGTTATCTCATTCATTGAAAAATGTTTTTGTTGACTTTATCGGGAACAACAGTTTTTTCAAATTCTAGATTGTTAAAAATGAGTAAATAGCTTTTATTACCTCTTTGTGTAACTTAAGCTTCAAATAACAAATTTTGCCAAGGTTTATTATTGTAAAAACTGTAAAATACGTAAATAGCCCAGGAGCGGGCTATGACGTTAATCATTTTTGCGAACCTAATGCCCTAGATATTTACGCCTCAAACAGCTATTTCTCCCCTCACCACAGGTGTAACACACAAACAGACCAAACAAAAGTGTGAAGTTGCCAGCACAACAAAGGCCCGGGGATATAGGACCCATTTTTCAAACCAGAAACTTTAAAGCGGATTGCCGAGTTGCACAGGCGATTATATAACTGAAAAAAGTTCGCGAATTTGTTTCGAGAGTAGTTAATTAACATGTGTCGGCGGCTCCCCCACAGATTAATGTTTTTTGTTTGGAATGCGCCACGCTGGTAAGTTCATTGCGGCGGGCCATTTTGTTAATTAAAACGCGAACAAAAGGAGAAAAGCGGGCAAAGCTAGCGGCCTGCGAAAACGCAAGATAAGTGTGAATGTAGATCAAGTGGCTCGAGCTTTGTGTGCATTAGCGGGCGCGTTAACATTTACTTTTTATAATCTAGCCCAATTTGTACACTAAACTCGAGCGATAGGAGTTCGGGTGGCAGCAGAAGGCCCTCGGCGCCCAGCGCCCCGCCGCGGCTGCAAATCCCCAAAAACGGCCGCCGCCCCGTTTCCGAATTCCGAGCAGTTTTCATTCTGTTTTTGCGCTTTGCAGCGGCGCTGCTTTTTTGCGCGCCCTGTTAAAACATTGTCCCGGCACTTTGCTCGAGTTCGCTAAATAATGCAATTTATGGGGCTTTAACGGCGAACCCCATCCGAAGATCATTTTTCCAATTTGCCGCCGCAGAACCGCCATGGCTGCATTAACATTAAATGTGTCCCACAAATTACGTTTCGGAAAGCCTTTCTTCTGGATTCATGGGCCGCTTTTTTCGGAGATTGCTTTTTTGCTTTCATTATTCGGCCGCGGTGAGAAACCGCAGGTGGCTGGGGAATAGTTCTCGCGGATTCATTGGGTATTCTGGAATAGAGCTAGAAGATGCTTAGCGGAATTTATGCTGCAGGTACGTTGCCGGGAGAAAGAAAACGCTTCGGTGCTCGTCTAGATTGCTGGAAAATAATTTAGCTCTTTGTTTAGGCCCGAGGCTGAAAAACAGCTGGCCAGACTGTTTACGAGTACTAATCTCGCAACAAAAATACAGCGAACAAAACAAATGTAGAATTGTAATCGCATTAAAATGTTTTCTTATTTGCAAAATACTTACAATTTAGTAGAAAGAACAATGAATAAATCTATTGACAAAATTACAGTACGAAGGGACAGGTAGTTTAGTGACTACGTCCCGTGTAAATCACAGATAGATAAGTAGTTTGGCAGTTTATATTAACACTATGAATCTACAATATATAGATCACCTTTTATTTAGCCAGGGAGATTCTTGAAGTAATTGCTGATTAGATTCCGAAATTCTTCGCCAACAAAATGTACGCCCAAGTCCTCACGTTACCAGTCTAAATCGATTTGACAACAGCACAAGGAGACCAATAAAATTAACAAAGAAATCCAAAACGTCTATATTACCTATACGAAATTAAAATGGACGTATTGTAGGACCATGGGCACGCAGTGAGTTGCTTGCAAAACATCTTGTATACACCGTACGATAACCAACCTTGACTAGAAATAGTTATCATACCAGAGAACATTCGACCGATCCAAATAGTTATCCTAAAGGAAATTAAAGAAGAAGTAAATCTTTTATATACTAAAAAATTTCAGACTTAGCTACTGGCTTAAACAATTAAAAACATCTGAGACCATTTTAATACGGAAACCAGGATCTAAAAATGGTAGCATCAAATCAAAAAAATCACCGTATAACCTGTAACATTGAAAATCTTAAACCGACTATTACTCTGGAGACTAAATCAAGATCTAGCTTCCGACGATTTAAAAGCGGCCGCTTGACTGTGTATCAGATCTACCAAATAATTAATGAAGCACTTGAAGGCAAGGAATTCAGCACAGCAACCTTTCCAGACGTTAGCCAAGGCTGAATTGGGCCACACTGATTAGTAAAAGGAGAAAAACAGTTATAGACCATTTTTGTTGCGTTAGGATTAATTTGTTGTAAGTACTACTAAATAACTACACTTAGTTTAAATCACTTGGCGTTAGGGCCGCGCCACCCGCACACTTAATTAGCCGATATCAGAACGTCCTCGCTGAAACTCAAACGACAACTCCATTAAAAGAATTACCACGCTGCATTTCGACTTGAAAGTAAAATATAAGTGTATCTTAAGCTTAATAATTCACAAAGATTTTAATGGCTCTTTAAAAGCTCGTGCTTTAACTAGTTAAGTCGGCGTTGACCCCTGCGCCTTTAAAATTATGGCGTAATCTTTTGGGACGGATTTGAATTATAATTTATTTTCTCTTTGACAGCGAATAAAAACTCTCGTTGTAACAGCTTCGTTTTATGTAAATCCTGCGAGATTTATTGCATTGTGTTACGATCAAAACGATCACAAACAAATCTCTTCTCGTTTACTGTTTGTAAGAGGATTAGGATTTTTGTAGAGTTATGAATCATAAACGGACAACTATGGAGCTAAATAAATAAAACACCACTAACATGGCACTTTGCGGCATCATTCACTACAATGTGCTATATAGCTTTTACGGCTTTTTCTGCTACGGGGCCAATCAAATGTAAGCCAGAATGATTTAAATTTGTTTATACGTAACTACTAACTTTTTTTTATAGTGGTTGTGACATTTGTTAATCTTGCTTCGACAGCAACATTGTCGCTAAATCCTTGTCTTAGTATTTTTTAGTGATTCTAATAAATGATAGTCTAGAAGAAATCTTCAATTTTTGTTGAATCTAAAAATCTATATAGACCCGAATGTTGGCGTGAAGCAAGATGGGATATTTACGACTGTTCATTTTCAACTGCGTCTCGTCCTTCCAAAATTTGATTATGCCATGCATACACTTGTCTTATTAAGGATACGCTCAGAACTGCATCCTAAGTTCTTTTAAAATTCCGGGTGGTTTTACGCTCTTTGTCGTGGGGAATCTCATAATCTGTTCCGCAACGGAGTGTACCTCTTCCTTCGTGATTCTGATTAATGAAGCGATAATGTAATGTACTTCTTTAGGAATCTGTACTTACAAGACTTTCAAGACTTACAGGAATTTTCGTTCAACTCACGGAAGCCCATGTTCAGTTAAACAAGACATTGCATTGTATGTTCCAAGAAAATCAGGTACTAACGCAGAGTCTCCTTGTTTTAATGATCTAGGAAACCCTTAGCGTTAGTGGCAGAGAAATAACTTTAATTAACCGGCGAAATCGATATTCGGTAATTAAATTACATCGAACAGAACTGTGAATTGAAGAAACCCTACATAAGCAATTTAAAGAAGACCGCGAAGCGTGATGTGCGTATATTAAAGAAACCACGGAACTATGCAATTATTTATAGAATGAATTTAATAAATAAAAGAGTTTTATACACTTTTTTTTAAGTTTATTATTGAAATGGTTCTCCTTCGAAATTCATTTTATGCTAAAAGCGTAGAAATTGTTTTGTGTTTTTTTAGTTCATCTATTTGAATGTAAATATTTTGTTTTCGTTGTTCATATACTTCTTGTTCGTTCGCAAATTTAATAATATTTATCTTTCCTTTGGAGTTTTAGTGTGGCCTGAATTCCATTAGCACCTTTTAAAATCCTACATTGTTGCTAAACAAGTATCACAAGCATTCGCCCAGAAAATAAAGGTTTTAGCTTATCTGGACGGTTATCTATAACTAATCCTCAATCAACTGAATATGCTTGAAACAGCTAATTATGAAGCCGATGTGGTGGTAAGTGAGGCTTGTATACATTTCTTGAGTTTTCTTGCTTTTGTGATTGTAGAAAAAATTGAACTTTAGGATTTTAATTTCGCGCCAATTACGGTTTGTGAACGTTAAAAGTATGCTTGTACATTTGGTATTTAAACGATATATAAAATGGTAAAGTCCACTAATGCCATTAAAAACGCCGTACATTTGCAAATTAGGTTTTATAGAACAAAGCATTTCATGCAGATTTTTGCAAGAAAAGCTTATATTGAGCGATGAAGCTTTTTTTAATGGCTTCGTGAATTGTCAAAATTGTCGTTTTTGAAATAGTAGAAATCCACACGTTATTTACGAACAACCAATGCATTCACAAAAATGCGCTAGGGGGATTATTGGCCCATACTTTTTTGAGAAGGAAGCTGATAATGCCGTTACCGTTAATGGTTTACGCTATCGGGAACGATTTCAACGTGAATGACATGTGGTTTCAACAAGATGGTGTCACAAGTCATGAAATACTCACTTCATATTACATTTTCTGGTTGTGATTGCCACCGCGGTCTTGCGATCTAACGCCATTAGGCTTTTTCCTCTGCGTCTACTTGAAAAGATGGTTTATGTCAATAGATCTGCTACGATTCAAGGGTTAAAGCAAACATGAGACATGTAACCAACTAGGCGACTTTTTATCCGCCACGCCATTTATTTTCTTTGTTAAGGATTCTTAATGAATTGTTATTGTCAAAATTAAAAGGGAATTACGTTTAACGTTTAGTTGAATCAAAAGAGGTCGGAATTAAAGCGAATGCTTTAATAAAAAGTTTCAATTTAAAATTTGAAAAACAGTATATTGTTAAATTCAATCTTTTCAAAAATAGGGTGGGAAATTTATAAAGAAAAGTTACAGGATATATAAGGTTGTGCGTAGCTGCTTTATCGGGCAGCGTTTATACATAAAATCTTGTAACCTTATCTTTTAGACAGCGATGACATTTTTTCAGCCGCCGTTTAGCTATCGTAGTGTGCGTTTCGTTCGTATTGAAGAGCTATAGAAAACTAAAGGAAACGTTTGTGACATGTATTTTTGCATTAACATTGAAAACTGCAGACTAACGATACCGTGAACGAGATTTGCATCATTTATGGGAATGGAAATGTTGAGATAGTTTGCACTTGGCTTAAATTGTTTGAAGGCGGCGATTTTAATCTGGAAAGTAGAAACCGTGACAGTTAGGGCCCTCAAAAAGGTCTGGTTGACGAAAATCCGCAATATACTGAAACATACCTGAACAACGGTAGCAAATCATCTCACAAAGCTCGTCATCGTCAATCACTGTAAACTATGGGTTCTGCATCAGTTGGGGGAGGGCAAATTTCTATGTGCAATAACGCATTTTGAAGATTGGTTACTGGATCCTCTATAAGAATGTAAACCATAAATGGCCTTGGTCCAGCCATAAGAAGCATTCAATGGTAACGAAGACCGGGATTTACCTGAACAAAAGTTATGATATTGCCCTTTGATCATTATTCAATTCTTTCATTAAAAACGATTCTTTGTAATAAAAAGGTTAGTTTAATGAATAATGAAAAAAGCACTTACAAGTCTGTTATACAAACAAAATTTTACACAGATTATTTCGTACATATTTGATAGAGCAATGAAAAGAGTAAATAAAACTGGAAATATTAATATTAATGATAAAGGCGCAACATAAAAAATTATTTTCTAGTCACGAATCTGAATGAAATATAATGTACCAATGAAAAACAGGAATTATACGAACTAAAGGCAACAAATGCGAAATTGGAAATATTGATACGGGACAAAATCAATGAAAGGTATAAGACGGCAGCGGCAGGGGGCAAATTACCTAACGCTGGGCCGAAAGCAAGGATGTAGCGGAGCCGGGAACGAACATTTTTCTTCGCGAAATCCCCGCACAAACGCTCAGATTTCAGCCTGACACCTTACAAAGTCGTAAAATAATAAAGGCGGCAGGAAACAGCGCCGCTTCAATAGTGAATGTGCCCTATTGTGACCTGAAAATAAATATCCAAACGGCACGTCCGCGGCTGAAAAATTGAAAGCCGCGATGAATATTGCACCGGCATTCCGGTGCCTCCGCGCGCGCGTCAGGCGGCCCTCCGCCTGTCACCTGCGGCGGCTGAAAAACCGCGGAGTTAAAAATTAATGTAGGGCTGGCGCCCGCCTCCCCGGGCTTTTTTTGCGCAAGATTGGGGCGCGCGCAATTAAAGTTGCTTTAAAGTTCTCGCGGGCTCCGCCTGGAGCTTTTTGCCGCGGCGGCTTCCAGCGGGCCATTTTTGTAAGTGCCGCGGAAGCGGCAGCTTTATTAATAATCCGAGAGAGCAGCGCGCAAAAAGCCAAGCAAAGCGCGCATTAGGGTAAAAGCGGCGCTACACATAAATATCGCGCCGCTGACCGGCGGCTCACTATTCGCTGCGACAGGCGAAAGGGCCCTCCTGCGAATGAATTATATCTGGATCCAATCTAATTTTCTTTGTTTCCCGCTGCGTCACCGGCTAATTCAGCAAACAGCCATAAATCATTGCTAATCTTTCATCGGTCGCACGGGAACGCGGGCGGCCATGATGTGATAAATAGCCGTGAAAGCGCAGACCAAATCAACTAACTTCCAGTTGATTTTACAAACACCAATTGACGTGGCGCCTGCGAGATGAAGAGAGATCTACCTTGTTCCGCTTCGGTGCTCTTGCTGAAGAAAATTATCGGCATTATTGGTGCAGCGAGTTGAGGCTTAACGGCAGCGAAACAAGGACAAAGGCTTTAATCCCGCTTTTACGATAAGATTTTGCTTTGTCGACAGAGCTGTAAGATCTAAATATATCAACATATAAGGGGATTGGGTGAGTTTTTTGAATATTTAATTAAGATTTATCCTAAATGAAAAGTTGAAAAAGAAGAAACTGAAATAATGCAGCTTTAATTACAGAAAATCGGAGTTTCAATAGACAGTATTAGGTATGGGAGAGGGCAGCAGGCGAGTGGTTTGAGAGATTCATCTTCGATCGCACAATAAAGCCGAGCCAGTTCGAATCCCATTTCTCTCATGGGTGTCTGAGGCGCTGTACATTTAAATTAAAGTTGAGCTTAGTTGTACGTTAGTAGGCACAAATGGCCCATTGTGGCGACTGTGTTAGTATTGCGCACCATAAATAGGCATGTTATATTATAGTTTAAGTTTAGAACATGGAACTAAAAAAAGATTCATATTATAGTTACCAAATAAGGTAATTTTATATGACACACAAGATTTCTGATCAAACGTGTTTATATGCATTAAAACTTTATTTTATAGTTGGGTGTAGCTGCACAAAGGATATCTGAATGTTTTTTAAAAAAATGATTAACTGCATTAACGGTGGCAAAAGAAGTTAATCAGGGGATACCTGCGACGAACAAAGGTACAACGTTAAAATCAAAATTCATGGAAAATAAACGCTGTGAGCAACTGAAGTTGAACAACATCCATTGAGTTTCAACGTATCTAAAGTGGTCATAAGTCTTTATCTCCAGAAAAAATTTGACAAACCGAAAAACTTGATAGGTTTTGCATAAAGTGACAGAACGCAGCAAGATACGCAGATTAGAGGTGACTTTTTCTGCTTATGAGGTGTAACAAAGAATATTTTTGAACCTGCGACTAAAGGTGGACTCTATTCCATAATCGTAAAGGAAGGGGGTACTGACAGAAACGCGAAGAAGCTCCTAGAAAACATGTAAGAACGAATGTAGTGATTTAGCAAAGGGTTCTTTTATTATTTCTTCTTGAAACTTAGTGAAGTAACGTATCTAAGTGGTCATACTGTCTTTATCTCCAGAATAAAATTTGACAGACCGAAAACTTGATAGGTTTTGCATAAATTGACAGAACGCAGCAAGATACGCAGATTAGAGTGACTTTTCTGCTTATGAGTAACAAAGACCTTATTTTATACGACCGATGAACTCTATTCCATAATCGTAAAGCGCTATGGGTTACTGACAGAAACTGCAATAAGCTCCTAGAAAACATGTAAGAACGAATGTAGTGATTTAGCAAAGGCTTCTTTTATTATTTCTTCTTGAAACTTAGTGAAGTAACTATAGTTCTACTGTATTATTCATGATAAATGGCGGTCCAAATAACCATTTCTACTTAACGGACAAGGGTCGATACTTTTTCACAATGATACGGGACCTTACGTGTTACGACCGATGCTGCGAAAATTAATGCGCTATGTTTACTAGGAAACTGCCATTGTATAGGTATAGATATTCAAGTTTTGAAAAAGTCCACTCATACAACCACAAGTTTCAGCAATTTGATTTTACATGGTTTGGACAAAAACTAATTGGTATTGAGATTATGAAAATTATTGGAAAGAATAGACATTCAAGACCTTAAACTGTTGTCTTCAAGGAGAAAAGGTCATTTTCTTGCTGTTGTCTAAAAATGATAAAGCTAAAAAAGTACCGAGAATAACCAAAACAATGCCCAACCACGTCCCAACCAGTCCTTGAAGCTCATTATTCCTGATAAAATGCTTTATATCTGGATGTGGTAAAGAATACATTTTTAAGACAGACGTCAAGATCGCGATAGTAAAACCAATATCGACGTCAAAAATATGCCGTGGATTTTTCGACAAGACTCAGCACTAAGTCAAAAGACCAAATCTACTATTTTAAGCTCAAACTTAAATTCTATGGTTCTTTCTATAGAAAAATAATTGAACAATTTCGACACAGAACTTGTGTTTACTCTAATCGACTTTGCCCATGACTTTTCGTACTTCTTCATTTTTGCATTTTGTATTGTGTTAAACTTGAGATAGAATTTATGCCCACCTGTGTAAGTAAACAGTTGATGATAAAAATTGGAACATACACTTCACAACTCACTCGCAACAAACTTCCCAAACCGAAAAGGCATTCAATCAAAAGCGCCCGGCCGCGGTGACGAATGGACGCATAAATTGTCCGCCGCTCCGGTGGGCCTCGCAGGCGTTATTTGCGAAACATAAAAATGCGACGTCAGCGAGAGATTTGTGGCGCCGATTTCCGCCGTCCAGGGGACATCTGAATCTGGGATCTAAGCAGCGCTTCCTCCCACATTTTATCCACCTGTCAGGAGTCCGGGAGTCGGCAGTCCGTGGTGATTAACGGCGCGGGCGCCGCCCGGGGCTGCGCGGGCTATGGTAATGAGACGCCGGCGGCGACCAGCGCCGTTCATTAGGCGGCCCTTTTTGTTCGCGGCCTAATTGCTGATTGATTTCGGCGGCGGACTGCTTGGCGTCTCGTTAGAAATTTGCACGGTAAGTGTGAACAACAAACTAAGGCATCGTAAAATTGTATAATGCAGCTTTAAACGAAAAGTACGCAACATAAAGGTCGCCCCGGAGTAAATTTATAGCAACATGGAGTATGTGAAAGTAATAAAATTACATTGTGGGGGTAGCTGTGCAAATCTAAAGCAGCATTTTTGTAGAACAGAACAAAATGAAGCAACAAAAGCTACATTTATCACATGTCAACGTTTTCAGTTAAAAATGATTTATTCTTCGTATTGTCGAAGGCGCGAAAATTTTATCGAAACAGAAGCTTCAGAGCCTACACACAATATAGAGACACAAAGGTACATATTTCAATCTTAATATACGATAATTTAGTTATTAAAAAGCCACATATTATAAAATTGGCAAACAGAACAAACGGAAGTAGTGTGCACCTAAACAAAAGTGAGAAAAGGTCGACTATCAATACGTGGTAAAATTGAAATTAGGTGAAATACCAACCAATTTCCAATAATAAATAAATAGATGGTTCTGATATCAAAGATATTACTTGAAAGGATATTGAAGCTACTGGGGAAGGACATAAAATTGCTAAGGAGCAAAATAGAGTTAGAACTGTTGGGATTCCCTATATTACAGCAGTAGCAGACGATGCATGGAGTAAAAGATCTTATAGGGTTAATTACAATGCATCCTATGGTGTTAAAAGTTGAAATTTTATTTTTAGGAATAAGGAATAAATATTATTGCGTGTGTACTAAAAGTAAAAATCTAGATGTTTCTGCTGGGATAAACAATTTACAGGCATGGAGTCCGATTTTATTGTGGGTCTCAGATATGCCTTCTTAGTAGGAGACAGCGACAGCAGCGTCACCAAAAAATTTCCGGCCGTATAGAAACAATTTGGTCCAAAAGTAAAAAAAATGTAGTAATCATTTGTTACAAAATTTATCCAATAAATTAAGGAAAATTGTGAACAGAAGGATCCCGTTCTTTCTTTCTTTCGTTCGTCCTCCATCATCTTTTACCCTTCACGGGTGTCGGACATGTGTAGGTTCCGCCTTCTTGACCCATTCCTTCCATTTTTTCCTGTCTAACGCCGTTTTGTTAATATTTTATGTTAGTTTTGGCCTTCCCCTTTTTCGTTTCTTCGTTGTTTTCATTTTCAGTATTCTTTTCGGTAGTCTGTTGCTGTCCACTCTTTGTACATGTCCGTACCATTCTAGTTGTTTTTTCTCATTTCTGCTGCAATTCATTTTGGCTTGGGTTTTTTGGTGCATTGTCCATTTTGTTTTCATACAGGATCGTTGAGTTCACTATTTGTATTGTATATTTTCAGTTTTATGTTTTCACTTATTTCTCTTTTCCCGAATATTGTCTTATTTGGTAGACAATATATATTATTTGCTTTCCTGGTTCTATTGGCTATTTCAAGATCTATTCTCCCATAATTTTCTATTTCAGTTCCTAAGCATTCCATTGTGGTCACTTTTTCCAGGGATTGATCCTTATGCATAATTTTGGTCTGTTTCTGCTCTTCCTTTTTGTTTATATACATTATTTTGATTTTCCCTACATTTATTTCCATTTTCAGTTTTTTTTTATTTCTTTTATCCGTATACTTATCAGCTTCTGCATTTGGTCTTTCTTTTTGCTATAAGCACTGGATCATCAGAATATAGTAAACTATTTATTCTGATTAGCATCATATTCCTATACCCCACTGTAGTCTGTAGTCTGTCCGTTATTTGTCTTGTATTATTAAGTAATCTATCCATTACTATTATAAATATATATTTTATTCTATATTTGATGTTAAATGCTTCTGATCGATTTCTACTTACTTGCACTTTAGCTCCTACGTCTTCTTGTGTTTAATTTATGATTTATATTAGTTTTTTTAGTGTGTCGATTAATTCCAAACAGTTTTCTATTAGCTGCCATTGTATTGAGTCGAAAGCCCCCCTTAGATCTATAAAGGCGAGAATGAGTTCTTCTCCCGTGTCCAAACAACGAGATTAAATTAAATGATAGCATCAAAAGCATCCGTTATGGTGTGATAAGTGCTGTGAACCATTATAAAGATAGTAATGTGTCTTATTATCTTAAAATACATAAATTGAAAAAAGATATTCTAAATGCGTCTAATCACGATTTTGGTTAACATAGTCGGACCGTGTTTTTGTCAAGGTCCAAAATCAAGTGATAAAAAGACTAGGTGGATGAAGTGAAGAATAGGACAGCTACGAACAGTGTTGCTAGAAATAGTAAAAGCTTACTATCAAATATATTACAACTCATTGTTGAGAAATTAACAGGAGGCACCCAATAAAATCCCAAGGAAAACCCTTAAACTTATTTTAATTCGGTTTTTCATAAACTTGTTTTTTTTTGATTTATTAAAACTACAAAGTATATCTCCAGCGTAACAAATGTTTTCTCTTTTTGAATCAACATTGAGGTATATTATTTTATTTAATTATTTATTTTTGTCCGTAGTTTGGTATTTTCAGAATTGGCTGTAATGTAATAATTTAATTTATAATAAAAATTTTAATTTAAAAACCCAAATTTAGCTTCAAATTTTTATATTGTTTAATTAAATTTATATCATTTAAAATTTTATACAATTTTTAACAAAATTGATTACATTTATTAATGTTATTTGTAATGCAAAATATCAAATTTTTGAGGTAATTATTCATTGTTTATTATTTCTTTTTATTTTGACTCTTTGGGTGGACCAAAAATTCTTTTTGTCGACGTTGATATAATAAACTTAGTGAAACAAAAAAAGTTTGTCATACAAAAACTCTAGCCTTAAAATAATTATTGCACCACCTGGTAATAAAGCTCTACTTTTTACAATAAAGTTGGTGTGCAAAGAAAATCATTGGCACTTTATTCGTGAAAATGCCAAAACTTATAGTTGTAGTGTGGTAAACTTAAATTTGAGTTTCTAGTGGGCATATGGGTGTATGAGTGGCATTTACGACCTAGTGACAGATTAGCAGCATCCGATGAGGATATATGGTGTGGGTTAATGTATATGGTGGTCTTATTTTCATAAAATTACACACCATCCTCTTTGTCTTAATCTGGCCGCAGTCGAGTGCGGAATGGAAAAAGCATTTATTGGGCTAAAAAATGTACCTTCTTTTATAAGAAAAACATAGGACGTATACATGTTTGGAAAACTTGAAAATTTAAACATGTATACATACATCGCTTAACGAATATCAATTGCAGAGCAATTATAACAGATACCAAGTGGCTCAATGGGTACGCTAGACGAGATTTTCATTTAAAATGGTTGTATCTAACCCCTTGACCATCAATATACCGATAAAAAATGTTTCTCATCTAGTGCCGTACATTTTTCCCGCTTCGAAGGTCAGAATTGCGAAATTTCAGATTTCATGGTTTTGTACCGGCCCAATTGATATGTCTGACGAGATTTTTATTTTAAAATTGTTGCCCCTAATCTCCTAGCCACAAATCCAACTATAAAAAATTTCCTCGACTAGCGCGCTACTTTTCTCTCTTTTCGAAGGTCAAAATGGCGAAATTTAAATTTTCGTGATTTTAACAGACCCAATGATGAGATTTTCATTTTAAATTGTTGTCCCTAACTCCTAACATAAATTTATATGCATATGCTGCAATATTTAGATCTTATTGAAACTTGATCTACTCTGTTTTCTGTTATTATCTTTCCATATTTCGTTTTGAAATAAATCGAACATTTTTAACGAACTACAATATAAATTACAATTGTTAGAAATGCGATCAAAATTAAAACAAAAATGTTTCAAGTTGTAGAACTAAGGAAATATTTGGGGATTAGCGAGTGAAAGGGTTGTTAATAGCTTCCGAATAAATTATGAATTTAGTACATAAATCTTTAAATGATTAATTCTACAATGAAACATAAAAACTAGACTCTAGAATGCGATTAGTGGTAATGGACAAAAATTGACAAATCGAATTGGTAAACTTAGAATCCAGTTTACTAGTTGTTATATTAGGTTGTCTTTTTTATTTAGAGAAGGTTCTCAATCCAATCATTAGCGTATTCATATTATAAGAAACTAATATATATTATAAGAAGAAAAAGACGTAAAAAACAACTGCTCTGTTTAGCATTAGACTTTTATTAACAGCCTTATTATTTTAATTTATTTTGAAAGCAGTTATCATCATTTGTGTGTTGGCATATAGTTGAAGGTAAATATTTTGGCAATGCAGTTTTGATTTAATTATATTGTTATACAACAATAAATTTATGTTTCTTCCTTTTTTATGTTTGAGACGTTTCATAATTAATAATCCAAAGGCTAATTTGCAAAGCCGGTCAGAAATAACGCGCCGTAATAGGAATGAATTACTAAACTTCTCAGCAAAGTCTGCGTCTAGACAAAGGTATTTCAGTCAGATCAAAGCATTAAGTGATGTAAAGGAACAAAGAAATGTGAAATTAGTGAATTTTCCTAAAAAATGAAACAAGGATTTAATGTGTCGAAAAAGATTGTTAATATCAATAAAATGCGGAGTATTAGCACGAGTAATAGATCTATCTATAGATTTTTTTTAAGTTCCATGTTAGCCAGAAGCCAGCCATGTTAGCCAGAAGTCAGTCATCTGGTTGTATGTAATGTATGCTACAATTAAGGCAGGAAGTGAAAGAGAACCTACCGTCCACAGTGCGTAAACTCAGTGTCGAACTTTCAAACATTTGACAGCAGATAAGGCATTTGGAAACATGCATTTTCTTCCAAAAATGTAAAGCTAGCTCTGCTTTTTTGCATCCGATGCTTATGGCTGATGGAAAATAGGCTCAATACAGGTAAGTCACCGAAACAAGTATGCAAGCTTGATTTCCACCCACAGAAGGTTATGCTCTCTGCACGACAGAGAGGAAAAAAGGGGGTAGAATTCCTCAAGCTTGTAGATCCTAGCGACCCGGACACGTTCCAATATATTTTATTCAACCCTCGAAGTTTCCAATTCAATTCCATGCAAATTAAAAGAGCTGGCTGGTACATAGGGTAACCCATTTCTTTGAAATACATGACCTGTATCCACGATACAATTGCCATGTAATATAAAAATTATAATTACAATAACAAGAGCTCCCTATATTTGGTAATAATGGCACAAGACAGAAAAAATATTGTACATAGATCCAGTCCCTTTCAAAGTAAGTTCTTAGGGATCTCACACGCTTCTTCGCACCTCTGAATCAGCAGACTTTCACTAAGTATGCGTTTCCGAATTATAGTCGTACACACATATACCATCTCACTTTGAGATCTTTTTGAGAAAATTTGTTTATGGTAGCAGTCATTATCACGATTATTCTTCTGCTCTGGTAACAGTAGCGGCAGAAACGAGATTTGCTGTAGATCGTTTCATTGCAAGTCTTCCGTCAAAATATCAGACACTTTAATTTTCATACCTCCTAACTCATCTTCTAGTTCTCGGACTGTCAAACGCTGATCCTGTGTACTGGTACTCGTACTGTACCTATTCAGGAAGAAATTCAGATTGGAGTTTATACTGTATTTCTCGAGCAAAACAAACATATTGGAGTAATGCAAATTTTATTGCTATGACTGTAAAGGATGGACTTTACAGAAACATGATGTCCGTCAAATTCTCTTTACGACTATTCTTTTACAGAAGTTCTTCATAATGCTTTGTTAATGAACCTGATGTCTTCTTTTATCTCTGGAATCGTAGCATGATATAAACCCTTCTCTTCAAATATCCCCAAGGGAAAAAGTCTAATGGGTTTAGATCGCAAGACTGCGGTGGTCAATTGATGTCACTCCTCTGTGAGACAATACGAACAGGAAACTTGATTTGACGTAAAGAGTGTTTCACACGGTGTGTGAAATGTGGCTCCATATTGTTGAAACCATTCAAAGTTGATTAACATTTAATAGTGTACACCATTGACAATAACAGCGTTGCCAGCTTCGTCCCCAAAATAGTAAGAGCCAATAATTCCTCCAGTCCAGAAGGCACACCAAACAGTGTATTTTTATAGATGAATTGCTTTTTCGTGCATAGCACGTGGATTTTCACTCCCCCAGATGCGACAATTGTAACAATTCACAAAGCCATTTGAAGAAAAATTGGCTTTATTTTCTGCTACGTTCTCTAAGACTTGGTTCACAAATGCGTTTCTGGTGATCTTTGGTGGATTTTGTTGTGTTTAGATACCAGCTCCACAAATGCAAATTCCAGAGTTCAGTATGGATCACGCTATCTTTTGTCACTTTGGAGTCTGATCGCAACTTTCAACTTTATATAATAAACGCTATACAAATTTGTTTAATTTTACGTCTATTCAGTAGAAATATAGTAATTCTTCCTATGCCTTCCTATTGATTAAACTTCGCCTTTTATATATCTCAGGTATAAAAAAGCCATTAGAAAATATATACGTTTAGGCGGAACTGAAATAAATGCCTTTCCCGTTTCGGCGCTACGTTCCTCAACTCGATTACATGTTTCTTGAACATGCAAAATAGCAATTTACAACTCGCCGAAATGCGATACATAAACAATACTTCCGAACAGCAAACGGTAGCGCAAAGTTCCCCATTATAATGCATGCCATGTCGTGGGAAAGCCCTGACAAATAGCAAACGTTAGCGCGGCCATCGATTGGTCTACCTTCACATTCGTGGGTTCGACGCATCCGTCCCGTGAATCAAGCTCCCGTCCCGGGCGCCGCGCCCGCTCTTGATATGTTTATTTTTGCCGGCGCCGTTGCGGTGCGTCCTTTTTGGCGGCGCAGGGGAGACGGAGCGGAATTGCTAATCAACTATGGAGATTAGCGCCCGGATCCTCGCCGGCCAAGATTGCGAAATTAAAAGGAGATGAATTTTAATTTTTGTTTTGATCCACCGCCGCGGGCTGAACCCCTTCCCCCGCGCCGGGTTCTTTGCCGCCCGGCTAATCGGGTTTGTTTTATTGTCTCCGCGGGTTCTTCTGCTAATGCCGTTAGCGCTCGCCTTGTTAGTGAATAATCAAATTCGCCGCGCGACATGAGCCGGTGAAATTCAGCGGCCGCTAATTTCGCGCGGTTTCGTGGTGACTGCCACCCCTTCTGAAAAACGCCAATTATTCGTTGCGGTACCGGGCTACAATTTTTATATATGCAAGTTAAAGCGTTAGTAAATGAGGGAACAATTTTTTTTGTTTGTTGAGATCCGTGTCACCTATGTCTCTTGTAGCATTAAACCTTCATGGATTTATTGTATTTCTATTTTCTTTACAACATTTTTTCCAGCATCTTTGTCCGTTGTAGTAGTCTGTACAAATCTATTACTGGACAGTTGCTGAATTCCTCTGGATCGATTCTTGCTTTTCCATAAACAGCTTGTCTCCTGTGAGCTATAACCTTACACTTATACAAGATATGGATGGCTGTTTTTTTGTTCCCTGTCACATGTCTTGCAACTCAAGTCTCACAACTGCACAATCCTATTTTGTTAAGGTGTCCTCTAAGAAAAAAACGCTCTGTGGCGAGATCTATTATAGTTTGTAACTAATTCCTGCTTCCTGCTAATAGTTTGTCAGTTTTAGTTATGAAATTGTTTTTCTATATTTTCCTGGTACATTTTCTCAAATTTTTTTATGTTGTTTTCTAACCTATTCTCTCACCTGGCTTCGTGTACCACCTTTAAATACCCCCAGAATCGGTTCGGGCCCTATACACGGAGTTGATGATCATTCTCCTGCTAGCTTATCAGCTTCTTCGTTACCTGCAATTCCGCTGTGCCTTAGTACCCACAACAGCGTCAACTTGTTGCGGTCTACCAGAACCCTGGGTTCTTCACGGCATTCCCATACCAGCCTGGATGTTACCTTTGAGGATCCCCGACTGTCCGTGAATTTGTTGATTCGCCCATTTCAATAAGTTTTCAAATTATTTTGCCCGGCGAGCTGCAATATAGAAAATATTTCCTCTTGAAGAATGGATGTATATTTTTTTAGTGAAAAGCTTAGCTGGAAGATTTCCTTTTTGTAGTATATTCCTGCTTCCCGTTCCAGACTCTGTTTTTGTTCATCTGCTTTTGCTGCTTATTTCGTTTGTACATTTATTAAAAAGCACACAATGAAAATTTTACAAATAATGTTGTATGAAGACTTATACTTTACTTCCTATAAAAAAATTCACTAAACTGAAACTGACGTGAAGTATAATTGAAAAGGTCAACAACTTGTCAGGTCTGAGATTCAAATGGATTTTGCTTGACAATTTTTTTATATTTGTAGGCAGAGAAGAAAATGGCTATGAAACCACGTTTATGTTTCCTTCGTTTGAGAACTATACTTTATTATCAGTGGATAACTATTATAGAATTTGCCCCCTGTCAACCAATATATTTTACAAAAGATTTATTCCAATTGCATGCATTTTATTTATATATGTTTTCTCCAAGTTAATCGCCTATCAAGATGGATTATTAGATACTTGGCGCTTTCTGCTACTACTATTTGTTGATTATTTAAAATTATAGTTGGATAGGCTTAATGTTTAATTTGAAGGTTACGTGAACTGATTTCATTTACCTTAATACGCCATAATTGAAGCTTGTTGAGATGAATTTGAAGGCTGTGGAAAGCCGTGCCAAAATCGGAATGAGATGCCAATATCGCCTTATGATCAGTGAATGTACCAACAATTGCGCCATTATCACTAGGTAAATTTGATGTAAATAGTAGATAAAATATTGGTTCCAACATACTACCGTACTGTACACCAGAACTGGTAGGAAATAGAGATGACTGAAATTCATCATATTTAACAATGAAGCTTCTGTCGGTTAGATACGAGTGTAAAATTTGGTAGTAGTCAGAAGGTAGTTTATATTCGATTTGGTACAACAGGCCGTCATGCCAAACTTTGTCAAACAAACGTTAATGAATGTACAAAATAATACCCCTGACTTTGAAAGTTTTTATAAGTTTTGTTTGCCACTTGATGAATTTGCTTAATTGTAGCATGTTATTTCCAGAATCCATCAGCATCCCATTTTATGTACATTGGAGTAACACACTAAGTAGCCCGTAAGATGCTACATCATCTTTTGGTTTGATCGGTTTTGGTAACAATACTATCAGTGCAACTTTTCATTGCATGTAGTAAAAATAAAACCTTAATATTGTATTAAACAGGTAGCTTATAAATTTGAATCTTTTCCAAAAGTTCTTTTAGGATCTTTCCTGTAATTAAATCGTAGCCAGGCGCCTTGCGTGGATTCATGTTTTCCAGAATTGTATTTTAAATCTCGTTAATTTCAAACTTCTTACTTAGCAGGCACATCTGGAAAGGTACGTCTAGATGTTGTTGTATTTGATCAGCTTCTTCATCTTCCACCAAGTAATTTGGCAAAGCCAAGGCTTTCTCTTGATTACTTCGGGCTCATGCACCATGAGCAGTTCCAATGGATGATTTATATTATGTTGGTTTAAGCGTTTTAAAAGCGAATAATCGGTCGATTCTGTGGGCGACAATGTCTTTAAATAATTTTGTACAGTTTCCTTTTTGATTTCTACCAGGAGTATTTATTTCATCTTTCACTATCACAGGACAGGTTGTAATAGTACAGTGCTGTACTCTTTTCGGTGTTGCTAACCACTCAGCTTGTTACACCATCTCATTAAAATATTCTATTACTTCTATTAACTCTTATTCTTACTTAAGGGATATTCATTGACCGTCTACCGACTCCTTGAATAAATCCCAATTCGTATCTTTACTGCTTAATGTAGGTGTTTGCTCTATAATTAGGACTTTGGTTCCTATTATTATTATTATTAGTGAGTGCTTAATAAATCTAGATACAATTAGGCCTTAAAAGATTTTAAGTTTTGTTCATTTCACTACACAAAAGTTAGGTAGCTTCGTAATAAGCTAACTCCCCAATTAATAAATAATTTTTTAATAGTTTTTTACCTTTGGTCGTGGTAATCCTCACTTTAGTTAAAACCCCACTGTACGTGTTTCGTGCTGAAGTCATCTTCTCTAATAAATCTGACTTCCAATATTTGTTGTGTTGTTGAGAGATGCAGTACAGAAATTGAGAATAAACTTCTCCGATTTTCGATAACTATGGTAATACTTTAAATATGATTTTGTTTATATGTAGGGAGTTTGTAATGTTTGAAAGAGTCTAATAATAATAGCTGCTCTCAAGTGAGCATCGCCGTCAGTATGTTGCATATCATACACTACGTATCTGGATATTCTTAAACCATTTCTATTGGTAAAGTGAATTTTCGATATTAATATGACATTGATATATTGATCAACAAGGAAAGAAGTAAGTTTGACTCTGTGTTGTGTCAAACCATTAGCATTCTAAACTGTTAATCTGAGATACTAAATTATTATTAATTTTTGATGTATGTTATTAGAAAGTTTAGCATCGATTTTATTTGTTCCAATAGAATATTCAATTTTTTTTTAATTAATTCACATCTCTGACTGCTTATTGACAGAACTAACAGCTGCTGGATCTAACTAACTAGCTGTGATCGCTCTGATTATGATAAAATATATAATCTTGGGGTTTTTGGCATGATTTCAACTTTGTCGTTGTATAGTATTTTAACTACATATGAGACTTTAGATATCCTCTTTTCAAAATTGAATTAGTAATATAATTAATTTTTATTTCCAATGCAAAAATTGGATGTGCTTTAGGTTCCGAATTTACAGTGTTAATTTTGTTCTTTATTACGGTTTTTGTTTCCAAGATCTAGTATTGATTAGAAGAAGTTTCATCATTATTTTCTTTACGGGTAGCTTTTTATTTTCTACTGACTGCTATTTAGTGTTCTTGGTACTGATGTTAAACGATATTTCGTGACGATGCGTTTAGTATTGTTGTGTTATTTAAGTTCTACATAATATGGTTTACATTGAATGGTGTAAATCAACTTTTTGAAGGTTTTTGGGGTGGATACTTATAACTCTGTGTCATATAGGGCTGTTGATACGTTTAGTCAAGTTGCATAGAAAAATAAGTTTGATCAGTGCTTGTTGTTGTGGGAAAATGACAATACAATTATTTCTTAGTAATTTTAACTATGTCACATGACTTAAAACATAGGTAGTGCTCCGAGATTGCAATTATATCTCGTACCACAACACTAGAAGCGCTTTGGGCACAGCCTTAGATCTTTTAATTGCGAAATCTAGTACTTAATGCAAGCTAAAAGTTGTTAGCGCAGCTCTGTTAGGACAGTTAGAAATTCGCTGCAATGCTTCTACCTCTCAAAACAGCGACTTAAAAAGGCGACTTAGACTTAGTAGGTTGCAAGTCTCTGTTCACGAAAATTTTGACAATTCCTCGTACAGAAAGAAAGTAGTCATGCAACACATCTGCTCTGTTTATATGCACAAAAACATTGTTGGTTTAGTATTTTATTTACTTCTTGCACTATAAACTTGGATAGAAGCCCAATGAATTTTTTTGTCTTTTGGGATGGGCTCACTCCAAACATAAATATTCAGCAAATCGCGTTTCCATCGTCAATTAAAGTAGTTTCCGCGTTGTGCAGTCACGCCAGTCTCGAGGATTTGAGGTTAACAAAGTTCCCCGTTACTACCGGAGGAAATTTTATGATACCGACGATATTTCTTTGCCTAAGTTGGATTTTAAGACTAATGGCAAACGCTCCCCGACAGCATTAGGAAAATGTGATTCATCAAGCAAAGTGCAATGTCAATTGTTCGACAAATGTTTTGATAATTTCTTAAAACTCTCTACGAAATGTTCTGGGTAATTTCTTGAACACTCGAAATTTGATCGTAATCTTAAATCATTTCAGTATTGGTCCATACTCCATCCCAATTTATAAAAACCATGTTTGTGACATAATTTTATAAAATATAATGGGTTTAAAGCAAGTCAATTTGCATAGTATAAAACTTCACACATCTTTCAACTACTGTTTTCATTTTTCGTTCATGCAAAAGTTGTTTGTATTGATAATGTCTCCTCTATTACCAAAAGTTATTGAGTAATAAAGTTAAAGTTAATTTTAGGAATCTTTAGGAAGAGATTTATACGCAGAATATACAGGGTCCGGCAAAACGATCTCCCATTTTTAAACTGATCGTCGCATGCAATATATTAGTAGACAGCGCTTGAACCGTATTTTATTGAGCAGCACAAGGTATGACCTTTTAGTGCCTATCATAGCGAAGAGTGGTGAACGGCGTGAGTTTATGTTAGAGAACTTGAAAAATAGCGATTCTGTGATTGTGACGCAATGGCTATTTAATAGGCATTTCGGAGTAGATCGTCACGGAAGAGTTCTGACCAAGAAATATTGTGGACACACAATTTCCAACAGAGTGGTTCAGCCTTAAAACAAAAATCATCCGGTAAACCTCGTAGCGTTCGGACACCCGAGAATATTGCAACAGTGAGGCAAGCTATTACTCTCCTCTTAGAAATATGTGACCGAAGTGCGTGGAGAATTTTACACTGTGATCTCATGTTCCATCTATACACATTGATCATGGCCCAGGAACTTATAGAATGCGACTGATACGCCAGAGAGGTTGTTTGTGAGGACACGTTGGCAAATGCTTCAGCAAACATCATTTTCAATAACTCCGTGAGTGATTTCTTTACAATTAGCTTGTAACTGTTTAGTGTGCTGTTATGAAATTTGACATCATAGGTCCGTATTTTTGTGAGAGAGCAAGACGTGCCGTGATTGGCACATCTACTCGCTATGTTATAATGTTACTATTGTAGTTCCAAGATGGAACCACAGCACGTACGTCAAAATTTTTTCGACAAGCTCTGGGACAAAATTTTCCAGGTTGACTTATCTTATTACATGGTGATATCCCATGGACGAATATTTATTTCTTTTCTGGGTACACCCGTGGACTATAGAGGAATTAAAAGATGCTATTCGCAATATGATCGCAGAATATCAGTGCAAGCAATGAGGAATTTTAAGGTGAAGCTGCAGCATTGTATTGTTCGTACGGGCAAACATTTGGACGATATATTAATTAATTAAATGGCAAAGATTGTTCTGTGTGATGGTACAATAAAACATTGAACAAAATCTTTGTTATTCTTTTTATTGCTAATTCGAAAAGCGAAGGTCATTCTGCCGAACACTGTATTATAAGACAGTCTTATGCAATCCATAAATTTTCTGTAATCAACTCTAAAAATAATTTAATATATTGCTAGAAAAATTTTACTATCTTAATGTTAGAACTTTTAGGAGATTGCCTTTTATCAATAATTGTATCTATAGGGTGATCTAAAATTTCTTTTATAGACTGTACAATTCACCAGAAATAAGAGCAAACATCTTGTAAGATAATAAGGAAACATTACACCCCAAGCAAAGTTGGTGCTTTGCTTCCTTCCTATCCTCAAGCGCACGAGATCTGGTGAAACATAGTAAGCGTTTAATTATCTGCCAGAGTTAAAATTTTTTCAAGTTAGAAGTCTTTTGACTACATCGACAGAGTTGATAACGCTGAAATTCATAGGAAACCGAACAATGGCAAGGAGCTTAATTTCGGGATAAATTAAAGCACGTGCAGACTGCCAGACCACCGCATTTCCCACATGAAAGATGACTACATTTCATCGCGCGCACTGCCAAACATCCTCCGCGTTCACGCCAGACTTCGCGGGCCAAGCCGAGCCGTTCGACCGATTTACGGCACCTCCATCGCATCATCCTCGGAACGCATCTGCCCTGCTGCAATATAAAACGCTTGATTTGACGCAGGAAGCGCTCGCACAGAAATGCCCCTGTAATTCGGCGCGGAACATCCGCCCGGAGACAAAGTTCGATCCTCCTGGGCGAAGCTGTCTATACACGCGATCCTCCGCGCCCTTTGTTCGCGTTCGGCGCCGGGGCAAATAAAGCCCTCATGACGACGAATTTTGTTTTAATTTATGGCGGATGCTTTATTCCGCTTCGAAACAATGACGGCTCGAAGGACGCCGCCGAGAGATTGGGCGGAAGCCGCCGCGACACAAAGGGCTTAATTTGGTATAATTGTTGCGGCCAAATTTTAATAACTGGGGCGCACAATGGAGTACACGGTGTATTAAGATTCTCTTTATATAAATTGTATTTGATTATTTTTGCGGCTGAAGCCACAGTAAATTGGAAATGTTTGGCGTCAATTTTTCTTATGCTGTTTGCTTTTGTTAATGTATTGCTGATATGGGTACACTAATATTTATTGAGACTGTAGCACTATTAAAAGAAATCGTGTTTCATTGAAACTTTTAGATTAGGTTAAACAATTAAAGTTTGAGAACTATATGATTGTATCTTTTGGTTTGGGCATAAAAGTGAGTGTCGTCATTTGGTATGGAGCCAACACAGCGTCATCTATGTTAATTTGTTTGAATTTTTAGTTCGTGCTCTTTTGCACGTGTTGTTGATGTCAGTGAATTCGTTAGCTTTACAATGGGTGTAAGATTCCTGAAACGGTACGAGGGAGTTTTTTTAGTGAATCATGCGAAGGACCGAAACTTACGTATAAAGCAAAATATATGCGAAAGTCGGGGACATTTGCTAGGAAGTGGGTAAAGCGGTATTTGGAGATTGGGAAAGTAGACGATCTGCCGGAGGCAGAAGAAGATTAAACGACCTTTTGTTTCTTTGAGAACAAGCCAGGTCTTTCGCTGTGTAGTGCTCAAATGAAACTTCGCAAGAAAGGAATTCAAGTCTTTCAAAATACAATTTGAAGTCGTTTGCGTGCGAAAAAATGTTCCTTTTTGATCAACTTTGAAGGAAATTGCGTGTAGGAAAATATGGATCGATATTGAGACAATGTTATATTCACGAACACGTCTTCTTTATCGAAAGCGTGATCACTGAAGAATATAAGGATTCTTCCGCGTACAGTAAAACACCCTCTAACAGTACTTGGTAATGCTTCTGTAAACGTGGTTTTGGTTGCCTCTTTCTGTTTATGGACAATTTAAAAGTGCATCATCTACCACAAATGCCTGCTGAAAAGTTTTATTCTGCAAGAAAACAATAATTTTAAGTTGCAGCAAACTGTGCAGCGGGTGGAACCAAACAAAGTAACGTCACTACGACATTGTCTCAATTGAAAATGTGTAGTCTTATATGAAAATAAAGCTCAAAGTAAAGTTAATGTACATGATAAAGCAGCTGTCATTTCGAATTTGCCAAATTATTATGCAGAAAACCTCATCGAGATTATGGAAAAAGGTGTGAAGTTATAATCAGCAATAGAGCTAATTGCATCAAACGTTAAGTAATTACACAATATCTCATAACTATTAACTACGTTTTTATTTTTTCCATATTACAGCGGTCATTTTATTATTGAACACACTACATGAAGTGTGAGGGAAGAAGTGATGTAAAAAAGCATAAAAGGTTCCGACCATTCAGATATGAGGACGTATAACTTGCACGGTGTAAAAATTCTCTTCTTCGACAAAGCACACTATTAATAAATTAGCAAATTTGAAAACGGGAATTTTGTTGAGTTACATGATAGGCCAAAGAAGTGGTCGCCCTAGCAGTACTGTGGTGCGAACAAGAAATCAGTGGCTCGAAGAAGGTATTCTATTTTAGTATAAATAACGATAGGCCATTATAAGGTACCCATTGTCTACCCCCTCCTTTCAGCTAGCAATAGAACTAACAGCACGGCGTCCTTTCTTACGACCGCCGTTCATTTCTCTGCGTCGTCAACGAAGATTACAATGGGCGACGGAAAGCAACCTGTGAACACACGAGTGGCACAAGATTGTCTTTTCTGAGGAATTCAGATTTTGTTTAAATCGAAACAATGATTGGATATTAATATATCGTAGACATAGAGAAAGGGAACAAGAAGACTACATTTGCATGAGGCATACAACGCTAACTATTGATATTACGGTATAGTAAGTTATCAGTTATGATAGCAGCTCACTTCTAGTCAAAATTAAAGGTAACAGTGCTAGTCAGACCTACATGGACACGTGGTACTCCCTTTTCTTCAGATGATGCTCCAAGTAATTTTTCAACAAAACGTAACACATTAAATTTCCAGACACTTTACCGATCAAAAATGTTTAGAATATCATCGCGCAAAAGGTACAGAGGTGTCTAAGGTTTCTAATCTGAATTATGGAAGAGTATCAATAATATTTGGAATGCAGTCCATCAAGACTCCACTCGTTCAATTGTTTGACTCGACGCTAAGAAGAATGAGGGCAGTCACAAGAGTCTGTAAGTGGAGCCATACATTAATAAATAATTGTTAATGTTTATGAATAAATGTTTTGTAAAATTAATTATTTATTTGTCTTTGCGTTATTGAATAACTCTCCAACGTTTCAGATATTAATTTGGATTTTTTATTGGTATTGCAGTTTCAATAAACAAGTACATTAAATTCTTTATTTATTTTATTACATTTTTATCTCTTAAGCTTTATTAGATTATTTGAATAATTGCTACGTTTATTTTAATATATCATTTAACTTAAAGATTGCTAATTTTCCCTTTTTATATTTTTTGTTTGCATTTCAGCGTTAGCTGTTGTTCTTTTACATCGTCTATTTCCACTTTTATTCTTTTGGGTGTTTATTTACTTTTATTTCTTCTGGTTTGATTTCGAAAAACAATGTATAACTATTAATTATACCCTTTCCTTAGACCGTTTAGAAGTTTTACAATTGTTAGAAATTTGAACTATTAAAAAAGGTGAAAACAGTTATAAATAACAACGCAAACGACAAAATGCAAATCAAATACAAAATCCACCTTTGTATTTCACATCATTTTTGTAACATTTTAATATTGCATTTACCTTCAGTGCATTTTGTATATTAAAATATATATATTCTATTCGTTTCGGTTTCCATGTATTCTTTGCTAGTAAAATAAAATACGCGCAAAGAAAAAGGATAAGTCAAGTCATCTTAATGTGTTATTACAAGTCATTGCTTTTATTACTTTTTTATAATTTTAACTGTTCTTTTAGTTTCAGCACCAAATATTAATTTCTTAGTCTAATATATGTTGCATCCGCTACTCTTTTATAAAAACAGCCCCCAATATTTCTTTATAACATATTTTTTAGTTCTTGACAGCCTATTGGCGTTTGCATTATAAATAGCCGGCCGCCTTGTGACAAAAAACTGCCTGCAAAAAGGGTAATTTTTCACCGAAACGTTAAGAACTTCTGGTTTAAACTTTCATCGTTTCGACGGGGAAATTTGGTTTTGTTTTTTGCCGGAACGCCCCCAAACTTTTATTTCTTTGAATGTAAAGAAGTTCAGACATCGTTCCCCATGTTATTGCCGCAGTTGTTGGTTGCTGTTTAGCAACAAAATTTTGTCTGATTACGCCGGCTAACTTCATCGGTCTGCGAGATACTATTTTTATTTTTCGTCTTGGGTTAGTTTCAACCGCTATATTTATTGCTAACTAAGTTTAAACTACTCCTGCACCCTCAATTTAGCTCTGCAGTTTCAGACTATAAACTTTTTTAGTTTAAAGAAATAATGAGAATAAAAGAAATTGCAACTACTTTTCTTATAAAAAAGTATGAATTTAAAATTATAAGACAGCAGACATCAGTTTAGTAACATTTTTTATGGAATTTTTTATGTTTATTTTGTTCCTTTAAACGAAAAAAAAATTGATCTACTGGTCTTCTTTTTTTCGGTTTTTAAATGGCGTTTTCTTTTATTACAAACTGTATTGTTTGATTTTCCGTATTAATTTATGTTTTGTAATTTATTTCAACATTCTGTAAATCTTTACCAACACACAATTACTTCTGTCCAGGTTATAGTCCAAATTTTTACTAAATGTATAATAGCTTCGGCATCTTATGTATCAAATTTGCCACTTTCTGTTATCAGATTTCTACTAGGTGTTCCAGAATAGTTTTGATCAGTGACATGTATTGTAAATAATTAGACCCTAATTGTTAGTATTAATATCGATAGATATTCTGTCGATAGCTGTGACATTTCCCTACAGCGTATGGTAGTTTTCCCTGCATTTTATTTAGTTATTCATTGTTTTCACATGTCAGAAGATGGATTGTTCTAAAATAAATTTACGACATTTGCTACTTTCCATGTTTAATTTGAAAAAAATTTAGAAGCTTTCAGTTATGAGGCTCTATTATATCTTAACTGCAAATTTTGGTTCTAACTTTAATGGTAATTTTGATGTGAATATCAAGGAACGCCCAGGTCAGACAAGAAGCTTCGAAGACGCCCATAAAAATCCCGCTCAAACACTCAAGAAAGTCGCAGGACCATTAAGTGTTGGTAAATCAATCATTTCGGACCGTTTACATGCGATGGGAAAAATCAAGAAGGGGGGAAAGTGGGTACCACATGAATTGTCGAAAACACGGCTAGACTTCCAATGGAAAATCTTCCCGCACATCTTGTACTTTCTAGAGCTGGCTCCATCAGATTGCTACCTTTTCCGACCAATGCAATACGCATTAGTAGACTCGCACTTCTGTAATTTCTAAGAAGTGCAAAAATGGGCCAACAAATGGATTGCTTCAAAAAACTGTTTGTCTTTTCGGCACAGAATCGGCATGCTGCCCTAAAAGATGGGAAAAGCTCATTGCTAATGATGGAAAATATTTTGATTGATGTATCAACTTATTTTCTATGTTAAATAAATGCTTTTTTGAGCAAAAAGGTGATCAGAACTAACCGGAATACCTAATAAGTATTATGTGCCTCCGCCTTTCTCGTAGATTATCTTTTTGCTAATCCAATTTTTAGCTCTGTTGCATTAGAACCAATTATTGCAATCTGATTCATCAACCTCAAAGTTTGTGTCATTTGTCCTTTTATTGTGATATCGGAACAAAAAGCTTTATATTACGAGTAAATATAGGCGATACCATTTTTTTACTTCAATGTGGGTTTTTAAAAATATAAGTATCAAGTAAATTGGCATAAATTGAATTCAAGTTTACAATTCGAATTTTCCCAGTGACGTAATAGGATAAGAGCGTGTATTATTGGTCGCAACTGTTTACCTTTTTACAAGTATTGTTTTCCTTTTTCCACTAATGTATAGCTCTTAATCCTATTACATCACTTTTTAAATTTTTTCCTAAAAAGAATTCTTTTAGAAAAACAGGAAAATGCCTGTGTATTTTTAAAAACCTATCTAAAGTAGAAATTTCTTTTTTTGAGTGGACCAGTCTAGTGTTATTTTATTTATATTCTTATTATATTTACTAATTTTGGATTTGCTATGATAAAAATATTCTACAAATATACAAAAACGAGATATAGTTAATGTTTATTAATAATCTGAATAAATCAACATTATGTTAACACTCATTGTAATTTTATTTTATGAAAGATTAAAGCTAGAAGAAAGAAGAGTTTAGATCTCCAAGAGGTAGAAAGTTTAAAGAACAACTTTAATGGGACTCTGCGAAGAGTTTGTTCGGACGACTACAAAGGAATGTCGGACGTTCTAGAACAAGTTTAATGAACATTGTTGTTCAGTAATAGTGAATAGTCCAGGGAAATCTACCACACGAAGTAGTTTGAAAGCAGGGATTGCATAGATAATTCGAAGCAGAATCTGGAGATTCGTGCCAATCATATTCAAGTCGTCGAAGCTTTTACACAAGATGTGAAATTCTGCTGGAACTTATGGAAAAAAGGACATTGTGGATTTAATTTTGTGGTGCTGAATACTTCCCTAGGCGTGTAATTAGACCTGCTTTTTGTTAATATTACAACAGTTAATTAGAACATATCTATGTTGAAGTCATCGATTATTATCCAATTTAGATTGAGTATAAGCAACCACAGATTTTTTAGACATAATTATGCACTCGTGCCTTTTATCTCCAATATTAAAAAAACACATTTAGAAGAAGAGGAATAGAAATAAGTGGACTTTTATAATAGCTCTCTCATTCTTCTGATCTAACGCCTTGTAATTTCTGGTTATGGGGGATGGTGCACAATATGAAATACGAATAATAATTAATGTAGTGAAATCTATTCCTAGATAATTCCACATCGCGGGTTAAATGCTCTTTTGATCGTTTCCAACTTTGTGTTGATAATAATGGATAACAAGATACAAAATCTCATTAAATAGTACTCTAGGTATGATAAATGGCCCCTAAGGTTGAATAATATATGAATGTGACTTACATAACTTCAAGTCGATTTCGCTACATTAGCAAAACTATTAGCTCTGCAAGGAGTTATATGTAACTTAACAAGTTCGTTACGGAAGCAGCAAGTTAAGCTGCTTAAGCTCCGCTTAAATAACTTAAAAGTTCGCGAAACGTATAATTTACTAGTTACACTAACAAAGTCCCTTATGCAAATTGCGCTGGGCCAGCCAAATGCTGCAGCAATCTGAGGGCCGCCGGCCAAAAATAGCTGCCACCTGACGCCATAAATAGCAGAAAGCGCCAGGCGCGACGCACTTCCTTTAATTTCGCTTTGTCGATGTATGCAGATTAGCGAAAACAAAGCCGAGAACAAAGTGCCCTTGTAACTGAAACAGGGGCGCGGGCGTTAAAAATTCAGGTTACAATGCAAATGACTATAGCTACCGCTGTTAACAAGCGCCAATTTGCGCGTCGGGTTTCAGCGCCGTCTGGAATTAGCTACTTCCGAAATTCGAGCGGCAGCCGCCATAATCATACGTCATATTTAATTAAAGCGTAGTGGATGCGCGATTAATAAACAAATTGGTGTGTTTGCGACGAGCCGCCCGTAAGCCGCTTTTGCCGTATAAATAATAATCAAATGGCTGTCGTAGTACGTGCTATGAAAAATGCCCAAAAAAACTCGATTGCTCTTTTATGGCATAATGAGAGTTTTTTTGGAGCAATTTGGATGCCTTAAAATTTAATTTCGTCGCTCTGTTTTGCTCGTGCATGTTTTTTGGGCCATACTTTCAAGAGGAAGGCTTTGAATGTGAAGCAAACATATCACGTGACATTTTACCTGCAGACTTTTATAAATTATGCAATATTTCATACTACACTGTTTCATAAATATATAGTGCCCTTCAAAAGTTTCCAGATTAGAAACACTAAACACTCTTTCATTCATTTAAAGCGACTTCAAAGGACAAAAAATAGACCGACCTCGTATCGGCCGTTTATTTGAAAACACTGCAACTGCGAATGATCTGTACGACAGAACGTTTAGAAGCCTCAGTGCGCCGTTAATCACTGCAAGTGAACATTTAAAAAGCACGCTGTGGCTGATTTTAACAAAAGATCTGCACCTGCACCCATTCAAGATTGATCTAAGAACTAAAGCTAGATGACCATTTGAAACGCCTGCTATTTGCGGACTGGGTGCTAGAGGATCAAGAGGTTGACAGCAATTTTGCTAAGAAAAGTTTCATCTTAGTGAATATGTCAATAAGCAGAATTGGGGCATAGAAAATCCTTGAATATTCAAGAACGGCCTAGGCGTACCGAAAGAGTAACAGTTCAGTATAGATTGTATGCTGGTGGAGTAATTAGGCCGTTCCTTTTTGAAACATGCCAGAAACGCAGTGAATATCAATGATAACCGTTATCGTAAGATGATAGTGGGTTTTATGGGCTCATTCGGGCAGCATGGATTCAGATGACTTGTGGTTTCAGCAGGACGGCGCCATTATCATACGAAACGCGAAATAATCCAATTATTAAAGTAAAAATATAATAGGCGACTTATCTCCCAAATCAGCAAAGTGACCGGTCACCAATATCTTGCACCTCAGACCGTGCGATTTTTTTTCTTTGGAGATTCGTGAAGGCTAAAGTTTATGTCACGAAAATAAGGACGATTTCGGAATTAAAAGGAAAAATTCGAAAAGTTATCGACGAAATTGAACCACAGAAAGACTGATCGAGAATTGTGTCAAAAGAATTCGACAGTATCAAAGGAACCGCCGAGAAAATTTGCCAAATCCTACGTTTCTTTTGGGAAACTTAATTTACACTTTAATATAAATTCAGTTCTGTTGGTTTCTTTATTATCTGTCCTCGTTGCAATTTTATTACTTAATTGCAGCTCTTTCTCAAACTGCGTGTGATAATGCAAAAAATACGCCTAAGAACTATTCTTTATATATGTCTACTAAAATCAGGAAGCAATCCGCTCCCAGCAAGCTGACTTTATTTTTATCGGCAAAATTGCTCCCGTATTGGGCGGTATAAAAGCGCACGCAATTCAAATGGGGAATTATCGGGCGAATTGCGCTGTCTGCTTTCCGTTCATTTCGGTAAGCAAACAGCGTAAGGGCAGTGAAAAATGGTTATCACAACCATATTGATCATACTTTTATTACGTTCCATCAGAGCTCAACGGTCACAATTACAGGCACCGTTCGAATTAAACACCGGGCGAACAAAAAGTCGTCTGCCATTTGTAAACGAGTGCGCAAACAGGATTAAACGACTTTATGGGTTTATTTACGCAACCGTTGTAAATTCCATGGAAGCTCTTTGAAGCATTATTTGTCTACAATGCAGCGCGAGCCCCGCAGAAATAAAATTGCAAGCGTCTTTGAGACGTAGACACTGTTTGGTAAAAAGCTCTCAAGCACCCGTGCAAAAACCGATAGGGGGTTCTTACACAGCGTTTAGTGTCAAGGGAATAGCTGCAGTACGCAAAAAATACCGTTGGTTAAATTCACAGACAGTATAAGGTAAATTAGCAGCATGAAATAAATTACCGCTGCAAAAAACCTAAAGGGGTGAACTCAAAGAGCGGGTAATTTGTTCTTGAATAAACAAAAAAATGTTTGAACGCCAAGAAAATCCCGGGGAAGGTAAATATAATAGATCTTTATGTTGACCGAGAAGTAAAAAACAGCGCGCTAAATTTTTAGTTGGCAGCACCAAAAAAGATTAAAGCAAAAACAGAAACTTACAGTACAGCAGCTGCAGAGCAAATAATCGTTGTTTAAATAATATCTGGTAACAAGGGGGCTTTCAAGAATAGGCAAACAATTTTTGAGCAAAGAATGCAAGGGAAATGCTGAGCCCCGCTGAGCTGTAATACTCTAGTTGTCTGCGATGAATCCGGCCTATTCGGTTTTAATTATAATAAGTTATTTCCAAAATACAAGCAAAATGTGTTTCACATGTTACAGCATTAAATTATGTCATATACAAGTGGATGTTCAAAGAGCTTTTCAAAGTTAACACTTTTTAATTTGGTTTTATCACTTTTTTGGTTAAACGACTTAAATTAAATTCATTTGATTATAAAAAAGGCATAAAAGTGCGTAAATTATTATTTTTATTTGTTGTACCTGCTCTGTTTCATTATTTAACAAATTTAGCATACTGAAAAAAAGTATAAAACAATTTTAATGAATCAAATATAGATCATAGAACTCAAAAATACAATTAGAGTAAAAAAGATTTTTTTATTACAACTAATGTAAATGATTTTAAGCCACAATGACTGTAATTTACCTAACAAAATCAATCGGGCGAAAGTACATTCTATACAACAACCTAAAAAAGCTCCCGGCCTAAAC
Organism: Sinelater perroti; assembly: GCA_036346155.1. Classification (NCBI taxonomy): domain Eukaryota; kingdom Metazoa; phylum Arthropoda; class Insecta; order Coleoptera; family Elateridae; genus Sinelater; species Sinelater perroti. Next base: position 16,917,193 of record JARFIY010000046.1, read on the forward strand.
AATCTCGTAAGAAAAGCGGCACTCACGCGTTGTAAAAGCTATGCCGTGCTTTGCTACTTTCTCTGTAGTGGAATTTCATATTAATCATTCAGGTTTGGTGGTAAGCCATTCCACTATTTTGCAGATTTTAAGAGAAAGGGGGTCGTGCGGCTTTAAGATTTTATCTAAAACGTGTTAGACCCACATCTCTTTGGAATTAATGTAGATTATTGCAACTTCTCTCGAAGAAATAAATTTTTGCGTAAGCTAATTTTGTTGTCCTTTAACAACCCGTGAAAATTTCTTTATATACTCATGACGCTGCTGTATTGTCATTCGGTTAAGCCCCAAATTAATTATAAATAGCTGTGGAAGCAGTAGATTAATTTTATCATTTTTGAAAGATTGAAACAAACCGTGACAAGAACACCGCTGAGAAAAAGTATAGAGATTTTGACACACTGATACTTTGACGGGCGATAATAAATTGCTTGGTTCAGAAGCTGAAAGTCACGTAGTCGAAGAAGTCCTCTATCCCTATCTACTATTCTAAGACATAATCAGGCCGATTATATATAAAATCGTCGAAGTAAATCCGGAATTCTTTTAGGTTGTATTTCAGGAAAGCTTAAAATACCGTCTTATGTGCATTACATAATCAAACTACAATAGTCAAAAAAATGAGCCGAAAGCTGTTATACTCAAATTTTGGGCGCTAGAAAGCCGCCTATAGAAATAATTGTCTCGTTTGGCCACAAAGAGACATAACTAAGAAGAATAGTAAATCTGACCACCAAAAGAAGGTAACTGTTGACAAGACAACTTATAGAAAGCGACCTGATCCCAAGAACAGCGATGAATTTATTCGTGAATTGAAAGAGAAGATCGATCAGAAGGTTCTGGACACAGCATGACTGATCGGACATGGTAAAGTCAACAGTCAGTCTAGCAGTGAGCCAAGAGCTGCACTACGAGTCGTTTGTTCTGAAGAATCGCCAACCGTTAACTAAAAAAAACTAAAAAAAACAAACAAGGCGGACAGGAAGATAAAAGCCCAGGCAAGGTTAATCGATATCAAGCACGACAGCTCTGGTTTCCTGACGAAAACAACTTCATCCAGAGCAGGAAGGGGAATCGCCAAAATAACCGTTAAATTTTCCAAAATGTTTCTGAAATGCCTATCCTTATGCATACGAAGTTTATCGCCCCTGTGATAGTCCTGGGGCTTCTAAGCAGCGAAAGTAATGTTATTAGCGCTCTACTTCTTTGATGAAAACCTGAAGAAGACCGCTGATAGCTATATCAACGTGCTAGAGACAATTATCAAGCCCTGGATAGAGAAGGTAGCCGTTTTGGCGGAAGCAGGTGTTTCAGCAAAACTCCGTTTCAGCGCATAAGACAAGGAAGACCCACACATGACTATACAACAATTGGCGGCCACCCTCCAGCCCTGGTGTCCTGCAGTGGGCTTAGGTCTCGACTCGAGAAGGTCGTGGTCACTTCTCGGGGATGCATTGAATAATATGATTCCAAGTACTAATTACTTGCTAACTTTCTTGTAAATACATTTATTTTACCTTGTATTTTAGTGTTATTTGGATTGTTTGTTAATTTGTTGGATTTGCCTGGACGACCTTGTGCTGTCCAAGAGTTTGCATATAATTTGGAATAAATCATTGAAAATGACCTTTGTCAGTCCATGGTTCGTGAAAAACACTTTTGAATGAAGTAGCCGACAAGATGTATAAGAACAACTAAATTTATAGCAACCGTTGAAGGTTATAAGTTCTCAGGATTAAGAGATACTACAGTAAATTATTTTATAAAAGCGGATTTTCGTAATTACGCTTCTATGGCAAAGGACTAATTGTTAGGTTTTCTTTTTGATAGAAAATGATGCGAGTGTGGAGTCACAACTTCCACCCTCTCTCATGCTCGGGTTAAAACCTGTTCAGTTACTTAGAGTGATGAGCAAACAGAAGGTACCGCGGAACATGGAACAACGTGATCAAATTCCTCGTTCAAGAAAACTTCACGTTCGTTGAAATTTACCATAGACTCCAACAACAGTATAGAAAAGAGTGTCTCTCACGGACCCGTGTGTTTGAGTGGTGTAAGTGCTTCGGAAATGGCAGAGAGCATGTAGAGAATAAACCGCATGACCGTCAGCCGCGAACATCCGTCAGCGAGTCAAATACTGATCGTGCAGACGCGCTTATTAGTAATAATAGGTGCAGAACTATCAAGAAACTTGGAGAAGCGCTGTCCATCAGTGTTGGTAGTGTAGAAGACATAATGAAAAACCACCTCCACTATCGCAAGGTGAATGCACGATGGGTATGGTGCAAGCTGGCAGTTGTCTCCTACAGCAGTTTGAAGACGAAAATGGTGAATTTTTGAAATCTATAGTGACCACCGATGAAACGTAGGTGCACTACTTCATTCCCGCATCTCTGCAGTCATCACGTAAATGGTGGCATACCAAACCCCAACAAAGCGTGGAGGAGTTATTCGACAAGGGTTATCCATGTAAACTTTCTGACGGATACTATAACAGTCAAAGCAGCTTATTACTCAGACCTCCTGGCAACAGACGAAAAGGGCCGATCCAAACGGAAGGTAGGTGAAAAGCGGGTAGCTTTCCTTCAAGATAATGTACAATGAAAACCTTCCGAAAATTGAAATGGAACTTTCTGCCATATCTGCCGTACAGTTCCTATTTGGCCCCAAGTGATTTCTACCTGTTCAGAAGGCTGAAATCAGATTTGCAAGGCATGCGTTTTGCGGACAACGATGTCGTGGTCCAGGCTGCTCGGGAGTGGATACACTGCCAATCAAATTTTTTTTTTAAAAGGCATCGGGTTGCTTCCAGAAGGCTGGAAAAATGTGTTGATTTCGGAGGGGAGTACGTTAAAAACTGACATGTGCAAATAATTATTTGGCATTTTTCTTTGTAAAAAGTAATCAGTCCCATTCATATTTGAACCACCTTATATCTTACTGGTCGTTATTTCACAGTCCTTAAATTTATATAAAATGATTGATTTTTTCTGAAAATTTGACTGCTCTGATTACCCTTTATTTTTACAAGTTTCAGATATTGAAATAATAAAAATCTATGTCTCTCCATTTAATAAGAGTGAAAGCATTATTGCCTTATTCTATCGCCGTTTTGAGATTACGGGTTCTTCAAACGAAGTAGGTAGGCAACTAATCCTTATCTTTTCTGATCTTATCATCAGAGTCACATAATTTAACTCAAATTCCGCCATTCCGCATTAATAAAACAGATCCAATCATTATGGCGTGTTTCGCCTTTCTACCTTTCCTTTTGTGCCAACTAACTGAGCAGTTTTTTGAAAGAGAAATCTTGAGTTAAAACCAGAGTTGCGTTTGGAATTTAACTTTCAGTTAATTAATTTTATATAAATTCAATTAACCTTATTCCTGATATGCAAACTCTGTTATGGGTGCCAGGGTACTGCGAAATTGTAGGTAACGAAAAAGCTGACGAGCTAGTACAAGAAGGATTACAACGCCAAATATAAGCTTCAAATGGGGACGCGGTGGCTCAGATCGTTCAACCAGTTGGCTCTATCCTCTAGCCGGCGCGCGCGAGTTCGAGTCTCGCTCAACCCATGGGTGTGTGTGAATGTCCTAGAATAAGTGCACGTTATTCGGCACAATAAGCTCTTGCGGCTGCAGTGCCTGTAAGTGCGCCAAAAAAAAAGCTTCAAATCGGCTGTAGGAGCTTTTGTAGATGTAATACGAAGTCGAAATAGAAAATAGATTAGGAAGCAACATAAAAAATACTGGAAATATATACCGGGGCAAAGACATGAAAAAATCTATAAAAGAACCATCTCATAAAACAACTGAAGAACTGTTAGTACAAAAAAATCAGTTATACGGTAAACTACCTAATCATCAGTTTGGCTTCAGATATGAGCATTCCACCATTCACCAGGTTCATCGAGTTGTTGACTACATCAACCAATCATTCGAAGAGAAGCAATACTGCACGGCAGTGTTCCTGGATGACAGCAAAGCTTTTGCTAAAGTGTGACATGATGGCCTCCTTTATAAATTGAAACATACACTGCCTCATCCATATTTTAATATATTGAAATCCTATCTAGAGGATAGACTCTTCCAGGTTAAATACGGACAACAACTAAGTGAACTGTATCCGGCACGTTCTGGAGTCCCACAAGGCAGTGTCTTAGGACCTATGTTATACCTGCTCTATACAGCTGATGCAACACACAATCTCTAACAGCAACATTTGCGGATGATAAAGACATCCTGATGAAACACAAAGATCCTGAAACAGCCGTTAAAATGCTACAAGCACATCTAAACGAAGTAGTGACATGGACCAAGCGATGGAGGATTAGACTAAACGAAACCAAATCGCTACATATCACCTTTACAAAATGCAGAGGAAATACACCGCCAATCCATATCAACAATACACCATTACCGCAGGTTGCGGAGGTAAAATATCTCGGCATGCACCTCGACAAGGGGTTAACATGGAGGGCACGCATCTGGCATAAAAGAAAACAATTGGGGATCAAGTTCAGCAAACATTACTGGATGCTCGGTAGAAGATCCAAGGTGTCACTTCAAAATAAACTCTTAGTTTATAAGGTTGCATTCAAACCAATATGTCATAGAGTTATGGGGGTCAGCAGCAAATACCAATATTTAAATCATCGAAACATTTCAGACAAAAATGCTACGTGCAATGTGTGACGCACCCTACTTCTTAAGAAACATTGATATTTTGCGCGACTTAAAAGTGGACACAGTGAAAGAAACCATTACCAAACTCAGTGAGCGATACCTAAGTAAATTGAGTCTCATAGCAATCCTCTTGCGCTGAATTTACTCGATAACAGTTTGGACACTCAAAGACTAAGCCGAGTTAAACCACTACAACTACCTTATAGATTTACTTAGCAATCAAGACCGCAGTTCTTACTTGCCCACTGTAATAATCTAACCACATCTCCTCGGCTTCTAAGTTACTTGTAGGTTTAAGTCACTGGAAGTTAATCCTAACGCCTTTTTCATGTCATTTAATCACTTATGTATCAAATTTGCTTATTGTGTATACAGATCGCAAATAGTGAATAAATAAATTTAAAAAAAATATGGTAAACTAGTATAGGTCTTTTTACAGGGTATTGTTTTCTTAAAGGACACTTTAAGAAAATATGGTTGTACAATGAAGATCTAAGCTGAAGGCAATGCAGACCAGAGACACTCATTCTAATCTAATGCGAGTGTCAAACTATTCATAAAAAACCAATAATCGATCCAGAAGAATACAGGAATTATCCAATAAGGGACTTGTACTGACTGATATAAGAGACAAGAATACTAAAGTGCTGAAAAGAAAATGAGAGAAGTACAATCAGTATAAAGTCTTATCAGATAAAAGTTTTTATGGTAGTAGTATGCAAAAGCATTAAAATAATGGGTAATTGAAAACGGTTACGAAAACGGAGGCAGTAAGCGTAGCAAAGCGGGTTTAAAAGACTGAAACATTCCATTCTGCAAAAATACAAACAAATTTATTCAAATAAAATTCCGCTTGTTTATTGGGCTGGCAAATTCCCCGTTCCTCGCGCTCTCCTACACATGCAATCGGGCATACCTTTGCATGTCATCTTTTTATGAAAAATTAAGGGCCCGAAGGAACCCGCGCGTCTTAGTGGAGCGCCGGATTCCTGTTCACAACAAAAATGTTTTATTAAAATCGAGTTCCGCTCCCGGCGCCGCTCGCACCCCAGCGCTGCGCCCCGCGCAACATCTGCAACTTGTTTCGGGAAGCTGTACGTATGTAATATTGGCAGTTCCTGCGCGAGCTTCCGTCCCGAGGAAGTCGAAAATTAGCCGGCGAAATTAATTGCGATCCGCCCGCCCGGCATTATTCGCAGGCAATTAAAGGATCGGCTTACCTGGGGCTCAGCTGCTCAGGCCCGGAGCCTGCGGAGCCCCGGTCGCAAATTAGATGCGGGCATTTTTGATATTGCTCGGCGCGCCCCGACGATGTATTTGATTGGTCTCGTTAAATTGTCAGATCCAGCCGAGGAGGGCGCCGAACTGGGGCGCGCGGCCAGGATAGCGCCGCTCCCGTCGGATATTGCGTTGCAGGCTGCCAGCCGATGATTTACGCGGAATTGGTGCAGGTTATTTATTCATATCGGCCGCGTTTTCGCTACGGTCGCCGCAATTTCGGCGCTGGCCAAAAGCTGCGAAATTCCATTCCGCGGGGCAATTGCGCCGGGCGAGCGTTAATTTGCATATAAATATTGAAATAAATATGGCCGCTGATCGTTTGGGAGAGTTTAAATATTGCATTTACGGCTGTGCGGGGCGTTTCTGCGGGCCCGGGGTTCATAAAAATAAATAATTCGCTTAGCAGAACTGTCGTAGAATAATTATTTATGACATATAGTTGGTTTTAAACCAAAAAGACCAAACAAAGCTTCATAAATATCAAATTAACATTTAGATAGCCAACGAAAGATGATTACCATAAATCGTCAAAAACAAACCCTCATTGCCGTTTTATATAATTTTGTATATTTACAAAAAAAGTTTAATAATCAATATACATGGCGAAAAATTCTGACGATGTGGATGACATTAATTAAAGTTTTCAAAAAAAAAATGATCATATTATCAAACAGACGGCAAAAAGATATGTACAGATAGTTCTTGAAAAACTAATTTTGCATAGAGTAATACCAATCTTAGATGACCAAAAATTTATTTCTAAGCATCAATGGGTTTCTTATGCCAACACGGAACAGTCGAACCAGTACACCGGGAAGCAGACCAAACACATAGAAATCTGAAAATGAAGAGATGCTGTTTTGCATATCAGAACGATACTTCCTGATGAAATACAAAAAAGAAATTACCAATTTCTCACTTGTCTAGCATTCTCATATATACTGTACAAAATCAAGTTTACCCCTACCTTCCTCAGCATAGAGATATCTGTGACTTCAACATATGGTTGCAATTATCAAGTCTTAAAATTGTAAGTTACATTGTATTTTTTGTTAAGTTTGGTTATTTACCAATGGAGTGAACTGACAAAGGAACCGTATTGCTGTAATCATAAAATCTTATAAAAGGCGATGTGTTGGTTCGTCACACTTGTGCGGCCGTGTGAAAAGCATTGGTTGCCGGAGTAACGCGTTCGGGGCCACGCGGAAATACCCGAACGATCGTCGTATCTTTAAGGCACACTGGAATTTTAAAAAATTAAATTATTTATATCTTACTGTTTTATCTTTTCTGTTCTTTTTTGCAAATAAGCATTCTTTGGTGTGGTACGGGTACAAACAGCTGAGTACCACAGAAATTATATGAGAAAACGAAAAAGTGAGCAGACTGCGGATGAAAGGGCAGCAATAAAGGAAACGAGGTGATGTATATGTGCCGAAAGAACTCCGGAGGAAGTTAAAGTAGAAAACCAAGCAAGACAACAACGATGTTCTCAAAGAACATCGGAAGAAATAGCTGCAGAATAGTAACGATTGCTACAGAAAGTTCGTAACACTTGCATTCTTTATAGCAGTCAAGCGTAGCTGGGTGGATTTTCTAGTAGCATTACGTAAGTGTGGAATTGAGAAAAAGTATAATCTTTAAGATCTCCATCCTCTCTGCATTAGCTGTATGCTTGTATATCGGGCTATAAAATTGTTTAATGAGAGTGTCTTGAGGATCCTCCAAGATCTGAAACACTACTTCGGACTGTTCAGGCAGTTAAAGACGTAAGTGCCTTAATTAAACGAAATCCTTTTCGTACGCAGAAAATTATGTTTTGGGGGATGCAAATTTTCAAAACTTTGATGTCTCATATTATCAAGTAAAAAAGACGTACTTGTCACTTGCTGACAGATGCACTCAAGATAGACAGGAGAGAGAAAGCAGAGATTGTTGATTAAATACCCCCATAATGGACACAGAAAACTTTTTACAGGGGAGAAATATTTCGAAAGACAAAATATATGCTAGGTGCTTAGGGTTCAGAGAGGCCATTATGTGACAGCGGTAATGCTTTTATAGGGAGTATATGTTATGATAGATATTCATTTTTGTGAAAAGGAAATAAAAACTTTGCCCACTGTGTATCAACATAATGATTTATTAGTGTAGTGAAACATTTGAAGCACGAGCTTTTTCGAGGTGACCCTTGAATCTTTCGGCAAGACTACACCAGCCTACAAAGTACGGCCACATCAAACTTGGCCCATCAACAATGTTCCTCATTTTTAAGAAGATTGCCCTTCTAGTGGCTCAATCCCTTAGATTATAAATTATGGTCAGTTTTAGAGGTCACAGTTTGCTGAAAAAGACACTCTATTGTTGATGCTCTAAAGCGAGTCCTGACTACGGGCTAAAGTTTGTGTAGAGGGTGGCCATTTTGAATAAATCAATGATAATTTTACTTACAATAACCATTTAACTAATTTTTAAAAAGTATGCAAAACAGTTAATCGTTTTATTTTGTTGTTCTAATCAGTGTGGAACAGTATTTAAAGGCATACTATGTATATCCTCAGGAGTTTTTTTAAATAGAACCTATGCTATATTTATTGTACATGGCAAATTTGCCTATATCTCGATTGACAACAACGGCTACCTACAGTTTCCACGATAGGCCACTATCGTTGTATAGATACCTTCAAGTTTATCTGAACAAAATTCAGTGATGACTTAGGATATGGCGAGTTCAAGTAAATAAATCTAAATCTCAACAGTTGCTAGCCAGTGACTTAGATGGACAACAACTGCATTAGACTGAATCAGCGCCTGAGAGAAGACCTTGACCCAGAATACACACATATTTAATTTTGTAATTTATACTGGTTAATCAAAGAGAATTAAAACTACGTTTGAAAAACAAGCTACTAATATATAAAGCCTGTCTAGACTTCTGGAATCCTCTTGTGGGAATTGCATATAACGTGGAAATCATGAAATGGTTGCAGAACAAAGTACTCCTTCAATAAAGTGATACTAAACGACATGTGCGTGCCCACAGCGTAATGTAAAATTGAAAACTACAGTGAAAATTATAAAAAAAGGCAGTGATCACCCTAATTACCTTGTGCAAACCTAATCGACGATCAGGATGAAGCAAAGAGACTAAAAAGATTCAATCCTTCTGAATTATCTACACGGCTAAATTGCGCTACTAAAATCCCACAAATACCTATTGGTTTGTTAAATAGCGTAGATAAAAAATATATATCAATGTCCCTCGGGTAGCTTCCAGAAATAAATATATAAAGTCATTCCAAATGTTTTTTTTTGCAACCTGCACGCAGCTGCTTATTGGCAGTATTTATATAAACGCACAATATGTGCTTTAGACCTTAATGTCATCATTTTTAGTCGTAGTCCACATATCATATAACACGTTTCATACACACTGGAAAGTTTTGTACACCCTTTCGTGTCGTTAAGTATGGAAAATTTCAAACAAATTTGTGCCATTTTTTGGAAGAGGTTCAAGAAAAGTTTGATAGAAAATTCGTAGAGTATCCATCCACCACAAGTACGAAGGTCGTCGAGACTGTGGTTGATAAAAATTTGCGATATATTTCAAACGTTTTCCGAACGAAGGTCACGAAGCTTAGCACCATCAATCACTCTGCATAGGTTTTGAATAAGTTAATAGAGAGCAAGCCTCTTAACCTTTTTTTACAAGTAATTTGCTTCTTTAACAAAATAAGGAAGAACTCTTTTTGAAGATTATCTACTGAGAACTAAACTAGCGATAAGAAGCATTTAACGCTCTTCACCCGATGTTTTAGTGTCTATTTGGTGGGGTCGGAAAGGTGTCATGCATTTCTTCTAGAAGGTGAAACTATTAATTTAACAAAATAGTGTTTGTAGCTAGAAAAGCAAACTAAAGAGAGCGATCAGCACAAAACCGTTAGGAATAAAATGTTAACATACTATCCTTGCAGTCAATTTCATAAATGAATTAAAATTTGCTTGCCAACAAGTCACAGGTGTTGTGGAAAGAGTAAAGTACATCGTATACAACTTAATAATATAAATTGTAAAGTATTGTGCATTTGCTACTTACAAAAAAAACTTCTTGTTTAAACGCCACAGCTTAGTAACTACGGCTTGCATGAGATTATGCAATGTTTACAAAGTTTATTAACATTCTCTTATAAAAATATATTAAAAGAATATTAAACATAGACAAACTTAGTTATTAGAAATAGATTAGGTGCATTTATGGAAAAAAATTTGGACTTACGATGTATTCCTGAAGGTTTACTAATTAAATAAAATTTTCTTAATATTAAACGGGAAATTCCAGTTCTATTTAATGATAAACGCATATTAAACAAGAACGGTGTAATACCGTACTACAGCGGTGCAAAATCGTAACGGTCACTTCCGGTTGCCGTTAACCGATTTGGCTGAAAATCAATCCCATGAAAAGTACTGACCTAAGATGTGTGTATGCCAAGTTTGAAGTGAATCCGTTGAATAGAACGGAAGTCTCCAGGCACACAGACAGACAGACAGGATGATAATCTCATTAACTTTCTACTATAAGCTCCCCTGTAGAAAGTTAATAAACGACTAAGTTTTCTTTTAAAATAGTTTTTATATTTTTGAGACTCCGATGTTGGAAATGTTAAAATATTACATGAATTCAGAAATGTACTCATCAAGTTTAAGAATATCACTCACTTCTGGAAATCTATAATATAAAATACTGATATATGTATAATGACTCTTAATGCAGTAAACGACATGCAGTATCAACATTTTAATTTATTTATTATAAGAGAATCTTGGCTTTGCGTATATTAACTGCATTCATAGTTAGTTATAAGTTCTTACCAATCATTAACTTGTATTTACTTCTAAGCTTTTATAATCTTTTATTGGCAATTTAAAAAAAGGTTGCACATTTCCTTTTATGATATTGTTAACGATTAACGCCTGACTAACAATGAAAACGAGTAATACATTGACCTAGCTATACCTAAAAATTTAAATTTTGCAAAAGGGAGAATCGCATCTAACCACTTTACGATTGTTTGCTTTATTTTTTTTATATTTATGGACTGGCTTTAAGGGCTAAAAGTAAGACATTTAGCTAACAATTTACTGCCAGTAGAGAACGCTAACATGTCGACTTGCTATAAAACTAACAGTAGAGTCTAAACTTTGCAAAAGATAGGACTGTATCGGGATGCATTTACGTTGCTCCATTGCTATAGTTACATTGGGTATTCACACTTAACGATAGATGTATGTTAGAACAGTTAAGAAGTTCCGTTTAAATATTGAAGACATTAAACGTGAGCTACAATAAAATATTTGTTTGTTGTGGTATATGTGATACTAATTTATTTTTTTTTGATCATTTCTTTGAATTAAACTCATTTTGACTGTATAGAACTTACCTTAGTATTTTTTTTTTTTTATCTTAGCCAATTAAATTAAGGCATCAAAATCAAGAAATATTTGATCATTCAACCTACTTGTGGGTAATTTAAGAAAGCGCATTTAATGCTTCTCTATTTGATTGGTCTCAAGTGCCATTTTGGATACGATGTATGCGTATTAATTAGTACGCCGTCCAGAAAACTCGCCTTAACAGGCAGTGATAGCAATTATTTGTTTCACTTATTTATATCCAAGGTAGTTCTTTGAGAAGAAGCAAACTTAAGGTAAAGGATTTCCAAATTGCTGGTTTCAATATTTAAATCAAAATAAAAAAATACCAAAAGTTGTGTGTTGAATGGGTCTGTAACATTTTATACTTCGTACAAAATTAGTTCTATTCAAATTTATTGGGTACGAATATGTGTTCTAAAATGGAAGGTTCCAGAGTAACGCTTACATACTGGAGGCAAATATTACGTAAAATTTTGCTAAATTTGACTAAAGAAAGTAGTATTCCAAATAAGTGGCATTTTAAGAGGAATAAATTGCATTTTGGGGATTCCTGGGATTTTTCGCATTTGATTTTAAAAATAAAAAGATGCAATTGCAATAAAAAAATATTATACAAGGTAAAGGGTACTTTAAATCATTTTCAGGTTACTACATCATATTACCAAATTCACGTTACAAAAGAGGCGACCTCCATCTTCACCACCCTTTTTTCTGAAGCAAAACCTTATCTAATCCAAAATTAGATCTTGCGTATGTGCGCTCCCAACTCAAACGTGTCGGCAAATAAACCGCCAGGTACCACGGTTAAGTCTCCAAAGTACCCGTAAGTACCCAAGAAAGCTCGAGTCGGCTTTAAGCGGAAATCAATTACGCCCGTGCCAGATAAGAACCTAACCAGGACGTTGCACGTTAAGGCGAAGACCCCCGGGTGCAACTAGTTATACGTACTTGCCGAACAAACTCGGGGCTGCAAGGAGAGGCGGAAATCTTCGACTCGGAGCCAGAGTGCCGCTTTTCAAATTTAAAGCGAAATAAATTGGGGCGCCCAGCTCTTCTACTCCTAGACGTAATTTATTTAGCAGAGCACATGCACGTTACAATGCGGTGCAATCTGATTCGTTTAGGTTGATAGCGGCCGCAAATGTACAATTACTTCGCTACTTGCTGTTTCAATTATTAAATGTCGAAAATAACGAGCCAGCAGAACTAAAATAGTTCTCAAAGCGGCTTAGTTCGCTGTTTTCCAACAATATTAATTCGGTTTATTTCTGCTCCGCTTTTAATTTCCAAAGCTACGCTACAAGCCCTTAATTAATGTAGTGACGTCCTCTTACATCTTAATTAAGGCAAAGTCCGAAGGAAGCGGAAAAACAAAAATCCCGGCTGTGTCTGGCTCTGTTATTAAGTCCTTGATGCGCTTGCAAAGTTTTGTGCCATGTTCAGTCGGAACTACACGGCAATAACTATGGGAGAAAAATGGCTGGCCCCCGAGCCCGAAACTTCGGGGTAAACAGTCGTCGAACTGCTGTGAAGTACGGCAGATTGAACTTGCATTGAGAGTTTCGTCTTTATTTAGTCCTCTACTGCTAGGAATTCGCGCCAAATCTTATTTTAAAAAAATAAACATCAACAGCCCTTGAATAGAAGCTGCGCTTTAATAAAATCAGCGCTAAATATGAAGCGCCGATAATTAATTACTAAAAAGCCACCTTCCGCAAATATTGACGCTTTTCTGTTTGCTTTCCAATAACCGCCCCGTGCGGAGATCCTGGGAATTATTGAAATTCCTGCTAGACATTGACGTATCCTGGCGCGGATATTGCTTATAAGTGATTTTTCCGCGCGGCCCTGTTCGCGCGAAAGCCCCTTTCAGGCCTACTCATCGCGGAGAAAACCGTAATGGCAACAAAAATGCCTCGCCGGAGGTCGCCAACTGCACAAACAAGCGCGGTATTTACGCCGGGGAGGCCGCAGGTTCAATATTTAACGTCTGTCGGGTGAAGGATGGCAAAGATTTAGACACGTAACAGTTTGCCTAACAGACAACTTGTCATTGGGTTAAACAAGTTCAGCAATCCAAAATTAATATTATTTCAGAGAGAGCTGTGGGCCCTCCCGGGCTCCATTATATGACAGAAAATTAATGTAGAGCCTAAGTTTAATAGATCTCTTTAGCGTCGCCGAATTCTGATTAAAAACCCAGGAGCCCTTAGACGGATCACAGCAATTTCCGAGGCCTTCAGGATTAGATTTATTCTCCCCGTAAATTAAGCTCCAACCATCTGGCTCGGATTTTTGGCCATAAGCCTTGAAATAGTACGCGCTGCTTTTCCTGTTGTATACGGCGTGAATTCTGATTACGGGGTCTCCTACCTGACAAAATAATGTGCAAAGAATCGCACGTGATGTATGTGTTAGAATGCAGAATTGCAATTGGAAATGCATAGGAAGAAGGTTGTGACATAGTTTATGCGTGCCAACAGCTTGTTTATACAGCATGGGTAATTAAACTGTTACATATTCAAATTTAATTATCACGGATGTATATAACTACAGGACCAAAAATTGGTGGTTATATTAACTTTACCCAGTTCGCATTTTAAATATACGGAGATTACATGTCAGATAAGCGCCAAAATATACTTTAACGAATTAAAAAACGCAATAGGACTTAAAGCATTTTAAAGAGTAAGATAGACAGATAAAAATAAAGGAGTAAAAAATAAAAAGCCATAAAAAGCTAAAATCAGTATAAAAGTCTCCTTTGAAAATTGTTAACAAATATTAGATCAAAAGTGGCTATATTATGGTGCAAAAAAATAGTTTATAATCCATTAAAAAGTTAATAGATTTTAATACTAAGAAGCAAAGCCAAATTCATTAAACGTAACAGTTTTTATGCCATTACTCCCGTAAAATTAGTGCTGTCTACAATTAGGGCATTTAAAGTGAACAGGTTTCTCAGTGAGAAATAAAAATTAGCCATTATTAGTTACATTGTGATAGACGTTTGCATTTTGCTTCAGTCATAAGCTTGATTATGCAAGAAATGAAAAATATTAGATTTCGCCCGGGGTTCATTCTAGAGGAAGTAATAATTGCAATCTTAATAATGCCGTCTAGAGGTTTCATCAGTTAAAAATAAACCAACAGTAGCATTAAACTGCAGTAGCTGCTTCAGGATATTAGTTACAAACAAAGGATTTGGAACTTATAATGTAGGCATAGTGTAACGTTAGATGAAATTAAAAGTTGGACACATATTTTAAAAAAATATCTTATAAGAAATAATGCTTTAAAAAAGAAACAAAAACCAATGTGTTTTTCACATTTCTTCCTAATATTTGCAGCAACTATTTTTTTTTGTTTAGGCTAGATGATGGATATTTACATTATAATATTTTTTTCGTTGCCTTTCAAAGGAACTATAAAGAAGTCGAATTATTATTTCTACACTTAAACTACCCTAATAAGGAAAAATAAAAATATACAAATGGATATTCTCTTGTGATCTGGATATTTTTTAGCGCTAAGATCTTAAAAATCTTGTAAATGTTATAAACTTGTAATATTTTCTTATTGTAATATTTTCTACATGAGGTTCAAAATCTTCAATAATTTCTTAACAGAAATCAATAAATAGATCGCCCAAGAAACACGCTAAAATATTAATAAGTGGTGGTGGCTTAAATAATCGTTTAGTTATTTTCTCACTGCAAAGTGAAACTTTTATATAAGCAACCAAAACATGTTTACTATAGATAACATTATCGGTTTTTAAAGATATCAAGAAAAGATCAAAATATTATTGTGAAGATTTAGCGAGTCTATACAACTAATTCACTATTCAGTCATGGTGTGGAGGAAAGTGAGTTACTGTAGCACTACTTCATCAAGAAAAGAACAAAATTTAGTCGGACTATGCTCAAAGATAATTCGCCAAGTACCGGTTAAAGTTCTCAGCAACTTTCTAGAATCCAGCACCAGTGCAAACACTTGAACAATTTAATATTATCTTAAGATGAATATGTCAAATTTCTTATAATAAGATACTTCTAACTTCAATCTCCTGTATTACAAATTGTGATCTCGATGTTAAGATGTGAAAAAAACATTACCTTAAGCAATTCATAAATAACTACAAAGGTTGATTTCATTGATTACTAATGAATGTTTTGTATTTAAGATATCCCTAAAATTGCCTGTGATAACATATGAATAGATTGAGTAGTTTATGAGTTGTCACTGTCGGTCCTAACTCCAGGAAAAAGAGGAGAGTTCCTAGGTTGAGCCAAACTCTACCGGTGGTAAAATAAAGCCTGCCCACACCACCAGGAATAAGCCTCGGCAAGGAGGAATTTAACGCTAACGTCTAGTACCAGGATAAGGAAAATATCTGCATGTTGTTCGAAACCGAGAAGAAGGTTAAAGAAATGACACTATATGAGAATGAATAATGCGATTCTGTGCAGCTAATGATCTCCGGATATATTCGATCACAAAGAACAACATAAATATGATTTTGTAAACACAAGAGGACAAAAGTCAGTGTTATCATCTCAAACAGAAAAAACATCGCTCTGAAATACCTGATATAAGAAATCTCAATTCAGCCAATATTGGCAGCGCAATTAAGATTGAAAAGCAACAATTCAACAACTAAGAGCAGACGTGTACATAAAAGATAAATATTAAAGTGACCCTCAATAAAACCGCAAAGTAATTGTATAAAAATAAATTGACTTAAGAAAACACAAGCAGACAAAACAGAAGAGAACTTGGCAGAAGCAGCTGCTGAAGCATTAGGCGCAAAGTAAATCGAAATAGAAATGAGGTAAAACAAAATACTTTGGTTTGTAATGGAGCAAAAGAAAAAATATCTGAAGTACATAATACAACAAACAGAATCGTACAGCAAACATAAAAACCAAAAGAAAGAAAACAACACCAAGAAAGGTAAAAGACTACTGGGAGGCTTCACCCAAAAGCATGAAACATGATTTCATTTCAACAGTAGGTTGGACCTGAAATGAAAGAACTAATAGAAAAAAGGAAAGTTGCCAAAGAAGAATAGGTACGATATTTTGCTGTACTATTTAAAAACGACAATAAAAACGAGGAAATAAGACAAATAAGACAACATAAAATAGGCTGGGCTAACTTCAGAGACAAGAATGGAACAACGATATTTCAAGAATAGAATAAAGATAAACTTGTGAAAATAGTGCGTGACAAATCCACAAAAGATAGGAAAGAAATCGTTTGGTTAAAGGATAGACAAAAACCAGCCTATTAGCAAGAAAAAGAAGAAAGAAAGAAAACTTATTTACGTAGCACAATATCGTTCGTATTGCCACTTCTACAAAAATATTGTGATAGTATTTATAGTGTGACTAAGTAATGTGTGCATACTTTTTAAATGCTGTTAATAAAGGGCATTAAAATTTAATTTCATACACATTAAAAACAGATCAACACAGCATACTAATTTGTTTTTCATTTCCTTTGATTTTATGACTCATGCAACACTTTTTGTTTTTTTATATCCAGTTAGTTACAAATAGTTAGTCTGTGCTAGAATGCTTTTTCTTATTCTGGTCTTCTCTTTTATTTGTCTTATTTAAGTTAATACAATATTTATTAAGTAAATCCAAGGTCTTATGACTAAATAATGATACATTTAAAGCAGTCGGCGATACTGATGTAATTTTAATCATGTAGTGCCTTGCGAGCGGTAAAATTCAAGGTGGTACTTCTCCAGGTACCGGCAAATCCAACAAGCGATGTAATTTTCCCAAAAAGATAAAATTGGATAGATAAAGCAGTAATAGGTAAGGAGTTGTTTTATACAGAATTGTAAAAGAGTGTATTCGATGCCAAAGAACAAAGCAGCTTTAATTATAAGCAACTTGAATGCACGATTAGAAAATGAGATTATGTCAGGACTGAATGAAAGGTTCAACGAAGCTGCTGGGAGAACGAATGACGCAATTTTGCGCAGATAATGAACTCTTGATAAACAATACCTTCTAAGACCATAAACAAGAACGTAAATATGCTTTTGTAAACACAAGAGAGCAAAAGGCAGTGATAGACTGTATTGCCTCAAACAGAAAAATATATCGGACTTAAATAAAATAAGAAGGCTCAATTTAGCCGATATTGGTAAGTGATTATGGTTTGGTACTCGGTAAGTTAAGATTAAAGATAAGCAAATTAATAACTAAGAGCCGACATGCACACAAAACAGAGCAATTGCATAAGAACAGATTGACTAAAACATTATAAAAATATATTTTAAGAAGAAGACAACGTAAACGCAAGCTGGACAAAAATAAGGAAACATAGCAGAAACAGCTGCTGACGCGTTCGCCACAGTAAAGTAAATTAAAACAGAAACGTGGTGAAACATAAAACATTGTAATGGAGTCAAAGGACGAACATTCGCAAAAAATACAACAAACTCTAGAATTGTATGATGAATATGAAAATCAAAAGAAAAACATATTAGAAAGATAAAAAGACTACTGGAAGGCTTTATCCAAAAGTATGGAACGTGAATTTATTTCCACGGTGTGCGGAACCGAAATGCAAGAAGAAATAATAGAAATAACGAAAGTTATCACAGAAAAATAGGTACGATATTTCAGTAGACTGTTTAAAAGCGACAATAAATGGATCAAGGTAAATCGACCAAATATGGCAAGTGGCACAAAAATGGAAATAACGAAAAAAAGGAAAAGCAGCTAAAATTAAAAAAAAAACAGAAAGTCTGTAGGTGAAGATGAAACATCTAACAAAATTATTACAGAAAATATTTAGTTTTCGAAAGTAGACAAAAACCCACAAAACTACAGGTGAATCAATCTGCTTAACATGACGTTAAAATGAACAACAAAAATAATGACTAATTCAAGTTAAAATAAAGACATATACACGAACAACCAAGTAGTAGTAAAAATAATCGGTGGGCTCTGTAGCTGCTATCGTTTCTGTTGTGAGTCGTCGTTGGCCTTACTATGCGTTGTAAATTCTAAAATGGTTTACATTTTTCCAGTAGTAACAATTATATTACATTTCTTAAATAATCTGTTAAATTTCACTAGAAGTCTTTATAAATCATTTTCAATTTCTGACGTTAGTATAGCATCATCGGCGTACCATACTATCTTCAACTGACAGTTTTCTATTCTAAATGTTTTTTATTGTCTAGGCTTTTGATTATTTTACCAATTATAATGTTGAAAACATTTAAATAGTCACTTTGCTTTTTTCAATCAGGATGGGGTTACTAAACGAACAAAAAAGCTTTTGGAAGCACTAATAAAAGTTTTAATAAACATAATTAACAAAAGCAGACGGAATAGAATACGAAACGAGGAAATAAGACAATTAAAACAACATAAAACAGGTTGGGTCAACCACAGAGGACAAGAATGGAACAATATCTCAAAAATAAAATGAAGACAGACTTGCGTGACAAGTCCTGATAGGCAAGGGAAGTATCTGTGGACCACTGCAGAAACACAGTGTCTCCCTTAAATCCGATTAAAGAACAGACAAAATCGCCCTATTTACAACAAAAAGAAAACATATTTGTAGTAGTACATCATTCCTAGTGTTATTTCATCGAAAAGTCCATATAATATGTGTGATTGATAAAAGCTGTCAAATACTCATTTAGATTCTCTTGACAAAGGGGCATATTAATATTTAATTTCATACTCATTAAAAATAGATCAACACAACTGTATAACGTGTAGCTTCCCTTTCAGTCAATTTGACTATTTCTGTTTACTTGCCTATAATCTATCACATTTGCATTTGTCATCTTTTGCCGAGTCATAAAACTTTTCCTAAAGTATACCAACCTTCTAATTGTTTTTCATTTTATGAGCATTTACATTACGTTTAGCTCTCCGAGAGCACTTTTCGTTTTTTTTTTGCATTCAGTTGCTTAAAAATATTTTTTTATTAGGAATTTGCCTGTTCAACAATTTACACTGTTATACAAGACATTGATAACTTAGTATGTAATACATAATATATATTGAATAGCGGTGAGTATGACCGCAAGAAAGTTTTATTATTGTTTATTTTTTACTATGAGAGCACTAGGTTTAGAATCGGTCACTTGTGTTAATTATCATCACTATAGTCACTGAGAAATATATCTTGGGGTAGTTTTCGTTTTAGTCTTACGTGGATGCCGCGTTGTCCCAGTAAGTAGTAAGCTGCACCACTGCACTTGGTGAGATTGGAATGAAATGTTTTAGTAAGTTTCGTTATATGTTGTTCAATTGTGGGAAAACCCAGTTCGTAGTGTAGTTATTGATTTGTGATGAACCAGGGAGCGTTGACAGCGATTCTCAGGATTCTGTTTTGGAATACTTGAATTTTGTAAAGATTCGATTTGGATGTGTTGCCCCATATGACACACCCATAGAGGATTAATGGTCGTAACAGTGATTTGTACAGGATAGTGGTACATTGAGTAAGCAAGGTGGACTTGCGGTTCAGCAGTGGGTAGAGTTGGATTAGTCTCGTGCGCCCTTCGTTTAATTTTTTGAGGACATTGTATCTTGGTGTCAAGATATATACCTAAGCATTTAACGGGTTTGTCGGTGGCGTTCCATTTAATGGAGTGTCCATTAACAGTGATTTCTGGTGGGTTATTAAATCGTCTTAATGTGAAGATTTTTGTGGCGCATTTGTCATAATTGATGGATAGGTTCCATTTCTTGAACCACCTACTGAGGATAGTGCTGGCTTTTTGCAGTTCTGAGATAGCCACTTCTAGGCTTTCGTCTTTGGTTATTATGACTGTGTCATCTGCATATAATGCAAGGTCAGTGTTGATGGTAGGAAGGTCCTGCATGTAGATGTTGAAAAGAATTGGGCCTAAGATACTGCCCTGAGGGACCCCTGCTTGTATGTTTTTGATGGCAGATAGGGATGTGCGAATTTTGACTGCGTCAAGAAAGGAGAAGAGTACGGATTTGATGTAATTGGGTAGTTGAAGTTGTAAGATTTTATATTTTAGGCCGTTGATCCATACGCGGTCAAAAGCTTGGGCTATGTCGATAAACAAAGTTACTGTGTATTGTTTGGATTCGTAACTTCTTTCAATTGTTTCCGTAACGCGCTGTAATTGATGGCAGGTGGAACGACCTTCTCTAAATCCAAATTGATAATGCGGTAGAATGTTCAGTCTAAGAACTTCGTTGTTTAGTCGAGAATGGATTACTTTTTTTAGCAGTTTCGAAATAGTAGATAATAAACTAATGGATCTATAGCTTCTGATATCTTTCTTATCTAATCACCCGTTTTTTAACCTTATTATTAGGTAGTGTGGTTCGGAAGCAATTGAGGAGTAACTTGTATCTGAAAGTACATTTTAAGGTTGCGTTAAGGTATGGTCGGTGCTTCAGGTTTCTTCGTTTACTTTATAGATGGGAGATTGAGTTTTCATGCTCGGAATTCCTGTCTGGAGGGTTGTTTTGAGTAAAGCCTTTTTGTAGGGCTTTGCATTTCGTTGTTAAGGTGCCAGGTTTTTGAATATGTTATAAATTTAATTTTTGACAGTGTAGAGCTATTGTTACTCTTGAAGTGTTGTTGTCTTAAAATTGGGCGAAAGCTGTTCAAGAGTTCAATAGTGCTTTATCACGGAGAGTACTGTTATTTGATACATAGGATAGTTATTGTGTCTTAATAATGTTTGGTAGTACCACATAATGGTACGGTTTGGCTTAAGGTAAGAATTATCTTTGGATTCTTAGACGAGTCATTCTTATAATGTATGTGCATTTTAAGGTTGGTAACCGGGTCTTTGCCAATCCCTTCTTAATTTTTGTTATTGATCAAGTTGGGTTAAAGCCGCAATTTCCTTTTTCATGGAGGTTTTTATATTTGAAGGCTATGGATGAGGTTGCTATTCCGGGAATTAGTGTCCCCACGGAGTTTTTACAAGGGTCCGAAAATTGTCCCAATCATTTTCCGTAGTGGGTGGAGGATTATTTAGGGTTGTGGGGCTGATATAAGAAGTGACGTCAATTAGATGCCACTTTGTCACTGGTAATATTTTTTAACATTAATGTCAGTTTGTCTGTTGGTAGAGTAAGTGCAGGGGCATTAATTTTGTTTGGCATAAGTTATAATTCTCCGTCTGGATATAAGGTCCCCTATGGATTTTTGCATTTAAGTTCTAAAAAACGTGGCTGTGGCTGACCAATTACCGATTTGTTAAGCCTTTATTTGGGGTTTGATCGTTAGGTTAAAGCCAAGTTTTCTTGTTTTGTAGAATGCTTCTATTTAAAACCCCTATGGGGGGTGGTGTAATTCTTTTAATTAAATTCAACTCCGCCTGATGTAAGTTCCGGTCTTTCCAACGTGTACCCAGGAATTTAATTTGGCTACAAAGTTGTTGATGAGGATTCATGTTTTCGTTCTAATTCTAAAAGTTAAGTAGTTTAAACATTGTTCCATTTGTCATGTAATTATTTATTAACGATTATTTTGTCCTTTTTAATTTGGATAACTTTTAGGAATGATTTTTTGTTAAAGGGTTCGTTTATTAATTTCTTAAGACGGGAGTAGTCGGTTGATATTGCGTTCGGGTGAAAGTTGGGTTTGGTAAAAGTTTGGGCTGACTCATTAGTCGTATATTTGTTTGTCTATTACTGCTTGGGTATGATCTGTTTTGAGTTCTAAAGCTAGAGTTTCTTGTTTGGTTCAGGGTTACCTTAGCGTAATAACTACAACCTTTGTAGTTCTGGGTGCTTCAAGCAGTTTCACTGAGGATCATCTCCAGGTCGTTTAGGGCATTCGGTAAAAGTGATTGCCAGTGCACTTCACAGCGTGCTGAGTGGCAATAGTTACGTGTGTGGCCGTACAGTTGGCATTTTGCACTGAGGAATTTCCTTCGACTTTGTTCGTATCTCTACTTCTACTATGCATGTGTTAGTGTTAGTTTGAAAATTTCCTTGCCTTCTTGGGTGTCATCGAGATCCACTGCATAGTGGGATCAGATATCTGTCTTTGTTGTATAATCTGGCTACTTTTGTACCGGATATTTTGATTGTTAATTCGTTTTGATTTCATCTTCCGTAAAGAGAGCTAGGGACGTTTCGGTTATTACAGATAAGTTGCGAACTTCTGGGTTTTAAAATGTGGTAGGCTAGATTGTTCTCGCTGTAATGCTTAGTCATTACTCGGTAATCCTCTATACTGGTGAGATTTATTCTTAATTGTTTGTTTCTAACTACAGTGGTAAATCTCACCTGTAGCTTTTTCCTTAAGATCAGTAATTATTTCTTGAAATTTTAATTTGTCTGCATTATGCAGATAAATTGGGGATCTTTATTTTATTCTCCTTAGTATTAACAGAGTTGGGACGGAGCGGTAACAGAGGTATCCATGTCTTTCATAGCTGCAGCGAGTTTACCTTGATAAATGGTTTTACCGGCATTCTCGATTTGTTTCTCCGTAACGTAAAATTTATTTTTGGTTATTAGATTTTCAGGTATAAATAAATATTTTCTATTCGGTTCGGATACAGGTGGCGATAAGGTAGAGCTGGTTCGTTTAAGATTAGGGTTGCTCATCTTGAATAAAGAACCCCTCCGCAGGGGCTCTTATTGGTAAAGTCTTTGTTTTATTCAATAGTAGATTTATGCGTTAAAGGTATTAAATTGTTAAATAAATAAATAAATACGCCTGACCTCAGAGTGCCGCTCGGCGCTGCGATATCGCAGGTAAAATTCTTCAGTGTACGGATTATTTTTTTTTATCTTTTGTGTGTTGATTTTTTGAAATATATATAAGTAAACACAATATTTATCAAATAAATATACAAGGTTTTATGGCTAAATAATAATGTATTTAAAGTAGCAGCGATATTGATGCAATGCTAACAATATGTTACCTTGCAAGCAGTAAAACTCGAGCTTGATGCGTCTCCAGATACAAGCATACCAAGCAAATGATGTAACTTGTACAAAAAAGTAGAACTGCATTGTGGTATTTGTTGTCGTGCTTTAAAAGAAATATCCAAAAATATTACACTTAAAGTAAAGAAAAGCTCCAAGTGTATATCTCCAGTGCGAGTTGTCCCACAGCCTTGCTCTCCGTTTTATATGCCCGAGAGCTTTTACTGCCAGGTTTAGAATAAAATAGGGCAGACGCAAACCAGCGAGTTCTAAGGTTATTTGTGCGAGCGTCTGCGGCCCGATAGCTAAACGAACTAAGCAAATGCGCCTGCACTGGCTGATACACCAAATAAAAATATTCCATTTCCAGCTGCGCGGCCAAGCGCGAACTCGCCGGGGAAAGCGGCAAATATTTGCCGTTGCCGTCTCGCCGGCCGCGATTTCCACACTTTAGCAATCTCGGCGTTATGCCCATTTTTATTAGGCACTAAGCAAACAAAATGCACTCACGCCATTACTATAACTGAAAATGGGGCTCGCCGGCCGCCTTTATGACGCTGAAGGAATAACGCTCCTCCATTCCGCCTTAAGGAGCGTCGCCGTTACAATTAGGTCGTGCAGCTGCTTAGCCGTCAAAAACGACGAGGGCGAAGAATCTTGCGCGCTAATTGGAAAGCCGCGCGGCGATTTGACACCGGAAAAGCGGAAAGAAAGGATGCGCCCCTATTGCGGGCTTGAATGTATGACGTACGGCACGCCGCGCCAGAGGAAAACGACATAAAACAGAATACATCTGAAACTGCTAATGTGATTACGAGCGCCGTTTCCGCCGCAACGACGTTTGTTGTGTTCCCAGTTCTTTTGTTGGGAAGAGGACGGAAGGCAGCAGGTTAAGCTCAGGTTTTGCGGCCGGACAAAAAGTGTTTGCGTGTGTAGTTTAATTGTGTCTCCGTTATCTCTTAATTTACTGCCATTACTTGAAATTGCACGTAAATCTGATGCTGTTACAAGAGGAACACAAGCACGAACACTTTTTAAAAGATTTGTAGAGCTTAAAGCTCTATTACGTTGATTGCATCACAAGTATCTAGTGGTATAGGTGCACAAGTTTACGGCTGCGAAAAATTTAATAATCGACATGCAGGGCATATTCCTGGTGAAAGAGAAACTGAAAACCGAAAAGTAAAATGCAATAATCCAGGTAGCAAAGCTTTGATGTATTAAAATCGCGCTCGTGTCTCCCAAACTCAGCAGATTGTCTCTACAAGGCACATGAGCATGTAATGTACAATTGGCGTTTTCAATTCGAATTCCGCCCTGGTATTGCACCACTCCCCGTACCAAGGCCGCCCCCGAGATTTTATTGTCTTTCCCTGCCTGCGCAAGGCCGTGGCGGATTATCCGGCGAATGTTTGTTTGCACTCCCGTTCATCTGCTCTGGCTGGGGGCCCGGATATTAAAAATATTTTATTGCCGTAAAAACAAACATGGGCGCCTCCGCCAAGAGGCGGCGCTCTACCTGCGAAATCGACTGCGGCGCGGATGCAAATTCCGGCCTATCTGTAAAAATGAGGCCGAAAATGCAAATTCGGGAGGGATAACGAGAGCGGCGGGTAAATTACGAGCCGGAACAAACCGCGGGCGGGGCAGTCATCTGAAAATTATGGATTAGTGTTTTGATCAATACAATTGGTAAGCTGAATTTTTAGAAATCATATGGGTGAAAAACCGTTCAAGTACATATTGATGAGACCTTGTATGGCCAGAACAACGGAAAAGTCAATCTAATATGCAAATGATCTGACCCGCAGCACGCATTTTCAATAAAAACGGCGCGCATCCGCCATTAATTCGGCCGCGACCCGAATAAACAAATCAAAGCTGGCGGCGCGCTCGCGCGCTCGACGCCGAAATCATCGGCGGCCCCGCCGCCCATTACGGGCCATCTAATTCGCTAATTTCGGCACGCACCAAATGCAATTTCGCCGGAAGCTCGTAAAAGCTTCCGCGAATCTCGGCTAAAATATATCGTAAATATTTAATTTCAAATTTTGTCTTTCGCGATTTAGGGCCGATAAAATTGCTTTATGGGGGCAGGTGGCGCGGGATCACTTTTTCGGGCGCCTAGAATTTTCAGCGCGCGAATTTAGTTTCTATCCGAACAAGGTAAGTTCTTACCTGTCATAATTTGAATTCTTTTAAGAGAAAAATAATAATTGCTGCAAGCTAGAAATTTCACTAAATGTTCGTGTGCTGAAGCGGGTAACATTTAGCATACTTTCAAAGTTAAATGCGCATTCTCTGCGCAGAAAAGAATATAACAGTCCCCATGATGCCGCATCGCAAGATATATTATTCCCCTTTAGATCGTTTCCGGCTCTATTATTACCAACGAGAATAATAGGACAAAGTATGCTCGGTATCAATATGAGCACCGAGATGGTTATCAAATAATGAAACTTTTTGTTGTTCGAATTACAATTTTCGATGCAGCAGCGCTACATTAAGCGCCGCATGCCAATTATTTGCACATATTCGGCGCTGATATCCCGTGATTGAAATTCGTGTCGGATTAGACCCAAAAAGTCGGTGTGCCCTGTTTTTGTCAGAGATGAGTGGCGGCAATTTGTAGCCGCTGTACGTAGAAGCGCAGCTGAGCGGATCATGAGCAGTTTCATAGGAAATTACGTGTGTACCTGCCCGACGCGCAATTAAAAATTTATTCTGTAATATTAGGTGCAGCTCTCCAGGTGGCAACATTGACGAAATTGCACGGCAACGCAATATAGCCACACTAACTCCGCTGGAAACGCGCTTTGTGCCAAACTGCATATTTTAATGTCGACGTGATTGCTGGAATCGTAAAAAGCGGTAACCGTGGGGAGGTGTCAGAAAGTTTTTAAATTTTTCACGAACTTGCATTTTATACGAAAAGTTTTGATCCATTAAATTGAGCTCATGAATTTTTATTTCAAACACAAAGTATTTTAACACTTAGGGAAAAATGACAAGCAAAAAACAATACTTTGATCGAACAAGGTGGTATTTATTCTAGTTATACTTTAATTTTCACTTTCCATTTTCTTTTTTTGGAAGTCAAGAAATAAGGATGCCATAGAAAATTGTAAAAGTTCTTATTTTACTAATAAATTGTTAATGTTTTTGATAATAGGTGTCCAACTGAGACTAGATAGATGACCATACGTTGCGTTGTCCAGTAGAAAAGTTAATACGATAAGCATGTTATTACTACATATATCATTTAGCCCGATTTAAATAATTCGAATACTGGCTCGCATCCAAGACAACCAGAACTGTGACTAACGGGGCCAAAACTTTCGAAAGGTCTCAGTGAGAATTTTTTAAATCTTATTCGGACTTAGAACCCCAATTCTTCTAAATGCTAATAGTTAAAAACAAGTTCTAGAAAATAGAATGCAAATTCCGACTCCAAAATATGACTGTTTATACTTTTGTTCCAACAAATTTAAATAACATGTAGACCACTATTTTAAGAAGTAGAAGGCATAAGCAAGTTATTAATTAATATGCATTGTTAAAAGAAATGATCAAGGATAAGTTAGTGGGAAGGAGTTCTAATGACTAATGCGTTTAATTAGATAGCTTAAAGAAAAAGTATGTTTAAAAAAGTATTATCTCAAAAGTAAAAATCTTAAATAAAAATTAGTGTTTTGTTGGGGTGTAAATTTTTCAGCAAACATCAAATATTTGTAATATAATTAATCCCACAAGAGCGTTTGATTGATATTTTAGGCAGATTGGAGGGTGTACATGCGTGCCATAAACAAACCAATTCTTTGAAATCTACTCTAATACACTGTGAAAATTGCAATTCAGTTGCTCTGCTGCAGGTTAAGCAAGTGTTGTTTTTGCAAATAAATTTGAAGCGGTGCTCCTTTCTCACTGTTTCATAGGCCAACAAATCAGTATTGCAGCGATGGAGCGTTAGCTGTATAAGTTACCTAAAACTTTCCAGAACGATGTTAAAATAGATCTTATGGCAATAAAATGACGCTCAGAAGCTCACAACCTTACATGGCAAAGTATGAAACTAAAATCGTTTTTTATCGAAAAGTAGCTAAAAAGAAAATTTAGAGATGGGCTAGAGGAATGGCATATTTATTGGTCAGGTTTTAGGATTGGTTTCTTTTACAGCAACCTTACATTACACATAGAAAAACTATTATTCAGTTGAATTCAAAACCATTGAAAGTGAACTTAATCCAAGTATATGCTCCCATGGGCAACGAACCTTACGCACAAATGGACGAAAAATAACAAACTTACCCGGTTTGAATATTTACATAAATGAACTTTAATGAAAAATGTAGGAAAGTAGAATTAACGATACAGTGGACGATTTAAGAAGAAAAAAAGAGAGATAAATGCGACTGATTCAATTTTGCTAAGAAGTAAGCCTGACTATAATAAGCGCGTGGTTTCACATATCAAAACGGAGATGAAAAAATCAGTAAAAAACAACATCTAAAATTGATTTGAGGAGTTGCAGTAAAGCTATGACTAAAGGATATTAAAAATGCATTACACATAATTTAAATAATCCCAATATAGCAACTAAAAATAAAGACAATAACAACAACAACAACAATGCAAAACCAATATAGAACAGTGCTGAAATGACATGAAATTGCCCAAACAAAAGTTTGTAAGAAAAACGCAATGGATAACAGATAGTGTATCTCATTGGAAAGCATAAGGAAATAAATAATAAATGAAAAAAAATAATACAGAAGCTAAGGAAAAATGGTTATAGGAAAAATATACATAAACAGAGGATATGAGTTTTATACAAAGACACAGAAGTGCACCCCAAAGATCAAAAAAGTTGCAAGTTTGTTTAAAAAGAAATTATATATGAACGTTGGGAATAGCAGAAGCAGTATATATATATATATAATGTTGAAATTGAAAATAATGAATATCCACTGATAAAATTAAACGAAGAGCTATGTATTTCGGAAACAGAAGCAGTGGCTAAAACGGCTAACGAAAATAAAGCACCAGGGGGAGGATATGTTAACCGAAGAACATTTTAAGCATTTCAGCTAATATATAATTACGAAATTGGGGAAACTATACAATGAAACAGACAATAGTGGAATTATATCAGTCAACATTTATATTTCTGTCAAAGAAATACAAATCTGTTAAATGTGAGGATTGCACTATAAGCGTAATGAGTCAAATATTTTTGGGAATTATACAACCATACAACAAACGAGTATAAATAGTTTCTCGGCCATACTCAGTATGGAGAAGCAATATTTGATCATTATTTGACAAATAATGATTAAAAATGTGTGAAAGTACAAAAAGATTTCTACATATGTTCTGTCGACTACCAAAAACATTTGATAAAATAAACTGCTGAACATATTAAATATAAGTATGAATGGGAAAGACCTTACAATAATTTGAAATCTATGCTGAAATCTGAAAAGCATGTTTTCTAGTTAAAAGAACAAAAGCGAGGTGTAATGCAAGTGCGTGTGGTATCACCAATTTTATTTAATGTCTGCGCCGAACTTATAATAAAAGAATAAATATAATATAGAGAAGAAGAGGTGAATACAAATGGAACAGGAATAATGATACAGAAAATATGACGCTATAACAGAAAATAGATACAAACCTTAATGGAAAAACTGAACACCAAGACCAAGCAAATGGCATTTACAATTAACAAATAAAAAACCAAAATGATGTTGTTTAGAAGATATTAAATTCGGCAAACTCAAATATAAATTTAGACGGAACTAATAGATTTATATAATTTTAAATTATCAAAACATATCAGATTTTGTGAGTACTGAAATGCTATATATATAGTCTTTATTATTGCATGCTTGTAAGACATGAACGTTAAAAAAGTAATATAAAATTATTACAAAAGTTTTAAATTGCGGAAATACAGAAGAATGCAGATGATAAGGTAAATAGAGGGAATTCGTACCGAAGACGTCCCATTAGATTAAAAACCTAAGCACAACTAATAAACTTGGCGAAAACAAGAAAATATCGAACTTTATACACAATGCGATACGAAGAATACCAACATTTGCAAATCGAAGATAATATCGAAGAAAGAAGAAATATGGGAAGGAACAATTATGGTTGAGGAACATAAGAGAATAGATAAAACAAAACGCACAACATTCTTTTATGCAGCTGCAGACAGAAAATATGTTACAATAATAATCGACAAACTCGACTTAGCAGGAGGAGAACGCTAAACTATATTTTTGGAGTTGCTTTGGTAAATGGGAATTTGAGAAATTACACCTTTTTACAGAGACGTTAAATACATAAAATATGATCAAAATGTTCGAGAATTTTTGTTGTGGTCTGTTCGAAAGTGGTGTGGACCATGGTTGTTGTCCACACATTGCAGCCGGCTGCATAAACACGTGTTAATTATAAGAAACTTAACCACCAGTATATCAAATTGTTGCTATGAAATAACTATTGGATAGCATAAAACCTGTAAAGCATTTTGGTTTATGACTCATAGCCCTTTATTTATAAGATGAAGATTTCAATATAAAATATTCGACTGCTACTCTAGTTTCAATACTTGAACCAGAACGTGAGTGCTTCAGAAGCAGCCTGAAACTTATGGTGATGGCATAGTTGATAAGCGCACTAGTAGACGTTGGTTCAAAATGTTTAAGGAGGGAGAAGAAAGCTTGACAAGGAGAGTTCTGGACAATCATAGGAAGTTGACCGTTAAGCTGTTGTTGATGAAATTGAAAAAGAGCCGTTAATAACATGCCAGACGCTGTCCGGCTGTTATTCTACGAATGACAGAATTCTGAATGAGACCGGCAATATCTGGAAGAAGTAAAAGTGGATGTCACACAAATTGACTAAGCTCAAAAGATAAAACGTGTTGATACTACCCGTTATTTATTTGACCGATACATTCATGAACCTTTGTTCTTAACGCCATCATCACCTGTTACAATAAATGTGTAGCCTTTAACAATCCGCATAAGCACAATGTGCGGGTGTTGCCTGATCAAAAACAAAAAGTTTCAGAATGTTAAAAAAATACTGACCATCTGTTTTCGTTAAAAACTAATAGAGTTTTATCGTCGTGACATCTATCACTTATCCGAGAAGTGGCAGGAAGTTATCAGGGTCGATGTGGAATACTTTGATTATTAATCTTGTCTTTTGTTTGAACTTAATCAACTGAAAAATAGCAAAATTATAATAAGCCAAAAAATTGTTTTGCAACAATCTATAAAAATAGATAAAATACTATGTGACCAGTCAGATTATTGAAACGTAATTCGCTTGTTTTTAAAATTAAAAGAAATACCTAGGCCTGAACTAAACATATTGTACGAAGTTTCATGAAAAGTAGATTAAAAGCACTTTTAAAGCTCTTCCGGACTTACGAATATCTAGGCCGGTTGGAACTGTGACGCAAAATACTACAAAACTGCGTATCCTAACTCTTGATATGATTTGTATGACATTATCAATCCAAAATCTTGCTCTGTACACAATATGGCATGCCCAGATATTAATTTTAGTCATTAAATATCAAGTTTTCCTAACATATCTAACGTTGACAACGCTTTGTTTACAACCAGATATGTATTTTAAAGTTAAGGTTCAATTTTGGTTATAATTAAAACATCAAATGAACAGAAGCAGCCACTCATAAAATTCTGTTTACTTCCAGATGTTATTCTGAAATTGATCCAGAGGTTAGAGAAACACGAGTACAGTTACTGACGATATTTAGAAACTTTCTATTGACAAAGTGCTAAATAGTTGACATAACAATGATTGTTAGAATACCGCGCTTGTCTTAATATATACTGATGAAAAACCGTTTCTGAGCTTAGTACAGTTTATTTTTGTGCCCTTTCATCTTTAATTTTTTTTATAGGAAGATTGTCAATCATAGTCCTCACTCTAACCTTTACAAACTGGGACCATCTTAAACGTTTGTGAGCGTTTGATGATTTGTCTTATAAGTTATAAAGTGTTTTTTTTAAAGCTCTAGAGGCCACGTTGGCCTATGACTCGAATCTTTTTCTTTCTTGTTCTGCCCTATATTTTCTGATATTAGTTCCTTATAGGCGTTCTCCTACCTGCTGCTGCCATGTTTCCTCCTGGTTCCTCTCGCATTAGTTTTTGGATTCGATAGTTTTCTTCTTTTCTCATTACGTGATCTAACCACCTCAGTCTACTTTGATGATCCATACACCGATGTCGGAGTCTTGGTATAACTCCTCCAGCTTTTATTCGCTCTTTTATATCAAAGTTTCGACTCTTCTCTTATTTTATATTTCTAATAATTGTAAATCGTGACTGCTTAGTGTTAACCGTTAGACATACTTGTTGCGCCTCGTCTTCAAAGTTCTTTGCCTTATTCCTCAGCTGCTCATTTTTTGTACATTATTACCACATCGTCCCTAAACGCTAGAATTTGATATGGGTTATTTAAAATATTTTTGTTTATCTCAATTTTTGTCTTCCTCATGGGTGCTGTTGATGGTGTCATTGCAACCAATTTTATAGCTTACTTCTCGTATTGTAGTTTTTATTGCTTCTGTTATTTTTATCACTATGTCAAAGGCTTGTTAAAAAACGTTAAAGAGCGCATGTATTCTTATATTTTTCCCCTGTCTTTTACGTGTGTTTGTTTAATCATAATCCATTGTTGATTTGCTCTATTTAAAACCGTCTTGATACTATCTTACTTGTTCTTTGATATGTGTCTGTTTTTTTCAGTTATTAAGGATACTAATATCCTTCTTGTCATATTCAAAAGAGATATCCGCATATCACGAAAAAACGGCCGAATAAAATCAAATGACTTTTGATACGATTGTTGGCTTTGTCCTATCAAGGTTTCTCATTTCACCTTGATGGTCGAATATTTTGTGTGATGAGATAATTGACGATCAAGATGTCCATTTAATTGGGATGGGAGCGGTCATCTAGATTGTTGCGAGCTAGCGCCAGCCAAGCTACCCATTGTTGAGCATCCAGATATGGAGTAACAATTTTTATTGTTCTTCTCTTGTTTTTAATTTTTTAAAAAATCTCGACGTTAATTCTTTCTCAAATTCTGTTATCTGTTCCTGTTCAATTTTCCTTGCTTGATTCTTAAAAAAAATAAAATACTGTGTCATTATCTCTTCTACTAGTTTTTCTTTCATGCACAGATCTCCTTCTTCATCTCTTAGTCTCGTTGCTCCCTTTTGATAGTCCTTCCTCTGTTGTTTTAGATTTATTTAGGCCTTTTGTGTATTAGTATTTCTATATGACTAATTTCTTTGTTAATTTCATGTCTCTTCTTTTTCCACATATTGTTTTAACTTTATTTTTTGCTATTTTATGCTAACGTTCTGATTCTGGTGTCTCTGGCTGTAACCATTATGTTTTTGCTATTCTACTCTCTTAAAATGCTTCCTTGAATTCCTGATCGGACCAGTCTTTGCTCTTACTGCCTTCTTTTCTCTCGATGATTTTCCTGCAGTCTAATACAGTTGTCTTGAAAAGTTCTATTCCTCCGCTATCTCTTTTTTGTTACTATTGTTTTCCTTTCTCTTTTTTATAGGATTTTGTGAACTTTAATAATTAGTTTTATGTGTTGGTTTGAGTTTAAATATTCAAGCTTGTCATATTCAGTAATATATTGTTGGAATAAAAAAAGAATAGCTAACATTTGTAAAATATTTGGTTTTGTACATTTTTCGTTGTTTATGATGTAGTAACAATCTTTATTTAAGTTTAAAATTGAACTTTGAGCTTTAACCTACTATTGCTAGAAATGAAAACTGTAAAGAGATTTGCAATGGCAAAGGATGTGATGTGTTGAGTCATTTAATCACGTTGAAGAAACTTAATAAGAATTCTTTGATTTGAAGTCCGTATATTGGTACCATGAACGGATTTGCAGAGTGCTGACAAAAAGTCGTTGATAATCTTGAAGAATAATTTATTATTAATTTATTTATACAAATTAAATTGTTTATAAGTGGTGAGGATTTTTTTTATAACTTAGCAACCCCTCTTATTGCAAATAAAACAAAGATATGCATTTCATGAAAAATGTGTCAAATATTTTGTTAATGAAGATCATATTCAATTATAAGCAAATAAACTCAACTTTAGTGGTAATAAATTAGTAATCGTACTGTTATCTTTTCTTACTTTTCCAAATATGCAGCTCTATTTTCAACAGCAAAAGTACATTTGAGGTATTAGGAGCAATAATCACGTTCGGGCTCTCAATTCCACCAGAAAAGGAAAACCGAAATAAAACGCAGAAACATCATTTGATATCGATATTCCGATACAGAAGAGCTCTTGAAAACCCTTGATATTCCGAGGGAAAATAAAGGAAGTAATGTTATGCAGGAAACCGTCTGCTCGCCAGATGGAATAACGATAGGTGCATTTCCACCCAGCGCTTTTCGAAAGCCGCGGTGCACATTTGCACCAGCAGCTAGAATTACGGACGCGCCGCCGCCGAAGCCCCACAGCAGGTCAATCACGATCAACATGTAACGTTCGCATTTTAAAAACGCGACAATTCCGCGAGCGGCCCCGGCGGAGATAGGGCGGATTTAATCCCGCTGATTTATGTGTACAGGCGTCGCGCATGAAGCTTATCTCCGCGCGCTGACTGACGCCGTGTTAAAAGAGCGGAAAATAAAGAAGGGCGCGTGCCGCGGGCGTACCTGGCGCGCGGTTTATTAAAAGCGCCCGGCCGCGCCGGGTCGCTCGCCGAATTTCGCGCCGGCGGGGATGATGCAAACAGCAACAAAGGATCCGACAACTGGGAGCGCCCGCGACGTCGCGCCGGGAAAAAGGCCGCATCCCCGAAATTCATAACAAAGCGGAATTGATTGCGACGGTCGGGGCGGCGAGAATACAGATACCAAAGACAATTTAAACCGGCGTCGTTTATTCCCCATGAGCGAAGTTATGGAGAGCGAACGCAGCTTCGCTCCCCATTAAGATAATTTCTCCGAGATGTTATCCCAATATATAATAAAACTTAATAATCGCGCCTTTCTGCCGTTACGCACCCGAAAACGCACTGCCGCTGTGGTCGACTTTAAGGGATCGCATTTCGGCTCGATGGAGCTTCAATGTTTACTCTTTAAACATGAAGCCCGATTGCCCAATTAATTAATTTATTTAATAACGCCACACCCACAACTTCCTTATTACCGTTAGCTTGTTATTACATTACGAGTTACAGTATTCCCAAGAAAATTTGATCCGCGATCTGAACCTAACAAGCGAAAGTAAAATTGTTAAGGCAGAAAAAGGTTATCAAATAAAAATTTTGAATTCTAGCTTGTCGATAGTAAACAAAAGTCCTAGGGTTATTGGTTTTTCCTGCTATACTTTGCAGGAAAACACTTACTCAAAAATGCCAAAAGAAGTTTGTTCAGAATGTGTCAAGCTTTACGGAGAGTAAGCCAGGTTATTGAGGTTGAGAATTTGTCTGGTTGTTTCTTCTTTTTTTCGTAAATGTCCAAGTTTTACTTTTATACCCTATTTTTCCATATTTTTATGTATTTGTTTTTCACAATTAATCTCTAGGCCAAATGCCTTTGCATTTTAGTCTAGATTTTTCAATTTTTCTATTAATTTTATCTTTGATTTTAATATTGTTGTCAAATAGCCGGTATATAATATAGTCTGTGATCTTACACTCATAAATGTAACATGCATCCCACATTTCATAAAATTTCTTTATTTGTATTGTTTCTGATTTTGTCTTTTCTCTTTGTACCCTTGCTTCGTTATTCTTCATTGTTATATTAATTAGTTTTTCTGCATATTCTTGCAATTTTAGTTATTTATATAAATTTTCTGTCCTATATTTTATTATTGTATTAATAAAATGTAAGCACTTAGTTCTTCGTTACTATTTATAGTGTCTATAACTTCTCTTAATTCCTCCTTACTTGGTATTTCCGTTTTATGCTTTTCTTCATTATAATCTTCCCGCATATCCTGTTCATTCTCGTGATCTCCTTTATGTGCTTCCTAAAATCTCACAATTTAATTTTCTTTACTAAGCTTTAATATTAGACTTGATGTTTGTTCCCATTATTCTTTATAAGAAATTTTCTGTTGTATTATTTTCTCTCTATTATTATTTTTTATTTAATCGTTCTTCTGTAATCCTTCTATACATTCTTCTCACTTCGTTTCTAATTATTTCATATTGCTTCATACACTTTCTTCATTCTAATTTAACTGCTTACGTCTTGGTTTATTCTTAATCTCTGATATCTAAATGCATTGTTTGCTATATCAGTCTTCTGATTTCTTTTGTGTTTCGTTACATCATATTATTCATTCTACTGTTTATATTATATTTCTTTTCTTCACTGTTCTTAAATGGGTGTCTTCTCTTGCTTCAGTTCTCCTCTTAACATTTTCTATTTATAGTTCTTAGTCTCGCCCTAGTCTCACCTTTACTCTTCTTATTTTTTTATCTTCTGAAAGTTGGTGCAGTTAAATAGAGGTCACTGTCTTTTTTTCATTCTCTATATGATCTCATATTGAGATCATTAACATAATTTTTTTTTTTATTAGAAAAGCATTTTATTTTATTTCCAATATTTCCCCCTTTAATTAAATATAGATTTGCTAATTCACACATTCTGTGTCTGCTACCATTTCTAATATCGTCAGCTCTATATTTTCTACGAAAAATTCAAACATTAAAGTCTGCTACTATTAATCTATCTTCACTTACTATTTTTTAGTGTTTTAGTGTTGCATTTGATCCTTTCCTCCCAGTTTAAATACAACAATTATTCTATTAATTCGTTTAAGTTGTATAAGATTTTTCTTTTTCTCCTTGTTATAAAGAAGCTTACTCTATATCGCCCTTGGTTTGTCTGTCCGCATAGTACTTTTTAATTCATTTGTTATTCGCCTCTACATTTGATCTCTTGTGTAGCAGCAATATCTATCTTGTACTTCTAAATCTCTTTAGCAGGATTCTACGTTCTTCCTACTTCCAGCATAGTCTTCGTATTTCAAGCTGTAAGCTTTGTTTGGAAGAAGCTTATTTTCTCTTTCTTTTTTATTATTTATTTTAGAGTTTTTTCATTTATTATGAGATAAGGTTTTTTTCTAGTTTAACACAAAGTGTCTTAAAATTAAATTTGAATTTCTTTGGCTTGCTACGTGAATATAATGATTCGGATGAGGTTAACAGGTATGCCAAGCGCAAGCCCAATTCTTTGAAACTTAGAAGTCATGGGACAAAATGTTGGACGGTTTTAGCGAAACAATAATACTAAGATTATTAGATAGAGAAGATTTCAAGCACATCATTACATAACGCAAATGAAGAGCCGGGATTTCAACTTATTAAAGAATTCGTGAAGGAGTTTGAAGAAGCTGATTCGACCACAGACCTCATTTAGAGATGCAAATATGGAGCGAGTTCCATCCTGATCTGTCAAATCGTAAATAAGTAAGTATTCTAACTGTGCCTAAAAGTTCCTTACGCCATGTCCTTTGTAAAGATTTATGTTTGGACCTCTACAAACTACAGTTAGTGCAAGAATTAGAGGCTACTATTACCATTTACAGGCTCTAATTTATCCACAAAATATTTAAGACATTTGCAACTCTTAATAAGATTTTTCACCAATGAATTTCAACAAACAAAAATGTCTAAAGCAGCGATTTGAGCCACTACGTCAGCACATGAAATAGTCGGTTAGTGCTTTCTTTAGAACGACAGGGGCCGCGCAAAAAATATAAATTCTGGACAATATGTGGTGGCGAATAAAAACTTTTTACGCTTACTTTGCAAAATTCTTGTAGTTATAACTGGAAAACGCCGTTTTGATAATAGCGCCCACATCTTTGGCAATCGTCCGAAGCAATTTTCTAGAATAAATTGATATTGAGGGGAGACGACGCAAATTGGCTTATGGAAAACCCCAGCTTAACGCCCACAGATTTTTTTCTTATTGGGAGTTCTTGAGGGTACAGTGTGCAGCAATAATCGCAAGTCTATTGATGAGTTAAAAGAAAATATCCCCCAAGAAATTGCAACGAACTCAGAAGCTAATTAAAATTTAAAGGAGATAATAATATGCTTGTTATATATTATTATAATCAATAAAATCTCAAGAAACTTTTTACAAACTAAATATTTATGAATGGGCTGTTCCGCCACATTAAATCAAATAAGAAGTATAAAAACAAATTTTTATAAATTACGTAGCGAACTGTTATAATTTGTCAGATTTTAATATTTAACGCTGTTATTAAAATATTATAATTTCAGAAGGGTGGTAGTACGGTTCAGTTTCCACATAGAAAAGCCTTCTTTCTTAACAAAAAATTTTATTTATGCGTATTTTATACTTTTCATATAAGTTACGAGCAACACAATTTGCTTCGTCAATTTGATAACTTGAAATATATCATAATAAAGCTTCACTAAATTGTGATTTTTATATCAATTTTTATAGCAATTTATTATAAATGGTGTATCACCATGACTCTTCACAAATTATTTATTAACTTAAAAAAAGTTTAATTCAAATTTCTTATGGATTATTGCAATTTTAAATAAATAAATAGAATGATATTTAAAGCAACTGTACCAATTTTTTGTTCTTCATAAAAGTAGCAAATTCATCATTCCGCATGCAAATAAACGAATTAGCAGCGAAAGCGAACGGGAAAGTGGAGCAGAAGATAAATATCGAGCACGCAAAACGACGGATCAGTTGCGCGATAAGTTTTTCATCGCACGAAACCGCACAATAGACGTTTACGTTCCATGCCGGCCGAAATGGAGGGAAATCTCTGTTTAGATGTAACAAGATACGTTATTTATGTATTTGGAGCAAATGAGTCGGTGCAGAAGCAATTTTTTAACTTAATTTGCATGGGCAGCCCGTGGCAGATTTAATTACGATTCAATTTAAATATTGTAACTCGCAAAAATCAAATTTTTAAATCGCTCCGATCTGCCCGGCGTCGAAACGGAGGCGCATATAAATTTGCAATTTGGCAGTGGGATTCGGGCCGCTGCGCTTTTAAAGCGCGGGCATTAAAGCTGCCAGGTTGGTTCGCAGGGTCGCGGCAAAAGGGCCGATTAATTAATTTTTTGTCGGGGGGTTCCGGCGGATAATCCCCTCGAATCCGGCTGCCCGCGAATCCGGCGCGCATACACGCGCCGGATGATAAAAATGTTCATATATGTTACGGCCAAAAACTTAAATTTACTGCCACTTTAAATCCGCGAACAACCTGCAGCGGCAGCGACATAAATATCGCTTTACGGGGCGGCGGCGTCGCGGCGCCCCGTAAAAGCCGCGCAAAAATTAAATAAATATTAAATTCCGCGCGGCGCGGCAGCCTCGCTGCGCCCGGCAGGACAATGCCGCCGCCGCCGATTTATTAGCTGCAATTTGTGGTTGCTGGAATAGAGAGTGCGAAGTTCCGAAGTTCGAGACGGCTACAACTCATTTGCTTGCCGCTGAGCGGCAAAATATTCGGATCCTCAACGTAATAATAATAAATAAACCAACCCGCCCCATAAATTCGGAACAACTTTAAAATTGCCGAATCGGGTTGTTGTTCGAAGTTTACTTGGTGGGATATTCGGTATAATGTTGTGCTTAGGATGCACCGCACGTCGCCGAATTTAATTGGCTGAAAATTGGCGTCACCGTTAATGGAATGACAAATTTCAGCTGAAAGAGTTGCATTAGTGCAAATGTTCGCAGCGTGTTTCGGCTTTGCATGCCCGGAGATAATGCCGCGGATC
The DNA here is from genome assembly GCA_036346155.1 of Sinelater perroti. Classification (NCBI taxonomy): domain Eukaryota; kingdom Metazoa; phylum Arthropoda; class Insecta; order Coleoptera; family Elateridae; genus Sinelater; species Sinelater perroti. The sequence goes on from JARFIY010000046.1 coordinate 16,956,406, forward strand.
TGCAGTGCACTGCACGTCTTTACCGGCTGGGGATTAACCAGATCTTGTTCAGCCGTGCATTATTATGTATAAGGCACGGTTTTCCGGAAGCTTGCGCTTTGTGCTAGATAATGCTTCATTTGTTTGATGGCATTAGTTGTAATGGTAGTCTAGGAAAATATCTGTAAAGGGGCTGGCTGTTTTTAACTAACAACAAAGCTTTTAAAATAAAAGAAGTCATTGAATTAAATTGAAACTTATTAATGCAATCAATTAGTAAGGGGTGGTGTTTCATAAAGGGTGCCGAATTTGATTTTTTTCTTTTGAAGTTGACAAGTCTGTTCTTATATTTTTGTTACCTATTATCTCTCTGATTAATTTAGCATCGTTTTGTTTTTCCAGTACATTAATTTAGTTTCGTTCGTTTTCGTCATGGAATAATTTACAACGACGCAACATTATTGTTAAAATATTTTACCAAAGCGGTAAAGTGCCACGCAAACGGTGCGAAAACCTCGTGCGATTCTCGGCAGAAATAAAGCACCCAACGAATCGACACTTCGAAGACTAATTAGGAACTGTGAGACGACTGATTTCGTTGGACAGAGCAACAAATTGCCATTGTGCACATACATTTCGACAACTTGGTTATAATGAATTTTGCATAAAAATCTCATATCCATCTGTATAAAATCCAACTTAAGCTTGCAGATCATGGAAAACGATGACGATTTGCTGAATTGGTTGTGTAATTTTTAGTAACGAGGTCCATTTTCATTTGAGTGGGTTCGTTAACAAACAGAACTGTCCGATTTGGAGAAATAAAAATTCTTGAATAATCCAGCAGCGTAAAGTGCACCTACTAAGAACAATAGTGAGGTGTAAAGATGAGGTGACCACAGTTGTAGTAATATCCAGTAGGTTGTGGCCTACATTTGAAGATATGAAGAATGACAATCTTTGAACAGGATGGAGTAACGGTTGCCTTACTTTACGAAAAATTCGAGCAACGGGTGGTATCTTTTTACGGCAATCAGGAAGCTTTGTGATTTCATTCTATGGGTGTTAGTGAAATCACAGATGTATGCTATCAAAGCTGGCACAATTCTGGAACTGAAGGCCGAAAAGTTATGGGTAATTCTGGGGAACGCACAAATGCATATAGACTCAGTGAAAGTAGACATGCCTTGCGTCGTGTTTCATCTGCAAAGAGTTTCATGAAAATTTGGCTAGTTTATTGAATTTTTAAATTCAGCGCCCTTTATCTTACAGAGATGTAAACTAAGAATCAAATAAATTAATCAAACTAAATATTTGGAGTTCAAAATTTAGTTCCAATCTTTTGGCTGCATATTTAGTTTTAGGCATTTTTTTAAATATTTTAATATTGCTCTATTCACAAAACTGGGTACAGACTCCTTGAATAAAGCGATTACAGTTGAGGCTCCTTAACCAAATTACAAATCCACAGCTTTACTATAAATTTGCTTGACACATTACTGTATTATAAAATCCTTAAAATCATTAAATAATTATGACGTGATGGTTATGCTTTATTGGGCAGGAAACTATATAAGTGATTTGACTTTTGTTTAATTTATAATTTTAAACATAACCCGTGTAATAAGGCTGCGATAATTATAAGGCAAATTGTAGAACTACAGAATATTAACTTTTTTTGGCCTGAGGGGCAACAAATTTCCCTGCCATATTAAATACGAACATAAATGAAATTTCGAATGGCCCAAAGAAACCTGCAAAGTAAGTTTCGGTGAACACGAAAAACATTAATAACGAAAAACAAATTTTTGTCTTCATGAAAACTCCTGGATAAACACAGGAGTCCACAAAGTTGCAAGTTCAAACATCATAAAGTAGAAGTTCGCCCCTGTTTTATAAGAAAATACAGAAAATATGGACCCCACATGCCTTCTGTCGAAACTTGGCGAATTTATTTGGGCGATCGAAATTTAAAATTCGCTTTCGGCTGACCTTCCACCCTGCAAACATATTTCCCCACCGGAGACCCGGAATGCCATTTCTCGCCGCGTTCCCGCGACGGGCGAATTGTTGGCGCGGCCGCGCGATTTCCATAAAGCAATTAGATGTAAAAACTGCCATTCACAGGGTTTCCGCCCGACTACCCGGGCGCGGGAGGGCGGCGATCGGGTCGTTCACGGGCCGCTAATCACCGATCGGGGCTACGCGCGCTACCTCAACGATCAACAGATTAGAGGGCAGGCGCCCGCGTTTGATCCTGCCCGCCAGGTTCGGAGTGGATTAAGGCGGGCTCCAAAACCAACAGAAGGCCGTTATCATTAATTCATAACCTGCCGATCTCGGCCGGCGGTTGAAGTTTGCGAGCCGAGCCGGGAGCCGACAAGTAACCGGCAACTTTCTTTAATTGCGGCGCTGTAATTCTCTAGGACCGAACTCGAGCCTCCGATATCACAAAAGCAATTTGTCTGAGGAGCTCCTGGGCAAGCCGCGGAATTCGGGCTCATTCAAAATTACCCGCCCAATGAAGCAAAAAATTGGAGTCTTTGAATATGCGTCGCGGGTGGCCGGCGTTGAAGGGAGAATCCGGGAGGCAATTAATTAAAAAGGAGATTTAACCGCCTGATGGGTATTCAATAATGCAAATATTTTTTCTCCGCGATTTTCTCCTTACTCTCGGAGCGGCCGGCTGTTGTTCTGCCGATAACAAGCTTAATTAATGGGGCCCTATCAGCTGCAAAATTGCGATCAAGTGTTGTAGTCCTCGAATAAAAAGTAACGTTGCTGTCACTGTAACGATTTTGTAATTATATAGTTAAACTAAAACCAATTTGGTCTACACCGAAAACCAAATTTTGCGGCTCACTTTAATTACGCAACAATAAGACGTAACAACCAAGGAATTTAGTTGAATAGTTCAGAGATAGTTCGAAATGTTTATTTCAAGCCGACAGTTTAACGCTTGGCAAATAGTTTGACTAAATAGTTCTATAAATTGAGGCAGTAATTGTATTGCTGTGGAAAAAACAATTTTTGTTCTTTAACTCATAAATTAAACAAAATAAAACTATATTGCGTAATTAGAACGTCAAAAACAATCTAAATAATGATATAATTTTCTTCTGATAACTTTAGAACTCTTATTTAGTAATTTTTAGCAATGCCAACAAGACACATTTAGATGTAAACTAGAAAAGAGCACTTTTGAACAAACTTTATATTGATAATGATACCATATTTTAAAGCAAACTCTGTTATATAACATTTACTCCCCTTACATTACTACAGCCAGTTCTTGACTCTCCCGGTGGCAACAAGTAGATGTATTGAGCAGTGAATGAGTTGACACTCCAGTCTTAACCACCAAAAATGAAGCAACGTTCATGGGATAGGCTAGCACCATACCAATGGTTAAAAAAAGTTTTATAGCACCAAAAATAAGGACGGATTTAACTATAGATATCAGTACAACAAGAGAAATATGGAACACAAAAGAAAAATAATATTGTCCAAAACAAAGATTTGTAAATTTTCGAAAAGAAAGAAAAAGAGAAAAGGATCGACAAACTTATGATTGAACATATGATAGGGTCGAAAAGAACACAAAAGATAAAGAGGGGATCTGGACATTAATTTAAAGAAAATATAGACATTTTATAAAATACTGGAACCATATAACTTAAAGAATATTAAGCATAAAACTGAAGAATGGTCATTAAATAATAAATTAGCAATTGTCCTGTACAAAATAAAGCAGTTTTAATTTTGGGAGATTTTAATGCTGTATTAGGAAATGATATTGTGCAGAAGTGAAGCAGAGGTTCGATGAAGGTAAATGAAGAACAAATAAAGCAATTTTGCATAGCTAATAAACTTCTAATAAACAATACCTTTTACAACTACTAAAAATTACACAAATAGACTTTTGTAAACACAAGAATATAAAAGTCAGTAATACACTAAATGTAAGAAGTCTCAGCTCAGCCAACGTTGGTAGTGAACATAGTTTAGTGCTGAGCAAACTTAAATTAAAGATAAACAAATTAATAATTAGAAGAAAATCTGCACATAAAATGAAGATGAACGTTAGTGCGATGTACAAATACATAAAACAATTACAGAGAAAAGTGTGAATAATGAAATTTCAGGAAGCGACAGCAAACAAAATTGTTTTCACAGAAAAAATGAAGACAACAGTAACAGAAAAATATGCAAGTTTTAAATATTATAATACAAGTCGCGATGTCGACAAAATACTTAGGTGCAAGTCAACATCTTAAAGTACAACAAATACCAAAGCAAATAGAATAGTGTGTTGTCTAAATGAAACGATATGGTACAATTACTTTATACAAAAGAAGACCAAATTTAAAATTTATGTAATAACAACGACATATACAGCACAAACGAGGGTACATACAGAAAAAAAAGAAGCTGTTGGAAATCACCAAAATTAAAGTATTAAGAAAGATAACCAAAATCAGATGGGACAGCTAAAGAAACGAAGAAAACGAGACAAATGTCGCACAAAGAAACAATAGCAGTCTGGGTGTACCATAGAAGAAAAGCTCGGAACAACTATATCTCAAGAATGAACGAAAAGATATACTTGTGAAAGTAGTGCGTGACAAATCTGCGCAAGATAAAGGAAGTAGACTACAAAAAATATGAAAGGATAGGGTTTTACTTTAAGATCTGGTTAAAAAAGAGGCAAAATCAGCCTATTAACTGGACGGAAAAAAGGATGAATGAGTTAGTAAGGAGTTACAAAAAATTTAAATACTAATATAAAATTATAATATTATGAGTCAAAATAAAAATAATTCTGAAATGGAACAAATTTTGAAATATTAATAATTATATCTGTAGAAATGTGAGAAGCATTCAAACGAAAACTGGTCAAAAACACCGTGAAATAGGTTTACGACAGCTTCTTCGATATAAACCTAAACCTAAAGTGACATTTTCCTTATTTATTTGCAAAAAAATCTTAAAAGTATTCTCTTCCAATTTTTGTTGCTCAGTACAAATGTAAACATTCTCTATCATGTCTCCTATGCCCATACTCCAACAGTTTCCAATAATTACCATATTAAAATCACTCAGAAAATCATGCGGATATAAGACACTCTATTTGATACTATTTTGGTAAACAACAAAAAGTATCTACTAGGATGTAGAAGAGAAAGACATTTCTTGAAATCATTTTTCACGTTTTTCAGTTCTGAACATTTCAAACAATTCATCTACGAATAAACCTAAGTCAGGGTCATCAAGAACTGACGAAAACGTAGTCTGTTCGCAAAACGCCTGACCTATCTGTTCGTAAGCAGTAACTGTTTTGAATGTGTCTAGATCATCGACACCACATTTTGCGCAAAAATTGTGTCTGCACCTCTATAAAATTCGATTGATGCGAGAATTAGCCTTACGATGCCAATTAGAAGCTTCAATTCATTAACTGTGAACTGAGCATTTCAATTCATTCAGCAATCTTTTTTTAGATGAGGCAAATTTTCACTTTAATGGGTACGTTAACAAACCACAATGTAAGCATCACAAACTGCTTCATTCTCCAAAATTGACGATGCCACGAATTTGTAAAATTTTTCCCCAAAAATTGATATTCAGAAGAGGTGAAGAAAACTGGCCTCCACGTAGCTCTGATTCGACTTCTATGGATATTTCTTATAATGATATCTTAAATCAAGAGTATACAGCAGCAATTCGGGATCTCTGGTCAATTTAAAGAAAATATCCGTTAAGAAATGACAGTTATTATGGAAACTACATGCCGCGCAGTGATTGGAAATTTTGCTTCTTGTTTGAAATAGTGTCGCGAGAATTCAAGATTACATTTAGATGCCATTATTTATAAAAATAATTTTCCAAAATCTATATTTTAATAGTCCTTTATAAGATCTGGAGAGTTTAAGAAATGCCGTAAGGTCTTAAGCTCGATGATAGAGAAACTCCAACTACACCTCCCCGTGGTAAAGGATGGGAACACCTAAGGATTGGTGGCAAACGTAGCTCTGGAGACCGAATGTGCGCCGGTATAAGCAAACAAACCTGACTCCCGGGTCAGGATGGGCACCCTATTGTCCAGAGGGTGAGAAATCGCCCTCGAAGGCGGAGGAATCGATAAGAAGATCAACGGCATTGGGATCAGGAAGGCAACGGAAAACCTCCTGATTAGAGGCACAAAGTGCATTTCCAAGAAAAAATCAAGATGGCAAACAGTTGCAATAATACTGCCATCATGGTTTCCAACATCCGAAACGGATCGGAACTTTAAGAAGAAGATATTTTAATAACAAATTACAGTTTTTTAATAGACGTCTTCTTTGTTTTCTTATTTAAATTTAAAAAGTACTAATAGAAAAGAAGTACAGCAAAATATGGTCAGAATTGTACAATGTCTATAACGCGATAGAAAAAATTATGTAAGAGCATGGCACGAAGAATCGAAAATGTTCGTAACAACTACAAGATTGAGCTCGATACTATTCTCTTTAGTCATTGATTAAGCTCTAAGAGAGGTAAGAAAAGAAGCAACGAGATTCCAGTAGAAAATTGGAAAATGGAGAACATAAAATTATTAGAGATATGCTACGCCGATGACATGGTAATAATAGCAAAGGACGAAAATAAAACACTCAATACAATTGGGAAAAGAGTTGGAACAAGTGAATAGAGTACAAAATACCTAGGATCCGTAATTGCACAAGATGGGAGAATAGACGAGGAAATGGAAGAAAGAAAACGAGCGTTGAGAAGACTACATAACAGAATTAAAAATAGTTTCCTTGTAAATAAAGAAATATCGGAAGAGAAAACTCCAATTATACCAAAAAATAGCAGTACCCATAATAATACATGAAACTAAATCATGGAACAGGCGCCCAACGAAGCAGGATAAACAATACAGAAATGAGATTCCTGAGAAAAATAAAGGGCAAAACAGAGGAAGAAAAACATGGAACGAAGAAATCCGGAAAGCAGTACAAAAGAGAAGAATAAAATGGGAAGAATCAAGAGCATTAGCGCAAGACAGGAAAGGGTAGAGAAAGGCACGGAAAAGATAACAGAATAAATATCACGAAAACTAGCCTCTCACTCGAAAGGGTAGAGAGGCTTTAGGAAGGCATTTTTCTAGAGAAATTAGAAATTTAAATTTAAGTAAGCAATTATTACCTTTTGTGAAGTATAAGCCGACTTTCTACATATAAAATATGGTTGTCAATTAAGTATATGAAAGGCAGACACAAAAAAAATTAAGTTTATTGGATGGTGATTTCTACATAGACCAACAATGTACTAAAAGAATTGCTTAAATTTATTATAAGTCCTGTATAAAAAAAAATGGTCTGATCTACAAAGCTTATCGTTGGTGTAATTAAGTCTTTTAATTAACAACTTGTAATAGGCAATGGCCTTGACTTCAAATGCTGGACTTTTAAATTCAAGACTTCAATGAGTTGCCTTCACACTTAATTCAAATTAGTAAATAATTGTAATTCGAGTATTTTGAAACGTAAATTTACCATGTATTTACAATTTTATTTAATAATAAAATTTAAAACAACAAATTTAGAACATGCTATAGAAAATTTAAATTTATATAATAAATTAAAGGTCGCATAGAACACTTTTAAATGTTAGAATACAGTGAATTTTAGGGGGAAAATTGAAGCTGTAAAACGTTGTGGGATGTTACTAAACATAATTTGTCTTTTCGTTATGATAATTAAGCGACGCATACAAAGTGTACCCGGAAAGTAACGGGATCGATTTTTTGATGTACCAGTAAGTAGAAGTCACGAGGTGGAGTTTTCGGGTCTGACGATTGGTGAGAGATGATAGCTAAATGATCTGACCCAGCTCATTGGACTTCAAACTTTATATAGGGCAGATTGCTTGCGAGCAGGCAGCTGCTTGACCATCGTGTTACGGGTAAAATGCAGTGTAATGTTGATGAGCGATACGCAATAAAATGTATGTGCTTTATTAACAGCACTAGTGTTTAGGCGGCACAAAGCTTTCAGAGAAGGAAAAGAGGATGTTGAGGATGAGTAGCGCACAGCACACCATTAACGCCTTACATTTCGGACAATGGGCTAAGGTGAGAGCAATTTTAAACTCTAATCGACGTTTGAGTGTCAGATTGACAACAGATGAAGTAGAGCTTTCAAAATTTATGTGTATGAAATCAGGTGCAGTAAGTTGCAGAAACTTGGTTTCCAATGTTTTGACCAACGACCAAAAGAAAAACCGTTTACTGATTTCTCATTAGCTCAAATATAACTTAAGAAGACATTGTTTTGAGACTGTGAAAATGTGTAAGTTCCTGTGACGTGTGCTTTGAAAGAGATTCCAGTTCAAGACTACGATGCGTAGCAGAACCGCTAGCAATGGTGTATTGATGCTGAAGGATGTTATTTTGAAAAATAGTACGTGTGTATAAATATATCTTTAATTAGATGAGTTTGAGGGTCAATTTTATTACCTTTTTGGCATATTTACTTAAGGGCATTTCTTCTTCTGTTCGAAAGATTGATTCTTTGAATTCAGACAAATTTTTATATGGTTTTGAGCTTTATGCTCTAGTTCTAATTGGTCAAAACTGGCCATTCTGATATGAACATCTAATGTTTGAGAATACAGGCGATGCCAAGTTAAATTTAAATACAGAAACTAAGAGAAGTATTAATGGTTACTTAGTACCGTGATAAGTCTTTAACGAATTTCGTAAGATAAGTAATAATTAAATAAATCTTATTACATTATTTGTAGTATATTAATCACAATAACATGGCTTACCACATTTAAATGTATTTCTTCTCTCGCTTGACTGAAGGATTCTCAAAGTTCATTAAATTTTTTATATAGCATTGAGCAGACTTGATGATGTATTTCTGACATTAATTTGCAAGAGTTTACATCCAGGTTGTGAATCATAAATCCTAGAATAATTGGAAAGTCAATCTTGAGTCTTTTTACCCTTATGGGGAGTAGTAGAAGCCTACTAAAAAATCCAATGTTTGGTTTTCAAGATTATCTGCGATAGAAGATAAGGAAATTTTCAAAAAAGCACGGTAATCGGTGTTAATTGTTGTCTTTATATCACAATAATCAATTTTCTCCATCCCCACGTACGAATCTTTTACTAGAGCTGAGTTCTATTATGTTCTTTATTTTTTGGTGATCTTTTGGATTTTTTTTTGAAAAGCTTTATCATTCTGTCGGTTGAATTAATTTGCAACAGCGGAATTTTTTTATCACTAAACAAAACTTCATGGCTGTCGTGTCATTTGACTAGTTATTTGCACTTTTTAAGTCTAACCTTCAATAATTTCTTAAAGTAATAGACATCCTTAATTACAAGTTTGATTTTAATATTTAGTCAAGATTTAAGTTCGGGCTTGAGCAGCTCAAACCTTATAGGAAGTCGTAGAAGCATATTAAAAAATCCAAGGCTTGCTTTTGAAGAAAGTCTGCGATAAAGGAAAAGAAATATTTCAAGAATCCCTTGAGTACCGTAATCCGTATTAATTTATATCTTCGTATGATAGGTCTGAATTTTCTCCTTGTACGAACATAACGCCAGACCATAATCTTGTGTTTTAAATTGTTTTGGGATATTTTGGATTTTTTTGGAAAACGTAACAAGCGTAAAACTTTGTTAGATAAATTTGCAGCGGTGATTGTAATCTTAACATTATATTCCTTTGTTTAAATAAAACAGTATAAGACAATGACGTATTAAAGCTTCGTCTTGCTTTAACAAGCCTCTATGTACTGCGCCGCGCCAAGAAGTCAATGCATTTCCGGTACATTAAGCCCTCTCCATCACGCATTAAAACTGAATAAATCCAACAAAGCCGGCAGAAGGACAGGAATTAGGATGCACGCGCCTGTTCTGTTGATTTAGCAGTAAGGAAGACTAACGACCGCGCTGTTTACATGGCGCGCACCCTCCATTGCGCGATTTATGCAGGCCGGCGCGCACAGAATGGCGCCCTAAGGTGCGGGGCAGGCCCAAATCCAAATAAGTTTTCGGCCGAATCGATAGTATAATGCGCCCCGATTTTAAATTGGGAGCCGGCACTCTTAATTGCAGCCGTTATGGTTTGCTGCGTTAATGGGCGGTGCAGCACCCGTTAACGATCGCAGCTGGAGGCACCCGAATAAAAAATTAATTAAAGACAATCCAATAATTGTTTTGGATCTGCTTCTGCTGGATGCTGGCGGATCATCGGGTAATGGAAACAGCGCGCCCGATGAAGTGCAGCGCTGCATTCGACCATTCAACAAGTAGTTGGGGGCCGGCGCGGGCGCTCGGGGATGAGCTTAATTTAAAAAAAGCGCCGCAGCCGATCGCCCCGACGAAGTCGACGGGTCGCGTCGCAGGCATTGCGGAATTTGTGACTGCAATATCGGGCCGCGGAACGGCGGTGCATCGATGCTGTATATCAAAGCGCTCGATAGCAAATTCGCGCACGCTAGGGCCGCATTTGCACAGAAATAACGAGGTACCAAAGCAACGAAAAAGGCTGCGCTGCGTTTCCCAATAATAGGAATATAAATCAGGACGAGTTTGCTAGGTTTATTTATGCAGATTATGGAACCACACTTTTGTACGTTAGACTTATCGGCATGCTATCATGCAGTAAACTGGATAGCAGTGATTGCTTATTGTTTGGATTGTAAGACATTTTTAGCAGTCACGCCAATTTGTAAAGGCTACATCACATTTAAAGAATTGCCTCATTTCGATTATGAAACATTGTAGGATAAGAAAAACGGCAGTTTAGTTTGAAAATTAATAATAATCGTAATACGATATGAAATCTTCCTAACTGATGAACTGCAAGATTTACATTCTGTGAACTTTGAAGGTTTGCATCTGTACTGCTAAACATATAGCAAAGTTCTCTAAAAACCATCATAAACGTCGTACATTTGTGTTTTGTAGAACACAACAGTTTCTTCAAATGACTTTAAAAATCCCCAAAATTGTCGGGCTTGAAGTAATGAAAATCCATCTGATATTTACGAAAAACAAATGCATCCACAAAAATGCACTATTAGGTGAAAATTGTAGACTGAAGGAATCATTGGTGGGTGTTTTTTGACGGCGAAACTGGCTCTGCTGTTATTATCAAATGCAGAGGGTATCAGGATATGCTAAACAACTTTTTTTTAAATGTAGCCAACCATTTGAATTTGAATCACATGTGGTTTTAACAAGATGGAAGCACACGCCGTACAGTAAATCAACTTTCATGATTGTGTTATTTCGTGGGAGGGGGGTGGGCGATATTGATTGGCCACTGCAATTTTGCGATCTAACCCCATTAGACTTTTCTTCTGGGGCTAGTTGAAGGCTATGTCAAGAAACTTGTTGCGACTCCAAAACTAAAAGAGAACATCAGACATGTAATAGCTAAAGAATGGTCAGCCAAGACGTGGGGGACATTTGGCCATCACATTTCTTACGTAACTGCCAAGCCTGTGATTTACATTGATAACAATAGAATTCGAATTGGTTTAATATTTTGTGTTTTATTCAGGAAAAACGTTCTGATGTCCAATGTGGATCGCCCTATATTTATGATCACACCTGTGGATGTTTATAGGTTTTTATATCTTCAAATAGATGTCTGAAAATGTATTATTATTAATAAAATGTTACAACTGTGTGTCGCCTTAGAGAAACTTAAATAATTGCGTTTAGATTTTATAACAGAGATTTCAATTTCATACAGCTACGAACAAATTTAGGAAATTGGGTTGTATAGTGTGGGTACGGCTTAACAAATTAACCCTTGTTGTAAATCTGATTAAGGTAGCTGTACTCATATTAACGAAGGCTCAGACCACTTTATTTTAACTATGTAGTTATAAACAGAAAGACTAATTTGGATTTTACCAAAGTTGAACACAGAATATCGCTTTAAGCAACTTAGAGTAGCATAACATTTATGTAATCGTTAGCTACTACCTTCGAAACATCACCACCCGCGAGCAACAGCGAACTCACCATTCACCCTAATGAAAAGTTAAAAAATAGTAGCTGCCCCTTCACGAGCACACTTCATTAGTCCGGAGCAACTCGCGATAATTAATATGCACAATGGCGGAACGCGCTTCTTAGGTGCTCGTGCTCTATTTCTACTTCAATTTCATTGTAAGTGTATTTCATAATAAATTCTGCTTGATTAATTAACAGAGCTGCTCAGATAGGGGTGCCGGCGAGGGTCGGCGGCTCCGCCGGCAATAATGCCCCGGCAGACACAACAAACTTCGGAAAAAAGGCCGGGGCGGCAGTGGCGGAAACTCGCTTGCGGACTAAGATTTATGAGCGATGAACGGAATTATAATTATCTATTAAGTGGATGCCTACATAAGATAACGAAGCCAAAATTAATTGTTGCCGCTAGTGTCTGAGTTGAAATAATGTTGGTGTGATAACTTTAGCAACGCTGCAAGTGCTTGGCTTAATTATAGCTGTGCTCTTGGAGCCAGTTACGACAAAAATATTGAAATATACTTAAAATTTAAATCTTCATGTCTCAAGTGTTGATGTCTTCAAGTATTACCAAAACAGTTTATTATTATTACTACACTACAAAACGGTGTGTATCGTCCTGCATCACCCAAACAATAAAGCTTTTAATTATAAATTTTTCTATAATTGTATTTAATTATTCTGTAGTTAATATTAGATTAACAAAATTGCTGTCAAACCGCATACTAGGCGATCAAAAAACCCAGAGATAATGCCGCTCTAAGAAGAACATGTCTGATCAATAGAAGTCTTAATTTCTCTAAATTGTGGTACGAAGCTACCAATGCTACTATGTGTACACTCATTGTAAAGCAAATATTGATTGCAGATTACGAAGAGGTAGACCACGGAACAAGCCACATGTCTCTGAAAATCAATGAGACGTTTGTCTTTAATAGATTAAATATTACAGAAAGTAGATCACAAAGCAATGGCATAATCATTCAACAACTGCTGCTATGATTAGGAGTTACATGTATGCGTAAGTCAACTACATATCGCATCTGGAATAGTTAATACCACAAGATACCTGAAAGTACTGCAAAATGACATGTTGCCTAGTAGGAAAGCTTGGAAATGAAGATTTTTCCCAAAACGTTAATTCACCTTATAATAAAGCAAAACTGGATGACCATCAACTAATTTAACAGAATAAACTGGACAGCATCATCTCGGAATCTCAATTTTATAGAAAACTTGTGTTAAAGAAGAATAAACATTAAATCTAAAACAAACCTACAGTAAAAACATAATTATTCAAATTTCCATTTTACGCTCGGTGTCGCATTTAACAGAAGAATTACGGAAATTGATAAATGCATGCTTAAAAGATAAGAATTGGTTATCAAAAGTAAAGGCTGGCTAATCAAATATTAACATAGATTTAAGTACACATTAGCTGATTTTGTCATTTCTTTTTTATTCTACTTTTTATCTCATATGAGCTTGTGATTTAAATAATTTTGCCTTCAACAATATTTTTTTTAATCAAAATTTCTGCTGTGCTTCCTTCATAAAATTTTGGAATATGAAGAACACATGGCCGGAAAAATATGTGAAGATAGTGCATTATGTGTTCAATATTGAACAATGAAATAAACATCATACTTCTTGTTACATCTTCAAAAAATGAATTTTTTTAAATAGTGCTATTTGCGTTATAATGTAATGGGTACTATAGTGAAAATATACCATCTGCAGATGTGTATATGAACTCATAAAATCCTTTTTACCACTGCAGAAATGAAATTTTTGTAATGCTAGTAGCATATCAATAGTAATGAATTAAGGGAAAAGCTCCCAAAGATAGGATAAAATGATTTGATCAACTAACCAATTAGCGGCTTTGAATGAAAATGCAGTTGAAATATTTTGTATATTTCTTCAAGAACTGAACAAACTTTAAATATTAGATCTTCAAGAATGACCTATCCGACAGTTTTAAGAAAAAAGCTATAGTTTCTTGAAAGGTGTCTAAGAAATACTTGAACGTAGATAAACAGACTCAGTTTAAGTTTAATCATGAATCACATTGTGACGTGTCGGGGGCTACTTGAAAAACTGTAAGTTAGGTAACACAAAGATGGCTTGCATACATAGCAAAAAGGAAGGTTGGCATCCCTGGAGCCATTATCTAGCCATAAATAAACACCAACAGTTGTAACAAGTGCCTAAAACGAGTATTAAAAAATCCTTAATTTTCTGACCCTTTAGTAGTAAAAAACTTAATTCAGTTCTATCGACTGTTGGACATATTAAGAGAAAAAAAAACATATAAAACAATTACGGCTCCAAAATATTTAGAAGAATAGAAGAATGGCAGAAAATTGATGGGAAAATTACACCAACAGTCAGAATTGATTCTCATTAGACGATAAACCTACGTGCCTTTTGGATCCTCGTAATGTACTAAGACACTCTCTATACATCATAAATCAGGAGAATGAAGTTTTTATTTTTTACAAAATTAAACCTAATGCTAAGTTTTCTAAGAAATACTTAATTTGGTAAGCTTCATTTATGACTAATCTTCCGAAAGAGCGCCTTATTAGAATATTACTTTTAATAATCGAGAAAACTAGGAAAAAACAATGTTTTGCTGTGGATAGACACGGCATTGTGTCATTACACATTATTGACTATACAGCAATGGCATACAATTTGTGAAAAGTCCGACAGTGCACCACACGTGACTCTTAAGCTCGCTGTATTGAGGTGTTCTGGGCCCAGTGTAAGAAGGATTGGCATATTGATGGCATGTTCAAACCAGCACCAAATGTAAAGTGATTTAAATCAAAATGGAAGAATAATTTCAAAATTATGCTTGAACCAGCTGTTACCCTAAGATCACCACCAGAATCGGTATATAATATATTTTCTTGAAATCTCTTAGTTTATTTTTTATTTTCAAAAAATTCAAGTCCAAGCGTTTCTTTAATTGCTTAGATAATCATTATAACACACCCAGTCAGTACTTTAAATCTTTAACGACGTTTATTTCTAGCTTTTACACAAGTAAAATTTATTTTTATTACTATGGTATCAAAAGATCTTTGTCAAAATCTCACACTCAAATAATATACCACATGCAATTTTCTTTCTATAGTTATAAATAGTGAAAAGTGGGCGCGAATAAAAAATCAAAAACAGATTGAAAGTTACACTTTTCAAGGTTTTAGATTGTAAATACATTTTTTTTCAAAAGACTTTTACAGAAGAAACAACAGAGCTAAAACAGTATCCCAATTAGAATTGTTAAAACTACACTCTAGTGTGCCCTGTAATGAAGATATTGCAATTATAAATTCTTTTTCTGGCTTATTTATTGCGGTACTGGAAATAAAGGCTCGAAGACGCTGATTTAATGCATTCTTTGCACCGTTGTTTACAAATAACTACAAGGTATGTATTATGTTGAAAGAGGGGGAGGCAAAAATCAACAGAGTATTCCAAAATTCGGATGACTGATTATAGCAAGGCTTAAAGTTAAAAGCCAAAATTTTAATCAAAAAAGGAATATCTGCTGTTTTAATTTAAGACTACTTAAACCACAACCAAAACTTATCAGAAACGAAATTTCTCATAGAAGTTTAAGCGACCTAGACGCCAATCGGAATTTCCTTTTATTTATTGTTACAGATGATAGGTCTTAAAATTGTCACTGTAAACTTTCGGTTAAATTGGACAACATCTGGTAGATAGATATACAAAAAATTGTTTATCATAAATTTCAAAACGCAGTATATTATTGTAAAATAAACAGCGTTATTTTTTTAGAATGCAGAGAGATTTTTTTATTAACTTTAAAAGATATTTTCCTAAAATTATAGAATTTGAAAAAACTAAAAACAGTTGCTATATTCGGCGGTAGACCTTTTTCTGTTGTTGAACGTCTAGTAGTGCAAATGACCTGGTTAATTGAGAAATATTAATATTGTTGAATTAATGAAACTCGACGATTGTTTAAAGATTTAATTATTTATGTCTAAATATTAATTCGTGTTATTTTTAAGACGGCTAACAACCACTTAAACTGTGGTAATTATGGTAAATAATACTTGGTTGCAAGTTTTTAACTTCAAATCCTCTGGAGGGGAAGCTACTTGAAGAGTATCAGAGTATTTTAATAAAATCCAATTGTTAATCTCGCATCTGCTTAAGATGTTTTGCCTGGGAAAATATACATTGAAAAAAGATATATAAAGGGAAACCTTTATTTACTTAAATCAGTTTTTCCCGATTAGGCAGATCAGATCCAAATGGTTTTGGTAGATTCTGATCCATCTAAATCATCTATGATGTGTATGAAACTCAATTTTCACATTTTTAAATAATTCTCTACAGTTCTGTATATTTAGTCTGCTCTTAATTAAAAATTAATCCATTGTTTGCTACAGGGTTTTTAAATGCTTTATAACTCTCTGTTAGATCAGCAGCGTAAGCTTTTAATTATAAGTTAGACTGCGCCTAAAAATTATGCTCTTGCTTAAAACTTTACGTGGAAGATCTGTGACACATTTCATCAATGTGTACTTTGTTTTTTAATGCTTTGAGTATCATTTGCGTTAACATAAAGTTTTTATTAATAATTCAAGTTGCTCTATTGTCCCGTACAATTTATTTCTATTTGTCCCGCCGTACATCTGCTCAAAATCAATGCAAAACAAAGCCAGAGATATGTTATGACTGTAAATTTGGTTTATAACAAATATCCGCACCAGTAAACGTCAATTATTTCTTCAAACAATTTAATATTACCTTTATCTTATACCATTTGTATAAACTGATATATGGTACTTTTTATACCTCAACTGCCTATTTTTATCTATTCCACATTAAGACCACTTTTCCCAACTCTTGTATTGTTTGTAAGAATTTTACTTATTATTTCAATTTTTTCAAAATTTACTTACCCTCTACTTTTTAGTTTGTACTCAATTTTATCATCATCCATTATTTCTGTTTATTTTTTTATGCTACCTTTTTGATATTGTCTCTATTATGTTAAGTGGTTTTTTAAGTCAATCAATCATACCCTCCTCCTATTGTATTTATGTATTCCATTATTCTCTAATTTAACTACTTTCATCTTGTTCCATTTTGACGCTAATCAGGAAACGATCCAAGTTAGAGTTCACTCCTGTGAAGCTTCTTGCATCTCTAGTAAAAATACTTTTGCTTCTAATAATATGTAATCAGTTTGGATTTTTAATTTTACTGTTTGAATATGTTTCTTTATATATCTAGTTATGTTTTATATATTTATGGAGTCCTATTTTTGATTGTTTATAATGTACAATAATGAGTTTATAGATCACTCCCATTTCTACTTTAGTATTTATACCTTCTATCGCTATTTTAATATTTTTTTAACATTCTGTCCATCTTCGTCTTCTAAAGAGTCTGTACGTCTGTTATATTTGCCTAATAAATTTAATCTACATAATCCACCCGTTATTGGTTGGTAGCTAATTGTTTAATACCCTTACTTAGTTTAACCAATTCAAAAAATTCTTTAGCTGTCGCTACTGCTAAGAATTAAGCAGTTTCTATTTCTATAATTTTGCTCCTTTTCTGCTTGCTTTATTCTAAGCAATCACGTCGTATTTTTTTAATTCGAGGGAAATTTCATCTGTCTCTCACACCCCATGTAATTAGTGCTAATACTTTTTTTATTTACCTTGCTCTCCTTATTTTTATTTTCGTGTAACCGCTTGTATACCTCTTTTTATTTTTTTGTATTCATTTGAGTACTGCGACATTTGACTAAAAGAATCTTCTTGTTGTCGTTTTTTTAAATTTCCACCTCAATGTTTGCTTCCTGTTGTTTTCTTTAAATGATACTTATTTCCGATCCTTCCCGATGCGTTACGTTCTTGTGCTATTAAATAATTGTTTACAAAAGTACTTTCTTTTTGTATCTTCAAGTTATTCAATTTTGCTATTATAAGTGCTTCATAGTTCGTAGTTATTATTTTTGCATTTTCACATCCCCTTATTTCGCCAGAGTGCCTTCCAGTAATTTTAATATTATTTTTCGGATTCTTTTTCTACTTAACATATCTACGAAACCTTTTTTTAACTTTAGAAATCGTTCTTGCCGCCTTTAGACTTTTATTAAAAGTATCAGCTCTTCAGGTACTTCCCTTTTACATTGACTTTCCCGCGTTGTAAAGTTATCATACCTTGAAAGTGAATCGATACACATTTCTCGCAGGCTCAGTTAGCCCTATTTGCTTTGACTTCTATTTCTATATTTCTATTTTACTGAAATTATTGGTTAGTGAAAGCAAAGATTAATTTAAAATGAACTACCAATAAAAATATTAGATTCGTCAGATTATTACTAAATAACTGGGTTTGTGTTTCTAAAAAGTATGTTAGAATTATAAAAAATATTATTAAAATATTTAGACCATTCTTATTAGTTTGAACAGAAGAAAAAAATGTTTATTGTACCGAAACGTGCAATCAATTTAATACTGTAATTTACAATTACTATTTGTTAATAATATTGAGTAAAATGTAAATACATCTTACAAATTTGATTTATTATTCTAAATTTATCCTGATACTAAAAATATGTGCGACTTTTTTTGTAAATATAGAGAAAATTGATACGCACGTTCTACATATTCCATTTTTATGTTTTGTTGTTTACAGGCCACATTTAATTCCAAAATTAAAACTTGCAGCAAATCAATCTTTTTCGGTAAAGACTGGAGAACATATAATTGTGTTTACTGGCCCCTGATGGGTTCCCCACGTAACTTCCTCAAAGGGCGGAGAATTACTAGCATTCAAAGGAAGAACCCCCGGAACTCGGAGGCCTGGAGATGGATCAGCATCATCAATCAAATATTGAATCGGCGACGACACCGAGTGTCATACCTGTCGGAGCAAACTTAAAGGACTGCAATTGTGGCCCCCCCGCTGAAACGGGAAACGCCCGGCAGGCTTTCGCCCAGATTACATCCGGGTCGCGAAAAATTTGGCGGGCTTTAGTATGTAGCCGGCTTAAGAATTTTTACGCCCGCATAAGCCGGTGCAGATATAATTTAGCGGCGTAATGCCCAACTACAATCCCTAGCCGAACTTTTACTGCTAGCCCTTCCGCTGTCCGAAATTGCGCCGGATTCCTGCCGGGGCAGAACCGCCGGCCCTCGACATGATTAAACCGTAGCTTCTGCGCTTAACTCTCAATTAGCAAAAAATAGGGCGGTTATGCAGGCGGGCGCCCCGGCGGAATTCCCGCGCTTTCGATAATCCCGCGCCTTATCTCATAATTGCGCCGGGGATGAAATAATTGCGGCGCTCGGGGGACAGCTCGGCCAATTTGGTGAGAGCCCCAAGAAGTGCGAAAACTCCCCGATCGTTCGTTTACCCGCTGAAGTTCGCCAAGAGCAATTAGTGTCCGACGAAGCTGCTCGCTTTCGTCCACCAAGCGCGGGGGCGTCGCGGCCGCAATCGACAAGCACCAAGTCGCCAACGTTACGGGGGGCGAATTTAATAATTCGCCGGCTCTACGGCAACGGCCCTTTTATGAAGAACTGATTGCGGGCCGGGTGGACGCGATCGCCGGCCATTTTTCACGCCGCGAACGAATTGCCGGCGAGCTCCTTAATAAAGGCCGCAACAAAGAAACCTCATTATGGCCGGGGCTTTAGCCGCCCACTGATTTCGGTTATTGTTCGTAAACAACGCGGCGCGGGCGCGAATCTGAATTCGCTGAATTTTAATTAGAGCTTTAATTAAAGTATGTTAATGCGCGGCTTACAAATGAATATTGTAAATTTGGTCGCCATGAGGGTAGCTTTCGTGTGGTTTCGCAGAATTATCATCGGAGCCGCTGCCGGCGGCTACGGAATGTTTTGAATAATTGTTATGTAAATAACATTTGCATTAAGAGTCCTTATAGCAGTTTTTTGTTTCAATTTGCATTTAGCAACGCGGCGAATTATTCCGGTTTTGATTCAACACGTGACTGGCAAAAAGAGTTTCAGTTTCCGCTTTTAAACTTTAATTGGTCCCGAGATCTGAAAGTTAAATTTTTATTTAAAAACGCGAATTTGATTTTACGTGTTAATTTGTAGGTGATTGCGATTAAATTAAATAAAAATAAAATATACTAATCCACTGTTGACTATTCAACAATTCAGTAGATTAAAATTAAACGTAAAATTTTTTATAGAGTAATTTGTTTAGTTTATTCTCAATCTTTCAGCTTTTAGTTTTGATTTAAAATTTTAAGCCAACTTTCATCATCAAGAGGTACATTTAATTTATTTAATTCATTGTAAATAAGAATTTCAGCTGAACAATTCAAACTCTAGACCTTATATCAATGACCTTTTTGAAGAAATTATTAAATCTGTTCTTTCTCCCTTTGTCTTTTCCCCCCACTTTACAAAAAATGTTTTTGCCAATAAATTTAATTAGTTTTTTAGTCAGCTAATGAAATTAGTTATAAGAGAATTATTTTAAGTTTTATTATTTACTACTAATAATGCTATCAAACAAGAGATTTATGTATAAGTCAACAAAATCAGAATGTTTTTTTATACTAATTGACCAATTAGTGTAGATTTCAAATGATCCATTTCTAAAGAAATTAATAATTCAACAGTAACGTAGAAAATTAACGCTAATTCTGCAGTACTTATTCTCCGATAATTGAACAAAAACCCTAAATGGCACCATAAATGTCCTTGATTTAACTTAATGCATTCAGAATGATAGTATGAGAAGATGCAAATCAGATGTTGTGGAAATGTCTTTAAAGATAGTATAATGAGACACATTTTATTATATTTAACCTTAAATAAACGATAAAAAGCACTGTGCTAACATTTAATGCAAACATTACACTTTATTTGAAAGAATAGTTACTCCTCCATTAGTAAAAAAATTGAATCAGTTAAATTCACATTACTCTCGTGTTTAAATTTTTAATCTTTCACCTACAATTACGTGTTAAAAAATTAAAGTAGTCAGTTTTCATTTAAAAAATCACAAATTGCTATCTCAAACTTAAAATTAATAATAGAAGCCCGTTACTTTAAAAGGAATGCGTGAAAAAAACAGTAGCTTCTGTTTAGAAAATATATAATTTAATAAATTCACCCGTAAAGTTCAGAACAACCAAATATGCAGTTCTAGACTATATTGTCGTCTGTAGATTATATTGTTTATATCATTCACTCACAACAAACCTTATTAAATATTTTTTTATTTATTTGAAGAACCCCTAATAGACTTCTGTAGAAGACACTTGGAAAGCACTAATAAAGAATATTCTAGAACAAGGCAATTGGAGCATAAAAGTTGTTTTATGTTTCTATTTTACTATTACTCTGTTCTGAATGAAATAAGCCTTGGTAGACATCTTACACCTTCCTATTTATAATGAAATATTAATAAAGAGTAGCAGTTGAAAAATAAAGCTTGAATTTTCTGGGCGGGGAGGGATGGTGGCACACTTCAGAGGAAAAATACTCTATCTTTTAAATTCATCTTACAAAACTCTTTGGCGGTACCTACCCTTCGCACAGCCTCCTAGTTGACCTTAATAAAATAAATGCAGAAAAGAGGAAATTTGTACAATTTCTTAAAATGAATTGCTGGTCCACACCAATAGTAAGGAAAGGTGTTATAGTATCAAAAATTTGCGCTGGGGGCGAGTAAGAAAAAATTAAACGAAGATGCATTCCCTTCATTTGACTCTAAATGCAAGTCAGTTTAGTTGTATTTACCATATTTTGAGGTTTTTCTCTTAACAACGTTTTATATTTTAGTGTGCGCTAATTCAAACTTAAAAAAATCATCAGAATATAATGCGAATGTTGTAATTGTGCTAAAATGATCTAAGTAATATAAAAACAATTTTATTTAAAAAATTCTGTTTGGAGGAGGAGCTGGGAGGGGAGTTAAATATCTACTTGTCTATTTAGTAATGTTACAAATTGTAATGCTAGTTGCATAATTGGCGATTGAGGTCAACTATTTTTATAGAAATAGACAACTTAGTTGTGCTATCAAAGTGCAAAAACTAGACATTTAAAAAACCTTATAACTTTATAGCATTTGATAAAGTAAATCCCATACATTTAAATTTTTAGACTTGTGCATGCTGCCATTTAAAAATTTAAAGAAACGAAGGTATCAGTCATAAATAGTAGCACAAAAGTTATTCTTAAATTTCACCAAAGGAAGTAAACGCAAATCACCTTTTATTTTTTCACTATAGATCACATGTTATCTTCTAACTCAAAATTCAGTTAAACTCCCATCTTTCGTAGTTTCTTCCGAACTACTCGTATCATGGACCAAGTTAAAGTCAATCCTTTTGCCACAAGAAATGATTTTCAGTTTTAATTGTTCAGCCAATTTTGAGACAAATTTGTCTACAAATTCCCAGTTGGTTGAGCTTCAGCCGCACTGAGCGGATTTGTATGCTTTAGCTCAAATGGCTAGCTCTTAGTTAATTCGACGTTTTCTGGGCGAAATTGCATGATATTAGATCCGACCCCAAAATGATTTTGGCATTTTTGTGACGTTTATTCGCAAAATCGAAAACTTTAGGCAGACATTACACAGCTTTTCCTTTAAGTTTGGCTTAAACTTAGATTTACAGCCAAATTGTACGTTATCTGTCGCAATTAATTTGTCTTTAGGACCAAATCTTCAAGTTACAACCATGATAAAGACAACATCACTTTTTAGAAATTTTTTTAGAAATTTCCGCAAGCTACCTGTTGGTATATGGGGATTTTACTTTTCACTAACATCGTGAAGACGGATTTTTTTTAATTACTTGCAAGTTTTTGGGTGCTCTCTCCAATTCAATTTTTGGCTACCTTCTTCAGTTTTTGGAGTCCACAAGTACTCAAAATGGATTTTCTCCCAGATTCAATATTATTTCTGTAATTTATAAAAATATTGTACATTGTTCTCTAACACTTGATTGATAATGACTTTATCGAGCGACACCCGGTAATAAATGACCAAACATGAAGTATTAAAAATAGTCTTAGCCCATGACAAAACTAGACTACGTGTTGGTTTGATGCTCCGAGAACATTTGAAGAAAAAACACTATGGACACCTGTTTTGGTATTTTGAAAAATTATTTTGCATCTATCAAGATTTTCAGCAGATTATTTAATAGATTGTGCACTATGGATTCGTCGAAGGCAATTTTCAGGGCGTAAGAAATCTATCAGAACTACAGCAAGCTTTTATTGAAAAACAGGGAAATTAATTTTGATTATGTTTTTTAGCCTCCTTTTAATTGAAAATAAAGTTTACACATATTTGATCGGAACGGTATGTACATAGTACATAGCGTAATGCAGTTAGTGATCGTTTATAGAAATAAGGCGCTGCTAAATATTAGTCTTATTAAAGAAAGAAAAGTAAATGAGCTGCTTATTGTAAAATAAATTTATAACTAATCGCTTTTTTTCGTTTAACATCCTGCTATCTTTGTACGAAGAGGAGTTTTTGAAATTCGAATGCAATATGCAAGCATTGTCATTAACTAACATTTAGCTTTGTTCGCGCAGAACATGAAAGACGCAAAAAAGCACCGCAAAAGTTCAACGGAACGAAGGGGATTAGGAAGACGTCTGTGCTGCAAACTTCTGAAGAGCCACTCGACCGTTCGGCCTGATTGCGCGATAACCTGTGATCCCCATATTTTCGTACTCTAAACAAATCATCCGAACTCCGGCAGTTTGCCCAAATTGACCCGCGCGAAAGAAACTTCAGCGGCGGGCGCACGAGTGCTCCCTGTGAGAGACTTGCTGTTTGCATAATGAGGGCCGCTCGCAGATCCGGCATAATTCAGCGGCCTGGTCAGGAAGCCCTGAAGTTTGCGGCGCTGACGCGAAATTTATACCTAGAGATCGCACTAAACAGCGGGCCGGGCCCGGGGCCCCATTGTTGACATTCTAAGAATCGCTACTTTGCTCGTTACCGCATTTCAGCCCTCGTTTAATGCACACATGCGACATCAAAGTTTCCGCAATTATAAACTGGAACAACGCCCGGAGTTACGGCCGATCCCGCAGAATCGTTGCGAAGTTGGGAGGGCGCCCGCTCGCACGAGGGTTAGTTCAGAGGGTGGTACATTTTATGGCACTGAAACAGTTGAAAAGGCAACTTTCAGAAGTCAATAACGCCGGAATTTGCATTCTAACATGTAGTTGTTATCGGCGCTAAGATCAAAGGGGATCTGTTCTACGTTGATAGACAAACACTACGATGGAATACTATGTGATTCTGAATTTCTGGAGGGCTAACGGTATTTAAAGAAACTTAGCTTTGGGTAAACAATAATATACCTTACTCAAAACATAAAGGTTTTGAAACAAATCTTTTCACTCTTTAATTGACAAAAATATTAAATAAAATGAAATGCCTATTTACAAAATTCAAACTAACGCAGATCAATAAATTTGACAGTGTTACGAATTATTTCAGTTGAAACTTCTTTCAGCTCACAAATTCTTACGGGTTTTTTACAGTAAACTTTATCTTTGATGTATCCCCAAGAAAGAAGTCTACTAAAGTGAGATCTGGAGAACGCGTAGGGAATTTAACAATCCTTCATCGTATAATCAATATTTTTGGAAAAGTAGCTTCACGATAGTAAGAGAAAGGTGTTTCCCCTTGCTAAAAGTAAATCTCTTTGTTACCAAACAACTTTTTTGACGCTTGAACCGATAGCTTCCTGCACTAGAGACATTTTGGTTAAGAAAATTACTCTTCAATGTCCCATGCTAGTATTTAATACTACAATAAGTAAGTTTTATAGTGTTCCAGGTGATATGTAAATTCTGAACAACTTAGCAAATACAATTGTGTCGATTAATTGAGCCATTTAATCTCACGCTCAAGACAACTTTAGATAGAAATGGTGCATCTTCCACGCCTATTCTTATTGGTAGCTTTTCAATTAAAAAATTCCGACCAGCTCTGCAAATCTATACAATCTGCACAAAATTCTTGCAGCTTAGAAGAACCGTTTCAACCCTTGCATCACCGGAAAATTTTTCTGATCGCTCAGTTACGACAAGCTTTGACGCAAATCTGAAAGGCTCTGCCGAAATTGAATAAAACTCTGCCAGAGAAAGCCATTTTCGTAATTTATGAACTAATTGGAGGCGCGGTAAGACACTGGCTACCTATTCTTTGAAAGCCACACTCCCTACTAAGGAAAGCCAGAGTTTCAATTTTTTAAAATAAAAGCAGAGCACAATTCCGAAAAAGTCCGGCTGGATCGCAACGCGGCCGCCCAAGAATCCATCGCCATTAGCTTCTAAAGACCCCAATCAACGTGTTACTCGCGTTTGCTCTGCTCATTTTGCGACCGGGAATGCCAAACATGGCAAACACGGAATTCATTCTGCCGCCGCTCCGCGCGGCTTTGAGCAAACAGCGTGGAGAACTTATTGGGAAAATAAGAAAGAAATATAGGAGCGTGGCGCCCGCCGCCTTGAATTGGAGGCCATTCGAGGAGGTGCTGCGCCTTTAATATCAGCTATTGAGGAAATCTAGGGCCATCTAATAATAGGCCCAACTTAGCACAGCTAAAAAATCAACAAAGGAGAGAAAATTAACCCCCAGATGATTGATTCCACATGATCTTCCATTTCTTATCAAGTCTGGTAATTTAGTGGGCGCAATACACGTAAATGAACTTGATAACTTTGTATCTGAAATTGGACCATCCACATTTTGACTTTTTTAAGTTTCAACAAGATCTGATCAATCCACTTTTTGATTCTATACGAGTTGAAATTAAATATGTTGTAAGTTTTGTTTTTTAAATAACATGATGAGAGAAATCGATTTCAAATTTTGAAAAAGGGAGTTTAAAAAGTATTTAGCTTAAAAAGTTAATTGCTTGGGTTCAATATAAATCTAAAATTGGATTAGAAAGTTTTAATCTTAAAAATTAATCCGGGCAAGAAATATATTTTTCATTAATGTTAGCTTCAGTTTACTCCAAAGTAGCAGTTGGATTAAGTTTTCCAATAAATTTGTGTTGCTCGTTAAAGCATTGTTAGGTTTAGTAAGAGTCATCTGCTTTTAAGTGTTCCCTTCACAATTTTTTTCTCATAATTTTTATTCTTCCCTGTATTTATAGGATGAATAAAAATTTCAGTGCCGCGTAAGCCACCATATTTATCGGTTGTGACTGTTAGTGGAAGTGGCAAAGAAAACTTGAAACCCTTTCTGGGTAAACAAATTCAGAATTTAGACACATCACCGTAAAGGTACTTTCATATTTTATTAGTTCTTTAAGATTGTCCTAAGTTAATAAAAAATAATATCGTCGATTTTAATTTGATCCAACACAGTTTAAAGTAGGAGTCATATATGAGGTAGTAATATCATATTATTGTATATAAAATACAATTTATACAACAAGCAATCGAAAAACTTTTAGTTTATTTGAGTTACTGCAAAAATTTTAAATATATTAAATGATTTTATTGATATGGCATAATAGAGATCAATTTTATGAACCAATAATTTGTGTACTAAAGCAACTCATTCTTATTTCAATATTAGAGTTGTGAAATTGTAAATTATTAATATAAACTGTACGGTGTGTATAAATAATACTGATATATTATGCTACAACACTAACACGGAACTGTCATGCCAGGAATATGTGGGAATGTAAGGAAAACGCGGCGTTCAATCAAACAGTTAGACAATTCCAACAATTGATCTCCGTTAGATGGCAGTCACTTAATAATTATAAACTTACTAATTGTAATCAAATCTTACAAAACAACTTGATAGTTGCTTACTTCTTTTTAATACTAATGTTACAGGATTAAGAAACAAGTTCACTCCTGAAGAATTCCTTCTCTTAGAGTTAAAGTTGATGCTAATCCAGGACGACTCAATCAAGTACCATTCTTTCTAACTCGACGCGGAATTCTATTTAGGCAATGTTCAGAAATTTGTGGAACTAATCACAATTTTATACCTATTAGTACAGAAAAAATTTCCTCCTGCACATTTATTAGTTAAATCAAAAACTTCTCATCAGATGGCTGAGCATAAATACCAATACCTAGTTTTTGTTTTTTTATTTTAATTTTTTTTATTTAATAATGCTTTATCCTAATATCCTACATTTTTCTGGATCTCCCTCTTTGGTTAACTTTCATAATTTATAAATGGATCATTCAGTTCCCCAAGAAAATCCTCCCGTCTTTATACCACTCGTGAAACTATCCAAAACATTATTCGACCCTAAGTAATTTGTCTTTCTACTATTATAATTGCAAATCGCCTTTTATTAACCCTCCTAAGAATTACTGGCCGGTTATATCTTCTTTATTAACTTCTGCTCTTTCTTGTACTTAATTTTTGTTAATTCTAGTATTAGCAGTTGATATTATTTAATCTTGGCTTTTCCATTTCAAGAACTTGATATTCTAAAGAAATAATGTAATGAGAACCAGAAATCACCTAGTAGAAGTCAGACCTGGATATTTCGTAGGGACATTTAGATCTATAATTACAATACATAGTGGTGTGGTTTTTCTGTTTCTGCTACAAATTTTCGCCCACTTTCCATAGTCAGAAAGAAATTCACGTCATATAATTGAAAGTCTTGAAGAATTAGTTGTCTTCAACCAAGCGCCGCTGCAGATAAGATGTTTATCAGTGGGCAACTGAATAGTTTCCTTTTGTGGTAGAACAGCGTTCATTAGAATTATAATGGTGATATAGCAAACTTAACAATTTAAAAATAGCCCATATCTCCACCGTATCTAGTCCCCAGCCGAAATGCAAATGAAGCCATGGCGCTGCTTACGTCCGATAAAATTAACTTCTAAATTACTTTCTAAAAATAAAAACAATTTTGTTATCGCAGAGCAGCGCCGCAATTAAAC
The DNA here is from genome assembly GCA_036346155.1 of Sinelater perroti. Lineage (NCBI taxonomy): Eukaryota > Metazoa > Arthropoda > Insecta > Coleoptera > Elateridae > Sinelater > Sinelater perroti. Next base: position 16,984,378 of record JARFIY010000046.1, read on the forward strand.
TTCACAACCATCACGTAAACCGCTTAGTCTCTCTAAATGAAATATTTGCTGAGAACTTGGGCATTAGGGCAGGGCGCCTAGGTTGCCAGTTTAGGCACTCGAAGATAAACTTTGTTCGTCTTTTTTGTGGCTGTTTAGTTGCAAAATGCGGAATAGCTGCAAATGGAATTTTCGCAGAAAAACTGCGGCGAAAATTAACCCATTGTTTTAAAATTTTTAATTCATTGAAACAAGGCCTGCAAGATGAATTTCAGCTAAAAATGTTGGTGTAGAATTTACTTAATAACAAAAAATTGGAAGCTTTGGGGTTATTGCCGTTGAAGAGCTAGATATAGAAATAAAATGCAAATTTGGACTTTAATAAAAAAAAAAAAATACAAATTTCAAGGTGTAAATAGAAGCCAATGGTTTTTATAATGGAAAAACTTGTAGCGATATAGCAAATCTAGTAGCAATTATTTTCAAAAATTGTAAGAAAGCGCGCCTACTTCGTAATAAACCAGAAAATGCGCATATTTACCTAGTTACATCTACAAATAGACTCTTTCTCGTGTAAGCAGCCTTTCAAATGCAATTCGACCCCACGAAAACTAATCTCTGCTTTGAGCCGCGCTAAATGACAATTAAAGCAACTCAATTACATCAAAGAGCAAAGTTGCGTTCCAGCGAGCTTCTCTCGTACTGCAAAAAACCGGAATAGCAGAGCCGCAGGTTGCTGAAATCTGCCTGCACTTCATTAGGCGGAAAGCGCAATTTAATTTCCAGCTTAATTTATAAGCGATATTTCATTAGAGGACACTGAATAACCGCGAACGCAGGAGAGAAATAAGAAATTAGCGAACCTAATTAAAATCCATATTTCATTTGGGCACTCGCCGACGCGGCAATTCCGCGGATGCGAAAGCCAGTCAACTCGGAGTAGCGGAGCGACACGCCGAAACGGCCAGGTGTAACAGGTTCGCAATTTCGAATTAATTTTCGGCCGGATTGCGGCCGCTTAAATTGGACCTTTAAATCAAGGGCTGCAGATTTTTCAAGGCGTTTTTAGTCTTGGGCTGGAAAGTGCAGCAGGTAATTGGCGTTTTTCGGCAAATTGATGTTTTCGTGATTTATGGATTTCTATTACGCAAGCCCTGCCCTGAAAATGCCTAAAACTTGATAATTTTGGCACATAAATTTGAATTTTATTAAAAGGGCCGGCCGGACGCGGCACTGCTAATTTCGTCATTACCGCAGGAACAAATTGCGAAAGTTTCCGAGCTACAATGGGAAGAAACCAGAAAACTTTTTCTGCTTACATGTAATCCTCTTGCTACCCGGTTAAACCTGGCTGTGGGCTTATAAATACTGATGTGCTTTAACGATCTGGTGCCGGCTCTCCTCGGCCGAAAGGAACAAAGGGGCGCTTGGTATCGACAGCTCTTTATGTCCAACATGTGACAACATTGTAAGTTTTAAAAAATATTTGTTGAAACTAAACTAAATATGACGGTCATTCGTAACATCGTCTAGAAAACACTTTTTCGACAATATTAGAAAATTTAATGCAAAAATCGATTTAATTAACAATATAGTCAAATTAAAAGTGTAGCCATAAAAGTTGAGTTATAGTAGATACTGAAGAAATTATCTTCTTATTGAAAATAGTCGCACACTTTGTTTTAACCAAAAGAATAAAATTTATTTCTACTAAAATCTGAAAAAATAACCATTACACAAAGAGATCAAATTTTATATTAAGTTAAGTCTAACTATGCTAAATATATCGATTGTATAGGGTGATCAAAAAACTCTAAGATTTGAATTGCGCGCCGTTTGGATTCTGTGAACGTGGCAATTTGCATTTGTACAGTTGGTATCTACACAAATGGCAGTCTACAAAAGATCGCCAGAAACGCCGTACATTTGGGAACTGAGTTTTAGAGAACACAGAAGTTGATGTTGATTTTTGCAAAAAGCTTTGTGAATTGTCAAAATTGTCCTACCACACAATATTTACCAAAAACAAATGCATTCATAAAATTGTACTATTTGATGTGCATTGTAGGCTGAAGAGATCATTGGCCTCTACTTTTTGGAGGACGAAGCTGGTAATACCGTTATTATCAATAATAAGATCAACTATTTTTTAATGAAACTAACGATTTGAACTTGAATGACCTGTGGTTTCAACAAGATGGAGCCAGATGTCATAGAGCACGCGAAACACTCGCTTTACTTCAAACCAAATTTCCTGGTCGTCTTGTCTCGCAGAGAGGTGACATAGATTGGCTACCACGGCTTTAAGATCTAATCCCATTAGACTTTTCCTCTAGGGCTATTTGAAGGTCAAGGTTTGTGTTAACACACCTGCTACGCTTCCAGGGCTAAAAACACCAGACGTGTAATTGCTGACAAAGCGCCGCATTTATGGAAAAGCATGCCAGTGGAGTCGTGGAGGGAATTTGTCCAACATTGTATCACATATGTAACTGCCAAATCTATACTTTACACTGATAGCAATAAACTTCTAATTGCTTCAATATTTTTTGTGTTTTATTCCGGAATAACATCATGAAATGCAATTTTTATCACACTATAGAATATATTAATAATAAAGAATTAAATAATTTAACTTTGTCTCATGAACCCCACAGGACCTAACCAAATTATTCAAAAACATGCACAGCTTTTTTAGGAAGCTCCCGATGAGACTTAATTAGCTCGCATGCAAATTTATGCATCAAAGGGCGCCGCTAGCTCCCTAAATGCACGTGTAGTGGTGCTCCAGCGCTTTGGCTGACGAGTCTGTTCCCCGAGAATGCCGTAGCATTCCTCTACGACAAACGAAATGTTTTCGAACATCTCCGTGTGCACTGCTCTTTGTGCCGCGGCGATTAATGTGCTCAGTTTATACGCCATTCGGCTCATTTGGATTGCATCAACCGGAAGATTAGTCGAGATGGCCGGGCGAGTGCTTCGGGGCAGCGCCGGGAGTCTCCACACGTTCTATGAGCAGCACTTTAAGATCAGATTGCTTTTATATTTCAGCCGCTGTCTAAGGGGCGCCGTTGTCCAGAGCCGGCTATCTTAGATGCTACAGGAAATTGGTTATCTTAACGCTTGGTTATGTTCCGAATTGCAATTGCAGGCTTTTCCTCCTGATGTATGTAGCACTGGGCGAGCAGCAGTAATTTCCTTAACAACCCCGTTGTGTCTTAATGGATAAAGTGCATTTCGCAAAAAGTTTAAGCCACCAAAACATCTAAATTTACAACTTCTACGTTATATAATACTAAAGAAAATCAAATAACTAAGCTTTAAAGTAGAAGAAGCGAATTAAATCGGTGAATGCTTATTTGAATATAATTAATTATTATAACAGATACAAAAACACTAAAAATTAAGTTCAGTAAACCTCTAAATATTTACTACACAATTTTTGGTGTAATTCAATTAACTTTCTTCAAAAGAACATTTCTACAGCGTGTTAGTTGGAAATTTCTTATTAAGCCAATCCAAATTAAAAGAAAAAATTACGTGAACAACCGAAAACTCTAGTGGTATTTTAAAAGTTAGACAACCAGAAGGTTAAATATACTGCAATTGCAGCAGGAATTTTCAGATTAAAGCTCCTTTTGGCAAATCACGCGTCATTTATAAAATCGATGCCACTCACAGCTTGTCTGCAGCATTTCAGAGCTTTAAGCTTCACCAATGTAAGTGGAACAGCTGCAACTACTGCAGCTGTTGTTGTTCAAAGGATCAATAATATCAATAATGCTAGTTTTTGCAATGTTTACTACGTGACGGCTGCCAATTGGAAACTGCGTATATTAATTTTGAAAGTATTGGTTAAATTTGTTGTAGTAAAAATCAAATAGTGAACAAGAACAGCTATTAAACCTTCAATGTTTCAAAATGTAAATAGATAAGAAATTTTGCTTTATTATTAAAGAAAATGACATTTTCTTAACCATTTTTGAATGATGTTTGAGCTATTTGAATGGTAAGAAATTAAAGTTTTAATGAAAGATGCCTTCAGTTTCACTGTTTGCAGATTCTGCCCCTTGAGGAGCTCGTTTCAACCGACTAATCCGACACAAGCTGTTGAAACAATTTACAGTTCAAATAAGTGTCGACGTATTTAGACTTCATTACCGCTATTTGCATATTCACGCCACTGTTAGCCCCTGCAAATTATGACTGTTGTAGTCCGAATTTGTTCTATTCGATCGCCGTAATGGTGTTTGTAACGCCTCGTGGTGCAATAATGACACTCTAAACAATCGTGCAGCAACATCGGGTGCATTAACTAGCGTCGACATGCACATACATACCATGACAAATGTAGCGGTTAATAACAATCAAACGGCAGTTACAGCGAAGCTGGGCAGTTACGGGCGAGAATCGCAAAGGGCCGCGGGCCCGGTGCTCCTAACCGGATTTTCCGCAATCGGATTTAAGGCCCCACGAATAATGGGGCCACGCCGAAAACTACTTTATCAGCGGGCTTCAAAACAACTCGTCGGACAGCGTTACAAATCGCGGCGCGTCTGCATCATGCGTCAGCGCCGATATCTGCGTCTGTCGGACAAATCGCCGGCCATCGGACAGACAGATAAAAAGCTCCGGGGAGATGTTTTGTTCGCGTCGCCGCCGGTAATCCCCCTTTAAAAAATCTTTTAATCCGGAATCGGCCGGCGGCGCTTTATCCGCGGCGGAAGAAAGGTTCGGCCAAAGCGAGTCCGGTCGAACCAATTTGTCCGGATCGGCGCGTCAATGGCCGTAAGTTCGCCCGGAAGACCATCTGACCTGCATCAGCCGGAGAGGATAAGCCCCTGGAAGCTCCTCCTCGATGTCTCTCGCATACACGGGCCGGCTAAAGGCGGGCGGCAGGTCGTTCACGTCCTTCACGTGGACCACCACGGTGGTTGCGTTCTCGTTGAGACTGTCTGAGGCGACCAGGGTTAGCTCGTACTATACCATGCGTCACACAACATAAATCACAAACAACACAAGAAAACGGTGCTACTAGCATGCATCAGCGACGTCGGGGGCCAAAGCTGCTAATTGCTAACTGAAAGAACATGACAACACAAAGACACGCATGCAGCACCCGCCTGGAGCACGCGCTTCGGCAGGTTGCGGTCATCCTCTTCGGTGATTTGCGTGCGGTACGTGGGCCTCTCGAAGACGGGCGGGTTGTCGTTGACGTCCTTTACGTGGATCACCACCGTCGTGTAGTTCTCCTTCAAGTTGTCGGAAGCCGCTAGGCGCAGCTCGTACTGCAGAGTTATTAAAGGTAATATGAGCCATTGTCGGCCGGTCGAGCCGCCCGGAGCCGCTTCCCCAACGGGGCCTTAATCAAATGCCCTATTCAGGGCCGCGCTCACAGCTCGGCGCGCCGGCCGGGACAAAGGCGGCCCTTAATAATCAGCTCGTAAACAAGGTGTCGCCGTTTGAGGAACGAGGTGTCCTGGCTCGGCCGGGCGCCGTGTTGTGAAAGCGGCCGTCGAGGGACGTGGACAATAGCGCCGCGCTGTCAACTCACCCGTTTCCGCGTTTCGTAGTCCAGTGCGCCGGCGACGTAGATGGCACCTGTCATGTTTTTGACGGCGAAGGCTCCTCCTATGTTACCGCTCGTGATCTCGTATCGAATACGAGATGCTGAAACAAAAGGGCTCGTGAGACTGTATATCTGGTATTCAAAGTCATGATCAGAAAGAATTGCATCAGTTACAATACGTCAATATCCGAAGACATCTACATACGAACGTACTTCAAATCGCCTTCCACTTTGACGACCCTAAAGTTAATTTCGCTTGACGGCAATTATTTTCCATAATTATCTATACGTTTTTAATTTCCAATACTTCTAAAGATAAACTGTAATAATAAAAAACAACAACATTGTTTTAACCTGGTTTTAAAGTTCTAAACATCTTCTAGAGACCATAAGATCTTCAGAAGTTTTTAAACTACGTAATGTCAGAAATGAAACATTGATTGGGACTTGCGTAGACAATATATTTCAATTGAGTTAACAGCAAATGCATTAGAAATGCGAACAGATGCCTTAAAAGTGCATATGGCGATTAGTGAAACTGTTGAAAGTTGGTGGTCCTTTATGGATCGTGTGGCCAATAGCAGACAATTCTCATCGCTACTCTCTATGTTTTTATTTTGTTTCATATATTTACAAGACTTGTGTTCATTCAAACGCACTGTCAGTTTGTAATTGTCTTTCATGCGATACAGTGAGTATGGTGATGAGTCCTTAAGTTACACTGCTAAAATCAATAAGTTGCCTTAAATTTTTCCAAGTTTAAAAGGTTATCAAAAAATCACAAAGGTGTTGAATGTTTAGACAAAACATTTATTTAATTTGGATTCAATTCTCATTACATACGTACACTTCAATACAACGTTTACATATATTCACACATCAAATAAGAAAAATAAAAACAAATGGCCATTTCACTGAAAAACTTATGTTAAAAACATTTCCCTTCTTGACTTTAGAATTAGCAAACCTCTAAAGACTTAGTAAAAACCCTCTTACAGTAAATAAAAATTCAAGGCTCGTCATTTTTTCTTGTTTTAAAGGGACCGTTCTCCAATGCAGTTAGTAACTGCCATACAATAGCAGTATTGGAAAAAATAATGAATAATACTAGCAATATTTGTGGTTCCAACTGTGATTTTGGTTTGGTATTCTTATCTTCTTTGTCAATGAATTTATCAATTCTTACAAATGCTACTAAATACACGCATTCCTCGTAGAATATCTTATCTAAACAAGAAACATACTTTTTCAATAGCCGATTTACCCCTTACATATTATATCATTTACCATTTTAGTTATTGCCCATAGAAATTCAAAATCCTTATGTATTTCTGTGTAGATTGTTTCTATCGCGAAAGACTGTCGTCTACAAAACTCGCTATTTCCACCTATGTTTTCACCAAAAGGAGCTTTTAGCTTAATTTTTCTTGTAGCGTCTGTTTTGTAAACGTCAGTTCTACATACAAATTTTGCTTTGCCTTTTATCCTTGAAAACTCAACTTCGTTTTGAAGATGATTTATAAAAGCTTCTAAAGCACTGTGTAGACTAATGATCTTTGTTGTATCTGTACTTTTCCTCAATGCCTTTCACTTGTTTCTCAAGACTTTACAAGTACATTGTTCCAGAAATATACCGTTAATGCTACTTCAAGACTTTTAACATTTCCAAATATCACATTTGGTTCATACTGTGTATCCTTGGTCTGATTATAAGTAGTGCGTGTTAGAACACTGAGAACCTCCTGGTACGATTTGCTATACTGCTTTACTGGTATCAGTACGGACACATCATAGGATTGTCGACAAAGTGTTTAACGATAATGAGCCTTTTTCAGGTGCCAAATTTGGTTGAAGAATTAAAAAAGTTATGGAGTTGTTGTTCTACAGAAAATAATCGACAAACTGCTTGGTGGTCTTTGCACTTTCAAAGGTAAATAGTTTTAAGAGTGGCTCGCGCAAGGAATGCATGTATTTTAACCTAAAGATCTTTGTAGCATCCACACATATTTTTGTAATTCTAGTAGTTTTGTCCTCTGCGGTTATTTAGATCAAAACCCTAAAATATAGGGTCGACATTATATCATTTGTCACCTCTTCACTTTTATAGCCACAGTTAGGAATAAACGCCAAAAATCGTTCAACAGGAGTTCCAGTAGGTAGACCACAAAGCGTACCACAAAAGCTAGTTGGTCTGTGTGCGATATATCCAGCGTTAGGTTTACAATTATGAAATAATACTTGGCATTTACAATACCTTCGACAATCTTTGCCTTAATTTGTATAATGAATTTATTGATAATTGTATTTGATAAGTATAAGCAAACATTTCTTTCAAAATTTGGTTACCTGTTCGACCATAAAAGAAAAGAATTTTAATATCAGTTCTACAAGAAAGTTGCCGTTTTCTACAGAGCCTGGTAGTTATTATTGCAATGAATTGGTGGTCCATAGAAAACCAAAAACTGCAACAACTCTCAAGAGAACATTTCGCCAAAAAGTTTCTTCCTTGTACTGTTCTGCTATTTTACAATTCACTCTGTAAAACTGGACTTCTGCTAATAAACCTTGATATGCACTTACTGATATTATATGATTATTTTTCGAACACGCCTTTAAAGCCTTCAGTTGCTAGGAATGTTATTCCTCCATAGAGTTTTCACGTCGCACAAAATACTCGTCCGTTTGATTTTAAATAAACCAACCAATTTTGCTTAATGTGTACTGTATTCATTAATTTTTTATAGAGCAACTGATTGGTACAAAATATTTTCTGAGTTGTATACGGTCTCTCAGACTTTTTAAAGGCAGAGTAATCGTTTTGTTAAACATATTGTCATTGTAAGCCACCAAATTACAAAGTTATATTTAATGCTCTACAATTTGGGGTTGAAAGCTATGCCGACGATTGTGACCACGGCACACTATGGGAGAATAAAAAGTTTAGTTGTGGTATTTTCTTGATCACAGCATCTTGCCATTTAGGACCCTCTTTGGAACGTTTCCTGAATCTTGCTCTACTTAGTTTGTTAAACCAATCTCGATTGTCTTTGTCGCTGATTGTTTGGCCTTTATGGCAAATGAAATATGAATTGAGCGGCGATTTTATTCACAAGGACTGCACTGATACACAACAATTATAATTTATAAAATTAATAACGCAACGCTCAACGGTTACTATAACAGCAGTAGTTTATTTACACCACTGTTGTTTGCTGTATGACTTCCTCCATTCAACTGCCGCAAATGCCTCACTGCACGGATCTGGAATGAATCAGAAGGTTTTGGAATTTAAACTTAAGGGCGCCGGTAGAAATAGAGTGGGCTGTGATCAATCTTTCTGGAAAGTTGCTGTTACAGTAGAAATGTTTTTAAAAATTCATTATACGTTGATGACCGATGAACTAACGATTTCAAAATTTAGCAGTTAAAACCTATTCAAAGTTTCTTTGGCTTGCTTTTTTGTTTACTCAACTCAAAATTTTACCCCTATTCAGCCTATATGTTAATCAGGTCCTGAAGTATGGAGTAGACACTCACATAGCAACATAAACAAAAAACGGAAAATATTTCTTCAATAGATTGTGTGCGCATTTTAGAACGGTTAAAAACACAACAAAAAGAGAAATTAAAGAAGACATGGATATGTGGCTGATGCCTGTTATTTTACTTGGAAAGACTAACTTATTCTTAGCCACTTTTTTTACAATTTAGACGAAGAGCGAAAATTTTTATATTTTAAGCTGAGTAATCGTTAGTGCCTAATGAGGTAAATCACAGCTATTTTTTATTTTTATTTCAAAGAATAGTATATTTAATCCAACATTTTCATCACAAGAGACTTTAACATATTTAAGCAGATGCTTTCCTTTCAATATTGTAGCAAGTTTTATATTTTATGTGTTTTTAAAAGCAAGTTCTCAAACCAAATTGAGATTTTATCCAAAATCAATATCAAATCCATAACTATTTGATAGTCACACGTACAAATCTTAAAGAACGCGAGTTTTATGAGAGTTACAAACAGCTCGGCCAATTAAAACGAAATGTTTATTTTTTTAGAATTGTAATGTTCGTAATTATAATCAAAATAATTTTGCAGTACTTTTTGGAATTTAGAACTTTAAGATAAAACAATGCGGTTGAACAGATCATATCATTAAAAATCTGATAAGGCTTTACTTGTATGGAGAATAACTAACGATAGGTAGGATTTCGGTTGAGTAATCTCATTAGCTTCAGCCAATATCTATCAAGCTAAATGAATATGACAGGAAAATATATTCAACCTAAGACAGCGGAAGTAGAGGTAGTATGATAAAAGACTACCTAAAACTGCAGTGAAAAAGTTCTTAATACCACTTTTATCTGGTGGTTTTATGGTAGTTTTAGATTAAATCAAAATAACATTATAGGTTGACTGATTGTGTTATGTTTATAAGCATTTTTCTGTTTCTTGTACGAGACATTTAGAAGACGCATTTCGTTGGCTGTAGCTACGAGTAATCTTCGGCGGTTGGACAGAATCATGTGGGTCTAGAAGTTAGAGCCCTTTGATGTTACTGGTTGCTTAAAAATAGGAAGAGTCCAGATAGTCTAGCTGGTCTGACAAAGTTATGGACTGAGCTTTCAGCTCTGTCATTAGTTGGCCACACATGGGCGATATACCGGCTGGGCTTAGAAATTGTTTTAGCAACATCCCTAAATATCGAGGTAACATTTTTTGAGGCCACGTCCACATAGACAGAGTTGCTAAGTAATAAATTACTGCAAGTACTTCAAATCTTTCTTTGTATTCGACTTATTCTTACAAGCAAAATAATGTAATATTAACTACAGAGGGTGCAATTGAAATTAATTGTTTTATATTTATTGTTAGAGAAAACAACTTCAGTTCCATATATACTAAAAGAAATTTTGCAAATATATTTTTATTTAATATGCACTAGAGCTGGAATTTGTATTTGAGTATGTGATAACTAAAAATCGGAATTCATATAACGCAAATCGTTGCAATTAGTAAATATATAATTAAAATTTGCAAGATACTTTTGCTTTTTCTAAAAATATATTGTTGATATTTACATTCCAATATTACAATTTATTGTATTATTCAAATAGTTTAGTGCATTTTAATAGCAGTTCTGAACTTTTCAATTACTTAGATATTAATAATGTTCCAAATATTTATTTTGAGTATTAGAATTATTTAATTGTTTAGATAAATATTTAAATGACCATTCGAATTGCAAAGCTTAAAAAGTCTCAGTCTCAGTGTACACCACACAAGTGACGACAGTGGAATCGACACATTAGACCAAATGGTTCATAAATATATCGTATATCTCAAAACAAACAGAAAATACAAGGTTTATCAAACAAATATCCATTTAAAACGGCAAGATCAAATAACAATAAAATATGACTTGCAACAAAAATAATACAAGCTGAAAGATTCAGTTTTTGCCATCAAGAAAGAAAAAATAAAAATTGGTCCGTAGAAGAATAGTACGACAAACATGAGGTCCACAAAATAGTTATCGATAAAAAGTTGAAATTATTAATCTAAACAAAAGGCTACCTTTATTCTGTTGTATCTAACTCATAGATTACTGATGATTATATGCCGTTTGATCACAAATATAATTATAAATTTTAGTTCAAAATAATGACGCTCATAAATATATTTTAATAAATAAAATTCAATTTTACAAATGACAACACTTTGAACAAGTTCTAAGGAATGTAGATTGGGCCATTTGATGAGAATATCTCAGTCAAAACAACACACCCCTATACATACATGAGTTAAAGTTAGAAAAACGAGAATTTAGAAGAAGGTAGCGAAATCTCATATAATTCTTAGCCATACCAATTTATCAAAAATCTAGACAACCATCAAGAGATTTAAGAAACTGAAAATTCCATGCCTCCAAAAAGGTTTGGCAAAATCAAACAAAAATATGCAGATGTCTTTGCTAAACCACTTTTGCAATCATTTTTACTTCGTCAATCGAGCAAGAAGTGATAAAATGTTTTCTTCTAAAAAGCGTTTTTGGAGAAAAACCCATTATAAAATTAAATTAATGCAACCCCCCTGTTTTTATGAACTATCACAACAACAGTTTAAATACTTATACAGACTAGCATACAATTTTGAAATATAATGATGCTACTGTTTTATTATCCTGCGTAGATTAATCTATTTCACACAGTCTTATGTATGTTGCTCATTAAACTTAAAAAATAAAAATCTCTTGAACAAAACTGATGGTTCGCCCTTCAATTTCAAACCAAACCATGGTAGCATGACTTGGTGTTTTCCTCTGTAACTGTGTAACGTTATTATGGGTGTCCCCTTCGAAACGTGCACGTATTAATTTTTTTATAAATTTGTTGACGAGAAAACTGATCTTAAAGAATTTGAAATTATCTTGGACGGTTTTAACCAAAAAATATTGCAACAAAATTATTTAAATTTAACTTCTTTTAGAATCTGTATCACGTCGTAAGCATAGAATGAATTTTCTATATCTGTGTCATTTGTAAATTTCCATTACCAAATAAAAAAACTAAAAATAAAATACAAACGAAGAGAATTTTATGTAAAAGCCTTTGTGAAAAAGATGCTATTTCAAAAATGATTATCTTTTTCTTAAAGGCAAGTATGTTGTAGCTGGAAAATTATATGCAGCGTGTGCCAACAGCATATCTTATTATAAATACGATGTATTTACCATGTATATGTATACCGTTTCTACCGTACATAAACTAGTGTATGCATGGCAATAGCTTAATCCATTTACAACAAATGTGTGCAAAAATTGAACATAACCTTACCGAGCTAAACCAGGCAGCTCCTTAAAATTCCGAATAGCTTCCGCAAACGCCCCTTAAATTGGGAAGCGATTCCGCCGAAAATAGCGCCGAAACTTTTTTATGGGGCGCTCTCATCATAAAAGCGAATAACTCAAATTACAGCAAAACTAGTGAACGTCAGCCGCGCGGCGGTCTGAATACATCTCCTTAATTCGTTTTATGCCCTCGTACATGATAAGAATAGAAACGCGGCGGCATATCCGCCTATTGGCATAATTTTGCGAGGGCGGCGCAAAAAGGGCCGCATAAATAAAAATAAAGAGGGCGGTTCTCGTAATGTGACACTTATGGCAGTTCTTTATGGCTTCGCGGCTTTAACTGTTTAAGTCGGGGGACGTTTGCGGTCGCTCCGTGCCTTGCATGCCTAATGCTCCACATGACTAATTTCGATGTAGCTTAACGCACATTTTGCCTTTGATTTTGGTGAACATTTGCGGATAAATCCAATAAAGAATTTGGTGTTTCTAAAAACCGTTCAATCCCCCTTGGTAGCAATTTATTCAATATAACAACTTCACGATTGGTTTAAGTAGTTATCCGTTATTTTACAAATTCGGAGTTTTTCATTAAAATTCGAGTTTAAAAGCTGTTAAAGGAATTCGGGATATATTGCGAAATAAATTACCAAAGCTAAACGGCGTTTCTTAACAAATTTCATTACATTTTAATTTGAATGTCGTGTAAGTAAATTGAAACTAGTCTAACTTGAGCAAACGCTTTACCAAGTTAAACAAGAGTTCACAAATAGCTTAGCGCTGTTCGTTAAGAAGCGGAACAAGAAGTTTCCGAAGGTCTTAAAAAATTAATGAAAATTCGTGCTACTTATAGATAATTAATAAAGTCGCTGTATGTTAATTAATATAACTACGTGCCCCAATAAAAAACAGAAAATGTAATTAGACCTCAAACCCTACAATTTTTGATTTCAAATTTGTATGAACGTCTATTCTAAACTACAATTCCCAAGCCCCCGCAATTGTGTAATAGAACATCCTGTACAGTGAAGGTTTCGTACAAAAGGTTAAAACGCCCACTATTTGTTAGACTCTGTAACCTCGTGTAAAGAAACAGTAAAAGCTGAAAATGAAAGCAGGTAAACAAGGAACAGGGTGACGACAGAAAAGTCAAATAACGGGCCCATATAAAACGTAAAAAGGAAATTCCATATGTTGTTCTGGGAAGCCTTTAGAAAACTCGACGCATGTAAAATATCGAGAATGTCCTGCCTTTACATCGCCTATTTTTGCATAAAACGAAAATATCAAATTAAAGGGATAAAAAGGGCGCCGCCGGCGATAGCAAACAAAAAACCATCGCAATTAGAGCCCCAGCCAAGCGCCGCCGAAAAGTGCCCGCCAAAGTTTAAGTGACACGGCGGACTGCTAAATAAAATAAAAAGAGCAAATACGCAAAACTCTGTGTTCATGAAAGCTCCAAGCAGGCTGTGCAAACCAGAAGTGTTTATACAAACGGATTTGCTCGCGAAAGCTCGCCTGAAAAAGGAATCGCTGGAAGCAACCACATAACGTAAAAAAATTACAAAAAAGGTCCAATATTGGCTTTTCGGCTGACAAGATGATCTGAAAAGCCGAAGATAGGGAGACAGGATGGAGAGCGGCGGCGGCCGGGTGGGTGTCGGACGTAGCTGTGAGCTGAAACGGGCACGCTGCCGAGGGATTAAATTTTAAAAACTCGAAGCAGATGAAAAGTCCAAAAATGCAATTGTTGGTATAGAAACCTACTTAATACCAGAGGCAGATGCTCAGAAACATACAACTGAATAAAACCATGCTATGCAATATTTCAATATTTCTGAAACTACAATAAGTTATTGTTGATCTTTAAAGTTTGGATTTGAATGAACAACATATTGACAGTTTAAAGGTAATCTGGAGTTAAAAAAATCTCTACGGCTATATTTACGTTTAACAAATCAATTAATTATTAGACACAGGCCGTTTCGGTGGAGTTTTTAGGCGGCTCACTAGCGGCGCAATTAAGAACTTAATCCGCCGCTGAAATTTTAAGACCAACGTCTGATGGGGCCTAATAAAACCTAAAACAGCCGAAGTTGGCAAGTTAAACAAAGATTTTATTAAAATTGCGATAAAGAATTGCATTAAAGTGCGATAAGAGGCAGTTGCGCAAAAATCCCCGGCAGCAGGAGCGCGCGGTTTAAAGAAGGTGGGCCGCTCCGGTCGCGATTGGATTGGTAGGCACGAGTCAGCCAGCGCGGGAGAACCCGTTCCGGCAAAAAGTTACAAGGGGATCATTAACCTAAATGGATAACAGGACCCTTCGGTGTAAACGGCGGCTGCTATAGTATTTTATTGCTCTTTTTTGATCGTCTGTTCAAAGAACGAGTCGGCAGAATAAAGTATTAAGAGCTGTAAAGTTCTTATCTGGCGCCAATGAATATTCGCGAAGCGTTCCGAGAGATCCCTAAACTGAGCAAAAATACAAAGCCCGTTTTAAAATCAACTTTCAGCTGGCTCACAAGAAAGTGAAAGGGAGAAGAGAATTTATTATTATTATTATTTATATTACGTTTTTGCATTTAATATTTTAAAAACGTCTTTACAGAACAAATCGCCAAGCAGTCCATGTAAAGATCTTGTTTGGCAATTGCTAGGCAGCAAGGAGATAGAAATATCTAGGTATCAACTTTGGATTGTTGCCTGATTGAATAAAATAAACTCAGTGCAGAAAATTCCAACTTTTGTTATAAATGCAGCTTTAAAGCTTCTTTATGTTTCATAGTAGTTCGGTTCGTGCATCCAAACGCTGTCCTAGTGCTAAAAAATACGTAAAGATTGCAAAGCCGATGCACGTGGCTGGAGAGAAGCCAAGTTAAAAATTTATTTTATGTTTATTATTATGATATTATTTAGTCATGTAAAATGACAATAGGGAAAAAATGGACAAATAATAATGAATCTAAACCACCACTGATCTTCGTATCACGAATTACAAACATCCGCTTATTGAAGCGCTTGAAAGCTTAGAAAATACTCTTAAAATGTGTAATTTTTAGGTTAAAATTCGACTGCACAGCTCAAAAATAACTATAGTGGTGCCATTAAAGCCTTAAAAGGTCAGACCAAAAAGATAAAAGAAAAATTAAAAAAGGTTTGTCATAAAATAATTAAGACATGAAATATTAAACACTGCATTACAAAAAACCTCTACTCAATTTTTTTTTTGATTTGCAGATTAAGGGAAAACAATAAAGAAATATATAGCGTAATAAAGCTTCACAACTGCAGAGAAAGTTGAAGCTCCAGATCTGAAAAAAGAAATTCCGCAATATGCCAAGTGCCAAAGATAAGAACACGTTAGAAATTATTGCTGCCAACTGTATAAGTGAGTCAAATGTATATGAAATCACGTAACAAGTGATTTTCCAAGAAAAATAAAAACGACCAAATTAAGTGAGTGAAATGTAACGGAGACCACCTTGCCAGTTACAGAAGGTGCTGGGTTTACAAAACAATTTTAACAAAAGCTTTGTCCGGGACTGTGTAATCTAGAGTAACGTACTCTCAAGCAACAATACTTTAATAGCACCACTCAAAGAGTTAAAGACAACACACCTCAACAAACAGAATAATTATCTGAACTACAGATTATGATAAAAAATTAATGGAACAGATAATTATGATACTAAATCGGTTAACTGCTGTTGTCATAAAACTAGTCTAATAGTTGAACTACTTAGAGTTGGAATATAGAATATCAATGATTTGTGCCAGCATGCTCAACGAATATGCTACTTTTTGCAGTTGAACAAAATCGACGTTACATTAATATCGAAAGCACGTCTCTAATGAAACACACATTAAAATACCATATATTTTATTTATTATAAAATACACTCTAGAGGAAAAATTCATGAGTAAACAGCAGTGAGTCATTATTAGACAAAAAATCTAATTTTATGAATTAGAACAATATTAATCTGATTACTTGCAAGCTCGCCAAGCTACATTATGAGTAATATATTAAACCTTGGAAAACAGATTTAATTCCGGCGGTAATTTTAACGAAGCAACAGTGTGTAATAAAAACTAATTTATAATTAGCAACAACTCACTTAATCAGAATGATGTCAAACATTTACAACTAGAAACTAAAGTCACATGTTTAAGTTTTTCCAACCTATCAAACCAATTAACTCGTTACCTTTTTTCATATTTTTCATATTCTGCGTGCAAACGCACAGGTGATGAATAAACGAAATCTATCCAGCCAACATTAATATAATGAAAACAGTTTGCACGGCTGCATGAGAATGTACGTGAATGAGGACTTCACCGAATCAGTTAGGAGTTAGACGCCGCTGACTAAGCACACGTAGTGCCAAATTTTGTTAGCAAGGCTGGAACATTTATTTATAGAAATTATTTTATTGATTCAGAACGCGTTCGAAAACAATGCAACAAGTGCAGCACGAACAAAGTCATGGCACAACGATTTAGAGATGGCCGCAAACCTATTGAGAAAGATCCATGTTTTGGAAGGCTAACAATGAGCAAAATAATGGAAAATTTTGAACGTAAAGACTACAATAACAGTCGAATAAGCAGAAGATGAATTAACTGATGTTTAATATAAAATGTGTCACGACAAAATTCGTTTCTGTCTACTGTTATCAGAGCAAAAGAAACATCGTGCTGCGATTGCTGATGACTTACTTCGGACTGTGATTTCAACACACCAAAATATTTTGAACAGTGTAAATGACGCTCAAAGAAGGTGCTTAGTTTAAAGGGGAATGCTGCTGCTTGAAATGTTACTTGTAGTTTGTTTCATTTTCACTGATTTTATAATTGTATTTTTTTGCATAATGGGGCTCCATATTGGAATAGACCACATATGTATTTTATCTTGAGTGTCACTTCATACCTTTTTGTTTTACTAACTATATATTGTTACCAACTAGTTCTTTAAATTTGCATTGAGTCAAATCACAGACTTCTGGGGCATTATTAAAAAAAAAGAAATTTTATTAATATAGAGGACATATTGGAGCGTACTTAAGCCCTTAAAAACCAAGGTTCCGGAGAATTCTAACCCCTTTCCTTCACCCTCTTTACGGACCTGGATGTCATTGTCTTTGAACTTGCAAAAGATATAAACTTTAAATGATGTGAAACCCAATTGTCACCAGATCTCCTTTCAAACCACTCTATAACTATAATAATTATATACACACAGAAACAACCAACGCTGCACCTAAGGGACATATTTAAAATATACTTAGATTAATCAATTAACTTGGGAATATCCCTAAAATCTAAAGAAGGCGTAAATAATGCAGTCAATGAGATAACAAACGCCATGCAAGATTTTTGTCAATTAACCCTTGACAACCACGCAACGCAAATTAAAGTATGCCCATTAATATTCAAGGAAATAATTGCGGAGTAACGCTAATTATGTAAGATGGAGCAAATAACACAATCGACAAAAAGCAACCGAAGACCTCAGAGGTATCTTGGCAACTTTGCCACGACGAAAGCTAATGACTACTTATAGCGGAAAATTACCCGGAAAATTAAACGATCACAACTGACAATGGAAACAGTGAAATATGAAAAAAGAAACATCAAAAGCGAATGCTTGGTTCGGAGAAAACATTATTGGGCCTCCAAAATATTTTTTATAGATCTTATGGTTAAATAATAGTTTTACAACTCACAAAATAAACTAATTTAAATTGTTGCTACTCTAAATCCTGCTGTATGCGAATACATAAGTAATGAACACGTGAGGTGTGTCCCAAAAATAACAAGCCAATCGCGATGTAACCTGGCAGCAGATGATAATGAACTATAATGCGCATGCGTGTATGAGAACTATCTGAATCAGCGAATCTGCATCAAATTTTATGCAAAACTGGAATATTCGTTTACTGCAGCACGAATAAAGAGATTCAGAGATGGAAGGAGTCTGTTATAAGTGATCTGCATTTTGAAAGACTACAATCAACAATGTTCAGCAACGGACAGGACAAATTCTGGAAATTTAAAAAACAAATAAAATTGACAAAAGATCTTGCTATAAAACGTGTTTGGCCAAAATTTGTTCCTTTAGTATTCTTACCAGAACAGAAAAAAACATTGTGCTAATAACTTGCTTGAGACTGCCATCGGCGAAACGTCTACAGCTGCAATTTGGAAGTCTCCTGAAGTGTATGCGCCTTATAAAATTTTTATTAAACGATTTTTTTCTATGTAAATGTGAGTAAACATGATGTAGATGCGTATGAATATCAACTAGTTTTTGAATTTTCCCAATATCGAATTACTCGCATTTTTTAAATAAAATGTTATGATTAGAAAGAACAATATATTGGAGCTTTCTCGGATCTCTAAAAACCAGGGGAATTTTATCCCACCATACGAAACGACAGATAAAAATGTTTGCTAACATCTAGAAAATATTATACTATCGGTTACATAAAGTTACACTTTAGGCGATTGATTACAAGCTAGCGAAAGGAAAAGGGAAGTAATATCATAACTAACGCAAGCGCTCGTAGCGGTCAGAATTAAAGCATTCTGTGAACCTCTACTTAACACGCTCACGCCGAAAGGGATCTGAACTATTATCCAAGTTATTTCTGTGATATCCAAGACCAAGGCACATTGTTTCTTGGCAACCCTTTTGTCAGTAATTAGCTAACTGGTCCTTCCACTACACTTCTTTGACGAAATGGCATTAAATATCAATATGTTTGATCCTTTTGTGAAATTCCAATCGCACAACGTCTTAGTTGTCACAATCCGCTTGTAAGGAAGATACAAAACCACTGATTTACCGTTGCGTGTCAATAAACTGCATGGTTTGAATAAGAATAACCGGGGTATTCTTCTGGTAGTCAAACGACAGGTCTTTAGTCCCTTACAAATTTTTAAATACTTGCTTCACTGAACACCAATGTGTCGGTGCTGGATTTTCTAAGAATTGACTGAGAATTCTATGCTGTGGTTAAGAAGAAAAGTGCCCCAAGGGTTGTCTACAAGTATATTCTTGATTTCTTCTTTCTCTTCGTCTATCGCTGGCGAATCTTTTTAGATATCGCAGGCGTCTCTTCTAAAATGTTTTAGCAAATTTTTAAAATAATGATATTGAGATGCTGTTAGTTCTTTTCGCTGTCGTTTTGTTTGGAGCTGTTTTAATTCTTCCAATTCAGAAATGATCATCGCATGCAACATTCCATTACTCCGTCGTCCACATATAAACACACCAGTATGGCTTCACCATTAGACATCCAGCGGTACACGCCTAAATCAACATCTGCTCGCGTGAATCCATGTGACATTAGATATAAATGGAACTTCTGGTTCTAATTTCTTGATGTTTGCTTAAGGCCACAGGTCGACTTCTTTAATTTGCAAACGCGCGCGTCATTACGTAATTCTGCCTTCTTAGACTTCACTGTGAAGAAATGTAGTGTTCACGTCGAATTGATAAAACTCCATATCCATCTGTGTCGCAAACGCTAACATTGTTTGGACTGAGTCGTATTTGACCTCTGGTGAAAATGTTTCCTTATAATCGATGTACTATTTTCCCTTGTAGATTTAATTCTTGTTGGTTCTTTTTCAGTATTCGAATTTTCTTTTTCTTCAACGGCAGTTTCTTGGAATTGTTCGCTTGTACCATTATTATTATTATCTCATTCATAATACAACGGTTATTCAACGCGCGGGCTCAACGGAATTGATTTATTTTTATGAATGGTAACATCCCTTGAAGTGCTGATCTCCCTCGTAAGCGGTTAGCGGTTTCCGAAGTCCATATGCTTTTTGTGTGCCGACTTTTTGAGTAGCCGACAAGCAGGTGTTTTGCTGACTTCGCGTTCTATTTGAATGGCTAGTGTTAACTTCTGATTTCCTTTCGGAATTTTGTTCAACGTATAGATGGCTTTGGCCCAATGATTCTTTGAAATAGGGTGCGCGTGTGTTCTGATGCTTCACTAATATTTGGTTTTGGAGCTCTTCGAATTCGTTCTGTTGTGGAGTGCAAGCAACTGTCTCGAAAAATGCGAGAATTTTTAGATTGTTACCAGGTGGTTTTGTAGGCTTCAGAATAGAAAATGATCTTATAAATATCACGCGGTGGTTCAGGGAAGAATAGTAAACTACCGGAAGCGAAACGAACTGTGCTAATGCGACATACCTGAATTATGTTACAAATACATATAGTTATAAAGTGTAATTTTACTTTAGTAATTCCTTGACTAGTGTGCATAAATGTTATTAAGTAATTCATTTCCCTGTACGTAAAGTAATTAAGAAGTTCAAACAAATTTGGCGTGTTACAGTCAGTTAAGTAAGAGCGTGTTGGGTTAATGTAGAGAAAAAAACTATTTAAAAAGATTTTCAGATGCAAATGTTATTGTGTCAATAATATGTCTAGTCCCCACTGGCGCCATCTTCGAGGCATGTTTTCGACCAAATTGATGGCGTATTCATCTGGCAAAGTAAACACTTTTCTTCCACGAAGCTTATGCTTGATGTAAGCCCACACATTCTCAATCGAATTTGCATCGGGCGATTGCGACGGCCAATCAAGTGTAACGATGCCAAAGTGCTCTTTCCACTCGATGCAAAGCTGGCGGCGCTATTTGGGGTCGTTATCCTCCTGCAGGAACCAGTCCTTGTTTTTCTTGATCAAGCAACATTTGGCAGTCAGTAAGAAATATTTTTTATAAATCTCGACCATGTACGGAGCATTTAGGTTGTCCGTAAACAAATGCAACGTTCCGAAATCCAGTTTTGAGAAGCAACTCCAAAGATGCACTTTTACTGGGTGTTTAACGGTCCAATATACCAACCTGTTAGTTAAGCTTGACCCATCGCGGGATGATAACATATCAATACAACATATCAAAACATAACCAATTTCGGTTGATATTGTCCTTTGCCCGATCGAATCGCCTAGTCACATGACTTTCACTTAACAAAGGTTTCTGAGTATCTGTTTGAATTTCGAAGCATAAAGATCGCCGATTTCGTGCTCCGACTTCAAGTGCAAGTGTGAATTATAAGCCACCGAAGACACCATACGCTTCTAATCGCATATTTGCATACGATTCTACTGCATAATATTTTAAGCAAAATTCCTGGTGGACCTCGGGCTGGGTGCAAATATGTTTCCGCAATCAACATACGCTAACAATGCAGGTCAGTCCATAGATATAAGCGCGCAACAATACCTATATCAACAACAGCCCCAAAACATATCTTCAATTCAACAAACCAGTCACCATTCACCAATACAAACAACATTTTACCCACAACTAAGTTTTATAATACCTAAAGGCCCGAGTTATATAAACTATCTCAAAATATCTCACATACAGCAACCCGTTAATATACAAAATTTAAATATATCTTCAGAAGAACAAATGCAAACGAAACCGGATTGAAAAACAGTCGAATACAAAAAAAGACTAAGAGTTAACACAGAAGAAATTACCAACGCCCCATGGTTAGTGACCAATGCGACACTAAGAAAAGACCTACAAATACCCACGGTTAAATAGATCGCCGAAGAACTCAGCGCGTCATATAGTGTAAAATTATCAGTGCACACAAATCAATTAACGCATAGACTTTTCAATGAATCAGATGACACACGTAGACTAAATCGTTTCAAAGCCTCGGACGCACCAAATAGGTTCCAGTAGCACCAATGAAAATAGACCACAAAATAAGTCTTATCTAAGATGTAAATTGCAAAGGCATGATTCACTGGAACACCTGCCTACATGATATGTTTAATATCTATAGTGTTACCTCATTAGCTTATTGTCCTTTGGACAGATTGTAAATTGTCTTGGAGTTAAATCAGAAAAAAATTTAAATTTTCAGTATGGACCTGTCATTTATAACCATTGATGATTTTATCAACATAATCTTAAGGTATATTTTAATAGCGTAGTTAGTTTATGCGCACAAAATCAACTAAGTGCTGATGTTGAGCGAGATACTTATTATTAGCAATCGCCACAGGCAGTTAACTAGATTGTGACTAATTTGCAAGATTTAATCAGCGAACACACCGACGAGATGAATTCGCTTTGTGTTGCGTTTACTATGCTGATACGTGCTGGCAACCGGGAAAACATTACGCGAATGCGCGCTGGATGGAATCTTTCCGCGCAATTTAATTTGGATTTTGCGAGAGAATGCACGTCCGGGCGCGCGGCCCACGGGTTACTAGAGCCTGGACGCGCTCAAAGACACTCATTTCAATACCAGCCCGGCGAAATTAAATTCCGCAGTTTGTCATCGCTCCCGATTCGCAGGGGGTAAACAAGTTACATGCCCCATTTATTTGCCCCTTCGAAAACGGGCAATTTGGATCAAATGGGGACGCTAACGCAATTGCGAGTCTTACGGCCGACGCTAACGAGCGCTGCAGGCGCGCAATGAACAGACTATCTGCTCGGCACGGGCGCCCGCGATTTTATTGCGGCGAGCCCCAACTGAAACAGGCCGCGTGATGTGGGCCTCCGCTGAAGCTGAAGGCAGGCTTGATTAGTACAGATGGCGGACCGATCTGTTACGGCTTTCTTAGGACGGAGACGGAACGCTACGATCTGACTTGCAACGATGTAAAACTTATTCATTAATTACCGTAATACGTTCCGGATGAATTGGAACGCTTTTTGAGAGCTTCGGCAAAAGCAGGCGGCAAATTACAGCCGTGTTTAAAGATTCAAACGTATCATTTTCATCTTCCTGCCGGTGCTCGAGCTTAACCCGAGCTTTTACCTAATAATTCATCAGAGTTTGATGAGCAGCCGGATCAGAGTGGCTGGAGTGCCGGGCAATTAAAACCCAAAGAAATGTAACTGATTGCCCCATAACTTATGCATTTGCACTTTTGGATTTGCAAAACCGTTTGGGCCCCGATAGAAAAGAGAATGGGCGAATATAAAAAGCGGCCGGAAAAGCTTGCATGCTGCATTGTTTAATCGCTTTTTGAGCGGAGAGGAAAGGTAAATTTCTATTAAATTTCGCCCTCTCTATGGAAGCGCATATGCGCTCCGTGCCGTGCAGAGCTAATAGATGTGATGCTCCAGATGAATGGTTCGTTTAGGGCAGCCCTGTCTCTATTGATACTGGAGCCGTTGTTTTATGGGATATTATGAGTTATGGTGGGTATTCATGGGCAATGGATCGATCGCGCACTTGAAAGGCATCCCTGAAGAGTTTTGCTACTTTTTAAATTTGCCAATGTAGAGAATTGAAACAGAACCTAGATAGACATGATTTGGGGGCGCAAAATTTTGAGTCGAGTAAATGAGAAAGTGAGCTCAAGCAAAACATTTTAAATAGATTATTACATCGTTCATCGACGTAAAATAAATTTTTAAGCACAATTATATTGTAACAGATATAACATCACAAAGAATGAATAATTATTCAGAAACTTCACAGATTAATCAAAAATCGTCTGCGACATTTCTAGTGGCGCCCTTGAGTTCAAATTCTAGAAACTTCTGATTCGTTCTAAAACCTCGCGTTTGAATATAAGGCGGGGCAGCTGGGATTCGCAGCAGTCGATTAGAAGAAGTCATACAGCTAACAACAGTACTGCAAATAAATTAATGTATATAATAACCGTTGACCGTTACGTTAATAGTATTATAATTTGTAATTAATGGGCAGCCCTTGTAAACAAAGTGTAGTTTTCAATTAAACTGTCGCACAGTGGTCTCTTTATCTAATTTACAGGGACATTTGTGCTAAAATGGAGTTTGCCGAAATTTTAAAATTTAAATGTAGGATTTAAGCTAGATGTCTATAATGCATATTTATTTACAAGTACCGATAAGAGACGGAAATATAGGGCCTCAAATGCTGAGGCAAACACCAATAGATAAACAAGGATCTCAGCCCTATTTTGTCAGTGCTATTAGTTGGTCGGGTTTATTAATTTTTAGAAGTGCTTTCTTGTAATCTGCCTTGAAAATTCTTATGACAACATAGATGTTGCTCCTTCAGGTTAACTGCGAACTAATTTTTATGATTATTTAATATTGCTACGGCTTTTTTAACTGTAGTGAGAAAATTAAGTTCCAATTTAAATTGCGTTTAAAAAAATAATTCCCTCCTTTTCGAACTAGGAATTACATATTATGTATGTGCGTAGGTTTGTAGAAGTTATATTATTTATTTTTTCAGCAGGTATCGGGCGTAGAGTGACGCAAATGCAGTTATTCGAATTTTTTGAATGGAAATCTTCCTAGAGAAAGTACTGTAAATGTAAAAAAGCAGATAATCATTTTCATTACATCTATAATACCAGATGGTTTAGAAGACGAAATTAACACCAAAATTTCACTTTTTCCAACAAAATTCTGATTCGCTGGAAAGCAAGCGAAAGAAATATTCAAATCTACCACCCAATTAACTGTGCAAGAACTCAACACTGCTACACCCGCTAGCAGCAAACGAAAAATTAAAAAATTTGACAAATCAAATATTATAACAAAGAAAAGTGAACGAAGAATTAGTAGCTAGCCGCAGTCCAGAAGAACTTTATTTGTGACTCAAACGAGTTCAACAAAAATCAGAGTAAATAAATGTTGTAAATGTTATTTAAAAAGCTATAATTACAAATCCCATTGGGATCACCGAAGAGAATGAATATTCACAAAAAATTGTATAGCCTTATACTCCGGTAGAAGCTCTGACATTGATTATGGATGCTAAGTTAACGAAATTTCGGTATTTAAAATTGCGGAAAGGATCTAAAGAAATAAATTGTAACATCTATTTATTTTACGACAAAGTATTAGAAAGCTAGAAAAGAGTGCTACTCAAGGGACGTAGAAAAAGCAGAAACCAAGAGTGAGGTGAAATTATAGTCTCTTCGATCGTCTATGTGAAGTACAGAAGAAATTATAATTTCTATAATAAGGAACAGGTTGGTAATGTAATATTAGAAATGATTTACAAATTTTCCAGGGAAGTTCCAGTCATTCTATTTACAAACAGAAGTTTTTGGCCACCTCTGATTTAATGGACTCCGATTTTATGTTGCAAAAATCAACGACTCTAAAAAAATAGTTTGAGTAATCCTCGCCCGTCATCCACACGATTTTACTCCTCAACAAGAATTTAGTTTGGTAAACAGGCAAGACATTACAGCACCAGAAAGTGAATATATAGAAAATCAAATTTTTTGACGCCAACCAGAGTAAATGTTGAAGAGAAATGTGTAAATGTACTAGACATTACTAAATACAATGATGACCGGGAAAATAGCAAACGCTTTAACTAGGACACAAACGGGCTACATTTGCTAAACTACACCAAAGGAAATACTTTCATAAAGAAACCTTGCAACACTAGCAGTTTACAATAGGGATTATCAATATTACATGCTCACATCAGATTTTTTGAGTGCATATTAGATATTTCATACCGACTGAGAATGAAAATCTGGCAGGTTCGAGGATCTGAAAACAAAGCTGCATTTGAAGTGTGAACTGATCTCAAGGTTTCGTAAAGATACGAATTTACTTGTCGATGTCGTCAAAGTGGCACCACTAATGACGGCAATATGGCTCTGAGATATTCTGGGGAAACTAAAAAAAGCAGCAGAAATTGCTGAAGTTAATGAAACCCTCGTATCACAATTCTCAGTGTTTTTACTAGCCATATATTGCGGTTATGAGCTGGAAATAGACACGTTCAGAAAATATGGTTTGGAATTGCCGAAACATTCATGAAATTATGTGGATGGTACAGAATTCTAATTCATAGTTCTGATGTTATAGACACTCTTCTACTTCCAATGGGACATTTAAGTGAGGAGCCATTAGAAGCTGGGCACAAAGGATGCCGCTACTTTCGCGAACATAATGCTCGCAAAATTAGAAAACAGAATATTGAAAATCTTCTGCATGCGCTTCTGATATTTTCAGATCCTCTCATATCTAATATAAGACCCTTGCCGAAAAGAAAAATGAATTAATTGCCTGGGCAAGTCACCAATCTTCTTAAAGATTCGACAATTAACTAGCAACTAACACAGATTGATAGGATTCAGAGGAGTCTTTATTAGGTGAAGAAATATTGGAAAATTCTTTCGACGGTGACTTAGATATATAATATTGTATTGAAATAAGTTATAATAGTCATCAGTGGAGAAATAAATTGATTGATTTATTCGTAGTTTTCAGGAGAAACATAAAAATTAATAATAATTAAAATATATAACTGAATACATTAGACTTTTGTGTATTTGTTCTTAGGTCTATATATCTTAAATGTACCTAAAAAATACACTAGAAAGGCAAAGTAACTACATTTATTCACAGACCGATTTATTAGGCAAATTGCAGAAACATTATCTTCATATAGTGTTACTTTGTCAGATTTTTTATTTTTTACGAAAATATAACTTTGAGAATTAAGAAACTGGATAGAAAATAAATGCATAAAATGGTTATACTATCTTAAGAAAGCAGTCCAAAAGTATAAGCTGAAGTATGTAAATTCTGAAGTACTTTTTGAAATAAAAACTGGTACACTTATTCGTCGCGTAGTGTGCAGTAATCACAATCGTCGCCATCGATTTCAGTGAGCTTATGTCCAATTGTGTGCATTAAATGTACAATGGTAAGAAAGTTCAAGCTCATAGAATCTAAAAATATTCTCAAAGTAATAAACCCAATTATATCATTCGATGAGTCGGCATTAAGGAGCGTAAATGATGGACTTTGTCAGTTGCTAACCTACAATGACATTTAAAAAAACACTGGCACTGACTTTAAAAAGTCTGAATTACAGTATGCTAGTGCCACTCGAAGAGAAATTAAAGAATAAAGAACGCATCAAGCGAAATTGGTTGGTGTACTCAAAATGAACCAGATGAGTATTTTGTGCACCGTGCAAACTGTATGGAGGAACGATGTTGCTGG
The DNA here is from genome assembly GCA_036346155.1 of Sinelater perroti. NCBI lineage: Eukaryota > Metazoa > Arthropoda > Insecta > Coleoptera > Elateridae > Sinelater > Sinelater perroti. The sequence continues at coordinate 17,011,755 of JARFIY010000046.1, forward strand.
GTAGCAGGTAGGGGTGCGGTTGGTAAGTGGAAAAGTAATCATATAATAAATGATCATGGCAATAACTCTGAACACAGAAAGTGCATTTTAAAATTTATTAGTAGAAGTCAAGTTTCACAAAGAATGGATTGTAAAATAGCAGAAAAACCGAAGAAAAGAACTTTATATTGGCTATAGGTTTTCTTAAGAGTTGTTGAAGTTTTTAGCTTTCCGTGAACTGACGATTTATGGCAATAATAATGAAGCATTAAGCTTTATAAGATATGTAGTAAAATTTGGAAATAAAGGTAGAGGTGTTCTCTCATGCTTATCTAATGTAATTGCCAATTAACGCATTATTCAGTTAGCGAACTAAGTTAAGACAGAGATTGTGCAAGAGATTGCAAATTACAGATATTATTCTATAATTGTGGACTCAATGACAGATGTGTCATACACAGACTAATTGGCTTTTGTAGTACGCTATATGCTTTACACGGAAACTTCTGTTGAACGATGAGAGAGATGGTGAGCGCTGTAATCTCAATCGTAAATTGTGCAGCTCTTGATCTAAATACAAAAATCTTCATTCTAGAATAAAAGGAGTAAATATATTCCTTTTCTGGGCCACTGTAAACAGTGCGGAGAGCAGCAGATGCTTGTTGAATTGTTGCTTTTCGAACAAGTCTAATTTTTTAATTTTTCACCTAAAAGATGGGATATATTGCAGACTCACCTTAAAAAGAAATCCTTATCTTTAAAAATTTTGTCGACAACCTGATGGAGCATCCGTGCCGATTATCATCAAGCATTATATAAAACCGTACCAGGAGGCTCTTGATGCTCTTACACAAATTGCCCATAATAGTGATCAGAATAAGTACGCAAAGTATGAAGCCACTGTGATATTGGAAAAAGTTAAGAGTCTTGAAATGGCATTAGTGGTGTGTTTTTGAAACAATGTTCTAGTAAAGTCTCGAAAAGTAAATGAAAGGCTTTAAGGAGAAAGTACAGACACAAGAAAGTTTATTACTCTATATTTTAGAAATTTTTATAAATATTATTTGAAACAAAGGTGAGTTCTCGAGGTTAGAAAAATATATGTGAAACTGACATATACAAAACAAACACTGCAAGAAAGAGGAAGCCAAAAGTTTCTTTTGTGAGAACAAAGATGAAAATTATGATTTTTGCGGACGACAGTCATTCATAGTACAAACGTATTATAACCCAACTAATTTACTAAAATCCAACTTGATACGAAAAAACAATTTATACAGAAATACATAAGGATTTCGAATTTCTTTAGGAAAATACTCGAATGGAAAATGACAGAATACGGGGTACATCGGCTACTGGGAAAGTATGATTTTTGTTTAAATAATATATTTCCCGAGGAATTTGACTTGGTTTTTAAGAATTAATAGAAGTAATGACAAAGAAAATAAAAATACTAAACCAAAAACACAATTAGAACCACAAGGATTCCTAGCATTATTGAAGTCATGAATCATAGAGTAAACCTTTTCCAATACTGGCATCGTTTTAAGAAGCATGGAAATTACTAACTCCATTAAAGCACGATCTTTTTCAACTCCAAAAAGTGAAAAACTTTTTGAAATCAACGTTAACGCAAAAAAAATGACGAGCCTTGCACTTTTATTTACTTAGAGTAAGTTTCTGCAGTCTTTTTTAATGACAGAATCCAGAAAATTGCTCATCCTACAGCCAGGAAAAGAAATGAATTGTAAGTGAAAGTTTTTAAATGAAACGGACGTTTTTTGGAATTTTTACAAATTTATTGTATTGAGGTAACCAAAAAAAATTGAAAAAATCAAATAAACGTTTCGCCGAAAGAATCAACGTTTTTGTAATTTTTTGGTAACATCCCAAACGAGCGATTATTTGAGGGAAAGCGAGTGAAAAATTGTCAGCCTAGGGTGCTAAAAACTTCAATCAGGCCCTGAGTGAACGGAGTGCGTAAAACCAATGTAATTAATGAATTGTGATTTGAGGAATCAATACAAGTCAGTTCCTTCATTCATTATTTCTGTTAATTCGTCCTTTATTGAATGTTTGATAGACAATCTTAACAAAATGAATATTTTAATTAGATGCTATTTTCGTAAAGCAAAATAATCACTTCAAAATGCGCCTAAAATGAAATATAAATTTATTATTCCAGAAAAACAGTGTTGGCTTTTTCGTTTGCAGCGTTCCGGATAAAAAGGTAATTTATTACGCCTTATTACGGCTTCGCTACTTTTAATTAAGATATGATTTACACCCTTCCTTCAACCATAATCCTATTCGCGGGAATATATTTTCATGCAACTCCATTGTTTGGAAATCTTGCTAGTCCTCTTTTTTTGCTCATTTCTACAATTTTTAGGTATTTTACCTGCACTTGTACTTTCATTTGATATATTTCATTCATATATTCATTATATTGTCGCCTTTTTCATAATAAACAATAATTCTTCGGTAGCACTTGGCTGGGTTTGTTTAATAGTGAAGTGATCACTGTAATCTTGAAAAATTAAAAATATAGATGCAGTTTCTTTTATTGAAGTCCACTCACCTCCGTTATTGATTATAACTCCACACCTTTTTCGATATTTTCAAGAAGGTTTTCTGCATAGTCATTTAGCTAAGATCGTTATACTTTTTTAATTTCAAATGACAGCTGCTTCACCGTGTACGCTGGCTTTCCTTTAAGATTTACTTTTATGTACAACCACATATTCCGCAATGGGACTAACATCTGGGGACATTGCGGGCCATTTCGTCGTAATGACGTTATTTTGTTGTTTAAACGCACTGTTTTTAGAGCCCCAAATTTGTTTTGTCGAACCAAAAAAACATCTCAGCATATTCCAGCAAGCATTTTGGTAGACGATACACATTTTTCGGCGTTTAAATTGTACGCAAACAGAAAGAGGCAACTAAAAGCTCGTTTATAGAAGCATCCCCTAATATGCACTTTTACAGAGTGCTTTACTGTGCGCTGAAAAATTCTATTACTCTTCGATGACGAATGTTTCGATAATGAAGACCATGCCCAGAAAGAATTGTATCAATTTGATCCAAATTTTTCCTTACTCACACCAGTGCTTTTCTGGTAATAAAGGTTTCTTCAAAGTTCATCGAAAAGAAACGTTTTTCACCTTTCTTTTGGAATTTCATTTGGGCACAGCATAGCGAAAGGCCTGACTTGTCTTGCAAAAGACGCAAAACCGCTTTTATCCTCCGGCAGATCGTCTACATTCCCAACCGCCATATCGCTTTACCAACTTGCTTTCGACTTTCGCATATATTTTGCAGCTGCTTCATTGGTCTTTTCGCATGATCCCTAAACCACTTTAGGAACTTTGAATTCATTGTAAAATAAATGTGCCGGCAAACTATACACTACGCAAAAGAGTACGAAATAAAAATTTAAACAAATTCACATAGATGTTGCATCCTTATAAAATGACGACGGTCAATTTCTCGGCATACAGACCGTAAAATTATATTTGTTTAACATGCGAAGGTATGAAATATAACACATATATGATCATAATTTTCATTAACATTTTTATGAATTGTAGAATAGATTGTACGGTAGAGTGATAGAAAGTCAGGCGTTTTTGATTGGAATTTCTCGGCAGTTTGGAATCAATATGTGATGAGCGCCATTAATAGTAGGATCGGCCACGTAAATAAAGCTTTCGAAAAAAATTCTGGCAGTGATTTAATTGCGTTACAAATTACAACCCTTTTTCATCACATCAACCATTTAAATTTGAGAGTTCGCTCTTATTCCAATTCCCAAGCAAGCAGTACATCACATATTAATAAATAATGAAAAAAAGACACTTTTGTCTAACTAATGCGAGTCTGTCTTTATTATATTAATATTTGAGAGAATTTTCTACGTTTGCCCAGACGCAACCTTTTTGCAGATCAACATCAAATGGCGCGTATTTTTCCGAAACTGAAGTAACAGTAAGTGCCTTTCAATTTGAAGTAAATTTTTTATTAGCAAGCCTGGCGTCTTATTTAGTTTTCTAGAAGTACACGCCTTGCAAGTATTCGAAAGTTAGCTTTATATTTTATGTTTACTGCTTATCCACTATTACAATTATAAATGGGTGGAAAACATAAGTTTGGAACTATTCGACTAACTGAACTAACTTTTAAACACGGCGCGCAAAATTCTCTTAGTGCCACAGTGTTTTGTGGTACAGTTTTACCTAAAATCGATTACGCTTGAGATACAATAGCAGAAGTTGTATAACAAGTTAAACGAGAGTGTGTTAGGCATCTAATTTATTGATGTTCTAAGAAAATACGGCTTTTTTGCGCTTCCAGTTTATTCCGTTGCTTTTCGGCTTCTAGATTTACCAAAAAAAGCTCTCTCAAGTTTTCTAATATATTTAGATCCAGATTTCTTGTTGGACAAGTAAATGGATCTGTTCAGTTTGAGGAAAGCCTTCCTTGCGCATTTTGTTGTACGAACGGTTGCATTAGCATGGAAAATGCTATTATCCGGCATATTTCTAATCGTTGGAACTGCACTTTAAAATTTCAATAGAGAGGCCGAAAACAAAAGGCTTACTTCAAAATTTTATTATAATTTCTCTATGTTGGCGTTGATTAATGCAATAAAGTGAGCATGCGCCTTTTTGTCGCTAAATATTATTCTTCATATTCTTCGTGCCAGTGTTCAGAATTAATCCGTAAATAAGCTTCTTTATGCGAGGTATCTAATTCTGTTTCGATTCAACTCGATTTATCATAGATTTTCAATAATGTTCAACAACGTGACGCAATGGCTCGGTCCATGCTAATACTACTAATAGACACACAATTTTATACTAGCAATTTTTTAACATACATATGTGTACAGTTCGATCATCTTGTATTTGAGATGTCAAAATTATTGATTATTCTTCAGTATATTTGTTAAACTACTCCATTCTTTTCTATCATTACTAGTTTTGATACCTCGTTCCATTTCATTTCTTTTTCCTGAAGTATTTCTCTAACGCCTAAATTGCACGTTCTTCTTAGTCTTCCGACTTTGTTTTTACCTATGGCTTTAGCTTCCCATATTTCAACTTGTTTAAATTGTTTAGTCTTGCTACATGTCCAGATTATTTTAGTTCTTTTAATGCTTTCATTTACAGTTCCGTTCGTATGTCTTCTCTTTTGACACCCAATATTTTTCTTAGAAATTATGTTTCTGCCGCCTGCAATCTCTGTTAATGATGGTACATGTAAGTAACAAACAGCACATCTATCACACAGACAGATTTAAATATTTTTGGTTATTTTCAAATAGATTTTCTTGGGGTCTAGCGGAATTTTGCATAATATATGTTTATGAAAATAAAAGTGCAATATAAACATCGTGTGATAGTCGTTAAAATATATTTGTTAAATATGTTTTTTAATTATTATTCGAAAATATAAATAAAATTACAATAATAATCTGGCCAAATTTAGTGCTCTACAATCTCAAGCATCTAAGTGAAAATTTTCTAAATTGTGTATACACATATTTTACATTACATTACTGTTCTAGCTGCTTTTAAATTCGATGATCACCTCTTGTCCTAGAGGCCAACAACAGCACCGGACACGACCGTATTAATTTTCCCCTCCGATTCGGAAATGGACAAGCTGAAAAATGCGCCTAAAGATTACAGAGGACGGCTGTCAGAGCAAAATAATTTCCAATTACTTTGACGGATGCCGCGAGGACGCCAAATCAATCGGGGCAAAAGTGATCATTATTTCGGAACTGGGACTCATCCATTTGGCACGAGATTGATAACGCGGAAAGCCGCATTGTTGCGTGATTAGCAAAATATTCACTGAGATAAAGTGCTCGGATAACTTCTCTTTTCAGAATGCTCGAGTAAAATGAAAACTTTCTCTTTTGGTTATATTTACGCTGCGCTCAAAGCCCTGCAACTCTCATTTTTCTCCTTACAAGACTTTTTTCAGTTACCTGTAACTACCTTTGAGTCATACTTTATCTATTACCAGGATGTAGACGTACCATTCCAAATCTATTTTCTTCTATTTTTCTTCAGATCTTTGTTCTTAATCTGTCTTTACGTATACATATGTTGTATAATTAATCTAAATCCACTCTTTTTGATTCACAATTGTCTTACAATGAATTTCTTTATCTTTTTTCTGAGATTCTAATTCCACTTCATCGCATGTTCTTATTGTTCTTTTTGTTTTTATAATTTTTTTTGTAATTTCCTCTGCTTTTACTTCATGCTTTATTCATGGTAGATTGTTTTTTTTTTATTTTCCTACGTAGAAATTGTGCCGTTCTTTCAAAACATGTATAATATGCAAATATTTACTAACAAGTTGTCACCTGTCACTTTATTTTGCTGCTTTCTTATCATGCACATTACAAGCAGCAATTGTAAAGCAACAACACTGAATAAATTAATCTTATACGTATAGTTTACTATCTTTCATTGAATTTTAGATAAGAAAAAGAAGAGTAAAGCAGAAGTTAAGAAACTAACCATGAAATAGTTAAAATAACTCATTTGGTTATTTTCGTTACCTGTGAACATTATGGGGTACAGTATTTTGTCTCTTAATAATAAATCTTCATTTCATCTTGTTTATTTATCATCGTTAAAAAATCTGCTTCATTGAATAGCAAGGATAATATCGTTTACTTTTTGTCAACACCCTCAACGAGTTCTTTCATTTCAGTTTTACTGCTTTGGTGTACTATTATATTTGTGGGCACACAATAACTTTATAGTAATAGATATGGTAATATAGTGTTCGTATTTCTGAAGATAAAACAAAGAAATGCTTGCTTATTGGAATATCCGCCCCCGTGCAGTTCTGCGAGGCTAAATACAAGACCAAAACTGGTGATTGCAAACACTTACATTAAGAACCACTCAAAGAACGAAAAAATACATAAGTCAAGTTAGAAGCACTCGAAGAACTAGGAAAAATGCAATAATAAGAAAACGTAGTAGACAAGAAGACTATAAAGCTCAAAAAGGATATCAGTGGACTGAAGAAAAGGTGGATGCTTTTAAAAAAACGACAAATGAAATATATAGCAAAAGGCACACAAAAAAACTATATAATAAATTGATAAGGCAAAGAATAAAATTAGAGAAAAGAAGAAAGGCTGGGGAAGTATATAAAAAATAACACTGAACAAAACAGAAGAGCAATGAAGCAAAAGAAGGGGTAAACTAAACGAGGAAATACAGGTGGGAAGAATTCGATAGAAAAATAGAAGATAACTACATAGAAACCAAAAACAGTTTTGGAACTTAGACAAAAAAACTGAGCACCAAAAGTAATAAAAACCAAACAGGAGAAATAAACACAATAACAGAAATACTGAAAATTTGAAGAAACCAAGAAATTGAAAAAGAAATAATGAATGTGAAGACCAAAGAAACCAAAAATGCGACAGGGAAAGATAAAATAGTGAGACAGATTATAATCAAATGGATGAAAATGATATCACAATGACAGAGTGAAAAATGGGGGAAGGATTACAACTCACACCTTTAGTAGATATAAAAGTAAAACAACTGCAATGGTAGAAGCATCTAATTGAATGAACAGTTAATTATACCAAAAATAGATTTTAGAAATGAGCTGTAAAGGAAAGTGCTAGAGAGACCTAGATTAAAGTAGGAATGTAAAATCCAATATGTAACTAGAAAGAGAGGATGGACCTTAAAACTGATACGGACCCTTACAAGAGACAATAAGAACTTTAAACAATAATTCAAATTTTCTATTTTAGTACAATGGGCGAAAAGAAGAAAAGAAAGTCCTTCGAAGTGCTATTATTGGTCTTTCAAGATATCGCCGCAATAAGTACGGAATACTCATTGTCATTCTTCCTCCTTCAGAGAATTTGATGTAATAGTTCTTGTAGGAGTCGAGGTGGTTTAGTGGATAGATCGCTAGACTACGAAACCAAGAGTTGCGGGTTCGAATCCGCTCTCGCCAATTCAATCACTGGCATTTTTACGGCCCAGCTCGACTCAGGCTGCAATAAATGAGGTCGTCAAACTCTGGGGTAATAATAAGCGATCGATACGTAGCGTTAGCCACGTTACTACCCTTGTGTACCGTAGGCTCTAGATTGTAGCAGATCTATCCCGTTACGATCCCAAAGGGCCTTCAAGGCCTGTTACGGGAAACTATTATTAATAGTTCTTGAAACCCATTATTATTCATTTTCATGAAGTGTTTGAAACACTCAACCGACTAAATAAAAAGCCGTGTCTTCCAGTGGAATTTAGGATTTTAAATCAACTACAAGTGAGATCACATTTTCCTTGTAGCTTTTATTTGTTTATGATACCGCCTTAAATCCAATTTACTTCGCATTAATCTCTTATATGTTCTTTCGTTCTAATTTATATTATTTCTTTCTATTAATCTCATTGTTGTTGATAATGTACTAATACCTTTTTAATTCCCATAATTCATTTTATTTCCTTTTTTAAGTATAAAATTATCTCACTCTAGTTACATATAAACCTAATTATTTTAGTTGTAAAAAATTATATTCATTTCATATTTATTTTCTGACAATGTTAACATTTTATTTCTATTTTATTGCTTTTGTTCTTTTTGTATTGTTTTGATTCCGTCTACTTTAATTTTTTATTACATATTTTTTGTAAAAGCCTCTCCAAATGCTATTACGTTTAATTTGGTTTATTTTTTGTCTTAGGATTTGTATGTTCCCGAATTATTTTTATAGACTTACTTCTATATATTTTATTCAAATGTTCGTTTTTGCTTGCAACTTCACACGTCTGTTACAGTTCGCATGAATTTGTTTGGTGCATTTATTTAGTGTTTTAATCCCAATTTTAATTTAATAAATTCTTGTGTTAGATGATTTTTTTATGTTGGAAAAGAGTCAGATAACACTAATCTCATACAGATTACAATTTTTTTTCTTTTCACCTTATGTAATATTGGTGCATTACATTGTTTATTCTCGGGTGGTTAAACTGTGTCTGGAGTTTGGAACTGTGGAAGACGCCTTCAGAAAAAGTTACTGTCCCTTGCGCTTTCAATTTTACATTCGTGCGACAGGAATAATAGTCCCAATGTATGCAATGTAACCTTAGGTTGCTTGTCTGCTTGGCCAATCGAAGTAAGTTCCCTATTTTGATGGTAACAGTGTAGACGATTTCTACCTTGCGTTTGTTCTGTTTATTTAAGGTACAAAATTTGCTTACAGCGACTGATTCCAGTTGTTATGCGTACGCATTTTAGATGCATGTTAGATTTAATTGCTCTGTTTATCTCCGTCCTGGATTAGTCATTCTCTTGTAAGGTGTGTTTCAGATATTTTAGTTCCTTATCTAAGAACTAAGGTTGACATATTCGTCATGTTCGATCTACCAATGTCTTTACAGCCCTGGGTTTTTCGTATACCAGGTGTACCGGAAAGTCTTTACCGGTTTTGCCAATAGGTGTGTGTAGGCTAATGGCGATATTATGAACTTGACTGAAACCGGTTATTCTTAGACATGAAGCTTCAACCGACAAAATGATAACTTTGAAAGTGCATTGATCATATACGTTCCATCTATTCGGGAATGACAAGTAAAGTGCCTTAACAGCAGTAACGCCCGCACTCATACAGCAAACGGTCAAGGAAGCATTGAAGGCGTGGTGGGACAAATTAAGAGCCCGCCGTCTTCAGATCCTTGACAAAGACGACTTCGCGTTCGCAATTTGGAGATGCGAACTGCAGGAGTTATTGGATGAAGTCAAAAAAATCGATGAATCGTTATCAAAGGAAAAACATTTTTTGAAGGAATTCAAAATTGGAAAATCGTCTATTAAATTCGATCTTCAAACCTATGATCTAAGTCAATATCTTGAATAGTGAGGGTGATGAAAAGTGGATGTTATTCAGCTATCCATTAAGGTGTAAAATCATGGTTATCACCTGAGCGCTGGCCCATCAACAAGACCGAATCGTTTGATGAAAACCATGCGCTGTATGGTGTGATTTTCAAATTACACGTTGTATTATGAACGTAAGCTGCAACAGTAAAATATAGATTACTTAGTACAAATGATCTAGGTGAACCATACATTGATCGAAAAACGTCCAGAATTGGCCAGAACATACAAAGTGACATTACAGCCCATAACGCGCCGCATCATACACAAAGGTGGTACAGAAGCATTGAAAGCGCTTGGATGTTCACAATTTAATTGCCGTACTCGTCAATTGACCGTCCGACTATCAACCAGTTTGGTAAGGGCCTGCATTATGCAGAGCAGACTTTGCCAATTTCGAAGAAGTTAAAAAATGGACCGATGAATGGTTTCACTCAAAGGAAAAACAATTTTTTTGGAATGGGATTCATAAATTGCCTAAAAAACAGGCAAAATGTGCAGAATTAAATGGTCAATATTTTGAATAAATAAATTTTTCCATTATATCGAAAATTAGGCATTTTTATTCCAAAAAAAACGGTAAAGACTTACCGGTACACCTGGTACAGTGTGTTGTAAATGTCTATTATTCGATCTTAACACCTATACGTCTAGGAATACAATCTATTATTTGATTCTAATTCCATGGTAAACAGTGTATTCGGCTATCGAATTAAGGTATGTAAGAAGTAGCGGTGGTATCTCCTTGGCGTGTTTCTACATCAAAAACGTGTTATTGATGTATCTTAACCATATCGTGGATAATGGTGATGTATTGATGGTGATGTCTTCAAATTACACAGTTGAGTTGGCTTAGACGTAAGGCACAGTCAAAAGCACAATAAGATGTCATTAGTAAAAACTTACTTCAGGTGATCAAGGGCATTTTGCATCTAAACTTTGGTAAACAGAGACATATCAAAGCTGATCATTAGGTTTCCCTCCTTTACCTGGATGTATTAAAGGTGGTTGACAAAGTATACGAAGTCCCTGATGCAACTGTTCACAAGTTTAATATGTGGTTGTAGTAGACTAGACAAGTATTTAACCAGTTTCTAGGTAGAGCCACCAATGTCACTGATAATGAGTTGCAGTGGTATTCTCTGAATGATGTTATTCCTTTCTTAATGGTCTCATCTAAAGAGTAATTTTTTATCAGTTTGCTTGCTTGAGTACCGAATAAAGTAATTCGGTTGTCTTCTTTGTAGTCCTCCTGCGACAGTGTAAGTGTGGCACTGCCTTTATCTGCTGCTAAGGCAATGATGGTGTTGTAGGTTCGTTTTAGGCCGTTTAGCATGGCGCAAGAAATCCTTCTGCTTCATCCTCTGGAGGGTTTCTTTTGGTTGCTTCTCAGTCAGAATGGATTTGCGTACTCTCACAAACTTTTCTCATTTGCTGAGTGTTATGATACCTTCCTACCCTACACCGAAAGGTATACAACCTTCTGGTTGTTTTTCTGACGATGTCCACGCCCAACTGTGTGCAAAACGTAAAGAGTTTTCAAACTCCAAATATAGTCTAACCACCGGAGAACGAACAATACGATGCATCAAAACACCAGCTGTAAAAATATTTCCATCTATATGATTATGTAACATTATTTTCATTACTACCTTCTTTGTTTCTATTCTTGTTTGTCAGGTATTTAATTTTTTCCCACAATCTCATTCTTGATTCTTTGACTTATTACTGCTCCATTATATAGATGTATATGTATGTGTTCGCTCATGTGTATATGTATATAATTCCAAATATCCCTGGTCTATTCATTTTTTGTCCATTTCGCCACATTAATGTTTCTGTTCTTAATTTAAAACCAGAACATTGGGCAAATTTTAATTAAAGAGTAAATTTCTACAGGTAATCTTTTCTTTTTTTATTATCGTCATCCTACTAAATTTGTCCTTTTTCAATATAGTAAGATAAATTTTTTTAATAAGTGACTCGCTTTAACACAATTTTGGAAACAAAATCCGTTCACATGAAAAAATGTATAAGAAGCCAATTTAAGTAAGAAAATCGTTCGCTTGATCATTCTTTTTGCTCCAAATCGAAGAGAAGTTTTCTGAAAGTTGCAAAATCCACCGGCGCCTGTTTACGCACTCGGGCAGGCGAACTTCGCAAAAAGCAGCCCGCTAAAGAAACAGATGAAGTCATTAATTAAAGCGATAAATCTAGGGGCGAGACAACCTTCATTCGAGCGGTCGAAATCCGGCCATTCAGGGCCGTATTATTCATTTAGCAGGCCGGCTAATTCGAATCTCGAAAAAATATGGCGCCGCCCCGAGATATCGGGGGACATTCCTGCCTGAATATCGGGCAAGAGCGTTGGCATAACATGCGACGGAGCCAGGCATGAGCAAGCGCTTCCACTCCGTTTCGCGGCTGTCAAAGTGCATTATCGGGCAAAAATTCTCCCGGAAATCTGGGTAACGGAAAACAGGTATTTGCGTATCAGCACTTAATCGGCAGTAAACAGCGCAGAATGCGGCGCGCGGGCGATTCCGGTTTGTCTGCTTCTTCGGATTTAGGGATTAATTGAGACAAATGGAGCTCGGCATCGCATGTGCAAAAATGGGATGGGCGAATTTTCATCAGGCTGCTCGTTACTCAAGCGTATTGGACAGCTGAGGAGACGCCTGGCATGGCGTTACCTTAAGACATAACATACCAGGCGACTTTTATTGTTAAAGATTTTTCCACTTAATTATGAATGTATCCAATGTGGTAAAAATATTAACAGATATGATGAAAATCCTTGTTTAATTTCATAAATGTTTTATACTCAGTATTGGATTGGTAATCGGCTCATAATTCGTCATATAATTTGTAGTAAATTGTCTAATTATCAGTCAACGATTCCAATACGTCAACTAGTACAGTATGCGGCAATAGTCTCTCTCTAGTTTCATTGGTGTATTGTAAAGCGAGCAGAGATTGTAAAAAGGTGGGATTGCGTCTATGGTGGTAGATAGATGGGAAGCTTCCGTTGCAAAAAATTTCAGTTGTAAATATACTGCGGACAAACGAATAGGGCGATTTTGCCGTAGAAGCTTACATCCACCAAAACTAGCGCGTTCCTTACTCAGTTCCAGTAGAAACCTCTACATAGTGATTGTATCACAGTTTAAATGGAGAGCAGCAGGCTTTACTTTTTTGAAGAGGAAAATTGGCAGCTACCGTCAATTTTGATGCTTCAGATTTTTTTGTCCCAGTTCTTAGAGAACTTAGCCTGGAGAATATTTAGTTTCAGCAAAATAAAGCCAGGACCCACACAGTACGGGTATCAATGCAAAACTTCTCCGAGAGCTTGATATCCCCGAGAGGCGATATTCTGTGATCCGTGCGCTAGGTAAATTTGACACCGTGCGACTTCCTTCGGTGAGATTATCTTAAACCGAGGTTCATACACCTCGTTCAAGGAACCTATAAACCCTAAAAGAGACAATTCGCATAGAAATTTGCTGTATACCACTTCATAAGTTGCTTGCAGCAGTGACGGACATCACTTGGTCGATATTATTTTCAAAAAATATAAAATAATTCACTTCCCATGTAGTAAATTCTGCATACGAAAATTAATTTTTTATCTTAAATACTTTTAAATTTACTTTTAAAATTAGGAAAATATTTTGTAGCACCCGGTATAAGAAGTGAAGGGAATACTTTAGTTTTTAAACATCCAACTTTATCAATTCCACAATATTTTAAAGAATAAGGCATATTTCAGTATGTAAAATTCTACATAAAGACTGGAGTTTTCATGCGCACAAAATCTAGATAATTTAAAGTTCCAGCCTGCATACTAAAATAGGTATCGTGAGTTTGTGGACCAATAATATTTACCGTCAGATAGATGGGTTTTATACTGATAAAGCAAAATGGCTAAATTTGAGAAGAGGCTAATTAATATTTAATAGTTGAGTGATATCAGTACTTACAAAAATTTACTCTTAAAGTATGCTACTTAGGTAGATTTCACCCACCGTATAAGCTTTCCTATCACAATTTCTAAAGAAATTCACTGTCGTTTTTTGTTTTATATTACTCTCAAAACCATCTCCTGTTTAAAACATGTAAAGTTGCCCAATACATATTTTACAATCAGCTATCGTACCAAACTTGCCTCATGGCTCACTTTTCTTCAAACCTGCCTATAGAATAAGATACGCTGATAATACTTTTGTTATCTAGCCTTATGGACAAGATGTGCTTTTCCAATTCCCCTCTCATCTAAATAAACTTTATACCAAAATCAAGTTTATAATGTAAGTTGAATAAAGTAATTTCTTCCCTTCTCTGGATACTACCGTAACAAAAAATTCTTCCAACAACAGTTTCTATCACATTTAATACAGGAAACCTAAATCCATCATCCCTCTGCTCAAATCCTTTCAGTTGCAAACTGCCTTATTACCAAATCCCCCAAACTATCTACCACTAAGAACCGACAAACTAAAATTAATACCATAATCAAAAACCTAATACAAACGGATATTCCAAAAATCCTCGATCGAAATTGTTAAAAATATTAACAAAAACACAAATTCCAAAACTTACGACCTTTCCGACCAAATTAAAGTTTTATTTTCCATTAAACAGAATTGGCCGCACATTAAAGAAACAAAATATACAAACTGTGATCACGACCCTTCATCAACTCACTTCACGACCATTACGTTTAGAATCCCAAAGAGTTTATAAAATATCTTGTGGTTACTGTGACGAAACAAGCACAAAGAATATGCAAACATTCTTTTGCTGTACGGAAGGGCGATAATTCTTAGGAACTGGTTAAATATAAAGATGAAACAAATTTTCCCGCACTCAGTAAATTTCCCTCAAAAACCTGTTCTCGCCAATCTTCCACTTCGGATCAATAATTCAATAAATAACAAAGTACAGCACGCAGTCTCTTATTAACTAATAATTTTTTGTAAGAAATAGGCAGATTGAGACTCTGAGTAAAGGACTAACTTCAATTTCTTGACCATGGCATAAAAGAAGATGCCGAAACGTAGGAATCTTTCCAAAAATCGACACGGTCCAACAGGTAAATTGTTTATATATATATATATATATATATATATATATATATATATATATATATATATATAAGGTAATTATTGTAATTATTACATTTAGATAAAACCTTGTACACACACAGTCGGAGAACAAATTTTATCGCGGCACCGGCGTTTAACGTCCAACTGATCCGATCAATAAAGTCGTCCTTATTTACGCATGCGCATTACAGTCCATTCTTACCAGCTGTTAACTTATCTAGAGCTCCCCCAAAATGCTTTCATTATATTAACATTTGCTTGATATTTTTGACACAGGCTAATTTTTGAGGAATCACAAGCTAATCGAGTTTCAAATTAAAAAAGAGAAGTAATGGGGTACGTTAGGTTTAAACATACTAGGTAATTCTACTTAGCAATTTCTGTCGGAGCAAGGCCCAAACATTTTTTTTATTAGTCAACATTTCTGAAGGATCGTCGGGAGTCTTCCTAAGGATTTTTTCTATTGCCTAAAACATCCTTATAACGCAAAACCAAAAGCCAAAGCTACCTTCGACGAAATCTGACCAAATTTGGGGATACAATCAAGGGAGTAGAAATGTAATTTAAACTTTTAAATTTATATTTTCTACTGTCTGGAATAGAAAGGCAGCAATAGAATATAAGATCAGAGATCTCACAGACTATCTATTTTATGTTCGAGGTATCCAGCAGAAATTTGATCAATCGGATTAGTGAGCGCCTCAATTGTGAAGACATTTTACCGTACATAAACTAAAGAACTCTTCAATTTTACTTTATTAGATGAAACGCTTGATAAAAAAGTAATGAATTTATACTGATACAATAAAAAAACACTTAAATTAAAATAAAGTATTTTTATTTTCTTGGAATTCTTAATTATAAACTGTCAAACGATTGTTATACCATACAAATTGGTATTTGCCATCATTTATTATTACCTACTGTAGATGGTCTCCCCCGATACTTATAAATGGGTTTGAATTTTCAAAATGTATTTTTACCAATGAATTCCTAAAGTTTTGATCTAGGAAAAGGTATTGGAATTTGACATTTCCACTGAAGATGAAAACGAAAAACGCGGCGAAAAACCTCAATTTGAAGCTTCTTTTCTTCAGCCGGGAATGATTTAGGAATTATTAATGATGTTTTTTTTCACTCTCCAACTCAATCTTTGAGTGATTATTGCGACTAACTTAAGTAACGGGTGAAATTCGTTAAAGTAAAAGATGGGGAAAACGACCTTTGCGGTAAAGGGTTTTTTAATGGAAAAATCCTCGATCTGTATGTTCGATAAATAAAAACTACGTGGTTGTCACTGATGATTCCATTTTTTCTTTGACGCTAATTACATGAGTTTGATTTATTTGAGATATAATATCAACATTATGATGTCTCGTGTTACACTTTTACGGCAGCTGTTGCTCTATTGAAATTGTAATTTACATTTGATTAATTTGGGAAACAATCGCCAGCGTGGTCGTGCGATTGAGGGGCGGGCTGCAGTGAGGACAAACCCGGGTTAATTTCCTCGTGCTTACTGATACCTGGCAGGTCACTAAAAAAAAATTGAGTACCTGCGTTCACTCGAACAAGGGATAAAAATGGCGGTCATCTAAGGCGCGATGCTTGCCATATCACCCCGTATCAGAGATGGTACGCGACGACTAGGCACTAAAGCCAGACATGTAAAAGCCTCAACCTTCTCGGTTCGCAGGCCATGCTTCCACGCGAGACGTTAGAAGCTTATCATTATTATTGGGGGAAAAACCTGTCAAATGACCATCAAGGTTTTCCTATTTAATGTTATTTGAGTTTTTCTTTTATTTATTTAAGAGTCAAAATTTGACGAAGGTAGCAAGACAAACATAGTTCGTGTCATTGTTGGTAAGATGCGACATAATTTGTATGCAACATTCGTTAAAAGTTAAGTTTGACGTATTCACTCCATTAAGCCTTATTGCGGTGAAGTCAAATTGAAATAAAACAGGCTTAATAAAATACTTTTTATTTTCCTTGTTTTGTATAGGATGATCCACATTAAACTTTAGGTAATTTTTCCTAAATAAATAATAAAATATTCTAATAATCCGAATTTTATTGCTATCAGCAGAAAGTGCAGGCTTAGCTGTTACGCATGATATATGATGTCGGCCAAATTCACTCTACACAACTATACTTTTAGCGAAGTTTTCCAATAAATGCGGTCTTATTTCAGCAGTTACACGTCTTGAATTGCAGCAGGTTTGTTAACATATACCTTTTCGTTCAGATACTCCCAGAGGAAAAAGTCTAAGAGGGTTAGATCACAAGTAGCGGCGGCAACCAGACGATGTCACCCCTCTGCGAGATAACACAACCTGAAAGTTTGGTTTGAAGTAACGGGAGTGTTTCAGGTGCCGTCTGACATCTAGCTCCATCATGTTAAAACGACACATTGTTCAAGTTTAAATTGTTGGTTTCACTGAAAAAAGTTGGTTAGCATGCCCGACAGTGTACACCATTGACAGTGCTAGTTTCGTCCTCATAAAAGCACAGGTCAATAATTTCTGCAGCCTCCAATACACACCACCATGCAGTGCATTTTTTGTAGACGCGTTGGTTTATCATGACTTATACGTAGATTTTCACTACGTATATGCGCCAGTTTTTACGATTTACAACTATCTCTAAAACAACATAATGAACCAAATAATGACACAATCTTGTATTGAATTAGACCTCCATTTTTATTATATAATATATAAATTTAGAAGTTATTCAAACGCTGAATGTAGATCTAATAAGAAATGATACGCCAATTACCATTCCTTTACTGAATCTGCTCCTACACGAATTCCTGGCCTTTGCTTCCAGTAATATACGTTAAGCCCTAATCAGCGACTGCTTCTCGAAATTTAATTTCCTTTAAAGTAATCAATCTTCGCAATTTTCTGCCATTCAAAGTGCAGCTCCCGGTTGAAAAAGATTAATCCATTTTCTCTCCTCCGCGAGATAGCGCCGCTTTGATTGCTGCCCTTCAAAGCTCCGGAGACTTTCGCGAAATTTAATGCTTCGTTAGGCTATTACTTTACGTGGGCCTGCAGCTGCTTCTGCTGGCGAGCAGGAGGCGCCGGCCATCCCGGGCCGAGGAGCTAATCCCGGGCCATCCCGCACAAATCAGGCGGCGTCGCCGGCTTTGTCGCGCAGTAAAAGATATGCTCACGTATAGAGGCCGCGTGCCGGCCGGGGCCGGATTGTGCTGAATAATGCATGCGTCCGTCGGACGCGGTTTCCGCAAGTCGAGGGCGCATTTGAGATTCAAAGCGATTCCGATCGCCCCCGTGCAGCCCCGTGTGCCGTATAAATATGCTGCTCCAACGCGGAAGAAATACAGACGCGATAAGGAACGCGCAGAATTTCCAATTAGAGGAAGAGCCGGGCAGCACCGGCGGGCGCCGCGACAGCGCCGCCCGTCCTGCCCGGGAAAGGCGCGCTTCCTGCGGGTGCTGCGGGCCCATTGTTCCGAGGCGCAATAAAGCGCTCGGTTCCGAATTTGTAATTGCCAGCGGCTGCAATTCATATGCCGCTGGCCCAGATGCAGCACATGCGACCGGGACTGAAAGGCACATCGCTGGGACAGCCTCGTAGGTCTTAGTGATGCATTACAACCGATCAAACGAGGGATATATTTCTTCAGATCCCATGCGAGTTGCTCGGAAAAGCTGCGATCCCTTTTTATATCCGTTTTTGCTTATGCCTCCGAAGAAATTGATGACAGGGCCTGCACGCAAAGTGAGTTGTAAGTTACTGACGCCTAATAGGCACTAAACTATATTTAACAATTTGAAGGTTACCAGAAGTGCTATAACAACATTACCTTAATTTATTTAGAAGAGAGTAAATATAAATACCTTTTGCATACTGTAATCGTTTGCTTTAATTTTTAAGAATCCTTAGCAATGCCCATGTTATAATCATTTAATTTTTAATAAACGGAAACAAGCTGAAAGTTCGATTGTTCCTTTTTAAATAACTGACAAGAGCAATAAAGGAAATTGCTTTAAATAAAATGTAAAAGGTAGAAGGTCTCAACAGGGATAGAATGCTTCTCAATCTATAATAATTAGCACCAAAAGCTAATAATTAATAATAAGAGAATCCAGGATAAGTTTTCATTAAAGCGATCCTGTTAAATATAGGGTTATCCAAACTAAATTTTAGGATTTTAATCACTCGTCGTTTGCGCTCGTGAACGTTGGAAGTTTGCACTTATACAGTTGGTATCTAAACACATGGTAAAGTCTAGCAGAAACTACCAGAAACGCCATATATTTGTGAACTTGGTCTTAGAGAGCACAGCAACTGATTTTTCCAAAGAAATTTATATTAAACGATAGCGCTCATTTCCCTTTAAATGGCTTTGTGAAGCGTCAAAATCCACGTACTATTCATGGAAAACCAATGCATTCACAAAAATACACTGTTTGGTGTGCGAATTATGGGCCTGTAATTTTTAGGAAAAATCTGACAACATTGTTACTGTCAATAGTGTACGTTATCGGAAAATTCTAAATTCAAGGAAGCCAATGATTTGAATTTAAATAACAAGCGGTTTCAACAAGATGGAGCGACACGTCGCAGAGCACGAGAAACGTTCATTTTACTTCAAACCAAGTTTTATGGTTGTGTTATTTCGTAGAGAGCCTTCACGGTCTTACAATGTAACTCCATTAGACTTTTTTCTCTATGAATATTCAAACGAAAGAGCTTATGTCAATAAAGCTGCTACGATTATCGAATTAGAAGAGAACATCAGCGTGTAATGCAAAAATAGGGCCGCATTTATAGGAAAGTCTTGTGGAAAATCTCGTTAAAAGAATGGTCGTACGTTAGCGCATGGAGGGCATTTAACCAATATCATATTTATACGAAACTTTCAAGTCTGCACTTTACACTGCTAGCAATAAAATTCGGGTTGTTCCAGTACTTTGTGTTTTATTCAGAAAAAACGTCTTGAAATTCAATTTACATCACCTATATATAACAGAGGCAGAGAAAATGTAATGAAGAAATAATAAAGTCAAACTTGATTATAGCGTTACTTCTGGCATTCTTATTAGAAAAACGTTTTTAATGTCACAAAGGTGATTATAATGTTTTATTTTATATTTGAGCTCTGCGTTTTTAGTTGCAAGTAAAAACACTTCTGCCTATCGACTTCTGAAAGTACATAATAACACAATTTGTTCTTGTTAGTAAAACTGCTGTAACAAACTCAAAAGAGTCGGTAGTTAAAAGTTAAATTCCTTATTGCATGCTATACAAAAAAAAACCTTTTAAGAGAATTTGCATGTCGCCTGAACGAAGAAGCTTCGCGTTACACAAAATTTGCAAAACACAATACCCATCACCAAAGCACCGACATTTAAATATAAAAGTTATGTGAATACAATGCTAATACTTTTTTAATAGGGCGCCTTGTTGCTTTTCAAGGGTATTTTCGTATATTTTAAAATTATCGCTTTTTAGGTTTTCAATTTCTGTCGCAATTATATACAATTTTCAATGTTGTCCGGATCGTTATCGCAAGCGTTTGCTGAATTTAAAATGTTGGGTTGTAAAAAGTTTCGGCATAGAACCATAAAGTGGCCTTTACTGAAGCTTTCACTTTAGTAGCAGGAAGAAAGGAGATGCGTGTCGCAAATTTAGATTAGTAAACTCTACCTGTACCACTATCATAAATAAAAATTTAATTTCAAAGCGTTTTAATGAAGAAGGAAGTGTAAAGCTGACGTAGACAGTGCCGAAGTGCAAAACTATCAATAAATGTACTACTGTTTATGAAAAAATCGAAGGATTTAAGCGATTTAATTGTAGATCCCAGTAGGATGCTTGATCGTTTTAATTTTGCCATAAAATAAGACTTGGAAAGATTAATGGAAAGTAAAAGCCTTAATCCTCAATGGACGGAGAAGTAGAATGGCCCATGTTACGGAGAGATTAGGAAGAATTTTTACTAGCGAGGAAACTGGGTTTTTAAGCTTCTGCAGGACAAAACACCGACATTTAAAAACGAGAAATGGATAGAAGGAAAACTAGCCAAAGAACGCCTAACAGTCAAAATGGATATAAAAATAAGAAAGTTTCTCATGACTGAAAAATCAAAAAGATCAAGGTGTTTGAAAATGTCAAAAGCAAATAAAAAATCATAGATGGCACCAGAAATATGTGAACAGGAATATAGGAAATCAGCTTAAAAAATAGTTATCTTTCCTTCCTATAAACTAACAGCATAAGTGCCTGTATACAATGTGCCGATGTGTAATGCAAAACTTAAAAATTTCAGAAAGATTTTTAATAAAATCATTTTTACGTAAATCATCGAGAAATTAGCATCCGTAGCATTTTTAGAAACATTTTGGAATAAATTTGTGTCAACGTGTTAGTTGCTAACTGCTTCCTCAAAAACGTGTCTTCAAAAAAATCACCATGGAAGAAATTAGCGAATATTTTTGTCAGAACTCCAAATAAGATTATGAAGTTCCGATGCAGAACAATCGGCAACTACTGACGATAATTTACTAACTTCCGGCACCTAATATAATGCTGACATCCTAAAGCCCAAAATAGGAATTTTTTTAAAATTTAATATAATGCTACAATCTAGTTTTAGACTAATGATTAACTTATTTCTAATCCTATTTTACTAAAAAAATCTTAGTTACTAAGAGTCACCCATTGCTGTCTTCTTAGCCAAGTCTAACTTCTAAAGCACTTTTTTCACGCGCTTAACACAATTTTCTGCTTTAACACTAACAATTTACTGCACTACACTAACTCACGGGGTTTAGTCCTCTTGAGTCTTCTTAGCTGATTTGCATTATGCAGTAACTGGATGGCCTCGATGTTTCCATGTTGTAGAAGTCGTTCTTCATGGTTTCTTTCATATTTTGGATCTCTTTTTCTACATATTCTACACCAAGGTCCCTATGGAGATCTTCATTCCTAATATACCAAGGCGCATTAACTACATTTCTTAAAACCTTGTTTTGGAACGTTTGTATAGTCTTGATATTTGTTTTTGCGGTACAACCCCAAAGCTGTGATCCATATGTCCACACGGGTCTTAAGATTTGCTTATACAACAGTAGTTTATTGTGTATTGACAGAGCTGAGTTTCTTCCCAGAAGCCAGTACATTTTTTTGTATTTGATGTTTAGCTCTTCTTTTTTTTCTTCACATGCGCTTTCCAGTGTAGTTTCGTATCTAACGTGAAACCGAGGTACTCTGCTGTATTAGCATACAGAGCCGTTTGTCCATTTATATTTATTGGTACGTGTCCTATCCTTTTATTTGTAAAATCTATGTGCACTGATTTATCTTCGTTAAGCTTGATTTTCCACTTCTGGAACTTATTGATGGCATTTTGAAGTTTGTTGGTTGTTTCTGTGTTATTTTCTCCCACTGTTAGTATGGCAGTATCATCCGCAAAAGTTGCCACAGTGTCATTTTCTGATTCCGGGATAGCACTCGTGTATAGGAGGTAGAGTGCCGGCCCAGGACACTGCCTTGCGGTACTCCAGGTTTAATTTCTTTGAGTTCAGAATAGTCGTCCTCTTGCTTGATTTTATAAAATTTGTTTGTTAGATAGGATTTTTATATATCTGAATATTGTTTAGCTAGGATAGATTTTAATTTCCACTGCAAGCCTTCGTGCCACACCTTATCAAAGGCTTGCGCGACATCCAAGAAGACTGCAGGGCATACTTTTTTTTCTTCTAGTGCTTTTTCTATGATATTAGTAATTCTATGGACCTGGTCTACCGTTGAATGCCCACATCTGAACCCAAACTGGTGGTCTGGGATCAGTTTCCTTCTCTTTATAATCAGCTGCATTCTCTTGAGTAGCAATTTCTCGAATAATTTAGATATGACCGGTAATAATGATATCGGTCTATAGGAGGAAGCTATATGTGAGGCTTACCTGGTTTTGGTACCATAACTATTTCCGCTACCTTCCACAATGAGGGTACATATTTGAGTCTAATTGCTGCATTAATTAGATGGGTCAACTTTACGATCGCTTTCCTTGGTAATTTCCTCAGGATTTCACCTGTGATTAAGTCGTATCCTGGGGCCTTGTTAGGGTTTATGTTGTTTTTAATTTGTTTAATAACTTCTCCTGTCCTCACCGGTGTTATATTTTCTTCGTCCAATAGGATAGGTTCTTCCATTACTTCTTCTTCTTGCAGGTCGTAGAGTTGGAAAATGCTCTCCAGATGAGCAGCAAAACATTCCGCTTTTTGCTCGTTGTTCCTAGCCTAACTTCCATCTTCTTTTTTGACGGGTGGTATCTGCGCCAGGTCTCTTTAGCCTTTTTGTTGGTTTCTATAAGGAATGATCTGTACTGCGAGCATTGGTCAAGTTAATCAAATAGATAGCAATAGATTCGTCTTTTAGCTCTTTAATTTCTCTTGTCAGCTGTTGTGTTATATTATTTAATATAGTTTTGTCTTGTCGGGTTCTGGTTTGAAACCACTTTTGTCTTGCTTTTCTTTTTTCAGTTACTAGTTTCTTGATTTCTTCCGGGTAGCAGCAGTCTCTTAGTCGTCTCTTAATATCTGGGGTGCACTCCCAAGCGCTTGTCTGGATATCTTTATTGAATTTTTCTAATTCATCATCCAATTCTTCTTCATTTCTAAGGGGCATGTCTAATTTTATTTTGTTGTCAAGTATTTGCTTAAAGTTTTCCGATCTGTGCATTTATTAACTAATGTAGAATTATTTACTTTATGTATTATATTATCACTCAAAGTTAAAGTTATAGCTGAATGATCAGATAATAAGTCGTGACATTCATCTATCTGCATGTAGTTGGGTGACATATTTTTGACTATAAAAAAGTCAATCAGGTCAGGTACCTTGTTAGGGTCCGATGGCCAGTATGTCGGATTTCCCATAGATATAAATATGCCTCCATATTCGCTGGTTGCTTTTAGCAGTTCCCTACCCTTGGTGGTAATTGTTCTGGACCCCCAATGCGTGTGTTTCGCATTGTAGTCTCCTCCTATAATAAATCTTCTACCTAGGTAGTTAAACAGGTCATTGTATTCATTTTTATGTATGGTATGTCTAGGTGGGCACTAAATTCCTGCTACTGTTAACGAATATCTGCTCATTTTCATTTTAACTGCAGTCACCTGCATTTTTTCTGTGACATATTTCGGTTCTTCATAATGTTGTATATTTTTTTAATTATCACTGCACTTCCTGTTTTAGCATCATTATCAGAAAGTATTGCATGATAAATTCTATAGTTATTAAGCTTAGCAAAAGAGTATTTAGTGAAATGGGTCTCTGAGATGAGTGCTATATCTATATTTTCTGTCTCTAATACTAACTGGAGCTCCTGTAGGTGTTCAAGGAGTCCATTAGTATTCCAAGTAAGGATTTTAATAAAATTGGCCATTTGAATTAGTTTTAGGTATAGCTCCCTTGGCGCTAAATTCAAGTCTTTTCAGTCGTTCATCTAATGCGGTAATAATAGTTTCTTGTTTATCTAATTTGGCTAAGATTGTTTGGAGAGTTTGCTCTATATTATTTTGCTGGTCATTCGTCTGCATAATTCGTTTTTTTGCCGTAACACTTGCATACGTCTTTACTAACTTTGTTAGGTGCGGCAAGATTTCCTTTATTATCTTCTATCTGTTTTTCTTCTGTTATTTTGTTATATGCATTAGACGTTTTTTTCTCCATAGCTTTTTTTAATTTTTTGTAACTCAATGGCTACTTTACACCCGCGATAATTTGCTGGGTGTTCTTCACCACAATGTATACATTTTGGTTTAGCTGTTTTCGGTTTAGGGCAATCTTTTGTGTGGTGTTTACCTACACATTTGACGCATCTCGCTTCTTTATTACAATATCTTTGTGTATGGCCATAAGCCTGACACTTCTTACATTGCCGTATTAATTTAGAAGTTTTATAGGGTTAGATCTCCACCTTACATTGCTGTATATGCTTAATAGCCTGAATCGTATTTATGTCTTCGTTATGATCAAAGGTCAATATAAACATATCAAGAGGTTTTTGTTTTCCATTTTATTTTTTTGACAGCATTTAATGCTTTGAATCCTCTGTTTTCTAATTCTTCAATTATACTATCTGTTTGACAGGAACATGGTAGATATTTGGCTATTACCTTGATTGGTCTTTTCCTTTTATCTTCATATGTATGCCATGAATATGTAGTTTTTTCTTTTAATATTCTTGTTACATTACGATAGGTATCATCATTTACCGTATTGATTTTAATATTTACTTTATTAACTATTTTTGCATTAAATTTGTCTTTTTGTATTTGTTCCGTAAGGAGTTCTAGAAACTTATTGTATTCTTTAACTTCTTCCACGATTATTGGAGGTGGGGGTGTACTTTTTTAACTTTAGTTTTATCTTCATTTGTAAAGCATTGAGAAGTAGACGGTGTAAAGGAGGCATCCATTTTTTTCCTCTTATTTTGTCTACCTTTAATCCTTATCCATTCAGTTTCTTTAGGTAGTTCTTCTTCGTCGGTGGAGTACTGTACTTGCTTGAGTGGAGTTGATTCTACTTTTGTAATAGTACTCACTTGTCCGCTTAATTGTATTACTTGTAATTCAAGTTTACTTATATTTGACTGCAATTGTGCTATCATATTGTTTAATTGTATATTTACATTGTTAGTTTTCTGCCACTCTGTGTATAATAATTGTTCATTTTGTGAACGTTTAAAGTTTTCCTGAAACAATTCATTATTTTGTTGCATTAAAAATGCTTCATTTAAGGTAGTCGGTTGCATTGCATTAGCCATTGCTGTAATATTTTGATATTTAAAGTTGCATTTTCTATTTAGATCCCGATATCACGACCACGCAAAAATTATTTATGAAGATAAATTTTAAGCCGGACCTGTATTTCAAGGCGTATAATTTAAACGACACGATAAGGGGCCGACCCGGATCAACTCCGCGAAGGTCGTCGCCCGCTTCTTGCCGTCTACTTCGGTAATTCTTTAGTCTTGCTAACACCGTCCTGCGCTAGTCGCAAATTTACCTTTACTGGTCTGCGCGTTGTTTACACTTATGCGCGGTCAGCTGGTTACTTATTGGGCGCTCGTCTTGCACTTAACCTCGTTTCCTGATTACGGTCGTATTCTTATCAGCGGCTCTAGGTCTGAATTCGCTCTAAATCTACTTAAATCTAGTCCTACCTTGTTTTCAGTTATTGCCCGATGCTTCGTTATTGTTTGTTTTGCCCGCTTAGCACACTTTAGCACTTTTGATTAACTTCAAAATTTGAAAATGAGGATAAAAAAGAAGACTTTTGATTCGTAAAATGTAGTATTTAATTAGTTAGTGTTGTAAACACCGCGAAACTTCCAAGCAAACGATAAAAAAGTTTAATTCACTACAATCTGGTAATGAAAGACTCATTTGACGTGATACAATTGGATAAATGAGTATTTCAGAACAAATAATATTTGTAAGAATTATACACATATTTCTGTTTATAAATTTTTGTTCCCCAAAAATAAAAACAATCTTCTGTGCTTCTAATTTCAGTTTGATATGTCAAGCAGTTGCAGCAGTTTATTTATATCAACTATTTGTCTTTTTTTAATTTTTAAAATGTGTAATATTAAACAAGAAAGTTGTTAAAAATAAAATTCATGTTACTGAAACGTTTAAAATTGCACAGAAAGCATTCGGCAATCAATCTTTATCGAGAAAAACTATATTTTAGTGGAACAAACTGTTCAGAGAAGGTCGTAAACGCGTAGAAGATGAACTTCGTTCTAGTCGTCTATCAACATCAATAACCAAAGAAACTATCTAAAAGAGTTATTTAATTGTTATGTTGACATATTAGTAGGTTTTGGGCTTGAAACGTTTGCCAGCAAAACTCAACAATCATTTTTCGATGCACCATGCGACTTTTTTAGTCGATTAAAAAAAATATTGCGAAGATCTTGATTGGACTCAATTGAATTGATAAAACAAAAATCGAAAGAGTTGCTGATATAAATTCCAAAAGTGAATATAAAAAGTGTTTTTAAAAATTGATAAACGTTATTGTATGTATATTACAGCGGGAGGGGATCACTTTAAAAGAAACAAAATAAATTTGGATGAATAAATAAAGAGCATGTTTTATTCAGCCATCTTACTTTTTGAATAGAGTCGTATATGCACCGAAACATGCAAAAGTGTAATATAGCATCGGTTACAAAAAATGTTTTATTTACAACTTCTCCATAAATGCTAATATCGTATACCTTCTTTTTCGGGTGCTATTTTACCATGTTCTCAATACTGTGCTATTGTAAATAGGCTTTATCTCTAGTTTGCTCTAAATACGCAAGCTTCACATCCATAACATCGCCCTTCGTCTAACTCCGTGCCTTTCTTCTATTTTCCTCGTCAATATCAGGCAAAGTATTTGGGATTTTTTCCCTTACGACGTGTTCGAAGTATTCTGCCTTTTTTCTCTTTATTGGGGAACATTACTCTCGGTCTTTATTAATTCTATTAAATTCTTTAAGTGTAATCCTGTGAATCGTAAATGACGACACTTTTTTATTAAAAAAAATAACTTTATTTGCGGTACTTTCATACAAGCCATAATTATTTTTCTCCCCCTTTTCCATTAAATTTTTTTAAAAGTTTTAACATAGCCTCCACATTTTCTATTTAACTGGTGATTTTATAGCATATATATAAAACTCCTTATATAATTTAATTATTGCAACTAAATTTAATGTTTCATCTTATGCGTATTTTTTCTAATTACGTTGCTTTTCGATTATTTCATTATTACATTTTTTCTAAGATAATTATACTTCCCTACCTCAAACATCTACCAATGCTGTTATTCTTTTAGGTGTTAATTAAGATCACTTCTCTTATTTTTTTTATTATAATACGTATTTTATTGAGCTGAAAGTTCGTGTTTTTAGTTTTTAAATTATTAAAACTTATAATTTTGTAACTTTTGAAGTCCTAATGTTTAATTATATTTGAGCAACACCTTCGGCAAAAATAAAAAGACCCACAAAGCGACGTCTTCGCGCTTTAATTCAAAAACTATTTAAACTTCTCTCATAAGGCAACTTTTAACGAACCTTTAATCATTTGTTGTAGCATGCATTTTAAGACTGCAGCGAGTTGTAACAAACTGACACGATACACCTAATTAAGGGGCTGAAAAGCGCAGGCACTTCCCAGCGCCAGCCCCACTAGCAGCAAAATTAGAAAACATAACCAGATTAATTGCGAAGGAAACTTTATGCGCGGCGTAGAGCACCAAAGCCACTCTATTTGCGGCACTGAGACTTGAGCTTAATTCCTTAGACGATGGCGCTAGCAGGGCGGCTGTTGTAGAGCTAATTTGAACTTGCCAAACTGAGTTATACTGAAAATTGCAGATATCAACCTAGGAGTGGGTCGTGAAGATAAAGGATGGGCTATATAAACTACATCAATGCAAGAAAAAACGAATATCGAGTAACTTGCCAGAATATTAATATTTAAGACACAAGACCACGGGCCTGGAGTATCTAATTCTCTTTTAATTAAAATTTTATTTTGCCGGATTAAATTAAAACAAATTAAAGTTTTTCGGAAGTGAGATTAAACATTAATTAATTACAGGGGGACTATAGCTTACGGGGATTATAAAGAACAAGTTTACAAACCTTCAGAACAGAATTTTAAAATCCTGCTTAAGCGGCTGCAAAAATGCCCCTCTATCAAATTCGGCCGCGTTTAGCCAGGTTGCTAGCCGAAGTCCAAATCCGCTCAAAGGAGATAAGGCTGCGCGCCCTATCGAGCCAGAAACTAAACCCGTCTACCTTGTTCCGACTACATTATCATAAATAGGATAAGGGCAAGTACACTGGCGTGCTCCAAGGAGCGCCGGGACGTTAAATCTCCAGCCCGGCGCGCCCCGCCGGCGTCGAAGATCTTAATCTCGGGCGAGCGCAGCGCCTTAATTTTTCCGAACTTAGCGGCCATCGCTTTGCAGAGCCACACATACGAATGGCCGAATCCGTCCTCGTAAAACATCTGAATCTTTCAGCATCTGCCTGCTCCCGTTCTTCGCCGTGGCGTCTGCTCTATCGATTATTACTTAATCTTTCTGATCCTATTAATTCCCGCCGGGTCTCAAAGGGCCCTTCCAATACGTTAGCCCTCACGGGCAATTATTTTATTTCATTGTTCATTAATGGCGGATCGTTATGTTCAGATTCCCGCGTTCTCCCTCAAATCACTGTATTCCAAAAGCGTGCACCTCAAATCTGCTGTTTTGTTATCATAAATATATTCTTCATAACGCTTAAAATATGATTAAAATAATTTTCTTGCCGTCACCAGAGGTAAATTATACTAATAATAAGATCATAAAAGTACCCCTTAAATCAAATTTAACGTGAAGCTATAAGAATACGTAATGAAACAATATATAATTGTAATTTTACATTATGATTGCTGTTAGTTTAATATTAATTTGAATGATCACATTTACAAAAAAAAAAAAAAAAATTTCAGTCGGGGCGGTAAAACAGAGAACACAAGGATAAAAATAATGTCAAGTTTGAGTGGCAATTTAAAATACTGATATAGTTTAGGAGTTTTTTAGAGAAAAATAATCTTAAAACAACATGATAATCATCATGAACTTCTAAAGTAAACATTAGTATAATTTTAGAATTCGACAAAAAATTAAAATAGAAGATAAAACGAAAAAAACTAAACTAGCAAAAATCTGATTACTGAAACTGAATGGTTGATTGGGATCCAAAAATCAAAGCAATACTCGTCTTACCCTAATTTGACCCTAAGAATCATCCCAGATTCTCAAGTAATTGTTATTTAAATTACATTAAATTAATTATAGTTCAATAAGAAGGCAAACATATAAAAGTAAAAACAGAAACAACTGAAGAACTCGAGATACGTCGAGGAGTAAGATAGGGATGTATTTTGTCTTCACACAGCGAAGCCATTTTTAAAGAAGCTATGGATGAAGAATCAGCGGGAATTGTCATAAATGGTGAAACGGTGAATAATGTGAGATACCTAGATGACACAATCCTGATAACAAACAACCTCATAGACTTACAACTACTTGAAAAATCGAATGACCGCTGTAATGATTACGGACTAAAAGTAAATCTCAACAAGACCAAATGGTTGGTAATTACAAAATCCCCACAGAATCAAGGGAACTTAGGAATCGCAAACACTATCATAGAAAGAGTACAAACAATGGAAATAAAAGTCTTAATAGAAATAGCCAGATTCTCGTTTGAAAATTGAAGAAGTTAATTTGTAGTCGGAACATCAACATTGAACATCGGATGTGGATACTTTGTTGCTACGTCCTTCCTGTCTTACTCTCTGGTGTAGAAACTTGGACACTTGGATAAAATACAAGCTTTTGAAATGTGGTGTTATCGCAGAATGTGGCGTATAGCTTGGGTCGATAGAATCAGTAATAAAGAAGTTCTAGAGAAAATGAATAAAGAATGTGAAATTATATACACGACAAAAAGAGAAAAATTGAGTACTTAGTGAGAAATTCCAAATATAAGCTACTCCAACTCATAACACAAGGTAAAATAAAGGGAAAAAGGAATGTTGGCAGACCTAGAATATCACGGCTGAAAACTCTACGGGATTGGTTTAACTGCAGCAACACCGAATTATTCCGAGCGGTCGCCAACAAAATACGTATAACAGTGATGATAGCCAACCTCCGATTAGGAGAAGGACGATAAGAAGAAGAAGGCAAAGGGTTTATTTTTATTGCAACAACCAAATATTTGACGAAGTTCAGAGAAATTGGTCTCCTTACTTTATTATTCAACTTTCTATATTTTAATACTAAAGAGAGCCAAAAAAACAACGCAAGATTTAAATTGCACAATTGACATTCTTCTGTTTGGTGACATGTGTTAGTAAACGTGTTGCTGTTGGTCAATATGAAACGCTGTTCGATGAAAGAGCAAGTGACGATTGTTCAAATTTATTATAAGCACGAAGAATGTTTCGCCGAGACTGTGCGCAAATTACGTGGTATTTTCGGGAGGAACAATGCACCAAATTAAGCAACTTAAAGACTACTTAAAAAATTTGATTGCAAACAACAAAATTCAGCCGTTCAGCGAAAAACATTGTCCCTGCGAATGATAGTGTGACGGCGCGTCCAGAAATCTGAGTGCAGTCATTGCGACTGAACATTTCAAAAAGCACCATGCAGCGGATTTTAACAAAAGATCTGCATCTGCACCCATTCAAGATTCAGCTAACCCTGAAAAACTAGGCGCGTATTTGTCGATTAGGTACTACAAAATAAAGAAACTTCACAGCCATTTTGCAAAAAAAATCCTTGCGAACGACCTATCCATACCAGAACAGTAACAGTTTGGTGTGGATTTTATGCTGAAAACGCAGTAGAGTCATTCCATACCAAATCAGCGGGTCGTTGGACATGATATCTCTCATTTTCATAAAATTTGGTATTAGTAGCACTCGTAGAGAAAATTAAAAAACTAAATTTTATAAATTTATCGAAGTACTAGTTTCGGAGTTACGGGCTTTTTAAAATCGAAAAAATCACCAAAATCGGCCCTATCTCAGCACCTTTAAATGCTTATACGTTCGTCAAATTTATAGCTAGAAGGTAAGCTAAATGCTAATCGAAAGCTGAAAAGTTAAGCTTTCATATGATATACATCACGATAGCATTCAGTATTATTGTGCTGTTGGGGCCATTAACCCCCTCCCCCACACACACTTTGATTTTTGACATTTCAGAAGCGACCGGTTTAAAAATTTTTAGGAAAAGAATATGTTTCCCAACACTAGTTAACTACTAGAATACCAAATTTTATCATAGAACGAGAAAAAAAATTCCAAAATATGTGCAGCGTCTATTTGTTTCATATGTTGTATTTCATTAAACTTTTTTATATAAAACTTTTTTTTTTAAGAAGGGCTTACATAATATTTAGGGAAATATTTCTTTTATTTTTTGCAGCAACAGTTATTTCTCCCGAAAAAAAGGATTTACTGCTTTTAGCTGTTCTGAATCTTTTACTGAGCTTTCCAAAGATCTTGTGCTGCTTACTCTTCATTAACTTACTCGTACGAAATTTCCTTCCAAAGAAAATGAAAATACTTTCGTTTCTACGTAATGTGTTCTTTGTTTCAGGGGTGTAGCAATGGAGCTTTTTCCATGAAGCGATTTTTAAACATTTTTTCTTCTTTGGCGTATTCTTGGTCTTTACTAACTCGAACGTTATACGAAAAATATTATTTTTGATCCATATGTAGATATAATTCTATTGGATTCTTTATTTGATTGTCGTACGGTCTATGGAGATTTGCTTTGGTAACAAGTTTTTCAAAGGGCCGCCAACCCCATCGCACGCTTCTTTTCTATGGCCAAAAATTGCCATTCTGAAGTTACGCCAAAGTCTTTCTTATGTAAGCATGTTTTAGTATGTTACCTACTTTGTGGTAAACAACCATGGAATGTTGGAATGTGGGAATTGTTGCCATTACACTATTCCAAGAATGATTGTGCTTCATCCTGAAGGAAAATATTCTAATTTTTTGTGAAATCGTTTATAACTAGGGCTTCTACTTCTTGAAGATTCTGTAAAATAATGCTTATTGCTTAGCTACAAAATCATGTTTTTTTAGAATTTCTATTTGAGAACAAAATGATTCCACAAAATCTTTGATATCTTCAACTACCACTTCCAAAGAACATCTATCAACTAATACGCACTGTTTATAAGTTACAGTCTCTATTCCTTTTTAATAAAATTTTCTTATCAAATCCTTCTGAAGTTCTTCAATCTTATTTTTACAAGACTCGAATTTTCCTAGATAATAATCAGCTGTTGATTCTTTTTAAACAAGTTTAAGCAAGATTTATCTGTAGTTTTTCAGTGTTTTACTGTATCCTGCCAGAATAATATCATTTAACTGTTCGCTGGTAGTAATCAACTTTACGTTTTGATGAGTAGAGCAGACAGAATGGCTGCAGCTGAAAAACAGTGCTTTAAAAACATGATCTTACAATCTTGGTTTTGTTTTTTGAATAGTTTGCTAATCTCATTTAAATTTCCAAGCACTAACCTTTTAATTGTTTTTGACTGAAACAATCCTTTTTCCTAGGCATTACTCTACTCACACCATCGCTAAAAGTCTTACTAATTGTAACGTTTCTTCACTTAGCCGGTTTCGGATTTTGAGTTGATAATATTCCTTTTTCCTCCCTGTCACTCTTCACTTTCTTAGTTAAATAATCGCTTCTACCAAACTCTTCTCCTATTTTACTGCAAGATCAACTTGTAAGTGAAATATTCAGAAATAAAAATTGTTGATTTTTATTGGCATGTTGAAAGTTTCCTTCAGATAACAAAATATTTGATTGAAATTACTGTCTTGGGAACTTTCAAAACTGTCAGATGATATCTTGCTTTTCATATTTAGTATTTTTTCAATCACTGCCCTTTTTTGTTTAAAATGATGTATGTATTTGTTTTCTTTACAATTGCAGATTCACATAGCAACATAAGTGAGCCATATCTATGTTCCATCAATATTTCGGAATCAATAAACCCATCTTCTGTTTCTGTTTCTTTTACATTTCAATATTCGAAGTCGCTTTTTCGAATGTTCCTCTATACTCCTCAATTAAGTGTTTGCTGCACTTTTTCACCAATTTTTTAAGCATCTTTAATACTACAATTTAAGTCGTTACTTTTCTTAAGAAAAGCAATGGCATATGTCTATTTTGAAAATAAGTAAAAAATACATGGTGTGATATAGCGCCATTGCTGCTGCTGTTGGAATGACCCTGCTATGCAAAATGACAGAATTGAAAAAATTAATTGTTTTCCGCAATATTTTGTCAGTCTTTTTTTAAGAAAAAGCTTTCTTTAACAAAAAAAGTTTATTAAAATGCATTATAGATAGTTTTACATTGTAATATATAAAACAAGTGGATGCTGCACATTTGAAATTTTTTCACTGTTAATTCATGCTCGTCCTACAATACAATTTTTTTATTTTTCTGAAAATTTTTAACCAATCGCTTCTGAGATGTCAAAGGCCAAAATGGGAGTTAGTGACCCCGACAATACAGTAGCACCGAATCCTATCGTGATATATATACATATGAAAGCTTAACTCTTCAGATTTTGATTCGCATTTAATTTACCTTTCTAGCTACAAACTTGACCAAGATATAAGCATTTAAAGACCGATTTTGGCAATATTTGATTTTCAAACAACCGTAACTACAAAACGAGTATTTTGAAAATTTTTTAAAATTTAGTTTTTTGCTTCTCTCAACGAGTGCTACCAACTTACCAAATTTCATCATAATCGGAGATGTCATGCCCAACGACCAGGCGATTTGGTATGGAATGATTTAGAACTATCGATGGTAAACTTTATCGAGATGATAGTGGATTTTTTGTGGCATGGATTTGAGTTACTTGTAATTCCAGTAGAACGGCACCACCTGTCACACGGACCGTGCAAAAATCCAATTGTTAGAGCAAAAATGTATTGAGTAACTCTCCCAAAACAGTGAAACAAACTGACCACCGAGATCTTGCAACTTCACATCGTGCGCTTTTTTCTCTGGGAATTCTTGAAAACCAAAGTATATATTGCAAAAATAAGAACAATTCCAGAATTAAAAGCAATAATTCATAGAGTTATCGTCAAAATTAAGCCACAGTTATGCAAAAAAGTGATTAAGAATTTTGTCAGAAAAATTCGAGTGTCATATACAGGGTGGTATCCAAAAGTAGTAGGACTGATTTTTTTAAAAAAATTTATTGAACATTTTGGTACATTGACTTAATACTCTTCACTTCTGGTAGCGAGCCTTCCAGGTCGCGAAGGCCTTCTGGAAGTCGTCCTCCGGGATGCTGTTCAGCGCCCTCGTCGTTGCCGCTTGGACTGCTTCCACTGAGTCGAAACGATGCCCCGATGCCCCTTGAGCTGCCTCTTGATCCGGGGGAACAGGAAGAAGTCCGGCGGTGCCACATCAGGGCTTAAGGGGGTGAGGCAACGTGGAAACGCCGAATTGGGCCAGGAGATCCCTCACAATCCACGCGCCGTGGCACGGCGCGTTGATTGGTGCAGCTTCCACTTCCGCACCAGGTCTGGTCGCACGCATGAGACCCGATTTCGCAGCCGTGTGAGCATTTCCACGTAAAATCTTGCATTTACAGTCTGTCCAGGAGGTACAAACTCCTTATGGACAATGCCACGACGGTCAAAAAATGCAATCAACATCGATTTCACTTTCTATTTCGACATTCTGGCCTTCTTTTTACGGGGTGATTGTGTGGTGTGCTACTCTTCGCTCTGACGTTTTGTTTTCGGGTCGTATTTGTAGCAAAACTTGATGGCATACCGCTGCTCCAAATTTCGCTCCATCACAACTGACGACGAGGCGCCACAACAGGAGGTCACTAAAACAGTGGTCCACACTCAACTAACGTACGCAGGTGACTGCTGCAGGTCGAAACCTGTTCCCAAGGGTCCCCTCCATAACATCCGGCCTTGCAGACTCCCTTCATCACTCCGCGCGTGCGGAAAAAAAACCAGTCCTACTACTTCTGGATACAACTCTGTATATATATATGACATTTGTCAAATATCTCATTCTGAATTTAAAAGCAACGTTTATCCTTTAAAATAATAATTTTGCCAAGTAATAAATAAATTTCTTGGGGTTTTTTGCATTTCTTTTGGGGCATCCTTTATAAACGTCCAAATTCAGCAGCGGTTATTAAAACGGAAGTGAACTCTTTCTGTTTCGAGCCCTATAAAGTCTCATGACACAGAAACATTTCATTTAATCGTTTTAAACTTTGGTCGGGGACAAACCACTCCAACAAAAGAGCAATACTCGCTGGCAGAAAACAAGGCCATTATTCGAATCTCCCCCGCTCGAATAAAAGCACTATTAATTCTTCGGCCTACAGCAGCCTAGAACAATATGTAAATAATGCCCGCCATTACGACTCGGAGTTAACTTGCGCCAGTGAAAGACTGCACAATGGGGCTGAGGTTATTTCCATGTTAACCACTCCGAAACATGGCGGCGCAACGGGCGGCCAAATGAAACGAAGCCGGCGGCGGCGTCGCGCCACCGCCGAGTGCGCTCCGGCGCCCCTTGCACCCTGCAGAGGCGCTGCAGCCGAGACGCGAGCTATTAATTAAAATCGTTCGCGGGCGGGATAAACCGGAATCAATTTCGGTTACGCAGTGGCCCGCAATGATCGCGCCGGGCACCGACAGAGATAAATCGGTTTTATGCGGAATAATAACAGGTGGCAGGGCCCGGCCCCGGCCGGCGCGATGGAAAAATTCCTCCGGCCGCCATCGCGCAGTCGCCCGGACTTTGTCTCATAATCAATCTTCGTTTGCTACAATGAATAATCTTCGGGATGAGCGGGCAAATCGGAAGCCGAAAAGACAAAGCGACAGCGGAGCTGCGGAATCAGAAGTATATGGTTGCGAGAACAGATAACTTTCCAGTCTTTAAACTTTATCCACCGAAAAATCAATGTAGAGAGTTTCTGACCTATTGCCTTCAAGAGATACGTAGGCAATTTAAATTTAAATAAGACTTGGTAAACTGTATTAAAACAAGCCTCTCCCTTCTCTTTCTGTTTATTTAATTTAGTGAATAGACATCTTGTGGTACTGAAGCTATTTGTGGATGAATAGGTAGTCGTTTTTAAATCGCTACTTTTCTAAGGCACACTTGAGAAGCCCGAACTAGAATGTAAAGAGGGTGGTAGAAACACTTTTCTAATCGGAACGTCGTATATTTTATGTAGGATTTACCAACACAGCAAAACTGAGCATCGATTGTGTTTCATTCGGTTAAAAAGACGGTGAAAACTACACTTTGGGACCCCAAAACACAATTGCAAGGACCTTCCCCATAAACATTGTTGTATTGTCAACGTTTTCGATTGGAATTGTTGTATAATATAATAAGTAGAGTAGCGTACCCAGGATGCTGCTTTGGGGAGCACCAGGAGAAATTGGATATACTCCAGATACTTTGAAAATATCGATTGGATAAGTACGATTGTAATATTAGGTAGTATTGGTAGGTAAGGAAGGATATGCTTATTTTAAACAAAAGCAAAATGTTCCACGCACCGTAGAATGCTTGTCGAACATCTAGCACGACAACTGAACAAAATTCTTTGTTGTGGAGCGATGTTTGAATTACATTTGTTATTCATTAACACCGAATAACCTCTCCTGAATCCGAAATGGTGGTTTGGAATCTACTCATCTGGTAGATTAAATTTGTAAAAGAGTTTTAGGGGAAGCTTTTTAAAAAGTTTTCAAAAAGCTTTTCCGGGCTCCGAACTTTTGCACACATTTCAGTTGTAACGGCCAATTAGTTAAGCCTAGCACTGCAGTAAAAAGCGTTAATAAGTAGTATTCCTTTCTTTCTATCAGCTGCTTTAGCACGAGCTCCTAAACAATCTAAATTATCACATTCTTAAAGTAACTCGTCTACTCAACAACAAAAAAATGCCAATGCCCCTTATAGCTGCTGAACTGAGCAGCACAGATAAAGCCAAAGAAATATTTAACCTCAACATACTCCTATATTCAGTCATATCGGTCGAGCCAAGACGTAAGAAAAATGAGACCCTACAATGTACCAACTGCCAACTGATAGGTCACACCAAGAATTATTGCCACATGCCACCGCGATACGTGAAATGCTCTCAGCAACGCCATTTTTCCAAATGCAATAAAACTCACTAAGTTAAGCCTAACTGTGTAAACTGTGGAAGTGAGCACACCGCCAACTACAAAGGATGTCCATACATAAGAAACTTTAACAAAAAAAACACCCTCATCCACAATCCAGCCCATCAACCCCAACTCTACCATAACTGGAAACATCACTGCCAACCCAAACTATGTCCAAGCAGTAAAAACTAACCTTCACCCCTCCCATCCCATCACGAACATCAACAACAACGCAAATACTACTGATTCTCCTTTATCAAAAATCCTCCAGTCCATTCTCACATTAATCACTCCCTACTATGACCAAATCAAAAACTTCCTCTTGTCCCTTATTCCAATGCTGCTCACAAATGGCGGAAAATAAATCAACCACTCTACAAAAGTTAACCCTAATTAATTGGAACGCTAACGGTATAAAGACTCAGAGATCTACCTTCATATCATTCCGCGCAAGACATGGCATAGACATTGCGTGTATTACCGAAACCCACCTCATACAAAACAAGAAATTCACGATTCCGGGCTATCGCATTATTCGGAAGGACAGAGAGGCAGCAATAGGATGGGACGGTTCTGCAATAATCATAAAGCAAAACATCGTAGCCACCCCTATTGAACTAACAGGCACTTGCAGCTACCGCTACAAAATTAACCTTTAAGAATAACTCTTCAATTAACATAATTTCGGCTTACAAACCACCCACAATAGACTCATCTTAGAAGAACTGGTAAAAATATTTGACAACCAGCAGCCCACAATACTGGCCGAAGATTTAAATTGCAAAAACACAATCTGGGGATGCAGGGCCAACAACCCCAACGGAATAAAACTGAACACACTAGCGTCCCAACTGGCTTTACAAATTTCAGCCCCTAGAGATTACACTTATTTCTCCTACCGCACAAACCACTTGCCGGACATCCTAGATATAATAACACATAAAAATCTGCAACTACCAATAAACCAAACCGTAATAACTGAACTTGACTCTGACCATCTGCCGGTAATATTCACTCTTAACTGTACTCCTTATTATTACCCGGAAATTCCAAGGCTAATCAACGGACCAGTTAACTGGGAACTTTTCCGTAATATCATGGACGAGCAAATCAAGTGTCCTCTTACCATATCTACCACAGCTGAAATTGATGGAACCATTGAATTCTTCAAAGAAACAACAAATGGGGCTATCAAACAATCTACTGTAGTCTCTCAAACACGCAAACCTGTCAATAACCAAACACCCCCACTCCGAATTTTAAAATTAATAAAAGAAAAAAACTCCAATCGAAGGAAGTGGCAACGTTGGAACCTGGAGACGCCAACATGTGGAAAGTCACGAAACGGACCCTGAAGCAACCCACGGTCACCCCCACACTAAAATACAATGACCAAACAATATCGGAATCGACATGATCCCCAACATAATTCTGAAAAATCTACCGCAAAAAAGTATAAGTTTACTAACAGCCATATTTAATTCCTGCTTAAGATTGGGTTACTTCCCTACCGAATGGAAGCGAGCACTAATTCAAATGATTCCCAAACCAAATAAACCGCATGACAACCCTAACAACTACCGACCCATCAGCCTGCTGTCCACAATTTCTAAAGTTTTTGAACGAACCATTCAAAGCCGATTAAACCAGTTTTTAGAAGATAACGCAGTCATGTCCAAATTCCAATTTGGTTTTAGAAGCGCGCACTCTACTGGTCATCAAATCTTACGACTCACTGAGATAATTGAAAAGGGTTACGAAAACAAAATGCACACGATAATAACACTTGTAGATATGGCGCAAGCCTTTGATCGTGTATGGATAAACGGCTTATTATACAAAATGAAAGATTTGGCAATCCCTGTTTACCTATTAAACATAGTTAAATCATTTTTAACTGATAGAACGTTCCAGACAAGAATAAAAGGATATACCTCATCAGTACGTAAAATTAATGTGGGAGTACCGCAGGGATCCGTACTGAGTCCCTTGCTATTCAATATTTTCATGCACGATGCTCCTACAACACCAAACTCTGACATCGCAATGTATGCCGACGATACAGCAGACTACGACATTAACCTAGCCGCAAACAATCTGCAACAAAGTCTGAATCATCTTAACTCATGGCTTAACAAATGGTTTATACGAATTAATCCCAGCAAATGTGATGCCAAAATTTTTACCTTGAGTCACCCACAAGACCCACCTAACATCGTTATCAATAATGTACCTATCCCTTGGAATCCGAAAGATAGCGCGGTGAAATACCTAGGGGTCTTTCTCGACCGTAGATTAACATGGAGTTTCCACACCAATAAAAAACTGACTGAATCATACGCAAGACTGGCCATGCTCTATCCCATCATCAACAAGAAGTCAACATTGAAAATAAAATGTGGGGTTCTCATCTACACGACCATCATTCGACCAATTTTTACATACGGGTGCAGTATCTGGTGCGCGACATCAAAAACTAATCTTCGCAAACTCCAAGTGCTACAAAATAAAATTATCCGTATAATAACAAATGCACAGTGGTACGCAAGAAACTCGCAGCTCCACCGAGAAACTGGAATCCTGACAGTGGAAGAATTCATAAAGAAAACAGCCCAAAAATTTTATGATAACATAAATCAATGCAGTGGTGCGGTTCACTACAACTTGGGCACTGAAAACTTACACACCAGACTTAAAGGAAGTTACCTATTGATGTCCTAAATAGTGAGAATAATTAATCTAAAAAAAAAGTGTAAAGTTTAAATTTGACTTATTCATACATTTAAAAAAAAATACTACATGGTACTATGGTGCAGTCTAAGGAGCAGAAATAATACAAAATTTAAAATAACCAATAATAATCTTTCAGTTCACCCATCTACAGAACGTTATTTACACATTTAACTGAGACAACGACTCTATAAAGCAAGCGATCCTAGATATTTACTAAGAAAGAAAAAGTATAACAACTTATAAGTCATTAGCTATCGTCAACAAAGGTGCGAAGCGAAATTGGGTTGTTGGTTGTTAGACTTACAAAGCATCGCTGAAAATTACGAGCTTCTATATAAATTAATTATACAAACTTTTAAGTACAACAAATTAGTCTCAGTAGGGCACAATATTAACGAGGAGCATAAGTTGTCTCAATTAAAACTAAGGGCCTTAATGGCTCGGTAAAAGTTTATACATGATAAACAGGCATTTTAAAACAGATAAGTCCTATTTAATTCAAAAATATAATTTAATGTTGACTTGTGCATGCACTGATATTTGACAAAAATAGAATAAGTTTCAATAATTGATGCCCAAGTGTACTGAGTTTACAAACGTTTTACAGTAAAACGTATTAGAATAAACAATTCAACTCTTAAAGTTAATCGATATTTTTAATGCATATTTTATTTAGTCAGAATATTGGTGAAAGAGAAATGTTTATAATAATATTTAAAAGTAAAAAATATACATGAGAAGTAAGACAGAAGTAAACTTTTTTTTGCAGAAAAATACTAACTACGTAATAACAAAAAAAAACAGAAAAATATGACTTTAAGCAAAAGCAACAAAATTTATGTAGCCCCAGGAACTTATAGAAAATAAAATGAAGTCCGATCAAACAGCAACTGTAAAATATTAGTAACCACAAGTCAAAAAGTACCTAAATATAAAATAATAGCTCCAACGTAGACCTACACACGAACATGGTATGCTATATAACCTCGGTGTATCCTATTCGTTTCTCATCTCCTTTGGTGATCGAAGCAGGTCCTGTATTTTGGTGGTAGTAGTATAGATGGTTTCTAACTTGTGTTTAACTAAAATTGTCCCTATCCTGCCCGTAATTCTGTTGATATAAAGTAAGAAGGCATCATCTACCACAACAGATTTCGGTTGTGTTTTGCGTGCACACCTGTTAGGTTTCGTTGCTCTTTTTATGTCTGTCTTCGAGTAGCCATTCTCTTCTAAGGCTTGTTTCAGATGTTTTAGTTCTTTATTTATGAAATAAAGTTGGCATATTCGCCGTGCCCAATTTACCAATGTTTTTACAACTGCTTTTTATTGATTTGGATGTTGATTCGACTTCTTGCGAAGGTGTCGGTCCGTATGCGTGGGTTTCTATACATAGTGTGTTGTAAGTGTCCATTATCCGATCTCATCACTTGTATGTCTAAAAGAATAACCCCATTGTTCGATTCCAATTTGAATTAAGATGTTTAAAAAACTGCAGCAGTGTCTTTCTGTCGTGTATCCATATCACAAACATGTCATCGACGTATCTTAGTTGTACCACGTGTTTCAATTGTGATGTATCGACGGCAATCTCTTCAAATGTGGTAGTAGCCTAAATCTTAATTTATCTCTCTTAAAGGGCAAAAAGTAGAGCGCCATCCGAGAGATGTTAGTACATACCAAGATGTTATCTACAACGAGCAGATTTACGTCGGAAGCGAACCCTATGATATCAACAACGGTTTTCCACCACCATCCCTACCACAATAATACAAATATAAAAACTAAAACGCACGGGATGGTAACTTAATCCCAACGACTCCTAATGCAGTTCACGTTTCTTGAGCTTGAGCAAACAGGGCAAACAGATCTTCAACCAACGCAGCGTTCCTGATTTGGCTGCGACAATGGAAAAGCCAAATAAAAGGAATATTGTATTGCTTTGAACGCGCATAGCGTTGCTGCCGCACCAGCCCGAAGTACGGGAAGCACCACCACTCTGAGGAGTGCAAGAAGCTTTGGGGAAAACCCATCATTTGCGCCAATTGCTAGGGCTCCCATCCAGGCAGCTTCCGGAAATGCCCTGCATTTCTCAAGCCGCAGCTTCCCCCGAAAACCCTCAACATCGGGGCTAGCAACACTAATTAGCTCCTCAGCGGCCGCCGCAGCACCTTCCACCGCAACCCAAACACCTGATCGCCACCTGCATGTGGTTGCAAGGTTAATGTCCTGCAGCAATAACATAGCCACCGTCCTTGATATGTTCAAGACCCCCTGATCATATGGGTCACCAATAAGCTTCCCCTACTCTGGAAGCGCCCGAATGGCAACCAATGTATAAAAGTTAGGGGATTAGACCTGGGTACCTTGTCAGCCAAGAATGTTCTTAATTTACAATTAGTCTTAGATGTCCGCTGCAGTTGTGGCGTGCTAGAAGTACGGTCTAACAGAAATAAAACGAACATCTCAATACATCCAAACACCGGCCGTAAAATTAATTAAATTTAATTATGCTAGTGCCCTTATTAGATCTAACATTCAAGTTAAACGTACAATTATTGCAGTAACATTGTAGAAATGGTTTGGAATCTGATTTGAACACTCTGCTATAGTGAAAAACTAGCGATTGAATTTCAAGACCTTTTGGAAAGTTAAATCAGCAACAAGTTTGCGTATCGGACAACCATATTTAGCAATTTACTAATATTAGAATTGCAAATTAGTTGCTGAGACATAGACAAGTATTCCGCAAGGATTGCGCCGCTGATAAAAATTATGACAGCCTGCGTGCGAGGAAATCTTGTAAGAAAATAATGGGTTGTAGCCCTTGAATGAAATTTATTCAGAAACGTCTCTCATGCCAACACGTAACCTGCAATTAAAAGCTCCTGGCAAAGCTAAAAATTAGAGGGCAAAAGAAACAGCGTTTACTTTTGGCATAAACTGCATTGCAGAGAAGGATTACAAATTCATGAAAGAGGTCGCAGAAGCCGTTGCGTTATAACAAAAATATGGTAAAATATGAATTGTGAAGGTATCACCACGCCCAATTTTCAAAAGAGATGTAAAAATGATAGCTGCTGCATATCACAAAACATCCAAGGGGCGCAGTTTAGAACCAGTTCAATACTTTCTTTAAGAATCTAGCTGACGTTTTCATTGGTTCTTGAAACTTAAGTGATTCAATGTTGATTTGAATTTTATGTCAACTTTAGATTGATTATATGACAAATTGATGGCATATATGTTGGAATTGCTTGTAAATACCTGAGTATATAGCGTAATGCAAATGTTGAGTAGATGAAGACACTTAAAAGTATGTCGGAGACACGCGATAGTTCAAAATATACCTTTGTGTCGTATAATATAAAATATTGAAATATCTTCATGTACACAACTGATACGCTAGTGGTATGTTTTAGAAGCAGACCGTGCATCCATGCTTAGACAATGTGTTGTTATCTTTCATGTCTGCGTGTTTACTCATATTAACCTTTATTACATTTAACAAATATTTGGACATATAAATCTTGAAGTCAACAGTAGACTGTAATTAAAGTTTGTTGAACAAAGTAAAACATAATTTATTATTTAAAAGTAAAAGCTAACATAGTTAGGTATTTAAAATTATAATTTCCTTATTTGAAATATAAACTATGTTTCGTGAAAACATTAAAAGGTCGTAAACTTGTAAAGTTTACGTATCTCTAATTCCATCGTATTTAATATCGTCTAGAACAGCAACCAGCCATAGGGTGCTCGCGTGTAAATTTTTATTCTGTTTTTAAAAGGCACGCTGTAATTTAACTGCAAAGTTCAGATGAACACTTTTAGTTTATTTTATAGTAAAGCACCCAAGCAACAACTGCAACTACATCTAATACATTGCCAAACAGGAGCGAATATTATTTTTTGTCCTTTTCATTTCCCCTTTGTTGTAAGATTTGATACATTTATTGCCTTTATATTATAGGCCCATAAACTTGAAATAAAATCAAGAGTTTTCCATGTGCTGGCAATTGTGATAATTGGCTTATCGTACAATTTAACGAGGCACACATTTCTAACGTTTTTCTTTAAATTTTTATGGTTTATTATTTTATTTACTGCCTTAATTCTATTTTACCCGATCGTATCAATATCTCTTATATCACCAAATTTAGCAAGTATACCGTAGGTTGCAAACAGTTATCTAAGTTTTACTGATT
Source organism: Sinelater perroti (assembly GCA_036346155.1). Taxonomy (NCBI): domain Eukaryota; kingdom Metazoa; phylum Arthropoda; class Insecta; order Coleoptera; family Elateridae; genus Sinelater; species Sinelater perroti. Next base: position 17,056,548 of record JARFIY010000046.1, read on the forward strand.
CTTTGATATATGAAAGCCTTTTACTGTATCATGCTTTTTCTACACAGACACTATATTGCGTACCAAAAACAAATTGGTTTACCTTTAATACACTGTTTTGTGCTGTAATAGCCGTAACAAATTTCCATAGACTCTTTTAAGCTAAACATTACAGAAAAAAATGTCGTATAGAAGATTGGGGAAGAAATAAATTGGAAAATTTTTATTCACTTTCTATGCTTTTTTAAGGCCTTCATTGAAATTAAAATAGGTACACATGTTTATATCAAATTATTTTATCTTGTTATGGTTCTAGAAATAATACCCATATAGCTAAAAGCAACTTAACACATCGGATGCCAACTTGAACTAAAACATTCTTGGCTAGTGTATAGAGATGCTTTTATACACCCGACCAATAAAAATTTCCAGGCACGCTGACCGTAAAAATAAGTGCAAAGGTTATTGGCTACCAATATCACCTTGTGCGCACTGCAGGACACTGTCGTCTGGTTGATCAGCTGGACATATATTTAATATAGAGTGTATTAACAGACTTTCCCTTGTTAAATTTCAAATTCACCTACTGGTTGTTCAAACATGTTATGATGCACATCTTGATTTGTCTAATCTTCAGCATTCTCGGCAGTACTACAATATTCACTTTCTGTTTGGAACTTGCAGTATATCACGTGCTTTTTTAAGCGTAGTTATTGAGAATTGTTTATTTACTAAAACATCTGAGATTTTAAAGCATAACATTTGCTTCAGAACAAATATATATTTGCTTATATATTATTGCCAATACATAGGTTACAACGTGTTCTTGTTTGTACATCATTGTACATCAAGTAGTTTAAAAAAAAATTTTTTTGATCTTCAAATTCGTAGATTGCGATGAAAGCAAAAACAATGTTGTAGAAAAAGAAATTACGTATTGGTGTAGAAATTTGGGCAGAACTGAAAATGACTAAAAATTTATAGCAGGATTTTATAAACACTACAAAATACAATTTTGCAAATAAACATTACCGTAATATTTAGCAGAACTGAAAAGCCTCTGTTAAAGATAATTTTAAACTGTAAAATTGAAATTCATTAATATATTATAAGTGTTGCCCACAAAATTAACGAAACTAAAGGCCTCCAATTGTAAAATTGCTAATGAACGAGCAAATTTGTGAAAAGTAGGTGGTATAATCTTCAGGGCCTTATTTACACGTTCAGAGGTCGACTGCCATTCTAATAAAAACGTCGATATCCAACCTAACCAACTATGGCTCTCAAAGGCCTGCTAAAGCGTATTTATCTTTGTCGTAAATCTTCCCGAGTCAGTGGATGCTACATTGCATTTTATCTTGCCTCCACAACTCGATATTTCAAAATTTAAGTATAGCTCGACGACAGTATTTTTGTTCCATACCTCATCCGCAACAACAGACGGGACAAATTGAACCGATACGTTCTCCTACAACGTGCTTAATATTTTCTCCGAAGCCGCAAAACTTCAGAGTGTTCGCGTCAAAATTGAGCGCACCCTTCGCTATCGAACATTGTCGCGGATAAGTCTGAGCTATGGACTCGGAGGGGTCGTAATCTCCTCATTTTCCCTGTTATAAAACATTTATGCTCGAAATTTCTTCCCGTGCGCCGCCTCAAAAAGGTAGATAAGAGGAATAAATCACAACCGCGGGCGGTGCCGCCCGATTGTCTGCGAAATTATTTTATGGAGCCGCAATGAACGAAAGGCTTTCGAGTTTGCAGACACATACCTTTGGTCTAGAACCATCGTGTTGGTATGGCCCTGACTGGTCGAAGCTGGTTGCAGCCACATGGTTAAGATAAGCCGAGGGCTTAAGTCTGAGCTGCAGCCCCATTGATTAAATTACAAATTTTGCTAGTCCAACAAAGTATAAATCCTTTAAGTTACGGACATGTTCTCGGCGAAAGGCGCGCGTAGAGGAACGGCGAATTATAGATGCGTACCTGGCCGCAGCATTATTGAATTACTTGAAGAGAACCCACCCAAACATTCCTAAGGGGATTCTGATTTGTTGAGATAGGATAGGGTTTATTCACGAGCTTGTATTGGTCACTAAAGCCATTTGCTGCTAAACCATTTGCCCGCAAACTTCTGCTGCCGAACTCGAATTTCCCAACTATTCCCTCAACCCTTGCGCGGCACAATTGAGCAACAACGCGCGGCTGGGCTTGCTTGGAATTAATGGACGTATCGCTTTCTCCTTGATTTTCAAACGGAGCGGCAGCGCAGGTAGGCCACGCAGCAGCCCTGGGAGGCAGGTAATGAGAGAGGCGAAGCCTTAATAAAAGATTATATTGCAGCAGTGCGGCCGGGATGGGCGAGCCCGCCTTATCCGATTCTAAATGCTCTCATAACAGTTTGCGGCAAGAAAAAGAAATAAAAAATTTAGAGCCAGCAACCCTTCGGGATTTCAGCGGCCGCCGCGGCTGAGGCTGAAAGTTAATTTGCCGCTCTAAGTTGCTTTGACGTAGTCGGCTTTAAGCAGGAATGCCGCAAGTTTAAAACTGAAAACTTGATTGTAGCCGAGCTGAGCAGTACAGGGCTGTTAAATAATTACGGGCGTGTTTTGCGCGACTCCGGCCGCTTTACGCGCATGAATTTAGTGATCTATATTCATGTATAAGAAAGTTCGTTGCGCTCATTTGGCACATGGTAGGCAAAAACTCGACTGCGGGGTACCTTTTCCGCTGTATTAGCTCCAGTGAAGATCCATAAAAGAGAAACAACTTTTCGCAGCAACTGCTGTAATGGAAACCATTGATTTATGAAGGAGAAATAAATCTGACCGATAAAGGTCTTTTTTTCAAAAGCGACAGCTTGGAAATGGGATGTCTTCTTAATCTGTCGTACGCAACGTTGCCTTCAACTTTTCTGCCTGCTGACGTACACGCTCACCCCCACAGCCAAGAAAATTGTTTGTCGCAGAAATAATTGCTTCGCTTGTATTAATCTATTTGTATTATTTATTATCTTAATTTGGCGTGAAATTAATATACTGGGGGAAAATAAACAGGCTGGGGTGAGTAATAAGTTCGAGGGCTTCTGTGAGTGAAATCAATTAACTTATAATTGTAGCTTCTGATTGAGCCCAACATATTTTTGGGTTCATTAATTGTATTTCAAATTATCAGAAGAAAACATAGAAAATTGAAAATGTAATTGAGTATTGAAAATAAATTTTAGGGTCATAGAAGCAGCTAGAAAAGTAAGGTTAAAGGAAAAGTACCGTTAGAATCCATGCAGCTTCAAGGTTTTGAAAATGTCGAGGCGAGAATCGCGAATTTAACAACTCGTCAGTAGATAGATTTGATCGTTTCGCTATAAAAAGGAGTATCCCTTTGATATATTGAATTTACGTTAGTATTAACAAAACTAATTTAAGCTGTGTTTTGGAAACTGAGTTTACCTTCTGAACAAAATAAAGCTTATGTAACAAGCAGTACATTTCAATGCGGATACACTATGGTGTCAATAATTATAACTAAATTTAATTAACAAAAGTTAGGCTCAGTCAAGCCGCAATAACAAGATCAATAAATGCCTCCGTATTAAATGCATTAAATTGCATCTTCAGCACCTGACACCGCATCCGATTCATAACGGCAGTATTTTAATTCATGTGACCGCTGCCTGTTCAAACGAAAGGGCATTGCAGTAAACTATCTCATTAAAACTAAATTGTGAAAACGCCGCGTTTCGCAAATAAACATCCCTGTAGAAATAACCAAAACATCCGCTTTGCTGTCGAATGTGTGCTACATAGGTTTGCTCTTTGCGCGAAGTTCGAATTTTCAGGGCTACGAGAGCTTAAACGCGTAATCGCCGACAGGCTTTTATGTTGTGCTGCTCCACTAGCGCGCGTTTCGCAAACTGTATATGCGATCACTAGCAAGCCCTTTGGTGCCGTCGTCGATAGTAAAAATACGTGATAAAGAGGGACTGCAGAATATCTTCTTTGCAGTTTCTAACAAAGGATTCGTCAACGCTACTATTTTATTGGTATTATCTTATATGTGTATTAATTAAAAGATAATTAACATTTTCAGATCGAAAGCTATATATAATTGGATTTTTTATTAACAAGTGCATATTTAGAATTTACTTTTATACTAACAAAAATAAGAAATAGGCAAATTGTTGAGAATGTTATTAGCTTGAGGGAGGTCGATCCATCGATGATACTCCCAAATAAAAGGTTTAAATCTGACTTGGCTGAGGGATAAGGTCATGTTGCCACTGTTATCTTAGTTTTGTTGGTGTGATTGGTTCTTAAACTAGTTGATTTACAAAATCAGTGTCTCACAAGAGCATTGTGATACATACGGAATCTTTAGATCTTCATGGAAGGTCTGGCCGTTAACGTACCAAGGAGCACTTGTAACCCTGTGCAACATCTTAGAATGGAATTGCTGTAGAATTTTAGTATTTGACGGTTTCGTACAGCCTCAAGGCTGAGCATCTAGGTTGGCTTCAGATTGGCTTTGTAAAGGAGAACGGGGTTGGCTTTTTAATCATTTAAAACGTTTTCTTAACTTGAGGGTTAAGATTTTGGTTTTATATGGGTCGTCCAAGTGAGTTTCTGGTCAAGATGCGTCTCTAGATTTTTAACTTCCGACTTTACTGGTATTATGTTGTTGTTAAGTGTAATTTTCCATTTTTAAAACCAAATCTGGAGGAGATTAAGGTGACTTAAGATGTTCAGATACCGCTAAAGATTCATTGCTTATAGATACTATTGCTGTAGCGTCAGCACAAGTAGTATGCTTGGCACTGGCCAAAATTAAAAAGCCAGATGCAATGGAAGGCTTAACACGTTTTCTTGCGGAACTCTAGTAGTAAGATGTTGATAAAATATCGTCTACTCTAACTTGGAAATTTTTGTCACATAGGTATGATTTCAGTAAAAGATAATTTGACTTGGAAAAATTTGAATAATAAGCCCAGTGATTGATTTCACTATCTTTTGTAATAATTTTTTTTAAAGCTAAATTGATGTGTTTAATAATTTGATGTAAGTCAACAGTCTCTTCTGTTCTTTTTAGGGGTAATTTTTCAAATATTTGGACATTAATAGAAGCGTTTGTCTACATGATACTGGTTGTGTTGGCTATTTTTATGATTACAACGCATTTCTACTGAAGTGGATGGTAGTGAGCAATACTAATGTTGTCCTGGCCAGGTTACGTAAAATTTGTCCTTTTAAGAGATCGTAACTAGCAGATTTATTGGCATTGGTGTGTTTTTCCTGTGCTACTTCAGCAGGCAATAACGGTTTAATTGGCAAGGACAATTGAAATGAAATCTTCTATTTTTTATTGTTCTTTGCACTTGACTGCAGAGTTGTGAAGACTCTCGGTAAATACATTTGGTTTGTCAGTGTCCGTCCCGGCTTATTTGATTGGTAAAGCTCTCCATATTGTTTAATATGTTGGTTATGTAGTACTTAAAAGTTTCATTTTGCGTTTTCTTCAACGTAGTTTGTAAACGATAAGGAAATCTGTTGTAGATATTTTTAGTCCTCTGTTCTTTATTTCTTACTCTACTAGTTCTTTTATATGGCGGGGCATGTTGACAGTTTTAATATAATTGGATTCAGTAGGTGAAGCTTCCCGGGGTATTTTATATAAATCGTGTTAAATATTCTATTGTGTCGTTTAGTTCGTCAGGTCCTTTGATTCTAATTGCAAGACCAGATGTCGAAATAATTCCCAGTTTGCACGCTTATAAGTAAGCCTTGGTAGATTTTTTATAGATCACATTTTAACCTACTGCTTGTGAATTATCGGTGAGTATCAGATGTTAAGTCATTACCAGATTTGATATTTAAAATTCATTAGAGTGGCTTTTGTTATCGCAAAATCTAACAGATATGGGATTTTGTTAAGTGTGATAAATAATTCAAGGTTAGATTTTGAATGGAACGTAGAAGGTTCCGCCCTATCTGGGTAATTAAACGTGATTCCCATGTAGTGCCTTTGATGGCAATTGTTTATGAATTTATTATTAAACTTTTGTTTTGTACTAATTGGTAGAAATACTATGACGAGGAGGGCAGTAAATAGCTACCAGAGTTAAAAGGTACGCACTAGTTTTAATTTACAGTAATGTGCTCGGAATGTTATTAGTTTGATATGACTGTAATCAAAGTGTTGTGAACAGTACGAATAGGCACTACTGATCCACCGTGGCCGTTACACCTGAGTGACTTGTAAAGTAAACTGTAAAATTTGGTATTTCAGTTACAGTTATATCTGTAGCATGACTTTCGAACATAAGAGGTATATCAATTTTTCGTAGTATGTCATTATTTATCCCATTTGCATTCCATAATGCTATACGTAATGATAAATCCATTTTAGGCTTTTATACATATAAAAATAAAAGCTTAGTGGATACGGTCTGTCCGTCGATTTCTTTAGCTTTTTATTTAAATTAGAAAGTGACTTGTCAGAAGTGGAATCAGAACCTACGCCCACAGGTGGACTGCAACCTAAACGTAGCGCCTTAGACCACTTGGCTATCCTGACACCATATCTGTAGAACACTGTTTCACGTTCCCACCTTGTTTAAACTAGTTTAAATATTTTGATATACTTTTATATTCTACAATAAATTATAACAGTTGCTCCTCGATTTGTTGTTTGCTGTTCCTACCAGTATTTACTTGGGCGAAGGCTATTCTGTTTTGTGGTGATTTTGGGCGAGGGACAGTTTTATGTATTGGTTGATTTGGTAAAAAAGAAAATTTATTTATAGTTGGTACTTGTGCTGGAGATTTTTTTTACCCTTCTGTTAGGAACTTGTCTTGTCCTTTGTAGATTTTTGTAAACTAAGCAGCCTTTATAATTGGCTAAGTGGCTTTCATAGCATAGAGCACATTTGGCGGGGTATTTGGAGCTTTTTGACAAGCGGCAGTGTTATGTTTTCCACCATATTTAACACATACATGTCTTGTACAGTAAGATTTCAAATCGCATGCATTCAGATGTTGTATTTTTCTTTTAACTGAAATTTTGATTTGTTCAAGCATTTTATTTGATATATGTTTTCGTTGTTTCCTTTTGGTTCAAGTTATCATAAAAAGGCACCAGATATTTTGTTGCTCGATAACGTGTCATTTGCAATGTACTTTGTCCTAAGTTTTTACTTATTTGATTTACTTATCTTCAGGATGGGACAAGGCATTAACTAATTAATGGGTGTTATTTAGTGAGAATTCTTTGATCCCTGTTGGAGAGTTAATCTTCCTTTTCTTTCTAAATGTTATAGCTTGCCATGCACTACTATTTTATCGTGATGATTCTTGTTCATTTGTTGTTTCCATGTCTTCATTACAAACTTTTTTCGCAGTGAGTTATCATTTTGGAGAGTTAAGTTAAGTTGGGGCAATCAAAAAGATGATATTTGGTGGTTCTAGGCTAGAAGAGTTTGTTGCATAAAATTTTGTGAGTGTGCTGAAGATGAATAGAAGAAATTCGGTGGAAATATTTGTTGATTAATTAGATAATTTACATTATATCCGGGTACTGGGATTTATGTTGGGTTTATGATGCGTTTTATACTTTCACTGAGAGCACCAACTGTAAAACACCTGCGTTATAAATAAACCGCAGTCAATTACCATTAAACTTCAACTTTAAAAGCAATAAGATAATCGTGTGCCCATTCATTGTGTGATAGCACACACAATTGCTATAAAACTGAGGCAAAATTCTATATAATTGGAATGCCACTACAGTTGTATTTTAAAATTCTAGTAAAAAAGTTAAGAAAGAAGAGATTGTCAAAAATTTCTGCATTTTATTGAATTACCAGAGCTTAGGCAATCTGATTAATTAAGAAATCAAAATTATAAGTAAGAGGCAAGTGATATGAAAACCCTTATGTAAAATTGAACAGATTAGTTGCAGTTTATTTTTGGTTTTCCCGAGGAAAATTTAAAAACTTTTCTTTTCATTAAATAACTATTCTCTCAACTTAAGCTGTCGGATTCTTTCCCCAGTGCAATAGAGCTCCTCTTTATTGGCATCTTCCCTTACAGTAAATTAGCTGCTCTGCTTGTAATTCCTCTTTTAAGAAAAGCTTGAAGATGTATAAGTGTCTTCTACAACTCTCAATAGTCTTAAAAGGTTCACGATTATTAATGCATATTTAAATTCAACTTTTGCATTTGAATTGATCGCAGTTTGCGTTCTGTAAAATATTCTAATAGAAGTTTGAATTTGTACATTTGTACATAGTAGTTGATGCTGATTTTTGCAAAAAAACCCTCATATTTAACGATGATTTCAATTTTTCTCTAAATGATTTTATGAATTGTCAAAATTGTTGTATGTGGAGTACTAAAAATCCCCGTGCTATTCAAGAAAAACCAATGCATCCATAAATATTTAGGACTGTTTGGTGTATGTTGTGGGCTGGAGGAATCATTAGCACCATTAAATAACAATGATTTGAACTTGAATGACTAGTGGTTTCAACAAGTTGGAGCCACGTGTCACACTCACGTGAAGCACTCAGTTTACTTCAAACCAAATTTCCTGGTCGTAGTATTTCGCAGAGGGGTAAAACTGAGGGGCTACCACGATCTTGCAATCTAATCCAATTAAAATTTCCTCTAGGATTATTTGCAGAAAAGGATTTATGTCAACAAACCGGCTATAATTTCAGAGCTGAAAGAGAACAGTAGACGTGTAATTGTTAAAATATGATGTGAAAGCATTATGGAAAACTTCGCTAAAAGAATGGTCGGACGTCAGCGGAGTCGTAGAGGGTACTTTCATACGTAACTGCTGCGCCTGTACTTTACATTGGTAGCAATAAAATTAGGATTTATCCAATATTTTATTTGATTCAGAAAAAGCATCCTGAAGTCCAATTTGGATTACCCTTTATAATGATATAAAAGGAAATTTGTAACTAAGAGAAATCGCAACAAGCGAAGTTAATTTTTTATATACGGTATCTGTTGAGTTTACTAGATACCATCTGGATTTTACAACCACCTCTTCTGCTAGACAGTTTTCTTGAAAGCTGTTTCGCAGAACAGTGTTAGGACATTTTCTTTAATTTCCTTTGCATTTTCTTCTGTTTTATTTATTTGCCTTTACTTACTCGCGTCCTTTTTATATAGTGCATTCCTTTATATTGAGATTTTTTCGGAACAAAACTTATGACTTTTTTTAAACTTTATTAACCACAATTTTACATTTTTAAAATAATATGATCGCATAAGACTTGAACGTTACGGGTTCTTTTGGCAGGATGTGAACGCTTGTTTAACATCTGATATCGGCTGGACACCTTTTTAATCTACCGTTTTGTTGCTGTTGTATTACTGGTGCCACGATACTAGGAGATTACTGTGAGATTCTACCGTGGTGTGATGCTCGTTACTTTGTTCTTGAATGATGCCGAGGTCAGCGTGAAGGATTTGATTAGATTTACAACAAGGTGCGTTGGCCATTGCACGAAGAATATTGCTGATATCTTTGGAGAATTGCTAATTTGGACCCTACAGTCCGATGCCATAACTTCATATAGATTTCATAACTGCCTTGTAAATCAGGATTGTATTTTGATAGACAGTTGGGATATTTTTCCCACAGTATAACAGTGTAATTCGTTGAATCTAAGGTCTACTTGTTTCCTTTTCTCAGATCCTTCCAAGTAAGTTTTTCATTTAGCTGTTAAAGAAATAATTGTGTTGTTGATAAAAACTAGGGGACAAAGGCTCTTCCTTAGCGAAGGTTATCTGCACTGACTTAGTTTCGTTAATCTTGATTTTCCACCAATTAACCCTTGCCTGTAAGATGTTTGGGTGGTCTTGCATGTATGAAGATGCATTTGTTGGATTTACGTTGTCTGCAAGAATAACTGTGTCGTCGACAAAGGTCCCAGTTAGAATATTAGTTGTGGTAAGTAGGTCAGAGATGTATGCAGTATATAAAGTGATGGACTTAATACACTACCCTGAGGAACTTCAGGTTTGATTGTAAAGGTGTTGGAATATACATCATTGAATTTTCGGCTGCTTAAGTATGATTTAAAGAGATTGAAGTATGATGGAAGTGTTAATTTCACACTAATGTCCAAAATACGGAAGTCCAGAATTTTTTATTTTTAAATGATTTGTCTGTTACATGGACGACGCGATGATACTCTTGGACTATTGAATTGTGTTGGCGGAATCTAAACTAGTGAACAGGGATTACATCTAGGGTAGGAGTGATACGGTGGATTATTAACCCTTCTAGGAGTTTAGATATGGTAGGTAAAAGGCTTATAAGTCTATAAGAGGATGCACGCTTTGGATTTTTGCCAGGTTTAACTATTATTATTATTATTTTCGCTGTCTTTAATTGTTGGGCCAATAATGAAGACGAAATAAATATGTTCGCATTTCAGTGTCTTTGGAGTAAAACCTTCAGCAAAATGTTTGCCAAAGAAGTCAGGACAGCAGTTTGCACTTGTTTTAGCTTTGCTTTGATCGGATACCAAATAGAATTATCATATCTGTTGAGGTTAGAGGTGTAATCATGGAATGAGTTGCTACGAACCTCCTTTAACTTTGACTTAAGTTTGTTGGCTGCTTTGTTGTAAGAAGTTCTGTTTGTTGATGTATGATTCTGGTGACATTGCGCCATAACTCTTTTTTTAGCAATGACTTTTTTATTTCTAAAGATATGGTTGTGATACTTTTATAACTTTCTAGTTTGGGGTTAGCATGATTAATCGCTTATTGCAGAGAATAAATTAATTTTCTATTAATCGTTTCTGAGACTTATAGGTTTATGGTTTCATTAAATTTCTATATTCGTCCTAATCGGTTGAGAGTTGTGCGGTCTGGGTGCCTTTTTAATGTTGTGTTTAATGTAGCAATTATTGGAAGTTTGGCCTGAAGAAGACCACCATTTGGTATCACATCCGTATACGATTCAGAAATTTTGCTCCTTGGTCGAACATTGATTTTCTTTCGATAAGGCAAAAGGTGGCAAGATCAACGAAACGTATTCATTTAGCATCGATTTAATGGAGTGAAAGGGACACACGGTTGAGAATAAAGAAAGTGTAGTAGACGAATATAATGATGATATCCCTCATCAGAGTTGTTTTATCGTCATCACAAAAGTGTTTTGCATCTAAATTCAACGCTGGGGCTCTGCCATTACCAAGCTCAAGAACTTTTGCATCGAGGCAGTGCTTTGCAGATAAAGTGAAAGTTCAATTGAGCAGTTAGCGTCCTGTACCTCAGCGTTTCAGGCAGCTCTTGTAATTAGGGTTGGGCGAGCAGCTAATTGGAGCCGAGCCGGTTGTTTGGCTGGGAAACCACGTAGCCGTGAAAAAGTGCGGGAGCGACATCTCCTTGGCAAGGGCCCTCGCCCGTAATTCGGGCAGCCGGCTCTGAGCGAACGGCGAATTTAAATCTCGCGTAACTGCTGCAAGAAGACGGCCCTCGACGCGCTCATTACTTATGTATCACCCTCGCCGCGGCGGCTCGTTCCGGAGATGGATATCCATTTTCGGGAAACAAGGCGCCCGCTCTGATGCCGCCGCCGCAGCGGCATTCCATTAGGGCTGGGCGGGCGCGCCCCAGACCGTTCTAATCGGTCGTCAGTCAAACCGAATTAGCCGACAAGTTGCCGGCAAATTAATTGACAAGGATTTGCGACGCACTCGGCGCGTGCGAATCAGTGCGCGGCCGGGCTCGTCGGGCGTAATCAGCCGGCTGATCTCGCGCTTTGTTCCGGCTAATTTAGGGCGCTGCGCCCTCTCGCGATACAGCCGTGGCGCAACTCATATCCGCTGATGCATATTTTACGGCGGGCATACGCGGCCGGCTAAATTGCTTGGAAACTTGTAGCAGCCGGCTTTGTCTCCGAAGTGAAGATGGGCGCGACGCTGGGCGATTAATTACGCCAGCGCGGCGCTGCAGTCGCGGGGCGGCTTCAGCGATAAGAGGATGCACGGAGTTCCCCGGACGGGGTCTCGCGGAGCTAAATCGAGCTTTTTATGGCTTCGGCTAGCTGAGCAGTTCTGCGGAGTTTGGTTTTATTGGGCCCCGCCGGATGCAAGCACACGAACAGGACAACTTCGACTAGTTCGATTTTGATATACCGCGCTCCAACTAACTGCTGAAACCTGCACAGCAACCTATAATTTGAACGATGTTTTCAGCGACGTAACAGCATGAAATATAATCTAATAAGTTATTCTCAATTGGGAGAGTTGTTTATCTCATTTTTTACTTGCAAAGATTCAATACGGAAGCTCTTATTGAGTGAGAATAATTGATGACTATTATCTACTACAAAGTAAGCAATACATCATTTTAATCTGATAATATTACGTCAACTGAGAGCTCAAGGCGATATGGTATTTTCTATTTCAATTACAAACTCGCTGAAATTTTTTTGCGTAGAAATATTGCTCGATTTTGCTTCTTATAGACATTTGCTAATATTGCTTTCTAGCCCAAAAATATTTTTAATTTATTTTCTGATATATTCACCTTTTACTTTTCCTTTTCTTATTAATCTTGTCTTATTACATTTTTTCGTTTAAGCTTCTTGTTTAGACAAAAATGTTTTTTCGAACTTAATTATTTCAATTTTTTACGATAATAGGCTTTTTCTTCTTCTTTAATCAGCCCTTTTCGTCCATTCTTGAACGTAGGTTTTCTATCCTGTGCTAGATCTATTCGTTTTGGGCCTGTAATATTCTTGATTTCATTGATCCGTTGTACGATTTTTTTTGCCTACTTTTTCTGGCTCATTTTAGTAACGTGTCCTGTCCATTTCCACTTCTGTCTTACAATTTTAGTTACTACGTCTTTTATATCTGTTCTCTGCCTTATACATGTGTTATTTTTTGTCGCGCAGCGATATACCCAGCACTACCCGGTCCATTCCTCTTTGAGCTACTTTAATTTTGTTTACCACTGCTCTTGTTAATAGCCATACGTCATTACTGCTATAATACGCTGGTTGTAGACTTGGGTTTTTTGGTAGTTTTCGAATTTTCCTCTAAACACATAGCTTAACTTTCCGAAAGCACTTCATCCTTGCTTTATTCTTCTCTTTAGTTTTGCCGTCTGGTTTAGCTTTTCTTTGGTTATTCTTTGTGCATTCCTCGTTGTCTATTGTTATCCTTTCTTCGTTTTCTTTCATTATACTTGACACATATTTCGTTTTTTCTTTATTTATTTTTGATCCTATTCTTTTCGACTCTTTATTTCATTCTTCCAGCAGCTCCTTAATTTTGTCTGTGATCTGCACCACGTCATCGGCAAATCTTAGATTATTTAGTGTTTCTTTATTTACGTTTATTTCCTTGTTTTCCCACTTTAGTCTTTTAAACACATCTTCTGATGCAGCTGTGAACAGTCTCCGAGACATATTATCTTCCTGCCTTATTCCTTTTTGTATATTTACATGCTTTGGCTCTTTTTGTAGTTTAACGATAAATGTTGCATTCTTGTATATGTCCTCGATTAAGGTGGGGTATCTGGAGTCTATTCTTCCGTTTTGAAGAGCGTCTATAATAGCCCAGCGCTCTACACTATCGAACACCTTTTCGTAAGCAACAGACGCTAGCTATATAGGTAGGTTATATTCTGTGGTTTTCTTTATTAGGACTCTGAGCGTTAACAAGTGGTCTAGCATTTCAATCATTTTTACGAAATCCAGCTTATTCAGATAGCTGATAGAAGTCAACCTTATTAGTTAATCTCTTTGTTATTACTTTCGACAGTAGTTTTATACATTTGTGATAATCGATCTGTATTTTGTTATTTCTTAATGTTTCAGGTATATTTCCTTATTCCATGCATTTGTTGAATAATATGCATCTTCTCTCGGAGCACACCAATTCTTCATTTCTTCGAGTGCATTTTTCACTATTGTTGTTCAATTTTCTTATTAGTTACCTTACAGTATATTTGTAGAATTGTATTTGACTCCCATCTACGAATGGTTTCTCATCGAGACTTTGACAGTTGTATACATAACCTTTTGATGTACTAGTTGATTACTAGTTTTTGAATATTTGTAAGTGCTTTTCTAAACTCTATATAAAAATCTAATATGGAGCCTAAAAAGAGTGGAGTATGAAAAACTGGTCTTACCATAGCAAAAGATAGTCGCCAAGGCAAAGAGTGAGCAGAAGATTTCTGATTGTGCTAGGCAATATGCCTTGAACAGGTCTACAGTAAGCACAATCGTAACAGAAAAAAATATAATGAAAAATATTTAAGCAGCTAAAGGAGTAACGAAAATTACATTTGAGAAACAAAAATATGCCATCCATGAAAAAACGGTAAAATTTCAAGAGAAAGTTAAAGAAATTTTTGAGAAATTGAAGGCTACCACTGGATAGTTTGAAAAGAGATCTGGTCTTAAACATGTAGTACACAAAGAGTCTGCTAGTCCACACAAAGAGGAAGCCGAGCAGTTCTGTCTCAATTTTCAAAAATTCGTCAAAAAGAAAGCTATTATTTACAACTCTAAGATCTATTAAATGAAGAATACCAAGAAACTCCCCGGGATGTGTTTTCTGAAAAGAAAGCACGGAAGAGGACCAATATCTACGTCTATTATTAAAGATCTTTCAAAGAATTGAAATAATGTCAAAACAATAGCCTTAGAATTATTGAAATAAATAAGCTTACGGATCTCTCCAATAACTATGCCATTAATCACTTCCTAAGAATCCTAAAGAAGGGAGAAAACTAATCAACACCGAGCAGATTTTTTAACAGAAAAAACAAGGCTGATGAAATGTATGATTATTGTTATTACATATAAATAAATGTAGTACGAAATTATATGTTTTTTATTTATTTTTTGAATCTTCAGAACGAATTAATTAAGTTCCCATAAAAATATATGGTAAGTCGATGATCAATTACACTAAATTCGGCTAGTGAACATTGTATTTGAACGGTTTATGTTCGTTAAGGATCACCAACCAATATATTTTTTGTTCTCATTTCTGTTATTGTATAAATTTGCATTTAATTATATCAATTTCTTGATTACAAAATACTTTTATAACTTTCAAGATATTTGACTATAGCTAAAGTTTCACAGTTATCAGAAAATTTAATTTTCTGTTTATTAATTCTTAGACCTTGATGTTATCATTTCAGTTATTGTTTAACTATTTTATTTATGATTGCCGCACACGTGTCCAAACAGTTTAGACGGAGCTGATAATTTTAATCTAAAGAATGAAGTTTATAGCGGTTGTTACTACAGATACAAACAACGAAGTATATAATTTTGTTTAAGAGCTGGTGGGCAATTTTTTTACAAAGCTCGCCTATGTTGATTGTTATCAAGCATAGGTTTCGCATCAGCTGACAGACCTCCTTAAACACGTTTTCATGTCTGAGTGTTTTCAGAAAAACTAGAAAAAACCCTTTTTGCTGTTACTGGAGACTAGACTTAGATGATCTATGAGAATATTAACTGTAATAGCTCTTTGAGGGGATGAAGGGCTGCTGTTTACCCGAAAAAGTTTTGATGTTTGCTTGATGGGATTACAACTGCTTTCAGAAGCTAAAACCATTAATTAGACTAAATACAGCTCCCAATTAGACAAATTGAAGAAATAAATCAACACAGAACGGCTGGAATTAACGAACAGAGAGGTCGTTATCGTTATTATTTGACTAGGAAGTTGTACTTTATCCCCCAATTAAAAAATTCTTTTTCAAAAAAGGGTTCAGTTCAATAAATGACATTAAAGAGCACTTGGAATGACTAGCAAACCCCAAAGATGTTGAAAAATAGCATTGTGTGGATTTCGGAGAGATGAGGAAGAATAACAAAAAAATTTTAATTACCTCAATTACATAAAACAAAATATTCATATACTACTTGCTATAAAAAAAAAATTTTGACAACGTTATAGTTTTAAGGTAAAAATGAATAAGTAATAAGCGGCACCACTTTAAAAATTAAAATTGAAAATGACAGCTAGCAAATAAAGCTAACAGCACGGCACCATTTTGTAGTGCCAAATGACGGAAGGAATTAATCGGATTACATAATGGCCGTGCACCGGATAATGCAGTCGAACTAAAAAATCCAAATCCTCTTACTGTGTTTTATACCTACAGAATCTCATGACAATGCGTTTAGATAGATTTAAAATGATATTCAGTCTACAACTAAAATTTGATATTTTGTCGATTTCAATTCCTTATTACTCTTGACAAACGTAGAAGCTATTACTGTTTTACTAGGTTAGAAGCAACATATGCAGCGGAGGCTCCCAGAAGCAGCCCTAAATGAGCTCGCTTAGCCCACCCCAGCTGCCGCTGGCAACTTCATCAGCCCAGGCGAGCGCGCCCATGCAACGCAACTCCATCTGCTATAAAATGCGGCTGATTAATTTGGTTTTCGATCGCCCGGCCGATGGATACGCCGCTGCAATAAATTAGTGCAGAGACAAACTGATATCGGTAAATAACGCCGGCGAATTATTTTTGTCGCCCTTTCTGCGCCGCCAATTTTCCAATTTCGAGCTCATCACGCCGGCGTTTCCGACCTAGGCGGAAATAACGTCAGTTTTATGCAAAGCAGTTCGCTGAAATTTGCAGTGCCTGGCTTCCCTTTAGAATGTAACCTAAGGGGGATAAATGAGGAAATATTCGACGGTACAGCAAAGTCTTAACAAAACACTAATGGGTTTTCGCCAAAAAACTTTTATCAATTTTCAAATCTTTGTGCGTGACACAAGTGATGAGGACAAGTGAAGGAAAATATCAAAAATAAAGTGTCAAGAGACATCAGAAGGAAAATTGATTGGCAGGTCCAAGTGTGTATAATTCAATTATAAAAAGCTTCATTACTTTTCAACGTCACGAGATAATCTGGGCGATGACTGAAATCGACAAGCCGTCGCGAGATATGGCTATTGTTGTGCAGTTCTTCGAGTGAAACGTCCTCCAGCTCCAACCGCAGAAACGTTTTCACGGTGATTGATGTCACCGGCCTAATGAGGTCTTCTAATGTCTTTCGTCCCTAGAGACAACGTATTAAATTCCCCTAGCACGACAAAATACATTGTCTTCGTAAGTTTATCTTTCATAAATTAGTGAATGAACGATTCGCTCTCTGTCCCCCGCGATTTATTAAATTCGGTTTGTGGTTTCTTAGAATGATGGGTTACGGTAATTGCAGTTTTTACTTCTATTTATAGTGGCAACGCTGAGGAAACTAAAATTTATTTGATGATGCTCAGGAAATGTACCTAAAAACTATCAAAGTGAGACTGATACAACTCTGTACCATTAAGATGATGGGACAACAGCCTCCGTGCCAGAATATTTAGTTTTAATTATCCTAACCCTGCTCGACGGAATTTCTTTTTGTTTAAACGATATTCCTTCAGAAAAACTATTTGTTTGCGACCCACGTCCTAAATCAATAACAAATAACTTATAAGTCTATAAGCAATTTCTCGTATCAGCCAAGTCTGCAAGAGGCTTAGTGCGGCGCGCCTAAATGCCTCCTTCGGCAGACAAAGTAAAGTTCCTTTATGACATGAATTAAAATACTCGATCAAACAGTCGCAAAAAGTCTGCAAACAATCCGCAGGAGCGGCGCGCCCCGAAATATCTTTCGCAGATTATGCCGGCAAAAAACGTCCGCTGCAAACTGTAAACTTTTTTAATATCCCTTCCAAGACAACTTGTTGATTTATCGACAGTGCAGCTTTAATCTCGTCCCGAGCTACCTGAACTGCTCCGCTACTTATCGGAAGCCCACGCCGAAACATGTGTTAGCGGCAATGCTTCGACAGATATTTATCGTATGATTGCCTGTCACTCAGCTGCATCACTTCAGCAAGTTCTGCAGGGCCGATCGCCTGGGCGTATGATGACAAGCAAACAAAAAATTCTCTAAATAGCGTCGCAGATAAGTTCGGAGAAAACCAATAATTTAAACAATCGGGCGTCTCGTTACACTTTATTTCATTGTTTCGAGCAGAATGCATCTCAAAATTTATGTATGATTAATGTACAAGGATTAATGTGAGATATTTGAGCTGTAAAAGTTCTGGAATATTCAATACACTCCTTCCCTCCCCACAAACTACTTATAAAAATTAATTTTTCCTAAATGAAAGATATTACGCTACTCACTTTCTGAAACCAAATTAAAATGTTCGTTAAATGATATTCAGCTTAGAAGTTGCCTTTCATAAGGATCTAGCGATTATAGATTTTCTAAAAAATTTCAATTATTACATTTATAAGAGCAATAGTTCTTTTAACTTAATACCTTGTCGGTTCTATATACGTCCCGTTGCCATTTCCCATGTGTTTAACGGCCAATTTTTTTGTGAACAATTGTATATATTTCCACGGATTTGAAGCTAAGAACAAATGTACCTACGAATTGTTGGTCATTTTTTTCGCGCTTTTTGGGGTTAAAAAGTGATTTAATTTTAGAAATAGTGTATGTTGGTGTTTTATTAAAAAGAAATTTTGTAAAATCTGGGTAAACTTATATAATAAACTGATTTGAGTTTCCAAGAAGGGATTTGTTATTATCTCAATTTAGCCGATGTCTGTCTCACTTATTCTTAGTGAATGCGGAATACGCAATTAAGTCCGTCGAGAGGTGATAAAATCCCCGGGTCCGTGGTTCCTTGACACTCAGGCAAGCTTCAATATGTTGTTTTTTTGAATACCCTAGGAAGTGGCAATTTGATTATGTGCAAATTTACACAGCTAGTTAATATTGAAACATTGTTTCATCCCATTTCCTTACATTTGCGCCAAAAAAAAACGTCTTTTATGATACTCGAGATAAAATACGTGATCCGTTCTGATAGTATAGAGCTATGTAGTATAAAAAAATTATAATTACAATAACAAAAATCTGTCATTATAAAATAAACGAATATTGAATGTAACCTCAATAGCGTTAAAAGTAAGCACTTTGTGATCTTACACGCTTCTTCGGACGTGGCGAATCAAATGACTTACATTGGGCGAGCGAGCCTTTGTTTTCAGATGGTTAAAATTTCCCACACTTTAGTTTTAAGGATCCTCAGTCCGTCTAGTTCTCGGATTGTTAATCGTTGATCCCTATATTAATCAATATTTTCTGGAGTTTCCTTCGTCTTCCAAAACACGAACTACTTTTAAAGCGCCCGTCCATTTCTAGTTGTACCATGCCTTTATACCGCACTTATTGCATAGTTTTGCAAATAAATGTTTCAGCGAGTATTAGGTAACTATTGTTTTGGCAATGATAACACGGAAAGATATAAAAAATATTTTGGAGGCTCGATAGATCTCCAAGATTTCCGTGAATAATTTGAAAAAAGAAATTTCGGATATAAAAAAATCAGTTTGATAGCCCCAAAATAATGCTTGGTGTCATTTAGTACTCTTGGAAGATTAGTACAACTTTTAATGTATTTCATGTGCTTAAAAGTTTGCTGAATGACATTATAGGATAAACAAAATAAAAGACACAAATAAAGTATTTTTATTGGTTTTTAAAATAATCAACATCCTTCACATTACTCTTCTGGTATCAGCCATAAAGCTTCTAGAAACTCTCAGCACAGACTTCTTAAACTGACCGCAGCACTTCTATCGCAAGTTCTTGCTAATGCATCAAATGGAGGTAATCTTACGCTCTTCAGGCAGAGAGGCAGTGGCTCGCAGACACCAGACCAGGGGAGGTAATGCATCCTGGTCCTTGCTAATAAAAGCTCTATAGGTTTTATCTTTTTGCTTTTATTGGTCTGTCAGCTTGTATAGCACAACTCAGGAACAGATCATCCGTCCATCTGGACCTCGCGGGCTAATGATCAATTTCACCACCATCAATCATAGAGTCGATCGTGCCAAATTTACCGCACATACTCTATCGTGTCTGGATTAATGACATCCGACCTAAACATGGCTCATTAGTCGTTTTATTCCCGTTACGCAAACGTTTGACTGATCGCAAACACACTGTCTTGTTCATGGCTTCCATTCCGTACACTTATACCAAGAATTTCATGCTTCTTCGTCGCCGTTTTTTTAATTGTAGTAAAAGTTGTTGCTAATTTGTTGTTCCATTGCTCTGTGATCCTTCTTCTTACAATGACTACGTTAGACTGTCTGCAGCCAGTCACGTGTATGCCACGCTAGATGGCATTTCTCTAACTGATCTCATTATCGTTGTTACGTCTAACTCTGACAGCTTACATAAATGTCTGACAAAGCAATCTCTTGCTAATCTCATTAATAACATTGATAAAGAACTATTTTATTTTATATATCGCCGCTAAGAAATATTAACTTTATATTGCCACTATGTCTTTGTCGTTTATTCAGATGATTGTAGTGTCTTCGTTCTGCTTCTGATTTGTAACGCACGTAAGTTTCTATAAACTAATTGCAATTTTTTTAATAAACAAAAAGAGTAAGCAGGCAAAAACTGTTAATGAAGAATGTAAGGGTTATAGAATTTTTTAAACTCAAATTCTTCTGGGCCAACCAGATATTTGACTGGTCATGTGATTTAGATGTATCTTGAAAGATTATTACACAGAAATCGATTACATTTATTTCAGAGCGTATCTGATGGTTTAATCTTGCAGTGAACTAAAATTTTGAAGAAATAATTGTAGAAAAATGTCTGGAACCTCCCTGTGTACTACATGATTCACTCTAAGTGGTAGCTACAATCCTAGCGGTAATTTAAATCTTGTTTTTATTAATATAATATGATACTGTAATTAAGAGAAATATCAGATAAGCTAGGAAAGACTTCCATATTGGACTAACTAAAGAAAAATATATTTTAGATTAAAATAAGACCAATAAGACCATTATCACATTTCAAGCGGGTCTCTTTTTGACGAGAATCAATTCTTCTCGTCGAAATAGTTTCGAAAAGCAATACAGTAACACTCATCATCTTCTGATTTACACGAAAAATCTTTTTTACTTGAATATTTCTTCGAGATAACATTTTTTTAGACATTTTTCGAGATGGTGTTTTACCGCATTATTTTTCATCTAATTCATATTTGTAAGTTTGTCTAGATTTTCTTGTCAAAATAGGAACAAAACCTTTCTCAGGGACAGAAGGTATATTTTCTTCTCTGATTATTAGCTCTTTTGCAGATGTCATTAACTTGTTTGTGTGTGTAGCCCAAGCATTAAAAATATTAACGAATCCTTTATTGTAAAAATATTTTTACTGAAGGCCTGTTTTGCATTTTACAAAACTTCTGATGCAGATTTGGCATATGCTTCTCAAAGTAACCTTAAAAAAAACTTCTTTATGTTTTGAAAAGAATTGGTACAAGATTAATTATACCAATTTGATTAAAAACTACACATCACAATACAGTCTGGGCATACTATTTTGGTAATGATAAAATAATTATTTATCTCTTGCAATGCAATTTATAGTTAGCAAACCATGTGGCGGATAGTTCACTAGTTATTCAGTCAGATTCTGAACAAGCAAATAAGTATTGCTTTTGGAGGAACTTCCGTTTTGAGTTTGTTTTTGAATCTTGTTCTTTCAAATATAATAATCGTAGGAATATATAACAGCTATGTTTAAACAACAAACAGATAGTGTTGGTGTTTGCTCTTTTTTCTTCAGATTGTAGATAAAACAGTCTCATTAACATTGAGTATTTCTGATAGACCAAAACCGTGTTTATTGTGAATAGCAATAAAGAAGTCAACAATTTGTGATTTTCTATTTGTTAAAGCATATATCTTGTATATTTTTAAATATGTTCACTATTTCATTACACTCTGCAACGTCATAAGCAAGATATCTCGTATTATTTCAATTAATGTCCAATAAACTTCTTTCTAGTTTAATATTGTTTTTTAGCGAAAGTTTCGTACCACAGCAATTTTTTAATGCTACTATGAACATTTTTAGTTTTGTCCTCGGCTTGTTGTTTCAGTGTTGCTTTTGGTACCTTAAACTTCCTTATTTAAACTGAAAGCGCCATTTTTATAAGCATCTAAAACTTGTTCTACATTTTATTTTTCATATATATTAACTTGGAGTACGGCCCGTGCATTGAAACAGTGTGGACGTGTGCGAGCCAAATTTTTTCCTGCGATACCGCCGCGCCTGAGTCGCAGCCTTAAGGTCAGGCGTACTTATTTATTTAATAATTTAATACCCATGTAATCAACTTTAATATTAATGTTTCCCACTGGCAATGGGAATAATCCGCCATCACAAAATAACTCCAATATGTATCAACAATATGGTTACCCACCCTCCTATCAACAGCAACAGTATACTGTAAGTAACAGTATACATTCAACACCACCACTCTTCGAACAAACACCATTAAAGCAGTATGCAGTGCCATCAATTCCACCGGTTCAACCCTCTCCGTATTATACAATGCTCGTAATGCAATATCTAAGGTTGTCTCAAGTGCAATTACCTTCCACGCAAACCTTGCCGCAAAATAATCAAATAGAAAAAGACCAGCAAGAAATTTTAAGTAATATCGGCGAAGACGAAAACATGGCTGATAATAATAACACTTGGCAAGTGGTTCCTGGCAATAAAAGGAAAAGACGGAAATATAACCCACAATTAACTCAAACATTCAACTTAACACAAACAAACCAATACTCTACGTTAACAGAGGAAACAGATGTACCAGGGGCTAGCAGCAACACTAATGCTACAGGTCAAACTGTTCAACTGCCAAAACCACCGCCAATCTTTGTTCAAGGTGTCGAAAACTATCAACAAATGGTAGCTAGCATCACGCACATAGTCGAAAAGGAACAATATACCTCTAAATGTATGGCCAATAATGTCGTTCAAATCAATGTTCACACGCCTGACTCATACAGGAAATTGACCGCCCATTTTTTAGATACCAACGTTATATTTAACACATATCAAAACAAGCAGGAGAGGGCGTATAGAGTACTTGTACGGCATCTACACCCCACAATCCCGACAAATGTAATAATAGCAGAATTGGCAGCAAAAATCATAAAGTTCGAAATATTAGCAACATCAAACACAAACAAACTAAAGAAGCCCCGCCGTTATTCTTCGTGGACTTGGAACCGGCCGATAACAACAAAGATATTTATAAATTGCAGTATCTGCAGAACCTAAAGATAACGGTTGAACCACCTAAGCAAAATAAAAATATAGTACAATGTACAAGATGCCAAAACTTTAACCACACGAAATCACACTGCAATCGCCCATATGCGTGTGTTAATTGCAGCGTTAACCATGATACAAGAACGTGCACCAAAAATAGGGATACGCCGGCAACGTGTATCTTATGCAATGGACCACATCCTGCCAACTACAAAGGATGTATGGTCTATAGAGAATTACAAAACAAGACCTACCCAAATACACAGCAACCAAAGAAACAACCTGCACAGTATAAGCCAGATATAAGAAATTTTCCTCCTCTGCCAAAACCTAATGTTTACGCTGATATGCCGCTGCATACCTGTAGCCACGTTACAGCAAATAAACCAGACTCATCTAATGACCTCACCCTCGCACAATTCCTTGCCGAGTTTAAGGGAAATGTTCAATCAACTGCTACAACAAAATAGCATGATCCTCAACATGCTCACAACAGTAATTGCCAAATTAGTTAAATAATGTCTAAATTCATACGTATTGCATTATGGAATGCCAACGGCCTCAATCTAAAAATTGGAGGTAGAAGTCTTCCTTCAAATGAACAAAATTGATGTACTACTCATAAGTGAAACACACTTTACAACAAGAACGTTTATAAAAATACCTCAGTACAGCATCTACCACACTGTACACCCAGATAATACAGCCCATGGTGGCGCAGCTATTATTATTCGAAACTCGATAGTTCATCATGAATTACCAAAATACGAAAAACCGTTCCTGCAAGCTGCCGTTATCGAAATCAGTAAACTTCCTAGCCCAATCACACTAGCCGCTGTATATTGCCCTACAAGACATAGACTAACCACGAACATACTACAACCATTCTTCAACACCCTTGAGGGAGATTTATGTTAGGTGGCGACTTTAATTGTAAACATACAAGGTGGGGGTCTCGATTAATAACTACAAGGGGTAGAGAACTTGAAAAAATTCTTACTAACAACAATTACATGCATTTATCAACCGGTAATCCAACATACTGGCCGACCGACGTGAACAAGATTCCAGATTTATTAGATTTTTATATAGCCTCGGGCATTTTAAGAAATTATGTGGACGTCACTCCTAGTTTCGATCTATCTTCGGACCACAGCTCTGTGTTAGCTGTCATTAGCGCTACAGTTATCCAAAAGCAGCCAGTACTTTGCAATAGACGAACTGACTGGGACAAATTTAAAGTACACGTCCACCGACATATAAATAATAATATAAGCTTAAAAACACCGAAAGAAATAGAGATCGCAGTTAATCACTTTATAACAACAGTCCAAGAGGCAGCCTGGAATGCTACACCAATGAATATCCAGAAAATCGAGTCATTTAATGTTCCTACAGATATAAGTGAATGAATAAAAGAAAAAAGGAGAGCAAGGTCAATCTGGCAACGTACACACAACGTTAATGATAAAACCACATACAATCGACTTACTAATAAACTTAGGAAGAAGATGTTAGAGGCGCGTAATGAAACATTCCATAACTACATAACCAACTTATCCAAAGAAGATCACAGTATATGGAAAGCCACTAAAGGATTTAAGAGACCCCAACAACAAGTCCCGCCGTTACGCAAAAACGATGGCTCCTGGGCAAGATCAGACAAAGAAAAAGTTGAACTTTTTGCCCAACATCTGGCAGACGTATTCACACCTCACTCTAATGAAATTGATGAAGATGTTAACAACTTTCTCGAAGCACCACTACAACTATCACCCCCTATAAAAAAATTCACAATTGGTTAATTACAAAATGAGATAAAATGGTTAAATAATAAGAAAGCGTCGGGCTATGATCTCGTTACAGGCCTTGTACTTAAACAATTACCACGACAAGGAGAACAATTCTTATTGGCACTCTTTAATGCAATCCTACGCTTAACATACTGGCCCTTACAATTAAAGTTTGCACAGGTCATCCTAATATTAAAACCTGGCAAACCACCAAATGAAGCTCAGTCTTATCGCCCAATTAGTCTACTGCCTGTCGTGTCAAAACTCCTAGAAAAATTAATATTAAAGCGAATAAACGAAAATAGTCTATTTGAAGAATGGATTCCAAATCACCAGTTTGGATTTCGCAAAGGACACTCGACCATAGAGCAATGCCACCGAATAACCAATATTATTCAGCAATCATTTCATAGTAAGAAATATTGCTCTGCTGTATTTTTAGATGTGCGGCAAGCGTTTGACCGTGTTTGGCACAATGGGCTTCTATTTAAAATTAAACACATCTTTCCACATCAATACTATCTCCTGCTTAAATCTTATCTAACTAATCGACACTTTCAAACCAAAGTTGGTATGGAATATTCACAACTGTATCCAATCACGGCTGGTATTCCACAAGGAAGTGTGTTGGGGCCACTCTTATATCTAATTGTTACTGCCGTCGACACCAACCATAACATTGGGGACATTTGCAGATGACACTGCAATCCTGGCATGTCATGAAGATCCACAAATCACAACTAATATCTTGCAAGAGGCACTAAGTACAATAGAGGGTTGGCTGGAAAAATGGAGAATTAAGGTCAATGAGACGAAGTCCAATCATATAACATTTACCACAAGACGATCACAATGCCCACCTGTAAGCTTGAATAACGTACCCATCCCGCAAGCAAATGCAATTAGATACTTAGGTCTCCATATGGACACAAGATTAACGTGGAAACCACATATAATAAAAAAACGCAAAGAAATGGACATCAAAATTAAAAAAATGTATTGGCTCATAGGAAGAAACTCTCAACTCAACAGAAAACAAATTACTGGTGTACAAATCTATCATACGACCAATATGGACATATGGCTGTGAACTCTGGGGTTGCGCCAGCTACTCAAATATTGACATAATACAACGTTTCCAGTCTAAGACATTAAGAAGTATATTCAATGCTCCCTGGTATGTTTCTCCACTTTGACTCCAACGTACAATATGTGCGGGACATAATCAGACAACGGGCTACAAGCCACCATGCTCGGCTAGTGGGACACACTAATAACGAGATTACACCGCTAACACAGCAGCCAGTAATGAGATGACTTAAACGGAAGTGGCCATGGGACTTGACAGAATAAAGAAATCGTACACCATCTCCTAAGCCTTCAAATGGAGGTAACGAGACTGCACCTCTCTTCAAATCTATTCCAAACTTCACGCAATTAGCTCATAGAATTTATTGTAATTAATTCTGATTGCTAATGTACACGAATTCAATAAAAAAATATATATATATTAACTTATATGGGTGCGTAAAAGAAAAACGTACTATTTAATCTGTAGTCTAGTAATCTAATTAAAGAAACTGACCCTACTATTAATTTCTTGTAAAAACAAAAACAATTGGTAATTATAAAAAACCACTAATAGGATATTTCCTTGTTTCTTTCTTTCACTAGTCCCTGGTGCCCTTAAATGTGTCGGACTCTAATAAATTATAAAAAACATAAATATTTTAAATACTTACTGAAAGACAGCCAAGACATGTTTACCAAATTAAACTGTAGCTTAAATCATTACATGAGTAGCCACAACAATAAATACAAATTCCTGTTTTTTATTCTTATACTAAATAATACATTGAAAAACAAGATCTGCTGAAAAGCATATAAGTTTTTAACAAAATGTAAAAATCCTATGATTCTATTTAAGAAGCGTTAATCAAAATTAATATACAAAATATTCCTAACACAAATATAAAACATTACATAATTTAAATATCTTCCTTTTTTTCTATTTTCTTCATATTTTATAAGCGATAATTTACGGTACAAAGTGAATTAAACTTTATTATTGCAACTTAAAATGATATTTGTTGCTGTTTTATTTTTAATTGTCCTTCTAGTTGAAAATATGCAACTAAGTAATTAGAAAATAATAAAATATATCTTTAGTTGTACGAAAATTGAAAGTGGTTTAATTTAAATCAGTGAATCGATAAAAAAAGAAGGCGTGTGGTAATTCTCCATTAAAATGCTGCTGTGCTTCTTCATAAAATGTTAATATGCAATTGGAGCCAAAGGAACCTCAATATTACATTTCGATACAAGGAGGAAAAGCGAAAGTAGCTAAATAAAGCCTCCAAAATCTACAGCAAAGTAAAATAAGCAAACAGATGTCACGATATCACACAGCTACAGCTACATCAGAAGTTTACACTCGTAGCACTGCTGAAAAGCCCTGAAAATGACGCCGCAACGCCAAATCGCTCCTCCAAAAGGAAGGAATTAGGAGGCGGGAAGAAGGCGAACGTCAAAGTGTCAATTGTTCGACTAATTCGCGTGTCGCGGCGAAATATATTGATGCAGGACGCTCACTGGTCCGGCACTCACATATTACTGACCACGGTCCAGCGAACAGGGGGTAGTCAAATATCGGGCCGCCCGTAGGGCGCTCCTCTATTAAGCATTTAGCGTTCATTCAATATAACAAACCACAGGCCACAAAACTGCTCGTAATTAATTTGTCCCCACAACCCAGGTGAGCGGGAGGCAATCAAATATTCGCTCTATTCGGCGGACAAAGCCCGGTTCGATGGCTGGCTGGATCAACATCGATCAGCTTTTTATGGCGGTATTGCGAATATTGTGTAGGAAACGCGTTTATAATAATTGATGGCTTGCAAAATGGAGAACAGCGCCCACAGCTAAGTGCTCGAAGATAGCAGCTGCAAAAAATTCAATTTGCGGAGTAGCTAAATAATTGGGGCGCTTCGGGCGAATTAATCATGCTCATTTAACAAAATCGTTTGTTGCGGCAGATTATTTAATTTTAATCTTTGTGCCCCGATTTTACATTGTGATTTAATTTAGCGAATAAAGGTAGTCTTTCTGTTGGGAAGCGTTCAGTCGTAGTTTTTCTGTTCAAAATTAATATCATAAATGCAGACCACGATTTCAAAACAAAATGATTTTTTGTAATTTCACCACTGCTATGTGACCAATTTCTGCCAAGTAATACATAAAACTATTTAATTAGATGTTCTGTTTCGTCGGCGGAGGACCAGATCTGCGACGAACAACGTGGCAAAATAAATCAGCTCAACTGTGCGACATAAACATATCAAAAAGGTGACACATCTCGATTGTGTCCAACCACATCAAGCAAATCGAAAACAAATCTCTGGCTGCTTATTAATTGGAAACGCCTGAACCGTGCCTAACGCGGCTGCGACCCACTACGAAACCAATTAACCCAGTAATTTTGGCCCGCTCATCTGAAAGCCCCGGTGCGTCAATTAATAGATTCATTAGAAGGATAAACCGGGCCGAACGGAGCTGCGTTAAGTATAAATCAAAGCGTCAGCGAACGCCTGAATGGCCCGCGGCTTTTACAGGAACAACCATGAGGTGAGCAGTGCTAGGCGAGCCGATGGGGGAGCATTGCGTTGAACAAACAGCGCCTCGGGGACTTAATAAAATTGCTTTGGAGATTTATTCTTCTGAAACAAGCTGCACGCTGCTGCTTCGCTTCAGGTGTCATTCTAAGTAGCTGGCAAGAGAAAGCACCTGTTGAGCCGCATAACGCCCTGAGGTTCAGCTAGTGATTATTATGCCAGTGCATTTTCAGAGGCAGCCTTGAAAGAGCATTTGGGTACATATTTTCAAACTGTTCTTTATGCCAGTAATATGCACAACGAAGTATTTGCTGTGCGTAACATAAAAATAGATTTTTTTAAGTTCCTTCGAATAACATTTGACAACTTAATAAATGCATCATATCTTCTTATGGTATTGTCAATACGATACACGATGTTGACAATATTTTCTTATAATAACAGGATTCACAACTAGAAAATAATGAGGTATTTTTGACTTAACGTTTTTATAATGTCAGAAAATGAGCAAGACAAAGTTTTAATTAAATTAGTAGTAAACTTAAAACATTTGCGGGAATGCATTTAGTTAATTTTATGGTCAAATGGAAACTAAAAAGTGAATGTTGACAATAGCAATGAATAGTTATTTTTCTCGTTAGGTTCTTCTAATTAACAATTATTACGGTTATGAGTAAAATTTATTACTTTAACATAGCAAAATATGCTGCATAACAATGAACCATACAGAACCATATACAATTTTCTTATCGCATTAACTGAACATAAATGCGGCCAACATCGAATCTAGTATTACCATGACTGCTTTATCGAAATAGATGAAAACAGACATTGCGATTTTTAAATATACATGTACTCTGGGATTTTCTAAAAAATGGTTTGCCCTTTTGTTTCAAAAACTGTAACACCGTAGAAGTTATGTACGGAAAGCAATGAAACTAATTTTCTTGTCCCAAACAAGAAAGGTCGAGTGGCGGGGCTTCCCATCCTGGCGTCGATGGAGGATATTTGGTAAATAGCTTGATCTATCTCATTTGCTTTTGAGCTTTTACAGAATGGGGACTGATATTTCAGCATCACATCACGAGGAAAAATGAACGGAGTCCCGATTAGCGATACGCGATAAAATTTTGGATTAAATTCGAAAAATCCGCAACCAAGACAGAAAGCCTTCGGAAAGAATGATCGAAAGCACAACTACTTAAGTGACATAAAACGTTAAAAGAGTTGAAGGGAGGATGTTGAGAATGAGCAACGCAAAGGCACCCATTAACGTATTGTGGTTCAAACGAAGTGTTACTCTGACCGACATCTCAGTGTTAGATTAACAGCAGATAAGGAGATCCTTCCAAAATTCATTATGCATGAAATCGTCACGACGGCACTACAGATGCGAAAAGTTTGTGCTAACTTTGTTCCCAAGGTTTTGCTTGACAAACAGGAAAAAGCCGCGATTCCTAAATTAAATCAGCTTGAAGTGACACCATTTTGAAACTATTAAACATGTGCAGGTTGTTGTAACGACTTCTTTAAAACACATTCCAGTTTAAAATTTTAGGTGAACTACAAGGATATTATTTTGAAGAATATCTTAAATTAAATGATTTTTTGATCGTATCTTGTACAATAACACATTTTTTTATTCAGATCAATGAATTTTTACTAACATCATCTTAAAAACTTTATAAAATAGTTTATTCTATTAGGAATTTTTAAACAAAAATTATATATAATGCTATACATTCAAGTCTATTGAATGTTTTTGCTCAACAAAAAAAACCTAAATTAACCACTTTAGTTCTAGTGGAAAATAGTGGAATTTCTTCATACACGCGCGCAACTAATTGGTGTTGTGGGGCTTTTGGTAACACCTACCATCAGTTTCACTGTGAGAATTAAATTAGCTGCGACCAAATGTCGTCTCCGCCCGTCTCCGCCCAGACGCAAACCTTATTTCAGTAAAACTAACAGACACACATACGCATCGGGCTCCAAATGAAATTCAGTGGCAAGAAAACCGTTTCACTTGCGAATAAACGAACAGAAGTAAAATAGAATAAAGTAACGTCGTTATTGCTATTGCAAAAGTTTAAATAACGTTCAGTTTAAAGAATTACTAGACGAAATTTTTTTATTGTATTCAGGGTCTAACTTTCAATAAAAATTCATCCGAAATAACTTCAACTGACATCTTACCAATGTATAAATACCGTATAGATTACAGACTAAAGGAAAAATAAAGTCAGGCGCCACAAATAAAATAGATGATATTGTCAATAAAACATAAAATACAAAAAAAGTTGTTGTGGAAAAATACAGCAGTAAAGTAGCTTATGTGCATTTCTTCTCCTTTAGTTATCAATTCTCTCTATTGGCTCCGAGTGGTTTTAATTCTGCAGAGTTGATAAATCCCATATTTTTAATTGTTTGTTGTACATATTGCAATCTCGGTCTTCCTCTAACTTTTTCTTCTGTAGTAGCTCTTAATATTCCTTCAAAGCGTAAAGTGTGCTTTATAAATAAGCTAAAATATTTCTGATTTGTTTCTCTTTTATTTCACAATTTTTAAGATTTCTTCGTTTATTATTCTGTCTGGTCATTTCATTTTTTTATTTTCCTGTAGCACTACATTTCTAGCGCTTCCAATCTTTGGTTTTTGCAAGTGCGTAATATCTAGTTCTTACAACGATATAAGACAATGCCTTAGTTATATTGTTTCTAGGGTTTATTTGATGTGAGCAGGTGTTTTACCTTACAGAATTGCTGGAGGTCTGTATTTTGTTTCTTATATTAATTTTCCGCCCGTCGTGGTAAGAATCTCAGACATCGAATTTATTTACTTCTACTATATTTTTTTGTTCTACTTTAATTCTCGCCGTTCCGTTTTTGTGTCTATAAGTAACAGATTTGTGTTTTTTTTATTAATACTGTAAATATTTATTTCTTTCAAATAATCGGTGCTCTTCGAAAATATCATTTGCACATCTTAACAGTTAATTTATGTTTAAGCCCTTGTTTTTCATTTCTTTTACTTTCCCCAAAACTTACATATATGAGAGCAAAAAACGCTCAATCTGATAGTGCGATTGTGTTTACATTCGTATGAGTGGCCTTATTTTTAAATCGCTATTATTATGTTTTTTGTGAAGTCTTTTGGAAGTTCTGTAAATCTTACGCGTTAATTTATATATTTTCTGGACGGTAGGTTTACTTAGGCATTTGATCATTTCCACTGGCATGTTAGCTGAATCTTTTTATTTTTTGTCAAATACTTGAGCTTCCATTACGTTTGTTTCGGTTTCAAGCAGAGAATTGCTACTGTTTACTTCTTTATGCGATTTCTCCAGGTATCTTTTCTATCTATGCCTTATATCTTCTTTGCTTATTAGGATTTTTTTATCTACTTTATTATCTGATACTTTAACTTATATCTTAGATAAGCTTTTTACCTTCTTGTATGATTTTCTCATTTTTGTGGATTCCGGTACTCGGTTTAATTCTTCACATTTTTCAGTTTTATATTTTTCTTCTCTGTTTATTTGCTTCTTAATTTACTACATTTTTTGGTCTTCTACTTTAGCATTTTTTTTATTTAAAACTTCCTTCTAACACTTCTGTTATTTCTTTTCTTCCTAATTATTTATTAGCTGTCTGTTATGTTTTTAATTTCTTATAAATTGGTTTCTATTTCTTTGTTTTCCATGTGTATTTAATATATTCTTTTACTAATCTTTTCTTGGATTTCAATTTTTTTAAAGTTATCTGTATTTTACCCATGTGTTTCTATGTTTATGTTTCTTTTAATTTCAATGCAGCTTTCATTAAAACTGTTTTGTAACTGTGATTGTGGTTGCTATTGATATTAGCATTTGGATAGATTCTACTGTCCTATATTAGGTTCTTAAGTATTTACTTTGTTAAAATATAGACAATTTGGTATTTTCTTTTTTCTTCTAACATTATCTAAGTGCACCTTCTTTTTACATCATGCTCATATATTGCGCAGAATTTTAATTAACGACCTTCTTTTACATTTCCTTTTAATCCAAATTTTTCTAAAATCTTATTGCTTTCCTGCACTCCTCTCACTTCTGATTTTCAATAAAATCAGAGACATGTGAGATAAGACAAACAAAGTGTTATGTACACAGATCATTTAAAAAAGCTGTATTAAGAAAACAGAAAAGAAGCTGTTTAAGAAAAAATTCCAATAATCAGAGAGAAATTAAGATGAAACTAAGGGAGCTTAGGTTAATTAATGGTTGTAGTGCCGTAAAGTAATTAACAGTTAATAACAAACAATAAATTAATCAAAAGATGGAAAGAATACTGCATATGTACGATACAAAGAAGTAAATCTGATACAAGACAATAAAGAAGTGAAATCTCTAAAAAATAGTGAAGTCCGTAGAAGAAGTAGAATATTGAGAGCTTAAAGAAGTCAATTGGGGGTTGACGACCATCACGTAGATTTCTTCAACTATTCATACAATTTCTTAATTAAAAACGTAGGGGATGCTAGCAAAATCTTAATTTATCCAGCATCTATTCTAACACCATTCACCACGATGGTCAATTGTATTATGTGGTATGTAAGTTTGAACAGAAGTCTTAAAAGGATAAGTTACTATGTAACGGAATCTTATATATCTTGCTATGATTTACTTTATTTAACAATTTTTTTCTATATCTCCGTTTTAAACTTTTCCGGTTTCTACCGGCATTAATAATAACAGCAAATACCTTATTGGACCTGTAAATCTGCTGGAAGACACTAATTATATATTATATTAACCACTTGTAAAGTTTCGATCAAATATTTTTATTTTCTTATAATAATAATAATCTCTAAAACACAATCGAAGCAAAAATAGGCAAAAAGAAAATTGAAACAAAAAATAAAACTAAAAGCTTGTATTTAATTAAGCGGTGTGTTAGGCTTGCTAGATATATTTCTCGGAGAGAGATTATTTTGTAATCCAACCTTTTTACTTTTCCTTTGTCTTCTTGTATCTTTTATCGGTGATTTATCCCAAATTCCTATTTGAAGCAGCTCAGATCGGCTGACCTCTAGATAAATATATCAGGAGGGAAGCAACATCATGAACAAAATTGGTTAATATGCAAATCAAACAAATATCCTATCTTTTATTTTGTTTGTCTACTCATTTGCACCCTTTTGTACCGTTTTACAGTTTATATAAAGTTCAAAAACAAAAAAATTATCTTAATAGAAATATTAACTCCCTCCTTAGCCTAACTGTAACTCATTGTAATGTCTGTTTACCTATCCTTAGTTTCTACAATATTTTAGAAATATTTATCATATATTTTTTTGTGCCAATTTCAGAATTATTATTTTATTTTTCGAGCCTCTTCTTACACGGTTATTTCGTTAGGAATTCCTTTCCTTTCACCTTGTAAAATTCTACATAAAAATGTTCTTCAGTAATCAATTGTAAAAAATTATCCGCATCAAGACTGGAATAGACATTTACCAAGTTTCGTGGTAAGAATACAGAACTATTCCTTGCCATCAGTGGAGTCACTTATTTCTTTTAAATTATTATTTGGAATGTACTGACACTAAACTAATCGCCCTCGCCAGAGAACTAAATTCATGAGGATTGAATCTTTTCCAGCCATTATTGCAGGCTTTGTTAAGTAAATCTCGAATTTTGTAGAGTCTATTGATGTGTTTGCAGTTTCATAGTTTGTAAAATGTCAGTATTCTAGTAAATCTAAGAAGCGGCTTCTTGACATTATTTTTTTATACGAGCGTTAGAATGTACATCTTTGGTTGATCAATAAAAAGATGTATTTAGCATATTAATAATTGTCAACAAAATCTTTAAACGTTTTGCTTTCATTTGTTGTTCTATAACCAGTCTTTATATATTTTTGAAATGTGTCGTGGTATTTAAGCGCCGTTTAATTTATCTACTGGTTTTCTTATACTATTAGCGACTATTTTCCCATATTTATGTTTATAAATAATTCTACAGCCTTCAAATTGAACCAGTTTCTTGATTTTCGTCTTGGTTATTAAGATTCTTTGTGTCCAAACCATTATACCCATCTTATATAATCATTTTATGGGTCGCAATCGTTATTCTTATTGCGCGGATAACTAGTGTCAGCAATGATTTTTTTCTATTTATTAAGTGGCGAAGCGAAGCGGAGTCACTTACTAACTTCATGTTGTCCGTCTGTCTATCGGTCCGTCCGTCCGACCAAAAACTCGAGAACGGCTGGGAATTTCCAAATTCTGTTTTCACCAATCGACAGGTGACCGAAAAGGCTTGTTTGCTAGTGATTTTGAAACTGATTGGTCAAAGGTCAGCTAGACTAGAGGGTTCTCAAATTTGGGAGACTGCTTCGCCACTTCGCTATGCGTTGCAAGCTTTGCAGGTTTATTTATTACTTTCTTTGCTTCTTATATAGATCTATTTGTTAAACACAACCAGCAAAATTTACTTAGTAATTAAAAATTTCTAGCCTTCCAACTCCATTTTGGCAATCTTGAGTTTTAGGTAGTTACCACATTTAACCACTAATGATGTACAGGGTGTAACTATTTAAAAATCAAACCAACCAAGAAGGTATTAAAAGACATTATATTATTTCCTTTGGTCGACAATATAAATCACAATTATCCATTCTTATGTTTTACAAAAAACAAATAATTATGTGATATCATTGCTATATTCACAATGGAGGCCCTAACACAAAATCCGTTCAACAGCGGAGCATCTGAATACAAATGCAGCTTTAAATCTTTCTTCCACACATTTATTTGAAGTAAGAGAATGAGTTTTCGTTGGCCCTTTCCCCTCAATGACACATGGTACAAAATTCCAGATTTATTTCTCAAAACCAATAAAAGTGAAAGAACAGCTGGGGCTTCTAAAGTTAAAAAATCCTTTGAATGCAGCACGGCCTCTTAACGGCCTCTTGTACAGCAAATCTAAACAAATGTAGGCCATTTCGCAACCCCTCCAATAGAACATAAACCCTTTCATATCCCGCCGCAATCCGACACGCACACATCGTCCTAGTACACACACTAAGTTATTCTGAAAAACCTGAAAACGTAAGCCGCAAGAGCGCCGCAAATCATACGCCTGTCGCCGAAGCAGGCCGCAGCCAGGCACGAGCCGCCCTCCCCGTCCTTGAGGAAATATTAAAGCGGGGTCCTTCCACTAACTGCTTCAGTTCTAATCCATATAATACTGCAATAAATTCCCGCGGTGCAGCTCCATTATTCCTTTTATGCACAGCCGCGCGGCGGCTGGGACTTTCATAATTTATACTTTTATGTGAATTAGGGCCGCGACTAACGAACGGCGCGGCGCGCCGCGGCGCTGCTTAAAATTAAAAAGCGCGGCCTGCAGCTGCTAAATCTGTAGCCGAGCTTCCCGTTCCTTTCCACTCTCGCCTTACCAAATTGCGTAAGTAAGTATCGATTTGTGCAAACGAGCTCGATCGGTCTTTAGAGGATATAAATTGGGAGCCAATAATTAATTTGGCTTATCTGGGTTATTAATACCTAGGTATTTGCAGAACGTGCAGATTTGTTTGTTGGTTTGCATACCGCATGTTAAATGACATGCTTTAAACCTCTTTATTTATATCAGAATCTTCAAACATTTTCATCTTTCGTCATAGTAAACGTGTTTAAGGTAGGGATAATTGGAATGAAAAATTGTCTTGGTCTTAACAAAAAAACTTGTCAAATACATATACGTTTTGTACTCTGATGTGGTCATTAGCGATGTGATTATCATGTAGATCGAAAAAACGTTGTTCAGTTAAAAGTATTGATTCCGTCTAGAGGAGCTTTTAGTACATAAAAAAGCTTGTTTTTAATTCCGCGTATTCCTTTGAAAATTGTTGATCATTATGCCAATTTTAGTTGAACGAATGTGAGTTCCCTCAAGTTTCAAAGCCATCATGTTTTTATCTTTTTGAGTTTTTTTTTAACGGGTATTTCACCCTACATAAGTAATTATAGTACTTCGTACTGGGCTTCTCGATATTTATTGCGAAAAACTAACAAAAACAAATGTTTAATGTTGGAAACGTTTTTATTGTTTATCAGCAAATTCTCTCTGGCGGTCAATACTTTGTTGCATACGTGAAATCAATTTTAATAGCATTTTGTTCCATAGCGAATGAGGTATTTCCAAAACATGGATTTTGAACGCACCAATCGCCTCTTCCGGCCTCGAAAATAGTTGTCCACGCAGTTTGTTCTTCACTTCTGGGGCCAAATCAGTACTGTAGGGCAGACCCATCAATTCGATGGTTTGAGTGTTCAAAAAGTTTGCGTCAATGTGTGTGAGCTCGCAGTGTCATAGTAGAGAATCATCCGGCGTCGTGCGTTAGTTTTTTTTATTTCTCCGAAGACTTCTGGCAAACAAATGGTTGTGTACTATTCAGAATTGGCCGTTTTATGATTCTCTAAAAAATTGGTTGCGATATGTCTGGTTCTTCCAAAAAAAGCGACCATTTGCTTCGAAGTGCTTCGAGCACGAACGACTTTTGTTGGGTTTGGCTTATCTTGGAAGGCCAAACTGTCGACTGCTATTTACTTTCGGGTTCACATGTATAAATCTAAGATTCATCACCTGTCGCGATGTTGAAAACGGTTTTTGAAGTACCGCGATCGTCTTTCTTGAGCATTTCTTTCGACCACGCGCCTCTTTTTTGAGAGATCGTTGGCTTATGCGAGGCATTCACAACTTTTTCACGGTTAAATGTTAATGCAATATCAAATGTATGCTAACCATACTAATAACGATCTTGCTTTATTAGTTCGTTCACGCCAACAATGTTTGCTAGCACCACGGCCTATTTTGGATGGCCAGCGAACTACGACTACGATAAAATTCATTAAATCAACGATATACAGTGGCTCTGTGTGAGTTGATTTTTTATCCGAGAGGAAATTTTCAACTTAATAAAAACAAAATAAATAGCGTCCATATGACAAAACGTTCTGAGTGCGCTAGCCACGTTACTACCCTTGTGCACCGTAGGCTCTAGTAGGAGATCTATCCTGTTACGACCCCATAAGCATTCGTGATCTATTACGGGGAACTATTAATATTATTATTGTAATCAATAATTAGGGCTTTTAAGATGTCTATTAATTTGTTGTGCTTGACATTGTCCAGGGTATTACTGTAGTCTATAAAACATTTATAAACATCTTTGCTGAAATTTATACATCTCTTATACAAGACATTATACACCAAATGCTTTTCGCGTTTTCATCCTACATATGAAGCTAAACTTCATCTCGCTCAAGTGGAATTCACATTTTTGGCAGCTTCTTCGGTAGATGAATATGTGGCGCGTTAGACTGATGATGCAAAAGATGTCGCAGTTTAAGGCATTTTGGACTGCTACAAATGTCGTTTTGAATCACTCTTAAGGCATAACACCTGGTATTAAAAAGATCTACCAAATTATCTATTATAGGGTTATAAAATAATTTCAAAATCTCTACGTATAGTCCCGGTCTTATTTTTTATTGTATATTCAACTTCGTTATGTCAAATGTCTGGGCATATTTCTTGTGTTTTAAATTGCCAATTCCTCAATATATTATTATTAAATAATTCTAATACATACCTTTCCATCCTTTTAGATTTCGTTTCAATCTAAAATTATCTCTTCATTTTATCTCTTAGTAATTATCCTTGTTAGAGGTTTCTGTCAGTAGTATTTATTATTTCTAAGGTTTTATGTTGGAGTGTTTTTCCAATTTGTTTGTTCTGTGTACCTAAGATTATGCCGTTTAGATTTCCCAGTTTCCTTTGAGTATCCTTATTATTATTATAAATAACATTTATTTCATGGCCTCTTGGGTTTTAGGTTTCCTTAGTGTGCAAATTCGCAAGCTTGCCTTTGTAAGCTGCTTGTTAGTTTTCTATAGTTGAATTTTCAGTGACATTACCACAGATTTGTGGTCCAAGTTTACATCAGCAGTCTGATATGTTTTTGACGGTGTCCTTAAAGTTTTTACTTATTAGTATGGAGTTTATTTGATTGTTTATTATTTTCTCTGCACTATCAGATGGACTAGATCAATTTTTGCATTAAAGTCTTCCGTTATTATCGCAATTTCTCTCTTTTTGTAGTTAGAAATTATACATTTTATGGTCGTTTTTTTCAGTCGGCGAATAAATTGAATGATCTTTATTTTTGTAAGGGTCATATATAGTTAAATTAATGTGACGCGCTCCGACAGTGACACGAACTTTATCAAGCTGTTTCTTATTCTCTTGCTGATGATTATATCTATTCTATTTATATCTATTTTGACTATCGTCGATCTTCGAGTAGAATACCGTATGGTCATTTACCATACACTAGTCCTTTCTGTCCATAGCACTTTGCTGGGACCCAAAATATCTATGTCTAATCTTTTCAATTTGATATTAAGATTATGCAGTTGTCCAGCTTCAAACAAGGCAAGTACGTTTCATGTGGGTATTTTAATAATGCTTTTGTTCATTTTGAACGCATTAAACACACTAAAAGGGTGCCTCTGATTAATGGCTACTTTTCTTCTTGATACTCAGTTATATGTGTAATGTTTATCTTGGAAAGAATATAGAATGTACGGAAATTTTTGTTGCTTTTCATAAAGCAGTATTATAGCCGATTAAACCTTGAGGATGCCGTCTCTTAACTACTTCCTGTTTAGCCTGTTACGTAGTCATTCTTCGCCAGCCCTACGACGTATTTTCAGTTGAACAATGTGTGCTTATTAGGTTTCTAGCCTTACTTACACCTAGCTTTATATATACAGAATGCTGTCTTTCAGCCATTGAGATGCTCTGTGTTGGGGTTGAGAATTTCCACATAGTAAGTTTTCCATTAAGTGCTAAAGAACTCCATACTCAATATAGACCTCATTCCCCAAGAAAACTAAGACCGCGCACAGAATAAAGCAGTGATTATAAATGTAGAACTATATGATTGGTATAAATACAAATTTTGAATAAAAACAACTTTTAAGTTCGTTAACAGCACGGAAAAAAAGATAAGATACAGATAATATGTGATAAATCAAAGATTACGTTCTGTTAAATTGTAAAGAACTGAGAATATCCAGTCGTGTATTATGCTTTAAATTTGATTTTTACAGTTTTGGTGGCAAATTATTTTAATTTCTCTGGAAACTTTTCAACAGAAAGTTGCAAAAATAACATTGCATAATTCTATTTGCTATTATTTAATAGTTTCAGTGTTTAGACTTTAATAATTTTCAATTAAAGAACAAGGGTTCAAATCGTTTTATAAACAATTTAAATAAGTATAAGCAAATATTTTTTAATTACTTTTATGGAGAAATATGCCGTAAAAATTGAATGTGTATATAAAAAAGAAATAATACAAGGCTGTTTAAAACAATAAAAGAAGATAAAAGCCACAAACGCGTTCGAAAAACGAAGTAACTAGCAGAAAAGTGGACATTTAAAAATAAATTCTTAGACATACCCGCTCCACATGGGTTCATTTTCAGCACTATCTTGTGCATTACACATGACCTAACCATCTGAACCGTTATTCTTAACGTAGTATGGTTTGTTGTATAGTTCTTTATTTGTCCTTTTGAGCCTCTCCCTTTCTTTAAATCTCTATATACATCTCTTAAATGTTTCGCTTCCAAACTAATAGTTCTGTTTCATGCTTCCACGTTTCGCATCTACATTTTACTAATGGCCCGAGTACTGTTTTATAAATCCGTATGTTTGCCTTATGTAATACACATTTTGATTTCAGTGAAGGTGTTAAAGCTCCTGCTGCTTTATCACCCTTGTCAGTCTTATTTTTGTTCTTTCTTCTTTTTCCATTCTCTGGTATCTAAACGTTTTCACATTCTTCATTTCCCATGTTTTATTTCTGACGTTCGGTTACTAGGTTTTGGCTAGATTGATACCTCATCACCATATACCTTCATGTCGTTGACATTTAATCTTGCTTCCGTCGCCTTCTAATCGATTTTCTTTTTATTTTTATCAGAATTTTTTTATTATTTGCTATTAATATTAAATCGTCAGCGTATACTATGCATTGGTGCCTTTGTTCATTTTATTTCTTCTTATTTGCTATTCTAGATATATTGAATAGGATCGTTGACAGTGAGTCTCCTTGTCTAACCCAGTTTCTAACTGAAAAATATCCTTAGATGATAGCAGCTGTATCAATTTAATATTTTTAGATTTTTCATAGCCATTTCTTTGTTAAGAGTATCGTATACTTTTTGAAAATCCATAAACGCAACATGGATCTCTTTAATGTATTCTTAGTACATTAGTATTATTTTTATAATGAACTTTTATAAATCCTGCTTGGTGTTCCTCTATTTCTTTTTCTATACACGTTTGTATTTTATTTCTTAGGATTGTAACAAATATTTTATAAGTTACATCTAGTAAGGCTGCTTGCTTCCTTTTTATGATTGAGGGTTACTGTCAATTCTATCCACTTTTTCAGAATTTATTTTTATTGCCAGATTTTGGTGATCAGCTTGTGTCTTTATGATTAATTGTTCTTTTTTCCATTTTCTCTCAGAGATTTTCCGCTTTCAACTTTCTTT
The DNA here is from genome assembly GCA_036346155.1 of Sinelater perroti. Classification (NCBI taxonomy): domain Eukaryota; kingdom Metazoa; phylum Arthropoda; class Insecta; order Coleoptera; family Elateridae; genus Sinelater; species Sinelater perroti. The sequence continues at coordinate 17,097,728 of JARFIY010000046.1, forward strand.
TTATATACCTTATTATAATCTTCTCGTCTTTTTCGTAGCTCTTCCTCTTTACCTTAGCTTTCTTTTTATTTTTTTAAATTGTTACCGCCTCTCCATCCAGCAGACCAAAAAGATATATTCTGCAGTCCTAAATACGTGTTTCTGTCACTTATTTTCCTTTCTTGTTTTTAAATTTTATTGGTGTTTGTTGATATCCTTTCCTAGTGAACTTTATTTCGTAGTACAGATACTTTATTACCCTGTTTTTTAAATGTTATTTGATTCATTCTTTCCGTTTCTGTCAGAAATTTTTCATCGCCCCCTTAAACGTTCTTTTGCCTTTCTCTTCCGGTTTGCATACTTTTTCAGTGTCTTTCTTCTCTGTAGTTTTTTCTTACGTTCTTTTTTGCAGTCTGCCTTACCCCGTAGACTATAACTGAGTTAATTTCAAATAACTGTTAATTTCATAATTGTTCATTATTTCCTGCGCTGAGTGGAAAAGATGGGGGACAGTTGTAGTTGAGTACGCAAACGTTAAGTTGTGCGAAATTGTGAGGGAACTTCTGCTTTTTATTAACTTTCAAAAGCCTGTAAGGCATAGACGAAACTTAATGCGATCACGATTCTGTCTGTCAGCCTTACATACTTTAGGTCGGTATCTTCCTCGGTATTGACTTATAGCTCCTATTTGACTTAAGATACGAGGGTCACGAGGTCACATGCATAACTTGTTTCGTTTTCGAAAGTTGGCTTTCCGGGTTTTACATCCGTCATGGCTTGTATTTTTTGTCTCTATTTCTGATGACTGTAATAAATTCATACTTCCGTCCCACTTATTGATGACTTTCAGTTTCTACAGAGTTTTAAAAATAATCTAGAAGTACTGTAATAATATGATTTTAACAATGCCTTCTTGCATTAATACGATTAAATCGAAATTCTCTTATCAACGAACTTAAAAAGTTCGTTACTGAATTCTATATGTCTGTCTGTTGGTCTGTCGGTCCGTCACAAATAATTTTCGAGATATTCGATTTCAAATTTTAAGTTCGTTCTGAGATTGCTTACAGAGCAATCTCTTCGCCGGCTTCATGTTTTTCATAATGAAAATATTGTCTTCAAACAAAATTAGCAGTAAAACTAGTTGATGTAATATAAATATTACCGATTTTAAGGTGTTTTATATCACATTCCTTTCCCGGGAATTAATGCACATACTGCACAAATGCCCGAGGGTGCATAATCACATTTCGCTAACCTGCGGCCTTTGATTGCACTAAGAGTAATGTAACGTTGTTGGGGTGCGGTTGCAGCCCCCCATTTTAGCCCCCGTTTGAAGTACCTGAGAGGGCATTAGGTAACGTCGTTACCGGCATTGCCCGCCGCAGAGTGCCGGCTGTAAAGCGGCCGCAGAGAATCGCCCGCCGCTTTTCAAACGGGATTACGCTTGATCAACCGGCTCCGATAAACTTCTGTGCACAGAAAGTAATTCAAATGCAAACAAGACGCGAAACAATGAATCTGAGCTCATTCCCCGAAATCTTGTGGGATTTGCTTTTACGGCGCCCCTCGCTGCTTTGAAGTAAATAAGGGCGGAGCCGTTAAAATTAAACCCATAAATTCGGAGCATGTATTTTTTAGGCGCGGATTATAATTATCCGGCCACGCAGGACGCGGCCAGACGCTTAATCTTACAGCTTCCGCAATTAGCTGTCAAATTAAGCCGCCGCCGTGGACTATTTTCAAGCCGTTTTAAGCTACTTCAATACCAAGTACACAAACGCTATATTTCAAGCATGGAAATTTCCAGATCTTACTTATAACTCGAATAAGTACTAAATAGAGCGTTATAGTTCAACAAAAGTCTAAAATAAAAGAGCAGAATGCCGCATCGAAAACCTAAGCGGGTCTTAGGTGAAATACGTCGGAAAATAGATATTGGAGTCGCGCGAACGGAGCTGTCATTCAATAATACCGAGCTATTGGCTTTTGCAGTAATGACATAATGCCGCTTCTTCAAGGTAACATCAGAGATACGTGCGTACGTGAGCACGTCGAAATGTCGATCTGACAACTAAATTTGTGTTCTGATGCTCTTTTACATGCTCTCTACTGCATGAATAATATGTTTTCGGCAGTTTTGCTAAAAATACTGTGTATCGAACAAAAATTTTGCCTAAAGCTTAACCAATTATGAGTTATTCAATAATATATAGTGCAAAATCCCCAAGTTGTTTATTATAATACGATTAAACAACTTAACTGATGTTTAATTAGATCAAGAAATGGTCACACAACACAGTTGTGCATTTAAATTTACTATAAAAGAAATATGAATGGAAAATTGATTTACTTATATGCATAATTAGCTAACTAAAAAGAATTCTTTATTTTTTGCAATTAAATATAAAATAAACTGTAAAGACTTTTTAAATTTCTTAGTTTTTGAATAATGTGTATCTTATACGAATTTAAGAATGCATTACTTTATATGTCGTCGAAGTAAATCCGGAAAATAGCCACTGATTTGTTCTTGGTGTTATAATGTCTCTCATTGACCTTCGCTTCAACCATGATCCACACGTATTAGTTAAGCAGATTATAGTCGAAGCTAGAAAGTAGCCACAAGTCGGGAAACCAGCGACAATAAAAATTTCTGTGCCTTGTAGACTAGAGCTGACTCTTGCTGGAACACGTACTTCTATCTAGTGGCCACCTCCTCTAGCTAAAGATTAATAACTGTCTCCAGCACGTTGAGATAGCTGTCAGCGGTCATCTTTAGGTTTTTCTCAAATAAATTGAGCTCTATAACATCCACAGCGCTGCTCACAAGCTCCAGAAATATCATAACGACGGATAAGCACTTCAAAAGGTATTTTGGCAATTTGGTGATTTACTTTCTTGTTCTGGATGAAATACTTTTTGTTCGAAAAGAATCTCAAGAAGTCGGCGCTATCGTGCTTAATGCCGTTCAGCAATACTTGTATCTTTAATCATTTATCTCTTCCTTTTGTTTGTCTAGACCAATAGTTGGCAGTTTCTTAAAATGAAAGACTTGTAGTACAATTCCTAGTGGACTTCTAGACCGTCGACCTCGCCACGCCTATTTTCCGTATCAGGTCAGTTATGCCCCACCCAGGATCTTGATCAATCTTATCCTTAAACTTGTTACTACTTTTGCGATCAAATCGCTTGCTGGAAGTTGCTTTGTCAGAATTACCTTTTCTTGGTATTCAGTTTCGCTGTCCTTCTTGGCTATACTGTAAACTTGAGTTTTATTGTAGTCATACCACTCATTTCATTCGAGTATAGCAGCTCTGCGGTTGTATTATTGCCTTATTTTGTCTACAATCGTAAGCTAGCTTGTTGTGTTACCTAATAGAGGATTGCGCATGCGCATAAGACGGCCTTTGGGCTTTCTCACAATACAAGATAAAAATTTCCAGATTTGCTTGGGCGACCCTTGTTGTCTCCACTCCTTACTAGATGGTATCAAAATAAGCAAACATTATAAACCTCCTAAATATGCTATTATAGACTTCGCTAGATCCCCAACTGGGCGCCTCCCCAGGTGGCGGATAGGGGAACGCCCCGTCAGATATGGCGGGTACCGGGGAAATAAAATACCTGGGGCGGACCAAAACTAGCAGTAGTGGTCAACGGCATAAGGATACAGAAGGCAACGGGAAACCACTGTATTAAAGGCCCATCTGGGCATCCCTAGTAAAATCAATATGGCTGAATTCAGAGCAAAATGTTTCGGAGTCTCTAGTTCCCCGTTCGGATCTCCGGGGGGAACGGTTTTGAATAAAGCTGCAAGAAAGAAGAAAGAGATGAAGATAGCTACATGGAATATTCAATCTATATATGAAGCAGGAAAAATCCACAACGTGCTTCAAGAAATGGAACGTCTTAAGATTAACATAATGGTACTGAGTGAATCCAGGTGGCCAAATTCAGGAAATGCAAATTAACTAAGCAAAGATATACTACTCAGGTAACAACGACCCATACCATTGGAATGGAGTAGCAATAGTAGTAGACAAATCCCTGTGTAAATCAGTAATTAGCTTCATGCCTGTCTCAGATAGGGTAATCATGTTAAGAACTCAAACACTCCAAGGAATAATGAATATAATACAGGTATATGCCCCTACTGCAGATAAGGATGAGGAAGAAGTAGAACAATTTTATAACGACGTTCAGCAAGCTATAAATATCACAAAAAACAGAGAAATCACGATTGTCATGGGGATTTCAACTCAAAAATAGGAAAAGGAGAAGTGGAGGATATCATAGGTAATTACGGACTGGGACTAAGAAATGAGAGGGGAGATAGACTGGAACAGTTCTGCCAAGAACAGGAAATGATAATCTCAAATACGTTCTTTAAATTGCCAGAAAGAAGGCTATATACGTGGAGAGCACCAGCAGATAATAACAACAACATAGTCCGAAACCAAATAGACTATGTATTGATAAATAAACGATATCGCAATTCCATCAAGTCGGCCAAAACATATCCAGGCGCAGATGCAGCAACTGACCACAATCCGGTGATAATAAAAATCGAAACACGATTAAAAAAACTTACATCACAACAGAACAAAAAACAACTACAGATATCACAATTAAAAGACCAAGCAACAAAAGATCAATTAGCGGTAAAAATTAATAAAGAACTAGAAGAAAAAATAGATAGAAACTTGAAGGGAGACCCAAATAACAAATGGGAAGCATTCAAAAAAGCAATAATGACCCCAAGTAGAGAAATATTAGGAGAATCAAAGGTAAATAACACAAATAAAATATGGATGACGGATGAGATACTGGAACTGATGGAAAACAGAAGACAACATAAGAATAGAGACAATGAAATGTATAAAACCTTACATAAAGAAATAAGAAGGAAGATTAGAGAAGCTAAGGAGAAATGGTACACAAATAAATGTGCAGAAATAGAAGAATTGCAAGCAAGACATGATGATTTCAACTTGCACAAGAAAATAAAGGAAATGGCGGGAATAAGAAAATCAAATAAAAATAATATCCTCTTGGACAGAAATGGTAAAATAATATCCGACATCAAAGGTAAATTAGAAAGATGGAAAGAGTATATCCAGGAATTATTCGAAGATGAAAGACAACAAGAACCAATAGAAGAAAATACAGAACGAGACAGTGGACCACATATAACAGAAGAAGAAGTAATACATGCAATAAAGTTGGCAAAATGCAATAAATCTCCGGGTATTGATGAAATTCCAGCTGAAATAATAAAATTAATCACGGAAAAACAAATAGGCGTGTTGGTGGATTTATATAATACAGTATATAATACAGGAATAATCCCTACAGAATGGCTCAGATCGACATTCATCGCTTTACCCAAAAAAGCCAACGCAAGAGAATGTAATGATCATAGGACAATTAGTTTAATAAGTCACACTCTTAAAATATTTCTGAAAATATTGCATAAAAGAATTTTCAGAAAGCTAGAACAAGACTTTAGTGAAACCCAATTTGGTTTCAGGAAAGCAATGGGCACAAGAGAAGCCCTGTTCGCAATGAATGTGTTAACTCAGAGATGTATGGATATCAATCAACCAATATATGTCTGCTTCCTCGATTACAACAAAGCATTTGACAAAGTCCGCCATAACTACCTCATTCGACTACTTAAAGATAAAAATATAGATATGAAAGATATTAGAATAATAACTCAGTTATATTTCAACCAGATTGCTAATGTAAAAGTGGATAATGAGTTAACTGAAGAAGTACAGATACAAAGAGGAGTAAGGCAGGGATGTGTGCTTTCGCCTTTACTCTTCAACGTATATTCTGAGGAAATAATCAAGAACGCACTGGAAGAAGTATCAATTGGGATTAAAGTTAACGGGAAATATATAAACAATATTAGATATGCAGATGACACTATACTCATGGCAGAGTCATTAGAAGATTTACAAAGGATATTAGATCTAGTAGTCGAAAGTAGTGAAGAAAAGGGTCTGTCACTAAATATCAAAAAGACTAAATTTATGACAATCACAAAATCACAACGACAAAATATATGGATTAGAGGAGAACAAGTGGAGAAGGTACAAAAATACAAATACCTGGGAACTATTGTCAACGAGAACAATGAATACACAGAGGAAATTAGAGCAAGAATTGGCCAGGCCAGGACCATATTTAATAAAATGAGAAATATACTATGCAACAGAGACTTATGTCTACAGCTAAGAATCAGAATGTTGAGATGCTACGTGTTTTCAGTAGCATTTTATGGAATGGAGGCTTGGACGATGAAGAAAAACATCAGTGATCGACTGGAAGCATTCGAGATGTGGACCTATCGAAGAATGTTGAAAATCAGCTGGGTGGACAGAGTGACGAATGGTGAGGTACTCAGAAGAATGGGGAAGGAAAAAGAAGTATTGAATGCAGTTAAGATACGAAAATTACAGTATCTGGGGCATGTGATGCGGGGAGAAAGATATGAAATCCTACAAAATATCATGCAAGGGAAGATACAGGGTAATAGGAATAGAGGAAGAAGACGCATCTCCTGGTTGAGTAACCTGAGACAATGGTACAATTGCAGTTCTATTGAATTGTTCAGAGCAGCAATGTCGAGAATACAAACAGCCATAATGATAGCCAATCTTCTAAGAAGAGACGGCACTTAAGAAGAAGAAGACTTCGCTGTCATATGAACAACATAGAAGTTCTGAGAAATTCAGGGCCTTATAAAAAAAAAATTATGCCCATCTGTTTCAGCAATGATAATTGAAAATATACTGATAAATTTGATATCTTTTATCAAGACCACAAATGGTGTTCTGAAAATTCTTAGTGGACTCTGCTAACTTGAAAATCAAAATTTGGCTTCTCTACTATATTACTAAAACAATTTCAAGCAACACTAGCTACCATACAGTAGTTAAATATAGTTTTCCAATAACCGACAACATCCAATTTCCATTTCCATACATCGACAACAGTTAGACAACTTCACACAACTACAAACATTAACTAGGCAACCCCAGCGCGCTGCCGGTCCGTTAAGTGGAGTGTTCGAGCACAGGACACGCAGCACCTAATCGCGGAGTGGTTGAGGAGCCCTGGAAGCAGACGTACCTCCTCCGAACAGCGAATATGGGAAAACTTTCGCCCATTCACGGGGTTGTTGGAGCCGAACGGAATTAAACACCGTTCGAATTTCGAACGCGCCAAGTGGGCCCGGATGCGCTGAATAATGCCGTTAAGGAATTAACAGGAGCCTCCTTAACAGCGCGAATCGGCTGGTGCGAGCCGCGGCCGTTAGGGAGGCTCGGGGTGTGGGTTAATATTTGATGGGGATAATTTACGTTAACCGAACGCCCGTTATGTTTGCAGCGGGCCCATTATGAAGAATGAGAGTGCGTACTTTTGCAGCTTTATGCCCTGGTTACACAGAAGAAGGAAAAGGCGAGGCGCTTTAGAGCGTTAATTTTCACAGCTTGCTCTATGTCAAAAGACTCGCGAAAACAATAGGGAAAACAGCAGATGGAAATCGTTTATGAATCCAATCAGCCCATTTTCGAAGTAAATCACTACACGTAAAAATTAAAGAAAGAAATAATTCCCAATTATTTTTGAGCATGTCGAAGACACTTTTTGTACAAAGTAAAAAACAGGAAGAGCTAGTCGGTGGTTGGAGAAGAAAATTAGACAATGCAAAAACCCCCTAACAAGACAAGATGTCCTTCTATGTGGCTTGCTGGATATTTTATTTGTCTAGCGTTTCCCTAGACGAAAGTCGTGCAGCGGAAAATTTTTGTCTAGAATTTTGAAATATATTGCAGTAAAAGTATTAATAACAATAGAAAATTTATTAAACTTTAAATTCTCAATGCTGTAATAAAATCTCAAATTTGATAATTTTTTTTTCATTTATGTTGCATCAATTTAAAATAAAGGACATTTAAAATATAAAAATACATAGTTTAATTGAAAGAGTGGGTCATAATTTCCTGAGCAATTTTCCGTTTTTGCGTTTTAGATATTAGTCAAATTAAATTAGTTTCTGTAATTTAGGTTCATGTTATCCGTATCATGTGTAAATATTGTAAAAAGGTAGGTTAAATGCCATTTTAGCGTTTTCATGAATCGTAAAGCACAATTATGAGTCACTTAAACATGACAAAAAATGAAAAATAGCAGTATTTACGCCGTGAAGTGTTTACGTTTATTCAACGTGTAAAAAATGCCTTTTTGAGTAATCGGAGATAAACATTCCAATAAAATTGATAAACAGTGAAATACAATTTTTTCTATAAAAGTCAACAAACTGAATTGCAATCTTCTGTTACGCCCACCTTGTTTACCTGTTTCGACTACGGCTGCCTATTCACTAATACATCTAAATGGAAATATTTGTCAGTAAATAAGCGCATTGTTGACTGTAGCTTTATACACATACATTCACGACAAAAACGGCCACGTAAGGTGAGCGCCCTAATCAAAACCATTAGAAGGGAATATTCCATTGATTAAAAGCTGCAACACAAATGGATACACAAGAAGAACACGCATTTCGCATTAAATTTAAATTTGGGACACTACGGTAATTTTGCTTTTAGTATAATGCAGCACTATAAAAGACAGTGCGTAAAAAACGTTCTGTGAGGTAATAAAGATAAAAATGTTGTAAAGATGTATATAGATAAAGCCAGAAATTACATCTCTACGCTCTTTTTACGAACGAAGAACGCTAAATTTTAAACCGTCCTGTAAACTTTGGCATTACACTAAAATAAAAGGTAAACTCGCTCGTTCATGTCTGCATGCTAACTACAGAATATACTCAAAATGTAACCGTCATTTTTAAATTTTTAACAGTTTTATGTGTTAATTATTAATCTTCTGTTTGATTGTAGTACTAAATTTTTTTTATTACTATTTGGAAAAACATAATATTTTTTTGTTTCCACGATATATTTCATAAAAAATAAAATGGACACACGATAAAAACTACTTTATTGCAGTAGTTTAAAAAATATAAAATAACGATAACAATTCACCTATAAAATACAATGAAAAGACATATAACGTACATAAATAAATTGGTAGAAATAGACGTAATAGTGAAAGTAACAAAAAAAAAATTAAGTAGCGTTTAAAACATCATATAAAAGAATAACATCATAGTTTCCAAGATTTGTTTAGTTCTTGCAACTTTATAATATGTCACCTAGAGACATAAGATATACGACCTAAAAAAAGGTTTAATGATAAATAAATACTTTAACATTACAGTTTGTCTTATATGAGACGGTGTAACAGGCCGATCGTTTGAATCTTTTGAGTCTAGACTCTTAGTTATCAGAATCCAGTAGACAGTCTACTAACGAACAATTTACTGTTCAAATAACTAGGCCCTATCGTACTATTTCGTTTGCCAAGAACCAAGGTACATCTACTAAGGATTGCAGCACTTTTAAATATAATCGTTTGATGATGTCTATATTTGACCTCCTTAATATTTTCCATGCGGAAGAAGTGCTAGGAAGGAAGACAACAAAAAAGAAAACGAAAGAATGGTACGACGAAGACTGTGAAAAAGCAAGAAAACTAAAGAATGAGGCAAGAATTAAATGGATCGACACGAGTAGAGAGCAAGACAGAAGAGAATACGAAATAAAAAGAAATAACGCAAACATACTATATAGAAGGAAAAAGAACGACTGGCTAAATAACAAACTCGAGGAAATTGAACAAGACAGTAATAACCACAGCATAAAACAGTTATACAGAAAAATAAAAAACCAAACAAATAAACCCAGAACTAGAACAAGGGGATTAAAAAACAACGAAAGCCAAATAGAATACGAGCCCCAGAAAATAGGAAATATCTGGAAAGACTACTACAAAAAAATATTTAATGCAGAACCAGACAAAACGGAACAACCAGAAGAGGGTAGCACAACAACGCTAGAACAAGAAGACGAATACCCATCTGAAAAGGAAGTCCAAGAAGTAATAAGAAGACTGAAAAACGGAAAATCCCCGGGAGAGGATGGAATTGAGTCAGAACTTCTGAAATATGGGGGCCAACAACTACATAAACAAATACACACTCTAATAAAGCAGATATGGATACAAAAGAAAATACCGGAAGAATGGAACACAGGAATAATAACACCAATTCACAAAAAAGGAAATAAGGAACAGTGTGAGAACTACAGAGCAATAACCCTACTGAATACCACCTACAAAATTTTGGCAAATCTGATAAACAAGAGGTTGAAACTACAAGCGGAGGAAATTCTTGGGGACTATCAAAATGGCTTCAGGCCAGGCAGGTCAACAATCAACGGAATACATATCCTAGAACAAATACTCCAAAAAACAAGAGACTATAACAGAGAAGTTTATGTACTCTTTGTAGACTTTAAGAGTGCATTTGACTCAATCAACAGAGGAAAAATGATGAAAGAGCTAAAAACACTAAAGATATCCCAAACGTTGAGAAAACTTTTAAAAATGACAATACACGAAACCAAAGCAAAGTGCGATTTCAAGAAACAACAACGGAAGAATTCCAAATAAAAAAAGGTGTAAAACAAGGAGACTCAATCTCTCCCTCTCTATTCAACTTAGTACTAGAAAGCATTATAAGGAACGTGAAACTAGACAAAAAGAGTATTATTACCGACGACATCCAAATAGTCGTGTATGCGGATGACATAACAATAGTGGCAAACTCGAGACAGAAACTAATAAAAGCAATAGAAAAAATAGAGGAAGAAGCAAGACAATATGGAATGGAAATAAATCAGAGCAAAACAAAATATATGAAAGTAGGAAGAGAAGAAAGGGACACACAAAAATACCTTAAAACGCAGAGGCACAATTTCGAAACTGTTACCTATTTCAACTATCTGGGAACGACGATAACAACAATCAGGCAAAGATCGGATAAAAGAAAGAATCCTCAAAGGAAACCAAGCCTATGGAAGAAACATGAACCTTCTGAAAAGCAAAGCAATCACCAAGAAAACTAAGATAAAAATGTATATGGCATTAATAAGGCCAATACTGACGTACGCCCTAGAAACAGCAATAATAAGCAAAAAAGAAGAAGAAGACTTGAGAATAGCGGAAAGAAAAATAATGAGAACAATATTAGGACCAAATATAACAGCAACTGAAGAAAGAAGACTAAAAACCAATAAAGAAATAGAAGACGAACTCAGAGGAGAAACTATCACAAGATTTATAAAGGCACAACGTTTGAAATGGGCGGGGCACATCATGAGGAGGACCCCAACGGAGACGCTAAGGAGAATAACACAATGGACCCCACTAGGTCCAAGGAAAAGGGGAAGACCCAAAAAAGGATGGCTAAAACAAGTAGAAGAAGACATAAGTACATTGGGAATAACAGACTGGAAACTGAAATGCAAGGAAAGAACGGAGTGGAAGAAAATAACTTGCGAAGCCAGGACACACAAGGATTTGTAATCAACCAAAGGAAAGAGGAGTAATCCCCCTCATAAATAGGATTTCAAGGCGCAACTATGCGTCAGCCATAATCTTAAGATTGCACGGCTTGATGATGATGATGATGAATATTTTCCATAGTTGTATTTTGTAAGATCTAGTACAGTACATTTTCAAAAACTTCAAACTCAGGTGTTTCCTTCTTTTAAAAATATGTCTTTTCACGTAAATTGCCTGCCTACATACATTTCTAAGTTCAGTTGTTAATCAATGCAACGGGTGCGCAGATACTTCTTTTTGTAGTAAAAATCTAATGAACTGATTATTTGATTTATACGGACACGCCCTCTTTCAAACCACAGTTCTAAGTTGTACAAATATGTTTGTAAATAGCTAGATACCATGTTCAAATGAATGTGATGAATGAATTGCTGTATCGTCAGCGAAGGTAGCAACTGTAGTTTGTGGTGAGGTAGGCAACACATTTTCTTGGGGACACCGGCTTTGATTGGAAATAAAGAGTGTAAGAGTCCCCGTATTTAAGAAAGAAATATCAGTTGGCGAAAAAAGATTCAAGTAGTACGTAGTAGTCTGGTGGTAATCATTTTTTGATTTTGAATAATGAACCATTCTGTAAGACCTTGTGGCTGCATAACATCTAGAAGTATATCTGAGCTAGGAGTGTCTTTTATTTTAGAAGTCTTTTAATATTATATCAACAACTCTGTTTATTTGCTCAGTTGTAACATACTGCCTGTAAAAGCCAAATTGATCATTAGATATGATGTTCTTCAAGACTTCTAATAGATTTTCAAAACCAAGATTAATACTACCACGAGGGTAATTAATTTTAAAGAAGATAACTCATAGTCTCGTTTGATCGGTTTGAGAACAGTATGATTGTGGCAACCTTCCTTTGCTTGGAGAAACATCGCAGTCGTAGCATGGTATTGACCAAATAGGTAATATATACAAAGCCTTTCTCTAGTAGTACTTTAACAACTTTTCCCTTGATTCACTCATAACCAGGCGCTTTATTTAGATTAAAGTCCTTCATGATTGATGTTATATGATGTAAAAAGGTTTGATTAGTAGTCATAATTATAAGGGGCACCGAGGTATTGGTAAATTTAGTCTTCTTCAGATTTGGTTAATTGCCAATTAAATGAATTAAATACATCCAATTCGTTAGGTGGCTTGGAAAGTAGATTTTTTTAAGTTCGGTTTTTAGCCAATTCTTTTTGGGGTGTTTTGTTGCTTTTTTGTGTGTTTGAGCTTCTCAGTTATTTTATTTAGCTTTATCTTCACTTAGAGCATCGCACTTATTAGAAAAGTTTAATCAACATGTTAAGTTTTTTACGTCGTTTGACGTCACTTAGCAATATTTCAAAACAGCGTTCTCCTTTTTTACTTTTAACTGCGCGAAATTCAGCTTTTTGAGATGGACGTGCTGTGAGAGTCTGATAATAAACTGGGTAAGTTTGATAAAGAGAGCTTGCGTTTTGTACTTCTGGAGTATCATTTATTTGCAAATTCGGATAAAGATTATTTATTTGCAGTTGCTATGGGAATTGACAATTTTGTTCTGCATATCGAAATTGATAATTCTGGTCTATTTGCATGTTAGTTCTATCTTGGTTAAAATAAGCCATATCAGCTTGCTGTTTCTGGCACTTACTAGTCAATTAGATAAACACTTAACGAATTTCCAAATGCCACCCGTAAGAGGTAGCCGCTAAACGTCACGCACCAGCAACTACCGTAATGCCTTCTAAGATTCCAGCCGAGCTGCTTTTGTACGTGCAGGGCTCGAATAATAAGAAATTGTCAGATGTTTATTAGAAAACTTCGCATACTTTGTAAAACCGGTTTTGACTTGCTTAAATATCACGCAATAAGGTAGCCCTGGAAGTCAATTGAAGTGCCGAAAGCTGTGCGAGTGCAAGATAAATAGTGTTACAGATAAATAAAATGTAACTTTACGTTATTAGTTATATGTGTTGTACATAAATAGTATTAAGTAATTTTGATTTTCTGTAAATAAAATAAATAACTAGTTATTCAGCACTATAGAGAGCAAAAACGGTACAACGCATAAATTTATAGCTTCACTTCATCTCAACCGAAAGGTCACATGATTATCTTGATATTGAGCCTTATGCTACGAGGCTCCAACGACAACTAGTCCCCAAGGTAATATACAAATTATTAGAATTGTGACGATGGCCATAAATTAATTTTATGGTTTTTGATAAAGAAAATTAAATAATTAATTGCCATCTACATTATAAAAGTGGAAGTTTAAGTAGAAGTTAGTGACCAAAATTATAGTCTCCCCGAACGCTTAAATATTTTAAAACGTTAGTATATCATGTAACATAAATTCGATTCGATTCCTGCAAGCAGTCGTGTAAACACATGCTCTGACACGTCGGAGACGTTTGAAATGTTTAAAGGCAAGGACTTCCCATTCTGACTTTGATTTGATGCTTTAAAACTTTGGCAGCAAATAATCCTCCCACTGTAGTTCGTGAGCTTATAATGGAGTGAGAAGTCATATGACCATTAAAAGATATCTGAAGCGAGTGAAAAAAGTAGTAAAACTGGGAAAATGGATAGTGCGTAATCTGCAATATCGCATTGATGTACGTATCTCATTGTACTCCTATAATCTCCGAGCTTTATTACTGGAATTATTACTGGACTGAAAAACTAATACAATATAAAAACAGCAAGCGGTACCACCCTTAAATTAAAGCTCAAGTTCATTAAGATTTCTGAAATGTAATTTATTACAGATTAAGCATATTGCAAGTAAGTGGGCCGTTTAAAGGAAGCCTTGGACAAAACAGTCTAGCTGTGGTCAATCGTCGTTCCATCAAGATAATTTCCGTATACACATGACTTACATTACTTCGAAAAAATAGAGAAATTTGTCTGGTAGAAAATGCCCAGTCTACTTTTCCCCATCAAAGTACAACGTGTTTAAGAGCTTGTCAAATTGTCTTAATGAAAAAAGTTTTACTTTTTACCAAGAGGTTGAAAAAGAATCCGTGAGTTAAAGAGGTTCTTTTGGGTTGCAAAAAGTGTGCAGAATATCACTTAGAGAAGGGTAAAAAAAGGAGTAAACATTTCAGCAGAATTCAGCATCAGTTGATAAGGCTCCAGCAAAAAGAAGGAATTATCGAAATAGATGGGACTCATTGGGTAGTTTCAACTATCTGAACTACTACAAAGTGCGATTTGTTGTTCAGGACTTTTTGTAAAAATGGGGGGGGTATTACGTATGAACCACAAGTGGTTTTTTAAAATGAATTATATTTCATGGTTACAACATATCTGTAACATAACGTAATATTAAAAAATCCTTTGTCATTTTCTGCCTTTCTGACAAAAACAAAATTATTTTCAAATAATAACTAGGAATGACAAGAAAATAACCAAAAACTTTATTATTAAGAACTTTCAATAATACAAAAAAACAACTTATGCTTTTAGTATACCTCCAAACAATTTATTAGTCTTTTATAATAAAGCCCTTTCCAACTTAAAGTCACGAGTATTAAAATTTCACGGAGTTTGTTTTCATCAGTTAAACCTGTAGAACAACTGAAACCTGATAAGTAAATAACAATAACCGTTAACATATTCTAATTCTTTATGTTAAATGTTTCAGAAAATAATTTTGTCGCTATTTCGGCTTCCCGATACAGAGTCATTTTTCAAAACCTTATCTACTAGAGAGTTTGACGCCGAACAAAAAAGGTTCAGTAATATATAGGTTATCGTACAGAACATTTTTTGAGAGCTGACGCACTGAATTTACTGCGCCACATACAATTTTTCAAAGTTACGAGGACATTTTTAATAGACTTCCCAAGTGTTGACCTGCCTTATCTGGTCAACTCATAATAAACATTTCCCCATCTCCTTCAAGACTAAGAATTGCATAGCAAACACTATCTTAACCGTGTAAAACTGGGACATTTGAATAAATTATACTTAACCACAAGTACGAATTAAAGCTTCAAGCCACACTTTGTAGTATCTATTTCGAGTAAAAATTTGGGAGGTATTAAAGATTTTTATTTTCCAGAACGTTTTCCTTAACTTTGAATATTCACAGGTTAAATAGATGGTTCTGAGCATTCCTCTCTAGCAACAAATATGCAAAAAGATTTCTTTTAATATAAACCCGTGCCTTTGATGGATCAACGGATGTTGGAAGCTTACAGCTCGGCATCGTTTATAATTTCCCCGATTTTTCCCTGCTGGCGCGACACGTTGCAGGAAATTAACTGCAGTTTCGCCGGCTGCTCCTGATCCATATCCCGCGCGCTCCATCGGCCTAATCTGCAATGATTAATCTTCCCTTTCGAATCGGAACGGCGATTCGGAGGCGCGCCCAGCCGACCGCGAAAGCAATACACGATACACCTACTTTAGCGCCAGGGGCGGTTTATGCGGAGGCCGGCGCCGCGGCGGCCTTTTGTGCGCTCGCCTCCTTCAGATTTACTGCATCGTAAACCAGGAAGCGGAGTGCACATTTGCAGACCGCTGGCTGCTGCATTCGTCGGGCGATTTGTTTATTCAGACGTCAAGCTGCGGCGCATACCTTGTCGAGTTGGCAACCGCACGCGAATGCAAAGCCCCTTCCGGCCAAATTGCAGCGTTTCGCGGTTTATTTCATTATAACCGTCGATGGCGGCCACAAAGCTAATTTCGCCCGATTGTCATCGGAGCAACAAATAAAATTTTGCAACAAGCGGTGCATAATGATAAATCAAAGCGCGCAAACGATTTTATATTATATTCCCTTTGTGGCACATACCTTTGAATTCGCATTACAAATATACCGGAGTTGATCCAATACACAACGCACAATTTCCGTTAATAATAAAACAGCATAATTGCATCAAGATTTTCCGCCTTATGTTAGAAAAACTGCAATTAATAGGAAAGGCGCCCATTGCATAATGTAAATGCAAATAAAGGTTGTGTAGCGTTCCGCCTGTAAATGTGATATAAAAAGCTTACGTCCCGCATGTAAATTAGAAATTAAATTATCATTATCCGCAATATACTGTACATTAAAATTCCCAAAGCACAGCCAGCGAGATTTAGTCTGGTAATAAACATTACGGTAACATTAAAATTAAATAACTAAGCAGCCGTAACTAGGTTTTGTAATTTAGTTCTGCAAAAAGTACTGGAGGATATTATATTGCAGATGTGAGGGCTAAAAGAAAATTAAAATTTAGTCTGGGTATTTCCTCTAAGCTCTAACAGTTTTAGTTATATAAAAATAAAAAAATTTGAGACACTTGTTAACTATTGTAGTGCCATATTTTAAGTATTGTATATGAATATGGTGGTAGACAAATTGACTGTTCCAATAGCAGTAAAAAAGTGTGCTGTAGTTGTACTTAGAGGGAGAAAAAGTTTGTTACATTAAAATAATCTTTCTAAATCGACTAAAGCCGATCATGGAGTACAAAAACCCCTACCCAATTGCAAATTGAGTTTCAGAAGTCAGTATGGCACTACTGAAGAAGTGCATCGGTTAGTCAGCGTAATTAATAGAAGATTTGATCTTTTTATTTTTAGATTTCAGTATGACGATCTAGTGTACAAGCTCAAACAAAGCTTACCATGCAATTTTGTCATAGTCCTCAAGTCCTACCTTTCAAAAACTTTGTAAAATACCAGGAAGAACACACGGATCTATTTCAGATTAAATCCGAAGTGCCCCATATGAGGACTATACTCTACTCATTATAGGTATATTGCGGATCTTCCCATGCCCAACAGAATTGTAGTTGCTGTTTACGCAGACGACACCGCGGTATTGTTACACATGCAAAATCAGCAATAGCATCACAGTACCTTCAGGAAAATTTAAATGAACTAGCGTCCTAACTACAGAAATGGAAAATTAAGACAATTGCATCAAAATCAGCATATCTAAAATTCACATTAAACAGAAACATTTGCACTGCAGTCAACAACTGACTCAAGCAGATGAAACCGAATACCTTGGGATGCATGCGGATAGACGCTTGACCTGGAAGAAGCACATTTTTACCAAAAGCAAACCAACTCGGGTTAAAAGGCTTATTGTAAGACTAACTCAGCTAACATTGAAACATCATTAACGCTCGTGGATCTATGGAATCTAACTATTGGGAACGGCAAGCAACTCAAATCTGAAAATGCTAAAGCGTTCTCAGAACCAAAGTGCTCAGACAAATATGACAAATATTGATTAAAGACGAAATTAAGCGATATAGTGAACGTTATAGTGCTAGATCTTAAGTTCATCCTAACTTACTTGCAAGCGATTGGTTTGAACAGACAGGTGAAGTCCCACGATTAAAACGTTTCAAACCAGAAGCCCTAATGCACAGATTTGATTAGGATTAACGGGTGTATATATCTAGATTAAGCTAATACATATTACCAGAACATGTCTCTAAGAGATATATTGTAAAGGGTAGTTTTATTGAAAGCATCTATTACAAGTAATTTTTCTGTTTATTCTTATTATTTAACTTATACAAAATACTTATTGTCCAATGTAGACAGATTGTAAGCTGAAAGAGTTAATAAAAAACTCACTGAGACCCGCTCTTTTTTAAACAAATACTTTAGTGTTAGGGCTGTTTTCTTGCATTAGTTTTAACTTATATTTAAAAAAACATAGTCTTGACTTTGTTGAATACATCTTCAACATTTTCGTGTCATTTACTGCGTGCCATTTACCATAATAGTCTATTTTTTAATAAGGGTAAACAGACGGTAGTTAATATAGCAGTAAATTTATATCTGATAGTAATATTCAATAATCCGGGACATGGCCACTTTCAAAACATTTGCTGCTTTGACATTACTTGAAGTAAATTTGTATGAATGTATAGTTGTGGTCACTTCAATGGCACCCGATCAGGGTTTGATAAAATATGACTATTGCTATATTTTATTTGCCGAAATATAAACATTATCTAATTAGTAAAAATGTATAGAAGAAGAACAAAGCTTCATACAACGACTTCATGCAGTTAGAACGTGTAGTTTGTTCATTCCTCTCCCACGTTGAAGATTTAAAAATTACAGGTGCACTAATGCTACATGCTGCTTGTATAAAAAGAAAAAGGTGTAAAATTCCTAAAGCGATACGAGGCAGCATCTTTAAAGTATCATGCAAGAGGATCGAAATTGACGTATAAAGCGATGGCAAAGTCGGAGGTATTCGTTAAGAAATGGGTAAAGTATTACTTTGGAGGTTGGGAATGTAGACGATCTTCCAGAGGGGATAGCCCGCGTCACAACCACGAAAGAAGATAAAACGGTCTTGCATCTCTTTGAAGATAAGCTTTTGCTCAAATGAAACTTTGCAAGACAGAAATTTAAGTCTCTCTAGAGATGATTTCAAGTAGCACGCATAAAAAAATTCTTGTCGATTAATTTTAAAGAAACCTTTATTCATTAAAGCACGTGGAAAAGCGACTGGCGCGGACAAAGGAAAATTTCGATCGAGTTTGGGAGAATGTTATTTTCACGGACGCGTTTCCTTTCTAGGCGTGATCTTTCTTATCGAAAGGATTCTTCATCACACTGTAAAACAACCTGCAAAAGTGAATGTTTAGGGATGCTTCTGCAAACGCGGGTTTGGTTTCTTCTTTCTTTTTTATGAACAATCTAAACGACAAGGCAACGTGCACCACCTGCTAGAAATGCTGAACAGTTTATTGGCCCCACCAGAATAAATTGGGTGCTGCA
The DNA here is from genome assembly GCA_036346155.1 of Sinelater perroti. Lineage (NCBI taxonomy): Eukaryota > Metazoa > Arthropoda > Insecta > Coleoptera > Elateridae > Sinelater > Sinelater perroti. Next base: position 17,116,979 of record JARFIY010000046.1, read on the forward strand.
AGAAGATAATGACCCTAAACATCTCAGCAAAATGTGCAGTGGCTGGAAGCAACAAAATAATGCCGCTAAGATGGAATAGCCGGCAATGTCCTCAGATGTTAACCCCATTCAAATTGTGTAATCGTACATGAAACTGGAACTCAAAGGAAAGCCAATGGACGCGGTAAAGTAGCTGCTATTTCAATTTAAGAAAATATGCCGATCTTTACTAAATTATTATGCAAAAAACCTCGTTAAAAGCATGTAAAAAGGTACGAATCTATAATCGGTAATTGAGGTGACTGAACCACACATTAGGTTATTGGGCAATAGCTTATAATGTATATTTCAATAAAAGGAAAAACTATCTACATTTTATTTTTCAAGATTATAGTAGCCACTTTATTATTGAATAGACTGTAAATGTAAAAATGGTTTAATATTGGGAAACAACTGACTTTGAATCGATGCATTTTCTCGTGGTGTCTTTTTCTAAAATTTATTTTTCAAATCTTCAACTATATTATTGAAAATTCATTTCTTTTTCCATATACACTTCGGGATACCTCAGTGCATCTTACTGATACATAATTGAATCGATTATAACCGATTTTATCGTACCTCAGTAATTTGTTATTGATAAACTTGCATATTTAGTTCTTTACTCTTTACGTAGAGCGAACGTAATTTCTATTGTTGTGTTAACTGCAAATAGCGCTCATAATTATTTTTTCGTGCATAACAAAATATTTCCATACTTATACTGAGCTGCTTAACAAACCTTTACTCGTTTAATTTCTTTTGGGGCAGAAGATTACTGAGAAGTTAATTATTTAGAAATTCTTTTTACGAAAAGAAACATCTTTTGACAATGTTACGACTAATTCTTATGAATACAGCTAACCAAATCTTTCTTATCTTTTTAGCTTTCAAACGAAGTATAACAACAGCTTTAAAAATTCAAAAATGTCATGCAATATACTCTACTCTATTTTCATTATTTCATAGTCGCAGACAAATATAAGAGAAACAACAGATAATTCGATGTTCGTAAAATACCAAAAACTGCATTCCATACTAAGCGAATTCTTCTAATAGGACTTATGGCGTAACTATGTGCATACATATACTACTCTGTTCAAAAAATATGGCTTTTTAATTTGAAAGTTATGCTAAAGTCAATCACTGACGTTTTAGTTCGATATGGCATATATTTTATATGTTACAGCAGTTTATTTAACTTAAAACTGTTTGCCTTTTTCGGTTTTTAAAATGTTTAATATTGCTGAACAAAGAAATAGCTATAATTTTGTGTTAAAAACGAAATCAATGCCACTGAAACGTCTAAAATAATGACTAAACAATGGGTGTTCAATCTTTATCGACAAAAACTGTATTTCTGTGACATAAGATGTTCAGAGAAGGTTGTACATCAGCAGAAGCTAAACCTCGTTCTGGTCCTTCATCAGCATCAATAACCGAAGAAAATATCAAAAAAATTAGAAACAAAGTAATAGGATATCGTCATTTGATACTAAGAGGGCTTTCTGCAGACGTTGAAATATAAATAGTTTCAGTAGACACAATTTTAAGTGATGTTTATGGGCTTGAAAGATTTCTCAGAAAAACTCAGCAATTATTACTCGCGGGCTTTTTGGCAAAAATTCAACAAATATTACTCCACAAGCATCATATTCTCCGGATGTCATCATACCACTTTTTCCTATTGATTCAATTAAAAAAACTCACTTCAAAGAACCCGATTTGGATCAGTTGAATCAATAAAAATAGCGATTGAGGTACTGATGGAGATTCAAAAAAGTGAATTTGAAAAGATTGGGTTAAACGGTATGTCAAAACGGGGACGGAAGGGAGTTACTTTAAGAAAAAAAATTGGATGAATAAACAAATAGTATGTGTTTTATGCAAGCAGTCACCTTACTTTTTGTTTGAACGAGTAAGTATTTGAACAGAGTAATACGTACATATGTCGAATATATTATTATTATTAACCTCGTTAAATCAAAATTTGTTTATTTATTCAATTTTTCTAGAGACTTCTCCAAATAGGCATCATATTATTACATGCAAATCACTATTTTTGCTCCTTCGGGACAAAAACGAATTCATTAACTCATCTATGATGTGACCAATTAATTTAAGCAAAAAACTTCTCTTTTCTTGCTTTCACTTGTGCTTCGCTCTAATAAACTATACCTAATAAAGCGCCGCAATCTTCTCCCGTAAAAGTTTGCGAGCGCCAAGTTAAGCGGCCCCAATTAATTTATCAATTTGCATGACGCAGGTACTACGAGGATACCCATAATGGACTCAACATGCTCTTCGTAAGAAGTGGGTGATTAATGAAGACACCCGTGCGGCCGCTCCCAACACGGCGTCCCGAATTGGCGAACTGGCCGGGTTTGCGGGATCGCCGCGCTTCCCGCCACGGAATGAGCGCAGGCGGCGCGAACCAGCAAAAAATCAAGTGCAATTCCGCCTGGAACATAACGCGCTCCAATAAAAATGCAAATGAAAAGCAAAAGCTGCAGGCGCTCTGTTCCGCAAATTAAAGCGGCGAGGCGCCGGCTTCGTTAGGGGATATTTTTTACGGCCGGCTTTATTCCGCGGACGCCAGCGCCCATTAATGGCCTCACCTGCCCTTGGCGCGCGTCTTTGTTGCAGCTGCACTTCCGTGCCGCGCCGCTAATTAGCATTCAAGCACAGGGTGTGTCGCAAAAACGGCACTGCTTAAGGGTTGCTGCTTGGCAACAAAACTGTAACTTGCTGTTACGACGATCATATGCCTCTTATCTCTTGAAAATTTAAGAGGATTGAACACTGACGAAATCAAACCCACCCCTGCTTTACACGGTATCAAGATATTGATGATATTGATATACGGTTGCAATTTTTAAGTCTTACAGTTCTTTTCAAATTTGGTTATTTACCAATGGTGTGAGGTGACAAAGAAAATAGCATTGCTATAATAGCATTACAGTCAGTTAAGTAAGAGCGTGTTCGGCATAATTAGCAGTTGGAAAAAGGTATCGCCCTAATTCTTTCGTGAGTCAATAGAAGAAACTTTTGTCTTCGAAGCTTTGTCACAAAAGATTCAGTTGGCATTGAATTCTTGCTACAGAAACACGTACAGCACTACGAATGCCGCGCAAGCGTTGCGCTATGCGCTGTGTTTCTCTGTACTCATTCGAAAATTCGAAAACGTCTCATGCAACGGCTGCTAGGTACACGAACAAGTCAAAACATTCGCCAGCAAGTAGGAGCAGCGATGTAAGGAGACAAAAACGGTCGATGACTTGCCAGAACGTGGCTCGATAGGCAAAGTGTCCCCTCAAGTCGAAAAATAGATCGTGAAATTGTTTTCACGGAACCCGGGCTTAACATTCGACAAGGAGCAGCAAAATTAAAACAGAAAGGTGTAGATATATCGTACGTAGCTATCCGTACCCATTTACGTTCCCATGATGTCAAATACCGTAGTTCAGTAAAAAAATCTTTGTTAGGTGAAGATCATGTAACAAAGCGAGTCGCTTGGGCAAAGGACAATATCGATCAAGATTGGAGCAATTTAATTTTTACAGACTAAGCTTTTGCTTGGAGTTATGTTATCGTTCCACTAGCCTGATCAACCTGAACGAACAGATTGGTACAGCGGACCTGTAAAAGTGTATCTTTGGGGTTGCTTCTCAGACATTGATCTGTCTATGTACAACCTAAATTGCTCCGAAAATCCGCGATACTTATAAGAAACATTTGTTACCGACAGTCGAACTTTGGTTCATCAAGAAAAACGAAAACGGGATCCTATAGGAGAACAACGATCCCAAACACCGCAGTGACCTTTGCATTGAGAGGAAAAAGCAGTCTGGCATCGTTACACTTGATTGGGCGTCGCAGTCGCCCAATGCAAATCCGATTGAGAATATGTAGGCATACATCAAGCTCAAGCTTCGTGGAAGAAAAATTTTAAGCAAATAACACAAGAAATTCGTCACATTTGGATGTCCTTGCCCAATGAGCACGCTATCAATTTGGTCGAAAGTATGCCTCGAAGGTGCCAGGCAATTATCGACGCCGGTAGAGTCTGGCACATTATTGATACGATAGCATCTTTCTTCTGATAGAGTAGAACATAACTATGTATTTGAAAATGTTTCTAAATACTTTTTGCTCAACATTAACCCGAACTCGCTCTTACTTAATTGACTGTACATAAGTGTGGAATTAAAAATGTATAATCTTTAAGACCCTCCATCCTCTCGGAATTAGCCGTATGTTTGTGTATCGGGCTATAAAACTGTGTAATGAGACTGGAGATTTTGAGGATCGCCCAAGATCTGGAACATCAGGGTTACTTCGGACCACAGGCAGTCAAAGCCGATGTCTTGCATTATTAAGCAAGAGCTAGGACTAGCTGCTTACAAAAACTTACTGGATATTTGCCGACAGACGCTTTAAAGAAAGATAGGAGAAAAAAGCAAAGAAGTTGTTCACTGAGTACGCGCATAGTTGCTAAGAAAAATTTAGTTTGCGCATGAAAATATTTTTACAGTAGAATATCTGAACAAACAAAATGACAGAGGTACGCCAGGCCGCTTAAAGAAACATATCAGCTAGTTCTAAGAGTTCAGTTCATACATTTGTAATAGTTTTTGGAAAGTGTGTTATAATGAAGTAATTGACATTTATTTTTGTGAAAAAGCAGTAAAAACTCTACCATTGTATTGTATCAATAGAATGTTTTGGAAAGTATGGTGAAACCTCCGAATCATAATGGTGAACCTTGAATCTTTCAGAAATACTCAAACTTGGCTGACCAATAGTCTACCACATTTTCGTGGCCTTCTGATAGCCCATACTTCAATCTGTTATATTACAAATTATGAGCAGTTTTAGAGAGCACAGTTTGCTCAAAAAGACTCCCTAATATGTTTTGAAGCGAGTCTTAACGACTGCAATCAATATTTTTCCAAATGATGTAGTCGCTATAGACGAGTGTAGCGAACGTCTTAAAGCTCGTGTAGAGATGACCCTTTTAACAAATCCTGATAATTACGTCAAAAAAATTTTGTCATTCTAATCAGTGTGTAATAGTACTATGTATATATCAACCGTATAGATTAGTGGACAACATTTTAGTAAAATTTTAAAATAAGTTGTGTCTCATGTTTCTGAGCACCTTATTATTGGGCTGTTTTCTGTTTCTTCATATTGTTAAAATAGAAACAGATCCGATGTGGCAGAAAAAGTAGCAAATTTTATTTTTCCTATATTTCTCGCTCTTCTGCCTCACCCTGTACTTGCTTGTCGCAAGTCTTCGAGCGAAAAACAAGCGCAGCCATTTTTGATTCTACAGAACACAATGGAGGCAGGTCCCATTTTAATATCCACGGGCTACGGCGGCGCAATTAATTCCACCGCCGCGACGCCAGTGAAGCCGAGTCGCCCGTTGTCCCAGCCCTTAAATTGTCGAAAGCAACGAGGGCCGAGCTCCGAACGGCTCACGCTGCCGCGGCTCACGTTTGGCTTTGATAGTGATCGACCCGCACGCGTGCTCCCAGCAGGTCAAGTTCCTGCTGAAATATCGTCAGTTAGTGCGGACGCCGTCCCTGGGGCGTCGCTCTGCGGCGTAAAGGAGCTTGTATTAGCCGGGAACGCGCGCCGCGGGCCGTAAAAATGGCCCACCTTTATCCCCGACATAAAATCAAACCAATAACACATAATACCCGATCCGCAACAAATAATTAGTTGGCGGCTCTCGGCGCCCGCCGTAAAAATTTACGCCCGCGCGCAGCCCTTGCGGATTAATAGGGGCGTTCGGCCCGGTTCGCAGTCGGGCAACTCGCAGCAAATTCGATTTGTGCCCGAGTTAATGCGGTGTTTCGCAGTGCCGCCCGCGCGATAACAGCGGCTGCAAATGCAATGAATTTACTCAATTCCCACGACTGAAAGGAGCAGCGGTGCACTAAAAGCTGCTGCGTTTCTGATCTGGCTCTCCCTCTTTATTATTTGTGGTTTTTTGTAAGGGTTCATATCGAATTAATAGTAACAAAATTAACTTTTTTATTCAACTAAGTTATATCTATTTCACTTTAAACTGCAAAGAAACATTGACTTTTTACAATTTTGGAACAAATTACACACACAATTATGTTTTTGCGCAAAAATTTAACTTGCAAAATCAAACTCAAATGTTGGAAAATCCCGAGAGACTAATTCGGTTTGTAGTACAATTCAGTTTACACTATCGATAATATTGTTGCTATACGTAATAGCGTAGAAGAAAAAGCTTTGAATAACTTTTAATAATAATTTTTATTTAAACATCAACAAGAAATCAAGGTTTGATATGAAACAGTTTGATGACTGGAAAAATTACCTTGTAATAAAAGACACAAAGAGTAAATTTCAAAATTTATTAGAAGAAGCGAACATTGTAAAATAGCAGTACGAGGGGAAACTTTATATTAAAGAAATGTTCTCTTAAAATCTGTTTAAATCGTAAAGTTTTTAGCTTCCCGTACTAATAATGAAATATTGGGCTCTATAAAAAATGCTAGCTTTCTTGGCTGTTTAAAACTGATTTCAAAATTCGTTACTTCTGTGTCCGGGTGTGTAGCAAAATTTGGAAATAAAGAAAGAGGTGTACCCTTTTCTCATACTTATCAAGTACACCTATCATTAAATTCATTATACGGTTCGTGGTCCAAGATAAAGCAGATATTGTCCAAGAGATTATAGATGCTAAGTATTATTCAATTCCAAATATGTCGCATACAGACCAACTAACTTTTATAGTATGGGAATTTCTATTATATGTTTATTGTCGTTTATTCTTAATTGTGGGTATAAAGGTAACCGAAATGCTAACCGTAGATTTTAAAGTACTTGGTTTAAATAAATGTGGATGACGAAGTATAACAATTCAGCAACATATCTGAGCACTACAAAGATTTTTAGGCTAGAATAAAGGAAGTAAAAAGGACTGTCACGCGCGCAGCACATGCTCTCGGAACACTCCATGCATCTACACGCTGTGCGGCTCTTGGTGCATGAAACCGGGTAAGGCGATGCTTTAACATTTCTTTGTGAATCCTGGCATCGTTTTATAGCTGCGGGGTGGTTCATAGTCTCGCCCGCCAGCTCATAACCTGAGCGTCAGCGGGCACTTCATTCTGCATTAGCATCAGCGGGAGCCAGTTCGTGTTCCCGCTACAACAACCAAAGCCGCGATGCCCAGCCCTACACCGTTTGGCTAACAAGACCACTGGAGTCGCCCCTGCAGAGTGGAGGGCGCATTTTTAACATGTTTACCCATGTAGCCTGGCGCGGGGCTTTTATTTATACACTTTTTACGATTTGGTTCGCACACTCCGCGCCAGCAAGAATTAATTGTTTGTAGTGGCTACTTTTTACGCAGATTTTTGTGTTGTCCTCCGTTTGGGGTGGTTAATGGGTGGCCCAAAAACCGTCACTGCTGATCCCAAGCCCGGAAAAAGGAGGAGGGGTGCGGAGTTAGGAACTAGCAACTTAGCACATGTAAAAACCCAATGGGAAAAGTTAATACAAGAGCTAAGATAAATAATTTAAAAAATAGTCATTCCCGGGTAGCAATCCACACTTTCAAAAAAAGTCCCATTGTATATGGGAGGGAGGGCCAATTTGCTTTAAGTCAATTGCCAAACCCAAGCTTGAATCTCAACCAAAAGGAGAAAAGAAAGTTTAAGAATTACAGACGGCTTATGTACGGAATTAAGAACGTACAGGGCTGGAGAAATAAATGCACCGAAGTATTACAGGAGTTTAATGAAAGAAATAGTAATAATGGTAATAATAGAAACTAAGAAAAAGGAAAACGATGCGAAGGAGATAAATGGAACTTTACATTTTTGACGTGGAGTAAGAAAAGAAGATAGAGCAAAACGGGAGTAGGAATAATAATAAAAAAAAGTGGAAGAACATGGGAATCCATCGATGAAAGAATAATAAAAATAAACATGACAGTCTATAGAAGAAAATTAACATTGTCCGAAAGATTTTATAAACACATTGGAGCAAGAAAGATAAACATTCAATACATACCAGAAAAAGAATAGAAGGAATATTATAGACAATTATTGACAGAAAACAGACCTCAGTTTTTAGAAAATAATATCGCTATAATTCAAAATATAGAACCTACACAAACAACAATAGAAGAAGAAGAGATAAAGAAAACAATAAAGGCATTAAAAAATAACAAATCGACACAACCAGGAAGAATAGCGAATGAACTGATGAAATATGGAACAGAGAAGCTATTCAGAATAATAAGTAACTTGTTTCAAAGAGTAATTAATAGAGAACAACTACCAAAAAAATGGACAGAGGCTTATATGGTATTAATTATATATATAAAAAAAATTATGAGTGCTGCTGCTGCTGCTGCTGCTGTCACACAGGTCAAATCGTTCGTGTCTTTCCGTGCCGACCCGAGCGCCCCCGAAGGACAAATTTCGGCCCGGCGGCAGGCGCGACCGAGGTAATATATTTCCGGAACCGCAATCGATAGAAAATTTTCGTTTGAGAGCGGGTAATAAAGCACTTATACATAAAAAAAATTATGAGTGCTGTCGCACAGGTCAAAGGTCAAAGTTCAACTCTAACTGGGTATACGTAACTGCGTTGTCATGGCAACGGCGTACTTTAATTATGTCAAACAGAGCTTTTTAATCGTGTTTTTATTTATTTTTAAAAACTACTATGCGAAGGGGCTCAAGCATGTCGGAGTTGGACAAGATCTCCGGGGGGCCGCTGCCAGACCTCGTTTTTAAATAGGAAATTAAAAAATCTATAATTACAGGAAAATCGGTATAATCTTTTTAATTGGCAGGTTATCTACAAAAATAATAAAAATCAAATTAGAAGACCAAATTTAAAATAAAATCGGCGACGATCAAGCAGGATTTACAGCAGAAAAATCATGCGTGGATCATATATACACAATAAGACAATTTATAAAAAAGGAAAAGGCAAAAATAGAGATCCATCTAGCATTTATTGACATAAAAAAGCTTATGATTCGCTACCCAGAAGTAGACTATAGGAAGCAATTAAGCAGTCAAAAATAGAGAGACGTCTCACTGAAGCAGTAAAAGCACTCTACGAGCGTAACAGGACAAACACTAAGTAATGAATTTAAGACAACTAAAAGTCTCTTACAAGGCTGCTCTATATCGCCCACATACTTTAAAATATACTTTAAAATAGATAAACAAAAATTCGAAGGAATGGGGGTCCCAGTACGAGGGGATTATCTATATACTCCAAACTTTGCAGATGATTGAGTGGTCTTCGCTCAAGACAAAGAAGACCTTAGCTTTATGGTTAGAAAGCTTAAGAAAGAATATACCAGAGCGGGGTTAAAAAATAATTTTGACAAATCTGAGCATTTAGCAACAAACGAAGAAAGACACGAAGCAGAATAGGAAATGGGAGTAGATAAAGACACAAAAATTAAGGAAACAAACAAATATTTGGAAAGCATAATAACAAAACAAGACACATCAGAGGAAGACATAAAGTTCAAACTAAGACAAGCCAGAACATGCATTAAACAGTTAAATTCAGTACTATAGGAGAAACATATAACAAAGAATTAAAAAAGAATAAATGGTTCAATGATGGAGAGTATTATGACAAAAGTGCAAAAAGTGGGTGCTAAATAAGAGGAATAGATAAAAAGTCAATGTAGTTGAAATGGAATGCTGAAGAGTAGTGCGAACGGACAGAATCCACAATAAAAAAATAAGGAACAGAATGGGTGTGGAGAAAAATGCAACAAGTAGGATAAAAGAGAAACAATTAAAATGAATAGACATATAAGCAAAAGCAGTGACAACAACTGGATAACGAAATAAGTGATTGAAACTCTAGGAGGAAAAGAAAAGGAGGACGACCCAAAAGATCCTGAAAAAATGTCATGGATGAAGCCATGAAAAAGAGAGGTTTAGAAGAAGAAATTTGGTTACTAGAAAGAAAACAGCATCAGCTATAAACAAATTCTTTATATATATATATATATATATATATATATATATATATATATATATATATATGTGAGAGGTTAGAGAATCTTGGCAAGGTATTTGGCTAGGTTGTGGGTGGGAGAACCGAACGCACAAACTATAGGGCGTAAAGGAATGTTCTCTTTGTGAATTTTTGGAGACCATACAATTTGGAATTCTGAACGATTTTCTCGGGTATGAGGAGTTTCTGGTATCGGATGATAGGTTGGAGTTAGTAATAATGGTTTTGGTTTTCTTTTCGAGGTAGGTAGTGGGATTATTAGGTACATGGCGATAATCATAGGATTTAAGTAAATTGTGCACAAAATTAATTTCTCTGGGGCTAAAACTATTGCCCCCATTTCCCCCAGGTTACACGAAAGCTCAGTCTTATTCAAAGACTCATAGCTCTCCTTGGGGAGTCGGCAGATTGAGACCCCGAGTGAAGGAGCTAACCTCTTGAAAATGGCATCAAAGCCGATGCCAAAACGTCGAGAATTTTCTCAAAATAGACGCGGTTCATCCCGTGAACTAAGTTGTTTAAACATAGTTAACCGCGGAAACCTATCCGAATACACACACGCGCGCGCGCACGCGCATATGAGGGCCACTATTTACAAATAGTTGGCTTTGCAGTTGCAAAGAGCAGTAAGAACTGTTATTTTTTTTCTATCTTTAACCAAAAGAAAGAATATCTTACAGTTCCACGTCTCACATTTAAAAACTTTGTTGACAACCAGATAAAGCGCTCGTGGTGATCCCGGTCAAGCATTATACAAATCGTACCAGAATATTTCTCATTCTCTAACACACATTAATCATGATCAGACTAAAGACTTAAACGTGTTGAAATGACATTTACGGTATGTTTCTGGAATAATGTAAAGTATCGAGAAGTAAACGAGAAGTTTCAAGGAGAAAAATAGAAACAACTTACTTTATATAGTACTTTAGAAGCCAAAATTGAGTTGTCAAACTGACGCATACAAAGCATACGTCACAAGAAATAGGAAGACAAAAGTTCCTTTTGATAAAACAAAATATCTAAATTAGTTTTGTGGACAACAATCTTTTGCAATGGAAATATTTTATGCTACAATTAATTCTTTGTAGATAAATTTAGCACGAAAAAGAACGATTTATATAGAAATACATAATGCTGTTAGATTTCTATGGAAAACCACTCAAATAGAAAATGACAGAATACGACAGAGAGCAAATCAGCTGTTGGGAAGGTATATTTCTGATGTAGGTAAAAGATTCCCTAAAAAGCAGCACTTTTGAGAATTGATAAAAGTTTTGACAACGAATATAACAGCAGCAAACCAAAGTCACAATTAGAACCACGAATACGCCTAGCATTATTAAACTCATGGGATATAGGTTATGCTTTTCTCAATAATGCCATCGTTTTAAGAATTCTTCTAAATATGGCAACATTCCAGCCCTTAAGAGTTAAAACATGAAAAGATGATGGGTCTTTCACTTTTAATTATTGAGTGTGAGTTTCTATAATCTTTTCTTTAATGACATAGTTCAGAGGTTTCCTAATTTTAAAGTCAGAAAAAGAAATTTTTTTCAAATAAAAGTTCTTAGATGAAATGGACATGTGTTGTTATTTTTCTTCATTGAGGTTTGCATACACAATCAACTTCTTTGTCATTTCTTAGTAATGTCCGAAACATGCAAAAATTTGCAGGAAGGTGGGTAAAAAGTTGTCAGTCTAGGGGGCCACAAACCTCAATCAGACCCTGAGTCAGACATGAGCGACATTTCATTTCATTAAAATAGTATCATATTACGCATCAATCGCATCAATTTCCTCATAAAGGAAAAATACAATTTACGTGGTCGTTTAAAGAAAAAACTCTCCAAATTAGAAATAATACGTTCTAAATGGAAATATTCATAAATTATTCAATCTGTTATATAACGCAAATTTGCTTTTCAGATAATCTTACTAAATGTACCTGAAATATTATAACCTCGTTCTAAGTGCATAATCTCCGTACTACCCTTAATGAGCTTTATTCTATGCACCAACCGTACCTGTCCCCATATAATCCGCAACAATAACTAACACGGCACCCCGCTCCCGCTAATGGCCGCGCCCTTCAAACAGCTTCGGCGCCGTAATCCGCCCCGAGTCATTTTCTTTCCATTCATTCCCGGAATCCCTTTAATTAACCGCCGGATTGGATTTGCAGTGTTGCAGCCCGTTCTGCATCTTCGCCGATTGACGTCCGCCCTACCAATCCGCTCGATCCTGGGGAGCAGGGCGCCGAGCTCCTCAAACTTTGTTAGCCTCGGAGAGACCTTATTGTGTTACGCGCTGTGACCAAAAACGGCGCTCGACCCTTGCCCGCTGTAAAGCGTAACTGGCGCCGATAGCTCTGGCCGGATTTACAGCAGAAAATCATGCGTGGATCATATATACACAATAAGACAATTTATAAAAAAGGAAAAGGCAAAAATAGAGATCCATCTAGCATTTATTGACATAAAAAAGCTTATGATTCGCTACCCAGAAGTAGACTATAGGAAGCAATTAAGCAGTCAAAAATAGAGAGACGTCTCACTAAAGCAGTAAAAGCACTCTACGAGTGTAACAGGACAAACACTAAGTAATGAATTTAAGACAACTAAAAGTCTCTTACAAGGCTGCTCTATATCGCCCACATGCTTTAAAATATGCTTTAAAATAGATAAACAAAAATTCGAAGGAATGGGGGTCACAGTACGAGAGGATTATCTATATACTCCAAACTTTGCAGATGATTGAGTGGTCATCGCTCAAGACAAAGAAGACCTTAGCTTTATGGTTAGAAATCTTAAGAAAGAATATACCAGAGCGGGGTTAAAAGTTAATTTTGACAAATCTGAGCATTTAGCAACAAACGAAGAAAGACACGAAGCAGAATAGGGAATGGGAGTAGATAAAGACACAAAAATTAAGGAAACAAACAAATATTTGGAAAGCATAATAACAAAACAAGACACATCAGAGGAAGACATAAAGTTCAAACTAAGACAAGCCAGAACATGCATTAGACAGTTAAATTCAGTACTATAGGAGAAACATATAACAAAGAATAAAAAAAGAATAAATGGTTCAATGATGGAGAGTATTACGACAAAAGTGCAAAAACGTGGGTGCTAAATAAAAGGAATAGATAAAAGTCAATGTAGTTGAAATGGAATGCTGGAGATGGTGGAGAGTAGCGCGAACGGACAGAATCCACAATAAAAAAATAAGGAACAGAATGGGTGTGGAGAAAAATGAAACAAGTAGGATAAAAGAGAAACAATTAAAATGAATAGACATATAAGCAAAAGCAGTGACAACAACTGGATAACGAAATAAGTGATTGAAACTCTATGAGGAAAAGAAAAGGAGGACGACCCAAAAGATCCTGGAAAAATGTCATGGATGAAGCCATGAAAAAGAGAGGTTTAGAAGAAGAAATTTGGTTACTAGAAAGAAAACAGCATCAGCATAAACAACTTAGTTCATGGGATGAACCGCGTCTATTTTGAGAAAATTCTCGACGTTTCGGCATCGGCTTTGATGCCATTTTCAAGAGGTTAGCTCTTCACTCGGGGTCTCAATCTGCCCACTCCTCAAGGACAGCTATGAGTCTTTGAATAAGACTGAGCTTTCGTGTGACCTGGGGGAAATGGGGGCAATAGTTTTAGCCCCAAATAAATTAATTTTGTGCACAATTTATTTAAATTCTGTGATTATCGCCATGTACCTAATAATCCCACTACCTACCTCGAAAAGAAAACCAAAACCCTTATTACTAACTCCAACCTATCATCCGATACCAAGAAACTCCTCATACCCCGAGAAAAATCGTTCAGAATTCCCAAATTGTATGGTCTCCCAAAAATTCACAAAGAGAACATTCCTTTACGCCCTATAGTTTGTGCGTTCGGTTCTCCCACCCACAACCTAGCCAAATACCTTGCCAAGATTCTCTAACCTCTCACAGAGCAGGCATCATCCTACGTCCGAAACTCCTATCATTTCCTAGAAATACTGAAAACCTTCCCTATACGCAAAGGTGACATGGTTAGCTTTGATGTCGTTTCTTTGTTTACAAACATCCCAATTCCTGATACCCTAAAGTTATTAAAGTCAACGTATAATATAAATAACAATATCCTCTCCCTAATAAACCATTGCCTATCCAATACTTACTTTACCTTCCAAAATAAATTTTACCGCCAAACTAATGGTGCTCCCATGGGTTCCCCACTTTCACCTGTCATTGCTAACCTTTTTATGACCGATTTTGAAACAAAAGCCCTTGCCTCCTTTCACCTTAAACCTACCTGCTAGATACGATATGTCGATGACACTTTTGGTATCTGGCCTCATGGACATGATACCCTTCCAGAATTCCTTTCCCACCTCAACCAAATCCACACCAATATCAAATTTACCATGGAAACTGAACATAACAATTCCCTTCCCTTCCTAGATACTGTCATAACAAGAAATCCTTCTAATGACAGCTTTTATTACACTGTCTACAGAAAATCCACTCACACTAACCGTTACCTAAATGCCAAATCCCATCACCACCCTCCCCAAATCTATTCGGTTGCAAAATCCCTCATAACCAGATCCATCAGACTTTCCGATGCGAAAAATCGTCAAACAGAAATTAAATCCATTACCACCACCCTACTGCGAAATGGATATTCCAACAATTCCTTAACCAATATAATCAAAAATATAAATAAAAACACTAACTCTCAATCCCAAAACCCTCCTGACCAACAAAAAGCATTCCTACCTTACATCAGAGGGGTCACCGATAGAATAAGCCGCATACTAATACGGCAAAATATTCGCACGGTCTTTACGACCAACAACCAAATATCTGGGCTTATTCGCTCAACAAATGATCACTGTCCCAATGAATCCCAACGAGCGTATGAAATACCTTGTGGAGGCTGCCAAAGGACCTACATAGGTCAAACAAATCGGCCAATATCTAGCCGAATATACGAGCATTCTCTGGCCGTACGAAAGGCGATAATGGTTCGGCACTTGCCAAACACAGCAAAGAAACAGGCCACAAAATTAATTTCTCTGGGGCTAAAACAATTGCCCCCATTTCCCATTTTACCAGCAGAATAGTACGTGAGGCAATTGAAATAGAAAAACGCCCACAGTGCTTCAACACAAGAGATGACAGCCAGCGTTTGCCTGTCATGTGGAAGTACCTTATTGCTCCGCACTGCCAATTACGCAACACCCTTAATCCTACAAACTTCCCCCAACCCAACGCATCTCCCGCCAAATAAACTTTCACTTCCGGCCCAATAAAAGATCAAGCAGGTCACACGAAAGCTCAGTCTTATTCAAAGACTCATAGCTCTCCTTGGGGAGTAGGCAGATTGAGACCCCGAGTGAAGGAGCTAACCTCTTGAAAATGGCATCGAAGCCGATGCCAAAACGTCGAGAATTTTCTCAAAATAGACGCGGTTCATCCCGTGAACTAAGTTGTTTAAACATAGTTAACCGCGGAAACCTATCCGAATACACACACACACGAGCGCGCGCGCGCATATGAAGGCCACTATTTACAAATAGTTGGCTTTGCAGTTGCAAAGAGCAGTAAGAACTGTTATTTTTTTTCTATCTTTAACCAAAAGAAAGAATATCTTACACTTCCACGTCTCACATTTAAAAACTTAATGACAACCCGATAAAGCGCTCGTGGTGATCCCGGTCAAGCATTATACAAATCGTACCAGAATATTTCTCATTCTCTAACACACATTAATCATGATCAGACTAAAACGTATTGAAATGATATTTACGGTATGTTTCTGGAATAATGTAAAGTATCGAGAAGTAAACGAGAAGTTTCAAGGAGAAAAATAGAAACAACTTACTTTATATAGTACTTTAGAAGCCAAAATTGAGTTGTCAAACTGACGCATAAAAAGCATAAGTCACAAGAAATAGGAAGACAAAAGTTCCTTTTGGTAAAACAAAATATCTAAATTAGTTTTGTGGACAACAATCTTTTGCAATGGAAATATTTTATGCTACAATTAATTCTTTGTAGATAAATTTAGCACGAAAAAGAACGATTTATATAGAAATACATAATGCTGTTAGATTTCTATGGAAAACCACTCACATAGAAAATGACAGAATACGACAGAGAGCAAATCAACTGTTGGGAAGGTATATTTCTGATGTAGGTAAAAGATTCCCTAAAAAGCAGCACTTTTGAGAATTGATAAAAGTTTTGACAACGAATATAAAAGCAGCAAACCAAAGTCACAATTAGAACCACGAATACGCCTAGCATTATTAAACTCATGGGATATAGGGTATGCTTTTCTCAATAATGCCATCGTTTTAAGAATTCTTCTAAATATGGCAACATTCCAGCCCTTAAGAGTTAAAACATGAAAAGATGATGGGTCTTTCACTTTTAATTATTGAGTGTGAGTTTCTACAATCTTTTCTTTAATGACATAGTTCAGAGGTTTCCTAATTTTAAAGTCAGAAAAAGAAATTTTCAAATAAAAGTTCTTAGATGAAATGGACATTTGTTGTTATTTTTCTTCATTGAGGTTTGCTTACACAATCAACTTCTTTGTCATTTCTTAGTAATGTCCGAAACATGCAAAAATTTGCAGGAAGGTGGGTAAAAAGTTGTCAGCCTAGGGCGCCACAAACCTCAATCAGACCCTGAGTCAGACATGAGCGACATTTCATTTCATTAAAATAGTATCATATTACGCATCAATCGCATCAATTTCCTCATAAAGGAAAAATATAATTTACGTGGTCGTTTAAAGAAAAAACTCTCCAAATTAGAGATAATACATTCTAAATGGAAATATTCATAAATTATTCAATCTGTTATATAACGCATATTTGCTTTTCAGATAATCTTACTAAATGTACCTGAAATATTATAACCTCGTTCTAAGTGCATAATCTCCGTACTACCCTTAATGAGCTTTATTCTATGCACCAACCGTACCTGTCCCCATATAATCCGCAACAATAACTAACACGGCACCCCGCTCCCGCTAATGGCCGCGCCCTTCAAACAGCTTCGGCGCCGTTATCCGCCCCGAGTCATTTTCTTTCCATTCATTCCCGGAATCCCTTTAATTAACCGCCGGATTGGATTTGCAGGTTATTGCAGCCCGTTCTGCATCTTCGCCGATTGACGTCCGCCCTACCAATCCGCTCGATCCCGGGGGAGCAGGGCGCCGAGCTCCTCAAAACTTTGTTAGCCTCGGGAGAGACCTTATTGTGTTACGCGCTGTGACCAAAAACGGCGCTCGACCCTTGCCCGCTGTAAAGCGTAACTGGCGCCGATAGCTCTGGCCGGATTCGCACCGACCAGAGACAAGAAGTTTTCTTATACTCTAGGAAATTGGGTCAGGGCTGTAAGGCGGACGGTGGAACTGCGGCGCTAAAGAGTGCGCCGCGGTTGCTTAAAACCGCGTTAAAGTTGCGAAACGGGCAAATATGGAAATAAAACCCGATTTAGTGCCGCGGAAGCGTTACTCGCCGCTGATAAAGTGTAAAGCCTTTTTAATGGCAATAAACGGAAATTGTAACCAGATGTAGCACGTCGTATAGTTGTGTAAGTGCAATATTGCGCGCACAATAAAAAGAGGATTCATAAAAGATTACAAAAGACTACGGCGCAGATGGTTTCCCACTTCCTATTATCACGTATTGACTTGAACTGATATAAAGATATAGCGATGCGCTATGAACATTAACTTCTACTGTTACGGTTATGTGGTGACCGCGTTATAAAACAGTACTGTGCAGTTATGGTTTGTTCGGATACGAGTTCCCAGCTGTACACGAGGGGAATTTTTAATACATTTCAGATTTCTTAAATTTGAAAATGCAATGCCTCATTCATTTTTTTAATTAAGATATTTTGAAGATGTCGCAAAGGTAATAAAACTAGTAGAATGCACCTTAATGTAATGCGACTAGCAGTAGATCCTTAAATTGTGCAAGAATTTCTGGTCCGCCCAGAAGAACTATAGAAGCTGGAGCACGGCATTACAATAACCGTAAAACTGACATAAATATAGGAAATTATAAGGAAAGAAAGAGCATAAACTTCTTCATGGGCAGAAAACAGAGCAATAAGCACAGTCACAAAATAAAAACTAATATTTTTTTTATTTTCTGGGGATATCGCTCTAGTTTTTCGTTATATAGCCATTTTATTTAACCGCACATAAGTAAAATATTCTTTGTCCTTTTATAATGCTGCAAAAATTATATATAATGTGTTCACTCCATAAAAACGAAAGATCGCGTGCTTCGATGAGCTTTTAAAATAAAATTAGCTTTTTTAATTTTAATTTATATTATAACATTATAAAAAAATTTATAAAATGAAATATCATAAACAGTCAGATTTATTGAACACTCTGTAAAACAAAAAAGTGACCGCTGTTAAGCAGCCACTGTAGCGTTAATTCGTTTGAATCTTTCGCTCAGCATGTGTGAATTCATTATTTTTACAATAAATGATGTGAGGCAGTATTTTTCGTGAATTATGCAAAAGGAACTAAACTGACTTATAAAGTGGCTGTAGAATATACAAAGCAGTCGAAAGCATTCGTTAGGAGACCGTAAATCGGCAATATGCCGAAGTGGAGAATGGTCCATGTCACAACATTAAAGAAGAATAAAGCGATCTTGCAGCTCTTGGAAGATAAACCAACTTTTTCGCTACGCCATACCCAAATGAATCTAAATCTCTTTAAATGCAATTCGAAGTAACCTGGCTAAAAATACGTTTCTTTTCGATCAACTTTGAAGCAACTTTATTATCAGAAAAAAACGTAGAAAAACGAATGGCACGGGCCAATAAAAAATTGGATGGAAATTCTGAGCATAGTCGTCCTTATTGAAAACTCACTGAAGAGTAACAGGATTCTTCAATTCATGAAAAGGAAGCTTAAAGGGAAGCCAATGTACAGTGTGAAGCAAACGATCTCTTCCAAATGCAGAAAACCGTATAGAAAGCATAGGAAAAAGGTGTGACTCTATAATCAGCAATGGAAATGATTGGACCAGATATTAGGTAATTAAGTAATAGTTCATAATGTAAACTTCAATAAAAAAAATAGGCTTGAGCTATCAATGGTTAATAATAAATTCAATTTATTATTTGGACCTTTTGATTGCTTTGGTAAGTAAGGACTACTTATTTTACTAAACGGGTAGTAAATTATTGTCATAAGTAATAAACTTTTAATAAACTGCAATTATTTTACTTTAAAATTGCCAAGCAACATAATCGAAATCTATCATTTTAGCTTTTCGGTCATCTTTTTAAGTGTCTCTTTACAATAGCCCAGTAACGATCAGTAGGACGAACTCAGAGCAGTTTAGCGAATTGTCCTTTTTTTCACAAAATGAATATTTTTATAATTCAGAAGCTGAAGCATTGCACCACAATGGTAAGTCTAGCCAAAATGATGAGAATGTTGTGCTTACGATACAGAGGTACTATCTATTTTTTTATATGCATTCTTTTGTGTATATTTCGCCCCCAATTGTTCACATGTAAAAAATGCGGAGCTTCTAAAACCACAAAAGCGTAAGACCTACCATACAAGAATTGTCTTATTAAATTTATTTATTTTAATTTTTCTTACATTACCAGGTACATATTGTCCCTAGTAACGTATTGCTATCCGTTTTGACATATGTTTCGTCATCCATAAGAACACAACGAATTTGATTTTGAATTAAAATACCGTATAATCTTTCACGGCATCTTGACTGAATGTTGCTTTTGTTCGTTTTGGAACGATGCGCGAGATACGTGTTGACGAGAACTTGATGGGCGCGCGAGGTTAGCAACAGTGTTGTGCGAGATGCGAACTCTTTGAACAATCTAACAGACACTAAGTGCGCGTAAACAAGGTAGATTTAGTCTGTTTCTTTGCATGATGTAATAGCTAGGAGGACTCGCAATCAGCGTTTTAGTCTGACCCTGACTTTGATGTGGTTTTTGGTCCTGCACTAAGGCGAATGCCGGGCAGTAATTTTTGACACAATAATTTAAGGTAATTGAGCATTGTAAAATACAGGATTGCGTAAAATATTAAACATTCAAGCGTAGTGCATGATGCGTTAACGTAAGCACCAACCAATTTTAAATTAACATTGCCCAATATTTGTTATAATTACCAATAAATGTATTAAGTCTAGCCAAATGATGAGAATGTGCTTACGATAAGAGTACACTATTTTTACTTTCCTAATAGCGGAAATTTGACCTATTTTTGACAGTTTCTGGACGAAATGTATCTCAGGACACCAAAAAGTTGGTTTGAGCCATTGGTTGTAGTTGTGTTGTCGGTCTTCAAACAGGATACCTCAAGAACCTAGCTAGAACTTTAAATTTGTATGCAAGTTAAATAGTAGGAGACGCAGTGCGAGCTTGATAAAATGACTGGTTTGGTCACAAGGTCGCAAAATTGGTCGGAAAGCGGTCACGAATCGAAACGGTTGAAGATACAAAAATTTATGAGAATAAAATGATTTTAATCATGAGATAAATATGAATTTACAAATAATAAATAAAATTGAAAAAAATTTGAAGGTCAGGATTTTAAATATACCGGTTTCATAAAATGTTTGCAGGATTGATATTACCGGATAGATCAGACTGAGACGATTTTTTGTGATCCGAGGTCAAATAAATAAGTTATAGCCCATGAAAATTAATTAATTGGACCAATCACAGCGCGCTCGGAAAACTTGCTGGCCGACTGTGAGAGGACGGGGACAGCAAGCCGCAGCGGAGAACGCAGGCGATAATGGAAGGCCATGCGGCGATCTCGAGTTACCTTCAGTGACGTAGCAAAATTTAGCGATCAATTATTGCCTTGCCTGTTTATTTTAATCAGCTCGAGTGTTGGACTAACTGCCTCGTCCTTTTAAAATTTTAAAGTTCCGGACGAGAAGCAGCCCAGGGCCGAGACGATGGACCCGGTATAATATATAATAGGATAAGGAAAGTCGTGTGATTTTTATATGCATTCTTTCTGTATATTTCGCCCCTATTGTTCAAATGTAAAAATGCGGAGCTTCAAAACCAAAGCGTAGACCTACCATACAAGAATTTTCTGATTAAATTTATTTATTTTAATTTTTCTTACATTACCAGGTACATATTGTCCCTAGTAACGTATTGCTACTTAAAAAATAGTTGCAATTTAAAGTTCAACATAAATTAAATGTGTTCGTTTAGTAAAATGAACAGTCCTTAAATAGAAGAAACACACAAAAACACTGCGCACGATAACAATGAGATTAAACAGTCTTACTTATTTGTTATAAAGCATGTAAGCCTTTGGGTTTTTTTTATTTAGAAAGCCTTTAAACCAATGACCGTATTTGTTAATGATACGTCACGAGTACGTTATTTAAACTTTGCCTAGTAACTTTTTTATGCTTCCTCACACCGTAAATCGCACTATTTCTTATTACACTTTATTAAGATATTAAGATAAAAAGAAGATATTTTAAAAACATGCCGACAAATATTTTAGCTTGCTATTTTTGTGAAAACCCAAATCTGGATAATGCTACTCGCAGTGAGTGCAAACTACTATGAATATTGCAGGGAATTACCATAATAATCTCACTTTTATAGAAACGGATTTTACAAGTTGCTTTCTTGTTTCTCCCGAAACTCAGGAATTAAAGTCGCTGCTTGATTTTAGTGCCTTAATAAAGTTTCGACTTATTCCAAGTTACCAACTGTTCTGCAGGAGGGAAAAGTTAAGCACCGCGAGCCTAGACGAGCACCAGGAGCAAGACAAAGAATCGGCGGAATATCTAAAGTGGTTGATTGCAGGGCTACAAAGAAACCGTTTATGCGATCTCGGTCGAATTTGGGCTCAAAGCCGGGCACCAAACAACAAAAGCTCGCCGCCGACGTAATCGTTTCTGGCGGAAAACAGACCTTGACGGGGATCAGCTGCGCCGGAGCATTTTAAATTTCAAGCTCTTCCGCGGCGGAGAAGCAGCAAGCTCGGCGCTGGCCGCCGCCCGGGCACAGATTCCCATAAAATTCTCGCCGTTATTAGGGTATTGATTCGGCCGCGTCGCCTATAAATCGCATCCCTCCGGCGCTGTCATGAGCCGGCTACGTGACGCGGATCGCCCGGACGCCGGCCGGACGTCCAGCCGGGACGCCGCGCTGAAAAACGCAGTTGGGTACTTACATTCATCGTGATCCTTGGCGGTGACGGTGAGGACGGTGTGCTGGATGTCCTCGTTCTCGTCCACCTCCGCCTCGTACAGCGCTTTGTCGAAGTACGGCGGGTTGTCATTCTTGTCCGCGATGCCAATGCGGATGAATTTAGTCACTGAAAAAAGAACGAATTAGTGCTCGGGCGGGCAATTAGTGCGGCGGGGGCCGCGCGTGCGGCTTTTCGTCAATATATCAGGCCGGTTAACCTAATAAAGGAAAATTAAATTCCAGCCAGCGGCTCGCCGCGTCGTGCGATTTTATGGCCACTCGAAGCGTTTAAATGGCCCGCCCCTGGGCTAGGGTGTGGATGCCGCCTTGCCCAAAAGCGGAAGAACTATGTTAATCGGCGGCTTTCGCTTCTTTGGGGGCAGCCAATTAATCTCCCGACTTCGGGGGGAAATTCCAACAGATGCTTAGTGGAGCGAAAACAAAACCAACAATGCACTGAAACTTGCACTTTCTAAACAGAGGGACACAAAAGCCGGTTCGTCCGCTTCGGGCAGAGTTCTAAAACGCGCGCGCACAACAGAGACAATAATCTGCTGTTTTCAATCTGATAAACAAATATTTGCCGATGTTCTGTTTCGTTCCGGTAAAGCCTGGGTTTTACAAACACGCTTTTTTATTTCACAAAAAAACTTCAGTGAAAGCCTAGCCTTCCAAATGTACATATAGGGTCACTTAGAATTGTATAAATAATTTAACAAAAGCATAATAGTCTTTTAGGTCGGTCTCTCTACCCCTACTCCCTCCCCCTCTGTATCCAAAACTAGAGTTGGTATTCTGTAACATTTATTTATTTTTATAATTGATGTATGAGGCAAATGCAGACATTGTAATATATATAGCGAATTAAGTAAGAGCGTGTTCAACATAATTAGCAGTTGGTAAAACGTATCGCCCTAATTCTTTCGTGGGTCGATAGAGGGAACATTTGTCCTTGATATGTTCTCTCAAAAGATTCAGTTGGCATTGAATTCTTCCTAAGAAACGCATAAAGCACAATGAGTGCGGCGGGCGCGTCGCGCTGAAAGGCTGCGTTCCTCTGTACCCATCCGAAAATCTAAAAATGTCTCTTGAAACGGCTGCTCAGTACATGAACAAGACTTGCCGGAATGTGACTCGATAAGCAAAGTGTCGCCTAAAACTGAAAAACACATTGTAAACTTGTTTTCGCGAAACCCGGGCTTAACATTCGACAAGGAGCAGCAAAATTGAGACAGAAAGGTGTAGATACATAGTATGTAGCTATTCAAACCCATCTTCGTGTCCATGATATCAAATGCCATAGTTCAGTAAGAAACCTTTGTAAGAAGAAAATCATAAGACAAAGCGACTCTCTTGAGCAAAGGACAATATCCACCGAGATTAGAGCAATGTAATTTTTACCGACGAATCTTCTGTTTGGGGATATGTTATCGGTCTACGAGCCTAGTCGACCTTAAGTAACAGGTTGGCACAGCGAACCGTTAAACACCCATTAAAAGTACAACTTTGGGGCTGCTTCTCAAAAATGGGTTTCAGAACGTTGTATACAACCTAAATGCTTTGAAAATACTAGAAATTTATAAGAAATATTTGTTACCGACCGCCGAACGTTAGTTTATAAAGAAGAACGAGGAGTGAAACCTGCAGGAGGACAACGACCGCAAACACCGCAGCAAGATTTGTATCAAGTGGAAAGAGCAGTCTGGCATCGTTACATCTGATCGGCTGTTGCAGTCGCCCGATGCAAAATCGATTGAGAATGTGAGGGCATACATCAAGCACAAGCTTAGTGGAAAAAAATGTTTACTTTGAAGCAGTTAACACGAGAAATTCGTCGAGTTTGTAGGTCTTTGTCGGATAAATACGTTATCAATTTGGTCGACAGCATGCCTCGAAGATGCCAAACAATTATCGACGCCGGTGGTAACAGGACACATTATTAATGCAATAACATCTTTGTTCTGATGGGGTACAACTTACTCATACATTCGAAAATGTTTTAAATAATTTTTCTTCACATTAATCCGAACACGCTCTTACTTAACTGATTGAATGTAGGACAGGCATAGATCAGCTACCACGAAAACTGCCATCAATAAAAAAATGTAACAAAATCGCTTAATATTAATTTTTGTAGATTAATTTTAATTTAAAATTAACATTAAACTACATATCGTATTTAAAAAAGTCGTGTCAAATAAATGGGGATCGTAAAACTCCTTCCATGGCGATAATTAATTCGTCATAATCTTCAAGTGTTACAATGTTCGTACGTTTTTATTGTAGTTTCTAATCTATACGTATAAAAGAGAAAACCCTCATTCATTGACTGATTGATTCATCAACGCCCAGCCTAGACCGCCGAATCTAGAACCATGAAACTTTAGGGTTTTATTCTCTGTATGACGTGAAGACGTAATAAGAAAGAAAGGGGGTCTAATGGAGTCCAAACTTTTAGGGTTTTTCGAAAACGGCTAGAGTTAGAAATGTGAAACTTGTCAGGAATGATCTTCGGTCAAACTGAAAGGACTTTTGTTTCGAGAATTTTGATTCGACTCCCCTACAAGGACTAAACTGAGGCTCAAAAGTTGTGCGCGACGACCGGTCAAAAAGAGCGAACATATGAAAGCCCTATCTCTCAGTTTGCAGGCCGTGCTCTCACGCAGGGCGTAGAGCCTTACCATTATTATTATTATTATTATTAACTGTATGCTGACTACAAAAATAATTGAATCGTTTCAAATATTGTTACCGTTTTTGGAAATTCAAGATTTATTTACCATGGTAAATGGAGTTCATATAAAACACAAATATCTTATGCTGCAACAGGAAAGGTAAGGAGGGCAAGTCGTTTTATCTTTTATGCCGGCTTGATCCAAAGAATAAGGTGGGATCTATCAAGAATCATACTCGGCCTGATTATTTGTTTGGCAAACATTAAATTATACGTAAAGAAGCTACAGTTGATTGAGGAAAATACTTCGAAGATAATCAAAAAATTTAATCCTACAGAAAGATGCAAGGACGCTGCCTATTTAGAAGTTCTTGAGAAATTGGTCAAAAATGTACTACAAGCTAATCTTCTACCTCAAAACAAACGAAATAATTGTATTTCAACATTAATGAAATTTTAATTGCTATATTTTTGTTGTTCTGTTGTCTAACAAGTTCATTGTTTATCGTAACTACTAAAATCTCACATGAGTTAAATAATTTAAGCGTTAAGAAAATTAAAATTGGCCATTTTCATCAACAGAGTTATTGATTACGATTTAAGAAGAACAACAGCTAGACTTAAACCTCATTACTCCATTAACGCAGCTCTGGTGATAATGCAGACATGGAGAGCTTATAATTTTTAGGTATCAAAATGTCCTTATCATACACAGCTTCGATCTTAAGACTTTTTAAGACACCAAAAGTGTGACTGTGTTATATTAAGTTGTTTTCTTCTCGCTACATTTAGTTAGCTAATTCTGGGAGTATACAATACAAAATTACTTTATTAAAAAATACTTTTGCTGTCCATATAACGAATTACTGCCACATTTGTTTTGACAAAGAAATTTTATTTATAATAAGTTTCAAGCCATTTTCAGAAAAACATTTTGTCAGTTACTTTTTTTAGAATGGAAAAGAAATTTTATTTATATGGCAAGCTAATTACGCTGAAACCAGTGCATGTTATATGTTTTCAATTCCTATTTAATCGCTACCACCTGATATGTCTAGATTTGTTTGTATAGTTTAGATCAGTAAATTTTTTTAATAATTCAAAAAATGTGGTAGAAGAAAATCATCCTAATGCAATGAAACAAATTTTATTTCTACTCCAAAAACTTCTTGAAACCTGTCAAAACTTTAAAAATAGATCAGTGCACATTTATTTGTTTATGAAACTGCAATTATTTGTGGAAGTTAAAAACAATGTTTCTTAGCATTCTGTATTTAACGATCCAACTATTTAGTCAAGTAAAATGTTAAATAGTACAACTCAGCTTTCATTTCTGACAAAAATGAGTTGAGAGGTTCTTGACATTGATGTAATTGTTGTTTATCAGTCTCGTGCAACTTAATGAATTAAGTTTTTGGGGGACTCTCTTAATGTAGTAATAAACTGGTGACATCGGAACCTTTATTTTTTGATTTAACAGTGAATTAAGACATCTCTTTTACTAAGTATAACTATTGGATATTTAGCTTTTTATCCATTAGTTAATATTTTTAATGTATTTTAAAATAATAATGCCATATTCTTTTTATTTTCTGCTTATAAGGAAAATATTGTTTTATAAAATAGTACTATAAGGCTCAGTCAATCATTCAATGATTCGGTTCTCAAAGGTTTGTTTAGGCCGGGTTAAATATATTGGTAGTTTTTTCTTTACTCCTTTTTTGGTAACTGTTCTTTCTCTTTGAACCAACTCATTTGATAAAAGATGCAATGGTTATTAATCACTTAACGATTTCACCGACAGGGCAGGCCCGACAAGAGGGTAGGGAGAAGGGATAGAATTTCTCGAGGCCAAGCAGACTCCAACATATTACTCTTTATATCAATAAAATTTCTATTTTTTAAAGAATGCCCCAGAAGTTTGTAATTCGATTCTATACAAATTCAAAGAGTTGGTTCTATCCTTTTCTTTGCATTTTCGCGGAAGAAGAAAATTTCAAATGATAATTAGAATAAAATGCAGAGTCCATTCCAAAATATTCAGGCATATAATAAAAAACATTAAACGGTAGTGTAGCCGTACGGTTCAGGGTCGTAACTGCGGTGCGGACGGATCCGGGTTCATTACTGTGGTCCAGATGCTTATTCAGTCATTAAAAATAATTGAGTACATGCGTTCACTTCGAACAACAATGGCGGCCGTCTAATGCTTACCTAATCGTTCCATGTGGTGTGCAACGACTGGGCAGTGAACTTAATTATTATTATTACTACTTTTTCGAGCATCACTTCTACTGTGTTGGAATCGCAAAAGTTTGAGTAAATTTGGTAACAAATCGACGTAAGGTAATGATTATTGCAGCATGATGTTTCTTTTGCTCTAATAACAACAGCCAGAGAACGAATTGTGCCGCGACACATTTTATATATATTAATTTCACTCATCTTCTACTTCTTGGACTCTCACATGCCGATCCTAATTAATTTTAAGCCATACATGTTTAATCTTCTAGAACGTGATCTTTTTTGTCATAGCTTTGGTCATTTTTGAATTGTTTGCACCATGCCTTTCGTCGTGTTGTACTCACTGCATAGTTTTCAAAAGTATTCTGAATCAATTGAATAATTTCTATTAACGAATATCTTTAATTTAATGTTTTCTCTCGAGCGCTGTAAAAATAACAATTACATGTGCTTAGTCAGCGGCATCTAACTCCTAATCGACTCGGCCAATAAAATTACTAGCAGGGTACGTCGCAGACGCGTAAACTGTTTAATTATATTAATATTGGCTGGACAGACTTTGTTTGTATCCCACCCGTGTAGCATAAATCAGCAACAATTTAAATTAATTTGATGTACCTGTAAGTTGTAAAACTTGAAAAAGTGACTTTGATTTCCTTTATAGAGATATAAAAATGCAAAAAACAATATTTAAGGAGCTCAACTTTTTCCCGGGCCAAGCGTCGATGAGCTTCGTCAATTGCTGTTCTCGGCTCCGATCCTTGTTATTGGCCGTTCCTTCTTTTGATTGCACAACTTATTGTATTTCGACGAATGCCGAAGAACTTTGCAATTTACTGGATTTTGTCTTTCTGCTTCAAATAAATAAAGTTGGGGTGAAGCTGCCCCTTATCATTTGAGAAATTAGTGAAGCTTAAAAGACACTTGAACCCTCTAAAACAATTGTTTAACAAAGGAAGAACAATATAAAATACGAGGGTACAGGAAAAAATTTGAACCAAGATTGCCCCTCCCTCATATGTTAAAGGTATTGGATAATCATATTTTCAGTAACCGAAATGATTTTAATCAAAGAAGAAACCGCTGGTTCTTTTTATTGTCCAATAAATATTTTACGGATTATAAAGTTTTATCTGCAAGGTTTGCTTTAGTCTTGTTTTACTTTTTATAGAGTTCTACAAGCGGCATGAACAATCAGCGATGGCTATCTCCAAGAACATACATAACCCTCCGTGCATCATACACTTCCGGCATTTTACGACCCCAATACACAACTATAGAATGAGCGGTTATAACCCGCGCGGTTCTACAATTCATACCGCAGCCCAGATAAGCTGAAGCGCCGCGCCATTGACAGTTTCGCAGCAGCGCACTGCATTGCAGGACCTTTAGCCAGTTGGCTCGTAAACACACCTTAATATGCGCAGCGGCGGCAAACGTGGCCCAAATGAACCAGCACGGCGGATGAAGCTGGTTACATAAACAGGCCGGATCGACATCTGAAAACATCTGCCTTCAAATGCAGAGAATATGTTGTTGCGCGGCGGAAGAGCAGCCGCGCGGTGATTACATTTTTCACGTGCACATCGCAAGCAAATTAGGATGGCAAACGGCTGCTGTCGCGTCGGTGGCAGCGCCATCCGCAAGTTCTAGAGTGAGAAAACAAGCAAATGAATCAACAGCTGCGGGAGGGTTAAAAACCGTTAAATTGCCGTCGATGCTGGAAATGGGGCGGAAAATATAACCAGGCTGCAAAATTCAGTTTATGAAACATAGGAAGCGCATCCGGTGGAACAGAGAACTTATTATCGGACCACTTTGGCGCCATTATGGCGATATTTATAAAAATTCTATAGTAAAACAATGTATTTTATTGTACATTATTCTAAAAAATATGTAAAATATTAAGATGGAAATACTTTTGAAAATATTATTGTTAGTTATGTTGCAACATTTTTCGATTCATTTAACTATATTTTACCCGACCAAAGACTTTTCTAGACCAGTAACCCCGTACTGCTACGGCACTGGTAAGATAACTCACCACAAGGAAAGTTACTAAAATAAGTTACCAGTCAGCCAGCACTGAAAACTTCCAACAGAAATGGCAAATTAAAAATAGATCAACTTCTTAATCAAAAACAAATCTTAACTTTCAATATAGTTGGGGAAGTAAACACTTGTGTCGCCCTCCAACACATATAATGGGCGTTGACATGTGGTTGACAAATATTTAATGGAGGAATAAACTCAACAACATGCCCTCTACTTTAACTTGCAGGATAAAATTTTTAAAAGTTTTTATTTGACGTGTTTTATATTAAGCAATTTTGATTATCTAAGGTTTTAGTCCCTTAAATAAGCCACCATCAATTATTTTTAATTACCTTAAAAATTTTGTAATTTTTTTGCAACTTTCCTTAATCAAATTAAATTTAAGTATAAAAGGAATCAGCTAGGATATTTTGCAACAAGCGATTTCAAGTTTATGAAGTTTCACTTGGAATGTTAACTAGCCCTACCTCCAACAACCGACCGTTTAGCTACCAAGACTTAGAGAATTATTAAGCTAGCAGCTGCTTATTACAGTTCCTCTAAGAAGTTCTCTTTTGATCTTAACAACAGGTACTTGTTGTGTAATGTTAGGGTGACTGGCACCAATAAAAGGATGCTGCATGGCTACAACCAGCTTTGCGCGATAATTGATTTTCAACATTCCATCGAACAAGTCCTTGTTAACGAATGGATAAAAGTAAAATCTAAGATCGCAAAGGCAGCAAAGAAAGCAAAGGGTAAGAGAGATGCTAGAACACAAGTACTGCACAGAAACAAAGCCCCATAGTTCACTAATCAAGTAAAAGAGATAACGAAGAGAAAGAAGAAGCTTTATGAAACACAAAACTAGAAAACCGGAAGATCTCCAGCAAATCTCAGAACAACTAAAAGAAGAATACCGAGAGCGCCTCACAAAACATATGAAGAAAGACCTATAGGGATCGCCGCAAAATATACGGCCTATATTAATGAATGAGAAAGCTGAGAAATAAATGCTATAGATGGATACAACACAAGAATTTGTATAATAAAGAAACAACTAAAACTAGTACAACACCAAATAAAGAAAATGAAGATGAATCTGTCGACGTATCAGTGGAATATAAAACGAACGGAATAAATAAAATATGAAAACCAGTAGCTTGGAAAATTATTTAACATAATAGTTAAAAAAAAAAGCACCAATAAAACGAAAATAAGTTATATAAGTATATAATTGAAGAACAACAGAACGGCCACCCTAATCGATCTGCCACTTTTTTCTGTGGATATAAGAAAGGAATTCGATTAGGTCTAATTGCAAGACGTATTATTAATTTAAGAAGAAAAGGTTCTCAGAGTTTTAATAAAAGTTCCAAAAATTTAAATAAAAATTTATCGACAGAAATTAAAGTAAGAAATAAATTGACAGAAGTATGGAAATTCAGTAAAGAGACTCTTTAAGACCTTTCCTTTTTAAGCTTGGTACAAAATTTCGAACAACCTAACACGTCATATCTTGCTAAGTGTCTATAGCTTGCAATATTTTCACTTGAAGAATATACGAGATATAAGTATGAAGAATATTACTTGTTAGAGAAATTTTAAGTTAGTAATTACATATTCTTATTATGAAAAACTTTGTCACACCATAAAGATGCCAGCATACTTCTATTTTGCGTCGACAGCTAAATCGTACGAATGTTCTCTACAGTAACAAAAATAATTATAATAGTAACTGCATTTGTCATAGTAACAGATGCTATAATAAATCTATTAAAGTAGGTATTATATTCAAGATATATTCTGAAAATTAAAAAAATTGGGGTTCTCGCAGCCAATTATGGCTTTATATGTGCATTTTCTTCTCTGGTTTCTATCCGAAAAGGTTTTTTCCCATGTCTGTTTTTTCAGTCTACTTCCTGTAAACATCATTCCTTCATAACCGTCCCTATATAGGTATTCCTCTTAGAGAACATTATGACATCTAGTATCCGTACATGTTCATTCATTCTTCTCCAAACTTTCTCTGTTCTGAGTCTGTCCCGTCTTGCAACTAGTAGGCATTTTCATATAATACTTTAATTTTACTGTTCTAAATTTTATTTATTATATTCTTCGTAAGTGACCACATCTTTTCTCTATATAACACTAGATTTTTCATCATATTGTGAAATATTTTGTTTTGGAGATTAATGGATATTGCTTAATCCAAATTAATCAGAGCAATGCCTTCGTTGCTTTCTTTCCTATTATAATTTCTTCGTTCTTATCTTTTTCATCTGGCACGAACACGATCTGATCATCTGGGAATAGTAGAGAGTGTAAGATTGAGTCATTTATTTTAATTTCTATTCTAGAGCATTTTCTGTACCACATGTCTAGTGTGGTAGGTCGTACTCCTGATCGAGTCCTATTTTTATATGTATCTCCGCTTTATAAAATATGTTTTGCTCATAATGATATGGTAAGGCTCTACACCCCGCGTGGGAGCATGGCTTGCGAAATGAGAGGTTAAGGCTCTCATATGTT
The DNA here is from genome assembly GCA_036346155.1 of Sinelater perroti. Taxonomy (NCBI): domain Eukaryota; kingdom Metazoa; phylum Arthropoda; class Insecta; order Coleoptera; family Elateridae; genus Sinelater; species Sinelater perroti. The sequence continues at coordinate 17,148,796 of JARFIY010000046.1, forward strand.
TGCTCTTCCTGTCCAGTCGTCGCGCACCATCTCTGAAACCCTTTCTATAATTCACATCTGAATATGCCTTTTCAAGATCTGTGTGCATTTTAGAAGTTATAAACTCTTACCTAACCCATACCATGCCCATAATATTCGTACTTTGCCACTAAAAATAAATACTTCATTTATAACAACTAAAAATTCAAATAATTTTTTGAAAAACGCAATCGTAAATAGTGTTATTAAACTTTCTTAAAATCATAGAATGATACATTAAAATTAGGCGCGCCCCTCTTGCAATTGTAATGAAAGTGATATTGACAAAAAATACACCTGTACTACGCAGACATGACTTTAAAGACAATTGGATTCTTTTGAATAGTCTTCGGTCATTGCTATAAATTCGCGCCCACATCACTGGATCCCGCCAAAGCCGAGACGCCGAAATTTTGATGCTGTTCATCGACGATTGTGCCAACTTCATTCCCTCACATGGCCTTTTCTCGATCGGATTTCTTTCTCAATCGGTATCGCCGCCACTTCTCCGCATTTCCGATCGGGTCCTCTTTAATTTGCTGCGTTACGCTGATTCTGCTTTCACTTTCTTTTTATGTACTGCTACGATTTTTAACTTAAATGCGCCACGGTTTTGATTCGACAGAAAACAGTCATTTATTTTTCTCAAGTCATGCTACAAGCAATAACAAAATCACTCGGCGTACACTGACTCGTCGTTTCGTTACCCGACTAATATCCCCCACCCCCGCCCTTGAGTCGCACTAAGAGTGGGGAAAATTTTGGCACCCTTTCTCTACCGAACGCTGCCCTCCCCGTTGTCTTCGAGTATTAGTCGTTTCAAACTCGATCGCTTTGATGTCGCTCATAATTTTGAAATGACACTCACTATTTGTACTAAACTTAAAGACATTTTTACGTCAAAACTCGCGAATGCACTAAAATGTAGTTGTAATTAAAAATGTTTTGTACCATCATGTACTACCGTCAGCACACATTGAATTTTTGGCAGACGATCTGATAACCTTTAAACAGAGAGATGGGCAAGCTGAGCTAGGGCTGTTAGGTCGTAGGCGTTTCGTCTGCAACTGCGGCGGGCATTTGCATAAGAAAATCTGATAATAACGATCTTTCAATTTTTCACCCATAGCTTATCATAACAGAAATTACTGTACATTTAGAACTTTTACAATTTATTTTAGGTACAAGATATTAATACGCGTTAAAACAATGCAACAGCTTAATGATTTCAATTTAATAAGGGCTGTTGAGCTAAACATAGTTAAGTTAGGAATTCCTAATGAACTCGAAATATAATTCTGAAACAATTTTCTGAATTTAGTAGTATTCACCACAGTATTGCTACCTGTCTTTTACATTACAGCTCATTAACAACATGCAAAACCAATTATTCCAAATACGTTGTACTTACGTTTACAAATAATTTTGTCAAAAAGTGGTAATAAAAGATTCAAGCAAACCGAAATAAACTTGAGTTGTTTGTAGCTGCCGTTCGGGCGTTATACATTATAAATTTTTTGTGTTTATTTCGAATGAAAGATGTAATGCGCGTTGTTTCTCACATTGTCAAACAGAGCGTCTAGTATCTAACAAAGAATTATTTTGAAGGATATGATAAACTTGAAATCGGAAACATTGTAGATTGCAGCCTAAATTTGGCTTCTTGTAAAGCTATGTTCGGAAAAATTATTGTGGCTATAAAACGTCAGTTAATTGTAGAAATTATTTATACCCTGCATCAGAAAAACACTTTTACATTGCGAGAAAATTTAAAATTTTTCTGCCAACGATAAGGAACATTATTAAGAATAAGGACGAAATATAATCTGTTGCCAAGAAGAGGCGAAGTGGATCAATTAAGGTTATATAGATAAATTGTTGTGAGAAAACGGCTATTAAAACCGCAAAACAAAGCGAAAAGACTAAATGGACAAACTCACATCAAAACGGCACGCAATTGTGATGGAAGCGAGTTGTACGGGCTGATGAATCGAAATGTCCAAACTTTTTGTTGTAAGAGAAAGTAGTTGATTCGTCGAAAAGTAAGAGGACTTGTATTAAAGCAATGTATTGCTTTAATTGTTAAATATGGCAAGAGCAATGTCATGGTTTTAGAACGTCTTGACGCTATTCAAACTGGAGGTTTTAATCAAGGAGGAAATGATAAGAAAAATTTATTTAAAAATTCTAAAACCAAGGCCATACCATTAACTAAAAGGATTATTGATGATAGTTTCGTTTTCAAGAAGATAGTGACCTTAAACGTGTCTCTAAATGTACATAAGAATTTTTACGCTCATTAGAAAATCAAATTGTCTGTGAAAGCATTATTTGATTTGTCTCCTATAGAACTGCTGTGGAATAAATTGCACAAATACATCCGAACACTTATAATAAAAGCAAGGTATTAGAACAGAAAAATTTCTTCAAAGAACTGGGCAATAATAGCCAAGCAAGGAAAATGTTATTGACGTCCTGCCTAAACAAGAAAGAGTAAATCTAAAATATTTATACATATATGGGCTATAATGTAAAGCGTCCATCGGTTACAGTCCAATATACAATAAAATATTAGGTCAGTAAAGTCTATTCGCAGTTTTTTATTTCAGGACACCTTCAACTATATATTCGCGTATGCAATTGGCAATATTATCATCGATGAGGCTAATGATAAAACGCAAGTAAAATTCTAAAACCTCAAAGAAACCATTTACACGTGGAAGGATCTAGCAAAAGAATATTTTTTGGTACAATAATTATAAATTCTGTAGGAATGCAAAAGGGATGCTCATTAAAATTTTAGCATTGTTATATTGTGGAAGTACGGTTTATAACAGAATCAAAACATTACCTACATTTATGCACATGATAGTAACGCTATCACTGATCGATGACAGAACTATGACTTGTACTAAATGAAAAAATGAAGGCAAACAAATTTTACTCAATGCATTTTCAAACGCGCAAAAACAAAAAGAAAGTAAAGTGAACATGGTCCTACCGTTAGCTCAGTTTTTAATGGATTAGTGACTTCGTTTCAAGCTCTCTAAAGAGAAATAAAACTTATGTTTTTCTAGAAACGTTATCTAACTTTTGAAGTGAGTTAACATCGTCTTATGTGAATGTATCCAGGATAAAAATCCAAGAAAGAAGAGTGTCATTGCGTTTTCTCAATTACATAATCAGTTCAAAACATAAACGTAAGAAAAAGTAAAAATTACCAATATGAATAAAGCATGTTTATGTAGTTAGTTACAATTTTTTGTTACTAAAATAATTTCTTTTCGATGTTAAAAAGAAGTTTATTAGTCTCACCAGAATAACCTTAGTAACTTAGATAGTTTTTATTTAGAAAACGCCAATGATACATTTGAACTACGTCGCTTACGTCAGGATTTTCAATAATAATCACGCTTGCATTTATATTTCTAAAACTAGACACCTTTCTATTTGCTCTAATGACATAAAGTCCCAAACTTCAATTAGCACGCGAATATCAAATCTTCCAACGGCATTGCTGCAGCAGAAGTAGCACTAACACAAAAAGTTGATATTTTTACGCAGAAATTGGCTCCTAATATAAAAAAGCTCACCGATTTAATTAATTTTTGATTGATGAATTTTTCGAATGCTTAGAGTTTCACTGCAATAAAATTTTGTAGTAGGTGGAGGAGCCCTGTCATAGGGTTTACAAAACGAAGAAAATAAAAATTTGGTTATCAAATTGCCACCTTTGATCCGTTCCAAGCAAAAGTACCACTAAGTTTCAACTGCATAGTACCAACAAAAATGCTTTTGCTTCACCGCGCTGAAAATTTGGAAGGGCGAGATATGCATTTTCATATAAGAGCAAAAAGGGATTTAAGTTTTTGGAAAATATTATTTCTAATTGTAAATTAATTTCACAGTTGCAAATTAGTAACGATGAAATTATTTGAATACACAATTTAAAAAAGAATTACCAAAATAGTAAGTGCACATTTATTGAAGATTTAGCCTGAAGTTAATGAAGTTGAGCATCAGCTATATAATAGTAGTTATTTTATCAATTTTGAATGTTCAGCTAAAACATTCTATTTATTAGAAGACAAAATGAGATAAAAATATTATAATTAAAAATCTGGTGTGAACATCACACGACTTTCCTTATCCTATTATTATATATTATACCGGCTCCATCGTCTCGGCCCTGCGTTGCTCTCGTCCCGGAACTTGTTAATTTAAAAAAGGACGAGGCGCGAGTCCAACACTCGAAATCTGATTAAAATAAACAGTGCAAGACAATAATTGACTCGTACTTAAAATTTTGCTACGTCACTGAAGGTAACCGTGCGAGCTCGGCCGCACGGCCTTCGCCATTATCGCCTGCGTGCTCCCTCCTAGCGGCCAAGCGCCCTCCCATTCTCCCGCAGTCGGCCAGGAAGCTCTTCGAGCGCGCTCTGATTGGTCCGTTTAATTAATTTTTAATCGGCTATAACTTATTTATTTGACCTCGGATCAAAAAATTTCATTGTAATTTTTTATTCGTCTCGGTCTGATCTATCCGGTAATATAAATTCCGCGAAACAATTTATGAACACCCGGTATATTAAAAATCCTGAGTTTCAATTTTTTTTCGAGTTCCTATTTTACAAACCTTTATTTTAAATTCATGTTTATCTCATGATAACAAATCATTTTTATTCTCATAAATTTTTTGTGTCTTCAACCGTTTAGATTCGCGACCGCTTTGCGACCGATTTTGCGACCTTGCGACCAAACCACTAGGCCGATTTTTACCAAAAGCTTCGCACTGCGTCCACTACCTACAAGTAATTTGCATACCAAATTTCAAGTCTCTAGCTCGTACGGGTCTCGAGATATCTTGTTTACTGACAGACCGACAGACACACGCACACACACACGAACCAATGGCTCAAAACATCTTTTTTGGTGTCCTGAGGCTATATTTCGTCCAGAAATGTGAAAAACTGGGTAAGTCAAATTTCCGCCGATTACATTGCTTTCCTTATTATAGGATAAGGAAAGTAAAAATATATATACAAAAACTTTCTAGCAATACATAGTGAAATCCCTACACTTTGATGAAGAATTTTTCTCTTATAAAAAGGTAATAAAAATGTAGATTACATTTACAAGAAATTCTATGAAACGACTATACATATTATTAAAGCGCCAAGGAAGAACACATGCTGTGGATCGAAGTGCAACCGATTTTAAGGGTTAAGAGCTTTTTAGGTTCGTCTTGAAGGGGCGGGATGCGAGTTATGGGTTTGAATGCAATCTGAATTAACCATGGTCAGATAATAGCAGAAAAAGGGTGATCTTTTGACCGAAAATGGTATTGCGAGGGAAGCGCGCGCAAAATGGCCCCAAGCGCAAGTTAATAAATTGTTTGACTTTCAATTTGCGTCATTCTGTGTTTCTTGTATGTTTAATATTTTAATAAAAGTAACTTTTTCAAGATTTATCGATCTGCTAAACTAATTGAAATTTATGAAACCAGAGCAAATAATCACCTAAAACACAAAATCAGAAACTTCTTGGCCATAAAACCATAAAGAACCCCACATTTTTATTGTAAATAATGAAACTTCTTGTATCCATGCTTAATATCCTAGTTATTGCGCAGCATATTTTCCTAAATTTTACAGAACTTTTAGGAAATAGTTGGGTTTCTTCATGAATAGAAGATCATCGTACTGATAACGGTACCTACAATGGTTGATGAAACATTTTATACCACGACATTTTTCTGAAAAGGTTTTCTTAAAATTAGAAACTGGCTGATAGTAACGATGGGACAATTTCATTATTAACCCAGTGATACAACAGAGGCTCTTCAGTCTTTAGATCGATCATTTTTGGCTCATTAAAAATGTATTGGTAGGAGCATGGATTCAAACGTAGAGTGGTAAAAATATCACCAGATATTGAACTGTTTAGAATTGCTTCAGAATTTCAGGAAGCGGAAATATTTTCTCTAAATCCGAATGCAATCTAAAAGCATTTTATTTTTCTTAACTTCATTTAAAAATTTTATTTTGTCTTGTAGCTTTTACATCTTGATTTGTCTTTTGACCTATGAAACATCGTAAAATTAGTCCTCTTAAGCTGCTTATCCCTTGTTCAAAAGCAGGCTGCAAAAATATTCAATTTATCAGAACATACTATAATATTAAAATAAGTTCTTAAAAGGAAAATAAAAAGATCGAAATAAGCGTTTGCAGAAGCAAAGATATTAAAACAAAAAATTGAGGGCGGCAGTAATAACTACACTGAGTACTAGGAAAATTAGTACCCTACTAGATTCGTCGCTGAGATTGGAAAAATTGGATGCACGAGAGTTGTATTATGTACGGAGAGAGGAAAAACGAAAACATACCCTTTCTGCAAGAAGAAAGCAGTAAAGCATCTCCCTGAAAGGTCTGGCATCTCTCATGCATTGCGGTTTCATTGTTTCAAAGAAGTTTTGTATCTGTTAGAACTATATTTATTTTTATATATTTGTATATAATCTAGCTGTTATTATTATGAAAAGTAATAATAAGACAAGGCAAAATTGTAATTGTTAAAATGTATTAAAAAACTGTGGCATCTCATGCGTAATAAAGCTAAACCCAACATTAACTGTACGTTTGAATGGGTTAGTTCTCTAGGTTTCACAAACTAGTAGATGAAGTTACTAGATTAGATGTGCACATAATTAACGAAAAATATTTTAAACTTCTTAAAGATTAAATTTATGTTAAGTAAGCAAGTTAAATTAGTTTTATTAAAGTTTCAAATCAACAATTTATAGATTGCTGCATTTATTCGTTCTTTACTTTTGTTTCCGTGTAGTGTTATATTTTTATCATTCTTCTACGTCTCACATACATTATTACTTTTAAATTATTAGCTAATGTTAATTCCTTTTTCTTTATTCCGCTTTATTACAATACGTTTAATGTGTTTTACATAATTGAGTTTGTAATTTAAAAATGAAGAACAAATATAGCAAACAGACAAAACTACAAAAGAGGGCAAAGGGTTAAGCCAAAACTAGATATTTCTGCGATAAAATTTCTTAGGGCCAAATTTCTGTTCAAGTTAGCTAAAAATTCAGTGGCTTTGCATCCAATTTCCGAAAAACACCCGCGCTAACAACCAATTAAAGGCACGTTGCGCGATTCCCGCGCAAAGCCAATTACGAAAAACCTCGGGCGCAAAGTTAAGTGAAATGTGCAACCCTTCCTTTTATTACTCCGCCGAAGAATAATTCCGTTACGGCGGCTTTAAGGCTCATATTTTCGGCGCCCGAATTGCGCGGCGCGTTATTGTGTTTAGGCGGTGGTTTACGTCGGCCAATCATTAATCTCCCCTTTGTAGCAAGTTTTAACACATTTCAGCAACTGCGGAAGGTCGCCAAGGTGTTGCGGACGCGCGCCGCCCGTTATAAATTTCACTTTCCTGGGCCACTTTTATGTATGTGCGGCGCAGAAGAGTAATGATCCGGCGGGTATTAATTTTAATAAAAATTATTAACTGACGCACATGAGGCTTCGTGCGGTCGAGCTTGATGAAGTGAGTAAAGTTTGCTGGAAATTGCCGGTAGCTTTCAGGATAAAGAGGAATGATTGGGGTCAAGCGGTAGAACTGGTTGAATAATAAAAGGGTCGTTAGAAGAAAAGTAAAACAATGTACTCTTTTCTGCTTGCTTCCCACGCTGCTTTGGATTTTGTCAGCACCAAAAACTGAAAGATTTATGTCCTATTAATTTAGCACAGCAGAGTGAAGCAGACTTGCTTCATAAGGCTTTAAAAAGCTAGAAAGCGTTCTAAGCGGAAACTCGCCGATTAATTCGCTACGTTAAGGCTGTGACGCCGTGGAAATACTAAATCAAGCTTTAATATAATATCCTGGTAAATATTTAGCGAATGTATCGCTGATGCAGGCATGCAGCGCGACAATAACTGTGCAAACATTGGTGCGCTGCGCTTAGCCCGCTGCATTTCTCTGTATTTGCTTTCGATGCATTATACAGAGCTAGCCGAGAGCAGCGCCCTGCAGCTTCGCTACGAAGCATACCGGCTTTGATAACAAACGGAAAAGTGTAATTAATGGCTTCCGTAGTGCACTGCACGAATTTGCGACATAATTGGCTGGTAGCCTGTTGCATAGTTTATTTTGACCGCAGGTCTACGCCTCTGCTTTGATTGACTCAATGTTCCGGTCTATGTTATAACGAGCTCTTTGTTTACAATTTAAGTTGAGTTCGCTTTAAATTAAATTACTCGAATCCGGAGGTTCTTGTTGTACATTTTTAGTTACTATTTTTGGATGTACAGGGTGATCCGAATTGTTCTTGAATAAAACTCAAAATATTTGAACAATCCTTTTATTGCTATCAGTCTAAAATAGAGCTTTTTATTAATGCGGCTTTATTTTAGCAATGACACGTCTGATGCATTATTTTTAGCCACATCAATCCTTCAAAAGCTCTAGAGGAAAAAGTCTCATAGCGTTAGATTGCAAGCCGGCGATGATGTTGCCCCTCTGCGAGATAACAGGACCAAGAAATTTGGTTTGAAGTAAATTGAGTGTTTTAAGTGCTGTGTAAGGTGTGGCATTACCTTGTGGAAACCACAGGTCATCGTTGATTTCATTAAAAAGAAAGGTTGTTTAGCATCTCCCGATAACGTACATTATTGACAGTAACAGCGTTGCCATCTTCGTCCTTAAAAAAGTAGGGACCAACGACTTCTCCAGCCCACAATGTACAACAAATAGTAAATTTTTGTGTATGCTTTTGGGGTTTTGAATTGGTGAATATAAAAATAGATTGGTTAGAATTAGTTAATAATAGAAGAGACAATAAGTATTAAAAATAATGCGAAAATGCATTTAGTTACCAACATTGTGATGATGCTCGTCATTTTAACTAACTAATTAATTAAACAGCATTGCTATTAGATTTATTGGCTTTACTAAATTATTATTTAATTCATTCCATGATATTTAGCAGAAGCTGAACTTTTACTTAGCCATGCTCGACTAACAAAAGCTTTGCTTATGTATTATTGCTTGCCTATTTTCTTCTCTCTCAGGACTTCCACGTTTATATCTTTTAATTAAACTTTGTAATGTACAATTTTTAAAAACTAGATTGTTGCTCTAAAAAATAATTTTTATTTTTAGTTCTAGATAATGCAGAGCCTTGCTGCAGCTTTGTTTATATATCGAAACTGGCTCAATTTACTAGCGCTACAGCAAAGTTTAGAATTCGCTTTTGTCTTTGCTCTTGGTTTGTGCAAATCCTTTGTCGATCTCTCAAAATCGTTTTCCTGATAGAGTGCATTTTATTTCGCTATGAGTACGTTGCATTCGGCAGCTTAGGCTCAATTTGCTCTGCAGTAGCAGTCCGTAAATTTAAACTTCATGTGACGGAATAAGAAATGGAATATTTTATGAAAATATCTAGTAGCAAATTGGAATACGCAATCTTCGCATTCTGTGGAAAATGATGGCGATACAGGTCGCGCTAATGAGTACGCGGATTACATCAGTATCAGAGACAGAGTTAATGAAGTCGTGTCTGATGAAATCACATAAGACAAGGAAAGCGACTTAATTTCTGCAAAGCAAACTGTTTTAGAGGTCAATGTGGCCAAGTCCTGCTGCGGTGCGGATGGACCGAGATTCAATCCTGGACTTAGATTCCTGGTAGGTGGCCTACTCACTTGAGTACCTGCGTTCGGTTCAAACAAGGGGCGATAATACGGTTGTCTAAGGCGCGGTGCTTGTTTGAAAGGCCATATTCCTAAACGGAGCGTTAGAGCATTAGTATGGCTGGTAATTAAAAAAGTTGCTCGAGATTGTGGTGTTCTACAATGAAATTAAAAAATGGGGTGTTAGTGTCACAATGCGAACGGCTAGAATTTTTCAATGCGTTGAATTTGACAGTAATCAATACTTTACAAGGGAGTGATAAATTATATCGCGACAGTTTATATTGAAGTTGAGCAAAGAACTTGCAGCAATACAGCCGTAGACCTCTCTTTCTAAAATAATTTCATAATAAAGCAACGTTTACACGACATACCAAACTAGAGAATAAAGAACAAAAATACAAGCCTGCATGCTATTCCATGTAAAATCAAATAAATACCTCTGTATTGGCTGTTGTTACTGTTCTGCTCATCGCAGCGTTTGTAAACTATAAGAATATCCCATAATACATTAATTGCTTGGAAAACAGGGTCAAGTTTTATTTAACTTTATGTTTATATTTTAGTAAAGCAACAGAATTAAAACCTTTAATTTTATTTTTTGCTCTGATCTAAGATTTGAGAATAATTCAACCTAAGCCCATTAGTGAAGAATAAATGATCGATTTATTAAACAATCTTGAAAATGTTACTAATAAATACTAAATCTAAATAAACCACGTGTGTACCCAATTAATCCATTGAGTCTAATTTTGTATATTTTATATAACACCTTAAAGACTTAAGCTTTGTAGAAAGTAGGTCAATATACAATTGTTGTGTATAGCCACTAGAGTGAACTTAACGTTCGACTAAGACTTTTATTTTTAAATTCAACTAGTTAAATAAAGCAACTTAAATTAATTAAGAAATGTAAACAGTTATGCAAAAGTAAAGGTGATTTATTTTAAAATAATACGTGGCGTATGTTAAGCATCGGACGTAATAGAAATAGTCTCTAAAGCAGCCTTGAGACCAAACGACGAGAGTTGGATGCAACTGCAAGACTGGTCAATCTGCTCTTAAGATAAAATATGAAATATCCTTACAGTCATGTAAACACTAAAGGTTTGTCTAGCAAATGATGTTCTTAAGTACGATTCAGTGAATTGCTTTCTCCCACCTTAATAGAGACAAATGGTACACATTTATTAGCCAACCTGCCGCACTGATCTTATTCTAAACAATTTCCAAGAAACTAACGGTTGGGATTGCATATTTGCGCGTAGCTTTTGGGTGTATGAGTCACAAAGGCACGATAAAGAACGTAACTGTACGTGATGTAAACGTAATACTTAAGAAAACATTTTTGCTTTGCTCTTATTAAACATGAAGCTATAGATATTAGCGAGGTGACTTGTAAATAAAAACACGATTTACGAATATAGATTTCAATGTATGCAATATCTGTGGTAGACAAGCAAAATATATCTAGTGCTACACATCGGCAACTTGAGTAGGCAGAAGTGCACGTTACTACGACTAACTGTAAACTGACCATCTTTCGTGGTTCTTAAATTGGTCGAATTGGTCGAATTGGTGAATGCAGAGGAGGGGAAATATTTCCTATAACCTTGCCAGAAAATACTGAAATATTTTGGCATCACATAATTACGCTCTGTGCGAACCGGCACTAAAGCAATTAAAAATATGACCGTTATAGGAAGTCTTTTTTCCGAATTTTCGCTCGGTACAAAATCATTTAAAAATTATGTGTAGTTCAATACTACGCTGCATAGTGATAGATTCAGGTAGTTGAATCGTGAATACTGATTTTACTATTTAATTGAAGCAGATGTTCTTCTGGAGTTAGTTAAAAGTTTTGGTGTATTAGACTGATTCGTGTACTAAGGATAACAGTAGATACAATTTAAATTTAATACAATTTACGCTACAGCTTACATTGTTGTTAATTTGCAAGGTATAATACATTATTCTTTATTTGTACGTCACTGTGATGCAATAGAAATTTTTAGTTTTGATCTACTTATGCCCCATTTTGTATTTCACATATAATATCTTATGAAATACATATTTCTCCTTAACACCCTTATTATAATATAATATTATTTATAATTATTCATATTCTTTGCATTACACATCCTGTTACGTTTTGTAGTTTTCAATGATAGCAAAAATAAGCTTTCTTTTGATCTAGTTGATGTGTTTTATAATTTTGCCATTATTTGTTTGTATATCGCTCTCGAGAAATTCGTGTTGTTTGCTGAAGCAATGTTTTTGCATAAAAATTGGGACTGGGACGCCTGAAATTTCCGCGGTCGGCCTGTTTCTGTACTTTTTCACTGCTGTAGCAGCGAAATTGGACGATTGGGAAAAACAATAATTCAGAAAATGTGATGTCTTGTGCTTATGCCCATTTAGAATTTATACTTCCCTCAAGAGGTTTCTATCCTATCCTTCAGTGAGCCGAACGTGTCTATACTTAACATCTTATTATCGAATTGCCAACCAAAAGAAGAGAGGAGTGCAGAAACACCTAAATATACGTATTCACTAAAATTTCCTTTTATTTTTGTTTAATTTCTATACTGTTGTTATATAATTTATTTAATTTAATTAATTGCTTTTCTAGTTTTCTAAGTAAGATCATTAATGTTCTTTTAAGGGACTATCAATTGTGTTGTAAGCTTTATGCGTCTATATAAACATGTAATTATGAACACAGAAGGAGGAAACTATTGATGAAATAGAACTCATCGAGATTTTCTTATGTTGTATTGCAGGAAAGCCGAGAGGCCGTCTTATACGTACGCGCAATTATCTTTAGGTAACACAGGTTAGCTTCACACAATCTACAACTTACGATAGTCGAGTTAAAAATACTTAAATCGTCGACAAAAATTATTGCGTAGTTTGGCTACAAAAAGGCGCAAGTTTACGAAGTAGTTAAGAAGTACAGGAAATCTAGCTAAAAAGAGGAGGTAACTGCCGACTGGGCAATTCACAGTAAGCAATCTGATCGCAAGAGAACGTCGAGCAGAATCTTGGGCGGAGCATGGCTGACCTGGCAAATAAAATGGGCGTGGCGAGGTCAACGGTAAGTTTAGCAGTGCACCAGACTACAAACCTTCCGCCCTGAGAAACTTCCAACTGTTGTCCGAGAAAAACTAGATGGGCAAGAAGTTAAAAGTCCAATCATTGCTGACATCAAGTATGATAACAAAGGCTTTTTGAGACAAAATAATGAGCCAAAATGACGATCTACCAAGATGCCTATGAAGTGCCTGTAAATTTTTCTGTTTCTGTGATGGTGCTGAGGCTTATGAGCAGCAAAAGGAATGTCATGGTGTCCCATTTCTTTGAGGAAGTCCTGACGGTGACCGCCGACAGCTATATCAACCTGTTGGAAACAATTGGCAAGGAAACTCAGGCTTGGCTATAAAACAATTTGTATTATCATTGGTCCCTCGATTTGTGGCCACGTTTCGGCCTCGACTACTACATGTATGGCATAGTCAAAGCATCATAACATCAAAGACACTTTAAAAGCCTCTATCATGAAGGTAATGACTTATGTGGACAAGGAGAAAGTTGTATTGGCCTGCAGCAGGTTTAGATCCCCGGATCAAGAAGGTTGTAGCTGCTGATGGGGGCTACATTAAATAATATGATTCTCATTACTGTTAATTTAATTGTGATAAATTTCAAATCAATTAATTTAAATTTTCTTGTATTCTAATAATAATTTTCATAATTTATTTATTTTTTGGAGTTACTTCGACGACGCTGTATAATTCGTCCTTGGGTAAGGAAACGACCGCAACTATTTTCCTAACGACAACCCGAGTACACAATTTCTCACTTAAATCTTAGGCGCTGCACATAAAGCAGTGCGATAACTACCGTTAAATTATGCCGGCGCTAGTAAAGTGCATTAATTATACACACTTCCAGTACGTGACAAGTAACGTATGATAATCCGCCCGCGCGGTTATTAAGCTGCGTAGGGGCGGAAGCCGCCCCCGTAGCGATCCGCTTCCGCGCGGCGCATTTACATAGCTGTCCAATAATAACACGCCGACGTAAAAAGGGCCGTTAAGGCGCTTTATAGCGATATAATAACGTGGCACTAAATAATAAAATTGTCAGGAGCCGGCCGAGTAAATCAGGATTAACCGCCGAATAGTTCTGTCTACATGCAATAAATTTGTTAGCAGCTTTGCTCCTCGACCCGGAAACCTCGTTACGCCGGTTCTTTCTGGGGCGAATTTCGTTAGCGCGCGTTTTCAGTCTCATTAAGCATGAAGCGACCAAGTCGCCGGGGCCCCTCCCCGGTCAATTTGGACAGGCATCCGCCGCGATTACAACCAGATGGTATCGCGACCATCTCGAATGTCACTTGCAATTAATTAGCAGGGAACATTAGTAATCCGTCGCTTATTAAAGGCAGCCCGGAATATCTTGATGTATGGAACGTCCTTATTGCCGTGCTTCATCTAGCGCTATGGGTTATTAACGTCAGTTGTAATTAAAGTAATGCTGTGTGAAGATTTCGGGGTAAATGGTTTGGAAGGCCTATTTTTGGAGCGCAACCGTGTCGAAGATGAAACGAAAATCACGTGATATAGATAGCAACCCTATTTTGTTTTTACATCATTAAATTATTGATAATTGCAAAATTTGGCTCTTAATAAAATAAAAAATTGTAAATTTTTAAATTTACCTTATGGCGTGCTTACTCAATCTTAATGAAACGCTTCGAACACCCATGATTTTGTTGCTCTGTTTTTGTTTGCGAAGTTTGTTAATGTTAATCAGTAAATCGTGCTGTCACTTTATTAAACTATTAAAAAGCCTTTTCAACAACAAATGATTATAAAAGAATGATATTAAAATGAATTATTTCTAAATAAGTTAAGATTATTAAATGATATCAAATGTTTCATAAATTTTTGAAAAAATGTTCCAACATAAAAATTTATTAAAAAAAAATTTAATTTTCTCTGAGCGAAAATTATTTTCGCTCCCTTTTTATTTATTTTGCTGTGCCAGCAAAGGGAGGACGAGTGTTTGTGTTGTACCAATTTGAACATATCTAAGTAGTGCGCACTGTAGTCAGCTTGTTAGGGTAAACGCTCCTTTTAAATGGTTAGTTAAATCGTCAGAAGCCACAATAGAACTTCCTGGAGTGAAGGTGGAAACTGCCTTTGATCCCGAACTGCGTAGCAAAGAGAAAGTTTAGCTTGTACTAATAGTTACGCCGCAGCATGCAAAGCTACTACAGATGATCGTTATTCCCTAATTAAGCCTATTAATATTATTAAAGAGAAAATCTAAACCAATAAAAATGTTTTGAAACAGCGAAAAAATAGCCTGCAAGGACCTTTTCGTTATAAGACAAGAGCTAGAAGCCGAACAGAACATGCGGAGTCATTATCAAAGGCACAACATGCAGTTCACGAGTTCGTTTATTGAAATTTGCATAATATTCTCCAACGTGTGTATTCAGCGAGCTTACATTGAAACTACAGCACACATCCCAGGGGTATGTGACACAACGACTTGACAAACTTTGAGACAACTTCCAAGAAATGACCTATTTAATCTGTGCGATGGCAAAAATACCGTTACAATAAACCCGGCTCAAAGCATAATTTATTCATTTGAGTCGGGAATTTTGCCCAGCTCCGCTGGCGCGAAAGAGGCGCCCCGCAGTTTCAGTGCGCTTTCAGCGATAGCCAGTTTTCTGGCTTGATTTACGGGCAGATACCGTGCGTGCAGCCAAACGCATAAATTCGAACAGGTGAACATGCATAATTCAGATCGAGGCGCAATCTATCAAAGCGGGACTGGCCGAATTGATAACGCTCGGAATTAATGGTTAAGCAGGTAAAAATGTCCCCGGCGTCTGTTTCGCCCCCGATTTGACGTTTTTAAACAAGCAAATGCGGACGCGCCCCGCCCGATTACCGCGGCTTTAATTGGTTTGCATTTGAAGGGGCGCAGGCGCGTTTTTACGGCCGTTTGCCACATGAATATTTAATTAAGCAATTCTATACCGACAAGGGCCATTATGTTAAAGCTTTTAAATATTAACACGCTGTTGCATATGGCGTCATATGCGAAATAATATTTTTGGAACATGAAGTGAAGCGCGGCTCATGGCGACATGGAAAAGGCTGTATAAAGCTTTGGAAGCTTTCAGATCCCTTTGTGAATTCTAAGTATGTCAGATAATTATTGTCATCTGAATGGGCTTAAAGTCGGAGCTTTCATAAAAGTGTGCGCGGATGGAAAACTGATAGTTATGTTTACTCTTTTGATGTTGTATACAAAAATGAACTTTGTTTATGTTGAGCTATCCTTACTACGTTTTATCTGTAGAAGCTTTACAACATGCAAATTGTGTAGAGCAACAGATTGACGATCGACAGTCTAAAATATTACTTGAAATCCATCGAGGAACGATGAAAGCTATTTTAATTAAACTTTTAACTATCCTTTATGATTTTTAAAAGAAACTGTTTTGTGAAGTTACTATTAACTATTATTAGCTATATTAAATTAAACATTTTAGTTCCTAAGACCCCCAAAAAGAAGTTTGTTTATTTTTGTACCTCTTTCAGTTATGCTATTATTTATAAAGGGTGGCCCAAATTAAACTTTATTATGTTATTTTCTGAATATTCCATTCTCTTCAAATATCTCCAGAGGAAATATGTAATGCTATTAGGTAGCAAGACCGCGGTGGTCAATCGATGTCAACCCATTGCGAGATAAAACGACAAGGAAATTTGGTTTGACGTAAAGTAAGTGGCTCCATCTTGTTGAAACCACATGTTGTTCAAGCTCAGATGGTTGGTTTTATTAAAAAAATAAGTTGTTTGTCATTTTCCAATAGCGTACACCGTTGACACTAACATCGTTACCAGTTTCGTCCTTAAAAGAGTACGGACCAATGATTTCTCTAGTCCACAATCCGCACCAAATTGCATTTTTACAAATTTTCGCACTATTTGTTGTAGTAGTTTACATTGTTATTGATTTTAATTGTGATGGCTTTCTAAGCGCTTCAACGGCTCTTTTGCTTTTTCAAATTTTTATGTGATTTTTCAAAAAACATAGAATCTACCAAACTCTAAAACTAATAAACATTTTTAGTTCGACCTAAGTTACTATGGTTTGGATTTTCCTATCTGTCCGTCCTAGTTACTAATTTATGTACCTTGTCCACTATATTAATGTGACTACACTACGTTGTGATCTGCTTTACACTGTTGACTACACTATTATACAACCCCAAAACGTTTGGTCTTATCTGGAAGATGAGGCACTTCAACATTTGGGTGTTTATGGAGTCTCTCCTCAGGACTCTTAATTTCTTCTTTGACTATCCTCACCTGAAGTTTTCTGTGAATATCTTCATTCTGAACATACCAAGGAACATTTACAATACTCCTTAGCATTTGGTAATGCAATACATGGAGGCAATCATAATTGCTTCCTTTGGCACAGCCCTACACCTGAAGACCATATGTTCATATCGGTTTAAAAATTTGCTGGTAGACCACCATATATTTTTTTATTAATGTTTTGAGGCCGAAACGACGAGATGAAAACGTCGTGTTTGGCGCTCGCGCGGTCGTCTGCGGTAGCGCTGGGGCAGTTGACGGGTTTTGCCCCATAAGTCATTTCTTGGTCTATCGTGTTTCAAAGATTAGTTGTTGTTTCCTACTACTAAAGTTGTAGTATGTAATTTCCTTATATTTTAATATCGTAACCATTTTTGATTCTGTTATATATAAATATCTTACTTCAAAGATACTTCTAATTCTTATTTAAAAGCTTTTAGTTCTTCGTACTTATTCTTTCATGGGGCTGTATTTAGTAATGGTTCTACATCATTGCAACGTTGTTTTTTTGATATTTTTTATATTATTTTTTGTAATCTGTCTTAAAGTATCTCGGAACGTAAATACAATATAACAATTTACGAATAAGTGAAACGCAAATAAATGAGCAGCCAAATAAGCTATTTAAAAAATATGGAACACGTAGTGCTTCTTGCGGTATTGCAGGAAAAACAGTTTTTTCTTTTTACAAAATGACAAGGTTTGGATTTGTCAAAACAAGCATTGCACTTTCTTTAAAGCCTGTTCGTTCAGAATTTAGTGATGTTAGCGATGTTAATTCTATCGATTGATTAATTCAAAACTTTATAAAAAAATAATCCAGTCTGGGTTGCCGATATAAATTTAAATTTCATAAAAAGTTTCTGTGTAATACTTAAGCAAACTTTGAGTGGCTATAAAACAAATGTGCAAAAGTTTGGAGGTTTCATCGGAAAACTGTATTTTATATAACCGTGGCCCTCAACTGCCCATAAATTCATAATTCGTAGTATCGAAACAATTTCGAGTGCTGCGTTTGCTCTCGGTCAGTTCGGCGGAGAGGCTCGAGAGGCAGAAATAGAAATGTGAAATTGCTTCGAAAACAAATGGCGCCGATTCATCGTACACTCCTGAGGGTGAATAATAGTGTGTTACTTTTTTTTTTGGCGAAACATTAAACATTGCAATATCCTCTTTTCCTATAGCTTTTTACGGCTTTTAGAAGTGTTTCGTGCTCTTGTTTTGTAAATCAACAAGTAAAATATATAATGCGTACTAAAAATTACCTGCTATAACGGTTGATTTATTATGAATCTAGAATTAATATTACCCCATCCCCCTACACGCACAAAATTAAAAAGAAGTTTCAGATTCTTAAGTAGTTTTCGATCTTTTAAATTCTGTAAATTAAAAAATATTTTATTAGCTCTGAAGCATCCGTGATCTAACCTTCAGAGAAAAATGATACCATTTAGTCACGTACGGATTTTTGCAACAGTTGTATACTTTTCTTCTGCTTGAATCTCCGAAGGCTGTCGTTTGTACCTCAGTAATGGAATTGAACTGCCACAAAAAGTGTCAAACGAGACTGAACCTTTTTGTGACACGTAATCCCCGTGGCGCAATGAACTACGTCCCTTGATGTAAATAGAAACGCTCAAACTTGACTCCTCTTGCTAATTTGGTTCTTGCAAAACAGTGTAAAGCTATGGAGAAGTTTAGCAGCTCATCTATCTGACGTAAACAGTAAAAATACATACGTGGTGTATTGTCAGCTATAAAAAATTGTAATTTAGTTTCAAATTTATAAAAAATCCGAAACCATTTCTGTGCTTGTACCTTCTTACTATTTTCTGCAGTTTCTAATTTTTCATAACTTGCATGTGATCTGTAATATTTTAAACTACGGATTTATTAAAAATCTTCATAATTACAGTCTCTATTTAGCAACTAAGAGAGAAATATTATATCAATCAGGAATGTTAAAAGAAAATTTGATACTGTATTGCAACTTTATAGTACAGTTTAATTGATGTATCAAAGGTAATTATTTCCTAAAGAATAAGAACTGTAAAAGTAATAATTATGAATTTCTTCGGTTTCTTACATTAAGAAAATTACGTAAAGTAAGAAAAACAAAAAAAGCTAAAACAGGGTGAGTTGCACAAACAATCTAAACAAAATTCAACTGCTATTAATAAAAAATTGTCAATTATTGAAAGGCATAAATGTGTAAAAACAAGATTAACTATCTTGAAAAAGTCCTAATTATTGTATCGAGATAAATATACCAAATTAGGAAAAATTGATTGACTTTACTGTGTTTTTAACTACATAAGACACGTATAGTGATTTCAATACATATAAACAGGTGGTCTAAATTGAACTTTAAGATTTGAATTGCCCATTGTTTGCGTTCTGTGCACTTTGGAAGTTTGTCTTTGTACATATAGTATATGAATACACGGAAAAAATTCATGATGACGTTTACTGTGCAGCAACCCATCAATATGATTCAAGTCATGAAAACCAGCGATCAGTAACGACTACGCAAAGGAAATTTCAACCATCGTTTGAACGCAACAATGTGCCAAGTGAGAGTGCAAATCGTAATCTAGTGAAAAAGCTCGAAATAAGTGGTATGCTTATTGACAAAGCAGGAGTTCGCTACCAATGCAAATGTTCTTTAGGTGACAATACATGGAGAAGTAAGCATGTAAATTTGTCACCGTTCACAGTAAATGAATTTTTCATACGACTCTACGTTACATATCTTAACAAAGTATTTGCATTTATAGACGTATAAAATTTTTTCAATAACTTAAACAGGCTATGTATTGTAAATTGGGTTTTAAAGAACATAACAGCCAATGCTGATTTCTGCTCATCTGGAACGATGAAGTTTATTTTACTCCAAATTGCTTTATATTTTATCAAAATTATTGCATATTCACGCTATTCACGAAATACGAATGGTGTGGTCGCGTTTGGTGTGTACTGTGGGCTGAAGGAATTATTGGTCCAGACTGCTACTATCTATGATATTTCAACTTTAATAAGATGGACCCACATGTTACACAGTAGGTTAAACATTAACTTTTTTCAAACAAAATTTCCTCGTTACGTTATCTCGCAAAAAGGTGATATCGATTGACCATAGCCGGCTTGCCATCTAACCTCATGAGACTATTTCCTCTGTGGCTATTTGAATGAAAGGGTTTACGCCAACAAACCTACTACGATTTCAGGGCTAAAAGAGAACATAAGACGTGTAATTGCTAAAATAGAGCTGGATTGATCGGAAAGTATTAAGAAAAATTTCGGTAAAAGAATAATCGTGGGAGGAATTTGGCCGACATCGCATTTATACGTAACTGCCAAATCTGTACTTTACGCTGATAGCACCAAATTCATTTTATTCAGAAAAAACATCTGAAAGTTTAATTTCAATTACTCTGTGCTTGTAATAGAAACCTTCAATTAATATTATTGGAAGGAATAATTCAAAATCCTAACAAATCATTCGAATTTGGACGATATTGATATCAATTTTACTAATTTGCGCTCCAATATGTGTTTTCCTTCAAAGTATGAATGATCATGTTGATAATTGATTTGAATAAGCACCCTGTTTTTATTTATTGCAGCATACCTTTTTTGTTTGATTCCGAAAAGTGTTTTGTGGAACACAATAATTGAATTAAAAATCACGCAAGACCTCCAAAGTTTCAACACAATGAGAAATTGCAAATAGGCGGCCCGAATAAGACAACGAGCAGTGCGTCACCGCCGTCAAAAAGCACTACGGGGAATCACATAAAAATTAAATTATTCGACATTTTCGAACTGACATTTTGTAACTGGCGCGCGGGCTGAATCCCCGGCGCGCCAGCTTCCGCATAATACTTTTAAAATTCGCAATACATCTAAGCTGCCAGAGTTGGCCGAAATAAATTCGACGGCGCGCCACCAGGTGCGATGCTCGGAATCGGTATCCGACGCCATTACCGCCCCGGCGCCAAACTGAGCGAAATATATGACGGCCAGATCAGCTGCATGGCGTGGAACGCGAAAGAGCGTATTAATCACGCGCATCCGACGCTCGCAGCCCTACATCACGCAAGATCGAAGCGTGTCACCAAGCACGGCCCATTTGGCCCCGCGGGCGCGTAATTTCCCGAAATATGGCCAACTGCGTAACGGTTCTATTCGAAGTGATAAAGTAGAGTTGGAGGTTCTTGTTTTCGTCTTCGGATTAGGGCCGACTTTGACTTAATGTATTGTGCAAAATGCGTGGCGAATGGGCTTTACGTGCTGTCGTTTGCTCCTGCTTTAAGGAATCGTCAGCAGAGATAGATTATTGATGATGTTCGAAAGTTGTGGGGTTGGTTAGTCATGCCCTTTCGACGTTTCCTTCGCTGTGAATGTCGAAGATAAATTTGTAGGCGAACCGTTGAGCCACAGCATCGTTCTCTTAAAATTCAGTTTCATATCTACAATAGTATGACAAACATTTATTGCAAATGACGATTGTAATGCTAAATACTTTATGGAAATATAGACCCAGCAGCGAAAAAACAGGACCTTAACCTACTGGTTTACAGATCGTAAACAAACTCAACTAACAATCTGAAAGCGTTCATGCTAATTACTTATCATAAATAGTGTGAACTAGTGATAAAAATGTGCAAGCTATTTAAAAAACACCTTCACTTCATATAATACTCAATTTGATATCGAAATAGAAAAGGCATATATAACGTATTATCTCCTGAATATCAAAAAAGCACCAAGTATATAGATAAAGCAACAGAAATTAAAAATAAAAACACAAAAAAGATAATTACTGGGGTAAATAATTAAAACTAGCCAAAATTGTATTTTTCTTCTTTTTCTACTCTTATATATAAGCGCCATTAGCCTGTTTCTAACTACATATTTCGTGTAATACTATGAGCCATGTTGGACATACCCCGGGCAGGTGGCTAGTCTAACCCGTTAGAAGAAGGAGAATGTACTTTACGACCGCCGAAGGTGTTTGTAGGACAGTCGAAGAGAGACCATTTGATGTTTACTTTTGATCTGGGAGCCAAACCCAGGGCGCGCCGTGCGGTAATACGGCCGGCCGAGACATTTACCTCGCGGCTGTCGTGCTCTCTCAAAATTGAATTAAATGAAAATTTAAGAGAGATCTAAAGACACCCTCATATAGATCAACAATGCTTTTCTTCACTTATTGATACTTAGAAGATCAAATCAAAATAAGTGAAAGTCAACTTTCACAAAAAGTGGATTGCAAAATAAGTAGAATAGTACAGAGAAGAAAATTTTTATTAGAGAAATGTTCTCTAAGTGTTGTTGAAGTATGTGGAGTTTTAGCTTCCCGTAGACTGCCAATTCATAGCGATAATAAGACATTAGGCTTTGTAAGAAACGGTAACTTCCTTATAATAATAATAATAATAACAATATAAATAAAGAAAAAGGAGTTTCTTTATATTTATCCAGTACAACTGTCCATGAATTAATTATGCAGCTAGAGTATCTTAAGTATTATTCCATAATTGTGGACTCAGCATTAGGTGTATCGCACTCAGACTAACTGTCAAGTTTATTCCTAATTGAGGTCATAAAGATAAAGAGATGGTGAATGCTACCCGATAAAGTTTCCGAGCTGATGCCAGTGAGCCATTATACAAATCGTACTACGAGGTTCTTGATGCTCCGACACACATTGCTATGGTAACGATTAGACTAAGGACGCAGTGCATGAAACAAATGTAATATTGGAAAAATTTAAGAATCTTGAAATGACATTAATGGGTATGCTTCTGAAACGATGATCTTGTAAAGTCTTAAAAAGTAAGTAAAGGGCTCCAATGAGAAAGTACAGACACAACAAAGGTCATTACTCTAGACAGTACTTTAAAAGATTTTATAAACAATTTTTGGAAAAAAGATAAGTTCGAAAGCTAAAAAACAAAGCTAAATTGATGTGTGACACTGGCGTCTACAATACAGACATTGCGATAAAAAGGGAGCCAAAGTTTTTTTGGTGAAAAAATGGAATAAGTTTGACTTTCTGAAGCTCAGCTTGGTATAAAGAAAAATCTACACATAATTAACAATATAGTAGAGGAAAAATAAACTATTGGAAAAGTGTGCTTCTAATTTAGATAAAACATTGCCTAAAGAATACGTACAGAGTGGAGCAGAGGAAACAAATGTTTTTTGAACCGCTAGTACTCGGCGACGAGTCAGGGTATTGACCTTGAGCGATCGCTGGCAGACTGCTCAGATAATGCAGTTTCAGTAGCTATGTACATGTAAGAATTAATAAAATTATTGGCAAGGAAGATAAGAATGCCAAACTAAAAACATAATTAGAACGACAAAGACTATGACCTCTATAATTATAGAAGTCATAGAACGTAGAGTCCACTTTTATCAATACTACAATTTTGCTAAGTAAGGCAACACACCTTACAGAGTTCTTCATATTAATTGTTTCTGACTTTAAATTAAACTCCACGTAATAATTTAAAACCGCCATGCGACATACTACACCAGTTACTTTCTAACTTTCACCTTTATTGAATTCCGCCCCTGTACAAGCCTCCAAATTCTTTTCAGTGGCTGCAAGTGGAATTTCTTCCGTCCGTCGAAAGCTTTCCGCCTTCCAACTTCCTAATTGTTACTCAAAGTTTGCAGCGCCGGGGTGCATTGTCGTGCCGAATTATTTATGTACGAAGCCCATAACCTGGAACTATGTACGATGCAGCCTCGGGACGCAGGCACGGGAAGAATTCGAGCGGCAGTCCGCCCTGGCAACAGATTTCACACGCAATTGACAGTTCCCTCCGTGTTTATGGAGGCGGGATCCTGCGGCCGCTCGAGATAATGCCGGGTATTGATGAACGGCGTATTTACCTAGGGCGTAATTGCTTTTGTCCCTCGCCGGCCCGCTTCCGAGCGCATTTTTGAGCGCCGTGCTGCGCACCAACGCCTTCCTGAAGCGATATGATGGGATTTCCAATAGTCGCGTTCAGGGTAAACGAATTACGAGGGCTCGTGCTGGAAATTGCGCGCCTCGCTCGCGGATGCATCAACTGTTGACAGAAATCTGTTGATATCGGATGAGTTTGCGAACGTCGCCGCGCCAATAGGGAGCTTCCAACGGCGCAGAGCTACAATTTAACAAATTTACCGATTGGTTTCTTGACTTTCTAGATTTTTACATTATTTTAGGTTGGACGATAACTAGGCCAACACGCCAATCGTAATGAAAAACGATATTACAGACAAATAAGGTTTTATGGCGCAGCCGTCTGTATTTTACGAGCGGCCCTCGTAATTAGGCGCTAATGGCGCCCTTAGGTTTTAAATTCAATTTGACATTTTATCTCTCGAGTAATTGGCGAAGCGTAATGTAAACACCGGGCGTTCGCATTCTGGAGTCCTTTTATCTCCTACAAACACCCCTAATGTGGCAGCGTTCCGGCGCCATGGCAACTGCTCATGCAGATCCTGAACTCGTGAGGTGCCTCAGATTTTTGGATTTCGCGCCGGGCAGGGGGCGTTTTTAGGAACTAAGCTCCTAATGCAAATAAATTGCTTCTGCTGGCGAGAGTCGTTTAAATTAATGAAGCCGGCACTGAACAGACATTGAATGTAGCACGACATTAAAGTAATCGCGCCATTCGGGTTAATTATGCCAGCGCAGCTGTAATTGCAACAAAATTGTCAGTAAACTTATAATCTGTACAATTATTTTTTAGCACTTGCACGACGCGCTCAATTGCACAAGAGGACATTAAAGGGATGATATTATCCTTATACACTGGATATCTCTGAAAGCGGAGCAGCATAGCAATAAACCATGTACTCACGTTAATTAATACACATAAAATACAGCACGCGGTGCGGATGGTGAAGTGTAAACGCCTAAATGTATTCCAACTACTACGAGCCAACGGCTAAATTTTCAAGTCTCGGAATAAACTCGCAGTCTATATGTCACTTACTCATTTTGAGGAAGTAATTAGTTTAATCGAGCGACCTTTAATAACTTTCGGCATAATTGCAGTGCATCGATGGCATGTTCTCCAATTAGTGACTCGTAAAACTGCAGTTTCCCGGCTCTGGGTGCAGAAATCGATACCGAATATGCTCCGCACGCCAAGAAGTTTAATGTTCATGAAATATGCATCCATTAATATTCAACTCCCTCCTTACTCGACCTTGTCTTTTGTTATCAGGATGTTCCTTGATTACAAATTGAAATCTAATACTGGTGAAGGCCAATCAGCTGCTTGATATTCTATTATTAAGCAAGTTGCAATTTATGATGCTTCTGAATTTTTCAGTTTCTGATTGGCTGGGAAGCAATGAACCATTCTTATGTATTTTAAAGAATTTATTTCTCAAAATTTAAACCGGTATGCTTTTCTTCGCTGTAATAACGCTTCTAAATCTAGATAATTTTATAATTATAATAATAAAAGTCAAGATTTTTAAATAAATTATCCTTCTAAGGTGAATCAAAATATACCTTAGATACTACGTTCGGTGTTCCAAAATTCACTTTTATTATAGCTTCATGGAATGCAAGAAGTGTAAATTCGACTTTATATGTCTATGATAAATATTACAAAAATGATTTAATGCTAAGCAAATAAGTACAGAACTGCGGTAAAAGTGCGCTGACGATTAGAAAAGCAGCGACCTTTTGTGACTGTTAATACTTTAGCGCATGTATTAAAAATATTCATGTATTCTAAATAATTTATCTTGCTAATCTTCGCAATTAGTCAAAGTTGCCTCGACAATTAATTTAACTTTTGTCAGATTTCTTAAAAAACTAAAATTAAAATTTTGTCTATTAAAAATACTATATTTTGAGCAAAACAAAAACCAAAAAAGCGCCAAATATCTCAAGAAACACCGTGAAAGTACGTGGTAAGTTGATTGGATTAAAAGTGATTTATTTTCTGCAGAAATTAGAAATTTTTTGAATATCTGTTGCTGATACTTGATTTACAATTTTTGGTTTTTACTAGTTTAATATGCTTATAGTGAGATTTTTATCAAAACGTCGATTATCCGCACACCAGTTATTCGAAAAACTAGCTATACGAATTGATAATGCATGATAGTATTAGTTTTTTTTTTTATTAATTTAACCAGCGTATTTACAATCTACTCCTAATTTCAGTATTAAGTAAAATTATATAACAATACAATGTCATGCGGGGAGCTCTAGCCAGTGCTAGTCTCCCTAATGATTACATCAGTTTTGATTAGGTTGTGCGAGGTCCAGCGGCCATTGTCGTTTGAGCCTTCTTGCGATGTCCGGTTGATTGGAGAGTTGTTCAATGAGTTGGTTAGGGTGTCCTGCCAAGTTACTGCTGTAGTTAGTTGAAAGCCTTTTGATTTCACTATCTACGTAGGGAACTCCTAGGTCGTTATGAAGGGTGTCGTTCTTTATGTACCATGGTGCATTGGCCAGCATACGGAGGGTTTTGGACTGGAATTTTTGAAGGATTTTAGTGTGTGTCGCTTTGGAGCATCCCCAGAGTTGAATCCCGTAGGACCATATGGGCTTCAGGATGACTTTATACAGCAAAACCTTGTTTGATAGAGAGAGTTGGGAATGTTTTCCAAGTAACCATGCCATTTGTTTGATTTTGAGATCTAATTGCTTCCTTGTGGCTTTGATATGCGAGCTCCAATTGAGTTTTTGGTCGAGGTGCAAGCCGAGGTATTTTACTTCCCTATGGATTGGAATTGGGGTGTTATTTATGCTAGTTTGAGCGCATTCGATACGTCTTATAGTGAAAGTTATTTGAGCCGATTTATCAGTATTGACTGTAATTCTCCACTTATGGAACCAGGCTTGCAGTGAGTCTAGATGTTGCTGGAGATGTTCCACAGCAAGTTCAGGAGATTGGTTGACTGAAAGGACGGCCGTGTCGTCAGCAAATGTCGCAAGTATAGTGTTGTCTGTGGTTGGTGCATCTGAAGTATAAATTAGATATAGCAGTGGTCCCAAGACGCTGCCCTGCGGGACTCCGGACTTGATTGGATGGATATTTGAGACTGCACTGTTCATTTTGACTTGGTAGGTTCGGTCTGTGAGGTATGACTTGAGTAGTACGTATAGCTGACTGGGGAAGTGTAATTTGAGTTTGTATAACAAGCCAGTATGCCACACTTTGTCGAACGCTTGCTTAATGTCTAGGAACACCGCTGGGCATACATTCTACTTCTCCATGCTTTCCATTATATGAGTGATGATTTGGTGGCTTTGGTGAATGGTGGAATGGCTTTCACGGAATCCAAACTGGTGCAGTGGGATAAGCTGGTCTAGGTCTACAGATTTCTTAATGCGCTTGAGTAGTAGCCGTTCAAGAAGTTTGGAAAGGAGAGGCAGGAGACTTATTGGTCTGTAGGATTGTGCTTGGGTGGGCGGTTTGCCAGGTTTCGCAATCATTATTATCTGGGCATGTTTCCATAACATAGGGAAGTAGCAGAGTTGTAGTATTCTGTTAAATATTGTGGTAATTAGTACAATCGCTTTTCTGGGGGGGTTTTTAAGTACTTCTCCAACCATTAGGTCATATCCTGGTGCTTTACGCACGTTTGTTAGTTGTATTTGTTGAGAAACTTCTGCTGGCGTAAAGGGCTTGATTGGCGGTGACAATTGGCACGCAGTATCAATGAAGGATTCAATTTCTTTATCGTCAACATGACCTTGTACTTGTGGTGTTGTAAACACGTTAGCAAAGTGTTTCGCAAATGAATTGGCTTTATCAGTATCAGATCTGGCCCAGGTATCGTCGGGGTTTTTGATAGGAGGGATAGTTGCTATTGGCCGCTTGAATTTCTTTGTTGCCTTCCATACACAGTTGTCATCAGGAGAGAAATGGGTGATGTATTGACTGAATATTTCATTGCGAGCTTCCGCTAGCGCCTTTTGCAATTGTTGCGTTAGTCTATTATAGTAGGTTTTGTCTCGTCTATCTTTGATTCTCTGCCATTTTTTCCGTACCCTTCGTTTCTCAGAAATAAGGTTCCGTACGTTCAGAGGAATGTTGTCTGTTTCAGGTGATGGTTTTGGAAAGGGGGTGGCTTGCCATGCAGCTTCTTGTATAATGGTAGTTAAGTACTGGGTTGCCTCATCAATGTCTTGAGCGTTTTTTATTCTGATCTCGAGTTTAATTTCATTTTCTAGGTAGTTCCTAAAATATTCCCAGTCGGTATGCTTGTTGCATAATTTTAAAGGAGGGTCTTTCTTAATGACAGTCGTGCTGATACTTATAATGATTGGCGTATGGTCAGAGGATAGATCGAAGTTGGATTCCGTTTGTTGATAAGTATTCGCTATGCCATTGGTAACTGCATGGTCAAGTAAGTCTGGCAGTTTATGTGGGTCACTGGGCCAGTATGTCGGTTCACCAGTTGATAGGTAGTTGTAGTTGTTTCGCTGGATTGCAGCTAGCAGTCTCCGTCCTTTCGGGGTGGCAATCCTTGAGCCCCAAGCAGTATGCTTGGAGTTCCAATCACCCGCTGCAATAAATTTTGGCCCCAGGGTTAGTAGGAATTCCTCATATTCTTCAATTGTGATGGGGATAGTATTAGTAAACTAAATTTTCAAAAATTTAACACTACAAACGCAAAATGTTGGCTACAAACCCATTTTTGGTGTACTCACCTTTGTACATACCTAAGAAATGTTGAAAAATTAACTTCTTTAGTCAGATATTTCTCTTAATTTCTTCTGAAAGTATATGTTGAAAATATGTCTTAAAAGTCTGCTAAAACAGACTTTCGCAAAAATATTTTTGTTTGTATTTTTGAATAGTAGCAAACTTTATGAATATCAATTATACAAATTACTATGATTTTCCATTAATCAGGATAAATCATAATCTACAAATTTGTTAATAAAAAATAGATATACAGGATTTTCGTGTCTATAATTATTGGAATATGTAATACAAAATTAACTTTTCTGAGAAATTTATTTTTTAATTTAGATTACCCATTTATTTCTTTGATTTACCTTATTAGTATTTAAACAAATCATAAATTGTATATTTATGTTAGTTCCGGTTCTTGAAGTACAGAAATACGGCGAGATAAGGCGTGGAATTGATAAGCTTTAACTCATTTGTAAACAATTTGATTCTGTGAATTTTTAAGTTGTTTTAAGATTTCATATTCCGACTAACATGTGATTTTAATATTTATGAAGAGCGCCCGCGTGGCCAAGTGCTTGAGGTATCCGTGCGGACAAACTCCGGTTCAATCCTGGGCTCGAATGTCCGGCGGGTGGCCTACTCAGTTACTAAAAATAATTGAATACCTGCGTTCACTTCGAAAAGGGAGGGGGGAGGGGTTAATAATGCGGTCGTCTAAAGCGTACATCAAAAAAGGTGCGCGACGACTAGGCACTGTGTGTTAAAGTCTCACCATTATTATTACTAATAGTTAAGAATTGTCCCCTTTTGAAAAGACCACATTAACACTAATATTATTAAATAATATTATTTATTGCACAATTGCAATAAAAAATGTATATTTAGTAAAAATTGTACAAATTACAAGAAATATTGTACATCGCTGATTCTTGTTGATTGTAGCCTCTACATAGTAAACATTTTCCAATGTTCTATTTGTTGTTAGTCTTCCAGAACGTAGATCACATTTCACAAATTTCCAGTCATTTGTAAATGAATTGTTCTTGAAAGTCTTCTGAATTATTCAAATAATTTTTGCGAACGAGCATTGCAAAGCCCCATAAATTCGTTGCTATTGCAAATGGGGCTATTACACACTACGCGTAGTCACTCACCGGTATTTAATTCTCAATTGATAGGAACAGTAAAGTCGCCCTCATTTACCAATGCTCATTACACTACACGGCGCCAGATTACATCGCGGCCGCTCAAAAAGTTCTTATATTAACATTGGCTCGATAATTTCCAGCCAGACCACGTATAACATAAAAAAATTAAAATACCAAATGTATTTCTGCGCGGAGAATAATATCGTTTTTCTTAATTTAATTAATCTAATATATTGACACTTCCCGATTCACCAAACTCTTCAAAAAATTCGGTAAGAAACATTATTTCTATTTTCTGTAGAATATATAAGAATTATTTTTTAAGCAAAAATGTATAATCCCATTGTTTAATGATTTATAATTAGCACGGTGACATGACGAGCAACGCCATTGTTTATATCTTTCTTATTTTATTATTGTTTAGTTCTCTTTATCTGCAATTTTGTCAGAGTTGCTAGGTGGCAACTGAAATACATCCACTTTTTCCAATGACGTTAATTTTTTGGCTACACGAGTTTAGGACTAAACAAATATTTTTTTCGAGGTGATTTTGGCACAAATCTGGTTGATATTGTAAGTCCCACAAATGATTTACTATTCAAAATAATTCTAATATAGAAATGTTAATACTAATAGTAAGGCTCTATTGCTTCCCATGGCAGCACGGCCTGCAAATTAATAGATTAAGGTGGTCATATGTCCGCCACTGTGCTCGGTCGTTGCGCACCATCTCTGATGCAGGGCGATCTGGTAAGCACCAAACCTTAGACAACTACCACTATTACCTCTTGTTTGAAGTGAACGCGGTTACTTAATTATTTTTAGTAGCTGGTCCTATTTTATAAATATAACATTTAAAATTAAAAGAAGACCGGAAACTGTTCTGTTCTAACGAGAAAATAAAATCTCAATGGACGAAAGAGAGATAATTTAGACACGGAAAAGATATTTCGAAGATTTATTGGAATAAGAGGATAATAAAACCACAAAACAAATCCACACAGTAACAATAAAAATAAAATTTAAAAAGGCGTCAGAATATGATCAGATAATAGCTAATGTGCTAAAAGCAGGAAATAAGAAAATGGTAACGATACTAAAGGTAATAATGAATAATCTACTAAATAGAGCAAAAGCTTCTGAACATTGGTAAATTGGAATAATTATATCAATTTATAAATAACAATGTGTAAGGGATTGGTAATAACAACCGGGAACTTACGTTATTGAGCATTGGAGTACTAGAAAAAAAATTGAAGAAATATCTGTAACACCATATGGTTTGGATCTAACAAAGGAATAACAGACGCAATTTTTGTTATCCTCCAAATAAGCAGAAAATACATTTGTACTTTATTGGCTTACAAAAGGTCTTCAATAAAATAAATGGGAAGAATATATAAAAAATTCTAGAAAAAATAGGTCCAAGCGAAAAGATAATAAATATCTGATATGAACAAACGAAGGATTTCGGCAGAGCGAAACATAAAAAATTGCAGAAATTAAAAATAGTGGTATGTTTCATTTTGTGTGCGTAGTTTTAAATAAGAGAATCAAGAAATAAAAAAACATAAAACAACACATAGCACCAATGAAAAATAAAGTACTGATATATGGAGAAGATCTGGTGCTCATAGGTAACAGAGAGAGCACATTAAAAAAACCAAAAAATATATAATAGCAGCCTAATGGTTTTAAATATAAGAAGGCAACAATAATTATTATAAGTAAAAACAAAACGAAATATGGAATAAAATTAAGGAACACATTAGAACAAGTTAGTAAATTGTAACAGAAGTAATAAAAGACGTCAAATTGGAAGAGAAGAAAATGAAAGACTAAAAACAGCAAGTGTTTTTTTAACACAATCAAGATCATGTTTTGAGATAAAAAAATGTTAAAAGAGTGGTCACCTTCTTACGAAAAATTGAGGGAAAACAAGAATTAATAAAATAAGAAACATTACTATTAAAGGCAATATGGAAACTAAACCAATACTAAACACAATAGAAGGGTAGTTTTGATGATTTGGTCACCTAATCAGGATGAGAAAAGATACGACTGTAAGAAGACTGTAAGAAGAGTATTTAAAGCACAAATTATAAAAAGGAAACGAAAGAAAAACCAAGAAAAACATTTAACGGTATGCAAAATATTATTGTGTTCGTAATCTTATACCGTCATGTATTTTCCGTAAAGTTACTTATGAAACGTCTAAATGCAGACTTGAGCAGAGCAAATTAGTACGATAATCCGATACAGTTAAAGATTTATAAAAACATACAAAAAGGTACAAATTTAAAAAGAAATAAATGAAAAAATATGTTCAAATCTATTCTGTAAGGAATTTGTAAATGCCCCTTAGGAGCACCGTCACTTTTTTGTTGGGCTTCGCGCGCACATTTAAATGGCCGACATAATTGCCTTCCGGCAATGCAGTCGCGCACGTTCAAGGACTCGAACAATGGAAAATTTCCAGATGCTACTAGAAACTTCGTGTCGTTCAGGAACCGATTTTGACTTGCTTAAGTATTACGCAGCGAGGCAGCCTGGAAGAAACTGTAATTTTACGTTATTAATTCTGTTTGTTGCGTACATAAATAGTGATAAGTAATTTTCATTTTCTGTAAGTAAAGTAAATAAGTAGTTAAGTAAATTTACGCGTGCTATTTATCATTATTGGGAGTACTACAATTCACACTTAGAAAAAGTTCTGTAAGTAGAAAATGTACACTCCTTATAACAAAACTTAGAGCACTGTTTAAATTAATATAATTTTTACACAGATTTTGACTAAAATTTTTACAAGCTCTAATAATGTGTGCTATCACTGATCTCATATATTTTATATATTAATATATAAAAAAATTCTTGGCTGGTTACTAAAAAATTAGCGGATTAAGATGATGATCCTAATTTTTCAATTTCAGTCCTATAGACAATATTATGAATGAACAAAGAAAAAACAAATCTATACAAAAATTAAAATTATTGGTTTTATAATTTAAGCTGTACTTCAAAGATTGGGAAAAGCTAGAGTTTCACGCAAAAAATGCGAATTAGATGTATACTGAGTTGTCCGGAAAGTTCTTATAGATTATTAAGCAAAATGGAAAGGCAAAATTGTTACGTGTCAATGTTTACTTATTCAATTATATATTCACCATCTTACCCAACAACCTTTCTCCATCTTTCATGGAATTTAAAATTCCATATTTTTAGAAATGTTCGTGGTTTTGGGTGAAAAACATTGCAAGATGGTTTTTGGGGCTTTCAGAGTGTTGAAATTCGTACCGTTAAGAGAATTTGTAAAGTACCTAAATAAGTAAAACTTTAAAGATGCAACATCTGATAAATATGGTGGGCGAAACACTATCCCAGCCAAGCTCCAACAGGTAGTTAAAGAGATCCTTCCCTATTAGCTAATTTTGGTCATTTTTTCTAAACCACTATCTTTAATTTGTCTAATTGCGAACTCTGCTTATGAAACTTACCAACTCGTTTTGTAAGAGCTTATAATATAGGATTCCTTTCTAATCCTACCAGATAGAAAACGTAACTTTTTTTAGATAGAGATGAGCTATACCTAATAGTGGTTTATTTCGCTTCACAAAGAAATTTTTTGCTTAATATTATAGTATATCATTCAGTTTTTACGGCCAAATGCTCTTAGGCGGTAAAGGGTCTACCCGAGCGCTGTTGGTGTTTAAGGTCAGAAACACCAACTCTAAGTTTAACGAACCACATTCGAACAGCTCTTTCAGCCAAAGATCTTTTTTCGTCAATAGCACATATCTTTTTTGTTGCTTGTGTAGCATTTTTGCCTTTTGAGTAATAAAAAGTGTCTAAAATGCATTTTGTTTTTTTCTTTCTTCAAAAAAGCACAAATTAATTTATTGCCATAAACTTCTTTTAAGATTTCATGTTTAAGAATATATTCATAAATCGTGCGTTTTATATAACAGTCTACTGAAAATCGGCATAAACTTTTTTGACAATTCTATATTATGTACTGACTATACGTGTGACATAGAGTGCACACAAAATTAAATTTTTCCTAATTTCTAGAATGATGTACTACAGTATTACACGAGTATTAATTCAATTTTTTATTTAAGACAATAAAATTTTGTTAAAAAATAACCGACAGGTAAGTCAAAGTAAACAGAGACAAAATTAATTTTCAGTTACCTAGCGGCTTTCTCATTAAAACTGAGCGACCACTTCATGCGAGACTACGCTTAGCTGAACGAAACGAAGTTTTAGGGAGGATGGCTTTCATATTATTTTGCTCACTCGCCCCAACTATAGCTTTAAGCGATTTTTACTGCGCATATAAAATGCCTCCCTTAATTAACCTTCAGCAGGCCGCCTCCAGGGCTGGGAATTTTGAACGCGCAGCCTGCTGCCACTGTGCTAGTTTCGATGCCAAACAAGCTGCAAATTTTAAATGCGACTTCTGCGCAGGTAATTTCGCAGTTCCGCAACAAAGGGAAACAATTTCGGCTAATAACGGCCGCAAAGCCTGCCTGCGCCCGAGCAAGGCAGTAACGAAGACACATGGCGAGATTTGCGAATAATAGAGCGGACTGAAGAAGTGACAGATTATGGAATGGAACGGAGGAACATCTGTCACGCATAAACAACAGTCGTGGCGCCGTAATACATAAATACAGATCTGTTGACAGAGAGACAGGTGCGGGAGTGAAGACACAATGGGCGGATCAATGGATTTCTTTGCGACGAGGCTTTGTCAGCGCGAGTAGTGATTTGAATTAAAGCCGCGTCTTGTTTTTTCGGAAATTTTGTTGGATAGTAGAGACAACAAAAGGTTCGTTTCTGCTACACCAAAGAATAAGAAGTGATGAGCTATTCCACCCAAACAACATCATTTCTGCATTAAATAGGTTTTAAAAAATAAGCACGTATTTTTGCATTATCATTTTCAAGAAAAAATAAAAAGCCGATTCCCCCCTAAAGTAACATAATAAGATAAAAAGCTATATGCCTCACAAGTGAAAAAAAGAAGGCAGTACTAATAAAAAGCTAAGCAAATAGCTGAAACCAATAATATGTGCTCCTATTCTATTACGTCACTAGCCAAATTCGAAGTATAAACTTTAATTAATTAAATAATACTTTTTTCTGTTTGATTTACATCATTTTACTTAATTGCCTAGGTATATTTAAAAGCTGCTATTTCCAGGCACTTTATTTTCTGTGGTTTAATCCTTTCTTGATTAATTAGTAGCTAATCGAAATTTTTACATCCTAAAATAATAGATTCTCTTAATTTTCAAGCATTAGTGGAAGTTGAATTCGTAGCGTATTTGCAACAGATTATCTGCACATTACGCCAGCCCCCATAGCAAAAAGTAAGCTTTGCAGAATTAACGACGCCGGCTACTCTTGTTTCCAGCTAGAATTTCATTTCAGTACAGCTCCAGCCCGGCACTGCTCCCGGATCCGAAAGCGCAGCTTTGTTTGGGAAGCAAAACGAGCGCGCCGGGCGCAAATAGAAAAAGGCAAGCAACAACATTGTGCCATTTTATTGTCTTCCGCCTCTCCGCGATTCCGAATTGCGCCGCGCTCCTTCGGCCTGCAATGAAATGCGAACGAAAGCTCTATTAGCGCGGAATAGTTAATTAAGCGCGGCGGCTGCGACCTCCCGGGCGCAGCCACAACATCCAGCATCCGGCTCGAGCCGCAAAAAAGCTCCCGCGCTTTATCTCCCGCCGGCAAAGCTCTGGGCAGAGGTGCGCCCGACGCGCGCTGACATGCCAGTCGGCAGACTTCAAAACGGAAGCTCTCGACTTTATTATCCGAGCACCGCATTTCCTCGCGAGTTCGCGAGTCGAAATTGTGGAAGTTTCAGTGTCAATAAGAATTTTAATTCCCGACTCACCACGCAAACACGAACGATGGCTTAAGCTTAAATCATCCTACTTTCAACCCCACCTCCTAACCCATTTCTTGCCGCCACTACTAAAAAGCAAAGCCAGAGAGGGCGAAAGTTAGGTCCCTTTGTTGATACTATTAAAACCCCGGTTTTTAAAATTATTGTTCTCTAGATCAGAACCCGCGAAAACTAATATTTACAAAAGCTCATTGAACAGGGATTAACCAAAGAAAACACCAATGAGATAAGATCTTAAAATATAGAGAAAATAAAAAATTGCTTTTTTTTAAATTAAAATTATTAATTGGTTAAGTATAACAGATAATAAAATAAGGGTTGCTATCTTAAAATAAGTTGATACCTTATTTTGATAAATCAACTTCCTTCAACAGTTTACCCAGAACCTTCCAACTAAAACTGTGTCTCTCTATTGCAATAATTAAAATATAGAGAGTTTCATAAACAGAAAAGGGTTTGAATAGGACGGCATTTGTTTGTTTTGAAGTTGATAGGTCTGTTCTTACCACTTTTATTATTTATGATCATTCCCCATAAGTTAGTTTTGGCTGTTTTTGGTCGTTTTTGTCATGTAGTAGTTTACAACGGAGCAATGTGTTCTTATTGTTAAAATATTTTACTAAAGCGGTGTGGCCTACATTTGAGAGTATGAAAATTGCCCATTTCTGTTTCCAGCAGGACGAAGCGGCCTGCCATACTTCGTGCGAAACAGTTGCCTTACTCCACGAAAAATTCAAGCAACGAATGGTCGGCATTTGTGAAATGATAGGTGTACGCTAACAAACTACGCACAATTCTGGAACTGATGGGGAAACTCATTTGTGCGATTGGAGGCATCGGGACAAACATCTGTGGGCGAGTTTTCAGTAATATTGGGGAACGCTTAAATGCATGCGAGTTCAACATAGGTGGAGATATGCCCGAAATTTTACTTTGTACAAGTATGTTATTTTAAATAAAACCACTTACATAAATATTTCACTGATTTATTGAATTTTCAAATTTGCGCCCTTTAGTTGTATTTAAATTTTGTACAACTCTGCAAAAATAGATTTTGAATAATAAAAAAAAATTAAGTCTGTTTTTAAATTGTATTTCATTTCAAAACATCTAAACTAATGTGAAGCAAATAAATATTAGCGAGTTAAAAGATGAAAATCATTTTATTGATTTGTTTTGGGCGTTTTTAACTTAAAACAATATATGGATCATTTCTGAAATGATCTCAAACGGTGTTGCTTCGCCGTCTTAGTTTCTGGGAATTTGTAATTAGGGTGACATTTCCCTGAAATTTAAGTTTGTATAATTTATTGTGCTATTTTTGTAACTCTCTGTTCTCTGTAAATTGTAAAGTTGCTCTCGGAATCCAATGATTAAATAATTACTTCGAATCCTTTAATGCATCACCTTCCACGTATTACAATTAACAGCAATTATAGGAACGTCAATTATTCTACATTTACCTAAAAATAGATAAAAATTAAACTGAAGGTAAAAACGTTATATACATATGCAACTTAACAAGCACGGCAATGTTTCAATTTCGATAGAATTCCTTTTAACATGTTAATGTCTGCCTTTAGATTAAAATTCTTGTATATTGAAGTTTTAGAAAAAAACTTAAATGACAAAAACTGGTGTGAATAGTAATAAATAGTGATAAATCCAAGGAAAACTAAAATAATGTCACAATAAATGTATGTTGCAAAGAATCGACCGCAGGAGGTTCAAAACAATTCAAAATTATGCGTAAGATATATGAATTAAATTTGCGATGAAAACTTAATAACCGTCCAACAATTTATCCCCTAGTGCGTTCCCTACTAAATTCATACATCATAAACCATAAAGTGGGCAGAAGATCCTCACTGCCTTATATGTGCGAGCGTGGTCTTCGTCAGCTTACCACCGTCAGGGGAGACGGTTCAGATTTAATTCATAGACACCTAATTACACCAACTAAATCAATGTTAACAGGTTTGCACGCAGAGGCATAACTAAAAGTGGACATTAAATTTTTCTTGACAATTGTGATATTTAAATTTAAAAAAATTAAAATATGCATTTTTAACACAACTGCTAACATCATCTTCACGTGGTGCACCCTCATTAAAACCAATAAAGAAGGGAGGATAATCTAGTTTCAAAGCATTTGAGCAAAAAGGAACATTTTGGAACATAGAATATTACATCTATCTCTAACACGAAGAGACAGAATTTAACAAAACGATGCAGAAATACAAACTGGTATACTGGGAATAGCAGAAGTAAAACATAAGAAAAACTGTATAAAATTACATTGAATAAAGGGTGTACACTAAGTTACGCCGAAACCCAGGTAAAGCTCAGAACAGAGAAAGTGGGTGTAATGACCAATAATTAAATAAACACTGAGAATTTAGGAATAATCACCGTAGACCTACAACTTCAAGAAAAAGTAGACGTGGTTTAAATATACGCCCCTACAAAAAATGAACGTAAATGATAAAGACCAAATAGAAATTGCAACAAATAGTAAACCGAAGGTATTTTGGTACAATAAAACAATATGGTGTAGAAAATGAAATTAACATTAAGGAAGAACCAGACTTTGAATACGTATCTTATATGTTCAGAAATATAGTGAAAGAATACAGCAAATAGAGCTTAGAAATTAATATAGATAAGATCCAGTATATAGCAATTGGGAAAGATAGTCAGCACAAATCATATAGATTTTGGAATAATAAAAGATGTGGAGGATTACCAATAGCCAGGTATAAAACTAATATAAAATGGGAAAGACTATAAAGACATATTGGACAAACAAGGAAAAGGAGAAGCTATTAACAGCAAATTAAATTTTTTGTTGTGAAGAATACAATTCGCAAGAAAAACTAAAATCCATATACTCAAATTACTAATAAAAAGCAGTGTGATCTATTGCTCCAAAGAATGGGTTGTCACTGAAGCCCTAAAAATAAGAGTAAATGCACTAGAAAGCAGTTACTGGCGAGGGTGTCATTGGTGTAACAATATTAAAGAGTCCTAAGTGACGTAATTAAACAAAGGATGAATTTTAAAGTAACATGACGAGATACAACAAAAAAAAAACAACTTTCTTGGTATAGGCATATCAAAAGAACGAATAAAGCCAGGTTATCTTAAAATTGGGTCCCTAACAGAAGAAGAAAAAAAGGTCGGCCAAGGACATCTTGGGCAAACGCTGTAAATATAGCAATGGAAAGACAAGAACCAAATGAAAACCAGTAGCAAAATAAAGGCAAAAGGCGTTTGGGATGCGACAGACGGCCGAAAGTGTTGGACAAAATCGTTATATGTACATATAAAACCAGCTTTTAATTGGAAATATTTGGTTGTTAAAGCTGAAAATTAGGTCATAGAAATCTAATTACCATAACAAAAGGAATAAAATACGCACTAAAGAACATAAAAGTAATAAGTGGAACAAAATTATCCGCAAACCACAGCGTGGTATTTGCAAATGCTGTAATTACTAGGCCGAAAAGAGAAGTAGAAAAAAGTTATGTGACTATTAAAACAGTAGCCCAATAGAAAATAGATGAATATGAATAAAAGATTATTAGAGAACAAGGTGAAAAAAATGAAAGAAACTTTACTCTAAATAGCTAGAGAATCACACGGAAGAAAAGTATTAAACTGTTGTAAGAATAAAATGCTGTAATGAAGGAGTGAAGAACAAAACCAGAGAGAAAAGAGTGGACCATAATAGATTCAAGAGGACCAATACGGAAGAGAATAGATCATTCTATATACAAAAAAAATAAAGATAAGAAAGTCGTAAAGTTAGCGAAGCAGTCTACACGGAAAGAATTAGATAAACATCCGAAAGAAGTTGTAGAATGTGATAAATAAACCAAAGAAAAAAGTTGAAATAACAAAAGATGAGGTTCTAGAAGCCCAGCATTAAAACAAAGATGCGCTTATATAGAATTATTTTCACTCCGTCATTACTATATGTATCAGAGATATGGACAATAGCGCCAAACATCGCTCAGAATCACAGCAGTAGAGATGAAATATTTGCGAAGTGTACTAGGTAAAAGTAAAAGAAGTAGAATTAAAAACAGCAGTGTAAGAATTGAACCGGATTAACAACGAATGGTATAAGAAATAGAAAATAAATAACTAAAATGATTTGGACATTTTATCAGAATAAATCTCTAAAAACACCCTAAATTAATATCTAAAACGAGAGTACAAGGAAGAAGAGCAAGAGGCAGACTCCGTGTCCACTGAATAGACAAAACAAAGTAAGTGACTAGGAAAAGAGAAAAAACCATCGAAGAAGTATGAAGAATGGTATGGGGTAGAAACATCTATAAGAAATGGATAGAAGGCTCAACGCCCTAGGCATAAATAGGAAGAACGAAGAAGAAGAAATATTTAAGAGCCGCAAAACTGCGGTGCGGACGGACCCAGGTTCGTTCTTGAAGCTCTCTAATTAGTCAAAGACTAATTGAGTACCAGCACAAAGGGTAATAATGCTGTTATCTAAGACGCGGTGCTTGCCACATCGCCCAGCATCAGAGATGGTGCGCGACGATCCGGCAGTAAGGAAGAACATACGAGAGCGATAATTTTGAGTTCCTTCATTTCACAATATAAAAAGTTGAATTAAAAATCGAAATACAGCTTAACGTACTAAGTTCAATAATTTGCTTGAACATAAATAATCTAAAGGCTTAAGAGTCGGTATTTTTTCCTCAAAGTAGCAACGCTTTAGCTTTTTTAAAGTGATGCAATTTTTATTTTGATTCTACCCCTAAACCGCTCCAGAGTAATTGCCCAGCGCAAATCAGGAAATCCCCAATATTTCATTATTTGCCTAAGTTGGACATTTAAAGGATTAAAGTTAAATGAACCATTGTCCGCTGCGGCCACTAGGGGGAGCCACGGCCGCAACACTTTATATAAATATCCATTACCCGGAGAGCCGGAAGCTCAACTCGCCTCGCCGACGAAAAAACAAACGCCGTGTTTGCACAGCGCTCTGAACAAAACGCACCTGGATTTCGCGCGTTATTTACGGGCCATGCTGCGCGGATTAGCGCGCCGTGTTTGCGGCCGCAGGAAGCCGACGAGTGATTTCGACGCCGGGCTGCTCGCGCGGGCAGATCTTAATAAATCCCGCCGCTCCAGCCCTGCCTATCGACGGCCGCGTCTGCCTACGAGCCGAGATTTATGACGCCGCAGCTGAAGTCCATGCCAGTTTGTAATTGAAAACGTGGCCTGTATGCCGGGACATCAATCTGCAGCGCGCTATATTAAGCCGGGCGCCACTAGTTTGGAACTAATATAATTTGATGGCATGCAGATACCGGAAGCTCTCAGAAGAAGGTTTTATTGGGCTTAATATGCTGTGCGTTGCTCGTCCTGAAATCTTACGATCAATTATGGAATGCTGGCTGGAATGAGCGGGACCTGGCGCACACTTTATTGGCTTTAAACGTGCATTTGATTTCCTGCCCTGTGGGCGCTTTGGGATATATCCGGAATTATTAGAACCGCTGAAAGCTCTTATGCTGGCCCAAGTTGTAAAACTTTCAAGGGATAGCGCAAATAACAATATTAATATTTTAACAGCAGAGTAATGGAGTTGTCCGTGCTATTTACACCTTCAATAATTACTTTCAAGGACCCATCTGGAAT
Source organism: Sinelater perroti (assembly GCA_036346155.1). Lineage (NCBI taxonomy): Eukaryota > Metazoa > Arthropoda > Insecta > Coleoptera > Elateridae > Sinelater > Sinelater perroti. The sequence goes on from JARFIY010000046.1 coordinate 17,190,355, forward strand.
TTTTTCCTCGTATTACGGGAAAGCCGAAGGGCCGTCTTATGCGCGTGCGCAATCTTCTATTAGGTAACACAACAAGTTACATTCACATAATCGACAAATCTCCAACAGAAATTATTGCACGGTTTGGCCACAAAAACATCCGAGGTTACAACGTAGTCAAGAAGGGAATCTACTGACTACTGACAGCTCAACTCACAATAAGCAATCTGATAGCAAGGTAAGTGACAAATTTGTGTGCAAATTAAAAGAAAATGTCGATCAGGAGGTCTTGTGCAAAGCATGACTGAGCTGGTAGAGAAAATGGATGTGACAAGGTCGGCGGTCAGTCTAGTAGTCCACCAGGACCTGAGGAACCGACAACTATTGATTGAGAAAAACAAGCTTGATAGGAAGTTCAAAGGCCAAGAACTGATAAACGACATCAAGCACAGCAGCACTGGCTTGCTGAAACGAAAATAACTTCATCCAGAAGAAAAAGGTGAATCGCCATAATGACCGTTGGATCTACCAAAATGCCTCTAAAGTGCTTACCGTCATGCATACAAAGTTTCCCAATTATGTGAAGGTGTTGTAACGAGGATATTATAGCGCCCCACTTCTTTGAGGAAGGCTTGAAGGTGACAGCAGATAGCTATGTCAACATCTTGGAGACAGTTATCAAGCCCTGGATAGAGAAGAGAGCGACTGGGTGAGAAGACGCTTTCCAGTAGGACTCCGATCTGACACACAAGGCATGCAAGACATAGGTATAGCCATACAACAGTTTGTATTACGACTGGTCTCTCAACTTGTAGCTACCCTTTAATCCTGAGTGCAGTCCTCTTGACTACTACGTCTGGGGCGTGGTCGAAGCGAAGGTCAATGAAAGGCGTCGTAACACCAAGGACAGCTTAAGCGTCTCTATCATGGAGATAATGACACATGTGAACAAGGAGAAAGTCGTGTTAGCCTTTCAGCATATTTAGGTCCTGACTCAAGAAGGTCGTTGTCGCTGATGGAAGTAAGCTACATTGAATGATGTAAATCTAAATACTATTTATTCAAAAAAAGTTACATGTAAGTAGATTTAATTTTTCTTGTGTTTTAATGTTATTGTGCCTTGACTACCCTGTAAACGTAAGTGGGTAAAGACTTAGCCCGCGATAGCATTCCAGTCTACATTAATTTGCTATCTTAAATCACAAATTCTATGAAATAATTAACAAAGAGCATAATAAATTTTATTCCCTACGTTAAAGCTTATTTAATTATTGTCTTCAAGTTTATTATTCATTTTTAAAATTGGAAAGTTACCAAGAAAGAAGTTTTACAAAACTTTTGTTTACACTTGCCCAAGACTAATTAAAAGAAATTATTTTAAATTAAAAAACCAGAATAATTATCTGAACTTCCCCAACATTTAATTTTATTCACCCTGACTTATTTGGAAGATCAAATAAAACCTGTTTAATTGGCATCTTCAAAGTCAGAATTAATTGTTTATCAGCTTCAGAACTTCCGCCTTTACAATTTTTTCCGCATAAGCAGTATATTTATACAGATCTGAGTCAATCAATTTAAAGACATCCAATAAGTTGATATTCCTCTTATGTACAGTTACTTTCAAAGTTTCAAATAAATAAAAAGTTACAAGTACTAGAAGAATAACTAACCAAAAGGTATTTGTTAAGAAACATCCAAAACATCTCCAAAGCATGGCCGCAAATGCAGCTTTGAAATAAAGAGAGAACTCCACTGAAAGGTTACAAGAGGACATCGCCGAAAGTTTGCCAACAGGGCCGACGTTGTTCCGCTCCAGTCAATATTTATTGTTAAAATTCGGCGAACTGATGTGCGCAAATTAAACTGTAACACAACACAAGCAAGACGTCGCTAAAATTAAAAATAAGGAAGTTCGGCCGGCATATTAGGGCGGAAGATTGAAGTTCACTTAATTCATATTGCTCTTGTTGGGAAGATGACTTTTAATTTCAGTCGTTCGTCCGAAGCACATTTTATAGTCGACTGAGCGGGCGAGATGGCGCAGATAAGGGCTGTTTAAGATACGCCACAACTCGTCCTTTTAATTAAACTTTTCTGCTACTGCCCGAAAATCCTGCTGGACGAGATTTATGTGATTTGTTTGCAAATGGTGTTTTACGGTATTTCGCTAGGCAATTGTTGAAATTAAATTTTTTACAGGTTTTATTTTCTGCATACCCGAGAGTTCCTCCCTAATCCAAGATGGACATTTAATTTACTACAAGTATCTGATTGTGAGAAGCAGCTCAGTGGTAATGAGTGTTTGAATCTTGTCGAGCATATAAATGAAATTTAGAAGAATAAAAAATATTTTTCCAATTTAAAAACACCTTTAATACGTCTACATATGAATGTAGAAAGAGGAGATAAATAAGAAAAAGCTGCATTTGGCAGGCGGACTCGATTAGCCCAACAAAATAAATGTTTTAAAAATCGCAGAAAAGTCATCAGCGCAAGATCAAGAAAACAGACAGCCGAAACTGCAACTCAACTCTAATCGCACGCCCGGGGCGCAATAATAACTCGGCATAAATATTTAAACGCCGAGGAAGCAGCCTGCACTAAGTGTTCACGATTACGCGTAAGCCAGCAGCGGCGCCTCCGCGAACTTAAATTGGGCGAAGTTGGCAGAAGAGCGCGAGGCCCTGCGCGCCCGTAAACTGCTGAATTCATCCTTCTTCATTAGCGAGGCTTCGTTTACCTAGGCGCGTAATTAGATTACAGGGCGAAGGGTCTTAAAACCGATAATCGCGTTCTCTATCATTTACATGGGGCGATCGCCTAAAAAGCTCTCATTCATTAGGCTGTTCCGACAAAGTCGGCCCTACTTTGAGCCCCGGCGCTGAAGAAGAGGAATTAATTTCCCAAATTTCGGCGAGTTGAGCGGGAGTGGCAGCAGGTATGTGTTTCAATTAAACTAAATGAAACTCCCTTATTGATCGAACGGAATTGCCGAGTGTAATAATTTTACTGTATAGCAGTAAAAATTACAGAAAAGAGCACCCTATAATTTTGAAAAGCTTCAAGCAAACGAAATGTTAACTGATTACTAATTATAAAACGACAAACGTTTATTAGCTCACAAAACAAATCTAAAGTTATATTTTTTGCTGAAATATTGAGTGAATTATTATATAAGTTGAAGAATAAATGTATATCTAGATCCTTATTAACCTATAAGTTAAGTAAGCTAGACTAGGGCGCTAGGATTTGGAAGCGCAAAATTTTGAGTTGAGTAAACAAAAAGGGGGTCTCAATGACAGAAATTTTAAATGGGTTATAACTATTAAACTTTGAAATACATCAAAGTATAACACATTCTCATTATAACACAAAGAAATTATTCAGGATCTTTCCAAAATGATAGATCATTTCTGGCGGCGCCCTTGAGTTCGAATTCCAGAACCTCTTTAATCGTTCTAGAACCGGCGGAGCAGATAGGTATTCGCGGCAGCCGAATAGGAGAAGCCATACAGTGGTGTAAATAAGTTAGTGGTGTTAACAGCATTATAATTTGTAATTATATTGCGGCAGTGCAGTGCTTGTAAATACAGTTTAGTATTTAAATGAATCGTCGTTCAATTTACGTTTTGCTTATCATGAAGACCGAAAAATAAACGGCAAAGGCCGTCGAGATTTGTTAAAAATACCAAATGAAAACGTTCAGAAAACGTTCTAAAGAGCGTCTTGAACAGCAGACTGCTGTGATCAAGCAAATACTAAAACTGAATATTTTTTTCATACGTACTATGCAGCAATCACAATCGTCGCCATCGGCTTCAGTGACTTTAAGCCCAAGTGTATTAATATACAGATGCAAAAGATTTCGAGCTTATAAAAAATACTCTCAAAGAGCTAGACCCGATTATATCATCTAAAGACCCGGAATTGTGGTACGTAAATGATGAATTTTGTGAGATGGAGGCCTATAATGTCATTTAACCGAACGATGACTAACTTTATAGCACCTGAAGAATAGAGAGCGCATCAAGAAAAGTTGGTTGGTTTATAATCAAAACCAACCTAACGAGTATTTTGTCGCCGTGCAAGCTCTATAGAGGAACGACATTCCCAGCAAAAAAAGAGGTTTAGTGATTTGAAGAATAACCATATAATAAAACATGGCAACTCTAAACACAGAAAATGCATTTCAAAATTTATTAGTTGCAGTTGAACTTCACATAGAGTGGATTGTAAAGCAGCAGAACAGTACAAGAAAGAAGCCTTACATTGGCGAAATGTTTTCTTAAGAGTCGTTGAGGTAGTGATTTTTTAACTTGCCGTGAACTGCCAATTCATGGCGATAATGAAAGGCTCTGTAAGAAATGGTAATTTTCTTGACTGACTACAAAATTCGATACTTTTATAGTCGATTATGTAGCAAAATTTGAAAATAAAGGAAACGGTGTTTCTTCATACTTACGAAGTATAACTGCCAATAGTTTCATTATGCAGTACAATTCATTATTGCAGTTAAGAAAGGAATTGTCAAAAATATTGTAAATGCCAAGTATTACTCCATAATTGTTGACTCAACGCACAACTGTGGCCCACACAGATTAACTAGCTTTTGTAGTACGCTATGTTTATTTCTAACTATAGCCATAGAAGTGAAGAGATGACGAATGCTGTAATGTTGACCGTGTAGTTTCTAGGTTTTGATCTAAATAATTGTAGAGGACAGTAACATGTTTGGATGCTAGAATAAGTAAATAAATCCTCTGGCCACGTACAGCTCCTGTACGGGGCACTCTTTACAACTATTTTCTCTGCAGCTATGGAGATGAGCAAGTACTCCATTAAATTTTTTTTTTATTTGTCAATAAACGTGCTAAAATTTGAGAGAAAGATAATGAAAAATTGTCAGCCTAGGACGCCAAAAATTTAATCAGCCCTTGACAGTAAGTCTGAAAGTAGATGATTTCACAAACATGAAGTCACTAATACGTTAATAGTTTCACTCTTTCTTCTTCTTTTATTCTTCTATCCTCCTTTTACTTTAAGGGTGTCGGATTATTTTTCTTCTAGTTTGTTGACTTATTTTTTCCATCCCATCCGGCCCGTTGCAGGAATTCTCATTTCTGCTTTCGTCTTTCCTCTCATTTTTCTATTTCTCCTATTCTTTGCATCCAGCTCTTTCTATTCTTTTTTCCTATTTTGCCCATTTTCACTATCTTCTTCACCAATCTCTTCCTACGTTTCTCTTCTCTACATATTTTATTATCGGGAAGTATTTTCTCTTTGTGTCGTCTTCCTTTAGCTGTGAAATTGTTCACATTTCATCATTGATTTTTGGCTTATTATATAACAGTCTTGCGTTATATTCCTTTTTTTTCTTCTTCTTCCCCTCGAACTTTTTTCGGATAATCTTTGATAGATATTTTTTCAGTTCAACTTTTTGTAGCTCTCAATATCTTCTGTTTTTTATATATTATCGTTAATTCGACTAGAATTAGTCTGTTTTTCTGTTGTCCCTATACTTTTCTTCCCAATCTTTTAATTTCCTGAATTTCTTTCCTATGTCTATTTCAACTCTAATGCTTCTCATAATTATTCTGTTTCTTTGTTTTAAGCCCAATTTTTGTTCAGTTAGTTGTTCTTCCCCTCCTTTTGTTATAATTTTCTTCTTTCTTATCTCTTTTCTAACCTCATATCTTTCAAATCCATTATCGTTTTGAGTTCTTCATGATCCTTTAGTATTTTTTTTTGTGTCCTAATCCGTTGATTTTCTTTACTTATTTTGTCTAATTTGCTATTTATATTTACAGTTTTCATATCTAGACCATTTAAGTTATATAATTTAGTATTTGCGACAAAATTTGAAACAAGGGGTAGTAAAACTTTTTTATTTCAACGGTATGCATAAGCTGCTGTAGCCCCACGCACCATTCTCTTAGGCTATAAGTGGTGATGATAAGAGTAGTTATTTGCAAACAGGAAATACAGGAATAGATAACCGGAAGCTGCACGCTCAGAATCCAATTACAATTCCTGGCCATCGTAATCCGCCTTATTAGGGTGGATTTTACATTCACGAGCGCGTCGCACACGTGGGAATAGGTGCGAAAGGACAATAAAGGCGAATTTTACGAAGCCGAAGTGGCACTTCAAGGCCTGCATTACCATAACAACAGAGGCGCGCGACTGCCGCGTCCGGAGCGCGGGGAAGTCCGGTCGCGGAATGCCTCCGGCCCGGCGATCGCCGTCACACCGAATTAATCGCGCGGCGCGGGCAAAAGGCCGCCGCCGCCGACTTCAAAGGGCGCTGCAGCGCCCTTTAATTAGCGCGATTCAGAGCGGGTGCAGCTGCAATTGGCGCGATTGACCCGCGGCAGCTAGCTGCCATTTGGCATTCCGGCGGCGCGGCCGCCCGGACCACCGCAAAAAGTCCGGGCCAGCGTGACCGCTAAGCTGTTGCGCGCTGTTAATAATGTCTGGGCCTTTTTGCCAGCCTTCTTGTTTCCGTCGCTGCTTTGTGTCGCCTAATTTATGGCCGCTTCGTTGTGATTTATTTATAAAAATATATGAGAGCCAACTCGTGCTCCGGGCGGTTTTTGCAAATGCCTGATGTTCCAGCAGCACGGTTAGCGCTCACATATACCAACTTTGCCGCAGCACTTCCATTCCCCCAAAAAAAGGGAGGAAGAAAAGAGGGTAATATTGCATTTTAAGATGACGTAACTCTGTTATCCATAAAAACGTATCTGTAACGTAAAAGGAAAAATATTTCATTTTACACATTATAGGTGTATAAATAAGTTCTCAGCTTTAGATTTCATAGGACGCAAATCACAAATTTACATGTAACGTATTAGTCCGCCCTCTTGCGGTTTTAAAGCAATGACATTTGGTCTTTCGAAACATTATGCGATTTGGCGTTTGATGCACATAACTTCAATAATCAGCTGTGTTCACGATGTGAATTACAAAAGAGCATATTCGATTTTCTATCCACTTCGCGTTTCATCTTAAGAAAAACGCTGCTGAAGCCACTGAAATGATTTGTGCTGCATATGGTGAGAATGCTGTAAGTCATGCAACGTGTAAAAAGTGGTACCAAAGTACCATTTGACACGGATGAGCTGCACACATTGCTGGATCAAAACAATGCGCAAACTGAAAAAGGGCTTGCAGAACAGCTTGGCGTGACTCAGCCAGCCATTTCCATACGTTTGCATGTAATGGGTAAGATACAAAAGGAAGGTAGATGGGTTCCGCATAAACTGTCCGAAGACAACAAAAATCGACGGCGTGACACCGCACTCCATTTGCTTTCAAGGAACCGAAAAAAGGATTTTCTGCATAAAATTATTACGGGCGATGAAAAATGGATCTTGTACGACAATCCCAAGCGCGAAAAATCATAGGTAGACTCTTGAAAACCTACGACATCGACTCCAAAGCCCAATATCCACGCCAAAAAGAATTTGCTATGTATCTGGTGGGATTGGAAAGGTGTGCTGTACTATGAACTCTTGAAACCAGGTGAAACAGTTACGGCGGATCGCTACCAACAGCAACTCATCAATTTGAGCGACGCAATCGAAGAAAAGAGGCCATTTACTGGACAGGGAACTCGCAATGTCATCCTGCTTCATGATAATGCCCGACCACATGTTGCGAAGGCGACGCAAGAACATCTTCGCGTTAGGTTGGGAACTTCTCCCATATGCGGCGTATAGCCCAGACATGGCCCCTTCCAATTATCATTTATTCCGGCCGTTACAGCATTACTTGGCTGATACGCACTTCAAAACAGAAGAAGAAGTCCGAAAATGCATCGATAACTTTATCGTCTCGAAGCCGGTGAGCTTCTATCACCAGGGAATTCGCAAGCTACCCGAAAGATGGCAAAAGGTCATCCATGCCAACGGAGAATCCTTTGATACTTAAGCTTTTTTTGTTTGTTTTTAAATCAACTTTAATTTTGCAGAAAAAAGCTGAGAACTTATTTATACACCTACTAAAAAGAAGTTTTATGTGATTAATAACACTCTTAAAAAATTTAATAAACATGATTTTCTTCTTAAGCTCTAAATTAATTACCAAATATTGGCTACAATAAATAATAGAAATATACAGATAACTTACATTGCAATATAAATTTCTAACATTTAGAAAAATAAAAATAATTTTTATGCAATTTTAACAACATTTCTATTATATTGTGTAATAATTCTACAATCGTGAGCGATTAACAATCATTTTTAATTAAAATATAGTATAGTTATTCGTTAAATTGCTTAATTAATATGCATGTACGTTGACTTTCAAAATTTTTAATTATGAAGAGTTATGATCGCGCCGCCACAGCAGTTGCTGTAGAGATAGGGAAGTTAAACTATGGGCGGTTGTTAATTATCTCCAATGCTCCGCCATTGACTCCCTCACAAACTGCTCGATTAATAATTGTAATACATGAACACGAAATTAACTTCGTGCTACAAAAGCCGCATTAAAATGCGATCTAAACTAACGGAATCGTGCCCCAACAACACAAAGTTCGACTCGACGCGCTTCCATTACCCGTATTCCGCTAAGCAGATGATAAAGACCGAATTTCATTTCATTATGAATTTGTAGAAACGGTTGTTAATTAAATCGCGATCGCGAACTAGCGCCGTAAATCACGCAGCCAGTTTTTAGCGAGTAATTATTTTTTGCATCGATTGGTAGTCTGACGCCCGCGCCGCCCCCATTTATGAATTTTACAAAAGCGGCCGCGGACCCTGCTAGCAAAATCCTGCATATAAAAAAACCCATTTCCCCGGTAAGAAATCACGCGAAATCCGTTTTAATATTTACACGGCCGTTATTTGAGTTGGAATTGACTTTCGTTTTGAATAACGCGCGTAATATTCAAAGCCACTGGAAACACAATGCGTGCCCTCCAAAAATATGCAGCAAATAGAAGGGGAGCAGCGAGGAGCACGGCGCGCCGCTAAATGGATTTGTATCGTTGCAATTACGGGCATCACGAAGAACCCGCCGATTCAATTTCGGGGAGGATACTTTCGGCCAAGTCAGATCGGATACACAGAAAAGCCTACATAAAATATGAGGGCGGCTCCTTAGGTTATTCTGGACCTGTGGCTCTCGTCACTGCGCCTCTTCCGCTCCTTTGATATCTTTATCTTATCTGCGCATAATTGAGTTTGGGCAGAATGGTGCCCTGAGCCCCGTATTGGCCGATTGATCACATTCGACCCCGGGGCCGACTTTCGCCGGGCCGCCGCCGCGCGCGCCGTTTTCGCAAATGATACACTACCGCAACTATCAAAGCGAATCGAATTAAATGTCGCACTGAGCGTAGAAAGCCCGAACGCTCCAAAGGCACAAATGCAAATTCGATTTGGAGGCTCGTGCGGGCCTGAAAGAACAACTCGGCAAATATTCTTATGTTGCAGACGCAAAAAGCCCCGAGCTAACATTAGGCTTTTGCTTGATCGTATTTTTTGCAAGCGGTGCTCAACAAATTTGTTAAATAAACTGTGATTAGCAGTCGTTGGTAAAGCAGACAGGCTGGAACTTCGGTCTTCGGTATTTTTCGGTTACATCGACTTACAAGGTTTTTGAAACTTTAGAGTATTAACTGTTGTGCAAGTATCCATCTTAATGTAAAATACGGTGTAAGTGTGATGTAATTGTAACTATTTGTAAGAGAAATGGTTAAAATTAAAATCTTAGAACAAAATTATGATAATATCTAATACTACACTCGCAAAACAATTGTAATTATAAGAAGAAAAGCTCCTTATCTTCCTAATATAGATAATCAGGAGGAGAAAAATCCAAAATGTGGACAAGTGAAGTAAGAAATTTCTCTTATTTCATTTCTTTTTAAATTCCATTAAATTCTGAAGCAGTGATTGTTAATAATATGTGCATTCTGAAGAATTTCACGCATTTCAGCCCCCAATTACAAATTGGCTTATGCAAGCAGTCCTCGTAGCCAAGGGCAAATTTTATTTCAGGGCCGTCGGTTAATAAAGCTCAGTCGTCGAAATTAAAGTTGCCCGCAAATCACTTACAGAACTCTCTGCCGGGCTGAACTTTTAATAGGTGCCAAACTTTGGCGCCAGACATTGCAACTAGCAAAATAACGCGGAGGACGTTCCGGGCTGGCCCCGTTTCAGCCCACGCGCCGGTCGATTTTTCCAGCCCATCTTTCGCGGAGATTGCGCCCGGCAGGATAATAGCCGCCTTTAACAACCTGCTTAAGGGGGCTGCAGGCCGTTCGATTACCTTCGCTGCAGGAACAGTCACAGCCACGTCCTGCCTGTCAAGCGGCCGCTGAAAGCGCGACCCGTAGCGGCCGGCTGAAAGAGTCGCGCGCCACCCGGCGCCGGGACATTGTATCCGTTTTACAGCGCCGTATTTTTTGCTGCAAACATTAGAATCGTAAAACCCAGCTATTAAACGCTGAAATTCGGCCGGCACTTTGCCCGGAGCTTTCGCGCGCTCGTTGGGATGCAGCTCCGCAGACAAAAAAATAATTAAGAGTTTTATGATCTGTTGCTGTTGTCACAGCAGCTAAAGCACTGCTCAGAAGTGCATTAAAATAAAAGTTCCGTGATCGAAGCAGTTTGCAATTATATCGTACGAAGTTTCCGTGGAATTAACAGCAATACTGAAACTCCCATTATATTCTGATTCTGCGATCAAACTAATTTAGTCTACATGACACACAATTTCAATTACACACACGATTCGACAAGAAAGCCTATTCTACACTTTAATGTTTATAACTATACCCAATAACAGCTTTATGGCATCACAGAAAGGTAAAGCTACATGTCGAGAAAGTTACATAAAACCAAAACGAAAACGGTCTTGATTAAACAACTGCGCCTACAATAATATCCTAAAACGCTGTAGTTTTAGTTAACGTAAATACTTATAGAGCTCCCTAAACTGGCTGCTACACTTTCTATCCTTGTAACATCCAACGGTGTAGATGTGCTTGCAGTTTTCATAATATTTAAACATTAAAGTTTAATTTAATTTAAATTTACTACTTTCTTTAGATTACTACAAATCTCCCTGTGTTTAATTTAACTTTGATAACTATGGATAACAAAAATGGAAAAATGATGTAAGGGGAACGGGCATACCAGTTAACGATACGCATTTATTCAATCTTAACTTCGCTGACGACCAGGTTGTGATTGCACAGGATGCTTATGACCTAGAATTTATGCCTAGAAGACTTTATAAAAAATACGAAAAATGGGGCCTAAGTATCAACATAGAAAAAACACAATATATAGCAATAAACACCAATGCTAATTTTCAAGTGATGGTAAATGATACGGAACAAATTAAACAAGTTCAACAATTTAAATATTTAGGAACTTTAATAACTGCTAACGGGGTAGGCCAGGATGAAATAAAAACCAGAATTGAAATCAGCCGTAAAGCACTAGGAAACTTAAATTCGATATGGTGGGATAAGCATATATCGAGGAAAGTTAAAATACATATAGGTAAATCATTGGTAGAATTAGTGATGCTATGGTTGTGAAACGTGGACAATTAACAATGAATATAAAAGAAAACTACAGGCTGTAGACATGGACTACCTTAGAAGAAGCACGCTGGTATCCAAAAGGGAACATCTTACAAATGATGAAATACGACGTAGAATGAGGGCCACAGACACAATAACGGACAGAATTGAAAGGAGAGGACTAAAATGGTTTGGACACTTGATGAGGATGGATGACCAACGATGGCCGAAACAAATCTTCAAATGGACTCCCCTAGGAAAACGGAAAAGAGGAAGACCGAGAAGATCATGGAATAACGGAATAAGAGATGCGATGATCAAGTACGAGAGCAAGATGCTCAAAACTGAGACATGAGGCGTTTGAGAACCGGAAAGCCGCACAGGGCGGTATAAACCGGAATACATATATAAATAATAAAATAACACTTTGGCTAAGTAGATCCAGGCGGAAGAGCTCATAAGCTAGCACGTATCGACAAACAGTACATAGGCTAAGTAGGTATAGGAAGCTTTTAGTCGGAATAGTCGCAGAGTGAACTGGATGTAAGTTAGATAAGGAGGCTTAATATTGATAATCTGGGGAGATTCTGTCGCTCCAAATAATAGTCTTGACTCAGATTTTTCGTGGTTTTCCCAAGTTCTACACTAAGGTGAATGTCGGGACGGGGCGATCATCCACGCCTATATTGGCCTGTAACCTGGATCAACAAATTCCTTGGCATTTGTCATCCATTTAGGATACATGACAATGTAGTGCAGCAAGGCGAAGCACTAAGAGACAAGCTCACGACAATCGTTTCTAGCAATACAGTAAGTCCAGGAGCAGCTGGGGTTGCTCGAAGATTGGCGCAGCTCATTGAAAACAGGAGTGAACGCCGGTAGAGTTCAGCTGTCTTATTCTATAAAAAGACCCGATTTCATTGGAAACCAGAATTGGCGCAACTCAGAATCATTGATTGGGAGATACCCTGGAGAGAAAAGGAACGTTACTTCAAAAGCACCCGGAAGTTTCACGCGGAACAGCCAGCTGAGAAGGTAAAGACAGCCCCACAAATCCTTGGCTCCCTTCTCTACAGTGGGAGCTACCTATTTCTTTGCAATGAACTGACAATTTATAAGACAATCATCCGCCCCAAAAACTCACACGAATAAGCTCCAGGTGATTCAAAATCGGGCTCTTAAAACTCCAACATGCAAACCGGAATTTATTTCCAGACACGAAAATCCCATCATCAGTAGGCTCTACGGCTACGAGGTATACAATGATTACGAGGGCGACTCCACGCAGGGGTAATAAAAAAAGAAGGGGGTTAAGAGTTTTGGAATCAGGAGGCCCCAATGTTGCCAATAGCAACATATAATTATTTTTGAGGAGAAAGTCACTTGAAAAGTGCTTTCCCGCTGAGTATCGTTTTGTTCAGAAGAGAATGACGCAAAAACTTATCTATCTACATTAGGCCTACCAAATTTTGGACAAGCGTTGTTAATAGAATTTCAGTTAGGTAGCGCCACATTCAAATACTAACTCAAATTACTTATAAATAATCTTTTAAATTGAGTAGTCAATAAAAAAAATTATTAGTCCAACCTACCAAGCCACTCATATTTGTAGTTTCTAAATTTTTTAATCCACTTTATGCCACACTTCTCTCGGGTTAGCTTTCGAGCGCTCAGATTAACCTCGCACTTTCAAAAATCCTCTCAGAAATTGGAGTTTTGCCCGAGATTCCCAAAACTGCCACAACGCCTCAAATCTAGTTTAACTCCCATTTTGCTTGTCCGTGTGCACAACAGCAATCTGTGAGCTTTGCAGGTCTATCCTTTTTCGGCTCGGCGGCCGCGATCCGCACATTTGTGACTCCAGGACCTTCCGGTCCGGAGCGGCGCAGCTCGGGCTGGACAAGCGCCGTCATTTAAACTACTTTGCTGGAACAATGCAACAGGTCTCGAGTCCTACTCAACAGTATTAGATATAATAAGCCGCCGCTGCAGTGGCGTCCTCGATCCCGAAGGCACGGGCGATGTTCAATTAAACGACGTGCCCGAGCACTGAGTAATGGGAAAGAGTATTAGTGCGCATTGTGTTTTCTGATGCTATTAGAGAACAATGGCCTGGGAAAATAAGCCAGCGTTCGACGCAACGGCGAGTTTAAAATGGCAGAATGCCTCGGGGAACGGTTTTCGATTTGCACAATGGAGAATTTATTGGTCGCGCTCTTAATCACGTTAAAGTAATACAATCCATAAATTACTAAACTACAGCGGAACAATAAAAAATGTAAGCGGAGCACCACCACTGGCTGAGTAGATAAAATCGATGTATTGGGAAAGCCACCTCTAAAACTTCTGCAGTTAATCATAAAAATGCAAAAACATTTAAGCAACTTGGATCCGCTTGCTAGAGAATATGTATTTTAAATTAAGCAACATTATTAAAATTGGAAGTTCACAGATCTTCTTATTTATGAAACTGCCTAAAATGATCTCTGAAAGTCTCCATCTGTTAAAAGAAACTTATAATATAATACTAAATAAATAAGTATTAACATTCATTTGTATCCATCTTAAAAAAGAGAAATTGTAAGATAACAAACCGGTCTAAAGAGAATGAAGACAAAAAAGAATGGAAAACATTGGTCGAAATTGCCGCAGTACTGCAGCACCATCCAGGCCAATATCCAAATTAAGAAAATAAGGAAGGCGAAGAAAAAGATTTATTGCGGCGCTGAAAAGCACTCCGATCATACGCCGGAGCCGCCAATCTCACTATAAGGTGCGAAGCGCAATTACCCGGCCCGATTGATTAAAACTTTTTATCCACTTAGCCAAACAATCCAGGCCCGCAGCCCTGGCCCTCCAGACCGAGCGGAGGCTCATTAAGCGCCGGCCCATTTAGGCCGCCCTTTAATGCGGCGGCGGCCAACACCCGCCGAACTTTTAAGCGGCTCGCCATGTTTATGTTTCCGAATCGAAATCACAATGCTTGGCGCGGCTCGTAATTACTAGTCATTCAAATTAAATTTAATTATCCATTAAACAAACGCCCTTTCATCAGCCAAATCACCTATTTACTGCCGGCGGCGCGGCCCAGGCAGGCTGAAGGTTTCGGCGAGCATTAAGGTCATTCGGGAGATAAACGCCGTTTCGGTCTAATTTGGGGAGCAGCACAAAGAAGCGAATTTACGCGGCGGTGTACAAGGTGTAGGCGCTAATTTGGGAGGTGGATGTCTACTTAAGCTTTAACGGCAGGGCATATTTTAAAACGTACCTTTCATGACCTGCAGGCTGATATCCATTAACAAATAAAAGCTCGGTGCGACGATATATTATGGTTTGTTATTCCAGAAAGCTTGCGAGCGAACAGAAAGTTCGTAACGTCAAGAGCTCTACAGTTGCAGTATCTCAAGTAGTGATTGTTAAAACTATTGTATAAGTTGAAACCACTAATTGCGGTTTGGAGTATTACGTTAACAACAATAAGGAAATTGTGCTATAACTGCAATTTACAAAAGAGTAACAGCCAATGACATTTTAGAGCAGAAGAAGCAAAACTAATACATAATAATGTTTTTTAAATTCTATAATAATTGTATATAAATAAACAAGACGTTGTAAACTGAAAAGCTAAATCCATAAATTAAAACTCTGAAACAAAGAACTGAATTGCTTATAAAGCCTAAGATAACATCAGGATAATAAATATCTTTTTCTTTCCTAGAAGCGCCCAGAATGTGTTGCATTATGACCCATTTTCAGGCTCATTTAACCAATTTCAAGAGACACTCCAGGCGTGGAGTTATGATAGTCGATAGTGTTTTTACAGTAGCTGAAAAGTGCGCGATACTTCATAAATGTTGATGAAGGAGTAGTTGAGAATCGTACAGGATAGTAGTAGGTTTTAGCCCTTTAAATTATTTCACTTAAAAATAATCTCTAAAATGTCTATACTTATGGATGTTAGTGATAGAAAAAGAACAAACTTTGTATGATCGAAGCATATTCAATATGCTGTTACAAAAAATTACACTAAGTTCCTGTTACTCCTGTTGTATTACTAAACGATGTTCTGTAATTCTGTGCCAAATTTGATACGAGCAGCATTCTTTTTGTTTTGAAATTGGCAAGCCTGCTTTTATCATTTTTATTATCTATTATTACTCTGATTAATTTAGCACTGGTTGTTTTTCTAGCGCAGCAGTTTGTTTTGGTTAGTTTTTAATCATTGAACAGTTTACAACAGAGCAACGTGTTCTTATCGTTAAACATTTTGCCAAAACGGTGAAAGTAGTACGCAGGTAATGCAAAAACTTTGTGCAATTTATGGGAGAAATGAAGCACCCAAGAAATCTAAAGATCGAAGACTAACAACTATTGATTTATTGGGAACGGTGAAATCGGGTGGGCGGAATCGGTGCATCCACTAAGAACTATTGCGTGGTGTGGTTTTTGGGGAGCTGGAGTGAGACCGTTTTTCTTTGAAGATGATGTGGACACCGCCAATGGAGAATATTACCGTAACATAATATCCCATCGATTGTGACGTACCTTTGAAGATTGACGTTTTTTGATTTCAGCAGGATGGAGAGACCTGCCACACTTCGCGCAAGACGGTTGTCTTACTCCACGGTGCCTAGGAATGGTCGACAAGGTCTTGCGATCTTACACCCTGTGATTTCTTTTTATGGGTGTTCGTGAAATTACAGTGTACAATCCTAAAACTGAAGGCGAAAATTGTACGCATTTTGAGGAATGAACGCATAAATGCACGCAGACTCAGTGCAGGTGGACGCATGCCTGACATAATACGTAAAGGAAAGATTTTACTGATTATAAATATGTTAAATATGAACACTTTCATGTAAATTCCACTGATTTATTGAATTTCCAAATTCACCCTTTACTTTTGTCATCTACCTATTTGAATTCAAATTTTCTCCCGTTAAAAATTAAAACCATTAGAAAGAAATCTAAAGGAATGATAGAGAATAAGAAGGCGAAGAAAAATATAAATTGATAAAATCGTCATTACATTGCCATAGCACAAGGAAAAATTATAATCACGATGATTTTTAAGAAAAAAATGTGGCCCTCTATCATTTAGTACCCAAAATTCGATTAAAATAGAATTGTTCCGTTTTTCGCTGCATTGGGTTTTTAACAACAAAAACAAGCTGACGCGCGTTCATGTTGAGAGGTGGATATCAGAAAAAAACTTCATTCGTACTCACCGGAAGCTCGAAGTGCTCGGAACGTTCGGCGCGAAGGAAAGCGCTTTTACGATGCTTTAACTCGCTTATACCAAACGTAAAAACGCGACGCAGACGGCACTAGCGCGCCAAATTAGTGCCGCTTTTCAGTCTGATTTGAATGTTCTGTTTTTCAGGAGGCTTGTGCTTCGGCGCCTCACCTGTTGGCCCGTTCGGCGAAGAAGTTCGCTCCAATAGCAAATTGCAGAGAGTCCAATTACAGGGGCGGGGGGCTAGCAGAGATAAAACGGCGGCTAGAGGCAGAGGCACAAAGAATATAAGATGTTTAACGAGCTCATCAGCGTGGCCCGTAATTTTTCGCATGGAGGGCCTCGAATTTATCGTCCGGCGCATCCAAGGCGCAAGCAAAACAAAAAACAAATAAACTTCTGTTCATCAAGCGGGTAAATATGCCGGCGGTTTTTGTTCTATTTGCTTATGAAATAATGAGAAATTAAGCCCCCGGGATGAGCGGCGGCGGCGTAAGGCCGCCGAAGTTCCTCCCCGAAACGGGTCAAATTCACCGCGCGCTGTAAACTTGCGGAAATGGAGCTGGCTTTTGACTCACCCGTGCGGCGGCGCTTTTACGCACTGGCCGCTGAACTGCGCGCAGTTGATAAGGGGCTCGGCGGCCATTTCGCCCCCGCGCCGTATAGCCGGCGGACCGGCGCTCATTTTTTATTTAGGGGCCGCTTCAGTCGGCACTGCCCGGCAAGGTGCGTTGATAGCCAATAACTTCCACTCCTGGAACAGTTCGGCAAGTTTGAAAGCTTCAATATGTCTCGGAAAGTTGAAAGCTCGCCGTAATAAAAAATCTCGGAAAGGTTCATAATTTAATAGGCGGCCTTATTTATTGCGCGAACTTGTCTGATACAGCGCGCTGTTGGCCTTTCTTTTGGTGGCAGGAATGGAGGAAATGAAATTATTTCTCCGAGTTGCGTTTGGTGTGGACCGTATTTAATTTTCACGTATATTTGATATAGAAAAGCTTTTTCTCCTCTTTTCTTCTTGTGGTCCTAAACAAATATTAGAATTTAAGCGGCTATTAAAACAAATTCGAAAATAAAATTTTGAAAAATATTGTACTCGAAAAATAAAATATGAAAAATACAAGAAATTACAAAAATAAATGCAAAAAAGTTCTTAAAAATACCCGATTTTACGAGAACTTACAAGTAGCATGTAGCTAAATGTTAAATGTCACAGTTCCTGCCGTTACACCACAAATTAACTTACACAATTATTAAACAATAAATAGATGCCATGTTGGTATGGCATTATTTGAAATATTTTTAATGCTATGGAAACAGTGGAGAAAATATGTAAGGAGGAAGGGAAAGGCTTAGCAAATAAGCATCTATCATGAGGTTGCTTTCAACGATTTCAAAGGGGCGACTTAAGCTTGAAAAGCAAATTCGAGACAATTACTCGCTAACATCTAAATATGAAGTCTTTTTAGACTTGTAAAAACTATGTCTAAAGAAAATTATAGTATCGAACGTGGGAGTACGTTTCCAAAATGTTTAATTACAACCAACTTCAAAAGCATTTCCAAATGTTTGTGGGGTGCCCGGCATTCTGCAGCAGTAACAAATACAATTGGAATGAGTGGTCAGGAGAGAGGAAAGAAGAAGCCATTGAAGCAGCCAAAGTAGTCAGAGAAGAACTCGGAAAAAAAAGGAGCAAGCACAGAAAGGTCCACTAGTTAGTGCCGGCATTAAAAAGTCCAGGAAGAATATGATACGTTTTTTGATGTAAATTTTATTGCTTACTTATACCTCTATTTTATTGCAATTTTGAAATAAGAAGGTTGAAAAAAATTGCCCAATTATACTCTATAACTAGCAACACGGCTATTATATTAGAAACTTTGTTACGTGCAATTACAAATGGTTCTACTTGAATAACTAATGGATTAAAAGCAATTACCAAATTCTATGGTCAAATTTGAGCCTTTTGAAAAGAATTTCGTGTGCCTACGTTCATATGGAATTGCGAAGGTTTGATTTGCCACGGACTGGACCCAGACAGTCGCTGAAATTGATTCTCAACAACTTAAACGTACATACAGGTATTGGACAAAATAATGTAAACACTTGTCAAAAGTAGGACATATTTTCACTGTGCCTGGCAACACTGGGTACTACATAAATTAACTGTCTCTTGTTTGTTGCAGGTGGTATGGACTATGCAGACGCTGTGCAGGTGTGGTGAGTGACCAGTATGTCCGACCTTTAAAGTAGTCTAATTGTTGGTGTCCATCTAGTTAGAGCATTTGTGAGCAAAACAGCAACGTTACGTGGTGTAAAACAAGGCGTGGTTTCGAAAATCACGACCGCATACACAGTGCATGGTAAAACAGGGTCGACCAAGTATAATCGGAGTCAAAAACGAAGTTGCAGGATATAGACCACCGGGAATTAAAGCATATTGTGATGTCGCAAAAGAAAATGGCCGAAAAAGTGACAACAAAACTTAATCAGCACCTAAACACCTCAGTGTCATACAAAACAGTGAGGCGGGAACTGCATAAAATGGGTGTCCATTGGCGTATTGCTATTGCCAAACTTCTAATAACAGACAACGTGCATGGTGCAATGGCCACAAAAACTAGACATCTGAGGACTGTTAACGAGTCGTTTGGTCAGACGAGTTACCTTTTACCCTCTTCCCCACTACTAGATGCATGTTTGTCTCTGAAGCATACGATATAGAGTGTCTCCGCCCGACTATCAAACATAATGGCGGCTCTATTATAGTCTGGGTCGCTATATTATGGTATTCGACAGCCCCTCTTGTCACATTACACGGTCGGGTTCACTCAATGGTGCCAACTTTATTTCCAGATGGAAATGCCATATTCCAGAATGATAATGTCCCCTTTTACACTGCTGGTCCTGTTCAAAAATGGTTTTAAGAGTATGTTGATGAAGTTCAACATCTTCCTTCGTTCGCCCAGTCGCCTGAATATCATTGAGCTTCTGTGGATTGTTTTGGAAAACAGAGTTCGGTGTTGATTTCCACCTCCTTCATCTCTACCTAAGCTGGAAGCCGTGCTGGTTGAAGAATGGCTTCAAATTTTACTTGGCGCTATTCAGGACTTCTGTCGGTCTACTCCATGCAAAAGTCAAGCTGTATTGCGTGGTAAAGGTGGACCAACGCCGAATTAATACCAGATGTTATTACATCCACAAGTGTTTCCATTATTTTGTCCAGTACCTGTATGTGTACTGTATTGTGTAACAAATATCCATCTTTAGTAAACCGTAAATGAGAGCCTTTACTGTGATTGTGACTTCGTAGAATTTAAGTTGCATGGTAGTAGTCACAATAAGCATCTGAAAGATACAATGCTGGTAAGTGTACCCAAACGAAGAATCCAGTAAGTAACGCCTTCTTCAACAAAGTACGAAATACCTACATACCGCAAAAACATATTAATTTGGCGCCATCGAATTGGCACCCCATTCAGCATTTATGTAGAAAGCAATTTCCTTTTATATGATAAGTTTATTCGACCGCCGAAATATCCTTTAACTCAAAAAATAGATGGGGTTTCGTCGTAAAATCAGCTACTTAAAGGTTTTCGAGTACAATGGTGGTATTTGAAATATTGAAAGACTTACTTTTTGCTTTTCTTAATGTATACGCTTTGTGTTGAAAAACATCACTTGTGAAATATTGTGTTGTCCCTTCAAAAGCATATATTTCTGTTTGTTTTCTAAATTAAGCAATCATAACCATTCGTCCTGAGTTAATTAAATTTTAACCTTTGGGTAAAGTTTTTTTTAATTCACCATTCAATTTAATATAAAGCTTTTCGACCAATTGTTATCCCCCAAGATTCAAAGTGTAATGAAATTGCCGACCAAATAAAAACCCGCAGCTCACCCCTTTTCATTAATGCTAACATCAAATAAAGATTGCCCAATCGAGTCTGCTGCAGATCCGCGGAGCGCCGTTTTTTGAGTTAATAAAATAAAGCGTTAAATAAAGCGGCGCCAGATTTAATAACGCGGAGGCGCGGGCATTCTTTCCCTTAATTTCCTGTTTCGATAAGTGCGTCGAGGAATCGGTGCGAAGTAAAGCGCAGCGAATGCGGGCCGGGCGCCCGTGCTTTAAAATTCCAATCCCCCGGGAGCCGCCGCCGACGCGGGCGGATGTGTCGCCGGTTTCGGAACCGGAGGGCGATTTCATCGCGCCCAAGTGGAGCGGCCAGAGTGACGTTATTAATAATTTACTGCGAGCGCGCCGTAAAAAGACTGCTTTATTATGCCGCAAAAACTGTCAAGTTCGTTACGGGGGAAGCGCCAGCTACTTTGTTTCACTCGGTCTACAAATGAGCCCTGGCGCCCGCTCCGAACTTGGGGTTTGCAGAGGATCGCCTGACAATACCTTTCCGGGCCAAGTTTCTTACGGGACGGCAAACTGAACTCGGAGAAATCAATTACCGGACGGCTCAGCGCACCCGGACTCGCAAGCTCCCTTTGCAGCTAAGGAACTCGCCACCGAGCGCTGCCAACCGGATAAAGTTAACGCTGCGTGCCGCTAATTGCTGTTTAAACTGGAAGTCGACACCTAAACGCTTTTGGAATGTTTCTGCAAGTACTCGTTCTGAAGTTATTATTCGCTCGCCATCGGGCGGCAGCGCTCGACAATGCCTTTGAGGAGAAAGGAATGGCGGCGGGTCGCTGGAAATAATAGTTTTGCTTCAAACCCAGCCGTTTTCAATTACGCCGGCGACCCGTTTTCACGCGACCCCCTCAATGTTTGTTCCACTTTTTCAGTAAGGAATTCACATACATATTAATCAACAACATATTAAATATAAAAAGAGGAAACAGACATAATAAAAATTGGAAGTCAAAAAATAATTGAAAATAAAAATTTCAATAATGGGAGACTTCAATGATAGATTACACAACGAACTACTCAAAAATCTACATATAAATGAAACGTTAAGTGAAAATTTTAAACATAATATGTCTACAATAAGAAATATAATGAAATAACACAGCAAAATGCAAAAAAAAATTCTAGAGCTCAATCAGCGAGACAAAAGATTTTAATTCTAGCCTCTTGTCTATCTCCACGTTAAACTATTTAAATTCTACTAACACATAAGATAGTTTTGGTCAAACAAGGCAGTGAATCTCATACATTCAGACTTATCTCGGACTATCTTTTGCTACAGATCTATGAGTAAGACTCATCATGGCGTTATATTTATAGACGACACCGTAGTTAGAGTATTTGATACTAATACAGCACGGGTTTCTAGAAAAAATTGAGGTTTAAAAGCAATTACTCTACTTAACATAATATTCCCCGGGAATCCATAAAAAAATCACTCGTTTGTTTAAGCTAGTGTGTCAGTCCATCCAGGTGTATTAGTTAAACCAATTAAATATGTTCTATAATAAACCTGCAAAGCTTGCAACGCATAGCTAAGTGACGAAGCAGTCTGGCCACGCTGACCTTTGACCAATCAGTTTCAAAATCACTAGCAAACAAGCCTTTTTGGTCACCTGTCGATTGGCGAAAACATAATTTGGAAATTCCCAGCCGTTCTCGAGTTTTTGCTTCGATGGACGGACAGACAGACAACATGAAGTTAATAAGTGACTCCGCTTCGCTTCGCCACTTAATAATTAAAAGCGTAGAGGAAAACGTCTGCTGCCATTTGATTTAACAAGATCCTTTAAAAATGCTAATTAACAAAGATAACGTAAACAAACTTAATAAGAGTTTAAAATAAATTGTTAAGAAAATGTAAAACATTAAATTACAAACAATCCGCACAACTTAGGTTGCACATTCTGGAATAAAGCCGCGTGGCCGGCCTAGCCACAGGAAATAAATCTCTGCAACAATGAAAAGTTGCGCTGTTCTTATTTTTGTCAGAGAAGCGCTCCCCGACATATTTTCATTTCCCGTAATGCAAACGGCTCCACTTTAAGCCCAAATTTAAGGGCTTTTTTTAGCGAAACCGCAGCCCAAAGTGAAGTCATAAGATACGGAAACTTATCATGCAATGCAGGCGCGAGGGATGTAAAATGTACGATCCGCCCAACTAGACTTACCTGCAGTAAATATGTATAGTCGCTAGAAGATAAAAAGGGGATTAAAGCGCAATATTCCCCTAAGTAACTGCTAAGCAAAAACAGATAAGAAATGGAGCTTTCTTCATTTGAATTTCTATTATTTCGTACAAGAAAATAATACCTTATAAAGCTTTCAGTGTTATTAAATATTTCATATCCAAAAGAAGCCTAAAGCCCGAATCTGAAAAATTTTCCCATAACATGTAAACAAAAAATAAATAAATTGGGGAGATGTTTATAATTTTAAATTTTCATACAGCTTCAAATCGTATTATTGAAATTCCTAAATTTAGACAAAAATAATAAAACGGGCCTATTTTCATTATTTCATTTATTTTTTGTGTCCCAACATCCATTAATAATATAAAAAATAAATTTATATATTTAGATGTATTCTTATTATTTTAAATGCGCGATTTTATTTTTGTGTTTTAACCCTTGCTGATAAGCAGCAATATTTTCGCAATATAGGCCATCCGTTGTTTCTGTCCATGTGCGTTTCGACATAAAAAATTAAGGGCGCCCTTTCTCATATCTCAAAATTTCGCAGCCCGTGCACCCCGCCGCCGCTGCGCCACGCCTTTCAGGAAATTGCCAAAAACCCTCGCTTCGAGTTACACCTAGCGCAAACATCGCGGAGATGATTGGGAAGGAGCGAAGGGAAGTGCAACAATATACCTCGCGGAGAGCGGATCGATTGGGAATTACTTCTGCCATTAATTTCTGGCTCCATCAGCGCAGCCTGACAAGCAGCAGGCTGTAACCCTCTGTTTGGATAGGCCCGATCCAACTACAAACACTCGTTGGGGTCTTATCAGCCAGTTAATATGCAGCGACTTCAATCGATAGTTTAGCTTATTACCCACAAGTATTACAAGTACGTCTTGGGGGTTAGGGAACAAAAAATGTATATGCAATATTGTACATCTTTATAGACAGTATTTAGTATTATTTTAAAATAAAAAATGGCAATATTGATCTACACTTCGCTGAGCTTTCAATAATTGGAAATGATCTAAAGAATATGCGTTCAATATGAAAAGGGGGAAGCAATTTTAAAAGATATGTCGCTGAGTGGTGGAAATATGTGAACTATTATGTTGCAAATCATCTAAAATTATGTTTATAAAACTATTTGCAGCCGTTATATCTATGTCGTCAGATATACTTTCTACAAGCACCTGAAATTAACATTTTTCTCTAAAATGGCACAAGGGACGTTTAAACTGTTTATCTCGTACTTCAAATTTTTCTATATTAGTTATTCAGCAATATAATTAAAACAAATCATGCACGAAAATATTTGTAGTTGGAAATGAGGAGAGGTTTGTCCAAGCAACAAAGTTAAACAAATCAGATTTATTCAAAATTTAGAAATCGAAATAAGTGGTCATCGTTTATATAAAATCGCCTTACAGGGTATAAAACCATAAACATTTGTGTAACATCCAAACAGTGAAAAGAGGGGCAAATGATGCTTGGGTTAGGGCGCAGTTCGAAACAAAGCGTATCCCTCTCGGAGCGCGCAAATGAATCCTGACATTAAGTAGATTATTCAGCGACTATTTAATTATCCGCTGTTTGGCTTAATTCCGTTCACACGCCGGGCTGGTAGCCGACTGCGTCTACGGGCCTCTAGCCCGGGAAAACAATCGCCGGCTCCGCGCCATCCCCCAGGGCCTCCCCGAGGAGCGCTCTGAGCCGGGCATGAAAAATCTAGTAGATCGCACTCGTCATAATGCCCTGATATTGGAAGAAAAAGTTGGAGATTCCGGGCCCGGGCGGGATTTTCTCGGAGGAGGCTGCGTTAAGGGGATTGGCACTTTATGGGCATAATCGTGTAAGTACGAAATCAAACGGTCGTTTGCATTCGCAGACACGAACCCGTATAATGATGCCCTCGTTGTAAACCACTTCGGGAAATAAGAACGCGGAGTGCCGCCGAAAGGCCCGCTTTGATTCTCGGCGCGGATTCTGAAAAATGAGGTCTAATGCTACACGAGGAGTCCTTAAAGGGAAATTTCGTTAATGGCGTTATTTGTAAACAGGCGCGCGATACAAAGCTTTGGAGGATTTCCATCAATACGGTCTTCCGGTGCAATAATCTTCTATATTGGGATGAGTCGGATCACAATCAGATCAAAGCAGAGAAATGCTTATTTCACTTGTAACTTTAACGATATCAGACCATAATTATGTGCAAATAAAATAAACCCAGGGCTCTAAGGTTACTCGAAGTATTAGTTGAAAGAAGCAAAGGCGTATTTTTAAAAAATAACAATTGTTAAATCTAAAATTATTAACTTTGTCAAAAATAATCCAGCAATAGATTAATTTCTAGCTTAATCACATTAAAGAACTTTAAAAATACTTTAAACGCTTCAGGATGAAAAACCTAAAAATGGGGCAGATGTGCAAAAGAATTGGTAGAATAATTATATATAAATATGGAACATCCTTTCAATTTATTATTTTGCAACAACCGGGCCAAGCTATGATTTTGCCAAGTCGAAAGTCCAAAAAATGGCAATTTAAACATTTTATGTTTTTATGCATCCCCTGTTGAGACCGACAAAGCTGTTAAATGTCGTTATTTGAGACGTCACTCGTTCTGTGATTTATCACTTCAGATCTCTGATTTAGCTTTCAATTTCAAAGCTTGATCAAAATTTCGCGTAATCATCAAATTTTTTTAACTTTTGTCTGCATCCTTTTTCTTCTTGGTCGTATACTTATTACAGAAGGTCGTGTCCCTGAAAGACCTTTGTGGCTTCATGTATAATGTTCTTCCATTTCGTTCGGTTTGCGGCTTCTCTTAGGGCGGTCGTAACAGAGAGTCCAGTGAGGGCGGTTACTTCATCCGACCAGCGGCTAGGTGACCAGCCGTGATGTCTTTTCCTTTTATGTTGCCTACCACCACCAATTTGTAAGGGTTATCTGGTTCTTGACGGGCAAAGCAACCAAAGTAACCGAGAATCCTTTGGTAACAGATCGTGGATAGTCTAGTTCTTATGCGTAGTTGTTCGAGGATAGATTTGTTCGTTCTCTTGGCTGTCCATAGTACACGGAGCATTCTTCGCCGACACCACATCTCAAAGGCTTTTATTTTTTTTTTCGTTCTATTGCCCGAATCGTCCACGACTCTGAGTCTTAAAGGAATATCGAGAAAACCTCTGTCCGGACTAGTCTCATCTTGGTGACATTGGAAACCTTTCTGTCCTGCCAAATATGCGTCAGCTTGCTCATTTGACCATTTGAGTCCTTCTCTTGATTTCCCGTTCGCTTTCTCCGTGGTTAGTAAGTAACGATCCGCGGTATATAAATTCGCCGACAAATTCTAAATTTGAGAGTTTTTCTGTCCTAGAAAGTTGACCGGTTCTGTCAATGAGCATAACTTTTGTCTTAGACTTACTGATAATGAGTCCAACAAATCTACTATCATAGTCTATTCTACGAAACAGATCGGCTAGCTCCTTCTCCGAAAATGCAGAGTATGGTGTCGCTCGCATATCTCAGGTTGCTGACATTTACTCTACCGATTGAGACGCCTCCCTCCCATTCTTCTAAGGGTTCCCTCATGATGTATTCACCATATGAATTAAAGAAAATGGGAGAGAAAATACACCCCTGTCTTACTTCCTTTTCTCATTTGTAAGGGCCTGAGATGATGTCATTAACCCTACCCGTAGACATTCCGTCTTGGTACAGATTAGCGATCAGCGAAACAAGGTATTGAGGTACACCCATCTCTTGTGTTATGATCCACGAGCAATCCCATCTAACGCAATCAACGCCTTTGAGTAATTGATAAAGCAAATTAGTATCGGCGTATTGAACTCTCGGTTTTTCTCAATTATTTGCCTCATATACACAATATGTTCTCTTTTGGCCCGTCCTTTCACGAAACCCGTCTGTTCACTGGGTATCTGTCACTAAAAGCACGATTGTAGTCGGCCGTTGATTACGTAAGAGTAATGATCCTAATTTTCAGTAAGAGATCACTTGTTTGGAATTTTTACGCATGATCTTCTATTCCTGACAGACTGAATTCAAGTAGAAATTAGAGTTCCCGCGACACATACGTTGAACCTTCGCCGAAGCTTCCCGGTAGTCTGCAAGAGCAGAGTCAACATTGCCTTTGAGTAGTTTCTTTCTTTCTCTGATGGCCTTCCACGTTTTTTCCATCGCCAATACTTTTTTCAGAGCATCGACTGCTTTCTCTGGCTCTCCTTGCGTGGTGAGAGTATAAGATTTTTCACTCTGTTCCAGTTGTCGTTGATGTCGTCGTGGCAATTTATGACAAAGTTGGCTGATTTGGTCTTAAGGCATTCATTGAAAACTGTTAGTCCTCCACGTTCAGGTATCCCTTGTGCCGATTGAACTAATCGCTGGCATCTTTTTAATTTAAGACACATCTCTGCTGCTAGGAGTTTGTGGGCACTCCCTCACGCAGCTCCATCTTTTGTCTGTATCCAAGAAGTTTCTTTTCTCTGAAATAATACATCATTTTATATTTGCATTCATAGTGTCTATGTTTGCATGCAAAAATACTGATTTAGATTTATAAAATCTGAGCCACACGCCCTGTGTTCCTGTATTCTCTGTTCTCTGGTCTGATGTCATTTTCATCTTGTGTCATAATGACGCCTTCTTTTGGGTCCATTTAATGTCACTCTTATATAACTGTTACCATTCATTTAAAACCCACAATTTTCTCCTTGTCTTGTTTTGGCAAGCCCACCTTTTAGATTAAGTAGTAGTCTAGCCCTTCCTATAAAGGATTTTGAAATTAATCCTATTTTTTATTTATTTTTAAATTTATCTGTCTATTTTGAAACTTTGCATTTTCATTTGACTTTCATTCAATTACGTTTCATTTATTAGTAATCTTATGCAGCCAATTAGAATAAAATCAACACGCAATAAATAATTTAAGCCCCTAAAGCAGCATCTGCACGGTATAACTTTGGACAAATTAGTTACAAAAATAAACTGCAAAGTACCAAGTATTTAGCGCCTTAAAGTTACGTGTACGTACATAAAATTTTAACGGCAGACTCCTAACTGCCACCTTTAGGCGAAACATTCGGCTACAATATTCATCTACTTTCAGGCGACAGAATATGCCTGAATATTTCAGGACGCGCTCAAGGAAGCGGCTTTAATGATTTTTGAAACTTCGCCGCATTTAAGCTTTACTGTCCCGCAAACAAAACGAGCAAAAGGCGACTGCTAAATTATTAGCAGCCATAACGTGAGCGCCCAAAGTGTTTTGTAAGGAAATGAATCCAAGTTTGAGCCCCGATAAAATCATGGACGTTGAACAATAGGCCCTTATAGTTGAATAATATGCGCTTCGTTGTTATTTTTTAGTTATCAATTCTTTTTATATTACGTTAAGAATCTCATTCTCCATTTGCTTCTGTTTAACACTTCTGTTAATTTAGATATTATATTGTTTTATAGTCAGCTTATTGCAATGGCGAATCTTTTTTGTTGGTGGGATAAATCCAAACCAATAATTTTTAATTATTACTCGAAAAAGAGTAATTAGAAATATAAAATTTTTTATATTTAATTCTAACCTCTCTATAAGAACGATGTCCTGACTCATCAAAGCTCGGTCTTAAAACCTGGACATAAAATATTAGAAGAAGCAATTTTCAAGAATTCGGCCTTACAGCGGACAAAAAGAATAAAATGCGTTTTCACGGATTCATCAATATTTCATAGATCTGCTGAGGTATAGAATTGGTTTTTATTCGCTAAAACATAATTAACAATTTTTCATTAATAATTTTTGATTAATCTAATCTGGATTTTGGGACAAATTTGGTAACCCTCTGAACTTTTACGTAGAAAATAATTCATTAGAAGTATTTTTGTTCCAGTTCCGATTCTTATTCAGATTTTTAATTTTCTCAACTGAACGACAACAGACAAATGGTGTTCTATACCACTATATTAATTAAAATATGTCTTGAACCTTTTACCTACATTCATTTATGTGGGCTGGTATCGGTAATGTTTATGATTGTACGCATGTCTCATAATTACTTCGCCTAAAAAAGGTTAGAGAAGCATTGTGCCAAATATATAGAAACCAGAAAACGAAAACAATTTAAAATTTTATCCCGATAAACAAAGGGTCATTCTGCACGAAACTTCCATTACATGGTAAAATCTTTGTTGCCAACTTCTCAAAGAAAGCCTCTTTTCTACAAAAATATTTTGTAAGTGAGATAAAAAAATATTTTGTAGGTGAAACAATTCTTCTAATTTCAAACAGAGGTTAGTCAAACAAGAAAAATGCTGTACCATTTCAACAGGAGTGAGGGGTTAAAATTGCTTATTGTTTGAGATAAAAGTATTATAGTGCACCAAAGATTTGTTTTAAGGCCGTTAGAACCCTCAAAAGCATCAAGAGCAAAAATAAGATAAAGTTGGAGGAGCGGAAAATCATAAGGATGTCTAGTGGAGACTACCTGTAGCACTGGGTGCATTTAAAATAAAACCTAAAAAGCTTATATAAAGTACATATTTGTAGTTTTGGTAGAACTGACGACCATCACGTAGAGTTTCTCCTCAAGGTAGAAACTTCAGTAAAGTTACTGCAAAAGGCAAGCCAGTGAAGTCAAGGTTTGTCCTAATATAGCCACTAAAAAGTCTAAGCTCACCTAATACCCCGATAATTCTAACAGTTTGGGAAGGAGCTAATATATTTTACAAAAAATTACTTAGGCAGAACCGTGTTCTTACTTATTTATCTCACGAACCTACGCGTTGAAGATCAGGAGTAAGTAGCGTTATTCAGAATATGTTAGCGTTATTAAATTTAGAAGGCAAAATTTAATAACGTAGCAGTAAAAAATTTCATTTATTTATAATCTGCAGCACTTCACTGGGACGTAAATATTTACGGAGTAACTTAAAACTGTCTGTCAATCTTTGTTATCTACCACAAAGACTTTTAACATTTAATATTAGTTATGATCAACGATATTACAATGTTTCGTACTTTTAAAGAGTATCACTTTGTTGTTCCGTATCTCAGTTTTTACTTTTACGAATAGTGTAATGTAATTTTTGGTACAACAATAAGAAATTGCCCAATGAAAGGGTTTAAACCAAATTAACTGTATTAAATAAATTTTATAAAAAATGCATAATAAATGTATATTAATTTGGCCCATTAACTTAGATCTAACTAGTTCTAAAACGCCAGAAACACCCATATGTCTTAGTGAGATTCATCCTGCAGTTGAAAATCAAAATTCGCTTTCCTGCAGACCTCATTTCAACTCCTGGTTTTAAGTTAATAGGCATCTAATTTAATTGCCGTAAAAAATGAAGTGTTAGTTATCAAGTTTTGTTTCGTACGCTTTTTTTTAGCAAATCCGCAGAACTCTCAATAATTTCGTCTATTTTAAATACCTTCTTTGTGTAGAACCTTTGTTTGCGAAGAAGCGTTGGGAGAGCGAGTGATTTATGGCCGCTTCCTCAAAACTATAGAAAATGCGCCCAAAATTGGAAACTTTCCTAACTTGCATTAGCGCCGCTTTCCGAAGGTCCCAAATTCCAACAAAAACGAAGTGCGAGGGCCCGGCTTCAATACCGCGGCAATGTTTTGGCGTGAAACTTCTGTGAAACTTGAAACAATGACGTACAAAGGCTCAGCGCTCCTAGCGCTCGTCAGCGCTCCTCCAGGAATAATTCCGAAACAAAAAGCTCTCCAAATTAAATGTAAAAGGTTGCCACATTTATGGCTGGCTCAAATAATGCCGTTTTGCTTTGACATCCCCTTAATTACAGGCTGCAGTCAAGCCTCCAATTCCCAATCTCCTCCGAATACACAACCCGGCGCCGGGCGGCATCAGCGCGACGCCCGAAAGCACCAGGGCCGGGGCGCCCTAAAATAAACATAAAATGTTGATATGGACACTTTAACGGAAGCGTCGAGGTAAGCCCGACAAAGACGCGGCTCTTAAAATTCGCGTCTCGGTAATTCAGCGACGCAAGGAGCAGGGATATTCTCCATAAAATTAAGGAAGTGCGCCCGGGCGCCGCGTTCGGATTTCAGCCGCTTAAGCCGGAGCGATCGTGAAAACGCTGTAAAATTCGGGCTTTCAGCGCACGGTGCATTAAGCGGCCGCCCGGCGGCGAATTTCCCGGCTGCTTGCGCGGGCACGAAAAATAGTTTACCTAAGCGGCGGCGCCGCGGCGCGCCGCTAGCCGGGCGCTCCTGGAAATTACGGAGGACTTAATGCAGTTTGCGGCGCGGCGGGCGCGCCGCAGGGGCGCAGAAAAATGGGAAATGGGCTAAATTAATTACGGCGGCCGGGCCTTTGAGCGCCCCTACCGCAGCAACTCCAACAATTTGCCCGGAACGCGCGTCCCGGAAAAATTCCCTTCAGCGATAAGTTACGGGGTTGCGCCGGTGGTCCATTGCGCGCCGTTCGTCTCGCTTTAGCGCCCCGACCGGCGCTGACAAAGTTGTTTACGGTAAAATGCATGAGCACACAGCACGTAAATTTTTAAGGGCGTTATACATATGTAGAGCGCAGCGTAAAACGGAAGATAAAGGAATGGCGCTGCCTGGCTATGCATTTTTAAAAGCGCAATACAGGACGAATCGGTCGCTTTTCCACGATGATAGGTCTTGTTAAGGGGTGCCCCAAGTGGGATAGAGGTAGCACCCACGTCGCTGTATTTCGCCAAGTTATATCCAATTGGAACAGCAAATGAGTTCGGATATAGAACAAATTAAAAAATGAAAAGCAAATAAAGTGTTTACTTGAAGACTGGATCGATTCTCCTTGCGATTCTCAACCGTTACCTGCATAAAAAAAATCAGAATGACCGAATAGAGTTATATTTTTATTACTGTGCGTTTGGAAAGAAAAATTGATCCGATTAAAAGTTAAACAAATAGATAATAATAATACAAATTTTATCACTAACTTGACAATCATGAATGCCTCTATAACTGAGTGCGCCACAGCGTTGATGAATAGGGCAAAGCTAATTTTTAAATTTTGTAACAGAAGCCTGATACATCCAAATAGTCGAAGTTTTAGTAAAATATTTACTATGCAGGATTGTTTCAGTTAAAAGTGATTTAAGCACCAATATAAATATTAACAAAAACGTTAATCTCAAACACAATATATTTTGCAACCCTACAGTATGCTTCGTAGCTGCACTCCCAGACATGTTTTTGCTTACTCGCCTATTCTTCGCTTTATTGGAACTCGAATGAAAAATGAGCTGATTTATTAACTTCTTGATAATGGACTCCCCCAGATGTGCCCGTGGGATCCCAGCTGATAAATTGAACACCGAACGAAAATGTTTTCGACACTTCTTTGTACAACTAAGGCTCTACGAATTCTGTCCAATGCTAAAGGGCGCGAGTGGTACAAACCTTGGGTTCTCAAGCTAGGGCCATTCGTGCTATCTCCCAAAACTTCTAATAAGTTTCGGGACAACAAAAAACCTTGCAATTGCCAGCCGAGAGATAGCGTTCAGTTAATTTGAATTGCAAACCGGCGCTCGCCGGTGATATATTTGGCAGCGTTCGGAAATTTAAAACGGGATCGGCGCGAACTCGCGCAAATAAGACAGTTAATTTGCGCCAGGCCCGATTACGGAAACTGGAAGGAAAGTAAGTCCGGGGTGCAAAAATATTGCATCTAATGATACGGCCCACTCTTCTCGGCGTTCCGAAACGCATATCCTTCTGCTTCGTCCTCGAAATGTTTTGAAGATCCGTAAAATGGTTTAAATTGCAAATATGTTCTGATCTGATTTAATTATTAACAGATAAATTAATTTATCTTTTTAAAAGTTATTGTATTTAGACTACCGATGAATCTTGTGTGTCCCGTGAAGTCGGAAGAGTTTTATCTGAATATATAATTCCTTATTATTCAACTCCGCGGATAAATTTACAACTTGGTAAACTCTTTTAACTTGAAACACCAAGCTGTTTTTTAGATTTTTTTGTTTAACCCTGTACAATTAGCAATGAAAAAATATATTCTCAAAACAAATTGCTACAAAATTTGAATAATCTCAGGAAACTTAGAGTCTGTAGTGAACTAATCTATAGAAAGATGTAGGTTGAATTCAAAAGTGTTGGTGACATCAATTGGTAATTCGTCAAAGAATTCAATGCGGACTGATTAGCAAACTCCTATTGAATGAAGTTTTACTTTAATTTTGCTGTTTTATAACACACCAAATACGTTACTCACACACATTGTCATTGTCAGATGGCATGACAATTTTGTTGAACTAAACAGGCTGTTTGAGAAGCTACACAGCTTCCTGAGAAGTTTTTCCTGTTCTTCAGTTATTTTACTACTACAACTATTGGCAAAATAATTTGTTTAGTAGTAAGGGGGCGTCGGTTTTAGGACTGGAAAGATGCTGAGGATTTTTGACCAACACCATACTATTTGTATTGCGCAAAAGTAGTACAGTATAAACATTCAAAACATTTTTCCAAAGAGAGCTTCATTTTATTTATTAGTAGGCGTGCTACTAATCCATGAATTTGATAATAAAGAGCACGTTCATGCTGCTAAGGTCTCAGAAATCGTCTATAAAAAATAAGGCATAAATCAGCCAATTCGAATACAAGTTTACGTCATTAATTTGCAGCAATATCTTGATTCTTTAAGTCTTATTGCATCGACAAATTATTTACAATACCAAGTATTCATGAATCTACGACAAAGTGCCAGGGCAGATCCCTTGTGTCAAACTAATCAAAAAGATGCAGTCACTTAAATTCGCTAAAATGGTAGAAATGAATACAACTTGAATATATGTGCAAAAAGACAATAAACGACCTTTCTATAACTACAATTTTAAGAGAGAAAGAGAGAGAAAGAGTAGTTTTAACTTACAGAAATCTTAATGGTATTACTATTTTTGATAGATTTTGACTTGTGTGGGTCTGCTAAATAATATCAGATTTACATCAGTAAATATTGCTACTAGTTCAAGGAAAAGTATGCCAAAATATCAGAGAAAGTTACAAAGAGAATAATTTGGATCCTTGTCAATCACCAAAATATTACCTACGAGATGAAAAGGCAAGAAGTAAGTCACTGTTCTTAAGAATGTCATAATAGTGGCGTAAAAAGCTACTTGAAAACAATAAAATGGTGATGAGCCAGGTATTATTCGATATCACAACAAGTTTTAAAACAACTTGAACTTTTGACCAAACTGTCAGTATATACGAATTTGAAATAGCAGCAGAAAGTTCCTTGTAAGTTGGTTACTCTAAATACTAAAGAAAAACAGCCGCATAAAATATAAAAGATGCAGAGGTAAACCATTAAAGATAACAAAGCTCTTGTCTTTCGACGCCAAGTTAAGATGACTGTTCTCTAGACGCTCGCAAAGGAGGCTGAGACCAAATTCAATACAATTTGCACAATATGTTAGATTCAACAATGTCTCATAACATACCACACATACATAACTTTACTGTCATCTTTTTGAAAACTTTCAATAATTTATTATTAATAATGGTAAGGCCCTAACGTCCCGCGTGGGAGTACGGCCTGCAAACTGAGAGGTTAAGAGAATCTTATATGTCCGACTTTACTGCCCGGTCGTCGTGCACCACCTCTGATGCGGAGCGATGTGGCAAGCACCGCGTCTCAGACGACCGCCATTATTACCCTTTGCTCGAGTGAACGCAGATACTCAATTATTTTTAGTGACTGAACAGGTCACCCGCCAGGCATCAGAGAGCTCCGGGAATGGAACCCGGGTCCGTCCGCATCGCAGTCCGCGCCTCACCCACTTCGACCACTCTGGCGATATAATTTATTATTATTTCGGCTAAATTTATTTTGTGTGTTTGTTTTTGTATGTTTGTTTAACATGAATGGTATGTGCACTATTGCTTTGCTTTTTTTAGACTCATTCTGGGGTTAGAACCCGGTTCGGGGAAAGATTTTTTACATCTTTACGTATTACTAATATTGAAACAATTGTTAAATAATATTATATTCCAACCAATTTAAATGGTTATTACCTTAAGCTGTACTGCGTACAACGTCATATAAAATAAATATGCAAGGTCTGAACCGAAAATAACGAGCTAATATAACGAAAACAGTTTATACAACCTCGATGTAACCTGGCAGGTAATAAAAGTGGACGGTAATGCGCATGCGCGAATGAGGACAGTTTGGATAAGCGACTCTACATCATAGTTTATGTAAAGCTGAAAAATTCATTTAAAGGACGATTCAATTAGTGTATCTCAGAAGGTTCCTTTTTCTACACAAATGTGAAGAAATGAAAATAAAGTGTGTACCAATGTTAACCAGATCCTTGAATGTGCATTTAAAACCTCTAGGAATTTTTTAATCAAAAATTTTATTAACGTAAAAACAATACATTGGAGTTTGTCCAGACCCTTAGGATCTAAGGGCTCGTAGTATTCTACCCATTCTTCCCTTACCCCTTTGTGGCATGCGACCACACTCGAAATATGCGACTCGTATGTCCTGTTTTCTCGTCATTCTCCCTCCTGCACCATAGAAATATTTCAACGCATAAATAAGTAGGCGTATCTAATAAAAAGAAGGTTGAACCATAAATTAAAGTTGAGTGAAAACTCGCGCTCCATGAAATTCTACTGAATTTGCGCAGTTCCCTCAAAAATTCCACGGAAAGCCTGAAACAAATTGTACACTAAATAATCCATGCTTCCAGGCAACGAGCACTGTTATCTTCAATTATTCCTGAACCTTCTAAATCCGCCGGTTTTACACCAGCGCCACTTCCTTAGGAAACTTACCGAGCCACTCTTTAAAACTTCCCGGCGTCGTAGACATCCGCGGCGCCCGAGGGAGCTCGTCAGGCAGCAAAGGTTTAATTATTTTAATTAATTTTGGATTTGTGCACCTCTCGAAGGCTGCGATTACCCTGCCCGGCAGTACGCAAACGCCGCGGCCGGAGCCTTGTTTTCAGTTTGTTATCCGGAATGCCTGAACAAATTTGCCCTCATCGCTCGCAGGCAGCGCGAGGCGGAAGCAATTGCGCCTTCAAAAAGAAAGCAATCAGGAGAACGCGCCGAATGCAAAAATTCATAAGCGCGGGACATTTTTATCGGGGCGCTGGAGGTTATTTGGGCTCATTAGACGGTACGGACGGAGGGGAGGAGACTTAACGACCTAGCGTTGACCGGGCGCCCGGGGCAAAAATTATTAAAACGTAACACCGTAATCTTGTTAGCCTTATTATTCATTTACTTCAGATCCAATTTCTCCGCGCATAATGAACCCAATTAGTAAATAGAAATACGAAAGGGAAAACGAAACGCTGCGCGACAAGAATTAATTTCGAATGGCTTCGCGGAAATGACAGAATACGGTTTTTGGGATTTGCGAGCGGAGTTCCGCCGCCAGCATTTTAATTGCAAAAAGTTAACGGCGTAAATAATTTGGAATTTATTGTTTTATCAGAATTTAGTTGAATAATTCATTAGGCCTTTGTAGCGGAATTGTTTTGAAAGGTCAGCCTTAAAAGCAAAATTTGGTTAAGCCACATTATTAATATTAATACGGCCCCAACGAATAGCACCAAATAAGCTGAAATAATTTCGTTTGCATTTTTGGTCGCACCTGATACTGAGGAATTCAACCAAAATCCGGCTAAAGCAGCTTCTTTTCAATTCCGAGTGGTTCTTAATAAAAAAGTTTTCAAATTAAATAAAAATTTTTTACCTAACTGGAAACTGTCGTATTTCTACCAAAGCCGAATGCAAAGCCGTTTTTCATTAATTTTATTTAATAGGAAAGTTGGTACTTAAGCGTTCAGAAGAGGGCTGTATTAGTAATACTATTCATGTTGAAAGTCCTAAAAATTAAACATTAAAAACAAAAGAAAATTTAATTTTATTAAAAAAGAAAATAGAGGTAAATGAGATCAAAAGAAGATAATCAGAGACAGGACATAAAAAAGCAACAATCTTAGTCAAAAAGCCAGGTAAACCAACTTGCATCGTGCAGGCCAATCTGTTTGATGTTGGTGTTATCGAAAGTGTTTGGGAAGATGCTCCTAGAGCAGCTAGCATCATTCCTATCGCAAAATATTATTTTACCAGATCACCAATTTGGTTTTCGAAGACGCCACGAAGCAACAGAGCAAAGTCACAGGCTAGCAGAAAAAGTCATCGACGTCTGTGAAGTGTAATAATATTGCGCTGCAGTATTTCTCGAAAACAAAAAAGGCTTTGATAAGGTTTAGCATAAAAGTCTAGTTTGCAAAATTAAAAAAGCCCTAGCTACAGATTACTTTGTAAGTACAAAGTACTTTGTTGTTAGGGCAGCGAGCTAACAACTCTTTATCTCATCGGCCCAGGGCAGTATGTTGGGCCAAACTCTGTACCTGATTTATTTGGTGGACCTTTCGACAACTATAGGCAACATATTATACTTTCATCGCACACTGACCCAAATCCGTCTCGACGTATACAGCGCTGGTGCAAAAAGTGACACATTCAAATAACTAAAAGTAAATCCGCAAGCGAAACATATGCCTTAAAAATAGGCACCTGCCTTCTCTTGATATTCAATAGTCATATCCCCCAAGCTAATAGTGCGAAGTACCTCAATATACATATACATACACAGGTAAAGTGTAAATAACTGGGGTTGAAGCTACAAAAGATAAATATGCTAATAGGGCAAATCACAGTTCTTTTTAGAAAGCATACTACTGCTTTACAAAACTACGCTGAAACCCATATGGACCTACAAAATTGCGTACGGCGAAAACGTACAACATTGAAATTCAAAGGAGATTCCAATCAAAGGTACACAGAGTCATAGTTAAAGTGACCTCGCGATTCCTATCGTTAATCAAGAAATACAAAAATGTAGTGCATAGTAGTGTGATCACCGTAACATATTACTGAATTAGAAAATAAAGTTGAGCTTCCACCAGGATTAAAAAGGTTTAAACCAACGGAACTAATAAATAGATTTGGATTACATAATCTATAAGTTATTTAGTTAAACTAGATATAAGTTTAATATAGATTTGACATCAAGAGATGTTTCGCCTTTACGTCTCTTAACTAATTAAAGGTGTTAAACCGACTGCTAAATGTCTAATTGGGATAGATTGCAGTTTAATAATCTATTCATAACATAATAGCACGAGTTTGTCTTTTCGTAAGTAAATGTAGTACAGAATACAACATGCCGGTAAGCAGATTTTTGTATATTTCAACCAGCGGTTTGTATTCTTATAAAGTAACATTAATTACAAAGAACAGAGTAAAATGATACCAGTTTTCGACGACGGAATTCTAGAAACAACAACAATAGTTTGCATGTGATAACATAAATCTCATACTATTTAAGCGTTAAAACATAGCTAAAATTTTAAAAATTTTTTGAACTAAAACTAGTAGCAGATTAGTAAATAATAGCATCGAAATAACATCTGTACTAGCAATAGTACAAATTCTCCGCGCCCCCAGACGTACATTTCCACCGGTATTTACAAAACCAGCATTCAACCTATGCCATGGAGCTGTAAATAGAACGACAAAAACGCAG
This sequence comes from Sinelater perroti, assembly GCA_036346155.1. Lineage (NCBI taxonomy): Eukaryota > Metazoa > Arthropoda > Insecta > Coleoptera > Elateridae > Sinelater > Sinelater perroti. The sequence goes on from JARFIY010000046.1 coordinate 17,228,834, forward strand.
CCTAGTCAGGACTTTCCCTTTCAGGCAAATTGGGCGCCAGCCGCTGCCACTTGTTGGCGCGGCCGCGCGCAAAAAATCCGCGTTCCAATTTGATCCGAATCCGGCGCAAATCATAATAAATGCCGGTTTGAGTCGGCTTATGTGTGCTTTGTGGATATCCCGCCGCAAATACAGTGCCAGGCGCTGCAAACACGCGGACCTGTTTGGTGAATAAACAGCGCGGGGCGCGAAGATCGGCGTAATCCGCTCCACACGCTCCGTGCGATATTCCGGAATCTGCGAATCGGCGATCAATCAGGATTAAAGCGGCGGCTGTCGGCCTAATAAGAACCTATGGGAGCTCGCAAGCTCGGTCGACACCCTGGGACTCCCACATCGGAGGATGGAATAAGAACGTTTCTGCATGTGTTAGAAGTCTTCACGTAAGTGATGCGGGAAGTGGTTTTTTGCAACATTTTGGGGAAATCAAATTACAAGTTAACACATTTGTTGGGGATAGTAATTTGATATTACAACTTAAAGCCTTATTTATTATTATACGGCAAAGTCTTAGTAGATTGATCATTAAATTAAGATTTTTCAAAAATAATTTATAATTATAATTAGTTATAAAAGAATTTTTTATTAGTACACAACAATTTCAGCCACCACTGTTAAAGATTAAAGAATATGCAGGCTTAAAATAAATAAAAAATCTCAGTTTGTTTATACTTCCTGTGATCAAAAGAAACAACTTTCTCATCAGATTGGAACAGGTTGATCTTTTTTTTGTGTTCCATGGTGGAATAGAACACAAAAATCATGTACTTTGCATGTGATAGTGGCTATCTGTTAGTTGACAGTTAAAGTAGCGAAAATAGTCGCAAGTTGTATGCTTAGAAATTTCTTGCAAAAACTGGCTACGAGATCAGAAACTATAAATTTTAAATATTAAGAGGTAAAGTATGTAAAAAATTATCTCAAAAGCAAAGTTGGTCTAGCAACAAACAATTGCACAGCCTTTATCAGAAAAGTTTTAGGGTTATTTTTTTAATTCTTCACTTGCAATGTGCAAACACAATAAATGGGTGTTATTCAGTCACCTGATACGTATTTTAAATAGACGTGGCTTGGAAGTGTTTCCATGTAAACTTACTGAGTGGTAGGGCTGTGTTTAGCAATGTAACGGACGCAGATTCCTAGCAGAGTGTTAACATTAAATTCTGCGTTGGGCTAGAGAAAATTCGTACTAAAACATGACAAGCATTTGGTAACGAGACACTATTAAGAAATAATGTTTTTGAATGTTGCAAAATGTTTCTGGAGGGCAATACATCATATACCACTGCAAAGGTGGAACGCGTAAGGTAGTTACTACAAAAAGATCGTCATGTTACTGTGCTCATGATGCTAGAAAAGTTGAAATTTGATAAGGATGTGTCACCAAGTTTTATACGAAGATTTATATAAACAAAAATGCAAAAATAATCTCTCCCGCAGTGACAGAGGAACAGAAAGAAAGCTGACGAACAATTGCTGCTGAACTGTTAAAAAAGAACCAGAATTTATCCCACATTTGAAGATAAAAATTGTTGCCACTAGTATGACCCCTAAAGAAAGCGTCAATATACTGATTAGCAGGGTCACCAATCTTCAAATAAAGAAGCGGCAACTTTCGAATCAACGTAATCTTGATCGCATTTTTTTATTTTTGAGGTTTGGTATACCATGAATATCTACCCTAAGAAGAAACGATAAACCAAAACTTTTGCAGTGGCGTGCTAGAACGTTTGTATCAAACAATTCGGTGGCGTCGTCCTAATTTGCGAGCATCTGAGCAGCAGTTCTTATTGCACAACAGTGAAACATTCCACACTCCTGCATCAGAAATATCTACCACGGTCTCATTTTTTCATATTTCCTCGTGTGAAAATTCCACTGAAAGGAAGCACCAGAAAAATATAGCAGCGATCCAAACATCTATGACAGATATGTCGTAAAGTATCCAGGATAAAGCTTTGTCTTCTGCTTCTATGACCTCCAGAAACTGTGACAGCTTTGTATAGATAGCCGAGAGTACTACTTTGACAAAACCTAGGATCGTTAGATCGTACGTTCTTTAAACTGCATGGGAATTTTTTGTATTTATTAGAAAATCAAATTATTTGGCCTCCACAGTCCCCCAGTTTGTCTTCTATATAACTGTTGTGAAATAAACTGGACAAAAATGCCTTAAAACTAATGGTACTAGGGCAAAGTAATTTTTTCTTAACATATTACGATAGTAATCCATTGCAAAAACTGGTCGAAGAATGTCCTATATTTGCAATACAATGAAGTAGCAGTTTAATAAATAAATACATAATCATTCTCCATAGTGTATCAGGATTTAAAAAATTACCTTATGTGCGTTTTTTCTGATAAATAACCTGTAGTCCTTCTAAACTTGAGTTTGCGAATTCCAAAAATTGAGCTATTCCAATAATTATTATAAGTAGTAGTAGTAGTAGTATATATTAATCTAAAAAAATAATAAAGAAAATGAAATCGGAGACCAGTTGCGACAATAAGGCAACTAAAGCATGAAGGGTAGCTCTGGAAAAAGACGTTGATGCCAACGATTTTCGGAAAAATTTAGTAGAAAAAGGAAAATCGAACAAATTGAATTAGAAAGCAAGCCTCAAATACTAAGATCATCCGAAAAAGCTACTAGGAGACTTACAATCGACGTTCAAGTTTCAAAAAAACTAGAAAAAGTGATTAAACAAGAATACAAAAAGAAGGTCCAACTGACGGAACGAAGACACATGCACCAGATCAGCTAGATGAGCCATGCAACTTTTCCAATAATGACAAAAAAAATTAAGAAAGTAATAATAAGAAAATCATATTATCTACGCTGATTAGTTCGATGTTGCTGAATATAATAAGATTTAGTAAATATTTAGCAAATATTTATTTAATGAATGAAACTGTCTTCTTTGTTCTCACAAACATTCCGCTGATGATACAAAATCACAGTTGAAACAAAAATCTGTATTCCACCGAAGAACTTTTCATACAAAGATGACTCGTGTTTAAATTTATTATAAAGGCGCCCCGATCCTTTATACAGTTTTGCTCCATCAAAGGCTTCCAACCGGCCTCGGGCACAAATTTGCCTTCGGTGAACCTCCCAGCGCCGACCCCTTCGTGCATCTGAACTTCAGAAAAGAACAACGTCGCACTTTTAATTGCAGCAACAATTAGCGGCTATTGTTTCGCCGCTGCGCATACTCTTTGTTCGCGGGGCATTAATAACCAATTTTAACTGAAATATAATAAGAGCCGGTCGACAAAGAGCGACAGACATTTATATTCGTTAAGTGCGCGGAGCGTAAACGAAACAGGACCAGCGACTGCCAGTCATTAGGAGCTAATAAAGCTTTTTTGCGATTCTTGCCAAACATCTAATTCAGAAATCCTAATTAATTCGGCTGAAACGAGCAAAAAGTCGCTTCAGTACTGAAGAGCCCTCGCTTTGGTGCTGTGCATTCCGTCGTTTGCGCAGTCATCAAAATGATATCACTATTTTTACGTGTTTAATGACGAGAAAAACGAAGGTTTTAATAAGTTGAGCCATTCGGTCGCGAACGTATTAATTCTATTATTTTAAAAGCCTTGTATATTAAATTTAACATAATTGTTTTTTAAGAAATATTTTTCACAAAACCAAAGAAAGTTTTACATGCGCAAATACATACATCCTCTAAAATTTTTACCAATATTAATATGACAAAAACAGTATATGCAGCCGTAAAACAACCTCGTAGTCGATGAGATCCGACTGCAATACGCATGCGTAAATGAGGACTTCATTGGCCAGGTTAATAGGGAGTTAGACACCGGCGAGTGAGCGCATGTAGGTGTAATAGTTGCATTTGCAATGCTTGAGCGAGTATAGCAGAGAACCTGCATCAAACTTTGTGGTAGGCCGGAAGTAAGGGATTGCAGATCTTAGACGAACTTTACGCCAATACGATGACGCAGTTATTTGAAATTCTAACACAAAACACCCTGTTATCTGTTTGTTGAATGCAAGGAATGTGAAACCGGCAGATACTTATTGACAAATTAGTAAACGGCACGGTAATAATCCAATAAGTGATGAGATGGTAAGAAGATGGGTTAGACAGTTTAATGACGGACGAGAAAATGTGCATGATGAGGAGTGGCCATCTGTCGTTATTGATGATTTGGTGCAGCTTGCACATTGTGAGAACAGATGGTTTACAATTTCGTCCCTACATTAACTAATTTTCTCAAATTCCTAGAACTGATCTTTATGAAATTGTACAGCATTGGCTGTCCCCACAGGCGGCGTCATTTTATTTAGAGGGCAAAGATAACCTTGTCCCACGTTACGATAAATGTCCGAGTGTTGCTAGATGTTATATAAAAAATAGTTTCGATTTTTTAAAGCCAAACGAAATGTATCTTCAAACATGCCTAGTATAATGGTAATTTTATCTCCTTAAACTTATATTTATCCAATGATATTATGAAAAATTTTATTGGTGTTTTACCTCTATTTAAAAAGTGCTTGGAAGATAAAAAATGTACGCAATTAGATATCTCTGCAGAGCAAATATACTTATGCCTTAAACAGGAATGAAGAAAGTTTTAGTTAAAGTGAAACTTAAAAGAGAAACATTAATAACAATATAAGGGATCATAAAATTATAAATTTCTGATTCCTGATTATTTATTTTGCCTTCGCAAGAATAATACATATTATTATAGAGGAAGGGACGCACTTAATAGATGTAATACAACTATATGCACCAATAGAAGGAACGCAAGATGAAATTATGGAAAAATATTATGAAGACTTACAGAACGTAGTAAATTTAATAAGAGAGGGTAATGATAACATTTTATTGATGGGCGATTGGAACTGAAGAGTTGGCAATGATTACAACGAAGGAGGCGGTCTAGGGAGATATGGAGAAGTAATTATTAACCGAAATGGAGAAAAATGATAATGAATAATCTAATAATTGGAAATACTTTCTAGAAGCAAGAATTAGAGCAGAAATATACGTTTAGGACAGAGGAAAGAGAAGCAAAAAGCACAATGGTATATACGAGAGAAATGATATATTGGTAGGCAATGTTTACAACATAATTGAGGCAGAATTAAATACTCAACACAGACTAATAAAAGCAACATTGGAAATTAAAGCACCAAAAATAGAAAGACACGGAGGAATGTACCAGAATAAATATTTATAAATTGAAGAATGTAATACAAGAAAAGAAATCAAGAGGAAACGGACAAAATATTTGATGAGTTAGTAGTATAGTAGTAATTAGGGATCTAGAGGAGTTATGAAAATTTTCAAAGAAACAATCTCAGGAAAAGCAAAGGATATATGTGGTATTAATAAGGGGAAGCCCATACAAAAGCAGACACGTTAGTGGGATAAAAAATTAAGAAATTTAGTAAAGAAGAAAAACAGCCTGGCGCACATACATACGAACGAGAAAAGGGGGAGCCAAAAAGGAATATAATGAAAGAAAAAAACAAATTATAAAGTAATAAGGAAAACTAAAAAGGAAAGTTGGGAGGAGTTTGAAGAGGATCTTAGTAGAGAATAGAGTTTAAATAAAAGAAGTTTCTGGAACAAAGTGAAAAGAATAAAAGGAAGGAATAGGAAAATAATAAAGAGCATAAGAGATAACAACAATAAGTTAAAAACTAAGAAATAAAATGTTAAAGTATGGAGAGACTACTTTAGAGAAAAATTTTATGACGAGAACCATGAAAATTCAAAGGAGGGGACTCTTGCCAAAGCGAAATGAAGAGAAAGGAAAATATGAAATACCGATGGAAGAGCTGAAAGCCGTTTTAGCTAAAAATTGAAAATAAGAAAAGCAAGCGGATAGACCCAGAGCTGATTAAATGACTGAGAAATAGTGGAAAGGATAAGGGCAATTTTAAGAGGAGAGAACAGAGAGAATATCAAAAGACTGGAAAAAATATTATTTTGCCTATTTACAAAAAAGGGAATGATACTATATGCGATAATTATAGAGCAATATGCCTCGCAACAACAACATTTAAAATTTACACAAGAATATTGAAAACAAAACTAAGAGCACTGATAGAATCGAAATTAAAAGAACAGGCCGCATATAGAAAAGACAGGTAAACAACGGACAATATCGTTGTTCTGAAAAAGGTTGTTGAGGGAATAAATAAATTAAAGAGACACCTTTGGTTGTACTTTATAGATATAAAAGCAGCCTTTGATTCTATAGATAGGAATATCAAATATAATATGGGAAGGCCTAGGAAAAGTACAGATATCAGAAATTCTAATAAGAAAAATTGAGTGTGTATACAAGAACGTTACCGTACACATGCAGATATATAGGCCTACTTCAAAAGAATTTGAAATATGAAATAATGAGATAAAAGAGAACGGTATGAGGGCGAATCTTAAGAAAACAAAAATCTTGGTCATAAATAAGAAATAAAGGGAAGAAGAGGGAAATATGATTGTATATAAAGAAATACATCTGGAAGAGATAATGTGTTTTGACTATCTAGGTACTAGAATTACAAATTATCGCAGGATCAAAGAGAAAATTGCTAATAGAAGAAAAAAGAAAATAAGATATACTGTGCGCTAACGACAACACTATTTGGATAGAAAGAAATCAATAGGAAAGCCAACATATACAAGTTTGTAAACCAATTGTAGGTCCGACCTTAACATATTTTAGTGAATCATTGACGATAATCAAAAAGCATAACAGTACAATTACAGCAATGGAAATAAAAGCATTTAGGAAAATAGCGGGAGTGACAAAATTAGATAGGATAAAAAATACGCAAATAAGGGAGCACTAACGAACTTAACAGACAAGAAACAATTGAATTGGTTTGGTCATGTCTGAGAATAAAAGAAGAGAGAATTTCCAGAGGAGTATTGGAATTAAGAAATACAGTCAAAAAGAAAAAGAGAAAACCAAGGAAGGTGTGGATCCAGCAGATAGTGAAAACCGAAAAAACAAGGAAAAGACTTTGACAGAAATGAAGCAAATGACCCAAAACCTTAAAATATAAAAGAAGTAGACGAGTAGTTATACAACAGTTCTTTCCGACGTTCCGTAAAAGGCATAAAAATCATGAAGAAGAAGAAGAAAAACATAAATTGAAACATTAAAGGGGATACACGCCATATAGGCAGTTTGAGCAGTATAGAGTAGAGACATTAAAAATAGTAAGAGCAGTAGAGAATAGAAATACTGGAAATATTAGAGAAATTAGAAACAGCAAAGACACCAAAAAGATAATAGAACAGTAGAACCGATAGAGTTATTATAAATACCAAAAATAATAAAACACTAAGACAGCAAAAGAAATAAAGGTAGTACGCACAACGTCATAACTTTTTTCATTGGGGTATACACACTGCAGCCTCCTGTGCCTACTAACATGCAACCTAAATTCTATGACGTCACATACATCCCTGAGTTTTCAGAGAAAATCAAACTCTCCCGCCGGCTGGATTTCCAGACAGAAGAGCTCGTGACTAGTCGCCTGCAGCAGCGGCCCATATCATAACTTAGTTTTCACTCAGACAATGTAGAAATACAAAAAATGACAATAAAACCGTTAGGTCGGCGAGTTGCGTAGAACTTCAAGATTTAAATTAAACGCGAGGAAAGTTGTCAAAGCAAAACAAACATTTCTGAAAATGCAGAAAACTTTCCCCAAAAACAAGCTTCGATTTGATCTGATGTTTACGGAAGTTTAAAATTCGGTTTCAGAGTAGTCACCCTTGAAACGAAGCGCGTACCGAACGTACCGCTGCACATTCCCCGCTCGCGCAAGGCCGCCCTATTGTGGCGACCCAACCAAGCGAGCGCCTCAAGCCCAGAACGACTCCAAGAAAGCGCGGTATTGTTTTTCCGGCAGGAGCAGCTGCCAGGGTGCGCCGAGCGCGCTCCTCTTTGCTCCGGATTAACACAGCATCCAGGCTGGCAATATAGCGTTTGCATGGAAACTCCGGAGGATCGACGTGTGCCCGGAATCAAATTGAAAGTGGAAGAGGCACTGCAAAAATTTTTGCCATTAACCGGCCTGAGCTGGGTTGTTAGGCGGGAAAAACACAGCCGTGGTGCATAGGAGACTCGGCGCCGGGATGTTCAGAATCTAAGGGCGGCGCTCTATTTGTAAATAAAGAGTGTGCTTTACTTGTTCATAAGAGAACTTTGAACTCGAGGTTATGAATATAAACTAAGCAAATATGGCTTCAGTTACTTGCAGCTTAGTCACTTCAGCGATTGCTTTGGGTGTTTTATTAATTATAAATGATTTATGTGCTTGCACGGCTTAAAATTTTCTTGCGCTTTAAACAAATAAAGTTCTATGATACCTTCTGCATTTTCAAATACAAACACGCACACAGTCACTTTATATCATCCCGAATTTAGCGTAATTCTTTAAAAATCCTTCAAACGTTTTTTGGCTCATCTAATTTAATTTCGCCGGCAGTTTCCATGCGCGCATCAAAACAAAGACTTCCTGTCCCCCTCATTTAAATTGCCGCGATATTAGTTCTTGCAAGTTCTGGAGGGCGGATTAAAGTACTAAAATTCCTCGCAACATACAAACTTTGCAGATCGCTTACGGGGCCGGGCTGCTGCTAAAAAATTAGTTCTTCCGTTATCTAAACTACTGGGCCGATATGACAGAGTCGGAAAATCCCTACGTTCTTCCGCTATTACTCCGACTTGTTCTTGGCTTCCTTTCAAATTGCCCAGCAAAAAATGCCCTCAGAGCTACGACAAGCTACGCCCTGCTGCCTAAACCTTGCGGCATTTGTTTTCGTATTTGAAAAACTATATTTATGTTTATTTGTAGAAAATTGAGAGCAAAAAATCGAAACGAACGGCATTAACATGAGTTTGACTCCTGCTGAGCTATTTAGCAGTTTTTATTGGAAACTAATAGTAAAAGCGATAAAAAGCTACCCTTTTTCCTGTTCAATTTATTACATCAGTAGGTAAACAAAAGTTCTTTTATATATAACATAGCAAAACGACAATGGAAAAGCAACCTATAAATAATTGTACGAACTGTCAGTCCATTCATTTATAAAGGTCATGGCTTGTGCTCGGAATGTACAATAGGGAATTTAATACGTCAAAATTACAGAATTGGATAAGCAGCAGTTTTCAAATTATTTCTTGTTGTAATGTAATTGACTTAAATTACTGCAAATTTCAATGAAACGTATAGGCTGTAAAAGTGCGTACGACTTTCAGGATCCAAAAGAAAAATAAATATCAATCCTTTTAGATTATTCATCCCCCTTTTAACTCTGACGACAGTTCCATTTTAATTTCAAAGCATTTTGACGTCGAGCTTACCTATAATTATGGTAATTACGGGCGGCTGTCACTCAAACAGGCTAATTAATTAGAGGGGGCGGCTCGAAATCACCCGCATCATACACTTCAGCAACAAGGCCGGTAGGCAGCTCGGTGGTCGGGCGCTCACGCTTACATCGCGACATATTTCATTAGGTTTCGCTTTTAGTCCACTCGCCACTACGGGGTGTCGGAGGCAGAGACTTATTTATGGGCGCCGGCCATACTTTTGGAGGCCGGGACGTGCGGGTTTTATTTCATGAATTTTGCTGCTTATTGTGTGCACCGAATTTAGTGCCAGATCGGCCAAGTCGCTCGGCTTCAGTTTTCAGTGCCGATTAGTATTCCGCGCTCAAAGCGCAGGATTAACGGCAGCGGCTGACCTGAAGTTGTGCCGGTCAAAATTATGGAAATGCCGGCGCATTAGTAAATTACAGTGCCCGCTATCGCGAAGGATTCTCAAACAATGGCCCGGAACCATTAATCAATCTTAACTTAGTGCACGGCGACAAGTTTAATTGGGATAGTTGTAGCGTCGAACTAGTAACGGCCCGTCATAAGAAACGCAATTATTTGATAAGGCGCTTATAAATAGAGGCACGAGCGTACGAGCCCCACTACTACCGTGGAAAAGTTCCGATTGCATCGCGGCTCCGATTAAATCACACATTTAAGCGCAAAATTGAGCCCGCAATAAAACTCGCGGCGGAGTTCTACCTGTTTCTCGAGCAAATTCCGGATTAATTAACAATGTCGTGCTGCCATTAAAATTAAATTCTTGTCGATCGCCGCTCGGCAGTTGCGGATCCTCAGAAAGAAACTTCCTGGCGAGTCGGCGCAGGAATGAAAGAGCGCGCCCGCCGCAGATGCATCGAGAGATACAATTTAATTCCGCAAATTTGGTTTGCCCTCCTGAAACAACGGCTGCACTTCAAAGCCGGAACCAGGGCTCTGCCTTTTGCCTTTCGTTTCTGTTTCCGACGAGCGGCCCAAATGTTGGCTTGGCCGCCAAAGTTTTGAGGAAACTGAAGCTGTTGCAAAGCAACAAGCAAATAATTTAAACAGAGATGAAAAAACTGAAAACGAGTCTCTTGCCCACCTAAAACCACCCTTTTCGCATACATTATGTAACTACTCTCAAGTGTGAAAGTACATATTTAACAGTGAATCGCTTAAGACCTTAATTTTCGCAGCTGCCTTTTATATGTAGCGAGCACTTTGTGTTATTCACAGAATTTTAATCAACTTGGATAATACAAAGCACACAGTAATTTTGAAGCATAAAGCTTACAGTAGCCGTAAGTAACGTTCTTTTCAAAATAAAATGTGGCAAAACAGAATTCAGAGCAAAAACAATTTGTATTTTATTTAAGATAAGTGAGGCTAGTCTATCTTATTTCTCTAAAAAAAAAAATACTAATTACAACAGCTCAATGAATTTAAAAAGATAAGTTTTAAAGCCATTGATAATAAATTATAAATGTTATTGAAATTGTCAGTAAACTAAAATGTTATATTTATTAATATATATAATATTAACGGTAAGGTATGCCGACAATACAGCAATAGTAGCAGCAACAGAACAAGATCCAAGGAAAACACTAAATGGACATGATATTAGAAAGAACTTGGAAATAAACTTACAGGAAAGAAAAATATTAGCATAAAAACGCAAGAGAACTGATTACCTAGTCAACGTATTTTGTGACCTCACATTTCGAATTACCAAAGGTGGTAGAAGTAATAGGAAAATAAGAAGCCATCTTCAGCAACCCAATATTGCATTCTTTAAAAAAAAACTAGGAAAGTAAAATTGCGTCTCTACAAAAAAAACCACTTCCGGAAACATTCGTTTATAGTATCGGCACTTTACGGATGTTTATCTTACACGATAGCTGCTAGCGAACAGAAAAGACTAGAAGCCTTCGAGATGTGGTGCTATAGAAAAATACTGAAGATACGATGGGTACACAGAGTGGCAAGCATAAAGGTGCTAGAAAAAATTTAAGATAGGAGAATGTTGATTATAAAAGAATAGCCAAGGACGCAAATGCGCCTGGTAGACCAAATCAGCAATACATCTTATAAATCATAGCCGATTTACAACGCCATAACTATAGCTAATATTTCCAATTTTTTTTTAACAGTGAGAGTAAGTACAAAGACTCGGTTAATTTTAAAAGACGCGGAAAATATTCCTGAATTTGCAATGTAGATGACAGCACCCTATAATGTACACAGGTCGAATTACCGCTATTGCAGTAAGGTGCTATTTTATATACTTCAAATGGTGACGTTTAGTAATCAAGAACAACGTGTAATCATCCGTTTTCTCTTCTTGCGTGGTGAAACGCCCACCGAAATACATCGCCAATTGAATGCTTTATAGATGTTAAAAATGTGCGTTTGTGGGTGCGAAAGTTTAAAGAAGATCGAGAGTTGTGTAACAATGAACCGAAGCAGCGGAGCCGAAACCATGATTGCGCGAGTGAAGCAAGTTATTGTGCCTCTAAACATAGCGTTTCCATAATCCATTTTGCTTGATGACTTGAAAATGCGGAAAGTTTTTTCGAGGCCGTGCAAGAGGCAATGTCTCAAGACATGTTAACACGTGACGGTGCCATGAATTTTCGGCCATGAAGAACACTCTCCCTTATCGCTCATTTTTCAATCGAGCAGCGATTTTCCAGTGGGCAAAACACACACGTAAAGAAGTGCACTCATCAGCCATGGGACCATGCAGACGACGTTGTGAAAAACATGTACGTCTAGACGGAGATTCGTTGAGAAGCAACAGACGTTTTCAACGTTTTTGCGCAAGTGCTTTTCCAAAAAAAAATAATTGAAGACCTTACAACTTGAACGCACCTCGTATAGCTGAAGAGATTGGTCAATGATATAATCAATACGAAAATACGATATCGAATATAATCAATCTATGGGAGAGAACTAACCTATCAAAAATAATACTAAAAAATTTACTAGAACAACCGCAGATGCTAAAAGATGTAATGAGGGGTATTTATGAGAAATCTGATTTTCAAACTAGTTACAGTGAGCTGTCATAATGTACCTACACAATGTCATAAAGCATACACTTCGATTCACCTCACTCCAATTTTTTTTCCTTTTTCTTACGATTACGGTGACCAACTTAGATTTTGTAATACAAAAGGCCAAGTAGAGTCAACGGTGTATAAAATAACTGCTGTAATAGTTCTGATTATTAAAACGCAATGCCAATTCAGTTAAAATTTTGCGGGGACCGTACAAGAATTCCGTGAAATTTTTGATCGAATTAGACCACCAAATTAATCATCTGTCCAAACATTAATCATAAAATTTGATAAAACTGGATTGATAATAGGAATGCAAGATCTTGTGAGTATCAGCGTAGGGTTAGGTCCCATGAGAATATTGCCATTGATGGTCAAAGTGTCGCTACATCGACTTGATAATGTGCACCAAAATTAGGCGCTTCGAGAAGCTTCCTTTAGCAAATAATTACTGAAGACCGGTACCTTCATGCGTATAAAAGTCAACTGATGCAAGTACTAAAGTTTGCTGATTATTTTTACCGTCGATGATTCGTCAATTGGTTTGTAGAATATAAAGCACTACCATTAAATCATCTTAATTGCTGAAAAACATAGATCTGGAACAAATGTGGGTCCAACAGGACGGCACCACCTGACATAGAGCTCGTGCAGCAGTCGATTTAGTGCACCAACACTTTCCTATCCGCGCAATTTTACAAAATGCCGCCATCGATTGATTAGAAATATTTAACCTCACGCGGCTTCTTTTTGTGGGGTTACCTGAAATCTATGGTCCGCGAGAGCAATCTACAATCAGTTGATGTCCTCAAGAACTAAATCTGACGTGTTATCGATGAAATTGATTAAAACGTTCAAAATTGTAACCCACAACTAATATTTGTAGTCGCAGCTGAGATGGCTATAATAAAAATCCAATTATAAAATAAATTCAATAAGGGATGTAGTTGGTCTTTAGTTAGGAACCCAGATAGACGTGCTCCCAAGTTAATATTGCAACTGGATGAAGTCCAGGAAATGTTTTTCTAGTATCGCAATCAGTCATGCCCTTGGTCTGGGTAGATCTGCCAAAACAGTCCCCCGGTGAATAACTCTCGACTTAAAATTGCTATACACGGCAGCTTAGGACCAACCAGTGATCTAAGTGGGCTTGCCCTCCCACATAAGAAATTTTGGGCTACTAGCTTCCAGTCGGAACACCGATTGCCAGATGCCTTTTGCAGTGTGAGTCGAGCCATCTACTTAACTTGGGCAGCTACCATACTTGATATGTTATTTAAAACTTAAATTTGACATTCAATTTAGACCACCTTTTAGTACGTTTTTGCCCAAACAACTTACCGTTTTACAAAATTGATTTCAACATTCAATGTCAAGTACAGAAATCAAAATTGCATTAATAACTTAAAGACCGCTTAGCGATCGAAATGGGTTGTGGTGAAAAATTGAGAGCAAAGAAATAGAGGAAATCAAAACTATTAAGGAACAAAGAAATTGCAGGCAAGGTACAGTGTAATGTTCAAGTAGTCAAAATTTTTCTGAATTACGTAAATGAAAACAGCAATTACAATTAAAGAACGAAAAAACAATCTTCGTGTAGTATTCAACTATTCAGTTCTAATGGCGAGAAAAATTAAGTACGCTGTTGTATCTTTAGTTAGAGGTAAAAAATTCTTTAAATGAAGTCATTTACAATAAAAACCACCTTTAACCAACTCTTATAAGAAAGTTAAATTGAGTTATGTTCAAAAGTACATGTCAGGAAGCCCGCCATCTTTATAAATAAAAAAGGTTTTGTTTATATGAACTTCGTTATTATTTTCAGGTCATGAGAAAATAAAAAACCTGTCATAGAACAGGCATAGTGTCATACAAAGATGCAAAACAACATAATCGAAGAGCAATGATGTATGTTTCAGTACGACTATATTTTCTTTCTTACAAATGTACTTGTAAAAAGTTGATTTGAACAGTATTCTTCTTCGTTTGTTTTAAATTTAAATAGAAATGTGTGAGATTGGTTTTCCAAAATACTTTATGACGGGCAATAATACGAAAAAGTGTTGAACTGAGCGTCTAGAGCAAAATTTGCTAAATTCTCTTTATAAGTCACTTGGATATTTAAAGTGCCTTATAAAAAGGTTCTAATTCGCATTATTAAAAGTGCATATTTTCATTTCTTTGTAATAATTCAAAATTTTCTACTTACCATGTTCTGAATAAATTTCATTGATATCAGGCTCTTTTAAAATATAGCAACGTTCCATAATTTCATACACTTTATTTTAAAGATCTTCACATCTTTTGTGAAGTAAATGTCATTAAAAAAATTTCTAAAATTGGAGTGATGTCAATTTTTACAAAGAGGACTGTAAGCTACAAAAAATTAGTTAATATCCTTGCCCACTGCTAATGTTTCTATTGCAGAAATAGAACTCGAAAATTATTCGAATATAGCATTTTTGCTAAAAAAAATTGTAGTATGTTATATCAATATTTTCCCATAACTTCTTAGATATATTAACCTTATTATTTTCTAGTGCTCTATCTAGCCACAAAAAGTGATACTTATGCTATATGTAGACATCCAGTTTCGGATAAACTCTTAGTAATTAGCATGAGCATTTAGGGCTCTTTCAGTATTGATAAATTCGTTAATAGTAGGATACTTAGATTATTTAGATGTTCTGCAAGATTCTACATTAGAACTTACGTTATACGTCTATTTATTTCTATACATATAAGATATATGTATGGCAGTATTTATGGAAAGACGAACACAAACCTCAAACTACCCGAGTAAGAGATTCTTTATATTTTGGACTTTAAAACGATGGATGTTATTGTTAGTCAGAAAGAAAAGCTTTACAGATTTTTTGTTTTATAAAGATGGGACCATCAAATATATAAAGGTTTTTAAACGAAGCAGATTATTTAATAAAAATCGCATAGCATATGATTATAACAAACAGACGCGTAGTTATTAAAACATGTCTTCATAACCAAATGTAATTGAAAAGGTACGCACATCTGAAATAGGAACTAGGTGATGTAAGTCCTGTGGAATTTGAGAGACGTACACAAAAACACTGGCAAAGGGTCGCCCAGCTTTTAAACGGTAGCTTGGATCAGTGGATCCTTTTGAGGTTATTGAATGGAACAGAAATTAAGTGAAAAAAAATTTCGTGTTTCTTTGTCAATAAAGCATATAAAAGGTGACCATATAAAATCTTAATATACATAAATATACCAAGCATGTTCCTTCACACTTTGAGTAAATTATAAACTACAAAAATTAGAAGGCATGTCGTACGTAAAAAAAAGGGTGATCCAAATATGATTATGCAAACAACCCCCTCGCAGTCGCCCTTTTATCGTTCCTCCCTAACGCAAAAGTTGATCCTGCTGCTGTGATTTCAAAGCATTTCGGGTCTCCTTGCAGGAATGAAGCTACTCGCAAAAAGTCTTAAAGAGCGGCCCGGCCCTAAATTTAAGAGTTCGCAGTCGTTCCCAGGCAAGACGCGGCGAACTTTTTATGAAAACCCAATTTGCGCCAACAGTCGGCAATAAATCTCCTCACCTGCCGCGAAAATGAAAATTGATCGCTAACCGCCAAATTGCCCTTGTTTAGAGTGCAGATAATAAACCTCCGGGCTGCCAGGAATCGATGCCTTCATGGGAGTTATGAAAGTGGCGCTAATTCGGCAGGGCCCATAAATTACCACGGCGCGTTCGCGCCCGCTTCCTCATCCCGGGCGCAGATTTGGTCCCGCGGGGCGCGGTTCGGCAGCCGGGCTGATATGGGTGCAATTAGAAAGCTGCTCTGGAGTGCAGGTGCAATGACGCGCGGCGGCCGTAATTGGGGCGCGAAATTTCGGTAATTTCAATAAAGCGCCGCGCAAACTTTCAGCTGGAAAACGGGGCAATTTGGAGTTCGTAATCGTGCTCGGATGCCCAGCAGGAAAACCCCTATATTATCCGTTTTACAAGAAACATTCCTCTAAATAATTTGCCGACGTTAAACTAGAGCTAAATGGTTTTCAGAACTTCTTAAATTAACTGGAATGTCAAAAAGAAGTATGCCGAAGAAGTCTGAAAATACCAGGGCCTCTTGAAAGTAGTTTCATGCTATCAAAAACAAATTAAACTAAAATGTTTTTTTGTTCTTAAGATCCAATATTTTATTCCTAAATTCATATCGCTCTATTTGAAAATATAAGTTCACTTATATTAATTCATTCAGTCTAATGTTCTTAGCCAATTTCGTATTTGTAAGTTTTTGCCAGTAACAAATACGTAACAAAAGCTGCATCGAGGTATCTCCAAACTTACCTCGGCAAAATTTAACACTAGACTAGGACATGGCCAATTAGAGCGGACGAATCCAAGTTCCACCATGTTACTTTTACTATGAATATGGATAGTCCATCAGTAACTTTAAATGGACACCAACTCACCCACACACAATCAGTCAAATACCTGGGATTGCATCTCGATAAGAGACTAACTTGGAGAACTCACCTATTCAGTAAGAACAAACAAGTTGGACTACAACTTCGTTAATCAGATTGGCTAATCGAAAGCCATCATTGGGAAATAAGCTATTAATCTATAAAATAGTCTTCAAACCAATATGGACTTATCAGATTTCCCTGTGGGGAACTGCAGCTGCACCAAACTTGGATATCCTTAAAAGATTCTAAAATAAAATGTTAGGAACGATCGTCAACACATCGTGGGGTATGACTTAGTGCTCACCCAAATGATACTGTGCATCACTTAACAAACGATGATAACGAGGAACCAAAGAGACTAAAAAGTTTTAAACCATCCAAGCTACCTACCTACACGGTTTCAACTGTAATTAATTTATTTAATGTTAAATAGTTTTCAGATAATATAAGGGGAGGATTTACTGGAACTCTACCTTACATGCCTAATTGTTATCAGCAGTCATACTGCATTTATGCTTTAACCCCTATAGCATACTTATTGCCCAATTCTGTAGGGCAGATTGTATAATAATTGGAGATATTAAAAAAATTACAATTTAATATTATGTCATAAATTTTGGTATTTACTGTTTGTAAACATAAGACATATTCTTGTCTGTGTACAAATTTCTAGAAACTCCACCCTTAAGTAAAATATAAATCTAACCCGTTTAAGAAAAGCTTCAAGTTTCAACAAGAAACACAATTCCCAAAAAAAACTAATCTGGGCTTACCGAATTCTAATTTAACATATTACGCATTAAAGTTGCGGGCCAATTTATTGCGAAAAAAACTAATTGCCCTTAGTGCGGCGTGCGTTTCGCGAGAAGCCTCGCAGCACCGCATTTCCCGGGAATTTCGCATGAAACTTAAACATCCGCGCCCTGACGTTCCGCCGGGCCGCCTCCCTCTGGGAAATTTGACGGTTCTGCAATTCCTGTCGCCAAACTCGATCCGCTAACGAGCAGCTTCTGTAAAAAGTCCTCGGGCGGCTGGGTCATCGCACCTGATAACTTCTTAAAAGGGCTTAGGAGGGGACCTAAACCGGCAGTTTTAGAAGCAATCCGCGAAACACAATGGCTGCCACTTAGCAGGTGCCCGCCTGATTTTCCTCGCTGAACGTGGCCGGTAATTCGGCGCATTAATCAGCGCTAGGTGAAAATTCAGCGTTAATGCCGCCGGCGAGGGAATTCGCCCAAGAAACGGCCTGTCCAAGCTTCGAATGCGCTGCGCGTCCCCCGGCTGCAGCTGAATTATTATTTCGAAGTCGAGCCTGATCTAAGAGACCGAAAAGAGCAGGTAAGAGGGCGATTCCAATTACAATGACGGAAACGCGATTCATTCCCGGATGAATTTTTTAGCGAGCGGAAGCTCGTATTACTGCAGGCGCACGCAGCCTAAGTGCGGGCTGATCTTATCCCTTTAAAGAGGAGATGCCGAACAGGGAAGCGCGAGATACAGAAACGCGCCTTTCTGAAAGAAGCTCGCGGCGTGCGTGACTGCCAATAGCGTTCGTGCTGTTTTGGAGGAGATGGCGGCCCGAAATGCAATTTGAGATAGGCCCGCGTATGAGGCTTCCGCCGAAATTAGCGCCGCTGTGTAGGGAATACATTATTCGGAATAAACACGAACATGGTGCCGGTTCCGCTGCCGAAAGGAAAAATCCTTCTTTGGGCATAAATTTTCATAGGGAATTTTGAGCCACTCCTAACGAAATAGCAATCTTTTTGCTGTTGTACTCTACAGTTTCTCATAATGTCATAAAAAAGTCGAGAAGCTTGTATGTGCCAACATGAATACTTCTGAAAACGAAAAAAAATTTGGCAAAATCCAAAATTTTAAAAGTCACGAATTCTCGACCGTCAAGTTTCTGGGTTTCAAATAATAGAAAATGGCTGATATTATTTAATGGACTAGCTTTCTACAATGTTTTATAAGAAAACCAGCTTATGTTAGAAAACACCACAAGAAATTCTTTATTGACAAAATAAGTTGAATTTGATTTTTATTTTTTCAATGATTCGCGTGATTTTTACATTTTGATCGTAATTCGGACTGTAAGTACATCTTGCAAATACTTAACCATATACGTGTCATGATGAGTAACTATGAAAAACATGTAGTGATATCTTTTTCAAAAATTAAAACAAAATCAAATATCTGTTTCCAACTTCTCCCCAAAAAGTTTAATTTGTGCTAATTACAAAAAAAATGAATTGCGTTCGTAATCTACCACCCCTAGGTTTCGCGAGGCCCTTTGTGTGCAGATATAGGAGAGTGAACTCCGCATGATACATGCCTGCAGCAGCAGCCATTCATAACCTATTCATGAGGGCTGCAGGCAACTGACAACCGAAGGAATTGCGCCGGCAAACAATCGCGGTGAATCAGCAGCTACATTACAATAATAATTACGGGCGGCGCAAGAGTGCGCCCTCGAAATTCGACGCGCCGGCTAATTGCGGGCCAAAAATGCGCGCTCGCCGCCCTGGCGAATTAGCATTCATTCTCCTGTCCGAAAATTAAAATTTGGCAGCAGTAAGCGGGGGGCAAATATTTATTTCGCCGAGCGGACGGCCTCCTGCAGGCCGTGCGGCGCAAGATAATTGGGAATTTACCTGGCGCGAAATTTTAAGCCCCTATTTAGAAAACACAACGTAGGGTGGGAAGCTGTCGCGAAGAACAACCATTTTGGTCAACTCTTCCTGTTTGATCAGAAATACATTTATGGAAATTTTAGCCTTGGACATCTCCGTTTTTATGCAGACCAGAATGTAATATATTAACGGTTTAATCCTTTCCAATAATTAACAGCACTAGCAAACCTTTCGCAAAAATGAATTTATTCTTCGGTTGAACAGAAATTCCATTTGCAACATTCCAAATTTAATCCGTTCGGGTTATTTGTTCAAAATCCCAACATAAATGTTTTACCCTAAACCACGTTGACATTTTATTATCAACGAAAACCAGTTTTGATGCTCTGCTAATAATTTGCGCAATTCGTTATGACGGATGTGACAGCAAACTAAATAGCGATCACTCACCGTTTCCGCTAAATCGAACCATTAACTTCGTTCCCAGAAACAGGCTGCAATTTAGAATTAAAAGAGTCGGCTCCACTTTAATTCGGCACTTTCGTGCCCGGAATGAGTAAGAGCTATAAAGCCGCCCCTGGGCGTTTTGCAAAATAGGCCATTGTTTAGGCGTTAAGCGCGATAAGAATTGGAAGCGGTGGAGATGGATTCGCGGCGAAGCCGCCGAATTTATTTTTGCGGCAGACCGGCAATTAATTGGCGCGACCAGAAAATAAATGCTTTCGGAGAAAACATCAAGATGCTTTGTGGGAGCACCGGCGGCAGCCGAAATGGCCAACTTAAATATTTATGGCGCCAATAATAGGATGGGACCGATGGCGTCGCGCGATCAGGCGGGCTCGATGTCGATTGTTTGCGTATTTTGATGGGTGGCTTTGTTAGCGTGGCGAACAAAGAGATCCGCCGATGCGTAGGGAAACCACCGCGAATATTTCCGCACAGGTGGCATACAAATGGATCAAACAGAATTTTGATGCTTTCCGGAATTATTATGCACGGTGGCTTCCAATTGAGTTATCGCAATAAGAGTGCTTTCCGAAATACGCGCGGCTCCTCTTTGTGGCTGAATCTTTGATTGGGAAAGATGGGGAAGAAGTTTGGTAGTGAATTATTAATTTGAATGTACAGCACGCTGCGGGGTGTCGGAGTTGAGCGGGCTGCGGGCTCGAACGAATCCCAATCTTAATGTTTGCTAAGTGCGACCGCGGCGGAATTCCTGCGAGCTTAATCGCGACAATATATGCATGGGTATGTGCAGCTGCTGTACGTATTGTCGTCCCGGAAATCAGGCACGTACGCGGGGAGCGTCTCCTAATGCTTTCCGTGACCTGGGTGCGCTACAAGAGGCGGCGTAACTCCGAGCAACTGTCGGCATACCTAGGTAAGTGCTGTTGGTCAACACCCAGAAGACCTTGAGGGGGTCCACCATCACAACGGCGGATCACTCGGCCGGGCACATCGCCTGGAGGTTTCCGAAAACCGCGGTACGCAGCACTCCGGGGCATGGGGCGCACTGGCGGATCTTCCGCGGCCCGGCCGCCTCCACGCGGACTTGCGCGCAAAGTCGCCCCCGCGCCGTGCTCGCAACGCATTGTTATTAATCGGCAAATTAGGCAAAAAGTCGCGATCATGCAATGGGCGGGCGGCGGCGGTGCCACACGGTGACAGATCCTCATTTGCATTCATATTTCCGCTCAGCCGCCACCCACCGTCGGCTAATGTAAATAAGTGCGGGCGGCGGGTAGCCCAGTGAGATGCGTGCGAAGTTTGAACAGGACCTGGCGAGCTGTCCGGACGTTCCACTCCCCACAATTTAAACGGGACGCATTCGAGCGGGGGCTGCAGTTCCCAACATTGTTTCCTCTGCCAAGAAGATTGCCCCTTTAATATAGTCCCAGCGATGTCGAAAGAAATGCTAATGAAAACAAAAGTACTCTAATGCACCAGAAAATGCCTTCATTTTGCTTAATCGAGGCATTTTCGTGGGAAAAGTGCGAGATTATTACATTCAAATTGTGTCTATCGCAATAATATTATGCATACCCCTGCCACAAAAAACGTTTATACGAAAACCCCCGACTTCATTACATCAGTCTACTTAAACAATCAACTGAGTTCTAACGGGTCGACACTCAATTTGAACACCTTACGTGTCGCTCTAGTGTGCTCAAAGTATTCACCAATAACTAATAACATCGATTACTATAATTATCAGAACTGAAACAAAAATGGTCGGAGATAATAGATGATCTAACAACATAAAGAGGATTCAACAGAGAATGGGGCATAGCCGCAAAAAATTAAAATACAATCTATTTGTGTAATCCGGCCGAAACAAAAAATTAACGCCCCGACTTGTGGCAAACCGCACAGGCGAAATTAATCATTTTCCCAAAAAACCCAATAATAAAATGAATGTAGATATTAACAGAGAGGCGTTCCGCATTTATCAAGTGTCGCCTCCGCCCACGCCGCCTGCACAGCTACAAACCCAAACTGAAAGTAGTTGAACAATTAAGAGGAAACAGAATCATCTTTTACGTCATCATCTATGATTTGGCGAACGCGCGCCACATTGTCCTTCCCGGCCAGACGCCGCTGCTGCTACATTACCATTAGTGGCGCTCGCAAAAAACACTCGTAGAGCACCGGGAAAACAAAGTGGTTCATTTAAATAAATCCCCAAGAATAATTCAGCGTGCTCCCTTCCCGGGTAGGCCGTTTCTCGAATGAGACGAGATTTACTGCTTGTTTTGCTCGATTCGATTTTAATAAGCAGCGGCGCGATTGCACCGAGCATCCGCTGCTCATTGCCAAGCCGGCGGCGTCCCTGGAATCGGCGCGATTTCCGCCGAAACAAATTTTTCCCGTACAGCTTAGAAATGCACAGGTTCGACAGCGCAACACTTCCGGCACACAGCCGAGATTTATGCAGTTCCTCGGAGAACCCACCCTCCCCTTTCTCGTTCCCGGCCGCTGCGCTCGTTTAAATCACTCGTTGAATTACTGCAGCAAAAAGGTGAAATTAAATGGAAGTCTTAAGAGGCAGCCTTAATGACTAACTCATTTTTCTGCGCAGCTAAAACAGTTGCCGAGTCGTATTAATGCCGACTCATTTTTTGACATTTCACTTTGAATGAAGTGAATACGCGTAATACTAGTATAACTTCTGACGATTATTAAAACTCGACGTTACACAGCGAATCCTTCCGATACGGTTGCAGGATACAAGCAAAGTTGTTTTCAACTATTTTCCGCTCAATTTCGCAAAAGCTGCAAAGCTCCTGAATTTTTCGTGAACTTTTCACTTTAGCATATTAAGGCAAAAGTTTAGATTCGCCCTAAGCCGCGGAGGTTCTCCGAGCATTTAACAAAATTAAAAAATTCCACTTAGCCAAAAGGACAAATGCGTGTAATTCCTCTAATTGCTTTTTATGCTACTGTTTTTCGGGGAATTTAGCCAGTGACTTCTCTTAATTACAGTACAATTAAAAATATTACGTGTGAAAACGTATTATAGATTTTCTTCTATAGGAAAGTCAAAAACCTTTTTATTTGGTCTTTACAAGCTTTTAAATACAGCCAATTTAAAGTTCCCTCTCCTGACTGCTGTATCTAGCATTCTCAACAGCTCTAGGGCCAATTAGCATGCAAAGCAGTTTTCAATTAGCAGCACTGCAGACACTTGCACAAACTTGAATGTTCCAGTCGATGTAAGCTGTAGTTCTTGTAGCCATTGCACTTTTCCGATGCGTTGGCCACGTGGCACGGATGCGCAGCCACTGCGGAAGGAAGCACGTTGTTCCAAATTTTCGAGTAATTTATGGGCGCTTTAAAGGCGGGTTAGCTACTGCCCGAGATAAGACGTGGCCGCTACAGCCCCGATAAATTCCGCCCCATCGCGGGCAAAAAGTGGCAGTAAAATCGCGACATTTCCCGGGCCCGGGCAAAACCGGCTCACCGCCGCTCTTTATCATCCGAATCAATTTGAAATCTAGATATCAATAAATGCCATTAATGTTAATGGCCGCAGCGCCGGGAAAAACGCGGCGCGGAGCACATTATAAGGTTTTCCAAAGTGCGGTCGCATTGTGTTTCGCTGACAATCGGAATTTCTCAAGTGGAAGCCGTTAAAGCGCAATAATTTACATAGAAAGAAGCATCCCCTTTAAAAATCAATAGTCAGCAAATTCAATTTGATTAACGGGATTCGCCGGAATTAACTGGCTTCAAGTAAAAAAGCTAATTCCAGCGATGCGGGCCGGCGCCTAAGCAGATCAGCAGCAAAAAACTCCCGGCCACGGATTACCATGGGAAATTATAAGATGTAGGTGTGATCAGCTGCACAGTAGAATTCGCAATTGAAACTTGCTTTGTCCGTGCGCTTGACTAACTCTTTCATATTTTGAGCCGTTCTACCGGTGAAAATCGGGAAACATTGTAAATTTGGGATAAAGCGTTATCAGACATCAATCTGTAGAAACTTGACGATTTTGAATGATTATCAGAGGATAAACTATTGATATAACGATTTTCAGCATATAAATATTTTTTCTTGACCTTATAATAATAGTAAATGTGACGTCTACAAGTAAAATAATAAAAATAAAATATGCATTATTCAAATTTAATTGGTAATTTACTCTTCATGACATTTAAGACTAAATTAGATAAGGATAAATTATTATGAACAGCACGAATTAAGATAAGAGAAAAACACTTTTCTCTCGAAATAAGCGAAATGTTATTAATATTCAATTCTAGTAACGTATAATAGATAATAGAGAGACTAGCGAAAATTAAGTTTTTAAAATTACGGAAGAAGTTTACAAATCAATACTCTTATTAGAGAAAAATGCTAGTTGTGCAACTTATCTTCGCCGTTTTCCAATAGATGGCTTTAGGCTTTAGTGGTGGTGGAAATAAACAGATGCAGACTTCATACAGTAAGCTTGAGCATTTGTCAACATAACCCCATCGAAACATTAGTCGATTTGTGTCCGTATCGTAATGTTATTCTCGATTGAAAATGTCAACTTATAAGCCAAATTCCCGTCATTTACTGGAGGTTTTAATCTTCTGCTTCAATATGAAGAAATCTGCGGCTTATGGCGAGACCGCTATTAGTGAATGAACGTGTCGTGGGTAGTTTCAGCGCGTCAAGAACGGTGACTTTGAGATCGAGGACCGGCTTGGCGATGGAAGAGAGAAGGTTTTCGAAGATGCGGAATTGGAGGACTTACTTTATGAAGACTCGTGTCAAAGGCAAGAAGCAAGCCATTTCAGAGCCATGGGAATGATTCAGAAACAAGAAAATTGGGTGCCACATGAACTGAAGCCGAAAGATGTTGAACGGCGTTTGTTTGCTGCTTCAACGGCGAAGACGAAAGCAAAAATCTGTATTTGGTGGGACCAGCTCGGCGTAGTCCATTATGAGCTGCTAAAATCGTCTGAAACAATCACAGGCGATTTGTATCCAAAGCAATTAATGCGTTTAAGTCAAGCATTGAAAGACAAACGGCCGCAATACAACGAGAGACACAATAAAGTGATTTTGCTGAATGACAATGCTCGACACCATGTCGCAAAGTCGATCAAAACGTGCTTGACAACGTTGAAATGGGAAGTCCTACCCCACGCGCCGTATTTTCCAGACATTGCTTCTTCTGAATAACATTTGTTTCAATCAATGGCACACGGCCTGGCTGACCAGCACTTACGTTCTTATGAAGAAGTTGGATCGATACGTGGATCGTCTCAAAAGATGGGTAGTTTTTTTTTTGTCGCGGGATTCGTGTGCTGTCCGAAATATGGGAGAAAGTAGTGGTCAGCGACGCACAATATTTGGATTGTAAATGTATAACCATTTTTTACAATAAAGACTTGAATGTCGGAAAAAAAACAGCGGAGGCAAAGTTGTACACCTATTATTATCTTGGTTTGGGGCGTCGTATATTCATTACATGGTATATTAATACAAATTTCTTCACATTCATCAAGTACACTAAACACAAACCTTAAAAATCCCCAAAAAGTAAAGTTTTCTATCATAGTTTACTCTACATACAATTTGCCGTTTTAAAGTAAGAATGAACATCATTTATAAAGGCAATTATATAATTAAACTTTGCCTATATCAATAAAATGTTAATTATCCACATAGAAAGTAAATTTTATTTATATTCCTACTACTGAAGTGTTTTAAAATTATTT
Organism: Sinelater perroti; assembly: GCA_036346155.1. NCBI lineage: Eukaryota > Metazoa > Arthropoda > Insecta > Coleoptera > Elateridae > Sinelater > Sinelater perroti. Next base: position 17,254,598 of record JARFIY010000046.1, read on the forward strand.
TTTAATTTGTAAAATAAAGGTTAAATGTAAGATCAAACAATACTACAAAAAAAAAATAATTCAGTATACACTATATATATTTTTCGTGGTAATTCGATTTTGTATCACTAACATCAATTATATTTAGAGTTTCTCAGGGTAGTGTGTTAGACCCTGTGTTATATGCTATATACACAGCAGCATACCAACAACCAGAAATACAATACTTTCGATCTTCCCCGACGATACGGTAATAATGGCTTCACAACACGATCTATTTGTTGCCTCGTGATCCCTACAAAATCATCTTAGCAAAACAGAAGAATAAATCAAAATATGGGTCATTCGAATTAATGTACAAAAATCTATTTAGGTGACATTTACAGCCTCCCTGTTCGGCTAAATGAAAATTTGCTAAAAAAGGTGATTATGTATCTTAGTAATCAGCTGGATTGGTGAATTACATGAGATCCACATTTATTTATACATTTGAATAGAAAGTGAACAAAGGAATGTGGCGTGGTTCTCGTCTTTTGAATTACACGAGGAGATCCATGGGTATTAAACAAAAACAGCCTATACATTTGAACAGAAGGTAAACAAAGACAGATGATACGAATGGTGACACAGCCAAGCTCTGAGCTCTTGATTTACATGAGGAGGTTCGTGCGTTCGTGTACGCACGTCAAGGCCGCTCTCTCCCCTTGCCGAATGAACTACTAGAGTAGGGCGGTCGATCTAGTTAAACATTTCTAAGTTTCCATCTTGCAAAAATTTGACGGAAGGCGGGTGAAACATTTTTAGCGCAAAAAACAATAAAAATATAGTATTAAATAACAAAAAAAAGATTATAAACCAAATACTAAAATGGCAAAGCACCTGGATCTACCGCAACACTTCTAAAAAGGGGGGGTCCGCGATGACGTGCCGATATTCTGGTTTCTTAACCAGATCATTAGAAAGAGGGTTAAAAATGATGATTCTATTCATTTTTATTTTTTGCAGAACCCAAGAGGGAGCCAAGTTATTGAGGCTCAAAATTATGGCTTATCCCAGGTGCTATTATACAGCACCATGGGGGAAAACACTAACTGTTAGATTTGTATTCGAATAATTATGGGAAAATGCCATTGAAATGAGAAATAATATCAGCTGCAATCTCTGGTTCATAATAAGTTCAGGTAAAATTTTATCAATTTTCCGTCAGATTAAATGGCTTCCTACTATAAGCCAATTGCAACAAATTACGCATTTTTAAATGGCAATACTCCAGGATACTTGGATTACCGCCGCTGCTCATGGTTCAAAGCGGGCTTCATCACCTCCTTCTGTTTCGATGTCCGTGACCTGAAATGTGATGACTGCAATGGTTTCGAAATCGTGCGATGTGCTTGGTGTGAAAAATCCTTACGTATTACTCATTTTTTCACCGAGTACCACTTTCACCAACCAGAATTAGATATTTAATGATATAGTATCATTCTCCTGTATTTCCTCTGATAAAAAAAACTTTTCTCCCATGGTGTTGCATAATAGAAATAAAAAAATTTAATACTTCATTTTATTGCTCGGCAGCCTAAGAAAAGATTTGAAAAGCATCGCGGAGCGCTCGCGCACCTGCGGGGCGCGCAATAACATTAAGAGATAATGATGCAGGGCGGCCTTCTTTGATCTATTATGTAAATACGCGGATGGTAATTTCTGCCGAGGAGCAAACTATACGGCGTGCACGATATACTCAGATTACTGTTTACCTTCTCTACAGGGAAAACTAATTTCGGCGGTTATTGTAGTGCGTGCACGCAAAGCGCCCCGTCTGCGTTAGGGTGAAGCGGCCGAACGCACGCCGGCGGGGGATGGGGCAGCCAGGACGATCGCGGATCGGATTGTGATATCGCGCAATTAGCAAGATAGGAGCCGCCCAGCAGCTCCGCCGATAATCTAATCGCGCGAGCTCCCGCGCCGTGCCTCGGTTTGCTTTATGACCGTGTTTGACGTTAATCATAAATTTCACACATCGGCTTATTAAGTTAGCTCGGCGGCGCGGCGGGCTGCTTTGCATATCCGCGCGGGCCCCATCGGGATTCGGCAGGTGCCTCGCAGGCGCGGCGGGCCCGCCGCGCCGCGTGCTTCGTCCGGTAATGAGCGCCGCCGGATTATTGACACGCCAGAGATGCGGCTGTTTACAAAAACGCGGTCCGCCCCCCGATAATCGGCTGCCGGAGCGACACAACGCGCGAATCGATAGGCTCTTTGAAATTCACACCGAGCGCCAGCGGAGCAGGCCGGGCAAAAAATTAAGCTGCGAAGGTCGGGATATTTTAGGGCGGGAATCTCTAATGGCTTCGATCGCGAAGCAACGGTTAGAACTCGGTTTGGCATTGGCAGGAAACCTGGAAATGGGAACTGCATACTTAAAAAACTTTCACTGGCTCTAAAGCAACAAGATAAGTAGCTGAGGGAAACTGAGGCAAACATCAATTTTCTCATCCTAGCCAAGGCGCGCTTGTGGTCAATGCTGTCGCATAAAAGATAAGACATTTACTGCAGCTATTACTCAGCGTCGTAAAGTTCCTCATAAATTACAGCTGAAATCAATGTTGTCCTTACTCCCTATACTGTAACAGAAACTTTACCCACTAACGAAGGCAAGTACGAGTCAAATTTTGCCATCTTTCATTATTAAAACAAAACAATTTAATGTCTTGTAAAGTCCTTTAAACTACGCCACCTACTTTATAAAGTTTCTTTATTGATATTTATAATTTGTTTTCTTATTAAGAGTCAATAAAAGATACTTTAACCGAAAAACTAATTAGAGATTTCTGTTACAGGCAATGAAAATTGAAGATAAAAATTGTTTTCTAATGCAAGACTAAATAATAAGCAAAATATGGGTGTAATAGCCTTTAGTCTTTCTGCTGGCAAGCTTCCAAATAGACCTTTAATGTCTTTATAAAAGAAGCTTTTATACGATAGCTGTGCTCATAAACGAGCGAAAATTCATCTGCGCCGCATCTTAATCCTCCCAGCACTCGCAGCTAACTGAAGCTTCCGGAGTCGAGCCGCGCGGCTGGGCCCGGATCGATAGCGAAAGCTGGGCACCCCCCACTCCCGAGCTTTCGGCGCCACAAGCCGGCGCTTCGCCGAACTAACGGTGGCGCGGCGTTCCTGCAAAGCGCGATCGCCAGCGCTATTGCGCCCCAGCCCAGCAGGTGGCGGCACCAGTCCAGGACCGAGCTTCCGAGCTTTCGGCACCTCGGCGCGCCGCTCGGCCCGCCGCTGATCAAATTGAATCCGACACATCGCACGTGAGGCGCAGAGCATGTCTCTTTGGAATACTAAATTAGATTTCACAGGAAATATATTGTCGCGGAATGGGATTTTTATACATTGATACATTACCTCGGCTGATACAATTTTCGAATGTCGCCCGGAGCGCTGCGCGCGCGCCGTTTATTGCCAGAAGACAAATAGCGAACAGGATAACAAGAAAACTCGAACGCGGTGCGTATTTCAATATTCTAGGATTACTGCATGAAACTAGCGGCGGGCTGGCTCTGTGTGTCACATTTTATTACAGAAGACAAATACGCAGCGCTGAAATGCTGATGGAAATTATTGATTGAAGCTTGTCAGTAGCAACAAATGCGAACTTTCCAAAGCTAGTAATGCAATATGATTCAAAAAGCTATAGCATTTAATAATAATTTTTATAAATCTAAAACAAAACATGCAGAACAACATTATTAAAAAGAAACGATTGGATACACTAAAGATTATCTGATATATTGCAAAAAATATATGCAATTGAAATGTAAGGAAATTTGATTTTAATAAGCTTTTAGTTAACACAAAAAATGATTTTGCGCATCGTTTATTGTCATGTTAGTGACATAATAACTTATCACTTACTAAATACAGTCGTCCTTTGCTAACAAGGCACCGTAGCGCCATCTATGTTAATTCGTTTGAATCTCTGTTTTGTGCTTTTTTGCACAGTATATAGTTTGCCGACGCATTGTGTTGTTGATGTCAGTGAATTCGTTATCTTTACGAGTGCAAAATTTCTGAAGCGATATGAGGCAGTGTTATTAGTGAATTATGCGGAAGAACTGAAATTGACGTACAAAGCGGCTGCAAAATGTATGCGGAAGCTGAAGTCATTCGTTAAGAAGCGAGTAAAGCGATATTTGAAGGTTAGGAAAGTATATGATCTCTCGGAGAGGGAAAACGACCGGCATCACAACGACCAACAAGGATAAAACGATATTACGCCTCTTAGATGACGAGGCCTTTGGCTGCGTTGTACTTAAATGAAGCTCTGCAAAAAAGGAATTGAAATCTCTCTAAGTTCGATTTCCTGTTTCCTGCGTGAAAAAAAAACGTTTTTTCAGATCAACTTTAAAGAAACTTTTGTTATCATTGTGGGCAAAGAAAAACTTGGATCAAGATTGAGATAATGTTACCTTTACGGTGGAGTTTTTTTTCGTTTTTATTGAAAACGTCGTCAGCAAAGAGAAACCTTGAAAACTAAATGTTGGAATATTTCTATGGCCTCCTTTTGTTTACGGACAATTTAAATGTCGAAAAACGCTACACTATCTACTAGAAATGTTTGTTAAAGTGCTTTAAAAAGTTTTTTGGTTTTGATAGGAGAGGTTAGGTGTAATTCTAAACATTGCGCAAACTGTACAGTGGAAACAACAAAATTGCGTCACTACGATGGAATGCCTAGTAATATTATCAAACGATAGTTCGATTGAAGACATGTCGTCGTACATGAAAACGAAGCTGAAAGAAAAATCGGCATACATGGTGAAGTAGCTGTAATTTCAAATTAAAAAGGTTAGCAATCTTTGCCAAATGATTATGCAGAAAACCTGGAAAAAGACGTTCAGCTGTAATGTTGTTTTGTTAAGGAGTTTTATATAAAATGCCTGATTTTTGATCAGTTCTTTTAGGAAGTTAAAATTTTGAGTGGTTTTTGTAGCTGGGTAAGTATTTGATATTTTTCTGTCTTTTTTTACCACTTATGAATGTGCTCGGAAAAAAGAATTTTTTTAATTCAAAAAGGATTAAATGCATGGGTGAGGACATTTGAGACGAACTGATAGTACAACGTTGGTATTAACGTTTCTCGATGAGAAATATCAGTTTAAAAAATTAGCCCGTGAACGACTTACCTCTAGTAATAATAAAGATAAACTACAGGTAAAAGTTAAACAAAATCTCGCGGGAATTTATAAAAAAATGGAAAAAATTACGAACTTGACAGATAGATACCGCATAAACTGACATAATGTAACAAAATACGAAGAGTAGAACTGACCTCTCCTTTGCTGCTTAGGCATCACAAGGAATCTTTTTTGCATCGAATTATGAAGTGAATGCTTTATGATCAAGACTGCGATTGAATCACTAAGATTTCCCCAGATAGCGCGCAAAGTATGGTTAGCAAGTCATCATCCACTAACCCAGTGAAATAATCACAGCAGCGCCCCGCTGCAGAAAATTAGACATTAAAGACAACCATCTCTAGTCCATAGATGTGGACCGATACTTCTTTACGACATAGTCAGACGAATCAATAAAGTTGAGCTTTCACCAACACATTCAGTTCTTCAAAAGCTTGGACCTCAAATTTCTTACGCGTTAGCAATAAATAATAGATGTGATCGTAATTATTTTCTATTGAAAACTACAGGCTTCATTTTTACTTTACTAAATTCGACATTCAATTAAAAACTACTTAAGCAGTGCTTGTATCTTAAAAAAACATGCATTTGTAACTCTTGTTTGATAAACAATTTAAATATTTTAATAAACATTAATTTTTAGTCCTCATTTCGTTGGAGAACAAATCGAGGCCCTGCTCGTTCAAGAGAAATCCCAACAGGTTCACAGTTCGCAGTTAGCCTTCTGCTTCAACCGTCGATTAGCACCAAATCAGTTCGTTTACACGCACTTCACTTGTGGCTGTCAGGGTCGCCTACATTGTTCTTGAATGAACAATTTGTTCATGGCTGGATGTTTTCCTTACACAGCTTCTCACCCTCAGCCTAATAGTATTCACATACACACGAGCATTGCTTTGAACAACACCTATTTGTCGATGAATGTCAACGAGAGCAGGACCCTTGACTGTTAAGAATTCGATGACAATGCGTCCTTCAACGAATGTTCTGATAGTACAGGCTAGGAGGCCCGTGGCCAATCTTTGCTTACAACTTTATATTATACACATGCAGTGTCGTTCCATAAATAATACTTTTTAATAAAACACCTATCGTGCGATTTTGTGGTGACACGGGCACCGAGACTAGGGCTCATCACGCAACAAACTTAAGCGATTTATTGTGACGAATAACGTAACAGTGAGAAAGTGTGCGCAGTGTAATTGGATGTAAAGGTAAATTAAGGCAAAGAAAAAATATTACAAAAAACAAAATATGCCAGGATATTTTAAGAGAATAAGGAACATAAAAGACCTGATTACAGAGTCGGCGACTAATTTAAAAAGGAATAGTTCTACCAGTAGTGTAACAAAAGGAAAACACAAGAATGTACTAAAAACCAAAATAAACAAATTAAAAAGCATAGTTCAAAAGAGAGAAAGGAACCACGGGGAAGTGTTTAAAACCAGCAAGAAAGTAATCATATCACCATTGCAAGAACAAACAGCAAATAGAAGGAAACATAATAGAGGAATTTAAAAGAAGCACTTAAAGAAAGGGATACAACATAGGAAAAAAAGAAAAATATTTACATTAAAAATCAACATAGAGAATAAGAGATGGACTAAAATTAAAAGAGAATCCGCCAGTTGAAGGATTAGAATAATTTATGAGTAATAAATTGGGAACTGAAATGAAAGTAAGAGAAAGTTACACAATGAAAGAAGAAGAAGCTAAACAAATTATAATTGCAGAAATACACACATAGGAATGGATAGCAATGTATACATTTAAAGCGATGTAACCGTAAAAGGAAGACAAATTCAAGCGGAACTGAAAAATATTGCAAGAGAAAGACGGATACAGGACATGAGAAAAACCTATCTTACTAAAATATGTATGAAAGGAAAAACGTATTGGTGTGGCGGCCTTTTCGCCCTTGAACCGCTTTATATCGCGGCGGCATGCGAGCCTTTGATATCAGCTACGTTTTGCCGTCGCACACAAACGGCATGGGCTTTTGCTCAGCCGAGACATTCAAGCACCGCAGCTCGGCCAGTACGGTCGTGTCTTCACCCGCAAGAAACATTTCGCATCCCCGCATACATTCGCATTCACGTCCCGCAGCGCGGCCAGTACGGTCGTGTCTTCACCCGCAAGAAACATTTCGCATCCCCGCAAGCTTTCACGCCCCGCAACGCGGCCAATACGGTCGTGTCTTAACCCGCATACATTCACGCATATTCAACACCCCGCAAATATTCACGCATCGCAGCTCGGCCAATTTGGTCGTGTCTCAACATCCCGCAGATACCAGATCCGCAACGCAGAGGTGGCCACCTTGGAATCGCCGACGAAGCCGAAGCCGATTCAGGTGAGCGATTTGGCAATTCATTGGTTGATATCGGTAGCCGCCCCCATCCGCTAACGCGACGGCCGTTTAAGGGACGATTTGGCCTTATCGGCTGACCTTCCACTACGGGCCGTACTACGTTTCCACACCGCATCACGAGAGCGGCTATTTACACGCCTGCCTCTCCATTTTTTGGTCCTTACGAGCCGTATCGGTATCGTATCCCACACCGCATCACGAGAGCGGCTATTTACACGCCTGCCTCTCCACGTATAATAAAAATTCTAGTCTGCAAGAATTAATGAAAATAAAAGTAAACAGTGCCAGTATAAAAACTAAATAAAAAAAGCAAAAAGCCGGACAACGTTTATGAGCATTTTAACAGAAAATGGAAAAGAAATAAGTAACGAGAAAACATTAAAAATAGTAACATGGAACATAAAGACAATATATAGCAAAGATCATGAAAGAAATAGTAAGATATAGAAATACAAGTAATGAGCAAAACAAAAACAAAGGGTACAGGTAAAAAATTATTATATAAGAAGAAGTGACAAATAAAGCAAAAGAAGAAACATAAATAGTAATAAATGGAGTAATAAAAAAAAGTAATGAGACACCAAGCACTAAACTCAATTATAATAAGAATCTATTAAGCACTTGAAAATCAAAATAATTAAAAAAAATATGCAAAGAGGAAGCAGAACACGCGATAATAATGGGAAACTAAAATGCAACTACGGGGAAAATAATAAAGAACCATATGGTATGATGTAGAGCAAACTATAAACAACAACGGAAGAAAAATGATTTTCCATAGATCAAGTGGTGAAAGAAAATTAAATATTTGCATACAAACAAATACACACATATACATATGATGTAGCAAATATTAAAAGATTATTAGATTACGTAACTTTCGGCAAGAATACAAGAACGAAAGTAGACATAAGAATATACAAAACAGCAGAGTTTGATATACACCATAAACTTTTTATAGAAAATCTGGACCAGAAGTTGTAAAAACAATTGAAACTGTAAATTTAAGAAACTGTAAAAGAAAATCAAAAGAGATATAAAGAACTAACAATGGGGAACTCATAATAAAGAAGAGTATCATACAATTTTGGATTAGAAGTAGAACATGCTACAAAAAAGTCAAAAGCAATTCTGGACAGTAGTAAACAATATTAAAATAAAGGCATTATCTCAGATAAGAAATATAAAGGACAAGAATACTAAAATTATAACGGTTAAAGTTGAATAGTTGAAATATGTGGGAAACACTATAAAGACCAATTTTCGAATGGTAAACTGCCAAGGAAAATAGATCAGAGAACTAAAGAAATAAGAAATTCACACGAAACAAACAAGAAAAATGACAACTAAAATAACAGAAGGAGAAATAAAAACAGCCAATTTGGCGGAGAATAGATAAAGGAAATATATGATATACATAGGAGGATGAAAAGATCGGAAGGAATGGGAACAGAACATAATAATACTACATAAAAAGAAAGCACCGGTTAATTTGAAAATTACAGGGGCTTATCGCATTAAAAGCGTACAAAAATTATAAAAGGTCTTTTAGACTAAGATAACTAGATAAAAGCTACATTTTCAATATATCAAGAAAACACATGTGAGATACATTATAAAATATAGAGTAAACGTCCACTTTGATTAAGCAGTCAAAAGTATATACAAAAATGTAGATGGTTACGTAAGAATAAATAAGAAACTGTCAAAGACCTCTATTATGAATAGAGCAGTGAAACAATGGGACAGTTTCAGTCGATGCTGTTTATTGTAGCTACGAATGAAATTATTGAAAAATATAGTGAGCGCACAAGAAAGACAAAATTTGATAAAAGACAAATGCAACCAATATCCATGACATAGTACTGATGATATGTGCACAGACCTAGAGCAGATAGGGTTACAAATAAAAGTAAAATAATGAAAGTAAGCAATACGAAAACGCAAATGGTGGAAATAAACTAGACAATGAGCTCTTGGAAGAAGTGAACAGCCATATGTATTGCAGATCCGCGACAACAATGACCGAAAAATAGACAAATAAGCAATGAAACAAAATTGGGAATATACAAAAAGATAAATCTTCCGGCTCTAATATACATATAATCTATAATGGATGATATAGAACGATAATAAAAATATCTGAAAAGAATACCTGGTAACACACAAAGGGATCGTAACATAGCAGAAATAGAGAGGAAGATCGAGAATAAAGAAAAATATAATAGAAATGAAATGGATGACAAAAGATAGAAAAGCATACAAAAATGGATAGAACATCTCACGCTCTAGGGGCATAAAGCGATAGAAGACAGTAAGCAAAATCCTTTGTGTAAATAGAATAATTTTTGTCAATATTTCTTTAGTGAGACATTAGCAGATATTGTAAAAAGTTACAAATTATTAAAATTATCAATTCCATCCGGAAATTAGTCCTTTGTCAAGTCCTGCAGCCTTTTGTAATGTTTATAGAACGCTCAACTGCGAAGCGCGTTAATGCATTCGCCAAATTGGCGTCCTCCATTACCCGCTAAAAGTGTAATCAACAGTCCACCTGCTACGCTTCACGCACGATTCACTGACAGCCTACCAAATTGAAATTGAAATGTTGCTCGACACGCGTTTTTGTGTGCCTGGCCGCAGATGTACGCAGCTTTAACCTGATAGGTTCATGAATGAAGTAGCATCAGCTGCGATCTAAAATTTATTCAAAAGCTATGAGTTGGAATTTTATGCATAAGTAGCCTAACTAATTGTAATCAAAACACAAATTCAACGTAGTCGATTAAAAAAATTGCGACTGAACTGTAAGGACAAAAAATTGAACGGCGTTAATTAAGAAAATTATATTCCCTCTCAGCTGTAACAATATTTTCTGGAAAATCTCAAGAGTTTTGCTTTCTAACTTGCGAAGAGTTTTAACAATTAAAAAATAAAGCAGTATAATCTCAGATTCTAGCACAAATTTTATTAGTACGACATTGATCAGGAAGTTATTAAGTTTTTATCATCTGTGTCTTTAAAGATTTTTCTTGTTTACAATTGTCAACTTTGAGCAGTTTTAAGATTTGATTGGCGACAGCGTAAGTATAATGTATACATAAAATAAGATTGTGCTTTAATACCTCATGTGTTGTTTAAAGGGATCTGTGTGATCTGGTTCGAATTTTCGTAGGGAGGTTCTTTGCTCGTAGCGACTGGCCAGTTATGAGCACTAAATTTGGATATCCGGCTGATTCATCAGATAGTTTGCGTTTTTAAACGGATTTGCTTTTGTAGTTTTGCGTTTTTATTATTCACTACTTTGCTTTAAAAATTAATCATTTTCATCCAATTTGTATGGAAACTGACTATAAACTTTACTAAGTAATTTATGTCGGTTAGATATTTTCTTTGGATGCTGCCAGAGTGTGATGCAACTTGAATGAACGACATTCTGTAAATTATTTTAACCGTTCCTTGATAGCAGACAATGACGTAAGGCTTCCCTTAACTTCTCTTTTTGCCGTCAGGCTAAACATGTAAAGTAAACCTAATGTTGGATATTTTACCCATTTCTCTTCCAACCTTCAAGTTTCATATTTTTGAATTGGCATTTAAGGCATAGTCACAATCAATCTAGAGTAACTTGTTAATAAAAAATTAGAGGAAGAAAAATATACGAGATTTAAAATGTTTTTATCGAAAAACCTGAAGCAACAGTTGTTCGACATTTTTATTCTCCCATCTTCTTATGTTTCTTTTCATTTCTGTTTTAATAATGATATAATATTTTTACAATATTATCCTAAGAATAGAGACCACGACAGTTGCGATGTAAAGGTGTCAATCGATCAAACTGGCGCGCGGCGGCCCTGGGTTCGAATCCTGGCAATGGCAAACCTTTAATGCTCTCCGGTCGTCATACAAACACCTTTGGCGGTCGTGAAGTGTATTCCACCCTACCCACTCGCCAACCTGCCTGGCAAGCGTGGCGTTTGAATGCCAAAACCTCAGTGAATTGCAAACACTGCAAAATTCAAGGAAAAACCTACGTGTCCTACAGTGAGCGGAAAAAAATCCTGAGATAGGTTTTCTGGTAAACATTTAAATTAAGTCTCATTAATCCTTAATTATTGTTGTTCTGTAAGTAATAGAACTGCTTATATTAGGGACGAAAGTAATGCAGATGAACTTCTACGTTACTTTTTAATTTGATTTTCTTTTGCTACTTTATTTTGAATATATGAGGACTGTAATACCTTATACGAAAATAGCCTTTCTTTTTATCAGCGTGTCGCGAAAGTTGTTCAATTTCTACCGCTGTCCTTACCCTTTTTAACTTATAAGGTAATTGTGAGTTACAAAAGAAATGTTCCTTTTGAGGATTATTTAGGTATTTTTATTTAAATGCAAAACACAACGTCTGCAAATATTAATAGCATACAATATCTCTTCTTACATTCGTGTGAAGAAATTTTTGATGTAGATATTTTCTAGAACACTGACGTAGATTTTATTGTTGACGTAGTCCTAAATAAATAGTCTACTGTTTACAATTAAAAGTTTCCATTTTCAAAACATTTTTCGCACAATAGCGCAATTGTGTCGCAACTTGTATAATATAAGATCTATATATAAGATCGTCCTCGTCTATGGCGGCCACTTTTGGCCTAAAAAAGTCAGCCAACAGTTTACGATAAAGCACACTATTCGCTGAAACGGTCGCATTGTCGAAAAAATACGAATCAGTACAAAAAATGCATCAAAATGTAACTCGTTGGGGAGAAAGAAGTTTGTCGACTATTTTTCTAAATTTTCAGATCGTCACAAGTGATAGTTTTGCTTGTTTACATACTCGGTGAGGTGGGAATGGGCAGAATCAGTCTTTGGGACCAGATCTTTGCGCAAGCTAATTTGTGAACGGCCCAATTGTTGCAATCGTCTTGAAACAGATACATCCAGATGCAAAGATTTTGGTTCGTTGCATCCGCAACTTTCTTTTGCTAATTTTATTTTAGATTTATGAGGACCGTAATATCTTATAAATAAACGGCCGTCCTCTTTATCAGCGCGCAAACGAAGATGAATTATATAGAAATGTGCAATTTTGAGAATTATTTGGATATTTTTATTTAAATATGCCAATATTAATATAATACAATATCTTTTTTTACAGATACCTATTTGTATGAGAAAAATTTTCATAAACTAGAAGCTATAGTCGTGTAACTAAACCCCAGAATACAACTCAAGGCGCTGAATCGACCATGTCACTAAATAAATTTTTAGAAGAATTTAAAATAATGTTCAACCAACTGATACAGCAGAATAGTATGGTGCTCAATATGTTAACAATGCTAATCAATAAACAAAACAATGGCTCTTAGAATAGCTTTATGGAATGCCAATGGCCTTGCTCAACACAAAGATGAAATTCAGTTATTTTTAAAACAAAACTTAATAGATATCCTCCTGATCAGTGAAACTCATTTCACTGAAAAGACATATTTCAAAATACCGAAATATAATGTATATCACACTAATCACCCGGATGGCACTGCACATGCAGGCACAGCTATAATAATAAAACAAACAATAAGTCACTATGAACTACCAAAGTTTGCTGAAGACTATCTCCAAGCTACCTCAATTCGTGTCCACATTTCCCCATGTGAAATAACAGTTAGTGCAGTCTACTGTCCACCAAAACATAATATAAAAAAACACCACTTTGAATCCTATTTCAGCACTTTAGGCACCAAATTTCTGGCAGGAGGAGATTACAATAGTAAAAACACGGCGTGGGGATCCCGACTAACCACCACAAAAGGAAGGGAGCTATTCAAACTCATTCAAGACAAAAGATATACATACTTATCTACGGGAACTCCAACATATTGGCCGACAGACAGAGATAAGTTACCGGATTTACTAGACTTTTTTGTCACAAACAATATTTCGCCAACCTATATGGACACCGGTAATAGCCACCTACAGCACATACCCATTATATATTCAACCTGTACCTAGACTACATAATTCGAAAACTGACTGGGACGAATATAGGCGCAATTTGTCATCAAATCTAAGGCTTAAAAACTCAAATGAAATTGAGGAAGCTACAAATAGTCTTATAAATACCCTTCAAGAAGCAGCCCAACAAGCTACTCCAATAGTAACATACAAAAAAGACATCACGAATATTCCTCTCGAAATTAAAAACTGGTAGCTGAAAAGAAAAGCACGAGCCAAATGGCAACGAACACACACCCCAGCAGACAAGAAAATATTGAACAGACTTAGTAATAAGCTGAAATCTAAATTAAAATCTCTGAGAGAAGAGTCACTCAAAGATTATTTATCTAACCTTAACCGTTATGACAATTCTATTTGAAACCGATCAAAGCTAAAAGCAAACCAATAATAACTCTTCCCTTTAAGAATGGAACAACCATCACAAGAACAGTGGGCAAAAGTGATAAGGAGAAAGCAGAAGTATTTGCGAAACACCTTGCCGATGTTTTTCAGCCGCACGAAATGACCCGGACGAGGAAATAATGGAAATATTAGAATCTCCCGTTTTAGCAACGCAACCAATTAAACCCGTCACACCTAAAGAAATAAAGGAGGAAATAAAACGCCTGAATGCAAAAAGCCCCGGGCATGGACCTTATAACAGCAAAATGCTTAAAGAACTGCCAAAAAGGCATAGTATTACTGACGTATATCTTTAATGCAATCCTCCGAATCCAATATTGGCCTCAAAATTAAAAACTGCCGAGATAATTTTAATCCTTAAGCCTGGAAAAGACCCAAATAGCGCAAAATCATATCGACCTATCAGCTTATTACCAGCTGTTTCAAAATTGCTTGAAAAACTAGTTCTTAAAAGAATCAATACTGAATGGATACCCGATTATCAATTTGGATTTCGACAGGCTCACTCGACCACCCAACAGTGTCATCGCATATCGCAAACTATCCTCGCCAGTTTAAACAACAAAGAATACTGCGTATCTGTATTCCTAGACGTAAGCCAGGCTTTCGACAGGGTCTGGCACCCAGGATTACTGTTTAAAATTAAAAAACTCATACCAGCGTTTTACAAACTACTTAAAACATACCTAAGTGATAGACACTTCAGAACAAAAGTAAGACAGGAAGTCTCAACTATACTCCCAATCAACTCTGGGGTACCACAGGGCAGTGTCCTGGGCCCGCTACTTTATCTCTTATTTACATCAGATCTTCCAGTTTCACCAAACATCACAATGGGCACATTTGCTGACGACACTGTCATACTGGCTAGCCACAATGTAGTCCTCAAGCACACACTCTAATACAAGATTATCTACATGTTCTAGAACACTGGCTTCAAAAGTGGAATGTAAAAGTAAACGAGACAAAATCTACTCATACCACATTTACCCTGAGAAAAGATCCGTGTCCACCCATATACCTAAACAACATAGTAATACCACAAACTGTGACAGTAAAATACCTGGGAATACACTTAGATTCCAAATTAAACTGGAGAGAACACATCTGCAAAAAAAGAAAGCAAATGGACCTAAAACAGAGAGAGCTGTATTGGTTGATCGGTAGAAAGTCTCCGCTATCTATAGAAAACAAACTATTGTTGTACAAATCAGTAATCAAACCCATATGGACGTATGGAATAGAACTATGGGGCTGTGCCAGCAAGTCCAATATCGAAATAATCCAAAGGTGCCAGTCCAAAATACTAAGAACGATAGTTAATGCCCCATGGTATATTGCAAATGAAATGATCCACAAGGATTTGAAGATACCAACTATAAAAGAAGTTGTCCATGAGAGAAGCACCACCCATCACCAAAAATTGGAAGCTCACACAAATCCTTTAATACAGCCCTTACTAGAAGACACAGCAATAAGAAGACTAAAAAGACAGTGGCCAGCTGACCTATAAATAGACTTAGAGAGCTCATCGCTGGATAAGATTTCATCATGTTATTAATCGATCTAAATCCTAAATTTAGATTGTAGGTTAACAAATTAGCTTATAGAATACCTTGTATTTTGATTGCTGATTGAATAAATAAAAAAAAAAGAAAATAATGTTTTTACAAATACGGCTCGATTTTGCAGATAATAGTTCTGATATTAGCTTTGAGTGCTTAAATTTTTTGGAGCATTGGCGCAGATTTTATTGTTGATGTAACCTTAAACATCAGTCTAATGTTATCAGATTGTATGATCTGGGAAAACAATTAAAAGTCTCCATTTCCAGAAAATTTCTCGCGCATGGCGCAATTGTATTGCAATTTGTGTAATATGTGGTGCCGTCTTGTTAAAAATAAAGATCGTCCTGGTCTAGAGCAACCACTACTAACCCAAAAAAGTTAGCCAGCAGTTTCCAAAAAAGCACACTATTTGCTGAAACGCTCGTGCTGTCGATCAATACGAACCAATAATGCCACATATCAAAAGTGCACCAAAATGTCACTCGTTGGGGATGAAGAGGTTTATCGACTATTTTTCCTGAATGTTCAGATCCCCATAAGCGACAGTTTTGCTTGTTTACATACTCAAAGAAGTGGAAATAATTTTCTCGTTAAATTTCTTGCATTTGGGCCTAGATCTTTGTGCAAGCTAGTCTGTGAAAGGCCCAGTTGTTGCAATTGTCTTGCAACAGATACATTCGGATCATCTGCTTTCGGCTACAGCAGTTATATTTCCAACCGATTCAACGATTTTGGGTCGTTACATCCGAAACTTGCCCGAAAAGCTCAAATTTTTCTATTAGTTTTACAATTGCTGTGCGTCAGGACGCCTCATTTCGACTGAAAAGCGTACGATACTTAAAAACTGTCTCCGCAAAATTTTCACCATAGTTACAGTGAATTTTCACAATTTTACGGTGACTCACATGTTGAAGAATGGTAGTTGTAACATTAGCATAACGACCCTTCTTTATGATTATATTATTACACGCTACTTTAGTTTTGTAGTTTTTTTAATATAAATGACCGTATTTTCTCATCTTGTTCATGCAAACATCAGTCTATATACGAAAGATTTCGTAAAGTTCATTTTTGTTTATTATAGCGCTTTCGTTAAACACTTTCTTCGCAGTATTTATTACCAATTAAAATTAGTTAAAAGTGCTTTTACTGTGTAAAATATACAAGCAAAGTTTAAAATGTAGAAGTCCTAATTATATCCAAATGAAAAAGTAATATTTTGATAGCCAAATTGGTTCGTTGTAGTCAAATTTTACTTATTAGCGCATAAGTTTTTTTGCATTATCATAGAATGAACCGTAGAAACTAATCAGGAAGTTCGAATATGAAAATATTATTTATGATGTAAAAATAAATAATTGGCTCATTTGTTTGTTAAAAAACTTCCAGTCGGGAAAAAAACAAGAAGAATATTATATTTACTTACTAAAAAGTATACCTTGTCAATATTCAATTTTCTTATTTTAAATTACAAAATACTCGTCTGATAAACTTACAAATCTTGCGACGTTAGTAATGGTAGGATTTTTCACAATTTTATGTACCATATTTTATTCCTTTTGTTATTTTGTTGTAATATTTTTCACACTATGGTTATTTCTGCGATTTTATTAATTTAATATTTACAGTGGGCTTAAGTCATACATAATACTGGTTTGTTTTCGAATAAATATTTATATTGTTATTCTCGTGCGTCCGACGATCCAAAAATAAAGCAAAATAATAAATAAGTAAGATGCTTATTTAATAGCAGCAAAGCTAATAACGGCTCTAAAAGTTTATTGTCCTAACTATATAAAGATATAATATTCACTATTGTAGTTGTGTACCTTAATTTGATAGCTGCTATAACGAGTTTAATTTGTGGAAATAGTGTAGTGGTGTAAACTGCAATTATTAAAACTGGCATAAAGGGTTACTGTTACTTGAATACGCTGTGAAGGTTGCTCAATAAGTGTATAAAGTTTTAAAATTATTCCACAGAGAGTGATTAAATGGAACTAAACCATACGATATAATTACACGATTAAAATATTGCGCGATATAGTTAGTTTTGTAGTTGCTACACAGTTATCCAAAGTTTAAGTTGCGTCCCAAAAAGGATGCAAACAGGATGCAAACAGGAAAACAAAGAATACAAGTCTAATACAAAGAGCCGATATAATCCCCAAAAATTAACATTTTTAACTTATAAATATAAAAAATGCCCAGTATTGCTCAATAGCTGTACTGGCTGTATATTATTCATCAGAAGATACAAATTTACCCGAACTGCTTGATGCAAATCTTTCAGTACGTCAGTAGAAACTTTGATTTATTTATGAAAATTGTCTTTGTTTTCCAAGATTATATCTTCACTTTTTAGGTGAATCACGACCTCTCTATTCAGCACTTTGGCGCTTTATTTTAGGGACATATTTGGTACCTTCAACTTCCATTTCCAACAATAATATTTAATACAAAACCGAAACCTTTTGTGCTACTCAAAGACACGGCTTCTCGATAATATGTTGTCACCGTATGCTCGCTGAATTATATTCCATGTTTTTTTTACAAGGGGCTTTTTTTAGTTTAACACAAAATATAAGATTAACTATCTGGTTGGAATCTGTATCCATCACGTCACTACTGTAA
This sequence comes from Sinelater perroti, assembly GCA_036346155.1. Classification (NCBI taxonomy): domain Eukaryota; kingdom Metazoa; phylum Arthropoda; class Insecta; order Coleoptera; family Elateridae; genus Sinelater; species Sinelater perroti. The sequence goes on from JARFIY010000046.1 coordinate 17,272,768, forward strand.
AGTTCAGCTCTACCATCTAGTTGGTTTACGTGAAACACTTGCAAGACCACGTCTATTTAGAACACACATCAAGTAATAGAATAACACCCTGTCTTGTGTTTGAATATTACAGGTAAAGACAAAGGTTGTAGTTATCTAGATAATAGATTAACCGATTAAGGAAATTATCTGTAGAGGTATTTCCGAAATGTGTACTGCATATTCTTTCCGCCTCAACTGTTGGGCTCTTAAGATTATGATTAGCAGTAGCGCTGATCTTTGCGTTGCCCAATTTGTCATTTGCTGCATGAATTCTAGTACTACATTATCTTTGCATGGGTCATTTCCATATTGTTTTAGCGGTTTATTGTCTCTTGCAAGAAAGCTAGTAACCGATCTTGTTCCTTTTAACTCTTTTAAGTAAAGAATAAAATCATAAAAGTGTGAGCCATTTAAAAACCATACCCCATTACGTCAAAATATATAGTTAACGCAGTATGTTGACTGTTAGGACCAGGATGTCTAAGAAACTCATTCAATTCGTGCACAATTTATAAAATTCTATTCGTAATTTACTGGAAATTTAAATACACGTTGTTGCTGGTTGGGTAAAGCTTTAGTTCATGGCCTTCATTAAATAGAAATCTTATAACAAAAGTGGTCATTAAAGCGACAAAGTTAGTGTCAAAAGCTTCAAGAAAGCTGCTGGTGTGGGAAAAGTTTAGCATGGTCATCATCCATTAAGTTGCTAACTTCCAAAGCTTCCAAAAAATTTCACCAGTGCGTTTTTCCTCATAACTTTTTTTCAGGCTCGACCTATTTTCTTCAAGTTTGGATACAAATTTTTGAATCTATTTCATCACGCTACAAACGTTCTCAGTTGAAGATGTTCAAAAATTTCAACAAAATTGACATATTTATCGAAATCAACAACAGAGCAGAAGAAAACGAATCATAAATGATCAAAAATCAACTATAATAATTTAACAATACCCAATAACGAGCAGCATAGCCTTTTGAATCAATAACGGCCTGGAAATGACGGGGCATAGAGTCGAGGAGCGACTGACTTCTCAACCAAATTCTTGGCTTTTTCTTTGTCAATCTTCTCTATAGTTCCTCCCAAAAGTTCTCAATGGGGTTTAAGTCCGGGATCTGGCTTGACTACTCCATTACAGTGATCATCTTCTTTCTAAACTAATCCTTGATATCCTTGGAGGCATGTTTCAGATGATGGTCTTGTTTTTAAAATAAATTGGCGCCCAAGATCAAGCATAGCATGACCTTCTCAGAAATAACTAGATAGACTTTTCTGTTTCATTATTTTGTGCAAGGGATCTACTCCTATCGCGCTGAATGCTCCCCAGACCATTATTAATCCGCCACCATTCTTGGCAGTCGAGATCGGATGATAAGGATAAAATCTTTTACCGATTGGACAATGGAAATACTTTATGCCATCGCTACCAAACAACATAATCCGGCTTTCATCCGACCAGAGTATGTCGATCCACTTTTGACCAGTCAATTGTAGATGACGACGGACGAACTCAAGGCGCGCCTTTCTGTTCTTCTCATTGATCAGTGGCTTAAAGACGGGACTACATCCAGCATAATTCAGTTAATGTTCCAGAATCCTTAAACCTCTTCAACAGCTCCATAACAGTAGTCTTCTGAGCACCAAACTGATTCCTTGATTAGAGAGTTCTTGGGGATGGCCCTATTGGATGGCCTTTCTCTTTTCATCTGACAACCAAAGATGCTTACGGGTATCAGCTAACAATTGCTAAAAAACCATACAATTAAGATGGCAGAAAATAAGCGAAAAGTACATTGAATGAAAATCGATTTCCAAAAATCGGCTAGATTTTTTGTTCGGTTGATCGGAATTTAGAAAACTTTTTCTTGGCAATAGTGAAACTCACACTAACATACTTCTAATATTTCAACCGTACAGGTAGAGTCTGTACAAAGTTATGACGAAAAATCGCACCGGTGAAATCTCTTTATCTTTAACCCATTTTTATTTTAAAACAAGAAATGTGTAATTGTAACTCTCAAAAATGTCTGAATTTATTAATTATTTAGAAACACAGACATTGCAAAAAAATTTAAAAATATCGAAAACAAAATGTTTCAATATAATGCTTACAGTATAAAGTGAGTAAATATTTTAAAATACTAAATTAACAGTTAATGATTTTTTTAAAATCTTTGAAAAATTGCCCATGTATGTGACAAATCTTAAATGCAATATTATTTCTAGTGCTGGACAATTTGTATTTAGTAAAGACGTCAGTAACTTTAGTATTTTATTAATTGCAACGCCATCGGTTATCCTTCTTTTACGGTATTTATATATAGTCATCCAAATTGAACTTTAGGCTTTGAATTGCGCGTCATTTGGTTTTTATGAACGTTAGGAGTTTGCGTTTGTACAGTCCATATCTAAATATACGGCAAAGTCATGATCATTCAAGTTTATTATGAAAACAGAAAATCAGTTTAGATTACACAAAGAAAACTTCGACCATTGTTTTGACATAATAATGTGCCAACTGAGCGTGAAATTTGTAACTTACTGCAAAAGTTTAAACCAAGTGGTATGCTTATCGACAAAGCAAGGGTTTGATATCAACGCAACGGTAATATTGCTGGAGTAAGTGAAAACCAAGTACGTCGGCATTCACAGCAATTGAATCTTCCATACGGCATTACACAATGCGTTTTAACAAAGGATCCGCATTTACAGACGTATAAAATTCAATTGACTCAAAAACTTAAAGAAACGGATCACTAAAACCCTGCACATTTGTGAATTGTGTTTTAGAGAATACAGCAGAAGACGCCGATTTTCGCAAAAAACTCATATTAAGCTCAGTTTTTTGTTAATTCAAGTCCTGTTTATGTAAAACCACTGCATACATATAAATGTACAGTTTGGTGTGCATTGCCCGTATTTTTGAGGACGAAGCTGACAACGTTGTTACTGTAAATTGTGTACGCTATAGCCAACTTTTTTCAATGAAACCAATGATTTAAACTAATGACGTGTGGTTTCAACAAGGTGGAGCCAGTTGTCCCACACTCACTTTACTTCAAACCAAATTTCCCAGTCGTGTTATCTTACAGAGAGGTAACATCGATTACTCATCGCAATCTTAATATTTATTAGATTCATTAGACTTTTTCCTCTGGGAATATTTGAAGGAGAGGTTTATGTCAACAAGCTTGCTGCGATTTCATCTTTAAAGAGAACATCAGACGTGTAACTGCTGAAATAGAGCCACATTTATGAAAACGAATTATGGAAAACTTTGCTAAAAGAATGTCAGCATGTCAGCGGAGTCGTAGAGGGCATTTGGCCGGCGTTATATTTTATACATAACTGCTAAATCTGCACTTTACAATGATAGCAATAAAATTTGGATTTTTTCAACGTTTAATTTAAATCGCCCTTATGAACTATCATTGCAGATGCTACCTTTTTATATTCACACAATATTTATAATTCAGTATAATCAAATCATCAATAAGTAAATAAAACAAGATTAAATTTAACTTTTAGAAGTTACAGCCTAGAGAGAAATTTTTATTCCCTTATAAATACAAGATTATGGAGAGTTTGTAGATGTTTAGTAATAATCTTTTCATGTTGTTTTTACAACTTTGTATAATCCCGAGATTTGTTAGAAATGACCGATCACATTTCTAGGGCAATTTGCAGAATTCTACCTTCAGTCTGGGGCAACCTACAAAAATAATTCCGCAAGACGCTCCCCAGCGCCCCGAACCCAACTCTCGGCTAATTTGATGGAGCAGCGATCAAGCCGGCCGCTATCTTTCCGAACCAAATTAATGTAATCAGTCGGACTAATCCAATTTTAATGCGCGCTTTAGAGCACCGCCGAAATTAAATTCCCTGCAATCAGCTTTTACTTTTATCAGCATTGGTATCGATTCCGCATTACGGCCCCACGCGCGCTCCGGCGGTGCAAAAGATGCAATATTCGGCTCGAGCGCCCTAAACATTTTTAAAATACCTCCCGGTGCAATATGCCGATATTTGCTCCTGTGTTATTGCGTCTCCAGACAGGTGCGCTCAAATTGCATTTTGAATAAAAACAACGCCAGCTAATGCGCGGCTCCTGTGATCCACTGCAGGGTCGAGGCAATTTCGCACTGCGACGGCGCTAGAAAATTAAATTACAGTTAATCGGACGGAAATAAGGGGATGTTTACCTGTTTTGATGTTAGGAATTAAATAAATAATGTCCGTTCGTTAAGATGAAGAATATATTAATCAGGCGTGTACAATTGCATTATTTACTACTAAACTAATTAAGTTCAATGAAATTCCAATTTTTCGCCACGCTAAGAGGGTGGCGACCTCTACTTGCGACTACGTGAAGCGAATATCATCGTTGGAGCACAAAATTCGCTATAAAAGGGAGACATCCGGTTGTGATCGCAATGTTTGCAGAACACTGAACAATACAATGTTTAGGATTATTAAAGCTGCAGCATTATAAAGTTTTGCCAGCGCAGATCGTAAATTTGCTTTCTCATTTTTGTTAAAAATATTTCTTTAAGACGGAACGTAAACATCTTGAAAGTCGGCGAGTAATTCTTCGCGAACTGCTCGCAAGAAGAGCGATAACGTTTAAGTGCAGTTTTAGTATTTCGGCAAACATCTACAGACCTGGCCGTAACGGCAGCAACATTGTTTGCTCCCCTAATAAGCGTGCATGCATGATAGCGCGCGGCAGTCCGACTGTTCAGCTCCTCGCGAGAGCTTTTCCTTCTCCGGCATTCCCCCGGATAAGCCCGACGAATCGGTATCGAAACTATTTTGTTGCGAGTAAATTAAGCCATTCCTCCAAGGTCTATTTGACGGCGCTAATGATGAAACTTCGGCGAGCGGGCTTCTGATAGCATATACAGAGTGACGCGCTTAATGATTATTAATCATGGGCCGAACTTCTTCCCAAGTATACAAAGCGGCCGCAAGCACGCAAGCCGCCCGCTGTGACAAATGCCATCCTTTATGCCCGAAAACTGATTAAATACCGAAATACTATTACGCGCCTATACCGATTCGGCCCTAATGGAAAAACTCCGGGAGCAAGCGGCAAAGTTGGGGAGCGCATCGCCCGAATGTTTTTCCACGGTTCGTTAGGCCGATTTTCAGTGCCGGTTTCCAGCGAAGTTTCTGGTTACTTTCGGCCACTATTTATATGCCGTGGAAGCGCCTTTCTTCCGAGCTCGGCTCGGTTCCAATTATATAAATCAGAATTACTGAAGATATTGCAATCTCGGCGACATAATGGAAATTTTAATTAAAGCTCGCGCGCTCAAAAATTAATTTTTGAGCAACGGCAACAAGTTTTGGGGAATTTGCATGTTATTATGTTGTTCAACTCGATTTGCATCGGCAAAGCTGGGTCGGCCTATAGACGCAAGAACTAAATTAACCGATTTATATACTACAAAAAATAGTAATCATGTACTGCTTATACATATGTCTGATAAGCAACGCTTGGTAGGCTCTTTTAAATTATTCTTACGTTAATTTAAGGGTTAAATAGCAGTTTTAATTGTGATTTTTCTATCATTAGCAGAGATAACAAGAGTTGTACTTTTCCATTATTCTCTAATTCATTATGTTTATTTACAATTAATTTTTGTAATTTTCTCGTGTAATCAGTCAACCGCTTTTATTAATTTCTGTTTCCATAAATATTGTGATAGTTTATTTTATAGTATACGACAATGCGTATTATGCAGTTGAATCATTTAAACGCTTCAGCTGAATAATGACAAAAAGCTAATAACAATATAACAAGCCAAATTTTGAGATTAAGTACTGAAAAAAATAAAATATTCAAAAGGTGCCCGTATGAACAACAATACTGTGTGCAATAAAGTTTTTTTGTAATCCAAATAATTCGTGTTTTTTGAGCGCGATGATTTAGTGGACCTGTTAAAATTGAACCTACAAGGTACGCCAAGAAAGTAATGAGGCTGATTCCAGAAAATTCGTTTAATTCAAGATGCAAGGTGATTTAAATATAACCAGGATTGATTTTTTTACGAAAAAAACAAATTGTCAAACACTTGTTAGCCTTCAACAATAGTCCCATCCGGAGTCAACGTTTTGGAAGCATCTTGATGCCCTTTCAATAAAGGTTTTTGGTTGGCAACGTATCCACTCACGCACAGTCTGTATGACGGCGTCGTTGTCCGCAAACCGCATGCCTAATAAGTCTGATTTGGGCCTTTGGAACAGGTAGAAATCGCTTGGGGGAAAATCGGGACTGCACTGTGACAGAAGATTTCATTTCAATTTCTGGAAGGTTTCTATTGGTGTTTTGGCCGTATGCGGGCGTGCCTTTCCACTTGGCTTCCGCTTGGATCAGATCTGTTTCTTCACGTCTGTTCCCAGGAGGACTGAGTAATAAGCATTGTCTCTTCTGGCACTCTGCCAGTGCCAGAAGAACGTTGCCATCACTTTTCTTACCGAACTGTTCTTTTGCGTTCTTTTGGGTTTGGAAGAACTGGTTTGCCGCCACTCGTGTGATAACTGCTGAGACTGGGGAATGAAGTAGTGCACCCACGTTTCGTCAGTGGTTACAATAGACTTCAAAAATGCACCATCTGGACTGGCAGCTTGCATGCGCACCATTTTGTTCACGTCCGTCAAAGTGCGTGGTACTCACTGTATATTTTTACGATGTTTTCTACACTAACAACACTGATGGAAGCATTGCTCCAAGTTTCTTGATAGTCTGCAGATCAATGTTTGGCTCGGTAACAGATGTTCGCGGTCAACGATTATGCGGTTAGTTCTCCATGTTTTCTCTGTCCTCTCTGAATCACTACTCAAACACGCGGGTTTGTAAGAGACAGTCTGTGCCATACTGTTCTTGGCGTCTGTAGTAAATTGAGCGGACGGAAGTTTTTCCAACAAGAAATTTGATTACAATGCGTTGTTCTACGCTGTGCGGTACCTTCTGTTTGCTCGTCACTCCAACAACTCTCAAACAGGTTCTAACCCAAGCAGGAGGCAGGGTGGAGGTTGTGGCTCCACTCTCTCAAGGACGCTCAGCTGCTACGAGTGCGGTTTGTTTACACACAAATGAGTCTCGGTTATATCCTTAATATCCTTGAGCATCAATATATCCTTGCAAGCGGTTTTGGCATGTGTCGTAGCTCATCTAGAAGTCTCGAAATGAAATAGTCCCGAAGTGGTGTTCTTTTAATTTAGATTTGAGCCACAGAAGCAAAAATAAAGTCGACACGAATAGGTCCGAACTGTAGGGATATTGATATAGCGTTGCCATGGTTTATTTTGCCAGAAACTCTTTTACTAGCAACAACGCATGGTTGGGCTCATTGTCATGGTCAAGAACCCAGGTGTGGGTGATCTCCGAACTCTTTTTTAGCCGTTTAAGCACTTGCACGTAAAATGCAGCGTTAGCTACCTGTCCGGATGGTACAAACTCCTTATGACAACACCTTTAGAGTCAAAAAAGGCAACGAGCATTGCTCTCATCTATGATATGCTTATTCCAGTATTATTTGGTCGAGACGACTCGGTAGTGTAACTCAGAGCTTTGCCTTTTCGTCTCCAGATCGTACTTAAAAATCCAGGTCTCAGTTACCTAATTGTCACTGTTTTCAAAAAATTAGCCTCACTTCTCACGGTCCAAAAGTGCACGAAAAATCGACAGATGGTTTTTCTCCTGTTTGTTGGTCAAAACTTTGGGAGCCGTGCATTGTCCGTCCATGACGTCCTATCTTTCTTCTATTAACGATTTGTGGCACCTAAACATTTGAATTTTTCATAAAGCATCCTTTTGTAGGCTTTCTGTATCTTAGCAACCGTTTAAGTTACAAATTTTTTAAGGTTGAAGTAAAAAAGTCATTTATCTGACATCCCCCACCAACGTCGAGTCCGACTCTTCTGTTGAAACCAAGAAAATTGGTCTCATTGTTTTCGGATGTACCTTGTATTCCCAAAATTTAATGAGGGCATGTAACTTGTATATCTGCTTGAAAGCTTAATTCTTCATCTTTCTATATGCAAAGGGTACCAATTTTAAACTAAACGGGATCACCGGCTTCAAAAAAGCTTTGATGTGCCTGAAAACGTTTATAATTAAGTTTCTAATATAAAACATCAAAAAGAACAGCTTATTGTTGATTGGTGTTGTCACCCATCATTTTTTCTAAAATTCTGACGATTATTCCAGTTTACTTTGAGTTTCAGTGTTTTAATTAGTATGATCGAAAGAGCAATGCGTATTTACTTTTGAAGTGTCTTTAAGAGTAGGTATATTGTTAAATATTCCTTCCCTCTTTCTATTTTCGTAACATTTTTAAGTTTACTATCAATTATGACCTTTTTTATTCTTATTTTGTTGTTAAGGTATTTATCATCGTCATCATTATCATAGAACAGCGTCATAGAGTCCACTTCAATTTAGGACATATGGGGCAAAACGCGTCAACTGCCCCAGGGCTAGGCGCAGGCGACCGCGCAAGCGCCAAACACGACGTTTTCATCTCGTCGTTTCGGCCTCAAAAAATTAATAAAAAAAATGATTTGACAACACATTCTTACGTATTTTTTTCTCAGCTTATAGTTAATAAAAAAAATAGGGGTTTTTTGTTTTTTTAGAGTATTTAAACGCCACGAACGCGAATCACTTCGACTGTATTCACTAAATAATGTAAACAACAGTCATTTAAAGTGGATTAACAATTGGTAAGTCATAGATATGTTAATAGCAATAATTTATTTATTAAGTAATTTCGTTAATCACCGAATACCATTGGAAAGCTGAGAAAAAAATACGTAAGAATGTGTTGTCAAATCATTTTTTTATTAATTTTTTAAGGCCGAAACGACGAGATGAAAACGTCGTGTTTGGCGCTTGCGCGGTCACCTGCGGTAGCGCTGGGGCAGTTGACGCGTTTTGCCCCATACGTCTCTTCAAGATTCTTCTACTCAGTCTGGTCTTGTGCCTTTCTTGACTACTGGGTTCTTTTTGATATGTTATTCTTCCAGCAAGCTATCGAGCTTTCTCTGTTTTGCTTGATTGTTTGAGATTTCCATAAGGTCAACTTTTTACTCTATTTTCCGTCTATGTAACAGTTGGGCTGAAAAGTTCGTAGGCTAACATAGTAAAACACATTTTTTTGGTAAAATTCGATTTTATTATTCAACATAGTTGCCTTCGAGGGCGATACAACGATTATAGCGGTCATGCAATTTTTCGATACCATTTTTATAGTACGATTTCTCTTTAACCTTAAAATAGGCCTCACTCTTAGCGATTACTTCTTCATTAGTGCTGAATTTTTTTCCAGCGAGCATTATTTTGAGGTTTGCAAACAGGAAAAAGTCACTGGGGGCCAGATCTGGAGAATATGGTGGATGGTGAAGCAATTCGTAGCCTGATTCGTGCAATTTTGCCATAGTTTTCATTGACTTGTGGCACGGTGCATTGTCTCGATGAAACAGCACATTTTTCTTCTTCAAATGGGGCCGTTTTTCGTGATTTCATCCTTCAAACGCTCCAACAAAGCTATGTAATAATCGCTGTTGATGGTCTGGCCCTTTTCAAGATAATCAATGAATATTATACCTTGCGCATCCCAGAATACTGATGCCTCAATCTTGCCAGCCGACTGTTGCGTCTTTCCTCGCTTTGGATTTGGTTCATCGCGTGCAGTCCACTCGGCTGACTGTCGATTGGACTCTGGAGTGTAGTGATAAAACCATGTTTCATCTATTGTCACATATCGACGGAAAAATTCGTTATTATTACGGTGGAATATCGCTAAACATTGCTCCGAGTCATCGACACGTTGAAAGTTTTGCTCGATTGTGAGCTCGCGCGGCACCCACTTTGCACACAGCTTTCGCATGTCCAAATATTCATGCACGATATGTCCAACACGCTCTTTTAATATCTTCAGAGTCTCAGCTATCTCGATTAACTTTAATTTACTGTCATTCATAATTATTTTGTGAACTTTTTTTATATTTTCGTCCGTTACAGCCTCTTTCGGGCGTCCACTACGTGTATCGCCTTCGGTGCTCATTTCGCCCCGTTTAAATTTAGCAAACAACTTCTCAACGATTTATTTTCCTGGCGCAGAGTCCGAATAATGTTTATCAAGTCAAGCTTTGGCTTCAACAGTATTTTTTTTCATGTTAAAGTAATGTTTCATTAACACACGAAATTATTTTTTATCCAGTTTTTTTACAATAACAGAAGTTACTTCACTCACAATGCTATATATCACGAACCAATTGTCCGACAGCTGCCAAATTTATACACGTATTGTTTGAAAGTTAGTACTAACTAAAAATCGTATGGATTTAATTCTAGTAACACCATCTATGTGTCAGCCTACGAACTTTTCAGCCCAACTGTTATAGAGTAGCCTGCCCACATCCATTTTTGTTTAGCTACTTTCTTCACTACATCCTTGACTTTTATTCTTTTTCTTATCCATGGCTTGTTTTTTCTGTCTAGTAGCCTGCTTTCTAACATCGCTCTTTTCGCATTCCTTTGAGTCACCCTCAGTTTTTCCATGTATTTTTTCGCTAACACCCAAGTCTTAGAAGTATATGTTAGGATAGGAAGTACGCATTGATTGAATATCCTTGTGGTTTGGATGTGTGAATGTTCTTTTAAAAACATTTTTTAATTTACCAAAAGCCGACCATTCAAGTTGAATTATTCGATTTAACGATATTCTGGTCCAACGAATATTTTGTAAGAGTCCATATCCGAAAACCATGCCTTCAAATAGATGAGATGCACTAGACAAAACGTTTGTTTCTTAAATATATAAGGCTCCTTTTATTTTTTACTATTTCACTTGATTTACCAAATGCTATCCAAATAAGTTTCCTTCTGTTGATTTTGGACGTTTACTTTTTTGGTTCTAACATTATTGTATGACTACTCACATGCTCTAAACGTGTAGAGAATTTTTTATTATTATATTAGAATTTTCTTTGCATACTACTTTACTTTTTGGATGTTTATTATCAGACATGTTTTTGATACAAATAGATTAACATTAAAATGCCACGTTTGTTAAGGGAGGGTAAGCAAAAGGGAGGGGAGCAAAAGGTAAGGTGTGGTAATAACAACAAGCGTAGATAAGTGTTATTTTGAAAGTTAGTCACTAGATAAATTAAACAAATATCCGTGTCAAACAAGACCACCTAATAGAATAATACTAAAAGTATGACATTACGTAATAAATATACCAGACAGGAGTGTAATAATATGACAAAATTTAAAATATCACATTTCTTAATAGACATATATTCCTAAATAATGCAGACCTTTAGATTATTCTTAGTCCTAACACAACAACTAGAAAGTGTCTATGATATGAAAAACTCAAAGTTTTATATTTATAAGTACGCACCTTATATAAACAACAGAGTGTTTATTCCTTAAATAGAAAAAAAGCTGATTTTAAAGCAATTAAATGAATTGGATAAATATTAGAACACAAATTTTAGAGAACTGTAAGATTACATGAAATAAAATAATAAAATCTTATTTATAGAACAAAATAATGTAATTCTGTAAAAAATGTATTTGTTAGGGCGAGTTTGATAAAAAATTACTGAGATAGAAATAGGATATATGTAAAAATAACGGACTAGATAATGGAACTTGACAATATCGTATTGTCTTGAGCCTTTTTCTTTGCGTTCCTTTTGCTTTATGATAAATAAAGTATTGAGCTAGGCTTGCAGAAAATACCCCATAATATTATCTGGCCGTCCGTAAATCGAATAAGAAATATATCAGACGAAGAATCTTTAAATAACTGAAGAAGCACGAGTAAATTTCTAAATAAGTATTAAAGCGAACCGTTAATTTTTATATTAGTTTCAACAACAACGAACTTATTTTATGAATTTTACGAGAATGATCGTGCACGTTGCCTTAATCAGAGCTGGTTACGCGAAAATGTACTATGTGCAAAGTATCTGGATCTGAAGCCTCACAAGAGCCCCCAGAACGACGGACATAACATGCATTTGGAAAAAAATTATGTAGAAGCAACAGCATTATAAAATAAGGGTTGTACAATTTTAACGCTATCTTGAAGAAAGCCATGATGTTATTAACAATAAAAAGATCACTCGTGGCAAAGCCCCTAAGTAATAGATATATTTAATAAATGTAGTTATATTTCTCCACTCTCCTATCCAATCTTTTTCATTTTTCGATTATGCCTAGCTGTTTTTCCCTATCCTTCTGAACGAACTTGCCGATTATCAAATTTAATTGAGAAGTTGACACAATTCTATTAAAATCCAACACGAAATATAAATATAAACATAATATATAATAACGGTAAGGCCCCAACGCTCCGCGTGGAAGCACGGTCTGCAAACTGAGAGGTTAGGCTGTCTCTTTCTGCCCGGTCGTCGCGCACCCTCTCTGATGCGGGGCGATGTGGCAAGCACCGCGCCTTAGACGACCGCCATTATTATCCCTTGTTCCAGTGAACGCAGGTACTCAATTATTTTTAGTGTCTGAGTAGGCCACTCGCCAGGCATCAGAGAGCACCGTGAATGGAACCCGGATCCGTCCGCATCGCAGTCTGCGCCTTAATCGCTTGGACCACTCTGGCGACAGCCCAACATAATATATGCTAATAATCATAGTTCAGACTTTATAAACAATTTTTTTCAATAATTTTTATAAAACATGAGAAGCTGGTAAACTTCAAAATACTTTCTCTTTCGACTCTTATTGAAATATAAATTATGATTAATTATCGATAGCAATATGTATAAAGATTATAATAATCATTACAAATAATTCATTAAGATAATAATAAAATAAATGAAATAAATGAATACCCTAAGTGAACAGAAAGCTTTTTCTCTTAGATCGTTAATAACAAATTTGTCAAATTGTCTTATTATTATTATTTCTATATCAATAGTTGAGCCAGCATCTCCGGTTTTAAACGAAGCTATTCGGTTAATCAATTTAATGTTTTCTTGTATTTTAAACAACAAAAAGCATAAAACAGCTGGGGAGAGCTATTTTAAAATATCTAATTTTCTTGAAGGTTGGTGCGAACGTGCTAGGTGTCCTGTATTCACTAGTTCCTACCTGCCAGCTTTATTTTCTCTGCTCAAACTTAAATACTTGCACCTGTGGTGGTGCTTCGCTAAGGTTTCTAGAAATTTTCATATTTGTTTCAACCAACCAGCGTAATAATATATAGAAAAATATCCTTTTTTCAACTGTATAATCAAATTCGGTAACCTTAAGACTTTAATTTTTTTTAAATTTATTTATAGCTTACAATCTGTCATAAAATTGACATTTAGTAATTGTTTCAACAGTATATATTACAGGACATGATGAGAAACGTTCCAGCGAACATTTTTCCGAAGTTAACCGTTACAGTTTGATTGCACTACACCTCACTTTTACGCGAACCGTGTTGGTAAATCGAGAGGCTTGAATCTCTTAAGCCGTGGCTCGTCATCGTCGGGATCCAGGAGGTGTTCTACTAATGCGTTTGGGTGAGCACTAAGTTTGTCATGATAACGAACACTACACTTGTGTATTTCTTCAGTCACAGTTGATAGTCCTAAATCTTGCCGAATTATTTCATTTGGTAGAAACCATGGGGCGTTGACTAAGCATCGCAGTACCTTTGACTGGAACCGCCTTATAATGTCGATGTTCGATCTACTAGCTGTTCCCCAGAGCTGTATCCCATATGACCAAATTGGACGAATAATTGTCTTATAGAGTAGTATTTTGCTCTCCAGTAACAATTGTGATTTCCGCCCCAGGAGCCAATACATTTTTTGGAGTTTTAGACCCAAGTGTTTACGCTTTGTAAATATTTGCTTTCTCCACGTTAGCCGTCTGTCCAGGTGCATACCTAGGTACTTAACTGTTTCGATCTGTGGGATTTGTTTGTTGTTTATGATTACAGTGGGGCAATTTCCTCTTCTAGTTGTAAACGTTACTTGGGTTGATTTTGATTCATTTATATGAATACGCCATTTTTTAAACCATTCCGTTAGATTATTTAAATGGGACTGTAACTTCTCGGATGCTATGTTTGGGTCTACATGTGATGATAATATTGCTGTGTCGTCAGCGAATGTGGCAACTGTAGTACTTGTTGATGTCGGAAGGTCAGCTGTAAATATGATGTACAACAGCGATCCCAACACGCTTCCCCGAGGGACACCAGCTTTGACAGGAAAGACTTTAATGAAATATATTTCTAGAGTATATAATTTTTTGTGTTCCTCTCTGTATCTGGCGTTGTCATGACGTACTTACATGGCACACATTATTGGGGATGACAATGTGAAACGTCAAACGCGATTATCATAAAATCAAAAATAAAATATTTTTACCACAACTGTGCCCTAAATGTCCAGTTGAACATCTAGATTGTTGTTTTTCCAAAGATTATGCAGCTTTATATGACTTGGTTACGATCGGATTTGCAGGGCTTGCAAGCCAATCACCCTCTTTACATAACTTTAGTTTTCAATGCTTTTATATAGCAGGTTGAGCGATCTGAAACATAGAAATGATCCCCAATACGAGGAATTGTGCATTTAGGAAAAGTTTCGGAATGTGTTCACATTTTATTAGTTTTACTACTGAATCTGCTAATCTTACTGAAAGTTTTTTAATACTTTTCTAATTTTATCGTTAAATTTTCAAAACAGAAGATCAAATAATTTTTATAGCTTTTTGTTGTGCACAGGCTACTCGTGCATTCTTTTATATAGAAATTTAATTTTTACCCGTTTTACTAGAATATTGCAGAAAGGTTAAACTCTGTAAAATAGTTTTATTTGGGAGAGAAGTAGTGGTTTCTTTAGAGACAATCGCGATGTATTGTATTGCGTAAAAAGCTGTTTCCTTACTGCGTTCATCACAAAGCCCTACTTTAAAAAGCATCAAAGCCGATTTGAATAAAATATTCAATATAGAACATATGTTGTTGCACCGGCTGTGTACCCATATCTACCTTCTTATATCCCATCTTTGTGTACAGTCTTCACTGGTGTTAACGTAAAATGGGTCACTGAAAATACACCATTTCATATATTTATATCAAGATTAAATTTATTGAAAATTGACGAGTTATATCGATAACTTTTTATAAAAGAAATTCGCAAATAATAGATAACGTAGTTTGGTTTATAATTTTATACTACAAAAGTGTAACTGCATTTTACAATACAGAAATTCAGCATAAAACTGTCGGTATACTTAAAAATATACCGATTGATATCAGCTGACTATTTTTGTAATTATTATCGTTGACCTACGTCATGAGATTTTCATCGAACACAGATAATAATAAGGAGCAGTTACTACAGTCTACCTCACAGCAACATTTTCTGTTGATGGAGTTGTGACGTTTTTTAATTATAACAAATAATTGCAAAACAATGTAATGGCAAAATATTGGTAAAAACATTAAGAATTATTTATTTGCATTAAAGTCTTTAAACAATTTGAAAATAAGCAATAAAAAACTGTGAAGATATTTATCTTCTCTCATTCCACTGAAGGGAAGCCTTCTGCTCTTGGTGAGGGTAGAATAGTTTCATAACATTCTGGTACCTGTTTTAGAATTGTGAAGAATTCTCGGCACTACGAGGTGCATTCAAGCTATAACGCCTCCGAATTTTTTTCTCAGGACTGGGAACAGACAGAAACATGCGGTTTGTTTTAAAATACGCGCGCACTCTTTGTGAATGCGCGACAGAGATGGCAGCACTGCACAATGCACAGGATTCTAGCGATAGTGGGGACTGTTTTTGATGCTTAAATAATACATGATGTGACACCGATTGAAATCCATCACTAGTTGAGTGAGACATGTGGTGATGGTGTTATGGATGTGTCTAATGTGCGTTTGTGGGTGCGACAGTTCAAAGAAGTTGTATCCTGTGACAACAAATCCAGACAATAGCGGCCTCGCACCAGCCGGTCTGACGACATGATCAAGCAAGTGGAGAAACTCGCGAAAAGTGCGAAAATTGTCCTCCAGGTGGGTGCCACGAATACTGACTACTTTGAAGTAATTTCTCAGTAGTAATATCATGCTCTCTACTCACTGATTTGGCTCCTAGCGACTTTTGGCTGTTTCCAACGATGAAAATCACTGTCCGTGATCGTAAAAACACTAGTCGTGCCGCTACTGCATCAGCGATTTTCCAGTGGTCAAAGAACTCCTAAAGAAGCGTTTGCATTAGCCATGGAATCGTGGTGTCAACGTTGTCAAAAATGTGTACGGCTGCAGGGAGATTATATCGAGAAGTGACACAAGTTTCCCAGTTTTCATGTGATTAATTTGTGAGAAAAAAATCGTACTTATGGCTTTTCAAGCGAGTCTTATCGAGGATTGTTGTTAGACCAGTTTGCCGCTCATCATGTGCCCTTCTTTATGATTGCAATTTTTTTCATCAGAAAAAGGATTGCAGATGTAGTCTACCTCACTGATTTTAAGTCTTCTTGCTCTGTATTTTTTTCGATTAATCACAGGTAAATTTCCATTTTCAAACTTCTTCTTTCGTCAGTTTCTTTTACCTTCTCACATGTTGGATTTGGGTTACATATTCTCCCCTTTGTTCATACATTCCTTACACCCCTTCCTGGATGCTGCCTCTAGTTTTTTGCCGTTTCCTTTTCCTGCATTTTTCCCTGGCTTTCCTCTCCTTTTTTGTAATTTTTTGCTTCCTATATTCTTTTTACTAACTTATTAAGGTTTATCCTTGCCAAGTGACTGTACCAATTTAATTGTCTTTATTTTATTTTATTTATTATTTTTCTTGTTTGACCGTTTCCTTATGAATTTGTTGGTGACCATATCCCATTTCGCCTTACTAGCAATTTTCCTTAGATGCTTTATTTTTATTGCATCTATCTTTCTTCTGCATTATTTAGTTTTCATTTGCGTTAACTAGTGTTGATAAGATTATGGCATTATAGATTCTCAGTTTGGTTTCGTTATTCAATTTTTTTTCTAATATTTCCTTTAGTGTATAGTACAAAGTACTTGATTTGCTCGCCTTATTTGACAATTGTAGATCTTGGTTCTCATCATTTGTTATTATAATTCCTAGATGATCGTATGTCGTTACTGTCTCAAGGTTTGTGCCTTTGTATTTTATTTGTGTGTTATTCAATTCTCTCTTAATTATAATCATTATTTTACTTTTCTGTGTGTTTATTTCCATTTTCAGTAATTCGATCTCTTCCGTCCATATATTAGCCTTTGCAACTTTCTCTTTGAATCCGCTGAGTACATTAATGCGTTCATTTTTACTAGTTCTATCCTTTAATATCCTATTATAGTTCGTAGGTGTTTCGTTCTTTCCCGGATACTTTTAATCAGCTTATTCATTGCTATTGTAAATAGGAGGCTGAAGCTGTTTGTTTGTCTAATTTTTTTCTTTTGCTCAAACCTTTCTGTTCTTCTTCCTGTTATCTGTACTTTTCCTTTCACTTTTTTGTAGGTGCTACGCACAATTTGAATAGTGGGTTCGGAATATTGATTTCATTCGAGCAGTTCTATATCATTTCACTCTCTATTGAGTCGAATGTTACGCTTAGGTCTACATATGCCAGGATAATTTCTTCTCTACTCTTTAGACTTCTCTTTATTACTCTTCTTATTATATAGATATTGTCATTCTTTTGTCTTCGCGGCATAAATGCTGCTTGTTCTTCTATCTCCTTTTTTACTAGTTATCTTACATTTTTATCTATTATTTTTGTATAGATTTTAAAATTTGTAGATGCTAGGCATACCGCTCTATAGTTGTCACACTTTAATTGTTCTTCTTTCTTGTGAATTGATTTTTCTCTTGTTTCCTATACAAGTACTACAAATTTTCTAGAACCAGTCTATGCCTTCTTATCGTAAATATTCAATCAATTCTGGATCTATTTTGTCTTTTCCTTCTGCTTTTCCTGTTTTTATATTTTTTATCGCTTCTATTACTTCTCCCTTCTGGTGTTTTCTATTTCTGATAATTTTTGTCTTGGTCTTTGTTTTGTTTCTTTTATTCTATTGTAGTGTTAAATTGGTCTTCGTAATATTGTCTTGACAACTCCAAAATATTTTCTATATTTGTGTGTAAGTTGTTTTTTACTCCCATGGTTTGTTTTCTTTTCTCTCCCTTTATAACTCTTACTCTAACCCAAAATTATTAGTTGTCTAGTTTTTCTGCTGCTCATTTCCACAGTTTTCCCAACCTTTTCTTTTTGCTTCTCTGATCATTGTCTTGACTTGTCTCTTTATTTTACTGCATTTTCCTTTACCCTTTTCGTTCTTAGTCTCAAGATACCTTTGCCTGATCGTATTTCCCCAACTTTTTCTTCTTTGTTTAGTGTTGCTACATTTTATTTTATTGGGTCTATTTTCAAACAAAAATTGTTAGATCTTCCATATCATGCCGTAAACTTCCAAAACTTCCTGAAATTTACCCTGACGGATGAATTGTCGGCAATTCTAAGGGGTTATCATGGTGGTTTAATCACCTGTTCTCTTCATTGCACGCTCAATCACTGAGTGAACTCCATCTTCTTCTATATGGGTGTACCTCAGGCAATATTCTGAATAACCGAAGGTAGCTCGTCATGACAGTTTTGTTCTCTGGGAAAATAGTCGCTTCTGTTTAGTGTCCACTTTAAAATGCAAAACGAAACCTTACCAGCGCCTCGTGTCCCGACCGTTTCATCCTACATGATACATGATTTTCCATTAGTGGAATTTGAAATAGTTCGATTAAGATTCCACAGTTTTCTCAAATAAAACGATTGTGAGTTGGTTAAGTAGGGTGTTTTGCATGGCTGCTCAGTCAAGAGTCAAGTTAAGATCGTTTACCTTTCAAGTAGCTTACAATATACAACTATATGAAATTGGCGTTTTTAATCTTCTTCACATATTAAAGTTACGACAGTTTATCACTAGACAATATTATATTCTTTGAGTTAGTTGCGATACTAATCTTAAAATCATTAATTTAGTAGTTTTACCTTTGGGTGCTGAATTAAGAGTTTAACGTGTAAAAGATTCAAATTATACAATATTTTCAGAAGAACATCGCCAGGCTTTCAGCAAGTAGGGGAATAAGAAGATTTAGAATGAAACTTAACCTGCACGCGACATTATGAGCGATGGTACAAGACGTGGAAGTAAAAAATGACAACTCACTTTAGTAATAATCTCGCCGAAACGAAGCGTGAAGAGCACATAACCAGTGGAAGATATACGGCAGGGAGATCAAATTGAGCATAAAATTTAAATGAACTTTCTAAAAGGGATGTAGAGAAATTTAGCGGCAAAGTGGGAAGCACGGCCGAGCAGGGCGGCAAAAAAGCGACGATAAGCAGCGGCATGTCTAATTTGCGGTCCGGAATTTCGCTGTTATTGTCTCCCGAGCCCGCGAAATATATTGCGGAACGCGCGGGAGGGCCCGTGCCTCCCTTGCAGCGCGGAGTTAATGTGCGCGCATTTTTCCGCCAACCAATAAAGCAACATCCCCCGAAATGAAATCGCATATTTCAGGACGATCTGCGGCCACTTCGGCGAAGCCTCCGAAGCGGTGCTCGGCGGCACCTTGTGCCGATTAATCGATAGCAGGCGAAATGGAAAGAGTGCTCCGGCTGTTATCGCGCGCGATTCGGGCGGCATGAAAGTAAATTTGGTCGTTTAACGGAATCGGGGGCATGATTACACCGCACGCGCCGCGCTCAACTGCCGCAGCGGGGCACCTGAGAGATCATGGTTTGTTATGGGATCCGATACGGCCCCGGCTGCAGATCGAGCCGACGCCGAAGACGGCCGGGAGCATCTGAATCGAGCGCTTTATTTAAAAAATTGAATTCCCGGATGCCGGGTTTAATAAAAGAAAGGAGCGGATGTGAGCTGTAACGAGATAAAGCCCGCGAATATGTACAAAGCGAACAAAAGCACCGAAATTTTGACACTTTACGAGCCTTCCGGATATTTTGTCGCGGGCTCAGCGCCGCTTGCGGCTTCCAAATATCGCGAAATATAAGTAAACGGATTCCGCATAAGAGAGAGCGAACGGTATTGAACACTTTATACGGCTTCGTCCCACAAAAAGCTCCGGCTGCTCGCTGGAAGGTATTGGGATTCGAAATTGAAAGACACCCATTATAAATTCGCGGCCCATGCGCCTTAAAAACCCAACTGGAACAACAGCTCGCGAGCGCTAAGCATCTTGGCGTGCATTCCAAGCACACCAGGGCACAAAATCATGCTTCAGCATCATAAAACTCTTGATGCTATTCCTAAATATTTTAGAACACAATGCACAGTGCTCCGGCCTTGTCGTTTAGAGTAAGCGGGTTATAAAACTGCGCCTCTTTATGTCTCCTTCCGCTAAAATCTTATTAGTTTCAGTCTTTTATAAATGAATAACAATGAAATTTAAGAACTTCAATGCTAACGCTGCAAAATGTTTATGCAGCACTAAACATATAGTTCGAAATTGTTTTCGTAAGTTTCCGACGGCATTTGCTTGCGAAGTGCCGCAGTTGTCCTATAAACACCACATCTCACTTAAAAGTTAATCATAAAGGAGCACCCTTCAGCGTTGATAAAATAAATTAGAAGGTGGTTATTGTTTCACTAGTAGGTTAGTGCCTTTTTGCTATAGCAATTATAATGCAAATGTTCCTACGCAAACAGACGTAATAAATTAGAACTCCTAATTGCTGTTTATTATTAACACGCAACACGAAGCAAAGCAAAAGCTGGTTATATAAATTACCCAAAATAAAGGCAGAATATTTAAAAACTCTCGCCTGCAATCAAATTTTAGTTAAATACAGTTTGCATGACAAGGAAGTGACCATCGTCATTTGGTAAGAAGGCACCGCAGCGCCATTTATATTAATTTGATTAAATCTTTATTTTATCTTCTTTTTTGCAGCATACAGTTTGCTGACGCATTGTGTTATTAATGTTCGTGAATTCCTTATCTTTACAACGAGTGCAATGTTTTTAATGAATCATGCGAAAATACCGAAACTGACGTATAAAGCTGTAGCAAAATATATACTCACAATTCGGAAACATTCGTTAAAAAGTGGATAAAGCGCCATTTGGAGATTGGGAATGGAGACGATCTGCCGGAGATAAGAATAATCCGCATCACAACAACAAAGAAGGATAAAGCGATATTGAGTCTCTTTGAAGGCGGCCAGACCTTTCGCTGCGCTGTGCCTAAATCAAACCCCGCTAAATATAAAATTCGAGTCTTTTTAAATGCGATTAGAACTAGCCTGCGTAGAAAAAATTCTTTTTGATCAATTTTGAAGAAATTTTATTATCAGAAAAGCACATTGAAAACGACTGGGGTGGGCAAAGAAAAATTTGGGTTGGGGTGGGATCAATATTATCTTTACGAACGAGTCTTCTGTTTGGGTATGGTCTTTCTTATTAAAAGCATGCTTAGTGAAGAATAATAGCATTCTCCAGGGCACAGGCACAGTAGAGCACTTTGTAAAAGTGCAGTTTTGGGGATGTTTTTTTAAATGTAGTTTTTACAGTTGGTTTTTTCTTTAAATGCCAAGAAAATCTGCGTCATTTATCAGAAACGCTTGCTGAAGTCTACTGAAACGTTTTTTGGTTCTGAACAAGTTGTGAACTAGTTGAGTGTTGCAAGAAGACAATGACCTTAAACATTGCAGCAAACTGTGCAGTGCGCGGAAATAATGAAATGATGGAATGGTCAGCAAATAAAACTAAAGCACTGAAGAAATGGTTATGCAGGAAACCTCGCCCACCGCACAGAAAAAAGGTATGAAGCTATAATCACTAATGAAGGTGGCTGGACCAGATATTAGGTAATTAAGCAACAACTTTAAATGTATACTGTAATAAAAAAAGCATATCTCTATTTTTATTTTTTCAAGATTATGGCAATTAGTTTGTTATTGAGCAGACCGTATATTATTACCAAATAAATATGATGCCACATGATCTTTGTTTTACTTTTCCTTGTTATAAGCAACACATTCTCCCAAGTGTTGTTGAAATAGCATTTTTCGGCTTATTCCAATTATATCATAATTACTAGGAATGAGATTTGGCAAAGAAAGTGAATATTTTAGATAGTCGAATCCTGTCGCAGCAATTGCATTTGAGATTTGTTTGTTGGATGGAAATCGCAAGACTTGCTGGAACTTTGAATCATAATTTGGATCATAACAGTAGATATAACAATGATGGTATATTTTAATTTGATAATGCTTGACGCATCAAGAAATGTAACCTTGTAGTAAACTTTTAAAATTGCACATAAAGCGATACTTGCACAAGAAATCTGTTTGTGTCAATTGACAGAGTGAGAATAAAAAATAATAGCTAATTTTATTAATTTGCTATAAATGACTTATTTAACTAAGCAGGTTTTACAGTTCTTACCTTAAACGACCTCATGTCTTTATATAAAATTCCACTTTTACATAAAATATGTTAAAAATTATTTAAGTAAGTTAAATTTCAATTACAAATTAGCCAAATTTTAAGGTACTTTTACTAGAAGATAAAATCGATTCCAAAAAACGGCGAGTTCTCACTACCTCCGAGATGAGAATATGTAGTATAATTCTTTAATAGGAGTCGCTAGCTTTTCTTCATACTAAGACCATCCGTGCATAGGATGTGTCCTATAAGAGGTAAATCTGTCAAGAACACAACAGTTGATAAAAATTCTACTCCGGCAAGGTTAGCAACCCATTGGAGATGATACACAAATTTGCTCACAGAGTCAAATATCAGGCTTAGAATTGAACTGATAAAAACACGACGGGTCCAGTGAGAATATGGTTAAAAATAAATACTTATACGAAACAAAAATCAAGAAACAGCAATTCCGGAAGAACTCTATAAGATGCGATCAGAAGGTATTACTGGAGTTAGAAGAACACAATATCCACTTATGCAACGTTTGAAACTAAAAAAAAAGTACAATATGATATAATCTTGAGATTATACGCTGTTGTACATGAAGAGAAGCATGAAACGGTGACAGCAAGAGAAAACTGCTAGTTAACAAATATGAACGCAGTACAGAAGTCGTATGCTATATCAATGAAATAATCATTAAGGTAAGAATACAACTTCACAAAGGTAAGCTTTATATCTATAGTGTGTGCTCCCGACATAAATAAATCACTGAACGAAGTAGAATCCTCTTACGAAATACTACACTTAAGAATTGCCAAAATTCCAAAGGACCAGTTAACAGACAACAAAACAAAATAAAAAGGATGCAACTGAGCCATAATTAGTAGAATTGATTTAAAATTGTATGAAATAATACTAGGGGCGCATTAATCGTGTATTGTAATCCTTGGTTGGAATTTCTAAGGTAAGGTTAGTCAGAGTTAGATAAGAATTAATTGCTTTTATCCTCAAAAATAGTATATAAGGTAAATCACGCACACGGTTTATATATAAAAATTATACAAATAAACAATTATTAATGTCTCATAATTATATTCGTATCGACATGTTACAATATCTTGCTGATCAGCATTTATTATTGTTGTTGCGTATTTTTTTTGTATGCTGTCTTGGAATGCATAAGTTTGCAGTGGGGTAACACACAGCATTACATTTTTTGTTAAACTTAACAAGAGAGAAAGTAAAATTAGGAACATGTTAATTTCAGTTTTTGGAGAGTGACTTCATACAGAAAATAGCAATATAAATAAATAATAATAATAGAAAAAAGAAAAATAGTTAATGATAAAGAGAGGTTAGAATGCAAGAAGCACAACAAATGAAGTAAACATCTTTCGAAATACATTCAAGAAAGTTTTAATTAAAACACGTGCAAAAATAATTTTGAAGGAGTTAACCGTTGAACAAAAGTTTGCTGAGAATTTCGGAAAAGCAAAACAATGTTTTGAGTTGTTATTATTGATGATAAAACTTAAGCATCTTCATAGATAATATGGCAGTAACTCTGATGGTTGTTCCATAAAAAAGTTACAAAACTGCTTTGAAGATTGAACTAGGCGTTGATGTTGACGCACAGCTCACCAAGGGGTGTAGTCCAAAGGTAATCGTAGTGATATTTAGCAATTAGGTATGTAGTACTTTTTCTAAAAGTAGTTTATCCACTTAATTATCAGACTTCGTTAAACTAATCTAGAGTGTAGCTCTCAAAAGTTTGCGAGTAAGAAACCGTGCTTAAAGGAAGCAACAAGCCTGACACAGGCAATACACGTGAGGCTCCACGGTCCGTGTGGGATTACGGCCTACAAATTGAGAATTTCACTGCCTGATTGCGGCACACGATTTCTGATACGGGGGCCTATATGTCAACCATCGCGTCGTAGACAACTGTTTTATTACCCTTTCTTGGGAAATATCTGAGCCCCAAGAATAAATCCCAGTTCGTTCGCATCGTAATCACGTGCTTTCACCGCGCAACCACACTGGTGCTGACAGTAAGCATATATGGCTATAATTTTCGATATCACATTTACTATTCTTTTTAAAAATTGGTATAACAAAGCTAATCCACCATTGATTAGGGACAAATACTGCGCATAATGGCTTATTAAATGTATGATAAAGATAGATGAAAATACCATCAACGCAGCATCTCAGGAACGATGTCTGGCCTTAATGGTTTTTTTATCTTGCATTTCACCATATGAAATGTACATTGAGGAAAACATTACTGTGTTTTCCTTAAGTACCAAATTAGCAAGTAAGTTTACCATTATCTCACAGTGAGAAACAGTTTCACTTTCTAATTTTATTAAAAAAGTTATTACTTTTTCTTATTCTTGCTAGTGCCTTCAAGCAGACCGAACGTGCGTGCCGAGCTATACCTCAGTTATCACAACGGCGGAGCCGCAGCCGTAGCCTTGCTTAAGATTAGGCTAATTTATATATTTATTAATTTAATTTTGAAAACGCGTGTATATTTTAAAACGTTTTCATAATATTTAAAAGTGCGCATTATTAAGAATCCTATTACACTGCATGCGAGCGATAAACACTCGGGATCGGGAACATGTTTCTTCCACGAGTAACGCAGGACCTGGGACCCCACAATTTAACACTCAAGCCAATAATGGATTCGGAAAAAATGATAATTACTATAATTAGCTTATTGTGCAGTCATCAAACATACTAGGACAATCGTTTGTAAATACACAAATGCCACTAATGTACCCCAACCGATCCCCAGCGAATCAAGCACTTTTACTAGGATTCAATCAACAGCCAAGTCAAATAGCACCTTCATTCACACCAACTTATAATCAATTTCCACCTGTACTATCAGCACAGCAGATTAGTGCAAATTATAATTCTGTTAGCAGCAATATAAACTATAAAACCACAGAAGATAACTTAGCATGTGATGATAAAACAATGAACTACAATGAAACACAAAAGTAAACCAAACACACCTGGCAAATAGTAACCAAAAGATAAGAGCAAAACGATAAAATTCTTCTGAAATTGATGCCCAAATAGAAACTGCTAATCAGTTGTCACTTCTCTCTGAAAGCAATAACAACATGTCTAATACTTCAATTCCTCCAAAAAGAGAACCGAAACCTCCACCAATCTTTATATATGGGGTCTCAAATTACAAAGACATGATCGATAACTTAGCACAAGTAGTTGAAGAAAAAACTTACACTACCAAAACGTTAGCAAACAATACTCTTAAAATAAACCCCAACACTCCTGAAACCTATAGAAAACTCATCCGTCACGTTCGTGAAGAAGAAATTGTGCACCATTCATATCAGTTAAAACAAGATAGAGCATACCGTGTAGTCATAAGAGGCATCCACCCTTCTATTCC
Source organism: Sinelater perroti (assembly GCA_036346155.1). Lineage (NCBI taxonomy): Eukaryota > Metazoa > Arthropoda > Insecta > Coleoptera > Elateridae > Sinelater > Sinelater perroti. The sequence continues at coordinate 17,298,683 of JARFIY010000046.1, forward strand.
CCTACCAGAAATTACACAAGAACTCGAGAAAAAAGAACACAAAGTTCGTAATATTACAAATGTCAGGCATCGGGTTACTAAAGAGCCCTTACCTCTATTCTTTGTAGATCTCGAGCCACAAAACAATAATAAAGACATCTTTAAATTAGAATTTCTGTATCATTCTAAAATTCGAGTAGAAGCTCCAAGAAATAAAGGTGGGATCGTACAATGCACAAGATTCTAAGACTATGGACACACGAAAACCTATTGTAGGAAACCGTTTAAGTGTGTTAAATGCCGAGGACCACATAACACCTCTAGTTGCAGCAAATCTAAAAATACACCAGCAACATGTGCTCTATGCCAGAAAAATCATCCAGCGAACTACAAAGGCTGTAAAGTTTATCAAGACTTAATAAACAGAAACCATCACCTAAGACCAACCAGGCCCAGTCCTTTGTCACAAAATATTACAACTAATACTCCACTACATCAAACTTAATGATTTTAAGAATATGTTCAATCAATTACTCAACCAGAACAGTATGATTCTAACCATGCTGACAACAGTTATCAATAAATTAACTCAATAGCCCCTGCACTTAGAATTGCAGAATGGAACGCAAATGGCTTATCAAACCATATTCAGGAACTTACGCTATTTCTTAACATAAATAAAATTGATATCCTCCTAATCGCTGAAAGTCATTCAACACAAAGGACAACTCTTAAAATACCATACTATTCCATTTACTATGCTAACCATCCTGATGATGCGGCTCACGCAGGGTCTGCAATTATAATCAGATCTTCAATAAAAGATCACGTACTCCAACCATACATAACACACAAAATTCAAAGTGCCATCATAAAAGTAGATACTTTCCCCCGACCTATTACACTTGCTTCAATATATTGTCCACCACGTTATTCTATAACATGCCATATATACCTCGAGTTCTTCCAACGACTCGGCTCACACTTTGTAGTTGCCGAAGACTGTAATGCTAAAAATACAGCCTGGGGATCTAGGCTGATTACTCCTAAAGGCAGAACATTATTGAGAGTTTTAGAACTAAATAATTTCAACTATTTGTCGACTGGAGAGCCAACTTATTAGCCGACCGATCGAAATAAAATCCCCGACCTACATAGTGATATTGAATGCAATTTAGATCTGCACTCTGATCACAGTCCTGTAATAATAACTCTAAGCACCAGTATTATATGGAAGAAGCCACAACAGAGACTGTCTTCCAAAAAGACTGATTGGAACCTATTCCGTCAACATATCAACGATAATATATCACTAAATATCCGCTTAAAAGATAAGGAGGACATAGATGAAGCTGTGCAGTACCTAACTACGTTAATACAAAGCGCTTCCTGGACCTCTACTCCAGAACCCCATGGTCTCACCCGCAACAATCAGAACATTCCGCTTCATATTAGAGAATTGGTCATCGCAAAGCGCAGAGCTCGGCGCAGGTGGCAGACTACCAGGAATCCACTTGACAAAACTTATTTAAATCGAATAACGCACAATCTCCACAATGCTGTCCAAGAAGCAAAAAACGAATCCTTCGAACACTACATCGTCAATCTATCTACTGATGATCACTCCCTGTGGAACGCGACAAAGAAATTCAAAAGACCCATAGTATCTATTCCACCTCTACGAAAAGCTGATGGGAGCTGGGCGCGGACGAATATTGAAAAATCCAACAGATTCCCAGAACACCTTGCTAGTGTATTTTCCGCTCCTGATATCCTCAACGATGATGAAGATGATGTCGAAATACAAACATTCTTAAACGCCCTTGTCAGATGTCTCTTCCACCCAAGCCTATTTCACCTGCAGAAGTCAAAAGAAATAAGTCTCTTAAATCCTCATAAAGCTCCTGGATATGATCTCATTACAGGTGAAGTACTGTAAACTGCCCTAGAAAAGCTATTGTATTACTCACAACCATATATAACAGCATACTACGCCTGTGCTACTATCCGATACTATGGAAGTATGCAATAATAATCATGATACTGAAGCCAGGAAAACCTCCAACTGATGCCACTTCCTATAGGCCAATAAGCCTCCTTCCCGTAATGTCCAAAATTTTCGAAAAGCTTATCCTCACCAGAATTGCAAACGTAACACATATAGATGCCTTAATCCCTAACCACCAATTCGGCTTCAGACCCAATCACTCCACTATCCAACAATGCCATAGAATCGTTAATAAAATCAAAGAAAGCTTAGAAGCAAAACAAATGTGTATATCAGCATTTTTAGACGTAAAACAGGCGTTTTACAGGGTGTGGCATGCAGGCTTACTTTTCAAACTGAAACAACATTTACCAAATCAATTGTTCCTCATCCTTAAATCATACATGTCCAACAGTTACTTCCAAGTTAAATTCGAAGACTCATTATCTGACTACCAGACTATCAACTCTGGTGTACCCCAAGGAAGTGTTCTGGGACCTTTCTTGTACTTACTGTTTACCGCTGATATACCAGCCAGCGAGGATACACTACTAGCAACGTTCGCTGATGATACAGCCATCCTTTCTACAGATCTCGATCCGATACGAGCTTCTGCAAAATTGCAAGCTTATCTTGATCAACTCCAACTTTGGCTTACGCACTGGAAAATTAATCTAAACGTTGATAAGTCGTGTCAAGTCACGTTCACAACACGAAGAGCCGAATGTCCTCCTCTTACCTTCAATAACACTCCCATTCCTGTCAAAGGAGAAGTTAAATACCTCGGCCTTCATCTTGACGCAAAACTAACTTGGAGAACACACATTAATGCAAAAAGAGGTCAATTAGATTTAAAAGTGAGAAACATGTCTTGGTTACTAAATCGTAGATCTCAGCTCTCACTACAGAACAAACTCCTCATTTACAAAACCATTGTTAGGCCTATTTGGACATATGATGTTGAATTATGGGGCTGCAGCAAACCGTCTAATACAAAAATTTCACAAACCTTTCAATCTAAAGCCCTCATAATGTTACTAAATGCATCTTGGTATGTCTCCAACAACACCATACACGACGGCCTCAAAATACCGTTTCGACACGACGTCATCAGTGCGTACTCTGTTAAACATAAAAATCGAAGCATAACCCACAGCAACGAGCTAATCAGTGAACTGTTCAGACAACCATTGGAAAATAGAAGACTTAACAGAACATGGCCAGAAGACCTAGCTAGGTGAATCCAGAGCCGTCAATGGATGGCCCCTGACTGAATTTCTTTCAACCCATTTACTTATTATTTTATTAAGTAGATTGTAAATTTGCATTAATCCAATAAAAAAAAAATTTTTCTTAAATTACTAACGTAGCTCTAAAAATTTTTGTCATTGCGATAAATATTGTTCTCTTCTTCTTCTCTTATTCCACGTTAAGGTTGTCACACTATCTCTTCCTAGGCCTTCTCACACTTCGTTTTCCAACCAGCGTCTTATCTCTGGCAATCTTAACGATTCTGTTGTTGCTCATTCGGTTAATGTGATCATTCCATTAAATAGATGTAAATGCTTTCACTGCTGGTGCTATAGTGCATCGTGTGGTTGGTTCTCAGGTTATAAGGCCGTGGTCGGAGTTCAGAAACTCTTGACGTTTCGACCACAACTGGGCGGACATCTTCAGAAGAAAATCTTTTAAAAATTAAAGATTTGCAGCGCGAAACTTTTAGGTAGCTCTACAGCATCATAATATGAGATGTACTTCTTCAGTGGCTGACAATGGAGAGATTAAAAAGGAATGAAGTTTAATACGCAGAAAAAACTTTCAATTTTTATTGAAATGTAACTACAGAGGTTATAAACTTCTTCTGATTAGCCACTAGAACACCACCACTTGGTATTTTAGTACTAATGTTGGCAGATTGATCCAACCTAAAATGTTAATATTCCAAGTTCTTTTTTGATTTTCTTCATTGAAATGGCGTAATCATCCAATTTGGTAATGCAGTGTTAAACATTTTTCTGTTAAAATGCCATTTACTGATCGTTCCTTAAGTTTCTCAAATTGTTCATAGAACATTTAGGTCCAGAAGCTTTACTCAGAACGATCCTCGGAAAGTTTTTTATGTTACGAATAGTGTAATTACTATCGTTGTCTTTGTTTTTCTCTTCAAGTTCAAAGCATAATTTTTTCGGAAATTTGCGTTTGAGGATTGTTTTGTTGACAACTCAGCTAGAGTGCATCAGCCGGTGTTTTCAGAGGTTCAGGTTTGCTGTTATTCACATAGTCCCTAAACAAAATGCCTTCACATCAGATTACTTCAGGTGTAGCACCAGAGATCGAGATCCATTCATCTATGGCTTTGTTACTTTGTCCGGCTCTGCGGATTTTTCTTGTACATTAAACAATATCAAATTGAGACGCCCATACTGATGCTCCTCAATCGTACTCTTTGAAGAATTTACAGTCGAAATATTTTGATTGACGGTAGATCTTTCAGAGATGAGTTACAACCAAGGTATAAAAAGCAGATAACGTTCTGTTTTTAGCTTTCTGTAACACAATCCAGTGGATTAAAACCTTATGTAGGCTTTGCAAACTGGTGAAGTTCAATTGTCGCGCTAAAAATAAATGTTTTTGCAAAGCATATCCTTACGAACTTTATACTGTTTTATTTTTGATTCATTGTGTATCTTAAATTTTTAAAATGTTTCAAATTATTGAAATAAATAAAAGTGATTAACTATAACGGTTTGCTATTACAGATATTTCACTGCATAAAATTAATTTAATACATTGTTCTATTTTCCTGTTAGACGGCCTCTAAATTAAAAATGATAAATGCAAAAAATTAATTATTTATAATAACAACACAAACAAGGGCAATTCTTTGTATCGGAGGAACATGAAAAGAAAGGTGCATATGTTTGTGTTTAGAATAGGCAAATTATAAAGAAATCAGTACGGAGAGTATTTATCCAGACTTTTACATAAATAGAATAATAGATCTTCTCACAAGATGACAAAATACCATTGAAATAAATGACCAATATTATCAATCTTGAATTTCAGAAGTCTTTTTAATGGTAAATAATAATCGAAAATTTCAAATCCATCACAATAAAATCCACTTAGATAACATTACCAGTGTTGTGCAATATCTAAATATAAAGCATTTGTGATAGTGTTTACATTCAGACACGATAATTATATCAGTATCTAAGTAGTATATCCCCACTAGGTCCAAGGAAAAGGGGAAGACCCAAAAAAAGGATGGTTAAAACAAGTAGAAGAAGACATAAGAACATTGGGAATAACAGACTGGAAACTGAAATGCAAGGAAAGAACGGAGTGGAAGAAAATAACTCACCAGGACACACAGGATCTGTAATCAACCAAAGGAAAGAGGAGTAATCCCCCTCATAAATAGGATTCCAACTTGCGTCAGCCATAATCTTAAGATTGCACGGCTTGATGATGAAGTAGTATATTTTTAAAATGCTTTATTATCGATATGTAGATCAATTTTATGATATCTAGATAGTATTTATTTAAGTGACTTTTAAATACTTCGATGAATTTATTTTTATCGTATTTAGAAGGTAGTTCTAAGCATCGCTTTTCAACACAGAAAGTTAATGAACAAGCCTTGTAATACAATAATTTTAAATTATTTCAATTTAATCTTAAATTTAGTGTCCACTAATGTGACTTAAAAAATATCAAATTTATTAATTGTTTGATATGGAAACCTGCCTGCTCAAATCAATTTTGCCATTGGTGATAATGTGGAAATCTATAAGTTCATTAATACAAGGTGAATAAATTTTTGATTTTTTATTTTAACTATAAAATGACAAGGAAAGTAATATTTTGTCACTGTAACGAGTGCCTCAACAAGAGATTCAGTATTTGAATGTGCCACTATTTCGAAATTGGCGTGCCAAATTTTTTTTTTGTATCTAAAATCGTCGCATACGCGAAATTACGCACAGATCGTTTTAGAACAGAAAAACGCATAAAGTTGTGTAAACTTATGATGAAAATTTGTATAGCATGCTAAGTACGAGTTCTAACTTTGTATATCTTTTATGCAAGATCATGTGTTAAGATATAATATAATCTGCAAAACAATCACAAAATTCGAGATATAGGAGTCGGTTATAGACCTAGAAATTAGTTTACAATGTTTTTTTGGGATGAAAGGTCCAAATGGTAAATAAAAATCAGGAATTCAAAATTCAACAACTTTTAAAACAACAACGCTTTTCCAAAAGCTCGTTTCAATAAATTTTAACTAAGGATGTTCGTCACATACATAAAATATTCAGTAAATCCAAAAAACAATGGCTTTATTTCAAGAAAATAAGCCACAGTCAATAAACATGCTCAAATAAAACATTTATCAAATAACTAATAACAGTGAGCCGCAGTTATGCCAAAATATAATTTTCAATTTTTTCAAAAGTGTGATAATTTACAGTAAAAATCAAGGAAAGCTTTTATCAGGTATTATTTTCGAAATAAATTTCCCTAAATTTATAGTTCCTTTCTTGTTAATTGGAGACTTTATTCAAGAAAAACAAATAAAAAACTTCTTATAGTAAGAACCCATTATTAAATCATAGTATATAGTATAATTAGTATAATTAGGGCCGGCTGTCTTTTGGTTCCCTCCTGTATACGCGCTTGGCCTTGCCTGGCTCTGCGCTATTTTTCTCTCGCTTCGTTTTGAATTTAGTTGTGATAGTTTAGAAAGCGAGCGACCGGATTTAAATTTTCCGTAAGCCGAGAGCGTTTTGACTGAGAGTTTGCCGGTGTGTTTGATTGGCGACAGAAGTTTCCATTTCCGCGAAGGCTATTTTGTGGCGGAATTCGATGTTTTGTCGACCAGATTAACCTCTTCCCGGAGGCCCTTTTGTTTCCCGACTGTATTTCGGGAGTTGAAATTTTCCGGCGAGAAAAACTCGGTCCGATTTTCCTTTGCTTCTGACCCGGCGAAGAACCAAGAAGAAACGTTTGCACCAGAAAAGACACTACCGATCGGCTCCGCTGTTAAGATTGGGGTAACTTATCCTATCTTTTCACCCACCCTCTTATTGGATCCTGGATTCCCCAGGACCAACAGCACAGGAAAGCAATTATTGCAGAACAGCGCCGTTTTTCAACAGTTAGCGTTTAAGCCTTCGATTTTGTTTGAAGTTCCTTTGTTTAAATTTAAAATTACGATAGAGTCCACTTTTGGCTGTAACAATCCCATTAAATAATGCAATAATACTATTACTTTTATAAAATAGACCATTTTTTTTTAAATAAAATTGACGAGTTATCTAAATAATAACTAATGAGCGGTGTGGATTATACGAAATATATTATGAAAATGAATACCATTTTTTGAAATTTTGAACAAATTTTAATTTAAAAAGTTGTGCCGAGATGTTGAGCAAACGGAGGCTATGATAAGCATTCGGAAAAAAGACTATTTTTTCATAAATTTACTCTACCATGTTTTAAGTAAAAAAATTTAAAAAACTTGGTATTTAGTTTCACCTACTATTGGCACCTGTTCGACATAGTATATACTCTTCTTTCAAAATTTCAAGAACCCAAGCCCATGTTTTTAATTTGATAATCTGATCTAAACATTTTCCTTTGATTCGTTACTTTTCGTAGTTACATATGTTCATTTCAATGAGAGTTCGGTAAGGAGTCATCGTTATCAAAAGTAAGGAATTTCTCTTGAATTGAAATTCACGCAAGACTTTTGTGGCGTATCAGTAAATACTTTGGGCTTTATTTTCTTTTATATTTGAGTAGTGCTCTTCTTTAAAATCTATTGTGGATTTAGAAACAGATTATCTTGCATTTCCTCGTAAAGGCTTTGGGGTATCTAAAATAACTTGTTTGAGTTGTGACACACTCACAATATGTGGGCCTATCTGCCTTAAGAGATGTCGGCAATTGGTCAGTTATAATAATAAGTAAGAAATCTTCTTTTTGAAAATTCAATGAGTTTAATAGGTAGATTCCTACTTGGAAGAAGCCAACCTGAGAATTCCTTGAGTTAAATTCCAAGTATCACGTGCCGCTAACCAACTCAACTTATTGCAGATTAACAACGGCTCTTTTGAGTTAAACAGCATCCAGTTGTCAATTACAAAGTTGAAGTATGACTTCAAAGAACTATATGTTCAGAAACTGAAATCTTCTAAGCAATGTTAGATTCTTCCAAATCATTCGCTTATTTAAACCACTGTCATAGTTTCAGCAAAAAGCTTTTCGTGATCTTTGAAATCCTTCAAAAACATTTCAAAAGGATCTTGTCCATCCAACTTGATTTCAGCCATCATTCGAATATTTGCAAATCAAAATCCTTGAAGTTACAGGCAGAAGAGAAACAGTCAGGAATAGTGTTTTTTATGAAGTTATAAGCCATTATTATTATCACAAGACATCCCTGTTTCCGTAACCTTGCTCTTTTGAGTACTTTCTTTTTTGTTTTTAGTTAGGATCTATTTTGGCTTCTGCATAGTAACGGAACCCGTCTTATCAGAATTATACTTGTATCATAGAAAGAAATTGTATTCTAAAAATTTATCTTAAGTTGCAAACTCTTTGATATAGCATATATGTATGTGGTTGAAACTTGTTATCTTTAAAAGGTTGGTTTCTTCTGATGTCTAAGCTTAGCTCTGATTTGATATTCGGAAAACCTCTCAGCACATGTCTTAAGACCACTATTTTTTTAAATAACAATAATTAAACTCATGTTATTTGTAAAAAAATATTCACTAGAGGTTCCTCAATTTCTGTGGTTATAATTTTTGTTTTACATTGTCATATTTGAATATTGAAATATTTGAGATATCTGGAATTATACTGTTATTTGTAAATGGACTCTCTGTTTAGTTTTCTGTTTTTAATCATCTAAAAAATCTTTTAATGACATACATAATAAAAAATTTATATTAGGCAAAAATAAATCACTGTCAATTATAATATCAACTTAACTGCAAATAATTCAAAAAACCATAACTATTTATCTCGTTGCAGTAAGGGATGTCATAATTTGTAATATTATCAGCTAAATTTAAACATCTAAGTGGCGGATTCTTAAACATCTTTGAGAAAATAAAGTTTAGATATCTTTGTGTAATGGCAATTCTTTGGTTTCTAATTTTTATTTCTAATAAAGTATCTAAATATTGGTGTATAAATACAAGGGCAATTCGACAAAAAACATTAGTTTGCGCATGAGCAAAAAATAGGCGAAGATAGTGATCTCCATCTTGTGGAACTGTATGTGGAGAGGCAGGCGTGTAAATAGCCGCTCTCGTGGTGCGGTGTGGGAAACGTAGTACGGCCCGTATTGGAACGTCAACCGATAAGGCCAAAATCGTCCCTTAAACGGCCGTCGCGAAAGCGGATGGGGGCGGCTACCGATATCAACCAACGAGTATTGCCAAATCGCTCACCTGAATCGGCTTCGGCTTCGTCGGCGATGGTCCACGGTGGCCACCTTGCTGCGCTGTCTTCTTGTATGTTGCGGGTTGATAAGACACGACCGAACTGGCCGCGCTGCGGTGCTGGTATTTGCGGGATGTTAAGACACGACCGAATTGGCCGCGCTACGGAATGCTTATTTGCGGGTGTTAAGACACGACCGAATTGGCCGCGCTGCGGAATGCTTATTTGCGGGTGTTAAGACACGACCGAATTGGCCGCGCTGCGGATTGCGAATGTTGCCGGGCTTCGCGCCTGGCTTGGCGGTAGGTCTTTGCGGGCAATTTTCATTCGACAGCACCTTTCATATCAAAAGGTGCCGCCGACGGCGTATGCAGACTTGTCGGCTGAGCAAAAGCCCATATGCCGTTTTGTGTGCGATGGCAAAACGTAGCGGCAGATGTGAAAGCCGCCAGCATGCGCCGCCGCGATATAAAAGCGGTTCAAGGGCGAAAAGGCCGCCACACCAGTATGCAGTAATTTAAGAAACAGTTCGGAGCGATAAGAAAGTTGTGTTGCAATTTACTGGTTCCCTAAATCAATTTAAAATAAACGCTACCATAGAAAATCTCGCCAAATGTGAAGTGCGTGCAGTAATACAATTTCTATGGGAAAAAAACTACCAACAGCTGCGATTTATTGTGAATTGTGTAACATTTGCGGACCAAACATGATGGGTAAATGTGTCTTACATTGCATGTTTGAAGACGTACTAATATCCAAAATGAAACAAAAATCAGCGATAAAATTTGTAGAGAAAATTGACAAAAAGTCCCATTATACACACTAAAAAGTGATTTGCGTCTCATCGCTTTGATGATGACACTGCGCTTCAAGACGCTGTTGTAGGGTGGCTTCCTTTTTAGACGAAAGAGTTTTTTGTAGAAGAAATTTCAAAAACTTTGTAAGACGTTATAACAAGTGCTTTAATTTTCATGGCAATTGTAGGTTTCTAATGTCTATAATAAAGGTTCTGTATCTACGCATGCCAGTTATTGACAACTAATTGCTCTCGTACTAAATGAAAAAAATATTTTATTAGTATTTAGAGAGCAATTAGGCAAAGCAACTGATACCGTTTATCTAGATGTCGGTATCTAGTTACTAAGATTGAGAGTCCATACACAACACTAATATTGCTATCAATTAGTTGCAATATGTATGGCAGTTTAAAATTTTCGTTTGTTACCTGATGTAGTCTACGAATGTTAAATTAATTTTTGGTCTGTCGTTTATAAGATTTTATGTTACATTTGGACGAAGTTGTTAGAGAAAAAATTGTCGATTTTAAGTAGAAATGAAAATCTCGCCCCAAACACAGTGGAAATGGAACCGGCTTAATGTTGTTTACGCTCTTTATGCGATCGGCACCGCGGCCGTAATCTCCTGCGTAAACAGCAGTGCGGGAGCGCGCAAAAAGTCCTGGGCGCAAGTTATCTCGTATTCGCCGTCCTAATGTTGCGGCGACTGTTTGCTTCCCTAAATAACCATTAGGCTAACGCTCACTTTGTTCTCACCAGCGGCGCCGTGATGGCACGTGGAGTCATTTGAGCCGGATATGTTCTTGCGGGGGCGCCATAACACGGCCGAAACGACGCACTAACCCCATCCCAGGTGCATCCAGCCGCGCAGTTCCCGCTGCGCCCGCTGGTTTTTTAGCTCGCCGTCAAACCGAAAAGCCAATTTAAGTCACGCGCCCGGCCTTCAACTCATCTACCCGAACTCCAAGCGCGTCGCTTCGCGGCCCGAAGAAAGCTCCAGGTGGGCGCCGGAAAGCGGCGCGGCCCCGCTGCCGGTCTTTCGGCAATTAATGGGGCGAGTAAGCATATCAGATCCGGCAAAACAAACGTTGAATTTATATGCGATCCTAAAACAATATTTTCGGAGGGATTTGCATCGCGGCGAATTTATTTTTGCGAATCCAACGGGGCGAGATTCTCGGACAGGAAATTAAAGCGCTCCCTTCCGCCCGGGAAATTAATCAGGCCGCTAGATGTCGCCGAACGAAAATTTGTGTCGGCTGAAATGGGGCGGCTAAACGCCTGGTGAAAACATTCGATAGGACATTATCGGCTCGATTGGGTAGGTACATGTAATAACCGAGCCGTTTGACCAGAAATAGCACCTGCAGCTTAGAACGCTCGCAGGAAGCACACCCTACGAACGCGTGCTAAAGAGGGCCAGATAAGAGGATTCCAAAGAAAATAAAATCAAACCAGTAGCCGCTTTCTGTGTAACGAGATAGGCATCCGATAATAGCTCGCGAATGTGGAATTGCAGATGAGGCGAGACTCATCACTCTAAATTTTGACGGCCCGCAACAGCCTTAACCTCTCACTATTACTGGAATTGTTTTCGGATAGTCATTTATTATTTATTATCTCTCTAAAAGCCTCTTAGGGAGCTCGGGGAACTTCAGAGCTTATTTTAACTTTGACGAACTAATAACTCTAGAATATCCGACCGACAGTGCGACTAAACAGGCTGTTCTGGCATGCATAATAAGCTCGGCGAGTTCGCTACATGATTTTCATACAGCGTCAGGCAGCTAAAGCACAACCGGTATGAATGTGTGTAGGCGCTGCCTACTTTATGGCGATAGTCGGACTAATTTGCTAAGGCGAATGGCAATTACTAGAGTCGTTGCACAGATTGCGAGCATAATGGCCAGGTATCGATAAAATCTGGCATAACTCGGCTGTGCTAATACACCTGCAGGTGACGTTCGAAACTGCCACAGCGGGAGAAAGCAGATTAAGCTTTGGATTAAGGAAAGACATTATCAATTAATTTATGATTACGGCTGCCTTAGTGCGGTAAATTTAATAAGCACATTAATTTCAGCAACTCGAGCTTTAAACAGCTCAGTTAACCATTCCCTTTCATGAAGAAAAAATTGTGTCCTTGGAGCGTGAATTTTGCGAAACTTACTTATGTATGTTCGTGGTTTTTAGTTAACGTACAACATTGTTGCTCATATATTTTCATCATTTGCAATAGTTTTTTTTTTAAAACGCTTTATAACGTAAGTGCAGTATAATAAGCAATGCCATCACAGTTATGTTTTGAAAATAAATACTTCTTCTTCTTCCCTCTTATCCTTATGCCTTCCAGCGTCGGATTTATACGTCCCAGTCCTCTTTAACCCATTTCTACCATTATTTTCTGTTCCTTGCTAAACTTTTCATTTCGTTTATTGTTTTTCCTCTCACCTTTTCCAAATCAATAATTTTACTTATCCACTTCTTCCTGGGTCTTATTCTTTCTTCTTTTCTTCATACTACTGGCTTCGAACACTTTTCTACATATTCTCTATGGTTTCATTCGTTGTATGTGACCGTGCCATGTTAGCTGTTTCTTTTTGATTTTCTTTACTATTGGTTCCTATTGTAAAGTTTTTCCTATTTCCTCATTCCGTACTCTATCAAACTTTGTCTTATCTGCTATCCTTCTTAAGTGTTTCATTTCTATTTTCCAATATTGTCCTATGTATGCATAGTAGATCCTATCCCCTCTCTTCATTCTATTCCTTAATTCTGCTTCTATTCTGCCATCCTCTTTTATTATTGTTTCCAAATACTCAAATGCCCAGACTCTTTTCATATTACTCTCTTTGCACTTTACTTTTCTATTTTGTCCCCTCTCCTAGTTTTGATTCACTGTCATTGTTTTACTTTTCTTAATGTTGACCTCCATTTTTATTTTCTCTATTTCCTCCATCCATATTGTGAATAACTTTTGTAATTTATCATCCCTATCTACCATTATGACTATGTCATCTGCATACATTAGACTTTTTACCTTAACTGGTTCCAGATTTCTATATTCTATTATTGTGCCCAATCCTCTCGTTTTTTCTTTTAGATTTTTATTAGTTTACCAATTATTATTTTAAAAAGTAATGGGCTTAGGGTATCATCCTGTTTTATACCGTTCTCCATTTTGAATTCTCTTAATATCAGTCCAGCTGTTTGAATTTTTCCTTTAACTACTTTGTACATACTTCTGGTAGCTTCTATTAGTTTCGTTGTCAATTCTAGTTCCACTAAACATTCCATATCTAGAAAGGTTAACAATAGTTCATCTCCTTACTCTATTTTTTTATATTATATTCCTCAATATGCATACGTTGTCATTAATTTGTCTATTTCCCTAAATGTCCCTTGATCCTCTTCTAGTTTATTTTCCCTCCAAAATTCTGGTATACACTTTTAAGTACATCGAGGAGAGACAAATGGCTTTATAATTATCGCATATCGTCTGATCGCCTTTCTTACATATTGGAACTATCAAGTTCTTTTCCCAATCCTCCGGAATTTCCTTACTTCTTCAAGCCTTCTCACATATTTTTCAGGGTCATTCTTTACCATTTTTCTCATCCATTTTATCACCTGCTTTCCCAATCTTTATCTTTTTTAGTGAGTTTTGCAGTTCCTCTCTTGTTATACCTTTATCTGTTCTGTTTCTTTTCCCGATTCTTTCCTCTCTATTTGATTAAATTTCTTCGTTGCCTTCTTTATTTTTAGTCTTCTGCTCGAAATAGTCTTTCCATACTTCCAATATTGCTTTTTTGTCTGTTCTAATATGGTTATTTTTATCTCTAATTCCTCTAAATTCTTTTCGCTGGAAAATCTTAATGTTTTCTTTATTTATTAAATTAAATGTAAGATTCTTAAATATATAAATTATAATTTAAAAACAACGGTTATTTCATTTAATAGTCTAATTGTAAGCAGTCACATTTATATATCTATGGAAATTTGTTTTTTATACTATTTTTATTTAAGTTAGGAAGCCTTCTATGTAAGAAATACACAAATAAAATTCTTGCGCCTTTTCTGAAGCAAAGGATGATTAGGGATTTTTTTTTTGGAAAAGCAGGCGTTCGCATCTAAACAATTGGATAAAACATAAATTTCTGAACGCTATTGGTTACAAAAGATTCTTTTTTTGATTGAGATCAAAATAATGGGTCAGGTTGTTCTAAATGCCTTTTGTTCAATGTTTAATATTACAATTACAAGTTCCAAGTATTGTTAGCTATTGGCAGATGGAAAATAATTTGTGTTAGCAAAACCGTGAAGCAATACTTGAAGATTTCGGATTCCGTTGGTTTTATGATAGTTGGCTGAATACATTCGGAATTGGAGGTCTATGGAAAACTTAGTAGCGTTTTTAGATCCAACTTCCCATAGCACCTTAAAACTCGATGACTTATGCAGCAAAACGTAGAGCTTAACTAAAGGACTGATGAAGAAATTACAGATTGCACAGAAGGAAATGGAAAAATCAATGGTGAATGTAAGATTGCAAAACAGAAAGAAGAACGAATTGGATTAGCAAGGGTGATGGACGTGGCAGAATATGTAGGAAGACAGAAGTGGAGATGGGCTGGACATCTGATGAAAACAGGAGATGGAAGATTGACCAGATGTGTGACAGAATGGTGACCACGGGCAACTAAAAGGAACTCAAGAAGACCAAAAACACGGCGGAAGGATGATATTTAGAAAGTAGCAAGCGTGCAATGGATGGCAAAACGAGCAATAGATAGGAGTGGCAGAATATTGAAGAGGCGTACATCCAGAGATGGAGTGAAACACGCTGAAAAATGATGATAGCTGAATAACAAGAAAAGCAGCAGTTTTACTAATCAATGAACCATAAAACGTAAAATTAAATTTTACTTACTATACAGACTATGTATTACGACCTCCATTAGATATTTAATTAACTGCTTTATAACCTAAAGCTCTGACGCAAGTCCCATGGATTTTTCGCATTTAAACTTACAGAAGACAGATAACTGACAGAAGTCAGATTCATAAACAACGTATTTCTGTAAAAAAAATTTAATAAAAATTTACATTTTTTATTTTCTACAACAATATCTATCAGAGCGAATCCAAAAAGGTTCAAAAAAAATTTTGTAAAGCATTTGATTTTATTTTTCTAAAAATAGTATCTATTAAGACATGAACGATGCAAAGTAAAAGAAAATTGTCTAGGCATATATAAACAATTTTTATTATATTACCATTTTATAGACGACTTATAGTGTAGTCCGAAAATGAGAAACTGGACATCCTAGAATATTGTTGCGACAGGTAGAGAATGGCTATCAATCCTGAAAAAAGCTAGGTGGTCTTTTTCTCCACCAAGATGATTTAACGAACCTCAAGATCTTTAAAAAAGGGATGCACTATTGGAAATTCTGAACAGGAAATTTACTTAGAGATCTCATATCGACAGAGCAGTAACACTAGAGAAAAAGCAGCAAGATTGGCACTCGGCTCTCTCCTTCACTTTGGAAGATGACTTTCGACAAACAACAGGCTGCTTTTGTACAAAATCATGGTATTATAATGTACGAGTCGCAAACACTTATATCAATAAAGTTCAGGCCGTCTAGAATCGATCTTTACAGTCCATTTTCAAGGGCCCCGTCATAACGCCAAGATTCCTACGATCTAGGAGTTTATCAGCCAGACCTTCCAGGACTTCCAAGAAAATATCCAATACTACAGCAACACCATCGTCTATGGCCTATACAATTATGAAGTCGACAGAGGGGCCCCTCACAAGCGCCAAAAGGTCCCGTTACTTTTTCCATCTACCATCCATGCTAGGGCTAATCATGAGGATGAAGGTTATGAGCTAGACCTAGAGACTTCTAATTTTTCTGATTTTTTGGTTTAAATCTTCATAAAATGGAATATTTACTTTAGAAATAAATGATAAGTAACGAGGGCGATGTGCATCTGACCAATTAAGCTAAGGCTGATATAAAAATTCTGATAGTAAGACCATCTAAGACAGATAACATATCATATTCGAATAGTACGATCTGAAGTTTTAGTTTTTTTCTTGAGATAATATTATTTATAGAAATTCTTTATTAGCCGATGGGTTAATTAATAGCATAATTTTTGGCCAAAAGTTCTAAAAATTATGTACATTTATTTGTTAATTATTGATTATTATTATTTTGTTAACTATCAAAACGCTTTAAATGTAAAACCATGATTGTCCGACGTGCTATAATTTTAAATAATAAAATATCAATTAATATATACGATCTAAAGCAATATTTGTGTGCTATTAAAACTTTATTAAAATTTCAGTTTTAATGTAGTCTATAGATAGGATGTGGACGTTGGAAGTTTGCATTTGTACAGTTGATATCTAAACACACAACACAGCTTCACCAATATCACCAGGAACACAGTATAATTGCAAATTGGGTTTTGAGAATATAGCACTGATGTTGATTTTTGCAAAACAGCTCATATTGTGTGATAAAGCTCAT
This sequence comes from Sinelater perroti, assembly GCA_036346155.1. NCBI lineage: Eukaryota > Metazoa > Arthropoda > Insecta > Coleoptera > Elateridae > Sinelater > Sinelater perroti. Next base: position 17,315,455 of record JARFIY010000046.1, read on the forward strand.
TATTTTTGAAATGGCTTTGTAAATCATCAAAGTGTAGTAAATCATTGTGTAGTAAAAACTCACGCGTATTCACTAAAAACCAATGCATCCACAAAAATGCACTGTTTAGAGTAATGTGCGCTGGAGAAATCATTGGCTTGTACTTTTGGCGGACTTTTTTTTTAATGAAACCAACGTTTCGAATTTAAATGACATGTGGTTTCAACAAGATAAAGCCAGATATCACACAGCACGTGAAACACTTACTTTATTTGAAACCAAATTTCTTGGTCCTTTTATCGCAGAGGGATGACGTCGATTGGCCATCGCTATCTTGCGATCTAACCACATTAGCCTTTCCCTGGGCTATTTGAACAAAAGGGTTTATGTCAACAAACCTACTACTATTTAGGGCTAAAGGGAGAATATTAAACGTGTAATTGCTGAAGTAAAAAACCGTCATGGAAACTTCGTTAAAAGCGGAGTCGTGAAGGGCATTTTGCCAACATCATATTTAATACGTAACTGCCAAGTCTGCACTTTATTGTAGTGGCCAGAAAATTCAGATTGTTCCAATATTTTGGAAAACATTCAGAAAAAAAGTCCAATTTGGATAATCCTATGTTTGCCAGGATGTGATGTGCAGATGATCAACTCAACAAGTTTGAATGGTGATATTGTTTTAAGATCACGTTAAGCGTTTCTAGTTTAAAAATTGTGTTCGGCATTTTTACTAATGTTTTATAGAATTAGGCGTGTGTGCATTAAATTATTCTTTTCTAAAGATGTCGAACCGTTCCATTCTGCGAAATCGCACAACTTCATTTCAAGCGTAAACAATCCGCCGCTCACTGTCGGCGGAAGTTCATCAGATGCAATAACGCGGCGCAACAAAGGCGCTCACCCTCGCAAATCCGGAAAAATAACTGCCAATTGCTATTCATAGGGCCCTTCTTGCTGCGCCGCGGCAAGAATTTAAATTACACCCAGATATAAAACATTTCGGCTGAAGATGTTCCGGGTTGCTCGGCAGCTAATCTCGGAAATGCAGACACATCGCACGACGACGCGAAACCCGCCCGCCAAATTAAAAGTTTGCAGTTGCCAGGAGCCGGCTGCAGCCTGGCGCCTCTCGCAGGGCAAGTTAACTAAAAAGCTTATTACAGGAGAGGTGGCGCGCGGCGCCGGAAACAAGCCGCCGCTGAAATAATAAGAAAAGTTTCCAGGAGACGAGGAAATTGTTATTTCCGGGCCAATAATAACAAGGCGTTTTAAAAGGGCGGCGCGGCGGCTAGATATTAGCGCCGCGCGCTCATTTCCCTAAAACTGAACGGGCCGCCCGAATAAATTTCGGCAATTTCCCGTCCCACGGCTGCTCGCCGGGCCCGTGCCGCACTGCTGCCGGCCGCGTAACGGCCGGGCTAACGCTAACTACCTACCTTTGTTCGATAAGAACTTCACCTACTTCGAGAGGATATTCAAATGCCTGACCGTGGGAAGTCGTTTGGATGCTAAAGCGGCAGTTTCCTGAAAATACCCGCTTTTCGCGCGTTGTACTAAAGTTTGCTTTAGAATTGTGCTTTCCCTCGGAGTCTTTTTCTGTACACGCAAAGATAATAAAAGTGCAACATGTATGGCTATGAAGCAAAGGCTATCATGAAAGGTAATGCGCAATGCGGCTTGGACAGGAATAATCAACGGCGCCGGGCTATTTGAGTTCTGTGCAAGACGTGTGCTAATGACATTAAATATTTCAACGTCGTGTGCACAACAGCCACACGTGAGCACGCCGGGACAACATCGCCTATTAAAATTATTGCCTACTAAAGCCGGAACTATGCACAACATTCTGGCAGTAAAGTTTGTGGGACTGGCGGCAGATAAATACCAATTAGGTTATACGAGCAAAGAGCAACCAAACGGATTCCCAAAAAACAGTTCAGATCCTAAGCTGCAAATGATGATGGGATGCAATAATTGTATTAAATGGATAACTTTATTTAACTTTTAACGGTTATTCGGCGCCAAACATTTTTTGATCGTAATCAAAATAATTGTTTTTGTAGAAAAATACGCATTTGGTGCACATAAAAGCATATAAATTTAATTAAAGTAGAAAATGAAGTATAAAGATCAATTGCGTCCAGCCAATTTGTATAACATGGTTTATTATCGTTTTAGTTAATACAGTTAATACAGTACTTTTCATACAATACTCTACAGATATCAAATTTCTTTCGTTACAAACTTTAAACGGTATTTTGTAAATAAATAGACTTGAAGTAATTCCCATAATGGAGAATTGCATTAAAATTTATTGTAGTCATTCTTTAATTATCACTAATCGACTGTGCTTATTATAAAATACCTTGATAACCACGCCAGCGTTTGATTCATAATTGGGTAGCACAGCGTGGTAGGTGACAAAGTGACATACAAAGAAACGAAATGTAACAATAAACTCAAAAAAGTCAGAAGTGTTCCTCGTTTCACTGTTCATGTTAGTAAGTTTCCAACGTGGAAATTCATTATATTGGTTTAGCTTCGCGTTCGCAATATAGACCAAACGGTCGAAGAGTCTGACTAAGAGGTAGAGCAAGAAAAGGACAAAAATTTGTTCGTATTGTTGCTGTCAGCGATAGCTATAAAAGTCGCCAAATGTCTCATAGTCAAAGCGCTCACGAAGTTGTGTATAAGTCGAACTATACTGTTACAGAAATTTTATAACTTAGAATATATGCCGGGCCGCATTATTAGTTATACCGAAAAGACTGATCGCGCAAGTTAAGTCTGATGGCATTAAGACAGAAGAAGTGGGTGTAATAACCAAAGGCCTTGCATGTTTGTCATCCGAGTACGCAATATTGTTACCAATGTGGGATGAAAAACCAAAAGAAGAATATACCATGCTGAAACTTATCGCCAGTTTAATAAAGCATGAACTCGGACTCGATGCTTGTGTGGACAACACAATGCGTGTATCGACAGCTCTGAAAATGAAGAAGAATCTCTCGCTCAAACAATAAGAAGTTCAACCATAAATTCAATTTATTTAATTACGGTGATGTCGAAATCCGTAGAAGATAAAGAAGAAATTCGAAAGCACTAGAAGATCTGAAGATGAAGGCATGCATAACTATTAAGGCAACACTTCAACAGTGATTAGCCAACACCAGTGCCAGTGATGTCTTCAAAACCTTTACATCTGTTACTGAACCCAATTAGGTTCGATAACGGAGAAGCATTGAACGCCTGCGGCAAGGAAACGATACAAATATAGTTTAGGCTACCGACCAGCGTTATAAAATTAACCAGGACGAGCATCCTCTATACATCAGGAATTAAAAAAAATCTGTTTTTGTGGTCTTATCGCCACCATAATGAAGAATATGCATGCGATAAGGAGCAGAAACCTATATTAAGCAAGCGTCGCGCACGATGAGGATGCGATGCTATAAAGACTCGGTCACATTTTAATGAATTAATTGAAGTTTGTTACCAGCGTTATCAGTAGTTTACATCAATTGTGAAGATTGTCCTTTGAGAAAGCACGCGCGAGCGAACACAAGTCAAATAAATCCGGATAACTCATACATTCAGATTTCGAACCAATAAAAGTGTCATTGTCATTCAAAGATGACTATAATAATAATCTAACAGTGTACTTTTTAGAAACCAAAACTTAAGAAACTATGGTTAAATTATAAACTGAAACATTACAAAAGTTTCGCATGCTCAAAACTATCAATTGAATATGTGGACTTCAGAAAAGCGCTGGCGAAATAAACTAATGGTATCTCAATATCTCAAATTTGTTAAAACGTTTTTGAATTGCCCTACTGTCGACACTAACAGACAAAACCATAACTATATCCATCGCCAGTGATAGAAGAAGAGAAAGAAAGGATCAAAAATATATTATATCAACAAGCCACGGGAGTTCTCTTCTTAGCCCCAGCATCGCAAACAGACATATTGTTTAGTGTATGAGTTCTCAGTAAATTCTGGAGCTGGCGCTCTCAACAAGTACTGAAATATTTGAAAGACTAAAAACCTGGCTGTATTACCATAAGAATATGCCAGCGTTTGGATGGATCGGTTATTGTGGTCCAGACTGTAAAGGGTGTAGAGACGCCACGATCAACCGGAGGTTTTGTTCCTCTTTGTAGGTGGTACTATTGGCTGGATATTAACTACAGAAGAGCATGTCAAGAATATAGGTGAAAAGATATGGGTACTTTCGATATGGATCTGACAATATTGTGTTGTAACAATACGATTGGTTCTGAACCTAAAGTTCTGCACAAAGGACCAAACATATTGCTAAATATTCAATTGTATTTCAACAGATATACGCAGAAAGAAGGGTCATTTCGGTCCAATACATCGTGACGAAAGACCAGCTGGTTGATCTCCTGAACAAACGATTGCCAAAGGTCGTATTGGCTCGGTTGCGACTCGGTCTAAAATATCACACAAGCAAATGGGGTAATGGCTTAGACTTTTTTAAAAGAAACTTTACTTTTTTTCAGTTATATTTTGGCTCCAGATAATTGAGAAGTTAAATTATTAAAAATCTGAAGAATTGGTGTTTAATTCTTCTACAAGAAAACATTTAAAAAAGTGTCGGCAATGTAAAGCTCAAAATTAGCAGAAACGAAATAGATAGCAATAAATAAAGACAAAACAGCTACCAGAAATACAAAATTATAATAGTGTAACAAGTGTGTCGACGTTCTCGAGGACTGGTTTGATCGCTGGAGAATCCAGATCAATCCCGAGAAGAGCACCGCATTACTTTTTACGAGAAGAAAGCGACGAGAGAACCTGAGGCCAATCACCATTTTCGGGCGCGACATTTCCTGGAGGAAGGAAGTTAAATATCTCGGCGTAACCATGAACGCCAAGCTAACCTGGAGCGCGCGCACAGAAGTTGCCAGGAAAGCCGAAGCAGCGAGAGCGGCACTGGGCTCGCTGGATTACCCGAGGAGCAAGCTATCCCCAGAGAACAATCTAAGGGTTTACAAGACCGTCATAAGACCCATGATGACACACGCAGCACCGATCTGGGGATATGCTGCCAAAAGCCGCATTCAAAAATTACAAATAATACAAAACCGGGTATTGAGATCCATCTTTGGCGCTTCGTGGTAAGTCAGGAACACGATTCTCCATAAAGATGCTGAACTTCCCACAATCAGAGAATTTATCCAACAAGCGGCTACAAAACTGTATGAAAACATCAAAGGACATCCAAACCCAGCGGTCGAAACAGTAGAAAATTACGATCCGGAAATGCGCTGTCGCCGCAAGCTCCCGAAACAGGTAATTCTTCCGTAAACAAAACGGAAGCGGGATATACGGCCCAAACATTATCCCACGAGAGGTCACCAGACAGCGAAGAGGAGGTTAAGGGCCAGAATTCAGGGACTTCAAAATTGAGAAGAAATTAGTAGTAATAGTAGTAACAGTTAGCCGAACATCAGAAGGCAAAGTAAACAGTTTTATAGCGAGATAAATAATTATGTAGCTAAATACAGTTATATAAAGTGATTTAATATTAGTATATATAAATATTACTACATATCTTAATTACTTTAAATAAATTAAATAGATAATTTTAAATAGACAATACAGATTGCAATAAACTAATTTACGCATTCGTTAATTTTTTATTAGATGACTTTCTTCAGACATAACTACTAACAAAACATATTTGCTCGTTTACAGCGAATCAAATATTTCAAGTAAATTCTGAAAAGCTTTGCAACCGGTGGGTCTTTTGGGCGCACTTGTTGTGCTTAGCCTGCATGGGTATTTTCCTATGTGAATCCTTTTTAAATTCTAATTTTCAGCAGAATATTTACTAGTTTTTACTAGGCAGTGCATGCATTAGAAGCGTGTGGTTTTAACAACCAAATAGTTTGATATTTGCTATTTAAATCATTTACTGCATCTTTTAAATGTTTAACACATCTCCAAATGAGTTAAAAACACTGTATGTCTGCAATTTTAGTTTGTGTTTTCTGCCTCATAGAGTCTACTTTATGCAGCCATTAAGAGGTGAATTTTAAGCTTTGCATCGTTTACTTTTGTCATGTCTATATTCTATATAGCTTAAGCCTCCATTCATCATTGTTCTTATCACCCATCAACTATGATAATCCTTTGCTAATTAGGATATCCATTTATGTGGGTTTAGAGAGAATCAGATTTTATTACTTCGGATCGACAAATGTTAAATACACTTATTTAATTTTTTTTGATTCTTTGCGTTAAGGTCTACTTTACCAGCCATTAGAGGTGAATTTTAAGCTTTGCATCGTGTATATTTTGTCGATGTTTATTAACAATTTCTGCATCATAACTACTCCATTCATCATTGATTTCTAGTATATCATATACCTACATAGCTACATTAACTAATAGTATATACCTGTTATTTTACTACAAAATTATTAAGAAAAATTCAATTACTCATTTGCAAAAAATGAAATGTTATGGCCGGATTTTCTATTTGTTGTGATTTTTTGGTTTTAATTTGTTTCGTGTCTATTTAAGATTGCGTTGGAAGAAACTAAATTTCAAGTTTTGATAGGCCAACTTTCGACTAGAGATTTGTGATATCAAAGGCAAGAAAACAGTGAGCCAGTTGAACGTTTCAAGATCGTCGAATCCGATGACCTTAGCCTTGATCAAGCTCGTTCCAAAGTTGAACAATGACAATTTGTTGGTAGCTTTGGAAGATGGGTCGTCGTCAAGCAGTCGTGACCTGGCGCCAATACTAGGGATTTCATCTCGTCAAGCTGTGCTGAAGCATCTGGATCGGCTAGACTTTGTGCTTAAGAAGCTTCGGCAAGAACTCACCGAAGCGCAAGTCAAACAAACGAGTCGATATTTTTCGCCAGCTTCTCAGCAATCTATTGATTGATCTATTCTGGAAGCGCATCGTGACCTCGAACGAAAAGTGGGTCTATTTGGTCGATCACAATTATCAGAAGTGTTGGTTTCCGCGAGGCCCAGCTCCAGGAATAATTGTTGTTAAGTTTCATTTCAATTCGGGAATCAAAATTTAATTTTTTGCAACTCAGAAATTTTTAATTAAGTAACCTAAAATGGTTAAGTAAACAAAAAACGCGCATATAGTAATTCAGTTCATAAGAAAATGTTAATGAAATATCCAACAACCCACTTACTAAATCAAAATGGAACTATGTAATAACAATAACATTTATATTGAAACAGAAACTTATGTAAACCGAGACATCCTTGCGCACCCCCTTTAATGAGAACGTGACAAGCACCGCGTCTTAGACGACCGCACGAATGCCTCTCGTTCCAAGTTAACGCAGGTACTCAATTATTCTTACTGATCGAGTAGGCCACTCGCCAGGACCAAACTCGGTTCCGTTTCGCACAGCAGGCAAGTGCCTTAATCGCTCCAGCTACACTGCATATCATATCTACATTTTTAATGAATAAAAGGAATAAAGCAAAAAACTGAAAATTTCCCAGATTAAATGAAAGCAGCCCAAGCCACGGAATAAATAGGTGTAATAATTATTTGCATGATATGCCTTGGGTAAAGGGCGTAACGAATGGGCTCATTCTGTATTAATCCTCGTAGTGGAGGAACCTACACGGATTGTAATAACTATGTAACGGCAGGGGAATCCGGATTTGTGCAATTAAATACTAAACGTGACCTAAATAATTATATATATAATATATGCGTTGCATATTGCACCTAAACCTTTTTCACTCCTGAACTATGACAACAATGTAATTTGCTACTAATGTTAGTAATATCTGTACTAACAGTACAAAAACATATTTTAAATCAAAACGATTCCGAAAAATATCTAATACATCGGTTAATTATAAAACAGTAACTAATTGTCGTTACAAAATACCAGGAAAATTAAATAATTACACTAAAATTCTAATCAAAATAAATTGTTAAACTAAACATTAAAATTGAAATTCGAGAAAGATAGATCTGTAAAAGGAAACATTTTATATTAACATATATAATTAGTAACTCCTGATCGATTTTGTTGATGTTTGCAAAAAAAAATTATTAGCATTAACAGATGCCAAAAAATGTAAATTAGAATTTTTGGTCTCGACGCATAGATCAAACAATGGGAATTATTTGAGTAAATAAATTAAATGTATATTAAAAATAATGTACGATTGCATCATTATAATAAAAAAACTCAATTAAGTCACGCAATTCATGAAATTTAGGCGGAACATTAAAAATCATGTTTCCGTGCAACACCCGTCTAATATGCACGTTTATTCTTCTTCAATTAAAATAAACAATAAAGGGTGACAAGCAAAATGTTTAAGTACGCATTTTACAATGGAAAATGTAGCCATTAGGGTTACCTGAAGGATCATATTTAACTACCAAGTTCGTCGAAAACAGCAAAATTCACGATATGAAATAATTCAAGCGTATGTTGTTCATGTTATTTTCTAACAACAAAGTCTATTGAGAAGATTTATTTTAAGGTACTCATTCATTTTATTATCAGATTTCATGGTGCTTGATTACCACTTCGGTTGACTATTGAGAAATTTGCTCCAAGAGATCAAACCTTTATCGGGAAATAAGTAGCGAGTAACGAATAGAAAACATTTATGTGATTGGTTCATGATAATCAATACTACTTTAGAAGAGTTGAAAGCATTTTATTTAACGTCAAATGAAAGTTTTATATTAGAGCATAATTAAAATTAAATTGGCAACATCAGGGTTGCCCAGCATTTTAGTACAAATGTTCAATTTATAATTTACAATAAACTTGCACCGTTACAGACTCAGACTTTCGTTAACCAGAAGTTTAGCAATATACTTGCAAAAAACAAACGAAAAAGTAACAAGCGGCGAAAGAAAAGTTTCCGGGGCTTTTCATTAAACTTGCAGCCCAAGGTTTAAGCAACAATACAGCGAAAGACAATTGAAAAGTAAAGTAAAAATGTTCCATTAAGAAACAAAGGTTTCGGTTCATTCAAAGTTTCATTTACTTTTGCAGATAACAGCATTGTCAATGAGTGTTACTTCTCACCTAACGATCGGAGCAGGTGACACAACACAACCTTGTCGCAGAAATAATTGGACGGCTATTTACATAAAACGCCGCATATGTATTAGGAGCGCATATACATATAAATAAGCAAATTTTCTTCATCTGCGAGTCCAGAAATAAAGTCTCGCTTTGTTTGTTCGGATTAGTTTTAAGAATTAGTGGCATTTCAATTGGGTTATCCAGAATGTGCGTGCTGATTAGTAAGCAAAATTCCAAAGCAACATTTTTATGTATCGATGTTTATTCAATTATTTATTCACCAATTTGCTCTACAACCTTTTTCCTTCTTGCCGTTAAAATAATTTTCCAAAGACCTAAATAAATAAAAATCTAAAGATCCAATGCCTGATGTATGTGGCAGGTGGACCAGCAAATTTCAGCCAAGCTGCAAAATTTTTTTCGGGTAGTCAAAGAAACATGGGGACTAGTATTATCCTAATGGAATAAGACGCCTTTTTTAACAGCTATTTTTTTCTGAATCGCAATCTTTAATTCGTCCAGCTGCAAATAATACTTATTTGAATTTATCAACTGGTCGTTTGATAGGAGCTCATAATACAAGATTCCTTTTAGTACGAGCGGCAGGTAATAAATGAAGGGGGGTACCTGGAAAGTATTCCGAAGTCAATAATAATATAATAAAAATTATTAGGTTGTTATATTGCTTTATGTTTATAAGTTAGCTTCTATTTGATTCTACAAGAACAAAGCTGAACTTCTAATTCTGATACGTTATCGCTGGAAGCAGCAACTTTCATCGAAAGAAGCTGAAAAAGAAATTTGTGATGCTAAAGTCGAAGGAACAATCAGTTACAAAACCATGTCAAGATCGTACAAAAAGTTTGATTCTAGCGATCTCTGTCTTGAAGATCAGCCACATTCTGACCGACCATATATCCTGTATGACGGAGACTTGCAAGCATTCAGAACTTGGTCTGAAGAGGTGGGGGTCAAGCAAAAGACCAGAAGAAGGTATAAAGTCATCATTAAGAGCTTGATCTTGTCCACAAGAAGCCCTAACAAAATCCACTTAAGCTGACCGTAGCACGACCAATAAGCTAGTCGAAATTTATTGGTAGCGTGACAGAACTTTCTCTTCAACTTGATAAAATATAAAATTCAACAAGGATTAAAGGGCTTAGCTGGCTCAACTCAATATTTACAGTCTACGACAAGTAAGTGACCATTCTCATCTTATAAGGAAGCAACGCATCTGTGCTAATTTGTTTGAACCTTTATTTCCTGCTCTTTTCCACAGCATATAGTTTGCTGGCACATTGTGTTGTTGATGACGATGAATTCGTTTTTTACAATTAGTACAACATTTCTGAAGTAATACAAGGCAACGTTATTAGTGAATTATGCGAAGGAAACAAAACTGTCGGTAGGAATGTATACGATCCGTAGGAGAAGTGCATCTTTCTCTGCGTTGTGCCCAAATAAAACTTCCCAAGAAAGAAATTCCGGTCTCTCTAAATATAATTCGAAGCCACCCGCGTAAAAACCGCCCCTTTTTGATCAAATTTGAAGAACCCTTCTTATTAAAAAAGCTCGTAAAAAACGACTGGCGTGGATGAAAGAAAATTTGGATCGAGATTGGAACAATGTTATCTTGACGAACGAGTCCTTCTTATAGAAAGTGCGGCAGCGAAGGATAATATGCTTTCTTAGCAGACAGTAAAATACCCGGTAAAAGTGCACATTTGGGGATGCTTCTGTAAACGCGGTTTTGGTCATCTCTTTCTGTTTACGGACAATCTAAACGCCGAGAAAATGTGTACCATCTGCCAAAATGTAGATTGAAGTCTATTGAAAGTTTTTTTTTAATAACAAGTATTCTGCTGCAAGAAGACAATGGTCCTAAATATCGCAGCAAACTGCGCAGTGGGTGGGAACTATAAAATAACCCTGCTATGATGGAATAATCGATGTTAAATCCTTGGACAATATATGGGCATATATGAAAATAAAGTCCAAAGAAAAGAAAGCCAGTGTACACAGTGAAGCAGTTGTTATTCCAAATTAAGAAAATATTGGTATCTATGCTAAATGGCTATACACAAATTCTTTACCACGTTCACTTTATTATTGAACAGATTGTAGAAGTTATGTAAAACAAGATCAACGACACAGTGACTACAAACTACAATTAGAATTTAAGTTTCTCAATATTAAAAAAACAAGAACTTAAGCACAATACTAATGCTTTTTGATTTACCATATACATATTTTCAACTGGAATTAAAATTCCGGAAAGAACTGTAGCAATTTTGCTTTAAATTTATTTAGTTTCAATTATTTAAGGATATTTATGTAGGACTCTACATCTATGAAACAATTTATCTTGCAACAGAACCGTACATTTCGCTTCTAATACTCGGTACTATTTATACTAAGCTAGAAAATAAGACTGCCGAAAAACTACTTTCCAAGGCAGGCTCGCCAATCTTTACTACCATATTGTTTATGGGGCTTTGTAGTTCGGTTTGATAGTGGCTTCGCATTTTAGGTTTGCCTTGCAAGTTTAATTTTTGTCTTTTCTTACAAAAAGCTTTCATAACCTTCTTTATTAAACTAGCATTGATATTTTCGTGTTTAGCACAAATAAGTCTAAATATATTTAACATTTCTGTTGCTTTTAGGTTAGCCAAACTTTACCAGCTACATGATGCCATATTGGTAAAGACAGGACACGTTTCTACTGTAATCTTATTTCAGCAATGGGCATAAAGATGCTAAAGGCAAATGGGTACATCCAATTCGTTCATGTTTTGGAGAATTTATGAAAGTATTTTATTGAAGTGGGATGACAAAGAAAACCGGATTGCTGTAATAGCATTGCATGAGTGTGGTACTGAAAAAAGTATAATCTTTAAGACCTTCCATTCGCTCGGTATTAGCCGTATGTTTGTGTGGGGCTATAAAATTGTTTAATCAGACCGGAAGTGTCGAGGATCGTCCAAGATCTGGAAGATCACAGTTGCTTCGAGCTGCAGGTAGTCAGAGCCGCAAGTGGCCGAATTAAACAAAATCCTGTTGATGAACGGAAAACTGCCTCAGAAGATGCAAATTTCCAAATCTTCGATGTTTCGTATTAATAAGCAGGACCTAGGACTAGCTGCTTACAAAAGACACACGGAACATTTGCTGAGAAGCAAAGAGGTTGTTGGCTGAGTACGTGCATGATGGCCACAGAAATATTTTGATTATAAATGAAAAAATGTCTTCAACAAAATGGCTAGGTCGTCCGAAGAAGCATCTCAGCTAGTGCCATCATCCAACGCCGTAATGGTTTGATGTAAAGAAAGTCAAAACTTTGGCCGCTGTGCATCAACAGAATGTTTTTGAAATAATATTTTGCAGTAAAATCCTTGAATCACACACTCTTTCCAGGCGAGTTTTGAATCTTTCAGTAAGACTCCGCACTCGCCCACACGGTCTAGTCAAACTTGGATGAGCAGAAATATGCCCCATTTTCTAACAATAAAGAACTGGACTTCTGGTAGTTCAAATATCAATCCATTAGATTACAAATTATGGTCAGTTTTAGACATGATTTTTCAAAAATTTACTTAAACCTAATGTTAGTGCTTTGAAGCGAGTCATAACAACTGCAATCAATTCTTTTCCAGTTGATGTAATGCGTTATTCCATAGAAGGGGATCTGGACGTTTTAAAGCTTGTGTAGAGGCTAATAATGGCTATTTTAAATAAATTTGTTGTAATTATACGTGCCAATAATTATTTAATAAATCCTAAAAATATTATAAAAAACAGTTAATCGTTTCATTTTATTGTTCTAATCAGTATTACTACTGACTGCTCAGAACCTATCGTTAGCATTAAGGACAAGAATGGTCCGTTGTTACATATTCCCAGTGCGCTTGTATGGTCTAGAAGGTTGGACTTTAAATAAAGAAACTTCAAAGAGACTTGAAGCCTTCGAGCTATGGATTTATAGACGACTATTGAAAATCTCTTGGACCGACCGAATTACGAATCAGCAGGTTCTGGGTAGGATGCGCAAAGAATTGGGGATCTTACCTACCATTAAGAAAAGAAAATTAGAATTCCTAGGCCACATTTCCCGCAATTCTAAATATGAGATATTGCAGCTCATTATGCAAGGCAAAATTGCTGGGCGAAGGAGAGTCGGACGTCGCAGAATCTCTTGGTTACGTAACCTACGAGAATGGTTCAATCTTACATCAGCCGAACTATTCCGAGCAGCTATATCAAAGGTCAAAATAGCCATGCTGATCAGCAACCTCCAAGGGAGAAGCTGAGATTAAGAAGAAGAAGAATCAGTATTTATGGGCATATTATGTACATCCAAAATCTGTTCTAGAGTCTTGTCAGATATTCGTTACATTCTTTTTGAATATTTTAGAACCATCAAAAAAAGCACTTTATGATGCTATTGGGGTGTTCGGAATTCGTTTCATAACCATATTATTATTATTATTATTATTATTTATTTAATTTCCCATTTACACGTAGTTATGTACAGGAATATTACAGTTTTAAATAGATGAAATTATAGCAAAGTTAAATAATAATATAGTTCTTACATAAAAACTAAGTGTGTAGCTGAAATAAATTAAGGTTCAAACATACAAAGTAGAAAAAGTCACGAAGATTTTTAATCATAATATAATACTCAATTTGAGTAAGATCCCAATATAGCAATTCTAATTGAGGAGGTAAGGTGTTCGGTTGTAATATTTTGTACTTATCTGCCTTCAATTTAAGAGAGTAATAATCCGGTAACAATATAAAGGCCTTAAACTTCTAGTTCTCAGGCCATACTCCCTCAGACTATAATGTTCCACATTATTAAAACCCAAATATAATTCAGCAACAAATTGGTTTAAGTAGAAAGTAGAAAAGTACAAAAAGCTATTAAGTTGTGAACTCACTTTTTCTATTAAAACTAAAGAAAATGACGAAAAACCAAACGAACGTTTATTAACAAAAATATTTTTTCGGGCGCAGCACATTTCGGATGATAAAAACGCGATTAAAAGTGTTTAAATATGCTGAAATTAAAGCGCTAAAACAACGCAAAAAATAGAAAACCTTAGAAAAGCTACAAAAAATGTAGCACAGCGCCATGATAAACTTGCGAAGAGATTTTATCGAGCAGACACTGGCACGAAAAACCAATTAAGATTGCAAAGAATGAAATATACTTACACCAGGACTGGAAAATGCTTTAATGTAAAAGTTACACAGAACTATAGCGATTAACTTGAAATGGAAAAAGATGAACTACTCAAGTTTTAAGACCCAGATTAATAACGGAAAAACATCAGAGATGGCTGCAGATTACGGCTCGAAATGAGGGCTATAAAACGTAAGGGCGACTAAAATCGGAATGTAATTTGCAATAAGTTGAAACAATAAAGTTAATCGGGGTGCGGAAATCACGTTGTCCTCGAACGCAGGCCCCAATTCAATCAAAAGCTCGCCAAGATCGGCTTCATTAGCCCTCCGGAGATGTCGCGGAATTTGTTTCGGAACTTGCGTCCCTCCGCACAAATAATAACGCCGGGCCTAAATCGCCCGTCCGGGACGAGGGTAATATCTCTGACATCAACATTAAATGTACCGGGCATATTTGATCCCTAATTGGGGCCCTCCGCAAAGGTCGGGCCTGCGGCCACAAAGCGGCGGCGGCGCGCAGATTTCGACAGAGGGCGGCGCGGCGCTGCGTGCACTCGCTCCAGCGACGCGATGGGTTTTTAACGAGCTCGCAGTAATTAGCCCTTGTTTCGCGCGGCGTAAGCCGTCGAACGGCGGCATTTTAAAGCGATTAGGGCGCGGCGCGCCGGTGCATTGGGCCGGATTAGGGGCGGCCTCCTAATCTGCGCCTGGTGCAGCGAAAAACCGGAGATGGGGCGCGAAAAGGACGCGGCCGGATCGAGATGGGTTGCGAGCGGCCGGGACAAAGGCACAAAGTGGGCTGTCGTATTAGGGCCTATATAAATACAGAAAAACGCTGCCTCGAAGGCTGAGACAATGCGGGGCGCAATTTCCATTTTGCGATGGCCGCGCGAAATGGGGCTGCAGGGAGAGGTCTGATACAAAGGAACCGTCTCATTTCGCCGGGCGAGATAAGAAAGCCCATTAATAAGCTGATCGATACGAGTAATCGCCGTGTAATTGAAATATTTTTCGTTATTCTTGCGCGCGCGCGCTCACACACCCAAAGCGAATTTTATGATAATTAGGCTTACAAATGCAAAGTTTTCAAATAAAGGTTTTCTTTGTAAAGAGAATACAGTTGTTTGGCATTGAAAATTTATTTTCAGATATCTAGTGTAATGGTGCAAAAGCATATCCAAGTACCGGCTACAAAAATTTTAACTTCCTGCTTAAGAATCTAATAAAGGAACTCAAACAATAAATGGTCATCTTAATAAGCGGTTTTGAAGACATGAAAGCTTTTGAAAAAACTCAATTTTCCAACATGGACCCATTGTTCTTGATTTAGAGTTGCTTAAGCCTCATAAAATTATTTTGATTAAAATAATTAACTTCCGTTACAATATTTGCGCAAAAGTGGTAGAAAGCAAAATTCTCGAAAAAAACTAAAAAATAGGGAAGTTGGTTGAGGCTAAGACAATTTAATACAATGTAAGGGGAAAAGTACGCCATATTCAAGGACCGTTGCTAGCAAATGCAGCAGCACTATGTGGATGGCGCTAAAATTCTGCGAAGTCAGCGCACAAGTCATATTACTGTCTTTGCGCTTTGCCGGCGTTTGCACAATCGGGAGTAAATAAGTCGGAGATGTGCTGCATATCTGCAATGTAGTACTCCTTATGGTCAGTTGAGCAAGCGTCGGCAAATCGCAAAGAAAATAACATGACTTTTGCGTGGATTTCACGAATTTTGAAAGTTCGCATAGCGGCATTTGGCGTAACCTCTCTTAAGATGGAGCTATTGATCTTCGAAACAAAATGTGTTAGCAAGTAGACATGTGCATGGCACTGTGATCATATAGTATGAGCTACTTGATGAAAGATATCCTATACCCTGTATACATTCCGTGCAAGTCAACTTTTTTAATTACTTAAATTATTTACAAACGCCGTTAGTTCGTCAAAATATTTTGGTTTTGGGGTTCTGCTGAATCAACCGAAACATAAAAAATGTTAAATTGTAAGTGAAACCAATAGATTTAAAAATAAACTCGATAGGAAAGTCTTAACTATTCAATGATTTCAGGTCGTTGATACGTCAGAAAGTAGAGCGACCTTGCCAGTTTAATGTGTTAATGTGTTAAGCTATAAGGAACTCGAAAAAGTTAACTGTATGATTCAGAAGTTGTATAAAGAGAGCAATAATGCAAAGAAAGTTTACACTTAAGGATATTAAAAAAATAACCCTTTAAAAAATCTAAAAGTAAAATTATGATAGAATCAACTATAAATATCAAATAAAATAAGAGAAAAGAACAAATATAATAAAGAGCAAATAACGATGAACATAAAATAAAATAGAAAAAAATTATAAAATATGAACATAAATAAAGTAAAAACATAAGAAACATAACAATAAAACAGAAGAAATAGAGATAGTACATATAAGAAATGCTTGTCTTAAAGGTAATGAAAAAGAATAGAACACTATGAGAAGAATTGGTGACATCAAATTCTGTTAAACCCACGCTAACACAATTTCAAACAGATACTATACAACTTTTAATAATTGCACAGAAACGCACAGATTATAGAATAAATAAGAATAAAAGGAAAATATTGATTAGAAAAAATTAAAAAATCAAAACAAAGAAGGACACTTAAGAGATGATTATAGAATTGATACGATAATCATCCTAAATCGACAAAAAATAAAATAAAAGTAAAAATGCAACAAAGAGTTACAAAAAAGAAAAGTATAAACAACAAGGAAAAATTCAAAGCTGCGTAGTTGAAAATATTTACCTCAGAGGCTTTTAGTGTTAAAAAAATTAAAAAATAAATCTAAAAGTCACACAATACAAAAGCTGAGTTTAAGATTGAATAGTACAGGTATAATGAAATATTCGGGAAATTATCTCTTCAGCAGTTTATTAATGTCACTAATCTTTAAAATATTAACCAAAACTAATAGCAATAAAAAAGCAAACGAAAAAACAATAATTGGTAAATATTAAGCGGAAATTGAAAAGAACAACTCGGTTGACTGCAACATTAATAATCAAGTTCGATGACTACAAAGAAACTTATAACAGAGCAAAAATAACGTTACACAATGTAGAAAATCATGTGTAAGTATAATATAAAAGACGACGTTAAGTCACTTTAACCCTAAAATAAATTTCAGTGGATGTCTAAAAATTCGAAAGGGTGAAAACATATAAGGCAACAATATTAAGAGATCAGAAGTGTAAATTCTATTGTGTCTGTAATACAAAGAAAAGATAAATGAAATTTGGAAGTTTAACTGGATGAATAGTTAAATCGTAAAACAAAAAGGGTGTTTTGTTAGATAAAATATATACAACACTCAGAGATTTAACAGCTCAATAGAAAATAAAATTAACGCAATTAAAATAAATTACTGCCCTCTTAATTCTTACTTTTGAATCTATGCATTCACTTTAGTAACAATATTGTTTTAAACAAATTATTAAACAATTATTTCAAAAGAATAAAGCGAAATTTACCCAATTTGTGCATCCGCTATACAAGTGGATACCTCAACAAATACCAGAAATTTCCAATGATATTTAAAAATTAAGAAAAACCAATTACGCAAACCATTATTGGGCTTCATGTTGTATTTGGTACATAGTAATTAAAAAAAGGATTAAGTCGAAATAAATAAAAATAAATAAAATAAGTCATAATATTTGCATTTGGTGGCAAACAATGAAAAATTCAAATAAAATTCTAGATTACGTCATAAGAAATAATGAACTTATGAATGAAGAAGTTTATTACTGAAACTAAGTAAGGAAATTCCTTAGAATTAATATCTAGAAAAACATTAATTAAAATACTACGGCCAGTTGTGCTGAATGTGGTATTAGTTACCATTTCACTAATTTTTGTTATAAAAATGTATAGTTCTGGGATACCATTTTAATCACATTATAATAATTCTTAAGATTCAACTATGGCTACGTTCATCTTATTCAATAAAAAGCTGCACTTTATTAGAGGGTTAAGTAAATCATTTTACATAATTTTAAAGAAGTAAAACTTCTATCGTTGTAATACAACTCCACTAATTGAAAAACTCATATAATTTTTCGCATTACTGCAAATATGAAGGCAAAACATAAAAAAGGGACGATGTTATTATAAAAGGCATAAAACATAATCTTTTATAATGGAGTTTGCAATGTAAGGTAAAGAACTAATCTAGCATCGATAAAATACTAAATAGGAAGCTTTTGACAGCTGCATAAAGGAAAAATTGTTCTGTACCGATTGTTTAATAGAATCACAATCTTATCTTTGATATGACAGCATTGTTCTTAATGAACTTTTTATTTCAACAAAATATTATGATCTGATATTATAATTTTTAACATTTATATAAAAAAATCTTGGAAAAATTTAAAAAATAATGAAAATACGGTATGACAAAAATTCGTTAACATACAAAACTAGAGATAACGAATAATTTTACGCAAAAAAGGTGAAAAATGTGAAAATCATATTTAAACATCTCTATGGTGTAACATCAGGTTATTTAAAATCCAAAGAAAATTTTGAGTGGAAAGTAATTCGATTCACGGCTATTTATTTCGGATTCAAAACCAACAACTTTTTATTATGCATGTACGTATATTTTCATTATACTTTCCACATTTTCAAGCATGCTTCAGACAACGAATTCAAACATTTCGTTATCTATGTCGCAAGAATAGTATCTTTATCAAAAAAAGTTTTATATTATGAATTTGAACAAATCCAGAAAATCAATTTAAAAAAACCAAAATCTCATAGAAACACTGACCTCTAGATATTATATTGACACACCAAAAGACTAACGTATCCACATTATAAATTTTATTCGTTTTTGAATAATAAACGTGTGTTGCTAACAAAAATTTTAAACCGATGAATGAAGGTACAAAAGGAATGTAAAATTACTAAAAACTATTCTTCATGCAGGAAATTTAGCCAAAATAAAAATGGAAAGCATTATCCAAGAAAAATCTATGGTTAATTACTGAGGACTGACTAACTTTCTAAATTCATGACGTAATCGTTCATTTCCTTTTCAATGAAAGAAATTTGGAATTGTAAATTTCTCTGGAGTAATAACTGCGCCATTGAACGAAACATTCTGGTATGTAAAGTTTGGACTGGGCGAGGTAACAATTTAATGCTACCAAATTCATGACCTTTCTCCGATTTTTTGGAAGTATGAGGGCGATTCTGTGGGAAGAGGACTTGCTTACGATTGATTAAAGTTGGATATTTATTGCATGCATACATCCAAGTTGTCAAGAATATACTTCAGCATTCATGGTTCGGTCATCTGGAATTAATTCGTGTTAAATCATATCTTCGTAATTTTACCATAGAAACAACAAAATCTGGTTTTCAGAACGTTTACGTTTGACCACTGTATTTGGTATCTGTTCTTGATATCCAGCGCTTTAAAAGACAACATTATTTGAACAGATCCATTTTTTATCCAAATTAAAGAGATAAAGCGATTGCGAGTGACACTGAATATGATCTTCGATTAATTCGTGGCAGCTCTGATGAACTTTAGCCAAGGCTTCATGGTAATGATAAATGGTATCTTTTGTCGTATCAAGAATATCCGACAACTTGCGAATACTTGTCCCGGACTTGCTTTTTTTTGTTGCCTCAATATTCCAGACATTTTTTTATCTTTAACGTACTACATACATATTTAATAGACCTTTCTCTTCCACTTTTCATATTTCTTGTGTATGGCCGTAGTCGAAGCGGCCAACCAAATTTTCGCTTTCCACGTCTTTGGTCTTAATACAACACGACAGAATCTGCATATCATAATTTGATTACCATAATTATATTATAGTATAGGTTGCGTAATAGACGCAAGTTATATGAGATATATGTTGAAATTAACTCTTTGAACCTTTTTCTTCTATTTATAGATAAGACAACCTTTCACGGCGAATATTTTAAAACTATCGCATGCTCTTCGTTGTAGAAATAATAAAAATTGAAATCTTGTTTTTTATTATATTGCTTTTCCTTATTTCTCTTTAAATTGAAACGTTGTACTACTAAATTGTTTTTCACAAACTTTTGATACATGAAGGAGATTTTAAATATTCGATGTTTACGTACTATAGCAAAGCCAAAGCGATTGCAATTTCAGTTACATTCATTGTATTGAAGCTGTGTGGAAGATTTAAAGGTCCAGAGACTTGAAAAATTAATATTAAACACGTCTGCCGCGATCTCCTTGAAAAACAACTTATATTGAGAACGCGCACCCAAAACAAATATTACAACGCTGCACCATTCCGGCGGCAGCCTGCAAGCGAGGAATTTGAATTGCACAACTTCGTAACGAAGCACCTCCATCAAATAAGGCAAATATTGCCCTGCTATTGTGGTCCCGGCTCTGAACTTTTCTGAAGCCGCAATTTATTGCGCCGAATGGCTCCCGACAAATCAAAATGATATGAGGATGCTTTGTACTCCGGCTTTCCTAGATCCCAGAACGACACGCTGCACATACAGGGAATTTTAAAGGCCTGCCACCTGTTGCTGCCGCGCCCTACACTCCTCAGCCAGCGCCGGCTTGCATGAAAACCAGAAAGGTCCGCACCTACACGCTTCACTGTATTCTTATAGGAAGTGCAATTGCGAAAAAATTTAGAACTTTTATGGTGATTGCGAACTTTATCGAACAAAGGTTTCAATTAAAACTTGAACACAAGAAAGTGCCGAAGCTCCTAGATTTGGATCGTAAACTAGAAAAACCCTCTCTGCAGCAAAAAAGGGTTGCGCAGAGTTGAGTGACACAAAGAGTGCTTTGAATGATACGAAAATTTGAGTAAACCGGAAACGCGAGCAAAGTTGCTTTATGGTCTCGTAAAAAGTTTGCCAGGACGAAATTATTCCCTCGACGGCCGGCTCGATATTTTTATGCGAAAAGTTCGCGCAAGTTTTCCGCTCATAATCGCCGTAATGCAGATGCAATCAAATCATGCCAATTAACTTCATCCCCAGCGCTGCAGCGCGATCGCTACCAGGCATTGAAACGCGCCGCTAATAAAGATTTAATTTAAATTTAAATGCCCGGTGACAACAAGTGATAACCGTGACACAGCTGTTAATTGAACCCGCGCAGCAGGAGATTGGGACTCCGCGGGTGGATTTGGGCTCGGCCGTAATTTTTGGGAAAACAGGCATGCACGGAGCGCTTTGCGCGAAAGCATTTTTCAGGGGCTCGCTGAAACGCCGGAATTTACGTGCGTGCTCTGTTTCAAGAAGAGTCGCTCAATTTTCAGAGTGCTTTGTAACAGGATGCACTTTGCCAGCTCGCGCTCTGCAGCCCATCTGCTAAATATACAAAAAGAAACGGCGGTTTTGAAACCTTTGTTGCTGAAACCACAGAGCTGCTCTTTGCAGTGTTAAAAGAGGTTACTGCATATTTTAGTCTGAAACACAAAACGCTCTGAAATATAGACTCCTTCTTGGCCCGTTTGTCTCACGAAACATTTATTACTGTTGCCATATGTGAATTGTTAAAATACATGTAAGTTATGAAGTTAGTCGCTTCAATTAATCTACTAAAATGGCGTTTATTAGTTTAGAGTTTTATAAATAAACACCTTCAAAGAGTGACTCTAGAAAGATTAAACTTACCCATTAATGAATATTACTGAATACATAATGGTTACCCTTTCACAGCAAGAATGTAGAGAGATCCATTAAAGATTCTCTTTACGTTATACAAAAAGAAAGTTTTAAAGGAGCAGAAAATGTTTGCGTTCAGACTTGATCAACACATTAAATCACAGCGCAAAAAGAATCTTAATTAATTTATTAGGGACCGGAAAATTAAAATAAGGGCGTAAAATCGTAGCAGTTAGTGAAATAAGAAGTTGTACTGTGCATTGAGAATATTTTTAAGTTGTATTTTAGGAAAACCAAAAGGCTTATTAGATAACAAAACAAGTTAGTTGACGGAATGATAGAGTGAGCCGGGAATGCGACCGCCAGAGTTGCTATACTCCAATCCTTTTGCCTTGAAAAATCGCGGACAGAAATTAT
Source organism: Sinelater perroti (assembly GCA_036346155.1). NCBI lineage: Eukaryota > Metazoa > Arthropoda > Insecta > Coleoptera > Elateridae > Sinelater > Sinelater perroti. The sequence goes on from JARFIY010000046.1 coordinate 17,337,785, forward strand.
TACGTGGTTTGTAAAAAAAAACCCAACTTTACGACGCAACCAAAAAGTAAAAAGAATCTGACTACCAGAGGAAACTGTTCACAGTAAAAGCAGTGGTGAATTCGATCAGGATCCTGGGCGGAGCATGATCTACTTGTCGAAAAAGAATGGGCGTGGCGAGGTGCACAATTTAGTACCTGCACTATAAGTCTTTAGACCTGAGGAACTGCTAACTGTTTGCTGAGAAACACAAGATGTACAAGAAGTCAAAGGCCCGAGCACTGCTAAACGATATAAAGCACGATACCAAAATGATCGTTGAATTTGAAAAGATGCTTCTGAAGTAACTACCCTCATGCATAGAAAGTTTACCACTTCTGTGATGGTGCTGGGGCTTGTAAGCAGCGAAGGGGATGCGCTAGCGCCCTACTTCTTTGAGAAAGACTTGAATGTCGCAGTCAATATCTATCTAGCAAGACTTCGCTCCAGCCCACAAGTCAAAGCAAGGTCTACAACAATTTGAATTGCAACTGGTCCTTCAAATTGTGGCACTAAAAATAGCTTAAGAGTTTCTACTATAGAGGTAATGAGATATGGATAGGAAGGACGTTGTATTGGCTTGCAGCAAGTTTGGAAAAAGCCGTGGCCCCTGATGAAGGCTGCATTGAATAATATAATTCTTATTACCATTTAGTTTAATTGCGTTAAGTTTCATGCAAATAAATTTAATTGTTGCTGTATTTTGATGTTATTTTTATTATTTAATAATTTTGCGAATTTATCTCGACGTCCTGTATAAGGAGTGGCACAAGTTCACTTTTATATAAATTATAAGAAATACCTCGAATAACTTGTGCCTCCTGAAGGTAATGGGGATGTAATGTGGGTGCGATCAAAGTTCGATTTTGCAAGAACCTCCAGCAAGAAATATTTTTAAGGGAGAAAGTTCTCCGCATCTTATTTATCTAGCCAACAAACTCTAACAGAGGTGAGCAGTTCTTTGCGGCGGGTCGGATAAATATATGTTGGGTGATGTGGGCTAAAAGTTTTAACAAAACCAACATTTTCGCGAAACTTTTAATGCTGTACATGCTTATGCGTGCGATACTAACGGACACCGCATTCGGTTTGGGGGTTATTATTTGCCCATCTCTGACCTATACTGTGAAAGTTTTATTATAATAATTTAAAAACGTATTTAGAGTTTACAACTAAAACCAGCACTGAACAGGGACGACTTTCTTTCTCGCACACATTAGTAGCTGTTTCAAATAAGTAATAAAAACAATCAGGCTATTATTATCACGGTTGTAGAGAAAATGTCAATATAAATTGTATAATTATCGATAAATTTATAATTTACATTTAATTATAAATAACGGTTAAAAAAGCAGTGGTTGCAAAATGGGCTACCACAAACTTCACCAAAAGTTTGCGAGAACAAAACCAGGTTGTCTCCAAAATATGAAAACACAAAAAGAGAAAATTTTAAATCATTAACTTATTGTATAATTATTTTAGTTGCATACTGGTAATACTATTGCAACTTATACTTAAGCTTGCACATGTGATTTTTATTGACGTACATAGAAAAACAATAACATCTTGGAGAAAGAACGCGAACACGGCCATCAGGATGTTAACTTAAATCCTCTATTGTGGTACAAGTTCTGCAATTCATAGCGTAACTTACAAAAATGCATCAAGAAAAATATCCTACACCACTGGCAATAGCCAAAAATTACATTTAAAAGGTGATGGTAGTACTAGTGATACTGAAAGAAGAAGAGAGGAACGAAAACCCGATACTACTGATGAAGTTGTCATAAACAAAAAACTAAATTTATTTTCCTTTCTGGTTTTTTGTTTTTTATTTTACCTCCATGATTCTTATTTTGCCAGTATCTCATTTATACCTATTGGTTGTAAAACTCTTTCCTTTGCTACTGCCTCTCTTTCCGTTTCTTCACGCTTCTCACCATGCAATGTTTGTCCAAAATATTCTTTTCATCTTTGCATCACTAATTTGCTGTCTGCTGTTAGATTTCTTTCCTTAACTTTAATGTAGGTAGATCTGCTACTATCTCTCTTATTTGTTCTATCTGTCTTCCCTTAAAAGTTTATAATTTCTTTGTTAATGTATTTACTTTTCCATTAGTTGCTTCGTTGCTCGCCTGCAGACTTTTTGGATTTCCTCTTTAGCATTCTGTACTTTTTATTTTTTCTTCTGATTAATCTTTTCATCCTACTCGTTTTTGCAAATTTTGTCAAATCATTTATTTCTTTTCCAATTTTTGTTTTGGTATTGCATTTTTCTTTGATACTGTTATTACATCTTTTAGTTTATGCAACCTCCGTTGTCTCTTTGAGACTCATATATTTAACTTGGATCTCTTTCTTCCACGGCGCATCAATATCTTTTGATTTATTTTCCCCTACTTCATCTTAATTTGGACCATAAAATGATGACAGCTAGTTTCCGCCTGTTTGTATTTATGTATTAGTTGTGAGCTTCAATTAAAACTTGATCGATTTGACATTTTACGTTTCTATTGAAGGTTCGTCATGTTTCTTTGTGTATATATTTGCGCTAAAAGTATGTGCTTACAATCTTTAGTTTCTTGTTGCTGTCAAACTGGTAAGGTGAGTGCCAGTGTCTTCCTTCCTAATCATTGCGCTGTGATCCCTCATCATTAGTTTAAAATTATGAGTTAGTAGCTGGTCAAATAGTTTTTTCTAAATTTTCATAAAAACTGTGATTATTTTGTCCTTTAATTCTTTAGTTAATTAGAAAATCTGTCCTTAGCATTCTTGTTTTTGCAGCTGTTGTAGAATATATAGTTTTGCAATGGTATTTTCTTTTTATAAGGCCAGTATATCTATTGTAGACCTTTCTGCCTCCGTTACTAAATTTTTCAGTTCTTCTTGGTAATAAGTTTTCTTTGCGTTTCGTGTGGCCAGAGTTAGCGCTGGTCTATTACTATCTTTGCTTTCCATTTTACTATAAATTATAAATTGTTTGTTACTCAGGTCAATTTTCGTGTTTTCATCGTACTATTGTGTGCTTTGTGTCTGCTAGTTGTTTGGCGGAATGTCATCTCCGCAACTGTCTCGGTTATCGTTTATCGGTTTATCAATTCTTGTATCTTTGCATGCAGGTCTATGTACAGCCTTTAACAATAAGTTTTTGGTAGGTTACCTTACCTTTTTCTTATTACTTCTTCTTTATTAAATTGTAATCTCTTTGTCATTATATTGATATTTCCATTATGTCGATAAATATTTTACATCATCTCAAGTTTTTCTTTTTAATGCTCCAATTCAGCTATTAAAATATTTTCTCCCTGTTACTATTTTATTTAGTACACCTTAATGGCCTCTACTCTACTCTACTTCATTTCAGATCTGTTATTATATGTTTTAGTTCCTTATTTTCCTTTGTTAGTGTACTCGTTCCTTTCAAGTACTCGTCCTAATCCTATCTGATCAATTTCAATTGGTTCATTACCTCATTCATCATCAATATTAATTATTCCAGCCTTTATTTTGTGTATCTTCTTCAACGTGACTTTAGATTGGTGTCCTCGCAGTTTTTCTAAATTTTGTGAACATTTCTGGCTTATCTATCTGGTTCAAGGTAATTAATGCTATGCAATGTTTTACTTCTAACATTTTTCGTCCAATTTTGGTTAGTCTGAGGCTCTTTATGTTATATAAGATGTTTTCTCTATTATTGTGCCTTTCTGTATTCCAATACCCTGTAGCCATGTTTTGTTTAAATTTCCTCAACCAAGCTTCGAAATAAGTTACTTATGTCGGAGTAAATTTAAACCGCATATAATAGAGATCTATCATACGCCCCTAATATACATATAAATAGCTCGTTATTGTTTCTTTAGTAAAACAAGCCAATAAAAGAATATTAAATTAAGCTCCATAGCTAAATTTTCTCTGATATAAAGTTTAATGTTATTATAATTATTAACATATATAATAGAAATTGTAAACAAGATTTCTGTCTTGTAGGATAAAATAATCGCAATTGTTTTAAACTTGTAGCGGAAAAGTTCGATCTGTTTCATTTCAAAATATTAATTAACACACAAGAAATTGTTTTAAACTTGCTCAACACGTTAATTATAACTTCTGTCCCAAAAAAATTTAAATCAAAACTTTAATTAAGAAAAGTCGAATATTTAGTAAAAAATAGTGCTACAAGCTAAAACAGTTTTTGTTGTGTTATCGAAAGGAGAAAAAGTGGACAATACTGGCAAAATTTTATACATGATAGTTATAAACAGAAGCTTATGGTGATCGCAAATAATAGAAAAGTCAGTCAAGTAAACATTATTTCTTGTAGGATTAATTACCAGAGAAGCTACCTTTATAGTACTTCTATGAGTTTCGGCTATTGTTAAAATAGTGTTGAATCTACATTGTAATCTACAGTAAAGTTATTTAACGTTCAGAACATAATAGATCTCCTGTTTAAGGATTGCTTTTGTCAAATAAAAATCTTATAAATCATTTTGGTATGTACGCTTCACTTAGATTAACAGATAAATACTTACGTGCGACATAATGAAAATGTTTTTATAAGCAAATAAAAGTTAAATGTTGCCTGACGTATGACAACTTTTACATGAGGTTGAACAATATTTAAGAGCGGCAACATTGAAACACAAATTAAGCTTCTTTTCATTAGATTAGATTATGCTGCTATAGAAAGATATTTCAATATTCAAGAATTTTGTTTCTTGTATGTCGTTCCTCGTTATTGCAGATAATTTTAACTGTCCGTTCAAATTGTTTCAGATATCTCTAATTCCAACCTTAAATGCTGGTTTTAGTAAAGTGTTCTAAAAAAATTAAATAAAAAGGCAATATTACCTACTAAAAGAAATAGATAGCAAAATATGTTTGAGTTTGTATTTCACAAACCCAAAATACTCTTGTATGAGTGGGAAACTAAGTGTTAATCCTACGAATTTAGTTAATGATTTCAAATTAACAATTTAATATTAACAGTTTATAAACCGCCGGAGGTTGATAGGTATGCATTTCGGAAAATTTCTAATTAGGACGTTATGAGCCTAAATCCACTTAGATAAATGGGTAATTTAGAAAAATCTAATTAGGTATTCAAGAAACATCCTTCAGGTAGTAAAAAACCGTCAATATGGCAGAAGCACCTTATTTCTTAGGATTAGTGCAAGAAATAATACGAAAAAGAAATTATAAACCTATTATATCATGGAAAATTGTTGCACAGCAAGATTTGCTGTGTATATAAATGAAGTGAAACGTTTAGCCTTAAATATCTAGTTTTAACAAAACACATTACTAGCAGCTTTTGCAAGATCAAATAGCATTTAATTAGAAAGCAAGATCTTTCAACTTTATTTGAAAGTGTGATCTGTTTAGGTCATTTATAAAAATATACTAGAAAACTACACACGAGGATTATTTAGGTGAAAGTATTTTTAACACCTGAACGAAAATTTGATATTCGTTCGATAGTTTATTAATATTTATTTCAAAAGCTCATAGCCCGCTATAATAAAATGTAAAATAACTATATTATGGATATTCGTACAAAATTTATTATTGTTTTCACAAAGTCGACTCAATTAACGTCTGCATGACTTCTTTATAATTAGCTACAGCAAAACCAACCCTTGTGTTTTAGAAACGTTATAAACAGCGGATGCTAGGCAGCCTTGACGAATGGTCGACGTAAAAAAATTCAGCCATACAAGTAAAAGAAACAGATTCTATAATTTTACAAAGCGTTGTAGAATACACACACCCAGGCTTCGTAATTAAAGAGAATGTGCCCTTATAACTCATAAGCTTTAAGACTTTTAAGGGCGGTATTTCAATAGGCTGATATGGAAAGCTGTACACAAGCACATGTGGTGATACAAAAATAATAGAACTGTTTGGATTAATCACCTGAAGGCGAAGATATCTATTTTTAAATATGTTGCTCAAAAAAAGCCCAAAAAATATAAAGCAGCTACTAATAAACATCATTTTGATAATGTTTGTATACAACTTTACATAACGTGTCACCAACATTTTCAACTTACCCCTTCCAGACATGAGGAGATCAATGCGGTTACTTCAGATGTACTTACCTGAAATAAAACACAGAACATTATTAATACATGCGATAATTTGTAATATGTGTAAATGTTTATTTAACAATCATTACCTCTCCCCAATATTTTAATCATTTCACTCTCCCTTCCCTCAGTGAAACATAATCACACTCGTCCGCCCCTCTGAACCGGCCTTATTCTGTTAGCAAATTTAACCTCTCCAATTTATCCTAAGCGCCATTAAATATTAACTTCAGTTTTTAGAGCGAGGTGCTCGTGAATAATTAAGGCCGCGATAAACAGCGCGAACGGCGCCACGGCAAAAATCGGATCGCAATAACAGCCTCTGATTGCGGATCGGAGGTTTGCGGGGCTGCCGGCATCAAATATTGCCGAAAACATCGGCCGAAAGGGAAGTTTCCGCGCAAATGGGGAGCCCATGTAACAATGCGAGGGGCGCCGTCGAGAGCGCAGAACTCAAAATAACAAGGTTATGAGGCAACACCTGCGAAATGGGCTGGAGAAATGGAGGCGGCGTTCACGCATTCGCGATGTCGTGCTCGTGATTCGTGCAGTAATGGGAAATAATGGCGAACACTTCTTATTAGTAATTGCAATAGTCTATAGTCAATTCAATTCGAAAAAGATTACTGAAAAAAAGAAGAAAAACGTATATAAAATACGCCTATGAAAAAGTAGAAATATCAGTATTTTTTATGACCTAATCTACATATTATCTACCGAGCTCGAAATCCAAATGCCATATTCATCTTCAGGGAGTTACACTACGTACGTGGTGTCGAAAAAGTTATAAAAAAATGTTCTTCGTATGTTATGTACAATATACAGCTTAGAAATTCCACTAAACGGTTAAGTGAACACACAAGAGAATCTTTTACATATTAATAAAATATATAATCAATGTATCACAGGAACAACATGCAAGCAAGAAAATACATAAGAATAAATCGACAAGCTAAACAAAACGCATCCAATATTCGAAACAAATTCTAATTAAAAAGTACAAGTATAAAAGAATTTTTTTTAATATTTATTTATCAGCAATCAGAATATTTACATGATATTATATGAGCTAATTTTATGTAAATTGATACAGTCATGAGGGGAAGACATCCAGTGATGTCACCCCTATTTAATCCGTTAAGTCTATTGGCCACTTTCTTTTCAACCTTCTGGTTTGGGGGTCGTCAGCTAATGGGATTACTGTTACGTTTGGATGGTTTTCCAGAGTATGGTGATGTTTTATTGCTCTTGCTTTTATTACATCCTTTGCATATGAAATGTTGAGGTCATTATGTAAAGTTATGTTTGACACATACCACGGGGCATTAGATAACATTCTAAGTGTTTTGGATTGGAAACGATGGATAATATTTAGAGTTGATGAACTGGCACATCCCCAAAGTTCACATCCATAGAACCATAAAGGACGGATTATGCACTTGTAAACTATTAACTTGTTATCTAACGTAAGGGCTGAATTTTTGCTAATGAGCCAATATAGTTTTTTACAACGTAGGTCCATTTCTTTGCGTTTTTTATTAACGTGTGTCCTCCATGTCAGTCGTCGGTCTAGGTGTAGACCCAAGTACCTGACCTCATCTACTTGGGGTATGCGCATGTTGTTGAGTGTAACCGGGGGGCATGTTGAGTGCTTGGTTGTAAAAGTGATATGTGCTGATTTGCTTTCATTTGCTTTCATTTTCCATTTTCCCATCCATGTTTCTAGTAAGCTTATGTGTTCTTGTAGCAACTCTGATGCTATCACTGGGTACATGATAGTATGGCAGTATCGTCAGCGAAGGTGCTTAGGCTTGTATATAGGGTGGTTGGAAGGTCGAACGTGTATAGTAAGTACATTACTAGCCCTAAGACGCTGCCTTGGAGACGCCTGCATTTATTTTTCTTATTTGAGATGTTTCGCTGCCTACTTTTGTTTGGAATTATGGATCTGCTAGGTAGGATTGTAAAAGTAGATAGTAATTTTGCGGCAATAAACTTTTAATTTTGTAAAGCAGGCCTCTATGTCATACCTTATCAAATGCATTACCCACGTCCAAGAACACTGCAGTACAATACACTTTGTCTTCGAATGCTGTACGGATTGTGTTTACCAGTTTATGATATTGTTGTGTTGTAGAGTGACTAGTTCGAAAGCCGAACTGGTGGTTGGTAGCCATTCTTCTTGGACTTCACTTTCATTTATGCGTTTTATTAATATTAATTTTTCCAACAACTTTGATACTATCGGGAGGAGGCTGATGGGACGGTATGATTTGATTTGGTTAGAAGGTTTACCCGGTTTGACTATTAAAATAATTTGAGCAAACTTCAACGTCAAAGGCCAATATAGAAGTCGCAGAACTCCGTTAAACAATATTTGTAAAAATCGAATTCCTTTCTTGGGAAGACGTTTTAGAACAGTTCCCGTTATGAGGTCATAACCTGATGATTTTTTACTATTTAACCGTTTTATCTGACTTTGGGTTTCTTGTTGTGTAAATCTACGTATTGGAAACGATAGCTGTAGTGGAGCAGTTAGGTAGTTTTCAATTTCTTGATCAGGTTCGTTAGAATTTGGTTGAAAGGTGTTATGTAAATGCTCGGCGAATGCTTCAGCTTTCTGTTTATTCGACTTTGCCCATGTTCCCGTTTCATCTTTTAAGGGTGGAACATGCTCTTTAGGTCGCTTAATTCCTTTGGTTGCTCTCCAAATTGTTTGCTCATTTACAGAAAGTGAACTTGTATAGTATTTAAAAGTCTCGTTCCGTATTTGTTGCAACCGACGACTCAGTTTGTTGTTTAGTTGATTTAATCTATTTTTGTCTTGAATATTCCGACTACGCTGCCAAACTGCTCTTGCTCTTCTTTTTTCTTTTACTAGCTCCATTATTTCGGTGGGGATGTTAGGAGTATTACATTTTAAGTTGTTTGTTTGTGTGTGTTGTTGCTCTCCATCCTGCTTCCTGTATTGTTGATGTAAAGTGGTTTGTTGCGTTTGTTTTTAAGCTTATATTTGTACCTAGATTTTCAGTGATATAGTCTTCGAACACTTTCCAGTTAGTTTTGGCATTGCTAAGAGTAGGTTTTGGTTCTTGGTACAGTATAGTTGCACTCATTGTAGCTATTACAGGCGCATGGTCAGATGAAATATCATAGTTGAGAATAATATCCATGTAGTTTGCTGACATACCATGGGTAATAAAGAAATCGAGTAAATCAGGAATTTTATTGGAATCTGAGGGCCAATATGTTGGACTTCCCGTTGATAAAAAACCGTATTTTGTTATTTATTATTAGTTTAAGTAGTTCTCTGCCTTTTGATGTTATTAGTCGTGAGCCCCAGTGTGTATGCTTTGCATTGAAATCTCCTTCCGTTAGAAATATAGGTCCTAGTAGTTCAAAGAAGGGTTGTAACATTTGTTTAGTTAAGTTATGACGTGGTGGACAGTAAACACTTGCTATGACTAGAGGTGCTGGCAAGCTCTCAACTTCTATCATAGTGGCTTGTAGATAGTCTGTTTTGTATGAAGGTAACTGATAATGTTTAATGGAGCTACGTACTATTATAGCTGAGCCACCATGCGCGGTGTTATCTGGATGCGTTGTGTGATATACAGAGTATTGAGGTATTGTTAGATAAGATCTTGAGGTGTAGTGTGCTTCTGAAATTAGTAACACATCAATGTTATTAATACGTATGAAGGTTTAAATTTCTAGCTTTCTGTGTTGTAGTCCGTTAGCATTCCACAGTGCTATTTTTAAGAACTTGGCCATTATTGGATGAGTTTGTTGATGACTGTAGTTGACATATTTAGTATCATACTATTTTGCTGTAGAAATTGGTTGAACATATTTTTGAATTCATCAAGAAACTGTTTAAGACTAACATCTTCTGAGGATGAGGGTTGATTTCGGGCTGCTTCCGCATAATTTAAATGTGTATGTGTTGGCTGGCTAGGGTTAGTGTAAGGTTGATTATTTTGGCTTTTTAAGAATGGAAAATTTTCTCTTGTTAGGTTTGGAGGTCTTGGGGTTATTTGTTGCTTATTGGGTTGGTATTTTCGTTGAAGCTCTTGATATATGGAACACCCCTTATAGTTAGCTGGGTGGAGTCCTTCGCATAAAATGCATACAGCTGAAGTTGCTCGGGTTTTTTGACAACTTTTTGTATCATGAGGACCCGCGCATTTCACGCAAGCAAAAGGTCTACTGCAATAACTTTTTGTATGTCCATAGTTGTGGCAGCGAGTACATTGTACAATATCTCTGTTTGTCCTTGGTGGTTCAATTATAGTACGTTTATTTTTCAGTGAATGTATGTTGTATATATCTTTGTTGTTTGTAGCTGGTTCAAGGTCTATAAAGAATATTGGCAAAGGATTTTTGTTTTGTCTGTTTTTTACGTTCATAATGTTACGCACTGTGTGTCCTAATTTTTTAAGGGCATTTTTGATATCATCGATCGGGGTAGTGTGGTGTAGATGTTTTAATACAACTCTGTAGGGACGATTTTCTTTCATTTGATACGTGTGATGTATAATCTTACTATCTTGCATGTGCTTAATAAGTTTACGGTACGTATCAGGGGTATTTGCATTTATTTTAACTACATTATTGTGTAAACTTTTTGAGGTGTATTGCTTTCCTTCCACTATTGTTTGTAAGTTTGTGATCATCTTACCATAATCTAAACCACCGTGTACAAAAATTGGTGGTGGTTTATGTTCAGTTAGGTTTTGATGTTCTTCGTTTTTTTGTTTGTTTCATTCATCTTCCTCAGTTAATACTGAGTATCTATTTTTATTTGTGGTTACTGGATTCTTTACAGTATTAGTAGTTTGTGTGTGAATCTTTGTTAACCGTTTTCGTTTATTATTCGAAACGCGTTGCCAATTATTAGCGGGATTAATTTCCATTTCTTCGTCGTTTTCGGAAATTTCGCTTATGTTACTTTTATCTTGATGTGATTGATTGATTGTTGTATCGTGATGCTGACTAGAGTAAATTTGTGGCTGGTTTAACGTTGATTGATACTGTGGTAAATAATAGGATGGGTTAGGGGGTGATAAGTATGAATATTGAGTTTGTTGATAAGAGCAGTTGGGTTGTATGTTAGGTAAAAACAGTGATTGAGGAATTTGTAGAGGATTTCCATTCATATGTTGTTGGTTATCAGACCGTTCACAGCGTCTTTACTCTACGAAATACAAATGCGAACTGATAAAACAATTTAGATTACAAAACTTAATAAGAACTTTAATAAGAACGCAACTAGAAAAATAACAGTAAATACTCTGCATAACAAAAAATTTAACGATGAAACTACTTTTTACCCGTAAAATTAATTAAACTTAACTAATTGGTTACAGGGATTTTATAAAGTTTACTTAACTTTAGTCTTAATTAAAAAAAAATAGGATTGATGCCACAAACCGCAAAACGATTGCTACTATCTTAAAATATCGATTTAAAAAAGATATGTGACAAAGGCGACCTTAAAAACAGAAAGCTGATCTGCAATAGCAACAGGCAATATAAACAATACAGACGCAGGACTTATGATACTTAGGGAGAGTGCTAATAAATCAGTCTTTAATCTTAAGACACTACTTTACTAATTGAACTGTCTTTAAATGTTGCAAAACGTAAATGTGTTTGTGTTTCGCACCATTGCATGTAGAAATAACCTTTCTGAAAGTCTGTAACAGAAGCAAAAAGGGCCATTTAAACTATTTGTTTGAAAAACAAATTGCGTGGGATATCGAATTTGCCTTTAAAAGTAAAATAGTGTTTTTAGATACAATACTGTAGTAGAAGACAACACAGGAAAGCATAAAAAACTTTAATGTATTTTTTCTAAATATAATTAACTCAAAAGAACTACAAGCCGAGCAAATTTTATTATGATGGGCATACAGCTAGAGCAGAAAAAAGTTGTACGTATATAAAACTAAAGTTTAGTTTCGTAGTTAAAAATTATTTATCTTTTATTATTATTACGTTATAGTAAATTTAAAAACCCGTCCTTAAAATTTGTATTGTAATTTTCACGAATATGTTTTTCGTTTAAAAATAAATTAAAAATAATTTAGTAATTAATTAAGATAAAGCAAAAGCATTGACAAAAGTGAAATCTAATATTGTGAAGTAAAAAATAAGCTTTTATGAAACGCAAAACAACTAGAAAACTGGAATATATGTACACAGAACCTAAGAATAAGAGAACTAAAAGAACAATATAGGAACAGTTTTACAAAAGACATGGAGAAGGATCTATGTGCATTGCAAAAGATGTGGGGTATGTTAAAGAATAGTAAAGCTGAAGTTAGCGATATCGTAAAAATGAAAGCAGTAGAAGCAGTATATTTGATACAGTCTTTCAAAAATTAGTATAATGAAAAAACTACCGAAACTAGTACATAACCAAATACAGAAAATTAATCTGACAATGTATTAGTAAAAGATATCGAAAAATGATAATAACACTCAAAAACAGGACAGAATGAGCAACTAGTTGTTAAATTAAATTAAATGAAATGAGGGCTTCAAAAGTTATTTAACACAATAATTAGCAAAAAGTGTTAACAGAATGGTAAATAAACACAACTATTCAAATACTAATCATATAACTCGAAGGGAGCAAAGGGCGCCATGCGGATTGCTAGCCCTGCGCATCATTTATTAGGTCTGTTGCTATTGTTATATCTTTTATTACTTTTCTCCACTTGTTTTTACTCTGCACTATATTTTTGGCTTGTCTCCATGTCAATTTTTGTATTTCTAGATCTTTCATAACGTTTCTTTTCCATGTATCTTTCGGTCTACCTGGTTTTCCATGTGCGTGGAAGTCCAGCGCTATCTTATTATGTGACTTCCTCAAATTATGTCTAATCTATTCCCATCTTCTTTTAATTAATAATAATTTCTTTATTAGTGTTTTTCCATAGTCTGATATTTTTTCTGGCCAAAATATTTGATTCACGTATCTTAAGCATTTGTTTACGAAAGTTTGTTGTTTTTTGGCGTATTGTTTATTAATAAACCACGTCTCTATGCTGTGTAAGACTCTCTTAACGTTGGTATTAAATAGGCGTAATTTTATTTCAGTACTAATGTTTTTCGAACCCCATATGCTCTTTAACATATTGAACGTTGTTTGTTCTAGGGCGATTCTATGTCTTTTGTGTTTTACCGTTAATGTCAAATAACAGAAACTGTCCATTCTTTCTATATTGCGTTTTTTAATGTTATCTCTGCATTTACTTTGTTTGTGTTTAAAAGGATTTTTACTCTCTTTCCATTTATTCTTGGGCCTACCTTTCCTGCTTTCGTATTTAGGTTGTCTAGTTTTTCTTGTGTTAGCTTTTTATTGGAAGCTAGTAAGCAAATATTGTCTGAGAACTCGAGACATTAATTAATTGAAAAAAACCCAGTTTATTCCGAATTTTTTATTTTCTACATTTCTCATGGTCCAATCTACAACGATAAAAAAGAGGGTTGAAAACAGAATACAATCTTGCCGGGCTCCTCTGTATGTTGATTCTCTTTGATAATTTCCCGAGGTGTTCGATCATCCGTCTGTTGTCAGGCAACCCACAGTGCCGCAATATTTCCCACATTTTATCTTTTGAGGGATATTTAAAAGGTGATAAAAGAGTAATTGGTAGAACTATCAAAGGATGGCGCTTCTAAGTCGAGAACAGCAGGGTATCCGACCTAATCCATCTAAGCTAGTGAGTTCAACACACCAGCCTTTATGAGTTTTGTAGTTGTAAGAAAACCATTTTTTAGTTTTAAAGAATCCGATTTTGGCTTATTGAATGCGGTTCCTGATTTCTTTATTATTTCTACTATCTTTGGTAATTTTAGATCCGAGGTTATGTGTGTTCTAGGCGTTGGTATATACTAATATTTGTTTTATTTATATCGTCTTCAATATTATGTCTATTTCATCCAGGGTTTTTTCTTAGGTCTTATTCTGTTGCTGTTACTACTGGTATGTCGTCGGCATAGTTTATCGCCAATATTCTATTATCGTGTATTTATGCTAATATAATTTGTTATGGATTGTTGAATAACCACATTAAACAGAAGTAGTGAAAGCGGGTACCCTGGTCTAACTTTCCATTATTAATTTTTACTTTCCTTTACATTTTCCCTAGGCTTACAACTGCCTCTTGTTTCTCATATAATATCTAGATAATTTTTATGTATCTGGTTTTAGTTCCCATATTCTTCAGCAATTCAAATAGACCTGACCATTTAATGTTATCAGATTTTTTCGTTATGTCAAAAAATGCAATATATGTTGGTTTGTTTTTCCCTCATTTCCAGATTCTTTTCTAAATCCAAATTGATCATCAAGCAATATTCCATAATTTTTTCGAATCTGTGTGAGATATTAGAATTATAGTGCGATAATTTTCGCAATTACCTGAGTTACCATTCTTTGGCATGAGAATGTCTTTAAGGACGTTCCCGAATTCGTATATTTGGTATACAAATTGGTAGTTTTCTGTGATGCCTTTAATCCTAGATTTATTTCACCTTATCTGTTCTTCGCATGATTTTTTAAATGACTGCATTATCTCTCAGTTCAAAAAGTGTTTCCCTCTTCAACTTTAATAATGTTTTATTGTTTGTATGCCTAATTACTTTTCCTTTCTTTCAGAAGATTATTAACTTCCTCGCATTTTTATGCATATATTTTTCCTTTGTTATTACCAGACTAGGACCACTATCCACGTTAACTCTTGGATAGCTTCCATTATGTTCGACTTTATTCCTAATTTTTACTATTGATTCTGTTTTTCAAGATTCCACAGGTTTTTCATTCATCTGTACTTAATTTTTTTTTGCATTTTTCTTTCTATATTTGATCATATTTATGACCCTGTCAGTAATCCAGGATTTCTTTCTTTCACTGATGTGTGCTTGTAACACCTTATCTGCTGCATTAGTTTTTTTAAAACATTTCAACGATATTCACCGTCGTTTTCTGTAGAATCATATGTATATAACACTTAATCAAATTTGTCGTCAAACTGTTCTCGTATGTTATAGTCTTTTAATTTATCTACTTGCCATTTAACTTCTTTTCTGTATTTTCTTAGATTTTAGATTATAATACGGTATTACCAGATTATAGTCACTATCCTGCTGTATCTGGTATCTTCTGGTTACCTGACATCTTCCACGTATATCTGATGTGTAGATGATGTCTCAAAATTGTATTCGTTATTACTAAATTATTATTATCAAAAGATGGTCTCCTCCTTCGTTCTTTCACCGTAAACCACATTTCCCTACTATCTGTTCTTCAGAACCTTCTTCTACAATAGCGTTTCAATCCCTCATTAGAGTCATATTTTCGTCACCTTTGACACATTCCACCGTTTCCCTTATTTGGTCGTCATTGTGCTCTGCCGTTAGCATATAAGTTTACAAAAATTACTCGTTTACTTTCAAGAATGCAACACTATCTGTTAACAATCGATTGGCGCCGTACAGTTTTTAGATGATTTCTAGTATTGAAATAACGCATCAACTTGCATCTGGCTGTTGTACTAAAGGAAACTGAAAATGTGACACAACTTCACAAATTTCCTGTGTTTTCAGATTCAAATATTGCTTAATGGCCTACAGAATATGTAAATTTTGCAATTTAAGTCCTAAGAAAGGAAGAGGAATTAATTAAACAGGTAGATAATTCGCCAGATCCGAATTCCTTAAATTTATTAGCTATCTTAAACACGGGGCGTGAAAACGTCTGTTGATAATTTCGAAGAGACAAATTTATTTTCAGAAGGGTTAAATAAAACAATTATTGTTTTCAAGTAATTGCAGTGCGTAGTTGCATATTATTTTAAAAACTTAATTTCACTTAACCTAAATTAAGAAATTCTTCACTCTCAGTACTTACTCAGCAGTAATATTTGTATCTTTTCGTTATATTGTTTATCACTTCGTCATTGTCTCTGTTATCTTGTCTTCTTCATTCAATGTTATAGAAGTTACCTTTGATTTAACATTACATAAAATTGTAGGCACTTCTAGTCGACCTTCAACGAAAAGCTGGTGCTTGCCGCATGTCATCTCGTCAGCAGCCGACGAGGCCTAGACAGAACTAGCGGTAACGTCTGCATTACGCCATCGCGTTCAAATTAGATCATAAACCGGCAACTTTCCGCGTAGATTCCGGCACCGCTGCGTACACGCAAGATATGATTTAAGATTATACGCGTTTGCACACCCGCTCATGTGCGTGATTTCGCACGCCTTATCCCACTCGGGGATCCTCGACGCGGATTAGGCGTGTAATTCAAGCCCCAGGGTTATGAATGCTTCCTAATGGTGATTTGCCATTATAGCGCCCGTTATGTGTTTAGGGCGGACAAAAACGCTTGTACCAACAGACCACAACGTGTACATAAATGGTAATTAGGCGTTTTATACATGCAGGTTATAATAAAGCAAAATCTTTTTATGGCAGATGGTATGCGTAAGTCATGTAGATAGCTCGTTTTAACGGTATGTTAAAGCTTTAAAGTCACGCTGCGTTCCTTTGCAGTATTTTCAGACTTACTGGAATTACTTAGACATATAACAATCGTAGCTCAGGTATTCGGTTCTGACAGTATCCTGGAATGTTCGAGGAACTAAATATTTACAAGAAATGGTAATTGATTAAAAAAATACTTGTTTTTCAAAGTTTCTTCAAATGCCTTTATTAGAAACAATTTTAGAATTTTTTATTCTCTAAAAATTGCAATATCAATGTTTGAACATTTTCCTTCTTTAGTCTTTTCTCTTTATACATTTCTTTACATTGTTTATCGGTCGAGGAATTGTAAGACTACGTTCAACATTGAGATCCATTGCCGTACTGTGTTCTGACAGGGCTTCAACCATTCCAGTAATTCCTGATAGTTGTTCAGCTGTTAATTTTCGCGCAGGCACACGGTCGTGGTTGTGCAAGTTGTTTTTCCGTACTTTATAAGTCCGTTGTTCATCTATGTGTTCCATTATCAAGTTTGTTAGTATTCGAGTTGATGCACTCAATTACGTTGAATGAATCTAACTCTTTCCAACCAATTTGTTGTCCAATTTTCGCTGTATTATTAGTGTCTAAGAAAATGCGTTTCAAAACGATAAAATAATTTTCACAATGTATTATATGCTTTCATATTGCCTTCATATTGCTTACAGTTAAATTATACCATGCCTCGCCTAGCTCTTTTAAAATTCTGTTAAAGTAAAGGCTATTGTAGCTTTTATGACTTTCCAAAAAGTGCGACGCAAATGACAGGCTCTAAAAGTTGCAATGACGCATTGATTAATTGGTTGGATGAACAACGTCATATTTGGTGGAAGAAAAGCTATTTATATATTTTCATTTAAATTATACATACTAGCCGGATGACCTGAGGCATTATCTAAGATCATTAAAGTCTGAAAATCCAATTCCTCTACAATAACGTTTTGTTGCAGGGCGACAATAGTTAGTGAACCGATCTTTAAATAAAGCTTTTGTGACTTATGCTTTCTTATTTAAACACTACAGTTTCTGATACATTTTTAAAAGCTCTAGGATTTTTGTACCTAATAGCAGCGTGACTTGTTCTTTTAAAATTTTATATCCAGGGCACGACTCTGTATTGGCTATAAAGGTGCGCGATGGCAATGTTTCATCAATATTTGTTTATCTTTGTAGTCAATTATTTGTAAGATTTTAATCTTGAAGCAGTTTCTTTATCTGCATTGACAGATTTACCAACAATTCGAACAGTGTGTGAATATTGGTTCGTCTCTTAAAACGGAAAAATCATTCAGGACTTGCTGTAAAATGTTCACTAGTTCCCTCATTTTCGTTTTCTATGTCATTAATATTCTTCTAACGTTGTAAAAATTTAATGCATTAGCCTGAATTTGCATTTGACTAATTGTAAGTGAAAATGTTTTTGATTGAAGTCTTCGATCCATATCGATAATAAATACCCCTCCATGTTTACTATTCCAGTGCTTCTGGTTTTAATCACCACTTTTGATAAATAACCAACGCTAGCCATACCTTGCGATTTGTATTGATCTTTCTTTTTGGTAAGTTTTCGAATTGTAGACTGGTCACGACATATTTTAGGAAATGAAGCTTGATTGTATTGAATTTTTATCCTTTTTGTTCCTTTTAGCATTTATTATTTTTTTAATGTTCATTGAAAGTTAGTTTTCGCAGACATACTTTGCATGTCGGAAACTGATAGACAGAACATATACAACGGGAAATTTCAGAAAAAATTAAAATATGTACCATATCGCACTATCTTATAACCTGTATCATTGGAAAAATCGATCATTTATGCTTATAAAATTATTTTGTGTACTAATTTTTTAGAATTTATATTGCTTAACTAAAATTTGGTTTATTTCGAAATTTTTTGACTGATCGAAGCCGGACTATGCGAGGTATTGCTGTATGGCAAAGTTACTTCGAAACAAATAAGCATTGAATATGATATGCTTAATTATATGTAAACTTTACGCAGAATGCACAGAAGTATTACATTCTTATCTAAAGTCATTTAATTAAATATGCAAAAATACAAAAGAACTAAATGGCCAAATGGTCTCAGCGCGGAACGACTGTACCGGCCATAAACCGCTGCAGCTTTTTCTGGTTTGCTTATTATTAGATAAGCACCAAGCTGGGCGGAAAATCGACTCGTAAAACTTTATTTGCAAATCCACTACTCCTCTAGTTTTATGGGCGTTTATCTCAAGAACGGAGCAGCAGTTACCATTTTATCTAGGTTTAATGCGCAGAAAGCCATTAAGTTATAAATTAATACACCGCTTTTCCATTAACGCCAATTGTCCTAATGCGACGAAGATAATTGAGTGATGAAAAAGAAGACGCCCTGTGCTTTAGCAAAATGGCAGTAATCCGGGGAGCTTCCCGCCACATTTCCTATTAATCCACTTTATCTTTCACATCCGGCACTTTTAGTTGTTGAACAAATCCTATTTTTACATAAAATTAAACTTTTTGATGAAACAAGTTGCTAAATGTTTTTTAATTACTCTTCTCATCAGCATTTAGCCTAATTTAACATACCTCGCATGCTACTTCACTTATAAAGATTTAAAAAGTCACAGCTACTAAATTTGTTATGGAAATGGTGGTAGAAAAATTCAACTTTGTAGTTTAGATCAGAATATTTCTGATGCAAAAGCCACGGGTTACGGTTTAATAAGGGACTCGTATTAAAGTAGCTGCCAGAAAGAGAATACTACTTATTAACGTTTTTTAATGCAACGCCACCTTAATTATCTAGCTACTAATCTTAGGCCGCCAATCGAAGTACAATCTTACAGTCCAATCAGTCTAATCCCCCCCCCCCCCCGGCAAATTATTTCAAAAGCTTAAAACGCTTTTATGAATTTAATCTACTAGACGAATTTTCGCTAGATGTTCGACAAGCATTTGATCGTATATGCAACAATTAACTTTTGTTTAAAATTAAGCATACTCTTCTCTACTAGTACTATCTATTGTTACAAACTTGAAATGAACTTTCTGGAATATATTCAATTTCAGTTAGTATTTCCCAAGGCAGCGTCCTGGGCCCTTTAATCTACTTGCTTTTTATTGCAGACTGCGCAGAGCGCTACACTAAGCATCTTTGCAGACATTGCCGTTCTTGCCTGTCATATAGACCCTCACTTTACATCAAGTCCACTGCAGGAAAAACTAAATGTTATAGGAGACTGAAATGAAAGAAATAGAAGATTAAAGTCAAAGCAAGCGGGTGAAGCTAAATACGTGGCCCTTATATGGTCAAATGCTTAACGTGGAAAACCTATATCCTCAAAAGATACAAAGAAAATAACCTCAAAATTAATTCTGATTGTCAATCATAACAAAAATGTAAAAAATAAAAAAATATTTCAATACGGTGCAAAAAAGGCAATTTTGTCGTAATAAGGAAAAGTATTGAGAATTTAAATTTATCAGCTTTACAATTTTCTCAAGAATTAAGCATAGCCTAGATTCGGTTTAGCAAATTAGGCGTAGAAATGTCAATCCTTACAATTTATAACATTAAAGCGTGGTGGTTACACACACATGACGCCGACGCCACTTAAAAATTCATTGAATGCACTTTTATGCCCTAAGCTAGAACAGAATCTAGTTTTCACTACTATCACATATCGCACGTTTACTGCTTCAAACTAGACAAGTTCAAAGTTTGTGTTTTATTAAAGACCACACATTTTCGTTAGAACGAGCGTCAGGAGATTATCACAACCAACTAAAAATCTAAATATTGTTTTGCATCTTCTATTGGCTGCAACAGTACATTGTACATTGTACACTTACAAGATTCTTCTTCTTCTTTTACTACTCTTATATAGGGCTATTAACCTGTTTCTAACTACCCATTTTTGACTTGGGAGTCGAACCCAGGCTCGCCGCGCGCTAATGTGGCAGTCCAAGACTTTTACCTCGTGGCTGTCATGCTCTCTCTTGCAAGCTTCAATAGACATTATTTTTACCAAATAATTTGGTATGGTCCCAGCATTCTTGTCGTCTTGAGAGTGTACACGACGTAAAATAGTAAATATGCACAATTTTTGCAAACTTAAGACGCGAACCCTTGTATCGTCCTTAAAATCAATGTCCTAAAAGAAGGATTTGTCACTAGATACCCTGTTACTCTATTGGCAATTTGCATCTTCCGAAGGCCATTTTATTCTGTTTGTGTCAGCCTTTCAAAGAGAAGATGTTTGCCATGGTGCTATTGTATTTAACCTTCAGTTTATTTAGGATTTAGTTAATTTCCATAAGAAAAATATATGGTTAAGGAATAAATCTATTATGTAGCAGAGAGCATCCTGGTAGAATTTTATGTAAAGCAGGTACAAAAATGATAAAAATCTAGTTAACCCAAGAATTAAAACCTACTGGCCATTGTATACTTTATGAGTTTGATACCTGGTCTCTATTGATTCTGCCAAAACATCATCTTTATCGATAAAACAAAATTGACAGATATCATTACATATAGTGTTACTGTTTAGTTTTAAACATGTAACTGTTAGTGGCGTACGTAGTCATTCGACGGTTTGATGTTACGTTTGGCGCGAACTGCATGAATTTGATTTGTTCAACAATATGGTGCCACCTGCCCCAGTTTTGATAAAACCATCTTTATTAAGATCAAAATTCTATGATCAGATTATTTCAAGAAATGCGGTTGCAAAGTAGCGATTTAGCATTATCAGACTTGCCATTGCGTGGCCATATATAAGTTTCTTTTTTATTTCAATAAATCAGAAATCGTTAGACATATCGAAACAAACAGCATTCGTGTTATCAAACTTGGTTAGTTCTATTTATTCCGCAAGCGTTGTCGTAATTTAAACGATACTATATTTTGCTTGTAATATAAAAAATAAGCACAAGATTGTCATTTGTATTTTTTATGTCAATTAAAAGTTCTACCGCGTTCATTGCAAAACCCAATAAGAAGCTGGACAATAACATATTGTTCTAAATAACATGAGGTGCAAACAAATCAAATTGACGCTGTCGCCACTGTTGTATATTGCTTACCAGGAAATTACTTGTTTCCGTAATTTTTATAAAATATATACAGTCTATATAACAAGAAAGTGAGAGTCATCATTTGGTAAGAAGATACCGCAGCATCATCTACATTAATTTGTTTGAATATCTATTTTGTTGTATAGTTTTCCCGCACATTGTGTTGATGGTATCAGTGAATTCGTAGTCCTTACAATGAGTGCAAAATTCCAAAAGCGATACTAAGCAGTCTTTTTAGTGAATTATGCGAATAGAACGAAACTGTCGGATAAAGTGCCTGCAAATATATGCGGAGGTCGGAGGCGTTCGTTAAGAAGTGGGTAAAGTGATATTTGAAGGTTGAGCCGATCTGTCGGAGAACAGAATAACTCGTCCCACAAGAACGAAGAAGCCAGGCCCTTCTTTGCGGTGTGCTCAAATGAAACTACACGAGAAAGAAATTGCGGCCTCTCAAATACAATCTTGAGTAAACATTTGTTGTCAGAAAGACACATGTAAAAACGACTGCCCTGAGCAAAGGATAATTTGAATGGAGATTGGAACAATGTTGTCTTCGCGGAGAAATCTTGTTTTTGGGCATGATGGAAAGGATGGAAAGTGTGTGGTATGCTTCTGTAAACGCGGTTTTGGTTGCCTCATTCTGTTTACGTACAGTTTAAATGCTGGGAAAATGTGCACCTTTTACCAGAAAAGCTTGCTGCAGTTGTCTGTATAGTTTTTGATTCTAACAACAAGTTGAGTATTACAAGAAGAGAATAACCCTAAACATCACAGAAAACTGTGGAGTGTGTGACCGGCGATGTACCCAGATGCTAATCCCATTGAAAATGTATGATCATACATGAAGATAAGCTCAAAAGAGAGCTAGTGTACACAGTGAAGCAAGTGTCATTTTATATTAAAAGAATATGGCAATCTTTGCCAGATGATTATGACTGGAAGAAAGGGCTGAAGCTAGAATCAATAATAGAAGTGATTGGACTAGATAATACTATACTTCAATAAGAGAAAATTATCTACATTTTTATTTTTAAAAGATTACAGAGGTCACTTTATTATTGAATGTTCTAGCTATTTTATGGGGAGTAAATCTTTTCGTTTCTTTTTCGATAAATCTTCGAAATAACCCGAGAATCCAGTCGGTTTTAAGTTGGCTCGGCGAACTTGCCCCTGTAACCCCTTTTGTCTCCACGGAGCTCTCCCCAAGTTCACACATAAAGCGCTCAAACTTGATGTATATCGCGGAAAGGCTCTGTGGGAAATTCTGGCGGCGCAAACAGTCGCCGCCCGCGGAGACATCGCGCCTTTTCCGTCTGTCGCGCCAGTGGCGGCGGGGATTTATTTCGGCCGCTTGCGCGGATCCCGTGGCCATTTGTGCAAGCGACGGGGCGCAAACGGGTGCGTGAAGTGCCGTCGCCGCGACGCCGCCCGCCGTCGCAATATCCAAACGTCGCCGAAGAATTCTCCCAACAGGCGAATTACTTCCGCGTAGAATTCAATTAGTTCGCGATCCGGAGCGCGCGGACGGCAGGGCGCCGGTTTAATTTGACAAATTGATTGCAACCGAGGAGGTACGTTTTAATTCCGCTTTATCGATGGCTGGAAGCGGCGGCAAATTGAAACCGACGAATATTGGCACATTTAATATTATCGGTCCGTTTTTAAATAATGACTAGCGGAGGGGTGGATTTAAATTCCGAGTGGCTTCCAGTTATTCCAACATTTATTTGCGTTGCCTGAACATAGTAGGGATAGAGCGTTCTCCATAAAACTTTTTAGTAGTCTAGTCTTGTACTTTTGGGTCTTAAATTTTTAGGTTCGCTCCTTGATTAACGAAATTTCAATACGAGTTTGCACACAGACACATGGTAATTTAAAAACATGGGGCCGGCGAAGAGATTGCTCTGTGAACAATCCCAGAACGAACTTAAAAAGACCTTTCGATTTCGAATTTTCCCGAAATTCGAAATCGAATATCTCGAAAATTATTCGAGATAGAAATTTTTTAATTTCGAATTCGAAATTAGCGTAAAACTTCCTATAAGAATCCATTTCAAATTTTAAAAAATCTCAAATTTTGTGACGAATCGACAGACCGACAGACAGACCGACCGACAGACAGACATATGGAATTCAGTAACCAACTTTTTAAGTTCGTTGATAATGGACTCAACTCTATACGGCTATATTTTCCGAACTATACATTGTACATAAATGATTCATATAACATTTGAAATAGGGTATCTTAAGGTTTTGAAAACTACCACTAGAGCAGTAGAGTTTAACGCTCAGTCATGCAGCGGCGTTAGTTGTGAGCGAGGTATCTACAGTTCAGAATAAGTTTTTTTTTGCATTTGTGAGATCAGTAAAAGCATTTCTCGTTGAAATAATAAATTTAACCAATTTGTGTAAAGGTAAAAGCACTGGCCACCCCCGTGTATCGGAAGAGAATGTGTGGTGAATCCGAGAGAGTTTAGAGCGTAGCCTAACGAAGTCACCCCGTAATGAAGAGAAAACTTGGACTGCCTTGATGTGTGTTGAAGCGGCGTTTAATAATGTGAAAACCGTACAGCTTACAATTAAATCGTGTAGAATGGATGCTCAAAAACTTGGAAGATAACATTTTTCTGTCGCGTTTAATTTTTAACGTAACGAAACACGAGAGTTCATGTGTTCTGTACCGTACCGAAAACAAAGATTTATGAACCTTCCTTTTTTGATAATAACACAATTACTGGTGATGTTGCGAAACTAGCTTTTTCTTCAAATGAATCAAGATTCAAAAACTTCATTTTACAGCAGAACGGGGCTCCGTTCTGTTGGCACCGGGGAGTTCGACGTTTTCTAAATGAATCGCTACCTCAACGATGGATAAAGTGCACGAAGAATGAAGACTTGGCATTTATGTTCTGCCCCCTGAGATCTCTCAATCTTGCAATTTTTATAGGGGGTATGTACCCCACCTTTACCAACAATTTTAGACGGCCTGAGAAATCGCATCACAGCTGCGATGAACTTAATGACGCAAGACATTTTTCATCGTGTGTGGGATGAATTCTGCTACCGTCCTAATATTATCCATGCAGGCGAAGGGGACACATTGAAGATTTATATACTCGAATGTAAGTTCAGTTAAATGTAATTTATATCATATTTGTCACTATTTATCACGCCTTTAAATTCTTATCAAATGCGGAGCTCCTTTACAGAAACATTAAATTTTAATTTTCTAGGATTAATCCATAACTTTTCGTCTTTTAAAAATGTTTTAATACACTCACTTTCATTACTGGTCATGCCTCTTAGAGCCATGCTACAGTATCTCACTTTGTAAATATACGCTTAACCCAAAACCCACATTTTAAATTTTATCCAGCTTTTATAACCATGTAAGAATGGATTGCTCAATACTCTCAACATTGCAGCTAATCCTGTTTAGGTTTGGGTTTGGCATGAATTTTTAGCTAACAATTTCTTCCAGTTTTTTTGGAAGTTCAGGACTTTTTCCAACAACTAGGTTAAAGCTTACATTTCAAAACCTTTGAAACTAATTTTAAATGTATAAGAAGATGTAGTTTCTGCCCCTAATTCGTCACAAATAGTTTTCTTTACCTAGGAAGTGCTTTTTAACTAGAATACAAAGAAAATCAGTGTCTAATTTATTGCTTATTGGATACTGCTTTGTTTATTGCGCTTATGTTGAATTATTTGTCTTTTATATAAACTTAGTTTGCAGTTTATTGGGATACTGAACAGCCCTAAGAGAATCAACACACACTTACCTCTTGAATAAGTGTTATACTTGAATTATATTAAAAACAAGAATTAATATGTAAATTTATAAAAAAGAAAAACGCATTTCTAAAATGCATTTTTTTAATATACATTTTTAGAAACAAGTTCGTTGTGGTGAAAAGTTTCAAATGTCAAAATCTTTCTATTAATACAACTCAAGACAGCAATAAATTGAGTAAAATAGGAAATATAAGAATCAAATGAAAATGAGAGAGAGAGGGGGGGGGAGAGGGAGGGGGAGAGGGAGAGAGAGAGAGAGAGAGAGAGAGAAAGTAATAATCAGATTCAGATTTCCTAGCTGATATAACTCTTTAAGAATTTTTACCAAAGGATGGTACTATCCAAATGAAATACTATCGGAGAGAAAGTCCCCTCATTAAGTGTGGGGTGCTGCAAGATTAGGCCTTTAAAAGTAAAATAATTATCAACAATATTAGGGCTTTCCGATTCAGTCGTACGACGCATTTTCTATGAGTTAGTGCCAGATGGGTACCCCGACTTTTGTCAGTAGTTCAAAAGTAGCACTGCCATATGTGGTGACAATTTTTAAACCTTTTCCACCAAAAAACAAGAAGTTTTTTGATCTATTGTTACAAGGGATAAAACCATGACCCTTTATTATGATCCCCTAGTAAAAAGAGCGCAGCTTGAACAAAAAATAGCGAAGCAAGACAAAGATAGCTTAACAGACAAAAAACTATCTTTTCGAATTTAAAAGAAATTTAGCTAATTAATTTCAAAGAAAGAAACACAGTACGCCATCTTGCTGCATAAATTGCGCAATGTTATCAAGGAAAAGTGAAATGTTAATAAGTCAAAACGTAGGCATTCTGAACGGTAACGTCCTTGTCCATAAATCTGTGAAGAACTATGGCTATGATAAACT
This sequence comes from Sinelater perroti, assembly GCA_036346155.1. Classification (NCBI taxonomy): domain Eukaryota; kingdom Metazoa; phylum Arthropoda; class Insecta; order Coleoptera; family Elateridae; genus Sinelater; species Sinelater perroti. The sequence goes on from JARFIY010000046.1 coordinate 17,364,177, forward strand.
TCTCCAACTCACTGTCTATCCCAAACCTAGCCCCCAGTGGCTACCTATTTTCAAAATTCAAGAAAGACTTTCGGCTAGAAAATTTAACAAGGAATAGTGGCTAAAGGCTGTTTTGGAGCATTTTGCAGTTAATGATCTATAGTATTTTTCCAAAAATATTGATAATTTCTAATTGTAATAAACACTACAGAAATAGAAACATAGTCCTGTCAGAAATATTTCAATATCTAAGGCACTAAAACCAAAGTTTTAAAATAAATTGTAAAAAGCCCTTTAAGATTAAATTTCTAGGACCCTTTGCAAAAGAGATTGCATGTAAGGCTTTACAGATAAGATTTTCAAAAAGTGTAAAGGGCTATATAGGGGAAGAAAGACGTTGCAAAAGAAAATGAATGTATATTATCAATTACAAAAATAAATGACTATCAAGAAGAATGCACGTAATAGAAATAATGGACAAAAGATCAAAAATACAATATTCGTGAGAGGCAGAAAACTCAGTAAAATCAAGTTTGTGGGGGCGGAATGGATAATGGTGTAATCTTCGAAGTAGGGGCGGTGTGACAACAAAAATAATGTAAATTACAGACTTCATGGAATTTAAAAACTTCCAAAGAAGTTGGAAAAATTGAGATGCATTTCCTTGAACATTTTATTTTTCAATTACCATTCAGGATTTATAATGTCGCTAATGTGTCAAATAAAAGTTCAGCAATTTTATTACTAGTCGCCAGACAGATAATAGCGCGTATTCACTGAAACTTCTTTTATTGCCTCTTAGCAAAAGTTGTTAAAAGTTTATTGAATAAAATTAATCGGAAGACAACATCAAAAATTAAATTAAGTAATTCAAAATTTTCGATAGCATTAAGTAAATAGACAGGTTATGTTTAGGCTATTTATAACGGACTATTAACCTGATAAAAAAGTTTGAGTTAGCTCGACTTACTCCGCCGAATCTCAGCAGCATGCTTTCACGCGCCCCTAAAGCTGAATGGCAGAATTAAAATTTACAGCACCCTACTCAAATGGGAAGAAGCGCTAAACAACACACATTTTATTCAATTTCCAGCAACAACAACGGCGATATTCTCCTAGCTTTCATTAGCCGCCCTCATAACACAAAACAAAGCTCCTATCCCCAGCTATAACAAAGCTACATGATCATAACCCATAACCGTTCTGCAGCGAAATAATATGCGACTAAGTATTCCAGGCCGGATGACTTTAGACATCCGAAAGGCGAGGGGTGCCCTCGTAAATAAAACGTCGCCGCTGAATTTATTGAACTGTTCGCTGCTGTTGTCAACCCTTATCCAGCCGTTCAGATTAAACGAAAACAAAAATTCAAAAAATCCCCTCACCTCCTCTTCCGAAAGATTAGCTTTGCATGATATTATATTACAAATTCGCAGGATACTAAAAGTTTTTAATCCAGAATGAATTGTAATTTAAAACATTAAAATTCTATTAATCAACGTTACATAATGTTTCAATATATAATTAAAATAATGGATATAAAGTGCATAACTAGAACCCCACTAAACAAACCTAAAGTAACTAAATGATCCAAAATTAATATTATAAACAATAGAAAAAAATGAAAAGTTAATTAAAAAGAGACAAACACTTAATTTAAATTTATTTGGCTCTATTACTCAAAATGTGTGATGCATATAAAGCTAAAAGCCTTTTAATAATTGATACATCAGGATGGCATACTTAAGCTTTAATGGCGATTTCCTGTTTATGAGAGAATACAGCTGTGCTAGTCACACATAGCTTTGATTAAATTTCAGGTTAACATGAAATTTCCAGGTAAGTTGAGTATCCAGCAGTACTCCTATGTATCATCGCAGCATCAGCAGGACTACAGTCAATGAAATTGTTGATTACAACGTTTGGTGAATTATAGGTGTATAAATAAGTTCTTAGCTTTAGGTTTCACAGGACGCAAATCACCGTTTACATGTAATGCATTAGTCCGCCCTCTTGCGGTTTTAAAGCAATGACATTTGGTCTTTCGAAACATCATGCGATTTGGCGTTTGATGCACATAACCTCAATAATCAGCTGTCTTCACGATGGCAATCACAAAAGAGCATATTCGATTTTCTATCCACTTCGCGTTTCATCTTCAGAAAAACGCTGCTGAAGCCACCGAAATGATTTGTGTTGCATATGGGGAGAATGCTGTAAGTCATGCAACGTGCAAAAAGATTTCGCGGAGGAGAGTTTAGTCTTGAAGATCAACCACGCGCTGGACGCCCTCAAACATTTAACACGGATGAGCTACAAACGCGTTAGGCTAGGAACTTCTCCCACATGTGGCGTATAGCCCAGACATGGCCCCTTTCGATTATCATTTATTCCGGTCGTTACAGCATCACTTGGCTGATACGCACTTTAAAACAGAAGAAGAAGTCCGAAAATGCATCGATAACTTTATCACCATTGGAAAGCTGAGAAAAAATACATAAGATTGTGTTCTAAATCATTTTTTTATTGATGTTTTGAGGCTGACACGACGAGATGAAAATGTCGTGTTTGGCGCTCGCGCGGTCGCCTGCGGTAGCGCTGGGGCAGTTGATGCGTTTTGCCCCATATGCTGGATGGGGTAGCAATTCGTAGCCCAATTTATGGATTTTTACCATGGCTACTACACACGTGCGCAACCCTGCATTGTCTTGGTGGAAGAGCACTTTTTTCTTCGCCAAATGCGGTCGTTCTTTCTTCAAATCCATGTCGAATCTGTCCAATAGCTCTGAATAATGTTCACCGGTGATCGTTTTATCTTTTTCAAGGTAATCGATGTGAATGACACCGAGTGCATCCCAAAAAACTGTAGCCACGACCTTGTTGGCCGACAGACCCACTTTGGCCTTCTTTGGTGAACGTTCACCCGGAGAAGTCCACTGATTTGGTTGTTATTTGGTCTCTGGTGTGTTGCGATGGGTCTATTTTTCGTCTACGGTTACGAAACAGCGTAAAAACTCGTTCGGATTGCGGTTGAACATCGCCAAACACCCCTTTGAAGTGGTCACACGGTTGCGCTTATGGTCGAGTGTCAACAATCACGGCACCCATCGCACGGATAGCTTTTTCATGTGCAACTAGTAATTTAAAATGTAATGTACTCGCTCAGTTGCGATGCCTACACCTTCAGCCACCTCACGCACTTTCATCCTCCGGCCGTCCAATATCATTCCATGGATTTTATCGACGATTTCTGGCATAACGACGTCTTTTGGACGGCCTGGACATCCGGCGTCACTTGTGCTGGTACGACCACAACGGAATTCAGTGGACCACTTCTTAACGAATAAGGCAAACGCTTGGTTCAGAAAAATGAAGAAGATTATTGGCTTTAGGTGATGAGATTTGCCGAGCTTAACTGACTTGTTTTTTCAGCACTTAGTCAAAACTTGTACTACGTCTGAGAAGACCATCATGACATAACTTTTGCTTTTCAAGCCCTTCTATTTTTCCTCAAAAATGCGCCAGATTTAAGTATTTCCTTTTAAACTGGAACGCTGGCAATATGTTCGTGGTCAGTTCACCCATCAAGCTAAAGCTTATAATGTTCTCTAAAAGTTTTGTCAGTGATGTTAATAAGCTTTTCGTCCTGAAATTTTTGATCTTATTTTTAAGAATGCAAATATGTGTGCATGTCTCCATTTTTAAGAAGACGTGCATTAAACGCAAAAGAGCGGCAATCTAAAAATTTCTTGTTGAGATCTGTTAGCCCTAAGCGGAAGAAGTTGGAAGATCTTTGACTATAATTTGTTCAGTTATCGTTGGCAAATTGATGTATTATGTATGCTGCGTAAGTTGGGGTACAAGTAATTTTTGGGGTAAATAGTTTCTCCAAGCAAATTTCAAAGGCTATTGATTGCTCTTCATCTGCAATGTATATTGCACAGATCTTAGCACTGACATTTCCTCAGGTTACTTTAGAATACACACATTCCGAGGTCGCCTGGCTCTAGATATTAAATACATTTTTTATATATGTTCGTTCTTACCTCATCTAGTTCGTTTTAAACAATGTGTTAATTTATTTAGTAGCCGTTTTTCTTCAGGATCTCTGCTTTCTGCCAGTCTCGTTTGTCTTGGTCCTTTCTTTTAATAAGTTCAGTTATTTTAACTGATAGGTAAGTGTTTTAGTATATGGGCAACTTTTATAGCCAGTATTGCTTTATGCAATCTGTTTATTATTGAGGCTGTACATTTGAATATAGCTGTGAGTATGTTTTCATTACTATTTAGGTTACATGAGCCCTCCAATTGTTTGTCAAGGAAAGTTCGAAAGCTTTCCTAGCTTACAAACCAGTTTATTAATCCAGGTGTTGGTTATACCACTTCAGATAAATTCAAGCTGATTATGATGAATATGTCCGGCAAGTGGTCGATACTTTTATTATTGGAATGAATATTTTGTTGCAGGGGCTTCAATTTTTTTGTTTACGTCCCCGTAATTGATTTTTCAACTTAAATTGCCAATCATAAAGATCGACTTAGGAATGTTAAAAATTATTTTTAAATATTCCTGTGCTATTGTATTGATCAGGTTGTTTGCAGTTCATTCAGTTCGAATTTAATTCCAATTATCTTTAGGGTTAACTTATCAACGTTGGGGAAAGGTTTATAAATTAATTTCTTCCCGATAAGAGTAGCTACTCGACCATGCTGCTATTTTGGCCGTCTTTATTTACACGTGCTGTTTAGGTACTTCGTATATGTCTACTTCAGAGAGATGATTTTCTATCATGCGAACGATATGTATGTTGTATTTGGTAAAAAAGGTAAAAATGGTATTTAGATTAGAATTCTACTTATAATCCAATTTAGAATTGACAACCTTTCTATTACCTATTCTGGGTTATGGTTCATTAAAGAGTAAATTTTAGTTTGTGAAAGATGGGAGATTAAAAGGTCAGTGAAGATTTTAATTATGTTATTTTGTGGGGGTGAAATGCGTTAATTGGTTTGTTTTGAGAGGAATGGAATTAGTAATTGTGGGATTTTGTACTCTATTTGCAAATAATTGCATTTGGTTGACAAAATAACTGTTTTTCTATACCTGATTAAGTTTTTCATGCTCTTTTGCATTAGTTCACTGTAATGATTGCAAATGAGATAACTTGTAGCGGACAGTCTACTCCAGTTGACGTATTTGGATGGTCCATCGTTGGTGTGGCTGACTCTGCACACTTTACAAATCTTGGGTTTAGTGCGCAATAATTCTTTGTATGGTCGTATTTCTGGCATTGGGGGGAATTTATTAGTTTTCTTCTTAACTTTACTTTGGCTATAGAATAAATAATTTAATTAGGGTTCTAATCTCACTTTGTACCTTTTGTTATGTTAGTGGTGCAGGTACATTAAATGATTTTTGGTTTTGTTATCGAAGTACTTATTGCATCACTTGAACTTTCAGATTGAGTATATTACCGTTCAAATTATCCTCAAGGCAAGAAAGTAGGTTATATCTATTTTATGTTACAATATTTGGTGGCATCTCCACGCAGCGTTTTTGTACACTATTTGCTGGTGTTGCTAATAAGTCTAATATGCACTTATTTAGCACTTGTTGTTCTATATTGTTGTAAAATAGGTTGTTCAGGCCATTCAGAATAATAATTGTACTTAATTTTACACACGTTTTAAATAACAGTAAGGGAGATTTTTGCGCTTTGAAGGTCAAATAACAACTTAACTCTTCTAAACATAAGCCTTTATATTAGACCTCAACAATCATTATTTAAAAATTAAATTTACCATTATAATATCTGAATACTTATTTTTGTTATATAATATATTCACATAATAAACATGTTACTGTTGTGATATAGCATAAATAATATATTTATATTGTTTTAGTAACTAATAATTTATTACATAAACTCCATAATTAATCTAAATCGATTTTCGTACACTTTAAGAGAAAGATCAATTGCTTTTAATATTTCTCTTGTAGAAAGTTATATAGTAAGGTATTCTGATAAAGAAATAATGAATAATTAAACATTCTTTTAATATTAAAAAAAATAATATTGGAAGTTGACAAATGTTATGATAGTGGTACTGGAATTTAGATTGGCGTGTGTTTTGGTAATTTTATACTTTATTACGTTAGATTAATTGCTTGTTGCTATTAATTATTTTATTTTTATTTATGAAAAATAGACTTTCCAGAAACTAATGTGTCGTACAATGTATTTGTGTACAAATTTAAAAACAAACTTATTGACGAAACGGGTCCATAAATCAATATAAAACTTGTATTAACGGGGTTATACTAGAAATCCGTGCTAAAAATGTGAAACGGTCCAGCATCACGATGTCACGATAAAACGGTTTAGAATTTGTAAGATAAATACGATAAATATTGGTTAGTAAACATAAAAAAAAATCGGGTATACTTTTTTGTGAGCGCCAAAATGCGTTGATCGATGGTGACGCAGGCCATTGACTGCTCGACTTTATTTAATATTTTTACTAGACTAAAATGCTTCGGAATCAATCAGAAAAATGTGTATAATATTGTAAGTAGATTAAAAAGCGGTCAATTATTAATACGAAGGGCAGTATACACAACATATGCCGAAAACCTACAAAAGACGAAAGATTCTACAAATGTTTAGCACAGCAAAATCAACCATATAACAACAAACCCAACTAAAGTAGCTCAAAATTGTAAATCTAATAAATTCTCAATAAAATTAATTACTTATGCCATATTAGACTATTTGGAATATTTTAGAAAATCATATTTTTATTTATCAGACAAGAAATAAAGTTTCAAACAAGAAAATTATGCGTTTGGATCTCGGGCGTTAGGAAAGGTTTTTCAAACTTTTCTTTTGTCGACCAAACTTTGCTCAGAACAGTTGTAGATACAATGTGAAATGCGATGAAGCCAAATGTTTTTATATAGAAAAGAATTATCCGAACGCACGTTATATTTATTAATTAACGATGCTTCATGTCACAATGTTGGAAAAACATGGAACATTTTGAAAAATTTGGCACATATTATGTTAAAAATTTAATTGCAGTCTATAGATTGCTTTCCAAAAAAAAGTAAAACTCAAATACAGAAAAATTGGCAAGAGTTTGATCTTGCTTATTATTGCCATCTTTCAACAAAATTAAGCAAAAAACTTATATGCAGTTCAACATGGAGCACCTGCTATTTAAATTCCGCTTCCATCACATGCAGTTTTTGTTTGTCTGCAATTTGCTTGCAAGCATGAATTGCTCCCGCGACTTCAATAAAAAAATATTATGAAAATGATTCCAACTTTTTGAAAAAGTCCAATGCAAACACTCCACAAAATTTAGTTGAACTCCGAAATATTGATGAAGTGTGAAATCATAATTTTTTTTATCTTAAGGTAAATAGTACAAATTTTTTATGCAACATCGTATACCACATAATTAAATAGTTTGCTACAATTTTCTGTAATGAGAAATTTATAAGTTGAGTGTACTTTAGAAATAGGCATTTTTTGTGTGAAAAACTTGAGTTCACTCCCTTTTCTAAATTTATTCTAGAGCCTCGTCAGTACCAAAATATTTTTTACATTTTCTTGTTTTATTTGTTCTACTCACTCGCAGTATTCTTATAGCAATAGGCTTCTGTAAAATTAATCTTCTTACTTTATTCCTTTTTATATTATTATTATTATTATTATGCTAATTTCTGTGACAAAACGATTTTGAAATGTTTTCTTATTTTAACTCACTTAGTCTCTGATTAGTTTGTATTTTTTATTGATAATATTAACTAAGTCCCTATTTGTAAAACACTCATTTAAAATTCCGGAAAAAATTATTAAACTTTTTCTGTTACTAAAGAATTAGTTTTTTGAGTAACTACAATATATTCAAATTCTATCCAATTTATTGTCCACTAATATTACTTAAAATAACATTTTTGGTATGATTTGTTTTTTGAAAAAATATTTAATTTGATTTAAAGTAGCTTAAGCGAGGTTTATTTTATTTTAGTATACAAATCATTTTTGTTTGTCAGAATATCAAAATATTGTCATTCTGAACAGGAGAAAATAGTTCCGAATCCCATCGATGCCATGAAAAACGGAAGAGTTATACCCTTCAAATAATGTCGGTAGAGAACGAGCAATATCTGGATGAACAGTGCCCTGCTGAAATATTTCGTTAAGAACCTTTCCTCACAAAAACTCCACACGCTTGCAGTAGACTTTCCTCATATTTGATGACTCTTAAATTCATAAACGCGCAAGCATCGCTCCTATATAAAGAGCTTTTCATAACGTTTTTCAGGTCGTTGACGCATGTAAATACAGTCAAAGATGGTGATTCGAGTTAAAGCGAAAGTTGTTGGATATCTCAAACAAGTCCTCTCGGGCAAGCCTGGCATTTACAGCACACGTCAGACGAGCTTAACAGTGTTGAGGAGTTCAAAGATAACGAAGAAGGGCGGGGTGCTTGAAACTAAATTTTACCAAATTTACTGTTACCCGTCGTTATTCTTGGGCAAGAACTCGCACAGAAGTAGACCAGACCAGAAAAAAAAACAGTGAAAAACTGCGTTACAAAAGTAAGTTATAAATTTAGCGACGACATTTCTGTTTAATAACGATTTAGAAAAATCGGCGGTCCTTTTATTAAATTGTACAAATGCAACAGACATATATCTTCATTAATCTCCTTCCATTTTAGTCTTTTATCAACTGGACCTTGGCTATTAAATTCCGTATTAACCATGAACAAGTTAACTATTGCAAAATCACTAGAGGCCTTGTTCTGCGTAAGTTTGATTTACATAAGTCAGATGTAAGATTCAAAGTTGTAAAATTAATATTGATTAAAAAAAGAAAAGGAATCAGATTAGTTCGTGCAATAATTGAATTGCAAACGAAACAGTGCAATCTCTAACATCACAACATTTTCAATATCTACAACTAATCAATAAAATATTAACGAACATTTTGTATTCTTACAATACGGTAACTTGCAATTAATTATTATTCTCTTTCAATATAGCAACATAAAAGATTTAAATTTTAATAAAATAGTCCAGTGGAGGAGATTCCTCGGTAATTAAAATATTTATTTGAGAGTACTAACGACGAGGATATAAAGTAAGAAATATTAAGACATAATATTAATAAGCGTTTAAATTTATTTCTTCGTTATTGATCAAAATTTCAAACCAATGTCATATGATTATTCTTAAGAAAATGGCATGAGCAAATCTAGAAAATATAATCATTATAAAAATATAACAATAGGAACATAAACATTTTCTACCCATCTTTAAGCTACTATAAGAGAGAGGAATGTATAATAAAAAATAATAAAGTCAAACACCACGAAACGAGGTATTTAAAACGTCTAAGCGTAAAAAAAGTTCTGAATTCATGGAGATTTAAAGTAAAGTGGCAAAATCGTGGAACTTTTTATTTATATTTTACATTTCAAGTAAAAAGAAAGCTCGGCGACCTGAAATTTTACCAGACAATTTTCATCCTCTGCTTGTGCCTACTATTAGAATCTGGTCAGCCTAAGCCTGAGTAGTTTTGGCAAGGATTGCTTATGAATTTAAAGATCTGTCTTTGGATATTCTGAACTATCGTTTATGAACCATCGGTTAGATGATCCTATTTAAAATAAAATCTCATAGAGAATTCTAATCTTTCTAAGTTATTGGATACTTAACCAGGTGGAAGCTCAAAAAAATCTTTTATTACTTTATTATTTATATAATAGAAAATTTAGTATAATTGAACTTAAAGTAATTTCTTTTATTGCAAAAATAATTGCATTATCATACACATCATGGAAGTAAACATCACGGGACGAATTTGTATCGGAAATCTAACTGACCTGATATGAGATCTCTTCTTCACAAGATGAACCTATTTTGTTATCACCTCATTAGTAATTTTTGCTATTTTAGATTATAGGACTTTAGTTTTTCTAAAAATATAAATGAAAATGGCGAGAGACTACTGCATAACTAACCAACTACTAATAAGAAATACATGGTCTAAGCACAAAATAATACACAAAGTAACATATGAAGCAGAAGAACTAGGACATAAAAGTATGATAGACTACATCACGTACACGAGAAGTATGAGATATGCAGTGAATGATGTAAAGGTAATAAGAGGGGCGGAGCTAAATACTAAACACAGACTGGTAATCGCCGACACAAATATTAGAAACTGGAAACATTAAAATACCCAGAAAAAATACAATATGAAAACAAACTAACTGGAAAGCTAAACAATTTGGAAATACAAGAAGCCGCAGAAGGAATTCAGTGGACTATAAACAAACGATGGAAGGCTTTTAAAGATACACTAACAACAACAGCAAAGTAAGTCTGTGAAGAAGAAGAAATAAAACATGACCCAGCACATAAACGAACGAAATGGTGGAACAAAAAAGTCAAGACAAAATCAATAACAAAAAAGAAGCCTGGAAGAAATATATAATAAATAAAACTGATCAAAATAGAAGATACTATCTAGTAAAACGAAACGAAGCAAAGGAAGCGGTAAAACAAGCAAAGAAAGACACATGGGAGGAATTCGGTAGAAAGATAGAAGACAACTATATAGAAAACCAGAGACAGTTTTGGAATATAGTTAAGCGCCTAAAGCGAAACAGAGCACCAAAAGTGCGGAATATTCAGGATGAGACAGGAATGCTACAAACAAGAACGGAAGACATACTGAAAACATGGAACGACTACTACACAAAAAGATTTAAAGAAGAAGAAACAGAAATACAGAGAGAAGAACAACCTCAAGAAGGAAATGATAATCAAGACACCGAAGAAGAAATAGCAGAAGAAGAAATAATAGAAGCCCTGAAGAAAACAAAAAATGGTAAGGCAGCAGGAGAAGATAACAGCTCCAGATATGCTGAAAAAGGCGGCCCGACCGTAATTAAATGGATGAAAGAGATAGTACAACAAGCATGGAACACAGAACAGATCCCGAAGGACTGGGAAAATAACATACTAATACCCATTCATAAAAAAGGAAACACCACAAATACAGACAACTATAGAGCTATATGCTTATCCTCAGTAGCGCTAAAAATATATACAAGTATAGTTGAAAAGAAACTAAGAAATGAAACAGAAGACAAATTAGAAGAAGAACAAACTGCGTTTAGACCAGGAAGACAAACGCAAGACTATATATATACAGTAAGAACCATAATTGAAGAGCTATTAGAGAAGAAAAAAGACATCTACCTACTCTTCCTAGACCTAAAAGGAGCATTTGACCAGGTACCACACAGAAACATCTGGAAAGCATTGGAAGAACTAGAAGTAAGCCCAAAACTGCGGAGAATAATAAGAAACATGAATAGTAAAGTAATTGGAAAAACAATATTAAATAACCAAGTATCGGAAGACTTTAAAATGGAAAGGGGTATCAAACAAGGTGACAGCTGAAGCCCGCTCCTATTCGTGATATACATGGACTACATAAACAAAAATGCAAATTAGAAACAATAAACACCCACATAGGATACCATAACCTAAACCCAGTACTGACACAAGACCTAATATATGCCGACGACATATTACTCATGGCAAGCAACAAAAATCAACTACAACAAAATATAAATATATGGAAAAACACCTAGAAGAAAGTGGGATTACCATTAATATAGAAAAAACAAAAGTGACGCATGTCACAAAACAGGAAAACGAAGAAGAAATAGATATACAAATAGACGGGAAACAGATACAATCAGTACAAACATACGAATACCTAGGAGTACTAATCAGTAAGAGTGAAAGAATAGACCAAGAAATAAAACACAGAATAAACAAAGGAAATAGGATATACTATCAAGTAAACAACACATTGATAGGGAAAAAAGAAATAGGTATAAAAGCAAAAACTTTATATAAAACAATATATACCCCTACACTTCTATACGCTTCCGAGACATGGGCTATAACAGACAAACATAAATCCAAACTAACAACCGCAGAGATGAGGTATCTAAGGCGGATAGTGGGCAAAACAAGAAGAGATGGGGTCCGTAACAGATCCATACGAGATGAACTAGAAATCACACCGTTGGTAGAAGAAATAAAAACCAAACAGCTACAATGGTATGGACACCTGGTCAGAATGAGCCATGAACTATACCCAAAAACCGTTTTTGAAGTGAGATGTGATGGAAGGAGAGATAGAGGAAGACCCAGGCGAAAGTGGGAAGACAACATCAACGAATCAGCAAGAGAAAGAGGACAGACCCTAACACAAATCCGAACCCTTGCAAGGGATAGACGCTCATTTAAACAAAACCCCGACACCGTGAGGTACAATGGGAGAAGAGGAACTAAGTAAGTAAGTACGTATAAACTTTTTTGAGTTTTAAGATTGTCTAAGAAGCTGATAAGAACCTTTCGTATATTTTTCCTAAGAAGATGGCGCCGGCAATTATAAACCGTATTGATCGTGGTTAATATGGATAATTGTTAGAAAACAATGTATGAAATCGTTTTCTTACTAGCAGAATTATCAATAATAAAACAGAAACCAGAAATATCCAAAATCTCACCAATTGATTGTATACGTATAACAGATCCGTTTTAGAGATTATATTAAGAAACTTATTTACGAGATACGCTACAAATAGTTAAAAAAACTTAAAGAAAAATTATATCACTACTCAATTTACATGTTAATATATTATAATTATAAGAGAAAGGTTATGAAATACCTCTACATTTGTCATGAGCGAAGGGGGTAAAGCAGTAAATATGCATAAAATTTTGTACAAAGTTAAAATATTTTAATTAATTTCTTAGAAAAAAAAATGCGTAAAATTTCTTGTGGTTACCTGGAAATTGAGGCTACGTACAATGTTTCTTGTATCTTATGTTATTTTAACCAACTAAACACACACGCATACTCTTATATAACTAATTCTAAATAAATAATTAACTAAACATCTAATCAACGTTATATTAACCAAAAAACTGTATTCGGTAAAATTAAAGCAGTAACTTTCAAGAAAAAGTGTAATTTTAACATAACAATAATTAAAATTTGCTTAATCGTTACGCACTCCCACTTGTAATTTGATAATAAACTGAACGATGACAAATTGACGTTTTGTTTGTGCTCAATCAACGTGAATGAAGTAGATTAAATCACGATATTTTTATCACCAAAGGACATTCATTTATCATATATCTTTATCACTTCTGTGCAAACGACAACAGAAATGCAGAAGGTGCTGATTAGATTGTAAAAATTAATTGAACCCGCACACATTCTTACATTCCGCACTCCACCACCAGCACCACATGTTTGGCGAACAAATCAATTTCCTTTGAGCGACCGGGCCACAATGCTATTCATCGGCAGCTTGATTTTTCGTTAATTAAATTTCAGCCTGCCATTGACAGTTGCTCGGCGGCAACAGGGCCAATCGAGCAAAGTTTGCGCGGCGACAAAGTGGTTACGCGAAGTTATAATGAATACGCGATTCGTATTAATCACAATTATGCAAACGAGACGAGAAACTTCTGGCGGCGTCATCTCCTTCCGCTCGGCAACTATTCGCCGCGACTTTTTGCGCGATCCCCGCCAAAGGGCGCTGATTCGTCGGGAACTCCGGAAGTTTCTGCAGCGGGATGCAGCGCCAACAATCGAGTTTTATGTGATGTAATGGGAAAGCGCGAGGGGCGGATTGAGCTCTGCGGCTTTCGCTGTAGCCAGCAATTTGTTTTCGAAAGGAGCCTTCGATCAAAAATCAGCAAGAAGTTGCTGAACTCCGCCTTTTCAGTTTCTGCTCATAAAAACATGGAGCTGGCAATTTTGTAGGGAATAGCTGTACGGCTCATACATAAATATTAGTTCAATGAATAATAATCTAAGAAGTTTAATCTTTCTATAATATTAATTACAATATTTATAACAACAGACATCATCGTATTCTTAGGTAGATCATGTAAAAGGCCGTAATGATTTCAAGAAAAATACCCTCTGAGCACAACTGGAAAAATATATGCAAGAATCCTAAAAATAGTATTGCGAGATAAAAACCAGAAGGTACTTGGGAGGATTTACATTATGAATTTAAAAAGGAATAGAGTAGTGACAGGCGCAAATTTTATACTACAGAAGATAATGCAAAAGGTAACTAGGAAAGATGGAAAGACCCACCTCTGTGTCGTCGATTTACAAAAAGAAAGAAAAGTAATTAACAAAATAATAGAAGCAGTAAAAGCACTATACAGACAAATTAAGAACTTTACCAGATTTTAACATGAGAAAGCACAAATATTCGAAATGCGACAAGAGTGTCTCTTAAGCCCTTTACTGTTCACAATAATTTTGAATAAAACTATCAATAAGTTAAGTTAAAAACAAGTAAAAAAGTATAAAAATTTCAGACGATATGATCATCCTTCCAAAAGATGAAAGGATAGTAACCATTAACTTGAATATTTATATCAGCTTAAAATCAATTAACATGAAGATCAACAATTTCAAAAAAAAGAGATAAATAGAATAAAATTGGAAGAAACAATATTGGAACAAGCCAACAAGTTTAAGTAACTAAGGACAATAATATTATAAAACGGAAGAATAGACGAAGAAATAGATGCAAAGATGGGAGCAGTAGGAAGATTCTTCAACGCAATAAAGAACACTTTTCAAACAAAAAAAGAAATACCGAAAACAGTAGAAACAGAATTTTTAATATAGTAGCTAGGTCGATCCTTATTTACGGGTTCAAGACATGGACTTTAACACAGGTCCCGATAATAAAATTTCAAGTTAAAAATAAGATTCTTACGGAAAATAAAAGGATAAACCAGGAAAAATAAATAAACTAATTGCTTTTAGACAAATTCTGAAAACAGAACCATTACAAGAAGATACACTAGAGAAAGAAAAACTTAGATGGCTCGGACACGTAATGAGGATGAGGGCAGAGAAACCAGCAAGAAGAGTGTTCGAAGCAAAAAAGACGAACGTGGTCAAGAGAAATAAAAGTGTAACGGAAAAACGTAACCTTAAGTGGCATGCAATGAAACAAAAGGCACAAGACAGAAAAGAATGGAGAGAAATATCAAGACGAAAAACCCTGTGGCCCAATTCAAATCCCTTACACCCGAAAGGGTAGAAAAGCCTTAGGGTTAAGTAAGTACGTTTATTATAATAATCAGGGTATTTAAAAACTACAAAAAATATGATTTTTAATAAAAACAGTACACATTTTGTCCAATAGATGAATTCCAACAAGTAGAATGACACAAATTTCTTGAAGAAATAGTATTAGACAGCGCCGTAGAGGTAAATCTGGAAAATAAATAAAATGTAAAGATAACATTAAAATACGAAAACAATTAAATTTATTATCATAATAAAAGTAAATAGTATTAAGAATTATATTATTCCATTTAACTTCCATCAGCGGGCACGAGTTTTTCGAGCCGGGATCTACACCTGTTGCAGGCCAGTACAATTTTCTCCATGATGGAGACCTTTAAGCTGTCCTTGGTGTTATGAAGCCTTTTCGTGATATTCTTGACATGCCTCACACGTAGTAGTTAAGGGAATTGCAGTCGGGGCTGAAGGGCGGCCACAAGTTGGGAAACTAAGGGAAATACAAACTGTCGCATCGCCATGTGTGAGTCTTCTTTGTCTTGTAGGTTAACGCAAAGTATTGCTACAACACATTTATCAACTTAAGCATTTCCTTTATCTAGGGTTTGACAACTGTCTCCAACTCGTTGATGTAGCTGTCGGGGGTTATCTCCAGGCCTTTTGGCAAATCTTAAAAAACCAACACTATCGTGTTGATATCGTTCAGCAGTGTTTGGGCTTTTAACTTCTTGTCTATCTTGTGTCCTTTAGTCGGCGGTTTCTCAAGACGAAAGGCTTGAAGTGCAGGGCCTGGTGCACTGTTAGAGTGAAAATTAATTTCGCCACGCCTATTTATTTTGTCAGGTTCTGTTTCAATCTTCTCTTTCAATTTGTGGACGAATTCATCGCTTTTGTTGCGATCACCTCGTTTGCTGTGAGATGCCCTGTCGGCAGTTACCTCGTTACTTCTTCAATACGCCATAGACTTGTTAATTTTTGTCGGTAAAGAGATTTGAGTAGCAGCTCTGTGGTTATATTCTCGGCCCATTTTGTCGACTATCATTGTTAATTATGTGAAATTAACTTGTGTTACCTAATAGGTAGTTGCGCATACGCAAAAGACGATCTTAGGCTTTTACAATACTAAAAAAACCTATAAATATTTCTAAACGACTTTGTATAGCAAACACAAAAAGAGATGGTTGATGATAGTAGCAATAGTTAGAGGGTCATTAGTTTTAACAAGGTAAGTAGCTTTAAGCGAAGGTGGTTATCACCATCCTTTTTGCACAAGCGCACTAATTTGCAAATTTTTTATTACAGTTGTGCACAAAACATTAAAAATTGCAATTTTTAAGTGCAGTCTAGTCATTAAAAAATATGTAATTTAAAGTTTTATATATTTTAGTGCATAATAAAAATGACAATTATGCAACAAACTACGACACGTAGAAATAAGAGAAGTTGCAGCAGCATGAGAAGACTTAGGTAATGATAAATTGTTCGAAAATAAACAGCATATGGAACAACTTGCTTGATAACAGCTTCCAGAAATATTGCAGTAGCATAGTAAATAACGCGCAGGAATAAAATAAATTATATGAGAAATCACCATAGCAGAATATTACCCCCAAACAAAAAAGACATTCGCGCCAGATAAACTGATTCCAGATAAACAAAGTTCCCAACAGCTTCACTCTGTAAATCTGCTTTCGGTAGACAGCCATTCAAAAATTAGATATTACTAGCGAAAATTATAAGTGCTCATTATTTATATTAAAGTGTAAAATTTTTAACTGGTAAACTAAAATATACAATAAAATACTTATTATAATAAATAAACATAATTGTTATGAAAATCTGTAGCTGTTAAAAATTTTCCATAATTGCGCTTTAATTCACACATAATTACCTTTTGTGTTAATAGCATTTACGCGTTTTTAAATCTGTAAATTGTAGCGACCCATTATTGGCTTTAATTTTTATAAATGATATTTGCAAGTAACGTGGTCTGTTCCATGATAATAAAATGTAAATATTGCTATTGAATGAATTGTTTTATTTTTAATTTATTGACTTATATAATAATGTCAAAATTATGGAGAAAAATTGGTTTCCCTGTAAAACGCGGTGCAGCCTGCATGATGAGAAAGTGACCGTCGTCATTTTGTAAGCAGGCACCGCAGAGCCAGTTATATTAATTCGTTTGGATCTTTATTTCGTGCTGTTTTG
The DNA here is from genome assembly GCA_036346155.1 of Sinelater perroti. Taxonomy (NCBI): domain Eukaryota; kingdom Metazoa; phylum Arthropoda; class Insecta; order Coleoptera; family Elateridae; genus Sinelater; species Sinelater perroti. The sequence goes on from JARFIY010000046.1 coordinate 17,381,546, forward strand.
TGCAGTATATGTATAGTTTGTTGACACGTTTTGTTGTTGATTTCAGTGAATTTATTATCTTTACAATGAAGTCATACGACGCAGTATTTTTACTAAATCACGCGAAAGTGCCAACAATGACCTATAAGCGCTTGTAAAACATATGGGGAAGTCGGACGCAATCGTTAAGAAGTAGATAAAGTGAGATAAGAAAGAAGTATACAGTGATCTTGCGTCTCTTTGAAGATAAGTCAGGCCATTCGCTGCGATGTACTCAAATAAAACTCCATAAGAATGGAATTCATGTTTTTCTAAATAGAATTTGAAGTCACCTGCATGAAACAAACGTTTCATTTCGCTTAGCATTGTAGAAACCTCTATTATCAGAAAGGCACCTAAAAACGACTGGTGTGTGTAAAGAAAAATTTGAACAGACGAGCCTTCTTTTAAGGTATGGTCTTCATTATCGAAAATGTGGTTAGTAAAGAGTAACACTGTAAAAGTGCATGTTTGTGGATACTTTTGTAAATGCGTGCTGAAGTCTGCTGACAAGTGTTTTGGTTCTGAGAGAAAAAAGTTGAGTGTTACAAAATGTGTGCGATGGTAAAAACAACACTGAGCAACACAGAAAATAAAGCTCAAATGAAAGTATACGATGAAACAGTTGTCATTTCAAATTAAAAAGATATGACGTTTTTACTAAATGATTACACAGAGAACCTCGTTGAAAGCAAGGAAAGAGGTGTAAAGCCATAATCAGTAATGGAACTGATTGGACCAGATATTGAGTAGTTGCGTAATAGCTCATAACGTATATTTAATTTAAAGAAAAAAAAATTTACATTTTTATTTTTTCAAGATTACAACGGTCACATTATCGGATAGACTGTATGTACATTTTAAGAACCTCGATTTGAATTATTTGAATTCAACTATTTTCAGAAATACTATTTATTCAAAATGTAAACTCATTCCAGTAACAAGTTATTGGTAAAATTTATTTAAAAAGAAACAAAAAAAGTTAATAAATTTTAAAAAATATTATTACGGAGGGCTAAATTTCTAAAAAATTTCACCTACATATAATCAAATAATAAACAAAAATAACATAAATAAATGAATTAGTATAATGTAATTCGCAGTGATAAGGGCAAACAAATTTCGCTCGGAATTCCATTTGATTTTTTAATTTGATTAAAGTAATTTCATACAACAGCGCGGGACACAAAAATGGACAAAAACATACAGGCGAAAAACGGATATAAAATAACAGCCACGGTGCGCTGTGCGAGTAGCAAGCTCCATATATAAACAGCGAAGCTCTAAAATTAAATAAATACCAGGAATTTCCCAAACATGCAGCACAAACAAACCAAATCACTTCCGCAGGGTACGGCAAATACGCGAAAGCAAATAAATTTAATTAACTCAAGCACGCCGATTGCGTTTATAATAAACTTTGCAAAACCCTGTTCAAACATTTTTGTTGCGACTATCATCCCCCAAAAAAATTGGCTGCCGCCAGATTGTATTACAAGGACACAGCGTACAAAGCAAATTTTGGTGTTCTCAAACAAGGGCAGTGCTAAATGTGTCTACTTGGATTTGAGTAAATAAAAAAAATGTGGAAAGCAACAAGATAAGTGCTAATTGAAATTGCTTAAAACAATTTTATATTCGAATCACATTTGTACTTCAAACCCAAAGATGGCAAAGAGAAAGGAGAAAAGCAAATATCGAAACCGATAGGTATCTCTAAACCAAATCTCGAATGCGTCCGCCCTAATTAAGCCAACGAGCTAGAACAGTTTCATCTGCCTGCCGTGGCATTAAGATCATTTTTAAGGGCGCTCTTCGAGGCAGCGCAGCATCGAAATTGGAATGACCTGATAAGCGCTCCCTCTCGAACGAGGTCCTTAACAAGCGCGGAGCCGGCGCTGATTTTTAAGAGGGCTCGGAAGGGGCTCGCAAACAGCCGCCTACTTAAAAGCACACAGCTGCGATCGCAGCTTACTCTTGGAATGTACACATAATTATAGATATAAATAGTAAAGAATGTAGTCTTAATTGTAGAGTCAGTTCTACTTTTGTTAAATACAAATTAGTTTTTGTTAGTTGTCAGGTGATGTCCTGAAAGAATCTCCTAAGCATTCTTAATGCAGTACTACATCAACATTGTACAGCCAGCAAATTCTGGAAGTCCAAATTTAGAAAATCTTTTATAGTCATTTAAAATTTAAAAATAAACAACTCAAATTATAAAGGTATAAAAAGTCCCAAAAAAATCGTAAGATTTAAATTGTGTAGTATTTTTTCCTGCGAGGTCGGCAGTGTTCTGATTGGGGATATTTTATAGTACATACATTTTGGTTAGTGTGGAGTGCTACTCGATGAAGGAGCTAGTGACAGTTGTTAAAATTCGTTACAAGCACGGAGAATGTTCTGTTGTTCAGCTAAAAACGGTAGTGTGACGGAGCGACCAGAAAGCTTTTCAAAAAATACTACGCAATTAGCTTTAACAAAGTAGCCGTTCAAAATTTAGGTAACCCAAGAACTAAAGCCAGACCACCACTTGAAACGCTAGTGACTGGCCACCAAGAACTTGCGTGCGATTTGTCCTCTGGGAATTTGTGAAGACCAACGTTTAAACTACAAAAATAAGAACGATTCCTAAACTAAACAAGAAATTCGGAGAGTTATCGACGAAATTCAGCCACAGTTATATGAAAAACGATGTTCCTAACATCTACATTTATCAACTAAACGCGGTATATAATATTTTAGAGAATCAAACTGGAAAACATTGTAAAATTTGATTTGATTTGCGCTCTTAATAAGGAATTAAGCCTCAGAATATTCAATTTTCCTTCTGATTTATTAAACATAATATTTAGCACTTTAAGGCATTTTAATTGTATTTCTTGAAAAAGCAAATTAAGAAGCAAATAAATAAGGGTTTCATAACGCAATATACTGGAAGTTTCCAGCTATTCCACCAATTTAACCTCTCTTGCGCAATACGGACTTTCACCTCCAAGTGGTGGGGCCTGGAATTCAGAGCAACCTTGAAGAAGATTGAGTAACTAACCACAATGGAAGGCAAGGTAGGAAGCCAACTAAAACTGTACCCAGAGAGAGTGGGGAGAGAAGGTGGGAAAGACGACAGTGAAGCATTTTACAAAAAATTTCAACGATGTCTCAATCAAACAAATAAAAAAATTACACAATAATAAGTGGTGACTTAAATGATAGAATATGCAACAAAATATTTGGAACAAATGGCGAAAAATATTTAGATCATGAGAAGTTGTGCGAACAACCGAAAATCGACAGAGCAAAAATGGTAGAGGTGTGACAAAAAATCTATCATAATTTTACCAAATCCGACTAACAGGACACAAAATAAACTATTTAAGAAGTGATAATAAAGGTAAAGAGTGGGGAAGTATAAAAACTATATTTGAAGATGTTTTATAAAAGGGACAATTATCGAGGAATAAGTCTTTTATACAGAATTTATACAAAAATCTTAGCCAACAGACTTTAAAATATAATTGGTAGGGTTATACAACAAAAAAGGAGTTAGAAGAAGTAGCTCATGCATCAACAATATATTGATTGTAATACAAATAACAGAAAAATATTGTGAATTTAATAGAGAAATTCCTATGCTGTTCATGAGCTATATTGAAGCTTTTGATAAAATACTTCGCGAAAAACTAGTGGAAACGGAGCATTTCTATGTATTTAGTTCGATTTAATGGAGATATTTACAGTAACGCAAAAACAAACTAAGACAGGAATATAGCTTGTTTCTAATTTTATTTAGTTTTTATATAGACGACTCTATAATGCAGTAGATTATTAACTTAGCCTTGTAGACAAGATACAGATAATATTTGCAGAGGACTTATTAGCAATAGCAGATTCAAAAGATTTACTGCAGAGAACAGCATACAAAATTTATGATAAAATAGAAAATTTCCTTTGTTTACCAATAAAATAAAAGCGATGGATTTCTGAGGTAGTAAACTAACCATCGAAAAGATTCTGTTAAATAAAAGAAATAAAATATTTTAAATTTTTTGTTTGCTTTATATCATATCTGGGAAAAATAGACATCTATCGAAAGATAGAAGAGTAAAACTGTTACAGTCATAAAATTTTACAAAATCGCAACTATTTCCAGCTTTGCATATGCTAAATTACTGGAAAATACTGTGAATTTAGAATTATAATAGTAGAAATAATGTTTTTACTATTAATACAGGACGCAGAAGAAGAGATGTGAAGCAAAATAAAGATATAAGAAAACAACTCAACATATGCAATATTGTGGACAAAATAAAATGGTATAGACAGCAATGGAGGAAGAATGGGTCAAGAAAAAGGCAGAAAAAGCAAATGTAAACAATTTAATGGTGACACACCAATCATATTCAAATTATGAAGAAAAAGAAAAGAAGAAAGTAAATAAACACAATGAATGTAATTTATCACTCATCACTATAAGTATTTTGCTTTATCTTTCTCCTTTTCTCACATCCTCGTTTGTTTGTTTTTCAAATCTAAGTCGTGCTATGTTTATCTGCTTTTGCATTTCTTAACTATTTTATTTTTGATATTCTAACTGCATATCTTAATTCACCAATACATCCAAACCATTTAAATGGGTATTGTTCAATTCTTCTAGAAACTATTTGCGTCTAATAGTACTTTGTATCTATTTGTTTATTATCTTTTTATCATTTTTCTATTTTGTTTTATTCTACTCCCTTTATAATAATTTAGATTTCATTGTTTATAGTATCGCATTAACGTTCTGAATTTATATTTTCTATTAATATTTGCTTGTTACCTATTTTGACGGATTTGTTGTTTTCTACAAGTTTAAAACTAAAGATAAATAATTATTTGAACATTACTAATTAAATAGCATATTAAAGTCATGTAAGCATCTTCACTACCCGTTTATTTCCTTTGCATTACTGCATATAACCCGTAGAGGTAAATTTTGCCTTCCTGTGCAATATTTAATTTTTGTTTTGTTAATAGTGCTCTGTGAGCACTAATTTTTGCTTAGTTTGTTGTTGAACTTTCCCTGCATATTTTTTATGTTTCAAGAATAATTATGTTTATTTTGTGAAATTCTCCTTTACTACCTAAATACTACTCCTATGTTTGTACCTTTAACTTTATTTATTTTATGCCCTTTATTTCACACCACCAGTACATTTTTTTTTAATATTAACGAAAGTGGCTGCAATTCTGGAAAGGGTGGCTTAAAAACCCCACATACTACATAAGTCTCTCGGACCACGCAACCAACAACGGCAACTCAATTTAAATAAATTAAACTTTTTTAAAGAACAATCCTATTAGACCCATTAACTTGCAAATAGAAAGCAGTTACTAATTAGCACGGCACCAAAGGGAACCCCGCACTTTTTGCGACATTCCGATGAACACGGCGTCCACTATGGCAACACCGACCGCTCCCTGAATATCAGAAAACGAGATTAAAGTGGTTGAACTCGCACTTTTCGGATTAAATTGCTTAAGTAGCGAACGGGCGACGGCTCCCGCTGGCCGTGAAGCACGGGGGCGCGAGAGGTCGCCGAATATTCCCTTTTTATTGTAATAAAATTCAGCGGGCACGGGTGCCCGCTGCATAAGCGCTTCGGAACTTTCAGCTTTCGCGAATTCGACTTTAAGCGAAAGCGACTGTAGTTCGAAACTTTCCGACTAAAAAGTAAATTACTGGCGGGGTATCTTCTGTGCCTCGTACGAAATTCCAGCGCCCAAGAAGCGGCTGATGGTTGTAAATAAAATTTCAAGTGCGTTTTAGGAAGCAATAACATGGCTATACAAACAAATAAACTAATTTCTTCAAGTGAAACTTGTTTACTTCATTTATATATTCTGTAATAAATAATATTTTATATCAAAAGCAAAATTATAGAAGCAATGCCATAATGAAATTAAAAATAATAAATAGAGAGAGGATATCTAGAAAAATAAACTAAAAGCAAATGCGCAACATGCGTGGACAGTATGTAAACATAAAAGCAGTAAATATAAAAATGACTTTCAATCAAAAAGTTGTAGTTTCTAGAACTAAAACCTTCGCAATTCGTTCTTAGAGCTACAAAAAACTGCACAAAACACTAAAGTAAATAAACTCATAGGCACAAGTACTTAAAAGTCGGATAAATTGCCTAGTGTAATTCTATAAATCTTCAAACTTTGTTTATTTGACAATTCTACCTACTTCAACTTATATCTGATCAAAACACCAAGATAAAACCACAATAATAAAAAAAAAATATTTACAAGCTTTCCTCTAGTCTAATTTTCATTTATAAAGTAAATGTGGGATGTTTATGTAATTCTCTGAATGTTTCAAGGGTGTTTTGTCTAAGGAGAGTTTTGGAGTCTAAAAAAATAAAAGTGAAATTGTCAGATAGTTGTGGCAGAACCCCGCGCAATAATCCAAAGGTACACGCAACACTAAAACATAGTAAAAAAATCAGACTAACACGGAAGTAAGAAGATCATCGGATGCGATTTTTAAAGTCTCACAGAAATGAAAAACCTCTAGTATGTAAACTTTTCAAAAGCATACCCTATATTATTAAATTGAGTCATTCTGTATTAGACCTACAGGTTTTACATGCTGCTCAAATAATGAGCCCTACAAATTAAGAGATTAAAAAAGCATTAAGATCGACAATGAGGATTAAGATTGTGGAAAATGGTGAGCACAGACAATTTATGAATAATAAAGGTGAAGACATTGTAAAAGTGATTATAGCTCAAAGAATCAGATGGCTGAGACATTTGTGGAAGCTTGAAACAAGTGGACTAAAAAGGAAGCCAAAAATTAGATAGCATGGTAAATCAATAGACAATTTAAGGAAAATCATTGTCAAGAACTAGAAGAAAGAAACAAAAAATAAAACTGAATAGAGAAGAATACTAGAAGAAGCCAAAACTCGCCGAAAAAGGAAAATGGGGAACAACCCATCTCGCGAAACGGATTATATTATTTTGAAAAGAAATGGCTATATTCTACAAAAAAAGGAACGCCTTTATTATTATTATTATCATCAACTGTCAGTTCACCAAGTGCCTATTAGCAATAGATAATAATAACTTCACTTGGAAGCATAAAATACATATGATTGCATTATTCAGAAACTTGCAAGATATTTATATTCTGACGCGATAATACTCACAACTAATTAAATATTGAATAAGCATGTTTTTATTGTAAAAGTAAAAATCGTTTCCATATATTATATCATTGTTATTCGCGGCTCTGTATATAATCTTTTAGTTGCAGCTAATGTTTATTTGAATAAAACAGACGTGCCGAAAAGAGATTAGAAAACATTTTTAAATTACAAAGCTAAATTATTTATTGTCTAAAATAGTACTATAAAATAATTAAATTTTGAACCACAACAAAAAATTGGCCCTATTTCACTAGATAAGCATCTCGGGGTTAAAACTAATAATCGAAACATAAAAAGCGTCAATTAAACGACAAATAGTACTGTCAGCATGTGCCTTGTGAAAGAACAAACATCAAATTAACTTTTTTTCACCTAACTCAATAAACCTAAAAAGACATTAAGGCGGTGTCTCGATTTAGAGGATCAAAAAATTCGATGTGTTCTTTTTTGCTTACAGCGATGGTTAAAGTGCACAAGAATATATTTCTAAAGTTCTATAGGGCACCTTAAAGTATTTTGTAAGATAGAGCAAGAGCGGGACACGTGCACTGCTCCTGTGTCCTCCGTTCGATTATAATGCTTGGAGGAAGTACAAGAGGATTTTAAATATTTTGTGCTCATAATCGTGTCACATTCAAAAGTGTAACGAGAGTTTTAGTTCAATAATGTGACGCATCGCTCCCAAATATTAGAAGTCCACCCTAAAATCGTTGAAACTATTTTATGACTGTATATATAATTTTAATGGAATTGTTGTAAGTTATTAATAATTGTTATTTTTCCGGCAGAAAACTAAAAGCACATTTTCTCGAATTTGAACGGGCATTATAGCAAAAAATTTGACTTAAGCCAAAGTTCATTCTTTAAAGTATTGAAAGCATTCTTAAATAAACTAAAATATTGGACAAAAGTTTTATTACTAGAAGGAACCAACATTTAAAATAGCCACTGTTCCGTTTAAGCCCCAAAAGTTTTTCTGATTTTACTTTTTTGATTTTTTTTTATTATTATGGCGCACTTACTGCCACTGCAGCGTCAAGGGCATATATACCTAAGAGATTCGAATTCGCCCGCGTGTATATTCTCAGGCAGAGGAGCACTTGACCAGTCGATCACAGCAACGGCTCGGAAATGGTAGTCTTATCTAGAAAGTTTGTGTCAAACAACGCTTAGAAAATTGAAAGACCTTGTTACAATTTGGAATGTGCATTGGAAAAACGCCTTAGAGAAAGAGGTGTAAAATAATTCTTAACAAATTTCCTGGCTTTTAATAATTAACGAAATTCATTTAAACATAGTTCGAATATCATCAAAATAAGCTTATAAAAACGGAAATCTTGTACATGATTATAATACGATAAAATTTTAAAAGATGTATTAAGAAATTTATTTGTGTAACAACTGTAACATTATTGAGTGTAACTATACTAAGAAAACTCGCCTGGTAAATAGCTAAAATCTCAATCCCAACCTACCCAGATGTTCTAATCCAAATTCAGGCAACCAAGACAAGAAGCCTTAAAGATAGTATTGTTTTCTAATGTTTTGATTATTATTTTGATTTATAATAAATTAGGAAGATTAAATTTTTCAACTTAATCAATAAAGACAAAATTTCATCTTGGTTGCTTTTCTCTATGGACACTTTAAAAACAACAATGAAAATAATTTCAGTCAAAATTTAAACTGAAATGCAACAACAGTTAAATTTCTTCATAAATTAGTTAACGCAGAAACATGTTTATGTCTTTTGAAGTTGATAATGTTCAACTTAATCAGGAATTAACCTGTAATTGATGTTGAAAAGTTCGCTTATTGTATTTATATATTAGTTTTAGTTCTATTTTTATAATTAATTAATTTTACTTTTTTAGACATTGAAAAGTTGCTAGAGTGCCGGAGTAACAAAGTAACTAATTTTGCCCGCTCTAAAGCAGAAATAATGTGCATTTTCTCCAAAACAATTTAGTTTTTTATTAAATTTGTCGGTTATTTATAAACTTGAAAAATATGAGAATTTATTACACAACGAGACCATTTTTTGCTATTCATTAACACTAATATTGCAGATCCCGACAGCCACGTATGGCTGTAAAACCTGGAGACCCACAAAAAAGAACTCTCAGTGATTGTTGAGAACACAAAGGGCTCATGAAAGGCAAATAACCGGAATAAAACTAATAGATAAGAAACGAAACACTTGGATACGCCAACAATAAAAGTTAACGATATTGTCGAAAGGATTACACATCTAAAATGGCAATGGGCTGACCAGTTGGCACGTAGTCAAGATAATATTAAAATTAAATTGCAGTGGAGAACGCAAAGTTACAAAAGAGAAAGGAAGATCAATCAGAAGATAGCGAGATGAAATATAAGTAGACGAGGTTAGCTATGGACAGAGAAAGATCGAAAATTATGATCGTAATTGTGAATATTGCAGCTAATTAGTCTAGAAAACAATGTTCACGTATTAGAAGTATAAAAACAATAAACATTCGTATACATACTGTACTGCTCATAGCAAGGGTTAAGGGCCAGAAAACAAAAACAAAGCATAAGACATTTGCTAACGAAAGGCATCGTTTAGTTTCAATAATAGTGTTGCAGGAAGTCGATTACACTGGGCAACAAAGATTTTTTCTACATTCTGTTACATGCACCTATTTATGACAATTCTAGAATTATTTTCAACAATATCTCAGCACGTTAGAAACTAGAATAATCTTTAATAACAATTTTTGTTTAAAATCTGTAACTCTTTTACCATATTACGTCGTAATCCTAACCCATGCCTTTTTTCTTTTTAAACCAATTACATTTTTAAAATTCGTAAATGTATGGTTGTACCGTTATATAAAAGAGCAAACAAGGAATATTTAAGTTAAATTAGGTCAGTTTTTTGTCAACTATTGTAATCGTTTATAAGTACATGAATGATGCGAATTAATAATTTAGCAACATGAACGAAATGTTATACTGACAATATAAAAACGAAATTCTATCACTTTGACACTGAAATTAAAAATCGTAGCAAATCTTGGACTTCCAAAAATTGCTGTACACGTTGTGCTGTTATCTTAAGAAGTTGGTGAACGGGAAGAACACTGCTGTGCTATTTGGAGTTCCTACAATATGGTAAAAACAAACGGATCATACCACGGACCGTTACTTTTACTCGGACAAAAACAAGAAGCAAATTGTGTATCCCAGTTTGCTTTCCGCTATCCGGTTAGTGCCTTGTTAAAAAACTTTCCTGTTTAAGCAAGAAAAGCACACGATGATACAGAAGCATAAGGAGCAACTGCAGTACTATCTAGCAGTAATGAGGAATTTTTACCACCCCAAAAAATAAACTTCATCTAACAACTCAGTTGCGATTAAATAGTCTGGTGCGAGATTTGCATTTATCAAAAACTTAAGCAGGGATGCTAGGATCAAGATTGCAAGGTTGGAAATTGTTAGCTCCAGATAAGCGCATTCCAGTTTATTGCAATCGCCAAAAACAGCTACGACAATATTTCTCAAGTAAATAACATTGATGACTTATATTAGATTTCAAACATAATGTAGTGAAATGGCGCCTTCTAATCGATTATTCGATATTGAATCTCAAAGCTATTTTTTACATACAGGGAATATTTACCCTTCTGTTCCTGTTGGATATGCGATTCACATAAAGGAAGTTTTTTTTTGACAAAATTAATTAAAAAAAGTATGAATGGTATGTCAGTAGAGATTTATAAGTTGCGTCAGATCTAGTTCGCAACTTGCGTACACGAAGCATTGCTGTCTAATTAGCGAGTGGCATAGCCGCACGAAAAGTTTGCATTACGTCGAGAAGCAATGGCTAACAAGAAAACAGCATATTCCTGGTCGAAGAACATAATTCACCCAGCTATCGTTGAAGGCGAGAAAATGTTTTTACCCCGTTGTACATAAAGTTGAGCTTGATGAAAAATTTGGTCAACGCAATGAACAAAGAAGGACATAGATAATATTCCGGCTTCAGCGATGCAAAACTCAAGGTGCGTATCTTTGTAGAGCCCCAAATTAACCTTCTAATGCGATATGCATCATTTGAAAAGGTTTCAGGTGACTTAAAACGCACGTAAAGCAGTAACACAAAACTTTTTGAGGAATAACAAATTTAGGTTGTTGCATCACTCTGAAAATACACTTTTTAGATTCACACTTGGACTTTTTCCTCGAAACTTGGTGATATTAATAATGAAGACATTGCTGCTATTGAGTTACCAAGCGAAATATTTGCTGGACGTTAACATGAGAAGGCTTTTTAACCAAATACAAAAGTACAGAAAAACATTTTGGGTGTAATAAATTAATTATTAGGGCAAATTTTTTATTCGTTCTTCGAGTTAATTTGTTTTCAAAATGGGACGTCCTAAAAGTAAATTTCTTTTAACATTACAATTAGGACTATAAAGCGAAAAGAAATTGTATGCAAGTAATGAAGAGAAAAGAAAGAGTTAAAATTTGTTATTATAAAACTCTATTTTTACCAATAAAGCACAAAGAAATCTTTTCTACCGGCCAATGCTGAAACTTATGAAAAGTTTTCTACACGCTTATTGAGCTCATAAGAGCATCTGATTTTCCAACTGTCGGTACTGATCTCAATTCTCCACAGAAATTGTGGTTTGCATTACAAAATCCAGTTTTCAAGAAAAGCTAGAGCAACATAAAGTAAAATACGTACACAAATAAACAAGAGAAAGTGTAAAAGGATGGCGAAACTCTAAGAACGTATTAGATAAATATTTGATAAATAAAATAATGTTTACAGCAAAGGTAAAAAGCAGAGTAAACAAATACGTTACTAAGATACTAAAATATTTTTTAACTTGTATAATTTGGTCACGAGCCATGTCAAAGTATTTATAGTGAGACTAAATAGTTAATATATATACCTAAGATCAGTGAAAATATAAAGTAAGTATATAGTAAACCAGTAATAACTGTTTTCCCTAAAAATGTTAGGCATTATATAGTATACCCTTAATCACAAAATAAAACGATTAATTCTTTTTGTATAATATTTTTAGGATTCATTAAGAGGTTAATGTAAGTATAATCACAACCGGTTTATTCAAAATGGCCACTTTTTTGCTCTCTACACCATTGATTCCCAGAGTGGTCCAGGTGGACCCCCAGGGGTCCACGGGAGACTCGACGGGGGTCTACGCTGGCGTGACTAAAAAATGGGGGTTCACAATTCGTAAGCGGGGGTCCACGTAAATTTATCTGGTTTCGATAGTGAAGAAATAAAATGTTAGCTTGAGTTCACCTATCAATGTAGGCAGATAATATTTTAAGAAGCCCAGCGACTTTTGGGAGCCTCTGCTCTACACAAACTTTAAGACGTCTATGGCAGCACGCACTACATTCACCGCAGCCATCAGGGCTCGCTTCAAAGAATCAAAATTAGGCCATCTTTTTGATCAAACTATGCCCATAATTTGTATCTAAAATAGATTGAGATCTGAGCTACCAGAAGGCTAATTCTTTACTGTTAGAAAATGGGACACTTTGTTGCTCAGCCAAGTTTGAGTTTGAACGGGCACGGAGTCTTGCTGAAAGCGTGGGATTCAGGGATTTTACTACACCAAAGTATTCTGTTGATACACAGCGGCCGAACTTTTGACTTTACAAAATAAATTCCGCCGTAACACACTTTTCACCAAACCATTACAGCTGCTGAATGATGGGCCTATATTAACCCTTGGCACTAGCTGAGATGCTTCTTTGGATAGTCTAATGTGTATGTACTTCGTCATTTTGTTTGTTAAAAGATTCCGCCAATGTAAACATTTTTTTATCCGCAATTAAAAATTTTTGTGGACATCTTTGCTTTTTTTTAAAGTATCTGTCAGTAAATGTTCCGCATGTCTTTTGTAAGCGGTTAGTCAGTCTAGGTATTGCTCAATAATGCGAGACATCAAAATTTTGATTGCATCTTTCGAGCCACAATCTTCTGCCTACGAAGAATTTATTTGAATTCAAGTACTGGCGGCTTTGACTACTTGAACAGTCGAAACTGAACGTGATTTCCAGATTTTGTCATTAAACAATTTTATAGCCTGATACACAAACACAGACAGATTCCGAGAAGATACAGAGTCTTAAAGATTACTTTTTTCACCCCACTCCATTGGTAAATAATCAAACTTGACAAGAAATGCAATGCAACTTACAACTTTAAGATTTGATCATTCCAACCATATGTAGTCACAGATTTATTGATAATATGTAGAAAGTAAGGGTAGCTTTGATTTTGTAACGGTATTTATGAGATTATTAAGTGCAATATAAAAAATAATAAATAGAAGTGATAAAGAAATATCTAAGAGTACCACATTTCAGAGCTGCATTATTTCTATATCTTACTACATCAAAACTCTTTTAATAGCTAAATAATGTGTAAACCTTTCGCGCTACTCATTTCTTATGCGTTTAAGCTGCATTTGAAACCGAAAGAAAAGCCAGGCCGCCAATTGCATAAAGCGGCCGCACTCCCTGCTCCGTGGCGGATACTTCAATTTATAGGACACACTGGGAACGCTTCATGCAAATATTGCAAAAAGCTCATAACGGCGACGACTCCCACAGGAAGGCCGGCGCTACCGCCACGGCATTCGGCTTTCAATCAAAGATAACACAATCAATCTGCTTCCGAACAGCAAACGGCAAATGATGAACGACACGCGCTAACCGGAATGATACGCAGCGGACTTGCGGGGTTGTTGCGCGTTAGCGCTCCCCGCGAGCGTATTAAGAGGTGGCGGTGAGCGGCTTCCACCTCAGCCGAAACCGCCCGCCGCAGCTCGGGGCGACAACTTAAAAGTTCTCGTAATGAGGGGCGGAAGGAGACGGACCCGGAGTGCTCCGGGCGCGCTCCGGGCGCGCTCGCGGCCGGTCGCCGACGGTCAGGCGGCGATGATGTTCCTGACAATGATAAATTGACTCACCGACGAGCAGGCGTAACAGAGAGGCGAGCAGGTGTAAATCTGTCACAGCCATGGATGTCGTCCTCAGGGACTCGCACAGGTTCGCGCCTGAGCGCGTTCCATTCCGGGATCCGGCTCTATCGCCCCGCGACTACAATGCCTCCGTTCGCGCGGGAAATCCGCTCAGATTTCCCGGCTTTCCGCGGCATCCCTTCGATCTACCTGCGGGGCCGGGAAGGCACTCACGTCCCCGGATAACTGCAGCTCTTGGTCCTTGGCAATATTGTCACGTATATTAAAAAGGCGCCGATTCGCGCGCGTGCCGTGCCGCCCCGGCACGGCGCACAGCAGGTGACGCGAATGAACTTTTTCGAATATCTAGTATATGGTATCACGGCGCTAACAGATTCCGCCCTAGATCGCTGCCGCCGCCGCCGCCGCCGTGCTCGAGATCGATGCTAATGTCGTGTTTCGGAAGTTTGCAAAGTTAAATTAACGATTTCGTTATTCTGAATATCCGTGAGGCCAGGACGGGTCAGGACAAATAGCGGGTGCGTATCGAGATTGAAAAATGGATGGGGAGATTGAAACACGCCACTCTATAATGCAAAAGCCGGCCGCGTGGGCGGCGGCGGCGATGCAATCAGCCGGGGCTCGGAGTCGCAGCCCCAAAGCCGTTCCCGTTGCCGAATTCGTTAGGCGGCTTCCTTCCTATTAGCCGCAACCGGCGCATTTTCATAATCTGACGGTTCGACAGCTCCATCGGACACCTCATTTATTTCGTGAGCGATTTCCTTTATCGCGAGCGGCGGCGGCGGCGCAGCCCCGCACGTATTGTCTGTCTGTAATAACTCATCCAACAGCCTCGTCAGTTCGCGGTCGCGTGACTGCACTTGGGATCGCCCCATAAATCAGGAGCGGCTGCCATACGTGCGGATGTCGCCGCCATCGCCGCCTCCGCCGTTCGGCCGGACACGTGCCAGGCTCGCCTGGCGGCGAAAACCATTAAACATAAATATCGGGGGACGGAACCGGTGGACGTTTATCGCGCGACGCAGAGCCCCCGGCGGCGGCGAATTCCTGCCGATAGCTGGAATGTAACTCGGCATTTAATATCGGACTTGGCTCGCCGCTCGTGGGCCATGCATTATTCAGCGCACCGACGCCTCGCCATTATTAGCTCTGGCAAGCATTAATATGTGACCCATTTGCGAAATCCCGATCGCCGACGATGACCGCCGCCAGGACCTTCCGGACTCGGACCGACGTAGATTTAAAACGGGCGCGTAACAAATAGCACTCCAGAGCAATTTGCCAACGACAGATTAGTCTCACGCAACAAACTATCGCGAGTTCTGCCGGCTCGATGACCCATCGCGTCTCGCACTGACGGCACAGCATCTTCGCCTCCTCGGTCCCCGACTCTTCTGGATTCCTTTATGCATAATTCATACTCCGCCATTTAGCAGGAAGAAGGCAGAATAGCGCACAGGACGAAAACACTTACAACACCTAGTTAAGGAACATCCTTCCGGGAATAGTTTCCTCCGAAATTAGGTAGCCTTCCTTAATTTCGTATGGAAGGAGTTGCTGCAATCATCCAATCCCATGTACGCACACAAAGCACGCACAAACACACCACGGTCATTCATTACAAATTAACCAATTAACCATCCGTTGCATCGCCACCACCCTCAACACAGCCATTCGATCACATGAAAACATAAACCCAAGCTCACTTCCAATTGGTTTTCCACCGGAATCACATCCACGATCGCGCTCGCTTTATTAAATCCGCTAAAATGAGTGGGCCCCTGGAGTAATAGCTCGCGAAAGATGAATTTCAATGCGGCTGACTACTTGCGGCACCCAAACTGTCACATCAGGGAAGCTTGCGCCTCCACCAGTATTCAATATGAAATATGGAAATAGTTGTTTGTTCCTGGAGGCGCCCACGTACTCCTTCATCAGAAAGCCTTAATTGTTGTGGTGCTGCAGATGAAGAGGCCGTGAGAGAAGCCGGCTTTACGGTAATGGCCATCGCTTGGAAGAACTCCTCGGATCAAAGCCGGAATAATCGAATAACCCGAAAGAAGTTTTCTATGCGAATCAATCCGGGCCGGGCTTTACGTGCTCGCGAATTGATTGCGGAGTTAATTAAACGAAATTGTCGAGTAACGGTCGAAGTCTTCCCGAGAACGCGCGGGGCGCCTATTAAGCGTTCCATTAGGGGATGAGTGTTGCGGATTCGGACCATCGCGCCGATTCGGCGGCATTAAGATTGATGGCGATCGCAATTAGAGTGGCGGAAAACGGAGCGCGCGTCCGCCGTGCCCCAGCGACACGTGGCGACCGCCGACCCACGGGCCCGCGCCCTGCCCGCTACTTACAAGCTGGGTCCTAATGGTATTACTTACTTCCGGCTCGGGTTCGAACTAGATTTGGCTTTGCATTTTGCATACAAACGGCTCGATCGCGCCCGAGGGCGATTCGCGTGACCTCCGGGGCCTAGGGAATCACGGCCGGAGAAGCTCGGGACGCGCCACTCTCACTAGCACTGCCGGCGACTGCGAGTGTTGACGCATGCCACCCCTGTGTTGGAGCTATCAAACAGCCTGTGGAGAAGACGCGTTGTTCCGGCGTTTAGCGGAGCACTGGAGGCGGCGCGCTCTCTGGCGCAGCTGCGTCGGAACGACAGTAACCGATTGCCAGTCGCTCGAGTTTATGGTTGCAAGACATTTCAGCGCTTATGCGACTTGACTGATCTGCGCTCATACACTATCACTTACGTGCAATGGCCTCGTTTAGTAATCCATTTCCAGCCACTTTTCGAACCCCGGGGCGGCCAGCTTCCGGATCGCTCCCAGGCGCCAGATTTTTCGGCGCGCTCGGACTCGAAATATCAGGCGCTTTCGAGGTTTCCGCGGAGCGAGTTGTCAAGCGCCCCATATATAATAATATTACCAAACAATACTTATTTGTAAAACTGAATGTTTCAATTTAAAATATTTGCGCCTTTTATATTCTCATTTAAATGAATATTTTAGAGAAGCCCCTGTTTTCGTAATTGAAGAAATAGGGGCTGTGATTGTCTTCGAAACGCTTTCGTCCCTTTATTTTAACGTGAACGTGGGGCTCGAGTCGTTATTTATCTCAATTTTGTTTCTCTAGTATTTTCCAGCGCTATTCACCTGGGAATTGTCCACATTAGTTCTGCCTTTATTTTTTTGCTAAAAACTGTCGTTACGGTTTTTTAATTTTACTCGACTCGGAAAGTTATACGCGAGCTCCACAGTGCAGCCGAGTAAACGGATAGACAGGGCAATTTCGACTTGCACCATTGTTGATTTATAAAAGTGCACAATTTGAACTTTTATTGTATTGTTATTGCACAATAAATAAATATAATTCAAGCAATATTTTAAAAAACATTAACAAATTACAAATAAGTGCAACTATTTTTAAAGGCGTCAATCAAAGGGTGCGACAACTTTTAGGCAACGTTTCAAAAAGTAGTTGATAAACAGATTTTAATTCTACAAGCTTTTTTAGTCACACAAATATTGGCAAACTTTCATTGATTAATAGCTAGCAGTCCCTTTAACTAGCGAAATATTTTTGGATTTGTTTGGAAAGTACTCAGTGGCATTTAAAAACATTTTGCTTTTTGTTTGCCAATTTGAATAGAATTTTATATTATGGAATGGACGTTGCTTTTGAAATTGCAAATAATAGTCCGACCACTAAAATTGTTAAACGCTTTTATTATAAATTGATTTTAATTTTCATTAATAAACCAAATTGTTTTCGGCCCAGTAAAATTAAATGCGGTGTTGCCTCATAAAATTTTGTTATTGAAAATGTGTTTGGGACATATTTCTTGAGTTGTCTTGATGTATTTTAAAATTTCCAATATAGAAAGGTGTTTTTGAATTAAGGGGAGGTGATTTTTCCTGGCAATCAGAGAATGTTTTTCTCTCTACCTAAGATCCCTTTCGTTTGTTTCTTTTAATTTTTTACTTTATATTATTATAAGTTGACCGCAATCTGTGGGCACGTTGTATAAGGCCAAATAAGTGGATGAAGATATACTCATCATAAAGAATTTTTCTGGGCTTTATTTTTAGAATTTTATTATTTTATGTTAGTTTTAGGCCTTAGAAATTTTAACGTTACCGGTTTCAAACAATTTGCAGTTCACTAAAAACAGTATTGACTATCGCTCTTTTGAATAGAAGCTGAACAGTTACCCCGACAAGCTATGGTAGTAATTTTATAGTTTAAAATGCGAGAATTATTTTCAGTAAATTCACTTATCCCCTTAACATTATTTCTTCTTTCAATGGGTGTCTGAAATTCAAATATCTAATTTTCTCTTTCTTATTTTTATTCTTTCTAACTTCAAATTCTTACATTTTTATACCGCTGTTGCTGTTTTACTTCAGGGTTGTAATTTTTGGCACATCGAAAATTTCTTAATTTTGTATATTTCCGATACACGACACATAATAATCTGGGCCGCATTTTATGTAAAAAAATTCTAATACTTCAAACGTAGTCTGAGGTGCTTGTAAATCAATTTCCGGCCGAAAGCCATTCCATGCGTTCCTTCCTCCTTACTGACATGCAATTTAGCGCGGAAATGGTAATTTCGCCGCCAGAGGGGCGAAATTAGAGATTCTTGCCGGCCTGCAAAGTATTCCGGGTCGGCCGACAGCATGCGTGCTGCAGGACTGCCCGTCCGGAATTAGCATATTTTTTCGCAACAAGTTTTTGGCGCTAAACCGGCGCTTATAAAACCATTTGCGCCCTCGGCGATTAGGGGGTACGGCGCGGCGCTTATCTAGCCTGTGTAAGACGCCCAAAGCGAATGCGTGCCGCGCGAAATCACAGCGAAACCGTCACTCTTAATAAAAATCTAGCTTCTGTATTTTATGGGAGGGGGGCTATCATAAAACCCCGTTTCATTTCCATTTTATGTTTTCATTCGAACGGACGGCAGGCCTTTATGGACTAGTAATGAGATTTTGTACATCAGCAACTACAATCTTTGTCTTAACGTAAAGTAGGCCATCAACTTAAATGGCTGTGTTATATTGCCGCTCAGACTATCATAAAATAAACGCTTACTTAAATGTAACAAAGAAATAAGCTAATAAATAAAAATACAATAATTAATCTGTTTTTAATTCGTAAAGTTCGTAAAGTAGAATTGACAAACTGCGGTAGCATCCGAAAGCTTGCAAAAAAGTCTTTTTTGCTGTTACAGCACGATTTTGAAAACTATTGGCAAATATATTTGTAATTTTTTGCGAAAGCATTTTTTGATTAAATCAGGCAACCAAGAAGAGTGCGTGTATAATCACAGACAAAATTATAAATACAATTTTTATTTTCCACAAACAATTTAGATAAGGCATTATTTGGGCATTTGAGGAAATTGCAGTTAGCATGCATCTTTTCCATATTTATGACGAAAGTTGTTCATATTTAGAAACCAGAAAGGAATCATCAGTTCTACACAATATTAGTCGTTATTGCTCACAAACCGACTCTGTTTTTAAAGCAATGTAATGGAAAAAATATTAATATTAGTTTTGCAAATACATCTCAGGCGAATTAAAGAAAATTGCAAATGGAAATTCGTTATAAGTAGAACTTGAATTAGGAACAGGAAAAAATGAAGAAAAAATAGAAATGGTGGCATAGTCCGAGAATACATGATACTCCCACACTTCATTCAAATAAAACTTCAACAACGCACATGAAAGATTAGTACAATCCTTTATCGGCATCTAAATTTGGCATCATTTTGCATCAGTTACATACGCCAGAATACAATCTTATAATTATCATCAGCTTAGTAAATATCGTTAGTGCACCTTTCATCTCTAATAATCGCCTTCTTCCTGCTTTTAAGACTTACAAGCAATTTATCCCAAAAAATTTGTTGTTCTAAATATATTTTTTATATAATTTTTTTATGCGGCAGAAAAGATTCTTTCGTGAATATAATTGGTGAAACAGAAAACTCGATAAATTAAATAGAACAAAGCAGTAGACTAGTTTATCTTCTTAACCTCAAAGGTTATTGTAGTGAATTACACGTACTGATTATCTGGTAATAAGGCATAAACACAAAATTTTGATTATGGAAGGACTAGAGTAGTCTGAAGTAATCAATGTATCACAAAGCATTATCTTTAAGGTTTGGTAATGGTCTTATAATAGAGAAGACGTCAAAATTCAGTAATAAAATTGTTTAAGAATCACAAATAATCGGTCTGAGTTAATTGTAAGACAGACAAATACTTTGTAGTGTTCATTTTTCTGTAAAAAAATTGAGACAAATCCAGCAATATTTGAATAAGTCCAAGTTCAATTAACAAACTAATTCTCAGCGCTTAACAACCAGAAGAGAACGAGAAACATATTACAATCTCATTAACTTGTTGAAGACCAATTAGTAGTAGTTGTGAGATCAATGTCCGCGTAAATATTATATTTAATGCTTGTACATAGCTGAAGTGAGACTTTCTAATGTATGGTGGATTTAGAGTCCACACTAATTCTTAAGTCTGATCTAAAGGCTCGAGAAAGTCATCAAATGATATCTTCTTCTTTAGACATGATGAATACATTAGGCGGAAAACTATTATATTTACCAGCATATAACTAAGACTATTTATTTATTGTTAAAAAGTACCTACACAAAAACAATTTGACAAAAACTAATTATTACTATTTTAAAACTTTTAACAATCATAACATCAAACATCATAACAATGTTAAAGTAGTGTATATACTATAGTTATTTCTATTATGGTACTGATCATCTAAAAATTCTTGTGCATATAATTCGCATTAGGCTCAGAATTACTGACCCGAGTAAAAGGTGTATAAAGTTTAATTTAAGCAATGGTTCCTATTCTTCTTTTTGTGGTTTAAAAACGGCTTTCTTGCAAACAATTTAATATATATGTGTGTTTATTACGTTATTTTAAAAATAGACATCGAATATACTAAGCTAAGGATTCCTCGCGCTATTATCGGAAAAAAAAGCTATGGAATTACGAAGTATGACAATACTGAAAGGCTTCAAAGAGAAAATAATGAATTCAGACCATGACTGTTCGATCAAGTTCACGTAACTTGGCCGATGATTTTTATTTTAATATTATTTTATGGAATAGATTACAAGCGTTTCCGTGATACCAAGATTATAAAAACGCCAAAATTAGCCAGAAATCATTATTTGAATAAAACCGCACCATTTGTTACGCCTAATAATTCGCATCCAATACATTTTTGCTTTAACATGTCTCCAATCATTAATTTACCTGTTTCTTTGCGCTTTTTCGCAAGTGTTTTATAGGCTCATTTTTGTTCCTTTAAATATATCAAACAGAGGACCACAAGAACTGCAACAGGTATAGAGGCATCTCTCTTCCTTACCTTTCCAATAATATTTTTAAAAAACTTTTAGAAAAGAGACAGTTGAATAACAAATAAAAAACTCCCAGAGCGAATTCAGGCCGGGCTACGGACGACAAATGATAAAAAAGAAAATAATCTGCAATAAAACAGCATATATATTTTATAGATCTATCGAAGGCTTTCAAAAGGTATCAAGAAATAAGGAAAAGTTTACATAAACGAGGAATGCTATGTAAAACAAGGAATGACAACAGAAGTGTCGGACAAAGAAGAGTACTAAGCCCGTTGCTATTTTTGATATTAATGGACGATATTATGCAAAATTATATTGCAAAATTAAGAAAACTAACTGCAAAGTACAGTAACCAGAAAGGGATAGAAATCAGCGAATATGCTTTTGCAGATGGCATAGCACTATTTGCAGAATCCGAAGAAGTACTACAAGCCAACTTGGAGGTCTGGCACAACAACTTAAAGAAACATGAAGTCAAAAATAATGGTTATTTCTAGAAACAAAAAACAAACTTCAATAAGATTAGATAACCAAGTGTTGGAACAAGTAGACTGTTTTTAATATATTGTCTTGATTGTTGAGAAAAGGGAAAAATATGAATCAAACATAAATAGTAGGATATGTAAGGAAGGACGGGTGTTCCAAGCGTTAAAAAGTGTCTAAGATGACTAAATTAACATTACAAAAGATGATCTACACTAAAAGATAGAAAAAAAGAGTACAAGCAGCGGAAATAAAATTCCCCGGGATAATCGAAAAGTGTACCAGACTAGACAAAATTAGTAATCATAGAATCACAAGAAAACTCAAAGCCACAGCCTCACAAGACAAAATAAAGAAAAATGGTGAGGACATGTAACATGAATAGATTCTAATAGGTATATTTGGCTGCCGCCGTTAGCTCAGTGGTCAGGTATTCGTTCCTCTGACCTCGAGCCGATGCAGGCCAGTTTGAATCTCGCTCAATCCATGGGTGTATGTGATTATCTTGTTATTAAGTGCATATTAGTAGGCCCAATAAGCCCTTCAACCTGCAGTGCCAGTAAGTGCACCAAAAAAAGGCAGATGAAAGAAGTATAGCAAGCGAACCCAATAGGCAAAAAGCTCAGGGAAAGCAATAAGAGAAATATTAAAAAATAAACCCACCACGTGGACGCAGGCGAGGAATAAAACAAACGACAGGAATAAATGGAAAAACTAAATTACTTTTACATCTCCCAAGTAGAAGAGGTTTATGCATGTGCATAAAGTAAGTTATTAAGTCTAAAAACCAAGAATTATTGGAATTAAATACCGATAGGATGTAGTGGGGAGCTTAATTGCATTTTGCCAACCCCCACGTCTTTGTGGGGAGTAAAATTTGTTGTTAATAACTCCCGAATAACATAACTAGCATGTCACGTCAGCGCGAGTCGTGTACATCACTCAAGGATAATCACATTTCCACATTAATTAACCCGAGTCATTGTTATTTCCATTTCATGTTCCAACCACGAAATTCAGGTTTTATTTATACGTGTGCTTATACATTCACTGCGATGTATAACGTTCCGCAAATAGCAAATAGCAAATTATCTAGACTCTACAACACACATTTAATCTTCTGTAATAATTGCTACCCATCTATTAATGATGTTCGGTAATTTTAAGTATATCGCATTATAAAGAAAATTTGTGAAAAAATTTAAATTTAGATGTTTTGCAAACAAAGTATAACTCGCTACTAATTAAAATTTTATTTTAATTTAACAAATAGAAACAACATTTATCCTAAACATTTTCAGGTGTCTCCCGCATACTAATCCAATCTTATCGCACGCAAATATGCATTGTTCTCTATTTGTTAAGAGTAGATAAAATTTTATAGCCTTTTTATTGCTTTTTAAACGAAATTCAAATATTTGTAAATAGTTACAGCGAATAGCTCTTAGTATGCGCTTGCACGTTCTGCACACACCCCTGGTTATTCGCGGGCTCCCGTTACTTAAAGAGACCTTATCTCCGAGGCCCTATTGCCAACTAGTGACATACATAAAAACAACAATCGCCTGCTTGTTATTCCTTGTGATCGGCCGCACTGCCATGTAAACCGCCGCCTTCAAACTTGCGAACTCTGGAAACCATAGCTCGCCTGCATAACGACATCGGCCGCTGAATAAATTAGGGGGCGAACTTCAGCTCCCGCCCAAGATCTTTAATTTATTAATGAATTAGGCGGCCACTAACGGGCCGCCGTAAAGCTAATCGCTGCATCAGCACTTAGTTGTTATGCTGTGGACTAAATTTTTCAGCTCCGGCATGACAAACTCGACAAGTGCCTGGGATTCGACCGAAAACACGGCGCGGCAATCCCAGGCCGAAAATAATGACGAGGCCGCGAAATAAAGCAGCCCGCGTACGTGGGCTCCACGCAACAGGAAGGAGGATATAAGGCGATACTCTAAGAATGTTGCGCACAAATGAATAGGGGGATTGAAAGAACAAACAAGGGATGAGCAACGCGGAGCGGCCGGGATATTTTATAGAGTGGAATCGGAAAATTTACAATCTGGGCGAAATGATATGGGGCGGCCTGGCGGGCGCAGCTGGGGATGTGAGGAAACTAAAACTAGCGATTCTGGTTGTGCCTCCTTCACACTAATTGAGTACTCAGCTTAATGATTACCTAGTACTATAACAAGGGTGATGAGGGATGCCTCAGCATTGCTTTGGTGCTCCAGATTACCTTACGCGCTCGCGATTTATTACTCCATTTCCTTCCTCTTCTGCGGAATGAGAAATCCAAGGCTAGGCTCGATGCCTATTTAGAAATTCCAGCGCTTCAACTTTCTCAATAGCGGCAAAAATGCCCTTAGCCGTCAATAGATTCAGGTTTCGTGCAATTATTTGGTGCCGTAGTGCCTACATTATGTCTAAATTACCATAACTATAGCGTTGCGGGAAAGCATCCGCTTTTGATTAATCACCCCGTGATCGATTGTTGCCGAAACAGCAAATCAAATTTTTATTTACATGTTAATGAATGGCGGCATTATTAATGAATTCCGGTTTTCGTAGGATCTATTTTGCATTAAACACTACATGGCACGTAAAAATACATTTAAGCGTTTCTGTCACGCCATTCCACCCCTCGATTGTCTATATCCTTCTTTTATATTCCGGAAACGGCGCAAAATATTCTCCTTTTGTGGTAGTTTTGTATCTTGACCGCGTTTACTTTTTGTCAAATAACAGCATACAGTGTCTGCTGAATTCTTCTTTTAGTTTTTTTCTTCTATCTAATGCCTCCTAGCAAAAACACAATTTATTTTGGATTTTCCTATTTTTACTTTATTTCTAGCATTGTTTTACTCTTTGTTATCGCCACATAAGCAAATTTATTTTGAATTAGCTACCATAATTGCAAGCCACAAGTTCTGTAAAATTCTAGTGGTGTTTAATTGATACAGTACATCTAATGCAATTTTTAGTTTCCAGTCTGACTAAAATATATTTATGTTTTTGAGAACATAGCAGGTATTAACAAAACAAAAAATTATTGTACAGAAAATAATTATATAGAGTGATATAAATTCGATTTCAGGCAAAATATTGGAGCGATTTGAATTGTATTGCTATAATAACAATAATGGCCAAATGCCCTCCATGACTCCTCTGGCATTGTTTTAGCGAATTTGTTTTTAATATTCTATTTCAGCAATTACACGTCTGATGTTCTTTTATAGGCCTGAAATGCTAGCAAGCTTTGTTGACATAAACCCTGTCCTTCAAGTAGTCTCAGAAAAGAAAGTCTAATGGGGATAGATTGCAAGACCGTGATGGCCAATCGATGTCATCCCTCTGCGAGATAATACGACCAGGAAATTTAATTTAAAGTAAAGTCAATGTTTTACGTGATGTATAACACGTGTTAAAACCACATGTCTATCAAGTTAAAATAATTGGTTTCAACGAAAATTAAATTGATAAGCATTTCCCAATTGCGTGCACTATTAACAACAACAGCGTGATTTCTTCGGCCCACTATGGACTCCAAACAGTACATTATTGTGGATACATTGCTTTTTCGTAAGAAGCACGTTGATTTCGACGATTTACAAAGCCACTTAAAGAGAATGAGTTTTTTTGTATAAATTTCATATAATTTTAGTTGTGCATAGTAGCAAACTACAATCATATATTTAAAAAAAATTTTTAAAATGCACCTATACCTACTTAATTTTAGCTGTAGAAGTGGATAAGGAAGTGTTGTTTAATATAATTAAATAACTTATGATTTCAGGGTAAAGAGTAAAAGCTCAAAGTTTACTGTTATCTGGGTTTTACCCACTACTTTTGTAAATACTTTTATAATGATCTATTAGACTATTATTACTAATTATAAATGCAAAGGACTTGCTTAAAACAGCCAACTTTAGCTTCTAAACTAGTCTTGAGACATTTAAACTAATCGTATATAGGAGCATGTATTATATCCATCAGAAAGTCGTTAACTGTAGTCATTAGAGCTCGCCCCAAAGAATCTATACTAGAATGTCCTCTTAGTAAAGTATACCTTTTAAATATGCTCATAACTTCTAATTAAAAACGCCCAATCTTTTACTAAAAACATAAGATACGTTGCTGCTCAGTTAAGTCTCAGTCAGTTAATTGCTTTGAAGGCCAGATGTTTTACCACACCTTTACAACTGCCTTATCGTAACAGACTTTCACCAAACCCAAACATATGCTAGATGATGGCTTTTGTAAACATTTGATACTAATCGAAACACTGCTTTGAATGTCGTACTTCTTGTCATTTTCTTTGTTAAGGAATTTCTCTATTCAAACATTTTTTCATTCGCAAACAGAGATCTTCATGGTCATCCTGTACGTCGACGACCTCTTTGATTTTTCTCTTCTACCTTCCTTAAAGCTTATACTAGCAAATATCCCGTTTGTCTTTTGTAAACAACTGGTCCTAGGTCTTGATCAAGAACGCGAGATATTAAAGTTTAAAAATTTTCATCTCTCGAGACATAATATCTGGCTTACAAAGATGATTCTGTTTAATTTCAACAGTGACGGCTTTAAGTGTCTAAACAATTTGTTCATTCCTATATTTGACAATTAAACAATTTTATAGTCTCGTACACAAACATACGACTAAAGCTCAAAGTTGTATAAAATTAAAGATTTTATTTTCTTCTATTTCACACATAACGTAACGTACGACATATGTTTTTTGTGGCATCCCATTCCATCATTAAATAATAAAAATAACAATAATAGTGAGACTACAACTCGCCTCGGGGCAAGGCCGCATTATTATTCTTTGAACCCAAGTCTAGTCGGACGGCAGCCAAACGTCCAACAGCGCGGCTATACTATAGCTATTATTCTGTCATTACACAGAAAAACATTTTGATAAAAAACAGAATACAACCTTCATCTAGGTAAACAATAGTATTTATAATAACTTTTCTGTCATAAAGCATCGTAACCTTTTAACGCCAGGGTTTCTTAGAGAAGAACGGTTAGGGGCTTAATCCCAAGTACCGTGTTTGCCAAATCTGTCAACGTTAACCTTATAGGACAACTAAATCACATTCTGACCGGTCAGATTTTGAAGATTAAATGTATATAAGTAGAAATAGAAATTTGTTTCTTCATCCATGGCAAAGACATTTAGGTAGTTTTGTAAATTGTCAATTTTTATGTAAACACTGCATTTTAGGTCCTTGACATCGGCATATTCAAGGACGTACCTACATACGTAGCAATACATGCTTCTTACTATAGGGACACCGGATGGCGTTCCGATACCTTCTTCGACCTTCACTGACCATCTTCAACAAATCGTGGGCGTGATCCCACAATCCGATCCAAAAATAATCTGGAGAAAGCAGCACAACATCTATAAACCGCTATAAAAACAGCATCAAGTTCGTCACGAACAAAACACCAATTGGCGACAAAAGAGTCTTACTGCCAAGGGAAATTAAGAAGCAAATCTAAAGAAAAAATCTAGCCCAACAGCCTGCACAAAAAACCGTGGACCCTGAGGACAAGAGAGCTTATACCAGAGTCACCCTCAAAGTCAACGCAGCCGTCGTAGAGTTTTGAAATGCTGCTTGGGAAAGCAAAGTGTTCCGTAAGAAAACCTTCTCAATGCCATACATCCGCGGAGGAACGGAATAGTGCATATGATCGTAGAAAACACTAGGCGCTCGCGGACAGCCTCAAAGCTAGATTATTAAGATGCCGACCTTAATCACTTTAATCAAGTCGGACGGTGCTGTTTGTCAGCTACAGAACAAGGACGCCTCAGAACCCATCTAATTGGCGACTGACAACAAAATAAGCCAACTGATAAGAGCGAAAAGAGCCAGGGCCTGATGGCATCCCCAACAAAGCTATCAAAGTACTTCTTATGAAAACAGTTGTCTGCGTAGTCTTAAGACTAAAACCTTCCCCATCGCCCTTAAACCGCATATCTGGCGGCATGCTGGCGGCTGTGATGTCTGCCCGTTCCATCGCACAAAACGGCATATGGGCTGCTCAGCCGACAACTGCATACGCCGTCGGCGCTGATTTGAAAGGTGCTGGCGAAACAGCGGTTTGAAACTATTGTCATTAAATTCTGCATTAATTATTATATTTCAGGTGCGTTAAATTGCGTTAGATTTATATCGTAACAAACTATATATAATGCCTATTAATACACTATCATATACATGAGTCAGCTAGAATAGCTTTAAAGCTGGTATTTAGATGGCACAAGCTGATCTAAAAGCCTTTGCGGTTTGTTGTTCAAGCTTTCATGTCAATCAAGAAGAATTATCTTGATTTGCAACGATTGCTGATAAAATAGACCACCTATGTGGCGATGAGTGGATCCACAGCGCTATTTACACGCCTGCCTCCCATGTTGGCCTACGAGCCGCATCGGTATCGTACCAACACCCATCCACAGCCATTTACACGCCTGCCTCTCCACACTCCCTCCATCAATGCTCCTCAAACCAGAAAAGACAGATATCTTTTGCCATTTACATCAACTTATCAGCCTGCTGTCCACCCTGAGAAAGGTAGTAGTGGAAATAATCGCCGTCTGAAAACGGCAGTCGAAGACTTAGGACTGGACGTGACCAAGGCCTTTAACAAGCTGGTATTTGAGATGGCCACAACATCCGTCCTGCTGCCGATCATTAATGTGATCCGGTCCTTCTTGATTGACAACGTTTCAGATCAAAATAGGCAGCAGGAGGTCGTCGGAAGACATATACGCCAGGAACATGCCTACCAGGCCTGCAAAAATGCTAGCCCAGTACGACGACAAAGCATTAAAAGGCAATTCTCTTAGAGTCATCTAGCAGTTAGGATTAGTTCGATCAGAGCGGATCAAAAGTCTAGTCACCATCTTCGGACATGCTATTCTCTGAGAAAATGAGGTCAAGTACCTCGGCGTAACCATAGATGCTTACTCACATCGACAACACAGCAAGAAAAGAAAATCAGCTAGAGTAGCCTAGGTTCGACAATTTTCAGACCGATGATCACATTTATAGATTAAGTCCGGAGATGCTACTAAAATACATATAGAGAAACTGCAAGTCATCCAAAACCGGGTACTAAAGTCCATCTTTGACGCTCCGCGGTTCGTCAAAAACACGATTCGCCATCATCAAGGAATTTATGGAAGAAGAAGAAGCCATGAAACTCTAATATCCAAGGAGACCCTAACCCAAATATTAGCAGACTTTGAAACTAACCGTCACAAACGAACGAAATTGGTGATTTTTCCGTAATGAGATAACGGAAGTGAAATGAGTGAAGAGCATACAGGCTGAGACTCAATTCCACAAAAAATCTAATAAAGAGTGAACGAGACAAATAAGTAAATGTGGATTTTCAAAATATTTAATCCTGAATGTGTCGTAGTTAACTGACAATATTATTTTATATTTGAAGTTGTATATACCATGAAAATTATATTTAGTGCTTACATAGTATAACTAATTAGCATAAATTCCTTAATTACTATTTGAAAGAAGGTAAGGTTAACCGAGGAGTAAGAAATACTGCTTTTGCTATTGTAACACGACCAGGAAATTTGGTTTGAAGTAAAATAAGTGTATAACGTTGCTCAATCTTGTTGCAACTACATATCATTCAAGTTTAGATCGTTGGTTTAACCGAGAAAAAGTTGTTTAGCATCTCCCGATAGCGTACCAGCGTTGCCAGCTTCATTCTCAATAAACTACAAACCGATGATTCTTCCAGCCCACAATTCACACCAAACAGCATATTCTTGTGGATGCATTGGCTTTTCGTGAATCGCATTTGGATTTTTACTCCCTCAATTTTAACTATTCATAACTTTGTCGCTTAATATAAAATTCTTTTTTGCAAAAACCAGCATCAACTGCTGTGTTCTCTAAAACTCAGCTTACAAAAGTTCGGCGTTTCTGGCGGTCTTTGTTGGGCTTATTGAGTTTAGATACTAACAGAAATTTTTAGGCAAATCAATAATTAGCTCAGTGAATAATTATGATAGCACACCATTTACTATAATTCCATTTCCAAACAAAGGTTTCGTCCAAAACAGTATGCTCCAGCTTCCGCCGGCCCGCAAACTCGGCAAAAACAGCAGGCTCCCCAGAGTCACAGATTAGCCGCCGCCATCGGAAAAGTAAAATTTACTCAAAAAGTTGCTAGGTGGTGTAATCTAGGCCGGGCGCGGCGTACATAATTCAGGGGCAATGATTAGGTTTTGGACTTCGGCCGAAACGCAAAGCGGCGAACGAAAAACTTCGCGAGACAGCGTACAGGCTGGAATCGGCGGTTATCATTTAAAATTCCACACGAACTTGCAATAAAACTTCTGAGAAGCTCTGCGCTACAACCGGGCTAAATTTTATGGAATTTTGCGTCCATAATTTAGGGGCTTAACCGGGATGTTTCGGATTCACGGGGCGGCGCCCGGGGCCGAGCACGAAACTAACGAAAGTCGTGCGCTTTCCGAGGTTTAAAGTTTTATTAACTATCTATTAACTCAGTAGCCCCGTTCGAAACTTTGCGCGGCGCGGCCTTGTTGCTAGGACTAGCGCGCTTTTGTGCCTGAAAGGTCTAGCAGAGTCATCTGGAGATAAAATCGAAGAATTGGGTTAGTCTTCTATTCATATCGGACGACGAAAAATATCAAGAACCGATCCACACGTTGATTTCATCGGGGAAACCAACATTGGGACTATCAAATCATCGGCGCCGTCGTTGCTAAAAGCGCACAACTTGCCAATGCCTGCCAGAAGTTAGAAGAGGCTGCGCGCTAATACGAATCGACATTAAACTAGCATTTCCAATTCCGGGCTTATTTTCTGAAGAACGAAATTGGATCATGTCACGGAGTTGCCCTTACTTCCTGGGTTATATTGGCGCTATTAAATATAAGTGCCGAACTACTGCGAAATCACGCAAAATATTGGTATTGTAATTAGCTGCTTCAATGGAATTAGTTCTATTCGGCGGTAGATTTCTCTGATAAGCGACTCGCCTTTAAAATGCGACCCAATTACTGTATTATATGCACTCTTCGGCTCGATTTACCTATTTAGTTATTGATTGTAATTTGACGCATTCATTGTCGTTACAGAATTCTATAAGACTTCACATAATCAGCGTAAAGCTAAATGTAAAACGTGCTGAAGTACTTACAATGCCAAATTTGTTTGCTTTCATTAAAAGAACACGCCAATAATAAAAAACTCGATTAAAAGAAGACCCAAAAAACAAAGAACGAATACAGGGATCTATATTTAAACAAAATTATTTACTACTTAAATAAATATAAATACTACTTTGTTAAAAAAATAAGGTGACTTTTTAATTTCAAACTTGCGCGAAACTTTTTTTCTTATATTGACACAACCTCCAGTGATATTCGCTTCTAATTTCAATTTGATATGCAAAATAGTTTATAAATTGCAGCAGTTGATTTACATCAACTTTTTGTTTATCTTTTGTGTTAAACGTAAAATTAATGCAGAAAGCATTTGGTGATCAATTTTTATCGAGAAAACCCGTATTTAAGTGACATAAGATGTTCAAAGATCATCAACATCAATAACCGAAGAAAATATTTAAAAATTAAAAATAAAATAATGAAAAATCGTTATTTGATCTGAGTGAGCTTGCTAAAGATATCAACAAGTTCAGTAGACACAATTTCAAGTGTTGTTTTGTTCTTAAAACGTTTGTTAGCAGCAATCGTTAGCCGCGAGTTTTTCGCCAAAAAATCAACAAATGTTGCTCCACAAGCACTATATTCTCCAGAGATCTCACCATGAGACATTTTCATGTTCGGTCGATTAGAAGAATCACCTCGATAAGCCCGATTTGACTCAGCGGAATCAATAAAACAAAAAATTAAGGAGGTACTGATAAAAATGTTTTTAAGATTGGATTAAACATTGGCGTATGTGCATCGCAATTGGATGAATAAATAAATATTATACGTCTTATTTAAGCAATCTTAAATATCCTTTTTTGAACAGAGTAATATGAGAAACAGTTTCATTTGAGTTGTGATCATGGAATAAGACTAAAAGGACCTAATGTGCCAAAAAAAAAACAAATGTGCTTAAATTAATGAGAAATCCAATCAAAGCATTTTAAAATAATAAAAATAAAATTGGTATAAAATGTGGTACAAGATAATTTTTCATAAAACACAAAAAAATCAGAGGCATGACAAAAATACTCGCAAAGAACTACAGGATTAGAAGGTGAAGCAAGTAACGACGAAGCAATATGCTCAAATTAAATTTAAAGGCCCAGAAATATCCATCCAAGTGCCTGTTACGAATGTTTACGACACGCATTTTCAGGCGCGCATCGGATTTGTACGCCGGGCCTCACCAGCATCAGAACCAGGTGCAAACAAATCGAATTCGAATTTGTGTATTCGATGTGAACGCGGTAAAGGATCTAAATTAACCGCTTCCGCTGTTTTGAGCCATTAAAACAGTCGGCAGCAACCAACTGAACCGCGCGCGGGTACTCAAAAATCCGAAGCTGCGGCGACGGCCCGATCTGCGGGGCGCCCTGGGCGGGCTTCCGAGGTGTGCTCTTCCGTCAACGTCATTTAAACTTCATTCTAAACTCATCTAATAAAAAGTTATTTAAAAATCCTCCCTCGGAGCCCTCATAATAGAGTTCGGCCAATTTCCATTATAATGCGGCAAAAACGTGTCTATTCTTTTATGGCCGAGCAAATATTTGTGTCCCGAAAATGAAACTCCGGCGAAGTTGTGCAACTTCGGCCAACTTATATTTATAAGCGAGTTGAGAGCAGCTCGCGACCTCCGCAACTGTATCTACATTAACGCGATGCTAAATTTCAATTTCCCTGTTCGTCTTTAATACGCCGCGTCTTTCAGCCGGAGCGCGCAGCACCTGAGCGGCGCGCTGAAAAGAACTCTAATTAATCTCGCACAGGCCCCCAAACGCGATTCGAATTGGATTTAAAACGCATTTCTGTAAATAAGGCGCGCTAATTAAAGCCCGCTCCGAACGGCGCTGGATCTGGTGCGTAGCGTCTCCGAGGGGCCTCAGGAAGCGCCGAAGGATCGATAGCAGCTGGAATCCGCCTTCATCACCTCGCATACCGGCCACCGCTCCGAGAGTCGCATTATTCGCGATAATGAAATGGGACTCCGGCCATTGTCTGGGGGCTGAAAGCGCACGTTTCCGCCGCCCGCGTGACGCGATTCCACTGCAGACCGGGGAAAACTCCGGCATGTCTCGGGCGCCGGAGTAATGGCCAAGTCGCTTACGCACGTCCTCTCTCCACGGCTTATGGCTCAAATCACCTTCGGAACTGCACACATTGCTGCCCCTAAATCACCTTCGGCCAGCGCGCCCAACGCGACCGCAACGACGCCGGAGCCTCCTGATCCCTCACTTTCAGTGTCTTGACGAAGTCGCCGCCGTCGTTTATCAGTATTAGTTTAGAACAAGCAAATGCCCGCATAAAGGAACGTCCAAGGCGGACTCTAGTTTCTGCGGAAACTTCGGCTCGACGCACTCCATTGAAGGAAACCTCCCTGAATGGAAACTGTCCGGTGCGGAAGTAGAACATCCATTCAGCCCCCACAAAGGCCCGGCCTTTGTGAGCAGAAGCGGCGGACAATATTTTTAATTATACATGTAGCCCGCTGATTACGCTGATTCCGTCGAAGGGTGGTGCGAAGAGCATCTCATTTAAAAACAAAATGTAGGCGACATAAATAACACCATTCCACTTGAAAGTAATCTGCTGTAAATTATTTATATTATATACTAAACATCTTTAGAGATTGCCGTCGGTTCTATATATCAGTGACCTTGATTTTGAATGTCTAAGTTATTGAGGCTCTTTGAGACAAAATTAATCCATCATCATTTAGAATTCACAAAAGCAGTCGTTCCCATTGAATGCATGATCCTAAAAGGGATAAGATACAATGACCATATACGTTTTTCTCTAAATTTATTTTGGTTTGCAGATTTTAGATCTCATTGATATTACTCAATTGAAACATCGAACTGAGTTGTAGTGGTCAGGGTTAAATGGCTTATAATACACGTCGACAGATGGTCATTATCTGACTCGTTTGTGAAGTAACTCAGTTCCGTGGTAGAGAGATAAAGCTTCAGTGATAAACACCTAATTATCTGCCTACCTTTATTTTTTCGCAAATTAAATGTGGAAGTGGAACTGCCCACTTTAGATTTATTTAATTGTTATTAAGGCAAGTTGGTACTCTAAAATCAAGCGGAGGGTGCTTGCGCTTATTTTACCACCACTTCTATGCAACAATTTTTCACGAAGTTTTGAGTGATGTTAAAGATTATTATAAATTATCTTTTGCCAGCTACAATACTGTGCTCGTCCACTAACAAAAAAAGCTCATTAAGTGTGTATACTTCACAATTTTTTTATTTTTTAAACTAAATTTTTTCAGAAATGTTTCTGTCTGTTTTATGTTTTGTAATTGAAAGAAAGAGCAAACATATAAGACTCTCAAACAATTTACCACTTCAATTCAACGATCAAAAAAATGGCAAAATTGCTATATTGACTTAAAGCATACCTCTATTGCACGTGATATTAATGTGCTACCCGATGATAGATAATACATTTATAGTAATGGAGAATAATTATACGCTTCTCCTTTTCATAGAAGCTTAATTTCGACTATTTTTCTTAATTCGAAGCGTCTCATTAATTCATCGAGCCACACAAAAAGTGCCACTGCCGACAGCGAAAGCACATTAAATGTTCATCTCATTGTTCGCTTCCACTTGAGACATAAAACCCATTAGAGAATAAAGCACTACCCTTTGTATTAACATATAGGATTAGGCCACACCTCAGTAAATTGCTCTAATTTAATTTAAAACGCTACACTACACCACACCTTATTCCAAACTAAGTAATGCGGTCTGATTTCCATTGAGCTTTGGTTGCGTTTGTTTAATTGAGTGCGCCTTATTATTTTTCTTAAAGCACTCGTTTTGCGGTCATATCTGAGAGCGTCAATAAAGAAGCATTTAATAGTGTCGTCTAAAAGTTGCTATTTCAAATTATGGAAACAAAATAAAATACAAAATAGAAGAGATATAAAGATTATTATAATCGTTAAACTAATTAAGATCGTTATTATAATTACCAGATTATGTCTGCATAATTCAAACGCAACCATTAAATAAACAAAAACTTTAGCAGCCTCGTTCTGATACAATTGAGTCAAAGTTTTTATTTTATAGTTAGTTTAACGTTAAATTTATAATTACGGAAACGCTCAGGACTAAGCTGCAGTTGCCATATATTTACTTTAATTATTCAAAGCGCTTGAAAATTAGTTTTATAAAACAATAAACGCTTAAAGTTTAGGTTAATAATTTTGCTCAAATAGAATTGGTGTATTGTCACCACTTATCGCTAGTGAAAAAATATGCCACGTTCGCCCACCGCTTTTCCCTAGATATAAAGAAAATATTATAACTTTCTCTTGGCTAGTTTTATTAGTTATGTATTTAACTGTGCAGTTTGGAATAAACAAAATAAAACTCCCCACTAGCTTCCAACAAGTTATCTATTATTCACACTAAGGTGTTATATAGCAAGTTTGCGAACTTTCTTTTTGTTTTGCTAGTTTCGACGAGCTATGTTCTCTCAGAGAGCGCAGAAATAGTTTTTGAGTGATATAGAAATTATTGTTCCTTAAAAATTACAAAAGAGAGAGATGTAAATATTTATTGTTGCCCTGTTAATTTGTTTTTATTACACAACTTGTAACATACAATCTGCTAGAGTTTTTAAATTTATATTCCTATGATGATGCTTAACGAATCCCGAATTTCATACTTCTATTAAAATAGAGAAGAAATGGAATATGCTGTAACATGTGTAGAAAAGACGTATTTATTACTCCAACTTATATAAGAAATTTTAACAAAGAAAACTGTTCTTGCATATTTATATCTTGGCATTTTAACGGTTACTTGAACAAGGAGACATTTGGAAAACACCTTTGGTTGGTTTCAACTTCGGACAAATAGAAATGGCCCAGGTCAGATCGATTGATGTGGGTCTTCAGTCCCCCCAGACGATACCCGAACCCCTTCTTGATTGGTCACTTAAAATGGAAATAGTTTTGATGTTCCAGGTGACTTGGTCGCCAGACAGAGCTATAATCTGGGTCGTTGGTTCCGATGGCAGATGGTCGCACGTGGCCGATGGACCATCTGGCCTTGGAATGTTTTAACGGCGTTCCGTGGTATTGGGGAAACATTGTTGGGAACAAGGGGTGCTCTCAGCTCTGACCAAGTACAACAAGCTTCCTTCAAATCTTTATTTTATTCAACTCTACCTTTACAAAGTGAAAATAACGCAGCTGTTATAAAGTAGGCAAGAAACAATTCAAATTTACAAGTATAGCAGTAATTTAAGCACTTTTAGAAATTGTGAGCGGAAGCAGTTTGGACCGCTTATGAATTGAACACATCCAAATTGTCAAGGTCTTGTATATTTAGAAGTGATCTAGAATATTTGCGGCAGAACTAAGGCGTCGAAAAACCGGTTATATGCAATACTAGTGTATGTTCAGCAGTTTCTTTCGAAGATACTTGCAAACTGCTGCAGTAAGAGTGTTAAGGACACTGATCAGCGAAATTAAAACATCAAAAAGAAACAAAATCCCGGCTGGAGTGTCATGGACGACACCTACAGTGTAATTCTACGCAGTTGTTAAAAATGTGAGGAAAGCTTTTGTTCTTAATGACAAAATGTAATTTAAAAATACACAAAAGTCTCTACGGAATTAAACCAACCATCGCCATATTCAATATTGATGTATTTAAAAATGTGGCAAGTTATTACTTCACTAAGCTTTAACAGAGATTACAATTAGTACAATTGGAGCTTTTTGGTACAATTTAGCATGATTAACCGATATTTGTAGACTGTATGGTTTATAGCTTACAACGTCGTCGAACTAAGCTTTTCAAGTTTCCCTAATCAACTGGGAACTATTTGTTTTGAGCTTTAGTAGGCATATTATAAAAATAAAGCCGGATATTATTATTCACTAAAAATCTCTAAACACAATTAAACGCCTCATGCTATCTTATCGTTGATTAAGGCATGTGGTACCCAAAGGGAACAACAACTTCTGACTTAAAGGTGGTACTCGAACATCTTTTGACGACAGCGTGATAGATGTGGATGGGGGTTCCGATCTCAAAAGTCTTCAAGACTTGTGCACAAGCAGTCTCTTGTGAGAACACTAATAGAACTTTCCGCAAATGCAGTAGACATTAGGTACCAACAGGTTTTGTCTTGTAGCCAGCCCTCTTTCATCTGTACGTTTCTCTTATGTATAGACTTGCTGTTGCGCAATACATTCACGATATGATGACAATGTTTTACATCGACCATTTAAAAGGTTTTTTAGATATGAACACGAATAATGCTTAGAAATTAAAAATAAATAAGTTGAAAAGTTGTAAAGTCTCTCAATAGCATAAACAGGAGTAAAATTCCAAAAATCGGATGTCCAAGAAAAAAATTAGTAGCACAAAAGTAAGCCTACATTAAACCAACTAAATTTGAGGGAACAGTACAAAATTGCTCTAATATATCCGTCCGGTTTCGATATAAATTGAAAATGCCATATAGGTGTGCGCTTTTTATTTGTAAAAATATGTAGTTCTGTCATAATGTAATGGCTACACCTGCAATATCGAACCCACGCAAGTATGCAACGAGCGATTAGGTGTTGTTTGCACTTATGTAGTTATTACAAAGTATGTCTGATACAACTCGATGAATATTAATGGCCGATTTTGCATGAAACACTTTACAATAGATTTGCTTTTGAAAGAGCTCCCGCTACGTGATAACTTTGATTTAGTGCTTTTCGAAGCAAACTTTTATCTAAAGTTATTAATTTCTGTCGAATGACGATATCAATGTAATGTTTGCACAAAAATCAGATTCCACTTTTTACTGCTCGGCTACAGCTTGAAAAAATACGTGAGACGTGACAATGGCATCCTTGAACTAACTGTAAAGTTAAAAGTTAAATATTTGAAAGTTACCCTGTTAAATTAGATTTAAAAGCTTTAAAAAATATACAATTAATAAAAGTTAGTTTTTCTCTTGCAACTTATCTTCATGTAATAAACTAATTAAAATATACCATAAGGTGCAACGTAAATTCTACAAAGACGGCAATTTTTTTAAATATTATACTTGTAAGGCGTACAACGATTTTCATTTTTCTACAATATACTCGCTCAAAGTTTATTCTTAATATCATGTTAAGAACTTTTAATACACACAGAAACGTTTTTAACTCGATATAAACAACTTTAAATATTAAAAACTTGCTTGGTATAATACAGCCTTCAAAACTTTGGACTTTGATATTCTTTCCCGTACAAAATGTCGTTGCTGCCTAAAAACTCAGCCACCTAAGCCAATTTGGGCCGACGTTTTTTAATTCAGACATTTACAGTGTGATCGATAACAGCGCAAATGGCCTCGTGACACCGAATAAGCGCGCTTTAAATATAGTGCCGTAAACGCTTTTAGTGTAGTGCATTATCGTGTACGTCTAAGGAAGCTCGTCCGCTAAAACCCCCGGTGCAAAATTGCTGAAAAATCGAGCACCATTTAAGCTGCTGCGCCAAATTCGAATTGTCGGCGCCGCCGCGCGTTCCAATAGCGCACACAAACAAAAAGATAAAGATGAACAGGAACAATCTGTAGGCGGCGTGTCAGATCCGCGCGGCGGGATTTCGAAATAAATGCGCGCCGGATAATAACGCAAAGAAATAAAGAACAGTTCCAACAATCCGGGCGCAACCGCCGGATCCAACAAGCAAAACAAACGAAACCAATTTTTGTACAAATTGATGGATCCGCTGTCGCTCTGGCGAATCTGCATGCCGGTGCCGACGCACCTCGCGCTCGTGCAAGTTCAACTTTTTCCTCGGGCGAGCAGGCCTATCATAAAGTATGCAATAAATCCTCCTTCATGCAGCTTCGTTTATGTTTTATGCGAGTGTGCTTCCAAATGAAGTTTTAGCTCCTAGTTGTTACAGTTTTTTGAGAACCACCTGCTATAAATAATGCCTGTAGTGGAATTTTAAATTAGAATACCCAAGAGGTATCCTTGTTACCCCCTTTGTTTTCTTTCTGCAATTTTTTTGCTTCTGGATTAACAAAACTATGATATAGTGTTACCGAAAACAATTTTGTTATCGATTGAGTTATAATGCAATGTATATAAAAAATAATGAGTTATTCCGCAACATTAATTATTACGTCACATACATACATGAATGTCTAGCGAGACTTGAACTCGCCCGCGCCGGCTGCAGACAGAGAAGCATTGCTCGTGACCGGTCGGCTGGAGCGGCGGTTCTATTAGCTGTACTTAGTAAACGTTACTTCAATCAATTCATAATACGACCACAGCGATAAGGTCCAAAAACTATAACGCGGTACATATATGTGAGCATATGCCATTTTTTAATAATTATACTCTCACTATTACAATCAAGAAAGAGTTGAGCAATTCAAAAACATTTTTTGAACTAACCATGCAATTTCGGTCGAACTTTCAAAAACATGTAATTTTCCTTGGAAACAGAACTCTGTCACCTTTACAGTAACAATATTCTGAATATCTTACGCTGTTATATGGGGAAATTGATTACAGTTTAAACTCTTCCATTAATTCGCCTTCCACAGAGCGTTTTGCAATACGGTTGTGTTGAATCACGTGTTTCATTATTTTGTTTAGGTATGCGCGAGAAATGAAAGGGAATTGCGACGCTTATCCTAAGGCGCTGAACAGTAGAAGAAGAAGGCTGTGTTGCAGTTTACTCGCCCACTAGATCAATTAAAATAAACGCTGCTACAGAAAATTTTACCAGAAGGTTGCTGATGGCTCTAAAACAAGTGCTTATTGTATAAATTCAGGCAGCGGAACAGCCAGGGGAACTCAAATACCGAAAGTAAGTAAACTCTGTTAGTGCGACATAAATTGGGCTTATAGATAAATTCAATTATAGATTGAAATTTTATATTAGTAATTTCTTGTGTAGTGTACATAAATATAAGTAAAGTAAATAAGTAGTTTAAATAAATTTAAGCGTATCATTCACCACTGTTAGAATAGAAACGTTATAATATGTATTTGATAGACCAAATGCGTTTATTTTGACAACTTATCTAAACAAATAGCCTTGTGAGTTCACTTTAAATTCACAAAGTTAGATAATTTTCAAGTTTTACTAATTGCAACATGGTTATTGTTATTTTTATAAGGTAAGTGCAAAACCGAGTCTCAAGTTTATGTCTCATATTTCGCGAGAAAAATGTGCTTATCAAAATTAGCAAAACATTTTTTTTAAAGAATAATTCGCAATTTGTTAGAAACCTAGTCAAATAATTTTTAAAAAATAATCAGAGTTTCCCCGAAACAAGTTGTAGTTGAGCATTTTATTTTGTTTTGCTCGAAGAGGTCGTTGAAATTATCTTTCCTCGACACAAAAAGTGTTCGAAAACTGTCTTTCTTTACGTCTTACGTGTAATCTAACATCTGTAGATTTTATTCTTATAAGACATTCCATCTCAAGGAAATCCTACAGATCATCCTTTGATTTTGGTAGTGGTAGGGCCGAGAGGTACTTCCAACGATGCCGGTTACTAAAAATATTCGGTTGGTTTGGTAATTCAAGCCTTACCATCCACAAATTTTAGAAATATATTTTTTCTAATTTAATATACAAATTCAGAATAACAGTAATAGCGATACTTGTAGTCTAAATTGTTTTTTACTGACAATTCCTATAAAAAATATAAAAAGCTCCTTTTTAAGCTTTGAAATGCCGGTACCTATTTTCTACTATTAGCAGACCCATTCATTCTATGGTAATATACTTTGCAAAGTGAAATAATTATTCTTTGTATTAAATGTACATTTAAAAGAGAGAAACTAGGCTCAGCACTTGAATTGACATGTTGCAACAGACAACACACTGGTTTCAGCAGCAAAACCACAATAACCAAAAAATCTAAATTTTTGCATAATATAAAAACATAGCGGATAATTATAATGTTAAAACTGTAAAAAGGAATAAATCAATGATTAAATGAAAATGCTTGCAAGTACAAGAGAATTACCTCTCTGCTAAAAAATCAAAAAGGATGAACAGTAAAACAGACTAAAATATAAGTGGAAAACTTTGGTGTGAAATAAGGATCCAGGCATTTGTTTTCCCATGAACTTGTACTACTCTTTAGAAAATTAAACTTTAATGTCCAATACGAATTCCTTTCTGCATATATTTGCTGTGTAATTTCCTGTTGCAGGGCAGTATATTCTTGTAAGTGTAACCGCTGCAGACAAACGTGTAATTGAGGAAAACTCATACTAATATAATAACTAGTGAGTTATAATTGTTGTAGTGAGTAATTGGAGTAGCCGTAGCAATATTTTGAAGAAACAGGTATAACAATTCCCGTACTACACACTCACACAGATACACATGTGCCATCGGTGGTGCTTCTTTACACAAACTAGGGATTGAGTCAACTAAATGGCTTCTAACGTATGGAGCAGATAGTCTTCAATAATTATTTTTTAGTTTTAATTAAAGATTACACTCCAGCTTCTCCGGACTGAAAAACAAAATTAGTAACAGTAAATTTGTATTAGGGCTACTTTGGTAATTCCGAACCTTCCCTAACTTTGAATAATATAATTAAATGTAATCAGGATACCTTTAGAGTAGTTTTTACTTTTTTAAACCATCGTTATGGTAGAAATTTTCTCTTAAAATAAAATAATTTCAATTGCAGTCAGCTAAACGTTTTTCCTTTCAATAAAGATTCATTTGGAGTAAAATGAAACAAATAAATGTAAAAAGCAGCAAATAATATTGTTTAAAGCATCTATATGGTATAGTTTGGAACACTAAGATCATTCATAAGTCCCATATAATAGAAATAGAAATCAAAAGTAAGAAAAGATTATAAAATCGAGCTTCTTCAGTGTTCTGAGGCGAGTTTAGAGAAAAAGACTACGATGTTGGTGTAACTGAAAATTAAATCCTTTAAACGAAAAACTGTGCAGAAATGCACGCCTCATATGCGGCTGAATATCATGCTTATCCATGTGCGGTTAAAGAAGTTCTGGAGAAGAAAATACAGGAAGCGATGAAGCAGCCGTTCTATCCACTAACTTTGATCTTCCGGCGGGAATGTGCTACCTAGACAAGAACTTCGGCGGCAACGATTACGGCCAAGTGCTGAAAATCATGAAAAAGGTAGCCAAGTGTTTATATGTGGACTGCAGTGATGTTTTGCTTGATGTGTCTGAAATGAAGTACCTGTTCATGAGTTCATCACGAAGCTGCCGTTGCAGACCATTGAGTGCCGCTTGTACCGTATAAAGTTAATCTGGGAAAGCCGACCACGACTGTTAAGATCTTATCTAGCTAAAGTTTGAGCCGAATACAGATCACTTCCGTGAGCTTTACATGAGCGAGTGGCCAATAGTTTGCAGTCCTATTGGTGGACAACTTTTAGAAGAGCCAACCAGCTGCTGATCAATTGCGGTGAGCCCTGCATCGTCGACAGTAAAGACTTTAAGGTGCAGTTTATTAAGTCGCCTGGCAAACCGGCTTCATGGTGACTTTGATTCAGATATGAAAGGTGAGGAATGCAAAGGATACAAAGTAAGCATAAACTTATTGAAGACGGACCAGACTGTGACGCATTGTGAGATAAAGATCTCACAAAGAAGAACTATATCAACAATGATGCCGAGTCATGGTGCTCAGTCAGCTTTGACATTGTAATTGATCATTTGGAAACGTTGTTGAAACAGTTGATGAAGGTGATGACGAATGTATGAAAACTTATTAGGATGCGTGATGCAAGCACCCAGTTATTCAACTTCTGATGTTACGCGATACCAGAATGATTTTCATGTCAAAATCAACGTCAATTAGTGATTAGAACATTTAATTTTCAAAACTCTATACAATTAAATAAATTATTGTTTAAACCTTGACCTGTTCGAAAAAGTGAAAGAAACTTTCCAATAATCACTGGTCGGTAACCAAAAGCGTATGAGGCACATTTACTACGACGTGTTCAAGTGTGCCGTTCCCGAAGAAAAAAAGTCCTTCTTGAAGCTCAGTGGTGAAAATAAAGAAAGCAAGGATGTAAGAAATGATCACTGCAAAATTGTCTCCTATAAAGACTACAGTAACTCTAATATCGAACCTGATTAAATTTTC
Organism: Sinelater perroti; assembly: GCA_036346155.1. Taxonomy (NCBI): domain Eukaryota; kingdom Metazoa; phylum Arthropoda; class Insecta; order Coleoptera; family Elateridae; genus Sinelater; species Sinelater perroti. The sequence goes on from JARFIY010000046.1 coordinate 17,425,027, forward strand.
ATGTTAATATAATACTTTTGATGTGTACATAATATTTTGCTTCGCTACTTTATTATTTCTCTGCATTCTCTTAATATGCTATCTATAACTAAAATTAATAGAAATGCACTGATTACACCCCTTTGTCTGACTCCTTTTGTTATTACAAATTCTCTCTCGCGCTGTTCGTACTATGTCCCTTACCGTCTTGTACATATTTTTTATTGCTTCTCTAAGTTGCTCATTTACTCGTCTTCTAGTTCCTTTCTACACTATGAAAAGCTTTTTTATCAATGAAACAAGCATAAATATGTTCGTTGTAATTTAGTTTCTTTCCACTTAGCTGCCTCATACAGAAAATAAGACCTTGCTTACATCCTCTACTTCTGAAACCGCATTAGCTTTTTTAATTGCCCCTCTTTTTCCTTCTTTTTTCTAGAATTTTCTTGTATGTACTACTTGGTATACTTTTTTATAAGAACAGGTGTTAGTTTGATCGACGCAATAAAAAGCAACATTTTTACAAAACTATTTAGGGAATAGACGATCCAAGCGGTGTATCTTACATCTTCTCGTTCTTACTTTATTTTATTTGCACTAAACACTATTTCCAAAGTTTTCATTAAGCTCAAATTATTCAAGTTTCTGGTCAAACATTTCATCTTTATCAAAATATGAAAATTGTATGAATAAGAGACTTTTATGCTAATCATATATTTACTCAAATTGTAAAGTTCTGTTGTTTCTTTGTCGAAAATCTCAGCTCTTTCAGATAGAGTAATCGTTCCTAATTATATATAAGCCAATTTATCGCAGATTTAATAACATCTGTGAGACTTTAATCAAATCAGCGGCCTCGACTTTGCCCTACTAGCTTTCCGTGCGGATTTTTGATTAGGTAATTACCACTCTCCGAAAACAAGCGCCGGCGTCGATGACTCCCATTAAAAAGTTACAACTGGCAGAAATCCCTCATTAGCTCATGCAGTAGCTGCGAGCATGCCGAACTTTGCATTCGAGCGGACAATGAAATTCGTCGCATTCCGAGTCGGTTCCAATTCACCATTTTGTTCTTTGTGAAGTTCAAGTAGTGCCAGATATTTCTCTGTGCCCAGATTTACATTTAACACTTATTTGGGCGCCGTTTCGCTCCGCGGCATATTCATGTGTAGTCGCTTTGAAACTTCTTGAACGAAATCCAAATCGCTTTCGCATGCTTAAGGGTTGTACCTAAAGTGTACTTATTTGCTGTGGGAATTGCTGTAGCTTTCGTACATAAATTAAATGGAACTGTTAAACATACAACGTAACAAAATAAAAAGGAGTACTAGGAATAAATTGAATAAAAGAAAAGAAAACAATGCAGACTTGCAATAACCGTAAATGGATAAAAAACATAAGATTAAGAAAATACTCACTAACTTTTTAAGTAACAACAATTTTAACATACATTAAGACGACATGTGTAAACTTCTGATATGTAATATAATAGAACATTATTAACTAAATGCTTGCAAAGCAAAAATATAATTAATAAATAATGTAACTTGTATCTCAAAATCTATTAGTTATAATAAATCTTCGAATGTAAATAAAAAATGACGAATCTAAATCTTTTAGATAGAATGTCATATATACCATCTTTGCCACAACGACCAGTTCAAAGTAACAATAACAACGAATGACATTTTGCAAGCGAATTTAGGGCCCTTGTTTAATAATAGCCAAAACCGACAGTACGTAGCTTGTGCAACCAATAGCTTTGTCCCTAACATAACGTTAACGTAATTAAAGACTAAGCCGTTGAAAATAATAAAGCCAGCGCACGCAGAATTAGCGCTTTCATTAGCGCAAATGCTGTTCCTGACAAAGGCTGCAACCGATTTCTTTGAGGCGTTTAGCGAGTCGCAAGTTGGCTCGATTGGAAAATGAGTGCCTACAAAGTGTGTCTTTTATGGTCGGAAATTTATGGCAGCATCACGTGACAACATGTCTTGACACATTTTCTTCCGGACAGCCTTGTGTTCGTCGGTCAATATTCGTGGGACCCCATTGTAAGTATATAAAAAAACAACACTCAATGCAATAGTTGTAATTAGACTTATGTATGGAGCTGCCATTTATATTACAATTTTAGTAATATTACCTGCATCTTAGTTAACCGCATCTTTCTACTTATTCTCACTACTGAGAAAAAAACTGGACACCTTAGAACTTAAACGCACCTCAAACATGTTTATGATAGCTTGGTTGGGATCAAAACTAGATCAAGCTATGGAAGAATATCTAACGTACTGGTACAAAGCTACTATTATTAAAAATCAAAAATAGTATCAAATGATTCATCAAAAGTCCTCAAGAACAAGATCATATTTTTAATACAAGTTAGTACTAACTTGTATAATAAATCCAATAAATCACTATTCAGCCTTGAATACGAAACACCATTACTTAGAAGCAAGTGATCTTGATTTAATAAAATAATTCTATTTCTCTGTATACTTGTACAGAAAAATTGTAATGAAAAACATTAGACACAAATTATGTAAGGTTCGAAGCTTGATTTTTAAGATAAAGACCAACAAAAGAAGAATTTTTAATTGTTTAGAAAACTCTTCCTTTTCTCTTTCCCTTACTTCTTATACTCTCATAGAGCGTCGAATTTATCTTATTTGCTTTCTTTGTCGCTTCCTTTCCATTTTTTGTTTTTATTTTAATTCTAATGTTCACACATTTTCCTTAAGTATTTCATAATTTCAAACTTCACCTAAGGAAAAGTTCTAGTCTACGGTTATAGGAGCATGTCAAACGAACTTCTGAGAAAATCAGAACATCAAGTAATACCAAAGTAAACAATGCCGGATATGTTAATTAATAGAAGAAATTTTAAATAAATTGAAAAATTTAGTAGAATAAAATTTCAAAAACTAAATTTGCATATAAAAATAATTATAAGCTTCATTAATAAATGCAGTTTAAGTAAGAAATAAATGAGTATTTTATCTACCACCTAAAATTATAAAATATTAGACTCGACTTCTCTTTTAACAGGCGTGGATTTTGATTTTAACATATTTTAGCGCAAAAAGTATTTTTGCAAACGGCACGTTATAGGGTGCAATGTGAAAGTAAGTAAAATGATTCAAATTAGTCTTTACTTTCGTATTTTTGAATTTACTGTTTATAATTTTGTATTGTTGCTTTTTGACAAATTGTTGAAAAGATATTAGAATAAAAATAAGAAATCAAGAAAATTAAATTTTTGTGGGATACTGTAACTACACCTAGTACTCGACGTCTTAAAGAACATCCAAAAACTAAATAAAAAATAAAGAAGGAAAAGAATATCAAATTATAAAAAGGGCAGTTTCTTAATTGTGTTTTATCAAGTTTCGCAATTTTTGCCTTTATAGATATACACCCGACTGTTTTTAATTTAGAGAATGGTGTAAAACCATAAATGAAACTTTCGACAGCGGTGTGGCGAATTAGCGAGAGGTGAAATAAACTAATGTTTCTTATGACATCTGCTTTCGAACGAGGTATCACATGACATATGTTATGTGATGGAAAAAAGTTTGACCTCACTGTTGACCCCTTGATCTCTGGCCGATTTGGCTAAAATTCAATAATGAAGAAGGTATTGACCTAAGGTATATGTATGCCAAGCTTGAAGTGAATCCGATGATTATAACGAAGTTATCGTGTCTCCAGACAGACACACGGAGAGACAGACAGACACCATGTTAAAATCATTAACTTTCGCCTATAGCGTTCCGCTGTGGAAAGTTAATAACAAAGGTAGTTTTGTACAGGGTAGGACTCTCCATCTCTTTTGGGTTGAATAAAAAAACAATAAGAGATATACAAAATTTGTTTTTTACGTGATAAAACTGCAGAACTGGCAATTTTATTTAAAAGTATTTCAAAGAGGGTACCTGTCAAGCGATGTGGAAAATAAATAATGATAAACTGTTGAAGTTGTACTTTGGAGTTCTTCATTACTCTTTTCGCATGCGCCGAGGAACGTGTATTGAATTTTGCAGCGCTTGAAGGTTCTAGGATGATGTTTGTAAAGCTCTGCCTTGAGATAAGCTTATAGAATGAAGTTATACGATACGAGATTATATTAGAGGACTGGACACATCCCAGACAGCAATTGAATCGAAACTCTTACCTTGTGGGCTGTGGCTTCATCCTGTTGGAACTAAAGTTTTTTTTATTGGGATTGAATGATTTAAACATATCAATTGGAAGTGACAGTAAAACAGTAGCTCTCCTCCTCAAAAAAGTAACAACCAAGTTTTCTACACATAACAAAATCAAGAAGTGAGTTGAAAAGGCGCCAAAACAGCACGTTGTGCGATGCAGTTGGGTCACTGTTCTGAATGTACGTTTTAACAGAAAAGTCTCTTTTTGTTTGTCCACAACGCATTAACTACTATGGACCACTTTAAGGTCAAACCTCTCAACTATCTGCATCTGATGAAACCAATTCCTCCACTGTCAAATCACCCTTCGCTAGGAATTTTATCCCGCCCTATGTATATAATTTAATCAGATAAAAACTAATGCGTTTAACTATTATTTTTATTACCTAAATACACACCATTTAAGTTAAAATAAGTTATTGCAAAAACTAATTTTTTGGTATAATAATTTTAAAAGTTATAATGTACATTTAAAGTTATAAAAAGAAACAAGTACATAGAGGGATACACAAATCCTTTGTAACTATCACAGCTAGTGAGTAAAACAAAGATACAAAAAAATGAGTAAAATTTTAGACACTTTGTACTGCCGATTAAATTTATATAATGCTACGATTCGCCATAATAAATGCAAAGTTTGTTAATATAAAAAGCTAAAATTGTTAAGAAGTGGGTTTACAAGATGCCGAACAAACTTGAAATAACCCTTTATTTATAAGGAGTATCCGAAATTAAACGCGAGATTTAACCTTTTTCCTTTTTGCGATCGACAAGTCTGATGTTTTGATAGATATCATCTACAATTCTTTTAATTCTTATACAAAAATCCACGAATTATTATTGTTAAAATGCATTGTATATTCGACGAAAACTTCGCAGACACTATGAAAACTGTTCGAAGATTTATTGCAAAATTTGAGACAATTGGATCTTTAATGGGCGCAAAACCTCGTGAGTGTCATCCTAAGGTAAATTCCATGAGAATATTGCCGAAATAAAAATGTCGCTGCAAATCCAAAAGCACTCAGCATCGTACACGATTAGACACTTTGAGAGCGAATACTCTCTAAACACCTGCATATTCGTACATACACAATTTAACAGACACAAGAGTTTAAGCTTGATGACTATTTTTATCTTACTTATGAAAAGGCTGCCGCCGTTAGCTCAGTGGTAAGGATATTCATTTCTCTGACTTCGAGCCGGCGCAGGCGAGTTCGAGTCTCGCTCAGCCCATGGGTGTATGTGATTAAGTGCATGATAGTAGCTACAATAATCTCTTGGTGCTATAGTGCCAGTAACTGTGCCAAGAAACCTAAGAAAAGCAAATGCACTTTTTTGAAGATGATGCTGGAACTGTGAATGCCAAGCACCAACTAAGTAAAAAATATCAGAAAGAAATGTGATTCCAGCAAGACGGTGTCATCTGGCATACCGCTCTAGCAACAAAAAATTCGCTTGTTTCATGATTTCGTGAAATATCGGCATTAATTGGCGACAAAATTTTGTGATTCCAGCATGACGTGTGTCTCTGGCTATGACAACGTTCTTCACCAACAATCAATAAACAATTAACAATGCTTGTTATAACTGAAAATTTCGTGAAAAGATCTGGCATTAATTGGCGACAACCCTTTTGTGATTTTATCAAAATTGTGTATTTCATGTTTGATGGGGATTCAACTATAAAAGCTATTCAAAAGTTCAATTTACCAACAATCAATAAACACACGTCGAATAGTTATTGTACAGATCGAAAGATTAGATTGCCCTAAAAATATAATTGCGAAAAGACTAAGCATTTGGAACACTCTTTTATATTTTATCAAAGAATGGCAGACTTTAATATTGATAAACAGACTTCATTGTAAAATTAGCTAATTAAATTTAAATTTGAAACTCATCAAACAATCTTGAGAAAACTTTTAGGTGCTGCAGAGCTTTAAAGTGTCAGCATTTTATTGCTAACATAGTCATTGGCACAGATAACAAAATGACTTCACGTTGTTACATTTGGAAATGACGAGTAATAGCAGTTGTTATACTTCTAACATCAAAAATTGTCCTAATAAAGTAAACTGTACCCAAAAATTTCAGTAATAGATGTTATTTTTGCCAAGAGAAAAAAGTTTGCAAGAGATGACGCGATATTGAAGGTGCTTGTATCTTGTCAGTTTTGTAAAATTAGTTAATCTATTCGGATTTACTAAAGAAATGAGATGACTCCGGAGTACATTTGTATTGCATCTAATGCCACATTTTTAGCTTTACGATTATGCTGTTGTTTGGTTAATGTAGTGGGTCTTACAGCCAATGGCATACTACAGCAAATGAAGCCACCAGCACGTAAACCCTGGATCACAAAACAAGTTATCGATCTACTAGAAAAAAGAAGAAAGTATAAGAACACTAAAATAAAGGAAGGTAAAAGAAAATACGGACAAATTAGATATAGTATCAACCAAAAACCGTGTCAGCTAAAGAGCAATGTACAGAGGACAAATGTGAGGAAGTTGAGGAATACATCAGAATAAATAGAATAGATCAATCATATAAACAAGTCAAAAATTTTCCAAGAAACAAAACCCAAAATAAAGAGAATAAGAGATAGTAAGGGTAATATGCTGTTAGATGAAGGAGAAGTTGCCGACAAAAAAAAAAACAACAGGCAAAGAATAGAGGACGAAGCAGTAGATGAACAAACAACTACAGAAGGGTAAATTCTAAAAGAAGAATTTGATAAAGCACTAGAAGAATTGAAATCAAACAAGAGCCCTGGGGTGGATAACGTTTAAGGCGAATTCTTAAAATCCACAAGGGAGTCCCCGAAATACAAGTTATATAAACTAACGTCAGAGTTTTATGAGACAGGAATACTACAGATTTTACAATCACAAAAAGAATACCCATACCAAAAAAATCAGCAGCAACGGAATGTGCAGATCGCCTATACGATAAGTTTGACAATACATATATCAAAAATTTTAACAAAAATAATTTATAGAAGAATAAACAAAAATATTCATGAGAATTTAACTGGAGACTAATTTGGATTCCGCAAAAATACAGACACAAGAGAGGCAATCCTTGCACTACGACTAATAATTGAAAAAAAAATACTGGAAAAATAAAACAGATTTATAGCCTTTATTGATTTATAAAAGGGCTTTGACCATATAAACTGGGAAATTATATTTACAGCACTAAAAAAGATAGGAATAAAACATAAGATCGAGGGATTCTGAAACAATTATATGATAATAAAATTACAATAGTACAAGGGGATTAAATTAGACAAGCCAAAATAGAAAACGGTGTAAGGCAAGGATGTGTTCTATCGCCATTACTTATAACAAGCGTAAATTAATTTTTAGAGCAGACTAATGTGAGTACAAAAATACATAGGAAGAGAATATTTATAATACTACGAGAAAGGTATTAGTTGAAAAAAAGAAGAACTTAAACTTTATTGAATAAGCTGGCAGTATAACTAAATACACATTACAAGATAGAATAAACATGAAAGAAACCTATATGGTATTAGTAAACTAGTATAGGGATTGCCAAAAAAACAGTTGACTAAATGGGCACGAGTTATTGAATTATCTAATAGAAGACAATAATAAAGATGGAAATAAATTAGAATATGATAAAAAAGGATTTTAATAAAGAAACTTACTAATAATAAGCGAATCCATTTCAACTAGAATAAATTTCATAAAATATAGTAGAGGTACTATGTACGGTGCCAAACGTTGATTAATTGACAAAGAGCGAATACAAAGAAGAGAAATAATAAGATTGTGGCAGAACCAAACGAATAGAATAATTAAACAAATAATGAAGGGACTACCAGGATGTATTGATATCGATGTATGAAAAATAATGTATGGCAAAAGGATAGAAGAATAAACAGAAAAGTTAGAAGACATCAGGAGGACACTATGATAATACTAGAAAAATTTAACATTATATAAGAAGAAGAATAAATGGTTGAGACATCATAGACTAGTTTTAATGAAGACACAAGTCTAGATTTATCAGAACAAAAATTAAAATAAGAAGAAATGAAGAGCTGCGACAAACCAGCTGAAAAGCTGAAGATACACAGAAAGAGAGAGAGAGAGAGAGAGAGAGAGAGAGAGAGAGAGAGTCTGGGCAGTAAAGTCGGACATATGAGAGCCTTAACCTGGTCAGTTCGCGGGCCGTGCTCCCGCGCGGGGCGTTAGAGCCTTACCATTAATATTAGTATAAACTTAGCGCAAATGACTTTAAACAAAATTAAAATCGACTATGCATAATACAACCCAATATACAGTATTAAAAATACACACGTAACTATTCATCTGGCTGCTAAAAAATAAAATTATAATTTTTCTAAATAAAGAACGAAAAGCAATTTAGTAAAACGTGAAGCAGCCAAATAAATTTAGGCAGTCTTATAGTAACGTTAAGCAAGGGGTCGCGGCTGAATATTATCAATTATCCGGCGTATTAGAACTTGCATACATAAAACACGTTTAAATTGTAAGTAAGGCAATTTTGCTGAAATCTCCAAATAAGTTGCCCTGTTAATGACCAATAAATCTAGGTAATGCGGACATTAAATGTTATCCAATGTTGTTTAATTAGGTTTAAATTTAAATAGCGGGGACTCGCAGACAATTTGTTTCCGCACAAATACAACTTAGGCCGTAGCTGAAGAGGTGCCGCAAAGCAACCCGGCAATTTTTTTAAGGTGCAGCTTAAAATTATGACACACTGCCACATGCACCACCTCTTCCAGCAAAGATTTATGCGGCCATGCATCTCGGCCGCGGCTCTTAATTCTGACAAATTTATGAATTGCTTCGTTTATTAATTCTGAAAAACGGTCGCGGAAATTTTTAAACCGCGCAGGGCATTAATCACGGCGACACTGGGCTCGCCCCGCAGGTAATTGCCGAGCAACAGCCCTAGGATTAAGGCCCGATCCAAGCTGTTGCGGGGCGGGAGCTCAGACTTGATCCTTCCGCGGCTGCTAACTTCCCTGTCCACCCAGCCCGAGACATCGTGCGCCAATTAACAGCGCCTTGCGATCGCAGGCTGCTGCAGTTCGCGTCAACTTATTTCCTGGTTAACTCTGAAGCCACCCGCAAAACCCGGGCGCGGGCTTCTTGCGCCTTGCCGAACAAAGCGGTGATCATGAGTAACAGATGTCTCAGGGGGCTCCCAAAGCTCTCGACTTCGCTCCAGAACACAGCAGTAATTAATTGAGGAACCCATCTATGCAAAATAGTCTCATCCGGTGCAAGCAGGAAATGTTTTGCGCTGTTCCGATGGCGGCCAAAATCAGTTTGGGGCCAATAAATTACGGGGGATGTTCCTGACGTGCTCCAGGTGGTGGAGCTTAGGCCTTTGAAAACTTTGGTATCCAACCTTAAAGGATTAAACAGAAAACTTATCGAGCTGTTGCTGTAGTAGTTCAATCTAAACATTAGCACATTATCATCTTCCAGTTGGTTGCTTAAGACATTCCATTCAAGTAAATTTTAGTTTGGAAAAAGGAATAAAGGCAATGAAGTTGACATTAGAAGGATAAGAAGCTATTTCAAATTGTGATTTTTCGTAGATTCGCGGATTGAAAATGTCTACTAATTTGACATATACAAAAGTAAAAATCACGATCAGAAAAATCGTACTTGGTGAAAGAAGTTGTGTGCTTTTTAATAGAACGTATTTTGATATTAAAAAAATTGTATTTACTATATAACAGAAACAATTCTAAAAGTCTTGAAAAGAGATCAGCTACAGAGAGGGCATATCATGTGTAAGATAAAATATTATTTACGATTTAAAATAATCTACTTCTCTTAAATACAATATACAATAAATTAAAACTATGAAGAAAAAACAGAGATAAAGCTTCACCAGTCTTTATTCGACCAACGAGGGTAACACTTAGTCATGTGGTGGTATTGTCTTGTTCTACTTCTTTATTGGTCTAGTGGTAAAAGAAGAAAAGACTAGTTTAAAATTAGCTTTTTTAATAATTGTCAAGATTCAACTGTAAATGAGAGAGGAGCATTTCTTTTGCAGTAATGATAAATCTATATTAAGACGTATTAAGACTGGTTTTGTAGCATAAAGAAACTATTATGTAAGCAATAACGGCATTGTGATCCAATGAATTGGAAACTTACAGGATTAGTGTCAATTACTGTATGTATTGTTGTATTTGTTCTTTTTCTTCTACAGATAGAAAGTGAGGATGCTAAAATTTAAGATATAAAATGCATTTTTTTATACAATTTATATTTTAGGAACGTATCAATCAGAAAACAAGTAAAAGATGGCAATGTGAGTGAAGTTACATTACCCTCAGTATAACTTGCGTTTGAAGTCAACCTACCAACTGATGAAAGTTGTGTCGCTTTGTAAGCTTAGTCTCCTCTAGTTCCTAGATACAATTTCAATGCACATAATGTAGCATGGGGCAGCTCGTACACTAACCCAAATGGTATTCACCTCTTAGACTATTTGGTAAGTAATAACCTATAACTAATTAATCGGGGTAGCAAGCCTACTTTTTTGACTTAACATCGAAAAGCAGTCATTGATTTAACCCTGCTCGCGTTAGAACTTCAAGGCACAATTAAAACATGTATCTAGTGAATCATCAATGGCTCATCACTGGGATATTTAATACTTACTGCTAGACTTCGATAAGAAATCCGTAACTTATCGGAACGACAGAAAGACTGATTGGATACTGTACAAGGACTAAGTTAACCTTTGCCAAAATCCAAGTCAAAACCCCTGCATACATGGAGATAATAGTCCATCAAATAAAAGAGGCTATATTATCCTTATATGAGCTACCCACTAATCAAAAGGCAGTATAACAGAACTGATCATTTTGAGGAAAAACAAGCAACTTCTGCAGAGATGTTGAAAACAGCCCAAGCAGCTTACCTGACAAAGTATTGTTGAAAAATTCTTCGACTCCACTTGGAAACAGATGATTTTACTAATAATGAAAGAAAAACGTTAAAAATGCTGCTCAAACGCATAATTCGAGTGCATTGATAAAAGAACAAGCTAAACAAAATAAATTGGTGCCTAGCAACTTTCCAAAAGACCTATGAGAGATAATTGGAAGTTCGCTACGAAAGCGATTACATACAAGGTAATATTCGTTTCCAAAATAGGACCGCAATCGCACAACCGATCAAAGGCCTTTAAACCTTTTAGATTAATATCGTTTTGTTTAAAAACGCTGGAAAAACCAATACACAGTTATATACGTAATGCAGTTTTAAAATCCAATCTCCATTCGTCGCAACCAAGTCTACCAACCAGGGAAATCATCTAAAACTGCACTGCACCACCTTGTCAGCAGGGTAAAAATGATATTAAAAAGTGGGTGACAGCTTTCCTTAACGTAGAAGGAGCTTTTGACAATACCTCTAAATCTGTAGCTGCTGCAATTCTAAGACATGGTGCTAATGACAACTTAAACAATTAAATAAATACAAGCCGGTTTAGGAGCAAAATCTCTCGAGGTACGAACCACCAGAAGGTATCCTTATGTAGAACTCGGTGGTAAATGATCTTTTAGTAAGACTCAATGATGAGGGTACTATGTTCAAGGTTATGCAAATGACATAGTTATCCTAATCCTAATGCAAAGAGCATCAGATACCATTGAAAGTTGGTGCTAAAGGAAAAACTTTAAGGTAAACCTTATCAAAGTAAAATTAATACCCTTCACCGAAAAGGAGTTAAGACAATTTTATAAACTTATTATCTTCGATGAAAGTATTAAGGTGGTTCAGGAAGTTAAGTATGTAAAACTAAACATGCAAAACTAAACTGGATATTACAAATAAAGCAAAAATGGCCCTTGTTGCGAACAGACGTATGTTTGGGGAACTTGGAGATTAAAATCGGAAATAGTTTTGTGGTACTGCACCACGATTGTTAGTAACATACAAGAATAACACAAAAGACAGCAATCACAAAGCTAACTAGAATATAGTGACTAACATGCGTGTGCATCTGTGGAGTTACGAGAAGTACTCCTACAGTATTTATGGAAGCTCTTCAAAGTCTAATCCCCTTGGATATATATCTAAAGAGGTAAGTTTGGATTTGTGCCTATAGAATGAAATCCGCCGAACTGATACATGCACAACGACAGTTGTGATCACAAACAAATACAAGGGGTAGTTAGAAGTAATCTTGTGTTAATAATGGGTACTCTCCAAATATTTCTTTGACAAATGGTTTACTGTGAGGTATCATCGCAGAAATTCTTACGGTGCAGAGGCTGGTACACCTGCTGTAAGACCAGAAGTAAATATAAGGTACTAACGCCTCAGTCTTTCAATCTGAATTCTCTGCGATAGTGCAATGCATACAGGAGAATATAAGTCGCGCTTATACCCAACAACGCATCAGCAGTTTAATAGATAGCTAAGCAGCTTTAAAAGCACTGGAATCACCTAGTATAAATACCAAACTAGCGAAGATATGCCCATACCATCTGATAACCCTATTTGAATGTTTAACTCATATAAGTTCCAGATGATACTGGTATGTTAGGTAATTGAAAAATAGATATCTTTGCCAAAACCGAAGCTACTCCATTTACAGGACCAGAACCTGTATTTGGCATACTTACAAGCAGAAATAGTAACAAAATATTTTTTACTGGGCTGTTACTTAGGGACAAAGGTTAGATAAGGAGCTAATTAAGAAACCTTTTAGCAAGCCAAGCTCGAACATGGTTCACTTAAGACAGATAATAGGACTTGTAACAGGTCATTGCCATCTGAAGAAACATTTACACAAAATAGGTATCTATAGAGTTGATACACTCTGTAAGTTACGCAATAAAGTGAAGAAAATGGCCTCAAACATGATCTTCGATTGTCCATCACTATATTACAGGAGACAGAAAATATTTTGGGCAACTCTCCGTGGATTAACACATACATACGGTAATCTTATAAATAACTTACTTCGACTCCTAGAAGGAACAAAACTTTGCTAAGGAATTTAGAGAAGTACAAAAATTCACAAAGTCAAAGTACTGAGTCAGGTTTGCAACCTAGACACCAACGCATTTTCTAAAAAAAAAGTTTAATATAACTCTAATAGAGGCCATAATTTCTGTTTATATTTAGCAAAAGTTGTGTCTTTCAATATTACTTATTTTATAGCTGACCAAGTCACTAATGTTTTTCCTTTTTTTCCATAATGTAAATAACAATCTGGGTGAAATTTTTACCGTTACTTTTGTAATAATGCCTTAGATAAGTAAAAATAGTACAGCAAAAGATTTGAACGACTGCTCAAGGATTTATCATTAAGAGCCAGCTGTTGGCTGGAAATTTGTATGAGTTATGACGTCTTTAGAAGGATTCATTGAACGAGAGACAAAAACAAGAAATTTGCATGTATCTAGAGTGAGAATATGTGTTATCACGAGACCAATTAAAATTAGTTTTAATTTCATCTGACATATCGTTCTTTTATTTTCCTCTACATACATCACTTTAAGACATTACAAGTCAAAAAAAACTTCCAAGAGTTAATTAGGCCAGCTGGTGTCAATGCCACCTTTCTGGTGTGATTAAACCGGACGGTTTAAACCGCCCGCACATGCGAAGTTTCCACTCAGGCGGAGCTCTGCGGACCAAGATCTATCGAGACCCATCAAGTAAATTGGTAATCTCGGGCCCCATACAATGCGCGAGCAGATTCGCACAATGCACGTTAATTGTCTATAAATCGTGCCTGCACACATGGAATACAGAATGAGCGTAGGAGGATAAATCTGTTGGATGTGGCGGCGTGCGGTTCGATTACCGGCGCGATCAAAGCTCGGCGCGCAAATAACGCGGAATGGAGTCATCTGTAATGACGCGGGGCGCCGGGGATGCACCGCGGCGTCCTCCACCCGCTCGCCGAGCCCCAGTCGAGCGCGCTAACCAACCCTCGGCGCGGTTATCGCGCCCGGCCCGATTGGTAATGGGCATTTGATGAACGTTAGCGGAAGGCAGTTAAAGGAAATCGCCGCCGCACGGCCGCTTTTTACGCGCCGAACAATGGCGGCGGGAGAGCAGAAAGAACAATATGCCAGTTATTGACTCCATTATTGTTGTTAATGAATGAACGATATGCCCTCTCAATGAAATCGCAGTTCGATCGAGCGGCCGGCTCGCTTGCCTTTAACGTAGAACAGAATGCGATGTAGTAGAAAACATGCATGCACCTACTCTTACGAAAATGCTGCGTTATTATCCAAGATAATACTCTGAGCTACTTGTCTGACGTCATATTTAATCTTAATGGACGTAAAATAAATCAGAATATCAGAAGAGGAAGACTATACGGCATATAAAGTGGAATTTCCTGAACGCACTCAAATATTGCTATGGTTACGTGGGCTGAGTCACGTTTCTCTTCTCGATCACTTGGTTGGCATATTAACTCGGCTAGAAGCAGCTTTAGCTTTCCTGTTTATGTTTCGGTTTCTGAAAAAAAATGATCATAACTCATAATAGCAGAAAAGCTCCAATTTTATGTTGTCAGTTTATAATTACAAACGAAACAGAAAACTTTGATCACTAATAAGTTATTCCAACCCACAAACAACACGCTACACTTCTTTATAATTATGGCTAGTTTGTGCTTACAGGTAGCCTAAACCAATAAGAATTTTTCATATTTTCTCTATTATAAACTTATTAAACTACTAATTACATATCGATCGAACAACCTCACTAGAAAGAAAAGATTACCACACTTTGGGTTTTTGCACCGACTTTAAAGTTTGTTAAAAGAAATGCTTCATGATCATCTTACTTCTGTTTTGTCTTATAGAATGTTAATTTTGACTGGATCTCTTAAATTAATTATTGCTAATATATTTGCATTACAGCAATGTTGTTAATTTTGCAGTTAAAGATTTTTTATATAACTATATTTATTATACATATGATTTATTTAGCGTTTTTAAAAAAGGTAAACTGGTAACATGACGCATATACAAATAATATTATGTCAAAGGCCTGTTTTTATTAAATTTGTAAAAGTTAAATGAACATTGGACATATTAATCTTCTTCGCTATAGATGAAAATATGTATTATGTTTTATTTAGAGAGTTAGGTAAATGCATGTTAAATCAAGCGAGTTTTTGTTCGCCCATGTGTATTCAGGAAGCTTTACTTTGATGCCTGTGCTTTAAACGACAAATCTTCGACTTTGAAGTCTGCAGAAACTTCATTGAGTTCTACATTTCCACTTAGCGGAAAATAGTGTACACAAACCACTAGCCACCATGACCACAATTTTGACACTTCGATTATGTTCACTTATGGGCCGGTTTATTACACTTGCTATTTTAATTGTTTGAGGAGATTAGATTTGGAAAGAATTGAAAGTTACCATCAAGTGTGATTAGGAGAGTTTGCAAGTGGGCCCTTAAATTGGTTCCAATTCACGAAAACAAAATTCACATTAAATTATATAAGTACTAGTAATATCTATAATTTTTTAATTACAAAATAAATAATTTTTCGCCACTGCAAGTTTTAAGGAAATCTAAAATTTGAATAAATATTATTTGTTCTTCAAATAGTAAGAGCAATATATTATTTAATAATATGTACATTAACAGAGGTATTCATTAATATAAAATCAAGCTCCATAGCTCTATTTATCTACGAAACAATTTATTTTCTCTACAAACAGTTCACTTTGCTTTCTGTAACTTGACTTCCATTTGTTGCTCCGCTGTGTGCTATTTATACATCCAGTATCTGTTCTGGCACCTTCTCGTAGTGTTAGGATTGCTCGGGTACACTTCTGGAGTATTTTGCGCTGTTCTAGTCCTAGCAATGTGGGGGTCTCAGCGGCAGTGGCTGGCCTATCGAAAACGGCGTATTACGTTTGCCGTTCGACCGCAACGGCAACAATAGCAGCTGCTCCTGTATTAGCCGCGAAATTTATTAGGTGTAAATTCGGAAATTTGCCACAATATTAATAAATAGAATTTCTAAAAAGTGATTAAAATAAAGTAACCCACAATAATGGTCGGTTAAAAATTACTGTTATATTTTTCAACGAGAATATTGAAATAAGAAGTTTACTTCTACATTGCTTGATTACCTCACGTGTTTAGGACCATACTAAGATA
This sequence comes from Sinelater perroti, assembly GCA_036346155.1. Taxonomy (NCBI): domain Eukaryota; kingdom Metazoa; phylum Arthropoda; class Insecta; order Coleoptera; family Elateridae; genus Sinelater; species Sinelater perroti. Next base: position 17,441,406 of record JARFIY010000046.1, read on the forward strand.
GAAGAGCACATCATTTTTTTACAGATTCCTTAAAATTCCTTAAAGAATGGATGGAGCTTAGGTAAAAGCGATGATTGTATGTTGTGCAAAGGTTTCTTTCAACTACAAAAATGCAGAAATACAAGTTCATGCAATATTTAATTAAATTTCAATTAATACTTCTACCAATTATTAACTCAGCCTGTAATAAACTTTAAAGTCCAGTTTTCACTGAATATAGTAAAACTGCAGAGATAGTTAAAATTAAAAAATGCAATTAGTTAAATTATGCAAGGTTAATAAACTTACTAATTATTTAAAGATTTGCGCTGTTTGATTAATAATTTTTAAGTTGGAATTATCTCTTCAGAACAATACAGGCCCCCCCAACAGTCATAATTACATTTTTAAATAATTGAATGGTGTAGTAGTACCTTTAAGAATCTGCATTTTATATCTGTAAGATTCTAAAATAGAATTTAATATTTATATTAATAGACGTGTTAAAGTAAAACTTTTTAAATAAAGATAAAAGATAAACAAATTTACACTTTTGCTTATAAAATACTTGAGTGAATATTGGATACAATTTAATTAATTCTTAAAAATTCTTAAACATTTTGAGTTTATGACCTTTTGTGCTTCAATGTGCTAATCTACAAAGGTCGTATACAAAGTTGTAGAAAAGTCCTAATCACTACAATTATTACAATTCAAAGTTAGTGATACAAGTGCTATCATAACCAAGGAAATTGTCTTTACTTTCTGTTTGTCAGCATTCAAAATTTTGTAGCAGGTAAAATCGTTAACCATTTTAGACATTTATAAACAGCCCTAAAACATTGTCTCTTACAGGAGTGTATCAAAAAATTACGATTTATGTAGTATTAGTAAATTATGTTATAATAGACATGGAAAATATTCTTTCGGCCTACTTTTGGAAATTAGGAGATGAAACAAGCATGGTATCATAATAACGAGGTTAGCTAATTTTAATTTTTACTGGGTACCATTTTGCAGGCCAGTATCGCCAAGCGGTTGAGAGGTTGGCTGCGGTGTGTCAAATTCAAGGTCAAACCTGGGCTTACATGCTCAGCATGTGACCTTTGCAAGCACTAAAAATAATTCACAGTGAGGGCCAATATATAAAAGCTAAACCTCTCAATTCATACGCCAAGTCTCGTCACCACGATTTTCGAGAAATTATATTGAAAAGAAAATTGAAAATGTTTAGCTCATTTTAAAATTCCTTTTACAATATTTCATTAAGATTTTTTTAAATGCGCTCATTTGTCAAGTCACTCTCATGACTCCAATACAACTAATTTCAGGTGTAGCTTTTACAAAATTCTGCAAACGTAAAAACAGATGCCAATAAAGTATTTAATCAAATGTAGGGTGCTTTTAAACATTTTAAATTTTTGCCCTAATTCGAGAACTCCATATTTTTCTTATATAAAAATATCCACACATTATGTCGAGAAAACGTTTTCCAAAATCTAAACTTGAAATAATGAAATTATGAGGTGCGTTCAAGTTATAAAGTTTTTAATTTTTTCCTAGGTAGTGGAAAGATGTGGTTAACTTTAAAACACGCAGGAAATACTTCTAATTTTGTAACATAGATTGTACACGTACAATGTACCCAGATTGAATTACCACCATTGCAGTGAGTGTTGTCCTGTATGCATAAAAATGGTAAGTTTAGTGTTAAAAACTTGTAATCATCCGTTTTCTCTTCTTATGTGGTGAAACTTCCGTTGAAATTCATCGCCAATTAAATGGGACATGCGGTGAAGGTGCTGTGGATGTTAAAAATATGCGTTTGTGGGTGCAAAAGTTTAAAGAAGTCAAGAGCTGCGTGACAATAAACTGAAGAAACCTCGGCCACAAACCATTCGGATCGAAATCATCATTGCGCGGGTAGAGCAAGTTGTTATGGAAGACCGTCGATTAGATGTGCGTAATACCGCTTATAAACTTGGTATTTTCTTAGAATCTATAGAGTAAATTTTACATGAAGATCTGAAAATGCGAAAAGTTTCTTCGAGGTGGGCCCGATGAATGCTGACCGACGAATACAAAGCTGCGCAATATTTCAGGGCATGTTGATACGTAATGCCGGCATTAATTTTCGACCACAGAAGATACTCTCCGTGGCCGCTCATTTTCCAATGGAGCCGCTGTTGCATCAGCGATTTTCCAGTGAGAAAAACACACTCCTAAAGAAGTGTTCTCGGCAGCTACGGAATCATGACGACGACGTTGCGAAAGATGTGTATGTCTAGACGGAGATTATGTTGAGAAATAACTTAAGTTTCAACTTTCTTAAGCGAGTACTTTTACAGAAAACAATTTGAAGACTTGAGAACTTGAACGCACCTCGTAAAAAAGGTTAAGCCAATTCAGCAATTATTTCAAGTTTACAAAGAAACATTTGCAAAGCACGTCACTTAAGAGTGTTTTAGTAAATACACGATTGACAACATATATAAGATAAAAGAAACCGTAAATCTTAAAATTAAGAGTAACCAAAAATTACTAAACACTGCGAATGTTTCGCAAGCAAAATAATTTTGATTTTTTGATAGATATAAACTGCACTTTTTGATTTCATACTTTTCTGCTTATATTACAACAGTTTTTTTTACTAACGGCAATTCTGTTCAAAAATATGTAAAAAAATTTGCTGGTAAGTTATTTTGAGATCCACTTTTCATGTACTTTATAAAGCGCCAGGACTAATGGTAAGTTTATAATTTGAAACACTATGGTTTGTCGTTACTTCAATAGTCAATTAAGTTTGTACCACCACTTTATAATTCTAAAATAAATCACTAGGGGCTAGGCTTTTTTAATGGACTGCGATATTCGTTCTATGTAGTGCACAACAATGAAACCTAAAAAAAATCATTTTCAAATTAACCAAGAGCAATAGTTGACGAGAAGTTCCACATTCAAATTAACTGGGAGTAGCACATATATAGCTGGCGCAAAAGTCCTAAAATTAATTTGAAATACGCCCACTGCTGTTCTGAAGAACAATTCCAAACTTCCAGTTTCATTAACGGTTAAAAAAAATTAAATTGCCTAAAATGCCGTACATATCATCGTATTCCTTAATTGCTATCTACTAGATACAAAATTATCTTGAAAAGTGCAGCTTGAACTTCTCTTATAAAAAATGATAACAGCCTTGTTCTGAGAAACTTCTGAACGTAGCTGAATATAACAGCGCGTGCCTTACTGAATAACGATACGTACAGAAATATAAACAAAGGGTTTTTGCAACAAAAGGAATATTTCAGCGACACGCACATAACTTTCTGAATTTTTCCGTTCACAAACCATAAAATTGCAGTTGTCCTTTAATGGAGGCCATCCTTTATGCAAAATGCCTGTGCACGATCAAATCCATATCAATAACTGCATATAGGGCTATGCATGTTACATTACTGTTTATGGGATTTTAGCGCCGTTATTACCCTGAGTTCCGCAAATAGTCACAGGACCACATAACCATTGGTTTATATTATAATGATTATGGCGGCCCGTTCATAGGGCCTAGCTACACAACAAAAGTTTTAAGGTTACTTAAGAAGTCGCATAATGTCATTTAAAAGCAAATTGAATGTTCTCTTTAGGTAACTTATAAAAAAAAGCAAGATATAAACAAAAGTGTAAATTAGTTCAGAATATCCTTTAGAATTGTGTAGAACACAAAATATTTTTTATAATACAGAAAAACTTTAATATTTAAATATAAGAGGCTTTTGCACAAGCTTGCTAAACGTGTTGTAAAAGTAAAATTATTTTATTTCAAATTAGTGCAACAATGCATCATTCAAATTTATTACGAAAACAGGTGATCAGTTAATATTACGTGAAGGAAGCTCCGACCATTATTTGGACGCAATAATGTGCCAAATGAGCATAAAATTCATGGTCTACTGTAAAATGTTAAAACAAATGGTATATTTATTGAGAAACCATGGGTTCGCTTTCAATCCAACGTTCGTTCAGGCAACAATATTGCCAAAATTAAAAACATATTTAGGGATAAACCTCATTTTTCTTTAAATGACTTGGTAAATTGTCATATCTGGAGTAGCAAAAATCCACGTACTATTCATGCATTTTGGGTGTGCATTTTGGGCTGGAAGAATCACTGGCCGTACGTTCTTGAGAACAAATGATTTACGTTATTGGGAGATGCTATAAAACTTTTTTTTCAATTAAACTAACAATTTAAATTTGAACAACATGTGGTTTCAACAAGATGAAGCTACATGTCATACAGCACGTGAAAAACTTCTTTTTACGTCAAAACAAATTTCCTGGTCGATTGGGATCTAACTCCATCAGGCATCTTTCTCTGTGATTATATGAAGGAAAAGGTCTATGTTAACAAACCTGCTACCATTCCAGGGCTAAAAGAAAACATCAAGAATGTAATTGCAGAAATAGGGCCGCATTTATAGGAAAACTAGTAGTACTTTGCACCGATAACACTAAAATTCGGTTTGTTCCAATATCTTCTCGTTTATTCAAACAAAACATCAATTTTAATTGCACTATATAACGATAACGTTTGACATTCATAAAATATAAACACCGACCCTCCTAAAAATAACTTAGTTTTTCCGCAATTTCTAAAATTTAAGAAAAATGTCTATTAACATTTTAGCCACTCATATCCCTCCATATCATGTATGTATGTAGCTTCACAGGTGTTGCTTTCCAGAACAGTTATTTCATAACAGCTGCTTAATACAAGCACTAAATAATATTTATAATCAGCCCAGGCCCCCACTTATTGGCCAAATAATTAATGGCCGGGCAAAAGGGATTTCTATCCCCAACGCCAAATTCGAGGCATTCCTAAAACTTAATTCGGATTACTTTGGCATAATTACAAAACACCACTTCCTTTATTCTTTGTTGACCTCGAGCCTGCCAGTAACAACAAAGAGATATACGAACTTAGATCTCTATTAAATATGATAATTACAGTTGAGCCACCAAGGAAAAAACCAATATCATCCAGTGTACTCGTTGTCAAGCATACGGACACAGCAAAACTTACTGCAGAAAACCATTCGCGTGCGTAAAGTGTGGTGGTAACCACAATACCCTGACGTGTACAAAGCCAAAAGACACTCCTGCTACATGTGCATTGTGCAATGGAGCCCACCCAGCAAACTATAAAGGATGCTCTATCTACCAACAACTTCAGTTAAAAGAGGAAACAACACCGCCAACCCTAGGATGCAAGCACCACAAGCTCTAAAGGCGGCCACAATTCAACCAAACACATATAGGGCAAACAGGTTTCCAACTAGCTATGCCGCAGCCGTGGCTGGACAACAAAATTTCATAACAACGTCAGACTCATACAACACTCAAAATCAAAATCAAAACAGCAATGACATCTCCCTGTCTCAGTTCCTTTCCAAATTTGAAACCATGTTTAGCCAGTTAATGCAACAAAATACTATGATGCTCAACCTACTCACTAACTGATAACCAAAATCTCCCAATAATGGATACCCTAAGAATAGCCGTATGGAACGCAAACGGACTTCTACAACGCCGTTTAGAAGTAGAAGCGTTTCTAAACACCCAAAAAATCGACCTGCTATTGTTATCTGAAGCACACTTTACTAATTACAACTACCTCAATATCCACAACTACAGAACTTATTACACCTGTCATCCCGACAACACAGCTCACGCTGGAACGGCAATTATAATCAGCAGCAAATTATCACACTACGAAATGGAGAAATTTGAAACATATCATATACAAGCCACAAATGTCAAAATTAAAGACCACGTTGGAGACATAACAGTATCATCAGTATATTGCCCTCCGCGGCATTCAATAACGCAGAACCAGTTCGAAGACTTCTTCAGGACGCTAGGAGACCGGTTCATAGCAGGTGGTGATTTTAACTCTAAACACCCTTATGGGGTTCCAGATTAATTAACCCAAAGGGAAGGCAACTATATAAAACCATCTTAAATAATCATTATAATGCAGTAGCCACAGGTAAACCCACATATTGGCCAACCGATCTGAATAAACTGCCGGATGCATTAGATTTCCTTATTACAAAAATTTCTCGCCCAACTACATCGATGTTGCTGACTGCTACGATCTAAACTCGGATCACTCTGCTATAATATGCACGTTGAGTAGCTGCATAATCAACAAGCCTGCAAGGCCCAGCCTACACAACAGTCTTACGGATTGGGACATTTTTCGACAATATATTGATGAACATCTATCGATTCCAGCAGTACTTAACACTTCAAATGAAATTGAAACGGCAATAGAACGACTAACACAAACTTACAATATGCTTCTTGGACAGCTACGCCCATAAAACTACAACATAAATGTAACAAAAACACTAACTACTCCTTAGAAATTAGACAAAAGATCAGCGACAAACGAAAAGCAAGACGGATCTGGCAACAAACAAGACACCCAAGAGACAAAAATAAACTAAACACTCTCACCACACAACTAAAAGATTAATCAAGGAACAGAAAAACGAAACGTTCAATGATTACGTGCGAAACTTATCCCCAGTCAACACCATGACTACTCCTTATGGCGCGCAACTAGGAATTTGAAAAGCCTATTATCCCTATCCCTCCTATTCGTAAAATGATGGCTCTTGGGCCCGATGTGACAAAGATAAAGCGGTGGTATTCGGCGAACACTTAGCTGCAACCTTTCAACCGCACGAATCAGACAGAACTCCACAAGATGATTACGAAATTCTCGAATTCCTCAAATCACCACTCCAACTCCATTTACCCATTCGACACTGTACACCAACGAAGTCCAAACAGAAGTTAAATGTTTAAAACTGGCAAAGCACCGGGATATGACCTAATTACGTCCGAATTACTCGTCAACTGCCAAAAAGGGATAGCAGCTATAACACGTATATATAATGCCATCTTAAGAACTCAGTACTTCCCAATCCAATGGAAATTTGCCGAAGTAATTGTCATTCAAAAGCCAGGAAAACCAGCTCAATTACCAGCTTCTTATAGACCGATTTCGCTGTTACCACTCCTCTCTAAGCTCTTTGAGCGAATTCTACTAAGAAGACTTGAACCCATTATAGAAGAACTGCATTTAGTTCCGGAACATCAATTCGGTTTCCGCAGAAAATACTCAACATTGGAACAAGTCCATAGGATAGTGGATAAGGTAGAAAAGACTTCGAGGAAAACGGTTATGCCTAGCAGCATTCTTAGACGTGGGCCAAGCTTTTGATCGAGTTTGGCACCCTGGCCTCCTATATAAGATCAAGCAAACCCTACCGCAACAGTACTATCTGCTCTTCAAGTCGTATCTAGAAAACAGATACTTTCGGGTCAAAATCAATGACAGCCACTCCAATCTACTCAGTCGAGGCAGGTGTACCACAAGGTAGCGTACTGGGACCGACATTATACCAGTTGTTTACGGCAGACCTTCCTGTTACCGACAATGTTTTAATTGCTACGTTTGCGGACGACACGGCTGTATTATCTTCACACAGAGATCCACTTCAGGCATCGATATACCTGCAAAATGCGCTGGAAGCTTTAGAAAACTGGATAAAGACCTGGCGCATCAAAATCAATGAAAACAAATCGGCTTCAGTGGTCTTCACCCTCCGCAAGGTTGTTCCACCTCCTATAATCTTCAACGGCACTAACATACCACACAAAGAAGATATCAAATATCTCGGTATCCATCTCGATAGCAAACTAAACTGGAAAAACATATACAGACTAAGCAAAAAGAATTAGATATCCGCGTGAAGAAGATGTTCTGGCTCCTCGGACGAAAATCCCAGCTCAGTTTAACAAACAAGGTGTTGTTATATAAAACCATGTTAGTACCGATTTGGACGTATGGGATCAAGTTTTGGGGATCTGCTAAGTCATCGAACATCGAGATATTACAGCGATTTCAAAGCAAAACACTTCGCGCAATAGCAAACGCCGAATGGTATGTGAACAACCGCACATTACATAACGATCTAAAGATCCCATGGATTAAAGATGTAATCAAAGCTTGCTGCATCAGATACAACGGTCGTATTAGTGATCACCCTAGTGTTCTAGTGACAGACTTATTAAATAATGCAAACGCAGTTAGACGCCTGAAACGGACAAAGTTTAGTGACCTAACAAATTAGTAATAAGACTTGTATACCTTGTAATGACAGGAGGTCACTCTTGGTGTTCCTCCCCACATGCTATGTACATTAACTCATTTGCTTGTTAGTCTAGTTAGACTAGTTGTAAATATGCAGTAAAAAAAAAATATTACAACAGTTTTTTTACTAGCGGGAATTCTGTTCAAAAATATGTAAAAAAAATTGATGGTAAGTTATTTTGAGATCCACTTTTCATGTACTTTATAAAACGCCAGGACTAATGGTAAGTTTATAATTTGAAACACTATGGTTTGTCGTTACTTCAATAATCAATTAAGTTTGTACCACCACTTTATAATTCTAAAATAAATCACTAGGGGCTAGGCTTTTTTAATGGACTGCGATATTCGTTCTATGTAGTGCACAACAATGAAACCTAAAAAAATCATTTTCAAATTAACCAAGAGCAATAGTTGACGAGAAGTTCCACATTCAAATTAACTGGGAGTAGCACATATATAGCTGGCGCAAAAGTTCTAAAATTAATTTGAAATACGCCCACTGCTGTTCTGAAGAACAATTCCAAACTTCCAGTTTCATTAACGTTTAAAAAAAATTAAATTGCCTAAAATGCCGTACACTATGCATCGTATTCCTTAATTGCTATCTACTAGATACAAAATTATCTTGAAAAAGTGCAGCTTGAACTTCTCTTATATAAAAAATGATAACAGCCTTGTTCTGAGAAACTTCTGAACGTAGCTGAATATAACAGCGCGTGCCTTACTGAATAACGATACGTACAGAAATATAAACAAAGGGGTCTTTTTGCAACAAAAAGGAATATTTCAGCGACACGCACATAACTTTCTGAATTTTTTCCGTTCACAAAACCATAAAAATTGCAGTTGTCCTTTAATGGAGGCCATCCTTTATGCAAAATGCCTGTCGCTGCCGCAAATCCATATCAATAACTGCATATAGGGCTATGCATGTTACATTACTGTTTATGGGATTTTAGCGCCGTTATTCCGCCCGAGTTCCGCAAATAGTCACAGGACCACATAACCATTGGTTTATATTATAATGATTATGGCGGCCAGTTCATAGGGCCTAGCTACACAACAAAAGTTTTAAGGTTACTTAAGAAGTCGCATAATGTCATTTAAAAGCAAATTGAATGTTCTCTTTAGGTAACTTATAAAAAAAAGCAAGATATAAACAAAAGTGTAAATTAGTTCAGAATATCCTTTAGAATTGTGTAGAACACAAAATATTTTTTATAATACAGAAAAACTTTAAGGTTTAAATATAAGAGGTTTTTGCACAAGTTTGCTAAACGTGTTGTAAAAGTAAAATTATTTTATTTCAAATTAGTGCAACAATGCATCATTCAAATTTATTACGAAACCAGGTGATCAGTTACTATTACGTGAAGGAAGCTCCGACCATTATTTGGACGCAATAATGTGCCAAATGAGCATAAAATTCGTGGTCTAGTGTAAAATGTTAAAACAAATGGTATATTTATTGAGAAATCATGGGTTTGCTTTCAATCCAACGGTCGTTCAGGCAACAATATTGCCAAAATTAAAAACATATTTAGGGATAAAGCTCATTTTCCTTTAAATGACTTGCTAAATTATCATATCTGGAGTAGCAAAAGTCCACGTGCTATTCATGCATTTTGGGTGTGCATTTTGGGCTGGAAAAATCACTGGCCGTTCTTGAGAACAAATGATTTACGCTATTGGGAGATGCTATAAAACTTTTTTTTTCAATTAAACTAAGAATTTAAATTTGAACAACATGTGGTTTCAACAAGATGAAGCTACATGTCATACAGCACGTGAAAAACTTCTTTTTACGTCAAAACAAATTTCCTGGTCGATTGGGATCTAACTCCATCAGGCATCTTTCTCTGTGATTATATGAAGGAAAAGGTCTATGTTAACAAACCTGCTACCATTCCAGGGCTAAAAGAATGTAATTGCGGAAAAAGGGCCGCATTTATAGGAAAACTAGTAGTACTTTGCACCGATAACACTAAAATTCGGTTTGTTCCAATATCTTCTCGTTTATTCAAACAAAACATCAATTTTAATTGCTCTATATAACGATAACGTTTGACATTCATAACATATAAACCCCGACCCCTCCTAAAAATAACTTTAGTTGTTTTCGCAATTTCTAAAAATTTAAGAAAAAATGTCTATTAACATTTTAGCCACTCTCATATCCCCTCCATATCATGTATGTATGTAGCTTCACAGGTGTTGCTTTCCAGAACAGTTATTTCATAACAGCTGCTTAAGTACAAGGGCGACCTAATATACATATTTATCCAACTCACGCCGCAGCGCTCCCGCGCGCTGCTACTTATTCGCAATTAAATATTAATGGCGCGGCAAAAAAGGGGGCATTTCGTATGCGGGGCGCGCCGACAGCGCCTCAAATTCGAGCGCATTCCATAAAAACTTAATTCGGATTACATATTGAGCACGTGGAATTGACAGGTGGCGAGGCGCGCGGAACAATTTCTTTGGCGAATAATTTAATATCGCGCAAAAACGATATTTGCATGGACCAGCCGGCTGGCCTTTGAGGCCCTTGCAAACATATTTTTTATCCGGCCGCCCGGAATGCAGGGCGCGGGAACAACGGCCTCCGCAACTTAATTAGCCGGGCACTATATTTCTGAATAATGCGGCCTCCGCCGAAATTTAATATTCCTGAAAAATGCCCGGAATTAAATTATATGTTTTTTAGTTTTTATTAGCCCTAATTGCATTGTGAGAGCAGATTCCTGGCTAATTTGCAGGGCCGCGAGAAACTTTTTTTGGAAGTGTGCGTCTTAAGTGCCCAAACATTTTTTTAGCATTCGACAGTTTTAACATTATGAAGTACCCCTTCTTGAAAATTTAATCTTTTGAAAACAAACAAAAAAGATCAAGTATTGCGCCACTCTTCATATCGTCTCCTCATTTTATAGTAGTAGTTTATAGAGTGATTCCGGAAGAGACAGGCCATAGAAAGAAACGGAAAGAAACAGTTCCAAAGTTCATCACTAAACTGTGCAGACGTCAATCCAGCTTCTAATTGCAAAAATGTTAATGCTTTCTGTTTGTAGTTTTTTTAATATATTGGAAAAGTTGGAAGAAACAGAAATTTTTAAGAAGCATTTAGGGGTTTTGAAGATCCATAAATGACTGAAATACAAATAAAAATGCAAAACTCAACAATCTACAACATTTACGACAAATAGACTTGGTTCAGACTCTTCCTAAGGTAGAAAAAGAAAAAAATAGTCAAAGCTTATGCCGTATGGGGATGATGTGCATTCTATTGTGCATTATTGGGTTGAAAATCTTAACAATAAGCATAAGATACGGCAAACGAGAAAGGTGTATATGGTTGGCGTAAATTATTTTTTAGGCCACCCCCCTAGGTTATGTTGTTGTAATGTTGTAAATACTTTTCTCTCTTTCTTTTAGGTTTTGGGGCTGAGTATGTAGGTGGACTACCTTCAAGTTCAGCATAAATCTAAAATTTACAGCGAATCAAATATGTTTTTGATTTGTTTTAGAACCATTTGAGCTTATGAAAACTCTCAACTACTGTTCTAAATATTATTAATTATTAATGCTTTATATACGTCTCATACTAGCTTTATTGAAATGCTTCCACTTGCAGAAGAAAATAGTTTTATTGGTCACAGTTTTCCGAACCGTACGAATCTATTATCTTAAATCCTTAGAGATGAAAAAATAAATTATTTTTCTAATACCTAAAACTCATTTATGATAAATAACACAGACATATATCAAGGATTTCACTTGATGCACTGCTGAACACAGCAAAACTAGTCCTAGGCAAACAAAGTCAAGTCCAAATCTCTACAAAAATTTTCGATAAAGAACCATCACTTCCGCAAATAAAAAAAGTTGACTGAAAGAGGAACAGCGCTTAGCATTGCTAAAATCAAGTACAATAAAATTAAAACCAAATATGTCCAAAATAAAAAAAAACTTTAAAATAGAGCAAAGCAAACTTGACTTGTTTGATTCAGAAGACAAAAACTGCAAAATTGTCTGCGCATATAGTGCCAATGTATTAGAAGATTTGAATACAAGCGGGTGTGTTGGTTGTAAAAATTTAATTTTATTTTTTAAAGTGCGGATATTTGTAATAATTTAATGTTTTATGAATAAAATAATGTGAATGAATGTATGCATATTCTTGTGTCTTAGTACCACTTAGTTTTTAAATTATAAAAGTGGACCATCTCTCGGAATTATCCTAATGGTATATTTTTTTAAATTCCAGCTTAAATCGGTACGTTACTGTCGATAACGATATATCCTTAGCTCATTTAAATGTCCCATAATACACCACAGCTTCTGGTTTCATCAGATGCTGGGCAAAATATATTTTGGTCTTGCAGTATTCTTAGTCATTTCATCTACCTTCATTTCAGAACTACCTTAGGTAATGTAAGAGAAGATAAGTACCTTGTAAATTAAACTGTATCTTCAATTACTGATAAATATAGGATCCTAAAATTTTGTTTTTTGTGTATTTAGTATAGAGCATACTAGGAAAGATCATCTCTGCGTATGAATGAATAATTAAACACAATAAAATTCCAAAAATAGCGTTAGCAGCCCAGTATAATTAGTGGTTTTTGACAAATTTTATGCAAGAGCAACATTTTTACAGCAGTAAAAAAAATAATAAAAATTTTGCCTTTTCAAAGATTTAAAATACAAGCTTGTGTGATACCGCTTGGTGCTCTACTATTACACAAAGTAACCTCTCTTAGTTTTCCATTCTTTAATGTAGAAAAATTTTGCTTTATAATGGATCATCATATATAAATATAAAGAAATGAGAATACAAATGCTGAGTTATGTGATAATTTATTTTAACAATAGAAGTAGAAGTTATATACGTAATTCTTTATTGTCATAAGATCAACTTTCAGTAACCCTTTTAGATTTTTATTAATGTTTAGACTTAGTTTCAAATGAATTTGAGTTGTGGGTTCAAGATTCAACCTCATTATCAAGTCTCGATAATATGCACATTCTCAAAAAACAAAACATAGCGTAAATCTAAATCCAAGTATGTTTAAAATAAATAATATATTATTTAATAACCCAGTTTTTAGTACCTTTAAAAAAATTTCCGGTTGTGATACATTTCAGATCTGTTAGATGTTAATTATCATTAATAAATATTTAGAGCCATGGTGAAAAATAGTTAAATAAAGCGTAATAAGGCGCTGATACAATGTCGATCATCATAAATTCTATGAAATAAACATTGATGTGGCTACACGACCGACATCGCCAGCAGAAACATTATTAGCTTAGTAAAATCAGAGTGCTCCTTTCTGAAGACTAACAAAAGAATTAAAACGAGCAAGTATTATATAATGTGCTTGAGTCTATGAATGACAGGAAAGGGAAAAATTACAGAATACTGTACATCAATTACAAATAATAGTAGACGATAAAAATAATATTAAAATCAACCAGAAAGAAAACGCGCAAGGAATATTAGAGAGATTAAATAGATCAGAAAAAAACTCAAAACAGAAAAAGCAAACACTTCACCAGGTGAAGTAGCGCAACCCTGATCAGTTACAAAAATTATTTCTAACAAAATATACAATACAGTGCGGGGACGCGGTGGCTCAGCAGGTTTAAGCAGTTGACTGTCCGCTAGCTGGCGCGCGCGAGTTCGAGTCTCGCTCAACCCATGGGTGTGTGTGATGTCTTAATAATAAGTGCCTGTAAGTGCGCAACAGAAATGCCACTGCGGAGGCTAAACAAACTTAAGATCTGTCAAAAATATAAATTTTAAATGGCATTTTTGAAAATAAGCAATCGAGACCAAAAGGTAGTCGTCAAAAATCTACGTTACACCTGTACACCGAAACTCATTATTGCTGAAGAAATTTTATTATGCTAACTTCAACAAAGAAAAAACGCTAAAAAGCTAGACGGAACCAGAGAAATATTATGCGTAAAAGTAGAAATAGAGGGTTTTCGGAAACCTGAACTCATTTCACCATATAAGAATTGCTAAGAATATAGAAATACACAATATTATTGTGAAACAAGATGCTGGTGCACATTTGACGCAACTATGATTGCCTCCAAGCATTCCAGAACCGAGTGCTAAAGAATTTGGATTAAGAAAAATGCTCTTGGTACGTTCAAAATGAAGATTTTCACAATCATAAGGAAAGGCTACGCAAACACCCAAACGTTCAAGTGCTTCAACTTTTAAGCAATCAACATCTAGTGCTGTGACTTAAGAGGATCAAATCTTTTTAACTTATAATAATAAAGAAAAGTACAGCGCAAAGTGTAGCCTAATTAGCCTAGTGATCAAGATATATTAGAAACTAGTATGGACTGATCGGAAAATCGAGACTCAAGTCACATAGTAACTTATATCAAACCAAAAATGTTTATTAATCTAAGGATTAAGTGTATATTTACATTACTACAAAAATTTAATTTTATCTCAAACAAACAAAAGTGATATTGATTGCTTTTAGTGTTTCTTCTAACTTGAGTTCTGGATTACTTTTTATTCTACTATAATTAATTTTTTAGTAATAAGGACCTACAATTATTTGTCTACTCTAACGCCTCTAGCAATATATATCCACATTTTCTGTGTAATTTCTACCGTTGAAAGTGTATTTTCCTAAAAATGCACTAAACATATTATCCCAGAATTAACGCAAGATTTAAATTTGCCGCCATTTATGCAGTAAAGTGTTGGCAACCCTAAAACAAAAACAAATCGACAGCTGACAGTTTAGGGTTAGTAAAAATGGAGCGTTACACGATAGAACAACGTGTCTTCATTATTGAACAATGTTTCAAAAATAATGAAAGCTTGGCGGCCGCTGTTCGAAAATTTCATACAAAATATGGTCGGAATAGTGTTTTAATTTCGTCAACTGTGAAGAGATTAATTGAAAAATGCCGAGAGACAGGATCCGTTGGGGACGCCAAACACACTGGTCGTCCAAAAACAAGCCGTTCAAATGTCAACATCGAAGCAGTGCGTGAGAGTGTAGGTGACAATCCAGGAACCTCAATTCGGCGTCGTGGACAAGAATTGCAAATTTCAAGCTCTCTACAGCGTATACTCACTAAAGATCTGTGTCTCCATGCTTACAAAATTCAATTAACACAACAACTGAAGCCTAATGACCATGCACAGCGAAGAGAGTTTGTTGAATGGATTATTGGGCATCAACAAATGGATGCTGATTTTTCGAGCAAAATCATCCTAAGCGACGAAGCACATTTTCACCTTGATGGGTTTGTTAATCGCCAAAATTGTCGCTTTTGGGGTTCTGAGAACCCACATGTGATTGTCGAAAAACAAATGCGTCCACAACGTGTCACTGTTTGGTGTGGATTTTGGGCTGGAGGCATAATTGGACCATACTTTTTTGAAAATGAGACTGGTCAGCAGTGACTGTTACTGGTGCTCGATATCGCGATAACACAGTTCTTTTTGCCGAAATTGAATGATATTGATGTGGCCAATATGTGGTTTCAACAAGACGGTGCCACATGTCATACAGATCGTGAAACACTTCCAATTACTGCATGAGACATTTCCAGGTCGTGTACTCTCTCGTTTCGGTGATCAGAATTGGCCCCCTAGATCGTGTGATTTAACACCATTAGATTTATTTTTATGGGGTTATTTAAAGTCATAGGTCTATGTCAACAAGCCCACAACCACGCGTGCATTAAAGGAGGAGATTGAACGTTGCATCAACGAAATTCAGCCACATTTATGCAGAATGGTCATGGAAAATTTCGACAAACGATTGCGTATGTGTATGCAAAGCCGTGGAGGCCATTTGCGCGATGTGTTATTCCATAAATAACCCTATCCTATATACTTTATGATTCAATAAAAAAATTGCAATCAAAAGACTAAAAACCGTGTTTTCTATTTAATTCAAATCTTGCGTTAATTTTGGGACGCCTTTTATAAACAAAATAATTGTACAAAACGTAAAGATACTAACTATACAAACTATACAAATTTTTTTTTAACGAGATATAGACCTACAATGTTGTAAAAAACATAATTAAATAAATTGAAAAATCAAACAGCTATTCGCAGCGTAGTAAACATATAGTAGTACCTTTTTGATTTTCAAATATATCTCACTGTTTAGTGATGAGGTAGTAAATTACAACGATGCCTTAAAAAATTTGAAGTTATTGTTACTATTTTCTCCTATATGCTGTCGTCTGACCTTGTTTTTAAACTTTATTTAATAGCCTTACCTTAATCTAACTTAATATGTCCTTCTAATCTCAGAAATTACTCATGAATAATAACTACATGTTCGGACTTCCCGAGCAGACTTCTAACGAAATCACTACTTGGTTTTGTTTATAAGACAGCTTTTTGTTTTTCCCTATATTACTGTTACAAAGTATACAAAAATGATGTAAAAAGGTTAAAATTATACAATTATAGTAATAGATAAATAACCACAACGTAAAAAATAACATATAAAGTGCGTTAAAGGTAATAAAAAAATTAGACCAGCAAATAAATCTACAATTGAAGGTGGCGCTCCATACAATACAAACAAATAATATACAAAAGCAAAAGTAATTTTTAAAATGTTTGCATCAACTTTAGAATGTTTAGGTGTATCTCAGGCACAATGTACTTTTTGATGGAACTTATTGAACAGATGTATAACATCAAGTTTTTTTTAAGAAGAATGCTTCTCAAAAAACAGTCATCACATTTGGTACAGACACATGTTTTCTTTTATTACTAGGTACATATAAATTTCCCATAAGTTTCTAGAATTTCACCATGCGTTTTAGAATGACAATTCATTTTAAATATTAAAAAAAGTAATATATAAAGTCATATAATATTAAAAAATTTAAATCTGGACGTTAACTCATAATTCTTAGCTAAGTTGTCATAGTTTTTAGATTTCGATATCAAATTTTTGCAACCCAACCATGAATATTCAGCGCTATAATTTTTTAACAAAAAGAAATTTATCAGTAATTTGTCCAACTGGGTCCATTCTTTCTTCTCTTAAAATTGAAGTCACATTAATCAGTAGCCAAATCAGTGAGATAGCTAAACGAATCCATTTTTGAGTCGTCAGTTTGGTTTGATGCGTAAAAATATTGAAGACGTTTTTTTTTTAATTTTTACCAAGTAATAGCCAAGTGGGATTGTCAAAAGGAAATGAGTGGGATGAAAGTCCAACTTGTGATAATTAATCATTGCATCATTAATCAGTAAGCATTGACCATTCAGAAATAGCACGATTCAATGAGTCTAGAGCTTCGACCATTTATGTATTGGCCATAGCTGATACTTTACTGGTCCTTGACCAGATTTAAATTTACCACCCTCCAATTAATGAAGTAGAAATTTCCCCTCGAATAGCAAAGGTTAGGCCTGTTGGCCACCTCATTAAAATATAAAATAAATGATACAAATTCTTGAAGCAATTTTTTTGTTATTATTTATTTATTATTATTATATCCAACCAATAAGCAAATTCAAATTAAATTATAATTAAATTACCTTAACGGTTAGTTAGATGTGTTTTAGCTGATAATTGCGTTTGCAATACCTCAACTTAAGTTGAAACTGCATTTATTGTACTATTTTTGTAGTTTTTATTACTAACAACGCAATTCCTCGTGGTCCTAAAATTTATTTTTATACTTAAGACATTAAAAAAGCATATCTGGAGTTGAACAGTTAAAGTGGAACTTAAGATCTAGACTTAGAGATGTCATTACTACCATCTAATTTTATATTTCTTAATCTTTAATGAAAAACATTTTAATAAATGTTAACGAGATTATGCATAGAATATAAATATAATTTTAACTTTATAACATAAATATTTTGCAACAGCACTTTTGGTTAATTGCGACACGGAGTACCCTATATATTTTTGCATCTAAGATTATTGGAAGTGATGAACATAAATCTCCTTAAACATACCGGAGTCTTATTCAGTTCAGATGATTTGTAAAAAATATTCCATCTTTCACAGCAATAAATAGTGCGTGTATGCATGACCTGGATGGCTATTTGATCAATCCGCGAGGGCAATTTGTTCCTATTAAAAAGACCCCGCTTCTAAATTATAATGAAGTGGTATTACATATTAAATGCACCTCAAAGAAGCGAGGCTTGTTTTCAACTTCTGGAATAACCTTTTTTCGTGACGACAAAAAATATCGTTTCCTTCAAATGTTATCTTAAATAATAACAAGAAAATATTTGTCTTTTGTAATAACTTCATATTACATCGCAACACAAATAAAATACCAAGGATGCGAAATAGGAATTAAGTGATGAGGTTGCCATAGTACATTCGGCGTCTACACCGTTGCTTAGTACTTGGGAATCGATGTGTTTATATTAAGACAGCTATGTATGAATTTATGAGTAAGCAAGTAAGAAAACTAAAAACGGAATTTTTATCTCATCCTGCTTATAAATGTAAAACACAGAATCAATCCATCAATATAGTCACCTCAGTATATTCCTTCACTGTTCGTTTCTTTAATTTATGTAATTTTGTTTCAATTTTTTAAAAGACGAGTATAAGTTTGACATGTTTAAGTACTACAAAATAAGACACAACTTTAATATGTCAATTTCATTGCACTACTTTCAATTAATTGTTGTGGGCTATAGAAAGGGCTTTTTAATATCCCGCATCTCTAAGCGCCTCGTCTCCAACAAGATGCTTATAAAATTATAATCCGTGTCTTTATGGTTGTTTTACGGTCCAATTTAATTCTGCTTTAGCAATAGGTTAGTTATACCTTGTTATTATCATTTCAAACTATATGCCCATCAACATGAAATTAAAAGGAAGAAAATGATATCTGTTCATTAAAAGCATTATATTTTCTCTTAATTTTATTGCAGTGTTGATGTGTGCATAATTCAGCTCATTCCAATTGCCACTTGGCTGGCGCTATAACTTTAAAATAAAAGGAAGCCTGGACTTGCGCTCGAAAACATACAAAGGCCATTGCCATTCTGCTGCGCTGTCAGCAGCACCACGCGTCACAATCGTCAGCTTACGCGCATTTACATGCTCGGATCTTGCCGGATCCCCATAAGCTTCGCTTATGCAAATTCTAAAAGCAGTGGTTGAATTGCGAAAGTCCACATCCACAACATAATGGGTATTAATTTTCTCGCCGCAGCCGCTGAAATTGAAGCGCTCTGTCGCTCGCAATTGTACAGCGGCGCAATGTTTATTTATGAGATTTAAGCTATACCTAAGCCACTGTGGTAGTCACGATTGCAAGCTTTCGCTTCCGGTAGCAGCGCGCTCCGTACTTTCCTGTTCGATAGCGGGTCAAGATGGCGTCTACTTCAGAATGTTAAGGACTCGAATACCTTAGAACTAGCTCCGCCTTTTAGGGCCGAATGGGTATGCAAAACTCGCAAAGTTAAAGAAGTTGCTCGCAGATCGCCCCTAAAACGGCACTGCGCGAATACTCCTGCTGCTGCAGGATTAGAACCTCGCGCTGAACTACGTACTTGACTGTATTGTACTTATTTAATGAAAATTAAAAATTAAAATTTTAAAAGTGAAAGTCATCGCATTAATGGTACTTGCTTTCGCTGATACCAAAATATTTTATTAATGAGATTGGAGATGTGAAAGATAATCAAATATTGGGAAGAGTGCATTCAGTTCGGACTGCTCAGGCAGTCAAAGTTTTGAGTGATCCAATTAAACAAAATTGTTTCCTTCTTCCTCTTAATTCGCCTTCTCCTGTCGAAGGTTGGCGATCCATCTGGCAATCATCGTTCTAGACACCGCTGCTCTGAAAATTTCTGTTGAAGTACAGCTAAACCATCTTCGTAAGTCCTTTAACCAGGAGTTTTGTGGTCTTACAACTGATCTTCTGCGTTATATTTTTCCTTCTATTATTAGTCTGAGTAACTCATACTTTCCCCCTCTCATTATATGTCCCATATATCTCCTTTTTTCTCTTTAATCGTAATTAGGAGTTCAAGAAGTTTCTAGAAATTCAAATTTATGAAACTGATTACAAAAAACAGAACGTTTGATGTTAGGTGCTTTAAAACAAGGTAGGATATAAAAATCAAAGAGATTGTGCTTCGCAGCAACAGAAACATTTCCCAACATAACGAATACTAGCCTCTAAGCTAGGTTGTCCAGCAAAATGTCTCAAGTTAATTCCAAATGTTCAGGAAGACTATCATACAAGATCTGGAGTCATTTGGTAAGAAGTCTGTCATGATAGAATGCCCAATATTTATTTTTGGAAACAAGGGGTTGAAATATCGACAGTTTTGTACCAGCAAGGTGTGGTGGAATATTTTCCGAGATTATGCATATACTTTTCAACTTACACTCAACTAAGACTCGATTGAGCGACACCGTGCCTCATTTTTTAAAGATTGACCTATGTTAGCCCAGGGTTTAATCCTTTGGGTTATAGATTATGGCAATTTGTAAAGGACATAGTTTGCTCAAGAACTATTAGGTATACATATAATTTTGGTGATGTTGCATTGATAAAATTTTAATTGAAATTGCTTACTAGGACAATGTCAGATAATTTTGTAAGGAAAATTTAAAACCTATCTCAATGAAAGATTAGGTTCATTTAGAAATTGTTAGAAGATTTACTTGTTTGGCATATCAGAAGTGACAAATACCAGCATATAAATATAGATCTCTAAACTATGTCTGGACAACTCGACTAAATTATATGTAATGCATTTGAAATCATAATTGTAGTTGATGACGTATAGCACATTCAGAGAGGCAACTTAGATCAGAAATCGCCCAAGAATCCGTGCTGTCTCCGACCCTATTCAATTTCTATGTCAGACACATGTTTATCACGCCATCCACGACGTCACTTGAAGATGTAGATGACACGGCGATAATATCCAGCTCGCTCAGGTCCCAACTGGCGATAAGAAGGCCGCAAGAAGAAATAGACGCCTCGAGGATTGGTTTCAGATGCATCCTGAGAAAAGCTAATCAGCACTGTTCACGCAAACAAGAGGAGAGAAAACCTAAATCTAATCACCAATTTCGGATACGACGTTCCTTAGAGAACTGAAGCTAAATATCTTGAAGTAACTACGAACGCCAAATTAACCTGGACTACGCGCATCAAAGAAGCAGCCAGGAAACAGAATGCAGCAAGAGCGTCGCTGGACTCGCTATATTACTCGGGGAGCAAGCTATCTTCAGAGAACAAGCTAACGTGGCTATCTGAGAATACACTGCCAAAACATATATACAAAGCTCCGGGTGATACGAAACCGGGTTCTAAGATCCATCTTTGGCGCTCCGTGTTTAGAAATACAACCCTCCACAGAGGTGCAGAATTTATAACAATCAAGGAGTTTATAAAAGAACAGGCGATACACGAAACATCAGAGGTCGTACCAACTCAGCGGTTAGAAGACTAGGAAACTACGATTGTCATAAGCGCCCGAAGCAGGTGATTCCCCCGTAATCGACAACGGAAGCGGCCTACACGGTCAACACAACTTCCATAGAGAGGTCTCCAGATAGTGAAAAGAAAGTTAGAAGACAGGGCTCAGGGACCTCAAAATTAAGAAGAGATAAGTGAGTGTACAGCACAACGCTTTATTTATAAAATTTATAATTCTTTATATTATTGTTTATAATAGATCTGATATTTTTAATTGATAAGTTTTGCTTTCATAAAGTACATTTATATTGCAGAAGCAGAAGAATTCTTAACTGTAACTTCGAATTGCATCTAGCGTCCATCTTTTGGAGTTTTATAAACTATCGATTTCTTGTTTTTCTCTTAGCCAAGGTCATTAAATCTTCTGTTGTAAATAGCTAGTAGTTTATATTTGGAACCCTCCAATTTTCCATTAACCTTTTTATAACACACAATAAGAAGGGTTGCCCGCAAACAGTATTTTTGGCGTTTGAGGCTGAAAATGTTTCACGTGCTTTCCTCAAATTTTTACAAGGTGGGAACGTGGAACAATTTATTTACAAATGATGGCAGTGGGATAAGTCGGTGCTGTGACCTTACGAGAGTAAGATATGCAAAACAATCCTTAAGATAGGCAACAAAACGCTCAGAGCTTAGCCACGCCACATTTTATATCAGCTGAATAATAGACTCAATTTAAAATTAGGACCACAAACAAATATCATGTAAATTACTTGATTGTGCTCACATTAAATTTTATAAATGTTTAATATGTCTTTCTGGCAGTTTTGGCTGCATAGATAAGATCTAGATGAAAGCAGAACTCATGCCACACATTTTGAAAATGTCTTGTCATTAAGTTCACCGTAGCTGTGATACGGTTTCTTAGGTCGTCCAAAGTTGTTGGTAGAGGTGGTACATGAACTTTTTTTCAGAAAACTCCACAAGAAAAAGTGGCAGGGTGTGAGATCAGAAGGTCTTGGGGACCATAACATAAGTGGTAATTCTTTATTCCCCATGTGATTTAGCCATAATTAAGATAAAGACTCATTCAGAAAACACCTTAGTGCCAATGGGGTGGAGCTCTATCCTATTGGAAAATAAGGCTTTCTGAACTTCCATTCATTTGAGGAAGAAGACAGTTTTGCAATATCGTGAGATAACCTTACCCCAGTAACCGTGTTACCATAAAAAATGTTCATAAACCTTTGTTCTCTATACATTAACTTCGGAGATCTCCTCATGTTCTAGTACTGCATGGGGCACTTTCTCGCTTAGGTGGAACTATGCATATTTTAGAGCGCACTATTAAAGAATTCTACACGCTTTAGTTTATAGTTTGCTCAAATAGCCTGTACCAGTTGTAGGTGGGGTGGTTTAAAAATGGTATTTGTGGCGCTTCATGTTCTTTGTTTATTCTATGGTTTGACTTCATTGGACTACGCTCTAAACTCTCTGGAATTCGTCCCATTTTATTTTCCGATACGTATAGTTAGCCTGTGCCTTTATCTTTGCGCAAACTGATGAAATTGATGATTTTAACGTTATATGATTTTACTCGCTAAAGGTTCAATACTATAATAATGACGAAATGCACGTTGTTTTGTTGAGTCCATCGTTTTAAATTACCTTATATTTATAAATAATAGTAAAACAAAAGTAAAATTAAACTAAACAAAAAATCTTGTCTTGCAATTTTTTACCCATTTTCATGAGCATTAAGAGGTGTTTCTATATATTTGCTTATTCATATTATTAAATATGCTTTATATTAATTAGACCATTAAAGTTTACTATAGGGGGTTAATTCCCAAAGCAAATCAAACAAAAACAAACAAAATATGATAGTAAGAGGGCAAGTTTCTTGTTTCACTGAAAACTTACGAATGTATGTGACGAAGTAGTATGTAAGGTTGCATGATAGTAAGCACAGAAAGCCCTTGAGGCTACAATGCCCATAAATGCGCCCAAACCAAAAAGTTCAAAACATTAAGACAGTGTGTTTATATTAAATGATTTCTCTTTAAGAAGATAATAATCGTTAAGAGTAGGCCAAGCAAAATCTTTAAATTATAAAAAATGTACCGCTTTACACCCCTACAGATGCAGAGCGATTCGTTCTGCTTAATGAGTTTAAGCCAAATAAATTAATGCCGCTATTATTAAAATAATACAAACCCATGCAAATTGAGAGCTTTAAGTTCCCGCAATTTATTGGATTTCATTTTGAATTAATTCTGTGGATGATAAATGCTACTTCGCGAAGATAGGCTAATGATCAAGGGCAAACGAGGGTTAAACTTATCGGCAGTAAAACTTGGACCTGATGTGATTGCCTTCGAAGGCACAGCCAAACGCGCCTAATAGTCGAAAACAAAGGGCCTGCAGTGCCCTTGCAGTTCTGCCGAAACAAATCTCGATCCAATCGCCCGTTTGCCGGCTTACCTTGTTTTCCGGCCCGCCTCCCTGCCGATGGATCGGGCCGACGTGATAAAACAAAAAGGCCGAGATGGATAAAGTGCGCTGTCGCTACATTGAACGCGAGCGATAAGCAATCAAAACAAGATGTAGCGCGAACTTCGAGTGGGTCCAAGTTTTTCGACAGCCTCGCAAATCTCGTCCTCGCCGGCATCTTGCGCCCCAAAACGGCAATAAGCCTAAAAAGCGACTAGCCGGCTGTAAAGTGAAGTTAACAACTTGGCCAGCGCCGCCAGAACTTTCGAACCCACAAAGCATTTACATTCGCATGTTGCTTAAGACAGAGTGGGTTGCCTTGGCGGGGACTGTCCACAACAGGCGAGCCGCCGGGCTCCGGCCGCCCCCTCCGTGTATCATTTAATTAAAGGGCCTCGCGGCTGAAAAACTTCCAGTACAGAACTTTAAAACATTTGAGATTTAATTAAATGCTGCAGACAATCCTCTCATTCAGCGATCAACGCGAGACGCCCCGCAGTAAAATTTATCACGAATTCGCTCTTTTTAGAAACTTCCATTCCTTATACCATATTGGACGGCTCTGCAGAGCCGGAGGTATTCTCTCGAATAATAAACGGCATCGGCGCTCAACCTCTCCTTTTAATGAAGACATTCAAGCGACTCCCACCCGGAAAAATTTTAAATTAATCTCGCCAGGGCATCCATAATCGTCCCGTTACCAGCGAGCTTGCATTAAGTTATATTCTTCTAATAACAGCGACGCCGTTCCGACTTCCAAAAGGCAAGCGGACGACTGCATAGCTGGACTTTTTGTCAACTGCTCGATGTTTCCCGCCGTTAATCCCCCTCGCGCAAATGAAATTCCACGCCACGGCGGCTCAAATTCACGTCAAACGTAACGGATTGCGCTTCAAAGTTGGCTTCTGGCGTGCGTATATTAAACATTCTCAAACGCTAAAATTTCGAAGCGCGCCTTCGGAATTTTAAAAAATAATTTGTTTACGCAAAGCGCCGTTAAAAATGAATTGGAGCGTCGCTACGCAAACTCATTGAAAGGAAGTCACGGTGGCGGTAAAAGGTTTTTTGTTTCATAAATCGCGCGGTCTAAAAGAAGGAGGCAGGAGGAACATGCAGAAAACACATTATTGCACTTAAACATCCTTTTGGTACACTGTGAACCCCGATAGTGTATGACAAATGTAGGAATACCTAATTTCCATCGAAATCAAAATTGGTGTCAACCACCCTTTTAAAGAAAATTTTAAGAATCCAACTAAAGCGTACTTCAATTGACATGTTACGTGCAAAGAACGTATGTACTTAAGCGTATACGAACGGCTAAGAAGGCAGCCGTTTTGTCTGATTGCGTCATTGGGTGTATCACTGAGTGATATCTAGCTGGTGTTTGTGCTGGCTAAATGTGATCAGTGCACGAGTTGTATAGTTGCGCGGTGCTACATTATCATCCTACCCCACGCAATGCTTAGTAACAGCGAAAAGGGGTTTTCCACGAGCACCTTGTGGCGTTTAACGCCGTCAGTGTCAATAAGTAGCAGTCGCAAATTGACGTTCTGGCGAATGGCCCAGACCTCCATTATCGATGCGCTAACGCGGAGATGACCAGAGATTATTGTCGGATCGGAAGAAACGGTTATTGCCACGTTAAAGAGGGGATTATTTTCATGTATATCCCTCAAAGAATTAGCTGCCGAGCTCCGAACCCCTCGGAGCTACGGTAGCTTAAAATAAGTGTAAGGAATGCACAGGAAAGTCGACCCGTATTCTATTCTTGATTTCTCCTCATGCCAAATGTTCTATGCATGCTCCACTGACGTTTGCACAAGTCAGAGAATGGCTGAGCCGGTTAGGCGTCGTGCTTGTAATCCGGTGGTCGAGGGTTCGATTCCCATCTGGGAAATTTTATTTTGCTTTTTTTCTTGCTTGGTCAAGTGCAGTTTTCAATTTTTTACATGTTCTGACCTGTAAGATTGATTTCACTTGCACGGGATATAAAAGTCCCCGTTTCCATTTTTCCCACCAGTCATGTCCTCTGATCCCGGCGTTGTTTTACATCTGGTTATCCAACAACTTGGTCCTCCATCGACCGATACTCCCTCCAGAGAATCTGTCAAGATGGCGGGAGTCGTAGCTCGGCAGCTAATTCTTTGAGGGTTATACATGAAAAAATCCCCTCTTTAACGTGGCAATAACCGTTTCTTCCGATCCGACAATAATCTCTGGTCATCTCCGAGTAAGATCAACTCGTGCAGCAGCCCAAGCCACCATCACTACCCAGAGGTTGCCTCCATTCCTACCGAAAATCAATTCTGAACCAATGAGATTATCAGTTTAGGCCAGTCTCAATAAACAGAATGGCTTTAAATCTACCCGCAAGCACCATCTTCGTTCACCGTCGTGCCAAAGTCACGGTGGTGCCGTTTTCTCCTCTAATTCCGAATGTCAACTACATCAAGATTTTCAGTGACCGAAAATAGCACGTAGAGGTGCCCGCTGTCACCATCCACCGCTTGGACACTCCAGCTCGTCCAGTAAGTGCTTTCTACGGAAAAGGATCCTTCCCACCATCTTCCGTAAAAAGATCGGCCTCCTTAAGGCTAAAAATGTAGCGGACAGAATCTTCATCCATGCCACGACATCAGAAGATTACCGGTGATTGACTCGCTTCTTGTCGGTAGCAGAGATTTAGCATTATTTTCATCTGATTAAGGCAGAGAAGCCTATGCGCGCTGTCATGCGCGGCGTCCCAGAATACGTTCCGGAGGAGAAGCTGAATCAGAAGCTCCTGCACAACAGCTTCTTCATTCTAAACGTACGGTGGATGAGGAACGACCCCCAGTCACATTCGGTATCGCTTGAGCGCAGCAACAAGAACAAATAAATTTCCAATATAAGCGGTATCCTCGATTTAGCTGTAGCTGTTGAACAGTCAAAAAAGGGGATAGTGAGGGATAGTGAGTGCGAATCGCTTGTGAAATGGACAGATGTATGAGGATTGCGTCACAAGTTAACATACAACGCAGTCTCGATCTTAAAAATCTTAAACTCGAAAAATCCGCAATCGAGACGCTTGATATGATGTAGAAGTCCTACGGATTTATCAAAAACACAGGTGTTTAGGTAGTACAAAGCGTCCAGAGAAAGAAGAAAAGACACTTTGGATAATGTGGCTAACTGTAAGCTGAAAATTGTTTTGGACTTTAACCGAGGTCTGAGAGTTAGACTGATTGGCAGATGTGCATAAAATTGTCACTAAGGAATTGCAGATGCGAAATTTTTCAATTAATTAATTTCCAAGGTTTTTATTGACGAATAAACGAAAAATCGTGTGTGAATTTTTCGTGAGCTCAAATTCATTTTAAAATGAACTTTTAGAACTGTTAAAAATGTAGAGGCTGCTGTGATGAGTGTTTTAATAATTATTTCAAGGCAAGCTATGACATATAATATAATGTCTGGCAGCACTGTATTGATGTTATTTTGAAGACTAGTAGGTGTATATAAAAATAACTTTAATTAAACGACTTTCCGGTCGTATTATGTATAAACGTAGCATTTTTTTTATTAATTTATTTTATTAGCAATCAGAATTTACAATAGAATTCTATGAGCTAATATGTTGATCTAAGAACTAAGTAGCTCTTCATTGATGTGGTGCGGTCTTCTCCAGTGACAACTTCTCCTTAGACATTTTTTAGATCATTAGGCCATTTCCTTTTAATCCTTCTCGTATTTTGTATTTCCAGAAGAGGATTAAGGAGTGCGTTGATGTGGTGTTCTAGCTTTATGTGGTGTTTAATACTTTTTTCGGTTATGACATCTTTAACATATGGAATTTTCAGATCTGAATGGAGTGTGTCATTAGTAACATACCATGGGGCATTGGAGATCATACGTAATATTTTAGACTGACTTCTCTGTATAATTGCCATATTCGAACGACTGGTACAACGCCAGAGTTCAATTCCATAAACCCATATTGGCTTTAGGATCGTTTTATAAATAAGGAGCTTATTTTCAAGTGGTAACTTTGACTTCCTACCAAGTAACCATTGCATTTCATTAAATTTTAGATCGACCTGTTTACGTTTTTTAACCACGTGTTGTTTCCATGATAGTTTATTATCTAAATGTATCCCCAAGTATTTTGTACAAGATGAAGTAGGTATTTGTATATTATTTAGATAAACATGGGGACACAGGTCTTTTCTTAAGGTAAAATTAACTTGTACAGATTTAGCTTCATTGATCTTGATTGTCCATTTATGTGTCCACTCTTGTATTTGATCTAGATTATTTTGTAGGGTAATGGTTACTAGTTGTGGGTCATCGTTGGTAGAAAGGACAACAGTGTCGTCAGCGAAGGTGCCCATTGTAGTATAATCATTTACTGATAAATCCAAAGTGTACAGCACGTATAAAAAGGGACCCAGGACACTGCCCTGTGGTACACCGGACTTGATCGGTTTCATGCCAGACACATCTTCATTGAGTCTTGTTCTAAATTCTCTGTCACTTAAGTAGGATTTTAGGAGATTATAGTATGTTACGGGCAAAAATGTTCGAATCTTGTATAATAGGCCCGAGTACCAAACTTTGTCGAAGGCTCTACTTACATCTAAGAAAACCCATGTACAGTATTTCTTATTTTCGAATGCTTCATTAATTTTGTGACAGATCCTATGAATTTGTTATATCGTAGTGTGATTTTGACGAAAGCCAAATTGATGTTGATGTATCCATTCTTCGCTGTTAGGATCAGCAACTATTCTTTGCAATATAAGTCTTTCCAGTATTTTTGAGGTTATAGACAACATGCTTATTGGACGATATGATGAAACCTTGTTTAAGTCTTTGCCCGGTTTAGGTATTAATATTATTTCTGCGGCTTTCAGTTGCTTGGGCCAGTAATTTAACTTAATGATAGCATTGAATATATAAGTAAGTAACACTAGTCCTTTTCTTGGTAGTTCTTTTAACATTTTTGGAGTCACGCCATCTATGCCAGGAGATTTACGGAGTTTTAGTGTTTTGATTTCTTTTTGAATCTCTTTAGGAGAGAAACTTGTTATTCCTCGAACTTTGGTTGTGATGTTGCTTAATTGTCTCTCTATCTCATCATCGACTACATAATTGTTGGAAGACTTCCTCAAGGTACTCTGCAAACAATTTAGCCTTTTCCTCGTCACTTCTGGCCCATCTTAAGTTTGGGTCTGTTTCATTAAATATGGGAGGCACGTGGTTTTTAGGCTTTCTTGCATTTTTTACCGGCTTCCAGATTGAGTTGTCGTATCTGTTCAAACTAATGATGTAGTCATGAAAGGATTGATTTTGCACATCTTTAATTTTTTGTTTCAGCTGGTTAGTTAGTCGATTGAAAGTATTTTTATCCGCAGGTGCTTGGGTCCAAATTGCTCTGGATCTTCTTTTCACAGCTATAAGTTTTTTAATCTCCACAGGGACGTTGAATGTAGAGCTCCGAGGATACACTGCGCAGCCTCCTTAAGAATGCAGAACCACTTGTTTAATGCTTTGTCAATTTCTTGTGGAGTTTTGAGACTAACTTTTAAGTTTATATTTTCTTGAATATGATTTTGATACACTTCCCAATGGGTTTTTCTGTTGTGCACTCTAGCAATATGCTTTTTATGTATGGCACAAGAGCTGATGGTGGCTATTATCGGAGAGTGATCCGAGGAAAGGTCATAGCTAGGGACAATATCCATATATGGTGATGAGACACCATTTGTTATAAAGAGATCCAGTAGGTCGGGAGCTTTGTTGGGATCGGTAGGCCTATAGGTAGGAGTACCTGTAGAAAGGAAATCATAATTTTGCTCATGGAGAAGTTTTGCCAACTCTCTACCTTTAGTAGTTTTTATGCGGGATCCCCAAAAGGACTTTTTACTATTATAGTCGCCTCCTACAATAAATTTTGTTTCTGGAGTCCGGAAGAAGTTCTGAACATGTTCTTTTTTGATATTGTGACGCGGTGGGCAATAAACGGAAGCTACTGTTAGTTCATACGGGAGCATTTTAACTCTTATTGCTGTGGCTTGTAGGTGTTCTGTCTCGTATTTAGGTAATTCGAAGTGGCTGATAGATTTCTTAATTAATATGGCTGCACCAGCATGGGAAGTATTATCTGGATGGTTGATGAAATAAGTTAAGTAGTTATGTATATTAAAGTAGGATCTATCTGTGAAGTGACTCTCTGCTATTAATATTATATCAATAGAGTTGATATGAAGGAATGTTTCAACCTCCTGTTTATGCTGTAGAAGGCCATTGGCATTCCACTGGGCTATTTTTACAAATTTAATGAATTTTGTTTACCAGGGTTGAGAGCATGTTCAACACCATGCTATTTTGTTGCATTAGCTGCTGAAAAATTCATCTAAAAATTTGCTCATTATTGAAGAAATATTGACTTCATTTTGTTCGCTGCCTGATATGCGTTCATTTGAGTTTAAATTGTGTTCACCTGTTCTAATACCTTTTACTGCATTCGCATAACTAAAATTTTGTTGGACATGGGGTGTTAGTATCCGGTTTGGTGGTATTGTGACTGTTATTGTATTTTGCTGGGTATTTAGTCTGTTATTCGTATTATTGGGTTTTTTTGACAATCTATGATAGAATTCACAACCTCTGTAATTTGCCGTGTGGGCACCACCGCACAAAGCGCATTTGGTTGTAATTTCTTTACTTTTCTTACAGTTAGTTGTGTTATGTGATCCTCCACATTTAACACAAACGAATGGTTTATTGCAATAGGTTTTTGTATGCCCGTATTGTTGGCAGCGCATACATTGAACTATACTGTTGACCTCTTTGGGCGGTTCTATTGCAATTATTTGATTTTGAAATTTAGTTACTTTATATATCTTTGTCGTTAGTCGCTGGCTCTAAATCGACGAAAAACATATTTAGAGGCTCCTTGCTAGCTCTATATTTCCCGTTTAAAGTGTTTCTGACTATGTGTCCCATGGTATTAAGTTCATTCTTGATATCATTTGTATCTGTTGTGGAATGCAGGTTTTTGATGACGACTCTGAATGCTCGATCTTCCTTCAGCTGGTATGTGTGATGTACTATGTCGTGTTCGCGCATATTTCGTATCAATTTTCTATATGTTTCTGAAAGATCACAGTTGATTTTTATGGTATGATCAGCTAACGTTTTTGTATAGTATTGTTCAATTCCAGCAATTGCATTGAGGCTTTTGATCATTTCCTGATAATTTAACACCCCATAGACGAAGATTGGAGGAGGCTTTGGAATTGTATTTTCGGCTTGCTTGTTGTTAGGTGTTTCCGTCTCCATTTCTGTTAGTTGGCTGAATTTATTACTTAAAGTGATGTCGTGGCTATTTGGGGGACGTATCTTTCTTCTTTTTGTTCGTTTGATCGTTTGCCATGAATTTTTGTTGACATCTTGTTCAGGAGTTTCATCGTCGCTTGTAGAAAACATGCCATAGTAGAAGTGAGTAGTATTTGAAGTATGTTGTGTATTTTGAGCAGGAGGATTAACAAGATGCTCTTGCGGTAAGTAATAATTAACACCACTTGTTGGTTGACTTACTTGCTGAGAGTTGTAATTAAACGGTAGTTGAGGATTTAATTGAGCAGCCTGTATAGCATTGTTATTTGAAACATATTGATGGCCATTGATAACTCCTGGGCCATTAAATGCCGGTATCATTCTTTGGTTTTATTATTGTGCTGAATATAAATATAACTAAATAGTAACTTTACACCTATCTTATTTGTAGTTAAGGGTTAGCTGATATCAGAGGTCACTTGTTAATCTCAGCGCAGTTGATAGCAGAGCACTCAGACACACTTGCTTACGCTACGAAATTCTAGCGGGTAATGTTTATATTCTGAAGATGTTATTTTTGAGTTGATTGAACTGTTTCTTTCCTAAAATTCACTACGCAGACACTTTTTGCACCTAAAATCAGTTATTTTCGCGGAGCTGACTGACATGCGTGTTGACAGTTTAACCGCCGGAACCGGAAGTGAAACGTAGCATAAGGCACATATTTTGTAAGATATTTTAATTTTAATTATTATTATAATTAAAATAAATTAAAGAATATTTTTCAATGTACACCCTTTACATTTATATTAAGACACCATTAAATAGTAAAATATTAAAATACTATAATTAAATAAAGATTTAACCGCTGAAAAAGCACTTTCTGTGAATGTAATTATTTATTTACTTTTACAATTGTAGTGAAACCAAATTTATTTTTTTGCATCTGTTCGCCGAAAAAGAAAATTCAATACGTAAGAACTACACTAAAAATGCAAATTGAACAAAAATAGAGGTTCAGGTTACATTAAAACTTGAGTTTAAAACAGGAATGCAGTCCATGACGTAATTTTTGTTCACTCCACAAGTTTTCATGGCTGAAAATAGTCTGTGCGTATGTGAACACACCAACAAATGAAATACTTCAGCTCGGCGCTTTGTGCACAACATGAGGGTTAACTCCGCTCACTATTATCATAGTGCAATAATTTACGAGGATCTTAAACTTCTCATTTATATTATTGCTTTTATATTAAAAAAAAAGTTGATATTTTTAGGTGATTTAACCTAATTGCGCGTAAAAATTCTGGCACGCGTGAGTTTACTTCAGTATGCAATTTTGGAATATCGGAATCGCATGAGCATGAGTCAAAAATGTTAAAGTTAAAAATTATTAATTCAATGTAGTCATAAATTCTATCGCCTATGGTCCCGTGGTTGAAGCGCGGTCTGCGGGGGGACGAACCCTGGTTTGATCCTGGACCTCTAGACTTTTGAGCCATACGATTATTAATTATAAATCCTGCAAATTGCATTTGCTTTAGAATAAAATACTAAAACTTGTATTAAAGTAAATGAGATGTAAAGTTTACCTGATATATTTATCAACACCATTACCAAGAAAAAATTAGGGATACTTTCTAAGTTCTTATTTCTTTATTACTAGATAGAGGAATGTTAAAACTGCAAATATTAAGCAATTTTTGTGTTGGTATCAATAATGGATTATTTATTTTTATTCTTCGATTTTTGCACTCGTGTTTTGATTTCTTTAACTATAATATCTTAAGATTGCCGTTTGCCGTGTATCTTTTTCGTCTTACATTTCTTTAAGTTTCTGTTGGTAAATTTTTAAGTGTTTGATGTTTAAGAAATTTGGAATTGTTTTTATAAAAACACTTCAAAGTGTTTTTTAGCAGAGTGAAATATTGCTAAGTTAGACCAGAAGAAAACACAATGATTATATTTTCTTATAAGAAGTAATAGACTTTTCTGCAAACATTCATTTGCACATGAACATCTGTATTACTTCTTGCCCTGCCTCGGATAGACTAGCACATTGCCTGCCACAATATATTTTTAAAAATATTTCTAAACAGAAATTTATTTTGCCTAAAATTTACTATTTGCTGTTCGCAGTACCACAGTAAAGTTTCATTAAAGTTCTTAATTTAACTCTTCGTTCGTTAAAAGACAATATTTTCAAATCTTTGCAAGCAAAAGTAACACATTTAGCTTTTTAGCTATTTATTCTAAAATATAGTTTCTTTTGCTTAACTGTATGTTAACACTTTTGCTATTTTTCTTAAAATAAATAATCTGCTGTTAAAAAAACATAAATATTTTGCCGTCCCTCTTACTATAACCATGCATTTTTTCATCACTACCTGTCTATAATGCTTCGCTAATAATTCTTTTGGAAGATCGAGTACAGATTACATATTTATAACAAAACTGAAGTCTAGAAGAATGCTAAGCATATAAGAATGATACTCAGCAACTACATATGCGTACACTAAACAGGCATAAAAAAAATTATTTTAAACAGGCTTAGACAAGACGACTTGTTATTCTCAATACTATTAAAGTTAGTATTAGAAAGGTAGATATAAATCCACGAGGGAAAATATATAATAGAATATGTCAATTGCCGAATCTCAAAGAACGCGACCAATTTTTTAGTGCAGATGAGAGCGACAGTTATAAAAACCAAACAAACAATAACGCTAACAGTTAGCAGGCAGTTAAAGAACATAAACACAAACGACGCAAACAATCAAATACTCCGCCTTTATCACAAACCTAGCAACAACAACCTGTATTACTGGCAAATAAATATTCGATACTAGCGCAAGACCCTGCAAATAATACACCAGTACACGCCTCAGCTTCAGTAATAAATGAACCGCCACCAATTTACACATTTATACATTTTGAGTAATCAGAATACAACACGGAATTCTTAAAAACCACCACAATTCAGATTGAAAGGGTCACAACTCCATTATTGATTTCGGCCATTTACTGTCCTCTGGGACACAATTTGACTCACCAAATGTTGTAACCATTTTTGTCACCAGATATACCCATTGAGGATTCCGTTTAACAACAAAAAAGGCAGAGCATTCCTTAAACTTATTATAGACACCAATTATAATTTCCTAACAACTTGTAGTCCTATTTAATGGCCATCTGATTTAGACAAAGTCCCAGATCTTCTAAACTTCCTCATTCCTCAAATAACAAGAATTTTACTTCCAATTATGATCTTATCTCTGATCATTTGCCTATCATAGCCACAATTAAAAGTACTTGAACACTATCTGCAAAACACCCAACCCCTCGATCAGTAATACGAAGATTGACTGAAATACCTTCGAGGTTTATATTGAGCAACATCTCGGCAGTAATTTAAGCCTAAAAACCACAAAGACCTGAAAAAACCTACAAACCATTTCATAACTACGGGCTGGACTGTCACACCCCAACTAACAGACATTAAAATTCATAATTCCTAATAAAATTATCAAATGTCATTACTAATACGTAAAATCAACTTTCAAGAAATTGAATACGAAAAACAATAGTTAAGAAACAAAAAATCTCCGAACCACAACCTCATAACGGCAACCGTACTCAAACACGGTCTACAATTTCTTCAAATACTTTTCCCAAGTTCTAAGTTTTACTTACCGGCCGTTACAATTAAAATTTGCACAGATAATTCTTATTGTTAAACCTGGTATACCTCCCAACGAAATAACTTCTTATTGACCTAGCAGCCTTCTGGCATTGGTGTCCAACTTGCTTGAGAAATTATTCTTAATGGCATATTAACAAAAATCCATCAACTTGGCTTTGGGCAGTAGCATTTAACAAATTAGAAATGTCATTGTTTAACGAACATAATTCAAACAGCATTTTAAACTAAAAAATTCTATTTTCTTGGGTGTAAGGCAGGCCTTTGAGAGGGTGGGGCATAGAAAATTACTTTTCAAAATTAAGGAAACGTTTCCTCACGAATATCATCTTCTCTTAGGCTCGTATCTTGGTCATAGAACTTTCCAATTTAAAATTGGTAAGGAAATATCCCAAATTAAAGACATCCATGTCGGTGTACCGCATGGTAGTGTGCTAGAGCGTCTGCTATACCTACTATATACCTCTGATCTATCTACAGCAGGACAAACTAAACTTGGCATATTTGCTGACGACACAGCAATGGTCTTCTGTAATGAAAACGGTAGCTGAATGAGCTTCCTTACAAACTCACTTATACGACATAGAGCAGTGGCTAACCAAGTCAAGAAATCAAAATAAATGAAACATTAAATACTTGGGTCTACACTTTGATAGTAGGTCCAAGGAAATAAACTTTAAACTGTATTGGCTCACTGGAAGAAACTTTTCATTATCATTAGTCAACAAAGTATGTAATACAATCCATCTAGACATACAGTTGTCTGTTTGTGGGGCTGTGCAAGTTGTTCAGTAATTTCAGTCAAAAACCCTTCTCAGTATGATAGCTGTTCCTTAGTATATGACTAACCAAACCCTTCACACGGACATTAATATCTCCTCTGTAAGAGAACTTTAGTATCAATATGCTGTAACGCACCACACCTCCCTGGAGCTTCATCTCAACGAACTTGTGCCACCTCTCACAGAAGATCCTCCCCTTAAGAAGAAGTAGCCAAAAAAACCTGTAGACCAATAGCTGGGTGATTTTACTGGAAGTCCTTCCACACCTTGATATGCCATACCACAAGCACATAGAAGATACTACTATTCAGATTGCTTACCGAATTTTGCTCAAATAAAAAAAATAGCGGTAGAGAGATATAATTTAATGTAATTTTTTAAATTGGATTCAAACGATAAGCATTGTGATCATCTGGCAATGGATTTAAACTAAAATCACCATGCGATAGTAACATTTTTGAATTTAAAACATGTTTTTAATGCCTTAATACACATAATGATTTTTATCATTAAAAAAGTAAATTAATTGTTTTAACCTAATAAAAGACGGCATAGTACAATAAATTACATTAAAGGACACTTTAACTTAAAGTTTTGAAAGCATATGATGTTTTATTTTGTAATTCTAGGACTATCTACGTAAAAAAGTAATTTGAGAGTTAGAAAATACCAGGCAATGTCTTTATTAATAATGAATAACAATAAATAAGCACAGTCACTAAGACAGATATTACCTTCTTCAGAGTCTCTCCATACCAATAGCATGAAACAAATTGGTCTTTATTTTTAGCATATCGGCTACAACCATAAAAAGATTATTTTAAACGTAATAATAAACAAACAAAAAGATATAATAAAAGTCTCATAACAATTATAGTAAATATTTAATCATCTTCATTGCCATTCAATTTATGCAAAACATAAAAGTACCGAATAAAACTCGCAATTTGTTCCTCCGCTTCCTTTTTCTAGGGAACTGTAATAGAACATCAAAGCGCATTTACCTGACATGTTGCTTGTTAGACTTGAATGCCCTATGAGGCAGAAATAGTTTCAGCGAACGCTGCAAAATCATAACGCAAAAACGCCGCAACCGAACAACGTCGACGACTGCGCAAAAAGGCCACGCGCTCTATTGCACTATTCAGTTGAAAAGTTGGAGTGCCGAGTTGATCTCGCGCCGATAACTTCCGCAGGAGAGAGGAGCGCCAAGTAATTGCGTTTTTCGTCACATCAATCATCAGCTCCGACGAGGGGCTGACAATCCATCCAGTTGGGGCGCAATTGGCCGATATTATATTTGCAGTGTGTCATCAATCTGATATATTACTTGTTGTGATGCCGTTCGTTAAAATAAGGTGGCAAATGGGGCGCGGCGCAATTGTCCGCGAGCGCGGCAGCGCTTCGGCTTCGGTGATGGCTTAATTGGAAGACATCGTCACGACAAGATAACACGTGATATAATAATATCCCCGCCGCTCCAATTTGCTATTATAGGTTTCCTACCATCACAATCCAGAGCTTCGAGCGTCCCATTACGACCGATTTTATTCTAGAGAACTCCTAACGTAAACTCAACGTTCCACACTTCAATCCTAGGAGTAGTGAGATTAAACCCATCTCCGACGGAACTTTTAGACAAGCAAACTGCAAAAAATGGATTTAGTTTACTATTTAAATGCTGGATGAAAAAGTGAATGGTAGCACAAAAACAAGGAGTGGCGGAAAAACATCCAAGGGTTAAGGTTAAAAGCAGTCCTCTTTTATTATCCTTGAATGTTATGGTATTTGGGGACTGTTTTCTAAAAAAATGCAATAAAGTCTCGTAAAAAATACCAAACTGTTATCCTTACATTCTATAGTACCATAAACCTCCAACTGATGGTAGCTAACAGGGATCCGCCGAGGAAGACCTCCGCTTTTTGCTGCCGAAAGTCCTTCGGCTCGAGAACTACAGCGGCCGTAATTGAAAAGTTGCTGGCGCAAAAAGATCTGGCGGCAATTGCAGCCGAGCTTTTTCGGCGAGCCCCGCGCGGAGTCGCAGGTGGAGGGAAATCACCGGCCTAATCTGCATCGCTTAGAGCTTTTTTCGGTCGGATTCCACACCGCTCTCTGGGGCAGTAAACAGCAGCGCGAGCGCATAATTCGTGCGAAATGGCGAGATAAAAAATTAAAAATGAAAATACAGGAGGCGCGTTCCGCTAATTACTGCGCTTTTTACACGCCGGGCGTATTCATACACTCGTTTGGGAAGAATTATTGCTCTGTGCAGCGCGGCCGCGCAAAATTTCTGCGAGGCGCGTAGCGCTGCACCGCAGTCGCTCCTGATTTATCGCACGCGTCTTGTTGAAGGAGCCGCCGCAGCGCCGAATGGAATTCCCCTTAAATGCACGCTTATATGGCCACCAGCAAAAGGTGAACGAGGGGGAGGCGCTCGAATGGCCGCAATTTTAGAAATAATTTGGCCGTCTCCGAAGAGTTTCCGGTAAATTACAAATCGATTGTCAACGGAAGAATGAATCGCCCCCGCTACTTGGACGCAGGGGGCATTAGGGAGTTATTAGGTTGGAGTGGCCATTACGTCTTTTTAAGGCAGACAAAGATATTTAAAAGTTCCATTCATCGGCTACATCCCCAGCCATATGCTCTGCTGCCTCAACTGCATTAAAATGATAATCATAAATGAAAATACTATCATTCATACTTCTAGTAGGTATTAATAATTCACCGCAGTACAAAAGAGATATAACAAACATGTTAAAAATACAATTACCATATCAAGATAAGCAGCAAAATCATATTTTTATATAGGAGGTCGTCGAGGTGAATTCAGAATTTTTTTAGATTAAATTGCGGAAAACCGAAAAGCCGTCTTACGCGCTTGCGTAATACCCTATCAGGTAACAGCATGTTTTCTCATAATCAACAATTTACAATTATCGACAAAATGAGCCGAGAATACAAACGCAAAGCTGCTATACCCGAATCACTTTGCATCGAAAAATCTCCGACAGAAATTATTGCGTGGTTTAGCTAAAAAAAAAAACAATTTACGACGTAGCCAATAAGTACGGTGAATTGACACTGGGAGAAGGTAATTGTTGACAGCAAGCCATCTGAAGAGAAGTAATGAATTCGTCACGAATTGAAAGAGAAGATCAATCTGGATAGTGTGCTGTGGACTATGACTGAAGAACCGCCAACTGCTGACTAAAAAAACAATATGAAAAGTAAGCTAAAGGCCCAAGCACTGTTAAACGACATCAAGCGCGACAGTGCTGAATTTCTGAGATTTTTTGGACGAAAAGAAGTTCATTCAAGACAAGAAGAAAAATGCCAAAATAATATAAAGTGCTGAGGCTTTTCAACAGTGAAGAGAACACTTCTTTGAGCTGCCGCTGGGCAGGAGCACGTATTCCAGCAAAACTCGGCTCATACCCATAAGGTAAAAAAGACCTAGACACAACAATTTACATTACCACTGGTCGTTCCCTGGCTTGTGGTCACCCTCTAGCCCTGACTGCAATTCCGTTAATTATAACGTGTGGGACGTGGTTGAAGCGAACGTCACTGAGAGGCATCGTAACACCAAGGACAGCTTAAAAGCCTCCATTATGGAGGTAACGACACATACAGGCATAAAGAAGTTGTGATAGTGCTCCGTTACACAAATTTATTTTCCTAAATTCTGTCTTTATTAGTAAGCAAAAGTTGGTGTAAAGAAATTCTTTCTCTAGTCGGGAAGGGGTACACTGCCATTATAATTACCATTCAAACTATAAGAATAAATCTAATAGTAATCTTTTCTTCTAGTACGTTTAACTAATATTTGGTCAAGCTGAATGTTTCCTGTGGATTTTGATGGTACGAATCTAAACTTATCTTAACTTCTTTTTCTACTCTTATATAGACGCTATTAGCATGTTTCTGATCACACATTTCTTGTAGTACTATGAGCCATGTTGGCTGTACCCCGGGCAGATAGCTAGTCTAATCCGTTAGAAGAAGGAGAATGTACTTCATGACCGGCAAACATGTTTGTATGACGGTCTGGCAGCATTTAACGTTTGCCGTTGCTTTTGATCGTGCTCTCAACTTTCCTTAACTGCTGTTTTATTTTGTTGCTCTGAAATCTCTTAAAACGATACTAAAGTTTGATTTAGAGAAGTTAGAAGCTATGCATTTTCTTTGTCGGTGTCACCAGAAGCTTAAGAAAAGATAGTTAGAGTGCAAGTTGATTTCGGGATGACCTAAACTTGTTGGTTTAGGTCACGCATCGAGAAGGTCGTGGCGCTTGATGGGAGCTACATTAAATAATAAATATGATTCCCATACTATTTTCTTTAATTGTACTAAGTTTATGTAAATTCTTTTAATTTTTCTTGTATTTTTATGTAATTTTTATTGTTTATTTATTTTCTGAATTTGTCATGAGACTGTAGTACAAATTACGAGAAAATTCTGGACTAATATACATAAGTGCATGTGAAGGTCAGCTAAAATACAAGTATACCTTCCAACTTTTATTATCGAAGAAATTTCTTTATATTTAAGCAATAAGTGCCATAATGTACAATTATTAATGTAACTCTAATTATAAGTTGTCTTTATCTTATAAGAAAGCTTTGCATTCAAAATTTTCAAAGGTTGTTGAATAACCAGTAAAATCGGTACATTCCTAAAACTGGGTATTCGTATTTTTAGACTTTTGTTAAGATTTTCCTAAATTTTACATACTACTCTGGAGATATACATGTTATTCCGAAAAGCATTATATTAAAAACCATTATCTATCCCACACCCATTATCCCAAGTGAAATAATTAGTGATTATTCCGTAACTTCAACTAGAGTTCAACCATTCTAACCTGAGAAAATGTAATTATTAAACAGCAAAATCGCATTAAGTGTAACTTCAGTGTCCACTCAGAAGGTACTAAATTATAACTATTAAAAATAATAACCATTAAAATGTGTTACTATTTACAAATGCGACCAACATAATTAGAAAAGTCAAACGTTGAAACTGAATTTAACTTTATAAAAATAAACACCTAATTCTTACTTCAGCAAACTGATTTTTCTGGACAATGAAAATAAGTATCATCGTCTGATATTTTTCGGTGCTAAAAATAAGGAAAATCTTAGCACTTCATAGAACCTTGCAAAAATAAAATTATATTGCTTTCGAAAAGCACAATAAAAAAAGAAAAAAATATGGCTCAAATACTTCCACTCCAAATATTTTTTTTGATCTAAATAAAACAGAAAGAGCTTTTCAAATAAATGTGAGCCATCAGTTAGATATATCAGATAAATAAAATAAGAAGATATTTATCGCAGAATCGATATAAAAGATCTATGCATATTATTATTGACAACTAGAGCAAACCTAGATTTATTACGTTCTCTCAGTACTTTCGAATTGGTATCCAGTTATGATACATCCATGGTGCAATAAGTCGTAATAAAAAATTTTCAGAATTTCGCGCACCACCTCTAATACGGAGCAATGTGACAATCAACGCGCCTTAGACGATCGCCATTATTAGCCCTTGTTCGAGTAAACGCAGATATTCAATTATTATTAGTGACTGGGTAGGCCACCCGACAGGCATCTGAGCCCAGGACTAAACCCCCTCCACACCACAACCAAGCGTCGCGACCATGTCGGTACTACATATAAAGTGTCCATAAAAGTTTTTCAATCTTAAAAATTAAAAACTAACAGATGCTAAGTTGACAGGTTGCTAAGTTTCATCAGAGTTCTAACAAAATAGAAACAGGTTTTTATAAAACATTTTTCAAGCGCTAAACAAATTCTGTCTTAAAATCTACAGATTTGACAAATAAAATTAATTTTAAAATCCAAATAATGTCTCGTTTTAACCGAGCCTTGCTTCTGTTTGTTGCATAAAACAGTATCAGATTTCATATATACTAAAAGACTCTTTAGTGCAGTTCCAACATATCCATTGGTTAACATTCTTACAACCAATAGTAGGCATTTTATAAGGCTCTATATCATTTAATTTTTTTATTTTTATTTCTGATTTATAACGAGGTGCTATGGAAGCAAAAACGTGCGGAATTTACAACATTTGAAACCAAAGATGCCATTTTTAACTTAGACAGTCTGTTCTAAAGAATGTACAAGAAAATTGCTATATTAACTAACAACTAGCAAATATTTCAGCTAATTCTAATTTTAGTTTTATAACTATAAAATAAATAAAGAAGAAGAATTTTGATTGATGTGACAATAAAAAATGTATTTAAGTTATAGATGATAGTAAACAAGATGAAATATAAATTGACATATATTCAATAAATGGCGTTTTATTAAAGAATTAAGAAATAATATTACCAAACAACACCATTTATGGTTCATCATGCATTAAATAAGCGAAAGAACTTTGTTAGCACTTGAAAATTTTTGATATTTGCACATACTGAATGAAACAAAGTTTGATTGGAGTGATGGAGTTCTAGTTGGATCGCTTTAAAAATGATTCGCTTTTTTATGTAAATCTGTCCAAAAGCTTATATTATTTTGTTATATAAGCTAGACTTATTTATGACTATGTTATTAAAATCCCTATAGGACTACAACTAAAATAATATCAAAAATCCTTTTCTATCTCCCGTATTCTCATATATATCATATCCATGTTTCTCGAAGAAATCTCGATAAAACCAAATTATATGAAACATTCCATAATCTCAACTGTCTGGTCAAATTCTTGAGGAAGGTTTCAGTCTTACACTAAACATATCGTATCCCAGACAGAATCCTCTATCACAAATTTCTGGGATAACCAAGGAAACGAGACAAGATGTAACTAAAGTGTTACATCTCAGTTATGTTATTTAAACCCACTATTAAACCTTCCCAATCCCTAGAAAGTCTAAGACAAAACAAATGTTATAATCTAATCGGTAGAGAAAAGCAACAATCTAACAACCTACATTAAAAATAAAACCAAGAACCTCATTATAAATTCAAATATACCCCCCAATACAAAAACATTCCTCATACCTCGACAAAAATCTTCAAGAACCCCAAATTTATGTGGTCTTCAAAATTTAGAAGAAAAGCACTCCCGTTCGTCCAAAATTTCTACCACGTCTTAAAAATTCTCAAATACTTTGCCATACGTAAAGGCAACATAATAGTCAATTTTGATGTTGTCTCTCTATTTACCAATATTCTCATCTATAAAACTTTACAATTGATTTGCAGTCTAGAAGAAGACACGTTCGTAATAATTAACAACTCCCTAAGTAATACTCATTTTATTATTCAAAATAAATTTTATCACCAAACCAATAGTGATCCCATGGGTTCGCTATTTTCATCAGTTGTAGCAAACCTTTATATGACCGATTGTCGTTTCATTTAAAATCTACCTCTTTGATAACGCATGTTGACAACACCTTTATTATCTGAATTTATGGACAAGATACGCTTTCTCAGTTCTACTTTTACTTAAACAAACTTTATACCAAGATCAAGTTTACAATGGAATTGGAAAGAAACGCTTTTTTTTCTTTCTTTCTGTCTATATCAAACTTATCTATACTAATCATTGTTTAAATGTTAAAGTTCACCAGCACCTTGCTCAAATCTGCTTACTTGCACCCCCTTGTTATTATTCAGCATTAAAAACCGACCAACTAAAATGAAAACTGTCACAAAATCTCTAATACAAAACGGATATTTCAAATCCATATCATCAAGAATATTAACAAAAAATTCCAAAATTTACAATCTCTTCGACCAAGTAAAAGCGTTCTTTTTTGAAAAAAATTTCTCTATTCGACTTCACGAACGTTGGCTTAATCTTTATTGAATGCTCTGGTGTAATGGCACAAGTGCCCACTTCACACCCTGTATATAAATTCTAACAACAACACACTGCAAAAATTTAATTAAATTAAAATATAAACTATAAGAGAAAATGTGCCGTAATGTCTGATTGGCTAATTTAGCATTATATGTTTTTATCACCTGATCGTCCCATCTGCTCTCTGATATGCTAGTGTTTGGTCTCCATATTGTTATCCCCTCCACATCTTTATTTGTGTACATACCACCGCATTCTTTAAGCTTTATAATTTTAATAATATCATTATTTTTAAGTATTCATGCAACTTCTGCAAGACAAATATTCTTTTTTAAATACTATTCCTCTTGTTTTGCGTTTTTAAGAATATTTCATATACAATCACTAATATAATGGCCGTTTTGTACATTTTTATTTTAGTGTTTTTCTTTCTTCTATAAAACACTCTAAATTTTGCCTGCATTCTTCGAACTATTTTCACTTTTGTTATTAATCATAAGACACAAATATTTGAACTTCTCAACTACTTCGATTTCAGTTTCTGATCTTTTTGATTGTACTTTGTTTATTTTCATTACTTATTATTATCTACTTTGTTCTTTATGTATTAATAATTTTCTTTACATATTTGTTTTTTATTTTCTACACGACCTTCTCTGGACTTTTTTCGCTATTACCGCTATGACTTAATTTAATGTTAAACAAGCTGGTCTACAGCCTGCCTCTTTCCTTACACCTAAGTTAATTTTAAACTCCGCCTTTGGCTCTTATTATTGTTCTAGACACTCCCATTTTCTTCATGTTATCTATTACAGTTTCACTTTTTTGATAATCAAAAACGGTTTGAAATCAATATCTTCTTCTTTAACCCTCATTGTGCCCAGTGTTCCTCAAATTCATGTAGCCATGTAGCGCGATTCTGTGCGACTCTCATCCATGGCAGTCCTGCTACTCTCTTAATGTCGTCTTGCCATCTCATTATTGGCCTGCCACGCTGTCTCTTGCCTGTCCATGGTCTCCATTGGAGGATTTTAACGTTCCACCTATTGTCTTTGATCCGAGCTGTATGTCCTGCATATTTCCATTTCAATTTCGTCACTCTTTCCA
This sequence comes from Sinelater perroti, assembly GCA_036346155.1. Classification (NCBI taxonomy): domain Eukaryota; kingdom Metazoa; phylum Arthropoda; class Insecta; order Coleoptera; family Elateridae; genus Sinelater; species Sinelater perroti. Next base: position 17,486,306 of record JARFIY010000046.1, read on the forward strand.
CTACATCCGCGACCCCAGTTCTATCTCTTATCAATTTATTTCTTTTTTTGTCGCGTAATGTAATTCCAATCATTGCTCTCTCCATTGCTCGCTGAGTGACTTCCAGTTTTGTTTTACTTGTTTCGTTAATGTCCATGTTTGAGCGCCGTATGTCATTATGGGAAGTATACATTGGTCATATACCTTAGTTCGCAAGCGTTGGGGTATTTTGTTGTTTTTAAAATATAAGCTAGCTTTCCAAAAGCTGCCCACACCAGACGTCTTCTTCTATCTATCTCGTGTTCTCTGTTTTCGTTCCTTAATGTTACAGTTTGTCCTAGATATATATATACTCGTTGACATTTTCTAGGATAGTTCCATTTATGTTTATTTGTGGGTTCTCAAGACACATCGTCTTCGTCTTATTCAAATTTACTTTTAGACCTATTTTCTTAGACGTTTTTTTTAATTCGTTTATCATAATTTGTAGGTCGTCTTTGTTGTCTGCAAATAGAACTACGTCGTCGGCAAATCTTAAATGATTCATTTTTTCCCCATTTACATTAATACCCCTATTCGACCAGTCCAGATTTTTAAATATTCCTTCAAGTGCCAAATTAAATAATTTTGGAGACATTGTTTCTCCTTGTCTAATACCTCTATTAATTGAGAATTTATTACTATATGCATGTAATTTAATTGTTGTTGTAGCGTGTTTGTATATATTACTTATCAGTGCTGTATATCGGGAATCTATTCTAGCACAATTAAGTTCCTTCATTATTGCCCAGTGTTCAACGCAGTCAAACGCCTTCTCATAATCAATAAAAGCCATGAACAAAGGCAGGTTATATTCGATGGATTTCTCGATTAGAATTTTAACAGTAAGTAAATGGTCACAGGTACCATATCCCTTTCTGAAAGCTGCTTGCTCTACTGTCTGATAATCATCTAATTTTTGTGATAATCTGTTAGTCAAGATCTTTGTTAACAATTTATACATTTGAGAAAGTAGGCTGATAGGGCGGTAATTTTGTAATAGTAATGCGTCCCATTTTTCAAACAAAATTACTATCACGGCGTTATCCCAGTTATCTGGTATTCTCTCTTGTTGTAGGCACATGTTAAATAGGATTTTTAGCTTGGGGATTACTATTTCTTTGGCTTCTTTGATCATTTCTATTATTATATTATCATCTCCCGGCGCTTTATTGTTTTTCATCGTCTGCAGGGCATGCAAAATTTCGTCTTCACTGATCTCCGGCATATCCTCAGATCCTACATTTACTATTTTAGAATTCTCTTTGGCCCCTCAGGTTGTTTAATGTGCGACTCATATAGTGTTTTATTGTATTTCTCCGTAGTTTTTAGGATCTCGTCTGTGTTTCTTATTTCTGTTCCGGCGAAGTCTTTCACTACAATGATTTCTCGTTTCCCATACTTCAGGCACTTCGTGCTTTGTTGTCCTCTATTACTTGCTCTATTTGTTCTTCATAGAATTTTTCTAAATCTTTTCTTATCATATGCCTCGCTTCTTTTCTCACTTCTCGATATTCATCAGTTGCATATTTTCCTTCTTTATATAACTCTTCTTTCTTCTATTTTTGTTTTGTTTGTTGAGTAATTTTATTTATCTTTTGGCATGTCGTCTTTGTGATTTTTTCCGACGCTTCTGTTAATGCTAGTGTCAGATCACGAGATATTTGGTTTAGATTGTTGTCATTATATTCCTTTAATAGCAATGATTGTCGTATGTACTTTTGATAGGTTTCCCTGTTTTGTTTGAATGTCTGGGCATTTATCGTTCTTTTATATCTATATTTATAACTGTTAAACTTTTGAACAGTAACCTTTGCCCTTACGAGCCGATGGTCGCTTCCCGTGTTAAATGAATTTAAGACTGTGACATCGTTATGCTTAACTTTTTGGATGAGAGTATATAGTCAATTTCATTCTTGGTCTGCCCATTTGGGCTTATCCACGTCCACTTGCGCTGGGCTTTTTACTGAAAAGGTGTTCATGGCGTACAATTTTGATCTGCCAAAAGCTGCTAGCATATTTCCTCTTGGGTCTCTTTCGCCCAATCCATATTTTCCGATGTATTCTTCCTCCTCTTTTATATGTCCTATAATCGCATTGAAGTCGCCCATGACTATATCAAGATTAGACATTCCCTCTTTCCTCGCATTTATAATGCCCTCGTATAATATTTCAACATCCTCGTCAGTATATGCCGAAGTAGGTGCATAAACTTGTATTATTTTTATGCGGTAGTTCTTTGATGTTTCTATGATCATATACGCTACTCGTTCAGATATTCCTTTGAAGCTAATAATATTTAGAAATCAATATAGATAATTTAAATTCCAATGTCACATTAATAGGGCTTCTCCACTATTTGATATACTTAGGCCTTTTAATCATTTCATTTACAATATTATTTTTCTTTTTTCTTTGTTTTGTTTAAGATTTATAATTAAATAATCAAAATTTTCTCTTTGGGTAATAGATGGTTTACCCTTTCATCGTATCATTTAATTTTTCACTTCTCATCATTAACGCTGAGTTGTTTACACTATTCCTCACAATCTATATTTTGTTTTGTCTTTTAATATACATGTAAATCGTTTACGCTGCTCTTATTAGTCTTTTCTAGAGCTTACTGTATCCTCTATAATTTTGTTCTTTTCTTTTTATTATGTCTGTACACTTGCTTCTAATTAATTGGTTTATTTTGTAGAAGACTTATTTTTCTATTCTTAATCCTGTGAGCCCTGCAGGTTTCTTATTTTTGCAACTTAGCAGTCATAAGCGAACTAGTTGTTCTTTTCTTTTTCTTACTGTTATTTTATTCATAGTATTTTCAAAAAGTGTTTTTATATTATTCCGTTTTCCTTTAATGTTTTTTCCTTATATATGCGCGGCCAGTTTGTTTCTCATTTCTTTTTCATATTATCCAATCTCTCCAATTTTCCATTTTTCTCTTTTAATTAACCTTTCCTCCTACCAACAATTCTTAAGTTTAACTCAGTTATCGCTAGGAGGTGCTTAAATCTAATGTTCGCTCTTCGATATTACCATCTTAAATTATAGTTTGTATCTTTTTAGATATTAAATATCTAAATTCTCGAGATCAACGAAAGGACTTTGTTGTTTATTTTATGAGAAATTTTATTATAGCTGTTACCATGTACATTGCTATTGCTAGGTTAGTTATAACATATATTTTCAATGCCATTTGTAACATTACACACTGTTTCCATGTCATTATTTCGAATGGCCTTTCCTTCTTACGTTTGCATTGAAATTTCCAAAGGCTATAAGTGTGCCATTTTTCACAGTTTTTGCTAATTCTTCCTAGAAGTCATCTTTCTCTATTTCGCCCGGTTTAATAGTTGGCACATAACTTTTATTAAGGTAATATTAGCTATAACATTTTATATTCTTGTTAGATGGGAAAGTCTTCTATTAACCAATTTAAATTCTGGTACTACATCACTACTTCGTATATTGTGCTTTTGCCTTTTCAGCTTACGTCATGAATTGCTAGTATTTCAAATTTATAATCCATTATCTTTCATACCACTTCTTCTTACAAGTGTAGCTCTAATACTCTATGTTTCTGTTCTGGTATTCTTATTTTACCAAAGTTCATTTCCCATTGCCTTATCGTTACCCTCCACCTATTTTTACAATATTTCTTTGTTGTTGGTTACATTCTTTACTTTTTGGGGATTATTCGCTTTCATATTGTCATTTTACATTTACAGTTGCCACATTTCTTTGGGGTCTTCATCTTTGTATGTAACATCAGTCCTGCCTTGTCTTTTTCAGATGCGTTATCAAACTCTATTTACCTTCTTGGATTTTTATCGAATAATTGTTATTAATCCAAATATTTGCCCCTTTAAGATTTTATTTTTCCAAATATTTTAATTTTCTTTAATTTTTTATTTAATATATTTGTTTTTATTCGGTTTATAACTTTCCAATCTCTTGTGCCTCTATCCATGCTAATTATATTAAATAGTCCCTGAGTCTTACTTTTTGTTTCCAGTTTCTCGTCTTCATTGTCCTTCTTGCCTGAAATTATAATACTTCTATTACTTTCGCTTATTTTGCTTCCAAGCAGTTCGATTGTTTCCCATTCTTCCTGAATAACCTTTTTAATTTTTTAATAATAGGTGACATCAAGGAAACAACACGAATGTTTACGCAAATAGGCGCAACTAAACTTTGTTAAAGACTACACGTAGATAAAAGTGTAGTGTTTAAGTAAAGCTTATTTTAGACGATAAACTAAGTCGGTCTGAATCGTTCATTTATTTATTACCTTAAGTTTATTTTGTTAAGTAGTTCTTGTGGTAGTGAAAATAAATAGAGGTACATGAACTCTTCGCCCCTTTTTAAAAAGTGGCAACTGACACCAAAAGCGTTTCCACGTTAAGCGTTTCTTAAACTCACAAGAACAACGCCTTGTCGGGGGCAGAACTTAAAGAGGCTTTTTCTGCGGGTCGGCTGCTAGCAACTTGTGCTTAACTGCACTTCGGACAAATGCCCTGTCCGCAGCCCGGACGAGCGCAAGAAGCTTCCCTCGAGTTCGAAGACGTGCGGCTCCCAAGGCGCCGCCCGGCATGCGTCTTCGGCCGAATTCCCACCCCCAGATATGAATTTAATTAAGCCATTTGTCCACGGCGACTGCAAAGAACCGGCAGAACGAGGCGAAGTCATTAAGAACTCATTATTTGTTCCGTAATTTGCCTGCGACTGTGGGCCCTTCCGAGAAGTTGCGAGCGAATTCGGCAGCCGTAGGTATTGTGGGGCGCCGCACGGTACACAGGTACTTTACGAACCGAAACGGCCGCCCCCTTTGTCATTTCGAAAGTGGCCCGAAAGCACACTACATTAATTCCGCCGGCGCGGGCGGCGCTCGGCGGCGGCGGCGCCGTTCTGCGTGCCCGAATGGGAAGCAAGTGCAATGCAAATTTGTTCGCGGATGCGACGTATGCGGTGCATTTCTGATGGTGACCGTATAAATACAGGGCGCTCGCGACTGTTTCTTTTAATATGCAAACGAGACTGCTGCATCCGTATGTGTAGCGCAGAAATTTATTTGGCTTGCTTTCAGTGTGATGCCATTTGGTAGCGTTAGGGTATACGTAGTGGAAGCATTTATTTAGCAAAGAGCACTTACATCACCAACATCGCAGCAATGATTTACCAACATAATGCAGTTCTGCCATGTCTGTCTCTTTGGAAAATGGGAAACAGAACAAAAGAAATCCGTACGTCCATAACAGTTTCAGCAGACGTAGTATTTTTACTTCTTGTCAAAACTGCAAAACGTTGGTATCCATATGTTAGCGGTATTTCATCTCTTAATACTTTTTGTACTTTCAACTCCCATGAGAATTAGCTACCAGAAGAATCAAATAAAGTAGTATATTTTAACTTACGGCAAAAATTAATATTTTACTTGGCAATGAGGATAGGGTTACTTTGGCAGCATGAAATCTAAAACTCATATTCTATATCCCTCCAAGTAATAGTCGCATTTGTTAAATTTGTTACAATATATTGAGTAAGGTCTATGCAATGTTTCGTACGTCTTTATTGAAGTTTAAATCCTGTGAACAAATGAATTAACAGACTATTAGATAGTGGAGTAATAATTAACCAGTTTTCAGTCATCCATACATATGTAATAGCGGGGATAGAAGAAAATGTGCTATTGTGCTCATACAATCTAAATATAATTCTTAAAACAAATTAATATGGTCTGCTACGTAATAAAAGTATGCCGCATGTGTCCAAGCAAAAGTTTTTGCAAACTCAAACCGAACACATTACAATTCTACAGAACCTACGACTAAAAGAAAGTTTAGTCGAAAAAGTTATAAAATTGATTAATCAAACTGAAAAACATAGCCCTAACTACCTACAGACCAACATCGATGTACGTTTTCAAACATTGATAAAGGAAATCTTCGCCTAGGCAGAAGATAAAGTCCCATCACGTTAGAAATTTCTTCTTAAGATTGAATACCCAGACGCTGCTATTAGATCTAACATAGAATGCACAAAAAGTTAGGATATCAAGACTAGAATTCAATTAAAGTGTAATTTAACATCGTTGCGTCACCTACAAATATATTCCGCTACATTAAATTTAAAAGCCTGTTACGTGTAAAAGAAAAATGAGTTCCTGATCATCTAAATACATATCCTTTTCTTTATATACTACCTTTTGTACCCTTGCTTCTACCAAATTTAAAATCATTACTCACTACCTCTTTTTCCTTATCCCTCAAAATAACTAAGACCCTTCGTCCTCTCTGACGAATAACTTAATAAATTTTTTTATATACTCCATAACCTTAACCTACTGCATCTCGTCTTTAATTTCCGCTCCATACCTTTGTTCGGAAGTTACATTTGTCGCTACTCAGAAATAGTTCAAAGGTTAGATGTCAGGAGTTTAGGAACTCCTGAAATAAAAATAATCATAAGGAATTGGCAGATAATATTTTTGACGGTTCGACTGTGTTGTATTTGCATTATTTTTGTATAATTGACATAATCCAGATACACTTATAGAAATTACCTTCAAAGAAACTGGATCGATGATGACAATTTATTTACAAATGCTTTTAAGTAGTCCACGTTCTAAAGTCTTCCAGGGAAAACTTTTTCTTTCTGGAGTGGCAAGTTTGGATGATTTGCATCGTTAATGAACCATTGCAATAGCAGCTTTAACATAATTTGGTGAAACTATAAACTTTGTAAATAGAATGTGAAAGTTAAGTTTTTAATGTCATAATCACCCATCGTTTCTTCATATTCTTATGTATTGATCATAACAGTAAATCCAGAAAAAAGCTTCAATAATTTCCAAAGCTTTCACGTTGCACGTTACAATCTATACATTCTCCTCCGACATTTTATAAAGCCCACATTTTTGTGTATTTACACATCACTAGAAAACACTTTAAAAAGTATGAATTATTATCCATTACTTCAAGAAACATTTGACAACATAGACGATTATATTTGCTTCATCTTTTTAGTCCTTGAGCGACTTCTCTGAATATAAAGGCCAACAAAAGATTGTTTAAAAAATATGAGCTACATTACATAATTAATTCTTGCACGACAATGCGAGTTAGAGTAAATGTTGAATTAGTCAATTATGTGAAACCGTTTTGCTGCTAAAAACACCCCTCTGCCGAACATGTCAGTGGCGACTAAAAAGGTCGGGAAAAACACGACGCTTGTAAAAGGCGCACAAGCATTCGAACTACTTTTTTTGTCTTGCAGAGGACTTTTTGAATAAGGCGCAAAAAGCAGCACTGCTATCGAAGACGTAACAGCCGTAACGAGGAAAGAAACGTTCGGCTATTGAGAGCCCCGAAATACAAAGAGAGAGATTTCGACCCTTACCGCGAATGATCTGCGTTTACACAATTTGGGAGTCAACTGGGCACAGCACCCAAAAAATTATTCGCGGCGGCAGCCGAATCCGCCTTTGGCGGTTGATTTTTGTTACAATAATCAATCCAATAAAAATATAATGGAATAGAACCATCCAATTTGTATTACAAATTGCACATCAACTACTTTGAACATTGTAGCACACAAATTGATGTTTTTAAGACTTTTAGAGCAGTAATAGACTATAAATTATAATACAAAAGTCCCAAATACAACCCTATGATTTTATTTTAATAACCTTTTTCTATTCCATCCAAAATATTGTTTATTATAGCATACAATTTAAATTTACTTTATAACTTTATTGTGATGTAGCTGGCAAAGTTTGAGACGGTTCGGGGGTAATTATATTTTTCGTAATACATAATTTTACATATTTAAAAATTGTGCTTTAGATTTCTCTTCTGTCTATGCCATTTAACCTTTCAGCACCCGTAGATGTCAGCACAAATAATGTAAAGAAATTCATCTGCTGCGCAGCCACATCGACTGTCTCAAACTACCCCTCTAACTGTTCAACAATTTCTTCTGTTTTGCACATAAATAATAATGTGAATATTATAAATGCAACGTGTTAAGACTAGTTTTATAAGTTGTATTCAATTTAATTTTTTTTTAAATGTTGTATGTCAATTTTCGCAGCTAGTACCATGATCGCTGCCGTGACATCACAGTCGAGCGGTGAACATAATATCTTTAATATGAGAGTTGCTGGCGTTGAGACCCCCGCAGGGCTTGTAAACGTCTAAGGACTAGAACAGGCTGGATTACTCCGCTGCTACGAGAAGGCTTCAGAGGTAAGCAGCACGCACTAGAGTTGCAACGGAAATCAAGTTACCAGAATATCTTTGAATAAATTTTGTTGTAGATAAATAGTTATGTAGTGTGATTTTATATTAGTAAATGCCTGCGTTATTGTGCATAACTGTTATTAAATTGTTATAAGCAAATTAAATATAATGACTATCTTTTAATGCCATATATTTGTATGATTAAATTTTCAATAAAAATATTAATTCACACACCTTTATTAAAATCGCTCATTCAGAATAAAAGTTTGTAAATTAACTGCTTGCAGAGCAGTGCAGTGGCATATGGCGCTTTCAATGCACGTCTGAGGTGACCGCATGTCGACGCGCACGCGGCGCTGCAACCCTGGACTTCCGATGAAGCTCCGCCGTAATGTGCGCAATTAGAAAATACCAGAAGTTGAGCAGCGCAAGACGTGTAATAAACAGCGGGCATGGCAAATTGCATTAGAAAAGTAGCGACAACCAGTGCGCGGCCGGGCATTTTTCGGCACCACCTAGCCAGAAGTGGCCCTCGAACGGTTCCACTAATTGCCGAAGTGGCTAGAAGTTTAATGAATATTTAATCCGGGGATGTTTGACTGAAAGCCAAAAATTAATTATGCCGTTGGAGCACAATGGAGTGGGCCGTTATTTTGCACCCATATTAATTAGTTTTGCGCAAAAGTTTAATGAGAACAATTTGTTTGCGCCTATGCCGCCATCGCCGCCGCCGGCGCTTTCGAAAAGAAAGCGCAGATACGTAAATGTGATTGTCAGGGCGGGTTTCCTAGTCGTCTTTACAATGTCACCCAAAAACTATAACTTAAACAAACAAAGTTTACATTGCAAGCGAGAACATAGAACTTCCATAATGTATAAGCGATAGCGTCGTATTGGTGATAAGTGCAGAAGAATCAACAGATATATAATATTTAAGAAAAAACTAAAATGGTTATATGGTCGACTCCATCTCCAACAAGAAATACTACTCTCTCATCGTTTTTAGTCTCCCAATGAAGTCTTTACGGAGTATCACGTTAACTACGATTATTTGTATGGGTTAGTGACGACCTTAAAGTGCAGCTTATCTCAAACAACTATCTCATGGGATCGCCTATCAAGCAAATGAGCAGCAGTAATCGAAATTGATAGTGATTACGTTACAAAATAATTATTGTTTTCTAATGACAATTAATTTTTCAAAAGTTCTGGATAACTATGCCTCAACCTACTATTTTGAATAAATGTTATCAAATTTTAAGGACTGTTCAGTTTATAACTGTCACAAAGGCATTAAGCGCCTTACATTTCATGGCACAATCAAAAAAGGTTTGGTATTTCTGAAACGTCATTGGGAAAAGGAAGACGAAATTGATATGGTTCAAGATTCTGTTGCTGCAACTTCGGCTATGAAATTACTAAGCAAACAAAAACTTATAGATTCCAAAAGAGACATAAACTAGTGAGAGTGTGTGTGAGAGAGATAGGAGGGGGTAAAGGTCTAATGCAATAATCAAAAAATGGCTTATAATTCTCAAAGTATGGCGAACAGATTTTATTGTTATCACCGTAAAGTACAGATTTGACAATTAAGCATAAAAAATAATGTCGCCCAAATGTCCACCACGACTCTGCTGACATCCAACCATTTCCCATATATGCGGCTTTATATCACCAATTATATGCTTGATGATCTTTTTAGCAATATAATATAGCCTCAGAAAAAAATTTAAATCGCAAGACCGCGGTGTCACCTCTCAGCGAGACAACATGACCAAGAAATTTGGTTTAAAGTACAGTGGGTTTTTTACGTAATGTATAACATGTGGCTCTATCTTGTTGAAACTAAATGTCATTTAAGTTTAAATCGTCGGTGTAATTGAAAAGGAATTCTTTATCTTCCGATAACCTACATCATCGACAGTAACAGCGTTGCATCCTCAAAAAAGTACGTACCAATGATTCCACCATCCTACAATGCACACTAAATAGCGCATTGGTTTTTGTGAATAGCACTACCCCCATAGGTAAGAATTTTGACGATTGTCAAGAAAAATTTGCTTCATCGCTGAACAGCCTATTTTATAGTAGTATAAACTGGAATAATATTAATGCATTGCTGCACCATATGCGTTGAGATACCAACTGTACAAATGTAAACTTCCAACGTTCGCAAAATGCAAACGGCGCGCCATTCAAATTCTACAGTTTAATTTTTATCACCCTATATATTTCTTAAAAAGGTGTTTTTATCAACTAGAAGTTGTAAAACTTGGTAAAGAACTTTATAATTTTTTTCTGAAGACGGCTGCCACATATATGGACAAAATGTTGAGTTCCCAAGTTCCAATACATGTACCAGCATTCCAAACGCAATTTAGACCACCCAAATCCAGATACAGGCAGTTCTAAATTAATCCCGATTTCCTGCGCGCTTTTTTCCCATGTTGTTTGTGAGCAACTTTTAATATCAGCGCCATTTTTCCGATCCCGGCGGACATGTTTCAGCGGCCGCGAAGGGCGCTTCTGCAGGGCAGCTGTAAATCATGCAGGCGGCGGCGGGGTTGGCACACCACCAAAAAAGCGAACTTGTCAAAACGAAGATACACGACGCGCAGCCAGATCTTGCGAAGGAAAAGCGCGGCGCTGAAAGCCGCGACTTACCAGCGCTTGCATTCAGATTAAGCGCGTCGTAAAAGAAAGCGCGAATAAAAAGGCGCTTCATAAGCGATGCCCCTCTTGCCGAAATTTCGGCCAAGAAGTAATCAGGCGAGTTAAAAAGAACCCCTATAAAGCGGTCTTCGGATAAAAGTTTTTGCGACGTCGATAAAAAGAACAACTACTAAACGGAATGTCTATTAATGTGATAGGCTGCGCTCGTTTCAACCCTTCTGCACCCGCCATCTCCGGATTTGGCATAATAGGAACCGGTTAAGGCTTTAATCAAAATACCTCCAATGAACCGTCGACTACGTCTAAACGGCAGTGAAATCGAGACTTCGACTGCGCCAGCACTTAAAGAAGCGAGCGATTCGAACAGATATGCCTGTCAATCGTTAGAGGAATATCCTCACAAGTGAGATTAACAGGGAACCTACACGGCGCATTGTTGCGGAAAATCTGTAAATCGAAACGGTCGCCGGGAAAAAGTAGAGCGCCTGCTGTTGCTCGCCAGCAGGCGCTGGCGCTGCGCAGCGGCGAGGAAGGTATTTCACATGTGAAACAGGATTTACGTGAGGATGCGCGGCTAAGTTCGAATTAAATTTGCGCCAGGTAACGCGGGAATTAATTAGCGCCGCGCTCCGGAATTAAAGCGAGGAACAAAACAACTCAGCTGTCCAATACCGCACGCCGCGCGTTTCGAAGTAATTTCAGCGGGGCTCAGTTTCGGCACGCGCCGGATCAAACGCGGCGGGCGAATTCGGGCGACGGCCCACCTGGCAAGGATGCGAGAATGCGGAGGTCTTCATTAGGCGGCCCTTTATGATTTCCCCGAATTAATCATTAATTTTCTTCAACCCACAAGCACTTGGCGGCCCGCCGTGCGTTTGCAGCCGAAGAGCAATTTTCCGACGTGTTTTTCCGTTGTGCTGAGAACAAAGAGCTCGCTATCTGCTGCGCATTATTTCGCCCTCCCTATTAAAATTTTCAGCGTGCAGCAAAAAATGCCGCGCTGCTTATTTAATCACTCCAACAGCAACCAAGTTCCTGGTGCTAAAGAAATTTTAATTATCGCGTCGTTATTTAATGTTCCTTAACAGGATTTGACTTTTAAAGTTCAGGATGTGTACTTTGTGTTATTTTTCCTTCAACCATATTTCATTTTTAAATTAGCTAAAAAAGCTAGAACTCTGCCATAAAGACAGAACTGCTAAGAAAAAAGAAATTAGTATGATCTCAAAACATTTTACGATGCACTTGCAAGTCAATAACTTAAATTAGTACAAAAATAAACACCAAAAAAAGAGAACATCTAAATATAAATAGAAACCTAATTGCCAAACCCAACTGAAGCAACCCGTCTTCTAGAAAAAAAATGAATGAAATAGGACACTGCACGAACAAATGGCGTATCAAGCTCAACACAGCAAATCGGTGCACATTACATTCATTAAATGCTGTGGAAACTCCCCCAGGCCAGTTTTTCCCACAAATGAACAATGTCAAATACCTAGACGTGCCCCTCGACCAAGGTCTTACCTGGCACTCACATATTTTGGAAAAGCGCTAAAATTACTTAATATTAACAATCTTAACCACCTCACCAACAGACACCCTACATACTGGCCTACGGACAGGAATAAAGTTCCACATCTGCTTGATATTTGTATTACTAAAAATATAACAAAACTATTTAAACATTGAATCATTATAGTTACGCTATGTGTATAGATATTTAATAGACTTACCTCTCTTAAACTGAGTAACAGGAAAATTGGCTGGGATTTATTTAGAGAACTAGCTAATGAAGAACTGAACTTACAATTTCCTCTAAAAACGCTATGCTAAATATGACGCAGTAAAACATCTGCATCGCACTATATAAAATTCTGCATGGGATTCAAATTTCCAACCAAAAATAAACGAGATCCACAATACTCTTCCCACGGCAATAAAAAAATCAATAGCTGAGAAAAGAAGACATAGTTTGGCAGAATACGAGATCCTCTAACAACAAAAGCAAACTAAACAATGTAACTCAAAATTTAAAAGTTACTCTGCAAGACCAAAAAAGCAAGCTATACAATACTAACTTTCAACCCTCTCCGTTACTGAAGCTACGGACTATTCGAAGATTAAAGCAACCGCAGCAAACAGTTCCCCCAATACGAAAACCTGACTGAAATTGGGCTAGAAATGAACAAGAAAAAACAATACATTCGCAGAACACCCAATAAACATCTTTCGACCATTATTTTCTGTACTAATACTAGAGGAAGAAGCAAAAATACAGCACTACTTGGACACATCAGACATTTCTAAAAACTGCCAGAAAAAAATTCAGACTAATAACGATGATATTTAATGCTAATCTAAGAAAGTAGCCTAAATAGTTCTCATACTCAATCGGATAAACCTCAGGAAGAACTATGATCTTACTGCCCTATCAGTCTTTTACCAGTAATTTTTAAAGTTTTTGAAAAACTGTTACTTAAAAGGCTCAAACCAATCCTGGAAGAACACAATCTCATTCCGGAGCATCAATTTTGATTTAGAAAGGGCCATGCAACCATTGAGCAAATCCATAGAATAGCAAGCAAAATTAATACAACCTATGAAGAGACGAAGTACTGTTCTGGTGTTTTTTTGGACATAGCCCAGACCTTTGATAGGGTCTGGTATACCTGACTATTATTCAAAGTCAAGAAGAAACTTCCACACATTTAGTATCAACTGATGAAATCCTAAGTAATAGGCTTTTTCAGATACATTTTCAAAATAAAATCGCAAAACTACACCCTATAAACTAGGTGTGCCACAAGGAAGTGCACTAGGGCCCATTTTTAACAGTTATAGCCACGTATGCAGACGATACTGCAATTCTTGCAACCAATAAAACCTCTTCTATTGAATCCCAAATCTTACAGACTTCGCTCAACAAAGTACAAAAGTTACGAATCTGGCACATAAGAGCAAATTAAAGTAAATCTAAACTATCCTTACAAAACAAGGTGCTATTGTACAAAACCATATTAAAGCCTATATGGACATATGGATTCTAATTACGGGGAACCACGAGTAACTCCAACCTAGAGACTTTACAAATATTTCCGTCTAAAACCCTGAAAATAATTGCGGATAGCCGTGGTACGTTAAAAATGAAGTTATCCATCGAGACCCTCGTTAAAATTAGTGAAAGAGGAAGCGCGCAAGTGTAAAGTATCTTAACGTCTCTAAAGCCACAACAACTCATTGGCAGAGAATCTGCTGGATAATAGCAACACAAGTTGAGAAGATACAACCCACTCGACCTACCAGACCGTTATCGATTTAACTGTGCAATCAGTTTTACATACATACATATATATATTAAGTTACCTTCAAGGAAGCATTCCACTGGAAAAGCATCCTTCATGTAATAATTTACAAGTTTATTAAATTTATGTATTGCTCCTCGGAGCAGATTGCAAATATAAATAAAGTTAAATACAAAAAATCTACTTACTAGAGAACCTAGGAAAAACTCGTTACTTATCTACAACTACCTCTTTGTATAATATAACGATTTGAACTAACATCAGGTAAATGTTGATGTTCTTTCCGAATGTATTCAAGAAAAATTTGACTATAATGTCTTGTTTGTCTTCACACATGGAGAAACGATTCGCATTGAAGCCAACTAACTAACTCGAAAGGTTTGGTCATCTTAAGTCTTTTGCTAGCTAGATAGTCTCAACATTGGCGCGATGGAGAAGTAGCTGTTTATAACTTTTGACAAATTTATCATTGGTTTGGCTAACAGTTTCCATTTTTAGTTTCTCTGAAGGTCACAACTTCTGAAAGCCCAAGCAGCGTTAACAATATTCTTCAGTATTTTATTCTGGAAGCGCCAGATGTCAATATTGACATTTCTGACAAACCCCTCAATTCCATACCATATATCCATAAGGGATTAAAAATCTGTCTAAATAGTAGTATTTTGGTGTACACTAACACCATGGAATGTCTACCCAAGAGCAAATACGTTCTGTTGTACATAAAGTCAAGTTTCTTTTTTTTTTTAACACGCAGCCGAGTGTTCAGTGTAGTACCCAAATTATTACCAGATGTTTGCGAATTTCTTCCTGCTTCTTCGTGGTCAAATTATGTCATGTATTAACTCAAGAACGTAACTGTTGTATAGCAGGTAAAAGGCAAGCTCTAATATACTGTCCTGCGGTACTTTAATTTATTTTATTTGAGGATCAGCATCTTCTTGCTTAATCTTGAACGCTTATTTGAAATGATTCCAATATTATGTGTATGGTCTAGAAAAAAGCTTTCTCAATTTATCCTTAAGCCTCTCGCGAAGCCTGTGCTATACAAACGAATATACTAGAATAAATTGTCTTTCCTCTAATAATCTTTCTTTCTTTTCAGTCTATGGTTGACTAACTTCTTCTAAAGCTAAATTGGTACGATAAAATCAGATTCTTTTTTCTATAATGAGTTTCAACCTTGTAAGAAATAATTTTTCAAACTAAAGGTTTTAGCCTATACGAAGCAACTTTATTGGGTAGTTTTCCAAGTTTAGAGATCATAGTCACCTAAACTACTTTCGATATCTTGTGTACATATCTTAGTCTAATTGAGGCATTGAAAAGATGGTCAAGTTTGCCCATAGCTTTCCTAGAAAGTTGTTTCGCCACGAATCTAATGTTAGTTTTGGGGCCGAAGTTTTCGTTTGCCTCAATTAAAATTTCCTTTGTAAATGGTAAGTCCAATTTCACTTCCTTGGCTAAAGTAAATCTAGGAAATCTTCAACTTCATTTAGTTGAAAAGTTCTTTTGAGCTACTCAGCACATCGGTCGATATTGCTTGTTGCCCATCTGCATTTCTTATTAGTAAATTCTGCGGGAACCGTCCAGAACAAATAGTCAATTTTGCGTTAATTCAACAATTCACTGAGATACTCACTAATCGAATCATTTTAAATTATTCTATTTCTGTTTTAAGCTGTGGGGTAGAATTGTTCGGTCTAGTTTTGGCTGTTGGAGCTCCATATTAATGCTTTGTTTCTTATATAAATAAACTCTCTATTTTTCTCGGGTAGTTATTACGTTTGGTTTTTGCAATTATAATGAAGCTATTATCTCATGCACCTTTTTTAACAAAAGTGTCTGTCTAATTACCTAACTGTTGTTTATTTCTTGAAGAAACTGACAAATTGGTATATTCTTCAGGTTGTAATTTGAAGTTACACCAAGCGGTCAGTTTATTCTAGAGTTAATGTATAATGAAAAAATCAATTATGTGCTTCGAGTTATGAAAATCAATTACTGGGCAATACGTGGGCATTCCAATTAACAGTGCTTTACATTTTACCTGTTTAATTGCTTACGAGCCTTTTCCCTTGGTGGTTGTTCTCTTGATCTCCAGTAGTTTGGTATTGTAATTACCTCAAGTAATGAATATTTGATCATAATTATTTGTAAAATCAAAGTTTTGGTATTTTTTAACATTATGTCTTCGACAGCAGTGCACTAGTTTTAACATTAACGATGCTGGCTTGACATTGCTCTGTTTTATACCCCATCTCTTGAAGATGTTTAATGATTCCTTTATTACGATTACACTCCTTTGGCTGCATTTTCAGGGTGTTTAGAATGGCATATTTTATATTTCTCAAACCTAAACAAGAATTAACTGTTAAAATGTGTCTCAGAGACGAGACTGATATTAACTTATATCTAAACTGTTTGCAATTTTTATTGATGTCGAAAATGTATTTTACTGTAGTTCTCCTGCACAAATTGTTTGTTGCTTTCAAAGAAACTTTCAACTACTACAACAAATCTTTGCTAGGTTGCTTCTTTTTAGATGTAAGGATTTTAGAAAAATCCTTTCAGCTTTTTAAAGATATAAAAAGAGACATGAAACTTGATCATTTAACAAATTTATTCTTGAAAGCAAACTTTATGGGTGAGATTTATGTTAAAACTCCGTCTGAGTACTAAACGTTTTATATCCCTATGTTACCAATCCTTCCTTTGTTTTAAAGATTAAATCAAAATTTTTTCTTTTCAGTATATCTTGCACACATTTTTCATTTGCCAACAATTTTTCCGGTTAATAAAAGTACACACACACATGAAATTATTTCCTTTCCAAACAAACGAAGTCTTATTCAAAAAAGAAATCTCTTTGCAAAGACCGATGATGTTTCACTGCTATAAACACAAGTTAAAATAGAAAACAAAATTTGTTGTCTCCGATGATTTATAATCTTAACAATCTGGCAAAAAAATAAGTTTAGTTCCCGCGTTTTATCATTTACTATTTATTACAACTGAAGCGCAGATAGCTGAATACAACGCACTTCACGAACCTGGCCGGACCAGTGTTTAAGCAATAATAAAAAACAAATTGGGCTGTCAGCCCGCCCTTAAACAACTTCCCGATTTCCATGGTCACTAATTTAACTTCTGTATAAATTTGCGCGGCGTAATAGCCTATTACCAAAACTAAAATTCGGCGCTGGGCCTTTGTTGCGCCTTACAACCGCAAAACGAAAACACACCGGCGCCATTCGAAAAACCCGCGCGGGCGGGGAGACGCGCCGCTAGTTAATAAATTTAATTGAACGAATTTGTCATTGGCGTCATCCCGCAATTAGAGTGACTAATTACACGGACAGCTTTATACCGTAATTTAAATATTCCCTCTGGAATGTAATTAATCATTATACTTAAAGCCGCATTTATATGGCTGCAGATAGGTTCATAGACGCGCGTTGGCTTCGTGATTTAAACGGTAGTTAGCTTTACGGGCTAACAAGAGCATAGCCCGCGATAAAAATGCCACGTCCAATTATTTACTTCGGCGAAATCATTTGTTGCACGTACAAAGACACAAATTCAAAATTTTATAGAATCACAGTTAAGAGTTTCTAGACTATTGTATTTTATGGTTTTTTTTAAGTTTATTACCAGATCAATAGGATTATTGTTATACATGGTAGAGTTAAATATAAATAACTAATTAAATTGACATTTAGGATATTACTACAGCTCCTGTAGGAGTTCCCGTTTTAGTCGGGTGTGGATATTTTGTCTGCCAAGCTGGTATTACGCGAATCCATCAAAAGCATGTATGTTGGCAAAAATTTCTACGCTCTGACAATGATGTATTCTTGTATTGTAGAGATAAGTAGTTCATAATACAGCTGTATATTTCGGATAAACCACCGTGCGCTTATTGTAGTGCAAAGCATTTTGTGTTGAAGCTTTTGGAGTTGGGCTCCATTCAATGTTTTTATTATTGTTTTGAATGGTAGGTAGGTTCAGGGTGCGTTTTAAGATGAACATCTTGGTTTGATACTTTAGAGAGTTGACTTGGGGAACAAGAAAAATATTTTATCAGCCGTTTGTTGTAAACGAGGAAATGTTTGTGCAAGAGCGGGACTTCGTGTTAAAATCGTCGGCAAAAGTTGTTAGAGTGGCGTTGATTGAAACATAAATATTAAACAGCAATAGTCCCAATACATTATCTTATGGAATTCTTGCTTCTATGGTATTAGATTCAGAAATGGCAAGATTAATTTGATGTCAAATATTCTATCTTCTAGGAAGATGGTTGTTTAACCTAAGTAATTTACTCTTCAAATCAAATCAAATGTAACATTTCTTTCTTTCTATGACTCCAGTAACTAGCTGTAACTGATGTTTGCTCGAATACATTCTTTCAAAACCAAACTGGAACGGCATAAGCATATTAAGTGATGACACTTGGACAAAAAAGCGAAAACAGTTAGCCTTTTCAAATACTTTGAATATTATGGGCAGCAAACTGATCGTCTTGTAACTGCCAATAACTTATTTATTTTTTATTAATTTTGGAAATAGTAGAATGTGTAGAAGCATGCTTCTAGGTTCAAAGAAAATAGTCGATTCTGAGACACGTGTTAAATGTTATATTGAGATAAACTAGGACTTTCATAGTTAATTGTGCATGTACTTATTTTGTATTAAATTATAGTTTTCTATGAATAAATCTGAGTTCAGAGAGTGATGTAATCTTCATAGGCTCAATGATAATAAGTAAGTTATGTATGCCATTTGTGTTGAGTTGCAGATAACTACTGTTGGAAAGACGTTCGTCGAAAGCTGTGGCTTTTCCTGCATCTGGTCCTACGCTTAAGGTTGAAATCTCCCATTTCGGTTTTAATGTTCTCTTTGTGTCTCTTTACATATTTACATCTACTGGCTCTGTGCTTTTAGTATGCATTTATCTTTGACGTGCCCAAATCTCTTTTTAATGCGACATGTTAAGCAATTTCAGATCTTTTTTGTCAGAGCTTCTTTGGCAGAAAAGCATGAGGCCGGATGAGTTTAATCGTGTGCGTTGTATAATTGCGCGTTAAAAGTGGTAATTTACAGCCGGTACTTGTGCTGTATGGTAGGATCTGGCGGACCTGTATTAACGTTTACAAGATCATATTGAGAGTCCCTTTCCCCACGGAGCTTGCAACTGCCCAAGCCAGCACCAGTGCCTAGTAGCCACCTCTAGCCCTCCTGTCAGAATTACCAGCCCATGCTAGAAATAATTCCTCCCGGGAGAAGCAATCCTGGTCATACAGACAAGAAATCTGTAAAAGAGAATCAGGTTAATTTCGATAAGCAAACAACGTAGAGGAGAAAATCTCCATCTATCCCGTTATAGGGCTGGTTCGGTACCACTTCTATCTTCTAAAGGCAGATAAGCCGCTTCGTACCATCATCCGAGGAGTCTCTGAAGAAAACCTTCTAAAGTACGACATCCCGTGAGGAGTATGATTTAGGGCCCACGGCACCACCCCACGCCATTCATGTTTCTTAAACTTGAGCGGAACTACAAAGGAAAATCTATTTTGCATCTGCGAGGCATTCTTGAATTGAATGTAACAAAGACAAGGAAAGCAGTAAGCCAGTACCACCACTGCCATCGCTTTAGACACATACAGACCTACTGTAGTAGTTCGGTGAGGTTTGGAGATCTGCTACTTGCGCAAACTTCCAATGATTCCCATCGACAAAGCTTCAGGAGATGCGCCAGCTACAGCCCGAACACCGCGACTGGGCAACCATCGCCAGATAGTTCTAGAACGTGGTGATTTCTCTGAAAGCCGTACAAAAGATAGCCGTGTCAACCCAAAATGCCAAAAACTCCTTCAAGGTTGTCGCGGGGATAATCTTGCACTGAAGACAACTAAGCCATCCTCGACATGTTCAGTAATTTCTGAACGCCTAGACAATCATTAGCTTCTGCCACTCTGAAAGCTCCTGAAAGGCACACTAGCTTTTAACACCAGAGCCACTTAGAAATGAAAAGATAGAGGATCGAATTCCGAAACCTTGTATGCCAAAGATATAAACGTCAATGTGGGTGTTTTATTATTTACCATTCTCTTCTTTCTTGCTCTTTCATTTTTATGAAAATTATTAGATTTTGGATATTTTGGAGTACTCTAAATTCTACAATTCTGAGTTAGTTTGGTGCATCGTACCGTCTGGCACACTCTCTTAATTATCGTCGTATAAGTTAACTTATGGCTCGATCTATGTCCTCTGCAGTTTCTAGGTTAGTAGAAAGGATTGTAAGTACTAATCTAGCTTAGCTTGAAATTTATTTCAGATAATTGGTCCAATAATTAGTCAAGGAATGGGGTGTTTTATGTGATCAGAGTCAAGCACATAATCATATTTATATGACTAATAAGTGTAATATGTGGTGGGTATTATGTGACAGTGATAAATTTACAAAGTTTGTTTTCACTTTTTCTGAAAATATACCACAGATTTTCCATTTTACAAAAACTGTGCATTATTTTACCAATTAATGCAGCAAATATGTGTTACCAAAGTGCTACTTTTATTAAAGTCATATACTACGAGAAAATAAGTAGTAACTTGTGTCCTGATTAGCAAAACTTTTTACTAATTAGCAATACTGCGCTTTTGACTTATTTTTTTTGAATATATTGCGTACATCTACTCAAAATATAAATATTAGTATATTGAGATTTGCACTGGGAAATTTTTTAGTGTTCTTAGAATACTCAAAACTCCATTTCTACACTAATTTACTATAAGTATAATACAATTTGATCAAATAGTTATTTATTAATAATCAGCGAAGTGATATGTTTGTCTTTATTTACTTAATTATTATTTATCGAAAACTTGTTCACGGGTACAAATTTTAATATAGACATAAATATGTTACATATATACAGTAGCAGCTTGCTATTATTATGTAATCTAATTAATCTCTTATCTTGTTATTTACAATTCTCTCTATTTCTCTCCCGTGCTCTTCTGTTTCTGTGTGTGCGGTTGGGTGGGTATTTGAATGCGTGCGTGTGTATAATTATATATTAGGTTTACGAAACTAAAGTACCTTTAATTATTAAAATCAATTAATTGAAAGACAAAACAAACACAATTAAGATCATATAGCACTTTAATAACGAAAATGACCATAATAAAGGGAATTAAACTTTATAATTAGTGAGATAAAGAGACAAATTAAAGTATGATTCAGGTATAATTATATGTTTCTAAACGGAATATTTAATTTTGGCAAGATTATTTAATTATCTATCCAGTAAAAAATTAATTAGCTTTTTTCATGCGTTTCAGAAAATGATAAATTTTAATAACAATTCTGTTGATATTTATTATTGGTGTATATATGAATCTTTGTAAAAACTCACAAACAGTTTTTGATTGTTCTAATCACAGTTGCAAATAATTCCTTGTAAATAAATGTTGACGTCCAAGTCTTTGCCACTCTACGTTTGGAAAATATGTTTAGTAAATTTTCCGCGTAGGAAAGGTCTATTCTTAAATTATTGAATTTTAAGACCATTATGTAATTGGTCACCTGTAGACAGTTTTGTTCTGCAGCTGATGAGGTTATTGAAACTATAATGTTATCTCAAAGTTGTCTCAAAGCAGTTTGATAGATCAGTAAAAAAAATACCCACGCCTTCAGACATTAAGAAAATCAATTGTAAACACACGTGCTTGGTTTTTCTTAAACTTTGCCATTACTCTCTGTGGGGTAAATCCAAAAGTCTCCAACGTTCAATTACATCTTTTTTGTCGTTTATTACGCACTTGCCAGGAAATAGAGCAAATCGTGTTCTGGTATTTTCTGTTAAACATCCTGAATAATCTAAAGCAGAACAGGAAAACGTTAAAGTGTGTCTTGTTTTCTGAATAATTCTCTTGATTATTGATACAGATAAAATCACAGCTTTAAACGAATCCAAAGATCGTGGTTCACAATAGCAACCAATTGCTGAAAAGCATCCATCACGTATGTAGTTTTATTCTTCATATTCGTCTATCTTAATCTAGTCTGCTGCAGATTTTATTCAATATCGTAAACTAAGTGCCCTACAACATGAGGGCAAGCATAGTATATTCCACACATCTTTAGAGAATATGTTGACTTCCCCCTTCGAAAAGATTAATTCATTAATTATGAGCTGGAAATTTACTTTCTTACTCTTAGCAAAGTTCAGCAGCACATTTAATAAAACTAATACTATAATTGTTTGCTGTAAATAATAATTAGTGCAGTAAGGAACTAAATGTAAAACTTCACATACTTTAAAGTAGTTTTGAAACAAACGATAAGTAAAAGCGCATGAGATGAATCGATACAACTAAACCAATGTTAACTACCAAAAATTGATTGAAACTATATGAGCTATACTCACAACTTAAACTATTTTACAGGTGGTATAAAAAAATATTTTCATGGAATTAAGTTCTTATATAAATTACATATGATTTATGTGCTTTCAAACTACTTAAAGCAGGAAAACGTAATTTCGTTGTTATTCTTTAACAAAAATGAAAATGTACGTCAAGAAACAGGCATGGTAGTAATAATATAAGTAAATGCATTTCAGATTTATCAGTGATGTCGTAATCTCAGATAATTCAAAAGAAGTATTTAACTCTATTCGTAAATGAGGCTAGAAGGAAAAAAGAGTTGCTAAAATTATCTATTAAAAGTTAAATAACATAATCATTATGTACCCAAGAGACAACAATTAACCAAAGAAAAACGTAACTTAGTAATTGATAGTATGGCCTAGGTGCATGACTACAGCAGCATTTTAATATGAAGTTTAGATTCCTAACCTTGCTTTTTACCGCCGTATTTTCTAGATATATGCTCACGCTATATTTCACCGAATCATTTCAACTTATCATATGCAAGAAGTGGATTTAAAATTCCAATTTAGAGAATGGTTTAAGGCTTATACTCTTTAGCTAATTTATTGCCATGATCTTATTCTAGACTCTATAACAATGTACCCATAAATCGAGTAAGGAACACGCAAGATGTCCTATTCATCTTATTACGCACATTTTAAGTATAAAAGTCTCTAGATAGGTATATGGGTTTTGAGAAGGCCTTTTTAGATCATAGGCGGAGAAAGTGTAGTAAACTTTCCCGAATATTAAATAAGGGATGTGCCGCTAACAGAAAATCTTTTAAAAATTAATATTTAAATTAAATTGTGAAAGTGCAATAGTATAATTTTTTAATACTTAATGAATTACTTAAATTTTATATAAACAGTTTTCTGGCGCTTTAATTGATTTTTATTCCCATTTTATATGTTCAACGTCGAAAAGGGCATTTGTAGTTAACTGGCTTGTTACGTTGTCTGTATTAAAATACCGCATTTTCCAATAAATTGAGCTCCCATATAATTAGTTAATAATTTATTTGCCTTACAAATGACCCTTTTTCTATTATCATAAACTTTAATATTTACATGGGAATATTTACCGGAATAGCTATGAATATTATTTTTTCAGAAAAAATTTATATTTAAAGTGCAGAGGAATTCTAAAAGCAGCTGCTACGTTTTATTTTATATCTTATATTTGGAGGGAGTGGATAGTGAGGACAAGAGCCCAAGAGCAGTTATAGCAGTTATAGATGCCGTAAGGTAGACAGCTTCTCTCTGATTAGAACCACTGTGCTTGGTGAAAAGCCGCATTCTCTTTTGAGGCATCCCTGTTAGAATAAAACATGACAGCCCTATACCAGAAAAGGTCAATAAAATCTCAATATTAGAGCTGGTAACTTTATTTCACTTAAATTCTCGTAATTATAAGATAAGCCTTGGAAAGAACGGATTTAAAGACGACGATCAAGGCAGAGTTAATGGTAAACAAAAACGGGTATATGACAATATTAACGTAGCGACATCAAACAAAATGAAATAAAGTAATGAAGGAGAGAAATATCAATGTAAATGTACTTTCTGAAACTAAAAAGAAGTTCGGGGGACCCTATCTTCTAATGATACTCTATTAATATAGAGTAGAGTATCACAGAAAATAAGAGCCGACGCCGATGTGGCGATACTAATTGATAAATGCTAGAAAAATGCTATACGAGGTTAGAAATATGTCAACTAAAGAATTATAACGATTGAGTTAAGGGTACAAAGACGACATCTAACTATAATGGAAGTATATGCCCCAGTAGATGGCAAGGAAGCAGAAACGCAAAAGCTTCACGATGATCTTTAAAACAAATATAATCGCATTAATAGAAACAATTTTATAATCACAGCAAGTGATTTAAATGCCAGAGTAGAAAAGATGCCGACAAATAAAACAATTGGATATAACTAACGAGAATGGTTTAGAATGATGTCAATTTGCGTCATTCAATAACTTGAAAATAATAAATACATTTTGTTCTGAGGACAGATATTAATAAATACATATAAATAGCTAGAGGAAGAGTATTATATTCAGAGGCGCACATATTGGTTTTGACCACTATTTAGTTAGAAGTGAAATTGTGCTGCCACTCTCTTGGGCAAGAAGTTCTAACGAGATACAAAACAAAATTAGTACACACTAAGTCACTTAAAAGAATTATGTGAAAGCCTATAGAAACATACTACCATTATTATTGAAAATAAGCCTGGTGGAAGGTACACAGCCAGTGTAGTACGTACACGGTCTGAATAAAATATGGAAGAAGGAAGCACCACCGACATTCAAGTTACAGTATACCAAAATAGCAAACACCTTACTTTTCGCTGACGACCAAGCAATTATTACATCTTCAGGAGATAATCTACAAAGAGCGGTACACAAACTTAACGTCCTTTCAAAGGTGTATAATTGTGAAAAATCAAAATCAAAGATGAAAGCAATGGCTTTCCTAGAGAAAAAATTTACTGTATTTTTAAATTCGTAATGCGCCTGAAAAACCCTGAAACCAATTTATTTTACTAATTCTCGTTTTCATGTTACGTCAGTATATACGACGTGCAATCAGAAACTAACTAATGCACCACACATAGTGTAGTAGTGGTGCAGTAAGACTGCACCAAGCAAACTCAATTTATTACAAAATTACCGACAATTACAGGCGCTACGTCAAGCTGGAGGCAATTACAGCAGCACTGATTAGTAAAAAGAGCAGTAAAACGCGCAGTTCCTTTACGACCACAATTTTGGCCGTTCGTGCATGAGCGCTTTGTAGAAGTCTCTGCAGAATTAAATTAGCCCGTCGTATACCGGCTGAAGAATCGGTTTCGACCTGTATTAGGGACAGACCGAATTAGGATGCAATAGGTCTCAACGAACTTTTCCATTCATCATAAAGATAAAAATTTTTTTCGCAGAAATAAATATGTACGTTTATTTCGGTAAGACAATCCGACTTATTAAAAGGCGGAAGTCCGCGTGCAGAAAACTGAACGAATTCCACTGAAAGCAAAACCCAAAAAATGCAAACGGCCGCGCTCGGCGCTCGCGGGCGCCAGCGCCATGCGCGCTGTTGCCGGAAATCGATAGGCATACGAATTTTGAGCACAAAAACCCTTGCACATGGAATACTGATTAATAACGATAAAATCTTGAGCAGGCAGTGAAAAATTGCGGGTGCCCGGCGCGAGTCCGAATATTGCGCGCTATGATACGGCCGCACAATGGGCAGCTGTTTTTCAGCGCACTTCGCAAAAAGCCCCGACGGCCGGCCGATGGGAGATTGTTGACATATGTCTTTTTTGCAGCAAAGCACGCCGTTTCGATTTCACGTTCAGATGGGCGCGCGAATAAATCATATGCTGCTCGCAATGCTACAGCCGCCCCGCGTAATTCAGGAATTATGTTAACACTGCGCGGGCAAGAAGCAATCATCCATCTTCAGCCCTTTCAGTATCTCGCAGATCGCCAAAGTGCACTTTTATTTTTGTCTAGACACTCGGATTATGTTTTCACGCCCATAAAGTAGCAAAAATCTAATTTCGGAAAGGAGCGCTTAAGCCCTACGCGGCATTTCAATTATTCCGGGGATCACAGCAGCTTGTGTTAGTTTCGGACAGCTACTTTAACTATATAACTAATCCAAATTCATGAAATTCTATTAGTTTCCACGTAATATGGGACTGGAAGACACCCCATATGTATGCATTGGGCAAATTTGAAACTGAAATGGAAGGCATATTAAGAGAAAAACAAAGTGAATGCTATGACAAATTTGCTTCATCGCTTCATATTAAATTTTAAAGTGAAATAAAAGTACAGCAATGATTTACTCTTACACAGAAATCCCGCATGATTATAGAACTTTCCACTTTTTACAATGTTGCAATATTGGATTCAAAAATTAGAAAGTTTTATAATTATCTAAGTAAATCAAATATAAAGCAGAATTCATTTTTTAAGTGCCATGAGGTAAATTGAGAGGAACTAGCTTTTGAGAGTTGTAGGTAGGGATGCTGTTCGAGATTTTGGGAAAACTTAAGGTACGCGTGACAATTTTTGCGCGTACGAGATGCAGTTGAAAATAAAGGTCGTAGATTTCAAGAGTTATAACTAATATCATTTTTGTTACCTATTATCACTCCGATTAATTTAGCATTGATTATTTTTCCAGTACATCAGTTTGTTTTTGTTCAATTTTCGCTATGGAGCAGTTTACAATGGAGCAACGATAAAACAGCAGACAGTGCAAAACCTTCGTGCGATTCTCAGGAAAAATAAAGCACCCAACAAATGTACAGTTCCAATACTAATGAGGAAGTTTGAGACGATTGATAAAACTGCCTGGGCGCAGTCCGTCTTGTCAGACAGAGCAACAAATGGCTGTTGTGCAACACCGTGTCGCTGGTTTCTAGAAAATCGATTCGTCCAAATTCGCGGCAGTTGCACATTCAGAAAATGTTGTTACATCGAATTTTGAAGATCCCCATATGCACGCGTATAAAATACAACTAACGTAACAACTTAAACCTGTTGAACCAAAAGAAATTACTGAATTGAAAGAACAACCAATGGTAAATTAACTGGAGTAATAATATGTTAGGTAACAAAATCATAGGCCAAAAAAGTATTTCAGGGTGTAGTTTAGAACTAAATTTAAATTTTTTTGAGTTTTGGCATCGCATGGAATCGGGTGTTGCCATAAGCAGGACCACTGCTTAATCTATTCCGATTAAAGCAATTAATTAGCGTTGATTAGGCAACGAACAATGTGAATATTTTCTTTAAATACTCTGGTCAGTAGCCCCTCTTTTTAACTGGAACTTTCATAATTTATTATCACGCGTACACATGAGATTTCTTACGAGTGTGACGTCCCAAAATTTCAAGACACTTTTTACTTTCATATTGCGATGATAAATGAGGAAGCGATAATGTGAGGTATTCTATAAGCAAGAAGCGACAACGCTGAAAAACTTCCCTCATAGCAAGTAAAAAAATAATTCCAGTTTATATTTGATTCACCTACAGTGATACATTTCTTTATAAATAAATTATCCCTGTATTAGTTTATACAAAAACCCTGAAATCAATTTATTTGTACATAATAGTGTTGCATGGGACGCGGTGGCTCAGATGATTCTCAACAGTTGGCTCCGTCCTCTAGCCGGCGCGCGCGAGTTCGAGTCTCGCTCAACCCATGGGTGCGTGTGAATGTCCTAGAATAAGTGCATGTTAGTGGGCACAATAAGCCCTTGAGGCTGCAGTACCTGTAAGTGCGCAAAGAAAGTGTTGCAAGTGGGCAAAATAAAATTGCAAAAAATCCGGTCTAATAACAAAATCCAGAATACTCATCCATACCAAATGGAGGGTATCAGTATCGGAAGTAAATTTGGACAAAGAAAAAGAAAGAACACACAAAGAAAACGCTAAACTTAAACCTCATTGTATATCAGAAGTAGATAATATAAAATCATTACTCCTTTTCTTTAAGAACATAAATGTGTGTGAAAATTATTACATAATAAGAAAGTGTAAGTTAAACCGCTAAAAGGAATGGTTTATATCAAAATAATTAAAATGCTAGCGGAGAAAACACAGATATACAAGTCAAAAAAAAAAAACTGCAAGTACTCAAAAATCTTCACCAAGAAGCATACATTGTCCTATATTCTATCAAATTCGGTGTATTACAGAGCAGTGTCTTGGAGTATACCTTATATCCACACATCGTGATCCTAATTCTGCATCTAGGAATCTACAAAATCATTTAATTCAATTCAAACAGTGGCAAACAGAATAGCAAATGGGGGCTAATGAGAAAAAATCGACTTATGTACACATTTACGCTGCTGTCACAATGTATAGAAATTAAATTACCCACAGCCAAGTATATATGTCTTCAACTAGACAGAAAACTAACTTGAGAACCCACATTTTTACTAAAAAGTTCAAACAGCTGCATTGTTGGAATTGTCAATAGAAAATAAACTGCTAATCTAAAAAACCATACTAAAGCCCATCTCCGGGTGGTTCTACTAGTACCTCTAATATAGAAGTGTTACGGTAATAGTAAAAGTCCTATGATATATTCCAAATATTGTATTACATGTTAATCTAAATATACCAACGTATCGTGAAGAAATAATTAAATTTAATGCCAAATACAAAAATTAACTAACACAACATCGAAACAAATTTGCAGACATACTGTTATAAGAGGAAGAAAACCAAGAAGATTAAAAAACGATTCAAACTAAACAACTACATGTTGAATATTATATATCAATTAGTAAAAGTACAAAAAATGTCCACTGGAATATTTTTCATCGATGACATAGACATTCTTTTGTGAACGCTCAACGTGTTCTTCGCGAAACCTATGGTCCACATAATTGCCCTCCTGTGCTTGCTATATTTGTCGAATCGTTCAAAAATTTGAAAGAGATTTTACTCTTCGCGATGCAAAAATACCAAGACGTCGAAGTGCAAGAAATGTAGAGGACATTGCTGCTGTAAGAGATAGCTTTGCAGAGGCTCCAAATTTACCAATTCTCCATCGTGGTCAAGAATTGCGGATTAGAAGAACGACAACATGGTGTATTTTGCGAAAAGATTTGGGTTTACACCAGTATAAAATTGTATTGGCCCAAGAACTTCAGTGAATCCAGATTGTCGTATGGATGAGAAAAATTGTAAAACTTGCAAAGAAAAGGGTCATACCATCAAAGATTGTGGTGAAATTTTAAAGTTATTAAAGTAAAATTCCTTAAAATAAAAGCAACAAAAATTTCATGTACCAACTAAATAGAAAAACGTTTGTAATTATGTGTCCTTGGTATGAATTAGTTGAGGATCTAATATAGGAAGATCCAAATAAGATTTGAATCGTACGCCCTTTGCGTTCGGTGATTGTTGGAAATTACCGATTTTGCAGTTCGTATCTAAGTACGTGGCAAAGTCGTTATGGCACCGTATACTGCGCAGCAACGCACAGTATCATACAAGATGATTATTAAAACAGACTACTGAGCGACAAAGCTAATTTCTTTTTAAACTGCTTTGTAAATCGTCAAAATTTTCGCATCCGCTGTAGTAAAAATCCACATCCCAGTCAAAAAAGCAATGCATCCACAAAAATTCATTGTGTAATGGAGGAATAATTGACTCATACTTTCTTGAGCACGAAGCTGACACAAGATGCTAGTCAACTTTTTTTCAATAAAATTAATAATTTGAACTTGAACGACATGTTGTTTCAACAAGATAGAGCTACATGTCACACAGCACACGAAACATTCACTTTACTTCAAATCAAACTTCCTGGTCTTGTTACCTCACAGAAGGGTGACATTGGTTAATCACCGCGGTCTTAATATCTGACCCTGTTTGCCTTTTTCTCTGGGACTATTTGAACGAAAGAATTAATGTCAACAAACCTGCTACAATTCCAGAGCTAAGAGAGCATCAAACGAGTAATTCTTAAAATAGTACCGCATTTATAGGAAGACCTCAAGAGAAGCTTCGCTAAAAGAATTATCGCATGTCAGCGGAGTCACTGAGAGAAGTTGGCCGACATCACATTTTATACGTAACTGCCAAGTCTGTACTTTGCAATGGTAGTAGTAGAATTCAGATTGTTCCAATATTTTGTGTTTTATTCAAGAAAAATGCCTAAAGTTCAATTTAGATCAACCTATGTTTGACAGAGTAGAATGTTTTTTTATTATGGGCACTTGCCAGCACTTCAACCACAATGGCTTATTGTGCCTGCTAACATGGACCTTAAATTAGGAGATCACATACACCCGTGGGTTGAGCGAGACTCGAACTCGCCTGCGCCGGCTCAGGACAAGGAACGATGATCTTGACCACTGAGCCATTACATCCGTAGCTATGGCTTAGTTTATTTTATTTGGTGGCTGAGTGAACGTAATCGACTCTGCATTAGTTTTTACTAAAATAATACCTTGCTGCAGGCAATGCGCCATTTATTTTTTATTACCTAACGGGAATTTGATTTTGAAACGCC
Organism: Sinelater perroti; assembly: GCA_036346155.1. Taxonomy (NCBI): domain Eukaryota; kingdom Metazoa; phylum Arthropoda; class Insecta; order Coleoptera; family Elateridae; genus Sinelater; species Sinelater perroti. The sequence goes on from JARFIY010000046.1 coordinate 17,517,040, forward strand.
CTCGTGCGCACAATATTATAAATAGGCATAAATATCTCCCAAAAATTCTAATGAAGCGCTGCTTAAAAGTTGACAGCTTGAGAGATAAGCGCAAAAAAGGTTTTTAAAAGCCATCTCGGAATTGCTATTAACGTTAATGTTTAAAGAAGTGGACTAATCGGGAGTTTGGCAAGCTAATTTAAAAACTTTTTAGGGCAACGTTATTAGACGCCTCCGAGCCATAACCGGCATTTTTTTAAGTTCAGTTGATTCGTTTCCGTGATTTACTGGCATAACAAATAAATTACAAAACAGCTAAAAGTTTCGTTACGACTTGAGTGTATAGGATGTTCCAAGAAATAACCAATTTTTGCAGATACACTAGAGAAAAATTTTATACCACATTTCTAAAATTATTAAAATCATTTTGAGTTGTTCTTGAAATTTGCAAAGATATTGAAATATAAACTGATATAACCATTTAAAGGAAGTTATAAACACTGTTCAATTTAAAAAATAAGACGACTTTCTAATTTGTAACCCCCGCAAGAAAATCTTTTTCTTGTACGTTGACGCAACGTTCAGTGATATGAGCTCCGAATTTTAGTTTGTTATGTGGAATAGTTTATGTTACAATTTTTTTTTTTTTTAATTTTTAAAATGTCTAATACTGTTGGACAAAGAAATATCATTAAATTTTGCGTTAAAAATTAAAATTGTGTAGAAAGCATTCGGTGATGAATCTTTATCGAGAAAAACTGTATTCCATTGACATAAGCGGTTGAAGAAGGTCGTGAATCCGTAGAAGACGAACGTCGATCTCGTCGTCCATCAACATCAATAACCGTAGAAGATATCAAAATTTAGAAACAAAGTAATGAGAAATCCTCGTTTGACTGCAAGATAGTTTGCTGGAGATGTTGGCATGTCAATAGGTTCAGTAGACGCAATTTAAGTGATGTTTTGAACTTGAAAAGTGTGCCAGCAAAACTCGGCGAATCATTACTGGCTAGTGTTTCGCCAAAAATTTAATAAACATTGCTTCTAAAACACCGTTTTCTTCTGATATGTCACCATGCGACTTTTTCCTGTTCAATCGATTAAAAAGCTTTGAAGTTGAATCGATAAAGCAAAAATCGAAGAAAGTGCTAATGAAAATTTCAAAAAGTGAATAACCCTTATTAGTGCTTTTGATCTAATTAGTTTTGTTTTATTTTTATCTCTTATTTGGGTTACAATTAAAGCCACTTTTCTTTAACACAGCAAATTTGATTCGTCGGGAAACAAAGCCTTCCAGGCAATAGCGCACTTTTGGCTTGTTAGCGCCCCTTGTGCGCGCGATTTGCTTTCCGCTGCCAGGCGTCCGCGTGGCCTAAAACTGCATCGATTTCCGTACGCGTCTCCACCTGATGAACCCTCGGCTCATTCATCAGCCGGGATTTCCTTGAAAACGCATTACCTCCTACGTGTTCGATAAAATTGCCGCGCCGGATTCCGCTTTAGAATTTGTTATCCGCCGCCCTAATTCTGCTCCGAGTGAGATCTGCATGAGCGCGCGATATTTTAATTGGGAGAGGAAGAGCCTGAAGCGCTGGGACCTCGGCCCAGGGTTGGAGTTCCAAAAAGCAGTCGCTCTTTCTGCCTCAACTTCGGCACCATAAAAATAAGGGAGCGTTAAAAGTGCTCGCATAAATTATTTCTGCTGAATTCATTTTCATGTGTTGAAAACAGGAATCATTTTTACACACTAAGCCTCAATTATGAAACAGTAAATTTGTTGGTATTAGCCAATAGCGTGCAACAATTGTTTTCTTCCTTAAATTTTGTATATCAATTTTTGTAGTTAATAATTAATAAATCCTCCAACATCTACAGGAAAGATATTCAAGACCAATATAGTATACACTTAGAGAGTAACTTTTCTGTATTGACTAGTTTCTTCCATATTTCTTTGCCAGTGTTTCTGTTTTGTATTGCTTCTTTTCAATGTTCCCAAGGAATGCCCCTTTTTACCACTGCATCACATCTTCGACCCAGGTTCTTCCAGATCTTGCTCTTGGTTTTTTGTCAGTTGTTTTGTTTTACGTATTCTTTCTTTTCATCGCTCGTCCATTCTCCCATCTTCTGCAATTATTGATCTTTAATATTTAAGTTTTCGTTAATGGTTTAGTTTTTTATTTTCTAGGTATGTGGCGTTGTTTTTTTAGTTCTTTTCTATTGTCTTACTCTTGGATTTTTCTTGTCTATTTTCGTATTTTATTATTATTATTTTACTATGACTCAGTTTTATATACTTCTAAGTTTTTGTTTTTGGTTCTTTTGCCCTTCTCAATGACAACCATGTGGTCTGCAAGCACAGTTATTTTGATTTGTCTCATCTACTAGTACTCTTTATGCATTTTAATTTTTTGCTTTTCAGTAATTCCTCTAAGATTAGCAAAAACAATAATGTGCTCAATATGCACCCTTGCTTTATACATGATGTTTCAAATATATTTGATTTTTTTTTGTATTATTCTGACGTAACGATCTGTATTTTCATACATTGTACTCTTCTTCTTAATAGTGTCTCTCAGATGTTTTCTTTTTAATTCCATCGATAATTTTTTCTATATCGATGAAGCACAGGTTTTTGTTTATACCTTCTCCTATTTACCTTGTTGTTAGTATTGCATCGTTTACCTCTCTATTTGGACCAAATCCAGATTATGTTTCTTCAAGCGTGTCTTTTGTACTGTGCCTCAACATTTTTTCTTCTATTATTTTAGCATATATTTTTGCTACAGTACTCAGAAGGGCTATTCTTCTATAGTTCTGATCATTCTTACTTTATTTTTGAAATATTAAGTTTATGATGGCCATTTTCTGTTCTCTAAATGCAATTCGTTTTATATATTTCTTCGTTCATTTCTCTTTCATGTAACATTTCTCTTTTCATTATTTTGTTCTTATCTTTTATGACGTTTGAATGTTTATCTTTTATATTTTTAATTGTCGCGGTCTTTTTCTGATTAATTTGTCTTAACATGCCGAAAAATAGTATTGATTTTGTTTTTTTTATTTTCTCGCTAAACGGTGCTCATTGTAGTTCTTTTAACTTGACTTTTTCGGTTTTTGTATCCCTGGTAATCCCCTGATATCTTTATTTCTCAATACTTCCTCCATTTTTGTTTTATCTCTTATGCCTCTAACTTTATTATTTCCATCCACCAATTTGTTCTTTTCGCATTTCTATTAACAATTTAAATTGAGTCCTATTTTGGGCTTCCCTCCTACTTACAATTAATGATGCATTATGTTTATAAATCCGAATAAAGAAGTGAGTATGGATCTGATACACATTCTGAGAAGAAACGATGCAAGAAAAACAAACTCCAACATGCAAACTACAGAGCTAAATAAAAAATAAATGTATTCTGAGTAACTCAAATGCGTTCAATAACCACAAAAACGTGTTTAGAAATGTCTACAATTTGCTTTCGTAAGTTTACTTAAAGCCCAACCATTAGCACGATGAAGACATAGATGCATACGCAGCGCCGCACCGTTCGCAATCTCGGTTTCGCCCACACAAAGCCCCGTCCCCAAATCATAATCATTTTTCAGTTACTCAAAAGTATTCGGATTCTAAGCGGCACTGAATTTCGGTTATATAATATTTTACGTCGGTTAAGATTCCTTGCAAGAGCTGGGCCTAAGGCGGATCGACATAAAATTTTACGGCGCTCATATTTATCAGGGGATTCGTATATTTGAGGGGATACTGTGTGAATCCGATGTAGCCTATGGAGCGGCGAAAGTCAGCCATAAATCCGTGTCTCATCGCCCAGCGATTCATAAACAATAACGGGGGACGCCGAGATGCGCGGGACTCGACGCGCGGCGTCGCCAGGAATACCAAACGCCTGTTACAGTTTATTGCAGTCTGCATTAAAATGCATCCGCCCTTAATGAATTCCGCGCGCCACAGCCGCCATCGGCGACCGAAGTTCCATATAAATGACTTCGGCCGCGGCGCGAGTTCATCAATCAAACGAAATTTGCCCCTATGTAGCCTTCATTTATCTCATAGGTTTAATTAATTCCGTTGCGAAATTTTTGCGAATTACGCTTTCGCTGATCTTTCTCAAAGGTATTCCGCGAACGCCGGCGACGTGACACTCCAGATAATTGACGGGGCGGGCATTATTCTAACGACTCTTGTTAAGACCGAACAAATAATAAGGGCGCCAGCGCCGACGCAAATAATTGGACAATTCATTAGGTAGTTAAGTTTCTAATTGCAATTAAATCGGTAGCGATTGGCTGAAACAATTTGCCTCGAATTAAATTAGGGGCTTGGCCGAAAACTTTGCTTAGATTCGCAGTGGATGGCGTTTGAATATGCATGGACGTGTCGAATTTATCAGATCCATGTTTTGTTTGTGCAACATTCAATTTGGACACATGATTAAATGAAAACATCAATCGAAAATAATTGATGTCGTACGATCAGTGAAGTAGAAAATTGGAAAAGAAAAATAATAAAATTTACGTTCCTCATCAGGTATCGATTCTCATTTACATAAGTAAATATATGCGTTTCGAATATAAATTACATCTATATTCATATTTTCATAAAAAGCATAGTGAAGTACACGAAATAAAAGGACAAAACATCATACAATAGAATAGTGTACTCTAAATGACCAACTCTATTAAAAATTTTTGACAATTAGTTTAAACAATTACTATGTCTTGTGCTGTATTGGCACCAGCCTTCTATTTGATTAGTATTAGTTAAAGCCCCCAAGAGGTTAACAGACTTTACATAAAGGGATCGGCGACACCAGAACTACATTCGGACAATTGATCTTCGTCTTCCACAATTATCTTTAGCTTTTCATTTAAACATACATAATTCAAGATAAATTTAACTAAACTACGATTAATTACATTTGAATTATATTGAAAGTAAAAGATAAAATAACTATTTGATATCGTTTGATATATGCACTCGATTTTGTAAATATTGAAAAGTAATTAAATGTAATTAGAATCGTATTTAAGGTTAATAAATGAAAAATTCGCCATTATTCATGATTCCAAATAAAAATGAGCAGAAAATAATAATTATCATAGTCTATACTATTCATTATAACTGATGAAGTTTCTAAACTGAATTCTGCAAAAAGAATTTTTAGCATTGTAAGACTCGATTGATATAAATTTAAATTCAATTTCAAACCATGAAAAAGAGTACATCCTATGAAAAAGTGCAAATTAAACGCAAGTTGGAAATAATACCTCATCGCGCTTCGCTGCTTATATAAAGCTAAACTGAACTCTATGGATCACTTAACACTATTCTAATATGGAGCAAAGTTTCGGATGCATAAAGAAAGAAATTGCGCTACTTTGTGAGAGATGGCACCAGCAACAAAGACACAAGTGAGGTACTTGGTAACAGATATTTTCAGTCACTTTGGCCGTGCAGTTGCTATTTCATTATAATAAAGTTGAGTGTGACAAGAAGTCGGGGAAAGGGGTTGTCTTGTCATAAGATTCCCTTTAAATAAGTTTGGGAATCGATGGCTTGTAGTACAGTACAGAAAAAAAGAGAGAAAACCAGAATATTATGAGAACCTAAAACGTTTCATTAGAACTGATATACAAACATCTATAGTAAACAACATTAGCATCCTATTAACTGTATATAAATGATAATTTCAAAATAGTTTTAGTATAACAGAAAGTGTCATGTCATATTGAGAGTGAAAAGAGTAAATTGACACCAAATAAACATTGTTTTTCGGAGAACGGAGAGAACGTACTATCCATCGTTAAACATTGATTTAAGAAAAAGTTAAAAAGCAGGTAAAATTAATTATGTTCTAAATGCTCAGATATGTTCGTACAAATATACATGTTGATTAAAATCACTCATAAGACAAATTGTGAACCAAAGAGGTATATATTGTGGCCTAATAGGGTAACGTTTTATAACCCGAGGATATCGTTTGAGAAATTTAAATAGTTAAGTATAAAACATATTCATAAATAGGAAAATCTACCAGATGAGTTTAGTGTAGATTTTCATGTCTTATATAAATCAAAATCATTTTCAGAAATGGTTACAATTTTAAATTGGACTGTTATATTCTATTAAATACAAACAAAACTGTGTTACAATTCACTATGGTATCAGAGTAATAAAGGCACTAGGTGAAAGTTGGCAATTCAAAATGGTAAAATAAATTATGTGACAAAGAGTAAAGTAACATTCTTAAACATTTGTGGATAGTTTAGTGTTGTTTGGATCATATCACGGTTACCGTAATGCAAACGTCTAAACGATTTCAGCCCTGGGTATATTAGGCCAGAACGATCGTGGTGTTTTGTAATAAAAAATAAGTGTGTATTTGAAAATACCCTTGTCAACAGTCAGTCGGATTATTACTTGATTTGAAAGAAGCGATTGACCATTAGCACTGTCAAGACCCGACCTCTCATGATCCCCAAAACTAACAAAACAAGCAATGATAAGAGAGACTCTCTAAAAATAAATTCTTGTAGACACTTACCCAAAAAAGGGTTGATAGAATTTGGTAAAAGAATAAGTTCTTAATCAGGTGACTTTTGGCAATCTATTATTTTTAATGGCATCATCACCATCTTAGCAACATTATCAATGTTGGATATGGAGGTATTTGTCGAATCAATTAAAGAATGATTTTTTTATCAAACTGTAAGATATTAGGAAGTTAACGTAATGGTGTGGGGTATCATTTGGTAATGTTAACAAATTACAGTTCAATTTTGTGCGATGCCACCGTCATTATTGCCAAAATTTCGAGTAATAAACTGCTCTTCATATTCTATAGTAACATTCTCGTTAAGAAAAATGTTTTCAGTGAGCATGAAGCCCCTTGTCATCGAATGACATGAAAAGAGAAGCAACACATTCGACTATTGCTGTGCTCGGCACAGTTTTCAGACATAAAGTCAAATTAAAACTGGTGACACATAACAAAATATGGTCAAAAGTTGACGGCAGTTCGCAACAAAGCAAGTTAATAGGAGCAGAAGTGTAGCAAAAGTCAGTTCTAGAAAGCGACAGATAATTTAATCGGTACTGAAAGCATTGTACGACACTAAAAGGAGTTCACCAAATATTAATTGTAGATTTTATTTGAATATTTGTGTAAATGTTGTCACAATAAATGTTACTGCTTGAATTTTATATTTCTCTATTTTACGTTAATTATAAAGATTAAGCACAAATTTCATGCAAACAAACGTAACCATATCATTGGTTAAAAATTTAATGCAAAATCCTAATTATGTTTTAATTCAGGTAATTATTTATTTTTCAACGACGTGAAACTAAATATTGATATATTTTTTTTTTGAAGAGATGATTAAAACTTGACTAGAGCAAAATTTTATTCAAAAATCTGATGTGCATAGTTTACGCTTTGCGTTTAGTTTGTAAAATAATTAAAAACGAATTTTTCACTCGACAAAATGTTCGAAGAATGTTCCTTCCGATTAAGTTGAAATTAATTGACATTTTTTTAATTAAAAAAGTAAATGCGACATGAAAATAAACCAGAGCATAAGCGATGCAAACAGTGGTTAATTGAAGATTATGAAAGAGGATAAAGCTACGATCGCTATTATACTTCATAAGGATAGTTGAAGGTAACATCCTTTGTGTTCTCAAAAGGACTTTAAATTACCTTTATCGCAATACCTTCATTATTTCTGATTTACTTTACTCAACTATAATGATATAGGAAGATGTTTTTTACTTTCTACTATTTTATGTAAGTTTAATTATTAAAGTATCTAATTACAATCAACTATACTAATTATATTGAAATTTAATAAAATACTGAATTAATTAGAAATAAATGGTTTCACCAAAGTATAATATATTAGTACAATTCCTTATTTACTTTCAGTTAAAGTAATGTTTGAACTTCCTAGCAGTTTAAATAAATTAATGTAAATTTAGTTAAACGTATGTTAAATTATACAGATATGTGTAATTGAAGAATTATGCTGTAGAGTACAAAATTATGACATTCAATATCAAACCTAAAGTTGTTCATGGATCTGCTTAGGATTCGAACAAATTCAGATAACAAATATATGACCAACTAATACATAGTGCTTTCTTAAAGGAATTATTTATGGTGAGATAACAGATATAGTTATAGATTGAAAACTAAATTAAAGAGTAAATATGACATGATTAATAATTGCTTAGCGAAAAGCGATAAAATTTAGATTCAATTCAAACATCCATAATCATTTAACAAAGGAAAGTTTAATGTTTAAAATATCTTGAATCAAAAAAAATATTGTGAAGTATTGTCAACAGAATATTTTAGTAATAGGCAACACTACTTTATATATTTATTTACAAGCTAAAGTCTGCAATTAGGAATATAAATACATGTATGCAATATTAGAGCAAAAAGACTTTGTTGAGCAATTGAATTTTCTGTTTTTATTAAACTAAAATTTATATAACGCTATTTTTTCACAATCTCCTGACTTAGAAACATGTTTTTCCGAGGGATAGTTAATTTACTTTAGTAATTTGGCTATCATAATAATAAAGTGATTGTAACACCAACCAATCGTGTATGAACGCTTTAAAAGCAACATAATCGTTAAATAATGGTCCTCCAAGCTCTTCTTTTCGTAATCGAAACAAACAGTAAGTGTAGAGACTGATAGGGTGTTTCAGTGTAGTTTAGAACAACTTATCAATTATTTGTGGAGTTTGAGTCGTATGTGGCCAGATCGTTGTTGAATTGGGAATTTGTGTCTTTTGCAATGATATGCAAATTTTGTTTTGTTCAAAGGTCGACAAAAACAATTTTCCCAAAAAGCATTTGTACAACACGTATGCGCGAGTCGTTTCAAAGGTGTTGTTTCCGAACTCCATCTTAACCTGTTTCATAATTCCTATTGGTTTCACGGCCTGAGAAACGTGATAATTATTTGTACAACGAACGCAAGTACCTCTTGCTGTGATATTGTGAGACCCTGATTAAAAAAGCGACATTGAGAAATATCTTATGGGAGAAATCCCCTTCAAGGGCCCCTATTTACAACGCATTTAAAACTTCTTAATTTTGATTTATAAGTGATTCAGGCAGTTGAAATTTTTTGAATATTATAGCTTTTTTCTCCTAGAATAATAATAAACGCGCCACAATTTTAAATATAAAAGGATGCAGAAACACGTCTAAATTTATTTCGATCTATGGTTTAGGACGGTCCACAGATGTAGTTGTAATAAAATAATGTCATGCTTACACAGCAGGACATACAATTGTTTTATTAAACAAATTTTTAAAATAAAAAAAAATTCACAATAGTGTCTACGGTATACATAACAGCATTATGCTGCTCCCTGTGACATTAAGTGAAAGAGGACTTGTGTTTATAAAAATCAAAATACCTCAATAGTTGCAGATTAATATTGGAGCTAAAGTACAAGCTTCATAATAGCTATGGAGAGTACCTTACATCTGATTACGTTATATGAAACTAACAACGAAAAAATTTTGTAATATTATGTTTCATATGCTATGTCAGAAAATCTGCATTATTTGTAAATTACTTTTCGTAATCAAAAAACAGTAAGTGTAGAGACTGATAGGGTGTTTCAGTGTAGTTTTTTTTAATCATTTTTGCCAGCTCAACAATCAGTTAATGTTATACATGGAATAAATAATAGTAAAGTAAGCAATAACAGTACGTTCTTTTATAGTTTATGAGGTAGGTTGTACCCTTACAAGTATGTTAACTAATTGTTATATTAACTAATCAATGTCGAGTTCGGTTAGATATAAATCTTGTGGTAATTTTCGTTTGAGTCTTTGGTGTATGTTTGGTCTGCCTAAGTTGTATAGAACTGCACCTTCACATTTATGTAAGTTTTCAAAGAATTTTTGGCACTCGCGGGATGTAGCTTTGGATTGTTGGTATGTCTAGTTCGTAATGTAGTTGTTCGTTCTGAATGAACCAAGGGCATTCACTGCTATGCGGAGAATTTTGTTCTGTAGTCTTTGGACTTTTCTATGTTTGATTTTGGCCCAGATTGTTGATGCGTATAGAAATCGTATTAGAATTTTACACATAATGGTGCATTTGGGCTTAAGAGATGACTTTCTATTAATGAGAGGGTAAAGTTGTGCCAATCGCGCGTATCCTTGGTTTAACTTGTAGTTAATATGAAGTTTCCAGGTAAGTGGTTCAAGGAGCACTCCCAGATATTTGATGGCGGCATCGGCGGGATTCCAGGCAATAGTGTTGTTGTTGATTGTTAAGCTGGGAGGGTTTCTAATTCTTCTGAGGGAAAATATTTTGCCTGACATTTGGTGTGGTTGATGTGCATATTCCATTGGTTGAACCACGAGCATATTTGGTTCAGTGCAGTCTGCTGCTTTTCAAAGCTAAGGTAAGGTCAGTGTGTTGGGTCAAGATTGCGGTGTCGTCCGCGAAGGTCCTTATTTGTAATAGGGGTCCCAGTACGCTTCCTTGAGGTACGCCTGCATGGATGGACTTTGTTTCAGAAGATGCGGAGTTTATGCACCGCAAAAGTGCGGTTTTCTAGGAAGGAAAGACTATGGCTTTAAGGTAGCTGGGAATTTTATCTTGATTCTTTTTTCCCGATCCAGACTTTGTCGAAGGCCTGGGCTATATCGAGGAGAACTACAACAAACCTTTGTTTTTAGCCCTTCTATTTTTTCAGTTATGGTTGGAGTTGGGCTGCGTAGAAGGATTTCCTAAAGCCGAATTGGAATGCTGGTAGGATGTTGAGTGATGTTAATTCATTCATTAGCCAGTGGATGATCTTCTCGAAAACTTTGGAAAGTGATGTCAGTAAGCTTATTGGCCTGTAGCTACTAATCAACTTTTGTCTTTACCTGGTTTAGGAATCACCAGTATGTGCATCTTCCATGTTTGTGGGAAATAACCTTGCTGAAGACATGCATTAAAAGTTGTTGCTAGATAGGCTAAGGTTTTGGTGGTGAGCTGAGATAATATTAGGTTGGTAATGAGATCGTGCCCAGGAGCTTTTCTTTTAGGGAGACTGTCGATTATTGTTTTAATTTCAAGGGAGAAGAGGGGTTATCGGTTCTGTAACTACTGGGAGATGAGTTTCAACGTGATTAATTATATATGTTGCGTGGTTTGGAGCGCAAGTGACTGTTGGAGTGAATACACTTTCGTAGTGGGTAGCAAAGGCTGTTGATTTTTCTTCGTCAGTAGCAAGTAGGTATTATTCACGCTTAATGTTGGGATGTCCCTCTTTGCTTTAATATGCGCTTTTGCTCTCCACATTCCGATGTCACCTGGTTGGAGATCTTCTATGTATTTTTTTGAGTTGATTCTCAGCTCATCCAAGCATCTTTTAAGGTGTGTGTTAACCTGTTCAGTAATCGTTTTGTTTCCGGTATCCTGGTTCTCTGCCATTCGCGTCTGACTTGACTTTTCTTTTGATTAGTGCTGTGATTTCTCGAGGCAAGCTATGGTGATTAGGTTTTTGTTAGTTTTGGGCGCTAGTGTTGATCTTTGCACGCTGTCAGTTATTGATGTTGTTAGTTTGGATATGGTTAGATCAATGTCCTCGTGGTTGATAAGACCGGTTGGGCATATCAGCTGATCATCTAGGATGGCTTGGAATTGTTCCCAGTTAATTATCCCGTTTATTAGTTTTGGTACTGGCTGTACCAGCTGAGGTGAGCTAATAAATGTTATTATAACTGGTAGGTGGTCAGAATCTAGTTCTTCTACTACAGTTTGAAAAGTTGGTTTATCGAAGTTTTTTGGAGTACTATGTCTAGTATGTCCGGCTGGTGATCACTGCGATACGGGTAGTAGGTATAATTCTCGGGGCTGTTATTTGGAAGGAGTATTTAGTCGCGTAGCCTTCCATCTTGATTCCTCGGGATTGTTAGCTCTGCATCCCCATAATTGGTTTTTGGTGTTGAGGTCTCCAATCATCAGGAGTGGCTCGTTTGTGTTGAAGATGGTTTTATGTCGTCCTCCATTAATTTCTTGTTCGGCTGTCTGTATGTGCTGATTAGTGTGAGGTTTTGATCGTTTATTTTTATTTTAACTCCTATTGTTTCAAGGCTTAGGTTTTTTGTTTCGGGGACAGGATTGTGGCAAATTTTCTTTCTAATGAGGATACCTATTCCACCAGCAGCTATTTGGGCGTTTCTATCTGCTCTGTGAATTTGGTATCCTGGAATTTTAAACGTGTCTACTTCAGATAGGTGGGTTTCTGTGATGCACGCGATGTCTATGTTATGTCTGGCAAGGAAGGTTATAAGGATGGATCTTTGAGTTTTGACGCCATTAGCATTCCAGTTTAGGATTAATAGTTTTTCGATGATTTTCTGCGATTTAGGATCCATTGAGGAGTAGAGGAAGGAGTGTACTAGTGATAAAATTTTTAATTATGGGGAGGTAAGGGGTAAGGAGATCAACAAGGATGTTGGCTATATTATTTATGTTAGGTGAGGTCATTGGATCGGTTGTCTGGTTAGGGTTAATAAGGGTGGAGTTGGTCGGTGCAGTGTTTCGAGCTTGATCTGCAGATGAGCGGTTCGGATTGACAAAATAGTTCCTATTGTGTCTTGTGCTGGATTGGTTGAAGTTGCTGATGTTATTTTGTCGTTTTTGTACTATCTCTAGGTGGTGGCTACAGCCGCGATAGCTTGCGGGGTGTGATCCTCCACAGTAGGCACATTTGGGTGTTTCTTTAGGTTTTTTCTTGCACTGTTGATGCTGGTGGCTATCGCCACATTTAACGCAGCGCGGATCTAATGTACAGTCGTTTTTAGTATGCCCATAGTCTTGACAGCGGTGGCACAGTGTAGTTTAGAACAACTTATCAATTATTTGTGGAGTTTGAGTCGTATGTGGCCAGATCGTTGTTGAATTGGGAATTTGTGTCTTTTGCAATGATACGCAAATTTTGTTTTGTTCAAAGGTCGACAAAAACAATTTTCCCAAAAAGCATTTGCACAACACGTATGCGCGAGTCGTTTCAAAGGTGTTGTTTCCGAACTCCATCTTAACCTGTTTCATAATTCCTATTGGTTTCACGGCCTGAGAAACGTGATAATTATTTGTACAACGAACGAAAGTACCTCTTGCTGTGATATCGTGAGACACCGATTAAAAAAGCGACATTAAGAAATATCTTATGAGAGAAATCTCCTTCAAGGGCCCCTATTTACAACGCATTCAAAGAGCGCATTACATCTTTACAAACATAAACATTTAACACACAAAAAAAGCGGAGAAGAAAAATTCTTAATTTTGATTTATAAATGATTCAGGCAGTTGAAATTTTTTGAATATTATAGCTTTTTTCTCCTAGAATAATAATAAACGCGCCACAATTTTAAATATAAAAGGATGCAGAAACACGTCTAAATTTATTTCGATCTATGGTTTAGGACGGTCCACAGATGTAGTTGTAACGAAATAATGTCATGCTTACACAGGAGGTTTTATTAAACAAATTTTAAAAATAAAAAAAATTCACAATAGTGTCTACGGTATACATAACAGCATTATGCTGCTCCCTGTGACATTAAGTGAAAGAGGACTTGTGTTTATAAAAATCAAAATACCTCAACAGTTGCAGATTAATATTGGAGCTAAAGTACAAGCTTCATAATAGCTATGGACAGTACCCTACATCTGATTACGTTATATGAAACTAACAACGAAAAAAGTTTTGTAATATTATGTTTCATATGCTGTCAGAAAATCTGCATTATTTGTAATTACTTTTGTATAATTAAAATGTTAGCATATCATTACACAATAAATCTAAAAAATGCCATTCGTTTAGTATACTCTTAAACACTGCACAGCACACATTGCGCACATAACACAAATCTTGATGATAAATCCGCGAACTTAAATCGTTTCAGTCGTGGCTCTTTAGGGTTTTCTTCCATTAGATGGTCCATCAAAGAGTTCGAAGGAGTACTAAATTTATTTTTATAGTGAATACTAATTTTCTGATTTCTGCGTTGATAGATGGATTGTCCAGATCTCTGCGTATGACTTCATTGGAAACATACCACGGTGCATTTACTATCAATCGAAGTAATTTGAACTGAACACATCTCAGTATGTCAACGTTTGAGGTGCTAGCTATGCCCCACAGCTGTATACTATATGACCATATTAGTTTAATTATGGTTTTATATAATATTTTATTGGCAAGTGAACACTGAAATTTGCGGCCTAAGAGCCAATATATTTTTTGTATTTCGATACCTAACTGCTTTCGTTTCATCCAAATGTGTTTCCTCCAAGTCAGGTATCTGTCCAGGTAGATTACTAGCTATTTGACGCCGTCTGTTTGATCATCTGCTGGTTGTTTAGGTCGGTTGAAGAACAAGTTGCCATTTTGCTTGTAAAAATTATAAAGGTTATATGCGCTGACTTTGATGTGGCATTTCTAATACCAGCGTTCAAACTGGTTCAGATGATTTTACAGCTGTACAGATGCTATGTTTGGATCTGCATGTGATGACTATATTATCTGCAAAAGTAGCGATAGATGTTGTTTAGAATATGAGAAGATCTGACGTGAAGAGTAGATACAAAATCGGATCAGAACGTTACCCTGTGGGACTCCTGCATTGGTTGTAAAGATGTTTCAGATTCATTCCAATAAAGTTTCTGTTAGTTACTGTAGGACTTAAGTATTTGGTAGAGATCTGGTGGTAGCACACTTTTAATTTTGTAAAGCAAACCCTCATGCCAAACTTATCACAGGCCTGTTAGACGTCAATAAATATGATTGAACAGTAGCGTTTGTTTTCAAAGTCTTTAACAATTGTGTCTGCTACTCGGTGTACTTGGTCAATTGTGGAATATTGTACTCGAAAGCCAAACTGGTAATCAAGTATTTAATTGTAGGCAGTGTGCACTGGTATTAGTTTTTGGAGTAGTAGTTCTTCTAGGACCTTTGATAAGACTGGCAGCAAACTAATGGGCATGTAGGATGGCACATCTTCAATGGGCTTTTCAGGTTTTGATATTACTATGATAGTGACTGAAGCCGGAAGACTGCATTAAATAAGTAGGTTATATACTTACATCCCTTTTATGGTAGTCCCCTAAGCACTTTTCCCGTTATCAGGTCGTAATCTAGTGCTTTACAGGCATTTAGATCTTTTACTACTATGGTTTGAATTTCACTAAGTTTAATTAATTTAGTAGGTAGAATCATTTGAAATAGTGATTGTAGATGTTCCAAAATTACATTTTTAACATCCTTAGTAACCTTAGGAGAAAGTGGTTTATATACTTCAGTTAAGTAACAAGAGAATGCTGAAGTTTTTCGTGGTCATTTCTGGCCCAACTATTGTTCGCTAACCGAATATGTAAATTATACTACTGTGGTCGTTTGAGACTTTTGGTGGCTTCTGTAGGTGTCCAGTGTAGCAGAAAATCTTGCACTGCTTGATTCTTGATGAAACTGAAAAGACTTTAGTTCAGTCGTTGCTCGATTAAGTGCTTGTTTATCGATTGGCGCTTTGTAGTTTGCCGTCTCTAGCGTAATTTGCGTTTTTCTGCGATTTTTCTTTTCATTATGATAGGACATAGGCCAGCCAGCTTGCTGAAATATGTTGGTGAAGTTTTCTATTGTTGCAGCAAGTTGTTCTGTTTTCAGGGGTACATCCGGTGTGAGGGTTTTATCAATTACTTTCCGGAATAGGTCCCATGAGGTCCAATGAGTTTTAGGAAACGCTTGCGTGCACGCTGTTACTATAAATAGAGAATGTTAGCTCCCCTGTTCATATGTATTTCGACCTTATAGTGTTGATTACTTTTAGCAGTTTACGTCCTTTAGTGGTGCTTAACCTTGAGCCCCAAATTAAATGCTCGGCACTGACGGTCCAATCCAGTTTTCAATGGCTTGGATTATATTTTGGAAGTTCATGATGTTTTATAGTACTTTTGATAATTACAACCGTGTCATGTGATTTATCGTCAAAATGTGGGGTAGCGTAGACTATATATTTAGGTATTTTTATGTAACTTTTGCTTGTGAAATGCTATTCAGAGATTAACATTATGTCAATAGACTGATTTGACAAGAAATATGTTATTTTGCTGCTAAAAGATTTAACATGTTACTCATTTCTTCCATCAGGGTTTTAACCACTTTTTAACTCGCTGATGTCAGTGTTTACTTATTGGTGGGTTTTGTCCGACACTCTGCTGATTAACTGCTTGGGCATAAAAAACATAATTTTGTGTAGTATGTTGTTTGACCCAAATTTCTGTTTCTGAGTGATGGAAACATTTTGCGTTGTAGTTCTTTGTATACAAGACAACCTTTATAGTTTTCAGGATGGTTACTGGTGCAGTTAATGCAAGCTACTTGCTTTACACACTTTACGCACATCGGATTAATACAAAAAAAATGTGTATGGCCAACCCTTTGACTTCTTGCACACTGTGGTATTTGACGCTTCGCTATTAGTGGTTCACATTTAATTACTATATTATTGGTGATGTTGTAAACGACTTTATTATTTTTTGCTGCCTTTAACTCAACAAAAAATAGTGATAACGGTATTTTGATTATTTGTTGTCTAGTATTTGCAATTTTCGTGGCAGTACGCCTATGTGTTTGGAGTTACTGTTTTAGTTCTTCTACATTAACGAATAGGTGAATATTTTTAAGAACTACTCTAAAATTTCGCTCTTCTTTTTTTCATGCGTATGAAACTCAGTTTTTCTGACAAGACTTTGATTTTTCATTGTTAGAAGGCTTTGGCTAAACTTAACTTCGTTGATGTTTAAAATTTTTATGTCATATTCATTCTTTGCAATCAGTTCTAAGAGGTTAATAAGTAGTTCTATCATCTTAACCCTAGAAATAAATATTAGTGATGGTTTGGGTACACCTTTTCTATTTTTATCAGAGTCTTTGTCACTTAACGGATCATAACGCAGGATCAAGCCAGTTAGTGCTGGTGTTAGTTTGTTCTGGTGGCATTTTATCGTTATTATCTTTGCATCCACGTTTTTTACATGCAACTAATTGCCAATCAGTTTCTCGAGAATGTTGAGCTTGTGATGTTTGTTGGTGTAGCATACTATTTTGTGCAGGCATTAAAGAATTTGATGCTTCCATTATATAAAATATTTGGGGGTGTTTGCTGTGAAGCATGTGGCATTTGGGTTTGAATGTTTTTGTCAATTTGCGTCGGGGCGAATTGTTGGCTATTTTGTACAAGACTAATACTAATTTGCTGTTCTGACAGCACAAAAACTGATCCGGAGATCGCACGTTTATCTTTAAAATAAATACTAATAATAAAAGTTCCAGTCTGATCTTAAATAGCTCGAGCAGCCTCGAGCGTCTCGGGCACCAATATCTCGAAGTTTTGATACAATTATTAAGCTATTAATGTTTTGCATTAATTTCTGTATAGAGAGCAGAACGTAAATAACATAACAAAAAAAACTAATTTTTGATTGAAATTAATATGAAATCACAATATTGTTTTGATTTTTTAGCTATTATTTATTTATTTACTTTAAATTAAATTATTACATTTTAAAATCATAACAATATAAGAACTAAATGCAAGGTATGTCCAGTAACTATTGGGACTAATGCTCTTGGTTCAAGTGGAAGGGTCTTTGGGCCTAACGGTTGGTGGAGGAAAGTCAGATAAATACTCCAATACAACACATTCGCCCTTTAACCTCTACAGAATCCAGATCGCTTGCAAAGTGGACAGCTGTTTAAACGATGGGTGATAAAATTTTGCATCATTTTTACATCAAGGATGAGCAATACGCAGGGTGCGAAATCTTTGACTTGAGGTAATTTGGTTAAGGTTGGACTATAGTAGGCGCCTGAGTGTTAGATTGGTAACAGAAGTAGGAATTTCAAAATCCATTGAGCAAAAAAATTTGTCCTAAATTAGTATCTACGGTTTCGATCAACGAACAGAAAAAGACCGTATGCCGAGTTCTGGTGAGCTTTTGAACCGTGTGAGAAGTGAGCCTGGTTTTTTGGGGAAAGTGATAACTGGTGATGAAACATGAGTTCTTGAATACTACCTAGAGATAACAAGACAAAGCTCTGAGTGGCACACTACCGAGTCTTTTCGACTAAAGATGGCTTGATTGAGTAAATCAAAGATAAAAGCAATGCTTATTGTCTTTTTGACTACGTGAAGAGTTTATACCACCCATACAGACGGTTAAGGGTGCACTTTACGTGGAAGTGCTTAATGAAGATAAAAAGAAATCACGCTCCTCCACCCGAAAATCACCAACACCTGGGTTTTTCACCACAACAATGCGTTAAGCCACGGGAACGCTACCCACACCTCCTTACAGTTCGAACCTGGGCTTAAATTTGGCTTAAAATGACACCATTTTGGGAGTGTTGAATACGTGCAGGTTTTGTGACAAGTGCCTAAAAGTGATTTCAGTTCAAGACTTTAAACTAAGCTCAGACGCGCAGTAGAATCGCTGCCAATATTAATTTTATATAAATATATCTTTAAACGATTTTTTTTAGAATCAATCTTATTACTTTCCAAGCCTTGTATAAAGAAGAAATTATATCAATTCGGACCTAATTGTTAATTAAGTTTTCTAATTGGTTATTGAACCAAAATTAATAAATATAAAAAAAATAAAAAAGAACATAAGAAATGAACATTACTTTATACTTAATTAGAGACCAAAGTTAATTGTTGTAAAAACACGTTCACAACGTTTTGCGCCTTGAACTGAAAAACGAAACGAAAAGCATATAAACTCTCATTGTATCGATTACAGCAGAACTATCCGTAATTAAAAAGCAACTAACTATATATATATATATATATATATATATATATATAAAATATATTAGAAATTTGATCAAGTTTATCAAAAATTTTACTACATTCCAGCAAAATTCCCTCGGTACCCTCTCCTTATCTAAGAATCTTAACGCAAAAATTAACCCCGACAGATGTTTGAAGCTACCACTTTGCATTTGAATTTGCATCTTTGTAGCCGCGTCTGCATAATGCAATTAGCAACGCAAATGCACGGGCCGACGGTGGCTGCGAAAGCCCTCTCGGCCGTTGCAACGAAGCAAATAAAGCATTTAAAGGCGAAGTGGCGCGGCGTTATTAGAAGTAACCGCCAGCACTCTGAAATAGGGCCGGGTATCAGGAACGTAGCGAAAGTTAAATGGTACATAAACCTCTGCGGTAGACTTTGTCAATTCCAGCTGCGTACGGCTATGCGCCCCCTGCGCCGCATAACTCACGTTCAAAATTTAACGAGCGCGCGCAAAAGAATTGTAATTCCTAATTCGGGATCCTAATCAGGTCAAACGCGGGCTTCGAGCCGGCCGCTTCAAAAAGGTAATGAGTCGAAAGCGGCGCGCCCCCGCGCCGCGCGTTCGGAGGCCATTAATCATAAGCGTATGGAACGTCGAAAGCGCCACTCTTGTTATGAGCAGTCGGGGGAGGTCTAATCCCAAAGGTAACATTCTGAAAATAGACTACCGAGCTCAGGTTTACTACAAAATAGATGATCCCTCTAGAACTAGCGCCGTGCGTTGCCCGACCCCCATTAGGCCTAGCCGGCTGCCGACTTTCAGTTCTTCGCGCAATTCGGCGGCCGCGCAAATTGGAATTTATGGGGCGGCCGGATTTAATATGAAAACGCAAATATTTGCGCGCTGTTTAATTTTCCGGCGGCGGCGCGGGTTTTTAATTGCGCGGCGGACATGCCGCGGCTTAATTTCGAGCGAAAGGTGTTGGGTTCCATCTTGATGAAAGATTATACGCAGCCGTCCGCGGCCGCGCCGTGATTTATGGATCGGAAATTGTTAAAAATGATTTTCCGGCTTGCTTGACAATTACTGTCCTATTTGCTAGATAAAATCTCTAGGCTTACCGGTTTTATGTTCTCGGCGGCGACGCCCGCGGAATTATAATAAATTTTCAATAAAAGACAATTCACCAGGCTGCACGATAAATTGTCTGCGCAGACAATTCTCCGGGAGGTGATGAATGCGCTGGCCGCGCGAATCCCACGTTTTTCCAGAGCGATGGCAAGATGCACATCGAAGTTTATACGAGATAATCTCCGGAAATGTAGTTCGCTTGAATCTATTTTAAATGAATTTTCGCAGTTTCACTGATATAATGCCTTTGCAGGGTAATAAATTTCACTTCCGAGATACAACGGAACGATAACACTGAACCAAAATTTACGTGCTGAATTAAGGTGATGTGTTAGCTAAAGGACAAATCAATTAACAGTTTAATTAACCCCTACTATTGTGCTTTAATCGTCTAATTCGATTGTTACTGCAATCGAAAAAATCCCTTCGAGTGAAGTTCAACCTTAAAAAATTACCCAGCCGAGCTTGCTGATGAAAGCTAAGCCATAATAATAAAAATTTCCTGTCTTTAGAAATAACAAGAAAAAACGCAAAACGGAAAAACTGGAAAAATAATGGCAGCTGACTCCGCGACTACATTTCCATTACTGCAAATTATTCAAACGAAAAAACTTTTAATGAATTTTGTTTTCTTTGGAAGCAAACACAATTTGGAATTGCGCAAATGTTCCCAGCTAAGCTATTTTTTTCTAAAGAGATAGCTACAATGACCTTTAATTCTTCAAAAAGCATAAATTACAGGCTCAGTTAAACATATGCTAAATTATAAAAAATATTTATAAGGCAGTACATCAAACAAATGCTGTTACCAAGCAAAGCTATGCTACTTATATTAAAATGGGCCCAGAATTTAAATGAAACAAAATTTAGGATTTAAATTGCGCACCGTTTGCGTTCTGCCAACGTTGGAAGTTCGCAATAAACATAGCAAAGTCATTCAAGTTTATTATGAAAGCAAGCGATCCGTTACGATTATGCGAAGGAAACTCCGACCATTGTTTGAGCCAAGTGATCTAGTGCAAAAGTTTGAAACACGTGGTATGCTTATTGACAACGCAAGGGTTTGCTATCAACGCAACGGTCGTTCAGGTGGAAATTAATTGCTCGAGTATGTAATAATGTGCATGAAGAACCAAGCACGTCAATTCGTCGCCATTCACAGCAATTGAATATCTCGTACGGCACTTTATAACGCATTTTAACAAAGGATTTGCATTTAGAGGAGCACAAAATTCAACTGACTCAAGAACTTAAAGAAACAGACCACCAGAAACTCCGTACATTTATAAACTGCATTTTAGGGAATACGGAAATTCTAGCTGATTTTTTCAGAAAATCATGTTGAGCTGATTGAAATAATAAACAACTTTTTTCAAATCAATAGTTTAAACATAAATAACATGTGGTTTCAACAAGATAAGGCTATATGTCAAACTTACTTTTCGAAAAAAATTTCTGCCCATGTTCTCTCTCAGAGACGTGACATCAATTGACTCTTGCAATCTAACCCCTTTAAACTTTTTGCTCTGGGACTACTTGAAAAAGAGGGTTGATGTCAACATATCTGCTATGATTCTAAAGCTAAAGGAACATCAGATGTGTAATTGCTGAAACAGAACCACATTTATAAAAAAAATAATAACTGCATGTCAGCGGAGTTGTGAATAGCACTTAAGCGACATTTTATTTTATACGTAATTGCTGTACTGACAATACAATCCGAGTTGAAGTTTAATCTATACTACCCTTTACATTACACTTGAAGTCATAGTAATTTTATATAGATATTTATGTAAATAATGTTACTAAAATGTAACATTTAAATATAGTAGTTATTTGACTTTTGAAGAGTAAAAATCGCCTGTTATGCTCTGTTATCTTTGAAAGTGTCGCGCTATCAGTTCGATAAATGCCTCAGCTATAAAGCACGCATTTACTGCAAGGTAACATAGCTATCCTATATGTACATTTAGTTTTTAACTTCTTGTTAACAATATTAATAATACTGAACATAAGCAAGTCAACAGCTTATCCATGTTTCCAGCGGGAAACAGCTGCGGTCTGGGCCCGCCGGGCGTATCCTGCCAAACTCCCCCAGAAAACTATGGGTTTACTTTTAACTTCCCTATTACTCAAAGATTTCAATATCCATTACAACAAAGCCAGTACAGTATTTAACCCAATTTACAACTTCCATATAACACAAAATCAAACATTAATATCACCTTCCTATATAATAAATCCTCATGCAGCTCCATTCCCCCAGGCTATGCAAAGCAGCACAAGTCAATACGTAATGAATTCCACAAGACTGTCATTAACACGATGTTACGGATACAACAAGAATGACCAGTCTAGCGAAGAATTCTAAACAAATTCTACCAATTTAGAGAACGGAAGCACACAAGATAAATCATCAAAACCAAAATATAAATAGCAAATACTAAAAAAAGAAGGAATTACTCTCATCTGCACTCGACTTAACAACAACTTTCCTAAACAAACGTATCGAATAGACACGAGGCCTTAGCACAAAGTAACAACACAAACACTCATCAAAAACCTAATAATCAATTACCAAAAATTGCAAAACTTTCGCCAATTTATATCCATAGAGTAAATAATTACAAGATGATTAGTAACATAAACAATATACTAGAGAAAGAATAATATTGTACAGCGACGTTAGCAAATAATACCGTTAAAATCAATACGATCATGATAGATTCGTACAGAAAACTTACTAAACCTCTTATAGA
Organism: Sinelater perroti; assembly: GCA_036346155.1. NCBI lineage: Eukaryota > Metazoa > Arthropoda > Insecta > Coleoptera > Elateridae > Sinelater > Sinelater perroti. The sequence goes on from JARFIY010000046.1 coordinate 17,539,762, forward strand.
TGAAAACATAATATATCAGACCTACCAGCTAAACAAGAGAAAGAGTATATAGAATGGCTATCCGAAATCTCCATCACACTATACCAATGAAAAAAATTATTAAATAATTGGGCGAGCCCGGTCACACAGCTCGTGTGCATTGCGTAGCACTTGACATATGAAACCTTAAATACGAATTAAAAACGTTTAAAGTCAATGATCTTCGATTATGACATATATGTCAATACAAACAGTCGTGTTAGATATATGTAATGATAATGATGTAATGATAATAATGATACGTCATCGTGCAACTAAGAAACCAACCGCTGTTTATAATTGATTTAGAAGCCACCCGGCTAACTATAAAGGGTGCTCGGTATGCCAAGACATACAAGCCCCATTAAATGTAAGAGATTTCCCATCGATTGGACCACAGACGCACAACACAAACAATAAATCACAAATTTTATACAAAACAGACCAACATATTTACAAGCAACTGGAGGAAGACCTAGTAACCAGCTAAACAATGAACAACAATCAAACATCACCCAAATGCTTTCTAACTTCTTCGTAGAATTTAAAGCAACGCTCGCCCAACCAAAATAGCATGGTTCTAAACATGCCTCCAACTGGAATAAACAAACTAAATTAAAATGGCGACCTCTTTACGCATAGCCCTTTGGAACGCCAGCCGCACTTTAAATTATATTTCCGAAATAATAGTCCTTTTGCAAATGCAAGATTCTTACTTCTATCCAAAACCCACGCTACACCTAAAACAGTAATCAAAATCTTACGCTATACTGTATACCTTTACAACCATCCAAACGACACGGCTCACGGTAAATCGGATGTAATTGCTTATTATGAATGGGAATCTCATGAGACTACTAAAATATAAAGTGCTAGCATAAAATTTAAAGTTTTTCCTTATTCACTAACAATTGCAGCAGTCTATAGCCCACGCAGGCATGCTAATTTTTTATTCTCAAAACAGTTTATCATTAGAAGAGACTTCTTGGGGGTCGTGATTAACTACCCCCCCCCCAAAAAAAAACGTAATCGTCTGCGTGCGATGCAAAATCTCAACTGCAGTTATCTTTCAACCGGAGAGCCCATGTATTGGGCCACTGATGCAAATAAATTGCCAGATCTTATCCACTTTGCCGTAACTTGTGGAATAGCAAATACTTAGATTCAAACTGAATCTAATTATGATTTGTCCACCAAAGAAGATCCCTCAAAACTCTGCACCAAACACACCAATGAGAATCGTTCCTGAAGTCTACTGGAAAATAAAAGTAATCTTTCTATATGAATCAAAGACGCTCAAGATTTTGACGAAGCAGTCTAACATCTAACAACAACGATACAAAATGCTGCCTGACAAGCTATGCCTAGTACAAAAACTAACCATTTGAAAAATGTAGAGCACAAAAAAGTGGTAACAATCTAAAAATAGACATAATAAAACCTTACAATAGACTTACCCACCAGCTTCACAACGCTCTACTGGAAGCACGGAATGACATATTCAAAGTATACATCACGAAACTCTGCCTAGATGACCAAACTATCTGGAAAGCAACGAAAAAGTTTAAGTGACCGATAGTTATGATATCCCGAATCAAAAACCTTGACGACAACTGGGCCAGATCGAAAAATAAAAAGCAGATACCTTTTCCGAGCATCTCACTACCGTTTTCATAACACCGCAGCCCCAAGGTACTCATTATATCACTGAAAGCCGAAGTACGTAAACAAACTGAACTTATTAATATTCGAAAATCTCCTAGATATGACCTGATAGTGGGTAAAGTGTTACAAAATCTTTCTGGTTATGCTACAGTGTTGCTTAGCACCATTTTCAATAGCATTCTACGGTTATGCTACTTCAGTACTTATTGTAAATACGTCCAATTAGTTTCCTGCCCAAGATTTTCGAAAAGGTGCTTCTCAAAAGAATCAAGCAACTGTAGACCTTGATAGTATAATTCCATCCTCTCAATTTGGTTTTCGACAACATCATTCGACAACTCTCCAAAGCCGTAGGATTGTTACTCATATAATGGGGAATTTAGAAACAAAACACGTATGTACAGCCGGATTTTTAGACATTAAGCAGGCGTATTATTGCTTGCATCTTCTTGCCCAACTTTTTATTAATATTGCGTTCCTTTTTCAACTTATGAGGCTTTTAGATCGTAATCATATAACGTCACTTTAAGCGAGAAGTCTTTTAGAAAAATGCTAAAATACCTTTGTCTTTTATTATTCAAAAACTTGTCTAACCCAGAAATTTCATATTTGAGTGTAATAGTCTATTTTTGTATAAAGACTCGGGTGTCAAATTAAAATTTAAAGTGTAAAAATCGGGTGAATTAGTGGGCTGTCCAATTATACAGCCAAACTATATATGTCTTTCAAATCAAGTACCCAAAAAAAGGAAGGAACAAAAAAATCTTAAAAAATAACCAAAATGCCATATCACCGAGTTATCATTCGGAGCTTAAGTCTAAAATTCAGTCGTATTTTAAAGGTTATATTTGTAGTTTGCCTCACGTAAGAACGAATTCAACTTAATATTTGATACTGCTTAAGCTCAGCTGTTTTTTCAGTTTACGTTTTTGTAAATTAACGATAATAAGAAACATATTGACAATAAACTGAAGAATCCTTTCGGACTTTGTGTGAGCAAATCGTCTGTGGCGTATGTGAGTTTTCCCCCTGTATAACAATTTCAATATAGGAGCTACAATTTATCAAGCATAATAAATAATGATAATTAAAACAAATGCCCCTAACAATGTACCTAAAATCAATGCTTATCTTTAAAAATTCAAAAACCAATTCAAATCAGGATCCACACCCTTTAGATTCTGGTAATTTAAATTTATTTTTTATGGTTCGAATTCAATTTCAAAACCTCCATTAAAACCCTAAAAAACTATAATAATAAAGGAATTTAAAAAGCAATACTTAAAAAAATTGAAAAATATCTTCCGATTTATATCACTAGATTTTTATAAACAATAATAATTTTAAAAAGTCTCAAAATATGGTTTTTGACAAAACCGATTTTACATTAGTTAATATTCAAATGTTACTAGGAAGTAATTTTCTAAAAAATTACAGTAAATTACAGCAATTCTTAGCCAAAAAAGTTTTCCGCGGTCAACAATAAATCAGACTAACGAGTTCACTAGCGTTGATTTTGCAAAATTCTCGGCGTTTTGGAATCTACTGATGCTATTCCATCCATTTGATGCTATTATCGAGAGATTGGAGTTACTTCTTTACTGTGAGTCTCAGTCTGCCTACTCCCCAAAGAGCACTACGAGTCAAAGAAGAAAACTGCCTTTTTGCGCGCTTTACTTCCCTATTTGTTGAACCTAAAGTTAAAGTTTGGCGGAAATACGATTTTGGGGGAAATGTACTGGATTGAAAAAGTTTGTTTGATCGAATTACGTAACCAGATGACCTAATACCCAAACCTAATATTAAATCTTCCGTACCAGAAACTTTAAAATATCTGAGATAATGCAAAAATGTTATAATCTTATCAATAGACAAGGGTACCACTACATTTATTTTGAACAACTGAGACTAAGAACGCTAAGATTTACTAAAATCGTTGGTCTATCGTCAAGTACCCAATAACCCAGTAACTTACATTAAAAAAATCAAGGCCCTTATTAACAACTCAAACCTATCTCTCAATACTAAAAATTTTTTTATGGCCCTAGTAGAATTTTCAAGAATACTAAAATCATATGGGCTTCCAAAAATTCACTCGGAGAACATTCCCTTACGATTTATGATGAGTGCCGTTGTTTAACTTACACGTAATTTAGACAAATACATTGTCAAAATCCTTACAGTCTTTACAAAGCCAGCCTTATCATACTATTAAAACTCCTACTTCTTAGAAATTCTTAAATCCTATACATATGTTTCCATTACATAAAATGACGTATTGGTTAGTTTTGATATGGTCTTCCTGTTTACTAATATTCCTATTCTTAAGATTTTGCAACTTTTAATTACTAATCACAATCTAGAAGATAATACCATCAAATTATGTACTTGAAAGTGCATAAGTCACGGCAAATATTTTTATTTTTAAATGGGATCACAAAGCTAATACTCCTATGTCTCAAGCAAACTGTGCATTTTTAGTAACCACAATGCAAAATAATGTTCTGTAATTGCAGAGAGGACAATGTTAAATTAGCTGTCAGTTAACTGCCATGCAGGATGGATGTGAACCGAGTAGAACAGCGTTTGTGTATCAAAATATCCGTTTTCTGTGGAAGAAATGCTAGCGGGTACCACAAAGAGTTGATAGAAGCTGTCGGGAGTAATGCTTTTTCATACTGAACATTTGCCAGATCTATAACAGAGTTCTACGAGGACGCAAAGCAACCAGCGATCGGAAACGGGTGAGCAACCTGTGAGTGTGCGGGACGATATGTCACTTATAGTAATTAATCACGTGATTACAGACGATGTACTATATTGCATATACATATATGAGGACAACTTGACCGATTAGGTCAGTTAGGAATTAGATGTCGGTAAGTGAGCATACGTATTATCTGATCGTTGCATTTGAAATGATTGAATGAATGCAAATCTGTTTGTAAAAGTTATATCACCTTTAAAAGGAAATATATTCTATACTGTCGATGGGATTTAGACGAAGCAGTTATTTGAGATTTTACCAGAGAACTGTGAAGGATGTTTTGAACAGTACAAGTGACGCTAGTAGGTGTGTGAGATCCCTTAGTGTTTATTTCGGAGAGAACTGAGGCTTTGTGGAATGTTTCTTACAACTTGTACCATTTTTACTAAATATATAGATCATTCATATAGTAATTTCTTATACTACACAGGTCAAGTCAACCATTAAGAAGTCAACCAAATTTGTTACTTCAAGATAGCCCAACAACTGACTGATTATTTTAAAAATAGTATTCGAAACACAACTAACAAAAATAAATAAAGAATAACTGTACTTGCTTACACTATTATCTGTGCTTTTAAATAAATTTGAAAAGACTCAATTGTAAGATGTCCTTTGTAAGTAAATTTGAGTGAGTAGAAATTAACGACACATTCTTTCTTAAAAATAACTTAAAAAGCGGAGACATATTTTATAACACTCAAAAAAACCTATATAGCTTCTAACAATAATAACGCGAAAAAAGTCTATATTTGGAGGAATTACAAATAACAAACACAACAAGAACAAACAATTACAATCAGTTTTTAAATTAATTATAGTATCTGATAGAAAAGCAACTCTAAATTTTCACACACATTTCTAAATAAAAGGCAAGAAAAGAGACACTTTGATTGTCCATATTTCCAATCTTCAAGGATCTCAAAACAGCAAAGAGAGATAAAAAATAAAAATATTTATCTTTCTATTGCTGATGTATCATATATGTTCTATATATAATAAATTAACCATAAATTAAATATGACCAACACTCAAATGCTCGCAGCAGATAATCTTACCAAGTGAGATATGCAAATGGTTTATTAAGGTTATTGACACCAGATAGTTTAATTAAAAGAAAAACTAAAGTGTGGTGCTTTAAAATTGATTAAAACTTGCAAAAATATTGCGTTATCTACTTTTTAGTTCCCGTATTTTGAAGAAATAAGAAAAAAAGTAAAATTTAATTTTTGTTCGGGCCAAAATTATTTTATTTATTTTATTACATTTGCATTACTTGCGAATTTTGATGTTTATTTGCTGCATTTTTATTGCTTTCTATTTCTCGGTAGATTTTCGTATTCGTCACCGGAGCGAGAACATCTGGCGTTTTGTACTAGCATTTGCATTGCTTTTACTTTCAAGATTTCTGTTTGCAATTCTTGGCAGTACACGCTGCTTGTTCTCTATAGTTGCTATTTTCTTGATTTCATTATCTCGACTATTGTAGACTCCGAAAGCAATTGGTGTTACTAGCTAGCGGTTACTATTTGTTTAAAGAATAAGAATTGTTTTTATGTTTATTCTGATGGATTAAGAAGCCAAACTATTTGGAGCAACAATGGTCTCAAGCCAGAGTAATTCAGGACAGTAATTATATCGTTTTAGCTACCCATTTCACGTGTTTTATGGGAATAATTTTATTATAATTTGTTGTCACTCCGTAAGTAAATATAAGGCTAAAATGCTTTAAAGTTTGAGGTCCTTAAATATCTTGCACAATCGCGAATTCATTTACAGCAATGATTCTGCCCTTTATTAGTACTGTCTACTATAAAACCTCCTTTGCAACATTTCTGCCCCTTGTTATAGTCCTTGAAAGAGTATTTCAGCAGTTATTGTTTTATCTCTCAAAATATGCCAAAAAATATAAAATTTCAATGGGGACGGCAAAGACAGCAAAAAGTTGGAGAAGAGCTTTATGAGTACATTAGGAAAAATAGTACAAATTCACATGAAAGTAATAGCAAAAGATTCTCTTAAACATGGAATACAACCTGGATACAAAAATTTAGATGATTTCCCTGTCTAGGTTGATTATGATGTTTTGCAATGAGAAATAAGTACGCACTTAAAAATGCTCAATAACAAATCGAGTTAGTAGTTAATATAAAAAGCTCTATTAAGAGCTTGTCTTTTCGAATCCTCGGAACTAAGAAAGTTAAGAAAATCTATTAAAGCCTCCTAAAAGCAATGACCAAACCGGCACAAACCTCAAAGGAAAGCAAGAGCACCATTTAACACTGCTTTCATACTGTGGAACTCTATAGAAAAAACCCTTGCTGACATTCTTCTAGAAAATACATCCATAGAATTGGTTAATAAAGAATCGTTCTCCACCAGAAGACTTTCGGCGTCATTTTTTCTGACAAAAGTCGATGCTGATAATTTAGTGACAATGCGGGAACGTTCGTCCAATAAATTGAATAATAAATTCCTTCAGCAGAGTGTAAAATTTGACAAAGTTAACATAGTGCCACTTTGTAAAACGGTAGGTCGTATTTAATTTTGTATAATGAGACCGTAAATGTCTTCAGTAATAACATTCTCGTTCATAAAAATATTTTTGTGAAGAATGGCGCTCTTTATCATTGAGTGCATACAAGTAGTGCGTGTAAAGAGGGTAACAAATAACACGGCTGGGGCAGTTTCTAAACGGAAACTCGATTGAAAGTTTGTGAAAATAACGTCAGAAAATACCCCACAGAAAATGATTTCATTCATGCGACACCCCAAAGATTAAAAGCATTGAACAAAAGAAAATGAGATTCGCCTGAGTATTAATTGTAAGTTTCACTTAAATGTTATATTAATACAATTTATTGTTTAAACTTTATACCTGTCTGTCTAATGCTTCACTTTCATTTTGTTTATTTTATATTACGCATGAGATTTACTATCTACTAATGTATCACTGAGGTTTTTAAAAAGGCTAATCTCGAAAAGGGAACAAAATGGGGATCTACTAAGGAAAGGAGGGAAACATTAATTAGTTATTAATAATAGCTCAAGTTTATTAGAAGGGTAGAAAAAAGGGCTAAAGTTGCAGAGTTATTAGATAACAGGGGCTAAAAATGACTGCATTCAGCCAAAACCCCACAAAATTTGATTGGAGTTCGACAAAATCTGACAAAGTTCGTAAACCGATGATAAGTTAGGTATTTCTTGGCAGAGCCGAGGGTAATACCTTTACTCCGTCACCTCCTGGTCCCTCGGCTGATACCTGGTAATGATGACGTGTGCAAGTGCATTATTTTAATATCAATGGACTGGATTTTGGTGGCTTGTTTGAATGATGTATAAAATGTTGGCTTCTTGGAGTTACTTCTCGTGTATGTTGCGTTTAAGAGCTGCGTTTAAATTCGTTTTCACGAATATTAATGAGGAGAAACATTGTTAATAAAGTAGCAAAAATAAAAATGGTATTGGTTTATACTAGTACCATTATTACTTTTAATTATTATAGATATAAAAATAATAAAGAAATGAAAATAACTTAAAAAAAAAAGAAATAAATAATGAATAGAATAGAAATTTTAGGAAGATCAGCGTATAGTAAGTTACTTATGACAGTTAATGTTATTCGTTTGTCTATCCAATTAATTTACTTTAAAATTACAAACGTTTTTATTGGGTTGACCTGAAAAACCTTTATTTACACATTTGGTCGCATTTTATAACCCTCGCATTTATTTTCGTTTTAGTGATGGTTAACTAATAAAGCAAATGTGACAAATTTATTTCTAAACGTTTATCCAACAAATTTAGTACTAGAACTTATATCAATTATTCTAATTTAAGCATTTAACATTAATAAAAGAAGTAAGATATTTTATAAAAAAAATTGCGTGTTTAGATTACTTCTCTTTTTAATATTTGAGATTTCTACAACTCACTAAAGTAAAATTAAAGAATAAGGCACTAGCGAAATGAATCTGTATATTAAAGCCGTATGATGAAAGTTTCAATATTTCTAACAATATTTACCTACAATGTTGTTCCACTAAAAAAATAATTATGTATTTTTTAAAATAATTATCATTTTCTAGAAAAAAACTAACAAGCGGCTTTCCCCTAAAGTGACTATATGTCTCATAAGTGGAAAAAGGAAAACAAGACAAATAAAAAGCTAGTCAAACAAACCCTACTAATAATACGCGCTCTTATCCTATTACGTCACTAACAAAATTGGAATTATAAACTTAAATTAAATAATGCTAGCCTTTTTATTTGTTTCATTTATACTAATTTACTTCATTTCCGATCCAATTTAGAAGTTGCTACTTTCAGAAACTTTTTTATTTTTTGTAAAATAGGCCAATGGACTCGACTTTTTGAGTGGAACTATCATCAGATAGCAGGAAAAATTGCGTTACGTGTGTCACATAGCAATATGATAATACTTGCCTGCCACTTCAACAAATTTATAAATGTAGCGAAGGCGACGTTACAAAATTTTTTTAGCTAACGCCTTTTGATGGTCCGTCCGAACATTGACAACTGGTATTTCTGCAAAAATTGCAGACAGCAAGCGAAGAGATGTTTATTTCAGTCTGTGCTTAAATTTCAGTTCAGTAAAATAAACAAACAAAAACGAAACGTAATAGAACAGTTTTTATTTCCTACAGATCTTCGTCGAAGAACACAAAAAACAGACTTTTGAGGAAGAGTTGCGTTTCCCCTTTCTGCCGTTCATTGATCCCCCTCACATCAAAACAGAAATTGACGTGATGGCCGATGCTACCGTTATTGTGTTTATTTTACATAATTTCTCCCGAGCAGCGCTCGTAAAGAAACGCAAAAAAATATTGTAAAGGAAAGCCCCAGAGGCCGACGGCTGCTGCTCCAGAATTCTCGACACGATAGGCCTTTAATGGGAAAACAAGCCGCTGGGCTAAGGTCGTCTAAAAACCAGTACATACAGCAGTGCGATCACGATGCAGCCTCCAATCTGACGTGCAGCCTCGCCGCTGTCAACCGCGTTATTTTTCCGGGGAAATAGAGCTAATTGACCGAAGCTGTGCCGGGAGCCCGCCTCCCCAAATTTGCGCAAATTACTGATAATCAGCGCCAATTTGCGAATATGCAAATCGATAATTTGGTGGGCGGCCGCAGCAGTTTCCATTCAGTCTGCTTGCGTTCTCTGAACATATAAAAGCCGTTACTTATTAGTTTTGCAACTTGTCACTACTCAAGTTTACGGTCTAGAAAGTTCGGAACTTCTTCAGTTAAGTACGAATACATATCGGAGAAGTAAGTTTATAACAACTTTGAGATATCTGATTTTTCTGACGCCCATTGTTTCTGCACTGTCACATTCGCAGGTCGAATCTTAGTTTCGCGTTCGACCTTCTTGCGGCGCAGTATTGTACTTCTGCTTTTAAGAGAACTGAGTTTTTATGCACAATAATAATCTTACGTATACAAACTATAAAAATTGTCTGTTAGTAAACAGTTTAAATTTAGCATCAAACAAATCTGTAAATTATAAATAACAACAATAAATTTAAAAATCAAATATTCTTGGCGTTTCAAAAGCAATGTAATTAAATTTATTTTTAACTTACTAATACAAGAACTGACAGAATGCTCCCTCTTTTAGACACAGCAATAGAAGAACAATGTTTAATGTTTTATTGTACCATCATACAGAACATTATTTGCCATTTAGTCAACAACCAGTTTCGAAGATAACATTGTATGAATGTTTGCTTGCACAAGCGATATGCTCCTGCTGTCCCACCTTAAAGTTTCACATTGTTTGCTAGTCGTTTACACTGGTACTGCTGCAATCGCTTTGTGAACAGCATCCCTTAATTTTACAATAGTCCGTGGGCTGCGTTGAACAACTGAAGCCTTCAGGCGCGTCTACAGAAAAAAAATTGCAAGTGAGCAAATCTGGTGGCCTAATCTACCATGGAATATCAACATGTAATGAGATGAGGTGAGAAATTCTCGCCATGTTTGCGGTAGCACCATCTTGTTGAAATCACGCTGGTGCATTTTTATGTTCGCTGAGTTTGAGATCGACGAATTTGCGTAATCTTGCAACATAGCGCGTAGATATGACCGCGCGCCCACTTCTTCAATGATGCCAAATTCCGTAACAACACACATATATGTTATATCCTGACTATGTTACGCTTAAGGCGTTATCGAATATTTTATTAATATTAACGTAGCCCGATAAATGAAAATGAATTTCGCCTCTACTGAGCATCCACTGGAATATTTGCCAACATGTCTTCGAAAGCAGCCCACCGGGAGTAGCAGTCGCATTCCGTAAGTTGATAGACCACCATAAGTTTGTATGAATGGCACATGACATCGCCGTGTCAAATTCTCCGCACGCTCTGGTCAGATATTTCTAAGGCGAAAGCAAACTTAGGGGCAGAACGCTGTGGCGATGTAACAACAGCCTGCATCACTGATTCAATATTCTCGGGTGTCTGAGCGCTGCAAAATCTATCGGTTGACTTTCTTTTGAATGCTGAACCAGGCTGTAAGAAGTTGTGTACCCACAGAACTTTTCCGTAACGACCTACTCCGAAATGCCTACTAAATAGCCGCTGCATCGCAATCACAGAATCATCATTTTAAAAATAAATATCGAACAGAAACGCACGACGTTTACTACTGCATAAAATGGCATGTCTACTCAAGGTTGCTGGACTCGAGTGCCGTCTACCAATACATTGCGCGCGGCTATTAATTCACAAAAGGGGAGATCATTCTGTCGGACCCTGTATAACATGATAAGGCCGGCGTCGTCCTTATTGTAAAGGAGCAGTTGAAATACCTGTAGTGTTGAAGTCCAAAAATGTAAAAGCTGAGAAAATAAAGATTACTTATGGTACATACAGAAATATTAAAAATTAATAAATAAAAATTTGATATTTCAGTGTCTCTTGCATTTTATTAAAACTAGAATTGCAATTGTAACGTTATTACACAAACTTTTGAAAAACTCCTGTATAGATACAAATATTTTTATTTCACGATATTACACCATCTCACAACTTCTAAAGCTATAAATTAAAGTTTATTTTTAGAGCAAATTAAACATCTCTTAGTTGAAAGAGATAAACTATTTTATAAAGCGAAGGATTAGTATTTATAAGTTTCTTTATTATTTTTGGTTTAACCGTCTATGCAGTTATAAGGTTTGGAAAGAAAACTCAAACTTTTTGTTAATTTTGTTTGCGATAAACATCATTTTGCTATAATATAGGGCAGCAGTTAGTATCCGTTAGTAATTAAGTCTTTTTTTAAGTAACGATCAAGTTACTTAAAAATTTTTACCTGTATTCTGATAAAAACCGCAGTATATAAATACGAAGACAAGTGCTTGTTATTACAGATACACGTTCAATGTTTCTTGTCGTTTAAATTTTGTGTTTCCTTGTTAAATTGTTCGTTGTCGATCTCTTAACCCTCGAGACACAATCAAAGCTTTAAAGCTTATATTTTCAGAAAATTAGACAACTATCCTTATAATAGCATTTTGCAGGTCTTTTCCATAAAGTTTTTCGGATTCCGAAAAAACGCACGTATAATAATTCCATTTTCAACTTGAAATCAAGAATCTTCTAAGACATCACTCGCTTTTTTACAAACTCCATCCGATAACCGCGAGCCTTTTGTTGAACTTTCCTGTTTTAATAGGGAATTTAAATTATATATTATCGGAAACTGTAACCTCTAAACTTTCAATATACATCCCTTTGAAATAAACTATTTTCAATCGCAAAATTAAATTTATTTATTTGAGAAAGCTAAAAACTGCCAATTAAATTCCGAGAACTAAAAAATCAGAAAAACCAATTTTTACAAATAACAAATATTTACACTCGACCTTCGTTTGATAACGTTCAGTTTGAACGGTCAATCTAAATTTATAAAACGAAAGTTTGTTTTTCTAACCACAAGAACTAAACTCTTACCGTCATATTTTTATACTTTTTTTAACGCTTTCATTCCGAAATATAATTTTATTTCTTAGAATTATGTTCTAATTTACAGTTATTGAAAATAAATAGAGCACATAGGAAGTCAAAAATATTATTATTATTATCGTCAGGCACAAAACAATAAAACTAACCAAAGGGTAGTAAAAAGCTATTACTTAATGATAATACAAAGGTAAATTGCACTCCTTACAAATAGTTTCAGTTCTTATTTGGCGCATTTTGGCTGCTAAAGGTAAATGCAAGTAAGGCTCAAAAGTCTGTCTTTTCTTTGATAATGCACCTCTTTTTGGCGGCGGCAAGTTTCATGCCTTCTTCCAATAATGGTTCGACAAGATCAGCAATAGATATCACAGAACCTTTCCTTTTTCACATTGTAAGTCGTTGTATAGTTGTAGAGTTTCTTCTATCATTTAGTAGGTTTCCTAAAAGTTTTTGAACTGATCTGCTCAAACAACCGTACTTTTATTTGCCGCTAATATGGAATGGTCCTTGAACAATCGCATGACTGTTTTTGGCCGGTTTTATTTTTCTTCTACAGTATGTTGCCATTTCACGCAAAATAGTTCTGTTTCAATACACGTAAAAGGGGATTATCTTAATTTGAGCTCGTTTTGCATAATACGATACAATTACTTAATTCAGCATAATCGGTGATTTCTAATAAATTTACACTTCATTTTCTCCCTGACAAATTTTCGTTAAAGTAAAAATTTAGATCGCATGTGCAACCAGGACTTGCACAGTAACAAAGCCATAATTTGTTTGGCTGGTTTTAGAGAAATGCTTCTTGTTCGGAAAAAATTGTTACTGCAGATTCAAAAGTGTCATTAGGAATTCTTCAATCAAGAAAACGGTTACATTAGTTGGATTAGAAATCAAATTTTTCTAGTCCTGACTCACTAAAAAAAAATGTTGACTTGGATTTCATCGCCTCTTGGTGAATTTTAGAAGATAAATCCTTTACAGTTGAAGGCTGAACAAAAACAAAAAATTAGATATATCAGATAAGTGTTTCGCATAACATTCAAGCTGATTCTAATTCAACTTTCTTGTCTTCATTTTTGAGATAAAACAAAAGTACGTTGAAAGATAGAACTATTCGTACATTCGTGTACCAGTATGTAGATCAACTTTTGTTGTTATTGTTGAGAATCTTTTGACGCCCGTCTCCGATAGCACTGCAGCCTTATATTGTATTGTTCTCATTTTCTTTACTGTAGTTTTGTACCAGTCTGTACAACTCCTTACTGGATAGTTGCTGTGTCCTTCTAGATCCAGTATTGGTTTTTCACAAATAGCTTGCCTCTTGTGAGCTAAAACCTTACACTTACATGTTCTATCTTGCAAGATAGATGACCGTCTCTGGTTCTCTAATACAATGCCTTTATTGTACAATTCTATTTTGTTAAGATGGCCTCTCAAAAAACAATAATCTGTAAATAGGCCTATAAAAATTTGTAACTAATTCTTGTTAGTTTACAAGATGATTATTTTATGAATGTTTTTCCATATTTTGGTTTCGGTACATTTTTTCAGTATTTTTATGTTATTTCATGACCTATATTTCCACCTAGGTTCATATTACGCGTTACGTACTTCTAGAGCCGACTTTGGGCCTATATATGAAGTTAATGATCCTTCTTGTGCTAGTTTATTTACAATTCCGCATTGTTCTGGTAACCACAACAAAGTTAACTCTATATAGACAGGTTAGTACACATATTCACCATGTAATTGTATACAGGAAAAAAAGCAAATCAAACTTGTCATTTGCATTCCTTTTTGTCAAAATATATTATTGATATATTACATGATCGTGCAAAAACATAACATCATACGCGATTTACTGGCCAATTAATGCTATATAACCTGACATCAAAAGTTTAAATGGTTTTTGCACCTTTTGCAGCTTTTATGGTTCAAAAATTAAGTCCTTGCTTGACAAGAATATGCTACATTTTTGTAGTACACTGAAATTTGAAAAACTTGAGTATTACAAGAACCAATGTTCCGCAAAATGCAATATTTTGTGCTTTTCTTTATTCTGAACACAAATTTATAACGATACGGCCACTGATACAAACCTAATGGCGATGCTTAAAAACTTGATAAGTGTGGATAAATTTGTAAAAAAAAAATAGAAAACATTTGACTGACAGGTTTATTTCAATGTTCATAAATCTCACATCTTATACTCTCTGTAAAGACGAAGCTTTGTTAGCTCCAGCATTTTGGATCCCAATCGTCGTGCGTAAAAGTGCTGTGCAACAATTCAGTAGAATTAGTTTCTTTCTCTTATAATTGAAATTTAAAAAATAACTGCATTCTACATTAACGTATGCCTTTTTAAGTTAAAATCATTATTTCGATTTACAGTATCTCAATTAAGAGATATAAACTTTCATTTTCCATAATTAAAGTCTGTAGTTGTGCCTTTAACAATCTTAACTGTAATAATTCAAGCTATAATTTATTTTTTAAGAAATGTCACAATGTAATTTTAAAACTTGTTATAAACAATATGTTGAGCGATCGTTCACCAGTGAGCTTTCAGTAGATTAACTATATAGAAATTAATAAAAAACAAAGCTTAAGGGTTTCATAACATTAACAAAACCACTTACGTAACATAAAAAATCTATTAAAACATGATATTAATAATAATTTTTAGTGAAAAGGGATTAGCTTATTTGATCAGGCCCGAAAATGTTTTTTCCACTTAATTTCATTCTAGGTTTCTTACGTTTTATTTAATGTTATCTATCGTTAAATTATTATAATTTGAGATTATATCTCTGGTTCTGATAGATCTTAAGGTTAGAGTGATAATTTGCTTTTATTTTATTTTGTATGTTGTTTTAAAATGACTAAGTGAACGACGAATGTACAGACAAAGAGAGCATTTGTGTAGATTATGCGAAGAAGGGGGTAAAAATTTTTAGCACATATTTTATAGCCATGTAGCAAGGCTTTTATCGGTTTTGCTTCTATTTTTATTATTATGTATTCTACTATTCATTATATTGTACAATGTTAACTATAATTAATATGCAGATCATCTTTCAGTATTATTTAACATTGTTGATAACGTTATCTTTAATATATTTCTGTCACCATACTTGCGTAGCAACTTCCTGTAAATATTGTAATATTACATTATGTGGATAAAATACAATGTAAACATTTATATTTTTACGATTATTGTTTGAGTACCATTTGATGCGAGCCACTCTTAAATTCTGCAAGAATGTTTTTTGTTTTATTGTCTTCACTCCATACTCTGGCCATTATCCCAGTCATATTAAGATCAAATAACGCAATTTCGACAACTAAATACGAAAAGACATTAACCCTTCGGATAGTTTGTTCTTGAAAAAACTTCAATTTTCTTAAATTTCGTAATAGTAAATGTCTCTAATGTGTTAATGTGTCCTAACAAAATCAAAGTTTTGCATCAACTCCACTATCATTTACAATTATTCTAATGATCTCCTATACGTGCTATGTACTCAAAGGCGTTCGAAACAACTCTATAATTATAATAACAAATCTCTCCTAAAAATTTATAAGGTCGTTAAAATCACTTAGTAATCTAAATTTCGTAAAAATTAACATGTATCCTTAAGTTCTATAATAGATAGCACTCATTTACACATAAATGATAAGAAGTACAAAACTAGATGATAAATTCTTAAGGCTTGCAATATACAAGATTTGACCAATAATCTTTCATAAGTAGCAACACAAATAAAATACAACTAAAACCGTCTTCAATTAACTTGTAAAGAGATCATATATTTTTATGAATTGAAGTTCTATGACTAACAGTTTGAATGTATCTTCTCTTCCCGATCGTTGCTCTTGACAATAATAAATAATTTAAAATTTTTAAAACTAGTATTGCAATAACCAATATATATACTCTACCTACAATTAATGAGAATAAACAGGAAAATCAATACCAGGCAAAAGTTACCAAGCCCCTTCAACATTTGTCTACGGCGTAGTAAATTACCCAAGCATGATAAGAGACTATCTAGAAGACAAACAATGTAGCACGAAAAGTTTGGCTAACGATAGTATTAATTATGAGTTGCATTACTACAAACGAAAACAAAAAATTAGTAAGAAACTTTAAAGAGAATAACATAGTACATCATGCATACCAACTAAAAGAAGATAAGTTTACTTGAGCTATTGAAGTTCTTTATTGCAAACGGAATAAACCAAGTATATTCCGATATAGTACCTAGCTTCAGGATCGAGATAGGAGCGAGACTCTTAGACAGGCAATTGCACCTGGTAGCCTAATCTGGTACACAGATGGTTCTAAAACCGAGCTGGGTACCGGAGCTGGAATATATGCTGAGGCTCCCAGGGTAGAGCTAAGCTTTCCCCTGGGTCAGTATGCTTCTGTCTTTAGATAAAAATATGCGCCATTCTACAGAGTGTGCGCGGAAACGGTAAGAGGGCTTACAGGAGCAAGCGGATCTATATTATATCAGACAGCCAGGCAGCTTTAAAGGCTTTATCAACCACAAAAGCATCCTCTATAATGGCAAAACATAACACAGTGAAACGGTTATGGGCACCTGGGCATTGCGGTTTCTACGGCAATGAGAAATCCGATGAACTGGCCAGGCAGGGATCTAGTGAGGCTTATATAGGCCCATAACCTGCTTCAGGAATTTCACGAAGTGCTGCCCGAAGCTTTAATAAGGAGAGGACATGCACTCATCATCGAATGTACTGGAAGAACCAACCAGGACATTATTTCAGCATACCTTCAATAAGAGACTATACCAAAAAAAAAAGCTGCAGAACTCCTTAATCTAAGTAGGCCACAGCTAAAGATAACCATAAGGTTTCTTACAGGACATGCGACTGTAAAAGAACACCTCTGAAAAAATTGGTAAATTCAATGGTGATCTTGCATGCAGACTTTGTAGGAAGGAACCAGAAATGGCAATATATGTTCGGGAAACCAATCCTGAAACCGCAAGATTTCCACACACCCTGTAATGGACCTGTATCTGCTGATTCAGGGGACATCAGTTACAGATTGGTTATGAATTTACTTTATTAGGGTAATCACAATAAGCCATAGGCTGCAGTGAACATAGATCCATTAAGTAAGACATACCCTAAGCGTAAAGAAAAGGACCTAGCTTTGATTTATCATTCCTTATCACTTTCTTGTTATAGTAACCGATGGCACATCTGTTATACACAAATGTTGCACAATACTAGAACAAACTGGAATGTTTATCGTAACATAATAAGTGAAAATATAGATCTAAGCATTCCACTTAAAAAGCCTGAAGAAATGGGAAATAGTTACGAGAGAACTAATAATAAAACGTCAAGGAGCCCTACAACAAGCTTGACCAATAATTCCTCAAAATAAATTACATAACGATGTATCACTAAAAATTAAACAACTTGTTGCAGAAAAAGACATACTAGAGGAAATTGATAAGGGAGTCATAGACCCAATGACAAAAATGCTTATACTCACATGTGTAACAGATTAAAAACAAAAGAGAGAAGTACGAAATAAACAATTTGAGCAAGGTATATGCTAATTAACTAGAATTGATAGCTGTATTAAAATAAATCAAAAAATCCAGGAAGCCTAAATTATATTAAACATACTACCAATAAGGAAAAACAATGCTAAACTTTGGTTAACAACAGAGAAAGTAAAATGCCAAACGATTCACAGAACAACGAACCATAGTTTTTCAACCAGAGCCACATCAAAATATTAAACCATTTATACAAACAAAATAGCCGCTGAAATAAAATTGTTAAAACAAAAAAGCTTTTGGTATTTGTCTTATAGCAACTAAAATGCTAAGGAAACTTCCAAGAAAGGGTTTAATATAATTAATTTACATATGAATAGAATGTGGTGCTGAAGATTGGATATTGCCCATGAAGTTGTAACGTTGCACAAATAACAATAATTGGCAAAACAAAAGAACCAACCGATGTTGAATCTTATTCTCCCATAATTTTACTCCCAGTAATTTTCAAACTGCCAGAAAAACTACTACTTTGTAGAATTAACAAAGACCTAGAGGCCTCAAAATTGGATTCCGAATTACTATATTTTTTAATATTAATGAAGCTTTTGATATACTAACTTTATCTTCGAAATCAAACAAACCTTTCCCTGGCTTACTTTAACGTATTAAAGACTAACCTTAGTGAAAGAATCATTTATAGATTAAAGTAAATAAAAAAATATAAGATTATTTTCAAATCAATTCAAAAGTGCTGCAGGATAGAGTAATCGAGACTTTATTCTACGCTCTGTGCACACCAGACCTATAAATGGCACAAAACACAACAACATTTGCGCACTATAACGCCATTCTATCTAGCCTGAAGTCTCTCAAATAATATCGGCATATATTCAGTTAAACCCTCAACGGTGATTAAATAAATGGAAAATTAAAGTGAATGAGAACAAGTCACATAACATTCACTCTCCAAAAGATATCCTGCCCAGAATTTGTAGTAAATAATGTGCAGATGTACGCAAATCAAATGAAAAGGAAAAAAATTAAATTATTTTGGCATAGAAGGAACAATTTACAAAAAGGAGAAACAAATCGACCTGAAGGTAGGTGAACGAAATAGGAAAAAACACACTCTCAAAAAAATATTCTAATTTCCAAGACACTCATCTGACCTATTTGAACATGAGATAAAGCATTGGGGCTGTGCTGCCAGAACAAATACAGAAATAATTCAAAAAAGCTAATCAACAATCTTCCAGTGAATTGTAGTTGCTATGAGTTACCTATAGAATCATACGCTTAATAGATCTGCACGTTCCAGAAGAAAATCACCAAGTATCACAAAACTTTAAAGATCCACCAAAACCCCTTAGCAGAAAAATTTCTAAAAACAAAGATTGAAAAAAGAGTTGAAAAACTGTAACCAATAAACCTAGCGTGGGTGTAATTTAGCAATTTTTTTGACAATAATAATTTAGAAGACTTTGACTGAACTTGCATCGAAAGGTACTAACCTTATGTCATTTACTTGTTAGTACACTTAGCGATCACCAAATATTTAACTAATAGAAAGTAAATATTCTGATTGTCAAACAGTCACAAATTCTTTTTACAAATAAATTTTTAAATTCTTGAGCCCTATAGACGGCATTTGCCTAAAAAGTCCCATGTCAAGTTTCATATTGTCGGTCATGAATCGTGCATACCGTGGCAATGCATAATAATAACTCGTTTCTCATTATTTAAATTAAAAATCATAGTAATGGATAGCAAGTTCTAAAATTTTCTTTGCTATTAAATTAGTTTTTATATGAAACATTTTTATAATAAGAAGTTTTCTAGTTGCAACTGTTTAAACGGTTTATAATATTTGTTTTGTAAAACTAATTTAGTTTATATTTATATGAACAATATGCTTTATAAAAGATATATGTAGTAAAATATGCATTAGACGAGTTCAAAAGAATTTTAAAGTAACTTCTGTAGAAGAAGATTTGATAACTATTTTTGGCAGACGTATCATACCGGGACTGTGAACTCATGGAAATAAAAGTTTGTTAAAACGACAATTTTCTAAAAATACACTTTTCCGTGCTTGCAAATTTATTTTCCGAGTGTGACATTCCTTACTAGGGGTGTTATTGTATTATTTAATTTGACCACTACAATATTGTCGACATTTCGCATATTACGGCCCCGCATTCCGCCGCAGCGAGCCACAGCCCGAGCGAAATATTAAAATGGCCCGGAGAACAAAGCGGCCATGAATTATTCAATTTCCTTTTTGTTATCCCGGCCCGTCTGCGAGCCCCTGACCCCAAAGTAACCTCGTATATGTCGCACAATACACTTCCTTGCGCTGTATCGGAAAAATTATGCGGCCACGTCGAAAATCCCGCGAAATCTCGCATCAATCCCATCACGACCCGCAAGAAACATCGCCCCAAATCTTATAAAGCAGCGGATCCCTTCCAATCGTGCCCGAGCGCGCTCCCCCGGGCCGCTGCAAATTTGCTTAGGCTGGCATTCGGCTAGTTACATTTGTTAAAATGCCACCAGGTTGCCTGAAAGGACAGCGGAGGCTCATAAAATACAAGTGGCTCGCGCTGGCATTTTGCGGCGTTCTTGGTCATCGTCCCTGAGCGGATTTACTTTCGGGAGGGCGGAATTTGCATTTTGCACTGCGCGTAAGGAGTTCGCATCGGGCCCCACTTATTTATGCACTCGTGTGTTATCTTTTTATATATATTTATATATCTTTAAGCCAAACATCTTTAGCTAAAAAGGAAGGTCCTGTGCTATTGACATTTAAGTTTCATGATCCAACTTGAACTTTAAGATGTTTTTTCTGAATAAGACGCGAAATAGTGTCAGTGTAAAGTACAGACTCGAGAGTTACGTATAAAATATGATATCCGCTAAATTCCTCTACAGGCGATTATTTTTAAGCGAAAGTTTTCATAATAATTTCTCATAAATGCGACTCTATTTCAGCAACTACACGTCTGATATTTTCTTTTAGCCTTGAAATCGCAGCAGATTTGTTGACATAAACCCTTTCGTTCAGATAATCCCAGAGAAAAAGGCGAATGAAGTTAGATCGCAAGACCGCAGTGGCCAATCGGTGTCACTCCTTCGCGAGATAACACGACCAGGAAATTTGTTTTGAAGTACAGTGAGTGCTTCACGTGCCGTGTAACATGTAGCTCCATCTTGTTGAAACCACATGCCATACAAGCCAAATAGGCGATCTCATTAAAAAAAGAGTATTTTAGCATTTCCCGACAGCACATACCATTGACAGTAATAGCGTTGCCAGCCTCGTGCTTAAAAATAATTATTCCCCCAGACTACAATGCAGACCAAACGGTGCACTTTGTAGAGGGACTGTTTTTTTGTGAATGGCAGGTAGATTTTCACTACCCCAAACGCTACAATTTTGACGATTTAGAAAGCAAACGGAGCGCAATTCAAATTCTAAAGTTCAATTTGGATCCCCCTATATATTAAGCAAAACTAATTGACAGAAAATTCATCTTACCAAACCATAACTATATCTGCAACATAGTTTTACCGATGTGATAAAAAAATCCGGTAAAAACGCAAAAATTGTTTAAAAACTTCAAGTTGGATAAGGCCAAATAATAGCATTATTCAACCAGCTGAGTGCTAGTGGTATCTTTAAACAGAAATAGTGTTCCACATACTACAAATGACGATCTTTGGATTCAAAAAGCAGATCGCAGTTGTTCCATTTCCAGTCAACAATTGAGCGAGACATGGCTTAATGAAAGTGTCTTGTCTTGTCAAAGAGATTTTGGATTACCACTAGTGCCAAGAAGATGATGGTAGCCATTTTTTGGATGGTAAAGGACTGACACTTTACTCTCAAGGATACCACAATAAAGGGAAGATATGTTATGAACAACGTTTTTTTCCACACTGTAGGGAAAACAGATTGAGAATCATAATTGCAAATAGGTTTTTCTATCGTTAATTTTGAGATGAATCCTTATCCTCCACAGTTATTTAATTGCACACCAAGTAATTTTTAAGTTTTAACACCGAAAGTCATTTTTATTAGTTATGCATTTACAACTCGTTTTGCTCTCACAAAAGCGATTTTACAGTGGCCACAATACTTGTCTGAAAGAAGTTTTGTCGTTATGAAAAATACACATAAACATTCTTAATTTCTTTGAATGAGTGCTTTTTTCAAAATAATCTTGAATAGACCTTATAAAAATGCCAACAGTCAACAAATAAGTAACTTTTGAATCAAAACATTATTAAAAATTGTACAAAATAACATTAGGCCCTTTATTTCATTATTAAGTACATTCAAAAGCACTACACAAAATGCTGCAAAAGGCATGCTTTTCAAATAAACGTAATTTTTATTAACCAAGAAATAATCCGCAGTAAATGCAGTTTTGGTGCATTAATTATTTAATGTGCGGAGCATTTCTTGAAAGCAAAGCATCTCAACGCAACAAGATTTCTTCTTGCATAGTTGCAATTTCTTTACAAAAGGCAACTTTCAGTTCGTCTACTCTACCAGGATTTTAAAGGAAGGCTTTTGATTTGAGGTGACTCCAAAGCATGGACGTCAAAGGACATCAACAAAACATGAGATTCCTTGACGTAACAACGTTATCTTACTGAAACCACAACTTTCCAATTGTTGCTTGTTGTTTAAATCCCTATTTTTGAAATGCATCCTTAGTACTATGGAGAGATCTCTGATGTAATTCTTGTGGGTTTTTGCTGTCGAAAATTGATAATTTGACTTATTGACGTAACTATCTAAATGTAAATGTATCTCATCACGTTTGCGTTAGACAAAATCACTTAAGCAGTTTTTGCCTGATCATAATTTTATACAAATAAAATTTCAACTCGCCGTAAATGAAGCATTGAATGACAAGACATGCCCAAAAATAACGATCCTTAGTTGAACACCAATGACTCGGAAGAACCGTTCTTATTCTCTCAACATTTTCTGAAGTCCGCATCGTACGAGGACGGCAAATTGATTTTCTTTTTATAACTAATCCAATTGTGAAGCGATTTAACCTATCGAAGTATTGTATTACAACCAAGGTTTACCCCATCACATAAAATATTGAACTGCTGACGAAAAAGACATTGAACGGTAACAACGGAATGTTTATTTCTAAAAAAAGCTGCATGACTGCAGAAAAGTAATACTCAAGTGTCACTATGCCGTGGTACTAAAACTGGACTCTCTAAACTACTGGCAGACGGTGTGCCATTTTTTTGCGCCACTTAGTACTTATATAGAATACAGTATTAATTTTATAACCACCAAGAGTGCGTTTGGTAGAATCTAATTTTCGATTAGTGTGGCACACTAAAGCGGCCATTTCTCAAATGAAATGTTGCATTTTGGAATTTTAGCACCTTAGAGAAAATTCGATAAACAAAAAAGAGCATAAAAATTCTAATAGCTTTATTTTGATGACCAAACGACAGATATACTTCCAAAACTCACCTTCTTTCATTTTGATCTAAATAGATATTGCTGAAAACACACCCCAGAGAAATGAAATCCATGTCATTACATCAAACGAAACAAGATTATCGTACAGTACCGCCTATCAATAACAATTACTGTTAAATAAGTTCGATAACAAAGAACACGCTATGAACGCAAGAAATGCTATTCAACAAAGTTGGCCTAAAAATAAATTTATTGTCCAGAAATATTTTTTGGAGTACCAGAATTAGTTTTAAACAACTATAGAGCTCAATAATCAAGTTTATTATGCATATAATAGTAAGCAGGACTCAATTTTTGGATTTGGGGATTTTGAAAGGATGAAGCCTTTAGACAAATTTTGCCTAGATTTGAATTATAAATATTTTACTTTCAGTAACACTATTTGTAGTATCATAGCGACAAATCTGTTGGATAATTATGATAATTATAAAACAACAATGGATTTGAAACTCTCTTAAAGCTAAATAAACAAACATTTTTACAAAATGCCACATAACTCTGACAATGCAATATTAAATTAGCGACTATGATCCTTTAAAGTTTTACTACCTCTTCTTAGAGCGCGTATCCGTTCCGGGTGTTTGAGATTATTTTATGGTGCTATGGAAAGCCATATTCTAAGATTTTTTAGCCAAAATCCTCGAATATTTTCTTGTAATATTAGTTGTACCCATATCTACTTTCGTTTCTCATTATGTGTCCTAAATATTCGAGCTATCGTATTTTTATCGTGATCATTAATTCGATGTTTTTTTTATTCTTTGAAGAACATTTTTACTAGTTACATGGTCCATATATGACATTCTTAACAGTCTTCGATAAATTCTTCTAAGCTGTCTGCGATAATAGCGGCATTATCAGCATATCTGATATTTATTCGTTGTCCGTTAGCAAGAATTCTCTAATAGCCATTCTCGAGTGCTTTTTAAATATATGTTCAGAATACATGCTAAAGCAACTTTGTCTTACTCTTCTAATTATTTCTATTGCTCAGATTGTTCTCAGTTTACCTTTATATAAGCGGATTGGCCCTAATATAACTGTGAAATTATTCGTAAATGTTTTGACTTCTAATGGCTAGTATTAATTAGAGAATACCCAAAATGTTTTACTAGTTCTTATAAAACAACAAACCGAATACATATGCGTAACGTTACTTTTTGTACTATTAAAATGTTTTATTTTATACATTGCTTCAATGATCTCTTTGTTCTCTTTAGTTCTTTTTATCTATATTTTCTTTTGCGAGTGAATTGAAAATCGTTTATACATGTCATATTGCCATTCAATTCATTATGATCAGCATAATTCGGCAGTGCATCTCCAGCTCCTTAGCAGAAGCCGAATCAACGTCCGCCCGCTAAGATCCACTTTAGTGTTTGTGCCTGCACGGCAATCTGCTAAAACGCCATAATGGATCGTAAAAGACCACTCCGGCGCCTATATCAATATTAAAATCATAATGCCTGGCCTGATAGACCATTAAACTTTCAGGCGGCGCGCAACAGCTCTGCTAAGCGCGATCGGCCGCAAGAGGAGCTCCGCATTCCGATCGCGGCCGCCCAATCTTCAAATTAATTTGAGAGGGCGGCATTGTCCGCCGACGGTGGCGAATTCTCGCCAAATCCCGCGGAGTGGGCCCCATTTGAATATTAATGAATATTAATACAGCAACATTGCGATAAGGGAGCGCGGCGGCGGAGTCGCCGAATTAAACCCCAGATAAAGCCAATAAAAAGCAAGTTTCCGGGTAAATACAAAGCGGCGGACGGATAGCGAGCGGCGACGCTAATTACGCGAACGATGTCGTTACGCAACAATTAAAGTATTTATATTTTTGAAATGCGCCGAATTAGAGCCGGGCGGCGAGAAAAATTATTGCGCGGGCCCGGCACTTCTGGGATAATTGCTATTTATGCTGCTAAATCATGGCAAAGAGGTTGAGTTAAGCGCTTTGTTGCGACTAATTAGTTGGAAGTTAAAAAGCGAGCGCACATAATGGCGTACATGATGTTGGTGGGCAATTACATAAAGCTTTGCTGCAAATATCTGTACACCCTGTATGTAATACATTTTTAAGTAGGTGAAAAATGGCATTGGGGGTATCACATTATACGGGTTACAACTGCAAGTTCCGTTAAATTTTGTAGACCGCTTTGAAAGTAGATAGAAGAACAAACAAACAGAAAGATAATTTTAGTCCACCTTTTCACAGAAGGTTTGACATTTTCACCCATACAAAAAGTTACAATACAACGTTCTGTGAACTATCGTTTTTCTAATTGCACACAACACAATAATAATAAAAAAGGTATACCAGATGTGTATTGGTTTAAGCGGAGAGGTAGTACCTTTTGTTATGGATGGTCACTCCAAGCGACACAGTTGGGCGGAGGTTCAGGCAGCTGGTCCTTACGAAGCACCAAACTCTCACTTGCTAGCTCCAAGCGCCACACCCGGTTAACTATATTGGCCTACAGGCTAAACCAAGTGAGGGTATCCAGATAGGGTGATGATGATGCTGGTCAAGAGCACCATCAGTAATGACGTAAGATCCAAGATGAACGACATCAGCAAGGCTTATAGTATATATACTCGCAGGCGACAATAGAATAATGATTCATGGCTGTGACACTGCGGTGTGGAAAGCCTGGGGAAACTACCACACTATTCTCCGAAGAAAACAATTACGAAAAATTTGCTTTAATTGTTGCCAACATCCATTGACGGATATGGCACTTTAAAAAAAAAAGAAGGAGGTATACCAAAGAATAAAAGTTTTGAATTGATTGAATTGGCTTGTTAAAGGCACTTTATGTAACAGAAATAAAATCGGTGTAAAGATTAAACAAAAAATCATCGACAGATTTGAAACATCACATACACAATTTAAAATCTTTTTTAAACATACACTAAAGCAGTGTTTTTCAACCTGTAGGACGCGATCCCCAGGGGGGTCGCAAAATCTTACTCGAGGGGTCGCGGGTAAAAAAAGACAAGTGTCTATGGACGTGGGTCGATTGCGCGCAACGGTCAGAAGAGTTTTCAGGTAGTCTGAATCCTATGAGTCAATTGCTCGCAAGTGCCTTTTATGGGATAGGACAGTTGCGCGCTAGGGGAAATAATTAACATAACAATAATAAACACCACCTCCATCGTTATGAGACATTTCAGTTCTGAACTTGTTTTCTTGGTGCCAAACAGTTTCCGGTTTTACACACCATCATTTCAATAAAAAATCTTCAAATTAAAAATGTTCCATTTCTTTATATATTTGTAGCAAGCACATTTTACAAAAGTAAATCTAGTGATAGTACCATTTTTGTACAACTTAATTAAATTACATACATATTCACGACGCTTGTCATAATTAATTTTTTTAGGCAAAATAACACTATTTATTTTTATATAACAATTTAATTAAATATTTATCAACGCATTTATAAATCTGAACGAGACAAAATC
Source organism: Sinelater perroti (assembly GCA_036346155.1). Classification (NCBI taxonomy): domain Eukaryota; kingdom Metazoa; phylum Arthropoda; class Insecta; order Coleoptera; family Elateridae; genus Sinelater; species Sinelater perroti. The sequence continues at coordinate 17,566,738 of JARFIY010000046.1, forward strand.
TACTCATACCACATTTACCCTGAGAAAAGATCCGTGTCCACCCATATACCTAAACAACATAGTAATACCACAAACTGTGACAGTAAAATACCTGGGAATACACTTAGATTCCAAATTAAACTGGAGAACACATCTGCAAAAAGAAAGCAAATGGACCTAAAACAGAGAGCTATATTGGTTGATCGGTAGAAAGTCTCCGCTATCTATAGAAAACAAACTATTGTTGTACAAATCAGTAATCAAACCCATATGGACGTATGGAATAGAACTATGGGGCTGTGCCAGCAAGTCCAATATCGAAATAATCCAAAGGTGCCAGTCCAAAATACTAAGAACGATAGTCAATGCCCCATGGTATATTGCAAATGAAATGATCCACAAAGATTTGAAGATACCAACTATAAAAGAAGTTATCCATGAGAGAAGCATCACCCACCACCAAAAATTGGAAGCTCACACAAATCCTTTAATACAGCCCTTACTAGAAGACACAGGAATAAGAAGACTAAAAAACAGTGGCCAGCTGACCTATAAATAGACTTAGAGAGCTCATCGCTGGATGAGATCTCATCATGTTATTAATCGATCTAAATCCTAAATTTAGATTGTAGGTTAACAAATTAGCTTATAGAATACCTTGTATTTTGATTGCTGATTGAATAAATAAAAAAAAAAACATTTATAAATCTATAAATATCTGGATGAGGCATATATAAACTAGAAATAAATAGATTATGAAAAGATATACAGGCGTTTGTAGTACGCTCTGTGCTATTAGAACAAGATGCCTCAATATGTGGTAGAAATGGTGAATCATATGAAATATAGTAATCCGCCAAATAATCCACATATTGGCTCATGCGTTCATATTGTGCAATTTCTGAATATAAATTGTCAACAAAACATCATCAGAATCTAACTACACTAAACCAAATGTCCATTGTAGCCAGTGTCCTACTTCACAACTGTTATTTTTGTATTCTGAAACCAACCCTAATTGTTAAATTTTTCTAAACCACGACTGAGTTAAGTGAAATCTGCATCCCATAATATTAATCACCGGCCAAATTTTCTTTACGTTAATATGTATTGCTTTTTCAAAATTACAAACTACTTCACGAGGTTGTAAACACAAATTTACAGAATTACAGTAATTTTGTAATAAATGAAATGCCTTATAGTGAGTATCTGAATGCTTATTTGGTAATATAATAAATTCTAATGAAATATAATGTCCATTTTCTACTGAATGTATACTAAATAACTACGTAAAAAATTTTGGACGGTATCAAATATACCATCAACACAAATTTTTTGACGAGAACACAAATAAGTCATATCTGTTATGCATGAAAATAAAATGATATTGGAATTTTTATTTTTAATCAACAAAAATTTTTTGCTCTTATTAGTTTTGCATTCAATAGACGCAAGTGCGTCATGTGTATCTTTTCTGGAACGAGGTAAAGAAGATAATACACTTCTTCTTGCTATATAAACAGATTTTCTAGTATTTTCTATGTTTCTAGTGGTAAGGTTGACTTCAACGTCTTTAACTCCCACGTTAGTAACTTTGCAAGGACGGTGGGATATGTCTTCTGTTGTCTTCCTCTCAATTGCGTTTTGTAATTTCCGTAAATGTTACAATTAGATATGTTATTATTTTACTCATAATAAGTTACATAATAAGTAGAAGTAATCGCAATCATATGCGCACGTACGCACATGCAGTGTTTAGTGATTTCTACCATATTCTAAGTTATATAGGTAAATCTAAAAATAGATGGATATCTTTCCGAAACTAAAAAATTCTTGCATATTTTCGCCACAAGGATGATTATGACAATTATTTTTTTGTGCTAAAATTTGCTCCAATTTGTCAACACAAATTAAAGCCGCACACCTTTTTTTTGTACGCCGGTACGAATTATCCATCGCGGTTTCTCTATCTTTTCTGAACGTACAATTGTCCACTATTAATAATTTTTTTCCGCGTTCACTTAACATAGTCTCCGTTTTTTAAAAATTCAACGAGAAACAAAGCAGTAAAGAGAAAAATGGAAACTAAAATTTTTCACTGCTGTTTTTACTTGAATGAATGAATTTGAAATGTGAGGGGTTAATGCGTAAATGGGGTGCAGCAACCCTCAAATGGTAATTTACGAAGGAGCAGTAAATTTTTATCTGCATACCATTAACAACCTACCTGCAAAAATTCTTGAAAATTCCAGGTAACCGTATTAAGACCTTAAATCCACCACCGCGCGCAATCGTTCTATCGCTATTTTGGGTCAAAGGGCCATAAATAGAGGGTAAACTGACCGCGGCGCGCAACTGACCAACGCCCGTGTCTATAGGTCTCAAGAGAAAGAAAATTAAATACGTAGTCTTTAAAATTACTGACAGTTTTATTACAGCCCTGGGGGGTCGCTAAAATTCTTTAACTTGTAAAGGGGCCACGTATTCGAGAAGGTTGAAAACACTACACTAAAGAACTGGAAAAAGAAATGTGAGGGCATGAGAGCTCCAGTTAGAAATAAACACCTTTATACATTAAGTTTTGCTGACAACCAAGTGCTAGTTACGCAGGAGGAAGAAGCTTTAAGATATATGTTGCGAAAATTTAAAGAGAAATACGAAAAAGTAGGACTAGAAATAAATTTTAATAAAACAGAACATCTAGCACCAGATGAAAGTCTACAAAACTTAGAAATTGAGGGAAAGCTTTAAATAAAAAGTTACAATAAATTTGGGCATTTAGAATTCGTTATAATAAAGGACGCAAGAACAGAAGACAAAATAAACTAAGATAAACAAGATAATTAAATCCTATTTTGTGGGATAGGCACATAAACCAAGTAACCGCAAAACGAGAATATACAATAGCACGATATGAAACAAAATCATAAACGGTGCTGAAACAGGGGTAATTAACACAAAAATTAATAATAAAATTGCGGCAATATAAATGGAGTATTAAAGGTGTTCTAGAATAACACCAAAAGACAGAATGACAATTCAAGAATTCAAAAAAATTGATTAGTTACATTTAGGATATATTGATTTGGTACGGGTATGTAAGAAGAATAGATAAGCAAGGCAAGTAGATAAAAATAATGACAGGATAGAACACTCTCAATTTGCATAATAAGACGAAGAAAACGCGGTAAGCGTAAAAATTTTGCTTTGCAATGTTTGTACATACATGTAAGGGCTAAATCATAATTAAATGCAAATATATCAAACAAAATGTTTTATTGAAGTTTTCTCTTTTCAGTTGAGAATTTAATCCACCGCATATTCTCTTATAGCTTAATGCCTTTAGCATAGAGCTTATGGTCTTTGTATTTAAGATAAACTTCAGTTTCTGATAGAATTCCAGAAACCGCTATGAGTTTCTTCTGGCAAGATATGCTTTAAAATTTATGAATTGTCAAAAGTCACATCAAAACAAATTTGTCGAATAAGGTGTAGGTAAAAGCAATTCATAGTGCAGTAGATATAGTTTAATTGAGATAAATACAAATCCCCATTATTGAGTCATTCTGATAAAACGATTTTTTTGCTGAAAATTGTCATTTCTTTTTGATTTCAGTATCTAAACTTTTTATTTTCTAAAAAAAGTCTACGAGTATTATATCACGTGCTTTACAGAAAATAGTTGCTAAACATTCCCTGTTGATGCTAGTGTTTTTGTCTTCTTTGGACTTTTTTCGTCACGAAGAACCTGGCGTTTTATTGTTCCTTGATTTCTGGCGTCTAATGTTGCAGCCATGTTTCATAAACCATTATACATCTACGAAGAAGCTCACTTATATTATGTTTATATATGCCCAAGTTTGCTTTTGGTCAACGGTTGGTAACTATGGCATCTATATGATGTTTGCCGTTTAGCTATCTCAGTGACTTTATCTTTAATACAATACTACGTACTTATTTAATGTTTTTTTGCTAAGTGTCTCTTTGAATTTCTAGAAGACTACAACTATCACCACGCTCAAATTCATTAAAGCAATGCTTAAGCATTCTGATTATAATAAATTAACGTATCCTTCAAAAGTTTCCATTTTCAATAATTTGTAATAATTTATGAATTTATTCTTATATTTGAAACTACGAGGACAATTACAAATTTAGAAAAATCTTATGAACAGTGATATGATTCAATATGCAGTGACTGACTTGGTATCAAAGCAAAACAGTATAGAAATGCCATTTTTGTGCACGCTGGTGTTGAACAAAATTTATTTAAGCGGAGGTATAAAATTAGCTAATATTTATTAACAATTTGGTAATAAGGAACAGACTGATACAAATAAAGGGGTAAATAAAACCATAAGTAAAATAAACCACACCAAAATTCTTGCAGTTGACAAATTAGAAGTAAATCATATAATAAAACGAAAACACAGAAATTGCAAGCTTTCTATAAATAACAATGATTACCGATCAAAAAATGTATTTTGAAATGGGGTATTGAATATAAATGTGTTTCTAATAAAATAATGTTTGTAAACAGCAACAATTAAGTTTAATATTAAGCAAAGTTCACAACATTTGAACATGAGCAGAACAAGTTGTAACTGAAAATTTTTACTCAGAGAAAAAAATTGGAAAATATTTTAAAATAAATTGAAAATAAAAAAAAATTATATAATACTTTTATATTCCACAATATATAATATATAACAATAAAAATTGCAAGCGATTTTAATGCCAACTGTATGGTAATTCGTATTTTGTTTCTGTTTCCATTATTCCTTAGATTGGAAAACATCTATTAACAAAGTCAAATGTCTCGATCAATGCCATTTTTGTGTATCTAGGAATAGTTTTACTATAGACAAAAGTCATAATTAACCACGACCACCCCACCTCTAAATTTGAAGGTCACTTAGTTCAAATATGAAGAAACTGTTTACCTCTTTTTAATTATTTGCCCAATACAGGTATGACGGCTAACATTAGATAACTCCAATAGCCCACCATTTTTTGTGGTAAGTAAAAGTTTATTAGGGTTCACTAATAAAGACTATGTACATCTTAGAAAATCAAACAGTTAATCCTACCATAATTGAGAAGATTATTATAAAATTACTGTTAACGTAGTCTGCCGAAGGGAAGGGTAGAGGACCTGTAGTTCTTAGTGGCCCGGAAAAACCAATACATTATTATTTATATTAACAAATTTTTATTATTTTAAAAAGAGCCCCAATGAGTCCGCAATTTGATTTGCAAAAGAGTTTATTGGTACTAATACTGGCGTAATTTTTTCTTACATTTTGCAGAAGAAAACCATCGAAATGAAACATCGAGGTCAAATACATGGTAATACATGGCACCTTGGGAATTTTTTCGCGCTAAGATCTTCCATTAAAATATCAGACACTTTCTGGTTCTCGTATTGTCCTTGTCGATTGTAGTCCGTATAGATTCAACATTTTCTGATTGCTATTTATAACATACCAGTATTCAAGCGTTTGCTTTCAGCAAATGTTTGGCTGGAATATCCAAAAGATCAATGATTTACACTATTTGAAATCAGTCGCAGACGTATTAAGGTTATATAAGTATAGGCTGGAATTACGATGGCGATCTTGACCACATTCGGTTTTCATTTTTTGACTACAACTTTCTTTAAAAGTAAGCTTTTGACTTCAAATTTGGACGCAAGATGGCCAAAAGACTTACTCGTCGTCCATTGTTGTGATGCGTCATTGAACACTCTCATCACGAAAGTTAAAGCTGGCAGAGAAGGTGTTCGTTTTTTTCAATATTATCATTCCTTTGCTCTTTTTAACCGTCTTGTCATTTTATTTTTGAAGTTTAGTATGTATTTGATCATTTTCAGCCAATGCCTCACGTGCCAACTATTCGAGCCTCGGGCAGCACCAGCTAAACCCGATAGTCCGCGGTCGCTTGGAGGGCGTGACTACGAAGCAGCTTGCGGCAATGTACAACGTTGTCGAACGGACTATACGAATAGTTTGGAAGAAGTACAAGGTCCATAGATCGGTTAAAGCCAAAATCGGTCCCCGACCAACTCGCATTACATCGTACGTCGTCGATCGGAACATACTTCGAATCGCGAAAAATAACTCTCGCCACACTGCAGCCGATATTCTCCGCAAAATCTGAACTCCAGAAGGCCCAAATCTCTCAATTTGCACTGCCCGGCGTAGGCTTTAACAGATGAGATAGAAGGACACCGGCCTTCGAAGAAGTCGTTAATCTAGCTGAAGAATCGCAAGGCAAGCTCTGGGATAGGTCAAGGCACACAATCACTAGACCATTCTGTAGTGGAAAAAAGTTTTCTAGAGCAATGAATCAAAGCTATTCTGTACAGATGGTGTGACCTACGTTCAAAGTCCTGTGGGCCAACGATATGACCCAAAGCATCAGCTTCTAACGGTTAACTATGGTGGTGGTTTTGTCATGGTACGTGTGTCTTTCTGTGACAAAAGAATGGGCCCGGTTCATCTTATTGAAGGATCCATGGACACCAAGATGTACCTTGACGTCATAAAAAATTGTTTGTGGCTCTATATGCACAGCACGGCTTGCCGTGGTTAAAGCACCACTCTCGTCTTCTGCAAAAGTGGTCCCCTTCTGCTGTGGATATCGCAGTCTCCGGATTTGATTTCGATTGAGCATATGCGAGACGAGCTTGAGAGGAGCCCCAAATATGTTAAAGCGTGAAATGCTAACAAAAAGTTTGTCCAGTTTCAGGTCGCATAGACTAGCATCCATCAGTCGACAATCGACAAATTGATCGAGCCATGCTGCGCAGAATTCAAGCGATAGTTAACGCAACTGAGTATTAACGTTGTAGTTTTAAAATTTGTTGATTTGATAGTTGTTATATTGTGTTTTTGTAGCGAATTAAAATTAAAAATATGGCTACAGTTCGCACTATCGTTATTTTACAAAAAAAGTAAAAACCAATAATAATTACCTGGGCAAATGAAAATGTTTAAAGTCATTGCTAACTAATGTGTCTGCATTGAGCGTAAATTTCAAATCAAAAGCTTAATTTTAAAGAAAGTTGTAGCCAAGGAACTAAATCCGAACATGGCCAAAACTGTAGTTGTAACTTACATAAAATCTGTAGCAACAAAACATTACGTTTCTTCTTTACATATCCAAGTAAACGAAAGAATAATTGAATGGATGAAATGTTATGTCTCTTTGTAACAAAATGCAATTACTGATTAAGTAAATGACACCAATACACCGGTGCGAAAAAATAAAAAATCAATAATAAAATATATCATCAAAAATTAGTTTTTTATTAATACCAATTGCATCTTAAATGTGTCTGTATTTTCTATATCACTGCATGTCAGGCAAACATCCGCGTTGTTTTACGAGAATTTTAAACTTTAATAGAACGCAGACTTCAGATTACAGATTAAAACACTACTTATCACGAGCCTTGACAGAATCACGATAAATTAATAATAGCCAGCAATTATTTTACTTAATTGAAGTTTACGGTTTAATATGCGTAATCTAATAATAGGCATGAGAATGTCGTTGACCTTTCAACGAATGGAAACTCCATACTGACTTATCGTTCAAAATTTATAAATAAAAATTTTAACATTGCAAAATAAATAATTCAGCAAAGATAATATCAATATTTTTGTTTAAACATACGTAAATAACGATATAAAGCAATCAACTTTAAAAATTGATAGTAAGTTTTGGTACGCGTTAAAATATCGTACCATTTTCAAGTTGTCAGTACTGTTATTTGTATTATATAAAAAAAGCTCTGGGGTGCAACATAGTACAAACAACATATCGTTCTTAAATAATAACAATGTAAGAAATAATAAAATTTATCGATAGATGAAGATTTATTATAATGTATATTCCTCCCAGAAAATAGAATATTTAGGAGTGGTGTGACTTCTATAATAAACATTTCTTAAAAATCAACAGTGACAGTACCAAGAAAATTATCCAGTGACCGTAAATATTAATCGACTCGTGATACATTAATCCCAGTTTCCTATAGTGCTTTAAGGCTAAATGCTCCAAGAGATATGTCTTGCATTGAGTCAGCAACGTATTAATATCGCGAAGTACTTTTACTTCACTTTGTACGACTATCACGAATTTGGACTACTCCAATCTCTAATGGAAGAAGAAAAAATCAAAGTCTTTTGAAATGGCTAGAAGCTTTTAACTTAAAATAATTCAGCCAATGTATAAAATATTTGAAAAGTAATAGTGTAAAACTTCCAACTTGGATATTCCTAACCCATATTATTTTTATATGTTTTCGTATTCAGTTGTGTCTAATTTAAGTAACACTAAGAACTAAAAACTATATAAATTTTAAATTTAGACCAACTTGCAATCTTATACCACCTTCTTGTAGTAGAAACTATGAGTATTTGTCACCTCGCGTAACCTCATACGACAAACTTTCTGTTTTAAAACAAATTCTTGCAAGCACACTTCCCTATTTTTTAATTTCTGTGGAACATATTAAGTGCGGAGTTAATATGTAAAATACAAAATAAGTCTCAAACAAATAATGTCATAATAACGACTCATTGCTAAAATACAAAATAATTTTTCTTAAACCTGCCTAAATTTAAATTAATTATAAAAATGCCAATAGAAAACTTAAAATGTCAAACGCTGCATCATAAAAAATTTCAAAGCTACCGAATCTGCTACTTATTCCTTTATTCTATTACGCAAAGTAACGCAAGTTATTAAAATTTAATTTAAAAAAATGAGAAGCAGGTACCTGTCCCTGAATGATAACGAGACTTGTTTGATATTTGTTTGATTTACCTTTGTAAAGTAAAATCGATTTTTTATTAAAACTACGCTATACTTTAAAAATTTCGCCAGCGTGATCTCCAAACTGAGGAGCGGACTGCGATGCGGACGGACTCGGGTTCAATTCCCGGTGCTCTCTGATGCCTGGCGGGTGACCTACTCAGTCACTAAAAATAATTGAGTACCTGCGTTGTTGTACGTACATGTTAGAAGATGGTCAGGTGTTACTTGTTCACTTTATCGTATAAAACAGCGATGGATAGCGTTTTCACAAATGCGTGCTAAAATAAAAATTAAATATATCCATTTGCTTTTAATTTTTTTACAAACATTTTCCACATCAACAATATTTTGTCATACAGCATTTAAAATGAGTTGATTACATTTTTATATTTATTAAAATTAGTACTCAAAAAATTTCAAATTAAGTTTATTTGTTAATATTCTTTCTAAATGTAATATACAAAAGACGATGTTCAAATCTTCATAGGTACTGGATCTGGAGCATAAGACACTGATTGAAAGTGTCAATGGGCTCACCTTCGTAGGTTATAGCTGGGCTGAGATACAGGTCTTAGAACTTGGACTATAGGTGTACCCGGATTTTAGTCCAGAGAATCTATTCCAAATCTAATGACCAATATTATTTAACAACTAATAAATGAAGTTGCTGAAAAATGTCATCACATTTACAATAATTTTTCAACACATTTTATTGCTTGTTTTCTCTATCTCTTTTAGATTTTGTCTTTCTTCATTTCTTAGTTTGAGAAAACATTCTTCAGCCCTTCTGTTACTCTTGGTAAATAAAGATCGTTGTACGATATGCAATCTTGTTAGAGATTCGTTATTAAGATCCTTCTGTACCGACTATGCTTAATCAATATTATCATGGAAAACATAAATCAACCGGAAACTAGTACAGAAGCGTTATACTGCCGTTGCTGTAATTTTTAAGATTTAAGCAAAATAAAATAAAAAGTTAAATTCGTACATTAGTGAAGCTATTTTAAAGAAAGTGCTAAAGAACTATGAGAGAGGAAAGCTACAGCAAATATAAAAGATTCACCGTCATATGTTAGTTGCATTTGTTACCCATGCTTTTTTTGAGCAAACCCAAGACAGGAGCAGGTTTTAGGTGATGTGCGTCTAACAACTAGTCTTTCCTGGATGAGAACAAAGTGCACAACATCACACTGTATATTTAATTGCAAACGTAATTCATTTTGCTTTTCAAAAGAGAAGCATTTAAGAATATTGAAGAAACCAAGTACTATAAGACATTACAAGAACCATAATATGGAAAAGAGGACCAGAATTGGAAAATGACTTTCGGACCTTTACAAACATACACAGTAAAATCCACAAGGACCGCTAGTATCTTACGTACTGACACTGGTAAGCACGTTGAGGGCTATGGGTTAGCACTGATTTAAGCAGAGATCAACGTATACCACATAGTTCTTTTTTTATGTTGAAAATAATTCCAGTGTCAGATAAACTTAACTTGGATTTTCATTAGGTTTTATAATTTTTGTTTCTATTGTGTTAAGAATATCCAACATTGGGCAAACATTCAACGATTATTGAAATTCGTTAGCACGACTAGCTATTATACACTTTATTTAACAAAGCTGTAATTTATTGTTTACTTAAAAAAAGTGGATATATAAAATTGAGTATTATAATACACGAAACGTCTTTCAGCGATTCTTTTGATAATAGGATCCATTCATCTATGACACAAAAGAAATATAGAATTTATTCCGTAAATAAATTGACAAAATGTAAGAACTAATAGCACTTATTGGTCATATTTTCAGTAAGGGGTTTTACAACAGTTTTTTTTGTTATTGATACGAAAACCGTTAATGTAATTAATTCTTCTCTGATAACGTTCTCAATAAAATATACAAAAATCAAAATTTTAATAAGCCGATTTGAAATACCAATAATTTTATGATATTAAAAATATATTAAACCAAAACAATTGATGCCACATTTTCATTTTAAATTATGTGCTAAATCTATTTCAAATTAGTATTATGTTTTTAGCTAAAATGATAGCTTTTATACCATAGTTTTACCGCTGCTTTAAAATAATGTTGACAATTTAGAGTTAGTTATATAAGATAACATGAATTATTAAAGTTAGTAAAATTTTTTGTTCTATCCCTTACGTGTCTACAATAATGCCTAATATTAGTCCACAAAAATAATTTCATATAATATAGTAAATCTTAATTCTTTAGAATTAATTAGATGATCCCCTACATACAGCAACTCTTGCGTGTTTTACAATATTCTCAGACAAGGGGTTGCTCACCAAAAGGTATTTTTGGCGTCCTAAGCTAACAATTTTCACCCGATTTTCCTAAAATTTTTACAAGGTGGAAACGTATAAATTTTTAATTGATTGGCTTTTGCCCTGGATCGGGAACGTGGAACAATTTAATTTCGCGCCCATTCATAGTGGCCGGAAGCATAAGCACATATCCCAATGCACTATTAGATTTATACTGGAGTTTTATTCTTGTCAGCGATCACAGTGGGCTTATTGTGCTTATCAACTTAATTGTATGGATTAATTCTTCTTCTTCTGGCAGTGCCTATCCGTTTTGGATGTTGGCTATTAACATAGCTATCCTAGCTTTATTGGATGCTGTACGGAAGAGTTGAGTTGTTGTTAAAGAGAACCATTTCCTTAGGTTCTATAGCCATGATATTCTTCTACGTCCTGGACCTCGTTTTCCGTACACTTTCCCCTGCAAGATGAGTTGCAGTAGGCCGTATCGATGTTCGTTACGCATGATTATTTCACAGTCTTTCTGCATTCTACGCAGTACTTCTCTATTTGCAATCCGGTCGACCCATGAGATTTTCAGGATGCGTCTATAACTCCACATTTCGAACGCCTCTAACTTCTTGGTAGTAGCCTCGGTCAGCGTCCAAGATCCCACCCCGTACAGGAGCACTGCGAATACGTAGCATCTCAGTAAACGAATTTTTATTGGTATTAAGAGGTCGTGGCTCTTGAATATTGTGTTCATTTTAATGAACGCTCCCCTGGATTTTTCAATTCTTTGTTTTATTTCTGTTGAGTGATCCCATTGTTCGTTTAGACTTGTCCCTAGATATGTGTATTTCTCAACTCGTGTTATCTGTTGTTGGTTAACTATTAGACGTCCCGGTGGTATTGGATTCTTGCTGATGACCATGTATTTAGTTTTTTGTATGTTAAAGTTTAGACCATATTTTTGGCTTGATTCTGCTACGCTGTTATACGCGTGTTATTAGGGCTTGTAGGCCTTCTAGGTTATCTGACAGTATAATTGTATCGTCTGCGTATCTTACGTTGTTCAGCCGTTCTCCGTTGATGAGTATTCCCTCGTCAATATCTTCTAAGGCTGTTTTCATGATGTGTTCGGAGTAGATGTTAAAGAGTAGCGGAGATAGCACAGCCTTGTCTCACACCTCTTTCTATTTTGATCTCCTCAGTCATTTGGTTATCTATCTTGATAGTTGCTGATTGGTTATAGTAACTGTTGTTAATGATACGTAGATCTTTATCATCTAGACCAATTGTTTTTAAGATTGATATTAACTCGTCGTGTTTGACCCGATCGAAAGCCTTTTGATAGTCTACAAAACACATATACACGTCACAGTTCACGTCTTTGCATCTTTGTATGAGGACTTGAATGGCGAAAAGAGCGTCTCTTGTACCTAATGAGTCTCGAAAGCCAAATTGTGTGCGAGTTAGTTGCGCTTCGCATTTTTTGTATGTCTTCCTATGTATTATTTTTAGCATTATTTTAAGAAGGTGGCTCATTAGACTAATAATTCTATAGTCTTCACATTTTTTCGCATTCGATTTACTCCTGTTTCGTATTATGTTATTAAACATGGCCGTGAGCCATTTAATTTCATCGTTCTCCATGTTTTTTAGAATTTCTGCGTTGAAGTTGTCTGGCCCCGTCGCCTTTCCGTCCTTTATTCCTTTTATTACGGCTATCACTTCTTCTTGAGTAATTTCCGGTCCTGTGTTACCTATGGAGTCCCCTGTTTTTAGTGTACCGTTGTTTCTCTTATCTTCGAAGGTCTTATCGACATAGTTTTTCCAAACTATTTTATTTCATTTACATCTAATGTTTATTAATTTTAAGACGCCACAAACATCGATAAGCTTTAGTGGAAATTTGACTAGCTCAGATTACGATCTATGCTGAGAATTATATTCCTTCAACAAGTGAATAATCGTTTTCTTGATATTTACTGTTCTCATTATTTTTTCGCATGATATTTTTATAAAGGAAATATTTTACAGTAGTTTTTATAGTCTCTTTTGATAACCTAATTCCAATGGTGACACCGGATGAAGACTAAGAGAAATTCAGATTTTGTTGCTGCTCTATCAGTTAAAAACAAAAAAAATCAAAAAATTGTTGTAAAATTTTAGCGCAATTTAATATTGACTACAAAAGGTTCCTATTGTTAAGCCTATCACCTAGAGGTTATTTGTGTTAGATGTCGAAATTTAAGAAGAAAATAGGATTAGGAGGGGTTCCCGTCTGAATGATATTGTTCCATAGGCGAAAGCGTAACTGATTATATACCAATTACATCCGTACATATTCTGGATATTTCCATAATAAAAGGTGGTATAACGAGCATAGAGACAAGAAGAGTGGCTGTTAAATATTGTCGATTTTACAAGTTTGTGTTGATTGTTGTGTTATAAGTTCTGTTTTAATGTTTTGTACATTCAAAATATGTTGTTAATAAAATTTATTTATAGAAATTTTGTTTACTTTTCAGCTTTAAATTTTGTTCTATATATAGCATAGGTATACCACACTCTTTCATAAATAGGTTTTTGTTATTAAGATGCTAAAATGTGGGGACCTTGAGACAGTGGATTGACATATATTTAATACCAAGCGAGTTATTTGGCAACATGCATATGGTCTACATGTGACAAATTAAAAAGCAATTATAAATTTTTGATTACCATATTTGTCTCAAGACAATAAACACGCAATAGTGAGGTATCGAAACGACAACTTAATAAGGGTGGAGATTCCAAAATTTGAAGATACAAGACTATTGTATTTATACTTACTTAATAACGCCCATGTTTATGAATTCTTAGAAATATCTATTAAGAAAATGTAACGTGCGCTTTTAGTTTCTTGGGCTTGAACGTAACGTCATCCTAATTAACAATGCAAACATATATAAGTAAGTACTTAGCATCTCCTGGTACTTTATAACTTTCTCGTTTTATCATTAAATTATCCTAACCTTTAATTTTTTTATTGTAGCTTTATAATAATATCAAATTTTTAAATCTTGTTTTAATTTATTTGAAATACGGATTTCAATAAAACGAAACAGATTTGTAAAGCAATTGTACTAGCTGAAAGTGCACAATTTACTATAAATCATGACTGTATCGTTATATTAAGTTAATAAAAAGTAATTACAGTTTTTACAATAACAGGTTAAAAAACTGAGTGATAAAACACAGTACGAAGATTCATGCAAAAAAAAGCGGTAGCTTCGACCAACATCGGCCTTTTCAATTTTTTTCAAACAACCTCTAAAACAAAATAGTGCATTACAAAATAAGTAGCTAAATAACTCATTATGGCAGCATCGAGACTTTACAAATGGATCAGTAGCTATAGTGACAACTAAACAATTAATATTTAGCGTCATTACACAGTCCATTATAATAGAAAGAATTCTAAGAAGTCAATATTCTGTCCAAAAACATCGACAATTTGGTGAAAATATGCCTATAACGAAAAGCAAGGTCAAAATTAAAGGCACGCTAGACAAACGCTGCTTAAATTTGGAAACTAATTTTAAAGAGGCTATTGGCCAAAGTGTGGTAAAATTTTGAAAAGTATTTGCAAGTTCTCCATTTTGTCTTCTATTTAATGCTAAACATAAAGATACACTTCTGCAATATTTTCTCGCTCATACTAAAACAAAAAGATGAAGCAGACTTTTGTATCGGACACTGATAAAACGTGGAACCAAAATTGAGCAAAAATGAGCAACTATAAAGCGACGAATGAAAAAGAATGCAGATTCGCCAAGGTCAAAACAAAACTATTTACGGGAAAAGTTCGTGTTCTAGTTTTCGCTAGTTTCGTAACCGGACGGAATACAATCAATGTTCAGTACTGCTGTGAAAATGTTCGACGCTTCTTACACAAAAGATGAGATGTTGTGTACTTCTTCTTCAAAAAAGAAGCTCTCTCTTACTCTGCCATCGTAACGCGAGTCTAATTAAAACGAATAAATTTTGATGACAGTAAAAGACCTTTTTTACAGCTCTGACTTGCGATATTGCGACCATTACTTGTTTGGCCTTTTCAAGGGTGTTTTAAGAGCACAGCGATTTGAAAGTGACAATCAAATAGAGAAGTTCGTGCTCAAAATAATTCCACATTTTTAAGTAAATGGGATCAAACAGCAGCCTTGTTTGTCATATTGTCATATTTTCTTACAATGAAGGACTGTGACAAAAAATAAACTTGATTTAGCCATGTGTGTATTTACGTATATCGAGTCTCATTTTTGGATGTCTCACAAAGTTTTAGTTTTGCCTAAAACAGTTTGTTAATAAAATTTTTGTACATTTGTTTAAGTCTTCTGTTCTAGAAAAATTTAATCATTTCGCCCCTTTATTTTTCAATTTAGAAAATGCAATGCACTGACAACTGGACCACACAGAATAAGATTAAAATTAAATTATCAAAGTATTAGCGACAATATCTCTCGTACCATTAATTACCTTAATAAAATCTTTTCCAACTTTTTAGTTCACATTAATGACGATTTTCGCTTAGAATCGGTAACATGGAGAGCTCAATTCGCAAAGAACTTTTTTAGTAATGAGGACTGCATCGCCAGACCCATCAAACACTGGTCTTGCATTGGTAATTTGAGTTTAGGGTCTTTATACTTTGTGAAAGATATAATGAATGAGCACGAATGCAAAAAGAATATTTATGCTATATGTTTAGTACGGAATAGTTATTAATTTATTGTTAAGAATAGTTGTAAGGATTATCTTATTTCAAGAATTAAGATTTTCCAGGCAAGTTGAGTGACAGATCTATAAGTCTAAGTGGTCGGTGGGTTCATTTCAGGTAGATGACCGCTGTCGTCTCTTTTTGTGTTAAATTCATATTTGATGACCCTATTCAAAAATATAATTATGAGTTTAAGACTTGTCAGCGGGTCCTCTCGCCACTAAGCTGAACAATTGCAGCCGTCTGCCCGTTTGCAGGTAATTTTTTGTCCCCGATTTCAAGAACTCACCCCTTGAATTTGATGTCACTCACTTGCCGACTCAGTTTTGTAATAGTGAGTCGTTAACAAGCAACCTCATCGAAAGTCTCGACTAATGCAGTCGAGCGCATTCGCAAATTTGTATTTTTGTTTAACTTCAGTCAACATTAAATCGTTGTTTGGAAATCGTAGTGTTTGATTGAAGAAAACACCATCGCAAGTAAGGAGATTTATTATTGCAATTTTCCCCCTATTAACTATCGCGACAAACTAGCCGCGGTAACAAACACTATACTTGTAACAAATGTAACAAATTGCTTAAGCGTCATTAATTGTCGTGTTCTTTAAAAACCTTTGGAAGTTGCCGAAATCAATTATTTACACAAGAACCAACACAACTAAAGATATATTAATTTAATACGTCAGATGTATGGAATAACAGTAAATAAATTTAAAAAGCAATAAATCCTTATACCAATAGTTAAAGCTCCAATAAAATCAAAAAGTGGTGCTACAAAATAATAAAATCCAGATTACCAGTTTGTGCAGTAAATAAGAATAAGCTTTTTATTTTCTTTAGTTCTGTGTTACCTAATACTCCAAACGCTACAAAGTGGTCTTAACAATTTGGTCAGGCATTGTAGATTTAAACAGCTTCAGTCTCTTTAGCACAATGCAGCGTGAGCTTTAGCGCGGTTTTTAAATCTCTTTTGTCTCCTCCCTGAGTTTCAGTCATAATAAATGCTCTAGACTCGCTTTTTGAAATTACAGTTACTCAAACAAATCTGCTGCTTGTAAAACTTGACTCGACATCTCGCCTTCATTTTTGCAGAAAGCTGTTGCTCCCAACGCCGTCGATTCGGTAGATGCAACCATTTTTATTAAAATCATACGCTTCAAAGGAGACATTGTTATGCGGTTATATTTTTATTTTTTAAATTATTGCAACATGTTAATCTCAAACTTTTTTGGTCGATTTTTGATAAGTGCATATTTAATTATATCTCGGAAAACTGCCTTGTAAAATCAAATCAGGATTTTTAATCATTTTTTTTTGGCTAGACATTACAGAGTACAATTAATTTAATTATTGTGTGCCCGCAATGGTAATTTTGTAGCTTGAAGCAGAAATGTGAGCCATTGCTCAAGAGCATGACGTTAAGTGTTCGAATATTCATACATTGTTTTCTTTATAAGCTGCACAACCTAAGTATTAAATAGGTGCTGTAAAAAACATACTTTCAAAAATCTTAGAAAAACTTTGTGCTCAAAACACCATTTAATATGTGTGAATACAATTTTAAGTCGTGTTTTCCAAAATTCGAGCCCTTGCAAATTTTAAATTTTGCTCCAATTTAGTCACGTATCCGAAGTTGACGTAAATAAGTGACGTAAGTGCTCTAGTAATTTGCAACAAAATGGTAGTTGCATTGTTGAGAGAGAGAGAGAGGGCTTCAGTCAGAGGGCAGTGATAAATCGACTAAATCTGAGTCAATCAGTTGTGTCGAGAGTGTAGCATCGGTACCAGAAAACCGGTGGCTACGTCCACCAGCTAGAAGGCGACCGTAGGCCTCGTCGATTTCTCGTCTCAATATTCCTCAGAAATCGACGTATGTCTGTCGTTAACCTCAAGCAAGAGCTGAATGCGGTCAGATGTGTCGTCGCCAACGTTAGGACATTGAAAATAAAACTGAAGAAGGCCATCCTGACCCTAAAAAGCTATGGGTGCCAAGTTGACTGCAGTCTAAAAGCAAAGGCGAAACGAGCATTTCGATTGGAACCTCGGCCATTGGTGTCAGATATTATTCATCAATTAGTTCAGGGTGTGCCTATTCGGCAACGACAGGAGATGTCAAATATATAGCCAGATCAGCGATTTATTCGCTGCTGTATTCAAGAAACTGTCACACATAGAGGTAGCTGTTGCAAATTGTGTATTTCCATACACGGACAAACTGAGTTAGTGGAAAATGTGGATAAGGTTTAACAGCAGATTGCTACATCAGAGACATTCTGGAGGAACATGTTTCGTTTGCGGGATTTGTTGGTGAAGACTTCAAGCTAATGTACGACACAGTGCGAGTGACTACTACCTACCTGGCTGACGTCGGTATCCTGAAAATGAACTGATCTCAGTATAGCCCAAACTTGAATTTAATTGAGCATCTTTGGGATGAGCTTAAGAGAACTGAGAGCAGCGTTAATTGAAGAATGCAAAACAAACCCTCAAAAAAGTGTAGCAAAAGGCATCTGATCCATGTGTAATCGCTTGGAAAGTGCACTTAAGAGTAAAGGTGGTAACGCCACGTTGTTAAAAAAAATTATTAAATTAATTTTTCTTTTATAATCATCTTTTTACTTTCAGCTTTTTTGTGTTACTATATTCTCAGGCCCATAACTTTCTCAGAATATGTCCGATTTCAATCACAGTGGTATCATTTGAAACCACAGATTTTAAGCTTTCAAACAGTACACTAAACATTACTTGCAATGCTATCTGAGTGGATACACATTCAACTTCTGGAACTCAATGCTCAAAACTCGAGCATGTTGCTGGGTCGATTGTTTTGCTCTCAATATACAATTGAATAGTTTTAGAAAAATTTTATTTGTAGATTTCTAATTAAAAAATAGCGAAAAACATGTTTTATGGGTGCTGATTAATATTTCATCGCATAATCAATGTCATTTAAATAATAACCAATTACATCAGAATGATGTTCCAAAATATTTAGAATTTTTGTGTACTTAAAGTTCCATAAAATTAATCTACCAAGTCCGTTCAAGTTCTAAGATCACCAAATTTTTTCTGAGTAGTGAAACTAAGTAGAACGACGCGACTAATTTTAAAAGACGCGGAAAATATTTCTGAATTAGTAATCTACAGCAGCACCATACAATGCACACAAGTCGAATTACTGCTTTTGCAGTGAGTGTCGTTTTGTATACTTAAATGGCGACGTTTAGTGTTCAAGAACAACGTGTAATCATTCGTTTTCTCCCCTTGCGTGGCGAAACGCCCATCTAAATTCGCAAATAGGTGGGAAAGTTTAAAAAAGGTCGAAAATTGTGTGACAATAAAACGAAGCAGCCTCGGCTACGAAGCAGCCTCGGCTACGAAGCAGCCGGACCGAAACCATAATTGCGCAAGTCGAGCAAGTTGTTATGGAAGACCGTCGATTAGGTATGCGAATATTGCCTTTAAAACTGAGAAATCTATTTTGCATAATGACCTGAAAATGCGGAAAGATTCTTCAAAATGAGACCCACGAATGGCATGTTGACACGTAATGGTGCCATAAATTTTCTACCACGAAGGATACTCTCCGTGGCCACTCATTTTCTAATCGAGCCGCTGTCCCATCAGCGATTTTCCAGTGCGCAAATACACCTCTAAAGAAGTGTTCTCAGCAGCAATAAAATCGTGGCGATTGGGTTGAGAAGTAACAGATGTTAAAGTACTTTTTCAGAAAATAATTTGAGAATCTTAGAACTTGAACGTACCTTGTAACACTACTTATGTCGCTAGTAAATGCGTAGTTTGTAATATATCTTCAATACGCATAAAGGTATTAGATAACCACATATGGAACTCTGGTTATTGTCTTTAGGATAATACTAGTAGGAGAACTGCTTCCTATCTAATTGGACTGTCTAAAGCATAATTTAGGCGAATTGATTTCAGTAAATGCCTAGCTCTCACCCACCGATTAACGAGAGTGGTGGGGTACAAAAGCAGTCCTAATTTCTCCTTTAACAACCTGCGTTATTATCTCAGACGTATGTAGTGTAATCTCAAGAGCAATCTAAATTACAACATGCAATTCCTCACCACTCAACCCACGCTAGAAACTGGAAAGCACTCACCTGTAACAAAGAAAAAGTATTAGTGATCCACACTAAACAGAATATATGAAATGTCACAATTTTTAACAAATTACAAAATACTTCCAGTCGCGCGCATGCGAAAAGTACAGAAATGCATTCGAACAAAAAAGTCGAAAGCAGAGCCCATAAATTTCCACCTATCGCTTTCTACTCCATTTCCGCCCATGATGCGCCTGGTGAGGCCCAGCAAACAAAATTAGCGGTTCTAATTCCGAACATTAAAACGTGCAACCCTGCACGCGCGGTCTCTTAATTGGAGAAAAAAGACGACTCTTGTTCCGAAGCGCTGCACCGGGCGCGCAGCGCCGGCCTGGTTCCGGCCGAATTTATTACGCGAATCTGCAAGTCAAACGCAAAACTAACTTCATGAAATCCGCGGAGTGCATAAACGAGAAAATATTTGCAATTTGCATATTCTTCTCAGGCGCGGTAGGCATTTAAGTCGTGCACCGGCGGGTGCCGGAATAAATTGCAGATTGAACGCGGATGAATAATTTATGCCCGTCATTCCGGCTCCTTCGACGAGATATTTCAATTATTCCGGAAGTTTTTCCGCCCGCGGCGCCTGCAAGTGCGCCGCCGCGCCGGGTGCGTCCGGACCGTGCAAAATTAATCGACTTCGCCAAAACAGGGCCTGATTGCGGAGCGCGCGACTTAAGGCTGAACGCACTGGCCGGGCAGATATTGCAAATTCTAATCGCCCTTCTGGCAATAAATTCAGAAAGTAGGGAGCTTTGCTTGCTTTCTGCAGTAGAACATATGGAACTAATCTACAATGGGCCCATTTACTGGGAGCGCTTTCTCATTTACAACTCTCTGTGTGACTTATTAGCTGAAAGCTAACGTTATCCGGCATAATGGATTAAAGCTACGAGGTTCGAGCGAAAGTTCTGTAAATTATTTTTGCACCTGGACATTAATCAGTGTTATTACCCATAAATATAGTTGAACTGAACTAAAAATTATGCATTACCTAGTAGAAATATTTTTCAAATGCATGACTATTCTCCAACCTAATCAAAAATATTATTAGTACTAGGCCAATTTGAATAACTAAATAAAGATATAAGCTCTAAACATTTTACTACAAATTCCCACTACACAATTTCGAGTCTTAAAAAAATTGGAAAATTTTTCATAACTGCCACCGATTCAGCTAGAAATAAAATTTAAAAACCTCATAATAGAGTGATGTCACTCCAAACAGCATCATTACGTGTAAATTACACTAAATTTTAAACGTATGTGATGATAATAATAATAATAAGGGCTGCCAGGAAGATTACTACTTTCACAAAACAATAAATGATAATGGCAATCTTCTTCGTTTTATACTTTACGAGCATTTTTCTTCTTTATGTATTTTATAGGAGCAATATTATGAGTAAAATCAGTGAATAAAGTTACGAACACGTCAGAGAAATTAACGAATATAATTACCTTGACCGCAAAAAACTCAATAGTAATAATCAACTTCTGTAAAAGGATTGCAAACAGTTTCGAGATTAACATAGGAATTTGACAAACAACCTTTGTATCCGTCTTATTGCTTATTACCTCTTTGAACTGCACAATAACATATTTAGAGCACAGAAGAACAATAAATAATAGATTCACATATGCCGATGATGTGGTAGTTGTAACAATAAACCAAACAATTAGAAAAAAAAATACGAAATACAATTATTGAGATAAATTAGAAAAAGGCAAAATACTTTCATTGTAGCAGAAAAAAAGATAAACAAGGAACTTTTTACTGTCATTAGTAAATTATAATTTCTAAGAAGTAGAAGCATTCAAACAATTGGAGAAATAAACAAGCATTCATTAAATAAAGAATATAACTGGGAGGGGAGAAGGTACAAATAATTTTTCTCGACCAGATAGGGTTAAAAACTAAGTAAAACAACTAAAATGAAAATGTACATGAGAATACTTAAACCTATTATAACGTGTATGATTGACATGGCAAATTGAACGAAGAAATAAGAACACATTAAGGTTCTAGAAAGAAGAATGATCAAAACCACTACGAAGACTAAAAGAGTAAATCAAAAAAAAGTAAGACAATAAAATTAACGAATTGTTAAAATATAGAAACATAAAATAATTGAGACGCAAATCTTGGGATGAATTTGAAATCTAATGAGAAGAGGGGAAAACTCGGGTAAAACTTTTTAATAAAATGACCGAGTACATGTCTAAAAACGAGATGGAAGAAGCAAGAAGAAAATGACTTAAGAGCAACGGAGATAAAAAATTGGAGACAATTAAGTGCACAACAAGTTGTGGGAGACAAACAAGAATGTCTACTAAATTCACCTTGTTAATAGAATTTTAGAGCTGCAATTTTTACAGAAATATATAGCTATCGACGCGGAGAATATGATATACTATTTACTATCGTCTATTTAGAGACTGTTTTCATAATGATTCCACTGATACTACAAGTTCTATGCCTAGTCACTTATACTTTATAAAAGTAAATCAAATATAAACCACTTTTTTACACTCTGTGAAATGAACCGAGAGGGATGCTGCCCTGGGCGTTATTGCTAAGAATAACTAAAAAACATTTTCCCGTATTGTATTTTTCACTATCGCTCCTTTCCTCACTGTCATGATATTAAAGAGGACACCCTTATCCCTTGCTCAAAGAATTATCAAGTTTCTTACGACAGAAAACCGTCCGAAGTTTTGAGAAAACCTTCAGTTTAGGGGCAACACCCTTAAGATGACTCAAGTGTACACGTGGTAGCAACAACTTTTGGGAGAACGAAGAAAAATATTGGCATTGTTCGGCACCTTCACGAGTGTGGCCACCGATTAATAATTGCTGAAATTGCTTGTATCAACTCTCGGACAAAACAAAATTTGCATATCGTCAAAAAACTAAAATTTCCAATTTGAGACGTTATCCTGCTTTATGCGGTTCTATAAAGATGCCCAAACTTGACAAATAATTGCGGATTTATTCTAGAACACCTTTTCTGCAGTCTCAAATATCATTTAGACTACTAAAAAAGTACTTTAACGACGATTGTTATTGACGCATTCGTGAGCAATTGGTTTCATTTTACAATAGTAAGACCAAAAAATACACGTTCGTTGGGAAAATGGGCTTATAAGTCAGAATATTATATAGAATAGTAACTTTATATGTTTATATTTTTATAATGCCCCAAGAAATTAAAAAAATTAGATATATTTTTTATTAAGCTTATAGCAAACGTGCAACACTATACATCAAGCTAATCTATGTACGACTTGATTGTTTGAAATTGCCTAATAATATAGAGACAACAGAAAATTTTGTTAAGTTCAATTGAGAATCAGTTTCCAATTTTCTGATCACATTATCAATAATTCAATGTTTTTCAAATGACCATTAAAACAACTATTTTTTCTTTGTAACGAATAGAGACTTTTATAAAAAAAAATAAGACGTCTAGGGACAAATACATACATATAAGGGTCCATTCCAAAGTTAAATTGATCACCTGATCCCGACCTCTTGGGGCTGCAAGCTCATCTTTACACTCCATGTAATTCTCGATTCCAAGCACCTGGGTATCAAATCCTGTCGCGTTTATTACATCTTCCTTAATTTATATATACAGTCAACGCGATACTTATATGCAGAAAGTAATGAAAAAGCTAATACACAGAACATCGTAATACTTTTATAGGCCACAGCTGAACCCATTTGGCAGTGCATTTTTTAACTGGCTTTACTTCTATGCTCTTTACGATTTAACATATAATTATTATGTCTGCACTACAAGATTACAGCTTTAACATTTGCATGTTTACAATTTATTTTCGGCAATTAAATTTGTACTGTCGCATTTTTGTTACAAAATGTTTGATCTGCCATTAGTAATGATTTATTTGGCCGCCACCTCACAAAATAAAAGGGGAAGGTTTTAGAAACTAGTAACTAGTGGTTGTGAAGCAATATATTGCTAGTATTCATTACTTTTCAACCTAAAACAGCGACAACATGAACCCTAGCCCGCCAACCTCTGATGGTTTACTGAGCTGAATGCTTTCCAGAATTCCCCCTTACTTTATTTATCTAGTAAATTTGTGCCGGGATTTTAAAATCATCTTAATTGTAAAAACAACAAATAGCCAAACTCCTCGAAGACCATTGCTAGATTGCAAAATTGCAACAGAATAAATACTCTGTACCAAACTTACTATTGCGTTCAGAATTTTAACTTACAGTTTGTATTTGAACTGTATAACAGCATAACCAATTATTGATCATTGCATGAGTCGAAACCAAACAATACGGCCTAACATTAAAGAACACTTCTGTTTACCTCACTATTTTCTTCCACAAGCTCTTTTGTAATTGCACTAAAAAATAAATATATGTCACAACTAAGACTACTACAGACTTAAACTTTTATACATCCTTCAATGTAACCCCCCCCCCTCCAACTATTAATAATTGTTGTGCACCATCTGATAATAATAATTATTATAAATATTAAAAACCAGAACAGTGTCAAAAATAAAAACAACGACAAACAAGTTCATTCTGATAAGATTGTCTAACCACATAAAACATCTCATCTACTGCGACACTATCTTAACTAAAGGAATGGCAGTGCAAACACAGGCACTCATAGTTCGGATACTAAACAGTTTAGTGTTATTGAAAGTACAAATATTGTAAAAGTAGGTGACAAAGGCAAATATATTTATATTTAATTTCTAGATAGTCATAAGTTTGTATTAATGGGAGAATTATGTCCTCACTAAACTATTTTTACTCCCTAATGATTCAAAAGTACAGATTCTAATCCAAAGCGGCATTATACAATAAATTCGCAGATAAACTTCTACACAATTTTACATTTTTTTAATTTCGAAAGATATGGGTGATCATGGACAGTTGCCAAATTTTGTGGTCAAAAGAAAACGTTCTGAAAACAATTTTCTTTTGTGTGTATAGTACAATTATAAATATTTTATTTGCCACAAAACGGCTTCTTGCAGTCGAACAATAAATAAAGGGAAGTAAATGGTTCAATAATTAGAAACTTTTATCGGTAGGTAAACAGAACAAAGATGGACGATAGTAGAGCTATATACGTTACAAAAAGCTAATAAAAACAGTAAATTAATTATGCAAAAATGGAAAGAATATTTTGAACTTTAAATGATGATCATGACAAAAAAGAAAGATAAGCAGTAGAAAAAAGCATTCTGCAACAAATATACACAACTAAGACTAAAAAAAACTAAGAGAAAGAATAGAGATTACACAAAAATAAAAGAACAAGAATATGTCTGCCGATAACATATAATTTATCAAATATGAAAAACCGAATGTGCAAGAAAAACGAAAAAAATGCCATAAATATGGAAAACGCTGTATTAGTATCAAACACAAAGAAGATCACAAGACGGAATATTGAAACTACAGGGTAATATCTCTGCTGGACACCACAGATAAAATAATGGCTACAGCATTAAGGAACCAATAAAAATAATAGAACAATATTCTAGAAGAGTATGAAAGTCGATCGGTTATACACCACATTTCACGGTATATCAACCAATGGAATGATAATAAACAAAAGTCAACAACGTCTAGCACATACTCTGGATGGAAGATGTAAAATACCAAGCCACAAAAAAAGAATTGCGGTTAAATGTAATAAAAACCAAGTTCACCATAATAGACAAAAAGACAAATACAACAGAAAAATTTTAACAATAAAATTGGAGAAGAGAAATGAAATGAAAATAGAGAGAGCTAACAATTTCTTGTACGTAGGAGCATTTATAACCGAAAACGGTATAGAAAGCGCTGATACTGAAGCAAGATTAGTTAAATATAAAAAATGTGCATAAGAGTTATATAGTACAATATCGCTAAAGGAGATGTCACATAGTGTTAAGTTGAGAATAAATAAGACGGTGTCAAAACGTAATTATACAAAAAAATGAGAAAAGTAGAGTGGAAATTTGAGGGAGAAGGATGTCACAAAGAATATTTGGCAAAAAAGTGGATAATTTGTGAGAGAAAAAACAAACGAGGAGACGATCATCTGTACAACTGTAACCAAGTCATAGACACATAGAATAAGGTGACTGGTCTATATACAAAGATTAACAAAAAACAAAACACCGCAACAGCTAATGAAGTGGAAACTGAAGAGCACAAGAAGAATAGGACGACCAAAAAAAAAACAGTTAGCAGCTCTTGAAGTAGCTATGAAACAAGAGGCTTGGAAAAATGATTTAGCAATGGACCTAATAACCTGTTCATTTCTCTTCTCTTCGTGTCACAATAAATTGGCATAACGTAAGCATATCTTTTTTAGGTTTAACCATCAACTATCGATCAATTCTTAGTAACTTGTCAATTCATCATCTCTTGAATATCCCTCACAGCCCTTCTTATTCAATTGATTGATGTTGGACCTTTACGGTCATCAAAGTTAGTGTACGTCCCAATTCCCAAAAGTTGTGATTTTTAACTGCTAAAACACCACCATTTGCATTATTACACCGACTTCTATACCAATACATATGTATATGACTAAATTTCAAATTCAGATATACCTGCAATACGAGTACACCTATTTATAGTGATACGATCTGTATAAATTTGCTGATTTGAATTCAAAATTCAAATGAATGAATTAAAGGCAGATTAGGATAATCAAAATCTTACACTTAACATTTCAAGAAATGAACTAGGAAATTGTTGAGCAATTTTTGTCAATATGTGTTTCTTCCAACGACAATACTATATACAACGATATTTATCAATGACCCCAGTATACCAAGCATACAGAAAATATAATCTTTGTTAATTTAATAATACACCTATATAAATTATACGAAGGCTATTTATTTTTCAATCTCCGATAGCGCTGCTAAGTGACCAGTCGAGCACTGCTCTACTGTGCAGTTCTTCCATAAAACATATGCACAGTTAGAGCTGAGCTGCAGATCTATTATCATAGCCGGTATAATTGAAACTCCCGCCAAATGCGAGTTGTGCAGCGTTATTCGTTTCCTACAGGCAAAAGGAGTAGTGCAGCAGAAATTCATCGGAGAACGAGCTGCATTTACGATGCACACTTTATAAGTGATGGTGTTTTGTGAGAATAGTGTAGAAAATTAGAGATGGCTGAACTTATTTTTATGATGAGGGCGGACAAGGACACAAGTCTGTCAGTAGTTAACACCTTGTTCAGCGAATTGAACAAGTGGTTCGACAAAGACGGAGGTTTACCATTAGTGAATTGTTTGTAGATTTTCCAGACATCCCAAGGTCAGCTCTGTACGCGATGGTAACGGAACACCTACATTACCGAAAACTTTATGCACCTTTGGTTTCCAAAATATTGTCCGAGGACCACAAAACACGGCGTATGGCATCAGCCTTAAACTTTCTCACACGTTACGCTGATGGGGAGGAAGAGTTTTAGAAGTCAATCATCACAGGAGATAAAACTTGGATTTTTTATGAGTATAACAATCCAGAATCGAAAGAACAATGGATACATACAAACTCCCCAAACAAATCCAAAAAGTTCAAACAAACGTTCACGAAAAGGAAGACTATGGTTACAGTTTTCTGAGATCGTGGAGTTTATGGATCCGGGAACTACGATCAATGCAAACCTATATTGTCAGACATACATTATTAACAATTAATACAAGTACATTTTCTTAGAAGAAACAAAAAATTCCTAAATAAATATAGGAGGTAATTTGATAAGCTATCCTAAAGTGGAAGCCATTGTTGACGCAATAACAATCTGTGATTGTTAGAAATAACAATTTTCAATTACTAATTTAAATATACTCCTATATGTTAATAACTTTGTGACAAAATCTAAAATTTAAATTGCATTTATAAAAAAAATGTAATTTTGAGACAAAAATCTCTAAGATAGTCGTAATCATTGTTTAAATTACTTTATGTCTTATGCGTTGTGGCTGTTAAGTTTATAAAATATAGTTCTTATCTTTTTCTTAGTTCTTTTTGGCTTTTAGTTTTTATTACTTTTACTTTCAGTTATAGTACAAGGGCTATGTTAATACGGCAAACCTGTTGATTTTGAACTATAAATATGTTATAGGCTAGTAAGTAGATGCAAAACATCTTTCAAATGAGACATCTACAAGATTTTGCTCTGCTAAAACTCAAACGTAGCATATTTTCTTAATATTTGGCAATAATAAACCGTGTTACACTACTGTTTTTAGATAGCTTAGAAAATTTCGTGATGTCAAGATCTTGTTTGTCAGAGCCATAGAAAAGGCACAAAGGATATAATGATTTACTCAGAAGCTGAATAATGTAAGCTGGTAATGGACTCGTATGTTATTGGAAGTTACCTTAAAAAATTAAAATTTAACAAAAATGTTAAATGTTAAATCTTAAAGTCACTTCTAAAATTAGCAATTTATTATTATGTGATAAGTTAGTATATTTTCTTGAATTTTGAATTCATCTGTGTTCTTTTGCTTTAAGACGAGATACCAGATTACCTATCTACAGGTATTATACAAAATAATGAAAAGAGTTGTCAAAGTAAGACATATTTTTATTGCCTGGGCACTGCGTAAATCAACCATCTCTTGTTTGTTGCAGGTAGTGTGGACTATGCAATAATAGTAGAATGGGGCAGTGTAATTGTGGACGTTGTGTAAGTGTGGTGAGTGACCAGTATGTCCGTTCTGACGAAATTTCAGAGGTCTGATTGTTAGTGCTCGTTTAGCTGCAGCATCTGTGAGAAAAACAGTGATGTTATGCTGTGTAACACAAGACACAATCTCGAAAGTTATGACCGCATACACAGTGAACGATAAAACAAGGTCGGCGAAGCATAATAGTGGTCAAAACACAAAGCTGTAGGATAGGAACCGCTGGGTCTTGAAGGTGACTACAGAACTTAATCATCACCTAAATATGGGTATCCATGGGCATGTTGCTATTGCCAAACCCCTAATAATAGACAAAATGCCCACAAAAATTAGGTGTCGGAGAACTGGCAACGAATCATTTGGTCGGACGAGTCACCCTTTATCTCCTTCCCCACTACTGGACGCGTATTTGTCTAACGAACACCCTCTGAAGCATACGATATGAACTGTCTCCGCCCGACTATCAAACATGGTGGAGGCTCTATTATGGCCTGAGGCGCTATATATACAGCAGCAATGTGTAGAAAAGTCTTGGGTAACCATGCTATATTTCAAGATGATAGTGCCCCTGTTCGCACTCCTGCCGAATCCCCAGACCTGAAAATCATTGAGCCTTTGTTGGCTGTTTTGGAACGCAGGGTTCAGCATCAATTTCCAACTGATCTGCACGCTGTGCTTCATGAAGAATGACTTTAAATTTCTCTCACCACTCAAGACTTCAAACTGTATTGCGTGCTAAAGGTGGACCAATACCTTATTAATACCAGATGTTCCGACTTCCACAAGCGTTTCCATTATTTTGTCCAATACTTGTATATGGAGTCCAAGATATTTAATTTCCATTACAACAGGCAATATCTACTCTAAATCTTATTGCAGACATGCAGTTTCTTGCGGCGAAAGTGGCTTGCACAGATTTTATTTCACTTATGCTTGATTTGCCGTTCACTAAGACTGTTTAATTGCGCTTATGGCGCTGTAAAACTTCTGTTCCGTTATTGAGTATGGACAGTATTGAGAAATAGCCAATGAAAATAGCAATTGTGATTTTTTTTGGTTTTAAAGATATTCAGTATTTGTATTGCGATTAAATTGTATCCTGACCATTTATATCTTTTTAAAGCGCCTTTACTTGTACTTTAATGAGATAATAATTGGCAAAGAATTTCCAAGAAGTTAACTCCATCAGTACGTCGGTTTTGGGCTGCTTCAAAAAGCGACAAAACATCTGACGAGTATTGAGAACATTTATAGGATTTTTCTTTATCGCCTCCCGTGGCATCTGCTTTTTGTAGTAGTGGTATGTTGGTTTGCGGGCATTTTCTATGGCTTTATAGATGAGAATGATAGTTGAAATTTGGATCAAAATGCTTTCGACGAAAATCGAGGATCCAATTTCATTCGATCAAATCGTACGTTGGAACTCCGGACGATTGCGTGGATAGCTGCAGGACCAGGCTCGCCGATTTTCGAGACAGTTACGATAGAGTTTATAAATAACTAATTACAATGACAAGAGCAGAGACGGCAAGCAGTGAAGACGGAGAGATATTGAACCCCCTCGACACGGCGCGATAGGCTGATGAGTACCCTTACCGACACATCACCTATCTTATGACTGGAATATGGTAACTTTCAGTCCTACCTCGGAATTCGGAAGTTTACGAAAAACCAATACAGATGCACATATGGGAAAGTCGACGGGGCTGTGTACAGCATTGCTGACCTGCAACCTCGGAGGAGGAGAACTGAGCGGAGCGGGTAGAGATGATGACGGACATGAAAAGAGAGCGAAAGACTATCGGAAGTGCATGAGTAGTGGACGACTTTTAGGTGTTCGCGGAATGGCATACAAGATTATACGTAGAGGTGAATTTATAACTGGCGCACGGAGATTCGGCAAATTAATGCTAGTATGAGATGTAAATTCTGGAATGTTAAAGGCTAAACAGACAAAGTTTGTTATGTAGATTAAGGTAACATTGTCTGTATATTTGCCTAAAATTGTATTCCTGACTGTTAGGAAAACTTGAACTCATCAGCTTAGCTAGACTCGACTTTTTGTGGTTTTGCGAATCTTGTACTAAGAAGATATCATGACAGATTTTAGGGAATTTTAACATTTTTAAATGCAGACTTAGATAGTAAGGATGATGAATGTATTGCGACAATGTTAATATAGTGTTATAAAGCGAAACACCAACCAAATTATTGACATAGTCTGAATGTATGTACATATTTTTAATAATAATTGTATTGTTACGGTATATGAACAAGGTAATTTAGTGATTTATACATTAGTAGCTAGAAGATGTGCTGATTGTAAATTAGATAGCTCGAAATATGAAATACTGTTGCGAATAATAATTGCGGAACAGCCATGCGCAGTTCTATCAGGATCACATGTACTGTACACAATGTAGTTAGAAATGCAAATTTTTGTTTTCGGGGTAAAATAAGCTTCTGAATAAGCTGAAGGAAAGCTGTTAGTTCAGATTTATGACTAATAAGACCATTTTCGTTCTAGGTGGTAATTCTTGCGTGTTTAGGCTTTGTAAATTTATATTGACGATGTTTCTTACTGGATTTAGTATCACGTTGTTCTCTAGCATTATCTGAACACAAACATAGCCTTTAAATTCTGATAAAGGGGTGGTTAGCTATTGAATTATATGTCATATCTAATACTGATTTATGTTGCTCCAATTACTCCGGTAACAAAGGTTTAATGAGGTGTGCTGGTATGCGATTGTGTGTTATTAGCATTACGTAGAGGTGTGTTGGTTGATTCACTTTTTAAGTAGAGTAAATCTTAAACTACTCTAATCAGTTGTATGTTCACCTTGACAAACAATGCATTTTGCTGGTATTTATCTTGTTATCCGCATTTTGAGTTCACAGTTCTAACATCTCGTATATTTATTAATTCAGCCTTCTTCCTAGGAGGTTTTACCGTTATTTTTGTGCCACAGATAATTTTTAACTTTAATATTTAATGGTTATGACCACCATTATAGAGAGCATCAATAAGAGTTTCTTGCTTATCCTGTCGTATTTTTTACGTTGCGGACTTTATGCTAGTTCTATTTCTTATATGTTGTCGGTTGGAACCGAATGGTGAAGGTTTCTTATGACAATTTTGTAGGTCCTTTCTTGCTTTAGTTGCTAAGTTTGGTAGAGTATGTTTTGTCTCGTAAGTAATTAATTAGCTTTCAGTATGCGTCCATAACGAGGTTATTAATTTTTACCATATTATTTGCTAAAGCCCTACTGTAATGATTTCGTCATCAGTGGCCTTTGCAAGATTGTCAACCATGCCTTTAGAATTAGTTACGCCGTAAGTGAATATTAGCGGTGGCTAATATTTTTTTTGCTCGTTATAGTTAGTTCAATTTAATTCATATTGTCGTCGTTATTAGTGAGTGTTGTAACGTATTGTGTGTGCTTGGATATGACTGGTTTAATTTTATACCATATTAGTATTTTTCATGTAAATAAAGAAAACTGACTCTTAAATTATCAATTTTCATTTGTGCATAGAAAATATTTTAACAGTAATAATAATAGATTACATAGAATATTAGAAATAGAAAATTAGAGCTTGTACTTGCATACAACTTAATCTTGATTCATTTTTCGAATCTTGCGTCTGATTATCCTAAAAAATATTATAAAAAAACAATTGCACAATAAATTGGAAAGGTAGAAATGTGGTCAGTATTTGGAAATTCGCACTGCAGGTCGTCACAAATTAATTATTAATGCTAAAAGGATCCATTACAACAACAGTGATGTAAATAAATTAAATTAAATTATGTTACAGCTCCATGGGCTCAATAAAATGCTTGGTTTGTTATTCCAATTCGATAAGCCATAAAGAACTAAAATAGTCCCGAAGGGGTGTAAAAGTTCATAAAACTCCAAACCTATTTTTAGCTTCGATTCGGTTTTTAATAATAAATGATTATGGACAATACGTTTAGGAGCAAAGTGACAGAGTTGAGAATAAGTAAGCTCACTTTTTATTCGATAATCTGAAGGTATAAAATTACTCTGCACTTAAGCTGACTTTCTGTACCACGTCCAGAGAATCGTAACCCTGCAATACTTTGTGCAAATTTTTTAATGTAAATGCCAATGATACACTTGTAAAGAAAACTATACATCAATAATCTACCTATTTGTATTTTTGGATGCAGGTGAGAGCTTCAGTTGTCGTTTTTTATCTATAAGTCGCTTGGCCACGGTCTGTTTAATCTTCGCATTGCATTAGAGAATTGGTTAGTTCTGTGCATATTCCTTATCATAACTTATTGGCCTTTGGTAGTAGATTTGTTGTAAATCTCTAAATTTCCTCTGATACAAGAGAAATCCTTCAGTCTATATGAAGTGTATGGTTCAGAATATACCACGGTGTATTTGTTACTATTAATAATAGATTTCCTAAGGATAGCTGAGAATTTTTTCCCAGCAACCTGCTGTCGTAGCTTCAGATTAATCTGTCGGCGTTTAATCTTTAAACGTTTTACTAAACGAAGTCTCTGATTAAAGTATATAGACCAAGATATATAGTTTCAGTTTGGACTTAAACTGGTATGTTATACAAGGTAACGTGGGGGCAAATGTGTTTTTTCGTAAAGGTTACTTGAATACCATCTGTTCAGCAAGGTTAAATTATTATAGCGTTTTTTATTATTGGCAAATTTGAGAAGTAGATGAGATACAATAAGGAATCCAAGACACCTTCCTGGGACACATCTGAGGACATCTGATAAAGAATCAAGAAAATAATACTTGTCAGAATGTATTATCTTAGCAGTAAGTAGTATGAAATAAGTTTTATTTTGCATAGAAGTCCATCGTATTACATCTTATTACAGTGTTGTGCCACATCCAGGAATACTGCGTGCATAGTTTCTTTTTCTAAAGGTGTATTGCAGTTTGGATAATAATTCTGTAATTTTACAATTAGAGAAACTAAATTGGTGATTTGGTATATGATTCACCAGGTCAGTGTCTATTGTAAGTTGTTCTAATAATAGTTTTTCTAATATCAAGCTTTGATGATTTTCAAGATTATCAATTACAATTAGATGAACAAATATTCAGATTAATGGATAATGCGCTAACGTTAACAGGCTAATTGTATCAGAATCACAATTGCTTTTTTTATAGCCTTGTAATTAGGTCATATTCAGGTATTTTGGGTTGATTAATTAGCCCAATTTTTTACCAGAGTTCTTTTGATAGGAATGATTTTATAGGTAAAGATTTAATCTTGTTATCATCATCATTTGCATCTGGTTTGAAGGATGTGAAAACTCAAATGATGCTCGACGAATACGTTCGCTTCTGATTGGGCTCTATTTGCACCTGGTTTTTGGGTTGGTGATATCAGAGATATTTTAAGTTTCTTGTTTCTCTCCAGGCCAATATCTAATGGCCGTTGATTGAGAAGGTAGAAGTGTAGTATTCGAATGATGCATTTCTCATGCTTTTTGGCTTTCTTTCTAGTTCCAGTCTCAATCTGTTATAAACAAGTTTGTCATTGTTATTACGTATTCTCTGCTATCTGTTTCTGACTATGCGTTTCTCCATTACCAGTTCTCGCATACAAAATTGGATATTATTGGTCTTTCCAATTCCTGCTTCAAAGGGGGTTTATTAGTATTGTTTAGTTCATCAGGTAAGTTTATTCTAACTCTTCAGGGTATTTGATTTTCTATGCAAGTGTGAAAATTTTCCCAAGCTGTTTTTCTAATGCTAAGCGTGAGAGTGGTTGGCTTACTTATTACGTAAGTACTTAGGGTTGCAATGATTCATATATAGTCCAGGGACAACTATAGTCGGATTGTATTTTTGTGCAGTTCGGGGCTATGCCTTGAAGTATAAAGAAGTCCAATAAATTTGGCGAATTGTTAGGGTCCGTAAGCTAGTTCGGCAGTTGAAAGGGGTCTGCTGTTGTTGCTACTCATATCCTCTAGGAGGTCTAGAGTTAGCGTATATAACGCCATTCTGTTTAGTATTCCAAAGTCCTTTCGGCATAAATTTAAAGCCCAGGGATTGAAAGATGGTTTCGAACTCTACAGAGAATGTAAAGTATCTTGGAGGACAATATATGATAGATATGGTAAAAGAAAAGCATTAATTTGCATTTGCTTCTTGAATCTTGTTTTTCTGGTATTGGGGTGTGTAAGTATTCTGCGATTTGTATGTTTAGCGAACGTACATGGGGTGCACATGGTTAAAATTCCACATCAACACAGTTGGTCATATTTTCCGTTTTTCATTATTAAGCAATTTTATGCGACACGTGCCACCATGTCGCAAATTAGCAGCGCGCGCGCTAAGCGCCGGGCGATATGAATTTCATAAAATTGCCATTATTGCCTCGCAAAGAAGTTTTACGGCCGCCGCGGGCACATCCGTTTATATTTACATGAGCCATATTTCACCGGCGCCGGCGGCGGGCGCACTACATGTTTGCTTTAAATTTCTGGAGGAAAAATGCAGAACAGCTTCGTCATATTTATCGCGCTGCATGTCCGCCAGCAGCTTGACGCGGGCTGTTCCGCAGCATGGCCGCCCGGCCCCGACTTCGCAGCACGGCCTTATTTATTAGGACGTCGGGTAATTGCTATCCGTAACGCGCCCCTAGTCACCGCTGAAAATTTGCTCGTGACACGAACTAATGCCGGTACGTTTGTAGCCGAGTGATCCGGGAGTGGTTGGGACACCTGTATTATGCGCGAAATGTCCCGGCACCGGAATTAGTACGTTTCGCCGGAATTATGTTGCGCTGAAGGTCCTGATTAGGATAATTACTCATTACAAGCTGTGCGCCCCACGGCGCACGAATTCCCGTTGACTACGACTGCCTCTTTTATTTGGGTACCGAGAAACTTGGGTGTTTTATTATTATTCTTCCGACGAAAGCTTGTCATTAGCAGTTACGTTAGCTTAAGCTACATGATTATTTTTCGTTATGCAGTTTAAATATAAGTCCAACATTGGGGTCCCCTTATTTGTAGATTTATTATGAAGCAACTTAAACGGTAAAAGAATTTATTTTTTAAATAATAATAATAAGTTAATAGCATGCCAGCGTGGTCGATGTGGACGGACCTGGGTTTATTTCTGAAACTCAGTCACTAAAAATAATTGAGTGCCTATTTCGAACAAGGAGTTATAATGGTGGTTGTCCAAGACGCGGTGAGATAGTGTACGACGACCGCACGCAGTGAGCGAACATATGAGGGCCTTAACTTCTCAGTTCGCAAGCTCTACTCTCACCTAGAATTTTAGAGCCGTACCAATACCATAAGTTAGTAAGTAATAACATAATATCAAAATGTTCAACCAACTAATTTAAACAGACCAATATATGGGCGGTCAAAATCAAATTTTAAAATTCATATTGTGCGTCCTTTGCGTGAACGTTGGAAATTTCTGTTTTTACAGTTCGTATCTAAATACATGGCAAAGTTGTAGCGCCGTACACTGTGGCACAACGCATTATTATTATTCAAGTTTATTATGATACAGGGGATCCGTTACGATTACGCGAAGGAAACTTTTACCATTGTTTGAATGCAATATTGTATTACCAAAACGTGCAATTCGTGATCTAGTGCAAAAATTTGAAACAACTGGTACGCTTATTGGCAAAGAAAAGGTCCGCTATCAACGCAACGGTCGTTGCGACTATATTGTTCGAATAAGTGATAATATGCATAAAGAACTAAGTAGGTTAATTTGTTGCCATTTACAACAAATAAATCTTTTAATACGGCACTACGCAACGCATTTAATAAAATGATCTGCATTTACAGATATATAAAATTTAATTTAAAGAATTTAAAGAAAAATGACATTTGTAAACTTGGTTTCAGAGAACACCGCACTTAAAGCTAATTTTTGCCCAACAAATTATTATTATAATTATTATATTAATTTGTTATTATATAATATATATTATAATAGCTTTATGATAATCCAAGTATTATTTACGAAAATTTAATGGATTACAAAAAATGCACTTTTTAGTGTGCATTGTGGGCTGGATCAATTATTGACACGTACTTTTTGAGGACCAGGCATAAAACCAACGATTTAAACTTGAACGACTTGTGATTTCAACAAAATGGAGCCACATGTCGTACAGCACGTGAAACACTAATTTTACTTCAAACCTTTGATTGATCACTGCGGTCTGGTAATCTAACCCCATTAGACTTTTTTCTCTGGAGATATTTAAAGGAAAGGATTTAACCTAACCAACCTGCGTTTAAATAAAAATATCAGATGTGTAATTGGTAAAATAGAACCATGTTTATGGAAAATCATCATGGAAAACTTCGCTTGGGGGCATTTAACCGTCATCATACTTCATACGTTACTGCCAATACTACTTTACACTGATTGGATTATACCAGTACGGTTTATTAAAAAAAAACATCCTGAAGTTCAATTTACCCGCTATTTATATTTACGTAATATTAGATTATTTTCAGTTTGATTTATCAACATTAAATTTAAAAAATATAAATAATTACTAAATTACCTATCAATTTAAATTATGTAAACATAATCTATAGATTAATACTTAAAATAAACTTTTCTGGAGAATAATCTATAAAATTTTAGTAAAAAAATTTGAGACCCTCATATCTTCAGCTAGCAAATTTTTGCAGCATTTTTATTCTCATCATATAAGACTCTTACAGCAATCCGCCAAAAAATATAACATTAATATAAAATAATACCAAAAGACATAACGCTAATAGCACTAATCAATTGTAGTAGAACATACACAACCAAAATTTTCTAATGTTGAATATATTAAAGTCCCTGATAATAAATAAGACGTACTAAAAAAATTAGTATAGGATCTATAAAGAACAGTAGCGAGAGTAATTTACTAAGCGTTCGGGTTTTGTGCCAATAGTCAAAATTGCCGTACTACTGAAAAAGGTCATTTTTAATTTGACTGTTGCATGATAATTACCTCACATTTTTACCAGGACAAAGTTAACACAATCTATAAAAAATTATTTTTAAATCAAAAGTACAACAAAAATCGTTCAATAATATTAACATTTAAAATGCTGGTGTGGCGGCCTTTTCGCCCTTGAACCGCTTTATACCGCGGCGGCATGCGGGCCTTTGATATCTGCTACGTTTTGCCATCGCACACAAAACGGCATATGGGCTTTTGCTCAGCCGACAAGTCTGCATACGCCGTCGGCGGTACCTTTTGATATGAAAGGTGCTGTCGAATGAAAATTGCACGCAAAGACCTACCGCCAAGCCAGGCGCGAAGCCCGGCAACATTCGCAATCCGCAGCGCGGCCAGTTCGGTCGTGTCTTATCAACCCGCATACACTCGCGATCCCAGCGCGACCAGTCCGGTCGTGTCTTCACCCGCAACAAACGTTCGCACCCCGCAGCGCGACCAATTCGGTCGCGTCTTATCATCCCGCAGATACTAGATCCGCAACGCAGAGGTGGCCACCTTGGAATCGCCGACGAAGCCGAAGCCGATTCAGGTGAGCGATTTGGCAATTCGTTGGTTGATATCGGTAGCCGCCCCCATCCGCTTTCGCAACGGCCGTTTAAGGGACGATTTTGGCCTTATCGGTTGACGTTCCAAACGGGCCGTACTACGTTTCCACACCGCACCACGAGAGCGGCTATTTACACGCCTGCCTCTCCAAATGCAAAGTAAATTTTTCTTTAATTTGACAAGTAGGTTATTAGAATTAGAATCTACACTACCTACTAGATCTTTTAAATAATTTCTTATTGTAAAGAGCATAGTACAAATGACTCAGAAATGGCTGTAAATCTGTTAAAAATCACCCACGTTTAATAGCAGGTACAATGGTAAAGAATGTTGATCGTAGATTGAGTACAATCAACAAAGATCGGAGACTGATAGTTCAATAACTAGAAGATGAGAAAATTCGTTCCGCAGGTAGTATTACCAGAGCCCTTAAGACATCAATTACTTTTGAAAAAGAATCTACACGGCTAATGAGATCTAGATCAATATAACAATGCGCTATTCGCGATTCCAGCACGGAACTTTGCATACTTTGGACAAGGGGAAACGTCACTGGGAGAAGTGTGCAAGATGTCAAGGTGTTTTTGTTTTGAAGGGAACCGAAGTTACTTACATTGTTTCTTGTATTTTGTACTTTTTTTATCAAATTAATGTATTTTCATATTATATGAGTAGATACTACGTAGGTACGTAATAGATCTATTAGAATAAACTTTTTAAACCGGGCTATAATTAATTAACACTGAAAAAGTTCTCATAATTAAATATTATGTTTCAAGGATAATTGTTCTTATTGTTCGTAAAGCTATATTGGCAAAGTTAGTAAAAGCCTCATTTTACTGAAATTAAATCGTATTATTGTGTTCTGAATGTTGCGAATTCACAGGCACTTTCGTAAAGTTAAGGCCCTGTTATTCCTGTCCTTAATATTTCAGTTTATTCCGTAATCTTTGAACCGAGAAACTTTATTTATCTTTCACGTGTTTTTTGAGCTTAAATCTCCACAAATCGGCTTATTTACATATTATTACATATACAAATATGTAAGCTTCCTTTGAGAAGATAATCTGTCCAAGAGAAGTGTTTACAAAACAATGTGCGCCAAAACTATATTACAATCATTGAGCCATCGCAAATTTTTAGCAAGGAAATTCATTTTTCATTTTAATTATCCCACACTCATGCGTAAAATCCAACAACATTCACGCTAGGTTACTAAAGAAAAGCAAGTTGAAGGATTGGACCCAGGAACCCCCAACGTTGCCAACCAACTCAACGCGAACTTATGTGTCGGGGGACAATACGCTTGCAAATTAATAAGCGTTCCGCATTTATCACAAATTTTATTCTCATTAGTTACTAAATTTTATAGTAGCAAATTGTTGAAGATCGAACCTAATTCATGAATTTTTTTCATCCTCATTGAAATAAGTTGCACGGATGGGCCGCCATGAACACAGAGAATATTGATGTGTAGACAAAATTGTCAACTCGCTTGCGTCTACGATTTCTTGCTTTTTAAATATGCTTTCGCAGTAAACGCACGATGCATTCGCAACCAGTATGTGGGCGTCGCATGCTATCTTCGTTACACTCTTACTATTAACCGATTTTGCAATATTCACAATTATGCACATAAGCATAATACTTTTGTTTATGAAAACAGCATGGAGCAATATATCATACTTTTATTGTAAAATTTGTACTAGGATGGTAACCCTTACAACGAAATAAATTACTATATTAGTATTAATTAGATAAAAAACTCTTCTTTCAGTTTAATTACTCAATTGGTGCTTTATATTTTTGCTGAAAATCGAGATAGATGACAAAGCTTCTCTTTTCTTAGTGGATCAGAGAGAATCCGCTTCCTTAATAGTAGATATATGTCTTCTACTTAGAAAAATAATATATATATATATATATATATATATATATATATATATATATATATATATATATATATATATATGACAGCAGTGTTACAATGTGATATTTTCATCTTAATATCAGCTTTATTGTTTCCATAGAATTGCATATTAAAATATTTACTTTTATGATATCGAAACTTTACAAAACTATGAGTCTTAGGAAATCGCAAAGACTTTTAATCAAGATTACACTCACGAAGCCAGTACCGAAAAATAACCTACAAGAACTTGAAATTATGGACATTTTCCTATTAAATATAATGTTTATATGAAAAACAATATGCTTTAGACCCTAAAAATCTTATCTTTTATAATTCTATATTTTGCTGATATGTTCTTGAAATGTTAAATCATGGTCGGAATTAAAGAGCACAAGGCTGAACTTACTATTAGAAGATTTTCTTTGAAGATGATCTGAAGATGTGGACGAAACATAGAGTTTTCAAACTCTGACCACGGCCTGACAGACCAAGTATACGATGTATTAATATATAGACTGTGAAAGCTTTGACATTTATTTAATACATAGATTACACAAGATAAAGTGTATATGATTTACTAGAACCCCATAAAAATTAAATTTCAGCATATAGGCGCATTGGAATAGTCCAAGCTTTTTTCCCAAAACTTTTACCTGTGACTTTTGTCAGTAATTACTTTAAGTTAAATTTGTTTAATAAACCGTTAAATATTAAACAAATTTGTATAGAATAATACCTTTCAGTGTGCAAATGGTTTCTTTGATGATATAAGACCAGACCCTCCAGTCATAAAAGATGAATCAGGCTCTCCTATCATTACAGTCGAAGTCAGAGCAGCCGTTAGCTAGATAAAAAAAGGAAACGTTTCTTGGCCATACAACTTTCATTTAGAATTCTTCAAACTAGTAGATGAATGTGGTATTCAACAGTTGACCAGCACATATAAATGTATATATCAAACAGATAACATTTCTCGGGATTGGCTTAAACTTAAATTTATAACAAACAAACTAGACGTAAAGAAATGTGAATAATAATAGAACTATCAGACTTATAAGATATATATTAAACGTAACTTTGAAAGTCATTCATAGAAAAATACTCAGAATTTGCAAAGGATATATGCCTAAAACTCAATTTGAATTTTGGGACGCATTGGGAACACGAGAAGCCCTATTTAGTATACAGGTGCTGTTTTAGAGATCAACACTCCATCTCTAAAGAAAGGCAGCATGAAATACGGCCTAGATTTTTAAATATATGGTAATCACCAAAAACAAAATTTCAAATCGAGAGCTCTTAGTGAATAGTAACAAAATAATAGATAGAGTGCAAAAATGCATACCTCACTACAGACATTAATGACGAGTGCAATCATTTACAAAAGATACGATTTTATACAGATAAAAATGAGCTGTTTTCCTTAAAATGTCGTTTCTCTTAGTATGTCATTCAAAGTAAGGCTCCTCGGATGCTAAGTTCCTCAGTTTTGCTTTATGGTGCCTCTAACAGAA
The DNA here is from genome assembly GCA_036346155.1 of Sinelater perroti. Classification (NCBI taxonomy): domain Eukaryota; kingdom Metazoa; phylum Arthropoda; class Insecta; order Coleoptera; family Elateridae; genus Sinelater; species Sinelater perroti. The sequence continues at coordinate 17,608,412 of JARFIY010000046.1, forward strand.
GCAACCACCAGGGAGTTAATAGCCTTTGAAATCTGGCTTCATCGAAGAATGATAAACATTGCATAGATTATTTATGTAACCATTGAAGAGTTTATAAAAACGTCAAAATAATGATTATAACAGAAACATAACAGCTCGACTATTAGAGACACATAATAAGAAATGAAATAAGATATAGCTTGATGCAACGAATATTATAAAAATTTCCAAGAAAAACACGCATGAGGCTATAGAAGAATTTTTTGGTTTAGAAATCTTAGAGCACGGCTGTCCATATCAACAACTGATTTTTTGTGCCGTCGCAAATGTATCCAGAATAATCTTCAGCATCCGGAACGGATAGGCACCCCAAGAGGAAGACGCATAAATTTACTTGATCAACTTTATAATTATAACCCGTTTTCAGCCCATGGTGATACAAACGAGGGATTGCCCACAAAAAGGTATTTGTGGCGTCTTAGACTGAGAAATTTTTTATCCGCCTTCCCTCAAAGCTTTGCAAGGTAGGAACATAGAGAAATTTATTTACGAATGATAACAATGGGATAAATCGGTGCGGTGACCTTACAAAAGTGAGAGATGCAAAACGATCCTGAAGCTAGGCAACCAAACGTACGCTCAGAGCTCAGCCAGCTGTCTTTGTTTACTTTCTGTTCAAATGTATAGACAGATATTAGAACTTCAAAAAATCAAATGTTCGACAAAAATAAATTCACTGCTGAACAGGGTGTCATTTTTTCAACGTGCCTTGCAGGATATCACCCTAAAATTAAAATAATGACCACAGCCTAGCAACTCGAGAAAGATAGTACGTTGAAAGTCTTTATGTAGATTCAAGTAACAACTAATTCGTTGATACCTACACAAATATTTCTTTAATTAAATAAAGTAAGTAAGATTACAACAATAGAATACGCGCACGAAAAAGCAACCATCTATTTAAAATGTGGCGTAAGATAGTATTACTTGTTTTGAGTAGTTAAAAATAAACTAACAGACACAAAAAGAGGGGAAAAGACTTAAAAATAAAACTTTTAGAAGCGACAACAAAATAATATAGAAAATTATTTGAATAACAGCAAAGTTTTTGCTGATTAGGAATTTATTTACATTTAATTAAAGTTAATTAAGTATAAATGACGTTCACTAATAAAAAGGCAAAATTGCAATCCAAAATTACCGATCAAGTCATTTAAGCTACAACCTGCTACTTCAATATGCAACAGCGTTACAATTTTTTACATTAAAACTACACATTTGCTAGATCTTTACCAGTTTTGAATTCTCATTTCCCCACAAAATTCTATTACAGCTTTCAAGTACTGAATCCTTTTGAGTAATTTTAGCTGTAACTATATTATGTTTAAAATATGCGCACAATTACATTATAGTGCAACACATAAGTGTATAAGTTATTTTACTTTCGTTCTCTACAACCCAAATAAAGTTTTCTACCACCAAAGGTTGAGCACGTCCCTTGTGTCCAATATTACGTTTCGTATCTCCGGTAAGCCCCAATAGTTTTTGTTGCCTATCCATCTAAAATTCATGTTTGCAATTGCTTCTTTTGTTTCCATTCGCTGTCGTTTTTGTATCTATTCGCGGATCTCTTAGATTGCACATAGTATAAATTTAAATATCTTCTTAATAAAACAACAATCATCAGCAAAGCCTTAAGAAAGCTAACTAGAGGATCCGGCAGAATTGATCGTCGCGCGCAATCTATTATTAGGCGATGCCCGAGTCGTACATCTTTGAACAGCACAGACATGCCAATTTAGCGCCTATCATGGCGTGCAATTGTGAAGATCGTGAGTTTGTGTTGGAGACTTATTTTAAAAACGGCGATTCTATGATTATGATTCAGCGCCTATTCCGTAGGCATTTGAAGTGGATCATCACAGAAGAGTTCTAACTAAGAAAACCATAATATTGTGAGTACGCAGTTTACGACAGCCTGATTCAGCACTAAAACAGAAATCATCTGGTAGACCTCGTAGCGTCAGGACACCCGAGAATATAGCAGGAGTGAAGGAGGTTATTGTCACATCGTCCAGAAATTTCGGCAGCTAAGCATACTCTCGCATTGGAAATATTTGAGCTGAATGTGTGAAGAATTCTACATTGAAATCTCATGTTTTATCCATATACACTAATGGTGGTCTAGGAACTTAAAAAGGCTGCTTTCCAGAACATGTTACCAAATGTTTCAGCTGATTCTGTTGTGTTGTACTTAGTAATGACAAAACTCGTTTTAATTTATCCTGTTGCGCTACTAAACAGAATTTTCAGCCCCACAAAATTCTCACAACTTCATAAGCCATCTCTCTACAGTTAGTCTGTAACTAGTTGGTATGTTGCAGAATTCTTATTATAAAGCCGTATTTTTAAGGACCCATGGTAAAGATACCGCTATGTTGCAAAGTTACGCAATTTCCTAAATCCCAGACTCAACGAATATAAAATTTACTATTGTGATTCAACAAGTTGGCATTCATGCGCAATTGACGAGATTTCTCGAGAAATTCTAGAACATGGTTAAGTGGCGGCTTTTCTGATTGAACCGCTTTATATCGCGGCATGCGAGCCTTGATATCTGCAGTTTAGCCATCACACAAAATGGCATATGGGCTTTGCTCAGCCGCCTGGTCGAACGCAACGAACGCACCTTGATATGAAGGTGCTGGCACGAAATTGCCCGAATGAAGAGGTTGCACATCGCAGATTTGAAGCCCGGCAACTTCGCATTGCAAACGTGGCTAATTGTCGTGATTTAACACCGCACATTCAGTTTCACTCATCCAACTCGGTCGTGCTAAACCATTCATTCACGCATCGCAGCTCGGCCAACTGGTCGTGTCTCAACCGCATTTTCACCCATCAGCAGCGAACCTTTTATTCGTGTCTTCACCCAAAGAACATTCGCTACCCGCAGAAACCCGATCCGCAGCGCAGAGGTGGCCACTTGAGATTGCTGAACAGTGAAGCCGATTCAGGTGATTTGATCGGCAATATTCGTTGGTGGATATCGGTAGCGCAATCCGCTTACGTGCACGTATTAAGTACGATTTGCCCATTCCGGTTGACGTTCCAACGGCCGTACTCGTTTCACGCATCACGAGAGCGGCTATTTACACGCCTGCCTCTCAACATGGTGATATCCTACGGCCGGCTAGGTCACGAGACCTGCCTTCTTGCTATTTCTTTTTGTGTAGTCACTTAAAGACTAAAGTTTTTCAACGCAGGCTTCGGACTACTAAGGAATTAAAGAATGCTATTAGCAAAGTGATCGCAGCAGTACTAGTGGAAACAGTAAGCAATGCAGAACTTTAAGAGTCAGCCTGAAGGAGTCTACCGCTCGTGCGGACCATGTCATCTTACAAAATAGTTGATAACTAAATGGCAAGCGTTGCTCTGTGTGATGATACAATAAAACATTGAATCTGTATTCTTCTTTTATTGTGTTTCAAAAAGGGGAGGTGGAACTGCCAGACCCTATACAAACAAGAATATCGGTACGTTTGTTGGAGATCAAATTTAAAAATTTCAGTGATGACAACTTTAAATTAACCAGCAGTTAAAAATGTTTTTAAACCGTGTAAAGCGGTAAAACGCAAAACCAAGCGTTTTCAAGTTTAATCAGCATGTGAAAGAAATTAAACAAGTCGGCCGTGTCATAATATCTGCCCAAACGATTAAATCTTCAAATTCTATGGCACACAACTTTATTTGCCGGATCAACAGCAAAAAATTGCATTCATTATGCGCGTTCGGGAGCTTAGCGCCGGACGAGTGCACAATCCCGCAGGTTTAATCGGCGGGCAAACACGGAAGAATAAATCCGCTGCACAGCGTCGGAGAGCCGCTGTTTACACATTTTTACGTCGCAGCGCGGGTGAGGGTAATTCGAAAGACTGCGCCCTCGTCCAATTTGCTAAATACGCCGCTTTATCATCTGTTGCCTTTAGAGGAAACTTTTCCGGTAAACAAGGAGAGGCTTGATGAATGGGACAAACACGGGGTTATTTGCTTAAATATAAGGCGTCGGCCGGACTCCAAGTGGGTCAGTTGTATCGGCTCGAGCTGGCGTTGAAGCATGGCGGTAATTAGCTTAAATGCCGATTAAATGCCCAAGTTGATAAAAGTAAGCGAAACCTATTGGTTTCTGTACCAGCTAAATAAGATAAAAAGCAAATTATTTAATATATTAAAATTTTGATGTCTCTTTCACAATCTGCCTGTTTCTTTTGTCTCTATGTTTCAAAAGTTTATTTTTTCTACTTAACGCTAATTTTAATTCAATCCTACACGTAACGCGATACTTTAAAACCCCTCCCTAATTTTAAATGTGAATTAAATAGGACTCAAGATACAATAAATGTATTTTCACATCCGAAACTTACATGGAAAGTTTTATTTCATATGATTTTCAAGATAATATCGACCATCATTGTCCAAACACGGCTGCAAGCGATTTATAAGGTTTTGCACAACTATTTAACAGTATTTATTTGGGGTATACGGTGCATTTTTGTGCGTATTACCTCCTTAAAAAAATCTAGCGAGCACATGCCATAGTATATCGCCTCTCAGGGATTGATGCTCGCGATGTGTGGGGCGTGGCCCCGTCTTGCTAAAACCAAATATTTTCCAGGCCAAGTTCTTCAAGGGTTGAAGAAAAATTTTGAAGCATGCTCACATACCAATCAGAATTGACGGTAACTCCCTTCAAAATGGTAAACCCCGATGATCCCCGTTCGTGATATTACGCACCAAACTGACACGATCACTATGCAGGGCCTCTGGTGGATTAATCTCAAATTGTTTTCACTCCAATATCGAAAGTTTTGATTATATACATAGTCATAAAGATGATTCTGAGCCTGATTGTTGACTAAAATAACCAAGTTGTACGATGAAGTTTAAATTATTTTCTCACATGCCACATTTCGGCCTTGGTAATTACGTTCTGACAATTTTTGAACAATGATCATTTTATATAAACGGAAATGACCGTAATAAGGAATTTGCCGTAGAGTGTAATCAGTCTAACTACGTAGATAGAATAGTCTGTATTGCAATAACGGCTATAGAAACTAAATCACAGAACAGTAACAGAAACTGCTATTTGGAGACGAATATGTTAAAAATTTTCTTAGAGAAAAATATTTACCAAAATGCGTACCCCCTGTAATTAAACATCAACTACTCTTCTAATATAAAGGCGCATGCTTACATTACATATCGTATCTGCCACAAGGCACATACCTTGAAGTACTGCAAAATGGTATTTTTTCTAGTGGGAAAAACATGTTTGAAGATGAAAATTTTATTTTCCACGATTATAATTCACATTGTCACAGAAATAAATGCCCAGCACAATCTTCGGTTCTCGGTTCCGCAAAAAACTTATAACAAAGTATACCAAACATCATATTTAAACAGAAAGTCACAATAATTAATGGAATGACCAATTTAAGCTTGTTATTCTTATATTGGGAAGAAAAAATTAGAGAAACCTATTGATTTCATTGAGTATTAAGAACAAATATTAATATTAGTTTATATTTCAGAAATATATTATAAGCTTTTGTTATTTCTTTTATATTTGACTATTTAATTTATGTAATTTTTGAATAGCAGTGAATTTGCCTTTTAATGAACTTACAATCAAAGTATGGAATGGCGTTTGGACGCTTTGCGTGCTTTACACAGCTGATCCTTCTAATACCAGACACGATTACAGTAAGTTTATCTTGTCACCTACAAAAATTCCTCTCCAAAAAAATATATCTACAAGATCGTCAAAATAAAGTCGGGATTGTTTTAGCTTATTCTGCGGGAAAGCCTAAACGCCGTCGTATGCTCATATGCAACCCCCTACAAGTATTACAAGTTAGCGACAACACAACTACTCGAATTAATTCGTGTTGAAAGTTCACCAACGGAAATTATTGCGTGGTTGGGTTGTAAAACACTCAATTGAGGTACAGAAAATTTTACAACCAGAAGTAGGTGACTGCCGACGGATCAATTTATAGCAAAGTGATAAATTCGCTCGCGAATTGAAAAAGAAGATCGATCAGGTTATTAGGTGGATCATGACAAACCTGGCAAAAAAAATAATCGTGGTGGTCAGACTAGCAGTGCACCAGGATCTACATTACAAGTTGTTCGCCTTAAGGAGCCGTTAATTGTTGACCAAAAAAAAAGATGGACAGGAAGTTTAAATTCCAAGCAGTGCTAAATGGCATGAAGCACGACATCCCTGGCTGTCTGAGATTCTCTTCGGACGAAAAAAGCTACATCCAGATCAGGAAACTGAATAGTCAAAATGACCGTTGGATCTGCCAAAATGCTTCTGACGTAGCTGCTGTCATGCATACAGAGTTTTCTGCCTCTATGATAGTTCTGGGGCCTGTGACCAGAAAAGGGAATGTCATGGCGCATCACTTCTTTGACCTTCAACAGCTATATCAATGGGTCCAAAACAATTGTCAAGCCCTAAATAAAAAAAGTGGCCGATGGGCAAGATTTTGCCGCAGCCCACAAGACAAGGAAGGGCCAGGTATGGCTATGCAACAATTTGTATTACCACTAGTCCCTCGACTTAGGACCACTCTCTAGTCTTGACTGCAATCTCCTTGACTACTACGTGTGGAGCGTAGTCAAGGCAAAGGTCGTTGAGAGGCATCGTAACTCGAAGTACAGCTTAAGCGCTGCCATCACGGCGGTAATGACACATATGGAGAAAAAGAAAGTTGTGTTGGTTTGCAGCAGGTTTATATCCCGGCCCGAGAAGATCGTAGCCGACAATTAAATAATATAATTCTCAATTCTATTTACTTTACTTGTAAATAAATTAACTTTTCTTGTATTTTAATGTTATTTTTATGGTTTATACGATTTTAGAATTTACCTTGACGACCCTGTAGATATATGGAATAAAATTATTCATACATCTCGTAGTTAAGTAAACTATAATAAACACAAAGAAGCCAATCTTAAAATTCTCGGAATCCATATTCACTAACGGTTTGTAATACGCTTACAATCCAAAACACTATATAAATATCTATGTGTTTTTTCTTTACATTGCGCCATTAACTTACTTGTTATATTTTTAAAATTTTTTTTATTATAAGACCGCGACCAACATTATCTACTTATCTCTTAAACGAAAACGAAGAGCTGAACATTTATAATCTCCAAACGAATGTTCGTCCCCAGTTTGGTTAAAGAACGCTACGCAGACACTCCTTCGACGACAAGGCCAATCTATCCTAGCGCTGTTGAGCGAAATTGTGACACTAATAGTAATTTTATTCCCCCTATTTGCCCGGCGGCTCCTTGTTCTATTGAGAGGCCCCAAACGGATTGCCATTATTATTCATTGTATGTTCGCAACTCCACTATGTCGCTACAGCGCTCGCCGGAGAGAAGAACTCGGCGCAACAAGTTAAATTAACCGTAACAGCCGCACTTGTGTACACCAGAGCCATTCAGCCGGCGAAGAACTCGAGAGGCCGCGGTGTTTGCAAACATCCTTCACGGCTCGCAAAAACGCGGGCGTCTCGGCGGATTTGGCGCTCAAAGCGCTGCCGAATAAAACATGGCTGCTTAACATCACCGATTCATAAGCGGGCGCTGGCGGGAGCGGGGAAAGAAATTGGGTTTTGCTTTGTTCCGGATGGGGCCGCGCGCCTAATTTCTTAGACGTTCTCGGCCAAATTCGTTTTTGGAATTAGCTAAGCCGAACGCAAACATAAAGTTCGTGGCGCGCCCGCCCGCACTCCAAAGCCATAGCAGGCAACATAAATACCATATGCATGTAGTCGTAGACAATGTCAAAGCATTCGGCTCGACGAGACTGCCCGGGGAAACTATGAGAATCCCACAACTTCGTAGAAAAATCAGACCGCAGCGAACTTGAGGAGCGCCCCGGGATTTTGCTGGTAATAACGGCCAAAATCAGCAGGCTTCTGTCAACTCCGCCGTTAATGACTAAACAGTGGTTATTTGACTTTTAACACACTGCATCGCGCTTTCCCAGAGGAAAGCTTAGGGATTACACTGTACAAGCAAATCCACTAAAACTCTATTGACAGTTCGACTTTTTTAAGGCGCGTTGTTGTCAAAATTATGTATTTAAAATGACCATCAGGCGTAAAAAGTCAAATTTTAATTTAAAAACCTAAATAGTTAAAATTTGTTATAATTAGTGTTATGCTGTAATATAACAGTACGATAAGGGTATAACAAAATTGAAAAACAATTCAGTTATATATAAAGACAATAATACTTCACTACTAAAGGTAAGTAATGTTTAGTTATACCAAAAAAATATAGACGAGTAGACTAAATAAAAGTTTACCTACTTAAGATACAAAGCATACCTAATTTTTAAGTAAACCTTAGGAAACTAATGATCTCCTTCTTTGCTTTCGCTATTTAAATTTCTTTGGCTCGTTAATATTTTAGTAATTACACGAAGCACATAAAATTTAAGTTGGTATACTAATTTCAGAATTCTTTCGTTTTTGTTCATTGTTATTCAAAAATTAGTTCACACGGTGACCAATAAAAGCTTAAACAATGATATTTCTATAGGACTGCTTGACTGAATGGACTTATTCATCAACTCCTGCTGGGAAAGCCACTTGAAAAGGGTCAAAGTAATTTCAAAAGCACTCTTTCCCTTAGTCTCACAATTAAAGCTTTGCTGCCGACAATTCCCTTGTTCTGGAGAGAATAAAATGTGAGTGGCGTACCAAACAAAAGCTCATCGCACTAGACTGCTTAGGTCTTAAAAGACTATGTCAGCATATACATATACATGTAGTTGTAGCTTAAATGACTCCATAAACTCGTAATTAGAATAAATTGTCGATGCAGTAATTAAATTAATTTGTATTATCAATTTTAATTTTTTTATATCGATAGTACAATTCTCTTGTAATCAAAAACGATCTAAAACAGCTTCATTTGGTAGCAGCCTTTACCTTTTCGGAGTAATTTTTTTTTTTTGAATAAGTATTGGTGTTCTGTTAAATATTTTTGTACTAATGATTGACGCTGTATTTGCCTCGTTTGGCGTAGTTTGAAAAATAAATAATTTATTTTGACTTTCTTGTTTCTAGTAGTACAATTCATATCTACTTCGCAGATTGAAATGAAAACATACCACCAAAACATAAATCAAAATAATCGTAAAATAAAAAACCGACATTTTGTTGAAGTAAATCACATCTTAGACACACGAAAATCTTGTTAAATTCATTAATATTAGAAGCGCTTAAAATTAGTTAAATGAAAGTTAGTAGGTCAGCAGCAGCGGCTCCCAAGGAGAATATAACTCTCAAGGCGTTTTATGTCTTAAATTAGCCCATTTTATAAATTTAGAAGGTGAAGAACAAAACCGAGTGTAAATAGGAAACTTATCTTGGTTTAAGGAAATTGCCTTTGCTGCTGATAAAAGTTTGCATTTATCTTGCGAATTTATTCCCCCTTAAGTCTTTACTGCTTAAAACAGGAAGCAGCATTGGTTTAGCACAATACTCTACCGGCGGAGTTTTTTGGTATGAATGGCATTTTGCTTTTTTAAATAATTGAGTGTTGAACGGTGAGGTTGCGCTGCAACTGGCCGTGAGTAAAGCGATAAACTTATGAAAACTTCAGTGAGAAACACCCGGCCTACTATTAGGGATGTGCTGTCCATAAACAGTTACAAAAAAGTTTATCATACACTTCGACAGCTAATCATTACCTAAAACTACTACAAACATATAAGATCGAAACTTATTTACACCGACAGTCAGAAAAGCAAAGATAAAAAATCTAACAAATCAGAGGATGGAATATCAATAACTTAAATTATTCTTGTAAAGACACTACAGTACTTACCATGCCATTCATAATTTATTTAAGAAAACATACAAACTACTAATATTACTATTCAAGATGACATAATAAAGGAACTAACAATTTCAATTATCTACAATAATAAACAACATTATAAAAATTTCTTTGAAATCTTAGGAAACAAATATATTGCAGGAAGAAACTGCAAATCAAAAATATTTCCTGATGTTTCGGTTTACCGGAAATAAAAGTAGAAAGTTGCTCTCTAGTACAAAATTCATTTTTTTTAAGTAATTCGAAGGTACTAGGGTGAGTAGACTTCTGTGTCACTTAGAAAACACCCGACTGTTTACTTCTACCCCATGCCTTGATTTTACGTCTGATCACAATATATTTCTATATGGTAAATCCGATGATTGTAACTTCTTCAGAAAAAAACCTAAATCAATCTATCAGTGCACAATTTACACTAAATCGGACAAGTAATTAGCTGTTTAAGAGCTAACCAAAATTATTGAAACCATAGCAATCAATATTTGAGCATGAAGAACTAATATTGTTAGGCAACTAATTGTTAAAAAATAAAAAATCAAAAACGACAATAAATGACTAAATGCCCCAAAGATAAACAGGCATTTAGCCAGCTCATCAACTAAGAATGCTGTTGCAAAAACTAGAAATTGCGTCGACACGAGAGTAAACAAGGACTTGCTACAACTCAATTCACAGCTACTAAAAGTTAAAATGGCGACTCCATAAAAAAACACTTCAACAAACAATGTATAAACAAGAATTTCAATCCAAAAAGTCAATTATTTGCAGAAAACTTTCCGTAAGTAGCCAAGAGCAACTTGAACTGCAAAAAATCCTAGAAGTTCATATTACTATGAAAAGGAATTCATTTAAAAGTTCTGGGATTTTATTTAATCACAAGAAAGATGCCAGAAGAGGTTTCTAATTTTTTTACTTAAAAACCACACATTTAACGGCACACTAAGAATTGAATGTTTCTCCGGCCAATGGAACTTTGAGCAAGTCGTTATGATTAATAAGCCGGGAAGAACCCCTATAGATGTCGCATCCTTCAAGTCGATTAGTCTACTACCTGTATCCTTTAAAGCATTTCAAAAAAAAACAACTTATATTGAAGCGAGTCCATTCCTAGATAAACAATGTAATACTGAACAACCAGTTTGAATTCACAGAGCACAAACTGGCCAGCAAAATAAATCGAAACGTGGATGAAAAGTGCTATTGCTCAGCAATATTCTTACACATTTTCCAACATTTGACAAAATGCCACATAAACTAAAGATGTATTTACCGTACTCTAACCTACTTGACAGACATATATTGTTATGTCAACTATCCAGAAGTGCATACTAAATTGTAAACAACAAAAGTGTTTTAGGGCCCATACTATATTTTATATATACAGAGATCCCGACAACCAGAATAATAGAAAAGACACTAGTGCTAGCGATATGATTATTCTAGCATTTCTTCGCAATCTCGCAATCTACAATTACATCTAAATAAACTCTAACCTACTTCAGAAGGCAGGAGCTTAAAGCAAATGAGACTAACTTTGCATACGTTACCTCTACTGTGACACGAAGTTCCTGTCCCCCAGTAACGATGAATAGTATACCGATACCACAAGCGAACGACACCGAATACTTAACAATACATCCACATAAGAGACTGACCTGACAAAACCATATACATTACTCAAGGTCTTGGCAAATGTATTAGTTACTCGAGTAACAATTACATTTATAATTGGTAAGTAGACTCCTACTTCGTAAAATTATTTTTAAACCAATATGGACTTGGGGGATAACCAGCAACTTTAATATTGCGACTTCAATAATGTGCCATGACACTTACAAAAAATTAAATGTTTAGTCTAATCACCAATTAGGTTGTCTTAAACTATTTTACTATCTTGTTTTGGTATTTTATAATTATAATTCTATTGTATAAAAATTAAAATGTGTACTATTGTAAGTAGTTTTATATAAAGAACATTCGCTGTAATGTCTCTTTATGTGTCCCTATTTATAATGCTTGTATTAAATCGTAGTATTAAATTCACCTTAAGTTGAGTAGCGTGTACGAATATTGGGAGCAAAATAGACGATTAAATAAACTTAAATTTATCATTTGTACTGCATAGGTGTTCGATTCGAATTTCTGCCAAGAAAAAAGCTCATGTTGCAATAAATCAATTATATTTCCTCTTAGACAAATTTATTTGCTGTTTTTAATTGATGAATTGGATGCCAAATGTATCATTCCGTAAAATACACATTTAAATATCAATATGAAAACAAACTACACGGAATGCTTAAAATAATGTTAGATAAAATGATAAAAAAGCAGATACTCTTTGTGCTAACGAACATGATCAAACTATAAATTTGAGCATAATATGGCCCCAAAACCGTAAAGATGTATGTTGGAATGTAACCATGTATTTAAAAAAACCTTAGTTATTAAATTTTCCAAAACGGAATCATCGTGTCACAAGGATGGAAATTTTTACACGATCCGAAAACAAAAAAATACTCGATTCGTTGGAAAACTTCACATCAACAAAAAGTATATTGCAGCCGGTACATTGTGACTGCAATGTTTGCGAATCGAAAGGGCCTATGTGAATAAATTCAAGAATTTTCGCTGTTTAGTTCCAGAAGAGCACGGCGAGAACGGTCTCATTGTCAAAACATCATTTTAACCATTCCTGCAACCACTCCTACAAACATACACAGCGCTGAAGAACGATTCGAGCGTGCCACCTTTGTCCAGACCAATCCCAACGAGCTCAGTGCCAAGGTCACGATGGTGCCGCTACAACCTCCAGAACTGACCGCTAACGTCTTCGAGGACCTTACCGGCTACAAAGACGATATCGAAATAGTCGCTGTCACCAGCCTCCACCTGAACAGTCCAACTCGTTCCCTTCGGGGGAAAGAGACTTGGCCTTCAGCAAGAAAAACCATATAAAAAAGAAAATTAGCTTTCTCAAAGCCAAAATTGTACCATCCACTAAAGATAAACAAGTCTTTTCGTGCTTTCTAGGAAAAGGAGATTAAAGTAAGAGTTTTTGAACAACTTTATCCTTAACGGTGAGACAGATGAAGAAAGGCTTAAGTTTGAACATAACAACAAAGGCAAAGCCATCTACCATCTACGCGGCATCTTCGATTTGACTGTGACGGAGAAGTAGCTTAAGGTACGGTTTCGCTGGCGCGGCTGGCTGCTGCGACAAGGCGCTTATGACTGCTGCAGTGTGTTGTAGATGCGAATGGTTTCGGTGAAGCGATTGGACGGTAGCGACTGGCGGCTCAGTCGCAGCGTCTGCGTCTCGACTGCTACAAGCACCAGTCTAGCAGCTGCAGTCACTTCAATATGGCATGGTTTTCATCCGATCTTGATGAAAAACTAATTGAAGAAATTCAAAAATATCCCAGTTTGTTCGATTATGAAAATATTAACTATAAAAATATGATTGTTAAAGACAATAGCTGGAAGAAAATTGCTTGTTCGCTAGGAAAAAGTTGTAAATATGATGAAACATAATGTATTTTCCGTATTAGATAGCATTGCTTGATGACGAGTCTGCAAAAATAAATACCCTCAGAGTAGCATTTGTCTATTGTATTTTTATTTTGCAGTGGATTAAATCGTCAGATAGAAAAATTGAGGTAATTATAAACGCTACACGAAGAGGGACGAACTCAGTCAGCGTTTAAAAGTTATAAATATAAAATTTAATTTAATCAATCACAGCCTCCCTTGAGGTCAAATTTATTTTGCATTCTCGATATTATTAGTACAAAAACACTTATTTTGTCTCATTTTTAATTTATTTTCTTCCAATTATAACATAAAACAATTATCTTTACATAGCAAATGTTATTTTGTTTTTGAAACGATTTCTTCTTGCCAGGATACAGCACCTTCTTGGTAAAAGTATTCTGCAAAATGATTTCTTATCTCAAAACCCTCGACATTTTGAAATCATCCTGTTCTAATAAGATTTTCAAAATTATTGGTTTGATTTACATTCGGATCATATTCATAGTGTGGCCTGCCATTTTTTCTAAATATCCTTCCCGCAATAGATTATGAAGACAGCATGCTGCTATTATTATATTATCGCAAACATCTGGTTTAACTGCTATATGCGTATAAAACACTCTGAACACTTGAGACAGTAGACCAAAAGCATTTTCACTGACCCTCCGCGCTCGACTTAATCTATAATTGTATATGGCTTTTCTTTTATCTGTGTTTGCACTAGTCTTGTTAAATGGTTTCATAATATGTGTATGTAGTCGGAATGCCTCGTCGCCAACTATCGCAAATGGCAAACATTTTTGTGAATTTGGTAGCGATTGATTTGGTGGAAAAAATTCATCTGAATGCAGAATTGTATTTCCCAAAACAGACTTATTAAAAATAGAACTATCGCCTTCTTTTCCATAAGATCCTGCATCGACAATTATAAATTTATAATTAGCATCTACCAATGCAAGAAGGACAATAGAAAAATAGTCTTTGTAATTATAATACAAGGAACCCGACTTTGCAGGACAACATATTCTTATGTGCTTCCCGTCTATTGCCCTACACAATTCGGAAAATTCCATTTATCGAAAAACTCTGACGCATTTCTCTTTAAACAATCTGTATTCGGTAGAGGCATAAATATCGGCACTAATCTTTGCACATTGAACTTAGTGTTTCTTTTACTATAACACTTATATAACTGTGTGAAATTCTAAAAGCAAATGCAAGGGACCGGAATGACTCTCCAGTTGCCAAATATCTGCAAAAGATAAATTGTGTAAATTAATTGTAATTATTTTTAGCTGAGGAATGCAAAAAGATGGAAGAGCATTAAGGATACTTATTATAGAAATAAAAAAACAAAAATTAGGAACTGGTTCATCTTCTTCTGATAAACCTATTAAATGGAACCTTTTCCAACAGCTTCAATTTTAGATAATGTTAAACAGGAGAGAAGATCTAAAAACACAGCGGAGTTATTGAGAAATATGCCTCGCGTTTCTGATTTTGAAGATGCCGATAGTTTACTGGAAGATAATTTAGTTGAATCTGTTGATGTATTATCACCAAAATCTCCACATAACACACCAAATCAAAGTATAACATCAAATGAAAGTCGAAGTTCTACGCCTCTGTCGTGTAACAAATCAAAAAAGCGATCACAAAAACAAGATATTTTGTGGAATAAGTTTGAAGAGCGATCTCAAAAACGAACAGAGATGTTGGAGTCTCTCCTAAATTCTCAGCCAGATGACGACGTAGATTTATTTATGAAAAGTATTAGTTTGAGTGTTAAAAAACTACCACCGCAATTAATTGCAGAAGCGAAATTAGGCATTTTAACGCTAGTCACAGATCTACAAAACAGAGCGTCAATAAATGCCCAGAGTTCCTCAACACATTTTTCTCCTGTTAATAAATATTATTCAGATTTACAAATTGTTAGTCCAAATTCTCAGCCCAATGACTTCAGTCAAAATAATATACAGTTAGAATAAATATTTACTCGTATTACTGTCTGATGTTTTAGAAATATGTTTAATAAATAAATATTTTGATCACATCTGTGAATACAAATTGTTTAATTTACAATACTAACCTTAAAGTTACTGCACATTTTTCTTCTGGTGTAATTGGATACTGTACACAATTTGTTGCAGATTTTTCGAGGTCTTCTTGTATAAGTGATACAACAAAATCAAATTGATCTTTATTTAATCGAAAGAAATCTCGAAACTTTCTTTCATTATTTTTTAAGTGAGAATTAATTAGAACATTAAAATAACCTTCTTTCTTTCTATTCCTAAATATTTTGTGTATCTCACGCCTTTTTTTTAAATAATCTTGTAAGAGCAGTTCCTCTTCGTCTTCTTCTTCTGCCAATAATAGCGCAACAGCAAGTTTTTTATTAGCATCCATTTATAAAAATACACTATTTTACAATTTGCGACTGCCCCAGAAGCAGTGTTATTAGGTACTATTTTTATTTTAAACGTGCTGATGAGACGCGCCAGCGAAACCATACCTAAATTGCAGCTGATCGCAGCAGCTAGTCGCAACTGCGAGCCGCAGCAGCCAGCCGCGCCAGCGAAACCGTACCTTTAATGAGAGGAACCAGTGCCACACTTACTAGCGCTTCAGGTATATACATGCTCCGTATTCCCCAAGCCAGCGCTTCGTCAAACGGCGACTGCACTAGGTCGCACCTACACCGCAGCGACCAGCGTGATGTTCCAACTTCTACAACAACCACTCAGCACTGTAACTTTGGGGCCTGTTGCAGCACGGAAACCAGGGCTAGGATACCACATCTGGTTGGTTCGAGAACGCGAATGCCTCCGTTTTCTCAAAGCATTCCAAAACGCCACCAACTTCTTAGACATTTCGCAAGACATCAATATCATTCATAGCACGTTCAACTCAAACTGAACGCTTAGGATACAATTAAGCTTCTACCACACTGAAAGTGTCTGAATGGCCCACCATCTTCCTAGGCCAGGGTTTCCAAGAAAAGAAAACCTTGTTTTCCGAGGATGTTAACAAAAGTAAATAAATCAAAGTGGAGACAATGCTGATAATTTGCTTTGTTATCAATAGCGTGGCCATAATTGGAGAGAACCATGAAGTTAAAAAGATTGTAAACAATAAAACGTTCGTAATGCTAATCTACCCACCTTAGTGCCTTAGTTGCACGTTTGCTAAAATATATTTTCAGAGTGTGAACAGGGTAAAGGCCAAACTGTTCCTAGTAATAAAAGTTCGCATGAAACAATGTATATATAAAAGAAGGCGTATGTTAAAAAATAACAATTCAGTTGTAAAATTAAAATTACAACTACGCCTCTCATGTTACGTAAAACGTAACATACAAAATTTATTTAAAGCAAACAGCTAAGGGTAAACACAATTCTCAACTGTATAAACGGGCCACCCTGTATCAGCAGTAGCCTGGATGATACAGAAAAGAGCCCCATCATTAGCGAACGCAAGAGAGCCTGCATTTTTAAAGTACCTCGCTACTCGCGAAATTCGGTATTCAATGCGAAAGGCACGTTTATTAAATAAATTAATTGTAAGCTCGCCATCTCCTCAAACAGAGCGCCGTAATGTAATAAGACAACCGGCATCGGCCTAACAGAAGGGATGCGAGTGGCCCGATGAAAAATCCAACTGACAAGTAACGAGCGTTTTTCCCGAAAACGCGCGCTCGCTAATAAGCCTTCTTGTTAGCCGGTCGAAACAGATATTCGTGCAGCAGCTGCAATAATTACGCCGCGGGGCGCGGCGGCGGAACTCCACTACTGCTGCAGGAAATTAATAAACTTGCTCTAAAATGGAGCCAACTTTCTTCTAAAACAATTAATATCAATGACAGGCAATTTAAAAGTTCAAACGGACTCGCCTAGAAATTTATACCTCGGACTCGTCGGCATCGGGATTAGCTGCGCAGCGGTTGATGAAGTTCAACGCGCAATTTGCGGACTTCAATTGAATTCAAATCTTGTACGAAAAGGTAATTAGAGCTTTTGATAACTTTAAGTATGTATAGAGCTTGTGAGATTTTTAAAATAATTTATAATAAAACAGAATAACAGTAGACATAGATGATAAAAGGGGAGATAATTGCCTAATAAAAAACCATCAAAAATGGATCACCCTATACATAGTTGTTTGCATAGAATGTCTTTCATAATATAGTTGGGGACATATAAAATGGCACAAAAATTCTATTTACTAAATAAACACTTTAAAGAACATTTGACTTTCCAATAGTAAGTTTTGAACTACAAATTCTTTAAAAAATACTGAAAATCCTTGAAGGGTATAAGGCTGTGACATGAGTAAGTTTAAAGTAAGGCAATTAACTTTTTTTAAGCAAAAAAATGATAATATTATCAATTGAGCCTCGGCCTCGGGTTAATATTTAAGTATGTTATAATCAGCAAAGACATTTTCAGGAAAATTTGATGGTAGCTTGTAAGATTTAAAGAATTAAACAGTAAGATAAGATACTTTATTTATCATTACAGACGTCAATATATTTGAAACATATTTCTCTATGCTTTTCTCTCTTTGGACATTTTTCTACTTCTATAATAGTAAAGAATTACTCTTTCTAAGTAAAGTTTCTTCATTACTTTCATATACATATATAATTTATGCAACTTATACAGAAAAGTTTTTACAACTGTATAAAAGCAAGTTCAAACTTGAATTGCACTTTACAGGAAGAATTTTGAGTGTTACTTCTAAACCGTCATAGTAAAAGGAATCGTAATGTTATCTTAGTCATCAACAGATTCCCGAACAGTTTTATATTACAACTTTTACGCAGTAAGGGTATTGATCAGTAACTGGAGAAAATGGTTTCATATTGGGAGATTGTTTATACCTTATGAGTATATTCAAGTGGTATCGACGAAATTTCAGTTCACAATCAGAAGACATTCTGTTCCTGCCAAGAAGATGCTCGAGTTCAATAAGCATTTGACCATTCACCAGATTCCTGCACTGGCTATTCATACCATTCCGCTCAATCACCCTTGAGTAAAAATTATTTGTTCTCGTTAGATGTGACGCGTTTTTTGGTCGAATTTCTTGCTGTGTGCACAGCATCATAATAGGAGGGAAAACCTGGCTTTATTTTTTTATGGTGCACCTTCTAGTAATATGAGATGATAAGTGTACTCAGATCTCTCATGAAACGTAGAAGAATTAGTGAGACTATTAATTGTTAAGAATGTAGAGGTGTATCTAGTGTGGTAACCTATGCAGAACTTTTCAAGTATCTTATGTATATGATACTCACATTGCAATCTCCTCCATAAAAATGTATGTCTTTAAGTTTGATTTCCAAAATCACTTTGTCTAATATACTAGTATAAACAACAAACAGCTGAGAGTTATTTAAGTGATGCTTTACTCCTTCACAGATAGAAGAGTGCTGCCTCTCAAAAGACACAAGAATTTTATATATTTTTGCATATATTTAATTTTTTTCTTTGCTTGACATTTAATTTAAGAAATTATAAAAAAACTAAGAATTTGACTATATAATCATATCGTTCAATTTTTTTACTATTGTTCTATCACATTATTCTTTTTATTTTAAGTAAGCTACTAACCTGTTTCTAAACGCATATTCGTGCTAGCACAGCCATGTTGAGCTTATCCCGGGCAGGTCGGAAGTCTAATCCGTTCATTTAGAAAAAGGAGCATGTATTTGACGACCACCTAAGGCGTTTATATGACAGCCGTTTTGATGTTTGCCATTGTTATTGAACCGCAAAATCGTCGCACGCCAATATGGTAAGTCGAGGTCTTTACCTTGAGGCTATAGAGGTTTCTTAGTTAACACATTTAAAACATTAAATAACTTGTTCTACAAATTGAACCCAAACTTTCTATTTCTTATCATATTTTTAATACAATTATAATTCTTATTGGGTTGAATATGTTTTTCGTATTTCTTCTGTAATAATTTATAGGCAAACAAGATTTTGTAGTAGTAAGGTCTATTAATTAGTCGAATGGTTAGAAGAGATGAGAATGAAAATAAAACAAATCATTGGGAAAATAAAAACCAAGAAAAAAATTCTTATTAAAAGTGGGCGACAACACAAGAACAAGAAGACAGAAAGGAATACATAAAAATAAGTAGACAAGTAAAAAAATGTAATCAAACCAAAAATGAAGAATGGAATAATGCATGTAGAAAAGTGAAAAATACTATAGAAGGAATAAGAACTAGAGAGGCCTGGAAAGTATTAATAACTCTTAGGAGAAAAAGCGACAAAAACACATACACAAATGATACAAATTAAGAAATCAAAAGAAAATTACAAAGATCTACTTATGGAAAACAAATAAAAGTATATAAAACAACAAACTATGCAAGATTCACCAAATGATATTACGCACGAAATGGAAAAAATAACAGGAAAGGAAAATTAAAAACAACTTAAAAATATAAAAAATAATTAAGCTTAACTAGTAAAAACGCCCTAGTAGGCTCACTGAATTATTATAGCAACTTTTTAGTAGATGTCTCATAGGAAAAGAAGACATACTTAAAAAATAAAAATTGGGTTACATAAGCCCGATACATAGAAAGGGAAATAGAGCAGAGTGTTACAATTATCGAGGTACTACAGTAATAATAGGAAGATTGTATGGACGAATAATTAAACAAAGGATAGAAAGTATAGTTGATATTGCAGAAGAATAATTCGGTTTTGTACGTGATCAGCAAGAGATGGAGAGACTAATATCCTTTTTATAAATTTAGAAAATGCGTACGGCACTGTGCCGATTGTAATATATATATATATATATATATGCGTATAGACGCGATTACAAAACTGTATAAAAAACAAAAAAGTGTGATATAGATAGGAAACAGAGTATCACAATCATTTGATGTTACCAAAAGATACGTCAGGGGTGTGTTGTCTATCATCGACACTCTTTAAAATACAAATAAATAAAGTATTAAAAAAAATAACAGTTGAAATGCAGGAAAATAGAAATTGAGATTAATGGAAATTATTTTCATACACTCCTTTTTGCAGTTGATGAAGATAATATTAATTACTGGACCAGAAAACTACATGAAACAAATATGTTGTCACAAATGAAACAACATGCAGATAGATAAAAACATTATTAAAATTTGTAGATATCGTAAATATTTAGGTACAATAACATCAGATGAAAGTTATAGTCAATAAGAGATCGCACATAGAATAATACAACCAAAATGAGCCACATAAAAATTAAACTCAACATTATCACATCTACAAATAAACAAAAAGAGAATATACAATGCGGTTGTTAATGGCATTCTTACTTACGGTGCGAAAACATGGGAAATAATAAAAAAGAAACAAAGAAGAGTTTTAGCTACGGAAATGGACTTTTTGCGAAGAAGTTGTATGAAAAGCCGATTGCAACATATCAGAAGTGAGAGCATCAGAGAAAGTGTGAAAATAAAAAAAGAGGTATGGCAATATGAGAATAGATGGCCAAAGTTAGTTTGGTACGAACCTGGGAGCGA
This sequence comes from Sinelater perroti, assembly GCA_036346155.1. NCBI lineage: Eukaryota > Metazoa > Arthropoda > Insecta > Coleoptera > Elateridae > Sinelater > Sinelater perroti. Next base: position 17,629,407 of record JARFIY010000046.1, read on the forward strand.
AGGGCTACCACCTAGGTAGTGGAATCAAGAAATACGCGAGACAATGGAACGACGAAAGTTAACCGATGAAGATTGGCAAAATAAAGGCTTTTTGCGCTTTAAATGCGAGAAAGTTGCTTATGTATATATATAATTAACCTTTAAAAATAATTTTATAAAATTAGTACCTTATACTAACACTTTAAAACTTTTACACACGTCACTGGCTGAAAAGCTGCACTTAAATTCTGTCTATTTTTTGTTATGTAAAACTGTTAAGTCTAAAAAACTCTAAAACACTACAACGCTATTACTTTTGGTGACATTAAGACCAATTCGTACCACTTGCAGAATATACGACGGGCAAAATTAATTTAGTGAGATTAAATGACATTATTGAACACAGACAAGGCCAACTAAAGAGCTGCCAGACTACAAGAACATAAAGGATTAAGAACATCTAAAAATTCAAATTATTAAGTGATCTATGGGTGAATTAAAAAAATCTAAAAGAGCACATAGAGTTTTTATGTAATAGAAAGTCTTCAATTCTCGTCTATTAAAAGTTACAGATCAGACTTTTAACATTAAAGACCTTGACGAAGAAAAACAAAAAATGGTTGCCTTTTTAAAACTGTGGACTAGATAAACTAGGAACCATCAAACCTCTCCAAAAATAAAATGCAAGAAGAAAAGCCAAAAGACGCCTTAAATCTCCCTACGCTTTATAAGATGGGCAGGAAAAATATAACCGGCAAGATAAAAAAAAAAGCAAAAAAGTCTCAAAAAAGCTCGAAGATTTTATTAGAAACTCTTATTTTATGTTAAAAATTTGATTACTTAGGATTAGCTAAAAAATCTTCGATTAAAATTACATCCGGCAATTTTGTCCTTATAGATTTTTGGCTTTAAAAAATAATTTCGAATGAATGGAACATGGAAACAGTAGTCAGCACTTCAGCAAGATTTTTGATTAACTAGTCTTTTCCCTTAACAAACCTTTACATAAGCAAACTTCCGTATTTGCAACGTAAAGAGCCGCAATGTACATGTCTGTTCGGATAAACATGATAAAGATCCAAATTGTTAGTAAAAAAATCACTAAAAACTGTTGTTGTGTTTGGGTTTGTACAAAAATGAATTTATTCATTTGCACTTATACTTTTCAACTATTTTAAAAGTTTAGTTTGTGAGTTATAATTGACAGCATGCAAACATTTGCGTCCACCCAATCCTTACTAAAATGTTTGTTGAACATAATGTTACAAAACTAAAATGTTATTTGCTTATTAAAATCTTTATTGTGTAATTTTGGTAGAGCTAACGTATACAATTGCATTATTGAATTTATTTTCACACTAGGACATATATGCTGGAGGTACTTTTGAATAATAATTTATTTGATTGCGCCTGCTGTGGTGTATTTTATTAATTTTAGCATCCCGTTTCCAAAAGTTCCATGATTTAATATTAATGCCGTGCATCGCTGTATACTATCACTTTTGCTCGTGAAGTCTTCGATAGCCGCTGCTTTGCGGAGACCCAATTTCACGAAGCTGGACGCTACAATAGCTAGTATTTTATGATTTGTCTTTTTATGTCAGTTATTTATAAACCCCCACTTAAAGTGTTACGAAACAGGAATTCTTGTACTTTTAATTCGATGTAACCCGCAATCAATAAAACAAACCCAAAAAAATTACAGAAAATTAAGAAATAAATACTTCTTATATAGAGTGATCCAAATTTAATTTTATGATTAAAATTGCGCGCCGTTTGGGTGCTGCAAACTTTGTAAGTTTGCATTTGTACAGCTGGTATTTAAGCACACCGATGTCATTCAAATTTATTATGAAAACAGGAGGTCAGTTACGATTACGCCAAGAAAACTTTTGTAATTATTTGGACGCAATAGTATGCCAAGTGAGGTGCAAATCGTAATCTAGTCCAAAATTTTGATGCAAGTGGTATGCTTCTTGACAAAGCAAGGGTTCGCTATCAACGTGACGTTGTTCAGGTGACAATATTGCTGGAGTAGCTAATAGTGTGCCTGAACATTTAAGCACAGCAATTTCGTACAACACCTACATAACGCATCTCAACAAAGTATCTGCATTTAAAGACATAAAACTGAATTGACTCAAAAACATTAAGAAATAGACTGCAAATTTTCGAACTGGGTTTTAGAGAACACAACAGCTGATGATAATTTTTACAAAAAGCTCATATTGGGAGATAAAACTCGTTTTTCTTTGTCAACCATCAAAACTGTCGCATCTGCAGTAATGAAAATCCACGTACTATCCACAAAAATCAGTGTATTCACAAAAATGCACTGTTTGATATGCACTGTGGGCTGGACGAATCATTGGCCTGTACTTTCTTGAGGACAAAACTGACAACGCTGTTACTGTTATTGGTATACGTCATCTGGAGATGCTAACCAACTTTTTCGCAATAAAACCAACAATTTGAACTTGCATAACATGTGATTTCAATAAGATGGAACCACGTGTTACACAGCACGTGGAGTACTCACTTTACTTTAAATCAATTTTTTTGGTCCCCCTCTAGGGTTATTTGAAGGAAGGGCTTATGTCAACAAATCTGCTACGATTTGAGAGCTAAAAGAAAAATTCACAATTGTAATTTCTGAAATAGAGCATTACGGAAAACTTTACTAAAAGAACGATCTCATGTTAGTGAAGTCGCAGAGAACATGTGGCCAACACCATATTTTATGTGTAACTACCAAGATTGTATCTTACACTTATTGCAATAAAATTTAGAGTGTTCCGCCATTTTGTTTTATTCAGGAAAAGGAAAAATTTAATTTGGACCACTCTTTAGTTACATAAGTAGCCTATTTGCTACTTCGACGATCTTTATGATGCCTTCGGTATAACCAGTAAATTTAAATGCATAACATTTTGACTCTAAGACTGTAGTTGAGTACGATTTCAGTTTAAAATTGGGTTTAGTCCTTAAGTGATCTCCATTATAATTGCCATCTAATTTATATATCTTTTTATAGGCACTTTCTTGGGTATTGGAGCAATATTAAAAAGCCATCCATCTAGAGCTAAAGAATGAAAAACGTGTTCACCTACGCGTGTGCACAATGTAAGTTTATTCCCTGGTAGCCTTTGTCGTTTTGTAAATACAATATATAGAAAAGGGCAAAAGAAAACAAAGCCGAACAGTGGGAGACATGAGCAAAACAACGCCGGCGAGCGCACTCAACGTTTTCCGCGTCCGCGCAACGTACGAGACAGATTAAATAGAGAAACGAAAAGCCCAAGGAACCATGACACCCGCAAAAAGAAAAGCGCCCGGTAAACGCCGCGTTCGAACTTTCCGGCGGCTGACAGCCGGAGTCGCGCGTTACGGGCAGGCGAGCGCGGGAGATCAGGGGAAATTCATGGGCCCTTAATTTCCGATTACTTCACGGCCGCTCCTTATCGGCCTAGTAATTTTTGCGCAGCCCGGGCGGGCGCGGAAGCGAATTAGTATGCGCGTCGGGGCGGCGTAATAACCGAACAATTCGGCGGCCCAAGTTTGAGATATGCGAGGGCGCAGCGTTTATGACACCATATAATCGAAAACTCCGCCGGTCCCAGATCCGTAATAAGAGCTAACAAGCGGTTACGGCTATATAAATTCAATTGCAGGTTGCTCGAATTAAATTTGGGGCTGGCACTTGGCACCCGGCCACCCAAGCGCCGGTGCGGGAGGGCGGCGGGGAAGCAGTGCACTTTGGAGTCAATTTTGTTGCAATTTAAAAGCGTAGAGCGAGTCAGGACACATTTCATTTTTTTTCGATTTTATAATATATTCGGATGCTCTTACTGAAAAAGATAAATGGACAAGGCTTAGTGTGTTTAAAATTAATAAACAGCTGAAATCAGGGGAGATTACAATTTCCTTTATATTGTCCAGAATTAATACATTGAGAAATTATATGTAAAGAAATTTTAAAGCACTAAACGTTATCTAAACGATTCTGTTTATATTAGTTGTTAGGTTACTATTTACAATTTTAGTATCTGACGCCAACTGTTGAAATCATTTGAACCATGGAAGGTCTTAACTAATTAAATTGTAGATAGTTAAATTTTATAGCTACGAAATAGCAAATATATGAAGGGAAGTCTTTTACTATTGAGTAATTTAATATGGATGTTTCAAGGGAAACAGTGTGCAGTACTATTTTAATATTTATTACAAATAAATTACTGGAAAGTAAGACTGAAATTGGAAAAAAGCGTGGAAAACAAGAGAAAATGAGAAATTGGGTGTATGCATACAATTTTAAAACAAAGAAATGTTATCCATCAAAAAAATGACTGTCAGCCAAAAAACATACAAACTCAATTTGAAAAATGAAAAGCTTACCAAAAAAGCTTCGAGAAACAATTTTCAAACCTTAAATACAAAGTTTATGCTTAATGAAAATGATTGTGTTCGTAATAAAATATATTTTATCATGAAGGGGTAAAATATCGATCAATTAAAATAAAAAGCATTACTCCTTTATAGGCCTTCCCTTAAGCATTCGGGAGTAATTGAGGTAATACTATTCCGCATTTAGTGTAATTAAAATTTGTCTCTAATGCTAGCCTCTTGTTGAAAATTTTAGCATTTATTATTACTAACATGGCAAAAGCAATAGCTAAAGTTTCTCGTTCTAAATTGATAAGAAATATTAATAAAGCGGAAAGAAAACTTAAAAATCAGAACCTGATCTAATTGCAAGTATCCTATAATAATATCAAAGAATACTCCAATCAATTAGCACCTATAGATGTGTAATGACTGCTCAAATTAGTAATTTACTTATATGTTCATCGACCATCCAGTCCGGTCTTGCCAGAAACTACGGAGGGTGAGTCGAGAAAGAAGTCCTACAAATCACTAAAGGTACAACTTATACAAAAAAATCAAAGGTTGATCATAACCCAGTTAAAAAAATTCATAAAAATAACGATCTTCATACCAATGACAAGTTTATCTATCTCATAAAAATTAACCATATTAGCAAAAATATTAGTAAACCGGTACCAACAATAAGATAAAAATTACTCGTTAATTATTAGGTGCCTTAAAATGTGTTTGGAAAACTAGAGATATTAAGAAAAGTCTGTATTCAAAACTCTAGAAATTGGTAATGGGTAATACACGGACTCAAAACAAGACAAGATATTAGCCAACTTCAATACTTTCATAGGGAGCTTACACTGATTCATTAGAATTCTTGTATTTTTTTTTAGTGAAATTAACATTTTCAGAAGTAATATTTACTACGTGCCAGTGGAGACCATTGTATGAAAAGAACAGCAGTAAAAAAGATCCTCCAGTTAGATTACTTGGTGTAAGTTCTTGTTGCAGAAGTAAAAATAGAGTAAAAAGTGTCCCGGCCACTTTTGGATTCAAGCAAGAGCAAATTCAAGAGAACTTCCGAGAATTATTATTTATCATATTAGGGATTTAAAAATAAGAAATACCCACAGTGTCGATTTTCGGAGTTTGTGTAAGATACAATCGGGTACAGTTAATTAATGAGCCAGTAGTAACTGTCTCATCATGGATTAAAGAATAAAAATTACTAAACTCTTATTTTACAGATGCAAAACCATCCAATATAGAAATACGTGCATTAGTTGGTAGTGGTCTAAATATGTGGGAGTTATGAGCCAGGAAGTGGGTTGGTGGCACGGAAGACTTAATTTAGATGGACGTTATATGATTCAATTAAAGGTGCTGTAATGTCAAAAAATCAAAGTTGTGTTAATTCACTCATCAATTTGGTCACTATAAATGACAATCGATCTCTAGAGCAAATATGGGATTTAGAAGCCACTGAAATTACGGATCCAACAGAACAGATTCCAAAGAAGGAGCGAGAAGAGCTGATCAAATTAGAATTCCAAAATTCACTTATTCAATTATAAGGTAGGAGATACCAAATTAAGTACCCTAAAATAAGCCACCCCTGAAGGGTTGCTAGTCCCCATCGGGCGTCTCCCCAGGTGGCGGTTAGGAAAATGCCCACCAGATATAGTGGATACTAGAGAAATAAAATACCTGGGGAGGACCAAAACCAGCAGTAAATTACCGAATTATCGCTGGTATAAATGATCGTCTTCCGTATTGCCAACAGCCTCATTTTGAAGGTGGATGAGCGAACAGAACACAGAGGAAAAATCGCCCCTAAAGGCGGAAAAACCTGGAAGGTCAACGGCATGGGAATAAATGAATATCCCTAGTCAAATCAACATGTGAATTCTTCAAAGCAAAATAGTTTCCCGCTCAAATCTCCCGGGGACAGTTTTGAATAAAGCGATGAGAAATAAAAAAGACATCAAGATAGGTACGTGGAGAAAATATACTGGGCTCAGCAAGACCAGGTGGCCAAACTCAGGAGAAATATAAGTCAACCAAACAAAGGTATACTACTCAAATAACAAAGACTCACATCACTGGAATGATGTAACGGTAGTAACTGACAAAATCTTCAGTAAGTCAGTAATTAGTTTCATACCTATTTCAGATAGGGTAATCATGCTATCAATCCAAACAGTCCATTAATACTAAACATAATACAGATGTATATCCCCATAAAGATGAAGAAGAAGTAGAACGGTTATATAACGATGTACAACAAGCTATAGATATAACAAAAAAGCGAGGCAGCCCGATTGTTATGGGAGTTTTTTATTCTAAAATAAGAAAAAGAGAAGTGCAGGTAAACATAGAATAGGCGGAGATAGATTCGAACAGTTCTGTTAAGAACAAGGTATAATAATATCAAATACGTTCTTCAAACCACCTAAAAGAAGACTTTACACGTGGAAGCCATCAGCTAACAATGACAACAACATAGTTAGGAATTAACTAAACTATGCGTTGATATCATGTCACCAAATCAGCCAAAACATAACCGGGCGCAAATATAGCAACAGATCGCAATCCAATAATAATAAAACTCAAAATACACTTAAAAAATTAAAACAGCAACAATACAAAAAGCAGCTCCAAATATCACAGTTAAAAGTGAAACAACAAAAGACTAATTAAAAGGAAAAATTAATGAGGAACTATATAAAACAACAATAAATCCAGATAGAGATTCGAATAATAAATGTGAATCATTCAAAAGTAAGATAATTAATCCAAGTAGAGAAATATTAGAGATATCGAAGACTAACAAAATGAAAAAAGGGTAGATAACAAATCAGATATGGGAATTGATAGAATATCGAATTTAAAAATAAGAACAACGACATGTATAAAACGATAAATAAGGAAATACGAAAAAAAATTCGAGAGTCCAAGAAAAAATAGTTTACAGATTAATGTGTATAAATAGAAGAATTAAAAACAAAACATGATGACTTCAACTTGCATAAAAAAGTTAAGAAAATCAAAGAAAAATAATATCTTATTAGGCAAAAATGATAAAATAGTTCCTGATATACAAGAAAAATTAAAAAGATGCAAAGAATATAACCAGGAAGTATTTGAGGACGAAAGACAAGCGACAAGTATAACAAAATAAGAGATGATACATGCAGTAAAGTTGGCAAAATATAATAAAGCCGTAGGTCCTGACAAAATTACAGTTGAGATAATAAAATTAATTGAAGAAGAATAAATACATGTGGCATAAATAGACGTTTGTAGCTTTACTAAAAAAGGCAAATGCAGAAAAATGCAATGACCATGGGACAATTATTTAATAAGTCACACTCTGCAGATATTCCTAAAGATAATACACCAGAAAATTTTTAAGAAGTTCGAACAGGATCTTAATGAAACCCAGTGTGGTTTCAGCAAAGCAATGGGCAGAAGAGAAGTTCTGTTTGCATTTAATGTGTTCGCTCAGATATTTATTGATGTTAATCAACTAATGTATGTGTGCTTTCTTGACTACAATAAAGCATTTGAGAAAGTTTGCTATAATCACTTCATTCAACTACTTGAAGACACAAACATAAATATGAAAGATATGAGAATAATACTTCATTTATATTTTAACTAAACTGCTAATGTAAAAATGGATAATGAGCAATCAGAAAAAATCCAGATACAAAAAAGAGTGAGACAAGGGTACATACTATCACTTCTGCTCTTCAATATATATTCAGAGGAAACAATCAGGGAAGATTTAGAAGAAAGATCAGTCGGAATAAGGGTAAATGGCAGACGCATAAATAACATTAAATTCGCAGACGACATTATACTCATTGCAGAGCTATTTGAAAAAGAATATTAAATGAAGTAGTAAAAAGCAGAGTGGAAAAAGGTTTGATACTTAATGTTAAAAAAACCAAATTTGTAACTATCACAAAATGCTGAAACTCCAAAAAAATGTATGGAAGTCAATAAGTAGAGAAAGTACAAAAATATAAATACTTAGAAACAATTATCAATAATATTAATGAACAGACAGAGAAAATTAAAACAAGGGTTGGACATGGCAGAACAATATTTAATAAAATTAAAAGTGTATTATGCAGCAGAGACCTGAGTTTACAACTTAGAATCAGAATACTGAGATGTTGTGTATTTTCAGTAGTACTTTAGTGGAGGCTTAGACGTCGAAAAAACATATTCGTGGCAGACTAGGAGCACTCGAGATGTGAACTTATTGAATAATGCTGAAAATCAGCTGAGTAAAAAGAATAACAAACGATAAAGTGTTTAGAAAAATAAGGAAAGAAAAACAAATATTAAATACAGTTAAAATAATAAAATTACAATATCTGTAAAGAGATATGAAATTCTACAAAACAATACACAAGAAAAAATACAGGACAGACCTGGTTAAGTAATCTGAGAAAATGCTATAACTGTAGTTCCATTAAACTATTCAGATCTGCAACGTCAGATCTGAATAGCTTAATGATGATAACCATCCTTAGATAAGATCTACTCAAAGAAGAAAAAAATAAGCTAACAAATCAGGCTGTGCGTTATCAAAACAATACTAATATAAAAATTACAGCATATTTAAACGAGAAAAAAGAAAAAGACAATCGAAAAAGTTGTACTAATTAGAAAGTATCATAACTACAGTCTAGTCATGCAAATTAAAAACTCTTCTCTTAATTACAGTTGAGTAATTGTTGCTGAAATTTAAAATATTATAAAAGCCTTCCAGGTCATAACCGTCCAAGAGAAAGACCGTGATTTTAAAAAGCTCTTATGATGAGATAAAGTTTAATAAAAATAATGCAGGGGATAAACTGCAGTTCAGTGCTCACTATCTCAGAAAGTAAAAGTGGAAGCTCAATCGGTGACTGCAGAGCCACTAATGTTATTGTGTGCAAAAAGTGTGTAAAACTAAAGCAACAATGACTGAAGCTAAAATAGAACTTAGACAATGGAATTCTCACAAGGACTATGTAACAAAATTTCGAACCACATCAATTTTAGGGATTAAAGTAAGATCACTTAGACACCCCGTTTTGTAAACTTTTTTATTCTTTTCCCTCCGCCCTAATAAGTCGAAAATTCTTTAAAATCCTTCAATTACTAGCAAATAGCGGGATAGAAAGTACAACTAAGGCAAAAGTAACAAACTGGCATAAATAGTTGAATGTTAGACCTAGATCAATATCCCAGAAATAGCATTTTATTCAAGTGTTAAAGAGATTTAAATCTGTTATTCTTGTAGTAAGGAAAAATAGACTTCAGTGGTTTTCATCAGAGTCAAACATAAAGAAAACGTAGAAGAACATCTTGTAGCATTAAAATCAAGGCCATCTCCATTGGACAAATTCAAATCAAAACAAGTAATCACCCTTCATTTAGAGTTAAGGGTTGTGCCATTGGAACCAGGTTGGTTCAGATCTTATAATTGTCGAAAATAAAAATGTTGTTGTTCAATACTTCAGTGATTCCATCACTGATATTATTTGGACAATAAAAAATAAAAATTAAAAATCTTTTGTGGGAAACCATGTATACAGACTTAAAAGACAAAGTAAAACAGAGCAGTGGAGTCATGTTTCAAATTTACTCGATCCAGCAGGTCTTGTCTTCCATGATTTTTCACGGAAAACCGTACTAGAGTCAAAATTGTAGAAAAATCTTACTTGACTCAAAAAAACCCCAAAATAATTGAAATAATTTTGTAGTTGCCAGTGGTAAAGAAGAAATATCAAAAGAGCGCAAGAAAACCAACTTGCAACGTCTGCTGCTGCAGAACAAGTATTTTAACGTTAATTCTCTAACATAAAAGATAATATTCTTGTTCATAGGTGGTTTCACAGATTTATCGATAATATCAATCGACACCAATTATTTACTAAAATTAAATTAAAAACTAAACTGCATTTTATTAGCAAAATCTACCCAAACCTAATCATCAAACTACCAACATCAAAGACTTCTAAGATCTTTAATAGAGAGTAAGTGAGAAAAAATTATTTGATTCTGAAAACTAGAAAAACAGTAAGCAATTTCAAACAGAATTGCTTAACATGTAAGCGGCATTCAAGTAAAAGTTGTTACGTAAATCCAACTATATTACTATTGACAAGAATTAAACCTCAAACTTTTAAACTACTGGAGTGAATCTACCAAAACTGTTAATTTAAAGGGTCGTCATAAAGCGTGGATAGTTATTTAAACATGTGCCTGTTTGCCGAGGAGGTTATTTAAATTGAGTTGATAGAATCGGAATTTTTCTACTAATTGTATAAATTTACTTGTTTTTTTATTATAATTTATAGTAACAATTCGACTGATCTAATTGGAAAGAAGCTTTCATCGCCATAGTAGTTCATTTACTTTCTCTTTCTTGTATAACATTTCACCTCAGGTCTTTTTCCTAAATTTTTCTCAACTCCACTTGGATTTCTCTTTCATCTACTGTTAAATCATTTTTATAGTATGCATTATCACCTTAATCATTATTTGTTTTCCATTTTCTATGTTTGCGTTTCAGCAACTACAATCTGTTTGTCGACTCTTCTTTTCATTGTATAGTTATTTCTTACTTTCATCTCAGTTTCTAGTTTGTCACTGATAAACTGTTCTAATCCTTTAACTAATTGGTCCTCTTTTATTTTAAATCTCTTTGCTACTATATTATTTCTTCGTTTAATCCTCTTGTTTTCTAGTTTTGTTTCTATCGATTCAAGTTTTTTGCATTTTTAATTTTTTTAAGTAATTTAAGCATCTGTTTCAATACTCCCATCTTCGGTTTTCCCTTTTCTCTTTGTTTTTTGCTTAAATGTCGTACTATTTTTTCTCAATTTTTCTTCTTTTTTTGGTCTTTTGATTATTTCTTTAGTTATTGTTTAAGATTTTAAGTACATCCCCTATATTTCCCGTACTGCTACGTTACTGGTAAAAAGGTTCCTTTTCAGATTCTTAAAGGTTGTCCAGAAGTGCTTGTTACGGCAGCCAGATCTCTTATAATCTACTTCCCTTATTCTAGTATGTTCTATTTTCTGTAATACTTTTTCTTTACTTCAATCTACTTTCACCCCAAATTACAATATACTCACTTTGTAACTTGTTCTAATTAATATAAATGGTTTAGTATTTTATATAGAACTATAGTGAATAAGAAAATTTAACAATAAGAATTTTCTATAAATATTTAAATTACAGCAAAGGCATGTGATATAAAGCGTTTTTTTACCATAGTTATAATAAGCGTAAAAATTTGCAAAACATTTATTGAAACAGCAATTGTTGTTAATAATATGATATATAAAGACACTAACAATAAAACATGGAAGTATTTTAATAAGACTGCTAAGTGAAGAACTTACTACATTGTTTTCAAATACCATGCTTTGTACATGTAAATTATCGCTATATACTTCATAAAGAAGAAAGCACATTCTTGCCAGTAAGAGGATTATATTTGCAAAATAAGTCATTTATTAAGCGTCGACATTGTAGTTGCCGAAAACACCACAGAAAGGAAACTTTATTAAACTAATATTAACTCGCAGCTCGGGGCGGTTTTTATTGCAAAAGCTGCTTTTGGATCCGTAAATCATAATGATAAATTTTCTCTTCTGCTGCAACCAGAGTGAATGGGATAATTAACAACTAATTTTGCAGCCAGCTCCAATCTCTTTAAGGAGCTCGGCAAATCATTTTGTAAACTCTTTATTACCGATAACGCCACGTAAGGGACCCATATTTCTAGTAGCTATTACCTTTCTATCCGCGTCTGTTATTTTAAAAAGCAAACTCAGTAAAGTATTTTTAAGTAAATTCCAAAGGTAATACCTGTTACCTCGAACACACTAATGGAAGTTCATTAAATAATTTTTAAAGCAGGCTACAATTGTAAGCCAAAACATATGTTACAGAAATAATAAAGAAATGAGAGATTCGCGTTACTAAAAAAATAGGAGCCTCTGAAAATATTTATGGGTTATTCAGTCTACAATTGCTCTTCCGAAACATCAAACTAAAAATAGTTACTTGCCACTAGCAGTTAAGATAATAGTTATTACTAACGGTCTAATATTTCAGCAACAACACGTCGAATTAAAGAAAAAAATGCTATGTGATTACTAACAGCAATTTGCAGTTCCATGCTACATGCCTTTGTGGATCAAAAATGTTGCCTATCTGTAGAATTATACTATATAAAATAAATTTTTAAACCTACCTGCGTTAGAATTATAAGCTAGTTACAATCATAAAATTAAATTATTTAAACACCAATAAAATTAAGTTGTTTAAGTAACACAAAATTCAATTAAATAAACGGGTTAGCGTGATTACCATAAAATTAAATATTTTAATAATAAATAAATTAGATAATTACAATCGTACACCTTAACAATTTAGTTTGTTAAATTTCAAAACTACTCACAATTATGAAATTTAAATTAATTAGGACTTATACAAATTGTAAATGAATTAGAGTTATAGCCTACTGTAAATGTAATTATTAATATTGTGGTAATTAACATGAAAAAGTATGTTGTAAGGTTAAAGTAAAGGCAAATTAGTGCGTTTTTTTAACTGGTCGCTTTTATTGAACTTTTCGAAACCAAAAAAAATTGCTTTAGGCAGAGAGAGCGGGATGGGATAGCGAGAGAAGAGAGAGAAAATATATATCTTCAGCACTCGTTATTGTAAACTTAAGATTTTTTTAATAGTTTCTTAAGCTTCTGAAAGCACTGCATCTTTGTTTTATTTTTCTATTTAGCTCTGTCTGGTTTAGTTTTATCTTGCTGCATTTAATCCAAAATTATTGTAGTTTTCTACTTGTTCTATGTAGTTGATGTATTAATAATATTCTTCCTTAGTTTTCTTTATTTTTACTGGACATGCATTTAATTTAATTTATTCTTAATTCTACTCTTCTAGATTCTTCATTTAGTTCTTTTATTATCGTTAGGAGGTATTCAAATTTTCGTGTGGTCATTACGACGTTGTCAGGAAGCTTTAGAGTATTTAACTGTTCTTTATTTATAGTCCTTTCTTTTTCTACTTCAGTCTCTTTAAAGACGCCCCCCAATATTAATATAAATAGTTTTGAATTTTTTGTAGTTTAACAGTAAGTGAAGCTTAAATTAAGCGTTTAGAGTCTAATCCTTCGTTGCAAAGAGAGTTCGTTATAGCCCATCCTCTATTTCTTCGGTATCTATAAAATGGGTTTCAGTGGTTGATAAAAATTAAGCTTATATATTAATCTTTTTCTTATTGTTTATTAAATTTCTCCTAAGTTACACCGATAGTTTTATTCTTAAAGTACGCTTTTCAGTTCTGGTACTGCTACTTCTTCTTAGATTACATTTATTATTTTTGGCATTCTGTGCTTCTATGTATTTTGACATACCTATGAATTTCCATAAGCTTTTCTACCATTTGTTTGTAGTTTAGCCAACATTTGTGGTTATTTTACCGTTATAATTTATCGTTAACAATTGTCTTCTATATTCTTTTCACATTTTAGTTTCACTACTTATTTTACGTATTTTCGTCTTTCTCGAGTTTTTTGAGCATCTGTATTTTGGCCTTGTGCTTACTTTATTTATAAGCCTTGTTTATTTTATTAGTTGTGCGGGAAGGAGCCTCAGTTATATTTTAGTTTTTTTTATTTAATGTTTATTGCCATTTTACTCACAATTAGCCTATAACCATGTTAATAATAAAACTATTTCACATTGTCATAGCTTTGATTATGTATGCTGGAACTTATCCATGCCTACTATTTTTTTATGAACGAAAGTGTTGATTGCAAATAAATTTTAAAAGTTGTAACACCTGGGTCGTAAAATAAATTTGCCACAGGATAATCGTGAGATAGTCATCGTAGATTCTCGACCTTATAAGAATGGGGTTTTTTTGCTAAGCAAAACGAACCGCTTGAAAATAGGGCCATCATAAAAATTTACTTTTTAAACAGATAATGGACAATCTGTTAATTTGCAACAATATAAATTATAAAATAATTATTACAATATCAAAGTAACCCAGCGGAATCCGTTTTCTCTTCGCGTTTTTTTAATGTACAAATTTGAATTAATGCCAACAACATCATGCAAAGAATGCCAATTTCATATCCTACACGAAGAAGAAGCTATGCTTTGGATAAATTTTATAATACTTTTTCGTAAGAGAAATTAAGGAGCTTTTTACAGCAGAACACAATGAGAGCGAAAAAATGTAAACTGTAATTTCTGAGGTTGGTTTGTCTAGCAAATCTTAATATACGCAGTTAGCGGTGACACAAAATCTCAAGTAAATTAAAAAATTTATGCTTCCGGAGTGACTGTTCAAAATGATATTTAACAAGGCGACTTGAAGTTCTTGGGCATATTATGGGTTGCATTTTATTTAGAGCAATATATAAAGAAGTTGTAAATTATGCAACAAATACGACAAGTTAGTTTAAAAGACATAATAGTTTTGTACACTAACACGCTGTTTCCCAAAAAGTAATTTTCAAACTAAAATTATTAGTATATTAGCAAAAAAATTAAAACATCAAAAAAAACGAAAAAGTGAACAGTAATTTGAAATCTAAGGAAGAGAGATATACCAGTAGGTATTAGTAGTGCAAAAATTAGTGTAGCTAAATCACTTGTTGCATAATCTATATAGTTCTTAGTCTTCGTATTGTGTTAATTAATTTAAAATAAATTCTGTAATTCAGATAAGCTAAACAGTTATAAGTAAATTGGAATACATGCTCCTATAGCTCTATATTACAAGATTTTTTAAAATTATTGCTCAATTATTAGGTAGCTGAAAATATAAATGTTTGATCTAGAACTGCTAGTCTACCTCTCCTATACGATTTAAATAGATGGACTACCGACCATGTAGGAGAAATATACTACTACTTTTCGTTAGTAAATTATTTACTAACTTGTCATTGCAATAGCACGCATATTGTTGCTTATTTTTATTTCTTTAAATAAAATACGAGGTCTGACAGCGCCCCCCCCCCTTCCCCGGAGAGATTGTCCAACTCCGACATGCTTAAGCCCCTTCGCATAGTAGTTTTTAAAAATAAAAACACGATTAAAAAACTCTGTTTGACATAATTGGCGTACGCCGTTGCCATGACAACGCATTTACGTATACCCAGTTAGAGTTGAACTTTGACCTTTGACCTGTGTGACAGCACTCATAATTTTTTTTAAGTATAAGTGCTTTATTACCCGCTCTCAAACGAAAATTTTCCATCGCTTGCGGTTCCGGAAATATATTACCTCGGTCGCGCCTGCCGCCGGACCGAAATTTGTCCTTCGGAGGCGCTCGGGTCGGCACGGAAAGGCACGAACGATTTGACCTTTGACCTGTGTGACAGCAGCAGCAGGAGCAGCACTCATAACTTTTTTTATATATATAATTAAGAATCGCTGTTTTTTCCAGCAAATTTTATTAAGAGGTGGGTTAAAGAGCTATTAATGACTGTAAAAAAAACTTCAAACAACAATATCACCAGCCTTGGAAACTCATTTCTTAAAAAATATTTTATTGCTAAGATTAAATAATAATAAATTATCAGATACTCCTAAGAAACTTAGTTCAGGTTTTTCATTAGAAGTAAAAAATAAGAAGAAAAAGCCACCAAGATAAATAAAATTTTAGGTTTACGGTTTCATGTTGTAAGGCCAACATTTGGTTAAAAATTGTAACATAAAGTTCATAAAAAGGAAAAGCTGGATTAAATTATTCTTAGATTTAACCTAAAAACATTTTAGTATTATAAGCCTTTGAAATAATCAAAATTGTTATACCTTAATTTTTCTTGATGTTATAATGAGAAAAATAGTCTGATTTGAAAATATAACACAACCTTAATATAAGCGATACTAGATTTCAATTAGATAACAACAGTTATATATTTATAATAATTTCTGGAGAGAACAGCAAAACTATTTTTTTTGTAATGCGAAAGGCACTTTTCTTCCTCCATTTTTTAACTTAAAGAAAATAATTTAAAAGCTAATTATGCAATCAGCACAAAATCAAAATTTACGTACACCAGTGGATAGTTGGATAGTTCAGAATCACTCTATCGAAGTAAGATTTAGTTTAAAGAAAAAAATACTATTTTGCTCGGTCTCCTAAATTACACACATCTATTATGTTTTTTTTTATCATTATAGTGTTCGCAACTCATTTATGAAAAGTAGTTAAGGAAAAAAATAGCAGGGCTTCTTTTTAATACATTACTGAACGTGACTTGGTTGAAATCATCGTGCCACTTAACAGATACGTAATACTAGATCATGTCTCTGACTATAACAATTCAGTAAGTAGTTCATAAACAAGGAAGATAAAGAAGGCTTTAGAGCTATTTGTAAGTTATTCAGAAGAACATATAAATCAATATAACAAAACAAAGCGTAGATTCTTCGTCAATGATAAGTTTTCTTTAAAAAAATTAATTCTACGTACATACCTTCCTTATCCATTTACTATAATAATTACGCTATGCGCTAAACCAATAATGAAAATGTAGTTAGATGATTTAACTAATTACAAATTTATTGCAAGGACTTTTACTCATTCATACTTATAATTATTAATTCACATGTAATTGTATGATTTTAAAATATTTCATTTTTTCTAATCACGTAATAATTTAAAAAGAGAAAACCTTTAAAAACTAAAAAATTTGTTACAACCTGACAACGATTTGGAATTTCAATGAACAGTATCAAGTTGATCATGACCAAGAATCGAACAAGCAATTATTGATTGCGATTTTATAAAAGTATATAGGCACCAAATAGAAAATACTCTAGTAGAGATTGAAAAGAGACTTCGGTTGGTTTTAGGCAAATTAAAATACTTTAGACCAGGTTGACATATGAAGCCGGCGTATTACTAAAGTTCTAATTGTAACAATTGATAGATTAGATGGTATTTATAGATGAAGAAGAAAAAAGTTGGAATATTCCAATAAAAATGTTTCTGATATACATTTTTGATTCAATATGCAGGCCTTGTTTGAGGGATAATTCTTTCTAAGATATAAAAAAGTTTATTTTATTTGACGAAAAAGTCTAGACCTATAGCTACAGACCGATGATGTAACATATTTCAATTTTTTTCTAGGGTAATATAGAAAAATGATGACTTTCTATAGAAATGCTAGACATGGCCAATAACTAGTACGGTAGATTCCAAATTTTTTCAAAGAACGGCCGTCTTCTGACAAGAATTAGTAGCGACACGCTCTCCCACGTCTCATTTCGAATCCAACTTAATTCATAATAAAACAGTGACTGCATGGCCAAATAAGTAGGAACGTCTCTCACCAAGTAGCTCAATTTGTTTCTTGGTTATTGATTTGTTATTTGCGCCATCTTTCACCAAGTAACGCAATTTCTTCGTATTTTAAAAGATTTTCTTTATATTCGAAAAACTAATAATAAATAAACCATAGTTATGTTGTTTGTTCAGAAGACTTGTCAAGAGTAGATACGAAGTCATCAAGACTGTTTTGATGTTTAAATGGCAAACATTCAGACAAACATAAAAACCTTTACAACTAACGTTTGCAAAGCTCATCAGTAAGATAAATTGCTAGGATTTCCAAACAACAAATTTTAAATCCAAAATTTTAACTTCTATTAGATTTAGAAATTAGCAAAACTATACAATTGGAAGAGTGCTCTCAATTTGTTTAAAGCTATAAAAATCAAGAACGATTACACATTATTTGACTCAATGGTGGCATTTTTTGAATTAAATAGAAAAAAAATACATACCTCTATATAAGAAAACATCATTTAAGAGGCCGTTTAAAAATCTGAACTATCGCGTGTAAAGACGGCGTTTTAGAAAATTATAATTAACAGAAGAAACAAGTTAAAAAATGTATTACAGTTAATAAATACAAAATTGAAACTCCCATAGACTTTGAAATAAAAATTTGAAAATAAATTTGTTAAATCTAAGTTAATAGTTTAGAACCATGTATAGAGCGAAGAGCCAAAGGTCTCCGACCTGACTGTGTTCAGTAATAAAAGAAGCAAAATAGTGGTAGCATCAGATGGCAGCATCTGTGGTAGAATGTTCGCAAAAATTTCAGAAGTCAGTTTTCTCAGTCTAATAGCACAGAGTTAATAGTGCCGTATCATTTTGTACAATGCTAAAATGCGAGTCGTTTTTTAAATTTCTCATGAAGAAAGGACTTAGTTCTACTCACATTAAATAATTTTTAGTGTGCACGATGAACCATCATCTTTATATACCACCATCTTCATAGATACAAAACAATTTCGTTTGGGCCGAGAAAGCATCGAAGACATTCCATATGCAGCTCGGACATTTAAAGTGCTTTTAAAAGAAAATGTCCTCTTAATCGAGCATGAGGTGGTGCAAAATAGGTGTTTAAAAGTAAAAGAATTATCAGCAAGTTTGGGGCTGTCTGATAAAGTCGTATGATCCATTCTCCGGGAGCACCTTCATATAATTAAATTTAGTACCAGACGGATACTTCGGATCCTTGACAGCAGTTTAAAAGTAGCAACGTGTGATCTATTGTAAGCGATTCTTAAACCTTTGTTACAACAACAAATAGGAAGTTCTTTAATCCATTGTCACAAGAGATGAAAGCATGATGCTGCACTATGATTCTTAGTAAAAAGAGAGTAAATTGAATCCAGGCCGGACAAAAAATGGCCAAGGAGGGCAAAGGTGGCTCAATCGGCGAAAAATATCCTAGCAACGCACTGGCAAACGAAGAGTATCATGCCAGCTTACTGCATAAATTGTATTAAGAAGAAAAAAATAGCGCCATGCTGAGTCAAACTCTTCGCTTTATGGACGATAAGCTCCTGTCTATAAAACCGCAATTGTCCAGAGTGCTGTGAAGGACTGTGGCTTTAAGGAGCTTTTCCACCCACAGTTTAGATCTAGCGTCCAGTGACTACTATCTATTTTAAAAACTGAAGATAAACCTTCGAGATAAAAATTTAACAGCAAAGCATCTTGTAAATGAACTTTAGAGTATTTTTCCATGAGCATTGAAATGCTAATTTTGAGAGGCAATAAATGTGTTTAAACAATTACAGAATTGAAAAGAGCCCTATTATTTTATTCTTATCACCCCTGAAATATAGTCTGACTAGAAACACTTGGATCTGGCCACGTGAATAAACAAAATCAACATGTATTTGTGGTCTTTTTTATTAATTTCAGTATGTCTGTTGGTTTGTTCATGTATATAGAGAATTTCTTAATAAATGGCCTATAATTATTAAGAGACACTTGACTATTGTCCTTTATATTTTCGCGAATTTATGGTATGTTTGTATAATTTTGTGTTTAACGTGTAGACAAAACTAAGCAACAGAAACATTTAAATTATCTGGACAACAGCCTGCTGTCTAAAAACAATTAATTTAATGGCAATAGAGAAATAACAAGAAATCCATAACCGACGCCACGCAACCGAAAAACTTCGCCGGCGTGGGCGGCCGTAATGCGTTCGCGATTCATTTCTGCTTTCACGACCAACAAATTTCCCGGCCATTTTCCCACACATCGCGGCTGTCCTTTTATTAGCGGAGAGCAGTACACTAACCGACGAAATATCTCATATTTGTGCGGAGAAATACTGATATCACGAAGAAAAATGTACACCGACGCAACGCGCGCTTTGTGCGTTCGGAAAAGGGCGTATTCCTAGAAAATCTCGGGGACTATTAATCTTCGGGCTCGCCCATAAAAAATGCCAAGCGCGACAGCATTCTTCGGCTCAGATCTACGGCACTGCAGCGAGTGCTAAACTCATTTGACGTTTACGGAGGCCCGGAGGATTCGCAGTTTTTTGGGTTAACTTCAATCACACTTTTCCCTTTTCGTTCGTTAGATGCGACACAAAATTACAACTTGCCCTGTTCGTTTTTTGCTCAAGATTTCGGCGGGGGTATCAAATTACTATTTTTTATTACTTTATTAATTAGTTCCCTATTACATCAAATTGAAATTTGCTTAAAGTTTTATTAACTATAATTAAAATAAATTAAATTATAGCTTCTACGATCACAAGTATGAAAATTGTTCAAAGAGATTATAGAAATAGATTGATCAACACAACAGAGCAGACGAAAACACCACTTGTGAGTATTACAAGGCCTAATAGAAAAATCTGCGTGTCTTGCATTCATAGATTATGAAAAGGTGTTCAACTCCTAGAACATCGAGTTATAATAAAATCTCTACAATACGACGAAATTAAGTCCATATACATTAAGGTGATAAAAAATGTCAATAAAAACGTTACATGTCAGAAAAAATTATAAAACAATACAAAGAGATAAAAATAAAACGTTTAGTAAAACAAGAAACACAATTTTTCCTACATGATGTCTACAAAACGTGTTTAGAAACTATGCAAGTCATTAAACATTAATGGAGAAAGATCGAACAATTTACGATTTGCTGATGACATCCTACTAATATGGGACAACCTAGAATCGATATACAGCCGGAGGACGAAACTATAGAAATATTTACCAGACATATTTACCTTGAATGACTTATTATACCAGAGTCAGATGGTAAAACAAAGAATACAAGCAAAATGATAAAACTGGCTTCGGTTGTATTTGGAAGATGGAAAGATATTCTGCAAAGCAAAATTGACCAAAACTATTCAACCAAAAAATACTTCCTGTACTAACCTAGCAAAGACGTGGATGCTAACGGCAAAGAACATACAAAAATTGAGAATAACACAGACGGAGCGAGAATATTGAAAATACTCGATAAAATAACAAACGCACGAATGAGACAAAAGACAAAAGTAGAAGATGCTTTTTCAAATCATTTAAACTAAAATAGTCGTAGGCTGGGCACATTGTAAGAACAGGAAATACCAAACGGAGCAAGAAAATAGTGCGATGGAGACTGTCAACAGGAAAAATAAACAAAGAAATATCTCCACTCAGATGAACAGACAACATAAAATAAACAGCTGGTTATAATTAGTTGCAAAAAGCGCAAAATAGAAAGCAATGTCCTACACCTCACCACGGATAGATGATAATTATGATGATAATGTAGTAACTATTTACATAATTGTGACAAAAACGGTACATGAATTTTAGTAGATTTGTTCGGATTTACAAATGGATGTTTTTTTAAAGACAGTCTTTATAGATGTGCTTATTTTATAAAATTCCTAAATGTAATAACACAATAAACAACTGTCAAGCAACGTACCCTTTTTACATTTTTAGCGTTCGAAAAATGTGGGCCTCTAGTGCCCGGAATTTCATTTTTATGTCAGGTTCAGAGCGAAAACTCTAAACAATTGCACAGCAGCGGCCAGCTAGTAACGTTAGAAGAGCACTTGTAGCCCAATAAAATTCAGCTACGGCGCAGAAGCCCGGCGGGCTTGCTGGGTAAAAATTGCAATTAAACTGAACACGAGTCCGGCGTCAAGTAAGCGCGCGAATGCAATTCGCTGTAAGCCTATAATTAATTCAATAATTATTGTAACAAAGCTGGCGCGACGTAGAGCGCACTTTACGGGGCAATTAGCTGCTGAAACCGCAGCCGCCGAACGGCTGACGTTTGTTATCGGGAAATTTGCATTTGTAATTTATAATTGCCGATAGCCGCAAAATATGACGGGACCAAGGCAGACTGGCAAACTGTCCCGATATTTTATCCAGGGAACAACCGAAATGGCAAAGACAATCCATGCTTTATTTTGTTCAGCTCTTGGGAACTGAATAGGTATCTATTGACACCTCGACATATTCGAATGGAAAATATGCTTTAAGTAATCCATGCCCTTAAGCAAATCCTTAAAACTGTAAATCTAAATAATATAATTCCACCTTCTCAATTTGGTTTCGGCAAATGCTACTCAACAATCCAACAGTCATCGCATAGTTGAAAATCTGTGTGAAACACCAACAGTTTATGCAGCGGCGTTCTTAGATGTACAACAAGCCTTTCGATAGATGTGGCAGACAGACCTGCTTCCTAATCAACTTTATATAACATTAAAGTCATACTTAAGTGAGCAGGTTTTCCAGGTCAAGTTGAATAATCCTGTGTCGAGTTATTACCAAGTTACTTTCGGAGTGCCACAAGGTGGTGTGCTAGGACCTTTTCTGTAGTTAATTACAAAGAACACCATAATAGCCCACTTCGCCAACGATACGGCTGTCAATGGTAACGCAAAACCAGCAGTTCAATTACAAAGGCGTCTCTGATTACTAGGTAATTGATTTAGAAAGTGAAGAATTACTGTTAATCACGACAAATCTACTTTCACTAACAATGTCAGCAAACAACAATCAACAGCGCCCCGATACCAGTAAAAACTGAAATTAAATATCGTGGGTTGTATCTGAATTATAAACTCAACCGGAGTGCACCAGATCTCAAAACAATACAAATGAATTGGTTAATTGGCAGATGCTCTTTTCTTTCCATAACTAATACTACTATAACCTATCTGGACGTAAAGGATTCAACTCTGGGGTTTACCTAAGGCGCCACATATAAAGATAATGCAGAGATTCATGTCGAAGACTTTACTTTCCATATCAAATGCTTTCCCCTTTCCCAATGAAACAACCCACACATAATTACACATACCCTACTCAGCCGACAAAATACAGCGACTCTCCCGTACAGGCTACCAAAATGAATTCGTACAGCAGCTTACCAATGGTCTCTCAAAAGCAAAAAACCTAGTTTACTGTAATCTACAGGAAATAAGCATTTACTGGATATCTACTCTATTATCGAGTATATTGCAAATTTACGAATAATAAATACAGAGATAACCCATAGCTATTAACGGAAGTATAAAAAAAATCTACAACTGAAGGTTTAGAAAATCCAAAATCAGAAATAAAGCTACAATTTTGAACAAAACGGGATAGTTAAAAAATAGAATGTCGGGGCAACACCATGATGTATTCAACCATCTCTAAGTTTCTGACTTAATATAAACAATTCCATCACGTTAGTGTTCTGAAAAATTCTATCGTTTTGATACATTAATTATAGCGTGTCACGCCACGATTACTGTACTTGGTGATCCACATAACACCTTAGTGTCAGTTGAATCTTTTTTTGGTTGCGGTGCGGACGGTTACAGGTTTAATCCTGTGCTCAGATGCTTGGCAGGTGGCCTACTCAGTCACTAAAATTAGTTAAGTGCCTACATTAACTTTAAACAAAGAGTAATAATGCGATCGATTGAGGCAAAAACTGTGGTTAAACATATGAGAGCCTTATCCTCTCAATTCGCAGGTCTTGCCGATACATTTTACTATTAAAAAATTTCCTCTTTCGCCTGCTATTTGTTTTTTTTTCAAATGAAGTTTCTTGAGTTTATTACCCTTTTGTAAACTTTGGGAATAACTAGCAATCACTATTTCCATAATTTTATTGTGATAGTTATCGACATAAATAAATAAAAATTACAAATGTATAGCACCTTCCTTTGGAAAAGTTCAATAACTTACTTACAGTATAAATGATCGTCTAATTACATATAGATTTCCAATAAATTTACAAAGCTTGTCCGAAAAGTAATGAGGCTAATCTTCTTGTTCTAAGCAGAAGGGGGGGGGGTAGTCTTCGGGCCTAACGGTTGGTGAGAGATGTTCAATCCTTTGTGCCTTCACAAGGAGCGGATCGTTTGCGAGGTGGATAGATGAAAGCGGTTGTGGACACCCACCAAGGTCTGAGTATTAGATAAATAATAGATAAGGTGGCACCAAAATTCTATTGTGCACTAAATTGTTTTGATAGTATTACTAAATTGGTTCCCAAGGTTTTGACCGATGAACAGAAGAAAAACCGTGTAATCCAGCATGAAAGTACACCACTTTAGGATTATTAATAATACGCAGGCTGCCGTGACGAATGCTCTGAAAGAGATTCCAGTTCAAGACCTCCAGATAAGCTACGACACATGACAGAAGCTCTGGCAACAGTATATTGATATTCAAAGATATTATTTTGAAGAACATTACAGTATATAAACATATGTTCAACTGAACGAATTTTCTGGAATCATTACTTTTTGGGCGTTTCTTAGAATTTTCTAGATGTATTTTTTAAGACGAAAAAAGGTATATTTTGCTCAATTATCATTATGCTATAATAAAATCAGCAGTTATTTTAGAACAAAGTTAAAAAAATATTTGGATATTAGCCTTAAATATTAATTTTAAAAAGAAAGTTAAGAGATTGGAAAGGTATCAGAGTCATATTTTAATATATACTAGGATTGATAAAAATCAAAATCGCTATAATTGATACGGTACAAAATTGCAAAATAAAAAATTTTCACAGTAAATAGAAAACTCAATTTTATAATGGGATAGCAGCTAACATACCAACGCGCTAGTATTATTATTATTATGTTATTTATTTCTACAAAACGAATCTGCTCTGCATTGCACACGAAGATCATCTCACCACTCTGTTTACTGTGTCTTATAAACGCGCTTCAATAGTCTTTTATCCATATCTGAAGCTTCTCCACAACCCACGTGCTGAGTTTGTCGAAGACATGTTCTTCACAGTTTAATCAACAGAAAAGTACTCAGACCTTTTGAAACATTTTATTTTCATTCCAAAATGTCATTCTAATTTTCCATCATATAGACAACATAAAAATTCCGACACTGCTATTTGGTACTAACAATTTGACTCAGCGATATGAGTGGTTTCAGACACATTCTTCAAAAGACAGGGAGTTTTTCAGCGTTTCCTTGTAATTCTTCTCTAAAAGATTTTACCTTATATCTTTTGCATGCATCTCTATTATGTTTTCATTTAACGCTTGTGTTGTTATTTTCTATGTAAGATTATTTCTATTTGATTTTTATCTTTCTTTTGAGTGTTTAAAAACATGTAGTTTTAATACTTTCTTAAACTTAGTAGAAATGCATTTACATATATGCCAATCAAATAAACAGATGTATGAGTTTTCAGTCTTGTACATCAATGACTGATAATTTTTTCTGTAGGACACTTTCTCCATAATTTTAGACGTTAGAGTTTAATTATTTATTTAAAACTCAAATAACTAACTAACAGCACGTTAGCTCTACATATTTTCGTAACTGGATAGAAACTTACCGACGCAATATCACTTTAACTGCGGTATTTACTTCTATAAAAGCAGAACATTAATATACCACTTAATAACTCCTCCGCCAAGTTCTCCCCCACGTAAATAATAGGTGTATAAATAAGTTCTCAGGTTTAGATGTTACAGGACGCAAATCACCGTTTACATGTAACATATTAGTTCGCCCTCTTGCGGTTTCAAAGCAATGAAATTTGGTCTTTCGAAACATCATGCGATTTGGCGTTTGATACACATAACCGCAATAATCAGCTGTGTTCATGATAGCAATCACAAAAGAGCATATTCGATTTTCTACCCACTTCGCGTTTCATCTTAAGAAAAACGCTGCTGAAGCCACCGAAATGATTTGTGCTACATATGGTGAGAATGCTGTAAGTCATGCAACGTGCAAAAAGTGGTACCAAAGATTTCGCGGAGGAGAGTTTAGTCTTGAAGATCAACCACGCGCTGGACGTCCTCAAACATTTGACACGGATGAGCTGCAGGCGCGTTAGGCTGGGAACTTCTCCCACATGCGGCGTATAGCCCAGACATGGCCCCTTCCGATTATCATTTATTCCGGTCGTTACAGCATCACTTGGCTGATACGCACTTCAAAACAGAAGAAGAAGTCCGAAAATGCATCGATAACTTTATCGTCTCGAAGCCGGTGAGCTTCTTTCACCAGAGAATTCGCAAGCTACCCGAAAGATGGCAAAAGGTCATCGATGCCAAACGAGAGCACTTTGATAATTAAGCTTTTTTTGTTTGTTTTTAAATAAAACTTTAATTTTGCAGAAAAAGCTGAGAACTTATTTATACACCTATTATATTGTGCTCGACTAAGCTAGGCTTTTCTATAGCCGGTTCTTATTGCAGGAGAAACTATTTAACTTTTTACTATTGCTGATCATATACTTAAGTTGATCTGAATATAATAACCTTACTCATAGCAGTTCCTATATCAGCTTTTCTATTTTTAAATAATAGGAAAATCTGAACGACAAATTTAATTTGTTAAAATAAACACAAAACTGAGTTAATGGCGTACTCAAGAACGAAGAATCAATAAAGATGGCGCAACAGCGAACAGAGCCATTAATAATAACGCCATGGGCAAACAAAAAGTTTATTTAAGATCACAAATAGGAACTTGATTTATAAGCTGCGTGTAAGTTTGCGCGTTTCCGTTTCGTCGCTGTGATTAAAATGACAGCCACGAAATATGCGCATTTTCCAGGCGGGCTTGTTAAATTTATATTTAAAGCGAAAAATGTACATTGCTATTAATTTTTTATCAGAAAACTTTTTGTACATATATAAATATAAAGTCATGCAAAAAATGCAATAAATTATAAATAATTAGAGCAATCACAATTTCTCTGGCATTACTCAAATTAAATGGAAAGAAATTGTCGGACTAAATAAGTTTTTTGTTGATCGATAAAAAATTACAACTTATATATAGCGTCTGATTAAAGTATCCAAACATTTATCTCTAACACAACTGACAAAAGATCGTTACGACGATCAAAAGAAGAAATAAAACGAGGTTAAGCGTCATTTAGTGCTAAGTGGAACTTAATTATTTTAATTCATCAAACCAACCTTCAGTGACATGGCTTTGAAGTGGAAACGTAAAGACGCTACCCAGCCAACACAGTAACTATATGTCAAAAATGGTGGCAAACAAGATTCTACAGTTGAGCAGCTGCCCACGAACCGAACAGAAATGGATTGACTGTCCTGAAGTCCTAAGTACGGAACACATTTAGGATGATTGATAAAACCGATTTTGTTTTGTATCCCCACAACTTACTTCGTAAAATATTCTAATTACAGCTCTTTAAGAAGAATAGGCTGACATTTCTACAGAATTAAAGGATAAATCCACTTCGCATTTGTATCACTTGCTTGGATTTGCGGAATAAGATAAATCTGATATTAATTTCAAAATATATCCAGACACTTTTGATCAGCTACTGCAGAAAGGCAATAAAGAATTGGATTTCTTAAATAATATTTTAATTCTAGAAAAAAGGTTTTTTTATAATATTAAGTTATTGTTACCTTAAATTGATTCTTTTCGTAACTCGCTCCACATTTAACTTTACCTTATTTTTCATTTTTATTGTTCATACAAATAAAGTATTTTTTAAAGATCTGTTTATTACGCTGTCAACTTAAAGTATTACAACTATTGTCTGCATATAATTAAAATAACATTAAGGTACTTTTCATTTATCTCGAAGATTTCGTGTAACGAAAATCATATAAAGGTTTAGTGCGTAATTTTAATTTGATATTCTCGATCAGCACAACTAACAAACCTAAAATATTTACTCAAAACTAACAAGCAACAAAATATGCAGCTGAATTCCATTAAATCAGCAAAAAACTAATAACACTAAAACGTAGTTAGTCTAGACTATTGAAAGAAGCAAACAAATTAGACGATAAAAAACAAATATAAATTGGAGCAACTACATCTGCAAAAAACAGGTACTTATTACGTCCGCAAAGAAGCGGCAAGCAAAAAATGAAGCTAAATATAATTAAGTAAATTGCAGAACTCTAGAACAAACGAGAGAAAACAAGTTTTTTATGCGTTTCGTAAATTGTCAGAAGGGTAAATTAAAAGGTAAATTCAAACAAGCAGAAAGCTAACAAGATTATTTACTGGATTACGTTAATAAATAAAAATTTATTATAACCATCTCAATTAAGAAAAAATAATTTTTTTACAAATGTGAGCCAAAAAACGTAATTACTGCTGGTATATAAACGTCGTGCAATATTTTCAGTAATTTTTATGTCAACACATTATATCAATTTTACACGCTGCAACATATTCAGTGCAAAATGATTTGATCAAAAATTAGCAATACTACCAAGTAAAACATGACTTAAAATTATACAAAAACAAGGAATCTATCAATCTTTCAAACACAATAAGTCATTCAAATACAATAGAAGTTATTATCACTTACATAAGCATAATGAGAAGAATAAGAATTAATACGGAGTCAACAGCAATAAGAAAACCGAACTGAAGCTTCCTTAAACGCGTGACTGGAAATAAAAACGGAAAATAATCAACAAAAACATATTTAACCAGCACAAAAATAGGAATAATATTAAAAATTAAATATAACGTTCACAGAAACAAAGTTTACCAAAAGCAATAAAGAAACAATAACGTTTAAAAGACAAATGTATATAGTAATGATCATAATATAATTAAACTTATTGTAACAAATAATACTCATGTGGGGTTGCTAGATCCTCCATCGGGCGGCTCCCCAGGTGGAGAGTAAGGAAAAGTCCATCAGATATGACACGTACTGAGGAAATAAGACACCCGGGGTGGACCAAGTCTAGCAACGGCGTGGTAGGTACCCTGCAAATGATGCAGTCAGTGGCTTCTAACACAAGAGTGACTGCGGAAAGCTGCGTAGTCTGCAGCACATACAAGTGGAAGTTAAGGAAACTGGTACAACTGTATGAGGTATAGCTACCGCCCAGAATCAAATTACGGAAAATAGGCGGAAGTACTGTGATGAGGAAAAAGAAGGATAGCTACTTCATTATGTATTAACTATCCCAAAATTATCCAAATGGCTGAGAACAACAAAGTTTTAGCCATCAGTCCGAGGCACCTCTTAAGTGAGGGGGCGGTGCTAAAAATCCTCCCGTTAGTTAAAAATCAGGGAGAAGAATTGAAAATAGATAAAACTAAAATAAGAATAGCAACGTGGAATATAAGAAGTTTGTATAATAGCGGTAAATTAGCAAACGTGATTTAAGAAATGCAGATATTAAAAATGGATATATTAGGAATGAGCAAAATCCGATAGCTAAAGGCCGGGCAACACAAAACAGACAATGAAATATTCTACTATTCCGGTAGTCAACATAGTAAACACCAATATATAAGTAGGCATAATTGTATCTCGCTAGTGTCGGACAAAGTATTGTTACTTTAATTAAATTCACCGATGGGCAAGTTGAATATAACTCAGACATACGCCCCATTGCAACAAAAAATGATGACAAAGTAAAAAAAAACATGCAGAACTAACTATTGCAGTACAATTAACAAAAAGCAGAAAAATCACTATTGTTATGGATGACTTCAATGCAATAATAAGACGTAGAAAATTCCAACCTCTTGTGGGATCATACGGATTAGCAAAAGAAATCCTCGGAAGATCGTTTACTCAAGTTCTGTACAGAACATGAATTTGTTGTGATTAACACAATCTTCAAACAACAGCCTAGAAGGTTGTATACTTGGATATCACCACAAGGCAAGCCAGGCAAAATTGTACAAAACCAAATAAATTTTATACTCATTAAGCAGAAATGGGAATGGAGTTACCCGAGTAATGGATATAAAAATTAAACTTAAAAAACTTGCCTAAAAAACCGTAAGTTGCCTAAAATGCATATCAGAGCACGTTGAACAAAGTTTTGCAAAAATAAATATACAAAAATAATATCAAAAATAGAATGTCAGTAACGATCTGTGGATAGAAGTTAAGGATGTAATAACGCAAACACAGGATAAAGTCGTAGGACATCGAAGTACGGATGGAAGGAAAGCATGGATCACAGATAAAATATTAAACTTAATGACACAGCGTAGACAGTACAAAATAAAAATCAAGATATAAAGAGACTCACATAATAATCAGAAAAGAAATAAGAATAGCAAATAAAAAATGGTAACGATCAAATGTAAAGACATTAAGTAATTACAAAGGCAATATGATGGTTTTAATTTACATAAGAGAATCAAAGAACTTATGGGAAACATGTGTAATGGAACAGTAAATAATCTCAAAAATAAAGATCTACCAAAAAAACTATTAAAAGGGAAAGAATATATATCCTGGAAGTGTTTAAAGACTAGAGGGCGGATAATTATAAAATTACAGCAAACGATGACGATCTTAATATTTAGATGAGCAAAATTGAGTACACAATTAAAAAAGTAAAGAATGGAAAAGCAACAGTTTCTTATGGAGTACATGCAGAATTTTTAAAGTGCTTAAGGAACTGACAAGACAAATAGAGTTATTCAATGTGCTAAACCTGTTTTTGAGAATAATACACAATCGTATATATCGACAAGCAAAAATTTGCTTTAAAGGTAAAGCAAAGCGGATTCTATGCATTAAACTAAGCTATAGGGTATAACAAAATTTTATTGAAACGAATGAGAATAAATTATATTCAAATAAAAGTGAAAGCGGCCGGAACCAAAAAATTTGCGGCCACTTTCGGTTAAATCGGTCTTGAAATTTTCCGATCAAGCTGATGTTTCGCGTCTGGACTTGATTTATGGTTCTTAGTTAAATACTGAAAACTTTATAAAAATTATAGGGAGTGGCAGATGTTAGAAGCTTGGAAGCTGCTTTGATCAAAAGTTATAAGGCATGGTAGACGACAGACATGACAAAAATAGAGCTGGTCTCCAGCTTGGAATCTGGGTCCGCTAAAATGTGATGTGGAACTAGACGAAACTCAATTTGGATTCCGCAACGGTTTCGGTATCAGGGAAGCTCTGCTGGCCTTTATAATATTAGCACAATGCTGTCAATATGTAAATAATTGCATCGACTATTCTAAAGCCTTCGAACGTGTAAAACAGAAAAAAAACTCATATCTATTTTGGAAAATCTAAAGCTGGACACAAAAGTTATAAGATTCATAGGATATTTGTATTGGTGCCAGCAAGCAGTCGTAAAAGTAGAAAATACTCTCTTTGAAAAAAAATTAAGAGAGGTGTGAGACAGGAGTCCATTCTCTTCCCATTACTTTTTAATTTATACTCGGAAACGATCTTCCGTGAAGCTCTAGAAAATGTCCCAGATGGAATAATTATAAATGGCAAGAATCTCTCCGGTATGCCGACGATACCGCAACCTTAGGGGATAGTATTGAGAACTTGCGAAAAATACTGACAATCATTAACAAAGTTAATGAAAAATATAGTTTGAGTATTAATCACGGCGAGGACTAAATTATTGGTTGTCAGCGAAAATCCCAATCAAATTAACAGTAAGACAGTAGAACAAGTAAACAGCTACGAATATTTAGGCACTACAGTAAACGACCAGGCTGGCCATTGCCAAGAAGTAATAAGTAGAATTGAACGAGCAAGGGCTGTTTTTGTTAAAATGAGGAAGTTACCTACTTCAAATAAGCTAAAATTAGTTCTTAGAATGAGAATAGTTCAATGCACACATTTCCAATTTTACTGTGTGGCATGAAAAGCTGGACATTAACCATCAACCAAATAAACGCTTTCAAATTGTAAATGTATCTGGAAATGTTGAGCATATCATGGACTCAAAAAATCTCCAATAAAGAGGTGCTAATTAAAATAAATAAAGCTTCAGAAATCATGCTAATAATCAAATCTCGTAAACTACAACATCTTGGACACATTACTCGTAATGATAAGTACAGACAATACAATTAAACAGAATCAACTAAAATGTTCAAAGTAAGTGCCAAAAGTTTCCGGCTTAATTACTTTCCATATCATAGCAAAAATCTTTTGAAATCCAAAGAAAATTTTGCTAATTAATTTTAAGGAAAAGATACAGTGATAAACGAAAAGCAGTACGCCAATTTACTATATAAATAAAAAAAACAAGAATAGCATACACAATCAAACTGTCTGCCTTCTACACGATAACGCTCCTGTCCATATGGTTGCATTTTTCAGATTTCTGTGAAGGATTGTCTCTTTAAGGAGCTTTCTCTCTCACCCTACAGCTTAAACTTACCCCTCAACGACTACTATATATTTCTAAATTGAAAAAATACCTTCGAGGTAGAAAACAACAATAAAGAGATGCAGGAGCTGTTTTAAACTACTTTGCAGATAAAAATTCAGCGCATAAGAATGATAAATATAATTTCAGTTACACTGTTTGCATTCACATAAATAAATTTCTAAAACTTGTTAAGCTTTAATATAAAAAAAATATTCCTACAAAAAAATTTCTACATCCCTGCCTTAATTTTCATTTTATTTTAAACTTTACGCTTTGTGTGGGGGCAAAAGCTTGCGAACTGAGAAGTTGAGAATCTCATGAATGTTCTCATCCTCAACGTCTCTGATACGGGAAGAAACGGCAAGCACCTGAACTAAATTAAGCTTTATTAAGACCACACATTGAAAACCGAGTGGACAGCGTATGGTTATAATTACTTTAGAGACATTTTTACGATTTATTTTTTATTTACGATACTTCTGGATTTGTTAATTCAAGTAAAAGTCGCAGTACTTAATCTGTACAAAAGTAAATATGTGCAATGGTAGTAATTTAAACAAAAAAGAATATTTTTTTATATTCTTGATAAAATATTCAATAATAGAAACCACACTGGAACTTTCTATCAACAGAGTAATACTTTTTACTATACACCCAATTAATTGGCATAAACACATAAATGTAACGTTAAGTCTTTGATTTTCAGATTTAAAACATAGTATCAATATTAAGAAAATAATAATGCCAATATATAGAATACCCAAGTTACTTCCACCATTTAAATGCATTTTATTAAAAGTATTGTAGCTATAATTCTCTACAGGTAGTCACTGAAAGATAAAATCACTTTACTATAGAGGGACAAAGTAGTCAGACAGTCTAATTAACTCATAAAGGAAAAAATGATATCTCCTAATAATTGCTTATTAAAAGCTGAACTCCAAAATTGTATTATATTGCACATGCAAGAGGTCCACTTCAGCAGTCGGAGCAGCAAAATCCATTAACCTGCACATATGCTCGAGCAGCAGCTAGGAGGAGCGGCAGAGAGCTGTTCATTAATAACACTGCAAACTTGCAGCTGTCAAATTATGGTTATTTTCCTTTGAAGCTGCAATTATCCCGAGAGGACTTGAGATACAAAGTTCATCAAAGCGTTAATTACGGCTGGAGCGGTTATGCGATTTTCGAGGGAGGCATAATGGGGTCGCCTGAAAATGGCAATAAGTTAATTAGATATTACCGAGATTGTATGTTTCGATCATTCGGTACATCCGCCGATCGGGCTGGAATTCATTAATCAGACTGCAGTGAAATCGAACCAATTAGTCGGCAATATTCAAAAATCGAACGATGTCTATAATTTGGGTAGGGCTGTATTTAAGCGCCTACAAATCAATAGCTGCATGGGCTAAAATAATTTGTTTACAATTCGAGATAATGCACCAGTCAAATCATGGGCAATCCATTAATTAATTAGTATGTATTTGTGCAGAACGGCACAATGCAGAACAGTAAACTAATTAACACAGTAATGGTGATAGAGGTAATATTAATTAAGGGGTAATTCAAATTTTAGTGCAACAGTTATTACCTCGGACAACAATTGCAAAGTCAAATTAAAAAGATTAACAGGACTCGCCGATTTTCAATGCAGTCGTAATTTGATTTAATTTGTAGTGTGTCAGCTCTTATATTTCCTTAGCTATTAATTTAAATTAATCTTCTATATAAAAGCGTTGCCCCTCCAATAATAACCGAAGCCTCCGAAACAAGACAAGAAAGCACAAAAGCAAGACAATAAGGTGAGGTCTTAAGAAGAATAAAAGCTAAAACAAGAAAAGATAGAATACCCAATGTAAATATAAGAGAAAACTACAAAGTCACAAATATATCAAGTTATATAGATATACATATCAAGAATGCATCAAAGTAGGCTAGTAAGGAAAGCAAGAGATAACAGACCAATGGGAAGAACCATGGGGCTCCCGAGAAAGACATGAAAAGACAACATGATTTAAAAAAAATAAAGAAAGAAATCGGCAAATGAATAAGCTAGTAGCTTACCAAAATCAAAGAAGAACAATTAATTTTCTTTCAGCAATTCTTATAACACTATTGCACATTTGGATTATTAGCTTCAAAACTGATAGCTAGCCGTAATTTTAAAAAACGTCGAAGAAAGTCCAAATTGTTGCATAATTGTTTTAGATGTCTGCTCACGTTATCAGTAATCGTGTAAAAAATTTAAAAAAGCCTTTCAAATGCAGTAAGAAACGCACAAGATTTGGACAAAAAAAGTGGTTCAATCCAGCAGTTAGTTTGTAGCTGAAGTGGTTTAATAGTATCTGACAGCTTTTGCGCAAAGAAGTTGTACTATGCAAAAAACTTGGAAAATTGTTTTAACTTAAGTTTAATAAATAACAAATTATGTATTCTGCAAACGTGTATTGTAATAATTTGTTCTGTTATGCTTATTGGTAGTGCCGAACAAGCTCTTATAATAGAGTTTAGATCAATCCGAAATTATTTTAGGTTGTATTGTGAGAAAACTGAAAGGACCTCTTCTGCACATTTGCAATCCCCTATTAGATAGCACAACAAGTTAGCTTCACATAATCAACAACCTCGGACTGTTGACAAAATGAGCCGAGCATACGATCGTAAAGCTGCTATATTCGAATCCCTTTACAGTGGAAAATTGCCAACCTAAATTATTGACTGGTTAGGCTCTAAAAAGATCCAAACTTACGACCTAGCCAAGAAGTTCAGGGAATCTGACCACCAGAAGGAGGAGCAACTCACGGCCACTTGTTGGCAGAAAAACAAGAAGGCCAGGAAGTTAAAGGCCAAAGCACCGCTGAACAACATTAAGCATGAGAGCTATTCCCAAAATAACCGATGTCTCCTAAATGCCTACCGTCATGCATACAAAGTTTTCCGCCTTTGTGATAGTGTTAGGGCTTATGAGTAGCAAAGGGGATGTCACGGTGCTCCATGGTTTCTTTTGAGAAGAACCTGAAAGTGACTGCGCACAATTATATCCACGTTCTTGAGACAGTTGTCAAGTCCTGGATGGAGAAGGTGGCCACAGGGCAAAAGCACGTGTTCTAGCAAGACTCCGGTTTAGACTGCAAGGCAGGATAGACAACTGGTCCTCGACCACTCTCTACGCCCGACTGCACTCTCCTTGATTACTATGTGCGGGACGTGGTCGAGGTGAAGGTCAATGAGAAGCGTCACAACAAGAGCAGGTTAAAAGCCTTCATCCGACATATATGAACAAATATGATGGAGCATTGTATTGAGTAATTATCAGTATTTACTTGTGCTAAATTTAGAGTAAATAAATTTAACTTTTCTTGTATTTTAATGTCATTTTCATTGTTTATTCATTTTCCGGACTTACCTCGCCCACCCTGCAGTTACCGAAGGCACTAAAATAGATCTATTAAGTTTTCCCTTTCATTTCCTCCTTTCGAGATAAACATAAATCAAAGTGCAAACACTAACCTAATTCCGAAACAACAACAAAACGAAGCAACTCCACCCGCGATTTTTTGCAAATCGTAAATTTCCGCCGGAGAGGCGGTCGGACGAGGCCGGCGGCCTCGGCAGCGTCCCGGCGGCGCGGCCCGGCTGCCTGCTGCTTTGATTTCTTAATTAAATTCGCGCTTCGAAGTCTTTCCGTGATAAATCGCGCTGCGGTTAAGAAGCGGGGCGGATGCGATTACACTTTCAGGTCCTGAGCCGGAGTTCTGCGTTTAATTTATTGCGGGAGCGGGAATTACGTACGGCGCATTCTTCTCCGGATCTCTGCATAATCGCGGCGATTACCCACAATAACTAGGAGATAACAGATCCAATAAGCGCGGCAACCGTGTTGAACCTCCGAGGCCATTTCCAAAACAAACTTGAAATGCATTGGGAGCTGGAAGACTATTTTGTCAGTTTTGTTGGTCATGAGAAATAAATAAAAAAATTGATTATTCCACTTCTTTGAAGAGATTTTTATATGTCATAATATAACGTAACAAACATTTAAAGTACAAAAAAATGCATAAAACAACAAAGTTATAAAATTTTACGGATAAAGAGTATTAAACTTTCAAAGTAGATTTTAACGTAAAAGTTGACTATATTTTGTAATATTTGAATACCTACGCCATGTATCAGCAGCAAAACTTTACACAAAATCTCTTACTAACTCAATTGAAACATTAAATTTCTAAACACATACACAATCTATAAAACAGACATTTTTTAAGGCAAAATTGATGTGGGACGCTTAGGATAAGTGCAATGATTTCAATGCGAGAATAGAAATGAACCTCTGGCACAGTGTCACGTGTGACAGTAATAAACAAAATATTCTTGCTTGCAGAAAGTGTAAAGCATACTTTTGTTATTTTCTATAAAGATAACTACTGCCAGACGGTTTACAACCATCATAAAATAAAAACTGGCCTACACAAACAAAGGGAAGAAGATTGACTACAACTGCTGGATAGATTCAGAAAACAAGTTCTTAAATTAAAAAATCAGTTGTGGTGGATTTACCAAGACTAGGTTTGACATAAATGTAACCAAAATTTAATATATGTTTGTAGCTATGTCTCCCCTTCACATTATTCGATCCACTTTTGAAAATATATGTTTTATATTTAGCACTAATATGACAAGAATTATGAAAGTTTCCATTTACAAACTTAGCCAAGATATTCATGCAACAAACAAGTGCTCATTATTTTATTCAAGTCGGATAAGAGCTGCAGCAGTTATTGTGCCAATAACGTATACATAAATCTTTAAACGGAAAGCACACAAAATCAAAACCATTTTGAAAGAATAATCTTAATCAAATCAACTTTCCTTATCTTAAAATATCTAAGTTGTGTCCCCGGTAGGACATCTTTAAATTTTTCATTAAAGAAACAAGAAACTTAAATCGACTGATAATAAAGGTACAACTATAAAAATCTATAACATCTAAGTCGCCCTCTCGTTACACATATATCATATGTTAGCTTCAAGAAGATTTTTTAGCAGTTTGGTTTATGGAAAAAATTAACGCATCAAATTAGAAAGAAATTTTACTAGTACAGTAACTTGAAAATTCCTAAATTCTAAATAAACCTAAAATGAGAATATTAAAAATCAAAAATTTAAAGGCTGGTTATCTTTAGACAATGTCATCTTTATAGATGTACAATTTTTTATATAAACAAACTTTGAGCTTCAAGGTAGAGATCCGCTAATTTTAAAATAATTCAGCAAATACATACAGCGAATTAAATAAAAAATAATTAAAATTAAAATACCAAAAGTTACATCAAAATCTTCAAAGGAGCTGATTTATAAAAAAATAAGAAATACATGAAAATACATTTTTTTGGGAATTAAGTCTAATCACATGTAAGATGACAATTAGTCTATAAAAAAAGTTAAAATTAGAGACCGACACAAAAGTTTTGACTTTTTAAGAAGAAACAGTGAAAAAGACTTGTATGTTTTGCACTATTTTAATGTATTTACTACCATTTTCACTATTATTGTCAATTCTTTAATGGTAAAGGCAAAAAGTAGAACCAGATATTTACAATATTTTTGAAACCTCTGGTGGGTTTTGTTATTTTGACAAACAGCTGTAGTACAAGACTATATGTTAATAAACATTTTAATGTAACTGCTCCTACTACTCTTGCAAAAACAAGAACGAAAAAGGCATCGGGGGTAAAAGGAACAATTTACAGCTAGTTATAACACAAATAGATAGAAACCATCTAAAATATTTTCAAGTCTCAAAAACACGTAAAATAACATACAAAAACATACAAAATTAAGATTAAAATGATATTGAATTATAAATGACAATCAAGCACACCAAATAAAGTCTGAAATTAATTCACACAATGTTAGTGGTTCTATAGAAAATAGTATTAGAAACAATATGGCAATATATAAAAGTGCATGTACACATATGGACATGGCTTAACTGATTTTTTGAAATTTTTGGATAGCAAGTATGCTGTTAAGTTGATATAATCCTAATGAAATACCTCGGTGGTCATCCTGTTACAGTAATCGAGAATATACATGTATAATTATTTGTTTTACTATTCTTGTACATAAACATTTGTTGAATTATTGCCCCTACTTAAGCTGCAAAGCAAGTTATATAATTAAACATGGGGTGCTTTCTATCAGTACCCAATGTACTATATTATATATTGCTATTTAGATAATGTGATTGTACGTGCCGTTCCATTCGGTGTTCGTAGGGCAAGCTTGTAAAAACTGAATGGTTCTTAAAAATTATATTAAAGTACTTCTGCGTATACTTTTGACATTTTCAATATGATTTTCCGCATCTACAACTTTAAGTTTCTTATGTAAACATATCTAACAAAATAAGTAGTAGTATCTTTGATTATAAAATAGATGTTTTGTGTTATAAGCTGACAAAAACAAAAATTTAAGAAGTGCGTCTTAGAACTGAGAGCTTTACCTACAACCTATTCAGCGTAAGTAAGTATTGTTTGCATGACATGTAAGTACAAGTATGTTATATTTAACAGGGATTACGGCCTGCAACTGTATTTCTAAAAAAAATAGACTGCTAACAGATTTTGCAGGCATCTGGTCAAGGTTCGTTGGAGATATGAATATGTAAAACAAACTGCCCATCCGAGTGATTGTCGTGATAAACTAGTGGAAACACGGTGGACAATATATGGTATTTAAATAAAGACATTAACCTTGTGACAAAGAAATGACATTTTATATTAATTTCTTAACACTTTTGAATTACACACAGAGATGATTATAACTAACTTATGAAAGGGGAAATAATGCCATTAGATTGTTCTAGGATGTAATAAATATTAGTAAGTAGACACGGGTAAAGTTGAACAGAACTGGATTAAAAAAATATTTATAATTAAGTTACATATACGACAAAAGTTAATAACATAAAATATAGGTTATCTAGAAAGTTTGCGCCGATTTTACTAAATAGCATTGCAAAGTGTCTGAATAAATCACAGTTATAGAAAGCGTACGATTTGCGTACATATTTGTAAAGGTGGCATTTCAACGTGTCTTTAGAAAGAAATTTTGCTTGCAATAAATTTATTTGTATCATTCTTACACTTTATTGAAGATGAGAGCAAGCAAAATGCATTTTAGATACTTAATGCTTTCCTATTACCAAACAGGTAAAAATGCGGTACAAGTCACAAAAAATATTTAGCTGTTTAAAAAAAGCTTCTTTAGTTGAAATTAGTTCGCTAAGGTGATTTTGACTTTAAAAACCAACAACGCTCTGGTAGACTCTCCATAACTGACGATGAGCAAATCAAGACTGTAATCGAGAATAACCCACAATATATGACAAGAGATTTAACACAGATACTAAGAATATGAAAAATCATTGCCCAAGACAGCATTTACTGAAGCTTGGTTACGTAAATCGCACAATTTCACTGAGAAAAACTAAATACATTTATTTCCATCGCAACGTGCTGTACAAACGCAAAGAAAATTCGACGTTTTTAAGTAATTTGTAATGTATAATGAAAAATAAATCAGTTATAATAATTTTGACCAAAAAAGTCTTAGGGTAAGCAATATGAACCACCACTAGTTACCACTAAAACTAGTTTATATCCGTAGAAAATAATGCTTTGTATGTAATGGTAATAGAAAAGAAACTTGTCTTGTAAATTTCTACCAAAAGACCAATCAAAAAATTCAAATAAGGACTGTTTGCAATTAGACAAATTAAAAATAGTGATTGAAAAAGGAACGTCCAGAATTAGCTAATAGGAAAGGGGTGGTGTTCATATGTTTGAACTTCATATCTCTTTGATACTCAACAAAAATTTTGGAGCTTAGCTACAATATGCTGCCCACCGCTGTATATACTAGAAATTACATCTTCTGATTTTTATATATTTAATTCTTTGTAAAATTCTCTTAATTGCATAAACTTCAAATTTTTGGAGATCATAAAAAACACCTTGCAAGTTTTTCACCCAGAAACCTGCAAAGTTCTGGAAGAAAGAATCTTCAAGTTGCATGAAAGATGGGGAAAGATTGCTAAACGAAATGGTGAATACATAATTGCACGAGCTTTCCGGACAACACATACAAATTTGAAAGCAGTAATAATATTTATCTTATATAAAACAATTAATTAGTTATAGAAAAAAATCAAAAATTCGTATTTAATCAACTAAATTCATTCAAACAACAAACAGTAAATAAAAAATAAAAAATAGATCACCATCTATTTCTTCACTGCTTTATTTTATAAATAGTCATGTTGGTGACAAATGTCAACTAAATCCACCGTTTAATAACAGTTTAATAACTATAATTTTCAAAGTAAAATTTTTTTTCCCATTTTTTAAATTTTAATAGACCAATTGCATTTATTATCTGTCTTGTACATAAAAATGAATAATATTTTCACGACAGTCCGAAGTACTAAAACCATTTTTCAAATCTTTTCAAATTAAACACAAAATATAAAAAATTATTACTTATATCATACAGAACCCCCTATATGAAAACCAGTTCAAATAGAAACTTTGCCACAGCTGTAGTAACACAAAATTAAAAATTTTTCATTAGGAGTTTACCCTCTCTACCTTTTGGGAAAGTTTTGCCCAACTTCCAGATATGTACACAGGAAAAAGTTTGGAAATTAGTATTTTCTTTCATAAACCCCACGGCGCTGCTGCCGACCTCAACCCTTCTTATGATTCCCACAAAGAATACGTGCAAGATGCGACTCTAAGATGGGACCATAAATTTCAACTTTTGTATTATTAGTTCCCCCCGGTACATTTGCAGTGAAATATGTCGTAATTCGGGAAAATTTATAAGGCGACTGGCCACACTATAAAGATTAGCTATTATTAGTATACAAATGCGCAACACCCGCTGGCCGGGCCGGCCGGCTCTTCTTCCTAATTTTTCGCAAGCCGCAGAGCTCGAGCCATTAGCACGGCTTACCGTCGCCCCCGCATTTTATCTCGTTTTGGCCACGTTCTCTGGAAAACGCGCGATAATTCGCAAGAATTGGAGGAACGCATCCTAATTCCCCGAGAACGGCACATTGCAACCGCACCTAAAGGCCCCAACCCCGAGGGAGAAAATCAGGCTGAAAGCCGCCGCCGAATTAAGAGCGAGCGGGCTTTCACTTTAATTAAGAATCAGGGCTTGGCAAAAGCCGGCGCGGCTGCACTTACTTGATGGTCCCGCAGCCGGCCATCCCCAGACGGGATGGCTGCAAACTGAGCCGTGACTATTTACATTGAAAACAACGGTTAAATCGAATAGCAGGGCGGCCGCCGGCGAGGGCGGGCAAATTAATCGAATCCTGCAGGCCGGGCAGTCTAGATAACTTCGGTGCCCCGAAGATAATGGCCGGTGTCAAAATTGCCGAAGTTTGGCAAATTCGTAAGCTGGCGGATTAAGGTCTGCATAGGGACTTGGCCGTAATTATGGCGCGATGATTTATGGGAGGGTATTTTGGAGGAGTTACGATAATTATTCGGCATTTTTATATGTATGATGCTGTACAAAAAGAAGTACCAATTTTTGCTTATAAACAGGAACTGAGAGATGAAATTTAGCTGAATGATAAAAAATCACCAAAACTGTACCAAAAATCGAAGAATTTAAAATAGTTATAAAACATACGAAAATAAGTAATTTTAATTTAAAAATAATTTTCATTCTTAATTTTGAGTTTTTGTTTTAATTTCTTTTGAAATTTATCTTTTATAGCTGATCTTTAAAGAAAACCGTTAACCTAAGATTTAAATATAATAATAATAATAGTTTCCCGTAACAGGCCATGAAGGCCTATGGGGTCATAACAGGATAGGTCCGCTACAATCTAGAGCCTACGGTACACAAGGGTAGTAACGTGGCTAGCGCTACGTACCGACCGCCTATCATCACCCCAGAGTTTGACCTCCAGGTACTTATTTATTGCAGCCTGAGTCGAGCTGGGCCGTAAAAATGCCAGCGATTGAATTGTCGAGAGCGGGATTCGAACCCGCAACTCTTGGTTTCGTAGTCTAGCGACCTATCCACTAAACCATCACGGCTAAGATTTTGGTTAAGAAAATCTTTAAATCGTTTCTGAAAGCTTGAACCAATAAAACAATAATAACATTTCACACATTAGTATTGTTGTTCTATAAATATTAGTTTGCTTTTAATAACTAATTGTAAAAATCCCGTATCAAGTTGTTTTAAAACTGAAGGTCTAATAAAATTCCAGACAAGCGCAAGTTGCGCAATACAAAAATGGTTGGTGTCCCTGTGTGGTAAACAATACAGGATTATTTGCAGTTGCAGATAGAGAACTGCATCTGATTTGCTTCAGTTGTCTTCTAAATTAGACAAAATATTTATTTCATGTAAGTTTAGTTATGAGCATTTAATATTGTCAGTGTTATTTTTAAATTATAGGGCAATATAAATAAGGACCTTTAGAAGTGCGAGCTTTACATCGTGTTTTGAGCTATTAAAGCTCGTGCACAAATAAGCATTGCCTAAGATTTTCGAATACTTTAAAATCGATAAAACCTTTAAATAATAATCATTCAATTTAAAGCAATAATTTTATATTTAAAAATTGCACTTTCCAAATTCAAAACATTTTTTTAACCTAGCAGTAGTCTAGAATATACATTACAAGGAGTTGCCAGCAAAAAGATATTTTTGGAGTCCTAGGCTGACAATTTTTTACCCGCCTTCCTTTAAATTTTTGCAAGGTGTGAACGTATAAATTTTTAACAGGATCGGCTTTTTCTCTGGATCGAGAACGTCAAACAATTT
The DNA here is from genome assembly GCA_036346155.1 of Sinelater perroti. Lineage (NCBI taxonomy): Eukaryota > Metazoa > Arthropoda > Insecta > Coleoptera > Elateridae > Sinelater > Sinelater perroti. The sequence goes on from JARFIY010000046.1 coordinate 17,672,610, forward strand.
CACTTAGCGCCCATTCATAATGGGCGTAAGCACAAGCCACCCATAAGAAATACGCGTAATAGGTAAAACTGAATCAATGCAAAGCTTATGCGCTCATTCATAATGTACTTTTAAATTTTACCTTCAAACCTAGCAGATACGTAAAGTTGAAATCGGTTCAACTTTTACGCATTTCTTACGTACACTTGCAGTACTTTTTAATTATACCCTGTTGCGATTTGACTTTCCTAGCGTTAAGATCGGTGTCCCGTTCCGCTCGCTCAAAAGTACAAGTGTCAACGGCTATCGCGTGTTATCGCCGCCTGCGGCTATTACTAGTGATAGTGCATTTCCTACAACAATTAATATTAGTAAGTACTAAATTCACTATAATAGAACCCCTGCGGAAGGGTTCCTGTCCATTATGAGCGCTAACGATAACAAAAGAAACAGTGGGGATTTATCGCCATCAGAATATGAACCGAATAAAAAATATTTGTTCGAGCCAAAAAACTTAATTACATAAAACAAATTCTATTTAAATGAAAACAAATAGAAAATGCTGGCAAAATTATCTATCAAGGCAAGCACGCTGCGGCAATCAACTCGATGGATACAGCTAATCTGCAGACGCAAGTCACACCAGTACCCGTTGAAAAGAAAATAAAAATTCCACCTTTATATTTGCATAATGCTGATAAACTCAATTACCAGGAAATACTACAGGAACTAAAAGATAAAACCACAACTGAATTTACAACAGTCCACAAAAACAATCAACTAAGATTAAATCTAACAAGCATAGAAGATTATCGATGTATGACAAAACATTACAGTGAAATGAAATTAAGTTATCACACTTTTAAGGACCCAGAAACAAATAATCTCTAGGTAATTATCCGGAATATTCCTGTATCATTGACGGAAAAAGAAATAGAAACCGAATTAACAGCCTTAAAATACCCCATTAAAAAGATTGCGCGCTTGTATAACAAGAATAGATATCCAATCCCTCTTTGTGCGGTGGATCTTGAAAATACACAGGAAGGTAGGAAAATCTTTAGCTTAACAAGACTTAATTATTGCGTAATTGACGTTGAACTACGAAGAAAATCTTCAGAAATCCCGCAGTGTAAAAAATGCCAACTATATGGCCACACGCGCAACTACTGCCAATCTCTGCCACGATGTGTGAAATGCACAGGTAACCATCTATATGATAACTGCCCCAAAAAACCAAATGAGGAACCACAGTGTGTTAACTGTTTGGGAAAAGACCCCGCAAACTATAGAGGATGCAGCTACTTCCTTAAGATAAAGCAGTCAACAAATAGCAACTACAGAACACCGAATAAGACATTTGCACAAGCAACCTTAAATAAGCAGGAGAGCCATGTAAACCAGCCGCCCTCACCTAGTCAACGCCAAGGACGTGCACCCCAAGCTAATGCCAACCAGGCGGGCGAATCTCAAAACGCAACTGACTTTATCACAACTATATTAACAAAACTTGTTGAATTACTCATCCCACACCTAGAAAAACTAACGCCATTATTAGCATCTATACTTCCTACCTTGCTAACTAATGGACCCAAATAAACAGCAAATAGTTACTAAATTAACCTTGACTAATTGGAATGCCAATGGTCTAAAAATGCAACTCTCCATTTTTATTGATTTTATGACTCATTATGACATAGATATCGCTTGTGTAACAGAAACGCACTTTATTAACACTGAAGCATTCCGCATCCCAGGATATTTAGTGCACCGAAAAGATAGAGTAGCTGATAAGGCCTCCGGGGGAGTAGCGATCATAGTAAAGAAAAAATTAAAACATCACCTACTTCATCTTGTTGATATAGAAAACTTAGAAGCTGTAGCCATACAAGTACACATGGGTAGTAACCGCCCCCTAAAATTAATCTCTGCGTACAAACAACCCAATAAAAGACTATTAGACCTCGATATAGGTAAATTATTCAACAGTACGGAGCCTACGATGCTACTAGGTGATCTAAATGCAAAAACACCACCTGGGGATCCGAACTAGCAACCCTGAGGGTATAAGGCTACACAACATTACGGCGAACCATTGCATACTTATATCAGCACCTAATGAATTTACCTACTATCCGTATAGGGCTGACTATCAGCCTGACATTTTAGACGTTGTGCTACACAAGAATCTTCAAAAACCAATCCAACAAACGGTAACAAACGAACTAGACTCGGACCATCTACCCGTAATCTTGTCGCTCTATGACATACCTCAAATAAAGCCACCTACTCCTAAACTTGTTGATGGAATAACCGACTGGACAACTTTTCAAAAAAAGCTAGACCAAAAACTAACCTGGACGGGACCGCTACAATCTCCTATGTGTATCGATGAAGTAATAACACAATATACGGCTGCAATACAAGAAAGCGCACAAGAAGCTACAACACCACGGAAACGAAGAAATATTGCTTGGCACAACATAACACCTGATTATATAATAAAGCTTATAAGATCAAAAAACAGATACAGAAGAGAATGGCAAAGGTCACGACTACCGTACTATAAAACGTTGTATAACAAATTAAATCGTTTAGTAAAACAAGAGCTAGATATTCTTCGAATAATAAGATACAATAGTTACCTTGAAGATATTTATCCCGGTGACTCCACTATGTGGAAGGCAACTAAAAGATTGCTAAGACAACCAAATGTTATTTATCCATTAGTAGATAACAACACGACCCACTCATCTGAAGAAGAAAATCAGAAATATTGGCCGCGCACCTAGAGAAAGTCTTTACTCCAAATGCAGATGAACACGACCCCATGCTTGCGACCCAAATAACAAACACTTTAGCTGACTTTCATATACGGGAGACTACTGAAATAACCCCTGTGACTGCCCAAGAACTGAGGCTATACATACAGCGTCTTCCTAGGCGCAAGCCCCCTGGACCAGACTTGATAAACAACGAAATATTAAAACACCTATCCAAAAAAGCAGTAGCCTACCTAACGTCAATTTGTAATGGCTGTATGAGGCTAGGTTACTTTCCACTACCTTGGCGAACTGCGAACATACTACCAATTTACAAAACTGGTAAAGACAAGCACAATCCTGATCGCTACCGACCTATTAGCTTACTATCTACCCTAGCCAAACTTCTGGAAAAGGTGATACTCATTCGTCTGCAAGGCTTTATACTCGAAAACGAAGTCATTTCGCCTCACCAGTTTGGGTTCAGACGGTCGCACTCAACAGCTCACCAACTTATTAGATTAACAGAACTCATTGAGAAAGGGTTTGAAGAAAAAAAATATACCGCAGCAATATTTCTAGATTTGGAAAGAGCCTTTGATAAGGTTTGGCTTGAAGGAATCCTGTATAAAATGATCAAGATAAACATCCCGGCTTATATAATAAAAATTGTAAATTCCTTTCTCAACAACAGAACTTTCAGAGTAAGAATCAACGCAACGCTTTCTAGCATCAAAACGACAAAGGCAGGAGTACCTCAGGGGAGCCTATTGGGTCCAACCTTATTCAACCTTTATGTACATGACTTGCCCACGGTAAACAATTCAACGCTAGCCATGTTTGCCGACGATACGGCGATACTAACGCAGGGCGCTACAATTGAAACAACAATAGAACGACTACAAAATGCAGTAAACATAACGTGTGACTGGTTTAAAAAGTGGAAAATAAAAATCAATCCTACCAAATCGCAAGCAAAGATGTTTGCACTCAAACGTTACACCCACCTCCCAACAGTCAGACTAAACAATGATGATATACCATGGAACCCAAAGGATGCTGCAGTAAAGTACCTAGGAGTCCACTTACATTCAAAACTCAACTGGGGGTATCACATAAATAAAAAAATTAATGAGTGCCACACAAGACTCATTCTATTGTACCCGCTGATCAACCGAAAATCCCATCTTAGATCTGAGTGCTCATTGTTGATCTATAAGGCGATCCTCGGCCCTATATTAACTTATGCATGCCCAGTTTGGAGTAACGCACCCAAAACATCATTGAAGAAACTTCAAACTATGCAGAACAAAGTGCTACGTCTTGCAATTAACTGCCCTTGGTTCATACGCAACAGCCAAATACATCAAGAGTTAAGTGTTCCACTAATCTCAGACTACATTCACAAGCTAACTAGTAACTTCTTTAAAAAATTAGTGATGTGTACAAGTGCAACTAAATTAAACCTCGGTCAAAAGAACATACACTCTAGGATCAAGCGTAAGCTACCACAGGTCCTACTCTAGATTAACTAGCTTTAAGTAATAGTAGAACTCAAATGTTGTAAGTCAGAGGTGTGAATGCACTCACTTAATCCTCTCTCAAAAATTAGTCATAAGTTTATTCATGTAACATAGCCGTGTATTGCATCTTGTTTGTAGAGCCAGCTAATATATATTATTAAAAAAAAAATTTATACCCTAAGTTAATGTTGGGAACAACAACATAAAGTTTGTTTTGATTCTGAAATCGGATAACTAGTATTGTCGACATTTTGGATTTGTTTTTACAAAGAGTGGGAAACTATTAATTAATTTAGTAAATGTGCATCTGTTCCTACATCATAAAAGAAGTAGCAAAGGCAACATAATTATACAAAATGCCTAGAAGGAGATTGCTACCGCTACTGTGTAAATATTACGTTATACGTCTTATAGACGGCTTATGCTTAAGTCCATTATGAATAGAAGCAAACCACATGGCCATGGTAGACACGCTTTTTGCGTTTGGTAATGCAGCGGCCCGATAACCGCGACCCCCGGCCATTCGATAAGAAGCGAGAGCAGGTCGACGTGCATGAACAAACTCACGGACCTCCTCGTGTAAATTAAGCGCTCAGAACGTGGCACACCAAATTTCATATCAGCCGTCTTTGTTTACTTTCTGTTGAAATTTATAGATAGATTATGATTATATTACACCCGTAGAAGCAGGCAAAGAATATTTATGATTAGACTAACAGTCTATAATATTTTAAAAAAATCTTGGCTGGTAGTCGGTGTTACTAACATGAGATTTCCGTGAAAACGTCTCTTTTCCAATAAAATCAAAAATATTGTTTACAAGCTGACATTTATTTAAGTACACACCAGATACGTATATTACTCCGTATTTAACTGCTACATTAGTTGTAGAAGAGATTTACAAAAGTGAAATTTAACCGCCAATACACACTATACTGTTCTATTGCTGCAAATCGGCCCACCACACCACTAGATCTCGCTGAAGTCAACGCGCCAAAATCTTGGTGCCTCGATGAGCAGCTTATGAAGTCTGTGATGAATTCCAGGTTGACCATCTACAGGACCATCACATTATTCTGAATAATCTTCGTTCATTAGAAGTTGCTTTATTGTTGTAGACCACCCCCCACACCACTAAATTCTGCCAAAGTAGGCGTTTCGAAATTTCGATCCCGTTCTGCGATTATTATGCCAATTTAATTTCCCCGCATGGCCTTTTCTTGCTAGGCTTTCTTCCTCAATCGATAGCGCTGACACATATCCGCATTTCCGATCGAATCTGCTTTAATTCGACCTGAGTCACGCTGATTCTGCTTCCACATAACTCTAAATAGCATGAAATTGTCCGCAGTACTTGATTCGGCACACAGTCATTTATTTTTCCAAATCACACTACAAACAATAACACGCGCTCTCCAAGACCACTCGGCATACACTGACTCGTTATTTCGTTATCCGACTTCCCCCCTTTCCTTGCATAATACGGAGGGCTAGTTTTCTTATCGCTTTCAATCTTCCTCTGTCGAACGCTACCCTCCCTGTTGTCTTCCGTCCAGTAGTTTTCGAAAATTAGTCGTTTCAAACTCAGCCGCTCATAATTTTGGAATGACATTCAGTGTATACCGAACTTAGACGTTTTCAAATCAAAGCAGCAAGCAATTGTTAGGACATGTTAATATTTTCATCAGCTCTTCTTGTTCGCTTTCTCCCTGCTTTACTAAAATTAATATCGACAACACCCTCAAAATATTCAAATTCTATAATTAATAAGCATTCATATATAGTGACAGTCAAAGTATCCACATAACGTAAATGGTAACAAAGGTTTCTAATCTGAAGTCCAATTTAGACAATTGGCAGAATCAAAATGACGGCTCTGATCTGATGATTCTTAGTCTAGCTATTATATTATACCAGCAAAGCAATAACTAACAAAAATCTAATCAGCAATTAAAATATAGCAGAAATTAATAAATTATAATTTGGTAGTAAGAAAAAATGTAAATAATGTTTAAACTACTCAACTAGAGTTCAAAATTTGTAATTTCAAGATTATTTACAACCATCTTTCTTCTCTTATTACATCACCATTCGTCTTATTAGTGGCACCCTAATTCCGCTCCATGCCTTTGAAGATACATAAAACGCAAGCTTAATCTAAATGACGATCAAATTCCCGTGTTTTGCATGTATAGCAGCCAAAGCAGCGGCGCTGTTTTTCACTGGCAGTCAAAAGATTAGTTGTAACAGATAAAAGCAATGAAATCCAATCGAAACCCTAATTAGCCCAGGCAGCAATATGTCAGCCAAACCTACGTTAATTGTTGGCAAACCCGCGGATTAACTTTGACTGACGGAGTAATACTGTTGTGACAAGCGCAATATGAGCGCTTCTATTTGGAGTGCAAAAATCCTGTCGAAGTTGGACAGGATTGCGTGCGTTGTGAAATAATAACGAACTGGCTTTATTATTTTATTAGATCGTTTGTTCCAATAAAATAAATTTAAGATTAAACATTTATTCAGAACTACATTATTATATTATTGAGGTAATACTAAACAATGCAGCAATAACAAAAAAAAGGTTTAAAATTAAATGCAACTTAATTTACCCTAAATTTAAATTCAGGTACTTAAAAAAGTAATCAGAACTGAAATACGCCTTGGAGTAAAGAGCAATAATAGGATTGTAAAGTACTTTAAAATGGCACTAATCACACTTTTAGATAAGTGAGATAACCCAGAATCATTACTAAATACGCGATTGTGGGAACCCATAGCAGGCGGTGGACCCAAAAGATAAAAGCGATAGGAAAAAAATATAAAAGAATGGAAACGAAGTCACACTCGCCACTTTCCTCGGTCTTTCTCGCCTTCGGGCACAACTTCTCTTTAATGATACCCCCCAATTTCCCACAAACGATTCGCTAATAGAGAAAAGGTAAAATACACCTGTTGTTTGCGTTCTTTGCCGGTTAAAGGAAAGACCTGGGAGCGACTTTTAGTCGCGGAGTTGATTTTAGGCTTAGAGACAGCAGGCAGTAGGACGGCTTTGGTAAAGGCATATGTAGGGCGTAAATCGGATTCCAAAAAATATAGTTTTACAGCGGGATAGTACATTCAGTGCAGAGCGGGTGAACGAAGCGAGGCGGAACGAAACACTAATAGATTTTTGATATTAAAATTGATAAATAATAGACCTGAACCTACACATGACTGCTCTGCCTCGATGCACCAACAGAGAGTGGGTAAAGTCCCAATTTAAACTAAAAATGGAAGATCTAGCTAATTAAAGAAAAGGCACGATTCGGCCGTAACAACTACTTTAGTGATCTTAAGCGACATTGTTGTAATTACCAAGAACTTTATACCAAATAAGCTTTTGATTTATATTAAAATCCAATATTTTTAATGCAAACAAAAACAAGAAAAAATCAAAGAGTTTAACTAGTACTATTCGTTACTAGTAGAGAAAACATCAGAGCTCAGGATTTGTTTGAATAATTTATGCTGTCACTGATCCTACAACCACAGATATTTTTTAAAAGTCAAATTCTTCTTTCTCTTTATATTAGTAATACAGTCATCATCCCACACTCGCAACAGACAGCCAAACATTTTACAAAAATGGCAGCACGAGTAAAATGGAAACAGGTTTATGTGGGCAAGAAAATGTAATCATCCCAATAATCATACACTGCTAACTCGTATCTGTGGCGGTGGTCGATATAAAGTTTGTGGGTACAATTATTAAATATCTGTATCAACCGCAGAAACAGGTCAATTAAGCTTCAAGTGACACGCAAATAGGATAACCTAAATTGGACTTTAGAATTTAAGTTGTACGCCGTTTGCGTTCTGTGAATGTTGCAAGTTTGTATTTGTACAGTTGGCATCTGAAAACACGGCAAGTACACTAAAAACCACCAGAAACGCCGTACATTTGTGAACTTTATTTTAGAAAACAGTTGATGTTGATTTTAGAAAAAAATTATTGAGCAACAACGCTCATTTTTCTTCAAACGGTTTTGTGAATTGTAAAAATGTCAGTGGAAATCTACGTGCTATTTATGAAAAAGCAATACATCCCTAAATATTCACTGTTCGGTATGTATTACAGGCTGGAGAAATCATTGGCCCATATTTTTTTGAAAATGAAGCTGTTGGAAGGTGCTAAACGACTTTTGCTCAATTAAATCAACGATTTTAAACTAAATGACATATGGTTTGAACAAGATGGAGCATGTAAAACACTCATTTTACTTCAAACCATTTCTGGTCGTGTTGTTTTGCAGAGGGGTGGCATCGATTTTAAATTAGACTTTTTCCTCAAAGGCTATGCAAAGGAAAAGTTTTATGTCAATAAATCTGCTACAATTTTAGGACTAACAGAGAACATCCGACATGTAATTGCTGAAAAAGAGATACATTTGTGAAAAAGAATTATGGAAAGCTTTGCTAAAAGAATCGTGAATCGTGAAGGGCGTTTGATCGACATTGTATTTCATACGTCACTGCTAAATCTGTACTTTTTGTAAATATTGAGATTCGGCGTTCATTTATTTGGTACTGATGCAATAGACAGCCTTTTACGACTGGTGTCCATTTACTGAAAAATCACCCCTTAAAGAAGCTGCCACTAAAAATAAGGCAACTCCATAAGGCTTCGACAGATCAAGTGTAGCTGAACTGATGGGCGTTTCGGCGCGCTCGTTTTGGTAAAAGGAGACAGGTCCTCCTGCACATCTTTGAACCCTCTAACAACCACGCAGCTTTCGAGAGTGGAGAACGGACCCTTTTTAAAACTTTTTCGGGGCACGACGAGCGCCTTAAAATTTCAGAGAGCGCGCTTCCCTCCCGAACTGGGGCGATTTACTTGCCCCGGGAGAAATTTGAATAATAATTGCGCAAGATTTCAATTTTTAAGCAGTTTATTTTCAAGAAAAGAAACTAATTTTCGCCGGGCCCTGCGCGAAGAGGCCGCTTTCTTGGGCCACGCTCGCGATGCATGCTAATTAACGGAGGGCGGCTTCCTGTATAAAAACTGTCCCATTTGTGCCGCTTCTAAACTATTCGCTTTACGACATCAGCAACTTCTGCCAATATTTGAACAGTTAGAAAGTGATGCAAAAGCAGAGGGTTTTAATAAAACAAATTTACTTTTTAATATTCCAAAGCAGAAATTTGCAGACAACTTCACTATACATCAAAGTATTGCAAAGTATTGTATTTGCTATAGTATATAAAAAGTTTAAGTGCAGTCATAAACATGGCGACCTAATTTAATTTAGCGCCCCCTTTCAATATCACTGCAACTCCGTCATTACCAAAGCGACAGCCCCGGTAATAACCCTTATGCAGCTCGTTTCTGTTTATTGAAGAACCTAATAACAATTTCTGATCTGTTCGTTAGCTGCGAGCTCCAACAGGGCCCATTCCCCACTGATCATTAAATTCCAAAGGGTAATTAGTTAATCGTCCAGCCTGCGAGGGCGGCGCTCCCATTCGCTGCTGCAAGCTCTCTCCGCAAAAAAGCTGTGAGAAGCTCGAACACCTCCTGCCAGCTCCAGCTATCAAGAGCTGCGCCCGATTGTAACAAAACACGTTATTATCTTCTTCCCAACTTCATCCCTCATTCACGCCGGACACGCGCTATTTATAGCCGCCAGAAGGGTATTTTTTGTTCCATTTGCGGCGACAAAAGCGGCAGGCGGAGACAAAGCGATCGGGAGCGCCGCGGACGATTTTGCGGGTCAAATGCTGCGGTGCTTACGGTTACAAATCTGCCAGGAGTCGAACAGGCGGAGAAAGCTCGAAGGAACGTCCGTCGACATTTTATCTCAGATTTTGTTAATTTGTCCATACAACTTCCAAGGCTGCGCTCGCAGGAATCGGGCAAAACAAAGCGCTGATGTTTTGAGTCGACTTATTCTTCCGAGTTCCGTTAACTTTCCTGTAAAGTTACTTCGACACAGAGGACTTTATGAAACAAAGCATTTAGAATAATTTAGTTCTGTGTAGGTATTGTGCCGCCCTCTACATAAAAGCCAAAAAAAGGTCCCGCCGGTTAAGCCTTCGGGTAGCAACAATTACATGCGGTTTTAGAATTAATTACCTGGTAATTTTACTTCTCCTTTGGTAGTATTCTAAACGTAGTTACATTAATTAAGTATATTATAACAGTAAACGCAATAATAATTGCGAGTTTTTTATATCTCCAAGTTTTTATCTCTCCTAAGTCTCCAATCTCCAGTATTGGTGTGTTACATAACTCTATACATTGTTAATCCTTTTGAACTTGTAAAATATATTTCGTTGGTTCATATATTTCATTATGTAATTGGGGCAATTGGGGCATTTTTTTAGTCTGTTACCTTTCATAATTGCTTTGATATGCCTTCATGTCTTAGTAGGTATCCCGTCAATGTATTTTATTATATTCTTCCAGAAGGTTTTTCTACTTATATTCGTGCTAGCATTTGTTTGTTTCTGACCTTAAACATTTGTCAGAAGCTTCAAAGTGCTTCAAAAGCTCTCAATCTTATCTTTTCTGCTTGGAGTGTACTATCTTTTAGTGAAATTAAATATTAGTAAATTATTCTTATTGTTTATTGTCTATATGTTGCTTCTTATGTTTTTGTTGTTATGATTTCTAAATAACAAAAACTTTCAACGCTTTGAAGTTGTTATTCTTTTAGAGAGACTGTTGGCTGTTGTTATCCTGTTTAATCACATAACATGACCTTATTTATGTTGTAGCCTTTCAGGTCTTTGTTCATTTCTGTAAAAGCATAATTTAAAATGTTATTATTTTGGTCTGGATTGCACTTCAAATAATTTCGGCCATCTGACCCTACCGAAAAGCTTTTCCATGCCTATAAATCTTATATAAGCTTCTTTTGTTTTTTGCTAATCTCAGTACAGTGCTAGTGTTGCCTAGGGTCTGGATTTGTTTTATTGTAAATCCGAAGTGATCTTCTATAAGGTATTATTCTATTCTTTTTTCTATTCTTCTATAAAAGACTCTATTAAGTGTATTTGCTGTATGCGTTACTAGACTTATTGTTTTAGTGTCATGAAGTTTTTAATTCTCTCCATTTTTAGAAGTATAAGAATATTATTTTCAATGCCTTTACATAAAGCTCCTGGTCTATGCTTTGCGGAGTTTTACACAGTCCGCTCGAAGGCTTTTACGCATTATTAAAATTACCCGAAATAAAATAAATTATTAAACTGTTAATAAAACAATACAAAGCATGTGAGTAGAAAAGTACAGGAAGGAAATCCTCAATAAAAAGAATATTAAATTTCCACATACAACTCGATACATAGAGAATACTACCATCTGGAAGACTCTCGCTTAATAAATTTGAATGACTAACTGCTTGGTATTTTAATTGTCATAAATTCTAAGGTAAAACTTGCCATAATCTTGATTAATACTTTCTTACAATATTCTATCTTTACTTCACTTCCCCATAAGCAACATGTTAATGATGTTATATTACTAAAATTTATAAATTTTAAAATTTGAAATTAACAATAAGGAAATTTTTCCTTAGACATAACAACTAAAGCCCCCACAGTGTTACAATAAAAACTCAGAATTGCTGGTGAAAATCAGTTGGATGAATTACAAAATAGTTTCAGTATAAATTGTAAAGTATAATATTGTATTTTTAATCTAAAGCAAGTGATACAAAGGGCAATATTATATAACAAGAAAATGACGGTTTGTTTTATAGACAAAGATTTTTAGAAGCAAAGAGCTTTTGATTTAGTGTATAGGGATAACATTTGGAAAATACAATATTCAGAGAAAAGAGCGTGGATAACAATCTATTATTAACAATTGAAAGTTTTTACGGAAACACTAAGAATCAATAAATATCGGCAGTATTCCGTCTAAAGAATTTGTAACAACAAAAGGTGTAAAAAGGGTGGACTATTAAATACCTTGCTTTTTATAATATCAATAAACAAAATACTGTAGGAATAAGGAACTACCACACAACAGACTATGAGTTATAAAAACATAGGATCAGTTTTGATGTCGGAACTTATAATGGGGAATGCACCCTGTCATTTGACACACCCCTCCATTTGTGACGGTTTTTGTAACTACCATGTCGAGATTAGTGTTGCCAACATCACCTTCGCTTATTTCTGTTGTATTCTCGAATTCGTCTAATTTTGTAGGAAGTGTTTTAAACATTTTTTTTTGCAAAGAGTTGAAGATAAATGATGTAATTTTTAAATTAATTTAATAACTGTTTTTACCAGGTACTCAGGCATCTATTTAGTTGTATTTTCGCATTGCATTAAATTAATAACATTTCGAAATTGATTGAAATTTTCAGTTTTTTGAAATAGCGCACAGTGAGATAAATGACACGCGGATGCGTACCATTACCCCTTGTCAATTAATTATTCATTCTTGATAAACCATTGTTTTTTTCTCTTACATATATCACAAAATTACAAAAAAAAACCGGAAAAAGCTTCTTAGTCTAGTGAATCTTTAAAAGAAGCACTTGAAGCTATTCGAAAAAATTGTAAAATTCGTAAGGCAGGTTGTCGTTAAGAAATTCATGAGGCTACCTTGCGGAAGCGAAGTAAATTGCAATTAGTTGGAGGACCAAAAATGGAACGGAATCCCGTCTTTACACGGGAATTGGAAAAAAGTGAGCTGATCATATCATCACTTTATGCAATTTATTATGGTATGACATTAACGGATCTAAGTAAAGTTGCATATGAGTTCGGGAGAGAAATAACTTGAGTCACAATTTCAACAAAGAAACAAAGCTTGCGAGAAGGATTGGATTGCAGGATTTAGGTCTCAACACGGTAAAATCAGTCTATACAAACCGAAAGCAGCATGAGTCTTGCAAAAGTACAAGTTTGATCCTGTAAGAATATTCAACATAGATGAAAGTGGGCCCACCACTATTCAACGGAATCAGCAAGTACTTGCGCCAATTTGCTGCCCATTGAACGCAACTGGTGTTTTCGTTCTGTCCGTGTTTATATTTCCAGGGCACAAGCTCAATGAAGCTGTCAAACGCAGTGGACCTCATAACAGCTTATATAAATGCTTTAAAAAGGGTGAATGTCCGTGGAGTTATTCGTAGAACGGTTGTACCATTTCTGGGACTTCTGCAAAGCAACTCAGAATGACCCAAGTCTGTTAGTATTGGACAACCACAGCAACCACACCAGCTTATCTGCATACAACTTTTACAAAGGGAACGGAATAGTAATGTTGTTTTTCCCCTCCCCCCCATACGTCTCATTACTTGCAACCGCTAAGTGTGTTTTACGGACCACTAAAATAAGCGTATTATAAGTAGTGCAATTTCTTTATAAAAATTATCAGCATAGGAATATCGTCAAAGGAATTGTTGTCAGACTTGTGGGATCGACCTTTATAAACCTTGCTACATTGTCGAATGGCGTGTCAGGTTTTAAAAACACGGGGGTTTTCCATGTGAATCCGGATATTTTTGATAAAAAATTTCAACTTAGCCCACGGGAAGCCACAAGATTTGTAGACGCCAGCTACACTGGATAATAGAATATTTGAGAGATGGCGCCCATCCCTATAATTACTACTCCTAACTGTACTTGTGTGAACAATCTGAAATTTTGACTTTCACGCCGAAGAAGAAAATTTTGGAAGGAAAGAAACAAAAAAAGAGCCAGCTATAAGGAATGGACTGAAAAAGAAAAGCTAAAAAAGAAAACAAAAAATCTAAAATGGTACCAACGAAAAAATGTCGGCATAAGACAAGAGGACAAGAAGACACACAGTGATGTAAGCACAGAGTTAAGTAGTTCGGAACCAGAGTCAAAAGTCTACTTTGAAGGAGAGGGTAATTTCGAAAATGAAGGTGGCCAGTTACATATTGATAGCAATTATGCAGACGTTTGCATAATTTGTGAGCTCTTTAAGTGTCATAGGGAGCTCTGGTATATGCAGCTTTTATTTATAACATAATTTACCTTCTTGAATTGTGATGCCTACTTCTAATTCAGATCTGTACTTTTCATTACTCGTATCATTACCCCCACACCGTTGGATAACGGTACGCAATGGTTAGTAATGTGAACCATTACCCGCATCGTCGATTAGTGATGTGCACGGGCACTTTTTAGTTTTGTCTTTTTCAACTTTTCAAAACTGTTAAAAATCGGGTAATTAATATTAATGCCAGCAATGTAAATAAACATGGCGTCCGATACATGTCAGAACGATTCAATAACTTCAAAAACATCTACAACAAAGGGGCTTACAGTTAGGTGCGTGCAAAGCTCACCCCCGCGTGAACGATCTGGTTATTATAACAAAATCGGAAAAACTCAATAAATAGAATAAAAAGTTAAAAGAATAGGAATTGGCGATTAATAGTGAAATATGATGGCGAATGCAATTGCTAAAAGAAGGCGAAACGTTCCAATAATCTTTCAAAATAAGCAGTTACCTCCAGTTGAAAAAATCTGTGTTCCTACGTTATGCCACAGCTATAAAAATTTGCCACTGACAGACAGAAAACAGGTTATAAGCTATAAAAATGCAAAGTACTGATATCAGACACAGTTTGAATTTCCAACCTCTCTAAGAAATCATTAACAGACTAGGATGGCTAGAATACCTATATAGAATGAATATTGGTAGATTGGATAAGAAAGTATGGAAAACAAAAGGTCAAAGAATAGTCCGCCAACATGTGGAAATAAATATATTGTGGCCATTTTATATGAAAGGAGTATACAGCGAAACAATACAAAAAAGAATAATCTCGGGCAGAAAAAATTGGTTTGACATGTGCAATACCAATTAAGTGCAATAATCTGTATCTGTGTATAGTGCGTGAATTGCAATCTTTATATCGGAAGGTCGAACAGATTAAAAATAAGAAGAATAATAATTTTGCAGTCATTTACTTGGGAACTTATTTGCTTTCCATATATGGCAACGAAAAACTAGTCATTGTATGTTACGCATTTTAATTAATAATTTTAAAATTTATAATGTAAGGAATACGAATAATTGCGTGGAATATTTCAAGCGAAAGGAAAACGCCAAAAAGGAACCTGGTGCCATTAGATAAATTAATAAAAACATAAAGCAAGGGAACTATATAAATGATAACGCGCCAACTCATGGTTTAAGAGAACGTAGTGCACAGCACAAATTAAAAAAATTATACGCCGAGTTTACAACCCCAAATTAAGATTTTTGTCATACATAATCCTTCATGCATATTGCTGTCTGTAAGGCTTTGACAATAGAAAAGTATGTTCTTAGTTTTGTTTCAGTTATATGTAATAGTGACATATATACAAACTTTCTGACAAATCCCAGAAAAGCAAATAATCTGAAGTGATACTGAATGAACTAACAGTCAACTGCAAATAAGCAAATTATAAAATCAACTGCTAAATGTTAATAAGATTGCCGCATATTTCCATTCATTTGCATCATACTAAAGTTCATTATTTAAGGGAGGTCTAATAATCCGATAGGTTAATTCCGTATCGACAACGAAACCAATACACATTTACAAAATTTAACCTCATTATAATCAAAATTTTTATTGGCATCGACAACGCTCTTGAACCTTTGGTGCTGTAAGTTTAAATTTTGAATGAAACATTTTTCGAATTATTTTTATGATTGGACATTTATGATATTAAAGCATACAATTTCAAATTGTTGCTTGAGCCGAATGGCAGATGGAGCCGCCTTGCTAAAACCACATTTGTTCCAAATCTATATTGCCCAGTTGGTACTAAAAAAATAACTAGGTTATCATGTAACAACGATAGCCTTTCACAGTTGCAGTATTTCCAAAATATTCGAAGAAGAAACAGGTGGCGTAAAAGTTATCTCTAGATTTCCTAAGGCAGTAACTTTAAAAATAAAAGTAATTGGTTCTGTTTGTTGATTATGTTTATTTAAACGTTTGCATTTTTTTCCATTAAGCTGCGAAGATAATATTGACCAAGTGGCCAGCTGATGCATATGCGGACTTTTCCATAACTTTTCTTAAAACTTCTGGCGATAAATTCTCCATTTCTTGTCGGATGTTCTCCTTTGGAGACATCAAAGTCAGTGGCTTCGTCTTATAGACCTGTGAATTCAAAAAGGTCCAAAGAAAGAAGTCTGGAACGGTCAAATCGGGCGATATTACGGGCCAGAAAACGCTTGCTTTAGAATGTCTACTGTCGCTTGTGCCGTATAGGCGGTTGCACCTTCCTGCTGGAAGGACATGTTCTCCAAACCCAATTCGTTAATTATCGTTGATTATAGTTCTGTAGCGCTTACCAGTCACCGTAATAATATTGCCGACGCCGTCCTCGAAAAGATATGGATCAATCACCTTTCCTCAATAAGCCCCCACCCACCAAACAGTGACTTTGAGAGGATGTAATGGCTCTTTGTACATTACGCGCGGATTTTCAGTGCCTCAAAAGCGATAATTTTGTTTATTCACATATCTCCACAAGTGGTAATGCTCATAGCTCATGATGATTTTCCATTGAAAAATATATATTATCGTGATCAAGGTTTAGGAGGGCTGGGGTAAAATTTACACGCGATTAGCTGTTTGCAGACAATAGCTGATGCGCTGTTTGCACTTTGTACGAGAACATCTTTAAATCTTTTACCAAAATTCGTTGTAAAGTCCGTCTATTGATGCCCAAGTGCGTAGCCCGTCGTCTGGTTGATGTTTGAGGATCCTCTTAGACATCCGCAGCCATAGCAGCGATATTCTCGACTGAACGACTACATCTGTTACTGTCTCGTGTTGAGACAGTCTTTTCTAGGCGAGTAGTGTTTGTCCAGTTGGTACTACACAACCAGGGAATCGACGACGAAATTCACGTTAAACCAAAACCACCAACCGATTACTTGTCAAAAACATTGACATAAATAATCCGCGTTCTTGGGGAGTATAGTAATTTATGGTTTGTCTACGTGTATTCCGCTTCTGTTTACTTCTCAAATGACAAAGTCGTGATGACTTGAGACGCCATTTGCAAAAATGAAAGCGTATTCCAATAGGATGATTACTTTTGCGCTACCTATTATAAGCTCAGAATCTATACAAAACAGTACCCCGTTGGGGTTGTATTTGCTTTTCATGAGCTAAGCGAGGATTTTACGAATTCCAAATATAACGAGTTTATTTGTTTACGAATCCTTCAAATTGAGAATTTACTTCAAATTGTTTTTAAAAGTAATTGACACAATGTTAATTGTAAAATTGGTCAACAAGCTTTAGCTTTTGCGTCAATTGAATTTTGTACCCATAAATGTGCAGGTTTTTCGCGAATATTCGCGAACTTCTCGAAATATCCAATTGTGCATGATGCGAAGTCGATGTTTTCGGATTTGTAACGACACTTTGACTAAGTATCACAATATCCTTGCGAGATCTTACCACACACTATACTCACAAGGTTTTGCATTAATGACCAAATTAGTATCGTCAAATTTTATAATCAATGTTCAGACTGTTAATTCATTTAGTGCACTGCTTTTACCGAAAATTTCATGAAATTACCGAAAAGCAAAAAACGCGCTCAATTTGGACCACCTACTATCATTCTAAAGGTGGTTTACATTAAAAAATTAACAATAGAAGGTTTTTGTTATCCCAAAGTTCATTTTGGCTAGTTCAACTGAAACTAAGTTCAGTATTATAAGTAGGTTCATTATACATATTACTGTGCATGGAAAACCCATTTTTGCATATTTAAAAAACAGAAAACTCTATTTCTTTGTTCTGCATAATTATCCAAACAAGATCGCCCTAGTTTACTCTGAAGCGATAGCTCGCCGCTCCGGACGGGAGCGCCAGGGGCGAGCTCCCCTAAAAATGTTAATAACACGCTAAACTCTATTTCAAAACACGTCAAAATTAGTCTTTTCGTTTACATAAATTCCGCTCGCGGAACGCTGCGAGTAAACTTCGGCCAAGTTTTTTTAAAAGGCTGCGCCTCGATTCCAAGCAGATATTCTCCTATTTAGTTGCCTCCGCCCCGACCTTTTGCTGGAAAACAAACCGAGCGCCGGAGTCGATTTCGCAAAGTGTAAGGATTGTGGGTGCAACAACGCGGGAAAGTAATGCGTATCCGATCCAAAACGAACTATTGAGCTTTTAGCCGGGCCGATTTTATGTTCAAAAAACATGACGCTTGCATTAAAGCTCTAGTTAAATTAGAAATTGTGACTGTGCAGCGTGAGTTGTAAATGTTGGCTGTGCAACCACAGAGTAGGTATTAGAATTGTGCACGTCGTGGCAAAAGAACATCTATATTGTCAGCTTAAGACATAAAGTTCCTACAAAATGTTTTTAAATTGTGTTTAGTACCGATAAAAACTGATTATATTTGCTTCATCAAGTACCACTTCTAGAGCGTAAATTACTAAGGATTTTACAAGTGACGCCGCACTTAAAAGCATTTATCAGATATCAATAAGAACTCCGTGGAAATAAGACGTCAATAAATAATAAATGTTTAATAAAAAAATAAAAAAGACACATTGAAGCTTTTTCTAGTCCAAAAAATTTGCTTAACGCGTATAAAGTGGTTATTCGATCCATTTCGTGCATAGTTTCTTAAAAATTACAAATTTTACCCATAAAGTGACATTTGAATGATGCTGTTTAGACGATTTAGTGCTGTTGCCAACAAAAACCTCTGCACAGGTATTACATTCTAATACACTTTACCTACTACCGTTAAAAAAGTCCTCCTTTTCTCCTACTAAACAACATGGGAAATATTAGGTACTTTTAATAATGAGATAACTACCTAGCAATATTAGTAACTTTTACATAGTATGACTGCAACAACCTTACAAAAAAAAATGTCAGACAATGTTACCGATATTAGACCAACAGATATGCTCAATTCTGTTATTGGGTTGTTATGCAGTGTAGGACGAGAGACCATTACTCAAGGTTATCTACTAGGGACTAGTCTATACTATCTACTTAAAAAATTGTTCGGCACTCTTCTTTATTATCCGCTTTAGAGAGAACCAGGCAGAAGCGTTACAACCCTGTTCAGACCAAAAAAGGATAAGAGACTTTTTGCCTCCGAAGTTAAACAAGAGGATCCAAGAGAAGTGACGGGTGGAATTTACGTCCTAATAACCAACTAAGAAACCTAGATAATAAGGAGAAATCTGGTCTATTTGCAACCTTTTGAACCCAGCAATATCACTGATACTGCCACTGAAGTCTTTGCTGAACAATGAACAGTGTGGACTCCAGCGCTGAATTATACAAAAAGCCAACAAATCATAATTAACCCCCATCACTTTATTTATTTGTCAAATTAAAACATTTCACCATGAATAAATAAACTACTAAGACGTCATTTACAGTGTCAACCAAGGTACTAATTATGTAATTCAAAAAATACTAAAGTAGTCCAGGTTTGTAATTACGAATAATTTTTATTCGGCATATACACGCCATCAAAAATAAACAGACCTTTGCTCTGGCATTATTGGGTGCATTTTAAAGGTTCAAATTAACACTATCAGCCAGGAAAACTTTTATTGATTCGTGATCTGAAGAGAACCTTTTTTTGGCGGCAGTCGTCACGAAAACGCTACAAAACCTCAGAGTGAGGTCAATCAAACTAAACGAACCGTGCACTAAAATGCATACATTGATGAAATAAATGTATGGAAATAATCTTGTTCCCGTCGTACACTTATGTTTTGAATGATCAAAAGTTAATTCTGCAAGTTTTTAAAAGCGCTCGCCCGAAGAGGTCTACTACATTCGGAAGATACAAAAAAAAAAACTAACCGAAAAACAGAATGTGACCTACTAAATACTGTAAAAAGGTTATACACACTACTGCTTTTTTGTGTTGTCCAAATTTTTATGATGATCTTTCAGATATCCAGTTTAATGATGATAAAGTTAGAGAAACAGTGCTTCTACAGAGCTGTTAGAATAGTTACATGGTTCAATTATTCTCTCCTTAAAACTAATATACCTAATGTGCAATACACTGCACGTGCAAAAAAGTTTAATGGAGCAATGCATACTAAAAGGATTGACATATGTTCTTTATGTATATATCTCTACCTGATTTCATTCCAGTAACAAAACAAAAATAAAAAAAAATCATATAAAGCAATCAATACAAAAAAGTACGCAATTATATTTTAATAATCAATAAAGCAAAAATATACTAAAAACAATTTTATGTAAACATGAAAGCTTACCCATTACCAAAAGCTAACTGAATTTCTAAAAGTTACAAAGTACACAAACATATAAATTCATCATTACTTTTCTATATGAAAAGTTAATGTAAAATTGCTGAATACATCATAACAAGCAAAAATGTAATACCCAAAAACCAAAGAGCGAAAAGTTATCAAAAGCAAAAGTATAATTACGTCCAAAATATTATAATGCCCATTGAATTAAAAAAATCCTTTAATGTTCAATCCTTGCATGGCTCGCTACCCGCAGGCACGGCCATTCTAGTAGTATTTACGCTTTTTGTGCTAAACGCGCATTGTACTTTTTCCGCACCGAAACTTTGCCCTTTTTAAGCAGAAATGTTACATTTGTGCCTTAGCTTGCGCATAAAGAAGTATCGTTATTTATGGTTTATGTACTTTTTCAACAAAATTTCAATTTTAGCTTTCAAAGTATCTAAAAACGGGTATTGGAAATTTGAACATTTTCAGGTTTAGATAGGTAATGTAGGTACTTCGATTGTAATCTATTTTCTTTTGCTATGCTATAGACAAATTCCTTTCTTTTTTTATTAGAATGTTTCTTTTCAATTGTGATTTCTTTACAATATTTGAAATAATCAACTTTTACTGGAAACTTGTACCTAAACAAAACTTTATACTCTCTTAAAGTTTAAGTTTCGTATTTTGTAAAAATATGTACTATACTCCCCCTTCACCATTTCTTTTATACCACAACGGTTTAAGAAATCTCATTTTCAATTATAACACAAGGATATTGAAATTTCGCCTTTCTTGTCAGTGATCACGTTTGTTGTTAGTTAAAAACAGGAGAGTAAATTAGAAAGGGACATGAGGCTACTACAACATTAAATAAAACAGATAAAATACACTAAATGTGATAAGACGAGAAACGATTTGGAAAACAGACTAAAAAACATTTAGAAGGCGATAAATCCCACAAATCGGTAATAAAAGTAAGGTACAAACGACTCTAATAAATAAACAGTATATCCGGCAGGGTGTTATTTTTAGGATCAGAGGGCTGTCATTATTGGTACAAAAACCTCAATACTACAATACAATGATAGTAATTCATATGAAACACTCGCACAGCATTAAAAATATAAGGCGATAATGCGTAATGACGCTTTCGGTAAGAAGAAAATTGAATTTTCCCAACCCCATCAAAGCTTGCCGCTCATTAACCCATTAATTGAATTTCCCACGTCCAAGACCAGCCCCCTAACAATGGCCCATCAAAGGGCCGTAAAGCTCCAAACGCCGGCAAGAATTAAAAACCGCCCGGCCGACAGCATGAAGCGCCCATAATCGCTAATTGCAGATTTTCTTGCAAGTGCTTCCAGACATCCGCCGCCACAGGACTGACTTGGAGCCGGCATAAAACTTAATGGGCCAGTGTTCGGAGCGCCTCCGGAATGGACGCGCCTGTGGAGCGGCGACCCCGTGCGCTGCAATGCACGATTTTGGCAAACTCGGCTGATGGCGATTCTGTTGCGTGGACGAACGCTAATCGTTTTCCGCGCCCCTGATGCAAAATTCATCGCCGTGGCTGCTACGGCTTTAATCGGGCGGTAAGTATGCGCATATTAAGCAGGGCGCACGCGATATGACGCTTTAACTAACTTAAATTTCTTAGGGGCATGACTAATGAATGTAATGACAAAGCATGTTTTCATAACATAATAGACATGTACGAAACTTCGTTCAAAACGCTATCGGAAGAATAATTTAGATATGTGTGATTCAAAATATAGTACATTTCAAACTATATGTAATCCCCGTAAACTTTTATAATAACATTTTCTTCTATCTATCTATATATTTGAACAGAACGTAAACAAAGAAATGTGACGTGATTTTAGGCGCTTAATTTATACGGGGAGGTTTGTGTTCCTGCATGCACGTGGGGACCCCTCCCATCCTTTGCCGAATGACCGGGCGCCGATTATCATTGCCGAACGCAAAAAGCGCGTCTGCCACCACAATTTGATTTGCTTCCGCCGAGCTGAGCTTCGATTGTAATGGACGTAAGAATACGCTGCTCATAAGAAATACGTATAATGCACGTAAGCCTTATGTAAACATTTGAAAGTTGCGTATGCCCAAAAATAGTAGCGGCAGCAATGTCCTTCCAGGCCTTTTGCATAACTATGTTATCTTTGTACCTGTTATCCCTTTTATGGTGTAGAAACAGATGCATATTTACTAAATTAATTAATAGTTTCATATCCGTTGTAAGTACGAAGCCAAAATGTCGACAACACTAAAGTTAGATTATGCAATTACAGAATCAAAACAAACATTCTGTTCCTGCTGTCAACATTAATCTAGGAAAAAATTAAAAATTACTGCAAATGAACGCAAGAAATACGTAAAGTTGAACCGATTTCAACTTTACATATTCTTATGTTTGAACGTAAAACGTAAAAATTACGAAAGTGAATTATGAACGAGCGGACAAGCTTTGCGCTGCTTGAAGTTTACGCATTACGTATTTATTATGGGCGGCTTATGCTTACGTTCATTATCAATTGGCGCTAAGTTAAATTGTTCCAACCGATCCAATTAAAATATGTTTCCACCTTGCAAAAATTTGAGGGAAGGCGGGTGAAGCAGTGTCAGCCTAAGATGCCAAAATTAACTTTTAACGGCAACCCTTGTAAAATAATATATGCGCTATTTAGAAACTCTAAAGGGTATTGTACTTGCCTAAAGTTATTCCAAACTTAACAATCCTACGAAATTTTATGGCGCGTTACCACCAACAAGTAAATCTGAAGGAAACTTTCCAAAGTTAAGCTGATTTTCAGTAAAAATCATTATAGGGATTGTTTAATAAGCACAGCAACTTGTTTCCACATCCTAATTTTAGCAACAAAAAATAAATGTATTATTATTATTTGTCATTCTAAAAAGTTGATATTTACTGCTCAAAATTAAAAATATTAGTTGTTCATTATCAATTATTTTTGTCCTAACTTCAATTAAATTTGGCCGCTATACGAATGAGTGATTGTTCAAAAAATTAAAAAGTCAATTAAGTACACGAAGCAAACAAAAGCGTAAAAAAGTGTATGGCTTCTATAAGTCTTGAAATATTCATTTAAAAACTAGTTTAGTAACATTCTCTAGTTAAAATCTTTCTTATTCTGTTCAACTGCCTAAATTACGCAGTAGCAAGAATTGGTAACTTTTTGTTATATTCATTTGTAAATGAAACTTTTATGTTTCAAAAATAGAACATGAAGAACGGCAAATAAACTGATATTATGTCATTTATTGAATTTTTCAGATAGCAAGATGTCATCATAAAAACTTCTATAAAAATTATTTGTTTTTGCCAAACGCATCAGTTAAGAGCTGTATGGATTTAGACTTGAAAATGCCATAAAAAATCCTAACCTGGCAAGTTTAATAATCTACCAGGGATGAACAAATAATATGTGCTCATGGAAGTTACACTAGATTTCGAAATAGGACAGATTTTAAGATAAAATTCCGAGAAACAACAAACGACAAAGGATATTTTAAGGATGAAAACCATGAACAGCACAGCCGATATTAAGTACATTAATGAAAAAATTCTACTCGTAGTCTCCGAATTCGAAGAACAAAAAAACAAACATGATATCAGTTTACGCTCCTGACATAGGAAAACCTAAATATAAAGATAGGAATTCTATGACACTCTAAGATCTAAAAGACACAATTAAAAACGTGATTATCGTTCCATTACAAGATTTGAATGGTTGAATGGGGAGTAATGTATTACCAAGCATAAAATAAAGGTTTAATGAAGCAGCAAATAACGACAGCGGGGAAGCTTTGATCAAGTTCTCCCCAATAAACGAATTACGAATTAATAAAACATTTTATGATTACCGCATATAACAGAAAGTGACGTCGTTGAATTTCAGAGGCCAGCAGTCTACACTTGATTATGTTATAAGCAACAAAGCAATACAGCTTAAATAGAATCTAGACGTACACGGTTTATCCGGAAAGTATCGAAAATAATTTTTATAGCCAATCAGAAGGGCTAGAGGGACGTGGTTTTCGGCGAGATGGATGGTCGGCGGGAGGTTTTAGGTAAAGAACGCGACTCGACTCGGTTGCCTCCGAGCCTTGAGACAGTGAAGATCGCGCTTCTTTTAAACCGTACTTTAGTGATGAGTCACGGACTCAATCCCAAATTTTGAGCAACGCTAAAAAAAATTGGCATCGAGACTGCAAAAAGAGTTGGTTGCGTCCGAAAACAAATCGCCAACATATGGACCCTTCACCACGACAACGCGCCTAGTTCATGAGGGAATTTTTGGCCAAGCCAACGTGGCAACGTTGCCCCAGCTGCCGCACAGCCCGGACTTGGCCCCGGTCGACTTCTTTATGTTTCCAAAACTCAAATTGAGCCTGAAAGCAACCCGTTTTGGTTCAGTGGAGAGGCTCCAAACCGCCGTGACCAAGGCCATAAACGGTATTTTAGTTTCCGCATTCTAGAAAGCCTTAAGAGCATGGCAGGATTACAGAAAAATCACCAAACTTTATAATGATAACAAATTAAATTACCACACATTTAAAGACCCCGAAAAGAACAATTTTTCAGTTATTATCCGAAACCTTCCGGTTTCAATTACTGATAAGAAAGTATTAGAAGAGTTAATAAACCTGAAATATCCTGTAACTAAAGTTATTCGTCTTTATAACAAGGACAGAAAGCCCATAACGCTATGCGCGGTGGACCTAGAAGACACCGCAATGGCAAAGGAAATTATAAACTTAAAGAAAATACAGTATAGTATCATTGAAGTGGAAGTAAGAAGAAATTCCCCAATATAAAAAATGTCAACTGTACGGACATACACGGAATTATTGCCAAATGGAGCCACGGTGCGTCAAGTGCACAAATAATCATGAATATAATAAATGCTCAAAAAAACCTACTGATCCCCCTCAATGCGTGAATTGCAAAGAACTGCATCCCGCGAACTTCAAAGGATGCAATTATTACCAGAAAGTTAGCCATCAATACAACCCTTCAAATTTAAGTCAAACTAGAGCACGAGCATGGATTTCAGCAGCCACAACAAAAGTAGCTGTAAGTCGAAATATCCAACAATCGAATTCCTATGAACAACAAGACTACAACAGATCTTTTCCCAAACTACCAACAAAACCTAGCGGAAATCAGGAAATAAAACATGAACAACAGGACCTTCTAACCAGTATTGTATCAAAAGTAATTGAGCTATTAATACCACACCTGAATAAAATTATGCCTTACCTAACAACACTAATACCATTACTTTCCTCTTATGAATCCAAATAAAAAATTTAAAATTAGTAATATAACAGTCCTAAATTGGAACGCTAATGGCATAAAGAGACAGCGCAGTATATTTATCGAGTTCTGTTTAGACATAACGTTGACGTGGCTTGCATCACCGAGACACATCTTAAAAATACAGAAATTTTTAAGTTACCAGGGTACAATGTATATAGGAGGGAAAGAGGAACGCAGACAGCATCGGGAGGAGTGGCAATTGCAATCAAACAAAAATTAGCTCACTACCAGTTACTGGATCTAAACCTTGAAAACCTAGAAACAGCAGCTGTTAATCTAATATTTAAAAATAAAACTAAAATCATACTTCATGCAGCTTATAAACAGCCCAATAAACGGGTTCTAGAAGAAGACATTTCAAAAATTTTCTGCACAAATAAACCAACATTGCTAATTGGGGATCTAAATTGCAAACAAAAATTCTGGGGATGTAGAGCTGATAACCCGAATGGTGCCAAGCTGAATCAAATACTGACGAACCACAACATACAAATATCAACCCCTCAAGAATATACTTACTACCCCTATAGAACAGATTATAAACCGGATATCTTGGATGTCGTTTTATTTAAAAACTTTCAAACACCTATCCACCAAACAGTTTTGAATGAACTTGATTCAGATCACCTACCGGTAACACTCCTTCTATAGCGAACTACTGCAGACACCCCTATTACCAAAATTAATTGAAGGCAAAATCAACTGGAATATGTTTCAACGAGAGCTTGACAAAAATATCAATGGAGACGGACCAGACGACCACATCTTAAAACGTTTTATAATCAGCTCACTCACCAAGTCAGGATAAAATTAGACAACTACAGATATAATTTATATAACAAATATATTGAAGAGTTCCAGCCAAGAGAAGCAACGATGTGGCAGGCTACCAAAAAATTATTAATGCAACCTAACATAATTCCCCCACTAACAGCCAACGGCAACACATATCCAATATCATGACAAAGACAAAGCTGATCTTCTAGCATCACACTTTGAAAAAGTATTTACACCCAATGACGCAAACACCGCACAAAAACAGCAACAAGAAGTAATTGAAACAAACAACAGTTTCAATAGTCAACACCCATAGAGAAAGAACCAACGTCGCCAGCAGAAATTCAGAAATTTATTTTAAAACTACCCAACAAAAAATCGCCAGGTCCAGATCAAATAACAAATAGTATATTAAAACAGCTCACCAAAAAATTATTAGCCATCCTAACAAATATATTTAACGCCTGCCTTCGAATAGGATACTTTCCTAACGAATGGAATCACATATTACCGTTCCATAAAAGTGGTAAACAGAAACACAGTCCGGAAAGTTACAGGCCCATAAGTTTAATTTCAACACTCTCTAAACTATTGGAAAAAGTTGTACATGAGAGGATCTAAAAACTAGTGAATGAACGTAATATCATACCTCATCATCAAATGAGATTTAAAAAAAAGCACTCGACAACACACCAGTTAATGAGAATTACCGAATTAATAGAGACAGGCTTTGAGAATAAGAAATACACTGTAGCAGCATTTATCGACCTACAAAATGCCTTCGACAAAGTCTGGTACCTAGGACTAAGGTATAAAATAATAAGACTGGGATTCCCAGACTATCTGATTAACGTAATTTCGTACTTCTTAAAAAAACAGAACATTCTCGGTGAGAGTGAATACTATCGTATCAAATAAAAGACCAATATTGGCGGGAGTACCTCAAGGTAGTATACTGGGACCACTCTCGTTCAATATTTACATGCGCGACCTGCAAACAAGTGACAATACTACCTTGGCTATGTTCGCGGATGATAATGCTATCTTAACACAAAGTGAAAACCTCCAAGTAGCAGTGAACTATCTACAAAGTGCCCTAGATGAGATGCACAACTGGTTTAACAACTGGAAAATTAAACTCAACCTAACAAAGACACAGACAAAAATCTTTACCCTAAAACAAATAAAGAACTTACCAATCATAAAATTAAACCAAAATAAGATTGAGTGGAACAACAAGGATTCAGCAATCAAATATTTGGGCGTCTACTTAGACACCAGACTAGGATGGGCTTCCATGTGAACAAAAAACTAAGTGAGTGCTATGCCAGGCTGGGTATCCTATACCCGCTGATAAATCGAAAATCACATTTGCGTGTAGAGTGCACTATGCTAATATATAAAACAATACTGAGACCTATTTTAACATATGCATGTATGGATGCATATGCATCTAATACACATCACAGAAAATTATAAGTTCTGCAAAACAAAGTTGCTCGAATTTCAGTGAATGCGCCATGGTTTGTGCGGAATGACCAAATTCACAAAGAACTAAATTTACCGCCTCTACTCGATCACATAAATAAACAGTGCAACAAATTCTTTGATAATATAAGTGAATGCCACAGTGCAATGACGTATAAGCTTGGTCTAAAAGGTAAACATAAAAGATAAAAAGAAGACTCACAGGACTTATGTCAATAAATACATAACATTCATAAACAAGCAATATATGTATTAAATCAAATAAGTGTACAATGTAATATATGAGGAATGTAACCCTCACAATGTTAGTATAAGTTAAGAATTAAGACTAACAACCGAAGCATGTGTAGCAAAATCAATGCTGAGCTGATTAAACTATAATAAATAAAAAAAATAATTTTGATTATCAAAACTTACCAACTCTCTTTAGTTCCTTCAACGAACAAGGCCATATGGAACAATAAAAGTTTTAGTTTTTAAAATAAACAGTTAATTACCCTCAGCTGAGTAGATTTATTTATTCATATTAGATTTGTATTAATTTTACAAAATCATAATCTGGCGCTCGTCCAAGGCGGGGTGGTTGCAGTCACCCTGAATCAGAGATGGTACGCACAACCGGGCACAGATGGTAAACATATGAGAGCCTCAACCTGGCCATGCTCCCCGCGGAGTGTCGAACCTCGCCATTATAACCTGACGTTTTTATAACCGTAGTAAATACAACACAAATTTTAATAACACTCATATTTAAGTGTTGTAGTTAATATCAATATTACAAATTATTTAATAATACCTTAGAAAAAGTCATTCCATTGATCCCTATTATGCTCATTCATTTAAATTATCTTTATTGCCTCTTTTATTCTTCTAATATAAAGTAAAAATTACATTCCTACTTCTTAGTAAATTCAGCAAAGTTACTGTAACATCACTCTGTAGTTAATAACCACACCACATGTAAGCTAAAACAAATGGTTCACTTGATATCGGCGCTCCCAGCACATCAAACTTCATGCGTCTTCAAAAGCGGGTTCCGATCAATAAAGACAGCGAAAATATTATCAAAACATCGGGCCTCTCTCATTCCGATAAATAAGGGCTCACATACGCCAACGCTCGGGATATTTTCGATAAACACCGCAATTCCCGGACTTTATTGCTCCCCGAACATAAATATATATAATTTCGTTAGCAATATGTTCCGCGTTTCATTTATTGTTAGTTTATTGCTCGCAGAAGGCAAATATTTTAGAAATCTGCTCGGCCCGAGCACCTTCTGTGCATGACTTGTGTGCAAATTTGAATTTTTCAAAGTGTAATTGAAGTTCTTACAAAAATCACAAGGGATAATTGCTATAAGTTATTTAACAATTGAACAGAATCTTAACTATGGGAATATCCATATTACCAGTATATGACATAAATCACCCTTTTAATGTTTCTATACAAAAATAAAAATTTCTCATTGCTACATTAAATGATATATTATACAAATTACAAGAGTATGGCACCTGGTTCAGCATTACAAATTTAATACAAACTATAAATGTGCCATTTAGTTTAGCATTTTGAGCGATGCTACCCTTATTAAGATACATTTAGAAGATTTCAGCAACAGGCATATTAGGCTAGTAAAAAGAAATAAATGCTTGTTTAAAAATATCCTTGTCAATAGAGGAGCGGGTTATTATTCAGTATAAAGGAAGCGATAAACAATTTGCGCTACAAAAAGAAGAAAAACCATGCAGTATTAGAGCCGAGTACTTATACCAAAGAGTTTCGAGGAGTTCAAACGCATCAGAACACAAAAACGCAGCAAAACAATTAAACTTATACGATAGGCTATCCAGCAGTTCTGATCGTCAGATCCTATCAGATTAATCAATCGTTCGCCACAAATCTAAAACAGATAAAAGTAGATCAGATCATGAGTATAGCGTGATTGTAATTCACCACAATAAAAACAACGTAGTTTTAACAACGACCAGTGCATATCAACTGTCGATGACACAACCAACGATCAGGTCTATTCGAATGGTTTCATAGACCCAGCAGAATACGTGGAGTACAGTGCAATAGACAAAACCAAAAAGCTAGAGACACGTACGAAGGTCCCGATCAGCTGAAGAAGAAGAAACGCAATTGCAGTTTATAACAAGAGGTACAGATTGAATCTTTACTACCGCCACGGTCCGATGGCAAGAGAAATGAATCGTCCGAAAAGACATCTTGTCAAACCTCTTCTAATAAAGGGAGGAAGGTCAAGAAGAGCAAGTTTAAGTTACGGGCGTAGCTAGTAAAATCTAATAAAAAGTTTAAGGGAGCAAATAACGCCCCGAAGAAGATAAAACCAACGCAAACATCGTCTAGCTTATCAAAAAGGTGTGGAGAGAAAAAAAACAAATCTCTAGAACCCAACAGGGCCATTGTGTATCACACAGTGGACTACAAAAGTACTAAAAGACAAATTAGAAAGGACAAAAATGACACTCAAATGCTGCAAGAGCTGCAGAAGATACCGAAGGTGCGAAGATTATGCTTTAGGAAAAGCTGCAATACAACAAAATGGCCTTCAATAAGCAAGTGGCAGACTCGAAGAGATTTCCAAAGAGAAGGAAGAGCTTCTAGAAATGCGCTCAGCAAAACCACTAAACCTCGATAAACTTTCCAATCATTACCAGCCAACCATCTCTCTTCAAGTAATATCGACACCATCACTACATCAGATCATCAACCAATCACGCACCCTCCGGTCAAAGGACTCCAGGCATCAAGACAATCGACCAGATCATCGATGACCTGCTGGAGTCCCAGCAAAAGGTGGATGAGTTGATCGAGAAGTTCAACGAGTTCTAAACCAACAACGGCGTCGTGCTGTGCAAAAAGAGGAGGCCGCCGCCGACACCCTCATCAAGCAAGCCGTGAGAGAGTCTAATGAGCTGGCTTGTATAATAAATTCTCTCGCCAGTCTGTAAAATATGGGGAAGTAAGCATAATAATGCAAAGTGTTATTTGATATGGTGGTAGATCACATTCAATTTTGTGTGATGTTACCACAAATACCACCAAATGCATTAAAATTTTGAGTAGTGAATTTCTTCCTGCCTTCAATAATAACATATTAATTAAAAGAACTCTTGTTTTCACGGGGCATAAAACCCTTTGCTATCAACCGCTTACAACCACCGCGTGGAATCAGGAACAATAAATTTCATTTTAGTCCTGGTTGAACAGTTTCCAAACATAAATTTGATTGAAAACCTGTAACACATTATTCAACAAAACTTAAGTAATAAGAGGGTAAGAGGCCATTTCAAAGAAGAGCAAAGAATACGGGTAATGTTCAAAACCAAATATATTAAAATAAACCTGAGAATGTATTTGAAATTTAAGACAAATATTTGTACATTTTAAATGACATTATTCAGAGTTGCAATAAAAAAAGTTTATCTGAATGTTGGCAAATAAAAATCATGTAAATATCCAAATTAACGTAAAAAATCATCTTAAAATGTTATCAAAAAAGTGTTACGAGAAAATGTAGAACGAGACTTGACGAAAACAAATGTAAAAGTAGTCAATGTAATGTTAACTGTAGATCAAATAAGGGAAAGTAAATTGAGCAGGTCAAAATGTAAATGCAACCAAACAATATTATATTTTACGATGAAAATATACACATGCCAATTTACACACAAAATCCACAGCTAACACTCTTGTTCCCCACCCTCAAAGTAAATATTTCTTACCATCCTAACAGATATATTACAAACACAAATAATTCATTGCAATGCAAAACCTAACCCAGTTCTTTTACATCCAGTACAAAGAATGTAAAGAAATCAATTATAAACAACAAATTATGAAAGACATCCCTGTAAGCGATTTACTAAGCAAATTAAATTGCGGAATTACTGATTAAATTCTTTAGAGACCAAACCAGGACTATAACGATAAAAACGTTGACGACAACAGAAAAACTGCTAAACCATCACACATCTCCATAGATGGGGCCAAGTATATCAAACCTCTAATAGATATACTATAAAACATAGCTAAAAATGATGACACATTTAAGACCCTGCAGAATGAATAAGTCAAATTACAACCAGTGTCAACCACAAGTTACAAGTCTATTATAAAAATTTCACACCTATCTAGTCTTTTACGAGTAGGTTTACCCAATATGCATCCCCCAACAGATCTAGCGCTATTAAATAAAAAACTATAGAATCGTGGGTGTAAAGTAATAAATATAACAAACTAAAAACAAAGCTCTAACAATAAATCTAACTGTATTATAACAAATTCTGTAAATACAGTTATAAAACTTAAACCCCCATATATTCTAAGATGCTCATACGGATACACTCAAAGATACTGCTATGGACAACCGCAATACGTAAAAATGCGCAGGTATTCACGACACCAAAGCATGTGAGAGAAAAGGGCGCGGAAATAATGTTAAATACGTTTTGTGTAAAATCACTCTGCTAATTATAAGAGTTTCCCGATCTACAAAGACTAAAAAAACCATTCAACGTTGAGATAAGAAACAATTGTTTAAAAACAGATCAAAATTCAACAAAAATCTATAAACTTATTTTGTTCATAAATCTTCATTGCCTGCCTTTCTCCTTTCTCAACAAGTTTTAGTAACCAATGGTCTTGTAAACGTATTAATAAAAATTATTAAGAAAATGGAAACCCTATTGAATACTCTCACCGCGTTGATAAGTGCTGTAACGAACAACGCATTTAAAATAGCAAAATGGAACATTAATGATTTACCTGGGCATATTCAAGAAATAAGTGCTTATAAACCACCATATTGACGTAATGTTTACCTGAGAAACTCACGCTACATTAAAGGACCACTTCAAAATTCCCAGTACACCGTTTATGATACAAAGTACCTTGGCAAAAGGACCAGAGGTGGTAGCGTTCTAGTCAATAAGATTAATCAAAAGATTATGAACTACTAATATATTCTCCACCTCATCTGCAAACAACCAGCATAGTAGTTAAAGATAGTAATAGCAAAATTATAGTGTCTGCTTTAATAGAGGATCGACCGTAAATGCATGTTTCCTTGCAGGGTCGAAAGAAAATACTGGACAACAAATGATAAAGCAAAGGTAAACACATTTACATAGTAGCTCATAAATGTCTTTAAAATTTTTTTCCTCTTAACTTTACAGAAGATCAAGAAGACTCTAATTGAAATATCCAAATTCATCCAAAATGACCTAAGCATCAACAAATCACCTGGTTTCGACTTAATTTCTGAAAAGATTCTAAAATAACTTCCAGGAGAAGAGATTAGACTAATCACAGTGATTTTCACGTTATTATCCGGCTCAGTGGAAGGTAGCCTGAGTTATCGCAATTCCAAAATCCAATAAACCAACAATTGATGTAGCTTCATAAAGACTATTAACATGGTACCAACGTTTGTAATAGTATTCGAACTAATACTTAAACAACACAGCACGGTTGAGTATATCGAATTGCCATCAAATTAAACATAACTAAAAGATTTTGTTCGGCTGCATTCATCGACATGACTCAGATCTTCGACAAAATACGGCTAATAGACCTATTACAGAAAATCAAACAATGCTTGTCCCATAGTTACTATATTGTAATCGAAACATCCACTGCTCCTTTGTTAACTTTCCAATCAGGGGTTCATCGGGGTAAGGTACTCGGATTAGTTTTGTACTTGATATATACTGCCCATGTACCGATCATTAGAAGTGTAATACTCGCAAACTTCGCAATAATGGCCTCTTATCACGATCCAATATTAGCTTTAAGATACGTACAGCAGCACTTGCACCAGAAAGATGGATAAAAATGTAACGTATCTGAGCTAATATGTAAGAATCTGTACATGTAACTTATATAACCAAGAAAGGCTCGTGTTCACTAGTAACCCAAAACTAGTAACCCAAAAGAACGAAATTAAATGCCTAGGATTACACCTCAACGGCGCCTAACCTCAGGCGCGTATATATGGTACAAGAGACTACACTTAGGTCAACCTTGCCAGAATACACCGATACCAATCTAAAGTGCTGAGAACAATAACAAACGCACCATGGTTCGTACCTAGCCAGGCAATCCATCCAAATCTCTGAGCACATATCAAAACAGTGTCAAAAGCCATTTCAAAATTTTAGCAGTAGAACTCCTTACTAAACAACCGCTGGTCCTCCCACAACGATTTTCAGACATATGCTAATTCAAAGTTAGATATGACATATTATATACAACGGATTACCGTTAGGCAAACCTGCTCTACACTTTTATCGCATAAATATGCCTATTACTTAATCTCTTTCTAAACAGTATGTTAATTAACTTGAATCCAATAAATAAAACACGCGTACATGCAATAAATACATAGCTACCAAAAAAATATTTTCTATCTTTGAATGATAACACAGCTCCACAAAAATAGTTCGAAAAATAGTGCCATAACCCAGACCAGTCTTACTATACGTTTTTAGGGTCACCGAATCCAAATCCGAAGTCAGTTTTGCTCCATCACGTCAGGATTTTTATAATTTTAAAAATTAAGCCCAAAAACGCCATAACTCGGGAAATCATTAATCCTCGGGAATTTTAATCCCAAAAACCCCATAACCTGAAAACAGAGATGCGCATCTCTGATGCCGGAAAACCGCAGTAAATGGGCTGTTGGTCAAAGTATCGTAAATTCCCATCATCTTTAACCCCTTTTTTACGCCAAAAGGAAAGAAGGTGCTAAGAATTACTGGGTCGGCCTGGGCTGCCATAAAACAACTCTTTAAATAGGAATTTATAAGATTTTTAGCAAATAATAATAAGGCATATAAATTGAAAAACAAATTAGAGAAAATTAAGTACGATGTTATAGGATTGAGTGAAATCAGAAGAATATATTACCTTAAAATAGGTAAATAATTTGATGTACAAAGGAGAAACTTATAGTATTTTGGCCTTAATTATTAAATGTATAACTCCATACATCATTCAAAGCTATAAATATAAATATAAATAATACAAGTTTATGCCTCAACTGGTACACATACAGATGAAGAAATAGAACTGTTTTATGAGGAACTGAGAAACGCAATCTACGACCAACTTACAACGTTTAAAATCATAATGAGCGACTTCAATGCGAAAGTCTGTAAAACGCAAATAGGAGATTATGGCTTTGGTCATCGAAACGAATGAAGAGAAGTATTAATAAACTTTATGAATAAATTTAGATTATATATGATGACCTTATTCTTCAAAAAGAGTAAAAATTGAAAATAGACATGGATCGCCCCAATCAGAATCACGAAAGATAAAATCGATTACATCTTAAGGCACTATAAAAATATTGTGCAAGATGTTACAGTACTAAATAGTTTTGACACTGAAAGTAACCACAGAATGGCCAGATCAAAGTTAGTAACAGAAATTAGAGAAACAAAAACTACATTTAAAAAAACATAAGAATAGCATATGAAATATTAAAAGAAATAGGTAAAGATTTTAAAACAACCATAAAAGAAAACTAGAAATGCAACAAATAAACGAGGAATTCCCAATAGACATTGACCAACTTAACAAAGAAATAACATCTATAATAAAAAAAATCTATAAAAGAATTAACTAAAGGAAAAAATAAACCTAAAAAACATCAAATAAATGCAAACATTACAAAACTAATAGGAAAAGAAGAACACTAACCAAACAGCATAAAAAGGAGACGATTGAATACATGGAGATTAATGAAATAATACGAAGAAGAATAAGAAAATTTAGAAGAATACAGCAAGATAAACTAATAAATAAAACAGTAGAAAAAAGCAAAATTATGAAGTGCTCTAAGCCAAATTTAGGACAAAAACGTATACATTCTTATAAATACCGAGGGGGAGATTGTAACAAACAGGGAACAAATATTAAAGACCGTTGAGGAATACTACACCGACTTATATGAATCCAAAGTAAAAGAAGATATAAATGAACAAAATAACCCAGCACGAGAAATAAGAAATGTTAATAATAATAATTATATTAACAATAATAATTAATAATCTTCGGTATGCAAATGATATAGTAATGATAACAAAAACTAATGACTTAAGTGAAGTGAATTAAATGAAGAATAAAAAAGATGGGATTAGAGATGAACCTAGATAAGACCAAAGTAATGTTTAAATAGGGAGATAACATACATCTAGAAAACAAATAAATAGACACAGTAGAAGGATACTTACATTTAGGACAAAAAATCGTATTAACAAGAGAAAATTGAATCGTAGAGATAAAGAGTAAACCAGGCATCGGCGGCAGTTGGAAAGTTAAATTTTATAATGAAAAATAAAAAGATTTCCATATATTTAAATACAGAAGTATTCAATACGTACATTTTATCTGTGATGTGCTATGGAGCGGAAAATTGGACAATAACACAACGAAATATAAACATCTTAAGAGTAACACAGCTCACAGTAGAAAAAAACAGTGCTGGAAATAACATTAAAAGTTAGAAAATCTAATAACTAGATAAGACAAGTAAAG
The DNA here is from genome assembly GCA_036346155.1 of Sinelater perroti. Taxonomy (NCBI): domain Eukaryota; kingdom Metazoa; phylum Arthropoda; class Insecta; order Coleoptera; family Elateridae; genus Sinelater; species Sinelater perroti. The sequence goes on from JARFIY010000046.1 coordinate 17,709,321, forward strand.
CCGTAAAACTGAAATGGATATATGCAGGACATATGGCGAGAAGCGATTCAGATAGATGGGACAAAGCTGTATTAATACTGATACTTTACATTTTAAAAGACCTAGGGGTAGACCACTTATGCGTTGAGTAGACGACCTCAAATTAATACCAAGTTTTAAATGGGCCAGCAAGCAAACAACCGAGAACGATGGGGAGAGATTGAAGAGGCGTATGTTCAAAAATAGACGTGAAGCGTTATGGAAGAAGAAGAAGATGACACATACGCGCACAATCTCATTACCCAAGATTATAACTTCAATCTCAATGCAACCACTGGCTGTTGCTTATTTTAAAGAAAAGTGACAAATTTGTATCTTCTACAAAAGACCACGCCCACTTTTCTGATATATTTGTTAGTATTTCATTTCATGACGTCACAAGGTTAAAAAAATTAACGCAAACTCAATAAAATACTAAATAGACTATTTGTTTCTTAAATATGGCTAGAAAAAGTACGGCCCGTGCATTGAAACAGAGTTGACGTGTGCGAGCCAATTTTTACCTGCGATATCGCCGCGCCCGAGTCGCAGTCTTAAGGTCAGGCGTACTTATTTATTTAATAATTTAATACCCATGTAATCAACTTTAATATTGATGTTTCCCACTGGAAATGGGAATAATCCGCCATCACAAAATAACTCCAATATGTATCAACAATATGGTTACCCACCCTCCTATCAACAGCAACAGTATACTGTAAGTAACAGTATACATTCAACACCACCACTCTTCGAACAAGCACCATTAAAGCAGTATGCAGTGCCATCAATCCCACCGTATTATACAATTCCCGTAATGCAATATCCAAGGTTGTCTCAAGTGCAATTACCTTCCCCGCAAACCTTGCCGCAAAATAATCAAATAGAAAAAGACCAGCAAGAAATTTTAAGTAATGTCGGCGAAGACGAAAACATGGCTGATAATAATAACACTTGGCAAGTGGTTACTGGCAATAAAAGGAAAAGACGGAAATATAACCCACAATTAACTCAAACATTCAACTTAACACAAACAAACCAATACTCTACGTTAACAGAGGAAACAGATGTACCAGGGCTAGCATCAACACTAATACTACTGGTCAAACTGTTCAACTGCCAAAACCACCGCCAATCTTTGTTCAAGGTGTCGAAAACTATCAACAAATGGTAGCTAGCATCACGCACATAGTCGAAAAGGAACAATATACCTCTAAATGTATGGCCAATAATGTCGTTAAAATCAATGTTCACACGCCTGACTCATACAGGAAATTGACCGCCCATTTTTTAGATACCAACGTTATATTTCACACATATCAAAACAAGCAGGAGAGGGCGTATAGAGTAGTTGTACGGCATCTACACCCCACAATCCCGATAAATGTAATAATAGCAGAATTGGCAGCAAAAAATCATAAAGTTCGAAATATTAGCAACATCAAACACAAACAAACTAAAGAAGCCCTGCCGTTATTCTTCGTGGACTTATAGATATTTATAAATTGCAGTATCTGCAGAACATAAAGATAACGGTTGAACCACCTAAGCAAAATAAAAATATAGTACAATGTACAAGATGTCAAAACTTTAACCACACGAAATCATACTGCAATCGCCCATATGCGTGTGTCAAATGCAGCGGTAACGGTAATGATACAAGAACGTGCACCAAAAATAGGGATACGCCGCCAACGTGTATCTTATGCAATGGACCACATCCTGCCAACTACAAAGGATGTATGGTCTATAGAGAATTACAAAACAAGACCTACCCAAATACACAGCAACCAAATAAACAACCTGCACAGTATAAGCCAGATATAAGAAATTTTCCTCCTCTGCCAAAACCTAATGTTTACGCTGATATGCCGATGCATACCTATAGCCACGTTACAGCAAATAACAGACTCATCTAATGACCTCACCTCGCACAATTCCTTGCCGAGTTTAAGGAATGTTCAATCAACTGCTACAACAAAATAGCATGATCCTCAACATGCTCACAACAGTAATTGCCAAATTAGTTAAATAATGTCTAAATTCATACGTATTGTATTATGGAATGCCAACGGCCTCAATCTAAAAATTGAGGTAGAAGTCTTCCTTCAAATGAACAAAATTGATGTACTACTCATAAGTGAAACACACTTTACAACAAGAACGTTTATAAAAATACCTCAGTACAGCATCTACCACACTGTACACCCAGATAATACAGCCCATGGTGGCGCAGCTATTATTATTCGAAACTCGATAGTTCATCATGAATTACCAAAATACGAAGAACCGTTCCTGCAAGCTGCCGTTATCGAAATCAGTAAACTTCCTAGCCCAATCACACTAGCCGCTTATATTGCCCTCCAAGACATAGACTAACCACGAACATACTACAACCATTCTTCAACACCCTTGGAGGGAGATTTATAGTAGGTGGCGACTTTAATTGTAAACATACAAGGTGGGGGTCTCGATTAATAACTACAAGGGGTAGTGAACTTGAAAAAAATCTTACTAACAACAATTACATGCATTTATCAACCGGTACTCCAACATACTGGCCGACCGACGTGAACAAGATTCCAGGTTTATTAGATTTTTATATAGCCTCGGGCATTTCAAGAAATTATGTGGACGTCACTCCTAGTTTCGATCTATCTTCGGACCACAGCCCTGTGTTAGCTGTCATTAGCGCTACAGTTATCCAAAAGCAGCCTAAGCCAGTACTCTGCAATAGACGAACTGACTGGGACAAATTTAAAGTACACGCCCACCGACATATAAATATTAATATAAGCTTAAAAACACCGAAAGAAATAGAGATCGCAGTTAATCAATTTGTAACAATAGTCCAAGAGGCAGCCTGGAATGCTACACCAATGAATATCCAGAAAATCGAGTCATTTAATGTTTCTAGAGATATAAGTGAATTAATAAAAGAAAAAAGGAGAGCAAGGTCAATCTGGCAACGTACACACAACGTTAATGATAAAACCACATACAATCGACTTACTAATAAACTTAGGAAGAAGATGTTAGAGGCGCGTAATGAAACATTCCATAACTACATAATCAACTTATCCAAAGAAGATCACAGTATATGGAAAGCCACTAAAGGATTTAAGAGACCCCAACAACAAGTCCCGCCGTTACGCAAAAACGATGGCTCCTGGGCAAGATCAGACAAAGAAAAAGTTGAACTTTTTGCCCAACATCTGGCAGACGTATTCACACCTCACTCTAATGAAATTGATGAAGATGTTAACAACTTTCTCGAAGCACCACTACAACTATCACCCCCTATAAAAAAATTCACAATTGGTGAATTACAAAATGAGATAAAATGGTTAAATAATAAGAAAGCGCCGGGCTATGACTTAAACAATTACCACGACAAGGAGAACAATTCTTATTGGCACTCTTTAATGCAATCCTACGCTTAACATACTGGCCCTTACAATTAAAGTTTGCACAGGTCATCCTAATATTAAAACCTATCAAACCACCAAATGAAGCTCAGTCTTATCGCCCAATTAGTCTACTGCCTGTCGTGTCAAAACTCCTAGAAAAATTAATATTAAAGCGAATAAACGAAAATAGTCTACTTAAAGAATGGATTCCAATTCACCAGTTTGGATTTTGCAAAGGACACTTGACCATAGAGCAATGCCACCGAATAAGCAATATTATTCAGCAATCATTTCATAGTAAGAAATATTGCTCTGCTGTATTTTTAGATGTGCGGCAAGCGTTTGACCGTGTTTGGCACAATGGGCTACTATTTAAAATTAAACACATCTTTCCACATCAATACTATCTCCTGCTTAAATCTTATCTAACTAATCGACACTTTCAAACCAAAGTTGGTATGGAATATTCACAACTGTATCCAATCACGGCTGGTGTTCCCCAAGGAAGTGTGTTGGGGCCACTCTTATATCTGATTTTTACTGCAGATATACCGACGACACCAACCATAACATTGGGGACATTTGCAGATGACACTGCAATGCTGGCATGTCATGAAGATCCACAAATCACAACTAATATCTTGCAAGAGGCACTAAGTACAATAGAGGGTTGGCTGGAAAAATGGAGAATTAAGGTCAATGAGACGAAGTCCAATCATATAACATTTACCACAAGACGATCACAATGCCCACCTGTAAGCTTGAATAACGTACCCATCCCGCAAGCAAATGCAATTAGATACTTAGGTCTCCATATGGACACAAGATTAACGTGGAAACCACATATAATAAAAGAACGCAAAGAAATGGACATCAAAATTAAAAAAATGTATTGGCTAATAGGAAGAAACTCTCAACAGAAAACAAATTACTGGTGTACAAATCTATCATACGACCAATATGGACATATGGCTGTGAACTCTGGGGTTGCGCCAGCTACTCAAATATTGACATAATACAACGTTTCCAGTCTAAGACATTAAGAAGTATATTCAATGCTCCCTGGTATGTTTCAAACCGTATCCTCCACTTTGACTCCAACGTACAATATGTGCGGGACATAATCAGACAACGGGCTACAAGCCACCATGCTCGGCTAGTGGGACACACTAATAACGAGATTACACCGCTAACACAGCAGCCAGTAATGAGACGACTTAAACGGAAGTGGTCATGGGACTTGACAGAATAAAGAAATCATTTACACCATCCCCTAAGCCTTCAAATGGAGGTAACGAGACTGCACCACTGGGTGCACCTCTCTTCAAATCTATTCCAAACTTAAAAATATGGCTAGAATTGCAATTTAACGAAACACAGTGGCCTTTCTAAAAATGCGCTCACCTAGGTTACGGGTTAGTTTATTTAGTTTTTATTTAATACTTGAAGTAAATTTACAGGTACACATACAATTGACAGGATACTAACTTGGAAACTAAATGATCAGTAAAACTAACCGCCGTAAACCGACTTCAGAGACTAACTGTAGGAGACTAACAACGGTTAAAGCGTTTTAAAGGCTGAAATATTTAGAAAGGCGTTTTATCTAACAGTTAACTAAGACAGAAAAAACACGCCATCCATAGGGCACAATAATGTCTTTGCACGACGATCAAGCGAATCAGCTTCAAATTCTAGTCACAACAAACTACAGAAAAAACTACTAACATTAGCAAATAAAAAGAAAATGATTTTTTCCGACATTATCTTACTGAACAATAAACTCTGTTAAGTCACAGTAGAGCTACTATTTTAAAGATCTGCTAATAACTTTTTTATTTCAACAGATGGAATGCAATTGGAAGATAGATGACAAATGTTTATAAAAAAATCTTAATCTCTTTCTATAGTCAAAAAAAATTAATTAGTAATCATAATTAGAACAAAAACACTATGTTGCTAACCTTATCAGAACGTACTTATCGGAAAATTTTCAGTTTCCAAATCTGAAATAATTTACATTACATTTCAGAGTAATCTTAGGATGATTTAAATTGCTAGATTATAGATGCTACTGTAGTCTTTATCGTTAACTGACTTGGATACTGCCTTTAGTAATGGAAAACTAAACGCATGGCTGGCTCATATAGCAGGCAAAAGTAAAAAAGAGAAATCAAAAAAGTCTTTGTCTTCTTTAAAAAAGCATCAACTGTCTGCTTTAACATTCTCCACTAAGAGAAGTTTTAGAGTTGTTAGATAATTTTTATTTAGTGAGTTATTATAGGATAAGTAGATATCCCAGATGACATATTGTAGCTCCGATGAACTAATATTCTTGTCACTGAGTATCTTTCTCACAAAAGCTTCAATGAATAATTTTTTTTAAAGATCACAAGATTGGGTAGATTTTCAAGAAGTGCGATTTCTTCAAATATATTAAAACAAGCAAAACTGATAACAGTAATGGCAAAACTCGTTAAGAACTTTAACTACGAATGATAAAAAAGGGGGATAATCTATTTACTACCCTTCAAGTTTACAAGTGAGTTTCATAATGTAATTAAAAAAATTGCTAACGATAAGTCTTATGATACTAGTTCTTGGGTCTAGTTAATATAAGAATGAGGGTCTCAGTTTCCTTATTAAACGACCTTACTCTATATCTACAAGATATTGCTTTGATGGCTCCGGACGAACGATAGACTTCGAATTCATTCGGATTTATTCAAGTTTGATGGAATATTAAATGAAAGCGGCCTTCCCTGCCAGCGTAATACCCGAAGAACATGATAAAGTGGAAGCATTTGGCCAAATCGACAGCACATAAATTTTTACATTGCAAATGCGCGTATCATTCCCATCTTTAGCGGACGACCTGATTGCAATGCAAATGGCGATTACATATCCGGATTACGCGCCGTACGTATCGAAATCTAATAAAATTCCTCCCTGTAAAGGCTACAGATTTCCGACACCGCAGCGGTTAAATTCGCTCCGGGCGCGCCGCTATTATAAAGTAAACGTCACCAAAACCTGGAAATGCGAATTCGGATTAGTCAAATTTATGTAAAACGCACTTAGCCTCACGTTTCAGGTTCGGCTGCCGCAGCGAGGGCGCGGGGCTTACACCCAAGCAGCGAAGTAAACGCCCTAACTTCAAACAAATTACTTCAAGTCCCTTTTAGCAACTGTATTTTATTAGCGCACTGCAGAACGCCCGTCAAATATATCGGTTCAGCCGCCTTCAAACCGTCATTTCCTAATTATCCGCGCTTGCATGCGGAACAGCGAGAGACCTCCACCCGGGGCAGATATATGACTTCCGCCGGCCGATTTTAGCAAATGCAGAGTTGCGGAATCGGAAAAATGCAGATTCATCACTGGGGAGGAAAGCGCCATATTGTATCTGCAATTTTTGCCAGTTGTAATGCATAAAAATTGCACGTCACTCAAATGGATGCCGATCTGAGGGAAAATAAAACACCGAATTAGGGCGCAAGCGAAAGCCGGCCGAAAATGGGACTCGGCTGCATTGTGTGCTGTGATTAAATACATGCCCGCGTCGCTCGGTTTGAAAAAACGGCGGCCATATATTTCACTTTTCCTCCCGGCATTGGAAACGGCATTGATTGCGGTTCAAGCAGCAATAATTCATAATCTTCAGAATTTCTTGCGCGGATCGAGCAGGCCTTGTACAAACAACTGCAGAAGCAGCAGTTCGCAGTTAGTAGCACAACTTCAGCAGCTGCATACCCAAGGTATGCTAATCTAAACAGATATACCTAAGTAGACTGCAAACAGGTAGAGAACTAAACTGAAGTTACAGACAAGCCTACAAACTGCATTAATTTTAGCACGCCGCTCCAACGTTTCCGTGACCAGAAATTAACAGAAAGGAAACAATCGGTAATTACAAGGCAACTGCTTTAACTAATAAACGAGTAAAAACACACAGTGGTTGACAGGGGATAATTAAGGTTTTTGCTGTCCTAAACTTCCCTCAAATTTTTGCATGTTTGGGACATTTTCGTTACATACGTACACTACAATACAATGTTTACATACATTTACACATTAATGTGGAAAATAACAACTAATGTTGATTTTATTAAAAAAAATATTTTCCTGCATTTAAAATTACCAAACCTTTGGACTGGTCATCAAACAAAAGACTATAGAAACTCACTCTCGATAAATAACAGTGCAAGGCCCGCCATTTTATCTTGTTTTAACACTGATCTCAAAAGCTTTTAACTCTCTTAAGAGCTGAAAAAAATCGTTCTCCAATACACTGAGTAATTATTAATTGCAAATTCCATGCTTCGAAAAAACTTTAGTGCAACGACATTATTTCACGTCCCATGACTTCAAAAATACGAAGAGGTTTTGTAGTTCGGTTCCAATTGTCTTTTTGGTTTGTTTATACTTTTATTAATTCTTGGCGAATGTTTTATCCAAATCAGAAGCATACTTTTCCAATAGCTGATTTGTCTTCAAACGTATTTTGTCATTTTTCATTCAAGTGATTTCCATAGAGATCCAAAATTCTTACACCGCATGTTTCTAAAAGAATGTTCTTGTAAAGTTTCGAAAAGTAAGTGGAAGACTTCGAGCAGAAAGTACAGACAAAACAAAGGTCGTTATTATGTACAATACTTTAGAAGTGTTTATGGAAACTCTTAGAAACGAAGATGATTTTTCATGGCTGTAAAGCAGCAAAACTGATTTGGAATTAACGTTTACAGCGCTGACATTAAAAAAATAAGAATCCAAAAGCTTCCTTTGGTGAACAGAAAGAAAATTCGAATTTCTAGGCCAAAGTCTTTCGAGATGGAAACTGATTATGCTGCAATAGATTAAAAAAGACAATACAGAAATATTGTCAGCCATTGGAAAATTTTTAAGCTTTTCTAATATCACATTTGCTTCACACCATACGTCCTTCGTCTGATCACTGTTATGGGTTATGTCTGTATAATGGTTAATTACACCAGTATGGTCACTCTAAAGGGTTGGTTGCAAAGTTTTTAAAGATAAAGGGTCCTTTTTAAGGCGAGACTGCACGATACCTTATCTTTTGTTTGAATGGTTAAAAACTTTGTTGTTTTTTGTTGTAAAGAAGCTACCGAGGCAATTAGTTGTAAAGAGTAGCCTACGCAAAAGATGTATGTGGCTAAAGGATTTACTTCTTGTATTCTATTATGAAGATCTGTATAGCACACAGGAATGTTGTTGTCCTCTACAGTTATTTAAATCAAAACTTACAAAATAGACAATCGACATTACAGAATTTGCAATCTCTTCGCCTTTATAGCCATAGTTAGAAATAAACGTCAGAAATCGTTATACAGATCGCTTATAACGTACTACAAAAGTTAGTTAGCTTGTGTGCAACATATCTGGAATTGAGTCCACTTTTATGATATGATACGGTATGATTTTAAAATAAAATAAAACAAACTTCAGATACGCCCAAATAGTTAACATTATTTTGAAACACAGCATTATGTTTTGAATAAAATATAATTTAAGTGTCCACGCCAGTTTCGTGCATACGAGAAAATTTGATGAACCCAATTTTTGATGACTTTGTTCCATAACTTGGGTCTAATGTCACGAATGCAGCGTTTGATGTTCAATGTTAATGCATCAAGGGTTCGTGGTTTGTTTGCATGGACTATAGATTTCTAATAATCCCACAAAAAGTAATCTAAAGAAGTTAAAGCACAACTTCTTGAAAGCGAACTAATAGTTGCATTTCTTCAAATTATCCGTTCACCAAGTTTTTTTTGCAATGTGTCAATAGTGGCATTAGCAGTGTGACATATGGCACCGTCCAAATCAATTTCAACTAAATTTGGCTACAAGAAATCTGTTACCATCAATCGGTACCGTCCACCAGTTATCGTAACTGTTACCTCGTTTTAGAAAAAGAATGGTGATAATGCCACCATGCCATAAATTACACAGTATAGTGGATTGTTTTTACAGCAAGACACATCTACTTAACCAGAAATGAGCTTTATCTGAGAAGATAATTTTTTCCCAAAATTATGATGCGTTTCAAGTTGCTCTCAAGCCCCAACAGCAAAGTCAGGGCGCTTACGATGCTGCAATGGCTTCATTTCTTGGGTAAACAGAATTATAATATTATTAACGCAACGGTCATCGGTGATTATAACAACGCTAATTTTTTTTTTTACTGTTTGCTGTATAAGTTCTATTCGACTGGCGCGAATGCCGATCTGCTCCGCCTTATATTCAAACGGGCAATTTTAGAATGCTAGAAATCGGCAGATTGTGATCATTCTGGAATGTTTCTAAATACATCGATATTTAACAAAAGTTTGATTTTAAAGTTTAATAGCTGTAACCTATTCAAAGTTTCTCCGATTGAGCTTATTTTTAGTTTACTCAGTTCAAAACTCTTCGCTCTCCAAAGCCTGTCGCCCTTAGCCTATAGGTTTTTCAGACACTGGTGGTCGATATATCTTATACATAACACTTATTCCAAACTATTTGTAAATAAATCTTGATTTTTTATAGTTCCACATGTCTGATAATTAACCAGCATCAACCTGTAATTAATCCCCGATCCGCGGCAAACTCCACCCAACTAGACGGTCGCCGATGCCGGCTGAACAAAGAATGCGTTATTTAATCCGGCCCACGCATCCCGCAAAGCCGTCCGTTCGCTGCATTATCCAGGCGTAATTAATGTCCTTTCTCAGAGTGGCGCTATTGGTTGACAAGCATAAACATATAGTTAATAATTAATAACGTGAAATTAGTTTTGAAGTTGAGAGCGCCGGGAGGGTTTCGTGTCGACTAACGCAGAACCCAGTTTAAGGCTCGAAGTTTAAATGTAGTTGTTTCCAAATAAAATCACCACGTCGAAGCTCAACTTGGTAATAGGTTTTCTGACTAATTGCGCTAATAGGGGAACAAGAGATGTGATTAGGCAGCAGCACACGTACGCGGCGAGTTTTAACACGACTTGCCGTGTCTCCAGAACGTCACCAATCGCAAGTTTTGAATATGCAACTAATTTTTTGTAGCTTAATATGTTTATAGTACATAAATTTAGGATGATACGTTTACCATATATTTATGATAAAAGATAAACTAACAAAAAGTAACTCTGCGTGCTACAAGTTCGTGAGTAGAAACTGAAAAAGCTCCAATACAACAAAGAAGTTGATATTCCGTTTGGATTACGGTGCAGTAAAGATGCTAGCACTCAGTACTAAGAAACACTCCTAAAAAAATAATAAAAATATCAATAACACTCCCTATTCCTACTCGAACCTTCAACAAAATTTGGTACCAGCTTTTAAGACTCGAAGAACTCGCTTATACATTCTAGTGGCTATTTCTCAGTTCTGACTTTAATACACTACACTAAAAATTGTAATCTACACTTTAAAGTACACTCTCCCCAAAAATACCTCTTTTATAGAGAAAATTATAAGTAAACAAGTGTATATGAGAAATAAATCTGGTTAATTTAAGCTATATTTTGTGTTTACAACAGATTACTGACATTAAAATGTTTCTTAGAACCTTTAGATGTTCCATAAAAAGTATTGTATTAAGACAGAATATATAGGCACCTGATTTAAATTGTTTTTACAGTGTAAGTAGATGCTAAAAATTCGCTGTAGTTTGTAATATAACTAGAGTAACGAGGAAAACATTCCCTCTATAGACCATCATAAATAGAATTTTATATTTCCCGCGTCGATAATACCGACATCGAGCGCAAGTGGCCGCCCATCCATATCCCTCAATACACGCAATATGTATCGCATAAAGAATTGAATTTCCACCCGTGGAAGCCTCATTATGTTCAGAAGATAAGATCTGAAGGTTGTGACTGTGGAATAAAATATGGGGAGTTAATGGTGAATTGTCGTGAAGATTTCTCCGAATTGTTTGAAAACGTCCTCTGGGGTAACAAGATTGTATTTCTTGTTGGCGGTTTTGGCCAACCGTTGTAACTGCTATTACCAAGTGCTATGTGACTGGGAACAACGCGGACCTCATGAATAGAATCCGAGAAGTCTAACCTCACTCTATGTGATTTTTACCTGTGGGGCTACGCAAAGGAGATATATACAACAAAACCTGTCATACTGGGCGACTTAGAAGCACAGGTTCAGGAGGTTCACAGTAATATTCCAATGACTTCCTTGAGAAGACTATGCATTCATTCCATCCCCGGTGCTTCCGTTGAAATTTATTCTACATAATAAATTACATGCACAATTTGTTTCAATAAATTTGTATTAGAAATATAAACCTTATTACCAATCTTTAATGCCTAGGTACTTTTAATCACCCTATACAATATTTCAAAAAATTAAAAAACAATATTATAACAATTTTAATCAAAAAAGCAAACAATTCGTTATAATAGACAATTAAAAGCATTGAATACAATAAAAGTAAAAAACTGTCACAAACCAAATTAACCACAATAGAGAAGATTTCACAGTTTTGTTGCTTTTTGTAGTATTTTTCCAATTGTTCAATTATGTTTACTACAAGCATAATTGGTGATTGTTGGAATAAGAATAATAAGGATGATATTCTTCTTCTAACTCAAATTTATTAACATAAGCGATTAAGATGGAAGCAAACGAGTTCGCATTACAGGAATATGAAATAATTCAAAAGTGCACGTATGCATTGATGAAATTATTTGACATAATAAATAACCAGCAAAAATAGCATCGTAATCGATTCAGTCAGCAAAATCTAGTATTGCTCATTCCTTAATATATGCCAAAACTGCAACTATTTATTTGAATAGTTTTCTTTCTTAATAGATTAATCCATGCTAATGTTGAAAAAGTCAATCTCTATAAAAGATATATCAAGTAATCCTTTTCTTCATCAGAAACCAATAATCAGCATGAGAAAAATCCATCTTCATTTGGTTTCAATAAAATATTAATCTTAGCATTTTTCTATTTTAAATAAAAAGTTCAAGTTTCAAGCATTTGTTTTGTAAAATGAGACGATATCGTAGCACACACCAATGCAAAATAAAGCGTTATATATCTAATGCTGTAATGTTGCAGTCGACCCCAGGTATTTTCTTTATGCTTGCTTGCTTTAAGTTGTCTTTCATTGAGATTGTTTCTCATTAGAAAGCTCTTCCTGCAGAGTATTCTAATTTTTTAAGTACTTGTGCATTAAATTTTTATTTTTTAATCGCTCAAGTGATGAGCGAAGTTTTAGCTGTTCAACACCGACATTAGTTAAGCCCCACTCCAAACTCATACCCTCTTTACGTTTTATTGTCGATGTGGTTTCTGAACAGATTATTACAAGTAAAGCGACTCTAAAAATTATTTGCTACATAGTAATCTGATGATGGTCATACCAGATGCGTCGATACCCATTTCTAAACGCACAATGTTTGTTACGTGTCGTTGCATTACTATTAATGTCAAAAGTCACAGTGATATTGATAACTGGTTTTCTGCAGCGAATGAATATTAGACGAGCACTCTAGTAGAAGAAACAAAAAGAGTCTCGGATGGGTTCCTCAAAACTTTATCACAAATTTGCAGAAGGTTGTGAGATATTTAAATTGAACAGTTTAAAATTCTTGGCTTTGCCTAAAGTCGATCCGCACTATTGAGTGCAATAAGAATAAACTAAAAAATTTTACTAACAATTAACACTGTTGGCTGCAGTATACTACTTTTATAGTTTAGTAGAAAAATAATGAGGCGTGCAAGGTTGCGCCCAAACCGACAAAGCTGCTGGTTCCCTCTTCACATGACAGAATAACCGCCGTCGTAGACTCAACAATACATCTGTTGTAGTTTACTCAATTGTTGAGAGCATCTGAAGTGAAGGTGCATTTTAAGGGCGATTGGGCAACGTTGTGCTAACAAATTTTGACTGTCGAATGACGTTGAGAATAATCAATCGGAATTTTAATTTGGCGCTGGTTTACCATCCATCAGATTTTAACGCAAAGGTTTGGGCCCCAACGAATTTTTGTCAAAAAAAGGATTCTTACAATCTTTACCCGGCCTTGTGCCATGAGTATGACAAGAAATTGCGGAATCGAGTGTGGGTAACTTGACGATAGAGAAGGGAAACAATTTTTACAATATTATCACGAAATTGCACTAGATGGGAATCGAACCCTCGCCCACCGGATTATAAGCACGACGCCTAACCGGCTGAGCCATTCGCTGACTTGTGCAAACGTCAACGGAGCATGCATAAAACATTTGGCATGAGGAGCAATCAAGAATAGAATACGGGTCGACTTTCCTGTGCATTCCTTACACTTATTTTAAGCTACCGTAGCTCCGAGGGGTTCGGAGCTCGGCAGCTAATTCTTTGAGGGAAATACATAAAAAAATCCCCTCTTTAACGTGGCAATAACTGTTTCTTCCGATCCGGCAATAATATCTGGTCATCTCCGAGTGAGTACACCTATTGAAGATTATTTTGCCTGATGCATAGTCTCGTTCCAATTCTTTCGCAGGGATGTTAGATGAATTTGAAATCGAGGTTCTGTAAAGTTAGTTCAGTTTTTCAACACGTATCTGTTCCAACAGAAAATGGACCTGGAAGAGTCCAGATGGCATCACCAAGAACGAAGTAGACTTTATAATTTCAAATAAACGGCAAATTATAAAAAACCTTGAAGTTTTAAACAAATTTTCCATTGGAAGCGATCACCGCCTGGTGAGAACTACTATAAATATCAATCTAAAACACGAAAGAGGTAACCTTGTAAAAAAGCAAGCTAAAGGTAAAGGTAATAATGAAAAATGGACAAATGTCGAAAACCGGCAAGAATACACAGACATGATAGAAGAACGACTAAATCAGATAAAAGATGAAGATAGCATCGAAGAAAGAAACGACGTTACTGTAAAAACACTAAAGGAAGCAACCCAGAAATACTGTAGCAAAGGAAACCTACGCACTAGCAAAATCAGTGCCAACACAAAATCCCTAATAAAAGAAAGGAGATAAATGGGAGACAAAAACTCAGAGGAATTCAGAAAAATCAATAAGGAAATATCAAAAGAAGTTAGAAAAGATATTCGAAAGTATAACACCACAAAAATCATCGAAACAATCGAACAAAATAAAAAACTGAAAGTTCAGAAACGTCAAATAAATATTGGAATAAAAAGTATAATGAAACTAAAAGATGAAAATGGAAATACGATTCGCAAACTATACAAAAATGAAAATCCTGCAGAAGTAGAAGACATAAAATATATCAGAAACCAGGGATCGGAAGATACACCTGAAATTAGTCTGGAAGAAATAAAAGCAGCAATTGGAGAGATGAAGAATAACAGATCACCAGGAGACGATGGAATAGTTATTGAGGCGATCAAGGAAGGCGGACTAGCTGTCTTAAAAACCTTGAAATCTCTATTTAACGAATGTCTCATAGAGCAAAAAACACCCACTCGATGGGACAAGGCCATCATTACTCTGATACATAAAAAAGGAGACGCTACAAATATGACTAACTACAGACCTATTAGCTTGCTGCAACACATATATAAGCTCTTTACGAGAATACTATCAAAACGTATAAGTGTAAAACTTGACCTATACCAACCAAGAGAACAGGCTGGATTTAGAGTAGGGTTTAGTACGAATGATCACCTAACAGTACTTAAACTACTAATTGAAAAATGCGTAGAATATAACAAGCCTTTTATGCTGATATTTGTAGATTATGAAAAGGCATTTGATTCGATAAATTAGCATCAACTCTTCCATGCTCTTTCGCAATGCCGAATAGACTCCAGATACACGGGTTTACTAAAATACATATATAACCACGCAACCGCATCAGTAAGATTACACGAAGACACCAACACATTTCAAATAGAAAAAGGGGTAAGACAGGGAGATGTCATATCCTCTAAATTATTCACGACACTCTTAGAATATATGTACAAAAACCTAGATTGGGAACAGTGTGGAATTAACATCAATGGTGAACTACTAAACCATCTAAGATTTGCCGATGATCTAGTCCTAATCACAGATAAGATAGACGAAGCAAATAAAAACAAGAACTCAAAGCTGCCTCAAAGGAAATCGGGCTTTACATAAACTATACAAAGACAAAATATATGACAAACCTGGTCCTGAGCGATAACATTTCGGCAGATGATATAAAAATCGAACAAATATGCTCATACAAATACCTGGGACACGAGTTAACCATTGGGAGAGATAATCAAACCCACTAACTGAAGAGGAGGATCAATTTAACATGGGCAGCCTACCGTAACCTCAGCAACATCTTTAAATCAGATATCCCAATATGCCTGAAGAGGAAAACGTTCGATCAGTGCATACTCCCTGTTCTCACTTATGGGGCTGAAACACTAACATTGACCAAGAAAACCATAAAGAAAATAAGAGTAACTCAGACGGCAATGGAAAGATCAATGCTAGGAATAACACTTAGGGACAAAATATCAAACACCACAATTAGGCAGCGAACAAAGGTAAAGGATGCTGTGTTGAGGATAGCTGAGCTGAAGTGGAACTGGGCGGGACACGTGGCAAGACTGAAAGATGAGAGATGGACAAGACGAATGATTGAATGGAGACCCAGACAAGACGCATTCATAAGCAGAGGTAGACCACCGACAAGATGGGCCGATGATGTAAAAAGAGTTGCAGGAAATTGGATCCAGATCGCACAGGACGGAAACAAATGAAAGGGTTTGAGGGAGGCCTATGTCCAGCAGTGTACGATCTAGGCTGGGGAAGATAAGAAGAAGAGATATCTGTTCCAACTACCGTAGAATAACCTTTGCTATGAGGACAGAATAATTATTCCGTCGAGACAGTAAAGGTCCAACCCCAAATTGTAGCCCAGGGAGTTGAAAATACAATGTTGTCAAAAATATTAAGATATATCTCAGCGTTCATTCTTCTGATTACAGGAACTGAGAGACCCAGTCCAGACTGCAAAAAGCAGCCCCAAACTGTATTTCCCCGTCTTCAAACCTGCCTGTTGACACAATATTCTTAAAGAGTAGCGTTCTCCTGGTTTCACCACACTCAGATGCGTCTATAGGATTTTCAGATCATATATGGACATTTATCACCCTACTAGAAGTTGTTTTCACTGTTATATAGTCTAATGGCTGAGCTTTCTAAACAAACGACGTGAACATCCATGTCTTTTTTAGCTCCCAACCAACAGTCCTGGTATTAGCGACAATTCCAGAAGTACTCGCTTCTACCCAAATACATTCAATTTTTCGTGTACCCCTATCAAAGTTCGACGACTACAATCAAAGCTATTTTACATCCGAGAGGTTATCATTTTATAATGATATCATTTACAGCTAATTTAGGCACTTGCGATAAGGCTGATATTTTACCAAGCGATGGCATATAATGATTCTGCATTGTCTGTCTAGCTATATAACACATATACTACTACCTGCACTTTTATCTTATTTTATGACATTTCTGTAAGCATAACACAAAGAAATATTCGGATATTTTTAGCCGTATCATACACCAGTGGGTCATAATTGTAGTACATTTTTAATATTTTCTTTCCGTCTAGTATATTGAATTTTAAATGACTCCCAGCTTATGTAATAACTTTAAAAATACGTACAAATATAATTTCTATTTCTTTATGTTATGTTGGATTTTTCAAATATTGTCCAGCTATTCTCATGCAATGGTTTCTCATCTTTTCCCCAATTTTCTACATAATTAGCCAATATCGTTGTTTTAGCTATTTTTGTCCTTTATTAAGATTTTTCTAAACCCTCTTATCTTTCAATTCTTTTAGTGGTATCACAAGATTTTCAAACAATGCCATACTTTTAACATGTTTTGTTATATGGCTCTTTCCGCCTCAGTACATTTTGCAAATTTTTTCAATAATCTTTTTGAATGTCTGCGCTTTTCAAATAAAACTGTTCCATTTCAAAATTACAATTTTTGTGAGAATTTTTGTTGAGAGACGCGTAAAACCGCCACATAAACATTACTTTAAACATCTTTGCACAAACTCTTATAATTTCAACAAAAATCTTTAGTAGCTTGTATGCGGTGATTACGATAAATAACTTACTTACCTACAACAAAACATTGAATTTCAACGATATTTTTATTTAAAAACGTTTAGACTTTCAAAAAGCCAGAGATGTAAATCATGACATATATGCTTGCTTCATCGATTATCAAAAAGCCTTCGATAAAGTCCAACATAATAAACTAATAGACATACTTCAAGAAATAGGCCTTGATAATCGAGACATAAGAATAATAAGCAACCTTTATTGGAATCAAAAAGCAGCAGTGCAAACTGGCAACATGATATCAGAAGACATCAAGATAAAACGCGGTCTCAGGCAAGGATGCGTGCTTTCTCCTCTTCTGTTCAACGTGTATTCGGAACACATCTTTCAGCAAGCTCTGGGCAGCATAGATGATGGAATCAAGTCAACGGAAATATTAAATAATTTTAGATATGCGGATGACACGATAGTGTTTACAAACGACATCACCAGTCTCCAACGAATTATGAACAGAATTACAGAAGTTAGCAAGCGGTTCGGACTGACCCTAAATACCAAAAAGACCAAATATATGATAATTACAAAAAATCACATTGTTGACACCGGATTAACGATTGACAACAACAGGATCGAACGTGTGCGAAAATATACTTACCTTGGGACAACAATCGATGAAAACTGGGACCACTCACTGGAAATAAAGTGTAGAATTGAAAAGGCCAGAGCAGCGTTCGTAAAAATGGCCAAACTATTCAAGTGCCATGAATTATCTTTACCCATTAAATTAAGACTACTGAGATGTTATGTCTTCAGCGTATTGCTGTATGGAGCAGAGACGTGGACACTGACAGAGGCATCAAGACGAAAAATAGAGGCCTTCGAGATGTGGTTGTACCGCAGAATCCTCCGTATATCTTGGACAGAGCATGTAACCAACCACACCGTGCTGAGGAAAATGGGGAAACAAGAAACAGAACTCCTCACAACAATAAAAGTTCGTAAGCTGGAGTATCTAGGGCACATCATGCGCAACAATCAGAGATATGGGCTCCTACAATTGGTCCTCCAGGGTAAGATCGAAGGAAAAAGAAGCATCGGCAGAAGACGCATATCGTGGCTGAAAAACCTGCGAGTATGGTTCAATACAACAACAACTGGACTGTTTCGTGCCGCTGTTGATAAAGTCCGTATTGCCATCATGGTTTCCAACATCCGAAACGGATCGGAACTTTAAGAAGAAGACTTTGCTATTGGCTTAGCCAGTCAAGTATCCACAACTGGTCATCAAAATCGTTAGAACATAATCCTCTCAATTTTAACTTTGAGAGTGACTAAACATAACAACAACTTTTTGGACACCACAAACTTTAACATACGACCACATGATACAATTTTTTTATAATTGCTGCTATGACAACAGCATGGTAACAGTAATTTTAAGATAAAAATTCATCCACGTTTGTGTGAAAATCTCGATTTGTAAACAAGAAAATAGTGGACGTTTTTGTTGCCATTAGGAAACGTAAAAAAACTGGTTTGGAATGAGTATGATAGAAAGTACTCTATTATTTTGCGTAAAATTTGGCCGCTTCCCACACAATTAGCAACTTTTGTGGGAACGAAGACAGTTTTATATTTACCTTTCTTTAAATTTTTCTATTCTAACTACCGATATAAAAGGGTTGGAACTAGAGCTCTTCAGTTAACATTTTTGGGGACAACAAAAACCTTGTATATTGAATCCATAGTATGAATATTCTACTACATTTTTAGATACTCAAACTAACATCAAATCGAAAAAAAATAAACTAGAAGATCAAAAAAGTGTAGGATCTAATGCAATTTCAAAATTATAAGTAGGTAGCTTGTGTGCAGCACTTATCTTAGTATCACATGAATAATAGAACACAAAAATTTATTTTTAGAACTTATCTCAACTGAGTAATTCAGAATAAAAACAGCACTTCACCACACTATAAAAACTTATTCATTACAAGTGTATTCAGATAGGTCACTAATGTGTTTCAGCTTCTCCACTTTATTCATTAATTTTATCTTTTAATCAGCCATCGCTGCAGGAATTAATACATAAATAATTAAGGTGAACGACATCCTGTACCGGTGCTGCAAAAATCTGGCGATGCATTGTTTCGAGCAGCCTGCATTAATGAAATTCCAAAGCACCCAAAATTGTTGAATTTTATTAGAGCGCGCGGCATCCCTTAATATAAAAAGCAACTTTCCGCGACCGGGATCAACCGTTGATGCAATATGTATGAGAAATTACAGCCTCGGAATCTCTGTAATCCCTTTTCTACTGACGCTGGCGTTCTTGTAAACGAGGAAGTTTTTTATTAGATGGAACTTTGCATACCCGGGCCATTCAATTTGAGGACAATTTATCTGGGCCCGAACGTATGCAGTGTGCCGCGAGACTCGCGCTGAATGTAACAAGTGCGGCCCCATACTTCCATTACTGCCGACAGAAGAGCTCTGCTTGTATGTAGGGCAATATATCAGCTGTAAGAGATGCCCGGAATTCTCCCCTTAAAGTACGTGGAGCGGCGGTATATCACGGAAACTTAGAACTTACATCTTCATACTAATTAACAGGCTTTATACAGGGAAATTACGTATGAGCTGGCATCAACATCGTATGCATTATGCATCATCATAGAAAGTCATAGGGCGGCGCGGAATTGCTCGCCTCTTTTTAATGGGAGCTACCAGGCAGAGACCTCTGAAGTCGTTACTCAAAAATAGAACTCCACATCTATTAGGAAGTTTCCGCGCGATGCCGCTTTTTAATGGGAGGGACGTTTAATTAGCGCTATGCACAAGTTCGGTAATTCAGTTTGCAGGGAAAGAACTCCATTCTTCGTAACAAGTTTCAATGGAAATTAAAATAATTACGGACGATAAAAATTCCTCCGTGCCCGTTATTAAACCGAGTTGACGGGGTCGTTTTTCAGCCCAAATTTATACTTCCGCGGACATAAATAACCGTCCCCCGCCGCAGCTCAAATTAAGCCGCTAATTAAATCGTCATCGCGCAGCAGGTCGAGCAACGAAGGACCGCGGCGCTGTTGGGCCGTCCCGGCGTCCCCAGCCATCCGAAGATATCTGGTTTACGAAATTATTACTGGCCGCTGAAGTATGTAGCTGGCATTAAATCAGCGGGGTTATTTAAACTCGGGAACAACAGCCTGAATTATTAATTGCCGTTGAGCTAGGGTGCAGCGGCCTGGCTCGAACTTATCGCGGACTTGTTTGAAATTACCCCGAACACTGCGCGGCACTGATTGAAGTTCACGTATCAATATTTGTTGTCAAATATCGCGGAGTTCGAGTTGTACACGTGCTCCCTTTATCAATGCCTTTCTTCCCAAATAAAATCCGAGTTCGCCCGCCTTATCTGTTTGTTTAAATGATTTCTGGAGACATCAAATGAAGAAAAAGCTTTGATTAAGCTGAAGGCTTCCGCAAATTGCGCGCCGCCGTTGCTCCAATAAACTTTGGTAGGCATTCCGCGTGCCTTTCACGAAATAGTAGTTTACACACGGCGTTCCGTGTATATAATTTGGAAACGTTAGAAGCAACCACGCAGCAGCATCGCTCGCGTAATTACAAGGAGTATCGTCAAATTAGTTTCAATAAACTCGTTAGAAACATTACTAGAAATTCATTTCGAAAAGATTTCTTAGCTTATTGAAAGAACTAATTACATTAAAATTAATTTACTAAAACAACACAGGCTTTTCTAATTATTTCCAATGGTAATCCCGCAATTCTGAGAGGGCTGGGAACTTCAAGTTAATTTGTTGACATTAGCCTACGTTAGTAAACAGCAAAAATCACTAGCTTGTTAAATTGTATTTTACAGCGATCTTCTTAGGGATTTGGGATTTGTTGCGTGAATTTGCAATAATATATCAAACAGTAACACACTGCGTTTGAAAATTCCTTTTCCTTGGGCACTGAAAGCTTATTCTTGAAGAATAGCTTTCATAGGATTTGTAAAAGCCAAAATTAAAATTCACTCTTTAGATACTTAAACCATAGCACCACCACACAAAAACTAAAAAACATTAAAACATTTGGATATTCCGAATTGTTGTAAATGTGTAAACTTCTACTTTCGGGTGTCCTGCTTTAATAAATAAGTGTATCGGACACATCACGAAAAGGTTTTTGTTACCATATTATTTATCCTCACATTTTTCTTCACTTCTGTTATTCAAAATAAGGTAAATTAACCCATGGCTTCCCTCCTACATATCCCGATATTCAAATTTGTAACATTTAATGACTCAAATATTCTACATTACATAGATTACATAATTACGCTTTTTGTTAAGGTTTAATTTGCCAAAGAAAATTTTAAGAGCCTTCTGTAAATTCGTATTACAAAAGGCTTTGTTTCAGAAATGTACAACAATATTTGTAGTAGAAAGTACATCACGTACCTCTCATCTGCTTTAGTATTTAGTGTCAAATTACAATTTTAATTTTTAAAAATACATTATCTGATTGACTCATAATCCGAAATATTTAAAAGCTTTCCTAGTAATGATTTCAATTATACCTGTGACATTCCTCTTAACAACTATACATCGTAAATCAGGTAGTTTGATGCACTGACATTGAAATTATTTCAATATTGAAAATAAAAATTTAGAAATTAAATATTATCTGATTCTTTGTCTTCTGCCCTTTCAGATTTTTACGTCTGGTTCTAATTTTAGGATGGAAGATACCTATATCAATTTACCATGTTATAGTTTACTAAGTAGCTTTGCTTAATTTATAATACTTGTTTGGGTATTAATAAAATAAAATCCCGATAAAAGACGTTATCATTTTAGTCCTTAAGTAACTTAGAAAACCGAATTGTCATTTCTTTAGGGCATCTTGGTAATTATGGTGAATTTAGTTTTGATAAATATTGATAAAGACTTTCAGAGCAATATGAACTTTATACTGCAAAGAGTAAAGTAAAAAATTACTATTGACACAGCTTCATTACAATTAACTAAACCAAATTCAAACTCAATGCTACAACCTTTGCTGGAGAAGTTGCAGGACTGATTTTTTAATTATTTAACTGTACTATTTAAACACAAAAAATGGGTTTTATTAATATCTGGTATGTATTCTTGGAAGTGCGTCCATGTAAACTCATTAGGTGGTAGGGCTATGTTTAGCAATCCAATGTTCGGATTGTTGGCGTATTTAGTTAGACAAATGGACGTGGATTCCAAATAGAGCTTTAACATTAAGATTTGCGTTGAGCTAATACAAAATCCTAATAAATTATGGAATATGATGCAGCGAGCATATGCTTTTTTTTTGTAGGTGCAAAGACACTTATTTTATTACAATCTGATCTTAATAGATCAATGAGTAATTCAATTCTAACTTAAAATAACTAAAAGAAACTTAAAACTAAGGTCTTACTCATCAGTGTCCTTAGAGTTCTGATAATACTAAGTAGGTATATTATCCCTAACGTACGCACTTAGACACACACTATGCTCTGCTTTGGAGAAATCACTAAACTAACTCAAAGGGCTTGGTCCTCTTGAGTCTTCGCACTAGCTGTGAATTATCGAGGAGCTGGATGGCCTCTATGTTCACATGTTGAAGAAGCCGTTGTTCGTGACTTCTGGCAAACATAAGAATGACTTGCTCTACAGTCTTCACCTCGAGGTCCCGATGGATATCACTGTTGCGGCAGTACCAGGGTGCATCTACAATGTTCCTTAATACTTTGTTTTGAAATCTCTGAATGATAAGAATATTACTCTTGCTGGCACAACCCCAGAGTTGGATGCCATATGCCCACACGGGCCCTAATATTTGCTTATATAGTAATAACTTATTATGTGTGGACAAATTGGAGTTTCGTCCTATTAACCAATACATTTTTTTATACCTTAAACCGAGTTCTTCTCTTTTCTTTTTAATGTGGGCCTTCCAGCGTAACCTCGCATCGAGTGTCATACCCAGGTATTTAGCCGTATTAGCGTATGGGATCTGGGTTTCATTAATTTTAACGGGTATGTGTTGTTTCCGTTTATTGGTGAAATTGATATGTACAGATTTACTTTCATTCAACTTTATCCGCCACCTACTAGTCCAGGCGTTGATCTTGTTAATAGACGTTTGGAGCTTCCTCGTGGCTTCTTCGTGATCACTTCCAACTGCAAGAATTGCGGTATCATCGGCAAAGGTGGCGATAGTTTCGTGTTCGAGTTCAGGAATATCACTGGTATAAAGTAAGTATAGTACTGGACCTAGTACACTACCTTGTGGTACTCCTGCATTAATTTCTTTCAATTCAGAATAGGTGTCTCCTTGTCTTATTCTGAAGTACCTTTCTGACAAGTAAGATTTTAAAATTTGCGTATATTGCCGAGGTAACAATATATCTAACTTGTGGAACAAGCCCTTGTGCCATACTTGTCAAAAGCCTGTGCCACATCTAAGAAGACAGTAGCGCAGACTTTCTTTTCTTCAAGTGATTTTTCAATTATATCTGTGATCCTGTGCACTTGGTCTATGGTTGAATGTCTTTCTCTAAAACCAAATTGGTGATGAGGAATTAGAGCCTTCTCTTCGATTATCGGTTTCAGCCTTTTAAGGAGTAATTTTTCATACAATTTTGATATAACAGGCAAAAGTGAGATAGGCCTGTATGAAGAAACTTCTTGTGGCGGTTTTGCTGGCTTAGGGATCATTATGACCTCTGCTACTTTCCACAACTTAGGAACATACCTAAGTCTGAATGAGGCGTTGATGAGATTGGTCAATTTTACTGTGGCTTTTCTTGGGAGTTGCTTCAAAATTTCACCTGTAATAAGATCGAAGCCAGGAGCTTTTTCTGATTAATGTTGTTCTTGATTTCTTTAGAGACTTCTTTAGATGTAACTGGTCTAATGACTGTATCTTCCTGTATTGGTTCTGTCCAGTCTTGTGAATCATCTCCTTCATTTGGTTGGAAAGTCATTTCTAGGTGCTCTGCAAATCTACAAGCTTTTCCTGATTACTACGTGCCCAGGTACCATCTGCATTTTTGATCAGTGGATTTTGTAAAATAGGCCGTTTTAGATTTTTGTGGCTTTCCAAAGGAATAGTCCGTTTTGCTGTCGTTGCTCAATTCACTTAAAAAGTTGCTCATAGATTCATTTTTAATTCGTAGGATCTCCCTTTATCTGTTGAGTGGCATTATTGAGGCAGTTTTATCCGTAGGTGCTCTGGTTTGATGCCATCTTTTCTTAGTTTTCTTTTTTAACTAGGTCCATAATCTCTTTCGGATAATTATTTCCCTTTACCTTTCGTTTAATTTCTGGAGTATTATCCCAGGCTGCTTGCTGAATGTGAATGAATAAGCAGTTAGATTTCTTCATCAAGTTGTTTTTCATTCTTAAGTGGAGCTGACAGTTTAATGGAATTTTCAAGTTGTATTCTAAAGCTATTCCAATTTGTCAGTTTGTTTACAAGCCTCGGCGGGTTTTCTTTATTAATTATCTTGTCACTTAGTGTGAGTAGTATGGGAGAATGGTCAGAATTCATATCCCATGCTTCCTCGACATATAAGTAATTGGGGGATATATTCCTTACTATAAAGAAGTCTATTAGATCAGGAATCTTACTGCTATCGATTGGCCAATAGGTAGGCTTCCCAGTTAATATTGTATCACAGTTAAGCTGGTTGCATGCTGATAGAAGTTCTCTACCTTTGGTAGTCATTAGCCTCGATCCCCAATGGGTGTGCTTCGCATTGAAATCACCTCCAATAATGAATCTACATCCCTGGGTTTCGAGGAAGTCTAAGTATTGATTTTTCTTAATCGCGTATCTAGGTGGGCAATATAATGATGTGATAACAACTTCGTAGGTTTTTGTTTTAACTTTAACAGCTGTAGCTTGAATTTCCTCTGTTTGATATTGAATTTTTAGATAATGTGTAATGGATTCTCTTATTATTATTGCACTACCGCCTCTAGCGGTGTTTTTTGGATGGATACAATATACCCTGTATCCCTTGAATTTTATATGCGATTCCTTGGTAAAATGGGTTTCAGCAATAAGACACATACATCGATCTTTTCTATATCCAGGACTGCTTGTAACTCATGATGATGTTGAAGTAGTCCATTGGCGTTCCATTGCATTATTCTGATATTATTATTAGCCATTTTTAGATTTAGGTATCGCTCCTTGAGCGCGATATTCCAGCTTTGAGATACGATCGTCCATTTTACTTAATTTTTCCAAGATCAATTGGAGTGTGTGTTCAACTGACGAGTTTTGTTGACTTGGTGTTTTCTCAATCTGTTTCTGCGGCTTTTCAGATGCCACCTGGCTATAAGTCCTTGGTTTAGGAGGATTATCTTGTTTTGATGGAATGGGGTTTATTTTCTGTTGGTCGAATCTGTTTGGCTGTTTGGGTAGACTCGGGTTCTTCATTTGTTTATTCTTTAATATCTGCATTTCTTTTGCTACCATGCATCCACGGTAGTTAGCTGGATGTGCTTCCCCACAATGTACACATTTTGGAGGAGTTTCCTTTTGTTTCTTACACTCTGCAGTAAAGTGTTTATCCGTGCATTTTACGCATCTGGGTTCTTTAGCGCAGTATTTCTGTGTGTGCCCATATGCTTGACACTGCTTACATTGTGGTACTAATTTATTTTTTTTAATGGGTTGAATTTCTACTCGAATGCCCATGATATCTTTTATTTCGCAAATTTTGTTAGTGTCTTCGTCATGTCTAAACGACAACATGAACATGTTTAGAGGATGTTTTGTTTTGTATTGTAATTTTTTTGTTGCTTCAAGTATTTTATATCCTCTTTTTCGTAGTTCGCTAACTATCTCTTCCCAATTACATGAGTGATGAAGCCTAGTAGCCATCACCTTAATAGGTCTATTTTGTTTATTTTCAAAAGAGTGCCACGAGTACTCATTGTCAAGCAGAGCTTTCGTGAGGGCTTGATAGCTTTCCCCATTTGAGACGTTAATTTTAATGTTTTGGTTATTTATTATCTTAATTTGAAAACCACGAATCGAGTTACTTATGAGTTTATGGATGTCATTAAAGTTATTAATTCCGTCCACAATTATAGGCGGTGGTTGTGGATCTTTCTTTGGTTGTATTGTTTTGTTTTCTAAGACCTTTTGCCTGTCTTGTGGGGGTAAGCAATGTATTCATTTTCTCTTTTATTCTTTACTCTTACCCACTCGGTCTCTTTTGCTAGCTCTTCCTCATCCGTGAAATACTCCGTTAGTTCTTCCTCCTTCTGTAATGTTGGAGGATTTTGGGTTGAACTATTTTCTAACTTTGCAAATTTAACATGTAAATCCGCATTAACCTTCTGTAAATTTTCTAATTGCGTTTGAAGAGCATTTAATCTATTAATAATACTGGCTTTCTCATTCTCCGATTTTTGCCAAGCAGCAAAAAGCACTTGTTCATTTTGTGACCTTGCACTATTTTCCTGGAAAAGTGCATAATTTTGTTGTATTAATATCGCCTCATTCGGCGACTGTCCTAGCGGTGTTTGATAAAACATATGTACTACGCGATAGCTGAACGACCGTGACACGGCCGCCGGATATCACTCGCGTTGAATGATACCCGATTAACACTTATTTATAGGCGACACTTTCGAGACGATGTTTACAGTTTGAAAGTCAAACGAATACTGAGAGCATATGGTGACGAGGTATTATCAAAAATCCGTGTCTTTAAATGGTATAAAAATTTTCGATTGAGCAAGAATGCAGTGAACTACGATTCCGAAGGTAGCCGCTGCAAATGTAGAATGTGTGAGTCAGTTGTTTCAAAAAGACCATCGTATTAGAAAGGCTAAAATTAAATAGAATTCTATATCCACCAAATTTTATGCAACGATTTAGGAAAACACTAACAACGAAATAAAAAGAAACCAGACGAACAATTTCTGCCAAACTATTGGAAAAGACCAGAATTAATCCCACATTTGTTTTAAATATTAGTGCTGGAGATGAAAGTTTGAGGTACAAGTATATCCCTCAAATGAAACCCCACTATGCTGCATGGAAAAGTAATGTTTCACCAACCTCCCAAAAAAAATAAATACAAAATAAAGACAACACAGAGTTAATTGCATTTTTTGATGCTAAAAGTATGGTGCACTGTAATAGACTAACATTAAACTAAAATTTTTACATTAACATGTTTAAACGTTTATTTCAAGAAATTAGGTGTCGCCGTTTTAGTTGGCGAACATCTGGGCAATGATTCTCGTTGCTTATACTGCTGTATTAGTCCAGGAATATCTGCTCAAACATCATATATTTGCCCTAAATATTTCCCATATTTACTCAATCTGTCACCGTATGTTTTATTTTGTCTTTTTGAGTAAAAACCCCCCTGAAAGCAAAGCGTCATAAAGATATTGCATCAATCCAAATGGCTGTGACAGGTGCTGAGCAGCATCCCGGATGGAACTATCGCTGCTTATTTCACCACCTCCAGAAACGATAGCAACAGTGCATAGGTAGATGAGGGGACTACTTTGACGAAAGTCCAGTCCTGAAACTTTTTTACCAAAGGTTGTAGTATTGAAAACACCATGTTTCATCACCAGTCATAATTATTTTAAAGACACCTTCGTCTCTTAGAGCTATTCTAATGATATTTTTGCCCAATTTGGCACAACTTTTGGTCAATACTATTTGAAACAAACGTTGCATTATTGTATTGAATATTTCAAGTTCCATTACCATGATTCCACTGGAGATTTTTTCGAAATTTTTACGAAATCACACGCTTTTTTGACATTTCTTTGATTATTGTTTTAATTGATTGACCTTCACGCATCGCAGCTCGGCCAATTTGGTCGTGTCTCAACACCCCGCAAACATTCACGCCCCGCAGCGCGGCCAGTTCGGTCGTGTCTTAACCCGCATAAATTCACGCCCCGCAGCAGTGTCTTAATACCCCGCATATATAAGTTCCGCAGCGCGGCCAATTTGGTCGTGCTTATCATCCCGCAAATACCAGATCCGCAACGCATCCACCTTGGAATCGCCGACGAAGCCGAAGCCGAAGCCGATTCAGGTGAGCGATTTGGCATTACTCGTTGGTTGATATCGGTAGCCGCCCCCATCCGCTTACGCGACGGCCGTTTAAGGACGATTTTGGCCTTATCGGCTGACCTTCCACTACGGGCCGTACTACGTTTCCACACCGCACCACGAGAGCGGCTATTTACACGCCTGCCTCTCGATTTTTTGGTTTATCATCATCGACATCCTCTCTGCTATCTCTGAATCATCGATGTTATAAAAAAATTGTGTTTGTGATTAATAGGCGATTCCTTGTTTTTTATTTATTTTTCAAGGATGTATACAAAGTACTATCAGTTAATGAGTCTCATCTAGGTTCCTCATAAAGGTAATGTCGCAACATTTTTGGATTACCACAAAATGTTGATACTTCATAAATCAATGTCACCAACAGATGGCATTAACAATTTTGTTAAAATAGAACCACTCCGTAAAAAATGTCTGTGGTTTATATATAAAAAAATCTGTTAGTTTTAGTATCTAACTGTTCATTTTTCCATTTTCTTTGAAGATACTCGTGTAGTTTTTATTAATTGCATCTTTGTGTTTTATTCTTTTCGTTTCGCTTTTTTTTTCATGTTTAGAATTTGTAAATTGCGATTTAACTTCTTTTTCCAATATTTATAAATTAAACTCCATTTTATAATTCACACAGCTCCTCCCAACAATGCGTTTTAGTACCGCAATGTATTGAATTAACATACACACAGTAGCTGCTTTGAAGTGATATCGGTTTCAGACTCCTGTGTAAATTATGCCTATAACGCCGGAATTATGTTACCATTTGCCATATTCTCCTCAAATAATAGTCGTGTTTTACCCCGAAACGCACTACAAACGAGTGCTCTATGTTTACGCTCTGCTAGATAGGTAATACCATTAACAAGAGAAACTAATAGTAAGCGGTGCTGTAGTTGCCGCTGATTGAAATTGTTTTACAACCCAATTCGGCCCCGATGAAAGGTTCCATCCCTGTAATGTGAGAAAATAGGTTCCAAAGTAGTAGTAATTAAGTGCTTCGATAGATATCAAATAAAGCAGATCAGGGCGGGCTGGGACGGTCTCAAAAATTAATCGGCCCATCGCGCGCAATCGAAATTTAATGGAACGACGGTTATGTTACAACACAAACAAAAGTTGCGCGATAGTAAAAGCAAAGTTGGGCGACGACTCCGAAGTTCGGCTGTGCACTAAATATTGTAAGCTTCTCGCCCAGCCCGGCCGCCACTCTCAATGACAAAAAAGTGCAAGGACCCACCGGGCACGTTTATGATAAATTGGCGTCTGCAGCTGCCGAACCTAAGCGATATCGGATTCGCTTCGCGGCGCTACAAAACAGATGGCTGCGTGTGTTCTCGTGTACATAATGGCTTTCGAAACGCCTGCTTTAAAATTTAAATCGCCGCCGCCGGAGCACCCCCGGCCGCGACGCATCGGCGCACCCCTCGGCCGACGAAGTGACGCGCCGCGCCGAAGATCCGACGCTGTATCTCGCCTGTCAACCTCCCACTTACTTCGCAGCCTTATACACGCGCGTCATATTTTACGCTGTCAAATAAAAGTATTATTGAATTGTTTTTCACGCCCTTCCGTCCGCATTTCACGAGCTGGTGCGTAAGGCACGTCGCCCTTTCATTATTAGACGCTATTTATTTTGCCTTTCGCGGTTTGTCTCTGGTTTCTTGGTACGCGAGGCGAGGCCCAAATTGGCAGAGAAAGAGGGAATTGGGCAGAGCAGCTCCGGCGTTTTGTGCAACAATTGAATTTGCGACTCAGTGAGTTGAGAGATGCGCACAGATGCATAAAAACACAGTGCGACATATTTGAAAAGGATGGAAACGGGAACAAACTAACTTTCAAATTTCAGCTGTTGTAAGCGGAAGCTTTCATACAAACAATGAAAAAAATTGCCTGATTTATTTTTGTTGTCTCTTAGCAACTTTGGTTCAAATGCAAGTTCTATAATTCTCGATAGCAGAATCGTGCTAGTATTGAAGAACCTATCGTTTCCATGGAACAAGTATTACCTAGATTTCATCTAAGAACTATCTATTGCAGACTCCCAAAAAATTTCAATGTTTTTCGTTTCATATCCCACAGACCTTAAAACCATCCTCGATTTAAAATTATATGTATCTACATCTACTTAGTATGCCCATACTTGCTTTATACAACATTAAAATCTATGACTTTAACATAGGATTGCAATTAAAGCCTTAAAGTTGTAAGTAGCTTGTTGAGTTTGGTTGAATGAAACCGTATTTCTGCAGTAGCAATATGTACATGTGGAAAAAGCGCAATCTTGAAGACCATACATCCTCTCCGCATTAGCCGTATATTTATATATCGAGCTATAAAGTTGTTTAATAACTCTGGAGGTGTCGAGGATCGTCCAAAATCTCAAAGATCACGTTGAGTTCGGACTGTTTGGGCAGTCAAAGCCGCAAGTGTCCGAATTAAACGAAGTCCTGTTCGTAAGCAGGTCCTTGTCTCATATTATTGAGCAAGACCTAGGACTAGCCGCTTACGAAACACGTACGGAAAACTTGCTGACAGATGCTTTAAAGAAGGTAGAAGAGAAAAGGCAAAGAGATTGTTGACTGAGTACGCGCATGATGATCACGGGAAAATTTTGTTTGCGGACGAAAAAATTTTTACTGTGAAAGAATCTTTCGCCAAACGAAATAATTAGGTCATCTAAAGAAGCTGTCCTAGTTTTATGATGAAGTAACCGATACTAATTTTTGTGAAGAGGGAGTCTAAACTTCGGCCTTGGCGTAGCAACAAAATATTTTGGAAACCTCTGAACACAGACTTTTTTGAGGCGAGCCTTGGATCTTTCAACAAGACTTTGCACTCGCCCACAAAGCACAATTAACTCAAACTTAGCTGAGCGAAAAAATACCTTATTTTCTAACAGTAAAACATTAGCCTTCTGGTGGCCCAGATCTCATCTTATTAGATTACAAATTATGGGCAATTGTAGAGGACACAGTTGGCACCCTAGTGTTAATTCTTTGAAGCAAACCCTGGGGCCTGCACTCAATCCAATTTTAATGGATGTAATGGGTGCTGCCATAGACAAATGATTCGGGTGTGTTAAAGCTTATATACAGACTAAGTAAGGCCATTTTAAATAAATCCGTTGTAATTATATACTAATACACTAATAAACCTTTAATAAATCTTAAAAATATTATGCAAAAACAGTTAATGATTTCATTTTTTGTTATTCTAATCAGCGTATAACAAATCTTATGGACACGATAATAGTAATGATTCCTAATAGATTTGATTAATATCTCAGATAAGTTCATTAATGTGTAAGATCGGTCAAAGTAGTATGGGATACAATTTCCAAATGTTTTTGTAATTTCAAAAGTTTTTTCCAGATTTACATTTACATATGTTTCCTAGATAATAATAATAATAATAATAATAATAATAATGGTAAGGCTCTACGCCCCGAGT
The DNA here is from genome assembly GCA_036346155.1 of Sinelater perroti. Taxonomy (NCBI): domain Eukaryota; kingdom Metazoa; phylum Arthropoda; class Insecta; order Coleoptera; family Elateridae; genus Sinelater; species Sinelater perroti. Next base: position 17,741,404 of record JARFIY010000046.1, read on the forward strand.
GGGATCACGGCCTGCGAACTGAGAGGTTAAGGCTCTCATACGTTCGCTCTCTCTGCCCGGTGGTCGCGCACCTTCTCTGATGCGGGGCGATGTGGCAAGCACCGCGCCTAAGACGACCGCCATTATTACTCCTTGTTCGAATGAACGCAGGTAGTCAATTATTTTTAGTGACTGAGTAGGCCACCCGCCAGGCATCAGAGAGCACAATTGAACCCGGGTCCGTCAGCATCACAGCCCGTCCCTCAACCACGGGACCACACTGGCACGTGTTTCCTAGATACATGCCAAAAATGGAGGGGGATCGGATAAAGGGATGAGAAGATATGCCTACAAATATTTTCTCGTAGGCATACCTCATTAAATTCTGATTAGATTTACAAATATTCAATTAAATTTTATTTTAAACTTAGAAAGATAGCGAAAAAATGCAACAAACATTCAAGAATACTTTCTGTAATGGAAGTATAAGTCAGTATACCAAGTGTATTAAAATAATTCGGAATTATGATTTAGTTTTGCATTCCTTACTACTAGCTCTAGTTACCTAGTAAGGACTAATGTTTTTTTCTAAAATAGTATAAAGCTTAAAGGAAAAATTTTGCTATAATATAAAATATGTATAGTGCACTTAAAAATTTGCTGAAGAGATAAAAGAAAGTAACTCCACACATTAATATTGCATCAATACCAATGAACTGTAAAATAAAAGCTTTCTCTTTGTTTCTCTTGAAATCTATCCATCCGATAAGATACGTTGACGATGATTTTGTTATTTGACCTCATCTACATGATGCTGTTTCCCACTTAACCCAACTTCATATTCATATTAAGTTTATAATAAAACTCAAAAAACAGTTATTTCCCTTTCCTGGACACTCTCGTAACAAAAATCCTACAAAAGACAATTTCTATCACACTATTTACAGAAAACATACGTACACAAATTATTTAAATTTTCCCATCAACAGAATTATTGCTACAGCAATGGAAATAAAAAAAACGTAGTCAATACCTGAATACTCAAGACAACAGTTAACGGTTACCCTTTGTTTGGAAACGTCGTCAAATATGCAATCTTTTCCCACCCCAGTCCACGTCCTATCAAACTTTCACTTCTGACTCAATGAATCGTGATTTAGATCCCCATTAAAGAACTAACTCCAATATTACTTGAATATGACATCAAGGTGGATAACAAAACATCCAGATCGACGCGGTAAACCTAATTAGCCGTAGAAGTATTTCTAAACATTACGCACGGAGGAGCGCATGCGTAATCAAAGGCTACTTCAGCATTTTTAACTACTTCAACATTTTTGAACTAGAGTTTGTATGTATGTATGCCGTAATTCCTCCTGGGAGGTATCATTGGCGCCCTTCCATGGGCTTTTTAATCCTTTTTGGCTGGATTAGTGCCTTTAGTTGTGATTTCCGTTTCATATGTCCTTGCTTGATTTTGCTTTTACTACTATTTTCTTCCATTCTTTCCTGTTGGTCGCGGTCCGTCTCCAGTTTACTACATTCATTCTTCTTAAATCTCCCAATACTTCATCCTTTCATCTATTTTTGGGTTTTCCTCGTGGTCTGGTCTGTTCTAGTTTCCACTCGGTTATTGTCTTTATCATTTTATTTCTATCCGTTCTTTCTATATGCTCTAGCCATCTTATTCACTGTGCTTTTAGTTCCCTGACAATGTCCTCTCCTTTCAGTTCTTCTTCTATTTCCTTATTCATTTTTATTCTATATTCGTTGTCTCCCATTTTCACTGGTCCTAGGATCTTCCTCATAATTTTTCTTTCGAGAATACGCAGTTGTTCCTCCTCTTTTTTCGTCATTCTTATCGTCTCTCCTGCATATATTATTGTGGGTCTTATTAGTGTTTTGTATACTCTTATTTTTGTTGTTTTCGTGATTTTCCGGTCTTTCAGTAATGGTTTATATATGTTGAATAATTTAAACCCTCGGCGAATTCTTCCTTTTATATCCTGATCTCTGTTATTTTTGTTGTTTATTTCCGTTCCTAGGTATGTGAATGTTTGTATTCTCTCAAATTTGTGACTTCCGATTTTGTATTGGTTTTGGTTATCTCCTTTTCCTCGTTTGCAGCACATGTATTTTGTTTTCTTTTCATTTATTGTAAGATCTCTTGCTTTTGCTTCTGTTTCGATGGTGTTAAGTGTTTGTTGCAGTTTAGTTTTGCTTCTTGAGACTATTACTAAATCATCCGCATATGCCAAAATTTGCATCTCTTTGTTCACAATTGCGCCTGTTTGGTCTGTTTTTCGTATGATGTTGTCTAGTGTTATGTTGAATAGGTTGGGTGATAGTGCATCTCCTTGTCTTACCCCTAAGTTGGTTTCAAAATATTTTGTGTCCTCTTCTTGTAATTGTACTGTCGCTTCTGAATTCTCCATCGTCATTTTAGTTAGTCGTATTAGTTTCGATTGTATTTGGATTTCTCTCATATCCTCTAATATTTGTGGTCTTTTAATTTGGTCAAAAGCTTTTTGAAAGTCTATGAATAAGAGATGTAATTCGATATTGTATTCGTACGCTTTTCTATTATTTGGTTGATGATATGTATGGCGTCTACTGTTGATCTGCCTGGGCGGAATCCACATTGATAGTCCACGATTTTATTTTCCGTATGGATACTTAACCTCTGTTGTAATATACATGTGAACATCTTGTATGTTGTGTTGAGGAGCGTGATTCCCCTATAGTTACTGCATATTTCTGGGTCACCTTCTTTATATATCGGTATGATTCTTCCCTTTTCCCAGTCTTTTGGCATCTTCTCTTCATTCCAGATTGCTGTCATTAGTTTGTGTATTGTTTTGTGCAGTTCTTTCCCTCCATATTTTATCGTTTCTCCGTTTATTTCATCTACACCCGGGCTTTTACCATTTTAAATTCTTTTTATAGTTTTTTCCACTTCCTCATAAGTTGATTCTTTGTCTATGTATTCATTTCTTTCATTTACCATTTCCCTTTGCTCTTCATCTTCTTCCCTGAATAGTAGGCTTTGATAATATTCTCTCCATATATTTTTAATATTTTTTCCTTCATAGTGTGTTTGTCGTTGGTTATCTTTCATTCCTCTTCTCTTGAATGGGTAGTTTCTTCTTGTCTTTTTTATGTTTTTGTACATCTCTCTAGTACAGTTGTGTCTTCTATTGGTTTCTATTTCCTCTATTTCTTGATCTATTCATTCTCTTTTTTTCGTTTTAAATAGTTTGTCTGTTCCTGTGTTTATCCATTTCAATCTAGCGTCTCTCTTATTGTCTATTTCTCTGTCACATTCTTCATCGAATCATATTTTTTTTTTTTCTGTGTCCTATGATTTTTGCCGTTATATCCGTTATGCTTTCTTTAATGTTTTTCCATTCATTTTCGATTTCTTCTGTTGCTTTCTCTGTTGGTTGGGTTATTTTTTGTTCAATTCCTTCTATATATTTTTTCCTGGTTTCCATATTGTTTAATTTTTCAACTGCCCATTTTCTTCTTTGATTAATTTTCTCCAAATCTTTTATTTTTTGCTTTAGTTTTGTTATTATTAACAAGTGATCTGTGTCTGCGTTGGCACCTCTGAAGGTTCTGACATCTTGTACAGCTGTTGCTATGTTTTTTGAGACTAACAAGAGTTTAAAATATGTAATATTTAAAAAAAAAATTTATAGTTTTTAAATAATCCTCTTTATCGGTATGCGAGTAACGTGCTGAATCTCTCTAGAAGGTAAACACATTTTTACCTTTGCCATTTTTGTACCTTGAACTAATTTAAATGTTCTTAAAAATGTTAAATCTCATTTTTAAATTCTTGAACATTAAGCAAAATGCTACTTACTATAACAGGTGACATTAAATATGAATTCTTAAATTTTTATACAATACCTACTCCATTTATATTATTTCTAGATTTATCATAAATATCAGCATAATTTTTAGCATTGCCGGTGTATCCGGTGGTCGCTTAATAAATGGCACCAGAGTGAAAATAAGCCGACTGTTAAAAGAAATGTGCCACTTTTAAAAGTGGTAACGAACCCTAAAAAGATTTAGTATCATTAGCAATGTAGCTTTATGGCTTATTGTACTACTTACCCGTCCACTTTAGCAAGTTTTTATTATTCAACATTTTCAGCATAGCTTTTCTAGAGCTAAAATGAATGTCTTGTCGCGTACAGCTTTATAGTCGAATATAATGTGTAAAACAGTGACCAAGTTCTTTTTTTTATTGGGTGTCATACAGAATTCTAAAAGTCAACGCTTAATATCAATGTTTAATTAATTGCATAAAAAAAGTATCTTTTAAACCTAAACAAATTAGTACATGACTAAAATTTAGCACTGTCACAATTGCAAAAGCTGCTCTATTTCTTCAATTTGCTTTTATTCCTAACTTTATTATACCATCTAGTGAGTCCCCACCAAAAGTGAGCATTTCCCGAATGAGAAGTTTAAGAACGCGTCGTTCACCCACCTGCATCTGTTCACAACCTGAAAGTTAGACTGCTGCATCATAGATTGACGGCCATTTAGTAGACGACAGGGATCAATTTTAGTGGCCAGTAATCGAGCCTGTTTTTATTAAATTTATTACGACCGTTTTTTCCCTTTTCTAGTTTGGTAGTTTTGGTGAGATTTGCTTACGTATCTACTAGGCAACTAAGAACTATCGTTTTAAGTATTTTAAACATTAATTTGGGGCCAATAAAGTTATAATAAAAATAATAAAGCACCATACTGTGGTTCTAAAATTTATAATGTTTAGAAACCGTGTGTGAAAGCAATGCTTCAAAAGATATATTTAATCATGTCCAAAGTTAAGAAATGTCTTAAAACTGAAAGCTTAAAAGAACATAAACTGCACAGATAACCAGAATTTTACTGTAAGAGAAAGCGTTTTACAAGACAAAAAGCAAAAGCAAGGCCATTGAAATTTTGAAAGATACACCATTCATCATGTGGAGGAAAGTTAAGTTTCTAAAAAAAAGAAGTAAAAACATAATCCATAATATGCCAAAAGACTGTTGTAAAAATAGCAGTAGCTTTCATATGCCCCTACACCGATTCATATTGGGATACTAAAATACCCGGCAGCATTCTCACACTTTTAATAAAAATTCAAATATGTCTATAACAAAAATAATTTAGATAAACCTACTTATAAGCTACATATTAACAACACAGCTAACAAACAATATTTTATGAGACTAAACTTGTAATTGATGCTTTAAGATGCAATTCAATGAAAATAAGGGACTTATAAAAACAAACATAATCAAGCGTTCTTTATTAAATCTGTTAATAAAGAAAATTAAAAAGCTATTGGTTAAAGCAACATCTCTTTTGAATATTAGTTCCTGAACAAAACAAAATACTAACGAAAAACTTTCTTTATAAATTACGATGGAATATAAAATGTAAATATGTTGGCAAAATATCATGAATTGAGCGAATGTTATTTGAGATTATTGTTACGTTAAAATTCAGCAATATATAACATAATAAACTATTAAATAATATAACAAAAAAAATAAAAATTTGCAAATATCAGAGATTTAATAATGATTTTTCATTTACATATGTATACCGTTATTCTTCTTATCTTCACAAAGTACATCTACATTTCATTAACATAAAACTAAAATTGTTTTTAACGATTATTATTAGAAACATATACGTTGATGTATTGTTGTATTGTTTGACAACGTAATATCTACTTTTTTGAAATTTATTTGGTAAAACTGGAAAATGTAACTTGAATCAGAGCTACTATATTTCATAAACAAACTAAGCAACAAGAAATTTCTTGAAAGCTTACCCAACTTTAGTACATTCCAACAGATTTGACCTTGTAGAATGCATATTTACAAAATTGTTGCGTTGTTGTCCTGATAAAATATCACAATAAAAACAATCGCTTATACAATAAGACACACTGCCAATGAACTAGTGTTAAAAACTGACTTCACTATCGTATACTGTCACAACTCAGTATCCTAAAAGTACTAGTGAAAAAACGCTTTTTCTTTAAACTACAATCAAACAGAGAATACGACAATTGCATTAATTGTTTTTGTGTAGTTTACCAAGGCACATCAAAGCATCTTTGCTTATGGGCAATTATACACTGTTTTATATTGTATTCGCCGATATAGACCAAAACTGTGATACCACAATTTTTTATTTAGTTTCGAGAATTTTTGTGAAAGTTAATAAAGCATTTTGGTTATTGTTTTAAAATGCAAAACTACACTAACCGACAAATTATTAATAAAACATTCAGTTCATCTAGTCGGTTAATTAAGATCTGTTAATTTAAAGTTGGCCTGGCCGATTGGCCACTCTAGGAGAGGTAATAAAAGCAATTATATCTGCAATTTGGAATTATACAATGCATTAACGTAACATAATTAGTTACAGTCAGACGAATCAAAAATAAATTAAAACGACGTTTTTCTCCTATTACATAGTTACTTTTGAGTTTTTTACATTTTCTAGAAAGCTAGAAATTTTATCAATTTTTCAATTGAATTGACTAAAACTTTTTTAATCATCTCAAAGTTAATTTGGCGACATTTTCTTCTGTAACTATTTTACGTTTTTTAGTGCAAACATCTTGTAGCTGCTTGTATATTGTAATAAAACATTTAATCCCACAATGACTCTAAATTCCAATAAAAGCAGAAGAAAACCACTAAAAACAGAAAAAAAAATTCAAACCATATAAGGTAGGAAAATTAAAAAATGTAATAATAATATAATAATAGTTTCCCCTTATAAGCCACGAAGGCCCTTTGGAGTTATAACAGTATAGAGTTTGCTACAATCTGGAGCCTACGCTAGACAAGGGTAGTAACGTGGCTAGCGCTACGTACCGACCGCCTATTATTACCCCAGAGTATGACCTGGTTCTCATTTATTGCAGCCTGCGTCTAGCTGGTACGTAAACATGCCAGTGATCGAATTGGCGAGAGCTGGATTCGAACTCGCATCTCTAGGTTTCATAGTCTAGCGACCTATCCACCAGACCACTACTGCTTTAATTTAAAATTTATTTTAAAAAAATATAAAAGATAAAACACCACTACCAGAAAAGTAAAAGATCAAATGTTGAATTTAAGAACCGACTAAAACAAATATTTGAATGGAGTGTTAAAATTTCAAAAATTAAATAGTCTGTTAGTGATAGAGTACAACTTATAGTAGGTCATAAAAAAGCTTAAGCTCATGCTTATGCAAATGTTTAGGCGTTGTACACAAAATAATTACCTCAACAGTAAATAAAGCAGAAACATCTGTATACTTTTTGTAACAACCTTCTTTATTTCTTTTTTTTAATCGCCCGTTGGCAGATATTAACCTTTAATATCCAACCGTTGGGTCGAAATAAAATGCCAGAAAACGATTTTGCTTCCATTTTTTTATATATCTCTACATGTTATAGCTCAGATCACCTTACTTTACAGACTACTCTTCACATAAAAACGAATCTACTCTATGCTCGTAAATTAAGATTAAGTCCAAATATTTAAGTAAAGCAGAGCGTCGCTATAAGAAGAGTTTAGTGCAAAACAAAATCAGTGGAAAAGAGAGTTTTGCCTATACAAACATATGTTCATTTCCTTTGCCCTTTTCGCCTTGATTTTTCGAGTTGCACCTTACATTCTTTAAGTTGTTTTTTTAATTACTTCAAAGTGAAAATAGTCAATAAAAATAATTCAGCACTTTTTATGTTAGTTTTACGTTAAATTTATTATACATGTTTCTTGAACTATGTATGGGAGGCGAAAGGAAGAGTACGATGGTACAGGGATCAAGTATACAAGTTCTTGATTGAGTAGATAGTATCTAACAAGAAAATAATACGGCTCATACCAAAGATGAAGTTAAAGAGTTGCTGCGCATTTCTGCCTTTATAAAGCAATCATGTAGTTAGGAGACCAACTGATTGCATTGTAGCCTATTTGTTTTAGTGGTTTTGTGGTTTAATCAGACGTACATGTTAAATGTACAGTATTTGCAAGTTGAATGCACCTGTATCTTTTTAGCTTCATTCAGTATTTACTAAATATTAACTTATTTGCATAAACTACAAATATCAATAACGCAGACCTAAAAAGATGGAGATTTCACAATAAAACATAAAAGAGTAGTGCCCCATTTTAGAGCCATTTTATGTTGAGGCACTATAAACGGAGAAGAAATGCTCCCCAGCTAGCAAAATTAGCAAATGATATAATTATGCCGGAAGAAATAGGTTATAAAGGGGCATCGACTTCTTTTACTATCTCCTAATTTACGTTTGAATAATAGGGCTGATAGTGATAGCTGTTACTGACAATATCTGGTCAGAGCAATCTGATCTCACTTTAGAACAAAATTACATCCAATAAAAGGTTTATTTTTGTAGTTTCAGGGGAGGCTGGACTAGTCGAGAACGTATTGAAAATTCACCTCCAACTGTCATTAAGCAAATCCGAAGCAGTTAGTACGGCTGAAGCTGATCCTGAAACTTTCAACAAAGTAAATATAATCAACTTTTTTGAATTTATTAACTTATATAGTGGAGGGAAATAAATAACCACTTAAATACAATTGCAACAGGGTAAATTTAACTTTTGTGGCAATAAACAAATCAAATATTCTTTCTCTAAGCATAAAGAAAAAATTTAAGTACTTAATATTTGCTGAGAAAAGAAACTAAATCATCAATAAACAATTAAGTAATGGCTATTCTCATAGAGCAACAACAAAGTACTGTCTAAGTGGATAGTGCAATTCGATTATTTTGTGGTAATTTAAAATTCGTGTGCAGCACCTAAGGAGGTGTCAGGTTTCCTTCTCTTAGATTGCCTTCTTATTGCAGATTATATTAAAGAAATCATATTAAATTAATTTCTTGAAATTTTTGAATATGTGTTATGACCGAAAATTGTTTTTGTCCGAATTCTGATATAGGTCTTATAGTAAGAGTATGTTCAGTTGTATTTGTGAGTGCCACCTACTGGGTTCAAAAAACTTGAATTTAGCCAGTAAACTAAAATTTCTGATCATGATTTTACGTCAACTAAAAATACGGTTAGATCGGCGCCTCTTCAACATAATAAAACTCACTTAACAGATTTTTTGAATTATGATATCACACTTGCTTCTCATCAAAACAACAAATTCGATCAGGTCTGAAAACAGTTTGCCCGTTCCTGATTATAATGACTTCTATTTGAGAAAAAGTAAAACACATAAGACAACTACAGTTTTTACTGGGTCTTTATATAAAAATTAAACACTAAAAAACTTTAAAAGTTAACAGTCAGTACTTGAATTACGATCATTTGCATCCTGAATTCAATAGATAGACACTCTATTTTAAATGGGTCTAATATACAGCCGAAATAGATTACAATGAAGCAGTTTGCCTCTGTGCATTGTACTAAAAGTAACTTCTCCTATCATGTGGTGATTTTTACCTATATTTCCGAGAAAAAACATGCAAATTTAAAACTTAAATCTTCATGTCATATTTTGTATTAAATGTGGGCACCAATAAATATGGTTTTTTAATCAATTTGAAGTTTCTACTTTCTTAGGTATTTACATTTGAACATTGACTGTCTAGTTTTACTACGGGGAATTTTATTATTCAAGTTTATTTTGTTACATTAAGGGTATAGTGTAACTAAGTACACTAGAATTAAGTTATGCGATATTTACTATTTTTTGTGTAACTTACAGTTACCTGATAATACTAAAAAAGCTTCGGCAGGCAATATTCATTTTAAAATAAAAATCACTGTTCGCAAACAATTTTTTTCGCAGCTCATTTACCAAAACTTCTCAGAATATTTATAGGCAATATCAAAGCAGCTAATGAAACTGCGGGTTGTTAAAAAAATCCCATTCAGAGACTTTATGGGGCCATAAAGAAAGCTACAATTAGACCGATTTGGCGCTTATTGAATTTTTAGCGCTCCAATTCGATGCAGAAAACGAATCGCATAGGTAGCTATAGTGCCACAAATTCGATGCATAAAAGCACACAGAGCCGCAGCTGCATCCTCCAGTACGGGCAAAATTCAATTTCGCAACAAACACGGCGTGAATTACGCCGCACGGAGCACGGCGTCCCAATATTTAGAAATAATCGCGCCGGCAAACACGGCCGCTTGCCTGCGCATTTGCATGCGGGGCCAGCAAATTACCGGCTTGTTGAGTGGCCAATAAACCCTACTTTTGGGGAGAGCGAAACCCCCAACTAATATGCATATAGCGCGGCGCGCACAAATATGGCGGAAGTTATCGGTTGACAATGCCTTCATACACTTAATAGCTCCGTACCCCGTGCCGGATGAATAATGAATAAGCCCGCCATGCAGCAATGTAAACGGAAAACGCCTGCAATAACAGAGCTCTAGACCTGAACGAGCTTATTGAATTTGGAAGCACATGTGGCGGTGCAGTTAGAAATGAGTGCCGAATAATCTACCCTGCATGAGCGTGTGGGACTTGGTGTCCCACTCAGGGAATTGTGTCCCAATGCGCTCAAGTTACATAGAAATGTCCTTTTTATTCACATTATTATAATTCAATTGCATTGAACGTTTTGACATACTCCTTATTTGAAAGTTTGCAAACACTATAAGATAAATATGAAGCAAAACAACATAAAAAGCAAGCAGTACATCATCTTGCTTATTGTTTATTATTTTGTTTTATTTCATTTAATTAAAAACCTTTAGATTTATTACTATCCATCGTGTAAGCCTAAAACATCATAATTATCTCAGAATAATCTCTATAAATTTGTTAAGTACGAATTTATTCCTGTAGAAGTTACGTCACAGTAATAAGAAAAACTTGATATTCCCATCTATTAGCGCTTTTCGCTGAAAAAGATAATTTACAAAATTTCCACCGTAGTCATTACGCCCGCCGAAAGGCAAATCCCATTTCCAATAGATATAAACGAGCTGATAATTCCCGCGTCAAAGCACGCGAAACAGCGAACAACTAAGCAAACAAGCAAATCGCCGGTTTAATCACGCTCCGAAATTATTTGCAACTATTTAGTTTGGTCTGGCAATCAAAAACTTAATTCGAGGCTCTTACGAACGTGTATACTTTCAGCGAAGCGTCTCTTTGATGTCTATATAGACATCTCTGTGTGGCTGCAAGGGCTGCCGCATGCATAATAAAATGTAGTTTTCCTTTCTGCCCAGTTTATACCATACATGCTAAATAATTATATACAAAGTGAAGCAAAGATTAAACTTATCACTACAGTTTTTGACAAAATCAAATTGTTTATTGATTATGTGTAAAAAGCATTCGCCACAACATGTCTTAACTTTGTGCAAGCGTGCTTAGAGTTGATACTACTGTGATCACGTTATGAAAGTTTAACTTTGATAGCCTCATTTTTCTTACTTCCGTTTCAATGTAAACAGAGCCGCTCCGCTAATAATGTGCACTAAGTAGGAACAAAAAGAAGTGATCCGATTTCTCTGTGCGGAAGGTGTGCAAGGAGTTGAAATTAATCGGAGGCTTGCAAAATAATACAGAGACAGTGCTCTACTACATAGAAGTGTGTACATCCATTGCTGACAAGAATATTCAGCAAACTTGAAAAATAGTATTGACAAACCGGCAAGCTAAAAGATAGACAATGTAGAATATTGTTGGCAGATTAGTGCTAGCTTTGCCATCAAATCCACGACGAGCTCAGCTTCCATAATGTCTGTATAAGACAGGTGCCAAAAGAACTTGACTAGTAAGAGCGTTGAAATCATTGCTCATTTGGGTTTAGAGATGCTGAAGCATCCTGTCCACAACCTAGATCTCACTTGTTTCAACTATCATCACTTTAAAACACTCAGATATGCTTTACTATGTCTGCGAACTCTGAAGTGCGGAGAACGGTGCATAAATAACCGAAAAGCTTAGACTTTAGTTAAAAAAGTTAATTAAAAAGCTTCTTGAACTCCAACTTTCTAAATAAAAAGATAAAAGTATTTGTAAGCTCTGTAAAATACCTTAGAAACCCTCTAAAACATCAAAAAAAACTTGAAACTAAAATATCCGCTATAGGTACTGTCTGATTAACTTAATTAATTTTTATTACGTAGCTGGCCAATATCCCCATATAAATCTGCAAGAGATAGAAATAAAGAATTCATACAATACAGCTAAACAATATCACATTTAGAAAGCTTCCGCAAGCGCAAAACAAGCCACTTAAAGAAGAGCCACAATTAGAGAGAAAAACTTATAATATACTTTGTTATAGATAACAATAAAAATGCGAACCGACCCGAAACAATAGTTACAATCAGAGCGGATTGCGATTCCAAATACCTACTCTTAACGGCTACTCTGGTGCTACAAATATCTCCGCAAAAACTTTGAAGTTTCAACTCGGCTTATTAAGTTTTATTTTTGTCTAGAAACAAACAAGTGTTTGAGACAATCAAATCGGTAACCAAAACAACAGTAAAAGGAAATCGAGTCTTCTAAATAATACAACTGAAAACATTACAGCAGTTCGTAAAGATATTCATAAAAATAGAAAAGTGTTAATTTGTGTTGTTTGCAGCAGCTAAGCTCAACGAGCCGTAAAACAAGAATTATCAAAATTTGATTCTTTATACACAACAAAAAAATTAACTGAAAACAGTCTACATGAAGAATATCAATTTATATTAGTTTTTTAATTCATACGATAGTATTAGTGATACTCTTACCCAAAATACATTTGAATAGATGTATATATGTATACGACACAAAACACAGTTGAAATAGAGAAATGAAGAATGATATTGGGCTTTTAGGGTGAGTATTTTTACCATTTTTATTATATATTACATAAAACGCCAACTTGTTTATCAACTTTATTAAATATTCCTTGTTTGAAGGTTTAATCAATCTTAAGCAAAGCTTTAAAAATAATTATTTTGTTTTTCTACTCTATAGAGAAATATAGGACATTTTATTCTTCATTAACGCAAAGCAAAAATTACGAATCCTAGTCCTGTCTTTTTATAAACGACAGAACATATCAATTATTCTTTATTAGAACACAGCATTTTACTCCTTCCTGAATATTCATGTAGAAAAGTTACAGACAAAAATTTTGGATTAAAGGCAATCGTTACATCAGTAATCTAAGGACTCTTGCAACTTTTAATGAAGAAAAGGATAATCCTACAATAAGAATATTTATTATTAATTAATATTACAGACTTTGTTTTACCGTACCAATACGTTGAAAATCAGAGTGGCAATAAAAGTTAAATTGAACACAATTAAACTTTCGTTTAAGTTAGTACAAGTGTGTACAAGCAAAATAGAATAAAAAATTTTATTTTATATGTAAATAAAAAACATTTACTTCTATTCTGAAATTAAAATAATAAACGTACTAACAAAGAAAAGTAAATTAATAATGTATGCAGCTATGCTGTTAGTCGGCAATAGCTGCAGTAAGTAGATATTTTTATACTCAACAACAATTCTTAAATAATTCTTCAGGTATTATGACACAAAATTCTAATTTCTCAAACCAAGCAACGCTCCTTTATGTACGTAGTACCAACAAGTCAACAATCTCAATATCAACAACAGTAATTTCTACCTTCTCAGTTGAATTACCGCAACGTTCATATCAATCAACAAATTACAAAGAACTTGTCGATGTATGTGAGAGTAACAGTGATGAAAACAGTACAAACAACTATACTATCAGCTGGTAGACAGTTAAAGGACATATACGTAAAAAAAGTCAAATACCTCGGCCTTGCGAAAAGAACAACAATTTTTATACAATTAGATTTTTGATGTTAGCAAAGCGGTCACCCATTTTTAGACAAGATGTGGTTAATTATGTAAAGTAGACCAAAGCCAAAAAGCCTAAATGGACAATAAAGTTACAATAAATGCAAAAACCTTTGCCACATATGGATGATATGAAGAACCGGCCATACAAAATATTTATTAATATGTCTATCATTCTACCCCAAGTAAAGTTCTTTAAGACGTAATGTATGAGGTAGTATAGACTTATAAAGCAAACGAACAAAAAACTTACTTCTAATATTTTTATCGACCTTAAATACTCAACGCTTGAGCCCTGGAAAACAGTTGTTAGTTTTAAATCCGCAAGAGAAAATACAGGAAACATCGTAGTCAACACACAAACATATTATATCATATGGGGAAAATTCTGTAACACCAGGACTTACAGGAAGTAACCTAAACCACAAAAAACGCACCAGCAGCCAAAAAACCCACTCAACTTTAATTAACAGATTGATGCTTCTTATACCTATGTCGTCAAAAGAATTTCCAACAATCCATTAACCAACTGCATCCATTCAATTTAACCTACTCACAAAAAGTGTCGAATCAGCTCGCCTCGAAACAAGATTTAAAAGCTCCTTCAATCAACAACCTCGCCGAAATAACAATTTTAAATGCGCTAAGTACCGTCATTACCAAAATAACTCAGTAATGGTTCTCCGACTAGCTGCATGCAACGCTACCAGATTTCAATATGCAAAAACAGAAATTGAAAACTTCTTACATGTAAACAATACAGACATTCTGCCCGATTTAGAAAGCCATTTCACTGACAGAACGTACTTAAAAAATATCCTACAACTCTATATATCTCACAGAACGCCTTAATTGTACGACGCGCGGTGATTCGGCACTGTTTATCCATAGTTCTGTTTCCCATTTTGAACAACCAGAACATGAAACGCACTTCTTAAAAGTCAAGACAAATTCAAGTTGAAAAGCTCACAACTTCACTAATTGTCTCGGCTATTTACTGTTCTCTTAAATACACTAAATTTTGAAACCATTCTTTAGAACTCTAGACCAAAAATTTATTATAGGCGCCCTTAACAACAACTAAGGTAAAGTACTATTTCAACTTATCACAGACAATAACTTTCTATCTGCTAGAAGCTCCACTTATTTGCCGTGTCATCTGCACAAAATTCTAAATCTTTTAGATTGATAAACTGAAAAAAAATAAGATTCAGTCTACTTCGCACAAGTTGCCAACCGGTTGCTTGAGAACTAATATTATGGCGTATTAACAAAAATTTACTGCCACTGCAAGAAACGTGGCTTCCTGACACAAATTTGGCTTTAAGCGGCACATTCAACATTTTAACAATGGCATCATTTAACAAACACAATTGAGACTGCATTAAATAAAAAATTCTGTACTGCTATTTTCTTGAATGTGCATTTGATAAAGTATGGCGCATATGACTGCTGTATAAAACAAAGAAAATATTCCCACACGAATATTGTCTGTTCCTACACTTGTATTTTGCACATAATTCTTTTAAGTTAAGATTGGTAAAAACATCCCAAATTAAAAACACAAGAGCAGGAGTACCCTACAAAAATGTGATAGGGTCTATGTTATACCTATTATGTATCTCTAAATTACCTATAACAAAGGAAATAGAAATAGGTACGTTTGCCAATGACATGTTAATTCTTGTGCATTGAAAACCCGGTAATAGCATCAGCTGCTTTAAAAACTCTTTTAAATATAAGAAAGCGGTGATTACGTAAGTCAAAAATACACTGAATGAAAGTAGAGCAACACATATTACATTTATGACAAAATACCGATGTACTCACCTGTTACGCTAAATAATAATTACATCCCAATCAAACAAAGTTAAACGTCAGAGACTACAAACAGAATGTTCACATGGAGAACATTATGGAAGAAATGTAAGAAAATAATGTGAAGTCAAAACAATTAATGGAATTATCAGAAGAAGCTCCTCATTATTGTTAGCTAACAAGGTTTTGTTATACAAGACTATCATTCATCCAATCTGGATTGCCAGCTGCTAGACTATATAGGTATAAACACTGAAGTTATTCTCGCTTTCACTCTAAAATTATCCGTACTGTGGCAGCCGCTTCTTGACAAACCAGATATTCCATATAAAACACAAAATGTAAGAGAACGAATCAGTTAGTGTATTGTTAAACACCAAACAGTCCTAGAACTTCAGTTTGCCGAAACTGTTGCACCTCTGCTAAAAAACCCTCAACTCAGATGGCTTAAAAAATGACCGAACGATCTAGCAAATTAACATAAACTGACTCAAATGCTTTATTACTCACGCCTAACCAGTACATAACATTAGGTTACAGAATGTATTAAAATATTCATTGCTAATAAAATGCATGTCAATAAAAAAAATGCTATGAGCAACTTTCACATATAAAACTACAATTTGAATCAAAATAGTAAATTCGCTGAAAAGAAAATCCTATTTGGGTATCTCAATCATACATTCTTAATTGTTGAGTAGCAACTACAAAGAGTAGACGAGTTGTAAAAATGCTACCAAGTCTTCGTGTAAATGTTTTGCCATATACCAAACATTACAATATTGCTAATTCATTGGGCGTTTATACTTCCAATTACGATTTATTAGATAAGATTATAATATAACTTGGAATCATAAATATGAACTTACGTCTAAAGTGTATATCAGTCACCATGTTGACACTTTTACTTTTTTTAATGTACCCAAAAACCTCAATAAAAAAATATCTTTTAAAACTCTCGTAAACGACCAGGCGTCATAAATATTTTAAATCAAAGTACTGTAAGAAAAATTATGGAAAAAATAAGTTTTACTTTAAAGCTACACTAATTTACAGAATTATCAAATCTAGGGCATTGAAACTCAAAATAAAATCGAGAAATATCTAATTCATTTCAGTCTAGGTCTAATAGACCGGAAATATGCAGGTAAAGTAATATTTGTTTACATTAAACATAGCACAATGAAATAGTATTGAGAATCATATCATTTAATGTAGCCCCTATCAGCAACCATAGCCTTTTCGAGTCAGGACTTAAACCTGCTGCAGGCCAACAAAACTTCCTCCTTGTCCATATGTGTGGTTACCTTCGTAATGAAGGCTTTTAAGCTGTTCTTAGTGATGTGATGCTTCTCATTAACCTTTTTCTCGACGAAGTCTTACAGGTAGTAATTAAGGGGACTGCAGTCGGTACTGGAGAGTAGCCACAAGTTAGAAAATCTGTGGTAATACAAATTGTTGTATAACCACACCTGAGTCTTTCCTGCCTTCCCTATCCGGAGATTGACAACTCTCTCCAGCACGTTGAAATAGTTGTTGACGGTTACCTTCAAATCTTTCTCAAAGAAGTGGGACGCCATCACATCCCCTTCGCCACTCACAAGCCCAAGCACCATTGAAAAGACAGGAAGCTTTTGTATACATGACGGTAGGAACTATAAATTTATAGAAATATCTTTTATGTCGAAAAGAATCTCATTGTCAGTCAACAGTTAGCGGTCCCTCAGAACAAATGTCTCATAATGCAGGTCCTGCTACACTGCTAATTTATTTTGTCAGGTCAGTCATACTCTGCCCAACACCTTAATTCATCTTTTTTTCAATTCGCAAGAGATACCGTCACTTCTCTTGCGATCAAATCGCTTGCTGTAAGTTGCTCTGTTTGCGGTTACTGCCTTCTGGTGGTCAGGTACCCTATATTTCTTGGCTACGTTGTAAATCTAGGTTTTTTTGTAGCTCAACCGCGCAATAATATGTCGTCGATTTTCCGGCGCGAAGGGATTCGAGTATAACAGCTCTGCGGTCGTATTTTCAGGTCTACCATAAGTTGTTGATTATGTGATGTAGAACTTGTAATAATAAAACCTAAAAATTCTTGATTTACCTCGAGGACAATTAAAATAAACAATAAACAGCTGTATAGAACCAAACTTGATTAAATATTTTAGAGAACTTATACACGAAATCTTGGGACATCCCCGTGGGGAACACTGTATGCAGCCAACAAAACAATGATTCAGTTTCAAAGTTTAGAAGGAAAATTCTTTCACTAAATAATTAGATTCATCATCAAGATCATGCGATTTGACTCCTCTTCCTTAAATTATATTATAAATTACGAATAAATTTAACTTAAAATTGAACCATAATTAGATAAAAAAAAATTTTAATCCAGATGAATTAAAATAAATAAATATTTTTGTCAAGTGGCGAAATTTAAATCAGTAAGGCATTTAATTACAACTTCTTCCGCCTACTTGTATTTCATTTAATGTAAAGCAGTGGCTCCGGAAAGTAAATGAATGCGATATGAAATGAAGAGTTGATAAAGCGATTTCGTTGCCCATCTCAGTTATATAAACCGCCCGGAATTAGGAAGAAGGGCGCAAGAAGAATAACAAAAACGGCTTTAAGTGGCATTAAACACAACATAAAAGCAATTCACGAGCCAGCGATGACCAGCGGGAATATGGAAATGGCGAAGAGCGAGCGCAGAAGCCAACAAGTGGAAGATCCCGGCTTAAGTGCGACACTCGGATGACAGACCTGCACGACAGCGGCTACTAATAAAAACCGCCAAAACGCGCCGCCAACTCGCCACGATTAATGGCCGCCGGCGCAGCGTGCCAGGCAGCCCGCGTATAAATTGCGTTTTTCTGCGCGAAGATTCATAGGCTTTCAGAGTTGACAAACTTTCCCTTTGCAGCGAACTGATAGGCAACGAAAATTCCCGAGTTCTGAATGGCGCAAGTTCTGCCGCGCGAGTTTCGGCGCGCTGAAAGATAATATGGAAACTTGTAGTTGCGCCAGGATAACTGGATACTGTCTCGGTGCCTAATTAACTCCCATTATGGCGAATTTGTGCGTCAAGTTGCGCAACATTCATAACAAGGAAAGTTGACAGAAAAGTGGTCCTGGCACGGCTACATTATTGATATCTAACTGAGAAAAACCCAGTTTACAATTGTTCTTCATCTGAAATTCTAATGAGCAGCGTTCATTAAAACAGAAATTCTTCATAAGTATGAATTTTCAACCAGACAAGCAAATGTTTGTTGAACAGGATCCAATTAACCTATAAGTTGAATAAAACTGCAGCCTACAGTGCCAGGATTTGAAAGACACAATTTTAAGTTCAGCAAACGAAAAATACAAAGAAATTATTTAGGCACTCTAATGTGTTTTAGAATCGCATGTGTGAATATATGGGCATTCACGGCAGACGAGTAGAAGGAGAACTCATACAGCGAACAACAGTACAAACAAGACCGGTATAATACCGTAAAGGAAACTTTCTACAGCGGTGCGAAATCGTAACGGTTACTTCTGGTTGCAATTTGGCTGAAAATCAATCCCATGAAAGGTACTGACCTATAATGTGTGTATGCCAAGTTTAAAGTGAATCCGTTGAGTAGAACGTAAGTTATAGTGTCTTCAGACTCACAGACAGACAGGATGATAATCTCATTAACTTTCTACTATAAGCTCTGCTGTAGAAAGTTAATAAATTGGTGTTGTTATAGCAACTGTTGAGCGTTGCGATAATAGTGTTATAATGTATAATTATTATGCAGCAGTACACCTTTAGCAAATAAAGATTAGTTTTGCATTAAATTGTCGTTAAATTCACATTTTATTTATCAGGGTGAATAAGTCGCAAAGATTGTTGAGATTTGTTAAAAAAACAAGTAGGCTAAAATTTAAAAAAGGTTTTAAAGAACGTCTTGAACGGCAGGATGTTGTAATTAAGAAAATACCAAAACTGGCCAACTTTTTTCTCACGTGGTGTCAGTAATCACAGTTGTTACCACCAACTTCAAGTAATTCAAGTCCAAATTGTAGTGTATCAAATGTACAGCTGCAAAAAGCTCTCAAATAGGTAAACCTAATTATATCATTCGATGACCCGATATGGTGGGGCATAAATGATAAGTAGGTGGCTTACAATAGCATTCAACAAAACTATGACTTGGACTTTGATATGAAAGACAGTATGATACTCAAAAAAGGTTTTGTACTAATCAGTTGTTTTCTAAACAGTTACTGAAGAACGCATCAAGCGACATTCCTAGCAATTAAAAAATTTGATGATTGAAAAAATAACTAATAATAAACGATCGTGACAAAAACTCGAAATATAGTATTATTAGTAGAAGTCTGGTTTTACAAAATCTTACACAGAATAAATGATAAAATAGCAGAACGGTACAAGCAAGAAGCTTTTTATTGGCAAAATGTTCTCTTAAGAGTCGTTGAAGTTCAGAAGTCTTTATTTAGTTTCCGGTGAATTGGCAATTTATGATGATAATAAAATATTAGTCTCTATAAGAAATGGTAACTTTCTTGGATATGTAAATAGAACTGATTTCAAAATTCGATTCTTTTATGGCCGAACAATTTCCAAAATTTTAGAAATGAAGAAAAAATTGATTCCTCATACTTATTAAATACAACTATCAATAAATTATTATATATTTAGCGGACTAACTTAAGACAGAAATTATAAATGCCAAGTATTTGTTCCTAACTTTAGCCATAAAAGTAAAGAGATAGCAAATGCTATAATGTTAACGGCAGATTGTGTAGGTTGGGCTCTATGTGACTTAAAGAGGACAGAGCTATAACAATGTTAGCAGCGTGTCTGGGTGCTACAAAGATCTTTAAACTAGAATAAAAGAAGTAAATCCTCTTGCCACATGCGCGGATCATTCTTTACAACTAGTTGGCTTTGCAGCTGCAGAGAGTACTCTGTTGAACTGTTTTCTTTAGAACAACAAATCTGTGACTTTTTAGTTTTGAACTAAATGGTGAAATACCTTGCAATTTCACCTTAAAACGAACCCATTTTCTTTAAAATCTATATAAATCGTAATAGCAGGTTCCTGACGCTCTAACACATATTAGCTATAATAATAATCAGAATAAGTATAAAGCAAATGTGATATTGGAAAAACTTAAGCGTCTTGAAATTTCATTAATGGAATGTATATGTAATTTTCAAGAAGTAAGAAGGAGAAAGTACAGACACAACAAAAGTCATTACTTTGTGCAGTACTTTAAAAGCTTTTATAAACACTCTTCGAAATATAGATGTCTTCAATGCTAGACAACAAATTAACTTATGTGTGAAGCTGACGTCTACATTACAGACATTACAAGAAAGAAGAAGCCAATTGATTCTCTTCTTTTTTTTCTCCCCTTCCATATTACCTTCTCGCGTGTCGGATTAGTTTTCTTTAGTTTCTTTCACCCATTTTTTCCATTCCTTCCTGGATTGTGCTAATTGCTTCATTACCTCCATATTTTCCCGTTTCTTTTCCCGGTTCTTCTGTTTGAGTTGTCCAAACCTTTCTAGGTCTTCCTCTTCTTGTCTTCCTATGATTTCTTGTCCCCCATACCTTCTTTACTAGTTTATTTATATCCATCCTAACCATGTAGCCGTACCAATTTAATTGTCTTTTCATTATCGTTCTTGTTTAATCTGGTCTCTTATTTCTTTGTTTTCAACTCTATCCCATTTCGTCTTCCCTGCCGATTGATTCTAAAGCTCAAATTAGAACGAAAAAGAGCAATTTATACAGAAATACGTAAATATTTCGGATTTCTATACGAAATTACTTAAAAGGAACATGAAATAATACGACAGAAAGTCTAAAAGAATTAATAAAATATTAACAAAGAAGATGAGAACACCAAACCAAAAACACAATTAGAACTAACCACAAATACTTTTAGCTATATTGAAGTTATGAGACGTAGAGTCTGCTTTTCCCAATGCTACCATACTTTTAGTAATTTTTGTAAGTATAATAGTTACTAAATGCACTGCACTAGAGAATTGCCCTTTTTAGCCCTTAAAAGAGCAAAAAACTTTTGACGACAAGGTCCAGGGGTTTGCCAATTCCAAAGCCAAAAAAGAAATATTTTGTAAATAAACGTTTTTAGATTAAATGGACATTTGTTTTTATTTTTCATAATTTATATATGAATGTAACGAGAGTGGAATAAATTGCATAAATGTTTTGCCTAAATAGTCTTTGTAATTTTTGTTTTAGTGCAAAAATTTGAGGGAAGGGGGGTGAAATATTGTCGATATAGAGCACCAAAAACCTTAATCGTGCCCTGTGTTTATTATTTCTTCTTTATTTTTACTGGCCATTGTATATGAAATTAAAACTTTTCTTCTTGACCCACAAAGGGCTGCAAGATCCTGACGTAATTGTTTATTCAGGACAAGTCTAGTCGCCGCTATCAAACAACCTGGAAGGAAGAGCGCAGAGCACTTTGGATACAAAAGCTCAAACCCACACAATGCCAGCGACATCATAATTTCGCTCAATTCGACGTCGTTAGGGCCGCCGAGCAGCTACCACAATACTAAATGAACAACAAAAGTAGGAAACGAGCACAATTATCTTTTTAACCTCCGCGGAAAATATAGCCGGCTGCCAATAGGAGGAAATTCAAAACGAGATCTGCTGACGTTTCCCCCTTTGTTTGCCCCAGAGGCCGCGAAAGCCTAATCTGATTTGAGCGGCGTCTAAACGCAATTCGAAACAGGTTGGAAGAAGCGGGGCAGGCGCCCGCCCCCGAAATCAATTTCGCCGGATTACCGGCCCGATGAGCAGATTTTAGCCTTCATAATGGTGGATGACAGATCACTTACCAGTGTTTATTATTCTTCGGCACATTAAGGGCGCCGCTCTTAAGAAACGCCGTTCGCCGGGAAGCAATCGCTAAGTACCCCCAACGTTCTGACAAAGTAAGCCATCAAATGTTTACCTGAAACGAACTCCGCAATTCAATCTTTTGCCCTGGCCGTAAAGCATACCATTTGCAGGAGATTCGACTCGGAAAGCCGCACATTTCACATGCAGCGTTAATACACTGGGACGGAAAGTACTTTCCGAACGCTGATAAAAGGCACTAAATAAAGTCAGGAATGAGACGAAGACCGAATGTATTCTAATATACGATCTCCTCCATTGTTCGGCTCCCTTTCTGGGTGGAATTCCACAGCGTCGCGCCAGCTACGTAATCCCATAGAGATTACATACTTTAAAATTGCGCTCTTAAATTTTTATACGGCAGACATAAATGCAGCGGAATTAAAACGCTCGCGTAACGGCGTCGTAAGTGAAATTAGCACTCGTCATTAACTTGGGCGCACGGAGTTAGGTGTTAATGAGGCGGGATCGCGGCCGTTTCCTTGTTCGTCGCGCAAGAGAAGCCGCATAAGCTACCATTACGGTGAATTATGGCGAGGGCCTTCGAGATACGTCACGTTGTGGAATTCGGCAGCTTTGGGCACGCAGCACGCGCCTAGGTGCTCCGCAATTCCGTGGACGAGGCGCGCCGAGCCGAAATTCGGCGGAGCGCTGCAGTCTCCTTGCAGGAGCAGGGAAAAATGACAACCGGCCGGATAACGAAGATCGATGCCTTCCTCCTAATCCAATTCGCAATGATGATTAATTTCGCAAAGCTATTTCGTGCAACTGTTCGCAATTTGGCACGATAATCACCTGTACAATTCAGATTCACATAAATTACCGCGAAGTTCCGTGTCAGCTTCTAATTTTGGGCCGCAGTAATCCATTTACCTGTACTTTACATAGATCCAGTGAGTACATCTGACAAAAACATCTAATTTCATATCTGATTAAAATAATGGCGCACAACTGCCACCAAGAGATAACAATTTTGAAGCTTAAAAAAAAACTGTGCAACTAATTTTCACCAGAAATGAAAACCATCCGAGCGGAAACAAATATATAAACAAATGTTGGTTACAAATCTCCACATAGTTGATGCAGAAATATTAAATCATCCGAATTTCACCTGCATGAAACTTACATAACCCAATAGCATTGGTTAAAGTAGAAACTTCATCACAGATGAACTGTAAATATCTTTTGCACTTTTGTTACTCTGTTCATTTCAGTACCTTAAGATACTGAAAAACTACAAACACACTTCTACCTTAAGACTTGTGGAAAGAGAAATCTGTATTCTACACCTCCTCGTGGTAGAGCTAACACTCTAACGAAGATATTTTTAGATGCCCGTAGAATATCGAAAGCACACTACTATCGTCAAGAACATTTACCGCTTACAGTCAGTTAAGTAAGAGCGTGTTCGGCATAATTAGTAGTTGTTAAAAGGTATTGCCCTAATTTTTTCGTAAGTCGATAAAGGGAACTTTGATCCTTAATGCTTTATCACAAAAGAATTAGTTGGTATTAAATTCTTGCTAGAAGAACGCATAAAACACTACGAGTGCCGCGTACGCGTCGCACTACGGGCTATATTCCTCTGTGCAACGGCTGTTAAATACATGAACAAATTGAAAACATTCATCGGCAAGTAGGTGCGGCAATATAAAGTCGATGCCTTGCAGGAACGTGGCTCGATAGACAAAGTGTCTTCTAAAGTTAAAAAGCAGATCGTAAACTTGTTTTCGCAGAACCCGGGCTTAACGTTGCGTCAAGGAGCAGCAAAATTGAAACAGAAAGGTGTAGATATACCGTACGTAGCTATCTCCGTGCGTGTGATATTAAATTTCGTCATTCGGTGAAGAAACCTTTGTCAGGTGAAAATCATGTGACGAAGAGACTCGCTTGGGACAATATCGACCGAGATTGAAGCAATGTAATCTTTAAAAACAAAGTCTCTGTTTTGGGAATATGTTATTGGCTACGAGTATGGTCAACTTCGTTGAAGTTGGTACAGTGGACCGTTAAAGAACCAGTAAAAGTGCATGATTGTGGTTACTTCTCAAAACTGGTTTCGAAACATCTGTACAACCTAAGTATTCCAGAAATGCTCGAGATTTATAAGAAATATTTGTTATCGACTGCCGAACGACCCCAAATACCGTAGCAAGCTTTGCATCGAGTAGAAAGAGCAGTCTGGCATCGTTACACTTTATTGGCCGTCGCAGTGTTTGCTTTGAAGCAGTTAGCACGAGAAATTCGTCACATTTGGAGGACCTTGCCGGATAAGTACGCCATCAATTTGGTCGAAAACATGCCTCGAAGATGCCAGGAAATTATCGTCGCCTGTGGTAACTAGATACATTATTGATACAATAGAATCTACGTTCTGACGTATCCATGTATTTGAAAATGTTTTTAAATAATTTTTTCTCCACACTAACCCGAACATGCTCTTACCTTACATACGTATTTGGTAACCAGAAAACTTTTCTAAATGGGATAATCCTTGCAGACAATAAAAAAATCAGTCAGTACTATATTTCAACCTCTCGGTCTACTAAAATAAAGATGATTATAGTCTACAAGCCTGCAGCAGATGCAACAAATAACAAGTACATCAAAAATATACCCAAAACAAAACATTACACTTGATTATTTTCAACACAGATTAGCCCTAAAAAAAATCAAGACCAAAAAGAAGAAAAAAATCTAAAGTAACCGATTATTACACATGCGAAAAAAGATTATAAAACCAAACGTCGTTCTAGTCCATAACCAATTTGAAGTTTTAGGACGGTCATAAATATAAAACAAAACGTAAACCGTCAAGTCATTCAAAATGACAAGATTTTAGAACAAAACGTAAATCTAATTACAACTAGTCTAAAAATTAAATTTTAAAATGCCAGAAGAAACAATCGTAAAGCACAACAAATGAGTAGCCTGAAGAAAATAGAAAAACGGCATGAAATGTAGTCATCGCTACTAAGAAACATATACATAATACGAGAAAGCAACAATTCCTTTATAGTTAAAAATAAAATAAAGGACTGGTAACATGAAAGTAAAAGATCTACATTTTAAGAACAATTTTCTGCTTCAATGTTAGAGTGCTTTAAAAATTTGCGCGTGGTGTAAGCTGCCACAAAATACAACTATGGACTGGTTCAAGTTTTTTGTATATAAGTACAAACTGATATAAGCATTTAGTGCGGATTCAAATGTGATACAACTACACCAGAATCTTAAGGTAGTATGAAGTGTGAATAACGATTCTAAGCAACAAAATAATAAAGAATAAAACATTATAAAGCAAAAACAAACAACAAAAATACTAAGTTTGAATGTGCCATCAGGGTCGGTTATATATATGTTACGGTTATTATATGGAAGCCTCAAACCAAATAAAAAAATTAATTTATTCTTATATACTGACATTCCTTCATACGGAGATACAACAGCACTCAAGAAACTGAAAATTTTATTTTATTTTGAAAACTTTACTCCTAGAGAATTCTGTTAGCAACACATGTTTTTAAATTATTCTGATGCACGGGCAGAAATAAAAGACAATCAACATATATATGTATAATCAATGGTTCACAAATTGTAAATTTTAATGCAAATTTTGGCCTAACAACGTGAGTATTATATCGTTGGTTTTATTAAAATAGCAGATTACCAGGTAAAAAAAAAACTAAAACCTTCTAACTTTCCCCTGTGGTTTTGAAAAGTGCAATTTGTTCTAATACCATTTGTGATCAAGAAAGCTTTTAAACCAAGAACAATTAAATTACTTATGAATGCGTAACTAATATTTTTGCGCAAGAAGCATTTAAAGCGTTTATTATGCAGTGTTGCATAAATTGGCGACAATTTAAATTGATTTATGATTCAGTGGTAAAAATAAATATAAACACACTACCAAAAACTTGTATAAGTTAAGCACAACTATTTCAAAATACTAATAAATATAATATTTAGATGCAAAATAGGATAAATAGAGCCACAAAAACAGTTGGGAGGGGTTGCGCGGATTTTTTTATTTTGTCGCAGTTTTTCGATGTGAAAATAATCATAAAAATAAGTAGTTCTAACCATTTCGAAATCGTCTAAATGCATTTATTTTTCTTCTCTCCTGAAGCTTATCTCAAAAGACTTCTATATGAAGAACCCTCAAGTAACCGCGCCGGAAACCGTGCCATTAAAAAACTCCTGAGTGAACTTACAAAGGAATGATTTTCACCTACAAGAAGAATACACGACAAATCGTTAAAATGCTGACAAGATCGGTTGTTCCCTTACTGTAGTTGAGAATTTTAGCAAGAAGGAAGCCGAATATGGGATGAAAACTAGCCCGGGAAGGCCGAAAAATCCGTCGGTCGAAGTTCAGAAGAACAAAAGTTCAAGCAGTCAAATCCAAAAGGGCTGACCCTCACCGTAACACCCAGAAGATTTCAACAACTAATCAAGAACTTCAAACCCTTCAAATGGCAAAAATGGACACCCAAACGCTATTTAAGGATCACCACAAAAAAAAACCCAAATTTCAAATCACCATATGTCGCGGGCCGAAAAAAGATTGGTCTTCAGAGACAAAAAGATGATGGTGTACCGGAATGACTTACACAAAGAACCTGAGGCAAGGATGAGCCAAAACATTGGTGGTTCAGTAATAATATGGGGGGGTGAGCTTTTATTTTTGTGAAGCTTCGAATTGACGGTCAGCAATGGAAATTTTAGCAGGATAACGCTGCCGTACTCCTACGTCGATAATTGAGTTGTTGACCGCACATAAAATTAAGCTTTTATAGTAAGCTGCTATCAGTCCCGATTTAAAGCTTATCAAGAATATCTGGAGAATTGTTGTCTGCGATGTATACAAGAATAGCAGGCAATATTCCACTATCCCTGATCTCGACAAAACGATTATGCAACTATGACATATTAGATCGATGCTAATTCGACCATTTAGTGTTAACAAAGTACTGCTGTGCGGTCTATAATATACTGAAGTAGGTACCTTTGTAATTTTTACATATACGTTTTTTAAAAAAAGTTTAGATCTAATCTTAATGAATATTTTTGTTCACTGAACTAATGTGCTAGGCACCCAAATTGACAAAGAACTACAACTACTAATCGAAAATCTACCAGAATTTGACATATTTTTTGAAATTGATAGAAAACCTACTGTTTGTATATTTATTTCCATCATTGTATAAGTTGTAAAGGTTTTTCCGATTATTTTTGCTTACTATTTACTGAGAAAATATAACATGACTTTTTAAAATTGGATAATGCGTTCAGAGACCATTTCTTTATACTTGGATGTTTCTCTATGTTATTACTTAGTCGTTATTTATTGCAATTTCTTTTCAGTCTATCTGTTTGTCACTTAGTATGTCCGCTACATATCTTTCTATATTTGCTCTGTGTTCGGGTATGTTTGATTTTAGGTGTGAATGTTGTTGAGCATTTATGTTTTAGGCTATTGATGAGATAAATGGCAGTTATTAGTAATGTTTACATATTATTATCTATACACTAATGTATAAGTGTAAAAAAAATGTAAAGAAATTCGAAGTTTATCAAATTTAATATATGTAAGTTTATCTTGGATTATAAGGTAAACTAATAATGACTCTCAATTTGGTAAGCCTAATATTAGATAAAACTAGGTATTTAAGATATATAACAAACTTATAATTTCGTCGCCTTATTTCACCAGTCTTGCTAATATTTTATATTATTTACGTCTTATCTTTTGTGTAAAAAGTGTTTGCGATATAATTAAAATATATTTGTTAACTATTTTTTAAGCTTAGTATCTAAGGATCAAATGCAAATAATCACCACCACAAATTAGGAGCACTAATACATAAAGAAAAGATGTCCTTCAAACAAGAGAGAAAACACAACTCTAAAAGTTTAAGATTTATATGTAATGCAACTACAACTGCATTAACTATAGGAAATTTTGAATCGAAAAAGTGAACAGTTAAGAGCGAAAGTAAAACAAACCTGAAGGCACGATAACAGACAATTTTTAGTCCGCCAAAGTTAATAAATAAGCAGAAAAGCAGCCGACATGCCACAAAAATAATATTTATTTAGACACAACAAAACTGACAAATATAACTGTTGTTTATGATATGGGTATAATTGAAATAAAATGTTGTACGTTGGTTCAAATGAAAGACGCGGTTAATGATTACAAAAATAGCAAACAAGCTTTCCTTATATGCTATAATAAACCTCCGGCCTATCACACATTTCATTTTGTTTTGAAGTCGCTGTATACAAAAAAAAAGAAATTAAATGAAAACAAAAAGAAAATAAAGATATTTATAAAATACAATTTATAATGCACACATCTGTTCACTACGAACAGCCATATATAAAACGAGAAATCTCGCCTTTGGACATACCAAAAACTACTGCTACAAGCAACCTAAATGTGTGAAATGTGCAGGTAGTCATCTCACAATCAACTGTACATGGAAAGAAAAAATAAAGGAAGTGTTATGCTGTAATTGTGGAGAGAACCACCCTGCTAGCTATAAAGGATGTAGCGTACGGAAGCAGTTGCAACCGAGGTTGTATTCCTCTCTCAGAGAAAAGGTTTTAAAAGAAAGACAAATACATACGCAACAAAACCCCCCCAATGTGCCAGTTACCGATAGTCTCGCTGCTCCCTCAACATCTCAAGTAGCTAACCCTTATTCACAAAAACTACAAAGTAATTTAATATCAACTGTTCAATAACAGCTTTCTCCTTCTACCCAACATAATGATCGTATAACCAAGCTTGAAGAAATAGTGCAAAAGCTAGCAGAAAGAATGGACACACTTCTAAATATTATCACAGCGTTAATTAACAAAACCAACAATGGCTAATTCACTAAAAATTGGCGTCTGGAATAACAACGGCTTGGCCCAAAGAAGCCAAGAACTAAAAACTTTCCTAATACATCATAATATAGACGTAATGTTTATCTCCGAGACGCACTTTACTAGCAAAAGTTATCTACGCATTCCTGATTATTCCATCTATGATACACCACACCCAGATAACACTGCCCACGGGGGCTCTGCTATAATAATAAAAACTTCCATAAAACACCATGAAAATGAAAGCTTTACTGAAGACTTCTTACAAGCAACCACCGTCACTGTTTACGACCACCTCGGACCCATAAAGCTATCGGCCATATATTCTCCGCCTAAACATAACATCACAAAGGAACAATACAGGCAATACTTTGATACACTCGGTAATAGATTCATTAGCGGAGGCGATTTCAATGCCAAACACCCGTGGTGGGGATCCAGATCTAATACGCCTACGCCAAAAGGAAAACAACTATACTTAGCGCTGCAGCAAAACAATTTAACGCCATTATCCACGGGTGAGCCAACGTACTGGCC
This sequence comes from Sinelater perroti, assembly GCA_036346155.1. Lineage (NCBI taxonomy): Eukaryota > Metazoa > Arthropoda > Insecta > Coleoptera > Elateridae > Sinelater > Sinelater perroti. Next base: position 17,771,424 of record JARFIY010000046.1, read on the forward strand.
TTCAGATAGAAGACGCTTACCTGACCTCCTTGACTTCTGTATAACAAAAAATATAGCCCAAAATTACCTAAGCATACAATCTGTTTTGATCTATCGTCCGACCATTCTCCTGTAATTGTTACATTTAACGCTAATACTGTGTATAAAAACAGATCAGTCATGCTGCACAACAATAAAACAAACTGGGCCATGTTCAACTACATACTAAGTAATACCCACTTTGAATTCTCACTCAAAAACAAGGAAGAACTAGATTTAGCCGTTGATTTGCTAGCCCAGACTATCCAGGAGGCTGCTTAGTCAGCAACCCCAGAATTAGATAACAAACCGCAGCAGAGACAATGTTCTTATACTGCCAAAGAAAAAATTTTAGAAACACGGAAACTAAGAAAACGATTGCAACATACGAGATCTCCTCAAGATAAAACAAAATACAATAAAGCAACAAAAGAATTAAAAAGATTTTTAGAAGAAGAACGAAACGCGTTTATTCAAAACTATCTACAGGCACTCTCCCCAACTAAAGATACTAACTACTTTCTATGGAAAGCGACGAGAAACATCAAGCGCATAACAACAACATAATTCTCCAATTAAACTAGAAAATGGCAAGTGGGCTAGATCTAATCTGGAAAAAACAGAAACATTTGCAAAACATCTTGAAAACACGTTTAGCCCTTTTCCGAGAATAATTTTTGAAAATGAAGAAGAACACATTCTTGCATTCCTAGATTCGCCGCTACAAATGGAACTCCCACTAAAAAGATTCAATATCCACGAAGTTCAGCAAATAATTGACAAGGATCTTAACAGCAAAAAAGCCCCGGGATGGGATCAAATCACCGCTAAATTACTCAGAACTTCCAGAAAATATAATTCAAGATATAACCGCAATCTATAACGCAGTACTAAGAATAAATTATTTTTCAGCCTCCTAGAAAGTGGCACAAATCATACTAATAGCAAAACCCGGAAAAGATTCTGAAAACGTAGAGTCATAAAGGCCAATCAGCCTTCTACCAGTACTGTCTAAAGTACTTGAAAAGCTTTTGCTTAAAAGACTCGAACCGATACTTGAACAAAAGCATCTAATCCCTGAGCATCTGTTCGGCTTCAGAGAACAGTACGGAACAATCGAACAAGTAAATCGTATAGTACGACATATAAACTCTGATATCGAAGAAGGGAGATATTGCTCAGCTGTGTTTTTAGACATATCCCAAGCCTTCGATAAGGTTTGGCACGCGAGATTACTGTTCAAAATCAAAAAACTACTACCTCATAATTTATATCTTTTATTAAAATCATATTTAGAAGAAAGGCAGTACTATGTCAGACATGATGATGAGCAAACGAGCTTAAAACCAATCCAATCAGGAGTCCCCCAAGAAAGCATCCTAGGGCCAATCTTGTATCTAATCTTTACTGCCGACCTTCCAGTACTCCGTGGTACAACAGTAGCAACCTACGTTGATGACACTACGGTGATAGCATCACACAGAGATCCCGTAACTGCAACTAATCTTGTTCAAGAAAATATAACCAATATTGAGAAATGGCTGAAATCTTGGAGAATTAGGGTAAATGAACAAAAATCTGTACACGTTACTTTCACTATAAAAAGATCTACTTGCCCAACAATCTATCTTAACCAGCAACCTATACCTCAAGATACAAAAGCTAAATATTTAGGTATCACCCTAGACAAAAGGCTAATATGGAGACCCCACGTAGAAACAAAAAAAAGCAACTGAATATCAAACTTGGGCAACTTTACTGGATAATAGGTAGAAAGTCGCAACTTACCCTCGAAAATAAAGTCCTAGTGTATAAGGCAATATTAAAACCAATGGGCTATGGAGTGCAGCTCTGGGGATGTGCTGCAAATTCTAATATATAAATATTAGAAAGATTCTAGTCTAAGGTCCTACGCCTAGTTACCAACGCCCCATTGTTTGTGACCAATGCGACACTAAGAAGAGACCTACAAATTCCTACGGTTAAAGAAGTTGCCAAACAGCTTAGTGTGACTTAGAGTGAAAAGTCATCAGTGCATCCAAACCAACTAGCACGTAACCTTCTTGATGAAGCAAATGATACACGTAGACTCAAACGCTTCAAACCTTCGGATATTCCAAATAGATTCCAATAGCAGCAATCAAAATAGACTTCGTTAGTGGAAATTAAAATAAGACCTTTTAAGTTGTAACTTGTAGAGGCACGTATCACTGCATGCCCTGCCTACGCGATATGTTTATTGTTTCTATTGTTTTAGTGTTACCGCATTTACTTATTGTACTTTAGACAGATTGTAAATTACCACGGAGTTAATAAAAAAGAAAAATGAAAACTTCCAGAAGTATTAGTCATATAATGTTTTACATAGAATAGTGGAATTCATAAATACGGCTTAGCAACGCAACAACTTCAAATGTATATTTTAAAATAGTATTAAAGATCAAAAACGTTAGTAGACAAATATTGCATAGAATCTTAGATCTGACTTTATTTTTAAGAAAAATAGACTTAGAGGTAATACACATTTATTAGAAATAGGAACTTCTTAGGAATTCTATAATTAATCAGTAGTGTAACATTGAAAAGCATATGGACAATGTGAAACAGTCCCAATTATTATGTAGTGACTACAAGTCACAATGCTGTGCAGATAATGCAATAGAAGCAATTTTAGGGGAAAAAGCAATAGCAAAATGTTACCCAGTAATAGTAGATGGAACTCCAGACTCGGATTATGTTGAATAAACGATTTTCATAATAAATTATTTGCAAGTGAATGATGCTGATATGAAATTAAGAGAAGTTTTTTTAAAGGTGTTTGAAGTCTAATTGTCCATAAAGTTGGTATTTGGGGTTTACACACTTGTATTGGAGCAGTTATGTTTTTTCGAGCCGTTTAAAAATTACAATTGTAGTTCAAGGGACCAAACATTTAACTTCAGAAACTACAATTCACTTAAATGGTGTTCTAAGGTATTTAAAATACTTTGAATGTTTATTTGTCGGCTTTATTGTTTAAAATATTGGTGGACATATATTGCAAAAATAACAATTAATATTGAAAAAACAATAGAAAAAGCTAAAAAAAATTAAACTAAACGTTTTATAAGTTTACCCACCGAAATATTCACGAAAGTTGCTAAGGACTTGCTATTGACGAATACAAAACACTCAAGTATTTTACAGAATTCTAGATGCTTTGATTTGGAGATATCAAGTTATAAATGAAATATGTATTTCATTTGTGTTCATATATCATTATTTAACAAGTGATGTTTAGCAATTAAGACAAGACATTAATATAATAATAATAGTTCTCCGTAATAGGCTATAAAAAAACTTTTGTGGTTGTAACAGGACAGGTACAATCTAGAGCCTACGGTACACAAGGGTAGTAATGTGGCTAGCGCTACGTACCGACCGCCTATTATTTACCCCAGAGTTACTCATTTATTGTAGCCGAAGTCGATCTGGGCCGTAAAAATGCCAGTGATCGAATTGGAGAGAGCGGGATTCAAACCCGCAACTCTTGGTTTCGTAGTCTAGTGACCTATCCACTAGACCACTACGGCTTAAGACACTAATATTATAGTTGACAAATATACCTGAGATATTTTCACTATAATTGCAAATAAAGAAAAAATCAATTTGGAAACCATACAGGTAGCTACCATCAGTGAAAATCAATTGCCACTTATCGCTTTATTAACTAAATTAAAGTATTACGAATTTATTTTCTACTGGGCGGGAAAGTACACCAGCCTTAGGATAGTACTAAAAGTCATTGTGATCATCTTGATTTCTTTATTTTGAAGTTCTTTTGGGATTTTTCCGGTAATCAAATTAAATCCTAAAGCTTTTTCAAGTTTAATCTAGTCCTTATTAACTTTGAAATTTTCCTTTTTGAAACGCTAATGGGTAACCCCATCTGGAATAAAATATTAACAAATTTGTGAAAGTAGATTTCCTCAACAGGAAAAGGTGAATAAACGGGAATCAGATGTTGCGCGAATGTTCCTACTTTTCATTGTCTCTTGTCTATTCGCCATGTTTAGTCTCAATAGAAGATATGCATTTCCGCTGCTATCCTTACCAGAACAAAAGGAACATTGTGGTTTAGACTGTTGTCAATTAACCAAATTTATTCAAAAAGATCACAACTGCAGATGAAACAATAGTTGCCCATTGCAAGTCTCGCGGTTGCCACATCCGAAAAAGCGTATGAGATTGCAAGGTACTTGCTTTGAAAAGCTGCGTACAACATTTATTGTGCCACTTTTATTAAACATACAAAGAATTTGTGCTATTGCAATTTTAATTTCGAAATAGACCACGTATTCCGCATCGAGTGTCATTTCAAACAGTGTTTTCTTCCGCGAAAATGCAAGAAAAAACGATGCAAACGTGTATTAATAAAAATCATCTTAGATTTGTCACAAAATCAAATTAAAAACTTGTAAGGCATTATTAAAAACAAAAACTTTATAAAAATAAAAAGCCTTTCCCCTTCTTCACTTCTATGACAAGTAGATGTCGAAAATGTTTTTGCATATTTGACATGTATTTTACTGGAAATATTTTGGATTCGCAATGTACTTTACCGAGGATATTTGGTTTCAAAAAATATCAAAGCGCTTGCATGAGGCTCTACATATTGTAATAGAAATAGCACATTAAATTAAATGTTTGTTCTTGGAAATGCGAGGACAATGATGAAGTTTTTAATCATTGACTGTTCTCAGATTAATCAATCGGGTACACAATTGTAAAAATTCTTAAGATTCTGTCTGTAGTTGAGACTTACAGAAGATGTTCAGCATAACTGCGGTTAAAACGTTAATACGGTCGTGAAAGCTTTGAGCTGACCAAATAAAACTGCTTTCATAATATAATTTACTTGAATCTTCGAATTTGACCAATAAACAACTACAGAGCAGGAATTGTCACTTTGTTTCAAGAAAAGAGATTATTACACGTTTGAGGTCAAAAATCCTGTTCTTCTGTTTAGCAGTTCATAAGAGAGTAGAAGATAATAACACAATTGTTTATGTATGAATCATAACCATGAGCTATATAATAATATAAAAATTTGTCCCGTGATCTGTTGGACACAGATATTTTGACCTAGCTATTTCATCCACTTGTAAATGCTTATTTACAAAAAAATCGCTCACTTAGCTACAGTCACATAGCAACCATAAAAACAGCACTTCTGATGAATGGTACAAAATCTAAGCATTTTAACTGTTTTGGAATAAAGCGAAATTGTTTTTCATAGCAACTCCTGCTTCTAATGTAATACAAGTAGTTTTCAACTGTGTATTTTTATTTTTTTCACCCAAACAATTATAGGCTGAAGTTATTTTTAGTTGTCTTTTAGATCAACAGATATGCATATAAAATCTTTCTCGGGGAAGTTTCAGGGTTGATTTTTTTTAATTCTTTACCGATAATGTCCAAATACAAGAAATTGATGTTATTCAGTCACATGATACGGGTTTTGTATAGACTGACCTTGAAAGTGTTTCTATGTAAACTAACTATTCGGCTTAATATTAAGTTCTGAATTAAATTAAGAAAATGTCTCTAGTGGAACATAAAACATTATCACGAAGCCGTGCTTTTGAAGGCACAAAAGTTTAGAAAAGTAGAGGTTCAGTGCAAAAAGATCCGAAAGTCGGCCACCAATCAACATCACATATTGCTGCAATATGTGAAATTTTTGAGGAAGTTACAGATAAAAGATAACTGTGCTACTATGAGCATATTAAAAGAACTAACATTGAATAGGGATGTGTGTCTCCTAATTTAGGGAAACGCAAACATAATCCAAAAATAATTCCTCACACGCTTACAAAGGAACAGGAAGAAACCAGACGAATAATTAATTACTGCTAAACTGTTGGAAAGAGTCAAAATTGATCCTATGATATAAAAGCCCATTTTTTTAAAAGTATATATGATCATGAGAAAATTCCACCAAATAGCAAAAACTGCAGAATGTTGATAGAAGTACATTTTAGATAAAAATATTTCGCAATATCGAGCCAAAACGATTTAATAAGTTGAAAATTATATCCTGAACTAAAATAGATAATATAATCTCTAAAATGAATAAAAAATTAAGTCAAACCAAACAAAATTTCTGAAACCTTTAAGTACTAGTAACAAACAAATCTTAAATTTTACAAAAGGTCACAATTTTTGTTTCATTTACAATCTGAACATTGGTTAAATGTATCGAACAACAAAACAGAAAACTTTTAATAAATAACATGTACCTAGTATTCCCAAAATTAAACTTACTATTGTTTTACACAACATAGAGATATCTGCGACTTTAACATGTGGTTGCAATTGTCAAGTCTTAAAGTTGTACGTTATATTGTGTTTCTTGACAAATAAAACCGCATCACTGTAATAGCATTACATAAGTGTGAAACTGAAAAAGGTGTAATCTTTAAGACCGTGCATCTAGTACAACCGCATTAGCCGTATGTTTGTGTGTAGGGGTGTAACATTGTATAATCAGACTCGAGGCGTCAAAGATAATCCAATATCTAAAAGTCCACATTCAATTCGGAAAGTTCAAGCAGCTAAAGCTCGTAAGTGCTCAAATTAAACAAAATCCTGTTCGTACGCAGAAGATTATCTCAGGAGATCAAAATTTTTAAATCCGTGATGCCTCGTATTAGTAAGCAAGATCTAGACTAGCTGCTTACAAAACACCTATAGGACATTTGCTGGCAGATACTTAAAAAAAGGAGGAGAGAAAAAGTGATGAGATTATTCAGTGAGTGCACACATGATGGCCACAGAAAAATTTTGTTTACTGATAAAATTTTTTACAATAGAGGAATCTTTCGACAAAGAAAATGACAGGGTATATGCTAGGTCATGCAAAAATGCATATCAGCTAATGCCAAGGGTCTAGAAAGGTCATCATGCAGCAGCTGTAATAGTTTGGTAGAGAGTGTGTTATAATGGGGTGGCTGATATTCATTTTTGTAAAAAAAACCAACAGTTCGGCCGCTATGTATCGACAGAATGTTTTGAAAGATATAGAAAAATCTCTAAAGCACACGCTCTTTCTAGCTGAGTGAATTTTTCAGCAACTTTAATTTGGCTGAGTAACAATGTGGTTCATTTTCTAACACTACAGGATTAGCCTTCAGTAGCCCAGATCTCAATCTATTAGATTACAAAAATTGTGTGCAGATTTTAAAGGCATAGTTTGCTAAAAAAAAGCACCCTATGTTGATTCTTTGAGACGAGGCCTGACGACTGCAGTCATTATTTTTCAATGGATGTGGTGGGTGTGTTGCCATAAACGAGTGGCAAGGATGTCTTAAAGCTTGAGTAGAAGCTAAGGGCAACCATTTTGAATAAATTCCTTGTATTTACACTTACCAATAATCATTGAACAAATCCTAAACACGCCGTTTTATTTTGTTGTTCTAATTAGTGTATAAAACAGTATTTATGGGCAAAAATAATATAAAAATCAAAATTTCACTATATTAATAGTGACACCTTAACTTATGAGATTTGTTATTAAATATAAATAAATAGTCCATCGACGCCGTTGACAATATTAGTTTATTCAAACATATCATCAATAATGTTACATTATTTTATCAAAAATATCAAAGTTAAAATTGTAAATCTAGAAGAAACATCAAAATAGCGAGAAAAGAATGTATAAATATATAAAAATAAGAAACTGTCGTCAAATTTTATTGCTAAAACAACAACAAAGAATGAAAACAAACAGGAAAAATCGGCACAGAAAACAACTTTGTGCGAAGTAGCGAGTGGCTAAATAAAACAATAAGGAACTAATAAAAAAACATTTAAAAGATAAAACAAAAACCCGCGTAAACATGAACGCAATAATTTTGACATAACAAGGCGAAAGTGAACTTTGACTGCCTAATAAAAATAAAACACAAACAGCAAAAGTTTTTGTTGCACTCTTTATGTTAATGCTCCCTACCCACAAGCAGAATTAAAGGCCCCGGCTGCCTACAGCTTACCTAAATAGGAGAATGCCGCTTTGCTTACCTTTCTGCATTTATAGCAGCTTCGAACTCTAAAAAACGGATTAAAAAATTAATGAACATTTAAAAGCTCTCAACTCGATCCCCACCCGTTTGACGTGATTTGTGCGAGGACAGCTTCGCAAGTTCGCGGCGTTTTAAATAATAAAAACGCCTAGGCAAGTTGAAAGCGTCGCATTTAGCCGTCAAAAATTAGGCGCCGCGCAAAAACTTCCGAAAGCGCTCGTATTGTGCATCTCGTTTGCAAAAGCACGTACCGCCTTCCAGGCACATTTGCGTTGTCAGGCTGTCAATGAAGCCCTGAAGCATCGGCTGTCCTTCATGCGGAACGTTATCGGGTTTTAGACGTTTATTGGCGCTATATTTGATTGCGACTCTGCGAGAGAAAGCGCTTTCCTGATATTAATAATTGTAAAGTGCGTTGTATGTGAGAATGTTTTGTAGAGTATTTGAACTATAATACATACGTTAATAAACAATTTTCAAATTACAATAGTAAGAAATCAATTTTAAACCAAACTTATTATTGGTGTGATAATCCCCAACCTTGTATTATTCATTTTTGTAAGTTTTTATACTTGCAATATTTCACAAGGTTAATATAACTAACTTGGGTTAAATTTCATATCAAATTTGCAAAAATGTTCTAATAAACTTGTTGATAAAGCTATCGATGAACCCAACCTTTGAGTGATTTATGTTCCAATAATGGCGGAATCCGATAACTATGATGAATATTCTAGATATTCTTCAAAAGACATTAATGACGCAAATTCTGTAAAAGTCTGAAAAAGTCGGAAATATTACAGGTAAACTTGTGATGGTAGAAAAAACTTTAAGTTTGTCATGAAAAACATATAAAATTGGAATGCACCGCATTATAGTCTTCTACAAATGTGACTGACTCTAGTATTTTATGGACCACACGAGTAAAAACCTATACGCTTACGCCCAAAGCTATTAAAATCCAATCATTCCTGCCCTCTACAATTATTTTTCCGAGTTAGATCACCACAAAACAACTAAAGGATTTAGCATCTAATACTTAACACTTTAGTTCACCTAAGCTCTGACAATTTTACTCTTGCTCTCAAATTTCACGCTTTACCAAAGACAGAAATATTTAAAATTAGGGGTTAGATTTACACACACAAAAATTTTATTTTTATAAAAAGTTCAATAAATTGCTCATAGCTCTTAAAAATGCCTCATTTTAGACTATAATTGATAAGCAATTTGTTGAAATACTCCAAAAATTTTTAAAAATTTAAGTTTGTTCCACTTTATTAGCACAACTAGTTTATTCAAATTCTCATTCTTTTCAACAAAAATCATTCATCTTCTAAAAATTGCTTTAGTTTGAACATAGAATTTCCCAAATTTGCTACTTGTATTAGTGGTAAATCATTAAACTTATTGTATATAAATGAAAAAAGCAAACATTAGTATCAATAATAAGTTATGATCATAAACCAACTTTAACTTTCCATTTCTTTGTTGTAGTTTATAATGATCAAGACGAATATTAAAAAAAATAATCTAAAACAAATATAAACAAAAAATTGAAAGACGTGCCTTTAAGCTCTTCGCTCAGAAATCAAAAGCATAAACGAGACATTAACTTCAATTAAATTTAAAAACGAAACGTGGAAAAACCAACATAAACGACTAGTAAGTCACGGCTGCAGCCTGTCAAATATTCCTAAAATGCCGTAGGCAGCAACGAGTTATAAGGAAATAAGAAAGGCGGGCGCGCATCGCGCCAAAGGGATAACGGCCATTCCACCAAGCTCGAGCGCAGAATGCTAACTACATTCCCGCCCAAAGACACTTAATTAAAGAATCTGAAATAGCAGAATACCTAAGAGACCTTTCCGCAACCCTTGGCGCAAGCATTGCGAAGAGAATCAGCGCCCTTCGGATGCTGCAAAATAAGCAATTTTATGTCTTCCAAAGTATTCCAAAACCTCGTTAATTAATTTTGCTTTTTTAATCATTGAGTGTACTAAAATGGCAGTAAAGTTAAATTTAATAAGAAGGATAGGGTAAGTCAATCTTGGTTTAGCACAAGAAAAAATTACGATTCGCAATAACATTACTTCTTAACCTCTATGGACAAAATCAACAATTGAACACAAAACGTATAAATGAACGAATAAAATAGGAAATTTGATAGAAAATTGAGAAAAGACGTCAAATTACATCTTAACCATTAATTTTATCCTCAATTTGTGATTCAGGTGTCGTTCTCCAATTTTCTGTAAAATAAAATAAGAAACCAAATAAAAACCCTTAAATCAACATCCGCACTTCAAAAGCTCCTGAAATAAGCTGAGGGTGTAAAATTAATCAACCTACAAGAATGTTAAACACAATTTAACTTCTATACATAACTCTGTAAAAAATAGTTACAATCATAACTAAAAGGATATAATAAATAAAATAATAATAAGCTGCATAGCACAAAATAAATTTACCATCTTCTTTAAGGCTTACACAACTATTTCCTTGCTCCTATTGTGCGCGACAAATTCATTCTTGTGATATAAAAACAAAGCAACTATAGACTATTATATAAAAAGGGCCTTCTTAACGGGCTTTGTGATTGCCATTATTTCTGTTATCCCCTTATAGGTTTGACGTTCCATAAAATGCGATATACTTCCGAATCGAAGTAGAATTACGTTCCCAGTGGCTGGCGCTTGTGTAATTGTGTTTGCGGAGTATTCAATTGATAACAGTCCGATGGAAGCCCTAATACGACATCAAAGCGGCCAGCTAAATAATCGGGATATTGTAATTAAGCCGGCATTACTCGATTAAGCCTCTCTGTATATAAAATCCATGTTTTCTCTGTTCGAGAACTTCAACAATGAACGAGCGGCTTCCCAGCCGGCAGGAGCAATTTGCGCCCGCCGGGATGATAAAAGTCCGCCGCGCTCCCGAGTCGCATAATTTCCGCGTTAATAATTTTGCAGGCTTCAGGAGCCGGGAATGAATTCTTAATAGGTAATTAGCAAGAAATGCGGACGCACTTATAAGCGACTTGTATGAAATCCTTAATCCTGCGGCGAGCTGCGGGCCGCGTTAGCGCTAATGTTCTCCTTTAACACCTAAAGCCCCTAATCCTGGCGTAGACGTATTTTACATGCGGGAACAATAGCCACGTCCGCAAAACACGAGCAGAAAGATTAAAAGCGCCATGTGAAACTCACCGGAGTTGGGCTGATTGTCGCTGTTGGGGCGCGCCGACGGGGCTCCGTCTCGAGCCTCCACCTCCAAAGCGTACGCGCCCTGCTTCTCCCTGTCGAACACGACCTTCGTGAACACTTCGCCGGTCTGCTGGTTGATCTCGAAGAAGTCCTTCCCCTCGTTCCTCGGCGAGTCCACGATGAAGTAGTAAACCTGAAAGAGGCGCGCCTTCAGGCGAGTTACGCTGCCGCAGAGACGAATTACATGCCTGGTTGTTGGGGAAGGTCCCATCCTTGTCTATTGCGTTCACTTGAGTTACTTTGGTGCCTATGGGCTCCCCTTCGAGCACGGTTTCCTGCTCGCGCTCTGTGAAAAGCGGTATCTCGTCGTTTACATCTTCTAGCATAATGAACACCGTCGCCTCGGAAGCTAATTGCTGAGCTCCATTATTCTGGAAGGAGAACTTTTAGCAAATGGTTGTTCCGGCATGCTGTATTAGACAGCGCACCTCCACCCGAATAGTTAAGTTGTACTCCTTTATGGTCTCGAAGTCTAGGGGGTGATTAACCTTGATGTCAGCCCAAGTGAAGCCGTTATCCGGCCTTTGCTGCAGATAAAAGGTATGCTGCTTGTTTGTTTGCGCCGTGGAGCCCGGCATCAGGTGGTAGAAGACTGTGGGGTTGTTTTCGATGCCAGAGCTAAACAAACGACAGATGTTACAGCAACCGCTCCGCGGAGTTATGCATCTATATGCTACCAAAAATGCTATATTAAGTGTTCACGTATCAAAAAGCAAAAACTTCTTTCAAAAATTGACATGGCTTACAAAAACAATATCAGCCACATGCAAACCGAAAAAGTAGTCTCACTAAACCTATTGTACCAGATGCACATGCAGTCCATCAAGTTCAGACTGAACTAACACCTAACTGAGGCATCCACAACCGCCAGTTAACAAAAATGCCTATCTAACGAATTTCTAAGAGACAAATCATGCAAAAATAAAGCCAAAATACAAAAACAAAATCATGGTGACTTTATGTTATGGATGCCTCGTGTGACTTAAGCCATTGTATTAAATTTAGTATGAATTCGTTCGCAACGTGTTGATCAACGATCAAAAAACAAAGTTATTCGAACATGACACGCGCTCTGTAGCAGATTAGTACTTCATATTCATATCATCCGATTAGTTATTTACGTTATGTATGTTTGTATGTTTGTGTAATAAGCTTGCTTCTGAAATGAGACTGTGACGTTAGGCGCACTTATAATTATGTACGTACTATGACGATATAAATGGCAGATAGACAGGTGGAAAAGAACGCTGAATGTTGTTGAAGTGTTGCATTTACCCTTATGCCCCCAAGCCGGTGAGTTGCGTGTGGTGCAGGCATCCAACAACATTCAGCCAAAAGGAGCGGGAGGACTACACATCTAGAGCTACGGGATTCGAGTATATCATTATATGTATTGAACGGGGAGAGGTGGACAGAGGCCATGGGGGCGCGTGCTGACCCCTGATCGGGTGAAGCGTGCACAAACAGACCACGGTGCCGTGCAGCGGCGTGCTGCCGCACGAGCAACACACTGACGGTCACAGACCTGGCTTTGACCGACACGACTTTAGCCCCGACCGGGAGATTCTCTCTAATGTAGATGGGCCCGTAGACCACGTGGTCCCAGACCGGCGGGTTGTTTGCGCGGTCCACAACATCGATTTGTACTTCCACGGAACGGGACAAGGGCGGGTAGCCTTTGTCTTGGGCCGTGGCTTCCAACTTGTACGTTTCTCGCTAAGCACGCGTGGGAACATATATAAGTAGTCGTGTTAGTGATGGACATACGGGCAGGCTGGCAGGTGGATAGGCTCCTGGAAGGAATGCGCCCCGACACCCGGGGCCGTAGACCCACACGCGACCCCCCACCCGCGAGGCCCAGAGTGCCGCGGCGTCGTTGCAGCACCTCTATACCAACCTGGCTTTTACGGAAGTCACTACTGTACCCACTGTGACATTTTCTTTGATGTGAATGGGGCCGTACATATTCATGTCCCAGAGCGGCGGCTTATTGTTCCTGTCTACGACGTCTAATTCAACGTCCACGTCCGCATAGGAGGGCGGCGCGCCTCTGTCCGAGGCCCGCACACGCAGGCGGTACCTGTCTCGCTAAATACGGGCACGGTCAGGTCAGGGCTCATGGGAGAAACCAAACAGAACACACTCAATCAAACGTAACGTGAACCAAAAGAAATAACTCAATCACACAATAGAAATGAACAAAATCAAACGGCAGATTCTGGGCAACACCGGCTCGTGGTGGTACCCTGGCCTGCCTCAGCGATATCAGAGAATATCCAAGCAGTGCGAATATGTCTCTAGGTAGCCGATTAAACTGTTTACTGAAATTAATATTTAGTCACGCCGCACGGGCGGAAACGCCGACTGCACCAGCTACGGCGCCTCTACGTATTGTACACCTACTTACTGGATAACATCCCTGTTGCCGTGGGCAGTGGTTACGCCGAAGAACAGAAAGGTGCAATTAAACAAAAACCAAACGTATAGTACATTAACAATATAAATGAAATCGTAAGCAGGCATGACATGCAAAAAAAGTCTCAAAAAACATTGGTTGGGCGGGAGCAAGGATGTGCAAAAAGTCTTCGTTGCTAAACGACCTTCAAAAACCGTTGGACGTTTTTAGTTACTGTTAGTACGCCGCCCCATACACAGGTCAAAAATGTCACAATGTCAAAGCGGCGCAAGAGAGCCGAGCGCCCACCCCGGGTTTCAAAAAGCGGCCTCTCACGACACTCGTGACCAAAATGCAATACTACAAGTTAGAAACTCCTCCTGTAAAATCACTCAAAAAGTATCTTAAAAATAACTTCAAAAACACTTCAAAAAACATCAGCCACCCCTCAGCCCAGGATGGTCAAAAACACAAAAAACAATACACAGCACCTGGCAAAAGGAACGTCAAAAAGCGGCGCTCTTTGCCGTCGCAAAATCTTGCTCGGCGGAAAAACTTGTAAATTTGAACGGTAGTAGGGGCGGAATAAATCAATCCATCTGATTAGTTACCACGCCGTTAAGCGTCTGCAGAGTCGTACAAGTTCCTCGCCCAGCAACCGCAGATTGACAATAAAAAAGATTAAATCAAATGTACGAAGTACATTATGCAAGGTGTGCCGTACAAAAAAACTTAGTCAATAAAGATTAGATCAGTGCAATCGATCTGTCGAAAGATCAGAGCAACTCAAACAAAGGTGCGCTGAAAATGAAGAAAGAAGCAGCTATCCACTCGTACCTAAATCTGCTGGTCCTGGAACTGAAATCTCGCACGCAAACACACAGCATTCGCTCTCAATCTATCCTACCCGTTTTGTGATCGCATCAGACACTTACGTCCAACGGCTTTTTTAGCACAATCCAGCCGGATTCGGGCTGAATCTCAAAATACTCCAAATCCAAAGCATTAGAGCCTGCACTCAGCGAATACACGATTGCGCCGTTATTGTCCGCATCTTCGTCTGACGCGGATACGCGCAGAATGTTGGTGCCGATGCTCGCATCTTGCTTTACGTTCTCTACATATTTCTAAAACATAAAACATTAGTATAGTAACGCGATATCTCTACGTAGGTACAGAACTAGTAGCTTTGACATTGTAAGGCGTACCTGTCTGTCGAACAGGGGCGGATTGTCATTAACGTCGGTTATTTCAACCGTGAAAGAACAAACCCCTTCCAAGGACGGTTCGCCTTGATCAGTCGCTTTGACGGTAACCGATACAAATTTGCCATCGTCCCCTTCGCGATCGAAAACTTTATTAGTGGAAACTTCTCCGGTTTCCTCATCAACGGTGAACTTTGTTCCCTTCTGATTGGGCTGCTGAACAATGGAATACTTAACTTGCCCGTTGACGCCCTTGTCCTCGTCTGTAGCATGCACTTTGATTACCGGCGAACCGTTAGGTGCACCTTCTTCGACTTTGGGGTAGTAAGTGCCGCAGTCTTTAAAGATTGGCTTATTGTCGTTCACGTCCGTGATGAACACGACTACGACGGCCGTGCTGGTGTGAATGGTTTTATCTCCATCGACACAGCAGGAGCCATCGTCCATGGCCGTCACATTCAGCTCGTACTTGTCTCTGTCCAGGGAAATCGATTTCCCGTGCAGCCTAATTACACCTGTAATCTCCTCGATGACAAATTGCCCCGAACTGGTCCCGCCGCCGACAAAGCCAAATCTGACATTGTCTCCGTCTTTATCAGACGCCACCACTGTTGTGACTAATGTGTTCGGCCCGGCGTTCTCATCCACGTTCGGAGTGTACACTTGCTGCGAGAACTTGGGCTCTTCGTCGTTTTTGTTCTTCGTGTACACCCTCACCGTCGCCGTGCCGGTCTTGGCGGGCTCGCCTTTATCCTTGGCGGTGACGACGAACTCGTAATATGCGTTATTGTTGTCCGCGTCCAGCTGCTTGTTATTGGATATTATTCCGCTAGGGTCGACGCTGAAGTGGTCGTCGGATACTATGTACTCTATCTCCGCGTTAGCGCCGCTGTCGCTGTCCATGGCTTTCACTTTGAGAATGCTGGTGCCCAGCGGAATATCCTCGTCTACGTTATGCGCCTGGTAATCCGGAAGCTCGAACTTGGGCGCGTTGTCGTTAACGTCGGTGACGCGGATCGTCAGCTAGAATAACATGCTGGATTAGACACGAACGCAAACTCAAATATCTGCAATACCTCCACGGACGTCGAAAAGCCGCCGGAGTCCTCCGTGGCCGTCACCACCAGCGAATACACGTGCGGCTGCCGCAAATCCTCGAAGTCCAGCTCTTTGGCCAGCTTCACGATCCCAGATGTTGGGCCTATGTTGAACGTGCCGGCGCCCTGCCCTTGCGCTTTGAGGGTGTAGCGAATCTCTCGGTCGGCAAACGACTTCGCCTTCACTGATATTATGCTGAAAATGCAGAATTTCAGGAACTGCTCGTATTCACACATTCTATCCTACTTGAACATAAACTTCTGGTGGCATTATTACGTGACGTAATCGATTAAACAACAATGTCTTGCATAATACTAATTTTTAAAACGATGTTATTATACAATTTCGTTTAGGATACAATTATAGGTCTTATTAAATGTCTACTAAATGATTTCTTTCTCTACTAGGTGAATAATGGCCTAATGCAACTGAAACGTGTACGAAATGAAGCGTACATTACAATGTAACCATGTTGTCACACTATAAATAATTGTAGCAAGAACAATAAACTTTATTCTGTTAGCGATTTGATTTTAGGTGGTCCTGAAAAAATGGGATTTGCATTATTACTAAATTAGAGTGTTAAAACAAACTCTAATAGTTAAAGAACTATTTATATTTAAGGGAAAAGGCAGTATATCTATATTTTCAGTACTTTCCAACGCACATAGCAATGCTATCTAAAAGTGTTAATGAAAATACCAACAAGAACAATATCGAATAGTTACACAAGCGAAATAAAAAATAGGACTAGTACACTGGAACTAGAAGAAGAAATAACAATTATAGAACACAAAAAAAGTAGGAAATCAAAAGCTTAGAGATATGAATAATAGGTAAAATTTTAACAGCACTATAGTTTTAGAAAACGGGAACACATCTTTATATTTAATTTCATTAATAGATCACTCTAAATAAACTACATGATTAAAAATAATAATGCTACTGATTAGTAAGTCTTCAACATTACATAGGTTTTCAGAATTTTCAAATGAAACCATAAGAATATATCATATACCATTATAGAATCTAAACAACCACCAAAAAAGGCAATCAATAACAAAATTAAGTTAATAACACAAATATAGAGGGCATTTACATAATCATAAAACTCCATATACTTATTCAAAATGTACATTAACAAATTCACCTATAAAATATATTCCCATTAGTTTCCAAAACAATTATATGGACAAAATATGTCAGTGTAAAAGGTTAGCAAAAAAAAAGTTGGAATATAAATGAATCAGTAACTCAAAACTGTTCCAATAAAATTTTTTGAATTAGCTACACATAGAAATAAATGTAACCTCTATAAAAAATTTGGGTGCATTGAAAGAGGGTCGTTAAAACCTTAAATAAGGAATTTCAGAGGAAGGTTCATTACATTTCTCATAATTGAAGTTCATATATGTCTTTCATAGTCTTCACTATGGACATAAAGCAAGTTTTCTCTCTCATTGATTTATACAGAACATACACCACATAACAATTTACAGCTACAATGAGAAGCCGTAAAAGATACAATAAAGGACATTACAAATTCGACGAATTCTGCCGGCTGCGCGGCACGCAATTTTGCCCCTGAACGGGCGCATTCATATTTTTAATGGAATTCTAAAGAGAGGAAGCACTTGAAAGCATTCTCATTTACATACACAACAGCTACTTATGCATTCACGGCCCTAAAGAGCGCAAATTATCGTCGAATTGCGATTTTGACCTGGGGCGCCCGATATTAACCTGGGGAGTCCACTTGCGCGGCTTCCGCCTAGGCAAACACTGGGAGCTGCTGCAGAGCGGCCATGATGTGGAAACGGAAAGCGTCCCGTTATTCAAATTGGAGATAAGCCACGCGGAGGGTCATATCTTGCGCGGCGATCGAGCGACTCGGCGAGACAAAGTTTCCCGTGCTACTTCACGTGGGTAACGGGATCGTGGGGCCGCAATAAAATGTCGGCGAGCTTTTATAACTTTCCGAACATAAATGGTTTAAGTACATCGGCATTAGGGCGAGAGCAAGCTCAACTACGACTCAAGCGAGAATAAATACAAAAAAGACGCAACTTCACTTCAACTGAAACTTGTGTTATCTATGAACAGCGTACAACAATAAAATAGGTTATCTGATAAACATCTTAAAGATATAATAATACATGAGAAAATTTGTAATTCAATTCAAACAGTGCAAAGCTAATAACATTGATGAAAGTGATAAGTGGGGGGGAAGGTTCAATTCTGTCATTACTGCTTATCAAATAGAAATTAACACAAAAAAGAAAAGTTCTAAGAAATTTAAAATCGTCCGCAGTTAATTGAAGCATATTTTTCTATGACTTACAATTAGCACATCTATAACAAACAATTGTTATGATATTTTCATGACTAACAAATATCATGTCACCGTGATACAAGATTATATTTATATTATGTTAAATCGCAATTGAGTAATGATACCATCCAGAAGAGTACAAAGTTAACTACGACTAGCTTATAACTACTTTCAGCTGTTAATTCGTTCTGATACTAACTCCGAGTCTTTCTTCTGATTTTCAGGAATCTCCGCCTCGTAGCTCGGCATGTAGAACTGAGGGGCGCGCTTGCCGCCGACAATGGAGAGCCTTTCTTCCGGAGTGGATTGGAAGCGGCGCTCGTCAACCCTCCCGTTCTGGTCCTCCGCTTTGACGTACAGCACGTACTCCATATCGAGCTGGAAGAGGTCCGTTCCGCGGGTCCTAACAACCCCGGAGCGCTCGTCGACCTCGAACCTCCCCCCGGTCCGGTCCCGTACGATGAAGTAGTGGATGTTGTGGTCGGTGTCGGGGTCTCTCGCCTGCAAGGTGAAGACGGGCGTATTTGGGGGCGCGTTGAGCTGCACCACTGCCTGCATCGGCAGGGGGCGGTTGATGAAGTAGGGGGGCTCGTCGTTCACATCTCGCACCAGGATTATCACGCGCTGGTTGTCAGTATCTGCATAAAACAAACTTTCGGTTAGTTTAAAGGTTTATTTCCGCGCTTTTACGGCACTCCGTTCTTTATTGTTCTACAAGTGCCATAAAGCGAGCCGACATGTGTGAACAGCACATGCTGCAGCCATATCCTGCTCTTTATGCCGCTACATTTGATGTAATATCCAGGAAAGATACTATTTGAACCGAAGCGAATTAAACTCCCCTCCCACAACACTACTTTAACCTCTACTTCGCCACATTTGAGATCGCACGCCAGAAGGAATTTGATACTTTTATCCCAGAAAGCGAGCCCGAAAGGATAACGGAAGGCAACCCAATTTTTATGGCATATGAGCAGGTAAAATTCAAAGGTGCGGGTGCGTTGATTTTAGCTCCGGCTTCCATTTTACCTACTCCTCCCTTTTGTGTTTGCTCAGCACACTCCGTTTTTTAAAGAGTATCTTTCACTAGAACAAACATCCTCCGGCAAATTGCGGAGCTCTCCGTTCTGCCTTCAACGAAATACCAAGTAACATGGCGGCAAAGGATTTAACTCAAATACATCTTTTAATTACTTTTAATGGCTGCAGCGCGTTACACTTCAGTTAAGTGCAGCTAATTTAAAGATAGTTATCATGCAAAAACCTCGAAGCGGTGAATGTGCTACTTAATTTCCTTTCCCGGGATTATCATTTTCCCATATATTCGACAGTGAGCGTTTTAGAGGTAAAAACTGTAACCTCTTAAATTAAACCAAACTTTAAATTACAGACCTTACAAAACAAGTCAAAATTCTAATATAATTTTTAATGCCTTGCAAATATTCTCTTACTGGTTTTTTTTTAATTGGCCACATAGTGAAAATTTATACTAGACTTTATAATTGTTAAGAAATAATCACAAACAATATCTTTCTCTCTTTATATTCATTAGAAATAAGATGTATTTTATAGGAATGGCTAAGGTAAGATATAATCATAATACATTTTTAAAAAATGAATTATAATATCACAAATAATTAAACTGTGATTGGTCTGCAAACTATATCAGACAATTTTCATTTAAATTCGTAAGCAATACAAAATTTTCATAACTTTATTTGATCTCAAAGTTGACAAAACAGAATTATTTTAGTGCTTTTTTTCAACGTTTGTTAATGAACGAGAATTCTTATAAAAAATAAATTTGCCATATAAAAAATATTGTACAGGTCAGTGTGTAGTACATTATGGTATTGTTGCCTCTCGGGTTTGTTAGGCTGTGGTCTCAGTTTGGAAAATCTTACGTTTAGTCTACAAAACGTGGGATATCTTCAAAAAGAAATTTAAAAATTAAGTTACCGTCCCGTGCGTTTTTGCTTTTATATTCGTGTGTACGTGGTAAGTATGGAAGTGTGGGGCTATTTTTGATATAACTGGGTTAGTTTCTGACGTAAATTGAGTCGGTATTAGTAACATCTCCGCATTTGCTAACGTCACTCGCTTTTTTACTGCACGGAGGTCTTTTTTGTTCCTTAAGAGGGGCTAACCAAGATTTAGGCACAAAGAACCCTGTTAAAATCATTTTTATTTTATAAATTTTCACCAACTCTCTGTATAACCTCAAATAGTACACTGGTGAATAAAAAGTTGAGGTAATGTTTAAAATTTTCAGTTAAATTTTACTTTTGTAAATTATAAATCATTGTACCGTATTTTGTAGGCTAAATTCAACATTAAATACCAAACCAGAAAGCATATTTTTTGGTTTTTACAATTTATATTTTAAACGAAGCTCGACTTATTGTTATTAGGGCCAATATGAAATTACAACTGAAAAAAACATCACTAATAACGTGTACTCTCCCCTCTTGCGTTAATGACTGCTTGAAGTCGACAAGGCATAGTTTTAATTAAGTTGAGGATTACATTCTGGTGATGTTATTCTATTCCTGCAATAGCAATTCTTTCAGCTCTTCGACCTTTCTTAGAGCTAGTGTATGCCTTCGGATACCCAAACATGTTCAATGGGATTCATATCTGGACTAAGAGCTGGCCACTCAAACCGCCTAATTCGCACATCTTCAAGATACTCCCTACGTGAAGTCTAGTATTATCTTGCATGAAAATGCTTTGCTAATCCACAGTGATCATAAAAGGCATAACATAATCTTGTAGAACCTCCGTAATGTACCTGTCAAGAAACTATCTTGTATAAAAACCAACTTTATGGTTGCTTGTGGAGAGATTCCGACCAAAACCATAACCGACCCACCGCCAAATGAAAATTATTCGTCAATACAAACTGTAGCGTATTCCTCTCTAGGTTTTCTCCCCACAAAGCCTTTTTCTGACGGTTTATTCATTAACATTTACGATTCTAATTTCTTAGAATTGATTTCGCAGCCAAACTGCAGAAGCTGTTCTATTCCGCAAACTTGCAGACACCAAAAAACAATCATCTCTTTCGGTAGTGACTCTTTTTCGACTGGATCCTGGTCTTCTGGTTATCAGACCAGTTTCCTCAAAGCGTTGACGTACCTTTTGTACAGCGCAAAGGCTCTTACCAACAATTTTGTAACAACAAAATCTAAAGGCATTATGATCTGTTGAGTAAACCCTACAAACACTTCACTGTGCGATTAAAAGGTTTTGCACAAAGAAATCACCTTTAAACACTAACACAGAAACACTAAAATAGAAATTTTCAAATAAACGAGGGCACGCTATTTAATAAAACTCGTAACTATGGTAACAATACATGGCATAAGCATATAACGGGTAACAAATAACTAAGTAGTACTAATGCCAATATAAGCGTTTAACGGAAAATTATAAAAATATATCACAATTTCAATGTGACCTAAAATTTTTGCTCAAAATTAGCCAAAACATCAGTTCTCTTAGCAAAGAAAAAAATTTGCGGTAGCACCTAAAGCAATTTTAGTTGAAGACGTTACAGCCATACGAAACTTTTCAGCGGGTAAAGCAGAGGAAGTTCAGGTCAATGCCTTACGAATCTTGTGCCGTGCTAAACCACTTAAGAACAACCTACCCAGGTGGGAATTAAATTCTCTTGATAAATTCAAGAATAATTACACCATCATCAACTTACCAGCAGATAAAGGTAATGTCACAGTTATACTGTTCCAGGAGTACTACACAAAGAAGATGACCAAACTGCTCGAACACCTAATCCGTACTCAAACCTAACCCCACAGCACATATATTATGTGACACGAGCAAGCTGATAAAATGGACGACTCTATTAAGAAAATAATAATCACATCAAAAACACCGTTCTCAAGAATATACGAGCTCCCCACAATCCACAAAGATGGTGTACTAGTGCCATCCAGTGGTTCTACCTACAAACTGGACAAATACTTATCCAGTCTATTATACTCACACATTGGACTTACTAGCAGTTACATCAAAGACTTCGCTTACTTTATCAACCACCTTCAAGACATCCAACTACAGGAGGGAGACCTAATAGTCAATATTGATATAACGTTCCTGTTTACCAAAGTACAGATTTAAAGATGCCCTAAACCACCTGAAGCACATTTTTCTTAATAACATCTCGCAGCTGTTTCGACAGTGCCTCACGTCCAGCTGTTGTTTGGCAGGTCGTACATTACAAACAAAAAGACGAAACAGCAATGAGAAGCCCACTCAGCTCTGTAATCGCTAACTACTACGTGGAGAAATTTGAAGAGATCGCCATCATCCGTTGATGACTCGTTTGTGATATGGAATTACGATAAGGGTACAATTGTAGTTTCCGAGTATATAGTTTACCACGGAACTAGAATCGAACAACAGGATTGCTTTTGTAGATGTACCGGTGTTAAAATCAGATAATAGACATTTTCAACATACTGTATATAGGAAACCCAGTCGTACTTTCACGAGTAGTCGAATTACCATCCAAGATAAAAGATAAAAATAGTGTAAACATTGGTAGATCGAGTATGACGAATGTCAACTTTAGTCCATCGATAAGGAACTAAAACATCCGGAATAAGCCTTACAAGGAAGTGGCTGCTCGATGAGGGAGAAAAGAAGAGCAATGAAAACTAACAGATGTGCACATAAAACACAACCGGAGTTGGTTACGGTAGGTAAAGCTTTTTCAACTTATTTATGGACGAGATAGAAAGAATTCTGAATAAACACAAGGTAGAAACCATCTATACTACTAGTTTCGAACAGTTCGGTAGTCTTTGTGTAGTCATTTGATGAGGGCACTGATGTTTTGGCTAATTGAAGAACTAATACCCAAGGTTATACAAAGAGGCGATGGAAATTTATAAATATAAAATTAATTTTAACAGGGACGGCGGATTCTATTTACCCAAGTCTTGGTTAATCGTTCTTAAGGGGCAATAAACAGATCGCCATGCAGTAAGGAAGCGAGTGACGTCAGCAAACGCCAAAATGTTAGCTGCAACAATCCGATTTAAGCCAGAAGTTAATCCGGTGGCGTCAACAATAGCCCCCTACCATCATCGCCATCCCTACTACACGCATGCGGCTATAAAAGCAAAAGTGCACAGGACAATAACTTAAGTTTTAGATTTTCTTCTGAAGATATGCGCCCCAGTTGTGGACGAAACTTCGACCACTGCCTAACAACCCGAAAAATAACTATACGATACACCAAATTAATTAAACTTTAAGTATAAATTGGTGCCAATTCCTAAACAAGCTACATAATATACACAATTCTTGACTGTTGGTTTTGATGTTCATTTGGTTTTACTTCCTTGTCTCATATAGGAAGCTCATTTGCGGTGCTTTAACGTAGCCTTCAACATATCATGCAATTTTCAAATTTTTGAAGGTAGATCATTTTGAACCTTACTAGTTTAAGAGTTGAAAATCTCATTGACAATCAAAGGATTTTCTTCTATTTTCTGTGTAACATTTTAGTAGTTGTTTTCAGTCATTGACTTACTCTTTCAAATTATACTATTAGGGAGTAATCTTTATATTGTTAGGAGTTTTTACTTCATAAAACTTATCAACGAATGTCGGTCATTTCTCACAAAATTAACTTTGAACAACATAATCTTTCTTTTTCATTTTTTTATTTATATATAAACTTTTTACCATTTTTACTAAATCCACATCATACCGGGCAAAATAACTATTAAAGCATATTCCAACAAAGTAAAAATTCAAATTGTCTAGTTTTATTGCCTTTACTAAACAAATTGGAAACTTAACATTATTTTAAATTTTGCCAATGATAAATTTCAATTGTTTTAAAAGGTCTTATTGAACGTATCTATATGGTTCAATAACAATACAATATGTTTATCCATAATTATGTTTGGAGCTTTGATCTTCTTTAAAACCGAAGTTACCGTTACCAAACCACCTAAAGCGTTGTTTAGTTAAAAGTTGAATAATTGATATCATCTCCAAATGTAGATTTTTATTCGAAAAGTGAATGAAATGTAATAGTTTTAAAGTTGAGAACGTTTCTCGAACAAGTTGTCTGCTTCATAACCAAAGATTCTCATACATAAATTCATCCTAGTTCATATAAATTTTTTTTAATATAAATTTATTGCTTACTTACAATCTACAACTGTCAACATTGTAATAAGTAAATTTGATACAAGAATATATCATGAGTAGAGTAATCGTCCACCGACCATTCTCTAAAATATCTCGAATAGGTTAGGTTTGCCTAATTTACGTCGTGCATTTCTTGCCTCGGGTCTGTTGGCCATGTTTTTCTGAGCCTTTTCTACTACTAGGTCATTTTGGTGTCCTTCAGTTCTTTCAAAGTATATCGTCGAAAGTCTCGATTTCCTCGGTGACAAATAGTATGTTCAAGTCATTATGTAGGGTAAAGTTCGATACGTATCATGGTGCATTGGTGATAGAACGTAGAATCTTAAATTGGATCCTTCGGATTATTTTTTGGTTTGAAGGTTTAGTGCATCCCCATAATTGGATCCCATAAGTCCATATGGGTTCAAGGATACATTTATATAATAATAATTTGTTATCTCGTGATAAGTTTGGACCTACTTCCCATTAACCATGACATCGTTTTAAATTTTAAGTGAATTTGTTGACGTTTTGTTTTGACATGTTTTTCCAAATAAGTTTTTGGTCTAGATGTAACCCTAAGTGTGTGTTTATATATATATATATATATATATATATATATATATATATATATATAATAATAATAATAATACCATAATGACTAATTTGTAAGTATAGGGTGATCCAAATTGAATTTCAGGATTTTAATAACGTGTCGTTTGTGTTCTGTGAACGTTCAAAACTTACATTTGTACAATTGGTCTCTAGACACATAACAAAATTATAGTAGCACCATATACTATGCAGCAATCCGTCAATATAATTCAAGTTTATTATTAAAAAATGCTATTGAAGGATAAAGCTCATTTTCTTTAAATGATTTGTAAATTGTCAAAATCGGCGCATCTGGGATAGAAAGTTGTTTTGTGTGCGTTGTGGGCTGAGGAATCATTGGCCTGTAGTTCTTTGAGAATGATGCTGGCAACGCCAATGGTGTACGCTAGCAGGAATTGCTAAACAACTTTTCTTCAATTAAATCAACCATTAGACCTTGAATGGCATGTGGTTTCAACAAGATAGAGCCACATATCACACAACACGCGAGACAGTCACTTTACTTCAAACTGGACGTGTTATCTCGCAGAGGGGTTTTGCGATCTAACCCCATTAAACTTTCTCTTCTGGGGTTATTTAAAAAAAGGTTTATGTCAACAAACTTGCTACGATTCCAGAGCTAAAAAACCACATCAGACGTGTAATTGCTCAAATGGAGGCGCTAAAAGAGTGTAGGCCATTTGATCGACTTCATATTTCATATTTTGCGTTTTATTCAACATCCCAAAGTACAATTTACACCACCCTTTATTTTGAAATTTAAAGCGATTCGAAAATACCAAATCGGCACCATAAAAATCTTGCTTTTCTGCAAAGCACTTCTTTGAGTATAACAGAAAATTAAGTAGCACACCTGAAACTTTCAAAGTACAATTATCATGCAGTACAAACCAAACCCGTCTATACTTACACCTCAGTCCTATGTGCGGGAAGGCAGCATGAAAAGAAAGAAAACCCAATTAGTGCTAGACATACCAACACCTTAACAACAGCTTAGCACCTAATTACACCTCGTTTACGCCCCAGCCTCCGCCTCCTCAAAAACACGTTAAACTGCCGCTGTCGTCGCAGCGCGTGCTGCTTTGCATACATCCCAACGAGCATATTCGTGGGATCACATCCCAATTACATCACAATGCACCTCATGGCAGTGCGTGCCGTCTTTATAAATATGTGCGGACCAAGAAATTAGTGCTTGTAAACCGCCCATTGAGCCCGGTCCCGCGACGCAGGAGCTACAATAAGGCCGCCGCGAGGGCCCGAATTAGCATAATAACGCCACACGAGCGCCGGCTGAATACCAACGCGCCGGCCGAGTAACAGTCTGATAAGGAAGAGCCCATTTGGGATGTAGCAGCCGACGCACCTGACGGGCGCGACCCGATGCGCCGCCAACCGGCGGTTCTCGGCTGCCCGTTCCACGTGGGGATGGTTCCTGGGAGCAGCTCCCACAACCTGCCCCTTTATTACCGTGACAGATGTGTTCTAAGGCGCCACCCAGAGAGAAGCCGCTGTCAATTAAAATGAAAAATAAAGCGCGCTCGCCTTACTTGTTGCGTTCGGAAGACGCGGCTTAACGGCTTCGGATTATGCGGGGGCAATAACAATACGGCATCAGGCGAGGAATTACGGGGGTTCAATTATTTACGCGGCGTAAAGTTTAATGCGCGAATCCGGCATACACGCCGTGTTGCTATTACGTGCCGAGAAGGTAAACTCGTTTTCAAGCCAAATTTCCATGTTGAAAATTATCTCAATATTAAACAGTTAATTAAAACTACTAAACATCTCTATAAAAATCTAGAGGATATACAAAAAGAGTCCCTTAGTTACCCGCCAAATAAGTTGAAATTTTATTGATTAAAAAGTAATAAATTTTAATTATATTAACTCTCAAAGCATAGCCCGCTGTGCGCTGTGGTTTGTATTCATCTTTCATCCTATTGTACTATGGTTTACTCTTAAAAGAAAGAAATCTCATATCGCCATTTCTACTTCCTTCGTGTCCTTAATCTATATACCACAAGAAAAGCGAATCGCTGACCGAACGAAGTAGTAATCTGATAGTAAAAAGTCAGGGTTATAAGCAAAATGTGGCAGAAGTTTAATTATATTGAATTTGTGGATTTTGGCCTTCTTTTTTTGAATACATTTGGAGAGACGCGTTATCCAAGGATAGCAGTACTCGTTTTTTGTTTGCACGGGCAAAATAGAGTTGGACCAAAGCGATACGAAAATTTGGGCAAAAGTCATAGCAACTTTTTTTTAAGAGGTAAGGAATGGTACCAGAAAATATATGTTTAAAGAAAGCTGTGCATTCATAATTCGTGTACACAACACATGTAATTTTATGTCAAATACCTTATTAAATATGAGAAGCCCAATATAGGCGTATATATTTATATTTCGTCTATTTCTTATCCTTTTATTTGTATTTTTCTCACTCTCTACCCGCGCTCGTAAGCTTCCACCTCTGCTAACTGAGAACTGACTTAAAATTTCTCTCTGTGCCATGATAGAACACCACAGAGCTATCTTGTATTGTGGACACACACTATGAATGCGCGGCTTCCTTGAGACATACGAAATTTTGTGATACCATCTCTTACCTTTGAAAAAAAAAAGTTGCCGTGATTTATGCTTCAACCCTTCTATATACGTTTCTGTTAAATAGAATAAAGCTGTGTAATCACACCATAATCACCAGAACAAATTCAACGGGACGTTCCAAGTTCTACCAGGCGAAAATTTATGGAGCCATTCTCTATAAAATACTGAAAACTCGATAACATCTCTTTTTTATAAAACCTTGGTGGATCATAGCTGTATACGAAACAAAAACAATCAATCTCTAAAACCTTGTAATTTTATAATTATAATGAATAGAGCTAAACATAATACAAAAATTAATGGTGAACTTGCTGCATCAAACGATAGCATGCATCAAATAACCAGATCGAAGTTATGATATCAAAAACATTAATAGACGAAGCAAAGTCGTCACCATCTGTGAGATGACTATTACCAGCAAACGCCGAAGTCATCAAATGAGTAATCGCATTCATGGATTCGTCGTTCATAAATAATTAGGGGATGCTTTTAGCCAAAACCATGTGTTGTAATTGTGGGCGTGCATGGTGTAAGTGTATGAGTGAGCGTGAGTGTGTGAGTGCAAATGTGTGTGTTTGCGTGAGCGAACGCGCGCGTACACAGAATTTTACTTTCAACTCCTAATTAAAATTGAGGGAGAAGGTTTTGGTGAATTGAAATTTTGTAAATCCTGGAAATAAAAGTGCAGCTGCGAAAACAGAATTAGAGGATTAGGACTACAAAAGCATTACTATAAGCTTTCATTAATTTAAAAAGTTAAGATAATCATTATCATTACATATATTTAAAAGGACTGTTTGTATTCTTATATATCTGTCACAATCGAAGGTTGTTGACTTCAAATGCTTTTAATTTGTATTTAAGGTTTCATATATCAAGTGTTACGCAATGCATAGTCCTTATAATAACGAAGAGTAACAGTATAAAAGTAAATAAAAAAGCAGTTAAGTGACTATCCGTTTCAATATTAACAAGCATAATTCATACAAAAATGTGTTCCATAATATTAATTAGCTCTAGATCAAACATAATTGCAAAATGTGGTTTGGAATATCAAATTTGACATTTCAATTATTTGTGAATTTTTGCTTTAAAACAAGTATTCCAATGTATACAGTTTGGAGAAATTGTTATAGTAACAGCTATAAAAAATTTTGCACCGTACCACGGTACGTTTCCCTACAGACAAAATTTTATTTTCATTAATCCATTCCTATATGTTGAATCAGTGATATTACTAAAAAATTAGTTCGTTTAGTTTTCAACTGAAAATTGGTAACAGACAAATGACCAGCATTCATACAATGATGTGTGCAGATGAAATAGTCCTGACTATAAAAAATAAAGACAAACTAGATTTGCTCTTCGCAAATAAAGTTAAAAATAGACACAAACAAAAGTTAATTGACGAAAGTAAACCACAAGAAAATACGAATAGAAGAACAAAAATAACATATTTTAAAAGGGTAACTGGTAACACACAAAGGATGGATTAATAAGAAAGATAAAATAAAGCTATAACGAGAGGAAATTCAATCACAGGAAGAAGCTACAAATCAAGTATTAATAGGAAAACAACGGCAAAACTGAACAGGATAGAGAAATAAACATAAAAAATTTAGAATCATCTATGACTGGTGCATAAGGTCTAGAGTAAGGGCTAGTCAATAATAAATGGTTGAATTCCTTTGATGGTTTAGTTATTTCCAATTTTGGATTGGGGTATGCTATCTTTGAAATTTTATAATTGGTAATTCATTACCAAATCTTTGTAAAAAGATCAATTTTCATAAATTTTTGAATAAATGACACTTATGGAAAAGAATTTTTAAAAACTATCTTCTAAATAAGTATAATTTGGAGCATAAGCATCTACTAGGTTGAAG
The DNA here is from genome assembly GCA_036346155.1 of Sinelater perroti. Classification (NCBI taxonomy): domain Eukaryota; kingdom Metazoa; phylum Arthropoda; class Insecta; order Coleoptera; family Elateridae; genus Sinelater; species Sinelater perroti. The sequence continues at coordinate 17,801,083 of JARFIY010000046.1, forward strand.
GGTCATATACATTTTGATATTGAAATTGCTGGTCACTAACAATGAGGTTATCTAATTCCATTGACCGTTCTAAATGTTTGAATAATATCATGAAATGCATTTGTACAACATTAGTTTTGATTGAAACGTGTCTTATTAGAATGTGTGAGATTTATAAAAACATCTTTAAACCAATATAGATCATCTTAGTTATTAGGACCATTCTGAAAAAACTTTCTAAAGATTTTGCACCAAGATTACAAATTCCAGTTTAATTTGGAATTCTTTTTAAGTTGAAATAATTCCAGGAAGCGACAGAGAATTTTACCATCTGTCATCAAGTTATGTGGTATTACATAATGTGGTATTCATGAAAAAGCCGGTACGTTAGAAAAGAAAAATCTGTAATGAATAAACATCATGTGCAAAACAATAATAACGAAAGATAATGAGTAGATTTTGGCTCGTTTCCACTTTTACATTCCACTTTCTGAAGCCAGATGTTCTCAGATATGCTACATAATCTCGTACAGTTAGTAGTGTGTGATAATGAGGACAAGTACATTGTAAAGCTTAGCCAGTAATAGACCATATGTTCAGATAAGATAAATGTGCCCATTGTAGATGTATTAACAATGGAAATATGACAAAGAGGTTCTGATGTAAATAAGGAAATAATCAGTATTTGAAGGCCCAGGACACTTAAACCATTTTGGAAATTTCTAAAAGAAATATGAGAACGTTGTCTTCACCATAATAGTCGGTATTACTACATACCTAGTGGCGTTACTAGTTCTTCTGAAGATGATCTAAACACTTAGGTTAATTTTTGATTTGCTAATTGGCAGCTTTTGGAAGAACGCTTCAAGAGTATGAAAATTTTCACAAAATCTCTGATAAACAGTTTAATGGTGTTTGCCAGACCCTGTCGAAAGCCTGGCTTACGTCTAGGAATACAGATACGCAGTATTCTTTGTTGTTTAAACTGGCGAGGATAGTTTGCGATATGCGATGACACTGTTGGGTGGTCGAGTGAGCCTGTCGAAATCAAATTGATAATCGGGTATCCATTCAGTATTGATTCTTTTAAGAACTAGTTTTTCAAGCAATTTTGAAACAGCTGGTAATAAGCTGATAGGTCGATATGATTTTGCGCTATTTGGGTCTTTTCCAGGCTTAAGGATTAAAATTATCTCGGCAGTTTTTAATTTTGAGGCCAATATTGGATTCGGAGGATTGCATTAAAGATATACGTCAGTAATACTATGCCTTTTTGGCAGTTCTTTAAGCATTTTGCTGTTATAAGGTCCATGCCCGGGCTTTTTGCATTCAGGCGTTTTATTTCCTCCTTTATTTCTTTAGGTGTGACGGGTTTAATTGGTTGCGTTGCTAAAACGGGAGATTCTAATATTTCCATTATTTCCTCGTCCGGGTCATTTTCGTGCGGCTGAAAAACATCGGCAAGGTGTTTCGCAAATACTTCTGCTTTCTCCTTATCACTTTTGCCCACTGTTCTTGTGATGGTTGTTCCATTCTTAAAGGGAAGAGTTATTATTGGTTTGCTTTTAGCTTTGATCGGTTTCAAATAGAATTGTCATAACGGTTAAGGTTAGATAAATAATCTTTGAGTGACTCTTCTCTCAGAGATTTTAATTTAGATTTCAGCTTATTACTAAGTCTGTTCAATATTTTCTTGTCTGCTGGGGTGTGTGTTCGTTGCCATTTGGCTCGTGCTTTTCTTTTTTCAGCTACCAGTTTTTTAATTTCGAGAGGAATATTCGTGATGTCTTTTTTGTATGTTACTATTGGAGTAGCTTGTTGGGCTGCTTCTTGAAGGGTATTTATAAGACTATTTGTAGCTTCCTCAATTTCATTTGAGTTTTTAAGCCTTAGATTTAAATTTATTGTATCTGACAAATTGCGCCTATATTCGTCCCAGTCAGTTTTCGAATTATGTAGTCTAGGTACAGGTTGAATATATAATGGGTATGTGCTGTAGGTGGCTATTACCGGTGAATGATCTGAGGACAAGTCGTAGCTATTAACCAAATCTTTAGTAAAAAATATGCAATTTATCATAAATTTTCTGATAATAAATGGGACACTTACAGGAAAAAATATTTTTAAAAACTATCTCTAAAATAACTATAATTTTGAGCTATAAATCATCTACTAGAGTTGAAGGGGTCATATAATACATTTTTGATGTATTAAGAATTAATGTTGGTCAGACTAACTGGATGGTTTACTCTAAGCTTGCGCCTATTTGACCTCGTTCTAAATAGTATTGAATAAATATCATGGAAATCGGCACTAATTTTTAAAACATCGTAGCATTTTGATTGAAAAAACGTGTTGTGAGATTTATAAAAAAAATCTTTGAAACCTTCCGATCGATCTTAGTTAACATTCAGAGAAGCATTCGAAAAAAAGATCTAGAAGGGAATCTTGTGCGACCAAGATTAACAAATTAGTTTATATTTTGAATTGCTTTTTGTTAAGTTAGTAAATAATTCCAGGAAGGCGTACTAGAAGAATTTTACCATCTGTCATCAATTATATATTGTAGTACATAATTGGTATTCATGAAAAAAGCCGGTACCCGATAGAAAAGAAAAAATTGTAATGAATAAACATATGTGCAAAAACAATAATAACGAAAGATAATTATAGTTTTGGCCTTTCCACTCTTCATTTCTGAAGCAGATCTTTTCAGTGTTTGCTACATATCTCGTACAGTTGTATGTGGATAATTAAACAAAGTAATTTAAACCTCTTTTAAATTTATAATAGACCATATTTCAGATAAGATAAATCGGGATTTAGTTCTATTAACAATGGAAATATGACAAAGAGGTTCTTTGTAAATACAACGGAAATAATCAGTATTTGAAGGAAAATACATTAAACCCATTTTGAGAAATTTCTAAAAGAAATATGAGAACGTTGTCTTCACCATAATAGTCGGTATTACTACATACCTAGTGGCGGTGTGTAAGTTCTTCGTAGATGATCTAAACACTATTCAATTTTTTTGATTTGCTAATTGGCCAGCTTTTGGAGGAAGCTTCAAGAGCAAGAAAATTTCACAAAATCCCCTCTGATAAACAGTTTTAATGGCTGTTTTATTAATGAGATCTGATTCCACCATCTCTCCTCTAAGACACTCAGTTTTAAAAACATCCAAAAAGTTAGTTCGAGCCATTCAAAATTATATATTGCAAAATTCTCTTCATACATCAGTGCCGAGATGAATTCTGATAATTCTAACCAATGCTGTTACGAAGCAGAATGAAAGCGTTTCAAATCCATAAGTGGCTTTAACATTGAGGCTAGATTAAGTCTTCCATCTAAAATAGGTTCGTCTTTTCCAAAATAATAAATAGTGATGGTACAACGATACGAGTAAAATCTATTGTTCATCTAAGAATGGAAATTGCCTTTTTAAATCCTCTTTTTGCACTAATTTTCTCGTTGGCTTATTGGAAATTTATGTTTTACAATAAAATCTCCAAGAGTTGGTTGGTACACAAAAAAATAAAACCAATCACCTTAGCTTTCTAATTGTAGCAGCATATGTGCATTGTTTACTTACAGTGATTAATGGCAGTTTAAGACAAATGCATTTTAGCAAAGGTTAATTGTGAAATTTAAAACAAATTTGAAACAACCCGTAATGTGCTATATATATCAGGCTTCCAAAATAAATCGTTGCAAATGCCGATGAGTCGAAGGGTAAAAAATATCAGGGCGGCGAAAGGATTTAGACGGTAGTCCATATAATATGAACGGTGAAGAATGGAAGCCTTCTACGTCGGTAAACTTAACTTTTCAGGAGACCCTTTTCAGTTGACATAAAAGTTTTTTACTGCAGCATTTACAAATTAATTTAAAAGGAGTGGGTGCAGCTTTACCATGTTATTACGGCATAAAAGGTTTTTGCGCACAAAGCACAGAATTTTAATGGATTCTTGAATACCTCCACCTCAAAAATATAAAAGAATCATATTTGGAAATTGGAATCATATTTGGAATAACCTTTACTATTAGCGGTGCTGTAGTTGAAGAAGTTTGATAAGTTAGAATATTGTAAATCCTAAAAATAATTCTCAAAAATTTAATTGAATAAAGAACCAAGACGAGTAACAGATTTTATATTACGTCAATTATTTAAAATATTAATCTTCTACCGTTTTAGGGACCTTAAACTTCTTTTCAAAATTAATTGCACAGAATTTGTAGTATTTAAAGTAACGACTTTCTTAAATTATAATAACTAAAAAATAATAATGTTCTAACTTATACAGTAAAAGCGTAAAAAGTTGATTGAATTAACCATTACACTCGTACAGGACCATTAGAATAAATAATGATAAATTTGTCAGACAGAGAAAATCCTACACATATACACATGGAATTGTTAATATAATAGTAATTAATAGATTGCACGTATTCAAAGTAACTCGTTATTCTTTTTCAATTAATGTGAAGTACCTAAAAACATAAAGTACAATTTATGAAATACGGAAAAATTTATCTCCGTCGTGTATTAATAGCTTCAGTAATCCGTTAAATTATTAGCCTATCAATTCAAGTCTTAATTTTTCTTAGTAATTCCACTTAACTAATTACCAGTTTGTAAAAGAAATTTCTTAACGCTTACAAAAAATGTATTGTTTATGCGTGAAATATCAAAAACAACTATTCTTCAAAATAAGGCCAAACATTATCAAGGACTATTTTGACATAGTTCTTCAACTTGATCAAATGACCGCAAAAAAGTGCCGTAATCAGAAGGTGCGAGATCGAGACTGTAAGCTAGAATACGGTAAAATCTCAAAACAACCAGTTCAACAATTTCGTTTGTGATATTTGTGGTAGAATGAGTAACCAACCGCGTTGTTTTGTTGAAGAACTCGTTTGTAGCTGACCACAATCCGGATGCTTTTGCTTTAAAACTTCCCAATTGCTCGCTGAACAGCTTGGCATTTACGGCTTCTCCGTCAACTCAAGTGCACAGCATCGTCGACATTTCAAAAATAAAGACGATTACTACGCCATATACACAAAAAACAACAAAAGATGCATAGAAATCAAATTTTCGTGTGTAAATAAACTTTTTTTAGTATGATAGCCATCAATAAATTATCACAAATTATATATTTGTTGAGATGCTGATTAAATTAGACATCTATATTTTATTTTTGTTTTGCGGACATTATGACAAGCAGCAAAATGATTTCCATACCAAAATTACCACAAGTAAGAAATCCTTTTTAGTGTGGTTGTATTTTTAACATTTGTGAAATTATAGAATATTTGTCGTTTTTTCTTAATCACCACTTATAATTAAGTCGCAAAGTATTTCAATATTATAGGCTTCAGTGACTGTTCGGTGATAATATTACTGATTATATAGAAATTGTTGTTATTTAATAATCGCATTATGCTTATTATTGGTAAACTTCTAAAGCATCTCTTCTTTCATTCCCGCATGGCTTAAATGCTTTTTAAAGTAATCTTAAAAAGGGTAAGATTCAGGATTGTTAGCGTTATTTGGTTGCTCTTTATAGTTTGATTGCCGGTTTGAATGCTTGATGAAGTATTGCCGGTATCACCATTTTTAATTGAAGGAGGATAATAAGAGTTTTAATTAAATGTTCAAAGTCGCAAGTATATCTGTTAACGACGTCATTGACTGTTAGAGAAAGGTAAGCGGAATTTTGTGTGTAGTATTGTTAATTAAATTCATTGTTGTCATTCACAGTTAAATTATTTAGCTTTAACGGAGCGAGTACGTTGACTGCGGCCACTGATATCGCTCGAAAATAATTACGTCGGCACTCTTTCAACATGTGTTAAATAAATAAAGTAAGGTTTTGTCGAACGCGTTACAAATGTGAACTGAAGTAAATTAAAGAATAATAAAAGTAGTGTACAATCACAAGGACAATTATAGAGTATATGCTGTAAATGACAACGCACGGGTAGATAAAAAAGAAGAGTTTTTTAGTATCCTGGACGAACACATGAAATTGTTAGCAGCCAGAGTGAGACTTCAATAGCAAAGTGGGAAGGAAAGGCAATAGTAAGACACTTGAACAATTTGGAAAGGGAATAGAATGCAGGGAACATTCATTAATGATAGCCAATTCCTTCTCTCAACATATGAAGATTAAAAAATATACTTGAATGAATCCCACAGAAAGGCTATCTATTATTATGATAATAGTGAGACGAGACTTAAAAATAATAATAAAAGATTATAAGATTATACCGCTAACTAAAGTACAGTTTGAAAAATAGAGAAGTTATAAGAAATAACTGGCCTGAGGTATAAAATAAAATATTATACATAATAGATTTCAAATGTACTTAAATGAGGAAATAACAAGGAAAATCCAAGTAAAATATGCGAATACATAAAAACAAGGCAGCCTACGAAGCTCTGGGAATAGAAGTAAAGGAAAATAGCATAACAGAAATGTTCAAAGAGGAATTAGAGAGTCAAAAATAAGAAATATAGAAATGACACGATACGCCGTCTGTTGACTCCAATATTAAAGTCCAAATAGGGCCATATTGAGTAAGCAGAAGCAAAAGCAAGCAGAGAATTAGGAAGAGTGAAATAGCAGAAAGTGCGGGAGTGCAGAGTAAATGCAAATAACAGATGAACAGTGAGTAAATTGATGTAGATAATAGTTAATTGAGGTTAAGGATTTTGAGAATAAAGTCAAAAATTGCATGTGACAAGTGTAGATAAGCGATAAGAGAAATAAATACAACTGGAGTGACCTCCACAACAAAAAATTTTGGGTAGACAACACATTATACACCAAAATAATATAATTCACAAACGTTAGTGTAAATAAAGTTTAAATTGAAACAGCATAGCAACTAGAAGAGGGCTGTTGATAGATAGGTGACAGACCTGCGACGGGCGGACTGGGGTCTGGCACTTTACGCAATCAACAGCAGACTTGAAGATGAATGAGATGGAGAGAATTGAGAAGATGTTCCAACAAATAGAGGGGAACATGAAACAAATGAACGAGAAATTTGATACGTTTGTAATGGAAATGAAACAAGTGAGGGATGAAAATAAGAAATTAAAAGAGAACATGGTACAACAGGAGGAGAGAATAGCTAACTTAGAAAGAGAGATCAGGAGGAATAATATTATAATAAAAGGAGTAGTAGATGAGGAAAATGAAAGTACAAGTAAGACAGAGGAAAAAGTAACTAGTATAATACAAAAGATAGGAATTGACATAGACCAAAATGATGATGTAGATCGAACGAGAAGAATCGGAAAATATATGAAAAACAAGAAAAGACCAATTTTGGTTAAGTTAACTAAAGTCAACAAAAAAGTATCAATACTACAAAATGCGAGAAAGCTCAAGGGAACAGACATATGGATTGATAAAGATTACACCAAGGAGATATTAGAGGAAAGAAAAATGTTAATCCCACAAATGAAAGAAGCGAGGAATAAAGGATATAGAGCACAACTAAAATATAATAAATTGATAATTAACGATGAAATATACAGAGCAAATGATTTGGTAAATAAGGATGAATTGGTAAAGGAAGATAGGACTGAAAGCAATGCATTAAAAAGGACGATAACGGAGAGATCGCCAGAAGGAACAAGTTTTGAGGAACAAATAAGAAAAATAACCCGAACCCGACGAAAAAACTATTAGGTATAGATATGCAGGGGGGTAGCGACAACGAAACTGGCAATGGAAAAGATAATGAACTACAGGATTGGAAACTTGGAGTTTGGAATATAAGAAGCCTAATGAGAAAAGAAGAAGAAGTTATATACGAGCTTAACAGCACAGGAATAGATATACTAGTACTAGCAGAGACAAAGAAAAAAGGCAAAAGAGAAAAAATATTTATGGATGGACACAGGTTAATATACACCGGAGTGAAAGGAAATGTAAGAGCGGCAGAAGGCGTGGCATGCATTATAAACAGGAATTTGAGTGATAAGATCATAAACTGGACAGGGTGGTCAGAAAGAATTCTCACGGTAGAACTAAAAATGCAAGGAAAAGAAAGAATATCGATAATTGCAGTCTATGGACCCGATGAAAACGAGGAAAAAGAAGTAAAAGATAAATTCTGGGATGAAATAACAATGATAACAGAAACGAGTAAAGAGAAAATATTCGTAGCAGGTGACTTCAACAGTAGAGTGGGGAAGAGAGAAAATGATACAGATAAGGTGATAGGAAAATCTGTGAAGATAAAAGGAATAACAACGGAAAGAGATTAATAGAATACTGCTCCCAAAACAACCTGATTATAGCTAACTCATTCTTCCAACATAAAAAGATACACACATACACACGAGAGGTTAAAAGTAGAGATGAGAGATCTATATTAGAATACATACTAGTAGAAAAAAACAACAGACACAGTGAAAGATGTTAGAGTTAAAAGAGGAGCTGAGATATACAGCGGCCATTACCTATTAGTAGGAAAAATAAGGAGGCCAGAAGACCAGAAGCAAACAGTAAAAGAAGAATACACAGTTCAGAAAGAAACAATAAGAATCTATAAACTACAAGAAACAGAAACAGCAAGGGAGTATGAGAACATAATAAGCAGAGACGTACTGGTAGATGAAGAGAAATTTGATCAGTTAAAGGTAGAAGAGATGTGAAACAAGATAAAGAACACTCTACTAAAAGCAGCAAGGTACGCATGCGGTGTAATCAAGACAAACAAACATATGAAAAGAACCGCCTGGTGGAACGAAGAAATAAAAGGACAAGTTAAACTAAAGAATAAGAGGTGGACAGACTACTTACGAAGAAAATCAGAAGATACCTACAATGCGTACAAAGGACAACGGACAATAGTAAAACACATGGTGAGAGAAGCGAAAGGAAAGGCGTGGAAAGACTTTGGCAAAAAACTAGAAAAGAACAGTAGAGCAAACCAGAAACTATTTTATAAAGTTTTAAAAAACCTAAAGAAAGGAAAAGCAACAGAGAACACAGTAATAAAAGATAAAAATGGAAAGGTATTGATAAAATCAACAGAAATAATGAACAGATGGAGGCAATATTTTCAAGAACTCCTACAGACCCAAGTCATGATTAAAGAAGAAAGTACACAGATAGAAGATAGACGCCAGAATACAGGAAATGAAGAAGAAGGTATAACGGAAGAAGAATTAGTAACAGCATTAAAGAAAATAAAAAATGGAAAGCCACCAGGACATGACGGAATCACAGGCAAAATGTTAAAAAAATGGGAGAACAAGGAATTCAGACAATACTAAAAATGTTTAATAAAATATGGAAAGAAGAGAAAATACCAATAGACTGGAAAGTAGGACAGATTGCCCCAATATTTAAGAAAGGAGATAGGAAGATATGTAATAACTACAGAGGCATAACGCTGCTCAGTATTCCTTTAAAACTGTATGAACAAATACTTGAAGGTAAACTCCGAACTGTATTAGAACCAACGTTATCAGAAGCACAGAGCGGTTTCCGTAAGGGTAGAAGCGCACAAGACCATATATTTACTGTTAAGCAAATAATTACAAAAACAATCCAATACAACGAGAAAGCTGCCTTTGCATTTATTGATCTCGAGAAAGCTTTCGATAGAACGCCTAGAGAGAGAGTGTGGAAAAGATTGAGCAACAGAGGAGTAAGCCCAAAAGTAATGAGGGTAATTAAAAGTTTGTACCAAAAGACAAGGAATTACGTGATAAATAATAACAGAATATCAGAAGAGTTTGACACAAATGAAGGTTTAAGACAAGGAGGGGTAATGAGCCCGGTACTATTCAACATCTTTATAGACGAAATAATACGAACATGCCACCAGAGAACCGAAGGGTTAAATGTAGGATACAGAAAATTACAACCTACATTCATACACATTTGCAGATGATATTATAGTAATGGCAGGAAGAAAAGAAGAACTACAGCGAAACCTACTGATATGTAACGAAGAATTAACATATAACGGAATGAAGATGAATATCAGCAAAACAAAAGTAATGACCATTGGGAAAGATCACCAGAAGATAGATATACAGATAAATGGAGAGGAGATAGAACAGATAAAACATTTTAAGTATCTAGGGGTTACTATCGATGATAGTGGAAGACAAGAAATAGACATAACTGAACGGATAGACAAATGTAACAAATTATATTATGCAATGAATGTAAACTTTATAAATAAACGAGAGGTGTCACAAAAAACCAAACTTACAGTGTACAACACAATCTTTAGACCCAACATGACCTATGGCTGCGAATCGTGGGTACTGACACAAAAAATGAAATCAAGATTGGAAGCCACAGAAATGAAATACCTAAGAAGTGTGAAAGGTGTCACCCTGAGAGATAGAATAAGAAGCAAGCAGATAAGGGAAGAATTAGAGATTAACCCAATAACAAGTTTTATCGAAGGATGACAGTTAGCGTGGTGGGGTCATTTGCGACGGATGGATCAAGATGGACAAGTCAAACAAATATGGGAAACGAGAAAAGTAGGCAAAAGGAAACAGGGAAGGCCACAAGAAACATGGGACAATGTCATAGGAAAAATATTAACAAGGAAAGGAAAAACAATGGTGGAGGCAAAGGAAATGACAAGTAACAGAAAAGAATGGAGTAAATTTATACATAACTAAATAAGTTAATTAAGTAAAAAAAGTAGGTATATAGGGATTATAACACATAATGTATTTATTTTATTTTATTTTAGTTTATTTTATAAGCCAACACCAATTTGGTAAATGGCTTGTTATTATATATATATATATATATATATATATATATATATATATATATATATATATATATATATATATATATATATATATATATATATATATATGAACAAGGCAGCCTACGAAGCTCTGGGAATAGAAGTAAAGGGAAATAGCAAAACAGAAATGTTCAACGAGGAATTAGAGAGTCAAAAATAAGAAACAAAATTACTTGAAATCGCTAAGGGGAAAACACCAGAATCTGGGCAATAGCATGTAGAGTGTAGAAAAAAAGCGAAAAACACGTAAAACAAAAAAATAAGCACTGGATTTGTAGAAACATAAGTAACAGAATAGGATTCGATTAGCCTGAAGAGTAATTCGCAGCTTAAGACAAGAAGCAAGGATCAATACCAAGTATATCTAGAAAATAGAATACTACAAGACACTTGTACAAGAGAAAACACCACAGGATATCAGAATTTAAAAAGATACCGAAAAATCTTAAGAAGTTGTAGAAGAAACACACATAACAATATAAGATCTAAGGCATTAGAGAAGTGTAAAAACAATAAATCAATGGAACCGCGAACTATTTGAATGGAATTAGTAGAGTGTGGGAAACATAGATTAATAGAAACAATGACTAAATTTTTCAAAAAATAAAAAAGATTGGAGAATAAACTAACAAAATCAACAGCAATGTCTAAAGGATTGAAAGAAGGCTGTATGATTTTCAATATATACGTTGAACAAGCTTTAGAACAGTGATATAGAAAATACGACTAGTTAATCCTGGCGCATGATATACATGTTACGAAAATAGTGAGGTCTCACAATAAATTTTACAAAAACTGAATTCATGTGTGTTGGGGGAGTTGCACATAACTTACAGATAGGACACAAAACAATAAAAGGCTGTGCAGAATACAACTATTTAGGCTCTGTAACATCAAATTAAGCTAACTTAGAAGCAGACGCAGAAGATAATTTGGTAAAGGAAGAAAGGGCAACAAAACATTATATGGACTAACATAAAATAACGAGCCCTCAAAAGACACAAAAACAAACATTTTTAGCGCAAAAAACTATTTCAAGAAAAAATATGACTTGTGACAAAATAAGGATTAAAATAACAACAGTAAACGTGAATTATATGAGATGAGGTTTACAATCTATACGAAAAAATAGAAAAAGAATAGGGGTGATCTGGAGAGAGATGGAAGTAGAGACATATATTACAAGAAAACTGAAAACAAGATGTTATGGCCATGTTCAAAGAATGAATGATAAAAGATGACCGAAGACAGTTATGGATTGGTCACCTGGGAGAAGAAGGATAGTGTTCAGTTAAATGGTAAACCAGTGTCACCTGGGAGAAGAAGGATAGTGTTCAGTTAAATGGTAAACCAGTGTCAAGAAGATAATGCTGGAAAAAAGGCTTACAAGAAGGAGATGTGGAACGTTGAGAACCTCTAACTCCAGGGGAATTAAAAAAAAACCGCAAGATTAAAGCCAGGAGCATGTTCTTGCTTTTTATTTATCAATATATTATCAACGTTATCTCCAGATAGACAAAAAAAAATAGTAGACAAAAGCACAAATCCAGCTGCGATTTTAGCAAATTCTATAATCAAGTTTGTTCTATAAAAATCAATAATATTGATATAATCCATAGCTTCTCCTTCTTGTAGATGTTATTTTATTTGTCATTAAATATAAGAGTGCAAATACTACCTAACCACTACTTATAAAGGACTATAAGTTGGATAACTTTAGCCGAAAAACAAAAGAAAATACAATAATATAAGTTCACTACAAATGCCGACTTGGGCATACAAGAAAAAATCGTTATGGAGCTCTGCTACGCTTCTTGTAAACACATTAGGAAGTGTTTCTAAATGAAGTCAGTAAACAAAGTTAATTGTTCGCGAGAGCCCCACATAAATTCCCGCCAAGTCGGAAAAATTTTCGGGCCCGCCCTCATCGCGCCCGACAGCACCAGCGTCGTTGTTTATTAAACCTTTAATTAAACACAAAATTCGGCGTCATTGCGGAGCAAAACCCATTTTTGCAGCTTTCTGCCCGCAACGGCGGCCCGAGCAGACTTCAAATTTAATGAGTTATAGTCGGGCAATCTTTCAGGCACAGCAGCTGCTGCAGCGCGAAACTCGCCCCTCTCCAATAAAATTAGCTGCGATCGGCCGCGCTTCGCGTCCAGATATCCCCAATATTCCCGACGAGGGCGCGTAAATCCCGAAAATGCAGGCCAGTCGGCGGTAGAGCGACGGTTCGGGCGAGGAGGTTGCACTGCGCGGCGGCGGGGGCTTGGCGCGCTGGGAATCAAATGGGACTCGATTTTCCGTAATCGCCCAAATTCGTGCCGTTCCAGCCGACGCGGCAAACGCCCGTCCACAAATAAGTAAAATAGCCGGGCGCGTCGTCGCTGCCGGCCATCCGATCCGCGCTGAATAAAATAGCGGCCACAAAAAGTCGAAGTAATGGTTCGAGTTGATCCGATAAACAAAGGGAATAATAAATTATTCAAGCGGCAGCTTTCTATATCAGATTTATGTCTTTTCCATTTCACTAAATCAAATGCCTCCGAATGTCGACGCGGCTACCTACACGCATTCGGGTCATTTGAAATACAAAACCAATTTAAAGAGATGCAGCGGCTCAGAATACGTGGCGTGCGCCTAGTCTTCCATAAATACTTCCCAGAGGTTCCATAAACATAACAGAAGATATGAAATACGTTGTAATAGCCCAGCGATATGTTACACGAACATTTTATGAGCACAAAACACTAATAACCTTTAGCCTGCACGTAACTTTCTAAATTGCGATTGAGATTGGTAACACAGCTAGCTTTTGTTGCAAACAATAAATAATTTAAAGTTCCATATAATTTATTGAAACTACTATAACGTTCATCAGAGAGAGGTAATTTAATTAAAACCCTTTTTATGTGTTTTTCACGGATACGAACTATTACAGAATCCTGCTGACAATTCCAGATGCAACCATTCAATTTAAACTGATGTACAGTAATAAAAAATATCCTACTGCGCTTTAGATTAACGATGTTAAGATGCCACAGACTAAAATTTATTATCATATGATTAAGATCAGAACTACTACATAACTACGTAGAAGGAAGAAGCTTGAGCCTTAAAATTAAATAATCCTATTTTATTACCCTCTGCCTGATATTTATATAAAAAATAAATTTCATTGATATCGCTGAAATTAACCCTGCCCACCACATCATTATAGATGCATGAAACTTTCGAAGCCTTCTTTGTTGCTTCTCGTAAACTTGTAGTATACATTTTAGGGTCAAAAACCTTTTTTGTACTAAACATATTTTTGTCGGCGACCAGAGTTTTTTTTAGAAATTTTTCGAGTGGTTTCCGGTGCACTTTATCTTATCTATGTTGTAGTAATTAGAATTTGAAAACGATCAGAACTTTCAATCAATCTAAATCACTAAAACCCAAAACAATATGGATTTAACGCATTTAAAATGTTCAATATTAGAAAACTCCTAAAACTTGAGGAAGTTAGCAGTGTCTATTGTGAATGCGCGACCTCATTTCCCCTTCTGCAAAGCCATCGATCGGTCTTAAGTAGGACCATCAAACTTATAAATCATAATTTGTGCTTTAAAAATAACAAATCAAAGAGACAACGAAGCTTCTGAAAGTTTCAATTAAAGAGGGCATAATAAAAACAATGCCATTTTGTTCACTTATAGTGCAGGGTGCGGCTTGAACTCTATATTGTATGTGAATAATTCACATAGTATTTTAAAGAGGATGTCTTAAAATTTTGAATACTGCTGCTAGAGTGTTTGCGTCTTGCGCACATAGCACATAGCAGAGTTAATTGTGTGCAAAATGGCTACAGTGCAGCATAGTTCTTTGAACTTGTGAGATTAGTAAAATAACGTCGGTGACTGTAGCGCAATATAAATTTCGCTGTCATTACAGCATTGACCCTTCACGAGAAATAACATTTTTATTGGAATCATCAATGACCAAACCGCCTGTTTGTGTAAAGGTACGCGGCCAACCGCAGGTATCGGAGAAGAATGTGGGACGAATTCGAGAGAGTTTAGAGCATAGCCCAATGAAGTCAATCAGTAGAATGAGAAGAGAACTTGGACTGCTACAAATAACTGTCTGACTAGTGTTGAGCCTCCGTATAATATTCAAACCATACCGTCTACAACTGGTACACGCTGTTTGAGCAAACCACGAGTTAAAATAATAATTTTCTAATGGTACGCTCGAAAACATAGAAAATCGGAATTTTCTGTCGCGTTTAATTTTTAGTGGCAAAACAATACTCTACCTAATTGGGAAATTGAACCGATCGATACAGTGTACGGAATTTAGGAACTACAGAATCCCAATACAACGCAGAAACATAAGAGGGTCTCCCCTAAAGTTATCCTGTTCTGTACTGTATTGAACATAAAGGTTTATGAACCTTTCTTCTTTAATGGTAACACAGTTATTAGGGTAACGTAACTCTCAATATTGCAAACTGGCTTTTCTTTAAATAGACAACGATTCAGAAAACTTTACACCGAGCCTGCAACTTCTAGGTAGTAAATTGGGGAATGTCCTCTATATTTGGAGGATAAGACGAAAATAAAATACACCCCACGGGCCAACAGGCTGAAGGTAGCTGTTCGTTGACACAACAAACAGAAGCTGGATCTCAACGACGTGGCTGAATGTGGGATTACGTTTGAATGTATGGCAGCATAATATATGTAATGACATACAAGGTCTTAGTAAATTAGACCACCACTAATTCGCCAACTCACAGGACTAGCCTGACGTTTGAAAACCCCCTCCATATGAATAAGAAGCCAAAGGATAAAACGAATTTACCCTAAGTGGGTAGGATCTACAATCCACAATCCCACACCACGACAGAAGCATGTCTCAAGGATTCTGACGGAGGCAAGATCTCTGCCAACAAGAAAACGAAAAACAATAAACTAAGTCTAAGAATAGAAACGTAGAACGTACGATCAACAGCTACAAAAAAAATATTATAAACTTTGGAATATTAGTTGACACAAATCGGATGGGATGTAACTGATATCTCAGAAACCACACGAAGAGAAGAACAATTATGTAACGTACAGAAAGGAAAACAAGATGAAAGTAATGAAGGAGTAGGACAAACAATACATAAAGATATAATACCATTTATTACAGATAAGTAGTCCATAACAAATAAAGTCCTGTATACTATCATTAAAATAAATAAGACCACCTCCACAAAGTACAGTGCTATGGTCCTTGTAGTAGCTACAAAGAAAAAGATAATGAAATGTTCTATGAGGACCTAAAAAATGCTGTAGAGGAAAAAGGAACGCAATACACATTCATAAGTTAGGTCAAAAGACTGACCACTCAGACATGTTTGTAGAGAAATACGGGTTAGGAGAGAGAAACAGAGGAGGAAAAAGACTAGTAGAGTTTCTGGAAGGAATAACAGTTATATTGCATAAATATATTTTTCACAAAGAAATGAAAAACAAAAATGGACATGGGTAAGTCTAGATGAATAAACTGAAAACGAAATAAATGACGTACTAACAAGCAATAAGAATGTGGACAACTCATAACAGGGGATAAGAGAGTATACAGAGGTTAGTAAAACAGTAAAAGGAATTTCAAAAAAAGATATCAGAAGATGTAAAAAGGAAATAGTTGAAATGCTATTAGAGGAAAGTAAAGCGAAAAAATTTTCCGCAAAAAACGGCAATAAAAAAAAGAAATAATAAAACGTAACAGGAGAGGACGGAGCATTTACAACAGATAAAAATAAATTGCTGGTTAGAACAATGAAATTCTAACAAAAATTATACACATTTCAAATAAATGATATACAAAATAATACAGAACTAAAAAGTAAGATCATAAACAGGAATTCAAGACATGTAGGGCCAATAGTCCTGGAATAAGTCAAAAACGCGCCAAAGCAGACAAAAAATGGTAAAGCTGCAGGAGCGGATGGTACATATATGTGCAGAAATGCTGAAAGAAGCAGGAGACAGATTTTCCACCAAATGTACAGAAAAAGAAGGAATTCCGAAGGGGTGGGAGAACGCCACAGTGATGGTACTACACAAAACAGGAGATAGTAAAAATCTAGAAAACTATCGATCAACTTGTTTGTTGTCGCAAAGTTATAAACTATTCTCAAGAATAATACTGAATAGATTAGAACATAAACTAGACTTCTACCAGCCAATAGAGCAAGCAGGCTTTAGGAAAGGCTTTAGTACCATCGAGCATTTACAATGACACTAATTGAAAAAGTCACTGAATATAACATCCATCTATGGGTTTTTATATAGATTTCAAGAAAGTCTGTGACAACATAGAAATTTGGACAGTGATAAAATAACAAAAAAAAAACAAGAATTGGCTATAGATATTTTAATATCATTGAAAAAGTTTATAAAAGACTAACTGTCTAGATTAAAATGCACGTAAACACTAAAAAAATACGTATAAAGAAAGAAGTAACATAAGGAGATGTAATGTCTCCAGAACGGTTCATATCCGCTCTGGAGGATGTGTTTAAGAAATTTAAATGGGAAAATCAGGAAATTCTGGTAGGAGAGCGACTTAACAACCTAAGATTTACGACATCGTTTTCATAGTACAGAGTAGAGAGGAAGTGCAAACAATGATAAATGACCTGAATAAAGCTCCGGAAAGTGTGAGGCTTGAAATAAATAATGGTAAATAAGTAATGGTAAATGAAGAAACGAAGTATTCGGGGCAACTGCGACCATTAGTAAAAAAAATATTACCGATGGTATCGTACGGATCTGAAACATGGATCTTCGCTAAAAACATTGTAAACATACTTTTTGTCAATCAAAAAGAAATGGAAAAAATATGTTGAACGTAAACTTAAAAGACCACAAAATCAATTAATGTATTTGAGAGAAAACGAAAGTAGCCGATATAGTCTAACTAGTAGCATACTTGAAGTGGAACTGGGCCGGCCATGCAGTGAGAAAACAAGAGGAATGGTGTAACAAGATCATAAGATGGAGACCATGGACAGAGAGACGAAGCAGGGGTAGACTCATGATGACAGATAATCTCAAAAAGGCAGCTGGACTGTACTGGTACAGAGAGGCTCAAAACAGGAAAAATGGAAAACTATGAAGGAGGCCTACATACAAAACGAGATAGAGAAAAGCTGATAGAGGTGGAGATTGAGTTGCTATTTTCTGAATAAACTTCTATTTCCATGATGGATCGGTTGCATGGGGAAGACTTGATACTTATGTTCTGGTCCCCGAGATCTCCTGATCTCACACCTTGCGACTTTTTCTTGTGGGGTTTGTAAAATAAGCAGTTTAAGTAGCACCTCTGCCGACAACTTTAAACGACCTAAAAAACCGTACCACAGCTGCGATAAATTCAGTGACTCAAGAAATTCTTCATTGTATGTAGAATGAATCCTGTTATAGTATTCGTGCAGATGGAGGGGGCACACTAAACATTCATAAACTTGAATGTGAGCACAATTGAATATAATTTATCACTATTCCCAATCTTAAGTTGTACAGAATTAAGTGCATAATTTTAAATCACCCTGTATTGCAAAATATACAAATGTACAAATAAAGTCAGCTTAACTATTTTATTATTTTTTAAATACTTAATCTACTATTTTTTTAATATTATATAAGGATTTGTGTCATTTTTTATCAGATCATTGACAGGTACAGTATTGCCCAACAAACTCAAATTGCGATATTTTATTTTGAAAACCAGAGGTCAGTGGTTCTAACGCAACAAGTTTATAGGTAGGTACAAGATACGCAAAGAATCTTGTAGGGGCATCATTAGAATAATAATTTAAAAAATTGTTGAAAGAAGAAATGTTAATGATTTTCAGATGTACAGGAACGCCATGAAGTACTAGGATAATACAAACACCTTTCAAAAGAAAACAGTCCTCACAATTGACACTTTTTCAGTGTTGGTTGCAATGAAATTTATAACAAGGCCCTTCTGCGTTGTTTTAAAGAAAACTAAATTGGTTCAAGCTCTTCAATCTGAAGACTGACAAGCACGCTTTCAATATGATCAGTAATTTTGTCTTTCGTGACCAAACACACATTTTTACTTAAGTGGAATTGCTACTAAACATAATTGCCGTTTTGGATGTAGGGCGAGCCCTAAATTAACAGGCTCATAGCCCGTGTCACGGTTTGGTGCCATAAAGTGTAACTCCATTATAGTGCCATGTTTTCAAGAATGAAGAGGACGCACTTCCGACAGTCAGTGGAAAATGCTATAGGGCAATTCTGGTAATTTTTTTCTTACTACAGTTGCTTAATAACCACAAGATAACACCACAACCAAAACCATCAGAGCATCTAAGGCAGGATTTTCTCTAATCGCCACATCACGAAAAATGACAATATGATGTGACCACCGCCTTCACCAGACTTGCCAGCTTTTAATTATTTTCTTTGAGCCTATCCCAAGAACAGCGGCGCGTTAGTAGTCCTAAACAATTAAAACTCTAAAAGAGATCATCAGCCAGGATATAATCGCAATATTCTCAAGTACAACAGTATTTTTGAAAGTGTCCTTAGAAGAGCACATGCTTGCGTTTAAGAATGGAAGAATTTCCAGGATATAATCTTTCATTTATAATGTAAAAAAAAATTACCAGAATAAAACTTTTATTTCACGTGTGTTTTCTTTATTTATTCAACTTTGTTCGGAAATATAATAAATACAACAAATAAGATGATTAGGAAGTTCTGCGCCACCATGTATTTTGAAGCAACGCTCAAATAACTGATAACTATAATAAACGATCGTCAGCGTAAATGGTAACCTTTTGCGGGTAAACACCCTCGGGTCTATAAGATAAAAAACATATCTTTAGCTCAAAATTGAAAAAGACAGAAAATAAACTTCTAAATGGTCTAGAAAATACTAGCGTATTAATTGATTTACAGAAATATTGTTCAATATGGTCTCCAAGTAGTTATATTTAGTACTAAATATTTTTCAGCTTCAAGACCTTCAATCAAACAAATAATATAATAAAAAGAAAATAATACTAAGATGTAGGTATGGAAGTATGTACTGCAGTATAGATTGCAAGGGTAAGTTAATCAAAAAATGGAAAGGTTAACGATCAACATCATAAGATTAGTAAAACATGTTCGCGGGAAGAATATTACATTATTAATAATTAATAGTAGTTCTTTACAGAGAAACATTATTGAAAGGTTCATCTCACAAATTTTATTTTTATATCACGAAAATATTGAAAAGGCTGCCAAAAGCCGTATAAATAAATATTGATTATAAGAAATGGCGAAAAGACAAATTCATAGGTGCGTATAGCCTTGACGAAACGCATAAATAAAATGACAATTTTTTATGTTTCAGAAAATAGTGTTGCTTGGGATTCTAAGGTAACATATCGTCAACTACATACAACATATGTAACACATAATTAAACAAGAGCAAGGCAAGAAAATAAGTGTCAATAAGCATACATCAAGAAAAGTAAAAAACCTAACATATCACTAAACAGAAACAAATCACAATGGTGAATTCAGAGCAGTTATTTCAGATATAAGAGATGCATTTAAAACATTTGTATTATATGATTATTAAAACTAAATATCACCAAAAAAATGACTGTCCAATAAAATCTTTTAGAGACTTATTAAGGGCAATTCAATAAAACACAAAAAAGAAAACTAAGAACAATGTTAAAATAGAACCTTTATAGCAGATGATAAAATGACAGTTTCAACACTTAACGGAAAATTGACATGCAGTTTCAGTGAAGGATATTAATTTATCGATAGAAAACAAAAAACAAAAATACAAGATGTGTGGTTTACAGTGACAGTAAAAACGCTCTACGTTATGAGAAATAAAAGCGTTTCCATCTACTGCAAAGAAGGTGCTAAAGATGTTTAAAAAAGAAAAATTGCGACAGCGAGAACAGATGAAACTATACATATAAGCAATGTTCTGCAATACTCTTTACCAAACATTCACCTAAATGTTAAACCTATTTTTAGTGCAGCTTCGCCAATTAACGTAGCACCTACGCAAAGATAAGGCAAAAACCGCAAAAAAGGCGCCATAAATAGTCTAAGCACACTCCACCAATCTATAAATAAGACGACCAGCCCACATATCAATTTTATAAGGCCGTGACGCGATGCGGGCCGTATTTGTTGTTCTACGGAAGTACGTGTGCTACTAGACGCCGCGCGTCTGGGGATCTTGCGTTAAAATATGCCTAGCATGCCTTATCTGCAACGATGGCGCCTGCTACAAAAACCTCCTGCGGAATAATGCCACGTAAATATGTTTACCAATAACGCGACAAAAATAGATGGTTCTAGCTATAATTTGTTTCGTTTACATATTTTTATGCGTCAAGTCAGGATTGTATTAATAAAGCCTACGAAAAACTACCAATTTGTGCCGTAAAGAGTTGCAAATATTTGTATGACATCAGAAAGTTAATGAAACATGCAGTATTTTGGATAATAATAACTAATAACTACAAATAAACAAAATAACAAGTAAATTTTACAAATTTAATATTTAGTTGTAAAATCACTATATTGCTTAGTTACTAAGTCTAAATCCAAGGTGCAACATTTCTTGGAACACATAAAACAAACCAAAATAGCAATGGAAAAAATGTACAAGGACAATTACACAAAAATTAGGCGATACAGATTCATGCATCTAATTCCTTTATACTGTACAGAAAGTAGGTGACAATATTTTTCATGTTTTGACACCGAATTGGTGTCAAAGTACCTAAAAGGAATTAATACTCCAAAAGCATTCATAGAAATACAGTAATGTGAAAAGTAATGTTCAGATAGGAGGGTAAGATAAGAAGGGTTTGCCTGGAAGAATATGCAGAAACAAAAGGACATATGGACTGAATCGATAAAAATAGAAATTAATACACAAAAAAGCAAAATAATAATGATAAATGAAAGAAGCTAAATAAAACATAAATAAAATGTAAGGACACAACGCTTGAGGAAGTAAACTATGAATACCTAGGGAGTCTTATAACGAATAATGAGAACAAACAGAGTACAAAAATCAAGTAAAGTTTACTATGCACTAAGTACAATACTAGAAAAAATAAAACTGTAACAAGAAACAAATTAAGAACTCATAACATAATAATCATCCCTATATTAGTATATGCAAGCGACAACTGTACATAACAGAAGAAATGCGCAGAAAATATCGATGCAATAACAATGAAATACCTAAGAAAAATTGCGAGAAAAACAAAATGGTATAGAATTAGACTAAACAAGGACAAATAAACAGCAAGAAACAAAGAATACCTCTGAATTAGCCAAGATTAATCCAAACATTGGTTAGAAAAGTATGGAGAGTAAAAAATCATAAAAAAGGGAAAAGCTACTGGAAACATAGTTACAACACATACTAAATGTGGAAAAGAAAAGCGGCTAAAATTAAAAAGAAATGAAGAAAACAGCTTTAAATAGAAAGCATTGGAAGAAGGCTCATATTACTTCTCTGGATCTGTTTACAATGCGCGGGTAATTAGCCCAGCCGCATCGGCCCCGTTACCTCGGGACAACTGGTATCAGGTTATACCCCCCGATGCTGGGTCGTCAGAGCCCCGTCTGTTATCTATCAGGGTGTACCGGGCAAGTTAGTTGCCACTCTTGCAGGTGGGGTTGGCTTTTGGGTCCTAGGTGTTAGTGGACCCCTTACACACACAAAGAAAAAAGAAATAGGTATAAAAGCAAAAATGCATTTATATAAAACAATATATACCCTATACTTCTATACGCTTCCGAGACACGGGCGATAACAGACAAACATAAATCCAAAATAACAACAGCAGAGATGAGGTATCTAAGGCGGATAGTGGGCAAAACAAGAAGAGATAGGGTCCGTAACAGATCCATACGAGATGAACTAGAAATCACACCGTTGGTAGAAGAAATAAAAACCAAACAGCTACATTGGTATGGACACCTGGTCAGAATGAGCAATGAACGATACCCAAAAACCGTTTTTGAAATGAGAGGTGATGGAAGGAGAGATAGAGAAATACCCAGGCGAAAGTGGGAAGACATCAACGAATCAGCAAGAGAAAGAGGACAGACCATAACACAAATCCGAACCCTTGCAAGGGATAGACACTCATTTAAACAATGGCTCAAAACCCCGACACCGTGAGGTACAATGGGAGAAGAGGAAGTAAGTAAGTAAGCATTGGAAGAAATTGATGGACGGATAACAAGGTCCCAACCTAAATCCGACACTCGAAAGGGTACAAAGAAGGCAATATAGCGTTCAAAAGAGTAAAATTGTAATAACACGTAAACAGGAATAACAATCAAATCAAATCAAATAGGCACAGTTGTCAGTTCTGATAATTATTATTTGATAAAGAAAATTAAATGTTGCAAAAATCATTACTACCAACCAAGTACTTAAAAATGCAGGGTACCTTTAAACCAGCATATCAACCTCGCATACAAAAATATAGATTAAGATATATCATACCGTGATATAATAAAGAATACAAAAGTTTCATCAATTATTCTGAACAGATTGCCTTAAGAGAGTCCAAAAATATACAAGTGAGGAAATTGCGCATTAAAAAAAATGAGTTGTCCTTAAGACCCCAAAAAGAAATCCTCGAATCTTACTGTACTTAGCCCTTGAGAAAACAATCAGTAGTGATAACATTGATCAAAACTTTGCAGGAATTTTTGGGATGCAGGCTTAAAAAACTTCTAAAATGAACAAAATGGCAATCCATAAAAATCAGAAAGAAGTTTTTATCATAAAAATGTTTATTAATAGGGAGTCTGATCACATTAACACTATGTAAAGTTAATCGCTAAGACATTAAATCGTCTGGAATCAGCAGGAGCTCGAAAAACTTTTTTTTATATAAATGACTTCTATGATAATCCGGAAAAATATTAAGTAGTATTAGAAATGAGTCATTTAAACCAGGATTGCATTGCAATTATCTATACAATTTTTGGAGCTCATCATGGAATTAAAAAATTATTATAAGCAAAAAAACATACAAAGAAGTCTTAAAAGGTTTCGTTATATATAAAGTGAAAAAAATACCTGGTTCGTTATTGCATGGGGCAAGACGTACTTTGTTAACAGAGGCTGCTATTCATCTAGGTGATTAAAATTTAAAAACTTAGCTAAAGCTAATAATATCGCAAGAACCAAAAAATCACAAATAAAATTTTATGAGTAAGAAATGTTTTTATCTTAGACAAAACATTCCAAAATATAGTTATTGAGTTCAGGCCGATAAAGTTTTAAGTTGCAATTTCTGTATTTATCGTAGTCAGGTAGAAATAATTTACTGAGCTCCATCAGTTATTAACAAAATTTTCCATCTCCCATTTTCATATCCATCACCTTCACCTCCGTCATTGTCTTCGTTTTGTTCTTTATCTTCATCTTCATCTTCATTTCCATTTTTATTTTTACAGTGAAAGGAAAACAGAGAATTAATCTCATTTCCCAACCCAAAAGATCAAAATCAAAAATTGATGCCACAAATAACTAAATTTTATTGCTAACTATACAAAAAAGTAGTCTTGATTATGCATTTACTTTTAATTTAAGGAAAAGAAGTAAGAAAAAATTAAAAACCAAAAATTTAATAAAATTTGAAAACTATAAATTATATAGCATCTGATCTGTTTTTTGTTCAATTTGCACTATACTAGATGATTGTATGTCATGTTCAAAAGCGTTCAACAAACTTCAACTCAAGTAACCAAACCAAATCTAGCATAAAATGAATTCAACTCGTTTCTTAAAACACGATTGGTTCTTCACAACAAAAGCTTAATTACATTATAGGTATGAGTCGGATTATCTTAAAGAACACATTATAAATATGAAGGTTAACAAAGTGGTGTATAACCACAAATAATAATAAGTCAGCACAGGTCACGTTCACCAACAAACCCATCACATGTCCATCTATCACTATTAACCACAGCGCAATGCCCCAGAGGTCTGAAGTTAAATATCTCGGATCCGATTTAGACCAGGAGTTAACCTAGAACATCCACATTAAGGCAAAGAAAAAACAACTAGATATAAACGTTAAACAAATGAACTGGCTGATTGGGAGATGACCTCAACTTTTCTTATCAAACAAATTACTCTTATTTAAAGTAATGTTGAAGCTTATTTGGACATACAGAATCCAGCGGCTGCGCAAAGGCATCACAAAACAAAATCTTACAGAAATGGCAATCAAAAATTCTGAAAATCATAACGGATGCTCCATGATACGTTACAAACGAACGCCTCCATAACGACCTAAAGATACCATATGTAATAGACGAGATCAAGAAATTCGCATTCGTACACCAGCTAATTGGCAGGGCATGGAAATCAACTCACAGAGAAGCTCCAACCAACCCACGGTCACCAGAAGGTCAAAAGGCAATGGCCACAAGACTTACCCTAGCAACCTAATCTAGACTGATGTGAAATTTTAAAGGACAAATTGCACGAGCCGCACCTCCCTCATTTTATGTAAAACTACATTTGCTTATTCAAGTAGACTGTAAACAAGCAAAAAAATTGTACATAAAATTCAATTTTCAACTTTTTGTGCATCAAACAGGAAGCCATTTGTTTAGGATGTGATCAAGCTCCGATCTCTCAATCGCGACGCCGGCGACAAATTTATGTAAAAAGTTCTCTGCAAGCTCGCGTCAGCGCTGTTTATTCTACTAACGGTTTCAAAATGTTCTACAGCACCAGCTAAAGCGTCAACCCAACGGTGACGCAGGGATTATTATGTATAAAACTCGAGCCGTTTGCAGTACAGGTACGATTCGGCCCAGCAATGATGTGCAGAAAAGACTTGTGTGCAGTGATGGTGGCGTGCCTCCTGAGTGCCTTCTGGCTGCGGCCCGCAGGCTCGGCGAACATCATGGACAAACGCAACTGGCGAACGTCCGTCTGCGACTTCGAGGTGAATTACTTCAACTACAACGGCAGCACGTTCCCGAACATCACCTGCAGGGGAGAGGTGCCAAGGGAGCGCGCCTTCAAGCTGCAGTTCAAGTGCGTCACGGCCTTCCTGAACATCAGCGGCATCGTGGTGAACGCCGGGTGCATTACCGTGCTGAACCCCAAGCACAAGCCTCAGGAGCTCGCTTTTTGATTACCCCGAACAATGTGGACAATGCCGACCCCCAAGGCAGATGTGGGCGAATTTTGAGACTGCGAGCGGCGCACCGCAAACAATGTTCATCGCCCGCTTGCCGGATTTCATTCCGCAGTTTACACAAAATAGTTGCACTGTGCTTGTGCATCAGGGGTGTAAATATGCAAACGTACAAGCTGAAAATAGAGTGCTACTTCGTGTACCTTTCAACTGGAAGCGTGGAAATCAGTGTATGTACGGTCCGAACTAATTTACACGTTTTCAGAAACTGTATGAATATTGCATACTCATTATTTATTTATTTAATTCTGTCTGCCATGGCTGTAGTAATAATTATCGTATTTGTAATATTATTTGTGATAAATGCAACTTATTAATTTAATTTTTCTCATTATAAGCATTTTGCTGAAATAGGAATTGGTTTGTTTTTAATTCACAAATGAGCGTTTTTTGTCTGGGGTTACTAGATCTCTCATCATCATCCCTCCTCATGTGGCAAATAGGAGAATGTCCACCAGACATGGAAGGTGTTGGGAAAATAAAATACCAAAGATGGGCCAAAACTGGATTAGTACTTCTGAAGAAGACTTCTTTAAGGTTTGATGACAACCGAAAGTGCAGTTAAGATAACTACAAGGATCTATAACATTTTCGGTTCTGCAGAACGGAAAACAAGAAAAAGTACCGTTTTGTTTTTCTGTGATTCACTCATTTTGATAAGTGAATCTAACATGGACTCGTGCTGGCGTCTCTTCAATTGGACAGAAGTGTGAAAAATCTCCTTACTTGGGATAATAAAATAATAAAAATTGCAACATATAATGTTCGCAGGCTGTACGAAGCTGGAAAAGTGCATAACATAATAATTGAAATGAACAGATTAAGAATGAAGATATTCGAAATTGGCCTAATTTTGAAATGTGTGATAAATAAAGTATCGATACATTATTTTAGAAACAGAGAAGACTACAGCAGATAATTGACGAAGACATAAACAAGTCTGCTATTAATCGTTTCCTTTTCTCAGAAAAAGATGATTTTAATTATATTAAAAAGATGAAATATGAAATATGGAAATGAACATTATCCAAGTATGTGCATCCACTGCAGATAAGAGCTTAGAAGAAATCGAAAGCTTTTATGATTTAGACGAATTGGTGAAGTCAACAAGGAAGCACCAAGTTTATATATTAATGAGTGACTTCGACGCTAAAGCAGAAAATAAATCAGTAAAAATGAAAGAAAAGATCGTGTCATGGAAAGGAAATTGGTAATCAGTAATATTTTATTGCAGCTTCCAGCTCACAAGTTGTATAGGTGAAAGTACAAGATAACCTAAGAAGTACTGTGCGAAGCCAAATAGACTTTGTCTTTATAAATAAAAGCTTCCACTTTTTACATATATATCTAACAACATCCCATATGAAAATAACTGTCTAATAACTCAACCAGAATAGAGTAGATTAAAGATGTTGAGGAATTGTTTAGGGACGAACCCAGCAAGAATATAAAATTAACTAACACAAGAAAGCCAATGGCAAAACTTAGATCGGAAGTAGAGCTTGTCATAAATCTTATTAAATAAATCTGCGAATCTATTTGGCCAAGATAAAGTATATTTAGAAATCATTAAAGTTAGGGGGAAAGAAGGTATTAAAGTACTAATAAAACTTTTAAATAACTATATGATACCGGACAATTTCCGACTGGCTGGCTGCAGTCTAGCTTTATCCCTATTCCAAAAAAGATTAATCGAAAATATTGCAGTGATTACAGTATAATGAGCGAAGCACTGAAGATATTTTTTAAATTCAAATAAGATTTACATTTAATGTGAGCAATTAATTTAAGCATATACTCATTACTAGAGAACTTTATCTGAATCCCAATGCCGTCGTTGGAAAAAACATTTGTCAAAGAACCTCAACATCGATTAATTCGGGTGAACAACAGAGTTGCATACTATCTCTAATATTATTAAATATATTTGCAGATGAAAAAATTGGAATGAAAAAACAAGACGAATACGTTAACTTCATTAGATATGCTAATGATATGACTTTACTTGCAAACAATCTTGGAGACTCCTCGACGTTAGCGAGGAATTCATCAATATTAGTCTAAACAAAACCAAACAAGAATCTTAAAAATCAAACTCACATTATGTTGTAGCAGGTTGGAACAAGTTTCAAAGTATAAATATCTTGGTTAACAATTAAATTACTATAATAGAACCCTGACAAAGAAATAATAATCAGAATAGAGATAGCAAGAAACATCTTTACAAAAATAAAGCAATTCCTGTGTAACAAAATCTAAGTACTCAATTAGGTAGTCCATGATTATATGTTACTTATTGCTTATGCTACTGTGTGATGTCGAGACGTGAAACTTAAAGTTAAAATGACCAACAGACTAGAGGCCTTTCAAATGCGGATGTATCGCAGAATGTGTCGCATCCCCTGGACTGACAGGATTACAATACAGGGGAGGAAAGTAAAATATTTCGGGCATGTCAAAAGGGGAGAAAAATGCCGAATATTTTATCTGAAAAAGAAAGAATAATAATGTCATGGTTGCGATGCTTGTGTATTTGGGGCGGACCTATTTACAATAGCACTGTTTCTAGAACAATGTGATGATTTGGTAGCTAATATCACTAATTTGCGATAGCACCTAAAGAAGAAATAAAAGTTCAATATATTTTATATAATATGCTATGTACCAATTTGCAAATTTGGAATATTTTGTTTATATATATTTATATACAGAAATCCCCGGAAAAATAATCCGGGTAGTGTGTACGACGCTGAATAATTCGAAAATAAAAGTAGTAGTAGGAGAAACCACTTCGAAAGAGTTTGGAGTGGAGTTGGGCCTGAGACAAGGGTATCCACTATCGACTTTTCTATATAGTACTCAAAGCCATAATAAGAGAAAGTCAGATTAAAACAACACGGATTGTATATTAAAGTAGGAACCAATGCATTGCCGTTGCAGATGACGTGGCGCTAATCCGCAAATGAGTAGAGGAACTCAAAACAGTATTCAGAAACTTAGAAAGGAAAGCAAACGAATATGGGTTGCAGGTGAACACCGTCAAAATAAAATATATGAAAATGATAAGTGGACATAAAGTAAGAGAAGGTCAACACTTACAGATTATTGCGGCAGAAGGGAAGTCGTACTATTCCGAATTTGAATATTTAGAAGTGACAGTAACCAATAAAAGAGAAGAAAAAGCAGAAATAGAGAAGAGAATAGGAAAAGGGGGTAAAGCAGCCGAAGCACTAAAAAAATTGTTAAAATCTAAACATGTCTCTTTGGCAGCCAAAATACGGTTGTATAGGACGGTAATACGCCCCGCCGTCCTGTACCAATAATAACACAAACAATTAAAGCCTAAAGAGTTAGATGGTTAGCCAAATAGAATTCCAAAAAAATGGTACTAGCCTAAGGAGGGAAGAGAAAGAGAGGTAGACCAAAGAAGAAATGGCTAAAAAGAGTAATAGAAAATCTAATGTTTACTGCCCTATTGACAGAATTTGATTGTTACTACATAGACATACTAGAAATGCTTGTATTCAAACAATTTTGTCCCAGACATTTTTTATCTAACTTTCTATAAACTGGTTTACACTACACAAAATGGCATTGACGTTTAAAATTTGTTTTAATTACCGCAAAACGTTTCATCAGAAGCAGTCATAATAGAAACTTCTACAACACCCGAATTGCACCTCGCAGCAGGCCAGACGACCGACGTTATTTCGGAATACAATGCGCATGCTAGTCCCGTGCTGTCCTGCATTCTTGTTTAATTCAGCGGCACATGCACCAGCAGGCATTCATCAAGCAAAAACAACGTCCATTATTCGCGTCTTTGTACATACATTTATTAGCAAGGAGCCCGCCCACCATCCGCCGCGCCGCTGCTTTGTTGCTCGCCTGAGCGCCGTGAAAAATCGCGGGCCCAAGTTTTCTTAATAAAGCAAACAGCTAATTCCCGGAGATAACGCCCGGGATTTGCGACTTGCCTAACTGCGCGGGGCGGGCTTATTAATTATGCCAATTTAAAGTCTTCAAGAGGAACGCGCCCGCGGAAATTCCCTTGACCATCAAACATCGTTAAGGTGCCCTGTAAGTGGAGAATTTCAAAAAGAACACTCGCTACCATGGCGAAATTAACGAAAATGTTGTGTGAACAAATTTATTTAGAAACAAGACGTAACACTTGCATTGGGCTTAAGTGTTGATTTAAATAATAAACATTTTTAAGGAATTCTGCAAGATTTACTAAAAAAAAGCAAAAACAAGAATACAGAGAAGATTCTCTAATAGAATGGTAAATACAATTATGCGGCTGTTCACAAAAGTTTTTAAAGTTTAAAATAAAAAACTAAAGGTAAGATTCTAGAATGTGAAAATATTTGAGATTAGTGTTTTGTAATATCCAGTTTAACCTATTATTTGAAAAGAAAATTAAGAATCAGAAAAGTCTATCAAAATTATAATAATTCTAGTACTTCTAAAAGTGGTGATGGTTTATACAAGCAAAAATTCCGCGAAGATACTATTTACAAGACCCCTTAATTGGATATATCCAAAATATTTCACATATTAAAAAGCGACAAAACTGAAAGCTTACAAGTGACTCAAACCAAATAAAAAAGTCTACTAAATATTAGATTTGTATAATTTATTCAGTAATTATTTTTCATTATGCAAGCCACATAGTGAAAACGGTGAGTAAGATTGGATATAGTTTATCAAAGTTAAAATACGAGAGTATTTAAAAGAAAATTTTTCAAAAATAGAATTAAACAATGCACTGACAATTACGTACACGTAAGGAGAAGAATACTTTTTTCTTCTTGCAGATTGTAAGATAGTTACTATGACAAAAGATAAAGAATGCATCTCATCCTTGATGCTTTTAACTTGATGGAGCAACACCTTATAGCAATTGGGTAACTCAGCAGAAAATTTCTGTTCTAGACTTAAAATTGTGGTACACACCTCCTAACATTAACAAATTATCTTTGAAAGGTGTTTTACTTGGAGGTTTTTATGTTGACTACGAGTCTTTAGCTAGTTTTATAACATAAGATTTCTTTAAGATCTCTACAAATTCACTAAAACAGGCTGCAAGAAAAAAGAAAATTCCTTTTCACAATTTAGTGAAAAGAAGAAAAATAAACACTGGTGCTCCAGAGTTAGAGTTCAATTATACAGTTATCCATTCATTTAAAACTTGTCTAAACGATGTATCAAAATGGATGCAATTCACTCAAGTTAGTAGGAGAATAGCAGAGAGCTCTGTCTCTGCGAGAAAGAGATACGAGCACCAGCCAAACCGCAATAGAACAAGATAACTTGTAAGGATTTCAGCAACACTCTTTTTATATTTGACACGTTTACTACATCTGTTTTGCTAGTTATCATTCTTCTAATTAATTACATATGTAAGCTAACATCACCCTAATAAATATTAGGTTTATGCAAAACAACACAAATAAAAATAAATGAAAATAACTTCATTCATAACGAAACATCTATTGCACCGTGAAATGATTGATATTAGTCACCAAGTAGCTCACTATGCTTCTTGGTTACTTGCAACATTTGCCACCAAGTAGAGCAATTTTTTTATTTTTTTACTTCTGGAAGTTTTTACCGTATTCTAAAGAGTGCTGATAGTACTTTTGATAGTCTTTTGGACACTTTGGTTTGACTTAATATAAACACTGAAGCGCACTGAGATATCATTTCCAACTTGTGCTAACTGCAATACCGAATATTTAATTATAAGTTACTAGTTGTGCTTATTATTTGGTTAAATGTGATTGGATCTTAAAAAAATATCATTAGAACCATCTACATCTGGGAATTGTTAGAATAAAAGAAATTGTATAGTAATGAGTGTTTTAAACATAGTTATATACAATAAATTGAAATGTATTTGTTTGTCGGAAAGCCTTATCAGAAAAGGTATAAAAGTAACAAAGATATTTTTACATTTGCACAGCAAATGTCTAGACAAAGAAGATAATCCTGTAAATTCTTTTAAAAGAAGCAAGATAATTTTTTATTAATAGTCTTTACTAACAGCTGTTCAATTAGTGCAAATGGAGGTCGGTGAAAAAGAATCTACAAAATACCTCTAGCAAATGAAACTTTCCAAATAAGAATATCTGACATGTTATAAAATATTCTAACACAAATTTTTGACAATATTAAGAAGTCCACGTACTTCTCAATGTAGAAGACGAATCCACAAATATTTCTAACAAGAATTCGTAAAATATAATACACAAAACAGTATTATAGGAGATTCTTTATTTTGCACATCATTAGAAGCCAACACAACCAAAAAATACGTTGCTAAATGCAACTATGGCACCTAAACTATGATATGTAATATCAAATGCTACATGTCTACCCCTTACCTTCTGAAATAAATTTTGTATTGAAATATGCCAATAAAATATTAGATCAACGGAAAAAAGCTAGAGACTAGTTTTAAAAAAAGGAAAAACGTCCTTTACATAAAAGTTTTTTGTTACAGAGAAATAAATTAGGTGTTTTTTTAAGAGTAACGTCTTGAAAAACGTTTTCCAGTCAAAAGCAAAACTTTTTTCTTGAACCGGCTTTCATTGCTCAAATATTTTAAACAATAGTTACAAGACCGCAATATTAATAATACTAGCAAAAAATTAGCAGATTTGTAAAAACACGATTTCTAGATTACAAATTAAAGAAAGAAATTTAATTTATTTAAGTGCGTCTAAGAACTCGTGGCAAATTTAGCTTAGTATAATATGGTAAACTCTAAACAAGTTTTTGCAGGCCTACATATCAGTTGGGATAATTTAAAATAATGGTTCTGTTACTTGTTCTCTAAATAAATTAAAAATAGTTATGATAGATAATAAATCTGTTTTAGCCAATTCCTTTCAACACAATGAGATTCCAAAGAACGTGAAAGAAAATCTTGATTAAAATATCAAGTGATGGAATGCTAAAACTAAACTACTTTTCTCTCAAGACAGATGTAGGAATATACTGACGAACGAAGTTATCAAGTGTTTGATTTCATTTGAAACATTGTGTTTATGCTTACTGGTGACATTACTTTCCGTCACTCTCCAATGAAGCCTTTGTATTTTCAGACGGCCCCGCCTAGACAATTACAACTGCCGAACTCAAATTGACACTCCAAAAAATGCGCCCGAAAAGACAACTATCCCAAGACTGTGGTCAAAATGTTGGGACCTTCTTACTAACTTACAAGACTTTTCAATAAGATCATAGGAAAAAATCGCACAAACTATCTGGAAGAAGAAGAGCAACCTAAAAAGATGTGCAAATTACTGTCTATTCACCTGCTCTCGCGCACTATGAAAATCCTCAAGCGCATCGTCGGCCACCAATTACGAGACATCACCACAATCACGCCCACGCTACGCTTGTACATCATTCCAGAAAAACTCATTAGATAAACACAACTTCTGTGTATGCAGCGGAAGAGCAAAGTTCACACAACTGCTGGTGTGTCGTGTAAATTCGGTATATCGGTCGGAGTCAACCAAGACTCAACCCTGTCTACTACTAATAAGCGTCTTCACGCTTCATCTTAAAAATCCCGCACCCTGAATGTTTTTGCATACTGACTATGTCATGCTGACGGACACAAACAAGAAGGGTCTAGAGCGACAGATACGGGCTTGGAACGGCTGACTTGACAGATTCAGATTACAACTCAATCTTAAAAAGACAGTTGACAACATAGTGAAGCCGGGATAATAAAAGTCGGTGACACCGATTTGCCAAAGGCACAATATCTTTCACAATTACAAAGGACGACAACATAACATTGGAAGTCACATCCATAGCCACATAACTTAAATGGCGCGTATTTTGTGCGACAAATGGATATCTGATCGTCTTAAGCCTTTGTATTTTTTGCCCAACCGCTCTATATGGTACTAAGTATTGACCTATGACGACAGCTATGGAATTGCAGCTGGCCACAATGAAGACCAAATATTGCGTTGAATATCCGGATTTACCCCCCTACACCACATCAAGAATACTTATGGACATTCACGCTAGATATGATCTGGCGCCAATTTAAAAGAAAATGAGAGAACGCCAACTACGCTGGTTTAGCCATGTATTGGTGTAACGTACCTGAGAAAAGAGATAAAAACCGACCTAAACAACGATGACCAAATACACTGTACTAAAACCTGAAGGAAGCTAATCTTCGCCCGAATTAGGCAAACGATTACGTCAAATGAACTCAAAAATCCATGATAGCAGACCTCTCATGGCAGAACAAATGCTGAAGAAGAAGAAGAAAAGTTTGGGCGAGTTAAGTTTCTCGTCTCCAGAAAATTGTTTTAAACGTTAAAAATGATATCACTGTGTAAGTCAAATGCAGAGCCCAAATTTGAAAAGCTTTTGAAAAGAAATTTCTAGATCTTTTACTTTGTATTTTTTTGTTTTCTAAAATAGTTATTGTTTTCGTCTATGTTTTATAAAGTGTAAAAGTGGTCACGTCTATGTTCATGAATTTAGAGCAAGTGCGTTCAATAGTTCAATCGTAAAGTAATCAAATAGTAAACTAAGTCACAACAGCGCTTTGATTTCACATAGCAGTCCTTATGTATTTAAATAATCAATTAAACCTAAAAATATCGTGTAATTTTTTAGATTTTCTGTTTGGTATTTTGTTAACAGTATTCAAGGCAATAAATTCAAATTACGCTTAGGTCAACTCGATAAAGATATTTTCTTCTTTTTCTCAAACACCTGCAGCGTACGTTATAATAAGTGAAACCAAATTACACGAGTACGCTATATGACAAATAAGTAAAAAAAACAATTAGGTTCTTTTAAAAATGGCAAACAAAGAATTCACAAAAACAATTAAATGCATCTGCATATCGACCGCAATGATTGTGTACTCAGACTAATCCTCATTTTAACAATTTTATTTTTTGGTTTCTTTTTAGTGCTAAAAGGTAGTAGTAATTTTGATCTATTTCCTACTTATGTGCTATTTGATTCTCCTATACAGATGCAGGGGGTAAAAATACACAATTTCCACAAAAACAGTAAATTCAAAAATCCATTGACGAAATAGGCAAGAAATACATTTATATGTATTGTAAAAGATTCAACGTAAATCAA
Organism: Sinelater perroti; assembly: GCA_036346155.1. Taxonomy (NCBI): domain Eukaryota; kingdom Metazoa; phylum Arthropoda; class Insecta; order Coleoptera; family Elateridae; genus Sinelater; species Sinelater perroti. The sequence continues at coordinate 17,836,304 of JARFIY010000046.1, forward strand.
AAATCCTAAGTATATTTAGACGTAGATAGACAACGATAAGAAGCCCTAGTATATTCAAACACTGTAAAGGAAGTGCTAAAAAATTAGAAAAACGGCATGCCCATCTTTAAAAGAAGCCTACTTTATTAAGTTTTAAATTTATTCTTTTAACAAAAATATTGTAACAAATTTTCGAACGCCACGTCTTCGCCATTTTTGTTGCCGTTGAGCCGTCACGGTCGAGAGGCGGACATAAGCCGCACTACTTGTGAACATGCGAGAACTAAATAAATGCGGAAAGTTCCAGATGCTTTTCGGATGGCTCCTGTAAACCCCAGAACAGGTCCTCAATTGCTTAAATATCACGCACCGAAGCAGCCAGGGGTAGTCAAGTACCGGAAGCGAAGCGAACAGTGCTAGTGAAAATAAATACATTTATAGAGTGCTATTTTGCGTTAGTAATTCTTTGTGTAGTGCACATAAAGTCTAGGTTAGAAAAAAGTGGATAATTCAAGAAAACTCTGATTGTTCTGTAGAAGTATATTCTCTTTTTAATTATGAAAGTTCTAAATTTTACATTCTTCGAATTACATAACTGACTGCGCATAAAAAGGCAGTTTGAATTTGTTAATTGAGTGGACATCCAAGTTGTCCACTGATTTTTTTATTTGCATCTTTTAAATAAAATCAAAATAAAAATTGCATTAAAAACGAATAACTTTTCCGATAACTAATAAACGAGAAGCTGTGCGTAGTTTTCAAACTTCCATTTAATTAACCAAAGTTTTTAATTAACCCTTTTCACGATGTTGCTGATAACCACAAAAAGCCGATTCTTTAGTCATAAAAATTAAAATTTCAGAGCGTTCTCAAACTGGAGAAGGTGCGACGGCTGTGGTTAAGTATTTTAAAGTCCGTGAATGGATTCTCAGGTCTATAAAGGAAAATGGAGAGGCTACTAAGAAACGGTGTTGTGATACAAAATTGAGTGCAAAATTATCATCATATACAAGAGATGTTTTTCTAAAAAAAGCCAAAAAGCTGTAGTGGTGTGGATAGGAGATAAAGAACAAAAAAAGAGAATGCCAATTGACAGAAATTCCATCAAGTAGTCAGGATTGAGATTTTATGAATAGATTAAAAAACTGTAGTCAGATACCTTATCTCAATTGAAAAAACATTAAAATTTTTATGCAAGCAATTGCTCTTTATAATAGAAAAATTAAAGATAAAACGACTTTTACTAATGAAACAGCTTCTAAAGCATCTCCACAAAAACTTTACTCGTGAACAGGTTTGGAATATAGGCTTAAGTGGCCTTTTCTGGAAAAAATGCCCAACAGAACTTACGTATAAAAAAATGCAAAAATTGTTGGTGTATTTCAAGCGGCAAAGGAGAGGCGTAGATTTTTAAAAATTGCTAGTATTCCGCGCTTGTGCTTCGGACGGTCGAGTGCCACGCTCCGATAATAAGTGCCCCAAAACTCTCTACAATTTCTCTTATAATTAGAATTACGAATCATTTTATACATATTCCAAATTATAAATCCTAATTTGTTCGCGCTTGACTTTCGAAGCGCAAAGAACGTCAACGATAAGTGTCGGCTGTAATACGAGTGTTAACCGTTATGATTGACCGTAAGGTCACTGATACCACAGGTATCATTCACTATTTGTTATTTTATAAACAAATTAATTTAAATTGAACGCAAATAACCCCGCAAATATTTAAATTATGAAATATGTCCTATTCACAACCTAACTATAATTCATATCCAAACCAAACCAATCTACAACAGCAATTTCAATATCAAACCTATAACGCAACACAACAACAAACTTTTCCTATACAATCCCAACCTCCCATGTACCAACCAAATCCTTACCATGGACCGATGACAAATATGTACCCAATAAACCAGCATCAACCCTCTACGAGCCTCCTAGCTAGTAATGTGACCGGCAACGAATAGCACACTATCAATTAAGAAAAAAGACCCAGGAGCCCTGAAGACATTACAAATAATCAAAGGCAAGAGAAAAAAAAACAATATTGGTTAGACAACCCAGTTGAAACTTCTAATAGATATGACCCACTAAATATTGAAATAGACGACAACTAAACAAACACCACACAGACAACAATCGTTCAGAAGGACCCCAAACCTCCATCTATCTACGTATCCGATGTCAAAAACATTAATCCGCTAACGACACTGCTGAATGAAATCGCCAAAAACAATTACACATTAAAAACACTTGGCAACGAACAAGTCAAAATCCAAAGCAACACAAGTAAAATCTATACAACTATTATTAAACACCTTTAGATAAAAGCACAAAATTTCATACTTACAAACCAAATCAAGAACGAACATTCAGAGTAGTAATCAAAAATATCCATCACTCAACAGACATCGCAGAAATAAAACAGAACCTAGAAAATCTTGGTCACGAAATAGTTAATATTTGGAATATTAAACAACAATTAAACAAAACCCCTCTCCCCATGTTTATTGCTGAAATGAAACAAAAAGACAACAACAAAGAAATTTATAAAACCAAGCTATTCATGAACACAAGAATCACTGTTGAACCGCCACATGCTAAAAGAACACTGCAACAGTGTGCCAAATGCCAAAGGTTCGGACATACCAAGAACTATTGCCAACAAACATCTCGTTGTGTCAAATGTATAGGAAATCATCCTACCAAAGAATGTCCGAGAGTAACTAAAGATGATCAAGTTAAATGCGTAAACTGTGGCGAGGGTCATCCTGCTAACTATCGTGAATGCATAGTATATAAGCAGCTCCAAGAAAAACTCTTCCCAAGATTAAGAAGCGCAGTTACACACACCCGCATCGCTACTCAAAATTATAGAATCCCTGGGGTCACATACACTGAACAAGCAAGACAAAATACTGAACCTCCACAAAACTTGGCTTCTAATGCAACCCCACAAACACAAGCGATGGCCTTAAATCACCCGTCAAACGACATGGAAGAACTAAAATCCATGATGAAGAACTTAATTACATAAATGGGGACTATTATGAATCTCCTAACCACGCTCATTAGTAAAATGACATAATGGACCAACTATTAACTATAGCAGTTTGGAATGCCAACGGGCTTAGCCTGCACGCCCAAGAGGTCAAACTCTTCCTTGAACTTGATCAAATTGACATACTGGTCATAACAGAAACACATTTTACCAGCAAAAGCTATATTAAATTTCCAAGCTACTGCATATACAACACTAACGATCCCGATGGAACCGCCCACGGTGGAACGGCAGTTATCATAAAGTCTAACATAAAACATCATGAATTAGCTAAATATGAAACAGAACAACTCCAGGCTACTACCATCCAAGTAGAAGACAAAACAGCAATCCTAAAAATTTCTGCCGTCCCCTCAAACACTCGACAAAAAAAGACACTTACTCACATTTCTTCCAAAGTCTTGGAAACAGATTCTTCGCAGCCGGCGACTTTAATGCGAAACATCAGGACTGGGGATCTCGTATTACAAGAACTTACGGACACGAGCTACTGGCAGCTATAAATGCAAACAATCTACAATACCTACCAACTGGCGAGCCTACCTATTGGCCAACAGATCGCCAGATTTAATTGACTTCTGTATAACTGAAGGGCTAAATACAAGACAATTTACAATCAAATCTTGCTTTGAATTTGCATCTGATCACTCCTCCATTCTAATTACGCTCCACTCAGAACTGACACAAATAGAAACACGACCAGTTCTTCACAACACTAAAACGGACTGGGACCTATTCCAAACAATAATAACTGAACAATTGAACCTGGGAGTTCCGTTGAAAACCAAATATGATATCGAAGAAGCTGTACTACAATTAACTAGTACAATCCAACAAGCAGCATGGAAAGCCACCCCTGTGATGAAAACTACTTATACCATCAGCTACCCAACACTATTAAAAGACAAGATGATAGAAAAAAGACGTCTCAGAAAACGCTGGCAAATTACCCGTCTAGAAGCAGACAAACAAGCACGAAACCGGGCAACAAAGAAACTAAAGAAACTTCAACAACAACTTAAAAACGAAGGCATACAACACTACCTTGCGAACCTTACAGCAACTGAAAACTCAAAAGACTAATAGCTCACATACCACCTATCACCAAATCAAACGGCCAATTAGCTCGTACTAGTAAGGATAAAGCTGAAACGTTTGCTGACCACCTAGTCAACGTATTCCAACCATACCCTAGCCAGTGTCCGGAGGAAGATACTAAAATAAACAACTTTCTGGAATCTCCATTCCAAATGAGCCTACCGATTAAACCATTCAAACCCTGGGAAGTACAAGAAGTAATTAGAAAAGAAATCAACATCAAGAAAGCACCAGACTTTGACCTTATCACTGGAAAAATTCTCCAGCAGCTACCTGAAACCGCACTACGAGCAATCACTCAACTATACAATGCTATCCTCTCCAACAGATACTATCCAAGCGCTTGGAAATTAGCGCAGGTCACAATGATTCAGAAACCTGGAAAGCCACCCACTGATCCTGCTTCCTATCGTCCCATCAGCCTCCTACCTATCCTATCAAAAGTCTTTGAAAAATTGTTCTTAAAACGCCTTCAACCAATCCTAGATGATTTAGAATTGATACCCAAGCACCAGTTCGGTTTTCGACACTCACATGCAACTATCGAACAAATACATTGACTTGTAGATAAAATTCATACCGACCTAGATGAATATCGATGTTGCTCCGCTGCGTTTCTAGGTATTTCACAAGCTTTCGATAAAGTATGGCACTTGGGCCTCTTCTATAAATTAAAAAAATATCTACCATACTAATACTATGAAATACTAAAGTCTTACTTAACGGATCGACATTACTTCGTTAATTATCAAGATGAACACACAAACCTCCACCCAATACTATCGGGAGTCCCCCAAGGCAGCGTGCTAGGACCTATCTTCTACTTACTCTTCACAGCTGACTTACCAACTACAAGCCTAACTACAACCGCCGCTTTTGCTGACGATATGGCAATTCTAGCTTCGCACCTAAATCCGAATACTGCAACTTCCAACCTGCAAACCGCTCTGAATAAATTGCAGCAATGGCTCAAGGTATGGAGAATCTCGGTAAACGAAACCAAATCCCAACATGTAACGTTCACCATGAACCGTAATAACTGTCCACCGATCTCACTTAACGGACAACAAATAAAACACGCAGACTCCGCAAAATATTTAGGACTCCATCTAGATCGACGCTTGACCTGGAGAACCCACATATTTAATAAACGCAAACAGCTAGGGATACAATACAGGAAACTATACTGGATGATTGGAAGAAACTCTGTAGAAACTCTCGCTAGAAAATAAGCTATTGCTCAATAAGGTGATTCTGAAACCAATATGGACCTACGGTCTCTCACTTTGGGGAACTGCTAGCAACACCAACCTGGCCATCATCGAGAGGTTCCAGAATAAAGTGCTTCGGGCTGTAGTTAATGCGCCGTGGTATGTGCCGAACAAAGAAATAGGGAAAATTGCCCAAAAATACAAAGCCCGATTAACAGCACACCCCTAACGACCTTGTACATTCTCTAATGAACGAACCAGATCGCCCAAAACGCCTAAAGCAATTTAAACCAAACGAACTACCAACGCGTTTCAATGCTGTTCTTGAACATTAAGCTATTCCAGTGCCATTCCATTAGTTTATAAATTAGTTACATTACTTAAAGTATCTTCAATTCAAATCATTCGCTAGCAGTATAGAATAGTGTATTAATTATAGGGGAGCTTACTGGAGCCTGACCCTGCATGTCCATTAGCATGTTTTTGCTCATTGCTTATAATATATACACACCAACTACTTATTGTCCATAGTATAATCAGGACAGATTGTAAATAAATAGATTAAAATAAAAAAAAATTGCTAGTTGTGATAGTCAAAAAAAATGGGTGACCGTTACTAAGTAGTTATGCAGTTTGTGTCACAAGTTACGCTATTTAAATATCTCGGATTTAAAGTGCTTTCGATTTTTAATCATGCATCCTGTCATATTCCCGTAAAACAGCCAAACCTGTAATTTTTTCTGCCACACTATTGCCATAACCTATTTTTAAAACATATTATGGCAGGAAAACATTTCAGTACTTTTTGAACAAGCTAAATAATGATAAAAGTTATGTATGTGTGGAAAATATTTTCAATTACAGATTATACCGATCAAGTTCGATTATCATTATATGAGTGCATGCTGGAAAGCTATTTGGACTACTCCTGTTCCCATCAGTTACATCACAGAATTCCCCAATATCATGTTGGCCATGTAAAATTAATTCGGTAATCTTATATATAGAAGAAATGCTAATAGTGAGATTGTTTTTCAGACTCCTGAATGCGAAAAAGTTAATGATAATCATCAAGATAATTCTGCTTTTATTGCTGATATAATTAAACTGATCAATAATATTTTGCTCGACATGATCCAAATAAAAAACGTCCTGAGAAGTTCTCACCTGAGCTTAACTTAATGTCTTCATACAGGGAATTATATCGCGGCTTATATAAAGCATCAATGATTAATAACTAAGTTTATACTTGAAACTACTGAAACGACCAGTGCTATTTTTGTTCAAGACGTGGAAAGCAGAATTCCACAAGTTGAGGAGAAAGTCGATAATAATAATACCAAATCTAGTGATATTACATTGTTATAAAAACGAAAGCTTTCGCGTTTATTGTTAGAAATTAATAGCTAATAACATAATATTTTTATAGAAACGTTGACAAACAACTGAAATAAAATTTTTAAGTTATTAAAATTCATTATAGCTATGAATGTTCTCGATGAAACTTAAATAAAAATTTTATAGTCGTAACGAGTTTAATGTTTTTTTTACTATTTTGCTTATATTTCATTTGTTTACAAATCCAATAGTCCTTTTTATGCGTAATTTTTAAGGACGTATCTATCCTGTGAAAAGATGTTTTGATTTTATATTCCAGTAAATTAATTTATATTCTTTAATATCTCTTCATTGTGTTCTTAAAGTTTAGCCGTACAAATAGACATAATGCTACAGACATCCCATTTCATCAAGAAGGAACATGCAAAGATCAAATAAATAAATGGCAAATTTGAGTGGCTCCTCCACAACAGCAGCAACTCCCATCTGACCGTGCGGGCGATCCACCCTTAGCAAACTACAACCATTTCCGTAACTGCACCTCGTTACTCCGAAGCCGCTGATTACCACTCCTAGTGCATTTGCTCAGGATATTGTGCATTGTGCTAGAATTGCATCTGCGTCACGTCTAATTGAGACGGAGCGGCGCAGGGGAGGATAATCCAATATCCCCTCACCTTGGGAATTCGTTCGGGCGGTCTCCGTGAATTTTATCCGGAACGCCAACTGCGTCTGCCTCGCAGCTCGGGCTACGTGTACATACATTCGGCGTAATTTATACACTAGGAAGCGGGCTCATTTCGAAATTATATCCACGAATGTGGCGCTGCTGCAGACACGAACGCGATGGATGGCGAGATACCACGCATGCGATCCGCCACATCTGAGGCTGGTTATAAACAAAGCCTGAATTACGCTTCATTAATAGCGAACGGCGATGATAAACCGCGATTTGCATTCGAAAAAACCGCCCGCGCCATGCAAATGCGGCGGGCTGCCGAATTCGCCGCCGCGCGAAACGGCATGTGCCCCTCGCGCGGCTGCGGGCATTTTAATTAGCGGAATGCTCTTTTGATGTTGTGATAGCATGCGGCGGGCCGCCGAGCAACAAATCCCCGCGCCGCACGAAAAGATAAAGTTTGACGGCCTGAAAGCGCTCACGTGCATTCGCCTCCGCGATGAAACGCGTATTAGGCGCGATAGAATCTCTGAGAACCTGCAAAACCGCACGCTTCAGGAGGCGTGGGCCGGCCTTGTGCTAGGCGCCTGCAAGGCTGCCTGAAGATCGCCTAATTGTGCCGAGAACAAAGAAAGAGTTAGATCGATGCCCATCCGCCGAAACCGGCAACTCCCGAAAGTGGCTGAAGAACTTTTTCATGTAGCTCCCTGATTGGGGGGGCGCGCAACGTACCAGTGCTTCCGAGTAATGACGCTCGACGGCCCTCCACTTATTCATTTTTTAACATCGGTAGCTGAAACTTATTCTTAATGCACGAAAACCCCCAAAAAGCCCAAAGCACAAAATAACAAAAATAAGCCCTAGATTTTTCCTTAAATAGAGATTGCACGGCTAGGTCATATTTCAAAGTTAAATTATTTCTATTCTTCTTTTTTGGGCAACTTTTTCTTTTGCATTGTGGATTTTAATACAGTTGTTTTCATTTACATTATCTTATTTTCCTAATTTTTTTAATGTCTGATCATTTTCCAGGTTTGTTCTTGTAGCGAAGAATAAACTTGATATTTGTGTTTGATTTTCTTACAAACGGTGTAGTATTGGATAAAAACATAACTGAACAAAATACCCATTTTGATTTTACTCTCAAGTATCTCATGTCTACAGCTGCCATTTTCTTTTTTCTCGTTCACCTAATAGCCACATTTTTGTACCAAATGTAAGTGACGGGAAAACAGCTTTCTGGAAAATTTGCACCCTTGTTTCCTGGGGTGTTCGGGCCAATCACCAATTCCTTTTATTTGGGTTTTAAAATAATCAGTTCGTAGGGTCAGCCGTCTTGTGGCGTTTTGTTTGTTTAGAAATAGCCGCGGCGGTTTGTTCGCTGTAAAAGCTAATCTACTACGGCCGTTTTGGTGTAGCCATGATGGTTTTGGAAACGTTCGACCGGCTTTAATTTTTTCGTGTGTATGAAATCGTTTTGACCGAGAGTTCGCCGGCGTGTTTGATTTTCACATTCCGAAGGTCGCTTGTTGTAGGCCGATTGCCTGTACGGGAATTGATATTTGCCGACGGAGAAACTCGCCTCATTGTAAACCTCGGACACGACTAGCTGAAGGACCCACATCAGGAAAAACGCCTCCGTTCGGCCCCGCAGCGAAGATTGGGGTAACTTGTCCTTTTTACGCCCACACCCTTTTTTACTCTTTCTGGATTTCCCCTGATGACAGCACCAGGTGAGCCGATTCCTGCAACTGAGTGTCTTCCAGCCTTTTGACCTTTTGATTGGAATTCTTTTTTTGATATTAAAAATACAATACAGTCTGCTTAAACCTGAACATTGGGTATTTGTCTCATCTTCTAGTAGCTTACTTCATATAGTTTAATTTCTTTCAGTGCCTCCTCTAGGACCAGTGAAAACAATGACAGGCTCAATGTGCATCCTGGTCTTACACCTGATGTTGTTTCAAATAGATTTAATTGTTTTGCCTTATTATGACAATTACGGACCAGGTATTGTTCTTATTATTGTATGTGGTACTCTCTTCTTTTTCGTAATGTCTTCTCTTTTAATTTTGATAAATGCGTTTTCCATATCGATAAAGCAAAGATATGTTTCTACTTCTTTAATTGCCTATCCTCTTATTAATCTCCTTGTAAATATTGCATCATTCACTCCTCTATTTGTCAAAATCTAAATTGCGTTTCTTCTAGCTTGTCTTCCATAGTTTATCCCAATCTTGGTTTCAATTATTCTAGCTATTAGCTACTATACTGCGGAAGATTATTCTCCTACAGTTTTAGCAGTGTTTAAGGTCTCTTTTTTTAAATATTAGGATTATAATCTTCATCGTCTAGTTCCTGGGTGTAATTTCTTTCGGTGTTTCATTCATTATTTGTCTTGGTGCTTCTAGTGCAATGTTTAGTAGTGCTTTTACATATCTCTACTTATCACGTCTTCTCCGGTTGATTTTCCTTGTTTATTTTTTCCGGTTGCCTCTCTATTCTTTCATGTTTATTTCTTCTTTATGCGACATTTCTTTTTCTAGATTTTTATATTGCGAATCTGATTGTATTTCCCTTCCATCTAACAGCTTCATAAGTACTGTCTCGATTGTCCATTATTTTGCCCCCATTTTATGATGTCTATCTTTATCTTTCATATTTTTAATTGTTTGAGGCTTTTCCTGATTGATTTGTTTTAACATACCAAAAAATAGTTTTTAATTTTGGTCAATTTTTTTTAATTTTCTCTTCGAACTCCGCCCGCAATTTTTCCTTTTTTTGTTATTCGTGGCAGTTCCTGCTTTTTTCGTTTGCAAATACACTCTCTATTTTTGTTGTTTTTCTTGTATTGCTAGCTTTATTTTTTCCGTCCCCCAGTTTATTCTTTTCACGTTACTATTAACTATTTTAGTTATACCGCAACTGTCCTCTGGTGCTACTAGACTTTCTTTCATGAAATTTTTTTATCTGTTTTTGTTTTTTACCGTCTTGTTCTAGCTATTTTGAAATTTGACTCTTGTTATTTAATTTTCTTGTTAGTGAACTTCATTTTTAAACATTTTTCTTCATTTTGTTTCCTGGTCATTTTCATTTTCATTTCTTACAACAAGTGATCGTTCTCTATTTTGGACCCCTTTTTACTTATATTTTTAATTTTTCCTATATGTATTTATAAAGTAATAATTAATTATTGATTTGAAGAATATGTTATTTCTATATAATGCTTGTCTTGTTGTTTTGTAGATGTCTTTTTTTCTAAAAAAGCTTGATAATTTTGTCCCCGTTATTGTTTTTTCTCATTATCTCTATTTTTCCGTAAGCACCATTAAACCCTCTGGTTTCTGTTCTTGACTCTTTCATTACTTTGTTGTATCTTCTGTCGATCTAGTCTTCTAGTTCTTTCAAAAGCTTATTTATTTCTTCCTTCTTTGCGTCTTCTTTCGGCTCGTATCCTACTATTAATGCTAGTTATTCATTTTTGTTCCCCTCTTTCATGTTTACTAACTTATCCTTTAATTTACAGTTTCATTTTTCATGTATTTTATTTTCTCGTCTCTAATTACGAACGCTACTCCTGCTTTATCAGTATCTTATGTTTTGACCACTGGTCAGAAGCATTGATAATTATTTAATTCCTCCACTTTCTCTTTTTGTTTAGTAGTGCATGTTTATTTTTGTTCGTTCAATGGTTAAGACACCCTCATTACCATTACACTCTTTGGATTTATTCCGATTTTTCAGCACTACCTTCATATTATTAAATACAAATACGATGAATAACCTGGGCAAGAGCGTAGATCCCAATTTATTTTTCTGTTCACATTTATAGGCTCACATGGCTTTCCATTATAAACGACTTTCTATGTGATGCCAATTTTTTATTATAACAATATTAATATTTTTCCATGATATTTTAGCTAATTTTAACCAACGAAACAAAATATGTTATGCATTTCAGTTCTAACTTTGACTCAATTTTTATCTTGAAGTTGTTGGTCTGATTTATAAAATTATTTTGCCTGGATTTCGTTTTTTTCATTCTAAATGTTTCTCGTGTTTTCCCTAATCGTTCCTGCTAGTACAAACTTGCTACTAAAAAGGATAGCTGAGAAGCTCCTCTATAGCTACAGGGTCAAAATTGCTAGAACGAAGTAGTTTTACAACATCGCTTCTGCATTTAAGAATTGGGAGAAATTATGTGAGAATTTGATTTTTGTTTTTTCTTTATTTTTTACTGATAGCTATAGCCTGAAGTCGATTTTGTAAGAGCACTTTTCCAATTCGCTTAAATTGTCTTGTTTCATAAAGCCCAATTTTTCCATTATCTATGTATCGTTTTCGAAACAACTACAGTAGAATATCCTCCTCTACCTAGTTTTCCAAACAACCCAGATACAATTTAACCTGAAATAAAAAAGTACTGAATTAGAGAAGTCGAGGAGGAAGCACTTCTGCAGTTGCGAAGTTATTGTTATACTCGGCCTTCGTTACTTTCGCTTGAAATAGCTGGCTTCTGCCAGCTGGCCTTCTGTAATCACAAAAAAGTTTCAAGCGTGCCGAGGAAAAGCCATTTCTCTCTGCAATTTCAAAATACAATTACGTCAATTCACTCCAACATGTCGTTTCGTTTTTTTTGCTGCCTAAATGCTTTGCGGCTAACTAGTTTTTGTGCGAGCAGCTCCCGGCTTCAGGTATTCGACAGAATATCAGAAAATTAGTTTTTGCATTATTAGTTTGCTCATTGGATGTGAAAAATTGAAAGTTGAAATTTGGGACAGCCCACCAAACACTCGCGCATACCATTTAGACCGTTTGATTGATTGATACAGCATAATGTAGCCTGAAATTAAAATTTCACTTACAAGTATATGAGTTTAACAGAAGTTGAACTTTCTCACTTAATGAATGATCGTAAATGGTATACCGGCTTTCTCCACTAGACCATGTGGTGTTCTCACTATTGAAATTAAAGTTTCTCCACTATATGATTTAATCACTTTATGCTTTATTTGTAACCGTTATGTTTGTACTCTCGTGAATTTTAAAAGTTCAACGTTAACACGTCCTTCTTTTTTTAAGTTTATTGTCAAACTTCTATTTATTTTCCAATTTTAATCAAGGTTTCTTGCTTTCTTCAATTTATAGTGTACTAAAAATTAAATACAAGATCTTCGAGACACGAAGGCAACGCTGAAACGCTGCATTTAATCGCGCCGCTTAATTATACCCCGAACCGCCGCCTGTATTTTCACCTGTAAAACAGATTTAATTGGAGCCGTCGGGGCCTTTATTAAATAAAATTAAATTTTTTAAATTAAACCCGAAAATTAATTTTATGCGAGGGCCGCAAATTTGAATATTTATCCTAAAAAATTCGTTTGAATTTATTTTGAGGATGAATATTCAGAGGCGCGAACGGTTTTGTTGCGCGGGAACGAGGAGCAAGCCGGCCTTAATTCGATAACCTAAACAAAATTTAATGCTAGAGCTGCGCATTTTTAATAATTTTATAACCAGCAAGCCCGATAGATCTCTGCGCCGAACTGCACCAATGTAAACTTGGGCAAACTTCCCGGCACCTGGGTAGCGCAGGTGCCATAATTTTCTGTTTTAAAGTAGATGCATATTTCACAATCCCATTAAATTGAGACAAATGTTCTATAAACTTGCGCTGGATAAAGTGACATAAATCACCAAGCATTGGTTCGTATGCGCTGTACTACAGCAAACGCATTATCTCTTCAGCCCTACACAAACTGAAATTGTCTACAATCTGCAACTATCATTTTTAATTATGAAAAGTTAAAAACATATATAACGAATAACAATTAAAGCTGTTTATGAAGTTGGGTGAGAATTTAAAATTTTAGAACAGTCTAGGTGTTTTTTGTTGAATTTTTGTTTGGTCTAGTCGAAAAGAAAGCTAAACCCGGCTTAAACATAAAATAATTACCAGATCAGCGACCCCAGCGCCACAAAAACCCTAATTGATGCTAATCTAAGGGGATGATGTCTGGTAAACAGGTGGCGACGTGATGGCAGCAACAGAGCCAAAGATTAGGGCATGCAAATGCTGAGATGTCAGAAATGACGAGCCCCGATATAAAAGGGGGTTTGAGGTGAAAATCTAAATATGCGTAGCGCGAAAGCGAGCGAAAGACAAACGATTGTGCCTGAACGGCAACAATAACGGGGCGTTGCGTGGAATTAATTAACGTTACCCAAGAAGCAAATAAACAAGCTGCAGCGGCGTTTGGAACGGCGGCTCATACAACAATTACAATTGCACCGCGTGCTCACTTCCTGCCGCCTCGGTAATACTTGGGGCTCAAATTAAATTAGACCAAATTAATTATGCAGCAGCGGCAAGGAACTAATTAGGCAGCTAAATAATATTAAACTTTGTTATAGCGTTTTGGGCTGCCTACAGAACAAGCCACCACGTGCTGTGATGCCACATAGCATTTTTACAGCAACTGCTCCCTGCATAATTAGCGAAAAATGTAATAGTCGATGGCGTCGATTTTAAAAGCGCCGCCCGTTTTTTCTCCTCATAGCAACGCTTTAATTCAATCTTCTTGCCACGAACGTGTCCATTATGCAGTCTAAGCACGCCCTAATACACCGTAACGCTATAACGCCAAACTTTGCTCTCCTCGAAAGCCATTAATACCAAACTCATCCGCAAGCCCCGATAGTTAACTCCGTACTTTTTTATTACGGTTCGGTCCACGCGCTCAAGTGGGATGCTCGTGAGGGTAATACCTTTTTACCCTTGCTGTATTTTTAGTCTAGACAATTACGGGTTTATTCGGCTAATCCACTTTTGTGCAGTGTATTTTTGTTTTCGGCTAAATGTAACAATGCGTAGCAAATGCCTTTTGTAAAAAAATTACTTTGTGTCCATTGCAGTACAAAAAAATTGTTTTTAACTTTTTATATAAAAAGTTGCACAGGAAGCTGTCACTTCAAATTATTTTGAAGAACAGAAGATATAATATCATTATTCTTCGGTTTCAATGTTGAAAGGAGCAAAAATCGCTTTTAGAGCAACTTATCGACTTAAATAACTAATTTCACGAATAAAAATATAACACGAGGCAATAAATTTTTAACTTTTAATTTTTTCTTTTATAGTCCTAATGTTAAAAGAAATTTACTTCTAGGGCGTCACGTTTTAAGAACAAATTAACTCAAATAATAAATCAAAAAATTTAAGACGCTCAGAACCTTTTCAAATTCTGTGTGTTGCATTATAAGATTAATTTAGGGTCCTACAAAGATATCCTTCTTGATTTTCGCGTCGCTGGGATATTGAAATCCATGTCCTTCTTTGTTAAATGCCTTGACGAAATTTTTCATCAAACCCGATTTAAATGCAACGGCGGTAAACATTTTTCACGTTCAGCGAGAGCTGTGTAAATTATGCTTTTTGACCTGGAAAATGTTGTTTTCTTATTGACCAAAAACTGCTAATTTTTTACCCGGCTATTTCAGTCACGTATAAAACAGCAATGCTTTGTACACCCAAGTTGCAAAACAACTAAAACTGCCATAACTTTTGTATCGGCATGTCAGCCATTTATACTTTCTATATTTAATTCTGTTAAGATGGTACAGCTATATCATCCATCGTCGGATGTAAGCCTCCATTTGCATTTTTCACTGTTGCCTGGCCTTTTGGCTCCAGTCTATACCTGCAAATTTCTTAACGTCGTCAGTCCACCTTGTTTGTGGCCTCCCTCTATTCCTCTTGTGACTTCGTGGCCTCCATTCAATTATTCGACGTAACCATCTATTGTCATTCATCCTGGCCATGTGGCCTCTCCAATTCCATCTAAGAGTACACACGTGATGTATTACGTCTGGTGTGGCGGCCTTTTCGCCCTTGAACCGCTTTATATCGCGGCGGGTGGCTTTGATATCTGCCGCTACGTTTTGCCATCGCACACAAAACGGCATATGGGCTTTTGCCCAGCCGACAAGTCTGCATACGCCGTCGGCGGCACCCTTTGATACGAAAGGTGCTGTCGAATGAAAATTTCCCGCAAAAGACCTACCGCCAAGCCAGGCGCGAAGCCCGGCGACACCGCACACCGCAGCGCGGCCAATTCGGTCGTGTTTTAACACCCCGCAATACGCACACCGCAAGCGCGGCCAATTCGGTAGTGCTTAACAACCCGCTTATACTCACACCGCATCGCGTCCAGTACGGCCGCATTTAACATCCCGCAACATACACGAAGACAGCGCAGCAAGGTGGCTACCGTGAAACCATCGCCGACGAAGCCGAAGCCGATTCAGGTGAGCGATTTGGCTTTACTTTCGGTTGATATCGGTAGCCGCCCCCATCCGCTTTCGCGCTGGCCGTTTAAGGGACGATTTGGGCCTTATCGTTTTACGTTTCAAAACGGGCCGTACTTAGTTTCCCACACCTCACCACGAGGGCACGGCTATTTACACGCCTGCCTCTCCAACGTCCGTCACTTTTGATCTTTTCCGTATTCCATCATTAGGCATATGATCACGGAGTGTAATTTTTATACTGCGTCTTTCCATTGCACCTGAAGTTCTTTATTATGCTGTTATTAAGAGCCTAAGATTCTCTACCATATGCTAATGTCAGAAGTTTGTGTTGGTCAAAGACTCTTGCTTTTAATGTGTAGGGTATTTGAGATTTCAAAAGTCTTTGCAGTTTACTAAATGTAGCCCATGCTATGCGTCTATCTAGAGGAGCTTTAAGTTATCCTTTGATAATATTTGTTCTTGGTAAATGTATAAATCTATCTTCTCTATTGTGTGGTAGTTAACTTTCAGATTTTCATTTTCTTTATTCTGAGTTATTTGATTGGTTATGTATTTCGTTTTTATTGTATTTATTTTTAGGCCTTTTGCTTTGGTTGTTGATGTAATTCTTGTACCATTTGCTGCAATTATTCTTTATCAGTAGTTATTATAACAATATCATCGGCATAGCGCAGATGGTTTAGCTTCTTTCCGTCGATACTGATGCTTTTGCTGTCCTATTTTAGTTCTTTCAACATGTTTTCTATTGTAAGTGTAAATAACTTAAGCGAAATCGAGTCTCCTTGCTGTACCCCTTTAATTTTAATCTTCTTGGTTTTCTCATGCAACATAATTTGAAATGTAGCATTTTTATGTTATTTTGTACTAAAAATGTATATCTGTAATCTACTCGGCTATTGCTAATGCATTTAGATCTGCGCAAGTTTCGATAGGGACAAATGCTATCTCGTAGTCCACGAAGACCATCTATAGTGCTATATTGCATTCATTCGCTTTTTCGGTTAGCGTTCTAATTACAATATACACAATATTTTCATGGAATTCCTTAATGTAAATAGCAAATCCAACAAAAACAGAAGTATAAATGTTTCTCATGCGGAAAAATAGCTTTTAGTCTGAGTTTCGGAGAATCCGTAAAAACCTAATGCACGCATCAATTCATCAATGTTATTTCAAAAGAAAGCCCTTTTTCAGTTGGAAAATATTGTAATAACCCTTTTTGACGATTTGATACAGTGAAAATACGCTTATCTGGAGCTAACAACTTCCATCCTTGCAATCTTAATCCTAATATTTCTACTCGAATATTGATAAACATTCCAAATGGCGTATTACATGAGGTTTATCTTCTTGAGGTGGCAAAAATTCCTCATCACTAATAATACTGCAGTTGCTTCTGCCAAATTAGCTGAACATCTTAGAACAGGAAAGAGTTTCTGAAAGAGGTACCGGCTGAGTAGTAGAAGGCAAACCTGGATACACAAAGTGTATCCCTTACAGGTAACAGAATGTAGTGTGACAATCCTTGTTTTTAATTTTTAAGTGACAATCTCACATCATATCTTTAAGGTTTTGATCTTAATCCTATTCTGATTCTACTGCCAACCACTTTAGTAACTGTTATACCTCTCTTTTTATTCTTGGTTTCCTACTTTTACCCTTCTTGTTACTATCTTTTTCTCTTAACAGCCTTGTAGCACGGTCATATTTTAATGTGGACAGTTTCACTGATTTATAAAATTTTAATTGTGTCGGTTTTCTACATATTATTTATTTGGTTCCTGATTATATCATGTATTCATAAATAGGTTGTTGGCAACAAACTGCAAATGCATCGCCCATATATCATCACATCATAAAAATTGAGAAATGTTTTGAGTGGTACCTAAGTTTGTCTTTTATTGTTAGGCCAAAAAGTAAACCACAATTATATTATTAAGGCGAATCAAATATAAACCGGAATTTCTTTTTTACGCGACATCAGGTAAACGTTGCAGTTAGGGTTGCCTAAAAGGAATTCCCGCACTACGGCTTCGTTACCAAAGCAAAAGTATTGCGTTGCGCAACGATTTGTTATTAAATTTCTCACGGCAGAAGGCGATGCACCATCTAAAATTTTGAAAAGACATATCACTTTGAAAAGACTCAGAAATATCCGTAAAATTACTTTTTCCGGAGTTCGTGAGCGCGTCGGCGAAGAAACTCAAACTTGATGATAAGTGTGAAAGAGAAGTAAATGAGTCTTTTGGGTATCGTTTCATTGATTTCATGATCATGTTTACTGTCCTTTTACAAGTGATTATGTAAAGAGTGCAAAGGCGATGTATCTTTTTGGGAGGGGAGCAGACGTAGGCTTGGGTCGAAAATCATAGTAAAAGTTACATCGTTCCCAAACTTCAAACGCGTTTTTCTCGAAACCATGCTTTTGAACTCGGTGAGCAGCAGAACTCGAAGAGTTTTCATCCGATCGATTTAAAAATGAAACTGTGAAACTTCATCGTGTGATTATCTAGTAAAGTACACACGATTTCCAGAATTGGTCAACAGGATTTTTTTTATAAACAATCGAAGTTGATATTTTTGTCGAAAATTCTAATTTTTTGTTCAAGGTCTCGCCAGTTTGAGAAAAAAATTCCTAAAATTATTATCGTGTGTACTTCACTAGCTAAGCTCATGTAGTTTATGAAAAAAAATTATGCTTCCAGATGGTGATCCAGGGGACTTCTACTGCTCGCCGCAGAGGACCTTTAAAAAATTTAGTTTTGTTCATGCGCTCTTACAGCCGCAATTTTGCAACAAATTTTAATAAAATTTTTTCTTGCTCCTGAAGAGTTGCTTAATCGATTGGTGTGTTGGATGTTCATGATCATTATAAAAGAATACCCAGAAAAAAATTCTTGAAAAAAGCCTTTTTTTCGAGCTCCAAAGTGATATAACCCTTTAAGGTGCAGTTCAGGGATCACATCCTACAGAAAACTAAGAATATGCGTGGCATAAATAATGTTTGTAGTTGAAAATTAGCATTAGTAATGTCGCCAAGAATTAACGAAACCTTCTTAAGGATAAAAATTACTCCTGCTCGTGTTCAGGAAATCGGAAACGTTATTCTGCTCTACAATAACACTTGATCTAAGCTGGGCAACAAATTAAGGATTTATTCTGACCATACTGGAACGCACCTTCATTTTACGATAGCGAAATCAAAAAGTACCCGTTGAGAAATATTGTTTCTAATTCATTAAATTATGTAAAGAAATAACTTTGTGTGTTTGTATTCTTACAATGGTTCAATTAAAAAAAATAATCCCATTTATATTTAATTCATCCTCGAAATTTGAAATTGTTATCAACAAATATTTTTTATTACGTTAATCCCAAAATAATAAAACATTTAAAGCGTTTTTTTGAGAAAGTCAAGGCTGCTTTTGGAAACTTTAAATTTTCTCTGCGTATATTATCGTCTATAAAAGTGAAAAATGTTCGTAAATGACATGGGTCGGCTATAAAATAAATCCTGATCTCAAAGATGAGATAATAATTTATCCTAATACTAATGCTGACAATGCTATTGTATAATAAATGAAGATTCTTAGAACAATACAAGAAAATTTAAAAAATTTATTAGACAATAATTCTTGTGTATAAATCAAAACAGACAAAAAAGTTTCAGAATAATACTTTGGAATGATGATGAATGCTAGTTATTCAAGTGCTTTATTAAAATAAATGTTAGAATGTTACAGCAAATTATAGAAAAAGTAGCCGATTAATTCGAATAGGCTACGCTTTACTGGAGTTAGATGATATTGTGCTTTGGTTGGGACTTGCATCCATAATTGGTTTGATCGTACTAGTTGGCTGGATTAAATCTTTTTATTTTATTTCAATTTTTATGCTCGTATCACTTTATGAAGGCAAACGAATATATAAAGAATTCTGATGCTGATGGGTTGTTAAAGTGTTTCTTCTAATTTGCACAGAATAGGTATGGGGTATGGCATATTAAATTACTCCACTTGTTTGTATTGATTTCAGCATCGTTCAATGCAGAAAATTAAAAATAAGCCATCAATATTTATGTTACTTGTTAAATAATTAAGGGAAAATTTTAAAACAGTTTAGATGTTGTAACCAACAGCTTATTGCGCGATATAAATGTTTAAGCAAATCATTTTTCGTGAAAGCATAATTATAAGGAATAATTTTTCGTCATTCAAAACTTAACTTATTAACTAGTTTTTAACAAAAATTGAAGCGAAAATCGAAAACCGCACAAGAAATTCTAAATTTCGTGTTCTGTAAGTTTCACATACGAATTTGATTTAATGATTATTCAGGAACAATCTATTTTTGATAGGATTTTTCAAATTGTTTGGAGAATTTCTGAGAATCTGCTAAAATTGATTCTACTCCATCTACAGTTTGGTCTCCAGCGATTACGAAGGTGTAAGAGAAATTGAGTAACAGAGCAGCTCTGCTTCAATAATTTACACCAAGTACAAGTTGTACGTTTAAGTGCTTGCGTATTTTCTTTGTTTCTACGGCGACTCCTGACATATTCAGGTAACCAGCGTTGGTTTAAATGGGGCTCTATTGCAGTAAGACAGTAATATTTCATTGAAAGTAGTTAAAAGCAACGTAAACATTTTTCCTTAAGCGTTTGGTTGTTTAACTATTATGAAACTCCACCACAAAAAATAGAAATTTCTGCTGAACCGAAAGCTGGCGAAAAATATCAGAAATGATTTTTGTCTTAAAAATTAAATAAAAATTTTTTTTGTTAAACTTCCTTCTTGTTTTCTAATTAAAGGAGAGGTTTAATTTTTAATATTTTAAATTTCATTGCAGCTTTTCAAATTATGTAATTTTGTGTTTAAAATCTGCAATGTTTGTTTGAATAACAGTTTTGTAAAACTGTTTGTGAGATTTGCCTTCGCTTTCTAAAATCACATCACGTATCTGTATGCCGGAGTGCACTGTTAATTTGACTTGAAAAATTGCTTCTAGAATTTCCAGTTCGTTCTGTTAGAACATAGTTAAACGACCTGCCTAAATCCTAGAGTCTGCTAGTCTATTTAAATCGATGGCCCCGTAAGTTAAGTTTTCTAACTAAAAAATAGTTCAGATCCTAAGAAAATAGTGCTTTTAACAAATTCTATCTTTCAAGCTTACGCTTGAAATACTGCAAATAAGATTTTATGCTTTGGTAATAGACCACTCCGTTTATTGTCGGATAAGTTTAATACAAAGATAAATTTTTGCAGCTTAGGCTTATTTATGCAAAATAATGGAAATTGGTGTTTTGGGAAAAGGATTCCCCGATTTAATATAAGATTAAGATTGACAAGAAATGTTATGGGAATACCTGTTTTTCCAAAATGTTAATAGTCGGCAAAAAAGCAAATTGTTAAAAACATGCTAATATTTAGAAACATCTTAACATTCATTAGATCATACTTAAATATGTCAAACCAAATAAAAAACCTTTACTTCTTACTACGCTCTATATCTTATCACTAGAAGGCTTTTTCAAAATTCGTATGATTTTTGAGCGAGTTTTTAAAATGTGCACATCATTATTAATATCTTCTGAAAGTTTCGTAAAATAAACTGCTCCAATAAAGAAAAAGAAAATGATAAAAGCATCGATACCCCATTTTGTTTAAATATAAAATTTATGCTTCAAAATGTTCTATTTTATAATCTTACGTATTATATGATGCTAAAATTTTCCCCCGTAAACCTGCTATGCCCGATTGCAAATTGAAGAGCACATCTTGTTGTTTGTTACGAAAACCAAAATTTAATAGAACTTTACTTATCGTCTTACCTACAAACCAACAGCTACAGATACAGACAATGCAATTAACCACAAATAAAAGTTAGGGCTGGCAAAATCCTAATGCTCGAGCTTTCATGAACCCTTTAAGGGAGGGCACACATGCGGTGCTATGCGCTCTCTTTAAGAGGATTTCGAGGGACAAAAGACATAAAATAATAATTATTATTATTACTAAATGACTAAACACCCTAAGTGTACCAAATAAGCGCAATGCAGGGGGGAGAAATGAGTGAATTACGTTTATTCAAAGGGGGCGTAACAATACAATATTCAAACCCCCGCCGTGAGAAATGAATACAAACTTAGCCCAGAAAACTTTTCCATTGAGTTGGGTTCGGTTTAATGCATTCGGTAATTATTAGTATTAGTGCGGCCCTTTGGAGGCAAAAGTCAGAACTTGAAACGAAATAACCTTCTCTGCTACTATAAAAATTATCTGAAAAGTACTTCCTAGTTGTTTTTTAAAGCAATGGCGTATCATCATAACATATAGTCAATCTAAAAACATTTGAGAGAAAAGCTCGAGTTCGTTTAAAAACTCTGGTAAACTTTACATCACATGATAAATTAGAATTTTATCTTTCGTGCTGTGTACGCGATTATTTAATCGACTATTTCTATCTCCGCATCCTAATAGTTTGCTTTGGTATTAATACAATACACAATATCTACCTTCATCAAATAAAAGTAACTAATTCCCGGACCAATTATGTATTCCCGTGTTTGTGCATAGCTCATGATAAGTATCATTGTAACCATTTGGAGTACCCTAAAATGTTCAATCAATAACATACCACGCAAGCAATCGAAGTAAAATTAGCCTAGATAGCCACATAATAGCACAATGTATTGAAGCAAACGCATAAATTTAGAGATTAAAAAATATATTATTTATTACAAAACGCATGACTTCAAATTTAGTTAATGATGTAAACACGCTAAGAAATACATAACATCAGTTTATTTTTTAAATATAAGTTTACTGTTACACGAGGTACATTTGCAAAGCAAATTTTTATGGTCCAAACAGAAGAGTTGGGGGCCAGTTAAACGATTTAGCCCAACTTATTGTGCTTTGAATCTTTACAGAGTGGCGATCGCTTGCGAAGTGGACAGCTGCATGTGAGTCGCGTCACAGGTCAAAATACAGCTCACTGTCAATAAAAGATACGCAATAAAATTTTGCGGTAAACTCGAAAAATCCTTAAGTGAGGCCGTACGGGAAGGATGCACAAAGCATCCAGAGAAGAAAGAGAGGTCGACGTCTGAGACTTCGGGCAATGTGGCCAAGATGAAAGCGATTTTAGCCTCAGACGTCGGAGTGTTAAATTCATAAGAGATGAAGTGGGACTTTCAAAATCCATTGTGCATAAAACCGCTGCGTGTGTGCTAAATTACATTCGACCATGTAAGAAGTGACTAATTTTTTGGAAAAAGTGACAACTGATGATGAAACGATGGAGAGACGAAAAGACGAAGTTCTGAGTGCACACTACCAAGTCTTCTCTACCAATCAATCAAAGATGGAAGCGATGCGCATTATCTCTTTTTGCTCTTAAAGCGTTTTCCACAAGGAGTTTGTAGGACCCAGACAGACGGTCCCCGTTGGAATTTACGTAGAAATGCTTAAACGACTATACTAAAAACAAGCGCACGTTCGTCCGGAGAATGCCAATGACTAAATTCTCCACCACGACAATGATTCCACTCAAATCTAGATTGAAAGGACATAATTTTCGGAAACGTTTCAAAGGCAGGTCAATGTCAGTATTTACTCCGCACGCAATATTCGTCGCTACCTTCAAGAATAACACATAGATGTTTTTTACTGGCTATTGATTTTCCTCAAACTTAACATAATAGAAAATATATACACAATTAAAATTCCATAAAATTATAGGGTGGATCCAAATTGAACCTAAATTGCGCGCTGTTTGCATTATTTGAACATTGTAAATTTGCATTTGTACATTTAAAATCCTAACACATAGTTAAGTCATTATGGTACCGTACGCTGTACAGTAACACCTCAGTATCCCTCAAAATTATTATAAAAATAGGCAATTGAGCAATGAAGCCTATTTTTCTTTACACGGCTTTGTAAATTGTCAACATTATCGTATAAATATCCAAATGCTATTCACGACAAACCCATGCAACCCTAAAATTTCACTGTCTAGTGTGCATTGTGGACTGGAGAAATCATTGAGCTCTACTTTTTTGAGGACGAAACTGTCAATGGTCTACGTTATCGGGAGATGTCAAACAACTTTTTTTCAATAAGACCAACGATTTGAACTTGCGTAACATGTGGTTTCAACAAGACGGAGCCACATGTTACTTTATGTCAAACCAAATTCCTGGTTGCGTTATCTAGCAGAAGAGTGACATCCACTGGCTACCCCATTAGACTTTTTTCTCTAGGGATATTTGAAGGAAAGCGTTTATTCTAACAAACTCGTTGCGATTTCAAAATTAAAATAGAACACCAGACTTGTAATTGGTGAAATGGAGCCGCATTTGTGGGAAACCTTCGCTAAAAGAATGGTAGCATGTTAGTGGAGTTGTGGAAGGCATTTGGCCGACATCATATTTCATATACAATGTCTAAGTAGTTAGCAATAAAATTATGATTGTTCCAATATTTTTTATTTTATTCAAAGTTCAATTTGGATTACCCTAGAGTAAAGCAGTTACCAAGCGTTCAATTCCTAGAGTTAACGCTACTTTGTTCGAAATTGAATTGATCCTGCAAGCCCTGCATAGTACTTGTGGCATAGTAATCAACAGATCGCATTATGATGACGAGCGAAACCCTAGTTTCAATAAGCTGCATAACAAATATTTGGCAATTATAAACCGCATCCAAGTGCCGACAACTCGGAATTCCGTAAGTCTGAATCCGGGCTCGACGCCAAGTCGTCGTTTCAATAGGTCGTTTGCATGCGCCTCTAACGCAACTGCATCGCGGCGTCATTAGAGCATCGGATCCAAGCCGTAGTGGCTCGTTTCCACAGGATCAATTCGCCGCGGGCGCTAGCTGCGCTTCCGGTGAAATTAGATCTCACGCGGGGCGCGTCGCCCTCCATTTATCCGCATGTGGCAATTTCGGGCGGAAGGGTCAGTAGATTTCGCATCAGCGCCTTTGTCTCGCCTCGCGCCCCATTGTGGCGCTGAAAATTCTCTCCTGCGACAAAAACCCACTCCGGCTAATGGGCGGGGGACGCGCTCGTTGCTTCAGCACGTGCTGCCTTTTACGACGGCGATGTTTTGTAGCGTCCGTTTAACCCTTCGCCCTGGCGTCATGCGTGCCAACGCGGACGTGTCCCGACACCCTTTGTGCCCTGACAGCTGTCTTAATCCGAAGCAAGCGCCTTCTTCGATTTGCACAGAAAATCTTAATTTTTCCACAAGTTTCTTTCATATCCTAAAGGTTTTGATTATCTGAACACTTCGTGGGGTTTTACATATCCTACAGTAACTTATTTTTTAGTATCTTGTTTGATACCCATTCTATTGGATCGAGATCCAAGTACATAAAGTGACTCCGACTTACTAATAATTAATCAAATTATTTTTTCAATCTACTATACATTTGAATAGAAAGTAAACAAAAACAGCAGATATAAAATGTGGTCTCATTGAGCTCTAAGCGTACTTTTGGTTGCCTATCTTTAGGATCGTTTTGCATATCTTACTTTCGTAAGGTTATCATTTAGAAATAAATTGATCCACGTTCCCACCTTGCAAATTTAAGGAAAGGAGGGTGAAAAATTGTTAGCCTAGGACGCCAAAAGATCTTCTTGCGGGCAACCCCTCGTTATAGAACTTTCCAACTTAGTACAGATATTTATGGTACTGTTCATAGATAACATGCTACCCTTAGCAATTATATGGTGACACAAAATTTAAAACAAACGATAACAATAGTATTATTTTCTTATGGTTAAAATGAAACTGAAAATATGGCTCCATTTGGAAAAGTTGTAGTAGCTACTCGAGGCTAAGCTTAAGCCATTTATACATATATAATTAGACATTATTTATACATATATGATTAAATTTCTAATTATTAGCTAATATATAATAAATTATCAGCGGTTTTTAATATCTGTAAACGTTGTCAGATTTCAAGGCTCTTCCTTGGTTTTGACATTGCAATTTTGTAAATGTCTAGATTTCTAACTCATTGCCTTTTTAATGCCGGTTCTCAAAGCTTGCTATCCTTTCACTGGTAGCTTCCACTTCCATATTGTCTTCGATAACCTCTCTTCTCAAAACGTGTCCGTAGCAAATAAGTTGTGGTTTTTCTACTTCTTCCACCATTGTATGTTTCGAATAAATACCGTGCTCAAATGTTTCGATCTTTACTCTCGATCGTCGTACTGCGTCCATTTATATCACTACTAGTCCTTGTTTTTCTGCCTCCGTCCATCTTCAGACCAAATAATACTACTAGGGGTTGCCCGCTAAAAGATATTTTTGGCGTCCTAGGCGCACAATTTTTCACCTGTCTTTCCTCCAATTTTCGCATGGTAGAAACGTATAAATTTTTAATTGGATTGGCTTTTTCCCTGGATCGGAAACAAGATAACTTAGCGCTCATTTATAATGGACGTACACGTAAGCCGCTCACAAAAAATACATAATACGTAAAGTTGGATCAATACAAAGCTTATGCCCTCGTTCATAATGCACTCCCGTAATTTTTACGTATTTTTCACGTTCATTTGCAGTAATTTTTAATTTTACCCTAGATTAATGTTGGGAGTGGTTTAATTCTATAATTGCATAACGTAACTTTAGTATTGTTAACATTTTGGCTTTGTTTTTTCAACGAATAGGGAACTATTAATTAAGTTAGTAAATATGCATTTGTTCCTACACCCAAAAGGAATAACAGGCACAAAAGCAACATAATTAAGCAAAATGCCTGAAAAGAAATTGCTGCCGCTACTGTGTTTGGAACATGCGCAACTTTCAAAGGTTTACATAAGGCTTACATGCATTATACATTATACGGCTTATGCTTACGTTCTTTATGAACGGCCGCTTATCACCTAAGCTCCGCTCGGTGAAAGCAAGCCAAATGCCAGTGGCAGGTGCGCTTTTTGTGTTTGGTAATACAGTGGCCGTCCGACCACTTCGCAAGGAGCGAGAGCGGCCCCGACGTGCGTCCACAAACGCACGGACCTCTTCGTGTAAATTAAGCGCTCAGAGTGCGATACGCCAAATTTCATATCAGCCGTCTTTTTACTTTGGTTTTTATTATTGTACCGTAGTTATTATATTTTTTTCCTAAACTTACATTTTTATGTCACCATGTTCTATTCAGGCTTCGTATTGTTTTCTTTCTTTGAATTGAATTTTGTATTTTATCTTATTTTGTGTCGCTTGTCTTGCTGTATTCTTAATTCTAAGTATTACAACTTTTACATGTTATTCTTTCACCATTTTTTAATTCGAGGCTGTCTGATCTTTCTGCTGTGTACAAATACTTTATTTTACTTAATTTTATAATTAAACCTGCTACTTAAAACTCTTCATTTATTTTTCAGGCCACATATTCTAAACTTTTTACATTTTGTACTAATAAAACCTGGTCATCGACAAATACCTCAATACTTATTTTAATTTTAATTGTAATCTTCCTGCAGTATACCCACCTACAACGCGGTGTTTTCATAACGCAAAGCAGAAATTAACACGTCCGTCCTACAATGCGGTAAGAATTCATTGTGTTACAGGAAGATCGATACTCTTACAATTGAAATTAATGGGGGAGTCCCCTAATTTTTTCATGAACAAACCTTAATTTCAGTTATCAGAGAATTTACCTGTAAATGCAGAAACGATGCAGTACTGCCGTTTTCTTTATTAAAGCGTTTAGTATGCGATTTGTTTTAAATGAATGCAGACGTGAGATTAGTGATTAATAAAGTGCGTTTTGCTCGCTTCATTTGTGTTATCATGATCGGGCACTATTAGGCAATCATTTAGATAATATGGTCTATTTCGTATAATATTTAGTGAAAATAGATTTTCATGTCTGGCAAAAAAAAACGATGGCACAGAAGTTTATTTCGCTTGAGAAAGAAATCCGTATTTTTAAATCATTCAAAAGTCGGAGAAAAACTATCAACTGTTGAAAAGTCATTAAACTTGAATGAATCTGTAAATATAAATAAGAAACCAATAAGGTAAGTTATAGCAGATGGTTACCCGTTAGGTTTCTTCCGACTTTCACGTCATTAGTACAACTATTGGACCAAAATGTCATCCAAACTTTCAAACTAAATACGCTAATTTTTAGAAACCACTTTTCATAGATTAGAAAATAATAAAAAATAAACCTTAATAATAAAATAAAACCCTTATTTCTGTTTTAGATCTTATTAAAGTTGTGTCCTCAGCTTGTGCGAAAATTAAATCATCAATACACACTTAAAGCACGTTGAAAAGTTTTTTATCTGCCTAAAGTGGTCCAAGGAGAAAATTATATCTCACTCCCACTTGTAAAAATAGTACACATTGCTTCTCGTATAGAGCTATAAACCATCAAGATATAGAAGAACTAGTTCGGGAAAAAACTTTAGACAAAGAGGAATTAATGGTATTTGTTGATGCACTTACCTCAAATCCATTAGCAAATGAAAATCTGAATAGACAATTGGATGAAAACTTGAATTAAATGATGTAAAAAGGATTATATTTGTACAGAATTACAGCTTCATTTGGTTGAAAAAGGGCTTACAACAATACGCATTGTAAAGTTTAGAACAAAAACAAAAAAGTGCTTAACTCCTTATAGAGAGGTTTCGGTATAATTACAATATAAAACTACATTTGGAAACAAAGATAAAAACGTGCGAACTGAAGAGCACATTGGACCCCTTACAAGAAAAGAAATTATGCTACTAATATTTGACTATGAATGTTAATAAAGAGTTTTGTCGGAAAAAGTTTTTTAGTTTATATTCTTCGGGTTTTACCTTAACATGATTTCCATATAACGAGGTACGAATTAACCGCATCATTAGAAATATATATTTATTAGCCGATTTTAATTGATACATTAATTATATTTGCCGATTCTAAGACTTCCCATAGTTTTTCTATTAAGACGGTATCATACGCTTTAGTTAAGTCAATAAATAGTAAATGGAGACTTCTTGCAGTGTTGATTTTCTTTTTCTTATTTGTATTACACAAAATAAACTATCCAGTCAGAATGGACCAGCATAAAATCCACTTTGTTCTTCGTTTTTTTTGGTGACCACAGTCTTGTTCTGTCATTTTCCTTATTATTCTACCAATGATTGTACCCTCTTTGAAGTTATTGCAGTTTTTTCTGTTACCTATGTTGACTTTCAGAGTAAGGGTAACTAATTTGTCATTCTGCGGATATTTTTTGAGTGGTTATTTAGAGATTAAATAATGTTATCGTTTGTTTTAACTCTTTTATTTCGTTCTTAACTATTATTTCTTTGCTGTTCTTTATGGTTTTATTTGTTACCTAATTCTAGTGCCATTTCTATGTGGTCTTCTTAGATGTTAACATTTTTTATTGCTGTATAGTTTATTATTATTTTTTTAAAATAAGTGTAGCGGATATTAGTAGTATACTGTCTTTAATTTTTCTGTTGTAATGTTATTAACACACCACCATGCTGCTTTACTTTTTTGCCTCCGATGTACATATCTATTTCTCTGGATTTTCTATTCCACAGTTTTATTTTTCTTACAATTTTTTTACGTTTGCTCTTTTTTCTATGTATCCATGTTTATCTACAATTTTTTGGTAAGCCATTTCAGACGCGTTTCCTTCTTTTTCCTTAGTCTTTTTCTATTTCTTTAGTACGCCGCACATCTTCTAATTCTTTCCTCAGTCTATTCTTTCCACAGATTGTTTAATATGCTTATGTGATGCTTTTGTATTAATTAAAATTTCTATGGTATATAAGAGCAAGATTAATTGTTATAAATAAAAAGAAGTTAGTAATTAGTTATTCGCGTGAAGTTAAAATAGATTATTTAAAGTTGTCGGAAATGATCAAGTTTTGAGTTAATATTCCAAACAATAACAATTTATCACCTTTGCTATATCACTTGTATCTACAAAAATCCTAACTAATTTTTTACTAATCATTGATTGGGATCTCAAATTTATTGAAAAATTAAAATTACATAGTTGCGATATGGTGTATCTCGTATAAGCTAAAGAAAGTTTAAGTTCCCACCTTTCTAAAGGATGCAACAAATTTGTTTGCTATTTAATTTAAACAGTAGTATAATAATATAATAGCCCGTCAGTTTGAAAGTTACGAAAATAGTATATGTAGTACATATAATTAATAAAAGATTTTTCACTCAATAAAAAATTTTTCCTTTATCCGCATGTCTATTGCTTCAACAGTTTTCTTAAGGTTTAAATTGGCTTTAGAATCAAACCTATAATAAATATAAAGAAAATTTTAAAGGTATAGCCTTCATTTATTAGTCGTTCATAAAAACCTTCTATCCTATGTGAAAAATTCTGTCAGAAGACGCTACTATTTCATAAGCCAAACATAAATCCAATGCTATTTTGTCATTGACAAATAGACATCCTGGAAAACTCGAAGGTAATTTAAGCTGATATGGTAATATCGCGAAGAACTCGGGGTTCTGTTGTGAGTTTGCGAAATCGTATGCAACGACAAAGCTAATGAACTATTACAAGAAGGATTATTAAATTCATATGTAGACCTAGAATCGACTCTGGGAGTACCTGGACGTACCATGCAAAGCAGGATGAAAAAGTGGTTCAGGAGACAACATAAAAACTGCTGGGAAAATGTACTGAAATAAAGACATGGTAAAACCTTTATAAATTACCATTTTGTAAACGAACTGAAGAAGTATTAGCACAAAGCAGGATCCAGCTACGAGCTATTATAAGCCTTCCCACGGGACATTGTTTTCTCAACAAAATAGAGCTGTACAATGAAGCCCTGAATTGTAAACAATGTAGCAGGGAAACAGGGACAACTATCCACATATTGTGAGAGTGTGAGGCTTTAGATTATAGGAAGCAAGCTATTTATGGAAAACCAATAATGAACCCAGAAGAATGCAACAACTATACAGCAAGGGACTTATACAAACTGGTACAAGGAACACGGATACCGGAAAGATGAAAAAGCACAATAAGTCTACAAACCTGCAGCGCTACCATAGACATAAGTCAAACGGCTCTCAAAAAAAATATTTCGTTTGTGGTAAATAAAATGATAAACTTTATATTTTCGAAAAAATATTATTCTGAATAAATATTAGATGGTAAGTTGAATCATAAAGCACAGAATCCACACAATAAAAAGCATCAACCTTGAGCCGCTTTCTATCCAGCAAAAACTGTTAACGAGGCCATTCAGACGGAGGTGTCAAAATCACAATGCATCCAGGAACCGGCCATTTCCTCCCGACCGGCCTCGCCTCGCGGGATCGATGCGTTTTTGCGTCGTGCAAGCGACACGGGCAGCTCCAACAAGATAATTACGTTGCACAATGTCTGGCCTGCAGCTGCATTGCTGAACTTATAATCCGATTAGCGACCCTCCCTGACATCGTTCCGGTGCATCCGGCCGCCGCTCGCAGCGGAAAATCAGCCGCGGATAATTGAATTGATCGGCGATTTCGAGACCCGCGTGCTGACCTTTGCGCGCGCCGCGCCTGAATTATCCTCCGGCGGTAGGCGTCTGTGCGCTGAAAGCGGAGCGGACGGCTCATTAGCGCCGCAATCCATATTCGCATCGCTAAGTGGTTGGTTTTACTCGCGACAGCCAACAACGCCCGACCAATCAACGCCAATAAGCAGAATGCAGTCGGCAAAATTTATGCCGTGGATAATTCGGTAAGCGGCCAAATTAAATTCGCAGTAATGAATTCGCATCAATAGAGGCGCTGGGCTCGTTACAGCTGATCCATAGATTGGAGTTGGCATAACAGCGAACGCAGAATTTATGAATAGGGAATTCCATTAAAATACTAGCGCCGCCACAACTCTTCGGCGCTAAATTAAACGCGATAAGAATGCGCGCATAGTAAACCAGTTAATTTAAAAGCCAGGAAAACGTTACCTCAAGTAATTCTACAGTTGAAAGCAATACAATAGGCCCACTAGCTGCACGCGCATTTTCGTTTCCTGTTTCAGTCTAAGAAAAATAAAAATAAAACATTAACGTGCAGAGTGTCTTTATTATTGAGCTTTAAAAAACTGTTGCTACTGTTCTTACTACTATTGTACAGTACGCTTGTAATGCGGTAATTCATCTCAGTCGCCTATCCAAAGTTGACGTAAGTAAGTGACATAATTGCTCGAGTGATTCGCAAGAAAATGAACACCACAGCTGCCGAAGCAGATCAGTCAGTCACATTGAGAGAGCCGTGGCAAATCGACTAAATCTGAGTCAATCAGCTGTGTCGAGAGTGTGACGTCGGTACCGGGAAACCGGTGGTTACGTCCGCCGACAAGGAGGTGGCCGTAGGCCCTCAGAAATCGACCTACGACTGGGGATAACCTCAAGCAAGAGCTGAGTGAAATCAGAGGTGTCGTCGCAGCACTTGGACAGTGAGAAGAAGACTGAAAGCCCCGAAAGAGACAGCTACGGGTTCCAATCTGACTGCAGTCCAAAATCAAAGGCGGCTAGAATTTGGTTGCGAATTTCTCTATCGAAACTTCAGCCGTTGGAGTCAGATATTATTTAGCGACTAGTTCAGAATGTACCTACGTGGCAACGACAGGAGGCATCGGGTCTACAGAAGGTCAGGGGAGCGATTTGCTCATTACTATATTCAAGAAACTGTTGGAAATGGAGGTGGCTTTTGCATGTTCTGGGCAAGCATTTTCATGCACGGAAAAACTGAGTTGGTTTTCGTGTCTAGTGGAGAACGCGGAGGAAGTTTAACAGTAAACCGCTACATCAGGGACATTCTGAAGAAACATGTGTAAGAACTAGAAATGGGCAAAGTGACTCATCTCTGGGATCAGATCCAGATCGCTCACTCAGCAAAAAGAGCTAGCTTTTTTTGTAACTCATAACTTATTTTTGTGCTACATTTAAGCCTACTGGCTATATCAGTGAGGCTATTACTGCTACCATTATAAAAAGCAACTGTAATGAACTGTTTAATTCAATAACATTTTATTTTAATTTTATTTTTTCCTGGCAATAGCGGCATTTCCCCTTTCTTTCTTTGGTAAAATAGTACCAAATATCACTCGACAACCTACTAGCTCTCACTGACGTTTCGTTCTAAAATAACAACAAAATATTATAAATAACGTAAATGGCTTAAATATTATATTATAAATGTTATAAATAAATATTACATACAAAACTGTATAAAGGCGAAGCCCGATAGAGAGAATAAGCAAAGTCTCAAAAAACTGAGAAGTTATCGAAATCAGAAACAAGTCGAGATCAAGTTTCGGGAGTGAATCAGATCAGTGAGCCAGATCGAGACGGGAGAACCAAGAGCTGCTCGCACATGCGCAGACCGCACGACAGGGAAAGGGCGAGAATCGAGTGGGAGATCGTAGAGCTACCGCTCTTATTTTGTGAGTCATAACTCACTCACTATCTACCAAAAGCTAGTTCTTTTGAGTAACTCATGAGCGGATCGCCCATCTCTAGTAAGAACTTCATGTTAATGCACAACACTGTGTGATGCCATACGCGCGAGTGACCACTTCCTACCTGGCTGACGTCGGTATACCGAAAATGAACTGGCCTCTGTGCAGCTCAGACTGAATTCAATTGAGCATGTTTGAAATAAGCAGAACAAGTCCGATTCCAGTCAAAATGGTACCATTTGAAACCACAGTTTTTAAACTTTCAAACAGTACACTGAATTTCACTTGGAATGCTATCAGAGTGAATACACATTCTCTCAAAACTCGAGCATGTTGCCGAGCCGATTGTTTTGCTCTAAAGTGTAGAAACTAAAAAAAAATGCGCGAGCTTATTGGTGTTTCATAATAATTTGATATGTGCATTGTGAATAGGTGACTCAAAAATAATGTGAGATTGTTATTCTCAATTATAGGGGAGCATCCAAATGTGTTAAAATGTCTTTACACTTTTTCAGAATTTCTAGTAATACCTTCAAAGTAGTGAATTTGAGCTTGCTTACAAAAAATTCATCAATCTTTCCATGAACCAAAGTGCTCTTCAGTCCTTTGAATTACATTTGGTGGTCATAATCCTTTCAAATACGATATTCGCTACCCGAATTGTTCGATAACCGATCATCAGTTTACTACAGATTTTTATGGAAATTTGATTAATTTGTTTGGATATCCAAATTTAAATAAATAAATAAATAATTATATAATGTCTCGTTACATTTGTTTATATGAAATCCTCTTATAATATAATAGCAGCAGTGTGTATTTTCGCAAGTAAATGCAAAGCAGACCACACCATTATCTGTTGTGGCTTGTATGTATCTGTCGGTAAGCAGATTTCTGTATATTTCAACCGGCGGTTTGTATTTTTGTAATGTAATATTAATAATAAAGTACATATTAAAAAGGTATCGGTATTCTACGACGACGAGAATCTTTTATATAAGATAAATTCGCATACTGGCAACATCCCAATTGTCAACTTGTAAACGTTTATGGATGGCGGGCTTAAATTACATAACATAATTTGGAGATTTTTTAATTTGTACGGTAATTGCTGAGATTATTCTCACTGTGTTAGTTAAAAGAATTTACACCATTACAGGTAATTTCCGGCTTAAAGAAAATGGCTAATTTAAGTTCGAAAGTTTTGGCAACTCTAAAAGTTAAAAACAGTTTAGATTTAATTTGGCTAACATTTAAATTATTTTCAGATTTCTGGTCGCATGCAGTACGAGTACGGAGATTTGGTGAGTTTAGTGTGATAGTTGATATTAATTTAGGTTAAGGCGTATAATCTTTTAAGGTCTTCGCAAACAAAATGCAGTTCCACAGAGGTGTAAAAGGAGCTAGAAGAGTTTCAGACAACATTTACAAGAAAATTAGGATACGAAACACAAATTTACCTAGCTATAATATAACTTGTAAGCGTATGAAAACATTTGACGAACTGCAATAAAATAGGGTGTCTTTTATAATTACCAAATTATTTTTTTAACAAAGCGAACCAGCCACTTATAAAGAAATGCGGAAGAAAGTGAGTAGAGAAAATCAATAAGAAATGAAAGATATTCTAATGAATATCATCATTTTTTTATGAAAGCCGATTATTATCGAATGTAGAAGCAAAAATGCACTTTCAGAGAGGTGCGCCATACAGAAAAAAGGGGAAAATAAAGAAAAATATTTAAGGGCTTACTGTTTGCTTTGTGACTTATAAAAAACGCTCTTGGGCATTTCAAATGATAAGATACTCACAGAAAAAGCAGCCTGTTTACGATCCACACAAATATTGCGGACTCTTGTAAATCTTCCTTGTGTGAGTAATATACGTTTCACGTCTCTCTCGTATCTTTAAATAATATCAAAAATGGCACATATAGATGCTTCACGCCTGGACAAGAAACTGCAGTAGTTCTGCGCTGCATCCGAATAAAATTTTCAGAAGTAAAAAGATTGCTGCTGCTTTTCCCGTTGCCTAATCTTGTTCCTAACGGAATGCAGCTTCTATAATTAACGGGGGCCTCTGGTACCAAAATTATGGTTTTTTTTTCGTTTGTGGGACGTTAAACAATCTATTAAATGTCGATTGCTTCTTCCCTGTTCAGGATATTTTAAAAGTCATCAATAGTATAGTCATTGTAAAGATCCCCAAACTTATTGACTTCAACCTGGTTTGAGTGTTATT
Source organism: Sinelater perroti (assembly GCA_036346155.1). Taxonomy (NCBI): domain Eukaryota; kingdom Metazoa; phylum Arthropoda; class Insecta; order Coleoptera; family Elateridae; genus Sinelater; species Sinelater perroti. The sequence goes on from JARFIY010000046.1 coordinate 17,871,687, forward strand.
CTAAGTTCGTTGTTCTGACAACCTCCCTTGTTTGTTCAAAAATCTTTAATAGCAAATGTCGACATTGGCCCTTTTTGCCTTCTTCGTTTTCAAAAAACACATTACGCTGAGTTTCTTGAGGTTCTTCATTTAAGAGCTTTTAGAATCCTATGTCGTCAGATCATTTTTATGTTCCATTATAAGCTTATTAATGTCATTTTCATTAACCTCTAATTTCAGCGGTTGTCATGCCTTCATGAATAGCACATCTTTATTTCTCAGAAGTTACTTCTTTAGCTGCTTGCGTTTTCTTGGTTAAATATTTCTTAGCGAATTGTACTGCAGACCCGTTTAAGCCACACAGTCTAGCAACATCAAATATCTTCTGCTCACGCTCTATTTTGGATATTTTTTTCTTGGTTTCTATAGTGAGCACAGTTCTTGTCACTCTTAGGCGCCACAATATTGTTGGGTTTTATTTATAAAGTTTAGAAAACCATTTATAAAACTCTGAGAATAGAAATCAACTGGCACACAAAAAGGGTATTTATACAATTGTCAAAGTCCCGTTCCAAAACCCGTTCATAAATGGTGATACAATGCAATTCTATAAAAGTAATGTAAAGTATTCGTTACACAAACCTGTGTTTGTTTTTGAACATAAAAATCTTTCACAAAAGTGTTCGTTGTCAGATTACCCACTGCAATGTAATCAGTCGCCGTTTGCATTTAGACTTGAACAGAACATATCAAACGCTCAGACATCTTAAATGTTCTTGCTTGATTTAAATTTACAGTTGATTTCATAAGAATATTCCAACCATTTTAAGAAAAAAAAACACTTCTCACATATTTCAAACATTTGTTGTGCATTTAATTTCTCAGTAAAGAGGTAATGTTCCAAATACTTCTATAATCAAACAACCTCAAATATAGCAGTGTTTAATAGAACGCCTGAGTAGTTTTGTCCCAGATACGAACCAGCACACTTCAAAAGAGACCAAACCCAAACTGACATCTCGCCAGTAAATATAACATTGCTCCAGTTCTCTTTTCAAAATTTTGTCTACTAAAGCATTTTGCCATGTAATGCTGTGGGTTTCTAAAAGTCGTTTTTGGCAAGTTTAAATGTTTCGCTTGATATTTTGCAGAGATTGCTTATCTCCTTCATCAGTCGGGCAATTTACCCAGTGTTTTCCTGACGTTAGCTTTCGCACAAAATCAGGACACTTGCACAAGTAGCGCAATGTCGCTGCAGTACTCAATACAAATATTTGGAATGGTGATACAATAAATTTGAAAAAGCAGCACTCGTTATAAAACAATACCCAAAAAGAGCAATTGTATTGCAACTCGCATAACGTATTAAAGTGCATTATAAGAAAGTCATTTGTTTACCGCATACTATCTCATCTTGTGGGATCAGCTACAGATCAGAATTATGTAAGTATTTTTCTTATTTTCCTTAATTTAACCAAAGTTTGATGGATTCTTCTATTCTTTAACATCTGTTACATTCACCGATTGTAAAATCACAAAAAGAGTCCGGTCGAAACAGTAAGCCTAAGCTTTTTAGCCTTGCGTATTTTTGATCCTAATACCATACAATCAACTACGAAATGAGCAAGGTAGCAGTAATGAATCTGTGACCTCTTTGTCATTGTATGATTTAAGAGTAAATATTACAGTACTCCCATTAATCTTCAGAAAAACTTAAGTTCCCTAAATTACAAATTGTATTATAAATTATGTATTGCAATAAAAAATATATAAAGGAAACCAAATGCATGCCTAAAGACTAATAAAGTAAATATAGTTATCAACAAAATATTTATATAGAGTTGTAATACTGCGCCAAAGATCTTTATTATAACAATATAAAAATGACCTTATAGAATGTAATTAATATAAAATTATGACTAAAAAAAGAGGTAACTAAAATAATGCAATATAGAAACTTGGTACCATAACACTTATTCATATTGACAGAATTTTTACTCTTCCAAAAGCCAAAAGTCGTTAATCACCTGGATTAAAATGCTTAAGAGTAACAAATCTAAACATAATATTTTTATTCAAAAAATAGGATGACTTGATAATTTTAAAAAAATGAATAAACTTGTGTATAGTAGAATAAAAAATTGAGAGCAGTTATATCAGGCCAATGAGTAAAATATTTAATAAGATAACTAAAATTAAAGTTAAAAAAATAAACTTGGCTAATTAAGTGAGACAATAAACAAATAAATTATTAATTTTCTGTAGCAAAATTAACATTATTTTAAAAAGGAAAAACATTATTATAAATTTAATTAATATAATGATGCTTTCCATATACGTTACAAAAAAAAAGTCAGATGCAACCACCACTGTTTTCTGTCATTACATTTGATTAGCAAAAACCTGTTAGGTTTGATGATATTAAACGAAAATAAATTAACAATTTCACGCTCCAAAAAGTGCATATAAAAACATTAGGACTAAAAACAGCGATTGTCCGAAGAAAATAAGTAATTATGGCCAATTTTAATCTTAATTGAACTGTAAAAATATACATGTAAAAAACAGAGCAATTAACAGAGTTTTCTAAAAATAAGACTTTTTGGCATAACTCACTATAATATTGGACCTGTGCTCCCATTTCTCAGTGTTTATTCAACTAATCAAAAAATAGCATTTTGTATGTACTTTTCCACATAATTTTAACACAAAAGCAGTTGAAAATCATGTTATAAATTATAAAAAAAATGTCGGGAGACTTTTGGAACTCTACCCTTAATAGCATATATTGTTTGAACTAATGCAAGCACGTATTAATAGGGTGAAAGTACCAAAAACCGAAAGCCCGCTATGAAAATACAAGTAACAATTAATTTGAAAAGATAAGACTGTACTGAGAGAATGAGTAAGAAAATTAGCTCTATAAAGAAAATAATCTGTAAAGCTCCTAATTTTTAAATTACTACAACAACAATAAGCACTGAGTCGTACTAAGTATGAGTCGAACTAAATCGCGTTTTAAATAATCAGATAAAAAATGTTAAAGAATTGCTTCGATAGTTCCACCATTTAATTATAAAAATTTTGCACTTTAGCGCGTAGTGATAAAAGATTTTTCTGTATATAATCGCAATCTAACAGATGTAGCATATCATGATGGTGTCATTCGAATCTCATAGTTTTGGGAAAAATTCGTCATGTCGGAAAATAAGAAATTCTTGCAGGACTCTACTTTCGTGGTTTCCGTTTTCTTTCTTAGCTGATTTTTGCCTTTTTTTTCAAAATATTTCAAAATATTCTGCCCGGCATCTGCGCGAAAAATTAATAAAAAAACGCCACCTGTAATAAAACTGACAGATGCTCTGAAAAATAAAAATGCATCTTTTCCTTAAAAAAGCTTCTTATTTTCTAGTAATGCGTTGACGTGTGTTTTAATATTCTCAGCCAGCAATCATATATTCCACTTATTTTTGTACTCGCCAGTACTTTTCAGAGTAAATATAATTGCAGAATTTTTTTATCGCTTTTATGTAACTTTTAAATTAATTTGCCCATAGTCCAACTTAATTAACGGCTGGTAAAACGTAGTTAAAATATTGGTTTTTATTGCGACCACGCATATCTTTTTCAAAACAGCTTGGTCTAGTGGATACCAATTAAGACTTAGTCTTCTTTTAAGTTCATTATCATATCGTTATTATTACGGGTATTTAACAAAACTTCATTAGCCTAAAGGTAAAACTAGAAAAACATGATATTAAACAGAATACTAGAAACTATTAAAATATTTGTTGGGTAGGAACTATTTGTTTTGTTCGAGAATAATATAGTATAAATTATAAATAATAATAATATTGCTAAGTAATTAAAGTGAATACCTGTAAAACTATAAAAATTAGGAATTTTATGGAAAATTTTGTAGGAAAATATGTCACTTACGAACTCCACATTAATTGCAACTAACACAAAAACACTAGAGCAATAAGAAAGCCAGATTTGAGTAGCAAAAAAACTAAATAAAAACAATATAGTTAAGAACCTTTATAATATTGATAAAAACTTGTAATCCTGATACTTTCACAAGGAAATATCATAAAAAGGCAACTTATCTTACGGTAAAATTTATAAAAAGAGCAATCAACAAAATAATGTAACCAACTCGGTACTTTCTAAGAGCAAGCTCAATTATTCCTTTTCGTAAATTATGCAGATTTACTAGAACTCAAACTAATATAAATAAACTTACTTAAAAGTCTTTGGTATTTTAGAATTTCTCTAATGCATTTTTTAAATGCACTTTTCAAAACCTACGTTAGATTTAAGGACTGATTTGAACTGTGCTCAATACTTTAAAACGAAATCAGCCCCCAATATACAAAGTGATGGATAGAGAAATTTTTTCTAAGCCCCGTCTCTGAGGACATTTTGCAAACCCTAGATTTAGATTTCTGTTTTTATCTCTTTAAAGCATTTTTGGGTAGCTTATTTAACTTATATATCATTTTATCTTATAACTTAATTATTATAACATCGTCATTTACTACCTTCTAGATTTATTCTGCCTTGCATCGTGCAATTTAGAAATATTGAGATTTTTAGGATGCTAGTATTTCTCATTTTTTACAAATTAATGCAACATTCTACTACTAAAAAAGTTGCATTGTAGTATATAATTGAGATATTTATAAAAATTACCGCTCCGGGAGCGGAACTGATAAAGAGGTGAATACGCACGAAATGGCCAGCGGGTTGAGCAAGGTCGCAAGGGAACGTATTTTTGAACAGTAATTCGTGATTTATGTATAAAAAAGAGGGGTTGCCATAATCGGATCGCGTTTTATAGAGGGTGGAAAAACGCTTGCTGATATGTGTGGGAAAATGCGGCTCGGCTAAAAGTATAATTAAGGATATCAGTTCAAAAGATCTAATCGCGATCATAATTCATTGCGTACCTCTCTGTAAAAATTTATTCAGTTTTTTCGTGTTTTGATTAAAGACCTGCAAATTTTACATTGAAGAAATTATGATGAACTTTGTATACATTCATAAATAATATATAAAACAAGCAGATCAATTTAATTTTAAAGTAGTTTTACAAGCTCTCGAAATAATTGAGAAAATTTAACAATTACTTGGCTTCTCTTAACACAAAACGTCCTAGTTTCAGCGCCATTATCTACAATTTCTTATTAAATTACTCTAAATGGCACGAAATTTAGAGATACCATTACGCCGTTCATACTTAATCTAGTCTGCTCTTATTTAGTTGCTTTCGTAAGTAACAGTTTTCACTTTAATTCTATTGTAGCGTTTCCAGCAAAAATATACTACCGCAATCATTTCAGTTAAGTAGCTCCTCGTTCCTAGTTTCAGAAGTAACAATTCTCACTTATAACTGAACAACATACCTTCTTTCAATGTAACGGTTACACAGAAACTGCTACTGTTACTGCTAAATTGACATTTTATTTGACATCAGCAACTATTGCATCACTGTTTTTATTGTTATCTAAAATTTCTATCAAGCAAAAAGAAAATTTTAACCTTATATTAAAAAATTATTTAGCTGAACTAAACAGGAAAAAGTTTAGAAAATCCAATTCGGAGACTTATTTTATGCAAACCTTGCAAAGTAAGCTCTTCCATACATAAATAAATTAGATTACCGAATAATTATTTTAAATAAAATGTCGGACAGAAATTTTGAAAGACAGTTAATCTGGTACAACTAGGTCATCTATATACCGTAGTGCAAAAAGGACTACATTGTCTTCCATCATGGCGACGCCCGCCCCCATATCAAATTTTGTGTAGTAGATTCTATTGCTATCAAAAGATGGGATCTATTCTTTCATTCACATTACTGTTTTATCGAGTTTTCCACGGACTACCACGTCAACCGCTCTCTGAAAAATCTATAACAATTTCGATAAGTTGACGTCCAACGTTAAAGAGTGGGTTGCTTCGAAGAACTTCCGTCCATGGAACCTATCGTCTGCCCTAGAAATGGGCAGCAGCAATTAAAGTTGATGGGGATTACTCTTAAGAATGATCATTGTTTTCCAATAAAAATTTTTCTTTAAAAATAATGATGCATCAACCTAATATTAGCAATTTCTACAAAGGCTCTCCGGTCTAGTTAATCAAATTATGAACTTCTCGTATGATGTCCCAACTGCACTGAAGTAAACATTTTCTAGATATGACTATCATATTTACAGACAATACAATTGGTTAAAAAACATACAATCATTCTTATCAGAGTACTGCAAATATCTATCATACTCTATTAAATAAACAGCCCTGCTGAATCATTACAAAAGTGAACACAACAAAGACTAAACGTATGACAAGTTCGAATAATCTAGCTATTAGGAATTGGCCCAATGTAGTTTAAGTGTACTAAAAATGCCAAATGATTGGTACAAATTGTTTTCGTCGGTTTCTTTTAGTAAAGTTTCTTAGTAAACTAAAACACGACAACGTTTTTGGACGAAAATATTAAGTAAAACAACTACCCTATTACTATAAAAAAATAAATTGGAAACGTAGTTAAAATACTGATAATTATAACTAGAACTAGAATAAAAATATGATTAAATATTTGTTACAATTCTAAGAATTATTTTGATGTCACACAGACACCAACAAAAAATACCTAATAAAAAATTACAACCCCTATCACATACTGTTTAAGTATATATTGAGTTAGAACTATGCCATAAGTTTTGTTGAAAATTAAAAGTAGCAAAGTGAACGGCAATTAAAGTTGTAAGTGCTTAAATTTAAAACTTAAATTAAAAAAAAGCGAAGAGTCAGATGTTCCTAGAACACTAGAAAAGGTTACTTTATCAATTCCCTAACAATTTCTTCTACTATATACCGTTATATATTAGAATATTTTCCTGAAACGCCTGAAAGAATATCAGTGTGAGAACCTGTAGTGGATCTTCACTATGCCGTTTTTTTATCTAATCATAGTACAAATTCTCATGTATCTCGAAATGAATTAGATTTTGCTTATGATAGCTAACAGTTCTAAGTATTATATTATCATTTCAAGACCTTAATTCAAATTCCGATCATCAAAAACCGCAATCTTAACTCTTTTAAGCAACAAATATTTTCGCTCGACAACAGAGTAAGATTGGGAACACCGAAGGTTGATGGTGCGTTTTATTTTTCACCAACATCTAAACTCGGACTCGGGCGGTGCTGTGAGAAATTAAAAAGCAGTAAGGTGCTGGAAGTGAAGTTAATCGCGGTGTTTCTGGCGCTGAATAAAATTTAGGGCGTAAGATACTGAGTAGTATAAGACTGATATAATTAAAGTGTGCAGCTTATGAAAATGAGGTTAAAGATAAAGAAAGAAGTAAATAATATTCAGCCAAATTTCAATTTGAAGTGGTATAGACAACCAGTTATACATTTGAGCATGGTGTTATAGGTGCGTAAAATTATAATAACGATGCTGGAGATGACGAGAGTGGAAGAAATGTTTGAAAAAATACAAAAGAGTCAGGAAAATATGAATAATAAAATGGATAAAATATTACAAGAGATGAAAAAAATTAAAACCGAAAATACTGTGCTGAAAAAGCAGGTAATAGAGCAAGAAAAAAGATTGGAGCTATTAGAGAGGGAGATAAGAAAGAGAAACCTTGTAATAAAAGGGGTGAAAGAAGTTGAGAATGAAAAAGAGGAGCAAACAAATAAAAAAAGTTGAATTAATAATGCAAAAAATTGGAATTGAAATAAATGCTAAGGAAGATGTGGGGAAGGTTATAAGGATCGGAAAACAGAACGAGATGGAAACTAGACCAATTCTTATTAAAGGTATAAAAGAGGGAACCAGAACGAAGATATTTATGATACACACAAACGGACTATGGAACGGAATATGGATTGAGGGGGATCTACCCAAGAAGGTGCAAGAAGAACGGAAAATACTGATAGGCAAAATGAAAGAGGCTAGGCGAAACGGATTACGGGCGTTTATTACGTACAACAAACTCATAATAGAGAAGAGTGAGCAAAGAGGAAAATCTAACAGTGCAAAGCGTACAGTCCTGGAGAGATCACCTGACGGGAACTCCCTTGAAGAAGAACAGTTACGAAAAATAACCGGAATGAGCTGGAGAAAAAACTAGTTAATATATGGATAGGAGGTTATAAGGATGACGAACATGGCAATGAAAAAGGTAATGATTTAAGATAAGGAATGATGTAGAAAAGGAAGAGAAATGGAAGATGGGACTATGGAATGTACAAAGTATAAATGGGAAGGAGGAGGAATTTGTTAATGAGTTCGAAAGGGCACATATGGCTGTATTGGGTGTAACAGAAACTAAGAAAAAAGGGAAGGGATGTATTATTTTTAAAAATGGACATTATTTAATTTATGGTGGAGTCGATGAGACTGAACGGGCTAAAGCGGTTTCCATAATGTTAAAAATTGGAAAATTATATCTGAAAGATTGTTAAGAATTGATGTAGAGAAGGAAGAGAATGAGGTAAGGCTTATGGACCATCGGAAAATGAGGCTAAAGATGTGAAAGATATATTTTGGGAACAGATACAGAATGGGATGGATAGTACAGCAGATAATGTAATAATTGTCGGCGATTTTAATGGAAGAGTTGGAACAAGTAAAGAAAAAGATGATCAAATAGGACCATTTGGGGAAAGTACAAAGAACACAAATGAGAAGAGAGTAATTGATTTTTGTATCATGAATGATATGAGAGGATGTAATACGTTCTTTCAGCATAAGGCAATACACCAATATACAAGAGTGAGAAACGAGCAATCGATTATAGATTTGGTTTTAGTGCATAATAAGTATAGTAATGAGATAATGGATGTGAGGGTGAAGAAAGGTTATGAGATTTGGATCAGACCACTTTCTTGTTGAAATATAGAGTTATGAAGGTCAATGTTATTGAGATGACAATCATTTTATTGAATGCAGCTTTTAATCCTTCGTTTAAAATTGCCAATCACTGGAAGCAACATCTGTTATCAATTGAGAATATTTCATGTTGAGTGGCATCCTTTAATTTGTCTAAATTATTGAGTTTGTGACTGTATGTGCTGTAACGGCATTCTGTTAAAAATAAACTTTTTTATGTTTATTTGTCGTCTTTTCAGTTCTGGCCGTAACTAGTTGGACGAATGTTTTCACCATTTACTGTTTCGTTTAAATGAAAATAAATTTTGTAAATCATTATGATTATTAAGTGGCGAAGCGAAGCGGAGTCACTTACTAACTTCATGTTGTCCGTCTGTCTGTCCGTCCGTCCGTCCGTCCGAGCAAAAACTCGAGAACGGCTGGGAATTTCCAAATTCTTGTTTGCTAGTGATTTTGAAACTGATTGGTCAAAGGTCAGCGTTAGTGACCTTTACGATTTCAAATTTTCAAAATAGCAACATAGGACATGTAGCATATCATTCAATTTAAATACTACGTGACTAACCCGGAAACGCGATTTCTTAAATTTGGGAGACTGCTTCGCCATTTCGCTACGCGTTGCAAGCTTTGCAGGTTTATTACATTTTCTTTTAAGGTCTTATCGTTGCTTATTATTGAGCGACCTGCATTTTATATGGATAGAATCTTAAATCTATTTGTAAAATGGTTCTGCGATTTACGACTCAACCGTAACTCACTTGCATATCTTTGACCAGATTGTCCCGGGCTCCTATATATTCTTTTTCTGGCTCTTGAACCGTTTTCAGATGTTCTTGCAACGCGTGCAGTGCCTGCTGGCTTCGTATTGAAACACTCTTCTGTAGTATGTTCAATCTACCCCACGATCGTGTCGATCAACACTACACTAACTGTTCTAATAATATCCGATTGTATAATACAATCAAATCGATACTTGTAATTGTTAACATAATCCAATATTTCAAGAAAAGAAAAGTTATAGAAGAGCATGCAAAGATTTGAGGTAGACGCAAGGACTTTGTTAACAAATTTTGTTAAATTACAATATTTTAATTTATACGAATAAAAATGTCATTCTCTACTAACTCCTTTAATTTAATATATTAAAACATTTTTATTTTTCACAATACTGACAAACAACTTAAGAAAAAGAGGTATTATACATGAGAAGAAGTTTTAACGTTTGTAATTATACAAATAATTAATAAGCTCCAAAATGATTATAGAAAATCAATAGTACAGTCTAATAGAGATCATACGTAAATTAAGGATGGGCCAAATTAAACGTTGAATTTAAATTTTGCACCCTTTTTAGTTTTTCCATCAGCAAATTTGATTCTTTCACATATATCTTTTACAATTTTTCTGATTAGAAAATATGGAAGGCTATAATAAAAGACAACAAATTGTCATTGTTAAAACGCATTGCAAATTCTGTGAATTTCACAATTTTTTATCGAAATTCGGTGTAAAACGATCCGCAGATTGATTATCAAATATGACAAAACTAAAATACCAGTGCATGCAAGACTTTGTAAGTATTAGCATGGAGTAAGGTTGCACAAGAGTATTGACATAGGTAGTCCAATTGTCGCCGTAAATCCGAAAAAGAATACTTATAAAAAGCTCAAGTTTGCTCAATTCTCAATATCGACAATATGTTATTTGGTTTTTAGAGCTTTAGATAAAAAGATCCTACCTAAAGATGAGGCACTTTCAACTACACTTGAGAGCAAAATCGATTCACTATCTGCACGCGCATTTTCGTCCCTGTTTTAGTCTAAGAAAAATAAAAATAAAAACATTAACGTGCAAGGAGTATCTTTATTATTGAACTTTAAAAAACTGTTGCTATTCCATTAATTAGATGACGCATTCAAAAAAAATTTGCTAATTTTAACGCACGTACGCGACTATTGTGATTGACCTACAGTACGCTTGCAATCCGGTAATTCATCTCAGTCACTTATCCAAAGTCAACGTAAGTAAGTAAGTGACGGAAGTGCTCGAGTAATTCGCAAGAAAATGGATACTACAGCCGTCGAAACAGCCCAGGCAGTTGCATAGTAGAGGGCTTCAGTCAGACGGCCTAGCAAATCGACTAAATCTGAGTCAATTAGTTGTATCGAGAGTGTGGCGTCGGTACCGGGAAACCGATGGATACGTGTGCTGACAAGAAGAGGGCGTAGGCGCATGACAACGGAGAGAGACAATCGATTTCTCGTCTCAATATCCCTCAGAAGTCGACCTACGAGAGGCGATAACCTCAAGTAAGAGCCGAGTGCGATCAAAGGTGTGTCGCCAGCGCTTGGACAGTGAGAAGAAGACTGAAGGCACTCTGACCCCAAAAGAGGCAGCTACGAGTTCCACTCTGACTGTAATCCAAAAGCGTCTAAAATTTGCTCGCGAACATCTCGATTGTGATCTCGGCCATTGTAGTCAGATATTATTCACCGACGAGTCCAGGATATGCCTAAATGGCAACGACAGGTGACATCGGGTCTCTAGAAAGCCAAGGAGCGATTTACTGATTGCTGTATTCAAGAAACTTATCGCATATGGAGGTGGCTCTTCATGTTCTGGGCGGGCATTTCCATGCATGGAAAAATTGAGTTAGTTTTCATACCTTGTGGAGGACGACAAGGGGGTTTAGCAGCGAACCGCTACATTAAGAACTTTCTGGGGGAACATACTGTTCTGTTTGCGGGATTTGTTGGTGAGGACTTAATGCTTATGCACGACAATGTGCAAAGTGAGTAATCACTGCTTACCTGGATGACGTCGGTATACCAAAAAGAGACTAGCCTCCGTGATTTGAATTAAATTGAGCTTAAGCCAAGAGTCCAGGCTAGAAATCTTGCACCAGGAAGCGCGATGGAGTTGAGAGCGGCGTTAATTGAAAAGTGGGAAGCAGTCTCTCAAGACTGCATAGGAAAAACATCCGATTCTTGCGTAATCGCTTGAAAAGTGCAATTAGGAGTAGAGGTGGCAACATCATGTATTAAAAAAATAATTAAATTAATTTCAATTAAAGATTTTTTTATAATTACATTTTCCCTTTTAACTCTTTTGTGTTACACCTATTCTTAGGCTCATAACTTTGTCAGAATAGGTCCGATTCCAGTCAAAGTGGTATCATTTGAAACCACAGCTTTTAAGCTTTCAAACATAACACTGAACTTTACTTGGAATGCTATCGGAGTGGATAGATATTCTTTCAAAACTCGGGCATGTTGATGAGTCGCTTGTTTTGCTCTCAAGTGTAGATAGGTTTGAAAAGAAAAAAAATTGTCGCATTTGGAAGTCGGAAGATTCTCGCGTAACATATGATGTACCCTCAGTGTTTGGTGTCGATTTTGGGAAGGTATTTTGGAGATGATGCTGGAAATGCTGTAACTGTAAATCTTTGGCGCCAATTGAGTAACATGAATTTGGAACAACTATAGTTCTAGCTAAATGCCACTACTTGCCATCAATCTGGAGCAGTAGTAGAATGAATAGACTAACAATTTTTGATCACTCATTTTATGAAATGCCAAGATTAACTGACCAGCTAGATTTTATGATTTAACGCCGTGCGACTTCTTTTTGCGAGAAGGTAAAATCTACAGATCTACGCTACCAATCCACAAGCAGTTGACAAATTTAGGAACAAAAATATGACGTGTTATCAGTAAAACTGACAAGAATACTTTGTGAAAGAAACTAAGAGTTGTAGTCTAAAGACCATTTGTCAAACTAAATTTTCCATATTTAATTTAAGATAAAATCATAAAATTAATTTAAAAGTCGTTTCATTAAAAATTTAAATCCTGCGTTTAATTTAGACCGCCCTTCATACAGGTGATTGTCACAATTAACCCAGGTATAATGAACATTATGTATAACTATATATCAAAAACATCGTGCAAGATTTGAAATTCGTCCTGTTCGTATTCCTCATAATCTCATATTAATTTTTCTATTGTCAGTTAAATCAATTTAATCATATTTGTGCATTTTATCTAGATTTCAACTGGACAATATCTTCTGCAACAAATTAAAAGTCATCTTTCTTTCATAAACGATTATAACGTCAGAAATTATTATTCAAAATAAATTTTAAATGCTGGTGTGGTTTTTTAATACGAGTTTTTATTAGAAGGTTAATTAAGAAAATGGAGAAGACGAACAGCATTGTTGATAATGGGGATCGAAAAATTGAAAGCGAAGCTACAAAAACGGTTCAAAATTTAATGAGATGAGATCATCAGTTAAAAATAGCATTAAAACAGAATCTCATTGCTTTTCCGTATAAAATCCAATGTAGATAATAAACAAATTTTTATGTACCTCGAATATTTCGTGATCTACGATCACGAATTTCTTGCATCAAAACAATACAACAAATATTCTTTATTGATATCAGGATATTAAAAAATATGATGGGTTACTTTTGTATTAAGAGTAAAAACTTTAATATTATCTTTTAATATGATAAACCTTTATTATTACCCTCTAGAAAGTCAGGTCGGGCTCAACGTACGGATTTGAACACAATCCATGAGATTTGTAAATAGCCCATAAATTAAAGTGCAGCCCATTTTCAATCCCTCTTTCCACTTCGGGCCGCTCTTTATTCCAGAACTTAGGCTGCCGCCCACGTGCCGCTGCATAACAGCAAATAAAGACATCCCAAACAATTTTCTTGATCCCGCTTGAAATATGGAGGCGAGATTTGATACGTGTATTTGACCACAAAGAAAGTGCTCTAGAGAGCACCCCGCAAAAAACTTATCTGCGCACCATTTATCTTCCGGCTTTGGATAGACTAAATATGGTTCCAAAGTTGGGCACCTGCGGGAGGCAGCGCGAATCGATACCGCCTTCCGCCCCAACGACTCGCACGTGGACGTGCATTTAACGTCATTAACTGGAGCTAGGCGAACGTAACGGGGAGGAGATTGATCGCTAATTTCATATTCCTGAAAGGCTGGCGGGTACAGTCGCGCTCGAAGCGCTGAGGCAGCAGTCGGGCAATTGGTGATTAAATTTAGGGCGCGATTCATTCGTGTAGAACATCTGACGATGTAAGTCAGCCGTCTTAATTACGCGCGTTCAAAAGAAGCCATTAAAAACTGCAAAGAAGATTCGAAGGCCATTAAGTGCCACGTTGCGGTGCAGTTCAAGTGTAAATGATAACGCGGACGTGGCAGAACTTGGGCAAACGAGCCAATAAAAGCGTGCCGCGATCTCGCGGGGGCGTCGCGGGATGAACCCCCGCGAACTTGCAATTCCAATGACGAAATAGTTACAAGCGGAGCTTAAGCGCGTCTGCGGATCTCGCGCTCATAAGCGGCGAAGTTTTTCATTTCACGCAATTTGGAACTCAGCGCAAATTGTTTACAGCTGCGGGCCCGTTAAGTTTTTCAATTTCGGGGCAAATTGAAAGCACCTCGGGCGGTGCAAGGGCCATAATTAATTGCCACCGAAAATAAACAAAGTCGCGCGCCCCTCCGGCGCGCAAGATCGCGCGGTCGTCCCGGGGCGAGCCGTGGTATTAATTATAACAGTCGAACTCGAATTATTTCGGCTAATCCGCAACCTCTCCGCTCTCGGTTCATAGAAATAATTTAATTCCGAAATCAGATACATTCTCGCGGTAATAAGCCCTTTAAGCGGATTATTGAAAACCGATTTATTTCGCTCGGAGTTGGCTTAGCGTCGCGGATATCACAGCGCCGATTAGAGGCAAAAAGCTGCAGCAAAATACTACCCATGGTTGGGGATAATTTATTCAATAAAGATCGTGTACGTTGCTAGGTGCTATGAACTCCGGTATAAAATTTAGAGGAATCCATTTTGTTAGGGGTGATGTTGTACGTTGATAACGTTTACTACCCTCATTTTTATTGATCAGCATATTCAGATCATAATATAAAATAATGATGATTAGTATAAAAGAATCCATACTTTTAAATAAGATGCCTATGCTGTTTCCGACTTTCAAGGAATCATTAAACGGAACATCCTAAAAAAACATATGAGAGATTTTTATTTGATTGGAATTAGTGGTTTTGGAGTGGCGTGAATCATAGATTAACACAGGTATGCCATAAAGGCTCTGGTGGGCTGTATTTTTTGAGAAAGAACAGGGGCTGCCCAGATGGTTAATGGGGAACTCTCTAGGGTAATGCTAAACAACTGTTTCTCAGCACAATTATTTACTGACTACAACTTATGCTTCCAACAAGTTGGTGTCACTGCCCACACCGGTAGTGAAAATAAATCTTCTAAGGTAGCACTTTTCCATCGTCTCATCTCAAAAAATGGTGATGTGAGATGGTTATCGCGTTCACCGGACTTAACGATTCTAGATATCTTTCTTTGGGACTATTGTAGGACCGAGTTTACAATAAGGGACAACATCTGCATGAAAAAAAAATTGGCCATTTTTTATTGGCTTAAATAATGTATAAAAATCTTAAAAATGATATACAACAAAAATTTTAAGGGAATTATTTTAAAAAATTTTGTAGCGCCTCTGATCGCTTCGAAGCTAGAAAAGCCTGGATCTCACCCATAGTTTTTTTTTTAAATTTCAAAGCATACTGGCGCAATTTCTGTTTATTATCGACGATCGATATGCAGGTGCAGGTGTCACTAGTTGAAGTATAAACACTAAAATTTTATATCTAATGCCGGTATAAAAAATCAGCAAGCACTTATTTTAGAAATTTCATATTGATAAGTAGTCTTGAAACTTTGAACTCGATTATCTCGAAATCATGTTTACGAAATTGACAGGCAGTAGATCTCAAACAATTTTCAACCGATTGACTTGAAATTTTAACTGTAGCTTCTTAGATAAATTATATAGTAAAGTAACATATGTGCTATTTTATAAACAAATTAAAGTAGATTTTTTGGATAAATGTAACATTTTCTTCAAAACAGTGCCAAGTTTTCAAAAATCAATATTTTTTAATAATCGTGTAAACTTCAGTAGCAAAATTCATATAAATAATAAAAAAAAATGTGTATTCCTCTAAGTCAAGATAGACAGTACTTCTACTGCCGCCTGTCGCAAAAAAGGGAAGCTCAGATTGTAGCGCCTGCAGCCGCCATTTTGTTTTTAAATGACAATAGAAAATATTTTTTGTATGCTTGTGTGTGATTAATAAATATCCAAAAGGGTTTTTTGATTGCTTTTTTAGACAAGAAAAATTCCTCAAAAAACATTTTTTCAGGCTTTAAACAGATGTTGTCCGTTAATAATTCTAAAACAATTGGGGCACTAATACAGAACATGCCCCAAGAGATGCAATATATCCAGTAACCAAATTTTAAAATGTGGTTAAAAGAGCAGACCTTTGCCTATAAGAAAAGGAAAGACTTTTGCTGAATACAATTTTTCAGTTATAACGTAAAAAACTATAAGAATAAAACTTTAGTTATTATTCCATCTTGTTCGGAAATTACACAAAAAATAAAATGATTTGGAAATTCTATGCTACCCTGCATTATAAACTGTTTTATAAAAACACGATACGATTTTAAAATGAAATAAAATGAAAACTATTTCAGATAAAGCCAAACTTTTTCTATTATTATTGAGTCATAGTCTATTACATTGTTTTAAAAACACATCATTTAAGTGTCCACCTCGACATCGTGCACATAAGCAAATTCGATTAATCCAATTTTCGATTACTTTGTGCAAATAACTCGGGTCTAACGTCACAAATGCAGCGTTCGATGTTCAATGCATCAAAGGCTCATGGTTTGTTTGCATAGACTCTAGATTTCAAATAACACAAAAAATGTAACGTAAAAGAGTTAAATTACAACTTCTTTAAAGCCAACTGTTGAATTTCTTACAATTATCCTTTCGCCAAACTTTTCTTGCAGTGCGAAAGTAGTGGCATTGGTAGTGACATCTGGCACCATCTTGTTTGAACCAAATGTCCCCCAAGTCAAATAATTTCACCTACATTTGGCTACAACATATCTGTTAACATCAGTCAGTATCACTCACTAGTCATTGTAACTGCATTTCCTATCTCGTTTTGCAAAAATAATGGCCCGATGATACCACCATGCCATAAACGACGTCATACAGTGACCTTTTGCGGATGCAAGGGCTTTTCGTGGATCTCTTGTGGATTATTTTTACACCAAAAATGACAATTATGTTTGTTAACATATCTACTTAAGCAAAAATGAACTTCATCTGAGAAGATTTTTTGCCCAAAGTTATAATTCGTTTCAAGTTTCTCTAAAACCCAAGAAGTAGTCACGACTTCAGTTCTTAGATCAACATAATCTTATACGAATGTAAACCGAAATATTTTTACAAAATACGCCAAGTTGTCGTTCTTCTAAGCCTTAATTCTTGAGCACGGCGAGGAATCGATAAATCTGGAGCCTTTGCAACGCTACTTCTCGCAGCAGCAATGTTCTCTACATTCCTTGCATTTTGACGCCTTGTTGATATTTTCGCATCGCAAAGAGTGAAATTTCTTTCACATTTTTCACCGATTTGACAAATAGCAAATACTGAAGGGCGATTATGTGGACCACAGGTTTCGAAGAGAGCGCGTTGAGTGTTCACAAAAGAACGTCTATTTTCAAACAATTTTGGGTAGTAACCAAACGTTCGTGAAGAATATATTTCGCCATGATAAAATCCTTACAATTTATGGTGGCAGTTATAACATTTTAGGCATTGCTTAACATTTTATTTCAAAATCATATCATTCTTGTTGGAAAACCTTTTAGCACACAAACAAAGACGCAAGGCAACAACAGACATTAATTAGATATAACAAATTATATCAAAAATGTGTGAAAATAATATAGTCTATCGAATAATTGAAAATAGACGAAAAGCGCAAATACAGTAGTGGTTCCAAACTGGAAGTATATTTTAGTTAATACTTAATTTCAAATTATTATCCGATCTCGAAGCTGTTGTTAGGTTGTGCAAATTCTAAAATGGGCATCATTTGACAGCTGCTACTTCAGATAGATTTGCTTCAGCAAATCTTACCGATTTCGATAAAGATGAATCTTTAGTGTATTGAAACGGATTATTCTTTGAAGATTATCAAAGTCAATCTTCTTTGGGAAGATTTTAATCAGTTTGCTGTTATAGAAGTTACTTCATACAATTTATGTGGTTTCTCAATACATCAAATTACCTGCCGTTAAACAGGATTTTACGCTTTTTGACACAGTTGCCATGAACGCTGTTACATAATACCATATACAACACCTCAACACTATTAGTTCTCTTGGTAGAATATTCAGATTTGGACACTGAATTTCCAGCTGTTACGAATCTCAGTTTTTGCTTATGCTCATGAGTTATTAGCCATTTACAACAAAATTGGCCAATCCAAGAACATTGTTTAAACCGATGACTTTTTGAGAAATTGTTAAGACATTGGGTGCATGTAAACTTTAACCTAAAATTAACTACATACTCGATCATTAATTATTATTAACAATTCGAATTATCCACAAGAACTATAACCCATACGGCTGCAAGTCCTATTCTATTAAAAACTTTAAATTTTAATTGCAATACACCCTATGTCTTTCGAATAAAACAATAATGGTACAAATGTCATAATTTATCTGATTCAATGTCTGGGTTTTATTGGATTGATTGATGTATTAATCAAAATCTCACTGCCCTATCTTAAACTAATACTATAAACTGTGCACTTTTTCGGTTCATCTCAATGCTAGAGAACAAATGAAACCAACGAGCATCTCTTTTGTAGCATCGAAAAAAACAGCGTCATTGTTACCTCCCTCAATCTTATTAAACCTTCTTTTTAATATCAACAGTGTTAGCTTTGTATTTTGTTTCGTTGCGGAGGTACTGAATCGAGTTTGGCTTTTTCTAATGATTAAGACTATAGGCCAAACTCTTCCACTGCCTTTTCTATTAAATCTGTCTCACCTGCAGTAGTTTTTTACTTTTGCCTTTCTTAAAAAATACTTGTTAGTGTACTTAACGCAAATCAATATCCTAAACATAATAACACTTCCAGATTCACAAGAGCATACACTAAACAACCACAAAACATTGATAATTAATAAAAATGCACACCAGGAATAAAAACCATCGATATGAAAATACAACTGCATAAAAACTGCATGGTTTTAACAAAGTAACGATTGTTAGTTCTATTACTCTCATTTTTTTACTTATTCCCATTATTTATTCTGTCCAGTTCTATTTTTGTATAATAATTTGTTCAATTATGTCTTTCATTATTATTCTTTCCAATATGTTTTTTAATCTACTATATGGTTATGACATTATTCTCAACATTCTTCTTTTATTGCTGTTATTTCGGCGATTCTTTTTATATAAATAATTTTACACCTCGCAACTAAAAAGAAAGAATACAAATGTCTCTTTATGTCATACATAGTTAATTCCAGTCAACTATAGGTGGTATCACCATATATGAACAGAAGTATGGGAAAAGTTGTACCAATGATGTGGTTGAAGACAAGCTTTTGCTATTATTATTGCGTTAGCTGGCTCATTAATCTTACCATGTACTCTAATTAATAATTCTATTAATGACAAGTGTAACGAGACTAAAATTCAAATTATAAGTACAGAAATACAATTCTTTTAAAAACATTCTAATTATTAACACGAAATGTTTGGCCTAAATAGAATATTTGATAAAAAAAACTAATCTGTTAGCTTGGACAAGCTGTATAAAACAGAATTGTGATTTTTAATAAAGTTTCTTATAAATTATAATTGAAACGCACACTAGTGGAAAGACATGACAAGCTAACGTTTCAGATCTAAAGAATAAATAAAAATTACGAATTCAAAAAAATAATTACGAAAATTCAATAAATGGTGAGAAATCTTGTAGTTCCTCTACAAAACTAAGATTTGGAAAACCGCCAGTTAAGACACCTAACTGAAAAGAAGATGAAATACATAAAACAATTAAAAAATTA
This sequence comes from Sinelater perroti, assembly GCA_036346155.1. Classification (NCBI taxonomy): domain Eukaryota; kingdom Metazoa; phylum Arthropoda; class Insecta; order Coleoptera; family Elateridae; genus Sinelater; species Sinelater perroti. The sequence continues at coordinate 17,891,599 of JARFIY010000046.1, forward strand.
AATTTTATAGCAAAATAAATTAGTCAAAAATTATTTTGTAGACATAAAAACCAAAGAAAGAATGTACTACAACTTAAAAGAATAAAACACATAAAAGAAGAAACAATAAATTTAAATAAAGTACATACGAGATTATAAAGAATTAACGTCTGAAAATTACCAAAATAGTTTGTTGGCACCTAGAAAACTAGGTAATAAATAATTAAATTACAAATTAAATAACATTTTAAATACAAGTTAAAATTAAAAAGAAAGAATTGCTAATAAAGAGAACACAGGTATTTTTTGAGTTCAGAAAAAATTCAGTAAATAAATAAATTAAAGTCTGATAGATTAAGACAAAACGAAAATTTTAAAAATCACTTAAAGATGAAGGAGAAAGAACAACACATAAATGAATTAAAAAAAAGATGAACATAATTATTATTAATAAGGTAGAACATTAATGTTTAAAATGAATGTTAATGGGACATTAATTTAAAAAAATGGGCGAAACGACCGTTAACGCTAGGCTTATAAATGCGCCCAAGTATAATTAATTACAATAAAAAATGTCACTGCCGCTACCATACAAACTTTCAAAGAGAATCTACAATACGTTGCGCCGCTGGCATTCTATTACTACAAGCACAGTTTACAAGGTGCGTTCTTTATTAAATAAAAGATGTCTACGAATAAATGGCGAAACAAGGCGAGGGAGAACTTAAGGTAAACAAGGCTTCGCTCTCGTTGCTACAAAAAAATCTAAAAAAATATACAGCCGCGTGTACTTCAGCATCTGTAAAAACAGAATGGTTCTACGGAGCCTTCTTAGTATCGTCTGAACGCTGGCTTATTTGTGGGGTGAACGTGGAGAACAAATTACGAATTAACGCCGGGAATCCTCTTTGATTTACAGCTGAAAGACAACATCTTACATACATTAGCGGCGTTGGAATACGAAAGCATTCTTGTGACTTATTATACGAGAGGTCTCATTGTTTATATTTTATAAAGCAGTTATGGTCACTTGAACTGAAAAATTTGTAATAAAAGATTACAGTTAAATCTTTCAAATTTTCTCTTCAATAAAGAAATTGCAAAAATTGAAAAATTAAATAAGCGACTAACCGAAAAACCTCAAGGAAATTTGATTTGCTTTATAATGATGCTTATTTAGATTATAACAAAAAATACTTGACATTATTTTTCAAAAAATATTAGACTTCAAACAATATACAATTAACTTCACTAACAGACAGTTGAACACAATATTTAAATGATAGAGCAAGAGATAAATATCGATATCATCAAATCAAAACACTTGTGGCTCTAGAAGTGTCAAAACAGACCAATGTAAACAGTCTATTTGTAACAGTTTGGGCAACTATAACACACATGTCTTCTGTAATATCATAAAAGACACCTATAGAAATTATTGCGTAGTTTGGTTATAAGAGGACGCAAACATACAAGAAGTTCAGAGAGTTTAACCACTATATTTCGCTTCTCTTATGATATTGAGATCTATGATAGAGACCTGAAGGTGATCGCCGAAAGATACATCAAGTGGAAAATTGTGAAGCTCTGATTAGAAGGAGTGGTGGCTAAAAAAATCCGCATTGCAACAGTTTCAAAATAACCTAAATTAGCAATTGTTGCTTCAAGCAGAGCTAAATGTTCGTGAGAAACATTACAACACGAAGAATACTCTAAATGTTCCACATTGATAAGGAGAAAGTTAATGTAAAGCTCGAGTATTATTTGATTCTTTATATTTTTGCTTGGAAATAGATTTTATAATTCTTTTTACTTTCCGAATTCACAACAACAACCTTATATTAAAAGCACCAAAATGCAAAAGAGGGCACTCCGTCGATTTTATCCTCACGCCCAGTATTCAGCCATTACGTTAATTTTGCCTTTCTTATAAATCTCAACAATTACCATTTCAAATCAAACCGCACCTCTAGCAAATTTCAAAGGGCCTCTGGAAATTCCAATGCGAAAAAGCAACATCAGTGCTTTGAGCCGGCAAATTATGCACTGCGAGGCTAAAGCCAGGCTTAAATCCAAAAATAATGGGGCCGCCATAAAGTATTTAAATGCACGGAATAGCTCCTCGCAAGAATTTTCCGTCTACAAGCAGCCCCTTTGATGTCGCTAATTAGAAAATTATTTAAATTCCGCCGGTCTTCTTCTGATAATTACGCGTTTCGCGGATTTCGGCTTCGCGACGTCCTGGGAAACGCAGGGTGCGCGGAACGAGACGCTTCATCTCGCACCCCGTCTAGGGCTGGCGCTGTCGCGATCTGTTTCTACATATTTAAATCTATACAGGGGAAGTAACGTCCCATTAAAATTAAATATGAAAGCCCGCACGTAGTGCTCCAAACCTCAAGCACGTGCGCTATGAATACAAAATGGATATTCTCAAGATGCGCCCGCTTATGCATTCAGCATGCAGTGGCCCAAAGTGCAGCGCTGCACTAAACCGATGCGCCTGTGAGACACTACAAAAGTGACAAGTTACAGGAACGAGAATGGAAAACCATAGACGTAACTGGAATAACCATGCAAAAGTCGCGTTTCGCGACTTTTAAAGATGCACTTATTTGTGGTTATTTCACCTAAGCATATAAACGGATGTTGGCCACTCTAGTCTTTTTTAGAATCTTAAAAATATTACACCTCAAATTGGTATATAAATTATGAGTTGGTTTATCTATTAGAACATTTTCTTTTTTCTGTCCTGCCATTTAATAATACCGTAGGACCATTACGTTATTCGATAAAATATAGTAAGCAATGTTCTCCAAGAGTACTACGAAGAAGATCTTGAAGAGAACTGTCACGTAACAGTAAGATATTTAACATTGCTATACCAAAAAATGCAATCATCAACATATTTTCAAATATGTTATATATACTAAAGTGGCATTCATATTATAGTAAATTATGCGATGAGAATCAGTTTAAGACAATTTTGAACAAATTCTAAACAAGAACAACAATTGTTACAACTAATGAGATTCACAGATAACATTTTGCCAATTTAACCAAACCTTCACTTACTTCATTTAAACTTTAATAAATAAAATTGTTTTATGGTATACCACATGCTTTAGCGAATAAGTATTCAGACATTAACTGGTAACTATAGAAGGCACGCTTGGAAATTCTGCTACTTAGGCTTTGCCGTTCATAACTGTCTACCATTTTCCACTTTGGCCACATTTGGTGTTTTCCTTGGGTGTGTTTTTGAACTCTAGGAGAAGGTTTTTCATTTTGGGATACAAATGGAATTGATATTAAATTGTTTGCGGTTTTATACATTTTCATAAATATACAGTAAGGACCGATCATTATATTTCTCCCAAATTGTGATTACTCACCTTCCCAATACACTATAGGATATCCTTCGGAAATCAGCAGTCATACAAAGGTAGATATTTATGTTTTGATTGAATTAAATTATATCTAGACTTAAACTTAAATTATGAGAAAAACACTCGTATAAGTTATTTTTGATCAAGTGGGGACAGGAGTAGCAACATTCGTGGATCTAGGAAGATCTTGAGGTGGTAGTACCCGTTAGTTACTACAAAATTCTCTGTATTGGAAGAGATTCTAATACACTCGCTAAATTTCCTCCTTATCGTTGGGCTCATTCGAACAGTACATGTCATTGGCGTTTTCTTAGAAATGAGGGCCATTCAAAGGAAAAAAACTGCATTACTTTTACTTTAAATGATTAGTTAATAATATCTGATGCCACCATTTGCATGGTGAAGCTGTGACTTCAGCTATTTTATCACTGCAATTTTCATTAGTCTTTTCTATCGGAAGTGCTACATGCATGACTATTTTTTAATCATACATAGTGCACTTAGTTTTGCAACAATTTGGTTATTCCAGACTGATTGCATAAAATAGTAAAAGTAAGTAAACGTAAGGACAAAAATTACAAAATACAGCACAAAGCATTATAATCGGCACTGTTATGTTATATTTGCTCGGCACCTCTACCGTATTGCTAAAATCAGGATGACTGATATATTTACTGCAAAGTGAACGTCCTGTTTCTACGGAAATAACCATAAATTTTAAATAATCACAGGCTTATCTTCTTTCACAGAAGAAACTCTTGCACCACAAAGAGGCAAATCAAATCTAAGAAAATATTCCTGATGACAACTCTTGGCAATATTTCAACGAATGGCTTACCTAATGGGCACAAAAATGTCGGTGAATTAATTCGAAATTGCTGAAGAGTCGTTGTCAAGTTAAACAAAAATGTAGAGATATTTAACCGAACGAAAGGTAGAAGGAAATGCTTTGGAATCATCGCGTACTGCACCTATAAAGCCTATAAGGACCAGATTGTTTTCTATCAATTGTTTGAATGCCAACGCAAAAAATTTCTAGTACTACTATTTTGCCTTTTATCCCCAATTTTAGTTAATTAAACCTCAAAGTTTTGTACCCTGGGGTGAACGTCTCGTCATGAAGTCGTTAGCGCCTAAACATTACAAAAAAAACAAACAAATAACATTCTCTAAAACACATAACCGCTAATCCTAGAAAAATAACTCGTACTATAAGGATCGTTGACAACTCAAACGAAAAATACATTCTTTTATTACTGATTAATGATTTAAACATTTTTTACGCAAGCTATAGTATAATAGTTATCCTAAAATACTTATTATGCACTTTAGACCTAATTGAGGTAAAATAACATATTCAATGATATTTACTACACGTTTCTTTGAGGCAGCCATACAAATGTAAAAGTGTGATTTATTCTTAAGAGCGACTATTCAATGAAATTTATAGAGGGTGTATCCGGAGAAATCTGGAAAACAAATTTAAAGCGCGCAAAAAAATTATTCAATAATAAAAGCAAGCAACGTTTTAAATATATATTAAATGGGAGCGTTAAATTAAGTTTTGCTAGTAAAAAGGGCTAAAAGATATACCTATTGTATCAAAGGAAATTTACAACAAAACAGTTGTCTTATGCATATTATTAAAGCGCCAAAGAAAAACACGCTGTGAATCGAAGAAGCAACCGATTTGAATGGTTGAGGGCTTTTTAGATTTGTCTTGAAAAGACGAAGTACGAGTTATAGTTTTGAATGTGAACTGAATTAACCGTGGTCAGATAATAGCACAAAAATGGTCATCTTTTGACCAAAAATGGTAATGCGAGGGAAGCGCATGCAAAATGGCGCCAAGCGCAAGTTAATAAATTATTTGACTTTAAATAGGACGCATTTTGCGTCATACCGCGTTCATTGTCTATTAAAATGCAAAACCTAATAGGCTATTCTAGGTAGCCAGAAGTGGATTGCCGTTTTTACAGGTGCCTAAATCAACTGTAAATTATATTATTATAAAATGGAAACGTCTGGAATGTAAAAAAGTCATGAAACAAAGTAAAACTTAATAATCGTAGCGGTCAAACTCTAAAAAGGCTGCGCTTGATGGCAACAGCCGGCGTCGTGGCTAGCACCAAGACTGGTGGTAACTGAAAAACATAAATTTTTATGACCAAAGTTTGCTAGCAGAGGCATCATAATTCCTGTGACCAAAAGAAGAACTGTTGAGATAAACCTTGATATTCTTGAAAACTTTTAACTTTTTGGCAGCAGTTCGATTAAGAACCAGATTACGCGCCAAACTACGATCTTAAGTGGCTGGTCTTACTACATCTTTAATCGGATTTTCTCAGGCAAGTATAGGCCACATATATACAACAATAAGTGTCTTTTGGTCATACTGTGTATGTTACTGTAATTCTCTAGGTTTCTTAAAAAACGCAAAGTTTAAAAAATATGTTCGAAACTCCTTACTTTATACGTAACTAATAATACCAAACAAAAGAACCAATTAAAAGACAATAAATAAACAACACTAAAATGCTAACAATAAAAAAATGTAGGAACTGTAAGAGACGATTAAAAACAGAACATTTTGTTTATGTAGAAGTAAAAAACAAACTATGAAAATAATTGTGCAACTTTTAACATAAATGCATTGGTAAATCAAATCATAGCAGAAGCAAAACTATAATTACTGTGTGTCCAATGTTCTTATAGCATAAACTATACTGTAATAAATATGATATTTGATGTGCATTTTGAAAACATTCTTCAATAGATTAGGGGAAACTATGAAAATGTTCTTCAAATAAAATGTTCCTATCTTGCGTTGTAGGGGAAAGACTATCCTAATTTTTACTATGAAAAAAATATTAATACGCTGTCACAAAATAATTATTACAATTAAAGCATAATTTTAGGTTACATATAATAATTTGCTAGATCTTAGACGTATCTCCACCCCTCATTACCAGATTGTCTTTATTTTTAATTTTATATTATAACTCAGCATAATTATGTGTTAAAATAGATTGCAGTAGGTATAATTTCTAGTGCAACTACAATTCTAAATTAACTTCTTTAAAAGTGTGATATGTACTAATTAAAGGCGTTACGAGAGCTTTAATGATCTAACAAAAGCTTGATGTTGCAATTACATATTTATAGGAATAACAAATACAAATAACTTTTGTAACGACGATACCTGGTTTGAGGATAAAATAAGCACCACGTTGGTTCAGAAATGTAACCGAAATCACATTTTAGCATCATTTGGAAATAAAACGTAAACTTGAAATGATGCAACAAAAAAATCTGAGGAATAACTGTTTAAATCTTTATCTTTTTGGCGCGATATCCTTTTATATAAAAATCGCAAAATAGTAGATTCCAGCAGTAACATAGTCGTTGGACTACCCAGAGATAGGATTTACATAATTTAACATTTAAAAAATTAGAAATAATCCTAGACATTTAGTTTTTAGTAAGCAACATAGGATATGCAAGCATATCTCGTTGGATTAAATTATGAGATATATCCCAATTCCATCATTGCACAGACGTGGAAACTACCCAAAGACAGGACATCAAGCTTACCAAAATTAAACGTCCAATAAATTTTTTGTAGATTGTACCTGAGTGAAAAATTGTAATAAAACCAGTTGTGAGAACCTTATTTATGGAGTCATTAATGGTGTCGAACAACTTTCCCACATATCATGTTTTATAACAAATCTCAAAAGGCATTCAATCGGGGCTAGAGAGCTGACGTTTTTCACGCACGTCTCTGTTATTCCGGGAAAATTAAGAATCTTGGGAAGTTTACTCCTAAAGAGCACAAGAAAGGTTCACTATAGCATATAACCCCCTCTGCAACAACAGATTTTTCTTAGTTTCAAGAGTTTAAACATGAACAACAATCTCTTCGAGATAAACTCCGAATTGTACGTCCTAATTCTGCTGCAAAAGGGCAACTTTAGATGTTGAAGTAAATACTCGCAAAAAGGAAAATGAGCATTTTTAAAAATAATTTAGATTATAATTACATCACATTTACATTGTAGTCCAAACTTCACTCCATGTGATTTATTATCCCCCAAAAACAAAGCCAGAAGTAAATTTTTAGTTGGATAATCAATCAGCCATTGCATTATGGTATAGTCATAAAGCTGTTGCATCGTACTATTGATCTTTTTATCCTACCATTACATTTGTAAAGCGTCTAACAAACGGGGTTACTAAACTTTAATTTTAACTCATCCCCAAGATGCCACAAGTAGCCATAGTTTGTTTATTAACTGGACTGGATCCATGAACGAGTTATGAGAAACTTAAACACCAATAAAACAGTAACTAAATAAATAGTACGCAAATTTACAGTCAATAATATTAAAACAATACGCTCTTCGACAAAACATATACAATTTATTTCCCATCGGATTCGTATAGGTCGCGACATTTTTGGCCCACCCTGTAAGCAATTTGATTTCCGCGGCAATAAAGATGAATTATTCATCAACTCCACTCCGCTAGCCATTTGTTACACCACAAGATGAATATAAAGGCAACAATGCAATACGTTTAGTCGCCCTTTTGTTGCCAGCACAATCTAATCGCATCAATTTGGGCTGCTTGTTCCGAGCTGCTTTAAATGACAATTATGCACCAGCTGCCAGCAGATCTGGGTGGAAAAACAAACAGGCCCTTCTCAAATGCAGGTTTCCATCGCGCGCGATCCGGCCCGCGCACAAAGACAATTACTGGATGCAAGGCAGATAACTGAAAACAAACCCCGAGCTGGAGATGAACCAGCAGATACCAGCATGCGAGCGCCGTGGTTGTGTAAGATATTTGTGCGTTCACATGCTTACAAACCGGCCCATCTTTTATTTCGTGTTAATTTGATACGGCGGCCGCTTGTGCAAGCCCGCGTTGCGGAGCCGGCACTTGAAATCAACTTACGGCCAAAAAAGTAGATATTAGATTACAGCGTAAACTACACTTCAGCCAGGCCATAATTCATCTAGAAGTTTGTGTATAGAATCATTCTTAAACCAAAAGTAATGTTCTTTAAAGGAAATGTCAAAACAGGGTAATTAATTTATTGACCAAATCATTCATTGCTGTGTAAGATGCTTCTAAAAATTAATAAAATTTATTTACTAACAATTGTGACCTTAGAAAAGGATCCCAAATAATTACTGGCTGCATAGATTCTGAGTTATCAATCCAAAGATGAGTTATCAGTAATTTCCTCCATAGTCTCCAGCCTTGTTCTTAGTCTTAGTTGCTTCTATTTATGACGCTATCCAACAATTTTTCGTTACGTTTAATCTTTTCTGTAAGGAGTTTGTTTTTCCCAAATTGGCTAAATAAGAATTCATGAGTGCCCAAATCTGCTTTTTTTGCTCTGCTCGTAACATTTTAATAGTTGCTTTTTTCTTCTTCTTTGGCTTTTTCCCATTATATGTTTGCGGTTCTCAACTGCCAATCTCTTTCTGTTCTTTCTACTTCGTCATGTTTTTGGTCTACTCTTCTCTATTACTCTCTTTGGACCATATTTTTTTATTTATGTCCTTAGATGTTCTTTTATGTGTCTTCTGTTGGTTTTTCATTTCTGCGTATCTTATTTTGTTAGTTATCGGCCACAGTTCTCTACAATAATCTTAAATATCATTTTCTTTGAATGTTTAATACAAATCCATAAAGGGCTTTTGTTGCTCTTTTTTCCTTTTATTACTGTGTTACCTAAATTCGCATTTATTTTACTAGTATATGATGTAATTGAGTCTAAGACTTGTATTTAGCATAATCTTTTATTTTTCTTCCCTATGATTATTTTCCAATGCACATGTATGTTGTCATACTTCTTTTACAGTTTTCGTAGCTTGTTTATTATATATTCCTCATCTTGTGCCACAATTAACTGGTCATCGGCAAACACAAGTAAACTACATTTGCTATATGTGTGCAGCCTTTTCTCAACCTCCTGAATATCTCTATTTAGGTTGCTACTTTATTTGTAAGCTTAATTTATTCTTTTGTGTTTTGGTACGTTTCTGTTTGATTTCTAGTGCGTCATTCGTTGCTGTATGTATAGTAGTTTTTATGTACCGTAGATTTCATTTGCACCCTCTCTTCTATCACTCTCTCATTATATTAAATTTATATTTATTTATTGTTTTTAAACTTTCTTGTCCGAGGGGCTCAATTTTGTACGTTACGTCTTGCAATTCTTTAATCTTACCTTTGTGCATTCTTGTTGCTCTTTAGTTGTAGTGTTTGATATGTCTGATCCGCGCTTCGGCTGTTTATACATCCTTCTAATTTTTATTTTCGTCTCTCAGTATTTCATAACAAATCAATAATTGATCTGAACCTGTTTTTTGGATATATCCGTGTGTACTTGTAAATTTCTTAATGTTTAAAAAATATTGGCTAATCATCATTCTACTTTCTCCATACAGGGAGAGCAGTTGCCACCTATTGTAATTCATCGCTTCTTCATACCTTCTATTCTTGCAACATTTTTTCACTTACACCCCTACTGTTCTTCGAGACTATCAAAAAATTCTTCTTTTTTATCATACATATAATTGTCATGTGTTATCCTTGTAGTTTTGTTTAATTTTTAACAGCCGTTTGTTGACCTTTTTCCAAGAATATAGCTCATTTATCCATAATTATTTAAATGAGTATTAAGTCTGCTTTTTGCTTTTTCACTCGTTCCTGGCTGTGCCCTTTTTCTTAATTTATGTCAGTGCTACAACATCAAGACTTAACTTTTTTTGTTATTACTTTTTTCTTTTTCGTATCGAACCCTTGTACATTCTGCGTCCCTATCTTTAGTGTATTTATTATTAATTTACCGTTATGTTCTCTCATATGTTTGTAATTGAGATTCAAGACTGATCCTGAGAACTCTAAGCAAAATTGCCCCTCCTCATATTCAATGGGGTTCTATCTACGGGTGATTAGATTCAGTGTTTTTTATCTTGTTACATTTTAATCTTAAGCCTTAAAATTTTATACATGTTAGGCTGCTAAAACCGAACACTATGACCCCCGCACTTTGGAGCACCTTGTAGTTCAGCCGCCCAATGTAGGCCAGATAGTATTAGTTATGCTTCTTTAGTTATTGGGTAAAACCCCACCCGTCTTTAGAGCGACTAACCGCTTTTTCCTCGTAATCCTGCGCCGAGACGTTTACATAAAACTATCGACCAAACCAACTATTCTTCACTCTTTTTCACCCTGACTTGGGATAGGTTTTAGTGGTTGGCTGGTTTCTTAATTAAAATGTGGTAAGGTAGAAACAACTTGTTTTAACTGCTAATCAGGTTTTACTCCCATTATTTCTTCTATCGGATATCATTTTGCTTTGGCCAATCTTTAACTTAAGCAATTACCTAATTTACCATAAGTACTTTTGTTTTATCTTCCCTAACTTTATTTGCGTAAATTTTATTTTATTTCTTTTGGAATTTTACCTAATGTATCTTAAATTGCGTAGAGGCTAATCAACTGCAAAATATTCTGAATCAAATTTGCTGGTAAGTCCCATTTAGTACACATAAAACTTTATAAACTTCATTAAGACTTTATCCATAATCTCACGATATTTTTATAAACTCTAGTAGTGCTTACATTGCATTTTGAAAGATGGATAAAGCGTTCTTTAATTTATATTCTGGTGTTTTTACTTATTTAAATATTTGGTATGCTTCCACGGTTGTTACCGTCACTGAAATTTATTACTTACACAGTGTCTGTTCTATAAAGAACATTTCATAGCTTATGATTCAAAAGTCAAATATGTCATTTCCTTGTAACGATAGGGTTAAACAAACACATTAAACATGTGCTTTATTATCACGATCCCCTTACAAGTCGAAATTCAAGCAGCTGTACTAGGTATTGCACAATAATTCATGCCACTTGTAAATAATATGAATAGTAAGCTACCCTTGCAGCGTACGGATAATGTTACCTTCAGGCAAATAAAAATTAAATATCTATTATCTCGCTGCAGCTGTCATTCTAGCTGAACAAAATAGCTTGTAACGCCATTGACCGTTACAGATCAGTAATTTACACATTTTACAACAAATTTTCAACTTCAGTTAAATTAATTAAAGAAGATCAAATCCCATTTAGACGTTGGGGCACAAACTATTAATTACTGTTTCTATTATACTCAATAAATACACGTATGACCAGTTTCGCTTAGAATCATTCTAAAATAAAAGCAGATTCTACTAACTGATTTTTCCAGCCGTTCCTTAATAAAAAAACGCCGAAAACATGCTGCTTCTGTCAAAGCGACAAATACACAATTTTATTTGCTTATTTATACCGAGCGCTCGAAAGAATGCGAACACGTTACCGATAAACGTGTTGAAATCTGAGAACCCACCTATGCAAAATTCATTGAATCATCACATTTTTATGGATTTGGTGCTGAAACCGTGGTAGTTCTATAGGCAATATTGTCTTTATAATAAATCTGTGACGAATTGTTAAGTTATAAATTTTCTATAATTTTGAAATGCATACCAGACATTGTATAGTAATTTTTAAATGTTCGACCAGAAAACAGTAAAGTTCTTAAATTGCATTTGCGGGTTGAAAGGATCAAGGCACATGAATGGCAAGTGAAAGAAGGCTTAAAACGGCACATTAGTTCCGCCATTATACTGGAGCAACATCTTAAAGAGACGTTTGCGTTCAAATTCGCTCCTGCAAAACAAAGCTCAAAGCTGCGAACTCTGCGAGATGCACGTCAAAGCCGCTTCCGAACGAACGGGTTGAAATTTCGCAATTGCGCCCTCAGGGGCGGCGGTCTGCGGGCCGAAGAAACAATGGGCAACACAGCGATTGTGAAACTTAATTGCAGGGCATGCACGCGCGGGCCTGCCCCGAGCCGTTCCGGATAATCCAATATTTAAGCGCGCTTTCTTTCGGCGCTTCCGTGCCTTCTGAAAAAGCTCCGGCAGTAAATTTCGTTAAACTTTAATTCCGGCAGTGAAGCGGCCGTTAATTGAAACCTGCAATGCCAGATGTAATTTCTCAAACTTAAAAGTGAGCGGGCTGGGGCGGCTCTCGTCGGGGCCGGCCTCGCTAGCAGAAAACATTTTAAATGAAGCTCCGTGCAAATACAAAATTTTAATATTGCTGTTTTCAAGACAGAGATCGCTCGCAGCTTGTATACGATCGTACACAAAAAATAAATTTAAAATACTGAGAACAAACTATGTAAATATAAAGTATAAGGAATATTCTAATAAGTGCAATAAAATTCTTAAAGTCAAGTGACATTTGTATTTACTTGTGCTTGATATGACAACATGAAATATATACATGATTGCTTAACACGTGAAAGTTACGAAGAATAACGTTTTGTTTTTTATTAACTATTTGTATACGATTTTATTAGTTTTATAGTCTAATGTAATGTTAAAAGCAATTTACTTCTGGAGCATCACTTGTAAAATTAACTCAAAGAATAAATCAAAAATGTTATAAATAATAATTTATTACAACTGAAATGTTTTTCCCTGCACTTTTCTTTTATACTTATTGTTAGATGAGAAACTTTCTGTTATCAGTGTCCAGTAGTAATCGTCAAGCATTTCGCTATTCCACTTCCCTTGGTATCGTTTCTCAATAATAGCACTGTCTTTCTTAATGGAACCGTTATCCATATTTATCACTAAATATCTTCATGCTCATGCTACAACCTGATAACTCCCACGAAGTTCACCGACCACGTCTTTATAATTTTCAGATTTTTTACTTCTTAAAAAGTTTCGTGTTTCTGATTTGAGTTCCAAGCAGTCCGTTCTCAGGGCTCAGGACCTCTTCAAATGCTACATCTTGCATTAAAAGATTAATTTAGAGTCTTACAAAAATACCCTCCGAGTTTTGCGTTTCCTAAGCCAAGAAATTTTTTCTTAAAATATTAAAATTCAAGTCCTCATTTATTCATTGCTTTGGCAAAATTTTTCACCCGGGCTAATTTTATATGCAACCGCGGTAAAAAAATTCACGTCTAACGAGAGCTACGTGAATTGTCTTTTTAACAAGGAATATGCTGTTTTTCTGTTGGCCATTGTTTAATCATAACAAGAGTTTTTTGCCCGGCTATTCCACTTACAAATCAAACAGCAATGCTTCGTGTATGCAAGTTGGAAACAAACTGAAATTGTTATAACTTTTAAATCGGCACTAACATAGCATTTATTTTTATAAGATTCGTTCATGTCAACAGCGTATCCAATAGAAACTGAGGGTGAATATCTCATATGTGTAAAAACAGCTTTTAGGCTCAGTTTTGAAGAATTGATAAACGAAGGCCATTTTGTATATTGTGTTTATAAGCCAATACAAAAATCAACTCGGCAATGTTATTGCAAAAAGAAAAATCTTCTTTAGTTGAGAAGTATTGCAATAACTCTTTTTCGTAATCTCGGTATACTGAGATACGCATATCAGGAGATAACAACTTCCATCCTTTTTATTGATCCTAGTATGTCTTCTTGTGTTTTTGATAAGCGTTAATCTTATAACAGATCATTTAGTTCCATTTGGGTTATTACATGAGGTTTCTCATTACCGGTAGTTGGTTCTTACATTTTTGTATCATCCCGTGCTTTTGTTAAACCAGCTGGATATCTTGAAACGGAATAAAGTACTGCTTGAGTATCAGAAGGCAAATTGGGATACCAAAGATATTGGTGCAGCAAAAGTAATAATCCATGATATGATCCCTTTGTTCTTGCCATATCACAAAAACTTCAAATGACAGTATTCTTCCCATTCAATCAACTTCTTTGGATAACTGCACGAAGTGCACAGGAATTTTTGATAGTCTAGGATTTGCCTTGGTTTTTAATTTTAATGCTAAAGTAATAGTAGTACGTTTTTCTGTTATCTGTGTAATATTTTGCCTTAACTGCTGAATTATTAATTCTTCACAAATATAACAAAATCTATTTATATCATTTATACACTTGCATTGAAAATATTAAACGTGAATATTAACAGATGACTACAAACCGACCTATATGATTTAAATAGTCCTTCTTTGCTTTCCTATATAATCGCATATTTACGAATTTCTAAAATGTGATTGGTTTAAAAAGAAAAAATACGTTGCGTCGTAAGAAACATATCAAGTCTTGTACAGACCTATTTAAGCAGGTCAACTAAAACCAGATTTTTTAATATGATATGTGTGCAATAAAATAAAAAACATTTTTCTGGACATTCTAACGTGATGGAATAATAGTAAAAATATTTTTAGAATTGGTATAGAAAAGTGCATCCCTTACACGTAACAGATTTTAGAAAAAAGTCTTTACTTCCCAATGTTATTTTAAAAGTTATTAAAATCTTTGCTTAATTGGAAAGATACTTTGTGCTCTTTCACCAATTTATGATCAGCCGTGTATTATAGAAATGTAAAGCCAGTGACTTACGTTAATTACACATGTCTGCACTAAATTTTAATTTGCTTAGTAACAAATCTACTTAACTAATTTTTGGTTAGTGATTTCAAATCCGAAATTTGTTTTGAAATACAGTTAGCCGATTCTCAGCAAAATAATTTTAGTTTGTACACTGTGTTTTTAATTAAATTCAAAATTAAAAATAAAATACTATTTGATATTTAAAGATAGGTAAAGTAATAGATGAGACGTTGTAAAATATATTTACATTCCTTATTGCAAAGATACTAAAAGTATATTAAATCAGCATTAGTAGAATCAAATTGAGAAACAGAATCATATTACCACATGCACATTTGAAAATTTAACGCAAAATAAAACAAATAAATCGAATAAGTGTTTGAATAAGTAGGAGAAAAATGAAAACAACGGGCATTTGTGTTTTACTTGTGTTTACAAAAGCCATAATCAATGTCTTCCTCACAACAATATAAGAAAGCAAAGCGGTCCCACCTTAATGATGCTTCAAAGTTTTGTGTAGTTTGTGATTAATTTGTTATCATGAAATATCTCATTTGGTCAAAGCAAAACATCTTATGACGTGCTTCTTACATCAAAGACTTTTCGCTAAGCGTATCAACTTTATTTTAAAAGGTATTCATTAAGAACGATTCAAAGAAATGGTACCTTACTGGAGCTTGTCGAAGTTGCTACATAGCTGTAGTAAATTGGTTTAATAATATCAAAAGTGCTACATTAAGACTCACTCAACCTGTTCTCTGGATTGAACCACAAATTTGTTCGGGCTATCCAACTGTGTCGCAGTGGTACTTCTTAATGAAAAGCGAAAGGTAAGTGTGTTAGATGAGTTCAAATGTCAATAAATAAGATTCATCCTTTTCAGAATAATACTCTCTATGATGCATCGCACCATAAGTAAACTAAAGACAAACGGACCAAAAGACGAAAGACGACGATCACAGAGACCCGTAATCTACTGTACTTCCGTTGATGACTTGTTTACTAATCATACTGACCACTAATAATGGCGATTATATTTGGACTCGAATCTTAACTCGTTTAAATGTGTTGTGTTACACAATGGAGAAGAGAGAATTAGCATCAATAATTGCATACTCGCCTGAAACGTACGATCATCATCATCATCTGCCCAATTCAGTCCTTTGTTGGACGTAGGCCTCTCCAAGCATCTTCCATTGGTCCCTGTTTTTCGACTTCTGCATCCAATTGTAATCTGCTATTCTTTTGATGTCGTCAGTCCACCTGAGGGGCCTGCCTCATGCCTTTGCCTATTCTTGGTCTCCACTGCAGCATGCTCTTCGTCCATCTTTTATCTTCTAGTCTGGCAATATGTCCGGCCCACTGCCATTTCCCTTTAAATATATGTTCTATTACATCTTTTACTTTTGTTTTATTTCGAATCCATATATTTGTCATCCTATCTCTTAGACTGATTCCCAGCATTGCCCGCGAGCATTCCTCTCTGCGCTACCCTCAGTTTTTGCGTATTTTTTATCGTTAACGTCCATGTCTCTGCTGCGTAGGTTAAAACAGGGAGTATATTCTGGTTGTATAACTTAGTCTTTAGTGTTTGGTCTATGTTACTTTTAAAACGTGCGATGCAGCGTCGCAAATCTTCAATCTCATCGACTTAACTTTTACTAGTGTATTTGTCGTTTGTGGAATCAAACCATCCTACCTTTCAATACTCTCTTTGCACTTTTCAACTCCGAGCCAAGCTTTTACACTATGTCAATCAACAGATGAGAATACGATAATTGAAGCTGAGCGTATGGTGATGGTCACTAAAAAAATCACGCCTGATCTTTAATATCCGTCTTGGTAGTGAACAAATCGGTCAATGGCTTTAAGTTTATGCGATCCAAGTTTTCTAGGCTTTCTCTAGACAAATTACATGTGGGCATTTTAAACGGGCCGGAGGTTAGACCTTTATTCAAAGACAATAACTTTAAGTTTGACGAAAAAAGAGCGATCTTTGTGTAGCTTTTCGATTAGTTTGTGACAACTTTCTGGACCCCATCGATTTATAGATTACAAGGTAAAGGCAGTGCTTCAGGCACCCAAAGAAATCATGGCAAACATAAGCCTTAAAGTCCATATGTTATAATCTCACCTGGACGATTTTCCTTGCACATTGGCAGTGTAAGTGATCAAATAAGCGAACATTACCATAAAGTAATCAAGACGATTTGTACAAATTTTAAAGAACCAGCCACTAAGAGAACGCTTTTACACACTTTGGTGCTAACGGTTCACCTACTGCACATTCAAATAAATAAAAATTAGAAAACCTAACTACAATACCGTTGCAGTGCACCAATTGAAGTTTGCTTAGGTCTAACACAAGATGACTAAAGATTAAATGGAACACTGTTGACAATGTTACGGGATAGTTTCTGGCTTATGTAGTTTGACCGAAAAACATTATTTTTGTCATCGTCACAAAAATTCCTTAAACTTTCACTTTCAAGATCTTTAACTCACATTATCTTTAAAACGGCTAATTATTTAAAAAAAGAAGTGTGTTTTCTTTTTGTTGCTAAGATTTAATATTAATTAATTTTAGGCCGCTTAAAAGAAATGATTCTTACTTTGTAGACATGTCTTATTGATCAATACATTCTATCACGTTAAAGTAGTTAAAGGATGTTTTAAAAAACCATTCTACAATGTTCTTAAGAATTACTTATACCTAGTGTGTGGACAGCTTTAAGTAAAATTCTAGGCCTTCATCTCTGCAAGATTCGCGTCGTAAGTTTGCTGCTTGGGTGGCAGGGCAGATAGAAATTGGTCATGAGTTTGCCAAAACAACTGCACTAATTTTTATGGAGAATGCAACACCACTAAAAACAAATTATATTGCACTAAAGCAAATATTAAATTAAGCATACTATAATCAGAAAAATGTTAGAGTTTGAGAACAATATGGTTGTATCTGTCTAGAATTTGGTTATATCGTTTCTCAAATACAAAGTCTGGGAGAGGTAGTGACATTTTGTAAAAAATAGATATAAAGATGTTCTCAACTATTAATATTTGGCACATGTAACTTATACGGTGTAAGAATTTCTCGTCATTTACAAAGAGTACAGTAAAGTAAAGAACTTGAAATAGGACCTATTGTTGGCCTACATGAAAAAGATGCTTTTATACATTTGTAAAAACAGGAGTCTGCAACAGTACTCAGGGCAATGAAAAACATCATCTTCAGACGATTACAGCCGACAACGCAAGTTCAATTGCCTAGTACAACATTATTACAAGGTACCGATTCTCTATATGTTTCGTTCAACTCGTAATAAAACTATCAGCATGACAATATTTTTGCGACTACACTGACTTATCTGCACCAGCAATGAAGGTTACAAAGCGCAACGGAAAAGCGTATGTGGACATATGAGAGGCATAGAATCGTCGTTTCCGGTAATGCAGATTTTGTTTAAACTAAAACAATGCTCAGATAATAAGCTATAGATGCGGAGAGGAGCAAAGAAGACTGCATTAGTACGGTGTCTACAATGCCAACTATAGGTATTACGTATGGGAAGCTGTCAGTTATGATAGCATGCTACCTTTAATAAAGTAATTATCGATCACAAACAGATTTGAAATATCACCGAGCGAAAGTACATAAAGAGACCATTCATTTATAATTTGACTCAATGGCAAGAAAAATTGAGCCACAAGAGCCCGACGTGAGACCGCACATAATCGAAAAAATTTAAATCTTTATGGACAAATGTTTTGTAAATTTAATCATTTATTTGTCTTATACTATTAACTATATTTACAACACTACACTTGTTAATTTGCATTATTTCCTAGTACTACATGTTCAATAAGCATTAGTGTTTTATAAAGCTTACTTTAGAACGTACGAAAAATAAAAATTAAAGTTGCTGAATTTGAGGAATCAAATGTTTACAGAGATAGTGACTGTTTAGTATGTTTTCAACGGTGCAATCATTTGTTTTTATCGTCTTTATAAATGAAGGTTAATGAGGAAAGATAAGTAAAATTCAACTTTTATTTGACCTAAATAAAAAGCCACTGCTAAGTGCCAGAAATTAACAGAATATTTGGAAACAGTTACACAGATATACAGAAGAATTACAGAAATCCATAAATAGTTAAGTGACATTCATATAATAAAGCGTGATCCAAATTGAACTGTAGCGCACAGTTTGCGTTCTATAAATATTGAAAATTTGCATTTGTGCAGTTGATATCTAAATACATAGCGAAGTTTACGAAATACAGCAGTTGATGCTTATTTTTGCAAAGAACGCATTTAAAGAGATAAAGCTCATTAAACTGCTTTGTAAATTGCTAAAATTATCGCATCTACGGGTTTGTGTAGAAAGTGAGCTGGAGGAGTCATTCGTCCGTACTTCTTTGAGGATGAAGTTGGCATCGTTATTTCTATCAATAGTGTACGCTACCGAAAGATGCAATAAAAATTTTTTTTTCAATAAAACCAACAATGTAAACTTCAGTGCCGTGTAGTTTCAACAAGATGAAACTGACATTAAAGTTCAAATCGTTGGTTTTATTAACACGTCACATAGTACGTGAAACTCACTTTACTTCAAACCCAATTTCCTGGTCGCGTTATCTCTCGTAAAGAGATGGCCTCGATTGCTACTGCGGTCTTGAGATCTAACCCCATCTGACTTTTTTTCTGGGACTAATTGAAGGAAAAGGGTTTATGTCAACGAGCTTAAAGGGAACTTCGTGCAATTGCTGAAATAGTGCCTAATGTATGGGAAATTATTGCGGAAAACTTCACTAAGAGAATAATTGCATGTCAGCAGAGTCGTAGAGGGCATTTGGCCAACATCATATTTCATGCGCTTATACATCGATAGCAATAAAATTCGGATTTTCCCAATATTTTATGTTTTAATTCAGGAAAATAACATTCTAAAATTATGTTTACCTTAGAATAAAAAAAAATTGTAGCGAAGCAAAAATTCACACCGATCATAATTTTCCCGTATCAAAGTATTTGAGTATTCGGTTTTTTTTACCAGGCAAGATTACAGGAAATAGTTTCTCTGTCCTACATCCACCAAGATTGTCGAGTGTCGAATCTTACCTTTGACCGATTTAAAAATAACACAAATGGTCAGATTGCGGTTAGAGGTAGTAACGCGCACTTTTGTCTAATTAAGTTTGTCGTTGTATACATACTGCTAGATATATTTTCTTTGGCTATCACGGATATCACGTATATTAAAATGTACATGATGTTTAACAATTGTCTAAGAAAACTCATACCACCATGTTGGATGGAAAATCTAGAACAAAAAAGGCTAGTGCTACAATTTGGCCAAATGCATAATTACCTGGTAATCACAGATAATAAGGTGAGCAATGATAAATTACTATTGCTACAAGCTCGAGTACTGCGGAATGATTCGTACACGCATTTATATTATTTTGTTCGCTTAATTTCTGAGAACCGCGTGACTGCCTTAGCAGGTCCCGCTACTACATTTGGCTACGCCTAACCCCCACACCCCTCCTCCCACTTCGCATCCTTAAAAACATACCTCCAGCAGTAATTTAACATTGGTTGGATTATTACCTGTAATTACCATGTAATTATGCATTTAGCTAAATTATAGCATTAGCCTTTTTTGTTCCGCATCTTCCATCCAACATGAGGGTATGGGTTTCCTGAGACAATTGTCAAACAGCGTGTATATTGGTACATCGATTGTGCTTTATTTACAAGTCGCCACCCTAATACCCATAAATTTGTCGTCTAAAAAAGAGGAAAAATATATCGATAAAGAATTGAAATATTGAAAGCAAGTATAAATGTGATTACAACTTACAGCACTGAAAATGCACAGCAGCATTTTAAATTGCCGCTGGATCGGCTACTATATAAATTAAAAAGTGAAATAAACGGGATGGTTCCACAGAATTCCATCAAAGCACGAGCTGTCGATAAAGATGGCTGTGTAAACCGACAAGTGAATAAAGCGCCTCATTTATTTTCCCCGCCCGTTCGGCGTTAAGCCCCTATTAGCTATTCTGTTCTACATGGCACAGATAAACCGTCCGCTGGCGCTTCCCGGAATAAATTCGGCCGTCATAAATATATTCGATCGCCATGACGCGTACAACGGCAGAAAAACGCCGTGTGTTTGTACATCCCATTAAAGTGCAAATGTGTTAATGCAGCTAGTCCACTCACTGCGCCCCACTGCACTGCTGCCATTGCAGCCTGTTGGGTTTGGGCTTTCCGTCCAATCAACCGCTGATCCTCACTCGCGGGACCGTAATCCGGGAAGCCGAGCGGAAGCGAATCCTTCGGACAGATGCTATCAGAGGCTGATAAATAAAAAACGAGGAGCTAGCCAAAGCAATCAAAATGC
Source organism: Sinelater perroti (assembly GCA_036346155.1). Classification (NCBI taxonomy): domain Eukaryota; kingdom Metazoa; phylum Arthropoda; class Insecta; order Coleoptera; family Elateridae; genus Sinelater; species Sinelater perroti. The sequence goes on from JARFIY010000046.1 coordinate 17,912,845, forward strand.
ATAATGCCACGATCACTTGTTGAGCCTCCGCGGGGATAATTGAAATTTCAGCGCGAGCTAAAAATGGCCACATAATAAGATCGTTTCTGGGAGTTATAAGGGTCGATTTCGGATTGCGCGCGGCAGAAGTTTTTTGGCAGCCGCTCAACGGTCTTATCCTTCATCTGCAGGCGTACAATGGGGCCGTCGCGCGGCGTTCCCGGCATATCCATAAAGCCCAACTTCGTACCCCAATAACTTGCTTCATTCCAGAACTTGGATTTGTTCGACGGCCAAGTTTCGTCACGATAAAAACCAATAGGGTCCAAATAAGGCAGCGAGCCGCTTTGTGTAAGCTTAATGTCGCGGAGCCCGAGCACGCCGGAAATTATAAGAAACAGGGCCGCCAATCGGAAATTTGAGCGAAGAAGATAACGCTCCGCCCCACGCGGCTGTCTGTCATTATAAATTAAATTCAGACCTAGCACACAAAACGATTATTGAACTAGGTGTTTTCCTAATTGGACCCGGTTGTTGCGAGAGGAGCGAAAAGTTGTACAAAGCGAAAATACGCAATTAATAAATCATTACTGCAGCAGTGCAACTGCCTCGTTATATATATTAATAATTGGGGCTCATGCATGCATATGTATACACTAAATTCTGTTTTTTGTTAAATGTGTGTTTTACACCGGCAGTAAATAGTTGCTGAACTGTTTCATTGAAATTATATGTTGATAAACCCGTTTTGTGACAATTTAAAAATAATTCAATACAAAGAACGAGCAAAATATAATTTGCATCTATTTATAGGAAATTTAATATATTAAAGTTTTGTGAGGTACAAAATAATATCTATATTCCCAAATTTAGAGTTTAAAAAGATATGTTAAAATAAAAAAAGTCAGACATATTTGTTTTTCTAAAAGAGTGGTAATATTATACAAATATTAGCTCATTTATTTTTTAAGTAAAACAAGAAAAGTTTCACCTGCAATAAAATTCTAGTTCTTCATTTTATTTTCACTACAATTCTTGCTAGTGCCTTCAAGCAGACCGAACGTGCTGAGTTATCACAACGGCGGAGCCGCAGCCGTAGCCTTGCTTAAGGTCAGGCAAATTTATATATTTATTAATTTAATTTCGAAAACTCGTGTATATTTTTAAACGTTTTCATAATATTTAAAAGTGCGCATTATTAAGAATCCTATTACACTGCATGCGAACGATAAACACTCGGGATAGGGAACATGTTCCCTTCCACGAGTAACGCAGTACCTGGGACTCCACAATTTAACACTCAAGCCAATAATGGATTCGGACAAAACGGTAATTACTATAATCAGCCTATTGTGCAGTCATCAAACATACCAGGACAATCGTTTGTAAATGCACAAATGCGACTAATGTACCCCAACCGATCCTTGCGAATCGAGCACCTTTATTTACTAGGATTCAATCAACAGCCAAGTCAAATAGCACCTTAATTCACACCAACTTATAATCAATTTCCACCTGTACTATCAGCACAGCAGGTTAGTACAAATTATGATAATTCTGTTAGCCGCAATATAAACTATAAAACCACAGAAGATAACTTAGCATGTGATGATGAAACAATGAACTACAATGAAACACAAAATCAAACCAAACACGCCTGGCAAACAGTAAATAAAAGAAAAAGAGCAAAACGACAAAATTCTTCTGAAATTGATGCCCAAATAGAAACTGCTAATCAATTCTCACTTCTCTCTGAAAGCAATAACAACACGTCTAATACTTCAATTCCTCCAAAAAGAGAACCAAAACCTCCACCAATCTTTACATACAGGGTCTCAAATTACAAAGACATGATCGATAACTTAGCACAAGTAGTTGAAGAAGAAACTTACACTACCAAAACGTTAGCAAACAATACTGTTAAAATAAACCCCAACACTCCTGAAACCTATAGAAAACTCATCCGTCACGTTCGTGAAGAAGAAATTGTGCATCATTCATATCAGTTAAAACAAGATAGAGCATGCCGTGTAGTCATAAGAGACATCCACCCTTCTATTTCCCTACCGGAAATTACACAAGAACTCGAGAAAGAAGAACACAAAGTTCGTAATATTACAAATGTCAGGCATCGGGTTACTAAAGAGCCCTTACCTCTATTCTTTGTAGATCTCAGGCCACAAAACAATAATAAAGACATCTTTAAATTAGAATTTCTGTATCATTCTAAAATTCGAGTAGAAGGGCCAAGAAATAAAGATGGGATCGTACAATGCACAAGATGCCAAGACTATGGACACACGAAAACATATTGTAGGAAACCGTTTAAGTGTGTTAAATGCGGAGAACCACATAACACCTCTAGTTGCAGCAAATCTAAAAATACACCAGCAACATGTGCTCTATGTCAGAAAAATCATCCAGCGAACTACAAAGGCTGTAATGTTTATCAAGACTTAATAAACAGAAACCATCACAAAATATTACAACTAATACTCCACTACATCCAACAACCCCAACCCCTACTTATGCCCAAATGACCGCAGTACAACCTAACATCCCATCTAACAACACCGAAACATACCTAACTAGCAAATTTACTATAATACTTAATGATTTTAAGAATATGTTCATTCAATTACTCAACCAGAACAGTATGATTCTAACCATGCTGACAACAGTTATCAATAAATTAACTCAATAATGGCCCCTGCACTTAGAATTGCAGAATGGAACGCAATGGCTTATCAAACCATATTCAGGAACTTACGCTATTTCTTAACATAAATAAAATTGATATCCTCCTAATTGCTGAAAGTCATTCAACACAAAGAACAACTCTTAAAATACCATACTATTCCATTTACTATGCTAACCATCCTGATGATGCGGCTCACGCAGGGTCTGCAATTATAATCAGATCTTCAATAAAACATCACGTACTCCAACCATACATAACACACAAAATTCCAAGTGCCATCATAAAAGTAGATATTTTCTCACGACCTATTACAATTGCTTCAATATATTGTCCACCACGTTATTCTGTAACATGCGATGTATACCTCGAGTTCTTCCAACGACTCGGCTCACACTTTTTAGTTGCCGAAGACTATAATGCTAAAAATACAGCCTGGGGATCTAGGCTGGTTACTCCTAAAGGCAGAACATTATTGAGAGTTTTAGAACTAAATAATTTCAATTATTTGTCGACTGGAGAGCCAACTTATTGGCCGACCGATCAAAATAAAATCTCCGACCTGTTAGACTTTGCCATAACTAAGGGAATCTCAGACCTACATAGTGATATTGAATCCAATTTAGATCTGCACTCTAACCACAGTCCTGTAATAATAACTCTAAGCACCAGTATTATATGTAAAAAGCCACACCAGAGACTGTCTTCCAAAAAAAAACTGATTGGAACCTATTCCGTCAACATATCAACGATAATATATCACTAAATATCCGCTTAAAAGATAAGAAGGACATAGATGAAGCTGTGCAGTACCTAACTACGTTAATACAAAGCGCTTCCTGGACCTCTACTCCAGAACCCCATGGTCTCACCCGCAACAATCAGAACATTCCGCTTCATATTAGAGAATTGGTCATCGCAAAGCGCAGAGCTCGGCGCAGGTGGCAGACTACCAGGAATCCACTTGACAAAACTTATTTAAATCGATTAACGCACAATCTCCACAATGCTATCCAAGAAGCAAAAAACGAATCCTTCGAACACTACATCGTCAATCTATCTACTGATGATCACTCCTGTGGAACGCAACAAAGAAATTCAAAAGATCCATAGTATCTATTGCACCTCAACGAAAAGTTGATGGGAGCTGGGCGCGGACGAATATTGAAAAATCCAACAGATTCGCAGAACACCTTGCTAGTGTATTTTCCGCTCCTGATATCCTCAACGATGATGAAGATAATGTCGAAATACAAACATTCTTAAACGCCCCTTGCCAGATGTCTCTTCCACCTAAGCCTATTTCACCTGCAGAAGTTAAAAAAGAAATAAGTCTCTTAAATCCTCATAAAGCTCCTGGATATGATCTCATTACAGGTGAAGTACTGAAAAACTGCCCTAGAAAAGCTATTGTATTACTCACAACCATCTATAACAGTATACTACGCCTGTGCTACTATCCGATACTATGGAAGTTTGCAATAATAATCATGATACTGAAGCCAGGAAAACCTCCAACTGATGCCACTTCCTGTAGGCCAATAAGCCTCCTTCCTGTAATGTCCAAAATTTTCGAAAAACTTATCCTCACCAGAATTGCAAACGTAACACATATAGATGCCTTAATTCCTAACCACCAATTCGGCTTCAGACCCAATCACTCCACTATCCAACAGTGCCATAAAATCGTTAATAAAATCAAAGAAAGCTTAGAAGCAAAACAAATGTGTACACCAGCATTTTTAGACGTAAAACATGCCATGCAGGCTTACTTTTCAAACTTAAACAACACTTACCAAATCAATTGTTTTTCATCCTTAAGTCATACATGTCCAACCGTTACTTCCAAGTTAAATTCGAAGACTCATTATCTGACTACCAGACTATCAACTCTGGTATACCCCAAGGAAGTGTTCTGGGACCTTTCTTGTACTTACTGTTTACCGCTGATATACCAGTCAGCAAGGATACACTACTAGCAACGTTCGCTGATGATACATTCATCCTTTCTACAGATCTCGATTCGATACGAGCTTCTGCAAAATTGCAAGCTTATCTTGATCAACTCCAAATTTGGCTTATGCACTGGAAAATTAATCTAAACGTTGATAAGTCGTTTCAAGTCACGTTCACAACACGAAGAGCAGAATGTCCTCCTCTTACCTTCAATAACACTCCCATTCCTGTCAAAGGAGAAGTTAAATACCTCGGCCTTCACCTTGACGCAAAACTAACTTGGAGAACAAACATTAAGGCAAAAAGACGTCAATTAGATTTAAAAGTGAAGAACATGTCTTGGTTACTAAATCGTAGATCCCAGGTCTCACTAGAGAACAAACTTGTCATATACAAAACCATTCTTAGGCCTATGCCCATGCGCAGGCCCAGTCTTAAAATGCCATCCTAAAGCATAGGGAACCAAGAGTTAAAATCAAAACTATGTTAGCTCCTTTACATTTTTTTTCAAAAATCTTGATCCCCTTAATAGGTTGTTAATTTTATAAATTTCTTGGAAACTGCTATCCTACGAGCTGTTTAATCGGTGACAAGAAATCGCTTGGTGTTAATTTTGATAAGAAGCTCAATCAAATCGTTTCGCTAAAATGTTGTATTTCTGTGCTCTTATTCATCTTCACTTACTTCATAAAGCTTTTTTAAGCTCTTTGGGGATTGCAGTTTGTAGAGCCCTTATACTTTTTGTCTCTGTTGACTCATTCAATAGCTCTTTTCATTTCAGTTTTTCTTGTTCTTATTGCACTCTTTTAGTACATGTAATCGAAGATAGTAATCTTTTGAATAGGGCTGTTGTTGTAGCTCATTGGTCAAAATTATTGTTTGTCTTCTTCTAGCCGGCACGCGCGAGTTCGAGTCTCGCTCAACCCATGGGTGTATGTGATGTCGTAGTATTGAGTGCATGTTAGTAAGCACAATAAGCCCTTGAGGCTACAGTGCCAGTAAGTGCGCTCCAAAAAAATCCTTTGAATAAGATCTGTCGCAGGTTTTCTTACGATTATTTTTGTTTTAGTTTTTTGCATTTTATTAACTTTCTACAGCGGAGCTTGTAGTAGAAAGTTAATGAGATTATCATCCTGTCTGTCTGTCTGTGCGTCTGGAGACACTATAACTTCCGTTCTATTCAACGAATTCACTTCAAGCTGGCATACACACATCTTAGGTCAGTACCTTTCATGGGATTGATTTTCAGCCAAATCGGTTAACGGCAACCGGAAGTGATCGTTACGATTTCGCACCGCTATAGAAATTTTCCTTTGCGGTATTACACCGTTCTTGTTAGTTCTGTGTTTAAACTCTTAATTTTTTTGTAAAGGCATAGCCATAAACACTTACTATTTTCCAATTGTCTAAAATGTCCTATTCCGTGTCTCCCTTTTGCTGTGTCAATTCATAAAAATCAGTAATCTAAAATATTTTATTAGTAGAATCATTCTACACAGGTAATATATCATTTAAGTAATAGGCAGTGACATCAGGAACAGAATGCAGCCTTACTGTTTGAAAATTGAGCTAATACACTTAACTGTACTGATCACAATTTTAAACAAAAAATAATAATTTAGTAAATGTGACAAAATAACTGGAGATTATACAAAGACCCGGTAAAAATAATTTTAAGGAGGATGGCGCATTTTGTTTACCTAAATCTTGGTTTAGAACCCTTGGGGGACGAAAAATAAATCGCCATGCAATGAAAAAGCAAGTGACGTCTGCAAGTGCCAAGATATTACCCGATTCACATCAGCAGCTAGCTTAATTACGTCGGCAATTAATCCAATGACGTCGATAGCGACCCCCCATTTACATTGCTAACACACACGCACGAGTATAAAAGCGAAAGCACATGGGACTAACTTATCTTTTAGATAATGTCTCATGGTTTGTGAGAAACTATAACTTTCAAAGAGACGCAGAATTTTTGATAATCCAGGAGTTTATCTCCTCAACGCTTAAGACCTACACACCAATATCTAGAGCTACAGAAACTCCACCGTCCGTTGCCCCTACAACTACAAGACTGACAGGGACATCCCTCATTAGGACCCAAAGATCCTGATTCTTCCGTGGGTTGACACGGAGGCGATCTATATGGTCATCCACCATCCATGCTAGGGTTATCAAAAGGAGAGAGGTTAACGGCTTCGCTCATGAATCTCAAATCTCACCAGTGAAGTCAACGTCTACAATAGTAACTTCATTTTTAGAAACTGAGGATGTTCGCCGCACTTGGAGATGCAACATTAAGAGTTTACATGGCCTCACAACCCTATGCATCAAAACACCGGCCGTGAAAGCCTTCACATTTATTATGTTGGAAAAATGTCTACTAAATTATTTAAATCTGGATCAAAAACTAAAAGATATCCCACAATAAAAGTAGTTGATAAACAAAAGAAGTGCCTCTCTTGATGGAAAGCACAAAGCAAGGCTTTATTATCTTCGATGGTTTAAAATTTCTTCATAGAAACTATAACAAATACAGATGTTTTATAAGAAATGCACTCACTCTTAAACTAACAATAAATGCAGTGTTTATTGACTTATAAAATTTGTTTAATGATTTAATTTGAAAAGTGTTAAATAAACGTAATGCATGTTTATAAATATTTAACCTAGTGACCAGTTCTTTCCAGACAAAGGCCATAATGCAAATCAGTGGATTCCACAGCGTTAAGAAACTTTTTGTTTGAAACTAGTAAATTGATTTAATTTAGTTTAACTGTTAACCTAATTAATTTGTTCGGACAAACTCTTAATAACGTGCTGAAAGTATACTCTCTGTTAGAAACAACTTTTTGACTTTTCCTGGAGCATGTTTAGTTAAACATCATCAATAGTAGTTTAGCCAAAAAATAATGGCTCTAGGGTGTCTAGTTCTGCTATCCCACACTACTCTGTAACTCCTGATAAGTTCAAATGGTGCTCTATAGTAATATGCCTAGTAGGTTCATGTGTGTCGATTTAACCTAAAACTAGCTACATCCATGTGGGCGATTTTGGATGGAAATGCTGCATCTTCTACACATTTTCTGTCTCTTGAAATACAATTTTTGTGACACCTGGTATAGAGCAAAGATAACATCACAATAAAATAATTTGCACTTTTTCATAAATAAAATGGCACAAAACAGTCAACTATCGGATCTTGATGTTACTGTTAATAAAATAAACCTACTGATTATTAGTAATACCAAAATTCCAATCTGCTTTTATGGTAAATCCACAATCCGGTGAATCAGTATGAACGGAAACATCTTGGCACCATCACAAAAGATTATAAATAACAGCAAACATATCAGATTTTCATGGAAGAATAAAACTCTTCAAATTAAGCCTGGAAACTGCAATTTAAAATATGTGAAATTAAAAAATTCCCGAGAAAGGGGGAATTTTAAAAAAATTGCTCTTGGTGTCAATTGGAATGTTTTTCCATTTTGGTTTTAGTTGCACAAAATTTTGGGCAGCGTATTTCAAATTATTGACTATCAACTGACTCTATAACTTTTTCCGCGTATTTGATTATATTTAAGTTAAATTATTAACTACTCTAATCGATAATGCTCAAGCATTGAGGTTGAATCAGTCCTGAATATATTTAGAGATATGCTTACTGTCATTATCCGGAATAAACAAACAACCAATAGTTTGCAGCCATGACACCGGTCATTTTTTGGAAGGAATTCATACCAAGTGTAGAGAAGCATCCCCGTTCCAAAATATACGTTACCATACTTAAGTGTAGACAGTTGGGATTATCTGATATCCTTTCGAATAGGCACTTAATCCAATTTACTCTTAATGAAGATAAATCTTAATCAACTTTATTTTAACATATAGATTCTGAGAAGGAATCGTTGGTTTCTTTATATTTGTCATGCCAACTTCGCTTAATGGCTGGGATAGACAATTTTAATTCGTTAATCCATGTTTAATAATTTCTATGGCGCTTTAAAATCAACAATGTTTGTCCTGGTTCTTTCCCAATAACAACATAACCTTATAAATCGTCTTCTTGATCCCCCTCTCCATATTAATACATGTTGAATAAATAGTACCAATAACTAAATATGCAAATATGTACAAACTTTCTCAGAAAGAAAAGTATATTTAAAGCAAAATAAATGTATAGCGGCATAGAAAGTTATTGTTGATTGTCAGAACGTGGAACTGGTGTCAATCAAAAAGTGTCAAAATCTAAAACGAGGTTTATTATCTTATTAGTTTTCTTTTGTGGTGCACATAAAGATATTTATGAGAAGGCAATAAAAAACTAAATAATATGGTATGTTACTTCGTCCTACAATGGTAAGTGATCACATCAAGCTGAATAAAAAGAGTACAAAATGTGAAATAATAAACAAAGAGAAATATTATCAGTTCTGCCTAATGCAGTCTAAATTACAAGATAAACTACCGACTAACATATAGCTTTAAAGTCGAACTGCTCATCAAAAAATTATTGATATTCAAAAGAGTTGCCAGCATCAGAAAAAAATATAAGACAAGATAACTAATAAGATTCAAATTCATTCATATAACACTACAAATATTGCAATAACACTTACAGATTAATTCATGATCGATAGGATAACCTAATAATTGTAAAATTGTTCAACTTTATATTTAAATGATAACGTCAACCTTATTTTCATCCCCGTTTAAAACAACCGGAAGCTACCGACTTTTAAGTTATTCATCTGAATAACTTTAAATAAACTTCCAGCGTTAAACTTACAAACAGGGCGGCCCACTTATCAATCTATTTTTATATGTATATAAACGAAAAGTTTTCTCTCCAGCTTTTTATGTACGTAACTTTAACAGGGAAGAAACTTCCCGGCCCAGGACGCGTAACAACCAATCAGCTTGGTGACAGATAACTCCGTCCCCGACGATTTCTCGCTTCGCAGACTCGCGTCGCGAAAAGGTGACAGGAAAACAGCAGAACGTGGCAACCCCCCGCGCGCCGCGCCGCGCGGCAATTTAACAAAGGCTTATCAACTCGTTGCAGTAAACCTCCCTAATGACTCCATCTCGCATAATCTCACGTTGAATTGTATACTTCATCCAAGACGCTCGCTCAGCCGCAGCCGCGGGCGCGGGCGCCAGCCGACACCCCGCGTGGTGCTGTAAAGCGCAATTTGGCCGCGGAAAGCGTCCCCAGGAAACGGGAGAGGTGTTAAGGAGCTGCTCAGTTCGCCTCCAATAACTGGGCAAATAGAGGAGCGCGGCGCTTCCCGGCGCCGCGCAAAAACGAGCACTCCAAAATTGAAGTGGGTCCGGCAGGTTTTCCTGCGGCGAATTGGCCCGCTCGAGGAGAAGGGATGCCCAAGGACTGTCGACTTTTTGCCTAGGCTACACCTCAAGTTGAGACAAAACCAAACGTCGTTCTGTTCGACAGAACACTGCAAAACTGGACCGGCAATAACTGTGAAGCGTAAGTGGATTGCTACTCGCCAAAATGAGACTCAGGCGCAGACGGATAAATCCAACTATTTACCGGGCGCACCTATTTTTAGCTTAGGGTGGAGATTTCAAAGCTACGCTCGTGCCAAAATAGAAATCGAAGCATTGTATGTCTATATGCAATTGTCAGCGATATTAAAGGCCTTAAAAGCGATTACATGTACAGTTAGTTTTACAGTCAAATTCAACATAAAGAACGATCCCGGAAAGTAGCTATGAAATGGAATTACTGTCTGTTAAATGTCACATAAACTCTTTCCGGTGCACACAAAACTTACTCGGTATTTAAGCAATGTGTTTGCTAAGCAGGCTGTCAAGGTTTATAAGATTAAATCCGGATGAATATTCTGTACTGGGTTTTTATGCACACAGGCCCTGTTAATCCAACTGATATGTGACCACCCACATGAAGACCTGATTAAAATCACAACACTTCAGGTGGAATCTTTAAGGTTGATTTGATTCCCAAGAGGCTGTTTAACTTTGAGATAACTAACTGTTTGAATTAGATTTGTAGTTATTTTTGCGTATTTTGTTCTCATTTCTTTCCTTTTGCACTTATACTATTAATTAATTTGTTTGTTTACTGAATGTTTTGGCTCACCGTGTAAAAAGGAACAGCAGAAATAGACGTAAGAGTAATCCACGAAGAGTACCGTAATTATAAGATAATCAATGAAGTTTCAGAAAAATTTAGGGTCACTATAACATTGAAAAATAAATTTATTGCAAAAATTGTATTTGTATTTTAACTAATCGTTAGCTACTTTACATTTAAACATGAACTTTCTCCAAATATTTTCGCTCTTTTCAATCTAATTCACATTTATTAAAGTTTCTTCCTATAACCCTTATAATCTTTGACTATATTGGTAAAGTTTTTACTTAAAATTTTTCTTTATTATGGATTTTAGCTAAATATATTTATTATATATCTTAACAACCACTCCCTCCGTCCCGATAAGTTGTTACCATTTCAAGAAATTGTTTAAGAATGATTGATAATTTTGTGAAATAATTTTCTTCTCTTTTGTAACTGACTTATCTACATCATGCTGAAGAGAGTCAAACTTACGGATTAAAAATAGCCGCATCTAGACCTAAGCAATAATGGCATCTACTTCACTAAGAGGATTGAGTAAATGTGTTGTAAGGCTTTGATCCTTATATATCACTATAACTTGGTGTTGTTGAGGTTTGCAGGACAGGTTTTGTTTAGTCTTCTGTTGAGTGGTCCATCCCATATCGGTTGTCTATGAGAGCATTTGGATATTGGTGTCGAGAGTAAACGGTACTTATTTCTTCTGTGATGTATGGAATACATATATCTTGGTGCAGTATTATAGATTGCTGATTGCGCATTAACAATCGCACAAAGTGTTTCGTTTTGAAATGCTTGTATTTTTTTTAGAGGAGTAGGTTTGACACACCCTCAGAGCTGTAGGCCATAGGACCATATGGGTTTTAGCATAGTCCTGTATAGAAGCGTTTTGTTTTTGTAGAAAGTTTTGATGAGCCAGTACATTTGTTTGAGCTTGAGTTGTCTTCTTTTTGTCTGTATGTGTTTCTGCCACATTAAACGCCGATCTATGTGTAATCCCGGGTATTTTAACATCTGATTTTGCAGGCACAGGAACTCCGTTAACAGTTACAGGTAGACAGATTTCGGTACGAGTAGTAAATGTTACTTGAACCGATTTAGATAGGTTTATTTTGATTAGCCACTTGTTGTGCCGTTTGTGAAGCAGATTTAGATGGGTTTGCATGTTTTATATATATATATATATATATATATATATATATATATATATATATATATATAAAATAGAGAAATGGGTTGAGCACGCTACCCTACGAAGCATCAGATAGTTTGGAGAAAGTGCGTCGTTGTGTCTTACGAAATAATTCCTAGCGGTGGTATAAGATTGCAAGAAGAGGTAGTACTTATTGTTAACCATATTTTTAAGTTTATAAAACAGGCTTGTGCGCTACATTTGTCCTCTATGGTCTTGGATATTTGCTTGACTATTTTATGGGCTTGGTGTATAGTCGACAAATTTTCACGAAATTTAAACTGATAGTTACGCAGCATATTTGTTAGTGGATAGTCTTCTGGGATTCTTTTTAGTAATAGCATCTCAAATATTTTACAAAAGGATGGGTAGTACGCTTACAAGTTTGTATAATGATGTCTCATGAGGGGTTTGCCATTTTTTATGTATCATTATTATTTCTGCATATTTTTAGAAAAGTAACAGAGACTCAGCATTTGGTTGTAATAGTTGTAAGGAGGATGAGTGCTTTTTGAGGTAGCATTTTTACAATTTGTTCGCTTATTATATCATTTCCCGGGGCTTTCTGTTGGTTAATTTAGCTGTTACAGCTTTTACTTCTGCCGAGCTTACAAATCTTATTAGTACTCACATGGAATGCCAAGAAAGTCTTCAATATCATTGTGGTGGTGTGGATCTTTTGATTTTTTTTTGCAGATTTCTATAAAGTGTGATCGTTAGATGATAAGTTCTGGATGGTTGAGTTTTGGGCTTCTTTGAGTGCTGCGGCAAGTTGTCTAGATAGTATTTTATATTAGTGTTAATCTTCCACGTTATGTAATAGTTGCCATCTTCCTGGGTCTTTTTTTACTGATTAGTTAACGGATATTTAATTTCGAGAGATCCTACCGCCGGAGAAGGATACGTACGGTCCGCCCTCTGCTACTCGCTGACAGGAGGTGAATGTGCGGTGCTCGTCCTACAGTGGACACAATCCCGACTGCCCCCCACGAGCTGGCTTGCGCTCCCTCAGCCGTAGAAATCCGTGTAGGAGCCACCACATTTGAGCCCAGGTATTTAGGTCCATATGTGGCCGCTCGTCGCATGCGATAAATATTAGGCCGCTAGGCTCTAACTATTCTTAAAATATATTTAACAAAGTTATTCAATTAACTTAAGTGCAAACAAAAATATTTATTAAAAGGTAAACATGTATCCATCCCAGTTCCACCCAAGTCAGATCTCTGACCTTACGCCTGAATTACTTAACTAGTAGGTTTTCAACAAGCAATTTAATATACAACAAAGTTTATATAACTTAAATTCTAACACTAACATCCAAAACATATCTGTACCCTCAAATGGTGATGTTACAAACATAGGAGACTACAACAAAATGGACGATAGCACAGCGAAGACCAACAAAAATGACTGGGTAACAGTTAAAAGACGCAAACGAAGCCATAACCTAGTAAATCAGCACCTTGTGATGCCTATGATAAACTCGATTCAAACCGCTTGAGACAAATAATGAAAATGTTACTACTAATCTTAACGTTATCACTAAACTTGCAACACGTAAACCGTCACCGATATTTATATAGAGAGTAAAAAACTATTAAGCTATGATTAATAAAATAGCGACAATTACGGAAGAAGAAACATACTACACCAAAGCCTTAGCCAACAATACGATTAAAATTAATGTTTATAAAATTGAAGCCTGCATAAAAATAGTGAAGGATTTAAGAGATGAAGACATCCATCACACGTACCAAGCCGAAGAAGATCGCATTTATAGGGTAGTGATTAGAAACTTACATTACTCAGTATCAGTTAACGAAAGCAAAGATAAACTGGCAAAAACAGGACTTCAACTACTTGCATTATTTTTTATTGACCTTGAACCCCAAAGAAATAATAAAGCAATATTTAGCATAAAGTATATCTATAACACTAAAATAACGATGGAAGTGTCAAGAAAAAGACGTGGCACGCTAAATCATACTGCAATAGATTACATAACTGCATAAAATGCGGGGATCAACACGATTCAAAAACATGCCGAAAAACTAGCCATACTCCCGCCAAATGCGTCTTATGTGAAGGCAATCCTCCTACAAACTACAGGGCTGCAGCATCTATAAAAACTTAATTGCACAAAGACACAGCTTCGGGCGCTTCTCCGCTAACTGTATACAAACCATTGGCCCCCTGTCACACTTTAAGCCAGTCAATGCTCATATGCCACAAAATTATAATCCAAATAACAGAAATAACCCACCTGCCCAACCATTAACAAATATAGGGGAGCAACTAACATTATCCTAAACGAATTTAAAAACTTAATCAAATCAGTACGATTCTAAACTTGCTTACCACTGTTCGGCTAACTGAACCCGAACCCATAGTGGCTAAAACACTCAGAATTGCAACGTGGAATGCCAACAGGCTCTACAATTACAAACAAGAGGTAATAATATTTCTACATCTCAATAAAATAGACATTGTCCTAGTATATAAAACCCTTTTCAACGATCTGACCGCTTTTTTCATTCCACATTGTTCCACATACAACTGTACCCACTTTGACGGTAGAGCGCATGGCGGATCAGCAATTATCATGGAAAACACTATGTCCCATCATAAATTAACCAAATATCAAACCAACGAAATCCAAACTACAAACGTACAGGTAAGGACTGAAAGTGGAACCTTATTGTAGATTCCGTCTACTGTCCACCACGTACACTATTTCCACTACTGAATATAAAAACTTGTTTCAAACTCTTGGGAACCGTTTCATCTCAAGGTGGCTTTATGACTGAAACATTGCTCTTTTGAACCATCCGTTACGTTCGCCCGACTTGAATCGCAGCAAAGTTATCGGGGAACCCGCGTTAGTCGCATTCAGCCAAAAACTCCAGAGTATGCCGTATCCAATTTTTGAAGTGGCAGTAAATTTGGCTCTTAATTAATGTTTCTTCTTTTAAATTATTGTTTTGTTCAAATAAACCTGAGTTTATTAAAATGCGCTATTATTTCTTGGCATTTTGGTTCTTAAAATATTTTAATTTATTATTTAGTTATTCTTGTGTAACACTTCAGTTTAAAAGAAAATCACATAAACTTCTTGAGGCAAACGTAATTTTTAACTCTTTGTCGGAATTCAATGACATTTGGATAATCATGTTAAAACTAAGAGCAGTTTAAATTTTGTTTATATAGAAGCTCTATAATTACTTAACGTACTTTACTATATGGTAGGTTATGTGGTTTTCTGTTCAGATTTAATTCTTTTATACGAGTTACTCCTAAATAGTTAATTATATTTTCCATGTCTGCAGTGTAAGAAAAATATTAGTCATTTTTTCTTCTTTCTACTGTATGTAGCAATTGGTTTTAGAGAGAACGGTATACATCTGAACCCTTTTATGCCTGAAGAGTCTATGTAAGATGGATTTGGCTACGTTAAGGTGACTGGTAAACTTACAAACCACTCTTTTAATTTAGAGAAATATATTTACTTTTCTTCAAGTTTTTTCGTTCATAATACCATTTTTCGAGAGTTAACGTTGAAAATTCAACTACCAGATAGGTTTAAAAACTTTGCTCGTTACTATAAACGACATATATTTCAATGATGCAGATTAAATTCTTCTGATACAGTGAGTATATCATTGTGCTCTAGTGTGTTATATGTGCACCGCTGTAGCAAAACTGTAGAACATCATTGCGTATAACGTTGTTCATTTCAGACTTTTCACTTTGATGTAAAAATTATCACCGATTATTTTAACATCATACATAATTTTTAAATGACAGCTAGTGTACTTTCGAAAATTCCAAATTATTGTTATTCTAATATCAGTCTATTTTTATAAATAAATGACTACCAAATAATTTTTTAGTTGGTTAATACGCATACTATTTTTACACACATAAAATAAAACGTTTTAGTAGTTTCAGGATGCGTAAAATAGCATCTTTGTGTGGGTCCTTCTTGTGAAGATCAACGTCTTTATTGAAACGATCACAATAGGAACAACACATCGATCGTCAGCATTAGTCTTTAAACTCATTGGTAAGTCAAATTTGAAAACATATATTAGTTTTTAGACTATTGCTAAACCTATATCGACCTTTTTGATTATCTTTGTGTAATGTGTTCTTATATGCCAGATACTATAAAAATATGTTTATTGTAAAAGTGAGTTTGCTTTAAAAATATCTTCCCTAAAATCCGCATAATCGTAAACTGGGTTTGAGTACGGTTTATATATAATCCGACATTTTTACACCAAAACGTCCAGCATCTCTGTTTTGTTACTTAATTTAACAGATCTGTGGCTTTTCCTTTATCTCTGGCTGGTTTATTTTTTTATTTAGTAATACTAATATAATCTCTAACTTACATTTTTAAAACGAAGTCAGCTGATATCTTCAATGTCTTCTCTTAATATCTCTAATTTTCAAGATTTATTTTATTTTGTTTTTATTTTAGCGAAGAAATATATTAATTTTGATAAAATAAATAAAATAGCTTCAAGGTAGGGTTAGTATGTTTCTGAAAAATAACTCTAAGCTAGAATTTTTGCTATATCAACAATTCCTTCAAGTCAATCGAAGAAGATATAACTTTAATAATTATAAACAGTGAAATTTAAATTCTCTTTATAGTAAAATGAGGATTTAAATGTTGAGGAAGCAAGGACAACTTTCAGCCCTTTTTCTAGAAATGATCTAATGGTATTGCCGTAACTTACAGCAAATAATTTTCAACCTTCGGTTCTAAAAACTCGTGTAATCTCATTGCGCTTCACATTTTTGCAAGCTTATTTTCTATAACACCCGTAGTGAGATTATAGTCAATTATATCAAATAATGATTTACTACTTTACGTTTGTTCATAGAGTAGTGTTGTAGAAAATAGCAAATAACGCCATTTTCAGTAACTCATTAAAATGGAATTAAAGAAACGCTAAAAATAAAAAAGTAATGAAGAAAAGAGATATACAAGCGAACCGTGCGAAGATTAAAACTAAGAATACGTCAATATTAACAGATTCAACAAATATGTTAGAGAATGATAATAGTATTATAGGATATTATTTTTGATAAAGATAGGTTTGATCAAATGTAGTTTAGATAAAGAAATAGACAAATAGATTTACACGAATTGCAACGAGGTTAAGTAAACAAAAACAATAAATTAATTGGTATAGATAGTATACTCTACTTAAGAGTAGTATGATTATCCCAACCCCAAAAGTAATTTATTTATTATAGAATATGTTCAGTTACAATAACTTTTTTAACGTGATATCTATGGTATTTTGAGAGTCACTGGAATAGAAAAGTTATTTTACCTAAACTGTTTACTTAAATGTATATTTATTTTATTATTATATACAAGTAAAAAAACCAAGAAATTTCAGTAAGTAGATTACCAATAGACAAAACAAAAAAATGACTTAATGGCAAAAAGTCACCGAATTCGTGAGCGCTTTAACCGAGTAAACAATAACTAAATGCTTTTTTACCAAGTTGCCTCAAAAATAATCCATTATGAAAATGAATCAATATGAATGTACTCGCGAAAGAGTTTAAAAAGAAAAATCATCGGATACTGAATGTCAACAGTGGAATTTCAGAATTCTATTACTAGTTAAGCTTCATAACATATTTAATTAAGGTGCACCGTCTGTATTAAAAACTGCGTTATAATAACAACTCCAGCATTTCTAAGATTTTCTAACATCTCAAAATCCCTTGATCCAAGATAAAAACTAACATCGGTAATCTTCTAATTGCAGTGACGCGGATTATTACTTGGAGAAACTTATAAAAGCTTGAGCCTTCACATGGTAGGAAGACTTAATGTGAGAAGTATTCCTTAGCAAAAAGTAAAGTAAATCACTTAATTAAGACGTAATCGTATTTCTTACAATTTTTTATATAGCATCAGTTTTTCGGTAATTGTATGCCCAATTAATATAAGCATTAAGTTGTGGCATTATAAATCTTTGTCGCTGGTCATTGTACGACATTTGCCAGATGATCTGACCATAATTTGTAACGGACCTTAGTTCAATTAATTATTCGTTAAGATTACTGTTACTAGAGCAGAAAGCTCAAGTGATGATAATGCAAGTTTCTACTCGGTTATATAAATATAGAAATAATCTTTAGATGTTTGAAACAATTTAATGATCCTTTAAGGCAAATAAAGGTTATTTGCATGTAGACAATCAGCAGAAAATTATCCGTATAATAAGCCATAATTCAGTCGAGATTATTTGTTATTAGGTATAATGCAAGCATTTTAAGATAGTTTCAACTTCTGAACAGTTCTGAAAGGATAGCATGTTACTTAATTATATTGTTGTTTAGTATTTCAGAGGTTTATATAAGTTTAATAAATAACATTTGTTGTACTTCCAGTTTGTATGCTGTCATGTGAAGGAAGTAAAGTAGAAATATAAATTTTAGCAAAAAATGATTACGATTGTGTTACCAAATTTGAGTTTTAAAAAATTTGCATAAATTTTAATTTAATTTGGAAAATTAATTTATTACAAATCGGATGTTAATAAATTTGGGTTTTTAAGTTTCTTTCATTTATCATAATTTCTATTTAATTTATAGTGTTTAGGATGGCAATGTGGTTCTAATTTCACCTAAAAGAAATAAAAAATAAGAAAATTGTTAAAGGGTAAGAATTACATTAAATTTCTCGAATATCATAGTATCCTAAAAAATAATAATAAAAGAAAACTATAACACACATCATAATTTCTTATTGTTAGCAATTTAGTTAGTTACTATACAGTAGACATTCCAAATTAAAATGCAAAAAATAAAAATTTATAAAATGCAGTTCTTCGCCACTAAAGACTGCTAGCTGACAAAGCAAAATTAAAAATCAATATATTTTCGATTAATTATTTACTTTAAAGTTAATAATTAAGAAAACAAATATTACCTTCAATCTTCAACATTTGTGTTTTACACTTTAATTTACCATGGTCAATTTTAGCTCAAATGTTATCACAACCGGCAGTTTAAATCACGGCCAAGGAATCGGGCGAGACGAAACTCGAGTGAAGCAAGCACGGGGTTAATAAATTACCGTAACTGACACTTCAATTAATTTTCCATTATTTCAGTTAAAACATTTTAATTAGAAACCACTTAAAACGCGTATATGAAAGGAACCAGCTAGATTCGAAATCACAACAATGACCAATAAAATGCGTATCAAATAAACCTCCAGCTAAATTTTGATATTTTCCGAGTTGTTCGCCTGACTTTGATATCATTGGACTAACCATGACCTACAATATCAATTTAGACTAAAATAAGATCAGAATTAGGGTTAAAATGTGCTAAAATCCTGCTAACTTTTGCGAACAAATTATTTCAGACTGGAAAGGTAAATAATTCAAGATTGGATATCAAATATATTTATAATTCAATTTTAAGTTTGTGTGGATTTAATCAACTAGTAACCAACGTAAAAGCTAATATCCACAAGTTATTATAATTAGCTACCCTTGCAGAATATTAAAATTGCTTAAGTAATACGAAATAATAAAAACCTTCCAAACTTTTCTGCTTCACTGAATTTTCGAAGAACTTAAATTCAACTAATTAAAATTTTAATTTTCATACGAATACACATGTTGCTGGTAAAAGCCAAATAGTAACGCTCAAAAGCAACAAAATGTTAATATAATTAATTGAGGTAAGCATCGTTTATGTCTGTCCTCTTTAATATTTTTGTATTTGAAGTAGTTTAATAAATGTAATTGACGTAGTTGTTAAGATAAAATTGGTGAACCAATCTCAATTTTAGATTTGAATGTTTGTGTTTTGTAAACACTAGAAATTTGCATTTGTACTATTGGTATCTAAACACATGGCCAAGTGATTGGGCGTCGCACACTGAACAGCAAAACGTCAAGAGCATTTAAATTTATTATAAAATATTTTTCATTAAGTAAATCATCAAATTGCATCTTGAGCAGTGAAAAATTCACGCAAATGGTGTACGCTATCGGCGCAAGCTAAACAACTTTTTTTCAATTAAATTAACAATTTGAACTTGAATCACTTATCACACAGCAGGTGGAACGCTCACTTTACTTCAAATCGAACGTCCTGCTCGTGTTATAATGCAGAGGGGTGACATTGACTAACCACCATGGTGTTGCGATCTCACCCTATTCGATTTTTTACTCTAACGCTATTTAAAGGAAGAAGTTTATTTGAACGAACCCGCACGATTACAGGACTAAAAGAGTACATCAGACGTGTAATTTCTGAAACAGAGCCGCGTCTATAGGAAAGCATTATCAAAAATCTTGTCTGTTAGCAGAGTCAACTTCCAAGTCTGTATTTTACGCTAATAGTAGTCCAATTCGAATTGTTCTAATATTTTGTATTTGATTAAAAAAAAAATGTTTAATTTGGATCACCTAATACATGTTGAGTGCAAATCAAAATCATAGTTGAATGTTTAAACAAATCAACCATCATAAGACCATCAAAGGATTTCGAGAACTCCGAATTGTTTGACAATTCAACAAAGTTCTGAATCAGTTGAACAACACAATAAACGTTAGAAATCCACGTTTGAAACATGATCAATGGCAAAAAGATTAAAAAGTAATCGAACTTCGTTACCAAAATCGCAAAACACAACCATAAAAGACATGACAAGAAATGCGGTTCCTCAATATCGGAGATATTAAGGATTGATGCCGGATCCCTCGACATATCCCAATCGCTCCGTTTCCGCCTTGTTAGCGAAAACAATCCATCACTGCGACCCTTAATTCAGACAATTCATTATGCAAATCCCGTCCCGTGGCCTATCTCCAATTTTTCCGATGTCGCCGAAGAGGCCAATCATATTTCGAAAGCAGCCCAGGGATCAATA
The DNA here is from genome assembly GCA_036346155.1 of Sinelater perroti. Taxonomy (NCBI): domain Eukaryota; kingdom Metazoa; phylum Arthropoda; class Insecta; order Coleoptera; family Elateridae; genus Sinelater; species Sinelater perroti. The sequence goes on from JARFIY010000046.1 coordinate 17,933,720, forward strand.
GCCGGAATAGGGGCGCAGCGTCCGCGCTCCGGAATTTGGAAGTGCAGCCCTGCGTGCCGGCGCCGACGGGCCAAATTAATGATTTCGAACAGGTGTTTAACCACCACAAATCACGTTCCGATAGCGCCGAGCGCCGCAAATTTATTCTGCATAAATTACAGCGCCGGCCGTGTGCCTGCATCTTCCGCGCGCTAATCCCGCGGAACGCTGTAAACCCTTTAGTGCGCGGCTGTTGCCGGCGCTCCGCGGGATAATTCAGGGCGGCGCTCGTTTAATGTGCGGGCAGCTTGATTTCAGTTCGGCCCACACCGAAATGCCGCGGCGACCAGCGCGGCCCACCTTCTTTAAGGGCAGGTTATCAGGCCGTAAAGATAACACGCTTTCGGGCCGCCGCGTCGGCAACAACTATAAAGACGGGGTGGATATGTCAAACTACAGGCAGGATCCGATCGTGAGAAGCATAGCTGAGCCTGGTCCCGGGATATTGAATTAATTCTTGTTTACAAATTACACCTGCCTGTTTATTCTGGTGGTGCATACAAATAAGGCCTGCTATTTCACAAAATAACGATTTTAGAGGTATATAATTGATTAGACGAATGTTCGAATAACTGGGCTCATAAATAAGATAGCAGACAACACCGCAGTGACGCGTTTCAATACAAACACGTCTTCATTTTTCTGCGGTGTATACAAAAGTATTACCAAATGTTTGATAATACCACAGAACAAATAATTAGAGTAAGTTTTATGTTAAGCTGATAAAAATGAAACAAAAATCCTGCTGATGCTAAATACACTTTTCGTGACCAAGTCATTTGAACATTTTTTATTTGTGGCGATTTTAGGCATCTTATATCCAATTTCCTGTATTACGTTTGATATCGTAACTCAATCGTATCGAAGGACGACTCCTACTTCTATACGTATGGTGTCTTACTCGCTTGGTCCATAAGTTGTCCATCATTCTGACAGCAAGTTCGACCCAGTTCTATTTTAGAAAAGTGATTCCTTCTATTGAGTCAGTGTTTTTAGTTCTTCGACATATTTTGTTATTTGTGACCCTATCCTTCAACATAGATCGTTCTATAGCGTCTTACACAACTCTTATTTTACTAACCGACTTCTTTGTTAGAGTCAAAGTTTCAGACCCATCAATTCTTCTTTGAATCTTACAAGTTTGATTGTCTCGGCTTATTTCACTTGTAAGGTGTGTTTAATAGATTTCTTGATTTTCTACTAGGATGCTGTTAGGTACAAGGTTTGTCATGGGCTGTGGCTTAGATATGTTGAAGTCAAGTCCAACGTTATATAAGACTGAGCCTCCCTGCATCTTCAGCACTTTTTCCAAAATAAAGTTCCGACTCAAAAAAAGATACTAAAAAAATACTACGTACGCTTAAAAAATGAAGATTTTATTAATTATACAAAAGTTTACTTTTAGAATTGTTGTAAATAAACTTATAATTGCCAGAAAACAGAGAAGAAAATTGAGTCTAGTATTTATTAATGACAACTTTATAAAATTGTTCAACAAATTATATTTTTTAATTTTGGGTTCGATTGATAGTATTTGAAGTGGTTTCGGTTTGTACACAAAAATATAACAAAGACCTGCTTAGAAACATAACCGCAGGCTCAAATAATTTACAAACATCTAGAAGCACTACTGACTAAGGGCTTGAATGTCAATCAGCATCAAATATTAAATTTTAATAGTATTCTGTCCAGAAATTTTTAAAAGATAGTTAAAACAAATTCAAAATAATCATTCCTTGCATATTTTTGAGTAAAATAATTCTCGACATCTATATTAATTAGGAAACGTTTGCAAAACCTTGACGAAAAGCTCGATCTACATTTTACTACTTATTCTGTATTACAGAGGCATATACAAAACGCTGTTTTTTATATTTATTGAAATATTTTTATTTAAATATAGAGCACAAAGTCTGTCATCAATCATGGGCTTCCTTTTAAAAAATTTTTCATAAAGTTTTGGCAGAAATGCGTTTAGATTTTGCGAATTACGGCTCTGTTTTGTTTTTAGGTATTTGAATCGTTGCTGAAATATTGACTTAATCCCCATCCTTGACGTATCCCCAAAAGAAAAAGTCTAACAGCAACACATCGCATAATTTGGGTGGCCAATTAAGGTTTCCGTTTCGAGAAATTACTCGCCGTTTTGTTTGAAATAAAGGTCGTCCTTGTCTTCTGACCAGAAAAGTTAGTCGCATTTTCTAATAACGCACACCACCCGCTGAAAGATCTCACCAGCCTCATTTTCAAAAAACTGTAATTCGTTGGGACTGAGAGGTTTCTCGACTATTTCTCTTGGATATTCAGGCCCCCAGATGCGACAGTTTTGCTTATCTACGTCCTCAGTGAGATGAAAATGGGCCTCATCGGTCAGGATAATTATATTTAAAAAATTGTGCATTTCCAACTCCAATTAACGAATTTATAATCTGTTGGTATAACATCTTGTACCAGCTGAACTTTTAACCGTTTAAGCTCAGATCGTTGTGCGATATACGATGCACACTAGTTTGTGAGATGCCCAATTATTACTAATGTCATAAAATCTACAAATTTCAATATTCTACAACATTTTTAGATACAGTGGAGACATTTCCAAAAGATTTGGCTTGCACTTTTCGATTAGTTTTGTAATGACTGACAAGACGATTTATTTCTACCAAATAGTGTATAACATATATAAACTGTCTCTGCGATATTTTTACCATATTTATAGTAAACTTCCACAATTTTAATACATTATGCAAACATGTAAGAGACGAAAGGGGAGACCAAGATCAAAATGGATACAGTAAGTGACATTTGTCTGTTGGAGGTCAAAATCTCCATCTACAGCTTAAATTAATCGATTCCTTTATCGTACGTCAAAACTCACATGTTATTAGAACTAAGCCGATCTATTTTTGCAACCTAATTTGTATGTATCCAAATAACCTATTCAGTTTTGTTTAAAAGTGTTACTTATTTTTAATTAACCTCCCTGTATCAAGTCAATAATCTAACCAAACTGTTTAATCTGCAACTCGGCTAAAGTAGCTTATTTATTAACGCTTAAGATCAAAGGCTTGAACAGCATCTTATCATATTCAGGAGAATCTACTTCGTTTACATCATGCTCGAGACTTATCTGCCTACGATCCTTGTCTCAGCAGAATAAAATGTGAGCTGTTCCTTAATTTCAAACACGCGCATCTCTATTAAACTGACCAGACCCTGAAAAGAGACCGTCATCCGATCCTAATCCATCTACGATTTATAGGCGCCGGTCATGTTGTAGATGTTACGATCAAACGGCAATTTATAGTGCTTTTGTCAGAATTATTGTTATGTGAGATAAGATAGACCTACTAGGCTGGCCGCATCCTGATGAGATATAATTAGCCGATTCTGGCGCATCTAGATGTTCCAGAGCAGCCCAGGTTATTTGTGGCCAGCTGTGTGACAATGTTAAAATTATTTTATTGCAAAAGTTGTAATAAGAAATTTAGTTATAACTCTTAAACGTGTTTAAAAGTCATATAAGACTAATTCTAACAAAGGCTTTAGTACCAATGTTTTAGAATTATTTTTAATTGTACTTCAGTAGCGCAATTTGTTCTGGATAAATTAACTCTTTTAATGTCCAGCGAACAAACAAATCTAATTACCAGAAACAAAGCAAATTTTTATTAAAATTTAATAATTTATTTCCAGTACAGCTCTTTAATAATCACTCACTATTAAAAATAGTTGTATACAAGAGACAACTGAAAAATGGAGGATAAATAGCAAAACCTTAATAAAAAATTAAATTTTGCCTGAAAACTCTGACAACAATGAAATATTAAACAAACAAATTTTAGTATTGAATGAACTGCTATAATTTATTAAGTTCGCCTAAAATACAGGACATCCCTAAGTTCACTTCTTATGATATTATAGAAATAAGGAAATTTATAGAAATAAATAAACAAGGGTGCGTAAATTTGCTAAGAAATAAAACACAACACACTACAGTTGTCAGAAATTTGAAAACCATACCTTAAAATGGTATGAACTAATGGAGAGAATGTGGAAAGAGGCAGCTGAAGAATATACTACATTGGACACCACAAAGAAAACAACGGAGGGGGGAGACCACCTTTGAAATAAAAAACATATATAAATAATAGCAGGGAAGAAAGAAATTTTAAAGATCGTAGACTGGAAAAATAGACAAACATGGATATTGAAAACGACAAAGTCATAGAGAAAAAATTCAAAAAGAAGAAAAAGAAGAACTAAGAAAAAGACTAAGTAGTTGAAATAATTACAAAAAAGCAAAGATGTAAAAAAACTCAAGGCGATCAAATAACTCAATAAATGGTACATCGACATTGAACAATTGTTAATCATGTTTTAGCATATTTCAATTTTTGGTACAGCTATTATGAGATTTTTCATGTCTTATCGCACTGATATTTTTTTACACATAGGATATGGACACAGAATACAAATATTATGCCTAAAAAACGTTTTTAATAAATCAACAATCATCGTAACAAACATGAAATTATATTCAAGTGAATTTTTTCTTTTTTCGTATTACTGAAATGGCCTCGTAACCCCTATTCAGTCCGCATGCTTCAAATTAAAATAAATAAAAAATATCATTCAGGCCAATCTAAACGGTTTCTTGCGCACGGATTAAAACATAACACCGGCACATGCCCCGTATTTTCCCTCAACTCAAATCGGCCATTTATCTGGACGGCTTTTGGCAAATCGCTTGATAAGCAGCCGTTTCTTGATATTAATGCAGCAAAACGCACAGCGGCAATAAATAATTACCGCGTAACGTATGTACCTGCCGCTGAAAAGGCGGCGCGAACGGCGGCCGAAAGAAAAATACGCCCGGCGCGCCCTGGAAACGCATGCAAGCAGCGCGTTGATAAGCGAAGATTAATGAAGTTACATGAAATTTAAAGACGTTGCGCTGAATTTCCAGGAATTAGCCGCAACGCGCTCACGCAGCGCTGTCGGCGCAAAAAGCGCCGCCGCAGAGGCACGCCGCCCCTTGTAAGTGCGTAGCGTGCGCGGTTATCGCCGAGCTTTTTTGCCGATTCGGAATTAGCGCGATGAATGAATGGCGTGCGCTCGCGGCAGCGGGGCGGCTTCGCCGGTAAATTCCCGGCGCTTTATGGGCGCCGCGTCCCTGGCCGTGATCATAAGGCGCAGGGACATAAAGCAGACCTGCTTCGATGGACACGGCCAGAATAAATGTAAATGTAGTGCCGGCGTTCGGCTTGATTAAAGTTTCAGGGCCCCGTTACTGCCATGTGTTTTTCTCTAAGTTACGACGACGCACGCGGTCGGCGGGAATTCTTGCTGCTCGTCCTGTTCTCACCTGGCTGCTTATTAAGACAATAACTGGAGACAGCGGGCCCATAAAGAGAATGAGATGCACGGTGTACTTGAAGCTGACTAGAGCTTTCTTTTTGTTTTCTCAAAACAGACCCTTTGTAAGCAAATTGGGTTGTCTGAAGCGCTGACAACTTTTTTATCGTTGAATTTAAATTCAAGTACGTAGGTATATAAAATTTAGATTAAATTATTTTATACACGAGACGTCGTTACCATCTAATACAAAGAGAAATAACTTTATCAAAAATTGAAATAGGCTAACATAATTAACAACTGATAGACGCACATGTGCCATTGATTGTATATTTCTAAACAATAGATATTTGTTTCTGCATAACGTTTTATATATAGAGAGAGATTTTCAACGAACTAATCGTTCAATATACCTAAATCCATAGTTTAGTTGCATTCAAAATGTTTAAACCAGAAGGTGGTAGGGATAACAATACAAAGTCTAGCGAGATAATCTCTTTCTGAATTGAATACTGCTTGCAATTTATATGTAGACGGCTATTTCTTGGGCGTTATCGTCTGATTCGGACATCCGAGAATATAGCCAGAAGTGAGACAGGCTGTTGTCACATCGCCACAACGTTCCTAAGAGTGCTCTTGCTTTGGGAATATCTGACCGGAGTGTACGGAGATTCTACACTGCGATCTCATATTCCATCCACACAAACTGATGGTGATCCAGGAACCTAAAGAATGTGACTGGTATGCCTCGTAGGCTGCTTGCACATTGGCAAATGTTCCAACCGATGCCGTTGTGCTCACTAGTGATAAAGTTCATTTTTATATATGAGTCAATAAGCAGAATTTTTGGTATTTGATGTGTTATTGCGGAATTTGACACCATAGGACCATATTTTTTGAGGAAGCAGGACGCACACTGATTACCATCCATATCTATCCGCTATGTTGCTATGTTACGTAATTTTCTGGAGCCGAGACTCGACGTATATAAAAATGCATCACTAACAAGCTGGTGCCATCGTACATACAGCAAGAACTTCTCGAGAAGTTTTACAACAAATCTTCTAGGCAGCCTTATGCATGGTAGTTAGGACACCAAACCTGCCTTCTTGTAATTTCTGTTTGTGAGGACATCTCAAGACCAACGTGTTTCAATGCAAGCCGCGGACTATTGAGAAATTAAAGGATGCTATTCGCAACGTGATCGCATTAGTACCAGTGAAATTTCCTCAATAATTGAACTACAAAAATATTTTCACCTACGTTGATGGGGATAAGCATTCAATTGCCCTCCCCCCTTCTAACTTTAGTACAAAATATTGTAGTTTAGTGCCTTGGTAATATTGAGAATTATATTTTATGTTTAGAGATGTCAAATAAAAGATTGTGTAGAAATTATCAGTCTATTATAAATCAAAAATATGTAATATAAATTATTATTGTTTTCTTAAAAAATTACTTTTGTAGACAAATAGACAAATTTGAATACATTTTATTAATACAACATTTACTCAAATATTCAACTAAAACTTACAGTTTCTTAGTTAAACCTCCTTTATCGTCATACAGTGGTTTTGCCCTTTGGGCATAGTCTTTGTTAAAGCTTTTAGTTTTTTTGTAGTGTTTTCGGACATGCTCAGTCACTAGGTTTTATATTGTTGCCTAGGCTTTTGTGACCTTTTAGTATTGTTTTGTTAAATAACATACCACAAAATTTCAATCAGGTTGATCTGAAGACTGTCCATCCCTCCCCTATAAAAGTTTTTTGTCTCTATAACTAGCGGCTGTATTCTCTATAAAAAAATTATCTTCAACGCAAACATTAGTCTTGCAAACAGGTAGATCTTCATCACCCAAAATTTCATTGTATTTTGAGGTATTTATAGTATCTGTATCTTCAACTTTTTAGCTGGTTTGTGACAGCTCTCCATTCCTTCCTATTCATACATTTATTTTTCATAAATCTATATGTGGCACATCCTGTGTCTTCCATTATTTGTTTAGTACATTCCATCCGTGGTCTGCTACGAGCATTATTTCCTTCTATACGAATAATTGTAATAATAGTCCTCCCTTCCTTATTATGTCTCCCATTAGTGTGCTCCTTCGTTTTTGCATGTTCTTCCACAAACATATCAAACAAAATTTAAAAAATCTGCACAATATCAAATATGTCCCACCGTTATGCTAATTAATTTTATTTTATGATCTAGCAAAGAAATTTGTCATTTAAATGATTGATTACATACATACTAGGTTAAACCACTGCCATTAAATTAGCATCCGACAAAAAAATAACAAACCGCCAAAATTCATAAAGCCAAAAAGCCACTTCTTTGTCCAAATTATGCCAACGCTTTTTCTGAAAAGATGTCGCCAAGAGTTTATTCTTGGCAGCATGTTTTGGGCAGGCCCAAACTACAAAAATAGTAACGGAATTCACTTTTGCTTTTTTTCTGACACCTGCGCCAGTTTGAACACTGTTTTCTGAGAGTTCTTAGCAGCTTCTTTTATCACTACCGGTTTTTTTTTCAGATGGCCTTGATATACCTAGTTTTAACAGTTTTAATTATTTATCTCTTCTTTTAAATAAAGTAATAGTCAAATTTACTTTTGGAAAAAGTATTTTTTTAAATACATTCTTTGCATCCAGATATGGATGGTGTATTTCAGACAATCTGCTTACAGATGTCTAAATATATTATTTAACAACAAATCCCGAATTATTTTCAGGTTGCTCTTAATAATGTGTTGTTAACAGAGGTGTCGGGAGCCAAGGCGTATCCTGGGGAAAAGTTCTTTACTGGGCCCCTAAAATATTGTTAATATTAAAACAATTCTTGCGCAATAATATACTAGATACCAAATTTCCCATTTCAAGTTTTATAACTTTTGTAATAAACCATTTTGTATGTCACATTTGCATTTGTTATGGTGAGCAAATAATGCAGCACATCTCCATCAAATTTTATACGAAGCTTAAACATTTGGCCGCTGGAACTGTTTGGGTGATTTAGAAGACTTTTGGAAACGATACAGTCTCATACAAATAATAGCTTAGTACAAACGACTCAAAGATGGTCAGAATTTTATTAAACGTGGTCCACGTTTTACAAAACCCACAGCGAGCATAAAATCTGAAAATGTTAATTATGTAAGAGCTACAATCAATAAGGATCGGTGATCAACAATCCGAGAACTAAAAGATGTGTTATAATTACGGTTTAGATTTCTGATCCTAGAATTTTGGCTGTTTTTAAAACTCAAGTCACATTTGAAAGAAACAAAATTCTAGACCGTTCAAGAGAATTAGATCAATACGATGAGACAATTATTTGCGATTCCAGAATGTTTTGAGCAGAGGCAACATCTGTCTTAAAAATGGCAAGCCAATACGACGAAAACACTTTACGCTGTTTCAATGTAACCTGGCGGTAGATGAAAGTGTGCAAATGAGAACGATTTCACTTCCCGGGTTAGTTGAGAGTTCAATGTCGCGACTGAGCTCATTTAGTATGTGATTGTCACATTATCAGTGACTGGGCGAGTAGAGCAACGAATTTTTATTAAACTTTATTAACAAAGTTGGAACATTCCTCTATAGAAATTGATCGGATATCACAAAGGGTTTTTGGAAACAATGCAATGAGTGCAGCATAAACAAAGACATGGTATAAACAAATCATAGGAGACCAAATATCTGTTGAAAATTTTCATTGTTTTGATAGACCAGCGAAAACCAGAACACTAAAAAATTTTAACGTGTACGGACCACAATCATAAAAAATTCATTCAAAATGAAAGCGTGTAAAATTTTGACGGAATATCTTAGCATCAAACGGATCACGGCAAAATTTATTCCGTGGTTACTATTACAAAAATAGTTGCTAATATTTACTTCAGATTGCTACCACTGAACCAGATTTTGCCAAAAAGCATGGATAAACATGGGCATACGGCTACGACCGCGAAACAAAATTAAGACTTGATTTGCTAGGAAGCAGCTTACTTTAAAAGAAACTGAGAATACGTACAACGTTTCTATTAACTTGCACCATTTTTACTGATTACATAAATTATTTTTTGTATTACATATGTAATAAGCCATGTATTTCACCTGGAGTGTTTCAAACCTTTTTTTTGTCTGCGGAAATGTAAAAAGAAAAAAGAAAGATTGCAGCTTTGCATTGATAACAATCAACTATTTGAATTTGTATAGAATCGAAATGCGGACTCCAGTACCACTATTTAAGATAATAGCAATTTTATTAATATAAAGAACAATATATCTGCACGTACCCGTGCGTCTAAAACCACGAAACCGAAAAACTCTACCCCCTTTCACTATAATACATATATTTGTAAAGGTGACTTGTTATTTAAGTGGCAAGAACAATAGGGATTTGCAATGTATAAATATAAAAATCAAATAAAAAAGTTTATATTAAGCGTTTCCATGGATTAAATTGAATTGACAGACAGTAAGCACAAATACAACAAAAGTTATAATAAAGATAACTGGCTTTTTAAGTGGTTGCTTCTCTTAGTTGAAGGGGTAATGTATGTAGAAATTTTTTTGAGGAAAATTTGTTGTATTGGTAGTATAAACAGATAATCAGCAAATTAGCCCCACAATGAAGACATCGTGATGCATTTTTGTTTTTAGGAATGAAACTGATAGTAACAACAGAAACAATAGCAGAAACTGACACCAATCTGGTCACTAGTTTGAAATTTAGAATATTGCGCAGTATACTCAAAGTATCAATAATGAATTATGCAGTTTTCTTTGAACAAGTAGTAAGCAGCAACTTAACAGGTCGATTATAACTGATTAGAATATTCGGGTGTATGAGTTATAAAAATTACAAGTTACAAGTATTTGTTATACTTGGTTATAATTTCTTATACCCATTTATCCAAGGAATTGATGTCTTTAAAAGTTTGTATTAAATATTTCAGCTTTTAAATTGTTATTTTTAAAACTGATCTACAGCACACTGAATGTCAGTTGCAAAAGTAGTATAAATGTATAAAAACTTAGGAGAAAATAATCAAAAACTACCGGGAAAACAATAAAATTCCAACTATTCTGTTTGCTCGCCATATACAAATCTGTAATATTGGGTAGTAAGCAGAGCATCACCCTCTTCGAACGAAATTCCCGTCTAGCTGTTGTCAACAAATATTCGAAAATTAATACCATAAACGTAAATTACTAAGTAATGTGTATGAAGTAATAAAATATCCGTCGATTTTAACATTTTATAAAGTTACGATATGAAATTCCTTTTTGTAATTTACCCGATTTTTGTGTTATATAAAATTTGATCGCTAGATTTTAATAAGCTGAAATTTTATATGTAGGTGTTGCATTTTTGCTTGAGTTAACATTTTAATCGACAAACACAATTTGGGCAACCCCCATAAAAAAGTAAGAGAAAGTTTATATTAAAAATGTGTTCTGTTGTATGTTCTGCGTTTTAACGATGAACCTCGTCTTTTTATTGGCATAAATTTAGTAATATTCATTATATAAACATCTTTAGTGTGTTTACATGCATTTTTTAATTTAAAAAACTTGGCCATAAATATAAGGTTATATACTTTTGCTGCCATCTCAGTAATAAAATCAACAAACAAAATTTTTCATATGTCTCTTCAAAACACACATCTCCAATCTAAATAGACAAGACATCTTCATCTAAAAACCAATTATTAATATTAAATATATTATAAATGGTAGCCCCTCTAATGCGCAACTTCTCCGGACTTTTGGGCAAAAAACACTAAATGAAAAAAGCAGATCTGTATGCACAGTATCGAAACCACACCAACTGCAGTCCGATATCGCTCATGATCTCGAATCAGTTTAAAAAAGATAACAAATAAAATTAAATTACAAAACTTAAAGATAGTAATTGATTTTAGCATACTAAAATACTAAAAACTCCATAAAAAATTTTAATGCAATTTCTGTAGGTATTTAACCCAGTAGTTAGACTAGATTTCTGTCCGAAAGCATAAAAACAGCTCAAATCATTCTTTCCAAAAACCGATAGAAATCAAATGTACGTTTCAAGTTACTATCCGATTAGTTTGTTGTCCCCAAAAGAATAAAAAATATTATACCACATAAGTGTACACCAGATCATCATTTCGGTTTCACACACGCACACTCAACATTACAGCAAAGCCACCATATAAAACAGATAATTAACAAAACATTAAAAAATAAAAAATCTTGTACTCATATCTTTTTTAATATAAGCCAAGCTATTGATTATACAAAATTGAAATAAGTTTATCTTGTATTGAATATCGACGCAGAAATATCCAGTCATTATCTCAACCACCTAGGACTATCTCAAGGAAGCATTTACGATCCACTTCTACATATATATATACTCTACACCACCGACATACTAACCACCAATTTTCGTAAATGATACAACTATCTTCTCATCCCCACGTAACCTCATCGAACCTTTAAGAGCATCTCTTTCAAATAACTTAAAAAAATAAAAACGAACCAATGAGCTTCAAGACACATCACTTTTTCCCTTTGCAAAGGTATATATGTTCGACTTCCAACTTCTAACAAAGAGCCTTGCTGTAGCACGACAGTCAAATATCAAGGCATTCACTTAACTTAGAACCTTGACTGAAAGTACCGCATAAAAAACAACAAATAAATTTGAAATGTAAAGAAATAAACTGGTTGTTGGCAAAAAGTCACCTCTATCGTTAGACAACAAATTACCTGTATACAAAGCAGTAATTAATCACCATGGACTTACGGTATTTAACTGTTAGGATGCGCGATCCACACTGCAGAGATGTCAATATAAAATTCTAAGAGTTATAGCAAGCGGTCCTCGATACGTTTCAAAGCAGACACTCCACAGAGATCTATAATACGTAAGCGAAATCATCCAGGAAAGAGTCAACAAACACAAGTAACAAATTAAAGCCCCCCCTTCACAACAAACCACTGATCGAATCTCTAGTGTATACTATAAACATCAAAGACTAAGAAGACTGTGGCCGCTAGTCCTCTCAGAACTTTGGGGAAACATCACTGGACGGACTCTTCACCATGTCATTAATAGTACATTACTTTTACAAGGTACGACTTAGTAAATTAGCTCATAGGTAGTATGTATTTGATTTCTAATAAATCAATAAAGCACTTTATTCGTGCATAATATGGAGATTATCAACAAGCTTTAATTAAAAAAGTACTTTTCCTCCATTTACTATTACCAGATATCATCTAACCATCTAATACACTTTCCGCATATAATTGTTCCTACATAACAGTCATAATACTAATTTCATTGTTGATGATTCCATATCCACTATGATCATTACTAGTATAATTTATATATAATCTTCAGACATTAAAAATATAATTTTTATAAAAATTACCTGTAATCATAACCATATATCACTTATACATAATGTTATTATCTCATAAATCATTGAAAACCTATTCAGTGTTCTCGGTGTAACAAAAAGCAAAACATGCGGGAATACGTAATGAAATAATTTCTTAGTAGAAATCGATTGAGCAGGAAAATTGAACTGACTCCATTCCAAAGTACTTTAAAACACTTTATTTTGTTTTAGCATATTTCAAACCCCATTGAGATCTGCATGCCCATAACATTGCATAAAGTCATTTATAACACAAGTAGTATAAATAGACCAAATTCGTATACTTTAATGTAACATGGAAATTACTTTCTAGATAGCTGCATAATGGCTGATACAAATTTAAAAATTTTTAAAAATAGATTAAATCCACTTTAATATAAATTTCTTATAAACATAATAGCGCTAGAAACCAAACAAAGTTCTTATCTTTTAATTAGTTTCATGCTCTATCTTTTTACTTTATTACTGCCTCTTTAACTTTTTCTGTGACCTACTTGTTCTTTTTTATCGTAGTTTTTATAGATTTATTTTTTATTGCATAGTGCTTAATAGATATTTGATCTGCTCCTAATTTAACTTTCATTGCTATTAGCAATTTTACGTAAAATAGATAAAGCTTTATAATTTGCGCAAAATATTTGCTAAAGGTGATAAAACAAATTGAAGAATTCCAAGCAACTCCAAATCAACCCTTAAGTAAAAAAAATAATATCGGGTTTGTCGAGCCTGCGCATGAATGGCAGTTCTATACTAGTTGTTTCATTACGTTAAAATCGAGATATAGCAATGGATGGCACCTTATCATTTCAGATGTGTTTAATAAGTAAATATGTAGATTACGGGCTATACCCTTCTCTTCAAAAAAAGCCAATACAGGAAGAGCGGTATGTCAATGAGAATTGCCTTTCTGAAATATCTTATTGGATAATCAAAAAACATCTAAAAATCCCATTTTGTAACTAAAGCTCAACAATGTTACCACAGGCCAAAAATGTCCAAAACAATGGCGAAAAGTACACAGAGACAGTTGCTGTACCGTTATCTGTTTTAATTTCTGGATAAGAACTCGCAAAGCAGCTGACAGTTTCCAATGGGCTCCTCGCAAAAGCGGGGCTGGTCAGAACTTGTTCTTTTTTCACAGTTCAAAGTTGCGGATCTCTCATATAGTCATACATTATAATCTCATTCAAAGTCAGAGACTTGTTTATATAATGCTTATTTCCATTTGTGAAAAATTGTAATATCTTTCTGCAATGCTATAAAATATGTAAACGCCTGTTTAAGCGTTAGTAATCAGAAGGGCGATCACGAATTTAGCCGTAATTATAATTTTTTAATGATACAACACTTTTTTGTGTTTACTTCTTGTGCCAACTTGTAGTTAACAGCTATATGTCTTCGAGCCTGTATTTTATTAACTACCAGTGTACTTCAAATTTAGCTCTTGACTGGTTGTTATACCTCAGTTATACACCACTTTCCGATTTAAAACTTGGTTAAATGTAAACTTACTATCAATTCACATTAAGCTAAATCTACTGAAGCGGTACAAGCAATTTCAACCGCTTTAGGTGGCTTCAAAGTGCTTTTAATTGCTTTAAAAGCATCCTAGCTAACTCCAAAAGCGCTTGTAACCGCTTCAGTACATTTATCCGAGTCAAAGCTAGCAATTTACTGAAATTTAGCAAAGTTTCAAACCAGAAAGTAATCTAGAACTGACGTATGATAACTACTCTTTTGTTTTGCTTACTTGCTATCACTGGCTTGATTATGTATAGTAAAATCTTTTATAATAAATACACTTTTATGCTCACAAAAACTGTTTTTAATAAGTTGACTAACTTATGTTATTTTTGCATATGTATTTATAGTCAAGAAAACCAGTCTGTTTAAAACAATGTTTGATTGTATACTATAGAATATAAGTGCACACCTTTGCCCAAGTGGTTATTTAAAGAATATTTGTAGCTCTTGCAAATGCCACAACAATTTATAGCAATTTGTTAACGACACCAAACGTTTTAACATTAAATTGCTAGATCTAATTCTAAATTGTTGTGTGCTTTGGTTAATGAGGCGTAGAATTAAAGTGCAATTTATAAAAATGATAGTCAATTCTGTTTTTTTTTTCAATTTTAAATGTAGATTGGTGTAAAAATCATTTACTTTCTAATTAAACCAATGTCTCAGCTTGATTCCTACTTCTATAGACATTCCAGATTTTTTTATTGGTTTTTCAATTACTTTTCTTTAATGCAGCCAATATGCGTTTTTTGAAAATACTCAGAATTTGCATCAGTCTTTTTGTTTTATTGAATAAAGCTTTACAACACTATTAGCTTTATCGATTTCTAAATATTTTATAAAGCATAGTAATGCATAATTTCTTGAAGCTTTTTGGGTAAATTAACATTAACATTCAATGATTTAAACCCTTTTAAAAACACGTTAAATAAGTTCTTTAATATTTTTTACACTGCTAGTTCAAACACATAAGCGCGAGTTGATAAAACCAGTCGAAATGATTTTATCGACATTTACACCACTCGTTTCTGCAAACATTCATATTGCTTTATCAGTTTTATTTGCACGTGTCAATTTTATTATATTATCAACAGTGTTCTCTAATATCGTAAAATGTTTTGCTACTATGCAAATGCTCCACTTTTTAGTTTTATTGTTAGATTGGTACATAATTATTTTATGTTGTTTCATCATCAGTTTGAAATTAACGTTCAGTTTTAGATAATTAAAATTTGTACTTAAAACCAATTCATATATGTCGCATTATGCTTTATTGCTACGAGAATAAATGGAGTTGTTTGCTCGCTTCAACTTTGATGATAAAAGCTTAAAGGATAAATCAAGAAATGGTCAGTTATCGGATTTTGATGACCAAACAAAACTCTTTTTCCGACTTTGAAAGAAGGCGGAATTTTGATTGCTAGGAGGGTCGCAGAGAATCTGAAAGTCTACTAGTCCACCATCGTCCGCTGCGTTAAAGAACTCTACCGAGCAAATAGATAGCAGTAATAATTAAAATATTGTTGGTTACGTCTACGAATGATCACCGTAACGTGTTTTATGTTTCAGTAAAAGTAGTCTTTACAAATGCCGTATTATTATCTATTCAGGTGAAATAAATTTCTATATAAAACATATTTCATAATTTTTTAAACACTTGTAATTATACGAGGTGCGTACAAGTTCAGTAATGAGAGTAAGTAGAAAGATGCGGCTAATTTTAAGGAACACGAGAAATATTTCTGAATTTGTGATATAGATGACAACACCACACAATGTACACAGATCAAATATTCGTTGAAACAATTATACTCTCAAACAAAAATATAAATTAAGCTTAAAGCAACCAAAACCCATTTAGTACAGAGTCTAAGTGCAGATTCTGTACTAAAACGGTAAAAATTTTTAAATGCGCCACCGTGGCCGAAAACTATAAATCTGTCCGAGTACTTAATTCAACAAATGCGCAATTTAAAAAATCCTAAGAAAATATTTCATGCGCTCGAACATTTGTCGCGGGTAAATCCCGCGCATTCTCATGCTCACTCTAATAAGGCACAAGAATAACAAACAGGCAGGTCGGCGATCTACCCTTCCCCGGGGAAATTTATGAAAGGTCGAACGCGACGTAATTTCATGTAGCATCGTTCGCTGATCATTTTTCTTCTCGCATTAAGAGCATTAGCGGCGATCCAAATATGCCCATAAAAAGTATTGAGCAACAATAAAACTGACCCAGTTCTGCCTCGCGGGCGATTAGTTGAAGAATTGAACGCTGATTTGTTTTCCAGCCGCCCGTTGCAAGAGCTGCAGGCGAAATAAGTTCGCAGCAATTTGTTCCGGATCGAACGGATTCCGTCTCCGAGCCCACTAGGCGCGCACCAGAAATAATAACGGAAGCGGCTGCAGCTGGAGCGGCTCTTGAGGGAGGCAGGGGGAGTCGGATCATTCATTCGACTAATTATAAAAACCCGCATACATCCTGCTCTTGTGCAAACACTGATAAAAGGCTTTTTTACTGGAATCAATTTGTAGGCCGGAAAGAGAGGAAATGGGCCTCTAACAGAACGCTGGGCTGAGTGTTCTCGAATATCGCTGAATCAGCTTAGTCTTTCATTTTTTTTATATTTAAACGGAATAGATGATACAAGCAATGAATAAAAATGCAATGACGGCTGTTAATAGCTCTTCGTATACACGTTTTTTAAGCAACCAGTAATGCAAGAATGATAATTCAGTACATTTTTGATTCCTCTATAATATAAATGTTTATCCCCAATAATAATCAAAATTAGTTCCATATAGAAAATGACGCTACACCTTTACCTAAATAGTTTTCTGACTGAATTACACGCAATGACGTTGCTTGAAAAGTTATCATGAGTAAGTATATACAATTCCTCAAATTTTTTACTCAGAAATTACTATCAATACTATAAGAACATTTTGTGTGGCACAGAAATTCAAGACAGCTTATGGAGGATCAGCCATACTCATCAAAAATTCGATAGTACATTATGAACTACTAAAATATGCAGAACATCATATACAAGCCACTTCAGTACGAGTTAAAAGCCTTCCATATGCAGTTACCCTCACAGCCGTTTATTGTCCGCCTCGACATAATTTAAAAAAGGAATACTACAAAAAATTCTTTGAGACACTTGGTCCAAAATTTATAGCCGGAGGAGACTATAACAGCAAAAATATTTTATGGGGCTCGCGCCTTATAACTACCAAAGGCTGAGAAATGGAACAGGTATTGCATGATAATAACTATTTTGTCATCTCAACCGGCTCCCCAACTTACTGGCCTACTGATGTTGACAAGGTTCCAGATCTTCTGGACTTTTTTGTAACGAATGGTATTTCTCCAAATTATATAGACATAACATCCAATTATGATTTATCCTCTGACCATAGTCCAATTATTGCAACAATAAGCACAACAGTAATCTCTGAAAAGTTGACACCCAGACTCCACAACATGCACACAGACTGGGAAATTTTTCCTCAAACACTCCAAAATACGATCAACCTTTCAGTAAAATTACAGGAACCAAACGACATTGAAGAGGGTTGCAGTAACCTAATTGACACTCTCCAACATGCTGCAAAAAATGCTACGCCAACAACTGTCCAAAAACTTAAAACAAACAATATACCTCTTAAAATAAAGCAGTTGGTGGCAAAGAAAAGAAGAGCCAGGTCGATTTGGCAGCGTACACATAATATAGATAATAGAAGAGAATACAATAGAATTAGCAACATCTTGAAATTAAAACTCCAAGACATCAGAAACTCCTCTGTGGAAAATTATCTTACCAATCTTTCAAGATGTGACAACTCTATCTGGAAGCCAATAAAAGCAAAGAGAAAACCAAAAGACACTTCCTCTCCTATTCGGAAAAATACAGCACCTCCAGGCCCGTGGGCTAAAAGTGACAAGGAAAAGGCGAACTTATTTGCGGAACATCTTACGGAAGTATTCACTTCGCACAACAATGATCGAGTACAAGAAGTGGATGATGCACTTTCCATGCCGTTGCTAACACAAAACCGAGTAAAACTCTTCACTCCAAAAGAAATACAAGAGGCAATTAAGAAACTGAATCTAAGGAAAGCCCTAGGGATAGACAGGATAACTGGCAAAATGCTACATGAACTTCCCAGAAAAGGAATACTCAAGATTTTATATATCTTTGATGCAATTCTTAGGCTTAATTATTGGCCAAAATCTCTTAAAATTGCACAAATCATTATGATACCCAAACCTGGGAAAAATTTGTCTGAGGTCTCATCTTATCGACCAATAAATAAGTCTTCTGCCAACAATATTTAAGCTCCTCGAAAGACTCCTCCACAATCGAGTTAATCAAGAGCTAAATCAGCAGACACGGATCCCCGATCACCAATTTGGTTTCCGCCAAGTTTATTCGACTACACAACAATGTCACCGCTTAGCAAACATCATTAACAAATCAATGGAAAACCGAGATTATTGTACCGCTGCCTTTTTGAACGTGAAACAGGCATTCGATAAGGTGTGGCATCCTGGACTTTTGTTCAAAATCAAAAGAACACTACCACTACGATATTTCACCATATTGAAATCCTATCTGGAGGATCGTTACTTTGAAACTAGAGTTAACGAAGAAATATCCAACCGTCATCCCATACTCTCTGGAGTCCCGCAAAGGAGCATTTTGGGCCCAACATTATATGTGCTATACACAGCCGATCTTCCAGTGACAGACGAAACAGCTATTGGTACATTTGCTGACGATACGCGGTTTTGCGACACATGATAACCCTGTTACAGCTTCATCCAATCTCCAAGCACATATAAATCTCATTTAAACATGGCTAAATAAGTGGAAGATCAAAGTTAATGAAGCTAAATCTACATATATAACCTTCACACTCAGAAAAGGTCAATGCCCACCAATAACGATGAATCAAATAGCGCTACCCCAAAGTGAAGCTGTCAAGTATCTAGGCTTACACCTAGACAGTAAACTTACTTGGAAACTACACATATCAAAAAAACGTAAACAATTAGATCTAAAAGTACGAGAACTTAATTGGCTCCTTGGACGTCAATCCAAACTAACGCTTGAAAATAAACTACTAATCTACAAAGCAGTAATACGACCAATCTGGACATACGGGATAGAGTTATGGGGTTGCGCTAGCAAGTCAAATACAGCTGTAATACAAAGAGCCCAATCCAAGATTCTGAGAAACATTGTGAACGCACCATGGTACGTCTCAAACCACAACATCCATATGGACCTAAAAATCCCCTACGTGAGTGTAGTTATCCAAGAGTCCAACGTCAATGGCCGCTCGACCTGTCTATCTGAGGTGACATCGTTGGATGTTTACTTCTTAACGTTATTTAGTGTACATATATGTTAAGTATTGTACAATATATCACATTAGCTTATAGTTTGTGTATCTTACTGATTGCTAATAAACAAATTATAAAAAAAACAGAAATTCAATACAAATATCTCAGTTGTTAGTCAACAATTTTTATACTTAAAAGGTGGAAGAAGTAACGTTTATGTAAGGGAAAGTATTGGTCAGAATTCTGTTTTACCGATTACATGAGTTGTGTAAGAGTTAGAAATTTGCCAGGCTTCCCTATGAGTGTAAGAATACTTGGCATATCTAACACTAAATATTCATCACGAAAGCTACTAGGAAGTAGAAATATCAAAACATTATAAAACATAACAGAACCTGGGCAAGAACAAACCAAGAAAAAGCAGATACTATCAGTAGATTACTAAAAACATATCTGTCGGAAAGAACTCTGTATATTAAATTTAAATACACTAAATCATCAGTTTGGACAATCCAAGTAAATGTATCCCAGGGCAGCATTATAGCCCCTTCCTGTACCGCGGACTTGCCAAAATCACCACAAACATTAGTAATTAAGAATCACACAGCAATCCACAAACAGCATCACTGATACTCCAGAGAAATCTTAAAAAATACTTGTGAACGAAACGAAATCGGTTCAAGTAACTTACTCTTCGGAAGAAAACCTGTCCACCACTTACCAAGCAAAACTCAGTGCTCACCCCAATAATTTAGCTGTTGCGTTTCTAGAAAGACAAAAGACAAAAGACTCAAAATATTCGACCCACTATATTTGGTTAACAGATTTAGCAGCTTTTAATGTATTTTATATCTCGAAAACAGTGGCAGCGAACACGAACCCGACAAAACAGAACCTCTTATAACAGACTTGTCCACCGCTTGCACAACGCCTTACTGGAAATTCGCAAAGACTCATTCAACGATTACCTATCTAAACTCTCCCAGACGACCAAACTCTATGGAAGGCAACGAAGAAACTCAAACAACCGATACTAGCTGTACCACCCATCACAAGACCCAACAATAGCGGGGCCAGAACCGATAAAGAAAAGGCAGATACATTCGGAGCATATCTAGCCGATGTATTTACGACTCCCAAGGGAATCACGACAGCAACGAAATCCTGGACGCCCCCTGCTGAAGTCCGTCATCAGCTAATACACACCAATAAACGAAAAGCTCCCGGATACGACCTCATAGTAGGAGACCTATTACACCACCTCCCACAAAAGGCAATAGTACTTATCACCACCATCTATAATAGCATACTACGCTTAATCTACTATCCGATGCAATGGAAGTTCGCTCAAATGATAATGATTGCTAAGCCTGGAAAACCATCTCACCAATCCTCTTCCTATCGACTAATAAGTCTTCTTCTTCTCCTATCCAAGACATTTGAAAGACTATTACTTAAACGAATCAAAGATACAGTTGACCTCGACCAGATCATACCTTCCTATCAATTCGGTTTCCGCCAGCACCACTCGACGATACATCAAGGTCACCGAATCGTCACTCAAAGTAATGGAGCGCCTTGAAACCAAAAAGATCTGTACGACTGCAGTCCTAGACATAAAACAGGCGTTCGACAAGGTATGGCACTAGGGGCTGTTGTACAAAATTGAACTTCACTTTCCAATCCAGCTCTATTTGGTATTTAAATAATACCTTGCTGACTAGCTATTGCAAGTCAAAATCAACAACACGGTCTCTGACTACCACCACATTACATCAGAAGTCCCTCAAGGCAGTGTACTAGGGCCACAAACGACACAGTGATTGCCACATTCGCAGACGACACGGCTATCCTAGCAGCTAGTGAAACACCGCAGGTTGCAACCGAACGCCTTCAGCACCATCTGGACCTACTACAGGACTGGACCAATCATTGGAGGGTATCAATTGATACTGAAACCCAAGTCAGATTCTTTGACACTCCCCTTCCCCTGAAAACGAAAGTAAAATATTTAGGGCTGCATCTCGACGCAAAACTCACTTGAAGCATCCATATTACAGTCAAAAGATAACAACTCGACCTAAAACTCAAGAAAACGTACTGGTTGCTGGAGTCCCGCTCTCAACTTTCCCTCACAAACAAACTCCTTCTATACAAGGCCATATTAAAACTCATATGGATCTATGGGGTACAGCTTTGGGGCTGCACAAAGGCCTCTCACACCAAAATATTACAGCGGTTTCATCTAAAATTCTCCGCTTGATTACTACCGCACCTTGCTACATTCGGAACGATACCCTCCACACAGATCTGAACATCCCAACTGTTGCATATGAAATCCTGAGACTCGCCACCACCTACCATCACCAGCTCGTCGGGCACGAAAACCACCTCATCGATCAGCTGTCCAACCCACCTGCAATTGTCCGCAGACTCCAGCGAAATTAGCCACAGGACCTCATCCACTAGCTTCCACAACCATAACATTCATTATTCGGAAGAATAGTGCTGGCTGTGTCCCCCCACATGACATGTAATATTCTACCATTTACTTATTACTCAATTAAAGAGTGGATTGTAAATAAGCATGAAATAAAATGAAAAAAAAATCAACTTAAGATTTGAGCGCTTTTATTAAAAACCCGTTATATAAAATAAAACTCCAAACATAGTTGCTACAGCTTACGTATTAGGAATAAAGATTTAGCTTCCTAACATGAATATTCCATTTTGAACCTGTCATCCTGTAATTTTAAGTAAAACCACGTTAATGTAATTTAAAATAATGAGACTGCTACGCGAAACCCAGTCTTTAAACTATCATACGTGTAGAATTAAGGTAGCTTAGTTTAGTTGCAGTAATTTGCCGTGATGGAGTACGCCTCCGCTAAGAAAGAGTTAACGTTGCGTTGCCGTATATACAATTTAAGTAACTATAGATAAAACGGTAACATGTAAAAGTTTAAACATTTTTCAGGTGAATTTATAATGGACTGCACAGTAAAACAAAATTTTATAAAAATTTAATATGATACACTAGGGAAAGATATGGTAAAAAAAAGAATAAGAACATGTTAAACAAGAAGTGAAAACGGTGACAAGGCGGACACAATGCTTTTGTATCATTAAAAACCTGTTACTTGGAAAGGAGCACACAACCAAAAAATTGAAATACCGCGCAATTAACTTAATTACAAGAAAATTGAAATAAAGCAATGCGAAACGGAGCTTCCTTTACATAATTGCAGCAATTTTTATCAAAATAAGTAAGAAAGCGCCCACTAAATATATTAATTTTTTTATTTAGAAGAATTCCTACGCTTCAGAATGCCAAAAGGAACTTTTAATTAAATTGTTTTGAACGCAGCAAGCTCGCGCAGGTGAAACTGAACAAAGGCTCGGCGAAAAAATGGAAGGTGCAGGGCGGAGGGCGCACGGCAGCTATTTACCGAAAAGCTTTTGCAAGATTACATCTCCTTGTCAACGAACAATAAGGCTATTTGCACAGCATTGTGACTACACATCGCCGAGTATCCGCAGAGAATATTGTAAGCGACTCCCGTTTTTTAGGAGCCATTACGGTGTTGAGTTTCCAGAACAAAATATAATTATTTTCGGGGCGAGAGCGTTGACGGGCTTTTACTGATTTGGGAACTGCTTTCAAAAAGCTTGCATTATGTATGTAAACAAGCTGACAAGTGTCAATGGCGCTTTTCGCTTTTTTAACTTTGCGTTCATTAAAGACGAAACCCCGCAGCAACAATTAAATGCTAATTTAAATAAATAGTGAGAACGTAGACATATAAAATATTAATGAACGACTGTCAGGATGGTTTTATAAAAAAAAGCACGCGTAAAACAGGGAGTCGTTCTGCGACAGTGAACGGGAGTGTCTGACAATAAGTTATCTTATCATCTGTTCTTGATTTTGGCGCAACCCCAACTAATTTTTCAATATTAAATTGCAGTAAATAAAAATTTATGCTTACATCTACAACAAACAAATTAAGAATTAGGGAGCATTATGCTCCCTATATAGCCAGCTAATTTTAACGCTACCTAGGGGTATATATATATAATCTGATAAACAACCAATACTAAATTTACTATCAATCTCAACGGATGTTAAACGACAATCAACAAATAATTTATTAAATTCCGACAATAACACACAACCAACTCTGTTTCCGCCACAACTTCAAAATAAATTTTACTCACTCCAATATTTAATTAAAAGACATAAGTCCAGAGCAAACCATTTGTTAATTAATATCAATCATCTGATAATAAAACAGCAGTTAACCAAACACCAAACAATATTCAAGACTGGAAAGTAGATTAAATAAAAGAAAAGGATAATCAAATCAACCACACACTGTGAACTCTAGCCAACAAACCTACAGAACAGATACGACCCAATAGCAAACGAGGATACTAACAACCGTTCAAGTTCATCTAATAATATTCAGACTCCCAAAACTTCTAAACCACCGCCGATCTATATACATATAGCGTTACAAACTACAACAGCACGGTTATAATCTTAGCCAAGGCAGCAGAAGAACACAGCAATATAGTAAAATTTTGGCCAAGAATATTGTTAAAGCTTTAACCTCAGATCATACAAAAAACTAATAAAACATTTATAAAAAAATTAATTCACTACAGTTACTATTAGAAATATAAACAAGCATATAAGTTTTTTCTAAGAAATACACATCACGCAGTAGCAATACAAGACATAAAATGTATACTAGAAGGTCACAAAATCGAAAATATAAACATTCAACATCTTAAAACTAAAGAGCCGCCATCTCTTTTAACTTTAGTTTAATTTATACCAAAATACAAGGTGAGCCTCCAAATAGAAGAAAAAACGTTTTACAACGCACCAAGTGCCAATCACAATGCCATTTAAAAGCATAATGCACTATAAACTATAACTGCGTCAAATATGGTAAAAGTCGCAACTCAAAAACCCCAACACAACGTGCCTTATATAGAGGCGCTCGTCTAGCTAATTAGAAAGACTTGATAAACAAAACTTTAGATACAAGTCAGCAATTTCAAAAGCAAAATCAATTCCACACAGCACAGTACTCAAATATAATATCACCCTCTCGTTAATCTCATATTGAGATTAACAATAAACAACAATTTATTAAATCAGATAACTATTTTTGTTAGATTTTAAACTATGTTCTACTGATAAACAGAATAAAATGATATTAAACTCATCTAATGTTAATAAAATAAGATAATAATCGCTAATACACTATGCATTGCTAAACGATAAAAACAAATTAATCACATTATACAAATAGACATCATCTCACTTCAAAAACACATTTTAAAGAACAAACCAAACTTATATACCAATTACGTTATCTACTGTACAATTTGTTTTGATGACATAGAACACGATGGGTCACTTGTTAATAAAAATTATATTTCTTATCATGACCGTTTCAAACCGTATATATATGTATATGTATATATGTATATGTATATATATATATATATATATATATATATATATATATATAGTAAGGCCCTACGCCCCGCGTGGGAGCACGGCCTGCGAACTGAGAGGTTAAGGCTCTCATACGTTCGCTCTCTCTGCCCGTCGTCGCGCACCATCTCTGTTGCGGGGCGTTGTGGCAAGCACCGCATCTTAGACGACCGCCATTATTACCCCTTGTTCGAATAAACGCAGGTACTCAATTATTTTTAGTGACTGAGTAGGCCACCCGCCAGGCATCAGAGAGCACCGGGAATTGAACCCTTAACCACGGGACCACGTTACCTTAATGGGTAATAGTGCCACCCCTGTCTACAATCATAGCCGACTTTAGCTGCTGTATTTCTCTTTCGGTGTTGCTTACAGACAAAATCACGGCCGCACAAGCCCGCCAGTGTCACAATTTACTTAGAGAGTACGACTACTTATTCGACTTAATCTAGCAGATATATCTTTTTAGATTAAAAAGGAATCGAGGCAGCCTTACTAAGCGCTTCGGAGTTAATAAAAAAGGAAACGAGGTTATATAATACTCTACTTCTGTAAGAAATATGTAAGACATCCTTTAGAACCTGCTATAAAAAGAATAATCAGGAATGTCAGTGAAACAGTTTGCTCATTACTCCAATAATGAGGCTTTTTGTAAACTTCAGTAGCACCTGAAAAAACTGGAACACTCAGTTTTGCTCCTAATTGATCGTTTGATATTTTCAAAAATAACAAGTGTAATACTTGCTCCAAAACAAAACTCAAGAATTCTTTTGTGTAACGCACCTGATAAGTAGTCATAAAAAATTAAGAACCTTGTTATTATTTGGGCACTAATTAGTGATTATATATAAATAACAAATTAATTATTTCTTTAACTGTTGCAGTAATTCTTCTCCGCAAACTTCTCTATTTGTGTGGTAATACCATATTACGAGTACCTTACGCTACTAAATTAGTTTAGCATTAATTTTGAGCACAATTCCTACAAAAATGTAGATTACACTATAATAGACTTTTATCTGCATTTATTTATTCAGATTTATTTTTTATGCCTTACTTCACTTTTATTTCTTAGTGTCAGGTCGGCTTCTTAACTAATACATCATCCTATTACCTATGCGAGCTCATTAAATGAAAGAAAGTAAGAACAACCAAAAAATAGAGATACAGAATATTTTTGTAATTCTTTATTTTTTGTAAGAGAAAACAGATTATTTAATGCACAATTAGCACTACACGATTGTACTAATTATTTTGATATAAATTTTGCATATAGTATACAATCTATCTTAAAACATATTTAAATGACAGACAATTTAAAACAAAAGTAAGGCAAGAAGTCTCAACTATACGTCCAATCAACTCTGGAATACCCCAGGGCAGTGTCCTGGGCCTCTACTCTATTTATTATTTACCTTGGATCTTCCAGTCTCACCAAATATCATAATGGGCACATTTGCTGATGATAACGTCATACTGGTAGCCAGAATAAAGTCCTCGAGTACGCACTCAAATAGAAGACTATCTATATGCTCTAGAACGATAGCTTAAAAAGTGAAATGTTAAAGTAAATTAGTCAAAGTCCGCTCATATAATACTTAACCTAAGAAAAGACCCACATCCACCCATATATCTAAACAACATAGAAATACCAGAAACCGAGACAGTACTATACCTATTTAGTTTCCAAATTAAACTGGAAAGATCACATCGCAAAAAAGAAATCAAAAAGATTTAATAGTCTTCGATATCTATAGAAAACAAATTATAGTTGTAACAATCGGTAATCAAACCCATTTGGACTTGTAGAATAGAGCTGTAGGGCTGTGCCAGCAAGTACAATGTGGAAATAAGTCAAAGGTGTCAGTCCAAAGTTCTAAAAATAATAGTTAACGCTCCATGGTACGTAACAAACGAAATGATCCATCAAGACTTGAAGATACCAACTGTCAGGACGTTATCCACGAGAAAGGCGTCGTACGCCAGCAAAAATTAGAAACACACAATGCCTTTGATGCAGCCATTATTAGAAAATACTATAAGAAGACGATTAAAAAGACAGTGACCAGCTGACTTATAAAAAAGCATCAGAGATCTCATCAATCTAAACTGTAATCTTTAGATTGTAGGCCAGAAAATTAGATGATAGAATACTGTGTATTTTGATTGCTAATAAAATTTAATAATGAAAACGAATTGTAATTTACAAGAATAATCATTTTAATTACATAAGTCTAGACTTCACTCAAAGACTTTTTGTTAATATCAGGGTTGCCATAAGATTTCCTTATTCGTAATTTAAATATGATGATACAATGTAGAGCACTGAGTGAATAACAAAATACTATTTAATACAAACCCCTAATTAAATATATTGAATTATAGAAAGACGTAAGTAATGTTTGTCAACTTTTACAACGTACATTGATTGCTGCCCAAAACTTTCTTCCATTATAATAAAACTAAATTTTCAAGGGTATAACGATAACTGGTCCGAGAATATTATTGGAAGTTCAAAAAATTTGTTATGATTTATCCCTTTGTGATCTCTTCGCCTAGCTTTGGCAATTTTTCCATTTCGAATGTACAATTTGAACAAGTAGTTGTTCGGCGGTGAAAGCCGTTAGTCAAGCCAAAAATGGACAAAGATGAACTTTAGAAATAATATGCATAACAGTGTTTGCACGAGAATGTAAACTCTAGTTTTATTCTAATTATAACAAAAATCATAGACCTTAAACGTTTTTTGTTAAAAGAAAATAGAAAATAAAAAAACAAAAAAGGTTTTTTTCTTATCTCGGACACAGCTTTACTCTCGTAAACATGGCGGTATATTTATCTGTGGGTTGTCTTAAATGAATTTTATTATTTATATAATAAAAAATAATTACATAATATTTTATATGATCACCTTATTCCTGTTTTAGCGATGTCTGTTATCTATCAGCTAATTATTTTCCATTTCTAATGCGGATTCAGTTAACATGTAGAGCTTGCTGCTGCAATTCAGTACATTGTATTATTGTTCAGAATTGACGATGAGTAATCGCTTTGCTAAATATTAAACTATTTATCATTAGAAATCTTTTGCAATTAATTTTTCCAGTACTTAGACCTTGCTCGACTGCCCTACAGTTATTTTTACGAATCTTGCTGTTTTTTATAATTGCTAGTGATTGTTTGTTGAACACTTTTCGATATCTTAACAAAAGGGAATTTTTTTAGAGGATCGTAGTGAAACGATAAAATTTTATTGGTTTAGTTCAAGATTGTTTTTCTTCCATATCAGTGACTTAATCACAGCTCTAGCATTTTGTACTGCATTTATCAAGAAATTTTGAAATTTTAGAGCTGCGCATTATACGTTTCCTGACAATGGTTTAACATTAGCAGTCCGTTAAAAATTGATTGCGTTGTACGCATCACTCCGCACGACTAATCGACTCTCGATTGGCTACAATCTTACTTAACAATATAAACTAAAATACTTACAATTAGTTACACTTGTAATTTATTTACATATCAGTTACTGGTGGGTATAAAGTATTCGTCGCAGAAAGAGCTATATAAGACCGGTAGTGGCAGTTGCTCACCAAAATTAAGTGCAGCAAGGGTATGAATTTTAACCCATTTGGATCGATGAAACCTTTGGCCATGCAACTACTTATTACTGTATGTATTCATAAAACATGTTTCCCGTTAAATGACAATTTTTGTATACGATATAATGGAGAATTCCGTTCCTTCTGCATATTCTTTATTAAAAGAATCTCTGCCAGCTATTCGGGAAGGTAAGGAAGAGTCAGCTGAACTAGCCAAACAGCAGTTTATAAATAGGTCGGCAGAGAAAAAAGAACAACTAATGTAAATTATGCCGTAGCAAATAATTTAAAAAGTCTGTATGCCAGAAAAAAAATTAGTTAATTTTGGAATCACTATATAAAATATAGTCAAGTCTAAGTTTCAATAAAAAATTCAACATAAATTAGATGTAGATATTAAACAACACCTATTATTATTATAAAATAGAGAAAATGTATACAATTAAGTTTGTTTTATATTTTTTGTATTATAAATAAATTAATGACGTCATTCTGTAGTTTTATAATAAAAAATAACGTAATATGAAGAATTTTTTCAAATTTGTAATAAAGATATTGAAGAATGTATTATAAATATAGGGTTGATCCAAATTAAACCAAATTAGGCCGTATACTGTGGCAGCAGCGTATTAATATCATTAAAGTTTATTATTTTTCCTAAATGGCGTTGCAAATCGTCAAAATTGTCTCATCTGGGGTAGTGAACATCCACGTACTATTTATGAAAACCAACGCTTCTACAAAAATGCGGTTCACTTTTTTGAGGAGGTTATCGGAAGTTTCTAAACAACTTTTTTCAACAAAAACTAACCATCTGAATTTGTATGACATGCAGTTTTAACAAAATGAAGCCACATGTCACACAGCAGGTTCATGGAGAAATGACATCGATTGATCACTGCAACTTGCGATCTAACGCCATTAGACTTTTTCCTCTGGGGCTATTTAAAAAAAAGGGTTTATGTCAACAAACCCGTTACGATTTCAAAACTAAAGAAGTACATCAGATGTGAAAATGCTGAAATATAGCCGCATTTATTGGAAAGATTGTCGAAAATTTCGCTAAGAGAATAACAATCACATTCATTAATTTTAAAATTTATCTAGCAAATGCAGTAGTGATTAATACATCGATGAACATAAGTATTATCAACATTGTCATATTTAATATTGTTATCTTTTAACACATCTTCTATTACTTCAAGATGATCTTTAATATTATCTTTCGTATCTAAAAGTTTCTTGTAAAGGACTGCACAGGCTGCAATGATTACTAACCCAGTATCTAATCTATTGTCCTTAACAATAAAATCGATGTTTGTATACCCTAAAGCATCTTTCAACTGGATTTCTTGTGGATATATAGGCAGCGTTATAAAGATGTTTACCTGCAGTCTATGGATTTAATATAGGAATAAGTATATCGATCATATTCAAAATATGCTTATAGAAAACTGTTATTAAAAATAGTACGAACTAGTCCAAGATATCTGGCAACTATGTTTTGTATTTTTTAAGTGTACATGACATACTACTCAAACATTAATTGAAAAGCAGCGTTTCTTATTCCGAAATAATTCTGCATTATAACCATCTGAATTTTATATACGCACATGGGTACAATCAATTAAGCCAGTAAATTGTGCAATATAAAATATACCCTTCCTATATTTATATTTATTTATATATTTTTTTATTAATTGAAAAAGTAGCAAAACAACTCAATGTTAGAAGCATCTTCTTCTTGCGGTCCCTATCCGTTCCGGATGTTGGCAACCATTTGGGCTATTATAATTTTGTTGACTGCTGTATTGAATAACTGTGTTGTGGTCATAGAAAACCATGTTCGCAGGTTTTGAAGCCATGATATCCTTCTTCTACCCGGACCTCTTTCCTTGTACTTTTCCATGCAGTATAAATTGAAATTGAATTTTTTCATTCCGCATAATGTGTCCTAGGTACTGGAGCTTTCTTGTTTTTATTGTAGTCAGTATTTCTTTTTCTTTTTTCATTCTTTGCAGAATTTCGTCATTCCTGACTCTCTCTATCCATGACACTCTTGACTGATTCAACGTAATTATCGATTTATTCCTATTGATGGGTTTAATGAGAGAAACCAGAATATTAACCAATTTCATAATGGTTTCCTTTGAAAAGCAATATCGTTCTTTATATTGAACATCATTCAATTCGTCTGTAATAATCTTTCTAATTAAAACGTCCCTAAGAATGTTGTAGGTTCATATTCATCTTCCGATAATGAAGACATTTTCGCAAATTAGTACTAGCATTTTTAATGAATATTACAAATTATAACTTATTTTTTTACATGCACACAGATTTTTTTTAAATGGACTACGACTAGGTTTAGTATTCTTCCTTCCTTATTTTATTTACAAAAACTGCATTGATTGGTGCTTTTTGAGAGATTAACACAATAAACTGTTGAACATCATTTAACGGACCGTCGGGCTAATAAATGCTTTGTGCAACCGAACTACCAACTGCTAAACAAATCATTACTAAATCGCTTGTCAATCCCTTTGTTAATGGATGATTTAAACACCTGTTTAAACTTAACATGCGTTTGTGCAACCATAAAAAAGATTTGTTCTCATAAATATTCGTGTGCCTACATTAATTAGAAAAGAAAAAGAATTTTCATATAAAAATTTTATTTTCACTGATGCAGAATGAATTACACATGTTGCTCTTCGACATTTTTCCCGTGGTTAGTGATTCACTTCTGGCACCGCTTAACGAGCTTCTCCATGCTTACAAAAAGGAATCTTGTAAGTTGCTCACCAAGCGAGGTGTGCACGCCTTACTGAACCTCGCGACTAAACTTGTGACCTCACAGTATCTCCTTTAAGGGACTAAAGATGTGGTAATCAAACCTCTAAATCAAGTTGTTGGTATGTTCGTGACGTCGATGGGCAACCAGGTCATTTTGTTCTTTTCTCCTTAAAACGTTCTATCCACTAGTAAGAATTACGGTTACGCATGGTGCGCCCTACATACGGTTCCAATATTCCTCGATAGATTTCTGCAGATTTAACCAATTTTGCCTGCAGAAAATGCACCAGAGCACGTTGTTCCCCGATAGTGCAATTACTGAGTAAAGCGACCATACTTCTATGGCTCTTTTCTTTTTATCGTACTTGAAGTACCTTTACCTTTTACCTTTGAATTCACCATTGTATTTTTGCCAAAAAAAAGTAAACCAAGTCTGAATATCATCTGCACGCAACGCACAATTACTTTTCAAACTCAAACTCATTCGCATTTGGAAGACTTTTGAGCGGCATAGTTAGGTACCAAAACTGATCTGAACCTTAAGACATCGTTGATACTGAATAGAAGAAAAATAACTTTAGGTGGACTTGTGCTAATTTACAACTAGTCTAGATAAAAACAGTTTTTCAATAAGTGGCTAACAAACTCCAGCAATGATACAGTAAATGAAAAACAGTGGGAATAATTTTGTCCAATACGATGAATTTATTAGTTTTATCGTTCCAAATTTTTATTTGGTCGTAATTTAACACATTTCAATTCTTGAACGTCTTCAAAGTAGAAACAAACATCACAAACATGCAATTTGTACTAATTTCAAGTCTGTTTATTTTTTCCTAGTTTTTGTCTGCGTTCTAAAACAAAAATTGTATTTTTAGAGTTTGTATTAATTAACTGATTTTCATTTCAATATTATAAATTAAAAATCGCCACTTTAATTTGATCGGCCTTAAACTTAGCCTTTTATTGCCTTTTGATCCTTACCTAAGTTTATGGGCGATTGAGAAGTTCGAACACGTAAACGCGATCTAGTATCGGGCACGTGCAACCTTCATTGCAACTACTGTAAGCCCTGGATATGGTAAACGGCTCTCGTAAACCATGGCAGTGCCGGTGTTTCAATTTGTGTACAAACCAAGTTGAGCATAAGCCACGCCGAGGCGTAGTAACAACATTGTTGGGATATTAATTTAAATCTGAGCCGTGACTAAAATCCGGTCTCTCGCCTGGAAACTCGATCACAATCTGGACACCCCGAACATGCAACGAGGTAATTACATGCCCCCACAGCTGCGTGCAGTTGTCCGTCCGAAGCGACGCGTTTCGGCGTTGGTATGTCAAAGTGGTTCGGATTCAAAGCGGCGCATCGCCGGAGTGGAAAACCTGGTAACGTTCGATTCCGGCTCTTTTAAGCGGCCTACGGCGCCGAAAATAGCCCTCAAAAGTCGATCCGAAAGCAATCATTCATTAATGACCCGCTGAGAAGGGTTGCGTGTGAAATCAACCTAGCCTTCGCCCTACTTAAAATATTGAAGGCTTTCATGTTAAAGTCGACCCCTCGAGCGGCCGAAATTACCGGCTTTCTCTCGAAAAACTCGGTGCAACATGTAAATGAGGCGCTCGCCGTCTCCGGATCGGACGGTCGCGAAGGGAAGCGCGGGCTGTTCAAGGGGGCGCGAATGCATTAGCCAGAAGTATAAATCAGCCGAGTGTAAACATTTTCCGCATTCTAGTCAACGAATATCGACTCGATTTTTTATTCTCCGTTATCCAATTTCCATAAATCTCATTTCCATCGGCAACTCTTTAGCATACCGAACAAAAGCGTGATTTTTTAAGCATGCGTCCAGCGGGACCTACGCCGCCCATAAAACATTTTCGAGGAACAGATGCATTGTCGGCGGTGCAAGCTGTTTATAAATAATGGATCGAGCGCGGAGCGGGGCAGGCGGCCACCCCAGTCATTTCCAGGGTTACAAATACACTCATTTCCATGATTGTGCCCCGGGAGCGCTGTACAATATCCGACAAAAGATATTGGGACACGTAATAACGCCGGCAGCGTTTTGAGATAACTGCTGCGAGAAGAGTCCAAAGAGTACTGACAATACTAGTACTCGCTGCTTTTTTTCTGAGTATTTGAAGTTAGCTTATATTCATACTACACTGGATACAAAAAAAAACACTTAAACTTGGCATAAATCTAGCACACGACTGACATATATAACAAACCACATAATAACTCGATAGTACTTTTAATTGAAAATTTAAAACCTACTAGTTTATAGAGAAGACGCGAGCGATAGTGATCACTATTTGATTAATTCCACAAAAGTGTTTTCACCCAGCGCTACAAGTATAAATAAAGGATTCACAAAACAAGAACCTCAATAATACAAAAAATCTGGTGTGAACATCACACGACTTTCCTTATCCTATTGTTATATATTATACCGGGTCCATCGTCTCGGCCCTGCGCTGCTCTCGTCCCGGAACTTGTTATTTTAAAAAAGGACGAGGCGCGAGTCCATCGTGTCCGCCCTGTGCTGCTCTCATCTAAAAATTTGTTAATTTAAAAAAGGACGAGGTGCGAGTCCAACACTCGAAAGCTGATTAAAATAAACAGTACAAGACAAAACTGACTCGTACGTCACCGAAGGTAACCGTGCGAGCTCGGACGCACAGCCTTCGCCATTATCGCCTGCGTGCTCCCTCCTAGCGGCCAAGCCCCCCCCCCGTCCTCCCGCAGTCGTCCTGGTAGCTCTCCGAGTGCACTGCGATTGGTCCGTTTAATTAATTTTTAATCGGCTATAAATTATTTATTTGACCTGGAATCAAAAAATTTTATTGTAATTTTTTGTTCGTCTCGGTTTGATCTATCCGGTAATATAAATTTTCCAAAACATTTTATGAACACCCGTTATATTAAAAATTCTGAGCTTCAATTTTTTTTCGAGTTCCTATTTTACCAACTTTTATTTTAAATTCATGTTTATCTCATGATAACAAATCATTTTTATTCTCATAAATTTGTTGTATCTTCAACCAGTTTAGATTCGCGACCGCTTTGCGACCGATTTTGCGTCCCCTACCTACAAATAACATGCATACCAAATTTCAAATCTCTAGCTCTTACGGTACACACACACACAAACACGCGCGCGCGCGCGCACACACACAAACAAACACCCACCCACACAAACAAACACACACACACGTACACACATACGAAATCTATTGACATATATTAAGAAATAAAATAAAAATACAAGACTGAGAGCAAGAATTAGAACAACAAAGTGGATTTAGATAAGAAAGACCATCTAGGAACTGTTAATTCTATCTCAAATTATCTAAAAAAAATTAATTAAGTTAGGGATTACGGCATCATTTACTTTCTTTAAAATGTATGTGGACGAAGCACCAAAAGTGTGAAGAATTAAATTTAAAGAGCTAGGGATAGAAACGGATGACGTCTCGATATATTCTTTGTACTTTTCGTAGTTCTTATACCACAGGATCAAGATCATATATAGTATAATACACAGCATAAATATTAATTGAAGAGTACGAAAAGTGAAGGTAAATACAAATAAAATAAAATATTTAGTAATAGGACGAATAGCTGAAGACTTTGACATAGAAAATAAAAGGTTACGTTATTATATATGTCTGGAGTCACCACGGCCGTAGCTAGCTCCATGGTGCTTGCTGCAGGCTGAGATTCTTTCAGAACGTCGATCCCTCCACGTTTCTGGATGCTTTTAATTACATCATGGCGACCACCCAAAACATCACCAACTCCTTCGAGGTGTTTTCAGGGCTGCTATCCTACATAAACGACCATCTTTGGCATATTCAAGACTCCCTGATCACTTGGGTGACCATTAAGCTTTCGCCACTCTGAAAGCACCTAAAGTTGCACACTAACCGCTAACGCCGAGACTTCCCGCAAAAGAAAGGTTGGGGAATTAAACCCAGATAACTTGTTAGCCAAGGATGTTCACGTCCACGTCTGAAAGATCACAAATAAAATGGAGTGGCAGTACAGTGAATAGTAAAGAAGTAAAAGAAACAAGTCGTGAAAGTGTTTCATTCTGTACTAGTGGACAGAAACATAAGTAAAGAAAGAGAAAAACAAATATATAACAGTATAATAAAAAGTATCTGGGCGAAATATTGGCAAATAATGGACAAAATACAAAAAGACTTAAGAACATTGAAAATGGATTACTAAAGTGTCAGAAAAAATCTCAAGATTAGACAGAATTCGAAACAAAACAATAAAGAACATAATGAGGTTAGAGGAACGCATAGTTGCAAATGTAAAAAAGGCGATTGAAGTAGTATGAGCATGTTCAGAGGATAGACGAGACATGCGTGCCGAAGAAATCAATGGAATGAATTCCCTAGAAGGTCCAAATAGAGGAAGGGCGAACAATAACTAATGGAAGATCAGGCATTATTAGAAACCGAATGCTCGGAAGTAGAAGAAATCCATTTAGACATTTTTTTTCTATTTGTGTATGTTTATATTTGTTTTACTTTGTGTTGTAGCTTTGTAAGCCATTTATTATTCTAATGTTTCTACATTTTTCTTTATATCTTGCCATGCTTTCCAGTCCTTTTTCTTAAATCCTATTTTCATTTTCTGTTATATATTTTAAGCATTTCCTTGGGTTATTCTTTACAGTGCATATATATATTTTCTTCTTTATTATTTTTTTAATAGTATTTGGGGTACATATCTGCTTTTTGAAAGTTTTGATTAATTCTTCTTGACGTATTAGTCTATTATCTTTTGTATTATTTCTTTATGCTTATATTTAGACCATAATTTAATGTGGAAGTAGAGCTTGCACCACATTTGGTTTTGTTTGAATAGTTGGCGTTTTAAATTTTTAATTTTATTCTTATAGCTTTTTGTTACTTCTAATTTATTATGATTTTTGCTTAACCACCTATTGCATTTTCCTTCTCTTTGCTCCAACAACTTCTTTTCTATAATTAACTTGTTTTAGCTTTTAGAAATATACATACAGTTTTGACAGTTATTTAAATCCAAATTTTTACGTTTTTGATATATGTAGAAACTGTTTCAGTTACTCTTTACTTTTTTAATTTTGTTTGTTTGTTTACTTTCTTGCTATTCTAAAATAAAACTATTTACTACCTTATTACTTTCGGCACAATTATTTCTTTATCTATGTCTTTAAAGGCAAAATAAATGATTTCTTTCCTTCCATATTATTTTCAATTTGCTTACCTATTTTTTTATTTTTAAATGTCAGTCTTATTCCCGAATTTTATTTAAACATTGGCCTTACTTCCAAAAGTCGAACGTTTGGAAGCCTCTGAAAGGCAAAATACTTCTTTCGGACAGGCAATCCCTCCATTTTCAGTCCATTCAGACGATGGCCGCAAAACATCCACAAACATTTAAGGAACTCCGAGTGGGTAGCGAAATCCAAGCGGAGGGTTCCGGATTCGCCCACCCCCGGCCCAAGCAACAGCTTTGCAGCTCCTAAATATTTAATAGGCAGCGCTTGCCGCACTGCAATAAAAAGCTTTTATCCGCGCGCAAATTAGAAAGCGTGGGCTCCCTTTGCCGGCAGCTATCAAATATGGTTTGTTGCCTCCGGATAGCGTAATAATACGGCTAAAGAGCATTCCGGCTATCCCGGCTTCCATTCGTCCGCTATTAATAATGGATAGTTCATCATGCTGGCAAAATATCGGCGAGACGCGGGTCGCCGGCGTGGCCCATATGCACCGAGGTGCAGTAATGAGTTTGAAGTAACGGATCCCGCCGCAGATATGGCAGGTTCTTGGGGTTGCATGCTCGAAATACCATTAGTGGATGGATGCATGCAGATGCTGCAAGTGCGCTAATTAGCCCGGCGCAAGTAGTCTCTGGAATGTAATTCGAGGTGGCAACATGATCTAAAAAGTCGGGGCGATGTTATCCACATTGCTGTAAAATTGCTCCCACGACAGCGGAGTGCATTAACAGAGTACAGTTGCGGCAGCTCACGTTTCCGCCAACTTTCTACAAGTCAGCCTTAGTATTTGAAATACGAATTTTATTTAACAACAAATCGTGTAAAAGTTATGGCCTATAAAATAATTGTTTCGCTGAATTACACAATTTCTCATTTCGATAGCTCATTTAATTAGGCTTTTGTTTGATAGCATCAAATCCGCTTAGGCGAAACCTCGTTACTTCTTCCACTAGTTATCTGAATTTCCATTAGATCATTGGATTACAATTCTAATTAATTGAAACGGAAGAGGGTAAAACTTCCATTTAATACATTAGAGAATGACAAGTCAACGATATCTTTTTTGAAGCCTCTTAATAAGAAGAGCCGCTTAAAGGTGACATTTGAGAGCATCTCTAGAAAAAATTTTTTCAGTAAATTGATTTGTCATTCTTGCCCCGTTTTGAAGATGGTAGGAAACAAAGTGCAACACAAGCGAAAAAATATGTGCTGTTTATGGAGAAACTTGTTTAGCTGAAAGAACTATTCGAAAGTGGTTCACTAAGTTTACAGCTAATGATATCGACCATCCACCACTGACAATGAGAAAATCAGGCACTGATTGAGAAGAACCCGGGATGCAAGACACGAGATTTAACAGACATACTAAGAATATCGAAAACCACCATCCAAAATCATTTAGTGAAGCTTGGTTACCTAAATCATTACAAAGTTTGGATTTTCTACAATTTGGCCGAAAAAATTTAATTGCATTTCCATCTGTGACACGCCACACAAATAAAACGAAAACGTGCTGTTTTTCAAGCAATTAGTGACTGGCGATAAAAATGGAACATTTACAACAATAAAGGTCCTGGGGTAAGCGAGATAAACCACCATTAGCTACACCCAAAGCTAGTTTCCATCCGAACAGTCATGCTTTGTATCTGGTGAGATTAAAAAGGAATTGTGCATTATAAGCGACTACCAAACTACCAGTCGATACATTCAATGATGAATTAAAGATAGCGATTTAGGATAAACGTCCAGAATTGGGTAATAAGAAGGGCGTCGCGTTCCATCAAGATAATAACTCTAAAGTTTTTTAGAACATTTTAAAATTCTAGTTCTTTCGAAAATTCTCTTAACGGCAAGAACTTTAACTCTTTGGCAGCCATAAAAAACAACTTGAGAAGTTTTTCACCCAGAAACCTGAGAAGTTCTGGGAGGATGAATCTTTAAGTTAGATGAAATATCAAGAAAGATTGTTAAACAAAATGGCGCATACATAATTAAATAAACATCAGCACATAAAAATTTTGCTTAATAATCGGGACGTAGTATTTGGACAACCCAATGATAAGTAACTCAATAACTCTATAGTCAAAAATTATTTTTTCTTCTAAATGTACTTAAATATTCTCCACCATTCATATTCCTTAAGTAGCACCTTTTTTAAACTTCTAATTCTTTTATTTTGTTTTTATCTTGGAAATTATAAACATTAGGGCAGATATTAATCATGACCTGCTTGGTTTGAAAATGTAATAAGGAAAAATTTGCAAGGCGTCCTTGTATACAGATCCCTATAAAAATCAATTTCGCTTGATGAGCGATATTAGATTATAAATAATTGAGTTGCCTCCTTATAAATATAAAGAGGCCCTTAATTACACCTTTCTTCAATCTCACAAAAAGGCGGCTCGTCTCGTTCGGGAGGCCCGCAGAAACAATCAATGCAATCGGCTGCGTGCGTCACCCTCATTATTTTTAATTTTCCGCCGCTCGCTGCTCTCGATTTTTGCCCGGCCGGGAAGATTAATCCTCTGGTCATTTGCCTGCCCCGCGGCGACAAATTTGCAGGATTTGGCAAAGCCGTAATTCCGTTACGCTGCGAAATAGAGGCGGCGATATCGGAGAGCTGCCGGGGAGCGCCGTAATCCGAGGAAATTCGGCGGCAATACAAGAAATCGGGGGCGGGGGGTCCGGGCGCCCGATTTTCCGCCAGAGGAGATCGCGTTTTATTTCTGGCGGAACCATCCGAGCTGTGTCTAGACCGAATATAGCTATTTGTTTTATGTGGCGAATCTTTTTCTTGCCGATAATTTGAAAAAGTAATTTAAAATGGTTATTGCGTTTGTGCCTTTACCCAGAATTAATAAAGCAAATCGATGATTTTAATAAAATAAAAACTATGCACCAGTTTGCTTACTTCCCATTCTGTAAACATACAAAAAGTTTCACTAAAAACGCCCGTAAAATATGCATTTACGTAGCAATAGCTGAACACAAATTTACTAATGTATTTCTGAAAAACCTATCAATCTTTAAATGATTTATGATATTCCAATATATTAAGAAAATATTTATAAAACCATGAAAACTAATAAATTGAAAGCTTTTACACTTCACTGTTTGCGAATGCAGACATACGTATGACAAGAAAGTGACCGTCGTCACATAGGAAGGAGAGATCGCAGCGTTAGTAAATTTGTTACCTTTACAATCAGTACAAAATCCTCGAAGCGACATTTTAGTGAATTAATTAATTAATTAATTAGAAAATTAACGTATAAAGCGGCTGCAAATATACGCGGAAATCTGAGCAATTCGTAAGAAGTTGGTAAAGTGAATATTTGAAGATCGGGAAATCTAGAGAACAGTCCACGTCACAACAATGAAGAAGGATAAAACAGTGTTGAAGACTTTTCACTGCGCTGTGTCCAAACGAAAAAAATGAAAAATACTATTCGACGTCGCCGAATGAAAAAACTTTATTACCAGAAAAGTACGTAGAAAAACGACTGGCGCAGGCAAAGAAAATTTAGATCGTGATTGGAACAATGTTATCTTGACGGGCGAGTTTTCGTTCTAGTCATGATTTTTCTTATTGAAAGCCTCAACAAAGATTAAGGAAGGAGATACAATTAGAGGGTCAAAAAAATCAAATTTTTTTTTGTTGTTAAAAAGATAGCAAATTTTCCGTAGGATAAGATGGTAAAACCACGGAATTGAAATTCGAAGTCCTATTTTTTTCGGTGTTTTTCGAAGACGTCTTTCGGAGTGAGCAGGTATTTTCGAACGGTCGACATGGGGACCCTTTTTCTATTGTATCTTATTTTGAGATACTTATGAAAGGAATTTATATAGCTAGGAGGGTTGTATACGTGACTTACTGGCTAAAGAAAATCACGAAGAGACTGAAGGTCTTTTGTACGGTCCTGGAATCGCCGATTAGACGGTAATCAAACTTTAAATGCGTTTTTCTCAAAACAGCACTTTTTGAGTTGGTTGGCGTGATAACTCAAAAACTACTTATCCGATTGAGTTGAAACTTACAGCATTTCTTCTTTATAGTATTTGCTTCTAGATGAACTAAATTTTTGTAATTTTTTATTGCTAATTGTAAAAATTATTGCTAAAATGGTGGAAAAAGACCCGGTTTTTTCGAAAAACTTGTACCAAATTTTTTTTGTTCACTTTTCTTTAATTCATCGTCTAACTGTAAGTGTAATTAACGTAAATTCTTTTGCTGACTGTTTCATATCAAAATTACGGCGTACAGAGACCGCAAACAAAATTCAAGGACTTCGTAGGCCCATCGTACAGCCGCCATTTTGTTTAATATAAAAAATAAAAATATTTTTAATATACTATAAGGACTCACTAATAATCCCACAAAGTTTCAACTTATTTGAATAAAAACTTCTACTTAAAAAAAATTCTTGAAAAATGCGTTTTTGCGTCGAATTGTATATCCCCCCCTTAATAGGATTCTTCAGCGCCAGAAAAACATCTTGTAAATGTGCATGTTTGGAAATGCTTCTATAAATACGGTTTTGGTTGCCTTTTCCTTTACGGGTAATTTAAACTCCGAGAAAATGTGTGGCCAAACATGAAAATAAAACTCAAAGAAAAGCCACTGTACGTGGTGAAGCAGCTGTTAATTCAAATTAAGAAGATATGGAGATTTTGCCAAATT
Organism: Sinelater perroti; assembly: GCA_036346155.1. Taxonomy (NCBI): domain Eukaryota; kingdom Metazoa; phylum Arthropoda; class Insecta; order Coleoptera; family Elateridae; genus Sinelater; species Sinelater perroti. Next base: position 17,975,304 of record JARFIY010000046.1, read on the forward strand.
ATTATGTAGAAAACTGCGTCGAAAGTATGGACAAAGGGTGTAAATCTATAATCAGTAATGGAAGTGATTGGACCAGATATTAGGTAATTGCGCAATAGCTCATTATGCATACTTCAGTAAAAGAAAAATAATTATGTATATTTTAAATTTTTTGAGATTACAGCGGTTAATTTATTATTAATCATACTGTATATTCAACATAAAATGACCAAAATTTTCCGAAAGTGGCATACCATGTTTCAAGCAGCCTTATGTGCGATATGTGATATATAATATATAATGATCAAGTGATTCATTCGTAAAACGGATTATTAAAACCATTATAAGGTAAAATAAAATGTTATAATTATCAAATTAACCCTATAATTAAAGTATGAAGCCACTTGCAAAGCTTATCATCAACCAAAAAAAAGAGAATATCAAAAAACCTATAGCTGCTTTCTTAAGAATATTGTACAAAAAGAGCCTTTTTTCAAACAAACCATTAAGAGCAAAAAGTTTTTTAAAGATTTCAGAAATAAATGAATAATAAAAATATTTTTACACTGTAATAGAGAAATAAGAATCCAGCCAGACAACAGAAGCATAAAATACGGAAAATGGTAAGCTAATAAAGTTGCAGAAACAAACACTTGCAAAAATAAAATTTACCATTTACTAAAAATATTTATAATTTGCTAGATTAGCAAATGACTTCTATATGAGCAGAGCATACATTCTTATAGAAACGATACATATTTTGGCTGCACTCGTGCAGACACTTATTATTGTTAGAGTCTATAAAACATTGCTTGTTTTGAAGCTTAATTTGAAAGTTCTAGGCAACAAGCTTTAACATGGCTTGGTCGTTATTAAGTTAATATAATAAAACGCATATACGGTGTCTTCTACACCAAATGGTACCATTAATTTTATTTTATGTAGTTTGTACAGTCATTATATGTCTTAAAATTTTAAGCAAATTAACAATGATTTTAGCAGAAGAGGATTAGGAAAGCAGTTAGGCCACCAAGTAAAAAAGATAAGTGCAACCTAACAAAATAGACTAAACAAACCGCCGCCCTGTGTATTTCTGTTGAAATAATAATAGATAAATATAAAATTTGATCCATTATCACGATATGCATTATATTGTAGTATATAATTTGGTATTCACGTGCGTTGAAGGTTAACAAGTTTATCAGAAAATGTCAGCATGAGTTAACTGATGCTCAAGTTTAATGTGTAGACATTTCTTAAAAAAAGACTCAAAAACCTTTATCCTCAAATTAGAATTTGGAATAGAAAGCGGGTTTATTTCTAAATCTGGACAACTAACGGAATCTACCACCAGCACCAATTTTCTAGCAATTTTATGATGGAATTTTAAGACCAACGGAATCATGGGCGACAACCCTAACCTAAGTCGTTTGCTTTAACTGCAAGGTGTAGCCCCATTACAGAATTAAACTACTATTTAAACAATTAATTTAATTATAAAATTCACTACTTCAAAATTTTTATTTAAATTTTAATTGTTTATATCCTAGAATTACTTTATTTATTTAGTTTGTGATTGAGCATTTGGTGGGCGGCTTATTCAATTACTAAAAGTAATTACGTGTCTGCGTTTACATCAAACCAGGGCGATTATGCGGTGATCTAAGACGCCGTGCAACAACCGAACAGTGAGGGTGAACATACGGAAGCTTTGACCTATCATTTTGCATTTTGCAAGGATTCAAAGCCTCCGCATTATTTATAGACTTAAGTGAAACGTAAGAAAACTTTTAGATCAGGAAAGAGAGGTGGGTGCAGTCCATGTATCGCCAATATGACATGCTAAAAGAGGAATTTGAAAAAAAAACGGATGCCTTCTAATAAATAACTTTGGAAATGGCAGATAGTCCCACATTTATTAAAACATTAACCTCTTGTAAAAAATAATCAAGGAGAGTTTCCAGCTGAATGGTTGATAGGCCGCACAGATTTATGAGAAAACCTATCCTCACCGATAATAATGGCATCAAAAAACTCTAAGTAGTGTTTCAAGGTTTGTGTAAAACAAAATCGTTTGATAATAAAAGTTCATGTTCGTTTGAAGGCGTTCGACAATATACTCTAATACACACTCTAAGCAAGTAGCTCGCCAGCACCGCGTATGCACAGCTATTGTGTTGGGTATCCTATGTAATTGATATTAGCTACTATAACGTTTATAGAGATTATCAAGGGCAGATTTTCCAAGAGTGTATAACCCCGGTTTGTGCAACAAGTCACTACTGTTATAGAATTGTTAATTGTCTTCACAGAGAAACCTTTGATAGAGATGGTACCATCAACCTACACAACCGTGATCTGCGATCAGAATTCCCATAATAGAATCCATTATCAGCAATGATTTAGACTCAATGATTGGGTAAGTTGGACTAGTCACTCTTCCACAACACTTTAACAGCCAAGTGTATTCGCAATTTTTAAAAACACAGTGTGCATTTTTTAAAATTTATTCGTTTACAATTTTATCGGAAAAGGGCCAGAAACAGAGAGTTAGGCTATCAAATATTGAAGGTGAACAAATCTAACAAAATTAAAGTAACAAATTGCTGCACTGGGTATTCATGTTGAAAGACTAACCGGACAGTAGCTGAATCATAATCTTTTTAATTTAATTGTAGCACTTCTATAAAAAAAACATGTACTTTTGAGTTTATATGCGCATTTGCAATTGCATCTAGGCAAAGAACCAAGATGCAGTTTTACGATTTTTAACATAATTTTAATTTAATTTTCTTCTACCATAATCCTTCTATTATACCAGCTGATGAAGCTTTTAATAGCAGTAATTCTGACCAGAAACAACTCAAGACCTTTAATTTTCACATCCATTTTAACACCAATGATTATAAAAGGTTTTATCTTTTTTGCAAATTGTAGATTTTTCTTTGCAGTATTTATAACTTTAATATAATTCTACTGACAATGAGCTGCTTGTAGATTAATAAAGCAGTTATGTAGCATTTTCCACACATTCAGAAGCAATTCGGATTAGACAAACGTTGTTAAAACCCTTACTTTTAAATAATTAAACATTGTTTAAGTCAAAATAACACAGTCACAGCTTTATCTGCTCATTCAAGCTTTTAAACAAGACGTAATGATAATTACAAAACTAAATTGTACAGCGAAGTCAAAGGCATCGGAAAACCACTACACTGGCGTTTTCCACAATCACAATATGATTTTAAATTCAAAAGATTGGACCAGAACACAAATGTTCACTAATTAAAGTGGAGGTTGCAAAAAAAAGTTATAGTCAAAATTATGCCCAACATCCTATAATCGGATACGGCGCTAGATCAGTAGAATCGAACTGATTTGAGACACAACATTGGAGCTGCGCACTGTCAATCCTAACTGTTTTTTGATTTTTTTCATAATATTCTTACCAGCATAAATAAACAATGTATAAGTTTTAAACTTTAAAAAGCAATATGAAGTAATAAAACTTCAAAACAACACAAGCAATTATAAAATAAGGAAAGTGAAAGACAAATTTCTGTCGTATACAATACGGTGATAACCCAGGCTCAAGTTTAACGATGTGTAGGTGCCTGCCAAAAATTTCTCGAAAATTTTAATTATTAAATTATTATCTACAACGAAAGGTGGATTTTAATTCTAACTCTGCTTTTCCAGCAATTGTAGAATGGGATTTTAAAGATATAATTTACTCTGAGTTGATTCTGATACTAGCGGTATCATGGATACTTAACTCAAGTTGGTTGCCTTTAACCTTACGACTAAACTACTATTTCAAGAATAATTTCCATTTAAAATTTTAATCATTAATAGTTCATCCTAGCATTATTTTAGCTAGTTTGTTTCCGAGTAATTGGACTGCTTTGCTGCGGTTCGGACGATCAATGATTTGATCCTGAGCTCTGATAACTTAGGGTGACCTACTTAGTTACTAAAAATAATTAAGTATCTGCTTTGGCTTCTAACGAAGGCTAATAATGTGGTGGTCTAAGAAACAATGTCAGATTGCCTGGTGTACGACGACCAGACAGTGTCTTAACCTATCAGTTCTTAGACCATGTTACTTTGATATGCAAAGCCTCACTATTATATATACATACAGATAGATTATAAAAAAAAACTTTTTGAGAATAAGAGAGAGGTGCGTGCGATGAGCGGAGCGCCAGTATAACATACTAAAAGAGGAATTTAAAAAATGAAGTGTTCCAATTACCAATATTGAAAATGGTAAACAGTTCCATATTTTTTGTGATAAAAAAAAAACTGTAACATTTATTATACGCGCAAGGCGAATTTCCAGCTTTAAAAGTGCAAACATCGCCAATCCTACTTATCTTAAGAAATTCAACTGTATCATTTTAAATAATTTAATTTATTAAAAAAACTATTAACCACATAAATTTAATATAGAAATTGAATGTTAACTAAAAAACAAACTTCAGGAGATTATTTCTAATAAGAAGAAAAGCAACATATTCTATGATATGAAAAGACCAAACTAATGATCACAAATGAGAAAGAACCGGACAATACACAAATAAAATGCAATAACATAAACATTTAATTACCTGGGAAGCATCATAAGAAACGATGGAAACATAGACATAGAACTAGCAAGTAAGACGAGTAGATCAAATAAACTATACTATGCTCTAAAATCAATACTAGAGAAAAAAGTAATAAATAAGCAAACAAAATTAAAAATATACAACACCATTATATTACCGACATTAATATACGCAAGTAAAAATTGGACAACACAGAAAAAGTACATCGGAAAGTTAAATGCGATGGAGATGAAATACTTAAGAAAAATAGCAGGAAAGACAAAATGGGATAGAGTTGAAAGCAAAGAAATAAGAGACCAGATTAATCAAGAACCGATAATGAATAAAATTTAAAAAAAAGACAATTAAATTGGTACAGTCACATGATTAGGATGGATACAAACAAACTAGTGAAGAAGATATGGGGGACAATAAATCACAGGAAGAGAAGAAGAGGAAGACCTACAAAAGCTTGGATAACTCAAATAGAAGAAGCGGGAAAAGAAAGGGAAAAATATGGAGGAAATGAAGCAGTTAGCACAATCCAAGAAGGAATGGAAAAATGGAAGAAAGAAACTAAAGAAAACTAACCCGACTCCGACACCCGAGAGGGTAATATGGAAAGGGAGAAATAAAGAAAGTATAAGACAAGGTTGTTTGATAGTAGAAGTGAACACTCGGAAATAGGTGCAATATATTTGTACATTTGAATTGGAAGAAGGTGTTCTGTAAGAAATTGAGAATAGCTCTAGTATACAGTCCAGGAAAGCTTTGTTACTTGCGACGTACGCGGAGACAGCAATTTTTTTACAAGCAAAATATTTGTCGTTAGTTTGTACAAAAAACAACTACTTTATGGGATTTTGGTTGTCAATTCTTTTCACAGATAAACCAATCTTTGGTGGAGATGGCATCGTCAACCTACACAAGTCGTTTAGAGGCAAATTCCTCGTAGAACAATTAAAGTTCATTATCAACAACTACTTAGCATTAATATTTGGAAAGTCGGAACCAACCATTCTTCACAGCCCTTTAATGGCTCGATATATTTGCAATTTTAAGAAACACTGCCTTCATTATTAAAAAAAAATGTGTTAATTACAGAATGAAACGTTATCTAGCTAATGAATAATGCGACTGAATGAGTTAATCCAACTGCATAGCCCCACTCGGTTAGCCGATGTAAACCCCCTTGACTTTTATCTGCGAGGTTATTCGAAAAACATCATATATTCTAAATTAGTTTCTGATGTCTCGACAATATAGCAATGTGTCAATACAACCCTTGATGCTATTCGGATACGACCCAAAAGATTGAAGGGGCACATCAATATATTATGCGATGCGTTCCTATTTGTATTGAAACTTTAAAGGAAACGCCCACTCAAAAATGGTTAGAAATAAATAGCATAGCATTTTTCAGTGCACCGCCATGTAACGATACATTATTTTTTCTCTGTATAATTCTCTAACTTCTTATTATGTTGCTTTTGTGTTTTGGATTGCTCCAAAATAATATGTTTTTTTTAATTAAAAAACTTTTAAATATGTGAAATAGTGAATCGAATTTAAAAGACAAAAAACTTAACATCTTATTAAATAAGAAACGCAAAAAAATTAAACCAAATGTATAATGTGCATAGCAAATTACTTCCTTTTCATATGTCATTTTGAGAAGCTGAACAAAATAATACTTATGAATTGTTAAAATGATGCTACACTTGTATTCTAAAAAAACACAAAAATTGTATTTCTAGAAGAAGACGTCAAGCTTCATGACCAGTAGCAACCACACAAATGTCACGACACAGCGTCCTAAAAACACAAACAAATCCGTCGAATGCATACAAAAAGCAGCCCTAAAATGCACATGCTGAAGAAGTGTCATAAATAACGGCTTTATCGAGGCATAACCAAGCCGAAAGCTCGGCCGCTCTGTGCATTACCACGCAACCAGAGAACGCTTTGCGGTGCCGCGTCACAAAATACCTGTTTGTCTTGCAAATTACAACTCCGACGCTCAATAAAGCCTTCGTCGGTACCTCTGGCGGCTCAATGAATTTGCTTGTTTGCCGGCAATCCCGGCGGATTCGGCTGCGCGCTAAACGGCGCCGCGCGGGGGGTTTATTTTTGGCCAGAAAATCCCATGCGACACCGACTCAGCTGTTTGCCGCAGATATACCCGCGGAGTGAACATCCTCGGCCCTGTTGGTCAACAAGCCGGGATTCCTTGGACGGCGGCCAGTCGTTCCTGGTTCTCCAAAAATAATTGCGGGAATGCTGCAGGCCTCCGGTCTCATTCTAGATATTCCGGCGCGGCGATATTTATTGGGGGCCCGTGAACCCACCCGACATAATGCCCGCTATACATTATGGCCGCGGCCGGGAGTCTCACGGAACTTCCCGCTTCGTCTTTGCCAGGCTGCTATTCGATAATCACGGATAACGTTTTCGAATTTTTACGTCCGCGGTATGAATATTTCATCCCGCGCGATGCGCCCGACTACCCTGTTTTATGGTGAATTCGAAATCAAGTGTTGGCAAAACCGTCGAATTTATTCAGGCGGGCCGCTCTTTGTTTTTATTAGTCGCCGCATACATATCGGGCAGAAAGGCTTCCGTATAAATTTTTCTGTGGCGTTTTTGCGTTATTTAACTTTCAAACAAGTCCACATTGGTATTTTCATCATCAGTTGTTTGGTTATCAAGATAATCTACGTCCAAATCAAGAGAACTCTCTGCAAATAAACAAAGGCCCCAGGGTTTCACCTAATCACTGGCAATGTTCTCAAGGAAATCTCTGAAAAATGTATTAAAGCCACCAAGTATATCTTCAATGCAATTTTAAAAAAGGAATACTTCCCCTGCCAGGGGAAAGTGGCTCAGATTACAATGATGCTCAAGCCTAGAAAATTCCTATACAGTTAGATCCTCTTGGCCTACAAGCCTCCTGCCTGTTTTATCCAAATTTTTCGAGAATTTCTGGTTGAAACGACTGTAAGCGATTCTAAGTGAAAAAAACTTGGTTCCCAATCATCAATTCGGTTTCGTAAAATTCATAGAACAACGGAGCAAGTGCACCGAATTATTAAACGAGTCACGCGTGACTTAGAGACAAAGCGATCTGCTTTAGATATACAACGAGTTTTTAATAAAGATTGCCGTAAAAGTCTGAACTACAAAATGAAATGTACGTTTCCACATCAATTTTATAACCTTCTAACGTCCTTCCTAATTGATGTAAAATAGCAGGATGCATTAACTGACTTATATCCATTATCATCTGGAGTCTCTCAAGGGAGCATTCTAGGACTGACACTCTATCAGATCTAACAGATTTAACTGAATCTAAAACAACGCTTGCAGCATCTTCTGAGAACAATACTGCTATTTGGCGTCGTATACTAGCATAGACACCTGGCTACAAAAATGGAAAATCAAATCGAATACAGATAAATCCGCACATATCACATTCACACTTCAGTAACGCTCAATAGCCAGCACATACCCCAAGCGATTGAAGCTAAATACCTCGATCTTCATCCAGAGAGAAGAGTGACATGCAGGACACATATTTAGCAAACACAAACAACTCGGGTTTAAATTCAGAACAATGAATTGGATTTTCGGAAGACACTCTCCAATGGCGCTAAAAAATAAACTTTAAAACATTAAACATTAAAAAATAGAAGTAGCAGTTGGAGTCGCAAATTGGTAGAGACCGCAACTGCAGTGATGGTTTTAAACCACACTATAATATTTGCTAGAGCCAGCGTGGTCCCGTGGTTGAGAGGTGGGCTGCGATGCTAACGGACCCGGGTTCAATTCCCGGTGCTCTCTGATGCCTGGCGGGTGGCCTACTTAATCACTAAAAATAATTGAGTACCTGCGCTTGCTCGAACAAGGGGTAATAATGGCGGTCGCCTAAAACGCGGTGTTTGCTACATCACCCTTATCATATGAGAGCCTTAGCCTCGCAGGCCGTGCTCCCACGTGGGGCGTTAGAGCCTGACCATTTTCATATATTATAATATTTGCTGTTTAACTTCAAATTAATAGGCAACTGCGCTACTGTTGCTAAAGAATGCAACTTTATGTGCGCTTTATATTTTAGCGGACTAATTTGGACCATTAGTTTTTCAAAGGATCTACCGATTTTGAAGGTAAAAATGGTGTTGGTCCGCGTTATTCCAAATACACTGAGCTATGAGCATCTTCCAACCTCAATCAGCAACTCCAAGCTTATTTAAAATCGAGGTTTACACATCAGAGTATTTTATTTGCAATTTACCAGTCGCAGCTGCTACACATACATCTGAAGAAACTTAACAATATAAATAATATTATCGGATAACTAATTCTCTTCTGAGTTACTGAATGATAATTCAGAATGCTCACAAGTTCCGTGACGTACAAAAGCTATTACAAATTTGCTTTTTAAAGTTAAGTATAAGTCTAGTCCAGTAAACATTTTGGTTGGAAATTCTATAGAGCGAACTAATAAAGTAAAATGAATGTTGCTTATGTGCCAGGAAAGATTTGCAGATTCACCACAGCATGTTATATTCTTCACAAAATTTACGTGAACGTTTCAGTGAAGTGTGTGTTACAAGTTGCACCAAAACATGTACATCCTCTGCTTGCATGCTTAAGTTGATTATTTTAGTTTAGAAAGAATTGAGCATTTATTGTATCCACTACCAATAACGGAGTGTATTCTCTTAATCCACATGTGCATCTACACTATACTTACTAAAGAAATTTAATTTTACAAGATTTTACTGTCTGAATATTCAATCATTGCTTTCGGAATTAATTTAAAACTAGCAAACCTATTTTTTTATAAATAAAATACTTTTTTCTCTTGTACTTGCACTTATTTCCTTTTGGTAAAAGTGCACTAGCAAGATCAGAAAAAACCTTAGTAGAAGTACAAAGTTAATTGCCAGTCAAGCAAAGAAGTGCACATATTATACATGTATTAGTAATAACTTATCTACATATAAAGATAAACAATATCATATAGGTATTTAACAATAATTTTAATAATAATAGACGTGAGGAAGTCTTTAATGAATTTGTAAATTTGAAATACATGTTTTATTGAAAATGTTATTAGAAACAATTTCAAAGTTTCTAGCTTATAATTTTATCAATAAATATATAAAAAATATAGCATATTGTTTAATTTAATTAGATTCATTGTAATTGAATGAAAGCTTTATTAACTTAACTCTGCAATTAGAGGGTAGTCATTCCTCCGGTACTTCTACTTATACTAGTAATTTCCATTTTTTTAACTTTTTTCCTAATAGGATTATTTTTTATTTTGTTCTGTTCTTAAAATTTTAAATTAGTTTAAGTTTTTGTAGATATCATTGTCACTATCGCTGCCTAGTGCACTTGGTCGCGACATAATAAATTGAAACTGGTTCTTCCAAAAGGTCTAAACGACAAGCGAAACTCTTCAATAACCCTTTTATTAAAATCATCTACAGTGACATTTTAAAATAATTGCTCATATACTAATTGCAAGCAATTAAACAAAGATGTACACGACTCACCTAAAAATAATTAAAAATATTATAAAATACACTTCAAACTTCTAAGCCAGTTATGGTGCATCTATGAACCAGCTCTACAATTTAGTAAGTTGTGACTTTACCTTAAAATTAGACCGTTAGTCGATAAAAAATAAAAAAATACTACGAGAATAAAAAATGAAATGCAAAGAAAATTCTCAGAATAGAATTAAAGCTCAAAAATAAATTGTGCGACTTGCTAATTTTTATAGTCCAAATAAAAGAGAAAAGCAAAAGTAAATAAAACCTTACAAGATTAAGTAGAAAGTAAAAGTTCGTTTCGTTATTGCTAAAGATTTCAACAAAGCTGTATAAAACTGCAAAAATTTAGAAAAAAAATTATAATGTCCAAAAATGGTACTAAATTAGCTATGACTAACAGTTATTTCAACATAAAGACAAAATTAAAAACAAAATGCATCTTATTAGTTTATAAATGATTAATAAGATTAATTATTATGTGCGGCAGTGTAATATGGAGAAATGCTGCTACAAGTCGGTTAAGGAAAATTTAAGTGCTTCAAAATGAGGTTTCTCAAATTTCTATGGACATTCCTTGGTACATAACACACGACCAACTGCATTAAAGTAAAACTGTAATAAAGCAACCACAAAAAGATTTTATCAAACTATCAGCACCTGTAGAGCAGTGTTGAACTGTATAATCTGGGTCAAGATTCTATTTATACGAAATAAAAGCATACCTCAAGGTATTTTTTAGGCTAACCTAGAAGAAACTTGAACAAAAACGTAATCACAATAGAATCTTCTACGTTATTGTATATATTTATTATTGCTTATTTATTTTTTGTAAAACATATTTTATTATTTATCTATACTGCTAACGCTACAACCCATAACAAGCATTTTGTGTTGATCAGGCAAAGAAATTAAAAAATTAATAAATAGGAATAAGAGATCAGTAACCAGCATTGTTATCGGGGGCAAGAAAGACTTACGGAAAATTAATGACAATTAAATAAAAAGAGAATACAGTGGATAGTAACAAATATGAAAGCACACTTCTTCCAACGTTCACAGAATACAAAAAAAAAATCAGATAAAATAGTTTCATAAAACTTGCTAAGAAAAATAGCAATTATAAAGTAAAAATATTTGTTGAAAAAATATCTAAAGCCAGAAGTAGCAGATAAGAAATATTGTAAAAATAGATAAAATATAAAATCTTTGAATAGATAATATAAAAACAACGCATCGTAGCTTAAGCCTATATAACTAAAAATACTAAAAACGTATGTCATATAAAGATCAAGGGAAAAGTCCATACTAAGTTAAGAGAATTGACTAAATCAATAAATTAAAATTAAACAAAATTATTGCACTAACATTAAGTGGAAGACAATTGTAATACCATCAATCACAAAATGTGACATTCTACTTACTGCAGTAACTTTAAAAAAACCTATAAACATAAAGAAAGAAAGCTATAGATGACTTTATAGTACAAATAATGGAGAACAAATAACACCTTATAGAGTAGTGCTGGATAAGTGGACAGAGTATCTTACTGACTACTAATTGTCGGTTCCAGTTCCAAGTTAGAGTCGTAAATTGGCAAAAAGGGCAACTGTAACGGTGGTTTGAAACCACTCTTATATTTGCTAGTAGCATTTAATTTCAAATCACTGGAATTATGCTATCGTTGCCAAAGAGCGTAAAATACACTAAATCAGGCCTAATAAATTACGGCATATTAGTGGCCTTATTTAATTACACAAACATGAAGTAACAAAATCTAAAAAATAATTTAAAAAATTCTAAGATAATAATCATAATCATTTAACCAGAATATAACAGTAATCTTGCACTTAACTATTTAGGTTAAAGACATTTTTTTATCTAATTTTGTACGACAAAGAATAACAAGAGTAAGGACATTGCTTATTTTAGTATAAACATTTATGAGAGCAAACCATGGGCATTAATTATAACAAAATATATAAAATATAGCAAAATAAAAGATAAAGTGATCATAAATAATTTGAAAGGTGGGGTAGTTCGGATGTAGAATAGAAAAAACAATTAAAACCGTGGGAAATACGACAAACTTTTGACGTCAAGACAGCTAAACTTAAAACACGGCTCAGTTAAACATAGGAGAAGAAAAATATTAAAAACGAAATATGGAAGACATTACTCCCCTCACACGCAAGAAGAAAAAGTTTCTGTATAAGTGGGTAAATAACTGTCGATATTTCCTATTAACATCTATCCGAAAACAGCATTAACATCTTTGGTTTCTTAACATTGTGCGGTATTAGGGGACATAAAAATATTTTAAGATATGCATATCTTACTAGTTCTACCACTTCTTACAATAAAAAGAATAAAATTAATAATTTCACTGTTCACAAAGAAGTTCCTGTAATTTAAAATTCGATTAGGATTATTAAAGGTCTGTCTATAAATAAATAATTAAATGCTTTTAAATAATAAAACTCCGCGCGACACGAATTTGTGAATGCGGATGAGGCTGCTGAAAAAGTGTGGGGGAGATTGAACGTCGATAAAAATACGCCGGCTATTAATACCGCGCGCAACTCAAACTTGTTCCGTAAACGAAGCATGCTAGTGTCTGATTGATGTTGGCGTACACGATAATGCGATTCTCGTATGCTCAACTAACGTTTCGTAACGAGGTACCTGGTAATTGCCGGATCCTACACGCGCCGCTATCCCTCTGCCCTTACTCGTGTACAGCTGCATACAAATGCGGGCATTTAGCCCATTCTTTCAATTACACCGACTATTGCGCTGCTGCACTCGTTACAGAAGCAAATGTAAAATTTTGCCATAGTTGCAAGCAAGAGGTAAACGATTTCGTATTTAAATGGAGCTGATGAGCCTTTCGACTGGTTTTCTCCTAGCTTCTCTAGAATTGTGCCATCTTCTCATTTTTCTTTTTTTTCCATAATTAGATACTTCATTTCTTACTGGTCTACTAGTTTTTAAAATGATTTTATATACAACTTGTGATACTCCAGTGGACCATTATTTTTCTGAAGACTAAAAGAACAGAAGCCCAATATTTTATTAGCACTACAAATCAGTAAATAAGTCATAGCATAACTACAACATCGTATATTTATTTTGTTTCTTCAGCAAAAAATCCATCGCCTAAACTTTAAATTATGTTTTCCTCCTTCAGATTATATTAATGAACAATAAATATATAAAAGCTACCATCTTCCAATGTCTACCGATGTCTTGGAATTTGTGTTTTTAATTTGTGTTCTTTAACCTTGTACTTCGTTCTCTAGCTTAAAACTTAAAAAAAATAGTAAAATTGATGGATAGACTTTACTACCATTTTAACAGTACTGCGAGTAATACTATTAATCACATATTTAGTGCAAATATAGACGTGTCTTTCTTGAATCTTTCTTAAACCAAAAGTTTTTGATTTTTCATAATTATGAACATTAGAAATAAACATTTTCTATTGGTAAAAGATAGGAGTGAAAAGTAAGAAATGTTCTACACAATTCCTTCTAAGCACTAAATTTTCCAAACAATTTATTTGGAAATTTTAAGAACTGTTATTTTAGAATAAAACAAGTGCTCACAGAAAAGATTACATCAATATGAGGCGCTTTCCCTAACTCTATAAATTATTCAAACAAAATCTCGCTAAGCCAACGCGTAAAACTTTTTTTGTTTAGGCGAACATTAATTTTACGTCCCACCTCTAGCTCTATCTTTTACTTTGAACTATATCAAATTGGTACAATTTAATATATTCCCAACCACCGAAATAACACCGTCGTCTCCCTTACGCTTTTGTCTACCTGATGACAGCAAGAAATGTAAGAATATTTATTCAAACAGCTTAAAGCGCTTTTTTAATTTTATTTTATATATAATTTATAATTTTTATGAGTAACCACAATTAACTAGGTATACGCTTAAAAATATTCCAGCGCTTTCACAAAAAAATTCAACAAAAAACATTAACTTATAGTGGTAGCTTATAGAGTAAAAGTAAATCAAACCAATAAAACAAATGTTATGCTATAGAAAAAGATTATAGAAAAGTCATATATAGAAATCAACAAAAACAAAGAAAAAGGAAAGAATATTTAGGCCCAGCTTGAAAATATTATAATAAAAAAACACAATAAAGCTTTAGAATGTCTTAGAACGATGTTGATCTGGTTTTAAAAGACAAAATTGAGCTTTTAAATAAATTTTCTGTTATTATATCAAACATACATATAACAATATCAAATCATCTGTTTACAATTATAATTTAACAGACTTAAAACCACCAAAATTACAAAAAGGGGTTTCTTTGCACTTTCACTCTAATGTCAGCAAACCTGATAGTTTATAAGTATTTACCCCCTTTGTTTCCAGATACAGATGACTCATAGAAACATAATTTCTAAATACTAGATAATTCTGAATAAAATTTTGACAAATTTATCGATATAGAACATAACATGGAGTAAGTTTAAAGTAATTTTATATAATTTTATATACGGCAATCACAATTTCAGTTAAATTACATGTATGTAGACAAGAAAATGAAGAAAATTTGAATTCTCTGTCAACTATACCTGGGGAGGTTCATAAAATAAAATTAATATATATATAATTTTTTCATTAGAAAGCTTTAAGCAATTTATATTTGGTGGTACTCCCACATATAAATTGAGTTTATAGTTATGACAATAATTTTTTTAAATAAACCATTTAAGTTGTTCTACTCATTCTATATAAAACTTATACAAACGGAATGGAGCTAACCAAATAAGTCGAGCATTCCTTTAACATTGGTCTTATGATATTTGATAAACGTATTCTTTGTGCAAGTTCAAAAATTAAAATATCACAAGATTAAATGCCATCTACCTAAGAAAACCAGAAATTATTCGCATCACAAACTCAAACGTCAAATACACCATAGACTCAAACATAAATCACGCTAGCAGCACAAGCATCAATCACAGCAATTAGAAATGTACCGTTAACAACCTTTCGGTCTTTTCCCTACCTAACTTTATAAAATTTAGAATGAATAAAATAAAAATAGCTCATTCCAATGGATTATTATGACCGCCGTACTCAACCAGAAGCGTCATAAATAAATAAGAACAATGCATTTTTGTCTTGCCAGCCGATGTAATTTTTTTTAACTAGGAGTAAATGTAAGAATTTCAAAAATCTAATTTTCATATATTTAGAGTTTACATAACGTACAATCTTGGGTGAGTCCATTTTTGCATTACAATCACTTTATAATAACCTCTTCAAGTACGTCAAGTAACTGAATAATTACCCCTGTAGATTTGTGTCAGGACTTATTATACATTACCTTATGTAACATATTGTACCTCTCCCCTTTTAAGAGTTTAAAGTAAGGCTTAAAAATCAGAAGAATATATGCAAGCAAGCAAGAAAGCAACGTATGAAGAACACATAAAATATCTAGTTGTAATATTTGTTAGTAGCTAACTTAGAAACATTTTTTTAAATGGATAATTTTTAATGATGCAATCGTACAATAAATGAGATTGTGACATCAACCAATCGTGTCTGAATGCCTCAACAAAATTTTAGTGGCCCAAGGAAATTATAATCGTCGGGAGGATATGCCAGTCTAGATTAAATCCTCATTTTTTTATTTAGCTTGGTCAGCTGCGTGGGATCGGATAAAGAAGCCATTCTGTGGATACTTTTTGTAACTCAAAATAGCCAGTAATGATTTCCTGAGCACTTCTAAAGCTTATTTCAACAACTGATACTAGGTGGTTATCCCCGAGAAGGCAGTGAACAATGCAAATATTCTCCTTGGTTACGCTCGTCCTAAAAACACGTGGGTAACCTTCAGTAAAAAGGAAATCCTACTTATATTTGATTCACCCTTATAGCCCATAAACTAAAGAGCAGTGTTCCGATTTTGCATTTTTCTCATATAAAATTATTTAAAATGGAACGCAAAAGAGTGTGCAGTAGAATTTAATGAATAAACTGAACGATTGTAGAAATTTAATCGACTCTCAAGAACCAAATAATGAAGCAAAGAGTGCAAGCAACGAAAATCTGGGCCCATATACAACCGTTCCGCGTAATTGAGTAAGTCCTTTAACGATAAATCGTCTTACCTCGCAAAATTATTAAAGTTAAATACCCCCTCGAGATCGGGATAGCTCTCAAATACTACATTTTCCCCTTTATAACACTCAATTTTGTAATTACGGCTTTTTTTATTAAACCTTCGACTCCGCTTCGAGTCTTAATTGAAATCACAAATGATGAAGGATTCTGGCCTGGGAAGTTCTTTCCGGACACCCTCCGCTCTGCCCCAGATGGATTTCAGTTGTATTTAAAATTTCATTTTGAGCTGTTTAGTGATTACTTCTTGATCGCTTTAGAAGGCTTCGGCTTACTTTTATTTATTTACAAAGAAATTTTCCTGAATAACATTAAAAACAAAAATACGTCAAGACCCTTAAAATAGTCACTCGTTAGCAAAAATGCTTTGGCCTTGCATAATAAATGAAGAATACACAGCTTGGGTAGAGACTTCTATTTGACCTATTTTTGTTGACTGGTAGCATTGGAACTAACGAACTCATTATTCTTGTAAAGTAACTTTTTCTTGGATATTTTTGGAAGCTTTTCTTCAGTTTGGGCGAACAGTTTTTTCTGGTTTCTAAATATCGATCAGCAGAATTTTTAAACACCCCCATTCCCGCTGACTATATGTCTTTTGATCTTGGGGAATTAACTTAAATTTCTTTACAAACAATTTGCTGCATGTAATTTGTCGCTCTGATTATCTAATATGTGAAATAATAAATTCAAGTCTCATTTGCGGTTACCATCATTATTTGAAATTCAAATCAGTAAAATTCTTCTAAGCGTCGCAGGTAGGGGTACCTGAAAAAGATTCCTTCTGTAGCGTACTTTGCATTACCAATACTTTAGTCAGTATGGTGATGTCCGTTGTACAACAAACAGCACAAAATTTTGAAAAGACTTAAAACGCAGTTTGGGAACAACAAGACTCGCGTAGCGTAAACAATTTTTGGAACAACGAAAACCAGTTGTAAATAAAGGTAGTTGGTGTCGCTCAAAGACCAACGTGACCAAGAAAGTATTCGTATTGTTCACCGCTTTTTCAAAAAATGTTGCCTATTATAAGTTGTTAAAATTTCTTTTAATGTAAATATAAGCTTCTGTAGTGCTCAGAGAATCACTACTGATGATTTTCGGTTGCAAACAGTATCGGAAAAATAAGTTTCTTGTCTAATTCCACAGTTAACTAAACTCAACACAAAAATGAGGACTTGCTCTGGAGTGGCGCACTCTCCCTACGATTATGATTGCTTGGGCCACGCTATAGCGTGATTTAAAAAATTACCTCTTCATTAAAAAATATGTTTCTAGGCCAAAAGATTATGTAGAAAAATAGTTTTGTTTGTATGATTCTTTCATAAATTAAATAGAAATAATTTTAATTTAAATTTTATTCATCCGCCTAATTTCGTTTGAAAAAATGCTAATAAATATTACAATTAAATATTTTAGATATTTTTCATACGTTGCTTTCTAGCTTATAGTTGTTATTCTGACCTTTAAACGTTACCTGAAATTGCGAAGAAGGGGCAGGTACAATGTGTTACATAGTCCACGTAAGGTAAGATGTAATAAGTTTTGACACAAATCAACACGAGTAATTATTTAGCACTTTGACGCACTTGAAGCGCATATTTTACAGAAACGATTATAGTACGAAAATGATTTCTCCCGAGATTGTACGTATCCCCCCCCCGCATCTCTTAGTACAGCCTTCCGAAAATCAAAGTTTTGGAGTTCTTACATTTATTTCTGGTTAAATTTGGACAAGAAATGTTGTTTTCACACTTCTTTATGAGACGTGCGCATTGCACTGTATGCCTTCTTATTTTTTCCTAACACTTTACCTGCAGTTTTTTGTTTCTGGGCATGAACTTCTGCAGTCATCTAAAACTTAATACTTGATAATAGTTTATTGTAATAAACTGTTTTTATTTTATCCATTATAAATTTTATAAACTTAGGTAGAAAAAGTGATAAAAAGGCTCTTAACTGTTCAATGCTTGGGATTGTAGTATAACAGATGTTTGAGTTTGTAATACGCTTAATTTTGTGGTATAATATTCGAACTTGCACAAAAATTTGTTTATCGGAGAACATACGACCAATAGCAAAAATACTCGTCTTACTTGGTTTGTGCAATTTAGTGTGTGTAAGTTTTAATGTAAAGGGTTCGCCAATAGGGACGCAGAAAAGTAAACGTCAATTTGACATAGACGCTAGGTTTTTTCTGTCAACTCAGCGCCATTTTTTTACTTTAAGGTTTGCCATTTTTTGTTATGGAGTCATATTTGGTTGAAGACTGCGTTAAAGTGATTAAACAACACAACAAAAGTGTGAAAAACTAAAAGACACGTAGCGAGCTTTCCGCGATTATTTTGTTCGTTATAACCGTCCAAATAAGGCCACCATGTGTCATTTGCTGCACAAATTTAAGACCAGTTGTTCTGTTGATAATATGCCAAAGATTGGACTACCCAAAAGTGTTAGCACACCAGCAAATATCGCTACGGTAAAGAAGACCCAAAACTCTCAATAACTTGCTGATTGCAAGAATTGGGCATTTCGGAGACCAGTTTACGCCATATTATAGACAAAGATTTAAATTTACACGCTTACAAAGTCCAATTGACTCAAGAGCTCAAGCTAGTTGACGTGTGTTTTCCAATTGACTCCTCCAGCATCGTGCAATTGATCCGAATTTTTCATCAAAAATCATCTTCAGAAATAAGGTGCATTTCACATTGAATGAGACGGTGAACAAGCAAAATTGTCCCATTTGAGGCAACGAAAATCCAAGAGAACATCAGGAACAACCAATTCATCCTCAAGAAGTGATTGTTTGGTCTGTTCTGTGGCCAAAAGTGTCATTGGACAATTTTCTTCGAAAATGAGGCTGGAAATGCGATTACTATAAATTCTGAGCGATACCGCGGCATGGTTAATGACTATTTATTCCCGAAACTTAATCAAACTAACATAAATGATGTTTATTTTCAACAAGACGGCGCAATATGCCACATAACAAGTGCGAATATCGAGTTATTGCAGTCGAAGTTCAGTGAACGAATTTCGAGAAATTGAAATGTCAATTGGCCTGCTCGTTTGTGCGATTTGACGGATTTAGACTTTTTATATAAGTGAAATCTACATCAGCAAACCAGCCACCATCCAAGATTGTAAGAACAACATAATTACCAAGATAAATGACATTGAAGAAACTCTATGTGAAAATGTCTTGCAAAATTTCAATCATCGTATCGACGTCTGTAAAGCCAGCTGTGGTAGACATTTGACTGATATCATTTTTTATACATTAATGGCATACATAAATGTGGAAAATAAAGTACTCTACTTGATTATACAATCATTACTGTAGTTTCAATAAGCGTTTACTTTCCTGCGCCTAAATTGGCGGACCCCATAGTATAAATTAAACAACTTTTTTCTTACGTTAAAGCTATATCATTTAACTCGCTCTTAATTTATTTACAAACAATTAATTGCCATATCTGAAAACCAAAACCCCCTGTGGGAATACCACCAAATTTAAATTTTTTAAAACCTTCCAATTAAAAAAAGAAGAAATAAGTAGCACAGTGTTTCCGAGCTGCATAATAATTATCGAAATTGTTTAGAATTTTAAAGGTGCAATAGCTCTGATGCTATTACTAACTATCAAATAATAAATCCGAGATATGGGATGATTTTGCCATCCTAAAACATCTGTAATGAATACCAGTAATCTACATTTTTCTTCACTGAATTTAAAAATTACTACAATACTAGCAGTTGTAACGCTGCAAGCGAAGATTTCTGGTAAATAAATTACAAGAGATAATCGATTTTAAATGACGCATTAACTTTTATAACAAAAATTAACGAAATTATGAACGACTTTGTATCTAAAGTGTTTTTCACAAAATTCTAGTAATTTTAAAGCTTATATGCAATTTTTGCTAGCTTAGGCACGGTTAACGTGCACATTAGGCCACGTACTTTTTTATCCATTTACTGCCAACTAAATCCACGCTTAAAACGCTGTCTGATTGGTAAAACTTCTAGATTATGAAAAGATTAAAGATTAATTTCATTCTCCGCTACAATTCAATTTTTTATTATTTTGTTGTTCATAGTGTAATTTAACTGTAATTGTAAATACAGGATATAAATTTATATCAAAAATAACTTTAAACTTTTCCATATTATGGTCTGTATCGCCAAAATGTTATTCACAAGAAACAAGAGATAAAATAAATTTTTATGTTTTTTGAGCCAAATGTATATCTCACACCAGTGAGAGTAAAAAATAATAGAGGAAAAAAGAAGAAAGAATGAGCCAAATGTATGCCAATATTTGGTTCTAAACGAAAGGGCGTATCTTTACAAACTACCAGGCCCGTTAACATTGAAGTGAAAGTGCAATGTAATGCATATTTTGTTGTCAACTAATTTTGATGGTCTAGATGTCTTTACTCTGTGACACATATATTTGATAAAATAGTAAAAAAAATTATTCAAAATTTTAAATTTTATCTTTCAAAAGCAGACCGCCTTTGTTCATTTAAGACATCCTAAAACATTCACTGTGTGTTTTTTATTATAATATTATGGATCACTTTAAAATTTCTATATTTTGCTTTTGTCAGCGCTGGTGCTGCAAAGTATAAAGTGAAAATACTCAATCGGACACTTATCATCCCTGAGAGCTTTATAAAAATCTGATAAATAAGAACTTTCCGCAACTGAATAAAAATTGACGATCGATTTGATTCTATTGAATTTTATTTTACCACTTTAGACCATTATACATCAACAAACAAGTTGTAAAAGACTGAACATCTCATTATCTAAAATAGAAGGCCAGAGAATATTTCTCTCAGTTTACAGCAGATGCACCGACGCACATGACAGTTAAGCTGGCAGCTCTAATTAGTTTAATTGGCTGCAGCTCCAGTAAGGGCAGAAAGCTGCCTTCTTTCAATTCGTTAGCCGTACGGCAGATACACATGAATCTCAATTACTCATATTAGCGACCATGGAAGGGCAGACAAGAGCAAGGAAACGCCATTTGAATAATAAAGGCAATTCCACTAGCTCCAGAATATCAGCGAGCCTGCGACATAATTAAGTTCTTTGATATGCAGCGGCGGCGCTGCACCAGTTATATTAAACATTGCGATTGGCGTTCGCGCAAATGTACCCGGATAACAAAACCGCCGCTATTTCTCACGTGCGAGCCCGAGCAAATGTATGGAAGTTACTCTGACAGTTTAATTATCTGACATCTTATATATTACGGCACGTTTAATTAATATCAAATGTTCCTGCGCGCGAGCGCTGCTGGCCGGATTGGATTATTCAGCGCAGGGAAAAATTCCTAATGACTTCGCGGAGGCAATCTCACTCGACAATGGGGAGGTTTACAGGTGTACTAATTCCTCGCAGAATGTGTGAATGCGCGAGGCGGCGCCGCCCCCTCATCATTTATTAATTTCAATACCTTCTTAAGTCTACTGTAAATAACTGGAGGAAATTGTAAGGAGCGAGGATGTGTACGTAAGCAGTTCGTTAGAGAAGCAAGAAGCTGAATTTTACTAAAAAGCATACAAATTATAAAAGCGCTCATTGAAGTAAACGATGCGTTGCATATAAATGCACGACAATAAAAGGCTCACATTTTATCCTTAAGAATACAAAATCAACTAATAAAAATATCGGTAAGTGCTTCGTTAAAAGTTTGAACAAACACTGGAGCAGTTGCAAAGTTTTAGTTACACAACTCATGCGCCAGCGTCACATGTGCAAGTTGTAATTTCCAGAACTATTTAGATTAATCATAAAAGCACGCTTGGTCGTGACATTTTTACATCTAATGCTGCCTGAAAATTAATTTTATTTCCCAAGACAGTAGGTAGAGCCTGTTCGATAAGCCAGCAACTTCTGGGCCGCCCCACGTAGGCTAGTGCAGGTGTAGGGCGCAGCCGTGGTGACCCTAGGGCGAAGCACGCTATATCGAGCCCCACTAAACCCATAAGGCACGCGCCTACGTCGCAAACTTTCGAAAAGTCGCGACTCTCGACTCCCAAATTCTCCAATAAAAAGCTCGAGACGACACGGCGCTCGGCCAGAACGCCGTCTCGTCTCAGATGATCGAAAACAATTTGTGGGGCTTTGCGCTCCGGGCCCGGAAGCGATCCGGGCAAGGTCCAGAATGCAGTTTAGCATGCGCACCGTCCTCCGGCAAACAATTTCGATTCGGCTGCAGCTTATTATTGGACTGCCGAGCGTGTTTTGCGAAAGAACCTCCCGGAGACGCCTTGGCCGCTGGTCGGATTCCGGTAAAGGCCTCTGGCTTCACAGTTGACGGGCTAGCGCGGATTAGTTTAAAGGCAGAAGCTCACTGCATCTACATTACGACGTCAGTTGAACTTTACTGGAAATAGAGAAATCATGCCCCTGTCAAAACCGAAAGTCAGCACAATAGGCTATCGGATGTCCTATTTGAATCCCGTACCGAATCTGAGATTACCAAGAAATACGACACACAAGGAGAGGGGGAGGGCTTCAAATATAAGTAATAAATTTATTATCAAATATCTATTTGCAAAATAAGTTTTAAATAATTTTATTCGAATTCATAATTTAAATGGAAACTGTCATATTAAACTGGTTGTTGTTAATGTTTACTTATAATTTTCTACAGGCGTTTCAAGCAATTTCTAGATATGTTTCGGTATTTGACGCATTACCACAAGAAAAAATAAAATAAGAAAATAAATAAAAAACTTATTTACTTCAATTAGATAGCTATAAATTGAAAGTAGTAAGGGAGAAAAAAAGCACACAAATACTTAAACAAATAATAGGGAAACATACCGAATAAGTAATAGTTAAGATCAGAAAAAAGAATAAAGTAATATTCATTAAGAACATAGATGAATTAGCAAACAAGAAGGAAGTGACAAGCCGTAAACAAAGAAATTGGCTCTACAAATGAGAAAATACAAGTCAAACGTCTGAAGAATCAAACTATAGAAGAATACAATATGCAATAGTCACCCTGCCTATGGAGATTACCAATACACTACTAACCAAAAATTAAAAATTACTGAAATTCTGAAATTACCCAGATGCTATAAAGTACTCGGAAGTGGGACACAAAGCCATGGAATGTACAGAAAAGAAAGAAATGGTAAAAAGGTGCATCAGCCCGACGATATAGACCACCCAGCAGATTGAAGAAAACTAGAATAAGAAGAAAGAGAAGGGAGGGACTAAAAAATAACTTGATGGTTCTACAAACTAACAAAGACAACAAAAGTGAAGAATTAAACGTCAAAATATTACAACTAAATACTAACAGAAAACGCAAAGCCCACGTGCTACTACCAAAAGTCAATAGGGAAGGGTATAATATACTATGCATTTAGTTTCTTAAATGTTGAGATCATCACAGTAAATATCAATGTAGACGTAAAGAACTATGAGAGCAACAAGATATTTCTATGAGTGGAGACACCATGTCGTATACAGTTGCTATTTCTCACCCAACAACGAATTATTGAATATTATGGAATTATTGATTAGTAAGAGTATCTCCACAAAATAGCATCAGTCATTATAACTGGTGATTTTATTGCAAAAGCCCCGGAATGGGGCTTACAAAGGAACAATAGAAGAAAAATAGTCATAAGAGAAGTCACAGACTTGCTATACTAAATGACGGGTCGCCTACTACATTTGAAAGGAATGAACAAACCTCTCACATAAATTTAACGATAATCGATGAATAACTTGTTCTAAAGGTTGCAAAGTTAAAAGGCTTAGTTTCCACAATATAATAGACATGAAGGTAAAAATGGAAGCTGCGAAAGACGCAAACCAAAGGAAAAGATCACCACACGAGAAATGGGTCCAGAAAAAAATCGAAAATATACCGTAAAATAAGAAGAGACCCGAACACACAAAGTACATCCACAGAAATGGTACAATCAATACTAGATAAAAGCCAGGAAAGGAATGTAGGAAAAACACCCGCAGTGGTGGGACAACCACATCGCAGAAAGAGTGCATTGCAGCAAGACATCGCATGCTGAAGGCAGATAGAGTTCAAAACAATGAGTAAGCAAAAGAAGAGATCCACAAACACAACAAAATGAGACAGAATGACTACAAGATAGACATTTACCGATTCGAAAAATAAAAATAAAACGAGCTGGAAGCCGTGATCTGGGAGAAAGCATACGCGATTGTCACTGATAGCTTAAGATATGCAATAACCGAAATTAACTCTAATAAGAATAGCGAGGACACGGAAGAACAGAGTGGAAGATAGATGCAGAATAAATCGACTACGTCACCATTCAGGAACTAGAAAGGATAGTAAATACAATGGGTTACAAAAAGGCCTCACTACTAGCTGGTATTACAGCCGCAGTGATCAAAGCAGTAATCAAAATAGCCCATGAAATAATATGTAATGTTATGAATAAGTGCCTTACAGACGGAATCTAGCCATACTAAAACTTTTACAAAAAAAAAACAGGTAAAATAGGAGATTAGAATCAATACCTGCTTGACGTACCTGGCAAGCTACTGAAGATTATAGTCAGTAGACTCCAGAAAGAGATACAAAAACGGGTGGCCTAGCACCAAACCAATTTGGTTTCGTCAAAATAAATCTACCGTGGATGCCATAAACAGGGTGATGGTAGTAGCCAAGAAAGTACAAAATTACACTATCAAACACAGGAGATACTGCAAACTGATTACTTTAAATGTGCAGAATGCGTTTAGTCGCCAGGCTGGCAAGAGATATTAAATACAATAGAATAACACGAGATATTGATTAAACTGAGAACTGAGAACAGTGAGCAAATCAAACTTCAACATAACTGGCAGTGTGCCTCAGTGCTCGGACCAGTTCTATATAACATTCTATACAACAAAGTCTTCGATCTAAAAATAGAGGGCGCGGTAGAAATAATAAGGTACGCCGACAACACCAACAGAAACAGAAGAAGGGAAATAGTAGATAGATCTGGATAAGAGGCTAGACGATACCAATAAAACCTGGCATTAAATATCTGGGAGTTGATATTTACAATAATCCTTCGTTCGCTAACCCCAGCATTACAAAAGCTGATTGAACAACTAACACACATATAAGACTTACACCAAGAATATACAATCCAACGACTATTAAGAGGAGGATAAATACATCATTATGAGGTCACAGCATTAAGACATGCCAAATATGTAAACAAGTTAAGACGAAGGCCACCAGCAATTCGTATAGCCAGCGCGTATTGGACGATCTGTACTGAAGCTGTACTTATTTTAGCCGGATTGAAACTCTTGTAACAGAAAGCAGAAGAACGGAAAATAACATTTGAGAAAAAGAGATAAGTGCATGCAAAAACCAAAATAAAATAGAGACAGATGAGTAATGGCAAAGACAACAGGACACCAGTACAATTGGCAAACAAACCCATAGACTTCTTCCAAGCATAAAAGAATGGATGGAAAGCAGACACCAGCAGATTAACTACTAATTTTCACAAATACTAAGTGGACATGAATGTTTCCGCAGCTATTTAAAGAAAGTTCAGAAGATAAACAACAGCTTCTGCATATCTCGCGGGAATGAAGACGATTCAGTGGGCTGCACCATGTTCGCTTGCACGGAATGGAACAATCTAAGACAACCACTATAATAGAATAGAGGTGCAGTAATAAGATCAGAAAATCTAGTAAACACAATGTCATAAAATGAGGGAAACTGGATAGCAATTACTAGATTTGCTAAGACAATTATTGGTAAAAAGGAAGAAGATTAGAGAGAATAAAACAGAACCATGGTACCTCTGAAGTGAACAACATCTTCTTAGCCACACCCAGTCACGAAGATATGCTCACGTGGTTCCGTGGCTGAGGGAATCAACGGCACAGTGGAAAGAGGTTTTTAGTAGACCGCTAACCTACAACACGAGCTGCAGTGTATCTGCGTGTAAATTTTCGCCGATTCACTTTTAACTAAAGATTGTTTCAATAGGACTTTGTAATATTATGCGGACTGCCCATATCTTAGAATTTAGTTGCTGCTACAATTAATAATAATAATAGTTCCCCGTAACAGGCCTTGAAGGCCCTTTGGGGTCGTAACAGGATAGATCCGCTACAATCTAGAGCCTACGGTACACAAGGGTAGTAACGTGGCTAGCGCTACGTACCGACCGCCTATTATTACCCCAGGGTTTGACCTCCAGGTACTCATTTATTGCAGCCTGAGTCGAGCTGGGCCGTAAAAATGCCAGTGTCGAGAATTGGCGAGAGCGGGATTCGAACCCGCAACTCTTGGTTTTGTAGTCTAGCAACAAAACCACCACGGCTCCGCTGCTACAATTACTACAATTAAATCCCTAATACACAATTATTTTAAGAATTTATAAAATAAACCCAAAAGGTCTTTGAAAAAGATTAATCAAATTTCTAAAAGATGGTTTTCCACTTATTCCTATTTTGCGTTTCCCTGTACCAGCACAGTCCAGCCCCCTTTTTGCGATCATCTGACCACCTCATCATGGGTCTATTTCTGCTTCGACTCTCAGCCTATTGTCTCCATCTTATGATCTTGTTACATCATCCCTCTTGTTTTCTCACTTCGTGACCCAGTTCCAATTCAACCGTGCTACTCGTTCGACTATATCGGATACTTTCGTCTTCTCTCGGATCCATTTAATGGTTTTGTAATCTTTCAGGCTTACGTTCAGCATCCTTTCCATTGCTCTTTGGCACGAAGTTTGTTTATGTTGCTTCAGACTCGTACGTTACCACCGGTAATATACACTGGTTGTAAAGTTTTATTTTTAAGTGCACTGGTATCCTCATTTGCATTACGTCTTTTGATTTGTGGCATGGCGCCCAACCAAGCCTTGTTCTTCTTTCAAACCTCTGTTGTTTGGTTTTATTTACTGTTGGTCACCAATTGCCCCAAATATATATATATATATATATATATATATATATGTCTACCTTTTCAATGCTTTTTCATTCTACTTTCACCTCTACGTTCGTTTCTTTATTTGTCATTAGTTTTGTCTTGTCTTTCCCCAACTTTATTTAGGTCTTTTATCATTGTCTGTAGTTCCTCTCTACGCTGTATTATCACAACGATGTTCTCCAATATTTTTCAGCTAACGGAAAAGGCTGTTGATTGAGAGTTGTCCTGTTATTTTTATTGATAGCCGTTCTATAAAGGAATAATACGTTTGTCAATGTAATGGGGTAAATCAGAACGCGGTGACCTAAAAAATAGAATTCAAAAAAACGCTGATTGAACCGAAGCTTAATTGAAATCCGGGTGTGTACACTCAATGAGCCACTTGTTTAACTCTCCGATTAATGCTGTCCGGCAATCACTCCCGAGGAATTAAAAACAGAAACCTGAAGTGCGTACCCACGCGCAGCGCCGAATGAAGCCCGCCATGACAAGGCGCATTTCACAGTAATCACCTTTTTATGTCCCACACTGTAACCGTTGGTTACCAACAATGGCGCCCAAAGCTCGTTATTTTCGCCGTGGAGATTGACAGCCCGACAAAGCAGCGATAATTATGCAGGTTTCGCGGCCGATCGATGGAACGGCGCGCGGAAAAATGCTCGGCCTAAGACGGAGGGCGAGCGCTCGAGAAAAATGCGCTACAAGTTACAAGCGCGCGGGGCCCGCTCAACAGCTTATTTATGTAATCAATTTATTCCAGTCTCGCGAGTGATTAAGGAGATTAATGGCAGCTGACTTTCCCCGGATCCCAAAACTGCATTTCATTACTGAAACGGCGGATCTTCACGAGCCGCAGGCAGAATGGAAGTGCCTTACAGTGCAGCCGCTTTCCCGGGAAATTTTCAGGGCGCTGAAAGCGCGCCGGTATGCGGAAAATTTCAATTCCGTTATGCAGCGCAAATTGTCATGTTAATTGTAGTAATGTTTATTCAAATTTCTTCTCGGCCCACAGTTTGGAAGAAAGCGTAAGGCGGAGGAACCGCAGCAGCTGCTTGAGTACAGGGTGGCCAAAAATAAATTACCATTTTTTACAAAGTATATTTGCACATCAGTGCTTAATAGAAGTTTTTCCACGAGATGGTTCTAAACTAAAAAAAAAACAATTTTGTCTTATTAGATTTTTTCAAGCGGTTTTATATAAACCAAGCGTTACGGCAACGCAAGCCCGCTATGAAATATCCGCTAGCAACCCCGATACGGCCGCTTTAATCAGCGCCTATCATTCAATATTCCGGCCTGCGCGCCGCGGAGCCCTCTGACGTTTTACATTATTTGTACTTGTACTGGCGCGAGAGAAAGTGCAAATCACGGCCCACGCAACCGCGGAAGCCAGGAATGTAAATTCAACATTCCACATTTAGTTATTACAACCTAAAACCTAAATGTATTGCATTATTGCCGACGAAATTAACAAAGATTGTTTCCAGTAAGTTACTGGGTTGACATCACACTTTTTTGAAAGAATTACAATATATTAAAAAATAATAGAATTAAGAGAAATGCTAATAAAAAAAAAGTATAACAATAATACGTATTCTCATCTTACTACGTCACTAGGGCATTTTAAATTATAAACTTAAACTAAATAAATATACTGCTTTTTCCTATTTGATTTATGTCAATTTACCTAATTATTTATGAATTTTTAAAATCTTATTTGTGGCCTTTGATTTTTGTGGAATACCCCATTGTAGCAGTAAAAACGCGTTTCCTACCTCAAACATTTTTTACGTCTGTCCCCTTAAAGCCCCGACCCGCCGAATAAAACCCTCGAGGTTGGCCCACTCCATAGATTTCCGTTTCATTTCCAGATGAATGCGGAGATCCTACGGCTAACCTACGATGTTATACGTAAAAGGAAATCGCTCCCATCCGCAGCGCATTTGGGGCAGCCCATAGTCATTGTTTGCTCGCCGATGTCAACAGGCAAGTGTAATGAACGCGATATTCGAAAACAATTTTCCGTCAGGCAGGAAATGATTTAGTTAGCTCCCGATTTCCTACAACGTACGAATAGCAAATCTGGCAAAGCACCGACCTAAAAAAGCACTTCTCTTAAGAGTAAGGTATGGAGTCGTCTTCGACATCCCTTCCCCACGCCTTCGAGGCGATACAGCCACAAAGCTAACTGATTAGGGTCCGCTAATTACAAGCGTTGTGATAGGACGACGCAGTTGGTAGTCGGGGAAAGTTGCAAGGAATAATGACTCGTTGTTTCCAAGAAATTACCGAGAGCCACAGGCTTTTTAGGGCGTCATTGTGATATTACGAAAAGGCTGGTACGAGTACTCCGAAGACTTAAACAAATCAAAGCACAACTTTAAACGATGCACTAATTGAATTTGAACTATTAAACTGTGAAATAGGAATCTTATTAACTAAGGAAATTATCAAACTATCCTTAAAAGAAAATCAGTTTGGTATTGCCAAAAGTTTAATGGAACAAAGTTTAATATTCCTAACATTCAACGGTGTTTAAGATGAATATGAAGAATGCAGCAGAGAAAAAAATCTGTTGCTGTGTGTGATAAGCAAGTGAATTACATTAAACCCCAAAATTCATAAATCAAATGGAAAACTGCCGATCTGCTTAAACAAGCCCTTTTCTCATAACCAAAATTACACCGCCCCTTGTGCCACCAACTGACGTACAAAGCACTAAAATAACAGCGAAGTATCACCCACTCCCCAGCACACGAACCACCGCCTGCAGTTCAAATTTACATGCCGTCGCTCGGCGGAACTCAAGATCTTGGAGGGCCCCAGGATAAATACGTTAGCAGCCTATTATTTCACACCCATGAGACGGGCTGCTGAGAAATTACAGTGCGGGCCCTGACTTACAGCCGCCGCGGCGGTTCCCAGCGCGATCGTTCGCAGTATCTGCCGACCAAGCTGCACATTTTGGGCCGATTTGGCCGGACGAGTGACAGGAAATCGATTCCCCCAATGACGCATTAAAGGCCGTGCCCGCGATGATCACGGCAAGACCGAAATTTCTGCGGCGCCACCTGAACTAACGCAGCAACCAAAAAAAAAATGAAACATTGACGGGGCGCAGGGGCGGGAATATTTAGGGCGCTTTAGCGAACGCCCTGGGGCAGGGATCAATTTGGTGGCTTCGGAGGCAGCCAAGTGGGGCGATGCGCCCTGGCGACGGGTACAGCGGCAATATCGAAATATTTTTCAGGCTCATTCCTTGTAACTGAAGAATTGGGGGTGAAAGAATTCTAATCTTAACCCGAATCATAAAAAATACTTCTAAATGAACATGTGGAATATGACCGAAGACTGTAGAACGCAAAGCTTCAATATATTAAGAGCAAAATCTATTAACCAACATGTTGGAATGAAGAAATTTCCGAGAATGTTTTTAAGGGTACTAATAATATTTTAGCGCTGCAGTTGTAAAGCCCTCCAAACTTTTAGTTAATACTGTAAGCAAGGGACCGCAATGAAACTCGTAATTGCAGAGTTTGAAACTCGAACTGCCACTAAAAAACTTTTAAAAATCCGAGTGCATTTTAGTCGGGAAAAAGGGAAACAAACATTAAAGGCAGATTTTTGCTTTGCTCAGAATGACTCATAACCTTATTCATTACGCCGCCATCAGAGTTCCCCTATTAGAAGCGGCGACTGCACGCATTAGAGAGCCCTAGATTGTAGTCGCGCAGTCGTCGCAAAACTACTTCGCTATTGTACTGGGCTAAAATAAGTAATTAAGTTATAACAATGAGTTTCTTTAAGAAACTACTGTAATAAGGGAACTTAAATTACGAAAGTCGGTTTCCTCCATTATGTGCTAAGCAGTAGCGGTTACTGCAACTACAATTACAAAAATTATATTATTTTAGTTCAGTTTTATTGTTATGAACAAATATAAATCATAAGAAGAACAAATTTTTCAAGCGATGAACAGATGACATTGCGAAATATATAGATATTTTATATTACTAAAACGCGAAGAATCTCAACAAATTCCATAATTCAAAAATGACCACTATGAGAATATTATCTTTGCGAACAGTTTCAATGGCGTACAGAGCATTAAAGCCTAGAATTCAACTTCACAAAAACTTGGTCTAGCAAAAGCCCGGTACCACTTGGAAGATTGATTGGTGAACCAGCAGCAACCCATCGCAAGAGTTGCCAAATAGAAGTATTTGGGTACTAGTAGGTATTGACACCCAATGGGAGCAAATGAGTTTAGATGAAACAAAGAATAAAGAAAGCGAGAGCTGCATTTACTAAGATGGGTAACCTAAAAAATGTTTAACACTAAGTATAAAAATTTACTTCCTTCGCTCCTATTTTTTTTTAGTTTCTTTATAGAGAGGCCTTAAAATATAGTTGAAAATCCTTCGAAATGTGGTGGTACCGGCGAACAAAATATGTAAGATCACTACGAACGTGAAGTACCGTAAGCCATATTATGATACAGCAAGACAGATATGGCATACTATAACTAATTCTGCAAGGCAAAGTTCACCTTAGAAGAAGACCAGGAAGAAGAATATTCTATTTGCACAATCTGAAGATATGGTTTTACTTGATCACGACCTCAGCTTTCCAGCAGCCCTCAGTATTATGAAAATAGCCATGCTAGCCGCTAACTTTAGAAACAGATAGGTGGTCCAAGAATAATACAAAAAAAATTATGACGGCCATAGACCAGGGTGCTCTAACCATTTAATACAATAACTAACAAAAACAAATATGTAGTGGTATAAAAATCAAATCGTTTAAATTCTTTTCATTTTAAACTGCCAATTGGAAGAATTCATTAATACTTTGTACAATTTCTTCAATTTTATCGCCATTATTATCTTCACCATTAGTATAAAAAAAGTCTCACTAACTAAACATAAATCGTTCCACGTCTTCTTCATTCTCAAGGTTTACGTGATGTGAACTTTCAGAGTGATTTTTGAATCGACTCCGGTCATATGCTTCTTTTGTTTGTTCAAACGCTTAAAAGAGCCCGTTTTATTGCAGTAAAGAAGCCTTTATTGCACAAGATCTTTTATCTTTTACTAAATTCTTTGATATAAACATTTTGACTTGGTTAAATTTAAAATGTCAAATATTTATTGATTTAATTGACTCTAGATTTTAATTACTTAAAAATTTGCTTTATGTGATTAAACAACCTGTCTACGTAATGGTAAGTTGGTTAACAAATCTGACATAAAAATTGTTATAGGACATTGAAGAAATTACAAAACTTGATTTGAATTGTGTAGAAAACTAGATAAGTCTAGTCACTTTTTAATAAACGTTACGAAATTTTCTTCTTAGCCTCATACAGAATTGCTGAGAAGATTATAGAAAATAGAAACGTTCATTGGCCCTACTTTTCTATATCTTTCATTCCCAGTATTTTGAATGGTTATATCTTTCTTGTCTTTATCATCATACTTAAAAGTTTGCAGTGTGTTATTCATCAAAACATTGTCAACTACTTTGTAATGATATTGTATTAAAATTTTAGATTAACCTATCATATAGTTTATATAAATTTCTTTTGTTGTAACAGTCCCTAAATATGTTAATTATAAATAAATATTTTAGTTAGGCATTATATGAGTCAGTTTACCCTTTAATCTTAATACTTTCTCAGGGCTCAAATTTTCCCTAAATTCTTATTGATGTCCATGATAGAAGTACATATACCAGCAGCATATACTGGCAGTCAATACAGCATAACCAAACAAAATAATCTATTCCTTCACCACTAGCCAGTCAACTCCTCTGTCAAATTCAAAGCAATTTACCTCACTTGATTCCCTCAAGCCATCAGTAATATTTGGTACGCTAACACTAAATTCTATTCTTATGCCTCTTTCAATCTATTTAATAATTGCGGCGATTTTTTACCTTAATAAAAGGGTTTTGCCTTCTTGTTCTCATTTATGTAGGCTTAAGCCTTCTTTCCTCGCGCATTAATTACGGTTTCCACCAATATTGAAATCCAGCTTTCTGCTCTCTTTTTTGGTCTGTCCTGCCGTCTTTTATCATTTGGTTTATTGTCAGGTAATATGTATTTGTTGTCATTAACTTTGTTTATGCGTTCATTCCGTTCCTTTTTTTACATATTGGGCTATATTTCTTATGTTCTTATTTCTAACTCTTGTACCGTATTCATTTCAGTAATATGTAGCATCCGCTTGGTTTTGTTAGTTCCGGTGCGGGTTTTTGCTCTATAGGTAATAATTTTAAAGATTTTTGTCTTACTATCATTATTCAAATATTTATTCCTCCAGGTTACATCTATTAAATAACCAGACACTCGTGCGTTGTTTCACATCGTTGTATGTGTGGCAGTCACTAGATATCTCCATTCTCAAATGTTAAAGTTTTATGACCGGCCTTATTACTGCTCTTTCTATTATAAATTTGCACCGACTCGGTTCTTTGGATATCACTATCAATTTGGTTTTATTAGTTAAGACTTCCATATTACTTATCTTTGTTCTTGGTAAGAATTAATGTAGAAGGTGCTGCAAGTCGTCTTCAGATTCCGCAATTAAAACTGCATCAAACATGTAGCATACTACAGAGATGTTTCTTTGAATCATTTTGCATCCGGATATTTTCTTACTTTACTGATAATTCTACTCGTAACAAGATTAAAAGGGTAGGACTTAGAAAGCCTCCTTGTTGGATTTCACTACCAGATTTTATGCTTTAAATTGATTTGCTATCTGAATTTTCGTCAAGGTGTTTTTATTTAAATCCTTTTAAAAAAACTTTTATTAAAGCTGTAGAAACTTTTACTTCCTCTAAAATTAATAAGAGATCTTGTAGCTTAATTTAATTGAATGCCTTTCCACAGAACACATAAAAGCTGGTGTGTTGAATTCAATTACTTTTTCAACCACTTGGCATTTATAAATATAGCGTCTGTGATGGATCGCTTAGAGCGAAACCCTGCCGTTCTTCACTTATATGTTTGTTGTGTTTACTCCATTATGTTGTCACTTTTACTTCTCTAATTATTGTTTTAAATAACTTTTGGAACTGTTGATTTAATTCCCGCCCTCTATAATTTAAAAACTCGCTTCTTTGCATTTTATATTGCACTGATACATCGCAAGGTTTATCTTCATTTTCTTCATTTGGTGTTATAATAGTATTAGTCGTTTTTATTATACAAATTCCTCAAGTATTGTATCCATTCTTGTGCATCTATAGCATTTATCTTAACGGCATTGTTTTAGCCTGACCACTAATTAATATATGCCATATAAGGATTGTATATAGGTCCTTGTTGTGTCTTTTGTGAGGCTCTTCCAGAATTCTTCTATAAGATATCTTATTCTTAGATTTGCTGAATTTCTGGCAATTTTCTGGATTTGCGGTTTTGTATTTTATAACTCTCCTCCACTCTTATTTTAGTGTAATGCTTGTTTGCCCACTGATTCATCTGTTGCTTTTACGATATTAGATTTCACTGTAGTCCGCGTTTCTTCTGCATTATTTTTATTAATTGTTCAATTGTTTTTATTTTTAAACGGTTAACATACCGTTGTCTAGTGCCCTCGTTCTCTAACCACTCTATATTGAACAAGCCGCTGACTACTAGCCGAATTTAGCGTTATATTTTAGTACAAAATCGGTTGATAAATCTTAGTTATCGTTGGTCTCTAACTCGTTAAGTTACAATTATCGCAACTTGGTGGCTACGTGGTATCTTGTATATGTAGTTTCTGTAATTTCTTTCATTAATTCAGTCATATCGGTTGTAAACACGATGTTTATTTAAAAACTGAACCTATATGTATATAATTTTTTGTAAATATTTATCATTGCGTCTTAATCCTTATATCTTTATTCTTCATTAGTTTATTCCTTGCTCGTTGCTTAGTTATTCCTACTGCGTAGAGCTAACATCACTATTCCTTAATCATTTCCTAATCATGGTTGTCATTAGTGTGGTTCTATTAGCATGGTTAGTTTTACGATGTGTAGGTTGTTAACTAGGCCCACCAACCCTCCCCCTTTTTTGAGTTTGAAACCGGTAGTAGTGCTGATGATTTAAATTTTGCCTACTCCGCTTTATAATTATTTGAAACAAATAAGAATAGGAAAGAAATATACTTCTAGAATGCAAACAAAATTTTGCGGTGTCGAATTCGGTCGCAGAGCCATCGATTTGTAGCATCAATGTCATATGTGAGTTCGATTAAAAGAACTGCGCGAGGAATCGGAGCGCGGCCTTCGCCAGCAGCTAACTTGCTGAATTTCCGAGAACGTCGAGCTGCAAGCATCGAGAAACCATCCCTAACGTGCGATAGCGGTTCACATAAAGAGCGGATTCCATTGTTTGCATCTTAACAGCCTTTGCAACTGCTGAGTAATAGTGAGCACAGGTTTGCAGATGGAAGTTTAAGTCGTCGTCGACATTTGTACAAGGATGCACGGTGCATTGTATCGCTTTTGGCGCTATTATTCCGAACAAGAACACGGAAACTTGCATTCTGGCTTTGGGCGGCTAAAGACTGATGTATAAAGTTTTAGTTCCAGATTTAGAAAGAATAAATGAAATATTCAACGAACATAGGAAACGTGACTGCTACAGAAATTTACTTACAGCGTATTCTCATATAAAGAAAAACACCTACAAAGTAATCACACTTCACTAAAAGATCCTATGATATTAGAATAAAAAGTATGAAAATCATCACAAATGTATGTTAAAAAATAAGCTTAGTAAAAACAAAAATGTCAATTTTGTTAAATAAATTTTAAATTCCTGTACTTGAGAGAATAAACCATGTAAATAGAGCAAGAATGTGAATATCACATGTTTATAGTTTCTTCATAAAGCTATACATACATATAGCTATTGTTTTGGTATGAAAATTAGCTATAACTGTTAAGTCTTTTAAAAACTTAAACTTTTCTTCTGTATTTTTAGCATTATTGCTTAAAATATTCTCAAAATTTATCACGATAATTCGACACAGAACCCATTTCTCGACCAAAATAAATCTGTGCTAAGAAACCAAAAGGTTTAATTTAAGTTTTTCAACGTTTATTTTTTCTTTTGGCAACTTATAAATCATTAGATTCAAATAATTAACTTAAAATAACCAAAAGACAAACGAGATCAAATTTTATTTAATTTCCAACATTAAAAAACTAAAAGGTCACTTCATGGTGTTCTAACAAAAACATTTTTTAAGTTTCATGGAAATGAATATATTGATAGGTATACATATAATTTTGTCTTAATAGTAAAATTAATTATTAATAACCAAAGTAAAAAAATCATATTGTAAAATCGAAACCAAGCCTACCAAAATTTGTTTTTAAATCGTGTATTAGGTAAAATACGGACACAATTTTAATTTATATTAAAAATTGAGGAAAAAAAATTAACTCAAAACTATAAGGATAAAGGATTATAAATAAAACATTAATATTAATGTCATATCCGATTGTATCCAATTTGAGTGAATCTTTTCGATACCTGAAAGTCAAGTAGGAAAGAAAAATTAATGCTAAGTAGAAAAACAAAAACACAACCCAAAATAGATAATTTATCTAATGGGTTACACTGATAGAAAAATAGATAAAATTAAATTTTTTTAGACAATTAAGTTATTCTCCCGTTTAAAAAATTTTGTAGTTGAGAATGTAATTGTTTTATTTGCATTTTCTTACGTACATAGATAGATACAGTCATTTGTAGGTGATCAAGAGACAGATCGACGTCAAAACACTACAATATTAAATGTACCTGCTTCTTCAGGGATCTGTCAGGAAGGATTTTTAGCAAATATTTTGCGTAACAAGGAAATTGTTTTTAAATTTTAATATATTATTTTCTTTTTCTTCGCAAAGTTTACAATCTTTTTTGCGAGTTCAATAATTTTTTTTCAAAAGCAGTTTTTGCCTATATTTTCAAACACTACATGGTTTAATGTGTATTGATAACCAAACATTCTAGTGGGTTAAGATATAAAACTAAAATTTTCTGATAAATGCAGTACATATTTAAGAACAAGCTGATTTACTCCAACTATAATATTTCGCTTATCTTAATTTCGTTTTCTACGTTTTTTGGTAAATGCAATTCAAAAGGTGGTTTTAAAAATTTGCATCTTTAAGCATTGCAAATTCTTAAACTCAAATGTATGCCATCAAGAACATATTAATTTGTCAGTCTGTCAAGGATCACAATGTCACGAATATAGTGACCTCTGATTTTTATTTTTTATTATTTGAAAATATTGGTATAAAATCTAAAAATATTTTTGTAATAGAAAATTTATTTTATTTAACAGTTTGAACATTTCCTAAAATGTCTTTCATATATTTTTTTAGTCTAGTTTCCAAAAATAAATATCAAATTGTTTTTAATAACTAGAAAAGTGCTATCACAACTTCCTTTTGTATTTTAAATGTTTAAAAATCTTTTTTTTTTGTTTTACATAAATAGTTTCTCATGAACTGTTAACAATTTATGTACAATCTATAGATTTTTATTATTGTTGGTGCCAACCATAACCATAAATGAAAAGTAAATTTTCATCATAAGTTCTAGTAATTTCTTATTGGTCAATTTAATTTAATCCCTCACTAATTTTAAACAAACTTGCATTATTAAACATGAATAAATCCTACTTCATTGGATTTTTATTGTGCTTTCTTGTAGTTAAAACAAATTTGATATCAAAATGATAAAGCTCAGCCAGCAAAACCATATTAAATACAGACCTGACACTTGGTTATTGCATTGATCAGAGCCGACGTTTGGAATTTTTTATAGATAGCAAAATACTATTTTTGCGCCTTCTGCATCTCTACCTACCATACTCCACCAATCAACGCAGCTCAGAAATATTCTCATTAGTTGCATACTGAACCACAGTGATCTCAGATTTTGCTATGGTAATAGGAACAATTTTGCTCTATTTATGAATGAATAGAGTCAGGGAGAAATTGCTACGACCTCCATCAATTTTCATATTTAAATAAAATATCAAATACTTTCAGCTTGCTCGTTCGGGATCTTCAGATTACATTATTTTTTGTATTCTTACTGGTTATTATGATAATAAATCACCGTCTAAGTTATTGTACCGGTGCCGCGCTATCAGATTAACATTTTAATTTCGGAAGCAAAAGATATCTTTTCTTTTCCTCATAAGTACTGCGAGTAAGATTACAACCGCTAAAAGTCTATTTCGAGGACAGTCTGGAAAACATAATTACAAAATTAAGTGTGCTTGCAGCTTCGACGGCAATCATACTGCTCAATGACACAACATATACTAAATGAAACATTCCTTGATTAATTTACCTTCAAAAGCAAAGTTGTTTTGCGTCTTTGCGCGCAAAATTACTAATCTATCTGGTTTGAAAGCTGTTAATACTTCTAATATCACTGATCGCCGGAGCTTCTCAAAAACTGGTGACCAGATGTGATAGGAAATGCTATTCTTTTCTATTCATCACCTGATCAGAAATCAGCAATCGTGTAGATTTGATAAAGTCTATGAGATGTTTTGATTATGGGGAACTTAAACCCTAATCTTCACTGGAAACTTTGACTAATCTAGTTTATCCCAGAGAACAATCAGAACTTTGTATATATCTCAAGAGGTTTACAAGCGTTGACAATACCCCGTTTATGCGTGTAAATGATGCAAAGTTTTCTTCCAAACAGCATAACGCTTTATACCCCCGCCAGAATTTTCTTTCTTGCTAAAAAAAGTCTTAAACGGTTTATCTCAACGATGCGACTCTTTTGAGAATATAAAAGAAAAAACATATTTGCTATTAGCAAAATTATTTATTAAATAGTGTAAGGTTTAGTATTCTTATAGCACTATCACTTATACATCAACCATTACTCGCCTCCAATTAGTAACAAAAATACTATAGGTAATGTGATTAAAAAGCTTCAGAATAGCAAGACAAGTAGCTTCTGCAAGTATTTAGAATTTATATGTAGTCAATAACAGACTAAAGCTTTTCGCAAAAATTTTTGAGTGTTTTTCAATATATCTGAAGTTAGAATTCTTTAGGTTATAACACAAATAATCACATTTTCCTACAAAGAAATAAACTCAGCCTGCGGGTAATGAAGATGCATGGATTGAGTAGTGAATTGGATACCGCTGCCGGTCCCAAGCCCGGGAAAGGGAGGAGGATTGGTGGGCCAGACCAGCAATCTACTTGCTGTAAAATAAACAATGCTCATGGGATCTAATAACCCGACAATACAAAAATATAAATATAGGAACGATTGCACTAAAAAAACGCACTGGAGCAAACAATGTAAACATTAATTATGGATTACAGCAGACAAAATAATCTCAAAGCCTACTGCTCAAATGGTAACCACCTGGCGAGAAAATCGACAGAAACTAAAAATAAATAAGTCGTGAAATAAGTAAACGACCAAGACTCAAATGAAAAAGAGACAATGGAGAGCAAATAATACAAGAGTAGCCACCTGAAACATAAATGGATGAAATACAAAACATCAGGGAGTTATGATGAATAATTGAAAGAAATATAATTGACATATACGTATTAACAGAAACAAAAGAAAGGGCAAGGAACGCGACAATATAATTTATACATTCTGATTTATAGCGGTGTTAGAGAAGAAAGAGGTAAAGAAGGAGTTGTAATGTTGATACATAATATACTTAAATAACATTAAAGAAATTAAATTGCGTTATTAAGAGTACTAAAAGTCGCCCTGGAAATCCAAAGAGATTGTGGTGTATGCACCTGAGGACATAAAGCTTGAGCAAGAAAGAGAAGCTTTCTTTGAGGAATTAAGCAAAGAAATATCACATGTAACAAAAAATAAAAAAGTCAAATAATAAATAAGATGAAACAAGATTTAATGAAGACGTAATTAACCAAAATAGTGAACTGCTAATACAAATGTGCAGATAACAATTTAAGGACATGTAACATTTTGGCCTCCCGGCTAAATATAAGTATACTTGGTGCAACACCAGAGAGTTAAAATCTATAATCGCTTACATAACAAGTAATAGAGAAATAAAACCTGAACAAGTATTGACCATAACAACCTTAAATTTAGCGGAGAAAAGCAGTGAACACATAATTAAGAATACAAATACAAAAAAACCGATTTAAGAAGAGACAAAGATAAAGTAAAAATAGAGCTGTTACAAGACGAAACAATTCTAAATCTGCATCAAATTCACTTGTGGGGCAATATTAGAAATAATAACATATTAATAAAAGACAATGTTGATGAGGCTTAGTATAAGTTAGAAACATATATATTAAAGAGTGCGAAGGAGGCACTGGGAACAAAGATGAAAACGTATAAGAAAAGAAATGGAAAAACACCATAGTTTACAAGAGAAGTCAAGAGATTTAGTGAAAAAAAAATAAAAACATTCATAGACTGCAATATTATAGTAACGCTTGAAGACTACAATAAATATAAGGCGATAAGAAACGAAGTTAACTGCAACGTTAGAAAAATTAAGGAAGTCTATTGAGAAAAATCGTTAAAGAAATTTGAAAGTGATCTTTACAGCACTCAAAAGCAGATATGGAGAGTGTCAAAAAGTAGTAAGGTCAATATGAACGAATATGTAGTAATAAATGATATCTGACTCGGAAGTGTGGGTGAACTTATTCAAGAAATTATATAAAAAACTAGGCACGATAGAGATAGAGAACGAAGAACAAGAAATTAAATTAAATTAAATTAATTAAAAAGAAGATACAGACTTAGAAGAAATAAAATAACAAGTTATAAATTTAAAAACAAGAAATATACAATGATCTTCTAAAATATAAAGCTAAGGTGCTTGAAAATATATTATTGCAAATTCTAAAACATGGAAAAATAGCACAATTTTACCAATATTCAAAAAGGGCGATGGGCAAACACGATACG
The DNA here is from genome assembly GCA_036346155.1 of Sinelater perroti. Lineage (NCBI taxonomy): Eukaryota > Metazoa > Arthropoda > Insecta > Coleoptera > Elateridae > Sinelater > Sinelater perroti. The sequence goes on from JARFIY010000046.1 coordinate 18,016,533, forward strand.
CCCAATATTAACGTATGGTGCAGAAACAAACAATTAGACATATGGTGGAAACAGACGAGATGAAGACTCTAAGAAAGATAGTAGAAAAAATACGAAGAGATAAAATGAGAATCAAGGACATAAGGAACCAGCACACCATAAATCCAGTAAATAAATTGATTTAGGTTTGAAGCAGAGAGTGGAACAACTCCACTCAAAGAACGAATGGAGGTCGATTAGTTAGTATAGCCAGAGATAAATCGCGGATAGCAAAACGATCACCTGGAAGGCCAGCAACAAGGTAGAGAGAGTCACTACAATAGTAGGAAAGAACAGGAGTAATCATATAATGAAGAAGAAAGAAGAAGAAGAGGAAGAAATAAAGTTTTGTGTCAAGCTGAAGTTGAGCGTATCTGAAAATAGCAAAGGTCCTCCAGCCCTTTTAAATATCTTTATTGTTAAGTTGAATAGACCGATGCTTAAAAGTACGAAAACAGAGTTAAAAACCAACGGCTTTGTTGATTATAAACTTATTGTTGAAAGCAATCGATTGACATAATGTAAAGGGGTTGTTGTCGGCTAAACAATTATGTGGAAAGCTTTACTCGATAGATGATAGAAGCGAAACACCTCACTCATCGGTACTACACTAGTGAAAGTCTATATACTAATTTCACCAATTTTAAAGCAAAGTCGGTGTTGCTAAAAAGCGTTGCACCCTGAAGCTATCGCCTCGTTGCCTAGACGCTCGCGCCGTCATTGATATTAATAAATTTTTTGATAATAAAAAATAATATTTAATTAATATAAATTACAAAGTATTTCCTTACATTTGTTTAAATCCACCTGATTTATTATTTGTAAATGCGATAAACACGTGTTAAATGAGGTTGTAAATAATATAAAAAACCAACCCTGCATTAAAGCATCCAACATAAGGCCTTGATGTATATATGGCTCAATTTCGACGTCAGAACCAAAATAATGTATGATACCTTAGAGAACGTCATCGCGCCGTGTCATGTTTACAAACGTCTTCGAGGTGTATTCAAGAACAAGCCGAAAATCCATTTTTGTGTACCAAGCCCACGATCTACCGAAAGAAATATGACGTTGTCTGTGGGGCTATTAAGAACAAGTCAGGAAAGCTCAGCAAACCTTTCAAAATTTATACTGAAACACGGCGGCAATTCGTTATGCGTGCACTAAGGCTGCCATTATCTATTCCGCCTTATATTATCTAATCCATCAACAGCAAAAGCTGCCGGTCGTTACTTTTTACGGCCGCTGCCTGCCGGCGAGCGGCAAAAACATGCACCCGCTTTCTTACAACGGAGCGCCGCGGGCAGCTAAAGCAACTACAAGGGCCATAACCGTATGATACAAACTGGCGCAATGACGGGCTGCAGCGGCCGCAAAATTAATTTATTCCGTGTCGCATCGCGCTGCGAAACATGCACGCCGGCCGTAAAGCTCGGGCTCGCGGCGCGCCGCGGCGCGCGCCCGACAAAGCCTCACTTCCCCCGCTCGATTCAAAGGCCGGAAATCAAAATGTTGCTCTAACGGCCGGGCATAAAGCGCGGCCATATTAGCAATTTATCGGCTCGGAAGCGGCGAAATAAAGCTGCCGACTTTCAAAGCGTTTCATGTGCGCGAAAAATAGCCGGCCCTGATTAAATTACTCGGGCCGCCGGGACGGGACGGCGGCGGCGCTCGCCTGACCCCGCTTTCGCGGCAGGGATTAGCAAGGGCGGATACAAAGTGCAATTTATTGATCCGATCGGAAGATGATGCATTGTGGCCGCCCCGGCGGAAAATCGCGCTCCTGGCGGAATCTGAGGGGAGAAAATGCGGCGCACTAAAAAATTGCCGCCCGCAGGAAGCGGCGATGCAAATGGATGCTGTCGGAGGAACTTCTGCAGCTATTAATGCGGCGCTATTTCAGCTACATGAAAAGACAACTGTCGTTCGCTAGTTTTCCTGCCGCTTCAGCCCCAGAATTCCCTTTGTAGTTTAAAGCCCTTTGTGTCACCAATAAAATGTGTTATTCAGACCTGGGGGTGACAAGCATGGGCCGTATTGATTTTGCAGACAACTATTTATATGCTAGACTTGCAGGACGTATATTTCAGCCGCAGAAGTTTTATACTTTTGGATAAGCTCTCGAGATGGGGGTTTATATTATAACTTATAGTTATGCATTAACATTTTAAAAGTGCAATTCTTATCTTTAAACTGCTTTTCGACAGTGATTTGTTGCAAACTACCGTAAAGAATAGTAAATAGCGGTATTGATATCGCTTTGGAATTACTTATAAGCTATATGAAAACGGCAGCACAACAAAAAATACTGAAATTCGAATCTGGAACATACATCGATGATACAAAATTACTGAAAATTTTTAAATTATAACTTTAAATCTAAACTTACATAGCATGATTCAAATATTATATAGGTTGGTCCAAATTAGACTTCAAGATATTTTTCCTGAATACAACAAAAAATGGAACAATACCAATTTTATCGCTATTGATGAAAAGTACAGACTAAGCAGTTCTTTTAGCGAAGTGTTCCACAATGCTTTCCCATACATGCGCCATATTTCAACAATTTCACCTTTGATATTCTCTTTTAGCCCTGGAATAGTAGCAGGTTTGTTGAGACAAACTCTTTCGTTCAAATAATCCCAGAGGGAGATTCTAATGCGATTAGAACGCAAAACCGCAGTGGCCAAGCGATGTCGCCCTTCTGAGAGATAATACGACCAGGAAATTTGGTTTGAACTAAAGTAAGTGGTTCACGTGCTGCTCCATCTTGTTGAAACCACATGTCATTCAAGTTTAAATCGCCGGTTTCATTGAAAAAAAAGTTGTTAGCACCCAACAACTAACATTATTAACAGTAATAATGGTGCCAGCTTCGTATTTAAAAAATCCTTCAACTGGGAATGCACACCAAACAGTTGGATTTTTGTAGATGCATTGGTTTTCCGGGTACGGCATGTGGAATTTTACCACCCCAGATATGAGTGTTTAAAGAAAAAATTAGCGACTAACAGGAGTTTTTTGTAAAAATCAGCATCAAGTGTTATATTTTCTAAAACCCAGTTGACAAGTGTACGACGTTTCTGGTGGACTGCGCCTTGTATTTAGATATCAACAGTACAAAGTCAAACTTCCAACGTTCACAGAACGCAAACAGCGCGTCCTACAGTTTAATTTGAATCACTTTATACATATAGATTTCTTATCTAACTACATCTTTTTCACAGTTAAGAAATAAAATCTTAAATTTGTATTTTCAATTTTATGGTGTTTATAATTAAAATTCATATAAAAACAGCATCAAACTTAAAATTTTTGTTTGCCCTGTTGGTAATTTTGTCACATTTTAAAATAATATTAGAAAAGAAGTTATAAAGTTATAAAGCAAGTCAAATTTTACCTTTGCAGTTTCGGCTCAATTCTTAAAATCACTCAACAATAAAATCTATTTCCATGGGCAACAACAAGACAAAGACTCGAAATCTAAAATAACACCATTTCTGTTTTAAAATAAATTACTTAAAAATTTAAATATTAATGCATTGATATCACCTTCACATTTAAGCTCTATACAGTCAGTTAAGTAAGAGCGTGTATGGGTTAATGTAGAGAAAAAATACTTAAAAACATTTTCAAATACACGCTACGTTGCACCCAATCAGAACAAAGATGTTATTGTATTAATAATGTGTCCAGTCACCACCGGCGTCGATAATTGCCTGGCATCTTCGAAGCATGCTTTTGACCAAACGGATGGCGTATTCATTGGGCAAGAACCTCCAAATACGACGAATTACTCGTATTAACTGCTTCAAAGTGAACACTTTTCTTCCATGAAGCTTGTGCTTGATGTATGCCCACATATTCTCATTCAGATTTGCATCGGACGACTGCAACAATGCCAGATTGCTCTTTCCACTCGATGCAAATCTTGCTGTGGTGTTTGGGGTAGTTGTCCTCCTACAGGTTCCAGACCAACGTTCGGAAGTGGGTAACAAATATTTCTTACTAATCTTCAAGCAGTTTTGAGAAGCAGCCCCAAAAATGCACATTTACTGGGTATTTAATGGTCTGCTGTACCAAACTATTAGTTGAGATTGGCCCAACTCGTGGGACGCTAACATATCCTCAAACAGAAGCTTCGTCCGTAAAAATTACATTGATCCAATCTCAGTCGATGTTGTCCTTTGGCTAAGTGAGTCGCTTCGTCACATGATTTTCACCTAACAGAGGTTTCGTCACTGAACTACGACAATTGATATTATGCGCACATACGATATGTCTACACCTTTCTATTTAAATTTGCTGGTCCTTGACGAAATATTAATCCCGGGTTTCGCGAAAATAAGTTTATGATCTGTTTTTTAACTTTGCCTATGGAGACACGTTTCGACATCATCAACCGTTTTTGTCTCCTTATATCGCGGCACCCACTTTCTGACGAATGTTTTTAACTTGTTCATGTGCTTAACAGCCGTTGAATGAGACATTTTTGGACCTTTCGGGTGGGTACAGAGGATCACAGCCTCGTAACACGACACGTACGCGGCACTCTTGGTGCTTCTCTAAACTAAATATTTTGTGACAAAGCATCTAAGACAAAGGTTCCTTCTATCAACTTGCATAAAAATTCACCAACCTTTTACCAACTGCTAATTATGCCGAACAGGCTCTTACTTAACTGACTGTAAATCAAAAAGTTGTCAATGCATCATACAAAATCTTAATGTTAGCTAAGCTACAAGTAGAAAAATTGTTAGTAAATTTCAAAATTACTATCTACAAAAACTTTACTCGAGAACTTTATTGCTGTTTACACTACATCTTTACTAAACTAATAACATGTAGATATTTAAAGTTTCTTTATTATATCTAATTGCGTTAAGCTACATAAATTAAATATATTTTGTCTAAAATACTAAGAAATGTTCAAGCATCACGTTAAAATATTTTATATACCTTTTTCAACTTTACATTATTAATAATTACCATAAGCACTGTCATATACTTGACAATGCCTGCTCATCTTGTAGTTATGTGGAACGGTTTTCTTTGGCAAAAATACGGTATTAAAATCAATCACGTCGAAGTAGGAGAACATTTAAATTTAATTTTCTTGATAAAAAGGGAGCTTCTAAAAATATTTTGTCTATTACGGGACTTCATAAAGCAAAAAGGCGGAGAGCAAAATTTGTAAGATCATGCAGAAGTTTAAAGTCACCACTAAGTGTATTCTCCTAATTGGAGTGACACTGGAACGTGGATAATCATCGATCGAAGCATTAAATATCCACGCCCTCCTAAAAATAGTAATCGTCCAAAGCGTTCCTGTAACCTATTACTAAGAAGTGACCTGGGACTGAAATCTTGCAAATGTCGTAATTTCTATTTTATAGTAAAGTTAAAACATTAAAGGCTAATACCAACAAAACACCCACAAAAAGTTATTCGCAGACAAAACCTGTACATAATAAAACAGGCTTCGACCTTAAACTGACAGGGTTTGTAATATAAATTTGTGAAAAGCTACTCCGCATGTTTAGAGAAATTACCATTTTATTTCAGTTATGTCGTAAAGCACTACACAGTTCCATGTCTGTGAGAAAATAATAAAAATATCAAACAAAACATACCAGAGAATAACTTAGCAAGTAGAGATGAACTATACTACCTCATAAGGCTTAAGTAACACAGTAATGCCGTTCCCTTTTTATTGACTAAATAACAATCACAACCTCAAGTTTTTATACTGTAAACGCTTCAAACATGGTCTTCAAGAAAGTATTGCCAACTTAAAAAATCCTTTTTTTTATAAGATAATGGTGATTTTGAAAATATACTGTCGGGTGAGTTTGACCGTTATAAACTTAGTATTTGTATTATATTAAAGTATCTTTTATAATTTGCTACCATCATTTTCATGAAAAAAAATTGGCAGTATTTGTAGGAAAATCAGCTTATATTTATCAGAAAATAGAATAGTTTTTAGGATAGCCCCATTGAAAGGAAAACTTCAACAATAATAATCTGCTTGTTATTTGTTTTGTAAACGTGAATATTAGATTGTATAAGAAATCTGTTTAAAACATTTAATCAATGTTAACACAAGGTTATTATAAATGATATCTCGGGTTTTAATGTTATACAACTTTTAAGTTACGAATCTTACTCGTTGAAACTAATAGGGTAAAAAACCGCCCTTGTTAGATCAGGTTGTGGCATGAGCTTCAGTTTCTCAGTGGCGATTATGGTTTTGTAATATGGAAAATGTGTATCTGCTATTGCAGTGCAATATAGATTCTAACGACAGTATAATACAGAATCAAAAATCCACCAAAGTATTTTACGATAATATCGACAGTTTGAGGACACAGGTTGCTTATGCAAAGGTAAAAGCAATTGACCAGGCGTTTCTAACAAAACTGTGAAAAAATTTTGGGTATATTTTGAGCGTAATTCTGAAAACTTCATATTTCAGCAAGATGGAACTTCACCTCATTGGTATGAGAGAGCGCGTCGTTATCTGAACAATAAACTCCATACCACTGAATCAGACAATCTTTAGAGAATGACTAAATAACCGTTCAGTCCCCCGATTTTCTGATTTCTTTTGGGGGAGTTTTAAACGCTTTGTTTACGTGCAACCATTGCCGACAACTAGGATGAGTTCCGAGACTGCTACATTTAAGTCTGGCGACGGGGAAATAACAATGTAACTTAGATCAAATTGGACTATCGCATAGATGTGTACCGTGTAACAAGAACATTCTTAATATTGTGATTTAAACTTGAATATACGACATTTAGTAATTTATGTTTAGTACTTTATGAAATATAAATTTTTATAAACCGATAAACAATTCGTTATAATAGTATATAATCAAAACTCTTTACTGGCCGAGTCAGTTGGGAGTTAGTTGTCGGTGAGTAACCACATGTAGTGTGATTAGGCGAATAGTGTAGCAATCAGCATTAAATGATATGTAAAGCTAAATTTTCGCCCTAATAACTATTTAGAAGGCTTTCGAGTATGACGAAACGAGTGCAGAATAAACTATGGCACCCCAACATTATTCAATGCCGGGTCATATCGAGAGGACTAAGGTTGCAGGGTGGACTCAGCGACCTCTTATTTTGCCAGTAAATTCAACGTCATAACTTAAAGATGCTAGAAGTTGCACAGGTGGATATACGTGTGTTACAGATGTACTAGATGGTATTAGAGTTAGCGTAGGCACTTGAACTACCAATAATAGTCACTCAATGAGAGGTTGAAGTTAATAGTGTCCTGTACTAAAGCGTGATTACGAAGCTTGATTGGCGATTGCAACAAAATACATAGAAACACAATCAAGGTTTACCTGAAGCTCGTGGCAACGATCCATTACTCTGTCTAACAGATTTGTCAGCGTTTTAACCTGCACACAGCGGGCTGAATTAATTACTTATAAGAAAAATTGAGGCAGGCTGACTTCCTCATACTGTTACAGAAATATTAAAAGCAGCTTAGGTTTATAGGAGCTGGTTTTTATTTGGACGGTTATCACACTGTGTCGTCACCATCGACCATCAGGAACTCAATAGCATAAAAGTTGTGGTATTCTGGTGTACAATAATGAAGGTATCATTATTGGTTACGCTAATATTGTTAGAAGACTTTGAAAAGATTTGGAACGTCCTCTTTGACATGGGTCTTTATAATTACTACTTATTTCTGCGGCTGAAAGAACCCTATAGAGACATTAGGTTTTCTGCTATTTCATTAGTGCTACATCATAGAGTAAAACGTTTCATTACGATTAATAGAAACTATTTTACGGGCGTCATTCCACCATTGCCATAGATTTGGCAAAAGGTGGACAAATTTTAGATTTTTACCAGTAGTCATAGCTTTTTTAAAATCTTGTTCCTAAAACCAAAAAAATCATTCGAAAAGCCACACTTATAGAAGACATGTGAAACATCCAAAAATCGTAAGAATTTCAACGTCGCTACAAAGATGGATAGTATGCCTTTGACGGTAGAAAGTTCTTACATAAATTTGAGAGTTTCTTTTATTATATCTAAACTAAAAAAGGCAATGCACAAAACGAACAGATATGGCCGGAGTTAAAAGTGATCCTTGTTTTAAAAGACCAGCGCGACTAGAACCCCGGAAGCTGTTGAAAGTGTATGGATTAAAACCAATAAAGACCGAGTACTAGAAAATAAGCTGGAGTTTTCAAAAACTAAAGTATGTGAAATTTTGACCGGAAATTTTACTATCAAACGTACAGTGGCAAAATTTATTCTGCAGCTACTGCTACAAGAACAGTTACCAATGCCTTGCTACAGACTGCTGTCGATAAACCAGATTTTTTCAAAAAGCTTACAGCGGGAGATTAAACGTGGATTTACGGCTACAACTTGGAAACATATGCTCAGCTATCCTAATGGAAGTCTCTTGGTTTGCTACATTCGAGGAAAACGCATAAAAGTCGCAGCAACTTTAGTACCATGTTAACAATTTTTTTTATTGGCAGGGCGTGGCTCAACATGAGTTCGTTGCTCCAGGCCAAAAAATTACCAAAGAGCGCAGTACTCTCTCCAATACCACTAAGACGGTCGCAGCTTTAAACAACTGATGATGGCAGCTTAATTAGAATAATACATTTCGTGCAAATTTTTGTCAAATGATCAAATGATCAAATCGTGTAGGTGATTCAATCACCTTACACTCTAAATTTATCGCTCTGCAACTCCCGACTTAAATTGCCCTTAAAAGAGATAAGATTTCAGACCGCCAACGAAATTTAAATCAATAAGACATAATGCTTACAAAATGTTTTGAATGATAAAAACGACGTTGAGGAAAGTGTCCGAGTTACTATTCGGCTCACATTCTTTTGTTTGTCCAATTTTTCTTTATCAAACTCACGAAACTTTCTATTAATTTACCACACATATATCACCTCTTTCCCTACTTTCGTTGTTTTTTGTTTTGGTTATAATTACCGCTATTTTTTTCGTTGGCTTTTTATTCGGTAGATCATTGTCTGATTGTTCACCTTCTGTCCCTATTCCATGTTTGGTAACTAAAATCTTCCATTGTTCTTGCCATACTTGTATTTCCTAATACATGTATTTACTTCCCAACCTCGGAACATTATTAATTTCAGTCGATATCCGCTTCTTTATTAATCTGAGGCTTTTACAATGTAAATTTTTATATTGCCTATTATTAGCTTCTTTAATTTGCTTTTGACAAGTTCGGTTTTATATTTATAAATTTGCTTAACTTTTTTTATTCCTTTATATTTCAGAGTACTTTCAGAATCTCGTTTGTTTACAACTGTAATCTTATATTTTTCCTTTTTTTCTAGGACGTCTGGCACAATTTGACTAATTTTTAATTAATCATTATTGGCATTAAAGTTTTGTGTTACTGTTTCTTTTATTATTTCTCCATCTGTGTCTATTTTACTTGTCGCTTGTTTATTTCTTATCTAAATTATAGTTTTTGTTTTTCCATATCATTTAAAGCTGTTTTAGTTTATTTCTTTTCGTCTTTTTTTGTAAATTGTAATATAAATGTAATACATATAGAGTAGTCTAATTATGTGTCGAATTCTCTGCAGCACACTGCATCATCTATACATCCAGTGTATTTATTTTCATTAAGAATGTGCTTGGCTTTATTTGTCGTTTTATCATTAGGGTTGCTTCTATTTTATACATTTTTTTCTATTTTTATCTCTACATATAGGTTTTCAAAAAAAAATTGATACCTTTCTTCTTTTGATCTTTGTCATTACAATTTTTTTCTCTAGCAACTATTTGTTTTATAGCTTTAATTCTCTTATGCCGTTTGTTTACTTTTTCTCACTCTACGTTTTTTTAATAGATTTTCTTTAAGTGTCCTTATTTTTTTATTACCAAATTATTACTAATTGTGTAGGTATTTCTTTAATTAGATTTTTGAGAGTCTCAATTTTTACCAGTACATCGCTTTTTTGTTCTTCTGTACCAGCTCTTGTTGTTGGTGGTCTTTTCTGCATTTGGTTTTTTATTTTAAAGACTTTTACTTGTTGCTTTTTCTAAGTTTCTTCTTCTTATAGTAATTTGATATAGACCCTAAACTATTTGGTCTGTTATCCTCGTTGTCTTTCCATCGATTTGAGTTTGCCACACGCGATACGAATTTGAAATTTTGATCATGTTACCTATATGCATACACTATTTTGTTTGCTTTTGCACTTTGCTCACTGAAACCCATCAGTTATTGTGCACAATATTAACGTCCACACACCTGTTAAAGATTGATATGAATTCTGTTAATTATAGATATATGTAATAGTTTACATTGTTAACTATAACCACATGTTTAAATATCATTTAAATTGTGTCATATTTTAAAAAGGTCTTTTCTTTTCTCTTTCTTTATTTCGATAACAAAATATATTTATATAAGGTTACCCAGAAGAACTTTATAGAAACATGTTTCCTTGGTGAAAACTGCAAACATAAAAATGCTTAAAATCTGTATAAATTTTTTTTAAATAGTTACAGATGGTTGAAATACAAAAATGCTTGATTTCTTCAACCAAATCAAAAATTTTGTAAACAACTACATGGTGATATTGCTACAGCCAGGATGGGTATTAGAAATCCTAGACGAATCGAAATCTGTCAGCGATTTTAGCCTTGCCAACCTAATAGAACATGGTTTCTAAGGTTTACCAAGCTTCTTGCATTACGATTGTAGTGTACTATTGATTTTAAAGAATAACAAAAAATAGGTCAGTGATTTCCTTTGAACAAATACACAGAATTTATGGACTATTATCACTCAGGCATTCATTAGGAATCTTGGGTCAATTTCAGATCGACTTTTTAGCCTTGACGCGGCTACGCTGTTGGACAACAGGATGGTCGTTAGAGGATTCTCAAGCTTCTTGCAGTAGCGATTGCAGTGACTATTGTTTTAATACTTAGAAAATATGTCTAGATCCCTTTGAATCACGGAATTACTGACATATCACAGAGCATTAACATTCAAAAATCATTCATATTTGAGATACTTATATTCCCTAATACTGGCCCTAAAACTGGTTTTAGGTTTACTTTGTATACTTGTAGTTTGTTTTTAAATTTGGTTACAAATTTTTGTTTAAGAATTGGTAAGGAGCAACTTTACTGGAAGTATCCCATGTTATTACTGTACTATAGTCCGAATCTGTACATAGCTATACCGATTATTTATTGTCCATGTAGGACAGATTGTAAGGATAAAAGTTAAATAAAAAAAAAGAATTAGCTGTATCTTTTTATACCACATGTAACTTTATTTATTTATTGTTATTTAGCACGATTTGTAAACATGTCTTTCTTCGGTTTTTTAATTTTACACGTGTCAGTTTGTTTTCGTTAGCTCGCATTCTTCGCTTTCATATCAATTTTTGCACTCCGCTTAGATATTCTTGTTGTGTTGCTTGAGCAGGATTTTAGTGTAAACCTAAAATAGCAATACCATCTGTTTGCAGTTACTGTGTGAAGTGTAGAAAACACACAACTCCGGCTATCCTTACACGAAGCAAAAATTTTTACTTAAAATGTACTATTTCTTAGATATAATTTTAAAATGCGAACAAACAATTGTTTTATTTAATAATCTAAATGTTTTTAAATTGTTTTTCTAATTATATCTTTGATTATCTATACAAGCTGTCCTCTACAAATGCTAAGTTAATCTTTCAGATTCTCCAATGTTTCAGTTTTTTGTAACTCAAAGAAATATGTCATTTTTTTAGCTTATTTAATGTCTGTTTTGTTGAATTACAAGTACTAGTCAATGCTTGTATTGATCATCACAAAATTTGTTTTTCCATCGTTTAATTATCATGTTTATAGCTCAACTTCTAAATCAAATGTTATGTACTTAAATTAGAAGGCATTTATGCAATACACATATTAGTTGTTATTTTCAAGTTTATTAAATACTTTTTGTTACCTTTAGTGGTTCACGTCATTAAGTTATTCTTTACAAAAAGAAAGATGTAACACCGACTCTAGGTTTTATAAGTATAAATTTTTAAATTTTGCATTTACATACAACACAATAAATCAATTTGTTTCCGCACTTTATTGGCAAAGTATTGCCAAGTAAGCATTTTCCCGAATTTTTAATTTTCTGGTGCTTGCACCGCCAGACCTTCCGATTCTATTTTTAGTTCTCAGCCACGAGCAGTTCTAGGACTACTGACCCGCAAACGAGCTGTTTGTCTAACAATTAAAGCGTGAGGAATCGTTACCCTTTAGCAACGCTTTGCACAATGCCGCGCTAATGCAACTCCTACACCTATTATCCCCGGCACGGCAAAAACGCCTCGAAAAGCCTCCACGCTTTCTCACGTCTCGGTCAAAAGAGCGGCGCGAAATTATCGCGTTAGGCGCGTGAACTTCCCCCAGGTAGGTAATCGGCCGTAGCCGGCAAGCAAAATCTCTTTATCAACCCAAATAGCCCGCCGGTAATTAGTTCTGTAACGAAATCCGGCCTTCGAGTACACCGCGATTCGTTTTGAATTCGTTCACAAAGCAGCTACTTTAATTGATTTCACATAAAATGTAAAAAATACCTGCTGTGTACCCATACATAATCATTTATGTTACCCTAGTGGCCAAAGCCCCTTATCGATCGCAGATGTTTTCATTAGCTCCGCTATTTAATACCACCGTCACTAATTTCCTATTGTTATTCAAATCAAAGGCTTCGGCAGCGCCAGCCGTCGACTACACTTATTATCGAGATGGGGCTTCCTTCAACAAGCGGCTTTTGTACGTACCTGATCTTGGCGGAGGGAATAATTAACAACATAAAGCAAACTGAGCTCCCGAAGGACTATCGAATGCTAATTAAATAAACCCGCCGGCCTAACAGTCCGCTGGAGATCAATCGCCCGTGCCGGACTGCCGGAATGTAAATGGAGCTGCAAGATGACATTCCTACAAAATTCCAACGACTTCGCGACCCTCAATGAAAATTAAATGGAACGGCCGAAATTTGTACCTGTCGCCCGAAATCGAGGCGCGAACTCCGGTTAATGAGAGAGCTCTGTGTTAATCACGGCTAGAAGTTGCTCGAAAACGCCGTTTGCGATATTCGTCAGCCGGAAGATCATAATCAGATCTTTCAGGGAAAATTGCAAGAGCCATTTCTCATTCGAGCCGCCGCCCCAGCCTTCGGATCGAAATAAAAGGCGAAAGATTGTGGCGCAATGACGAGCATCGGGCTTCAACGAGCTTGTTCTTAAGTTGTTGACAGGAAAGATTAACGTGTGCCCTTGGAAATTAAGCAATAGCACGCTTCGTTTGGGAGTCGTCCGCAGCAGCATGATCTCACCAGCCCATAATGATCGCCGCTGGTGTTGATGAGCCAGCCCATAAATTACACTTGAAGAACCATACCAGCGCCCTGCGCTGGTTCATTTGGTGCGCCTTTAATTAAAAGGGACATTAGGATATGGTGTTATTAACTCAACTTGTTCGTTACGTTCATCACCATATTTTCCGAAACTAAAAGTAAACGTCACAAGAGCAGGGCCTGATTAACCTAAGGCGCCAGGATTTGGAGGACGCAAAATTTTGATTCTAGAAACGAAAAAGTGAGCTCAATCGGAGAAACTTTGAATAGGTTATAGCTATTAAACTTTGAAATCGTACATTCATCGTTCACAGAAGTATGATACATTTTTAAAAACATTTATGTTGTAACAGAAATAACATATCAGAGAAATTATGCAGGAACTTTCTAGAAAGATCGATCGCCGCCCGCGCCATTTCTAACGATGCCCTGGAGTTCAAATTCCAGTAACTTTTGATTTGTTATAGGACCGCGCGTTTGAATACAAGGCGGGGCAGATGGACATTCTCGGCAGCCGAATAGGAGAGCTCAAACATAGAACATTAGTGGTGAAAATAAATTAATATTGTTACGATAATCTTTAATCTTTGCGTAATTTCATTTATCATAAAAGCTGAACAATGAGTGTCAAAGACGGTTGCAATATGCGAGAAAAGAAAACAAATGGAGTAGAATGTTGTGATCAAGAAAATATCAAAATTAGACATTTTTTCTCGCGTTGTGTGCATCAATCACAATCGTCGCCGTCAACTTCAGTTACTTCAAGCCCAAACTGTAATACATCAAATGTACAGCTGCAAGAGGCTTTGAGCCCCAGAGCTCTGAAAACACTTTCAAAAAAGCAAATCTAATTGTATCACTCGATGATAAATGATAAATTTTGTTAATTGATGTGCTACAATGGCATTCAGCAAAACGATTACTCGGACAGTATGCCACAAATCAGTTAGTTGTTTTATAAAAGTTATCGAATAGAGAACACATAAAGCGAAACTGGATGGGTTATTCAAAATCAACCGGAGTGTATCTTGTGAGTCGTACAAACTCTTTGGAGGAACGATTTTCCTAAAGATTAGAAGTTTGTATTGGAGAAATGTTCTGTTAAGCGTTGTTGAAGTTGTGAAATGTTTAGATTCTCATAAACTGCCAATTCATGGCTATAATGAAATAGTAAGTTCTGTAAGGAATAGGTGTGTAGGACTGATTTCAAAATTCAATCTTTTTATGGCCGAATATGCATTAAAATTATAAAATAAAAGTGTTACCGTATAATTATCAAGTACAACTATCAATGAATTAATTATACAATTAACAGACCAAACTTAAGCAGAGATTGCGAATTCCACGTATTATTCAATAATTCTAGACTCGATGCCAGATATGTCACATGCAGATTAACTAGCTTTTGTGGAAAGCTATGCGGTACCTACTAGAACAACTTTTGAAATATTGTTGACGTATATTCCTAACTAAGCCATAAAGATGAATAAATGACAGATTCTGTAATACCGACCCTAGATTTTATCTAAGTAACTATATAAAACAGAGCTACAACAGTTCCAACATATCTGCGTGTTACGAAGGTCTGCAGGTTAGAATAAAAGAATTAAATCCTCTGACCACATACATCTTGGCACAGACTACTTTTTATATCTAGCAAAAGATGGGATATATTGCATTCGTATCTTTAAAAAGTTTGTCAACAACCCCGTACCCATAATGATGCCACTCAAGCACTATGCAAGTCGTACCAGGAGGTTCTTGATAACTATTATACATATTACCCAAGATAATGATCGGATTAAGAGCGCACAGTATGAAGCAACGGTGATATTGGAACAATTGTCTAAAATTTACTGCATATTTCTGGAACAATATTCTTGTAAAGTCTGGAAAATTAAGTAAAAGGCTTTTTGAGGAGAAAGTACAGATACAACAAAAATTACTCTATACATTAGAAGTCCTTATAAACTCACTTCGAAACGAAGGTAAGTTTTGAAGGCTAGAAATGTATGATGTATGAAACTTACATCTACAACGTTTACAAAACAGACGTTACAAAAAAGAGGAAACCAAAAGTTCATTTTGGTGAAAACAAAGATATAAATTATTAGTTTTCTGAGCGACAGTCTTTCGTGATAGAAACAATTGATTCTTTGAAGCTTAACTTAATTCGAAAAAGAACCATCTATACAGAAATACATTTCTATGAGACATTACTCAAATGGAAAATGCAAATCAGATATTGGAAATGTATGCTTTTCATTTAAATAAAATATTCCTAAGACAACATTTTTAAGAATCGATAAAAGTATTATCAACACCAAAACAAAAACACAATTAGAAGCAGAAAAAACTCTTCTATTATTTATATATTAAGTCATGGACGCACTTTTCTCAATACCGCCATCATTCTAAAGAGTATGACAGTTACTCACTGCATGTGAGAACGATTTTTTTGAACTTTTAAGGAAGTGACGAATTTTTGAAATCAACGTTAAAACAAGAAAACATAACGGGCCTTGCACTTTTATTTATCGAGAGTGAGTTTCTTTTGACTATGTCAATAGCCCAGAGGTTTGCTAATTCTAAAGACAAAAAAAGTTTTGTATATAGATTTCTAAATAAAATGGACATTTGTTTTTAGTTTCCCTCATTGATGTATGAACGTATATAAGAAGTGTAGGTAATATAACGAAAATTGAAAAATCATATAAATCTTTTGTCGAAACAGACACCTTCTTTGTAATTTTTCGATAACATCCCAAACATGCAAAAAATTTGAAGAAAAGCAGATGAAAAATTGTCAGCCTATGGCATCAAAATTTAAATTAAGTGTTCTACAAGAGACATGCGATACGAGTTTGATGATTATGCGAAATTTGGACTTTACTTTTTTTTAAAAAAAAGAACGTTGCATTCTTAATGATTAATTTAAGACCATGTTAAATCTCATTATTCTAATAAACTACAAATTATTAAAAATCAAACATTATTTCTATTATAAGTAAAATGCATTTCTGTTTTAAGACAGAGTCGTCGAAAACTGATTAGGTCATTTTAAATCCATCATTTTTATGTGTATGTAGAAGACATGGAATGTATCTAAAAATAACATAATGTATTTTTCATTTTTCTTCAATTTAATGTTCTATCGCTGTTATTAAAAAATCCATTATCAAAAATATAACTAGCTAGCAACACGAACAAAGACGAGGCTGCACATTACAAAAAGATAATAGGCCTTCCACATCATAGCCATTATTCCCACATAGTGGCCACCGCATTTGCTTCAGCCCATTCTAAAATATGAGCCTACTCAATTTAATTTCCTCCCATTCCTCGCGTTCCTTCGGAAGCCCAGCTGGAACGCAAGATTAACTCTACCCCCGAGCACCTTCGCGCCGCCATTTTTGCCGCACGCTCTCCGGCTGCACCACATTTAATATACATCGCAAAGAACACTTGGCATTTCTGTCATAATTGCTAATTACCACTTCCCTTTATCTTGTAAATGGAATTGGTAAACTTGGAAAGCCTCTGCGCAGGCTGTTAATCGAAGGAAAACAAGATGGAGAACAGCGCCGCTAACGCGCGCCTTGACAGACAGCGCGAAGTGCCGCCTGTCGCATTGCCATTCCCCGTGAAGTTCGGTAAAGTATGGTGCTAATCCAATTTATTGACTAACATTTTCATGCATATTTATGAATCCTGCACTATCGCGGCGCGCTAGGCGGCGATGCACTTCCGCGCTTAATTAGCCGGCGTAATAAAATTTGCCGGGACGGCACTCGGGATCAGGCCAGCGCGTGGGGCCCGCGTCTCAGCCGCCGCAGGAGGCGAGGCCTCATTATGTATGTAAAGGGAAAATGCGAATCTTTTATAAATTATTCAAATTTGTACGAAAATTTATCATCCGCCGCGACGCATTTATCAAATCTCGCGTTTTATTGCATAATCCACTTGCGAACAGACCGAACTTATCGCGAACTTGGGACTTGTTCCTTAAACTAATACACCGATCGTGGCGACCGCAGCATTAGCATGTCAAGTTCTGCAGCTGAAGAATCATCACGAACTTCTCGCTAATGAGGATGTAAAACTTGCGCGCCGCTTGGTGCTGCGTGTCTCAAACTTTCGGGCCCATGAATTGAGAAAAGCTCTCGGGCGATGAAAGAGCCTAATTGAAGTCCGCAAGCTCGCGCTCGTTGACAGCTGCGAGCAAAACTTATATTGCGGTTGTTGACCGTCTAATCGATGGGAAGGCAAATTTGAATTTGAGGCTTAATTGAGATTACTTCGGCTTCGGTATTATTTGTAGAGCGACTTTAGAGGAGCCGGTCGATAGATGGGTTAGGATAGGAATGCTCAACTAAAACTAAGAATTAGGGTATGGACGAAGGGGGAGATTTACTTCGGCTCCCGAAAGAATAACGATTTTGAACAGCCGGAGCCCAAGTATCTAAAGAACAGACATCCTTGTTGACATGTACAAAATCTCTGCAAATTAAAAAACGATTACAATTATAAATCATTTTGTAAATTTAGGGTGCCTTTGAGAACATTTCTGTAGTAAAATAACAATTAAGATAGATACAAGAGAAATTTTAATGAGGAAAAACATCGGAACACACATAAGCTGATAAAAAATAAAATTAAGAAACCAAAGGAAAAACTTTAGTCCAAAAAAAGCAGATAACTAGGAATTTAACAACAAAAGCACGATATTTTTGGGATTCATAAAAATATTGAAAACATTGATAGAAAGTGGAAGAAAGAAACATCTCAATCAAATAAAAGACAAAGATGGACAAGTCATTCTTGATAAAATAACAAAATTAAAGAACTGGGAAGACTACCTAAAAAAGCATTGATACAATAAGTGACAAATTCTTAGAAATGACGTATAGTGAAATAAAGTGAGCATTAAAAAATGTTAAAGAACGCAAAGTTGTGGGCCCGGATAAAATATCGGTGGAATTTTTAAAACTAATGCAAGAAGAAGAATTACATACAATATTTATTTAACGCAATATATCACCGTGCAAATATATTGAAAGATATGTTGATGTACACATATATTTCGTTGACTGCCACAAAGCATTCAACCGTGTAAAACATGATCAAATGATTGAAGTTCTGAAGAGCAAAGACATATATCCATACAATATATAAATAATCCAAAACCTACACTGGCACCAAATAGCACTAGCCAAAATTTATGAAGGAGTCGGAGAAATGGAAATCGAAAAAGGAGCATCCTATTTAATTTATATTCCGAGGTTATCAATGTTACCTGAACAAGCATGTAAGATAAAAGCCAATTGACAAGTAATTAAAAAATTAATATTATACGCTACGCTAACAATACTGTGCTGTTAACAGACAACATTAATGATTTACAAAATCTACTAAAAAACGTGAGTTGGTATCGATTATGGTTTACAAATAAACTTTAAAAGAACTAAACATATGGTAGTCAGTAAGAGACCTACTACAGACGACAATTTGTATGCAAAAAAATAAAAATAAAAAAAGGTTAACAAAAATCGATATTTTGGAACATGGTTAAATGGAAGAAAATGATAATACACATGAAATAAATGCAAGAACCGAGATGAACCTCCCAGAGTTTCTATTCTCTATATTATTTGACCTCGAAAAAAAAATTAAAGAAACTAGAGGACTTTGAACTTTGGATATACCGGAGAATTCTTAAAATTTTTAAGTAAACCGCTTAAGTGACAAAGGAGTAACGAGGCGCATGAATAAGGAAAAAGAACTAATGTCTATCATAAGAAAATAAAAACTTCATTATTTGGGATGTTATGCGTGGCGACAAGTACTCCATGTTACAATTAACATGCAGAGGAAAACATCAGTTGGAAGAAGGACATTGTGGCTACAAAACATAAGAAAATAATGTGGTTGCACATTCCTAAAATCGAAAATCATAATGGTAGCTAATATCCCACAGGAAAAAGCACCACAAGAAGATAGATATCAATTGCGATATCTTTACTAAATTAAAGATTTTACTATTGAGTTTCATGTTCACTTCAGGAATTTTAAAAATAAATCACATAAATCAAACATTGATGTTACCAGGCTCAAGTTTGGTAAAAATTTAGTGCATTGGAGGTTCTTCCTTTAAAATTCTTTGTTGAATCTAATACGGGATTTAAACTTATTTTTAACAACATTAATTGTCACGTATGAGTCATGTGTACTTCACAACTGATTATCAATTTCCACAATTACATTACTACCAAGAAAGAATGTCTCATTTTTTAACTTATATATTTAACTTAATATAATCATCGATTATATTTTAAACCAAATTTTTTTATTTTAATTTTATTTATATTTACAATCTCCTATGGCGAGCAATAAGTAGATCAGGTGAATTTTAGAAAAAAAGAACATGTTGGATGCCGTCCCAGTGGAAGGCTCCCCTATTAGCTATGTACAGATAATATTTAACACACAATCTATGAGATTGGTTTAACTGCAGCAGCACTGAATTATTCCGATTAGAAAAAGAACGATAAAAAGAAAAAGAAGTCTAGTATCGATCCGGAAGGTTCAGGGAGCTGAGTCCCCTTAGTCCGTGAACTATACTGCTGTTATCCAGCAGATTGACAGCAAGAGTTTGTATGATTTTCTAATCGTAAAATACATTTTGCACTCCCAATGGATGACTTCGTTCCTAACGTACCACAGTACATCTGTTATTGTCCTTAAGGTTTTAGACTGGAATCTCTGTAAAATCTCTAAGTTGGAGTTGCTTGTAGTTCCCCGCAGTTGCAGTCCGTACGTCCAGATAGGCTTTAGTATACGTTTGTAGAGTAGTACCTTGTTGTGTAGAGTTAGCTGGGATTCTCTTCCTAATAGCCAGTTTAACTTAGAGAACTTATGCCCAGTTGTTTTCGTTTAGTGAGAATATGTTTTTTCCAAGTTAGACTGCGATCAAGGTGCATACCAAGGTATCGGACGTCTTCTGCTTGCGGAAGTGATGTATCATTAAAGATAGCTGGCGAACATGTTTCTCTTCCGAGTGTAAAGGTGACTTGAGTGGACTTGTTTCCGTTTGCTTTTATTCGTCAAAGCCAAAACCAGTCTTGCACTTGGTTGAGAGAGATTTGTAAATTTCTTGATGCAATAACAGGATTTTTGTGAGTTGAAAGAATTGCAGCATCATCTGCAAATGTAGTCATGGTTGTAAGGTCGGTGGTAGGATCTGCCGTGTACAGTACGTAGAGCACGGATCTTAGTACGCTTTTCTGCGGTATACCGGTATTAATAGGGTGTAATTTTGTTAACTCATTCTGAAACTACCTGGAAGTGTCTGTTGCTCAGATGGCGGATTTTTCATAATCTTATACGATAGTCTTGCATGACAAAGCTTATCGATGGCCTGGGTTATGTCAAGGAAAACAGTGGAGCAATAATTTTTTTCTTCAAAGGCCTAATTGATTTCGCTTACCACCCTGTGAACATGTTCGATGGTGGCGTGGTCCTCTCTAAAGCCGAATTGGTGTACTGGTATTAGATCGTAGTCTTCTAAAATTGGTTTGATTCTTCTCAATAAGTTTCTCAAAAACTTTAGGTATTATTGATAGTAAGCTGATCGGACGATAAGATAACAATTCTTCAGAAGGCTTGCTTCTGTATATATATATATATTATATATATATATATATATATATATATATATATATATATATATATATATATATCATATCTAAATTAGTTAATCCTTTCTTTGGCAATTGTTTTTAGGACTCATAATTAGGTCATAGCCTGCTACTTTCTTAGGATTTAACTCGGACTTAATTAACGATCTTACTTCTGCAATCGTTTTTTTATTGGTAGACTTAGTTGATTTGGTGTCTTCACATCTGCTAGATGTGTTGCAAATGTATTAACATTTTCCTGCTCACTCCTGACGCAATTTCTATCAGGTTTCCAAATTGCTGTGGTTGTTTTAGTTTTCTTATGACTTTCCATAAGGAATAATTTGTTGTTCCGGTAGCAGAGAGGGTTGATAGATAATACTGTAGAGCCTGATTTTTTTGATCTTGAAGAATTGCTCTCAAATTTCGTGTAGCATTGTTGAGCCTATTTTTATCATTCGGGGATCTAGTGTTCTGCCAAATTCTGCAAAACCTTCTTTTCTCGGCTAATACTATAGGCAGAGTATTATAAACATCGCTCGCTTTCGATAAGGAGGTTGAGCCCCGTGTCGCACTTTGTATAGTACGATGCAGGTGCTCTACTGCATCATCGATCTCATCGGTCTTGAGAGGTATGTATAGACTTATTTTCTCGTCGACTATTACTGTAAATAAGTCGCAGTCGATTTTCTTGTTACTAAGTCTGATTGGTCTACGCCTGTTACATATTTGAGTACTTAACGTGATAAAATTGGGAAATGATCTGATGTCATATCAAGACATAATTTAATTCTTAGGTAATTTTGTGCTGTTTCTGTTACTATGTAACACAAAATTCGAGTAGATCGAGATTTTATTCCTGTCCATAGGTTGCCTGGTGGTGAGATAGTTAAGATTATTGGTGACGAGCGATTTTAACATTTCCCTGTCTTTAGTGGTGGTTACTCTAGCACCACATTCTTGGTGTTTAGTGTTGCCGGCAATTAAGCGCGTTCCAAGTGTGCTAAAGAATTGGGTGTAGTGCTCTATTTTTATGTTATGTCTCGGAGGACTATACAAAGCGCTGATTGTAATTGGTTCTGTCCAGTCTTCTACAACCACACTGGTAGCTTGAATCTATCGGTTTGGTAATGCTTGATGGAACTTTTTATAAGTATTGCTGATTTTCCATGTGCAGCTCCAATGGAGTGTTGTGTTTTTGTAAAGTGGGTTTCAGATATTATAACTATTTCCATATCGTGATTAGTAATACATGCCCGTAATTTTAGCGTATGGTTTGACAAGCTATTGGCATTCCACTCTAAAATCTTGAGTGTTTGGGCCATTATTTTAGTTAGGAGACGATGGCTTGTGAGGAGGTTTAGCATTTTATATTGTCAGCTAGTTCTATCATTATTGTTTCTAGTTTCTTAATGTGGGACGTTTGTGGTACATTTAAATGAGGGGAGAATTGTTATCCATTTGATACAATTTAGGCATATGTTCCTTCATTTATAAAACATGTGGTTTATGCATGATTTTAGGCGAACTGTAGAAATAGTTTTAAATGCAACATTTCCAAAAAGATAAATTTATTTTAGAGAACTCGGGCATTGCCTTAAAAACAATTCTAAATCCATTGGATTTATAGGTCTAAAATCACTCAAATCAATTCAAAATAGTGGAAAAATATTACAGTGTGTAAAGTGTATGGAGAAACCCAGAATACTCTTTATAAAGCAAAGCGAAACCGAAGATAAATCAAACAGTCGTATTTTTTTGCTCCCGCAAACATTTTAAATTAAAAAATCCTATTTTGATGACACTTTGTAAATGAATAAATTAATGAATATTTTTAATGATTTTTATATTATTTGTTTAAAGCTTTGTTTTATAATAAGGCGATACTGCAACTATATTTAAACTTTCCGTCACTTTGTAATACTTATCAATAAGCAATAAGACAGTTTGTCAACTGATAAAGGTTTGTAGATTCAATTGCTGATGTATTGTTAAAATTTATCAGGTCATAAGAAATACCGTATAATGCTAGACAGTTTTGTCAACTCGGTGTATCAGAATAGTTTGTAGAAGCTGGTGGTATTAAGGTCTGACCGTGCTCATTTTGTTAGTGTATTTCAGAATATTTGAAAGCTTCGACAAAGTGTGCACAGAAGTGCTCACAAAGAGAAGGACATTTGTCGAACATCTTTATGGATCATGTTAAACAAAGATTTGCACCTAAAGTCGTACAAAATCCAATTGACCCAAGAATTTCAACCTACAAACCATCAAACCGTCGTGGGCACAGTAACACAATACCAGAACTTAGTGACGCGGGCAAGTATACTTTTTGAAGAACTTATAAGGAGAGATGAGGTCTATTTTGAATTATTTGGATATATTAATAAGCAAAACTCCCGTATTTCTGGAGGAAGGAAAACCTCACGTTATTCACGTATGACTATTACATCCACATCGGGTCCAGATTTCTTTTGAAGGTGTAATTAGATCTTAGTTTTTACCGGTGCTGGATAGCATGGCTGTAACATGACACAGAACTTGAGAAGATATGCACTATAGAGACAGCGATGATATGAAGTTTAGTAATAATGTTGCAGGACGCTCCATCTTCCGTTTTGATAATGTGATTCAGTCCCAGATTAATTGACATTGACTTTCCTTTGTGGGAGTACTTTAAGGATAAGGTTCACGCTACCAAATTAAACACACTTGAAGGACCCAAAAAAACATACAAGAAGCTATTTCTAGCATTCCTCCTAGTGTTTATAAATTTTCCAGATTTATCAGATACTTATCCGCTTTTAATCAACGATTGAGCATGAAAATGTTAATGTAGTTTATTATAAACAAAAATACTTAAAACATAACATTCCCCACCCTGTATAATAATAAAATAAGCCCATCAAAAATAAATTCAGAAACATATGTGCGGGGCCCCTCGGCCCCGAACAAAATTACGGCGCCCTCGCGGGGTGCGTGAAAAAGAACTCCAGGTGCCCGCTTCTGATTTTGCGGCGCGACCCCCGGCTCGGCTCGGGACCCTAACCGTCACAATAAGCGCCCTATCATGCACAAAACTTACCAACTCATTTATCGGGTATAGAGGACAACAATGGGCGCTGGATTGGGATCGGCGCGGCTCCGGCACGAGGAGGGCCTATTGTTATTCAAAGGTACGCCAAGGACGGCGACAGCGTCGCAAAAGGTCAGACAAAGACACCGGCTGATCCTCGTGAAAGGTGGCTAGGAGGGCCGCGAGCGCGCGGCGCAACAGAGACGAAAAGGTGGTGGAGGCAGACGCCGCGCTGGAGGGCGCGACGGCGACGGCTATTGATCAAAGATAATAGCGAAGATTCGCGATTACGGCTGAAGATCTGGCCTATCTGCGATGGATCGCTCGCCGGAATGTCGAAGCGGGTCTCGAGCAGCTTTCCGCCATAATGAGGCCGTCTGGGGCCTGCAGATCCGTTGCGAGCGCTGAAAATTTCGTCTTATTGGCTGCAAGTTATAATTAAGGCGGCAGTTTCGGGATAAATACATATTTAGCAGTTAATTGAAGTTAAAGTTACGAGGAGGCACAAGCCAGGTTGTACCACGTACAGTAAGGTACAAGAAGGTTAGTTCATCGAACATTATTATAAAGAAGGCTGTGTATTTGGTGAAACTTTGAGGCTATAATCCATTTTAAATGGTTTAGTGCAACTAGAACAATATATGTACGAAGTCAAAAACAGAAAAATAAAAAGCGAGGTCTCCCACAATAAAATGACACTTCTTGCACTAAACAAACGAAGAATAAGTTTTTAGAACTCAATAGTATCAAATCCTTCATATTGCTTATAGAGTGGACCTTGTGACACCCTTTTCTTTTTTTAGGTAATGGTACATTTTTGATGTTTTAAGAATTTTGGGGGCGTCTAGATGCTGCAAAATTTATATCTCTAAAGACAACGCGTAATTCGGGTCAAATTGTAACAAATTCATCGGGCGGCAGTGGCCCATTCTGGTCCCTCCATCCATGTAGCCAATGACGCTACAATCCAAAGCTTACCTTCACCTATTTTACCTTTTCCTATTCTTGAACATCTACAGCTCTGTAATTTGATGGAGCATCAGTTTCCTCGAAGATTTGATATGGTTTTCCAACGCCAGAGTAGTTCAAGTGGTTGAGACACGGACTGCGATGCAAACGGACCCGGGTTGCATTCCCAGAGCTCTCTGATGCCTGGCGGGTGCCTGGCTACATTGCCCCGCATCAGAGATAGTGCGCGACGACCGGGCTGAGAAGGCGAACATACGAGAGTTGAAAAAAATTCCTCTCTCCACTGGTTGCCTTCCTTCATTGATCCATATATCTATCGCAAGATCCTCTGTTCGAATCCATTTATGGCTGCTTTAGCTCTTTGTGACAATGTTCATGTCTCGCCTCCATAACACAATACAGGTCTAAGTTTTGTAGAATTTCATTTTTGTTTTTCTTTGAACATCGCTTGACTTAAATGAGAACGATATGCTGTGACATGTTTTGTTTGCTTTAATTAATATGCCGTTGTATCTTATTGGCACCTAGGTATATAGAGGCACTTACTATTTGGAAATTATGGTCCTCTGCTCATGTTTAAACCTATTGCTCTATTACTGCCGGTTTGTATGAGTAGCATCTTGATTTTCTCCTCGTTAACTTCTAGGCCGATCTCTGCGCTTTTCGGATTGCACATATATTTTTTTAGTTTTTAGATGTTAATAGCATCAGTTAAATTCTACTATTTGGTTTAATTTATAAAGAAGGTTACATTGAAATCTACTAAAACATTTCTATTATGTTTTAATGATGAATAAAAGTGGGGGGAGGGGCAGTTTATTTCCTGTTTTAACCTTTGTTTTACTACAAATAGTGTTGTTAGTTTTCCATTTATCTCCACACTGCTTTTGAAATTATCCATTGTCAGATAAGTTAGTACGACTAGTTTAATTATGATGTTAAAATCGATTATAATACTATATAGTAGTAGCTTTACTCTGTCAGTATTATCGTATGCTGGTTTAAAATTCACATACGGTTGTACGTGCTTATGTGGAACTCTTGACACTTTTATAATGTTTTTTCACTGCAAACAGCTGATCTGTAGTTAATAATTCTGGCCTATAGCCTACTAAAAGTTGCTCGTAAAAAGGTATTTTTTGCGTTTCAGGCCGACAATTTTCACCTGCCTCAAATTTTTGCAAGGTAGGAACGTATAAATTTTTAACTGGATCGGCTTTTTCCCCTAGATCGCTCAGGGCATCTCCACGCCGAATTTAATGTCGGCTGTTTTTGTTTACTTTTCGTTCAAATGATGTATAGGCTGTCTTTGTTTACAACGCAAAAACCTCGTATTAATCAAGAGCCTAAGGCAAGCCGCATTTCTTTGCTTAATTTCTGTTCAAATGTATAGCTAATTATGTTTTCCGATAGCGGCTGTAATTTGTTGCTTAATATATCTGTAAACGTTCTATAGGCCAAAGTTTTTGCAGTCAAGTTTGTCATGCTTTTTGTGCGTCAGGCTGCTTACTTACTCGCTTAGCATAGTTTTTGATGTCCATATTTTACAAATCAAGTTCATAATAACTGTCAGAAGGTCCGACCCTCCATGTTTTAGTAGCTCGGATAATATATTGCCAATTTCTAGTGTAGATGCTTCAGAGAGTTCTTTGTTTTCTATTGGTTCTCTTATTTTTCCATCATTGTTAGTCGAGTTTTGTTCTTGTTTGGGGTTTAGCAGCTCCTCAACGTATTCCCTTCATCTTCCTTCGATTCCCTTTTTGCTGTTCGTGATTTGTCCTGTCTTGTCTCGACGTGTTTGATTTGCATGCGCTTTTGAAGATGTTAATTTGATTATGTTACTCTCTAATCTTTTTTATAGCCTCAACACAGTTTTTTTTAAGTAGCTCGTTTATTGTTCTCCTGGCTTCCTCATATTTAGTCTTTGATTCTCTTGTGCGTCTTGTTATATATGTGTTGTAGTTTCTTCTTGTTTCGACAGCAGAGTGATCGATTTGAGCGAAAGTGTTTATGGATGTTAAGATGTTAAGATGTGGAGAATATGTTGAGCTAATAGACATACTTCTGGTTATAGCAAACTTGATCGGTCTTTCCAATTATCATTGGACTCTTAGTGCAGACTGTGTTGCCCTGTGGTTGGTCGGCACAGTTCTCCCTTTCCTAGCTTTGCGTTTAAGTTTCTAATAATAATTTCATTTTTTCCAAATTTTCTTCAGTATTTTGCAGAACACGCCCTTGGCACATTCATCTTTTTCTTGAGTTTTGGTATGCGCATTTACTATCGATATATTGAAGAATTCTGCCACTGATGAATTTAAAGCCGATAATTTACCACGTCGCTTCATATAAACGTACTCTTAGTTCATGGTCACCCGTTTCCTTTCTATTCTTTAGGATGTTTAAAAGTTTTGGTATCTCTTAACTTGCCCGATACTTTTTAGCCGCCTCTCGCGACAAACAAAGGACACTATGGATCTACTTTTACCAAAATTTACAATTTCAAGGACACAATCAAGTAATACAATTCATGTGACATAAAAGAATTACTCATTCGCTGGAATAAATACATCAAAATGTAGAAAAGTAATATGATGCGTCGCAATGTTATAGCTCTCTTAAATAGAGGTTTATCATAAAAATCTAGTTTAAATTTGTATGCCTACGTATATTGATTCCAAGCCATCTAATACTTTATCATCTTTATTTCTATGTAATTAATTGTTTTTAAATTGCATTTCCCTCTGTTGTTTCATTATTTGTAGCGTCACCTACTAAAAGTAATTTGTAACAAACAAAATTAAACCAAATGCATTATTCTAAAGAAAAGCTTCCCGAGTGATTACATTTTTTTTACAAAAACTTTATTAACAGATTATTATTTTATATTTATTTTATAAATTATATAAATAAATTTATAAAATACTTGAACTTTTTACTTTTTACCAACATAACATATAAAAAATACAACAAAATCATTGCTATTGCACAATATAATGACGTTTAAAAATAAATCAAATAATAAAATGCATTTTTGATATTATAATTCCCGTTAAAACAGGTAAAGTTGACCCTGGCCCAATTCACCTGTGAAAGCGTGCCAACTGCGAGGAAAGTGCCATCATTTCGTGCCATAAAACTCATCACTTATTTATAACGGCAGCTCTCCTCTGCTATTAAAAAATTTCAGCCTGATCCCCACAACCGCGCCTGCTTTATTACTCTTTTAGCGAACATTTGTCTTTCTTCCTGGCCGACAATCAATCGGAAAACCATTCCGCCCGCCTAGAAGAGTTTATGTACTGTTTCCGAAAAATGAAGGATTTTACGATTTCATTATGTTTATGCCTACTGTTTGGGCTGTTGGAATTACATCCGGCTGTTGTGGGGCGCGCTGTTTGCCCAACAAACTATTTGAGGCATTTTATACTTTCTGCTTTACTGCCATCTTTGGCATTTTTCTTTTGCTATTATTAAATGCCCGATGGAAGCTTTCAGTCCGTATACGTTGGCTTTATTACAGATAACTCGCTTTACTACTTTAATTTCTATAAGACGCACTCTACCGCAATAAATGTTGTTATTAAAACTGAAAAATTAAAAAAAACAGCTTTTTTTAACAAACATATAGAATCAAAATGAAAGAAGAGAAAACAAGAAAATTTTTTGTAGTTGTAATCTCTTTGCATTGCATATTTTCATAATTGAAAAGTTATAACCTATATACTTAAATATTTTTGAGATTTTAGCTAACTGAGAATGGTTTCTTGAGCTTGTCTTGGACTGATCTACAACTTTATATATATTTTTTATTTGGTTTAGTCATTTTTTATATGATTTCTCTCTACTGTATGACACAATGAGCTTGAATTTGGATCATAATTTTTTTCAGATTCTCATCTGATTGTCTTACAATGCGGCCAAAATATAGCATCGTTCTATGTCTAACGATAATTATCTTTAATCATTCAATATACCGTGTATGGAATACAAAGCATCGAGTCGTTTGCTGTCATTTGCTTTCACAATCTACGCTTCAGCTCGGTATATTGTTATTGGAAATATAAGGGGTTTTGCCATTATTGTTGTTATGGTTACGTTTCTATGCTTCCATATCCTTCCTGGTTTAATCACCCTTGTTTTTCTTATAGCAGGATCTTATTTTCAGCTAAAATTTTTTACTTTATTCAATTATTTACACATTTTGGCTATAAACTGAAAACAAATTAACAGAGCTATATACAAGTAGATAGGCGGTCGGTATGGAGCGCTAGCAGCCACGTTACTACCCTTGTGTACCGTAGGCTCTAGATTGTAGCAGATCTATCCTGTTACGACCCCAAAGGGCCTTCAAGGCCCGTTACGGGTAACCATTATTATATACAAGTAGATGTTATCAGGGATTACAAATAGCTACTAGCAACTTGTAGGGCGCCCTTTCAAAAAACTAAGAAAAATTAGTGCAAACTGTTGTACACATTTGACGCATTGCTAGGATCCCGCCTCAGGCACAATATTTGGTTATGAAACTAGTCGCCCGAAATAAGCAGCAAATAAATTACAGATATGTTGTTATAACTTGTAAATATTTAGTAAGTTTAGAAGGAAAGTATTCGAATATTAGTGATTTCAGTATTTTTTTTAATAAAAAATAAAATATAGCACAGTTCTTTAAATCTTGACCGCACTTAAAAGTAAAATGTAATCAGAGCTGCTGGGGATCTGGGATCTGCAAATCTTTACTTTTTCTTTTTTCTTGTTGTGTTTCATTTGTTCGTTGTGTCGTTATATAGCAACAATTTAGTAGTTAATTTGAAATTTATTGTGTTAATATTTTTTTATTTTCTTGTATGTCATTAGGTAAGCATTGGTAATATAGCTTACTAAAGTTTCTTTATATTTTGTATTAAACAGACCGAAATGTATGTTGGTATTAGAAAATTCTAACAAACCATACCAAACCATACCACATAAGTTCAGTGATAATATCAAATCTTTTTTTGAATACAAAAAAAATAAGTTGAGGAAAAATGCAATATTTAACAGTCTGCTTCCATACACAAAGGAGCAGGCCAATTTTACAAAATTTTGCTGTAAAATATATAGTAGTTGGCATTTTTCTCACAGTGGTACCAAAAAGTACAACTGAAAATTTAGTTTTCTAATTAGGTTGTACATTCAATAGAGACAGAAAGGGCTAAAACTTGCTAAAATTGTAAAAATACATACGTTTTTAGAGTTACAATTCTTGTTTAAATATCGTTGTTTACCTTATACTAGACATAAACAGTTCAATTCAATTAGCCCCTAAAATAAAGCAACGTAATAAATATTTTGTAATTATAAAAAAATTTCGTCTAAATGGCAATAAGGTTGAATACAATTTTGATAAAGTGTGCAGTATTAAACTTACCATGTAAAAAGTAAATTGCCCATGCTTTATTATTATTTCTTTAATAACTAAACAGCAATAATGTATAGCTGCTATTTACTGTACTTAGAAGGCAATTATTTCTTTTCATCACCTCATATCTTAATATATAAATCCAGTGTCCTGACTAACTAATTGATTTGAGGCAATTCAGCTCAAACTACTAAATTCAAAACATCAAAAATTGTAGACATATTTCTTGCGTGATGTAGACTCCCACTAAAGCGGAATATTTTGATGTTTTGCCCCTAGGAGGGTAAAAAAGAGAGAAATGATTTAAATCGATTTTTAAAATAGCTGACCACAGGAGGTAGAGTTCTGGTTGACAGGTTTTTTTAATTAAATTTATATAACTAAAGTTTTACCGCTTTTATTATCAACACTCTAACTAATATACTCTCAGAAGATCTAAGGTGCTAATGTTTTGGAATTTAAACTCTCTTATTATAGAGAGAATCGGTTTCAATTTTTAAAATCCACTCCCCAAGAGAAAAACGCAGATTCTATATTGAACCTAGAAATGCTAGCTCTGCATAAAAGAATTTCTTTTCGTTTTTATTTAGCGATTATTAGTATGGTTGTAGCAAGAGTAGTAAAGCGAAAAAACCCTAAATTGTAAAATCGAAGAAATTTAACGTGAAAGACTTTATTTGAGAGGAAATGAAACAATATGTCTGTTTTCTATTTATCAGAAAGAGGTTGAAGTGGGGATGAAATATTGCAGACTCAAGCCATATGACACATTGTATATCTATGTCTGTCGATTAATTATTTGGGGTGATGTGGAAGTAAGCATACGTTACGAGAACCCCATAAATCATAAAATTGAAGAAATTTAGCGTGCGATAAATCATTGGATTGAAAATTGTATTTTTGTTTTCAGTATTCAGTCTGTCTTTCAAAATTACATACATGTCCGAAGAGGAGGAAATCTGGGTAAAATATTGATATACAGATATATAAAGTATGCGATACAGGGAAATGACAAACCATTGCAAAGAAGAATGGATGGCATGTAATATAACAGTAGGAGAGAAATATGAACGAAGAAGGGAAAAGAAAGGAAGCAAAAGGAACGAAACAAGAAAGATATTTAAGAAGACCAAAAGGAGTTTAGTCAAGAGCAAAGAAGAATTTAAATTTTTAGAGGTATGGTGCTAAATAAGCTGCTTAAATCTCGCTCGAGAAATAAGTAACATACATACGTGCAGCAAAATAAGACATTCTATTTCAAAATTAAGACAAAGGAAAACATGTATCGCCACTAATCTCGCAAATTTTAAATATATTCCGTCTATATCGTGATTATAACTCTTACTTTCACTAATATATCGGTTTAAATATTATAATTTACGCGTGTTCTGTACAAAGAGGATCAATTTGCATTACATTAATAACAATTGTAAAATACTTAGCACTAAAACTGTTGCAACACCGACATGGGTTTCTGTAATGTCTAAATTTTTTACGATTTTTTTAGTGAAATTATTAGTTACGAGCACGAAAGACGACTTTTGGCCCAAAACCAAAAAGCAACGGGTAGACGAACATTAGTACACGATAGGCATTGACCCCAGCAAATTAAACTAATTCCATCCATTCAGGGGCTTCAATAATAAATGCAACAGCCAGTATCGACTAGGCTGCAGAATTCCGCCGGGGAAACCTGCAGCAACATCGTTAGCATTTGCAATGCTTCAAGGCGTTTAAATGATGAATGCCAGGATGAAATTTTCATTCTCGCTGCGCAACCACCTCAAAATTTCATTCGCGGTTGGTTTTGGCGCAAACGGGAATCTCGAGATCAAAGTTTCTAACTGCGTGGCGTTCCGTCTGCGTGGCTACGCTCTGAAAAGGTACCAAAATTTCCTTTACATAAAAGAGCAGCAAGATGAAATAAACTTTTATGGTACCACAAATTTATTGAAAACTTAATTAAAAAGTGATGTTAAAAGGTACTCCAGTAAAATAAAAACAAAATTTTTAAATTCATGTATGCAAATTTTGATTTGATCAGAATTCTATTTCTTTGGCATTTACATTTTATCGAATTTAAAAAAAGTTCCATTTGTGTAGGGATTTAGTTATTCAAACTGGAAAGAAAATAAAAT
The DNA here is from genome assembly GCA_036346155.1 of Sinelater perroti. NCBI lineage: Eukaryota > Metazoa > Arthropoda > Insecta > Coleoptera > Elateridae > Sinelater > Sinelater perroti. The sequence continues at coordinate 18,049,216 of JARFIY010000046.1, forward strand.
CAGCAAAGTCAAAATAGCTTACCTTCATTCAATTTAAAAGTCGTTACATAGTCTTTTCCATGTATACCACGTTTGTTTACTTAACCTTTCTTTTTGTTATTATTCCTTTTTTGCTAATATTCTACATAAATTATTATTTTTAAAATTCTTTTGGTCTTTCCATTTAGGAATACCATCTATAGATTATTTCTGAATAATAACAACCGGTATCGGGAGGATAAAAAATCATTTATATTTATTAAACTCTCGGATTATATTAGTTTTATTTTAACCTGCCTTCTAGAATTATTTCCATTTATCATTGATAACATTAAATATACCACAAATTGTCTCTCCACAATATTTCTTACCCCTGTATTAGACCAACAACCAGTGATTATTGGATATTATATCCTTTGAACTCAATCACGGCAGTATTTAAAGAAAACAGCAAAAACTAATGCTAAACTGCTAAAATCTAAAAAATACTGGGTGGCACAAAAGATCTCTGAGCGCAACATAGTATTCTGATGTGCTCAATTGGTTCGCGCGGTTGGATCAGTTACGAAAAGAAAATCAACTGGCCCTCTCCGTACGATTTATACTCCAAAAAAATAACGGGAAAGACATCCATTAGGCGTCGTGCTCTAACTTTGTTTCTGTTTTGTTGATTATTACAGCGTATCCTACACGGCAAGTTCACGGGAAGCTTGAAATTTTTGCTTGTCATGATATAATTGTGATGAGGCATATTTCTATTTGGATGATTATATTAATGAGGAAAACTGTCAATTTTGGGCAGCAGACAAGCTACGAGAATTATACCAGAGACCTATTTATAGTGCCAATCTTAAAAGCACTTTTTTAAACAAGTGGCTGCAGTAACAATGATTTTAGAGCATTATGCTATCCAATGTTTTGCGCCTAAATCTTTGACGTTTACGGGTCAACATAGAAAAAATGTGGTTTCAACAAGGTGTCGATTATTCAACAAATGTTTCCGCAACACTTAATTTCACGTTTCGGCTATCTGTTGAACCCTCGGTCACCGAATTTACCTGTCTACAATTAATTTCTTTGGAATTACCTTACATTAAAATTTTCGTACAGTAAACGATTTGAAAATTGGCATTTACGGGAAAATTGAAACTGTGGCAGAAGAAATGTTGACCAGCGTGTTATTTTTCCGATATAATCTTTCGCAATAAAATAATAAATATATACCTATCAAAGCTGCATCAATTGCAGATTGTTTTGGCGTCAACAAAAAATTTTATATTAAAAATAAACGAATTTACTCTTATTTGAAAAACATGAGTTATTTTTATGCCACCTTACATAAACTACAATGAACTACTCTGCAAGAAAATCAATGGAAAATAAATTTAGTATGCCGGTATTTAAAAAGAAGAAAAAAATTCTAATTGGCTAACAAATACTGAAAATAAAAGCGAAAGAAAATTCGCCTTTACTTTTGAAGTTTACGAAATGTTTAAAAAAAACTTTTTATAGGCCAAGGAAATATTTAACAATCAATAAGCAACCTATCAGCTTTAGAAGACGCTGCTAATTTAGAATGTATAAGAATAATAGAGGCAAATTAGTAAAAAAGCTCGACATTTTTTTAGGGTACGCGTATTGAGACGTTTTAGGGCGCATTCAATTCGAAAAAGCCTCGGAAAAAATGTTGCCACATATTTTTTTGTTATAATGCGAAAGTGCATTTGTGCACGCAAAAATGCATTTATTTGATGCACTTTTTGCAGACTCTGAAGAATATTTTATTTCTCGCTTAATATTAGCAAAAATAAGCTCATTTCCGTTACTCGAAGATTTTTGTGGTAGCTGATCACAAATAAGATGCCCGATGCACTTGGGGGGGCAGAATCGTGGGGGGGCGGGAGAGATTTTGGAAAACCAGCTCAAAGTTTTTTGTTTTTTGCGATTAAACTCTCTAAATAAGGGTTTTCAGGGTGGCTGGCCAAATATAATATTTAAAAAGTGTCCCAATACACTACGGGGGAGCATAATAGTGAAGATAGGGGAAATTTTAGGGAATTACTCCAAATTTGTTTGTTTTTCGAGTTTAAACGGTCTATACAAGGGTCTTTGGGTCGCTGATCACGCATAAGATGCTTAGAAAGTGCCCCGATACACTTGGCGGGCCAGAATCCTGGGGCTGGGGGTAATTTTGGGAAACCAGTTCAAAGTTGTTCGTTTTTCGAGATTAAACTGTCTATATAAGAGTTTTTAGGGTCACTGATAACGATCCTGATTCTCAAATTAAACTCCTTGGGGAACTTTAGGGAAAGGATAGCCCGAGGTACCAGAGTACGCGTAGGGCATTTTTTCATTTAAGTGTGATTCAATTTTAATTATTTTAAAAAACGATTGTTTTCTAGATATTATTACGAAAAATTTTTTGGCTGCACACAGACAACCCTATCAGTGTCCCCGTTTTAACATTATTAAATAAATAGGGGTTTTCAAGGTTTAAAAACTGGTTTTCAAGGTCCTATTTTAAGTAAAAAATCAAAAGTGATAAAATATCTTCAAATTTAAATTTTACGTAGTTTTCTTAGCCTTTCTCTTTTATCAAAGTTAATTGAAATTTTCATAAAGCAATGATAGTCATTTTGAGCAACAGATTCAGAAAGAAAAACGTTACAATGATTAAATTTTCACAAACAATCTTCTCTGTCGTAATAATAATCTTCCAAATATATATTCATCTTCAATCAGCTAAAAATTAAAAAAATATTTGCACTTAAGAAATGGTTATTTTTTTATAATTCCATAATTAGTGCATGCAAAAAGAAAATTAAAGTTTATACTGATAAATAATCAATGGTTAAAAGCGACCCCAAAAACCCTTATTCAGACAGTTTAAACTTGGAACACAAACAAATTTGAGGTTATTCTCCAAAATGGCCCCAAACCTCAGGATTACGCTCCCCTCCAAGTGCATCGGCGCAATTTTTAAACATCATATTCGTTATCAGCAATCTCAAAGTTTAAACTCGGAAAACAAACAAATTTGAAGGAATTCCCTAAAATCACCCTCATCCCCAGGATTTTGTCCCGTCAAGTGCATCGTTGCACTTTCTAACCATTATATTCGTGTCAGCGACCACAAAGACCTCCTAGTAATTAGATTGAGCTTGTTTTGGCCAATATTTAGCGAGAAATAAAATATTCTTTAGGGTCTGTAAAAAATGCATCAAATAAATGTATTTTTTGCATGCACAAATGCACTTTCGCATTATGACAAAAAAATATGTGGTAACTTTTTTTTTGAAACTTTTACGAATCGAATGGGCCTTGAAACGTCTCACACGTGTACCCAAAAAAAATTTTAAACTTTCAATGCTTTTTTTTACTAATTTGACTCTACTAAAATAACAAGGGAAGCAAATACGATTTCTATAGAATGGCAGGTTTGTTTAGGGAAATTTAAAGAAAGTTCCTTTAAATATTTTGTAAAAAAACTTCTTAAAATTATCAAAATGAACTATCGAAACGTAACATCGGGTAACTGATTTACCCGTTTTTTTTTTCGTGAAATAACTTTTGAACAAATTTTTTAAGCCGTAACAATAAAATTCAACAAAAATTTCTCCTATTATTTACTAACCTACAACTAAAAACTAACTAAAGGAAACCCCTACATTGCCTTTTTTACATCGTAACTTAATCACTTTTTTAAAAAAAGTTCTACAAACCGAACCACAAAATTGTTTTTTTTATATATCTCTCGGGCATATTTTTAGCTTTCAGTCAAACAAAACGGGCAATAGTAGTCTGCAATAGACAGACATTCGTTCGTTTTTTAAATATTTTAAACATTGCACGAATTCAATTTGTACGAATTCAACAGAAACCGTTTTTCATTTTCAACTTTTTCGCGAAGTTTAGCTGTCAGCTAATCATTTTGAGCCCATAGAAACTGCTAATGATAGCCATACCATAAAAATTGCACATTCAATACCATTATTTGTAAATGATAATCAAAAAAATGCGAAGGCATTAACGGCCAATGTTTCGCTGCATTGATTTTCTTCTGAAGATGTGCGCAGCAATTGTAGACGAAACGTCGAGAGTTTCCAAACTCCGAGCACGGCTGAACAACCCGAGAACCACACGATAATCAAAAAAAGCAAAAAAGTTTGTAATATCGCCCTGCAACAATTTGCAAAAATTCACAGTGCCGCAAACACCACACAGAATATTTTCCTACTTCTAAAATTAAATTAGTAGTAGTATAATTTTTATAACTTAATTATCGTTTTCCTTTAATACATTTAAAAAAAATACTTCTTAGGTAAAGATTACTCATTATCATCAACAATGTTATTAAAGTTTATTAATTTTAATGACGTTCCCGGGCATCAAGTAGCTTATTTTATGTACATTTGTTTACCTGTTTATCAACTTTGTTCAAATTTTTAAAAACTTCTCAAAATATTTGCTTAAAAGAATATTCGGAAACGATACAGAAACAAAGTGTTTATAATTCTTTTCACGAATTTGCTTTAAACAATAGGATTTTATCACAAAAATTAAAGAAATTATAAAATCGCAATTGCAGCAACTAGGAAAGAACTGGAAATAAGAACTACGAAGTTTGATATTAAAAACAAATTGTAACTGGGTCAAAAGCTACACCTTTTTCCGATAGAATTTTAAATTCCGTTTTCAATTGACAAGCGGTTATTTTTATCTTCGGATAAATTTTTGGTATAAATATCAAAGGTGCGATTATTTCTAATATTTTTTTAATTAAAATCTGTTTTACGTTCGTCTCCGGCAGCACTGCAGCCTCATGGACTTATTGTGCTTCTCTCATCTTTTACAGCACTTTTTTCTCAATCCATTATTGGTTTTCTACAAATGACTTTCCTTTTGCACACTTGCACAAGATGTACTTGGCTGTGTTTGGTTCCCTGCTGCATTATCTGCAGCTTATATCTCCATTGTATAACCCTATTTTGTTATACTGAGAATTTTATGTTGTTTTTGACTTATTCTCTCACCCCACTTTGTATTGTAACGTTTAGTTAGTAACATCCAGAGCCGGTTAAAGGCCTGTATATAAAGCTGATTATCGTTCTTGTGGTGACTCATCAGTATTTTCGCAGTGCCTTGGTACCCGCAACAGAGTTGACTTTTGGGTTCTTTAACGCTTTGAGGAATGTCTGTCCGTGAATATATTAATTCTCTTATTTCGATAAGGCCTCACATTATTTTGCCTCGCGCATATATCGACATCCGGTATGCTACAAGCAATTTAAAGATCATTTTATTAAAAATTTAAACCCGGCGTCCAGTTTGGCAGATTTTTTATGTAGTTATCTAGTTTTAGCATGTGAATTTTTTTAATTCATTTGTGATAGAGCATTAAAATAAAATATTGACGTGTTTAAAAATGGGCATACTTGGTAACATTATTTTTTTAAACTTGTCCAAAATTTAATCTTCCGGGCAGATATTGTAGGCCCACTTATCCATATAAGTCTATCTCAATAGATTAAGTGCCATTATCTCAAAGCGGTTCAACCAATTTGGGTGGAAACTACGTGAGGTGAGAAGAAAGTGTAAATATGTGCAAAAATGTTTTCATCCAGTGCAAAATTTTCTATTTCCAAAAGTTCAAATGATCAAAATGTGGTACAGAAGTAGCAAAGATATATTAAAACTATACAAAGCGAACTGCAAATCGACCATAATTCGGTAAGTTCTTACCACGTATTAAAAAATGTGAAATTTAACTTTTCTGAAAAGTGGTTTTAAAATTTTTGTTTACATTTTGACCGAAAACTAGTTGAGTTTAGAAAATATGTTTGAGGATAATCAAGAAAGGAGAGTTTTACATCGTCCAATTTTAAGAGACGATAACACGTGATGTAAGATCCAAATACTTTGATCAAAAATACCTCAAAACAACTTTCGATTAATAGATCTTCCTTACATTTGATGCTAAAGACCTCGAACTCTTCCCCTACAAGAGATACATTTATTGGCTATCATATTGTACTAATTTAAACACTTGCAATTACTCTTTATGGGCTTTAGCAAAAGACATTATGTACTCGAGTCAAACAAACCCTAAAAATTCCAAAATTCTCAAAAACAATATTACAGAAACCGTAAGTTGGATATCTGAAGGAAAAGGAAAAAACATTTGATCCTTTTTTGAAAAACTTTGCAGCTGTGGCTAGAAGCAAAGAAAGACACTTAAAAATGTTTTACTTCAGTGCATTATCTACTTGAATAAATATATTTGAGCCGGTCCAGATACCTTTTATAGTTTTTCCCACTGACATGAATGTGATAAATTAAGAATTTAAAGTGATGGAAAGCATAATGCTTCGATTTTAGAACAAAGCAGAACAGTAGAAACAATTTGTGGCGAAAAACGTTCGTTACTCGCTTGATTTTAGTTTTGCCAAACATTTGCCAAATTTTAAAGCAATTTATCCAACCTTTTCTAAGAAGAAATTAGTTATTTGTTGAGCAGTGTTGCTCTTGCAAGGGTAGGTGTACAAGTATCTCTGCTTAAGAAACTGATGTATATTTTTTTAGTAAAAAACTTAACTGCGGCGTTCCTTTTCACAGTATATGTCTGCCCCCGCTCCAAACTCGGTCTTTGATCCGTTTGTATGACAGATAATTTTTTCGAATCTGTTCCTGTTGCTTATTTTCTTTATATATTCATTTCAGTCCATAATATTAACCTTCAAATGTTAGTGTTATGTGGTCTGTTCTAATACCTAGTATTTATCCACCCCCATGTTCAATTTTTAGATGCCCCACGCTTCCATACAATCTTTGTGAATGAATGTATTGTCTATTAGGACTTCTGCCTCTCCCATGATTTCAAAATGTAGGCGAAGAAGGTCTAATGGCGTCTCTATTGGCGCTGTTTGTATCTTAGTACGGTTATAATGGTTTTTTGCGCCATATTTTTTAACTACCATACCACAGTTGCAAATTTCATCATTGGTTTGATTACTATAGTGTATATCTAATATATTAATTTTGGTTTTAGATTCTTGTTTATCCATAAGCTCGTCTGGCTAACACTAGTGACGCCCCCGCATTCCTTTAATAAAAATCATTCCTATGCCTAAGTTTTCAAAAATGGAATAAACCATTACTGTTAACATCTGTCTTGTATAATTAGAAACAATTCGGGAGAAGTTGCTAAAAGACAATATTTTTAAATGGCAAAAAAATAGAATAGTGAAACTTGAAATTAAGTCTCCATTTGCCATATTCGTCATGTTTAGACGAATAGATTTTTTAACCTGAAAGATCACCTAAAAGAAAATAGCACAATTATGACTAACATTTTTTAGAACAATGGCAATAAAGAGTTGTTAAACTTATAAAAGTCAGCAATGCTTTATATTTTTCAACAAGTAAATTTACTTTATAACAATTTTCTATTAACAATTCCTAGCTACATTATATTACCACAAATTGATGACAAGTTTTTATTATACTGCTGTACCAGCAATGCTATCTTATCCACCCCCACGCACAAAGGCTACAATCCCCGCACGGCGGTGAAATCCGGCAGACATTTATTGGATTTATAGAGCGATTTTTTCAAAACAATCGGAAGATTGACTTCTCACATTATGGGCTATCTGTATCGAGCCCGTGATTAATGAGCAAGCCCGGAGAGAAACTAAAGGGAGAGGAAGCGCCCGTTTGCGCCGGTCGGAGCGGGACAGAAGCGGACGGCAAGAACAACGCCGGAAATGAAAAATGAGGCGGCGACCGCGGGGCCAAATTAAGTAAGTATTGCTGGAAGTAAATGCGCCGCATCTCTTATCGATGGACGGCAAGTCGGCGGCGCCGAGCCGATGTGACAAACCCATCGGCGCGAGGGCGCAATCAGGGCGAACCTTTTATTCCCATATCCGGCCGAGCGCGCCAACTCCTGATGTGAACCGAAGGAGGCCATATTTCATATTTAACATGAAAGCTCCAGAATGTCAAATAAAAGTCTGAAAAGTACAATAAAAGCTTCGTTAATCGTTATTCTGTATTCGCACGCGACAGACAAGACACAAGGTGCATACGAAAGGGCTGGGGCTGGGGCTGGACCGCGCTCGCGCCGCCGGAGCGGAGAGGGCGCCGGAAAGCGCCGCGTTGCATTTGCGCGGCCACGCCGAGGCGCTTTCCCAATCAGAAATGCAAATCGGCCGCCTGGAAAAGTTAATGTTCCTGCCGCCAATGGCATTCCGCAGCCTTTGTATACGCAAACGCTGTTAACAAGAAATATTAAAACGAATGGGGGTTATCACGCACGTTACCACTAGCGCTATGCAAATGCGTCGCATGATGCAGAATTTATGAAGTTCTACCAAATGAGCGGCACAAATTTAGCTTTTTACGACGACGATAGCAGTTGTCGCTGGAAATCGCTTAGGGAGGAAAAGTACCATGCAATCTACATAACTACAGCATTTTAGCAGCCAACCGATATGGAAACTGGAAAGCTATGAGACCGCGCTAAGTAACAAGTATGCGATAAAAAATGTGAAAAATGGCAAAATAGAGAAACGCGATTTTGCATTTAAACTCGACGGGCACAAATTATAAAAAATGCAAATTAAGCTTTTACATGCAGCAGAACTAAAATTATGTAATTTCTAGCTACCTAAACTCAGGTTCATGCACGTAGTGTTAGTTTGTGCATAAAGCGAGGGTTTCTGTTTTGAATGTTTGTATGCTAAAGTTAAATAAACACAATCCAATATTCAAATTTTTAAATTCTATTAAAAATAACTATAATTGGTAAGAATTTTTCGTGGTCCAATTTTTCATAACAGACATTAAAGTGGTAGCTACATAATTTTAACTACTTTGTAGCTTTAAAACCAGTAAGCAATGACCTGCAAAGGCAACAAGATAAAATCAAAACTCAATCAAAAATAAAAACAAAATAGATGTTAGAAAAACAGACCCACGACATTATAGAAAAAAATTTCGAGAACAAAGACTGTGACCGTACAAAATGCTACGGCGAAATTACAAAAAAAGATAAAAAAAGAACAAAATTATATCAATTAAAACAATGTGAAAATAAATTTATTTATCTTTACCTTTTACTCTTTTACTGCTGCTCCCCAATTGCTATAGTTTTTTTCTAGTAAAAGACAAAACTTTTATTCAGAACATGTCTGCTTTATTCCAAACTATTGATTGCTTCTGTAGGGTTAAAATTTAAAATAAATTTTTGTTCAGGGCACTGAAAAATATTAATCACCCTAATTTGGGCAACTTGGAAATTAGGAATAGAGGGCTTGTTGCCTCAGAAGGCCGTATAGAGGAAAGATTAACTAATTGTATTAAATTCAGTTTCAAACTCGAAAAACAGCAACGGCAATCTACCCAACCCGAAATGAGCTTTTAGCAATAAAGGTATGCGCCACATTCGCACATAAGTCGCTTGAAAATTCCCTGGTTGGAAAAATCGACGACTACCAAGGCAAAAAAATTCTGCACTATTTAAAGCTGTGGTATGTATATTAGACAGCGAATTTTATTAGAATAACTTGGAATAAATTATTCAATAATTACTTATTGCGGTTTTTAGTTTGTGCAAATACAACCGCCATCCTCTACTCAATTTAACCTTTAACCTAAATGTAGTCATCTACAATTTTTTTGTTCCTAAAAGTAAAAATATTGGTAAAGGAAAAAATAAAACACAATCTCAATGCGCTGAAAATTGTATTTTTAATTATTCAAGAATGCAAAATGTAATTTTCTTTTAAATAAAGTGAATTTGTTGTGTATGCAACATTTTAGTAAAGAAATTTAAAAAATTTTAATTAGCATCTTATATAAGCGTCTTTTCTATCTTCACAAGAAAATGGTACCAAACGAAAACATCACCCTCGAATTATAGAAGACTAAAAAGAAAACAAACTGCTAGATATAAATCAACAACTACTCAAATGGAAAGAATATATATCAGAATTATTCGATAATAACAAGCCAAACTGCAAACAAACGGAAGCTACTTCAGGACATGCAATTACCAAAGAAGTCATACGAGCAATAAAAATCGCAAAGAACGGAAAGCAACCGGACTAGATTGAGTAAGCACAGAAATACTCAAACTTCTAAAAGAAAACGGAATCAAGGCTCCAACGAAACTCTTTAACATCATATGTAAGACCGGAGAAATACCGATGGATTGGCTAAAATCAACTTTCGTAATGATTCTCAAGAAAAGAAGAACAACAAAATTCCACAAACACAAGACAGTTACGTTTGATGGACTACGTTTTAAAATTTTCCTACGTGTAATACACGGTAGAATATGTAAAAAATTAGAAGACAGGATTAAAATGACTCAGTTTGGCTTCCGAATCGGCCTTGGAACAATAGAAGCACTCACTGTTTGGCTCCAAGTGTTGATTCAAAGAAGTCGCGATATTTATTTACGTATTTATGTACGCAAGCGACTTCGAAAAAGCCCTCGACAATGATAAAATAATCAAGATTCTAAAAACAATGGAATATGTGATAAAGACGTTAGAATCATTAATAACTTACACTGGCACCAAACAGCAACAATAAGAATAGAACATCAACTGTCAGACGAAATTAATCAAAAAAGAAGTCCGCCAGGGCTGTATACTGATCTTCAACTTTTACTCAGACGAGATATTTAATGAGACCTTTGCCGATGTTGAGGAAGGATTTAATATTAACGATTTAACAATTAATAACTTTAGCTACGCAAATGACATGCTAATAATAACCAACAGTAGTAAGAGTTTGCAAAATCTAATGAGTCAATTAACAGATAAGTGCAAACAATTTTACTTCAAACTAAACTAAAAAAAGGAAACGTAGAAGACAATGACATATCGGTAAACGGCACAGCGTTAGACAAGGTCAAAAAGTTGATTTATCTGGGAACTACCATCAATGAAAACGGGAACCCATCCGTGGAAATTAAGACCCGTATAGAAAAAGCAAAAACAGCGTTAATTAAGATGAGAAAAGTTCTATGTACTCGTGCCCTAAGAATTGATCTAAGAATGAGGATGGTGAGATGTTTTTCCTATTCTATTATATGGTGTTGAAGCGTAGACACTAACAAAAGGTTATTAAAGATAATTTGGATAGACAGAATAAGTAATAACGAGGTACTCATGCAAATGATTAAAGAAATGGAAATAGTTAAAACTATAAAAAAGCGAAATACTCCGAAAAATATATGATTCTCCATTTAATCATACGGGGAAAAATAGTCGGTAAACGTGGGCCAGGTAGAAGAAAGACTAGCTAGCTGAAGAAGCCACCATAGTCAACATGATAGCCAACATGAAAACCAACGACTGTTGACAGCCAAGGCATCAGAATAATCGATGAAAAACCCAAAACCAGTTTCGTGAAGTACAAAAAAAGTATGCTGTAGAAAGATGAAAGCTATAATTTTGAATACAATCCTGCTCAGGTGCGATTTAAGTAAAAAAAGATGGAATTCCATATTGCTGATTGCACTTTGTGGAGGTTCGAGGCTTGTCATTTCAGGATATTACGTAGTATGTTAAAAAAAATTTTTCTTAAAATGATACCAAAATTATAATTGTGCCAGTTATGCTAATCAAGTTAATCTTAAGAAATTACACCCACAAGTTTTAATATCACACGAATCTGCTCAAATCGAGATCTGCAGTTGAAAGCCCGTATCTGCTACAGTGGCGTAAAAAAATCTTGCATTAGCCTGACACAAGTTTTGCTATAATATAATTTTTTCTAATTATCTTTATCCAACAGTTTTTATCACATTGGCATTGCTTCTGTAATTCTTACAAAGTTGTTGACAACCCGCGTAGCGGCCTTCAAGAAGAAGCTATTAGTGTTAGTGTATGTTCATTCACTGTAAGGCAAAGATTGCTTTGTTTGTAGATTAGAGAATAAGTGGATAAAGAATGTAGAATACAGAAAAAGCTACTCTCTGCGAAGCAAATTACTGTCCTCTACATGGTATGTGATATTTAATGAGAAATATTGATATGAAGGTTTACTAGAGATTAATGTTTACCAAAATATATGTTCTTTTTAAATAAACATCTAATTGATGTCACGATTTGGGGATGTATATCTGACCAAGGAGTTGATCGACTGCATATCGCATCTAAAATAATGTGACACAAGTAGAAGTATTGCAGAATGGCTAATGGAAAAGACTTGTTTAGAGATGAAGATTTTATTTTTCTGGACAATAATGCGCTTTGTTACAGAATAAAATTAATTCAATTTTGAATTACTATTAACAGAATTAAAAGAACAATAATCGTCGCAATCCTCGGACCTCAGTCTAAAAGAAAACATCATAATTCAAACTAATTCGTGCCATACAAAGAACAAGTAGCTAAAAATAATTGATAATAGTGCAGAATGTATTTAATTTTTTTTATTTTTGATGTAATAAAAGATTTTTCACATTATTGTAGTTCTGGCACTTCTTCAAATATTGTAATTTAAATAGTCCTTTAAGAATTCATTCGCATTATTCAAATGATCAGAATTGCCATCCGAAATATTTTTATTCAAATGAATTCAACTATTTGAAAAATTTTGATATGGCAGTATTATAAATTTAAGCCCATAATTAAAAAAAAACAGACATGGTTTACGTGAGGTTCCAGCTAATCTGTTCTATCAAAAAAATTAACAAAAGCACCATTTTCTAAAGACAATATTTAGCAGCTCCTAATATATCACAATTTGTACACTAAAAGCAGAGCCTATTCGGACATTTTTCAGTCGACAACGCCATTTATCCGTACAAGAAAACTGCAATTAGTTTAACAGTTTATGCGTTATTGTACTAGTCAAATTCCAGTTAAACTACAAACATAAAAAACCAATACATATATGAACATTTATCATAATGCATAAGTTCTGTCTGAATTACGTTTAGGCAACTCTTAGGTTTGTAAAATTACTTCTTAGCAACATGTCTTCCGTCTCGTCAGTTAAGCGTCGAATAATGCGCATGTATTTTTCCTTTTCGATTGTTAAACGTTAAGTCTGTACTATAGTAATTAATTTAAAGCTTTTTTTGCAAATTTCATTCCACAGAGAGACTATTATATTTTATTCTATTAGACGGTTCGATACCCCAGACACTGCTGGTAGGAAACACGAACCAATAATTACTTACGAGAAGGTCAAATCAGAAAAACTACATCTAATTACTGTTGTCTCAAAAACCTTAACTGAAAATGCCGCGCATGCGAAAGAAATTTTGTTTTAACCAATAAACTGAAGACTGGCCGAGCTAAGAACGCTTTCAAAAAATTTATTGGATCACGTACAGTTAGAAATCGAATAAAATACTTCAGCTAGTCAGCCCCAGTAATAAATTTGCACAAAAGGCAGCGGTTCCGAGTGTTATAAAAAAAGCTTTCGACCTTCAAAAACGGCCAGGCCGCCCTTCTAGATTAAGACGGCAGTTTTTCGACGCAGACGTTTGGAAATGCTTGATAAGTAACTATAGCAAAATGGTGTCGTAATTTAAATTATTTTATACGTAACAGGCAACGAAGTAAAAAAATTACAATTTCAAATTAGTTGTATGAACAGAAAATCTAATAAATAACCAACAAAAATTTGAAACGCTCATTATACTTAAGAATAGAAAAAAACTAATTTTTCGATGCTTAGAAGGTGTTTTCAGGAAACATCTCTGAGGAAAAAAGACAAGTTTACTTTAAACCTACTTTAACCCAAATTAATAAGTACGGCCACATTGTTGATTTTTTTTTATATCCGTTCGAGTAGGTATCAATAAAAAGCTTTTCCTAGTAGAATATGCTTGGCTTTCAACTGGAAATAGCACCTACATTTTCTTTAAAAAAGGTTTCACTTTGCTGTTTACTCTCAAAATTGTTTTACCCACAAAAACATATGTGTTAATCTTTAAAAATGAGGCCAAGTTTTACTGCCTTCCTTAAATTCTCAATGCTATGTAGTTTTTAAAATATTTGTCTCCAAATCCTCTCATGAGACTTTGCTTAAATCGCTTTATGTTTTGTTATCCTCAGATTAAAAAAGAAAAATGTAAATTTGGAAGAGTTATAGCTATCGGAGGAAATAAAATTTATTTTCCGGCTATATAATTTGCTTCCTTCGATATTAAAGCATAATATAATAATATCTTTGTATTTTCATCTGACTTAAACTATAGGGTCTGGCAGAATAATCTCCCCTTTTTGAATTGACCGCCGCGCTCGACTCCGTACATCCATGAGCAACACAAGACATGCCATTTTAATGCTCATTATGGGATAGAGTAGTAAATATCTTGCGTTTGTTTTGGAGATTTATTTTAAAAATGGCGATTCTGTGATTGTAAAGCACCGGCTATTTTGTAGTCACAAAAGAGTTCCGACCGATAAAACCATTTTGTTGTGAGAACAAACTGGTTCAGCACTCAAACGGAAATCACTCGGTAGATCTCGTAGCATTTGGACATCCGAGAATATCGCATCAGTGAAGCAGACTTTTATCACATTGCCATAACGATCCATTTTAGACTGCGCTCTTAGGTTTCATTTATAGCAGTGTTTTACGCGACCCATTTACAAGTTAAAAAATTCTAGCGACCCCCCTGGGCCAAATAAAACTATGTAATTGATTTTAAAGACTACGAATTTAATTTTCTTCCTCTTGAGACTTATAGACACTTGTCTTTTTCTTTTACCCGCGACCCCTCGAGTAAGGCTTTACGGCCCCCCTGGGGGTCACGACCCACAGGTTGCAAAACACTGATTTATAAGAACAGATGGTGGTTCAGGAGAAATTTTTATTTATTGGGTGCGCCACCAATGCGCAGAATTTTCGGTATTGGGCTCCACAAAATCTTCGACAATTCCATAGGAATACCACAATTATCGTATAACCATTTGGTGTGCTGTTACAAAACTTGACGTCACAGAGCGGTATTATTTTGAAGAAGCACGTGCATTAACTGTCATATCTAGCTATGTTGAGATGTTACATAACTTCCTGGAGTCTACAATCAACGGAACATAGAAATGCACCAGTCCAACAACATGGCATTTCCGCACACACGGCGAGAATTTCCCTAGAAGTTCTGAGAGAAATGTTCCTAAGCCACCTCATCTCATTACATGGTGACGTTTCAAAGCCGGCAGGTCACTAAACTTGTCCCCTTGCGGATTTCTTTTTGTGGGGACACCTAAAGGCTAAAGTCTTTCAATGCAGGACGCGCACTATTGAGGAATTAAAGGATGATATTTGCAACGCGATCGTAGCAGTAGAAGTGCAAATTAAGGTGTGGGCAAACAAAACTGTCTGATAACCAAACGGCAAGTATTGTTCTGTGCGATGAAACAATGAAACATTGAACAGAATCTGCGTTGTTATTTTTATTGCTGCTTTGAGGGAAGATCGCTCTACCGAACCTTGTATTTGCTTTGTTGATAGTTTAGGGTTACTTCCTTCTACCACAAAATAAAGATTGCTAGTATTATCTCTATGCTATTAAGAATCCCAAAGATAATAAATCAGATGGACCAGATAGCATACCGGTGAAATTGTTAAAATTAACTGAAAAACAAAATTTGAGCATACTAGAGGATCTATGCAATACTATTTACGACACAGGTATTATACCAGATAAATGACTTCGTTCAACGTTTGTAGCAATCCCAAAAAAGAGAACGCAAAGGAATGTTCAGAACACCAAACAATGAGCCTTAGGAGCCACACATTAAAGTTGTTTTTGAAAATAATACATAACAGAATATATAAAAAGCTCGAGGAAAACATCGGAGAAACCAAGTTTGGGTTCAGAAATGGAACGGAAACTAGAGAACCGCTTTACGCTATGAATGTATTAATACAAAGGAGCCTAGATGTAAACGTTGGACTGCACTTATGCTTCAATGATTACAAAAAGGCTTTCGACAGAGTACGTCATCATAAACTAATCCACATACTTAAAGAGGAATGGATTGATAGCAAAAAAATAAATTTCATTAAAACATTATACTGGAATCAAAAATCAACAATTAGAGTTGAAGGAGAAGTGTCAAACGAAATAAATATCTGTAGAAGAGTTAGGCAAGGGTGTATTCTGTCTCCGATGTTATTTAACTTATACTCGGAGGAAATACTTTGTCGAGAACTTGCCAATACCTCACCCGGAGTAGTAATCGACGGAAAAACTGTAAATAATAACAGGTACGCAAATGATACCGTAATTATCACAACTAGAAAGGAAGATCCTACAAGAGCCCATGGAGCGCATTAGTGCTTACAGTAAGGAATTTAGGATCAACATATATCTTAAGAAAACAAAATATATGGTTATAAACAAAGAATTAACCAATTCTCAACAACAACTGTCAATTAACAACATTGTGATTAAACGCGTAAAGAAGTGTCAATATTTAGGTTCGCTAATAAATGAAGATAACGAACACAGCATAGAAATAAACAGACGAATAGAGATTGCAAGAGCAGCGTTCATAAAAATGAGATCACTATTATCAAATAAAAACCGTAATGTAGAGCTGAGAGTACATTAAGATGCTATATCTTTCCACTGCTGCTGTATGGGAGTGAGACGTGGCCACTAAGAAAACAAAACCTAAAGAAGATCGAATCGTTTGAGCTATGGGTATATCGATGGATTTTAAAGATACCATGGACCAACAAGGTTACTAACCGTGAAGTACTGCAACGAATTGGAAAAGAAACAGAGCTCGTATTTACCATACAAAAAAGAAAACTGAAATACTTAGGACACATCATGAAAAGTCCTAAGTTAATTGGAAAAAGATATATAGACTGAAGACGTATCTCTTGGCTGAAAAATTCTCGGGGAATGGTTCAATTGCACTTCAGTAGATTTATTCAGAGCGGCAACATATAACTCGGAGATGACCAGAGATTATTGCCGGATCGGAAGAAACGGTTATTGCTACGTTAAAGAGGGGATTTTTTCGTGTATATCCCTCAAAGAATTAGGTGCCGAGCTCCGAACCCCTCGGAGCTACAGTAGCTTAAAATAAGTGTAAGGAATGCACAGGAAAGTCGACCCGTATTCTATTCTTGATTTCTCCTCATGCCAAATGTTCTATGCATGCTCCACTGACGTTTGTACAAGTCAGCGAATGGCTCAGCCGGTTAGGCGTCATTCGATTCCTATCTAGTGCATTTTTTTTCGGAGCTCAGCAGTTAATTCTTTGAGGGATATACATGAAAAAATCCCCTCTTTAACGTGGCAATAACCGTTTCTTCCGATCCGGCAATAATCTCTGGTAATCTCCAAATAAGACCAATATAGAGCCTTAATGGTCGCCAACCTCCGTAGAGGGAAGGAACCCTAAGAAGAAGTATTATCTCCACTTAAAAGTTACGATAGTTAATTCAACAGGAAAAAAATTAAACTGTGCATATACTATATAGAGCGATATTATACCCTTTATATATTGGCCTAAGTTTTATTTGTTAAAGCAACTTTTAGAAAACATTTCGCAGCTTGGCGCGACGTAGCAAAGATACACAAAAGAAAGCATCTCAAACTTCCCAAAACATTTTTCACTCGGAACGGGCCGACAGGAAGAAACAATCGCGCCAGAACGCAACGTAGAAAATCAAAATTTTATTAAGCGCCATGTAAACAGAACGCAATTAATTTCAAAGGATTACGCCCCCGGCCGCCGCCGAATCGGGGTGCGGGCGCGCTCGATACTTCAAACCAAATTTATTTCGGGGAACGTTCCAAATAATTCATCGCGCAACTCGGGCGAATTCGAGCTCCCGTATAAATTACGGGAGTAAAGTTTCGCATACAAACGGCCCGGCGCGCCCAGGACGCCGGCAAAACTTCGAATTGCCGCTCCCAATTAAAATAACAAAACGCACTAATTAGCGCGATATCATCGGCGGATTGTAGTTTTGCGCCGTCTGCGCGGGATTCGCCGCGCAAGTTATATTGGATGCTTTCAGGGCTTGTAATGCAAATCAGCGCCGATCGCAGCCCCACAATGGCGATTAAATGAAAAGTTCAGGGCGGCCCGACTACCAATTTCAGACTAGGCGAGGAGGCGTGGAAGGCAGCGGCAAGGTACAGCGAGTGAATTCGAGTTCAGTTTCTGCGATTCGAGAAGCTGAGCCGCTTGTATTTCCAATGTGTGGCAAATTCGGTTTCGGAGATCTTATTTGTCGTCTTAAGAAGTTTTTTCGTTTGTAAATGCAATTTAATGTGTATTAAATATATAAATCTAAAGCATAAGGGCTATTGGAGGCTAAACGATATTTCGTGTTTTCCTACAAAGTTCATTGAAAAGTCCTATAAGACAAACCTCCAACTTCAAGAACTTTACGAGTTGTTCGTCGACGATTTTTATGAATTTTGTTCACAAACTTTGACCCTAACGAAAATGATAGTTAAAGGATGCTCATAACATTTGTCATAAATCCATTTCAAAATATTTGAAACATTCGTAAGTTCGATTTGGATTGTTACCTTTATCACTCTAATTTTTTTTAATAGTTGGTGTCGTTTAAGATTAAATTTAGTGCAAAATTTTTGCTCACTCAATTATGCCGGAAATACCCAAAAAGCAGACATATGACTTTACACTGCTGGACTGGTTTAATAATGAAGAAGACAACCAAATGCATAGTTCTGTGGCATGCTCCCATTGAGCAGCATATTTAAATTTTAGATAGTACTGGGCAGCATCTTGTAGAAAGTTTACTATATGCGGGTTTGTTCGAGAATTGTTAAATTAGTATGAAATTTGTGGTTAGTTACATAGTTGCCGAACGCGTTGATAAGTTTTGTATGCTTTGATTTACGATCAACCCAATCATCAACAGAACGTAAAATTCGTCGTGTCATATGATGCTAAAATTTGAATCTAGTGAATTAGCTATTGGTCAATAAAGACCATCGTAAGAAACTTTAAAACAATTTATCGATTCACAGTGTTCTGTGGTATTCTTCAGACTTCTATATAATAAATGACGAACACAGATTATGATTTTTACCTTTGCAAGATCTAGTTATCTCAATAATTCATAGCTGCAAACTACAGATATTAAATTTTTAAATTATACATTCATTATTCATCGAAATATAGCACGTTTTTAAAAACATTTATATTGTAACAGAAATAACACATCTCAAATAAATTATTCAGAATCTTCAAATTACAAAATTTTTATTTATTCTAGAGTAGCGCGTTTGAATATAAGAAGGAGCAAATGGACATTTGCGGTAGTCGAATAGGAGAAGTCATAGAGCAAACAACAGTGTTGCAAATAAATTAGTGTTGTGGTAGTAACCGTTGACGTTGCAGCAGAAATGGTTGAAATTTATTTAAAAACACAAGTGAAACAGAATTCAAAAAATGTTCCATAGAACATAGACGGCAAGATACTGTGGTCAAGAAAATAACAATACCAGACACTTCCTTCTAACGTAGTGTGCAGGCATCATAATCATCGTAAAAATTATCTTCACTGTCTTCAAGCCAAATTGTAGTGCACCAAATATACAGCTGAACAAAGCTTCGAGCTTACAGACCACAAAATATTCTCAAAGAAGCAGACCCAATTATGTCACTCGATGACCCGATATTGTGGTGAGCAAATGATGAACGCAAGTTGGTGGCCTAAAATGTCATTCGACAAAGTTATAACTCTGACTTTAAAAATCTGAAAGATAGTGTGGCACTCAAAAAGATTTTGTACCAATCAGTTGTTTTATAAAAAAATAATAAATGTAGAACACTAAGGAAATTGGTTGGTTTATTCAAAATCAACTGGACGAGTATTCTGTAAGCCGTTTAAACTCTATGGAGAAACTTGATGATGGAAAAAAATAACCATATATTAAATAATCATCACAAAAACTCTGAACGCAAAGAAAACAAATCAAAATTTCTTAGTAGAAACCAAGTCTTACAAACAGTAGAATGGAAAGTTTTTTTTAATAAATGTTGAAATCCTTTTGTGGCCAAACATGTAATAAAATTTTAAAATAAAGAAAGAGGTGTTTCCTCATGGTTATCAAGCACAATTGTCAATGAATACATTAAATTCAAGTTAAAGCAAAGATTGTCCAAAAGATTGTGCTAAGTATTATTCCATAATTGTAGACTCAACACTAGAAGTGTCGCACACAGACTAATTAGCTTTTGTGCTATCTACAGAAACTCCTGTTAAAAGATTTTTGACGTTATTTCCAACTGCGGTCGTAAAGTAAACCAATGGCGAATGTTGTAATATCGAACATAGAATTTCTAGATCTAAATAATTGTAGAAGACAGAGCTACAACCAAACATCTAGTTGCTACAAAGCTCTTCAGCTAGAAAAAAATTAGTAAATTCTCTGGCCACATACATTTCTAAGACGGCCCACTCTTTACAACTAGTTGGTTTTGCAGCTGAAGAAATCAGAAAGCACAAACCTTTTCCAAAAATCAGATGGAATAACCGTGCTGATGTTAATCGAGCATTATATGAATCGTACCAAGAAGTTTCTGATGCTCTGATATACATTACCCATGATAGTGTTCAGACTAAGGACGCATAATATGGAGCAAATGTGATAATGTGTAAACTTAAAAGTTTTGAAATGGCATTAATGGTATTTTTATGGAACAAAGTTCTTGTTAAATCTCGAGAAGTAAGTGAAAAGCTTCTAAGGGAAAGTACACATATAACAAAGATCATTACTATATATAGTACTTTAGAAGCTTTTACAAACCGTTTTCGAAACAACGATGAATTTTCAAGGCTAGGAAACAAAGCAAATTTGATGTTGCGAAACCGACGTCTACAAAATAAACATTACAAGAAAGATGAAAATTACGAGTTTTCTAGACGGCCGTTATTTGTTACAGAAACGTATTATGCTACAATTGATTTTTCTAAAACCCATTTAAGTATTAAAATAAACTATCTATAAAAATACATACTGATTTTTGGATTTCTATGGAAAATAACTCAAATGGAAAATGAGAAAATACGACAGATGGCAAATCAGCTATTGGAAGACCGAGATTCTGATTTAAATAAAACGTTCCCTGAAGAATGTGTGAGTTTAGCGGCATTTTTTCGAATTAATAACAGTGTTGGTAAAGAACACCAAACAAAAAAACATTTAAAACTAAAAAGACATTTAGCATTATTGTCTACTTTTCCCCATACTGCCATTGTCCTAAGAATTTGCAGTTACTAACCGCCCTGGAAAACAACCATTGTCGATTTTTTGAGATCAACGTTAAAACAAAAAAAAAATGATGGGCCTTGCACTTTTATTTATTGAGAACGAGTTTCTATAGTCTCTCTTTTAATGACATAGTTCAGAGGTTTGCTAATTTTAAGCCAGGAAAAGAAAAGTATAAAAGTTTTTAGATAAAATGGAGATTTGTTCTTATTTTTCTTCACTGATATTTTAATGAATGTAAATATTTATTGCATTAAAAATTTAAAAATCAAATAATATTTTGCCTAAACAATCAACATCTCTATAATTCTATGATGTCCCAAACCTGCAAAAATTTGGGGAAAGGAAGGTGAAAAATTGTCAGTCTAGGGCTAATTAGGCCCTGTTAGTAAGCAATATTTACAAATTTAAAATTCTAATCTCAAACCGATAATCTGCCGACTACTGTACCCACAAAGAATTAACTTTCACTATGTCTGCCTTGCTAGGACAGTTATTAGATCTTGCAACTTGACGTCATTAGACTTATTTATTCTAATAAACTACAATTTACTGAATACCTTAAAAACACCATTGTTATATTTGTGAAATATTATCCGATTATATGTCAGAATTACCACAAATTAGGTTTGCAGTAGTTATTCTGCCAAGAGTAAGCGTGGTAATTATTTAGATGGTGTATTCAAGATGAAGAAGCATGGGACATAAATTGAGACCACTCTCCCATTTTTCTCACACTCAGCGACACCATTATCTTGAAGAAAAATGCTCGAAAATTAGTAAATAAAAAGCAGATTGGCAAAGTTTCAGATAAAATCTTTAAAATTCTATTGATCTATCAGTTCTATTAAAAGAGCATAACAATTATAAATAATATCGCACCTATTATCTAACGGACAAGAAAACAACTATCCTAAGCAAATAAGAGATCTAATTAAAAAAAAAACTCAAGACAAAATTACACCAGTCCAAAGCTGCGTAAGATAAAACTCGACTAAATAATGCTACTCAGCAGTTAAAAAGGTAAATAGAAAATAAATCCATCGGTGATATAAATGGTGAAAGTACGGATTATTACTTCTGGAAAGTCACTAAAAGATTAAAAAGGTTGATAACGCAGAATGCTTCGATCAGGAGTGCAGGCGGCAGTTGGGCAAAAAAAACACGCAATAAGCCAGCAGGTTTGCAAAGCACCTTGAAAATACCTTCCAAGGAGAAATTCCAAATTGGGATTTCTCCGATAAAGATAACATTAACATTAGCTCAACCTCTCCGGAAGAAATAACACATGAAATAAAAACAAATATTGACAACAAAGAAACGACTCCTAAAAAAAGCCATAATAAAACTTACACATTTTATTAATACCTCATTTAGATTAGAGTATATTCCTAGGATAAGGAAGTAGCAGAAGTAATGATAATCCTCAAGCCAGAAAAATTGCCCCATAAAGTTTTATCATACAACCCAATCTCTCTATTGCCTATGTTATCGAAACTGTATAAAAAATACTACTAAAAAGGCTGAAGCTCATCATTGAAGAAAGAAGTCTAGTACCAAATCATCAGTTTGGCTTTAGAGAGAGCCACTCAACTATAGACCAGATACATAGAATCACCGACGTAATTAAAAAAGCACTAGAAAACAAAAAGTCTGATTAGTCCTCTTCCTTAATGTTCGCAGGCTTTTCATACTGCTAAAATATAAACTGAACATGGTACTTTCATAGAACAATGCAGAATTATTGCAATCATGCATTTCAAACAGATTGTTCAGGGTAGAACAAGGTAAAGCACACAGAGAACTAAAAAATCAAAGCAGTGTACCGCAAGGAAGCATCCTAGGACCTATCTTGAGCTTGATCTATAAAATACCACAATTAAAGCAAGATAAAATAGCTACGCAAACGAAGAAGCTGGAAATAAACTACAAACATCAATCAACCAAATCACTAATTGGACCAAAAGATGGCAAATCAAACTAAACAAAACTAAATCCGTAGATATTAATTTTACAAATAAAAGAGAACAACACATTCTAGTTAACGTAAATAATGCCCAGGTCCCTGCCAATTCAGCAAAATATCTAGGCATCACATTAGACGCAACACTTCGCTGGAAAAAGAAAAGAGAAGAGCTTTAAATCAGATACAAAAAAAAAATTACTAATTACTTGGTAGACATTCCTATCTACGAGCATATAACAAAATACTACTGTATAAACAAATCCTCAAACCAGTATGGAAATACGGCCTTCAGATATGAGGGTGCTAGCACGGAATCAGAGATTCCAGTTTAAAATACTAAGAAACACTGTCAATGCGCTTCGGTATACCAAAAACAGTAACCTCCATCGAGATCTTCAAATGGACTGCGTACCAGACTATCACCAGAGTTGCAAGGAGCCACAAACAATGACTTCACCAGCTTGTGAATGTCGAGGCTATCCAGCTCCTCGATTACACCAACTTGACAATGAGACTCAAGAAAGTGAAATCTTTTGAGTTTTTTTAGCTAAGTGATTGTGCTGTACATTAACATTAATGTAATTAAGTTATTAGAAACCAGTGAGTAAGTCCTTAGAGGTAGATTTTGCAGTATTAGTTAAGTTTAAACAAAATTACCCATTGATCAATTTAATGATGAGATTGTAATTTCAATAAGCGCTTTAAAAAATTAAATAGTGCATTTCGTACATAAAACGCATCAAATGTACTTAAAGAGAGAAGAAATGTGCGCCAGGTTCTTTTTATTTTTACTTTAGTAGTAATGTTTCGTTAGTATTAAAAGTTGTGCAACTTGCGAACTTCAAATGGTTTGAGCAACTAAAAAAGTGGACACTAGCTTAGTGCAAAATTAACAAATCGGATCTATTGTAAAGCACACTCGGTGGCTTGCAAATCTGCACCCAATTAATTATTTTTGTTGTACATCCTTATCAATGTTACTTTCAATTTCACTAAATATCCAAGCTTTGCAATGACGTTCCCGCTTACAACAAAAACATTTATTGATTTTTCGTCTCTAGCTCAATGTAAAACCAACCTTAGCGTCTTCCATTCGTGCATTTAAAGTGCACCTCGCTTTTTCAGACAAAAATCCTAGTCGCCGCATCGTTCCTTGATTAATAACGGTTATAGACCTTCCAGCACACTAGTGTCTGGTTTTAATTAATCGCCTCAAATTGCACCATCCATAACCAGTATGCGACTATTAATAATCCTACTGATAAAATAATCTTAAGGCGCACTCACCGTAATTGGGCACGTAATTTGATTTATTAGCAAGTGTTCCGAGGCGCGGAGTGAGGCATTTTGATGCTGTTATAATAAAATTAAAATGTCGATGGCGGGGCTCGCGACGTAAATGAAACATCATAAATTGGCGGCTGCTGCAGGATAACAAGCGCCTAAGACGAAGACGTGTTCTTCGGCGTAATCATATATTACCTAAGCTGCCTTCATTGCGGCACGATTAGTAATTTGCAAAGAGCTGTTGTTAGCGCTTAAGTAACAATAGTTTCCAGATTAATTATTTTAGTAAAAATAAAAGCAATTTTTCTATATTATTTTCCTATTTTACTGCTGTTTACTGAATTATTCAATTTACAATCCTCTTATATTTTTACCTTATAGACAACTCTTCTCTATTCTTTTCCAACTATTTCATTACCGTTTTTCAAATGCTATAAAAAAGCTATTGTACTTATAAAACTTCTTACTATAGTTTTTGTAACTGTAACATATTGTTTAAGGTTATTTTCTCCGTTTCATTTTCACTCTCACACATTTCATTTATTTTGAAATTTAGCCCAGACAATTTTCTTGCATAGTTTCTTTTCTGTTCAGGTACCCAAAACAATTGTCGATTTTCTTAGTCAAAACTATTAAATATTCTTATGCTAAATTTTTAAATAGCTTTTACTGCAAGATATACTTATTAACTGATCCTCTCATTCACTAATTTAGTGTAGTTAAAGAAGAAAAATAAAAATTCGTGCATATTTATTACCAAGTTCAACTGTAATTTCAACTAATGAATGATCTCATCTGAAATTTGTGTGGTATTTCAAAAAAATACAATATCATATGCTTTTTTATCTTGCTTACTCAAAAACAAAACCCCTTTTCGATTGAACTCGTACATTAAGAAGTTTTATCATTGATTATCCCCAGAAGACCAATTGACAAGGACGCCAACAAAAGCCACAAAATTATTACGTACTTGGTGAACTTTTGTATATCATTCATCACAGATTTGGAACATACGTAGAACTATTAGTAACTGCCCAAACCAACTACAACAAAAAAATTGCTGAAAGCCAATATTAGCAATAGAAGAAAGTTTTGTTCCCTCAGGTTAACTTTCGGCCTAACGTAACAAGAATTACTGCGTAACAAGGCAACCTTCAAACCTTTTATATATTTATTTTTTTACGAAAGAAATAAAAATATTCTTAATATAACTAAAAATTTCTGTAAAAATGGCACTTCATAAGCTGTTAAATTAGAATTCACTTTAAACGAAATAATGTTTGCTCTTTCCTTTGTCATACACAAATAGTTTATTATCTGTTTA
This sequence comes from Sinelater perroti, assembly GCA_036346155.1. Lineage (NCBI taxonomy): Eukaryota > Metazoa > Arthropoda > Insecta > Coleoptera > Elateridae > Sinelater > Sinelater perroti. Next base: position 18,075,028 of record JARFIY010000046.1, read on the forward strand.
AAATAAATATGACATTTAAAAACAAAAAATGCTTTTATTAAATTAAATTTCAAGTCGTTATTAACATTATTTAATCAAATCATTATTTGCATTTACATTTGCCACTTTTATAATTTTCAGCTTCTTAGGCTCAGGTCTGCATAACCATGCCGTTTTTAGAAACAAATCCGTTTGCTGGATTACACTAATGCAAACTTTTTGTTTTAAAAAGTTTCCATAGATACATTGTTATCCCTGCGCCTCGCGAGGAAAGTTTTATAAAAGCAGTATTAAAAAGTAAATTACTACTGATGAAAATTTGTTCGAAACTAGTTTTTATTTTCAATTCCATTACTTTCAAAGACCCGAGCAGAGAGTGTTTTATAGAGCGGGGTGCAAACGTTTAATTTTTATTTAAAGTGCGAGAGACATTTCACAAATGAGGCACGCAATTATTTGATTTAGAATACATACTCTGAAAACTTTGCTATTCCACATTTTCCAGATCTCGAATGGTTTATAGGAAAAATTATGTATATGAATCAGCTTTGGCCACTTTTAAAATAAATTGTAGTCTGATGGACTCATATCTAAACTGTAGAACCACGTGGGATTTCGGTACTTATTCAACAATTTAGTCAGTGTTCTTATTGCCTTGTAAAATGAGTATTGCAAGTCAGTTCGGTTTATGTGCATTTTTCTGGACAATATTTGTTCGACATCACAACAATTTGTAGTTACACTTAGTCTGCATGGGCCTCTGTCTGTCACGATCCCTGAATTATCATTTACTTAATTTTCCGATTGCGCTCGTTAAAACTGTTTGGGTTGCGAGGAGAAGAATTGTGATATAAAGTGTGGTTTGAAGTGTGTAACTTCAGTGTAACAGCGACAATACCACGTAAAGTTTTGTCACAATATCCCATATCCAAAAAGGTGTCAAACGCTTCTGCAGACTTCACTTCTAACGATCGTCAATTCAAATCGACCTAAACTGGCAAAGTAACGAAAATGTTGCGTGCAGATTTCAATCAACTGTTGAAGATTCAAAAAAGAAAACATGGGAAATAAAACATTTACACTGCAATATTTTTGGTAGCCTTAGTTTTTGCATCAATGGCTGAGCATAATAACGGTTTTATCAATGCTTCACAATTATTAAGTTAAGAAAAAGCTCATAATTACTTCAAAAGCAAAAATCCATGATAAATAAGGCGACCAATTCAGTTATAGTCGTCATATTATAAAAGCAATAACGCTTATGTCTACAACAATAATCTTATCGATATAAGCAATAATTAGAGCTTTCCTTTTTGTTGTATGTGGTATTTGATAAAAACTTAAGTATAGCTCATTCAATTAATCTTACAGGAACAAGGTTGCCAGCATTTTATCTTAAGAATAATTGTAAATTTTAAACAAAAGACACCAATAAGACAAAACTGCGAATTAGTGTCCTAGCGTGGTAAAATCAAAAAGGTCACTGTGGTGGCAAAAGAATAATTTGATCGTCGAATTGTAAAATTAGCTACAAGAATTTGTGTACTTTTTGGAAATTATTAGTTGAATGAGTTGAAAATACCCAAAAAATAATTCTACATCTAATCATGAAGTTTTAAAGTGCAAACCTTTTTTTATAAATGCAAATGTATTCTATATTCTAAATGAAATATATTTCAAAGAAAAATAACAAGTTTCGGGTTGACACAGAATCTAACCCATAACATCATCGTCTAAAGGGTAGCATTTGAGCTATGCGGTAGTTTATTTTCTTTAAATTTTAGAGTAGGAATTTCAAACATGGCGTTTTTATATTGTGTTTAGTCCCAAATCAAAATTTAATGTAATAAAAATGGCACAGCTTGTTAGTAAGTAATATAATAAATATTTAATATAAAATTTACCCTCTTACATTATTCTAAATAGACCAGATTTTGTTATTGCAATTTTACAAGTAATAATCCGTCGCGCACCATCTCTGATATGAGGTAATGTAGTGAGCACAGCGTATTAAACAATCGCATTATTAAATTTTTTTCCAAATGAACGCAAGTACTTAATTATTTTTTGTGACTGAAGAGGCTACCCGCCAGACATCTGAGTCCAGGACTAGACCCGAGGCACACTAGTTCTTAATTATACAAGTGCCAAGGAATTTTTGGTGATATTTATTAAAAATTAAAACAATGTAATTTATAATTACAAATAATGGTGTGTCAGTTACCTGAAAATGGTCAATTTACCAATGTTGCTTTGGCCAAGGTGTTTTTTTGACTTGATTTCCATCGACAACATCTGGACTGCGTTAAAAATATATTCAGATAATATAGTCAGAAAACCAAATAATGCAAAAAATATAAAAATTGGGTTTAGCCCTAATTCGATCGTGAGGTACTGTAAAGTAACGTTCACTAGGAAAGAATTATGACATAATGAGTCAGTAAGTAAATGAAAAGATACAAATTGGTAACATTTGCAGTTGTTAGCTATTATCAAAAATGTAGATGATTTTAATTTTTACTGATATACCTTACCTTATTACAAACGCTTAAAAACAGCAGCTTTAAGCGAACGTCCATAGCTACTATCTGGAATATGTGAATATCAAATTGCTTTAATAATAAAGTTTGAGGTGTAGCTTCAAAATTTTCTATAAGACTTATAATTTTAGCTATTAAAAAAATTAATACAGTGGTTAGAGCAAATATTTAAAAAACTGAGTACATTTTTGATGCTTGACCAAAAATTATTTCTCTGTGATCCTAAACGGTCAGACAACGATGCACAAGGAAGTCGAAAAGCTAGAATATTAAGTTGCTATCAGTGAGTAATAATCCTCATAAATCGGTTAAAATACCATTTAATTTTTTATACAATTTACACATGAAATGTTAATGTAAGACTCAGCATACTATCTATTAAAAGGAGAAAATTAAGTTTTATGCATTTTAGACATCATCTGACTGTATATATAACTTTTCTAAAAGAAAAACTTTTGTTGATGTGTGATTGAAGCAACTCATGTTTTATTAGAATGAGTGAGTTAGAAATAAATAAATTTTAAGAAGAATAAAACTGCTATCGGCTGTTGCATAATATTTATTAGTCACGAAATTATCTGACAAATATAAGAACGTCATTACATTAATTCTTTATTTCTAAAAAATATAATAAGTTCCCATAAAATTTTTAATGCTAATAAAGTTTTGGGTTAATGAAGAGTCAACCCCACAACGCTTTTATTACAAGACATCATCTAAATGATAGTCCAAATTAAACGCCGGATTTCAACTCCGCATCTTTTTTTGTTTTGTGGTCGATGACTCTGATACTTTGTTACGGACGTTATATGCAACTCTCCTGATTAGTAAATGACAACATCATACAAAAGAAACGAGAGTTATCATTGAAAATTTTGCGCAGACAGTATAAAAACTCCGTGGAAATTTTGGTTGAAATTGTGCACAAAATGAATTAACTGTCCGAAGATTGATTACCAAATTTGATAAAACTAGAGCGGTAATTAATACAAGACTTCGTAGGTATAAGCGTGGGGTAAGATCCTATGAGAATATTACCATAGTTAGTCAAATTATTGCTGAAAATCCGAAAACGTTGGACATTTAACATATCGAGAAGCTCCCTTCAGCGCATACTCAACAAAGACTCGTGCCTCCATGTGTGCAAAATTTAACTGACGCAAGAGATTAAGCTAGCTTGCATTGTTAAAATTTCGTTTCAGTTTTAGTCAAAAATAAAAACAAGCCAAATTGGCATATGCATCCCCAAGGAGTCATCGGTGTAGATTTTGAGCAGATGGCGTAATAAGACTACACTTCTTTAGCATGAAAATGCTGAAACTGTGAATAGTGATCGTTGCATGATAACTTATTTTTTGGCACGAACTGTGCAATATGCATCTGGAACAAATGTGGATCTATCAGGGCGGCGCCACCCGTCTTGGAGTTCAAGCAACAGGCGATTTACCAATCACTAAATTAATTCGAAAGTTGTTTTATTTAAAACTAAAATCCGCTGTTTAATTTGGTCCACTCATTGTATTGAACTGCTCAACCATTTTTAAAAGGAAAATGGTAACTTTAATTAATATCTTCAACTATTTTGAAAGAGCATGTTACACCACATTTCTTTTTTCCATAACCTACAATATATACCATAAAAGTTCATAAAAATGTGTGTACAAAGCATAATTGTAGGCAAAAAATGTTTTATAGTTCAGATGTATTTGTTTTCAATGAGTAATAAACATAGGCACATATATAGTATTTAATAAAATTAATTAGTCTATAAATGCTTTATAAATGTAAATAAGGACTTATTTTTATAATTCCCAGATTTTTGTAACAGTTTTTCAAAACTAAAAAACGCATTATAACGTTATAAACAGTAGGTTAAGAGACATTACTAGGAAATTTCTATTTTTGCCAGATAATAATAAAATATAACAGAAATATAAATTTATTGTCGGGAAACAAAAAATTTATAATGTATAAACATTAAAATGTAGTGTTTTTTTTGAAAAAGATATAGACAAAATTTTGCAAAACAAACCTTAACATTGTAATAGTGTTAGTTTTAAGTAAAAAAAATCACAAATTCTTAAAGGACATGGAGGTTAGTGAGTGAAAAGAGCAGTTACTACTACTGAATGTATAGAAAACTTAAAAGTGAGGAAGAGTTAGCCTTATATTAAGACTTTGGTCACTAACAAAAAGTGCTTACACCATGTGTAAAAGGACTATTTGCATATTAATTAAAAACACAAACAATTAAACAATAATAAATAAAAATGCAAAATCTATAATTCTAAAATTGAAACTGTAAAATTGTATTTGTTTGTACTATTAAAACAACTATTGATAATCTGAGCATTTTTTTACAAAATATCAAACTTTTGATATAGTTTATCAAAAAAAGCAACTCGGGGTGTACTCATCAAACTTTGTCAGATCCACACTTTGTATGGCGTCTCCTCTAAATTCCAGAGTAATCTAAATCATAAATAAAAATATGAACTCAAAGATGGCGTAAAGTCGAAAGAGATATTTTGGATGACATAAAAATGCAATTTATTCTTCTTTTAAGACTTACGTTTAAATTTTAATGCTGTGAATACGTTGGCCAAAATTGAACTTAACAGCTAAACATCAAATTCAGTGATTGTACTTCAATGAAAAATAGTTATAGAATAATGATCGAAAACTAGCGAATAGAAAGACTTTGATTCATTAAGCTAACTTAAAATAATATTCATATGTATGGCTTGTACTACAATCAATTTATTTAAATATCATGCCTTGTTCTACAAAACCAAAGTCGTCTTTACCTATCAAAAGTAAATGTACGAGTTTCAAGGTCTCCAAATGTCTTTCTCAGCAGTGAAGTAAGAAAATGCGGTTAATTTTAAAAGGGCGGGAAATGTTTCAAAACTTGTAATATAAATGGCAGCACCATACAATGTACACAGTTCGAATTACCTCCACTGCAGTGAGTATTGTTTTGTATACTTCAAATGGCGACGTTTAGTGTCCAAGAACAACGTGTAATCATCCGTTTTCTTCTCTTGCATGGTAAAAAGTCCATCGAAATTAATCGAAAATTGAGTGAGACGTGCAGTGCTGGCGTTATGTATGTTAAAAATGTGCGTTCGTAGGTGCGAACCATGATTGCTCGAGTGAGGCAAATTGTTATGGAAGACCATCGATTAGGTGTACGTACTGTTGCCTCTAAACCTGATAGTTTCACAGGATCTGTGGAATTCATTTTGCATGATGACCTAAAAATGCGAAAAGTTTCTTCAAGCTGCACAGGTGGCAATGTCTCAGGACATGTTGACACGCGATGCCGACATGAAGGACACTCTCCGTGGCCGCTCATTTTCCAATTGAGCCACGGTTGTATAAGCGATTTTCTATTGGGCAAAACACACCTCTAAGGAAGTGTGTAACAATAAATTTGAAAAAAAGTGTACATCTAGATGAAGATTATATTAAGAAGTAATAGAAATTTCAACTTTCTTTATCAAGTACTTTATCAGAAAAAAATTTGGAGACCTTACAACTTGAACGTACCTCGTACTATTTTTTACGTATTTAAGTAGATCCTTGAATGACCTAAATGACTACAAGTTTCCAAGTATGTTTACGCCATTGCCGTGATTTTGGCGCGTCCTAAACTTTTCTCATATGTGTGGATTAATGGTAGGCCATGTGTGTAAGTTGTGCTAGTCGAAAGTTTCAATTAACTCTCCAAAACACCATCAACATTATCGGGGACGAATTTAATCGCAGCAGCGCCGGCCCAGCGAATCGGAGTTAGCCGTGAGTCTTCCTTATCGCGAGGGGGAGCTGAAGAGATCGTCATCTGAGCCCTTAACGCCAACAGCAGATTATGGCGCGAGAGCAGCCGCGGCACGTAGCAATTTGATTCCGCCGCGAGCCGCCGGGTCTTATCGGCACCCCGGAGCTGCATTGCGATGCCGTCGCGACGGCGAGCAGCAGAGGGGCGCGCCTCTGCAAGTGACGTGTTCTTTTACCACCGTGGCCGGGCGTGGCGAAAATCAATATAGCACAGATAGCGCAGCCACGAAGAAAAATGAGCCGGCAAGAGGTAACTCGCGACGGCGCTAATTTTGCATGCGCGCTCGTTTGCATACAGAGCGCCTGCTAATCTGCACCCGCGCGCCGATGATGATGCACGGCCGAAATTGACGCCGGCAGGAAAGCGCTCTAATTCAATAGCCCCCCAGACTCCGCTTCGCCGGGCCGCCGAGGAGTTCTCTCCGCCGAGCCGTTGCTCCATTTGCATGCAGTCTTGGTCCCTATTTTCGCATTACATCGCGATATACACCGTGCACGCATGGAATGCGGATGGGGAAATGTAGGTCCATAAAATATTCACCTTTTAATCTGAAATTCAAAGTTGAGATAGCCATCAGCACGTGTAAAATGCGGGATAACAACAATGGGCCCCAGGTAGTACATCAAACCAGGCGAGTTCTCAAGCTGAAGGGCGCCCTTCCCTGCCGCCAACGACCAACAACGAAGATGACTGTTCTGCCCTTAATCCCCATTGCCATAAATCTTCGTTACTCGCCCAAAATGATAAAGCTTCTTTATTTTCTCGAATATCTATGCGATGACAACTGCCAATCCTCTTCTACATCGTTGTCATATACAGCCCCCGCTGTTACAAATGCACCGCCATCAAAAGATTACGACCATATGACCATCAACTAATATGCCGACAGTCCGACTCCCACTAACAGCTGAACAATAAATTTTCAAGCACTTAGAACGACCTCTTAAGCACGAAATGGATTAGAATAACCAGAAAAACTTTTCCAACTCTTGAAATAAAGCCTATATATTCCAAAAGTTTTTGTATTTCTCATTCGAAACAAACGTCTCCATTTTTACTTCAGGATAAATGCTGAAATGTAAGAAAAGTAGTAGCAATAACCAATCTCAAAAGCAATATTTATGTTTTAATATAAAGTTACACAATTTACAAACTTTTATATTATTAGATTTATTACTAGTTCTTACTTATATTATATCCATGTAAATTCGACGAATCGTGATGTAAATTTGTCTCCCACGCATAAAATTCCATATTTTAGCTATTTGAGAAGTTCTTATTATCAATAACATCGTCAGCTAATTTAAGCTTGGTATAAATAAAAATGGAACGTGGAGTAAGGCGAGGTGACACTATTTTTTCTAAATTATTTACGTTATATTTACAAAACCTGTTTAGTAACTGTGGATCAGAAGAAAAGGGATTGAACATTGATGGAAGAGATTCAACTTGCGAATGATAACCTACTAATACCCAACCTACAGGATTTACAATAAATGTTTACAGATATAAAAATAAAAGCAAAAAAAATTGATTTAAATGTGACAGAGGATCAAGGAACAACATACAGTTGGAGTACAAAACTATAGAAATAGTTGACAGTTGTATTTATCTCGGACAACTTGTTACATTAAAGGCAGATAATCAAACAGCGTTAGGTCACATTTGGAAGCTAAAAAAAACATTCTATAAGGCAAAATTGACCGAAACCTAAAAACAAAATTATCCAACCAAAACGTACCCCCTGTACTAACTCGCGCAGCAAAAACATAAGCATCAGCTTCAAAGAACACACAAAATCGAAAACAGCATAAAGATCAATGGAACACTGGGAATAACTCTGAAGGATAAAGTAACAAACATACGAATAACATAAAAGACAAAATTAGAAAATGCAGTGAAAAAGGCGCATTAAACAGAAACTGGGATGAGCACAATGCAAGAAAAGAAAATATTAAATGGACCAAGAAATTAGTGCAATTGAGACCAATAGCGGAGGAAAGACGCAGAGGCAAAGGCTCCCACTCGTGTGGACAGACGACATAAAAAGAACAAATAATTATGACTAGCGAAGAAAACGCAGAACAGAAAGCAACAACGAATTATTGGAGGGGTCTACATCCTACAACGGACAAATACAGGCAGATGATGAAGATAAATAAAACACCAAAAATGGTTTTGGGTAGAACTACGCAGTAGCAAAACAGTCCTGCTAGACAGTTTTAATAGGGAGCAAAAAGTAATAACGCAGATCAAAGTGCATTTCGCCCCAAAATGAAATGTTGATGTTTAGCAGTCGCTCTGCTCTTGTCGACCTTGGTGAAAAACGCTTTGTTTCCGTGGCATCATAACGTTAAATCAAATGGCGTTAAAATACAAAAAAATACTTGTTTCCATCCTCTTTCACAAAAGGCTTCCTTTGATATAGTCAGTTAAAAAAGTATTTACTACTGAATACATCTAAACCAATTAGCAAATGTAATTAAATTATTCAATTACCTGCACGGCCCACAATTTCATTTCACTTTTTCATTTGGTTTCATTACAATTACTTAATAAAGTTAACAGGCCAATATTATAAAATTTTTAAAACTCCCCGGAAAACAAAAAATTCTAAAAGACGGCTATAAAAGAGCTATACTCTATATATTGAAAATATCATATTTTACATAGTAATGGTGTAATTTGGAAATAAAAAACTACAAACGTAAAAGTAAATGTAAAATTATTCCATAACAGAAGATCACTAAAATATACAAAAGCAAAACACGTACAGAAGAAGTAAAAAAGTATTGAATATACTGACGAAAAGAAAATGCTTTTATATGTCAAAATGTTGGCTGTTTTATGAAAACCTATAAAAGGAATGCTCTGGCTGAAATATTGCCTGAACACCATTAATCTCTATGTGAAAAAGTAGTATAAACATCAAGCAGATAGTCCTACAGACAGAAATCACCTTCTCACGACCAGCACTATAGTTTACCTCAGTACTCGGCTCCAGTTTATAAAACTCAACGAGCGTTTGTCAGATCTAATTTCCATTCATCCAAATTCGTGTGATTTTAAATTGTGATCTATATTTCAGGCACAATTCCTTTAAATTGTGCATCTTACTAATATTCATGGCACTAAACTACGCTTGAATCAAATATAAATGCAAAATCGCTATTACCTAAGTATTATGGATCTAGAACTATCGCGAAGAATCAAATATAAAATATTCTTAATAATGCTATTATTACAAATACATTTACCAGATACAGATTTTGATCTCATAAAATAGTAACACCATCTAATTCATAAATTCAGCAATATCTGTTTACATAATCTTTGATTTCAAGCACTATTTTACCAATAGATACGTAGATTTTTGATCTCATTCTGGAATGCAGGGAAAGTCTTCCAGTGTAATTCAGAACATTCCACAATTTTTGTTGAATTTGGATAGTTGTATGGAACTGGGCGTTGTCTTAAAGTAGGATAACATTTCGAATTACTTAAACACTGCGATAGCTTATTCAGACCTTTCATTTTCAACTACGTCTCATCCGCTCAAAAATTGTTTATATTATGAGTACATAAAGGTATTCCCAAGTGTGTTGTTTCCGAACTGACCTTTAAGTCTTCCTAAAATTTCGTATATCTTAAGCTCTTTATCATAAAATAATATTTCGGTTCATATTTAATTTACCCGTGTACACATGTATACACTAGAAATTATCAATGTTTACTCTTTAAAAAAATTAGAATCACAATAGTTGAAATAAAAAAACAAATTCTTTATTTTTCTATTTGCTATATTAATATACTTAATGCACTTTAAGATTAACTACAAGTGTGCTAAATTCTATAATCCCCTTAAAACACAAACATGCAAATTGCAAGTAATTTTACATCAAATTAATCGACAGAACCTAAAAATTATTACCAAGAACTATATAATTCAAACTGTTGAGTCGATGCCTATACTAGATGTAGTTAATCGTATTTCAGGTCTCCAACAATTTTCAATAAATTAAAATGCTAAGAATCAATTTCAGAAAATAAGATGTCAACAATTCATTTATGAGACCAAAATTATTTTTAATATAATTATTATTTGCATTATAATAGAATATTTTGATAAATATTACAAAATAATAAGCAACTCGAAGAAATGAAACGAGACAAGTTTTAATATTCAAACAACTAATTTTATTTTGTGAAAATCCAAACAGCAAACCAAACAATTACATTTATAACAATTATAATTATTAATAATGATGTCGAGAGGAAAAGTAATAAACATAGATGATACGAATATAAATATAAAAGAATAGTAAAACAAAACAAGTAATGCAGTAACAAATTGTAATTATGAAATTTTTCCTTTCTCATAATCGCAGTTTATCAAAACAGAATGGTTACGCGTTATTTTAAAACCCCACATAGCGAATTTTACGAAATAATCCAATGAAATATGTGCCATTTTATAGCTAATACAAGTGAGTCATGAATTTTTATTGTTTGAGAGAGCCTGTCTACCCCGATTAATCGTTTCTAGATGGAATAAATAACAAATAATATTAAAGGTTTTATAAATGTGTCCATTGTAACACTAAAAAGCAAATATATTGTTTTATCTAAAACCAAACGATTTTATTTAAGCTCCCTTTTAACAACTAACACATTTTTGTACAATTAAATAAATGATTTGCTTATTCTTTATTTTCTATAACTATATGTATTATATACCAATTAATTCTATTATAACTACCGTAACGTTAATCGTATTTCTCAGTTTTCCCCAATGCAACAGAGCAGTGTTTACAATTCCTATTTTCTTTTGTTATGATGGTCAAAACACAAAAATTCAGTATTGCTCACAGTGAAATGTTTAGAAATACATTAAAAATTTGTAGCAGAGTAAGAAGTGGATTTAAAGGTCGGGTTTAAAGGTGAGCACGTGACAAATTTCTGTTTCAAGTTGTTTGATTTCCTAGACCATAAGTTTTCAAGTCTATCGAGGATAAATGTACGAATCTGGCAAAATAACACGGGATTTGAATAGCAACGAGGAAGGAGAAGCAAACGTTTTTAATAAAAGCAGAAAAGTGTTAAGGTCGCCACTGGAGAGAAGCAGGACGCATTCTAAAGAAGATACATAAAAGTAATGATACATAGTACGATGGCAGAAATAAAGAGAAACTTAGAAGAAAATAGGATGTTAAGAGAAGAAATGAAACAGAAGAAGACATGTGGAGAAAAGAGAAGAAAGATTTAGAAGCTAAATCGATAAACTTGAAAACTTTGATGAAGACAGAAGGAAAAATAATGTGGTAGTCAAAGGGGTGAAATTTGATGAGAAGCAAACAGTTACAAGAGTCAGGCAGTATTTTAAAGATAAATTACAGGTAGAGGCTGACATAAGAAAAGTAATACCGATTAACAGCAAAAGCGGGAAATCTGTAAATATAGTGGAATTGGCAAGCTGGGAGAATAAGCAAGAAATGATGAAAAATAAATATAAGCTAAGTGATTCTAAGGCATATATCGAAGCAGACGTCACCCATAAGAAAGACAAATTCAATGGGAAATTAGGAAAATAGCGAATGAAGACAAAGGCAAAGGAAAACACGTAAAAGTAGGATACAAGAAGATTGTTGTTGAAGAAGAACAATTTAGGTGGGATGACAAGGAAAATGATGAGGACTACAAAAAACTAATTAGCTATAAACAATTAAACAAGGCGATAACGAAAATGGCAAAGAATATGGACAATGAGAACATGTTAAATCTGGCTGTAGAAAAAGAAAAGATTCTGGATAAAAAGAAAAAGGAAACTCCAGGTAAAAGTTATAATAATAGCAAAAATGAGAAATTAAATGATAAGATCCTGAGCACTGTGCGTAAGGAGTAGAAGATTGGAACTTGGAATATTAAAAGTTTAAATGGAAAAGAAGAAGAGTTTCTAGAGGAATTTGAAAAATGAATATGCAGTTAGTAGCTTACGGAAACAAAGAAGAAAGGAAGAGGATACTGTAACATAAGGAATGACCACCTTTTACTGTACAGTGGGGTAGAAAACGAGGTGTGGCCACAGGCCGAGGTTACATGCATAATTCACAAGGACATTATAAGATGTATGGAGAACTGGAAATTTTATTTCAGAAAGGACGATGAGCGTTCAACTACGGCACCCGAACGGGGAAGATATGTACCTTTATAATAATATATGGCCCTAAAGAGAATGACAAGAAAGAAAAAAAGGACAATTTCTGGGAAAAGTTACAAGAGGATGCTGACAAAGCGGATAAGTTTATAATAATCGAGGATTTTAACGGCAGAGTTGGTAACGATACTAGAAGTAGCGAGGTTACGGTGGGAAAGTACGGAGAAAAATGTAAATGAAAATATGATCATCGACTTTTGTATTATGAATGATTTAGTAATCACAAATACATTCTTTATGAGCAAGGACATTCATAAATACACCAGATAGATAAAAAGTAGAAACGAAAGATCTATAATCGACCTGCAGCTAATTAAAAGAACAAACCTAAAGATAATAAAAGATGTTAAAGTAAAGAGAGGTTACGAAATAGGGTCAGACCACTTTCTGGTTGAAGTAAGACTAAAAGAGCACAATGACTGGGTGGGTAGGCAAGGGAAAAACTCAAAAAATTTCTCGAACATCAGGAGTTACAAACTAAAGTCAGAAGAAAATAGGGAAAAGTACCAATCCGAGGTCGAAAAGAGATAGAACTACACTGGTGTAGTAAACTAAACGTAGACTTGAAAAATAGCTGGAATATGTTTAAGGATATTATAATTAGAGCTGCAACGAAAGTATGTGGTATAGTAAGATATAATATGAGAAAAGGCATACACCATGGAAGAAATACAAAACGCGGTGAAAAGAAAGAAGAAATCATGGAAGAAGTATCTTCAGACTAGAAACGAATATGATTACACGGTGTATAAAGAACAAAGAACCCATGTCAAAAAATTGGTTAAGGATGCAAACCAAAACCTTGGGAAAACTTTGGACTGAGAATGGAAGCACAGGGGCAGGGAAATTCCAAACTGTTATACAGAACGCTGAAAACAATAAAAAAAAAGAATATGAAACAGCACTACATTAAGAGCAAGGAAGGAAAACTGTTAACGTCAAATGAGCAGATGAGGGATAGATGCTACCAGTATTTTAGTGAATTGTTCGAGTGTCATAACCAAACAGTGCATACTACAGAATTTGAAGAAAATGTAAGTGAAACAATTTCAGTAGAAACAAATATACAGCTCGAAGAGGTTCTCTACGCACTTAAAAAACTGAAAGATGGGAAGGCACCCGGCGAACACGGTATTAAACCAGAAATGATGAAATATATGGGAGATGCGGGGATGAATGCACTACACTCAATAATAAGAAACGCAGGGAAAAGAAGCAAACTTGGAGGAATGGAAATTGGCAATAATTGTAACTTAAAAAAGGAGACGCCTCAATTTGTAGTGATTATAGGGGGATTTCTTTCTGTCAGTAGTAGGTAAATTATATAACGAATATTAGAATATGGGCTTAGAACAGTATTAGAATCAACAATACAGGAAAGTCAGGCTGGTTTCCGAGCTGGAAGAAGTACGCAAGACTGGATATTCAGTATAAGACAGATTGCTGAAAGAGTACTTAGGGGAATCGGAGAAGTGTACATATGTGCAATTGACTTAGAAAAGGCGTTTGACACTGTACCAAGAAAACGGATCTGGGACGCTCTATCGCGGGGTCCCCAAAGAACTAGCGGAAGCAATCAGAAGCCTATATAGCAATACCAAAAATTCTGTAAGGACCGTAAATGGAAATACCAAGGAATTTATCACTTTCAAAGGAGTGAGACAAGGGGAATACTAAGCCCATTTCTAGCCATAACAATAACAGATAAAATCGCCCGGAAAGCCAAAAATGTTGTTAAAGATTTAGAGTGGGGACTAGACATCTGAAACCAGTTATAGTGAGAGAGTTTCTATATGCGGACAACCTGATGTTGGTAGCAAACAGTCAAAAAGAGCTATAAGAAGCAATTTTGTTGGCGACCCTCTCTCAACACGCGTTTTGCCTTACGCTCAAGTGACTGGGAATATCTGTTACCAAATAAATCAATTTGTTCCTTTTTTTACTTGCGCCGTCTTTCTTTTTTCGTGTTTGCAAACTTTCTACCATATTTGAGAGATTTCCAGATGGTACGAGAGCTCTCTCAAAATTTCAACCCCATCCGGCATCATTTTCTACTTTTGCGCTATGCTGTTTACTATTGAGTGCAATATAGAATGTTTAATGGTAAGTTACGAGTTGCACCCATTATTTAGTTAAATAATGACAAATTCTAAAAAAATTACTAGGGCTTTCTAACTCTAGATAATAAAAAAAAATAGATTTACAGCGATGAATATCTTAAATGTGGTTTTATTGTTATTTACGGTAATCGCTGGTGTTTGTCGAGAAGTCCCATCGAAAAAAGTACAAATCAATCAAAGCTATTTCAAAATTTAAATAACAAACGCAGAGAAGTTTATTAAAAAAAAACTAAACCTCCTCCATAAGAAAATAGCCATTTTTTGATCAACAACCACTACATATTAAAATGAAATTGTGGAGTCGCATTTTGAATAGAAGAAACTAGTAAATGACATCTGCTTTTACCAACAGTTGTTGAAATGGTGCGAATAATTAATTGTTGGTGCAGAAGAAGCTGCAATGTTAAAAAGCAATACCTCTTTCCAAAGAAGAATAAATTACATGATAGGCTGACTGGACCCAGTTTTTAACATTCATAGGAAACCATAAGAAAAATGGTGTTACAGATAATATTTTATTTTGCACGCCATTAGAGGGCAATATGACCGAAAAATGTTTATTCGATACTTTGTGAAAAGTATCACATTGATTGAGCGAAATACGTTGCTATATGCATGCATATATGGCACCAAGGCTGTAATAAAACATCGATTTAGTCTTATACAAAAATTACAAGAAGAATTACCAAGTACTACATGATTACACTAAGAAGCTCTAGCGTTATAAAAAGTGCCATTAAACTAGAAATTCTATAAAAGAAAAGGCAATAAATACTGGCATTTTTAGAAAAATTTGTGAAAACATGTGTTTTTTATATATAATATATAAATAAATAAAAAAAATAATATATAAATCTTCTTTATCACACAAAAGTAAGATTAATTTTTGGGGTTATTATCGTAAAAAAGTTTTCCAGTTAAAGTAAAACTTTTGATGTAGCTGCAAGGTGGAAAATTAGAACTTAAAAACTTATTCTCAAATCCTCTTTGGCTTTTTAGATTGGCTTTCCTTGCTGATATCTTCAAACACTTCAATATTTTAAATAGCAGATTACAACTAGAAATGTTAATATAACAACCACATATAAAATTAGCGAATTTATGGTTGAGAAAGGAAGCGTGATTCATTACATTGTATTTAATAACTCATGGAAGATTCAGCATGATAAAAACATACAAATCAGTTTTACCAATTACAACAACAGTCTAAGACTGTTTACCAAAAAATCCAAAATAGTTATAAAAACAATAAATAGGTGCCTTTTTAGACAATTCCTTTCGAGATGCAATAACTTCAATAAACAAAAAAAACTTATTAAAATGTCAAGCGATGTTTAAAAATCAAATTATCCTCCTGTGGAAATCACAGAACTAATCTTATTTTTCAGAACTCAATCAGTTTTGAATAAAGAGCATGTAAGAATATTCTCAGCTGGCGAAAAAAACGTTTGCTTCTATTTGCAATACCATTTTTTGCAAGTTAAGTTGCTTGGCAAAACAAAAGTGAATGTAAAAATGCTATAATTATGTATAGAAAACAAGGCCCACATTTGAGAAGCTTCTGAAGAAGAGTTTCTAAAAAATAGGCACGTACCATTTTTTCTTTGTAATTTGTTTTTGCAAAGTGCAAGAGTAACCATGCTTATGTTCATAAATTTATTACATGTGCTTTCAAAAGTTAGGAAAATATTCTTGTTTGATATTGCAACAAATTTTCGAATGCCCCCTCTAGACGCCGTCGCGTAGATATCCACAGCCGAAGTTTTCTGTTGCGCCCCGCGCACAATTCTTTTAGAAAGGTAGCCGTGCACGTGCGAGGGCTACAGTGGAAAATTGCCAGATATTACTGGAAACTTCACGTACGTTATGGAACCGGTTTTGAGTTGCTTAAATACCACAAAGCGGGGCAGCCCGGGGAAATTAAACTGCCGGAAACGAAACGAGTGCAACATAATAATATTATAGATAAATACAGTGTAATTATAAGTCATTATTGTATGTGTAATATTGATTGGCTGCAAGTAAAATAAAGAATTTAAATAAATTTTCACGTATGATTCAGCACTGTAGAAAGCAGACTAAATTACAATACATTATTAATATAATAATAATTAATATATAATTAAGGCTTTTTTGTTTCGTTTTGGTAACCCTCATGAGACCTCCTCCTCTCCAAAAGGGATCGCGTTCTACAGTTTGGAAAATTCTACTTTAGAGTTTTGGTCAGTTACTATTAATAAGGGTTTATCACCTCGACATGGATAACAATAGAAAAAATAATGTGAGCATGCTTGAACAAAATTTTTATTTTAGCTGCGTAATTATTGGCCCATTCTTATATTTAAACCTTTGTTTCTGTTTTTAATATAACCATAATGGCAGTCCTTAGCTCCGCTAAGTTTACTGGCATATAACGTATTAATTTAGCTTTAATTGTATTACCTCCAAACTACCACTAATGGATAAACTTATTTTGAATTCTAAATTTAGGGGCGCTTTTAGAGAATGTTCTACTACACCTGCTTACAGTGTAAAGTAAGATAAAATACTGAAAGTAATATTTTATATAAAAGAGCAAGCTTTTCCAAGTGGCACTTTAACGTATCAAAAGACAGAAGAAAAAATCGCCAGCCTGACAAATGGGACACCTGTTTCGATACTATACATGATAAGCAAGTTTTAGAAAAAAAACAGGGTCAAATCTTTAACCAGTTTTCTGCACAAACAGACTAATTTTGGGTTCATTTGCACTTAATTAACAGGCTACAATTTTATTTCTAAACACTAAAAAACACTTTATGGAAAAATAGGGCAAGAACCTTTAAATAACAAAAAAAATTTATGTTAATAAACATTTTCAACTTAAGTAAGGGTTTAAAATTGATACCTACATTTTATTTTCGTTAAAAGTCACCTAATACTTTATTGTATTAAGAACAATCCACATAAGACCATAAGCGCCGTACAAATATTATTGTCAATTTTGCACGCAATCCTGCGGTGCATTGCCTATTCCGCCCGATAAGAGCATTCCATCATCGAAAACCAGCAATAAAATAGGTTCGCCACAAATCAACTGCACAAGCAATCGCCGCTCGTGCCCCATCCCCCGTACAGCAGCGACTCTGACAAGGGCAAGAACCTCCCTCCATCCATCGGCGGCAGAAAATCCATACGAAAATATGGGCAGCGCGAGTGACACGAGAAAAGCAAATTTTCGGCTGCGGCGCATTAGGGGCGATTTTTATTAACAATGCGTCCCCCGGCGGCCGTAAACCGCTTCATTTCGGCCGTTTGGCCGAATCAGAACCAATTTAAATTCGGCCTTAATTATAGGGCGCCGTTACGGCCGGCGGAACGCGCCGAAATTTTCCTAAGACACGTGCTCCGTGGCGGCGAAACTTTGCCCCGACTTTCAAATTTCAGCGCGCAATCGATAAGGGCGCTTCGAAGTTCGCCGGCGCGCGGTCGTTGGTCTGTGGAAATGTGATGTTTCGGGCGAACGTATTTTTAAGGGCGACGTTCACTAGGCATCTTAGAAATCGTTAATCGAGATGCGCACTAGAGAGTACATGTTGCTGCCTGCAAGACTATTTGAACTTGCTTGATATGGCCATGAGCGAGGGCCGTTTTACGATGCCTAACATTTTTAATAGTCCATATAATCGTACTAAAAGAATTTCACTTCAGCAGAGTAAGTAGGAAAAAGAGTATTTTTGCCATAAGACTGATTTATACTGTAGAAAATTTACTTTAAAGACGTTCGAGTACACCCTCCGCTTTAACAACTAATTTAGTTCCATTGAACTGGTTGAGAGCTAGAGTGGCACTTCAAAGAGAACCGCTCTGTCGCCACAATTTTTAATCTGCTGACACCTAACAATTTACCCATCAAATTATTAAGAAGTACGTAAAATAAATATTAATTGAAAGCTAAGCGAAGCAATCTGCCTAACCCTTGACTTTCAGAAAGACTAAAGATAAAAAAGATCAAAAACTGATATTATTACGAAAAATATTTTTAACTATATTAGTGTTAGTAAAAGAGTAACATACGGAAAAACAAAACTTATGAAAGTGTAATGTGTTCAATGCTCAAACGTTTTCTCTTCTAAATTATCAAGTTTATTTTTAGAGGAAACAAATAGAGCCGAATACTGTATCGCTATATTTGCTATCCCAAATCCTTGGTATTTCGATCACTGAAGGATTCATGGCAACCCTCACCTTCCTGCAACCAAACCGCCAGGCGAAAACTTCTCCTACAGCTTGAAAGTTTTACACAGAGCTTTTCATGCGGACGTGTTCGCCGCCAATTCAAATACATAAATCACGCAAAGTCGCGTTAAGGCGGCGTAAAATGAAGAAACCAAAAGTTGGGCCGCCGGAAGACCGTGACTGTGACCGTTGCAGGACGCTATTTTTCGCGCCCATGCGGCTGGGCGCCCGCTGGCGCGAGTTTTAATTAGGGTGACGGCACCAATTAACACTATACGGGCCGGCACTTAAAGGCCAGTTAGCAACAATTTCGAAATCCGGCGATGTTTCCACCGCCGCTCTCCCAGGCTCGCCGCAATCGGGAACCTTGTAATCATCAGCCGCCTTGCCATGCATGCTAATCAAAGGGAAGCGGGTATCAGTGATGGTGCGGTTCGCAAACAGCCGTCCCCACGGAGAGCTGCAATTACGAGAAGACGCGTAAGAGTGTCTTCGGCATTGTTTGGCCAGGAATGCGGCACGCTCGCGAGCCGGCCCTGTTCTTCTGTTCGCTTTTACAAATCATTCATTTACAATAAATCATCGAACGCTGCGATGCATTCATCTTACTATAAATTACCCCTAAATGTCCAATCTGACTTCCAAAGAGGATTAGACCATTCAAGGTTTATTTATACGTCTAGAAGATAGGCCAGAGGAATAAGAACAAATGGAATTTTGAATTTCTTACCTACGACGTCAAAAATGAGTGTGGCCGATATTATTCAGTTGAATTTAGACAGGTACTCCGTCTTAATGGTTTACTTATCAAGCCCCTATCTCATTTGAAACGTTCTAGAATTTCCATTTTTTTAACGTTTTTACTTTATTTGTCAAAAGCCGATATAAATTTAAAACAAATAAACCCTTAGTTTTCTCTTTATGTAAAGAAGGCATAAAATAATCTAAAAATTTACCTTAACAAAATCAGACAATTTGTATTTTACTACAATGGCTGTCAAATATAAAAAAGAATAGATGTGGAAGATGGCACTCCAAAACGTTATGCAAAACAGTCAGACTGTAACAAACAAAACCTTTTCTATTTCGAGTAAAAGAGAACGCCCACGCCCTTATTTGAATGAGAAATTAAATAAAATCACAATAAATTACAGTTCTCGTCGGCGGGCGCCAGAAAAAATGCAAGTTTGCTCAAGTTTCCAGCATGCCATATTTTCGGCATCACGAAACCATTAGCCCAACTAACGACGATAAAATCAGGCTTCCGCTACCGGACCGATTTTTTACTCGCTTGCGAGTGGAGGCCTGCCTCCCCCATGGCGGGCATTCCAGCCTTATTATGCCAAACAAATAAGAGCGCTTACGCAACATTTCGTCTTCAGTGCCAAATTATCTAATAGGAGTTTTTGCCCCCAGACTCATTAAAACTCATTCGGCTTACCGAGGCAATTCGCGAAGTTGGAAGTTACTGAGTTTTAGGGCAGAGCAAATCCTTATTATGTGACGGCCGGCTTCTTTCCGATCTGCCGCCGGATTGGGATGCGATCGGGGTTATCGGCATTGTGCCGCGGGGATTAGTGGCTCTGACTAGCACCCAGATTACTCCTAACTACATATTAATTTAAATTAAGTCGCAGTAACTTAGAGTTGCAGCCCCGGCTCTAATGAGGTCGACCCTTAAGCGGTTGCCAGCGATCCTAACGCACGGGGGTGAAAACAGATAGCGGGTTTTTGCTCGACTGATCAATATTTCTGAAAACTTTATGCCTTATAGTTTGTAGTCAATTAGGTGGAAATTCTGTACAGTTTACAAAATATTACTTAGCGTATATTGTTTACGTTTTCTCTTTGTATCATATTTTAAGGTACATTTTATATATGAGAAGAGGTAAGACGTGATGATAAAAAGATAAAATTTGCATTCACCAAATCGTTGATTTTAAAATGTTTTTCTATAACTTTAACGTTTATATAGAGAATAATATGTAAAGCACCATAATCACTGATTAAAATAAACGCTACGTCCATAAATTATCAAAATTATACTAAAAGCTTATCCAATTGTTTTAATGAAAGTGAACAAAAGATAACAAAGAAACGAAATAAATTCACTTTAGCAACTGAATTTTTAATAATTGCATTTCATTTGCGACAAATAGTTAATGAATCAATTGAAAATGTTCAAAGAAATTTATTAGCCACGACAGAACAAAAACAAAACTTTAAAGTTAAATTATCTTGGAAATCTGCGCGGGGTTCTTATTCTTACGATTAATGAATTAGTGATCATCAAACGAGTACAGCCACAGTTTTTGGGCCGATTTATTTCTTCCCTCGTTAAATGAACTACAAGTGCACAACTAAAAAAATTATAAGATTTAGAAATAATTTTCTCTTTAGTATATTATTCTCAAATAGTAAAAAACAATAAGAATATAATTCTGATAGAATGGCTCATTCAATACAGACGTTGAATTAACTCAAAGCCTTAGCTGTCAGCGGTTTGCTCACATAAAAATTGCGCTAAAAGCCCGACATGCATTGGTAGCCACATCACAACGAGTAAAATGTGTCAAATACAATGGCAATACCAGTGACACACCACAAAAGTTGTTTCGTGCTTTAGCTCTATACGAGAATAACTAAATTGATAACTCAAACCAGCATTCAACAAATCAACTGCAGCAAATTGTCGCACGTATCCCAGCTATTAGTCGCAATACAGCTACCACATCAAATAACATCATTTATCTGCAGCAAGTTTCCTAAATGGGTTAAATATGATGATAAAACGTTTGCTAGAACAATGAGAACAATTCGTATCAAGTTAGTATTAGCTGAACCCCTTAAACTAGCAGTTGAGTGACCTAACACCTTGATAGTAGATCATAATTTTACTACCGATTAGATAGACTGGCCTGACTATGTTCTAACAACAACGAAAACAAAATAGAACCCCTTTGGTTGAACGTTCCGAAAAAAGTTCAGCAGTTGATTTGTTTCAGTCACTTGAGTGATACCGAGCCGTGATTAAATTTCTCACTAAAGGAGGTCTTAGTCCTAGTGCTATTAAACTACATTTGAGTAGCCTGCACGGCGAATCTTCGATTTCATATTATGCTGTAAAAAAATAGACAAAAGAATTCGTTTGAGCGGGGAATGCATGGAAGACAAACCACGTGCAGGTCGACCAACTGAAGTGCTTTCGTCCTCCTCGAACGTGAGCTGCCACAAGGTAAGCATTTAAAAGTAAAAAATTTATCAGCAGCGTTAGGGCAGTCATGCGACACATTTTCCATAAGCACATAAATAAGATTAGTGCCAGATACCACCCAAATTTGACACCTGTTCAAAAACAATTTTTAATTTTTTGTCACCACAACAAAGAAATTCTTCAATCCATTGTTACAGGGGATAAAACCATTATTTCCATAATCTCCATAATGTAGCAAAAAAGGAGCCTAAGTGGTTTAAGAGACGAAAAAGATTATGGTAACGATCTTTTAGAATTTAAATGTAAATTTTGCTATTCAATTTTAAGGAAAGGAACGCAGTAGTAAACTGCATACATTACAAAAAGAGAAGTGACATGCTGTTCAATATTTACACGATAAAGCCCCTGTCTATAAGACTGCAATTTCGTGGGTTGTTGCGAAGGACTATGACATTGAAAAGCTTTCCTAGTCACCTTACAACATAATCCTAGCCCCTAGTGACCACTATCTATTTTTAAAACTTAAAAAGAGTATCAAACTTAAAAAAATTAGCAATGTTGAAGAGTTGCAGAAGGCTATTTGAGAGCATTTTGTAGATTAAGTTTAAAGTACTTTTACAAGGGTATTTTAAATAAAATATAATAAATGTATTGAAATATGCAAAGGCGATCAAAAAATAACCCCTTAAATAAACCTGGACCGGCAAGTCTCTAAAGAAGAGATTTTTGGGCTACTATAAACTATTGAAGAATCTCAAACCATAATAACAATTAGGAACAATGTAAGCACAACTTCTACTAATTCGTCAAGAGAATTCTTTCTTGAAAAATTTTAACATAAAGCATTAGGGTTAATTACGTCTAAAAGTAGCTATAAATGGTTTGGATTGATAGAACTATTCAACTGCGATTAAAAGACGAGTCTGCCGTGAACGTTTTTTAATAAGAAAAAAGGCATGGAGACATTAATCAATAAGTCTAACAAGTAGCTAGATAAACTTTAATGATAATACAGTACGTAATTAATAAACTTTCAATAACTAAGTCTTTCAAATGATGCATACAACACACCTGATTAAAAAATCTCCCTAACAAATTCGGAATTCAAAATATTTTTTAATGAGATTAAAACGTGAACAAGACAGTTTTGTGGCCGAGTGGTTAAGGTGCTTCATTTAAGTGGAGGTGGACCCGGGTTCGATTCTTCAGTCAAATGTTTACGGTAGGCAGTAGTTTAGCTTTAACTTTCCAGTTCGTGGACAAAGCTCTTTCAATAGGTGCAAAGCCTTGCTATTATTATATAATTTAAATAATGTAAGTCTCTTTATTGTCCTAGAAAATTAAATCATTTGGGATAATATAAATTATCTATTTTGACTTGGGTACAAATGAATTAAGAAAAAACTGAATTTTAGTAGGCTGTCCCAAAATTACAATAACCATTTTTCTGAAATAAATTCACAAACCGCAAAATTGAAGTCAATGAGATAAAAATGCAATATTCATAAGTTGGAACAAAGCACCTCACTATATTTCACATATGGGTATTTCAATTATAATGGCCTTGCCCAACATTTAATTTCAACATTTCATACAACAAAAAGACTAAGATGTGCTTTTAATTCTTACAAAATCTTAAAGACTTCCCAATGGTCTTTTCGAACATAAACATGTTTGTATTACCCAATTGAACATTTGCCTTGCATTTAAAGCTACGAGTTTATGCAAAAAAAATATTTCCGCCTGCATGGTGTATTTATAGAATATATTATTTAATAATTAAAATAATCGTTTAAATTTTTATAAATAATTTCAAATTGAAAAGTTTTCAAGAACAAGGTAACAATGTAATGAAGAGTAGGAGATTGATCATTCTTAAGATGGATCCCGTATAAATTATAAATAAGTTTTTATTTCTTATATTTAATTTTGGAAAAAAAACTCAATTGCACAAATTTAAGGTTTTTTTTGGGTATAATGGCGTATATTGAATGTCAAACAAACTGATTTAAATAAATAGTCCAATCAAGATAATAATTTTGAATATTTTAAAAGAACTTAAATACGCTTTGATACCGATATTGAACATGTTACTTGCTACAGCAAGTTAGATTTACTTATGTCCCTGTTACTTAAACGCAAGTATGAAATGATCTAGAAAAAACTTCTTTGTGGAAGTCAAATGTGTTCAAGAATTCAAAAAATTCCGTGCGTTTTCCAATTCTTTTTTTCTAAATTTGTGGTATTTTGCTCTGTATATTACTACTTATTTCTAATAAATTTTTCAAAATATGCAAGTTAAACATTTTTATTATATACACTCCAATTAATTTGTTTTATCTTAAGATTTCAAAGGTTCAAACATGCAAATATTCCCACGTTGCCTGCGTTCACAGTCCTATACCAAATTTTAACTCATTTGTTCTGACGATTTATAATAAAAATTTTCTTTGAAGAAATTTTTAAGTAATTTAGACTATATTTTATCAACTAAGTCAGTTATAAAGTAAAAATTTGGCAACTGTTGAAATTATAACGTCCTACTTAGACTTTGAAACTGAAAAGCTCTTTCAGCATCACCCAAAAACCAATATAATGATTACTACTAAAAGCAAATTCTGTTCTCTTTCGCCTTAATTTGTGTTTGAAATATTTTGCTACTCTTAACAATCAACTTGAAAGAGCAAACAGTTTATGTTAAATAACACCAAGCTCTAATAATAAAACAACAAATGAAACTTAAGCCTGCAAGTGGTTTAAATAGTTTAAAAACGACAGCTTTTCTAAGACAGGCGTTATCAAAGTTAATTAAGAAACTTTCAAAGGTTACCAGCAAGCAATTGATAAAATTCATAAAGTTTTAGTTTACTATGAGGGAATTTTGTTCGAAATTCTTCAAATAAATTTAAAAAAATTAACATAACAATTGAGCAAAAGTTCAAAAAATGTTATAGAAATAAATCAAACTTCAGTTATAAATTACTACTGTAATTCCAAAACAAAAAGTATTTTGAAAAGTATTTAAACATTAAAAAATAATTTCCTGTATTTACATATTTGTAATACGACTTAATGAAAAAATTTTTAACCACATATTTTTTATATGTAGCCTTTTAAGTAAATTGGGTGAGCCAATAATTTACCGATAATTTTAACTTATTTATTAATTTAAAATTTGCATATATATTGAAACCAGCATTATCTTTTTAATCTGCTTCAGTAGAGCAATAAAGAAAAAGGGTGGATGAACAAAATACTAATACCTTAAATATTAAAAATACATGTTGTTCCACCTTCATTACAAAAATTTTCCAATGTTTTAATTTGCGACATATCTAATAATTTGGAAGGAAATTGTAGGAATATGTAGAAATGCTAATAACAAAAATAATTCTCAAAATAAAATGTAATACAATAGATAGTAGAAAAAAACTTTAATTAAGTTACAAATTAAGAAACGTTTTGTTGCTAATTATACTTAATGTTTTTAAAGATATAAATTCTATGTAGTTACGTATTATATGATAGTTATAAATAATGAGTGCACATCTCTTGATTTAATATAAAACTCAGAAAAATACAATTAAATATCTTCTCTTTATTACAAATAATTAATGGATTATCAGACATTTTATAGTGACTACAACCATATCAGTATTGTTTAGTGTTTCATATCTTTCTGTTATTTATTAAATGGCCTTATAAATTTTACTATAAAATAATTGGAATTACTCAGTTATTCTACATACTGCGTTATAAAAGAAGTTACTTAAAATTTAGGAATTTTTGAATATTTTTATGTTTATGGTGTAGTAATAATCTTTATATTTGAATTCCAGATGGCGACAGACGCAATTTAATTTCGAGTTTTAATTCGCTATTGCTGAAACTATCAACAAAAGATGCTGTAAAGGAAATTTGCATGGTGGCTGTTTTAAGTCATCTGAGCATGTTGAAGAAGCATGTCAAGAATTCTCCGTTTTGAAATCAACACATGGATAAATCATATTCAACAATTTGTAGAGCGCTGGCAGCTAATAATAAAGGGATTTATTTTGAAGAATAGCTGTTAAATGTTGTCATTAATTCGCGCATGATAGAGAAACTTTTTTTAAAACTCTTAGTATATAAAAGTATTAGCGCTCATAAGTTTTTTTTATTACTCAAATAACTCCCATAAACTGCTGGAAAAATTATAGTAATGTACAAAACAATGGAAACGCTATTTAAAAGCGGACATATCTTCACTGTGCCTGGTAACATTGGGCACTACGTATATTGGTAGTAGGTACTGTGCACTAATAGTAGAGTGAGTAGTAGTGTGGTTGTGCAGATGTGGTGAGTAACCAGCATGTCCGACCTGATGGAGTTTCAAAGAGGTCTAATTGTTGGTGACCATGTTGGAGCATCTGTTAGCAAAATAGCGACGTTATACGGTGCAACATAGTCGGCCAAGCCTAATAGTAGTCGAAAGACGAA
Organism: Sinelater perroti; assembly: GCA_036346155.1. NCBI lineage: Eukaryota > Metazoa > Arthropoda > Insecta > Coleoptera > Elateridae > Sinelater > Sinelater perroti. Next base: position 18,101,633 of record JARFIY010000046.1, read on the forward strand.
GCTGCAGGATAATTATCGCCAGGCCTTGAAGCGTACTGTGACGTCGCAGAAGAAAACAGCGGCTGAGAAAATGACTACAGAACTTAATCAGCACCTAAACACCCCAGTGTCATCCAAAATAATAAGACAGGAACTACATAAAATAGGTATCTATGGACGTGTTGTTATTGCCAAGCCTCTAATAACAGACACGAATGCTCAAAGGTTCACGAAAACTAGACGTTTAAGGATTGGTAATGCGTAGCAATGAGTCACCCTTTACCTTTTTGCCCACCACTGGACGCGTGTTTGTCTGACAAACACCCTCTGAAGCGTATGATATGAACCATCTCCGCCCAACTGTCAAACGTAGTGGCGGCTCTATTATACTCTGCGGCGCTACATCATAATATTCGGCATCCCTTCTTATCTCATTACAAGGTATAGAAAACTCTTAAGTAACCAGGTCCACCCAATGGTACAAACCTTATTTCCAGACGGGAATGCCATATTCCCGGATGATAATGCCGCCATTCATACCGCTGGCCCTGTTCAAGGGTGGTTTCAGGAGCATGCTGATGAAATTCAACATCTTCCCTGGCCCGCCTAGTTCCCAGCCCTAGGTTGTTTTGAAAAACAGGGTTTGGCGTCAATTTCCAACTTCTTCATTTCTACCTGAGCTGGAGGCTGTGCTGCACGAAGAATGGCTTCAAATTCCACTCGCCACTATTCAGGACTTAGATTGGTCTATTCCGCCCAGAATTCAAGCTGTATTGCGTGCTAAAGGTGGACCAACACCGTATTAATGCAAAATGTTTCGACTTCCACAAGTGTTTCCATTATTTTGTCCAATCCCTGTAATTTTTAGCTAGATTTTAGGTAAATACTATATAATGCAAAAGAAGTGTGTTATGACTACCAGAAAACTTCACCACATTTTCCATTTTATGTTTCGTAGATCTCAATGATTCGCCCGTTCTTACTTTTGCTGATTTTTATTCATAATTTTCACCATCTTGACAGATTTGTACATCAGGGGCTGTTTGGACTGCAACTATTCAAGAACTTGGTTTTATTGAGAATAATTTGCCTTCGCTCATAGCAACCTTCCTCTTAAGACAGTAGCGTATGGTTCTCTATCGAATACCCGTAGAGCATCTCTATTTCAGCTTCTTATGAACAATGTCTAAAATTTGAAATTTAGTTTCATTCTTAAAACACGCTGATGTTTTCATTAGACTCAAATTAAAAAATAAATTTATCAGTTAAATAAAGTCCAGTTTGTGATTAAATATGGCAACAGAAAATTAATTATGTACAAGTCCATTATAAAGGTTGCAGGGTGCCACTGCCAAAATGCATTTTAGAAAGCTAAATGTGGTATAAATCTTCTTCAGAACAAGGCGTCCTATCATAATGCAGGAGGCTCATGGCTATAACTGAATTATTCGTGAACGATGTAAAGACCCAAAATCCACGCGGAATACTACTGAGACACAAATAAAATGTACGCTTATTAGTTCTCAAACATATTTACATATAGCACTAAATAACCACCTTTTGATGTAACAGTAATGTTGCGCTTTATCATAACGTAATTTAGTTTTAAATACTAAAAAACGTAACGAGAACATTTCGAACTACCCTTATACTTTAATATCGATTATCGAGTAATAGAGTGACCTATTCCACAGCACAGTAATTTCAAATTATCCAAGCCAGAGACATGCCGAGGCTTGATTGCTGTAGTTCGCCATCAATAGTTCAATCTGATTGAAAAATTCTAGTTTTGTTGCAGACTGCTCGAGTGCACCGATTGCCCTTCCCGGCTGCCCCGAGCATTGGCGTGTATCTAAATCGTTAAGGCCCGCTCCCTTAAAACTACAGCGACGCGCGCGGACGTCTCGCCGATCCATTTAATCGGGCCGCTGCTCTATTTGCGAAATCTAAAATCTGCTCGAGTCCGTGATCAAACGAAGGACAACTTTATCGGGGAGCGCCGCCCCGGGCCATAGATTTACTGAAAGCTTTTGAGCGAAACGAAAGCCTTTTTGTAAAATACAATAAAGGCAAAACGCCCGCTCGTAAATGTAGATAATTCAATTTTGCATTCCACTTTTCCTCAGTTGCGCTGCTTCTCACGGCCGTCCGAAATTGCCCCAACGATAAAAAAACGCAAGTAACGGCGCGCCGGGCAGATATTCTGTGTGGGCTAATGGGCACGTGGATGCACAATGCGAATGCGGCAATCACGGTTCCACAGAAAGCTGTGGAGTAATCAGGGGGCGGATGTGCATGAATAAAATAGGACAAAAATCGATATGTGCTGGAAATTAACATGTAAATTTCTAATCTACCTAACTACTGTGTAATACTTGTTTAGAAATTGAACTAGTCCATTATTAATTTTTAATAATTTGTACCAATTAGTGCAATAAAGCAATAACATGCGCACCTTATAAAATGTCGTTAGTTTTCATGCACCTCTTAGGAATACCTCAACAGCCGTTTTCTTTAACGTGGGACGGAACAGCGATAAAACTATCGTAAAAGCTATTAATGCACCTTAATATCCTTTTAGACTAAATATTCAGCTTTATAGAAACCGACTTGTGTATGATGCAATAATCCATTTCTACCCTTGTTAGCAAATTATGCAGAACTTTAAAACTTACCCCCTTTTTCAGCGTTCGTAATGGTAACCCAGAAATCGATCGTCTTCTCCGGACCAAGCTCTTCATAGTCCCACTTCTTTTTCACTCGAACAGAGCCGTTCGGTTCAACAGTCACCCAAGGGTTCTCATCGCGAATCTTGAAAGTCTCCCGCTCGGTTTCCTTCTCCAGCTGGAACACGTTACGCCCCTCAGTGTCACCGTCAGATTCGGTGAATTCGATCCTCTTCGTGGGCCTAACTGCGCGGGTGACACGCCGCTTTCCACGGCGTAGCTCCCGCTGCTCTAGCTGCTGCAAATCCAAATCGAGCTCAACTTTTGAAGAAACCGGGGCTTGTAGTGGAACAGAACTTGAGCAGGCCTTGGGGAAGTTCGCGTGGGAATTCGTAAGTCGTGGGCTTCGACCACCAACTCGGCCTCCACTTCCTCAGGAGGTTCTTCGATTAATAAGAGATCACCGGTTTGGGGTACAATTACAAGTAAATTGCTAGGGGTAACCAGGCGATACGCAATTTTGTCTCCGTCGGCGTCGGTTGCTTCTACCCTTCCTACAGCAGCAAATCGTTTCCAGTTCGTTGTTGTGTTATCTCCGTCTAAGGAATCGTCTCCTACAACATATCTGTATACCTTTTGAGAAAACACTGGGCTATTATCGTTCTCGTCGTCGACTTCTATAACGACATTCGTAACAGCCTTATCTATGCCTCTAGAGTCGACAGCTTGAACTGTTAAAACGTATCTCTCGGTCTCCTCTCTGTCTAACGGTTGCGAAGAAACGATGTATACTCCCATGCTGCTGTTGCTAACAGTTATGTTGGAGAAAATATTCATAGTTTCGCCGTGCTGCAGTTGAAAAGCCTGATCCAAGTTCCCACCGATAATGCTGTACGTGACGGGCAGAGAGATGAGCCCCCTGGCGGCTGTTAGCATGGGCACTCCTGTGACCCGAGTGCCTGCAAGGGAGTTCTCCATGATGTGTCCGGAGTCCTCGAAGCTGTCGGTGTTGAAGCTCAACATGTTTCGACGGTCCAGCACGTACAGTTGCAGCATGTGTGTGTTGGTCGTATTCGCAGTCTCCTCGAGCACCATGAGATTGATAGGTCGATTCACTAGCGGACTTAAGTCGGAGGTCGTCATCACCGACCCGTCCTCTAACATGGTAAAGAACTGGGAGAACCCAGAGTCCAATAGTTTATAGTTCATACCACTGTACGCGTCAAACTTCTTTATGCTGTACCCTGGATGGGCGTCGTGGGGAATGACGGACACCGACTTGGCGGTGGCCCCCAACGACGCCAGCAGAAGGATTGTCGCTGCAGCGATAACCCTCATCGTCACGCTCGTGTCGACGATTTCACCTCCACATCAGGGTTTTACCTGCAAAAAGAGAAGAGTTAGTTGTTAAGCGATAAATATGTCAATGCGAATTTATTTGGAAATGAACGGCAATAAAACGAATTCGGCGGTTTTGAAATAATGACTTCCGAGTCGAAACAAACTGCTCTGGTAGTCCTTTCTTTGCAGATAGGGAACAATAAAGTGGCTGACATAATGTTAGGGTTCCGTCCGAAGTGGGCAATAAAAATTTGTTAGATGGGATGGGTGCTACGTATTCATTGTTGAAAGGATAGAAAATTCTCTTTGGTAAATGTACCGCAAAATCTGTGGCCTTGTGTGTATATATAAAAATATCAAGTGCATTCAATATCAGAATAGTGTAAGTAATAAGAAAATACAATTTAAAATAATTTAATATATTATAAAAGTACTTTTGAAATCGACTTCTCACTAAACTACTGTTCAGTTATGTAGAGGTAACAACAGAATTAAATGTAAACCTTAATATAAAACCATCAATATTGGTTGCATTAAATGGCAAGAAAAAAAATTTTATTTTTCACATTTTTTAAATCTGTGTTTTACAGTTTCATACAATTATTCTACGTCATTCTTATTGCAGCCAATTTGAGCCAATGATTCTTAGATCTGCTTTTTCTCTTTCCTTTCTTGTAATTCTCTTTTTCCAAGTCTCAAAAAATAGCTTCGTGCAACAGTTAAGCACTGGAAGAAATCCATCAAAACACGACAGGTATACTCGATAATATTTTCTTATATTAAGTGCTAAAAAATTGGTGCTAGGATTTTCGATATGGAAGAACGACATGCAAACACGCAAAGGAAGCAATTCCTTCGGTACTTAAAGAAGTTTTTATGATTAACCATTTAAAAATTAGACAGACAGATGTTCTATGCCATTAGTCAGTTGCGTTGCAATGGGATGTTTCCCGTCACCTAACTTACACGACCCCTTCTGATTACCACCGGCTCAGATCAATGCAGGACGACTAGTTGAGCAAACGCTTTCCTAACGTTGCGAAGGCGCGATAATGGATTAATAGCTGCAATCATTTCGAATGACCACTTATTTCTACAGCATATAATCATTCGTTGCTTAACAGATGGCAGTGTTTTAAATTCAAAGCGAACCCATTTTTTGTTTTTCCCATTCAAATTTCGTTACTATGAGAAATATTTAATAATAATGAAACATTATTTTCGCCACACTCAACGCTATAGCACAAAACGCACGCAACTTGTAGCAACAATTAATACTTGAAGCTTTAAATGTAATGCCGCGGCGCGGCACATCAATTCCTGGCGCAAATAGAGGTATGCGGGATTAATCAAAGCTACCGAATCGCATTTTCGTACACAATTCACCTGCACGCAATGCCCTGCCGGGTCGATACGCAGCCGGCACGTTAATGTAAATGTATGGAATGAATATTTCTTGCCCTGCATCGCGTTCGGCTGCAAATTCTGATGGCTACAAATTTTGACCGCCCCACGGAGCCCGCATGCGCGTGACTGCAGCGCCATTCGAGTTTTAGTGCCCATAAAGCTAATGCAAAGCATAAATTAAGTTTTTATAAGTCGAAGTGTTTCTTCGAGTGTAGTTTTATTCCATCCATAATTCTATTTATCGGAATAATTCCGTATAAACGACAGCAAAAAATTGTTCGATCTATAACTCTCCCATTACTCTATGATATTCTTCCATCTTTCAATTTTAGTAAAACGTTCTAAAGAACGAATTAAAGAAGACGAATGCATAAAGTTTTTTTTTAAATAAAGAAGATGCTCTTTTCCCATTCCTAATAATTGAGGCAGCTATTAAGTGAAAAAAATCCACAATTTGTTTTACATAAAAATTTGATAACAGTAATGATATCTAGTTTCATAAATAGTACTCGGAAGAACTATTGCATTAAAGCATTTTATGTTATAAACCATAAATTACAAACGATCTAAGTATGAAACAACTTGAAAAATGAATCTTAAAAGGGATGTGAAAAAAGTGTAACATGGGATTAGAAAGTTAAACAACCTTTTTAAACATAATAAACAAATATTTAAATAATTAAAAATTTGATATATCACCTCTGAAGCATACTCTAAAACAACGAGTTTATAATAAAATACCATTAGCTAAAACGTCAATATCTACCATACCAGAGAGGATTTCTTATGCTAGATATCATATAACAATTTAAGGCCACGAATTAAGTGCAATTTTGCGATTAGAGTGAACACGTCAAGTTTAAATACATTCAAAAACATTTCTACTGCTTGTCTCACTTCAAAAAAAATTCCAGGACTTACTAGAAAATTGCACAGGAGTTATGACTCCAATTTTCAGATTATTCCGAATTACATAAAAAGCAGAGTAGAAAAAGGTTGCTCGCTGTTTATGAATACCTTTCTAATGACAACGTAAAGTGATTTTTTAACGCCACGAATAGTGTTACGGCATTATTTACAATTTGTAAGGGCTCTTAAATTAAAACAGACATCGTGGTTAATAGAATAATAAATTGTGCCAGTTACAAAATACAAAAAAAGAAAAATAATAATTTCCTATTATAAATAGCAGTTCAAACCCAATAACCAAAAAACATTAAATGAGATGAAATATCAAAAAAGATCGAAGCAGAAGTAAAGTTCTGAAAAATGCATAAGAAGATTGAGAAAAATTTCAAATACCAAAAATAAGTAAAAACGAATATATAAAAAAAGGGAAAGTCAAAAAGTGCCACTCGACAGTCATAAAACATTTAAAACAAATAAAATAACAGAGAAAAGATTACATTCGTGATAATTTACTAAGAAAAAAAAAGTTGTGTACCCATTTCAAGACTTCCAAAATAAGAACTTTATGAGTTTGTACATAAAATAAGCTTAAAAAGTTCTATTTGAATGAATCATGATATCAAATATTAATAGAAGACTATTGCTAACAAGAATAGAAGAGACAGTCGACCTACACCAAATCATACCAGCGTACCAATTCGGTTTTCATAGGCGACATTCGACAAATACAGCAAACCCACAGGATTGTTACCAAAATCATGCAATCACTAGAAGCCAAGGCATTCTGCACTGCAGCCTTTTTGGATATCAAAGAAGCATTCGATAGAGTATGGCATTTAGAATTACTATACAAAATTAAGACAGTCTTTTCCGGCCAAATTTTCCTATTACTGAAATCCTACCTAAGCGACAGAGCCTTGCAAGTCAGAATCAACAATTCATTCTCAAACTATCAACCCATATCTGTTGGTGTACCACAAGGAAGTGCTCTGGGTCTTCTATTATATCTGGTGTACAATTCAGATACTCCTACACAGAGCCAACACAGGGATCGCCACCTTCGCTGATGATACAGCTGTGCTATGTATTAACAATTCATCTCTCATGAAAACCTTCAGAACCACCTTAACCTTCTCCAGGAATAATACAGCAAGTGGAGAATTTCCGTCAACAACGATTAATCCCACCTATATCGTCTTAACAAACAAGCGAAGTACATGTCCACCAGTCACCATTAACAATACAGTTATACCAGTCAAACCAGAAGTAAAATATTTAGGGATGCATCTTGACCAGAAACTCACATAAAGGCAAAAAGGCATCAAAGTAAAAGAAATGAACTGGCTTCTTGGAAAACTTTCGCAGTTATCCCTCAAAAACAAAGTTCTCCTCTACAAAAACATCCTGAAGCCAATTTGGACCTACGGCATCCAACTATGGGGTTGCGCCAAGCCGTCAAATATTAAAATCTTTCAGCGTTTCCAGTCCAAGACTCTCCGTCTGATGTCAAATGTCTCTTGGTACGTTACCAACCAGACCTTCCACGAAGACCTAGGGATCGCACATATCTCCAGCGAAATCCATAGACTAGCAACTTCCTACCAACACACTCTCGTGGGGCACGAAAACGAGCTCGTTCATCAGCTATCCCAAGAACCAGTCGTGACAAGAAGACTGCATCGCCAATGGCCCCATGACCACACACATCAGCCCAACCAGGCGCAAGCCTCCTATTTGGAAGTAACATCAATGGATGGACCTCCCTCAAGTCTTCTACTTTATCGTACGATTTGCTTATTACTCACTTAGATTGTATAGAGTAGATTGTAAAAATTTACTCTTAATAAAAAAAATATTAATAGAAAATTTGTAAACATTTGTAAACATTTGAAGTCTACATTACCTCGTTAATCCAGCTGACATCAACAAAGAATTATTTAATAAATAACATAATTGGTAGTGTAATTAGAGATAATACTCTAACTTAGGTCGTTATTGATTCTTTGGGATTTGAACTATAACCTAGAAATTCTAGAATAATTTACAAAATGTGGGGAAAAGTAGAAAATCAGCACCAAATTACATCAAATGCTTATAATAAAATTTTGTAAAGATTATAAAAATTATTGGAAAAGAAAAAATGTAGACGTAGGTCATTTTAAAGAACTGATGCTCATCACCCCCATTAATAGTAGTTGCAGAATCTTATTAGTAGCAAATGATTTCTTCAGACGCAATTTCGCTGTGATAGATACGAGAATTTCTCATTCATCTGATATTCTATGGAACACAATGAACTTTTATTCTAAAACGCATGGACGAGTTACATTTTGCTAATAAAGATAAGACTATGTTTTTTTTTTGTATTTCTATATGTAAGGATTGACTTTTATATTGACACAAATGAGCAATAAACTAAACTTGTAATTGTAATAATGATTTGAGAGAGGTCTATCCATCAACATTATTCCCAAATCCTTAGTCCTGGTTAGCCTGAAGATTGAGGTCGTGCAGCCATTAGCACCTTAATTTTATGGGTATAATTAATTCGCACGCTTGTTGATTTACAAGATAATTTTCGTGTTCTACAAAGACGATAATAAACACCAAATATCCATATTAAATTCAAAATGATTTTACACTGAAAAACTTTTCTAAAGTCAGTTGAGGTCACCTTTCAAATAAGCAACTCAAATAAAGATGTTTTTTTTGTTTTTATGTGCGTCGTCTAGGTGATATTCTTCTTGTTTTTAAAATGTATATCTTAATACTTAACTTCTGACTTTATTGGTTTGATTACTTTGTTGATTGAAGGGGGGCAATTCTGATCAGAGTTCTCACGGCTCAGTTCAAAAGGTCAACCACAAACAAAAAAAAACAGTAAAATAAAGAAAAATGCACTAAAGATAATGACGTAGAATGTACCAAGTTTGTTATTTTCCATTTATTTAACACGAAAAAAGTCTAAATAATACTACTAAAGCTGATATGGTATCAGCAAAATATTGACTGTAGTTGGAGAGTCTGCAGTGTACACCCAGATACAATAAGGGTCCCAGTACCGCTTTCTTATAGCGTTGATAATTTGAAAAGATATTGTTTACAACTACTTGGAATTTTTTTGTTGGAATATATTTTAGTATTACATATATTTAGCTCGAAAATCTTAATTTTGAATAATCATATGAAACACTTTATCAAAAGCTTGCTTAATATCTAAAAACGCTGAGATGCAACGTCTTAATTTTCCATAAATTTATTGTATTTGTAATAAAATAGTGAATATATTATATTGTTGAGTAACGATTGCAAAATTGAAGTGGTTATAAGTAAGGCTCCGTAAACGAAAAACGTGATCTTGATATGTGTCCAAGAAATTATCTATTGTACTGCCGTGTTTTAGATCATTAACGCTCTCAACTTTATAATTAAAAAGTAATTTTTATATGTATAGAAAATTGGGACAAATTTTTTTATTATTGAAATCAATGCCGATGGTGTAACAAATCTAGTTATTGCAAAAAGTTTATTAATCACAAAGATTTTTCACTAAAAACAAATCTAATGTTTCCGTTAACGGATATCTATAATGAAAATTACTAACTAGCGAACTACTAGCCATTCTAAAAAATAGACAAAATTGGATCATATAGATCTAAATTGTGAAGGATGTACTTTAAAGAGACAAAACGTTTTCTTTTGAGAGAAAGAGACCATAGAGAAACGAATTTAGTAAAAAAAAAAAAATAAATAAATAACGGCATGTGTTCTGTCGACAAGCTATCAAGGAATGTTTTCTCCAAACCCATGTAAATCGCAAACAGTTTTTGTTAATAAAAAAAATAAATTTGAGAGATTACCTAGATGCTTAATATTTCATGTTATAGAAAAAGTATAGTCATTTACCACTAGGAAGATATCCACTAAAGCTTGTCTTAAGTCAACACCTTTTTCAAAGATATGGTTCATCTGGCAGAGTTTATAACTCGCAAAGCGAATGAAGTTTAAACTAACAACGAAAGAGAAAGAAAGCAACAGTGCCTGGCTTTAAGTGGTCGGTTGAGCTGCAAGGTCCTCAAAAAAGTGCAAATGTTCTAGTGGTTTTAGGACCCTGACGTATATAAAATGCGGCGGAATGAAAAACACTATAGATAACCCCGGGACTAAAATCCACATCTCAAATAGAGGCAGACGCAATGGATTGGGGAGAAGTATTCTACTCAGAATTCTTTTCACTCCAGCTAAGCAACAAAATAAAGAGAAATAGACTAAAGGTAATGACGTGGAATATAAAAGATTTGGCAAAAACAGGAAAAGAGTAGTAAAAATAATAGAAAAAATAAATCTCCGCGTCTTAGTACTGACAGAAACAAAGGAAAGGAGCACAGCTCAAAAAATTTATGGAAATTGTATTCACATAAGGAGCGGGATGGAAAAATGGAAGAAGGGAGTTTGATGCTTATTAATAAAGATAAGGAAATAAGCTATATGCTTAGTAAGAGACCAATAAATGGCTGTTAAAATTAAATAAAATTAAAAAGAAAATTTGACACTCATATGTGTATATGCTACAAATCACGACGCACGAGCGGAAGGAAAGATAAATTTTTCGATATTCTCGACGAGTAATAAAAAGTTTGATTAAATAAAGGAACTAATAATAATTGGGGATTTAAACAACTACTTTGAAAAGAAAAAAGGAATACAAGAATAGGGAGCTGTAAAAACGTAGTCGTGAATGAAAATGGAAGACCAATACCTTCTTCGAGCATAAAGACATTCACAAATACAAATAGGTACATCTATCACACGAGCTCAGATCAACTATTAACTTGATAATTGTAAGAAGAAACCCAAATATACAAAATAAAAAATACAAAGTTACAAAATGGCCGGAGTGCGAATTACATACCAAAAATAACAAATAAATAATAACAATAAAGTACAAAAGGTCAGATGGGAGCTGCCAATACAAGAAAGTGCAAAGAAACTGTTAAATTAAAAATACAATTGAACGAAAGTATAAGAGAAGAAAGAGGACTAAGTAAAATTTACGATTACGCAAAAACCAGTGTATATATATAAGAAGAAATAAAGAAATAAAGACAAGGATAGAAATAGCCAGAAATACTTTTGTAAAGCTCAAAGGTTTCCTTTGTAATAGAGACCTCAACTTAATTCTTAGAACAAGAATATTACGCTGCTACGTCTTCTCAACCCTATTATATGGAGCCGAGGCTTGGACCGTAAGACAGAACGAAGTCAAGAAAATAGAAGCCTTCGAGAGATGGTGTTATAGAAGAATGCTTCGCATTTCATGGGTGGACCATATCACAAATGCCATAGTCCTACAAAGAATGGGCAAAGAAGAAGAAGTAATAAAAACAATAAAACGGAGGAAGCTAGAATACTTGGGACACATAATGAAGGGCGAGAGGTACGAGGTGCTAAGACTGATAATGGAGGGCAAAATACAAGGGAAGAGAAACAGAGGGAGACGGAAAATGTCCTGGCTTCGAAATCTGAGAGAATGGTTCGGGATAACATCGGAAAAACTTTTCAGAATTGCTGTAAACAAAGTGAAGATAGCCATGATGATCTCCAACCTCCGTTAGGAGACGGAACATCAAGAAGAAGATATAGCAGCAAATAGAACACCGTTAAATATAAAACTAGAACAAAAATAGTACATAAAAAGAATTCTATAATGAGTCGTTAAACAACAAAATACTGATAAGAAGATAGAGCCATGAATAATATAGAAGGCAACTAAAGGAACAAATAAGACAAAACAAAAATAAACAATAGAGTAATGTGTGTGGAAATATAAATAATACTAGTGTGGCGGCCTTTCGCCCTTGAACTGTCTGTGTTCGGGCGGTGTTGGTGACTTTGATATCTGCCGACGGACGTTTTGCTATCGCACACAAAAAACGGCAGAGTGAGCCTGCATACGCCGTCGGCGGTACCTTTCCCGCAAAATAAACTACCGCTAAGCCAGGCACGAAGACATCATAGCACGGTGCCCACCAGCAAAATCAACGCAGCTAAAGCTGAAGCCAAAGCCGAAGCCGATTACAGGTGAGCGATTTAGCAAATTTACTCGTTGGTTGATATCGGTAGCCCCATCCGCTTTCGCGCCGGCCGTTTAAGGACGATTTGGGCTTCAGCGTCTTAATACGAGACGGGCCGTACTTTGTTCCCCACACCGCTTAAAAGGACACGCCTGCCTTTCCAAATACTATAGGATTTAAACAATTTAAAGAAACATGGAGAATAATTCGAAGCTTAAAATAAAAGACATAAAATAAAAGTAAATTAGTCAGAACACGAACAAGCCTTAGTGTAAAAGAAAAGGCAACAATATATGACGAAATAAAAAGGCAGAATATAAAAATTAGCCACAAGAGAGAGAACTCAAAGTAGCGAATGTGACGAAAGCGCCAAAGAAAAGCAAAAGTAATAAATCAGGATTGAGTAATATTAGAATAAAACCACTAAAATGTGGAGGAAACACACTGGTCAAAATGATAACAAAGATGTATTAGAAGATAAAAGTGGAGGAACTATATCAGAATAGAGAAAGTTATATATTGGGTCTATAGTAATAATAAAGAAAAACCGTGTGCCCAAATTAGTATTATACTAACGATACATTTTGGGACGAGTTATAAGAAAATGAATAAAGAGATGGAAGATTATAGTAAGGAACAGAGTACATTTAGATTCGTAAGCATATGTGTAGGCAATATCTACTGCGTCGATAAGTAATTGAAAAAACCGAAAGAAAAGTATTGACATTCATCTAACATTTGTAGATCTAGAAAAAGCATACAATAATGTATCAAGATATGAACTGTGGATAAATGGAAATTAAGGAAAAACATATAAGCACAAATTAAGCTTGGAAAAAAAGTAACAAATAAAATAGAAATGTCCAACAGATTGAGACAAGGCTTTACACTATTACAGACATTGTTAAATATAGATGTATTCGCAGAACAAACATTAAAACAATGGTTTACTTATGCTTGCCTATGGCCAGCTAATTATGGCTTAATGATGAGGAAGATATATGTTACAAAAGTTGAAAGAGAAATATGGCCAAAAAAGACTTACTACGAGGCGCATTCATAAAGTAAGGGCCGTTTGCATGTATATAAATAGTGGCGCTTCGAAGCACAGTTTTACCACTGCAGCGCCATCTACTGACTCATTGCGAAGCTACAGCGTCATTTGTTTTGATTCTGAAATTGTATTGTTGTCAGTGAATGCAAAGAACAATGGCCGCGAAAATCGTTGATCCCGCCAAGTGTGAAGTGCGTTCTGTGATTCGTTTCTTATGCGCAAAAGGATCGTCGGCTGCTGAAATTCATCGGGAGTTATGCCTGGTTTACGGACCTACAGTTATGAGTGAAGGAAAGGTTAGACAATGGTGCCGTTATTTTACAAATGGCCGAACAAATGTCCATGACGAAGAGCGGAGTGGCAGGCCCAGTATCCAGACTGATGAAATCGTTTCACAAGTGGACCAAGCACTGCGATCTGATCGTCGATTGACGATTAGTGGCCTGGCTGACAAATTTCCTTGGACGCACTACTGTTTACAATATTGTCACAGAAAACCTCGCATACAGCAAATTGTGTGCAAGGTGGGTACCAAAAATGCTCACCGACCACCACAAAGAATGTCTAGTGGACGAAAGTTTATGGCCCGTTATCAACAAAATGGAGATGATTTGTTTTCTCACATTGTTACTGGGGACGAGACGTGGGTATCCTACGCCAACCCAGAAACAAAACTGCAATCGATGCAGTGGCGACACTCATCCTCACCAAAACCGAAAAAGTTTAAACAAACTCAGTACACAAGTCGAAAATTGATGGCTACAGTTTTTTGGGACAAAGACGGTGTTCTTTTGGTTGATTTCATGGAACGTGGGACAACAATTACAGCTGACGTGTACTGCGAAACGCTCAAACACTTGAGACGTGCGATCAAAACAAACGCCGCGGAAACTGTCATCTGGCATAATCCTCCTCCACGATAACGCGCGTCCTCACACTGCTGCCAAAACCATTGAGAAAATTCAAGATTTTCGTTGGGAACTTTGACCACCCACCGTACAGTCCCGACCTTGCACCAAGCGACTACTTCCTCTTCTTGCATTTTAAACGGTGGCTGGGTGGACAACGTTTTGAAACCGAAGACGGACTCAAAAACGCCGTTGTCAACTGGTTCAACTCTCAGGCGGCAAGCTTCTATGCAGAGGGGTTAAAGAAGCTGGTGCAGCGGTACGAAAAATGCTTAGAAGTGAACGGCGATTATGTAGAGAAGTAAAGTAAGATTGTACCTAACTAAATATGACAATAAAATTTGTTTCTTATGAGTACATTTTTTTCTGTGACCAAACGGCCCTTACTTTATGAATGCGCCTCGTATAAATTTTAATAAGGCAGGATACATGTGTACCAGTTGACAAACAGGCTGAGTTAAAATTATGGAAAAAGAAAAAATAAAAGTATATGCTAAATACAAGTACTTAGGCTCAATTACATCATGTGCGGGAATCAAAACCTCACAAAACAAACAATTAAATGTATATTTAAAGCTATTATGAAGATCGTTACAATCGAGGAGAGCTGTGTCAGATCATTAACAAAATAAGACATAAATTGAAAATGGTAGAACTAGATTTTACACTAGAACTTTACAATACATGCATAATGATAAAAAATAAGCAGAAGCAATTTTGAGAGAAATGTCAATTATAAGACAATTGGAAAATAAGGCTCTTAAGTGATACGCTCACATTTAAAATAAAATGAAAAAAGATTGTCTAAACTAGTTATGAATGTGCGGCCTAGAAAAAGAGGAAAAATCTATAAGCATTAAAATGGACAGCATATGTTAAAATATAATAAAAGAGCAAAACTAAATGTAGGGAATTCGAAAAAACGGTATTGGAGGTTGAGGACAATAAATCTGTAATGGGAAAAAGCCAAACAAGAAGAGTTAAGTAGGTTTTGACATAAAACATTAAAGAAACACACAGAAGTAGTTATTGCCATAGTCTTTTTCCATAATTTGAAATGTACAGTTGTAAAGTTTGATATTTGTGATATAAGTGTCATCTCATAATGCTTACTTTTTAAAAGATCCCCAAAGTCGATTTAAGGATGTTACAGAAGTAAGGAGCTGTTAACTTATAATTCTATAATTAGCGAAATCATAGAATACGAACTTGACAGTAATATTTAATGCTATTTTAATGTTTAATTTATATAGAAAAAGCTATTGTCTACAAGTAATTACGTGATTGAGGGTACAAAAAGTTGACAAACTTGTCTAGCTATATATCAACAAAATAAAAAATAAGAGGTAATGAATGCACATATTTAAGATTTCTCACTATATAAAAGGTAAATATACATATGAAAGCTTTAACCTTTCAGTTCAAAGGTCATACTCTACCGGAGTGCTGAGCTTGGCTATTATTATTTTATCTTGTACAATGGTAAAACACCAAAAAAACAAACCCCTAGGAAACACAGATGACTTAAGTTAGAAGAACTAGAAAAGATAGAAAAACAAGAAGAGTACCAAAAGAAATGAACGGAAAACCTAAATACATTAGAACAACAAAAGAATAGCCAAGACTGGAACATACACATGAAATGGCAAAAACTAAAAAAAAACATAATCAAAACAGCGGAAGAGATATGTGGTACAAAAACCGTTAACCATAACAAAAAACGAACAAGTTGGTGGAACGACACAGTGAAAGAAAAAGTACAGGAGAAGAAACGAGCATGGATTAGAACTAAGGAAGACTATCACCAAAAACAAAATGAGGCAAATGAAACAATAAAGCAAGCAAAAGCAGATTCATGGGAAAAATTTGGCAAAAGAATTGAAGAAGATTTTACAAGCAATCAGAAACAATTCTGGAATGCAATAAAAAGATTAAAAGGCAATCAAAGAAAACAGATAACGAACATTAAAGGTCAGAATGGTGAATTAAAAACATCAAGTAAAGAAATACTGAAGGCATGGAAAGAACACTGTAGGGAAAAATTTAAAGAACAAAAAAGAACACAAACTCAGCATGAAAATGAAAAAGAGAAGAAGAAAAAGCACAAGATGAGGAAGAAGAAGATGAAATAATAATAGAAGAAGTGCAAGAAGCCCTAAAGACAATGAGAAATGGTAAAGCAGCAGGAGAGGATAATATTGCACCGGAATTACTAAAGAAAGGAAGAGATAAACTGAAAAAACGGATATGGGAAATATGCAAGGAGGCATGGCATACGGAAACAATACCAAATGAATGTGAAAACAATATTATATTATATCCCAACACATAAGAAACGAGAAGCTACCAAATGTAAAAACTATCGAACAATTTGCCTCTCGTCAGTAGCTCTTAAACCATACACAAAAATATTAGAAAAACGTTTAAGAGAACAAGCAGAAGAAAAATTAGAAGAAGAGCAAACAGCGTTCAGACCGAGTAGGCAGACAAAATCACATTTATACAATTAAAACAATAATGGAAAAGACATTAGAAATAGGAAAAGACCTATACCTGGCGTTTGTGGATCTATCAGCAGCCTTTGATACGGTGCTGAAAGAAGAAATATGGAAAGCACTAGGAGCATTAAATATAAACCAAAAATTACAAAGAACAATTAAAAGTGTGTATAATAAGGTAAAAGGTTGTGGCAGACTAAA
The DNA here is from genome assembly GCA_036346155.1 of Sinelater perroti. Taxonomy (NCBI): domain Eukaryota; kingdom Metazoa; phylum Arthropoda; class Insecta; order Coleoptera; family Elateridae; genus Sinelater; species Sinelater perroti. The sequence continues at coordinate 18,118,670 of JARFIY010000046.1, forward strand.
TGGAGAACTGTCAGAAAGCTTCAATATGGAAAAAGGTATGAAACAGGGGGACAGCCTAAGTCCAGTACTATTTGTCATATTCATGGACCAACTAATCAAGAAATGTAAAACAAAAACAAGACTCTCTACTGTAGGTTACTACAGACCAACACAAATAAAAACATTTGACCTAGTATATGCGGACGACATAATGCTGATAGCAAGTACGAAAACTGAACTACAACGAAAAGTTAACATCTGGAAAGCCTGCTTAGAAGAAAAAAGAATGCAAATAAATATAGGTAAAGCCAATATCATGCATATAACAAAAGGAGAAGAAGATGAAAACATAAATATACAAATAAATGGGGAGAGATTGGAAACAGTAAACAAATATGAGTATCTGGGTACCATCATTACAAAAAATGGAACAATAGATAATGAAATACAAAATAGAATACAGAAAGCAAGCAACATATACTATCAAATCAATAACACAATCATAGGCAAAAAGGAAGTAAGAACAAATACAAAAATAAGAATCTATAAAACCATATATACAGCGACCCTTACATACGGATCTGAATCATGGCCGATGAGAGATAAACATAAGTCAAAAATTACAGCGGCAGAAATGAGATATTTAAGAAAGATCAAAGGGCAAACTAGAAGAGATCGAATAAGAAATAAAAGCATAAGAGATGATCTAGAACAAATACCATTAGTGAGCGAAATCGAAAACAAACAACTGAGCTGGTATGGACATCTACTTAGAACGCCAGAAGAAAGAATTCCCAGAAAAATAATGGAGATAGGAATAATCGGAAAACGAAAGAGAGACAGGCCAAGGATAAAGTGGGAAGGGAATCTAAAAGAAATAATACACGACAGAGGAAAAAACATACAAGAAATAAGAAACATGGTAAGGAACAGAAACAACTTTAGAAGATGGATAGAGGATCCCAACTACACCCCAACGCTATAATGGCATCTACGGGGAAACGATAAAGAAGAAGAAGAAGTACAATGGAAAGGAAAATTACCAAACCTTTAAAGCTATAGTCAGTTTATATATGTACAAAAACCAGAAGAAATAAAATATAAATTATTTTCAGTGTACATATATAACGAGGTAATAGCAAAAAAATGCTAATGCACAACCAGTAAAGATTTTTTCCAAATCAATTATGTCCATTTTTCTATATTCGACTTACATTTCAGGTGCTTCTCAGCATTCGGTTTAGATGTACCAAAATAGTAACCGAAAACCATTATACATACATTAAAGTCATGTGTATATATGGAATTCTGTATAAACATTCGCAACTAAATAATTTGAATTTCAACCCACATATTCATGGAATAATTCCATAGTGCAACAATAATTACAGCAAACATTTAATTAGCACAATCTGGGGCGGCCTGACAACCAGAAATATGCTGATACCGCAAACCCGATCGTGCCTATCAAAACTACGCGTGGCCGGAAAACAGAGCCACGGCCGGGTTTATGAGCCCGAATTAACAAAAACGCAATGTGTAATTAACCCGAAATGCGATCGTTAGAAATGTTTACCGTACATCCCGCAGTATACGAAGCCTGAATTTAAAATCTGCAAACCGGAACACGCCCTGGCAGAGTAATGCTGTTTAGTTTCAGGCCACCCGAATATATAGCGGCCTAGCGAGTTGCTATTTTTTTTAGAAGCGGCTGCATTTTACAATAAGCAGGTAAAGTTTTTCACGAAATTTATTAGCTTAAAAGGTAAATAAGCACGCCCTCTAATTTCCATCGCGCCGTCCGTCTGTCTCTCCCTGTTCCGCCCGCTGAAATTAATGTAACATGGTAACGCAACTCCCAACTTAATAAGAATTTAATAAAAAGCTCACGCGTCATTCGATAAAGTTCGAGAGCCGCGCCTGCATCCGCAATGTTGATTGCCGCCGCGAACTTCGCGCATCCATAATTTTATTTTAAAGCAGTCAATCTGTCATTACTTGAAATTGGGCATAATAAAACTCGGAAAGTTGGAGAGCACGCCAGACGATTTTAATCGGAAATCTATTTGTAAACACGTAGAATTCGCGAGGGCCGTGGATTCAGACGTTGCGAGACGTAATTTCGAACCCCCGGTGACATCCGAAATTTATCGGGCCCTCGACGTTTAGGAATTCCGGGGCGGCGGCGCCCTCGCGCGCGGCAAGCCCTCGGTTACATCTAACGACATTACACCGACAGTTATCCGCCAGTAGTCACCCCGACTATGTCTTTGGAATGACCAACTACAACCCGCTGCATTGACTGGCTAGCTTCCATTTTTAGCTGAAAAATTACTTGAATATTTGTAGTTCTCATATAACCCTCGATGGCTTGCTTCGAGTCAGAGACAAACCAATCAAAAATGAAACGTGACGAAAACAATCGTTTTCGTTCAAGAATACCAAATCCAAATATTTGATAGATATATTGCAATAATGTCACAAATATCGTATTCATAAGTTTATCTAGCAAAAGTTTTACTGCCTAATTTTAATTTTAGAATTATTTTTCGGTAAATTTTTTTTACCACGTCAAATACCAGTGTTGGTAGCGGTGCGGTTAAGGTTCAAAATTGAGCTCAGGTGCTTGTTGGGTGGTTTATCTGGCCACTAAAAATAATCGAACACCCGCGTTCACTTCAAACAATAATGCGATTTTCTAGATCGGTGTTTGCCACATCGTATAAAAGATTGAGCGAAGTAGTAAAAACAGACATATGGCTCAATTTGCAAACTTTGCTACAACGCGAGACTTTTACCGCAATGTCAAATACCTACCACTATACAGAATACATGAGCATAAACTTCTTGGTTAAAATAATCTAGTTTTTGTAATATTTTATGTTTTAGTCATAATTTAATCCTTATTTTTAATTTCTTTGGTTATTATATTATCATATTTCTGGAAGTGTCACAATCTCTACGCTCTTTTTAAAATTTTCTAAATTCTTTTATTTCTAAGCTGTTTTTTACTTACCTACATAAATGGTTTAATAAATAATTTGATTTACATATTCATACCGGCTGCAACAAGTGTATATGTGGTCACGGTATTTTCTTCTTATAGATAAATTATAAATAATTCTGACAGTAATTCTTTGTTTAACAGGTAAAACAAAATTGCAAATATAAAATTTTTAGCGGAAACCATTTTTTTTGTTAAAGGGAAATGGTGGATAAAATCCTAGAAAGAATTGTAACCACTTTAAGTAGGTCATGTCCTTCCTATGTAACGGTTCATCTATAAATAGATGAATTCAAGCGCGAAAGAACAAGCATAGAAGATGTATCACATAATGGAGATCTGAAAATAGTTGTAGTGCTATTAATAAACGTCAAGATGATATGTTTCTAGTAGACAGACAAATAAAAGTATATAAGCTGGGAAGAGCCACGAGCATTTTCATTAAACAAGTTTTCATTTTACATAATGAATTACATATAAAATATTTTACGCAAGATGGGTATAGCATTTGCGCACTCCAGAGCAAAAGCAAATTCGCAAGCTAAAATCAACCGAGTGTTTAAAAGAATCCAACAACTTTGAACTTCTGTTTTGTGATCACAAATAAAAGTTTCTATACACAAAACTATTATACACAAGAAATAAAATCCAAACAATAAATCATAAGAAGTAAACCAGCTTCGAAACAAAGAAAAGCGTGCCATCTACTGGAAAGATAAAAAGATTTAGCGAAGAATACTATGCCACATTTTTGGAAACTGAATGCAGCAATCGCGGAATAACTTCCTAAAATGGCAAAGAAGTGTTGTTTCATTGCAATAATCATACACCAAAGCATTGATACAGTTCAAAGAAAGAGATAAAACAGAGTAAAAAGAAGTATTTTGAGAGTTCCAAAATCTAGTTGTACAAAGAAATAACAAACCTGGTGAATCGTTGGACAAATGGCTTAAACTTCGAGAAGGCTTTGTACAAATTAAAATACTTTATAAACAATCAAATTCTTGTTTTTAATACAGAAACGCAAGTTGCTTATCAAAATGGTAAAAATAAAAGTTCCACTATATACGCCAACATAAAATGATCTTGTGACAAATTGGAAACCACAGATACCACCAAAAGTACGTTGGGAAGAACAAGTGATGAAAGACATAAAAAAATAAGAATAACAGGATGGAGAGAGAGAAAATCAAAGACAGGAGAGAGTGAAGAAACATTGTGAAATAAACAGCAAGACATAACAACCTATAAAGAAGGAAAGAAAGTATAAAGTGGAGAGTGGTGCAGTGTAGTGTAGAGGCATAGCGGAGTGGAGTAGTGCAATAGAATGACGCACCACCAACACGTAGACAGTCAAGGGAACCCCATTGGGGACGGCTTCAACACCTACAGGAATGTATAGCCTTCTATATATATGAAGTGGACTTGTATCAATATTCAAGTCTCACTTTACAATATTCTAATAGTATTTAATACATTTTTGTACTAATGTTTAATTAGACTGCAAATAGTAACTTCTCGTTCGCCCTTAATTATGTTCAAATTCAGTACTACACTAAAATACATATTTCAAAGTGGGACTAGAATTTGTATTCGGATAATTAAAATATTCGATTACCCGATGAATATTCGAAATTAACATTGGATTATTTCAAATAATCAAAATTAAAAAAAATTGAACTCTAATACTGGTTAAATCCTATTGCATTTAAATTAAATGGATATTGTCTAACAGTTAATAAATAAAAAATAAACAATAAACAAGCGGATAATGCATTTAAAAAGGATCTAAAAACTGTGCCTATTCGGAGTCAACTTAATTAATTCCCTAGTAAAATTATACACTAGCTAAAGACAGTTATGTATTAAAAGTTCTACGAAATGATGAAGTGAAAAGCTAAAAATTTCACACAACTATAGAATCATAATTAAAAAATTATTCGAAAGGAACACGGAGTTTCATACTTATAAATTGAAGCAGTAACGAAGTTTAAAAGTACTTCTCTGAAATTTTCATCCGTCCTCCAACTTAAATAAATTACATGTAGAATTACAAAAACATGGCGTGTGTGTAAAATAAAGAGGAAAAAATAGAATTGTCATTATTTTTTGTTAAACTTAAGGTAGAGGATAATAATAAAGGAGCGTACAAATTGACAAACCACTCCAATCAATCATCAAATTTGAACCACCGAGCGTAAAACTTAAAATTCAGACGAGAAGCTTTTTCCACCGAACAACAAGATGTGTCAACCACCCTTCGTTTCAGTGTCAACGAATACAGAAAACCAATGAAATCCAGTGAGTTAATTATAAAGGCTGTCAATGTTAATAAAAAACTGAAATAAAAAATGTTTCTTACTTGAGAAAGTAACGTCAAATACTAACACAACCTTGACATAAAACATCACTCAATAACGTAAGCTAGGCTCATCCTTTAAAAAGTCAAAATAGAACATGAAAGAATTAAAAAAATAAAAGCACTAATAGACCAAATGAGAACTATGTTAAACCAACTATTATCTTTAGTGTCAATAACTGAGTCCTATTTTGACTTATTATCGGACCACTTGCCTATGATAGTCAAGTAGGCACTAACATCACTATTAGAGAAAAACACCGTTCTTTAGTATAAATATAAGAATTTGTAACGGAAATAAATCAATAGAACTTATAAATAAAATAATACAGAATGTTGCTTGCAACTCGGAATGTCCCAGACAAAAAATTAAACAGTTCAAAAATACTTTAAAAATCTAACACGAACTTTTGGTTTAGCAAACTCGATCTAGAAACCAATTAAGAAACTTAATCAGCCTCATCAACATGTCTCCCCGTACGTATCAAGGGCAATATACGGGCTAAAAGTGATGATGAGAAGCGATGGCTTCACATTTGTTGCAGATTTTCATTGGATACGTGAAGATGAATGCGGATTTTGCAAATATCATCATACAACTGAGAAAATTCACCTTATAGTAGATACAATCAGCAAATATTTAGAACAAGAAAGATGCTCCTCCACGGTATTCTTAGATTTGACTCGGCCATTTGACAAGGTGCGACATTGGAATGTTTTAGAAAATCAAAAAATATTTACCATCTGTTATCCATCTTTTCCTTCAATTTTACTTTACAAAGAAATATTTCCAAGAGAAACATGATGAGGCCATTAAGCTCCTGTATCAAATACATTCTGGAGTCCTCTAGGGTAGTTTTCTAATACCCAAACTATATTTCATATACATCAGACTTACAAACTATGTTAGCAACATTTGGTAATGACGCAGCTATTACATCAAAACCCAGCTGTGTCATCCCAACTCCTTCAAAAGTACAGAGAAATTTTATATTACAATATGATTTTTTAGCCATTCTTGTGTTTTAGGTTAAAGGAAGGTTTGAGGTTTTGTCTACAAACATTGAAATCAAAATCAATGGCGTCTACGAGAACTGTTTATCCGACGGACCAACGGGTCTTCATGGTCAAGGCCTTCTACCAAAATGGCAAATCGGCTACAGCGGCACTGAGAAGTTTCGCACCCAATTTGGAAGGCATGTACATTGACCATGGTCACCATCAAAAGGTAAAAATTAATTTTTTAAAAAATCACTAATATTTATTTTTTTATTTTTACTATGTTAAATTAGAACAGTCAAAAATTTTGAAAGATTAGGCATTGTACTAGACGACAAGGAGGGGATGACAGGTCGTCCGGTCGCTGTGACCACCCTAAGGCTGTGGAGGAAGCGAGAACCCTATTCCAAGAAGAGCTCACTACGTCGTCCAAAAGGACAGCACAGACTATTGCAATGAGTCAATCGAGTGTCCCCAATATGCTACACCAGAATCTGAATGTATTTCCATACAAAATTCAGATTCAACAGCCGGTTGCCACGTTCATCATTGCGGGGAGGTGTGACTTTGCAAATGAAGTTTTAATAGCATTTGACAAGAAGCAGATTGACAATAAGCTCAAAGGCTATGTCAATAAGCAAAATGAGCGCTATTGGGGCTCAGAAAACCCTCATTTGAGCATTGTACGCTCCTTGCATTCCCAAAAGGTCTGCATTTGAAATCTGTTACCACAAAATCTTCGGGCCATTCTTTCTCACAAGATAAGTGAATAAGTCCGTTTACCGGAAAGAGGTGCTCGAAAAAGAAGATCAATCAGTGCTGGTTCCAACAAAATGGCGCCATAGCTCAGAGAACTGAGGGCTACTTTGCTCTTTTGGCTAAAACGTTTGGTATAGACTGATTGCCCTAGATGCACCCCAAAAAGCAAGAGGGGGTATCGAATAGCCCGCCTCTTTACCCGACCTCAGCCTTTGTGACTTCGTTTTACGGGGTTATTTAACGGACAGAGTGTATGTTCCGAAACCGAACAACATCGTAGAACTCAAGAATCGAATCTTCGAAGAGATGTTAGCCATTCCAGATGACATGCGAAATCGCGCAATTTTGTCATTTCAGTCTCGCCTCCGTCACGTGATTAAATCTGACGGAAAGCACTTTGAAAATATTATGCATTGAACCGCATACTTTCTCCTTCAAAACAATGAAAGAATAAAGTTTTTATCATTCATACTTTTCCAATGCTGAATTTTTTAAATTTAGACCTATATATCATTCACGCAGTACTTAATTACATACCTAATGTAAGTGGTTCAAAATCGTTCTTTGTAACTTTCACACTAAAAAGGAGAACTTGTCTACCAGTAAATAGCCAACAAATACCACAACCTAATACAGACAAATATTTTAGACTACACTTTCGTTAGAAAGAAGATTGATAAGAAACAGTACTAGTTTACAATTTTGCAACATGTACTTATTACTACTCAGAAATTCACAGTTATCAATAGCTCTTTTTTAAAAGATCATTATCAAGTGTGGCCTTATCGAATTTAATTTTGGAGAACAGTCTACAAGCATTAACATCCTAAAGAAATTTCAGTCTAAGAACTTTAGGCATCAGCGATCTCTGGATAAACCCCGTTAGTGAAACAATACAATATATAAAGGATTAGCGAGCACCAAAACCAACTCGCTAAACGTTCATCCAATGCTAGCAGCAACTCATGATGACTCAAAAGGTTTAAACCTTCTGGTTTACTTCATCGATTTGAACACTAAGAATGTAATTTAAGTTTGTGTATTATATCATCCCACATGTTGTAGTTACATTATGTGTATAAGTTAAAGCTCATTTTTTGTTTAAAGAAATAGTCGATGGATTACTTCTGGAATGTTATTTATATATGCAAGTAATCATAAAATGTATTAAATATCTCTAAACATATTTTTTCAAAATGTAAATTAATAATAGAAAATTAGCTCAACGTCAAAAAACATCAATTACAAAAAGAAACAAAATTTAGTAATGTGATTATATACCATCAAAATAAATTATAGTAGGATATGCACCAGAAATTATGCAACGGCCTTATAAAGAGAAACGGCGGCACTGAAAACTGGGCAAAGTTCACATGCACAGTAACATATCTCTTTACTCCCGCCCCGACTTTAAATGGATAACTTTTCAAAGTCATCCTGCAGCAGCCCTCTCGTTTCAAGATGACAAGTTTTATCCATAAACACCGGCTGAAATTTAGAAGGGAGTTCTTGAGAACATAATCTTTGGTGAAATGATGTAGCACTCACACTCGCGTTTTCTTTGCGTATTTCAAGATTTATCTTACTTATCAAGAGACAGTAAAATAAAAATATAGGCAACCAAGAAATGTATTCAATAAGTGTAATTATTTACAATAATTCCAGCTTTTGCTACTCTAAAAAATTAGTCTTAAATTTAGTGTTACTTCAGAATGCAAAAGACTTAAATGTATAGTACAAATAAAACTTATTGAAGGATATATTAATGTATCAAACATTCATGTTCAAAGTGTTAAGATGCAAAAAGTGCTCATATATGTATATGACAAAAGTTACTAATACTTCAAAAATTTTAACTTAAAAAAATAAAGCGAAGAATCTATAAAGCAAAAATATTCATCCTTTGAAAAAGTCAACGGGAAGATTTCCCACATTTGGTAAATGATCCCTGTATCTATTTGCTTTGATTGAGCTTTATACATTATTTTTCTCATCATTGCTGTATTTCCTCGAGGTTATTCTGAAGCAAACAGGTACTTCAAATGAGTTGCCACGTTTTGCTGTGATGGCCATATATAATCAGTGAAAATTGCCGTAGTTCTGTTATTAATGATGGGTAAGTCCACAATTAAAAATAATGAAATGAGATGTAAAACGCTACCTTGTGGCACTCCAGCTTTTTCATTTAAAGATATATTATTTCTAAGCATAATTTGAAGAAGATGTAGAGGGTATGTGGTTAGATTTTTATTATTTTGTAAAGTTTTATGCTAGACCTTATCGAATAACGATGACATCCAAGAAGCTGACGGAACAGCAACTCTTGTCCTCGAATGTGGCGTTTTTGACATTGAATAATTTATTTCTGTAGTAAAATAGTGTCTTCTGAATCGGAATTAAAAATCAGAAACCAGGACGTCTTCATTTATTGTTTTTATTAAACTCTTTAGAAAATTTTTTTCAAATAATTTTGCCAGCGTGGCCCAGTAGTAGAGGCGCAGGCTGCGATGCGGACAGACCCGGGTTATATTCCCGAGTTCACTCATGCCTGGCGGATGGCCTACTCAGTTACTCAAAATAACCGAGTACTACGTTCACTCGAAGGAGTAATAATGGCGGACGTCTAAAGCGCGGTGCTTGCCACATCGCCCCGTATCAGAGATAGTGCGCGACGACCGGGCAGAAAGAGCGAATATATGAGAACCTTAACTTCTTAGTTCACAGGCGGGCCCTTATTATACCATTATAATTTGAGTTTAGCTTATTGTCTTATAAGGTGAAACCTCTGCCTGATTTTCTTGGTTTGTAGGTTGGTGTAACATATGAGACAGACTTTTCATTGGGTTTAATGTTATAATTGCAGTTAAATATGAAGGAAATAATTTTCTTAAGCTTCAACGGGTAATGAGATCGAACCCAAGAACTTTGTTTGAGTGTAACTTTTTTGTTTATGTTTGTTTCAACTTTGCTTGAGGTAAATGGCCTTCTAGGTAGTGATAGTCGATAGGGCAACTGGAGAAAATTGTCTGTTTCCTCATCTTAGGTGTCGAAAAACTATAATTGGAACAGTATTTCCGGATATTAAGGAATAATTTCTGCTTTCTCTATATCTCTTCTTACTTAAAGGCGGTGCGCCTCTTTGAATGGCAGAATTGATCTCCTTAGATGACATAATTAGTAGTCAGTATCTAATAATGGTTTTAAGGTAGTTTTAAAAATATTTATTTTAAGTTTGTAAATTAAGCTTCTTTTCTGAAGTTTCGAAAACGCTTCCATTGCGTTTTTGACGTCATCTGGCGTCTTAATTAAATTTTTCAAGTTTAGATTACTATTTATAGTATTTCTGAAGATACTCCAGTTTGTTATATATATATATATATATATATATATTATAAATACAAGAACTACACTAACAATATAGGTGTAACTTTAAAATAAAAAAATCATAACGAAAGATAACGGGAAGATTGTTTAGTAGCAAGTTTTAAAATAAAACTTTTACAGGGGACTACTCACACACTCTACTTTCTACCAGGTGACTTAATAATTTATCTCAAATATGGACACGACGATGCAGATATTCGTAAATACTAGAAATATCATTGCGGTTAGAAACATTGTTCATATGCATAAGTAAAATTGTGCAATAGCTCATTCGGACATATTTCATACTGATTAGAACTTTAAAAATAAATATAAATATGTAGTTACATAACACCTTTGTTAGAAAAGTTTTAGGATTGATTTTTTAATTCTTTAATTGTAATAATCAAACACAAGAAATGACTGTTCTGAATAAATAAAGCCCTGGAAGTGTTTCCATGTATATTCACTAAGCAGCAGAGCTGCACTTAGCAATTTTCAGTATTTATTGCTTTTGTAACTTATGTTAACTTCTAGCTTCAGCTGTTGAGAACTGCTTAGTGTTTAGATTAAAAAGATGTTTCTTTAATTTTAACGTTTAAATATCATCGCGCAAAATATGCTGCTCAATAACTTTGTGAGAGTTGTATCTGAAGTTTATAAAGAAGTCGGTCTTGATTACACTCATCAGATATGATATAATCAGTTTTGTCTATGATTATTTAATTACCTTAGGCTTACTTGTATCTTAATATTTTTATAAAACCTCCATGTGATATTTCAGATAGATGGAACAACATACCTGTGTGCCATACACAAGTAAACCATTGAAATGCATTCTAATATATTTTAAAAGTTTCATCTCTGTTGTTCCACTGCAGAAGCAAGTGGCATTGTCTTACAACGAGGTTTGGAGCAGCGTTTCTATGTCACCATCCAACGGCTCGCAAATAAGTATAGAAGAGGCAGCGCATTACCTGCATAAATCTTCCGATTTTATGCGAAATTAAATAAAACCATACCGGGAATCGAATGCTTTGGATGAATTATCCAGTCAAGGATAGAGACAATCAACAATTATTTACAAAATCTAAACTTTACACTTTACCAAGCTTTCTTAAAACTTCCCAAAAAGGATGTTAAAGTAAGGCCCATAACAATTATATGGTGTTTAGAATCCCACAACATTACATGGCACGTCCACGTAGCCGTAACTTACTAAAAAGCACATAAAAAATAGAGAAAATTTAGAGACAAATTATTTTACTAAAGAGATGTTTTTGAGGCTTGGTCTCCTCTGAAGCAGTCTTGGTCTATACGTGGGAAGAAAATATTTCACCAGTGTATTAAACACCCCTTAAGCTGTATGTTAGAGGCTGTTTCAGTGGATGGGAATTTGAAATAATACACCTCTTTACAAAGACGTTAAACACAGACTATATGGTTAAAATGTATAAAAGGGAATTAAAGGGAATTAATCGAAAATAGTATAAAGTCGATAACTGTGCACAACATAAGTAAATAATATAAGAGCTCAAATAGGCGTATTTACAAAAAATAAAATATTTATGCAAAATCAGACCAAACACTACCATAATATTTTTATACGCTAAGTGATTGATAAGTAAATCTCTTCGTATGCACTCATAAATACATTTTTAAGTAGTTTAACAAATTATTTGCACATTAATACTGGGCGATAGTGCTGTAATGGTAAAAGATTATATTTAAATAAACTCTGCAATTTATTATCGCGTACGACCAAGAAGACATACCCAAACTAAAACTGTAAATTAATTACAGATTGCTAAATCGGCAGTACCAAGTGTTTTGAGGCAGTTTAAAAGAAGGTTATCAATAGAAAAAGCGAGATAGCGCTACAACCTATGGAACGCTGTTAAAAAAGAAATGAAATTGTAGTTAACACGTTTAAAGAAGCCCACAATTTTCTTTTTGCCAAGATATCATCTTGTGTTCGAAAAGTAAATACACTACATTTGTGGTTTAGATTGTCTCCAACCACAGTAAAAATCAAATGCGACAACTACAAACTACATTTGTAAACATCTACTAGCGCAGAAGCTTTACATAAATACAGGTAATAAATAATAGAAATTTCAAAGAAAAATAATTTAAATATCCAAGGAAGTATATGTTATGGCAGAAAAATTGTTTATGTAGGCTCAAAAATCAAAATGTAACAAGTTTTTTCGGGTCTTTCGCCTTTTATAAGACAACATCGAATTATTGCGGTTTTTTGCTTAAATTTATGATAAATTTGCGATAGTACAAAAAAAACCAAATCAAAGTATTATCAAAACCTCCAAATTATGCATAGTAGTGCGGTGGAAACTTATTGGGGATTAATGGAAATAAGTTGAAGAGCACTAAGCAAGCATACCAAGTAAAACGAATTATCAGCACTAAATAAAATTACTTAACAGACTGTACAAAATTGATGAGCTGTATTAATAGATTCGTGCAAATTTATCAGTTTTGATAACTAAATAACTAAAAATACTGTCGTTTCTATTATTTTTATTTTTCTTTGCGTTAAATGTTTTAAGTTCATTTCTAGTTAGTTCACTAACAACGAATTTATTACAACTATAGTTTTTTTTTGTTTTAGTAGTACACATGGGATTAAACGACTTAAATGCCAATTAAGATGACCGACATGTTTGCGAGTAGTGCGAGTAATGAAGTAAATGACATGACAAAACAACGAGCCTAGCTTCCGAATTAGTCTGCAGTCTTAAGAAACAATGCGCTTTGTACGTACAGCTCATTTTTACTTTTACTTGTGTTCGCTTACGCATCCCTCCCGGTAAAACCGCAGGCTATTAAAATGCCCTTATCCGGCCAATTACGGCCATTAGCCACCTTTCCGCAGAGTCGCTTTAAACTGCCTACAAAAATGCCACAAAAACGCGGCTCTGAGCGTCTCCGCAATTTTTGCCAACCTTTGCAATTTAAATTATGCCGGCAGCGGGGCAAACAGCAATGGAAAGGGTTTTCCGGCTTTTCAACAAACGGGAATTAAATTGCGCCCATTATACGGTTTCCGCCATTTATTCCGGCCAAATTAAAAGCAAACATTTGACTTATTCCTACAGAGCGACTAGGACGACCTAGCGCTCACAACCCCGAATTGGTGTAGGCCCACTTAGAATATAAACTGGCGATCATGGTCTTATCATTTTATCGCAGCCGGTAGTAAGCGGTGCTAAGCTTTAACAGCTTGACAAATGCACAGTATCTTTGTCAAGTGCATCCGCTGTGAAATTTCCTTTTGCACGAATAATTCTTCATTGAATTTCTTATTCATCATATAAACATATGTGGTCTGCAAGAACTAAATCTGTTCACAAAATTAATATTAGCTGTGCACTCCAAAAGTCGCTATACTGGCCCGCAGAAACCCTCATTAATTAAATTCTATTTTGCTTTCCAAATTTAATAAATGTAATTAGAAGGATTAAAATGTCCCAAATCTAAAATTAATATGCATCCATCTATCAGGCACCCGCTAGTTTCTTAAGTTTTTAACTAATTAATTTTACTGCATCTGAAATTTACAATATTCCGCTTCATCAGCTTAATTAAATTTAGTATTCCGACTCGCCGGATTAAATTGTTTTAACCGCCTGACTTCGCCCGCGTTCCCTATTAGTTTATTGGTTACCTGACTGGAATAATTTCTGGAACATCAGGAATTTCACGCTTTAGCTATTATTTTCTTCTTTCATTTGCACTAATACAATATACCATATTTAAATTCACTGCTTTAAGGTTTATTTAAAACATATTATAAACGTTAAATATTTACAATAGCAAACATATTTTTTAAATGGACACTGGTGTTTAAATTACGCTACTGAGAATATTTAATTAGCTGGCGAATACTTTTATTTAAAAAAAACTTCATTAAGACTTTTCTGCAATTATATTTTACAGTTATTAACCAATAATGGTCTCAAAACATATCCAAAATGTCAAAAAGAAAGTTAAGACCACACACCACACAAAGGTTAACCAAAAGAACTCATGGAAAACATAGGGTCTAAAACCCAAAGTGGTGTATTGAACATACTGTAAGGTGACTAAATCCATGATAATATATGTAGATTTGATATGAGCAAAGATGACGCAAAAAATCGCTATAACCGTACTAAGCAAAATACAAAGGCTTGTTTGCCTGTAAATACTAGTTACTGTAAAAACAACATCAACAACGTCAATGGAGATACTGCTAGACTTCTCTCCTCTCCATTTCGAAATCATAGAAGAAATAGAAGTAGCTCTTTATAGGCTGTGAAAGTAAAACATTTAAAAATTGGACATATGGGTGGAGATGTACTAGATATGAGAACAGACCATGTGACGCAAACATTCGCATTTAACATAAATTGAGAGGTTAATATTATGGATTGAAATGAATGTACAAACCATATAAGCAACAAGAACGGACCTAAAAAAATTATTTGCTATACAGATAAATCAAAGACCAAGTTTAGAACGGGACAGGGATATATTGCACTTAAGCTTTTCACAACAAAAATATACATCAGAGGTATTTGGTATACTGCAGTAGCGCACTCCAAAATAATTTGAGGGCCTATCGAAATAAGCAAATCTATATATTTATAAAGAATCAGACATCTCTTAAGGCATTAGAAAATCAGATGGTAACATTCAGACTGACAAGGCAATGCCGTAAAAGACTCAGTGCTCTGGCAGATTACAAACAGTTAATTTTATTATGAGTAACAGGGCACTGTGAAATTACAGGCAACGAGAAACCGGATCAGCTAGGAGAAGACGGGCCATAAACTGCATATATAGGCCCCACACCTGCTCTGAGAATACCTAATGGTACAATGCAAAGCTAGGCGAGATAATGGATTAGGAAACAACATAAAAATACTGAAAAAATGTACCAGGAGAAAGACATGGAAAAACTTTTAAAAAGACCATCACGTAAAAGAACTAAAGAACTGTTAGTACAAATCAGGAATCAGTTACAAAGTATATTACAGGTCTCCTCACAGAACATTGTATTCTTAGAGTCCACCTTTATAAAATATAGGCAAGCTACTTATGAAAAACCAATAGTGAATCGAGAAGAATACAGCAACTATCTAGTACGGAACTTGTACAGACTGGTAGAAGGAGCAACGATACTGGAAAAGTCCTTTAAAGAAATGAGAGAAGTACAATAAGTTAATTAGGCTGCAGTGCTACCGAAGAAAGAGGTCAAATAATTAGTAGAAAAAATATTTAAAAATGCATCTCATCATTAATATTTTCGTGTGAATACTATTCAATCTGTCTCAGATTCTTGAGTACAATCACTTTTAAGCGAGACTACAAAGAAACTAATCCTTTTTACGATTACAAACAATAGACTGAAATGTTGACAGCGATGAGGCATAAACCAATTTTGGAGACGCGAACAATGCAAGTGACCATTTTAAAATCAATTTCACAAAATCGTTTACATCGAGAAGTACCAAGTAATCAATCATTAATCAAAACACTTTTTCGTTGCCCGAAAAATAGTTCTTTTAAATCTGTTACGCTCTTTTAAGATTGCACTCAAAATTGAAAAAAGATATCTTACAAAGCGATAGTAAACTAAAAATTAAATAGGGTTAGAGAATCAAAAACCACTGATAAATAGATACATCACTTTATTTGTAAAATATATATGATTCATATAGCAAAAGTACGGTCAGTTTTTTTGAACATAACTGGTGCCCTCTAGAACATTTTTCTACCTTTAGAGTCGCACAATCAGAATAATTTAAGGTATTTGCCATATCAGTACCAAACCTACATAACTATTCATTTAACGTCTATTATTTCTTGTATTTTTTCAAAGTGACACCATTTATAGTAAAATAAGTGCAATCATTATGGTAGTTGCTTATACTACTCACTAGGAAAACTTCAAAAATATATATCATTATCCTAAATCAAACTACGACTGTGTCACACCCGCCAAAATAGCTAATTACTGTTATCGTGCTGTTTAAACTCGACTTATATACAGAAAGAACAAGAAAATTTTTATAAAGCACACACCCAAACTGACCATTTCATGTTTAGATAATTAAGCAGACGTCCAAGGCCTTAGACGCAAGTAGTCATTTTCTCATTTATTGCTAAAAACTTTATTGATGGTTACTTTTACAAGTTTCACCCATAGTAAGCCCGCTTAATTAATTCGCTCATTTGTCATTTTGTTATTAATCTCCGATTTTTATCCACTCTCGGCCCGCGTATTTCACGTACTCACGTTTCGGTCTCAACCGAAATTGAGCGCAAAAAATTGCACTTTAAAAATATTTCCCAACCCTGTTCATTGAGGCAATACCTTTTTATAAATAAATAACCATCGTTGAACCAAAACTTCATTCGAGGGGCACTGGTGTAGCTAACCGCTACCTTCACGCTGTCTAGTTAAATATTCTCTTCGACCATCCTTGGCGAAGCGAGATCGGAGCAGGAGCAAAGTGTAAACGGCAGTTTGAACACTTTATTTAAAAAACATTTCGGAATATTTGATTGGAGCGAGAGTGAAACGAATCAAAGCACCAGTGCCGATTGGCTTAACATGTAACGGGTGTTTTTTATAGAGGTATAAAACTTTAAGTTGGCAACACTTTTTTAACTGGCGGCTATTTTGTCAGCTGTCAAGTGATTTCTGTTTAGTTTGGTTTGGCATTTCAACATGAATAGACTGACGCCTGAACAACGCTTCCAAATTGTGCAAATTTATTTTGAAAATCATTCTGTTCGAAATACGTATCGCGCACTACGTCCATTTTACGGTCAACATAATCGTCCATCAGAGCAATTAATTCGAATAACTATGGAACGTTTTCGCACCACGTTTACTTTAAATGATAATAAGCATCCACAGAGACGTCTTACAGTGCGTACAGAAGAAGTTATTGCTGCTGTAGAGCGTAGCGTAGAGGAAGACCCGAATCAGTCTATCCGCCATCGTGCACAGGAATTGGATATGTGTCCATCCACTTTATGGAAGATTTTGCGGAAAGATCTTGGTTTGCGTGCTTACAAAATCCAACTCGTGCAAGAATTGAAGCCACACGATCACCTAGCAAGGCGTAGATTCGGTGAATGGGCCCAAAACTAAATTGCCGTTGATCCCGATTTTCATAAGCGAATTTTGTTTAGCGATGAAGCTCACTTTTGTTTGAATGGATACGTCCATAAACAAAATTTGGAGTGATGGTAATCCTCAAGTGTATGTTGAGACACCGTTACATCCAGAAAAACTGACTGTTTGGTGTGCTTTATGGGCTGGTGGAATCATTGGTCCGTACTTCTTTAAAAACCATGCTGACTTTTTCGTTCATCAATTGAACAACCATGATGTGCAGGAGCTGTGGTTTCAACAAGACGGCGCAACATGTCACACAGCTCGCGCCACAATTGATTTATTGAAGGAAACGTTTGGTAACCGCATAGTTTCACGTTTCGGACCCGTGAATTGGCCTCCAAGATCGTGCGATTTAACGCCGCTAGACTATTTTCTGTGGGGATATGTGAAGTCGCTAGTCTACGCCGATAAGCCCGAAACGATAGTCCACTTGGAGGACAACATTCGCCGCGTTATTGCCGATATACGGCCATAAATGTTGGAAAAAGTCATCGAAAATTGGACCTTCAGATTAGACTACGTCCGAGCCAGCCAGCCGTGGCGGTCATATGCCAGAAGTCATATTTAAATTGTAATGTCAGAAGATTATCTTTCGAATAAAGTAAATTTCATGTCAATTTAAAATATTCATCTTTGTTTTATTCCATTTCAAAGTTCTATACCTCTATAAAAAACAGTCTTTACTTATCATTTTTTATAGAGTTTATGTATGCCATTGAAAATTTGAAACGAAGATATTCATTCCATCAAAGGATGTTCGTCGTTATTTTTAAAATAATAAAAGGGTGTTTGAAAAACGATGATGCTCAAATTGATAAAAGTGCGATAAATACCACAGGCTAATTAATTTAGTGGCAGAGTTAGTCTTTCAAACTGTTAGATAATGCCTTTCTATTTTGCATACATTTGCGGGCAACTACAAACCTATTATTTTAATTTAAATTACCCTAAACTATTTTTTACTATGCGTAAAAGTAAATTATGACCCTATATTCCAAACAATTATACACATACATTTTCTACTACATTTAAATGGAAAGCAAACAAAGACAGCTAATATGAAATGTGGCATCGATGAGCTATGAGCGTACGTTTGTTTGCCTATTTTCAGAATCGTTTTGCATATCTTACTTTCGTAAAGTTACCGCACCGACTTATCCCACTGTTATCATTTATAAATAAATTGTTCCACGTTCCGAACTTACAAAAGTTTTAGGAAAATCGAGTGAAAAATTGTCAGCCTAGTAAGCCAGAAATACCCTTTTACGGGCAATCCCTCGTATATAACTCATAAGAAACTTTTAAAACCTTTTAAGTGCAAAAATGTTAAGTTTAAGTGTCACTATAAATTCGTAGACATTAAAACTACGCATTGGGGCATAAATATCAATAAAACCAGAAAAAGCTAGTAAAAAAGGTCCACTTTAGTCATAATGTAATATGCGCAAGCCAAGATAATAGAAATACTCAATAATAATATTAACACAACAAAAATAAATAGAACATAAAATATTTCATACTCTTGTTTTGGTTTAAAAGTGTAAAGTCGTGTTATTTTGTTCCGTTATCTGTCAAACCAAAAGAAGTGAGAGGTATGTGATCTGAGGTCATTTATATATATGGCAAGTAAATTTACTCTTTGAAATGCACCAAATCCAAGAGAATGCCGCTAGTCACTCTGGAAACTTCAGCAATTCTCTTAACTTTATCAGCATAAAAATTTTATCGTGTAATAGACGTAATCTCAATATTGAAGTTTGCAACAAAATTATACAGCACCTCAAGATCAACACAACAATGAAAAATGTTTTCGTTACAGCACAACTGACAAAATCCAGTTTTCACACGATTGTAACCGTCACCACCACAAGATTGCCAGCAACAAATACGGGAAAAACTGAAGTTAAAACTGTCCCCTTATCGCACACTACATCACAGCTTTAGACATTTTGATAAAATTATGAAACACATATAAGGAAACAGAACTGCATGTATCAATTAATTAAGAGAACAAAATAAAAGCCCAAACCGCTCTAACGACTATAAACAAATTACTGAATTATTAAAACAAAAGGCCACGAGGTCGTTAATATCATGAATGTAATAAATAGAGAAACAAAAGATAAGAAAAACTTATTTTACCTTATCAAAGACAACAACGGTCAAAAACAGACTCATAAATAGTAACAATATGTTAAAGTAATACTAAACCATTCCATATTGACCTTTAAATATTCGATCAGAGATATGCTAATCAATCCCAAAATTTCCAGCTTACATATACATTTTAAAAACACAACAATATATACTCACACTCGATAGTACAACAGACGAATGTCCTAACAGTTTTTTGTTATAGTTATTTTGGCGATGCAATCAACTGTTCAAACCCAACAACAGACCATAAATGAAATCAAAGGAAAAAATTATATTTGGAAAGGTACAAATATTTAAAATTGCGTTATGGGACGCCGTTAGTCTATCTAATTACAGACAAGTAATCAAAATATTTCACAATAAAATAGATACAATGCTCATCTCAGAAACCCACTTCCACAAAAGTTTTTCGAAATACCAAACTTTCACATTTATACGACTAATCCTGTCGCCAGAGAGGACTCTGGCATCCTAATGCAAATTAAATATTACCAATTGCCAATTTTAAAGACCACTTCTTGCAAGCCCCCAGCATTATGACAGAGAGCTAGCAGGTATCATTGGTAATCTCAGCTGCTTGCTGTACTCAAAGCTTTCCCACAACTAAATCGGGCTTCGTTAGTTATTTCTATTTTCTAGGTACAATATTTAGGGCAAAAGCCAACTGCAACGCAAAACGCATAATGTGGGGCTCATAGCTTTCCCCACTTACTAGAGGAAAATTTTTATATAATTTTCTGCAAGAAGCTCAGCTCGGCTACTTGTCGACATACGAATCTACCTACTGATCCGAATTTACTCAACTTATTCGTAACGAGGGATCTCATATCTTACAATTAAATCCTGTTGGGACTTACACATAAACTACTCATCTGTCATAATTACATCGAACAGCTTCATTATTGTAAGAGACCTTTCCATTAAATTATTTAATAAAAATACCGATTGAAGCTACTACAGATTATTAATAAATATTCAATAAAGATTGTTAGATCCTATTAAAAACAATAGAGGGTTTAGAAAAATCAATTCGGGAATTTGCTTGGAAAGCTACTTCAGATATTCTAAACACATTAAAAAAAAGAACAATGACCAACGGTAATAAGACAAAATTGACGAAAAGTCTAGACAATACGCAATCTCAACATAAGTAAAATAATAATCAAAAGCCCAAAGAACGAATTATTTCAAGGCTAGCTTGCAAAACTAGATACTACAGCAGACTCACACAAACCACATGCTGTGAAAAGTAACCAAAAACATCAAACAGGTGAACCAACCCACTTCTTCTATTCAAAAATAAAATGGATTTTGCGCAAGATCAGACCGACGAAAGCTAAAGTTTTCGCTGCTTACCCTGAAATAACTGTTACCACCGACATTAATCTTGAATAGATGAAACCTAAGATGCGCTGTTCCATATGGCACCAGTCCCTGAATTATTCACAGTTAGAGAAATTAAGAAAATGATCAAATACAAATTAAATCCAAAAAAAGCTCCAGACTTTGACTCTATTCCCGGTCAACTGATCAAAGAACTTCCCCGTGAGGGTCTGGTAATAACAACAATATCCAACCCACTAGGTTTTCACAATTGGTTCTAATATAAAAAGTTCCCTCCTACATGTCTATCACCACAATTAGGCTAATTATTAGAAGGGTTTCGGATTTAGAAAAGGGCACTCAACGTTAGAATTGATGCACAGGATAGTAGACACCACCAATCCAACCTTTAGACCAAAACAGTGTGGTACAATAGAATTCTATTTAACTTAAAATAATTCATACCTCTTTATTATCCTTAATCATTTCTGGAAGAAAGGTACTTTCATGTTAAATATAGATAAGAAATAACAGACTTAGGTACTATTAAATTAGACGTTGTCCTAGGGAATAATCTACGCCCAATGAGTTATCTGCTATCACAGTATTTCCATACAAACATGTATTCTGCTATTGAAACTTTTGCAGACGATAAGGTAGTGTTTGCGAATTTGGTAAAAGTTGCTAATTTACAAATCTACTTTCAAACTCATTTGGACATAAGATCGTTAACTTCGGGACACAGCAGCAAATGTAACTATTTAAATAATTAAAAGGTTCCAAAGTAAAGTGTACGTACTATAAAATAAATTGTTATAAATAATTGAAATTCAAAAGAAAGAGGGTAAACTGATTGTTACAAAAACAAAGGTAAAAAAGACGAAACAGAAAACAAAAAAATA
This sequence comes from Sinelater perroti, assembly GCA_036346155.1. NCBI lineage: Eukaryota > Metazoa > Arthropoda > Insecta > Coleoptera > Elateridae > Sinelater > Sinelater perroti. Next base: position 18,140,707 of record JARFIY010000046.1, read on the forward strand.
GATAAATGTAAATAAGGAATAGAACAGCGTCTATAAAAGTAGCCAATTTAATATACAGAAAATAACATCATATTAAGAACAAGACGAATAAAGTCAGTAATATACAACACAAGTAGCTAAACAATGAAACAAAAAAATATAAACCGAATAACAATTATCGAAGAAAAATAGTTAGAAAGTGTATTAATATAAAACAAAATGTAGCAGATATTTGAAAATATAAGTAAAGAAAGCTAAGGAACACTACATAGTATTTTTTAATAATTAACTCACTATTTAAAAAATACTATTTCTATTGCTAGTCTCACATTGATAAAAATAAATACACTGAGCAAAGAACGTGGTTTAGTTTAAGCAAATTAATAATAAAAGCATAAAAATCAAAATCAATAATTTGAATCAAAAATAAGGAACCGAATATATTTTTTTTATATATAAAATCAGTTCAGCATTCATTTATGCTATACATGATTGCGTTACATGTTTATAATTATTGACTTTTAGTAGCATGCAGAGGATAATTGATTTCCTCATAAATTAAATAGTTTTAAAGATAGAAACACAACAAATAGGTAATTAGTTCATGTCCACCAGATCCTGCGGTAGTTGCCTTTTTAGTCTATTATTTTTAAAGAACGTTGCACACTGTTTATGTATAAATTCAGCTATAGTTGGCAATTTTAGTTCTCTATGAAGTTGTTCGTTACGCACAAACCATGGGGCGTTCACAGCGATGCGGATGATTTTGTTTTGGACTACTTGGATTTTTCTCAGGTGCGTTTTTGAGGCGTTACTCCATACTGGACACGCGTACGTTAGAATCGGCCTTAGTATTGATTTGTATATCAGCAAATGTGCACTCGGTTTTTAGATGCGACTTCCTATTTATAAGTGGGTACAAGATTGCTTGTCTGACATAGCATTCGTTAAGTTTTTTATTTATGTGATAACCCCATCCGAGGCGGGTGTCTAGGTAGACTCCTAGGTATTTGATTGCAGAGTCTCTGGCATTCCACTCTATTACAGTTTGTCCTATGTGCACATTTGGAAGATTTTTGATTTGCTTTAGGCTGAATACTTTAACTGGCATCTTTTACATTGTGGGATATCTTTAGCTTTTGTTCTAGGTTCAACTTCTATAATGCTATATTGGATTTTTGTTAATTTAAGAATATCTTTGGCAGTATCGGTGTTTCCACGGCACACAGTGGAATTGGCTTTTTATCTTGCTATTTTAATCACTGGATATTTTAGGGCTTGCAGCTCTTCTCGCACTTCTTCCTCCGTAATAGATACCGGAATATTTCGAATGATAACTGACAAATTATTAATTTCTGGGTCTTTAAATGTATGGTAACTTAATTTATTTTCATTATAAAATTTTGTCATTTTTCTGTAGTCTTCAATAGTTCTTAGATTGATTCGTATTTTATTTCCTTTTTGTATGGTCTCAAATTCTCCCGTGGTTTGTTCTTTAAGATCTTTTACTATTTCTTGGTATTTCAGTGATGAGGCATAATGCAAGAATATGGGTGGAATTTTGATATTATTATCTTTTGTTAAGCTAGAATTTATATCGTCAGATGGTCCACCTGTGTCCACCTGGGCAATTGCCGCTGCATGTTTTCCTTGATATATTATGTTTTGTGCTGTTCGTACTTTATCACTTGGTAAGTAGAATTTATTTGTTGTGATTAGTTTATCAGGTTCAAAAAAATATTTTTTGTTTTGGATAATTGGTGGTGGAAGTTGATTTCCATTTCTCTTTAGGGCCATTGTTGTATGATGAGAGATCCCCCCTACGGGGGATCACTTGTTTATGTATTAAGATTGATAACAAGTTTATAAAATGTGCGAGAAGTACGTGTTAAAATTATAAGACTAGTGTTTATGCGTACGTAAATCAACGTTATCGGCTCGGACACTTGAATTCTTATCACGCGCGGTGCGGTCTTTCACCACAACCTTACGGTAAATTAAACGCGTACTATATAAGCTATAACGATTATTGTTACCCGTAGAAGCACTACAGATGCCCTCGCTGGGTGAAGGCCCTGGTTGCTGGCCGGAGAGGCCCGGCCCGCTGGTGCCGCTGGCTCCGCTGAATCCCTGATCACCGCTGCTGGTTCTGCTGGCACCGTTGAAACCCTGATCACCGCCGCAGAGTTCGCCCTCCGTGCGGGCGCACTCCTGGAAGCACTTGAAGAAGTGTTCGCTTGGCCCTGTGACCCTGCGGTTATCGCTGTTTGGCAACGATAGCAGAGCGTACACCTAGTGTCCGCACCGCTTCACTGCTCGCACTCAAATCGAACCGAATATCTATTAATAGGCATAAGAGTACTTCATTGGCCTATTCAATATCGTTTTAGAGATAATACAAATATACGGAATAATTAGGCGCAATAAATAATATAATTGAGACCACAATAAACGAAGCATAAATAAATGGGACGAGAGAAAAAGAAAGAACATCGTTTACCACCGAAAATAAATAAATATAAATTTTAATAATCGATTACAAATTATTCATATATAATACTCAAAAAAATGAGGACTAACAAAAAAGAAAAAACGTCTAAGAATTAAAAAAATAATAAAAATAAATAAAAGGTGCTGAATTATAAGCTACAAGATCTTGTAGAACAAATGTAATGATTCAATCAAATTAAAGTGTTCAATACTTCTAAAAGCATTTGCATTTCATTGTTAATTAAAGTTGGTAAAAAGTAATATGTAGAGCAAAATGTGGTGATGGTGATAAGGACCTAGCGCCCCACGTGGAAGAACTAAGAGGTAAGGCTCTCATGTGTTTGACTTTACTGCCCGATCGTCGCACATCATCTCTGATGCGGGGCGATGCGGCAAGCACCGCGCCTAAGACGACCGCCATTATTACCCCTTGTTCGAGCGAACGCAAGTACTCAATTATTTTTAGTGACTGAGTAGGATACTCGCCAGTCATCAGAGAGCACTGCGAATAGAACCCGGGTCCGGCCACATCGCAGTCCGCGCCTCAACCCCTTGGACCACTCTGGCGGTAAGAGCAAAATTTACCGTATCGTTATCGTTCTTTATTTTAAAAACTTTATAATGTATAATCAATTTATTAATCGCCCAATAAATGTACCAAGCCGAAAATGACCGTTTGTCTTTTTCACTTTCTTCTGCAAGTCATTTCAATATTCGTTGCGACATTTCTTTATCTATATATTTTAATTTATTTCTTTCTCTTTAGTACTCCCTTATAATTTGTTATTATTATTACACGTGCTTTTTTCAAGATTTTTTGTTCACATTTACTAATTCTTGATAATTTCATCTCTATATTTTATATTTATATTCGTCTATGTAATACATTTTATTTTTATTTCTCATCTTTTTAGTAATTTTGTAACACATTTCTGGATAGAATATTAGAAAATCTTTTCTTAATAATTTAAATAAAAAGTTCCCTTTTTTAGTTAATTGTAACTTACCAATTGTAATTAATTATTATCTCATTAGAAAATAATATTTAAATTACAAATTCAACTAATTACATTACCCTGTCAATCAGTATCCTAAAAATTCTGTATTACCTTAAAAAAATATGAACTAAAATGTAAGACAATGTTCCCTGATTTATTTTAATTCAATACTAAACATACTTATGCAATCCCAGGTAGTGCTAATTGAAGTCCTCTTACATAACGGTTTTAAAGGTCATCTCTCATACGCAAAAAGGATCGTGTGCAATTGTTCTCCTCACCACCGGTTCCCACTACTTTTCTCAGCTAATAACAGTGTTTGTACCTTCCGCCTAACGAGGGCCAAGAAACGAAACGTCACACGTCCTCGTTCGCCGTGAGAGTTCGTTAAAGTGCAATGCCATTTTCCATTTAATTGCTCTGAAAATGAGTGCCGCGATTGCTACAATCTTCGGGTTAATTCAGTACTTACATTGCAGCATAAAATTACCACTGGCAAATGCAGTTTTTCAGCGTAATTAAACTAAAAACCGGGATTAATACTTCCGCCGGAAAACTTAATCTTTTTCCAGTCTGTGTAACTGCGAAACCTTTCACTAATAGTAGTTAGTCATACATCAAGTTTTTCGTTATAAAGGACGATACACAACCTTCGAGTCTCTTAAGCTCGCGATATTTAGAACTTCTTATTTTTCAACTACAACGCACTAACACTATTTGTGCGGAAAACAATGAAAACTCTACTAGAAAAATAGTTCTTTCCTTGACTCTTAAAACAGTTTTTATAACTTTGTGTAAATGCATTTAATTCATTTTAAATTTTGTCAAAAAAAGTTCAGCTCAGTTAATTTGAAATTTTCCAACTTTATGCACGGCTGCACTGTCATGAATAAAATGCATGTCTAAGTCAGACAAACAAACACCTTTTACAAATTTTTAGGGAAAACAAAATCACAGCTTAAGTAACACAGCAGCAGAATAATAGAATCTGGTATTTAATGCGACAAAAATAACCACAATGTCTGCAGCCAGGCGTTTGCAAAAAACACATTTAAGTGCGAACACATGGGCTGCAGCTGCTCGGAAGCGCGCTTTCTGCGCCCGATATTATTCACGAAATCTTCCTCGCTAAAGAAACAAAACTGATTTCAAGGGCTGCACGTTAACGGCGGTCTCAAATTACCTCTTTTTTACCTCTTTTTGCGCTTCTAATAAATCCGGTACAAAGCCTTGCACTTCGCTCTAGTGACACACATTGAAAAAAGTTCTTACGAACTCGACTTTCACTTACACACCATCGATTTTAACATTAGGTGTATAATGGCATTTCATTGATTTATCGATTCCAACATTAAAAATAACAGGTCTACGTTGTTTATAAGAGAGCAAAGCAGTGTTTAGCTAAATAATAAAATAGAACTTGAAAACGACATATAACACGCTATATTGTAATTTTATATGACCCATAAAGCTGAAAAAATTCTATTTGCAAAAATCGCCCAAATAAAAAAGCACTTGACATATAAAAACGTTACGTTATTCTTCTTACAATATAATAAAATAAAATAATCTTGATCCTATTCTGCAAACTCAAAATGGTTAAGTACCTTTTTTAGGGGACGCAATTTTACGAGGAAATATTAAAATTATTATTCTACAGCTATATCAAATAATATGTGAGGGCTGATCCCTCCCATGCCTCTGACCTGGCTGCAGTTGCTTAATTGTTGCAGTGTTGTTGATGGTTACTCGTGCATCAATTATAAGTTGTGCATGCAAAATTTAGTTTTGTATGCTAATTCACTTTTTCCTGCTGTTCAATATTACTTACAAAAAAGGGATTGGCGTCGATTTAAGATCACCAAGACATTGTAATACCCATAAGTCAAAATAATGTATCGTATAATGTGGTAAAATAATCATACAGTGAAGTGTGGAAGAATTTTCATGATGAAAACCCCCCTGTTTGGACAAAAAATCTTAGCATGGTACTTAAAAAATGACAAATCGTTAAACGTAGCGACTTAGCGTTTCATGTCGTCCAACACATACACACAACGTAAAAAGTTAAGACAGATGTACTACTCTATCTGGACAATCCTTCCAGTTACACCACTTCTATTGCAATTGTCAAAAACCTGCCACACTTGATCTCCCAGAAACTAGAAAATTTAAAAAAATATTGTATAGTAAGAAATTTTTAAGCAACTTAAATATTATGGCTGTGATTTGCAAAGATGGAATAATATTTTCTAAAAGACTATGCGAAGTTTAAAGTATTGGCTGGATAAGTGTATTAATGTTATGGAAAATTATGTTGTACCAGGGGCCCAGCAAAAGGATCAACTCTTCTCTTATGTAGTTTTTATAGCCTGTTTCTACTTACGAACAAAACAAAATTTAAGCAGTCGCATGTTGTGATCTATGAAAAAATCAAATCCGTACTTAAAGTTGTTTTTCCCTTATTATTCTACCATAAACTTTTCCATATGTGAATTCAACTAACTATAAAGTCGCATACAAATTTAATAGCCATCAAATGCCAGTTCTACAACTTCCATAAATCAATTCTCATATTGACATTCAATTGTCTTATAAAACCTCAGATACCTCCCGTTTAAGTTCCAAATTATACAGTCCTCTGAGAATACAAATAACAAAACCCAAATGAATCATTCCCATCAGAACCTTTGTCTGGTAAACTATACTTAATTCTCAGCAGGTAACGTGGAAGGCTGGCAGTATACAATCTGGCCCCTAATTTTAAAATAAGCAGCCCTGTTTATAAAATCGTGTTCACCTTCCAATTCGTTTGATTATAGTTTTTGAGAATCAGCTGTGCGCAGCTAACTAGACGGCTGCTTTCGTAGAATTATATCCTAAATGATAAACGGTAGTTTATGTGTTGTTGGGCGAAACCTGAAATAAGCCAAAAACAAAAAAAAATCACAATTAAAACAGTAATTGACTGGATAAAGTGGTAATTAAGTATTAAGGAGACAGGGCTCCGCCCCATACCTTGCTTACAGTAAGTAATTGCCTGAATAGGAACGTGCGTAACGAATGAATAGATCTCGCAGGGTGGTCCTGTATATAATAAGCTAATTGGCTAAGGAGTAGCTCTGTAATCCTTTCCTTAACTTAGCCGCCCAAACCGGCAGCTCAATAGTAACCGGTAGTTTTGTTTTACAAGTAGTTGAAATAATCAACAGAAGTAGTGTACTAATTTATTATTACATTGAATAGAAAAATACGAATCTGAAGCGCTCTAGGTTATATAGATGTACGACTTTATCAATAATGATTATAATAGCATTTCTGTTCTATTTTCTATAATAATGTTCTTGTCTAAAATAATTATGATCTTATAATCTCAGATTCTGTAGGTTTATAAATATAAAATATCTACAGCTGCTATATTTGTTGTATGAAAGGTGATTTATTAAGACAGCAGTTTACAAAGTATTATAATATCCAACGTTTATGTATGTTTTTCTTCTGTTTTAAACTTTTTGTGTCGGAAAGAGTATTACCTTGTTATGACTTGAGGGATCTATGAGTGTTAGTTAATCTAAAACTATTAAATATTGGTTTGGTGCAATTATTTAATTATTTATAACAAAATAGTTTCCAAGTTGTGTGTTTTTGTACAAAAATTTCCGTTTTATTTGAGTTTTCTTTCTCACTTCTAACAATTGTAAGCGTTAAATTCTAATAATTTCTAGTTCGCTTTGTGTATCCAAATGGAACAGATGCGTGTTGTGCTTCTTATATATGCAACGACGACCAAAGTTTGATTAGGGTCGGTTATACTTATTGCTTATTTTCGATCTGCGCTTTCAATTGAGTTTGGTGGTGTCGCGACGTGCTTGGAACTCAAAATTTCTCAAAATATCTAGTGTTGCGCTTGGGTGTTGACGGGAGTAGTGTAGATTAGATGATAAGTGATTTATTCACAAATCTGAAGAAATATTGTCAGTACTCAACGACTAACCTCCCGGGATCTAATAACCAAAGGAGTTTTGAAAAAGAAATTTGCATGAAACTGATCACATACATATTCAGTACCATATTGAGTATAGGATTAGTCTAATAGATTCTAAAACCTGAAGTATCGCTCCGAGAAGGCATCTTCTTAGTGACCTATCAGTCTCCGTTTTCCTTTGGCAAAAGTGTTTGAAAAATTTTATTAACAAAATTAAAACCTCTCCTACAAATTTTTGATTTAGAGAGCAATACGCTACTATAGATTAGGTGCACATATTAATTGACCTAACTCATCATGAAAGCATATCTTGTTAGGCGGCTTTCTTAGATATTACGCAAGCCTTTGACATGGTATAACACGTGGAGCTCCGGCACAAAATTAAATCCAATTTGCCTCACGCAACTCTAGTTCAGTATCTTACAATCATACTTAACAGAGATTTTCTCCTGGAGCTATAAAAAGAATGCACGTCACTTTTTCTGATCAATTTAAGAGAACCCCAGAAATCAACGCTATATTATTATACCCTTCTTACAACTACAAATCTGACAGTGACGGCCACTTTTGCTGATGATACGGCTATTATGGCATCTCACAGCAACCCGAATATAGCACCACATTAATTATAACGCCATTTAAATAAGATTTGGCTAAAAAATCGTCCATCAGAGCGAATGGAATCAAATCAAGGTATGTGACCCTCTCAATATGTTAGGAAGCTTGACCTGAACAACTCAAAACTTTTACAGATAGAAGATGTGGAGTATCTAGAGATTCATATTGTCCGACGGTTTACATGAGGAAACATATCTGGGATAAAAAAAAACAACTGTATGAATCTACCTATCAATATTTCAACGGTTGTAATGGTGTTCCATGGTCTGTACCAAACAAATCTATCCATTGAGATTTGTATATACCTGCTGTTATCGAAGAAATTACAAAGCTCAGCATACTTTAACAAGATAGGTTGTCCGTTCGCTCTAATACAGTGATGGAGAGAAAACGCGTACACTAAAGAGGTTTAAAAAAAACAGATCCCCAAACAGATTTACTAAGGTTCAGTTCAAACTCGTCTCTCTTTATGACAATTAACTTACGCATTTAATTGTTTATGTTACCGTCACTTTTTTGATAAATGATTTACTGATTTCTATCTTTATCTCTCGATTTGACCTTTTTTACCAATCATCAACAACTATGCTACTAATAATTTTCCCATGTACTCAAAATATTTCATTTGCTTATATTATGTACGTAAAAATATACTGACTTCCTAACTTCTTTAATTTTTAGTCTTTAACATGATGGCAAATAAATGTAATTAATTTTCTAATATACTTTAATTCTATACGATCAATCACAGCCAGATTGGTAATTCACACATTTATAGTAGTTATTCTAGTTGACAAACCTCAAATGGGCTCATTTTTTGCAATAAATGCACCGAATCTGTTGCTTTTGGAAATAATGGTATATATTATATACATGCAATGCAATTCTCAATGTTGTTCATCTTCTAATTATCTTAAAAAATTCTAATCTTTCTCTTCTAAGTATTTTTTGGGATGTTGACTTTTTAATTTTGTTTTCAAAAACTCAAATATATTTCAAGTTGGCGCCTTGTACTGTCAATCGTTACTTTCATTAAAATATAGACAGCTTGTCTAAATATTAGTACATTATATTAATAGGAGATATTTAAAAAACAAATTCCCCTTTTTTTCTCTAAATTTAAGCTGGTATGTAGATATAGTAATGGTACTTATGTGGGTAGGCTTAGTAATGATCAAGATAATTCTCTTCTATAACTGGAAAAATGTTTAATTGATTTTGATTTGGACTTCGGTTTTCTGTGTGTTGGTTAGGAATACTAACATTGTTGTAAACATTTTTATCTGAAGACTATGTTTCATATTTTGTAAAACCACTTATAGCATAATCAACTGAAACAGTTTAATATGCGCTTCTCGAAGTAATTTTGAAACCAATAACTGCCTCATTCTTTGAAAAGAATTGGTGTAAACTAAGAGGCATAAAAAATAACCCATCAAGGCTGCAGTATGAGGTTATTCAATGAGCTCTTGCATGTGTATTTGCTTCTAAATTTTTAATATGTGCACCCATTATTAATAGAATTCCAGAGTGGTCCAAGAGGTTGAGGCGCGGGCTGCGATGCGGACGGACCCGAGTTCCATTCCCGGAGCTCTCTGGTGCTTGGCGAGTGCACTCTAACAAGGGGTAATAATAGCGGTTTTCAAGGTGCGGTACTTGCCACATCGTTTCGAATCAGAGATGGTGCGCGACGACCGGGCAGACAAATCAAACGTATGAGAGCCTTAACCTCTCAGTTCGTGAGCTGTGCTCCCTCGAAGGGCGTTAAAGCCTTACCATTGTTATTAATAGAACTTTTTTTATATTATATTTTTTTGCTATCCCACCAGATCCTAAACAGGCAAATACAGTTTCTAAAAAATCTAATTTTTTAAATTCATTATTGAACTTCATTCCTTTCAATATAAAACACATCGTCAGAAACCACATAATAGCAAATACAAGTACTACCATGTTCTCCACTTGAAATTGTACTTGTTTAATATTTGCTCTTTTGTCGAATTATTTTTTAAGATCTCTGGATTGTCGATAAGCCAATCTTGTCGACATTCAGTATCTTGAATGTTCAAAATTATCCTCCTTGTAAAAAGCAGTAAAGTCAAAAAATTCATAACTTTGTTCGTTAAACTTTATAGCTTACGCTACAAAAGTATAGGTATTTAGGTTCAGGTTGCTGAAGTAATAAAACTGTTATACAATTTTTTGCCAACTTATTCATTTTTAAATCTGTGGGCGCTTTTATTAGCAAGCTAACACAAATGCATTCCAAGCGATTCCAAATAAATTTCTTTTTAATTTGATTACACGGCTTGCTACATATTTTATTTTTGACTGACTATCTGTACTCTAGTAATTTTTATTTTGTCATCAAATCAACCGTTTAACGTTACTTTTGGTGCATTAAACGCTACATTTTTTCCATATTCACCACATTTTTACATAATTATCTTAAAGAAAAAAACATATCATAGTTTGTACTATTTCAATTTAAGAACTGACCGGTGAACTAATTAAAGTAACAAACTAATAGAATACAATAGAAAACAAGATGTAGGTACTCGGCAAAATTAATCTATAGCTTAGATAGAATAAATTTGTCACTACGTGAACCACCAGAATAAGAAATGTAGATTCCCAGTCTTTCAACATACATTAAATAATATATTTAAACAAAGGATTTACTAAAAAATTATGTATGGTAACATAGCATAGATAACGCTATGATCCAATTTAAGAACCAGTCCAGATTATGTCTTTTCTTTATTCAGATTTTACTTAATTTATTTATAATGTTAATTACTGTGTAATTTTAGATAGTGCTGTCTATTAAAAGAAGAGACAAAATTTAAATTTAATCCGGGCTATAAAATTATAACAAAGCACACAAATATTCATTCGGTTAGCGCAACAGTTTCACACTCAGGAGCAGACATACCACCCGACCGCCCGCCACGCATTCGACCATTATGATGGCGAGGGTAACCGACTTCAGCCTTAAATTTAATAATTTTATGTTCCTCTGTTCTTAAGCTTCTATTCTACCCCTAATTTACTCCTAAAACAAAGTCACTTCTCACGTAAGTTACGTGTTAGAATTTTTTGATATAATCTAAGAGTAATTTATAGTAACTATATACCAAATATATTAATAAGGGTTGCTACTATTTTAATCGAAAACAACTATGAAAAAGCAAATGAATATTATCTCTACATCATAACCACATCCTTAAAAGACCATAAAAATATACTTGGACCTAGTAATACAAACCGATTCAAAATCTAGAAATATGATAATGATAAAAAGTACTTCAAAGTGTAAACAAGTAATTTCAATTTTTTGGGGATTCTTTAGCAAAGGAAAAATATAATTAAAAGCGCAAACCAAAGAAACGATAAAAACAAAAGAGGTTATCATATGAGGAAACCCTACATCAAAGAACAGCAAATGCAATAATCAGCCTTCGAAACCTCTAGCTAGCGTGTAGTCAGGGGCTAAACCTCCGTAACAATTTATTGATCCCATTTAGACCCTTCAGCAAAATACATAAGAGTCTTTGAAATTAGCGTAACTACATTGTCTTTTCTTGTATGTCATATTTTAAATTTTTGTTTACAACGCAGTCCATGTGGTTGTAATAGTCAAGAAATGGCTTCGTTTAAATTATTAATCTTATTTCTTGAAAAGATAAAATTTAGCGATATTTCCTCAATAATTATTGTTACAATTTATTACTTCTCACTTGTAGGTTTAACATTATCAAATATTTATATCCATATAATGGATATAACAGCAATCTTACGCCAACATGAGGGAATACGTTTGCAATAGATGCAAATAGGAAAAAAGATTGCCTTTACGTGATTACACAGTAATTTACATTGGTAACCTACAAACGACGCTTGCCAAAAGGGCGATATTGATTTATAGCAAATGTAATCATCATTTTATTATGGAAATTCTGATGGAGACAGTCATAATCAATTTAGTGCCCCTACAAGCCCATCAAAGTGGCATTAAGTTGTTAATAGGCAAACTACTAGCAGCCTTCGAATGCTACCATTAAAACTTTTGAAGTGAAGGCGACTTGCTCCCACGATCGGTAACCGAACATTATTATCATATATATTACAAGTATAGATGTCCTGTCATCGGTAATAATCGATAAAAGCTATTAAAGGCAGACAAAATAATACATATTTCTATTCAACAAAAATTAATTGCATTGGACTTGGAAATCTTTTCACGGCCATTACATTCACTTGATTCGTCCTCATTGCATTTCTTTCTATTCTTGAACCTGAAAACAACAATTTAAGTCGAATAAAGTCGCCGCAAACTTGCGTTAAACTTCAAAACAGTTATGACTAAAATAAAAGAGTGACAACTAGCCTTCAGTGGCGTCGTAAAAACTTTTCGCCTAATCCCCGTAAGTTAGACTATGCAACAAAGAGGATGAAGACGCGTTCGTGATTACACCAGTCCTATGGAAATGAACAAACAAGCGCATGCACAAGTCCCTTGGAGTGCAAACTTCGGTATTCAAAACGGCACGAAACAAACAATTCCCCTCGCATCGGCGAATCAATAAGGAGCTATAAGCTTGATACGTCTAAGCTGACGTTTTATGCGATGAAATGTAATGGCACGGATGCATGGAGCGCCGTAAAACGGGTAGTTGGCGCTGGTGCTTATTGAACTGGGCTGCACATAGGGAAGCTTCCGGAAGCGGTATTGACAATCTCATGCACATTGCGTCTTTGTATTTCTCCGCGGAACCGTGCAACTTTTGGCCGAAATATGCCACGGGAGCGATATGCAGCTGAGGCCATCGATGACTGCGTTGGAGTAATAAGCTTTCTTTAAATAATTGCAGTTAAAATCATAAAAAACACAAATCGAAAAACTCTAACCATCAACTACTGGATTAAAAAAATTAATATACTTTTAAAAATATAAAACCATCCTAAACAAAAAATAATAAATGGCATAATATAAAAATAGAAGAGTTTCTAATATTGCATTAACTAAAAATTTATTAAGGTATTCCAAATATTAGAAAAAAATTATATAAAGTCAACTAAAGAGTCCACCAAATGTTTTATGGAAAATAAATTAGGGAAAAATTTAAAATAAAGAGTTACTATCCATCAATTTCATACTACCATAAGAATTAAGAGACACGTTTTAAGGAGAAGAGGCAATAATAAATTGATATCAAAACTCACATCACTTTCACATACGAACTCAGCAGCTTAAAATGAACACAAGAATTTTTCTTCTGTTATCCATAACGACTGTTTACCCTAACGCTCCAGAAACTACCTACCACCATCATTCATCAAAACCTCCGAATGACCTTACCCTTATACAATTTCTTGCTAAATTTAAAGAAATGTTCAAGCAGCTATTGCAACAAAACACCATGATTTTAAACATGTACCGTAATTACTAAACTAGTTAAACGATGACTAAATTCTTAAGAATTGCACCGAGTCACCGATCTTCAAGACAAACAAAAATTAAGTCAGACTGTTTTTTAAAATGAATAATAATAGGCATCTTATTCATTTTTGAAAAGCATTTCACAATAACTATTTTAAGAATACCCCATTATTGCATTTATCATACTAACCATTCAGATAATACAGCTATTATTATTTGGGAGACAATAATACATTACGAAATTCGGGAGTACGAAGAACCCTTCCTCCAAGCTTCAGTTACGAAAGTCTAAACCACCTGACGTACTCACTATAGTTATTGTTAACTGCTTTTTAAAACCTTAATTTACTAAGGATATGCTACAACCATTCTTCACCCCCTTTGGACAAAAATTTCTAGATAAGGTAGCAACAACTTGTTGAGCTTATTACTAACAACAACTATATATGCTTCTTAACCGGTACTCAAACCTATTGAACTATTGATTCATATAAAACTCCCAATTTATTGAATTTTTATGTAGCTGCTGGTATTTCAAAAAATTATTTGGAAGTTTCTCCTCGCTATTACCTACCCTCAAACTATAGAACAGTAATTGCTGCTGTTAGCACTACAGCCTTTTTTTTGAAACACCTTGAACCACTACTTTGTAATAACCGAACTGACTAAGACCAGTTTAAGCAGTATGTACATGAACTCATAAATACTAACGAAAACTTAAAAACAGCAGACAAACTCTAGAGTAAAACAAACTATTTCATGACATCTATACAAGTAGCAGCATGAAATGCTACCCACTATATTATAAAAAAATAATTGAATGAATAAAGCAAAAAGAAAAGCTAGCACCATCTGACACGTAACATTAGTGATAAAACTATTTTGATCAACTCATAAAAAAGCTAAAAAATAATATGACCATGTTACAAAATGAACCTTTCCAAAACTGTTCAAGTAACATTTCCAAAGATAATTACAGTATTTAAACACTTACCAAGAATCCTTAGGTATAATAAGACTCTAGGTACAAGTTTCTCCACTGAGGAAGAATGATGGTTCTTAAGAAAGGTCAGATAAAGGAAATGTTGAACTTCTTTCCCAACATTTAGCAAAGATATTTATAATATTAACAATGTTCGTATTCAGAAAAGGCCATTGGACCATAGAACAGTATCATAGAAAAACAAGTATAATTCAAGCAGCGCTACGAAGCAAATAATTTAATTCAGTTGTTTTGCTAAATCTTCGGAAAGCATTTGATCGTGTGATACAATAAGTTTTTGTTTAAAATTAAGCATATCCTTTCATACTAGTACTATCTACTGTGAGAATCCTATTTATCTAACAGATATTTTTAAACCAAACTTGGAAATAAGATTTCTGGAGTACATCCAATTTCTGCTGGTGTTCCTCAAAGTAACGTCCTGGGCCCTCTCGTATACTTGCTTTTTACTGCAGGCACACCGACTACTACTATACTGCCATTCTCGCCTGTTATATAGATCATCACTCTGCATTAGATCTACTGCAAGAAGTACTAAATGTTATAGAAAACTGGTTAAAGAAATGGAAGATCAAGACGAAAGCCAACACATCATGTTTACAACACGATGATTAGTGTGTATTGCTGTAATACTTAATATCCCGATACCGCAAGCGAATAAAGTTAAATATTTGGGCCTTCATATTCTTAATATAGAAAACACATATCTTTAAAAACGCCAAGAAAAATAAATTGGCTTGTAGGATGAACATCACAACTGTCATTAGGAAACAAATTTTTATAAAACCATTATACAACCTATTTGGTCTTAAAGCTGCCAATTATGAGATTGCGCAAGTTACTCCAATATTCACATAATCCAACCATTTCAATCGAATATGAAGAGGATAATCTTTAATGCTCCCTGGTAATATATCCAATCATATGCTTCACATAGACTCCAACATTGAGTTTTAGAGTAAAATAGATATTAAGTAATAATTGGCAATTGAAAAAGCAAAATAAATTCTGCAAATGCTCCGACTAAATAACGTTCTTAACATATGTGGACAACTTAGCATTGTTTGAGCCATGACAGGCGTACCTAGATGCAAAGATCTAGGTGATTTTACCATGGGTTGTGCCTTTCAAGGAGAAGTTAGTGTTATTATTACTTATTTAAAAAAGTAAATAATGATTAATAGTATTAATGAGCAGTAATAGGAAAGCCTGGTCAAACTGGCGCAATAGTCAGAAAAAACTATCTGCATAGTGAGGGTCTGTAGGAACGCGTCGTCAAGAAGAATCCTTCTAAAAAAATTTGTCAAAAGAAATGGGAAATACACAAGCATTCACGACCATATCACAAAAGCTGGTACTACAAATTATTGACAGTACGTGCAATCAATTAGATAATAAATTCCTTCAAGAAACAGTAAAAAATCAGAGAATTAGCATAATATTGTACAATGCTATTTGGTGTGGCAACAGAGTTTTAATTTCAATAAATCAGTAGATTAATTCAAGTTATCTTTAACCAAGCTATTTCAACATAATTAGACCACAACCTATTCTTAGTATTGCATTTTCTACAAAGTTAGATAAAAAGTAAAGATGATAATATTAAAACACTTTATTATATATAATAAAAGGACTATTTCCATTTGCATTGTTTTTGAGTTTTAGATTTTCTCCATATTGTCGTCCAATTTAAAATTTTTTGGAATTTAACTTTTCGCCCATGACAGCAATTAATACAACAAGCTTTAATGTAGAAAATGTAAAAAATAATTATGAATTAATATTAGTATTTGATAATGTTAAGAAAATATGACCAACAAATCAAAGAAGTAGTATAAGTACTCAAAACGTGTTTCCTTTCGTCTGCCGCAAGCCTAAACAAGTAATGAATTTGAAGTCTATTCTTGGAACACAAGAATCTAGCTACCAGATAAAATTATTTAAACATCATCCCCTCAGTTAATATGGCAGAAATAGTGCATCAGTTAGTTCGTTTCTAACCAACTAAAAAGCAGATGCAAACAAGTCATCTTGACTATAAAAATTGTTGGACACAACCATAACGTAGATCATTTTGTATTTCTTCCTTTCCCCCAAAAGCAGAACATGAACTGCACGCAACCATTAGAATAGTAATAATGCCAAAGAGTTGTTTTTATTATCTAAACAATTAGAAATAAATAATTGTAAAGGTCTACACTAATTGTCTGAAGAACTTCGTTCTCTAAGCTCATACAACTTAACATGGCTTTTAAATATCTTAATTCATCCCCACCTCTATATTTCATTAGTAGTACATGTTTCTGTCACACATAATTATAATTAATAAAATTTTTATTAACTGTAACGCAAATTTAAGTGTTTTATATAAGAAATATAAAGCTGCATTCACATTTTTTACCAATTCATAAAAAGGTTGTCCCATTTTGCCCCTCATATTTGCATCCAGTTGAAAATGTCTAAGACATAAACAAACTTCTTACGTAAATTACATTACTTGCATTACTTAGTTACACCTGTATTTTTAACATTTCAGTTCAGAAAGCCAAAATTATCGAAAATTAAAGGAAAGTAACGACTAATATTTTTTAACTAGCATGAAACAATTACATTTTTGCCAATCACGCACAACCACTGCTTCTTTCACTCTCGTAATTGATTTACTTTTTTATCATAATCACATTGTGTGTGCACAAAGGAAAAGAATTAAATTTTGACAGCAAATTACTGCAGCTTTTTTGAGTCATAGTTTAGGGGGCACATTACTCCGGCCTTCTTAATTACACGCTCATTTAGTCTTTATGGCTCGGATTAAATAGAATAATTGCTGTTATCTGGAGTCAAGCAGCTTATAGACGCTTGTAATGTCTTTAAGGGGCTTGCTAAATCTCGTAGCTTTTACCCGTCGTATCTCGTATAACATCCATTGTAAAAAGTCGACAGCTTACCTACAAAGAAATTTATATTTCGACCACAACTAAATTGACTGAATTCTAAAACAAACCGAGCAAATTATTTTTATTACACATCGCGTCTGCCAACTACACCCATTGACTCTTGACAGAGATTAAATAAAGTAATCTACATTATCTCCGAGTACTGAAAGTTTACTGGAGAAGTTTTAGAAAAGCTCCGTACTATTTTAGCCTTACAAGATCGCAGACTATTATCTTACTGAGAAGTTCGAGACAGTTTCTTTCAGAACTTAATGTACGTACGTAATCGGAACTCCAATGTTGCTTCAAACGCTATCAGCGTACCTGCAAGTTTATCCGTGCGTGCATCTCCCCAAAGGATATTAGGGGGCTCAGTTTTCCTTCCCACGCCTTTTTTGCTCTTAAACAAGCATAATCTCGGTATTCATCCCTAAATACAGCTGAATTTCGCTCCAACGCTGAAGCTAAATCTAGGACTCGATTTTGTACAAGAAAATCGTCCGGCACCTTCGTTTCATTATATTCTACTTAATCGAAACAAGTTCGATGTTATTGCTGTTTTTTAATATAAAATAAATCAAATCAATTTGGTTAATACGTATTTTTGATGCTGGTTAATTATTAATACCTTATGCAGCAATCAGCAAATAGCAACATCAAAACAATGAAATGACTTTTCTATGATTTATAATTTTTAACAAAAATTACACAAGGAAAATATTCGTGGCAATAATCAATAAGAATGTCATGTTTCTTCTGTTTTACACTCTATTCACTAAAACTTTTATAAAATTACATTAAATTTTAATAAAAAAGCTTAGAACTCCCATTAAATTAAATAAATCTTGCACAATACCAAAAAAAATTAATCAATTATTAGCAGTAAATTTTTGGTTGTATTTACAAATAAGGCTTCCTTTAATTTTGAAAATGTTGCAAAAACTAATCTATTGTATCCTATATTCTCCACTAACACGCTTAATCGACAATTCATTAATTTTTTCCACCCACCTCAATACCTTCTATATATTTTCTTTGCAAATTGCGAACCTTCGTCTGCGTTATTTCACTTGTTCTAGCTACGCTATTATCCTTAAATTTATGTGTTGTAAAAACATCCATCTAAAGCTTTTTTCAGTTTTGCTGGAACATTTTCACGGTTCATCATTTATCCCTTAGGCTCCTAATCCAAAACTAAAATTTTTCAGTCATTTTCATCCTTTTCGGTTGCTTATTGTCTATTGCACTATAAAGCACACTTATATCCGTTTAAATTGCCTACTTACAAGTAACCAAGGTTAAATTCATCCATATTTAATTTTCTATTTCGAAAGTGCTTTATAAATCCGAAATTACATCAAAAGTCAATAAAAATTCGGAAAGCTTTTTATGGCCATCTTTCCTTGACATAGTTATAATAATAAAAGGATTATTTTACATTTGCATCTTTCTATACGAAGGGTTAATAAAGAGTTTAAGAAATATTTTTCTATTAGTCACTATACACCCTCTGTCCCAAAAATAATCGAAATAGCTTTAAAAACAAAAATTTTATGTTCTCCTTCAACAAAAATACAAGGATTTATGTTTGATAAGTCGATAAAATGACTTTTGTATATTTACGATTGGAACGATATTGAAATTGCGCATAGTTGACTGTTGAATGAATGCAATTATTTTAAATGCACTTTATGAAATAAAAATAGTCAGGTGAATACAGAGATATTAAACCAAAAATTACAATTGTGTTTAAGACGTTTTCATCTCTTCCATCTTCCCTATGATGTCCTTTTCTGTCTAATTTGGTACAAGTTTTAATCCTTTATTAATTGATGTGGAACAAACGTTAAATTTAATTTGCGCTAAATTATTGTCTTGGGGTCTTCCATATCCCATTTCCGTAAATCTCTAAATTTTATTCAAAATATTCACGAAATCACGCCCGTTGTCGAGATTTTCATCGACTATGGTTTTAATTGATCGACCTAAATTTTCATCATCATCCACATCCTCTAACTTTTCTGAATACTCAACGCCACCTAACAACTTGCGCTTCTTGGCTTCTAGTTAACGAAATGTGATAAAATTTTACAGATTATTTAGGAAGGTTGATATTTTATAAATCAATTTTCCAGACAGGATATGGTTATTTTTAAGATAGATGTTTCTGGAGGGCATTTATACTTGATATTTGCTGCATATTGCTAAAACTTTAATCTTCATGTAGTTCTTTTTTAAATTACATGTAGGTAACGTATAAGCGCACAAGTGCCATTGATTTTCACTCTAACTTACTGTAATATTATAGTTGACAACTAAGAAACAGAAATATGATCGTATACATAAAAGGCGGTAATTCAAAGATAAGTTCTATATTTGCTTTTAAAAAGCAATGTTTAGTTTACAGGGTCTATGCAAAATATGTATGCGCTTACAGAAGGTGTCCATGTCCTACATTTCTGCCGTAATAATAAACGAACAGGTCTACTTCGTTCAAATACATTAAACCACCCTACCAATAGTTTTTGAAAAAATCTTAAAAATTAATTTTCTCACCCTACTTGCTGAGTTTCACGCAGATTTTTTACAATTAAAAACATTTAGAATTAATAGATTTTTCTAATTTTTGCACAGCAGTGCCGTTAAAATTAATCAGCTCGTAAATAGAATTTGTTTTTCAATATAAGCATGCTACCACACAAACTTTCTTCTAAATACCAAGAATTTAATGCCGTTATCTTGCCAACCTAGTGAACTTTCTTTTAATTGTTATTTGTTGCCGACCGTACAGCAATCAGATTTTATTTTTTGCCCCCAACAATAAAAAATCTAAGCTTTTGTCAAATTTGACCAAACTGGAACTTGCTTACTTAGGAAAGAAGATGGATACTTAATCTCACTGGAAACTGTGTATCAAAAATAATGCGACGTGGCAACACATACCTTCAGTATTACGCAGTGTTCAGAATGGATAAAAATTAGCAATATCGATATTATAAATCTATACAAGTTTAGCTATTGCTACAGAGAATTTCAGTCATTTCTAAAAACTGTACAAAAGAAAATATCGGTAATAATAACCAATTAGTGATGATCGGATGAGAAAAACACAGAGAGGATGTAATAAAGTGTGTTCCAGAAATATGTCACAAATTCTATAATTGTTTTTGCTACTTCAGAGTTTTAGTATTGCTTTTACATATTATCTTATGCTTTGTACGCTGTCGTAAACAAAAACAGTTTCTAAAATAATTTCTGATTTGCTGACAATATATTCATGAACGATAAAAGGGAGCATTTCATCTCTTTAACTGTGACAATAAAAGTGTCTAGAAAAATAACTTTTCCTGTGACAACACTTCAATTTGAATACTATTATTTTGAGAAACCATGATTATTAAACTAGAAGGAATGATATGCTCAACAGAATGTGAATTATACTCAAAGAAGCTAACCTGCCTGCTTGCTCTAAAAATTGCTTTTAAAAAAAATAAACGGAACTGCAACCAAGAAATACATAAAATAAGGAATTAGTAGAGAGATACTGTAAATAATTATTGTATAAAAATGTTCTAAAAAACATAGTCCCAAATATAATAATTTATGATCCGTTACAGAATACAATATTTCAAAACATATAAACTTCAAGACGGTTCACTACATAAAAATTGACAAGTACCGCGTACGTAAATTTTCTAGAAGATGGCTATGCATTTAGATTACAAGATATAGTAAAATGCTCAAAAATAAAAGCCGCAAAAACCATTTGATGCGGCAAAATATATTTGAATAGCACAGTGTGCGCCACAAATTGTGACTAGTGCCGACCGAATTTAATCAAACAGCTTTTCTACCCTTCATGGGCGTTTTATAATGTGTGCCTTAAACAGTTTATTTACAAAACAACTCGCTAATGCAACTGTTCAGTTAAATTCCGTCTATGTTGGCCTCCGCCACATCTGTTGCGAGGATTATCTACTTGATCATCTGGATAACCACTGTTCGGATAACAGTGCAAAAAAATAGTTTTAGACCTAAAACAGGAGATTTGTAGATGAACATCAACATTTGATCTGAAAAACTCACACTTAAAACTTTGTCTGTTCTGTATCAGATTAGTTTTCATGTAAATAGACAATTTAAAATTAAATAATGTAGTTTTAAGATTATGTAGAGAACACATGGTAAATTAATCATGAAGCTTTTCACCATTCAACAGCATGTGTATATCATCTAAATATTTCACTAAAGTACTGCATTTGTTATTGCTATTTCACAAAAATGAATTGGTCGCAATATGCCGATTTTAAAATTTTGTTAGTTGGTGGGAAGTTTGAAAGAACTACTAATATTAAAAATATCTTTTGGTCTGACCAGGTTAGTACTGTTCGTACACCGGAGAATATTAATAAGGTTCGACAGAGTGTACAAAAGGATCCTAACACCTCTACCAAACGTCGCTCAAAATATGAGCATTTTCAAAAATTTTTAAACGATTAACAACGTTATGAGTGTATTAATGCCATACCGAAAATTAGCGTTGAAAATGGGCGTTTTATAAATAACTCGTAATGAGAGATGAGCCCCATTGTGACTTATTTGTGTATTCTAATAGACAAAACTACTGTATCTAGAGAAGGAAAACCATCGAGTTATCTACAAACGATTGTTACTTCTACATTAAGCCACAGTTAAGCAGAAAAATTTTTTGAACTTTATTTTTGAGAATAAAATACGCCATCGACGAGTGTAACCTGACAGAAACTTTTCGGCCCCTTACATTGAAGACTTTCACTTGAGACGTGTGGATTCAGTAAGAGGGTGTGAGAAATCACGAAGTGGGCGAGACGATCTTTTAGAAATTTAATTTTTTGTTTTGGTGGTAATTTGCCTTCTTTCCCCTTTCCAACATTACCAGATTTAACTGCCTTTGACTTTTTGTGGGAGTACCTTAAGAACAAGGTTTATGATACTAAACACAATTGAAACATTCAAAGAAAACATACTGAATCTATTCAAAGCATACCCTCTTCGATGTCAGTAAAAAAGTGAAGGAGAACGTGATTGTGCAATCTCAGGAGATTTATGAGAGTATCAGTGTGTGTCATATTAGACAAAAATAAATATCAGTTACTCATGGATTTTCTACCTTATAAAATAATAACACGCCCCTTTAAAAATACATAGGTTTAACTATATGCATAAGTTTTAGCTTAATAAAAATAGAAAGACATATTCTATGAGTAGATTGTTAGAAATAATAAACAGGAACGATTACCAAGAAGATAATAAATTGACTGAAGATCATGATGATTATTTAAATGCTTTTTATTATTTTTTATATACAGCAATAATTATTACATATGAGTTCGATAATCATTATTGTCGCAAATATAAAATTAAGAGTTTACAAAATGACAGAGCGCTAAAACCAGCTAATACCAAGCTAACTGGAAACTGTTCCAGACAGTCAGTAAGCAGTTGTAAGTTCTAATTAATGTCAAATTGGTAGCATTGTAAGATTTAAATCATTGGGCAGAAATCTATGAAGTTATACTACTTGATAACAAAGAGGACTTGCATAAAAAGGTCTTCTCCCGGATTTTTGATCACCAATTGATGTGGTAAAGCGACTATTACCATGGAACAACAAAAAAACAAGTTCCTTGACTATACGACTACATTATTCAAATTATCATTATCACAATCCCAGTTTGTTAAATTTTATAAACTATCTGTTCTATTGCTTGAATTTAGGCTTAACTTACTATGCCAGAAATTGGATAAAACACAATAACTTTAATTTTGTTTGAAAGAAATCTAACTATACCAGCGTGGAGTAATCTTGAAAAAAATTGTTATAGACTAGGCAGCTAAGAACATCACAATGTTTAGGGAAAAAGAATGAAAAGTCAATAATCAAAGTGGAGGTAATTAAAAATTAGAAACAAATAAAAGTGCCGTTTTGTTCAGAATAATCAAAATTATGTTATGCATTTTTCTTCTAACATCATAGACTATCTATTTATACATTTGAACGGAAAGTAAACAAAGACAGCTGATATGATATGTGCCGTGGCTGAGCTCTGAGCGTACGTTTGGTTGCCTATCTTCAGAATCGTTTTGCATGTCCTACTTATCACACTGTTATCATTTGTAAATAAATTGTTCTACGTTCCCACCTTGCAAAAATTTGAGGAAAGGCGAGTGAAACATTGTCACTCAAGGACGCCAAAAATACCTCATATTTCACAATACATAAAGAAAAAAAATTAAACAAAAGATCCTAAGACTGACTGTTTTCTAATGGGATAAGAAATGTTTCCAATTTACTATTTTGATATATGCAATTCTGTAACAGACAAGCATCCCAATACTTGTATAAAAATCTAAATGCTAGTTATTTCTGTCTAATAGCCATTCTACTTTTGTAGTGTTTTGTAGTGTATGGAAGTGTTAATTAAGAAAATATGCAGCACATCAAAATCAAACCCCTTGAATATATAAATCTTTTGCTTATACCAAATTTGCAAACTTTTTAACCCTTGATTACACTATGCCTTTCTGAGTATAGCATTGTAATTAAATTATTAAAATAATTTTGATCTTTTTCTCAAACTTCAGCAATAAAATTTCATTGACCTTAAAAATAGAACTATTCTGTAAACTCACAATATGTCATGTAGGATATGCCAACACGTAATAGTGGATAAACAGAAATTTATTTTATTTAATGTGCAATTCTTCATAACTGCTCTCACCAACTACCTCCCCCGCCCACATACGCATACAATCACAAAATTTTGCTTCGTGGAAATTTTTCTTCTTTAAGTAAATCCAGGAAGAATTCAAAACTAGCTTAAAACATGTATTTTTTTAAATAAAATATTACAATGTTTGATTAATGTTATTTGTTTCACAATCAATCCATTTGATCTTAAACTACAATTTAAATCTTCCCTTAAAAAAATAAATTCTAGCGATGTCTTAGCGGCTGTCTAAGCGCATTACGATTCATAATATGCACTGCTGACAGCGCGTACCGCAAGCTTTTAAAAAGTTTCCTTTATTTACTACCCTACAAGGAGACATTCAAGAATATTTAGTTTGGAGTGATCGTCACCTCGTTTCGTTCGAAATCTGCTCGCTTTTATTGAAATCAGTAAGCGTCGAGTTTTTATGACACAAAATGAAAGAGATAAACGCTTAAATTCAATAAATTTCTAAATGAAGCAAATTAGCACATCTTATTTTCATGAAAATGCTGTATTCAGTTCTTTAGCAATCATTTAAAAGGTTCAGTTCTAAACTATCTTTGTCCTACATCGGGTGTTATCTTAAACGACAGCATTATGCTTTTTAGTTCATCATTTTAATTAACTTAATTTGTGCTTTTGTTTGCTTTGTAGTAAACTAAGAACTGTATGACGATAAAAATTGCAAGATTTAATGTTGCTGCTTTACTTAAAAACAGAAAGGTAACAATTAAGGACAATTTAGAAGATTTTTAAAACCTTCCAAATGAATTATTCTTCTATTAGTGACGAAATTTAAAGAAACGAAATAAAAGAAAAACGTTAAAAGACACAGTAAACCATTAAATGAGAAATAATTAGCTAAAAAAACCTGAACACAAAAAATGTACAAATATTAGACCAAATGCTTCTGAATAATGACAACAATTTCTTTAAAAACCGAACTAGCTATGCAAAAACTATAAATGGCCATAAATATGGAGATATATTAAAGTTTTCTTATTCCAACAAAACGGTGTTACCACTTGTAATACAAGAAGTTAATTTTAGTTCACAATTTTCAGATTCAGTTGCGCTTTCTCCTATTTTCCATAATTTAAATAAAACAAAGCTGGTTTTGCAGTTTCCAGTTATTTATTTTAAATAATATTTACTGCGACATGCAGTATGAAAAGCGCAATGTCTCTATAATTGCCTTTGATAAGCAATAAAGTTTTTCACAGGCCAGAGCCGTTTTTCAAACTACTGCTTTGAGTAAAGATGTTGTTAATATCCCTAGTAATTTCTTCGAGGCCCTTAAAATTAATTTGTAAGGCTAACGCACTCACGAGATGAGCAGGATTTAAGAGAAAAACTGAGATAACTGGGATTGACTATTCTATGGTTTATAAATCACTAGTCAGGCTTAAACTATTTTACAAACAGTGAGGACAATTAAAAAATTATGATAAGACAGAACACGCGACGCAAGCATCGAACTCATGTAATAAAATAGATGTTTGAAACCTCTACAAATGTTTTGAATATTTTTCAAAAACTACTGTTATTTTTCTGTTTATAGGTGATGACAATAATACTAAACTACATATTGTACCAATGTGGGATTCTTGAGCTTAAATGAAAGTCATTTTTGATGTCAAATTAGCAAACAAATTTACTTTGGCAATTTGGTGAGGTTAGTGCTATCACAAATTTTGCTAAGGCCAATCATTTTTATTTTTTTACAAAGTACACTCAACATTAACATTCATTGGATAATGGTTCAATGTTAATACTGATTCTTCTCTATGGAACAGAAACATAAACTTTGGAAATTAAAATTATTTGTAAAATGAAAACATTATTAATGTAGATATATTGGGAATGACTCATATTCTTCGGAAATCAAAAGTTATTAACGAGCAGGTTTTAAACAGAATGAGAAGATGAGAATTACTTATAATTTTTTAAAAACGCAAATTGGGTTATTTCGGACAACACAGATGGAATGAGATGTACTAGAAGGTTGTCATGGTATAGAACCTTGAAAAAATGGACACAAATAAGGGTTGAAAAATCCAGAGAAAATTAGTAGTGTAAATTAATTACCAGTGTCATAATAATAACAGTACTATAAGAAGGACGATACCTACGTCGTTTTTCCAACTTAATTCACTTTCAATTTAAACCCCTGAAGTGTTAATCTTCTCCCATACTTGAAAGTGAATTGTGACACTTTTAACACACAGCATCGATTGCGACAGCGTAGCAATAAACATTAAAGTTGACCTTCCACGCCATACCTTCTCAAATAAGCTACAAATGACATTATTAGAACTTCCCTTTGATGCAATGTAAAATCTCGGATTGATAATTAAGTGTTTTATCTAGACCTAGAACCATATGAAGGGCAAAGTTTTTGACATAAACCCGATTTAAAAAAGTTTTTTCTTACTTCAGGAAGTTATCTTGCTGAAAGTTTGTTTTGAGTAATCCTCTTATATGTACATGCTTTTCAGAATATTTCCTCGCTCTTATACATCTCAAAAATACCTTTTCACAAGTAAATATTCCACAAATAAAAATAAGTGCACTAACTTCACCCGACATAAAGCAATTGCCCAAGAACGAAATTTTGGAGTATGTAAATCCAATTTTCGTCAAATTTCAATTTTTAAAATTTTATTCAGATATCTTTGAATAGTCATAAGCTAATTAGGCACCATCTAACTAAATCTCTAAATCGAACAAAATGTCCTTACGTCATAAAATCACTAGACCAAGAGTTAAAAATGACATCGTATTGGCACTTGGCACACAAACAACTGCAGTTATGTCAGACTTGACCTCATGTGACCTCAGATGACGGTAACAATTGAATCCGCTCGGTTAAATGGCCAAACAGAAAATGTTTGGCACTCCCCTCGTATACACTAAATTGCAGAAAGCGCGCTTAGGCGGGATAGGGCATGGCCGGGCTTGCAGGGAAATACATACCAGAACCCTCTAGAACACAATCGCCGAACATTCACTCGATGCACTGCAAGGAGCAGCCGAAATCGATCGACGCCAGAATACTGAAGTACTCCAAGGTTAGAAATACTATGGCAAACGGCGTACTTCGCGTCGGCCGCAACAGCAGCCGGAGAGCGCAGCGCGGTGCGCTCCGGATCACTTCCGGTCAGGGCGGAAGTGCAGCGCGCGGATGCTGGGCGGTCGGCGGCGCTAGCGGCGGGTCGGCACCATTTTCGCCGCACAAAACGACGGGGGTTGTCAACAATGAGTTTCGGCCGGCATGTGCGTGCGACTATTTCGGGCGCGAGGGGAGGCCCAGACGGCAGCACGCACGACCCGCGCGGTCATGCAGCCCCGGCACCGCCGTAAAATCAATACCATTATCCTACCGAGCGCGAACGCGGCGTTGCGCCCCTCTAGGTGGCGGCGGCGGCGGCGGCGTCCCGACGCCGGTGCTCGGGGCGGCGGCGGCGTACTTACTCTGCTAGTCCGAAGCTGAAGGGCTGGCGACGCGCCGCTATCCACCAGAATCGGCTGAAGGCGCACACAATCCGCGAGATCGGCACTCGCGCGCACTGGTACCGCCGCGCGGGGTTGCAGCACTGCACGGTTCGCCACTCGGTCAGCCAGTAAACAACAGCGCCTGCAGCATCTTTCGGAAACCCCGCTCTTAGAACCCTCGCAACAGACCAACAAAGCTGCCGACTGCGGCGTGCGCGCAACTCATGGACGCGGCGAGCGGCGCCGGGCCCTCCCGAGCGCGCTCGGCTCCGAAAATGGCGGCCCGCACCGAGCCCACCCGCACTATTAGATAATTGCACGGTAGCGGCGGTTTTGGGGGCATTAAAATGAACGGCCGCCGACGCGCCAAAGTCGCCAGCTCCAGTCGGCACCGCTAACTCCGACTCATTAGAACTAACTGCACCCTAATTTGAAAGCCGTGAGAAAAATACAATACACAATAATAAAGTCATACAGGGTATCCAGTAAGTTAAAAATGCAGTTGTAAAGGGGTGCCTTTTACATTTGCATTAGTTAATTCCAACGACTTTTTAAGCAAAGTATATATTTACTAAATTAATATATATGTTTAGAGAAACAATAAATATATCTTGACGATGATTAATGGCATTTGTAGATAGCTCTCCTGTAAAGAATTTCCTCTTAATTTCATTTACCCAAAATATAATAGGTCCATATCTCCAGTATTCCCTTCTATCCTCTTTATCTTTGGCTTTTCGTCTCCAGTTTACTATGCCCTTCTCTTGTAGATTACCTTCCATGGATTGCAAACATCTGATTTTGGTTCGTTTTTGCTTTTTATTTACGCTTTCCACTATATTCGCTTCTTTCTATATGTTCTAGCCATCTTAAACTCTCTAACTGTAGGTTTACTATACTTTAACGTCAACTCCTGGTTATTTGTTTTTCCCTCCGAATATTTTTCTGTGCATTCTTTTCTAATTTTTCTAATTTTTCTCTTCTTTTCTGTTCATAGCCCATGTTTACAGTTGTAAGTCACCGTTCGTCCTAAAACTGGTTTGTATATTTTCACATGCGCTTTTCAAGATATAAATTTCGACCTTAAGAGTTTATTTAGCGCCCCTCCACAACGATCTTCTTTTACTATTCTTGCTATTTCTTCTGTGCTGTCACAGTTTTTCGTTAACCATGTTTCTCCATTTTCATTTTTCTAGTTTTATTTCCATTTGTTTTTGTCCCTTTTCCTTTTCATTTTTCTTCTCATATACATGTACTTCTTTTTGTTTACACGTCTTGCCTTCATTTATAATTCCTTTCTTACTCTCTCTAAATATTTCTTCGTTGTTACCAAATTGTAATATCATCAGCATACGGTAAAAATTGATGGTTCTTATTTATTATTGTTCCAATACGATTTATTCCGCTTTCTCTATTAACTTTCTCCAGAATACTAAAAACGGTTGTAGGTAAAGGGCCACCTGGTCTTAGACCAGTTGATGTTTTAAATAGTTCAAAGATTAAGTAGTTGGCTTTTACTTTATTTGTCGAGTTCTCTAATGTCATTTTTATTATTTTGTTAAATATTCCTAGCTCTCTTTGTTACTTGATACAGTTTTGCTCTATTTATTGAATCATAAACTCTTAGAAAATTTATAGAAATAACGTACGCATCAATATTCTATTCATCACATAATGTTTGTAATTCTTTTAACAGAAAAATTTGGCAAATCACTAAAAGATTTTTCTAAAGTCATTTTGGTATTTTCCTATATGTTTTTCTAATTGTTCTGTAAGACTATATACATGTTACAGTACAGCGGCTCCGCGACTTATTCGATAATATAAATGTTATTAATTCTGTCTAATATATATATTTTTAATTTAGTTTATTGCCAGATCAACAAATAATATTTTATTATATATAGCAGTGATAATTTACTATAATACAAAAACTAGCCTATGATATACTGAGACTAATTAGCAGTCTCTTAAGGTTCCAAATAATAACAGAAACAGTAAACAATAGCGATTGTAGCAATTTATTTTACTCGGGGTTTGGCTGAACGATATCCTGAGGTAATTTGCGTTTCAGTTTGATGTGAATTTTGGGTTGAAATAGGTTATAGTACATCACACCACTACACGCACTGGAGTTTTTAAAAAACTTTTTGGTACATTTGTTGATAAATTCTTTTATGTATAAGACGCCAAGCTCATGGTGTAGCTGGACATTACGAATATGCCAGGAAGCGTTGACTGCTATTCTTAACACCTTGTTTTGGAGTCTCAGTAGTTTTTGAATATTGCTTTGGAGCTGTTGCACCATACAGGAGATGCATATAACGCTAGGGGTCCAAACAGGCTTTTGTAAAGTAGTACTGTACATTCCATTTTTAGCATTGATTTACAGTTTATTAATAGATGCAATTAAAAAAATGGTTAAGCACAAAAAAGGAAGAAGACTTAAGAGAGTATAAAAATAAGACCAGAGAAGTGAAGAAAATGACAATAAAGGAAAAAAATGACAACTGGCAAACAACCTGTACCAATATTGATCAATACCTGGGGGGCACTAGATGGTCTGAATTATGGAAGTTACTAAAAAATCTACGAACAGACAAAAAAGAACACCTGCAAATAAAGTATATTGAAGACAAAGAGTGGGAAGCGTACTATGTGAACCTGCTAACAGAAAACAGACAAGAGTACATGAAGGACATCGAAAAGAAGGCAGAGAAGGAAAAGGAAGAGAAGAAGGAGACAGATAAAGATAAAGATGAAGAAGAGGAGATGGTGTCACCGAAAGAAGTAAAAGCGGCAATTAAATCATTAAAAAACAATAAGGCTGCGGGACCAGGAGGGATACCACCGGAACTCATAAAGTATGCAACGGAAAAATTGTTCAGAATGATAACGATAATGGTCCAAAAAGTGATGAGCCTATCTTGTCTCCATATTTAAAAAGGGCGATAGACGGAAATGTGAGAATTACAGAGGAATCAGTGTCATTGCTATAATGGGAAGAATATACAGACTAATACTTAAAAACAAATTAGAAAAACACATACAAAACAAAATAGTGGAAGAACAGGCCAGGTTCACAGCAGGAAAATCATGCGTGGACCATATATATATATATATATATATATATATATATATATATATATATATATATATATATATATATATATATATATATATAATATATATAAATATATATATATAATAGAACAATTACTGGAAAAGAAAAGAGCTAAAAACAGAACGATATATCTGGCGTTCGTGGATCTGGAAAAGCAATGAGAGGATACGGAATTCCCAACCACCTAAGATTATGGATAGCAATGGAGAGGATAGGAATTCCCAACCACCTAATAAGGGCCGTTAAAAGTTTGTACAAGGGAAATAGGGTGTACATAAAAGCGGACAGAAGATAATAGGTAACTTCCAGACAACAAAGGGTTATTAGAGGATGCTCCACATCACCGACTTTATTTAAGATCTATCTAGAAGAAACACTGAAAACTGGAAGCGTAAATGGAGGGTATGGGAGTGCCAGTCAGAAACGAATATCTATACACGTTGTGCTACGCAGATGATCAAGTGGTTATAACGCAAGATGAGGAAGATTTGAGCTTCATGATGAGAAGACTGAGCGAGGAGTACGAAAAGGGCTACAGATAAACTACAAGAAGACCATGTATTTAGCAACAACGGAAGAAAAGTTAGAAGACCTACAAATAGAGAAGGATATAAGAATAAAAGCCACAAACAAATCAAAGCAACGGAAGAGGAAATTAAAAATAGACTGGGACAAATAAGATCGTGTATTAGACAGTTGCATCCAGTAATATGGGATAGACAAATTACGAAAAACACAAAAACGAGAATATACACCACAATTGTACAAAGTAATAAACAAGGGAAATGAAAGAAAAATAAGAGCGACAGAAATGGAATATTGGAGGAGGTGCTGTGGGGTAACCAAGATGGAAAGAACCAGGAATGAAGAAATATGAAGAAGAATGGGAGTAGAGACAGACATAATCCATAGTATAGAAAACAAGAGACTCGCATGGTACGGACATGTAAGAAGATCGGATGACAACAGATGGATCAAACGAGTAACCCATTGGAGGAAGGAGAAAGAGAGGAAGACCGAGGAGATCGTGGAAGGATGAAGTGGATGAAACGATGGAAAGGAGAGGTTTAGAGAAGAATGACTGGTAAGAAGTATATATATATATATATATATATATATATATATATATATATATATATATATATATATATATATATATATATATATATATATATATATATATATATATATATATATATATATATATATAATAATGATGCAGCTGTCTTAGTCTGGTACAACATTGCGTTAGTTTGTAGTTGACATGGTATTTCCAACTGAGCCATGTGTCAAGATAAACTCCTAGGTATTACACTGCGGAGTCTCTCGGATTCCAATGTATTGTGCTGTTGTTGTTGAATACATTTGGGGAATTGTTGATCTGTGGCAGCATGAATGCCTTGGCTTGGCACTTGTCGGCGTTAATTGTTAAATTCCATTGCTTGAGCCAGGAAGAAAGTCTGTTTGTTGTTTGTTGTAATGCCGTCACAGCCTGCTCGAGTTTGGGTGCTTGAGTAAAGATGGCCGTGTCGTCGGCGAATGTGGCTAGAGTACCTTTAGTTTCTGGAATATCTGACATGTGTATGTTGAATAGAATAAGCCCAAGAACACTGCCTTGGGGAACGCCTGCATGAATGTTTTTGGTTTCGGACAGTGTCGAGTTAATCCTGACTTCGAAGGTTCGGTTGTCTAACAAGGAGAAGAGGATGGCCTTGAGGTTGGTGGACACGTCTATGAGCAAGATCTCCTTTTTGAGGCCTTCGATCCAAACCTTGTCGAAGGCTTGTGCGATGTCTAGGAATAGTCCTATGATGTATAGTTTGTTTTCGAAGCCCCGTTCAATTCGTTCGCTTATGCGTTGCAGTCCTTGTCGAAAGCCGAATTAGAAAGTAGGTATTATGCTAAGGTTTTTTATGCTGTTTGTCAGATATTTATGTATGACTTTTTCTAAAAGTTTCGATAATAAAGTTAGGAGATCTATTAATCTGTAATTGTTTACTTTTTTTATTTTTGTTTGGCGAACATGATTATTTGTGCATGTTTTCGTATCTGGGTAAAACCCTGTCTCATGCCGGCGTTAAAGTTTGTGATGAGATCATAACCTGGAGATTTTTATTGGGTCAGGTGGTGATTATGCTTTTAAGTTCGTTGGGAGAGGTTGGATTAATGCAATCTGGTATCGGTACGTTGCTTTCAATGTCTCTGATTACGTGAGCAAAGTGGGTTGGTGTGCAGGTGATTGTTGGTGTGAATGTGCTTACTAGGTGATGAGCAAATGCAGCGATTTTTTTGGCGTCTGAGCTATATTGTTCGTTATCGGATTCTGTAGTTAATGTCGGAAGTTCGGCTTTGATGAAGTATGTTTCTTGTTGTTCTCCACAATACCATGTCTTCTGGGTTGTGATCAGCAATCTGCTGTTTGTAAGAGTTGATTCTCAGGTTATCGAGGTCTCTTTTGATCAAATGGGAGATATTCAGTTGATTTTTTTATGGGATTCCGTGTCCTCTGCCGTTCGCGTCGAAGTTTGCTTTTGGATTTTATTAGGTCAATTATGTATCTAGGGGGATAATTGTGATCCTTGGTAAGGCACTTTTTATGTTTAATGTGATTTACCATCAAATCTATATCCTGGGAGGTTTGCAAACCTGGCGAGTAGTGAAGATTATTGTCTAGTGTATTCCTAAATTAAGCCTAGTCCATATACCCATTAATCAGTTTTGGTTGGGTTGTTTAATGGATAGGATGTTATCAAAGGATACGAGCACAGGAAGGTGATCTGAATTCAGTTCTGCAAAAACGTTTTGAAATATTGGTTTGTTGAAGTTTTTGGAGCACGATGTTGAGAATATCGGGTCGGTATGGGTACTAGGTATATTCTTCGAGTGTTATGACTTGGAATGTGTTAGTTATTACAATATTTTCGAATTTAATGCCCTCTGGATTCGTTGCTCTGCATCCCCATAAGGTGTTTATGTCACCTATGACTAGTAGTGGACCATTGGTATCGAAGATTTTTTTAATGTTTTCTTCGTATAACTTTTTGTTGGGTTATCTGTAGACAGATATTATTGTTATGTGACTCTGGTCATTTAGTGTAACTTTTATTGCGTTCGTTTCAATTTTTAGGTCTTTAATTTCGGGTAGTCGTGTATGCATGTACTTTGTTTTGATAAAAATCGCCACTCCTCTTGCAGCTACTTTTGTTATCTGATCATTACGGTAGGTGTGCTATCCTGGAAGATTAAATTTGATAGTATCATCTAGATGGGTCTCTCTTATACTAGCGATGTCTACATTGTATCGAGCCAGGAAGGCGATGACTAATGAGCGCTGGGTTTTAATTCCGTTCGCATTCCAATTGAGGATTGTTAAGTTTTGTAAGACGTTTTGCGTTTAGATCCATTAAACAGGTGTTTGTAATAAAAGATTTAATTTGGGTTAAGTATGGAATTAGTAGGTCAAGAAGTAGTTGTATGAGGTTATTGGGTAAGGTTGTTGAGTTTGTGGAGGTGGTTACGTTGTTGTTTGTATTTGTCTTTGTCGCGTTCGTCTGAGCATCGTTCACGTTGGTTTGTCTACTGAGGGTCCTTTGGTAGTTTCTGTTTGTGTTCTAATTCGTTGCTTTAGGAGTTCAATGGTGTGAGCATCCGCGGTAGTTAGTACTGTGGCTCCTCCACAGTTTGCGCATTCGAGTGGATCGTTGATTTTCTTTTTGCATTAGTGTGGTAATGGTTGCTTGCGCAATTCTACTGTTACAATTGGGTGGTACTTTGAGGTGAGTGAGAAAATACACTTAGCTTGTTCATTTTTAGTGAGATCCACTGCGCGAACAGGCAGCGGAGTTTTATCTTTTATGTATAGGCAAGTCACTTTTATGATTGGCAAGATTTTGCTTAGTTCATCTTTTATTTCTTGGTCTGCGAGAGAAAAGAGAACATTTTTTATTACAACTGAAATCGGTTTATCGTCGGGTTTTTGATAAGTGTGATACAGAATTTTATTCGTGGTGAAGTATTTTGTTAAGGTAATCTTCGTCTTTGGATAGATTGATATGAGCTGTACTTGTGTTATATAAAGTTGTGAATGATCTGGTTGAATATTTTTCTATATCTTCAATTACAGTTTTGTGATTGACTGTGTTGTGTAGATATATAGGGGGAACTTTAGTTTGTACTGTTTTTGTTTGTTCTTCGCTTGATTGACCTTTTGGCGAGGGTTCATTATATGAGGGCTGTGCTTCGGGCTTTTAGATGTGGCGGTAGATAGTATTTGTTACTAGTCGAAAGAACTTGAGTAGACCACGCGTAGCGTTTTTTTTTAATAGGCGGTGTTAATTTATCGAATTTATGTTTATTTTGTAATTGATAATCCATTTTTAGACAGT
Organism: Sinelater perroti; assembly: GCA_036346155.1. Classification (NCBI taxonomy): domain Eukaryota; kingdom Metazoa; phylum Arthropoda; class Insecta; order Coleoptera; family Elateridae; genus Sinelater; species Sinelater perroti. The sequence goes on from JARFIY010000046.1 coordinate 18,175,918, forward strand.
GGTTAGCAATTGTTAAATATGTTTATTAAAAGTATGAATAACTTAGGATTTAATATAAATAACATTGAGGTTAAGCGTATCGCACTGTTATCGGAGCGCATGCAAAGCATCCGCATCGGTTCACAGCTCATACTCGACTATTCTATCTAATATACACCATCCCTTAATATGTACACTGTTAGTACATTTCTGTTATTATTTTGGTCAACCTTCTCTATTTGTCTCTATCTGGTGCAATTCTCCCTCAATCTTCTAATCCTAATTTTTTTATGTCACTTTTTACCGCATCAAACCACTTTTTTTACAATTGTTCTGCATTTTTAGTCCCACCTAGAATTTTTCTTTACTCTAATTTTATTTTTCTTTGTTAATGTTTAAGTGTAGAGTACTGTAGGTCTAATTATCGTTCTATAAATTAAAAATCTGGCTGCCTTTGATATCGTCTTTGCTCTTAATATATTATTTAGTGCTTCTAATGCTTTATTTCCCTTTGTTACACTTTTATCAATATTTGCAATTTCTTTGTTATTGTACGTCACAATTACTCCTAAATACTCAAAAGGACTAATCTTTTCAAAGATATAAACCTTATTCATTTATTTAAACTTCATGTAATTTGTTCCTTCTTGTGGTTCTTCTCTTACTTACATGTATTTTGTTTTTTGTTCATTAATAGCTAGTCCATATTCTTTTGATGCTCTTTTTAGATTATTAAAGACTTTCTCGAGTTCGTTCTTGGATTTAGATATTAAGACTGCGTCATCAGCATATGCAGTGAGCTGGTGTTTCCTTTCGTATATCAAGCCATTATTCCGTATTTGAACTTCTCTCAATATTACATATAGAAGTATGGTGAAAAGTATTGTAGACAACGGATCCCCTTGATGTAAAACTATTAGACAGTTTTTATCAACAACTACTTTGTTAGATTTTTTTGATAGCGTTAGTTTAACTAGGTTAATTTGTTTCTGGGATACCCAAACTAACCAAGGCCTCATACGATTTAATTCTAACGACAGAGTTCCGGCTTATGCTCATAACTATTACTCATTATCATTTTTAGAGTGAATATTAGATCTGAAGTTACTTCTTAGTAACTTTATAGGTAACGTCTAGTAATGCTATGCTTCTATAATTTAAACGCAAATTTTTATCCCTTTTGAAAAGTTCTCGGCCTGACACAGAAATGGTGCTGCAATCGGCAAACAATTATGCTTCCTGCTTGGGAGCATGTGTCATTAGTTCGTATGACTAGTTTCAACTTGTTCGCTCAAGTAGTTTTGTTTACACGAATTTTTTCAGTAGACATGTTGCATGTTTTTTGTTAAAATGGATAAACTTGAATATCGTGAAATTATAAAATTCTTCGTTTTCGATGAATTAACCCTAAGGAAATTCATCCAAAGTTGACAAAAGTTTACGGGGACTCTGCTCCTTCCATGTTAACTGTTAAAAAGTGGGCAGCTGAATTTAAACGTGGTCGCACATCCCTCGAAGATGACCCACGTGAAAGACGGCCAAAAACCGCAACCGCACCGGAAACCATCAAAAAAGTGCATGATATCGTGTTGGACGATAGGCGAGTGAAGGTGAGTGAGATAGCTGAGGCTGTGGGAATATCGAAAGAAAGGGTGCGAAACATCTTGCACGAAGAATTAGGGATGCGAAAGCTCTGCGCAAGATGGGTGCCGCATTTGCTGAATGCCGATCAAAAGCAAATGCGCAAACGATTTTCGCAGCACTCTTTGGACCGATTCAACAGGGATCCGACCGATTTTGTGCGGCGATTTGTCACCATGGATGAGACATGGGTCCACCACTACACGCCAGAAACGAAACAGCAGTCCAAGCAGTGGGTGGAAGCCGGTGGTTCAGCGCCAAAGAAAGCGAAGTCGATCACATCTGCCGGAAAGGTGGCCAGCGTGTTTTGGGATGCGAAAGGGATCCTGTTAATTGATTATCTTGCAAAAAGCAGAACAATTACAGGCGAATATTACTTCAACCTTATTGACCAGCTGGATGCCAAAATTTGCGAGAAGAGACCTGGCTTGAAGAAGAAAAAAATCATCTTTCGCCAGGACAACGCACCTGCGTTGACGACGGGAAAACTGCGAGATTTGGGGTATGATTTGCTCGACCATCCCCCCTATTCTCCTGATTTGGTACCCTCAGACTTCCATCTGGTCCCAAACTTAAAAAAAATTATTTCTGGAAAGCGCTTCGCATCCAATGAAGAAGTTGATGAATATTTTCACAATCTTCCAGATTCTCACTTCCGAGAAGGAATACTGATGTTGGAGAGGCTCTGGATCAAATGTGTTGAAGTCAAGAGAGATTATGTAGAAAAATAAAATCATTTTTTAACTGAAAGTCGCAGTCTTTTTACCTTACCCTCGTATACGTTCCTTCCGCTATACTCTTCTGATTAACTCATAAAATCTTGTAATTTTTTTTCTCTACACTTCAAGGCTTCTACTGGTATTTTATTTTCTCCTGCACACTTATTGTTCTTCAATTTAATTATTTCATTTTTGATCTCCACATCTGACAGTTCCGCCACCTCCCTGCCTTCACCTAACTTCATAGTTTCTTTATTTCTTAATCTGTCTTTCTCACAATCATTGTTTAACAGTTCGTCAAAATAATCCACCCATCCATCTAGTTTACTTGCAGTGGTTCCTAACAAAAGACCCTCTCCATTTTTGCAAAATTGACACTGCCTTCACTAGTAGATTTCTTTACCTCTTAATAAAATTCCCTTTGCTAACATATTACTCTTGAATTGCTTGTAGACTCTTTTGCATATAGTCTCTTTTCTTCTCACTACTTATAGTTTCTGCTCTTTATGCATGCTTTTTAAGTGCCTCGGTTTTTGCGTTGTTTTTATATTTATATTTTAATTAATATTCGTCATACCAATTCTTTGTTTTGCGTTTTTCCAGAATTTTTATTGTTACTTTTCTATTTGTACCTATTCGCTTCTTATATCTTCTGCTGCTCTTCCAAACAATGCTGTTATTGCATTTTCCATCTTGGTGACTATTTTTACGTTGTATTTCTTTATATTTCCATTGTTTGCTTTCTTGAATGTTATCAGTTCTTGCTTCCATTTAGCTATGACCAAGAAGTGATCCAAGTCAGTATCAGCACTCCTATAACTTCCGATGTCTTTTATGGCACTACTGTGTTTATTCTCTATTGAAACGTAATCTGTCTGCTTCTACGTTTGGTCGTCCGGTGATTTTAATGTCATCTTGTGGATGTCTTTGTAGTCAAAACTTGTACACATGATTTTCTTGTTGCTCTCTGCAGCAAACCCAATAACTAATTTTCCATTCTCGTTATTTTCTAATTATTTTCTTTTACCTTTAGTCACCTGTTTATATGTTTTTTCTCTTCCTATTTTTAGGTTCACGTCGTCCAAGACAATTTTTAAATCGTATCTTGAATTATTTTTGAGCATGGCCAAATTTTTTTTTCTTAGATCCTTATCTTGAGTAGGCGCATGTATATTTATAATAGATAATCTCCCTGTGTTTTCTTTGTAGTTGTAATATACATATCAAATCTGAATGTGCTTTAAAATTAACTATTGCATGTTTCATTCTGTTGCTTAAAACAAACCCCGTTCCAAAATATATATTGCAACCTATGTTGTTCAGAAATATATAACCGTCTATTAATTATAATAGGAAACTATTAAGCTTCCTCAAATGTTTACAATGTCTCTTATATAACCAATATGTTTAGCGAGGAACGCTGCATAACTTTTCTTAAAGCCTCTTTTTCCATAAGTGCCTCTCATACTCCACGTCCCTATTTTAATTTCTTCTTTTATCATTTTCTCTTTTTTTTCTCTGCTGATGTACATTTTAAGTTTACGTTTTCCATTTCATTGTCCTTTTCCATCGCTGTGTTCGTTACCATTAATTTCCCATCACTATATTTTTTCACTAATTTGTTAAGAATATCTTTAGCTTTTCTGTGCAGCGATTCCATTTCCACATTTGGTCTGTCTTGATCACTTTATTATATCCAACTTTGACGTCTTTCCCTTTATCTTTTTCTTCTTTCGCCAGTTTTGTTATTTGTTTTTTCTTGTTTCTTTTATTCCTCGTCATATTCTCGTAAATGTAAATTTGGCTCGTGTATTCGCTTTCAGTTTGTTCTTGCTTTGCATGACTTTTGCATTATCCTCCTTCTTCTCGAACTCTATGAAGCACATATTATCTTCTAATTTATATGCAGTTTTTTTCATAGTGGTTTCAGTAAATTGGAATCATTAGAATAAATTTTTAGTCCCGATACTATTACACTTTTTCCTTCCTGTTTTTCAAGCCACGCGACTTTTTCCCAGACTTCTTTTAGCTTTTTATTTAATTGTTCATTTTTTGCTCTTAGTTCTTGATTTTCTCTTCTCAAGAATTTATTTTCTTCTCTTATATTTTTTTCTTCTTTGATTAGCCCTGGTTTGTTTTTTATTTGCTTCTGATCTACTTGTAAACTTCTAACCATGTCAGTTAGTAGGTCTAATTCTTCCTTGCTTCTTTTGGTTATCTTTGTAGGGGTTATGTGTGCTTTTGAGCTAGTAGCGAATACCTCATCCTCTCTGAATTTCTTCTTTCTTTCCTCACCAGTAGAATATTCGTCTTCCGACATTTTTTGCTTTAATAATTTTACACCTTTCTTTTGCAAATGCGCCGTCACTACTTTTAACTTGGGGATATTATTGCTTATCAGCCAGCGTCATGTAAACCCCGCAATTCAACCTTTTGGGCGGGTGCTTCCTACCAGCTGATGCCCTGCTCTAACATTTATTTTCGTAAATACTATTCCTACCTTACTTTGGTTTGCTAACACTTGATCAGCTCGCTGCTTACTGGTCACCTCAGAGTACTTGTGGTGCTCTTATATGATTGGTATAATCCGAAAAATCGAATTTCACAACAAAGCACTCCAAACTGTGGAGTGAAGCGCTCACTTTGTTGCGTACTACTAAAGCTAATATTTTGTAGACAGTGTCTAATAACGCTATCCCTCTATATTTCTGGTACTTTGGCTTACCTCTCTTTTTATGTAATGGAATAATTATTGCTTTATTCTATGTTTTCGATATGTTTTTTCCCATTTCACTTATTAAACTGTATTTTTTTTATTTGTGAATAAATTTCTTCTATTTCTTAATTCGTTGGTGTTGACACCTCTACTTTATCTTCACTCTTATAGTTTTCTTTATCCGCTTCGTTCGCTTAATTTATGAATTAAAATTTTTGTAAAATAATTTCTCCATATTTTAATCACCTTATTGATCTTTACAGAACAGCGATTTCGATGATCTTTCCTGCCTTGTATTTTTGGCTTTGTGGTAAAAGTTTTTGACATATTTCCTTTGGTAACGTGTTTCCAAATTTATTCTTGTAAGATTCACTCTTCACCTTTCTGTAGATACTTTTTGTTCTTCTTTTCTAATTTCTGTACATTATTACATCTTCCGGTTTGTCAGTTTGTAGCATTTTTAATCTTGCTTTTTGTTTTTATTTCTACTTTCTCTACATTTAGCATCGAATTAGCTACATTCCACTTTTGTCTTTTTCTTCTGGTACTGTCTTAATGTTATTTTCCATCTTTTTCCACTCTTTATTTATTAATTCTTTCTTGTTAATTGCTTGTAGAAACTAAAATCTTGTAGACAAGTCTAGAGGATAAAATTGTTTAAGTTTGTTGTCTAGGGGATTCACTTAAAATGTGTTTGTATAAAATTCAAGGCGAGGGTATTTACTTCTGCTTTCTGTTTGTATTTAAAGATCACGATGTAGTGTGTCATTATTTACGTACCATAAATAATATACCGAGTTTTTGACTGGAAGCGTTAAAGAATTTCCAAATTTGAGGTGCCCCCTGTACCCCATAGTTGAATATCGTACGCCCATATAGATTTTAGTATTACTTTATAGGTTACGAGTTTGTCCTCTGAGGTGAGTTTTAACTATTTTTCAATTAACCACTGAAGTTTCGTAAATTTTAAAACCAGTTGTTTGCGCTTGTTGAAAATGTTTGTTTCACGTTAGTGTTTAACATCTTCTGATTAGGGTAGCTGCACGTTGTTCAATGTTCTGGTGTGGATGTTTGTCTGCCCTGAGAATTGTTTCGTTGGCCTTGATGAACCGCTCTTTTAACCAGTTTTCTAGTAAATTTAAAAATAATGGCGTCTTTTGCAAATGTGGCCATCGTGATTTGTTGTGTAGTGAATATAAAACTGATAGAAAATAGATAAAACCCAGCACGCTTCTTGATAGATCTCCAGAGTTAATAGCACTTAAATTTGTTATTGGAAATACTTATCTGATAGATAAGATTTGAACAGTTGATAATATATATGTGCTTCTGCCTAATATATAGGAGTAGTCTCGGGTGCCAGACTTTGTCAAAGGCTTGAATTTTATTGAGAAAATCTGAGGAACAGTATTAGTTTGATTCAAATAACTGATGATTTGTTCGACAACTCGATGTACTTGTTTGATTGGAGCATGTTCGTCTGGAAAGTCAAATTAATAATATAGAATCAATTGATGTTATGCAATCAGGGTTATTTATTCTCTTGAGTAGGAGTTTTTCAAATATTTTTTACGTCAGCAGCTACAGACTATTGGAGCAATAAGATGCTACTTTCTCAGGAAGTTGTGCTATAAAGATGATTTGTGCCACTTTTCACTGAAATGGAAAATAGAGTGTTTGTATTATAGTGTTGCAAATTTTTGCCAGTAGTTTGAAACCTTCTTCTGGGAGTTATTTCAATATCTTAACTATAATGAGGTCATATCACAAAACTTTCTTCAACTTTAAGTCGTTTTTGGCTATAGACTTTATTTTCTTTATTTTAAACCTCTTTATAGATAAGCTTAAGTTCCACTATATTGTTTTTTATATTAAATGTTTTTCCTATTTTTTAGAAATGCTCTAGGTTAAAAAGCTAATTGGTATCGACATACAATTGCACCTTCTTTTACTTCAATTTGAGCAGAAGTAAAACCCATTTGAAAAGGTATTTGAGATGAAATGGATTAGTTCGCCACCTAAGTTATAAAGTTTTTTAGTCTTTTTTATTAATTAGTTACACTGTTAATTGACGATCAAGGATAATTGCATACCTATATATAATTTATGTTATATTATTTTCAAAGTATTTCCGATGAGTGAATCCAAATGTATTTAATTTGTTTACTTTATTAATAATGTGTAAAAGTGAAAAAATTAACTCCCAACATCATATTAAGTACTTTGAAAGAACACAAAATCTGTCAGTTTCCATGATAACAAGGCCAGTATGAAAAGTCTTTTTAAATGTGTTCTTCTTCTTCTTTTGCCTCTTCCTTTTCTTCCAGTGCTTGCTAGATGCTGTTTTTATTTTCAACTGTTCTAGTGTTTTGCCCTTTTCTTTTTTTGCATCTTTTATTTCCTGTATCCATTTTTTCCTTGGCCTTCCTCTGCTTTTTTTATTTTGATTTTTTGCTCTACATATTCTTTTTACAAACCCATGATTATTATCATGCCATGCTTATTAAATTGTTTGAGTATATCTGACAGTGTCCTATAAAATGCAAATACTTTTGTAGTAGTAGTTTTACTTTCTAATAGTTCAGAACTTCGCTTCTCAATCTGAAAATTTGCTGATGCACAATCATAGTTAGTTTAGATTAATATTCATCTACTTTTTTGTTTAATTTTATTACATCCACCCTTAAGTAGTTGGTATCCTGTAAATCGTTTTCAAGTTATTTAAACTATCATTTCAAGTTATCCTTTTTGTTCTGGGCAATAATTTCATTGCTTGATAAAGTATATCAATGTATGTGTAAGTTTTTAAATTTATTTCTATAACTTGACATTGATAATTCTAATTGCTAAAAGATCTCAAAGTGCTTGAGATATATTTTTTCACACCTTGGATACAAATTATGATGCACTATATTAGTGATTATCTGTTCAAACAGTAAGTGGCCACTTCAGAGTTAAATAATTTTTATAGCGATGTAATTTTTCTATTTGGATAAGCAGCACACTAACTAAAATAGATTAAAACAAGCTTAGGAAATTAAATATGTCACTGGATAAATATATGTAAGGCAATTCCGGAAGTCTTTTAATTAAATTTTTGTAGAGTCCCATTTGAACCGACTATTAATAAAGTGTAAACAGTTTTTAATGTAGTTGTGCGATTATACGTTGTAGGGGTACGTCGGTATTTAATCAGCTTGATGGACTATTAATGGGAGCGGCGGTAAATAGCAACAGTACGTTTCCTTTATTTGAGAGAGCTGCGTTTTTGGTGTTATTCATTTCGGTGAAACAAACGTATCTTTAAATTTCTATTAAAAAACGGCAAGTATATAAAAAAGAAAAATGATAAAGAAGATAAAAATGATTAAAATACGCACAGTTTAAAATCATTTAGGTGATTGAATAATCTAAAAATGATTTGTAAAACTTTAACGTTTTAAAAGTAAGAGAGAATTTAAAAAAAATAAATGAGAAGTAAAGAAAAGCACAAAGCAGCTTTCGACGTATAAATATACAAATAAGCTTCTATAGACAGCCGTTAATCTAAGAAAATACCAAAAAAGTGGTTAAAAGATACCGTAAAAATAAAAAATAAACCTCTTACCTGCTTGGTCTACATTTTTGGTGTTTATGTTTGGGCACATTAAAATTTAGAAAAATTATGTAATAATGCACCAAATAGATAGTATTTTAATCTTATATTTTTGCTGTAAAAAGAATAAAAATATTAAGAAAATCAATTCATTATAAGAAAAGAAGTAAGTAACATATTTATAAATAATTTTAGTTAACTTGTAAATAACTATATTATTATAGGTACTAGCATTTGTAATTTATAGTTTTATTTCTGATATGATATTGATAAAGCCTAATCGTATAAAAAATACTTAATTTGAGGGCCTGGTAAAATAACTTTTTTGGGTCAATTGTTGGTTTTCGGCGCCCTAATTTACAGCATCAAGTTGTTCCTGGATCTCTGTTTTGTTTTTTTTTTTATGTTAATATGGATCGTTTCAACTTTCTCATTGACGCTTCTGGTTTAGCTACCATTATTTTTTTGATAAGTGGTACTTTCTGTTGAGGATGTTTTATGTCATTAGTGGTATGCAAGAGAGAATAATCTGCTGCCTTAGTAGAGAGTTTCCAGGTAGGCTTGAGTAGGCTTGAAATGTCTAATTTTTGAAATCCTAAAGCATATTCTTCAGGTCTCGCCCTGTTTAATTTTTCGTTTAATATTGGGTTTCTTTGGGAGCTAATTCAGATTCCCAAACTTCATATTGAATGATGTGATTTAGATGTTCTACAGGTCTATTAACGTTTTCCTTGATTTTAAGAGGTATTTTTAAGTTAACTTTTTCATTTATTAATTTTTTATACAAGTCCCAGTTCGTTCTTCTGTTATAAAGGCTAGGAGCTTTTCGTATGTGGAAATACAGTATTACTTAACTTGATTAAAAACGACAAATGGTTCGATAAAAAATCTAAGCACTCTGATATCTTTAAGTAACTTTATGCAATAGCTTTGATTACATGAAAATCAACCAAATCTAAAACTTTCCTCCTGTTTTTGGACTAGTAGGTGTGTTGTCCAGTGAAGAGATAGTTGGGATTATCCATATTCAAAGAATAGCAGTTCTCCGTCTTTAGGGGAAGTTACAATAGAACCTCATTGCTGGTGCTTAGTGTTGTAGTATCCGTCAATTATATAGCGTTCTCTAAAATTGCAAAAAAAGTGTGTTTTTATTTTCTTTTATAACATATTGTGGGGGGAGAGGGAAGTACAGTGCTAAAATTGTAATCCAATCTTGGACTACTACTTTTATTTATTATATATTTGTGTGTATATATATATATATATATATATTTATTACTTGTATGTGCTTGTTCTGATATTTGGTTTATGGTGACTTATAGAATTTTTATTGATGACAACTGAACCAATATGCTATCGTAGACAGTAAACCTTGATATTCTGAGGTAGCTCCTTTTGGGGAGGTGAGTTTTAGATACAAGTACGATACCTAATTTATAGTGAACAATAAATATCTAAAGCTTTTAACTGTGATTGGTCAAGCCTTTGTCGTTCCAGCCTGCCATTTTAAGAATTTGAGCCATTATGGCAACTTTGAGACTATTATAGGTCATCATATGTTCACTTAATTCGAGCATAAGTTCATCTAGTCTGTGCATGTTGGTTGTCACAGGTTGTGTAGGTTGAGAAGGTACTTGATGTATGTTTGCCATCAATAGAGCAAGTAAAAATCTCGTATGAACACAAATTTTCAGCTCTATGCTTCTCTTGGTTGTTTGGAACGTAATAGTGTAAATTTTTAATTCGTATTTTCTTGTAGGCCTCCAACTTTTGGAATTCGCTAAGTCGGTTTTTAACACACTTAGCCTGACAAGTACAGCATTTTTTGTGCCGTAGCGTTGATAATTTGCACACTAAGGCACTTCTCTTTTTTGGGGTGCTTCAATTGTTCTTTGGATTGCTCCAGATAGATTTTATGATTTTTTTATTTGATTTGTTTGAGGCTACATCAATAAAAAACGTAGTGTTTGCGCCAATCTCAAAATTACCTTTTATTTTGAATTTTTAATTAGGGCCGGCTGCATTTTGGTTCCCTCTTGTACATATTTTGACAAAAATTTTCCGTAAGACCAGAGCACTTTTTAACCGAGAGTTCGCCGGCGGCTTCAATTGGCAGCAGAAGTTTTAATTTTCTGGGAGGCCTTTTGTTAAAGCTAATTTTCGGGGTTGAAATTTTTGTCGGTAAAAAGCTCGGTCCATTTTCTTTGCTCTGGCTCGGAAGGAACGACGAAGAAATCTTTTGCACCAGGAAAGACGCTACCGTTCGGCTCCGCTGTGAAGATTGGGGTAACTTGTCCTATCTTTTACTCATACCCTTGTATCTTTTTTTCTGAAAGCCCCAGGATCAACAGCAGGGAACCGATACCTGCGGAAAGCTCTGTTTCCACAGGTTAGTTCTTTTAGCTTTAGCTTTGTTTCAAGTTCCCTTCATTCAAAATTTAAAATTACCTATACAGTCCATTTTTCCGGCCGCAACACATAGATAAAGGCTATTTAGTGAACTTGTGTTTGTCATTCTATATACTCGTTGCCTTTCTTCTTTTTTAAATTTATAATAATTAATACGTATGAAGCTAAATATTTAGTTCATTTAATCTGTTAATTAGGGATTGGTAATTTTTTACTTTTTTTGTATTATTTCAAATTGATCTCTGCCTATAATTTTTATAACAAAACATTTTGACTATGTTATTTAATTTATCTATCAATTGTTTAATGCTTACCACATTAGAAATAAAAATTGGCGGGGGTTTGCTTATTTGACTGTAGTGTTACTTTCCGTGCTCATTGTTCGTCGTTTAATTCGGATAGTTCTTAAAATTTGTTATATTCTGATGTAAACCATCAATCTAAATTAAATGATTTAAAGTTGAGGATAGAATTCTCCATGTGCAAAAGTTATAAAAACTTTTTATATAATAAAGGCGTGAATCAGAATCAAGTCCTATACGAAATTTAATTGAAAATACAACTATATATGGTTATATATGGTCTAGCGTATTAATAATAAAAACAATTGATGACTCTGGATAGCATTTGATATACAGCTGTCTGTAGAAATAGAACTCTAGGGGTTAAAGATGCAACTTTAAAATGTAAATATTTTTAAATCGTTAAACTAGTTACAAAACAGGCAAAAAGGGATAAACAAATTTATTAATAACTTATGTCGGCCATATCTTGCATTAAACTTAAAATAAGAGTAACTAACGGTTGCCGATTAGTTTCAAAATAGACACAATATTTGCTCCAGAAATAAATAATAAGACTGAGTACTAATCAGCTTGTACTGAATTGATCAGCTTAAAAATTTAAATGTCAATATAAGTTTAGACAACTAGGATACCTAAAGCCCTTCATTTCAATTTTGATCTGTTCAACTTTTAGATTATTACGCTTATATTATTAACGGTGATCGATGGTAGCCATAATAGCTATCTACGCGTTTCTGTTGAATGTATTATTAATAAAAAAAAACAATAACTGCTTTACCCCTAATAATGCAAGGGGTGTGACTACGTAAAAGTCAGACCTACCATAAAAATATTGAAGAACTTTTAAAGTACAAAAGAAGCTATGTTCAAAGTAGAGGTGTCAAAATACACATGTTTAGAAGAGTTATTTTAAAACATCCAATCATAAACTTTTAAAAGAGGAACGCGATTAATTCAGTTCTGTAAAGAAACATATCTGAATATAGTAAATACATGGTTTATTTGCCAAAACGGCGACTACATATGTACATGGACAGTAGTGCATGATTATAAAGACTATATAGACAGGAATAAGATAGATTACATCCTAATAAACAAAAAGTTTAAAAACAACGTGTTAAGTGCAAGTACATCCACAAATCCATAAAAATTCATATAGAATCCAATCACAATTTAGTAGTGTCTACAATAGAACTGAAACTAAGAAAGGTAACAATACTAAAAACAATATCTCACATTGTTTAGAAAACGTATAGTGAAACTATAATTAAAAAATATCAATAAAAATATTATATAATTTAAATAATTTTAGTTTAAGAATAAAAAATAAACATTAACAATAACAACGGCAATAATAATAAAATCAATATGGAATAGTACAGCAATAGCAAAAAAAAATGGAATCGTGGAAGCAGCAGAAATAAAATTTCACCAAGAAAAACGCAATGAATATCAAAGAAATATTGAAGCTGACGGACAATAAAATAAAAGAAGAAACAAGCATATTAATAGATATATTTGACAAACTAAGAAATGAAAAAGTTAAAGAAACTAAGAAGAAATAGACTTAATAAAAATATACAAAGATAGAGAATGTAAGAGTTTTGTACATAAACAAAAAAAGTATAAAGAGATTAAAAAAACTGCAGATTTATTTAAAAAAATCTGAAATAAACGTTATGAATAATAGAAACAGTACAGAGTTGAACATAAAAAATAGTACCGTAGAGTGGTCCAAGCGGTTGAGGCGCGGACTGCGATGCGGACGGACCCGGGTTCCATTCCCGGAACTGTCCAATGCCTGGCAGCCACATTTCACCGCACCAAAAATAGTGTGCGACGACCGGGCAGAGAAGGCAAACATATGAGAATCTTAACCCCTCCGTTCTCAGGCCGTGCTCTCACACGGGGAGTTAGAACCGTGGAAAAAAGTATACAATAGCATGTATCATTATTTCAAAGCTCAGTTTTGTAGAACACGTGTATATATATACTATAGGTTTATACTAGCAGATGGTTTTTCAGTTATGTCTCCAAACTTGTAGTATGTAGATTATGGATCAACAAACCATTTATGGTTTATGATAATCTAGATTCTTTATACTAACGTAGGTCTTAGATGGTTTCAGCAAATTAACTTAACAAATTTAAGCAAGTATTTTTCTTTTTTATTCTTTTATGGCAAAAGCTGCAAAGAGGCCAACCTGATTTGCAGGCAGACAAGCTTTATAAGCAGAAGCAAGGACTTCCGATGAATGTCATTTTTTCATCTGTAGCTAGAAAGTCTAATACTTTTATATTTACATATTTTTTTATATCAAAATGTTAAAAAATAGTAACAATTATAATACATAAATAAAACAAATTTCAACTTACCCTTAATTTACTTTTTGCAAATTGTTCTTTAATCTGCGGTGTATGATCGGGTTAATTTTCATAAAATTTTGTATATGCATTCGTATCAATTTCTATCTTAAAATATTGACATTTTTGGGATTTTATTTATTTAAATCAATGCAAAGTTGATCATTTTACCTCATTTTACCTGTAATTGTTTAACGGGGGCTCTCGAAAATGATGGTAAAAACTATTGCGTATGCCCTACCAATCCGGCCATACTGCAGAATATTGAGCAATTAAAAAGTGTGTTATGGTCTCAGCGACTCCGGAGTGTCCGGAATTACGATAGTTGACGAAAAAAATAAATCTGAATTATTTGCTTCATTTAAATACTTAACGGTGGTATAAACGATCAATTTTGTTCACAAGACAAAATGACTCTTGTCTCTTATAATCCGAAAAAGAAAAGATAGTCCTTTTGCTGTCATCTTTGCATCAAACGGTCCATATAAATGATGACAAACAAAAACACAAAATAGTTTTATATTATAACAAGAAAAAATAATTATATTCTCATTTGCATTGTTAAGTAATAGGAAATTTTCATTTTTGTTTGTTTTTAAGTTAATTTATTCTATCACTTTATGAACATCCTCCAGGCATCGAGGCAAGGTTGGCAAAACAGATCTCCTCGCATTGTACATATTTCTTTTGCAATAATTTACATCAGGTTGCAATAACCTGGACGAATCCATTGAGAGAAGGATTCTTTGTACAATTTTATATGGTCTGTCACAAATATCTTCGGCCGCTTTTCGTTTGCATGCAGTACTAAGTACGTGCCGTTGTATTTTTCTCAAATCTGCCTAAAATATCAATAACTTAGCAAATTTAAATATTCGAATTACACTTCAATACAATAAAGCAGTACACATACCTTGTGATTATGCGTCAATTCGCTTTTAGTAATTATTTTTTGTTCATCTTCTCCAATGGTGTACACCTTCGCCATACACTTTTTATTAATACACCTTCACTTTACCTCCCTAGTAGTCAACTGACTATGATTAAAAATTTGTAGTTGTTTATTAACATCGCTCGATTTTTTTCACTCAAAATTATATTAAAATTAGCCATCTTCCGACTACACCCGTAGCTTTACAGCAAAGATCAGATTATTTTATTTTTTTAAGGACAGTTTATATATTTTGTCCTAAATATTTAGTGGGGTATTATTAAGAAAGTATTTAAACCTATTTCGGGAACAGGTATAGGTGGGAGATTAAGAGATAATGAGATTTTAATTTTTGCGTAGCAATTTACATTTCTATAAATTTGTTTACCTGAACGAAAGGAGCAATTTACATACAGGGATTGGTGACCTAGCGGATTATCGGAACAATTTACAATCGCCCCTCTTGGTGGCTCTCCATATGTTTGGGTCCCCTGGATCTAAGTTTTCTATATAGTGATTATAAGATTGAAGTTTATGTTTGTCTAATTTTTCCTTCACTATTCTAATTATTTGGTTTAGTCGAGCTTTAATTGCAGGATCCCGTGTTCTTTGCCACAATCTTCTTATTCTGTGTTTTCTTTGATTAGGTTAAATATCTCATGGGGGGGGGGGGGGAGGGGTAGATATTCGGAGTATCTACGTAATCAATTTGTGATAGTGGCATTGCGAACTGCTTGGGAGACGTTTTCTTTGAAGTTTTCAATAGCGTTGTCAATGCCAGCATGTGAAGTTAGTTTAACTGGGTATGTCAGTGATTCTTTACGTTGGGGGGTGTTTCGATTAAAAGATTTGATATAGGAACATCCTCCATAATTGGCAGTATGTTCCCCTCCGCAGTTGACGCATCCTGGTTTGATTTCTTTGGATTTTTGACATTGACTGTAATGATGGTGTTCCTTACATTTGACACAGCGCGGTGGGAAATGGCAATAATTTTTAGTATGCCCCATCCGTTGACAGTTGGTGCATTATGGTGTTTCGCTACTTTTACGTCATGGCACTACAGCAACTACGCAATGTAATAATCTGTTTAAGTTGAATATTCCTTTGGCTCCTTCGGTTTTTTGAAGTTCTATTGGAATAAGGGGTATAGGGATTTTCTTTGCGTTTAGTAGTCTGGTTGCCTTAATTACTAGATATGTTAACCGAATTAATTCTGCATAGATTTCATTCTCAGTGATAGAGATAGGGATATTTCTTATTATTGCTTAAATATTTGCATTTTCTGGGGATTGATATGTAAAATAACTTACTTTGTTTTGATTATAGAATTTGGTAAGAGCTTTATAATCATCAGGGCTGTTTAGATTAATCCTTAGTTGAGTACCTTTGTAGGTTGTGGAGAAATTATCTTTTTTTAACACTTCTTTAATGTCCTTAATTATGTTCTGGTGATGCGTGCCGTTAGGTAGAAATATGGGTGGAACTTTTGGTTTTTCTGTTGAGGTT
Organism: Sinelater perroti; assembly: GCA_036346155.1. NCBI lineage: Eukaryota > Metazoa > Arthropoda > Insecta > Coleoptera > Elateridae > Sinelater > Sinelater perroti. Next base: position 18,192,086 of record JARFIY010000046.1, read on the forward strand.
GGGTCTTGGCTTCGGTGCTGGGATTTGCTAGAGTTATCTTGGGAATTTTCTGATGTACTCTGTAAGTTATAAAATCGGTTTTCCATAAGTAGGGTGTCGTTATTAAACATATAGCGTTTATTAATATCAGTATCTTCTGGTAAGCCGCGCTTTTTTGTATTGATTACGCCAGATTCATTTTTATAGATGTCAATTATGATAGCGTTGCCTCCTTGATAAATTAGTTTTGGTGGTTTTATTTGTACTGATTGCGTGTGTGGCATTTTTCTTAAATATTTCTACTTACAGTTATTTACTAAACTGCACAGATTTATTATATGGTATTAAAGTAATGTTAAAACACATTTGATCGCGTGGATAGCGGCTGGAGGTCGCGCACTTGCCCTCTTCATTCAAGTTATGTGGAATCGCGTTAATAAATTTAATAATTTTAAAAATCTTGTTATTAAAACTCAAATCACAACTGGACACGATCAATCAACTAATAGAGGTCTAGATTGCGAAGGAGTAAATTTGAAATCTAAAGCATTTTGATAATGCAGTAAATTATTGGCGTAGCAAAACGGTGCTAGATAGTAGACCGGCCAGTTTGCATTGATCGATTAAAACTTTAAGCTGCAAATCCCTAATTACATAAAAAAGATAATGAAGTCGACCGGTTGTTTCCTTTTACAACTATTAAAGGAGCATTTTCGGCTAATTATGCCTAACCCTTGGCTAACATTGACCTCTTTTGCAAAGAGGGACTAAAAACATTTAGGTTGATTCACTCAGTTGTCATGGCAAAAAGGGTCGACTAACTGCTACAGGTTCAGAAGGGGAATATGAAACAGCTTTTGGAATCCAAAGAGGGTTTAGTTAATGCAATAAATTCTGGGTTTGGTAGAATTGGGTTGAAGATAGGAGATCGGTCAGTTTGAGCCGATCGATTCGAATTTGAAACAGAAAACTCGTAATTACACAGAAAAAGATAACGGGACTGACCGGTTGCTTGTTTACAGCCATTAGGAAACAGTTTCCGCCCTGCTTACACCTAACCATTAACTGACTATGACCTTATTTGTAGGGAGGAATTAATATCGTATAGGAATTGATTCACTTCCATACGAGTGGTATCTGTGGTGGTGAGATAGGAAAGATCAACTTATAGAGGTCTAAATGGGGTATGCGAGAAAACAAACAAGTGTTTTGCAAATGAAGTGAATTATTCCCGTAGTAGAATCGGGTTCTAAATAGGAGATTGGGCAGCTCGGGCCACTTGATTTGAAATTAGAGCTGGAAGTTCCTAATCACTTAAAAAAATAACGGGACCAATCAGTTGGTTCTTTAACGTCCACTAGGAGACCGTACTACTGCACTGCTTATACCTAACCCTTGGTGAACGCCGACCTCCTTTGCAGGGAGGGATTACGAACGTTCAGGGTTGATACACTCCCACCTAAGTGGTACCGGTCGTACAGAGACGGTCGCCCAACTGATAGAGGTCCAGATGGGGACATGAGAGAAAAATGTGAAATTGGAAAGGCGTTTCCATAATTCAGTGAATTCTACGCGTTGTGCAATTTGGTTGTAGATAGATCGGTGAATTTGAGCAGACTGCTTCGAATTTGCAGTTGGAAACTAACTCCTAGTTACACAGAAAAAGATGACGGGACCGGTCGATTAATTCTTTTACAGCCATTAGGAAACCATTTCTGTACCTCTTATATTTAACCCTTAACTAACTTTGACCTTCTTTGTGGGGAGGAATTAATAAATTGTAGGAATTGATTCGCCTTCCCACGAATGGCATCTGTTGTGGAGATACAGATCGACCAACTAATAGACGTTTGAATTGGGGCATGTGAGAAACTGGGTTGTAGATAGAAGATCGGCTAGTTCGGGCCACTCGATTTGAAATTGGAGCTGGAAGCTCCTAATCACTTAAAAAAATAACGGGACCAATCAGTTGGTTCTTTAACGTCCACTAGGAGACCGTACTACTGCACTGCTTATACCTAACCCTTGGTGAACGCCGACCTCCTTTGCAGGGAGGGATTACGAACGTTCAGGGTTGATACACTCCCACCTAAGTGGTACCGGTCGTACAGAGACGGTCGCCCAACTGATAGAGGTCCAGATGGGGACATGAGAGAAAAATTTGAAATTGGAAAGGCGTTTCGATAACTCAGTGAATTCTACGCGTTGTGCATTTTGGTTGTAGATAGATCGGTGAATTTGAGCAGACTGCTTCGAATTTGCAGTTGGAAACTAACTCCTAGTTACACAGAAAAAGATGACGGGACCGGTCGATTAATTCTTTTACAGCCATTAGGAAACCATTTCTGTACTGCTTATATTTAACCCTTAACTGACTTTGACCATCTTTGCGGGGTGGAATTAATAACTTGTAGGAATTGATTCGCCTTCCCACGAATGGCATCTGTTGTGGAGAGACAGATCGACCAACTAATAGACCTTTAAATGGGGGCAGTGAGAAACTGGGTTGTAGATAGGAGATCCGCTAGTTCGGGACACTCGATTTGAAATTGGAGCTGGGAGCTCCTAATCACTTAAAAAAATAACGGGACCAATCAGTTGGTTCTTTAACGTCCACTAGGAGACCGTACTACTGCACTGCTTATACCTAACCCTTGGTGAACGCCGACCTCCTTTGCAAGGAGGGATTACGAACGTTCAGGGTTGATACACTCCCACCTAAGTGGTACCGGTCGTACAGAGACGGTCGCCCAACTGATAGAGGTCCAGATGGGGACATGAGAGAAAAATGTGAAATTGGAAATGCGTTTCCATAATTCAGTGAATTCTACGCGTTGTGCAATTTGGTTGTAGATAGATCGGTGAATTTGAGCAGACTGCTTCGAATTTGCAGTTGGAAACTAACTCCTAGTTACACAGAAAAAGATGACGGGACCGGTCGATTAATTCTTTTACAGCCATTAGGAAACCATTTCTGTACCTCTTATATTTAACCCTTAACTAACTTTGACCTTCTTTGTGGGAGGAATTAATAAATTGTAGGAATTGATTCGCCTTCCACGAATGGCATCTGTTGTGGAGATACAGATCGACCAACTAATAGACGTTTGAAATGGGGCATGTGAGAAACTGGGTTGTAGATAGAAGATCGGCTAGTTCGGGCCACTCGATTTGAAATTGGAGCTGGAAGCTCCTAATCACTTAAAAAAATAACGGGACCAATCAGTTGGTTCTTTAACGTCCACTAGGAGACCGTACTACTGCACTGCTTATACCTAACCCTTGGTGAACGCCGACCTCCTTTGCAGGGAGGGATTACGAACGTTCAGGGTTGATACACTCCCACCTAAGTGGTACCGGTCGTACAGAGACGGTCGCCCAACTGATAGAGGTCCAGATGGGGACATGAGAGAAAAATTTGAAATTGGAAAGGCGTTTCGATAATTCAGTGAATTCTACGCGTTGTGCAATTTGGTTGTAGATAGATCGGTGAATTTGAGCAGACTGCTTCGAATTTGCAGTTGGAAACTAACTCCTAGTTACACAGAAAAAGATGACGGGACCGGTCGATTAATTCTTTTACAGCCATTAGGAAACCATTTCTGTACTGCTTATATTTAATCCTTAACTAACTTTCACCTTCTTTGTGGGGAGGAATTAATAACTTGTAGGAATTGTTTCGCCTTCCCACGAATGGCATCTGTTGTGGAGAGACAGATCGACCAACTAATAGACCTTTAAATGGGGGCAGTGAGAAACTGGGTTGTAGATAGGAGATCCTCTAGTTCGGGCCACTCGATTTGAAATTGGAGCTGGAAGCTCCCAACCACGTAAAAAATAACGGGACCAATCGGTTGGTTCTTTAACATCCACTAGGAGACCGTACTACTGCACTGCTTATACCTAACCCTTGGTGAACGCCGACCTCCTTTGTAGGGAGGGATTACGAACGTTCAGGGTTGATACACTCCCACCTAAGTGGTACCGGTCGTACAGAGACGGTCGCCCAACTGATAGAGGTCGAGATACGGATATGTAAGGAAACTTTAAAACTGAAAAAGCGTTTTGGTAATGCAATGAATTATTCGCTTAATAGAATTGGATTGTAGATAATAGATTAGTTAGTTCGGGTCAATTAATTCGGGTTTGGAGCAAGTAATTGATAATTATATAGAAAAGGATAACAGGGCCGATAGGTTGGTTCTTTGAAAGCTATTGTGAGAACATGTTTACTTTTAGAGGACTTTGATCTCTTTTGCAGAGAGGGCGTAAAATTGTTTAGGTTTAATACACATCCACAAAAGTGGTACATGTCGTGAAGAAACTGTTGACAAACTAATAAAAGGTCCCGAGGAGAGAATACAAAACGATATTTGGATTCCAAAAAGAGTTTCATTAATGCAGTAAACTGTGTGCATAGTGGAATTGATTTGTATAAAATAGGCCAGTCAATTTGGTCAGATTGATTCTAATTTGAAGCTGGGAGCTGTTCCTACTTAGATAAAAAAAATAGGGCCGACTAGTTGATTCTTTTGATATGCTGTCACGTGTGTGGTACTTTGCTTAACGAAATGGTCCACTAACTATTAGATGTTCAGATGGCAAAATATGATCCTTTGGAATTCAAAAAGCCTGTCAATATTGCAATCAATTATGAAGGAGTAAAATTAAGTTAAAAATAACGAAATTCGTCGAGCTATTGGGGTATCGCTTATAACCGCGCCATTTTAAATACTAAAATATTAATTTTTCTTTCAATTAAAACATCGTAAAAACTTATTTTATAATCGTTTCGATTCTGTCAACAGTTTTTATATTACATTTGATAACTTCCATTTGTAAGTAATCCATGCATACCATCATTGATGAGAAATATTTGTGTAACGCTACACAAATCTATATGTTTATTGCAAATTGTTCCCAACAATATCTACGTTGCGTAAAATTTATAAAAAAAATTCCTTTGCTTTGCTATTCTTTCCAATAGCTTCAATTGTGAAAAACAATTTGTTCCAAAAGAAAGGGAATAATTTGCAAGCGATGAGATAATTTATTTATATCATGCATCCCCATTTTTAGTAGAAAAATAATCGAGGGAAGGGTTGTTTACTCACTATTTCCATGACCGGGGTGCGCATGAAAGCCCTCAATCCACTGGTGGTTAGATTTCTTCCAAGTTGGCAACGGCGTGGAATTAACGTCTCGTGCGAAACACCAAAACATTTGTTCAAAAATTGCTTTTATTATTTAGTGAAAAATAATTCGCGCCCGCTCGCCAGCACCGACATCCGAAAACTGCCAGGAAATCTGTGATGCAGGCAAATTTAAAATAGAAAGTTGGCTTTATCGCAAACAAAACTAAAGATATCGTGAGCAAAAACTACACCTGTATTATCACGCCGGTTATGATTAACTAATCATTTTGTATGCTATTGGTATTATATATAAGTTACTTAACTTTTTAAACGTTAACTATTTTTTTTTCATTGAGGTGCACTGCTTTAAATACTTATTTGACTACAAAATTGAAAAATGGCTTCCTGTAGTAGTTAAGAACTACCGAAAGTCTCATCAACACATCTCTTTCGGTTGGGAAATTATTGTAGAAAATCCGAAAATTTGCTCGATACTTCAATTTCAACCCTCTATCGGGGAATGACGGGATGGCAGCAAACCAATAGACTTTTGAACCCCCTTTGTCAAATTTGCATTTTAGCTGGGGTTTCAAAACTGTAATGCAAACATCGGTTTTACATTCGAGCCCAGATTGAGCCTAATACAGACATAGGTTTTTAATTAAACTTTACACCATGATATTTACAACATATCATCAAAGATCCAGAAAAGCTTCCGCAGATCTGTAGAGATAGCTGAATCTAAATATTTTCTAATAGTTTGTCTACATATTTTTGGCTCACCATGTATTTTTTGTTGGGGGGCCGGTAATGCCGCATATTTTAAGCTACCCAATAGTAAAAAGGGCATCTTTCCATCTCTTACAGTTTTCCAGAATTGGAATTTGTTTTTAATTTTTAGAGCCATTTTGGTTATGAAGGGGTGAAGATAGGGGGTCGGTCTGCTCGACGTTTTTACACTTCTTTCAGCCACATTATCAAAATATAATGGTCCTGACTAAAAAAGTATGTTTAAAAAAAGTCAAGTCTATTTGTATAGTTTATTACTAGCAATCGACATAGGAGCATAAATATACAAATATATGTTTTTTGAATTGTACTTTCCCACTATAAAAATTTTTTAAATTATATGTAACTCCCCCTTTTAACATTGCTTTTAACTATTTAGTAATCAATCACACATGGATTTGCAGTAAGAAATTGCTAAAGAAACAATAAATTATGATTTTTATATAATTTAATTTTTTTCTGGTTTACTTTCCAAACAAACTGTATATCACAAATTGGTCCACTCTGTATTACGTTTTGACAAATTCCCTAACCTAAAGTTATAAAATTTGACAAAACAAACGTCATTTTGACGTTTCAAAAGTTCTCTAACCTAAAGTGAGAAAAATTGACAAAACAAACGTCATTTAGACGTTTCAAATGTTGGTCTGACATATCAGATGTCATTTTCAATTTTTAGTTACCAACCGCATATAATTATGCATTAAAAAATATTGGTTACCAACCATACAAAATTATAGACTGAAAAGTCACTAAGTAAAAATTTATATTATTATAAGTTTTTCTTTTTACTTTTGAAACAACTTATTATATATATTTACAAAGTTAAATTCGTATTATCGGTGAAGTCAAGATGCATTTACAAAACGTTAGTTGTTTCCCCGTAGATTTCGGTAGGCGACCGCTGCGGCACGGCCTGCAGGGCCCAGGGCCTGCAGTGCCCCGGGCCATCTGGAAGTTGACTCGCGAATACTGACGGAACAAATAATCGTAGGAACGTGATTTTTGGCACACGAGTGCTTTATTACCCGCTCTCAATTATGGAGCAAACGAAAGTTTTTTTATAGTAAGGTTCCGGAAATATAATACCTCGGCTGCGCCTGCCGCCGGCCCAGAAATTTGTCCTTCGGGAGCGCTAGGGGCCTCTCGGAAAGGCACGAACGATTTTTGCTATATATTTCCGTTTTTAATATTGCTTTTTCTATTTACTAATCAATCACACATGGATTTGCATTAAGTAATTGCTAAAAAAACTAAAGTCATTAAGTAAAATTTTGATTTATTGTTATTTTCTCCTTTTACTTTTCAAACAACCTGTATACGACAGAGGGGGTCCGCTTTGACAAATTCCCTAACCTAAAATGTTCAATTTGACAAAGGAAATGTCATATTGACGTTGTAAATTTTGGTTTGACATTGCAGATGTCATCTAGAATTTTAGTTACCGACCACATATCAATAGCATTAAAAACCATTCGTTACCAACCACGCAAAATTATGGACTGTAAAGTCGCTAAGAAATTTTAATTTTTTTATTTTTTCTCTTTTTACTTTTGAAACAATCTGTATACAACAAATTGGTCCGCTCTCTATTTCATTTTGACAAATTTCCCAACCTAACATGATAAATCTGACAGAGCAAATGTCATTTTGACGTTATAAATGTTGGCCTGACATTGCAGATGTCATCTAGAATTTTAGTTACCAACCACATATAATTAGCATTAAAAAAACATTCGTTACCAACCACGCAAAATTATGGACTGTAAAGTCGCTAAGTAACTTTCAATTTTTTATTTTTTTTTTTACCTTTGAAACAACCTGTACACAATAAATTGGTCCGCTCTGTATTTCGTTTCGACAAATTTCCTAACCTAAAATGATAAATCTGACATAGCAAACGTCATTTTGACGTAAATGTTGGTCTGACATTCCAGATGTCATCTTGAATTTTAGTTACCAACTACATATAATTATATATATAAAAAAAACGAGGTCTGGCAGCGCCCGCCCCCCCCTCCCGGAGAGCTTGTCCAATTCCGACATGCTTAAGCCCCTTCGCATAGTAATTTTTTTTATATATATAATTATGAGTGCTGCTGCTGCTGTCACACAGGTCAAAGGTCAAATCGTTCGTGCCTTTCCGTGCCGACCCGAGCGCCTCCGAAGGACAAATTTCGGCCCGGCTGCAGGCGCGACCGAGGTAATATACTTCCGGAACCGCAAGCGATGGAAAATTTTCGTTTGAGAGGGGGTAAAAAGCACTTATATATATAAAAAAAATTATGAGTGCTGTCACACAGGTCAAAGGTCAAAGTTCAACTCTAACTGGGTTTACGTAAATGCGTTGTCATGGCAACGGCGTACGTCAATTATGTCAAACAGAGCTTTTTAATCGTGTTTTTATTTTTAAAAACTACTATGCGAAGGGGCTCAAGCATGTCGGAGTTGGACAAGCTCTCCGGGGGGCCGCTGCCAGACCTCGTTTTTTTTATATATATAATTATGAGTGCTGCTGCTGCTGTCACACAGGTCAAAGGTCAAATCGTTCGTGCCTTTCCGTGCCGACCCGAGCGCCTCCGAAGGACAAATTTCGGCCCGGCGACAGGCTTTTAATCGTGTTTTATTTATTTTAAAACTACTATGAAGCTCAAGCATGTCGGAGTTGGACAAGCTCTCCGGGGGGGGGCGCTGCCAGTACTAAAAAAATTATTCTGCCTATAAAGACACATCATATATAATGCGAAATTTGTTGATTGTGCACCATGTGGTAAACCGAGAAGATTGCGGCTTCTAAGCATTGTAAGTAGAGATATCTAAAGGGGATTGCCCTCGTTAGCATTAAAAATAAAAAAAAATTAACAAATTACTTCGAAGATGATTTTAGAAAATATTGAAATAATTATTCCTATAACACAATATGCAGAGGAACTGCTTGCTGCTACCAGCTGGCACTATCGAAATTTTTCTTAGGCCGGTAGAGATCGGCCAGCAGGGACGGCAGCTTCCCGGGGCGGACGGAACTAACTCCTGAATACTGACTGAACGAATAATAGTAGGAATGTAATTTTTGGCACACGAGTGCTTTAGTACCCGTTTTCAATTACTGAGCAAACAAAATTTTTTTTTGTCTCTTTCTTCGAATGCGCCTGCCGCCGGCCTGGAATTTGTCATTCGGGGACGTTCGGAGCCGTGCGGAAATGCACGAACGATTTTTGCTATATTTTCGTAATGTCAACATAACGTCAACGCATATTTCATCAATGTGTCGAAGCGAGACGGAATTAGGTGACCCGCAAACAAAATTATCGCGGGCAGCGTCGAATTTTCCCTTCTTTTGGCTGAACAGCGGCGTCCTCGGAAATGTCAAAATTAAAACGCGAATTTTGACCGAAGGACTAATCGCAGAATTATAATTTTCAGTATACGCGTGCATAGGGTCGGCTTTCAATTTTAGAGCAAACGAAAAATTTTTATCGCTTCCGGTTCCGAAAATGCCAAATTTTGGCGCCCCCGTACGAGCTGCACGAAAATGTTTTGTACGAAAAAAGTGCCCCCTTTTAGACTCCACAACTTGGTAAGGGAGCCGTCTTCGTATCTCTTGCCGTTTCGGAGATATAAACGAAAACGTGATTTTTTCCAACTTTGGAGCCGTTTTTGGACAGGAAGATGGCGAGCAAGGTCAAGGGTTGTTGAGCGTTTTTTGAAGCCACTTAATAGTTCTAAAACTTGGCTTTTACGGCAAGTCGATATCTGCGAAAAAACGTTTTTTCTTTCAGCCCCCATAGCGTCCTTATATCAACATAAATGTTTTTTAAAATTTGGAGAGTGAAACTTTATTATGGGTTCTATAAACTTGCGAAGACTCCCAGATGGTTCCTCATCTGTGAGCGGCTCGCCAGAGGGTTCCTCATCAGTGAGCGGCTCGCCAGAGGAAACAATTTCAGGGTGTTTTTGGAACGCGTTTTTGGCACATCTAGTATTATTGTGCGCTCGTACCGATAACGTCGTTTTAGTACAATTGAATCGAACTAAAGAATGGCAAAAACAGCGTCCCGCTATCTCTTGCCGTTTCCGAGATCTGAAAAAAATTTTTTAAACTTTGACCATTCTTTTTACCAGGAAGATGTCGAGATGGCTATGTCATACACTATGTTTATTTTCTTCAATATGACCGATTTCCTATAAGAATCCATTTTGAAATTTTAAAAAATCCATAATTTTGTGACAGCGACAGACAGACCGACAGACATATAGAATTCAGTAACGAACTTTTTAAGTTCGTTGAAAATAGATCTCAGTGTTATTAAATATGTGATATATCCCGAAAGTATTATTATAATACAATTAAAAACAAGAGTTACAAGGTACAAGAAATAATGTTGTGCGCGTAACAAAACTTAGTAATTGCTATAATTTTGAACATCATTACTAGAGAGCGGATTTTATGCAAAATGCATAATTTTGCATATTTTGCCAAATAATGCATATTTTATGCTAAAGAAAATATTTTGTTATTTGCTGCATAATTTAGCATATTTTTTGTTTTCAACAGTTTTATTGCGGAATTTCCTAAACTAAATAGTTTTATTGCGATTTTCTAAGAAGGCGGACAAAAGAAGGATTAAAACCCTCACTAATTATCTAAGGTTGTGATTATGTACATTGCTTTTAGTTATAATATTCGTGAGAGGTATAATATATATAAAAATTTCCAACTAAATAGTTTTATAATGGTTTCTCAAGAACTTGAGTACATTAAATAGAGGAATTTAAAACCCCCACTGATTTATTCTAGGTGCATTTTGTTTAGCAAGTATATTTATGACGGTATTTTCAAACAGATAAATAGTTCGTTGTGATACATTTGTTTGAGAAGAGAACATGAACATCTCAAATTCACTTGGATAAAAAATTTTCCCTATTTCGTAAGGATGGCGATGAAAAAATTATTGTGATGCTGTCCTATTCAGTACCACACATGTCAAAAGCTGAGCAACTTACTAAAGGTTTTATACAAAAATCTAATTGTTACAAGCCTGGCTCATGGTTTAAATAGAGTAACTGAAGAAATTCGAAATAAATTTTCCTTAGTAAATTCATTAATAAGTAGCATAAAAAAGTTAGCTCTGTAATAAACTGCACGCCATTGTTATTGTTTTATACCTCCTAGTAACATATGGAAATAGCATAAACAGAAGAGTGTATGTACGCATTTAATTAAACCAAGTAAATAAAATATTAATATCAAGATTGGGGCGTGAAGGGAAGCAATTTTAATTTAGGTGACAAGTTTTTACAAAATGTATTTTAACTACCTCGAAAAGCTTTTTTATTTTTTAAAGAAATCGTTTGCAAGTAAGCATGCAAAATAAATAATCATTATCTCTTTCTATAAATGTCATTTTGTAGGGTGGAAATGAAAACCTTAAAAATTACAATTTTCGTACTCTGTGGAAACAGTTTTTATTAATTAATATGTCATTGTAGAGGCATCTTGTCATAATAATGTCATATGTCTTTCTCATCACTTCAGAATTCTTTCTAATGTCAAAATAAAATATGCATTGTAGTCAGGAAAACTCCATGTTCTAGAAATCATATCTTTTACGTTTTCTCTCATTATAGAAACGATATGACAACGGTGAGTATTAGCAAAAATACAAAAAAATAATTACCAAAATCAATATTATACAAAACTAAATAAGTCTTTCAATCTATTGTGCATCTGGGACGTTGAAAACGGGTCTTTAGTGAATAATACGTATTTATAGAAGCCACTTGAGGGCAGGCTATCAAGGTACATACTTGCTATTAAATAGCCAATTAGTAGGTTCGTTGTACTTTTTATCAACTAATAACGAAGCTAAAAAACTACATAAAAATAATCAAATGGGACATGAAATTTCATCTGGATTACTACCACCAACAGCAGTAGCATTAAGTATTTTGTTCAAGAACTTATAGATGATAACATGTAATTTTGGTTTATTGTCTAAAAGGAGACAATACCAACGAGACTAATGAAAACTAGTTAAATCGGTAGAGATGTTGATTACTTTAGCAGAGTTTTCCAGTAATCAATAAGATGTTACGTTAAGAGTATTAGCGACGGGACACAAACTTCTTATCAAATGTAATTTCTTACAGATACAAAACGTATTTTGGTCAATTAACAAGTTTCTTCCTGTACAAGAACTTATAATTATTATTACAGTTATGTTTGCTCGTAGAAGATGAATGACAGGAAAACCTCAATATTTACGCGTCTCAAAAAGTGTAGTTGATTCTAAAAATGTCTCTTCTCTTTTATTCCTTCTACTTTATGAAGATAAATATTATAGTTGAACGTACATCATTCTTTTGGAGGAAATTATTCCAGCTGATGTCTCAACGTCATCCAAGTGTAGAATTATAGTATCGTATTATATAAAAACAGTATTATCAAGGCTTTTTCAATAAAAATAACAGTTTTTTGAAATAGTCGTACACCAATCCACATTATTTACTTTTAGTGTTCCTGATGAATAAAGTAAAATATAACTTAAAAATTAAATTTTCTGCCAAACTTTTTTTTCCAAATTATCCTTAAAAGGGGACTTTGAGGATTTAATGCTATTAATGTTGTTTTAAAGTACTACTGCTGTAAAGGAAACTAAATTTTTCTTCTGCTATGGGTGTTTTTCCAAACGATTTCTTTTCTAAAGTACCTTCTTATATCCTGAAAGCATTATGTCCCAACATTTCGTTGTAAATATTTATGTCTAATTACCAAATTAATTTATTTTTTAAATGATCAACTATTCTTTTGCCTAAGCGTATTGCTATGTCGAAGCAACGTTGCTGAATACGTAGATTGAGTCGCTTCATCGAGTCACTGGTAATGCTCTTACAAAAAGGCAACCAATTCAACAGCAGAAGAAGATTGTGCTGTTGAATTGGTTGAAGAAGTTCTATTCCAAAAAAATAATCACTACTTGTTTCGGAATAAAGAATCTCGGTTTTCTTGCCACGAGGAGTTGGCCGCAAAAAGGTATTCTTTGCGTTCTAGGCTAACAATTGTTCGCCCGCCTTTCCTCAAATTTTTGCAAGGTGGGTACATGGAACAATTTATTTACAAATGTTAAGAGAGGGATAAGTCGGTGCGGTGGCCCTACGAAAGCAAGATATGCAAAACGATCCTGTAGATAAGCAACCAAACGCTCAGAGCTCAACCATGTCACATTTAATATCAGACTTTCTGTTCAAATGTATAGTAGATTTCTTGGACTGGCGTTTCTTTTCCAGTGTCTCGCGCCAATATTATAAAAAAATCACATAATGTGACTGAGTCTATGCTGAACAACTGCAGCGACTGTTAAAAGTATGTGAGAATCTGGGTAACTTATTATGCACAGAGCGTCGTCATCGTCAAGTCCTCTTGGGTGATAGTGTGCAAAGTTCCGCGGGACAGACTTATTGTATCCGCTAATACATTGCCTGTTTACCATTATGAAGTCTCACCTATGCTGAATAATATGCAGCTGGCGCGTATTTTTTCAGAGGCTTGCTGTGTTTGTTTTTGAACTTTAATATTTAGCGAAACACAGTTTTGCGAATCGGTGCTTTGACTACACACGGAAACTAACCTCGTATAGATGCGAAAAAACAGTCACTCCTTAGCTTTAAAAAAAACACGCTCAATCACTATCTACCTTCTGTGCATTCCAGCAATTTCATGTAATGGTATTCTTTGGCACAATAATAGTCTTTACAAACGTCCTGAGCTCATACGAAGTACGTGCAAGTTCTAAACTTTACAAATTGTTTTCTTACTAGTGAGGGTTATTAGAAAAATGTGTTAATTTTAAAAGACGAGGTAGATATATCTGAATTTGCATTATAGATAGCATATAATGTACATAGGTGCAGTGAGTGTTGTTCAAAAGCAACGTGTAATAATCCGTTTTCTCCTATTGCGTGGTGAAACGCCTGTTGAAATCATCGCCAATTGAGTGAGACATGCGATGAAGGCATTATGGATATTAAAAATGTAGGTTCGTGAGTGCGGAAGTTTAAAGAATGTCAAGAGTTGTATGACAATGAACCGAAGCAACATCGCTTTTAAACTTGACATTTCCGAGGGTTCTGTGGAGTCTATTTTGCTTAATGACCTGAAAATGAGAAAAGTTTCTTCAAAATGAACCCCCCCCCCCTCCCAACGAATTGTGACTGACGAATACAAAGTTGCGCAATATCTGAGAACACACGATGCCAGCATGAATTTCCGAACATGTGGAACACTCTCCATGGTCGCTCATTTTCCAATTGAACTGCTGTTGTATCAGCGATTTTCCAATGCGAAAAGTGTGTACGTCTAAATAGAGATTACGTCGATAAGTAACAGCAGTTTCAACTTTGTTGAGTAAGTATTTTTTCGGAAAAAAAATTGGAGACCTTAGAATCTGAACACACCTCGTACTTCAATCTGTCTTAAAACCAAAATTTTGCGGAAGAGTCCCAAACATCTTTGAATGCTTTAAATAAATAAATTTTTACTTAACATAATCCTTTAATAATAAATTTTTTTCTTTATTATTCTATGAGATCCCGTGCGGGGTTGCTAGATCCCTCATCGGGCGCCCCCCAGGTGGCGGATAGGGGAATGCCTTCCAGATATGGATGGTACCGGAGAAATAAAATATCCGGGGCGGACCAAAACTGGCATGACGTAGGGCAGCAGCTACGACATCACTGTGTTGTGACCACTGAAGAATGACTTCCTTAAGGGCCCAACAACAGAGACTTCTAGGCGACAATCACTTCAGATTAATCGGCTAGAAGACTGCGATGGGGAAGGCAACGGGAAACCACCCCATTATGTTTTCCCTAGTACAACTAACATGGCACAGACTCAAGATAATAGATTCGTTACTGATCATGGAGATCGGACTCCAAGATCCGGCAGGAGAGGACATCCTTCAAAAGTAGGGCCTCTCAGGTCGTCAGCACGCGAAATCCCTACACTTTCAATAAAACACACCTGTCTTGAATACCTACAGACGAACTACTAAGATAGGTACATGGAATGTGAAACCATGTACGAAGCTGGTAAAATACAAATACCATCAAGGAAATGGCAAGGCTATCCGTAGATATTCTGGGGATCAGTGAGATGCGATGGACTGAATCAGGACAATGCTTAATAAACGAACACAATATTTACTACTCAGGAAACACTAACAGTGAACATATACATGGAGTTGGCATTATCCTTAACAAAAAAATTAGCAGATATGTTACAAATTTTGTCCCAATCTCTGAGAAAATACTTCTAATTCAGATTAACACCTTCCCCATCAAAACCAATATAATCCAAATATACGCACCAACGGCTGACAAATCCGACGATATAATTGAAACATTTTATGATGATCTGAATAACGTCATGAAAAAAGTAAAAAAGAATGAACTGACATTAGTAATGGGCGACTTCAATGCCAAGATAGGCCAAGGAAGCTGTGGTGAAATCATAGGACCGTTTGGACTGGGAGAACGTAATGAACGAGGAAATCGATTAAGTATTTTGCAATAGAACAACAACTAGTCATCACCAACACGTTCTTCAAGTCACCACCAAGACGCCTATACACTTGGAGGTCCCCCCAAGATAACCCAGAACACGTCGTCAGAAATCAGATGGACTATATCTTGATCAATAAAAGATACAGAAATGCAATAACAGCAGTAAAGACATATCCAAGTGCGGATGCCAAATCTGACCATAACCCTCTTGTCGGCACGATAACACTCAAATTGAAGAAAGTTAAACAACAACAAATATAAAGATATAAAACAAGAAATACAGCAACATATTAAAAGAAAAATCAAAGAAACAGATATAGCAGCCGACACAAAAGAGAAAATTCAGAAGCTTAAAGAGACAAATCAAGAAATTCTTGACATATATTTACCCCCAATGAGAGCGAAAAAGAAGATGTGGATGACAGACGACATATTGAATATGATGGAGGAAAGACGGAAAAATAAGAACAAAGACAATACCAGATACACACAAATCGACAAAGAAATAAAGAAAAAGATTAGAGACGCCAAAAACGCTTGGATGGAGGAAAAGTGCAAAGAGATTGAATCACTAGATGGTAAACATGACTCTTTCAATCTGCACAAAAAGTAAAAAGAACAGCAGGATTACAACGACCAAAGAAAACCGGATGCTTACAAGATAATGAGGGCAATACAATATTAGATGTAAATGAAATAAAAACAGTTTGGAAAAACTATGTTGAGAAGACCTTCGAAGATAAGAGAAACAACGATACACTAAAAACAGGGGACTCCATAGGTAACACAGGACCGGAAATTACTCAAGAAGAAGTGATAGCCGCAATAAAAGGAATAAAGGACGGAAAGGCGACGGGGCCAGACAACTTCCACGCAGAAATTCTAAAAAACATGGAGAACGATGAAATTAAATGGCTCACGGCCATGTTTAATAACATATATGAAACAGAAGTAATCCCACTTGAATGGCTTAAATCCACATTTATAACCCTACCGAAAAAACCGAATACGAAAAAATGTGAAGACTATAGAATTATTAGCCTAATGAGCCACCTTCTTAAAATAATGCTAAAAATAATGGATAGGAGGACATACAAAAAATGCGAAGCGCAACTAACTCGCACACAATTTGGCTTTCGAGACTCATTAGGTATAAGAGACGCTCTTTTCGCCATTAAAGTCCTCATACAAAGATGCAGAGACGTGAACTGTGACGTGTATATGTGTTTTGTAGACTATCAAAAGGCTTTCGATCGGGTCAAACACGACGAGTTAATATCAATCTTAAAAACAATTGGTCTAGATGATAAAGATCTACGTATCATTAACAACATTTACTATAACCAATTAGCAACTATCAAGATAGATAACCAAATGACTGAGGAGATCAAAATAGAAAGAGGTGTGAGACAAGGCTGTGTGCTATCTCCGCTACTCTTTAACATCTACTCCGAACACATCATGAAAACAGCTTTAGAAGATACTTGACGAGGAATACTCATCAACGGAGAACGGCTGAACAACGTAAGATACGCAGACGATACAATTATACTGTCAGATAACCTAGAAGGCCTACAAGCCCTAATAACACGCGTAGCAGAATCAAGCCAAAAATATGGTCTAAACTTTAACATACAAAAAACTAAATACATGGTCATCAGCAAGAATCCAATACCACCGGGACGTCTAATAGTTAACCAACAACAGATAACACGAGTTGAGAAATACACATATCTAGGGACAAGTCTAAACGAACAATGAGATCACCCAACTGAAATAAAACAAAGAATTGAAAAAGCCAGGGCAGCGTTCATTAAAATGAACACAATATTCAAGAGCCACGACCTCTTAATACCAACAAAAATTCGTTTATTGAGATGCTACGTATTCGCAGTGCTCCTGTACGGGGTGGAAACTTGGACGCTGACCGAGGCTACTACCAAGAAGTTAGAGGCGTTCGAAATGTGGTGTTATAGACGCATCCTGAAAATCTCATGGGTCGACCGGATTACAAATAGAGAAGTTCTGCGTAGAATGCAGAAAGACTGAGAAATAATCATCACTGTCAAAAAACGTAAAATGGAATACCTGGGGCACATAATGCGTAACGAACATCGATATGGCCTACTGCAACTCATCTTGCAGGGGAAAGTGTACGGAAAACGAGGCCCAGGACGTAGAAGAATATCATGGTTACAGAACCTAAGGAAATGGTTCTCTTTAACAACAACAAAATTTTCCGTACAGCAGCCAATAAAGCTAGGATAGCCATGTTAATAGCCAACATCCGAAACGGATAGGCACTGCCAGAAGAAGATTCTATGAGATAAATGGCATTTATAATTTTGTAAGATTTTTAACATAACGTTTAGCAGGTATTATTTAATTAGTAAAGAAATTAAACAAAAGTCAAAGGCATCTTGAAATTTTGTTTTATAGCTAGTGCATATCAATTCTTTTCAACCGATACAAAATATCACTGTTAGCTCGCATTACAGAATTTTATTAAGTGGGCTATCAAAGAAAACCCCTGAACAATTTGGATATGGAATATTTACAAGTTAAGCCACAACAGGCAAACATTCTGAGCCAAATAATAAGGTAAATGTGTCTAAGTAATCATGAAACCCGCAATACTTTTATTTTACATACTTTTGAATTAGCAGCACTTACACATTTTAATCTCTAACGAAAATTAAAATCCTTTAAGTATTTCAAATCTTCTTAAGAGTTTTTTATGAGATAAATAAGGATAATTAACAATAAATTGTAATTCCGCCTCTTGCATATTTTTAATAACAAAATTGCTCGCATAATTCAGTTTAGCGCGAAATTTATAAAATAGCCGCAAGAATGTTGAGAACTTCTGCTCCCCAGCTTTCTCACCACAGACCACGTCACATATCATTTTCCCGACTCCACCGCATTTTTACCTTTACGATAGCAATAAAACGTAATATGTCGAAATTGCATTTTATTTCGCTCCATTTTCGAACCAATGCTAAACACAAAAGCACGTTCGAAGTACGCAATAAAAAAATGACAAATCTAATTCAATGCGTCCTAAATCTTGCCGGCGGCTAACGTATTTCTGTACGCAATTTGTTGTACTTTGCTTTTCACGTTTTTTGAGTACATTTTGCATATAACAAAATTGGATATTAATTTGTATCAAGCGTATTGAAGTATATCTATAGTGAAAAAGTCTTCCAAATGCATTAATTTTATATTGTCAATTGTCAGACAACCGTAACAAAAAGCTTTATATTTTTGTTGTGTCAATTGTGACTCAAAACTATTTCAATAGTTTCTTTTAGTGAAGACTAGCGGTAATTTTTGTCTTTTGCAGTTTTATTAAAAATTATCACCAAATAAATACATTACTTATTAATCACATTAATAATTAATAAACACTTGGATGAAAGTGTGCGAATGTCTGTTCTATTTCTAATTATATATTTGTCCTTGCCTTAGATGTTTAACTTAGTTCCTTATAAATCTTAATTTCTTTGTTTATAGTCATTTTCTTTAAAGCTCAGCTTATTGTTTCATTCATTTTTAATAATATGCTTTTTATCTGCATTACTTATTTTTATAAATTATATATTTCCCCTGTAAAATCGTTAGAAATGATGCCGAAGGTGCTTGCACTATTTCGACGTTGAATGGCCAGAGAAATTTTTTGGTATAGATGTTTAGCACGAAGATTTACGTAGTCCTTGATGAGTTTAAAGCCTGTAATATCGATAAACAATTTTTTCCTTGGTCCAAAATCCTAACGTTTTAAGTTCAGCACAAAACAAAACCTGCTGTTTTTATTTGACTGTACTTTTTATACTTCCGCAAATAAGCTAGCTTAGCTGCAGATTCGGCTGCTTTAGATGTCCGAGAAAAATAATTATCCGCTATTGTGTCTACACAGGTTACATTCCAAACTAGTTTTTAACCTTTGCTCCAAGGGACAAGAATGATTTCATCAGGTCGCTTTCTATCGTCTTTACTAAGGCCCGTTACTTCAAGAGATGAAGCAAGATGAATGGAAGTTAGAAACCTACGAATTATCTGATTCGCCTCCTGATAACGTAAATGTCGCCGTTTGCTCTGTGGGCAGCTGAGTCCGTGTCTTCTATCTTCGCCCACTGAAATATCACAGGAGATTGATGGTTGTTTTATAAATTTCACAACCTAAACGAAGTGCTACAAGTGTACGCATGATTATGTCATCAAGTAGAGTACCGATGTTAGAGGATGGTATTGCTTGTAGCCAGGTACCAGACTCTTAAGATGTTCGGGCAAGGTCAACAGAGGATAAACTTTTAGATTTTTTTCGGTTAGAATAGTTAGTTGAATAGTATTTTATGCCTTTTGTATGTGGAGTAACGGGTAAATTGTCTCTTTCCAGTAGTTAACAGCTTTATTTATATGAAATATTTGAACCTCACTTCCGTTTTGGAAAGTAGTAGTGACACAAGGTTGAAGCAGCCATGCGTCGAAGCCAGGAAAACAGACGATATTTGAAATTCTAAAAGTAGTAACGTCCGTGGAGAGCAAACGTGCGTTCGGCTGCTCTCTACAATACGTAACGTCGTCCCAATTTCTAGTATGTACTTTCGACAACTGGAAGAACGCGCTTTTCAGCGCGATTTTGTGCTACAATTGTGTGACATTGTGAGTAGAAGCTGCCATAAAGAACAAAATGTTCAACGACCAGCTTTACTATTGCAACCGGACCGACGACGAGGAAGCGGAAGAAATGCCGGCAGCGTTTTTCGCCACCAATTCTGACCAAGACAGCCTTTAAAAGATGTTGAAGAAGTGTTACCTTGGAGATCCTGGGGGAATGTCCCTCATCTTAGAGGACCTCGTATAGAAATACAGAAAAAGAGCAAACTGGAGTGTCAACTCCCAGCCCAGGGAGCAACTCGGAACCTAGCAGCCAAATCTCGGTAAGACTAATCGCGAAGCAGGAGTTTCAGCCTGCAGAGTTCGCCACAGACGCGCACGGGTGATACTACCGCCATCTCCCTCTGCGCCAGTGGCACTTACCACCCCCGCCACCGACATCAACCTTTTTGAAGCCGTTAGTGACCTCGAAGAACTGGAGATGCCGGAAGTGCTTGCAGTCCCGAGTCTCCGTGCGGAGACGACAGCCCACCCAACAACTGCCCCTCATGGGAACACATACCGCTCATCATTCTGCGGGCCAAGAAAGCCCGGCCGACGGTGCGACAAGCCATCCAATATCGGCTTCGTGAAGGCAAAGAACGTGGCGGACGGGATCCCGATCCCAACCACCACATCCAATGACTACAGGAATTTAGCGCGCTTTCTTGATGAGGCAAAGATAGAGTGTCACTTTTACCTTCTCAAAAGAGACAAGCCTCTTCGGGTCGTCATACGAGGCGTTTTGGAGTACGTAACCGAGGGGGCGCTCAAAGAACTCCAGATTCGAGACATTCCCATCCTCACTGTAAAGAGAATGAGGAAAGGCCCCCGTTGCCGCCCAATGCAGCTCATGTTCTTAGAATGTCAGTGGTCCGACAAGGATAGAACAGTACTTAACGTAAGCAGCATCTTCGGCGTAGTTGTTTCCATGGAGCAGCCACACAAGAAGAAGGGCGTTGTTCAACGCCCCAGGTGTCATCGTTTCGGGCATTTTCGTTTCGGCATTGCTATCGCGCGAGCCAGGAATACATGATGTACGGAGAAGCCCATCATTTCGAGGAGTGTAAAAAGCCTGGGAGCGAGTCAGCAACCAGCGCATCTAGCACACTTCCGGTGATGCCCAGTTTCCCCGAAGTCAGCACCTTGCAGGACTCGTGAGGATACTACCACTTCAGACAAATACCATACTCTACCAACTCCACAGCGACACCTGCAGAAACAACAACAGCAGCCCGAACATCGGGGATGGACAGCACTCGCCAAGTGGTTCCAGGGCGTGGACCCCGCCGCGTTTTGGGAGCAGTTGAGAACATCGCGGGTACAAATTTGGAGAGCCAATTTCTTTCCAAAAACCCTCATTGAACATTCTATTTCTACAGTCTCTGTCTTGTTCCATTTAATAATTATAACATTTAACATGCTGGGTAGATTTTCGGTAGACGATTTTGAAGTGTCTACGTTTTCTGAAGGAATGATAGGCGATATCTCTGCGTGACTTTGAACCACACTTTGGACAAGATCTGGATTGGTTCTTGCTTGATAATGGCGTTTGACTTTATGACGTGAAACTGTTATTAGAAAGGGCTATTTTGCAGATTTGAGAACTTTTCTGGACTTAAAAGTAGTCTTGTGGACTGTCTGCTCCTATGTGGGGGCCTTGAATTGGTGCTACATTAATCTCGGCAGACTCATGTGAGAGTGCAATTTGCACTACTTCCTCCAGTTTCACGTCCTATCCAAAACAAACTTTCTGTTGCTACAAATCGTAGATAAATTGGTTATAGAGTTGCTTGTTGAGGTCCGCAAACTTACACATAGTGGCCAGTTTTTAAAACTTCGCCAGGTACACTTGCGTTCCGCAAGGGCCTTTTGAGCAGACTTAAAATGTATTTTTAAGACTACCACAAGATTTTTAAGGGATTTTAAGACTGGGTCGCCCGGTGCTATTGAGTTAGACAACGTATAGAAGGTAGCTATATGTTTCTGTTTTCTGGTCAATCGCAATGACCACCAGGAAACTGTCAAAGACCTAGATCCAAGTTTCAAAGTCATCGAACGCTGGCTCGAAACTACTTAATGCTCCAATAACTGACATTCTAGACTACTGCAACTGACACAAACAAAAAAATTGTTAGTGGATTATACTCTGCTTTGAAACTTCTCTTTCAATTCAAAAAGTGGTGAGAATTCTTATCGTTTTCAAATACTCGGATCTTCAAGCCGTCAAATTTAATTGAGCTGGTGCAATAAATTAGAATCCAAACGACATCTGACTCTAACACACACAAAATGTTATGGATTATACTGCTCTTAAACTTCCATTTATATTACTATCTACAGTTCAAAACACCTGTCAGTTATAAAACTAAATTTTCTTTGTTGATAGAGCCAGTTTTACGCAGCGTGCTTTGCACATAGATACTACACTAACAAATTTTCTATTTTTCAAATTTATTTTCAAAGACCGATTATTCGGCAATTTTTTGTGAAAATCACTTAGCATTTCCAACGCAAGCGTGCTTCTGCACATAGATACTACATTTACAAACTTTCTGTGTCACATGCGTTATATTTGTCAGAAGACATATTCGGCATTTTGGAAAATAACTTATAGCATTTGGAATCACCAGCTATCTTATAGAGATTTTATTAAACCCCAACGTTCTACCGAGTCAAACGCGTTTTCATAACCTACGAAATAAAAGCACAAGTTTAAGTTATATTCTCTAAATACGACAAATGTATGGTATTATATAGTATTTTAAAATTAATTTATTCTCTATGCTGCAATAGTTAGATTAACATACAAAATGTTACAAACAGAGATATAATGTCATATCAAGCCAAAAATAGGTTATATTTTACTACTTGCCATTTCAACGTATTGCAGATTGCAGCAAAAATATTTTGTGTAGGGAAAGTCTAGAAAGTTTTAATCCTAGCACAATGGCATGGTTTTGTTCTGCATGTATCACAGTTTGTCGAAATAGACAGGTCATTTTAGAAAAGGAAAACAGCAAAATTGCCAACCAAATTAATCTTGAAAATTCACCCAAAACTAAGGATATAACGTGTAAAATAAATTACAAAGCAAAAGACAAGTCTAACTAAATTAACGCCCGAAGTTTTGCTTTAGTGCTAATTCAATAAAATGATATTCATGGTTAACTTTTTAGGAAAAGTGGTGTTTCAGCAGAATTAAAAATTTTAAACAGATGTTGGTATATGCGTTATCCTAAAATTATTTTGCTTTAAAATTACAATTTTTAATATAGATCAGTGGCGCTTCTTAAAAATTGTGTGTGGTATAATAAAAATGAGTGGTATAATAAAAACTTGCAAACTTGTCTCATTCACTTACCAAATCATTTAAATGTAAAATATAAAGGCACCAGCAAATAATTATCTATTTATATGTAGTTCTTCATTTTTTACAAATTTACCTATAGAGTTATCAATATAGTAAAGGCTTTATGATGAGTGTTTTAGTTCATCGCGTAATCGGGATTTGGAAACTCTTGACGTTTCGTCTACAACATCTTCACCGTGCATTTTCGTGTTTATACTCATGCCAGTATGTTAAAGATGGTGGTAGAAGGCTGTTTCTGACGTCACCAGATTAGTTAGTAACATATCAGGCTAGCTACTGACGTCGTTGCAAATAACATCACTGTTTTTTCTCTCTTAAGAGCGATAAACCAGGTTTAGGTAGATGGTCCCTGTTAAAATTATTTTTATATTTTATTTGTGTTTTCCCGAACTCTACCTCGTGGCCAGGATTTTCCAAGACCGTTCAGCATATACTAATAACTACAACTAAACCTAAAAGGGTTACTAAGTTGCAAAAATAATTAAAACTTTTGAAAACATTTAGTAACAGAAAATCAACTATATGCTTCAGCAAGGTGAAAAATAAATTATTACAGATGCAATATACTTTATTGATAATACATCGGGTTGTTAGACCATGTTAGGAGTTTGAAAACTCTTGACGTTCCGTCCACGACTGCGGCAGACATCTTCAGAAGAAAATCTTCTAAATATTAAGTTACAGTTTCTTGCGTTTTTACTTTATAGTGCGAGCATGGTAGAGATGGTGTTAGGTTAGGGGGGCTGTTGTTGACGTCACCGAGTTAGCTACTAACCTAACTGAGCGATCTCACGCAACAGATGCCATGTGACACTAGCAAATTGAAAAAATTTATCTCTGGATGGCATCATCGAGAAAAGAATAATAACATCAGGGATGCTGCCTCAAGAATATGCGGGTTCCTTAAAATATACAAGGACGATATTCCACTGCACCCATTGTCAGTGCCATCGGTACCCCTACTGACAAGCTAGCCATATATTTATCTAGTCTGTTACATCCATACAATGGACTTACCAGCGATTACCTCAAGGACTTCTCACTCTTTGTCCACCACCTTCAAAACATCCAGTTACAGGAGGGAGATCTCATGGTCAGTTTGATGTGCCTTGGATAACTGCTTGAGTAACGAAAATCATACCTGAGAAGCAAAGATCATAAAAAAGAAACGATTACTTTCAGTTTTAATAAAAGAAATAAAAGTGAAGAAACATGTAACTGTTTCTACTGTTCAAGACAAAGACAGAAACATTTCTGATGAACAGAAAAAACAAACTCCACCGTCGTCACATAAAGAAGTAGAATTCAAGATTACCACTGGATGGTTTGCAACGTTTAAAAGGAGATTCGGCATTAAAGATAAAAATATGGATAAAATAGTGACTACTACTAAAAATCTAAAATGGAAGTGAATGAAGATGACACTGAAGAGCTCACAATAGAACACAAAAATGATCTGACGGCAAAAAAACTTAAGAAATCTTGAATGAGGAAGAACATCTAGAAACTCAACAAGATGTGTTTTCTGAAAAAGAAGAAAACGAAAGATGACCAATGACAACATCTGCTACTAAAAATCTTTCGAGGTAATGGAAAGATGTTAAAATAAAATTTCCAAAATGGCACCCAAACCAGGATACAGTTACTAAACTTAGAAATTTCTACAACAACTATGCTATTACATCTTCAAAAAATCCTGAAAAAGGACAAAGATCACATAAAGTCTCTTTAATGCTCAAAAAACGGGAAAACAACAAAACTGATAAAAATAACCGAGTAAGAAATTATATAACTTTTATTTATTTTTTTTAAATCTTTAGAATTAATTAATCAACTATCTATAAAAATCTATGGCAAATCGATAATCAATTAACAAATAATTCGGGAAGCAAACGTTATATTTCAACGAATTATGTTCGTAAACCGATTACTTACAGTACAGCAGCGCTCAAAAAGATTTTGCCGTTTACATTTTTAAAACTTAACCAATTTTTTTAAATTTGGAACACACATTTCGGGATGTACTTTATCAGCATTTAAACGTTTCTAAATCAAGATGTCCAAACATTTTAACAAAATTACCATATTTATCGAAATAAATTAAACCGCGTGAATGACAATATAACAAAAACAAAACAAATCACAGCATCAAAACGTCCGGGTCGAATGATTAAGAATCAACTGTAATAATTCAACAATGCCCAATAATAATAGCCTGGCTATGACAGGTCACAGAGTCGAGAAGAGTCGATGACTGACTGCGATATCTTCTACTATTCCTCCTTCAAACTTGTACAAACTTCTCAGCCGAATTATTTGTTTTTTTTTCTTTGCCAATCTTTTCTCCAGTTTCTCCCATAAGTTTTGGATGGCATTCATGTCCTGGCTTTAGCTTAGCCATTTCATTACAGTAATCCTCTTCCTGAACCAATCCTTGACATCCTTGGAGGCATGTTTAGGATCATTGTCTTGTTGAAAGATAAATTCACGCCCAAGATTAGAACTGGCATACAAACGCATTACCTTCTTAATAATATCCAGATAGATTTTTCTGTCCATTATTCTATCTATCTTGTGCAAGGGATTGACTCGTTTTGCGCTGAATGCTCCCCACACCATCACTAATCCGCCACCATGCTTGACAGTCGGGATTTGGTAGCGAGGATTAAGTCTTTTGCCGATTAGGCGACGGGCATACTTTATGCCATCGCTATCAAACAACATGAACTGTATTTCATTCGACCAGAGCATGTCCTTCCACTCCTGACGATTCTCACTCACTGATGATTCTTTTGAAGACGGGGTGGCATCCATGTAATCCAGCATCACTCAAACGACATCCGATAGTCTGAAAGAAATATCAGTTTCACTCATTTGGCTCGCGAGCTATGTCAACTGCTGTATGGCGAGGGTCTTCATGAGACATAAGATTTTTCTACCGACAGGACTAAAATGTTATTTGAGTCTTCCGGCACAGTTTGACGAGAGACCTCTCCAGAATCATTATTTTTCTTCAACAGCTTGTAAACTTCTGAACACCAAACTGATCCCCAAAGCACTGATAAGAGGGTTCTTAAAGTTTATGAGTATCAGCCATTACCCTAAAATAAACAATTACTAAAAAAAAACGCACACCAAACGATAAAAATGACAGAAAGTAAGCGTAATGTACATTGAATAAAAATGGCCATTTATACCGATTTTAAAAATCGAATTTGAGAAACCTTGTCTCAATAGTAGTGAAACCCAGGTCAAAAATCTGGAAAGTTTTAACTAGTTAGGTTGAGTCTGTAAAAATTATGATAAAAAAACGCGCTGGTAAAATCTTTTTTACAAAGGCCGATATTCTAAAAAATGCACATTTTTGTTACTTCTAGTAGTAACAAAGCAAATACAATGAATATAAAGTATCTCCTGCAATTACCAAAATGATAATTAAGGTTTACAGTTGATTTGCTATCGCCAATTAAATTAACTCTCCAAAGCACAGCCATAATTGTTTGTAAAGCACTCGCTCATGAATCTAGAAGCAACAAATCTCAAAACAAACTAATTAATATTTGCGCACAGCTTCAAGCTACATTAGTTAATTTTAAACATAAAGCTTCCACCAAAAGCATCTACTTGGTGTCTTAAGAAAGAGGCTACAATTATCAATAAAAACCTTTAGCGCCTGCTTGTTTGTTTTATGATTTGTGTAATGACTATCGAAACAATTTACCCAGCTTCACATGCAAATTTGTGGTCTATTGAGCTTAATCAGCATTAAAAGCAACTTGGGGCTGTTATGATTACATAAGAGTAATAGTGGCACGTCAATCAGAATAGAAATTGCTTGAACCCGTTTGACACCCACGCCCATCACTGTAAGCCCAAATACATAATGCAAATCAAATTAACGAAACATGTGTAATGTTTGCCTAACAATACATTTAGTTTGCAAGCGACCCTGACGTAAGGTTCTAATAGATTTGAACGACTGTTGACTCACTCGTAAACTGCTTGCTGTCCTTAACACTGGATAGCAATATACATGGTCTGATCAAGTAGTACGGTGGATAGAATCGCAGTTTTAACTTAAAAAAAATACGTTTTGTCAAGTTTTAATTATAGTTTGTATTTATTAGTTTTATTTATACACAATATAAAATGCCATATAAACTTTTTTATATTAGCTACACTCAAAAATACTTCAGTTATATAATAATTATTAGGTGAAAAAATGTAGGTGTGCCTACAATTAGGTTTATCAGTTAAACCACGTAGGTTTTTAAAATTCTCGACCTTTTGGTGTCCACTATCAAGAGAGATTAAAGTTAACTCTTTACTCGGGGACTTAACCTGCCTGCTATCCAAGAAGAACAGTGGGCCATAGAAGAAGCTTCGCCTCTTGTGTGCCCTACTTAGCCATTTATTAAATCTTAAGTGAAAGTTTGATAGGAAGTTGCACTAGGCTGGGAAAAGCTTGCTTTTTTGGATGTGTTGTGTGACTGATGCCGTGGGATAATTAATGGTTTCTAACTAATAGGCAAACCTTGACCAATGTCTCCAGTATTTAAGTATTAAGTGGCTTCGGGATGGTGGGATAAAAAAAGAGAGAAAGATTTTAATTTTAAAAAATTAATTTTTTATTTTTTTAGCAACAACTTATAGCCCTTCCATATAGTCAAAGAATGTTCATATATGTGACTTGCTATTTGTCTGTTCGTTTGTCTTATGTAGGTTCTGTTGCAATTACCGCAAGGTATTTTGAAAAATTCTTGGGATTTATGAGCGTAATGGTTTTTAGTTGAACGGATGAAGTCAGATATTTTTTTGTTAGTCGTCAAAACCGATTGTATATTTTGTTTGTGCAATATTCTGTCAGTAATACCTCTAATGTAAGCTTTACTTGAATGAGAGTTTAGGAATTTGTGATGTTGATGATTCGAATCGAGGATTTTTTATAATAACAGTTTTATGTTAGGGTTTGTTGATGGTAATAATTTAGATTTGTAGGTTCTCAGCGTTGAAAATTTTAAGGAATCTTGTAATAAAGAATATTGAACCTGGGGGGATTTGAGCAGGGTGATAATGGAATGTAGCGTTAAATAACGGTTTGTATGGCTAGGTTTTCTTTAGATAATATGATAAAAACATTATTAAAAGAATTTTTTGTTATAAGGGTGTCCAGGAAAGGAAGAGAAGTGTGTTGTTCGACTTTTATTTAAATGGGAGAGCGTATATTGTTTCTAAGACCAGATAACAAAAGTATCGTCAACGTAGCTTATCCAACAGATAGATTTTAAGGGAGAGGAAGCGAGGACGTTTATTTCAAAATCAACTATAAACAGTTTTCCTATGACAGATGAAAGTTTGAAGAAATGTAAATATTAATAGACAGAGAGACAACAACAAAACGAATCATTATATTACGTTATCCAACAGGTAGGTTTTAAGGAAAAAGAAGCGAGGGATTCTATTTCAGAAACGGTCACAAACAAGTTAAAACGACATTTGTCAGGCTAATGAAATAGAAAAACACTATCATGCCTTAATACTCCACACCATGGCCAATCTTTATCTATTATTTGGAAACCACGTCTTCAATTACATAACCTGTTCAAACAAACAAACTTTTTCTAACTCGATACTTTCTCCGCTAAAACATATTCCCCCAAAACTTTCATTTTGGATTCAATAAATAGCAAAATAAAACATACACAAGAGGCTAACCTTCTTCTATAACTCGAAGTTCATTTTGGGAGTCTATATATACATATACATATATTGGACAAAATTATGGAAACATTTGTCAAAAGCCGGATGTATTTTGACTGTGCCTGGTAACACTAGGCACTGCGTTTGTTGCAGGTAGTATGGACTGTGCACTAATAGTAGAGTGAAGCAGTGTCGTTATAAACGTTGTGTAGGTGTGGTGAGTGACTAGTATGTTCGATCTGACGGAGTATCAAAGAGATCTAATTGTTAGTACCTGTCTAGCATCTGAGTGAAAAACAGCGACGTTATGCGGTGTAACACAAAGTAAAGTCTCGAAAATCATGACTGCATACATAGTGCACGGTAAAACAGGATCGGCAAAGCATAATTGTAGTCGAAATACAAAGCTGCAGGGCCTTGAAGCGTATTGTGACGTCGCAGAAAAAAACAACGACCGAGAAAGTGACTACACCCAAAATACTCCAGTGTCATCCAAAACAGTGAGGCGGTAAGGGCATAAAATTGGTATCCATAGGCGTATTCCTATTGCCAAGCCCCTAATAACAGACGCGTTGTTTGGTCGGACAAGTCATTCTTTAACTTTTTTCCACCACTGGACGCGTGTTTTTTCTGACGAACACCTTTTAAAGCATACGATATGAATTGTCTCCGCCCGACCATCAAATATGTTGGCGGCTCTATTATAGTCTGGGACTCTATATCATAGTAACCGACAGCTCCCCTTGTCACATTACACGGTCGGGTTACAGTAGCAATGTATAAAGAACTCTTGGGTAACCAGGTCCACCCAATGGTATAAACTTTATTTTCAGACGGGAATGCCATATTCGAGGACGATAATGCGATTCATGCCGCTGGACCTGCTTAAGAGTGGCTTCAAAAGGATGCTGATGAGGTTCAATATCTTCTCTAGTCCGTCCAGTCCCCAGACCTGAATATCATCAAGCCTCTGAGAACTATATTGGAAAACAGATTTGGCGTCGATTTCCACTTTCTTCGTATCTACTGGAGGTTATACTGCATAAAGAATGGGTTTAAATTCACTCACAATTATTCAGGACCTGTAACGGTTTATTACGTCCGAAACTCAAGCTGCATTACGTTCTGAACAAGCGCTCGTAAGAAACTCGTAGTAGGCGCTGGTTTCAAAAAAAATAAAATGCATTATAAAAAAATAGAGAAAAGTCAAACAAAATTGCACTGACCCTTATATTTATCAAAACTAGAGCTGACTATTCCTAACTTAATTTAATTTAACGCTAAGATTTAGCCAGTCAGAGATGCAACCGGCTGGACAAAAAAGCCGTGCGACAATGCCAGTGGTCCGGCAGTGTAGACAGCCGGGCGACCGAAGCTAGCGGCAGGGCAGAAAAGCAACGCTTTTCTCGGTCTTCCTCGCCTCCGGAAATATGTGTTCCTTAATGTTGCCCCTAGTTCCCAACAAACGGCTCACTGATAGAGAAAAGGTGGGATACACACACCTGTTGCTTGCGTTCTTTGTAAGCGGTAAATGGGAACGACTCTGGAAAGCGGTTTTACAGCGGGATAGTAGATCTCGTACAGAGCGGGTAGATGATTCGAAGCGGATGCTTACACTTGAATGTTTCATACCCGAAAACAGTATTAACTTTGCGAAACAAGAAACGTATCAGCTTATCACGCCTGTTCCCTATGATGATGTAGGTGACAGCTGGTCGCAAGTCAAACATTTGAAAACTGAATTTAAAAGTTGTCTTATCCGATTATGTATAGATTTTCAAACAGCGAGCGGGTAATCATTATACTTATATATAAAAGGCGATGTGTTGGTTCGTCACTTTTGCGCGGCCGTGTACAAAAGCATAGGTTGCCAGAGTAACGCGTTCGGGGCCACACGGAATACATTAGCGATCGTCGTATCTTTAAAGCACACTGCAATTTTAAAAACTTAAATTATAATAAAATTATTTATCCTATTGTTTTAGTTTTTCTGTTCTTTTTTGCAAATAAGCATTCTTTGTTATCAGACGGGTACAAACAGCTGAGCACCACAGAAATTACATGAGAAAATAAAAAGTGAGCAGACTGCGGTGAAAGGGCAGCAATAAATGCAGCGAGGCGACGTGTATGTGAGAAAGAACTCCGGAGAAAGTTAAGGTAGAAATCAAAGGAAGCTGCAGAGAACCAAGCAAGGCGACTTTTTTGTCTATGGCTAACTCTATTTCTCCATTCCATATTCTCAAACCTTTTTTATTTTGTATTTTCTTCTTTTCTATGGCTTTACTTGAGGCTATTTCTATGCTACTTTTTATGTTGTTCATTTATTCTGTTCCTATATCAAGTACTGATACTTTATTTTTTGAAATAATTATAGTGTACACACTACTTGGGTGACAACTACGGATCATGCTTTTGGCTTTTTTAAATAAATATCAATAAATAATGATCTAAAAAGATTTCCAGCTCGATAAACTCTTACATCGTAAATAATGCTTTTCATTTTATTATTTGCGATTATATAATCTATAACAGATTTTTTTTCAGAAAATGTATTCGTAACTTTCAAATTATTAAGTTTTGGAAATTGTCATCATTTATTCGCACTTCTTCAAAAATTTTCACCACATCAGGTGCTACAAAAATTTCCTACTCGGACGTTTATTTATATATTAAGATGTAATCTGTTTTATTAACTTTCTACAGCGCAGCTTATAGTAAAAAGTTAATGAGATTATCATCATGTCTGTCTGTCTGTGTGTCTGGAGACTCTATAACTTCCGTTCTTTTCAACGGAGTCACTTCAAACTTAGAATACACACATTTTAGGTCAGTACCTTTCATGGAATTTATTTTCAGCCAAATCGGTTAACGGCAACCGGAAGTGATCGTTACGATTTCGCACCGCTGTAGAAAGTTTCCTTTACGGTGTTACACCGTTCTTGTGTTTCCTGTAGTTAATAGTAAAATATTTTCTTATGTTCTTTTCTTTCCTTTTCTAGTATATGTATAGCTTGTTAATTTTTTTTGTTTATTATTTGCAAGTACTGCCACTCCACAACATACACGTCTATTTTGAAATACTTCGCTATAAATTATAATATAAACATACCTCGAGTATTTTAAATCTTTATCTTTGTTTCCATTATGAGCACAATATTTACTTTTCGCTCTTTTAGTATTTTATTTAGTTCTATTCCTTTTGTTACTATTTTATTCGCATTCTACATAGTTGTTTTAGTTTTTATCTTTTGTACCAAATCGTTTGTTCTTTTCGTGCGTTGTTTGTTCTCGTTTAGATTCATCGGGCTTGCTTTGTGAAAATGTCGAGTGTTTTTAATTTTCTCTGGCACAAAGTACAACTCTATAGTTGGACAGTTAAAGTGATGAGACTGTTAAAGGTTGTCACCCTTAGTCGGATTACTATATTTTGAAGTGATCTTACTGATTGATTAAAGCTAATAATATATTCTTATAAGCGTTTCTTAACATTTGTTGAAATAAAACACAACATAGTTATATAAACGTTTCTATAAGTAAAATCATAATATTACAATTATATACCACTCTTTGCAGTATAGTTGTAATTCCAATAAATAGTTTTATAAAAAACAAAAAAAAATCTGTATTCAAAAAAAACCGTTACACTGTAGAACTTCCTTAATGGAAAAGTCTGAAGAAACAGCTTTAAATGGTGAATTATAATTTTATTGTGACATTCAAATGTTTTGAATTGACCTCCGCGCGCACTGTATTGTAGGCGTTTGAGTCGTACACTCTTGACCAATACAAGTCATGCCATTTTAATGCCCATTACGGTGTAGAGTGATGAACACTATACGTTTGTGTGATTGTGACGCAATGGCTATTTCGTAGGCATTTCGGAGCAAGCTGTCACGGAACAGTTTCGACCAAGAGAAACAATGTTGGGGGTACATAATTTTCGACAAATTGGTTTACCATTAAACGGAAATCACACGGTAGACCTTGTAGTGTTCGGGCTCCCGGGAATATCGCAGTAAGGAGGCCTCCAAGCATGCTATCGCCTTGGGAATATCTAACCAGAGTGTGCGGAGAATTCTACACTACAATCTCATGTTCCATTCACACAAACTGATCTTGGTCAAGGAACTAAAATAATGTGATTGGTATATGCCAAACTGCTTGCGAGGACATTTTGGCAAATGATCCAGTGATACTATTGTACTCGTTTGTGACGAAAGTCATTTCAATTTATCGGGTGCCCCAATAAGCAAAATTTTCGGTATTTGGCCGCACAAAATCCTCGACAATTTTATGGGTAACCTTTCCACAATTTACGTGTAACTATTTGGTATGTTACTGAATTTGGCATTATAAAACCACATTTGTTTGAGAACGCAGGATATGTGGTGACTATCCGCTATGTTGCGATCCTATGCAATTTTTTTCCCAGAATCAACGAATATGAAAATATACCATTAAGGTTCAAAAAAATGATGCTGTTGTATACACGGGAAGAACTACTGTTCAAATGTTTCTAGGCCACTCATTTTATTATAAGACGACATCCCATGGCCGGGTAGGTCACTAGACCTGTCCTCTTCAATTCTTTCTGCAGGGATCTGAAGGCTGAAATTTTTCAAAGCAGACCGCGGACTATTGATGATTTAAAGGATGCTATTCGTAGCGCAATCTTAGCAGTGTCGATAGAAATGATTCGGTAAACAATGCGGTACTTTAAGGTGAGACTATTGGAGTGTATCTGCTTGTGCGGCAAACATTTTAACGATATCATCTTCAAGTTAATTAAATAGCAAACATTGTTTTGCATTATAGTACATGACTCAATAAAATTCCACCAAGGTCCACTGATCTCAACAGTTTTTTTTTTAGGTTTACGTGAAGTCACTGTGTAAGGTAGAAGCAAACCTGATGGAAGAGAAACACGTATTGCAAGATTTTGGAAGCTTTCAACACCATTCGTGAATCGATGGAAAACATCAACTGGCAGGGGGTCTGCGATATTGCAATGTCACTAAAAACTAATATTTTAAGTACATGTTATTATTGTTTGTATTTAGTTTTCTTGGCAACGAAAGTTACAAAGATAATATTTAGAAGAAGGGTACAATGTTAAAATGACCAAGCTCTCTCAAAGACCCCTAACTAGCTTCATCGATATTTCGAAAGCGGTTGAGAATTTGGCCCATGTTTATTGGAACTTTTTTGCTTAAAATGTTTAAAGACCATATACACCAAATTTTAAAAAATCTTTGCAAGACCTTGTATATTATATATAAAACAAAATGTTTTTTTTAAATATTGTCAATAGAAATTACAACTTTAAAGCCGCTTACTAATGGGATATATTTAGACATATCCCAGTTCAGTATGCAGTGAAAAATATAACTCTCATTGTTTGCCGATTGTTTACCAAACTAAAAATTTCATGTGCTTGGTATAAAAGTAACAAGACTACAAATATCACCTTTGCTTAGTAATTACTTTTTTAGTATATATTCAAATACTAAAACATTAAAATTATTTTATTGTGGTTTTTAAAAGGTATATTGTAATTTAGAAAAATTATAACATGATTTATTTTATATAAAACTGATTAATTTTAGCACGGATGTACATTGTAGTTAACATCTGTCACAATAAGAACCTCACGGGCAACAATTAAATATAGGAGTATACAAGAAATTCTGCACTTGTAGTAATTCGAAAACATCATAACTGTTACAATTAACAGCCAACGTATCAGTAACATAAGCAAGCCTTACTAAACTATTGAAGTATCTTAATTACAACTACGTAAGTATTAATTTCGCCTCAAACACGAGTAGGTTTATCCACACGTCCAAAAACCATCAAATAGTAGTTACTTCTCATTTTTTATTAAAATTTGAAATTTAACTACAAATGCATGACGAAATCACCGTAATAACAATTTACTAATGACACTTAAATAACTACTAATGTTACGTATGTATTTATCATATTTTCAACGAACTTAAAAAGTTCGTTACTGAATTCTATATGTCTGTCGGTCTGTCCGTCTGTCTGTCGCTGTCACAAAATTATGGATTTTTTTAAATTTTAAAATGTATTCTTATAGGAAATTTTACGCTGATTTCAAAATCGAAATCAAAAAGTTTCTATCTCGAATAGTTTTCGAGATATTCGACTTCGAATTTCAGGAAAATTTCGACATTGCGATTTTATGAGTAATTCTTAAAGAAAATGTTACGCTGATTTAAATGAAATCGAAAAATTCTATGTCGAATAGTTTTCGAGATATTCGACTTGAATTTCGGAAAATTTTCGACATTACGATTTTAAATGTGATTCTTATAGGAAATTTTACGCTGAATTCGAAATGAAGAAAAATTTATGTCGAATAATTGAGATATTCGATTTCGAATTTTCCGAAATTGAAATCGAAATCGAAAGGTTTTTTAAGTTCGTTCTGGGATTGCTTACAGAGCAATCTCTTCGCCGTCCCCATGTTTCATATATTATTACTGACACTTCATTGTAATTCTCAACTTCTTAAATATTTTTAAATAATAGCAGATGCTGGATACTAAAACCAACAAGTACGAAAAATATACATAGAAGTAATTGTCGGTTATCCAATCTTTTATGTCAGTTTTTATAGTTGTTTTTTAATTTATAAGTAAGATTACAATTTGCTCTAATTACAGTATTGAATTATTGGTGTAACAGGAAATTTGATGTACATTGCATGTTGTCCTTTAACGAAGCGCCATGAGCTTAATTATATGAAATAGAAAGTAATTTTAAGTGATTATTAGTAGAACAGATATTAATAAATGCATTACCACTGCCACTGACACTGTGGTGACTTTAATGTTAATTGAAGAACCTATAAGGTAAGTCCAACGGGTTGGTTTTTCGCCTTTCTGTTATGTTGCTGCCAGTCTAGTACCTTTATTGCTAAGGGATTTCGACAAAAGTTTTTTTAAGGTACTTTGTACTGATCGAGCTTATTACTCCTTGACAAAATACTTATTGCGATTCATTTGAATAATAAAATTACGGCCATACTATTGGTAATCATTCTGAGAACCTTTGACTGTATAGGTATTAAGGTGGCAAATTGTAAATACAAACACAATCGACGTGCAAAACGTATATTTTAATGTACGCGGTACCGTGACAGGCAAGCCAAAAATAGCTAGCGATAAAATTTCAGTAAGCAGACGCGCGCCTGGCTACGACTGGCCGCATTCTACCCTGGTGCAAGCCGATGTGCCTTTTATAACAGCTGAATGCTAACTGCTCAATTAATTTGGCTAATTACGGTTTACATCGACTGACCCAAAGGCCACTAAAAATATGGCCATTATAAAAAATACTTTTTGAGTATTCGCTTTTAGGTTTTGTTGCTATTGTATTGCTTATCATTGCATTGGTATTACCTGAGTTGGTCATAGAATTTTTCCTTCTCGCACAGGTAGATATCAAAATTTGTAGACTTTGCGATACTTTGGGTATTCTTTGTAGTTTTCTGTATAGTCTGCTTTGCATAAAACACTTGTCTATTTAGTATTGTTGCTCGCAATATATGTTAATGTTAAATATTTATGCCCGCACTTTACACACTAAAAGCGTTTACGGCAGTATATTTGTGTGATTTTAGCTGTTTTTTTTTGTTGTGCTGTTTTTTATATTGTACAGATTTTTAACTTTCTTTCTCGTTTTTTAAGCTGTAATTAATGTTGTTTGTTTGGGTGTGATAACGTCCGTTTTTAAGTACCATCTTAAAATTTTCGTTTTTTTACTTGTTAAATATTAAAACATATTTTGCTAGTTTTTAATTATCTTACAATATTTCTGTATGCTGTTCTTGTTTTTGCAGTTAATTTTACTTTCTGTTTGCCTATTACGTTGCAATTACAGTTATTTGTTGCGGCTTTTTCTATCAGATTTATAATTGACTTAAAATGGTTTATTGTTCTTGGTAGACTAGTGCCTGAAATATATTTTGCATTGCAATGATTTAAAGATCTATACCACTTTTTTGTTCAACAACGAATTTGAATAGTTGTTGCAAAACCAAGACTAGTATTTTTTTTATTTCCATAAAGACAATTTATTATATAAATAATATAATAATATTATATAATTAACATGTCAGGAAAACTATGTAACCTTTTTTAAGATAATAAAACTTATTTGCTATTCTTAGTTAGGTCTTCTTCTACTAGCGAACCATTGCAGAGACGCTTTTCAGTATCATTTTACTCTTCACAACTTTATACCACGTCTTATGACTTTTGCTTTTATTAATGCTTTGTTTCAACTAACCCTCATCTCTTTTAAAATTCTACCAATATTATTTTTAGTGTGACTGGATCATTAGCGGAAATATTTCTGCTTCCACCCTTGCAATGCGTCTTAACCATCTGCTGATGTTATTTATACATTTTATTAACTTTTGTAACTTCTAATATCTATGTTATGCAATATCTTATTCTAGCACTTAGTATTTTTTTAGATAACTCATTTCTATCACGTATATTTCCTTCTTTTGTTTATTAATTAATCCTACTATAACTATATCGTAACGTTGGTACAAATATTGTTTTGAAAACTTTTATTTTATCGTAAATTTTCTTTTTTACGTAGAATTATTTTATTCATATAATATAATAATATATTTGCCATTATTTATTTCGAAATTTATTTCCTTCTTTTTTGATCAGTGTGTCCTAAATATTTAAATGATATAACTTATTCTAACAATTCGATTTTTATATAAAACTATAGAACTTACTACCATTACTTCTGTTTTCCTAATATTCATATTAATTACATTTTTTACTATTACAACTAATTTGCTTTTTTAGTTTTCTCATATAATTTATCTTTATTTACACTAATAGAAACATTAAGTAGATCTATAAAGCATAAATACAACATTTGCCTATGTTTTATTGTATTTTCTATCAAACATGTCAATCTATTCATTACAAATGTTTTAAATCAACTTTTTTATACAGTCATATTATCTGCCATTCCCTAGGTTCCCTTTTTCCAAATCATATTCATGATATACAGTCCACGATGTATCACAAGCTTTATATATGCTGAAGCTGTTTTGTCTCTATCTAGTCATTTCATAACTTTAGTTTTACTATTGCTGTCTCTTTTATTCTATTAGTTCTCAATAACTTTTAAAATGTTTTCCCTGTTTACCTAATTGTTTTTTTAATTTCTGTTAAAATATTTCTATTTTGTCTTTTACTTGTGATAAAATAGTACCTTTTTTGTCTAAATAACAACTTTGTACAATATTCCATGATTCTTATTTATAAACTTGAATAATTTTCGTCTTAAATTTATTATAGTCATTCTTTTTTGTTGCCAAGAACATCTTGTAAGAACATTTCATTTTTTGCCAGTTTTTTTCAGTTATTATTATATCATGTACTTTGTCTTTTGTTTTTACTTTTGCTGCCTTCAATAAAATATTTTTAATGTTTTCCTTATCTCTTTTTATCTCTATTTAGAAATTCAATATTCAATATTTGTTCTGCAATTTCAGCAAATCTTATTTTGTACTCTTCTTCTTTTAACTTATATGTTTTAATCATTTTTTAATTTATATATTTTTTAATTTTGATAATTTAGTTCTGATGATAGCAACAGGAAATATTTACTCTCGATCTTTGACGCTTTGTACATTTTAGTATACTTTATTCGTCTTTTATTATTTTGTATAATTATATAATCAGTAGAGAGTAAGATTAGTATGTCTTCAAGAAAGATGCCGAATAAGCATCTCTACAAATCTCGAGAAACATTTCTGTGACTTTTCTTACCAGCTCTGTTAGGAAACCCTAATTTCTAATCTAACAGCCGGAGGTTGGGGGTGGTAAAGAAAGTGGTACAGAAATCTTCAACAATATATATATATATATATATATATATATATATATATATATATATATATATATATATACACACAAACGGTCTGGTGTTGACAAATCCGACAGTGCTAGTCCAGGAACGTACATACTTATCGGAAATAAACTGAAAAACTACATTAAATATTACATGTTTATGTCGGAACGAATAGGGTGATTATAAACCAACAGGATAATAGTGATCAGAATACTAAAGACAGGTTCTAGAGAGACCTAAAGAATATGCTAGACAATACAATAGAAATCAAAACCAAAATGATAATGGGCGATCTAAATGCTCAAATAAGCTCTTGACGAAGCAGTTGGTTATTTTGAAGAGAACACAGTTAATAACTCAGGAAAAAGATTAGTAGAGTTGTGTTACCAACATGATTTAAAGATCCTTAATATGTTTTTCGAACATAAACCAGTGTACCGTTACAGTGGAAGCGGCCTTCATTGCAACAAAAGTTGACAGACAATGTAATAATAAAACGAAATTCAAAACTGAAACCGCAAAATAGTAGAATTAAAAGAGGGGCTAACTGCGAAACAAACCATTATTTATTGCTAAGTGAGATATTATGCCCATATAAAGTATAAAGTATAAACATCAAAAGAATGGATAACCTACAAACAGAAACCCAAACACAAACCCACTTTAAAAACATTGAAGAAGTACAAATTATATTTGTTAAACAAAACTTTTATAAACCAGCTACACCAAAATCGATTAGAACGATAACTAAGGAATGTTGATCCAACCGAGGATATAGAATTAGAACACAAAAATAGCAGAGAGCTATGGAAAGTAATGGGAGAAGTAACAAAGAATAACAAATCCACTCAACCATTTTGGATTACAGAGGAGACACAATAATTAATTAAAAGAAATGATGCTCTCTACCATAGATAGTTAAACAACAGGGCAAGCAAACGCCGAGAATAATATAAAAAAAGGATAGTAAGAAGCAAAACAAAAGAAACAAATAACATTTTTTGGAAGTAAACGTGCTTATAAATAGATAGTTTAATTGAAGGTTCTCAATCTACGTTTAGAGAACAGTTAGACAAATAAAAACAAATACAAATAGCAAAATGCATTATTTAATTGGCTTAAAAGATTTAAAGAACCATTATACAGAGCTGCTAGTAGAAAAGAGGGAGAAATATATGCAGGATGAAATGCAAGACAACAAGAACTCCAATAAAAGAATTTAAATAAAAGAAAATGAAGTGAAGCAAATCTTGCGACAGATGAAAAACGGTCGATCTGCGGGACCTGGAGAAATTTCAGTGAAATTAATTAAAAATAGAGGTAATAGTTTAATAGTAAGGATCTGTAAATTAATGAATAACTGCTGTAAAAAAATCAAATCCCCAGGAATGAAAGGTTTCCTACATAATATCTTTATTTAAAAACGCAAATAGAAAAGATCCCGGTGTTATCGAAGAATAATCATGACGAGTACATTTGGTAGATTGTTCAGTAAGTGCATCCAAAATAAATTAAAAGAAGAAGTTAGCCAAAAAATTTCAGAAGAGCAAAGTGGATTTACTTCCTGTCGCTAGCGTGTAGATAATCTTTTCGAACTCCAACAGCTATTAGCAAAAATGAGTACCAAAGGGTAAGAAATACACCTCGTCTTAATAGGTCTAAAAAATCATATGACTTGGTCCCAAGAAATAAATTATGGGAAGCTTTAGAAGAAATAGGAGTTAGCGCAGAATTGAGCAACCTTATAAAAGAACTTTATTACGTCAACGCAAGAAGAAAACTATTAAATTTTATTGAAACGGCTAAAGGCCGCAGACAAGAGTGTAGTTTATCCCTTAATTATTTAATTATATATATAAAAAAAATTATGAGTGCTGCTGCTGCTGCTGCTATCACACAGGTCAAAGGTCAAATCGTTCGTGCCTTTCCGTGCCGACCCGAGCGCCTCCGAAGGACAAATTTCGGTCCGGCGGCAGGCGCGACCGAGGTAATATATTTCCGAAACCGCAAGCGATGGAAAATTTTCGTTTGAGAGCGGGTAATAAAGCACTTATACATAAAAAAATTATGAGCGCTGTCACACAGGTCAAAGGTCAAAGGTCAAAGGTTAACTCTAACTGGGTTTACGTAAATGCGTTGTCATGGCAACGGCGTACGTCAATTATGTCAAACAGAGCTTTTAATCATGTTTTTTTTATTTTAAAAACTACTATGAAGGGCTCAACATGTGGAGTTGGACAAGCTCTGGATCCGCTGCCAGACCTCGTAGTTTTAAAAAATTAAAAGATAATGTCGTGGGTATGGGGAATTTTCATTTATGACCAAAACCTATTTTCATTGCATTTTTCTGACAACCAAGTCGTTATAGGGCAAGATGCCTTTGCCCTGGAATATATGATTAAAAAACTATATCAATATTATGAAGAATGGGGTTTAGGTGTAAACTTAAAAAAAACTGAATATTTAGTGGTTAACTCCGAAGCACAATAGAAGTCTTAATAAGTGATGATGTAGCAGTAAGACAAGTGGAGAAATTTAAATATTTGGTGCCACGATTAATCGAAAGGGTTTGAGAGTGGAAGAAATCAAAACCAAAATATTACAAAATAAGAAAATAATAGAATAAACAAACAAAGAATTGGTGAAGTAATGATAGGTCAGTGCTGTATTATGGTAACAATATTTGGACTTTGACGGGTGAAATAAAACGAAGATTAAAAGCAGTTTAAATAGATTATCTTCAAAGAGGTGTGAGGGTATCGAGACGTGACAGGGTAACAAATGAAGAGCTAAGACGCAAAATGCCGGCATCAGAATCAGTTGTAAATAAGATCGAACGACGAGGGTTAAAATAGTTCGGATACATAATGAGGATGGGAGAGAACAGATGGCCTGTGAAGATCTTATAACGGCCACCACCGGGCAAAAAAGAAGGAAGACCACATCAAATATGAAAGAAGGGTATTCGAAGGCTATGGAAAATAGGAACCTAGAAGATCAAGCAATGGACAGAGTGATTTTGAGACGAAAAACAGGTAGACGGCAGCTTGCTGTATCGTAATACACTTATATTTATAACTGATAGTACATTATACATTACATCATTTATTGCAGCCTGAGTCGAGCTGGGCCGTAAAAATGCCAGCGATCGAATTGGCGAGATAGTTATAGATTTCTCATTTCTTTTTTATCTTTTGCCTTGTAAATGTGCGATATACTTCTGTATAAATATAATATTTGTGTTACCATAGCATTCAACAAATATATTCTGTTCTATTTGATTTAAAATCTTTTCCAACCCTCCTATTAACATATTTTAAAATTAATATTGTGTTTTATGTTTGATGCTCTGTTTTCATGTACCTGATCCTATTGATCTGTGTTACAATTTTGTTTTATTTATAAATTACTATAATTACGTGATTTTTATTTAATATTTTAATTTCGGTATTCATTTCAGATTATCTTACTTTCTATGTACGAATAAAGCTTCTCGCATATTGACGTAGTTTGTCATCCAAATGTTCAATAAAATTCAAAAATATATTGATTTATGCAATATTAAAATAGAGTGACGTGATAGCAAGGTTTAAGGGAGTACAAAGAAGCCACAAACACGAACATAACAAAGCAGAACTAGGAATTAAGGAAAAGAACGAGAATCATTACTACTTAACGAAGATAAGAGGGTCCATCGCGGTCAAACTTTTCCACAGCGCCAGCGACAATAAGTACACAGCCGGCCGTCAGATAAGAACGCAGCTGGCCGTCAAGGCCACTTTCAAAATAATTAAAAGACAGATCCGTACCCAACATTTTACGTTTTACATACGCTAAAATAACATCGCGTACAAACAAAAAGAAGGGCGCAAACTAACCCCAAAAATGTGCATGTAAGAAAAGCGCGAACAATAACAGTGCGTACAAATAAATGACTGACAATAAAGGTGCGCGTGCAAGAGTATTTAGTACAGGATCAATAAAAGACTTTATTTATAAAAGAAAGCGAGAGGTAAGACATCAAGGGGAGGAAGATAAGCAAGAGGAAACAGACAAGTTGAAAAGAAACAAGGTGATTGTAAGAACCCCGCCTAGCAAGGAAAGTGAGCCCGACATAAACATGGAAAGGCTAGAAAGATTAATAACAGATATGAACTCACAGATGAACATCCAACTGCAGGAAATTAGAACAAATATCCAAGGAACAAACGAAGATATAAAAACAATTAAAAATCATACCAAGAGCTATGGAGAAGAAATTCGGGCCCTAAAAGAAGAGCTCATAAGAAGAGAAGTAGACTGGGAAAGAGAAAAGAAAGAAATGCGAGGCGAAATAGAAACACTAAAAACGAAACTTGAAAATATGGAAAAAAATACTAAAAGAAATAACATAATAATAAAAGGGGCTGACTTCAAGGAAAAAAATATGAAGTTGGAACAAGAAGTTAAGGAATTCTTTCAGAGCCAGATGGAAATATCAATGACAGTAAAAGACGCATTCAAAATAGGAAAACCTGAGCAAATGCTACAGTAGTGAAGTGCGAAAACTTTCAACAAAAACTAGAAATCTTACAGCAAAAAAAAACTATCTAAGGGAATA
Source organism: Sinelater perroti (assembly GCA_036346155.1). Lineage (NCBI taxonomy): Eukaryota > Metazoa > Arthropoda > Insecta > Coleoptera > Elateridae > Sinelater > Sinelater perroti. The sequence goes on from JARFIY010000046.1 coordinate 18,235,803, forward strand.
TATATAGATAACGACTTAACTTCAGAAGAACATAGATACAGGCGGTGACAAGGAAAGTAGCAAGAGAGGAAAGAAGCAAAAAAAAACAAACATGAATAGGATACCGGAAAATACAAATAGAGGGCATAAACTACAAGTGGTCAGACGAAGAAGGAGGCAGCCTGAAAAAGGATGAAGGCTCAACCCCAAAAAACTGATCAGCACTACGGGAGAGACGGAAAAGGAAACGAACACAGCAAAGATAATGGCCAATGAGATGGTAAATAAAGAATATAAACGAAAACGACTAAGAATAACACAGGCGGCAACGAGAAAGCGGAACATCCAGACAAAAAAGAAACAACCAACATAATAACAACACGAAATACTAAGCTAGACACAAGTAAAGAAGACAAAAACAAGAAGAACAAAGTCAGAAAGTATATAGAGGGAATAATAGACACAAGGAACAACACCTTTATCGGATGCTGGAATGTAAGAACAATGTTTGAGAGTGGGAAAACTGAACAGATAGCAAGAGAGATGAATAATTATGGAATTAAAATACTAGGAATTAGTGAAACAAGATGGAAGGGAGAAGGGCGAATTCAACTAACAAACGGCAACACAATTATCTACTCAGGGAAAGCGGAAAACAGCCCAGACAGAGATGGAGGAGTAGCAATAATGGTCGATAAATCGACTAACAAATCCATGATAGAATGGGAACCAATATCAGAGCGGATTATATGGGCCAGATTTAAGACTAGATTTAGAAATGTAACAATTATTAATATATACGCGTCAACAAATGATAAAAGCGAGGACGTAAAGAACGATTTCTACAAACAACTACAAAGCGCACTGCGTAGCATTAACAACAAATTCAAGCGAGATATAGAAATCACAATGGGAGACTGGAATGCAAAGGTCGGAAATAACAATGAGGGGTTGGAACATGTAATGGGGAAACATGGACTACGTGAAAAGAACAACAACGGGAAAAAATTAATAGAGTTCTGTGTTACAAATGGATTAATGATAGGAGGCACGCTATTCACGCACAAAAAGATACACAAAGAAACATGGACCTCACCAGGCGGGCAATACAAGAACCAAATTGACCACAAAACTATCGAACGCAAGTGGAGAAACAGCCTAAAAGACGTTAGAGCAATGAGAGGGGCCGATGTTGGATCCGACCACGAATTAGTGAGGGCAAAATTAAAATCAAGCCTACAAAAGAATTTTGTACAAAGACATTGCAGCGCACGATTCAACGTCCAAATGTTAAAAGAAAATGAGGGAGTTTTAATGAACTTTCGAGACAAACTAAGAACACAAATTGGGAACACAGTCATAGAGGAATGTAATATTAGAGATATCTGGTGTAAATACAAAAATGCAGTAAAAACTGCTGCCATGACAACTATTGGCGCGGAAACTAAACCAAATAAACCCTGGATTTCTTCAGAAACACAAAACATAATTAAAGAGAGGAAAAAATTAAAAATGGAGCTAATAAGCACAACACACAAAGAAAGACGGAAAACGATCGAACTGCTATACAACGACAAAAACAAAAAGGTAAAAAAGAGCGCAAGGAGAGATAAACGGATTATACATAGAAGAATTGGCCCAAATAGCAGAAGAAGCCTCCAAGAAACATGATGTCAAAAAACTGTACGAGATCACAATAACATTAATGGGCAACCAAACTAAAAGCAAAATCTGGGGAGCTGCTCAGAACAGAAGAAGAAGTAACAAGGAGATGGGTCGAACACTTCACAGAAATATACCAGAAAAGAAACATAAACGAAAACGAAACAATAAGAGAAGATTTGGAGGAGCAATTAAACATTGATGAGACAGAATTTACAAAACAATAGGTAGAAAAGGCTATACTCAAATTAAAAGATGGTAAAGCAGCAGGCAATGATGGTATCCCATCCGAATTATTAAAGGCCGACATCGAAACAACAACACAAATAATGCATACCTTAGTAAAGAAAATATGGACAGACAAAGTCATACCCAAAGACTGGGACGAGGGCATTATAACTAAACTGCCAAAGAAAGGCAACCTGGCCGAATGCGAGAATTGACGTCCGATTACTCTATGTACAGCCAGCAAGATACTAACAAGACTGATGCTTGACAGGATGAGAGGGGCACTTGATAGAAAACTGAGAGACAACCAAGCAGGATTCCGCCCACAAAAATGTATAGACCAAATATGCACACACTGAAAATCATTCTGGAGCAAGTCACAGAAAGGGGAGAGGGGAAATATTTGTGATCTTCATAGACTTCATTAAAGCCTTCGACACCATCGACCGCAGCAAAATGTAGGAAATTCTAGCTACCTACGGTATACCAACGGAATACATAACAATGACACGCATACTATATGAAAATTACTACGCAACGATCAAACATGAAGGGAGACTAACCGAAAAGATACCAATTCAATCCAGAGTTAAATAAGGTTGCACGTTATCGCCACTGATATTCCTCATAGTGATCGATTGAATTATGAAACATACGGCTGACAACAAATCAGGATTAAATTGGACTGTATTCGAAAAGCTCGAAGATCTGGAGTTTGCAGACGATATATGTTTAATTACGACAAACAAACTACACATGCAAGCAAAAATTGATAACTTAAACAAGTCAGCAAAACAAGTGGGGTTAAAAATAAACACTAAGAAAACAAAACTCTTAACAGAGGCAAACGAAAGTGGCAGGAAAATCAACTTAGAGAGGCAGGAAATAGAAGAAGTCGAAGAATTTTAATACCTGGGAAGCGTGGTGAATAAAAAATGTGGGAGCGAAGCGGATATAACAAGACGGATAATGCAAGCACAAAAGGCCTTCAATATGTTATGGAAAATTTGGGCCTCCAAAGACATCAACAAGAAGACATAAATAAAGATCTTTAGATCAAATGTTAAAAGCGTTTTAATGTATGGAGCCGAAACTTGGATAGAAAACAAGAACAACATCAAAAACGTCCAAACCTTCATAAATAAATGTCTAAGAATAATATGCAACATATTCTGACCACAACGCATCACCAACGAAAGACTCTGGGAAATTACAGAAGAAGAGACGATTGACAAATCAATAAAAAGATATAAATGGAGATGGATAGGACACATACTCAGAAAAATAGCATCACCAAACAAGCCTTGAACTTCAACTGGACAGGCAAGAGAGCGAAGGAAGACCAGAGAAACATGGAAAAGAAATGTGAATAAAGAACTGGAAACCCAAACATCAATTGGACGCAGGTTAAAAGGCCTGCACAAACAAACAAAAGTGGAAAAAATTTGTGAAGAAGATTGTGGACCACTCAACTTCAGATGCCATCTTTTACCATTGCAAATTGAAACGCCAATGGCGCCGTACGCTCCACTAGGAGTTACATGAAATGAATGAATTAATTAATACATTATCTCTACGTGCTTTTTTATTCTCGTCCATTCTTTTTCATTTGTGTTATATCTAATATTTTATATTTTTCTATTTTTTACATTAATTCCGTCATTTTATTTGCATTTAGATTTTGACTTATTAGTTATTTTCTCATTGCTCTCGCAATTATTTTTGTTCGTTATTTTTAATTTTTTTTGCAATTATATTTCCACCACATATTACTTACATAGATTTTTTGATATTCAATTTTTACCTATTAATATTTTCTTTATCTTCTTTCATTTTATCCTTAATTGTTTCGACAATAAACCTCGTTTGGTGTTAGATCCATTCTATGTAGTTTATTCATGTTCTTTTGTACTTTCTAGTTTTTTACAACTTTGTTTTCTTTGTAAATTTGTTCTTCTTCTTCTTCTTTTATTCGGCCTTTTATGTAATCCATTTCTGGATATAAGCTTCCCTTTTAATTTTGCATTTGTTTTTTGCTTTGCTAATAATCTCTGCCATTTTTTTCCAGCCACTTCCACTATATCGCCCGCCCATTGTTTTAGAGTTTTTCCTACACTTTTTCTGTAGTCCTGGGTCTCCAGTTAATTATAATGTTCGTTGTTGGTCATGTGATTGTCTGGCAACGTGTCCCACACATTTCCATTTATTGTGACTAATTATTTTTATTACATCTTTCGACCCCAGTTGTTCATATTTCTTCATTTCTAATTTTGTTTCTTAGGCTTACCTTCAATATTGCACGCTTCATGCTTTGTAGTGCTACCCTCAATTTACTCGCCGAGCTCTTTGTTAATATCATGGTTTTTAATCCATAAATTAATATGCGGTACATTTGTTATATAGTTCACGTTTTAGACCATTTGGGATATCTTAAATACGTATGAAAGTCGTCCGAAAGCTGCCCATCCTAGTTTTATTCTTCTGTTTATTTCTTCATCTTGATTTTCCTTTCCAAGTTTAATTGTGTGTCCTAGGTATATACACTCTGTAACCTTTTCTATCTGTTTTCCGTTTATTAGTATTTGTTCTGGATCTGGGCTCATTACCTTTGTTTTCGATACGTTTACTCTTAGTCCGACTTTCTCTGACTGTATCACCAATTCCTCTATCATATCCTGTAGTTCTTTTATATTATTTGCAATGAGAACTACATCGTCCGCGTATCTTAGATGGGTGAGTCTTTGGCGTCCTTAATTACGATATTCTTTTCTCTCGTTGTCTATCCAAACTTTTCAATTTATATTTCAGTTATTTTTAATTTTAGTTTTCTATGTTTTTTATTTAGACAGCTTATTTTTCCTTGATGTTTTGTTTAACGTTGGCGAATAGTTTTTACGTCACTTAGTAGAATTTTCCAAGTTCGATTGGCAGTTTTTTTTCTTACAGATTATACCGTTTTGTGTTTGCTACTGACACTGACTAAACTGCATGGGATAGAAACCGACCAAAATTTAACATTGGTTAAATTTTAGAGGGGCTCAGAAAGACTATTTAACTTACTTGATATTAATAATAAACTACAAGTAATGAATGACATTATCAAAACACATAAATGTTTAATAGCACTAGTGAAGTCTAGTTAAGAAACCTAACGGATGAAATATTTTTAGTATTTTCATTTTACTAATCAATTCATTTGCAGTTTGTTGGTGCGCACTTTTTACTTTTCTTGTAGTCAGCATAAAAAGATTTTCTGGATTAGTCAGTTTGAATTAAATGTTGGTACGTTGGCTATTGTTCAAAAATTTTGTTTTGGAATCTTTATAAAATTTCTTTTATGTAGATTGGCATAAAATAAAATTTAAAATTAATTTGTTACAATTCTTGCATTTCTTAATTATGTTGCTTCAATATTCCATAACGCAATTTGTAAAAATTTATGTATTATGATAATTTACAAGGTTGTAATAGTAAAGCAGACTAATTGTAATATCATTATTTTTTATAAGTTTAGCCATCATTGCTTTGAGTATGTTATTTCTCAACTGCTCATTCCATATTTGTGCTCATTGGTGGTTGTTAATTATTACGCTACCCTTCGAGCATAGAAAGCTTTTTGAATTTGTCTAGCTACAAAGCACCCTCTGTAGTTTGTTGGTTGATTACCTTGCCGGTTAACTTTACTTTTTTGGAACTGTTCTTTATTTTAAAGTTCTTGTACATGTTTTATTGAAGTCCTGTAGTGATAAATTTTTGACAATTAAGGCATTGTCACTTTACATGTAACATTTGATAGTTATTGATTTTATTAAGAATTTTGTATTGTGAATCCTTTTTCCTTTGTTTTAGTTCCACAAAGAATGTAAACGTTATTCTGTTGACCTTATGTTTAAGTTGTGATCATGATCATTAATTTCTTTAGTTAATTTAGCATTTAAATTGCACGTTGCATAATATATATGGATTTTCTATCTTATGAGTGCTAGAAAAAAAGTTCAGTATTTTTAAATATATATAAACTGTAAGTAAAGCCCGGATATTTAGGCACTAAAAATCATTAAATAGGCATTTAAAAAGATAAAATGGGCATTATTGTTTCAGTGATTTTATTATACAATTTATTATGTAGACTGCATTTTTAATTATACAATATTTAAAAAATATATTTACGAAAATTACAACTAATAATAAGATGTTTTCTTAAATTCTCTATCGTTGAGGATTGTCTTCTAACGGACAATAAATATTTTAGCTGAGAAAAAGATCTCTCTACATCTACCGATGTTACTGGAGCAAATGTTGAAACATGTGATTTCTGGAACATCGTAATTGACGAATAAAAACTAGATTTTTACAACTTCAAAATCTTGATTTGTAGTAAATACAGTTTCATATTTTTCCTTAACAGTGCGTCCTTATTGCTTAAAATACTACATATGTTTTGTATGGTATTATTTAAAATATTGATGGAATCAACTAAAGTCCCTGCTTTCTAAACTTACTATTGTACTAGGAATCACAGCATAATTAGTTGAAATAAAGGCCAGATCATTTTGTAAACATTTTTCTCAAAAATTTTCTTGGCTGTTTTGACTAATGCTGCCAAATGTTCGTCTAAACTTCTATTTCCTTAATTTTTATAAAATTGGTAGAGTAGTAATATGCAGCTGAAATCTACCCCATCTAGTTAATATTGGTTGAAGTGGTAGAGCTGTCAGGTGCCATTTTTTAAAAGTCTTTTCCTAGATGGTATATTTAGAAAAATATTTTTTACTGAAGATATGAACATGTCTACGTCGGAAAGTTGTTCACGTATTTCCTCTGCTACACGATGTATTCAATAAACAAGGCATGTCAAATGCAACATACATGAAAATATAATACTTTCAGGGCATTTCCTGCTTTTTTCATATATGGGGCAGCATCGCTTACAAACATAAGTACGTTGTCATGAAAAATTTTCTCTGGCCAAAGTACTGACAGAGAAGTCGTGAATAATGGTGCGATTTTAGTGCCATTTAACCTCTCAAGAGATTCGGTATTTAACAAATAAATTTTAAATGCTTGATTTGGCTCCAAAGATCTAACAATTACATTAGCGATGTACCTACAAAATCAGGTTGTATTACTACAAATAAGCTAAAGTTTGCAATTTCCAACTTACCTTCCTGTAGCATCTGTTGTCTCATCTATTGATACCCAAATATTCTTGTCTTGCATGTTTCTTCGAATTTCATCTATTGTGAATTCGTGGACTCTGTCGAGATGATTTTTTTAGTGTTGATTTATTTGATAAATTTCGTTTGACATGCTTTTCGAAAAATGACCGCAATGGCGGATTTTGTAATTTCCATAATAGAATTCCCGTGTGGGGTTGCTGGTCCCCCATCGGGCGCCTCCCCAGGTGGCGGATAGGGGGATGCCCGTTAGATATGACGGGTACCTGGGAAATAAAATACCCGGGTGGACCAAACCAGCAACAACCGAATGACTGCCGGTATAAGTAGTTCCTCCTTACTGGTCAACAGCTTCGGGTGGAAGAACCATGGGAGTAGGACACCCTTTGTCCTGAGGTCGAGAAATTGGTCTTGAAGGCAGATGAACTAGATATGGTCAATGGCATAAGGATGCAAAGGCAAGGGAAACCATTGCATTATAGATCCCTAGGGATTCCCAAGAAAACCACCATGGAGAATCAGCATGAAGTAATGGCCCAGTGCCCGGCGTCCCTTGGATGGGACAGGGTGCGAAGAATCCCAGCGGACCCAAAAGTGACAATTCAAAGAATAGGGACATGGAATGTCCGGACTATGTACGAGGCAGGAAATTAAGGAATATAAGTAACGAAATAAGAGAAATAAAATTGATATACTAGGCATTAGCGAAGCTAGATGGACAGGAAGCGGAAGGTTACAATCAAACGAAACCGTTATATATTACTCTGGCAGAAATGATAATGTTCATCAAAAGGAGTAGCTATATTAATTGATAGAAAAATCAGTGATGCAGTCATAAATTTTGTTCCTTACTCTGATCGTGTGATAATGATACAAATGAGAGGCGAACCAATAAATATAAATCTTATACAAGTATACGCGCCTACAGCGGATGCAAATGATGAGGAAGTTGAAGAATTTTATACACAGATAAAAGACTTGACACGATATCTCAAGAAACACGAAGTTAATGTTTTATGGGCGATTATAACGCCAAGATAGGTAAAGGAAGAATAAACGATATAGTAGGAGAATATGGACTGGGTCAGAGAAACGAACGAGGTGAAAGGCTAATTCAATTTTGTGAAGAGGAAAACATGATCGTCACAAATACCTGGTTCCAGTTACCACCAAGAAGGCTCTATACATGGAGATCGCCTCAAGATAATAACGAAAGGATAGTGAGAAATCAAATAGATTTTATTCTAATTAATAAACGTTTTAGAAATAGCGTTAAAAGTGCAAAGACCTACCCTGGAGCTGATGCTGACTCCGACCATAATCTCTTAATAGCAAATATAAGAATAAAACTAAGAGCGCTACGAAAATCTACCCATACTACCAACATAATATAAATGACATCAAAACTCTGAAGTGAAAGAAAACTACAGTGTAAATTAAATAAGGAGCTAAAGAAAATAAACATGAATGAAGACACGGCAGAGGAAAACTGGGGTAAAATAAGAAAACTATAGATCAAATCTCTAAGGAAGTCTTAGTACCACATCGAAAAGAAGCGAAAAAGAATGGATGACAAAGGAAATAATAGATTTATTAGAAGAGCGGCGACGGCTTAAAAATACGGACGAAATGAGATACCAAGAGATAAAGCTAAAATTACGAAGGAAAATTAAGGAAGCTAAGGAGAACTGGATGCAGGACAGATGTAAAGAAATAGAAGAATTACAAACCAAACATGATGAATTTAATTTACATAAAAGATTGAAGGAAGTAACTGGTAATGTAAAACGTAAGATACCCTGCATACTTAAAACCGCAGATAATAAATTGGTATTAGATCCGGCAGACAGAGTAAAAATGTGGGAAACCTATATTAAAACCTTATTTGATGATAATAGGGCCGATATAGATATAGGAAAAGATACAGAAGCAAATATGGAAGGCCCAGAAATATTACAGTCAGAGGTCGACTATGTTTTGCGAATGGCTAAAACTAATAAAGCTGCTGGTCCAGATGAAATCCCGTCAGAAATCCTCAAGTTATTTGATGAAGAAAATTCACGTATGCTAAAGAAGATGTTTAATTAAATATATAACACTGGAAATATACCCGCAGATTGGCTCAAATCTACATTTATTCCGATCCCGAAGAAAAATAACCCAACATCATGTAACTATTTTAGACTAATTAGCCTAATGAGTCACGCACTAAAGCTATTACTAAGAATCATACAAAATAGAATATACAGAAAATGTGACATGATGGTGGCCAATTCTCAGTTTGGATTTAGAAGCGATCTAGGGACTCGAGAAGCACTATTCAGTATTAACACCTTACTGCAGAAGTGCAGAGAATACCAAAAAACAACCTTCGTCTGCTTTATAGATTTTGAGAAGGCCTTTGACCGAGTTCAGCACAATAAACTTATACAATCGTTGGCTAAAATAGGACTTGACGACAAAGACGTAAGATTAATTAAAAACTTATACTGGAATCAGACCGCGGTAGTACGAACAGAAGATGGAGAAACGAATGAGATTAAAATTAAACGCGGAGTGAGACAAGGGTGTGTTCTATCGCCACTCCTGTTTAATGTATACTCAGAATAAATTTTTCAAAATGCAGTTTGGGAAGCAACAGAAGGAATAAAAATAAATGGTGAGATCATCAACAACATCCGATACGCTGATGATACTGCGGCGTTGGCTGAAAATATGGAAGATCTACAAAATCTCTTGACAAGCATAAATGAGGAATGTGAGGAAGCAGGACTGAGTATGAATATTAAGAAAACCAAATTTATGGTCATTAGCAAAGAGCCTGTTGGTCGAGTTCGACTTACAGTAAATAATAGGTCAATTGAAAGAGTCTTCAAATACAAATATCTAGGCTGTTGGATAAATACAGAATTAGATCCGGATGATGAAATAAAAGTAAGAATCGAAATTGCAACAAACGCATTTATAAAATTCAGAAGTATGCTGTGTAATAAAGGGCTAAATCTATCAATCCGTATAAAATTTGTAAAGTGTTATGTGTGGTCTATTTTATTGTATGGCGTTGAAGTATGGACCCTAAAGAAAGCTATAATGAAGAAAATCGAAGCATTTGAGATGTGGATATTCAGAAGAATGCTGAAGATACCGTGGATAGAAAGAATAAGCAATATCGAAGTATTACGCAGAATTGGCAGAGAAAGAGAATTACTGTCTACAATTAAAATGATAAAAACGTCATATTTTGGGCATATTCTAAGAAATAATAAATACAATATACCGCAGCTTATAATCAAAGGAAAAATTGAGGGAAAGAAAGGTGTCGGTCGAAAACGATTATCGTGGATGAGAAACATCAGAGCGTGGACTAACATGAGCGTTGAGCAACTGTTGCGAGCTGCCATGGATCGTCAACAATTTCACCAGGTGGTCGCCAACCTCTAATTAGAGAAGGCATTAAAGAAGAATAATAGAATTCCAGTACTCACAAAGTTAAACGAAAACTCAGATTGTCGATTCGATGTTGACACAAACGTTTTCAGTAACAAAGATTTTGGTGCGGCTACTTTCTTTTCGATTACTCTTTTATGGAAGAGTCCTTCAGTGTGTTAACAAAATACTTTTTCTCGAAGTTCACTGGTTCCTCACAGATTTTACAAAAAAGCACAGAACCATCAGTTGAAAAAATATCACTTCCTAACTCTGTTACAAATTTATTTAAGACAGAAGAACGCACTTTCGACGTTGTGGCAAAACAGAACTCCTTGTAAGAAGAATGAAAATAAATGCAAATGACCAAACAAAGTAGGTATTAATACTAAAGTAGGTATACATTTTCAGGTCGAATTCTCGGTAGGGAATTAACAGATTACCGGGAACATGTAATTAACGTAGGTAATAATGAGATGGGATTTTTATTGCTTCTATTTATTCTACGCGATAAACAAATATATTTGAGGGGTTTGTCTCTTCCAGTGTTACATTATAATTGCAATATGTATGCAAATATGTTTACATTTTGCGGAACACCTAATTAATAATTTGTTAACAAATAAGTTGCAATATGTATCTACGGCAAAGAAGATTGAGGAAGATGCTGCTTTCACATTAAAGGGGGTTGTTGGTAGTACACATGCGTCGTTCGTTAGTACGTACACTTGCTATAGATCTAATCGTAAGCCATTTGTAACTTTGTTGTATTTTGCCCTACATGATTGCCCATTTTATAAATTCCAAAGCTCCTTTAGTAAAAGTGGCACTAAGGCACAATTTTTTAGTTTGATCTCTATAAGAGTCTTGTTTTAATAATCATAATAAGCATCGGGCCAATAATTTATGTTCACGATACTTCTTCGCAAGGGGTTCTTTGTTTTATCTAGCGATGATAACTAAGCAAGAATAAGACTGAAAGTGAGGAACAAATAGGACAGACCTTAATTAAGTTGTAATCGTTGCCGTATGTGATAAATTGCACAACACATCTGCTCCATTTGGATAGACGAACCAAACTGGGACCAAAAGTACTAATTGTAGCATTCTTTAATAATCAATTCATTAAAAAAAATACAAGTAATTTAATTATAAATAAAAAAATATAATTATCTTACTATTATAAAAAACTACTTATTTACAATTTTTTGTACATTCTTACTTAGAGTTGTTATTTGTTACCAAAATGAACTAACAACATAAACTGCCTTCTAGAGATATTCTTTCAATTTTTATTTTAAAACTGTTTTCAATATCGGTATCACATATTACTCGGTCGACTTTTCCGCTTCGCTGACGCAAGTTGCAACTCTCTGCCGCTAGAGAGCTCCGAATTGTAGCGTGTAACATAGCAGTGTGTAACTTAACTATGTCGGTGCGTGAGAAACAGCGTGCTGCAATTGAGTTTCTAACCGCAGAAACCGTGCCTCCAATTGAAATTCATAGAAGAATAAAAGATGTGTTCGGTGATGGTCGTATCGACATCAGTAACGCGCGACGTTGGGTTGTTCGTGCTCGTAATGAAGAAAATGGTGGTGCTAACCTCGACGTCTGTGACAGAGCTCGAAGTGGACGACCGCGTACGACAACCGACGAGACTCATCAGAATCGGGTTGATAAACTCATCAAAAAAGTCGTCGGATAAGACAGACACAGCTTTCAGGTAAATGTGGCATATCATGAGAGCGTGTACAGACCATGATTGCAAAACTGTGGTACAGAAAAATGTGTGGACGTTGGGTGCCTCGAATGCTCACTCCTGACATGAAACAGAGGAAAGTGGACATCTGTTAACAATTTCTTTTGCGTTTTGAACGTAAGGGTGATGTGCTCCTTAACAAGATTGTGACAGGTGATGAAAGGAGGGTCCACCATTTTGACCCCGAAAACAAGAGAGCATCAAAGGAATTCCGTCACAAACAATCACCGACGCCAAAAAGTTTAAGATCATGCCATCAGCAGGCAAAGTCATGCTCACAGTGTTCTGGAATATTTAAGGTGTTGTGCGTTTGCAATTCATGCCTAAAAGCACCACCATAATCTCTGCAAGGTACTGCGAGTCCCTCAGAAAATTAAAAGCACAAATTCGAAGAGTACATGAAATACATAAAGTACCATCTGTTTCAGCATGACAGTGCTAGACCACACATGAGTGCTGCAACATCTGCATCAATCCGACCTCTTATTTCCACTGTCATCGATTATCCTCCATACAGTCCCGACTTGGCCGCATCCAATTTTCATCAGTTTCCAAAACTCTCTATAACATTCTATAGTGACGGTATCAACAAACTGGTCTCTCGTTGGGAGAAATATGTTCGGTGCCAGAGTAACTATGTTGAGAAATAAATATGTAGACATGAAGAATAAAGATGTAAAACGTTAATAAAGTTTGTTTTATTTAAAAGGCTTTCAGAGTTTTTACATAAAAAAAATTGAAGGCATCATTTTTCAGCACACCCTCCTATAAAGTATAACAGCTCTGCAACGAATTCAGAATGTGTTTTATAACTTCTGTATTTTTATGTGACAAAATAAAAAGTTGTTACGTACCAGTCTTATCTTACTTTAGCATCAATAATTTAGTATTGTAAGAACTGATTTATAAATCAATGTATGATGTACCCACTTAGAATTGCAAATATTTATTAAATTTTTTTTAAATTTATTATTACACTACAATCTGTCTTTAGATATTCAGTAGTTGATATGACATATGTGGTTAAAGAACATAATAAACATGAAGAAAGTGCATCCACTGATGACACTCCTCTATTACTCTTAAACACTGTTGGAACTGTTGATTAACCGACACATTACTGCACGAATCTGACAATTAGGTCTGCGGGTTTGAATCTTTTTAAACGTGGCTGCACTTCGTCGTCATTGTCTAGTAAGCACTCTACTAAGATGTTTGGGTAATCACTGATACGATCGTAATAGCGCGCACTAAACTTTTGTATCTCTTGGTTAACCGTTGAAACTCCAAGATCGCGTCTTAAGGTTTTGTTGAAATGTACCACGGTGAATTAACTAATGATCTTAACACTTTGGATTGAAATCTTCGCAGTATTTCCCCATAACTGAATTCCATAACGCCATATGGGTTTAAGCATGGCTTTATAGAGAAGTATTTTGCTTTCCAGAGAAAGTTGCGATTTACGCCCGATTAGCCAATACATTTTTTGTAGCTTAAGCCCTAGTTGTTTACGCTTTGCCCATATATGTGGTCTCTAGGTTAGTTTCCTGTCTAGGTGTATGCCCAGGTATTTAGCGCTATCTGCTTGAGGGATCAGGTGGTTGTTTAGCTGCACCGGCAGACAGTTGCCTCTTCTGAGTGTGAAGGTTACCTGGACCGATTTGCTATCATTTATTTTTATGCGCCACCTATTACACCAATTTTGTATTTTATCTAGGTGAGCTTGAAGCTTTTGGGATGCTTGATTTGGATCTGTGTGCGATGTAAGGATAACCGTGTCATCGGCAAAGGTAGCAACCATGTTTCCTGTAGATGTTGGGAGGTCTCGCGTGAATATCAAGTACAAAATGGGGCCCAGAACACTGCTTTGGGGTACTCCTGATGTGATAGAATGGAGGGGTGTTATTTCGCTGCCATATTTGACGGAGAAATGCCTATTAGTTAGGTATGACTTGAATATTTCGTAGTAATCCGTGGGGAGGGTTTCCTTAACTTTGTATAGCAGCCCTTGGTGCCAGACCTTGTCAAAGGCCTGCGTAATGTCGAGGAACACCGCAGCGCAGTATCTTTGTTTTTCGAAGTACTTGGAGATTTTATTCACTACCCTGTGTACCTGCTGTATTGTAGCATGATTTTTTCTGAAGCCGAATTGGTGATCGGGTATGACATGTTTGTCTAGGAGAATCGGATATAACTTTTCTAGGAGCATTTTCTCAAAAACCTTACACCAGTAGAAGACTAATGGGTCTGTGGACGCAGGTTGGTCACTAGATTTACCTGGCTTTTGTATTAAAATAACTGTAGCATTCTTCCATTGGTCAGGAAAATGCCGTAGTCTTAAGACTGAGTTGAATAGATAAGTTATAAACTGATATCCCTTATCTGGTAGTTCTTTTAGTATTTTTCCAGTGATTAGATCTTCACCTGGAGCTTTATTGGAGTTCACTTTTTTAAGTATAGTAGTCTCTACCTGGTAGGCGTTGAACTTTTTAATCGGCAGGCTCATCTGGTACGGCGTTTCTAAAGATTTGTGGACTTCTTCGTTGTTTACTATCGGCGGGAATGGTTCAAAAACTTTTTCTAGATGTTTTGCGAAGGTTTCCGCCTTTTCTCGGTCACTTTTTGCCCAGGTATTGTTTTTGGCGCGAATTGGTGCTTTGTGTTGTTTCGGATGTTTCAAGTGTTTTGTAGCTCGCCAGAGAGAATAATCATTTGTTTCTGTTGGAGATAAGTGTTTCAGGTAGTTTTGTACGTGTTGATTTTTAATGTTGCGCAGAAGGTCTTTGAGCTCGGAGGTAGCATGATTGAGCACTCTTTTATCGTTTGGATGTCTTGTTGTGTGCCAGGTTCTTCTTAGTCTGCGTTTCTCTGCGACTTTCTTCTTCACTGTGATAGGACAATTTTCCGATTGGATGTACTGAACGAGTTCTGGTGTATCCTGACGGGCCGCATCTTGGACAACCTGATTGAAATGTTCCGTTGCTTCTTCAAGGTCTTTTACTGTTTTTAAAGGTATTTGCATTTGCAAGGATTCATTGACTAGTTCTTGGAAGAGATTCCAGTTTGTGGCTTTATTGGTAAGGAATGGTGATCTGACATTGACCTTTACGTTTGCGCGTAATGTCACTATTACTGGGGAATTGTCCGTCGAGAGGTCGAGACAGGAATTTGCTTTTAGTAAGTTCGGGTTAATGTTTCTCACGAAACACAGATCTAGCAAATCAGGTTGTTTTCTGAGGTCAGATGGCCAATAGGTAGGCTCACCTGTGGACAGAGGTCGTAACCCTAAGTTGTTTACTGCTTTCATCATTTCTCTTCCTTTGGTGGTGCTTAGTCTTGAACCCCAGTATTCGTGTTTGGCGTTAAAGTCTCCACCCGAGATGAATCTAGAGCCTAGTGTATGGAAGTAGTGCTCGTATGTTTCCTGCTTATTGTTATGTCGTGGTGGACAATAGACTGCTGATACTGTAATTGGACCTAGCCAATCTTCAATTACTATTGTTGTAGCTTGTAGTTGTGGTTGACTGTATTTTAGTAGTTCATGATGCTTGATTGAACTTCGTATTATTATTGCTGTACCAGCATGGGCGGTGCCGTCTGGGTGTTGTGTTGCATACACGTCATACCTTGGAATGTTGAAGTAGCTTCGTTCTGTAAAGTGTGATTCTGCGATGAAAACGATGTCTCTACAGTGATTTGTGATGAAGGTTGTAAGTTCTTCTTTATGGTGTAATAGCCCGTTGGCGTTCCACATCGTTATTTTAAAAATATTATCCATTATGTGTTTTAGTGACGAACATGGTTAACAGGTTTAACATAGTGCTCATCTGTTCCATTAGTTGTTTCATCATTAGTTTTAATTCTGTCATATCGTTTGTCTGGTTTGTCGTTTCGGTATTTTGGTGTTGAGTTTTTGGGATGGTTTGCTGTGGGTTGTTTGTTAATACTTGTGCATGGGTGAGATCTGGTTGATAGTATCTTGTGCTTGGGAGAGTTTTCGCTCTTAGCGGAGGAAACATTCTTTGGTGTAGTTCCTTGTACGCTGGGCATCCCCTATAATTCGCAGGATGATTCCCATTGCAGTTTACACATGTAACGTTGGGATATCTGTCTTTGTGTTTACATTCCGAAGTTTTATGTGAGCCAGTGCACTTAACACAACGAGGGGTTCTGATGCAAACATTTTTAGTGTGTCCATGTTTCTGACACCTGGAGCATTGTGGTATTGTTCGTTTGACGCGTGGTGACTCAAATTTAACCACATAGTGCATGAGTCTATCTGCTTTGTATATCTCTTTATTGTTGTCACCCGGTTTTAGTTCTACCGCAAAAAGTGGCAGTTCTTTTTTTGTGGCGGCTTGTTTAACATTCCATATATTGACTACTTTGTGTCCAAGTGTTTCTAGTTCTTTTTTAATTCCGTCCGTACTAGTTGACTGATGTAGGTTAGGTTCCTTAGGAATACTCGAAAGCTTCGCTCCTCCTTAATTTTGTAGGTATGGAATTCTGTTTGCTTTTCTGCTAATCCTTTAGTTATTTTTGTGTATTTTTCCGATGTATTTGGTTGAATTTTTATTTCGTCGTTAGGTAGAGCCTTTAGTGTATATTCCCATTTAGCTATGGTTTCCAAGTATTTAATTAACGGTTCGGTAGTTTTAACACCCGAGATGAATATCGGAGGAGGTTTCGGTACGTTTTGTTTTGAATTGCAGGGAGCTTGTTCTTGTGGATTAACCTCATCAGCAGGGGGGTCGAAGCGATTTGTAGGATTTAGCCAGTAGCATGCGGATTTGGATTGCTTATTTTGTTCTGCTTGTTTATCTGTGATGTCTTGGCGGCCACATTTTCTATTAACTAGTTGCCAGTCTGAATTATCAGTTGTTAGCGGACCTTGATGGTATTGAGAGGCAATTTGAGACGGATACGATGCGGTGTAATGAAATTGTCGTGTATTCATTGGAATTTGAGTGTATTGGTAGTTTTGTTGGGTAAATTGCGATGGTTGAACTTGATACGTTTGCATTGGGATGAATTGTTGGGCAACTGGCGCCGTTATGAATTGGTTTTGGTACTGGAAGGCTATAATGGCCCCAGATACTTATTTAATAATAATACGAGCGCTGAATTGAAGTTGAATACGAAATATAAAATAAAATGTAATCTTACTGTTTGTGACCGAGGGGTCACCGTTTATCTTAACGTCGGACTCCGGCTGCGGCTGTACACAGCCTTACACTTGAAAACCAAACGACAACAAATGAAGAGTTGAGGCCTTTGGAGGCAAGGGTTCTTCTTGAGGATCATGTAGCGGGCCAAAACGACTGCAGCAGGTGCCAGTAGGGCTTCCGTGTCCCGCAGCCCTCCAGGATGACCGGCCTGAAGATGCCCTCGCCGGGAGAAAACCGAGAGAAAGCCGCCGAATACCCTGATCGCCGCCCTAAGGTTCGCACTCCTGACAGCACTCGAGGATTCGTTCGCTGGGCCCTGAGGAATGAGGAATGTAGGCTATTAGATAGCTTTGTGGTTAGCTGCGTTGCAGTGATAACGGAGCGTATACGTAGTGTCCGCACCGTTTCACTACAAATGATTTATTAAAATAAACAACTTTTAACAGACGCGTCTATTTACGCTGATATAAAATGACAACTTTTCAGTAACAAAGTAGTGAAAAAATATTTCATTTACTGTCAAAGAAATGCGCATCATCAAAAATATGTACGCCCAGCAATAATATAATATTTCACTCATTCATCTAGAAACCAAAAAAAATTAGTAACGGTTTATTTTATGAAAACCTACTTTTTGTAAATAAATCATGAAGGAACGTCAGCAAAATGTAGTTGTTCACAAAGAAAAATTGCGCAAAAGTGGTTACAACACAATATGCTAGCTTTTATTGCAGTTAGACAATATACATAGAAATGTCTAATTTAAATTTGTTGGATTACATTTTTGAGTCGTAGTCAATACATCAAATCAAAGAATTACAATAATATTATGAAAAGGCGATAAAAAAGCAATGAATAACTAAAAACTTGTTTTGATACTAATGTTAAACATCTTGTTCTAGGTGTTTTTTAAATAATTTAAAATTATTTGTTTTAATATTTATAAAATATACTAACCTAACCTTTTGTATTCTTTCCAGGAAAATCTTTAATAAAATAATATAAATTTTTAATTTATATTTTTAGGAAGATAATTTACTTTAGTTGTAGTCAGATAATTTCTATATTCATATGAAAACTTAAGAACAAATTACAAAGTGCTATAATAATATAATAATAGTTCCCCGTAATAGGCCTTGAAGGCCTTTTGGGGTCGTAACAGGATAGGTCTGCTACAATCTAGAGCCTACGGTACACAAGGGTAGTAACGTGGCTAGCGCTACGTACCGACTGTCTATTATTACCCCAGAGTTTGACCTCCAGGTAGTCATTTATTGCATCCTGAGTCGAGCTGGGCCGTAAAAATGCCAGCCATTGAATTGGCGAGAGCGGGATTCAAACCCACAACTCTTGGTTTCGTAGTCTAGCGACCTATCCATTAAACCACTATGGTTGATTTTTTTAATTTACGAAGTTTACGCAAAAAATATTTAAGTACAACCGTATATGATAAAAAATATTGCATTAAAATTAGTTTATTTTATTTTAAGTTTTTGTCTTGAAACATTTTGAAAACTGATTTTAAAAAGTGCTGCACTTTAAAAAAATAAATTACCCATCCCTTGTCTTTACTGATCAATGCACAACATAAAAACTTAAGTGCTGGCTAGAACATATCAGACATGATACAATCATAGAGCTGATGTGTTGATTATGTTGTTAGAATTTGTTACACAGTACTTAGTACTTTTTGTCTATAATACGGTTTTTACGTAACACCACAAGAAGAGCTTATAATTTAGGAAACTATATAATCAATATGTAATTCTGTATGTGTTTTCCCCCAGCCTTTGAAGAAGTCCTATGCAGGACATAAGCATTTTCCTTGAATTTTGCAGGTTTTTTTTTGGAATTCAATGGGGATTTGGCATTTAAACGCTACGCACTTCACAACCGCCAAGTGTTTGTATGACGACCGGAGAGCATTAGATGTTTGTCGTTGGTGGGGTTCGAATCCGGGGCTTCCGCACGCCAGTTCGGTACATCAAGGCCTTTACCTCGCGGCTGTTGTGCTCTCTGTGTGTGTTATAGAATCAATAAATTTTTTCGTCTTATATTTTTGCTTATCCATCTATGAATGAAAAAATTTATTAATATCAAGAGTTGACGAAGTAAATCTGGAAAATAAATAAGCATTGAATGCAAAAATAATTTATTTGGATGAAACTAAGCCCAATTAAAGTTAATAGTATCGATAATTATATTATTCAATGTTGCTCGCGATCTTCTCGAACCGGAACCTAAGCTGATATTGTCCAACACAACTTTTTCCTTGTTTATCTGTGTCATTTTCTTCACCACGGATGCTTTTAAGCTGTTTTTGGTGTAATGATGTCTTTCGTTGTCCTCCGTCTCGACTACGCCCCACGCGTAGTAGTGAAGGAGATTGCAGTCAGGGCTAAAGAGTAACCACAAGTTGAGGAACCAGTGGTAATACAATTTTGCCGTGTTTGGGTCTTCTTTGCCTTCTGATTTAGAGCTCCATCGTAATCTTGGCAATTGTTTCTAGAACGTTGATGTAGCTGTCTGCGGTCACCTTTAGGCTTTTCTTAAAAAAGTGGGGCGTTATGACATTCTCTTCGCTGCTCAGAAGCTCCAGCACCATTACAGGGGAGAGAAACTTTGTATTATTACAACACGGATTTCAGAGGAATCGTAGCATATCAAACGGTTAGTTTCGCGATTTACCTACCTATGTTGGTTGAAGATCTTTTCATCTGAAAAAAAATCGCAGGAGACCAACGTTGTCGTGCGTCATGTCTTTCAGCAGTGCTTGTGTCTTTAACTTTATGCCCATTTTGTTTTTCTCAATAAATAATTGGCGGTTGTTTAAGACGATAGACTTGTATTGCAGGTTCTGATATTTTGCTAAACTAACTATTGACCTCTCTACAACCATTTTTTTGCCAGGTTTGTCATATTTTGCCCAGGATCCTAATTTTCAATTCGTGGACGAATATACCGCTACAATCGTTTGTTGTAAATTGTCCTGTCAGCAGTTACTTTCTCCATGGGGATTCCATGTACTTCTTGGCTACCTCGCAAACTTTAATCTTTTTGTAGCCATATTACGCAATATTTTTATCGGTGATTTTTCGGAGCGAAAGGATTCGAATACGGTAGCTTTGGAGTCGTATTCTCGTCTCATTTTGTCGACAATCGTAGATTGTTGATTATTTGAAGCTAACTTGTGTTACATAATAAAGAATTTTAGAAAAGCATAAGATTTCCATTCGGCTTTTCCTCAATGCAATCTAAAAAAATTCGGATTTATCTAGACCAACTTGTATATTAACCAGCGAAAATATTAATTTAAGTTTATTAGAAAATTGTTCATATCATTTGTGAATTCTTTAAAGTCGCTACAATTTTTTTTGCCTAATTAATTTTTAAATTTATTTATGTAAGATTTGGTCAAATAAGTTTATTATATTATTATATAATTATATAATTATAAGTTAATTATTTGTGAGTTTGTATTATACTTGTCTATTATAGTGAAAGTGCTCCTCAAAGATTTTTAGGCACTTTTTTTCCAAATAGTTTAATAATATCATACATCAATTCTAAACAGCTCTCAAGGATAGTTTTATTTTGTTAGTGCCTGTTACTTTTAACAGTTGTAAGTTAGAATACGGCCATTTTTCCCTGATCATTTTTGCTGTAACTCTTGTTAAAAAAAAATTCCATGCCAAATCTCTGTGGCATCTATTAACCCTTTCCTCATATTTTACGCTTCAAAAAAGTAGAATCAACAAACAGCTTTCGAGATAGTCTAAGCTTTTCATAAACACCACGTTAATGCAAATAGTCAGACGGTGGTGACCCAATTTAGCGAGACACTAAAATTTACGTGTCGTAATGTGAAGCCTGTCGTATTTTTAGCTGGCGCCCAATTGGCGTGTATGTCTATTTTTCGTTTATACTGACGTCAGTGTTCTTATTTTATTTATCTATATTGACTGTCTAGTCACTAGAGAACCTGATTTCAAGTTTTGTTTTACTTCATCCACTTTGCAAATAGAGACCTACGTCTTATTCGTTTGTTGGATGAAATGAATGTGTGTTTTCCATCTTTTCACTTCAATAAAGAACTGTTTGTATTTTTAGCCATGATTGGGGGAACACCAACACAATACGAAAAAACCTTTGCAATCGTAAATCAGCAACGAAAATTTCGACTGAAGAAGGGATAAGGGATTTGCTTTAATTATCTAGCTAATAGCTGATAGTGGTCTACCTGCCTCAAGCAATAATTCTTTCTAGGATTAAGAAACCAATGATCTGATAAGAATGAAACTGCACTCATCCACTGCTTTAACTGAAATTCTGTAATAATCGTCTCAAATGTTAAAACCACTTGCAAATTTTGTAAGTGTGGCAATTAAAAACTTTGCTTTCACCTCAGCTGATATTTTTCTAGAAACTTAAATTGTGCACTAATTGTGAGAGACGATGAGTTGCTGTTTAGAAAGGAATTGAATGGAACAATATTGAATCAATATTCTTTTACTTTAGGGCATTGAAAAGGACTGAGACGTTCTTGTTCAGAAACAATTTTTAAGCAACGAAACAAATCTTGCAAAATATTGGAGATGATTCCTCAGCTCTTGCGCTTTAATGACAAAAAACAGGGCGGTTTGTTAAGAATACGACAAGGCGGCCGCATTCAGTTTTATCTTCTATAAATTTATAACAAACTGTAGAAAGTTATATCCCAACAATTAACTGCTCGTTTTATTCAGGGGCAGGTGGCGGTACGTGTTAACCTAGCCAGAAAAATTTGACAAGGATTTTTTGGATCTTCTTCTTAAAGTGCCTTATTCATTAATGAATGTTGGCAACAATCGAGCCAAAATTTTGTCTATCTTTAGTGGCTCTTATCAACTCATGTGTACTCATATGTGTCCAATCTCTAACGTTCTTAAGTCAGGAGCATCTCCTGCGAACTCGCCCTCTTCTGCCTTCAACTTTTCCTTCCATAATGAGCTGCAATGTATTGTATTTGTCATTCCGATATAAATGTCCAAGATAAGCTGTTTTTCTTTTTTTAATAGTTAATAGGAGTTCATTTCTTCTGTTCATTCGTCTCAGGACCTCTTCGTTTGTGATATGCTGCGTCCAAGATATACGTAGCATTCTTCTAAACACCCAGTACTCAAAAGCTTGTATTCTCTTTTCTGTATTAGCCTTGAGGGTCTACGCTTCAGCACCATATAATAGTATTGAGTATATGTAGCACTGCACAAATTTGTATCTGGTTGTAAGATGAAGACTGCGGTTGGTAAATAGTTTCTTGAGTTTTTAGAATGCTGATCTTGCTATTTCTATTCTTATTTTTATTTCCGTTTCTGGGTCTCCATTTTCTGTCAGCCAGCTTCCCAGGTATTTGAATTTTTGTACTTTCTCTATTTGTCGATTATATATTATAAGTTGTGTTTGTGCTATTGGTGTTTTGCTGAAAATCATGTATTTTGTCTTTTTAGTATTTATCTTTAACCCTATTGCGTCTCCTTCACGGCTTACCGCATCCATCAGCCGTTGTAGTCCTTCTAGTCTATCCGAGATTATTGCGGTGTCGTCAGCATACCTTATATTATTAAAAAGTTTACCGTTTATTTTTATTCCGTCTTCGGAGTTTTCTAGGACTTTGGCGAAAACTGTCTCTAAATAAATATTAAATAATAGTGGTGAGAGGATGCAACCTGGCCTCACTCCTTTTTTAATTGAAGTAGCTTCCGTATTCTCATTATCTATTCTCACTGTGGCGTTTTGGTTCCAGTATAGGTTTCTAATAGCTATTATGTCTTCTTGATCAAATCCTTTCTCAGTCAATACTCTCAATAGTTCGTCGTGCTTTACACGGTCGAAGGCTTTTTCATAGTCGATAAAGCACACGTAGATGTCTTTTTATTGGTCACGGCATTTTTGTAGCAGAACTGACAGGCTAAATGGCGCTTCTCTGGTACCAAACCTTTTTCTAAATCCAAATTCCGAGTCGGTCAGATCTACTTCACATTTCTGATATATCCTACGGTGTAAAATTTTTACAAATAACTAGAGAACGTGACTCATCAGGCTTATGAGTCGAAAATCATCGCATTTATTTGCGTTGGGTTTTTTGGGTATAGTGATAAACTCCGATGTCATCCAATCAGAAGGCATTTTCCCAGTTTAATAGATTGCATTAAAAATATTAGTAAGTAATGTTATATTTTCTTCATTTAGAAGTTTCAAAAATTCGTTACGAATCTGGTCTGGTCCAGCTGTTTTGATGTTTTAGAATTTTGTATTACGCTTGTTGTTTCATTTTGTAATATACTTGGTGCATGCTCCGTTGTTGTTATATGTTGTTCAGTTCTCACATCTTCAAAAGTCTGTTTTATATATTCTTCCCATACTTGTTTTAGATCTTCTTTGCTTGTGATTAGTTGGTTGTCGTTATTTAACATTTTGTTATGGTTATATTTCTTAGCCCCTCCTATAGTTTCTTTGATCTTTTTGTGTAGGTTAGAAGTATCGTGTCTCTTTTCTAATTCTTCTATTTCATTGCATTTCTCATTTAGCCGCAGTTCCTTCGCTTGCCTTATCTTCTTTTGTATTAGTTTATTTAGTTGTTTATATTGTTGTTGATTTTTGTTTTTGTATGTTCTTCTGTTGTCCATTAACGTTAATATTTCTGATGTCATCCATGGTTTCTTATTTTTGTTACAATTTTGTCCGATTATGGTATTTTGTGTGTTTGTGATGGCTAGTTTTATTTTGTTCCAGATAGACTCGATAATCTCTGTGCGGTCTGTATCGTCTACATCAGTAATTACATTATTTATTAACTCGTGTATGCCACTTTCTTTTATATTTTCGTTTAGAGTCTGAGCCAATTGCATGCAGTGGACTAGTTCTTTCAGGTTCTGTAAATCTATTTTCTTGTTATATCGCTTTCGTAGTTTTTTGAGACGTATGTTAATGTTTCCTACAACAGAATTACGGTCTGAGCCCACATCACTTCCAGGATATGTTTTAACGCCTGTTAATCCATTTCTATATCTCTTGTTAATTAGAAGATAATCTATTTGATTTCGTATAATGTATTCCGGGGTGTGTTGTGGAGACGTCCATGTATAGGGGCACCTAGGTGGTAACTTGAACCACGTGTTCATGACGACCATGTTTTGTTCTTGGCAAAATTGTATTAGTCGTTCTCCTCTATCGTTTTGTTCGCCTAAGCCAAATTTTCTCACAATGTCTTCTACTTTGGCTTGGCCCACTTTGGCATTGATGTCGCCCATAATAACAGTTACTTTGTCTGTTTTAATGTTTTTTATTAGTTCATTTATGTACACGTACAGTTGTTCTATTTCTACATCTGGTTTTTTCATTGTCGGGGCATATATTTGGAAGATGTTAATATTCTTTGGTGACGCTTTTAGTCGTAGTAATATTATACGATCTGAAAAGGGTATGCAATTGATTATAGATTTGTTTATGTCCTTGCTGACTATAATCGCAACACCATTCGGATGATTTGTGTCATTGTTACCTGCATAGTATATGACATGGTCATCGATTTCACTTTTTTCACATCCCGGCCATCTTGTTTCTGATATTCCTAGAATTTCTATGTTTAATCTAGTCATTTCTTGGATTACGTTGTGTGTCTTCCCAGCCATATAAAAGCTCCTTACGTTGCATGTTCCAATTTTAGTGCATTTTTTCTGTTTTTTATCCACATGCGGATAAGTAATTTTAAATCAGCATACATAATCGATGAGAATATTTATTGTGAGTGCCAAGCAAGTGAAAAGGTTTTAAGAAGTTAGGTATCGAATTTGTTTGTAGCTATTGCACAATACATAAAAAATATTAAAATAGATCATTTTTCTTGAATATTCCATCGGCAGAAAAACGTTTAGATATCTTACAGTAATTTATACAATACGATAAAACAAATAGAATGCGCTCTGTTATGAAGGCCTAAAAAAAGTCGCGCAGTTCTTCTGGCTTCCATAAAAAATTATAAAAGTCAGCTAAGTTTCTAAAGCTAACCCAAATGACATCCTTATCAGCATAATGCACAAAAGAAAGGAAAAGCCTGTTGTGGCATATTAAGATTCCGCAAAAGCTGCTGTCACCACTATGAACCAAATAGTGGGAACATGTACTTGCAAATACCAAAATTGTCGTTTGCCATTAGTGCTATTTTTAAAATTTTGTAGACATTGAAACCATCACCGCTTTCATTATATAAAAAAATAAAACATTTACTTTGAAAGCGATAGAAGCGACAAAAGCATTGATAACACATTATATGTTAAAGAAGAACACAATTACAAATCTAAGTTACGTAAAAAAACAGTGAAATTGTGTGAGTATGATTTATCCGCTTCCAACACAAAAAGTAAAAAAACGTACTTATTTTCTCCAAGTATCAAAAATTTCAAAATTTTTTATTTATAATTTTGCACGACTTTATTAAACAGTTGTTTAGTTTCCAATTTTATAGCTATCCTATTTTGTCTAGAGAATAGTAACACATTAAGCTTTGTTAAAATAGTATTTTTTTAAATATTTCTATAATTTAGTGTTTTGTTTTTTAAGAACAACTTCAAATTTGCACAATATAATAAATTTATATTCAATTACTCTAGCACCCTTATTACGAGTTCTGAGACCGTTGTTATACTTGCTCTATGCGGCAGATCTACCCACAACCAGACTAACAACAATCACGACTTATGCTGATGACACAGCCATCTTATCATCTTATCAAGATCCTATCGTAGCATCCTACCAATTGCAACAAACTTCAACAAACTTGGTTAAGAAAATGAAGTATTAATGCCAATGAAACGAAATCTGCGCAGATAACCTTCATGTTGAAGCGAGAAACTTGCCCTCCAGTAATTCTCAACGGACAGCTTCCCCAATAAGACACAGCTAAATATCTAGGGATGCACTTAGACAGATGTCTCACTTGGCAGCAACATATTTGGGCCAAACGTAAACAATTAGGACTTAAATATAGGAAAATGTATTGGTTACTAGGTAGAAGTTCACAGTTATCAGCAGTCAACAAATTACTTTTTTACAAAACAATTCTACGACCAACCTAGACGTATGGCTTGTAGTTATAGGGTGCAGCAGTCAACTTTTCCTTAGACATAATCAGAAGATTCTAAGCTAAAGTGCTACGTCAAATAGTGAATGCCCCGTGGTATGTTCCAAACGAGGTTATAAGTCGCGATCTTGTAATAAGTTCCGGTCAGTGAAATAATCACGATGTTGAGTAGTAATTATCGCGTCTGGCTCAGTGTACATCCAAACAATTTAGCCAGTGACCTATTAAATGTTCGTGTAGTGCGACGACTTAGATGTTCAAACCATTGGACTTGCCAAACAGATTTGCCTAAATACTTCCAATCATTGATTAAAGTTAAATTAAGGCATCTAGTTTAGCTAATTAAATTATGTTTAGTACATAGGTATATAATGACCAAATGACTTTAAATTAATTAAGGGAAATTGTTGACTAGGTAATAGCCCACAAGACATTAGAAATATTATAGAATTTACTGAATGCTTGCGAACTGTACCCTAGCTAACTTATATTCTTTAGGTAAATAACGTATATAAAAATTAAGTAAATAAGTCTTTCAAACAAAACAATAATTCTAAGGTACGAGGAAAGTTAGCAACATTTTGGGATATAAACTAAAAACTGACTTTGTTTTGCAACGTAAGTTTTCTTGACATTATGTCAATTAATGCGTCTTCTGTATTTGACACTGCACCTGCTTTTTGTTCATGATCAACAAATAGAACGATAGCCCCACAAACATTTTAACACTATCCTGCTATGTAATACATTAATATATAAAAAACTTAATATATCAATATTTTAATAGCAATAATATAATTCAAACAGATCATAATGTATAATATCATTCAAGAAGCACTAACTACAAATTTATTTTTATTAATTTATGTTATGTTTTCTTATAATTTTGTAAAACTCTATTGTTACTACTCTCATAATAGGTGAATAAATTTACATTCGATTAAGATAACCTTCTTCATAATATAAATTTAAAACAAAAGAAAGTAAATATGAAAGAAACACATACGACACAATTTTATGATTATATTATTTTTTTTACCAAGGATAATATTTTACTTACAAATTAGCCATAACTACATGAAAAGAAACTTCCAAAAATAAGGCAAATCAAAAAACAGCAAAAATTAACTAGATAAGTTAGAATTATTATGAAACTTTATAAATTAAATAAAATTGTGTTAAACATAAATTATAATTAAATGATAACAAATTAAAAAAGAAAAATAAAAATGTTGAGATTATAAGAAAAACAAAGGTTTAAAAATTATAGAACATCGACAAGCTCTTTCATTAGATCTAAAAATGAACACAAAATGTAATAATTAACAATCTAGTAAATAAAACGATACAACGTTAAAAAGCAAATTATTAACAAAGTATTTAAAGATAAACAGCAATGACAATAGTGTAATATACTTCTTGTTCTTCTTCTGTACCCTTATACCCCTTGGGTGTCGGATGTTTATTCTCTTAACTACCCTCTACCCATTTTTTCCACTTTTTCCGGTCCAGTGCTAATTCTTTTATCTCCTCCTTTGTCTTCCCTCTTCTTCTGCCCACTTCTTCTATATTCTGTAACCAGTTTTCCTTAGGTCTTCCCTTTCTCCTCTTCCCAATTCTACCTGCTTCCATAGTTTTCTTCACTAGTCTACTGTGGACCATTCTTAATATGTGGCCATGCCAGTATAGTTGTTTGTTTTTTATTTTCTTTGTAAGCGGTACTTGATCTATCATATGTTTTATATGTTCGTTTATCTCTCTGTCAAACTTGGTCTTTCCAGTTATTTTCCTAAAGCATTTTATTTCCGCGGCAATTATTTTACTTTCATGTTTTTCTTGCATAACCCATGTTTCACATGCACATGTCATTGTAGGTAAGACTATCGTGTTATAGACCCGTAGCTTCGTTTTTCTATCTATTTCCCGTTTTCCGAAGATAGTTTTATTTAATGCGTAGTAGATCTTTCTGCTTGTATTAATTCTTTTGGTTATCTTTAAGTCTATTTTACCGTCGTCTGATATTGTACTGCCCAAGTACTCATATGCCGTTACTTTTTCTATTCCTTTTCCTTTAATTTCTATTCTTCTTTCTTCTTCTCGTGCCTTATCATTAATTATCATCATTTTACATTTATCCGTGTTAACCTCCATTCCCAGTTTATCTATCTCTTCAGACCATATTTTCGTTAGTTCTCTCATTTTTATGTAGGTGTCTGATATTAGGACTATGTCGTCCGTACATGAGGCAATCGACTCTTACTGGTGCTAATCTGTTATATCCTATCATCGTTTGTTGTTGTGTGGATTTCACTCGGGTGTTTCTTAATAACCTGTCCATCACGTCTATGAACAATAGGGGACTGAGGCTGTCTCCTTGTTTTATTCCTAGTTCAATTTTAAATCTTGTTGATTGTTCTCCATTTATCTTGACCACTCCCTTTACATCATTATATATACTCTTCATTACTCGTATCAATTTTGCTTGAACTTCTAACTGCTCGAGGCATCTCCATATTATCTTTCTGTTTATTGTATTAGAATCTGCATTTATGTCTATGAAAATTACAAACAGTTCTTCTCCTTTTTCTTCTTTTTTTCTATCAAATTTCTTAGTATGGAGATATTGTCATTAATTTGTCTTCCCGTCCTGTAAGACGCTTGTTCATCTGCTAGTTTGCTATCAATTATTTTCCTTAATCTTCTTTCTATTACTTTTGTATATAGTTTAAAACAGGTGGAGGATAGGCAGATAGCCCTGTAATTCTCACAAAGTGTGAAGTCGCCCTTCTTGTGTATCGGGATTATAATATTTTCTTACCAATTCTCTGGGATTTCTTCTGTTTGCCATGCCTCATTGATTATTTTTAGAATCCATTACTTTCCTTTGTCCCCAAAAATACTTTATCATCTCTGGTTCACTGCCATCCTGTCCACACGCCTTTCCTGTTTTGATGTTTTCCATTGCTTCTTCCAGTTCTTCTATTTCTATTTCCTTCAGCAATTCTTGCCCTTCTTCTTCATCTGTTCTTTCATTGTTATCTGATTCATTCTGTCTTTTTGCTTCATTCACACTATTCTTATCTTCAAATTTGTTTGTGTAGTAGTCTGCCCAGATTTCTAATATGTCATGTACTTCAGATTTAAATTTGTTATCGTTATTTCTTATGCCCCTTATTTTTTTCTTTTTATTTCCTTTCAGCTTTTTTATTACATTCCAAAATTTTCTATTGTTTGTATTGTATGTTTGGTTTAGTTCCCTGCCAAACTCCTCCCAAGTTCTTCTTTTCGCCTCTCTCACAACTTCTTTCGCTATATTTCTTTTGTTTATATATTCTTCTTTGTCCTGTTGGTTTCGCGTTTCTATGAATCTTTTCTATGGCATTTTTTTATTCGTAACTGCTTCTCTTACATCCTTATTCCACCATCTAGTTTTCTTCAGTTTCTTTCTAGGATCCAGTTGGTATTAACTTGTTCTAGTTTTGATAATTCATCGTCTACTTCTGCTTGATATTTTAAGTTTATTTTATCATTTCTTAGATTCTGTATTTGTATTCTTTCATACACTTTTTCTTTTTGCATTTCTGTGTCTCCTTTTAGCACTGCCGTTACCAGTCTATGTTGTGTTCCCATTTCTGCGTCCAGTATCGTTTTAATCTGTTGTATTCTATAGCTGAGTTCCTGTGTATATACTATATAATCTATTATACTTCTAACGTCTCGTTCTTCGCCACAAACGTATATCTATTTTCCATAGGTTGGTACCAAAAACCATTTCCAATTATGAGATCGTTTGTTTGGCAAAACTCTAGCATTCTCTGTCCATTTCTATTTATAATCTCTTCTCGATCTTTTCCTGTGCATTCTAACCCTCTATTTTCATCTCTTCCGACTCTTGCGTTCCAATCCCCCATAATGATTATTACGTTTTTCTCTTCTCTAATTCTATCTAGTGTGTTCTGTAAATCTGTTTAAAAATTTAAGTTTTCCTCTTCTTCTGCTCCTTGTATTGGTGCATATAATTGTATTATATTTGTCATTCCATCTAAGTCTATCTTCAATACCATTAATCTTGAATTTATTGCTTTAAATCTGCTAACTTTCTTATCTAGTTCTGCTGATATTATTATGCCCACTCCTTCTTTTGCTCTATGTTTTGGATGTCTTTCTGAATAATATAGATTATAATTATCTTTTAATTGTTTATTACCTGATGCTTTGATTTTTGTTTCACTTAAGTCCATAATTTTAATATCATATTGTTGCATTTCTTCTATTAGCTCGCACTCTTTTCCCGTTATTGACGTAATATTCCATGTTCCAATTTGTATTTGTTTAAGTTTATGTATTCTATTAATTTCTGCATTTCTAATTCCGCCCTTTTCTTTACTCGTTATTCCTTTTCCTTGCAATTATCTACTTTTGGGTCTTTCATGTTTCTATTCTGTGCTAGTTTTTTGTACGTCGTCCCGTAAATGTTATTGTTCTCATTTGTTTCCTGAATTCCTCGTCGTCTATATTCCGTGGTGACCTTTCACTTATAGTTCTTGCTTTCTAGTTTTTCTCTGACTAATTTTCCGTTCTACTTGTTCCTTCTTTTCCTATTTCTGTTTGTTCTGCATTTTCTTTGTCTTGTATTTCTAACTCCTCCTCTAGCTGTTGTAGTGTGTATATTTCTCCATTCACTATCAGCTTGTTATAAATAAGTTTTGCATTGTATCCCTTGTTTCGTGCCACTATCATGTTTTATCAACGTTCTTCTCTCTTCTAGTATATGTTCCGGAGAGTCTTCGTTAATCCAGATCTTCTTTCCTTTTAAGTTTTTCGCCTTCTTCAGGATCTCCTGTTTCTTGTTCCATGTTGCCAATTCTATTAATATTGGTCTGTTATTTTGCTGTCCCTTTTCTATCCCTGTGTAATATACATTAGAAGAAAGAAAAGTCAGAAGAAGAAATGATAATAAATGGAAATAAATATAAATAAGGAATAATGTAAAAATATTTACTTAAAAAATCAGATCGCTAAATAGTTAAAACAATATTTTATGATTTAATTTAACAAAAAACTAAAGAAAATGAGAAGGAAAACACGCAGAGTATAATATAAGAAAAGAAATACCAATGAATTATAAGGACTAATCATCATATACTTATAATATATTAAAATATTTTATTTAGAATGCCTTTAGCGGAACTATATTTTCTCAAGTGGCAAAATTACAAGTAAGCACAAATTTGTGATATGACAATAACTATTCTTGTAGGTAGACCTACCAGTTTCTTTATAGAAATATATAATATTATTAGATTTCCTTAAAGATCTACGCCTACCATACCATTCAATAAACAATAAAAATGTAATCATCGACAGATGGCAATTTTTACTTTGAATTTATTTATATGAGAGAGAAGATTGACAGAATTCAAAGAAAAGAATATGGATAAGCTTAAATAGATTTGATAAAAAAAGAAAAGAGTAATGACTTAAAAGCCACAAAATAATTTACTGATTACAATGATATAGTTCCACTCATGCATTCAAAAAGAGCAGACGTGTTGCGCCATCAGTTCGCGTTCTGTATGACAAGCCACCCATGTCGAGAAAACCAGCATATTGTCATCGATATGACCTAGGTCACCTGCTTACAGCTCCTCGCTGCCACTTCTGCTGCTTCTGTCGACGTTCCTGCCTCCGCTTCTACCGCCATAGTCGCTATTTTGAAAGGAAGAAGCATTGTAGTAGGTTCCTTGCCGTCGCAGCAAAGCTAGTATAGTAGCTTTTATCCTAAGTCACTACTAGAAACTGCTATACGAAACTACGTAAGTAAACTGTAGAAATTATATATTAAGTGTTTGTTAATAAATGGCGGTGTTGTACTTCCAACAGGAGTGAGCGTATTACCTGCGCTATCGTTACGGAACAACCTTTCAGTCAAGATAAAGTATTTTTTTGACTAACCTTCAACTAATTTATATAATATTAAGCTGACACGACTTATATTAATCAATATTCATCTATACAAAATGCACAACAGTTTGTGCCTATGCAAGAATTATCAATTCCAGTAACCACGACAAAATAATCAATTCCCACAGTAACGGCCAATAAATAATCTCTATTCAAATATGCAACTAAATAATATCCTGCAAACCCAAAATACGAGGTTATTTTATAAGAAAATGGCGTGACGAGGTTGACGGTCAGTTTAGCAGTGTATCAGGACTTGCACTGCAAGTCTTTCGCCTTCAAAAACCACCAACTCTTGATTGAGAAAATTAGAATGAACATGAATTTAAAGATCCAAGCACTGCTGAAGCATTAAGCACGACAGCGCTGGCCTCTTGTGATTCTTTTCAGATGAAAAGAATTTCATCCATGATATGAAAGTGAATCATGAAAATGACCGTTGGATCTACTAAGATGTCTCTGAAATGCCTATTGCCATGAATACAAAGTTTCCTTCTTTTGTAATGGTGCTGAAGCTTCTAAGAGATGAAGATAGTGCTATGACGTCCTATTTCTTTAAAAACCTAAAAATGATCGCCGACTATTATATCAACGTTCTGGAGACAATTATCAAGATTTGGAATTAGCATGTTTTATCTATCATGTAATGGTGAGAAAACATTTTCCTATATTATGATGCTTTCGGACCGTTCTTTGATTTTCTAAACCCTAAAACGCCATTGTTTAAAAAATGTTAAATAAATCTAAAAAATACATTTTACTGTCAAATAAGTAACATCGTGTTCGGCATAATTAGCAGTTAGTAAAGGTATCACCCAATTCTTTCGTAGGTCGATATAGAAACCTTTGTCCTCGAAGCTTTGTCACAAAATATTCAATTGGCATTGAATTCTTGCTAGAGAAACGCGAAAAGCACCACGAGTGCCTCGTATGCGTCGCGCTACGTAGTTGTGTTCTTCTGTACCCACCCGAAAGATCTGAAAATGTCTCATGCAACGGCTAATAAGTACATGAACAAGTCGAAAACATTCGTCAGCGACATAAGAAGACAAAAACAGTCAATGACTTGCCGGAACGGAAAGGTGTAGATATATTGCACGTCCGAACCTATCTCTATGCGCATAACACCAAATGCCGTAGCTCAGTAGAAACCTTTATTAGGTGAAATTCATGTGACGAAGCGACTCGCTTGGTCAAAGGACAATATCGACTAAGATTAGAACAATGTAATTTTTACGAACGAAGCTTCTGTTGGGGATATGTTATTGGCCCATAAGCCTGGTCAACCTCAACTAACAGGTTGATACAGTGGGCCGTTAAACACCCCGTAAAATGCTTCTCAAAACTGGATTCGGAACGTTACATCTGTTTTTAACAAAGACTTCAGAACGAGAACGATTCCAGATCAGAAGAAAGCTTTGCATCGTTACACTTGATGGGTCGTCGCAGTCGCTCGATGCAAATTCAAATGAGAAAGTGTGGGGATACATCAAGCACAAGAGTCGTGAATGAGTGTTTACTCTGAAACTGTTAAGATGAGAAATTCGTCGCATTTGGAGATGAAATTTGGTCGAAAGCATGCCTCGAAGATGCTAGGCAATTATCGACGCCGGTGGTGACTGGACATATTATTCATACAATAGCATACAACGTACCCATGTATTCGAAAGTGTTTTTAAATAATTTTTCCTCCACATTAACCCGAACACGCTCTTACTCAACTGAGTGTAGACTTTACATATAGCTACAAAACTCACTCTTAAATGTGACTATAAATTCAATTATTTATTAATATGTGTGTTCTGTAAATACATTATCTTTGAAAATATTTTTGACAATGCATGTTAATAAGTTAAAAGCAACATTTATTTTATGTATTTGTATTCATTAAAACGAGATTGAAAAAATACATAGTTTCCTAGCAGATTTTACTTTTATAAAAAAATAAATAAAGAGAACCTTTTTCAAGCAACTTCTTAAAACACAATACTCATATTGTGTTTTAAGAAGTTAAGACGTAATTCTCAAATTACGCCATCAAAAAGTAAAATTACTTTTTCACTCTTTACCATTTTCTTGACACAAATCATATATGAATTCATTCGATTGGCGTCAATATATCTCCATCTTTATAAATTTTTCGTAGAATATTATTACATTTGAGCAGCGTTGCATTTTTCAGTATTTTCATTTATTTTCACAACTGCATGTTGACATAATAAATACTTCTTTAATAGCATCCCTTTAATTCCTAATACGCCTTCGTTTCGACCAATAATTTCAAATGGACCTTTTTTGCTGTTTATTTGCAATATTTAGAAGTTATACAACTTCTTATAGTGGTTGACGTAACAAATTGATCGCATTTAAATTTGTTACAGTTTCTGCTAATTTTATAGCTTGTTCGCCCGGGAGCTCTTCAGGACTTTGAGTTTCTCTTAGATTATGTATCACAAGCATACCTTATTACAACGCCATACCTTGTTTATAATGTGATACCTTTTAGTAACCTTCAAAGTGAGATATTGTTAAAGTGGCCCTTGTCTTAAATCTGATCATATAGTTACGTGTAGAATGGAATGTATTGTTTAATATTGTGTTCTGAAATGTCGGCTACAAACAAAATACAACTTTTAAAATGGAATTTAAACATAAGTACAATAAATTTATTTACGAGTGTAACATCTATCATCATTAAATTTAGAAGGAAATACATACGTACTGCTGAAAGGCGATTACAACAGTTGTTCAATACACAACCAAACAAGATTTAGATTTTCATGTTTAAGCATTTTAACACATAAATTTTTGTAATGTCTAGTTTAAATTATTGCATTTTTAAAGACAATTAAAAATAATAAAGTTTAAAGTATTTTTTGATAGGTCAACTAGTATCGTGAATTTTTTCGTGAAAAATATTTTTATTTTATGAAAAATTGTGTAAATTTTATGTTCCCGACACTATTGCTCATGTTTATTGAATTACACAGTGGCGTAAAAACAACGCATACCTTTAATTAGTGTAACTTCGTTGATTTTCAATATAAAAATATTTTATTAACATGAAAAAATTATCTACTTACGCAAAATTATATTGGGAAAATGAGATTCTTCTTGCTGTACACTCATCCTAAGCCTCTCTCCAAAGTTCTAATCGCACTTACCAACATTTCTCCTTAGACAGCCTCAAGATCGTCTTTCAATATTTTCTGTAATCTAAATCGTACAGAGATTGCCAGGTAATTTTCTTTTCATAACTGATTTAGTTGTCTAAAACGAATCAACCCATCGGAGTATTTTGTTACAATCATGGATCCTTCTATCACGTACAACACCGAACTGTGAACAGCAGAGATGTTGTACAGTAACAAAAAAATCGTTATTTCTATAAAAGTCTTCGACAGCAAAACTGTGATGCTCTACGTTCCACTGCGTCATGGCTACTAAAATTCTCCCTCGTCACAACTGCAACTTATTGCAAAAACATTTTTGCGACACCAAGTACAATTACCAGCATTGTTCACACACTAACTTTTCTAATTAAATTCAGTGGGTAGTGTAATGAAGTTTTAATACATAGTAACTGTAAAATACTGCTGAAATAAATAAAAATTAATTAAAAAATAAATTGTAAAATAATAAACTTTAATATAATTATCAATTTTCAAGATTTCATTCGTAACCAATTGTTATTCATTATAGGCCCAAATATTTTAATTAACAATTGAAGTTAAATTACTTTTTATAATGTTTCTTTGAAGTAATAGCTCTAAGTTTGGTGACGTATAGGTTTTAAAATTTTTCGAAGCAAAAGAAGTGCCAAAAATTTATTCTATTTATCGCAATCATTTTGAAATTTTTTTGGTACCAATAATAAGCTTGACTACCGTCCCATCTTTGCAGATTCTTCCTTGTTACTCTGCTACAAATACACCAATGTAGAAACTAGAAAATTAAAAAAGTATATCAAAATATTCAAGTTACTGTAAATGTCAAACAATAAAAATGTTTTTATGACATACACTACTTTGTGTAAACAAAAACACGGTAGCCAGACTGAGCCATTTTACATCAAAGAAGCAATTCTAATCAACTGAGTGTGTACAGACTCTATTACACTGAAGTTCCTCAAAAACTTTGAATTTTGTGACACAACAGTCAGAAAGTTTGAAATACACTTTTTAGTTGGAATTCGTTCTATTTCATTGTAAAACGCCACAAAAAAATGATTTAAACAATTATGTATTAAAACATTAAAAAAATCTGTACCAGCCACGAAAATATCAACAACTATTTTAATAATTTGCAAAACAAACTAAAAACATTTTAAATTATGACATCAACAATAATCTAACTCTGCCTACGTCAGTCATTCAGTAGACTTGTTAGCTAATTGGTTGACATTGCCGGTCCCAAGCTCGAATAAAAGAGGAGGGTTGGTGGAACAAGCTAGCAACCTATCCGCAGTAAAAAAAGGCAGATGTTCCTAGAACCAGAATGAAACCTCCAATTGGACTAATACTATGAAAATAGAAACGGCGCGACAACGGAAAACAATTATGGAGAAAATAAATTGTTAGATTTGGTGGTTGAAGTATAAGATCTTGGAATAAAATACAAGACAAAATTATATTAGAATTAGCAAGACACAAAATTGATATTTGTTATATATCTGAGACAAAAAAAAAATAAATGCGTTATTTCATATGAACCCTATATCCTCATATAGAGTGGTATAAAAAAGACCAACTAGGAAAAAAAGGAGTAAGAATTATAAATATTAATGTCACTGCGAATAAACGACAACTAAATGCATATTACAAGTGTATACAGACCGGAAGATTTAAAACACAGAAAGGTACTGAAGAATTCTACGAAAAAAATGCAAGAACATATTAATACAATCCCACATGATCAGCCTACGTTTCTGATTGGAGATTTGAATGCACAAATAGGACATAACATTTTATCGGTTGTAAAACAGCGCTTTAACGAAGAAATTATAGACAATAACGGAGAAAAATTAACTTAGTTTTGTGCACTAAACAACCTACGAATCAACAACACTTATTTCAATCAAAAAATTCAGTATATAAACACCTGCAGCAATAGTAGAAGAAGCCAATCTGTTACCGACTACATAATATCAAACGAACATGTACAACCATCTAGTATCTTAGATGACCGAGCATTAAATTACGTTAAAATTAACCGCAACCATAACTTTTAGAAAACCCATGTATACGAGGTTTTTACCAGAAAAATTAAGACCATATTTTTCAAAATTCCATATTACTTTAGAAACAGACAATATAGATGAAACTTTAAAAAAACTAGAGACAAATATATTAAATGCCTCGAGAGAAGCACTTGGTACACAAGAAATGGATAAGAATAAGCAACGAAAGTGAAAGAATTAGCACACAAAAAAATGGTTTATCTAAAATATAGATCGGAACGGACTTTACAAAGCTATGAAGAATACAAAGTAGTCAGAAACAGAGTGAACGGTAAAATTAAAGATATAAAAAATTTTTTTGGGAAAAATACACTAACGATTTAGAACGACTTCTACGGTTCACAAAAAAAGTTTGGAGATTGATATGTAGCTAAAGAAAAGAAATCAAGAAGTATATAGAAAGTACGAAAATAGATGAGGAAGTATAGTTAAAATATTCTAGAAATCCAGACAGTCCATTGAATAGAATAGAAAATGTTGATCGACCAGAAGAAATATGGACTAAACTAGAACCATATTACAAAAGTTAAAAAAGAAGAAATTTTTACGTGAAAATAATATTACCAATATAATGTTGTAATAGGGTGGTGAAAGTTCAACTTTGGAAATTATTAAGTTAATCGTATGCATACTGGAAATATCAAAATATATGAATCTAGAAGAAAGGTATTACGATACTAATATTTATAAAAGACCCACAACAAGCACCTAATAATTACCGAGGAATCAATTTCCTTGAGACTACCTTAAAATTAACAACAAAATTGACAAAGATCATAATACAAAGAGATGAACAGGGTAAGCAGATCATGTAATGACGCAATATTCACGGCAAGGCAAATAGCTGAAAAGGCTGTAGAATATAATAAGCCAGTGTACTTATGCTTCGTTGACAACATACTACATTACATTTTACAAAAATTGTAAGAGAATAATGAACCAGATAATTTAATTCTATTAATAGAAGACATATATAGAAGCAACACTAATAAAATCAGGATAAAAAATAAACTCACTAAAGAAATATTATTAAAGCCATCAGGCAAAGCGACGCACTAAATACACTGCTATTCAATTTAGTGATGAATAACATAATTTAAAAAATGACAAATCTGGAGGGATATAAAATGACCGACGACCAAATTAGGATGGTTTGTGGTGCAGACGATACGGCTTTAATCGCAGGGAGTGAGGATAATTTACAACTGTTATTTCATTTTTTACCAAGATGCAACGAGTATAATTTAATAGTATCTACTTCAAGAACTAAATGTGTTACAATTAATAAGGAAAAGATTATATAGGAAAATAATTGAATAGCTTCAATTACTTGTGAAAATAACCAGCGCAAAAACACTAAACAAAGAAGTATAGAAACAAACAAGCCCTCAAAATTTCTGGATGTTCAAATAATTGCATATGGTGCAATAAATACTTAAGAATAGAAGCAGAAGTGCGTATTTATAACATAGGCTCCTAAAACTCGCGCATATACAGAGCAAAGAAAAGTACTGGGCCAAATATGAAAGCAAAATATACGAAAACTAAGTAGCATTCAAAAAATAGGAGATTGGGTTAGAAACCAAAGAGAAAAATGAAATCAGCATATATCCAGAATGGAAACAAGACAAGTAAGAATAGCTTGAGAAAAAAGACTACAATTAAAAGACAATCTGGAATAGAACAAGCTGTAAGCTTAATTATTATTATTATTATTATAATCGTTACCCTTATACCTTTCGGTGTCGGGTTTACATTCTTATTTATTCATATTACATTATATATCTATAATTACATTTTATTTTTATTTTTATTTTTCTTCCATAAATTTCTTCCAATCTTTTCTATTTCTTGCTACCCTTTTGCCTCTTCCCATGATTTTCCTCTTTTTGTAGTATTTCTTCTATCACTTGGTTCCATTGTTTCCTTGGTCTTCCCTTTTCCTTTTTGTCTGTGTCTTGGCCTCGTATACTGCCTTTACTTGTCTTTTGTTATTCATTCGCTGTATATGTCCCCACCAACTGAGTTGCTTTTGTTCTATAAATTGTATGATTGGTTTCACCTCTAATTCTTTTCTTATTTCTGTGTTTCTAATCCTGTCCTTTCTGGTTACTCCTAGTATTCGTCTAAGGTATTTCATTTCTGTAGCTTGAATTTGGTTTTTTTGTCTGTTTGAGAGTATCCACGATTCACTTCCGTAGGTTAGTACTGGTCTGTATATTGTATTAAAGACTTTTATCTTGGTTTTATTACTTATTTCTTTCTTGTTTATGAATTTTTGTTCATTGCATAGTACAGTTTTATTGTTTTATTTATTCTCTCGTTTATTTCTGCAACTT
This sequence comes from Sinelater perroti, assembly GCA_036346155.1. Lineage (NCBI taxonomy): Eukaryota > Metazoa > Arthropoda > Insecta > Coleoptera > Elateridae > Sinelater > Sinelater perroti. The sequence goes on from JARFIY010000046.1 coordinate 18,275,862, forward strand.
GTTTCCCTGTTTTGTCTAATGTTATTCCTAAATACTTATATTCCTTTACTTGTTCTATTTTGATGTCTTCTATTCTGATATTTGTTCTAATATCCTGTTCTCCAATTACCACTATCTTAGTTTTATCTATGTTTATTTTCATGCCCTCTGTTTCTAGTACTTCTTTCCATGTATTTATATTTTCTTGTAAAGTTTTTCCTGTCCTGCTATTAACACCACGTCGTCTGCGAAAACTCCCTCGGCTATTTCTACTCTTTCTAAATTTCTATGTCCTACAAACAACTTCTTTATGTTTTGTTCAGTTTTTCTGATGATATTGTCCATGTGTATATTAAATAAGGTTGGGCTTAGTCCTCCTCCCTGTCTTAATCCCTTCTCTGTCTTGAACCCTTCTGATTTCCTATTGTTACTTATTATATAATTTGTGTTGGTTTCATATAGGTCTTCAATCACTCGTATAATTTTGTTATTTATTCCTTTTCTTTCAGTCCTTTCCATACTTTATCTCTAGGAACTGTGTCAAATGCCTTCTGCAGATCTATAAAGGCTAGGTAAAGATTTTTGTTTTGTGGTTAATTTTCTATTAGTTGTTTAATTGTAAGAGTATGTCGACGTCCTGCAAATATCAACATCGAGTCTAGAAAGGTAATATTATTTTTAAATCTTTTGATTATTTGTTCATATATTTTATAATAATGTTCAGTAGCGTTATTCCTCTATAGTTACAGCACTGTTTTCTGTCTCCTTCTTGTGTATTGGCGTTATAGTGCCACCCATTCTTCTGGAATTTTTCACTTTGCCATGCTTTGTTTAATATTTCTAGTAGTAATTCCATCCCTGATCTCCCAAGTGTTTAATCATTTCTGCTGTAACTTTATCATCTCCCGGTGCTTTTCCATTTTTAGTTTTCTTACTAAATTCCTCAGCTCGTCCATTTTATTTTTCAATTCCTGTTCTATCTGGTTTGTTTTCCAATTTCATTTGTAATAATTCTTGTTGTACGTGTCTGTTGTCCTAGTAACTCCTGAAAAAGTATTCTCCATCTTTCCATTATTTCTGTGTCATTAATATCTTTGTTTTTGTTCTTTATGTATATTTTTCTCGCTTTTCTGTTCTAAAGGATTTTATGATTTTGTAAAATAATTTCTGGTTACCTGTGCTATCTTTTTCCATTTTGTTTCCAAAATCTGTCCATAATTTTTCTTTAGCTGTTGCTACTAATTCCTTTACTTTTTCCTTTGTTTTTTATAATTCGTATTGTTCTGTTGTTTTGCAAATTGTAATTTTCCATTCTTTCTTCTTCTTCATGGTTTCTTCTTTTATCTCATTTGTCCACCAGGCTTTATTTCCGTAAAACCATCCTATAAGTTCCAAATATCTCTTTCACTGTATTAATTAGGATTTCTTTAAATAGCTTCCATCCTTTTGTGCATCTGCCTGTTTTATTACTCCATTTTGTTCTTTAGTTTGTTTTCTGATTTCTGTTGATATATTTTGCAGTTTCTTTATTTCTAAGTTTATATGTTTTTATTGCTGTATGGCTTCGTTTTATTGTTTTTAATGTTTTTCTATTTCCGTGTCATTTTGTCTTATTTTTCCTATAAGCAAGTAGTGGTCGCTATAGATTTCATATAGAATCTTTTATGTAAAATAATTGAATAGCTTCAATTACTTGTGAAAATAACCAGCGCAAAACACTAAACAAAGAAGTTTTTTTTTTTTTTTTTTTTTTTTTTTTTTTTTTACGAAAACTATGTAGCATTCAAAAAATAGAAGATTGGGTTAGAAACCAAAGAGAAAAATGAAATCAGCATATATCCAGAATGGAAACAAGACAAGTAAGAATAGCTTGAGACAAAAAACTACGAATAAAAGACAATCTGGAATAGAACAAGCTGTAAGCTTAATTAATAATAATAAGAAGACACAGAATTTTAGATATTAAAAATAGTATCATACCCTTTTCTTATGTCGTATGGAAGACACGACACCTTTACCATTTCCGGGCAGAGTGTGACTCAGAAAGTGCTCGATACGCGAGAAGTAAAATAAGATAGTTCAATCCTTTTAGCTTTGAGGATTGGTCGCAGACGATAGTACTGTCATGCTTAAAGTAACGTAAAGTGTAAAAGTGATGCTAGGAAATTACATAACAAGTCATTTAGGTAAGGGAACAAACTCTACAAAAAACGGCGTCAAAGTATTTCTGTATAAACACTTAAGCTATAATCATTGTTCAGTCCAACAAGATTCTTTGATTCCTCGAGTTTAAAAATGATTCTGGCAAGACCAAAGCTGTTTTAAAAAAATTTTTCCCTTGTCAGTATAGCAAACTGCTCAAACGACTAAAAGCTAGTTTTAAGAAATTTAAAATGGTGCAAATTTTTCATGGAATATATATTAAGGTGTTGAAAATGTTGCTTACTGATCTTCTCTCAGAAAGTGTCAAACACAATGATATTTAACAGGTTGTCCCAGCGCTTGATGACAGCTTTATCAGGCGCCTCAAAAGATAAAAAATAATGATGTACCGAAATGAAGGAACCAGAACGATCAAACATTTATGTAGTATTACATAAGAGAGTGAGCTTTTTGTTAAGTGATAGATAGAATGCACTGTGCGATCAGGAGATTCTTGACTATTACCTCAATAAAACTAATTAAAATCCCAACTTCTTTTATTTTAAAAGCGACAAAGCACAAGACTTCCTACCTCTGATGACATCGGTACATCAAAATTTTCTTGTATACTAAATGATAAAATTAAATTATCTTACAGGCGTTAACTAAAACGTAAATATGTTATTATAAACTATAACTTTACGAATACCAATTTCCAGTAAACCAAACCGAACACAATGTGGAATGACTCAAGGTAACGTAGTTTGTTAAATCTTGGTTGTGGTTTTAAAGTATTTTCGATATCATATTAAAATTTTAAGGAATCTTGTGTTAAAATAATTTCACGTTACAGATATTAAGTAATTTGAGTTCCATTTAGTGGAAAATGAAATTTTTCTTTCTTTTAATTCCTTTATTTTTTAGTCTTCAAGAGTCGATAACGGTGTTTTGAAAAAATCAAGAAAAGAAACTTACTTCATATAAATTTCTTCTTAGCAATTTAAAGCTTGTTTTCATTAGCTCGTAACCAGTTATTATGATTATTTGTTTGCGGCACCATTCCAACTACATGCTGTATTACTTAATTAGATTTTGAGGATAGCTCCATTTGGTGAAACCTGACATAGGTTTAGCCATGTTGTACTAGTTAAAGTGGTAATAAAATCTTTGGTACAGTTTATCATTTTATTGGAGGCGTTTATCACGAACTGATAAATGGCTCCGGTTTTTTGACTTGCCAACACGTCTTGGCCAGCGCGGTCAGTTAAGTCTGAATTCCCAACAAATGCGTCATGACTATAGATTTCAACGAAAGCCCTTGTCCCCGGCAGGTTGAAAGTAGCTCTCTTCTTTTGGCTGAATCCTACCGACTACAGAGGTGCCCAAATACCGGATGAGGAAAGGCTGCCAAATGATTCCAAGTTGACTATAGCTACGTAAGCACAGACCCTTCAGAACTTGAAGAACGACTAGTAGAATTTGTTATTGAAATTAAAGATAAAAGATGGGACGTAATTATGTCTAAGCGAGAAAAAAAAAAGATCAGTGTACAAAACTATCAAGTCGCCTGCATTATATCTTACCAAAAGTATACTATAATTAATTCTACCAGAATTTCTTGTTTATATACAATTGTAGAAATACATAAGAATTGATATCTATCTCAGCAAGAGTGGCATTACCTAATACTTCAAATATCCAACAGATAATTCTTTAAATAATTCAGCTTTAGGCCCACATCGACACAGATTATGAAGTTATCAGTTTTACGAAGGACACCTGCCGCAATAACATTAAACAAAACACACCACTATATCAATATTCCCGTTTGTTAGACGATTTAGAACAAAATATAATGATATATCACTAGGATACTTTGGAATAAGGCACAAATCTAAGGCAAACATTTTCCAATACACAGATATTCCAAACTATAGTTTATGAATTAGTTTCTTTTTAAAAAGAAGGAAGAAAGTGGACGTGGAGAGTTCTGAATTGATACAAAGAATGAGATCGACTTTATTATATCATCCCATAAACATCTTCTACATTTGTGACGGTAATTAACAAATTCCTAGCAAGCAGTTGATCACAGATTCTAAGAGGAAATATAAGGATAAATACTAAATTTTTGAATAAAACACTAAAGCAAATAAACAAGAAATAGATAGACTCCATCAAGGTAATATCCTGTACCAATTTATTGAGTAATCCTCTTGGTATCATACTTAGAATATCATACAATAGAACAAATAAATAAAACATGACGAATGCAATATTACAACAGGAAAGAAAACAGCTAAACCTTTCAAAATTTAGTATGTAAAAATATCGTTTAGAAACAAAACAACTTATTAATAATATTTAAGAATTAGCCCTCCTTGGTTTTATGTGTACTTGAATACACGGAACTAAACATAACTGTACCAATAAGGAAAAAGATTCAGAGTATTCTGTTGTTCTAATCAATACAATTGAAGAAAACAAAAGCTTAAAAACAATAAAAATAAACACAAATATCAACATGGTTTTCATCTTGGAAACAATAAATAACGTATTCTAGAAAAGAAATCATTTCACTTTTCAAAACCTTTATCAAAAGCTGTACAGCTTCAGGTTTTAATATTAAATAAAAGAAGACATATTCTTAACGTCGGATCGGAAGATATACCGGAAATAGAAGACGAAATAGAAAGCAATTAGGGAAATGAAATTAAACAGAGCTCGGAAGACCTAAAGATACTCTAATAATGCTTGAAACTTTAAATACCACAGAATTGGAACAACGCCCTAATTGTGCTGTTACATAAGAAAGGAGATAAGTCAGATCTAGGAAACTATAAGCCAGTAAGTCTTTTATGTCAAGTATATGATGCTGACGAAAATAATAACAACAAGATTAACAAGCGAATTCGAACAGTATCAAAACACCGAACAAGCAGGTTTTAGAAAAGGGTACAATACTTTGGATCACATACAGTCACTCCGAAACAACTCCGACAAAGAAGACCATGAGTAAGATGCAAACTACCCAACGACACATGGAAAGAGCGATCCTCAACATAAAACTGATAGACAAAAAGTCGATAAAATGGATTAGAGAACGAACCAAAATGGAAGATGTCAAAAACAAAATAATACAAGCAAAGTGGAGATGGGCAGGACATATAGCGAGGATGGAGAAGAAGAAATGGACAAGAAAAACGACTGAATGGAAACCATGGGGAGAAAAACGAAACCCAGGAAGGCCCATACTAAGATGGTACGATGACATCAGGAAAGTGGCAGGAAGGGGATGGATGAACGTAGCACAGGATAGAAACAAATGGAGGGAAATGGAGGCGTATGTTCACCTATGGACAACAAACGCTGGATAGAGAGAGAGGTGTCTTTCACAAGTCCGCTCGTCACTTAGCACACCAAAGAAGTGGAAAAGTGGTTAAACATATGTTGCTGCCGTGCAATTTACTGATTGTTAGGTTGCTAAGCTCTGTGACAAGACATAAGTTAAAGCTAAGTTAATAAAAACGAAGATTAATGGTTTTATAAACACTGAAATCTACCGCAATAAAGCCGGATGTGTTTCTCGGGCCCACCAAGCAAGACGAGAAGAGCAGAATCCCGGAGCCTGTGATTCCTAGCAGCCCGGACAGACAAAAAAGTGTTGCTTTTCATTTTAATAAAATTTTTAGATGCACCAAAGCAATTTTATTCTGCGAAAATTCAGGGACCTATTTGTTGCCTTGCTTCCTTTTTATTTGCGCGGAAGGCATTTGAAAGAAAATGTTTGTCGCCTATGTATTTACATGCAGCGCGAAGGTGCCAAAAATTTAAATTGAATTATTATGCGAGTTCCATTTCATTTAATGTTGTAATAAGTTGTGTTAAGTAGTTAGGCTATCGATTTAAAGTCAAAGATAACGGCATATATGTAAGTCGGGCCCATCGACAAGGAACAGGAAAAGTAGTTGACTTTTCCAAATACGTAGTTCTAGAAGTCTTGATTTCAATAACATTTTAATTTTTTAAGAATGTTTTAAGCATCGCTGGTTACTGTCGATATATGTGCAGTTGAATAATTTTCTTTGCGATTTAGCTCTAGCAAAAATCGTGTAAGACTACACTTTAGACTAAATGCGTTCGCCACCTCTGTCTTCGTTTGGAGAAAAGCATAAGGAGGTAAAAATTTAAATTGGTCTACTATATTATTCACAAAAAATTGAAAATTGTGTTATTTTAGTTTGGTTTAATATAGTAAAAAAATTAATAATTATATATACTGCTGATTTAGCTCAAGAATAATTTGTGTATGAAAGTACATCAATTTTTTTCTATTTTACGCATCGCGAAATAGAGAAAGTAACTACCTCCGATAATTGTAACTAAAAATGCCTGAAACAGAGTTTCTCCGTAGGGAACCTTGCTTAGACTGATTTCTCCATTTCCTTTCTTTTTGTTTCATTTATCACTAATATTTCTAAATTTGCTGCTTCAAATTCGTTTATTAATTCCACTTCTTTTCCTTGTATACTTTTAATATTCCAAGCTCCTAGTTTCCATGTATTTAGTTTCTTTTTATTTGTATTTCTCTTGTTTTCTATTTCTTTTGTTAGTGTTTCGTCTTTCTCATTTTTGTCCCTATTTTCCATTTTCCAATTTTCCATAATTTGTATCCGCTTCATTGTCCTTTTCTTTGCCATTTTCGTCATTTCTGTTATTCCTTTGTTTGGTTTGTTCAATTTTTGCTATGGTTACGCCCTTTTCATCATCATCCCAAATGTAGGCTTCTCCATCAATGGTTATTTTCCTGTACCCTATTTTTACTTTGTGTCCTTTGGTAATTTCTTCCTTAGCAATTTTCCTTATCTCAGCCTGTATTTCTCTTTCCTTTAGTGTTAGATCATTTTCAATATATATCTTACTACCTTTCAATTTGTATTTGTTCTTCATAATTTCCTGTTTAGTTTCCCATGCATTTACTTCAATAATATTTACTAATCGTCCCTCCTTGGTTTTATGCTTATTACTTTGTTAACTTCTGCTTCTACCATTAATCTGTCCTTTAGGAATTGTTTAGCCGCGTTTTGTTTCTGTTGTGGGTCTAATCCTATTCCTTTTATCACCACGTTGTTTCTCCTTTTCTCCTTATCCATTCCTTCTATCTGGTTTTCTAATTTGGTGATCCTATTTTTAGTTGTTTCTTCTCCGTTAGCCATCTTTCCTCTTTTTTGCATTTCCTCTCTTAGTTTACGTGTTTCTTCGGTGTTTTCTTTATTTCTTCAGTCATTGTTAGCATCATATTCTTGATTTCTTGGAAATCTGCCATATTTGTTATTGTCGGCTTCTGTTTGTGTTCTTCAGTTGGTGATCTAATTACTTTTTTACTAGGCTTGAATATCTCTATTTCTTTCTCTTCACTGCTATTTAAATCTATGTTCCTTTTACGCTGTTACTCATTTGAAATTTACATAAATATTTACACTAGTACTTTAAATAAATATTTACAGTTTTTAGTTTCAAACTCCGATAATCGCGGGTCGGCTTATCGCACAGTTCATTCGCTCAGGTCGACCTCTAATACCCCGTTGCGCTCTCTCGATTGATAAAGTCGGCCGTTATTGAAGGAAAGTTTGGTTTTAGCTTGTTGTAACTCAGTTTAAATTGCACTTCAGTTTTATTTATTATTTACTATTGTTTACTTCACTTATGTCACTTCTGCTTACCGGTGTTTTGCACTTCACTACGTTCAATTTCAGTGTGATAAGACCCGTATTCGGATTATTTATCGCCACTATTAAATTCGTTCGTGTTCCGTGCACGACCGCCGCGTATTCTAAGTTTAATTAATAATAATAATTATAGATATTACAAATAGTATCATGCCCTTTTCCTATGTCGTATGGAAGACACGGCACCTTTACCATTTCCGGGCAGAGTGTGACCCAGAAAGTACTCGATACGCGAGAAGTAAAATAAGATAGTTCAATCCTTTTAGCTTCTAGGATTGGTCGCAGACGATAGTACTGTCATGCCTAAAGTAACGTAAAGTGTAAAAGTGATGCTAGAAGATTACATAGCAAGTCATTTAGGTAAGGGAACAAAGTCTACAAAAAACGGCGTCAAAGTATTTCTGTATATAGCTATAATCATTGTTCATTCCAATAAGATTCCTTAATGCAAAACCGTGTATAATTTAAAAATTATTCTGGCAAGACCAAAGCTATTTTAAAAAAAGTTTTCCCTTGTCAGTATAGCAAACTGCTCAAACGACTAAAAATGCAAGAGCTAGTTTTAAGAAATATAAAATGGTCCAAACTTTTCATGTAACATATATTAAGGTGTTGAAAATGTTGCCTACTGATCTTCTCTCAGAAAATGTCAAACAAAATGATGTTTAACAGGTTATCCCAGCGCTTGATTACAGCTTTATCAGGCGCCTCAAAAGATAAAAAATAATGATGTACCGAAATTAAGGAACAAGAACGAACAAAAATTTATGTAGTATTACGTAAGAGAGTGAGCTTTTTGTTAAGTGATCAGTCCCTAGTATGCATTGTGCGATCAGGAGATTCTTGACTATTACCTCAATGAAACTAATTAAAATCCCAACTTCTTTTATTTTAAAAGCGATAAAGCACAATACTTCCTACCTCTGACGACATTATCGGTACATCAAAATTTTCTTGTAGTACTAAATGAAAAAATTAAATTATCTTACAGGCGTTAACTAAAACGTAAATATGTTATTATAAACTATAACTTAATGAATACCAGTTTCAATTAAGAACAAACCCAACAAAATGTGGAATGACTCAAGATAACGTAGTTGAAAAAACGACGAAGTGGCAGGAGGTAAAAGAAAGGCAGTCTATTTTCGAAGAATCATATTAAAAAGCTAAGGAATCTTGTGTTTCCGTTATTGCCACCCATTACACAAATTAAGTAATTTGGGTTGTTTAGTGGAACATGACAGAAGCTTATACCTTTTGTTAAAAGTTATTGTTTAGCTTCTTCAAGAGTCGATAACGGTGTTTTGAAAAAAATGAAGAAAAGAAACTTAATTCATATAAATTTATTATTAGCAATTTAAAGCTTATTTGATTAGCTCGTAATTAATTTATTATGATTATTTGTTTGCGGCACCATTACAACTACATGGTGTCTTTTTCACAAGTCCGCTCGTCACCTAGCACACCAAAGAAGTGGAAAAGTGGTTAAACATATGTTGCTGCCGTGCAATTTACTGATTGTTAAGTTGCTAAGCTCTGTGACAAGACATAAGTTAAAGCTAAGTTAATAAAAACGAAAATTAATGGTTTTATAAACACTGAAATCTACCGCAAGAAAGCCGGATGTGTTTCTTGGGCCCACCAAGCAAGACGAGAGGAGCAGAATCCCGGAGCCTGTGATTCCTAGCAGCCCGGACAGACAAAAAAGTGTTGCTTTTCATTTTAATAAAATTTTTAGATGCACCAAAGCAATTTTATTCTGCGAAAATTCAGGGACCTATTTGTTGCATTGCTTCCTTTTTATTTGCGCGGAAGGCATTTAAAAAAAAATGTTTGTCTCCTATGTATTTACATGCAGCGCAAAGGTGGCAAAAATTTAAATTGAATTATTATGCGAGTTGAGAACTTGAGAACGGGTTTTTTAATGTTCCATTTCATTTAATGTTGTAATAAATTGTGTTAAGTAGTTAAGGTGTCGATTTAAAGTCAAAGATGACGGCATATATGTAAGTCAGGCCCGTCGACAAGGAACAGGAAAAGTGGTTGACCTTTCCAAATACGTAGTTCTAGAAGTCTTCATTTCAATAATATTTTAATTTTTTAAGAATGTTTTAGGCATGGCTGGTTACTGTCGATATATGTGCAGTTGAATAACTTTCTTTGCGATTTAGTTCTAGCAAAAATCGTGTAAGACTACACTCTAGACTAAATGCGTTCGCCACCTCTGTCTTCGCTTGGAGAAAAGCATAAGGAGGCAAAAATTTAAATTGGTCTACTATATTATTCACAAGAAAATGAAAATTGTGTTATTTTAGTTTGGTTTAATATAGTGAAAAAATTAATAATTATATATACTGCTGATTCAGCTCAAGAATAATTTGTGTATGAAAGTACATCAATTTTTTTCTATTTTACGTATCGCGAAATAAATAGAGAAAGTAACTACCTCTGATAATAGTAACTAAAAATGCCTGAAACTTCTCCGTAGGGAACCTTGCACTATCACTTCTTTAAACAGTGTCAAGATGTCAGATCAAGAAGTATCTAATTCGTTCTGAAACGGATTATTACTTTTATCTTAGAAGACGTAAGGCACAACTTGCAAATAAGACCAGTTAAACAACTTTTGGTAGGACGAGGAGCAGTTCTAAACAAAGATCACTGACGTCGTTTAAAGACCTACGTAGCTCAATAGAACATTCACGTTATCCGCTGCATTTTTAAGGACAAACACCGATTGATATTTGCTGAAATTGTTGCTAAAATTGTAATAAACTATGACAGTGCTCAAGCAATCCCAGGAGTTTTTCTGCTTTACGACAACGCCCGACCTCATATAGTTCCCTAAACTTGACAAAAAAATATGATTTGTTCTGAACTACACAAGGACATTCTCTTTACAGTTTGAACTTTTCATTTGTTTGGACTAAAAGAAGCACTTGAAAGGCAAATATTTGGAAACGATATTGCTGTTCAAGCATTACTGCGCTATTGTCTAGTGTCACAACCATATGTATTTTACGATGTCGGGATCATAAAACTACCTACTTATTGGGAAATGTAATTTTGAGTCTAGAAATTATGTTAAAAAATAAGTTTATATATTTGTATTTTTACGATGCTGCAATAAATTAAAAAATCCAATTTATAATTGATTAACTCTCATAATTTATGTTATAAAATCAGCGTAGTTCATTCCCAGAGCTCTCTGATGCCTAGCGGGTGTCCTACTCAGTCACTAAAAACAATTGAGTAACCTGTGTTCACTTCGAGCAAGGGGTAACAATTGTGGTCGTCTAACGCGCGGTGCGTGCCACATTGCGCCGCATCATAAATAGAATATTCCGCGCTAGTGTTCGGCAAGCAGACATGTGCCGCGCTCCAATATATAAGTGCCAGAAACGCTCCACTTGCTATTTAAGGTCAGGTTTGCATTTTTATTTGTTTCTAATTTGTAAATAGTCCATTCACTTGACCTCGGGTCAAGTGAAACCTTGGTTATCGTAAGTTTGGTTTATTTGCTTGATAAACAAAACCGTAAGCACACCGTTTAAATGTCTCTTACGCCAAATTACGGCTAATTTATAACAAGACAGCCAAATACAAATAATTATGGAAGAACAAATCAACAAATAATGTATATACAAAAGCCATTTAATTCCTCTTATTCCCAACCAATACCAATACAACATTCTTACACGCATAATGCAGATGCATTCAGTAATCAATTCCAAAGTACTACCCAAATAATCCAGCAATGTCTCAAACTACCCCAAACACATCAAATTTAAATATAACGGATTAATGGCAACAAGTTCCATACACTAGGAAACCAAACAGGAATTTTGAAGGCCATGAAGTTCGGAAGAATAAAAAGCAGGAATACTGGCTTGGAGACGATAGATTCAAAACACTCACAGATGAAAATGTAATGGAAGAAAAAGGTGGAGAAACACTCAATCTGGGGTACACGAACTACTTCAACCAAAGGGGAGGAGCTACTTAAATTAATTCAAAACAACAACTTCATATTTCTCACATAGTGGCCCTCAGATCCAAACAAAATACCGGATCTACTTGATTCTAAATTGCAAAAAGAGTGGACTCCAAAAAATTTTTGGTAACCTCTAACCATATGCACATTCAAAGTACCTTGTAATTTTTTCCTTTATGCGTTTTGGATAATCTTATAGGTTCTTAAGTTTCTTCAATAATGGACGACACATTAGTTCTTCTCCGTGCATGACACTTTGAGTAATCTTTGCCAGCACCATAGTTCGAATGGGGCGGTTTTTCTGGAGTCCATTTTTCGCATTATCCACGTTTCTGAGGCATAAAGTAGTATGGGAAGTACTGGCGTTTTCATAAGTGTTTTCTTAGTATTAATAGTGATATTACGATCAGCCCAAATTTTATTTAGTTTTGTAACAGTGCTTCTAGCTATTTCTATGCGTCTTCTAATTTCAGAGGTTGTGTTAGCTCTTCAACAATCATTAGCAAGGATAACTTTATGGCATATCTAAATTATTTATTCTAACTTAGTTGATTATGAATCCTCCATTCCTACTTTTCAAGACCTTTCTCATTATAAATTTGATGTAAATATTGCATAGAATTGGCGATATAATAACGCCCTGTCTAGTTTCCTTTTCTATTTTGCATGGGTTTGATATCTGTTATCCAACTTTATTACTGCATTATTTTGTTCATTTAGGTGTTTTGGAACACACATCTCTGATAATATTTGCCATAGTTTCTACCAGTTAATGCTGTCGAAAGCTCTGGTGTAAATTAAATTCTCTTGCATTTTCTATAATTAATCGTAAGTTAAAGATCCGTTCTTCTCTTTCTGAAACCAACTTGCTCTGCAGTATTTGCCAGTTTAAGTATATTTTGAGTCGTTGATTGATAATTTTAGAGTTTTACTGAATGGAATATCGGAATTTGTAATTTCTGAATGTCTTTTAGCTCTTGTTATGGAGGAAGTAGGATGGATGTTTCCATTCCTGTGGCCAAACTCCAGTGTCCCAGATTGACTATATAAATCTAAAATTACAACCGTTTTATCCCATAGTTTTATAATTTCAGCTGTGATTCGAACACAAATCAGCCACATTATTTCTCCCGGCACAACAACAAACTTTGCCGATTTCAATGCTTTCTTTAAAACAATGGAAAATAGATTCTTGGTCGGAGGAGACTTTAACGCAAAACACTCAATCTGGGGTGCACGAACTACTACAACCAAAGGGGAGGAACTACTTAAATTCATTCAAAACAACAACTTCATATTTCTTACATAGTGGCCCTCAGATCCAAACAAAATACCGGATCTACTTGATTCTAAATTGCAAGAAGAGTGGACTCCAAAAAATTTTTGGTAAAATTCTGTCTTAAATTAACCTCTGACCATTCAAGAGTGGACTCCAAAAAATTTTTGGTAAAATTCTGTCTTAAATTAACCTCTGACATTCAAAGTACCTTGTAATTTTTTCCTTTATGCGTTTTGGATAATCTTATAGGTTTTTAAGTTTCTTCAATAATGGACGACACATTAGTTCTTCTCCGTCCATCACGTTCTGAGTAATCTTTGCCAGCACCATAGTTCGAAGGAGTCAGTTCGTCTGGAGTCCATTTTTTGCATTATCCACGTTTTTGAAACATAAAGTAGTATGGGAAGTACTGGCGTTTTCATAAGTGTTTTCTTAGTATTAATAGTGATATTACGATCAGCCCAAATTTGTTTAGTTTTGTAACAGTGCTTCTAGCTATTTCTATGCGTCTTCTAATTTCAGAGGTTTTGTTAGTTCTTCAACAATCATTAGCAAGGATAGCTGTATCATTGGCATATCTTAAATTATTTATTCTAACTTCGTTGATTATGAATCCTCCATTCCAACTTTTCAAGACCTTTCTCATTATAAATTTGCTGTAAATATTGCATAGAATTGGCGATATAACACAGCCCTGTCTAGTTGCCTTTTCTATTTTGCATGGGTTTCATATCTTGTTATCCAACTTTATTACTGCATTATTTTGCTCATTTAGGTGTTTTGGAACACGCATCTCTGATAATATTTGCCATAGTTTCTACCAGTTAATGCTGTCGAAGGCTCTGGTGTAGTCTAAGAAGCAAATGCACACAGGGATATTAAATTCTCTTGCATTTTCTATAGTTAATCGTAAGTTAAAGATCCGTTTCCTTCTCCTTCTCCGAAACCAACTTGCTCTGCAGTTATTTGCCAGTTTAAGTATATTTTGAGTCGTTGATTGATAATTGATAATTGTTATTAATACAGAAATCTATGAAATTTTCTTCTCTTTCATTTGTTTGTCTTAGTTTATGTTTTCCTGTAGCTTTTAATATGTGTGTTGTCTTCTATTTTTCCTACTTTCGTATTAAAGTCTCCCATGATGATATGCATTTTTCTATTTGAATTAGGGTTTATTATCTCTTCTAAGGTTGTGTAAAAATCCTCGACGGTTTCCTCATTTGCGTTAGTAATAGGGGCATATGTTTGCATTATATTTATAATTACGGGATTATATTCTATAACATGTGTGGCGATTTGTTTCGTTGTAATTATTGCTACTCCATTTCTACTCAGTGTATCAGGGCCCAAGAAATAGATATTATGTATAGATGTATAGTGTCCTGATTTCTTCCAGTAGGTTTCACATATTGTAGTAATTTGTACTTCATTCCTTTGAAGCTCTTGTTCCAATATATGGATATTTCTCGGTTGTAATAGACCTCGTATACTCCATGTACAGCTTTAATATGTCTTTGTGTGCTCGAATCACTGCATGGCGTTCATTGACATAGATTCAAGTGTTAATGTAGCCTTCATAGATTTTAAACACATGTCTGCCTGGTGTCACGGATCGCATTACATCCACAGAACGACCAATTGGAAGTTTCCTAAATTACTCGTTCTGAGAAAAAATTTCCCACTAATAATAATTGCCACCAACCCAAGATAACGCAACCCAAACTAAAGTAACTCGTTGGGAATTGAGAAGATTTCAATCTTGGATTTTAACTGATTTACGTACCTAGAGATTTACAATGGGTTTTGTACAGTCAGAATAATTATTTTAAGATATCAGTGTTAGTTTTGTGCATCCTCACACTAATTAAATGAAAGGATACTTGACATTTTCATGATATTCTGGTTAACCTAAGGTTTTTAAAGTTCAGTTGAACTTCAAATAAGCAAATTTAGGTTCAGATCTCTATGTTAATATAATTAATGCTAGGATAGTTTCAGAGCATATGAATCCTTGAAATTTAAAATTCTTATCTTCTGCAACAACTTTAGCTAACTACGCGAAATTTCCGATGGATCTTTACAGCGAAAACTTTTGGTATTGCACTTTCAACTTAAATTTTTGAAGGTATAACGAAATGAAAAATTAACCACATAGTCTTGATACAAATGTAAAATTAATAATTGAATATCTAAATTAAAGGGCATTAGATACTAAATGGCCAGCATTATAATTAATAATATGCTTCTTTGAAAATTATTGAGATATTTTTAGTTATTATTTATTATTATTTACATTTAAAAAATCTACCATTAAACATAGAATTACAATATCTTTCAAGTTGCCATATCGGTTTTTCTTAGAGACGGCCGTTCGGTTTAAGAAATGTTCTATAATGTTTTCACACAAATGCGGTTCTATTTCGCGCTTTACAGCTTTAATATGTCTTTGCGTGCTCGAATCGCTGCTAGAGCATTGACATAGATCATACATTTAATGTAACCTCATAGAAAAAAGTCTGCTGGTGTCAGATCGCATAATCAAGAACGACCAATTGAAGTTTCCATTAAAATTACTCGTCCTGGAAATTTCCGCACTATAATAATGCCACCAACCCAAAAAACGCACCAAACTGTAACTCGTTGGGAATGGAGAGATTTCTCAATTATTTCTCTTGGATTTTTAAATGTTTACGTACTTAGTGAGATTACAATGGGTTTTGTCAGTCAGAATAATTTTTTTAAATATCAGTGTTAGTTTTGTGCATCCTCGACACTCAATTAATAAAGATACGACATTTTTCATGATATTCTAACCTAAGTTTTTGTGTCAGTTGAACTTCGTAAGCATTTAGGTTCAGATCTCTATGTAATATATAGTAGGATAGTTTCAGAGCTTGAATCTTGAAATTTAAAAATTCTTATCTTCTGCAACACTTTAGCTACTACCGCGAAATTTCCGATGGATCTTTACAGCCGGAAAACTTGTATGCACTTTCAACTTAATTTTTGAAGGTATTAACGAAATGAAAAATACCACATAGTTTTACAAATGTAAAATAAAAATATGAATATTAAATTAAAGGGCATTAGATACTAAATGGCCAGCAATTATTTATTCATTTGATATAGTTGCAAAGAAGGCATAACAATTTTTTTAATTAATATTCTTAGAAACAATACAAAAATTTTGTTAAACGTGTCGAACTTAACCCTCTGATGGAGAATCCGTAGCTGTAGCTTCAGTGCCTTCTGTTTCTGTAGGCGAAAGCTCATCCTCAGTAGAGGGGGCCGGTTCCTCTGTAATTGCAGGCAATTCTGCAGCACCACCGGTCGCCCTTCTCCAAGTTCCAATTGTTCGCCTTGGTCTTCCCCCTCTTCGCCCTCCGCACCTTCGCCGTAAGCTGCAGCTTCGGCCCCTTCCTCTCCTTCTTCTCCTTCGGCGCCTTCTTCTGCGGGGGCGGTAGGAGGATGTTCTTCAGGAGCAGCTGCGGCCGCAGCTTCGGCCGGATGCGCTTGTGCTGCCGGTGCCTCTTCTGCAGGAGGATGTCCAGGACCTTCTGGACGTTCAACTGGAGTAGCTGGGGGAGCGGCGGACGGTATCTCCTCCTCAATTAACTGTATGCGGTCTATCTCCTTGCTGTCGCGTGGCTGCGCGCCGGCATCCTTGCTAGTCTTCTTCGCGGCATCTTTAGATTTCTTTCTTATCTCCTGTCGCCGCTGCGTACCGGGAATGGGAAGGAACAACTTGAACTCGTGGGGCATCTCGTCGTCTCCGTAAAGCTTGTCCGAGAAGTAAATACGCCGGATGCGAACATTGGCGTGCACTTGAACACGCACGGTTTCTAAATACGTCGAGCCTTCAAATTTTAAGATAATTTTATTTGAATCAAAATTCAAACAAATTTTACCATAAGCACGCCTGGTGAAGTCGGCCAAATTGAATTGAACTTGATTCCAGCCAGGGCTCAGCCCAATCGGCATGGTGGTGCAAAAGGGGCGAACTTTCGTCGTCGACTGGAAGTTGGAGACTCGAAACCTTCGCCGCATGTCTTTGTCATCTTAAATAAGCGGGCAAAATTAAAAACTGCGCCAGGCACGGGCGAATGCAGAAGGAAGTATGAAATACGCACCAGCAATTTGTATCTCGAACGTGAAATATTTTTTCATATTTTTTACGACCATTACGAGGAAGGGCAGTTTTATGCCGAGGGATGCTCTGGCTTTTATTGGACAAGTAATATATGTAGTCGCAACGTTGGTTCCGGACAGCTCCAGAACAAGCGATTTCACTTCATCGTCTACCACGCGGCGTATGTGGCCATTCTTTACCTGTTAACATGGGGGCTGAATAATGCACTTCGACATACAGACATAAAATAGACAAGCACGTCTGAAAAACTCGTCATAAAATCTGTAACCATGGGGGAGAAAATCGATTCGAGCTCGGAATTCGGGGTCGCCAGTTTTTCTTTCCGATATGTTCACTGCATAAAAATGACAAATACACAATTTTTCGTTAACAATTAGCATTTTGAGGTGCAGCCCAAATCTAGCAACAGCGATAAGAATTGTCGATTCGAGGCGTACCAAGCCGCATATTATATGGCGCAAATAGAAAGTGGATCGACTAAAATTTATGAATAGGATTTATGAGTCGTTATAAATGCCAACGGTAATAAATCCAGGAGTTAATCCAGTGACAACAGCAATCGTAGTATTTTATTTATGATTTTATTGTTACAGCTGGCGGTGTAAATCATGAAAGGTACAGCGCAAACTGGTGCTGAACGAGCTCTATTATCGTTTTGATGTCTTAACAAGCACAGATCTGTTTTATTATAAACTCTGCTATCATAAATATAAATAACCATTGTTACTAACATATATGTTAATTAAAATACCTTATACTACATAAAAAATAGGAAATTTTATATAAAAACTTTTGAGTCCTTTGTTATAAAAAATATAAATATAGCTTTGCGTCTCTATAAAAGAAAATCGCTTAAAGTACTTAAATAAAATATAGTGAAAACATTAAGAAACACTTATAAACACATCATTTTAAATTTCCTTTGATTTTGTCGAATCAAACCCATATTATTATACTTTACGACTGTATAAATTTTAAAACAAAGTACAGATGAAATATATGGAGATCCGTAACTATAGGGCGACAACATACATGTTCATATTGCTGCAGTTGCTTAGGCCGCCTCTGTTAAGCATCGTTTCTATTTGTTCTTAAAAATTACGACATGGCCTTTATGGTAACTCAAATTGTGACACAAAATATTGGAACAATCCGAATTTTATTTCTCAGTATAAAGTAGAGACTTAGGAGTTACGAAATAAATATATAATTTTGACCAAATGCCCTCCACGCCTTCGCTAACAAGTGACCATTCTTTTCCATAATGCTTTTACGTAATGACGACTCTATTTCAGCAACTACGCATCTGATATCATTTATTACACCTAGAATCGTAATTTATAGATATAAACTCTTTCCAGAGAAGAAAGAAATAAGGTTAGATCGCAACATTATACTGGCTAATCCATGTTATTCATCTGCGAAATAACACGATCAAGAAATTATAAAGTGAGCGTTTTATGTGCTGTGCGACCTGTCGCTCCATCTTGCCATTAAGTTTAAATTGTTGGTTTAATTGGAAAAAAAGTTGTTTAGTATCCCCCCGATAGTACAGAAAATTAACAGTATCAGCGTAGTCAGCTTTATCCTTAAGAAAGCACAAGCCAATTATTCCTCCAGCCCACAAGGCACATTCAGTTTTGTAAATGCATTGGTTTTTATTGTAAATAGCGCTTGGATTTTCACTAACCTAGATACAACTATTCTACCGATCCACAAAGCTATTTAAAGCAAAATGGATTTAATTGTTCGATAGCCTATTTTCATAATAAACTTGAATAAAATTAATGCGTTGCTCCACAGTATATGGTGCCATAACGACTTTGCCGTATATTTAGATCCCTACAACGTTTACAGAACACAAATGGCGCGCAATTCAAATCCTAAAGTTTAATTTGGATGGCCTATAATTTTATTTAAAAATAAGCCAACCTCTTCAACACAAGAAAACCGTTTAATACACCGTTTAAAAGTATCTATTAGAGAATACTTGTAGCTTTCATATACAGATAAACTGTAATTAACCTTTTGCATAGCAAAACCCGTACAACCAATACTTATAACAACTCATTGCTTATGAGCCTTTTTATTAATTTACAACGCTAAAGAATCAAACATAATGACCAACCGTTAATTTTATTTATCATTTGTGTAATCATCACATACATTATGCTGCATTTTAGTTTCACGTGCTTCAATGTTAATATTTATTCCTGGAATATTTTATCTGTTTTTAATTTATAGATAAGTATCTAAAACCTAAAAACATATTTTCAAAACTTTTAACATTGCATAGGTTGCAAAATATAAATAAAATAAAACAAATAATTTGAATGTTGAATTTTGGGAAAAGTAATATGAGAAACCAAAAATTCAATCACTGTTTTGGCTTAACTTAGCAAAAAATTTCAAGTAGTTCAATGTCATAAAAATGAAATTGAGAACATAACAAACTCGATCAGGATAATATTACCGAGGCTCGAGTCTTTCAGATGAACATGTCTGGAGGTATCGTCCAAAAGGCTTTGAAAGAGGATCTTAGGCTAAAGGCTTTAAAATGTGATTTGTATCACTTTCTAAGCCTACAGCAAAAGAAAAATATACCGACGAAGCGCAAAATATTCCTGAGACGGCATGCAGGACAGAGCCCAAAGAACATCTTGTTTTCTGACAAAAAAAAATCTTTACAGCAGAAAAGACATTACATGTCAGAATGACAAAATATATTCACGATCGCGTAAAAAACTAGTAACTCAGAAAGAATATAGAACCTCGCGTATATTATGGTCTGGTGTGATGCGAGCTGCATGTGCAAAGCCAAGCTTGTTTTCGATCGTCAAGAAGTTAAAGTTCTAGTCAGAAACCACATCAGAAATGTCTTAAAAATCGCTGTCAAGTTTCTATAAGTATCTCTTGTTGCAGCAGAACTGAAACTTGCAGCCATCGTACAAAGCGAAAGTCATCTAACAGAGATCAAAGACCACGTGCCCAGTTTTATTTCAAAAGAAAATAGCCATCTGCGTTGCCAAACGTGAACCCCTTGAATTATGCTATACGGCATAAACTTGAAATAAAGGTATGTGCAGCTCCTCAGGTAATTGTAAATGCCTTAAAAAATTCGCTTAAGAAGAAATGGCATAATTTCTCAATGAAGACATTTATGCCACAATAGAAGAGTGGCCCAACAGACTGCGGGTTTGTACACAAGCATGAAGAGAACATTTGAAAAGCAACTACATTGTAAATAAATTATAAATACAAAAGAATATATATAAAAAGAAGAATATAAAAGAAGTACTACCATATCATTTTATTATTTTACTAGCCGGCTCCCCTTCCCTGTCTAACCCTACGGGGATGAGGCCACCCGAGTCGGCCGGTGTGATGTTAGATGGATTTTCCCGTTGAAGTGTGACGTTTAGTGGGTGCAAGCCCCACACTGCCTTTAGACTCCTCTATAGAAAAAAAAATGGGGCCGGCGAAGAGATTGCTCTGTAAGCAATCCCAGAACGAACTTAAAAGACTTTTCGATATCTCCAAAATTATTCGACATAGAATTTTTTCGACTTCATTTTCTAATTTCCTATAAGAATCACATTTAAAATTGTAATATCGAAAATTTTCCCGAAATTCGAAGTCGAATATCTCAAAAATTATTCGAGATAGAAATTTTTTAATTTGGAATTCGAAATCAGCGTAAAATTTCCTATAAGAATCCATTTTCAAATTTTAAAAAATCTCAAATTTTGTGACGACCGACAGACCGACACACAGACATAGAATTCAGTAACGAACTTTTTAAGTTCATTGAAAATAGATGGCAGTATCTGGGTTTGTTGTAACCTTCTAAGTCATAGCAGGTCATCTCTCGACATCTTATGATTATTTAATTTCTCTAAACAGAGGGATATTCTCCATCTATATACTTATTAAAGATATTTGGCAGGAATAATCTGTAATTAAAATTAGAGAATCCGTGTTCAGGAAATTTATTATTTGGGGGTTCGTGTTATCAATGGGTGCACTTTCTTAAATAAAAACGCATCCCCGCAGGGCTAGACGGCTAGTTTTTTTTTAAATATGGATTATTTTTATATAAAGGGTCTATCTTTACTGGTTTCGGAGTAAATGAGCGTACCTCTAAAATTTTGAGCCTTCGGCTCCCGTTCCCCTTCTATCCCGGCGGGGCTAGAGTACTTCAGGGTACACTGCATTAGATGTTGTACCCCCAGAAGCCAGCAGGATTAAGTTGTTAAAAGTGCTGACCCTGAAGCAAGCGACATACAGTTGACCGTGAGGAAAGCATTCATCTCTAAGGTCTATCCCTACCAATCTAAGAGTTTGCCCCTGTGCTTTGTTGATAGTCATAGCAAAGCAAACTTTTATGGGAAACTGCAACCTCTTGAAGACAAAGGGGTAATCGGTAGTGCACAGGGGGATGTGGGTTATGAAAACTATTTCCCCGGTACCACAACCAGTAAAGATGGTAGCCTCTATCATGTGGGAGTGTAAGGACTTAATCTGCAGCCGAGTATCGTTACACAGCTAAGGAGGCTTGAGGTTACATAGCAGTATGACTAGAGACCATTTTTTAAAGTCAAAACATGAGGTGGTAGTCCAGGAGGATTGAGACTGTTGAGGAACTCAACCGGGTAATGAACTGCGTCTTCAGTTTGAACGACAGCATCCACCGAGCAATATGTCATCTCTGATGTTAATCTCCAGAGCTCTGTCGTTCTTAAGTGTCAAGATAGCCCTCTCTTTCAACCACGACACTGACTTCTCTTGCAGATGTTCTCTGCGAGCATCAGCGGGCTTTTTGTCAGCATGTATGACTTGGAAATCTTTGTCTGGGTCTGCCACAGTGTCTACTGCTGACTTAAAACCTCCCACGTAGTTGTTATTATCGCGTAACATCTGTTGCATTTGAGACACTAAATGAGGTTTCAGTTCAGCAAAATTGCCACAACTCAGGTTGCTTTCTTTGTCAGCATCCTCCACAAAATATAACTGTAAGAATTGAGCTAGTTGATGAAGTGGAGGGAGTAAGTTGCCTATCCTGAGGTGCACCTGCTCTTGAATTTTAAATGTTAGGCAAAAGTTTCCTTCGCAAATTTCTTTTCCCCCAAACGAAGTCATCTGGAAACAATCGTTATAACGACGAATGAGGTTGAGGAAACTCGATCACGAGTGGTATGTAAGCGTCAAAGTGTCCATCTACTAACTGAACAGAAAAACGGAGGCGTTTGACACCCTGAACCGGTTGTCTAAGTACACCAATCAAATGTTGGTCATGGTAGACCTAGAAAGAGTACGGGTACAACTCTCCAACCGCCATTAGTTCACATGTAGTACCATAGGTGGTAGGTCGAGACATATCAACTTCATACGACTAGGCGTCAGGGTATCTATTGCCACAACCGTCCATGGAGAACACCTGAAACCTGTCCCAGTGGTCCATAACATACTTCACCACCTGAGCTCCCGAGCTAAGCAGTCGGTGTCAAATATCAAGTAAGACAGAAAATAGAACAAACAACTCCAGTCACCTCTCAACTTTACTACTTAATGGAGAACTTCCTCACCCTCTACAACTACCACCTTAACATTCATCTTCTGCAAATCGTTGTTAAAACAACCAAACATTTTATTTACAGATAAAGCAGAGCGAACCCTATGCATGAAACTAAACTATAGGGTTTAACAAAATTTTATTGAAACGAATAACAGTGAATTATATTCAAATTAAAGTGAATAGCATAAAAAATTTAGCGACCAGAACCGAAAACTTTGCGGCCACTTCCAGTCAAACCGGTCTCGAGATTCTCCGATCAGGCCGATTTTTGGCGTCTGGACTTGACTTATGGTCCGTAGTTGATTACTGAAAACATTGTCTTGATCTATCTATCACATATCAAAAATTATAAGGCTTGACAGATGTCAGAAATGATAAATGTCAAAAATAATAAAAATAAAAGCTTCATTTTTGACCCTTAGTTTAGCCCCTGTGAGGATCTGATCAAAAATTTCCAAAACACTGGTTCTTTCAATTTGACCGAAGATCATTCCTGCCAAGTTTCACATTTTTAACTCAAACTATTTTCGAAAGTCTAAAACTTTGGACCTCATTAGACCCCTTTGGGGGCAATTTTGAGAAATACTTTCTTTATACGTTCCTACGTCATACAGACGGTAAAACCCTAAAGTTTCAAGGTTCTAGGTTCGGCGGTTTAGGCTAGGCGTTGATGAATCAGTCAATGAGGACTTTCTCTTTTATACGTATAGATATATTATTATATAATTATGATTATATAGTTATATAATTATATAATATATTTAAGACGACTGTTTGTATTCATATATATCTGTTACAATCAAAGGTCATTGACTTTAAACGTATTTAATTGGCATTTAATGTTTCATATATCAAGTGTTACGCAATGCACACCGAATTTTTCCTAGTTTTATATAATTACAAACATATGAACCTGGAACATTAAAAATTATGTGTAAAAAGGGCAATACGCTTACAAGATAAATAAATGCAAAAATAGAGAACAGAAACTTAAACAAGAACAAAGGCTTTTCGAATGATTTTTAAAATTTTTCTGAAAAAGTAAAATTTTACAAACTAAAGGAGCTTTGACTGCTATATATTCGTACTGGCGTACATAGAAGTACATAAATGAACTATTAATAAAGTTTTATGGTTACTTATTAATTACACACAGTTAGTGCAGTTTTTGTTATTGTTTTTTTTTTACATAAAATATGTAGAACTGCACAAGTCAACCCAAATTTAAAATAAGTTATTTCTCTAGAAAGCTGCTTTTGTATGTATTTAAATAACTACTAGAAAAGAACACTTGATATATGAAACCTTAAATACAAATTAGAAACGTTTAAACCTTTGATTGTGGCATATATATGTACACAAACATCCGTTTAAAATATTTGTAAGGAGTAATAATGGATACCTTTTGTGCTATCTATTTAAGTCAAACATAACTAACTTCTAAAAATACTGACTACTACCCAATTAGATAAAGCTGACATTCGTGTAATAACCAAAAGGCATATCTAGATGGATATAATACTACGGAGATAGATATTAGGCGCGTGGTGAGATAAGGGTGTGGTCACCTCTGCTTTTTAATCTTTATTTGGAAAAAATATTTAGACGTACTCTCGGTAACTACACGAATGTAATACGTATATATAAAGAAAGTATAACTTCAATAAGAATCGGAATATCGGAATCAGCACAACGTTTGCAGGAAATGTTGAACCTAGTCTTCACCATTAGTTTGGTCGTTGTATAAACACTAAAAAGGCAAACTCAATGCTAATCTGTAGAAAACCCAAAGTGGCCCAAACAACATTACGTCATAATAATCAGATAACAGAAAATATATCACAATATCACTACTTAAGAGTCTGGGTGAATGGTCAATGTGAAAGCTCACAGGAGGTTAAAGTACGAGGCCGGGCAGCATTTATGAAAATGAGAACAACATTATGCTCACATAAAATTCATCCAAAAATACAAATTAGCCTACTAAGATGCTGTATTTATTCTGTATTGTTTTATGGAATCGAAATATAAACCTTAAAAAATAACAATAAAAAGGATCGAAGCTTTTGAAGTGAGGACTTATAGAAAAATGCTTCGTAATTCTATGGATGCATAGAGTCGGCAATAAGAAAGTACTAGAAAAGATGCAAAAAGCATCATAATGCATTAAAAAAATTCAAATAACCAAATTACAAAAGTTGACGATTGACGTCCACCAGGACCCAAACGCATATCCGGTTGAAGAACTTAAGGGACTGGTACAGACACATATCTACGCAGTTATTTTGAGCTGCCATCTCTTACGTCATGATCACAAACATTCTTCTCAGTGTACGCATATAAAGAAGAAGAATTTAAGTACAATCCCTTTAAACGTGAACAAAATTCAATTTTTATCACTTAATTGTTAATATTTTGCTCTAATATGCGCACTTTTTAATCTGATCATCACCATTAAAGTGCGACTATTTGTCTTTTAGAATTATTTAAATTAAGAAAATTTTGTTTAAGAAAGTATGAATATGTCATAGACTCGTTGAATATTTGTCTGTGTTACTTATTAAATTATATATATATAAAAAAAATTATGAGTGCTGCTGTCACACAGGTCAAAGTTCAACTATTGCTGTCAATTGTTCGTGCCTTTCCGTGCCGACCCGAACGCCTCCTAATGACAAATTCTGGCTTGGCGGCAGGCGCGGCCGAGGTATTATATTTCCGGAACCGCAAGCGATAGAAAATTTTCGTTTGCGAGTGGGTAATAAAGCACTCGTATATAATCAAAAATATTTATAATCCCATGAGTTGAAAAAATTTAATTAAATAGTGTGACTATCAAAAAAGTCTAGGGCCGTATAGGTTTAACATCAACGGCAATGTTTATCTGGCTCAGCATGATTTCTTTGATAATATCACTAGAGCCAAAATGACGAACAAAAGATCCTCATATTAAACATAGTGTGATAGAGTCCATCGCCAACAAGAGATAAGCTCTGTTTCCTCATCAGCTCTACTTTCCAAGCGAGGCGCATCCGCACTACCAAGTCGACCGGTCGCTAAAAAATAGACAAGTAAGCAAAGTCTATAATAACTTGCATGAGTTGATGACTGATGTTAAATTATGATTTGGCTGGAAGAATCGTGGAATCAACTATCAGATAAGAAAAATGGGCAGTAGTAATTTAAATTGATTATGTTTATTGTAATCTGTTCTGTTTTCTAATAAAAATTTTCTTTAAATAAACGTCGGGTAATTATGCATTAACCTATAGGCTATTAGGTATATATAGTTGTATTGTAACAACTTTCTGAATGTTTCTCGTAGAGCGGCTAATTGCCATCTGCATTGCATCACGCTCGGTCCCCAACTCTTCTAGGAATGTAGCTGGCGCGCTCGTGTTTTACGAACATTCCACAAGGTTCGAGTGCCTCATTTCCCGAAGGTTCGAGGGTATTCAGATATATTGAAAAATAGAAATAAATAGCTCGCGGCAGGCCGCCCGGGCAGATTCCGAATTCAAACGCCGATTACGGTTTTAAGTAAAGTAAGCGAGAGAATCACGGTAAGAGATGTGTTTATATAAATAATGTGCAATTAATTGTTTATAGTGCATGTATACATAAATACTGTTATAAATTAGTATAATTGTAAGTATAATCGACAAGTAGTTTTAAATAAACTAGTACGTTTTATTTACCACTGCCTAGAGTATTGTAGTTTAAGAATATGTAAAAAGAATCTTGGGGGATTCGCCTTGTTCCATGAGACTGATGGTTAAGAGGCATGCGGTCAGCAATATCTACAATTTTTAAAATAATTCCTGTTGCATATTTAACATTACTTTTCAATGCAAAAGATCCATACTATGTGGGCAGTCTGAAAAGCTTTGAGCTCTAATTTGAAGATGGTCCTACTCGTCAAAACCTTTCTGCTGCTACAATCGTATAGGCTTTGAAAGATACCTGTAAAAATTTCAGTCGTTTTGGATGTTTTGTAGTTTGACAGTCGTTTGTAACAGTCGATGTCAGTGACACCATGCCATAATTAAGTATTTAGGTTTAAAAGACAATACGTCTACGCAAATTACGGAGATTCTACTCCATTTGCTACCGTAAAGAGATTGTAAACAGTTGAATTTAAACGTGGTCGTACCAGCTTGGCTGATGATAAGCGTTCGAGACAATCAACAACTGCGACTTCTTCCGATAGCACAGAAAAAGTTTACCAAATGGTACTAGACGACTGTTAAATTAAAATTAAAGAGATAGCAAAGACTATTAGCATATCCAAAAAACGCGTTTGTCATACTGATTGAAGAATTAAGCATGAAAAACCTGTCCACGCATCGACTCCAACTCTTGCTCACTTTGAATAGTCAGGAAATTCTGTTCATCGACTACTTAGGAAAAGGGAAAACAATAACTGGGTCGTGCTACGTATTGTTATTGGACCAGTTAAATGCAGCAACTGCTAAAAACGGCTCAATTTGAAACAAAAGAAAGTTCTGTTTTATCAAAACAACGCACCGCTCACATTTCGGTGGTCGCCATGACCAAAATTGACAAATTGCAGCTTGAATTGATTGGCCACCCAACATATTCACCAGATCTGGCTCCCAGCGACTATTTCCTGTTTCTTAAGCTCAAGGTTTGGCTCGGAGGATAGAGATTTTCATCAAACGAAGAGGTTACCGCAACCGTAGACGCCGACTACTATTTGGACGGGTTAAAGAGGTTGGATCATTGCTGGAAAAAGTATATCGACTTATACGGAGACTATGTTGAATAATGAAGTTGAATTTGACAAAAAAATACTTGTTTTTATGTTGGGCTTAAAACTTTTCAGACGACCCATGTAAATCTTTGATTTTACTCGATGATTTATATTTCGTTCCTTGCCAGATAGGGTTCTCCATATATTGAGATAACTTTTAATGTTACAAAAAATTTGGAAGGACACTAAGTAGCATGTGAATATTTTTCTTACAATAGCAAGCTGCACACGCTGCATGATGGCCCGTCGCAACTCGTTAATGAGAGTAAACTTTTCTCAGAAACAGATGCTGTTTCCTTGTACACGCGATAACATATGAAGTTATACCTCGGTTGTAATCCAAAATCGAGCTTCTTTGCTTCAACATATCTGCTTGTCGTGATTTTTAGACCCTTCGCATTTTTCAATTACCAGTTTTATCTTTGGTTTATATGAATTTTACTTTTTGGTCCAATGTTTGTTTTTAGTAATAGGCAGATACTAGTGCTGCATTGAACTGAGCTCTTCATCTGGGTGGATTTTCAAATATAGTCCAAAGCGATTAGAAAACTTCTTGACTAATGCTTTATCAACTATGCACGCTTTAGTCAAATACAATATAATTCCTGACAAGGAATATATCATTGTATCCCTTATTACTTTCTCCTATTCTTTTTATTGAACATCGATACCTTATAAGACAAGTGACATAGGACTTCCAACGCTGCTTTTAGGCGCCAACAATTGACACCTCAATCCAATGCTATCAACGTTTTTCAAATTTTTTTTGAGAAAAACAAATATTATATCCAATAAGCTCTTGCTACTAGGTTGAGCGCGTTTAATTTTTTCTCGTGCGATCTATCGCCTTGATTTTTCTAATCCAGTACCGAATTATTATTAGTAAAAATTTGTGAAATCGTACACTAAAATTGGACTTGCCGAATTCCAATTGGTTCTCTGCACAATTTTGTAGATATATACGCAGGGAATATTCATACAAATTTTTTTAAAAAAATTTCCGTAATGCTATAAACAAATCAATTTTTACACACTTTTTTCAAATTACAATTTCTCCAAAAATGCACTATGAAAGTTAACAAAACTTTCAGGGTAGATTCGTGAACAGTAATAGAAATAAATACGGAAAAAGAATTTTTAAAAACCCGGGATTTGTTTATAAATAATTAATTTTTTAATAAACAATTGAAAAATTAACCAACTTCTCGTAGGATTATAAAAAAAATCTTTGAAGTGTAATGTTCCTTATACTCTACATCTACATCTAGGAGAGAAAAAATGACTGCATTTCCGATGGGAAGAGAAGATATTGATGTTTAAGTGGAAAGGTTTCGCGGCCTTGCGGCAGTCGGAACCTATATACTAGCACTACTCCCGAGGCCGCGCGCCACCAGATTAGACCACGTGCCGCCGTCTTCGTTTACTTGCCATAATTCTTCATTTTCTACATTGAAAATTGTTTTACATTTTATTGACGAGTTGCTCTTTCGTTTGATATAAGTTAAAATATACATACTTTAAGAAAAAACTGCCTAAACTTGTAACTCGTTTCTAATTATGACGAAGGAGTTATTAACCAAATATAATAGCACCATTAGAAAGAGTAGGTCAAAAATCTACCGATTTATATATTTCTATTATTTTTTTGGTTACTTGCCTTCAATCGTGAGCGAGTTGAACGTAGCGCGCTCCATTACAAAAATGCATCGCATGTGCTGCATACGATTCGGGATGGCTATTTCAAGTGTGGTAGGCTTATGCAAGTACAAACAAGCAACAGTCGGCGTGTTATATTTTGTTTTGATTTTTACTTTCCTTATCCTATAATAGTGTGCCAGCGTGGTCCCGTGATTGAGGGACGTGCTGCGATGCTGACGGATCCGGGTTCAATTCCCGGTGCTCTCTGATGCCTGACGGGTGGTCTACTCAGTCACTAAAAATAATTGAGTACCTGCGTTCACTCGAATAAGGGGTAATAATGGCGGTCGTCTTAGGTGCGGCGCTTGCCACATCGCCCCGCATCAGAGATGGTGCGCAACGACCGGGCAGAGAGAACGACCGTATGAGAGCCTTAACCTCTCAGTTCGCAGGCCGTGCTCCCACGCGGGGCGTAGAGCCTTACCATTATTATTATTATTATCCTATAATAAGGAAAGTAATGTAATCGGCGAAAATTTGACCTACCCAGTTTTTCACATTTTTAGACGAATTATAGCCTAAAGATATTAAAATATGTTGGTTTGGGCCATTGGTTCGTGTGTGTGTGTCTGTCTGTTTGTCTGTCAGTAAACAAGATATCTCGAGAACCGTAAGAACTAGAGACTTGAAATTTGATATGCAAGTTACTTGTAGGTAGGAGACGCAGTGCGAAGCTTTTGGTAAAAATCGACCGAGCCATTTCGTCGCAAAGTCGCAAAATCGGTCGCAAAGCGGTCGCGAATCTAAACGGTTGAAGAAAAAATTCATGAGAGTGAAAATGATTTGTTATCACGAGATAAACATGAATTTAAAGTAAAAGTTGGTAAAATAGGAACTCGAAAAAAAAGAAACCCAGAATTTTTGCCAGAATTACCTAAATAATAGGATAAGGAAAGTCGTGTGATGTTCACACCAGATTTTTTTGTGTGCAGACACATTAGTTGGCTTGTCGTCGTTGAATAAGGTTATTGTCTACGTAATGACACCTCCGCCAAAATGTTGCGATCCTTTCAAAAAAAAAGGCCACAGTTGCTACCGAATAAAATTAGTTTTCTTAACAAATGCGTGCCATGAAAAATTCCGCAATTTTGACGGTCAGTATATTTGTAATTCATGTAGGACACAACTATACAAGAAGTACGATCAATTAAAAACAGTAACTAACATGACAGAAAAACCAATGGAAGAGAGTAGAAAAGAGATAGATCCGCAGACAGACAAGAAGATGATATAGATATCGATGTGTCATTCAAGAACCCATATTACGAGTGTCTAAAAGTAGATAAAGAGATCAAACGAAAAAATATATAAAATATTGAATTTTAGTACTACGCAATGTAAATTTTTTTTACAACATATCGAAAGCGTAGAGAGAAATTTATAGGCATGTATATTATAATTTATGAATATTTATGTAAAATAATAAACATTTTATCACTCTCAATTAATTTCAAGGGTTGCAACGATAGAAAAGCGAGTCGGTAAAGTAGACCACCCGGGGCGAGACGTTTTATGCCAGACCTCGCGCACGTACCCTTCCACTAAAACATCAATAACTTCTCTTCTCATGGGAAATGCAGTAATTTTCTTTCGCTTAGATGTAGCTTAGAGTATAAGGAACATTACAGATCAAAGATGTTTTTCTAGCCCTACGAGAAGTTGGTTAATTTTTCAATTGTTTATTAAAAATTAATTATTTATAAACAAATTCCAGGTTTTTAAAAATTTTCTTTTTGTATTTCTTTCTATTACTGATCACAAATCTACCCTGAAAGTTTCATTAACTTTCATCATGTATTTTTTGACATTGCAATTTGAAAAAAAGGTGTGTAAAAATTGATTTGTTTATAATCGCCAAAAATTCAAATTTTTAAGAAACAATTTTTATGAGTATTGCGCAGAGAACTGATTGAAATTCGGCAGGTCCATTTTTAGTGTCCGATTTCACAAATTTTGACTCATTATTTTGCTGTCGCTTCCACTAATTGAGAGAATTAACTTATACTCTTACACCATGGAGTTTATGTTTAATTTTTATGTTTTAGTCCTGTTACACTTATGTTGGTGTTAATGGATATTAAAATATAAATTTTGTTAAAATGTTAATGTTCACAATTACGTTAATATTAGTGACAACCGACTTCTGAATTTAATATTTGCCGTAGAAAGGGAATAGGGTTATAATAATGCGTTGAACAATTTTCAACAAACTAAGAATAAACAACAATATTTTTGCACTTCAATCTTACATTTATACCATATAATAAACGTATTAATATTAAATTATTGCAATTAAAAATTGAATTTTGTTTTAATGGATTGTATTGAATTATGCAAAATGGGCATACATAAAATTGTAGTCATTACAATCGCCGTTAATATCACTGTGGACACTTACACGTAAATCGTGATCTGTGGATCATTAGCAGTAGCATTAGCACTATTAACATTAACATGAGCCTGACGAGCCACATATAGCTTCTGTAATGTTTCTCCAAACTTTTAGAATTTCCTTTCCTATTTATATTTCATACTTCGGGAATATTATTTCTCGAGTGCTTTTACGAAGTTTTTTGAACTTTTGCGTTTTCCATAGATTTCTAAAATATTCTTTTTTATTTAATTTAATTCTTTCAAAGTTCTGCAATATTTTTCTTCGAAACTAGTCACCAATACATTAGAAAATGACGTTACAAGAGTTTTAAACAAACAGGTTTTAAATTCTTGCCTTTGTCATCATTTAACTTACTAGAGGATTAGAAGTAACGCTTATATTTACTGTTTTTTTTGTTGAATTATTTATATTTTTTTCTTTAAGACGAGCACCCATGTAAGAAACAAATTTGAAGGACTACGAAATGTGAACCCTTTACATACATACTTCTTTAAATAATAAATATGAATGACAGATATCGTATTTAATTACCTTAATCTGATGGTGATCACAATAACTACTTTATTAACATACAGCAACTAAAAAATAACGATACTTATAAAATTAGTTTCGTAAAAACGCAGTTAAGTCAGCCATCTTGATTGCACATTACTTGGACACGTGATAAACTCGGTAACTACATTCTTATAGAATCTAAACGAATATTTGATGTTATTCAACACTGTTATTATAAGCAGGGGTAGTTTTATTAAAAAACAAAAATTATTCTTCTACTAAGTCAAAGAGCATTTAAAGCAATCTGCTTCAAAAACAAATTGTGTCTCACAGTTCTAGAAATATTGTCAGAAAGAAACTCCTTTCAGGAAAAACATGTAGAAAAACATTATATGTAGAATATTTGTTTTAAAAATATATGTCCTAGCGGCAATTAGTTCGAACGGCATTTTGTTAAAAACTAAATAAATTTAATAAAATTAATAAAAATTTATTACACTAAAATAAGGAGTAGCAAAATATCGTACCTTTAATAAAATACAGTCATGTAAATACACTTACTAACATCTCTTAAATAATTGACGATGTCAGAATTGGATTGAACTATTTACAAGCTCTTGTAGCCCAAGCGTAACATATCAGTACTTTTGTTGTTACTGAAAAATTTCGATTATAAATATTGTTCCGTTTTTAGTACTTTTATAACTTGATCCTATTTTTATGGCGTCAATAAACTTCCATGCGTTAGAACGCTCGGCTCGTTGAATTTTAAATTCTGGATGCCAACCTTTCATTGCATTATTTTTTTTGGGTCAACGTCTCTGTGGCACCAAAACCATTTCACATGTTAATTTGAAAGCGAAGCTGTCTACGACCTCATCATCCAAAGTCTTGAAAATAGTCTGTAATGTGATCATATGAAGGTTGTTGTACAATATGCAACTCACACATTATTCTTTCGAATAAATTTTTAAAGTTTAAAGTAATTCTTTTAAATAAATTTCCGTTGAATAAACTTCTTATGAATAATTTACCGAAAATTTTGTAATGTGGCAGGCACACATCAGAAAGGAAATGTTTCTATAGCTGCCGAACAACCAGCCAGCTACGCCTTAACTCATAAAATGCTATAACCAATCGTGATTTCTAATGGAACAATTATCGGAGAAACTAAAAACGGTAAATATAACAATATAAGCAAATCACAAAGAAACTAAACACTTTAAAGTACTATAATGTAATGGTGAATATAAGAAGTGGAATATACTTGAATAGTAATTATAAAACATCGCTAAGTTGTAAACAAAAAACAAGTCAATAGAAAAATATTTTCGTGGAAAATGTAAGGACTATAAATAATTGCACTAGGTAAAAATATATAAATCATTTGAAAAAAGGAAAAAAGGATATTAAGGAAGAAAATAATATCAGCTGAAAAAAGACTCATAAATATTTATAAATAAGCCATATACTTAAAAAAAGGTTTAAAAAGTTAAAACCAAAATTAAACAATATACTACAAAACGTTCTAAAAACTTCTACCTCAAAGGTTTATTTTTCGGTTTTTAAAATGGACAGTAGTAACCGGGGACTAGGTCTCGACTGTAAGGTAGATGGAAAAGTTCGTCAAAGGCAGTCCTTTGCAGCAACCTTGACAGTTATGTTTGTAAAGACAAGAACATCACTATGCAAAAACCACACATTGGCTTAGAATGTTATTCCTCTTTTCCTTGATAACGTCGCGCAGTTTGTGCAGTAAGCAATATTCTCCGTTCACCACTGTGTTTCTTTCCTTAAAAACAATTCCCAAAATTTCGTTTGAATCCCAAAACATTAAATTTTATCGTCAACTGAGCCACCTTTAGCTTTCTTAGTAATTTTCATCACGCCTGTGCGGTTCCATTAATTATGTTTTTGTTGGAGGATTACAGCATAGGATCACGATTTTATCCCTTGTAAGAACAGATTAAAATTTTTGTTGTTGTTGCGACATGCATTTAAAAATTGTTCACAACGTACCGCAGTTTGTTGAACCACTGGCACAATTCGGAGTATCCATCTGGGACTAACCTCATTGATATGAATGTGCGTATGGAGAATGCGTCGCCCAATTGCATTGGAAAATCTTAACCCCGCTGATACTTTTTACTTTTAAACGCCTATCTTGCAGCACCTCGCTCGACAAGAAAAAAGTTTTCTTTCAAAGGCACTTCAACTGGCAACCGTCTTTCTTAGAACGAACTTGTTTTACCTATTCTTTTACACTAGAATATGAAGGCGAAGATTTACCATACACATCATCAAAACGTTGTTTAATAACTCTGGAACTAAAACCTTCTTTAGTAAGAAGTTTCAACATTGTGCAAAATAGCGCGGCACTACCAACTCAAGAGATATCGGCTGCTTCAATTTTTACTAACCTTTAAAAAAACGGCACTATGTAACAATATCACTATTTTGTATTTCATACTACTGAAACATAGTCAGGTCGAAAGCTTTTGACGATTACGTTATAACTGTAGACCTTAAAAATATTCAGCAATTTTAAAAATTCGAAGAAAATCCACAGATACTAACAAAATAGTGCAGAACTGCATCACATGGGAACTACATAACCCAATATCTCAATATTTTGAAGAAAGAGCAATTGTAAATAAACATTAGAAAAATTATACACCGTTATGCTAAAATCAATTATATGCAAAGTGACCATAAATTAGTTCATCTTAGGTAGGTCCTTTAAACTAATTTTCGGCACATACTACAAATAATGGTTTTATTTATTTATTAGTTGGCAAAATTATGGCATTATTTTAAAGGGTAATTGTAATGTGGAATGTCCTCCACGGCTCATTTGACACTCTCTAATTTTTCTGACAAAATTTTCGATCACCTTTTCCGATAACTGTGGCTCACTTTTGTCGACAATTCTCCAAATTTTTTATTTTAATTTAAGATTCGCTCTTCATAGCTTTGGTCTTCACAAATCCACAAGATGTGAGGTCGCAAGATCTTGGTGGCTAGTTCACTTTGCAGTTTCGGGATTTAATTCGCCCATTAAATTTTTGCTACCACAACTGGATTATTTCACGCGTCTTATGACAGGCGACGCCGCCCTGTTGGAGGCACAAGTCATAAAAATTTACACCATTTATTGACCATTTATTGACACTGACTATTGAAAACGGCTCAATTGCTCCATAAAATTCATGCCAAATTGCTTACTCTTTGGGTATACATAGGCCATTCTTGAATGACCGAAGATTTTCTATGCCCCAAATGCGATCATTTTTCTTAATGACATACCTCTCAGCGAAACATTCTCTGTACTTGCAATAAATTTAAACAATCGTCGCTCACACATGCGTCGAATAACGCTCTATTTTGACTAATCGCAATGTCTTTACTAAAAAATGTCACCAAGCAGAACTGCCAAACTTGCAAAAAATTCTGCATTTTTTTGAGACACTCTGCATAAACAAATTGCCTGTTGCAATATTATTTCACATGTTACATTGCAATTTCTTAGGATTAGAGCGCAGCTGTAACTTCTACACTATTATAATTTTTAAATAATAAAAAAGTGGTGGTATTGAGCTATATAATTAAAAAATACATTTAGAATAACAAAAATGTATATATTTGTAAAAAGAGTAAAGAATACAAGAATTTCTTTGGAATCTTTCATTTTTTCTAACATCGTTTCCGCTTTTCAACGCTTTCTGCACAATTCTACATTGAAGTTGCAAATAACCTCCTTTCTGTAGTAACCTAAATCTCATGGACAATCGAAATCTCTTACTTTTTTTCAATGATTCA
Source organism: Sinelater perroti (assembly GCA_036346155.1). NCBI lineage: Eukaryota > Metazoa > Arthropoda > Insecta > Coleoptera > Elateridae > Sinelater > Sinelater perroti. The sequence goes on from JARFIY010000046.1 coordinate 18,311,891, forward strand.
TTGCACATGCGATGATTACAAACTGTACGTACTTACCTACTGCCATCTACCTTTCACTGATTTAGCTAATGCGCATGCGCATTACAATACTATTTGATTGGCTGCTAGGCTACATTAACATTATTATACATTCAACAAATACATATAGTAATAAATCATTATGGCATACCCCTGAACCGCCCATGAAACGCAGAAAGATGTGCGCCGAAGCCAGGTTTGCAATGTAGCATTTATAAAAATATTTTATATTTACCTCTTTGCGTTAAACAGATGAATCAAAATTCAAAAACTCACTTTTACAATACACACTATTATTAATAGTGAGATACAAACAAAATGGCCACTTCTATCCACAACAAGTTAGACGTAGCATTAATACACAAGTGCCCAAAAATGGGTCAGGGTGTACCTGACTACTGAAATACCCGCACTTTTTCAAATCGGCAAATAACGGACAGTTATTTATAATGAACGGGAATTTTTGACAGTTTATTACTATATGTATTCGCTGAACGCATTATAGGAGACTTTGTAATATATACTAAGGTGCCAAAGTAAAATATACACTAATTGTATGTGAAAGTAATTCAAATCGTAAGGTAAATTCTTCGAAGCAGGGTAAAATACCTCGGCTAAATAACAATTTTAAACATCTGTGGAGAGTTTAGTGTTGTTTAAACTATACCGTTCTTATCTGAATGAAAATACCTTCATGATTTTAACCGTGGGTCTATTATAGGCTAAGCTAACTGCGGCGCCTTGCAACAAAAAATAAGTTCGTATTTAAAAATAACTTTGCTATCAGTTAGTCGTGTGATTATTTAATTTAAAGAGCTACACTGCTAAAATGTGGCTTCCTAGGAACTTTAGAACAAACAATAAAGAGTGGAAAAGAGAAGATCTTAAGGCCCCGAGAACTAGCGTCAGAAGAAAGCGGGACCACTGTTCGACATTATTTGCATATCGTGGGGCTGTAAAAACGTGTCTTCAAAAATAAATCTTTCTTGGCCGGGTGATTTGTTAACAAAATTAGGCGACAAAATGACCTTTTTTATGAAACCCAATTTTGCTAAATTAATAACAATGGACGACCCTTGATCTAGAGAAGTTAGTCCAAATGGTTAGATGATAAATTATTTCACCAGACAATAAAATTGAATTGTTAAATAATGGAATATTACTTATCTTCAGTAATAATATTCTTGTTAATGAAAATGTCGTTTGCATGGAGGATAATGCCTATCGTCATTGAAAGCATATAACTACGTGTGGAAAGAGGAGCAATAATTCAAATTTTGGTATAGCCGGTAGTCTTACAGTATCAGATTAAAACCCGGTATCACATTATCTACCAATATATAGCTAAAAACAACAAAAACAAATTAACAGCAGCGGTGACATAAAATGGTAAAAATACCTCAAACACAATAAACGAATTCATCCTATTAATTGTAAATTTTAGTTAAATATTTATGTAAATGCTTAAGCTACTAGTGTTGGAACCTAATGAGTTAGTAAAAAAAGTTCTGCTAAAAGCTCCACTTCTGACTAAAATTCGAATTTCTCTGATCACTGTTTTTGGAACTATTTGGAACATTTTGTTTTTACCGCTTTTTCGAAAAAATAGTGCACAATAGTGTTACCATACATCACTATTCATTACACTACAATTAAACCAAACTGGTGGCTTAGTTTACCAGTTTTTATCACTTTCAAACTAGAAAACTGCAGAATAAGCATTTTTTACTGTCAAATAAAATTTTGCTGTATCAATTTTTAGGTGTCTTAAGATTTTTGATACAACACAGAATTAATCTTCACATAGTTAATAGTCAATTAGTAGCAGTGATATTAGTAAACCAAATATGGACATTACTTTTTAAATAAAGGAATTTTTCTGCAATAACGTTACTTCATCTAAGTGGCCATTTCCAAATTTATATTAATAAATCGTTGATTACAACATTACTTTATTCTAAAAGTTTTTTTAAGCAGTCAGTGTAATATTCCATTTATCATGACTAACAGGTTTCTTCTACTAAGAAAGATTGTCAATCTTGATTTATTTAAATTATTTGCCCACTTCTTTATTAATTTCCAAATTTAATTATTATTTTTATTTTTTTATTACTGCATAGAGCAACTACACGCAAGACTTTTTATGACTCGCAAAATAATTATAAACACAAATAAATATATAAAAATCACTGTAAATTATGAGTTAAACATAAAAAAAGTGTTTTTTTTAAATTCATTTAGTTCTAATGTTTGATTCAAAATTTACAACTACACAATTTTTAATTTGTTCCGACGATCACCAAAACCAAAGCGATCCTATTGCTAGTATAACGTCGAATATCGTACTGTGTAATTATAAGACTTGATTATATTTTACTAATTTACTGAAGAGCTTGTTTAGTTTATTTATTTATTATGATTTATGTAAATACTTTGTTATTGGTTTGTTTTTTTTAGTTCAATCTTAATTATATACTTTGAACTTTTTTTTTTATATAATAACTTACTTGTTGTTTTTCTAAAAATACCAGAATAGAGACACAAGCCATAGCAACTATTTTTTTATGATAAGGGATGATATCACAAAATGTATATCTTAAGCAAGCCACGCATTCATAATGTGCCTCCACAACACAAGATGGATGTGATCCGAGTGGAACAAAGTTTGTATATTAAAATAGCCGTTCTTCGTGGAAGAAATGCCAGATAAAGTCACAGAAAGTTAGTAGAAGCTTTCGTTTGTTTATTTCAAAATTTCCACCCGCACTCGTATTCTAACAAAAAATAGTTGCCATAACTTACGCCCCAAATCCCTTATACTGTTTTGACCCAAAATATATTTTTTTATAAAAAATTTTACAATACTTGTAATTACTTCCAATCTCGAACCTCATTTATTTGCCGGTCGGTATTTTTGAAAGGTCGTTCCGCGCTCACATTAAGTGACAACTCTTGTTTTTTACGATAAAGTGTTTATTTGAATGCAACAAAAATACTTTGTGCTGCAGTAAGGTTTAAAAAACTACGCATCGAATCAACCAGATATGGCTGATAAAAATCAGTTCTTATATAAAGCCTTATATAGAACCTACACCTCAAATAAAATACCAAATACAATATCACCTGCTACCGTGGAACTCAAATCAAACATCAAATGCTGCAACCTTAGTACGTATATTCTTCCTATAATCAACGTCTAAGACAAGACACAGCCATGATGCAATATAATTTACCTAATAACCAGTATTAACAACCTATTACGCAGCAGTTCACATAATATTATAATGACACCGAGTGGAGAACAGTAACGTTAAAAAAGAACAAAAGAAATATTTATAAAAATAAAGATAAACTTACAAGCCGAAAAGAACTTAGTAAAACACAGAAAAGCCGATATTACTAAGAAATTCAAGCCCTACCTATTTATAAAAATAACAATATGGACATTGCGGATACTAAAAAATCTGTAGCCACAAAAGTAACCAAAGCACCAGCAATTTTTATTTCTATTATTTTAAACATCAAATCTTTGGCAGATGGAACCAGATACAATTATTAATGGCGGTTCTATCAGAATAATAGGAAGAAATTTAGTTAAAATAATGCCGTCAAGTACAAGAACCTAAAGGTACAATTATATCAGTTAAAGCACAACTTTAAAGTAATGATCAAAAATATTCACTGCGAACATAAATTAATTAAATGAAGAAATAGAAGTCCTTGGTTGGAAAGTTATGAGCATATTATATAACGCAAAACCGCCAACTTCTAAAAAACATTTACTTTTTGTTCTTTGTTGATCTAGTTCATAAGAAATCTAATAAGAAAATAAGAATAAGAACAGAACTTAAGTAAACTTTATAATAAATCCCGTACGTAAAGCTAATCTAGGGTCGGCTCTATCACAATCCATAACAAACACAGCACAAATAAACAATATATATAACACACATGATGTGTACGCTAACCCTCCTGCTTTGAAGGAAAACGAACGGATTTACAAGCCAGCCCGTGCCTGCGTCATCAACGGCAGCGACTGCAGCCTTGCTTAAGGTCAGGCATATTTTACCTGTTCCAATTTATATTTTCTTGGGTCGCTCTTGCTCAATAAACTACTAGGAAATTAAATAAAAGGTAACTGTGTTTACCTATTAAACTTCATTAAACAAATTCAAAATGTTACCAGCATATAATGGCCCAGAAGTTAATTATAACCAAAATGGCGTACCACATAATAATCCCATGCAAGTAATCCCAATGATCAACGTTATACCGGGTGTTAAATTAGCTAACACACAAATGTCGCAGTACTATAACTGTCAACAACAAAGTTAATCAATACCTACTAGTAGCAACTTCTTCATACCGCAACAGAACATTAACCCACCAGCCCATTCCCATCCCACTCAGCAGCAGCAATCAAACAACGAACTCCAGTACTACAGACTGACCTCAACCAGCAATGATAAAACTCCAAAGAAAACCCATGGCAAAAAGTAAAGCAAACCAAGCGAAGAAAAATAAATATACCCAACAGTCAAAAAATTTTAATACAAAATAAATATAGCCATTTAACCGATGCCATGGAAGAAGAAACTAACACAACACAAGTAGAAAACAAGGTACCACGACCCCCGCCAATCTTTGTCTATGGCGTAATAAATTACCAACAAATGATAAACAAATTAAATGAAATCATAGAAATAGAGCAGCACAACACAAAATCTCTAGCTAACAATACAATAAAAATCAATTGCAATACCTCTGATACCTTACCGAAAACTGATTCACTTCATGCAAGAAAACAAAATTGTGCACCATACATATCAACCGAAGGAGGAAGGAGCCTATAGGATAGTACTCAAGCACTTACATTTTACAACTAGCACAGAAAGCATTAAAAAAGAACTTAGTAAAGACGGACATAAAGTCAGAAATATTATGAACGCAAGAAAACGAATAACAAAAGAACCTTTAAACCTATTCTTTGTTGACCTAGAGCCAGCACAAAGCAATAAAAATATTTATAAAATACAAAATACAAAACCAACTAATAACTATTGAACCACCCAAAAAAGTTAAAGGTATATCACAGTGCATGCGCTGTCAGCAATATGGTCATACTAAAGCTTATTGTACTAAACCCTATGTATATGTTAAATGCGGAGGGACTCATAGCACAAATAATTGTACAAAAAACAAAGACACACCTGCACGATGTGCATTATGCAATGGTCTTCATCCGGCTAGCAATAAAGGCTGCGAATTCTACCAAGGCTTACTAAAAAAATCCAACAATGCTAACAATAGACTAAACATTCAACACAACCCGTTAACAGCCATCTATACAGAAAACCAACCTCAAACAAATAGTATCCAACAAAATTTAAGCTATGCAGGAGCAGTGAAAAATAACAGAACCAACGAACAAAATACATTACGCTCAACTGAGAGTAGAGAACACAACGAACATCACACAGGAACACCCTCCATCAGCCTGTGCAAATTCCTAGATGAGTTTAAGGCTATGTTTCAGCAACTCGTACAACAGAACAGCATGGTGATGAATCTGCTTACCACGCTGATAAGTAAAATTCACTAAATTTCTAACAATAGCCCTGTGGAATGCCAATGGCCTTCTACAGCACAAAAATGAAGTTGAAATATTCCTTCATTATAATTCAGTGGACATCATGCTAGTCAGCGAAACACATTTCACAGATAGATCATATTTTCGCATACCTAACTTCACAACCTACATAACCAATCATCCAGATAATACTGCACATGCTGGGACCGCCATTTTAATAAAAAGTTCTATAAGCCACATCGAACTTCCAAAATATATAACCAATCACTTACAAGCCACAGCCATTAAAGTAAAGACACTCCCATACGAATTAACAGTAGCAGCAGTATATTGCACACCACGGCACAATATCAAAAAAGAAAATTTCAAGGAATTCTTCCAGACACTAGGACATAAATTTGTTGCAGGTGGAGACTACAATAGTAAGCATACGCTGTGGGGATCTCGACTAATCACAACAAAAGGCAGCCAGTTGGCTAATCTCATACAGGAAAATAATTACTCCTTCCTTTCAACGGGTACACCAACCTATTGGCCGTCAGACCCCAATAAGATCCCAGATCTTTTGGACTTTTATGTAACCAATGGGATCTCGCAAGCGTATATGAACGTAACACCATGCTACGATCTCTCCTCTGATCACTCGCCGGTAATTGCAACAATCAGTCAATATGCTATTCATAAAAAACCAACGCCCAGACTTCATAACAAAAACACAAATTAGGAACATTGCAGGAACAAGATACAAGAAGACATAAAATTGAGAGTAAGTCTGAAAACTCCAGAGAAATTGACACCGTCCTAACCACCTAGTAAACATCCTCAAACAGGCCGCTCAACGTGCCACTCCTCACACAGAATTCCAAAATCACAAGTATATAATACATACGGTCATTAAGAGGCTTATAGCAGAAAAAAGAAGAGCCAGGGCAAAGTGGCACTGTACCCATGCACCAGCAGATAAAACTGTACTAAACAGATTAAATAACCAACTGCAGCGTCAACTAAAAGAAATGAAAGAAAAGTCATTCCATGATTATGTTACCAATCTCAACAGATACGACAATTCCATATGGAAACCTATAAAACATAAAAAAACCTAAGGCGCCAATACCTCCCTTCCGTAACACTGCAATAGCATATCAACATTGGGCTAGAAGTGATAAGGAAAAGGCCGTCCTATTTGCAGACTACTTTGCCGAAGTATTTACGCCTAATGATGACCTTACAGACAATGCTATAGACAGACATTTATCTGAGATCCCTATCAACATACCAAAGATCAAATCCTTTACTCCGAAAGAGATTGAGAAGGAAATCAGCTTATTAAATCATCGAAAAGCTCCAGGAATAGATAAAGTTACTACAAAAATGTTAAAGGAGATGCCAAGGAAAGGTTAGTTTACTTACCTACATTTTCAATGCTATCGCAAGACTAAACTACTGGCCAAAACAATTAAAATTGCCGAAATAATACTAATCCTTAAACCAGATAAAGAACCCAACGACGTATCATCGTACCGTCCTATAAGTCTGTTACCAATTATCTCAAAATTACTCGAACGACTCCTCCTGCAAAGAATAAACTCTGACCCAATGACAGAAGATTGGATACCTATGCATCAGTTTGGCTTCCGCAATAACCATTCCACAAGTGCATCGAATCAGTCACCAAATAAATCAAGCATTAGACCAAAAGATATACTGTCTATCAGTTTTTCTAGATGTCAGTAAAGCCTTTGATAAGGTATGGCATACTGGATTACTATATAAGATCAAAGAACTTCTACCCATCACCTACGTTCAAACTGATAAAATCTCCAAGTAGTAGAATTTTGCACTCATAATGCATGTCGGTCCACGTCTCAATTAAACCTGATGCCCAAATACAGGTCATTGGGACCTGCTACGCTAAATGCCGATCTTCCCACCAATAAACAATCAATGGGTACAAAATCTGTGACACTGTAAATTCTCTCACACTGATTGACCAGGGTCATGCATCAACCACTCTAATTAACCAATATACCAAATACAGACATGGACTCGTAAAGTGAAAATCAAAATTAATGAGACATACACCTGTGACAAGAATTTGACACTACGAAAAGGGTTATGCCCACCATTAGATTTTAACAATATACGTAATACAGCAATCTGACAAGTGCAAGGATGATTTAAGAACTACCACCTGGACAACAGATTGACGTGGAAAGAACATAGATAAGAAACGTAAACAGACGACTTGAGGATGAACAGAACTCATGTTACTCTGGACGAAAATCTAAGCTCACGCTTGAAAACAAACTGTTACTCTACAACACTGTATAATCTGGATGCATGGAGCAGAACTATGGGGATGTGCGAGTAAATCTAACTTAAACAAAATTCAAAGGTGCCAATCAAAAACACTTCGTATGATCACGAACGCACCATGGTACGTCTCCAATCTGACGATTCACAATGATCTAAAAATTCCTTACGTGAGGGACGCCATAAAAGAAAAAAGTACAAGACATCACAACAAACTGGAAACCCACGTCAACCCCCTGTTGCATCCACTGCTTGATGCGCAAAATGGTAGAAGACTGAAACGAAACTGGCCAGCAGATCTGAAACAGGATTAGCGAGGGCAACTCACTGGAGAAGTCCTCTTCACACCAACCACGACTACCTTAGTAATTAAAAAAAAACACAGCATATTAGCTTATAGAATGACTTGTAATTCTGATTGCTAATTAAATGATATATTAAAAAAAAACATTATTCACACTGCTAATTGGAAAAATAAAGCTTGAACTAGCTGAAAATATCAAGATGATGCTACAAATATTTACATTTATAGTGACTAAGCTTCAGTAATGGCAAAACAATTAAAATGGCACATTCAAACATCAATGACTTGGTTAATAACAGCCAAGGGTTATAGATATTTGTCAATACACACAACTTAGATATACTTATCGTTTCTAAAATCCATTTGATTAACAGAACTTATCTATGTATACCAAGATATATTATCTATAACACACAACATCCTGATGGAATAGCCCATAGAGACATAAATAATAAATAAAAATTCTATCAGATATTACGGGATTACAAATATTAGTATACAAATATTCAGAAACAACAAAAGTTGCGGTTGAGTTAGAATTACAGCTGTCTACTTCCATCCTCGACATTCAATAAGACAAGATCAGTTCAATTATTTTTGATAATAACTATAATGAAAAACAACACCAAGACCACTAAAATAAGAGAACCATTAAAATCTATAAATCAGAACTACTACGATTATATCTCCATAGAATGACCTACGTATTGACTAACAAAATAAGCCAAAAATACCTAAACTACTTGATTTTTGCGTTACAAAGGGATCACACAAAACTATTTCACGCAAAATAATAGCTTGAGCTATTCTGACCATACTCCTGTATTAGTCTCATTAAATTCATAAGTTTATTAACGAAAAAACTACTTAGCGTATACAATAAAAGTATGGATTCAGAATTGTTCAGAAATCCGATCAACCAAAGAACTAACATAGACATTCTAAATACAGAATAAACCATTCATATGCTATAATTGCCAGGAATTTAAACCTGCGTTTGCAGATAAATACATTTACATAAAATACCCTATAGACGTTAAAAAAGCAATTCTTAACAGACGAATAATCAATAAGAATCGGCAAAATATCCGGTCACCTGCTGACTAAATTAAGCAGAAGGAAATCTAAAATGCTTACTTCAATTTATGAAAAACAAAGCAATAGAGACATAATTTTAAAACGTTTCCTCCACAGAAGCCACTTTGTGGAAGGTTACTAAGCAACTAAAGCGCCCGCAAACTATAATAGCTCCGATCAGAAATGCTAACCATAGTTGAGCCAGAGGTGTGAAAGAAAAAGCCCAGACTTTTGTCTACATCTAGCTAACGCATTTTATTCACTACCGTCAGAACTAACGCCTGTTGAAGAAGAAATTGTCGTTTAAGTGATTAAAGCTCCCCACAGTTATACGTAATACTGTTTTGAAAGTGATATATTTTTCATTTCAATGGAAAGCGGTCCAGGTAATTATAGTGCACAAAGAAAGATAACCTGCAGGCCTACCTACCGCCCTATTAGTCTGTTACTTATCTTGTATAAACTCTCCGAAAATCTTTTATTTAAGCAATTAAAACTTTTTTCTGAAGAATCTTAAGCAATACCTGATCGGCATTTTAGGTTCAGCAAAAAATATTCTACGGTTGAACAAATTTGCAGCATCGCGGAAAAAAATTTAACCAAACATTTGAGAGGGAGAACTACTGTTGTGCAGTCTTTTTTGATATCTCTCGGGCTTTAATTAGAATCTGGCACGTGTATCTGCCCTTTAGCTTTCCCACGCGTATTATCAGCTTTTGAAGTCAGATATTTTAAAGTGATGTATTAAGTACAGATCTTACCAACATACACTCGAGAGTCCCACAGGGAAGTATTACCGATCCTTCTCTCTACATTTTATAGACAGCAGTTTACATTATATCGATAATATTGTCATCTTAGCCTTACAAGAAAATTCGGTGACTACGCTCAGAAATTTAGAAGCCCATCTTAACCTCCTAGAAAATAAAATCTCCTCCAATAAAACAATTCATTGAAACTAGCGTCTCACATAAAATACGGACACCTTCCAAACGTAAGCAAATGGGCTTAAAATTTACCAGACCACAGTGGCTAATTGAGAGAAAGTCGCAAATTGCTTCTAAAAGTAAACTACTCATATGTAAAGGTATTCTAAAGTCAATACGAATGTATGGACGGCAGCTTTGGCGGGCAGTATCAAACTCAAATTTAGAAATCCTTCAAAGGCTTCAATATAAAACCTTAAGAACTGTAGTTAATGCACAGTCGGCTGTGTTGAACGAGCTAATTCATTGAGGTCTCGGAGTCAAAATTGCAAAAGAGAACTAAAATGCGTGAATATAAAATACCAACAACAGTTAGAGTCGCATCTAAGTATACTCGCGTAAACAACCCTCAGAAACTAATTAGAGTTAATATATAGACCTTAATTGAAGAATCATTTAAGTTATAAAAATAATATGTTAGTGTTGACAATTGGAGAACTGAACTAAAAAAGAATCTGTCGCTGGAGAGATTTCCTACTGCCAATTTATAAATATTTTATTTGCTTGTTGTTTGTTCTCCTTTCTACATTTTTGTTTGTTACAACACCTACGCGATATAAATATTTTATAATTTAACTTATTTTGCAAGAAGTAAATATGCCAGTCATCGTTCTTATGAAATTTATGTTATCACATTTATTTTATTCTTGTTTCACGTTAGGATGTTTTCACTTTAATTTATTTTAACCTTGAATTTCAGATTCATCCACTTAGTTCTTCGGTTGTTAAAATTTTTTAAAAAAATTTAAGAGAATTAGTAATTACTCGTTTATTTTATATGTTCTTAGATAGTTATTATCTCTTTCTCTGTCGTTTTCGCAAGAACAACCAAAGCAGGACCTTATAGTTGAAGCGTTTATACAGAATTAAATTATAAATAAGTGAAATTGTAACTATTTTTTTTGTAGCTTTTCTTCTTATTTTATTACATGCTAATGGTACCTCAATTTAGATCTTTTACCTATTATAAAATTACAATTATTTTTATTTTTCTATATTTTTACTATTTTTGTGTATATGCAAATGTTTTTGATAACTTTAAAAGGTATTTTCAATTATAATTAAACCTCTTTAAATAAAATTATAAGTAATAAGGTAATTAGAATTATTACTACAGCTTGTACTATATAAAATGCATATTTTTGTATGCATACGTATTTTGCTAGTTTGTTTTTTATAAATGCAGATTCAAAATATTATTTTGCATATTTAAGGGCGCATATATATATTTTTTTAATTTTCTTGATATTATTTATAAAAAAATAGCTGAAATCCTTATTCTAAATTCTTAAGTTCTTTAAATAATGTAATCAGTTTTATTTTCAGTAAATACTATATAGAGTAGTTGAAATACCTTTATAATAGCTTCCAAGAAGGTTTCATTTGATATCTGTTTACACTTCACTCTATTGTTAAGAGAATGGCATTACCTTAGGTAATCTCGGATTATTTTTTGACAAGTATACATTTTAAAATAAATTTAAAAATAATTAGGGAGCTGAACTTCCAACTTATTAAAGTACAAAAACTTTGTAACAGCTTTTATACCTGTTGTGTTTCTTACAATATATTTACCAGCCTAAGTAATGGCCCGATTTTATTTGACTTTGAACTGTTTGTGAAGTATATTCCTCTGATGTGAAGTGTTTATTTCATTTAATGAAAACAGTATCCATTCAAAAATGCCCAAACAAGCAGCCGTGAGAAGCGTTTTATTAAAAGACAATTTGTCAACGTAAAATTGAAAATTGACTCCTTTCATATTTTTTGCTAGTGCACAGTTTTTATTGCTGTTTGATGTTAAGATTTTAGTAATACATATTTTAAATTTAATATATACTTTTTATAGCGTTTTTAATTTAAAATACAAGAAGTTTTGAAATTAAAAAAGCAGATCGACTTCATAATTAAATTTTGTAATAGATAACGTGCGATAAAAAATTTCAAATCGAGCAAGATCTAGGAACAACTCTGCATGTACAAAAAAGGCTAATAGTTAGGGAAACATTCCGTACAGGAGAAACAGACGAAATTTTCCAAAGAGTTGTGTAGTTTATTTTTAGGTTGCGATATTCCACTTTATAAACAAGATCATCTGTTACTTCAAAATTTTCTTACTGCACTTCTGAGTACACTGTTAATGTTCCTATTTCTTCAATATTAAGGGAAAAATGTAATGACTAAAATTAGAAAGCACATCGGCCGTGGATTTGTATGGTTTTCTGTAAATGAAACAACTGATGTTACAGGTCGATATGTAACTAATCTAGTGTTGGGCATATTCAGTGAAAATGAACCGAGAAGAGGTTATTTGGTCAGTGCAAGAGATCTAAAAAAATCAATAACGTAACAACAGTTAGATTTGTTAAGAAATTTTAATTTGCCGAATCAAATGCCAATATATAAAATAATAGTGATAGTTACAAATGCTACACGGTAGATAATAAAAAAATAATAAAATTTAATCTATTGTACTTGTTTAGCTCACGGTTGAAATTGCGTTGCTGTTGAACTCGAATATAATTTAGTTAATACATTTGAGAACAAAAAATCGACTCACTAGCTGCACGCGCATTTTTGTCTCTCATTTCAGTCTAAGGAAAATGAAAACAAAAACATTAACGCACAAGGAGTATCTTTATTATAGAGCTTTAAAAAAACTGTTGCTATTGCATTAATCGGATGAGGCACTAAAAAAATATATGCATCACAAACAAGGTTTTTCTTGCTAATTGGAACGCGCGTGCGCGACAACTGTGATTTTCCTACAGAACGTTTGCAATCTGGTAATTCATCTCAGTCACTTATCCGAAGTTGACATAAGTAAGTGACGTAAGTGCTCTAGAAGTGCTGCAAGAAAATGGCTGCCACAGTTGCCAAAATAGACCAGCAGTTGCACTGTTTGGCTTTAGCAAATTGACTAAATCTGAGTTAATCGGCTGTGTCGAGAGTGTGACGTCGGTACCGGGAAACCGGTGGCTACGTCCGTCGACAAAGAGGCGGCCGTAGCCGTGATAACGGAGAAATCAATTTCTTGTATCAATATTTCTTACAAATCGACATAGGACTGGTGTTGACTTCAAGCAAGACTGAAGGCAGTCAACTTGACCTTAAAAAAGCCAGCTACGGGTCTCAAGCTGATTCAGTCCAAAAACAAAGGCGACTGCAATTTTCTCGCGAACATCTCGATTGGGACTTCGGCCATTGGAGTCGGATATTATTTACCGAAAGTTCAGGATGTGCCTACATGGCCACAACAGAAGATGTTGGGTTTATAGGTCAGAGGAGCGATTTGCTTATTATTGTATTCAAGAAACTGTTGCATATGGAGGTGACTCTTGCATGTTCTGGACGGGAATTTCCATGCACGGAAAAACTGAGTTCATTTTCGTGCCTAGTGGAGGACGCAGAGGAGATTTTAACAGCGGACCGCTACATCAGGACATTCTAGAGAAACATGTTCCGTTTTCGGGATTTGTTGATGAGGATTTGCTAATCCACGGCAATGCACGATGCCACACCGAGCAAGTGACTACTACTTACCTGGCTGACGTCGGTATACCGAAAACGGACGGGTCTCCGTATAGCCCATACTTGAATCCAATTGAGCATGTTTGGAATCAGCTTAAGTGAAGAGCCCGGGCCAGAAATCTTGCACCAGGAAGCGGGATGGAACTGAGAGCGGCATTGATTGAAGAGTGGAAAACAATCCTTCAAGACAGTAAAGAAAAAGTCATCCGATCCATACGTAATCGCTTGGAAAGTGCAACACCACGTATTGAAAAAAAAACATTAAATTAATTTCAAGTGAGGATTTTAATTTTTCCTTTTATAATCACTTTTTTCCTTTCAACTTTTTTGTGTTACACTATTCTTAGGCCCATAACATTCTCAGCACAGGTCGGATTCCAATCAAAGAGGTATCATTTTAAACCATAGATTTTAAGCTTTCAAACGGTACACTGAACTTTACTTGGAATGTTATCGGAGTGGATATGCATTCTCTCAAATCTCGAGCATTTTACCAAGTGAATGGTTTTGCTTAGTTGCAATGTTAAACAAATCTTTATTAAAGCACCTCTTAGAGTTTAAGTGTATAAAGAAAAGTATCCCGAACTCCTTTTATCAACATAGCCAATCTTAACAGGATGGGGTACCTGGTTAAAATATATAGATTTTCTTGCAACAAATTACACTAAATTCAAAAATGTTGTATTTCAATTTGATTATCAAAATTCCGCTGCAGTTGAAAATTGTATTAAGTAGCCGTTAGCTTACATGAAATCTAATTTTGTTTATGTTGAACTCTGTTTTGACGAAAAATTATGACGACATAATGTTAAAAAAAATTAACGATGTATTAAACCATGAGCAAAGAGAGGACCTAGAATTGAATCCAATTACAATATAGGTATATTTAAATACTCATCTGTTACTTTTTGCAAGGTTAAGCACATTTTTAAGCTGCAAAGATTTGTTAAGCTATCCAAGACAACGTTTAATTATTGATAATTTAGAAAAATATTTATTAAGTTTCAGTGTAGAAACGTATAGTAAAAATTTAGGATAATCATATTGTCGTATTTATAAACTATTCTTATACTCGTTTTTCCATTAAAAATGCGTTTATAAACTTTTTGTATAAGCATACAAATAATATGGAGAGGTTAGGTGGCGACGCCTACTCATAAGCACGAGCGTATTACACCAGCAACAGAAAAGTAAAATTAAAGGTAAAATTGTGAACTATTTTTAATACGTTCAGGTCAAAATCAATATCAATAATCAAGAATCAAGCAGAAGTGAAAGTAAAAACAAGAACTACAATGTTCAATATATTCGAGTAATATAAATGTAAGAACTTAGATAATAATGGTATTAATGGTAAGGCTCTACGCCCCGCGTGGGAGCACGGCCTGCGAACTGAGAGGTTAAGGCTCTCATACGTTCGCTCTCTCTGCCCGGTCGTCGCGCACCATCTCTGGTGCGGGGCGATGTGGCAAGCACCGCACCTTAGACGACCGCCATTATTATCCCTTGTTCGAATGAACGCAGGTACTCAATTATTTTTAGTGACTGAGTAAACCACCCGCCAGGCATTAGAGCCCCAGGTTGAGCCCAGGTCCGTCCGCACCGCAGCCCGCGCCTTAAGCGATTAGACTATTCTGGCATTATGAAATATATAAAGCTAATTATTGAAAATTATAAATTTACAACCACTAAAAATGTCAAATATATAAAAATTAATGTTACCTCAATTGAAGAAGTTCATATACTTTGTAAACCAGATAATAAATTTGTTTCTGTTGTAATTAAGAATGTGGCCATTTTCATAAGTAACATTACTCCTATGCCCCAACCTTAATCCGCGGTTGAGGGGCGGGCTGCGATGCTGACGGACCCGGGTTCAATGCCCGGTGCTCTCTGATGCCTGGCGGGTGACCTACTCAGTCACTAAAAATAATTAAGGACTTAAATAGTGACGTTAAAAGTGATAAACAAGTACCGCCAACATTTGTTCTAAATGGGTTGCAAGAAATAGGCGTTTTTGAAAGTGATCATTTCAAACAAAATTAAAAGTAAAATAATTATTAATTAAAATAGTGATAAAATGGCATAAATATTAGAGGACATCACAAAAAGACTAAGGAAAATGGATGAAAGGGGTAAACGGACAAAAGAAAAATTAGACAATTATCAAAAATATCAGAAATGTTGAGAAAGGAATGTGCCGCATTAAAAACCGAGAATAGCGAGATAAAAACAACTACTAAAGGAACAAGGAAGTAAAGTAGAAATTTTAGATAAAGAAATGCAAAAAAAAATGGTAATGCATGAAATAATTGAAGCACCACAAGAAGTTGAATTAGAACTGAAAGAAAAAGTGAGAACTACTTTAAGAGATATGGGAATTCAGATAAATGTTGAGACCGAGGTACAAGAAATAAGAAGAATTGGTTTTCAAAGACATAATCGATGTAGGCCCATTTTGTTGGACGCAAATTCGTGGAATAAGATTACATAAATATTAAAAGCAACAAAAAAATGAGAAGAACTAAAATATCCATTACAGAAGATCTCCCCAAGAAAGTGCAGGAAGAAAGAAAAATACTAATAGAACATATGAAAAAAGCAAAACAAAGTGGAAATAAGGCCTTTATAAGGTACAACAAATTAATAGTAAACGAGGAGTGTTACACAGTTAAACAATTATATAAATGCGAGAAGGAACAACCTCCAGAGTCACAAACAAATAACAAGAAAAAGGTCGAACAGTAAGTGAGAGGTCCCCACAAGAAGTCCATAAAATGAATAAACAGATATCAAAAAAGAACTAGGCGGTACGCCTAGTTCCATAACCAAAAATGACGACCATAGCAAGAAAAGGCATAAAAATATGAGATCTAAAGATTTATTTATAGCAACAGGGAACGTACGACTTACATTTGAAGAGGGAGCTTTGAAAACCTTTATAAAAACACTAAAAAACTATAAAATACTATTCTAGTTTTGCAGGAGATAAAACAAAAGGAAACGACATTATTGATATAGACGGATATATCTTCTTTACGAGTAATGGGAAAAACAGAAGACTGGAAACCACTTTCTTAGTAAGTGCAAAAATAAGACAGCCAGTAATAAGCTTCTTACCAATATCGGACAATTATTAAGACTAAGAGGTGCTTACAAAAAATAAACACGCTCCATCAGAAGAAAAAGAAATGACAATTAAAGAACAGTTCTATGATACCTTGTATAGGGTTTACGAATCAATCCCAAAATACGATATGAAAATACTAATGGGTGACTGTAATGCCAAAATAGGGAGAGAAGCAATGTACTACCCAACAATCGGAAAACATAGTCTACACTATAACACTAATATAAATGGTGTAATAAATTTTTCCATCGAAAAAGATATGAAAATCAAAAACACTTATTATAAACACAGAAACATTCAGAAAGTTACATGGATCAGTCCGGATGGTAACATTATTAACCAAATTGACCATGTTTTAATAAACAAAGGAAATGAGAAATGTCTTAAAAATGTACGAAGCTATAGGGATGCAGGCTGTGATTCAGATCACTTTTTCCTGGGAATAAAACTCCAACAATTGACACCAAATAACAAAAATCAAGAAGATTCCAAAAGACGGAAACAGGAAAAAGTACAACTTACTCAAAGGCAGGATCAAGTAAAATGAATAAAACACTGGAAACATTGAAAGAGAAATCAAACATGAAGAAAGTCGTAAAAGAAGCAGTGAAAATTCATATTAAAGATAAAAACAACAAAAATCGCAAATAGTTTGACCTAGAATGCGAAAACCATGTAAATATGTGAGTAAAGGCAAGACAAAAAATGCTAATTGACCAAACAGAAAGCAATAGAAGGTCCTACCAAGAACAACATATAGAGAAAAAAACAAAAATACAAAATTAAAATACTAAAGGAAATAGAAAAAAATACACCAATAAAAAAATCAAAAAACTTCTATCAGGAAGTTAAAAAGTAAAACGAGGTTATCAGTCAAAAACAATATTTTGTAAAGGAAAAAAGGGTAATTTAATTGGCGGTAAGGAAGAGGTAATGCAGAGATGGGCAGAGTACTTTGACGAACTACGTAACAAAACATAGCGAAGAGGCGGTGTATATATAACAAATAAGACAAAATTTAAATGATAATGCTGAGGAAACTCCTAAATATGAAGAAATAACTGCCATAATACATAAATTATGGACCAACAGGACTGTGGGACCAGATTATTTAACTACGGAGGTGAAAAACTACAAAGAATAGTATGTGAAATAATTCAAGAAATATATAACACAGGTCGAATGCCAAAGGCCTGGATACAAGCTTTAATAAGCCCTATTCATGAAAAAGGCGACAAAAAAAACTGTGAAAATTATCGCGGAATGGCCTTATTAAATGTTATGTACAAAATATTAGCTACAGTAATAAAAAACAGATTGGCCAAGTATACGGAGAATATTATAGGCGAATACCAGAGTGGATTCCGGGGCGGCAGATGAGTTGTTGACCAAATATTTGGTCTTAAAGAAAATCAGACCACAACCTATGGACACAAACTAAGTACACATATATTATACCTAGATTTTAAACAAGCATATGTTAGCATAATACGTGAAAAACTATATTCGGCACTATACCAATTAGAAATCCCAAGCAAACTAATCAAATTAATAATAATCACTCTAAATAAAACAACAAACAAAGTAAGAATAAACCAAAATATATCGAGAAAATTTATATTTCATAATGGATTGCGGCAAGGGGATTTGACATCGGCAACATTATTTAGAAGAACACGCTCTTGCCCAAATGAAGAACGAAAGAGCCCCAAGTGAAGACGGAATCTCAAAAGAGTTTACCCAGTTAGCGGGCATAAAGACATTAGAAGAAGTAGGAACTCTTCTCAACAAATGTATACAGAAAGGCTCTATTACAAAGACATGGCAAAATGCCCAGGTCAGACTCTTATATAAAAAAGGTGATTTACTTAACATAGAGAACTATAGACCTATAAGTATCCTAGCGCATCTTTACAAACTGCTGACTAAAATCATAATGAACAGACTAGCTAACAAGTTAGGTTCATACCAATCCCCAGAACAGGCTGGATTTCGCAAAGGATATAGCACGACAGAACAAATTCAAAACCTGAGAACGCTAATTTAAAAGTGCACTGAATATAATGTCCCGATCCACATAGCGTCTGTGGACTACGCCAAAGCATTCGATTCCATAGAGTTATGGGCAATATTCAGTGCAATGGATAACGCAAGCATAGACTCGAGATATAGAAATTTACCTAAATATATCTACGACAACGCGACAATTAAAGTGAAACACAAAAAATACGTATATAGCGAGGAGTAAGGCAGGGAGATCCTATTTCCCCGAAATTATTCACACTAGCACTGGAAGACGTGTTTAAACAAATAAATTGGGAGAACAAGGGTTTAAACATAGATTTGCAAATGACATTGTAATAATAAGTAGCGATCTAAACGAACTGAGCAACATGCTCCTAGAACTTAAAACAATTTCGGAGAAAGTGGGTCTAACAATGAATTTAAATAAGACCAAAGTAATGACACTTGAATTAACACCAGTAAACATAGGAAATGCAACGATATAAAACGTGAAAGAAATATATATATATATATATATATATATATATATATATATATATATATATATATATATATATTATCTTGGTCATTTAATAAAGCTCGGAAAAGAGAACCAAAACGCAGAGGTTAACAGAAGAATCCGGATGACTTGGGCCGCTATCGGAAGACTAAGTTCAGTCATCAAAAACAACGACATCCCAATAAACCTAGTCGAAAGTTTTCACCAACTGCATACTTCCTGTCTTAACGTATGGAATGGAAACAATGGCATAAGAATAACACAGAAAGCAAGAGAAAGAATCATGCTAGGTATAAATCTCAGAGACCACATCAGGAATGAGGAGATAAGAAAAAAGACAAAGGTAGAGGATGTTATGAAAAGAACAACCACCCTGAAATGGAGTTGGGTAGGGCATATCGCCAGACAAGACGATATGAAATGGACCAAACATATATTGAACTAGCGACCTAGAAGACATAAAAGAGGAGTTGGACGTGCCCAAAGAAGATGGATAGACGACGTGAAAGAAAAATTAGGAAAAAAGTGGCAACAGGTGGCATGGAATATATCAGAATGGAAAAAACAAGGGGAGGCTTATGTCCAGGAGTGGACCGAGAAAAGCTGATGAAGAAGAAGAAGAACATTATTTAATTTAGCACTGGAATCAATTATGAGAAAAGCGGGCGTTAATAGGACAGGCACAATTTACCATCGAACACTAATGCCTCGCCTTTACCGATGATCTAACCATACTAACAAGAACAAAAAGGAGCTACAGAAAACCACGAAAATACTACTAATATCAGCGTATAATATGGGATTAGAAATTAATGACGAGAAAACAAAATATATGATTTGTTATAACAAACCTTTCCAAGGAAATGAAAGTTTAATTGTAAAAATAAGTAATGACACAAAATACGAGTTTGAACAAGTGGAGAATCATATTTATTTAGGAACAACAATAACAAAAAAAAACCAGGTACCAGTGAAGAATTGAAAGCGAGAATTGCTGAGGGTACAAAAAGCCCACAAACATTCAAAAATATATTATCGGGTAAAATGTTCTCAAGAAAACTAAAACTAAGAGTGTACAAAACGATTGTGAGACGCATGGTTACATACGCGAGTGAAGTGTGGACACTAAATAAACAGAATCAGCTATTGTTACAAGTGTTTGAAAGAAAAATCCCAAGAAAAATATATGATGGGAAAAATGTTGAAGAATACTGGAAAAGACGAACAAATCAGGAACTACAGGAGTTATACGGCGAAGCTAACATTATTGGAATAGTAAATGCACAACGAATTAGATGGCATTCAATCAGAATGAACAAAGAAAGGGCATCTTACAAAATATGGAAAGCGAATATAGGCTGATCTATCCCATGCCACCTGTTGCCACCTTTTTCCTACTTTTTCTTTCACGTCGTCTATGGGGACGTCCAACACCTCCTTTATGTCTGCTAGGTCGCCAGTTCAATATATATTTGGTCCATTTCATATCGTCTTGTCTGGCGACATGCCCTACCCAACTCCATTTCAGGGTGGCTATTCTTTTCATGACATCCTCTACCTTTGTCTTTTTTCTTATCTCCTCATTCCTGATGTGGTCTCTGAGATTTATACCTAGCATGATTCTTTCTATTGCTCTCTGTGTTATTCTGAGTCTATTTGCTGATTTAACTGTCAATGCCATTGTTTCCGTTCCATACGTTAAGACAGGAAGTATGCAGGTGTTGAAAACTTTCGACTAGGTTTATTGGGATGTCGTTGTTTTTGATGACTGAACTTAGTCTTCCGATAGCGGCCCAAGTCATCCGGATTCTTCTGTTAACCTCTGCGTTTTGGTTCTCTTTTCCGAGCTTTATTAAATGACCAAGATATTCTTTCACGTTTTCTATCGTTGAATTTCCTATGTTTACTGGTGTTAGTTCAGGTGTCATTACTTTGGTCTTATTTCAATTCATTATTAGACCCACTTTCTCCGACATTGTTTTAAGTTCTAGGAGCATGTTGCTCAGTTCGTTTAGACCGCTACTTATTATTACAATATCGTCTGCAAATCGGAGGTGTGAGAGATAGCGACCATCTATGCTTAAACCCTTGTTCTCCCAATTTATTTGTTTAAACACGTCTTCCAGTGCTAGTGTGAATAATTTCGGGGAAATAGGATCTCAAAATATGGAAAGCGAATATAGGCGGATCAAGACGCAGAGGAAGGCCAAGATTACAATGGAAGAAAGAAGTGCAAGATGATCCGCAACAACTGAAGATTAGTGAATTAGAAGATAAAGCTAGAGATAGAAAACAATGGGCCAAAATAACAAAATAACAAAATATATATATATATATATTTATATATATTGCTATGAGTCTTTGAATAAGAGTGAGCTTTCGCGTGACCTGCTGGATCTTTTATAGGGCTGGAAGTGAAAGTTTGTTTGGCGGGAGATGCGTTGGGTTGGGGAAAGTTTGTAGGATTAAAGGTGTTGCGTAATTGGGGGTGCGGAGCAATAAGGGGACTTCCACATGACAGGCAAACGCTGGCTGTCATCTCTTGTGTTGAGGCACTGTGGGCGTTTTTCTATTTCAATTGCCTCACGTACTATTCTGCTGTTAAAATGGGGGCAATGGTTTTAGCCCCAGAGAAATTAATTTTGTGGCCTGTTTCTTTGCTGTGTTTGGCAAGTGCCGAACCGTTATCGCCTTTCCGTACGTCCAGAGAATGTTCGTATATTCGGCTAGATATTTGCCGATTTGTTTGACCTATGTAGGTCCTTTGGCAGTCTCCACAAGGTATTTCATACACTCCTTGGGATTCATTGGGGCAGTGATCCTTTGCTGAGCGAATAAGCCCAGATATTTGGTTGTTAGTCGTAAAGACCGTGCGAATATTTTGCCGCATTAGTATGCGGCTTATTCTATCGGTGATGCCTCTGATGTAAGGTAAGAATGCTTTTTGTTGGTCAGGAGGGTTTTGGGATTGAGAGTTATTGTTTTTATTTATATTTTTGATTATATTGGTTAAGGATTTGTTTGAATATCCATTTTGCAGTAGGGTGGTGGTATGGATTAATTTAATTTGGCGATTTTTCGTATCGGAAAGTCTGATGGATCTGGTTATGAGGGATTTTGCAACCGAATGGATTTGGGCAGGGTGGTGATGGGATTTGGCATTTAGGTAACGGTTAATGTGAGTGAGTTTTCTGTAGACAGTGTAATAAAAGCTGTCATTAGAAGGATTTCTTGTTATGAGAGTATCTAGGAAGGGAAGGGAATTGTTATGTTCAGTTTCCTGGTAAATTTGATATTGGTGTGGATTTGGTTGAGATGGGAAAGGAATACTGGAAGGGTATCATGTCCATGAGGCCAGATAACAAAAGTGTCATCGACATATCGTATCCAACAGGTAGGTTTAAGGTGAAAGGAGGCAAGGGCTTTTGTTTCAAAATCGGTCATAAAAAGGTTAGCAATGACAGGTGAAAGTGGGGAACCCATGGGAGCACCATTAGTTTGGAGCTAAAATTTATCTTGGAAGGTAAAGTAAGTATTGGATAGGCAATGGTTTATTAGGGAGAGGATATTGTTATTTATATTATACGTTGACTTTAATAACTGTAGGGTATCAGGAATTGGGATGTTTGTAAACAAAGAAACGACATCAAAGCTAACCATGATGTCACCTTTGCGTATAGCTAGGTTTTCAGTATTTATAGGAAATGATAGGAGTTTCGGACGTAGGATGATGCCTGCTCTGTGAGAGGTTGGAGAGTCTTGGCAAGGTATTTGGCTAGGTTGTGGGTGGGAGAACCGAACGCACTAACTATAGGGCGTAAAGGAATGTTCTCTTTGTGAATTTTTGGGAGACCATACAATTTAGGAATTCTGGACAATTTTTCTCGGGTATATATATATATATATATATATATATATATAATATAGGTTTCGATATCGTAAAATAAAAGCAATTGTTTAAAACTGTTATTTTTATTTTGCATATTTTAGTACACATTTAAACTGTTTTGTAGTGCATATCTGCATTAGTATTTTATATCTTTTTTGTGCATATATACCAAGCTCTAATTATTACGTTTCTACACGAGCTGACGTCTTTTCTAAACTTTTGCTTGCTGTACAGCTTAGCAAATGGAGTGCTTAAACTATCCGATTATTCAATAAACTCCTTTTATAAATATTACTCTTTGTGGAGAGGCAGGCGTGTAAATAGCCGCTCTCGTGGATGCGGTGTTGGATACGATACCGATGCGGCTCGTAAGGACCAACAAATGGAGAGGCAGGCGTGTAAATAGCCGCTCTCGTGATGCGGTGTGAAAACGTAGTACGGCCCGTTTGGAAGGTCAGCCGATAAGGCCAAATCGTCCCTTAAACGGCCGTCGCGAAAGCGGATGGGGGCGGCTACCGATATCCACCAACGAATATTGCCAAATCGCTCACCTGAATCGGCTTCGGCTTCGGCTTCGTCGGCGATTCCCAGGTAGCCACTTCTGCGTTGCGGATCGGGTTTTTGCGGGTAGCGAATGTTCTTGCGGGGTGAAGATACGACCGAATTGGTCGCGCTGCGGATGGCGAGTTTCTTGCGGGTTGAGACACGACCAAGTTGGCCGAGCTGCGATGCGTGAATGTATGCGGTGTTAAACACGACCAAGTTGGCCGAGTTGCGGAACTTGAATGTGCGGTGTTAAACACGACCAAGTTGGCCGAGTTGCGGAACTGAATGTATGGTGTAAACACGACCAAGCTGGCCGAGTTGCGGAACGTGAATGTTGCCGGGCTTCGCGCCTGGCTTGGCAGGTCTTTCGGGCAATTTGCATTCGCCAGCACCTTTCCTATCAAAGGTGCCGCCGACGGCGTATGCAGACTTGTCGGCCGTGCAAAAGCCCATATGCCGTTTGTGTGCGATGGCAAAACGGGCAGACATCACAGCCGCCAGCATGCCGCCGCGAGATAAGCGGTTCAAGGGCGAAAAGGCCGCCACACCATACTCCCGCCTTGAAAGGTCCTGAGCTTTCAAAACATTATTACCTTATCAAGGAGCTATTAACAGCGGTTTGAAACAATATTGTCATTAAATTCCTGAAGTTAATTATTATATTTCAGGTGCGTTAAATTGCGGTTAGATTTATATCGTAACAAACTATATATATATGCCCTATTAATACACTATCTATATATACATGAGTCAGCTAGAATATTGTTTATTGGGTTGGCAAAGGATATAGCTTGGTGACAGGACGTTTGTATGTACCTGACCCGGTTTTACTGAAGCTACGCGGATTACACCATACGATCCGGGAAAAGTCTCTGTTATAACGCCTAGTGGCCAAGTTAAAGGAGGTACATTATCTTGACCCAAGAGAACAACAGTACCGATCTCTATTGGGCGATCGGGTGATCCCCACTTCTGCCGAACTTGGAGCGTGTGCAAGTATTCAACTCGCCATTTTTCCAATAAGACAATACAAGCTGATCTAAAAGCCTTTGCGGTTTGTTAAGTTCAAGCTTTTCTGTCAATTCAGAAGAAGGTAAATACTTGAGGACTGGACATTAAAAATGCGCCGGAGTGAGCACATCCGGATGCGGATCTGACGATAAAAACTAGTGGTCGAGAATTTAAATACCTTCCACTTGCACTAGCACGGTCAAAAGTTCCTCATAAGTGAGCAACTGCTTGCCCATGACTCGATACAAGTGTGTCTTAACGCTTTTAATGTTAGATTCCCAAATGCCTGAAGTGCGGCGCGTGGCGGAATCATTGTCCACTCAATGCGTGTTTTAAGAAGCTCCATTTGATATCAGATTGGACAGTGAGTTTAACAAAAGAATAAATTTCGCCGAGCTGTGCCTTAGCTCCGACAAAATTGGTGCCATTGTCTGAGTATATGACAGACACTGGACCGCGGCGGAAATAAACCTTTGAAGGCGGAAAGAAACGCATCGGATGTAAGTTCCGATACAAGTTCGATATGTATGGCTTTAGTAACCATACAGACAAACAAACATATGTAAACTTTCTAAGAGCGTTGACCCATGCCAGAAAAATTTACTGGTGAGCGGTGAGACTCGGGAAGAACCTCCAATAAAGCAGGGTGAATTAGTGGCCCATTTGACAAGGTCGAAAGAGCCTAATTTAAATAAATCGATTAATTCGCGAGACAATCGCATAGCAGTCTGTTCATCGGGAACCGAATCGACATAATCATCCATGTAAAACTGAGTTTCTACCAGTTTAGAAGCCTCAGGAAGCGGTCACTATGCTCGCACGCTAGTTGCGTAACGTACGCATAGCTAGGTAAGGGCTAGGCTTTAGCCCGAAGGGTACGCGGTCAAAATTGTAAGTGCGAATAGGTTCGTTCCTACTGAAACGAAATAAAATTCGTAAGTATTTACGATGGTGCTCGTTTACTCCGATGCGCAAAAACATTTGTTTTATATCAGCGGTCATTGCTATTGGGAATGTACGAAAGTCGAGTAACAACGAGAACAAGTCGGCCTGCAAATTAGGTTCGACATGCAAAATGTCATTAAGTGACAGCCCTGAGTGCGTTTTAGCACTAGCGTCTAAAACGATACGGATGCTGTCCTTATCTGGTCTGACAACGGCGTGATGCGGTATGTAGTAACCTCCTCTGTCAATTCAGAGTCAGGCACCTGGGACAAATACCCTGCGTTATATAATCGGCGATAGTTTTATTATAATTTTCGCGTAGGGTTGGCACGCAATCGAATTTACGCTCGAGCGCAAGTAGACGACGGTGAGCCAGAGCGCGTGAATTACCCAGCTCCGAGGGTTTCGAGAAAAGGGTAAGATCAACAAAATATCTGCCGTCTTTAAATAAAATCGAAGAGTTAAAGTTATTTTCGCAATCTAATTCATCTGGACTAATAAAACGTTGAGATGGAATTTCCTCTAACTCAAAGAACTTCCGTAAACTTGACTCAATGTCAACGTTAGCAAGCGCGGTAAACGAAGATGTACTATGTAGGCAGGTTGCATCATAATGACATGCAATATCTCCCATAAGTACGTAACCAAAGCTGGTTAATATAGCGGGTGGTGCGCGATTACCAGAATCGACCCTATCTCCCAAATAAATATAAGGAAACAGTTGAGCACCAAGAACAACGTCAATTTCTCCCGGTACATTCCAGGATAAATCGGCAAGCGGTAAATTATTTAAATATGACATATCTTCATTTAATGTAATGAAATTTGCGGGAAGTTTGTCTGTAATACAGTCAACTACTAAAGCACGAATGTAATATTTGTTGTTAGGATTAATTCGCGATTCTATTGCGAAATCAATAAAACCGTGTACAGGTCGCGAGGTCATACCAACACCTTGTAAAGATGAATTGCGTAATTTAATTATGGGAATGTTCAAGCGTTTACAACAATCCATAGTAATTAAGTTATTTTGCGACCCGTTGTCTATTAAACACCTGACGACGAGCGTATTTCCGTTTTACCATGTGCATAGATCTGTGCGGTCGATAACAATATAGCCGAACTCGATGCCGCCGCACTAAGCGAAACAGAAGACGTGTGAGGTTGCGTTGCTGAATGCGCTGACTCAGCTATTATGGGCGCACGGTTACCTGCTTGCGGTCCAGCCGCCACAGACGGCTTTATTCGGCGATCATTCTTTAAGTTCGAAAAATGCAGTAAAGAATGGTGCTGTTTTTTACAAATTTCACAAACGTTCCGTGATTTACATTTAGTTAACGAGTGAGATAGACTTAAACAGTTTATACAGCCGCGTTTCGCTTTAATTAACTCGAAACGCGCTTGCGGTGATTTCATATTTTTAAATTCAAGGCAGCGAAACAGCTGGTGTTCTCTGTCGCATAGCGGGCAACGCGTATTAAAAATCTGTCCACTCGACACAAACGACTTGCAGGCACCTTGTGCGCCACGGCCAAGGCGGTGATAAGATAAACTGGAATTTGCGCGCGGCTTGGTCTGCGAATTATTAACATGCGAGCGCTCGAGTACTTTGATATAATCTTGCGTAAACGAAATAAATTGTTTGCAGGAGGGTAATTCTATTCCGCTCACCCTATTTTCGAATTGTTGAAGCGTTTGGGGATCAAGTTTTCTTAAACCACAATGTAACAAGACGAAATCTAATAGGTCGGGAATGTCTAACTGTTTTAATGCGGCGATGGACGCGGAATATTTTTCTATATATGTATTCAAACTAACAGCATTACCGACGCATCCTTTGATATCCAGAATGTTATTTAGATAATGACTGCCTAAACTACGTTTATCTTGATACTTTTAACAAGACTATCCCATATAATATTATAAGTATCCCTGTAGGAATAATACCTGCGGTTAATTTTAAAGCGTCATGAGTTAATTTACTAATCAAATACTGCACACGCTGCGCGTCAGTCAAATTTGTATTTAAATGCACATTGCTACGAAATATTTCGTAAAATATTGGCCAGCTCTCAGTCTTGCCATCGAAAGAAGGTAGTTCAATTGGCGGTAATTTTACGATACCTCTTTTTTGATCTAATGTAAATGTTTTGCTGTTTGACAATATAAGGTTGCGTTTATATTTAATACTCGAATATAAATCTTCAATAGAATTTAAACATGAGTAGTCTGGAGGAGTCTGATCAATTTCAAACTGCAAATTGTTAATTTCTTCAATTATTGTTTCAAACCTGCTGTATAATTCACTAATAGCTTCAGTTTGAGATAAAATAATTCGTTTGAGCGTAATTCATAATTTGAAATATTAGTTGACGTATTGTATAACGATTAAATCGTTCGAAAATCGCCTCTTTTGGCAGTTAACTGAACTAATTTTAATTCAAGCTTATCCATTATAAGGGAACTTTACTTGAATAAAGCGTAATAAATTGTATCTGATACCGATCCGGCTCGAAGGACCAAAATGGAGAGGCAGGCGTGTAAATAGCCGCTCTCGTGGATGCGGTGTTGGATACGATACCGATGCGGCTCGTAAGGACCAACAAATGGAGAGGCAGGCGTGTAAATAGCCGCTCTCGGGATGCGGTGTGAAAACGTAGTACGGCCCGTTTGGAAGGTCAGCCGATAAGGCCAAATCGTCCCTTAAACGGCCGTCGCGAAAGCGGATGGGGGCGGCTACCGATATCCACCAACGAATATTGCCAAATCGCTCACCTGAATCGGCTTCGGCTTCGGCTTCGTCGGCGATTCCCAGGTAGCCACTTCTGCGTTGCGGATCGGGTTTTTGCGGGTAGCGAATGTTCTTGCGGGGTGAAGATACGACCGAATTGGTCGCGCTGCGGATGGCGAGTTTCTTGCGGGTTGAGACACGACCAAGTTGGCCGAGCTGCGATGCGTGAATGTATGCGGTGTTAAACACGACCAAGTTGGCCGAGTTGCGGAACTTGAATGTGCGGTGTTAAACACGACCAAGTTGGCCGAGTTGCGGAACGTGAATGTATGCGGTGTTAAACACGACCAAGCTGGCCGAGTTGCGGAACGTGAATGTTGCCGGGCTTCGCGCCTGGCTTGGCGGCAGGTCTTTTCGGGCAATTTGCATTCGCCAGCACCTTTCCTATCAAAAGGTGCCGCCGACGGCGTATGCAGACTTGTCGGCCGTGCAAAAGCCCATATGCCGTTTTGTGTGCGATGGCAAAACGGGCAGACATCACAGCCGCCAGCATGCCGCCGCGAGATAAGCGGTTCAAGGGCGAAAAGGCCGCCACACCACTTTGCTATAGAGTAATATTTATATTACTCTTTGCTATAGGCTCCAAGGTAATTTTACATTGCAAATTTAAAAAACAAATTAATTAATGCCTCTGCAAATTCGGAAATTAAAAGCGACGTTTACGAGCGGCATACATCAAAAGCGAAAGTAATAAGTTTGGAACTTTAATGACATGACATTCAGATGAAAATGGCCCCGAACTTTTTTCGGCGAAGTTTCAAATCGCATTAAGCTTTAGCCCTTAGAAAGTTATTAAAGTGCAGAACGAGTTTGATTCGAGGATATTTCGGCGGAGCAGGAAATGATAATTTAGTTTTATTAAAAGTGCGCCGTAAGCCAGATCGCAGCCCGCGTCGTCCGAATTTATGGCGCTATATAAATTAAAAATAATTACAGGGAGGCGAGGACTATGAAAATACTACTTTCTCGGAGGCAAGTTTCGCTCGGGGCGGAGTGTCAACAGCATAAATAAACAAAACCGACTTCGAAACTCCTCTAAATGTATTTGAACGGGGCCTTCTTAAAGCAGAAATTTTCTTACGAATGAACTAAAAAACCATTATAGTTATTTAAAAATTATATAGAAACTGAAAAGATCAGATTTGAGCTATATTTTTGCATAATCCCCATTGGCGTTGAAAAATTGTAACAATGTCAGTTTACATGGGTTTTCAAGCCAAAGATTTATTTAATAGAAACGAGTGCTTTATTACCCGCTCTCAAACGAAAATTTTCTATCGCTTGCGGTTCCGGAAATATATTACCTCGGTCGCGCCTGCCGCCGGGCCGAAATTTGTCCTTCGGAGGCGCTCGGGTCGGCACGGAAAGGCACGAACGATTTTTGCAATAAGTTGGACTTTGACCTGAGTGACAGCAGCAGCACTCATAATTTTTTTATATATATATAATTTACAACTCTCACTAAAAAGAGGTTTTATTTTTTTTTTCAAAAATATCTATTTTTGATTAAAATAGTTCCACATTTTTTATAGCTTAGAAATGCATGGACTGCACTATATCTATTGCGAAAAATTAACAAAAACAAATGTTTAATATTGGAAACTTTTTTATTATGTTTCGAAATATTCTTTTGCATACTTTTGCATACGCTGGAGACAATTTTTATAGCATTTCTTTTGCAGTTTTGAACACATTAACCGCCCCTTCCAGCGTCGAAAATCGATGTCCACACAGTTGTTTCTTCATGTGTGAGAACAAAAAGAAATTGTTAGAGACCAAAGCAGGACTGTACGGAGTATGACTAATCAATTCGACGTTTTGAATGCTTCGTGAGTTTGCACTGATAAAGAATGATCCGGCATCGAGCGTTGATTTTTCTTATTTCTCCGAAGACTTCTAGCAGACAAATTATTGTGTACCATTCAGAACTGACCATTTTATGATTTTCTAAAACTATGTTTGTAACATGTTCAGTTAACAGGCGACGATTTACTTCGAAGTGCTTCGAGCACGAACGGTTTTTGTCAGTTTGACTTATCTTGGAAGACCCATACAGTCGATTTCTATTTACTGTCGGACTCATACACATAAATATAATATATATATATGTCACTAAGACGATATTCTAAACGGTATTTGAAATATTTAACGATCCTCAACTTATGCGGGAACCAACGCGCACACGATGAAGTGTTTATGCAATTTCGAATATATGTTAGTCATACTAGTGCCTAAAGATGCCTAAATCTTACAATAAGTTACATGACGGTTTTGTTTTATACGGTTCCGCACGACACCGATGTTTGCTGGCACCACATCCGATTGTAGACGGCCCTCTTTAAATTCATTGAACCAACGACCTACAGTTACCATATGTGGGGCTTCATCACCAAAAGTCAAAGTGAATTGATCAACGCACTATTGAGATAATCATGCTGTAGAATATCGTGCATGAAAATGTTCACAAATTAATTCCATTTTTTTTGGCCGTGAGGAAATTTT
The DNA here is from genome assembly GCA_036346155.1 of Sinelater perroti. NCBI lineage: Eukaryota > Metazoa > Arthropoda > Insecta > Coleoptera > Elateridae > Sinelater > Sinelater perroti. The sequence goes on from JARFIY010000046.1 coordinate 18,343,048, forward strand.
CAACTCAATGAAAACAAAACAAATAGCTTCCGTATTACAAAACCTTCTGAGTACATATGCCCTCAAAATGTCAATTTACAATTAGTCTAGACATCTAGGCTAAAAAAGATTTTCTAGCTGTGAAGTTTTGAAGGAAAGATAATTTTTATATACCAGATTGTTTTTTTTTTTGGGTGTTGCACGCGAATTTGGGGTTTTTCCTCAAACATTTTGACTAGAAACCCATTTTTTGATAAATTAATGAAACGCCGCCTCCTTATTTCACTAAAATGAAAGGCCTTGACCCTCCTCTCGCTCCTTCCATTGTCGCGTCCCTCGTTCCTTCTTTCAACGAGCCCTTCTCCCTCCTCCCACTACTTCCTTTCTTTTGGGGGCCTTTCTCCATTCTTTTTTTCTTTTCTCAACCCCCTTCCTATTACCTCTGCTTAGCAACAGTCCTCATAAACTGTATTTTAAGTTTTCAGATCTTCTTGCGAGCTGGTGGTATACATTCCCCGAGGGTTGCGCCTGTGTTTTGTAATTAGCGAAGATTTTCATCCATTATAAAAATAACGTGCGGTACAGTTTTAAAAATGTATCTTGAACTTACAATGGTAGTTATTAGTCGCCGACATGTCAAAGTTTTTTATATCTGATGCAATTTTGGAAGAAGATGATAAAACAACAATGCTCAAAGAAAGAGCTACAAAATTTACGTCAATTTTCTTATCAAATATCCTAATAATATAAAAGAGAAAGTGTACTGCATTCATCAGATGAAAACCAGGAAATCAATTCCACAAACTGCTTGTAAAAGAGCAGTGGGGAGCTGCTGTCATCACTTGTGTCTCCAATGTTTTAGATATATAGTTTCAGCAGTTACACAGTACCACAATATGCGCATAAAGAAATTCTTTGCCAAAGTACGGAGCAATACAGGTAAAAAATTTATCTCAATGCACATAATATTGAAAAAGCTATGATTTGATGGATAAAATTCTGGATGATTATTGTCCTCACATGCAAACTGTTAAAACGTAGCTATTGAAGAAGTATCCTTCTAATAAACTACCGATTGTGTGTATTTGTGGCTCAGTAATCAAAATATTGTCAGACTCTTGGTACAGCAATCGTAAAAGCTCAGCAGAAGAAGAAAAGAACTGTGTGGTTGATGCAGCTGCACTACAAAGTATCCACGTTTAGACGATGATATCTTTCAACTCTTTTATCTTCAGTACCATGATTGATTTCAAATCCGTTTGTATACAAGATTGGTTTTTCTAACTGATAAATTTTTAATGTTAGTCAAACTAGGTAGCAAAGTTAATAATGCGTTGACGCCTTCTTTTAATGCCCGGTTTTTGTACAAACTTCTTATACTTCGAAAGTGTTAGTTTTCTTCTCATTTTGAAACTTAAAAATATAGTGACTCGGAGTCAAAAAATCAATTTAATGTGCACAATTAAAATAATTAAAAATATGAAACATTTAGAATAAAACATACCAATAGTCATTGTATCCAGAAGTGTTTGCTTTTCCTCATCTTCTTATTGAACAAACATGCAGAATGTTAGTCTTTATTGGTGTATGAATTTCATATCCTCTCTTAAACGATGGTTGAAGCATTTCCGTAAAAATGCCAAGAAAACCATTAAGGCGCCCATCAAGTACCTTACCTTTTTATTGGCGAATTTTAGTTTATTTAGTTTTGTCTTTCTCCAAATCAACAATTATTTGATAAAAATTCGTACCTGTTTTAATCAGTCACTACGATCACAAATAGATATCATAAAAAAAATTAAATGCTCATTAGTTACAAGAAAATACAATTTTGTAGTGCAAGTTTACAATCTACAAATAAAAAAATAATAATAATGGTAAGGCTCTAACGTCACATGTGGGAGCACAGCCTGCAAACTGAAAGGTTAAGGCTCTCATATGTTTGCTCTCTCTGTCCGGTTGTCGCGCACCACCTCTGATGGGGAGCGAAGTGACAAGCACCGCGCCTTAGACGATCGCCATTATTACCCCTTGTTCGAAGTGAACACAGGTCCTCAATTATTTATAATGACTGAGTAAGCCAACTGCCAGGCATCAGATAGTTCCAGGAATGAAACCCGAGCCCGTCAGCATCGCAGCCCGCGCCTCAACCACTGGACCACGCTAGCGATTAAGTTAAAAAATAAAATTCTGAAAACCTCTCTTTTGATAGGTAGTTTGCTGGCCAAAATTGATTATTTGTTCCACCAATCACAATCGGGCAAAACATGTTACTTGTTAAAAAACTTTAAATTTAAAATTTCAATTGACATATGCCATAATAACGGCTGAACAAAAGGGACCTAATTACGACCCCTAATAAATTTTTCATTGCTCACCTATCGTTAGTTTATTTATATACTTTACTTTAAGGAAAAATATTGTACGAGTTTGTACAGCCGATTAATGGCCCGAGGCAATTTTTAAAAATTAATTTTAAGATATAATGAAATATCTTTTATAATTTAATAGAAGCTTAAATAAGCTACAAAAAGGTAAAAGGTGTGGCAATTATAGTTTCGGAAAAATGTCATTCTGTTAGATTCCTAATGAAACGTGTTAATGGCATTAAAAAACTAAAATAAAACAAAATTTGCTATATAACTAAAAATTTTACTTATGGAAAGTAAATCTAAAAATTTTTATATCTATCTATACATTTGAACATAAACTAAAAAAGAAATGTGGCGTGGTTCTCGACCCTTGATTTAGACGAGGAGGTCCATGCGTACTAAATAAAGACAGTCTATACATTTAAACGAAAATTAAACAAAGATGGCTGATATGAAATTTGGTGTGCCGCGCTCTGGGCGCTTAATTTAGGTCCGTACATGCACGTCGGGCCGCTCTCGCTCCTTGCCGAGCGGAGCTTTGATTGTAAGTTAAATTGTTCACGTTCCCGATCCAGAGAAAAAAACGTAAGTAGAAAGATGCGGTTACTTTTAAAAGACGTGAAAAATATTGCTGAATTGGTAATATAAATGGCAGCACCATACAATGTACACAGTCGAATTGCAGTTAATGTTGTATTGTATACTCACAATGATGACATTTAGTTTTTAAGAACATATAAGCATTCTTCTGTTGCGTGGTGAAATGCCCATCGAAATTCATCGCCAGTTGACTGAGGCATGCGGTGAAGGCATTATGGATGAAAAAGTGTGGGTTCGTGAGTACGAAAGGTTAGAGAGGTCGAGTAGTGTGACAATAAACCGAAATAGTCTCTGCCACGAACCAGCCGGACTAAATCCATGATTGCGCGAGTGTAGCAAGTTGCTGTGGAAGACCGTCGATTAGGTGTGCGTGATATTATCTTTAAGCTGGACATTTCCGTATGATCTGTGGAGTCTATTTTGCATGATGACCTAAAAATGTTTTTTCAAGGTAGATCCTACAAATGCTAACCGACGAACACAAGGCTGCGCCGGTGATAATGTCTTGGGACATTTTGACACGTGATACCGCCTTAAATTTCAGACCATATAGGACACTCCGTGGCCGCTCATTTTCCAATCGAGTCGCTGTTGCATCAGCGATTTTTCAGTGGGCAAAGCACACCCTTAAAGAAGCGTTTTAAGCAGCCATGGAATCGTGTACATCTAGACGGAGATTACGTTGAGAAGTAACAGAAGATTCAACTTTCTTGGGTAAATACTTTTCAGAAAAAAATTTGGAGACTTTAGAACTGAACCGCACCGCGTATTTATAACACTTTTCCATGTTACCTTCACATACTCAAAAATTCTACTTCACATGCTTTTTATATAACAGTACTATATTAATTGTTTTTTTACATTTTGTTTGATATTCTGATTAACATGATTAACATTCATCATTGGTTTTATTGTATTATTGAATACTCTCTCCAATTTAGATACTCTACAAGATTTTCTTATCTATTATATTTAATAGCCATGCTGACGTTCCATATAAGATAATACTTTTAATAGTTCTGCTATAAATGTTATATTTTCTTCTTTTAGTTAGTTCTTTATACCACCAAATTTTATTAAGTCTTTTTATTGCTTTTCTCTCTTGCCCAACTTGCTGTTTTATAATTTCTTGTTCGTCTCTTCCATCTTTTGCGATTTTCTCCCCTAGGTATTTGTAATAATTGCATATTAATATTTTCCTGAATTTCTTAAGGCTACTTTGTCTTCCTTAGCTCCTACACATAAATATCAGGATTTGTCCAAATTCATTAACAATCTCGCATTTAGCATTTCTCTTTGATTTTGTCATGTATTTTAAGTCTTCTTTGTCTTGATCACGGAGGACCGTCCGCAAATTGTAAAGTTTAAATTATTTATAACTATACTCGTACATATGTATTTCTTTTTCCAATTTTTAAATGCATATTTGACATAGACTTTCACCCACATCCATAGGTGAAAAGTATCAACCGTGCCTAAGACCTTTCAATACTTTAAACTGTTTTGTTAGATATTGCCATTTATTAGTCTTTATTATCGTATATCCATATAATTATTTTTTATTTGTTTGCTCTAACAATTCCAACTACATTGAAATAGGTATGCTATCATAGGCTTCTTCTAAAGCCATAAACAGTAAATGTATATCTTTTTCTATATTAATTTTCTTTTCAATTATTTGTTTCAGACTAAAATTCCTTATGTTATTTAACTTTACAATGCCTATGTACTTGTCGGTGTTAAAGTCATTCCTCCTTTCTTGTGCATTGATGTCATATATTCTATTTTCTATTATTTTAGTACCCCGTTATTATTAACACAGTTATTAAATGGTTTAGTTGTTATTTTTTAACATTCTTTTACAATTTTGTCACAATATTTCCTGTTTCTGTTGTTTCTATAGTGTTTTTAGTGATCTCCACTTTTATTTCAATCGGTTCTTCTTGTACATTAATATCTGTATTTGCTTTCTTTGTAAATTTTACTCGATTTTTCACCAATAACTTTTGTAGTACTGTTTACAATCTTTACCAGGTATTGGTTGTAGTGCTGATTTTTTGTTATCTCCTCTAATGCTATCAATACATTTTTAGGCCTCTGCGCACCTCTGTTCTTCAACCAACGTTTGTACTTTACTGCATTTCCTATCCCTTCTGTAAATAGTTTTCTTATTTTCTTCTTTTTGAATAATCTTCTCTGTGCTCAATTGATTTAGTAATTAACCATTTCATATATGAGTTATGTTTCTTTTTACTTTTTGCTTTTGCTTACTTTTTTTACACTCAATTTTTCCAACTGCTTCATTTCTTGTTTCATACAGCAACTTCTTAATATACTCATCTAGTTGTTCTATATCTTCATGTTGGTTGTATGTAATTTTTGATCTAACGCTTGTTTATCAAGATATGCAACACTCTCTTCTTTGAAGTTTGATAAATTACATTTGCATATTTAAATGTTTTCTCTTTTTTCCTATTATTCCAGTTGTCGTTTTCGGTTTAATTTTGTCTTTTTATATGGAAAATACATTTTTGATTGAAGTAGACAGTGTTCTCATCCCTAATACGTTTTTCTAAATATTGTGATGGTAAAGTTTTGTGCTGTTGTACTGTAAGTTATATTTGATTTTAACCTTTTAGTTGGCTATGTCTCAGTATAAATGTGTTTATATTGGAAAAAAACACTTGCTATTTTAAAGGTGTTTTGTGCGCAGGGAAAGATCCAAACCTCTACTCAAAAGATCGTGTGATTCAGAGGTTTCACTACCCATGCCAAATCATCCTGTTGATACACATCGGCCGAAGTTTTGACTTCCTTTTCACAAAAATGAATATCGTTTACCCCATCATAACACACTCCCCACCAAACCATTATAACTGCTGGATGATGGTCTCTTGGAACCCTTGATACTAGCTGAGATGTTTCTTAGGACAACCTGTCGTATACCCTGTCATTTTTGTTTGTTGAAAGACTTCTCTACTGTAAAAATGTTTTTACCCGTCAACAAAGTTTTATGGTCATCATGCGCGTACTCAATCAACAACCTTTTTGCTTTTTCTTTATTACTTTTCTTTAAAGCATTTGTCAGGAAATTTCTCGTGTTTTTTGTAAGCAACTAGTCTTGCTTAATAATACGAAGCATCGAAATTTTGGAAATTTGCATCTCCCGAGACATAATCTTCTGTTTATAAAGAGGAGTTCGTTTAATTCGGGCACTTACGGTTTTGATTATCTGAAGAGTTCAAGATCTGGAACGATTCTTGACACCTCCAGTCTTATTAAACAATTATATATTTTTTTAGCTTCACAGTTATGTAATACTATTGCATACAACTTTCTGGTTTTCTTTGTCATCGCACTCCATTGGTAAATAATAAAATTTGACAAAAAATCGATATAACTTACAACTTTATAATTTGATAATTACAACTTTATGTTTATGTATGGTCACATATATCGTTGTGCTGTATATAGCAAGGATAGATTTGATTTAGTAACAGTATTTATAACGGGCTAAGCGTATAAACGAAATGGCTGAGGAAGAGAATAAACGATACCAAACCGCACGTAATTGAAAGTAACTCAGGGTTATATTCAAATTTTACAGAAACTTAGAAAGTAATAATCATACTTAAAATATAAGGAGAAAGAAAATGACGACCTCTGAGGAGTGTATCCTGGTCCACTTAGTCGGTTTAGTAAAAATTGAAAATAAAGACAAAAATACCCAAAATATGATAAAACTCCTATAAGAAATAAATGGGAAATTAGACAAAATAGATAGTAACCAGAGATTTAAAAAGAAAATAGATAATCTTCAAGCAGAACTAAATAACATAAGAATGGAAAATGAACTATTGAAGAAAAATAAGGAACTATTAAAACAAAGAAGAGAGAATAGAAGAAAGAAAAAATACTAATACACGGATTGGATGAAGAAAATAAAGGGAGAGAACAAGAACTAGAACTAAAAGAAAGAGTGATAATTATAATGAGAGAGATAGATATACAGATAAATATAGAAGAAGATATAACAGAAATCAGAAGATTGGAAGTAAACAAACAACAATTAAAAAAAGGCCAATGTTGATATAGTTAAGGGACATGAACAAAAAGATAGAAATACTAAAAGCTACAAAAAAATTAAAAGGAACAAAAATATACATGGAGGAGAACTTCACAAAAGATATACAGAAACAGCAAATATATTTAGTGAAATACATAAAATAGTAGAGAGAAAAAGGAAATCACGCAATACTACGACACAATAAACTGATAATTAATAGAGAAATTATGTCCCTGGAAAAACTAAATCAAATAGATAGATAGAAGCACAAATAAGTAAAACGAAATCAATCAGAAAAAAAATATGAGGGAGAAAAAAACACGAAAAAAGAAAGAACAACAAGTCAAAGATCCCCAGAGAGCAACGATGAAGGAACACGAAGAGATAAGTTAATTAAAATCACAAAAACAGGACGGTATAGAGCAAAGAATGAAGGCTAACGCAAATGTAAATAAGACAATGGATAGAAATGACAAACTTAAACAGACAAAAACATGTAACATACAAAGACATAGGAGAAAAGAGGACAAAAATAAAAAGAAATAGGAAGAAAAAATAGGGGAAACAAAAAAAATGGCGATAGGAATATGAAATATAACAACACTAACAGGAAAAGAGATCGAGGTAACAGAAGAAATAGATGAATATGGAATTGATATACTAAGCAAAACTAAGAAGAAAGGAAATGGAACAATAAAACTGACAAATACACACTACATACATTATTCAGGGGTAACAGTGGAAGAAAGGGTAAAGGAGGGAGTGAGAATAATCGTGAATGAGGAAATAAACCAAAAAATCATCAAAGCAGGGGCAATAAATTTGAGAATGATGAATCTTACATTTGCAAATGGAAGAAAGAATAGTATTCATACAAGTATTCGCACCAATAAAAGGAAGTGAAGAACCAAAAATTGAAGAATTCTATAAAGAATTACAGAAAAAATAGATGAACTGTGAGTGAATACCGATAAACTAATAATAATGGAACTCTCGAGTAGGAAGAGATGTGAATAGAGGGCTGAGATGCATGGACGGTTATGGAGAGGAAATAATGAATACAAATGGAGCTAAAATGCTAGAATTCTGCCAGTTAAATAACCTTTAAATAGGAAATATTTTCTGGGAACAATGACTAGAAGACAAGTATTCGTTTGTGGCAGAGGAGAGACAGGCCAAAAGTATGATACATTATATAACTTATACACCGGAATTAAGACATAGTAAACAACAAATAGTAACTGAAAAGAGGGCGGAACTAGGAACAAATCATAGATTAGAAAAAGCGACATGGTAAATACGGAGGCAAAAAACAAAAAACGAAATAAAATTTAGAAAGGTGCAGGATTAAATATCAGGAATAAACAGAAGAAGAATTTTATAAACAAGAATTACAGAAAAGTAAGTGGACAATAGAAGAAAGATGAAAAGTATTAATGAAATAATATGTTCAAAAGCGGTAAGAGTTTGTAGGATGACAAAAATAAATAGTAATAGGAAAAGAACAAACTGGTGGAATGACCAAGTAAAAGAAGAAATACGGTAAAAGAAAAAGGTCTGGAATAAATACATACAGACTGGACAGCAACAGAACAGAGAGGAATATATAAATAGGAGAAATAAATAAAACAGATAGTAAAAGAAGCTAAAAAAATTGAGAATGCTTTGGAAGAGAGATAAATGAAACATATAAAGATAATAATAGGATTGGGAAAACAGGTGGCAAAGACAAAATAGACTCGGAAATGATATAATGGATGGGAGAAAAGGGTAAAAAATGGCTCTGGAAAATAGGTGAGGAAGCATGGAAAACTAAGAAAATTTCGGAGTATTGGGAAAAGAACTTGATAGTTCCAATATATAAAAAAGGGTATCAGACGATATGCGATAATTATAGAGCCATTTGTCTATCCTCGGTGAGCTTTAAAGTATATACCAAAATTTTGGAAGAAAAACTAAGAAAAGTGGTAGAAAATAAACTAGAGGAGGAACAATGGGAATTTGGGGAGAATAGGCAAACTAATGACAGCATATGCATATTGAGGAATATTATAGAAAGAAAAATAGAGGAAGGAGATAAGCTACTGTTAATCTTTCTAGATATAAGAGCAGCTTTTGATACAGTTGAGAGAGGAAAAATATGGGAATGCTTAGGGGAACTGAAAGTGACAATGGAATTAATAGAAGCCATCAGAAGTATATACAAAGTAGTTAGAGAAAAAAATCAAATAGCTGGACTAACATCAGGGGAATTCAAAATGGAGAGCAGCGTCAAACAGGGCGATAGCCTAAACCCATTACTTTTTATAATAATAATGGATAAAATAGTAAAAAATCTAAAGGAAAAAACGAGAGGATTGGGCACAATAATAGGACATAGATCTGGAACCAGTTAAGGTGAAAAGTCATAATGGCAGATGTTCGGGCTTTACTACCGGGCGCCCGTGCGCCTTTACAAAAGATACTTAACTTGGCGCCGCCGCTGTATCGGAGACGCTGGACCCCTCTCTCAGGCCACTGGCCTTAGCGAGAAAGGGGTGCACGCCCTCGCGTGTGGCGCCGCGCTACATTCAGCGCAGACTTGACTCGAGCCGGTTGAGCCTTCTAGACGTTAGCGCCAGTACTCTACTTTCAAGGGAAAGAGGACTGCGTGACAGGGAAACAGGTCAGTGCGGAATCTGTACGTTTGTTGCGTATGCGTCCTATTGTGTTGTAAGGGCAGTATGTGTGCCTTGGGGAAGGAGTCACGGCGCGTTCGTGGCCCTTCTGCGGCGTAGTGCTTTGCGGCAACCCCGTGTTGCCCGAGCCTGCGTGACAAGGACACAGCTCAGTGCGAAATCTGTACGTTTGTTGCGTATGCGTCCTATTGTGTCGTAAGGGCAGTATGTGTGCCTTGGGGAAGGAGTCACGGCGCGATCGTGGCCCTTCTGCGGCGTAGTGCTTTGCGGCAACCCCGTGTTGCCCGAGCCTGCGTGACAAGGACACAGCTCAGTGCAAAATCTGTACGTTTGTTGCGTATGTGTCCTATTGTGTTGTAAGGGCGGTGTGTGTGACCCTGGGGAAGGAAGCACGGAGTGCCGTGGCCCTTCCATGGAGCCCGGTGGGGCAAGGACTCGTCCGCCTAGCTGGTCATCCTAACAGGGGAGCGGTGTCCGTGGGGGCAGGTTGCCTAGCTGGTCACCCTCACTGTGGAGCGGTGTCCGTGGGGGCGGGACGGGACGGCATACACTCGCCCAGGTAGAGAGCTCTCATTACGTGCGGAAAGGTACCTCGCGGCTTGCGTAATTGCGTTCGCGCCACTAGTGGCGTTGCGACACGATGATTTGTATTGTCGTTTACTATTGTTTCTTGTATGAATTGTATTTAGCTTAAGTTTACCACTACCAATAAAGCCTACTCTTGCCCCGGCTTTCCTCTCTAATCGCGAGAGGTTTTATGCCTAGGCAAGTAGTAACTTTCGCGTAACCCTATGTGTTTTATTGATTGGACCTGCGCTCACTCAACGCTTACTAAAACCCACCCTTACAGTAATTCTAATTAACCGTCTTTAATTTTCATTGTATCTTGGTCATTTGGAACCAAACAGCAGATACGGATAATAAATTACGAAATTTAGTCAACATATGGGTGGAGGAAATAGAGAAAATAAAAATGAAGTTTAACATTAAGAAAAGTAAAACAACGATAGTGAGAGAGGCCAAAATAGAAAAGTAAAGTGCAAAGAGAGTAATATGGAAAGAGTCTCAACATTTGAGTATTTGGAAACAATAATAACAGAGAATGCCAGAATAGAAGCAGAACTGAGAAACGGAATGAGGAAAGGGAATAGGATCTACTATGCATTACATAGAACGATATTAGGGGAAAAAAGGAGATATAACAATACCGGCAGTGAAAATATGAAAGTATAATAACGGCCATAGAAATAAAACACTTAAGAAGGATGGCGGATAAGACAAAGTTTGATAGAGTACGGAATGAGGAAATAAGAGAAACTTTACAACATGAATCAACAGTGAAGAGAATCAAAAGGAGAGAGTTAATATGGTATGGTCATGTACAACGAATGAAACCAGAGAGAAGTGTAGAAAATTTGAAGCAAGAAGTGTGAAGAAAAGAAGAAAGGGAAGACCTAGAAAGAAATGGATAAGTCAAATCATCGATATGGGAAAGACAATAAACGAAATAAAAAGTTTAACAAGAGACAGAAAAGAATGGAAGAAATGGGTTAAGGAAGACCGGGATGTATAAATCCGACACTGAAAGGCATACCGATAAAAACGAAGAAGAAGAAGCTTATTACTTAGCCTTCCCTTTTTGACTCTAGCCAAGCACTAAAATCGCTTAATAAAAGTATTTCTCTATTTTCTCCAATTTCGTTTAGATCTGTTTGTAAGTCTTTATGTAAAATGCTCCATTTATTTGGACTAGTTTATTATCGCTTATTCATTCTTCTTATTATTATATTGATATTTTAATTATTTTATTTCTAACTTCAAACTGTTATGTTTCCTCTATATTACTTTTTTGTTAACAGTGGTACTCCCTTTTTAGCTCTATTTTCTTTTGATAGTTCAGAATATAATAGCAGACATTTATCTATTTCTGTTTCCTTGGCTTTTTTTTAATTTTCTAATTTCACTTATTACATCTGAAAGATTTCTTTGTATTTCTTGCACATTCTAAGTTGGCATATTTATGAACCATTTTCTCGTCTTAATTCGTCAGATATTACTTTCAGAAGGGTTTCAAGACTCAAGTCTGTCCTTTTTCCGGTTAAATTTATTTTGCAGATAGAGTTGCAGGCTCAATGCTCCAACCCACAATCTGGAGGACCAAAAGTTTATTCACATTTTTCTTCTATAAGAACCTCCTTGTCCATTAATAACTCTTGCACTTGTTCCATCGTTAAAATTTGATGTGCTCTTCTACCGTCACAACCGTTGGTAATATTTCTCATAATTCTGAGTAGTACTATGATGTTCTTACTTCTTCCTCTTCCACCTCTTTTTTTATTCTGACTTACAACACGCATTACTGGAGAAAAGTAAAAGAAATCTGCAAGATAAAAACTGTTACGATAAACAAAAATAGAAGAGCCTAAATATCGGACAGTATCGACAGACAAAATAAAATCCTCATAAAGCACAAAAATTAAACTAACATATTATTAAATGTCTAATAATAAGTCATTTTTTAAATAAATTAATTTAAAAATTACTGAAGAAGAAATTGCCATCAAAATGTAGTGCGCTCAGCACATAGGTTAATTGTAATGTACAAGAAGTTTATGAGTGGACAAAATATGTTTTTCCACAAACTACGGTTCATGCAAACCTTTATTTCTTATTACTATTGTGTTTCCTGTCGGATACATATTTTAGAAAAACCTAAAATAAATTTTTTGAAATAATTAAAATGCTAGACCCACACCTTAGGACCTTTGATACTTCAGATGCACTTTCTCCAACCTTTCCTCTTTAAAAGATTTTTTTACTTTCTGAATCTTACAATTACGCTCACATGGCTATAAAGAAAGCTGTAATAAGTTACTTTACTTTTCTAATTATTCTTTTCCCGCTCTCACTAGATTATGAAATAATAATGTAGTACATACTTCATAAAACGATCGAAAAGACGAGAGAAATTATTTCCCAGAAATAAAATTTAAAAATTAGTAGGTAAATTAAATTAATTTATTCCCTAAAGTAAATTGTATTAATTAGTATAAAAGTTCATCTAGTAATTTAAACAACCATTGTCACATTAATTTTAGTTTGATATCAGCTTAAAATAGCAGTATATCTTACGACCGCGTATATATCTTGTTATCTGGTCGCGCTATAGGATTGATTACAGCGCTGCTTACTAATTAACAGTCCCCTCGAGATTAACTCAAAGCTGTACTGGCGTTAACCGTAACCGTTGCCATCTGCCTGCTGTTGTTTATTTTACCACGGGAAGTAGGGCATCGAATTAAGAATGCAATCGGTTTTACTAGCAAGCCAGGTTAAAAGGGATCATAAAGTCATAAGGAGGGGGCGATTAGTAAAGCTCTAATAATGCGACTTACGTACTGATTTGTCCCAGAGGGAAAGCGGGTTGGAGCCGACGCTGTAAAACACCGAGATGAAGCCGCTCTGGAAGGTGTTCGCGAACATTGCGCGAATTAAGAAGACGATTTGAAATGTGTCAAACGTGTTTATTCGAACAATTGTTTGGCCAGAGAGTGACATTTGAGCGAATGACTTAAGTCCTGGCTAAAATGCGCTCCAGAGCCCGGCGCTCCTCCCTCGTGAGCGAGATGATTTCCGCCGGCTCGGGAGGGCTGATGATGGGATTGCAGAATTCACGATGCACCCTGACCCCGTCCAAGGCCCTGCTCTGCAAGGCCTCCTGCACCTGGATCTCCTTGATGAACTGCCGCCGCTGCTTCACCCCCGATTTGTGGTACCGCTGCCGACAAATCACCCGGCTGAAACGTATCGCTCCCCATTAATAACGCACCTCTGACCTTCGGTCGCGCCCTCACTAAGGAAGCACCAGGTTGGTGTAGCTCGGGTAGATGCTGACGTCCGAGCGCGTCAGCTCGTTCCTCGCCTTCAGCGCCTCGTAGTAGGCCCGAATTTCCGGCGTCATCTCCCCCATCTTCACTGCCGATTTACCCACCTAGCATTCTTCCAAAATTCCGATTCTTTGTGTTTGTTTCGGTTGCTAGGCGAATAACGATCAGGGACGTTTCTCGCGTTCGACGTGGGCGGGCGAAGTCGATCGGGTTCCCGGTGTTTGCTTCGACTTTTAATCTTGGGTTGTAGTGGCCGGGTCAAATGCGGAGATTGCATGTAGGGCGTGCGAGACGTGTGTGTTAATTGCTGTTTTACTTGCACCTACAATTGGCATTGCCCTAGACTGCGTGTTACGTAATAACGTTAAATTATATGAACGTAGAACGATTAGCAAGTAATTTCAGCATTAGGTTCTACTTACTTCTAAGCTTGTAAAAAATTACCGACGTTTTCATAAACTGATATTGTGACAGCGATAAGTTTTGAGTTTCTGCAAAGCTTGTCAATGTTTATTTTATTCTGCAGTCAAATCAATAAAACTGTAGCATTTCAAAATAACAAAATAAAATTCGAGGAATGTAACAAAGATAAATAAGACTTTTTTTGGCAACTAAACTTTTTTTGTACAACTAAAAGGCCTAATTTTAAATTATTGAAGAGTTGGTGAGTCCAACTTTGCCAAATTAATAGCTGCATATTTACAATCTACTCGTAACATGAATGACTATTAAGTAAATTTTATGGAATATAACTGTCATTCAGGGAGCTCTAGCCATCGCTAAACTCCCTAAGATCGCTTCAGTTTTGGTTGGATTGTAATACGAGGTCCGGTAGCCATTGCTGTTTGAGTCTTCTTGTAATGTCTGGTTGGTTAACGAGCTGATCGATGAGTTGGTTAAGATGTTCCGCCAATTTATCCCTGTACTTGGTCGAGAACCTCTTGATTTCGCTATTTACATAGGGACTCCTAAGTCATTATGAAGGGTGTCGTTCCTTACGTACCATAGATTATTAGTTAGCATACGGAGGGTCTTAAATTGACATCTCTGAAAGATTTTTGTATGCGACGATTTGGCGCATCCCCAGAGTTGATCCACATTGGCTTCAGAATGGCCTTATACAGTAAGAGTTTGTTTGATAACGAGAGTTGTGAATGTCGTCCAAGTCCATTTTTAGGTCTAGCTGTTTTCTTTTGGTCTTAATATACAAGCTCAAAGTTAGCTTTTAGTTGAGGTGCATGCCAAGATATTTCACTTCATTTTCAATTGGGATTGGTGTTTGCACATTCAACACGTCTCGTGGTAAAGGTTACTTGTGCTGATTTTCTGGTATTGACCATAATTTTCCACTTATGGAACCAGTTTTGTAGCAAGCCAAAATGTTGTTGATGTTGTGCTGCTTGTTCAGGAGACTGATTGTGAGTATCTTTCGCAAATATCGCAAGTATAGTGTGGAGCAACTGATGTATAAATCATGTACAGCAACGGTTCTAGAACTTTGCCCTGCGGAACTCCAGACATGATTTATAGATATCTGATACTGCATTGTTCATTTTGATTTAATAGATTTTGTTTGAGAGATATGAGTTGATTAGTACGTGTAACTAATTGGGAAGGTGCAATTGAAGTTTGTATAACAAGCCGCTGTGCCATACTTTATCAGAGGCTTGTTTTATTTCTAGGAAGACCGCTGGGTACACATTCTGTTCTCCATTCTTTCCATTATGTATGTAATCATTTGGTGACGTTGGTGTATGGTGGAATGACGTTCACGGAATCCAAATCGGTGCGATGGAATTAGTTGATTTAGATTTACGGCTTCTTTAAGGCGCTTGAGTAGGAGTCATTCAAGAATTTTGGAAAGGAGGAGGAAAGGCTTATTGATCTGTAGAATTGTGGTTGGGTAGGCGATTCACCAGGCTAACAATCACTATTATCTCGGCATGCTTCCATAGTATGGGGAAGTAGCAGAGCCTAAGTATGCTATTATATATTGTGGTGAGCAGTACGACGGCTTTCCTAGGAAAGTTTTGAGCACTTTACCAACAGTTAGATCATATCCGGGCGCTTTTCGCACGTTTATTAGTTTTATTTGTTGGAAAGCTTAAGTTGGTGTGAAGATTGAATTAGCAGAGACAGTTGAGATGCAGCATCAAGGAAGGATTCAATTTCTCTATTGTAAACATTATCTTGTTGTTATGATGTAAGAACACCACTTAGGTGTTTTCTAAAAGTGTTGGCTTCATCGGTATCGGATCTAGCCCAGGTATTATTGGGTTTTTTTGATAGAAGGCATTGTTACAACTAGCTGCTTGAATTTTTTGTTGTCTTCCATATATTATTGTCCTTAGGCAAAAGCTTAGTAATGTTTCATTGCTTGAGCTTCCGCTAGCGCAATTTGTAGTTGATGCGTTAGTCTGTTGCAATAGGTTTTATCCTGTCTATGTGTAGTTCTCTAGTTGAGTGCAAGCAGTGAATCGGAGCTGATGTTTTACATGCCGTCCGATACATTGACCTTAAAATATTTCTCTGCTTTAAACGCAATAAATCTAAGTTATTTTTAACATTGTACAACTAACTACCAATAGCATGCCATGCAAATAAAATAAATCAACAAGCACCTAGTAAGCGTAGTTAGATAGTTTGTCACCACCGACAAACGACGTTCAAAAACGGTACGCATAGACCGCTCAAAGCCCTATCGAAGGAAACAAATATTACCTGCCGCCACGGCTGAAGACTTCGATAACGGAGCAACAATCTACTAGCACAGAGCCACAATCGAAGCAGCAGGATGCGATTAAAATTCCACCCATGTATCTGCACAATGCAATAAATCATAAAGCTCTTATAGAAGACATTTAAAACTACACAACAGGTAGATTCACAACGACCTACAATACATCTACGCTACGGATAAATTTAACTAAAGACAAAAACTTTCGAACTTACTAACTAAATTATACGCTTAAAATCAAATCCAATACCACACATAGCAAAATCCTAAAGTAAACTCTTATCAGTGGTTATTAAAAATTTTCCACTATCCCTAACCGACCAGGGTATTAAAGATAAACCCAGATTATAGTTCTGAAAGTAACAAGATTATACACCAAAGAAAGGAATCTTCTGCCAGTCTGCGCAGTTGAATTAACCAACAACGAAGAAGCTAAACGCATATTCTTACTAAAAGCGATAAATCTAAAGTCATACCCACATGAAATAAATGCCAACAGTATGGGCATACCAAGAATTATTGTAAACCAAAAATTGTAAGCGTCAAATCCGCAGGTGACCATCTACAAACCTAATGCAATCCGGCTATCCGCATCATCTAAAACTTTTACAACAACGCAGCTCAGACTAGAGCCCCTAAAGCCACCAACATCAGAAACTGATTCACCAACAGCGACCAGACTTTTGCAAACAACGCTAAAGGCAGTGCAAACCTCAACGCCAACCTGTCAACCCTACCAAATGACTCTTCACCACCCAATAACCTCATCCAACTCCTCTTCAACCTATTCACACTCTACCTCGTTCAAATTAAAACATTCATCACCAATGCTCTCTTACTTGCACTTTTTAATGGGCCATAATCCAACACAACCAATCCCGTGCTTAACGATCCTTAACTGGAATGTCAACTGGCTCCTAACTCAACGCTTACTATTTATCGCTTTCCTGGCACGATACAAAGTTGATATTGCTTGTATTACTGAGCCGCACATGGACGACACAACCAATCTCAACATCTCCGGCTACCACGTCTATCGTAAAGACCGAATCTCCCCAAACGCAACTGAAGGAGTGGCGATCCTAATCAAAAATAAGTTCAAACATACAAGACTCCCTGACATCCTCAATCTAAATTTTGAAATGACGTCAATTTAGGTTACACTGGATGACAACAGTACTATGACTATATCTAGCGCATACAGCCAACCAAACAAAATATTAATAGATGATGACATTATAATATATATTTCATACAACCCAACCTCTTCTGATCATTGGCGACGTTAACGCAAAACATACACTATCAAAATGTAGGGCATCTAATCCAACTGAGAATAAACGTAAAAACCTTGCAACAGGCAACTTCTTCCAAATCCTTGCATCGGACAAGTATACCCTTACCGTATCGATCATAAGCCTAATATAATTGATGTCGTCCTACAAAAGAATTTCAGCAAACACTTTATCAACAAGTTATAACTGAACTCAATTTAGTCACCTTCCTGTTCTAGTGTCCTTCACAAACAACTTAGCATTGAAACAATCAAAATCCAAAATCATAAATGGCAAAATAAACTGGGAACGATTCGAAGAACTCTTGGATACTAAAATAACCAATCCCTCAAACATACAAACCAACCAAGATATTAACTCTGCCATTGACAACCTCACAACAATGATGGGTGACAACGCACGACAAGCTTGCACATCAACACGTACAACCGCTTCCCCCGACTACAACAATCCACCAAGGTACATAATCAATCTAATCAATGAAAAAAGCAATCTCAGACGAAAATCTCAACGAATACGAAATGCTCTAATCAAAAACTGATCAAACAACCTTTCCCACAGGATCAAAAGCGAACTAGACCTACCCCGAATGAAGCAAATAATGCTTACTACCCTTCCGATGAAGAAAAAGCCTCTGCCTTTGCTTTACATTTAGCAGCAACCTTTACACCCACCTTCACCTGTTCCCTCAAACACCTCAACCACGTGATAACGTCCATTGAAACAAATATTCCCAAATGAGACAAGATTTACCCAACATCTCCAAAGAAATTCAAATACTATGTTGACTTATTCTCACCTAAAAGGTTTCCCAACTGCGATCTTATTCTTAACTCCATCCTTAAGTATCTCACTAAAAAAGCTCTAGCTCAGCTGAGCCCAAATATTAAAATTTGCCAAATCAAGTAAAAACAAAACCAAAGTCAACAGCTATAGACCCATAAGTCTGTTAACCACGCTCTCCAAACTGCTAGAAAAAGTAAAACTTGATCGATTAACTACTGCACTCGACAAGGTCAACATAATCCCAATCCACCAGTTTGGATTCAAACAATTCTATTCTACATGCCATCAACTGCAAAGAATTAGCGAACTTATTGAGCACGGTTTTGAACACAAGCAATACACCACGGTTTTATTTGGGCCTCGACATAGTCTGACTTGAAGGTCTGAAAAAGAAAATCCTGGACATCAATCTACCACTCTATCTCAAAGCCATCTTATTCTCGATTGTGAAAGATCGAACCTTCGCCGTTCGAATAAACTCAACACTTTTGGAAACCAAAACCATCCACGCCGGTGTCCTGCAAGGCAGCGTGCTTGGCCCAACCCTATTCTGCATCTAGACATCTGATCGGCCCAATACTACAGCAACTCTAGTCACCTTCGCTGTTGATACAGCAATTCTTACCGAAGCAAGTTATACTAGTACTGCAATAAGCTACAAACAAAATTTACCGATGGTTCCAACAGTGGAACAACCAAATAAACCCTGAAAAATGTCAGGCCAAAGCCTTCACGCTTAGAAGAGTTACAAATCCCGCTAGTCTACACATTAATAATACTCCGATACCCTGGAAACCACACGATTTTCCAGTCAAATACCTGAACATCCATCTGGACACACGGCTCAACTGAAACTTAACCAGAAACTACTTTAAGGTTATACCAGACTCAAACAACTATATCCTCTACTTAACTGCAAGTCCCCCTTAAAAATTAAATGTGCAACCCTCCTCTACAAAAGCCTTCTTCGTCCGTTACTCCTGCATGGATCACCGATATGGTAAAATACATCTACAACCAACATTAACAAACTACAGAGATTCCAAAACAAAGTGCTGCGGATTCAGTCAATGCACCCTGGTACCTCCGAAATACTCAACTGCACTATGAGTTTGAACTATTGATAACTACATTAAAGTGAGTACCAAAAAATTTATAACCAACTTTAGTGCGTGTAGTAGCGCGCTTCATTATGAACTATTTTAAACACAGATTCACACAAGACTCAAACAGAGCTTACCACATGATATAATATCAGCCAACATCGCAAATCACGGACGCTGCTTTTGTGAAGTGTCCATCTAGACAACCAAATAGTCTCCTTGCTTTAGTCCGCATCAAGTATATCATATGTAACAACCATACTATGTATAACAATGTAATTGTTGCTCTGGCAATAAACATAATTTTAAAAAATGTCTAGTTGTTTATTAGGGGTGATTTTTTGACTTAGGGGTGGCTTGCCAAGCAGCTTTTGTATAATTATTTTATTATTACATCCGCTCAAATCCACAAACTGGTGCAGTGTGGCATCCTAAAAATATTGGATCCTATTTTTTATACAACACCAGGATATGATTTTAACTTTTCTACAACCTGCTCTTGATAATCATGAATTGATATGGTTCCAACAAAACAGAGCCACTGCGCACATCACCCGAGTTACTATAGGCATTTTAAGAGAAATTTTTGACGAAAAGTTAATTTTAAGAAATTTAGCAATTAAATAACTACCCGCCAGCCGGATTTAATACCCTCAAACTATTTTCTCTAAAGCTACTTAAAGGACAAGATTTGTTAATAGCCAAGATCTATCCGAGAGTGGAAATACAATATTTGTGAAAATTGAGGCGCTAACTCCCGATGTTCTAACAGATGTCAGAACTATGTGAAATAAAAAGTGAATGTCATTTGTACGACATAGTATTTCATAAGTTTACATTTTTAGTTTCAGTAGGTCATTGAAAAAGTTTTCGGCCTTTCAAAATTATAGAAAAATTTTTGCTTTTTGCCATTTTTTTATGTTTTGGTACCCTTAAAGCGCCTGTTTTGTCCTGATTATTTTGATATATAATTTTCCTATACTTGTTTTAAGATGGAGCTAACGAAAGAGCAAAAATGCTACTGCATTTCCAATGAGAATTGGACTATAATGCTTCGGAGGCCATTGGAAACATATGCGAGACATACGGTGACAAAACAATTGGATGATCGACAGCCAAGAAATGATTTTCAAAGTTTCGTAATGAAGAGGAGGAGCCAAGCCAAAATCTGGACGCCCGCGTAAAGTTGATCTATAATTTTAAAAGGCTACGAAACAGGCAGGATACCCTCCGATTGGCTAAGATCCACGTTCATAACAATCCCGAAAAAATCAAACTCCTCACATTGTGATGAGTATCGTACGATAAGTCTCATGTCCCACGTGTTAAAAACATTTTTAAGAATTATTCACATACGTACCTATAAAAAATGGGAATACCAACTGGACAACACACAATTTGAGTTTCGAAATGGATTCGGAACACGAGAAGCTCTTTTCGCCCTTAACGTAATGACCCAAAGATGTAAAGATATGAATGTAAATATCTACGCGTGCTTCATCGATTACCGTAAGGCATTTGACTGTGTAAATCACCAAAAAATGGTGGAAATCTTAAGACTGACAAAGAGGAATTGCGCATTATTACTGAACTCTACTGGCATCAAACATCTAAAGTTAAAGTAGAACAAGAAACCACAGAAGACATACTAATTAAAAAAGATGTACGACAGGGTTGCGTACCCTTCCCGCTCCTGTTCAACTTGTATTCGGAAACAATTTTTAAAGAAGCATTAGACGGGGAGAAAGGTGGAATTAAGATAAACGGCAATATAATCAATAACATCAGATACGCGGACGATACTGTAATAATGGCAAGTAACCTCCTAGAATTACAACATATGACGGACATGACCATTGAACATAGTGAAAGATATGGCTTACAACTTAACGTATCCAAGACAAAAATAATTGTATTTTCGAAAACACATGTGGATGCAAATTTATACATTAAAGGAGAAATCGTGGAACAAGTAGCCTCCTTTAAATACTTAGGTACTAACATAAATAGTAAAAGTGAATCCAAAAAAGAAATAATATCAAGAATAGAACAAGCTCGAAGAACGTTCATAAACATGAAAACTCTTTTCATTAGATCAGACCTGAACTTGGAGCTTAGAATTCGAATGATTAGGTGCTACATCTTCCCCATTCTGTTACATGGATGCGAAAGCTGGACGCTAGATCCAACCATTGAGAAACGATTAAATGCTTTTGAAATGTATTTATACAGACGGATGCTACGTGTTTCGTAGATGCAAAGGGTAACCAATGACGAAATTCTAATACGAATGAATAAAAATAGAGAATTAATGAACACTATAAAAGAACGAAAAACACAGTACAAACGATATGAATTATTAAGAATTATCATTGAGGGAAAAATACCGGGACGACGATCGGTCGGAAGACGCCAAAATTCCTGGCTAAAAGATCTGAGAAGGTGGTTCGGGTGTACATCCGCAGAAATTTTCCGAGCCGCTGTTTCTAAAACTACAATCGCCATTTGGATCGCCAACCTTCGACAGGAGAGGGCGACATAAGAAAAAGAAGAAGGAACTTTTTTCAATGACCTATTAAATGATGACATCAAAAATGTGTGTAGAGAGTACAATAGCCACGAGGTAAAGGCCTCGACCTACCACATTGGCGCGCACCGGTTCTGAGTTTGACTTTCGGGTCAATAAAAGTGGCAAACATCAAATGCTCTTCGATCGTCACAAAAACGCCTTTGGAGGTCGTGAAAAATACATTATCCTTCTCAATTAACGGGTTAGACTAGTCACCTTCCCGGGGTACGTTCCAGTATGGCTCTATAGTGTACCGCTCGACTGTACGGTTATAAACGACTAATACCATTATCCCATGGCGTATCATTAATACTTTCAGTGAAATAAAGAAAGTTTGGAACTATAACCTGTTATTTCCATGACTATATAATTCTGGTGTAAGGACAAAAATTAAATGTAGGAAGTTAATGTTGTTTTAAGATCAATTAAATTACATATGAATTTATAATCAGAATAAATCGATGTGTTTGCAGATGACACAAAGCTATTAACGCGCGAATGTTCCTAAGATAAGGATACGTAATGTTGCTACTCTTAGCGCCAACTGTTAAATTCTATTGGCATGGCCTGATGAACTCATAGGCTGAATAGCTGCAGCTTAGGGCGCTAGGACTTGGAAGCACAAAATTTTGACCTAAGTAAACGAAAATGTAAGCTCAATTAGAAAAACTTTGAATAAGTTATAACTATCAAACTTTAAAATTATACATTCATTGTTCATCGACGTATAATAAATTTTAAAAACATTTATATTGTAACAGAAATAACATAGCTCAAAGAAATTATTCAGGAACTGTTCAGAATGATTGATGACCGACCGTTCGTGCCATTTATAGTGACCTATCGATTCGTTCAAAAACCACTCTAAATATTTGCAGATATCCAGTACAGACGAATAAGAGAAGTCATACATGGAACAACCTTGGTGTAGATAAATTAGTGTTGTCATACTAGCCCTTAATCATTGCGTTAATAGTATTATAATTTATTGTGCAGCAGTGAAATCGTTGTGATTAAAGTTTAGTTGAAAATTTAATTTACATTTCATTTATCATAAAGTTGAACGATGAGTGGCAAAGATATTTAAAATTTGTTAAAAAACAAGTGGAGCAAAATTCAGTTAACACTTGTCGTCATCGAATTCAGTGATTTCAATCCCCAATTGTAGTGCATCAAATCTTCGAGATCACAGAAAAGTGGACCCACTTATATCACTCAATGACCTGGCTTGTGGTGCATAAATGTTGAACTTCTTAGATTAGTCGCCTACAATACCATGTAGCAAAACGATGACTTTAATTTTAAAAAATCTGAAAGGTACTATGCCGCTCAGAAAATATTTTGTATAAATCAGTTGTTTTATAAGAATTAATAAGTAGAGAACACATCAAGCGAAATTATTTATTATATTATATTTTATATCTTCTTCTTCATCGGCTTTTCTCGGTCCACTCCTGGACATAAGCCTCCCCTTGCGGGGGGTTTTGGCCATAACCCACCACGCTGGCCAGACGGGTTGGTAAGTATTAGTGACAGCCGTCCACTCTGGATACAGACGCTGTTTGCAGCAGCCCACTCTTGGTCAGGCGCTGCTAGTTCACCATATCTGGTTACCCTCACTTGGTTTAGCCTGTGGGTCAACACAATGTACCGGGGTGTGGCGCTTGGAACCATCAAGTGAGAGTTGGGTGTCTCGTGAGGACCAGTTATCCGAACCTCCGCCCGTCTTTAAGGTTTGGAGTGACCGTTCGAAATAAAAGGTACTACATCTCCGACACATCCCTACATTCCACGTTTGCTAAGCTGCGAAGAGTCTTGCGTTGAAATCTTTGTATAATTTTAATATTCGATATTTTTGGGCAACCTCAAAATTAGATTCTATAAGTCTACACAGGTGTTAACACTACTTTGTACACTAGCATTTTGTTATTCAGCGACAATTTAGATTTTCTGCCCAAGAACCAATACATGTTTTTCATTCTGATGTCTAACTCTTTCTTCTTTTTTGTAAGGTGTCTTTCCATGTAAAAAAAAACAAAAATTACAAATTCCTAGTATTATTCTATAATTGTAGGCTTGAAGCCAGATGTGTCTCACACAGAGCAACTAGTTTTCGTGATACGTTAGGTGCTACCTACTACTACCTGTTCAACAATTTTTGACGTTTACTCCTAACTGCGTCTACAAGGGCGAAGAGATAGCGAATATTGTCTATGTGCTTTTCCATTATTAAGCGCAGGATAAAAATGTAATCTTCTATTTGTTTTCTCTATTCGTAAGCTATTTCATTTTCCTCTAATTGTCCTTCGACTTCTTACCTTAATCTTCTTTCTAGTATCTTTGAGCAAAATTCCAGCACTACTGGTGTAAGGCATATAGCTCTATAGTTTCCGAATGCTTCATCTGATTTATTTTCTATCCATGCATTACAATCTCCCATTACCATGTTTACTTCTAGTCATTGCTTTGTCTGCTTCTTTTTGTAGTTCGTTATAGGTTTCTTTTTCTCCCATTACTTGCTTTTCAGTTATGGCGTATATTTGTATTTCTTTGCTCTTCCCGTTGTTAATCCTAAATAACTTAGAACACGCCCGTTTTGTATTTCTTGCAGTCCGTTACCCTTCTTTTTGATTTCGCTTAACTTCAGGTTTTGTAATTTTTATTTTCTTATTTCTTCTGTTATTTCAATTTATTTTCCCGTTGGAGTCCTTACATTCCACGTACCAAATTTCAACATCCTTTTACTATCACTTTATTTATGTAGAAGCTTATGAAGCTCCACAACAAATACCAATTGCTTATCATACGCACATATCTCTATTGAGTGTTAATTCTTGACAATGTAGCCTTAAAGATGATATAAGGATTAGAAAATAAGAACAAAAAACACTTGCCGCGTAAACCTGTTATCGCTAGCGCAAAACATGTAAACAAACAATTACAAAGCTATTATGAGGTGGTTTCCAATTGAACCCCTTAAGTAAATATTTTCAAAGTACAAGCACCGCTGCTTTTGTAAGTGCGTTATTAGCACGGTGGAGATAGAAGGTACTCCAGCATCTTTTATGAGTACCAAATTTAAATTTCTCTAACAATTTAAAAATTGTTGTAAAAAAAGCTTTTGTACTTAAAATACGCCATCTTTTAAACATCAAATCGCTCATTTGCAAACGTCAACAAACAAGATCATCATTATTACCAAAAGTTTTCAAAAATATAACAAAAAATAATAAATATGCCAGAAATTATAATGAAAAAATGTAAATGTGTTTTGATTTTAAAATAAATTGTATTTTGCAATGGGTGTTGCCACTACTTTCTTTCCAGCCCTTTTGTACATCGAAAAAAATAGTAATTTTATAGACTCTAGTAAGTGCCACAACTTAATAAGAATGTAGAATTTTAGAACAAATCAATTGAGAAAGACAAATCTATAGAATGAGAATTTGTGTCGGGGACTTGAAAGCTAAATTTCCAAATCTTCAAATTGCCGATTGAAAAGAATATAAATATATGATAACGCTTTTACTCTTAAAGTAGTGAATATAACACTTAAATCTATTTAAACTATTGATTTAATTTACTTATAACAAATAAAGTATACAATCACATCTATGTACACTAACACACGGAATTACTAATATAAAATCACATTTTATAATTTTATTTATCTGCAACCCAATTTAATTCGCACTAGAACAGTTTACTTCACTTCCGATAACTTGACTTTTGTTGCTGCTCTCCTGCGTGCTATTTATAACTCCAGCAGCTGCTCTGCATCCTTCTCGTAACCTTCAGGAGCATTCCGTCCTGTTCTAGGTCTCGCATGTATACAAGCACCATTAGGATCTCAGCGGCAGCTGTGCACATTGAAAAGGTTCGCCGCTAGACCGTGATAGTATAGCGTCAACCCTCGTATTAACCGCAAATTTCACAAGTTGATAGTGCCTTTATGACAGGGTTCAGAAATTTGTTGCAGTATCATTGGAAAAAGAGACCAAAACTCCCGATTTAAATATTCTATTTTAAGTATGCAAACGTGTCAGGCAATTAAAAGAAATGAAAAGAATTGCGATGATGATAATAACACAAACAATAAGTTTGGAGAACAGGAGAGTATAATTTGTTTTCTAATAGTATTGTTAAATGTATAAATTATAAGTATATATAAACTTTCCTAAAATTTTCTCACTTAAATATTTAGTTATTATAAAATTCTTACGATTTTTTTATTTGATACATTTGTAACTAACATGCGCCCTTATTCAAATCAATTAAATAGACAATTACAAATATAAATATTCCATCATTCTTAGCCTCCTTGGATTGGAATAAGAATAGACCCATAGTATCTCCTGATTATCCTAAGAGGCGACTAAAAGTGGTCGGGCAAGGAACTGATTACCTTGTGTGTCAAAACCTCCTCTCCCATGAAGGAAATATAATCACAAAACTTCAAACAAATCTTCAGAATAGACAAAACAGATAAATACAAGACACGTGAAATGTGTAAACCTAAAATATAATCGGATCAATTAAACAACTACTACCAACACTAGAAAAGTACGAAATTCAAGTCACAGCAATCGAAGAAATAAAATAGCTAAACAAAGCTGTGGCACATACCAAAACCCATGGAATTGTATACGGTGGAACGGAGCCGGACAGCAATGAACTAAGTATAGTCTTCATAATTAGCACCGCGGTAAAGAAAGCTGTCATTAACTTCTAACCTATATTTAAAAATAATAATCCTAAACTTAAAAATAAAATTTTTTAACATGTCGATAGTAAATACGCATGCAAAAACGCGTTTACGAAAGAACCTATAACTCAATTACTTCAAACGTTACAAACACCATTAGTTAGAAGTTACTACAGGCCAACCACAGGACAGCACAGTCTTTACCAAAAGTCCAACGATAATGAGAAGATACTAATCAAGTTTGCTATAAACAAAAATATGTCTATTAGTTTAACATATTTTTCACATCTTAATATAGACAAATACACATGTGTGTTACCGGATGAAAAAACTTCCAATGTAATCGATCATCTAACTAACGGAAGAAAAAGCGCGTCAAGTATACTGGAATTCAGATTATATCGTAGAGTCTATATAGACCCCGACTACTACTTCGTAAAGCCATCCTTAAAAAGCGTATTATCAGTAGGAAAGTAACAAGAAATAAGACGATAAAGAAATATAAGAAATACCAAGAGAAATTGAAACACTAACAACATATTAAAGAGAAATAGGGAAACACCTAAACCAAAGTCGAGTAATAAAAACAGAAAATAATAATGCGACAGTGAAAGAAACAAAGGAGTATATAAGCATCAGATAAAACATACACGTAAAGCATGCCGTGGAGACTGGTTTGATAAAGAATGTAAAGTATCAGTAAAAGAGAAAAATAGAAACTACAACACCCGTATAAGAAGTTTCACAAAGCCTTGAAGACTAAATATAAAGAAGTCAAAACAACAAACAAGTTACTTAAAAAGAAATAAGAAAATCACCATTAATTCTCTCTGCTAAGCTTACAAAAGGACTTCAAGATTAACAATATAAGAAAGGCATACAAGCAAATCAACATTTTCTAAAGTGAATACGAACCAAACACCAACCCATGTCGAGACAAAACAAGAAGAAAATCGAAGAAAAATGGAGGGCATACTTCAAGGAATTTCTAAACTCCAAACAAGAACGGAACCTAACTAACAAAATGGAAGCATAACGGAACACATAGCAAACGAAAAATTCTTTAAACCACCCCTACGAGAAGGAGTTATGAATACAATAAAGGCATTAACCAGCAATAAATTCAGAGTTTATAACAGTAATGATTATTAAAATATAGATAACAGAAACTATGTCAAACGAATGGAGAAATAGCTTTATACAAAAGCGAGACAAATTTTACTATAAAATATTTAGAAATATCTCACTGTTAAACATAGCCTAAAACATGTTCGCCACTAGAGTGAGGAACAAATTGGAGCCGCTATCCGAAAACATAATAGATGTATATTAAGAAAGTGATGGAAATTTAATATATGTAACTGCATGTAGATTTTAAACAAGCATACGATAACTTAGACAGATAGAAACTATATAACATCATTATAGATTTCAATATCCCAGTTAATCTAGTCAAACTAACTCACTTGGCAATGGATAACAACGAGACTAGAGTGAAGATAAGCAGAAAACTAACAAGACAATTAAAAGTTGAACAATGGCTAAAATAATATATATATATATATATATACATTACAGTGGACGTCAATGCAACACTTGTTTATTAATCCAGCCAGACAGCAAGATATGCTCATAATACTAACATCCTTGGAAGAAACGTACGCAAAATCAAAAAAATATAGATTTAACTCAAAAAGGTTAAAACAGAGGTCGGCCTAGAGGACAATGAGGGCAAAACCAAGATTCTCATATAAACTAGGAATAATAGAAGAGGTCAGAGCATAACAACAGAGGACCAGAATTTCAAAATAGTAAATGACTTTATATACCTAGTTGCTGACAAATCCAACAAACTAAACGAAATTTGAGAAAGATAGAACAGCGGATTAATAACCTTCATTTAAGTCAAGTAATGTACATACGAAAACAAAATTGAGACTTTATAACACAAAGAGCGGAAGTAGCCTGGGTGCATTCCAATGGAAGATCCTACGGAAGATATATGGGCCAATTAAAGGGTGACCACTAGATATGTTACTATTCAGGAAGCCATTGCTGCAACCTCCATTAAACTACAGAGACTTAAATGAGTTGGGTATGTTTAACAAATGAATGAATCAAGAATAGTAAAAAAGATATTCCAAAGAACATCAGAAAGCACACGACCAGTAGGAAGGTCCAAATCGTGCTGGCAAGATAAAATGAAAAGTAACGTCACGGTCCGTGCTATCAACCAACAACTGAAAAGTGGCGGCTTTGGACAGGAAATTGAAGAGGCTAAGATGGAACTTCAACTGTGGCACCATTAGAAAAATCTGGTGTGAACATCACACGACCTTTCTTATCCTATTATTTGGGCAATTCTGGCGAAAATCCTGGGCTTCAATTTTTTTAGAGTTCCTATTTTACCAACTTTTATTTTAAATTCATGTTTATCTCGTGATAACAAATCATTTTTATTCTCATGAATTTTTGGACCGATTTTGCGACCTTGCGACCAAACGGCTCAGCCAATTTTTACCAAAAGTTGCGCTCTGCGTCCTCTACCTACAAGTAACTTACATACCAAATTTCAGGTCTCTAGCTCTTACGGTTCTCGAGATATCCTTACTGACAGACCGACAGACACAAACACACACACGAACCAATGGCCCAAACCAACTTTTTTGGTGTCCTGATGCTATAATTCGTATAACCGCGCCTTAAACAACCGCATTGTTGCCCTTGTTCGAATGAACGCAGGTACTCAATTATTTTTAGTGAGTGAGTAGACCACCAACCAGGCACCAGAGAGCTCCAGGAATAAACCCGCATCCGCAATAAAACGCCTCAACTGCTTGACTACACTGGTGCTAATAACTTGCAATACAGAATATAATAAAAAACATTTCCCACTAATAAGAATAAATAAAAACCCTATCAAAGAAGGCGCAAAAAATATCAAAGATAATGATTAAATATGCATTACTTACAACATTAATTGTAGGTTCAATATTTAAAAAATCAATGTTATAATAAATTATATTTTATTTTTGTTATCTAAGTAAAGCCACGCCTTTTAAATTTGTGTAGTAAAAAATGTGATATGCATTTATGTGGATATTTTGTAGGATAGTTAATGTTTACAACTAGCATGTAAAATCAAAACTGAAATGTCGTGACAGACAAATCATCACGTGTTAGCTTTTTTGCATTATAAGAATAAGCATTTAAAAAAATTAAATAGCTTTTTCCGAAAACTGGCCTTCAGTTTTGTAATCACAAATCACATGTACGTACCGAAATTAAAACAATCTGCTTTTTTAACTAAAAATAAAGCAGCTTGATAAGAATCGCAGACTCCCCTTAATTGCAAAAGGCCGGAGGACTCGAACAACCAGTTTGGATGTTTCAATAGCCGCACCTCGCATTTCGCAAAAAGCAGCAATCAATATTGCAGATCACTCAAATGTTCATTCTGAGTTCCAAGTTTATCTAAAGGATGTTTCGGCCGGATGAGTTTAATATAAAGGCATCGCTCACGCAACAGCAGGCTGCAAAAGCAGCGTCTTTGGAACTCGCCGTCTTTAAATTTAGTGAAGCAAAATATGTTCTGATAACAGTGTTTATTTTGAATTAGATAATAAAATTGTGTTTAAAAGCCTTTTACACATGTTTGTGTACTTCATTGGGCTATCCTCTAAACTATCTGGAATTTATTTCACTTTTTTTTTAATACAAACAGTTACCCATGACAATTTGATAAAATTGATTATTATAACAACAAATGCTCTTTCTCATTGAAAATATTGTAATTATGGCAAAATGTACATTGCATCGCAGTCACTGACTTTGTTTTACTAAAGTCATAAATGCAAAAAGCTTTAAGCTGCATCCATCTGGCCCACAACTAACACTGCTGTATGACGGTATATATAGCGGTAGTATTCAAAATATAGGAATTACCCTCTTTGAAATATTATATGAATGATTCACATACAACATAATAATCAGGAAATGAATCCGTGTAAAATTGAGTCCATTATTTTAAATCATCCTGCACATCTAACATCACATAAAAGTAATCTTTAAAAATTGAATTAAAGAGATAGCCTCAAGAGATGGTCTCGACTTTCCAAATTACATATATCACTTTAAAAAAGTTATAACAATAAACAATAATCTTTAGTATTTTAATCTAATTAGAACAAAATGACATCTGAATTAAATCATTGACAGAATAAGGGAAAATGTGGAAAAGTGGACCAAACAACTAAAAAAACTTGGAAAAACTGACTAAGTTAGACGAGTCGTATCATCTCATCAATCTAAAACAGGAAAAAAATTTTAAAGGTGGGTGATCCCTAAAACATTAACAAAAGCTATTTCATATTAACACAAGGTAATCGAGTCAGCGTATACGCAAGTCAAATAACACATAATAAGATGCCAATGTCTTTAGATGCTAACACCAACACTACTTTCTTGATGTACTGTTCAAAGTATCACCTTAAAAGTTTTGAACACAAAAAGATGCAAGTTCTAAAATTTGGTTTATATACTTTGCATAAACAAACCTCAATACATGGTATGTACTACAAAATATACAATTTTACATAAAAGTAATTCTAAAACTTTTAAACTAATGTTATTAGTAAATGCCTTCAATTTGGAGATGATATCAGTAAGACATCTACCAACCCCCACAGCCTAAAACCTGTGACATTACATGAAGACAAAATTTGGTAGTTGTCATCCTAATCACGGGTTGAAGTTGTATAACACTAATTGAAGCAACAATAAATCTTAGTGGGCCTGTCGATTTGTACTCTATGTTTAAAAGTTATTCTGGGGGAGGGACTGTCCCACAGCACAGAAAAACTATTTTAGGTAGATCATCCAGATAAAGCAACGTCAAATCCAGATCGTTCTCATTTTTCATTGACTATATCCTGTATTATCATTTTATTTATTTTTAATAGGCTATGCCAGATCAGCGAGAGAAAAAAATGAAAATACGTAACGTAAAGTGAATTAGGTGTTAGCCAAATAACGCCGCTGTTGGATTTTCTTCCCTGGCAACAACATTACAATTTATGCTGATAATAAAAATGTGCAGTTAATTCTTTAATACAATGATAAAGTACTAACGGAAAATTGCATGGCTATTTAAACATCTCAGCAATTTAACGTATGTCTTACCCTAGAATGTCTAATCTGGTATCAGCTGTTTGCAGAAAAATCTTCTTCTTCTTCTTTAATGCCTTCTCTAATTAGAGGTTGGCGACCAGCTGGTGAAATTGTTGACGATCCATGGCAGCTCGGAACAGTTGCTCAACGCTCATGTTAGTCCACGCTCTGATGTTTCTCATCCACGATAATCGTTTTCGACCGACACTTTTCTTTCCCTCAATTTTTCCTTTGATTATAAGCTGCGGTATATTGTATTTATTATTTCTTAGAATATGCCCAAAATATGACGTTTTTCTCATTTTAATTGTACTCAGTAATTCTCTTTCTCTACCAATCCTGCGTAATACTTCGATATTGCTTACTCTTTCTATCCACGGTATCTTCAGCATTCTTCTGAATATCCACATCTCAAATGCTTCGATTTTCTTCATTATAGCTTTCTTTAGGGTCCATACTTCAACGCCATACAATAAAATAGACCACACATAACACTTTACAAATTTTATACGGATTGATAGATTTAGACCTTTATTACACAGCATACTTCTGAATTTTATAAATGCGTTTCTTGCAATTTCGATTCTTACTTTTATTTCATCATCCGGATCTAATTCTGTATTTATCCAACAGCCTAGATATTTGTATTTGAAGACTCTTTCAATTGACCTATTATTTACTGTAAGTCGAACTCGACCAACAGGCTCTTTGCTAATGACCATAAACTTGGTTTTCTTAATATTCATACTCAGTCCTGCTTCCTCACATTCCTCATTTATTCTTGTCAAGAGATTTTGTAGATCTTCCATATTTTCAGCCAACACCGCAGTATCATCAGCGTATCGGATGTTGTTGATGATCTCACCATTTATTTTTATTCCTTCTGTTGCTTCCCAAACTGCATTTTGAAAAATTTGTTCTGAGTATACATTAAACAGGAGTGGCGATAGAACACACCCTTGTCTCACTCCGCGTTTAATTTTAATCTCATTCGTTTCGCCATCTTCTGTTCGTACTACCGCGGTCTGATTCCAGTATAAGTTTTTAATTAATCTTACGTCTTTGTCGTCAAGTCCTATTTTAGCCAACGATTGTATAAGTTTATTGTGCTGAACTCGGTCAAAGGCCTTCTCAAAATCTATAAAGCAGACGAAGGTTGTTTTTGGTATTCTCTGCACTTCTGCAGTAAGGTGTTCATACTGAATAGTGCTTCTCGAGTCCCTAGACCGCTTCTAAATCCAAACTGAGAATTGGCCACCATCATGTCACATTTTCTGTATATTCTATTTTGTATGATTCTTAGTAATAGCTTTAGTGCGTGACTCATTAGGCTAATTAGTCTAAAATCGTTACATGATGTTGGGTTATTTTTCTTCGGGATCGGAATAAATGTAGATTTGAGCCAATCTGCGGGTATATTTCCAGTGTTATATATTTGATTAAACATCTTCGTTAGCATACGTGAATTTTCTTCATCAAATAACTTGAGGATTTCTGACGGATTTCATCTGGACCAGCAGCTTTATTAGTTTTAGCCATTCGCAAAACATAGTCGACCTCTGACTGTAATATTTCTGGGCCTTCCATATTTGCTTCTGTATCTTTTCCTATATTTATATCGGCCCTATTATCATCAGATAAGGTTTTAATATAGGTTTCCCACATTTTTACCCTGTCTGCCGGATCTAATACTAATTTATTATCTGCGGTGGAAAGTATGCAGGGTATCTTACGTTTTACATTACCAGTTACTTCCTTCAATCTTTTATGTAAATTAAATTCATCATGTTTGGTTTGTAATTCTTCTATTTCTTTACATCTGTCCTGTATCCAGTTCTCCTTAGCTTCCTTAATTTTCCTTCGTAATTTTAGCTTTATCTCTTGGTATCTCATTTCGTCCGTATTTTTAAGCCGTCTCCGCTCTTCTAATAAATCTATTATTTCCTTTGTCATCCATTCTTTTTTCGCTTCTTTTCTATTTTACCCCAGTTTTCCTCTGCCGTGTCTTCATTCATGTTTATTTTCTTTAGCTCCTTATTTAATTTACACTGTAATTTTTCTTTCACTTCAGAGTTTTTGATGTCATTTATATTGATGTTGGTAGTATGGGTAGATTTTCGTAGCGCTCTTAGTTTTATTCTTATATTTGCTATTAAGAGATTATGGTCGGAGTCAGCATCAGCTCCAGGGTAGGTCTTTGCACTTTTAACGCTATTTCTAAAACGTTTATTAATTAGAATAAAATCTATTTGATTTCTCGCTATCCTTTCGTTATTATCTTGAGGCGATCTCCATGTATAGAGCCTTCTTGGTGGTAACTGGAACCAGGTATTTGTGACGATCATGTTTTCCTCTTCACAAAATTGAATTAGCCTTTCACCTCGTTCGTTTCTCTGACCCAGTCCATATTCTCCTACTATATCGTTTATTCTACCTTTACCTATCTTGGCGTTATAATCGCCCATAATAACATTAACTTCGTGTTTCTTGAGACATCGTGTCAAGTCTTTTATCTGTGTATAAAATTCTTCAACTTCCTCATCATTTGCATCCGCTGTAGGCGCGTATACTTGTATAAGATTTATATTTATTGGTTCGCCTCTCATTTGTATCATTATCACACGATCAGAGTAAGGAACAAAATTTATGACTGCATCACTGATTTTCTATCAATTAATATAGCTACTCTTTTTTGAT
The DNA here is from genome assembly GCA_036346155.1 of Sinelater perroti. Lineage (NCBI taxonomy): Eukaryota > Metazoa > Arthropoda > Insecta > Coleoptera > Elateridae > Sinelater > Sinelater perroti. The sequence continues at coordinate 18,377,691 of JARFIY010000046.1, forward strand.
GAACATTATCATTTCTGCCAGAGTAATATATAACGGTGTCGTTTGATTGTAACTTTCCGCTTCCTGTCCATCTAGCTTCGCTAACGCCTAGTATATCAATTTTATTTCTCTTCATTTCGTTACTTATATTCCTTAATTTCCCTGCCTCGTACATAGTCCGGACATTCCATGTCCCTATTCTTTGAATTGTCACTTTTTGGGTCCGCCCGGGGACTCTTCGCACCCCTGTCCCATTCAAGGGACGCCGGGCACTCGGGGCCATTACTTCATGCTGATTCTCCATGGTGGTTTTTCTTGGGAATCCCTAGGGATCTATGCCATTGACCATATCTAGTTCATCTGCCTTCAAGGCCAATTTCTCGACCTCAGGACAAAAGGGTGTCCTACTCCCATGGTTCTTCCACCCGAAGCTGTTGACCAGTAAGGAGGGAACTACTTATACCGGCAGTCATTCGGTTGTTGCTGGTTTTGGTCCACCCCGGGTATTTTATTTCCCCGGTACCCGTCATAGCTAACGGGCATCCCCCTATCCGCCACCTGGGGAGGCGCCCGATGGGGGACCAGCAACCCCACCTTGGTCAGTTAACACCACTCCTTAACCAGCCTACAATTTACACGTGTTAATGGTCGCTGTGATTGGATGTCTCCAATTATAAACACATCAAAAATATTTTTCGGGTACTAAATACTTTATAACGAAGAAATTCTGTTCTATATTTTAAACTAAAACAAGAATAGACTAAAATAGGTTGTAAACATGTGTTTCACTTCAATTCCATGATCGATTAGTTTGGAACTTGAAACAACATAGGAGTTATCTGGATACCTACATAACAATCGTTTACCTTTATATTGTCTTTAAAAAGTACCAACTTTATTTATGGCTTCGACTGGCTTATGACTGAAACAGTATGCCTCGTTACACCTACCACAGAGCAGATACCGCAGTAAAACATTGTAATCTCCAAGTTATCAGAACAATAGTTACGTAAAATTGCCAGTTAATTTGCAGAAATTGACTACTGAGCCAATCTCCTCTATTTCTGTGCTCATCAATTTATATATTATATATTTTTCTTATGGTATAGATTGTACATAATTCTAGAAAATCGATAAAGAAACTAATTAAAAAACATATATATTATGTAGGGATGTAAACTAAAATCAAAGCATCATGTTTATTATTTAATAAAAGCACTAATTTCAGGTGCTTCGAACAACGTACGTTTCAACTAAATTATCTCAAGCAACTTGAGTACAAAAATGTGTTAATCAATTTTTTCATGCAACTACTGCTGGTAGTGCAATTGCGTTAGTTCATTAAATATACATAACCTAAACAACTTTTGCAATAAAAGCTATAATTGGAAAAGTTGAAGTTTTATATCACATAAAAGATGTAATTAAAATATTTTACGTGGCATAATATTGAACTAGAAAAGAAGGTTAAATATAAAATCAAATATTTATTAACTAATTCGTAACTAGCAAATATTGCATGAAAAAAAGTTAAAACAAAAACAATATCTCTTAAAAGCCCCAAAAGGTAGGTACATTTCGTAATGTAGTGACTTCATTTAAATGTGATCATAATACGATGCTAGTTAAGGGTAAGAATCAAAGGTATTTATAGTCATATCACCATACTCTCTCATCCTATTTGCCTCCAGTTCGAAGCTATAATTAGATATATACCTAAATAATAGACCCGACGCTTTAGGGCATAAGGGAGAAAAAAAAGAAGAAGTCCTAAATAATAAACTGTCAAATTTTGATCTAAATCTGACGAGAACTACAAAAATTACAGAAAGATTAAAAAAACATTTAAAGGTCGTTTCTCCCCATTAGCAAACTTAGCCGAAAAGTGGTTCAATAAGAGTGTACAAAATTTTATTAAAATTGAAAAAATTACAGTTACCACATCCATAAAATGCCGTTTTGGCATCTATTTTGGAGCTATGTTCAACATAATTTACGTGCCTTAAAAGCTCTAAAGCAATACGATACTACGAGGTGCGTTTAAGTTCTAAGGTATCCAATTTTTTTCTCAGCAGTGAGAGTAAGTAGAAAGGTGCGGTTGATGATATCACCATACAATGTACACAGATCATTGTGTATACTTAAAAATAACATGTCCATCAAAATTCATTGCCAATTGAGTGAGACATGCAGTGAGGGCGTTTGTAGATGCAAAAGTTTAAAGAAAGTTGAGAGTTATGTGACAATGCCTGAAGCAGCCTCGTCCACGAATCTGCCAGACCGAAACTATAATTGAGCGAGTGGAACATGTTCTAGAAGACCGTCAATTAGGTGTGCGTGATATCACCTCTAAACTTGGTATTTCGCAAGATCTGTGATTGCATGACTTGTGGGAAAAAAGTTTCTTCAAGGTGGGTCTAACAAGTGCTGACCAACAAGCACAAGGCTGCGCGGATGGCAATGTTTCATGTTGACACGTAATGCCAGCATAAATTTCCGACTATAAACACTCTCCATAGCCGCTTATTTTCTAATCAAACCGCTGTTTCATCAAAGATTTTTAGTGAACAAAATACACCCCTAGAGAAGTGTTCTCAGCAACCATGGAATTTTAGCAACAACGTTCTGAAAAATGTGTACGTCTAGACAAAAATATAATAACAAAATTTTCAACTTTCTTAAGTATGTACTTTTTCACAAAAAAAATTGACAACCTTAGAACTTAAACGCACCTTGTATTACAATATTGCAGTCCGTCAAAGTCAAAGATACAGCAATCCCAAACACGTTAGACCACAGAAGATAAAAAACTTAGGAAAATCATCCTACTATCGTCATGTACTTAACAATTTTACTACCTACTTTGAAAAGAAAACCAATATTCTCATTACTAACAAAAATGTATCATCTGATACTAAAAAAACTCCTTATACCCCATTCAAAACACTCAAAAATTGCAAAATGGTATGGTTTCCCAAAAAGTAAATGTTGCTTTAGGTCTTGGTTAGTCCACTTGATTCTTTTACCCATAACCTAGCAAAGCACCTTATCAAAATTTTTCAACTCCTTACAGAGTAAACCTCATCCTATGTCCAGAACTTCTACTATTTCCTGAAAATACTCTAAACTTTTACTATACATAAAAATAATATTATGATCAGCTTTGACGTCGTTTCCTTGTTTAGCAATACCCCACAATTCCTGAGACCCTACAGTTATTGAAACCAACCTATAATATAAAAAAGTACAGCCTCCTTATTTATTCAATGTCTTTTCAGTACCTGCCTATATATATTTACCTTTTAAAATAAATTTTAACGCTTAACGAGCGGTACTCCTACGGGGTTTCCCTTTCACTTGTCAGAGAAAACCTTTTTATGGCCGATTTTAAAACAAAATACACTTCCCGAGTTTCTTTCTCACCTAGTCCAAATTCACAGCAATACCAAAATTCACCATAGAAACTGAACAAGACTTTTTCCGAGGCACTCCTATAACAAAAAATTCTTTAAACTATATTATATACTTTTATAATTTACCTATACTAAACGTTACCTAAATGTCAAATTCCATCATCATCCTGCAAAAAAACCCACTTGGTTACAAAATCCTTTATCATCAGATCTTGATATTAAAAATTAAAAAATAGAACTTATAACTATTATTAGCATTCTACTAAAAAAGGGGTACGATACTACCCAAAAGTCTATTAACCGTATGATAATTTTATCTAAAACAAGTATGCTTTGCTTGAGACCCCTATGAGACTGAGTTATATTTTTAAATAGGAAGTACTGTAATTTGGTGTATGTACAACGTCGACAGAGCTGGACAAGAAATACCAAAAGTTGCCAATATCGGCGTTTTTCGACTTTAATAATTTTCCTGCTTTATTATGCTTTATCTTTCGTTTTTGCCGCTGTTTTTATTATATTCGTTATAAAAACATGCCACTTTGTCGAGGAAGCCGTAAATATGACATAACGAGAGCAGGAGGCCATATGGAGAGGCAAGCAAAGCGAGTTCACCATCGTATAACTCGCCAAGCAGTTCAGCATTACAAAGCAAGTCGTATCGCAGATAATGCGCTACTGGATTATTAACGGAGGAGTTAACAAGAAATGTATTTCTAGTGGACCAAAGATCATCACTCGGCTGACCGATAGGAACATCCTAGCTACCACAAGAGACAACCCGCGCTTTACCACCACTGATATTTCTCACATGTTAGGAGCTCTTTTCAGCCGTCTTCCGTCCGCCCGCACTATCCGACATCGCCTCCAGTCTGCTGAATTGAATGTCCCCCTGCAAGAAATTATTGGTGTCTGCAAAGAATCGAGAGGCCAGGGTCTCTTGGGCACGCGCGCATTTGAACTAGACTCGCACGGATTGGGATAATATCATTTGGAGCGATAAACCTAAGTACTATATGTTCTGAAAATGATAGAGTCAAGATCGTTAGACATCCCGTGAGTTCCAAATTTGATCCTAAGTACATGCTGCCCACCCACAAGCACGGCGGAGGGTCGGTGTTTGTCTAGGAATATTTCTATTCTACTGGAATGGGCCCCTATTATCTGAATTCAAGGCATAATAAATAGATTCTTCTACAAGGATATCCTCAACGACCACATGATTCTATGGGCATGCCAGAAACATGGAAAAGGAGTAACTTACCAGCAAGATAATGACCCCAAACACAAGAATAAGATGGTCATGGATTGATTCAAGAAACCCGGATCGACTTGCTCGACTGACCCAGCCAGAGCTTAGACCTCAACATCATCCAACACCTTTGGGATGAGCTGGAGCATTTTTTGGTGGGGCAGAAGGCCAGTAACGCGGAGGAGAAGTTTGCTGACTTGAAGACTGGGACATGACGAAGTATTAAGTTCCTTTGTTGTTGTTACATAGAAATCTTAGAGTATCTTTTATAATCATATTTAATGGACCCAAAGAAACCGGTTGGGTTTAATTCAGTGTTTTGAAGCTATTTTTTATTTTCAATTATAACCTCATATTGACAAAATGTGATAGTGAAAACATTAACTATCTCAATCAGAAAGTTGTTCTGTGGCCATTCTCTACCCACAGAAAACACAAAAATGCCTGATCAATAGATTTTTGGCCAGTAGAGTATTTCAAATCCTTATACCATGTAATTAGAAATATTAATAAAAATACCAACACTCAATCCCAAAACCTTCTCGATCAACAAAAAGCGTTCTTACCTCGCATCATATAAACTAGCGATAAAACATTAATAAGGCAAAACATGCAGGTGGCCTTTACGACCAATACTAAAGTTGATGACTGTATTCGTTCAGCCAAGCATCACTGCTCTAATAAATTTCAGAAGAAATATAATATATCTAGTGGAAACTGACAAAAACTTATAAATCAAACAAACAGCCAAATATAAAATAGAATATATGAACACTCACTCGATGTATAGAAAAACATTAAATGTTAGACACTTGCAAAACACTATACAAAAACAGGTCACAAAATTAATTTATTCCTCGCTTTGTCAAGTAGGCAGATTGAGGTGCCAAAAAAGCGTTAAAATTATTTTTGATAAACAATTTGAAAAAACTGGTTCCGCCAGTCGTTTAGAAAGTGTTTCTGAGTTTGTGTTCCTCAATTTATTGTGGAATTATGAGTAACTAATTCGTAAAGAGCGAAGTAAAGTAAAGTACTAACATAAGGGGACAGGTAAGAGTTTCAATTGTGTTACAGTAGCACTCCAAATATTAAAAAATTAATTTAACAAATAGAAAGCTTGATAACCTGACTAACCTTTTACGCATATTGATGGAGACAAAATGTGATTACTGATTAGCCACTTAAAATAAAACAAAATACAGAGCTGACCTTATGAGAAGTGTAAATTTGAAATTTAAATTTGTTTTTCAAATCTGAAACGTAAGAATCGTTTTGATAAGATGAAAGATTTTAATCAAGAAATCAGGAAGAGATTCAAAAACATGAAAGAGAGATAAAAAGGAAACAAGAGTCAACAGAACAGATAAAAGCTAGACAATATAAAGAAGTAATTAAAAAAAGTAAACAAGAAAACGAGAATTTAAAAGAAGAAATACGTTCACAAAATAAAAAAAATGAAATACTAGAAACAAAACCACGAAGAAAAATTTAATAATTTTTGAAATGAAGGAAATCGAAAATGAAAATTTAGAAGCATAATAAACGAGAATAAAAGTAATAAATGAAACAGAAGTACAAACAGAGACAAAACAAGAAATAGCATATATAAGGAGAGTAGGAAATAAAATTGAAAATCTGGTGTGAACATCACACGATTTTCCTTATCCTATTATTATATATTATACCGGGTCCATCGTCTCGGCCCTGCGCTGCTCTCGTCCCGGAACTTGTTATTTTAAAAAAAGACGAGGCGCGAGTCCAACACTCAAAAGCTGATTAAAATAAACAGTACAAGACAATAATTGACTCGTACTTAAAATTTTGCTACGTCACCGAAGGTAACCGTGCGAACTCGGTCGCACGGCCTTCGCCATTATCGCCTGCGTGCTCCCCCCTAGCGGCCAAACGCTCCCCCCCCCCGTCCTCCCGCAGTCGGTTTAATTAATTAATTTTTAATCGGCTATAACTTATTTATTTGACCTCGGATCAAAAAATTTTATTGTAATTTTTTGTTCGTTTCGGTCTGATCTATCCGGTAATATAAATTTCCCGAAACATTTTCTGAACACCCGGTATATTCTGTACTTAAATTTTTTTCGAGTTCCTATTTTACTAACTTTTATTTTAAATTCATGTTTACCTCATGATAACAAATCATTTTTATTCTCATAAATTTTTTGTTTCTTCAACCGTTTAGATTCGCGACCACTTTGCGACCTTGCGACCAAACGGCTCGGCCGATTTTTACCAAAAGCTTCGCACTGCGCCCCCTACCTACAAGATTACATTACTTTCCTTATTATAGGATAAGGACAGTAATAAAAGTAATAAGTGAAACAGAAGTACAAACAGAGACGAAACATAAATAGCGTATGTAAGGAGAGTAGGAAATAAAATAGAAAATAAAAATAGACCTTTACTAATAGAGTTGGCAAGTGGAAATAAAAAACGGAAATTTCAAAAGCAACAAAAAAATACGCAATGGAGAGTCAGTGGAAACTACCTGAAGGACGTCCATATACAAAAAAACAACGGATAAAGCATATAAAAACAGCAAAAGAAAAAGGAATTTTGGCTACAGTAAAACATAATAAACTTATCATAAGCGGAACACTATACAATAAAGAGTCATAAAATGGGAAAGTGTATAAACGACAATATATAAAGAAGGCAAAAGCAAATATCAAGTTGAAGAGGAATAACAAGAACTATGAGCGAAAGAACCCTAAAATAAGAAGATAAATGGAGGAAATACGTAGCTAAAATAACAAAAAATATACACACAAAAACACTAGAAAAAAGAAAATCAGGATTTAAGAAACAAAATGGCAATGGAAAATAACATAAATTAAAATAAAGAATAGATAAAAGAAAACAAAAGGAAAACATCAAGTATAGATAATAAAACAAAATAAAAGAAGAAACTAAATCTAATAAAAAATATTTTCTTCTTCTTCTTCTTAAATATAATATAGGAACTTAGAATATTAACATACTGAATGGAAAAGAAATAGAAATAAATGAAAATATGAAAGAACTAAACGTAAAGCTACTACATATATGTGAAACCAAAGAACAAAGAGAAAACAGACTTGATGTAGCAAATGAATACATAATATACTACTCATGGGTAAAAAAGGACAAATAGCAAAGGATGGAGTTGGAATAATAATTAATAAAGAAATTCAAAAAGTAGTCGTTTATTATGAAGCAAAAACCCCAAGAATAATAACAATAAGTATACTACTGCGGGACACTACCAATTTTATACAAATATATACACCAGTGAAAGGCAAAGATAAAGTTATAATAAGCGAAAAATAGATAAAAATCCTTTCTCTGTACCTGCACCAGGAAAATGAGATGCCAGCTGCTAGCAGGTACTTGTCTTTAAACCTATAATTAAGCAGTTCTGAATTTTCTTTGGTCAGTTGTAAGTCTTGAACCAAATCGTTTAGTTCAGACTATGAAAAAATCTCTGGTGCACAGCTAACTTCAGATTCATACCCCTCGATGTATCTTCATTTGAATCACTTGTGGTAAGTTTTCTAGTGGAATTGGCACTGGTATGTCTGGACCATGAGGAACTGGGCGTAATAAACAAATAAAAAATGTAACAAAATAAAAAGTTAGGCTCATTTATAGCAATTTTCATTAGAAAACTTAAGGAGTCAATGAACTCACTTCGCCTCGCATCTGACTCCTCAATTGTTTTGCTATAAGAATGCATAATATAAGCCAAAAAGGTAAATTTTAGGGAACCTTTCGCTTCGTTCTGTTTTTAAAATATTTAATTTTTTTTTTCGTTTCTATTGCTGCGCTTGTCATAAAACAACCGTATTGATGTCTTAATCACCTATGCCTGTAGTTGATAGCCGTAAAATTAAGTCAAATTTAACGTTTTCAAAAAGCACCAACAGCATGTCAAAATCTTTTTATTAAAGATCTGCTGCAGCCGTAACGCAATTTTAAGATTTTGTCTTGCAAAATAAGCCGAAATATATGTATAAATTGCCTAAAAATTATTAAATGACCCACGCTCTCATTTTTGTCGCAAATCTTTACTCATGCACTCGGTGCAAACTTTAAGAAACGTTAAGTGTCAATTTGAAATGTCTGGTTATAGTTTTTTGCAAACTACCATCACAGTTAAGCTTTTCGCCATTTTACGACTCCAACTTGAAATTGGGCTGTTAATAGGTTTTAGTACCCTCGTTGTTTTAATTCTTCCACATATGTTGGTTCAATATCTAATAACTTTTACAACAATAAATTATTTACTCATTTTACTTTTTATTTGTTGCTATTCTTAAAGATATATTGCTTTGTTAATTACGCTCGATAAATCTCAATTCAACTTAAATCTAATTTGAATTCGTTACCTTTCAACGAACTTAAAAAGTTCGTTACTGAATTCTATATGTCTGTCTGTCGGTCGGTCTGTCAGTCGGTCTGTCGGTCCGTCACAAAATTTGAGATTTTTTAAAATTTGAAAATGGATTCTTATAGGAAATTTTACGCTGAATTCGAAAATGAAGTCGAAAAAATTCTATGTCGAATAATTTTCGAGATATACGATTTCGAATTTTTAAGTTCGTTCTGGGATTGCTTACAGAGCAATCTCTTCTCCAGCCCCATGTTTTAATATGAATTACTAAATGGGATTAAAGATTACCTTTAAGTCAAATTAAAATAATTAATATACATCTTTAGTTGTCAATCAACTAACTTGCACCAATCGACATATTTTATTATATTCCAAATGGCTGATGAAGCTTTAAAATTGAAAGTAATAATTTAAACCTTAAAAACCTCAGTAAATTTTAAGGTGATTAAAAGAATTTAATAATTAAAATTTGGTAACCTTTAATATATATGTTTTAGTATTCTAAATTGATATTATAAACGAAACAATTTAAAAAATGTATTATTCAGTAGAGACAATAAAATAAATTCAATGTCACCTAAAGATGCACATACAAAATTAGAACTTGAATTAGGAGAATAAATTTATTCCATAATGCAGTTTGGTGCGAGTGATAAACAAATATCACAAAAGTGTCAATATTGCAGCAAACTATTAAAGCTTGAGTCATCAGCTGCTGACACATAAGGGGAGCTCACCCTAACAACTCCTTAATTACATCTTTTGCACAAAATTTCTAAGAGCAGTTATTTCCAGGGTGTTCACATTATTATCCTCTATAAACCACATTTTTTGAGAATTGTGTATTGCAATTCATCAATACAACAATTAGAGATGTACGTAGATTCTAAATGTATTCTACTTATTAAACGTTATTTAAACGACACTAGATGTTACACAAAATGGAAATATTTAAAAGCTTAAATAATAAGATTTACAGCAAAAAACCTTTTACTTTAAAATATTTAAATACTATCTTGTAATTTTTGACACCAATTTTTAAAATTATTTATTTAATTGAATATAATAACAGCATTATTTTGTAATTGTACCATATATTTTTTTTTGTAAAATCATAGTTACTTAATTTTTGTTGGAATATCAAGTATTCATTGAAGCATAATGTAAATAATGGATGCGGTAGAAGAATAAGATATTATTCAGTTAACAATTAAAAATACCAAAAATTATTTAAAACAAAATTTTTAGTATGCCAAAATTAAAGTAACATGTTGGCATTTTGCATAGTCAAAAATATTGTTTTGAAGATAACGCGAAATGGATGGTGTGTCTCACAAATTTTGCAGTCGTTCCCTGGAGTTTTGCATTATTCTTTTCAGCAGGTCGTTTTTAATAGGATTAATTTGTTTAAGAACTGAATTATTCAATTCCTCTAGTGTGCGAGGTGTTTACTAATGTACACTTCCCCTTTAAATACCGCCAAATAAATCGACTCGGGGAAGCAAGACGGCCATGCAACATCTTCCGTATTGTTAAAATCACATATGCCGCATATCGATTCTCTGCCGACGAAGTTCAGGTCACAGTCGTTGAACATTGTGACATATCGCTTAGAATTTACTGTAATTGTGTAAATGCCATTAGAAAAAAAATAAAATACGGCAACACATTTTTCACTCACTTTATACCAAACGGTCATGTTAGGACTATAAATTGGACGTTCGTGGATTTTTCGTGGGTTCTCAACAGCCCAATATCGATAAATTTCCCTGTTAACCGTGCGTTTATGTAAAAATAAGCTTTATTACTGATCATAATTAAAGGATCTTTTTCTTAAAGTGCCTTATTCATTATTGAATTTTGGCAACAATCGAGGCAAAATTTTTCTTTAGTGACTCTTATCAACACATGTGTACTCATATGGGTCCAATCTCTAATGCTCTTAAGCCAGGAGCATCTCTTGCGATCTCGCCCTCTTCTGCCTTCAACTTTGCCTTCCATAATGAGCTGCAATGTATTGTATTTGTCATTCCGATATAAATGTCCAAGATAAGCTGTTTTTGTTTTTTTAATAGTTAATAGGGGTTCCTTTCTTCTGTTCATTCGTCTCAGGACCTCTTCGTTTCTGATATGCTTCGTCCAAGATATACGTAGCATTTTCTAAACACCCAGTACTCAAAATCTTGTATTCTCTTTTCTGTATTAGCCTTGAGGGTCAGTACCATATAATAGTATTGAGTATATGTAGCACTGCACAAATTTGTATCTGGTTGTAAGATGAAGACTGCGGTTGGTGAGTAGTTTCTTGAGTTTTTGGATTGCTGATCTTGCTGTTTCTATTCTTATTTTTATTTCCGTTTCTGGGTCTCCATTTTCTGTCAGCCAGCTTCCCAGGTATTTGAATTTTTGTACTTTTTCTATTTGTCGATTATATATTATAAGTTGTGTTTGTGCTATTGGTGTTTTGCTGAAAATCATGTATTTTGTCTTTTTAGTATTTTTCTATAACCCTATTGCGTCTCCTTCACGGCTTACTGCATCCATCAGCCGTTGTAGTCCTTCTAGGCTATCCGAGATTATTGCGGTGTCGTCAGCATACCTTATATTATTAAAAAGTTTACCGTTTATTTTTATTCCGTCTTTGGAGTTTTCTAGGGCTTTGGAGAAAACTGTCTCTGAATAAATATTAAATAATAGTGGTGAGAGGATGCAACCTTGGCTCACTCCTCTTTTAATTGAGGTGACTTCCGTATTCTCATTATCTATTCTCACTGTGGCGTTTTGGTTCCAGTATAGGTTTCTAATAGCTATTATGTCTTCTTGATCAAGTCCTTTCTCAGTCAATATTCCCAATAGTTCATTGTGCTTTACATGGTCGAAGGCTTTTTCATAGTCGATGAGGCACACGCAGATATCTTTTTGTTGGTCACGGCATTTTTGTAGCAGAACTGACAGGCTAAATAGCGCTTCTCTGGTACCAAACCCTTTTCTAAATCCAAATTGGGAGTCGCTCAGATCTATTTCACATTTCTGATATATCCTGCTGTGTAAAATTTTTAGAAATAACTTGAGAACGTGACTCATCAGGCTTATGAGTCGAAAATCATCGCATTTATTTGCGTTGGTTATTTTGGGTATAGTGATAAACTCCGATGTCATCCAATCAGAAGGCATTTTCCCAGTTTAATAGATTGCATTAAAAAGATTAGTAAGTAATGTTATGTTTTCTTCATTTAGAAGTTTCAAAAATTTGTTATTATAACGAATTAAAGATATTCTTCAATATTTCAAACATTCTTTCAGGAAACGTTAGTTTCCGGTGGTAAGCTTGTGATTAAAATTGTTAAACTCATGTTAAACTCATTTACTTATATTGACAAAACTTCAATTCTTGGTGTAAAATGCAATGAACAGCAGACGGATCTCAGATTTGAACTGCTGCAGCTTAGCGGCAAGCAGAACGCTGTGGACTTGTAATCACTGCCTTTTTCACTCTCCCTACATTTTCTGGGGTGCGCTGATTCCGAAGGAGGGCAGAAGATTTTTGTTTTATTACGGAACCAATTGTACGGTATGTATGAACCCATTTTAATATCAAGAGAGATCTTGGAAACACTTCCATGGAGATCTATGTTGAAGTTTCAACGAAAAAGCCTTTAAACCTGCATTACGAATCGTTATTTCTAAACAGTTGCTCAACTGCGATGTTCTAAGCCTTAGCACTCCATTGCAACTAAGATGAAATCCCGTTATGAAGGTAATATGTATAACTAGAGATCTCAGAGCCCTACTATCCATTCCAAAAACACCTGATTTCTTTACCGCACCTCGTAGAACACATTTTAAATTTTACATTTGAGCGCGTATTTTAAATTCAGTACACTGTAGGTCATTTGAATCAGTGATCAAGCATTGGTATTGCAATCTACATTATGTATTTATTAGATTTTATGCATTTGAGTCAATTTTTAATGATATACTTATAAAACAGGCTTTATATAACATTTAAGACAGTCAGTGTTATTCCAAACGTCATAAGCGCCAACCAGGACCATTTTTCCTTAAGTCAACTACTTTATTGAGTAGCTGTAGGATCAGTGAGCTATTAACCTTTAAAGAAATTCTCCAGATAATTCAATGATATTTAAAACTTCACTACAAAATACTACAACAAGGTGTCGTCTACATATTACTTATCAGTAGCACTATTTTAAGGAAGTGATATTTCCTTTACTCTTGACGGAAGTCATAATGTTTTTTTAAGAAAATAAGATAGCAACTCTCTCAAAATTATTGCCTCGTGAGCTTTTTGACAAATTCAGGAAAGATAATAAAGAAAATTGTCTACCATTGTCTAAAGACAACGATCAAAAAACTTATCTCTAAGAATTAATTGTCATTCCATCCAGGTTATTCTTCTATAATACAAGAAAACAAGAGGTATAAAATAAAAAGTATGTAGTATATGCCAATATCAATTATTTTAAACCATTATTATGATAATGTGCCAGCGTGGTCCCGTGGATGCCAGCGTGGTCCCGTGGTTGAGGGACGGGCTGCGATGCTGACGGACCCGAGTTCAATTCGCGGTGCTCTCTGATGCCTGGCGGGTGCATAAACTTAGTCACTAAAAAGAATTGAGTACCGAGTTCATTCGAACAAGGGGTAATTGGCGGTCGTCTTAGAGGCGGTGCTACATGGATCAGAGATGGTGCGAGAGCAGAGAAAAACGTATGAGCTTAACCTCATTCGCAGGCTTGACTTAAACCATTATTATGATATGTCATGCGTGTAAAATGATTGCCAACCAGGTCCGTGGTTAGGGACGGCGCGATGCTGACGGATCCCGAGCACATTTCGATAGACGGAGATAAACCACTGCTAATGCCTGTGGCATACTCAAGTTCACTAATTAAAACATTAAAAATCAACCTTTCTCGTAGTATTCAAGTATTACCAAAAATACAAGAAATAAGTGAAAAAAAAAACATAGTGGTGGTTAACTAGATACGGTGTTGCCACATCGCTAAAAACTATATATCAACAGAATTAACATAGGATTAAGAAATAAGGAATAAATCGAAAATAACGTTACTAAACAGTAATAAGAGAACGACCTCCGATGGGTTAACCGGAAATGCCTCTGTTTGCGTAGTCAGGTATGGAAAAAGATGGCGGAAGAAGGTTTCAATTGTCAAAGTAAATATAAAACAGATCCGTACTTTTAATTTTTATACTTACACGATTAAGCATGCTAGTAACAAAGGTCCTTCACGATTTTATGTACGACTAATTACTTCAATGAGTAGCATACGTATAAAAACCACTAAACAAGAAAGAATGAAATTACAAAATAGAGAAAATATTAGAAGAAATAAATGGGAAATTAGAATAGAAGATAGAAACAAACGAATAGAAACAAAATAAGACACAATACAGCTGGAATTAAACAAAGTCAAATGTGAGAACACTATATTAAAAAGAGATAACTAACAATTACAGAAAACAATGGAACACCAAGAAAAGAAAATATAGATGCTGAAAGCAGAATTAAGAAAAGAAAATAATCATACATTGGAATTTAAGAAGAAAAAGAGGAAAGAGGCCTAATACTAAAGTAAAAAGTAAAGAGTCCTAAGAGACATAACTAAGATTATCAATTGAAGACAAAATAACAGATGTTAGAAGAATCCGGAAAAAACAAGAAGAAAAAATCTGCCCTATTCTAATGAAATTAAAGAATTAGACAAAAAACTAGGAATTATAAAAGCAACCAATAAATTAAAAAAGACTAAAGTATATATTGAAAAAGATTAGACTAAAAAGTGCAAAAGAAAAGAAGAGTATTAAGAGATTATATTAAACAAATGAGGAACAATAGGCATTACGTTATATTAAGAAACAATAAATTACTAGTAGATGCAGAAGAGATCGCACTGGAACAATTAAAGATAATAGAAATAAAGGAGTAAAAAAAAGGAGAAGAAGACTCAGGATGGAACAAAGACTTAATAGAGAAAGTATAAACAACAAGTAATATTGAAAATAAGTATATAAAGATAAGACAAAACACAAAAAAGGCAAAATATTTAATCAAAAATCCTTAGAATGCCAAAAAATAGAAGAGGACTTAATAAAGAAGAAACTGCTAAATAATATGCAATGACAATGGCGAGCGAAAAGAGTCAAGAGAATAAGAAAAAGAAAAGTTACTACAAATATTATGGAAAAAGGAAAATAGCAAAAAATAGAAAGCAGAAATATAAAGAAGAAAAATAAATGGGTAATAAAAAAATTGCAATAGGAATATGAAATATAACTTGATTATCAGAGAAAAAAATTGAAATCACGGAAGAAATAGAAGAATATAAAATTTAAATATTAGGAATACTCAAAAGGAAGAAAAGGAAATGGAATAATAAAACTAAGTAGCAAATACAGTATGTATTACTCAAGAGTGCCGACGGAACAAAGATCAGCAAATATGGATTATAGTAAACGAAGAAATTAATCATAGGATTATTAAATATGAAGCAATCAGCCCTAGAATAGAAGCAATACATATACAAGGGATGAACGAATAGTAATTATACAAATCTACGCACCAATTGAAGAGGGTGAGGAGGATAAATTAATATAATTTTATAACGATTTACAAAACACAATGGACAAAGCAAAGGAAGAAACTGGAAAAATATTAATAATGGGGAATTGGGATTTCAGACTAGCAAGAAACATTAAAGGTATGGAAAATATAGGGGAATATAGAGAGAAATAAATTATTTAATAATAGGAAACACTTTCTGCGATCAAGAGTTAGAAGCTAGGATATACGTTTGTAGAAAAAAAAAAGGTAAAAGGGTAATTGATTATATAACGTATACACCGGAATTAAGGCAATTTTCAGCAAATCAAAACAGAAAAGGAGGCAAAATAAGAACAAACTACAGGCTAGTAAGAGCTATATGAAATACATGAAAGTTCAAACTAGAAAAAGAAGACGCTAAGTGTAGAAAGATAGTAATAAAAAAGCTGAAAACAAAAATGTCAGCAAGAGACTGATGAGTAATTACATAAACCAGAACTAGAAAAATATTAGTGGAAATTAGAGAAATTATTATACCGGAAATTAGTAGAAATTTGTGGAATAAGAAGAGTGAATAACAACAAGAAAAAAACAACATAGTGAAATAAACAGGTAAAAAAGGAAATACACAAAAAAATAGATATATACAGACTGGACTACACCAAAACAAAGAGAGATATATAAGAAGAAGAAAACAGATCAAAACAGATAGTAAAGCAGGCCAAACAGAAGAGCTGGGAATGAAATAAATTAATCATATAAAGTAAACAATAGAATATTCTGGACTAAAATAAAAAGATTTAGAGAAAATCAAAGAAAAAAATAATATAAATTACAGACGAGAATAAACTGATTGAAATAATCAAAAAGAAATAATCGAATGATGGAGGGAATACTTTGCGCAGAAATTCAAAGAACCAGAAAATAAGGTAGAAGAGCCTAATGAAGAAGAACAACAAGAAAATGAGATAAACCAAACCGAAATAATAACAAAAGAAGAAGTGAAAAAGTGAAAAAGATAAAAATAGCAAAAGCTTATGGAAAGGATAATTTGGAACCAGAAATAATAAAATGAATGGGACAAATGGGTATAGAATGGCCATGAAAAATTTGCAGAGGCATGGAGAAATAAGGAAATCCCAAAAGACTGGAAGAATAACCTGATAGTCTCAATCTATAAGAAAGGGAATCAAACATGTTATGATAATTATAGAACAATATATTTCTCTTCGATGTGCTTCAAAATATCAGAGTAATAGAAAAAAAATTGATAAAAGTAGTACAGAGTAAGCTAGAAGTACCGTGTTATTATCAGTGATAATATATTTATAATAATAAACTGGATAGAAAGAAAAATAGAGGAAAGAAAGAACTGTTATGAACATTTATAAATTTAAGAGCAACATTTGAGACAGTCGATGGAAGAAAAATATGGAAAGGTTCGGGGAGAGGGCTATAAATTACTGGACAGGGAGCAAGACAATTCAATATGGAGAAAGATAAAGTAAAGAGATAGTCTACTGCTGTTTATAGTAGTTATAGACAGGATAATAAAAACATAAAAGAGAAAAAATGGAATAGGCACATTAATTTATAATAGAAACGTAGATCTAGCGAAAACATAAGAAAATGCAAAGTCTGATAAATTTATGGGTAAAAGAAATTAAGCAAATAAAAATAAAGGTGAATATTAATAAAACTAAAACACTGATAAATGAAAAAGAAATTAAATGCCAAAACAGATAACTAAAATGCAATGGAATGAAATTGGAAAGAGTTATAACACACAAATAGTTGGTAACAGTCATGTAAAGATAAAAGTAGAAAAAATTATTACTAGGTAAGTGTAAGACGGTGGAAAATGCCCTTCTACAGTGGTTTAAGCAGACGAGTCTGCTTGATGCATTAATCATTCTTTTATTTTGGACAAAGTAATACTACTGTGTACAAATATAACCCGGAATTTTGTTATAATTTTTTAAATCCTTATTTATTCTTAAAAATCTATTTCATCGCCTTCGAAGTAATCCCCTTCGGCTGCAATTCACTTATGCCAGCGAATTTTCCACTCATCAAAACACTTTGAAAAGTCCTGTTTCGGTATGGCCTTCAGCACCTTCTTCGATTCGGCATGAATCTCTTCTATCGTGTCAAAACGGTGTCCCGGGAGCGGTCTTTTCATTTTGCTGAATAGCCAGAAGTCACATTGAGCTAAATCAGGCGAATACAGCGGTTGCGGAACGATATGGGTGGAATTTTTAGCGAAATGGTCACCAATAAATTGAGGGTTTTGGAACCAAACGAGATTTGACTTTTTTGAGGCACAAAACTTCCTTCAAATTGGTGTTGACTGATCCATTTGAAATTCCAACGATGTCAGCAAGCTTTCTAGTTGTCAATCGACGATTTTGGAGCACCAATTCCTTAATTTTCGCGACGTGCTGTTCGTCAGTTGATGTTCTTGGACGTCTTTGATGTGGTTCGTCTTCAACGCCTTCACGACCCTTTTTGAACTTTTTATGCCATTCGTATACTTGTGTTTTAGACATAGCCTGTTCACCGAAGGCTTTTTGTAATATTCTGAGCGTTTCCGCAGCAGAAATATTATTTCTAACACAAAATTTAATCGAACTTCTTTGTTGAATATTTTCTGACATGGTAAAAATCGAAAAAGTTAATTTTGGTTGTTTACGAAAACGAGCGTCACTCTTCAACTAATTAAGATATTAACCTAAAATTTAACACAGATGTCAGTAGCAGTCCTACCAACTTAAAACTAAAAAGGTTTGTGCCCAACGAAATGCCCGCGCAGTTTAAATTAAAAATTCCGGGTTATATTTGTACACAGTAGTATGTAAATGCTTTATTATACTCTGTTGGCCTATATTATAGTCATTGTCTTTCCTTTTAAACTGGAAAAAGTTGAATTTCATTCACCTTCTTAAAAAAAGGAGTCGTTAGGTACTGAACCGCAGGGTATATAAACCAAAGTTAGTTGGCACGATCCCATTCCAATGAGGCAAGTAAAATTGACTAAAATGAAATTTTAAATCCCTCCTCATACACCATGTTTGCCCGATATTATTTGTTCGGTCTTTCATCTTTCAAATAAATACAAAACGTCTGTGGCTGATGCTACTTGAGATTGTAAGCGGATATTTTAAAAAGCTCATAGGATAACACTTTTAGGGGAGAATCCAAAGACTGGAGAAATGCATTAAGCTTACTAGCATATAAAACTTAAATCAAATTTTACTACTTTCATTAACATTTTAGAAAATTTTACTCCAACCTTACATACTGCCTAATAAGATTTTAAAAAATGTGTTTAGCTTAATATTGATTCAGTTTAATTATTAATAAACAGACAACATGAAGAAGTTTAAATTAACTTAATCAAAGTAAACTTTTTTTAATTATTTATAATAACAAGATTACAAAATCCAATAGATTATAATATACAAATTTAAAGCGACTCCTGCACGTATATAAGAATATCGAAAGTATATTGGAGATATTGTCGAATCGATTTCTGGCGCACTCATTTTTTTATTCTAACCGATAACGACGTCTAGCTAGATTTGTTCCGAGCTATGCAACAGAGGAAGCTGCATCTCTCTATCTCTCACCGTTTGCGAAGTTTGGAAAAATTTCAATTTTCAGGCGCTATTTTGACCATGAAGGCGTAGCGATAGCGGGTCGATGCATCAGATGTCCCTAGCCCAATCTCATCAAAAAAATTGTTCAAAACAGTCTGGAGATATTTCTATAACTTATTTCCAAATATAACATTTGTTTCTGAAACCAAAAATTTTTGTTTTATTATTATTATTTATTATCATTTCGAGTTTAACAAAATAGAAATTACAATTAAAATAATTAATTATTACTAAATTAGTATCACTTGCAGTTACAAACAACAACAAACCGATCTAAATTTTCATCAGACATTATCCAGTTCCGCGCCTATAACGTTTTACTAGTTCTTGGTGGCCCGCATTCTTAAGCTATTTATGTGCTGTTCTCGGATATCTCATATTTCGCCCCAGCTTTGTGAGGCCCTTTCGCTGCTTACAAAATACGCCCAAGAATTCGGCAATATACATAAAAGGTGAGCGCTGGAATGCCTACCTTGCTTTATTCATATTAAAAAAAATGTGTTTCTAAAATTGCAGGTAGCGTTTTTACTGTGAAGAAGGCTGCAATTTGTTGGGAGAAGTCCATTTGTTTTCCATTTAAATGTTGAAGGCAAACGAAAAAGAAATGCAATAATCTGACTGGAACGTCTGTAACATATTTCTGTCTACAGAGAAAATAAGACATCACGACATGACATCAGCAAAAATTGAGATACGAGGGTTGTAGAAATATGAATGCGATCTTTTGAATCACGCAATTTCTTTCGTTTGAAAGTGTCTTGTAAATAACTCCGTTTTGCAAAATAAAACTTTTACAATAAAAAAGCAAGAAATAAATTTATTTTAATATCAAAATCTCTTACAGAAGTGAATTGGTTTGTACTGATGCTAGATTGGATGGAAATTTGATACCGTTAAGTTAATATAATATTTTCCATAGTTTTTTTTCAGTATGTAAATATGCGTTAATCTGCTGAAGAACGGCTTACTTATGAGTGTCTAAAAGTGTGTATAAGGTGATCCAAATTAAAATCTAGGATTTGAACTGCGAACCGTTTGCGTTCTATGAACTTTGAAAGTTTGTGTTTGTACAATTGGTATCTAAACGCATTTGAAAGTCATCATAGCGTTGTATATTGTGCAGTAACTCATACTGAGCGACAAAGCTCATTTTTACTTTCCTTAATCTATAATAAGGAAAGTAATGTAATCGGCGAAAATTTGACCTACCCAGTTTTTCACATTTCTGGACGAATTATAGCCTCAGGACAACAAAAAAGTTGGTTTGAGCCATTGGTTCGTGTGTGTGTGTGTCTGTCGGTCTGTCAGTAAACAGGGTATCTCGAGAACCGTAAGAGCTAGAGAAGCTTTGGTATGCAAGTTACTTGTAGGTAGGGGACGCAGTGCGAAGCTTTTGGTAAAAATCGGCCGAGCCGTTTGGTCGCAAGGTCGCCAGGTCGCAAAGCGATCGCGAATCTAAACGGTTGAAGATACAAAAAATTTATGAGAATAAAAATGATTTGTTATCATGAGATAAACATGAATTTGAAAATTGAAGCTCAGGATTTTTAATATACCGGGTGTTCATAAAATGTTTCGGAAAATTTATATTACTAGATCAAACCGAGACGAACAAAAAATTACAATGAAATTTTTTGATCCGAGGTCAAATAAATTAGTTATAGCCGATTAAAAATTAATTAAACGGATCAATCACAGCGCGCTCGGAGAGCTACCGGGCCGACTGCGTGATGACGGGGGGTTTGGCCGCTAGGAGGGAGCACGCAGGCGATAATGGCGAAGGTTGTGCGGCCGAGCTCGCACGGTTACCTTCGGTGACGTAGCAAAATTTTAAGTACGAGTCAATTTTGTCTTGTACTGTTTATTTTAATCAGCTGAGTGTTGGACTGCGCCTCGTCCTTTTAAATTAACAAATTTTAGACGAGAGCAGCGCAGGGCCGACACGATGGACTCGCGCCTCGTCCTTTTTTAAAATAACAAGTTCCGGGACGAGGGCCGAGACGATGGACCCGGTATAATATATAATAATAGGATAAGGAAAGTCGTGTGATGTTCACACCAGATTTTTCTGTAAATGCCTTTGTAAATTGTCAAAATGTCGCATGTGGGTTAGTGGAAATTTACGTGATATTCAAGAAAAACCAATGATCCACATCATGCACTGTATGGTGTACATTGCGGGCTGGAGCAATCATTGGCTCGTACTTTTTTGAGGAGGAAGCTAGGCAACACTGTTATTACAATGGTGTACGCTATGGGAAGATGCTAAACAACTTTTTTTTATGAAACCAACGATTTGAACTTGAACAACATGTAGTTTCACGAAAATAAAGCCACAAGTTACGCAGCACATAAAACACAATAACACAAATTCGAATCTAGCCCCCTCCCCCCCAGGGCTATTTTAAAAAAGTATTTATATCGACAAACTTGATACGATTCTAGGGTTAAAAGAAAACATCAGCCGGGTTTTGCTGATATACAGCATTTATAGAAAATACATTATGTAAAATTTCACTAAAGAATAGTTACGTGTAAGCGGAGTCGTGGAGGACATTTGACCAACACCATATTTCATACGTAATTGCTAAGTCT
This sequence comes from Sinelater perroti, assembly GCA_036346155.1. Lineage (NCBI taxonomy): Eukaryota > Metazoa > Arthropoda > Insecta > Coleoptera > Elateridae > Sinelater > Sinelater perroti. Next base: position 18,399,562 of record JARFIY010000046.1, read on the forward strand.
GCATTTTATGGTAATGGCAATAAAACTTTAATTGTCCCAGTATTTTTTGTTCAGAAAAAACACCCCCAAGTTCAATTTGGATCACATTTTAGTTTTTATTAATATTTCAAATAATAGTGATTATGACACTTCCTAGATTATGACTGCTTGAACTCAGTAATGAACGACGGGAAAATAATGCGTGCCTTTCGAACCAGCTTGTATATTTATTTACTGCGTCACGAAAAATGGAAAAATTTCAGATCGTTTTAATATTTTGTGTTTTGTTCGGGAAAAAGCTTAATTTGGATCAACCTATATTTATTATGGAATATAGTATATATTTCTTCAAGTTGTTGAAAATATACTTCAGCATTTATGGTTTGACCACCTGAACCCATTTAGTAGTAAGTAAAACCTTTGTAATTCCATATTAGCATATGCACAAAAACCTTGAATTTAAAATTGATGTGTTTTCGATATAACCTCTGCTTTTAAAAGTTAGAAATATTTAAACAGGTCTATTTTTGATTGTACCAAACGAATTTTATAAAAAGTAGTCAAAGTATGGCAAAGAAACCAACTTACAGTAGATTATTAATTGACGTTGAACATGATTTTAGACAACTTTTACAAATTTTACCTAAATGCAATAGTACACAACCGTATGCGCATACTTGTTGCGGGTCACTTCTTTCCTTGCTTCAATATTCTACAAAACAGATCGTCTCCTGTATTTCTTGTTTTCCAAGCTTAAGTCATCAGTTTGAAAATGTTGAAACTAACATTGCTAGGGCCTCTTTTTCCACTTTACATTTTTAACTGTTTCAATAAGATTACCCAGTGGTACATCAGGAGTTGTAACATTAAATGAGTTTCAAGAAGTAAGACGACATAAAAGAAGGAGAAGCGGTGGTCTTTCTTCGCAGTTAAGGAAGCAACCTAACACAGGAACATCCACCTCCAACAGGTACGATGCACTAGCATCAGTCGCAAATTATGCAGGAGAGCAATCCACTAGATCGATACCCGCTGCAGAAAAGGAAAAAAAAGAAATTCAAGTTCCTGCTTTCATAATTCACTATGTAACAGCAATAAACCTCCTGCTACATTTAGTTAATAACCACATAGATAAAACAGCTTACAATTATCAATTACTGCAAGGTAACAAAGTCAAATTACAAGTAAAAAAAGTAGAAGACTATAAAGTATTAAGGGATGCTCTTGATAAAAATAAAGTAGCAAGGCACACATATAGCCTTGAAGAGGAGAAGACATATAGAGTCGTGTTAAAGAATTTGCATCATTCCACAGGAACTGCCCTAATCAAGGACGTACTATTGTTGTAAATATTATGAATGTTATCAACCGAGAAACTAAGAAGAAAAAAAATCTCTTCTTCATTGATATCAAGCGTAACGCAAATAACAAGGACATATTTAAAATTAAAAATATTGAAAATGCAATTTGCAATTTGAAGATCCCACAAGGAAAACGCAGATACCTCAGTGTAAAAATTTCCAGTGCTACGGCCACACAAGGAACAGGTGCACTAGGCCAACCCGATGCGTCAAATGTGCAGGGCTGCGCGACTATCGCAAAAAACCGTAATGATGGTAAACCTGCCAAATGCGTACTATGCGACGGTGCGCACCCAGCTAATTACAAAGTCTGTAAAGTTCATGTCGACATCCTAAACAGAAGAAACCCGGGTCTAGCTTGTAAAATACTTACCTCCGGTAATCAACCGCGGTCGGTTCAACCAACAACGCAATAGCAAATGACACAAGTACAACCTAATCAAGAACAACAAAATCAACCTCAGAACCTAACGATGACCAGTATGTAACATAAAACCCTCACTCCCCTTAATACGGATATGTTTGAAAAACGTCATGCCAATTTTCATGTTACAGCAAGCCGTCAATATAATCAAATAAATCGTCAACAACCAGGTCAGCAAACAGGAGACTTAACCTCCATCATTAAATCAATGCAACAAACTATATTGGCGCAACAACAAACAATAAATGAATTATCAACACAGATCGGGCTCCTAAGAGAAGAATTGTCAAATAATAAAAATGACTCCAATTTATAAAATCGCCTTATGGAATGCCAATGGGCTTTCAAAACACAAGCAAGAAGTAGAAATGTTTCTTAAGTTACATAATGTAGATATTTTACTCGTTTCAGAGACTCATTTCACAAGCTCAAGTTATCTCAAAATACAAAACTACAACATATATTCCACAGAACATCCAGAAGCAGAGATGCTATGGGAGATACGGTCATACTGATCAAGAATAGTATTAAACATTATGAGCTATCAAAATTCAAGCAACTAGTGTTCAAATAGAAGACTGGCACGGTCCTCTCACACTCCCAGCAGCATACTGCCCGCCAAATCGCCCTACTAACAAAGAAGGTTTTATTAACTATTTTCGCTCCCTGGGTAATAGGTTTTCTAGCAGGTGGAGACTATAATGCGAAAAATACTCTCTGGGGCTCCCGTATATCTCCACCAGGACGGGGAAGAGTACTATATAAAGTTGTCCAAGAACTACAGCTAAATTATTTATCAACATATGAACCAACGTACTGGCCCACAGATGTTAACAAAATTCCGGACTTGCTGGATTTCTTCGTGACTAAAGGTATAGTTCCTGGGTACCTGGACATCTCATCATGCTTGGAGCTTAAGTCCAATCACACTCCCGTTATAGCTACAATAAGTGCAACAATTATTGAAAAAGAAAAGCCATCAAAACTTTTTAATAACAGAACAGATTGGTACCACTTTAGATCTTTAGTGGATAATAAACTGAATATGAGAATACCGCTCAAAACCACTGATGACGTTGAGGCTGCGGTATAGAACTTTACCCAACTATTACAAGAGTCAGCTAGGGAAGCGACACCAGATATCCCAATTACAAGGAAACAGGAATGCTGTCCAATGGTCATCAAAAAGAAAATTGCTGAAAAAAGAAGGCTGAGGAGAATCTGGCAGAACACTGGTTACCCCTCTGATAAAGCACGCTATAATAAAGCATCTGCGGAACTCAAGAGTTTAATCAAAGACTTAAAGAATAAAAGCTTTCAAGTGTACTTGGAAAATTTAAGCCCGACCATTGATACAAACTACGCTTTGTGGAGAGCAACCAAAAGGATTAAATACCAGCATCAACAAATTCCCCCAATACGCAAAGAAGACAACAGTTGGGCACGCACTGATTCGGATAAGGCAGATGCTTTTGCTCACTATCTTAGTCACGTTTTTCAACCTTTGCCCTCTTCATTAACATCAGAAGAAGACGCTAAAATAAAGAATTATCTCCACACACCATATCAATTGGCCCCACTGCCAAAGCTCTTCTCAGTTAAGGAAGTTAAAGATATGGTTAAAAGTGATCTACATCCAAAAAAGGCCCCCGGCATTGATCAAATAACAGAAAAGATAATCAAGGAACTTCCTCGCAAAGGCTTTGTTATGATTACAATTTTATTCAATTCAGTCCTGCGTTTAGGGTACTTTCCGTTACTCTGGAAGGTGGCTCAAGTGATTCTTATATTAAAACCTGGGGAACCACCCAACGAGGCTGCTTCATATAGGCCAATTAGTTTACTATCCATACTTGGTAAACTATTAGAAAAATTGCTAGCCAAAAGACTTACGCCAATCATCGAAGAGATGAATTTTATTCCAGCGCATCAGTTTGGATTTAGAAGGGAGCATTCAACCATACAGCAGGTCCATCGTGTAGTCAACTAATAAATCAATCTTTTGAAGAAAAAAGTTACTGCACAGCGGTCTTCCTTGACGACAGCCGAGCATTTGATTAGGTGTGGTACGATGGCCTGCTGTATAAATTGAAAAGATCGCTACCACATTCACATTATATTATAATTCAATCATACTTAGAAGAAAGATACTTCCAGATAAAATATGATCAAACGCTCACTAGAATACATCCAATTAGATCAGGGGTACCACAGGGGAGCGTCCTCGGACCCCTTTTGTATATCCTTTTTACAGCTGACATGCCTACCAATGATCAGTCGCTCACAGCTACTTTTGCGGATGATAAAGCAATCTTGGTGAAACATAAAGACCCAGTAACAGCTGCAAGAACGCTACAAAATCACTTAAATTATATCGTAAATTAGACCAAGAAGTGGAGAGCTAAAATAAATGAGTCTAAATCATACCACATTACGTTCACAAAGTGTAGAGGCAACTCACCACAAGTTTTCATTAACAACAATCCATTACCTCAAGTAACAGAGGTCAAATGCATGCACCTTGATAAGGGGCTGACATGAAAGCCACATATTTGGAATAAAAGAAAACAACTTGGCACCAAATTTAGCAAACACTACTGGCTACTGGGCAGAAAATCCAAATTGTCTCTCAGGAATAAATTGTTAGTTTACAACGTCGCATTCAAACCAATTTTAACTTATGGTGTCCAACTATGGGGAACTGCAGCCAACACTAACATCAAAATTATCGAAAGATATCAGTCAAAAGTCCTACGTGCTATGTGCGATGCTCCGTATTTTGTGAGGAATGCTGACATAATGAGTGATGTGAAAGTGGACCCAGTTAAGGAAACTATTAGAAAGTTTAGTGCAAAATATCTGAATAAACTAGAACAACATAGCAACGTCTTAGTGATCAACCTTTTGGACAATAGTGACAACATCCAAAGACTAAACAGATTAAAGCCCCTTGACCTGCCAAATAGACTTTAGTTGTAGTTAATGTTTTTATTATTATTATAAATATAAGCAACAACTATATTTTAAGATAACACTGAGTTCAGGTCACTGAACCCTAACTCATATGCATACTACTCAACCCACAATTCACACATTAAATTTGCTTATTGTAAGTCTTTATAGATTGCAAATAGTTAATAAATTAATAAAAAAAAAATACATTACAGTTTCATTCCGTATAACGCCGCAGCAATACGCGAATTTGCATTTTTCGCATTTCATATTTTTGAATATGACACCACAATAGCATTTAGTCATATTATACTATCGTGTAAATTACATGACCACTGCACAAGTTACATTCATGTATGATATAAGTTATTATATGTAGAAACAACATTATTTATGAGACATTCTCAATAAAATAAATATAATAAATAATAAAAAAGATCACAATGTCTCAGTTGAAATTGTGCGTTTATCTAATAATAACCAATTACTATAGTCATAATTGGGATTGCTTCGTTTAAATAATTTTACGTCCATGTCGTAGAAGATTTTTTTTAAGATTGTAGAATTAAGGAACAAATAGCTATTAAAATTACAATTATAAAAATAAACGACAAAAGACAATATTAAACAAATCAAAAGCATAATTTTGCATTAGTATTAAAAAATTGGTTAAAAAAATACGCATTAGTGTAATTAATACTAAAACTATAATTTATAATCATTTTTGCTAATACCAAATGATTACCAAATGGCTTTTAAAATCGTCCATTTTTAGTGAGTTCATAAATGTTGCAATATTCAGTGAAAAAGTAAAAACATTGGTAGAAACAGAGGGTGGGAAAAATTAACGCACTAACATTGGCAATAATAAGATATTATTACATTAAAAGAAGAAAAGTAATATTGAAAAAAAATATAAATTATAAAATAATAAAGCAAAGAATGAGGAAATAAAGCGCATATTAAGAAAAAAAAACAGAATTATTAGAAAAACTATATTAAATAACATATACATAAATGTTCTAAAATATTAAATTGTTGTAATGAACAAATAATAGAAACTAATGGTGAAATACAGGTACGAAACGTGATAATTATTTCATAAAAAAATATGTTACTGTAAGTAAACACACCAAAAAAGGTATAAAAGAAAAGTCTGAAATTAAACTTAATAAGTATATAAAGTAAATTGTAATTTTTTTAAAACAGAATATGCACAATAGCAAACAAAAAAATAAGAAACAAAAAAATAAAATTTAGTCAAATTTGAGAGACACTAAAAAGTTGTAAAATAAATTTGATGTGGTAAAACACATAAAATGCTAAGAACTCAAAAAAGGTACAAATATAAACAACTGAAATAAATAATAGCAATAATTGAAAAACCAACGATCAATGTGCTAAAAACAAATATATGTATACCATATAAAATTTACTTAATGTTACTTTGGAAGATAAAGCTAAAAAACATTTCTATAAATTAATATAAACATAAATAAAAGTAAACAGGTAGTAGTAAGCATGAAAAACAAGATCTTCTTCTTCTCTAATCCTTCATGCACTCCCGAGCGTCGGGTGAAAAACAAAATAAAAATATAAAAATAATGTAGAAAATATCAAGAACTTAAATATTAAGGGAATTCAAATATCTTAAAGAATACACTAACAAATTAAAGTTTTTTTTTTATAAAAGGTTTATTTGCCAGATCAACAGGACTTCTGCATTATACATAGCATTGTTAGTATATGTTACAAGTGACTGACCTAACTGGTGAGCTATCTTGATTGGTCTTGAGGGAGTCTTCGTTTTAGCTGAGAGTGAATGTTCCGCTTGCCAAAGTTATAGTGAGCTGCTTCATCGCATGCCTTGATGTTGTTAAGAAATTTTTTGGTGCTTGTTTTTCTGTACTCTTCTATTGTTGGAACTCCTAGTTCGTAATGTAATTAAGTATTTCTGATGAACCACGGCGCGTCTACTGAGATTCTTAGAACTTTGTTCTGTAGCCTTTGTAGCTTCATTATGTTTGTTTTTGACGTGGTACTCTAGATTGGTACTTCATAAAGTGCTAATGGTCTTATGAGGAAAGTGTACATCATGATTGCGCATTTGGCTTTTAGTTTAGATTTGTGATTTAATAATGGATATAGCTGTGCTAGTCTTGCGTAACTCTAGTTGAGTTTATGGTTGATATGCTACTTTCATGAGACTTTTGTGTCTAAAAGTCCTCCTAGATATTTCACTGTTTCATCGGGGGTATTCCATTCGATCATTTGGTTGTTAACATGAATGTTAGGTGGGTTGCGGATTCTCCTAAGTGTGAATATTTTGCCTGGCATTTGTTCGAGTTCATTTGGATGTTCCAGTCACTGAAACAATTGCATAATTTGTTTATAGCGGCTTGTAGTAGTTGAGCTGCTTTTGTTAGGTCATTACTTAGTGTAATTATAGCTGTATCGTCAGCAAATGTTGCTAAAGTGGCTTCTACATTTGGCATGTCTGACGTGTAGATGTTAAATAAAAGTGGTCCCAATATACTGCCCTGAGGGACTCCAGCTCGTATATTTTTGGTATCTGAGACTTCGGCATTTATTTTCACTGCGAAGTTTCTGTCCTCGGGAAAAGAGAATAGTATTGCCTTTAGGTAGTTGAGTAATCTTAGTTTCAATAGTTTTCTTTTCAGCCCCTCTAGCCAGACCTTATCAAAGGCTTTTTGTATCAGTTTCGATTGTTTCAACTATTTTCTGAAGTTGGTGTGTGGTTAAGTAGGTTCTTCTGAAACCTAACTAATGTGGGAGAAGTACGTTAAGTGAGGTCACTTCTTTATTGAGGCGAGTGTAGATGACTTTTTCTGATAGCTTGGATAAATATGTTAATAGACATGTAGGTCTGTAGTTTTCTAAGCGTTTTTTGCCCGTTCCTGGTTTAGGAATATCAGTATCATGGCGTGTTTCTATTCTTTGGGAAGTGACCCATTCTTAGACAGACATTAAATATTAATGTTAGGTAGGCTAAGGATTTCATAGTTAAATGTATTAACACAATATTTGGTATGAGGCGTAACCGGGCTTTTTATTTTGAGGAGTCTGGCAATTACAGCCTGCAGTTCGTGAGGCAAAGTTGGTTCTATTATGTTCAGCAATGACAGGTAGGTTTCTTTCGATGTAGTAATTGTAGATGCTGCTTCTGTTGGACTGCATGTGATTTTTAGTATGAAAGCACTTTCCATATGGTTGGCTAATGCCGTGGCTTTTATCTGCATCAGTGTAGTAGTTGCTGATTGCATCTGTGATTGTTGGAATTTTGTTGTGCTGTTTTAGGATTCTTTTTGTTGGTTTGCACATCCCAGGATCATTCGGTTCAAGTTCTTCAATGTATTTTTGGTACGTAGCTGTTCTTATCTCGTTTAACTCTTTTTTGAACTGGTGTGTTAGATAGTTGAGCGTTTGCTTATCAAATGGGTTTCGACTTCGTTGCCATTTACGTCTCGCTTGGTTCTTTTTTTAAATAAGTTTGGTTATGTAGTTTAAGTGATAGTAGTGTCTGGGTTTATGATACAATTTTTTCTTCAATGTTGCCTTAAGTGCACTATTTACAATGGGAAGTTGTAAAGTTTGATATTGCAACGTCGAGTCCTTCTGGTGCTTTCAGTTTAGGTAAATATTATTTCCCCAGTTTATTGCTCCGTTTATTAGGCAAGGAGCTTGTGAGTTTATGTGTTGAGTAACTGTAAGTGTTATGAGTACTGGAAGGTGATCCGAATCGAGTTCGTCAATGACTGTTTAATAGATTTCAGTTGGAAAGTTTTTTTAGGAAGACCATATCTAGGATGTCAGGCTGGTGATCTCTACGATTTGGGTAATAGGTATAGTCAGGTGGGGTTATAAATTAGAAATCCAATTTCTGTGGAAAGTTGCTCAAGTTTAATGCCTTCCGGGTTTGTCGCTCTGCAGTCCCATAGCGTGTTCTTACAGTTTGGGTCGCTTATTGCAAGAGTAGATTCAGACCAGTTAATTATTGCAAACAGATCTGCTGAGATTATTTTTTATTGTTTATACATACGAATTAGTGTTTGGTTTTGGTTTTTTAGTGTTATTTTAATGCTAACAGTTTCAATGTTTGATGTAGCTGAATCGGGTATGATGTTGATCTGCTTTTTGGCTAATATGGCTACTTCTCCTGCTGCTATTTCTGATATTTGATCTTTTCTGTGCACCTGGTAGCCTGGTATTTTAAGATTATTTTTTGAAGATGTGGATTTCTGTAACATGTGTCCACATTGCACCTTGCCATAAAAAATTAATAGTGATCGTTGGGCTTTTATGCCGTTGGACTTCTAATTAAGGATTTTTAGCTTTTCTATTATTTTTGTTCGTTATGGACCATTGAAAAGAAGAGGGAGGAGTGTGTTTGTGATGAATGCTTTAATTTGAGGGATGAACGGGGTTAAGAAGTCAATTAAGATTTTGATCAAGTTGTTTGACTCTGTTGTGGCTTATGTTTAGGAGATTATTATGTTGCGTTTTATTTTGTGATAGATTTAGGGGGGTATTCCATGCGTTTTCTGTGTGTAACCGTCTATTAAAGTTTGGTCGGTTTGCCGATCGTTTTTGGAGTAACTTTAGATGATGTTTGCATCCGCGGTAGCTCGCTACGTGATTTTGCGCATAGTTTGCGCACGTGGGTGGATCTTGTGCTTTTTTGGGACACTGATTATAAAGATTTTTTTCTGCGCACTTCATACACCAGAATTCAAGGGTGTAATAATTTTTAGTGTAGAAATATTGTTGGCAACGGTGACATTGAGGAATACTTGTTGGTTTCTTCCTCATCTCAATAGTTACTATTGAATGGTAGAATGATTTTAGTTTAAATTTTTTTTCGTCTTCGTTATTTGTTAAGTCTACTGCGCATACGGGCAGTGGTTGCTTGTCCCTGGTAAGTAATCACGTTATTTTAATTATTGGTAGTATTTTAAAGTAGTATTCGAATTCCTGAATTGTGAGCAAAATTGGAACGGTTTTAATTACAACAGTAAGTGGCTTGCTGTTTGGGTTTTGAAAAGTATGGAACTTAATTTGATTTTCTTTTAAGTGATCGGATATTTTTCTGTAATATTCCTGTTTTGTTAAATTTATTCTTATTAAATTTGCATTGCAATATGTTGTGAACTCGTCTGATATCTGTTCGAGGTCGAAGATTAGCTTTTTATGATTGATATCGATTTGCAAAAAGATGGGCGGAACTTTAATTGTTGATACTGCAGTTTCCGGTTTATTTATAGTAGTTGTGTCGGTTTGATTTTTAGTTCATTCATTTTCTATATCAGATGACAAATATAATTTGTTTTGTGATAATTGTGATAGTGTCCACATATACCGTTTATGAACTGCATTTAACGGTGGTGATAAGGCATCTGATTTGCGTTTATTTAACGTTTGAATTTCCATCGATAGGTCATTGCCGATTGTATTATTATTACTTATTTAATATTATAAGTAATTTAATGGTTTAACTGCAGACTGCGGGTTAATTTAATTAAAGTGAACGTGGGCATTAACTTGTTTTTACTTCCAGCCGTGGTATACATGTCTTTGCGCTAACAAAGTCAAATGCAAACTAAACAAGTTAGAGTAAATAATAAAATTTTCATTGCACATTTTTTGTAAAACAGTAGTTAGAAAATATGTGAAAATTTAAAAAAATACGTATGATAGATGTAGTTACACTAGAATATAAAAATAAATGCTGGTAGCCTAAATTAAAGGAAAAATCCGTACGCATAATACTACCATCTCTCTCCTCTCCACCTTCTCTAACCCCTCTCTCTTTCTCTCTCTCTTTTAATATAAACACAAGTAGAAGTAAACTGGCAATAATGAATATAAAAAAAGAAAGGTAAAAATAATACAGAAAATTTCAAGACCCCAAATAGTAAGGAAATATAAATATTTAAGTACACTAACAAGTAAAAGTAAAATTACCAATCCATATTTTTCCATCCTCATCATTTCTCTGTCCCAAGCTATCCACTTTTTTAGGTCGTCTATCTTTTTTGAGGGTATCTTCTGCTTTTCTTTTCAGTCCACGGTCTCCACTACTGAATCTCTTTCTTACACATACTATCCGTTTGTATATACCCGCACCATCTTCATTTCAAAGATGCACGTTGCATTACATCTATTACTTCCACTTTTTGACAAAGAATTTTACTTCTAATTAGATCTTTTAGTTTGACGGTCAGCATTTGTTTTTCCACTGCTTATTGCGTCTTTGCCAATTTATCGATATCGTTGTCCAAGTTTGGAATCTATATATGCAGACCTGTGGTACATTCTTATTAAACATTTTCCTTCTTAAACACAATGTGAACTTTTTGTTCTATAGGAACTATAGTTGTCTTCCAGATGGTGGCCATCCTAATCGCATACAATTTTCTACTTCAATTGTCAGATATATATATATATATATATATATATATATATATATATATATATATATATATATATATATATATATTTATCGCGATGTTTCTCTCATCACAATAGTTCATTATTGTTTGTGATAAACACTACATCATTAGCATAGCGTATGCTTTTAATCTTCCATCTATTTGTTTACGCCTTCTTGGTGCCATTCTAGTTAACCAAACATTTGGGCGTTAAAACAAGATGTTTACCATTACCAAGCTAAAGATAAGGAAGTATCGAAGTGATGAGAAACAAAGATTCCTTTTAACAAAGCTCTTAAAAGGCAGGAAAATTTTGTAATATAGCAACTTGATGTAAATCTAAACAAAATTTAAAGTAAGTACGATCCAAATCTGGCAACATCTATAAAAGTAACAATTAATTCAAAAACATTTAAAGGTCGTTTCTTCCACATATTTGACCAATTTCAGCCATTTTGTATCTAGCCCAGATATTAATTCAATAAGAATTATTGAAGTATCATGCATTTAATAATCGTTTTAAGACAAAGAGGGTATAAAGCTGCAGTAAAATTTTGTAAAAATCATAACATAAAGGCTTCCTCAAAAGGTAATATTTTTACAAAGTCTATCTAAAAAAGAATAAGGACCAATGAAGGCAAAAATAGTGCTACCTGAAAATAAGGTTTTGTTTTTTTTTTATTGACATTTATTTGCAATCTACTACAATAGCAATAAGCAAATCAGATAAATACAGAAATGTTACATTGCACTAAAAGTAACGTGTTAGTGAACATCCTGTATCGTCTCTCGTTGTGATTAACTTAATATATAATTACATGGAATACTACCTAGCGTGTGGAAAGATCTAACGATTTAACAGGTTTTAGTCTGCGCACGTCAGTACTATTGTCGAGTAAGTTTAACGCTAACGGATTCGGATACGTTTCTAATCTCTGAAAATATTTTACACTGCACTGAACTATCCCTTCTTTCACTAACGGCACTTTCAAGTCGTTAAGTAATTCTTTATTAGGAACGAAACAGGGTGCATTGGTGATTATACGGAGCATTTTAGATTGGAAATGTTCCAGGATTTCTATATTTGAGTGCGATACCGTACCTCATAACTAGATACCGTAGCTCCATATTGTTAACACATTTGTAGACAAGTAATTTTTTGGCAAGCGAGAGTTTAGAGTTGCGGCTAAGTAACCAATAATATTTTCTTAGTTTTAGGTTGAGATGTTTCCTCTTTGTCCAAATATGTGTTCTGCAATTTAGTCCTTTATCAAGGTGCATACCAAGATATTTAACACAGTCTTCTTGGAGAAGGAGGGTGTCATCCATGTTAATGTCCGGCGTGGTGCCACGGCGTTTAGTAAAAGTAACTTCCACGGTTTTGGAACAGTTGAGTTTAAAGCGCCATTTTTTAAACCATTCACAAACGTTATGGACGTTTTGTTACAAGGTTTGTGAAGGGATGATAGGATCATAATGTGTTACAAGAATGGCCGTGTCATCAGCGTATGTTGCAGTAATTGCATTGGGATTTGTGGGTACATAGGCTCTATATAGGACGTACAGGACTGGTCCCAGAGCGCTTTCTTGGAGAACTCCGGATTTTATGGGACAAAGATGTGAAATTGCTTCTCCGAACTTTACTTGAAAATACCGTTTTTCTAGATATGATTTAATGATCAAATTGTATGAGTGTGACAGGATCCCCTTTAGTTTAAACAATAGTCCTTCATGCCAGACCTTGTCGAAGGCATCAAGGAAAATGGCTGAGCAGTAGTTTTTGTCTTCGAATGCTACATTAATAGTATCTACTATTCTATTTATCTGTGTAGACTTCGACTTCTGAAGCAAAACTGGTGATCAGGAATCAAGTTTTCGTTGTCAAGGATTCAGTAAAAGTGTTTCGCAAAATTTGGAAAAGAGTGGTAATAAATTGATAGGACGGTATGATGCAGGCTCGTTTTCCGGGTTTTGAGATAAGGACTACCTGTACGACTTTCCACTGGACCGGGAAAAAACTGGTTCGTAATATGCTATTAAAAATCATAGTCACGATTTTTATAACGTTGGGGGGGGGGCAGTTCTTTCAGTGTACATCCAATAACTAGGTCATATCCTGGCGATTTTTTACTGTGGATGTTTCTAAGGATCATTGACTCGACTTCTGCAAAGGAGAAAGGTTTGATAGGTAGAGAGAGTTGAAAAGCAGCTGTCATATAGTTTTCCACTTCAAGATCGTCATGTTGTTCATCGTCAGGTGGTAATGATTAAAAGCTTCTTGGGGATAAGTTGCAAAGACTTCAGCTTTGTCCATATCAGTCCGTGCGCATAAACCATTTTTGTTGCGAATTGGAGGAACTTGCTGTTGAGGTCGGCTGAGGCGATTGGTAGCTTTCCAAAGGAAGTATTTAGTATTTTCGGTAGCAGTCAACCCGCTCAGGTATTCGTCTATGTATTTATTTTTTGTTTCCTTAATCAATTCCTTTCGGCAATCTTTCTTTTAATAACAACTGAGCGGTTGTAATTTGTTTGTGTTAGTGATGACTGTAGAGTTGCTATGGTAGCTGGCTAGTGTATAAACTGGATTAGAGATTCTACTACATTGTCTATATCATTTGCACTTTTTAATGAGATGTTAGTAACCTGGTCTTCGAGAATGTCTTTGAAATAGTTCCAGTTTGTTTTATAATAAAAAAGTGATGGTGGTTTCGTTCTACTTAGTATTGAGGTGCTTATCGTAGCTATTATGGAACTATTATGGATCGGAGGATAAATCGTAACATAGTGTGACGTTTAAGTAGCCTTGTGGAATTCCTTTTATGACAAAAAAGTCCAAAAGGTCAGTGAGTTTTGCTGTATCTATTAACCAATAGGTAGACTGATTCATTGACAGATGACTAAGTTGGTGCTGTTGCATAATGGAGAAGAGAATGTTGCCTCTAGGAAAAGAGATGCGCGGTCCCCAAATAAGGTTTTGTATATCATGTTTTGAAACAGCAAAGAAGTGCTTTTTGTGGATTTTTACATAATCAGGGAACAGTTGATGTACAATATTATAGTAACATATTACATACGTAAGTAAAACTGTTTACACATCAAAACGAATAAATATTTCGATCTGAAGAGCCTGCAATAAAGTAGGCGAGGAACATATAATACAATTAAACTAGAAAATATTTAGGCTTTTACCTTACGACATTCATTTTTATTATTTTCTTAATTAAACTCTAGACTTTGGCAGTTTAAAGACAACGCAATAAAGTGCTTGAGCAACACAGTTCAAAGATTATTAAAAACGGACGCATGGCAGCTTTCAGAGAAGTGGTAGAAGCGTATAGATAATAATTTAACTATGCGTCATTTAAAACATGGCTGCTCATGCATTTCAGCTGTAAGTCAAGTTGTTATCTGACAACTTGTGGCAAACGCTGTCTTGTAGAGTTATATCATGTGTTCTCTGATTTACTACAAACATACATACCGCAATCATAGCTATAAAATAGCTTAGAAAAACAGTATTTTATCTTTTTCCCATTTTCCCTAAATTTTCTAAATCTAAAATAATTTTTAAATATTACAAGTAAATTACATTGTTATTGCTAATATTAAGAATTAAAATTTAAAAAATTACGCAAAAAACAAATTCAATTAAAATTTTAATTACTGATTATCCACATTTTAAAAATGCATTAATTTGACGATTCTGTATGTCTCATTTATTGACATTTGTTATTTTGGTTGCATAAACTGTAGATTTACCGACAATTGCAGCGATATAAGCCAAGAGAAATAGCCAACATTCGTTTAGAGTTTATATATATTATTGTTAAAATACTGCGCAGCCATAAACAATGTTCAAAAAAGAGAGAAAGACAGAGAATACTGATATAATATTAGCCCTTCGTCTGTAAACCTGGGTCATTTGTGTCCGAGCCAAAACAGTTACTATTAATAATTTTTGAAAAAGGGAAGGGAGGCCGCTGCTACCCCTACCTAGAAAAAGTTATGTTGGAAGGGGAATCGACCCCCAAAATTGAAGGTCACAGACGCTTCTGAACAGTTACGGTAAGCAGATCAATTTTGTAGTGGGCACAAACGTTTTACAGACGGCGCATACGAAAGTCGCAGGTGAGTGAATTTTTTTTTGCTTTTAACGTGTTTTTGTGCATCAATAAACCTATATATATATATGTCTTAAAATTGCAAGTTTTTGAGTAAATCACTGTATTCCTACTAAGTTGCTCCAATTTATTAATAAAAAATATATAGAAAAATTTATTTTACAACAATGTTACGATTAATATGTTATGTACAAAATAGAGCATCGGTCGTCTGAACAGGTGACGCGCATACTTCAACAACAAGTAATGTCGTATTTTGGAGGTGAAGACAGCGAAAAAGAAATTAATGTTGATGAAGACGCTGACAGTGATACTAGGGAGATTACTGTTTTCGATCTAGAATCAAGTGAGAATGAAAGTGAAATTGAGGATAAGCCGGAGACTGAAGAAGCAAGAAGTTGCATACTGCATAATTTTCTGTCTGAAAATGAACATAACAATAAGAGGGAGTTTTTGAAAGAAGTGGATCACTTATAAAACCTCATTTAGAAGAGCGTACAAAGAAGCCTGGGTTGCACAAATCTTTAATTAATGGTATTCAAGAAATACTGTCTACAGAGCAGTTGAAATTCCAATGTTAAGCGAAGATAAATTGCAAAAAAGGTGTTACTTTCGTAAATTCGAGAAAAATAGAAAATCGCAGTTCTACTGCGTGAAGTGCAAAAACCCAGTCTGCGATATCATCAACTCACTTGTTCCGCAGATTGTATAGAATAGAATACTGTTATTTAACTTAAAATTAAAAAACAATTTAAACAAATATAATTGTAATACTTTCAAGAACTACTAATCGTGCCAATAAAAATACAATTTGTTACCATTTTTGCCCCAACTTTCATCGTGTTGTTCACAGCTGACATTAAACATAACGATGAAACTCAGTTAAAGTAAACGTGCGAGGATATGATTACCACAAAAACCAACTTTATGAAAACGTCTTTGAATTGTTGCATTAGATTTGGCTCGCCATAACAAATCGAGTTGTCAGAGCCATTTGATATATTTGACAGTCAATATTATAGTTTTTCTTCTTCTTCTTTAACCTTTGATGCGTTCAGAATTGAGCGTATGTTCCTTAGTTCTCTCCATCTTGTTCCATTTTGAGCAGTTTTTGTCCAAGTTAATCCCGCTACCTTTTTAATATCATCGTACCAACATGTCTTTCTCTCGATCGCCTTCCAGTCCACGCCCTCTATTTTATCACTTTGCTGTCCCGACTCTCGTCTTCCATCCGGGCAATACGTCCTGCATAGCCTCACATAAGACATGAGGCCCTGTCTACTATGTCTCTTACCTTAATCTTATTTCTTATATATTCGTTTCTTTTTCTGCCCCTTCCTTCCATACTCTCTAAGATGTTTTAAATTTATTTACCATTTGTTTACATACATTTGTTATATAATCTTGTTCTCACGTGTAAGGCTGTCTTTTGTATATTAGGGTTTTCTTTAATTTTATAAAAGCTGCCGATTTGAGCCTTATTCCTCTTTTAATTTCGATCTCCTTGTTTTCCTTGCTTAGTATCACTCTTTGTCCTACATATGTACAGTCTCTTGCGTTTTCTAATTTCCGGTTATTTCTTTCTATTTTTAAATCTTCTATGCACATAGGTTTGGTTTTATTTTTGTTTATTTTCAGTCCTACATTTATTAATCTTTCTTCTAATTTATTTTATTCAAATCGTGAGTATTTTCTACGAACAAGATTATATCGTTGGCGCATCTTTGGTTTGTAAATCTCTCTCCATTTACATTTACTCTTCGGTTCTCCTAATTTAATCTCTTAAATCCTCCCTTTCAATACTAGGATAAACAGTTGCGGTGATATTGTATTACCTTGTCTTATTCCTCACCCCATCTCAACGGAGATTTAGCATTCTCATATATGGTTTTTATTATGTTTGCATATTTCTGATCCACACGGGCTTTCCCTAGTTCATGTAGTATAGCCTAGTATTCGACTGAATTAAGTGTCTTTTCGTAATCAATAAAGGCTATATTTAAGGCCATATTATATTCTAACATCTTCTCTATTAAAATTTCCACAGTTAAATGGTGATCACAAGTACTGAAGTCATCAAGCTTTTTATTTATTCTTTTTTCAGTTACTTTTGTAAACAATTTATGTCTGTTTTAATAGGCTTATCGGTCTATAATTTTGCAGAAAGATTGAGTCCCCCTTTTTAAAAAGTATTACGATAATAGCCTCCTTTCATTTTTTTGATGTTTCTTTGTTCTATGCACCTCTTAAAAAGTATTTTCAGCTTAGGGACGTGTGCTGCCTCTTTGATCATCTCAGTTATTATCTTGTCACTTCCCAGAACTTTATTATTTTTCATTTTATTTAAAGCATGTAACATTTCTTCTTCAACCATTTCCGGAATACCTTCTAATCCAACGTTTATAACTTTTAATATTACTTGTCTTGCTGGAGGTTGTAGCCTCTAGCGCTCTATATGTTTTTGTAAAATTCTTTTCTTATGTTTAAAATTTTGTCGCTGTCCTTTTCTCTTGATTGTTTTTAGGGTTATTATTTTTTTTCTCCTTTTAGTTCTTTTTAAGGATCTCATATTTTTGTTATTTTCTATTACAGTTTCTACCTTTTGTTAGTAATATGTGTCTATATCTTTACATATAGTTCCTCTTGTCTCTTTTCTGACTTTCTGGTATTCTGCTGTATTCTGTATGTTTTTCTATATAGCCGTCGTCTTTCTATCATTTTCTTTATTTATTGTGGTAGTTTGGTCCTTTGTCTATAGAGGTTCGTTGCTATTGTGTTTGCTGTTTCAGTCCATTGTTCGGAAAATTTGTTGACATTGCACCTCTTTCAGTTTTTCGTCCAGTACCTTGCAATCTTTTTTTTTCTTTAATAATACATATTTTTATTTTGTTTGTGTTTTTTGTGCATGTTCTTGGTTCTTTTATTTCTACTATAGTTTTTACCAAGCGATAATCGCTTTTGGTGTTAAATAAGTTAAGGACTGCTACGTCTTTTACGATCTTTATGGTAGATGAAAAGATGTAATCTCATTCATTTTTGGTCTTCCCGTCTGAGCATATTCATGTCCACTTCCGTTGAGATTGTTTTACAAAGTAGGTATTTATTGCATACATTGTTTGACTTTCCAAAAGATTACATAGTCTATGCCCTCTTTGACTTCTCTTTCCTGAACCATGATCCCCAATGCATGGCTAGTTTTTTGATAACTTTCTTCCTATAATTGCGTTAAAGTTACTAATTACTAGAGCATAATTACATTTATGATGTCCAATTCTTCGTCATCGTGTGTAAATATCAGCGCATATATCTGGATAATTTTTACACTGCATTTTTTTTTCTTTGTAGTTGTAGTACCAAGTAAGCGACTCTATCTGATATTCCTCTCTAACTTCGGACGTATGTTTTTAGTTTCAGATGTATTAAGAATCCTATTCTTCTTTGACTCACACTTTCATATAGTGGAAGCTATTTCCCGCTTTTAACGTCTGCAAGTTTTTCCCATGTCCTCTTACTTCGCTTAGTTCTAGAACTTCAAACTTTATTTTACCTAATTTATTTTAAGTCGTATAGCTGTGTCTCAGATATTAGTGATTTACCACTGTATGTTGCTATGATAATATGGTATTTTTTAGGGTTTTTACATTTAGTATAAAAATTTTTTCCTACCCCAGAATTCTCGGAGCAGGCCTTCTTTTTGAAGATTTGGAACTTTTGTTTCTATCCACTTGGAATATTTTTCCATTTCTCTTTAAATTCGCCATATTTTTCTCATGGGTTTTTAAGATTACTATGCTCCGCTGTCCTATTGCGCGTATGAGAATCTATTTGCAGCCACTCCTATCATGGAGAACACTCTTTTCAGCCGTCCACTCTGGGTCAGCCGCTGCTGGCGTGGTTACTGTAAGAGCCATTAAGTTTAGTATTTGAAAGTTGTCTCCTATATCCCTTCAGTTAGTTTGGCCTGTGTGCCGACACAGTTTACAGAAATGTAGTCGCTGAAATAATAAGCTTCTAGGAGCCATAAACGAGAGTGAGATTTCGTCTGGAGGTCGATATAGCAAGATGATCCGCAAATCCTGGATATAGAGACACTACTTCTAGATGTAAACCCCATATAATTCTGGCACCACAAATCCACATCGTTTCTTCATCTAACTATTGGCGTCAACAAAAACCAACAGTCCTACATGTATAGTTATGTTCCATGTGGCCCATCCTGTTTTATATAATTTTATTATTTAACGTTTTTCAAACACCGTTAAAAACATACAATGTAGTTTTCAACGTCTTAGAGTATATAAGGTCTTTTCAAAAAATTCAAATGCAATTAACGTCCTTTCTATATCTTCAAGCATTAATATCCAAAAATTATTATAAAAAGTGCCCACAAGATGGTGTCAAATAAAAACTTGTGTAGTAGAAAAACTCACAACAAAGTCTAGAGCAAATAGTGACGAGAAAATGTTAAAAAAAAGAGAAATTGAAAAATGAAAAGTAAAGAGTTGCGTCACGCCTTGCGGAATTAAATACCAAGTTTGTTTTGATAAATTTCGACTTTTATAAGGGATTTTTTTTGATCATCTGTTACACAATATAAGCATCTTGATCAAGAATTAGACGAACTTTACTAATCCCATCGATCTTGCACGACGTCTGGAAGTTGCCTTAAGTTAAGCAAAAATATTTTAGATTAGCAACTGACCAAAACATAAACAACTCACACAACACATAAATATATAAAAACTAATTTATTGAGAGAGAGTGTGTAAGATGTAATTACGTTATAGTTCAAAGCCTCGCACACAGCAATGCTAATGTAGGGTGTAATCAGTGACATAATAAACTGTAAAAGCTGCCGTAAAAATTGCTTATTTATCAAAATTACAATAAAAAAATAAAAATATATTAAAATAGTGTATTTCTAGTTAATTAGTATTGGGTTGTCTGGAAAGTTAGTGCCGAATTTAACTATATGGCATTGGAAAATGTCTGAATACATAGCAGTCATAGAAAATGCACGATTTGTGTACATATTCTTGATGGTAACATTTCAGGACATCTTTAAAAATAATGTTCATTGCAATAAATTAATTTGTGTTATTTTTGCATCCTGTTGAAGACGCAAGGAAACAAAATACATTTTAAACATTTAATGCTTTCCTGTTACCGGAAAAACAAAAATGTTGCAACAAAAAAGATAAGTGCGATTTATAAATAAAGTTATGTAGCTATTATTTACTATGCCAAAGTAATTCGCTAAGTTCATAGCTGCTGATCTCCATCTTAAAGCCCAACAACGCTCGGGTAAACCCTACACCACTAATGAGCAAATCAAGACACTGATCGAGAATAACCCACAACCATGTTTGGATTCCACACAATTTAACAAAGAAATAAGTAATGGGACGCATTTCCATATGTGACACGAGTTCCTATTTTACTTTCGAATAGGAAAGACGTATCTTGCGGTTAAAAGTGCAAGTGTTGGCCGCACGATAACCCGCGAAATCGGGCTGTATTTATTGCTACACATATTTCTAAATTTTAAATTTAACGCTGCGTCTTAAATTAATCCTATATAACTGAACGAAGCCGCAGCAAAGAGGCCTTTATGGCCTACCACCAGCCTCCGGGAGGGGTGCAACCCCCCAAATACCACCACTAATGCAACTATCAGTATTGACACCGGACTAAACCCAGATCTTCTACAGCCAATTACATCGAACACCAGGTAATTTTCCACTTCAAACGCAAAAAACTCAAACATTTTGTCCCCAAACCTTTTATCAAACCCAACAAAACACTCATTCCAACGCACCCCCGCAGCCACCAGAAAATACTGATAACTGGACCACAGTTTCCTATAAAAGAAATAGAAATGTAGATGAAGTGGAAATCAAAAATAAACACCCTAAAGAGAGCGAATATTGGCTTAGCCCACCTTCAACATCAAATCGCTACTCCAATCTAAACATGGAAGGTGACGATGCACAACATGAATCAAACGCTGATAACACTAACGAGAAAATCTCAAAACCTCCCCCGTTTTCGTAAATCGTGTACTAACTATTGCACCGCTAATACAACTGCTAGAAGCAAAAGCCAAACAACAATATGTTGTTAAAGCTCTAGTCAATAACCAAGTAAAAATTCAGCCCAAAACACCTGAATATTACAGAATAATAACAAAAGCTCTGACTGAAAAAGGAACGGAATTTCACACTTATAAACTAAAAAAAGAGAGAAATTATAAAGTGGTGCTAAAAAATCTACACCACTCCATCTACTATAAAGATATCAAAGGTGAAATTGAAAAATTAGGGCACGAGGTCACAAACATTTGTAATATAAAACAATTTAAAACTAAATTGCCTCTCCCAATGTTTTATGTCGAGTTTAAACCAGCCCCTAACAATAAAAGCATTTTTGAGGTAGAATACTTGCAGCAATGCAAAATCAAGTTTGAAACCCCAAGGGCAAAAAGAATTATTCCACAGTGTGTACATTGTCAACGTTACAGACACACAAGAAACTTCTGCCAGCTACCCGCTAGAAGTGTAAAATGTGCAGGCGATCACCTCACGGAACAATGTCAAAGAACAGAAAAATCCTGCGATGTCCGCTGCGTCTTGTGTAAAGGAAACTATCCTGCGAATTACAAAGGATGTACTATATATAAAAAGTTACAAAGTAAACATTTTCCAACCTTCTACAAAAACAGTACATACCACCCCCACAAATTAGACAATACCAACAAATACAACCGGGACTATCGTATTAACAAATAGCTTCAGTACAACAACAAAACTCTGAACCTGCTGTAAATCTCCCACAAACAACAAATACTAGCCATCCAAACCAACAAGAAAACGACGTACAAGAATTAAAAAACATAATGTTAAAGCTATCAAAGCAAACAGTAACAGTATTAAACCTATTAACAGCAGTCCTTGCAAAAATTAAATAATGGACAGACACTTACAGCTTGCCCAATGGAACGCCAACGGCGTGTCACAACACCTTGAAGAATTAAAACTATTTATTACTAGTCACAACACTGATGTGTTACTTATTTCGGAAACACACTTACTGCTCGGAGCTTTATCAAAATCCCAAATTATGCGGTTTATACCACGAACCATTCGGCGGGAACAGCTCGTGGCGGGTCTGCCATAATAATCAAAAACACAATCAGCAACATCAACTAGAAAGCCACAGTAGCGATTTTCTCCAAGCAACAAGTGTGTCAATCGAGGATCAAATAGGACCCCTCAACCTCTCGGCGGCACATTTCCCCTCTAAACATGCTGTTAAAGAAGAACAATTTACAAACTATTTCAAAACCCTTGGACAACGATTCGTTGCGGGCGCCGATTACACTGACTGGAGTTCCAGAATTACAACGACAAAGGGACGCGAACTAAACAAAACTCTTGAACACAATAACTAGCGGCACCTATCCACGGGAGAACCCACATATTGGCCCACGGACCCAAACAAATTTCCTGATTTGGTGGACTTCTGCATAACAAAAGGAATTCATGAAAGTCATGCCAATATAAAATCCTGCTTCGAACTTTCCTCTGACCATTCCCCAATCCTGATCATCCTTACCATTAAACCCCTCAAAAAAGATTAAAGAAAATTAAGCAATAACCGTACAAATTGGTACACCTTTCGGTATGTCGTAAACGTTGAACTAACCTTAAATATTCCACTGAAATCTCCCGAAAACATAGAGGCTGCAGTCAAATTATTCAATGATGTCATTCAGCGGGCATGTTGGAAGGCCAAGCCAATTATACCCGATACAGTCACAATTCCTGATTGCCCCTCAATTATTAAACAAAAAATTCTAGATAAAAGAAGACTTCGAAGAAACTGGCAAAGGCTGCGTACACCTGAAAGCAAACTACTACGCAACAGAGCAACTCGAGAGCTACAAGATCTCCTTAATAAAAACAAAAGCGATTGCATCGAAACATTCCTTAAAGACTTATCACCCACGGAAGCGACGGATTATTCCCTGTGGAGACAACAAAAAAACTGTAACCTCCAGGGCAGCTGGGCAAGAAGCGATAAGGAAAAGGCAAACGTATTTGCTGTACACTTAACATCTGTGTTTCAGCCACATCCTTCAGAAAATCTCCCCCAAAAAGAAGACAATCTCACTCAAACACTGTTTCAACCGTACCAACTTGAACCGCCTCCGGGGTATGATTTAATAAATAGTAAAATACTCAAAGAGCTACCTGCCATCGGTACACAGTACTTAACTCAGTTATATAATGCAGTCCTTCAGAATGGTTATTTTCCATCACAATGGAAAGTGGCACAGATTATACTCATCGCAAAGCCTAATAAACCCCCCAACTACCCAAAGTCCTATCGACCGATAAGCCTTCTGTCTATAGTAGCTAAAGTTTTCGAAAAGCTCTTAGTACAAAGACTAACCTCAATTATTGATGACAAAGAGCTACTACCATCACACCAGTTTCGTTTCCGAAAGTTGCACTCAACAACTGAACAAATCCATCGGGTAGTTCAAACAATCAATCAAGCCTTTGAAGACAAGCACTACTGCTCTGCTGCGTTCCTAGATATACCACAGGCATTTGATAAAGTGTGGCATACGGGACTCCTATGCAAACTAAGAACACTCCTCCTCCTAAACTACTTCCTAATCCTGAAATCCTATCTCCTTAATCGGTACTTTCTGGTTAAATATGAAACTGCAACCACAAATCTTTTTCCGATCAACGCTGGTGTACCCCAAGGCAGTGTTCTCGGACCACTGCTCTATATCTTACACACAGCATACCTCCCGACAATACCAAAAATCACAACAGCTACATTTGCGGATGTCACCGCGGTTCTGGCTACTGACAGAGACCCAGGCGCAGCCTCACAAAAACTTCAAGCCAATTTAACCGCAATTGACAAATGGTTAACAAGCTTGAGAATAAAAATAAACGAGTCTAAGTCAACTAAAGTAACCTTTGCCCTGCGCAGAGATACGTGTCCCCCGGTTCAGATAAAGAACAATCCTTTACCGCAAAAAGAAGAAGTGTAAAGTACCTTGGGTTACATCTTGACAGAAGGCTAACATGGTGCAAACATATCTTCAGTAAGCGCAAGCAGCTGGGATTAATTTTAACCAAGATGTACTGGCTACTAAGACATAAGTCGAAATTATCATTAAGCAATAAACTCCTTTTATACAAGGTAATTCTCAAACCCGTATGGAGCTACGGGATTCAACTTTGGGGAACATCTGCCAACTCTAACTTAGAAATCCTAGAACGCTTCCAATCTAAAGTGGTGCGCATGATTGTGAACGCGCCCTGGTTCGTGTCAAACACGGCTATCCGTAACGATCTTCATATGCCTTCAGTGAAAGAAGAAGTCAGCCGTTTCAATGCTAAATACAGTGACCGTCTTAGTGCACACCCCAACACATTAGTAATGGATCTTATAGTTCCCCAAAATCGCAACCGAAGACTCCAAAAATATATACCAAATGACTTGACCACTAGATTCCCTACTTAATCAATATTAAGTCTTGCGTTAATTTTACTTTAGTTTTAAGATCTAGTTTATAAGTTTACTTTTATACCCAAAAACTCAAAACTCATCTAGATGACAATTGTTACAGAAGCATCCTACTGGGGATGCTTCTATATGTCCAAATAATCTATCACAGAATTTACTAAATACAACTTGTGCAGATTGTAAATAAATTGGGATTTCAATAAAAAAAAATATGTAACACACTATACAAACGCAACTAAAACGCGACGTTTCTAAAGCAATTAGTAACTAGAGATAACACATGGATCATTTACAATAATATTAAGCGAAAGAAGTCCTGGTATAAGCAAAATAGCTATCTTCAAAACTGATCTCCATCCGAAGAAAGTCATGTTTTATATCTGGTGAAATTGGGAAAGCATCCTCTATTATGAACTTCTACCAAACGACTGTTTGCAATTGGATAAGTCTAAGTTAAATATTCATGAAAAAACGTCCAGATTTAGCTAATAGGAAGGGCGTCGTGTTCCATCGGAATAATGCAAGACCTCTTTGACTACCTGGCAAAAATTGTTGGAGCTTGTGTGGGATGTGCTGCCGCATACGGCAAGACCTTCAATTTTTTGGAAGCCGTGGAAATTACATTGAAAAGTTTTTCACACAAAAACCTGATAATTTCTAAAAGGATTTTTTTTTTTGTTTTATTGAGGAACTTTACAATCTGTCAAAATTTGACATTTAGTAAATTATGTGGTACTGTACATGCATATCGTGAAGGAAAGAGTTCAATAACAAATTCCTTAAGTGGTAGTAAGTCAGTTTGGCTTGCAGCTAAATGGCACTATGAACTCGCGCACACACGCTATCACTCACTCGAAGCGGTTTGTAAGATCCAGAGTTTTAATCCGTTTAAGTCGTGGCTCATCTTCGGCAACATCGAGAAGGCCCTCGACAAGGGCGTTTGGGTGGACATGACGCCTATTACAGTAGCGTAGCGTGTGACGCTGGGTTTCTTCATTTACTGAAGGTATGCCTAGGTCACGACGTATAATCTCGTTGGATACATACCATGGTGCGTCCACAAGGTTACGCAACGTCTTGACTTGAAAGCGTCTCAGAATTTCGATGTTGGAGTGACTAGCTGTTCCGCAGAGCTGAATACCGTATGTCCAGATCGGTTTAAGTATAGTTGTGTAAAGGGGGATTTTGCTGTTCAGAGACAGTTGCGAGTTGCGTCCTAGCAGCCAGTACATTTTTCGAAACTAAAGGCTTAGTTGTTTTCGTTTCGTCCAGATGTGAGTTTTCCATGTCAGCCGCCTATCAAGGTGAAGTTCTAAGTATTTGACACTTTCAGATTGTGGAAGCTGTTGATTGTTTAGCGTGACGGGTGGGCAGGTACCTCGTCTTGTTGTAAAGGTTATGTGGACAGACTTTGTCTCATTGACCTTAATGCGCCACTTTCTAAACCACTGTTGCAGATTATTTAGATAAGATTGTAGATTTTGGGTTGCCAATAGATAGTCGAAATCAGATGCAAGTACAGCAGTATCGTCAGCATATGTAGCTGCCAGGATTGTTCTGGAGGTTGGCAGGTCGGCAGTAAATAACAGGTAGCACACTACCCTGAGGGACACCAGAGATGATGCGAAATAAAGTTGTTGTATATTCACCATGTTTTACCAGAAAGTGTCTGTCAGCGAGGTAGGATTTAATAAGTAGAAAGCTATCCGGAGGGAGCAAAGGTTTGATCTTAAATAGCAGGCCATCATGACAAACCTTATCGAACGTTTGCTTTACATCTAAAAATACAGCTGAGCAGTATCTTTTTGCCTCAAAGTCTTTGGTGATCTTCTCTACGACTCGGTGTACTTGTTCGACAGTGGCGTGTTGTTGCCGAAATCCAAATTAATGATCAGGGAGTAGGTTATTATCCTGTATCATAGGTGTGAGTCGAGTTAGGAAGAGTTTTTCAAAAACCTTGGATAGGACTGGTAGCAGGCTTATTGGTCTGTAAGACGTTAGTTGTTCTTTAGATTTTCCAGGTTTGGGAATGACAATGATTGTAGCGACTTTCCATTGCGGAGGGATAAAGCACAGTCTTAACATCGCGTTAAATAAGTAGGTGATATACCGAAAACCGTCCTCGTAGAGCTCCTTTAGAATTTTCCCCGTTATTAGGTCATACCCGGGAGCCTTTCCGCAGTTAAGGTTGGTCAGAATTTGGGATTTTATTTCGGCTATTGTAAATTTTGTGGAGGACACATCTGGAGTGGTGCCTCCAGGGATTGTTGAATTATATTTTCCTCAGCTAGTGTGATTTCTGACGGGAAGGGTTTAAATACCTCCGCTAGGTGTGTTGCAAAGGCGAAAGCCCTTTCATTATCAGTTCTAGTCCACGTTCCCTTCTCAAGACGTATGGGTGGTTTATGTTGGATTGGTCGTTTGAGCTTTCCGGTTGCTCTCCAGAGAGAATAATCAGTTGCTTCCGTCGGCGTTAAGGACTTCAAATAGTTTTGAATACCCTGATTCTTTATGTCAGACAGAGTTCTTTTGGGGTCAGCTGCGGCTTGGTTAAATCTCCGCTTGTCTGCAGGATGTCTGGTTGTTTGCCACTTTTTCCGGAGTTTGCGCTTTTCGGAAATTTTCTGTTTGACTAATAGGGGGCAGTCAGTGGTAGAGATGCGTTGGGGTTTTTGTGGAGTGGCTTGCCAAGAAGCTTGCTTAATAATTGCAGTAAAGTGCTCTATTGCTATGATTAAGTCGTTTTCTGTTTTTAATGAAATATCCGTTGGAAGAGTGTATTCAATTTGCTCTCTGAACAAGTCCCAATCCGTGTGTTTACTGCACAAGGTGGGATTACTTTGATTGATTAACACATGCGTTCCAAATGTTAAGATGATGGGTGAGTGATCAGCAGATAAGTCTAGGCAGGACTGAATGGTTATATGGTTAAGGGAGATTCCTTTAACTATAGCAAAGTCTAGTAGATCAGGGAGTTTCGTAAAGTCTGTTGGCCTCACCAGTGGAGAGATAATGTGCTCTAACGCTAGTAATTGCTTTTAGCAGTTCTCTGCCTTTGGTTAAAGTTATTCGAGAACCCCATTGTTCATGCTTGGCATTAAAATCTCCGCATGTGATAAATCTGTTGCCCAGGGTCAGTAGATAATGTTCATATTGAAGTTGTTTGTTGTTGTGGCGTGGAGGACAGTATACCGCAGATATTGTTATTGGTCCTGTCCAATCTTCTACGACTACTGTTGTTGCTTGGAGATGCTCTAGCTTATATTCGGAGAGTTCATGATGTTTAATAGTGATTTTAATTATCACCGCTGTGCCGGCATGAGCCCCACCGTCAGGATGTTTGGTTGAGTAGACTGCAAATCCAGGGATTTTGAGGAAGCTTGTGTCAGTGAAGTGCGCTTCTGAAATCAGCATGACATCTATTTGTTGATTTATAAGGAAAGAAGTTAGTTCCTCTTTATGTTGTAACAGCCCATTGGCATCCCAATATGCAATTCTAATGTGATAAGCCATTGTTGGGTTTAACGACGAGAGCGGTTAATAGGTTAAGCATTGTTCCCCTTTGTTCCGTTAGACGTGTAATCTGTTCCAGAAGGCTGTTCATTTCATTTATGTCATCTGATGAAGTAGTTGGTAAAGGTTGTTGAGGAGTTGGTTTGGAGAGATCAGTGGTAGGTTACTTCTCACCGCTTGGGCATGTGTTAGATTAGATTGAGTGTGTCTGGAGAGGATATGGGAGGCATTATCAAGTTGCTTCCTTCCTAATGGAGAGTACATTTTTTGTTGCAATTCCTTATAGACTGTGCAACCCCTATAGTTAGCGGGGTGATTCCCGTTGCAGTTGATACAGCGTACCTCATTATTTTTGTCTTTACGTAGGCATTAAGATGTCGCGTGACTTCCGATGCACTTAACACACCTTGGGCTCCGATTACAGAAGTTCTTGGTATGACCAAAACGCTGACACCTGGCGCACTGTGGGATTTGTCGGGTAGGACGAGGTAGTTCAATCTTTACTACTGAGTGAGCAAGTCTAGTAATGTTGTATACTTCTTTATTACTATTATCCGTTTTCAGATCAACAAAGAATAACGGTAGTTCTTTCTTAATGTATCTTTGTTTAATGTTCCATACATTAGTAACTTCATGGCCGTGCCCATTTAATTCTACCTTTAATTCTACCAGCTTACTGGAAGAGTGTAAATTTCTGATAACTATTCGAAAATTGCACTCTTGCTTTGTCTGATAGGTGTGGAATTCCGTGTTTTTCTCCGTTAATGCTTTAATTATAAGCCTGTATTTATCTGAGGTTTTAGGTGTGATCTTAACCTCATCATTATATATTTTAATTTTTTATTCTGCCTTTGCTACGGTTTCCAGCATTTTGATTAACGGCTCAATGATTTTGACACCTGATATAAAAAACGGCGGCGGTTGGGGTCCGTTGATATTGGTTCCTGCTGGCCTTCGTTAGTTCCAGCTAATGGTGCAAATCGATTTGTGGGATTTAACCAGTAGTCTGTAATTTTAGGTTGCTTGTTTTGTTGTTGCGGTTTATCACTGCTGCGATTACGTTTTCTGTTTTCAACTAGATGCCATTCAGAATCGTGAGGTGTTCGTGGTCTTTGCATTTGTTGATAAGCGGTATCACTTTGGAACGGAGTATTTATTTGCATTGCATTACTCGAAGCGTGCAAATTATCGTTTATTAAAAATTGTGTTTGCGAATTTGCATTTGGTAGTTGTTGATAAGGATAATTTGGTTGTACATACCGAGTTTAGTTGTTGTAGTCTACTTGCATTGGGCAGTACTGTTGACTGGTTTGAAATGTTGTGACAGTAGCATATTGGTAGGCCATAATGGCCTCTGCTATCTCTGCTGGTGAACCCTACGATTTGCGAAGGTTCCCGGGAGCTCAAGATTTTGTCCTACATTGCTTCAAAGAA
This sequence comes from Sinelater perroti, assembly GCA_036346155.1. Classification (NCBI taxonomy): domain Eukaryota; kingdom Metazoa; phylum Arthropoda; class Insecta; order Coleoptera; family Elateridae; genus Sinelater; species Sinelater perroti. The sequence continues at coordinate 18,429,347 of JARFIY010000046.1, forward strand.
AATTGGCCAAACATGGCTGCACATTGAATAGTGATAATACTAATGTAATATTTTTATAAATAATCGAAAGACTGTCGAACACATGCAACAGTGCCATCGAAACAACAGCAATGCTGGAAATGGTAAATATTACTGATAAGACACGTGTAAGCCCTAATTCTTATTTAAAGGATGTGAGTTAGTGACCCAGCAACTTTTTCTACAACCTCTTGAAGGTACCTCACAAACGTATTCAAAGTTAAATACCCAAAATTAAATATTAGCTTAAATAAATATTACGTATTAAATTCAATTTACACCAGAAATTAAGATTTTGTACTTGAAGAGTTCTTAAGAAATATCGAAAGTTCAAGTAAGTGTGATTACTTTGAAAATTATAGTATTTTAAACTCTTAAAAATCAATCTGAAATTATCAAGCTTTTTACGAGATATTGTTTAAATGTAATTAAAATTAAACAAGTAAAATTATAAGCGTTACTTGTTTAAACAAATTCAAATAATCGTTCCAATTTAATCAGAAGATCAAATTTTTATGTAAGATTTATTTTACTATTTAGATATCTGTTTACTTGTTGATGTATTTGTATAACATATAGTGTACATATAAACTGTATCAATAGATGGATTTTGTAATTTTTTCCAATTATTGTTATTACACACATAAAACAAACATAAACCCAAATATAAACTTCTTCTTCTTTCACGGTTCCTTCTGTCCTTTCAGGCGTCGAATCCGAATATAAACAAAAAGTATTTAAATTTTCCGCTTGAGCTTGCATTTCCAAGTCCCGAATATAATGGCGCTTTAATAAATTTTCAAACGTGACTATTGCAATTCTCTTACATCGTAGTTGCTATGTATACATTAAACTTTGTATTATATTGTATTATAGAGCTATAACAAGCAATTTATCTAGATTTAAAATGAAAATCGAACTGTTTTAATGTCGACGCAATGTTTCTAAGTTTAAATCTAAAATACAACATATTACAAAATTTACACATTACCATTATTATATTTTGCTTTAAACGTTGCTTTTTAACATTACGTTATAAAATACAACTGAATGTAATAGAAATATAAAATATAAGAGAAAAAATTAGTGAACTACGAGTAGCAAAAGTTATAAAAGCAATAAAAACATTATTATTAACAAGACTATGTCAATAATTATTCATATTGTAAAATGTTGTAGGGAAAATTGCTAAAATAAAATAATACGAATGAAGACTTTAAACAATCATACAATAGAGTAAACTTTTTGATGTTGTATTGGTTTTATTGCCTTAAATAAAACTGTAAACTACTATAAACAATTTCTTGCATTTTTATTAATAATGAGAGGTGTGATACATATCAAACAATTCAGACATGTAGTAATTTTTTTTGACGTAGTACAGATGTATCTTCTATGACTTTAAACATTTTGGGACCATAATTACATACATTTTGAAACGAGCTTTACGCAAACGCACGCATTACCATCTAAAAAATGAAAAGAAAAGATTTTTCAAAGATCTTGATAATTAATAAAGCAATGGTTTCGTGTATACAAGAAAAAAGACACCAAACTCTTCTAGAAACCGATAACAAGTTTTATATAAAACAGAAATATTTCAACGATAATTTCAGAAGGAGCTAGTAGTTTTGGTGCAAATTAATTTTAAGCAATAAGTGAGCAGTACATCCGCAAAAATAGTACAAATCTCTAAAAAATCTGGTGTGAACATCACACGACTTTCCTTATCCTATTATATATATATATATATATATATATATATATATATATATATATATATATATATACAGTCCAACACTCGAAAGCTGATTAAAATAAACAGTACAAGATAATAATTGACTCATACTTAAAATTTTACTACGTCACTGAAGGTAACCGTGCGAGCTCGGCTGCACAGCCTTCGCCATTATCGCCTGCGTGCTCCCTCCTAGCGGCCAAGCGCTCCCCCCCCCCGTCCTCCTGTAGTCGGCCCGGTAGCTCTCCGAGCGCGCTGTGATTGGTCCATTTCATTAATTTTTAATCGGCTATAACTTATTTATTTGACCTCGGATCAAAAAATTTCATTGTAATTTTTTGTTCGTGTCGGTCTGATCTATCTGGTAATATAAATTTCGCGAAACATTTTATAAACACCCGGTATATTAAAAATCCTGAGCTTCAATTTCTTTTCGAGTTCCTATTTTACCAACTTTTATTTTAAATTCATGTTTATTTCATGATAACAAATCATTTTTATTCTCATAAATTTTTTGTATTTTCAACCGTTTAGATTCGCGACCGCTTTGCGACCGATTTTGCGACCAAACGGCTTGGCCGATTTTTACCAAAAGCTTCGCACTGGGTCCCCTACCTACAAGTAACTTGCATACCAAATTTAAAGTCTCTAGCTCTTACGGTTCTCAAGATATCTTGTTTACTGACAGACCGACAGACACACACACACACACACACACACACACACGAACCAATGGCTCAAAACAACTTTTTTGGTGTCCTGAGGCTATAATTCGTCCAGAAATGTGAAAAACTGGGTAGGTCAAATTTCCGCCGATTACATTACTTTCCTTATTATAGGATAAGGAAAGTAAAAAAATCTTGTGACTTCTTCCTACAACGTTAAATAAAACTCCTTTGCTTTGACATAATAACTACCAATTTAGTCAAACTTAATTCTGATATCTATAGCGTGATGAAACTAATCAGTTCAAGTTATGTTTTCACCCCAAATACCCCAATAATTAAATTACAAACAATTTTTTAAAGAACTACCTCTACCGTTACCTTTAGATATTTCTCATCATTTAGTCAATTCAGTTAAAGCTCCAATAATTTTTCAATATCTTCTTTGTAGTCTAAGCGGTTCAACAGCAAAATTTTTAGGGAAGTGAAAATGTCCGTCCTTTATAGATTTCGGGTCGCTGAGCACGAAAATTGCCTCCTGAATCACATTTTTGAGTAATTTCACTGTTTACATTTCACATATAAGGCTGTAGAAATACAATAGCACGAATAACGATTAACAAATTTTCCTTTTTATACACGCCGTCTTTTTGTTTGTCGCTTGTAGGAAACGTCCGGATCTCTAGATCATTCAACAAAAATCTGCTTGATGATGATGATATTTCATTACCTTTATGCAATAGCACAGTCTTCAGGCTTACTTTTGAAGCGTCTCCAATTTATACGAAATGTTCAGTTTTCAACGTCATTGCAAAATATTAAATCGTCGTCACTGCTAAAAAATATTGACAGTTCTTTTGAACAATCGCAAAGAGTAAATTCTCTAACTGTATCCACCAGAAAGTTTCATTGTTGCAATCTAAATGCTAAGAGTTCAGCTTTATTCTTTGACAATTCTAAACCTCTAATCAGGCCATGAAGTTCACATTGTGTGATTCTGTATACATTACAGGAGGTACTTGTCGGTTAAAATGTAGGATCTGCATCATTCGTGATTGGAACACTTTCTAACACAGCAAGTTCACTTCTATCATCCTTCGTAACACTATCTGTCGGAATGTTAGCGAGAGAGACAGGGATTGGCAATGCTTCTCCATGGGCCACTGGGCAAATGACATATAGTATCACAGGGTATTTTCAATATTTCTCTTCTTCTTCGTATTAATTTCTTTCTTCAAGCATTGTAACATGCAAAAATAACAAGCGCCGGTATAGTTGGTTCACGCTAAACAGGGCGCACACCAAAAAGCATAGAAACTTTTTTCCCAATCATCTAAGCATTGAGGATGGATGAATAAGTCGAGGAGATTTATTCTGGTCTCCGATACAACACCTAAAGTACAGTACATATGCCTTTTTCACTGCAGAATTTAATGGCCGTTTCCTAGAACCACAAATCACGTCAGCGCATATATGTATAGCAAAAGTTGTCGGACAAATTTATACAGCAGCGGTACATTGCTGCACATTCAGTGAACCACATAATTTATGTAAAATGTACAGTCACTAATTAAACAAATTAGTAAAAAAATTCAGAAACACAGGACACAATATAAACTCCACGCGCTGCCACGTACAAGACTGAAGCCGTTAGATGATATTCGTTTTAACTGCTCGATCACGTGATTCAGGAGACGAAGGCCGAGAACGACACTAAGTCGATATCAAGAACTGCAGTGCCTATTTTATTGATTGTTCCTTATTTTTTTGTTTTACGTATTGTAATTAATGGAACGTTGTAATTACGTTAAATGTAAAATGAAAACAGTGAAATTACTCAAAACTGAGATAATTGTAAGGGCTTTCAGTTTTGTACAAAACGTTTCTTATAAAAACTTTGATTTATGTGCATGTTCTGTTTTTTTTTTCGTATTTATGAAGCAGTAGCAATCTTTATGTTTGGATTCCAGATGTCAGTTGACAAAATTAAATTTTAAATTTCGAAACTAAATAAGATCCTTATGAACTGGCTGAAGCAAAAGCCGACAGTCGAATAATTCTTTGTCACCAACTGCTTGAAGATCCGCTGGATGCCTGGTTTTGCAGTTAAAATCCGTCGCTAATTACTCGACAGTAAAGAAAGACATTATCTCAATTTGGTATAATATTGATGGTATTGTGCACTTTAAATTAGTATCAAATGGAACAATGTTGAGCTTCATAACAAGCAAATAAAATCTTTAAAAAATTTCCCCATTATGACAAATCGCAAACGAAACAACGCGCACCTTTATTATACCAAAAAAAAAAAACTACAAACCAAATTTCTAAATTAAGGTCTAGTCACGTCTAGATTACAGCCATGATTTTTTATCTAATTACGGTCTATTTCAATCTATACCCCACGGTCTCCGTTTTAATTAGTTTAACCAATTTGAAGAATTTCAAAAATTCCTTGTATCAAGGACTTGGTACTGTGAACAAATTCAAAAATTTGCAAAACTCTGGTAAAAAGTCGTTGTTTATGATAAGTTCAATTTAAAATAACAATTGTTATTATTTTTGACATTAAATTACGTATAAAAACCAATTTTTTGCAAGGAAGGAATTTTACAGCCTATTAGAATTTTCTTTTTACTTCCAATAAACTCTTGGATCAGCTGCATTTAGCCAAGTTAACATATTGATGAAAAGCTATCGCCAGTATTTAATGACTTAATATATTATTTTTCGTGTCATGTACTTTGTGGTAGATATTGATACAACTGGAATGATATTTCGTAAGAAAAAACAATGTTCTATCAAAATTATTATCTATGGAACTTTAATGATTAGCAAAAAGTAGTATCATTTCTTTGTCGTGGTCAAATAACCCAATTTTACTTTCAACTCAATAATTTCAAACATCACAAGTTTATTGGTCTCCCACCCAACCACATTAAAACGTATGTATCCTAATTAGATGGTGAAGCAAAATTAAAGGGTTAAAATGTTTTAAACCAATTCCTTACCTCTAGTTACTATAATAAATGATAAACTAAACTTTTAACTTATAAGATTTAATTTTCAATTATATGTACACGTTTTACTCACAAAAACAGTCCTCTATTACGATTTAATAATTATTTATCACCAAAATATTCTACAAGGAACGTTCTCTAGCACCTGCAAGCTTTTTTAGCGTTAACCAAATAATGGTCGATAACGTTGGGTACAAGTCATAATTATTAGTGACAAAAAGCTGAGTGAATTAGAGATGGGCGATCCGCTCATGAGTTACTCAAAAGAACCAGCTCTTGGTAGGGAGTGAGTGAGTTATGACTCACAAAATAAGAGCGGTAACTCTTCGATCTCTCACTCGATTCTCGATCTTTCGCTGTCGTGCGATCTGTGCATATGCGAACAACTCTTGGTTCTCCCGTCTCGATCTGACTCACTGATCTGATTCACTCCCGAAACTTGATCTCAACTTGTCTCTGATTCCGATAACTCCTGTTTTTTGCGATTATATAACATTTAAACGATTTACGTTATTTATAATATTATGTTGTTATTTTAGAACAAAATGTCGGTGAGAGCTAGTAAATTGTCGACTAATATTTGGTACCATTTTACCAAAGCAGGAAAAGGGAAATGCCGCTATTGTCAGGGAAAAATAAAATTTAAATAAAACGTTGTTGAATTAAACAGTTCATTACAATTGGTTTTATAATAGTAGCAGTAATAGCCTAACTGATATAGCCAGTAGGCACAAATGTAGCAGAAAATGAGTTATGAGTTATGAGTTATAAAAAAGAGTTAGCTCTTTTTGGTGAGTGAGCGATCTGAATCTGATCCCAGAAATGAGTAACTTTGTCCATCTCTAGAGTGAATGTTTATAAGATATTCTATTGAAGTTGAGCATTAAAAAAGACGTGAAGAAATGGATGACGACATTTCAAATCGTCTACGTAGGGAAATAACTCCCTTAGAAAATCTTATAAGCAACAATCTGAAGGACAAAAAGGATAAGTGACATTTCTGGCTTATCTCTAAAAACAGACAAAGGCAATAAAGATACTCCCATTGATAATAAGTCTAAATCATTATCCATACCAAATCAAGGGTCATCTACGATTTGCTACTTCTATAAGAACAGGTGCAACTCCAAACTAAAATGACGATTCTACTACAGTCCTTTTCACACGTGGCATAGAACATTGCGCATCTGGAACAGAACATTCTCAAAGAGAGAACGGTGTGACAGGCTACTTCCAAGACTCGACTGTGGTCAACATTTAATATGATCGGCAACAGGGTGCATGAGTCTAAGCCGCTAAACCTTTCTTCTGTAGGGAGCCCTGACGTTGGACAGTTGGTGCACTTTAGATGGCGGAAGCTTGTTTCAGGCATTGAGTGCTTGCCGAACATGCCAAGGATGGCCTTCACATCTTTCTTGCAAGACATCATCAATCTTCACAAAGCTTCTGACATTGTGCGTTACCGCCGCGATGTTTTCTATGGCTCCCAAAAGTGTAGCGGAAAAACAAACTGCTGCAGCATTCGAGTGACCTAAAGTGAATGCTGAGCATCTTCTGAAGTTCGCGGGGTAAGGTCTCTGGCAGTTTACACAAGTAGCTGGTTTAGCCCGGGGCTTCTTGCAATCTTTGGTGTGGTGTCCCTCACAACAAAGCTGAACGTGTCCGAAGCGTTTCCGTTAATAGGACTGGTGTCTACTTTCCTTTTCCTTGGCTGCTTAATTGTAACAGTCAAGTCAAGGTTTCTTCTCCTTGTTGGACCGCTTAAGTTTAAGGAATATGACTCCTTTCATATCTACCCGGAGTCACTTGTCTGCCTTCAAAAAGTCGTAGTGAAATGAAATATTTTCTTTGGCGAGGAAGCGGGTTAGTCACCTGTGGTCATTCGGCGTAACGAACTAGATATAGTTGCCGTGTGCTACGTTTTTAGCCTTCAGGAACTCTACATTGTTCTTCTATAAACCTTTTCACGCTGAAGACCAGGACTCTTTGTCTCGCACTAGCACGGGAGGGATTTGTTTCTTTAGGGTACCATTTGGCGGACGGGATGGTGTGCCCTAGTGGAAACTAAAGAGAGCTGAAGCTGTCACATTGCCTTCTGGCCACTTAGTGCCTCGAACGAGTTGACGTTCACTGTCGGAGAGGATTGCAGTACCATCGTCATCTTAGCGCGATGGCAGCGGACGCAGCGATGCTCGCGAGCTGACTGAAAGTTCTAACCGACCGAATGTTAATCGATTTGTTTGTTTTGGGTACATATCAAATATTCACTAGAAGTCTAAGTTCTATTAGGTCTATACTATTATCTGATTTTTTAAAAAATGCCGGACAGAAGTGGCAAGAAGTAGTTCAATATTAATAGCAATATTTACCTGATCAAGCTTTTTTGCCTTTATATTGTCATTCAGGTCAAACCCATACATCTCCTTCCAACATGGCAATCCTTATTCTCATATCGAACGGTATGTGTTAGAATCCATCGCAAACAAAAATGAGATATGCTCTTATACCCTACTCTCCTATCAAAGCACCCACAGAATACCACGTTAACCATTCGCTCAAAACTGGCAAAGAAGCAAAGCCTGTAACTATTTGGAGAAGTTAATAGCGGACATAACAGCAATGATTGTCTTGAAAATTTAGCGCTTATCTATCAATGAAATCGACCGTCTGAGAAGCAAATAGACAACATTAATTTGACACTCATAGTCATAAATTTTTTAATAACATTTGAATTTGAAAAGTATTATATACAGTTCACATGAAACGTTCGACGTAAGACAGGTTTAAGAAAATTTCTTAGCAGATATGGGATGAGTTAAACTTTTATAAATATATTTACAACAACTTCCGCTCACTAAACCATTAAAATGCTACTGGTGTAAATTATAATTGTATTTCTAATGCTGTTGGTGGTCGCAGTAAATAAAGTGCTCGATTTCCGGGTCTTTCATAAAAATGCATCATGCATCCATCATCTTAATTATTTTAAATTGTAGAAGAAAGTGCTTGGGAAGTATTACAATCAATTCTAATATAAACTCCTCCTCACTCTAGAAATATGTTTTATAATTATAAAATTTCGGCTTATAAGCTTTTACTGACAAAAATTGTAAATTTATAGCTATGGATGTTGATGTTTATATTAAGCAAACTGGTGCAGGCGCCTTTCGCTTTCCTTTAATGTTTGATTTAATGAAAACAAAACATCTTAGCATTTCTCAAAATATTGTTATCATAGTATCTTACCTAAGACGCGACTTACATGATGTCAAAACAATTTATTAAAAGCTGCGTTTGAAGCAATTTAGATGCAGACAGAAAAGTGTTTCAACGCGCGACCTTCGCGAAGTATATCACTTACTGAATGTGCATTCTGTATAATTAAGGCAAGGTTTTGCGGCTTTGAAAATTTATAAAAGTAATAGGGAGCAGACATTAAAACATATGAATGTACCATAATAATCAACAAAAAATTTTAAATTCATCTGTAATTTCGAAAAAAAAAAATTGTAGGCTAACAGTTATCTGAAACATATATAAATAATAAACAAATCATGATTGTGTAAATTTAAATAGTAAACATAAATCACATTTTAATTAAGTTATATAAAAGTGTAAATTAAATTTCAGTAAAATAAACTGTTTAGCACTTGTTGATTAAATTAGTTCAACCATTATGTATTTAGCATAAATATGCAGGAAAATAGACTTGCGACTTTGACTAATATGAAACAATAACACATTTTCATTTCAATGAAATAAAATATAAATAGCAATTGGAAAAACAATATCTTTAATCTAAAAAAATTTATTTAATGTTCATCGATATAAAATCTCCCTTAAGGATTGTCTAAAAATAATGTAGTCACAAATTCTTTATACAAGATCAAATGATCAAAAAAGATTAAAACTGTTTGTCACTAATCTCATTAACAAAGACCATTCTTATAAATTTTATAGACTTACTAAAGACCATTTTATTCACAATATTAACAAAAAAATTAATACATTTGTGAATTCCTGTACACCGTAAGGTAGAAAAGAATCGACTATCTACGCATGTACATCCGTGAACTGCATTAAAAAAGCCTATAGTTAAAACATAATGAAAATCACATAATGTCTCACTTTATCACAGTTACAAGTATATCAATAAAAAAAGTATCTAATAAAATAAGTACATATCACACCATCAAAACCAAGGCAAGCAGGTCAATATCACATTCTCAAAAGAGAAATAGGTAATTTGCCTTAAGTTTCGGATCAAGTTTGCACTAAATGTGAACATTTTTATGGGGCCAAATATAGACTTTAAGAAGAACATGTAACAAATCCAAACAAAAATTTCATTGCCAAAACATGTGGAATGTATGCTTTTTATTGTTTTTCGCAATTGTAATGTAGTAAAGGGTTGTGATCCGTCACTGCTATTAATAGAAACTATAAACCAGAGATGCTGTAAAGAGATTTGCGATTCCAAAAACCAGGGGATTAGGAGCCACTTCGAAATGTTAAAAGCGGTTTAGTTTTGGTGATTTTAAATTTAAAGATTAACTACGTTCCAACCGACCATCTATTTTGAATGGCGAAACTTCGTCAACCACTCATGATTTACCAGTTGAACGTGGCCTATGGCCCTAACTATCTGGAATTATTTGCATCAACTCGGGTGTGTATATAAAAAGCTAAAACAAGAACTTTACAAACTAACTGAACAAAACGCCAACAAATAAGACGAGATTTGTCACCACTGTTTGAAAAATCCTCTGAATGAATAGTTTTAAAAACAAATTGTCACTTGTGATAATAAATATCTTTACTTTGATAATCAGGATCGTTCCAAGCGATGGGTTTCTCAAGGTCAAAAGCCGCCGCCAGTTGCTAGAAAGGATCATTTTGGCAAGAAAATCATAATCTCGGTTTGGTGAAATATTAACAGTATTGTGCACTTTTTAGTTCAATGAAAATGCTGTAATTGACAAACTGTACAGTAAGCAATTGAAACGTGTTTACAAAGTCTTTGATCTTGATCAACCCCAAACGAGCTCTTCTTCAAAAGTACAAAATTTATTGTGACGCAAAACCATTACCAAGATTACTGAACTGGAAGGAATTATAATCTTGTCACATTCACTTTCTAATTACAAAAGATCATTTGCAAAGTCGCTGTTTTGAGTTATTTAATGAAGTGGAATTTATGTTTCAAAGTTGATAGAATGGTGCCGTGGGCAGATTATTGATAATAAAGGGCTGTATTTTGAAAAATAGTTGATGTTTTTAACATTTATTTTTGCATAAAATGTTGTCAATATTTTCTACAAATAATCGGTTTTTGGTTTTGGTTCAATTTGACAAACACTGGAGCGCTTGATCGCCCGTCTCGAGGAGACTGGCCCAACCCGAGAGTAGCCATTTGATCGAGAATATCGTTGGTGTGGGTCAAAGAGGACTCTCAAACATCAACCAGGTGACAGGCCAAACAATTGAGCATCAATAGACGATTTTTACAACAAACTTTAATGAAAGACTTGAAGATGTTCCCGTACAAACTGCAAACAATACATCAGCTATTGCCTGCAGATTTTCAATCGCGTGCATATTTCAGCCAAGCCCTCCTAAACTTTGTCCGCGAAGAGGATGATTTTCCATTGAAAATTATCATGAGCGACGAGGTGCATTTCCACCTATGCGGATACGTGAATAAGCAAAATTGTCGCTTCTGAGGCACTGAAAATCCGCGTGTAATGCACGTAGAGCCATTACATCCTCTCAAAGTCACTGTTTGGTCTCCGTTTACGGAGGATATGCCTATATTTTTTCAAGCCATGATCAACGACAGCTTGCTGTCGTAAATTGACAAATTGTGTTGGGAGAACATCTGATTCCAGTAGGACGATGCAACCCCACACACTGCATAAGCGATAGTGGACATTCTAAAGCGTTTCCCAGCCGCTTAATCTCTCGTTTTGGCGATTAGCACTGGTCCGCAATATCGCCCGATTTGACCGTTCCAGACTTTTCCATTAAAAATAGTGTTGCTCTTGCCGCTCCGCTTAAGTTGGAGAAACATGAACAACATTGGTCGACACTAGGAGTCCTTACTCGTCCTCTGCATTGTGAGGATGAGGATGTGGTCATCAATGAGCTTCTGCTTCATCTGCTTTTCTTTTATCAGCAAGATGAAGAGCGAAATCCTTTCCGAGAAAGAGCGCTTCTTGGACGAGCTGTTACATCCGAGTAGGGATTGGTGAGCATCTCTGCATCTTCTTCAAAGTCACTGAGCACCTCGAAGGCGTTGGTTGTGGTAGTCAGTGCCGACACCGGGGAAGGGACAGAATTATAGTCATATTGGTTCGGCAGCGCTTGCAGACAGGTTTAAATTCCTGTTAGAGAATTAAATTCCGGTAAGAGAAGTGGAAGCGACGTCTGGGCGTTGATGGTGGCATCTGCGACTGTGGAGGTTGCAGCAGGCTCGGCAGGTGAGGGCGTTCTTGTAGATGTTAGTGAAGTGGCAATCATGTCCAGCTTGTCTTCAGAGCACAGACCTATAAACTCCCAGTAATATTGCCGAAACTCTGGGCTTGCCGTAAAGAGGACCTCCTTATTGCCACCAACAATCAGCGTCCCGATCAAGTTTGTCAAGCATGCTAAATACATTTGCTAATCTAGCCACCGACGAGGTGGAAAGCCGGGCAAAACAGAAATGGGTTTAGAAAAAGGAAAAATAATAGAGGAAATGAAGAAAATGGATATAAGACATGGATTTCTCTTACGACGTCTAAAAAGGCAAACAGGATTTGCAAAGAAAAATAAATTACATCTAAACATTGACTTTATAAATGACCATACATTTTACACTTTCAACATTTAAACAGTAGATTGATTAATGTTGAACAGCCACCAAAGTTTTGTTTTTATTTTACATGACCTCATTACATGGCTTCATCGGGCTATGTTTATATTTATTATACAATGTTTTTTCAAACGAAATATTTTGGTTTACGTGTTCTGTTCCGAAAGTATGAAACTATTTAATCCAAAAAAGTACAATTGTAGTAACCAACATCTATATATTTAATAAAAATGGTACAAGATTTAAATTAAAATAAACACCTTGAAATCTCATATATTAAAATCGCGAATAACTACTTCGTTGATAGTTTTAAATTTCTCCCTTTCGAATGTGATACAAGTTCGCTGCTCTGCTCGCTCAGTCATTGAAATGCGACGATCAGTCACTGCGTGTGCTCACTCATCTAGCTCCCGACTAAGCCGACCAATAAAGTTGTCTTTATTCACACACTCCACTCGCGCGGTCGCGCAAATTATTTTTATTGTACTTAAGTTGGGCGTGATATATTCAGAGCAGACCACAGACATGTAGAATAAATCACTTTTGTTCTAATTTGTCCGCAAACACAACACTTGCACTAATTTAAACAAAAGTTTAATTACGTTTAATTTAACTTTGACTAGCGCTCTAATTTTCCACATGTTGACATGGGTAAAAGCAGAACCCCATTCAAAATTTAATTAATGGCTGATGGTAGAATTTTAACTGCTGTTAAAATATTTTGTAAATAGTTTTTAGATTCTTAATCAATCTTTTTATAACTTTAACGTCTGTGCAGTAATTAAAATTACAGAACGTTTACTCTCTCTGTCGTTAGCAACATAGATCTGAAACACCTAACTGAACTCAGCTGTATAAATTACACAAATATTCACCGATCTTTATAAAATTAAATACGTAACTTACAACAAATTTAGTAATCGACACTTCAATCTAGGCAAACAGTGATGTAACAAACCATTAGATAAGATTAAAAGCTAGGAAAAAGGTATAAATATTTGACGTGGGTTATCTATAATTTCCCTATCTCATTTCTTTTCTAATCACGCTTTTACGTAACAAAATAAAAGCGCCGTAATCTTAATAGTTCTTGTTAAAACTTCAAATAATAGTGAAAATGATACGTCCTTCTACCTTATTTTATACTATGAATGCTTGAACGAAAATTATACGTGTCATACAAACCAGCTGTTGTACTTATTTACTGCAACGCGAAAAATAAAGGAAATTAACTTATTAAAACAAATGCATAAATTAACCAAAAGTCAAGTTTATAGTTCTTCTTCTTCTTTGTCCATCCCTTATACCCTAAGGTGTCGGGTCCTCTATCCATTTTCGAAATCTCTTCCTGTCCCTAGCGATTTGTTTAGCTTCTGCCATGCTTTTCCCCCTCCTTTCCACTTCCTTCCTGATAGTTTCCATCCATGTTTGCCTTGGCCTTCCTCTTCCTCTTTTTCCTTCTCTTCTTGCCTCTAATACCCTTCTTGGCAGCCTTTCTTCGCCCATTCGTGTCACGTGCCCAAACCACATTAGTTGTCTTTTCTGTAGTGTTTCCACTAGCGGTTCTAGGTCTAACTCCACCCTTGTTGTGATGTTCCTCACTCTGTCCCTCTTTATTCTTCCGACTATACGTCGCAGGTACTTCATTTCCGCAGCCGTTAATTTACTTTTGCTCTTGTCTTGTAGCGGTATGCTTTCTATTCCGTATGTTAATGTAGGTAAGTATATTGTTTTATACAGGTGGAGCTTAGTCTCTTTGCTCAGCTCTTTCTTGTTGATTAAGGTTGAGTTGATCTGATAGTATACTCTAGTCGCCTTGGAGGTCCGGTTCCTTAATTCATCTGTTGCTGTTCCGTCTTGGCCTATTATTACTCCAAGGTACTCATAGCTCTCCACTTGTTCCAATTTCTCTCCTTCACATCTTATTTCAGGTTTCTTTGTTCTTCATCTGTGTTCTTACTTATTCTTATTATTTTGCTTTTCTTCGCATTTATTGCCATTCCTTTTATTTTAATTTCGTTGTTGCAATTATTTATTGCTTGTTGTAGTTTCCTTTGGCTATCGGCTATGAGTAGTATATCATCTGCGAAGACGAGGCTTTGTATATTGATTGCCCCCATGTTCCAGTGTCCTAGTTTAGTGTTCAGGTTTGGGTTCCTGCTGTTCTTGACTATTTCATTCATCATGATAATGAATAGTAGTGGACTGAGGAGTCTCCTGTTTTATCCCCTCTCCATCAAGAATTTCCCCGATTCTTGTCCTTGTATTCTTACTATTCCTTTCGTTCTTCCGTATAGTCGTTTTGTGGCTTCTACAAGTTTTCTCGGGACGTCAATTCTTTCCATTGAATTCCACAGGGTTGCTCTTGGTACCGTGTCGAAGGCTGCTAGGAGGTCTATGAATGCCAGGTGTAGCTCTTTGTTTCCTTCAAGTGTCTTTTCTATTACTGTGCGAAGCGTAAATATGTGGTCTTGAGTCTGTCTGCCTTTTCTGTATGCAGCTTTTTCCTCTAATAGCTCGTCTTCTATGTGATGCCTTATCTTTTTTTCTAGTATCCTGGTGTAGATCTTTTGTACGCAGGATGCCAGGAATATTGCTCTGTAGTTTCCACAGTCGTTTGTGTTACCTTTTTTGTGGATTGGTACTATTATGTTTTCTTCCCAATCTCTCGGTATTCCTTCTCCTTCGTATACTTGCTGGCATATCTTCTGTGTCCATTTCTTTATACAGTCCCCTCCGTATTTGATTAGTTCAGGGCTTATTCCGTCTTTTCCTGCAGATTTTCCTACTTTCATGTGTGCTATTACTTCTTCTGTTTCTTCCAAAGTTATTGTTTCGCTTTCTGTCTCTTCTTGTTCTTCTTATTCTACTCTGATGGGGTTGTATTGTTCTTGTATGTTTGGTGCTTTGAATTTTGTGCTGTAATGTCTCTTCCATGTTTCTAATATTTGTAGCAGTTCTGTAACGACTTCTCCTTCTTCGTTCCTAATGCTCCACACCTTTTGTTTGTGCATTCCCCTTAGGCCTTTAACTGTTTTCCAGAAGTCCTTTTTGTTGTTTTTGTTGTCTTTGAATTTCTGCTCTATCTCTCTACCAAACTCTTCCCAAGCTTCCTCTTTGGCCCTCTTCACTACCTCTTTTGCCTCATTTCTCGTTATATAATGTTGCCTGTCTTCTTCTCTCTTTGTCTGTAGGTATCTCTTCCAAGCTGTTTTCTTTTCCATTACTTTTTTTACTTCCTCGTTCCACCATTTCGTACGTTGGTATCGAGGTGATATTTTGCTTTTCCCACAGATTGTTGTTGCTGTCTCAAGTATTACTTCCTTAAGTCTTGTCCATCTCTCTTCCACGTTCCATTCTACCTCCTGATGGTGCTCTTGTTGTTCGTGTTCTAGTAATCTGCGCTCTACTTCTTGTGCGTATTCTGTTTTTTCTCGGGCTTTCTTAGTTCAGTTATTTTTATTTTCTCGTAGCCTTTCTTCGCTACTTCATTTCTTACATAGAATCTCGTGTCCGCTATTACTAGTTTGTAATTTGAGTGGATTTCTGCCCCTCCGATAACCTTCACGTCTAATACTACGTACTTTGCTCCCTTTGTGTATGTGAAGTAGTCTATTTCACTTTTGGCCTCTCTGTTTTCTGCAATGAAAGTTATTTTATGTATTAGTTTGTGATTGAAGAAACTATTTCCTATTAGCATTTCGTTACTTATGCAGAAGTCAATCATCCTATTGCCATTGTCGTTTAACACTCTGTCTGTACAGTATCTTCCTAGAACTCCATGCCCTTTGTCTGGGTTCTTTCCCACTCGGGCGTTCCAGTCTCCAAGTATAAATGTGTATCTGCTTCTGTCTCTAGCTTTGTCGAGCACTTGTTGTAGGCTTGTGTAGAACTCTTCTTTTTCCAATATGTTGTCATTTTCTGTTGGTGCATAAATCTGTATGAATGTAGTTCTTTCTTCTAGCTTGACATTTATTGTCATTATTCTTGAACTGATACCTTCCCATCCTATCACCTTTCCGGTTAGGTCTTCGCTAATTATCACTCCTACTCCCTCCTTTGCTCTTGTTCCTAAATGAACTCCAGAGTAGAACAATTTGTATTCTTTTTCGAGTGTTTGTTCTTTGATTCCTTTCTTTTTGATTTCTGAAAGTTCTAGGATTTTAATTTTATATCTCTCCATTTCTTCAACTAACTCTATCTCTTTCCCATTTAGTCCTGTCACGTTCCATATTCCAATTCTTGTCCTTTGTGCACGCTTAGGTCGTTTTCCATCTTTCCGTCCATGTCCGAGGCTTTCTGTGTTTCTCTGAATCTGTATACCTCGTATGGGTGATTAGCCCGACGATGAGGGCCCCGTTACCTCGGGACAACTGGTATCAGGTTATACCCCCCGATGCTGGGTCGTCAGAGCCCCGTTCGTTTTCTAGCAGAGGGTACCACGTGCAGGTGGGGTTGACATTTGGGTGACTGGATGTTGGCGCCACCCCTTACCCTCCAAGTTTATAGTTAAATGTAAAAAATATTTGTCCTAGAAAGCCTTATCTTCGTCTTATGTTAAACTGAAGGTGCACTAGTTTCGGCACTACTAAGAAAGTTTTCTTACACCTTTAAAGGAAAAAAAACCGAAGTTCAGTTCAGAAAACAACTACTAATCGTAAGTGAAAGTAAAATTAAATATAAAATGACGTTGCCATGAAAATATGGGTTCCTCTTATTGGCATTTTCTTATTGTCAGTAATTTTATTTATTATATTAATATATACAATTATATTAAATATAAGTATGTACAATTATATTAGAAAAATAAAAAAAAATTGACAATTTTTACAAAATAATTAATTTGTATGCGCATTCAAAAAATAATTTAAAAAATGTAAATTGCATTATAACATTAAGGCATATAAAAAGTTTTATTACAACTTTCATTAAATTGGTCTCTAAACATCTATTAAGAGTGAACACAGTATATAGCAACAAAATTTGCTACATAAACAAAAAAATAAAATTAGAACTGTCGAGCGCAAACATGCACATAAAAGTTTTAATGTTTTTACGTATGGAAGGTGAGGAGTGGCGTTAACTTTTAGCCGTCTACATGCCAATTTGACCTGCAAGTGATACTCTTCAAGATAACTAATGAGGTTCTAGCGACCTAGCATTAAGGATTGCACCTGGTACCAATTTCCCCAGGTGACGGAACTCACCATTTTTAGACTAATCATCTATAAGGTGTTAAAAACGATCCAGAATGAAAATACTAGCCTCAGATCATAACACAGCTTTCGAGAACGACAAGTTCAACGAAAAATAAATATGAAAATAGAAGCATGGAATGTAAAAACCACGGCAGAAGAAATAAGGAGATAATGAAAGAAATGACTAAACATATAATATGAGTACTAAGGACAAGTGAAACAAAAAAAAAAGAAAGTAAAGAGATGACTTTATAATCGAAATGTACATTAATATACTCAGAAGTAAAAAAAATAAATAAAATTGGGATGGAAGTAATAATACCCAAGAGCTGGAGGACAGAGTAACAAACTGAAAAATAATAAGTTTAAGAATCATAAAAATGGACTTAGAAATAAAAATAAAATAGTTCAGATCCATGCGCCAACTGAAAACAAAGATATTTTTAGAAAAGCAACTATTTTATACCAATTGTCAACTACCTTACTCCAAAACAGCAAGTAAACATATACTAATAGCAAGGAAATAAAATTCCAAAATAGGTAAAAACCAACGCAGAGGACATGTGGTAATGGAAAAGAAGAAGAAATTTTAAATGTAAACTGAAATAGAATGTTACAGTTTTGCGTAAAAATCCAGATGCTCATAGGAAGCACATTATGGACACAAAAACATTTACAAAATAATATTTGAAACAAAAGGAAGAAGAGCAAAATCATAGCATTATAGCATCATAGATTAAATCACAGACACAAAAATGTAAAATATACAGTAACGGATATGAAGGTAACCAGAAGAGCAGAGCTCAGCATAGACCACAAACTAGTTATAGGAGAAACAAAATTTCAGGCTAGAAAAAAACAAAAATATAAACCAATAAAAGAATACAATTGCAAAATACAAATAAAAAATAAAATAATATGCACGCAAATTCAACAACAAACTTAAAGAACTAGAGAGGGTAGAAAAACAAATAGCAAAACAAAACGTAGATATAAAATAAAACTCTCTCTTCATGGCTCTACAGTCCCATCTGGACCTGGGCCTCCCGTATTTTTTGCCTCCAATCTTCCCTGTTTTGTGCACTAATCCTCCAATTTTAGATGTTAAGTATTTGCTGTGCATCCTCTTCTATGTTATCGGACCATCTTTGTCTTGGACGGCCCCTACCTCTTCTGCCTTCAATTCGCCCTTGGAATATTCTCTTTGGTATTCTTTGTGCTTCCATTCATTCTACATGTCCTGCCCATTTCAGTCTTAGTAGTTTTGCAAATTCTACTATATTTGCCTCCTTATGTAGTTGTCTCAGTTCAAAATTGTACCTTATTCTCCATATGCCATCTTCTTGTACTGGGCCGAAAATTCTTCTTAATATTCGCCTTTCAAAACGCAATAGTGTTTCTTCTGCTTCTTTGGTCATTGTCCATGACTGACATCCATACGTGACTACCGGTCTGATCATACTTTTATAAATCTTTAATTTTGTTGCTCTTGTTATGTATGATGCTTTAAAGATTGATGTTAATGAGAAATATGTTCTATTCCCTGCTGTTACGCGTAATTGAATTTCTTATGTTATCTTGTTTTCACTATTTATTTGGGTTCCCAGGTATTTGAACTGCTGTACCACTTCAAAATGTTTGTCCTCTATTGTACAGTTTTGACCTAATCTTCTTGGGGGTTTTACTGCTAGCATTTTTGTCTTCTGTTCGTTGATCTTCAGTCCCACCTTTTGTGCTTGTGTTTCTATATTTCTGTATATGTCCTTGACTTCTCTTTCCGATCTTGCTACCAGGTTGATATCGTCCGCATATCCGATCACTTGGTGTGACTTGTTAATGATGGTGCTGCCAGTGTTGCCTGTAGCTTCTCTAATTACTTTTTCCAATACTAGGTTAAACAGTATTGATCCAAGTCCATCTCCTTGTCTTACCCCTTTAGATGTTGTAAACATCGGGGAGATTCTATTCTGTATCCTTACCGCAGCTCTAGAGTTTTCCATTGTTATTCTTGTTAAGCTAATTAATTTATTCGGGATGCCTAATTCTTCCATGATGTTGTACAAGCTGTTTCGATCTATGCTATCATATGCCTCCTCAAAGTCAATGAATAATTGAAATATTGGTATGTTATACTCCCATGCTTTTTCTAGTATTTGTCTTGTTGTGAAAATTTGGTCCACTGTAGATCTGCCCTGTCGGAAGCCGGCTTGGTATTCTCCAATTATGTCATTTCCATATACCATTATTTTTTGTTGTAATATATTTGTGAAAATTTTGTATGTAACACACAGTAAGGATATACCTCGGTAGTTATTACACTTGTGTTTATCTCCCTTCTTGTATATCGGACAGATAATTGCTGTGTTCCATTTTTCTGGCATTTCTTCTTTATTCCATATGAGGTTGATTAGCTCTTGAATTTCTTTGATTAGTGCGTCTCCCCGTACTTTATTAACTCGATTGGTATGCCATCGATTCCCGGTGCTTTGTCATTTTCATTCTTTGTATGGCGGCCGCTACTTCTTCTATTGTGGGCTCTTTAATTTCCGGTTGTACGGTATCTCTTGTTATCTTTGGTATTCTATCGTTTCGTTCCTCTTGTGTTAACAGCTCTGCAAGTGTTGTCTCCATTGTTCTATTACTTCATTTTCTTGTGTTATATATTTTCCTTCTTTGTTTTGCACATTGAGGGTCTGGGGTGGAAATCTTGTTTGGTGTTTCTGATGATATTGTACATTCTTTTAACCTCTTTTGCTTCTCTTGCCTGTTCTATTTCATCTATTTGTTTATCGAGAAAATCTCTTTTCTTTCTTCTCATCAGTTTCTTTACTTCTCCTCTTAGCTTTCCGTATTCTTCGGTTTTCCGCCTGGTGGCCTCTGTAGCAGTTTCTTTTGCTTCATTTCTTTTATCTATTGCCTTTTCACATTCTGTGTCCCACCATGTTGTTCTTGGTTTCTTTTGTATGTATCCTATGTTCTCTTCCGCCGTAGCGACAATAATATTTTCTATTTGCTTCCATTTTTCTTCTACTGACTCTATCGGTTCCACGCTTACTTGGTTTCGTTTTTCTTTAATGCTCTCTTCCATTTTCTGTTGGTATTTCGTTCTGTAGCTTTCATCCTTTATTTTATGTACATTGTATTTCTTATTCCTCTGCGTGGGTATAGCTCGAGCCTTATCTATTTTGCCCCTGAACACTGTCTTAACTAGCATGTGATCAGATTCACTCATCGCTCCTCTCATTGTTCTTATGTCTATACAGCTGGATTGATGCCTGTTTGATATTAAGACATGATCAATTTGGTTCACTGTCCTTCCGTCTGGTGATATCCACGTGCCCTTATGTATCCGTTTATGTGGGAAGGTTGTACTTTTAATTGTCATTCCCTTGGCCGTCGCGAACTCTATAAGTCTTTCCCCATTGTTATTTGATTCCTCGTGTAGGCTATGTTTGCCTATGGTGGGGAAATATACTTCTTCCTTGCAAACCTTGGCATTTAGATCTCCAATAACTATATGTATATCATTGCTGGGTGTTTTCTGCATTTCTCTATCTAGTGTCCCATAGAATTGCTCCTTTGTGTTATCTTCTTTCTCTTCTGTTGGCGCGTGTACCGAGAACATAGATATGTTGTTAAATTTCATTTTAATTCGTATGTATGATATTCTTTCATTGACTGGTGTGAACTGTAGTATTTTGTTTTTGACTCGTGGCCCTACTATAAATCCTGTTCCTAATTCATTTGTATCCTCTGCCCCGCTGTAATATATTTGGTGTCCTGATTTAGTCAAACTTCCACACCCCAACCACCTTATTTCTTGTAGGGCTGTTATGTCCATTTGATATTTGATTATTTCTTTCATAGTCGTTTCAAGAGCGCCTATTTGATATAACGTTCTTACGTTCCATGTTCCGATAATCATGTCCTTAACCCTACGCCAAACCCTCCTCCTTTATCCGGGCTTGGGACCGGCAACAGTACTTACTGGGCTACTCAATCCACCCAGCAGTTACTGCAAGCGGAGTTATAAAACAAAACATTAAAATAAATAATAATAAAACAAATAAGAAAGTCTGTGGTAAAACGATAATAGAAAATAGATAAGCAACAAAAAACATTTTTGGAGAATAATAAGGAAATTACAAGGGAATTATAGCAAGAAAGTAGAAAGTATTCGAAATAAAGAAAACATACTAGTATTCCAAGAAAAGAAAATACTCAATGTCAGGAAGTCTCTAGATTTAAAATTTGTTTTTGACACGGTTTGAAAATCAGAACTATGGAGAGTTTCTGTCAGAAATAAGAGTATCTGACCAAGTAAAAAGTCTATGCAAATAAGAGGTGTAATAAGAAAATAATGGAGTTTAACCAAAAGCAATTTTTTATGGAGAAAAAATAAAGTAATGTACCAGCCTTAAACCGCTGCTGTTTATCATGTACATAGAACAAATAATATAAAGAGTAAAAGATTGATCACAAAATATTTACAAAGTTTAATTTTTGAAGATGACACAATGATAGGAGCAAACAATCGAAGAAATATGCAGCAATCCCTAGACACATGAACAACTGAAATGTAAAAGAAGGCTATGAAACTAAATATCAAGAAATATAAAATACTACCAAAACAGAAGTAAACAAAAAAATGAAACATAACTCTAGAACCTAAAAAGTAAAACTAGAATATGTAAGAAGTTATTAACATCTAAAAACAACAATGTGCCAAGATAGCAAGGTTGAACAAAAAATCTTAAGCAGAATAGGAAAAACAGGCAAAGTACACTATCAGATGAACAAGCAACGGCAAAGTAAGCACAAAAGCCAAACTGCAGCTACGGGCCAGTTCGAGAAGAAACCTCCGTTTAGTTAGCAATGAAAGATATACGTATATACAAAACCTTTACTATACACATATGCAAATTTGAAATTTCTTCTACAAAAACTTTCCGTCTAGATATAAAGCCACCCTATAATAGCATCTAGAAGCGCAGTGTCATCATCAAAGCGGTGCGACACCAAGATCTCATCGTCGCTCACAATTTTATTTTCTCTTGACATAATGGGAGAGAAAATTCAAAGCAGAAAACATTCAGATTGTTCTGTGTCTCAAACAAAAGCTTTGGCGCCCAATAGGCACAAAACTTGCAGTATCCCAAATTTTCTGTCACTACCTCATACAAAATAATCCGAATAAGTTGGGGCAAGTGTAGAGAAAGTTCAGATATCATAAACCAATGAACTACGCACTTCGCATTTGGTAGATTTTTTATGACAGCGTTAATTTTCAACTGAGCTAGCGAACGAGTAACCTGCAACACGACCTTCTTGCACTCTGCACTCCCTACTGAACTACTGTATACAGCACCACAAGACGAGCGTCGCTATTCTCACCTATTTCTTGCTTATGCGCAAACGTAGGTTTCTTTCCGAATTGCCCTAGTACATAACATTGTATATATAACAACAATAAAAGTTGGACTATGCAAAAAATAACATAAAAGCAATAATTGCAATGAAGGTAAAATATTTAAGACATATGTAGTAAAAGAAGAATTAGAAGTGCGACCAGTAATAAGAACTATAAAAAACAAATGGTATAGCCACGTAATAAGAATAAATAAAGGAATAATACCAAAAAGAACATCAGAGAGCTAAGAAGAATGACTCCAGACAGAGAAAGTTACTAAAAATTAATCGAGGGCACTACTTTATAAAGTAAAAAGGTAAAACGAGAAAAAAAGGTATGTTGCTACGTAAATTTTCTAAAGTATAAGTAGAAAATTAAAAATTTATGGAGAAATTAAAGACATTCAAGAAAAACAAAAATCAACAAACAAAATCTATTACAAAATAAACACTAGCGCCACTAACGATAGCAAAAACACTCAAAAATGTTTCTAAATTAAAACGTAAATTCAACTGTGTCATATCACATTATGACTGTACCCATACAATCGTTTTATAAAATACACACAGCAAACAACAATCTTTACGTTTGGTTTTGAACACAAAGTGTTATTATACGACACCGATATAGTTAACGTATCTAATATTTATTAGTCTGATGTCAGAAAAATCATTGAAGGCCATAAACAAGGACTTCTAACAATTCCAATTTAAAACATTTTATGCTGTCAACAGCAAATCCTAAAGAAAAAAAAAGAAGCTGCACAACTTTACGAAAACAGCACAGAAACACAGTCAGGCTAGCGATAACAACAAATTTAATATTCTAATCAACACAATCGACAGCATCTACACAAACAAAGACCATCAACTGAACTGTATGTACACTGAGTTGTCAACTATAATGAACTAATTAATAATTAACAAAAGTATTAGAGACTGGACAATTTAGCTTCAAATTCAATATTTAATTTAGTAACTCCAAGATAAAAGGAGAAATACCAATATTAAACCCAAAAACTAGCAGCGCGACATCAAAAGTGACTACCAAATCTTCAAATGAATGTAGCTCCATAGAATTATGCTACACCTATGGTGGGACAGCAACAACACACAAGAATAACGGAGTCATCAAACGCTACTTATAACCAAACACAAAATAGTGCTGATATTTATTTAGGTCACAAATAACAACAGTACTACTATTTCCTCTTTGGATTAAAAGAACACGACCTACAATTTTTTCTGGCAAAGAAAAAATCTACTTTATATTGGACACGCACGATTCACCCACAGCCACCATATATTACGTAAACCTCCTCATAAATGTAACTTTTTCATATTTCATATTCTTTTAGGGTGTATACAAAGTTTTAATATTTGTCACTCTGCTGCGTGGAATTTCCGAACGCTCCCGTAGCAACCAGCACGCCGCCATGGTCGAACAACAGACATAATGCTTTCCAGGAATGCAGCCGCGCACGTTCAAGGACACGAATAATGCGCAAATTTCCAGAAGTTTCTTGTAGGCCCTAGGACCGGTCCTGAATTACTTAAATATACAGCGAAGTAGTTAGAGAAAGGCAGGAACCAGAAGCAAAGCTAACAGTGCTAGTGTAATATAAATTGTATGACACATAAATATAATTATAAGGTAGTAGTTCTGTATAGTGTACATAAATATTATTGAGTAATTTTAACTGCCTGTAAGTAAAATAAATAAATGATTTTAATTACGCGTGTTATACGCAACTGTCGAGAGCAAAAATTTTATTTTTATTTATTTTTGTCGTTTGTATACTTTTTTACCACATTTTTTAAATTATATTTTAATTTATAGTATATTAATATGACTTTTTTAGTGCTTCTGGTTATTACGAAAATACCCTTACTGCTCAACCCACCTTAAATCAAATTAATAATAACAATAATACTAGTAACAATATTTCTCCATGGGCTTTCTTTTGAAAGTACACACGTTGGTAACTGAAAGGTCTTATCCAGTCTCCTCGACGTTAAATGGGGTCACGCTACCCGAACCGAGACCTGAATGGCACACGATACGTGTTACAGTAGGAACTTTCTGAAAACTGAGCGCCCTTTAGATTAAGTAGTCTTACTACGGTAAAGCAGGGCTCTACTGTATTCGACGTTCCTATCCCTAGCTCCTTGTGAAAACACCACAGAGAAACCTTTTTCAAATGCAACTAATGAAGATGATGTCCCTATTAAAGTACCAAATCTTTCAGATAAGGACATTTTGTCCTTTCGAGTTAGTGAAAATTAAATTGAAGCTAAATCTTCTTCTCAAAAATCTAAGGGACGAATTTTTAATTCTGCTTCCAACAGTATTGTACCACAAAAATTTACATTAATTAGTATAACTTAGACTTTTCATAATTTCAAAGGAATTAAAATAATTGGTGGCAATCCTGCTCAAATAAAAAAAATGGAAAATGGTTTATTAATTAAAGTAGCAAATCCACCCTAAACACGTTGTCTTTTAGGTATAAAATGTTTAAGAAATATAAGTGTTACAACAAGCCCACGTCGAACATTGAACTCATGCAAGGGTGTTGTGGTTTGCTGAGACCTGCTTGTACAAGTTGAATAACCAAGAAATTACTCTTTGCTGACGATTCACTTGAATGTAAGATGGCGTGCGAATAGCTTCAGCATCGCATATCTTAACTATTATGTAATTAACAGCATCTGCCGTCTGCTTGTGCGTATTTATGTTCCTCCATCTCTTCATCGTTTCCAATGTCAACTTTTTGGCCATACCACTTTGCAGTGTCGATTTGAACCCTTATGCCGCTATGATCAGACTCCGCGTAGAACTGATCCCTATCCCGTAAATTTATATTCCTACCAACCATGCAAATGTCTCTTCTATAAACAAGATGTACAACAATAGCAAATTAAAGACACAGATACAGTAATCTAAGATGTAACATCTCTAATATAACAATCAGTAACAGCAATACCAGATGTGGTGGAACACATATTATCGCATAAAATAACCTCACAATTAAATGTACCCCCAACTATCAAACTTCCAAAATATTCAAAAGCAACAAACCACCAATCTTTTTTTTCAGCCTTTTGTGGCGGCCAGTATTGAGCATAGGCTTCCTTTTTGGGGGATTTTTGGCAATTAAACGCGCCAGTTTGGCAGGTCGAGGCCTTTACCTCGCGGTTGTAGTCCTCTCACCACCAATCTACCCAAACAATATCTAGTTTTTCTGAAACCATTACTGGAAAGATTCGTCGATCTCTCCTTCCTAAAGTGGATGCTTCCTTCCCTTTTTCTTGTATCTGGAAGTCAAAGTAAAAGCAGTTTATTACTACATAACTCATTGTTTCGCCACAAAAAAAGAAATAATTTTAAATGAAAAGAATACTAGAAACTAGTCAAAAAAAACAAGAAAACAAACAAAGAGGTGTTTATGTACACTACCAAGATCTTCACCGTCTCATTTGTCTACACTATTATGTCCTTATAGCCTTGCAACAGTTAAAAGTACAAGTCAATAATCAGATATCAATTACTAGTTACTCTTATGTTATTTATACATTACAAGATGGATACCAACCTCATGGAAAATGGTACTTTTAATAAGATCCGATTTGGCTTTCACACAAACCACACTAACATTACAACACAATACAATTGCACAGTTTTATAAAATACATTATTTATAATATGCAGGGTTTGCCCGAATAATACTGTAATTAAATTGGTAAGATAATTTATTTAAGATATTGTTACAAACATTTAAAATTCTTCGAAGTACTCTCCTTGCGCTCACACACTTTTGCAAGTACGGTACGCATCCTGGATGCGGCAACGGGAACCTCGTTTAAAGCCTTTGTCACAGCGGTTTAGATCGCTTCAAGAGTTTTCTGCTATCATTCGAATATTCGATTAGTATTTAAAAAATCACGAACACGAGACACATTTTAGCCACTTTTGCTGGTTGACGGCCGTCAGAGTGGAGGTCATCCTCCACCTCGT
Organism: Sinelater perroti; assembly: GCA_036346155.1. Taxonomy (NCBI): domain Eukaryota; kingdom Metazoa; phylum Arthropoda; class Insecta; order Coleoptera; family Elateridae; genus Sinelater; species Sinelater perroti. The sequence goes on from JARFIY010000046.1 coordinate 18,456,266, forward strand.
CCCGGCCATTTTCAACCACCTGGAAACTTGAGAATACGATGGAGGTTTCGGTTAGGCTTTTGTTTAGTTTAACACAGAACTTGATCGCATAACGTTGTTCGATAGTCTTCTCCGTTGCGCGTCGCGACACAGATACTAACAGCAGATTCACAGAAACAGCAATCCTGACGCTCCTACAGCTTCTAGCAGACCTAACTTGAAAACGTCCCCTCACCTAACCCAGCCGGTCCGAACGCGCTGCGATCAGGAGGAGCAGTACGTTTGGACAAATTGCATTACTTTCCGAACAAACCCTGTATATCCTCTTGATAGTTTACAATCACTAACCAAAAAACTTAACAAGCCAGTTACAAAATCTTGTATCGCTTGGAGATTTTAACAGTCGTCATGCTCTTTGGGATACTTTATGTCACCAAACCAACAACTTTGTTAAAGGTGACGAAAAATTTATATCTAGAGCATTGATTATTCTAAACAAAGTCAACGGTACATAGTTCGATGTATATGGCGACACAATTCCTAGCACTAATCTAACCTGAAATGTTCCAGATGACCCTTATCACAGGGATCCCTTTCCGTTATTAAAAGGCCTTCATTCTGTGACGAAAACAATAAAAAATTTATTATAAAAAACTACGCAAAATAAAATTCCAATTCTTCTTTTATTACGATGATGATAAATGGAGTTCAGTGCATTATGTTTTCAAAATGACTGCCTTCACTAAAGATGGTCATTTCGACCCTTTTACCAAAACAATCAATTGCAGCTTTTATAATTTTCGCAGAAATAACCAGAATCTCTTCTGTGATGCAATTAAGTTCGTCGATGAACTGAGTTTTGTTCTGATAAACCATATAATCAAGGTAACCCCATAAGAAGAAATCACATGGGCTTAAATCGAGAGAATTTGGAGGCCACGCGATGTCAACTTCTATCTTACAGGGGGAGTCCAGACTTATGATCCTCTTTACAAATAGTTCTGTGAGGATACCAGAGATGCTCTGAGTCGGATGGATGGTGGCTCCATCTTGCTAAAACCGGTATTGGTTGACTTGTCTTTGTTTTTCACAATTGGAATGAATTTCTCGAGAACTTCTGCACGATAAACTTTTTCATTCACATATTTTGAGAAAAACGGTGGGCCGGCAATTCCATAGAAGGAAATTGCACACCATACACTAACTTTTTCTAGGTGCAATCGAGGAACTTCGGTCAAATGTGGGTTTTCGGTACCCAAGGTCGCTAATTTTGTTTATTGACATAGCCATCTAGTTGAAAATAGGCCCCATCTATAAAATAGACGTGCTATATGTCCAACTTTTTGGTCCAAATCATCTCCGTAGTCACTTTTGCAAAAGTGAATCTTTTGCCAGTATTAACCTCGGTTAAAGGCGTTTATAACCGAATCTTATACGAAAACAGAATAAATTTCTTGCTGAGGATAGTGTATATAGAACCCACACTCGTACCGAGTTGAGCTGCGCCTTTAGAGATCGAAGTTTTAGGGTTATTCTACGGTCTCGGAAGTGCTCACGGTGGCTGCTCTGCCCGTTCTTGATAAATTGTGATCCAGTACACTTCCCGTTTTCTAAAACTTTCCAATAAACCTATTATAACATGGTAAAATATACAATTTAATTATAGAGCACATTTTAGCTTGCTATTGTAGAAACAAACAAGGTAGTGTGCTTATCAAACTTAGCCTTGAAGGTAGTTAGCACTCCACTAGCACTTGGGCCTTCTCGTAAAAAACGGACACTAAACAGACCCTTTCTACAGTTGAATAGCTGGTCTTATCTAATGCCATATTCAGTGTTGACCTAGAGTGTAAACAAAACTTCAAACATTGACCTAGCTATAACTAACGTCAAATATAAAATTGGCTAAAAATTTTGTCCGTGATAATCTTTTGCGTGACATAATGAAGGCTCTATACTAACCACAAATACACCTACCGCAACCGTACCAGGAATCTTCTTCTAAATGGATGACCAAAAAGGCAAATTGAAAAAAAATTTAATAAATTCACTCTTTATATCATTGTTACCGTATATGTATGTGTATGTGTGTGTATTAGATATGGATATTATATTTATACATCTGGTTATTTTTTTTTGTGTACTTTTACTATATTCTGTAAATTACATAGTATTCCCCCTAAATACTGTTACACACTGATTAAAACGATAAAATAAAACGATTGACTGTTTTTGCATAATATTTTCAGGATTTATTAAATGGTTATGGGTAAGTACAATTACAACTTACTTGTTTAAAATGGCCACCCTTAGCCTCTGCACAAGCTTTAAGACGTCTGAACCACTCGTCTGTGGCAGCACGCACTAAATCCATTGGCTTCAAAGAATTAAAGTTAGGGTGCCTTTTTGCCCTCTATCTATAAATTGTAATCTAATGGATTGAGATCTGGACTACCAGAAGGCCAATCCTCTACAATTAGAAAATGAGACGTACTGTTACTCAACCAAATTTGAGTTGACTATGCTTTGTGGGCGGGTTTTAATTTCTTCTCCCAAAAATGAATACCCGCCGTCTTACCATCAAACCATTATAAATAATGGCTGATGACCTTTTTGAACCCTAGGCGCTAGTTGAGGTGTTTCATTGGACGACCTAACATACACCCTATTATTTTGTTTCTTGACAGATTCCTCCACTATGAAATTTTTTTCTGTTTTTCAGCCATATGTTAGTCAGGGATGTATTTATCCTATGTAAAGCAAGGGTAGGCTTTATTTTTTGTTGACAGTATTTATGGGAATACTAAGTATATTTTAATTTCCATTACGTTAGTGATTTCTTACTGATGAACTCGACTCAAATCATATGTAATAATAACAATACAATCATAATAATGATTATTATTATTATTCTACCTAGTACGCCAACCCCCTACACCGACAGAATAATTGTTAGCGCTTATTTTTAATTACAGAAAATTATATGTGCTATTCGAGTTTTTGTTATTTATATTATTCGAACAAACCATCGGAGTCTGTTTGCCTTTTAAAAGGCATTTTTATGCGCACATAAGACGACTCTTATTTGTTTTGTGCCAGCGAACAAGCCCTCGCACCATCGAGCAATGTATTAAGTCTCAAGCGGAGTGGTATGTCCGTGTCATGCTCGACAACTTAAAATTATGGCTCCAAGTGCCTCCACCTGGGACGTACTATATGAGAGCGAATTATTTACAATTAGCTGCAGTTATTATTAGTTTGTGCCAGCACTTCGGGCGATTTTTGCTCCCGGTCGAAGGTGCCGTGGGGCAGCTCCGTCATTTTTCACGCACTGAACATTCGTCGGCGACTCGAAGCGATATGCACACGTACTGCATGTGGAATTTATTCAGACAAAGCCCTTGGGACGTGTCTAAGGGTTCTATAGAGGTCCCTTCGTAATTATCTCTAGCGACGGAATTGAGGTTGTTGCACCCCCGCTTGCTATGCCTTTACAGCGGAGTATTATTTCGCGGAGGTGCTCACGCGAAGGAGGAGTGTTATGAATTGAAAAATGTGGATTTCGTTGAAAGCTGCATGCGTCTATTAATATTACCAAGCGTTTGTTTAGGAGATTTTTGAAATTCTGTTCAAATGCTCATACATACTCAGTGTCTTTATTATTTTTTACAAACCCCATGGACTAACCTTAGCTATAATTTCTAAAATCGGGGTTTGATTCATTGTAATTAATTGTAATGTCTTCTTAATTGATTCTGAAAAATCACTCTACAAACCGCGTGGAACTTAAGTCTGCAAACTGATAGGATAAGGTTCTCATAAGTTTAGCGTCACTGCCAGAGAGTCGCGCACAATCTCTGATACAAAAGGTCACCGCCAGGCAACAGAAATCATCAGAGAACCCGGGTCCGTTCGCACCGTAGCCAAGCATCTCAATCGCACGAACACAATGAAAAGATACATTAAAATGCTGAAAAGTGTTGTCTTTCCACTGTAGTCACTCGACAGTTGTATATAATAAAATATAAAGTAAAATAGTAAATTATATTGGCAAAGTAAACAAAAATCTTACCACAAATGTAATTTTTGTCCATTTCAAATTTAGAACAATAACAATATATTATAACACAGCTAATACTAGAAGGCTCCCATACCAACAAAAGTCAAATGGTAGTACTTTGAAAACTAAATGATAATAAACAGAGCCTTTTCAAGATAATGCAGAAGTGATTAAAAAAATTAAGAAAGAAATCTTTATACAGTTGCTCAATATTTGGTGCAAATTACATTGAATTAACTCTTTTCTTCTGTCCGAATTTTTACTTAAAAAGTAAGCTGCTATATACAAGGTGTGTTCAAGTCTAAGGTCTCCATTTTTTTTTCTGAAAAAGTGCTTACCCAAGCTAGTTGCAACTTCTGTTACTTCTCAACATAATCTCCGTCTAGACGTACACATTTTTCACAAAGTTGTCAGCATGATTCTATGGCTGTGAGAACACTTCTTTGGGAGTGCGTTTTGCCTACTGGGCTACAAGGCTGTGTGCGTGTTCGTTGGTCAGCATTCGTGGAATCCACCTTGAAGAAACTTTCCGCATTTTTAGGTCATCATGCAAAATAGACTCCACAAAATAAATGTTAAGGTTAGAGGCAATATCACGCACACCTAATCGACGGTCTTCCATAACAACTTGCTCCACTCATGCAATCATGCCTTTCATCCGACTGATTCGTGGTCGAGGTATTTCACCATGCAAAAAAAGAAAACAAATGATTACACGTTGTTCTTAAACACTGAACGTCGCCATTTTAAGTATACAAACAACACTCACTGCAATGGCGATAATTCGACCTGTGTACATTGTATGATGTTGCCATTTATATTACAAATTCAGAAATATGTACAGCGCCTTTTAAAATTAACCACACCTTTCTACTTATTCTGAGTGCTGAGTTTCTTAAAACAGATTTTTAAATGCATTTGTTAAATTGTAAGGAATAAACAGGATCATCTAACTTAAATATTTCATGTTTTTAAGTTTAAATATATATTGAACCCCTCGCTTACGTGGATAGCGACACTCATCCTATAGTGCAATACGCAGTAGTTCAGTAGACAGTGCGGAGTGGAGGAAGATTGTGTGACAGTTTACTTTTCCGCTAAATCATTTAAAAGTGAACGTTGCCATAGAAAACCCCGTTAAATTTAAAGTACAAAATCCGTCATTTTACGACATCTATAAGTTCTGTATAGTTTTTCCAATTTTCTTGAACTCTTTTCTACAAGATAGTTACAGAAAATGTGTGTATCACAAGTACTGTAACCGTGGGGTGTAAAAACTCTTATTTGAGAAAACACACTAAATGGATTCTATTTTGAACTTTCTCTCCCATCGTGCTAAGGAAAGAAAATAGAACTGTGATCGATGATGAAATCTGGGTGTCACACCGCTTTAACGATAACACTGTGCTTTAAGATGCTACTACAGAGTGGCTTCATTCCTACGTGGAAGAGCTTTTTGTAGAAAAAATTTGCATGGCGATTATGTCGAAATGTAATGTACTGTTGCAGATTTCTAATGTGTATAGTAAAGGTTATATATCTACGCGTGTTTATCATTGATAACCAAACTGAGTTTTTTCCCCAATTACACTCGTATACTTTGCACTACCAATAAAATTCAAAAAAGCAGAACAGCAATGACAAAAAATTAAAATCACCGAAGAAACTTTTAAAGCACATAAGGCAATCTATAATAAATCAAAGTTAGTTCAAGAAGATCTCTTGAAAACATATCTATTTTAAAAAATAAAAAGGAGATTGATTTTACTGAGAAATTACTAAGACAAGAGCAGAATAAGTAAGCAACTCTCAACCACTACTTTTTAGAATCGAGAAAGGCCAAAGTTTATTATACATAAGTTACTATAGGGTAATCAAAATTGAACTTTAGAATCTTCTTCTTGAATGAAACACAAAATATTGGAACAATCCGAATTTTGCTGCTATCAGTGTGAACTATAGACTTGGCAGTTACGTATGAAATATGATGCCAACCAAAAGTCCTCCGCGACTCCGCTGACATGCGACCATACTTTTTAGTGAAGTTTTTCATAATGCTTTCCATAAATGCGGCTGTTAGGGTTTAAGCGGACTGTATCGTATTTTAATTTTAAAAAAAAAAAATTTTAATCAAAAAGCCAAAAGACTGGAAGACTTTTACCGTGCAAGCGGACGCTCTGCTGCAGGAATCGGCTCACCCGGGGCTGTAATCAGGAGGGATCGAGGAAGAGGTAAAAAGGATGTGGACGGAAAAGAAGATAAGTTACCCCAATCTTCGCTGCGTGTCAGATCGGAAGCGTCTTTCCTGATGTGAGTCCTTCAGCTGGTCGTGCCCGAGGTTTACAACAGAGTTTTTCTTTCTTTCTCGCCAAGTCAAAATACAAAAGAAAACGGACCGAGTTTTCTCCGTCGGTAAATATCGACTCCCGCAATCGGCCTGCACAAACGACCTCCGAGATGTGAAAAATCCTACTACCAATCAAACACGCCGGCAAACTCTTGGTCAAAACGGTTTCGTACACACGAAAAAATTAAAGCCAGTCGAACGTTTTCAAAACCATCATGGCTACACCAAAATGGCCGTAGCAGCTAATGTTTTATAGCGACGTCGCCCCACAGGCGAACAAAACCGCCGCGGCTATTTCTAATCAAACAAAACCCGTACAGAGGGTGCCACACGACGTCCGATCCTATAAACTGGTCATTTTAAAACCCAAACAGCGGCTATTTCAGCAATGCCACGTCTGATGATTTTTTTAGTTCTGGAATCGTAGTAGGTTGGTTGACATAAACCCTTTCTTCAAATATCCTTAGAGAAAAAATCTAAGAGAGTTAAATTTCAAGACCGCGATGGACAATCGACAACACCCTTCTAAGAGAAAACACACCTAGGAAACTTGGTACTACGTGACAAGTGGCTCCATCTTGTTGAAAATATATGTAATTAAAGTTTAAATCATTAATTTTAATAAAAAAAGAAGTTGTTTAACATCTTCCGCTATCGTACTACATTGACAATAACAGCGTTACAAAATTTGCCATCAAAAAAGTACTGGCCATCTCACAATGCACACCAAACAGTAACTTTTTGTAGATGTATTAGTTTTTAGTAAATAGCACGTGGATTTTCATTACCCGAGATGCGACAATTTTGACGATTCAAAAGACATGTAAAGAAAAATGAGCATCGCTCAATGTGAGTTTTTTTAAATCAACATAATCTTCCGTGTTTTCTAAAACCCAGTTTACAAGTGTATGACGTTTCTGGTTGTAAATTTGAACACGTATTTGGTTCAATGACTTAATGAAAAAGCCTCCTATGTTTTATTTTTAGGTTTGAGTTTCTCCTTGACTCCATGCGACTTATTACAAATACAGCGATGAACACACTCAACAGTAATTTTACACAACTAAACTAAGAAATTACTTAACGGATTAAAATCAAATCATAACAAATCGCCCGCTTGTCAAAGTAGTAAATTAGCAACAACAACTGCCTTGTTTACAACTGCAATACACATATAGGGTTTGTATAAAAAATATAGGGAAAAGTTTGGAAAAATAAATTTATTTGAGATATTGCTGCAATACCTCAAAAGTCTTCAAAGTGCCATCCCTTGAGCGTCGACACACTTTTGCCAGCAGCTTTTCGACGACTCTAATGCTCACTGGTAGGCAAATTCCGGAACGTCCTTAAGGCTACACGTGCAAGCTTCTTTGACGGCACTTAGGGTCCCATGATGGTCCTTTGAGGGAGGATTTTACTTTTGAAAATAGGAAATAGTTTGTTGGTGCCAAATCGGGACTGTAAGAGGGTTGGGAAATCGCCCAAAAAGCCGGAGTCTTCTTCAATGCGTTGCAGAAGGTTTTGCTTTTGGTCGTCCGCCAAGACCTGCAAAACGAGTTTAGCGTAGATCTTATCAATGACAAAATCATCTGCGACTATGCGCACACTTAATCGACGGTCTAAATTCAGCACTTCACGCACACATTGCAAGTTGTCGTCGGTTCTTAAAGTCGACGGCCGTCCAGCACGGGGGCTCGTCCTCCACATTCTCTCGGCCATCTTTGAAGAGCTTGTTCCACTTAAAAACTGCAGTTTATGACAAACTTTCATCTTTGAACACTTGGCGAATTATGCCCAACGTCTCCGTACTGTTTGCTGCATTTTGCGCTTGCACCAAGTCACTCGACAGGGCTCCACTAAAAACACTATCTAGCCTGGACGAACACTCGCAGATGACTGGCGCTTAGCAAGTCTTGAAGGTCACATCCCCCACCACTAAGCATGCGAGGTGCAAGCGCGTTCCGACGTACTGTCACGTCAGGAAAAATTTGTTCTAGATACTTTTTATACAAACCTTGTACATCTATACACTGTTCGCAGCAAACTTAGAAAAACTAAATAAATGGCTTCAAACACGTAACATATAAATAAAAAATAGAAACATTCGCATTTGTGTAAAATGTAATACGTAAATTATTCGAGCCCAGTTAAATCACAATACATCCGACTTTACATAAGAAACTGCAATCAATTTTGGTGCATAATTTGGATTTCTGGCAATATAGGCCGAGTTTAGTTAGAAATAGTTTAAACTTCAATGTTCTTCAAAATAACAACTTTTTAATTTGAAAATTTTAATTTTGAATTATATTGTCCCATTTTCTTAAAATTTTACTTAAGCCATCAAGTGTTTGGTGGTTTTTATTCTTGAGAAGGCATACTAGAATGTTTCCACCTCCAATTTCCAAAATTAAATATACAAATTTTGTAATGCTTAACACACATTTTTTTCGGTAATGGTAATGTGGGTACAATTTGTACAATGCCCCCATACTCTCCTTGTACTTAAACACTGCCCTTGTTGTGCCTGTAGTAATAATAACCAAAACAAGAACTTTCGAACCATACCACACATGAGTACATCCAACATATTGCCAGGAGATACAGGGCTTCAAAGTCAAAAAAGACAAATTTTAATTTTCAGCAATAACTTTCGTAGAAGTAAACATTTTTAATCACGGTTTTTTGCAACATTACTCATTTTAGTTATGGCCGACGTAATTACAGGAATGTTACTACTTGCCTTAGTCACATCAAAAAATCTAAAAATGGAATATTTGACAAACTTATTTGACACTCTGTTAGAAAGCAAACTATTAGTCCCATACCAAGTTAGTAATGTTGTACAAGTGTGTGCCAAATGTCGGAAATAAACCTAGTAATGTACAAAAGTTATGACTGATTCTTTCTTTCTTTTCTTTAGCCTTCTTCAATCCATTTGCGGATGTAGGCCTCCCCTAGTTCCTTCCATCGTGTCCTGTCTTGTGCAATTCTTTTCCATGCAAGACCGGCGTGTAGTTTTACATCATCTATCCATCGCATCTGTGGTCTACCCCTTGTTCTTTTGCCTAGCCAGGGTCGCCAGTCCTGGATTCGTGCGTTCCACCTGTTGTCCGTTTGGCGGGCATTGTGTCCTACAATTGCCACTTCAGGCTAGCTATTCTTTTCCCACATCTGTGACTTTTGTCTTCTCCCTTATCCAAGTGTTTCGTTTTCTGTCTTTTAGGGTTATTTGTAACATTTGGCGCTCCATGGCTCTTTGGGTCTTCATAAGTTTGTCTACATTTCTCTTTGTCAAAGTCCAGGTCTGGGCCCCGTAAGTAATGACGGGCAGTATACAGCTGTCAAACACTTTTGTTCTCAGGTATTGAGGTATCTTTCGGTTTTTAATATGTAACTTAATCTGCCAAAGGCAGCCCATCCTAGTTTCGTTCTTCTTGCGATTTCTATTTCTTGATTTTCTTTATTAAGTGTAAACCTTTGCCCTAAGTATGTGTATTCTTCTATTTGTTCTATAGTGTTTTGTTCTAGTTCGATATTCACTTCCTCTTCGGAATTTGTCATGATTTTTATTTTTCGGTGTTTATCTTTAAACCCACTTTTTAGAAGCTTCATTTAGTTCTTGGAGCATTGAGTTTAGTTGGTCTCCATTTGTTGCAAATATTATGACGTCGTCTGCGTATTTTAGATTATTTAAAATTTGCCGTTTATATTGATGCCTTTTCCTCCCAGTTTAGGCATTTGAAGACATCCTCAAGGGCTAATATAAATAGCTTAGGTGATAATGGGTCTCCTTGACGGACTCCTCTCTGTATTGGGATTGGATCGGTTTCTTCTGACCAGTTGACTGTTATTGTAGTATTCTTATATATATCTTGGATTATTGTCATATATCTGTGATCTATCCTGCTGTTCCATAAACTCTTCTGTATTGCCCACGTTTCGATGCTATCGAACGCTTTTTCATAATCTATTAGTGCTATGTATAATGGGAGATGATATTCATTTGCTTTCTCTATTAGTATCTTGAGGGTTAATAGATGGTCCGTTGTACTAAACCCTTTGCGAAAGCCAGCCTGTTCTTCGGATAAATATATTTCTATTTTGTTATTTAATCTTTTCATTATGATTCTTGAGAAAAGCTTATATACTTGTGAAAGTAGTGTTATGGGCCTGTAATTTTTAAATCTTGTTTGTCTCCCTTTTATATAGTAAAATCGTTATGGCCTCTTTCCATTCACTCACTATTCTTCCAGTTTCTAAACATTTATTGAACAGTGTCTTCAACGCTGTTATTATTTCCTCTTCTCCTTCATTTAATAATTCTTTTGTCAGATTGTCTTTTCCTGGCGCTTTTGATTTTTCATTTCTCTCATCGCACTAATTATTTCCTCTTCTTCTATTTCTGGCATATCTTCCGAGTTTATATTTGTTATTTTCTTTTTTAGCTTTTCTTTTATTTCTGTGGGAGCTTTTCTTTGGGACTTGTACAACTCCTCATAGAATTCTTTTACTGTAGAGTTTATCTTGTCTTTCTCTCTTACTTCTCTTCCATCTTTATCTTTTATTACTATTATCTTGTTTTTGCCTATTTTAGGTCTCAATGCTTTCATATTTTGATTCTTTTCTATAACTTGTTGAATTATAACGTCTTGTTTTTAATTTCATTTTGTCTTATTGTTTTCCTTATTAATTTATTTAGCTCAACAAATTCCACAGTATTTTGTTTGTTCTCCTGTGTTAGCTTCCTTCTGCTTTTCAGCATCTCTTTTATTGTAGATGATAGTGTTTCATTTTCTTGTTCTGTTTTGAGGTTATTTTTGTATTGAGTCTGTAATTGCTTCTTTTATTGTTTCGCTAATTTCGTCTACATCCATGTTTGTATATTTTTATCTTTTAGGTGTCTTTTTATTCCTTCTCGGTATTTGTCAGAGTTTTCTTTTAGTGTTTCGCTGTTGATTTTGTTTGTATTGATCTTTAGTCTTTTTACTCTCTAATTTCTTATTTATATATAATTTGGCCCTGACTAGTCTATGATCGCTGCCAATGGTGCAGTTGTTCAGCACCAGATATCTTTAATGATTTCTTTGTTTCTTGTTAGAACGTAATCAATTTCGTTTTGTTGTCCCCGTTTGGACTGATCCATGTCCATTTGTTTTGTGGTTTTTCTTGAAGAAAGAATTCATTGCAAATAAGTTCTCTTGTTCTAGGAAGTTGTATACATCTCACCTCTTTCATTTCTTTTCTCATATCCGAAATTTCCCATTCTTTGCTCTTCTTTGTCTTTTCTTTTTCCCAACTTTGCATTGAAGTCTCCTATAATGATTTTGTATTCTGTTAAATTGTCCTCAGTGCTTTGGAGATATCTTCGAAGCAACTTTCTACTTCTTCGTCTTCATAAGATTGAGTTGGTGCTATACCTGGACTATTTGTAGAGAAATTTTGTTATTTAGTTCTATTACGAGATAAGCAACCCTGTTTGATATAGCCTTGTACATTTTTATTCTTTCTGCGCTGTTCTTGGATACGATGAAACCTACACCTCTTGTTCCGTTATTTTCGCAGTCTGAGTGATATAGCACGTTGCCTGAGTTCAATCTTATTGATTTCTCTTCTTTTCGTCTAACTTCTGCCAAGCCGACTATGTTCCATTTTATTTTTGATAGTTCCTCTTCCAGATCAAGTATTCTATCGTTGGATTTCAAAGTTCTTACATTATATGTTCCTATGTACAGTGCTGTATGTCTTGTCTTGTTTTTGATTTTTTGTAGATGGTTCTTTATCGAAATTTTGCCCTCCCCAGAATCCAAGGGGCTGACTACCGAGGTAGTGTGGGATTCTGAACTTTCTGTTCTACCCACCTGGGGTAATGAATCCGTTTTATTTAAATTCGACATTTGGGAGTTTAGAAGGGGGTTTTTGGCCATTTCAACGCCACGCTGGCCAGGCGTGTTGGCGAGTTTTGTTCTTGGCCGATCCTCTGGATACAGACGCCATTTTCAGCCGCCCAATATGGGTCAGACGCTGCTGCTGGTTTTGGTCCGCCCCGGGTATTTGATTTCCCCGGTACCCACCATATCTGGTGAGCATTCCCCTATCCGCCACCCGGGGAGGCACCCGATGGGGGACTAGCAACCCCACACGGGATGACTGATTAAATGGGACCATATCCGGTTTTTACTATTTTTGGTTTTTTCGTAAACATAGTGGTCATAGAGAACAAGTAGTGGGGAAAATGTAATAGCATATATTACACCATCTAACGATATAATAAAACCAACTTTAAAAAATTGAAAAATATAAAAAATTTAATAAAAAAAAAACACTCACATCTTTATTTGGGGAATATATACCATAAGAAGAAAAACATAAAGTAAAAAATGAACTACGAATTATGAAACATTTTAGCATTTCAAGAAGGTAGAAATGGTATTTAACTTTTTGATTAATAATGGATTTTAATTTCTCACACTAAAACTCTAATACCTCACAAACCAAATCTTTGACTATAAAGTTTAATAATTTAAAATTTTTATATTTAGCATATTTATATTCATACCTGTCAATTCATACATTTCGATTGATACACTTGTTAATTCTACTTAAAATATCAATTTTATTTCGTCAAAACGGTTTTCATTAAGTAGTTCAATGGCAGCATCAACTTGAATTGATGACGAAACCCACTAAATTAATTAGAGGCGGTGCATTCTACTTTTGAATTTTGACCAACTTATCCATGCAGGTGTAAGCTTTCCAATATCAAACCAACAACTTTGAAAATACTGGTCATTTAACAGTGACCTATGTGTAACTAAACGGTAGCGCGTGAAACCAAGCACTAAATTTCTGACATATTGGCGCCTTGAAATAACCACAATCTTGTCTCATTATTGCACATTTACACATTAATTGGTCAGATTGTCTTGCTACTTTAACTTGAAGCTTTTGTCGAGAGTGTAAATGAAATTCAAGATCACCATTCACAGAGGCAAACAATCAAAAAAATTAATATCCGCGTTTTTAATTCGAGGTCACCACGTTGGACGAGAAGAGATTGGAAAATTAAATATATCTGGATGTGATTTTATAAAACTTAAATTTATTAAACTTGAAAACTTTCAGGCTAAGTTTGTTGGGAGAAGGAAAGTAAATTTGAATACAAACGGAGAGCTTTTTATGCGGGTGGATATCCTAACAAAAAGTCCAAGAGTTTTGTTAACTGTTTTAACATAAAGAATGAAACTCTTATCAAACACATGGGAGCTAAAAATTTATAAATTCTCTTTAAAACAACCTTCAATTTAAATGTTTGTGTGAGAGCATCTTTTTAACTGTTTCCGATACTACATCATACTTCCGCTCTGATGTTGCCGAACGTTCAATGAACTTTTCGTTGTGTTTGTTCTCCCGCTGCGCTGTCGAAAGGTGCCCAACGCTTTTCATAAGTACGAACTTTAGCCAACAAATAGCACAGCTCATGTAATTGGATGTGCACAGGCGATCGTGCTTTGTTCGGGCAGTTATCCCCTCAGTGACAGAAATGAAGCGTGTAAGTGACGATGATATTCCAACGTGGATTTCTGAGGATGATAAGGGTGAAGGAGAGTTCAATGATAAAAGTAAGTACAAAAAACTCTTCGTGTATGCATTATTATTTTCAGTAAATCTGGATCTAATTATAAAAAAAATTAACCTGTAACAATTATCTAGAGGCTTTATCGTAATCGTGATGGTGATCTTATAAAGTTCCCATACTCTGTTACACAATAATATTTCCAGCTCTTTTTGTGGATGATCTTATTACAACTAAAAAAATATAGAAGATGATTCCACTAAGAAAATACTCAATGTGGTACTTATAAAAGGATATTTTACCAGAAAAAAATAAGTGTTCTTTGATGTAATACTAAACATGACTTTAAACTTGAAGGCGCAATTAATTGGCTATTTTATCAAAGATTGGCTAAATCAAACTTCATTCATCAAGGATGTTTTCTGCATTTAGTTCATCCTGTCTTAGCTCGAGGGACTGTACATACCCAAGGAAGCAAATTAAAAAATGTTGGTTGGTATAAAGTGTCCCACAAAAAGGTTTACTACACTGTTTGAACCCAAACAAAAATATGTTTTTTTAAATCACAAAGATGTACAAAATATTAGTGATGATCTAATGTTGAAGATGTTCAAAATGTCCTCCATTGGCAGAAATACTTTGTCTAGGACGCTGTGGAACAGATCGACAAACATGTGATATGGTTTCCATAGGAATGGATTCACAAGCAATCACAATCGCCTCTCTCGTGGCATATAGCGTGTGATTTTGTGGCGTAGACAATGTTTTTCAGAGTTCCCCACAGAAAACAGTCTTGCGGGGTTAGATCTGGAGGTCTGGATAAATACTCGACACTTCATCATCGGCCTATCCACCTCTCAACAAATGTTTAATCCAGGAATTTCCGCACGTCTCTATAGTAATGTAATAGTTAGCCGTCTTGTTGAAAAATACAATCTTCACTTGGGTAAACTTGGTGAACAGCTGGCACAATTGCTTTCCTCAACATATTAAGGTACACAGCATCTGTTACTGTTTTTTCAAAAAAGAACGACCCTACAAGTCCTCTGACAGACATACTACACACTGATAACTCAGGAAGATTAACAGCTCATTCTTCCATAACATTGGGATTTTTCTCTTGCCCAATATACACAATTACACCAAACACTCAAATCAGTCAACAGTTCATTGTCGCAAATCTAATTACAAAATTGATCCGGATCGTCCTCATTTATCGCTTGAAGCAATCTGAGAACGTAGGGTTTCCATTTTTCTTGCTTTAAAATGCGGTGCACACTTGATTTACTTACACCTGACTCACGCGAAGCTTGCTATATGGACTTCTTTGGGGATCATGCGACCACTGTTTCCATCCCTTTTCTTCCAATACTGATTTCTTCCTGCCACATCGTTCCTTCTTCACATCACACACAGTCCCCTTTAAAACTTGCGTAATTTCATAATTGTTACACGTGATGGTGGCTCAGTATCAAATTTTACCCGCCATCGTCTCTACACTTCTTTCATGTTCTCGAATGTCCAAAAATACTTTAAAATCCATTTCTGTTGCTCACAGGAAAAGTTTACAGCCATCTTGTCAATTATTTGTGACTACTGGCAACTCAAATGAAAATAAAAGAAAAACATACAAATAGCAACAAGCACTAATCATAACAGATCCAGATACAAAAGTTCCATGAGGTTATCTGTAATACCTTCTCTATTATTAATATCAAAACATTGTAAACCCCTTTGTATGACACTCTGTATATTGACAATAAATCCAAAATATTTTATGTATCGGAAAGAAATATGGCTAAATGAGATTACAATAAGTTTTAAAGAAAGAATTCAATTAAGGTGCCTACAAACAGGAAGCTCACAATTTTTTGGCTGTGCGATTAAATTTTATTATGACAAGACAACAGCAAAAAATTCTATTCATTCTAATTTGCAAATAGCAATTCATTTGGTGCATGTTTTTCAAGAACATGCGAGTAATTGAGACTCATATAAATTGGAAAGTTTTACGCAAGCCGTAAACTGGCTTGAACATTGCGCATAGCAAGAACAGTTATGGCTTCTAGGAAGGATTTTCTAAGTGATTAAAAAATGACAAAACTTTAAAATGTGAATTATGTGCTTCTCAATGTGATCTGAAAATGATGTGACTTATTCCATAGCAAGAGGTTAGTGACAACGCTAAGTGCATTATTTGGCCCTCAATTACTGTTGATCACTAGTTACAAGAAAAAACATTCTATTCATTTTGCAAAACCAACAGTTATTTTTGAGTACACAACTTTTACGAGAGGAGTGAACACAGCTGGTTAACAATATGGATGCTATAGATTTACAAGATAAATTATGGATGTTATAGATTTACATGGTTTGCAACAAAAGAAATAAGAAAAGGAAAAGGAGAAGAAACAAAGCTACAACATTGACATAAATGTAAATGGCTACAATTCAGATACACATTTTTAAATCTTTTTAAGCATTGCATCTCTGTCTACTAAGTTATTACAACTTTTAAAAGAACTCTTTCAGAATTGTCACATACATTCCAACTATGGGTATCATTGCTTTACAACTTTACATCTGTCTTTTAATGAATTTAAAACATAATAAAACCAATCTTATCTAGGCGTTTTTTAAAAGTATTTTCGATAGCAATTGGACATATACCATCTTCCGCCTATAGATAACAAAGCAAAAACCTTCACAGGGTTGATTAAAAAAAAACCACCGAGGTTATTTTCGACTACAGGAGCTCCTGTACCACCATCCTTAGAAAATTCAGATACTACATCCTTTAGATTTTGTAAACGCTTAACACCTAACCTGCTGCTGAGCTTTTGAAATGTGTACCTCTTTTTTTAATATAATGATCGATAAATTTGTCTGGAAACTTAAGGTTAAGACAAGAAAACGGACATCTATTTTTCAATTAGGCTAAAATGAAAACGAAAGTGTCACCGCAAATAAAAGGTTTTATAAACTTTTAATGTCTAAATTATCAACTTTTGTTTCTATCCTCCGTCGTGAAATTTAAGCCTATTCTGCTTTCTTGGTTTTTGTAATACTAAATGGTATAAAAAAGAAATTGAAATTATTTTTAACCATTAAAATAATTTACTTCTAGCCATTTTCGTGGTAAAGCTTTTTGTTAGTAGGCGAAAAGCAGTAATTTTCAACTACTAACAACTTTTGACTTCAAAAACGAATGCCTATCAGCAAAAACAGCATAACTTTAAATATGCATTGACCGTCATAAAACAAATTAGCTTTTGCTTCATTAATACTCATTGTAGTACGACATGCCAGCGGTTTAGCGTAGCACACACCAGAATTAATAACATTTTTACATCTATTAAAGTTAACACAATGCTCGTCTCTCTCAGACTCATGGAAGCTTACAGAACAGTTGTAAAAATTCCCAATTACAGTATTTATTTTTCCAATTCAGTTGGCGTCGTACCTTACTGAAAAAATTCAAGCTTCAAGCGTACATGTGCAAAACCAATGGTTTCGAATTAGGAGTTACTGCAATCTGTTGCTCACGACGACACTCAATCACCGTTGCAAATATTAGAATTTCTTTCAACCACTTAGCAATAAATTTGAAATTGAGGCGTACAGAAAAAACTGAAATGTCAAAAATACAAGTTGGGCATCAAGGTTAAATAATCCCAAAACAAGAAAACTACTACAGGCAATCCAAACTCTTAGTTAATTACCCCTCTACTGAAAAACCTATAATGACTTTAACAAATAGCCAAATTTATACAACGATAAAATCGTAAACGGCATAGCGAACACATTTCTTAAAGCAGAGCCTATCTACAATTTATCCACCGATCACTTACTCATTCTTGTAACTGTCAGCACAACTATCATCACCAAGCCGGCGTCCGTGCGACTATGTTCTAAATATACTAACTGAAATTATTTCTAAACTTTACATGAAGAAAAGTTAATTTAGCTATCAGCACGCATGACCTCGAAAAAGCAACAGAAACCTTATAACTTTAATACAAAATGCAATATCCCATCTGTTTGAAACTAGCAACGTACCTCATTATATCCGCAACCTGATTGAGGACAAAAAACCGAAACTGAAACGATAGGGATCTATATAACAAACTTACTCTTCGCTTACATAAGACTAAAAGAAGAACGTAACGAAACTTTCAAACAGTACATTACTAAAGTTCTTCCAGGCAACTACTTCAACGATTCCTCCAATTAAAATGTCCGATAAAAGCTGGGTGAAGTCAGACAAAGAAAAAGCCGACACATTTGCCAAACATTTTGCAATTTTTTTCACAACACCGCCGCCCCAAGCGAACGGCGTTGCAAACGAAATAAGAAGTTGACGTTCCTTGTCAAATGTCACTTTCTCTGAAAGCATCTCACCCACCGAAGTTGGACAACTAATACGAAAACTTTATTTCTGCTTACCACAATCTACAGTAGCATTTTACGATTGTGCTATCTTCTTTTACAATGGAAGTATGCTCAAGTGATTCTGATTACCAAACCTGGAAAGCCGTCGACACAATCAACATTCTACAGACCCATAAGTCGCCTGCTTCTTAGGTCACAAACATTTAAAATACTTCTCTTCAAAGGAATCCGTAGAACCATAGACCACGCTCTCATAATTCCATCCATTTAAATTTAGAGAAAAATTAAGGCTAACGTTACAAAATAGTAGTATTTTTAAACATTCGGGAAACATTCAATAAGATATGGCACAAAGACTTATTTTACAAGATCAAATTGTGCTCAAGTCCTATCTAAGCGAACACACATTTTAAATTAAAATAAATGACTCAAATCTTAAGCTATAAAAAGATCACTGCTGTTCTACCACAGAATAGCGTCCTCCGGCCATTTCCTTATTTACTCTACACATCCGAAACCTTAACTTCTGAAAACAACGTTATGACCACGTTCGTCGACAATACGGCAATTTTATCCATCCAAGGTTCAGCAGAGGCTGCTCCAGCACAGATAACTGTCACTACTAACGTACCCTATATCTACAATTAATAATTCCCAAATAGCTGTTACATCTAAAGTTAAGTATCTCAGATTTCACCTTGGCCATGAATTAACCTGTAAAATACAAATTAAAACCAACAGAACTCAACTAGACCTTAAAATTAAACAAATAAATTGGCTTTCCAGATCTTATTCGCCAATAAAATACTCCTCTACAAATTAATATTGCAATCTATATGTTCTCACGGCATGCTATGGGTTTGTCAAAGATGGCCAAATTATTGGGGTATTAGCGATGGCTAAACCCTTCTCAAATTTCACTTTTCTTATATTTGCTTATACCTCGTATACATCGTAATGTAGATGAGAATCGATTCACCTGGGTGAATACATTGCATCGCTTTTATAGGTACAGTGCACCAGCTTTCTTGGTTATGGCTCATGATATAAAATCATAAATTTCTGCTACCTGAGCTACCTTCTATTTCCACCAGCTAACCCAATTTGATATAAATACCGTTGATTCCTATTGAACCTGAACTTGCGTATGCTTTGTTTTCTCTTACTTGCTTAAGACATAAGTAAACCATATCTAGAAAAATCAAAAGGGAGACAAAAGCAAACAAGAGCTTCTTTTTGCAAGACCGACTTTGGGTGAAAATTTTTACCACTTGTTTCTTATCAAAACATAAATTTCAGCAGTCTTGACAAGCAAATTATTTTTTTGTTGTAAGTAGAGCACGCTTATTGATTTCTCTTCATTTTAAAGATTTTCAAAACCGGGAATACTTTATATCCCCCTTTACCAGTGCCCTCTTAATGATCACAAACAGTTCTTCAGTGGGGTTTTGGAATTAACTTCATCTTCGCCGCTGTCATCATCCGAGAGAATTGTTTCTTCTATCCAATCCCCTCCGTCGTCTTCAAATTCCGACTCCTACTGATAGTTTCAGTTCCTTTTTCAAGTTTTCAACAAAAATTTCGCTTTCGTGTTGTCTCGGGTTTCTTGTTATTCAGTGCCTCTTGCTCATCCCTTACGGAGTTGTAGTTACAATAACTGTTTTCTCTCTTTTCCTCCCGCCACCCATGACATTCTTCTATAGTGCTTTGGAAAATTCCAGATGACCATGGGACTAACTACTGCAGCTGCTGTAGGTTCAGGAATCAGGCGAGGGTCATCTTTTGCGGAGCCGCGTCTACTTGACCAAGTGAAGCAATCATTTTGCCGGAAAATTAGAAAATGGACTATTTTATATGTACCAGCACAAGAAATGTTTATGCTGGAAAACATCACGGTCATATTCCAGTGGTAGTTTTGAAGACGTGTAAGAAGGGATGGTGACTATATGAACATTGTTTTCGCGGGCAAACTTAATTACTTCAATCTGCACATAATGCTCATGATTGTCAAAAATCAGCACTATTGGGTACTCTGATGTGGGGCGAGTATGAGCTACAAAATGCTTTGTAACTTCAATAAACAAGTACGAACGTGGAACTCCTTTTCAACCAATATCCGGGGCTTCTATACATAAACAAAAATGTGCGGCCACTTCTGGTCAAACCGGTCTCGAGATTTTTCGATCAGGCTAATTTTTAGCGTCTGGACTTGACTTATGGTCCTTAGTTGAATACTGAAAACGTTATGTATCTATCTATCACCGATCAAAAATTATAAGGCCTGACAAATGTCAGAAATGACAGAAATAGAAACTTGTCTCCAGCTTGGAAGCTGCCTTGTTCAAAAGTTATAAGGAATGACATGTTGAAAGCTGAGTTCGCTAAAAACCCTTATTGCATTGTATAGGACATCCTACCTATGCCAGCTCGCGGATGTAAACCCGGTAGGCCATAGGCTTTCGAATGATACCCCCCCCCTCTTATGTCTTTAGCTTCAATAGTTCTCGAGTTGAAAGTCGGACAGACAGACGTCCGCACCAATTTCATTAGGCTTTCCTTTTAGGTATAGAAGCCTAAAATTAAAAAAATAAAAACCCTGCTGTTCCCGGAGCATCACCATTTATCATATATACCTTGAAACTGACTTGAAGGAAAATCAGTAAGGCGGTATTGTATTTCCTAATGCGCAAATAAAGCAACAAGTTGTGATCAGGACATCCCGTTCAGCCGGAGTCACTTGAGCAACTTGTTTATCCCCTGTCTTACGTATTTCTTACGTTCATTTGCAGTAATTTTCAATTTTACCTTAGACTAGTTGACTGAAAAATATGTGTTTTTGGTAAATTGCAAAAACGCTTATGCCTTAGAAATGTGGCTTAGGCTTACCACAGTATATTTTCAATTGTCTTGGTTACTGCACAGAGTTTTTTAAAAATTTCGTTTGGCTTCTTGTCAATTGTATTGCTACTTGTTGTTTTTTAATTTACAATTCTTTGTAAACTTTTTACTTTGGGTTTTATATTTATCTATTATATTATCATACTCATTATTTTTGTTTAATGTTGTCTTTGTCACGTATCTTTATGTTTGATGTTCTTCATTTGTTCACTTGGTTTGTTGCTGTAGAGGAATGTCTTTTGATTATTAAAGTAGTAAAAATATTGTAATTCTGCTTTTGTATGAATTGTTTTTCTATTATAACGAGGGGAATCCCCTTTAGATATCTCTACCTACAATGCTTAGAAGCCGCAATCTTTTCGGTTTACCACATAGTGCGTAATCAACAAATTTCTGATTATATATAATGTGTCTTTATAGGCAGAATAATTTTTTTTAGTACGAGGTCTGGCAGCGGCCCCCCGGAGACCTTATCCAACTCCGACATGCCCTTCGCATAGTTTTTAAAATAAAACACGATTAAAATCTCTGTTTGACATATGGCTTAGCGTTGCTGACAACGCATTTACGTATACCCAGTTAGAGTTGAACTTTGACCTTTGACCTTTGACCGTTGACAGCACTCATAATTTTTTATATATAAGTGCTTTATTACCCTCTCAAACGAAAATTTTCCATCGCTTGCGGTTCCGGAAATATATTACCTCGGTCGCCCTGCCGGACCGAAATTTGTCCTTCGGAGGCACTCGGTCGGCACAGAAAGGCACGAACGATTGACCTTTGACCTGTGTGAAGCAAGACAGTAACACTCATAATTTTTATATAATGATAAATTAATGACTCATTTGTTTATTTTATTAGCACTTCCCTCAAATCACAAATCATTGACAGCAATAGTATAGTTAGAGTTGGACTGACCTGTGTGACAGCAGCAGCAGCAACTCATAATTTTTTATATATAATTATTGTAGCAAACATAAGAGAATGTTTGTTTTGATTCTTAAATTGCATAATGTAACTTTAGTAGTGTCGATATTTTGGCTTCGTTTTTACAACAGGTAGGGAACTATTAATTAAGTTGGTAAATATGCATCTGTTCCTGCATCATAAAAGAGATAACAAGTGCAAAGACAACACTGGAAAAACATTGCTGCCGCTACTACGTTTGAGCATGCGCAACTTTCAAATGTTTACATTAGGCTTACGTGCATTATACGTATTCCTTATGGACGGATTATGCTTACGTCCATTATGAATGGGCACTTACAATCGAACCTTCGCTCGGCGAAAGCAAATCAAATTGCGTACGGCAATGCAGCGGCCCAATAACAGCAAGGACCTCCTCGTGTAAATCAAAAGCCTAGGGCATGCCACATTTTTTGTTTACACCCTACTTAACGCACGTCGTTTCAACGAGTTGTTATGTAAGTGGATACAACCACAAACCACTCAAATCTCACAAGTATACTATAATAAGTAAGTTAATTAAATTAGCATTTAACTTGAGTAGATAGAAACAGTATGGGATTTTTATGTTGGAAGCCTGCATAGGATAGTAAGTTGGAGTTATCGAGTAAACGAAAAGCTACCAGAGTTGATCAGTACCTTTAACTGAATTCTTGTCAGTGTTATTATTTCTGTAAGAACACTTAGCATTCTTTTATTATATTATGTATTACACGTGTCATGTGTCACTTGTTACATTACCATCCGTCATTTTTGTTGTCACATCTTTTAGCTCAGTTTTAAATTCTTTACCACTTAAACATATTTTAAACGTTTCGAAAGCATTTACACCGTATCAAGATCCGCATTGTTTCAGTAGCGGTTTTGTCAACTTTTTACAAAATTAAATGTTACTCATGCATTCATTGTGCAGAATTTATAGGGGTTGTACGCCAAAATATATTTTTAACATTCTAGGCTAACAATTTTTCACCCACCTTTCTTCAAATTTTTGTAAATTTTTAATTGGATCGGCGTTTTCCGTAGATCGGAAACGTGGAACAATTTCGCTTAGCACCCATTCATAATGGATGTAAACATAAGTCGCCCATACGAAATACGTAATACGTAAAGTTAAATCAATGCAAAGCTTATGCGCTCGTTTATAATGCACTTCCGTAATTTTTACGTTCAAATGTAAGAAATACGTAAAAAATCGGTTCAACTTTACGACGTATTTCTTACGTTCATTTGTGGTAATTTTTAATTTTACCTTAGATTATTGTTAGCAGCAATAAGAGAATGTTTGTTTTGATTCTTAAATTGCATAATGTAATTTTAGTAGTGTCGATGTTTTGGCTTCGTTTTTACAACAGATAGGGAACTATTAATTAAGTTGGTAAATATGCATCTGTTCCTGCACCATAAAAGGGATACATAATTATGCAAAATTCCTGGAAAAACATTGCTGTCGCTACTATGTTTGGGCATGCGCAACTTTCAAATGTTTACATTAGGCTTACGTGCATTATACGTATTCCTTATGGACGGATTATGCTTACGTCCATTATGAATGGGCACTTACAATCGAGCCTTCGCTCGGCGAAAGCAAATCAAATTGCGTACGGCAATGCAGCGGCCCAATAACAGCAAGGACCGAGAACGGCCCCGACGTGCGTGCACGCACGCACGGACCTCCTCGTGTAAATCAAAAGCCTAGAGCATGCCACATTTTTTGTTTACACCCTACTTAACGCACGTCGTTTCAACGAGTTGTTATGTAAGTGGATACAACCACAAACCACTAAAAAATCTCACAAGTATACTATAATAAAAGTTACAGTCTCTTATAAATTCAAATGTAGGCAATTATATTATGAAGTAGATATGAAATAGTCTGTTTGTGAACTATAAACAAGTTATTTATTTTGGCTAACAGTCTCAAAATTATTATTAGCATTAAAAAAGTTTAGGAACTAAATCAAAAACCAAAAAAATTAGCCATATACAAATGTTTAAAATAACCAAAAACACTTACTTCGAAATTCTGAATGTAAAAAATGAGCACTTGCAGTGCTTATTATTTACAATATTCGTGGTATAGAGTAACCTAGTGTTTACCGCAAGTTAAAGATAAAACACTTTGAGCAAGTACTTTTGGTCATTCTTCTCAACTGATTATGCTTTTCGATTTCTTGATTTGTTGAACCCGAGCTGACCATGTCAGAATTTTTCCAATGTTGTCCTTTACTTGCCGATGTTGCATAGTAAAACTGAGTCGTTTTCGAAGCCATTCTTCAATCAACATATAAGAGAGGACGAATAAGAAGTCAGTCCAATCGTGTAAAGGCTTTTGGAGGCATTGGAAACTTACCACACTTTTGAGGCTTCTTACTGACGGGATGAGGATGCTTCCTGTGGCAGTAAATCACATAAGCGTTTATCGTCGCTATATTCACCCTAGTAAGGAAGAAAGTCATTGGCCACCTCCTTTTCCCAAGTAGAGACATAAACAACTTCATTCCATACTTGTCCGGTTTATTGGAAAATCATCAATAGATCATAGTGTTTTTTACTTTCCTTATCCCAGTTTTTCACATTTCTGGACGAATTATAGCCTCAGGATACCAAAAAAGTTGGTTTGGGTCATTGGTTTGGGCTATTGGTTTGTGTGTGTGTGTGTGTCGGTCTGTCAGTAAACAGAATATCTCGAGAACTGTAAGAGCTAGAGACTTGAAATTTGGTATACAAGTTACTTGTAGGTAGAGGACGCAGTGCAAAACTTTTGGTAAAAATCGGCCGAGCCATTTGGTCGCAAGGTCGCAAAACATGTCGCGAATCTAAACGGTTGAAGATACAAAAAATTCATGAGAATAAAAATGATTTGTTATCACGAGATAAATTAATTAATTTAAAGTAAAAGTTGGTAAAACATGAACTTAAAAAAAAATTGAAGCCCAGGATTTTTGCCAGAATTACCCAAATAATAGAATAAGGAAAGTCGTGTGATGTTCACACCAGATTTTTTACTGTTTATAATCAACTCCTCCCATGTTTTGCGCACAGGAGCCAGCTTATCCTCTTTGTCTCCGTTGTTTCTACTGTCAAAGCGCAAGCAGTTTATAAGAAATTTAGAGAAGCATTTAGGGAGAGTGGTAGAAAATGAATCGCCTAATCTCTTGGTATCGAACAAGACTGTTGTGGATTGGTGGTTACTTTTGACAGCTGAGCCGAGAATGACGAGGCTAAGCTTTTTTTCTTCAACACATGTATCGGCTAAAGTTACAGACTTCAACCTGTATTGCGCTCGTTGTCGATTCATTTGCAAATTAGTGTTTGTCACTATTTTTTCCATAATATTGGAAGAAAAACTAACAGGAATGTTTCAAGAATGTTTGTACATTTAGTAGATGGAGCCAGTCGTGAATGAATGTCCAGTACATTAATTGCTTCAGTTTTCTCCTATTTTTCTTTCAAGCTCTAGATTTTCCAAACCACCCCAATTTTTAAGATTAGCTCATTCTGTTCGATATATAAAATGTAGTTATTATTTTTTGGCACATTAACGATCTAGTTTAAACCTTCTACTGTTCAATTTTCTCTTACTATTTTTCTTCTATTTTCTTATTTTCCAAGGATTAACTACTACTATTACTAGACAGCTCTACCCAAAAGACTTCAGTTGCCACATCACGGCCACTGTCGTCCGGTTTAGGATTGTAGTCGGAGTACTTCTTCAGTAATATTAAGTATACCTTCGTCTATGAGCAGTTTGTTCTCCACTTTCTGAGAAAAAAGAAAAGTACATTAGTAGAACATAACATAATCATTTCTAAACATTCGTCGAAACGGTGGAGTTTCATAATATGGGTATTATTAAATAGTAGTCAAAACAACGAACAGATATTTTCATACGCAGTCCTATGGAGTACAGCAATTTCCACATGCTCTGAAATCTGATAGTGGACTGGTCCGTAAAAGCATTCCTAAAGGAAGTGGGGCCAGCGCCTATACGTTGGTCTATGAGACGGTCGGAAGCGGAAACACTCGTCAAAACGGCGAAGAAAATGTTTTAGCAAGCTAAGAAATTATATTTTTTCAAAAATAATATCTGCATATTTTTTTATTATTAAACAGTAAAATTTGCGTTTTATCAGCTATTTTGCTGTCTTACCATTGTCCTGATGATATCTATTAATACTTTCAAAATATCAGTCATTTCCTTTGGTTTCTTTCTTGCACTGATGGCTGTAAAACGATATTGGTGTGTGATCCTAGTTTCTATCTTTTCTTTTGAATTGTCTTTTAAACTGTTAAGTATGGAGGTCTCTATGTAATAAATTAGGACGTAAATACAATGGAGCGTCAGCTATTGCACTTAAGACCACCATAGGCCCAAGGAAGATGTGGGACCTTATCAGCATGCTCTTGAAACCACACTTAAACAGGGCCAGGAGTGTGAATAGGGGCACTGTCGTTCTGAAGTGTGGCATTCCCGTCTGGAAATAAAGTTTGCACCATTGGGTGGACCTGGTTATCCAAGAGTTCTATATACACTGTTATTGTGATCCGACAATGTAGTGTGACAAGGAGAGCTACCGAATACCATGATATAGCGCTGCAGACCATAATAAAGCCACCACTATGTTTGACAATCGGACGGAGAGAGTGTTCGTCAAGCACGCGTCCAGAGATTGGGGAAGAGGGTAAAGAGCGACTTTTCCGACCAAAAAACACGTTGCCAGTCCTCCAACGTTCAGTTTTTTGGGCATTGCACCATGCACACCGCCTTTAAGCATCCGTGTCTGTTATTAGGGTGTTGATAATAGCAACACACCCATAGATACCCATTTTATGCAGTTCCCGCTTCACTGTTTTGAATGAGACGTTTGAATGGGCGTTTAGGTGCTCATTAAGTTCTGTAGTCACTTTCTAGACCGTTGTTTTCTTCTGCGTCGTCACAATACGCTTTAAGGTCCTGCAGCTTCGCCTTTTGACAACTACTATGCTGTTTTACCGTTTACTGTGTATGCGATCACGACTTTTGGGGCCGTGGTTTGTATTACACCGCATAACCTCGCTGTTTTGCTCACATATGCTTCAGTTAGACCAGCAGCAACAATTACACTTCTTTGAAACTCCGTCAGGTCACTCACTAGACCTGCACAACACCCACAACCAGACTGCCTCACTCTACTATTAGTGCACAGTCCGCACTACCAGTGAAAATATGTCCCACTTTTGACAAGTGTTTCCATTATTTTGTTCAATACTTGTAAATAGCTCCAATTTGTATATCGGATATAAGATTGACCCTGAAATGTTGCCTTGAAAGACTCCAGGTTTGATGGATTGTGAAACTTTTATTCTAAAATATCAATCTGTTAAGTTTAATTTGAGCAAATAGTAGGAAGAATCTTGTAGTGAATGTTTAATTTTTCGTAGACCGTTACCATAACCCAAAATCGATTTCAGCCATTAACTGGCCATAATCTAGAACCATCCAACCCACAAAGTTCTGGAAGTAACCAAAATACAGCAAAATTTACTAAGCCTTCTCCTATATACATATATGAGGTTACAAACTACAATAGAATGATTGATGACATCGCTAAAGTTGCCGAGAACGAGCATTACCACTGCAAAACACTTGCTAACAATACAGTAAAAATCAATCCTCTTACTTCAGACACCTAAAGAAAAATTATTAAGCACTTACGCGAAGGAAAAATTATCCACCACACATATCAGCCCAAATAAGAGCGATCATACAGAGTAGTGATCCGATATCTCCATCACGCCATTCTGCCTGACACAATTAAAGAAGAACCCCAAAAACTTAACCATAAAGTTCAAAATATAATGAACATAAGGTACAGGGTTAGCAAGGATCCGCTTCCACTTTTCTATGTAGAGCTAGAACCTGGCCCAAACAATAAAAACATTTTTGATGTAAAATCCCTCTGCAATAGCAAAATAACTGTTGAAGCCCCGCATAAAGGAAGAGATATTCAATGCACAAGATGCCAAAATTACGACCATTCGAAGGCTTACTGCCTGAGACAGTTGAAGTATGTCAAATGTGGAGGCGACCACGACACCAAAACATGTACAAAGCCAAGAAGCTCGCCAGCCAAGTGCCCTCTATGTGAGGGCAAACATCCTGCTAATTATAAAGGGTGTTTAACATACAAAATCTTAATAAATATGCGTAACAAAGCAAATAATCACACATCAAATAGAAGATCGATATCCTGTCCTAGCCACTCCGCCGCAACCCAACCTTATGCCAAATATAAACCACATGCAAACTTACAGTCAAATTGTCAAGGAAAGTCCCAATGAGCAAGCCAACTTAGGAGAATAACTAACCACCTTTCTAGCCGAATTTAAAAATATGTTTACTCAACTAATTAATCAAAACAACACTATGCTCAACTTCTTAACAACTGTCATAACCAAATTAATGGAACGCAAATGGATATAAAAAAATAAACAGAAATAGCTTTCTTACATCTGAATAAAATCGACATTATGCTAGTGAGTGAAACCCATTTTACTGCAAGAACCATGTTTCAAATAACAAATTATTCTATCTACAATACAACGCATCCAGATGGTACTGCCCATGCGGGATCCGCGGTTATCGTGAAAAATTCCACATCACATTATGAAGTGGAAAACTACCAAACTGAATTCATACAGGCTAAAAATGTTAAAATCAACTCCTTCGGTTGGTCTTTCGTTGGCTCAGCTATC
The DNA here is from genome assembly GCA_036346155.1 of Sinelater perroti. Classification (NCBI taxonomy): domain Eukaryota; kingdom Metazoa; phylum Arthropoda; class Insecta; order Coleoptera; family Elateridae; genus Sinelater; species Sinelater perroti. The sequence goes on from JARFIY010000046.1 coordinate 18,485,222, forward strand.
TACAGTCCCCCCAGACATAACATCTCCACTAACCAATATAATAGCTTGTTCTCTACTCTGGGCAGTAAATTTCTTGCGGGTGGCGACTGAAATACCAAAAATACCCATTGGGGTTCCAGAATTACATTAACAAGAGGTCGTAATTTATTACACTCAACTATACAAAACAACTTCACCTGCCACTCTTCTGAAGAGCCCACTTATTGGCCGTCGAATCCAAATAATCTTCCCGACTTAATGGATTTTTATATCTCCCACGGTATAGCTACCAACTGCTTAATAATAAAAGCAAACAATGACCTGTCGTCAGACCAATCGCCAGTCATAATAAGCTGAAGTACCTCTACTATCAAAAAAAAACTGAACCCCAAACTAATGTCGACACAAACAAAACTGGGAACTTTTTCAACCTAGAAGATAACACAAATCTTAAACTAAGAATAAAGAACCCCGAAGATTTAGAAGCAGCGGCTTATCATCTCACTAATCCAAAAAGCCGCCTGGGAATCAACCCCTACTGAACAAATCATGAGAAACCTACTGCTTGTATACCTCTAATAGTTAAAGATCTGATTGCAGAAAAAAGAGAGTCAGAGGAAAGTGGCAGAGAACACGCAATTCTGCTTATAAAAACTATCTACAATCAATCTAACACGTAAACTTTATAACCTGTTAAGCGATATACAAAATGATAATTTTACTGAAAACAGGAGGACCATTCAATCTGGAGAGTTACGAAGAACTTTAAAAGGCGTCAAGTACCCAAAAGACCTATCAGGAGAGCAGATGGAACATGGGCAAGATCTAACCTAGATAAAGCAGCCACCTTTGCAGAGCATTTATCCAAAGTTTTCACTCCCTTTGAAGCAACGACAGACCATGGAGACAACGAAATAGAAGCATTTCTAGACATCCCGTGTTAAATGACACTTCCAATAAAACCCTTTTCTCCCGCCCAAGTTATATTTAAAATTCAAAAGCTAAACCAGTTTAAGGTGCCAGGTCACGATTTAAAAAACTGGAAAAATACTAAAAGCGTTGCCCAAAAATCTATACTACTGCTTACCACGATTTTCAACAGAATGCTAAGTCTCTCCTATTACCCGATCACTTGGAAGTATGCACATATATTAATGATACCCAAATCCGACAAGGAACCAGAAAGTGAGACTTCGTATCGACCAATAGTCTCTTGCCCTTAATGAGCAAATTATTTGAGAAACTGTTTCTTAAAAGACTTTGCCAAGATACAGACATACTTCAACATCAGTTCAGATTTAGAGAGGGTCATTCAACCACACATCAAACGCAATAGTAAATGAAATCTCATCTTTCCTAGAAGAAAAAAAGTATTGCGCCGCTGTGTTCCTGAACGTGTCCCAGGCGTTTGACAAGGTTTGGCATACAGGACTGCTATTTAAACTAAAAGAGTTATTACCGAACTACTATTATTTGCTCATTAAGTCCTAACTAACAAATCATTATTATTCCGTCAATTGTGATAACGAACTATCCTCATATCACCCCATAAAATCCGGTGTTCCGCATGGTAGCGTTCTGGGCCCTTTCCTATACCATGTCTATACTGCTGACCTCCCAGAAACTGACAACACTGTGACTGCTGCCTTCGCTGACGGCACAGCAATACTCATGAAAATGCGGATACTGCAACTTCCAACGTCCAGCAGCATTTCAATCAAAGTCAACCCAAGTAACATTTACTATGAAAACACCTGTTAACATGAACAATACTCCAGTACCGGTAAAAACCGATGTGAAATATTTGGCTCACGTGGAACAAACACATACAAACTAAATGCAAACAGTTAAACCTGAAATACTGTGGAATGTACTGGCTCCTCGGTAGAAAGTCAAAGCCATCGATCCGAAACAAACTGTTGCTCTACAAAACGATGCTAAAACCAATTTGGACATTTCTTATACAGCTTTGGGGGTGTGCCAAATCGACCAGAATAAAAACACTGCAACAGTTTAAATCAAAAACAATCCGCGCAGTTGTTGACGCGCCCTGGTTTGTAACCAATCCAACAATCCATGAAGACCTAGACGTCGCATTCGTTGCCGATCAAATTAAAAGATTTGCGATGAATTTGCAGAAGTTAGATGGACACAGCAATTAATTAATTCACCAGCTTTCCACGTATCATCCACCAGTAAGACGATTGAAGAAAACATGGTCTGAAGACCTCATCAACCTGCCGTAAATGGATCTCATTAGGAATATTATCAATGGATGATTTCTCCTATCACTACCTCCTCTATCATCACATTTAATGAATGCTTTTGATAAGTAGATTGTAAATAACGTTACTGTCAATTAAAAACTATTGTTGTCAAGCGCAAATTGGGTATTTTGTTGTGAATTATTGCTAAAGACTGCGACGTGCAAAGTGGGAAGTATTTCAGTAATCGCCAAATAAAGTTGTGTACACAGAATCAGAAATTCTATCCCTAATTCCTTTCAACTTTGTTATTAGTATATTGCTTATTCTATTATGTTACTTTAACAGTTACATGTGAAGTAGTAATTGTTTTAAAATTGTAAATTTGCATAAATTTCTAGAAATATCCAGATATGACGCAACTGAGTGCGCACGCAGGTCATACCAAAATTATACCGAACCACATGTCGGCATCAAAATGGCCTGGCGTAACACACGTTTGCTGTCAATGTCAAGCACGATGTTAATCGCACTGAAATTAATTACCTAAATTTCGCCTGCAGTAAACACAATGAAATTTGTAACCTAGTGGCGAGTGCGGAGTGATCATGTGCGATGCCGCCGTACGTTGCCTGGAACGTATGAGCCGCCGGACGATAAGGAGACCGCTCTGTTGCCGAATGTGACCGCAGTTTTGGGTGATATTCTAAAAATAAAGGCACTTATGTCTTCAATGGTTGAGACTCCCCCGCCGCATTTCATTAGGACGATAGAATGGGACATGATGGACAAGGCGAAGTTCTTCCCGCTATCCATGCTGAGCTCCTTCACGGTGCGCTGCGCCCTGTACCCGCTCACCCTTATCAAAACAAGGCTGCAGATACAAAAACACAATGTCATGTATACGGGTAATGAAGTTTCTCTGATTGCAATCAGCAATCGTTAATTGCGACTATTTCAGGAATGTTCGACGCTTATGTTAAGATATTTCGGCACGAGGGCGTTTCGGGCCTGTACAAGGGCTTCTGGGTCTCTTCTGTGCAGATCGTTAGTGGTAATTTTGATGTTTCACTAGAGTACTTTGTGCTAAATATTTACCAGTAGTGAATGCTTGTAGGGGTGTTCTATATTTCTACGTACGAGGGAATCAGACACACCTTGGCACAAAAGAATGTAGACACAAAAATGAGGGCGTTAGTTGCAGGCGGGGTGGCCTCTGCCGTCAGCCAGACAATAATTGTGCCGTTCGATGTGGTTAGCCAGCATTTGATGATGATGGGGGCTCCAGACAAGGGTCAAAAGGTATGCCGTATAAATTTGCATACCTAGAAGTAATACCGGTTTTCCTTAGAGCATGCTTCATGTGAGTGACGAGGTGATAAAAAAAGGGAAATTTGCCGTCACTATGGATATAGTGCGACAGATATTTCACTGTGATGGTGTAGCAGGGTTCTATCGTGGATACACGGCCAGTTTATGTGCATATGTTCCGAACTCGGCCTTGTGGTGGGCATTTTACCATTTTTATCAAGGTATTGCTTAAACTAAGTTAATATTAGGTTGCCAAACAAATATGTGCTATTCATTAAGATATTAATTGTCCCATCGCTGTTCAGTTTGACATTTTTATCTAATATTAATTTTTGTACTTAAATGGTTGTATTGCTGTTCAACTCATTTAGAGTAGTCACGCTTTCTATAGAAAAAATTTTATTGCTGAGAAGAACCAGAAAATTTTTACCTGCTGTAGAGATGATTTTGAGCATTTTATTTGAAACATATTTGGAAACTACTCTTCAAAATAACTATCAAAGGGTGCCTCACTGTTTCAGTGAATGTAATCGGAATAAAAGCTGTAAGTTACAACACCGCACTGCAACTCATTAGATCATTTTCCTTTTATAATAGAATATGGTTAACATGAAATATCAGTAAGATCTAGTAGGTAGAGGTATTTAGTGATGATGAATAGTGTGCAACTATTAGAAAATTGTTGAATTGCTAAAAAGATGAAATATTGTTAAATTAACTAATCAAATTTTGTTTTACAAACAGCATTAACTTGTTGGATAATTCAATATAATGAACATGAGAAAAATAAATTTATTCACATTAGCACATCATGACAAATTTTTACCTTTACGTTAATGGTTTGATAAGCAACTTGATTTGCATATTCATAGAAGGTGATAGCAACAACCGTACATGAGATCATAAAGTTTTCTTCATCCAGATGAATATTTTATAGTTCATTCTAATACTAATTTTTTGCTTGGCAGTTGCTTAAATAAAAACATTTTGAGTGCAAAATGGATAAAATTGAATGTTTTTTAATTAACTTAAACGAATTCAAATGTAACAAAACAAGCATAAAAGGTATATCACATTCTAAACTGAATTAAAAAACAGCTATTAATCTAATGTTTATATGTGAGAGATTGACTGGCGTACTGGGCTGACAATTTTTTACCCATCTTCCCTCAAATTTTCAAACTGGATCTGCTTTTTCCCTGGATGACAGCCGCAGCCGCCCGGCTTCAGCAGCTCAATCGGCAAGGAATGAGAACGGCCCTGACGTGCGTTTGTGCAAGCATGGACTTCCTCGTGTAAATCAAGAGTTCAGTGCTCGGCTATGCCACTGTTTATATCAGCTGTCTTTGTTTACTTTCTGTTCAAATATATAGATAGATCTTATGATATAGAGACTATGACCATCTTAACTAAGCAAGTTCAATTCATTTTGCTGTCAGTTTACCATTGGGCCAACCAAATTTTGGTTTATATACGTGGTGGCTTCAGCAAACTGGCAACTCCTTTTTTTAGAAAGATAATTGAAATTTTACTTTCTAGTTTAAGAAAAACATCATGGCTATAACATAGGCTAATATAAAATAGAAGAATTCCTCTACTCGCTGTGCATTAAGCAGACTTGCTTGGTTAAACCATTGCAGAAGAGCCTCTTCCTCTGTCTCCGTCTTACTCTTGCCTACTTTTCTTCGTTTTATTGCACCACCATTTGAATTGGAACTAAATTATAGTTAGTCTCGAAACTTAATCCGTCTCATTAATGTAACTGTTAATACACAACCTCATGCTGAAGTAGACCTCTTAGATTTTCATGATTATATTTTTTTAAGTTTTAACTTTTCTGAAACATGTTGCCGTGTTGAAGCATGATCGTAGTTGGCTCCCTTCTTGAGAAAAACTGACTAATTGTGACAGGTCGGATTGTCCAGATATGGGAAATCAAGTAATGGAAGCTTCAATGAAAACAAAACTAACCAATCATGAGATATGTAGAAAGAGTTTACTAACATATTGAATCTATCTATCTATATATTTAAATATAAAGTAAACAAAGAAATGTGGCATTCCCTAGACTCTTGATTCACACGAGGAGGTCCATGCATAGCAAACAAAGACAGCCTATACATTTAGATGGAAAGTAAACATAGACGGCTGATATGAAATTTGGCGTGCCGCGCTATGAGCGCTTAATTTACACGCACATCGGGGCCGCTCTGGCTCTTTGCGGAATTGCCGGGCGGCCGGGGCTGCCATCGGGCCACGGCCATTTGATTTGCTTCCATTGAGTAGAGGTTCGCAGAGAAGTGCCCATTCATAACAGACATAAACATAAGCCGCCCATAAGAAATGCGTATAACGCACATAAGCCTTATGTAAACATTTGAAAGTTGCACATGCTCAATCAAAGCTGTAAAACGTAAAAATTGCGGAAATGCATTATAAACGAGAGTTATGTGCTTTTCATTGATTCAACTTTACATATTACGTATTTCTTATGGGCGGCTTATGCTTACGTCCATTATGAATGGGCGCTAAGTTAAACTGTTCCACGTTTCCGATCCAGGGAAAAAACCGATCCAATTAAAAATTTATACGTTTCCACGTTGTAAAAATTTGAGGGAAGGCGGGTGAAAAATTGTCAGCCTAGGACGCCAAAAATATCTTTTGGTGTGTAACCCCTTGTACCCTGACATTTGAAAGCAGTTCAATAAAAAAAGACAAAAAAGAAAAAGGTATAATAATTCGATGACATTGGTAATATAAATTGTCGATCTATTTAGGTTCTTGACATTTTGGCTCATAAAAGCAGCTGGTTCATTTAATCAATAGTTTATTTAAGTGTATTTATGAAGAATCTAACAGGATTTTACTACATTTTCTGACCATGAGCAGATCCTGAAAAATGATTACCTTAAAAAGGAGGAAAACCATTACCAATAAATAGTACATGACACTTTTAGGGAGATTAAAGACAGCAATTGTGGAAAAACGTTCTGAAATAGTTAAAAATGTGATAATACACTGATGTTCCACTGAGCAAAAATTGCCCAACTGGGTTTTAAATTCTTCTGTACAGATCTTATTCACCCAAGTTAGTTCCCTTGGATTTCCATTTATTCCCAAAAGTTAAAAACATTTCAATTAAACGAAGAGGTGATACATAGTATAAATGAGTATTTTGAGGGCTTTAAATAAACTCGCTTTTGTAAAGAAATTATGAACCTACAGAAATGCTGTCATAGGCATTATTATATATATGATGATTTTATATATGTATTTTATATATGTAATATCGGGTTTAATTCCCAGTGCTCTCTGATGCCTGGCGGGTGACCTACACAGTCACTAAAAATAATTGAGTGCCTACGTTCACTCGACCAAGGGGTAATAACGTGGTCGTCTAGGGCGCACTATTTGCCACATCGGCTCATATCAGAAATGGTGCATGACAACTAAACAGTGAGCCTCAACACAGAATGTAAAATCTCTGTAATCTGAAGTATTGGTGAAACTGAAGTATATTGCTTTCTAAGCAGTAGCGTGAGCTGTTAACTTTTTATCAGTTGCTGGCAAAATCTACATTATATAGGTTTAAAAATTAAACAATTGTGTTATGTGTAACGTTATTGTAGTGCCACATATTATTTACATTGATAGTATCACCTTTACATGTCTTGTTAAAACAAAACCTTAAGTAAGCATTCAGCTTTTTTTGAATGACGATTATTTACACACACAACAATGGCTTAAAGTCAATAATACGTTTGTTGTCTTCTTTAACATTTTAAAATGGAAATTTTCCAAATAGTATAAAGGTCTTTGTAGGTATTTGTGGAGGCATATACCACCATAACAAAGTTGAGGTTTGTAACTCTCAGCACTAATAGTTTAAGGGGGTATATCACCTTGTGAGGCTAAAAACAAGTGTCATTTTTGACTGTTTATTTTGAAAAGACAAACCAATATTTTTACAAATGGGTTTCAGCACACGTTTATATATGTCTTAAAGTATAAAAAAATTTTTATTAGTTATATAAAAACAAACTGGCGGCGCACTGGCTGACGGAAAAAAACATCTTTTTTTAAGGCAGTTTTGTGGATCTGTAGTTCTCACACGGGCTTACAATTCAACCCCATTCAAACTTAGGCGCATTTATATTTGCAAGGCAAGTTAAACGTTCTACAACGTTTTAGGATAACTGAGCAACTAATTTAAGCATTAAAACATGTGTACAAACCCCTACTTTCACTTCTCTGAATTGTGAGGGCTGATTCTTTTGTGTCTGCATCCTGTCTCAATTTAAAGTTAAAAGGTACATGCCCTCTAGATGTTGCATTCTTAGTAACCTACTTTTTTCTGTTAACAATTACCTAGCTTATCTGGAACATTTCTTGATACCTATGATTGATGAGAGAATCCCAAAAGCGGAAATTTAATTCTTTCTTATTACAAATAAACAATAAATAAATATTGTAAAAATATAACCTACTTACAAACTAACAGAGAAAGATTCACTTATAATTTTCTTATACATAATGTTATATAATTGTTTAACTAAATTATATATAATATATATATATATATAATAAATAAATAACATTCTTACATATACATATATAGGGCTATTTTTTTATTCAGCCTCTAATGGGGCATTAAATAAAAACAAGTGAGAATAAAAAAATGGTTTTATTACCAAGAGTCGAGTACAATCAGTGTTACTTTTCCACATAGTCACCATGAACATTGAGACATTTGTTATATCGATGGACGAATTTTCCAATACCTTCCATTGGTGCGAAAGGGCTGTCCTCCCAGACCTCTCTTGAGCTCTCCGTCTCTGTCGAACCACTTAGTCAACTCGCTGAACAAGGTCTTTGTCCACCTTCATCATGAGCATCAGTTCAGCCATCTTTAAATTTCCTACACCATTCTCGCACGTCATCACTCATTAAGTTTGCACCATAAACACAGCTCATTCTCTGAATTTCTGCCGGCCATATTAACAAGTCTGTAGCTCAATTCCAACAGATGTTCCTCATATCGCTCGGTTGGTCACTTAGCAGCGCTATCGGAAGTTGAAAAAAAATAGTTCTCGTATATATGCAAAGAATATGTTTAATCAAATCTGCTAGCCAGGTTTAAGGGTTTAATATGTTTTAACCCCGTAATTACATTATTGCCGTTTAAAACCTGGATGACTAAATTATTAGAATGTGTAGAGAATCTGTTTTGTATCTAACACAATAATTTTTTCCCTCCACGCACGTTAAGGTCGTTTTATATTACATGTATTTTTGTACTTTGTATGATTTCGATTTTAAATTATTAATGGTACTCCACAATTGAACATTATGCGTTTAAATAATTCTTGATTGTAAAATAGGAGTTTTTTTCATTTTCAATTGTGATTTTTTGTCTTAAAAAATACTTTTGATATCAGTCTGCTTTCTTTTAGTGCAATCATAATAGGATTAAGTGTTACCTTTTCTCATGACATACATAAGTTGATGATTTGGAATTGCTGACTTGGATCTTCCATTTGTTCAGCCAATTTTCAACTAAACATAGATTGCATTGCAGGTTTGGAGATGCAACATGGTTGACATCTGAAGCGAGTGTAGCATAGTAGTTGTTGAATTGGTCACAGCATATCAGCTGTGTAGAGAGTACATAGAATTGAGCTGAGCTCGCTACCCTAGTAAACTTCAGAAGCAATAGGATGTAGTTCTATTAGCTCCTCGCTTTATTTAACCAGAAACCATCTGCCTTTTAATACGATTTAATAATTTCATAAGCAATACTTTTTTGAGTTTATGACATGGATTTTCATGCCACAATTCAAAGTCATTATTTATTATATTATTAACAATTCTATGTACTTGTTCTGTGTTATTATGTTAGCTTCTAATTCCATATTGATAGTTGGTATGTGTTCTTGTTCTTCCAGAATTGACTTAAAACGTTTTAGCGGTAGCTTTTCAAGCAAGTTAGATAACACTGGTGATAGACTATGGGTCTATGTGGTTCTGCATTATTCTATCTCAGCTTTATTGCTTTTTATTATTATGTTTAATGGATATTAGACCACTGATATAGTATGGTAATACCAATACGAGTAGTCAAACTTAGAAATCATAGTGATTTGGACTTGTTTCCACTGTGCAGGGAAGTAACATAATCGGAAGTTGCTGTTGTATATAGTGGTATGTAATACTAAGGCTTTCCAAAAAAGGTTTTGTTCAACTTCTCCTATTATTAAATCGTATTCAGGAACTTTACGAGGATTGGTAAGGAAAACTTATCAATGAGCTGGCAATAATGGTTTCACTGGTGGTGACAACTGGCATGACGTGTCAAGAAACGATTCAATCTCGCTGTCATTACGAGTATCTTGGGGTTGTGATGTTGAAAATATGTTCAAAGAGTGTATCTGGTTTTTTCTTGTCTGATCTCTGGCCCACGTATCAATTTTTTTGAGTGGAAGTATCGATGTTTTGAACTTTGCCAAGCGATAAGTGTGTAATGTAGTATTGGAAAGTGTCATTCCAAATTTTTATTAGTGAGTTATGCAGCTCACGCGTAAGTCTATCGTATAAGGTTATGTCTTATCGCATATGTACCAAGGGATGTTAATAACTTCCCAGGATTAATTGTTGTACTAGGCATGGCTTATACCATGCAGCATTTTGTAGTTAAATACTGGATTACATCATCAAGATCTTGGGCGCCCTTAATTAGGATGGCGAAGTTGACTTTTTAGTCCAATATATTTCTAAAATGATCCCAGTTGATGTACTTGGTGGGAAGTCTTTGCTGATAATGAATGTGCTTAGAGTAATTATAACTGGGGAAAGCAAATCATAGTTGGATTATACTTGGGTATGATGTGCTACAAGACACAGTAAAGTCCATCAGATCTAATATTTTTCTTGGGTAGACCATTGGGTGAGCTCTCCGGTTGATAGATAGTTGCAATTGAGTTTTTGTGTCATTCGCAGAAGGTTACGTCCTTTTAGATTATTTGGTCTCGACCCTCATTCAATCTCCTCCAATAATAAATTTCGTATCAAAAGAACGTTCGAAATGCTTCGTCTTCTTCAGTAGAAATAGCATGCCTGGGCGGGCTGTAGACTGCTGCTATTAGCTAATAAGGAAGAACTTGAACTTCTATGCTGTCACTTTAAATTTTACCAGTCTGAAAGGAATACCATTCATAGTGAGCTGATTAGATCCACTGTATGCCAGACTGTAAGGATGATTGGCGAAATGTTATTATTTCGGGTGTATAGTTCGATACGCCGTAGCATTCCAGAGAGCAAGGCATAAAGAATTGGCCATTGTTATGCTAGGTTTGTATATTACTGTTAAAAGCATGTTTAAAATGATGCTGTTTTAGCTAATCAGCTCCATGAAAAAAATTAGATAACATTTGAGTGGTGATCATCTGTTTTGAGGATAAGTTATAGATCCAGTATTTATATATTATTGATTTGTTTGATGTTTGATGATTGCTCTAAAAAATAATGGAGGATGGGCAGCTTGGACCCCAAATCGAAAATTCAGGTACCTAGATGAAACCTATGTTAATCGAAAGCCTTAAGTGTCCTGACCAATATTGTCTAAGGAACCAACCCGGTACGACCTCTTTGAACAAAGATATAGGCCTTAGAACTTAGAAAAAATACTGGAGGCTCATATCGTGCGTAAGATGCATTACGACACACATCACGTGTGAGCAGCATCCAACTGTACATGCTGCATTCTTGCAGGTGCAGAAATACTCTGTTACGAAGTCTACACCTGTCTTTACATGGCCAAACAATACATACACAAAGTACTTTGTTCTATTCATGTAGCGAGAGTGTATCTTGGCGCTTAAAAAAACCGGCTCACTACATGTTATTCCGTGCTAACCAAAACTTATAGTAAGATTCTCTGTATCTTATAACTACCCTTAAACAATTGCTCTACTACCACACCATGTTTCGAAATCCTATTAGAACTTTTCCGTTTAATAATGTTCTAAGTGACGCCAAGTCAGGCCGCAGTGGTTGTAGACCCTCAATGTGATTTGAACAATTGCTCATTGTCACCAGGGCTTTTTATTCCACTTGGTTCTAACCGTTAGTCTTATATTCCAGTTAGAACTTGTGACAGTTTTTTTACGTGAGGGGCCGAGCGTCTATAGGGTTTTACCCATCCTCCTTTTTAGCTTTCTCAAGGTTTTGATATATATTGCAACATTTGTAGTTGACCAGGTGACTTCCATAACATAACGCGCATTTGACGGGTATATTTGGGGATTTTTGCATGTTGGAACTTTCGTGCACACACAAACGAAAGGTTTGTTACAGTAAGCTATGGTTGCCCGTACTCCTGATATTGGATGCACTGTGGGATGGTTTTCGTTTTCCTGGAAGGTTCAATCGTAATAGTCATATTGCTTAGATGTTTTACATCAAATACAATCTTGTTATTCTCCTTGGGATCTAGGTAGGCCATGAACAGCGGTAAAAATTGTTTCGAAACTATAACGAATATTAATAACATTAGCCGAGTATAGCCGAATCACTGGCTTCTTGAATTGTCTTTCACTGAAATAGTATGGTGGAAGTTTGGAATAGCCACCCTATATGTTTTTTCTTCTTTCAGATGGTAACTGCCAAGTTTTCTGTACGAACCTATAGTGATTATATTGAATCTGATTGTATCGTTTGACAGCGATGTCAACTATTGTTATTTTTCTAAAATATGTTTTATGTTTCTAATTATTTTATTGTAATTATTTACTCCGTTGTTGATTGTTGGATATTTGTTCTGGCTTCGTATTATCCATTCTAATTTGTGAGGGAACCTCGTATCTGTTTGATGTACTGGTTTAGTTATGTTATTTAGGATTATTAGGGCGCGCTTTTCCTTTTTTTGTTGTTTTCCCAGTTATGTCTGAGTTTTTCTGAGTCATCTTGAATGTTTTCATCATCTGCGTTAGTAGGATCTAAGTCAGATTCTTGGTTTTTCTAATTCCTTACACCTGCTTGAATATCTTCGGGATCGTAATTGCTTGAAGTATTTGCTGGTTTGAAAATTTTTGTGCGTTCTGGAAAAATGGGGCAATAATGTGGATTTATGTAAGGGAATGGCATTAATGTATGATTGTGTGAAGGCTAAACGTAAAGCCATAGTTTACTAAGGCAGTTTGAGCTGCTGTTATCTGTTGGAAACGTGCGTTAGCACATACTTATGTACATACAATGTTGGTATTATGAAAGACTAAAGTGCACATACAATATTTAATGCGATATGACGCTGGTTTAGTTGTGTGGGCGAATTCTTATCGAATAGATAACTTAGCATTCGACATTTTTAGAGACAACAGCGTAACAGACGTATTTATACTTTGAAGGTCAAATGTGAAATTTGATAAGCTGTCATTTCAGTGTGATCTAATTGCTCGTTCTTTCCTCATAGAAATAAGATTTTGGTCACACCCTGTGATTCTTTTGCCCATAATTTTCTAGATTTTTAATGTAATTGCTAATTACATTTGGACAGTTCAACTGTTTTGTATGCTGTAATTTGAGTAATTTCAAAGTCTGATGATTTCCCCTGATGGTATTGTAATTATTACGCGAAAAAATATCAAAATAAATGAAGGACTTCACTGAAGTGCAATATTAATAACATAACGTCGATTTTGTTCAACTGTAGGAAGTAGTATATTTCCTGCTGCCTAATTGGCATTCCATATTGAAACTCTAAGTAACTCAGTTATAAGGCCAATTTATTAGCAACACTAGTTATTATTATTTAACATAGTGCTCATCTATTCTATTAATTTGTTAACATTGTTTGAAGTCCAAAAAATTAATTTGTTGAGGTTTGTTTTCTGTAGCATATATTGTAAATCTCAAGTCAGTATCTTCTGTAGTCAAGTGATTTTCTGTACATTTGACACACCTATATGATTATTAACAATAATTTTAGATGTGCCCCTATCTGTGCCACTTAGCATATTGGGGAATTCCCCTATTCACACATGTGCTTCGGCTTTCACTTCAGAGTTTTGAAGCAATTTGACAGTATATATTTCTTTATTTTTTATTACGAAAAAACATAGGCAGACGAGAGTCTTATAACGCAATGTTTAATAGTCCATGTATTGATGAGCAAGTTTTTCAGTCTTTCTTTCATGATTTTGATGTCTGACGTTAGATGAAAATTTTTAAATACAACGCTAAAATTTTTATCTTACTTGAGTTTAAACATGTGAAATTCAATATTACGTACTTTAAGTAAGTTTAAATTAAATGATTATTACTTAATCGGGTAAATAATAGCTTTGAAAATCCAAAGTTTATCTAATATTAAATTGTTGCAATAAAGATAAACATTGTAGGAATATTATTTAATTAAAAGTAGAACATATCTTAATTAGTCTTAATCACTGCCTTATTTGAAGATTATAAAACTAAATTTCTTTATAAGGAATCTAGAGCAGGTAAACAATTTTTGGAAGGTCATTTCAATATAGTGTTAAAGTAATGCTAGGTTGCACTAACGCATTTTAAATCTAACCAGACATTGAAATCGCCCATGTAATTGTTTACTCATATACAAGCACTTTCTTTGTTGCTTCTCTTACCTCATTAACAAACAGCTTCAGATTGCAGTTTATTGCATATTTACTAGGTGTACAAGTATGAAGTGCGGATTTGAGTGCGGATTGCAGTGTGGAGTATAAAAATTTGACGTAATGCCATTTTGTTGTGCCACCAACAAGAGTCATCGCGCACAAGTGATAAGTTGAAAAAGTGTTTGCATAGTATTGGTTTGCTGTGTTCAATATGTTGAAATTTGTGCCAAATAAAGAGCATTCGCGAACAGCATTAATTTTTTGTTTTTATTTGAAAAAAACTGCTGCTGAATCTTACCGATTACTTACAGAAGCTTATGGTGAACTTACTCCATTGCAAGATACGTGTGAACGATGGTTTGGGTGTTTCAAAAGTAATGATTTCGATGTTGCAAACAAGGAACATGGAAAACCGCCAAAAAAGTACGAAGATGTGGAATTGCGAGCATTGTTGGACGAAGACGATTCACAAACACAAAAACAACTCGCAGAGCAATTGAACGTTAATCAACAAGCTGTTTCCAATCGCCTACGAGAGATGGGAAAGATTCAAAAGGTCGGCAGATGGATACCACATGAACTGAACGAGAGGCAGATGAAAAGGCGCAAAACCACATCTGAAATTTTGCTCGAACGATACAAAAGAAAGTCGTTTTTGCATTGTATCGTTACTGGAGATAAAAATGGATATATTTTGGAATCCCAAGCGTAAAAAATCATGCTAAACCAAGGCACACCATCCACATCAACCGCAAGACCGAATCGCTTTGGCAGGAAAACGGTGCTCTGTATTTGGTGGGACCAGAAAGGTGTGGTCTATTATGAGCTGTTTAAGCCTCGTGAAACGGTTAATGCCAAACGCTACCAACGACAATGGATCGATTTGAACCGTTCGCTACTCGCAAAACGACCAGAATATCGAAAAAGGCAACACACGGCAATTTTCCTCTATGACAATGCTCCATCACATACAGCAAAACCGGTTTGTGACACGTTGGAAGCACTCAACTGGGAACAACCCCATGCGGCTTACTCACCAGAGACTTGGCTCCTTCCGATTACCACTTGCTTGCATCGATGGGGCACGCACTTACTGAGCAGCGCTTTAATTCATTCGAAAATGTGAAAAAATGGATCGATGAATGGTTTGCGGCAAAAGGGAAAGATTTTTACTAGCGTGGTATCCACAAATTACCTGAAAGATGGGAAAATGTGTAACTAGCAATGGAGCACATTTTGAATAAACCACGTTTTATCATTCATCTGAATTTAACTTCTTTTTTTGTAAAAAATCCGCATTTCATACTTTTACACCTGCCATTGCTATTTGCACGATTCTGTTCTGTTGATTACTATTAACTTTTTTATTTTCCTATTAATTTGCTAAAATCACATATAAATACACAATCTAAAATTTATATATTATATTCAATGATTTATATATATCTCTGTAATGTTTCCATATTATGATATGCATATACAAATTTCAAAACGCTTATTTTTACACAAATACTATAAACTTCTTAAATACATTATAAAGTTTTTTGCTCTTTCTATTGTTATAGTAAAAACACCACATATAATTATGCCTTAAACAATTACTAATTAGAATTTTTATTTAATTTTTTTCATATTAATTTTATTGCGACCTGTATATCACAAATTTACAACACACTGTAATTCGTTTTGACAGATTCTCTAACCCAAAAACGATGTAACAAACCAAACGTTATTTTGACGTCTTAAAAATTAGCTTGATAGCACATACTAATTGGTAAGGCTCTACGCCCCGCGTGGGAGCACGGCCTGCGAACTGAGAGGTTAAGGCTCTCATACGTTCACTCTGCAGAGCGATGTGGCAAGCACCGCGCCTAAGACAACCGCCATTATTACCCCTTGTTCGAGTGAACGTAGGTACTCAATTATTTTTAGTGATTGGGTAGGCCATGCATCAGAGAGTACCGGGAATTGAATCCAGGTCCGTCCGCATCGCAACCTGCCCCTCAACCACGGGACCACGCTGGCTTACATAACTAATTACTTTAAGATAATGCGCCTTTGGTTCTAATTCGAGTTAACTAACTCTCGTCGCTTCGAAGACATAACCTTACAAAATTTTAAATTTTTCAACTTCGACCCTGTTTGGAGGAGCCCCCTATTCAATTAAAAACTTTTTACGAAACGGGTACACTCATTTTCGATGGAATACTCTCATATGATCAAACTTTACTCATTTTGAATGTTCGGGCAACGGAGAAACAGCTGCTCTTATATCTAGTATAGAATCAAATATCTTTAAAGCACAATGCGAAGGTCTCCGGTCCCCGGCCGTGTGAGAAGCATTGGTTGCCAGAGTAACACGTTCGGGGCCACGCGGAAATACACGGACGACCGTTGCTACATATGTCAACGCCCATTACGGCGATGCACCAGAGTGAGACGGAATTCGTGACTGGCACAATCGTTGGAGGGCAGCAATAGTAACGATTGTAACAGAAAGTTACATTCTCTATAGCCAAGCGTATCTGGCTGGATTTTCTAGTAGATAATAATCTTGAATTTCCAAAAATGCGTTAACAAAATGTTTTTCGAGTGATTTAACGGCTTACTACAACCTAAAAGTGCTTGTGTAACCGAAATACCAGCTAACAATCCGTTAAACACGTTATTACTAAGTAAGTCGCTTGTCATTTCCCTTGTTAACTGCTATCGGTCTGTAACAACAAGGTTTCTGCAACACTTTACGGCCGCAATGCTGATTTAAACACCTGTTTAGATTTAACATGCATTCTATAAGGCATAATAAATATTTGGTTTTTGTGGTTAAATTTTCTGTTACCCAAACATGAATTTTAGTCCATCGTCAAGAAGTGATGGCACTAACGAACGTTTATCTAACCGTGCATTAGATGTTAAAGTAATACAGATTATTGCAAATTTTCGTATTCGATTTCCATACGTGGCTAAAATATTGTCGCACGGCGATGTTGGTATTTTATACCAAAGAACAAATAATAGCATTCCAAGTTAGTGTTGCATGAGACATTGTGGTATGTATTAAAAACTTCAAAATGAATAACAAAAAATTACATTTGTGTCGTTGCATGTTATACAAGTTCCGAAAAGAAACGATTGTTAGAACTACAACAAAAAGAAACATTTGGAACATTTTTTCTTCCTGCTCTGAGAACAATGAAAAGTGGTTTGACATGAAATGATTTGAACCTGGGCGACTAATGTCATTATAGATAGGCTTCCAGCATTGATGATAACGTTATGCATGCTTTAGTGTTAGCGGAGAGTCCGAATATTAAAAATAAGTCTGTATTTCTCCATTTAAAGAAAGTTGGACTCATTTCAAAAGTCGAACATTGGTACCGCATTCTTTGCGGGACAACAAGATTTTGGACCGACTCTTTGCCGTCATTTCACGAAAAAAAAACTTTGCAGTCGATAAAAATTTGATCATGTACAATGTAAGACCAAAGGAACCGGAAAGAAGTAGTTGAAAATGCAGAACTCGATGAAAAAACTGGTTTGTATCCAGCGAATGAGAAAACGAATCTTTCCCTCGAGTTCCCATCTAGCAAAACAACTACGGCAAATAAGTACTGTGAACAACTCGCCAAATTTAATGTGGAAATTCATGAAAAACGTCTGGTTTTGACTATTCTTCGTCGCCCAATCGACGCTGCAGAAACTAAAGAAATTAAATTGGAAAATCCTCCAACACTTGTATTCTCCAGACCTTGCCCCTTCAAATGTTTGTCTTGACAAATCAGTTTGAGTGGCAAGAAATTCGATTTCGCAGAACTTGTCAAAAACTACTTAATGGGCTTTAGAAAGCGATGACTGTATAATTGATTAATAAAACTCTCTTTAATATGTAACCACCACTTATATTGTTAATGATTTCTAAACAAGATACAAATCTTTGCAATAATACAATAGAAAAATAAATTATTATGACTAGTCAGATTTAATCTGGTATAAAAGCAGCTTGTGCAAACAACTTGCAATGTCCAATATGTTGCGTGACAATAATAGAAAATGTCAAACGAGACCATTTCATTGCATTTCTCCTCTTTTTTCTGTATGTCTTATCATAATTCATTAATGAAAGGAAAAAACTTTAAATGAAACTTCTGCAATATGTAACTTGTGTTCATTAATTGAAGCTAAACAAGAAAGAAAGTTGAACTACAAAAACTTACATAGTTCAAATCAAGTGCTTTTTATTTTACCTAAAATAATGTTAAAATTATTTTGTAGATCAACTGCACATGGTCCTCCCCACTTGGGTATCCCACCTACTAATCCAGACCATATCTGGAACATTGGGTGGCTTTTCAACGACCATTCTTACCAACCCCTTGGACGTGGTCCGAGCCCGCCTGCAGGTGCAACGGCTAGACTCAATAAACAGAGCCTTCCGAGACCTGTGGTACGAGGAGGGGCTGAAGATGTTCTCCAAGGGATTAAGTGCCCGGCTGATCCAGTCAGCTACGTTTAGTTTTAGCATAATTCTCGGCTATGAAACTATTAAGCGAGTCTCGGTGAATGAAGAATACAAACCGTTAGTCCGCTGGTGATTGTTTAGTTCAGGGCCGCTCTTTCCATAGCATACTGACATTGATTGTTGTGTACATAGACGTAATTTATTGCTGTTTTAGTATTTACGGTTATTTTTATTGTTTTTGTTTCAAATTTTATATCAAGTTGTCATTGCAGCTAGGGTAAGTGAATGGCGGAAAGTTTTGAGCATTAGACAATTCTTGGAGTATATTGTAAAGGAAGCAATCAGTTACCAAATACACCATAAATGCATAAAAAAGACTTTTTTTTATTGTTGCATAAGAATAAAGCAAGCTAATACAATTTCTACAACGGTGTTATTAAAATTATAGTAAACATAAACTCGAAGTTAAATTTTAAAATTAATATTACACAGCTCATTTCTATCTACTCACTTGGAGAAATCTGATTGAAGATAGAAAGATAGTATTTCAATGTATTTAAATATTAAAAGTAAGAAGGCTTAAGATTGACCTAATAACTTGTCTATTTGGAAGCTTGATTAAAATTTTATGAATAAATTGTTGAAGCTATTTTTCGAAAATAATCTTATTTCATGTAGATACTTCTACAAAGGACAAATAGATTTAATGCAAAGAACTAGGAAGACTATAAAGCAGGTGACTTAAGCCACTTCCTATTATGTCGACAATCACGGCAAATTCTTTAGTGCTTTTTACAAACAGTAATGAGCACCTTTTAATTAAGATAAAACATTAGGTACTGGTACAAAGAGTTATCCTAAGTAATAAGTAATCACTAAATTACTTCGTGGTTTTAGAATGTATTGCATTAATCAAAACATTTGTGTATCACTACACGAACAGTCTAGCTTGAATACTAACCAGTTTGATTTTGTCATCAATGAGAAATTTGATATATCTTATCATCAATCATATCCAGACACCTACTCAGAACTGCCATCAACTTCACTTTATGCCATGTTTCACATTATATAATTATGTCCATCCACCATTTGGTTCAGTTACAGTCTTAACTCCACAAGAAAGGCTTTCACTTAAATGTTGGAACGTTTTCAGAGGTAGCAGTTGGTTAAGAACATCTGGAGCATTTTACAATATAAATATTTAGAGCAAAGGTGTATAATGAGATTCAAATCAGGACTTGGACTGGCCAATGTATTTCTGTAATATTTCCTGAAAATAATTCCTTTACAGATCCCGCCTTATAAGAAGCGCCATATTGGTAATAGTCATAACCAAATTATTTCTCTTTTATGGGTGAGTGACTAAATTGTTCAAAATGTTTTTGTACTTTTGCATGTTTAGATTGCTATTGTTTTCCATTTCCATGAAAAACATCCCCTGATATAACAACACATTTTGACATGCATTGTCTCCAGGCATTTGCCACGCCCAAAACTATCAAATTACCACACAGTAATGCGTCGTCGTTCATCATACTACACTGCCTGCTTCCAAGTTGTTCATAGGCCGTATTACTGTAAACACATTATTTCAGCAGATATTTTTGGGTTATGGGTTCCTTTATCATGGAACATCATTTGATTTAGTCTCAACATCCAGTCTCTTCCTTTGGTTATATTCGCATTAAATAAACATAACAGGAAATACGCAGTATTAAGATAAATCACTTGATAGTGACACTCCTTTAACAGTTATTTTAGCTTTAGGGAGGACCAAAATTGGTGGACTAAATCATCGGGATGGCTATAAAATCTATTGTAGTAAGTCCGGGCAATTTGGGAGAATTTCTTTATTATTATATTTGATTGTAAAATAATTGTCAGAAAGGTAAGACTTGAAGAGAAGGTGATAACTTTGAAGAAGTCTTTAATATATAAAGTAATCCAATGTGCTAAACTATCAACGTCTAAGAAAACAGCTGTACAATATATCAAGACTCCTCGGAAACAATTAATAATCGTATATACTTTTTAGTTGTGAAATATCTATCACAGAATCCACCTGATGACGAATAGTCAAAACTGATAAATCGTCGACTACTAGGTTTTTTGCTTATTTTCTCTTCTTTTACTCTCTTTACCTTCGCGCTCCTTGGTTTCTTTATTCTCTCTTGGTTGTCTGCATTTTTCAGGATTTCTCAGCTTCTCTTTGTATCTTTTTTACAGCCTTCTCCTTTTTCTTAGTATCGGCACACTCAAGTACCGATTTCATTGGTGTTCCTGTAAGTATTGTTGACTGACCTTTTCTATTAGAATTGTTTTGTATTTGCTCTCCTGCAACCTTTGGGATAGGCGAAAATTTATTTAGAGCGTTTGCAAATGTTTCTTTAGATGGTCCTGGAAGACTCTCTTCAACGACTACAGTAGATCTAGTTTTTTCCAAGTTTTTCTTAGGTACATTTTCTAGCTGCACGTCTTCTTCAGGTTCATCAACCACTACGGATTGCGTGTCAGGGTTTTGAGCTGAACGAAGTTCCTTTTTATCGAATTTGTCTCTATTAAGTGTCCCAATATTTTTGAACCCGGATACACCCTTCTCAATAGTGGCAACAGTCATGTAGGCTTTGTTAAAAATGTGTGGAATGTCGTACGGTGTGATTTTCTGATACAAATTGGCCCTCATGAACTTGCGGCATTCATTGTTAAATGCCTTCTTTAGTGGGCCATAAAAAGTTGCATCCAATGGCTGCATTTTGTGGGATGTATGAGGGGGGATAGATACCACATGAATATGATTCATGTGACAGAATTCGTAAGTGTTTAAAGAAATGTGACTCCTGTGGTTGACGAGCAACAGCACCACCGGATCTTCTTTGCTGGGCTTGGAGATTTTTTTGAAGTGTTCTAACGATTTTTAGGTAAGATCCTCGTTTGAGCAACCATTGTGCGAGAACCTATAAAGTGCACCTATGGGATCTCCTCTTTCTAGCAGCGGTGTTCTAGGGTAGATGATTATTGGGGCATAAGAATCAAGTACTGATACAGCAAATGACAGTTATGTTCTGTCCTCTCTCTTAGCTGATTGCACCTCCAACTTACTTTGAACACTGGAAATTTCGGTTTCATCCATGAAGATTTGATCGGGTAAAATCTTAAATTTGTCCATCATAGAAGTCAAATTAGCAAAAAAAACAGCTCGATCTCTTCTTTGTTGAATCTTACTATTCTGCTTAGACTTGTTGGTGATGGTTTTCTCAACGTGATTTTGTTTCTTTTGCGGAAATCCACAGCCCATTCTTCACCTGCCATTTCCTTGTCTCTATTAAAATTGTGCTCAATATTAAACTCTTCATCTTCTCGAACGGACAATATGGCGGACTACGTCTAGTTCATCGGTTAACTGCCAGCATAAAAATATAGCTGTATAACTAGAGATCAAATTGACATAGTTTCTTAGATCGATACATAGTATAAAAAGGTACTTACTCTGCAAAACAATCAGTCGAAAATTAGAGAAACACGTGAAAAACTACTATTTCTTCTGTACAACAAAAATAAGTAATCACACAGACTTGGCCGTCAGTGGAACTAGTTCCGCAACCGGCCGTGTGAGTCCAGCGCAGTGGACGTACTCTTTCTATTAACCATGTCTGGTATAGTCGGGGTGGCGTGATTGCCCCGGTCTCTTCTAGCAACTTCACTACTCTACCTCAGTGTTTTCAACCTTCTTAAATACGCGACCCCTTTAATAATAATAAAGGTAAGGCTCTACGCCCCGCGTGGGAGCACGGCCTGCGAACTGAGAGGTTAAGGCTCTCATATGTTCGATCTCTGATGCGGGGCGATGTGGCAAGCACCGCGCCTAAGACGACCGCCATTATTACCCCTTGTTCGAATGAACGCAGGTACTCAATTATTTTTAGTGACTGAGTAGGCCACCCGCCAGGCATCAGAGAGCACCGGGAATTGAACCCGAGTCCGTCAGCATCGCAGCCCGTCCGTCAACCACGGGACCAGGCTGGCACACACGACCCCTTTACAAGTTAAAAAATTCTGGCGAGCCCTCAGAGCTATAATAAAACGATGTCAGTGATTTTAAAGACTACGTATTTAATTTTCTTTCTGTTGAGACCTATAGACACTAGTCTTTTTCTTTTACCCGCGACCCCTCGAGTAAGGCTTTGCGACCTCCCTGGGGGTCGCGACCCACAGGTTGAAAACACTGCTCTACCTGATACTGTTTTCTTTATCTCAGTCTGAATCTCTGTAACAGAAAATGATTTGATGGGCAGGGACATCTCGTCCTTTGATAGCTTCGTCTCCAGTTTTTGATTACAAAGGTTGGAATGCAGAGGTTAAGTGTTCACTAAAAGTATCAGATTTTCCATTATTAGTTGTAGCCTGTTTAATCAGATTTTTTATGAGAGGTATAGTCATTTTGAAGCCTTTTACAATTTTTGAATTGATCTCCAAATGATGCAATCTAATATGCATCTCAAGTGTTGAGATAATGAGTAAAAAATACATTTTAATAATTTAATAGGGTTGCCTTAAAGCCGTCGAAATAGCCTGTTGTAATTCAGCTTGTTAACATCATGATAAGTTGTTTGCTATTTAGCACGAGTTCATATTTTTTGACCATTAATCCTTTTATATAAAAGAATATGTTTGCACCATAGACAAGGTTTGCTAAGATGTGTGGGCTAATATGGTAATTCTCCAGTACTGTAGCATTTATAATTGTCTAACCTGAAAAGTTTCCTTCATTATGTTGTTATCATAAGTTTGGAACGCCAGTGGGTGTGTATAAAGTTCTAATCTTCTCTCAGCTTAGAATTTTTCAGTTTGAGCTGATAATGAGATATGGAATTTTTGATTATTACTATAGTTCCCACTTGTGCAGTACCATCTGGATAATTTGTGTTACGAAGCACTGTTCTATCGCCAAAGTCTGATATTAGCAGTACATCTATTTTATTTAGATGTAGAATAGTAATTTATCTCCTACTTAGGGTTTAAAAGTTCATTTGTGTTCACAAATAGCTATTTGCATAACATTAAACATTATTGGTTCAGTTTTGTATCTAGTTTTGACATGAGAATTATTATTTTAGTTTGTCAGTTATGCAAACTTGAACTCGTTTCATCAATTCTCCTTATGTTTTAGTTTTATGTTCCCTATTATTGTTTATTGAAACACGAGGTTGAAAAGCTATTGAATATACAGAAATACAGTTTTGAAGGTTCTCATTATTTGAGCAGGATTGGTGGAGTATTGGTTTATTGGATGTTCTATTGTTTGCATTTCATATGTCTTGATAAACAAAACAATCCCTACAGTTTATTGGACGATTTTCCTTATACAAAATATAGTTAACTAGTGTAGTTCTTGGTTTTTTAAAGGTTTTTAATCATACTGTTTTCCACTCTTAACATACATGTACTGTCTGATACAACAGGTTTTAAAGTAACCATAATATTGACATCTTATACACTGAATAATTGTTTTATGTGGAGGTTCCACCTTGATTTTACCGTTGCAGAGAAATTCTAATTCGAAGATTTTCTTATTGGTTTCATCAAGTTCAAGATTAACAAAAAAAGTGCAAATGGGCCTTTAGTTACTTATGTTTATTATGTTCCGTATTTTGTAACAATTTAGCGGATATATGTCTGATGTATGTGCATTAATTTTTACTGTGTTATGTTTTAGTGTTTTACTGTAGATTGTTTGCTCTCAGCAACTACAGAAATATGAATTTCATTGTAACTAGAATCCTATCGTCAAAAACCGGCACCTTTTTAGCCTGTTCTTTGTTATTAATATTACGTTATAAAAATACAAATCGCCGGTTGAAATATACAGGAATCTGCTTACCGGCACATACAGGCCACAATAGATGGTAAAGTCTGTTCTGCATTTACAAGATAAGATTTGTAACGCCATGTACGTATACGAGGGGTTTCTCGCAAAAAGGTATTTTTGGCGTCCTAGGCTGGCAATTTCTCATCTGCCTTCCCGCAGAACAATTTATTTAGAAATGATAACAGAGATGACCTTACCAAAGTAAGATATACGAAACGATCCTGACGATAGTCGACCAAATGTACGCTTAGAGATGAGTCACGTCACATTTCATATCAGCTATCTTTTGTTTACTTTCTGTTCAAATGTATAGATGAATAAAATTGATCTACCACAATACTTTCAGTGTATCTTTTGATTCTTCTTCTTTTTTCTAATGTTTCGTTGATTTTTTTTTTTTTATTATTTAACCTGAAGACAAAATGTTAATGTGTTCATTAAGTTTTTGATTTGAAAAATAAAGTGGAAAGGTTGGCTGACTACTTTGGGGTGATTGATACTGCTGATATTGCATTGATGGTTAACAGCCAGATAAATTAATTATGTATCTATAAGTGGCATGTAGGTTGCCCATTTGAATGGGTAACATAATATTCCATTTGATGGCTTAGTTTAGATTAAAAAAATTTGGTACATGATTTATTTATAATAATATAGTACTAAAATAATAACCACTTATTTTTAGAACAATAGTTATATACAATTATTTTATTTTTTTTTATTTAAATACATTGGGATATGTGAGATTGGCATTGTATCGAATATGCCTTTTGCGCGAGATAGGATTGTATAAAGGAAATATCCTCGTGTTCTTCTAATTTGAAGGCGCGATCCATTCTTGTTCTATATATCTGCTGCAAAAAAAAAACTGGATTTAAACGTATTAATTTTGTCGGTGAAAGCAAAAACATTTTCATGTTTTTCTTGTATACCTTTATCAAGTGTGTTCAAAGAATGAAACAAAATCAGCATAGGAAACAACTTCGTTACACCAAAGCTGATCGCTGAGACAATCAACTGCTTTAGGTTATTGAATTCTCAAAATTTTCCTGTTTTAGTATCATACAACCACTTAACTTCTGTGTGTAATAGTGTGAAAAAGTTCCATTTAATAACAATCTCTCTCAAATGGTGAAATTATACCAATAAGAAATTACTTATATTGCAACGAATTTTCGAACGCCACCCGTACGCGCACCATCGCATAAATGTCCGCGGCCGCAGTTTTTGTTGCGTTCACTCGTCACGGTCGAGCGGCGGACATAAATGTCTTCCTGCTGCGCTGCTTGTGCACGCGTGAGAACACGAACAATGAGGAACTTTCAAGACGTTTTCCAGATGGTTCCAGTATGCCCCAAAGCCAGTCCTGCCAGAGGAAGTGAATTTGAATTCCTGTAAGTAAAATAGATAAGTAGCTTTAATAAATAAAAGCCAGGTGCAGCCGAGTATTGGAAGTGAAACATAAATTGTTATATAATATAAAAGTGCAACCTGCAGAAGTAAGTGTATGAAGAAAAAAGCAGTATATGAAACTCCACATTTGCGTAATTTGTAGTTTCAAAAATACGGGTAAACTTAAAAAGCCGTTTGATTTTTCCAGCAACAAGTGGACGACAAAGTACATTCACAAATTCTATTCTTCAAACAAATTAAGTCAAAACGATGTCTTCAGAGAAAAAATGATTGCAATAATTATAGATATTTTGATAGGAGAAAGAGATAAGCAAAAATACATGACAAAGCCATTAACTCAAAATCGATACAAAAGTAACATGACGCTGACGTCCTTGCACAAAGATGAAATGCGCTCCCACCACCATTCGTGCTTCCACAAGAAACAAAAATTTATACGTACCTTTTGTTTGTATGTAAGGTGGTCTTGCGTGGACGTTTCTACTTCACTAACATTTCCAGTACACTTTATTGCACACTCACGTTATATATACATTCAAGTCAAACTTTATTACAGATTTTTATTTAATAACTTCATTTCTAGGGTTGTTCTTACTACATTACAAACAAAACCAAAAATAACCACATATTTTGAGAAAACATAACTGAACCCACCTTGGCACTTTTGAATACAATCCCAAACATATTTTAAAGCTTTACTAATGACAGCTGTTTACAAAATGTCCTCTTGAGACTAAGTCAATACCTATAAAACTGGTCCCATTCTAAAATGTTCATTATATATTATTGAATTTGGATTCATCTAGTCATTCCATTGATACACAGTTTAATGGCAATGTTTTGACTTGAATGGGTGTGCAAGAGGTCGAACACAGAAGCTGTGCATATTATGCAATAAAATTTATCTGAAAATTTGTACTTTTGAAGTGGTGTAAGCTGATAAAATAATTTGAGCAATTGTGGCTCTTCATTACATTCTATCTTGTCTCTTGTGACACATTGGAAAGTAGTAAAGGCTTAGCCTTAATCTGTATTTGCCCCGTTTCTAGCTGTTCAATAATTTTATCCTGTAGCTAGAAGTATGTTGTCTTTGTGTCATATTTAATATTCTTATGACACAGATACTAGTTTAGATTGAGGAACAAAATAAAAAAATATTGCTATTTCTTCTAGTCTCATTTTATTACTATTAAATATAAAAAAACAGCAGTTAAATAATTGGGGGGAGTTGAAAACAATCCAGAATGACAAAGACATTCAATTACTCATTTGTTTATTTCTGATATGTGATAATTCTGACAACACTATTCAAGAGTAAGCAAAGATACGTATATCTAGTAAACTCAACTATTTTATTAAACAACGTTAAAAACATACGACTACTCTGCAAAGCGTTACTTACAAACAAATCTTGTACTTCACAAATATTGCGGCGTGAACTATGCAGACATCCTACTCTAATTTGCAACGTCCTAAGAGCACCTATGAGAACAGCTACTGTGTTTCAACAAGGCCTAACTTGCAGTGGCCTATCTTTTTGACGTGCGCGACGTTTGTACTCTGGAGGCCTAGATGAAATCACCTACTTTGGCAAACTTGACGGTTATGCGTTTGTACGATTCAGTTTGCGATCAGATACGCAGTTAAAAGTGAGCAAAACTTCCCCTAAAAGATGTTTTAATGTGTTCTTCTCTAAACCGTGTAAATGTGATGTAATTTAATAGTGTTAAGCTTACGCGATATCACAAACTTAGATTTTATCTATAAAAACGTTTGTAGGCTCAAGGATAACACCCACTACACTTAAAACTAAAATTCCATCAACTATAAGCTAAATACTTCACATCATTATATCTTTATCTTTTACCAAGTTTTTATAAATGAAATACACTACAAATAATGAAGTAATTTGCTAGACGCCAAGAATAAAATCTGAATCAGAGCCCACCTGGAATTTTTACCAATCATACATCTTTAATACTTGTTCATTTCGAGTTTTGAAATGTGTGGATCAGAATAGAGATAAATCGAGACCATTTTTTTATAGAAAAAAATACGGAGATTTACAGATTAACCTTAATTTTCAAAAATCGAACATTAATGGCAGTTTGAATATGTCATTTAGTATGCAGTAGAAAATGATGGGGGGTTAAATGATTTCGACTCTAATAGTTAAAAAATGCCATTTTTTAAAAACTAATTAATATTTTTAAATGTTTCAAGAATCACATGAAAAACTAAAAACGTGAACAAAAAACCGATAAAAAAAATTTCAAGCATCTTTAATACCCATAAAATTAAAATCCTCTACGTGACAAAAACATTGAAGTGTGTAGATATATAAATTTTCCAAAAACAGAGTAGATATTAATAGCAGCTAATATGACGAGCAGAAAAAGTCACAATTGCTAATGATTAATTTAAAAAACTGAGAGTCAAACACAACATGATCTAAAAGTGATAACTAAATTGGTCACGATGTTAAAATATTGAAAAAATTGACTGGAAAAACAATTGTCCAAGCTTATTCAATCATCATATTTGAAAGGCTGCTATAAAAAGTCACTAACTGAAAAAAATTAAAAGTAAAGAATATGTTAGGTGGGCATTGTTTTAGTTACAATCCAGCACACTTGTCAACAATTAGATTGACGGAAGAAATTATTAAAAAATTTCCTATTCTCGTAATACATCAGCTAGAGTATCTGAATATTTATTACATTTTGACAACAGTCACAACATATTGGAGAGTAGAAATGGGGAAAAAAACAAAATCTTCAGGAACTACTCAAAAAGGACTACAAGCTTTTAGGCAGATCTAAAAATAATTCTTGTTCATTAAATTTGACCTTTTCACTCTTTTAAATGAATTAGTACATCAACATACTATCATTAGAGCCATAATAAAAATCTGTACTTGTGGATGCACATTAATCAGTTGTTTATCACACTTAGCTAGTATAACTCAATTATTTAAAGTAATCAATTGAACAATGTGTCAATTAGCATAAACGCATGTAAAATTATGGCTTATTTAACAATCAAAACCTATTCCCTCTAGCAAAGCCCACTTCACCAAGTAAAAGGGAATTAAAATCACGTTTTTGCCAAATATATGTGCTTTCAATTTTACACCAAAAGATTGTAAATATTGTTTTATATCTATCTTACACACTTGAAGAAAAGGACAGGTAATAAACTCATTCACTGAAATAGAAAAAATATCTGAATGACACCCTAAAAAACCATTCTAAATTTCATAAATTCTTTCAATTTGGTAACTGTCATGTTTGTTTACCATATGTTCTTATATTACAAAAAAAGAAACTCCAAACCTTCATTCAATTTACAAAAAAATTAACCAGAATTGGAATGAAAAGTCAAATAAGCGCTTATCACAAAATATAATAAAATCTTGATTGCTTTAATAGAACTTCATTTGAAATCTGTTCCAAAATTTTACTTCCTGTATTCCTCGATGAAACTTCAATTTCAGTAACTAAAAAGTCCAACCTAATTATAATTAAATATCACACTAACAATTGATGTATGCCGTTCTCACGTTTATAGCTCTCTCAAGCCCAAAAAGATCGGCCACTGCACTTCAGCAACGCAGAGAATATCACAATTTCAGGATCAAGTATCTAATTCAAAGTGAGAGGCACATGGAGTGGTTCATGGCACTAGCCAAATACCCGGCGAGTCCGGCAGCTATATAGACAGGTGAGCGCAGTACAGTGCCCTACAATAAGCAATCTCAAGTGTTCCGAATCGTAATCTAGGAAAATATCTCTAAACGTTACAATCTTTACAGCTTTGTTTCGACAAAAATATATTTTGGTATTTAACGAAAATATATCTCAGGTATACAGCACGAACCTGTTCAGACTTACACTACTAATATCCCCAAATAAGTTCTATCGTTAAATCATATTTTCCCACCATTGCACTGAAGAACTAGGCCTATTTATAACGGCACAAATAAGTACTCCCTTGATTGTACTTATTTCGATAACAATTACTTCACAAACGTGCAAAGAATTTATAAAATTCAATTAGAGGTTAGTTAGTTATATGATAAGAACACTTAAATCCTAGAAGTAAAAACAATGAATTTATAAAACAAAGCACATTCAAAAAAATGTACATAGCTTTCAACACAAAATATTTTGAACTGACATATTCAAATTATTTTATAATATGAAAGACAATCAAAAAGTCTATTATACTCGTTAACATACATATAGCCAATTTATCGTGATCAATTCTGACACTAACATCCCTAACCCACTATGTAATAATAAAAATACACTGCTGCCATCTGTCGAGTTTTAATGAAACTACAAAAACAACTATAAAACTCTTAAAGCATTGCACTTTTACGTAGCCATTAAAAACTATCGTTACCACAATTAGTAACCCTGTCTGTAGAAAGTCCTTTTCGAGTCCCTTTTTGATCAGATAGCACAACTAAACTTACGTTTTTTTCTTAAAACATACGAAACAATTCAGCTTGCTTTTCATCATCCCATTTTCACAACCATCAAATAAAAAATAAAAACAATAACAACTAATTGAAAGTGTGTCCCAAAACTACCTGCATTCTGAGTTACCGCTCTCCTTGCTTACTATGGCCTGTACCCTTGCATGAGCTCGCTGAAGTTAACCAAGTCGATGTTGCAGTCGTCCAGCTGATCGAAGTAGTCCATCCCTGACCCCGTGCCTGTGATGGTCGTTGCCACAGAGCCGGCATAGCTGCACAGATATAACCAGACATCACATACTGCAACACAGACCAACCAATGACAGCTGACAAGCGAATGATTAATGAGCGCCCACTTAAAACCAAATGCCGGTGTGTTATTTGCATAAGAAACAAAACACTGTTGCAAGATGTCTGGTCATGTCTGTTTTGCAGCATGATTATTACGCTACAGGCACGCAGCTGAATGGCATCAAACAGCTTTTGGGTGGTAGCAATTGCAAACACCTCCAAAAACTGCCCTTACTATTTCAATTCCTACATTTCTGTATATTCACTTCGATAGTAAACAGCACAGATGAAATCTATAATTACTACATGCAAAACTAAAGCTTTTAATCTCAACAGAAGTTTTGGTTGCACTGTAATTAATAGGATAGTAATTAAGAAGCAGAACTTTTGATAGTAAATGAACCTCAAAATTGGTCTTAAAAATAAAATATATTTCATATAAAAATTTATAAACATATCACTATCTCTTTATAAGAACATGAAAAAGTATTAAGTATAAAATAACATGACATTATAAATTAAAAAATAAACAGCGTTAAAATAATGCAATGCTCAAATTGGTCCAAAAATATTCTTACAGATCGAGCATGTTCTGAAAACTGAGACAAAAAAATTAGGACATTGCAGGGGGGCCAAATATTCTGTTAATATATATCAAAGCGCAAAAATATAACAAGTATTAGTTATTTTTATTATTCTTACGTTTTTCTTACCTTTATGGCTACTTTAATACATAAAGATCCAGAACGATTGAATTTTTTACAAAGGAATCTGGCCTCATTTTATATTCTTATTCTTACTTAAAATATTTTTTAAATTAAACACATCTCATCTTGCATAGAATGTCGAGTTACTGCACCCTTCTAGTATTGTAACAATAAGGAAAATTCAATATAAAATATATAAATAAACTTAAATTAAGCCACTTATTGCTGCCATTCCAAGTAAAAATCATTCCCATTCAGGCTTAATCCATAGAGCCGCATGTATTGATTGATTTCTCGTTTTGGTACAAGCACGATAATGTTTGACTGTTAAATTTAAGTACATTAATGACGTTCAAAAGCCAATATCTCAACTAATAATTCAAAAATATTACTTTTTGTATGTCTTCCACTTTTGGACAAATATTAATTGATCTACTGAAAAAAATACTATAATAGAGATGATATGTATTAAGAAAGAAGACAACTTGCTAGATAAGATTGGAAATTTCCTGTGGAATTATGATTCATACATAATTCAGGACTCAATTCACTAAGACCACCTAAAATAAAAATATTCAAGAAGTGGCAACCAAATTCTCGACAGGATACTGTAGACTAAATGGTCACCTCAAAAAATGGAGTAATAGAAAACTGTTTATGTCAACTTTATAACAAAATAGAGAAAGTCCCGCTTGTAATCACCAGCAACCTTATGCAATCAGCATAATGCTATTCATTTAATAAACCATTGCAATTGATGACGTATACAAAGAATGAAGAAAACAAAGGCAATAAATGAATTTATCCACAGCTTATTTCCACCCTTTATTTCACATGCGCCACAAAAAACAAGAACAATGCAAATGATTACAATTGCAGATAAATTCGTAATCACTCAAAAAAATCATAATTACCTTAACAAAACGTTAATACTTAAGCTAGATGATTCTCAGGTTACTAAGACTGGCACAGAAAGATTAGATTATGTTTGAACAATTCTAATTGATTAAACAATTTTATTTAAGGTTGAGATTTAACGATTTTTCTTCCAACTTAAATGTTGCATTCTATTTATTGAATAATTTTTAAGTATCAATGGGTAATTTTTGTTCTTTCATTTAAAATAATATGCTCGTCATCTTAAGTTTCTCAAAATGTTAATTTTATAATTTGAAAATAAACCTAAAAATCAATTTTTAAAATCAACTAGAAAGTTTTGATCCGTACTACAATTCATCATTATTATTTAATATTACAAGAACTCGCAGAGAAACAAGCAAATAATAAATTAAAGTAAAAAAAAATCAAAAAGGAAAGCTGCCATTAGAAAGCGAAGAAATGTAAAAAGAAATATCAATCAATAGGAAGAACAGAATTTACATAATTAAAAAAAATTATTAATTACAGACAAAACTAAGTAAACACCGAGTAGACAATTACCAATTCTATGCAATTGTTTCTTTAATAGAAAATCATTTTGATTCTTAAACACATAATATGCATAATAAAATCAGAAAAAATTCATACATTTATAAATAAATGTATTGAACTGTTAATTACATGAAATTTCAATTTTTATATAAATTAATAAAAGTAAATTAATTAATTCAACTTGACTTCAAGTAATTTAATAATGTAGTCAGTAAAAGATCAAATCCTACAATAAAACAAAATTACGGAATCCATTGAAAAGGAAGAAATATTCTAAAATATAGTAGTCTTAATATAAAAAGCATTACATTTTCTTTAAGTATTATTATGAGATTAAAGCCATGATGGCTTTAGTGGATAGGTCGCTAGACTACGAAATCAAAAGTTGCGATTTCGAATCCCGCTCTCGCCAATTCAATCGCTGGCATTTTTACGGCCCAGCTCGACTCAGGCTGCAATAACTGAGTACCTGGAGGTCAAATTCTGGGGTAATAGTAGGCGGTCGGTGCGTAGCGCTAGCCACGTTACTACCCTTGTGTACCGTAGGCTCTAGATTGTAACAGACCTATCCTGTTACGACCCCAAAGGGCCTTCAAGGCCTATTACGGGGAATTATTATTATTATTATGAGGTAAAAAATTAAAATTTTCGGTGTTCTCAATTTGTAAAAGACTTATTAAAAAATTTTAAAAACTACTGATTTGGATTCTTCAATAGACACTATAGCTACCCTAGATAATACTGACTGTCTGGTAATTTATTAAAAAGTGAATATATTAAATTTTTTAAGACCTTTTACCGAAAAATGTTAGTAACTGTCTCTATAATCAACTCGTCAAATATCTTACTAGTTATAGAACAGGAAAATTTTGAATCTGATTGGGACAAACATGATTAAAAACAAGGTAAAAATGCAGATTAAAGATTAAAGTTAATGCGCATGGCTGGAGTATGAACGGATCTGGGTTCATTCTTGGGACTTAGATGTCTTGACTGGTGGCCTACCCCGTCAGTGAAAAAATTAAGTGCCTTAATTCATTTTCGAACAAAGGGAGGAATGCGGTCGTCTAAGGCGCGATGCTTGCCACATTGCCCCATATCAGAGATGGTGCCAGAAGACCAGACAGTGAGGGTGGACACATGAGAAGTTGGGGGTTAGAGCCTCACCATTGTTATACAAAGATTATAAATATTTTTAATATTAGACTTACATCAAGAAGCAAAATTATTGTTTTAAAAGCTTCACACTTTAACCTAACAACAGTTTTTCATTAACTGCAGTGATGTCTACCAAAACTTACTCTGACAGAAATTGTGTTCTGAAGATTATTGGTTTGTGCAAAATGGTACATTTTTCAAAAATATAATTTAAGTCTTTTTAACAATTATTAGCAGTCATGGCTTTTGGATGTCCCAACTAATCACTAGATTAGATAATTCGCCCAATTATGCAAAGAAACTGATATTTTTTATTTATCTGGTTGACTCAACAATTCCATTCTATAATTGAGAACAAAAACTCAAATAACATTGTAACGTTTGTAGACGACCACTTTAAAAAAAAAACATTAGTTGATCTCCGTTTTAGTCTATTAACATACAAGAATTATTTTACGGTTGAGACCAAAAGTTTTTTACATGATATACATATAACATAGCATGATCTTTTTGAGTACCACACCCTACACAATGTGTTGAACACGTCTAAAACAGTAGAGTACTTACTAGCTAGAGAACATCTATGAATGGACTTGACAAAAGTCAAGTTAAAGTAGCCAGCTGTAGGCATGATTGCAAATCATAGCAAGATTGTGCTGCTTTCTGAATTTACAGCTCAAATATGGTATTAACCTACCAGACATTAAGATATTGCGCATGTGACTATTTGAGATGAACCACATCAATGCAGATAGTGCATTCATATTCAGGAGAAAGTAGATGTAAACAACAAATATAAAAGAATGAAAACACATGACAACGCAAAAAGAAAGATAACACCAAACACCAATAAATCCTATCTTACGATTATTGTTATATCCTTTCATAATTTGTCTCTTTAATGTTCCCGTTTTACCAGATTAAAAAAATTCCTGAACACTTGCAAAAAATTTGATATGCATATTTTGTTGAATTTCATAATTAATAGTAACAATCTTTCTTTGTATTCCAGACAGCAATTGACAAAATAGAACTTTTAGAGAGTTTTAATCTGTTATTGCTAAAAACTTAGCAATTGCAACACATTTAATTTCATCATTAAGTATATTTTAAAACTTCCCTCACCTAATGAATCATGACATATGAAATTAAAAAAGATAAAGTGATCATGCATTGCTCATTGTTTACTTCCACTCTTTCTTGGAAATGAATATGATAAGAGTATTATTAGACCTGATGAAAGATGTAATTACGAATAATTTGCAAGAGAAGACTTGGAATGTTATTTGCCTGGCTCCATATGGTCAATTTGTCAACAAATCTGGACAAAATGCGCTGGAAAATTTTGCCCCATTTTCCTGTATAAGTCAATTGAAAAGCATCTAAAAAGAAAAAATCAAAACAACCTGCAACAGCTATCCAGTTTCTCTTATGACAAAGTAATCAAAGAGCTACTACAATTACAGCACCACTATCTAAATACACACAAAATACTTGAACACATAATGTAGTTTTGGTACTTGTCAAACTGCATTCCTTGTATTTTATAAGAAATTTTAATGTTTTCTGTGATTATGTTTTTAATATTAGGTTGTCAAATATCTGTCAATTATTTTATGCATACAGTGTTCAAAAATAGAAAACTTCTAAATGATATTAAAACCAACTAAAACAGACTAAAAGATCTATAAATGCAGGAAACTGACGAAAAACTAAAATTGTAAGTGGTTTGAGATAAAAATGCATCTCATTATCACAACAAAACTATTCCAGTGAATTTTATACAAATAAATTAGTCTTTAGGTTTCAAAACAAGTAATAAAAAAACTGAAGATACTTACATAAACGAAACAACTCCAAAATATAACAATAGACTGTGAAACATTGGAGTTTTTCAAAATTTATTTGATTGTTTTGGTTTTCTTTAACAAAAATTGTGACTAAGTGGATATTAAAAAAACATTTTTTTACTTTTCGTTAAAAGGGTACAGCTCTTAGTATTGGTTTAAAAAATATATAAATACCTAATTAACAGAGTTGGCTAAAGTCAACTATGAAAACAAACATTTATTGACTAGTACTACAACTCAACTTTCAGTTCACCGTTTTTAGTGTCACGTTCAGACTAAAGTTTTAAAGTGGCATGAGAAATGCCCGATAATTGACCACTTATTAAATTCATTCGATATAAAGTATTTTAAAAAATTGCTTCTAAAAAATTAATTGAACTTTATTTTTACAGCAAATTGCCATTTCTAAAGACTAAAACCAAACTAAGAACTAAAAAAACAAAGAAAAATATTTTAAAAAATGATTACGATTTTCATTATTGTTATCAATACAAAAGTTACACATTTTTAAAATTGAATTTTAGACTTTGGTCAAATTGTATTTCAATAGCCACAAAAGCTTGAATTGTTTCCTTTAAATTTTCTGTTTTGTACGCTCTTCGATACACGATCCTGTTTTGTTCCCCACAAGAAGAACCTAAAACAAAAATCAGGAAACCTGGACATCCTTACTGCTGGTGCATTTTTTCTAAGCTCTGGGTTGGAAATGCTTTATTTAAATAGTTCCACATGTCTAGCTCATGGTGGATGTGCCTCATTGTGCTGAAGCTATTCTATCATAGCACAATATCCTAACTTTAATTCATCATATTTTCAAATTCGTTCTGAAAGAAATGAGCAAAAGTATAGAAATCAAAAACTGTTGAACCTATAAGGCTGCATTAATATTAACTTAAATTGTAGCTTTATTTGTTCTCACCATCCAAAGGTGTTTATTATATCTATTGAATATCCCACGATTAGTAAAAACATGTCTTGTCAGTTCACACAATCTTAAATTTATATTTATTTTTAAACCATACGCCTAATTACATAAATCTTTCATGATCTCTATTATGCAAAATTATTGGCACTGATAATTTGTGAACATGAAACTCATGTACCTTTAATATTTTTGCAACAGTAAACCGCATTGTATCAATTTACCGCAACTGGGTGTGATGCAAAACATGGATTTTGCATTACTTAAGTTAGTACATTTATTACTTATAATTTAATTTAATTATCACACTTTTGTTGGTTTAAAAATCCCATTACATTTACGCATTTAAAACTTGAGTCACCACTGCAAATAGTATTATTTGTCAATAAACATATCACTGTTTCCATGGTCAACCGTGGCCAACTACATTAAATAGGCATTGAAAAAGAAAACATGGCTGTAACTTCCTTGTTTTAAAAATAATTACATGAAAGGTTATATTGTTAAAAAGAACAAGTATTATTTTGAGACCACAACAAACTATGGCTTCCTATTACAAACTGTTTTTGTATATATTTATCCAAAACCAATACACATTCATCAAAACGTTTAACAAACGTATATTTTATATCTAGATAGCCATATTTTTAAACAAAGAAGCTGCATTAAACTGATCTTGAAAAATTGCAAGCCTTTCCCCAGTAAACCATTTCTGTAGCTCCTCCTCTAGTTTTATTAAACATTGAAATAACTCACCCTGTATATATGATATATAAATAAAATAAACATTTCTAGAATTAAGAAACTATATGACACCAAAAACCTAATAATAATATCGAAAAAAGGAATTATAAATGACAAAAACCAATAGAAACTTCTTATATCCTCCCAGTATCTATCTACAAACATGGATTTACATTTTTTCGCTGATGTATATTGATGGTGTTAATAACTTTCTAAATTATAGTTACATATTCAATCATTCTGGATCTCTACATGCAAAAAACAAGCCAAAGTAGAAATTAAATATGTTGAGACTGATTTGCCCAATTACTAATCAATAACTAACCTGCTTGCAACAGAAGGTGTGTCCCGACTAGGGTCCGGAGACTGCAGAAACGAATGTTGCGGCGTATTTGGATAGCTGATGGTACCTGGGCCACTCCAACCAGGCACGTGCGTTACAAGCAGCGGTTTAACATACCCATTATTCGAGGTTGGTTGATTATCTAACGCAATTAATGATTAACCGTGCACTATTCAAAACCACTACTTACCTTGAAAGGGTGTATAATATTTATTAAATGCTATGTCCTTTGGAATATCTGGATACAAATTTACAAGGTGACTCAAATCAGCAATTCGATCAGCCAACGATCTAATTGAAAAATCTTTCGCTGTGAATGGCTGTAACATGAACACTTCTGAATTGTCTGAAAGCATACGAAATTTAAGTTTGACTGTCAAATTTGTCATGAATTTTATATTTACCTGAAACCCATGCAATTGTAACTCCACCAAGTTCACTATCAGAAAACGTAACAAAAATGTCCCACTCGAACAGCTCTGAAGCATCTCTTCTGTTTGCTTTTTACGTATAAATCCTAATATTGCACTAAAATAAAACAACTTAATGCAAGATCAGCAATTTATAACCTAATCAAATTACCCATCGACCCAAGGTCCTCTCAAGTGTTCCCTAGTCAACTTCATGACAGCATAGAACCACTCCCAGAATGTAAAGTTACGTTCACTTAGTGGTTCTTTGCAGAACTGCGCCCAAGTGAGCATCTGATTCGGTTCAGCATAATTTCCTCTAAATGCTTTTTCAGCCAAAAAACGTATATTCTCTTCAGTTAGAGGTCTACCTGTTGCGGCTCTAAATTTAAGAGACAACGTCTCTGCAACTTTCGACCATGCCACCTATAAAAATATGCAGAATTGTTTGTCAATATAAATTAGATTAGTTTACCTTATCGGGAACAGCAAAAGGCACACGCCCTTGTTCTGAAAAAGCATTATCCCACGTAACGGTAGCCCAAGCATGTGGTTCTTGATTGCCATGCACAATGACAACAACAGGAAGAGAGAGAGTCCACACTTGGAACATCAACTCTCCTCCACCAACACTAAACTGTGACTGGAATAGCAAGGAAAACTTTTCATCCATGACGCTTTCTGTTCCCTTCTTCTCTGCCCTTTTAATTTTCTTCAACTGCATGTTTCTGAAGCTGACAGACAATTGCCGGGTTGCTTGTTGATATTCCATGGTGCCAGTGTTATTTAAAATTTCCCCACTGGCTTCCCCACTCTTACTTAACTTATCATTCTTTAGTAGTATGTTTGCCTGTGATTCTGATATTATAGTAACTTTTACTTGAGGAGGTGTCATATGTATATTCAACTTGCCACCGACTAACAAACGAACAGTTGCAGTGAATCTATACCAAAAAATATTTATTGCAAAAACTAAACATTGTTACACAATTGGTACAAATATTAACCTTGTATTTGTTTTCATAACTTGAGGTGGCTGCTTTTCAATAATAAAGGTAGATGTTACAAGAGAACTGAGCAGCTGCGTAATTTCTGCCAGCAACTGCGGCAAAATATCTTGAACACCTGGAGGTTCCAACGATAGCTTCTTTTTAAGAAGCTCTACGTCCTTGATTTGCTGCCTGTTTATCCATATAAGTTCAGCAAGGCTGTCACACCTACAGTACACCATGTTCACATTTGTGCCATATTAAACTATAACAATCCAATTTACCATTCTTGAATCGTGTCTAAATTGCTATTGAAATTAGCTCCATTGCCTGCAAGTTGCTGCTCTCTTTTCCAACGAATAAGCTCTTCATCCAGAACCTGTGATTGTAGTGTGTTAATCATCTGATAACTCTCCTTCAATTTGTCCACTACTTGTAGGCGTAGTTGCATTAATCCTGCAACCTAGTACAGAAAATATTAATATATAACTAGTCTTTTTTATAATATTCCATTAATGTTTGTATAATATGTTGTGTATATTAATATTAAATTATTCATTATTAGCTTATCTCATTTCTTTGTGGATATGCTCCAAATGAGATAAAGTCAAACTTTAGTGAATTACATTCTTTCAATATCTGATTTATCAAATATTATTATATTCTGCTTTCTATCTAGAAGTGTGCGAGTGCTATTGTTGAACAAATACAATTTCATTATTTGAGAAAGTCTCAATGCTTAAAAAAAGAGTACAAATGATTAATTATATTCATAAAAAGCAAAATATCACACAACATTCGACACACGGCGTAAATAAGGTAGGAGTTTTGCAAACAAGTAAAAATTGTATGGCAGACGGAAATATACTAAATAGTTCCAAGATAACAAATATACATCAAATAAATAAAAAATCGGGCGGTCATTAAATAAAAAATAGTAAATTAAAGAACATGGAAGTAATTTTACAGGATATCAACACTAAACTTGTAAATATCAATACATGTAAGGAACACAGAAATAATGATGAATTAAGCTAGAGAATGATAACATACGAGAAAACGAAGATTTAAAAAACAAAACACAAAACTGGAAACGAGAATAGATTCTTGAAAAAAAAACACGAAAAAATAAGATCGTCGTGCAAGGAATTAAAAAACACAAATTGAATCAGAAATAAACACCAAAAATAATGTTAAAAAATTATTAAACGATATAGACAATGAAATAAATATATAAAACGAAATGAAAGAACTAAAAATAGGAAAAAAATTGCAAAATAGATCTACACCAAAACCAATTTTGATAGAATTTGGAACTTGGAGTAAGAAAATAGTAGTATTAAAATCGACAAAAAAGCTAAAAGAAAGAAATATTTGGATTTTTGAAGATTACAGCAAAAAAGTACAAGAACAAAGACTAATATTGATCCCATACATGAATGCAGCTAGATCAAAAGGACAATGCAATAATAGACCAAAACAAACTCATAATAAACGGTGAAATATACACCATAGAACATGTCTAGATCAAATTGAAAAACAATAAGAAAATCAAACAATAAAGATACAGAACAACGAAAACATAATGAAGGAAGAAATAAGGAAAAAATACAGGACGATAAACCAGAAATCGCCGACAATGTAAATGTAGAATAACGTAGTATGGAAAGGACGAAGAAGAGTAATTACTATGACAATAATCCAAAAAACTAAAAAATATTAAAGGAGAAGAATCAAATGATGACGACAAAGGCAAAGGAAACAGGTAATCCAAAAGAGATGAAAATAACGAAAAAAACGGAAAAAATATACGTAGGAAAGAATATGCAAATATAAGGAAAGAAATAAAAAAACTGAATCAAAGAGTGATAAACATAAAGAGAATAAGATAAGGACATGGAAAGTACCAAACAGTATGGGGAAAGAAGAGCTAGTAGTAGAAATTATACAGCAAAATATAGAAATACTCGGAATCACAGAAACAAAAAAGAAAAGAAAAGTGTTCAAGAAAATACCTAAAGGACATTGGATACTGTCGTCGGGAGTGGACATAAAGGAAAGAGCAAAAGAAGGAGTCAGATTAATAATTGTCCTAAAAGACTAAAAGATGCATGCAATACACGAAGATTATGTAAACGAGCGAATACTAACATAGTCAAAATTAAATTGATAGACGAGGAAATATGGACAATAATTACGGCATACGGGGAAAATGAGGATGCGAAAAAGAAAAAAAATATGTTGAGCTACAACAACAAATAGATAATAGTGAAGAAAAGGTAATAATAATGGGAGACCTAAATGGGCGAGTTGGGAATAATATGGGAATAGAAGATTATAAGAGGAAAAATGGAGAAGAAACATTTATCAATAACGGAAAAACAATAATAGAAATATTTGTAGAAAATGATCTTATAATAGCAAATACAAAATTTAAACACAAAGATTATACACAAATTCAAGAGAGTGTGAGAAATCAGGAATAACAAATCAATCATAGACTATTTCCTGATGAGTAAGAACATATGGAAAAAATAAAACATGTAAAAGTCAAAAGAGAAGCAGAGACAGGGAGCGTTCATTATCTAGTAATAATGAAACTAAACAGAAAAACGGAGGAAAAAATCAATAAAACACGGAGATAAACTAATGAAAAAATAAAAAGTTTCAAATTAAGAGAAGAAATCGGTAAGTGCAACTTGTAAAATTCGCTTCTTGGCCAATAAACGCCCTAGAGATTTCGGATATGGTGGTTTTTTAGTTAATGGCGCGAACAATATGTGGATAAAATTTCAAAAAGAAATATTAAAAACTGCCGAAGATACCGCGAGTTAAACGTGAAAAAATGTTTTCTCTATTTTTCACTAAAAAGCCATTTTATACATAGACGCCCCATTTTTAGCGAAAAAATGCCATCGAATTCGTATTCAGCGACCTCAAAAACATAAGAATGAACATGTTTTAGCGACTAGAATCGCCATGGTCATTCGCCTAATAATAATCAAGATCAACCAGGCATGCAAAAACAAGAAGTAATGTTCTGCTGAGTTCTTGAACGTGGTCTAAGTCTTTGATAAAGTCTGGTACACAAAACTGCTGTTTAAAATTAAAAACACCCTGTTACACAATTACTATCATCTTATAAAATTGTATTTAGCCATTTTCAGGTGAAATTTCAATAGAAATTTATGGACTTACACATACTTCATAAAATCGTGAGTGCCACATGAAACATTTTAGAGCCCACCCTGTACTTACTGTATATGGCA
This sequence comes from Sinelater perroti, assembly GCA_036346155.1. Lineage (NCBI taxonomy): Eukaryota > Metazoa > Arthropoda > Insecta > Coleoptera > Elateridae > Sinelater > Sinelater perroti. The sequence continues at coordinate 18,527,685 of JARFIY010000046.1, forward strand.
GATATACCTACTTTAAAAAATACGCTAACAAGCCGTATTTGCAGACGACACTGTTTACATCCCATAAAACCCCATAGATTGTCTTAAGAAATTTTTAATCTTCCTAAATCGAATTCAAGACTAAATGTGGATATAAGATGTCAAAGCACATGAAACAAAGTCAACCTGTGCCACTTTTACACTCTAACGTGTCCACCGGTGGTACTAAATAATACTCGCTCCTCTTCCACAAGCAGATGATGTAAGATACTTGGGGGAATGAATGGGGCTTGAAGATTACTGGGACAAATCTCTAAATTAACATTAATTAACAAAATTTTATTTTATAAAACTGCATTGAGGCAGGACACCACGATAAAATTTTAAAAAATCAATTTTTTGGAAACACGTTTTAAAAATCATTTGAACCTTTAAAAATATGAAGCATATTCGTTTATAGCTAAAAAAAAATTCAAATGGTTTTAGAGCTATTTTCAAAGGGCACTCCGAGCGCTGAAAAACGCCGTCGGCAATGCGACGCTAGTACATGCAGTAGTTTTTCGACTCGTTTGAATTTATTATTTTTGGGGAAAGTTACCGACTGAAATAAGTTCTATTTTCTACCGATAGGCGCGTAAAAAAATTCAAAAGTTAACAAGTTATTGCTACCAAAAACTTTAAACGCGTTTTTCTCAAAACCGTGTATTTGAAATCGACACACAGCATAACTCAGACAATTTCTGTCCGACCGAATTGAAATTTTAACTGTAGCTTCTTAGAAGCGAAGTGTCCGAACTTTTTTCGATTGATTGAGAATTGTAAAAAATATATCGCTTTTTGTACAGAAATTATGGTCGAAAAATCGACCTTTTTCTTCAAACCGTCTCTAATTTTTTTAGAGGGAATTTTTTAATTTCCTTTGGTACTACTCTGCTAAAATAAATATATTTAACGAAATTATTTAATTTTTTATTCCTGGAGCAAGCACACAACAGTTCTACTGCGTGTCGCGAAGAGTTGAAAATTAATCGTGCTACAGCGACTCGCTTTTATTTTATTTTTTTTAGACATAATTTTTTTATACACTTCAATATATGTCTAGTACAGCCTAAAAGTTTTTTCTCTATACTTTACTCCTTTCTCAAAAAAAATGGCAAAGTACGCACTCAAAAATGGTCAGTCACTGTGGTGTTCTCCCTTAAAGCCTATTTAGACATATAGGGGTACCACAAGCAATTCTAATCTAGAAATCCTTCAAAGGTTCCAATCAAAATACTGTAAATAATAGGGGATGTCCCACCCATGGTATCTAAGGAATGAAGTACTCCATCATAATGTGAAGTGTCATACAGGTATCTAACTCTGAAACCCATCTGAAACCCATACCAACACCTTCGCAGTAAACCTATTGAACAATAGGCTAAATAAGGTTCGACATATAGACCTAAAAAATAGTTTTTAGCTTCTAATCATTATTATTATTTTAATTAGTCATTTAGTCGCACATTACACTTGTACATTAAGTTTTCTTATAAATAAATTCTTCATTGGAAAAGTATCTTACATGTCAGTCTTCTTATAAGCAACAAACCTCATTTACTGCTCAATTGAACAGATTGTAAATACTAATAAAGCCCAAAAAAAAAGCTAGAATGCCACAGCCAACTGTGCCTACTATGACTTTCATTTAAAAAATACAACTTCATATCATTACTCAAATTTTGAAAAGTTTTAAAAAACGCGACTACCCCATTCCATTTTATTAGAAAAGTGCCTAAAAACATACACGTTATCTTTTATATTTATTTTTTTTCATAAATTAGATATCGCCATAAAACGACTAATGGAAAAATAGAATTTGATCCCTAAAATGTCAAAAGATCTTATTTAATTTTAATTCACTGATGCAGTTTTAACATACATTCTATAATGCCTGAACCTCATGTATTTCAAACTTCAAAAGTTGATAATATATCAAAGCAATACTTCAGTTGCCCAATTAATGAAATCTTTAGAACCAGCTTTCATTTGTACATTTCATTAACGATTTCAAAATCAAATATTCCTTATAAAATTTAAAATGAATTAATTGGCATACGCATACTTTGAATTAAATATTTACGATTAGAACAACTAATGAGCACCAACAAATGCAAATATTTTTAAAAAAGAACAAAAATCTACCGTCTGTAAAACTTTGTATTCATACATTTTGGTTTAACACCTGTTCCAGCATTTCCTTCTGTCTAGTCATTTTCTGGATCGCCGCTGTGGTAGCCGGTTGCATCTGGTTTGCAGGCTGATTGGTCAAAGTTTGAATTTGTGCTGAAATGCTGTAAGTGATAAACACTTTATTTTCAGCTTTTATGGAACTTACCGCCTATCTTTGTGCATTCGTGATATTTCAACGCAAATGACTCTTGCTCCTGCTCCATTTTCTTTAGATCCTCTCCAATGTCCTGGAATTAAACAAATGACAATTAATCCTTTAACAAATCAACTATTGTCTATTGTTCAAATACTTGTCAAATTTTTCAAATTGTTTTTATACAGTGAAAAGATGTAGATGGTTTGATAAACAAACTTGATTCATATTCCTAAAAAAAAAACAGCAAAAAAGGACGTATAATCATAATTTATTGAAAATGAATATTTTATAGTTAAAGATCACTCTAACTCTAAATGTAGTTTAAAGTTGCAACAATGGACTATTTCACTCAAAAATGATTTTTTTGTGAATTAAATAGGTTTTAAAAAAATAAGTTAGTATTTTTGTTGCATTAAAAAATAATAATTAAAAAGCCTTATAGCTATATAAATGGAAAAGAACAGCAACTGCAATAAAAAAAGTAGGCAAACAGCTGCAACCAAAAATGTACGCTCTTGACCTATTACGTCATTAGCAAATTCAAATTGTAAATAAAAAATAATATAACTTTTCTTGTATGATTTAGGCTAATTTACTTTAATTTATTTATTATTAAAAACTTTATTTCCAGAAATATTTAATTTTTTGGGATTGCCAAATATAGAAGATAAATAAAACTTTATTCATTTTAAATAAAATTTTTAAAACATCCACAAAATTTTAAATTTCACAGTATGTTTATCTCATACTTTAATTACAACACAACATAATATGCTAATTCTTTTTATTAGTTTGTCCAATACCTAGTTTCTATTTGCTTGCAACGGAATATTCCAGTTGTTTTTTTTAATTAGGCAATATTTTCTTATCACTCAATATCATTTATTCCAAGTTTATTTAATTAAATGAAATTTTAAAGACTGCGGGGGGTCGGTCATCATTTCATTATCCACAAAATGTATCGTTTTTCTTTATATTCCAAACGTACAATCCAGTTTAGAAAAGTATTTAGTTGATGATTATCTAAGTAAAAAGGTAAATTCTCTCCTGGTTAGGTTGAACTTACATGATTTTATATTCTATCAAAAACTTACTTTTACATAGCATGTCTGCCCATAAATACTGATTACAGACTGATTAGAACGACAAAATAAAGCGACTAACTGCTTTTGCAAAATATTTTCAGGATTTATTAAATGGTTATTGGTAAGTACAATCACAATGGGTTTATTCAAAATGGCCACCGTTAACCTCTACCCAAGCTTTAAGACGTCCAGGCCACTCGTCTGTAGCAGCATGTACTACATCCTCTACAATTGCTCATAATTTGTAAACTAAAAGATTGAGATATGTTAAAAAATAAGCCACATTGTTGCTCAACCAAGTTTAAGTTGGCTTTACTTTGTGGATGGGTGTAGTCTTGCTAAAAGATCCAATACACATCTCAAATGTGATTAAAAGGTTTCATTGCATCTTACAAATTATCCTGTTGGTGCACAGCGGCCAAAGTTTTAACTCCCTTTTCCCAAAAATGAATATCGGTCACCCATATCGGATTCCCCATAAAACCGTTATAGCTATTGGATGTTGACCTCTATTAAAACACTTGGCACTAGTTGAGATGCAAAATATACAACCTCTTTGCTTTTTCTTTCATACCTTTCTTTAAAGCGTCCGTCAGCAAATGTCCCGTAAGTCATTTAAAAAGCAACTTAAGTCTTGCTTAATAATACGAAACAATGATGATTGTCTGAACTAAACGTGGTCTTTCAAATCTTGGACGATCCTCGACGCCTCCAATTCCATTAAATAATTAGCCTGATACACAAACATACAGCTATTGCCAAAAGGATGGAGGGTCTTAAAAATTACACTTATGTAATGTTATTACAGCAATACGGTTTTCTTTCTCACTCTACTGCATTGGTAAATAACCAAACGTGACAAGAAACACAATGCAACTGTAGTGCTTGACAATTGCAACCATAAAATTAAAGCAGGAATATCTATGATATATAAAGCAATGGTAGGTTTAATTTTGTAACAGTATGGGAATACTACGTAGCTTCATTTTTCAAAGTATCTTCCAATTGAGTGTATATCTATTTCGTTTCCAAAACAACCCCAAATAATTACCAAACCATTTTTATTCTCAATTGTTATTATATGCTCCTGTAATAATCATCTGATTTCATATAATTTAAAAACAAAACCTTCAAACTTTGATTTATTTGACTACAGCATGTGCCCCCATTGTTGATATAACCAATTTACATATTTTCTTTTTCTCACTCTAAGATTTTTATTAACATTGTAGTTTTAAAAACGGTTTTGCATAGCAATTCTTCTGAACATGTCTACCTCATTACCTCTGCGTTAAAACTTACTAGGCAAGCATAGCTTGGCATGTGAATCGGCGCAGATGAAGAAGAGAGAGAGTCTCTGTTCGACAAGGACATTGCTACGGGTTTAGTTGGAAAGGGGTAGGTACACTCTGTGACATAAGTATTATAATCAAAAGGCTCGGTGCAAAAACCGGTCAACCCCACTTTTCAAACAGTGGGTTTTTAGTCCATAAAGAATTTAGATTTTAGCAATTTAATAACGCAAAATTCCATTTCTTTTACTTTTAAACTTCACTAAGCAACTTCTTACCCAGATAAGTAATATTTTTAAAGTAAAAATGAAAAATTGATAAGAAACATCACACTTGGTATATTTCATATATTTCTTTCATTCATGAATACAAACTAAACCGAGCTTGTAGCTCTGATAAGAGCTGATTTTAACTGTGTTTAATAACGCAATGATTTTCACCGGACTGTACACGATCTGAACACAACGAGAAGCAGACAGCAAGCGATTTCCGACAGTGGGAGGGATGCTCGTCTACTGCGCATCCACCCGCCATGTGCCAAGCTGTTCTTGCTGAGCTGTATCTTCAAGTGATTCTGAATCTCCCAGAACATTGACATGAACTCCAAATTTTTACTGGGATTCTTTCAAAACCGCATTTTCTTGTAACATTATGGATTAATACAAATAAAAATATTTATAATACGTTGATAAAAACTAACATTAAAGATTTTTTTATGCGAATAAAACTGAAAGTATTCGGGTACTTTTGGCGGTAGTGTCGTTCTTTGTTCGATTGAAATTGGTTTTACATACAAATCACATTAGTTACAAATAGTAGCTCATTATCCCACCAAAGTTTACGTTATCTATGGAAAACAGAAGAAAATGTCAAGTAGAGCTTTTTGAAAATAACGCGCGGCTCATAATCCAACTACTTCTCAAACTTAAAATTTCAATTTCGATGTTGCTTCGTCCAGATGTGTTACTATATAAGGATTGATCTTTTTAGACTTGTACTTTTAAATTTATTCTTACACACAAATGACAGACGAAGTCATGATTATAGCCTTACCTAGCATTGAAAAAACTTATATTTAACTTTATAATGAATGCAAATATATCATCTTTCACTATTAAACATTTTGCAAACTTTCTACAATCTTCATTTTCTATATACAAGATAAATTTGGTTTTTTTCTCCATTCATTATATTATTAAGTGGCGAAGCGAAACGGAGTCACTTACTAACTTCATGTTGTCCGTCCGTCCGTCCGAGCAAAAATTCAAGAACGGCTGGGAATTTCCAAATTCTGTTTTCGCCAATCGACAGGTGACCAAAAAGGCTCGTTTGCTAGCGATTTTGAAACTGATTGGTCAATGTCAGCGTTAGTGACCTTTACGATTTCAAATTTTCAAAATAGCAACATAGGACATGTAGCATGTCATTCAACTCGTTTTTGAACACTGATTAATTTAAACATAAAACTTTGAAATACTACATTACCTTTACCCGGAAACGCGATTTCTCAAATTTGGGAAACTGCTTCGCCACTTCGCTATGCGTTGCAAGCTTTGCAGGTTTATTCTCACATTGTTTTTGTTTCACACATTTCTCGTATCTGGTTGCAAATTTTTCATTTTTAATTTATTTAATTACAGACAAACATGAAGTTAGTAAGTGACTCCGCTTCGCTTCGCCACTTAAAAATTAAACCTGTACTTTTTTTAACAAATAAATGTATGGGTGTGTCTAATTTTTCAGTAACCATAACAGTACCAGATAGATCGGAATCACGAATCTTATTGTTAACCATAAAATATCATTTGGTGGTTATAATTAAATTCGTAAACATAAATCATATCCAAAATGGTTGAAATGAGCTGGTAGAATTTATTTTGATCTTTCTTGATTCGGAATTCTTCTCAAAGTTCTCTAGATGACAGAAACGATACAATGTTTAAAGATTTGGCCATTTCAGTCCAGTTTTTGCGTCAATGGACTGCAGTTGTATAGTCCGGATTTACGTAGGAACATAGTTTAAGGCACCATTGGCAGTAGTGTACAAAAATTCATTTGGCGTTTGTGTAAGATTTGTAAAGCACAAACCCGTAAATGCGAAAATCTCAAAGATTTCTCTATAAAAGATTGGGAATCATCTACGATGTCCTTACCAAAAGAGCAGGAATAACACTCATACAACAATTTAATAAGTATAACACATAAAAAAAATGAGGAACAGAAGCAGTGTATATTGCATTTAGTGCAAGAAGAGAAACGTTCCGAGACACAAAAAAAACTTTAACTAACATGTAATTGTATTCATAAGCGGTTCTGTTTGATCTGATATAAATAAAAATAATATTTAGTTTTAAACCAAATGTTAGTTTGCAAGGGGAGCGCAGTGGAACTTCAACTTTCAAAAATAAAAACCAGTCTTCCCTGATAGGTAGTGATCAAAGTAATTTATAAAGCAGCCACCAACAGATCTACAGCACATGAAGCGACAGTTGCACCAATTTTGAAAGAATCTCCCGTAGGATAAAATTAGACGGGCGTCTTTGTGATTATCCCAGATCGTATCGCAAAATATATTACTTCATTAAGTAAATCATACACGGAAGATGGTCATACTTTCACCACGAACAGAATTAACATATAGTGGCAAGGTTGACTGTTTAAGAAATAATAAAGCTAATAAATATAAGTATACTACAAAAAAGCTTCTTTCAAATATCCGAAGTAACATATTACCTAATATAAATAAATGGAAAAAGATTTAAATAATTTAAAATGGGAACAATAGCATTTGGTGACAATTTAACACATTTAACCATTAGAAGCAATCACGAGAAAAACTTTAAACTGGTACTTCACATTAGACAAAGCAAAGAAAACTAATTTCAGCAATTGGAGAATACACTTTAAAGCAGAATAGTGGTCAATGTAATAAAAGTTGAAATTTAAGTCGTTGAATTTGGAACACTCGCTCAAATACACAATAAAATGATTCAGATCGATAGGTTTAACGGTTTTCAAAAAACTGTGCCACGGATAAACTGAAATTAACGAGTGCTTTTCACTAGTTATAGTCGTTGTTATTGAATAATTGCAAAAATTTCTATATAAATAAAAATGTAAATGTTCATTTGTTCAAAATTTTAAATTTCCGAAAGTTCTTTACCGATTGCTTTGAGATTTTGACACAATGTTGCATTAGAATACGCGCGTGTGACAGGTAAAAGCATGCTTTTTTTGAAAAAAGTTGTTTTCTTTATTTTCCATTTAACCAGACTGAGCCACAGTAACGCGTGACCGGGTACAGCTAGTAGCAAATAAAACTAAAACCTTTTTCTTGAGAAGATTTAACCAGACAAGGTAAGTATAGCGAGAAAAGCATGTTTTCTGAGAAAGTATGCTCTCTTTACAAGCTCGAAAATGACATTGGTTTCTAGGAATTTTATTTTCACTTAATCTAAAAATAATTTTGCTAATTGATTATGCCTTATTTGTGAACGCATGGGCTTTTTCCAATAACAATCGGATGTGAAATTCTTACCTCGTAATTAAAAACACACATCAAATATGCAGTGAACAAATCGAATGCAGCATTCTACGAACAAATCAATCGCTGCAGGAAATATCAGAAATAAATTTACATTTATTTTTGACATTTAGTTTACTTTGTCACAAATATAAATTTTGTTGTTACCAAACTAAACGTCCACATTAAATGTAGGTCATTTTAAACAAAAATATATTTAAAATAAAACTGAGACGAATATCATTTTTCTGGAATTCTAATATAACTCAAATCTCAAACTACTAATATCTCGAATATTCAAACACAACTTGTAGAACATAATGTGTACATCTAAAAGTGGTAAATACATTAGCAACTGCCCAAATCCTTTCAAGAAAATAGCATTCTCAGAAATAACTTTCGTTTGCAGTTTATATCTAAAGAATCTATCTTGTTAGTTTTAATGAAACGCAAAATACTGCTCATCAGAAAATTTGGGTAAAGTAACCATTACTTTTGAACAATAAAATTAATACATCAATCACATTTTGTTTTATCTTTTTTACTAGTGATTAAAATATTGAGTTCATAGATTTGAACTATTACCATCTACTCTATAATATTGCAAAAATGTAACTATGTGTGTTTGTCTGTAACTAACACTGCAACGCCTCCTACAGTTATTAACCGATTTCAAAAGTCAATATCTCATTCAAACCGGTTTGTTGTCAAACCTCGCATAAAAGTTTTAGATTTTCGATTCAGGTTACGGTTGACATGTTACAGGTCAAAACATAAATTATCATAAAGTAATTAGACAGTTACGCCAACTATCGGTGTTTCATGAACTACGTGGACAATTCTTGCCGTCAGTAGGCGTATGCGACACAACTTTGTTTTACGTGAAACCGAATATAGCCGAACGAATGTCATCGTGTTTAGATATGGCTGATAAAATGATTATTGGGTCATTTTTTTATTGTCGACGAAATTCTGAAACAAATATTTAGCTTGGTCTTTGAAACGGGTCTTTTTACTAGTATTAAATAATCTAGCAATTATATAATTTCAACTATTATGGCCATTAAAAAGTCTGGAAAATGTTCATTAGTTATCACCTTATGTTTTATTGCACGACAAAAATCTTTATATTTGAATCCATTTTATGTTGGCAGGCCTGATTTCTTCTTTGTGCTGTTGTCTACATCTTGTACAAACATGTTAATGAACCTAATTTCGCAACTTCCAATAATGAAAACGAAGATAATGCGAATGATATAAATGACCCGTGTCGAGCTCCTAGCGGATCGTGTAAATGAGATATCAAACTGCGAGGATATTGATGAAAATACATTAGATGGTGCGTTTTCAGCTGATGTACCTGGTAGTTTCGAACTGCATACAACTGTGGATTGAAGGGTTGTGAAACATCTACAGAAACAGTGAAAAGTAATAATGGGCATACTAAAGGCTACTATTTCTTCTAAATGTGTAAATAAGAAGCAATACCTACCATAATCACACGAAATTGATTGAAGAAACAGATATTTTATAGCATACCTAAAGGACAAGGCAGCAATTCAAGTTTTCAAGGAATTATTCGACGATGCATTGATGAGCATGATCGCCATAAAGTGTTCGAAACGCCACTCATAATCAGCAGAACAAACACAATTTTCAGCTTTCCGTTGGATGTGTTACGAAGTTCCTAGAAATATTGTTTTTTAGCGAATATCATGTATTTCCTCAAGAACAATTATATTGCTATGAAGAAGAAGACTTTAATATAACTTGCATAAGAAAAATGTATGAATCATAAGTTATCTAGATACAAAATTTTCAAAATTCGTCCGCTGAGAGGATACATCTCAATAAAAATTTTTCTCAAAATTCAAGCATCGACGAGCAAACGGTTAAGTACTATGGGCATCATTATCTCAAACAGTTCATCCGAGAAAAGCTTATGAGATTCGGGTTCAAGCAATGAGCTTTTTGCTGTTGCCAAAATGGCCACTATTATCAAATGTCTATCTATGAGGGAAAGAGTAAGTATTAAAATTATGCTCCAGTTGTAGGTCTTGGTTCTTCAGTAGTACTAAAGATGATTTCCTTCATAGATAACCCACCGTTTCATAAAATCTACTTTGACAACTTCTTTACAAGTTTCAACCTGATGAAAATGTTCAAGGAAATGGGAGTGAGGACAACAGATACTGCCAGAATAAACAGGATGAACAACTGTCCCATAGAAAGTGAGAAAATATTGAAGAAGAAAGATAGAAGTGTCTATGATTATAGATTCGACAACAAGAAATGAGATCTTAGTAGTAACTGCCAAGAGTACCAAGAATAATAGTTTTGTCAAACTGCTAACAAGTCATGATACAATAAAACCAATAACCCACGTCAAAAGAACGGAGCAGATGTTAAAATAGGAGCTACAGGTTCCTCGGCCGCAACTATGGCAGAATAAACGCAACAATGCCATTGTTTCAGTCCCTTTTAAACCCAAAACAAGCTGAACGTACTCAAAACCATCAACATTATATGTTTCAATACAAATCAGGACCGGGTACATGATCGAACGCACAACCATATGAAAATAAAGGAAATGTAGTCTGCAAGTAGAATGCAAAGAAGCAGTGCTGTGTCTGCAATGTAGGACTGCATGTTGACTACTTTATTGTTTGGCATAATAAACAAAACACGAGTAAAAATACAGGTGACATTCGCCACGATCCTTAATTGGGGATTGGCCTATTTATGCTCCTTATTTTAGAAATATTCAACTATGTGCTTTTTGTTGTTTTTTATTCTCTTTAGAAGCTTTAAGAACCCCATTGTACAGCATTATTACAAAAAATTGGCAGTTAATGGGTTAATAAAGCCTTCTAAATCCCCCACATCTGTAACAACACTGTGCGTAAAGCTCAAATACGGAAAAAGCGTATTTAGCGATAACATTTTCTTTAAGCCTATTGTGAAATATGACGATCATGGCATTTACTACACATTAACTTCACATAAATTTGGACTAGTTTAAACTAACTTTGAAATTTTGGATATTCAACTTATAAGCGTGCTTTGGAATACAATGCAAGCAAATAAAATGTATATGCAAAAAACATCTATCTTTACATTCTCTATGCAAATAACCTATTTCTCGGTTAAACTGTATTACATAATAAAATAACCAGTTGCATGTATCGTTTGTTTCTAAATGATATGGTTTATTGAAAGGAACATTCTAAAATAATTAAGGTACATAGAATATGAACTATTATTTGATTTTACTTTATAAATGGCAGTCGGTCACTAAGCGCGTACTATTATTAAACTTGCACGACTTCTATGATTATGCTTCATTACAAGTATTCATCATTTGCCTCTTTCATGACTCCCTTTAAACGGATTTCAAAAAAAAAACCTCCATATCTTACTGAACGGCGAGTTAATCATTATCAAGGTCGATTCAATCAAGTTCCAGCTCTTGACTGAATGTGAAAAACGCGAATATCGAATTATTCAGATCTGTTTACAAAGCCCTACAATACAAATTTATTTAGAGATACAGAGATGGTCAAAGAGGATATCTCTGAAGACCGGTGCCATTTACCATCATTTCTGTAGGAATCCACAAAAAATTGTTCTAATGAATTTTTTACTATTCGCTTATCAACAAGCAACTTTACTTTAAAACCGCTATACCAGGGCCAGATTATAGGTCTTTCTCTTTACGAATCTCATAATACTTCCAACTACCAAAGGAATAAGAGAGTTAGTGGAATGGAAGTTATAAAATCAAACAAGATTCCAACGAACAGTATCTTTGGCCAGCGAAAAAAATGTGGTATTTAGAAGGAAAACAAAACTATAGTGGTGAAATGTGCTAATAACGTCGCAGCAATGGCTTAAAACAAATACAGGATAAAGCTTAACACTATGAAAAGGTATTCTATGAAAATAAAAAAACTGTATTCTTTCAGAAACAGTAAACATTAAGTGGAAGGGGAATCAACTCAGTAATCAATCATAAGAACAAAAACATCATTAACTATACAATCACAAGTTTTAAAAAAATGTATTCACCTAAACACGTACTTTCTTAAGTACTAGAAAAACAAATCTAATTTCCGAATTTAAAAGAGTATAATCCAGTCTTATAATAAATTTTCAAACAAAAGTTTCTGATAATGTTCACTCCTCCATCGGGAAAATTAACCCAAGCTTATGAAAATAATTTAATTTTATTTTTATCCGGCATTGATTTTGGAATTTTAATAGTGGCATCATATTTCAAGGATGTTCAACAGCACAGCGGCTTATCTACACAACTTCAGACGTGAAGTTTACTAATTGAAAGTTTCCAAATGTTTGACAACTGTATTTTCTAACCTATTCATTATTATTATTATTATAACAATAGTTCGACTTCATCTTCGTATTTCGTGATTTATATTAATATTAATCTGAAAAATATTTTAAAAAGAACATTTTTATATCCAAAGCCTCGTAAGATCTGGATCATGTGCCAATTTACAAACACAACGATAAATGCATTGGGTGAGCGCCTTCGCTTCTCGTCTTTCCAGTTATCTGCAAGGTTGAAGGGGACAACAACTCTGCCATGTAACAATGCCGGAGTTAATTTTAAAAGTTGTAAATTTCCATCGCGACTGAGTCACGTAACATAGTTGCTGGCAACTGTACGCTAATATTTAGAGCACGTTTCAAACATGCTGTTTATATTTCAAGCAGCTCTCCTATCTAACATATTGGAGCTGCGATTTGTGTGCGATTAACTCGAAACTGTGCGAGCTGAATGGTTTAATGCGCTTATATTTGTTTGTTAACCTTACAAGAGACAAATTTTCCTTGGCGCCACTAGCCAAAATAATTATGAAAACATGGTAACGTTCCTTATAAGTAATTTATGCTTCTAGGCGCCATAAAACTGAGGAAGTGCTTCAAAATTTTGAATTACAAACAGATGTAATGGATACTGACATTTATTATCTAGACTTACAATTAAGTAGATTACATACAATTTGTAATTTTAACGTATAGCCGCCACATACGTTGAGATTAGGAGTGTGTGTATACAGAACATTTTATAGATTGTCTAACACATTTTTGGTTTTCGACTTAAATTTTACTTTTCAATATAATACCTTTGATTGCCAACATGGGAATAGATATAAATGTTTTTGAAACGACAACAGAAACAAACTAAATGTGACAACTTGTATTTTATTTTTTACATAATCTCCTCAAAACTTTTAATCCTCCAAATTAGTTTGCTCAAAATTCCCAATTCCCTTCGGGAAGTAACTTTTTCCAACCAAACATATTTTGAATTTTGGAAATAAATGGAAGTCCTAAGGAGCCAATCAAGCAAAAATGTGGATTCAGAATGCCTTAGAACTTCAATTTTGTCAACTTTTGCTGAACGATGGCACATGAATAGGCTAGTGCATTTTCAGTGGAATAACGCCTTCCTTGATTATTCCAGGATGTTTTCACTAAATTGCTGCTTTTAGTTTATTCAAAAGTATTGTGCAATATTGTCCAGAAACAATTTTTCTTTTTGGAAGATAATAAATAAACAATGGTGTTCCAAAATACCGATGCTAACACTTTACTTTTTAATTGTATTTATCCACTATTTTCAGTGCATTTTAATTTCCAATGTGGTCATAAATTTCCTCTAGAAATTTGTTAGATTCCTCTAAACACTCTAAACAATCAGCTGAAAACGATCCTCTAATGCATCATGTAATGTAACCTATTGGTTTCTTGAATTTCATGCACCTTTTATTAGGTGATCTGTCAAAACTATGTCATGGACTATCCACAATTTCCAATACAGTCACTATTTGTTGACGTACTAAATGTGATGTTTCATTATTTGTGTGCATGAGGCTAACATTCGCGTTTTTGGCCATACAGCTGACATCCCCACCAGCGTTAAGCACCACAGTGTCCATATTCGCGAACGATACAGCGATACTAACAAGTGACTACCCACGTGAAGCATCAATCAACTTACAGCAGCATTTAAACCATGTAAATGAATGGTTACAGAAGTGGAAGATAACAGTAAACGAAGAAAATTCAACACAAGTCACATTCACTAATAAACGCGTGCCTCAAGTGTATATGAGTAACAATGCCCATGCCCAGAAATATAGATATAAAATATTTGGGTCTCCACCTGGACCAACGACTAACACTGAGGACTCGCATCCATACAAAGAAAACACTAATTAATTTAAAACTAAAGCAACGATATTGGGTGCTTAGAAGATGCTTTCAAATGTCACTGAAAAATAAAATAGCAAAATTTATAAAACTACAATCAAACAAATTTGAACGCATGGCACCTAATTGTAGGGCTGCGCAAAACCGTTTGAAACCAAAATTTTGCCTAGCTTTTAGTCCAAGATATTGAGAATTATAATCGATGCTCCTTAGTATAAAGCAACCAAAAGCTACACACAACCTGTAAATCGCTTATCTAACTGAAGAAATACATCATCTAGCCGAAAAATACCTCAAAAAGCTACCAGAACACGAAAACACTCCAAGAATCTTAGACGAGCCTTCCTTAGAAGAAAATCAGGCGACTGAACCGAAAATGGCCTAAGAATCTAATTTAGTTAGATGAAAACGGTTGTAACGCCCTTAGTGGATGGTTTCTTGCTTCAATTCTAACTCGCTCAACCAATTTGCTTATTACTCTAATTTTTTAAGAGTAGATTGTAAATATACAATTGTCAATATAACATTTGATACCAGCAATACAAAAAACTGAATAAAAAAAATAAAGCTAGATAAATACCAAAAACAGCAGCCAATCTGGACTTAATTTCCATTGTGGTCGTTCATTCTAAATGAAAAAAGTTAATAACCGCCCAAATTTCGTTTTTATTAACAATTAAAATTGCCAAAAATGGTTTAATTTGAATAATGTGATTATAATGATTTACTTACGATCGACACAACCGCATCTTTCGATTGACTCAAATTATTTTCATAATATCGAATTAGAAGCCAAGATCAGAAATTATTTTAAAAAATTAAATTTCACACCATGAGTATATTTGCCAGAGTGTAATTTTTTAACACCTGAAGAGAACCAATAAATTATTAAAACAAATACTTTAACAAATTATTTTAATGTATTTATGATGCCTTGTAAATAATTCCTTTGAAGTTACGTGACGGTAAGAGTGATAAATCTAACACAAGATTTAACACATAGACATAATTCTTAAGTAGCTACCATAACTATTAAAAGATTTTAACGTAAATATAGCATCGAAATATATATAAATTATACGGAATCAAAAGTTTGAAAGAGTTAGAAAATTTTATCTTTAAGTAACGTGGAAATTTGAATTATTAGTTAGTCGTGCCATAAATTTTGATGATTGAATATCTGGTGGACAGAGAAACAAACACATCAATCAACGTTAATATTTCAAGGAATGAAACATTCGTGTTTAGCTTCCACGATAAAAGATAACTATTACAAAAACTATGTAAGGTAAACACGCCACTAAACAAGATTCTCTACAGTTGGGGAAAATGTAATAGCAACTAGAATGCACTCTAACAAATGTTACATCTTCCACTCAAATGCATGTAACATCTAGTGCAGCTGCAAGTGAATTTATAAAATTTATAATGAGGTAGAGGAAGTAAAATTACCCACGGACTGGCTACCATATTTGACTAAAACAATTCGAAAAATGGTACAAGCGCACCTACTTATCTGACCATTGGTTCACCATCAAATTTTATCTCGCCTGTAAATGCTAAAATATCTCCAAAAGCTTCGCGCAATTTAAATAATCAGAAAATGTACGAATGATATTCTCAGATATGAAAATATTCGAAAATTATCCTTAATGTGAACCTTTCCAAATTAATACATATCTCGTTGTACTTACGGAATGACCTAAAACTGATAACCTACAATTGACGTAAATTTCATTTTCATAACGAAATTAAAACATTAGTTCTGCCGATAAAAATATTTTACTACAAAAAAAAAGAACAGGATTCATGCTAAGAGTTCAAAAATCTTGGAAAAAATTTAAGTTTTTTAGGAGGTGAAATATAACATTAGCGCCGAACTTAATTTCTGGAATTATATCAAAAACCACCTACAAAAGATTTCAATAACTTCTTCCTTTTTACGGTTGCGACTATTTTCAGGAGCCGACATCAGCTCGTAAGACTAAAGCTAGCAATGTCTTGATACTTAATATCTCTAATTGGCTATCCAGAAGTTAAATCATCTAATCTACAAATTGTGATATAAGCATCAAGACATGACCCCCCGCAAGAAAATATACGATATAATGTAACTATCAAATATTCTGCCAAACTGAGACATCGCTCAAACCGAAGATAATCATGTTAAACAAGGACTAAAAACGCCTCTTGTGGGACATAATTATGCCTGAAAATATACTAACTAATTAAAAATTTTTATTTATTTCTTCTGTTTAATTTTATTACGTATATCACAAATTTGCAACACACTGTAATTCGTTTTGACAGATTCTCCAACCCAAAAACTATGTGACAAAGCAAACGTCATTTTGACGTCTTAAAAGTTAGCTTGACAACACGTACTTTATAATAATGGGAAACGCCCCCTTGTGGAAAAAATAAAAATGCGCCTTTTTTGAGTATTATCTACCGATTGGTTGTAGTTCGAGATAGCTATAGCTTCGTCGTTTCGAAGACATAACCTTACAAAATTTTAGATTTTCAAACTTCGATCCTATTTAAAAAAGCCCCCTATGTAAATAAAAACTTTTTACAAAACACGTGTCGACTTATTTTCAATTAAGTACACTCTCATATGATCAGACTTGAACTCAATTGGAATGTACTGACAACAGAAAGACAGACAGACAAATAGCTGCTATTATATATAGCATAGAGTATAGCTTACTGTTTGATGTTTGCGACTTATTCGTATAATGCATATTATTGAGTTTAAATTGGTATTCTGTTGCATTACTAAATATTAATATAGGGTTATCCAAATTGAGCTTTAGGATTTTGAAACTTTGAAAGTTGGAAGTTTGCATTTATTCAAGTGCCATCTTAAATTAATGGCTAAGTCCATCAAAGACCACCAGCAATCCCAACATTTATAAACAGAGTTTTAGAAAGCATGGCGGTTGATGTTGATTTTTCCAAAAAAAAAAATCATTTTTTTAAATAAGTTTGTGAATCGTCAAAACTGTCGTATCTGAAATAGTGTAAATTCACTTACTATTCATGAAATATGAATATACTGTTTGGTGGAAAATAATGTCAGCTGGAGATACCATTAACCTGTACTTTTTGAGGACGAAGCTGGCAACGCTGTTACTGTCAATTGTGTACATTATGTAGAAAAACTTTGTTTTCAATGAAATCAACGATTTGGACTTAAATAATACGTGGTTTCAAAAAGATGTAGCCATATGTCACACAGTAAGTGAAACACTCACTGTACTTCAAACCAAATTTCCTAATCGTGCTATCTCGCAGATGGGTGACATCAATTGGTCACCGCGGTCTAGACAGATGATATAGTCTCGTTAATTATTTTGTAGACAAAGGTCACCAGGAGATATGACACTTTTGGGTCCTATATGCGATTTATTTGTTCAAGTTCGTAACAGTTTGTGGCTACAGAAAATTACATATAATTCGATACTATTTCCGCATACTATCTATGCATATGTAAATATCTATTATAATGTTTGTATTGTCACTTGTATTAAACTTTCAAATTGTTGCTCGCTGTAAGACGAGAAGAGAAAAATTAATTCCTAAAAAGTGCTCTCGGATGGATTATTTCTTTGCACTGATAAGTACGAAATTCCATTTGCGTCATTTTATAATTAAATTAAATGTTAGTAGCCGCAATTTTCATAATGCGATTTCAAAAAAGATATTTTAGCGTAATAAATGTGAGATATCATGTTTATAACTTCGTTTAAATTGTTCTTACAATTGAAATATCTTAAAATATCCTTTACAGAAAATAAAGATTATTGTCCTACCGGCATTTATTATTGAGATTGATGTCCTGCCGTGTTGAAAGATACTAACTGTACTTATTAATTTGATCCATTTTCAAAAGGACATACAGAAGACTATCATAAATAGATGTGCTTATTCAATAACAAATATGGTGGATTATGTAGTGCCAAAAAAATTAAAAATCGATCGAAACGCTTTTTCTCTTTATAATGAATGTTAACGTTATATAAACCAAAAAGTTCATAGAACTATCCACGTGTAAATCGCCTTTGCTGCACGTCATTTTAAAAACACTTCACAGCACACTCTCACTTAGAAGTGGATTTGCAAGTACTTATAAACATACAAGCACGCAGTAACCGAGATTAGTCTTATGGGGAACTAGCATCATGAAGAACAACACTGCTATTTATCATGAAACACAAAACATTTTCGGACATATAATCATATAAACTTTTTGTTTCTTTTCCTATAAGGAATGACTTCGTATCATTTGTATCTATATTTAATATTTATCTTGTATACATTTCCTCTATGGAGAAATTCAAAATTCAATATAGCCTTGACCCCAACAACTAATAAAAACAAATTCTTTACGTTCTAGGGAAAAAGTGCCAAAATATCACAATAGTAGTTATCATTAATTAGTATATCAACTATATAATAAAATATATATTTTAAAAAAAAATCGAAGATAATGCTGTTAGGAATCCAATACCCAAATCTATAAATAACCATTTCACAATTTTAGTGAAGAAGAGAAATTAAACAAGCAAAGCGGGTATCTGGGGAAGGTAGATTGACAATTTTGCACCCTCTATGTATAGATGCACTTACATTGAACAGCATGATACCATTGTACAGCAATAATTAAAATTTTGCAGAATCAGTCTGTCATTTATAGACCTTGTTTACGTAATAAAATTGTTTCAGTCATCCAACTACTATATAAATTCTATAAAATTCATCGTATACTGGAAAAAATCGGCCACTGTCAAGTATTTTGAGGAACAAACACCGACATCGAGTTTGTACAAGATTCCTCAAGAATTATAACATTAACACTTATGTGTGCACCCGGGTACCAGGGTGCCCACCAGGTCACATTTCTGCTGATAATTTAAAAAAAATTTTATAAAATAAAATATATTTATATAATAATAAAATAAAAATATTTTTTAAATAAAATCAATTAATTTACATCATTTATTCAGTGAAATCAGGACATATGAATTTCGATACAAAGTGTTTATCGCAACAGGCTCTTTGCAATTTGCCCAACTTTTTCGGATTTTTCTGTCTTTTGATTTTCAGTTTGTAGTAAACATGACAAGAACCAGTTATTATTTTCCTACCAGAGCTATCTCGAGGTTCGGTTTTTTTTAAGCAACAGCGACAGGAGTAAGCGAAAATTCGACCACGCTTTCGATCGCGATTTTCATAGAATAATTGCATATTATTTGATTGTTTGAAGAACGGTCTTCGATAAAAGGTTTTGCCAAAATGTGACGCAAGAAAATACATCGCTGATTAGTTTTTTCTTGAGCATTTTATTATTCTTATAGTAAAATACGTAAGCAGCAAGAGTGCCAACGTCTAAGATGTATCGGTTTACCATGTGACCCATCGTGTCTACGCCAGTTTTATATTTATTATAAAAAGTAATCATTTGAGGTTTTTTCTTTTCATCGTCATTTACAGCTATATCCGAATGCATAGTCAAAAGCAGCTTTGTTTTCTTTGACACATACGAGCAAAGTGCAACGGTACGCTCGTGAAAACCAAAGAGAGAAGAGAATTCTGCTCTATATTTATTAGCAGCCATTTTTTTGGGTATATAAGGCTTATTCTTTTTCAATGTACAGTGATGGTCAATTGCCATGATAGCAAATGGTTAGCTAGCGATAAAGTAGTAAAATAATTATTCATGGTAATATTTCAGCCACTTCCTTTGAACGAAGCTGCAAGTTCTCTCACGACCCCTCCATCTTTGATTTTTTGCGAACATTGCCAGTTTTATCCATATAAAGAATTCCTAACAAAGGATATGTATTTCAGCATCACAAATCCACCAAATTTTTATGCCGTATTTAGCCAGTTTCGAAAGAATTAACTGTGTGAATTTTGTGTGTCCACGATAAGGATAAAGGTGCTCATCACTTGTCAAATTTCCCGTTGGTTTATACACTTTACCCAAATTTGCATTGAACAATGTCCATGAATTATGTATAGGAGAGCTTTATCAGTTTCTGCTCGTGCCTGGCGCGTGTTGGCATCATCAAAACGAATAAATCGCAATAGAAAATAAAACCTATGATGAAACCTATATGATCCACATTTGAACTATTAGCTCCAGAACAAATCAAAATGCCAATGAACGCATACATTTCTTGTGTAATTACCGGACGCCACGATCGATTCGAACTGGGATTTTTCAGAGCTTTTTGATTAGTATAGCGAACAACAAAATCAACCATTTCTACTGCAGCCATTGTCTTGAATGTATCTCCTATTGGCAACGTTTCTGTAGATCTGAATAGGCCACTTATTTGCCGTAATATATTGTGAGAAGCAGTTTGTCGAATTTCGAGCGGCCTCTTACTCCAGTTTTATATTTTGCAATGTATTCATTGGCACTTTCTATACCTGCTTCTTCCCCTCTCGAGGATATATCTACGACTGTATCCTCGCGTTCACTCCTTCTGACTCACTAGTGATCTCTCCATCCCTTTCAGGCGCCTCGCTAGCAGTTGTAGCATCTGTTGCCGGCTCGTCGGCTGTGGCGTGGCTTGGTAATCAGTCTTCGTCTCCAGTGTCGTCTTCATATTCTGAGCTCGCATAGTCTTTTCCAAGTATTACCGAAATATTCTTTTCTTCTTAGCACGAGACCATCTAAATTTGCAATTTTATTTAGTCATAATTTTATGATTGAAAAATATAGTGAAAATTCGGGAAAGTTAAAAAATTATGAGACAAAACTATGCTTACCTCGCGAATTCAGAACGTGATAAATTGTCTCCCATAATGAGAAGTTAATGAATGTCTTTTATTTAACACCAAATCAATCACATAAATTGTTAGCAATTAATTGATTGTTAGACAACTATGTTCTACCGCTATACGGCTCGACGATCAACGGTCTAGTCGACTTTCTGTGCAATACAAGTTTTTCCACCTCCACTATTATACGTTCAGCGAATACATATAGTAATAAATCATCATGACACATCCCTGACCCGCTCCTAAAACGCAGAAAGATGTGAGCTGAAACCAGGTTTACAATGTAGCATTTATAACAATATTTTATATTTACCTTTTTGCGTTAAATAGATGAATCAAAATTTAAAAACGTACTTTTACAATACACACTATCATTAATAGTGAGATACAAATTAAATCTCCACTTCTAACCGCAACAAGTTAGCCGCAGCATAAACACACGAGTGCCTAATAATGGGTCAGTGTATACCTGACTACTAAAATAACTGCACTTTTTTAAACCGGCCAATAACGGACAGTTATTTAAAATGAGCATAAATTTTTGACAGTTTTATTACTATATGTATTCGCTGAACGCATTATACACACTTCTTACTGAGTCGCAGATGTGTCACTGTAGACCCCGATGCTACATAAATGATGCTTTGCTATGCTACAATCACCACTACAAATATTTTAAAGGGTAACACTACTCTAGAATTTTCAAAAAATCGATTTTTATAGTTAAATTTTTTTTTAAATATCGTTAAAGATATTCTTTATTCGCTCGTAACAGAAGTTTATTTGTGTAAGTTTTTTATTTATGAAAGTGAAAGTTCTTATAAGTAAAAATGAATGGAAAGAAGTATACGAGAGTAAAAAAGGTACAAAAAAACCGTATCCAACACGGCATCCGTCAAAAAAAACGAAACGAAATTTTAAACAGTTAAATTTCTCATTTTTTTTATATGTAAAACTCGTTTCAAAACTTTAAAGGCGCATTTCTCGAAATGCCATTTTTAAAAACGGCACGCACCATAACTCGATCAATTTTTAATATTTTCATTTGAAATTTTAACCACATCTTTAAAACAACATTTCGAAGAGAAAAACGTACGGAATTTTTGATAAATTAGAAAATTTTTATAAACAAATAACTGCCCTTTTTTCGTTTAAAATCGGACACAACTTCAAATACTTACCAATTACACAAAAATGAATATTTTTAAAACTCCGTACGTGTTTCACTAGCTATACTCATGTAGATTAAGAAGAAAGTTTTTATTTTGCTCCAAATTCAAATTTGCACCAGTTTATTGCGTGCCGCAGAGCGCCTCGACGCCGACTTGCCTTCATATTCTTCTCCCAAGAGAATGGCTCCAGAGCCGCCATTTTGAAATATTTTTCAACAAAAAAAAAATTTATACTTCAATACATGCCTAATAACATACTCCAACAGTTTTTTTTATTACCTTTCCTTCCATGCAAAACATGTTAAAAAACCGCTTTTCTTGGAGTCTAGAGCAGTGTTTACCCCTTAAGCACTTGCCGACGGCTAAAGGTGAAAACTGACCGCGTCCCACCTGCAAGGCGCTCGAGACCCCGCTCCTATTTCAATCTATGAAAACGAAACTGTGCTACAAGACTTGGACAAAGCTCAGAAACTTTTTATTTAGGTTTATTTCATTAATTGAATTGATTTTGGATTATTCCGTTCACATCTGCACTCAAAAAATATTTTAACTAGAGGTGGGTACCCGGGTACCCTGGGTCCACATCAACGTGGTAAAGGAGGGTGCGCACATAAATATTAAACTACCACCCAAAATAAAATCTGAATCTGGAACGTCAGCAATTCAAGTTGCTGTAACAAAGACAGTGTATCAATTGATTAGAAAATACTTCAGTCGTGTATATCATACAATATACCAGCATTTACCGAAGAAATATCTTCGTTACTTTTGTTAACGTGAAGTTTTTTAGGAAAGAGAAATTTGACGACAGTCTTCCTTTGATTCACCATTGATCCCAAAAGCCCAAATCGATAATGCATTCACAAGTTTGAGATTGTGATTAACATTGAAACATTGTAATCAAGGTAAACTTGATACCTTGCAATCAAATCATGATTTCCCGGGTGAATGCATGTTCTGTCCCCACCAGGCGAGTTCGTATTACGAAAAATGTGGTCCAGGCGTTCAAGCAGGAAAAAAACTGTTCGTATGCAAAAAGGATAATTCTGCAACGTTCTTGAAATATAAGTTACCAAATTTTTTTAGCGGAGATCAAAAAATACCGATCAGTTAATTGTGCGTATTAAATAGTGTTTGCAGAAAATCGATAACAATGTACACAGTTTTCATCATGAGTCGACCATGTTCAACAAGGAGTGATGAAAACAGATAAATGTATCAAATTGTATGGTTCTTTGCTCATTATATTAATGTTAATGAGTTACATTCTAATATGTATTGCGAAGCAATCTTATCGATTTATTACTACAATCTATAAATAAGATTTTATTATTAACTCACAAATACCAAGGCTTTAGAACAATAAGAGACACACCAGAAGGGCATATATTAATGAATATACAAATACCAATCATCTAGTCAAGTTTCTGCCACACATCTTATTTCATAATCGATACCAAAAAAAACATATTGAGTCGTGTCATCTGACTGTGAAGATCAAGAAACATCACTAAACGAAGCAAATTTAATCCAACGACCATAAAGTTCAAAAATGATGTGTCTGAATAAAGATTTGGAACAGCTTATCTTATCAAAAAAAACCATCCTCTTTGTCATCTTTCTCTAATTGTGGCATTAGTAACCGTTACAACATATCTGAGTAAATTGTCACAACAATCCACCCAGAAAAAAATGGACCATAAATTTTAGACAAGCAAACCGCACAAAACCTACCCAAATTAAGAGGAATAACCGATTTGTTACATTAAGATTTTCCGTGCCCCAAATCTTTTCTACAACCATGAAACGCACCCTCGCCACTAAAATAATGTTTTCTTCTTATAATCGCCCTTGATGATCCACGTAGAACTGAAAAAGGATTGCGATTTTGGGAACTAGGCACCTTCAAAAGCTACACTATGTGTGGTATTCTGGTCGCGATGTATATTAACTTCCGAGGGCTACTACTGCAAAAACAGCCAATGTTATTGAATTGTTTTGCTATAGGCACTTCTGTTCGGTACTTTATACAAAAAATCCGTTACTCTACCAAAATCAACTTACATTTAGCAAATTCACGGTGCAAAAATTTTTCTATTCATCGATGCATACTATATTTGTTAAAACTAGTACCTAGCGGCAAGTATACAATGGCACATTTTACGAAGGCAAACTCGGAAATATTCTCTAAATACTGCAATGGCCTTTTCTATTATGTCAACATAGTTCTTACGCTAGCATATTGTAAAATCCGTGTAAGAAGGGACAAAATTAATATTTATTTACCTACATATTATTTTTAATCTTAGTAAAACCAAAAATAAAGACAAAGAAACCAATAAACGAAAGCAAATTGAAGTATGTAAACATTTCATTTTTAAATTGTTCTGTGAAAACATGTTTCAATTTAAATTTAACGAGGACAATTACGAATACACTCACAAAGTTGGCGCAGTAGTAATAGTAGTAGGACAATAGCAATTTCCAAGAGTAACTTATTGTTTCTGCGAACACGTGAACGCCAGTGGCTATTGGCCGTGATATGAGCGAGGTTTACTTTTTTCAAATCAGATAAACACGATTGATATAAATATTAGTCATTTATTTGTTTTAGATGGAAATTAGTTTTTATTCGTATCCGGGTTTTTTGTTTGCAAATCCCGGTACGTAACTGGGTTTATTATATTGTAATTACTTTCAGCTCATAAAAAGTGTGAGATCTAACCCAATTAAGGCTATTGTAAGCCATTTGTTCAAAAACACAGGTATAAAGTCCAATTGAACGCCAGAAGGTCTTTCTCTTGTAAACCTAACCCAGCGCTCCTGGTTTCTCGTGTATCTATCCCGCCGTATGTTTTTATTCAACTCACATTTCTACGTCATTTCTACACTCCTTTATCCTAGCAATGATTTTCTAATCTGTAACTTAGCTATTTTCCCCTTTGTTTACCTGATGTATTTACATAGTGACATGGAAAAAATAAAAATAAAATAGCCAAGCAAACGACCCGCCAGTGTGATATATGCGGACTAAGTTGAATATCCTACATGAGAACCGCTACTCGACGGCATCATTAACCTACACAGCAATTACCTGTGGGCTAAGCAAAATCTCCATGGAACGGATGAAGTTAATCCTCAGTAACGGTTTAACATCGATGTTTGGACTGAGATTATTGGTAACCACCTAGTTGGACCAATTATTCTTCCGCGACGCGGCATATATCTACAGTTCCCACGGTAATACTTTGTCTTGAAAATTACAACTGGAAGTACGACAGGTCATATAGCTGATACTTGATGGAGCTTCAGCTCATTTAAGTATTAAAGCTCGTCATTATCTCCATAACAACTTCCTCAATCGATGAATACAATGATGTGGTTCTGCTGCAAAGTCTAAAGTTCAACCCTTTTGACTTTTACCTATCATCATTCGTCCTGTAAGTCCCAAAGAACTGTAGGGCGCATGTACAGGTGTTTCATGACAAGAAGATAAATTAGTCCAAGATTGTCAGTCTTGCATTACATTTTACCTATAGGGCTACTTAAAAAACATCATTTTTACTGCGCCATTTCCCGATCTGTAGACATTTGAACAACGCTATTTGGATACAGTCCTAAAGTGCGTCAACATGATGTGATCTGCATTGAGATCCATATGGAGCAAACACTTCAAAGTTTTCAAAAAAATAATTAACAAAGTGCTGTGTAATGTAATGTAATGTGATCCAGTATTGCAGACTCGCTAAGCTTTTCCAATTATATAATCATATAAATGTTTGATCCCCTTATTTTTATCAAGAATCCCCTCCTGTTTGGCCATGTGGTAAACGTTCACCCTATATACGGGGTATTGGTCATAGACTAGCCAATTAAAATGTCTTCCAACGATTCGCTAAAATTGGTACAATAAAATATCAATTATCCGAATGCCGGTTAAGCAAATGACCACTTAAACGAATTAGTTTTAACGTCAATTGCCTTATGAAACAATAATGCACAATAGCTAAGAAAAGTTACACCTTATCTCTTAACCTAGTCTAAATAAATTTTCAAAAATGTGTGCTTTATGCATTTATTTTCAATAGTTCGAAAGAAAAGTATGTAAGAAGATTACGTTAAAAGATTATGTAAAAATATACACTAAATGCATTTATATTATCGATTAATTACAAAATTCAAATCATTAAAGGATGTAAAGAAAATCTCATTTTGGCATTCGAAAAAGAAGTAAATTTTAATCAAATTAGGGTCAAGTTCGAGCTGATTGTCAATGCATGGCCAATTTTTTTTATTTGCAATTTTCATATCAGTCATCCAAATTGACCAGCCGGGTTAACCTTAACCTAAACAGTCTAGATAATTGACATTCTATTGCAATTTTAATCTTTCTGTTGCCACCAAATTTGGAACAAAACATATTTAAGTTAAGTCTATGGTTAGATAACCCCTATTTAATTGTTATCTTCAAAAGATAACTCTTTCGAGCAATCTTTCGTGTTTATCTTACAAAAAATGTGTTAATGTATTTCAGATTTTATGATGAACTCGATGAAAGTCGAACAGGCAATAAATGAATTATAAAGCATCGCCCAATTAAAATAATTATTTAAAAAGGCAAGGCTAAAAAGAAACAATATTTGTTTTATTTGTAGAAGACAGGTAACTTTCACAAAAAGTATTTTTTGGAAAGTGAACACTTTCCAGGAAACAACCGCTTTAAATATTCTATTATAACAGGAGGTAAATGACTTGGGGATAATCAGCAGTTTTATAAATATTTTAAAAACTGGGAAAGCACATATTAATGGAAATATCTGCACTTTATAACTCAATTTAAATAATGACGAACAGGTGAAGATACTACATGCATAATTAATCACATTTAACTTCTATCAGTTTGCACATAACTATTCAATATATTAAGGTAAAATAATTTTACCACAGCCATCAATGAAGAAAGATTAAAATTAAATGTAGAAAAGAAAATCAAAACAAATAAACAGTATACTGTTGAGAACACAATACAATTCTTTCTAATTTTTATTAACATCATTGCAATAATTATCGAACAATAAAATTCTTAAAAGTTAAACTTGAACGCAGATAAAGCATATCATAATTAAATTAGACAAAACAATAATTCATTTTCTGAGAACCCAGGGCTTTAAAAAATAAATCCAGGTAAGCAGAGATGACCCGGCGATATTCCCCTACTTATGCCTCTAAATATCTTATCGCTAAAAAACCCGTGTTTTATTATTATTTTTTAATAGATCAACTTTGATTTCTATTAGTAAATCTGTCATACAGTAGAATAAAAATGGTGTAAAAACCAATAGAAGGGTAGTTTGAAAAATTATCGGCCTCGATCATAGATGTTGACAATGTAGCCATTTTTTTTTCTTAAATTGATACATCTTTCAAGATCATTTGAAATTGTGATTAAATCTATCAACAAATAATTTTTTATAGGTGTTTAAACTGATATTTATTCATTATCCCTTAAAATAGATAAAATTTAATATAGCGTAGTTATTAAATTCTCCGTGAAAGAAGGTCTAACGTTAAAAGAAGTTCACGCTAAGTTTATAACAGTTTATAGTTTATAGTTTCTTCTTCATATTCAACCATCAAAAAATGGGTTACCGAGTTTAAACGTGATCGCATGTCTTGAAATTAATCCCCGTAAGGTACACGTCTGGAGGTGCAGCAGCATCAGAAATTATTAAAGAAGTATACAATGTGGTATTGGATGACACAAACGTATTCGAATGACAATATTCAAACGATGCCTAAAGCGTTTCAAAGAAAATAAAATTGGTTTTGTTCTTTGTTTTATCAATACAGATAAAACCTAAATTTAACATTACATATCGGAATCAGCAATCAAAAGGAGGTTGCTCAGATCCAAAGATGATAGACCGTTCCATCCGCAGAAAAATTTTGTCGTCAATCTTTTGAGATGCTAAAGGCATTTTATTAATTGAATACCTTGAATATGATAATAACAATAGTATACAATTTTTTAACAATGTCTGATAAAGAAGTTTGCAGAAGAAACAATCATATTTCATCAAGATAATGCATCTTCCCACAAAATTGCCTTAACAATGAAAAAATTGGAACGTTGTGTTTCAATCAGAAGGCAATCTTAAAGGTAACACCCACTCTCACATCACCACCGTAACTCTAGCCTTAGTAGAACAAATTCATTGAACAATTTGCATAGTTTCGACTGATGTTTTTAAAATATCATCTGTATATCTCTCGAATATGCCTTAGATGGCCAGCGTTTTGAAAATACCCGTCAAGTAGAAGAATTCATACTTCAAAGAATCAAATCTCTCTAAAAATGGCATCAAAAACCCATTCGATAAATCAAATGCATCAAAAGGTGGAGTGGGAGGGATGTAGCCTTCTGTGTTGCACTTTTATATCGCTTCAATAAAGCGTCATAATAACAATTGCTGGTTTAAATTGGCTTACCCACATATAGGAAAATTTACAAATTGTGCAAATATGTGAAATGTATAATTAAAAATATCTCTTTATCAAACTTTGTATCTACTGATATTTTAATCTAACTAATATTTACACAGGATTATTGATAATTTCTGGGAAATTAAATTACCACAAAAAGCAACACAATAACTACATGCATTTTGTATTTTAATTATTATACCAATAGAAATGTAACTTTACTTTTATTAACAAGTATTTACAGGTATTGGATAAATTAATGGCAACACTTGTCAAATGTGGAACATATTTGGTAACACTGGGCATTGCGCAAATCAACCGTCTCTTGTTTGTTGCATGTAGTATGGACTAATAGTAGAGTGAAGCAATGTGGTTATAAAGGTTGTGCAGGTATAGTGAGTGACTAGTATGTCCGACCTCACGGAGTTTCAAATTGTTAATGCCTGTCTAGCTGGAACATCTGTGAGCAAAACAGCTACGTTATGTGGTGTAACACAAGGCACGGTCTCGAAAATTATGAACGCATACACAGTGCATGATAAAATGAAGCACCTAAACACCCCAGTGTCATCAAAATCAATGACGCGAAAATTGTGTAAAATGGATATCCATGGGCGTGTTCTTATTGCCAAACCTCTAACAGGCACAAATGGTCAAAGTTATGGTGCAATGCCCACAAAAACTAGACGTCGGAGGACCGGCAACTTGTCGTTTAGTCGGACGAATCACCCTTTACCCTCTTCCCCACCATTGAACTCGTGTTTGTCTGGCAAATACCCTCTAAAACATACGGTATGGACTGTTTCCGCCCGACTATCAAACATGGTGACGGTTCTATTATGGTATGGGACACTATATCATGGTATTCGGCTGCCCCCCTCCTCCCATGTCACATTACACGGTCGGGTCACAGCAGCAGTGTATAAAAAACTCTTAGCTAACCAGGTTCATCCTATGGTGCAAACTTTAATTCCAGACGGGATATTTCCATATTCCAGGATGATAATGTCCCTATTCACACCGCTGGCCCTGTTCAAGAGTGGTTTTAAGGGCATGCGGATGAGGTTCAACATCTTCCCTGGCACACCCATCCCCAGATCTGAATATCACCAAGCCTCTGTGGGCTGTTTTGGAAAACAAGGTTCGGCGTCAATTTCCACATCGTTCGTCTCTATCCCAACTGAAGGCTGTGCTGCATGAAGAATGGCTTCAAATTCCACTCACCACTGTTCAGGATTTGTATCGGTCTATTCCGTACAGAATTCAGGCTGCATTACGTGCTAAAAGTGGACAATTACCGTACAAGATGTTCCGACTTCCACAAGTTTTTCCATTATTTTATCCAATACCTGTATATCAGTACCTCAGAGAGAAGCGAAAAATCTACTAAACTATTCAAGATAATTGTGTGTCCTAGTTTAGATTAACTTTTTAATGAATAATCAAACTAACAACCGATTAAAAATAAATGTTCACATGCAACTGAAATATGTAACAAAAGTCAAAGTGACTAAATTGTATGTGTGAGCGTGTGTGCGTACGCATATCCGTGCGTGTATGTGTATACAGAATAGAACAGCAGAATTTCCTCTTGTTTTTAAGTTGCATAAGGAGAACATGGCAGGAGGTATGAAAAATGTATTTGTACAGGCTAAAAGAGACTACGTCACTCCCCGCACACCAAATAGTGACACGTTTGCTGTGGAGAGGCCAATAACAAATGTTTTATTTATTAACGCATTCTAACAAGTGGAAATGTGACACTCTTCCAAAAATGTTTCCACAGCAAATTTACATCAAATTTTGTGCCCAGCTGGTACAGTTGTTCGCAAAAAATATTAGTGATTCGAAAAGCATTCAGAAATGATAAATGAGTGCAAGCACAATAAAAGACAACAGATAATTGTTAGCATTCATCACATCTAGCACAAATCTTTGGTTCAAATATCAAATTACGCAGATATCTCAACCACCTGATAGCC
Source organism: Sinelater perroti (assembly GCA_036346155.1). Taxonomy (NCBI): domain Eukaryota; kingdom Metazoa; phylum Arthropoda; class Insecta; order Coleoptera; family Elateridae; genus Sinelater; species Sinelater perroti. Next base: position 18,558,604 of record JARFIY010000046.1, read on the forward strand.
CGATTAAAAAAGATAAAAAAACGTCAAGACTAATTCCAACACAGGATTTTTTAGAAGAATATTTTGAGCAGTGGAAACGATGCTAAAAAGTATGTTATTCCAAAGGACTGAGGCTACATAAATGTTTCTTGCATCCTATACTATTTTTTACTAAACATATAGTTCTGTTATTGTAATTATAATTTCTTTTATTGTATGGCTTGATACCATTTATAACCTAGTACATTTTTAATTTTTAATTGAAAAAAAAAAATATATATATATATATATAGTTATTAAATAAGTGTTAAAAATAAATTTCCACATAAATTGCATTTTCAAAAAAAAATTACAAAGCTGATTTACGCTCAAATCGAAGTAATAACATAACACTTGCAAACAGATCGGCTGATATTTGCTTTTGTTTTACAATGAGCAGACAACTTGCTCGGTTTTTCCATATATAGTTATCATTACACAAAAAGAATTGAACTTCGATGCTTAACCAAGCAGTCCTTTTATGAATTCTAATTTTATCAAATTTGCACTGTCACTCAAAGCGCTTATGTTTAAGCGTCTGCTAAACAACGAATTCATATCCATTATTTATAACGGTAGAATATTCATCTATACCAAGAAATATTTATGACCAAACATACGGTATATTTTGAGTTTACGAAAAGAACTATTCATTAAGTAATCCACATATTATTTGAAGTAATAATCTAAGTGATATTGAGCAAATCACTTTCATATGAAGATATCGAGAAAAAGTACAAGGTACTAGATACAGGTTGCACCTAAATAGAACAAAGAATATTTCAAACCAGAAATATTGTTACCCATTTTAAAAATATAACTTTATAACTACATGTACAGTTATTGTCGCCCTCTATGAGTGCAAAGTTACTTATCAAAAAAAAAAAAAAACTAATATCTTATGCCAACAGAAATTTCAACCAATCAAGTATATTTGTTTCTACAAAAATGTATACTATTTTAATTTATCTACTGTTAATGATAAACATAAAACTAATTGCACAATAGATAACATTTAATTCGAGGAAAATAGTCGACTTTCCAGTAACTATAATTGCATGTTTCTAATTCACACCACATCTCTTGCTTACATCATTATAGAAAATAATAATCTTTTAGGGGAAAAAATACCACCTAAATGCTCATCTCCACTTAAGACGTCACATAAAACTGATTTACGAATAAGCGTGTGCATATTATTAACAAGTGAACATTAAGAATAGAGTTGAATTATCGCATACATAATTTTAATACATGCAGGAATGATTGATTGGGACAATTTTTAGAAAAAGGAGTAGCAATCTATGAACAACTAAGTCAAAATAAATATTTGTTGGCCGTCATATTAGCAACTGTCATTACACTATATAGATAAGACCTGTATGAATATGATCTGACATTTCATACTGGGAGTCAACCAGGCATACCCAGTGTTGCTTATTTCAATTTTTTAATATTCTTATGGTAATGTAAATTTTTTCTGATATTCTCCAATTTATCCCTAACTTATTAATTACGAACCATTATTAATATTTGAACAAACTAAATAATACACGATGTTTAATATAGTACTAAAAACACGATTTTCGAAAAACAATAAAATTTTTAATATTCATAAGAATGCAACTGAAAAAATTAAAATTACACTCAAAAATAAGTCTGGAGGTGGTGAGAATGGCACGGAGAAAGGAGTGGGAGAGAGAGATGAAAGGGGAGAGGAGGAGGAGAAAAAGCCGAAATGGGGAGGATGTGGGTGTGAAGGAGGTAGAAAGAGCGGGAGAAAATTGAAGATATGTTTCTATCTAGTGTCCCAAAACTTGAAGTTATCAGATTTTGTGACGCCATCTCTAGAACGTTCATTCAATTAGAGCCAAACTCTCAGGTTTTGTTTATATACAATTGATGACCAAAGCACGTGTTTTCTATTTCTTGAAATGTCTTAACAATAGCAAAGATATTCAATTTCCCAAAAGGTACAGATAACCGAATTTTGGTACAGATGTGGTAAAGATGCCACCTAAACCTTCAAATTATAGAAAAAAGAGGTGGACAAGAAATCTACATTGGAACGCCGAACAGTCAACTGGTAAGGCTTTAATTCAATATGAAAAATGTTTTTTTTGCAATCTTCATTAAATCAGATTTCGATTATTTTTTTGTTTTAAAGAAATATAGCTTGACTGAAAAATGGTCGAGTACCGGACCACAAACAATAACATCAAAAGAGTTGAGAAATATTTTGAGAAACTCCCACAACACCAGTGAAAATGAGCTCAAAATCAAGAGATCATTACTTCATCGGATCTTCAAGCAAAAGATACAACTTTTCGCTTACAAAATATAGATCCATCAGTCACAGAGTAAGAAACCAATCGAAAACCAATTTTCGTTCGCTTTCCTGTTAAGACAAATAATCGAATAGGGACAAACCGATTATTAAATTATTAAAAAGATAAAGTTCTCTGAAGAGTGTCACTGCGAATTAGAAGGTTTTTGTGTCCGATATGAGATTCAAAAAATCCAGAAGTTACTGCAGTGCGCCCCTTACACTCAAAACGCATAACTTTGGTGTGCCATAAGCTACTAAAGTGTTATAGGACCATATTTCTTGGTCAATAACCAAGTCTGTAAAGAGAAAATTTTGGATCCTTTTTTCAATTACATAAGTCGAACTTCACAAAATCATGATTTCTTTCCATGCAAGATGGTACTAGGGTTCATCAACTTAAGATATTATGTGTATAAATAAGTTTTCAGCTTTTTTCTGCAAAATTAAAGTTTTATTTAAAAACAAACAAAAAAAGCTTAAGTATCAAAGTATTCTCCGTTGGCATCGATGGCCTTTTGTCATCTTTCGGGTAGTTTGCGAATTCCCTGGTGATAGACGTTCACCGGCTTCGGACTTCTTCTGTTTTGAAGTGCAGCCAAGTGATGCTGTAATGACCGGAATAAATGATAATAGGAAGGGGCCATGTCTGAGCTATAGGCCGCATGTGGGAGTAGTTCCCGGCCTAACGCGTTCTTGCATCGCCTTCGCAACATGTGGTCGGGCATGATCATGGAGCAGGATAACTTTGCGACTTCCTTGTCCAGTAAATAGCCTCTTTTCTTCGATTGCGTCGCTCAAATTGATGAGTTGCTGTTGGTAACGATCCCCCGTAACTGTTTCACCTGGTTTCAAGAGTTCATAGTACATCACCACCTTTCCAATCCCAAAATTCTTTTTGGCGTGGATATTGGGCTTTGGAGTCGATGTTGAAGGTTTGCCAGGGTCTACCCATGATTTTTTGCGCTTGGAATTATCGTAAAAGATCTATTTTTCATCGCTTTTAATAATTTTATGCAGAAAATCCTTTTTTCGGTTCCTTGAAAGCAAATGAAGTGCGATGACACGCCGTCGATTTTTGTTGTCTTCGGACAGTTTATGCAGAACCCATCTGCCTTTCTTTTGTATCTTACCCATCACATGCAAATGTATGGAAATGGCTGGCTGAGTGACGCCAAGCTGTTCTGCAAGCTCTTTTTCAGTTTGCGCATTGTTTTGATCCAGCAATGTCTGCAGCTCATCCGTGTCAAATGTTTGAGGGCGTCCAGCGCGTGGTTGATCTTCAAGATTAAACTTTGGTACCACTGTTTGCATGTTGCATGACTTACAGCATTCTCACCATATGCAGCACAAATCATTTCGGTGGCTTCACTAGCGTTTTTCTTAAGATGAAACGCGAAGTGGATAGAAAATCGAATATGCTCTTTTGTGGTTGCCATCGTGAACACAGCTGATTATTGAGGTTATGTGCATCAAACGCCAAATCGCATGCTGTTTCGAAAGACCAAATATCATTGCTTTAAAACGGCAAGAGGGCAAACTAATACGTTACATGTAAACGGTGATTTGCGTCCTGTGAAATCTAAAGCTGAGAACTTATTTATACAACTAATAATATGGAATGTATCTTAAGAACATTCTGTTCGAATATCATAGCTCTCTATGCAAAAACAAAGACAGAAGGCAATGACTGGCCAGCATATTCACCAAGGATATCGTGTACAAGTCAACGATATCCAGAACAACCTCGAGATTTTCAAAGAAAGTACCAGCGAAACAGTAGAGTCGATTTAAAAACTCATGGCACAAAATTGTTGGCCACTTTTTAACAGTTTGACAGTTATCAAGAGCAAAGAAAACATTTTTATCTAGTCCAATAATTTGTCAATACAATGCAACGGATATACCATGCGTCATCTGAAAGTTTTAAAAAAATTCTTTCAGAACACCCAGTACAGTAGCCTGCACATTTTTAGTCTCAAAATATGGTGTCCTTTCAAACTGCATTTGAGTTCACAAAAAATCAACAAAGTTTTTCTTCTATTCGTTGGTTCTCGATGGTCAAAACCTTAGAAACCAATTTAACACTAATTTTCCATATCTTTAATTCCGTCGTGACGATTTCATAAACATAGACTTCGGGAGTCGTACTTTATGTGCTGTTAATCTAACAATAAAACATTAATCAAAGTCTAAAACCGTTCACCTTAGCCATATTGTCCTAACTATAAGACGTTGATGGGAGCCCTGCACTTTGCCACGTCCCACATATCCAGCAAGTATCTTAAGGATTTTTTCGAATTTAACGCAAAATGCATACTGCGCTGAATTTTCAACTCAACGCGACGCTAAAACAGTTGTCCACTTCGCAATAAACCCACACTCTGTAAAGGGTCAAAGACTACAAGCTGGGTCGAACCGTTTACCTGTATCCCCATCAATAATTCACGAACAAAGACTCCACCTCCCGATTCTTTGGTTTGGACCAAGAAAATCAGTTTCGTTACTTTTAGGACGTACCTTGCAGGCATACCCCATTATATCAAACTTTCCTCTAAACCAGGAAAAGCCTTTTAACATGGTAACCTCTCCCACCAAACTCATAACATGAGTATGGATACCACTAATACACAAAGATAAGCAAATTTTCAGGGTGCACTTCATTCCCAGAGACATGATTTTAAATTGTGGCCGAGAGACACAATTTTCCAAAAATCTCCCAAAATCAACTTAACGATCGCTTTATTTATTAAAGTGGTCATGCCACACTTTAAGAAATACAGCGCAAAAGACTAAAAAATACACCGAAAACGCGTAGTTTCACTTCAAAAATAGTGGATTACCTTCAAGAACAATCAAAATGAATCAAGAATCAACTATCAGGCACATATAAAGAAAACAAATGATCTACAGCAACAGTTCCCGTCGAACAACGTACATGCACTTTTTCAGCAGCAAGATTGGTTAAGTCGAAAAGTAAATAACGATAACGATAATAAAACAACTTAGTGATTAAAATATTGGTGAAATCACTCGTGATAATGAACAAAAATGTTCCTCGTTGCAGATTGAAAAACTTTCTGAAGCACCAAAACCATTGAAAAACTAAAAGTAAGTTACGATTAAGCACTAACACGTAAAGAAAGAACATTTGGGATCAACATCAAATATGAATATGAGAATAATTTATTCAACGCCACCTCAATAATTTAATTATACACCACGTGTAAGAGTCATGAAACAAGACTATTGGGGATTGTAAACAATCTAACATCTGTTTTCAAAGTACAACAGGTACATACCTTTGTTGCAACCAATCATTCGGTGGTGCAGACATAGCAAAGATTTCAAACTCACTTCAATGTTGATCGACGCGGTATTGTCCCATCTCACCAAACAATACTGAAATGGTTTAACAACTTCAGAACAAGAGAAACTGTGAGACTTAGAACAGATCATCTATAAAATCATGGTGGCGCTCAAGAACCTAAGGAAAATGTATAACGGTTAAGTTTGTGGAAAAGATGCTAGAAACCTTGAAAAACGTATTCTGATACATGACAAGCCTCATTTCACTATAAATCATGGTGCTGCTAAACAAAATTGCCGTCTAGTCGAAAATATCAACAAAGACCCGTTGTGGAAAAGATGCTAGAAACTGCTGTGGAATAGCCCAACGTATTAACTGATGCATGACATTAGCCTCATAGTTATCACTGTATCAGAATTTGATGCTGTAAACTGAAACAGACATTGGATTGCCTAGGGTCTTAGGTTTCGAAACAAGATCCGAAGCTACTCCATACTGGTCAAGACAAGTCCATAGCTGTGTGGTGGAAGAGAACCAATTTAACAGGGCACCTTCATTTCACTTAGAGGGCTTATCAATGTACAGAATTTTATGCGTTGAACTGAAATTTCTTATGGGAATACCACGATAGCTCGGTTTACATTGAAAACACAGACTCTTAAAACTCTTTACCATACTTCAAGACAATCCATGGCTTTTTTTAAGAGAACATTTTTCAGGGCACCTCATTTCATTGTGCAGGGCCCTTTCAATCACCAAATCTTTCACTGCGTGATTATTTCTTATGGGAATACACAAAAGCTCGGTTTACATTGAAAAACCACAGACTCTTAAAACTCTTTCGTAAACCATAATAGAAATCTGACCAATTCCACATGCTATGCTTGGAAAGGTGTAATTCTTTTCACCCCCCTACAACAATGCCTGGACAAGAACAATCATCACTTGGATGGCGTTATTTTTCACACCTGAATTAATTTTTTTTGCTTGTGCTTTATGTTACTCAAATGGCCTTATATATGTGATCTTTGGAAAAAATAAACATTGAAATTAATTGAAAAACATCTGTTAATGTTTTGAATAATGTTACACCTCCCTACTGAACCCTGTATGTGCAAAAGAATACAAAAGATAAAAAGATATTTCTTCTTTCATTATGTGCATACGATAGTCGCAATGTCAAAACTTTGTCTACAGTTTTAACTAATTAAGACTATATTAACCGTTGAACATATAACATAATTTTGAAGCAAATAACGTTTACCAGTAAGAATCAGATACATAAATTGCAACCTATGAAATTAAAGGCTCATGTTATAACAAAAATTGTGACTTACCCGAGTACGTGCTTTCAAGATCTCCAATTTATGTATAACCTCAGCGCTCGAGCTATTAGCCACTAGGTTTGGCAGGCCAACGATCCCCTCCCCACTTACAGATTGAACAAGGCGCATTTCTGTTGCAAGACACTGCCGCACGTAGTTAAACAACTGCATCGGGTTTGCACTACAATAGGACCAATAAAAATTATCATCGGGTGAACCTTCCGCAGCTATCCCCACCTGTAGCGCTGAACGAAAGTCTTTGCAGCCTCGGCGAGCTTCAACTTTGTAAGAAAAAACTCGTCGGTCACCACAGCCGCCTTGTTCTCAATCTCTTGCACGAGCGAGTTCAGCAGTCCCGCCACATACTGCTCGTGCTGCGGATTCTCAGGCACAGGCTCGATGTCGGACCTGCAATTAGCCTTGCAGGTTATGTTGACGGGCGGTAGACAATACTTACCAAAACTTCTCTTCGATCCATTGCGCCAGGTAGTGGCGCACCTCGATGGGAAAGTGCTCGCCGTAGATAGCGCGGATCTGCTGCAAACTCTCTGGGGGCAGCTGCTGTGCCTTCGCCCACAGAGCCATGGCCGCGCGCTTCCGCTACACAAACAGCCTGCGATGGACGCGCTGAAAGATGGAGACCAGATAATTCCGACATTCTATATTTACGTGAGTTCGCAGCGCCGCGACCAAGGTCACCAAGAGCGGGACGTGCGTTGCGAGATAAAAATGTCCTGTTTGAACTATCGCATCGCATTCGTACTCACCAGCAGCACGCAACCGAAAACTGCGCTGGTTACTGCTCGGACGTGCACTCCCACCTCGTGTCGCGGGCAACGCGCGCCTTTTCCCGGAAAATGCACTTTTCACGTCGAACCGAGAGCGAAAGCGCGCATCTCTCGTAGCCGCTCGCCCTACGCACTAGCCATATCTAAATAAACGTCACGTGACTCCGTCTGGATTCCTGCTCCGCCATTTCGGCCACTTCCGATCGCAGGTTGTTTTACTCGGAAGGGAACGATGCAGATACTCGCTTCCGATTGCGAATTTTAAATTTTGGCGCGAACTGCTACAACTACGCTATTTCGCTACAACTTGATGATAATTTAATATCTTCTTTTATAATGTAAGGGGAGAACACTCGACATTCAAGAATGAGCCTGTCCTGAAAGGGAAAATCGATAATTGCGCCGAAGGAGCCGTGTAAAGGTTCCATTGTTGCTGATATAGACCGGATTGCGTAATACCTGAACTCGACAAAGAAGAGCAGGCTCATTGTCACACTTATTTAGACCTTGAAAGTCTGCTGCCGCGTGAACTCTGACCTTTCAGTGCGATGGCATATTATCTTTCCCAGAAGTGCCCACATTTTCAAAGAATAAACTATATATTTTTCAAATACACATTTTGATTAGAAATCTCAGTAAGTATATTGATAATGAAAACAAACATATAAATCACTAAATTTACTACCAATATCTGCATAGACTTTTATTAGTCTGCCGCCTTATAAAGGGAACGACACGTATCTTTCCATCTGTTCCAGATTAAACTAACAATAATTTTTTATTTCTGTTACTTTCCTTATCTTATAATAAGGAAAGTAATGTAATCGGCGGAAATTTGACCTACCCAAGTTTTCACATTTCTGAACGAATTATAGCCCCAGGACACCAAAAGAGTTGGTTTAGGCCATTGGTTCGTGTATGTGTGTGTCTGTCTGTCTGTCGGTATGTCAGTAAACAGGATATCTCGAGAACCGTAAGAGCTAGAGACTTGAAATTTGGTATGCAAGTTACTTGTAGGTAGGAAACACAGTGCGAAACTTTTGGTAAGAAATCGGCCTAGCCATTTGGTCGCAAGATCGCAAAATCGGCCGCGAATCTAAACGGTTGAAGATACAAAAAATTCATGAGAATAAAAATGATTTGTTATCACGAGATAAACATGAATTTAAAGTAAAATTTGGTAAAATAGAAACTCGAAAAAATATGGAAGCCCAGGCTTTTTGCCAGAATTATCCAAATAATAGGACAAGGAAAGTCGTGTGATGTTTACACCAGATTTTTTATTTCTATTCTTAATCTTCCCTCAAGCAAGGAATGTTTTCGTTTTGTAAACATAATATAGCGCAAATGTCGTTGAAGGTAATCAAAATATTTCTACATAGGAAACAGAAAGTCATAATAGAATGTCTGTTTATACAATGTTTAAATATGTGTCGTTACCCACCGTTGTGAAAATTTTCTGATCTTTTTGGCATAGTAAGAACTGAACGACTGTCGTAGGAGCTATAGAACAATTTTCTATAGTGCTTCGTTTGTTTTGAATTTTTGAAGGGGGGTGTCATTGAATTTGGCTTGTGGACAGATTGCTCGTCTGATGGTAAAAGTTATTTAGGCGGATTTTTCAGTATTAATTGATATCCTCCAATGATTGGTCCAGTCCTGTAGTAGGTCCAGATGGTGCTGAAGGCGATCGGTTGCAACCTGCGGTGTTTCACTAGCTGCTAGGATAGCCGAGTCGTCCGCAAATGTGACAATCACTGTGTTGTTTGTGGTTGGGAGGTCGGAAGTATAAAGTAGGTAGAGGAGTGGCCCCAGTACACTGCCTAGCGGGACTCCTGATATAATGTGATGGTAGTCAGAGACCGTGTTGTTGATTTTGACTCGGAATAGCCGATCAGCAAGATATAATTTGAATAGTAAATAGAGCTAGCTTGGAAAGTGAAGTTTAATTTTGTACAACAGCCCCTGGTGCTATACCTTATCGAACGCCTGCTTTACGTCTAGGAGTGCAGTCGTACAGACCTTTTTGGTTTCAAGGCACTCCATTATTTAAATGACGATTCGGTGGCCTTGATGTATCGTTAAGTGGTGCTCACGAAAACCGAATTGATAGGAAGGTATGATCTGGTCGAGGTCAACTGTATCTTTGATTCGTTTAAGTAATAACCTTTCAAATGTCTTGGATAGGAGAGGAAGGAGACTTATTAATCGATAGGAAGAGGATTGGTGAGATGGTTTTCCAGGCTTAGTAATCATTATAATTTGAGCGAACTTCCATTGCATCGGAAAGTAGGTTAAGCGTAGTGTGCTATTATAGATGATTGTGATAAGTACTATTGCTTTGTGTGGGAGGTGATGTAATAGTTCTCCTACTATGAGGTCGTATCCGGGAGCTTTTCGTTTATTGGTGTGTATTAGCTCATGACGAACTTTAGCTGGAGAGAATGGTGCGATGGGTAAATGAAGCTGGCAGGGGGCGCCCAGGAAGGAGTCGATTTCGTTGCTGTCGTGATTCCCTTGGGGGAGAGGAGTTGTAAATACATCGGCTAGATATGCTCCGAATGTATCTGCCTTCCCTTTATCAGTTCTGGCCCAGCTATTGTCGGGTCTTTTGATGGGTGGTAGTGCTACTATCGGTTGTTTGAGTTTCTTCGTTGCCTTCCATAGAGTTTGATCGTCTGTGGAGAGTTTAGATAGGTAATCGTTGAATGAGTCATTGCGAACTTCCAGTAAGGCGTTGTGCAAGCGGTGGACAAGTCTGTTATAGGAGGTTCTGTTTTGTTGGGTTCGTGTTCGCTGCCACTACGAGGTCTCGGATATGACGAAGAATGTTATTTGGTTCAGGATTGGTAGTTTTAGGAGCAGGAGTAGTTAGCCAGGCAGCTGATTGGAACAGAGTGCTCAAGTACTGAGTAGCGACATCGAGATCCTGACTGTCCTGAATTCGAATAGCCAAGTTGAGATTTTCATCTAGGTAGTATGTTAATTGATCCCAGTCTGTATATTTACTGCAGAGTCTTGGAGGCGGTTCTTTAGCGATTATGGTGGTGCTAAGAGTAACGATGACTGGAGAATGGTCAGTAGATAAATCTTGGTTTGATTCTGCCTTGGCGTAGGTGTGTCCTATACCGTTTGTGACTGTGTAATCTAGTAAATCGGGGAATTTATTTGGATCGCTGGGCCAATAAGTGGGTTCTCCAGTTGAGATGTATCCAAAGTTGTTGTTTTGTATTGTTTGCAAAAGGTTGCGTCCTTTTGGGTTGATTAGTCTCGACCCCCAGGCTGTAGTTTTTGGGTTCCAGTCGCCTCCTGCTATGAACTTGTTTCCTAGCAATCTGATAGACTGTGCAACCTTTGTAATTGGCTGGGCGGCTACCGCCACATAATGCGCACTTAGCTGGAGTGGTAGGATCTTTCTTACAAGTAGATATTTGATGGCCACTTCCACATTTGACGCAAATAAGAGGTTTGTTACAATATGTTTTGGTGTGTCCGTATTCCTGACATCTCAGGCATTGAGGTATAATATTTTTCTTTCGGGGAGGCTCGATTGATACTATTATGTTGCCAATATGTTTAACGTCGAAGATTTTTTTATCACGTGGTTCAAGGTCTACCATAAAAAGTGGGAGAGGCTGCTTAGTTATTCGGTGTCTAACATTGATTATATTTCGGACTTTATGACCTTGCCTTGCAACTCCTTCGTTATGACTTCGATCGGAGTAGAATGATATATGTTTCGGGTGGCCATCCTATATGCTCGATTCTCCTTAAGTTGGTAGATGTATTACATATTCGTCTTTGAGATGTCGTGTTAATTTTCTGTAGGAGTCTGCAGTTAAGGGATTAATTTTAACGGTATCACTGGATGTTGCCGTAGTATAAAATTGCTCTTATTCAAGCACTTGGGTGAAATTACCTACCATTTTCTTATAAGCGGTTACATCGTGAATGTAGCTGGTGGAGGTTTTGGGATTTTGGGCGGGTGATTGTCATTAGGGTTAGTAGCTATTTCATGCGAAAGGAGTTCGTATCTGTTTGATGTGGTTAATTGGTAAGGTTGGATGTTACTGGGATTGGGTTGTTGTGGGTTTCTTTTTCTTTTTTTAAGAGTTTGCCATTCATGTTTAGCGTTAATTGAATTTTCCTGTTCATTATCATTATTTATTTCTTCTATGTCTATATCATTATCTTCATATATTTGTGTGTTGCCATGATCTGTGGGATTGACTGTTTTTACTCCATGAGGAGTCTGTAGATTAAAACTATATTGCATTGCCTGTGGAAATGGAGCTGAATTGGGGTTTGGAGTAAATGCAGGAAACATTAATGTTTGATTATGGGGAACCATTGGAACTTGGGGGTTAGATTTATTTCCTGAGCACCCGGTATATTAAATGTAAATCCGTAATTTTTCGGAGCACCGGAGTTATTCATAGCGTTACTTGTTGGCTAGCCGAAGCCGTGAGTGTTTCCCGCCGGAAACATTGGTTGTGTAAAGTTTACATTCGTTTGCGAAATTAATTTAATATAATATAATATTGTACTTGCGATTTTTGATGCTATTTCAATAATATGTATGAAGGCCTCTGATTAGGCTATCTGCGTATGGCAGTGCACTTTCCAAGATAACAGAGCGCGTCAAGAGTGCGTTTATTCTAAGAAAGCCAAATGCGGAATCAAATGATTTTTAATACCTAAAATTTTTTCTCCTCCCACTTTTATGGGTTTCTTTCACAAGTTTAGTAAATGTTTCTTTCTATGTTTTTAGTTTTTCTTTATCCGTTGTTTATCATACTTTAATTTTTTATACTTATTTTTTGATTACCCCTTTCTATATGCGCGCGCGCGCACATACACATACACACACACACACACACATTGTGATACCAGTATTTTACTCTATTCCGAATTCAAGCGACTTAATCATATATGGCCAAGTTACTTAAAAGACTGAACCCTAAGTCGGAATAATTTCACTGGAAGGATTTTCCCTTGTGACTGTACCACCTCATAGAACTGTACTTTGTATATATATATATATATATATATATATATATATATATATATATATATATATATATATATAGTTATGATTGCTAATCTGCAATTAAATAATAATAAAAAAAATATTCCAAAGTTCCAGACATATATAGTACACGTGATCATAAATAGAGAATTACTGTGTAACTTTACAGCTACTACAGAAATGTATATTATGAGCACGAAATTCAAGCACAAGAGAATTCACAAGGTTACATGGAAACATACAGGGGGAGAAGTAAAAAATCAAATAGATCATATAATGAAGAAAAGCAAAGACAGTAAAAACATAAACAATGTAAGATCATATAGAGAAGCCAACGCCAACTCTGGTAACTATCTAGTAATCGCGAAATGTAAGATTAAGAAGCTAAGAAGAAAATTAATGTGAAAATATGGAATGTCGAAGAATTTTTGTTGGCGTAAAAAGAAACATCGAAGAGAAATTGCGGATAATAGAAACAGGCGTGAATAAAGCAGCGAAAAATACAATTGGATACGAAAATAATAAGAGAAAAAATTGTATTTTGACAAAACTGTGGGTAACTAATGAAAAAAGGCCTAAATGGCTTAATACAGGAAGAAGCACAGATAGAGAACAATATAAAAAAAGAGAAAAGTGGAAAGGAAAGCTTTCAAAAAGAAGAAAAACTATTACATTGACAGATGATAACAGAAATTGAAACAGAAAATAAAAGAAATAATAATAGGTGTACAACTTTGATTCCGTCGTTTTCCAATAGATGGCTTTAGGCGTTAAGTGGTGATGGAAATAAACAGATGTAGACGTCATACAATAATCTTCGGCATTTATCAGCATAATCCCATCGAAACATTAGTCGATTTGTGTCTGTATCGTAAAATTATTCTCAATTGAAAATGTAAGTTTACAAGCCAAATTCTCGTCATTTGTGGGAGATTTTAATTTTTTGCTTCAATATGAAGAAATCTGCGACTGGGGCTCAGCGAATGCTCTCAAATACTTATGGCGAGACCGCTGTTAGTGAAAGAACGTATCGTGAGTGGTTTCAACGCTTCAAGAACAGTTATTTTAACATCGAAGACATGCATGGCGGTAGAAAAGAGAAGGTTTTCAAAGATGCAGAATTGGAGGCATTGCTTCATGAAGACTCGTGCCAAATGCAAGAATAATTGGCAGAATCATTAGGAGTGACTCAACAAGCCGTTTCAAAACGCTTCAAAGCCGTGGGGATGATTCAGAAATAAGGAAATTGGATGCCACATGAATTGAAGCGATGTTGAACAGCGTTATTGCGAGATTGTAGAATTGCACAGCAATTATTTAAACATTATGCAGAGTGGGCAATATATAGCTGACTCATTTGAATTTTCCACCGTTTGGAATATATGCATTGTCGGAAGCTTTGACACGGAGGTTATGTAGAAAGCACATGGCAAATTAGTGATGTAAAGACATTTTATTGAAGTAATTCATCAATTATTACTGCTTTAAGGAAATTAAGACAACATTGGTCGTAATAATGTAGCCAAAGTTCGACAATATGTGCATCTATCAGGCATCGCACTCAAGAAACGGACATTCATTGAACATCTTTGCAAACCATATTAAACAAAGACTTGCATATAAAGCCGCACAAGATCTAGTCGGGTCAAAAATTTTAGCTTAGAGACCATGAAGTACAGTAATGCAATACCGAAACTTGAAAAAATCATAATGAGTGATAACTCTAGTTTTAACTAGTTTGAGTATGTTAAGCACAACTTCCGTATTTGTGGGAGGGGGGGTCTAGAGAAAACTTCCTGTACTATTCACAGTTTAACGCGGAATTTTTTTTGTGTAATTAGACCTTTTTTAAGGGTAAAACAGGAAATTTTCTTACCATTACCGGGGAACATTACAGTAACACGATAAAAAACTTTTTCGTCTTTCAAAATGAAAAACTTAACATAAACAACATGTGGTTTTAGCAAAATGGTGAAACATGAACGAAACAATGAGGATAATGTTTCCAGGACATTTAATATCTCGTTTTGGTTATGTGTTATGTTGGCCCTCTAAATCGGCAGATTTAACTGTCCCTGACTCTTTTCTGTAGGGGTGCCTTAAAAATAAAGTTTACACCACCGAATCAAGCATTATTGAGAAACATAGAAAACGTATGGGAAGCTATTTAAAGCACCCCCCCTAGTCGCCTATACAAAGGTGATGGAGAATCTGATTCAATGAGCTCGAGTCTGTGCGTCCTTCAGGGATCAAATATTATAAATCAAATATTATATTCAAAACATAATTTCAGATTTTAAAAAAACGATTATGCATAAAAACATTAGTGTGTTTTATCATCTATTTAAAAAATAAATCTGTCAGTTATATTATTACTCACCCTATATAAAGCACGGTCAAAAAACAGTTGTCATCCAAGTGCACCACCTAAAAAGTCGGCCTGTGAAAATAAAAACTAGTGATAGTATTACTGCGTTAGTTAATTAATTACTACATATATATAATCTGTACCTCTCCTACCGTTAAGTGTAAAGGATAATTAATTACTAAACAAAACTATAAAAATGAATAGTTCTCACATGTTAAATAATTAAGTTAATCACCAGTAGTGCTAGAAAGTGAGATTCTTAGCAACACAAAGATCTATTTAAATAAATTACGAACTAAAAATGACATTTAACAAGCGAAAATTTACTTTACAGGTAAAGCAGAACGAACTCTATCCATGAAACTAAACTAGAGGGTTTAACGAATTTTATTGATACAAATAACAGTGAATTATATTCAAATGAAAGTGAATAGCGGCAAAAATGTAGCGGCCGTAACCAAAAAATTTACGCCCACTTTCGGTCAAACCGTTCTCGAGAATTTCCGATCAGACTGATTTTTGGCGTCTGGACTTGACTTATGGTCCTTAGTTGAATACTGAAAACGTTATGTCTCTATCTATCGCAAACCAAAAATTATAAGGCGTGACGGATGTCAGAAATGACAGAAGCTGCTTTGATCAAAAGTTATAAGGAATGACATATTGGAAGCTGAGTCCACTAAAAATGGAATTAGAAGAATGAGATTTAAAAACAAGCTCTGCTCAACGAGGCTGAGCACCCAGACACCAATCTATTTAAAACCGTGGGTCCAGCTAAGTTAATGCACATAATGCATCTAGCAGTTTAGGAGAAATTGTAGAAATTCTGATCTTTTGTTGAGCAATTGGTATGACTGGCATACTTTACTGCACCCAACAGCTTCGTGGAGAAATTAGCCGTACATATATTTATAGATAGACTTGAGTACAAAGCCTAAAAACAAGGATCGCGTGGGTATCACCGTATCAGAGCCGCTATTGAATAACAAGGAAACGATAAAAAGAAATTGAAGACATGGTGAGACGGGTATTCCGTAAAAACACGTCAAATTATTAGAATTGCGATGTAATTTCAGTCTATTAAGCTGGAAAAGTCGTCGAAAGACGATGCTGAGACATCAATAATACTTCTTTGTACTATTATACGTAACGCTATATCTACGTAAACTTGACCACCAAGTGTACTGGCTGACATTTCAGACAAGTTTATAAGGGCACCTATGGATCTTTTGAAAAAGTTTGGGGCTAGGGTAGACCTGAAAAATAGCGCTTTAAAAGTTTATCACAAAAAGCTCCCATAGTAAAAGATAGAGATGATGATAATTAAATATCAAAACGTTTTTGTCCTTAACAACAACGAAAAAGAACAAACGGTATAATGTATAGAATTAATAACCCGTATTAAAATTAAAATGCTTCTGATAGTAAAGCTGAAGACGGAAACGGAAACAACCAAACGATCATCCGGCGTGCATAAACGGAAGGCTGCAATTGGAAGAACGAAAGCCTTGGGAGCGTCCAAAGAAGAAGCTCAATGTCGCTGCAGATTTAGGTGAAACCTCTAGGACATCTTCTGTAAAATAGCAGAATTTAAATGGGAGCACTCTAACAATCAAGTAAAGCCACTGTCAAGAAACCATACATTGCTAAAAAGAGTAAGAGGAGGTGAAAGAAACCTCTAAGGATGTCCTTAAAGGAACCAAAAACTACCCAGAGGGTAAACCGACGGAGGTAGAAACTGACCAAATTCAGCTAGCATTAATTGGGCAGATACAACCCTGCAAAAAAGAGAAGGCTAAGTAATGGCTCATATACACAGGACTCCTAACTTCAATCTGTGGAAAGGAACCAAACTTAAGGTGGGTCTCACCAAGAAATTTAGCAATAAACACAGAAGAAATCCCGGAGCTGTTGAAAATCCAGAATAAAAGGCTGTGCACAGAGGACTGGAGAGTGATCACCAGTGTGCCTCAAGCCAATGGTAGAACGTTGATCATGCTTATTGATGAAGCCTCTCTAAATACCACAAGAAACCTGGACAGAACAACATTCAGATGTCTATCTTACTGGTCAAGATGGCGCCAGCACCAGCAAAGAGTCTGAGTTTGCTCCAAATGAATCTCCAGCTCAGTAAGAATGCCACGGCTGTTTTTGCAGCCATTTACAATCCGAGGACGATTAGCCCTAATCCAGGATCTAGAATAATGGAACTCGGTCGAGCTAGGGGTAAGTTAGTATATAACAAATTCGCTGATACACCCAGATTATCTATTTTTGATAAGAATAACATAAAATACATACCATTATTCAATATAAGTTTTAAGAACATATCAACCATAAAACTACAGCAAGTAAAGAATGGTAATGTGAGTGAAGTTGCAATTATCTTAAGTATACCTTCCATTTGAAGTCAACCTACCATCAGGATTGAAAGATGGAAGTTGTGTCGTTTTGTGAGGCCAATCTTTTCCAGTTCTTAACGGACTGCGATTTCAATGCACATAATGTAGCATGGGGCAGCTCCAACAAACCTAAGAAATATTCACCTCTTGAAATATTTGTTACATAATAACCTACACATAATTAATCGGAGTGACGAGCCTACTTTTGTAATTCGACGTTGAAAAAAAGTCATTGATTTAGTCTTGGTCATGTTAAAACTTCAGGGCAAAATTAAACAATGATATCTATGTTATTTAATGAACCACCAGTGGCTGATTACAGGCACATCGCAACCAACATGCCTACCAAGCAGGGAAATCGTCTGAAACTGCATTACACTTTATCAGCAGAGCAGAAGTAACGTTAAAAAGCAAGGAAATTACTCTGACAGCTTTCTTTGACATAGAAGGGGCTTTTGACAATCCTCTAAATTAATAAATACTCTGAGACATGTTAAATGACCCTCAAATGCAAACCGATTTGGAGGCAGGACTTGTCTCTCCCTTTATGGAACTTGGTGGGAGATGATTTTTAGAAATTCCTATGCCCAAAGTTATGCAGACACATAATTATCCTAATCGGGGGTAGAAACCCAAACATCATTGCGGGACTAATTCAAACAGCATTAAGTACTACTGAAAATTGGTGTAAAAGGGAAAACCTCAAGATAAACCCTAGCAAGACATCAGTAATACCCTTCACTCAAAGAAGAGAGTTAAGGCAAAGTTGTAACCTTACAATCTTCGGTAAAAGTATTCAGGTGGTTCAAGAAGTTAGGTATCTAGGAAATACATTAAATTTAAAACTAAACTGGAACACGCATATGGACAACATTACAAACAAAACCATTCTTGCACACAGGTGTATGTTTGAGAAAACATGGGGATTAAAAACGAAAATGGTTCTGTGGTACTACATCACAGTTGTCAGACCCTTAATATGGTAACTAAAATTAAAACAGAGGTCAGCTGTCATAAAGTTAACTAGGGTTCAAAGACCATGCTTGTGCATCTGTGAAGTCATGAGAAGTAGTCCTACAGCATCTGTGGAAACTCTTTTAAGTCTCATACTCTTGAATCTGAAAGGGAAGCCTGGATTGGTGCCTAGAAAATAAAATCCACTGAAAATTGGCATATGCATGATAGTTGATAGAGGTAGTTAAGGGTAATCCCATACTAACCATGGGTACTGAATATACACTCGCTGCATATTCTTTTAATAAACCGTTTACTGTGCGGTATGATCGCAGCAATTGAGCTTGAGGAACCCCATCTTACCTAACGAACGAACTAATTTGGTATACAGACGATTTCCGCATCGATCATGCTGCAGGGGTTGGTATACACGGCGTAAGACCAGAAGCAAACATAAGTTTGTAGCTAACAGCTCAATCTTTCAAGCAGAAATCTTTGTAATAATGCAATGCATACAGGAAAATATAAGATGCGGTTTTCTAACATATAACAGATAGTCAAGCAGCCTTAAAAGCGCAGGAACTACCTCGTGTAAATTCCAAACTGACCCTATCTGAGAAGAACAAGGCTCAACTCATACCGGTTCTAGGCCACGCTGATGTAGTGGGCAACGATAAAGCAGATGGGCTTGCTAAAACCGGAGCGACTACTCCATTTATAGGACCAGAACCTGAATTTGGTAGATTAACACAGACACAAGAATCTGATACAGAATTTACTGCAACTTCTAGAAGGAACAGAACTTTCCTGGAGAATTTAGGAGAAGAACAATAGACCACATAGTCGAAGTGCTAAGTTGGACCCGTAACCTATACCAATCCCTTTAAAAAAATAACAACTCCTTTTGGTTGTGGATGTTAATTTCCCCACATAAAACTTAAATTCCTTTCTCCTATTGGGGTTTTTGAAACTCCGCCTCTTATATGGTTTAATTTGCTTTACCTAAAATTAAATTTCTCTTCCTTCAAGGCACTCGTAAGTTTTCCTAAATTAAAATGAAAAAACCAAATCATAAATTTTAACGGATATTTTATTAATTTCTAACTATCTACCCCATTTCTTCGACAAAGAGTCTTCTTGCCCCTTTGGTAAACATATTTTGGCATTAAAAAAAAAATAGGCAAAAATCTCAATTTGTACTTTCACCCTTTTAATAATTACATTAACATGTTTATTAAGAACAATTCTTTCTTTTGTCAAAAAATGGAAATTTTAAACAAAATCTTCATGCCTTTTCTGGCCAAATTCAGGTAAATTCCCGGTTCCATACAGTTAAGGTTTTGTTAAATTAGTTATCGGTTACCTTCCCCGTGACCTTCAATTTATACCGTCAATTCCTTTCGGTATTAATTTATTTCTTTCCTTATTCTTTTCTGGGGCCACTCCAATTGTTGATTTTTCTTTCCCAAAGGTTGCCTTTCCGGATTTTACCCTGGTTTTTTTTTTAAACCTTTAATTTTTTGAAAACCACAACACCATTAATTTTGAACAATTTCCATTAAATGCTTTTCTTTAATTTCCATCCCATTTTTCTCGGAAAATTGGCTTTTTCTTAAGTTCCCAAAAGCGGGCTTTAAACTTCCCTTTAATTATTTTTCCTTTTCTTTCTTGATTTAAAATTTTTCCAAGTTCTTACCCTTCCCATTCTTTCCTTTCCTCGCCGTCCTTCCTTTTTTTTCCCATTTTTTACCCTTTAATATTATTCAAATATTTTTTTAACCATTATCCTTTTAATTGACTTATACTCCTTTAAACACTTATTTATATATATATATATATATATATATTTCCTCAATAAAGACCTGCATCTTCATGTATATCAAACTTACGCTTGCTGACAATTCTCATCATCGATGATTGAATTTGTTTTTAGAGCATCATGAGATGGATTCTCAGTTTAACTTAGTTATATACAGTTCGATACCCCGTACACCTACTCAGTTGCCTGTGATCATGTTTCACAATTAGGAAATGCAGGGGGGGAGAGTGTTGTCTTAACTGGCTGGAATAAGGGAGACAACCTCAATAATAAACCTGAATTTCATGATAGAAGACTAGTCCAAAGAGATGCATAGCTGTTTCTAATAGATCAGTCCCTACTGGTTTTCTCTTGGGACACCTGATGCACCCCATTGTATATAACCATTAATATTTTAATTACGTAACTACTCGTGGAAACAAGATGGATATAGATTACACTATTAACCAACCCCCCCAACTGTAACGGAAACAACCAAGCGACCATCCGGCGTGCATAAACGGAAGTCTGCAATTGGAAGAACGAAAGCCTTGGGAGCGTCCAAAGAGGAAGATCAATGTAGCTGCAGATTTAGGTGAAACCTCTAGAACATCTTCTGTGAAATAGCAGAAGTTAAATGGGAGCACTCTAACAATCGAGTAAAGCCACTGCCAAGAAACCATGCATTGCTAAAAAGAGTAAGAGGAGGTGAAAGAAACCTCTAAGGATGTCCTTAAAGGAACCAAAAACTACCCAGAGGGTAAACTGACGGAGGTAGAAACTGACCAAATTCAGCTAGCATTAATTGGGCAGATACAACTCTGCAAAAAAGAGAGGGCTAAGTAATGGCTCATATACATAGGACTCCTAACTTCAATCTCTGGAAAGGAACTAAACTTAAGATGGGTTTGACCAGGAAATTTAGCAATAAACACAGAAGAAATCCTGGAGCTGTTGAAAATCCAGAATAAAGGGCTGTGCACAGAGGACTGGAGAGTGACACCAGTGTGTCTCAAGCCAATGGTAGAACATTGATTATGCTGATTGATGAAGCCTCTCTAAATACCACAAGAAATCTGGACAGAACAACATTCAGATATCTATCTTACTAGTCAAGATGGCGCCAGCACCAGCAAAGAGTCTGAGTTTGCTCCAAATGAATCTCTAGCTCAGTAAGAATGCCACGGCTGTTTTTTGCAGCCATTTACAATCCGAGGACGATTAGCCCTAATTCAGGATATAGAATAATGGAACTCGGTCAAGCTAGGGGTAAGTTAGTATATAACAAATTCGCTGACACACCCAGATTATCTATTTTTGATAAGAATAACATAAAATACATACCATTATACAATATATGTTTTAAGAACATATCAACCATAAAACTATAGCAAGTAAAGAATGGTAATGTGGGTGAAGGTTTGAAAGTTGGAAGTTGTGTCATTTTGTGAGGCCAATCTTTTCCAGTTCTTAACGGACTGCGATTTCAATGCACATAATGTAGCATAGGGCAGCTCCAACAAACCTAAGAAATATTCACCTCTTGGAATATTTGTTACATAATAACCTACACATAATTAATTGGAGTGACGAGCCTACTTTTGTAATTCGACGTTGAAAAAAAGTCATTGATTTAATCCTGGCCATGTTAAAACTTCAGGGCAAAATTAAACAATGATATCTATTTAATGAACCACCAGTGGCTGATTACAGGCACATCGCAACCAACATGCCTACCAAGCAGGGAAATCGTCTGAAACTGCATTACACTTTATCAGCAGAGCAGAAGTACTCTGACAGCTTTCTTTGACATAGAAGGGGCTTTTGACAATATCTCCTCTAAATTAATAAATACTCTGAGACATGTTCAATGACCCTCAAATGCAAACCGATTTAGAGGCAGGACTTGTCTCTCCCTTTATGGAACTTGGTGGGAGATGATTTTTAGAAATTCCTATGTCCAAAGTTATGCAGACACATAATTATCCTAATCGGGGGTAGAGACCCAAACATCATTGCGGGACTAATTCAAACAGCATTAAGTACCACTGAAAATTGGTGTAAAAGGGAAAACCTCAAGGTAAACCCTAGCAAGACATCAGTAATACCCTTCACCCAAAGAAGAGAGTTAAGGCAATGTTGTAACCTTACAATCTTCGCTAAAAGTATTCAGGTGGTTCAAGAAGTTAGGTATCTAGGAAATACATTAAAACTAAACTGGAACACGCATATGGACAACATTACAAACAAAACCATTCTTGCACACAGGTGTATGTTTGAGAAAACATGGGGATTAAAAACGAAAATGGTTCTGTGGTACTACATCACAGTTGTCAGACCCTTAATATGGTAACTAAAATTAAAACAGAGGTCAGCTGTCATAAAGTTAACTAGGGTTCAAAGACCATGCTTGTGCATCTGTGAAGTCATGAGAAGTAGTCCTACAGCATCTGTGGAAACTCTTTTAAGTCTCATACTCTTGAATCTGAAAGGGAAGCCTGGATTGGTGCCTAGAAAATAAAATCCACTGAAAATTTCCATATGCATGATAGTTGATAGAGGTAGTTAAGGGTAATCCCATACTAACCGTGGGTACTAAATATACACTCGCTGCATATTCTTTTAATAAACCGTTTACTGTGCGGTATGATCGCAGCAATTGAGCTCAAGGAACCCCATCTTACCTAACGAACGAACTAATTTGGTATACAGACGATTCCCGCATCGATCATGCTGCAGGGGTTGGTATACACGGCGTAAGACCAGAAGTAAACATAAGTTTGTAGCTAACAGCTCAATCTTTCAAGCAGAAATCTTTGTAATAATGCAATGCATACAGGAAAATATAAGATGCGGTTTTCCAACATATAACAGATAGTCAAGCAGCCTTAAAAGCGCAGGAACTACCTCGTGTAAATTCCAAACTGACCCTATCTGAGAAGAACAAGGCTCAACTCATACCGGTTCTAGGCCACGCTGATGTAGTGGGCAACGATAAAGCAGATGGGCTTGCTAAAACCGGAGCGACTACTCCATTTATAGGACCAGAACCTGAATTTGGTAGATTAACACAGACACAAGAATCTGATACAGAATTTACTGCAACTTCTAGAAGGAACAGAACTTTCCTGGAGAATTTAGGAGAAGAACAATAGACCACATAGTCGAAGTGCTAAGTTGGACCCGTAACCTAGTCACCAATCCCTTTAATAAAAAAAATAACAACAATCCTTTTGGTGTGTGGACTGTTAACTTTCCTAACCACTATAAACACTTAAGGCATTCCTTTCTCCATCATATGAAGGTGTTTTGTAAACTCTCGCCTCTTAGCTGATAGGTCTGGTAATATTGCTTTGAGGCGCATAAAATAGGTAATATTCTCTAACATTCACTATCAAGGCACTCAGTAACGTTTTCCTACAATATAAAATAGACAAAACGACAAATGACATGGACAATTGGTTGAATCAGGATACTTTTATTAAGTTTCTAAGGCTGAGGGTCGTACGCCCATTAAAATCTATCGACAAATGAGTACTGTCTATAGCAACCCTTGTGTGGAATATCAGTACTTTTAGGCGATAAGTAAAAAGTGCGAAAGAAAATACTCGAGCGACAACAAATCTCGATGATTACGCTCACTGTGGTCGACCCTTGTTAACTAGGGATAAATAGCATATAGGACATGTAGACAAATTATTAAGAATCGAATTCTTCAGGGGCGTTTTGATCAAGAAACAAAAAGAATGTAAAATTTCGAAAGGCAAAATCATGCATGAGACCCCCGTATTTCGGATCAAATGAGAGCTACAGGTCTGAAATTCAGTACCGAGGAAGATACTGACCTAAGGCATCTACTCACTAAATACGAAGTGAATCGGTGTGTAGTTCCGGAGATATCGTGTCGAGACAGTGGATACCTTATGTCAATATCTTCCTCGGTATTGAATTTCAAATCTGTAGCTCTCATTACACCCGAGATACGGGGGTCACAACGTCACATGCATGACTTGCTTCGCTTTCGAAAGTTGCCTTTCCGGATTTTACATCTGTTTTGTTATTAATTAAAACAAGACATATTTAAGTAATGTTATTTAGTAAACACAGCAGACACCATAACAATGTTGAACAGAGATGCCTGGCTAATTGTAAGATGCATTAATCAATTATATATTGCATCTAGTTGATTCTGCCGAGCTTGGCTTATTTCAATACGGTTCCCAAGAAAAGCAGGGCATTGAAGGGCTGCAGTTAAAAGTATTGAGTTTCAATTAGGTACTTCTGATATAAAGCAAATTCATGCTGCATAACACCTTCACGCCTAGTTCAAATCAATACACATCGCCTTGTGCTCCAATTTTCTATATTAGACAATTGGTTATATACACAACATATATAATGTATATCATTATATATGGATTACACTAAAGTGAATCAATAAAATTGTACGTGGGCATACCTCTTTGTATAGGAAGCACATTATGGAATAATATGAGTGGTGGCGTTACTCATAAGTTTGTGATGTGAGATCACGACAGTTGATGTGACACATTTGTATTATGACGAAATTAGTTAACAGTTATTATGCTTTTATTGTGATTCATGCATTACGTGCTACATATTATATAGCATGTTTATTGTCCACACCAAGTGGAAAATATGTTGATGAAAGAGTATCAAAAATAATTTATTGTGCAGTATTAAGTTTAATTACTGGTATCTAACAATTAAAACAATGTTGATATCCAAAACTGCTACAATCAATGATGTCAAACTTCTTATAGAATTTTTTGTTACAGGAGATACAAATTTTCATAAGTATATGTATCAAAGAATTACAAAAAAGCAAAACTAAATGCATATAATTAATAATATATATAATTAATAAAAGGGAACAAAACACTTGACTATGTAGAAGAATATATACACACACACACACACACATACACACATACATATATATATGTATGTATGTGTGTGTATATATATATTCTTCTACATAGTCAAGTGTTTTGTTCCCTATCCTTATGTCAAGTGGGTTATGGTCATTTGTAATGGTTTTTGTTTTCTTTTCATTTAGTTGTGGTCCCACTCTTTCGGATTTTTCCTTGAGATCGTTTAACATTTTTTAAATGTCTTCTATATTGTCTGATATTAAAACAACATCGTCGACATATCTTAAGTGATGTAGTCTCTCTCCGTTTATGTTTATTCCTGTCTGATCCCAATCCAGCTCTTTAAAGATCTCTTCTTATGCGGCATTAAATAGTTTAGAACTCATTGGATCGCCTTGGCGTACTCCTCGTTTTATAGGTATGAGTTTCGTTGTTTCATGCGCTTCTATTGTCATTTTCGTATTATTATAGATCGATCTTATTAGCTGTGTATATCTGTAGTCTATTCTATTGTTGTTCAGAGCTTTTTCCACCGCCCAGGTTTCAATACTATCAAATGCCTTCTGATAGTCTATGAATATTAAATAAAGCGTTAGATTATATTCTGTGGCTTTCTCAATAAGCGTTCTAATCGTTAGCAGATGGTCACTGGTATTAAAGTTTTTCCTGAAACCTGCTTGTTCTCTTGGTTGGTTGGCTTCCAGTTTGTTTTCTAGTCTGTTGATTATTATTCTAGTAAATAGCTTATATATCTGCGATAATAGTGATATTGGCCGATAGTTATCTAGCATTTTCTTGTCACCTTTTTTGAACAACAGTATTGTTACGGAATTATTCCAACTAGTTGGTATTTGTCCTTCATCTAAGCACTTATTTAGCAGTAATTTTAAAATTTGTATAACTGTTTCCTCTCTTCCTTTATTAATTCAACTAGCACTTCGTCTGTGCTTGGAGCTTTGTTATTTTTCATGTTTTTCAGAGTTAATATAATTTCTTCTTCCGTTATTTCTGGTATTTCCTCAGAGTTGACGTTGAGAACTTTTCTCTTTACATTTTCTTTCATCTCTTCTGGTATATCATTTTTTGATTCATACAGTTTTTGATAGTAGTTTTCTATTACTCTTAGTATTCCGTCTCGATCCTTTATTTCTTGCCTACTTTCATCTTTTAGATTGTTAATTGTTACTTTTCCTAGGCTTTTTTTGATTGCTTTCATATTTTTGTTTTCTTTTATTATTTGTTCTATTTGTTGTTCCAATTGTTTTCGTTTGTCTTCTTTGATTGATTTTTTCAGCGTTTTATTAGTTTCTATGTACTGAATCGTGTTTCTTTTACCCTCTCTGAGGATGTCATTGATTTCATCTATGTTTTTATGACTCAAATCTCCGTGGATTTTTATTGCTTTGTTTGTTTCATTTTGATATTTTGTTTTATTTTCTCGTAGGATTCGCGTGTCTATTTTCTTCTTGTCGTTTGTCGTAAATCTTTTTCTTTCCATTTTCTTGTTTATTTCTATTCTCGCCCTCACTATTCTATGATCACTTCCTGTGTTGATGTTATTTATGACTGTTACATCTTTTACAATTTTTTTTCTGTAGATAGTATACAATCTATTTCATTCTTTATTTCACCATTCGGACTAACCCATGTCCATTTTTTATGAGGTTTCTTGTAGAAGAAAGTGTTCTAGATAATTTACTAATGTGTTACCCTTTTCATTTCTTGTATCTAGTCCAAATTTTCCTCTTATTTTCGTTGGGGTCTAATTGGCTTCCTATTTTGGCGTTAAAGTCTCCCATGACTCTAGTATAATGACATGGGTTTTCATTTATTGCATCGGTTACCTCTTCGTAGAAGGTATATATTGCTTCTTGTTCATATGTGGATGTTGGGGCATAAACTTGAATAATTTTTAGTTTACAGTGTCTTGTTATTTTTACAATAATATATGCCACTCTATTTGATTTTGCATTATATGTTAGGATATTATTAGTTATCTTTCTATTTATTATAAAGCCAACACTTCCGATGTTTTCTTGTTCCTCCTTATTTATTCCTTTGTAGAATAGTACATTGTTTGATCTTAATGTTATGCATTGTTCGCTTTTTCTTCTGATCTCACACAGCCCCCTTATGTCCCATCTCATCTGTTTCAGTTCTTCTACTTTAATCGTGTGCTCATTGTTCTTATATTGTAAGTCATTATTGCCAGGTTCGTCTTTCTGTGACAGCCTTTCCTAACGCAGGTATTCTTAGCACCCTCTGTCCTTTCCCCTGCTTGGTTGCTGTCGTGACCAAGGATTCCAGGACTGCTGCGGACTGAGGGCCTTTTCTCTTTGTGTTTGTTCATCATTTCTTTGGGAGGGGGGTTGGCATTAAAACGCCACGCTTGCCAGGCGTGTTGGCGAGTGGTCTATTTGATGCTAAGCATTTTCTCAGAGCATGTTTTTAATTATACCGCTGTTACTCGGTCGCCAGAGCCTCGTCGGTTATCTAGCAGGGTGTACCAGGTGGCCTAAGCCACCACTCATGCAGGTGAGGTTGACGTTTGGGCTGGTTCGACCTATTACCTGGCCCCTTACACCCCTTACTAACAAAAAAATTCCTCTAAGGCTAAGAAGAAATGTATATAATCAATGCGTATTACCCGTTCTTACATACGCAGCACAAACCTGGACATTGACAAAGGGCATAATGAATAAATTAGCCAAAACGCAGAGGGCAATGGAGCGTCCGATGTTACATATAAAGAACAAGGATAAGATACGGAATGAATACATTAGAGAAAAAACAAAAGTAATTGATGTAAAAGAACATATAGCAAGCCTAAAATGGAGATGGACCGGACATACGATGCGGCAATCTGATGACCGATGGAATAAGAAGATACAAGAATGGAGACCCTGGCTGGGAAAAAGATCAAGAGGTAGACCTCAGACCAGGTGGAAAGACGACCTAAAGCATACAGCTGGACTGACATGGGCAAGAGAGACACAAAACCAAGAAGAATGGAAAATGAGAGGGGAGGTCTATATCCGACACTGAATGTAAAGAGGGCTAAGAAGAAGAAGAAGATTTATTTCAAAAAAGGAATATCTTCCAAAAATCTGACCTCTGCGAAGCAGGATGAACGCAGCTAGTAAATAACATTCACCAGATATTTGTTATTATACACGTTCATTAGATGACTAAGTGATATCATAATGCACAGAATACTTTTCTATCGATATAGAGACCACTGGTGATGTATTTTGCACTGTTGTAAATAATAGGTACTATTTTGCTCAATTTCATGCTTATTGGATATCGAGGATATGAGGATATCATCAAAAATCACTTTCCAATGATGCTTCGATTTGTTAATGTATTTAATTTCCTAAATGGACAGTGTTTAGAACTTCCTTAAAATTTCAGATAGAATTATGAAACTTATGGACTTTAATCATCATACTCCTTTCAACATTACTCTTAATCTTTAAAATACTCTTACATGAATCTAAAATGCACAATATCATTTACTTTCTAGTGTGTCTGATAATGACAAGACCATGTATTTAAAACATTATCATAAAGCTTTTTAAGTTACTTTATAATCTCTGTTGTGACAATCCATGGTTTCTTTTGTTTTAAGATGTCTACTTCATTCCATCTTTATTTCGTTTCATTCTTCATCTTGTATCTTCATTCTTTTGTACATAGTTCGCGTTTTTTATCTTCTGATTCTCCTAGCCTTTCCACTTATGTTATTTTTCATTAATACACATATATTAAAAAAAGATGGATTAGGTCTTTTCAGTTTTTATTTATTTCAAAATAATTTCAACTCTCTTAAAACATATGTCTATAATTAAAACTATTAGTGATTACAGTACAAATAACATTAAAAACAATACATGTAAAGCACATAAGTACCTTAGGTATACTAAATCCACAGTCTCAATTGGAAATAATCCAACTACCTTAGTTATGGGTAGTTCAAAAACGTCTATAAGCAATAAAAATTTATTAATAAAAAACATCAACAATCCACGATTTCATAATAAATATAATATCTGACTATATCTTTAAAATATCAAACCGATACAATTAGTCTCATGACTTACAATATTTACAGATCAATGCGTGTATAAAAGTGTATAAAAAAGCCACTTAAAGCCGTTAATAGACTAATAGTTCCAGTTCCTGTGCTTCACATCAGCCACGATCTTCCTCAAAATGTCTTTAGTGTTATCATAAGTTGCAAAACTAATACCGACAGCAATAGGCCCCTTGATCCAATTCATAGATAGACCTTTGAAGAAGCCACCCTTAATGCCTTCGAATCTGTACATGAAAACGTAAATATTTGGGGGGAAAACAAAAGCAAGCAGTTCTCACCTGTATACTTTCCTTAGAGTGCCTAGAATACTGAGGTAAGTTTTGTTTGTGTCTGTCTGCATCCTTCTACGGACTATGTCCAGCGGATAACTGCTCGACTGGCCTAGCATCCCAGCCACAGCACCAAATCCCAGGGACGCCAAGGGATTAGGGATGGGACTGCTATTTACATTTTCTAAAAAGCGAGACTAATGCTATTACTTAGTCAAACAATCTCCAATTTTAGTAATTTACCTCTGTATAGCCTCTTGAGCGTTTCGTATGTAAAAAACGACACCCCAGCATAGGGAATAACACCAAGAATAGTGGGAATATACCCTCGATAAAACGTTAGCAAGCCTTCATCTCTATATATTTTTAAGAAAACCTGAAATCAAAATAATCACTGCTCGTCTGCATGGCGTCTAATTTAAAAATGGGACTTATACCATATAACCATGTCTACTATAATTTAGTGTACTCAGGCAAATAAGGCAATAAAAATCCTACCTGTCGTAATGTGGCATATTCACCTTTATGAGTGACAGCCATGCGAGCTCTTGCTAAGTCCAAAGGGTACGTAAGCGATTGTGACGTCATTCCTGCTAATGATCCTGCCATAAATTGTTTACCCGGAGATTTTCTGAAAAAAATTTACAACTAGTTACTATACTAAATAGTGTTATAATACTTGTAAATAATTAATATTTCCACTTCCACCTCCCACAGAACTATATGTATATTTTTTGAACACCTCTGTTAATTTGTAACTAGTTTTACTATAAATATTAGAAACTCAATTGTGAAGATCACTTACTATACATATTATATTATTATAATCATCATCATTGAGCCATACAATTCTGCGAATTATGGCTACGCCTTTCTAAGGCGTTTTCAAACCATTTACTGGGGAGGATCAGTCCCCTTGTTCTTGCATTCTTTCACAGTTTATTGTTAGTTCTGGCGGTCTCTATTACCTTCTTCCATTCCTTTCTATCTCTGCATTTCGACCTTCAATCTTCTATTCCCATTATCTTTATGTCCCCTTCCAGAGCATCTCTCCGTCTCTTTCTTGGTCTTCCTCGTTTCCTGGGTCCAAAGGGTGTCCACTGCGTCACCTTCCGTATAATTTCCTCTGGATTTCTTCTCCAGATATACCCCGTCCATCTTAAGGGTTGTTTTTATGTGTCTGACTATGTTTTCTCCTCCTAGTTCTTCTTCTATATCTTTATTCTTTTTCAACCTTCTTTCTCCATCCCTTATTATGCTAGGTCCTAATATTGTCCTCATAATTTTTCATTCCATGATTTTTAGGTCTTCTTCTTCTTTTTTAGTTACTGTTGTTGTTTCCATCGCGTAAGTTATGGTGGGTCGAATCAGGGTCTTATAAATTTTTATTTTGGTTGTTTTACTTAATGTTTTGTTTTTTCGCAGTGTTTTGTTTCTGCCATATGCCTGGTTTCCTTTCAGCAGTCTTTCTTTCACTTTGTTCCCCCCGTTTTGTCTTATCGTAACTCTCAGATAGTTAAAACAGTTAACTCTCTCAAACATGTGCTCTTGTGTTTTTAAACAGTCTTGTGCGTGCTCATGTTCTTTTCCTATCTTCATGTATTTTGTTTTTCTTTCGTTTATTTCCATGCCAAATTTCCGTGCTTCTTTGTCTAGTTGATCTACGGCTCCTGCAATGTCTTCTTTCCTATTTCCTATGATTGCTATGTCATCCGCATACGCTATTATTTGTATTTGATTGGTCATGATGTTTTTTCTATGCAGATTAGTTCTTCTTACAATGCTTTCCAGAGTTAGATTACATATAGTTGGGGATAGGGAGTCCCCCTGTTTACTCCTCTGTTTGTTTCAAAAGATTCTGTTACTGTTCCTTGGAATCGTACTTGTCATTTCTAACAGTACTAGTAGTTTCCCAGGTATTCCTAGATGTTCTAGTTCTCTTATTAGTTCTTTCCTGCTCACTGAATCGACAGCCATTTTGAAGTCTATAAAAATAATATGTGTTACTTTATTACGTTCCCATTGTTTTTGGGTTATTTGTTCTAGGGTATGTATGGCGTTTATGGTGAATCAGCCCGGTCTAAATCCATTCTTATAATCCCTAAGTATATTTTCGGCGTGCGTCTTTAGTCTTTTGTTCACTAGGTTTGCTAGAATTTTATAGATGGTGTTTAAGAGCGCTATTGGTCTGTAATTTTTACAATTATCTGTTCCCCCTTTTTTATATATTGGGATTATTATGCTGTTGTTCCAGTCCTTTGGCATCTTGTTTTGTCTCCATATTTATTTTATTAGGTGGCATTTGTATTTGTTGTCTCCCATATTTTAGTAGTTCTGCTTCGATCCTGTCTTTCTCTGGTGCTTTACCATTTTTTAGTTTTCTTAATTCTTCCTGGATTTTTTCTGTCTGTTTTCCTTTTCCATATCCCCTCCTTGGATATATAGCATTTCTTGATAGTTTTGTTTCAATATGTCACTCATCCTTTGAGGGTCGTTCTCTATTTTGCCGGTTTTGTCTTTTATTCCTCTGGTTTTTGTTGACTTTCTGTTATCTTGGAGCCTTAGTTTCTTGTAGAATTTTTTTAAGTTGGAGCTTCTGCCTTGTTCTATTTCGTCTGATTTCTTATGTATCCAGTCGTTCTTCTTTTTGTATAGTGCGTTTGCTGCGTTTCTTTTAGCTTCGTATTCAGTTCTGCTTTGGTCATCTTTCCTTTCAATTGATTTAATTCTTGTTAAATTTTTTTGTTTTCTGGCTTCCCCGCTTTCTTGATCAAACCAATCCTTGCTTGGTCGGGAATTTGTGGGGATTTTCAGTGTTTCCTCTGCTGCTTTCGTTATGTTGTCCTTCATTTCTTTCCATATTTCCTCTATGTTTGTTGTGTCTTTTGGTGCCTTTCTTGTGATGGTTTCTTCTAGTTTTTTTTTGGTTTCGTCGTTTTGTAGTTGTTCTACATCCCATTTTTTACGGTTTTTACTTGTACTGTATTTTCTCTGTAGATCTATCTTTCTTACCTTTGCTACTACTAGATAATGATCCGTTTCAGTTTGTGCACCTCTATATGATCGTGTGTATCTTCCTGCCTATGTCTTTTGTGGTCATTATATGGTCAATTTGGTTTTCAATGTCTCCTGCTGGATGTCTCCAAGTAACTTTGTGCTTTCGTGGATGCTGGAATTTTGTTGTTTGTAGGGTCATATTTAATGATCCTGCTAGTTGAGTTATTCTGTGCCCATTATTGTTTGTTTCATTGTGTATAATTCCTTTTCCATTCCCTGTTACTTCACTTAGATATAGCTCCTTCCCTATTTGCGCATTCGCGTCTCCCAGTATTATCACTTCGTCTTCACATATTTTACTTAGTTTTTCGTAATAGTTATCTTTTACCGTATTTTCCGCAACTTCTATGGGTGCGTATATATTTACTACCGAAACAAAGTTGGCGTTAAACTTCAATCGGAGTACTGCTATTCTTCCATCTACCGGTTTAAATTCTATTATATTATTTACTAACTTTTTCTTATGTAGAAGCCGACACCATTGCTCCCTCTTTTTTCTTCTCCGCTATTCATGAATGTGTATGTATTTATCTTTCGTTATTTCGCCTGCTCCTTCCCATCTCGTTTCCTGTATGGCCGTTATGTCTATGCTGTATTTATCTAATTCTCTCGCTATTCCTCCATTTTACCTACCCTTAACATTGTGTTGATATTCCAAGTTGCAATTTGTATTTTGTTGTTTATTTTTGTTTTTTATTTGTTTTTTGTTTTTATGTTTTATGTTTGTGTTTGTAGCC
This sequence comes from Sinelater perroti, assembly GCA_036346155.1. Taxonomy (NCBI): domain Eukaryota; kingdom Metazoa; phylum Arthropoda; class Insecta; order Coleoptera; family Elateridae; genus Sinelater; species Sinelater perroti. The sequence continues at coordinate 18,591,979 of JARFIY010000046.1, forward strand.
TTATTTATTTTATTCTTTCCCCATTCGTTGTCCTTGTTCGTTTCTCCGGTCGTTATCGGTAATCGTCCCTTGCCTTCGTTTACTCGTTTTTTGAAAGTCTACTCGTTTTTGTTATCTTGAGTAGTCTTTCCCGTAGATGTTCGTCATCGTTGTTCTCTGGGGATTTCTGGCTCAAAGTTCTTCATTTTTTTTTGGTTATCTGAGGTTCTGCTCGAGTCAGCTCTTGTTGAGTCTCTTTCTTTATCTTCTTGGTTGGTGTTCTCTTGTGTTCTTTCCCTATCGTTATTAAGGTTTTTTAAGCTGTTTAGAGCAAACGCCTCCTCATCAATTATCAGTTTGTTAAATCTTAGGATAGCGTGGTGACCCATTTTTCTGTATTGTTTCATAGTCTGTATTAGTTCCTTTCGTTGTTCTCTAATTTCCTTTGAAAAATCTTCCTCGAAATAAATTTTAGTGCCCTTTAGTTTTTTTGCTGAGTTTAGAATTTCAATCTTTTTGTTCCAATTGTCTCTTAAGATTACCCTTACTTTTTCTTTTATTACTATGTCCTTTTCTTCTTCTTGCTACTCCACTCCTTGTATAATTATATTGTTCTTTCTGATTTCCCTCTCAAGATTTTCGATTCTTCTTTCTTGCATAATTAATCCTTGTTTCAGTGATTTATTCTCATATAATTGCGCGTTGTCATTTTTCAGTTTTTTAATATCCTCCTGGTATTTATCAATCTTCTTCTCCAATCTATTATTTCTGTCTTCTAGTTTATCTAATTTTCCGTTTATATCCTGTAGTAATTTCATCATAGTTTGAGGGTCTGCTGTATCTTCTCCCATTTTCTTGAGTTGGCTTCAGATTCTGGCTGTGGAGTTGGCGTGAAAAATAATTTGGATGTACCTGTATTTCAAAACCTAACGTGTGTATTGACAGCACGATAAGGGGCCGATCCGGATCGACTCCGCGGAGATCGTCGCCCGCTTCTTGTCGTCAACTAATCTACTACAAGCTGAGAAACTGTCTTCCCCCTACTTTACAGGGATATTTCTTCTATTTTTATATCGTACTTCACCTTTTAAATGGTACCGGTTAGAGATCTAAATCAACGTTTAGGAATTTAATCTGTTCCAGGAGTAATCTGAGGATAACTGCGAGGCAGATAGTGCTGTGTGTTTTGGTTATGTTTATTAGTCCCGCTATTAAATTATATGAAAGCAAACTTTGGTTTTGTCTTTTATGAAATCGAAATTGATATGCAAATTTATATCTATTTATATTTGTGTTATCGTGCAGACTTTCTGCTCGGCGTTAATACATTGTAAATTAAATTGTAGAAAAAATTTGTTATGTGAAACTTTTTGTGGAGTGGGATGAGTATGAAAATAGTGTGTCAATTATAATCCTTCGCAAAATCAGAAGCTAAAAATCAGTAGAATATTTATTAGACCATCAATAGATTCGTTAAGATCAAAATGATCAATAAGTACCTAAAGTAAACTTAGCCACACACCATAAAAATGAAGAAGTTGGTTGATCTGGCGATAGTTTGCATTCAACAGAAATAATCAGTGATTATTTTAAGAGTTTAAACATTTCAGAAATATTAAAATCCTGTGTGTTAGACAGTAATCTAGAGTTGAAAACTTACTAGTGAAGTCACTTTCTCGCTCTACAGCTAAAAAGCTTTCTTCAGTGTTGCATAAACAACGAACACGGGCAAAAAAATACAATTCAAGAATCCTTCAATCGCCTAAATGACCATATTTGTGCCTTAATCTCATAAGAGCGCCATCAGATGTTATACCGCTTTTGTTATTGAAGTGATATCCTACGACGGTAACACAGTGCTCCATTTCCACGAAAAAGAAAATCTCTGCTACCGTATTATAGTTTGTTGCTATGTTAATGAACCCTAGAACGTTCAGCATGATTTAGCATAAAACAAAGACTAACAAGAACTTATGGTTGCGCATGCAAGAGCACCGTGACCAAACTTCGCAAAGTGTGTTAACACATGTTAAATTAAGCGAAAAGATCATCAAAGACAACTTTTGCATTCGACAAAATAAATTTCGTTACAACCAGTAACCTAAGAGTTAAACTAATACAGTAATGGAAAGCCATTTAGGAATGAAAAAAAATGGGGGAGAACCAGTAATATGGTCAATGGCAGCTTTCCAAATTGAAGTGATAAAATCCATGGCAAGTGTGCCGTTATAACCACGAAGTGTCTCGTACTTCTTAGAAAGAAAAAAAAACGGGCAAAAAATCGATCCTTAGTAAAACGGGGGATCCTAAAAATCTACCAGATGCGGCAGAATGCCAGACTAGAATCACCGCAGTAGGGTGCATAAGATCACTTTTGTCTAAAAGTAGATCAATAACATCACAAAAAGAAATATGAAATATATAATACAGAGGATGCCCCATACTTTTCCAGACATTTTCATACCCAGTATTGATATTTTTTTAAATTAAAATAATAATTGATCGTATGGTCTATTCATAATTTGACACTTTCTGTCAAATGCATTTCTTATTGGCAATTTATTTTGAAAATCTTAAAAATAGAAAGACAAATTTGAGAACTTTTATTGTGTGCATATATCACACATATTTGCGTTATTAAAGAGGAACACGCTATCACTTACGGTAAAAGTTTGGTTTCATTTTAAATTTCAAATTTTAAAGGCAACCACTACGATCTCCAAATTCAGACTCGTACAAGAAGATTTAGTACAGTGGATTAAGAATCCATATCCTAAGCTGTTTAGACTTACTTCACATGATCCGTACATTATCACCTCATTGGACTTGGAAAGATAGAGTTGTAACACGTTTTGATTCAAGCACAATTATCGCCAAAGATGGAATTACTATAACAAATAGAGAAAAAATCTTAACAAACTTATAAAGATTCTACAAACATTTTAATCAGCAAACAAGATCCTTCACCAATAGACAAAAAAGTCTTACTAAACATATGTAAGACATATCAGAGACAAATTATTAAGATATCTAAAACAGGCCGAAACAAATGAATGGAAAAGCTCCTAGCCTAGATGAAATCTCTGTTGATCTCATAAAATGCAAATTAATAACATATTAAAAAATTCATTTAACAAACGTTTACATATTGAAAATATACTGAAAAATTGGAAGAAATCAGTGACTATAACGATACGTAAAAAGGAAACATTTGAACTACGAAAATTATAGATCTACATCCCTACCGTCGCAAGTAAACAAACTGCCGACAAAAGTTATACTGAATGGAATATCTAAACAGCCGGATAAATTGCAGCCCATAGAACAGGCAAAACTCTGTAAATAATTTAGCACAATAGATCACATCCACACAATAAAACATCTAACACAAAAAACAAATCAATACAATTTGTTGTTATGTTTGGCCTTTATTGGCCCCGAGAAAAGACGTTCTACTGTATGAACTGATTAAACTAAACATAACAAAATAAATCGTCGGATTTAATAAAAATATAAACAAAGCGAAAATTATGACTAATAACAATATACTACACACTTTTATATCTACATATAGGAAGAAAGAATATTAAAAAACATGAATAAAGAATATATTAAGTATGACATGCAGGTACCTACATATGTATGTATATTAGCTTAGAGAAAGAAAAGCAAGCGAATGAGTTGGACAGTTGAATGCTATTACAATGAAGAGGAAGCAAATTAGCACACAGCAATTTTAATATTTAAAAATGAAACAGAAACCACGTGTTATCCAGCTAGTCATAGAAATTCTATAATAGGTAGACCAGGGGTAAAATCAAAAATGAAAATATTGGACAATAAACAAAATTAGAAGATACTAAAATTAAATTAATAAATTGAAATGGAAGTGGACTAGATATTTCACAACAGTCCAAGATAGAATGTGGAAAAAAATTACTGAATAGAAATAAACGAGGTGCATTTAAGTTATAATACCTCCGATTTTTTCTCACAAACTAATCACACGAAAACTGTGAAACTTGTGTCACTTCTCGACGTAATATCCCTGCAGCCGTACACATTTTTTACAACGTCGACGCTTCTTTATGAGTCTTCTTTGACCACTGGAAAAATCGCCGATACAATAGCGGCACGACTAGTGAATTTGCGATCACGGATAGTGTCTTTAATTGTTGGAAACAACCAAAGTCGTTAGGAACCAGGTCAAGTGAGTAGGGAGCACAAGAAATCACTTCAAAGTTGTCGGCACACACCTGGCGGACACTTTTCGTATTTTTAGGTCTTCATGCAGGATTGTGTGCACAGATCCCACGGAGGCGATATATTCCACACTCATTCGGCGATCTTCCAAAACAAGTTTCTCCACTCGCTTGATTATGTCGTCAGACCGCCTGGTGAGAAGCCGAGATTGTCTTGATTTGTTGTCACACGACGTTCTGCCTTCTTTGAAATGTCGCACCCACAAACGCACATTAGGCACATCCATAACACCATCACCACATGTCTCACTCAACTGGCGATGAATTTCAATCGGTGTCACACCACGCAAATGGAGAAAACGAATGATTACACGCTGTTCTTGTAATGAAAACGTCGCCATTTTAAGTATCAAAAACAGTCCTCATTCTCGTCATGTTGCTAAAGTCCTGTGTGTCGTGCAGTGTTGTCATCTCTGACACAAACCGAAACAAACCGCGTGTTTCTATCTGTTCCCAGTCCTGAGAAAAAAAAATTCAGATGTGTTATAACTTAAATGCGCCTCGTAGATCATTCAAAACTAGATGAGAGAGGAGTCATATAGATAAGAATGAAAGCGGAAAGAAGAAGCTTACGTCCAAAAATAAAATGTGAATAAAACTGATTGGTTAAATACGAGATAAAATGACTATTACTTTTCGACAACGCTAACGTTCGTCACGTAGACAAGAACAAAGGAATTATAAAGTCATTCAGAGTTGTCTACCAGAAAGCGTAACAGTGTAACCACTCATCTATGGCTACATATCGATTTTCAGCCTCTGATCACCAATTTTGTGGAAGGATGGGGACGGGACTCTAAGAGTTAACTGATTCTTTGCAAATTTAGGAAAAGAAAATATTGTCTGAAAATCATGCCTCTACTACTATTGAATAATAGCATTGATACTTTCCCATATGTCAAGTTCACAGAGTATTTTCCCAAGTTTTTAACACTACGTGAAAATGGTAAGCTTCTGTGTGCTCATTTTTCATCAACGCCAACAAGATGTGCAAAAATAAAAACTTATTTTTCCTAATTAGTAATCTGATTGGTAGCGGCCATGACGTTATTTGGACACCAAGTTCTTCGGATATAATTTTTATTAATTCAGGTAAAAAACATGGGGCCGGCGAAGAGATTGCTCGGTAAGCAATCCCAGAACGAACTTAAAAAAACCTTTCGATTTCGATTTAGAATATCTGGAAAATTATTCGACATAGAATTTTTTCTTCATTTTCGAATTCAGCGTAAAATTTCCTATAAGAATCACATTTAAAATCGTAATGTCGAAAATTTTCCCGAAATTCGAAGTCGAATATCTCGAAAACTATTCGAGATAGAAACTTTTTGATTTCGATTTTGAAATCAGCGTAAAATTTCCTATAAGAATCCATTTTAAAATTTTAAAAAATCCATAATTTTGTGACAGCGACAGACAGACCGACAGACATATAGAATTCAGTAACGAACTTTTTAAGTCGTTGAAAATTGAAATACAAAAGCGAAGTGGATACACAACAGGGAGGTACTTTTAGCTCGCACAAAAAATGCTATTGCCCACGAAAGAGGATTAAATGGTGTAATTTCCAAAATACGTTGTAATTTATTGCAAATGTACCATTTAAACAAAAAACATCTTCGGAAACTATTTAAATTAGAACATATATAAACGGTTTTGCTTAAAATAACCTACGTTTTAACCTCCCAAAACGTTAATACCTTATCATGGGGCACCCGGTACACAATTAAAATAAAATCAATATACCGATTGACTAATAATTCAACGTTCAATCTAAGTGCCTAGGTCCCCATTGTACTATTTTTAGATTCCTTAGACCCAACTTTCGCAAGAATTGCTCTTGCAATTGCTTAAAAACAAAATTTAGAATTTTGCATTGAAATCCGAGATCATTTTCTGGATAAAATTCGTCAATTTTTTAAGTTCTTCAGAAAACACGAACGAAAACCGGGCAACAAAGCAAATTTTTGATTGTCTACTGGTAATATTATTTTTGGTGAGCATCTCTTTAATCTTATGTTAAAATTGTCATATGTTCTAGAATGAAATGGAAATTGGTTTCATTATTTATGTCGGCTCTTTTGTTTTATGGCTTACTCTATTTATGAATTAATTATTGGTCTACTAGGAACGACAAAAACCACTTGCATCTGCGTTTAAGCCCTCATTGCAAGAAAAATCCATAATCTAAACTCTGTGAATCCTACATTTTTAAAATCTTATAAATGAATAAACTTATCTTGCTACCACTTATGTTGCTGTCCAAAATACTCCACATGTTACAACCATGATAAAGCACATTTGGAGTATTTCAGATGTTGAAACGACCTACTTCTGACATTTTTGATGATGTTTTAAATATAACTAAGTGTATTAAGATAAGTTTTTAACATTACAGTCGAAATGCGACAAGCCATTTTTACATTCAATGTCGCCACAAATTATATTTCATAATAATAATTTAATAGATATATTTATATTTTTAATTACCTTTCAATAATTAAAAAAAGGAAATCAACAATAATAAATATAAAGTAAATGGTTGTGCGACTCAAGTAATCTTCTTAATGAAAGATAAAATATATTTGCTTATAAAATTTAAAAAATGCAATTAATGGACAGGCTAAACATAATTTTACTCTGTTGTATATAATACTTCAGCCATTTATTATTCTAATGTCCATAATATGGTTAATAGGTGACCAGCGTAAGCTAATCCTGCATCGGTTTACAAAAGAATCAAAATCTTCCAATAGACGCCTCGGCCAATTCCATGGTCGTATAATCAAATAATAAATAAATTCAATGCTGAAGGAAACAAGTATTTGAATAGTAGACATATTGATATTTCTCTAGAAAATTTTGATTCTTGTAATCCATGAAACAATAGGATGGTTCTTAAAGGGTCTAAACTTAAAACCATTTCCAATTTAATCACGTAGTATAGTTCTGCAGGGTACCGTCGTGGTTTGTATAAAAAAGTAAATTTATAAAAATTATATTATATAAAAAAATACTTTAATTGTTTAATTAATTTATTTATATCGATAAATTTTACGTTTGTAATTTTCATAATTTTCCAAAACAATTTCCACTACATTCTATTCACTTCTGCATCCTTTCGGAACCAGTTTTCGAAACAAAACTCTTCCATCCCACGTCGCAAGAATTTTCTTGCAGCCGAGAAACCTTGTTTTAAGCTTTAGTGAATACGTTATAAAAATAACGCCAGGTTTTGTCTCCTATAACAATATAGTTATTCAATTTTCAAATTTTTTGAGTACTCCACGGCAGCATAAAACGCACCGTGCCATCTCCCCATGTACTAAGACATGAGATACCCAAAGGGAACAAACGTTATTGATTGTGCAGAACAGTACAAATTTCCGCTGCCATCTAGAGATAGGTCACAAGCTTGTCAAACTGATGTCCTGACCTTGAAGCATCTCTCACACCGAAATTTCTTCCCTGGAAGTCTCGATACCATATCAATAAGGTCACATGATGAGCACACACAAACAGTCGCTATCCCAAAAGCTACATCCTCAAACATTTATAATCACGCAATCCGCATGCAAAATTGCCCGGTATACCGTTTTTGAACGAGATAAGATTGTGAGGTATTTTTACTGGCACAGTTCAGGAGTAACTAACAATTAAATGTCGTTCTTCCAGGTATAATGGAAGTTTGAAAAAGTCTTGATGCTTGAACTTGTTATAATATGTAACCATCACTTCTGCTAGAAAGCAAAACCTTTCTAGTACTATCTCCATATTACCTACTTTTTAATACATTTGTTTGTTCGTATATGGTGATTTATTAAGCGTTAAAGTTTCACATCATACACTACTAAAAAATAAAAAAAAGTACACCATAAAATACGTGAACAAAAAAAAATATTTGTATGAGATACCTTTATAGGACAGTACATAAGATTATCAAGAATGCAATGAATGGACGAATGAAGAATCAATTACCATCCATTGAATATCTCAGGCGTATTAACAACTGCTGAGTAGTCTGTACCATATTCAAAAGAATATGTTAAACGTTGGTATGCAAGGATAATTGCACTGTGCAATAAATTTAGTTGGAACGTGGTCGTATAGCAAGAGGATTTAAGACAAGATGGATGATTTTCCAGAAAATAATGGCATACCGGATTCCTTATAATAATTAGGTACAAATGCAGACTAAAACTATCACACACTACTAAGGGTGATGACGAATCCCATAATAAAGGGAGTACAAATAAGTCTCCGCAGTTTTTTATCAAAAATTGAGCATTTATTGTGAAAGAACGGAACCTTATGTTTTATTTAAAGTATTGTCCATCGCTAGCCACTACTTTTTCCACTTTTCTGGCAGCATACAGATACCGCGTCGGAAGAACGCTTCGTCTTTTGAGGCTATCCACGAATCGATCCAATTTTTGGTATCTTAATATAATATGAAGTGCTGGTCAGACAAGTGATAATCGGAAGAGACAATATCTGATAAATACAGCGGGTGGGGTAGGACTTTCCAAATGAGTATTTCCAAGTAGGTTTTGACCGGCGCCGCAACATGTAGACGAGCATTATTATGCAGGAGAATAATTTTGTCGTGTCTGGAGTAGTAGTGGGCGCATTTTTTCTTGAGTGCTCGGCTCAATATAATCAATTGTGATCGGTAGAGCGCCCCAATAAGGGTTTCGTTCGGTTTGAGCACTCATAATACACGACACCAAGCTGATCCCACCAAATACACAACATGAGTTTTTTTCATGAATATTCGGCTTGGCTGTCGATGTTGAAGCATGGCCACGTGGCCCCCATGATTGTCTCTTCTTTGAGTTATCGTAGTGGATCCATTTTTCATCACCAGTGACTATACGATGCAAAAAACCCTTTCGTTTATGCTTGGCAAGCAGCATTTCACATGTGCAAAATCGGCGTTCAACGTTTCTCGGCTTCAGTTCATATGGAACCCAATTTCCTTGCTTTAGAATTAATCCCAATGATTTTAAACGATGTGAAATTGCTTGTTGAGTCACTCCTAATGTAAGTTTGGTAGGAATCTTCCTGCAATAATGCTTCCAATGCCGCGTCTTCGTACACTATCGGCTTTCCGCTACGTTCTTTGTCTTCGACGCCAAACTCACCGTTCTTAAACTTATGAAACCACCCACGACAACTTCTCTCACTTAAATCAGTCTCACAATATGCTCCTACAAGCAATCGATGCGCATCGGCTGCAGATTTCTTTAAATTAAAGTAGTAAATCAAAAGTTCCCGCAAATTATGTGATGTTAATACAAAATCACTAATATTTTAAGGTTGTGGTGTTGCCAGATGTCCAACCTTACGATATGGCGTTTTACACCTGACAATTTCAACCATAACTTACTGGTGGGTCCATCTTTTGTCAAACGGCAGAGACTTATTTGTACTCCCTTTAGTTATAATATAAAACTCATCTCCCTGTTTCTCTGAAAGAGCCTATCAAAAAAGTGGTTACCACTTTCTTGATACGACCTTCGCAGACTTATATTAGCTGATTTATTAGAATACGCCCAAATTACTCAAATCATACTAATACACGTGTTATGGTATCATATACTACGCGGCAAGATTCTTAAGAAAAACTCAATGATCTCTTTTTTGAGTTAGAGTTAAACTGTGTAGTATGATCTCTGTCATACCTAATGCACTCGCAACATTTTTGTCAATACAAAACCTATTGAGTATTCTTAACGATAGTTATTTTTCAAAGATTCATAACCGCGACAAAATCTACCACAGTAACATATATTTATACCGCAATATTTTGTGCTGTCGCTTGTTTTGAAGTTGTAATTATATTTGCACAAAATATTGGCCTACTAGTATGGTTCAAAACGAGGAAAAACATCCCGCCTTCCTATATAAATCGTTCATTTTAGATAAACCTATTGAATACACAAGCTTAAGATAAGCTATTTTGTAACAGCATAACATTTTCAAGTTTTAGTATTTATTTATTATATCTAAATGGTTAAATCTCTGTGGCTTATACATTTTCATGTTTAGCCAGTAAATTCAAGTTAATCTGTTTGGACACTTCACACTACAAGTGTGATATCTTCCTATATCATTATGTAATAATTTGGGACATATCATACTTACTTACTGTAACCCACATTTAAGACTTTATAAATCCATGCTGGTTTTGGTCTGATTTATATACAGGATGATTTATACCGAAAAGTAAAAATAAAATGGTCTGTTGTGATTGTAAGAAATAATATAAAATAATTTTTTGAATGGACCTTTGTTAAATATTCGGATTTCAAATTGACAAATAATTTCATCCGAATATAGTGGCAATTCGAAATTTAATTTTGACACATTCGTTACACAATGAAAAAATTACGTAATTAATAAATTCATGATTTCGAAAAGAAACCGAACCATGTCGAATAGTTTTCAAATATGACTGAATTTCGAAAATTTCGACAATTTTTTGAAGTAATTTTAAAGAAAATTTCGCTAATTTCTTAATGAATTCGAAAATTCCTATGTCGAATAGTTTTGATATTTGACTGGCCCCAAGAAAAATCACATACGATTTTAGATATGGCTATACGAAATGGCACTGTGAATTGAAATGACAAAACTCCATGTCGAATAATGTTTATTGCGATTTCGAATTTACCCGAAATCGAATCGAAATCCATGTATTTTTTTAGTTCGTTCTGATTGCTTACAGAAGCAATTCGTCCCATGTTTGGTCTGATTATATACAGATGATTTATACCGAAGAAGCCAAAAATTCGTGTTAGGACAGTTGTCAACCAAAATTAAAATAATTTTTTCCGATGGCCTATGTAGAATAAGGTTCAATTTTTGACAGAGCAATTTCACTTTAAAATAAATAGGCCACATGAAAATTTATTTAATCACTGTCAAAAACGAAGAAAAAAACACTACTTTAACTTACAACTCATGTTCGAAAAGGCCACCGTCAGCCGCGATGCAAGTCTGACAACGTAAAACTACTGAATTAACTGCAGCAAAATCTTGCTAATTTTTAATTTTAAGTACAGCATTCGTAATTGTTCTTTGTTTTGAATTTCCTTTGCATAAACTATTTGTTTTACGTGGCCCCAGAAGTAAAAATCCAGTGGATTTAGATATGGCGACCCAGTAGGCCACTGAACTGAACTGCGCCTACTCATCCACCTTCCATTAAAATGGTTGTCTAGCCATTCTACAACAACCCTTGCAGCATGCGGTGGCTCACCATCGTATTTTATTTAGCTTTTAACGCGTTTTTATCGAACAATGTACTGTTAGAAAAAGGGAAATCTCAAGTTTCACGCGGCTGCCGATGGGTAGCACCAACGCGCTTCGTTCACCTGCCACTTCAGTGTTTGTGAATATGACAACTGAACAAAAGAAATCATTTTATGTTTATGTGGCCTATTAGTTTTTTGTGAAACTTGAAACTACATCTTTAAAAGTTTAAACTTCCATATCTCCAAAACAAAGACCGATAGAAAAAAAATTATTTCGCATTTTTTGTTTACATTTCAATTCAAACACGAATTTTCATTTTTCGCCTCTTGGCATAAATCACCCTGTATAGTATATCTTCTTGACTTCAAAATATATTTTGATCAAATGCATTGTATTCTGGGTTACGAGCTTGACAAACCCTCACTTTTATTGCATTTAGCATTGTATAAGATTTAATACGTAAACCTAATATTTTTATAAAATCTGTTAAAAAATTAAGCGTTCCACTATACACAAATGCTTCAAGACTTATATAAAAGCTAATAATAGTTTGATAAATTAATTATTTTTATTTAGCCATTTTATTTCGGCCTTTTAATCAGTTTGTAATAGTATTTATGAGAATACTAGGTATAACTTCCATCAGACTTGACGTACCGAAGTTTCAAAACTTCAGTGATAGAATTATTCATCGATAGCGTAAATTAACTATTTACATCAATGTATGATTGTAAATGCATAAAAATTGAGTTAATAAACTAAAACTCGACTACGTCTTTAAATGCCCTTTAAAAAGTTGTAAACAAGACTTCGGTATTTGTATAGGCGCAGTTACACGTCATTACTAGTTTGTCTTATTTGTTTGAGATACAACGTGTCACTGTGATCTTGTTTACAACTTTCTAAAGGGCATTTAAAATCGTAATCGGGTTTTTAGTTTTGTAACTTTATTTTTGTTTAAATCATTGTGGAGTCTACGACTATATAAATTATATATTTTTGGAATATGCACATCAGAACCTTTCATTTGATACTGAACACGGTACATAATTATCTAAATTAATTTTTTTGCTGTGCGCACTTTTATGTTTCCTATCCACCATATTGGGTTTAACATGTCATATAGCCTATCATACGCGGAATATCAAGACAAATCCAACGACACCCCATTTATCAAAATGTGATATGTATATTTATGAGCTATGAGGGAACAGAGAACATTCATAATACTAACTACTGTTTAAATAATAACCTTCCTACGTTTCCAATCCAAAGTGCTCCGCATGATGGTTGACGCACCGTGGTATGTGATAAACGCAACAATTACGCACGATCTGCAGATCCTAACTCGACTCAGTGTGCACCCAAACGATTTGGTAACAAATCTTATGAATCAGCCATTAAACCACAGAAGGCTTAGAAGGTTTACGCCCAATGATTTACCAAATAGATTTTAATTGCATTTAAGTAAGTTAGTTTTAGTTTAGATGTAAGTTTAGCTTCTAAGCTATTTTCCCATCAGTCACACTAGGTCTAAAAACCTTTTATATATGGAAGAGTGCTACTGAGCACTCTTTTGCATGTCATAGCTGTAATTGTCAATTAATTTGCTAAATGTATTCTTACAGTTTGCAAATAAAATGGGACTTTATAAAAGAAAAAAAAACCTTCCTTTGATTCTGCCATAATCAATAAAAAAAAGATGTTAATCAAAAGGAGCAACGCCTAAATTATACAATGGATAAAGTAACAGTCTTTCCTGAATAATTACTAACCTAAGTTACACTTCTTGAAACTAGAAATGAATGACAGCTCTCAAATACTAATTTTTTACTTTCCTTGTTATAGGATAAGTCAAATTTCCGCCGATTACATTACTTTCCTTATCCTATAATAAGGCCCAGTTTTTCACATTTCTGGACGAATTATAGCCTCAGGACACCAAAAAAGTTTGTGTGTGTGTATGTATGTGCGCGCGCGCGCGCGCGTGTCAATTACAATAAATAAAAGCTAATATTCCGTAGAGTTCTAACTGAGATACGGAAAAATAGATTGTACCATCGAAAAGTTCGGAAAAAACATGTTATTAAAAAAAATAGGTACTTATAAACAAAGTATTCTAGTTTCATCACACCAAGTTTCAAGTGAAAATATGAATGATAGAACGGTCGTTATCGATAAAAACGTATAAGTATCCTATCTTCGCTACTATTGGACATATCGCAAAAAAAATTTTTCAAGTTCATGAAAAAATAAGCACAACAAAAAGCACTCAGTTGCAAATCTTAATATCTTAAATTAAAGAAAAAATGGCCCTAGTTACAGGTTTTTCGTTAATAAAAAATTTATTTGTTAATAAAAAAAATCTGAAATTTTAGACAGTCAAACACATTATTATTACCTAACGATTGCAGCTACGCAGGTTTCGATCCGTCGCCTGTGGCACATTATACAGCAAATTGAAATTTCAACTTAATAAATTTGCAATAGACCGCCATTTTGAAATTTTACGATCAAACCTAGCGAATATTATTTATCATATAAATGACTACAACATACTTCATTTTCATTGAATTTGAACAACTTTAACATGTATTTCAACTCATTTTGATTTTTCCACGATTTTTAACTGTTTTGATTGTTTAAACAATGAAAAATTTTTGTAAGTTTTTTAAATGACTAATCTTATGTAGAATCGTTGCCTGTACAATTTTTGCATTTAACATTTTACTCTACAAGCGATGGTTTTCGAGACAATCATAGAAAACCAAAAAAAACAGACGTTTTCAACGATACTTTGCAATAATAAACAATGACGCGTAACTAGCTCAGGGTAGACGCTTTTGGATGTTGTTTCCTATATTTTTCTCTTAATTTTAAAACTAATTTCGTCGTGTTGGAATCGACCACCATGCTTGACACCTTTGGCGCTCCGATTGACACCAAATTTGGTATACAAATACTTCAGACCAAAGCAAAGCACGAGTTCGATTTTCAGACAAAAAAATTTAAGTTCTTTCGGTAGTTGCAAATTTGCAATTTCTGCGTTTCCCATTTTTTGCATTTGAATCTCTAATAGGAAATAATTCGAGTTGATATCTGCACCTCGGTAAGATCTTACATTAGTTATCAGATGTGCATAACCTTCTTTAATTAGTATGCGGTCGATTTGGTTTATGTAATATCCATCTGGGCTTATCCAGGTACATTTGTGTATTTCTCTTCTTTTGAAATGGGTACTATTTATCAACGAACTTAAAAAGTTCGTTACTGAATGCTATGTTTGTCTGTCTGTCTGTCGGCCTGTCGGTCCGTCACAATATTTGAGATTTTTTAAAATTTGAAAATGGATTCTTATAGGAAATTTTACGCTGATTTCGAATTCGAAATTAAAAAATTTCTATTTCGAATAATTTTCGAGATATTCAACTTCGAATTTCGGGAAAATTTTCGACATTACGATTTTAAATGTGATTCTTGTAGGAAATTTTACGCTGAATTCGAAAATGAAGTCGAAAAATTCTATGTCGAATAATTTTCGAGATATTCGATTTCGAATTTTTAAGTTCGTTCTGGGATTGCTTACAGAGCAATCTCTTCGCCGGCCCCATGTTTTTAATTATATTTTCTGTTGCAAATGTAATTAATTTAACCCCGAAAAATAATTTGCAAACATTAGTTAGATACTTCTAGAAATTTTGTAGAAATAAAATTTTCACTGAACACTGAAGAACCCTTGCAGATTTATTTAATTTATTATACTTATGGCAATGATACTGATTAAATATATCTATATTTCAGTAACCTGAAAACGCAACAATTTATTTTATAATTCGATTATATCACTACAATTTTTGCATTTCCACTGCAACCAAACGCGAACGACGGACGCATGATAACTTCAGTAGTTCAGTGATCGAAGTATAATGCACATAAATGCACTTTAATGTACATTACAACAGCTTAACAACCCCCCATATAGGAAGAAGTCCTATAAATTTATACAACAGAGTAAGTTTCAGTTAAATAAACAAATTTTTAACCTACCGTTTCCTATTTTTGATTAAATCTAATACCTTGAAAACTTGTTATTTAGGTTAAAACGTTGCTGTGCTGCACTTGACCTCAAGATAACTAATTATTTTGATAGGGATATATATACTTAGGTTACGTAAGGGTGAGCAATAACGACCTTTGAAATTAGACGTAAAAGTTAAAATAACTAGGATACAAATTTGTTTAAGATTTTAAATTTTTAAACCCATAAAATAAATGGAGGAAAGCCCGTAATAAAATTATTTAATTTGCACAGATAAATATATGTAGGTCTCATCAAATAAAAAGGCACGAGATGGGGGAGTGCATCTCTATGTGGGCTCCTGTGAAATTTTAACTATTTCAACAATTTAGAAGAACAATTGAAGGTATGATTTCATATTTTGATTCCACAGACACGTGTAGGTCCACCTTAACCTTTACTTACTTTCTAAATTAGAAATGGCGACTAATGTTGTAACTAGTGCAAGTGCTCTACTAAACTTAACCTTTTAGACTTTTTAAATGGATCACTGCCAAAATATTCGACATCAGTTCCGAGCACCTAACACGTGATTACTAAATGTAAAATTGGGAGCATAATCAAAAGAAAGATTCAAATACAAATGTACTCTGAGGAAATTTTTAGGAAAAAATTATCAAGTTAAGAATTATATTTACTGATGACTCGCCAGAAAACTTCTCAATTAGACAAGCAGTAGAGGCTAACGGTGTTCATTAGCCTTTCTCTAGATGTGATTAACCGATAGCCCTATCAAATGTATTTGATATTATTTCTGGTTGCAAAATTATTTTTTTGTTTTACTCAAGTTTTTTTTTTTTATTATTACAAAATAAAAACTATTGATTGAGGTTTAGTTAATTTCATAATTTATTTTGATCCATCCTATTACCAAGAAAAAAGCGGAAATCGTATCCTACTTACTTTTTGTATTTTTTATTTTCGAAAAAGCAACAAATTTCTTTAGCAAGTTTTCAATTTCTTTTTTTATAAATCATAATCCACTTGGAATCTATAGCCTCAGTCTTAATATTAAATAGCAATTATTACATTAACTAGACAAACATGTTTCATATATTTCTTTTTCATATTAGTTGTTCCAAAGTTACTAACAATGATTAAAAGCGATAAATTCTAATAATTCGTTTCTCTGTTACCTCATAATGTAAGTTCCAAAAACTTAAAAAAATAAATACTTTGCCATCAGAAGTACACATCTTACACTACTTTTCTTTAATGGTTTCCGCTACTGCCAAAATACTTATATCATAGCAGAATGTCGTCGTTGTTAGAAGTGAAAGTAATATTTTATGAAAACATAGGAAGACTAATGTCATGGTAAATCATCCACCCTTTCTCATCTTCTCTTCATGTGCAGATACCACATCTTTAATCACTAAACACTGTTGCTTTTACTGTGCACATTTTCTCACCCTTCATTAAAAAAGTCGTATTAATATCTATGCCACTGAACCATTCATTCATTGCATTATTTTCATAGACGTCATAAATTTAATTATGATTTTGAGCTGGTTTAGTGTTCTTAGCATGCAAATAGCACATCGCAAGTTGAATTTCAAATGCGGCGACTCTGGAAATTTTCTTAAACATTATACAGAGATTACCAAAGCATACGCACTACATGATTGGATGAAAATGCCGTCAGTGCAACTGCAATTTCGAAAAGGCAAATTTTTACAACTGAATTTACTTTCTGCAAATTCTTTGTGTAAACGATGTTAGCGTCGTAACAATTTGTGTATTGCATGTATTCGTGTGCTTTTCCTGCTTGTTGTTGCACGTGGAAATATAAATAGACCATAATTTTATTTGCAGTTTTCAAAAGAAAAAATGTCAATCGTAAATAGATTTGAAATAACGCAAATAATTCTTAAGTCACAATGCAACAAAGGAATCAACAGATTAGGGTGTTAAATATTTGAGAAGAGAGGAAATTGAGACAAAGAGAGAGAGAAAACAAAAAGAAAGAGGGTAAAGAAGAAGAAGAAGCAGAAGACAAAAAAAACGGAAATAGAAGAAATAAGGGAGAGATAAAGCAAATTAGGAAGACGAAAAATGGGAAGAAAACAAAACTAGGAAAAGAGAAGGAAAGTGATAAAATGAGGGAAGAAAGGAAAACAGCATAGAGAGAGAGAGAGAGAAAGAGAGTGACGAATAAAAAGAGAAGAGGTGAGATAAAATAGGAAGGAGGAAGAAGACGGTAAATGAGAGATGGAGGAAAGGAAAAGAAAAATCAATTTAAGCTAAACGGGATTGAGCCGTGTTAATTTTTACTGGCTGTTTAGATTATTTGAAAAGCAATTGTGGCTATCTCTTTTGTAGTAAATGATTCAATATGCTCAACAAAAAAAATTAACTAAACCAGATATCAATATATTTATCCACCTTCAACAAAGACAAAATAAATAACAATCTAGGACATACCCCATAAAATGTGTTGCTAGGCAATTACATTAAAAATTAAAGAAATTTGAGCTACTGTTTTCAAACAAAACCTGCAAAGCTTGCAACGCATAGCGAAATGGCGAAGCAGTCTGACCACGCTGACCTTTGACCAATCAGTTTCAAAATCACTAGCAAACAAGCCTTTTTGGTCACCTGTCGATTGGTGAAAACAGAATTTGGAAATTCCCAGCCGTTCTCGAGTTTTTTCTCGGACGGACGGACAGACAGACAACATGAAGTTAGTAAGTGACTCCGCTTCGCTACTTAATAAACGTTAATAATAATTTGTCTTTGGTGTTATTTGGTTAGTCAAATCTTCATTGAGTGATTAAGGCACTTAAATTGCGCTATTTAAAACAAATGTAATGAAAGAATGTAAGGAAATAAATGCAACATGGAGTCAAGTAAAACAAACAGCCCAAAATAAAGACACATGGAAAACCTTCATAGAATATTTATGCGTGAACACGAGGACAATGGTAGATCAATAACCTGTAATTAAAAAACTTAACCGTACCATATAAAATTTATTTTGTTTGTAACTTGTTAAATTTGTTAATTCAAAGTTTAAGTTGAAGTGAACTCATATCTATGTGAAAGTGAAATTGTGTATTAGTGCAAGGCTGACAATCTTGGACTAATTCTTCTCCTGTCCTGAAACGCCTATACAGGCGCCCTATAGTTCTTCGGGACTTACAGGACGGATGATGATGATGATGAAAAAACCAAGTCTATATAATGTATTAAATACAGTTGTCCATGTATGTCAGCTATCTTCACAATACAGGATTAATTTTACTGCATAGATAAGATAATAAACAAATGATTAAGAATGGTAAAATGCTAAAATATACAAAACAGACTGTATGAGTTAATAAAACATATTTGGATTACAATCAATTGAAATGAAGTATTATTATACTAATTCACTGAAAAAGGGACAAGAAAGTATATAGTAATTACAAATATACAACTAAGCATATATGAAATTTTTGTCACAACAGTTTAAAAAAAATTAATATATACAAAAATAAGGAAATACCGGTTTCGTTATACAAAAAGAAAAATTATAAAAATGCTATTCATACATTTAAACAAATAATGAAAAAGTAATGAAGAAAATATTACATTACATATGATTTTTACAGGCTTAAAAATAAATGAAGAGGAAACAAAACAGCTAAGCACTATAGAGGTGATTTTAGACCAAAATAAAAGCTTGAAAATTAACGACCATACATTAGAAGCGTTAAACAAGTCTAATTACTTAGAAAAGTCAATAAGAAGAACCCAAAAAAAACTAGAGAAATAAATGAGAGAACACAAGCAGGTCTTAGAACTTATTATGCAAGTAAAGTTTTGCTTAAAAATAATAACGTAAGCAAACAGACAAAAAATCTAATTTGTAAGACAGTAACCAGACCAGTGATGACATATGCTGTAGAAACGACAAAAAGAGGAAGAAATGAGGAATTAATAGAAAAATTCTACAAGCTATTTTGGGAACAATTAAAATACCTTCTTCAGATTCTTCTTATTGATGAAGGTTGTAATTAATATTGTGGATAAGGAATCTTTATAGTCTTTTCAAAAAAAGAGAAGGCAACTACTGAAATAATTATTCAGTTTTAAATTTTTAGTATAAAATGAACTGTAAATTTATTGTTATGTACATAATAAATAGAGAACGTACAAGTCTAAAAGAGGAAAGTCAATTGTGTCAATATACGTAATCTATCTCCTTTGGAAACATTCAATTTAATTCTTAAAATTGAAACTGTACTGTTCATTTGCATTATAAATGACATACAAACACTATCTGCTGATCCAATACAACATGTTAAATAGAACGACAATCAAAGTTTACAAGAGCATGATAAAAAATTAACATAAATCTGTTGCATTCGGGATATTTACGATTTCACTTTGCAGTATGTGCCATCTAATACAAACAAACATTTGTTCCCCTTCTAAAATTAGAGTCGCACTAAAAATACTTCAACGTCGTCGTAAGTGAAAATGCCGTAACAACGAAACTTAACCCTTTGGACTTTATGAATGGACCGCTGCCAATATAGTTAATGTCAGCCACGTATATGCACCTGGTGCTGGTACCAATGAATGAAATCTCGACAGGTAGATACATTTGGATGTACTTCTACACAAATGCAAAATACAAACTTGTACTTACCCTGCAGGATCGACGTGCAGGATCCGCTTCCACTGCTCGTGTGCCGTGAACTGTATGGCTGCGTAGGGGACGATTCTGGCCATTGTGGCGCTGTTGCCGCGCCACAGGGCGAAAAAACCCTCATTCTTGAACGTCTGCTTGAGGAAGAGGAGGGCCCGTTTGGCTGAGTATGGCTGGCGGCTGAAAGGTCAGGTTGTCACAAACGCCTTGCCGACAGGGCTGCAAGTTACCTGATTTGAAAATTGATCTTAGTGCGGTCCAGGGGAGCAATAGTAGTCTTGGCTAAGGCACCGGCGATGGCTCCTGCGCACAAACTCGTCAACACCACATCGGTGTTGTTGAGTTGGTCGTTTGCGGAGCCCTGGCTCTTCTTGTGTGAAGCTGCCATGGTTGGAAGACTTGGGATCACCTCATAATTGCCACAGCGCGCGCTTGAACACATGAAACGTTCCCAGTACGGTTCACAGAAAATTACCAAGCAAGCAGGGGCCCCAGAGCTAACAATTGATAATTGTTGAAGTTCAAAGTTGCTGCAAGCCTTCGTATTGACAACACAAAATTCGTATTTTACGCAGCGATAAGACTTTACAAACAAAGATAAAAACAGGGACCTGCAGCAGAATAAACAACTTTGGAGTGGGATTTAAAAAAATTCCGAATTTACGCCGCGACATTACTTTTCAGCAAATTTAATTTTACGCTCGAAAAATCACCGGGCGGACTTTCTAGAAATTTACGACGAATGAAGAGCAGTAAACAAGTCGGTTGAAAATCTTTTGGTGACGCCTGTACCTGCGTTATTTACCTGTGCTTGTCAAACGCACCTGACACGTCAACTAATGTGAAGTTCCTCTAACATGGTAAGCCTTATATACAGATTTTCTGTTTACTAAGCTAATTAGCAATAAAATTCGAAGTGTGGGGCGTAATTATATTGTTTATATGCGGCTTTTCAGGCGAGGTACTTCAAGGAGCAGGACATTGATGGTGAGTTAACACAAAAATGATAATTATTGGAGCGTAACGTTACATATCAGACGAACATTAGAACTTCCTAAATATGATACTAAATAATAAAATCAACAGCACTAAGAAGTAATTTTAGATGTAATTAAATTATCAGTTCTTTTGTAATGTAACCTGAAACCCCCATGCATTTAACTGATAAGATAACTTGTAACTCTATTTCAGAATTCAGAGAATGCTTCTACTTGTTTGCACGTTCGGGCCAAATCAAATCCCTAGATGAGCTGACTGTTATAATGCGCAGCCTCGGGCTGTCGCCAACGATTTCCGAATTGACTGGATATTTGAAGCAGAAGGTACAGTTTACATTGAAAATTACTGGCAATCATATATAAATTATTTCTATGCGAGCAGCAAGGAAAAATGTCGTTCGCAGACTTTCTGGAGGTAATGCACGTGCACTCTAGAGTAGAAGACCTGCCGCGGGAGATCGTGGACGCATTCAAGGCAGCCGATACTCAGAATACTGGGGCGATATCGGCAGGCAGCTGCGCCACCTGCTTCAGAACTGGGGCGAGCGACTGTCCTCAAAGGAGGTGGACCGTATATTCCGTGAAGCTAACGTGACCAACAACAGCATGGTGCGGTACGAGGACTTCGTCAAGATCGCTTGCGCCCCCGTGCCCGATTACTACTAACTTATTTAAGCCCCCTTTAGTCCGCTTTGCTTAGATACGTAATTTAATGTGATTGCATAAAATGTAAAGTATTTGTTTACCTTGATTGAATAAATTACATCTTCACCACCGCAAGCGTTGGAGCCGCTTTTGGACTGTAGCTTTGAACTGCGGGGACTGAATTGTGAAATTCAAAAGTATTGGCACATCTTGGCGAGTGAACTTTGACGCTGTGCATTGACGGATTTGACTACCAAAATAATGTTGATATTGATTTGGTAATTTAGTTTTTGCAGTTGGGTGCGCGCAGAATTTTAGGGTGCCGGCTCTGAGTGTGAAATTTGACAGATGACAAAGTCGGCGTGCTAGCGCGAAATTTCCACTTGATGGTAAAAACTCTGAATATACAGCAGAGATGGCTACGTCTATGCCAATAAATCCTAAACCATATTTGAACGGACTGACGGGCAAAGCCGTTATGGTGAAACTGAAGTGGGGTCATGAATACAAGGGGTACCTGGTTTCGGTGGATGGCTACATGAATTTGCAGTTGGCCAACACAGAGGAGTACATCGACGGCAGCAGCACCGGTAAGTCGCTTAATTAAGCTAGATACAGGTGGCACAGTTTTCACGTTTCAGGCAATTTGGGCGAAGTACTCATCCGGTGCAACAACGTTTTGTACATTAGAGGAGCGGAAGAAGAAGATGAAGAAGGGGAAATGAGAGACTAGCTATGTAGGATATTCAATATATTTAAGTTTAGGTTAGGGTTAGAGCATTTCAGTTACGTTAAATATTTATGTTATTAAGAAAAATGTACATACATTTTCAGACGGCTCCATAATTGTCGCATTTAATAGCAAAAAATATTGGTAAACATTTATTACATTACATTTTTTTAATATTTAGTAGTTTTTTTATTTGCATCAAATTTACCTTAATGTTACATGTAAAGATGGTTTTATTTGCTTAAACAATTTTTACATAAATTCTAATTCTATATCGTGCTCCAATTATGTGGAATGTCACGTTCGTTTGGTTGTAACTATCAACCACATTAAAATAGTTTGTTTTAGCTACACTTTTGGATGTCGCCTGCCCTCCCTCCCCAAGCTTTAAATCAGGTACCATTAGAGGATATGTGGCATCAAATTTTTTATAAGAAACAATTTAGGTAAAAATTTAATTAAGAAGCATTACTTTCACTCTTATAATTAGACCTTCAATGAAATTCAGTTAGATGAGAACTTTTGTCCCATACTAAGGTTTTTTAGTTTGTTATTCCCGCTTGTTGTATGTAAATCTTGCCTAACATTTGCCCACCAAGTCAAAATATTTTGTGTCAGATGTGTTTCTTCTCTTCTAACTAGATGTCCTAGCCATCAGAGTCAGTTTTGTTGTCTTTTAGACCTAGGTTTGTGTCAAAACTTGACAATTCTGCTTTGCCTCTTATTTGACTTTGTATTTATCAATGTCATCTCTATTAAATCAATCGCCTCTTGTTTGAATTCCATTCCCTGTAGCACCTCAAAAACTTTCCTTCCTACAATTTTGTCATATGCTTTTTGGAAATCGGTCAGCAGAACATAAAATGTAACCTTTTTTATTTTGCATTTTTCTTGGATTTGTCGATCTCTCTTTCTTGAAACCTGCTTGGTATTGTCCCAGTTTTCCTTCTGCCTCATCTTGTTCCCTTCTTTTTATTATATGTGATATAATTTTGTACACCACATTTAATAAGGTTAGTTATTTGTCATCTGTTGGTTATTTCCTTTTATATATGGGGCATCAAATAAGGTAGGAGTAGCACATAAGTAATAATTACAAAGAATTAAAATAACCAATGACAATAATAAATAATTCGACTACAAATGCACTAAATAAAAGAAGTAAGCAGTTGATTCAACGACAGATAAACAAATGCAAAGAAGATTGGAAATTTAATACAACGTAGAAAGGAGCTATAAACATGGCTGAAGGTAAAGATCTAACATTAGTGGTCATCATGAATTAACTAAAATTAATAGAAAAGATAAAATAAAAAATCTGGAGGAAATTATAAACAATCAACAACAAGAATAAAAACATTGCTCTGTAAGCAATCCCAGAAGGAACTTAAAATTCGAAATCGAATATCTCGAAAATTATTCGACATAGAATTTTTTCGACTTCATTTTCGAATTCAGCGTAAAATTTCCCATAAGAATCACAGTTAAAATCGTAATGTCTTTTCCCGAAATTCGAAATCGAATATTTCGAAATTTAGCGTAAAATTTCCTATAAGAATCCATTTTCAAATTTTAAGAAATCTCAAATTTTTGTGACAGACCAACAGACAGACATAGAATTCAGTAACGAACTTTTAAGTTCGTTGAACATTAAAAATTGAAGTAAAGGAAAGCAACAATAATTTTTGGTATCCCCAAAGAGAACAAAGATGAAGTCCTGAAAGAAATAGCTGAAAAAATAGTAGCAGATGGTGAACTAGGCTTCATAAACAAAATAAGAGTGCATTGAGAAAATAAAAATAGATCTATAAAGGTAGGTCTCGCAACAAAATTGAAAAAATGGAAATACTAAAAAATTTAACTGGTCTGAAGAGAACAATAATGATGTAAATGAGGACCTGGACAAAGAAATGAAGACTAGGAAAATATTAATACCCACATAAAAAAGACCAGCAAAAGTGGAAATAGAGCAATGATCATAAGAGGCAAGCTAATAATAAACGGGGAGGAACGGAAAAGGAAGCTTTACAAGAACGGAAGAGTGGAATGAAAGAAATAGAAAATACAAAGAAGGCAGACGAAATAAAGAAAAGAGAAAGATCTACAGATGATGATGAAAAATCCCTAGAGGAGCAGTTTCAAAAAAGAAAAACCGCCATAGACCATACCAACACCCCATGGAAAAGATTGAAAAGAGAGAAAGAAGAAGGAATAAGACATGTTAGACATTACAAACAAAAGACCACTGTTAGAAAAGGATGAACTGAATACAACCCTCAGGAACATTACAAAGACAATAAGGCACCCACGAAAAACTAGTACAAGATGAAAACCGGGCGGAAATAATGATGATGAAAGACATTAGAATAGGGCAAGAGCAAAAAAATGATGGTAAAAGCAGAAATCATGCAACATAGTGGAATATTGGTTTAGGGATTTGGAACGTAAATACAATGATAGGAAAAGACAGAGATAACAATAGAAATCTGTTTAGCCCAAATCACTCTTAACATATATACAAAAATCTTGGAAAAAATATTAAGAACCTTTGTAGAACCCAAGCTAGAAGAAGAACAAATGGCATTCAAACCAGGGATGCAAACAAACGATAACATTTATACTGAGAACTCTAATAGAAAGAACAGTAGAAGATGAAGAGATGTTCTGATCTGCATTGATCTGAGAGCTGTATTTGACACGATAGACAGACAAATAATATGGAGCACCCTAGCCGATTTAGAAGCACCCAAACAAGTCATATAAATAACTCGAAGTACATTTAAAACAGTGAAAGGTAAAGTACAAATAGCAGGACTTTGACCAGAAGAATTTGAAATGGTAAGAGGAATAAAATAAGATGATAGTTTAAATCCACTATTATTTGTGATTATAATGGGCAAAATAGCAAAATAAATTAGGGCTAAAACGGCCGAATATCATAGTAGGATGCAATCTAATACCTATAAGTAGTCTTCTGCACGCAGACGATGTTGTATTGGTAGTCAGCTCTAGAGAGAAAATGCAATTGGACTAAGGAAATAGAAAAAATTAAAATGGAAATAAATATCAAAATAAATACAAGAATACAATATTAAAAAGGCTAACAACACACAATTACTTGGACACAATATTGACAAATAATGAAAAAATCGACCCAGAATTAACAAATAGCCAATAAATCAATAAGTCTATATTATACGTTAAATAACAGTCCTAGACTGCAGTGAAATAGAAACAGAAATTAAACTAGAAGATAATATAATAACTACCAATAATTACATATACAGCAAAGAACTGGACCTGGCAAAAAAAAACACGAAAGCAAAATAAACGCGATGGAAATGAAGCACTTAAGGAAGATTAAAGAGATAACAAAATGGAATAGGATAAGAAATGATTCCATTAGGGAAGACATAAAACAAGTACTAGAAATAAGGTACAATGTCATAGCAATGAACAATGACAGACTAATAAAATGAATAATGGAAATGTGGAAAACGTTTACAAAAAGAAAAATTAGACTAAGAAGAAAATGGTTAGATGAGATAGAAGACATGGAAAGAATAAAAGGAAAACAAACGAATCTTAGCAAGGGACAGGAGCCTAGAAGAAATGTGTAAAAGAAGACACATAATCTGACGCCTGAGAGGACATAAGTAATCAAGAAATGGGGCATATAATAGCTTTGTACCAGTCTTTCGGCATCTCCTTCTTCTCCCATATTTCTAGGACAAGCTTGCAGAATCTTTCCGTAAATTCTTTCCCTGCATTATTTATTAGTTCTACCTTGATTTTATTTGATTCTGAGCTTTTGCCGCTTTTCATTTTTTGGAAGACATCTTGCAGTTTTTCTTCTGTTGATTTTCTTGTTCTTTGTTTCATTTCTTTCAATACAGAAGTTTCCATTGTAACCTGTTTTATTTTGTCTTACATTTTTATAGAACTTCCTTGCATTTTGCATATTGCGTGATTCTTATTGCATGTTCATCTTTTTTCTTTACTTTTCTCGTTTCTTCCGTCTATATATTTCATGTGCAAAGTTTTTTGCTTTTTTGTAGTATTCTTCCCATTCCTCTGAATAACTTCTTTTGCACGTTTTTATTTCTTGTTCTACTGATTTTTATTTCTATAGCATCAGTACTTTCTACTAACAAAATATCCGAGCTTATATTAGCTTCTCTGTAGGTTCTTACATTTTCAACACGTTGTGCATCTATTACTAGATGGTTTATCTGGTTATAGTTTTTTTTTATCTGGATCTTGCCAGGTTGCTTTGCGAATGTTTTTATGGCTTAAGACGGTGCTTCTTATTATCATCTGTTTTAGTACCGCGAAGTTAATAAGTTTCTGTGCGTTCTCATTTGTTTTGTCATATAGACTTTCTTTTCCTGCAATGTCTCTATTTCTCCCTTCTTTTCTGATCTTAGCATTTAGGTCTTATATTATAATTTTGATGTCTATTACTGTTTCTATTCCTTCATAAAATTTGTTTTTGGTTTCTTTGTCTGCATCATCTACAGGTGCATGGACATTTAAGATGCTCATTTTCCTATGCACTCTTCTTATTCTTAGGTTATTCTTTCATTTATTGCTCTGAAGTCCATAACTGCATTTCCTAGTTCTTCCTTTAACAGAAACCTTTGTTTCTCCTCTATGAAATCATAGATATTCTTGTATTTTCTTACTAGTTGTACCCAGCCACGCGTTGCTGTACTCTGCTTTTACGTCCAGCAGATGGCGCTGTTTTTCAAAAAAATCACAGGCGTGACATCTATATATAAAAACACGTGCGTATGCGAATGCAACGTTGTATCAAAATTTCAATGCAATCGGTGAAGGACTTTTGGAGATTTAAAATTTTGAACAAACGAACATTTACATTTTGATTTATATAGATTAGTAATTCATTTCTTATTTGTTTCTTGTACCACTAAAATATCTAGTTTGAACTTTTTGGCTTCGTTTGTCAACTCTTTAGCTTTCCTTCTTTATTCAGTCCTTGAACATTTTATAATCCTTTTATTATTATCTTCTTGCTTTCCTTTTCTCCTTACATTTGTCTTTTCTATTGTCAGTTTCATCACAGCTGTCTTCGTTTTAGTCGTTTTTGAAGGTATTAACTTATTTTTATGTTTATCCCAAAAGTATCATCTATTGTTATCTTTTGATGTCCTGTTTTAACAACCTTTCCTTTATCTCGTTTTACTTTTACAATCTTATTTAACTCTGCTTGGATCTATCGTTCCTGTACTGTTAATTCAAGTTAGATGAATATCATGTCTAAATTTCTAAAACAGTTTTTTATAAGAGACCAGAAAAATACATAAGGGTAAAATAAGTTTGCAAATAGCCATATTGTGAAGGACTATTTCTATTCAGTTAAAAAGGGTGTATGTAGTTACACATCAAGCGTTGAAAGCGAGTGAATGTGTTTATTTCGTCTGTTAAATATTGCTTTAAGTATAAACACTTGACAGATAAAATTGTAGCAGATAAAGTTCGGTTTATTATTACAAGGTGCATTCAAGTTATAACACCTCCGATTTTTTTTCTCAGGACTGGGAAACAGATAAAACCATGCGATTTATTTCAAAATACGCACGCACTCTTTATGAATGCGTGACAGAGATGGCAGCACTGCACGGCGCACAGGATTCTAGCGACAGCGGCGAGAGTGGGGAATGTTTTTGATACTTAAAATAGCGACGTTTTCATTATAAGAACAGTGTGTAATCATTTGTATTTCCCATTTGCGTGATGTGATATCCATTGAAATTTGTCGCCAGTTGAGTAAGATATGTGGTAACGGTGTTATGGATGTGTCTAATGCGTTTATGGGCGCGACAGTTCAAAGAAGGCAGAACGTCGTGTAACAATAAACCAAGACAATCTCAGCCTCGCACCATCCGGTCTGACGATGTGATCAAGCGAGTGGAGATTATTTTTTGCCAAATGAGTGTGGAACACATAGCCTCCAAAGTTAGCATTTCCGTGGGATCTGTAGACATAATCCTGCGTGAAGACCTGAAAATGCAAAAAGTGTCTTCCAGATGGGTGCCACAAACGCTGACAACTTTAAAGTTATTTCTCGTGCTCCCTACTCTGACCTGACTTCTAGCAACTTTTGGCTGTTTCCAACGATGAAACACACTCTGTGGTCGCAAATTTGCTAGTGGTGCCGCTATTGCATTAATATTTTCCAGTGGTCAAAGAAAAATTTTAAAGAAGCGTTCGCAGCAGCCATGGAATCGTGGCGTCGACGTTGTGAAAAATGTGTACAGCTGCAGGGAGATTACGTCGAGAAGTGACACAAGTTTCACAGTTTTCGTGTGATTAGTTTGTGAAGAAAAGTATCGGAGGTGTTATAACTTGAATGTACCTTATATGCAAGGTCTGTCCGGAAAGTAATGCGCCCATTTTTGTTTTAAGAAATTGATTGAACCGATTCGTACAATTATTTAATATTCTTAGAAATACATCCCCCCTACTTCAATACACTTGTTCCATCGAGATTTCCATGCTTTATATGCTTCCTGGAAGTCCTTCACTGGGATGTCCTTTAGTAACCTCATCGTAGTCTCCAAGGTCCCCAAATGTTGTCCTTTGGGAGATTTTTTAATCTTCGGGAACAAAAAGAAGTCGGGCGGGGCCACATCAGGACTGTAGGGCGGCTGGAGGAGCGTTGAGATGCCGGCCTTGGTCAGGTAGTCGGTCGTCGCAAAGGCGATGTGGCTGACCTGTTGCTTTAGCCTTGTCAGTACTTCGACGTAGAATTTGGCCAGGTGGAACAAATTTCGACAGAGCACTCGCACAAGGGTTCACTGAAACAGGCACTGTGACGCTCCAAGAGCTCGGAGCTGATTGGCGCTGGTCTAGATGTGTTCTCAAGACTTCCCCCACCCTTCCGTGCAAGCGGTAACGCTGTACGAGAGATAGTCGCGGCAGAAAAAAATAGGGTGCATTACTTTCCGGACAGACCTTGTATACATCTTTAGACGTTAATAAATATGCGTGGTTCCAAACCAGTCTCATCTAAATTAAACATCTGGATTTACACTTAAAAAATCCAATTAATTATCAAATTAACACAAAGCAATGTCTATTTACTACAAATCTAAATGTACACGCACCCAATATCTCGCCTGAAATTCCAGACAGATTAATATATAGAACACGAAGATAATGATCACATAATGAACGCTGGCATAACATTACCCAACAAAAAGACTGGCAATCGGTTAACAAACGTAAACAAAATCACTGAGTAATAAATTAACAATCTAGCTCTACTTTACCACAAACAAACGTTCAAAATTGATTAAAAACGCGTAAAAATTATCTAGCTCATGATTGATAACCTAACGAAAATGGCGGAAGATGAAATATCACACCAAAGTCTTAGCCAATGAAATGATTAAAATCAGTGTTAATACTAGTAGAAAATTAGTAAGATATGTAAGAGAAGAACATATAATCTATCTCATATACCGAGTTAAAGAGGACCAGCTGGAGATCAAAGATGAGCTTCAAAAAGCAGGTCGTAAGCTACACAACGTAATGAACATTAACGGATAAAAAACAATTACTGTCCTTGTTCTTTATTGATCTCGAACCACAAAAAATAACAAAAGTAATATATATCTACAACATCAAAATAACTGTAGAAATACCAAGGAAAAGATATAAAACACTCCAATATATACATTATAACATACACTTGTGTAAAATGTGGTCAATATGACATGAAAAATTGAAATACTCCTACAAAATGTACTTTATACACGATTACCCTCTCAGCAAGTGTTTACCCTCCCTGCAATGTTTACAAAGGCTTTATAGTACACAGACATGACATTAACTATCTTCCTACTGGCCCTTCACAAACCCTTGATCATATCCTACAGCCGTATCGAAATTCAATCTACGCACAAATTGTACAAAACAAAAATAATATCCCTGTTGAATCTATAGCATACATGGTCAACCAACTAATGTTTCTAAATAAATTCAAAAACATGTTTAATCAAAATAGCATGATTTTAAATTTATTCACCACTATCATTAGCAAATTAAATCCGTAATGCCTGAAATTCTTAGAATTACTTCATTTAAAATAAGCGGGAATTTTTGACAGATTTATTACTATATGTATTCGCTGAACGCAGTATAGCTCTATTTACGCTAATGACACAGAAATCATTAAAAATTTCGAAAAATGTCGAACTAACGAAATCAAACTGCAAACATGCAGGTAAACACTGAAAGAGTAAAATGTGATTTTAACTTTGTCTACTGCTCACCCAGTCGAACGATAGCTTCAAATGAATATAAAAATTGTTTCAAACTATTGGAAACACATTTATCATAAATGGAGACTGACATATCAAGAATTTCCATTAGAAATTTAGACTTTTTACAAGTAAGGTTTTAACTCACAATAACTGCTCATTTAACTAATGCAAAACCTACTTACTGACCAACAGATTTAAGAAAGCTACCGGATCTTCCTGGATTTCTTTACAAGAAACACCACACAGTCCTAAATAAACTTACTCAAACAAAGCTGATAATAAGATACACCGACTGGGAACTATTTGAAGAATACATAAATGAAAATATGAATTTTAAGTCATAAAAAAAGATCTAGATGCCAACTTTTAACATTTCACTAGTCTTTTACTACAAGCTGCGTGGCAATCGAACTGAACACCAAGCAACTAATTCTATGAGCACTTTCTTGTATATTTAATAACTCATCAATAAAAAAAACGATCCAGACGAAGATAGTAAAAATTATGTAACATGGAAGATCTACATTATTATAGAAGACTGTCGATACAACTTGATGCAGTACTTAAAAATTATCGTCTGATGACCACAGTCTATGAAAATCCACATAAAAATAAAAGACCTATGCCTCCAATGTTTCCGATAAAAATCCAACGAAGGAAAATCCAATATCTTTGCAGTTCTCGTACCCCATGTTTTTCAAGCAGCTGGTCCAACACCTGACATTTTAAATAATAATATCAAAAATTTCCTTGACGTACCACATCAGATACCGCTACCTAAGAAGTCCATAACCCTGGCAGAAGTGAAAGCTGAAATAGCCAAGTTAAATCAACACAAAGCTCCAGGTGTGATTTAATGACTGGAAATGTTTCCCCACAAATCTATCATCCTCCTCGCAACCATCTATAACCGAATGCTAAGTCTTTATTATTTTTCTGTTATACAGAAACTAGGGGTTGCCCGTCAAAAAGTATTTTTGGCGTCCTGGGCCGACAATTTTTCACCCACCTTCCCTCAAATTTTTGCAAGGTGGGAACGTATAAATTCTTAATTGGATCGGCTTTTTCCGTGGATCGGAAACGTGGAACAATTTAATTTAGCGCCCATTCCTAATGAACGTAAGCATAAGCCGCCAATAAGAAATACGTAATAGATAAAGTTGAATCAATGCAAAGCTTATGCGTTCGTTCATAATGCACTCCCGTAATTTTTACGTTTTACGTTCAAACGTAAGAAATACCTAAAGATGAAATCGTTTCAACTTTACGTATTTCTTAGATTCATTTGCAGTAATTTTTAATTTTTCCTTAGATTAATGTAGGAAGCAGCAATATAATTTTTTTTTTTATTCTGAAATTGCATAATCTAACTTTAGTATTGTCGACATTTTGGCTTCGCTTTTACAATGAATAAGGAACTATTAATTAAGTTAGTAAATATACATCCTAAAACCATAAAACACCATCAAAGGGTTAACAGGTACAAAGGCAACATAATTATGCAAAATTCCTGGAAAGACATTGCTGCCGTTACTGTGTTTGGGCATGCGCAACTTTAAAATGTTTAAGGCATTTTTAAACGTATTTTTTATGGGCGGCTTATGCTTACGTCTATTATGAATGGGCGCTTACAATCGACACTTCGCTTGGCGGAAGCAAACCAAATGGCCGTGGCAGATACAAGGTGGCGCAAAAGTTGTCATCTGATGTTCTTTGGCTGTAATTTTTTTTGTGAGTGTAAAACTTTGGTTCTGCTTTTGGATTGTGTTTATTTGCTGTCTTAATTTTTTTTCATTAAGTCGAGAAAATGATATCGGCCTAGTGGCCGCCGCCAAAATTGATGACCATACGGACCCGATTTATGGCATTTTCCATCACTCTTGCCAAAACTTCCGGCGATATGTTCTCGCAGTCTTGACGGATATTCTCTTTGAGGGTTTCAAGAGTCTGAAGCTTGTTAACATAGACTCGTGACTTTAAGAAACCCCACAAAAAGAAGTCTGAAACGGTTAAATCTGTCGATCTTGCCGGCCAATGCAAAGCACCAAAACGAGAGATTAAGCGACCCGGAAATGCAGCCCTCAGAATTTCGGTTGTGGCTCGTCAGTATGCGTCGTTGCTCCATCCTGTTCGAACCACATGCTCTCTCAGTCCCAATTCATCCAATTGAGGAAGGAGAAAGTCGTTGAACATGGCTCTGTAGCGCGCGCCGTGCACAGTAGTCGTTTGGCCCGCGGCGTTTTCAAAAAAATAAACCCCGATGACGTCTCCAGTGTAAACAGCACACCGTGGACTAACTTTGAGCGCGTATAATGGCTCTTCGTGGGTTAATACGCGAATTTTCGGTACCCCAGAAGCGATAATTCTGTTTATTCACGTATCCACAGAGATGGAAATGGGCCTCGTCGCTCATGATGATTTTCGATGAAAATTTGTGTTCCTTGTGGTCGAGATTCAGGATGGCTTGAGCGTGTGTTACACGCGCTTGGCGGTCAACGGCTAAGAGCTGATGCACTATCTACACTTTGTAAGGGAACATCTTCAAGTTATTCACCAAAATTCTTTGTAAAGACGGCCGATTGAGGCACAATTGCGTGGCACGTCGTCTAGTCGATACTCCGGGGTCCTCTGCGACATCTTCAGCCACAGTCGCGATATTCTTAGCAGAACGGCTGTTCCGGAGTCGGCCAGACCTGGCAGCATCTCATGTTGTCCCATACTCTTCTAGGCGAGCGGCTAAACGCCGTAGCGTTTGCCCAGTTGGTGTCGGACGACCGGGAAATCTGCGCCTAAATTCACGCTGCGCCAACACCACCGACGAATTATTCCACAAAAAAATCAAAACAATTATTCCGTGTTCTTGAGGAGCCTTGTTGACGTGTGTTTTGTATCTGTTTACTTTAGAAATGTCAAAGCAGAACTGACATTTGTCGTCATTTGCAAAAATTATAGCATCTTCCGATAGGGTGATGACTTTTGTGCCACGTCGTAGATAGAAGATATATAAAAACAATGTTATGTAGACCTATAAGTTTACTTGCCAGCCCTAGTAAAATAGTTGAATATAATACAAAAAACTATTAACTAATACACTGGCTGCCTAGCAACTAGTTTGGTTTTTGAAAAAACATGACAGGAATACATTAATCCCATAGAATAATATTAATTAGCTCATCAATTCTATATTCAGGCAAAGGCCTTCCCCTTGACTTCCATTCAGCTTTGTTTGTTGTTGTTAGTCACTAATTTTAGCCTGTCTTCTTTTTCTGTTTCTGAGACCAACTTATGGGCTCCCTCTTCCTGACATTTCTTACGGTGTCTATTTTATAATAGTATTCGTTTATTTTCTACCCAATATGACCTACCCAGTTCCATTTTATTAACCCTCACTTTAATATTAAATCTTCCATTTTGGTCTTTTTCCTAATCTCACTTATTCTCACTTTATCTTTTATCCAAATGTTTAATATCGCTCTTTTAATTCTCATTCTTAGTTTATAAAGAAGTTATACTATAGTATGCACGCATTAAACACTTTTTTCTTTAGAGCTAAAAAAATTGTATTTTTATGTGCTTTTCTAATAATCACAAGCTTTTTTGTCCTAATAAGATTAATCGTTGTACTTTTTTCTTTTATTACAGTTCTACTTTTTTACTTTAATGGTTTGATTCTTCAACCATCTTTCCTAATATTGTTCTACTTTCGGCGAAAAGAGCAATGTCTGCAGATTTGTTAATCTTTTGGTTCCTATTTTTATTCCTGCTTTGACCAAGTTTGAGGACAAGGGATTCTCTTGTTTAACGCCTATAGTGGTTGATATATAACTTCCGTATTTTTAATTATTTAATTGTTGCTGAGTATGTAGTCGATTTCATTTTTGTACAGCTTATTTGAAAAAATCCATGTGCATTTCCTGTCGCTAAGTCTTTTGAAAAAGGTATTTGTTATATAGTTAGTTTGTGTGTGATGGCAAAATTAGTTAAGGTCTTTCCTTATTCGTTTTAAGGCCCGTACCAATGTGGGCCGCCATAATTCCTTCCTTTTCTTTTTCCCGTTATACTATTGAAGCATCTCATTACCGGAATATATGTTGATATGTTATCTTCCCTACAAAAAACCTACAAAAGAACCTGAACTGTTATCAAGAAGAACTTAAGAAGATAAATATGAAAATAAACATAAACAAAACAAAAACCATGGTAATATCGACACATGAAATAAAACACAGAATAAATCTAGAAGGGGAAGAGCTAGAACAAGTTAGTAGCTACAACTATTTAGGTACAACAATAGAGGACAGAGGTAAAATAGATAAAGAGATAACGGAGAGGTTAGGAAAGGTTGGAAGATCTTATAATATGCTCAAAACTCATTCTTTGGTAAAAGGAGATTTCAAACGAGTAAAAACTGAAATATATAAAAAGTAATAAGACCGTCATTGATTTATGGCAGCGAATCCTGGACAATGTCAAGTAGTAATAGAAGTAGGATTACGGCAATGGAAATGAGATTCCTCAGGAAAATTGAAGGAATTACTAGAATAGACAGAGTCAGAAATGAAAAATATTAGAACAAAGGAATATAAAATCAATAGGAACTATTATAGAAGAAAGACAACTGAGATGGTTAGGACATCTGCTCCGAATGGATGAAAACAGAATATCAAGACCAGTCTACGAAGCTAGAACCCAGGGGAAAAACAAAGTAGGAAGACCTAGGATTAGATGGGAAGAACAAGTAAGACAAGCAGCGGTTAAACGGGGAATCCAGTGGTGTGACATTCATGGAATAGCCCAAGACAGGAGGATATGGAAAGATAAAATTCATGAAAATGTAAAATGAAATGTATATATATATATTTACAATCCGACACCTAACGGTACAAGGATTTTAGTTTAAATAAATAAATAAATAAATGTTATCTTCCCTCATCCAAATTTTTGTAAAAACTTTTCTGTCTCTTTTTTCATCGTTGAAGATATGGGTGTGTAGACTTGAATTATTGACATTCTTATTTTAGGTAGTTTCAGTCTTACAGTTATTCTGTCTGATTGACCATAAACTTCTTTCTATGTTTATTCAGAATCCAGTACCTGCTTTTCCTCATTTCCCTCCTTTTAAGTATAGTATGTATCCTACTTTTTTATATTATTTTATCGCCGTCTTGCCACACTTTTACCTCTTCTATAATATTCCATGCAATTTCATCTATAGCATGTTCTATTTCCATTACTCTTTCTTCTGATGTTAAAGCTAGCGCTTTTATTGTATTAATTTTTAAGTTAAATGTATTACTTATTTTCTTTGAATTGGTAGTGTTGTTCTTTTTTATTTATGTTTTATATAAACTTTTTACCGTGGCCATAGCATGTGTCGTCTTAGGCTCTATGTCTTCCAATGGTCCTAATTATTATATAATTGGCCTTTCTTCTGAAGATTATAAAAGAACGTGTGCTTGCATTTCCTTTTCTGTCTTAAATTTAGTTTCTCTTTCTTTTTCTGTGGTTGTGTTGGTGTTTTTATAAGGTATGGAACTAGCATCATTTCTGATTTATTTTTCTTGATTTCTCGTTCAGTGATTGTATTATTTTTTCTTTGAAGTGGCGCCTCTTTTTTGCTTGTTATAGCCATTCTTTAGCTTGATGTATTATAGTATTCATTTTAATTTCTTAACTAGTTTTTTCTTTTGTATTTTTTATTTAGTAGCATTTGAGTTTGATATTTTGGTTTATTCGACTATTTTTGTCTTGCTAGCTGTTTCGATATCGCGCGTTTTGTTTTTTATTTTTTAATGCTTTATTAAATAATATCTTATATAACTTACCAGTTTTATGTCGAAACCGCGTATAATAGGAATCTTTCTCGTTGTTCCTTTTTAATAATACTCGGCCTTTTCTCATGTATGGCTAATTTTTCCTTTAGTATGGTTTGATTTCGTTGGACATTTTCTGTTAATTTCATTTAATTGGCATTATTTATTTTTATATAGCTTTTTAGTTTGCTCACATCTTTTCTTATTGGTCATTTTGAGTTTTTATATGTGAAGATTGATACAAAATTAACGTAATTATGTTTAACAACGCTGTTGTGTTTATTTGGTTGCCTAGCCTTTTTAATAGTGAAGAATTTCGATTTATTGAAATTTCAAAATTTTTAAAAATATTTCTTATCTGACCAATCTTTTTAATTTTCTTGCAATTGTAATATATAATTTTTAAATTATATATC
The DNA here is from genome assembly GCA_036346155.1 of Sinelater perroti. Lineage (NCBI taxonomy): Eukaryota > Metazoa > Arthropoda > Insecta > Coleoptera > Elateridae > Sinelater > Sinelater perroti. The sequence goes on from JARFIY010000046.1 coordinate 18,629,087, forward strand.
TACGTATTTTTGATTTTTAAATTTTATTTGCATTTTAACTATTTGAAATATTTTTGACTACTCTTTCACTGCACATTATCTCACAGAATGGTCACCACAATTTCTTCAGCCCGCAGAATAGTTTATCGAAGCAAGAAATAAAATTCTAGAAATTTATTTTCAAATTTATCTCAAGCGTTCGACGAAATGTAGGATATTTTACAAACTTAAAATTATGGTTAATAACAACTAGTATCTTCTCAAATTTTAACTTACTGAGATAAATTTCTCTGTAAATCATAATGACGCACTTTTCTCATACCATGTAGAACAATTGGATGCTCCGTAGGGCAGCGTGCTTGGCCACTTCTCTACCTTATATATACGCTGACTTACCTAAAACAGACAACATGTTATTTTATCACCATATATATAATAATTCAGTAACATTCGCTGAAAACATGAAAATCTACTTGTATCTACTTAACAAATGGTATAATAAATGGCAATTTAAAATAAATTAATCTAAATCTGTGTAAATAGCATTCACTACACGTACTGGAATATGCCTTCCTGTATATATTAACGGTAGATATTAAACATTTAGATTTACACCTATATGAACACCCGCAGACAAAACGAAGATGGGATGAAAGTTAAAACCATTCATTAAGAATAAAATACTAGACAATCCTAAACTTACCTGGTCATACGGCCTTTAACTTTGGGAGTGTGCCAATGCACCTGGTCAAAAGCAATACGAACATTCCAAAACAAAATATTCAATGCACTATGGTACATTAGCAATTTAATGTTGTATCAAGATCTATAAATCTCATGCACCACGAAAGAAATAAAAGCAATTTTTATTAGTTATCGCCATCGACTTATGGAGCGTTAAAATTATAGAAAACCTATATAGGGACGGACTGCTGAACAGAAGACACAACACATCCTGACCAGAAGATTTACTTTAGAGGCATTAAGCAATGGTTATATATAAGGAGAAATATCAGTGGAAGTTTCCCTTTTAAGTCAAGTTGTAACATTTGCTTAACACAAAGTGAAGTAGATTGAAAGTATTTAATAAATGGTCCCAAAAAATTTAAACTCTAATCATTTTATTGATTTAATCTCATATATTGTTGGCTAGCCAGTAACTATTTTCACACATGGCAAAAGGCTCTATTTGGTCCATCCAAATGTAGCATTGAAACATTCAAATTAATAATTAATGATAAACGTGCTTTTTACATCGAGGTCATCGTCGACATTAGCTTAAGACTGAAAAGCGAAAGCACAAAACGAAATGAACAAAAACAAATTGGATTTAATCAATTCATCATAGCTATTTTTATTAAGTCAAAGATTACTGGATCACATCAAGACGTGATTACTGATATCGGTATACAAAACGGTGGTCTCAGAATAATTTATTAAACTACGTGCAGTGATTCAGTTCTACTGTTCATAGTGAATTTTTATATTAGCAGATTTTGAAAGATCCCTTTAGAAAAAAATCCGTAAAACTAAAATTTTGTCTTTTTAGGTTCCACATAATGTTATCGCTCCTAAAAATTGCTTTTCAGTCAAGAGTCTTGGAATATTTGCAATTAAGTTGTTTGTTGTGTAGAATGTTGCTCAAACCTACTGCATCGATAAATGTATATTCCAGCCGTCTACACATTTTGAGTTGTAATATTCATTAATCATTTTGAACCTAACGTTGCAGCTGGCCCTCTTTCATATTTATTTTTGCTAAATATTTGCGTATGGGGAGAGAAACGTCTTAAGGACCAGGTATATTAACATTTATCAACAACAATATAAGAACTAGAAAATAGTATCTACAGGATTTTGTTTAATTAATCTATTTTGTTGGCTTTTTATTGCTCATATTCGCGTTTTGAACAGTGCCGTATATGTAGGGAGGCATCTACATGATCCAAATTTTAAAAAGTAAATTTCCAAGCTGCTGACTAAAATTTTATTAATGAAACTCTTATGACACTTACTTACTTATCTGTTTGCACAACAAAATTCCTGAAGAAATACGAGACAGTGTTTTAGTAAATCATGTGGAAGAACCGAAACTGATGTATAAAGCGGCTGCAAAACATGGGCGGAAATTGGAAACATTCGTTAAGAAGTAAGTCAAGCAAAGGATGGAAATGAGGACGATCTACTAAAGAGGCGAATAGCCCGTGTCACAACAATGAATAAGGATAAAGCGATCTCGGGTGTTTTTGAAGACAAGACAGATCGTTCGCTGCGCTATACCCAAATGAGCCCCGCAAGAAAGAAATGCAGGTCTCTCTAAACACGACTTGAAGTCGTCTGCGTCTCTTTTTGATCAAAAGAAACCTTTATTATCAGACGACTGGCGTGGGCAAATGAAAATTTGTATCGAAATAGAGACATTATTATTTTCACGGTCGAGTCTTATTTCTGGTCATAATCTTCTTTATCTAAAGCGTGTTCAGCAAAGAGTAATAGAATTCTTAGCGCAAAGTAAAACATTTTGTAAAAGTGCATGTTTGGGGATGCTTCTATAAACGCGGTTTTGGTTGCCTTTTTCTGTTTACGGACAATTTAAACGACATCTATGAGAAACGCTTGCTGAAGTCTAAAGAAAAGTTTTTTTGTTCTGATAGAACAAGTGGGGTGCTGAAGAAAGACAGCTGTCATTTCTGATTAAGAAAATATGGCGACCTTTGCCGAATGATTATCCAGAAAATCTTGTCGAAAGCATGGAAAAAGATGTGAAGCTGCAATTACAGCAAAAGCTCATAATTCAATAAAATAAAATAAGTGTTATCTACATTAATATTTTTTCAAGATTATTGTGATCACTTTAAACTGCACCTTTCTAGCCTGCCGTTGTAAGGTCGGGAGCTTGAGTTATGTCTTTGCTGTTTCTATTCTTCTTTCCATTTGTATTCCTTATTTGTATTTTATACCCCACTTCACTCCACTTTATGTCTCTTTCAATGCCTACGTTTCCAACTTTTTCGCTCCACGTTTTTTTCCAGCCTTTCTTTCTTCCCTTATTTTTTAGTAAGACCCAAGTTTTAAAATCATATATCAAGATTAGGGTGGTTACTCTATTGTATATTTCCATCTTATTTGTTTTGATATTTATTTTTTATCTATAGGGTGGTCCAACCAAAACGCACGATGTTAATTGTAAATAAAACAAAAAGTTTTCAGAGAATTATCTTAATATTTTTTATTATGATAGAAGGATCTATGACAATTATGTGTGAAACAAAATATCGGCCAAATGCTCGCCACGGCTTCGGTGGCATACCTCTATCCGATGGTCCATATTTTCAATGACTCTGAGACGTAATTGAGGTTCAATGTCGTTAATGTGCCGAATTATCTCATCCTTTAGCTCTTGAATTGTTCTTGGCTTAGTGACGTACACTTTTTCTTTTAAATATCCCCAAAGAAAGAAGTCCAACGGTGTCAAATCACATGATCGTGGTGGCCAATTAACATCGCCACGACGTGAGATAACACGGCCATTGAATTTCTTGCGCAAAAGAGCCATTGTTTCGTTGGCTGTGTGGCAAGTGGCACCATCCTGTTGGAACCACATATCGTCCAGGTCCATATCCTCAATTTCTGGCCACAAGAAGTCCGTTATCATCTCATAGCGAACATCATTCACTGTAACTGCTTGACCGACCTCATTTTCAAAGAAGTACGGCCCGATGACGCCGCCAGCCCATAAACCGCACCACACAGTCACTCTGTGTGGATGCATCGGCTTTTCAACAATCACTCGTGGATTCTCATTTGCCCAAATGCGGCAACTCTGCTTGTTAACGAATCCACTGAGGTGAAAATGTGCCTCGTCGCTGAAGATGATTTTCTTTGTAAAATCACCATTCACTTCTGTCTGTTCAACCAACCATTCGGTGTATTGACGACGCTTGAAATGGTCAGTAGGCTTCAGCTCTTGAGTCAATTGAATCGTGTAAACGTGTAAATTCAAATCTTTATTCAAAATTCGCATCAGTAATGTTCGTGAGATGTTCAATTGTTGGGCACGACGACGAGTCGAGGTTGACGGCTCTTCTGCCACACTATCGCGAACAACAGCAATGTTTTCCGCAGAAAGAACTAGGCGAGCATGCACAGGTGTTTTCACATTTCCTACAGACCCGGTTTGCTGAAATTTGCGCACAATTCTCCAGATTGTGCACACATTTGGTCGATTATGCTGACCAAAAAAATCACGAAGTGCACGAAATGCATTTTGATTTGAACGCCCGTTTTCGTAAAAGGCTGCAACAATCTTAACGCGCTGCTCAATTGTGTACCTCTCCATGGTTTAATTTGTCAAACACTGAAACAAAGAAATGTCAAATTAAGTTGGGCAAAAAACTTGACGTTAAGGTGTGACTCACAATTAACATCGTGCATTATGGTTGGACCACCCTTTATAAACGTGTTCTTGATTGTTGTAAAAGTCTTTCTGCTGTTGCTATTCTCTCATTTATTTCATCTTCCAATCTGATGTTCCGTGTTACTGTTGTTCCCAAATATTTAAACTTACTAACTTGTTCTAAAGCGTTTCTTACTTTTATTAGATGTTTCTTTTTCTTTTTACTAACAGACCATTGCTCTTGTTTATTAGTTAGTTATTTTCATGTCCAAAGCTTTCAGGCTGCAGTTATATATTCTTAAGTTTTTATTTAATGTTCTTTTCTTATTAGTGATCACCAAATCGTCTGCATAGACAGGGTACGGCGTTTAAATCCGCACAAATTTAAATTTTAATATCCCGCCATATAATACTGCCGCAATAGAACGCTGTTGGCGTTTGTGAAAGCCATATGTTCTTAGCAACAGTCGTAACCCTAAAAGTTATTGCAAAAAAGTGCAGAGTACAACCGAAGAGCTGCAATTCGTGCTGGACATTCGGCAACTGAAATAATTCGGTTCTTTAGGTATCCAAAATCAACTGTGTACGACATTCTTGCGTAATATAATGCTTCCGAAAAGTCTGGAGAATGCGTGATATAAACTCCGATAGTCGCAGAAAGAATGTAGGCATTGATTTCGGAGGACCCGGGGCAATCATTAAGAAAATTAGTGTCAGTGTTTGGTGTCAATAACACCGTGGATGGAAACTGTGGCCTCGAGGAGGCGATATGTATATCAGCAGGATGGTGCACCGGCACATACGAGCCATTTATATATTTAGAGCATGATCAAAATGATTACTAACAAGTCCAGACACCCTAATGTGGTATCTTTATGTACTGCTGTCGAAGCAGCACTCGCCTATATGGATAGCACTACTTTACAGAGAGCGTGCGAGTGCTTCAGGCCAAGGATGGAGGCGTTAATTACGGTTGAGTGGGCCGACATGGAATTACTTTAATTTGGACAGGTCAAACAACTGACAGCCAAAAGAATGTTCTGTAATTTTCACTTTTTGTTAAATAAAATTTTATTTAAGAAAATGTTTAATTTGTCCGGATTTAAGCGTCGCACTACTATAACTTTTATATCCTCAATTTTCTAGTGGCCTACTTTGTGTTGTTTTACGATTGTTTTTGCTTCTTTGATTTCCTCATTTAAAGCTACGGTAAATAATAACGAACTTGAGATACTTACTTACCTTTTTTTAGTTCCAAACATCCGCGAATGTTTATGTTTGCCTGTATAAAGATTTTCCATTTTGTTAGAAGTCTCTAAGATGTGTAAACATTTCCCAGAGATACTGTAGAATAAGCTTTATGAAATTCCTAAAAAAGAATTCCTAGATTTGAAAATTTATCTAATTCCTCCTTACGTTTTGGGGGACAATAGGTGTCTATAATTTTTCTTTTACGACAGTTGGATTAACTTGATTTAAAGTTTGGACAAAATAGTATTTTTTTATTTTCATGTTAAATTAGTAAGATAGGGCATCCGAAACCGAAATATTAAAAAACAGGAAGCTTAGAAAAGGATCAAGCTCAAGGTCCGTGAAAAGCCAGTAAATTCGCATGCTGGGAGATAAGGAATCTTTCTGGTCATGGTTCGATGGCGAACTTTGCAACATCGTAATTGCCGCGAGGTTATCAATGTTTGTAAACTGTATATTAAATACAATGTCTGATAAACACGCAAGTAATTGTATATTGAATATTACATTATCTAAAAAATAATCAAAAAGACACTAGTGAAACGTGTAATTTAAAAAGGAGAAAATTTAAAATGACTACAACAATTTTAAATTAATAATAAGCGCAGTTATAACTTGAGAACTTAAACAAGATAGAGGGACCTTATAAAGTAAAACTTTTAAAGTAATTTTTAATGAGCCATACTTAATAACAAAGATATACGACTAGCCAAAGGTTATCAGCATAAATTATATAAACAAATTTATTAAAGCTATTTAAATTCGCATCTTTGATAAAAAAGAGTGAAAAAGGAAATGTTCTGTTGTACAAAGAACGTCATAAAATAAAAATTTGATAATTCTACTACGCCTTTTCGGTAGTTTTTTAATGTAGGGGTGATTTCGTCAGGCATAGCGATAAAACCCATTACCTACAGCATTTGGCAAAGTGTCACTACGTGGCGACTGAATGAAATATACGATGTCTGTGATCGTTATTTGCCCTAGCTGAGAGGTTTGCGGTTTTTTACACAGCGCCAGTGACATTCATCAATGATGAACTATACTTTAAGGGGAGGACAAGCACGGCATTTAATGGTATATGAAAAACTCGTCGTAAAGTTGGCCAAGCAGTGTGTAGAAAACGTCATTTTATAATTTCAGAATATTCACACAAATGTCTTCAAACTGGCAAGGCTTACTTCATGTCGATTTACATAATTCGAAAAATTAGTTTAGCTCTGATGCTTATAAAGTGGAGAGAGGATACAGAATTGTAAATGCTTAACGACATAAAAGATATATCATCAATACATAAACACTATCCAAATAAATATGAACAATTTAAGTGAACACTTTTTAAGTGAAAAACGGTGGCTGTAACGTTCTAAGATCGTAACGAAACTTTGTTGCCGAAATATACGGCACCAAGGTCCATAATAACATGAAGTGTTTGTTATGAAATTTTGAAAATCCATTCAAAAGGAAATTTTCTTAATGAATAATAATAAATAAAATTTACTTAATTGAGAGCGTTTCGATCATTCCTTCTCAGAGATTACCATCGGCTAGGTAAATAAAAGAAGAGCTTATGAGTTGATTAGTAACGGCGGCGTTCTTTAATAACGAAATTCGAGAGCTAGCATAACGATACGGCAAGTACTAGAACAATTTTAATTATAAAAAAAGTAGGACAAAAGCAAGGACCCGACGATACTATCAAAATTAGGTAAATAACGAAGGGATTTATTCATTAAATCGTTAAATTTGTGGTAGAAAATTAAATCTATTAAAATTTTGATATATAATACCTGTCAAATATCGAACGGAAATATATAAAATTTTGGAATAATCCAAATTTTATTACTATCGGTGTAGATTTGACAGTTACGTATGTAATGTGACGTCGGCCAAACGCCATTCATGGCTTCGTTGCCATACAACCATTCTTTTAGTAAAGTTTTCCCATAAATGCAGCTCTATTTCAGAAATTACACGACTGATATTCTCTTTTAGCTTGAAATCGTAACAGGTTTAACTTAAAATCTCTTGCCGTAAAGTAAAGGCCTCGGTCTGTCACACTGGCGCGCGGCGGTTCTGTGTTTGCCTCCCGAGTCAATAAAATGGCAAACCTGAAAATGCTCCCTAGCCGTCATACAAACGATCGTGAAGTACATTCTCCTTCTTCTAAATTAGAAACAGACTAGTAGCATATTTAAAAGAAGAAGAAAAGGAAGATAAACTCCTTCTTTCAAATATCCCCAGAAGAAAAGGCCTAATGATGTTAAATTGCTAGATCACGTTAGGTTGCTCATCAGTATCACCCATTTTCAAGATAATATGACCAGAAAATTTGGTTTGAACTAAAGCGAGTGTTTCGCGTGTCATGTAATATGTGGCTCCATTTTGTTGAAACTACATATAATTCAAATTCAAATCTTTGGTTTTATTTAAGAATAATGTTGTTTGGGATCTCCCGATAGCATACTCTATTGTTAGTAACAACATTGTCAATATCATCCTCAAAAAAGTACGGGCCATTGGTACCTCCAGCCCATAATGCATGCCAAGCACTGCATTTTGTGTATGCATTGGTTTTTCGTGAATTTGTATTTTCCCCAGATGCGATAATTCTGGCGATTCACAAAGCCGCTTAAAGGAAAATGAGCTTCATCGCTTGATATGAGTTTTATGCAAAAATCAGCACCGTCTGCTATGTTTCTAGTGGTCTTTGGTAAACTTTTCCCTGTGTTTAGATACCATCTCTGAAAATGCATACTTCTAACATTCATAGAACGCAAACGGTGTGCAATTTAAACCCTAAGTTCAATTTGCGCCACCCTATATAATCATTGCCTAAGTAGAAGGATAAGCGATATTTGTCTTTTGTAAATATATGAATTAATTAAACATAACATTTTAATTAGCTGCAGAGTGCAAATATCAAATATATACATAGATCAATCAATAGTTAATAAATAAAATACTGTGAATCTTTTTTCCCCGAGTCAAAATTTTGGACTTTTGACTGATTTTCAGATAAAATGCATACCATTGATTTTTACCCCATTTTGTTTGTTTATTTAATAAAAAGTCTGATTAAGAGAAAACTTTAATAAACAAAACTGAATAAATCGCCAATATATTGAGGATTCTAGTTGTTTGTTGTAAACTTTTTGAAATGCTCTAAATCGGTTTCAATAGCTCTTTTTATGCGTAAGTAAAGTTTTTTTAGTTTCACTAAATTTATTAACAAGAACAAATTTACCGGACGCAATAAAAACAAAATCGAATACTTCACTGCTTTCATCCATCTAAGCCTATGTATTCAGATTTTCTTGGTGTCCTTACTAAACATTTCCTTCCCTTTAAAACTATTCCTTATTCTTCACGCATGCATATTCTACAAGGTTTTTATTAGACCTAAAGTGTAGCCAATAAGATAGCTACTTTCGGCCCAGTTTTCGGTGCATTACAGCGTTTACTTCATCCAATCGGGGCGTTGAAACTCGTTCATTAAGTGTTTCTTGCAAAAATAATCATGAGATTCTTCCTCGCAAATTTTCATAGTCTAAATACTATTGTTTGATTTTTAACACAATAATATTTTCGTCTAAAGAACAAAATTCTATAAAACAGCTAAATTTTGTTGCATAGGCCATAATTTTATAGTTTGTACGTAAACCTGTTTACCTAATCTGTATAATTTGTTCTTAACATTTAAGTCACTGGGTAAACTTTGAGATTTTTATTTAGCCCTTTGTAGTCAGTGCTTCAGAACTACCAGTTAAAAAGTAATAGAAGCATATACTACTTAACATAAAAGTTTTCTGTCTTAAATACTGACTTTCAAAGCTTATGCCTTGTGCTGTTTACCTTAAATCACTTAAGAGAGCCTGCGCCACTGTTTTTCTCGTATATGCCTTAAAATAGCTTTTCACCCCAATTGGCAAAAGAGAAAATCCACCATACAAGAAATAAGTGCACTTAATTTGGAAAATTATGATGTAGTGGTAGTCTTTACTTAAATTTGTTTAACATGAATCCCTCATTTGAACGATACAAAATTTCTGAAAAAATTGCTAAGTCAAACTTCGTAAAATAAAGCAGTCTGTGTCTCTCCTAAACTATTTATCTTAGTATCTTATTTGGCAACAAACATTAATCGTCTGCAAGTCAGAAAAAAGCACAAATCAAGGAAAGTTGTTGGCGCATATTTTAATTCTAAGGACACTAAAGCATTGATGTCTTCAAAAATACACTGGACGTAGTCCCGATTCAAAGAAATCTCTTGAGGCAAGGCCCACAAGAGGCAGGAGGATTTTTAGTAATTCGATGTAAATTTAATCAATATTTAATTTAACTTAAGCTTAGGAACAAAACATATTTATAGTTGTATCTCCCCATTTCATTATTGGACTGTACATAGATATATACATATGTATGTGCTAATACTAATCCTAATTTGACAGGAACTGTAGAAGCAAAAAATTCAAAAACATTTATAGATTACCCCTTCCCCTTCCTATGACCGAATTTGTTCATTAATGCACTTTGACTCAATAAAAGACTGATTTTCTTGGTCCAAGCAAAAGGATCGGTAGATGTAGTTTTTGAGCCTGACGGTTGGTGGAGGATGCCAGATAAACAGTCCAATTAACTTACTTTGAGCCTTTACAGATTGCGAATCATTTACGAAGTTGACAACTGTTTAAATATGTTTATGAACCCACTACCAGATCGGGAGTAGAGTAGGAAAATAAGTAGAAATAATTTATTGCTTTTACGACTTAACGTAAAGGTCATTTTTTGTCTCTATCGGCAGGAGTTATAACGACGTTAAGTTCTTGGTCAAATTCTAAGTTAAGTAAATTATAACTTGCGGCTTCTAGAATATTGAATATTGAAACGAAGCTCATGTAAAGACCAAGAAAGTACTGATATTCGGAATAAATTATGAAATTTAACATTAAACGAAGTGAGAATTCTAAAATTCCGCGGAAACCGAAAATTACTAAATTGCTGAAGAACTACAAGGAACTATTATAATAGTACAATTGTTAATGCAGCTCTAAATGCATAAAAGCGTTGCTAGAAACTGTGAAGTTATATAGCTAAAGGTTTTACTGTTAATGAAGAAGTACCGCATTTTCTAAACTTTAGTTTTTGCTGTTCTGCTTTTCTTTAAGGCAACGCCATTCAGTGATTGCCGTAAACTTTCCTTTAACTTGTCAATATGTCAACTTACTTTGAGCGGAGATTAATTGGCATTAAGATTGGTTGATGCAAAGAAAAAATAAAATAAAAACAAAACTATCTATATAAATAGGGCAACAAATGAAGTATTCTTAGTTTTAAGAATTTTTTCTTTTCTTCACCAACTCGTATTCAGTAAGCTGGTATAACGTGGAATTTCAAGAAAATCTGCAGTCTTTAAGTTTCCTTTTAACTACGAGGGTTTTCGTAAAGTCATTTTAATATCACTGTCATAGGGAAAGAAAAACTACAAAAATTCCAGTATGACTATGATTAAACATAACACCCCTCAGTTTTTTTAGGTCAACTGAAAAATACTAACATAATGCTTGGTCTTCCAGTATTCACTGAAATAGTTGCAACAAAATAAAGTCCTTTTTACAGGTTCCTTGTGCAGATTATGAAAACAGTCGCTGTCCATCCGTTATTATATTGAAATTATAATTCCTCATTTGTCCATTATCTCTCAGTCAATTATTTTTAGCATTAGATTTTCTATTTGGTTTCTTTGTTAAATTTAAATTGATTTATCTGTGCTTCAAAGGTATGTTTTACTAAGATGTCTATTAAATAGCTCTTTTTCTTTAACCTCCACTCAAGCTCCGGGGTGTTTGATTTTAAAGGTATAGATGGCCGTTATCCAAACTACGCATGCGCAATATTGCTGTCATGCATGACTAGACACGTTCATGCGTGTATTAGTAGAGTATAGAGCGTTGTTGTGTTCAAGACTCAATTTAACTTCCGGGAAACACACAAACATGACGTGTGTAGTCGCGGAGTATTCATAGTGTGAGGTGCGTGGAATATTCAAATTTTGCAAGCCGAAGGAGTTAATCAGAGCGAAATTCATAGCATATTAGAGGGCGCTTATGCCCGAACGTTTAAAGCTGAAAGGAAGTTAGCGTTTGGTACAAAAAATTTAAAAATGGACGAACGGAGCTGAATAATGATCGGTAGTAGAAAAAAGGCAGACCAACGATCTCACCTACGGATGACAACTGCACAATTGTCGAACGTTCGATTAGGAAAGATCGTCGCATTAAAATTCAAAAGTTGTGATCTTGAAATTATATGCGACTTCCACAATGTTTCGGCACCGATGAACAAAAACTCATTCGAATGAGTCCTTCACTTTAAAATTTCACCCCATACCAACAAGAAGTGGATTTTTCCATGGAAAGCGTCATTACCGCAGATAAAACCTGAATTTATGAGTTCACCCCAGAGACGAAACAACAGTCCATGATATGGAAACCTTCAGCATCCCCAGTTAAAAAAATTCAAAACTCAATAATCTTCCAGCAAAACCAAGGCCACTGTGTTCTAGGATAGTGAAGACCTGCTGTGTGAATTTCTCTAATCTCGTACATCCATTAACCGTTGCAGGTTATGCAAAACTCTCTAGAAATTGCATACAGACATTAGAAGGAAAAGTCCGGCACGATTACGCGAAGGAGTTAAACTTTTGCACACAAATCAAACCAAACTGTGTCCTGAATGGAACATCCTTCGTATAGTCCAGAAATTTTGGCGGGGAAACGCTTTGTGGGTAAGACACTGTTGTGAACTACTTCAAGCAACTTGACAAACAGTAGTACCGTGAAGGGATGTTCAAACTACTGTCACGCAGGGATAGCCTCAACGTTTACGTCGAGAAATAAACAAAAGTATGTAGTTGTTTGTGGAATGCATCAAATATTTTCTTTAAGTATAAATGTTAGTATAATTTTGACTTGTACCTTTAATATCGGACACCCCTTGTATAACAGTGGTGTAAAGAGGGTAGTCATCATAATCATCATTACCCAGCCTCTTGTCCACTGCTGGACATAGTCTTCCTCTAGGAGGGTGTTTGGCATTAAAACGCCACGCTTGCTAAGTATGTTGGTGAGTTGGATAAAAAAGGTAAAGGAGTGGATGGAGGGGGATGTATTTATGTATTTGTTGGGATTGCAGGTTAGAACATGATTTCTTCTATTTAAAAGGGGGTTAGTCATGACTCGCATAAGGCAGGGGCGAATCCTTGAAGTAGTCTTGACTCCGTCGGGATCACGGAGTGCGTCTACCTGCTACCTAAAAAGAGGGTAGTACAAACAGCAAATTACCCCCTAGTTGACCTCCACTTTTAAAACGAAATTAGCAACTTAAGATTCCACATGCACAAACAATATTCTAATAAACTATGAAAAGAGATCAATAATACAGTAATATATACAAGTTAATGTTATTTGGAACAAATATCCTTTTTGTAAAATTGCAGATTGTTAAACATTGTTTAAGCTTTAGTTGTAGCTTTGTTTTAATGTAACTACTGTAACGTTTCCAATTTTTTTTTCTTATTTTGACCTTAATTATTCCAAATTAGATACTAGCTCAATCCAAATAAACTATACTTCAGATAACTAAAAAATAACAAGCTGAACAGACATTGTAATAGAAATTTTTAATATATACTCCATTAATAAAGAGAGACGATCTTTTAAAAATCCTCCATTTGTTGTTCTTTCCATTCTCATTCATTTATTACAAAAAGTGCACCAAATACATATTCTAAAAAGCACTTTGCATTTGCATTATATTCAATAAACAATAATCCGTAACAAGATAAAGGGATCTGCCGTATTCAGTTATAAAAAATCTGTTGTTAATCACGGAATACAATACCTTTAAAGTGGGCGTTTCAATTTTTTTAAAAAGCCATTCGTTTGAAGAAATCTTTCATAATGTTTTCGGACAAATGTGGCTCGATCTCGCTAATTATAGCTCTGATATTGTCTTAGAATGCTTGAATCGTTGCTGAGCATTGACGCAGATCTTATCTTTGACCTAGCTCTAAACAAAAAAGTTTAATGGTGTCACATCGCATGATCTGAGCGGCCAATTAAAGTTTCCATTACGAGAACTTAAAAATTCAAAAGTATTTTACAACATTCTAGGTGCTGTTATCGAAAATTTGATTGGGAGATATGCATTTGTATGGTTTATTTAACAAGTGATGAGAAATTAAGACAAGACACTATTGGTATAGCTGACAAATATATCTGGAATGTTTCCAATGAAACCGCTAATGAAGTAATTAATTTACAAACCACACATGTAGCTACGATACAAAAATAAAAAAAATAGATGCAATTATAGATAATGCATCGGGTTAGAACCTGTTCAGTCTTGTTTGAGAGGGTTGCTAGAGTGATGAGCGAACAGACGGTACCGCGGAGTGTGGAACAACTCATTGTAATTAAATTCCTCGTTGGAGAAAACGTCCCACCTTCTGAAATTTACCACCGACTTCAACAGCAGTATAGGAAAGAGAATCTCTTACGTACCTGTGTGTTTGAGTGGTGTAAGTGCTTCAGACAGCATAGGGAGCACGTGGAGAATGAACCGCATGATCTTCGACTGCAAACATCCGTTACCCAGCCAAAAATTGATCATAGACGCGGCACTATCAATGAACTTAGAGTAATGCTGTCTATCAGAGTTGGTAGTGTAGAAGACATTGTGAAAAACTACCTGCACTATTGCAAGGTAAATTCACGGTAGGTACGACAGACGTGAACAAAATAGTACACATGCAAGTTACCAGTCGTCTCCTACAGCAGTTTGAAAACGATGGTGATGCATTTTTGAAGTCTATAGTGACCACCAATATAACATGGGTGGACTACTTCATTCCCAAGTCCCAGCAGTCATTACGCAAGTGACGGCATACCGATTCTCCCAGACCCAAGAGAACGAGGAGAGGCCGTTCGGCAGGAAAAGTTATTGCAACGTTTTTCTGAGACTAACAGAGGGTTATCCATGTAGACTTTTTGACAAATTTGAAAACAGTCAGTGTGGCTTATTACTCAGACCACCTGGCAACAGATGTAAAGAAAAAGATCCGATCTAAGTGGAAGACAGGTGGATAGCCTTCCTCAAGACAATGCACGTCCACCATGAGGACAAAACAACAATAAAAAACCTCTGGAAATTTAAATGGAACTTTCTACCACATCCTCCGTACAGTCTCGATTTGGCATCAAGTGATTTATACTTGTTTGGAAGACTTAAATTAGACTTGCAAGGCATGCGGTTTGCGGACAACGACGCCGTTATCAAGTTGTTTGAAAGATACGCCGCCAACCAAAACCTTTTTTTTAATGGCATCAGGATGCTTCCAGAAAGTTGGAAAATGTGTTGACTCCGGAGGGGGGTACGTTGAAGACTGACATGTACAAGTAACTCTTTAACAATTGGGTTTTTTTGTAAAGAAAATATTTGAACCGCCTTGTAGATCATTTCACGGTTGTGTTTTGGAGCAAGCGGACGTGTGCCGCGCTCCGATATATGTGCCCGAAACGCTCTGCCTGTTTTTACGTGGGGGGTAAGTGCTATCGCAATAATGCGGCCAAGGCCGCTTTATCATTATAAATGCAACGAATATTAACAATTCCAGTAATAAAACTCACCTGCTAAAAAGCGATATGGCCTTCTTCCCACAACCGGGAAGGATGCAAACGCCATTGTTGCTACCAACGTCAATGATAACACATGGCCACACCCAGATGATTAACGCTCAGCTGCAACACATACCAGGTAAATACATTATTCAACCATAACAAACATTTTATTCTCAACATCAAACCCAAACCCCTGCTTGCCCACCTTACATAGGCCAACATGATAGTTGTACTAAAGTTTCGTACAAAAGAGGCAGAACAAAGATAAAGTGAAAATAAAAACCAAACATGCAAAAGATATTGAATACTGGCTTAGCCCTCAGCCTTCCACCACTAATCCTTATACAGCCCTTGCAGTTCAATAACAAGAAGACGAACAACAAGACACGAATTCCGTTAAAATCCCAAAACCTCCTCCAATATATATATATAAATAGTACAATCATAAAAGCCCTAGAAGAAAAACAAACACAGTTCCACACCTATAAATTGAAAGAAGAAGGAAACTACAAAATGGTTTTAAAAAATATGCATTATTTCATCAACACAGAAGAAATTAAAGTCAAAATCGAAAAACTGGTACATACGGTAACTAACATTTGGAATATAAAGCAATATAAAACCAAAGTACTCTTAAAATGCTTTACGTGGAATTGAATACAGTCTCCAACAACAGAAATTTTAAATAACCTCCAGCAATGCAAAATAAAATTTGAACCCCCCAGGCTCAAAAGAGAAATTACCCAATGTGTATGTTGTCAGAGGAACGGGCATACTAAAAATTTCTGCCATTTAAAGCCAAGATGTGTCAAATGCAGAAGCGATTATGCCACGGACCAATGTAGACGAAAGGAAAATCATGCGACGTTCAATGCATTTTGTGACAAGGAAACCACCCTGCTAATTATAAGGCTTGCATGGTATATAAAGAACTGCAAAAAAACATATCCACCATTAAGACCTAAACAATACATTCCCCCTGCACAAGTACAAATGAAAAACACATCTCTACCACAACAACAATCCAATCATATGAAAGAACTGAAGGATATGATGAAATAGCAACTGTGTTAAACCTACTTACCTCATACTCCCCAAACTCAAATAATCCCCTACAACTTGCATTATGGAATGCCAATGGCATATTACATGTTGACGAACTCAAAGCATTTATTTTTAACCGCAATATTGACATAACCAACTACTTTTTATCATACAAATTATCCAGTAGGAACTGCTCGTGGTGGAACTGCTATAATAATTAAAAATTCTATTAACTATTACCAAACAGATAGCCATACGGAAAATTATCTACAAGCCACCAGTGTGTCAATTACGGATTCCACGAGACCATTAACTACTAGGGAAGTATACCTCCCTCTAAGTCACATAGTTAAGCAAGAACAATTTCAAGCCTTTTTTAACACTCTTGGATAATTCTTTGTTGCAGGAGAGGATTATAATGCCAAACATACAGACTGGGGATCCAGACTCATAATTCCCAAGAAGCGCGAACTACTCAAAACAATGGAAAGCAATATCTTAAACCACCTATCTACAGATAGAGATAAAATACTCGTTTTAGTAGATTTCTGCATCAGAAAAGGTAGCTGTGGCAAAATCATCTACCTATCATCTGACCACTCTCCGGTATTAATCACACTATCAGATAGCTCAATATGCAAGGGTTGTCAACCTCGCTTAAGCAACAAACACACTGACTGGGATATGTTTAGATGTCTGATAAAAAAGAATTTGACTTTATCGATTCCTTTTAAAACTAAAGAATATATCGAAGATGCCGTTAAGTTCTTTAATTATACCATGCGGGTTTGAACGCAACACCAGATGCACTAGAGAAATCACCAATCAATGCAGCAACGCAGGAGCTAAAAGAGCTACTTAACAATAATAAAAACGAATGCATTCAAACACTTCTTCATTGACTTTCACCTACAGAAGCTAGCGACTATTCCTTAAAGAAGACGACAAAGAAACAAAATAAAGTTAAAAAAATTTCGCCACCAATTAGAATTCTGCAAGGAGCCTGGACTAGAACCAATGAATAAAGGCACACGCATTTGCGGAGTATCTAGCGGAAGTATTCTAACAATATCCACCAGAAAACAAACTTGAACAAGAGGCTGAGATTATTCGTCTTTTGAAGTCCCGTTAGAAAATTTAATTACGAGAAAAATCTTAAAAGAGCTACCTACCATTGGATTAAACTATCTCACGCAATTATTCAACGCAGTGCCACGCACAACAAACTTTCCGTTCCAATAATCCAGGAAATCATCAAATAAACTAAAATCCTACAGATCAATAAATCTTTGCCTATTGTTTCAAAGGTATTTGAACAGCTACTCCCGAAAAGAATCACTACGACTATTGAAGATAATGAAGTAGTGTTCCACCACTAGTTTGGCTTTCGACGTAGGCATTCCACAATACAGCAGGCCCATCAACTGGTTTAGACAATTAATAAAGTCTTTGAAAACAAACAATATTGTTCAACAGCCTTTCTTGATATCTCATAGGCATTCAATAAGGTATGGTACACTGCTCTCCTTTGTAAACTACGTCTTCTCTTTACACTGAATTATATCCTTATCCTTGAATCTTACCCAGACAATAGACACTTTCTGGTAAAATTTTAAACTGAGTACACCAAACTGTTCCTAATAAAAGCTGGAGTACCCTAAGGTAGTGCCCTTGGATGCTTTCTGTATTTGTTGTACACTGCAGATCTGCCAACTACCCCAGAAGCTCTAACAGCAACATTTGCCGACTATACTGCAATTCTAGCCTGTGACAGTGATCCTGCTATTGTCTCCTAGAAATTACAAACAAACATAACAGCAATCCAACAATAGTTAAACAAATGGCGAATGAAAATGAATGAGTCTAAGTCTGCCCATATAACGTTCACCACCCGTCGAGATACATGTCCCCCAGCCCGTTTAAACAATAATCAAAGTCAAATATCTTGGACTGCATCTCGACAAAAGACTTACTTGGCGCAAGCATATATTTACAAAGAGGAAACAATTAGGAATCACTTTTACCAAAATGTATTGCATATTGGACCGCAAATCCAAACTCACCTTGAATAATAAACTTTTACTATACCTATAAATCCATAATCAACCTTGGGGCACCGCTTCTAAATCTAACATAGCAATATTAAAATGATTCCAATCGAAAGTACTAGGGACGATTGTGAACGCCCCCTGGTTCGTGCCGGACGCAGTCATCCTGAAAGATCTCAAAATGACAACATCAAGAAATCCAACGTTACAGTGCCAAGTGCAGTGACCGAATAAGTGCGTACCCAATTTAAGTCATCTTAAGTAGATTAGCTTGGTTTTTAAGATTTAGTATTTAAGTTATTTTTCTAGAAGTTAAACTAGCCCTAGCGACCAATTGTTACAGAAGTGAGCTACTGAGCCCTTTTCTACATGTTTGACATGTATTATACATACCGTTTGCTGAATGTATTTACACAGTTTGCAAATCAATGGGATACATAAAAAAACCTTGTAGGTCTTTTTTAGCATGATCTTACTTCATAGGCATTTTTATTTTATAAAATACGAGGACCGTTTTCTCCGGGCGTGGCATTGGTTCTTAACGATCTTGGTAAAGTATACTGCAACAAGTCAGAAACTGTTACGGAATTTCGAAAACTGTAATTGTTCGATGTATTGGCGAATATTTCCCTAATATAGAGAAACGCACGCAAGCAGGCCTCGGTATTAATGGCTAAATCCATCCATTGCTTTAAAAGTTATAACTAAAAATCAACCCCAAAAACGAACGAAACACCCTGTATCACAGTTCTTGATTTTTAATGTGGGGATTTGTTAATAATTCAGTGCTGAGAATACTCATGAGTTTCATAACAGCCAATATTTTTGACAAATTGTGAGTAGAGTATGTAAAAAAAAAACTTAATAGACGCCCTGTTATATTATTTATAAGTCCAATAGGTCGTTTTTTGGGTATTAAATTTTGCGTTAACCCCGAATTTCTATTGTATACATCCTGATAATTATAACGTTTTTTAATCAGGTACAAATTACAATTCTACTTTTCATACGTTTAGCGGCCTTTCTAATGCTGACTTATTGGTAATAAGAGCCTTATGGCCGTTAAAACGGAACTTTCGTGTTCAAACTGTTACCAACTAAGGAATTAAAAATCGGCTATTTACCCGCGCCATTGCATCATTTGCAACTTTGTATTTATCTAATTATCAATGCACATGTATAATTGTGGCGATTTTTAGCCGATTATCGGCATGGAGAGACTGTAGGATGCCATGCGTAACCTCTGATCCATTGCTGAGGTTATTTCGATTTATTGCACAAGTTTGTTGCGCTACTTTTATTTTGCGGCTTCTAAATTTATGTTTCTAGGAAATAATTAGCGTGTGCCGGGAGAAATATGACTCGATCTTCGTGTTGTTGTCGTTGCCTTTGTACCTTATGGCTACTTAGATATTAAGTTTGTTTTTTATTCCACCCTAATTTAAATTATTAAAACTAATTTAATGTAATTATATCAGGTTTGTTTAGTTTCCATATTTTTGAGTTTATTTTTGAATTAAAACATTTTTAGATATATATTTAAAGCATGAATAATTACAAGGTTTCCAGTTTAAGCGTACCAAGTAACGAAGAAAAAATTTGTTTCAAGTTATACTTTATTATCCTTCATAATGAAACTCAGTGCACTTATGTAGTTTCGTTTTAAAGAATACTTCTTAATGCAGATAATTATAACCTCAACTATTTCTTCATTCGATTAGATCTCCTTCCAAGTAAAAATGTTTAAGTTTTGAATAGTTGAGATATATTTCAAAAAAATATGAATTTTAAAAGATTGCAAACGTTAATGTTAAACAATATTACTGATGTTGTTCGGAAAGTATGTGTCGATTATTAAACAAAATTCAAAGGCCAAAGTTTTAGCCAATTTTTATTTACTGAATTATATATGTACCATTTTGTTCAACAATCTTCCTAAATCTTTCTTACGACCTGAAGATTCCATTTTTCAAAACTTTTCAAGTTTCTGGGTGAAAAACTTCTAAAGATAGTTTTTATGGCTTCCAAAGGAGTTGAATTTCTTGTCCTTAAGAAAATGTTGTAAATACTTAAATAATGAAAATCTAAAGGTGCCTGGTAAATATGGTGGGTGAGACTACATATGCCAGTCAATTTCCAATAGTTTATGTCGAGTAGTGAAAGAGACATGAGCTTTACTATTATATAATGGAACACGACACTTTTTCTATTAGCTAATTCTGGACGTTTTTCCCGATAGAAATGTGATCCGTTAATCAGTCAAATTATACGGAAACCAAATAATGACTGGGCTAAGACAAATCAAGAAAAAGCACTTTACCCAAGTCTTCACCCCCCACTCTACTACACCCGATGCTGAAATCAAGACTTCCTTCAGGAGCCACTACAAATGTCGCTGCCCATCGGAAACTTTACCTATACTGAGGTGATTGATGAAATTCGTCATCTAAACAATAACACTATTTAGGTCTTCATTTAGACCGACGACTCACCTGGAAGCCTCAAATACTGAAAAGGCGAAAAGAGATTGATCTGAGAATCAAGAAAATTTACTGATCGCTTGGCAAAAAGTCGCGCCTTTCTCTCGAAAACAAGATCCTGCTCTACAAAACAATAATCAAACCCATATAAACTTATAGAATTGATCTTTGGGGTTGCTCTTGTAAGTTCAATGTTTACATTATCCAAATCCTACAATCCAAAACCATCAGACTGCTAGCTAATGCTAAATACGGACCTACAAATCACAACGGTAGAAGAAGAGCGTACCAGATGAACCAACACCCACTTTACACGGCTACAAGTCCATACCAACACCCTTGCATCCAACCTACATCAGGACCCCCTACCGAGAAGATTAAAACTAAAGAAATGGCCCAGTAATTTTAAAGGAGTGTAACTCTACTGAAACGGGATAACATCGCTGGATGGATTCCCCCTCACGTCAAATGTCATCACATTAACTCATAGAACATTGTATTATTTTATTACGTTCTGATTGTTAGTTTGCTTCAACCAATAAAAAAAAATTATACGGAATCTAAACACTGTAGCAATTTACGTAACCAAGCTTTGCTAAATGCTTTTAGATGATCGTTTTCAATATTTTTGGTATCGTCAGTTTTTCTCGATTAGTGTCTTTATTTGTTTATTATCAGTGGTGAAGGATCTAGCCGAACGTTGTTAGTCTTTAAGGTCGAAATTACTAGCTCTAAACTTGGTGAACCGCTTTCAAACAGTTCTTGCAACCGAAAAACTGTTTTCTTGTTTGTATAACATTTTTTTTCGGTAATATAAAAACATTTTCAAAGGAGTACAAGAATGCACAAATCAGTTTATTGCATAGGCATTTTTGTCTAAAGATGGGTTGTAATAATATCTTTAAGAATATGCACACAAATCATTGTATTTCTATAATTGTGACGTACACAGACATTTTCCAAAACCCTCTAGTAAAACTCGACACAAATTTTCCAGATAACTCTATACTAGAAATAGCACTTATTAACAAAAGGAACAACACGTGTTTTAAGGGACAGTTATTTCTGATTTGCCGTGCTACTTGGATAGCCTTTTTGTTTCTAGGTTAAAGGGTGTGATCCATGTTGTTATTGTCCATTGATGAAATAAATTTCGATTCTAACATTAGCATTAAGTTCGTTCTTAAATAATCTTGAAAAATATAAACAGCTTTCGTGCACTAATCTGTTAAACTATTTTGTTTATTTGTCGTCCTTCAAAGAGTTCTTCACGCACCGATATAACGTCATTTTGATTGCTTTACTTAGAGGTATATTTTTCTAAGCTTAAATCGATTAATTTAGCAATAAAAAATATTCGTTCATTCTACAAATACTTCAAGAATTTTATAAGATTGTTGAATAACTTAAGATGTTTTAAGATCATCTTTTTATAAAAAATAGAGGGTCATTGCATAGTTCCACGATTAATATTAAAATAATATGCTCACATTCACTACGCGATTGTATCATAATCGGTATTAGTAAAATAGCTGGAATGGCCTATTAAGATTTGTTTATATTGGAAAAAATTAATTATTAGTTCTACGAAGGTGTTTGAAATGTTCTTGGCTTTGTTCCTAGTTGTCAACACTATAGGCAAGATTTTTGTTCTTAAGTTATATTTGAAATTGTGATTAAATTTGTAAAATAGTTTCCTTTTTATTGTTGTCCGAACTAATATTATTCCCTAAAATAGATAACATTGAATATCGTATATATATATTGGCGAGTTTTATTACGGCCGAGGCCGCGTCTCGCTTCCCAAACGCCACTTATTTCTATCTAGCCAATCTCCTTCTTCTAATCTTCGGGATTCCATAGCGTCCTGTACCTCTGCTCTCCAGCTTCGGCGAGGTCTACCCCGTTTGCGACGTTCTGGTGGTACCCATTTCCAAACTTTCTTCGGCCATCTGTCGTCATCCATTCGTTCTAAGTGTCCATACCAGATAAGCCTTTTTGTTTCTATGGTATTGATTATCGTACCATCCACCTCCATTCGCTGTCTTATTTCTTCATTTCGCACGTGTTGTAGGTTAGATACACCACAGCTTCGCCTCCAATAGTCCATTTCCAGTGCCATTAGACGGTTTTTATTTCGCTGATTAATGTCCCATACCTCTGATCCATATGTGGTGATGCTTTCAATTATAGTCTTATATATTGTTGTCTTCGTTTTTTTTGTAATTTTATCATTCCAGAGTACCGTGTTCAGCAGTCGAATGGCTCTCCTTCCTTGGGCTATTTTAAGATCAATGTCTGCGTCACTTCCTGGCGTGCTTGAAAATAAAACTCCAAGGTAGCGAAAATTTGAGCAACCGTGAACTACGTCGCCACTAATATTCAGGTCCATACCATCGTCTCCAATTACTAGGTGTTCAGTCTTCTGCAAGTTAATCTCCAGGCCCCATTTTTTATACTCTTCCTGGAGCTTGCGTAACATATAGTTCGAGTCGTCTACGTCTTCAGTGATAATGACTTGGTCGTCAGCAAACAGTAATGTGCTAAGTATTTCGTCTCCAATCTGTAATCCCATGCCACCACACTTTCTTCTCCACTGAATTAAGGCTTCGTTAAGATAAATTTTAAACAAAGTGGGAGCTATACAACACCCTTGTCGGAGTCCCTTTGTCACCTCAAAATCAGTAGACATACGTGATCCAGATTTTATGCAGCTTGTGGCCTTTTTATATAAGTTTTTTACGGCAGTGATATATATATTACTAATGTTGGAGTTTTTCATGCATTCCCATAGCCTTCTTTGAGGTACGCTGTCGTATGCCTTCTTAATATCTATGAAGGTAAGATGTAAGGGTCTTCGCGGGCACTCTTCTTTTCAATAATTTGTCTTAGTATAAATACGCTATCGATACATGATCGTCCAGACCTAAAGCCGCTCTGTTCTTCTACTTCATTCATCTGTTCCTCTATTTTTTCTTTCAGTATTTTTCCGTATATTCTGGATATTGAGGTGATCACACTAATGCCCCTGTAATTCTTGCAGTCAGTTCTATTACCTTTCTTGTAAATTGAAGAGATATACGCTTGTTTCCATTTTTTGGGCACTTTCTCACCTTTCAAGCATTTGTTGAATAGTTTGGCTAGAATGCTAAACAGTTGTGTTGGAGCAGCCTTTATAAGTTCAATGGGAATATTCTCCGGTCCTGGTGCTTTGCCATTTTTCATTTTATTCACGGCTTTTACTACATCATCAATTTCTATTTTTTGTAACATATCATTAGGGGAGTGAATTTCATTTATTTCTACTTCATCATCTGCTGTTAATATAAAATCTGCTCTATCTTCTCTTAGTAGTTTCTTATAGTATTCTCTCCATGTGTTTGTACTGATCAGATCGATACCTCCGTTATTCCTATTCTCTGCACGTATTGCTTTCAGGGTTCTCCACGCTTCATTCGATCTTGTGTTACCTCTGCATCCATTTATTTCTTGGCATTTGTTCTTCCAAGCTTCGTTTTTTGCATGTGCTACCGTTCTCTTTACTTCTCTGTTTATTCTCGCGTATGCTTTTCTATCTTCGCTGTCGTTCGTGTTTAACCATTTTATGTAGGCGTCTTTTTTACTGTCAACAAGGTTTTCTATTTCTTGGGTCCACCACACATTAATGCTCTTCATTTTTGTTCTTGTATTTTCCCCCAGGGCTTCAAATGCTGCTTCGTGAATTATCTTTTCGATTTCATCATACATTTGTTGTGCTGACGACTCTTCTATGTATCGTAGTTTATTTGCCAGTCTTAATTTATATAGGAATTTTGTCGACTCGTCTTGTAGTCTTATTAAGTTATATTTTCTTGTATCTACCGTATTCAGTTCCGGTTCCTCCTCTTTTTCATGCTGGCTATAATGTTTGAAAGGGATATAGAGTTTTCCTATTAGTAGATGGTGATCGGAACCGCATTCCGCGCCTCTCTTGACTCTCACGTCTTTACATATTAGGTTTGTATTTTGGCGGATAATTAGGTAATCGATGACAGATCTTAACTGGCGGGTTGGCTGTGTCCAGGTATAGCGGTGGACATCTCTGTGTTTAAACCACCCATTTGTAATTCTTAGAGCATATGAATTGCATATGAAAAAGCTTTGTGCAATATGGGTGTCACACTTGCTTACATAAGAACAAAAATGTATTCGAATAACAGTTTCCGAACAGTGCCTAAAGACTATTAAAGGATATAAAATTGATTTTGTTCAACGATTTATTATCATGGATGAAATTTGGATTCACCATTATACACCGGAATCAAAACAGTGGATGGAAGCAGATTGTCGAGT
Source organism: Sinelater perroti (assembly GCA_036346155.1). Classification (NCBI taxonomy): domain Eukaryota; kingdom Metazoa; phylum Arthropoda; class Insecta; order Coleoptera; family Elateridae; genus Sinelater; species Sinelater perroti. The sequence goes on from JARFIY010000046.1 coordinate 18,654,297, forward strand.
TGTAAACAAGATGAAGTTCGTTCCATCCGTAAGAAAGGATTTGGCATCAATCTTTTAGGATGCTAAAATGGTAAAACAATAGCAGCAAAATATTATACAAATCTTTTAACAACGCTTGATAAAAAGATTAGTGAAAAAAGACCCGGTTTGCATGAGAAAAAATTATGGTTCATCAACACAATACGCCTGCTCACAAAGGTGCTTTAACGATGGAAAAACTTGACTATCTGACTTCTATAATTTTAAAACTTCCTTGGCGTTCAAAAACTGTTTTAGAGCTATTATTTCGTTCACATTGAAATCCGTAGTGTTTGATCAGAATTTTTAAAAGCAAAGCTGAGCTCGCCCCAAACACGCCTGTCCATCCCATATTGTTACAGCAACTTTTAATAAATCAAGTCTATACATTTAAAGACCCATTTCGGAAGTTGTACCCATTCAAAATAACTTTGCAGGGGAGCAGGCCCCGCAACAGGTCGCTAATATCATATGCGCATTTAATAACGGCGGAATTATGGTGTCGTCGCGATGTCAACTCATCCGTCCCAAGGGGCGGCTTTATAAGTAATCGTTGTCATTTTGCGGAGATTAGCTAATAAGTCAACACACATTCCGTCATTTGCCCATTTGTAATACATGGTATTGTTCTGAACAGGCGGAGGGGCTCGGGCGAGGCCACCCCAGCGCCGTTTCATTTAGGCGAGGGTAAATTCCGCGTGCATTCCCAGCGTGGCCCCAAATTGCGAGCTTCAGATAAGAAACGAAGACCAGCTTGTATTTTGTAGTGCATTTTTTTCCTGTTACCTCTTGAAAGGTACAGAAGAGAAACAAACAAGCTGCATAGTCAAAAAGTTATAATTGACCAGAAGGAAAATATAAAACCGTCTCTGAAAATGCATCCTTATTTTTTGTATGTAACAACAAAATAATTATAATTCATTTTTATAGTATAAATCATACAAATTATGGTACTATTATTTGACAATAAATTTAAATTTAATGAAATAATTAAAAAATAATTTTTTATTTTAGTTAGATCAGAACATTAGATTATTCTTGAGATTTAGGATGTACAGCTTGGTAAATTTAAAAATATACACCAGGAAACAGCCAAATGTGAAAATTTTAAAAAGGGGTGGAATGCGACTCTCCATCGGTAGTAACTTTACACAAAACGGTTTTTCTGCTCGGAATATATTGATATTTAAAATCCATCTACTTTTAATGTTTGAACCTTTATTATTTCTAAAGAATCTTCTTCTTCTTCTTTTTCTTCATGATCCTTATGCCCTTTACAGAGCGTTGGAATGTTTCTAAAGAATAAAAGTCGAAATTTGATCTAGATGTTATCATAACATTTGAGTATGTCGTGACTTTAACACATCTTCTTCGGGCGTGACAAACTAGGAGGCTTCCGTTGGCATGATTAAGCCTTTTTTCCAGATCGTAGCCGTAGACTCATGGTCTCATCTTCGGTTATGACCTTTTTGAAGAAATCTGTTTCTTTGGTAGTAGTCTGAAACAACTCATTAGAAAGCGCAGCACAATGTAGCCGCGGAAAGAATTTTTCTGCGACACATGTTATGCTATCTTCTGGCAAAATTTCACTCTTAGATTTTGAAACCCCCAGCTCATCTTCCAGTTGTCGCGCCGTGAATTGACGATTCCCGTTGATTATAGCCCACACATTTCAAATTTTGTCGGTATTCATCTCGCTGTTGGGCTTCCAGAACACACTGTTAACTACTGAGGGCAATATCAAATATGTAACTAAAAGTTATTAGTTTGTCAAATAGGGCTGAATCTTTAAAACTACCGTTAGACTGTCTACGCTTGAAAGCGAGATGAATAAAAAGAAAAATAGAAAACACAATGTTTTGTTTGTCGATTAGTGTCGTCAAAAGAAAGTATGACAAACAACAAACGTCTAAAATTCTATGAAGAAAAGCTAAAGTGACTACAAGGAGTAAATCACTTTTACATCACTAGCCACTATTGAGTTGCATTTGGCATTAAAGCTAGTAAGCCACATACAATTGCTGAAAATCTGATTTTACCAACAGCTGTTGAAATATGTCTCTCCAAAAAGAATAGGTGACATGGCAGAAGATATTCTAACACAAATGTTAAAATTATCAAGAATGCACGTACTTTAAAGTATTTATAACTGTGTCCAAAGTACAGCATTAATGATTCAATACAATAAAATGTATTGCAGAAGCTTAGAGCTCTTCTATTAAAAGTATTAATAGGTACGATAACATGAGGGTAAAATACGGTGCTATATGTACGGGGAGTCAAGGGTATGACAGGATATCGATCTAATCTTATCGTCAAATTACAAGAAGTAATGCCAACTGCTACATGATTACACTGCTTCGCAAAAAATTCTCATATCGACATCTTTAACATCTGAAAACACTTATGTTATAAAAGTTCTATTAGAGTTGTAAATTCTATTAAAGAAAAAGCATTCTAGACCCCGACTTTTAGAGTAAATTTTCTCTATCACATAGAAGTAAAGGGGCTTTTAAGTTCGGTAGGAAGGTGTAACGTTTTTGAGACGAGTATGGTAGCTAACGCATGCGTTTTTGTTTACAATGCATTTGTAGTAACCAATCATTCGGTGGTGCAGACATAACAAACTCGCTTCAATGTTAGTCGACGCGGTGCCGTCCCATCTCGTCCAACAATGCTGAAGTGCCTTAACAACTTCAGAACGAGAGGATCTGTGGAGCAGCTCAGAAATGTGATCGGACTGTTAGAACACCAGAAAACATTAAAAGAATTCGACAGGCTGTGGAGCCCACTCCTTGCCATTCAGCGATACGACACGTTCGCGCCTTGCGCATGTCAGATAGGTCATCGTAGAATTTTGCAATTTGACCTTCCCTTTAATCCTTACAAAATCACTATATACAGCAATTTACGTTTGCAGAAACGATGCTGGAAACCTTCAAAAATGAATTCTAATAAAAAGTGATGAGACTCGTTTTCACTTATCGGGTACTGTAAACAAACAAAATTGCCTGCACTAATCGAAAAATCATCCGTAGGAAATCCATTAAAACCCCATACATAGTAAGAGAGTGACTGTGTGGTGAAAAACCGCCCAATCTGCCGATGTTGCGAGATTGCTCTCGACAGAGTTTGGTTTCAACAGGATAGAGCTATTTGCTAACTTCAAGAGAATGAATAACTTTTTTAAGGGTATATTTTTCAGACTGCCTAATTTCATTGCCCGGGCATGTGGAGTGATCCCATCGATCACCGGATCTTTCAACGTTTGATTATTTCTGATGAAACTACCTGAAAGCTCGTGTTCACATTAGTTCGAGAAATTCGAGTAATTCCACGCGCTACGCTTTAAAGTTTTCCAACAATGCAACAATGCCTGGACAAGAACCGTTGCCGCTTAGGTGCTGTCATTTTCCACACTTGAATTACATTATTTTTGTTTGTGATTTATGTTTCTTAAATCGCAGTCTATGTGTAATTTTTGAAGACAATAAAATTGAATTTTGTTCAAAAACATCTGCGTTAAGAGTGTTTTGGAAAATGTTGGCACCTCCCTCCCAGATCGCGTAGTTTCTTTTTTGGTCTTTTCCCATCACAAGTTTGCCGTTCTCACCCTCCAATACTGTTTGCCTTTGCAGTCTTCTTCATTTAGTGTTTTATTTTCCAATCGTCTTGTAATTGACATCTCTGTCTATATTTGTTCCGTTGGTTTCTATCTCTGCATGTATATTGTAAGCTCCTTCTAAAAAAATCTATTTTTACTGTTCTCAATTTATCTTTTATTTTGATTGTCATGGTTTATAGTTTTTCTTTGTATGCTGTATGATTTGTATGATTTCCACAATAGTGTTCAACATTCTTTTTTTGTTTGTTTTGTGAGGTTTTAATTTCATGCGAGCCCCGTGGAGTGCTTTTCTTGCTCTTTTTCTTTTATTACTTTATCATTTATACCCGCATCTATGTTACTCTAAGTACTTGTATTTAGCGCAAACTTTTATTTTCCTTTCCTATGTTTAACTAACTTGTTTCTCCTACTATGCATACGTATATCCATTTGGCAAAATGTAAGTATAGCTTGTCATATTTTTTTAGCTTTTGCAGCATGCATGTCCTCTTCATCCTGTGCTAGAATTAGCAATTGTAATATCTTGTCTCCTAGAGATATTCCCATTAATCTATATTTTTTTCTACACTATTATTCTAATTCTTGTCCTGCATATATATTAGACAATGTCGGTGACAGTGTGCAGCCTTGTCTGAACTCTTTGAACACTTCCATTTCGTTTGTTACTTTGTTACTTTATGCTAATCAATTTTTCTCCTATTTTTATTCTCATCATCACATTTTGAAACACTGTGATATGCCTTCTACCCGAGTGTCAACATTTTTCAACGACTTTTTCAATTGCTTGTCTGAAACAGTAGATATTGTCTATAAATGATCTTCTGAATCTAAATCTACCTTGTTTCTCCGTGTAATCTTTCATTAGTCATTTTCTTTTACTTCTACAACTCGTCCTAAAAATCTAACTATCGTTGGTATAATATTCATTCCTTGGTAATTGTGGCATACGATTTTACTTCCTTCTCCTAACTTCTGAAACATCTTCGTAATCATTTCCCACAGTTTATCTCTTTCACATTTAGTTATATTCTAATATTACCCAGTTTTACAGATTTATTGTTTTTACTTTTTTTAGTGCTTTTATCACATCCGCTGCTTTAATTTTTTTCTCTCCTGTAGCCCATCCCACTTTTTGTTCCGTCACATATTGCTGCCTTGTTTCTTGTAATAGCGCTTGGTAATGCTCTGTCCATTTTTGTGGTGTTTTGAACTGATTACTATTGTTTTTTGTTGCTTGCTGTAGACTTCGAATTATCCTCCAACTTCCTTAGATTGGTAAATCTTATTATATTGCTTATATTTCTACGCACATCTCATTGCTCATTTTTTACATATTCCTTTACTCGTTTCCTGCATTTTACATGTTTTTATCTTGTTATTGATGTTTTATTTTTTAACCACTCATTATAATTTTTGTTCTAGTTTTATGTTAATATTTCATTTATTTTATTTCTATTTGGTTCTATTTCTAGTGTCTCAATCGCTGCTGCACTTATACTGGTTTTTATGTGCTTGTAGATTTCATATGGGCCTCTATATTCTTCATACATTTCGATTCTTACATCATTGTGTGTCCTTCCAATTCTGCTGTTTAAGTATTTATTTATTATTACAAGGAATGTCATGGAGTTGTTCTGCTCCGATCGTTATCAAATTTGGTATATAGTATGATATGACTGAGGGATGAATACATGTTATTGCTTTTTGCGGTGTGACTCAAAATTTTAGAGATATGAAGTATGAAAGTTTACCGCTTAACAATAATGCATATGAGTGATATCATTAGTGTTAACTGCAAAAAAGTGTTGAACACAAAGATAAATTTGACAGCGAGCACATCTGATGAAGAATAATTCCAACACCACTTTTGTCAAGAAAGTCATTCCTCCAAAGGCAATCGGGTTGATTCAACCTCTGGATCTTTTTTTCAATGGCCAATTCAAGCATTTTGTGAGGAAGATCGCATTCGAGTTGAACGTGTTGGTCTTCGTCTCTCCAAAAGGGACAACATATTGAAGCTCTACTCGTTGACAATGCATCGATTTCAAGCAGAATGTTTTGTAGACATGATCAAATATTCCTTCTTTAAAGTAGGATACACACGAGGGAGACCTCCCCGATTCGAAACTCCTGCCACTGTTTGTTTCCCAAGAACCTTCGAAAATTGTCAGAAGGACATCGAGGGCGAGCGATGCAATGCATTATTCTTCATCGGATGTGCTCATTGTCAAATTTATCTTTGTGTTCAACACTTTTTTGCAGTTAACACTAATGATATCTCTCATATGCATTATTGTTAAGCAGTAAACTTTCATACTTCATATATCTAAAATTTTGAGTCACACAGCAAAAAGCAATAACATGTATTCATCCCTCAGTCATATCATACTGTATACCAAATTTGATAATGATCGGAGCAGAACAACTCCATGACATTCCTTGTTAGTTCGCTTTGTTTACTCACGCTTTCTATTGGTTTGCCGAGGATATCGTAACTTTTTATCTATTTATCTGTTCGTGTGTCATCGATTATAGTATATAGGTACACATATGATTGTCATGTTTTGTTCTTGTAATTTTATTTTAATTCCTAACAGACGTCCAGATATATAGCTAGTTTCTACGTTTTTTAATGAGTATTGGAACTCACCTTTCTTCTCTTTCAATCATTTCTGCTCTGCTCCATGTGTAAATATAATGCCAAATTTTGTTGTCAAACTATGTACATTCCACGTATCTATGTTTAGATTATTTCAACTCAATTTACTATTTCCTACTTGTTTTTTTTTGCCCCCGTATTTGTGGGGCACTCTCTAAATGAAGTATGGATTTTTTCACGTTTTTTTAGTATTTTTGTATTGCTAAAACTCTTAACCCTTAAAATTTTACGTATATTAAGGTGCTAAAACCTAACGCTGCAACCCCGCAGTTTGGAAGACCTTGCTTTACTTTAGGCCAAATGCTGTTGGTTCTTTTGCTTATTCCATCGTCTGAAAAAACTTTCTCACCTGTAGATTTATTAAACCGGTTTTCACTCATACTCCCTAAGCCTACAGTCCTTTAAGTGGTAGCATCAACCGGGGCAGGTAAACTATTGTTCTTTAAAGAGATGTTACTATTCTATTCCTCACCCTTTTTGACTTGACAGGCTTCGGCGGGTTTTCTTTCTACTCAAAATTTCAAAATAGAGAAAGAAAAGTGCACTAAACAGTAAAACAAGATCGCGAAAACATTTTCAGCAAAAGGCAAGCGTTGGTGAATTTTAAAAGGGGTTTTTAATTAAAAACAGAACTTTTGGTGTTTGATGGAAGGAATGTGAGAATCCATTTTCTAAATGTTTTTAACTCCTTAGGTTAGCTTTTCTTGTTAATATTTTCGAATATTTAAATATTCTGAATTGTAGTTGCAAGGGCGCGATGTTAATATAATAGCTAGGGATAAAATTAACGAATTCATAAAAAGAACTTCATTTATGTTGGACTTCAAATGAAAAAACGAAGTTCAATCCATTCTAGTAGATTTAAGAACTCCCAGATTGAGTGAAGTATAACATAATACATTTTAAACTTGTAATTGAAGATATGTAAGTCAGCTTTTAGACAATTTCTTTCAACATAAAAGAAAACTTTACTGAAATATCAAGAAAAGGAATGTTTAAAGTACACTTTGCCCCAGAACTCAGATTAGTTTTGGACCAAAAGGATACAAGAATACCCCAAGCTGGCAAGCAAAGCTGTCATTTTTATTTGCAATATCATATTTATGGAAATAGTGTTACTCATGTGCCATCAAACTAAAGTGAGGAATCACCTCAGATTTGAAGATATTGTTGTGAGTGTATTGAATACAAAACCCAGGTTTAAGAAGATTCTGTAGAGAAGTTTTTTTACTTTGTAATTTGTTTTTGTTTTTAAGAAATATTTAATTGTTTTGCTTATGTTTCGCAAGGTAAAAGAGTAGTAGTGTTTATATTCCCGAATTTAAAAATGTATTAAAATGCATGTTCAGTAGTTAAGACTTTTTTGCTTAATATGTTTTTATTTACGTAGCAAAAATGGAAGTAAATGTCTTAATAAGGTGTCTGTTTTGTTTTGGATGTCCTTCTCTTTTCCAGTCTAATTTTTTAACGTTATTCCCTCATGGCGGGGGAGCCATTGGCTCTACATTCTCTAAATAAGATAAAACGTTAAACTTTCAAGTTATTTTGATTAAATAAGATATTTCACTCCGGTTGGGGAGAGAGTGAAAAAGATGGAACAAATTTTTAATTATAATTACCTCTCTGGCAAATATTAAATAAAAAAATCATTTAAAGCGCGTATATTGTAGATTATAAAAGCTTATAATTAAGATTTTGTTAATATTCTTCTTAGATTAACTTAAGAGAGATTAACTTATCAGATAAAATACCGAAGTCATTACATTACTTTAAAGGTCCTACGAAATCCGCGCTATCCATTTAACTAAAAAATTGGCAATTACGTCTTTCATTTATCGCTAGTATTCAAGTAGATAGATTCTCAATCATTACATAAACTGGGGTTTACTCTTTCCATTAAAAATTTCTCTATACTAAAAATAACGCATAGTGATCTTTTAAAAGTTCTAATGAGAATACTAAATTTTTGATAAAAAAATATATGTCTATAACTACCAATCAATAAATAGCATTAAGATCAATATGCACTTGTAATAGAGTTGGCTAATTATAATTAAAATAAACATCTTCATTGACTTTCAGGTTCAACTTTTAAAGTTTTAACCCTTATATATGTACTCTTCTTTTATATACGTGTGTATGTACTATATATGCATAGTATGTTCTTAAATACTGTTACACACAGATTAGAAGAACAAAATAAAATTAATAACTGTTTTTAGATATTTTTAAGATTTATTAAATGGTTATTAATAAGTATAATTACGAATTTATTTGAAATAGCCACCCTTAGCCTCTACACAAGCTTTAACTCATCTACGGTAGCACACTACATCTATTACAAAAATACTGACTGCAGTCGTCATTGCTCGTTTCACAGCATCAACATTAGGGTGTCTTTTTGAGCTAACTATGCCCTCTAAAACTGATCATAATTTGTAATTTAATGAATTGCAACCTGGGCTACCAGAAAGTCAATTCTCTAATGTTAGAAAATAAGACACAATGTTGCTCAGCCAAGTTTGAATTGAACGTGCTTTACAGGCGGGTGTGGAGTTTTGCTGAAAAGCCCAAAGCTCACTTGGAAAAACAATGATTTAGAGGTTTTACTGCATCCTCCAACATATTCTGTTGATACACAACGGCTGAACTTTCGTTCCATAAAAATGAATATCAGTCACTTAATCATAGCAGACTCTCATTCAAATCATTACAGCTATTGAATATTGGCCTCTCTGAACCCTTGCCATTAGCTGAGATGCTTCTTTGAATGATCTGGCGTGTAGCATGTCATTTTGTTTGTTAAAAAATTCATCCACTGCAAACATAGATTTTCTGTGGCTAACATGCGCGTACTCAGTCCATAACCTCTTTACTTTTCCTCTCCTACTTTTTTTTAAAACATCTGCCAGTAAATGTACCGTATGCCTTTTGTAAGCAGCTAGTCCTAGATCTTATTTAATAATACCAGACATCGAAGCTTTGGAAATTTGCATCTCCAAAACATAATCTTCTGCTTACGAAGAATGGCTTCCACTGCCTGGACAAACTAAACGTAGTCTTCCAGATCTTGGACGATCCTCATCACCTCCAGTTTTATCAAACAATTTTATAACTCGATATACAAATGTACGGCTAATGCCGAGAGAATAGGGGATCTTAAAGTTACACTTTTTCCAGTTTTACACGCATGTAATGCTGTTACAAAAATACGATTTTATTTGTCACTCTACTCTATTGGTAAATAACCAATCTAAATAAGAAAGACAATGTAACTTACAACTTCAAGACTTGGCAATTGCAATCGTATGTTAACATCACAAATATCTTGATACTGTGTAAAGCAAAGGTAGGTTTAATTTTGTAACTAGGTATGTATACTACATAAGAGTAGCCCAAATTAAAAGCTACATTTAAGTTTTAAGTAAAATGATTTATATTAACTTTATGATTGAATTTCTATTAAGCATTGCAATATACAATTTCTGGTTAAATATAAAAAATTATGTCTGACAATGACTACCATGGCTTCAGCCTGCAAATCGCCATTTTTTTCATAAAATGTTTATTTACAATTTCATGCCCATATCAATTTTATCCATAACACGTCGGATTTCCTTTTTGAAGTCAATTGTTTGTGGATTGCTAAAATAGATTTTGAATTTCAGATAACACTACAAATTAGAAGATCTTGTTGGCAGTTGAAATCGGCGCTTCATAAAATTACGCAACTAGGAAAATGTTGTGTAATAATAAATCGACTGTTGATGGAGCATGAGGGGTTCTAGATCTATTTTGCTTAGTTAATGCCAAAAACGTTTATTAGTATGTAACGACAACGATCGTCATTCATGGTAATAGCGTTTCCAGCATCGTCTTTAAAAAAAAAAAATATGGGTCTATCATGCCACCTGTCTAAAATCCACACCACACAGTAACTCGTCGGGGATGAATTTGTTCATTATGAGTTACACTAGGATCTTCCTCCAAATGCGACAATTTTGTTTATTTACAAACGATCGCTAAATATTTAATTAAACTAAGAAATCACTTATTGATCAATTGAAGAACTATCGATGGTCAGTGAACTTTAGCGTCAGTTGAATTTTGTACGCATGAAAATATCGGCCTTTATTAAGTATTCGCTAAAAGATGCTTCTCGAAATATCCAAATGTACACAATTCTGAGTTTAATTTTCTGATTTGCAATGACACTTTGATTAAGTACGGTGATACTCTCACGGAATCTTATAAACAGCAAAGTGTAAATTTAGCACAACTTTTACATGCTATTAGATTGTTTAGTAAAAAGCAGCGTAATTTTCTGGTGCATTCGGCATTCGTCACCATTTCTTCTAAATAAAAGTTTGTGATTTAAATAGTATACCATAATAGTGATGATTTGGTAATTCACAATAGTAATTTAACAATTTTGTCAAATAAAATTATTTTTTCTAGCCCCTCTAAAATGGCGCCCTAGATCAGTGCCCGGCTGACGTAGCTTACATTTTATTTACATATTTTAGACATTTTTGAAGTAAAAACTTGAATACTTAAATAAATATATCAAATAAGATAAATATACTTTTGCGGTATTCTTCATTCAAGTAGTTTAAAACAAAACAAAATAAAAATATGATTAAGTTCATTAGTAATACTTATCACCCTGAAAATCTCTTGAAATCGTGTCGCATCTTCATAAACTTGATAAGAAATTATCATATTTCATGGGAACATCTACTAGCCGTCCTTTGCAGTTCGCAGGTATGTATGAAGTGTAACTAGGATGAAACCATTATTATCTAATTGAGAACATACATTTTGTAAACAAAACTCCGCTTCGAAATTTAGTCATCATATTACATTACGAATGTCTCAAGCCACAAAAAGCAACTCCTTTACATACGCAGTATTTTCGGGAATTGGAGCCCGGTTAAATAAGCATTAAGGCGTGCAAGATGCTTGTCACGCAATTTATTAGACGTTTTGACAAGTTCCGTCGTAAAAATAATGGAAATATGCGTGGACGACTCGGATAGGTCGTTGTGTGTTTTATCGCGCCAGTAGAAACTTCTTCAATGTAAGCACACGTTACACACTTTTCTCCTACTAAGCAAATTTGTGAAATCGAGAAGTGGTGTGGACGTTAAATTTTATTGGCCTGATTACCTATGCACTAAATCATTATTAATATGTTTCTTTTTGGGGACACCATTTGAACATAAATGTCAACAAAATTGTAGATGAGAATGTAATTATGTATATAAAGCCATAATTTTGTTGTTGTTTGAAACAAAGAGCAAAACTTCACCATATCTTATTTATGCATCATACCAATACCAAAGAATGCAAATACAAACCTAACCAAAGTTCAAGTAAAATGTATTAAAAATGCAATAAGAAATACAAAACACAACTATTAAATTGAAATGGTATTATTAGGAGGGTGACTGTAAAACCGAGTTACAATTAAGTAGTAAAAATAAACTAAGATGCAGCAGGTTTAGTCTAGCAGTCATTTCACTAAGCAGTCGTATACAAGTAGTTAATAAAATCGAAACGAGCCAGTTCTGAGGTGTACACAGTGCGACTTTTTTTAAAATGTTGGCAAAATTTATGGACAATACCCATTTGGTTATAAATTATCTACTGACACTATTGGCCAAATTTATATGTAAAAGGCGTCATTTCATAATGGCACTTTTTATGCAAATTTTCTCAAAATTTAATGGCTACCCTCGTTAGATTAGTCGCGACAGATATGTACGTGTTCTCTAAACATATTTAAAAAATTAAAGCCAGCATTTGTAAAAAGAAAAATGGTAATTACGGAATTTTGAGTACCAGAGCAATAATATTAAAGGTTTATTATGACATGCCTAAAAAAGCTGCAGAGCATTATTCAAAATAAAGGCATGAATATTCTGTATGACAACATTAAGCCTCACATTACGATTTGTACAAAATGCTTACTTGAGTAACTCAAAGGAGGAAATTTCAAACGCTTTTCATAATTTTCGGAACTGGTATCCAGTGATTATTATCTCTTCCAAAAAATGGAAGTCCGATTGCCTTTCTAGCAATTCCAAACTATTAGGTGGATAAGCATTCGTCATAAGTTAGTGGTGAATTTAAAAAGCTGTTATGTTACAACCGGTACTGAAATTGTGGTTGCATTATATAGAAAAATGATAAGAATAGACGTGTAAATTTTGTATGAAATTGTTTTTTCTTATTTTTACCTTTTTAGCATCAGTCAAAAGTGAAGAAACATTAAAATAGAATATTGTAAAATATAAATCAGTCCCAGTAAGTAAAAATGGCATACAGCATAAAAAATATTTTCGTAAACTAACAATTTTAAGTCCTTTAACGGGGAACCCTAAAAACGTGGAGTAAAAATATAAAGAGCGTACAAAACCGTCAAAAGGGGCTTACTGATTATATATACTTATATCACAATTTGAGAGAAATAAGACGACTAAAAAACATATTAAAAATCATACACAGACGAATCTATTATGCATAAAGAAATAGAGAAAACAATTAGATCGATATTAAATGTCAAAGGAGGCTACGTCCTAGGTACAACAATTTCAGCAATAAAACCCGCATACAGAAATAGAATAAATACAATTCTATGTATGGACAACTTCTGTCGATACTCTAGTAAAACTGACTAAGAATAGAGTGATTGAATTATAAAATAACCCACACTTTTCCGGAGTTAGAAGATAAGATAGAAGGTCAAAATGTGTAATAAACTAGACAAAAGAAATTATTGTATATGAAAAGCCTACAAGAGAAAATTGTAAATCTCGCCTTTTATATATCGTGGAGACCAAGGAGTAGATAATTGGCATAAATCCATGTAAGAACTATAAAAAACAGCGAGGAAAATTGGCAGAATCACCAAGGACGCCAGATAATATTCCGATGTCACATAATATAATACAAATCAATCTTGTGGTAAGGGTAGCCAAGTGCACGATAGATTTACTTCAACGGCTCACAAAAAGATCGTCAAATTCATTCAGCATGGCCAATAAATTTCAAAACCAACAATTCTGTTGCTGAGTGAATCGAACAAAATATTGGTGACTAGGGGAGGGTAGTATGTTGAATAAACATATAGGGCAGCTATAACAGTTTTAAACAAAATCATCCGGTTTTATAATATTGGATCTGAAGAAAGCTGTCCGCAGATAATTACCGAAGCGGTTCATATAAATAAGTGCGCATGCATTCCCAAACATGAGCTTCATAGACTTCTCAATATACTTATTTAGAAAATCTAAAAAGAGCCTTTAAAAACAGCTAAAAAACTTTAACATAATGCTTCCTGTATGGGGACCCAAATTTGAAGACCCAGGAGGTATACTTTAGCCTAATTGCTAGCCCGGTGCAACTAAATTACTTTTACAAGAGAACTGCCAAATCGATGATCAATGTGACCTATCCAGTAGACTTGCACAGTAAATAAGTAACTGTAAAATTAGAGATTTGAAAATAATCAGCAATTATAGACCAATATCCTATAATATGGGTGTTCGAGAATGGTTAACGCACTCCGAAACGGTAACTCCAAAGTAGCTGTAAAGGAATAAGATGAGAAAAAAGTTATAAACAAGCCAAAAGTGTTCCACTTCCTTTTGATGATAATATTACAGATAGTATTAAAGACATGCGAAAGGGCATCCCACTAAAAAGGCGACTTAAAAGTTGATCGGAAAGCGACAGAAAACTGCAAGGAAGAGAGCGAAAGGTTGGAAGCACAAATTATATAGGCCAAAGAGGCAGCAAGTAGGATATTATCAAAAGAGAAAAATAAGAATCTGAGCTGTTGAATACAAACTATGGAAAAAATTAAGATCCGCCTATATATGCGAAAATTTAGGAAAGTTTAAATCCAGACTGCGGTTCACAAACGGACCAAACAGTCATTTGGTCTGGGAGGAACACCTTCGAAGACCATAAAAGCTGCAGTGCAAAAAGCACTATTATTTTGCAAGCTTTAGGAAGCAAGTTTATTTCCAGAAGCTTGGAAGGTGGTAAAATTCGTGTTGATACTGAAGGGGAAAACGGGAGAGTCCGAAAACAAAAAGTTTAACTCCATATACTTTCTGAACATCTTGGTCAGACTCATAAAAGCCCGTTTGTCGAAAGAACTTGAATACAAGGATGTTTTTTGGTGACAGCTAGTTTGGTTTTTACAAAGGTCCATTAGCCCATTATGCAGTGGAAGAAGTTATAAAAATAGCAAAGTATACTCACGCAGTTAGAGCTGCAAAGACTACATTCAACTCGGCTCTTTGGTCAAACAATGTAAATTATCTGAAGAGAAGAGAAATTAGCCCTTACCTCATCAATCTTATACAAATCCACCTGCTGGATAGAACGGAATTCTAATCGTGGATGATTGTGATAGGATAAATGTGTTGTGCGATGTAACATGCCATGAATTGTTCCACATGTAATGAGTTTGTGGGTGGTGTTTCTCGGACAGCCTTGTCATTGCTTTTATAAACAGGGCCTAGAAGAAGTACCCGCTGAAATTAAAAATGAAATGAACTGCGGCGCGATTTTATTAGTAGGAAAAAGGCGGCATGGAAAAATGATTATTTCGAAAGGGAAATAATAAAATCCAACCGAAAGTCACACTCGAGTATCAGGGAGTGAGAATAAATCCAACCACAACTTTTAGTCCGCATGCAAAGTTAAAGTTTAAAAAACAGCCGCTTCACTAATTCGGCTTAAGCTTAATACAGAAAACACGTTTAATTTGAGAAAAAAAGTTGTAAGCAGTCATTTATAGTAAACTGCTATACTCATTAGCGATGTGTGTGGGGGGAGGGGGGGTGCATCGAAATACAAACGCAACAAGGAGGTTTTAATTAAAGCGTAACAAATCAGTACTAAGAATTGCTAGTGGTTACGTAACAATCTCATATAAAGCCCTACAAATAATTATAACCCATTAATTTGCAAATGAAACGGCTAAATATTCAATTAAAAATAGATTTTTAAGAAACTTAGATGCGAAAATGCGACAAAAATTGAACAACGCAGAGAAATATGGGGTGGGTTAGGTCTTTCGTTCCCAATATCTCTGTAATGAATACGAAAAAAGCATGGAAAGTTAAATTATTATTTGAAATATTATTTATTATTAAAAATGTTCAATTATCTAAAGATGTAGTTAAGTCAAACATTATTAACAAAAGCTTGTTCGTATTCCTATAGCTGTTTTTTTCTTCCAGTATCATACGCTTGCTCGTAAGTAGGCAAATAGCTGTTCTTTTTGATGTTAACCAGTAAACAAAATCGTTGCATATATCACTCCTGTCCAGTATATTACACAACCAAGAATGTTGTTTTTTGTTTGGTTCACGATGCCCCTCAATTTTCCTTATAAGAGTAATTTCTGCAGTACGTATTTATCATTTTCTGGAATGTGTCCTAGATATATTTTACGATTTTTTACCATATCCAATGGTCGTTTCTCTACAGTGGCTCTTCTGAAACATCACAAAGCCTTCAATGCTTTTGAAGACCACCTTTCTGTACTATATAACAAGATAAACTACACGTAACATTTTATCACACTCAAATTAATTGATAAGCTTTCTTGACATAGCAAAGAATTTAGTTTTGTGAAAGTTATATTTAGGATATCAACCCAAATTACATTCTAGTCACAATCCGATTTCAAGTTAATATTGAGCCAGGACATCTGGAACAAGACACTCTTTGTATTGTCTATCAATCAATTGTAAGACAGGTGACGCTAATTTGTTTTCGATTAATTATCATTATTTTGGTATCTTTTGTCTACTTTATTAAGATAAATTATCACATGCTGAAGAGGCTCTAAGCTACCTCTCGAAAAAGCCGTATTATTGACATAACGGATGTTGTTAATCAGTAATCCGATTACTTTGATTCTTCGTTTCTCATCTTCAAGTGCTACTTGAAAAAATTTCTCAACATACATATTGCAATGAAGGACATCTTTAAAGGTTTCGATGAAAAGATCATTTGTAAGTTAGCTAATTGATACCAATAAAATTCTATAGTGGATTATTTACCGGAACAGTTTTAGTAATGGTCTTGTCACAAAAGTTATATTAAGCTTGGCCGATTGTTGAGGGTTTTTCCAGAATTATAAATCTTGTTATACAGATCTGTAAGCTGTTCTGTTTTAATAAGTTATAGTGACCAGGACTCTTGTCAAGTTTTCACAGAATGCATAGCTTTTAGAACTTAGGCTTTAAATCTTTAGTGTATACAGTTTTTTACTCTTATCATAAATAGTTTTGAATTAACGTTGTTCACCAATTTTTTCAAATACTATCTCAATTTCCTTAACATTGCACAAAACTTTGGGATTATTTATTTATGGTATTACTGTTATAATGGCGCGTATGTTTCAAGAAGTATAATACAATTGTTTATTAAAAATCCTATTTAGTTTCTTTTAACTTTTTTCTCTATTTTATTGCTTATTTACTATTTATAATATTTAGTTTATTTTTCATTACATTACACAACTTTACAAACAAAAAACTTCCAAACAGTTGCACATGTCAGTCCTCAACGTTCCCCCTCCGAAATTAACACATTTTTCCAACGTTTCGGAAGTATCATGATGCTCTTTTCAAAAAATGCTTTTGGTTGGCATCGTTCCGAACAATGTAGATAACGCTGTTGTTGTCCGCAAACTCCATGCCTTGCAAGTCTAATTTGGGCCTTCCGAGCAGGTAGAAATCACTTGGGGTCAAATCGAGACTCTATGGTAACCGTCGCAGAAGATTCCATTTCAATTTCTGGGGGGTTGCCATTGTTGTTTTGGTCGTATGGAGGCGTGCATTGACTTGAAGGAAGGCTACCGCTTTCCTGTTGACAGGAAGTCCGAGTAATAAGCTGCATTGACTTTTCCTGCATCCGTCAGAAAGTCCAGCTGGATAACCCCTTGCCAGTCTCAGAAAAACGTTGCCATCACTTTTCCTGCCCGACAGCTCCTCCGCGCTTTCTTGGGTTTGGGAGAATTGGATGCCGCCACTCGCGTGATGACTGCTGGGATTCGGAAATGAAGTAGTGTACCCACGTTTCATCAGTGGTCACTACAGACTTCAAAAATGCATCACCTTCGTCTTCAAACTGGTGTAGCAGACGACTGCAGCTTGCATGCGCACTATTTCATTCACGTCCGTCAAAGTATGTGGTACCTACAGTGCATTCACCTTGCGATAGTGCAGGTGATTTTTGACGATGTCTTTCACGCTACCAACACACAAGTTCCTCGATAGAGCTGCGTTTATTCTCACGAATAAGCGCGTCTGCACTGTCAATGTTTGGCTGGGTGATCATGCGGTTCATTCTCTTCGCTCTTTGTCTATTCTGAAACACATGTATCCGTGAGAGACACTTTTCTCCATACTGTTATTGTAGTTTGTGGTAAATTTCAACGAGCAATTTGATTATAATACGTTGTTCCACGCTTTGTGGTACCTTCTGTCTGCTCATCACTTTATAAACTCCCAAACACGACTGAACAGATTCTAATCCGAGTAGGAGAGAGGGTAGAGGTTATGGCTCCACTTTCTCAAAGTCACACAGCCACTCAGCAGTGCAGCTTGTTGACACAAATCAGTTCCGGGCATGTTTAAACCACCTTGCAGTACAAGCAGTTCAATTATCAAGTTGAAGAAGCATGTCAAAAATTCTTTGCTTTAAAGTGAGAATATTAGTACCGTGAACAGACTCGATAACTTGCACAATGCTGGTAAAAATAATGGGCTATATTTTGACGGACAGTTATAATTTTATGTGTTGAGAAACTTCTTTTACAATATAGTAAAATTACTTCCGTAGTTTATAGATTTATTCATTTTTATATATTTATTTGTACAATCTTTAACGTCAAGCACTTTCTAAAAATTCTGTATATTATGTATAACAATATCAACCCACATTTTTAAGTCTTACTAATTTTTTTGGGAAATTATACCTCTATATTTTATGATTGTCATGTTTTATCAAATAATAAGTTGGTGCAATAGTTTATTCGTTATTTGAGTTGTTAACTTTGACTAAATAAATTGTTAAATTTTTCAAAATATATGTTATTGAAGGCCGTAGTTTTTAGATTATTCTCTGTTGTTCTAATTTTATTTAATTATTTTTATTAATTATTATTTTAATTAGCAAATTTCAAGCTCCGTATCTCTGAAATGACTGAGAATTCTAAAACAAATGTATTGAATATTTTTACTTAGAATTGCTCCTAGGAATCGGTATATGAAGTTTTTCTATCAACTCGTGGGAAGCCCTGTATATGTCTTTATCAGACATGAAATAATTCAAAATATTAGATTCCTTATAATATAGTTTTCTTTGTTTAGTTTTCTTCGTTGCGTAAATTTATATAATAGTTTTACCACTTTCTTACTTTTTATGTACCACAAATAGTAAATATTTAGAACGATTACCTTCTTGATTTTATTCCATATTTGAATATTTTTTAATGGCTTAAAAATTTTATTACTTGTTAGTTTACAGATTGGTATTTTACCATTGTTTGAATATAGAAATTCTGCACGAGTAGATGTGCTAACAAGAGTATAATCATAATTATCTTTCTATCAGTACAGTAAAAGTCTTAAAATTTCTTACACAATTTGTCGTTTGAGTTTTAAATTTTCTGTTAACAACTTTATCCTGTATTCTTTTTCTGAAGTAACTTCTTCTACGTGGCTTTAATTTAACATTTAATAGACCTAACGCTTATTTCACTTTCTGTATTTTAACCAACTTAAATGCCCGTAAATATATAGTACACGCAAGAAAACTTTATTTATAGATGTAACAATAACATCGGTTGGTTTTTGAAGTGTTGTGGCCAAATTTAGATGAAACAAATAGAATAAATTTCAAATTTGAAGATAATTTTTTTTCTTTTTAATAGATACTTGCCTGTATTAAGTAATGTTAAATGTTAAGGTTCTCTTAATACAGGGTAGGACAAAACCCCCTTTCTAAGTTAAAAAAAAATTATGAAGCTAACGATAGTCCGAAGGGCCCTTAATAGCCAATTTGCTGTAGAAGTGTACATTATGGACAATAACTCTGTTGTGGTCGCACAACGTAATCGAAAATTGATTTTGCTGTGAGTAGGGAACTTTAGAAGTACTGGTACTAAAGTGATAGGCCTGGAAGTACGCAAACAGTGAAAAACACCGATTCAGTAAGATGTTCTGCTTTGCGGTCACCGAGACGCCATTACCCTTCATTTGTCTAGCCGTACTGTTTAGTGAATCTTTATTTTCATCTATACAAAATGATTTTCGAATATAATTGGCGAAATTGCCTAAAAATATATTGAAAATTGTTTTCGTTACCAACGAAACGTTGTTGAAATTGTTAGCATTTCACCCACGAGATATCTATTAAGTCTTTCTACAGCAAACGTGTTGTGTTTGATTTGTGGTGAGTAAAGTTAAAATCAATGAGCTTATTTTTTTTAAGAAGAGATATGGTTCTGACACTTTTTTCGCACCAAATCTCGTGGCACTCCAAGTGAGAAATGTTTAATTCCAACATTTAATTCCTAATCTTTCAACTTGTTAATGCTTGGTCAAGGCACTTAATAGATTTCACCCCTTGTTGTTTCTTCCTTTGCAGATATCTCATGGCTGAGTTTTCCAAACGTTACCCTATAACTTTCAAGTCCTACTAAATGTAGTATGGTAATAAACCAAGCAAAACATGTTGGAAATATCAGGAAACGACTTCAACAGTGCATGGAAAATGAGCGATATTTTAAAATGCATTAAAATTAAATTTTCAGATCTGTATTTTTACCTTTTAAAGATGATTTTTGTGTACCTGCTACTATTTTTTCTTTATTTAACCTACAAAAGAAAATGTTATGGCTCATCTTGTACTTTCCGGCTCAGTTTTTTTTATTACACACTTAATTGCCGTTTATTAATTTTGTGCATATTGTAATTTTAAGCACATTAACGTTTTTACGGTGTGATAAGTTTGCTATACCTCATATAACATTATAATTTGGAAATTTTAAGGATATTAAAGTGATATAATAGTTTTTCCTTATTTGACTCTAAATAAATTGCTGAAATAATTGAACTATCTGACGAGTTATACTTTGTATTAAAGGGTGCAGTTTATAGATATTCTGTTGTAATAAATTTTATTTTCAAAATTAAAAACTTAAAGAGTGAGCAACATGCCCGGACCCGATCGTCAAAATTTGGCCGTTCTTTGTTATTGCTAGAAGTTAGAACAAAGCACTGCAAATGCGAGTCGGATAATCCCCAATGTTGAGATCAAAATGCTTTATCCCATCGCACGGTCCAAAATTGGTAAAAAGTCTTTAACTATGACAACGCCGTCTTATGTAGTAAATCGAGAAGCTTTTAGTTCAATTTATCGAAACATCTTCAGCTACAAACAACTGATAATTTTCTCAGAAGATTGGATCATCCCAATAAACAATAAACCGTAAAAAAATAGAAAAAGTGAACAACCGATACAGAAAATGACTTGGGCTTAAAGAAAATCAGCCCAGATTTTGTGGCAAGTTAAAATTGGTTCAAAAAATTTAAGAAGGATTTTGAAATTTATAGCATAATAATTCATTCATTAAGCGGACAGCACGTACCCAGAAACAATTCAAATAATCATAGAAGAGCAAGGGCATGCACTACATTAAGTCTTTAATGTCGATGAAACTGAGCTTTCGTGGAAAAAATGACTAGTAGAACCTTTGTATCCTTTAAATCTTTCCTAAACTAACACTCAATTTTGGGAGGCTTCGTTCGATTTAAATAGGCAGATTTAGTGATACGTATTAATCAAGAAGAGTACCAAGTAGCGTTATAAAATATAAGGTAAGTGAAGCCTTATTTTAAAATTAGGAAGTGCGCCAGAAGTTCTAACCTCCGAGAAGTCGATTCGGGCAAGGCTCTTACAGCGGTGCACAGACCTCACGCTCGCGACGAAATATAAACAAGAAACAGGGTCGCATTTATAATTCATATCTAATACAGAATAAATACTTTAATGGTAAGTTCGGATAACAAAGATAGAAAATATATGTCCGATGATGGGAGCCAGAAAAGAAAACTCACAGGGTAAATAGAGCCTAGTGGCAAAAGTAAAATAATGAAAAAAACACATAGGAAAAAGGCAGTAAGAAAATGTATGTCGTGATGCAAAATCATACAATTGAAGTTAAAGAAATTCAAAACGATCAGAAGGAGTAAAAAGATAAAATCAATAAATTAAAAAAGCAGAATGAAGATACTAAAAGTGAGAATGAGCAATTGACAAGAGAAATGAAATATATAAAAGACATAGTAGAAATATTGTAAAATGAGAAGAGGCGAAATATTGCAGTGATGCAAGAATTAGTCATACAACTAAAAAAATTAAAGAAAGGCATTACAAACGTAAATGTACCAGGAAGCTACGAACGAAAACTTGCCTAATAGAAATGTAAAAAACATATAATAAGAAGATAATGATGAATGAAAACAAACCAAAAGATAATAATAATGTGAAGATGTAAATTAACGATGATTTATTTAAAAAAGATGAAAAAATATAAAGTACAATCAGGAAGAGGGCCCAGGAAAAAATGGAAAATAGGGTACAGAAAATTATATATAGAAGAAATAGTGGAAATTGGGGGGAGAAAAAGAATTAAGAAAAATAAGAAATTGTAACGGTATTAATTCAAAAAACTGACCCGAGATTGAATTTACTGAACGGATATATGGAAGAAGACTTGGCTAGGAGCGGACATTTGATCAGACACTGCATTATAAATCGAGGAAAAACGAAAATAAGATAAGCAAAACTAAAAAGGAAAAAAGAACAAACAAGGAATTTAGCAACTTGAAATGTAAAGGAAATACCACTAATAACTTTTTATTATTATTATTAATTAATGCACATTTACAATCTGTTCTTTTAGAGCAATAAACAAATTGGTTTACAGTTTATGACGAGATTGGAGAGTTGTCCAGTGACAACACTCCGGAAATTAATTATTAATTACAAATATATTCTAGGAGTTACATATGCTAATTGTAAGTATAAACATAATATGTATATAAATATAATTAAAAATGTTTTTTTAACGTTCCAGATCACTAGGTCAACGTCTTTTAATTTTTTTGCACTGCGGGAGGAGTACTTAAGCGGTTGACTAATTTATTAGGCTGTCCTTGGAAGCGATGTGGGGAGCTGGTAGATCGTCAGTAAATTTCGTTATCTATGTAGGGTATATTCCAATTTTCGTGGAGAGTTTTATTACTGACGTACTACGGAGGATCGTGTATTATTCTTAGTATTTTGGACTGGAGCCTCTAAATTATTTTTATATTCTATGGCTTAGCACAACCCCAAATCTGAATACCATATGTCCAAATTGGTTTTATTATACATTTGTACAACACAGTTTGTGTGGTAAGTTTGAATTTCCGTCCAATTAGTCCGTTAATTTGCTTTAACTTGAGATTTATTTGATTTTTTCCGCTATTATATGAGGCTTTCACTTTAATTTTTTATCCAGCGTTATTTCCAAACATTTTACTTCATCTTTAACAGGTATCCATGCCCCATTTATTGAGACTTCAGGCAGTTCAATTTTCGGGTTGTAAAAGTGATTTAAACTGACTTTTATTTATTTACTTTTACTTTAAGTATAAAACCAATCTTGAAGAATATTGAGATGATATTGAAAATTCTCAGAAGTTTTTTTAAGGTTTTCACTTGTGGAAATTACAGCAGTATCATTTGCGTTGTATTGTTTGTAGTTGGGATATCGGTAGTAAATAAGAGGTACAAAAATTCGATTTGGAAATATCTGTCAGTAAGATAAGATTTTAGAAGAATAAGGAGTAGGTAAGGTAAGTTTCAGCTTGTGTAATAAACCAGGCTGCAAGACACGATTAAAGACATATCTAGGAAGTCAACTAAACATATTTTTTTTCGAGAATTTTGATTATTTCATTTACTATTCTATGGCTTTGTTAAATAGTTGAGTGATATTTACGAAATCCGAATTGGTATAATAGTAATTTCCCCCGTAATTCTTTTTAACAGCAACCTATCAAATATTTTTGTCATGGTGGGTAATAGACTTACTGGTCTATATGAAGATGCAACATCTATTGGCTTTCCGGATTTGTGAATCGTAATCTTGAGCAAATTTCCAAATTGCTGGGCAATAGGTTTTATATAGTAGTTAGTAAAACTAACGCTTTTCTCGGAAGCTGTTTGAGTATTTCACTTGTTATTAAATCAATTCCGGGTGCTTTGTGGTTTTTGACTTTTGTAATTTCGACTGGCGAGAAGGGCTTTCTTGGTAAAGTCATAGATGGGTATTCAAAAAGTTTGCAATGTTGTTATTGTCATTGTTGACATCTGGATGCGATAGACTAAATATTTCAGATAAATGTTTTGCGAAAATGATGTTCTACCTGAGGTGTCGTCTTACCTTCTAATTGGAGGTATATGGATTGTTGGTAACTGATACTAAAAAAAGGCCAAGGCATAATCCAACTAGATAATAAATATACAATGATTTATAGTAGAATAACACCAAATCAGAGAACAGAAGGATGAATAGCATGTATTATTAACCAAAATTAGAAAAAGATAAACATATACTGACTATAATTGCAGTGCATGGACCTAACGAAGATAACAATGTAAGAAACAAAGATTAGTTTTGGGAAGATTTAATGAAGCAAGTAACGAAATTAGCAATTATATTATGAGATTTAAACGCAAGAGTGGGGAAAAGCGATCTTGGGTAAATATAGAGAAGAGACATAAAAGCAGATTGGTGAAACGAATAAATTAAAAATAAAGTTAAAAGAAAATACTATGGAAGGAATACCTAAGTAAAAAAACAGAAGATACATATCGAAAATACAACGAATAAAGAAATAAAGTCAAACAGTTAATAAAAGTAGCAAAAGAAAGGCAATGGGATAGATTTGGACAAAAAGTGCAAACTAATAGTAAAGGGAATCAAAAACTGTTTTACATAGTGCTTAGAAACTTTAGATTGGGGAAAAAACACACATGAAATTAAGATAAAAGTAAAGATAGTAAGCTTATAATTGATAAAATAGAAGTGCTAAAGAGATGGAAAGAATATTTTCAAGAAATTTTGACAACGGAAAAGAAAATAATCCAAACGAAAAAAGAAGAAGAAATAGTGAAAAAACTGAAAAACAACTAATGATAAACCGGCAAGAGAGAAACTGTGCAGAGCTATAAAAAAATAAAGAACAAGACCATATGTTCAGCCTAAAA
Organism: Sinelater perroti; assembly: GCA_036346155.1. NCBI lineage: Eukaryota > Metazoa > Arthropoda > Insecta > Coleoptera > Elateridae > Sinelater > Sinelater perroti. The sequence continues at coordinate 18,678,956 of JARFIY010000046.1, forward strand.
TAAATAATAGACAAAATCCTGAGGCAAGGCAAAGAAGCATATTTAGCATTTATTGATTTGGAAAAGGCTTTTGACCGGGTATCCAGAAAAAAAATCTGGAACAATTTGACACGAAGAGAGGTAGAAAACAACTAACTGAGCCAATAAAAAATTGTATACAGAAATAGCAGAAATTATGTCAGAACAAAACATGCACAATCTAAAGAATTTACTACAAGTGAAGGCTTACGAGAACAAGTTGAACAATTCGTATATCTAGGAGTTACCATAAACAACGAGGGAGGGCGTGAAGCAGAGATTAATGAAAGAATAGAGAGTGAGTGCAGAGAAGCTCCACTATTCAATATCAAAACATTCCTGAAGGCGAAAGAAATCGTAAGGAAAACAAAAATTACGACATACGAGACAGTTTATTAACTAACTTTATTTTTGGAGGAGAATCTTGGGTGTTAACAAACAAATAAATTACAAGCAATGGGGACGAAATATTTAAGAAGTGTGGTAGGGGAATTAATAATATCAACGTTAAATGGATTTTAGAAAAAGACTTTGCCATCGTTAGTTGAAATAGAAAACGCAATTGAATCTTCAGAAAACAAAACTGGTAACGTATTAGAACTTGGTAAACCAATCGGATGTAAAGGATTTGAGGATATGGCTATTCAGGACGTTTAAGATTTATTGATGGAAGAAAAATGGACGCAGCAGGTTCGCTGAAAATGACACCAGAAGTTGTAAACCAAGTCGATTCTGAATCGAACAACAGTGATGAAGATTGTGAAGCTAATAAATAGTTGTGTTTTTTTCTGTTATACAATATACATCTAATCACTTGGTAAACTTTTAAATTTGCTTTATTTAGTACATAATTTTATTAAGTAGAAAATCGTCGACAAAAGTGGAGAGTCATTAGGTTGAAGACCAAGTCGGACCAGGTTGCGTTAACAAAGACGTCACAATAACTGGACAAGGGTGCTTTATTTAGTACGGTAATTTGCATTGTGAATTTCGGCTCGACAATCCGGAGAACTATTATGTTGAATTACCAAGTCGGCCTGCTCGCGTCACAAAACGCGGCGTGTGTCTTTGCCACGGTAGCAAATTTACGGCTCCATCTCCGGAGAACTATTATGTAATTACCGCGCCCCCGCGCCCGGCTGCTCCACTAGCAAATTAACAAATGCAGGGCTAAAGGGTTAACATGCTTAAAATTTTAATTGTGAGCAAATAGTGCCGGGTTATTTGAACAATACGCTCGATAACATTGCGCGCAGGTACGCCGCAGATGTAAATGAACTGTCGGCATGCAGTTTTCCCCGATTCTGCAATAAAGTTACGGAATTGCAAGAAATCAGTTTACTTATATTGTCGACGTGTGCATTCTGCAAATGCACTCGATGCCTGCGTAAAGCAATGCACTCGGTAAATAATGATTTAGTGGGTGAGCCTGCGTTGCGTAAGTGATAAAGGCGGCGATCGCCGAGGCGCTAATTGATGCGTTCTAATTGAATTTCCTGACCTTTTGGGCTGCAGCGACGCCCTTTCAGAGACTAAGCACATTTTGCAAGCTGCGTGCTGCAAAATTTCGAACGCTGATAAAACAAAGATAGTAAAATGCCATTCAGTGATTCATAACACACTTCCATGTTCGTATATTGCTATTCGATATCGTTTGTTCGGTGACGGTTCTTGGGAAAAATTAATCATAGAAAGAACAATAAAACCTCAACTAGAAATGTTAGTGAAGCACAAAAATCAGATGAGTTAAAACATAAAGACCAACATTGAACAAAGTAAGATATAAATAAAGTGAATTGAAAAAATAAAATACAATTACAAAATCACACTAACAAAAATAGTGCTCATAAATAAATGAATGGACGAATCAACTAAACTAGCAAAAGGAAAAGTTTCTTAGCAATTTATTTAGATATAACTGTGATAACTACACATAAATGTGAATGTAATCAATTAAACTAAATATAATGTTGCTTTGACGGTTCCACCAAATCAATTACTAAGGCTTGTATGCTAAATTTACATTTTACTTTATATTTATGACAGATAAATGTTAATAATTACATTTAATATAAGTAGTCAACCCCAAAATATTGAGCTAAATTACTTCAGAAGTTTTTTAAGCAACTTTTAGCACAGAACTCTCATTACCGAATAAGATATAAAAATCAGCCAAAATTTGACGATAGAAACCCCCAAAATCTAATTTCGAAACGACAGCAAGATTTTTATTTATTTCTGAATATGTTTGAATATACATATATTATGTATAGCAACTAATTTTTTATTTTAGTCTTCCTGATTATCCATTTATTATTATTTTTTTAAAGTCTGAAACGGCAAATTTGGTTTACTATACTCTTTAAAAATTTTAGTTCTAAGCGATTTGTAATTTTTAGAATAAAAATTCTTACCCTTACTTAAAAAGACTTACCTTTATAAAGATAAGGGATAAATCCTTCGGGGGTGAAACTACCATGGTTCTGTTTCTTCTTAAATAACAATTAAATTCCATTTTGTTTTGTGAAGATTTTAAATAGAACTTAAGGTATTCTAAAAAAACTGTTTTTAAGAGCCAACTTTAAAGGTAGCTTTTACCTCTTTAAAGTACTTATGGGAAGCTAAACAATGCGCGTCTCTTATTTTTTTGCCTTCTACAACATATCTGTTTCATTGAAATTGAAGGCGGACACTTTGATAGTGTTGCTTGTTAGTAAAACAATAACAGTTATTAAAGTAACACGTCTTTTAGATAAAAACAAGCAGCTGCTACCAGTCTGTGCTGTGGGTCTAACTAATAGTGAAAATGCCAAAAATCTTCTCCTAATGTAGCCTTCATCATTCTCCAGAGTCATCGAGTCATCGATGCTAAAGTTACGGACACATGAAAAACTACTGTACCTACACTCACAATGCGTGAAGTGTGCAGGTAACCACCAACATCAACACTCAAATGCGCTAACTGAGAAGGACCTCATCTCACAAGCTATCGTGGTTGCAGACATCACATAGAGATCATGCAAAAACGAATGAAAAATAACATTAACAGTAATCAACCTAAGACAAGACACGGAAGAAATTATTTTGTCAACCAAAACCAAAACACAAAATTCTTCAGTAGCCAATTCCAACCCTAATAACACAAACCAATCAACCAATCCGACGGTCTCACTCGACGCAAACAACATAATCAAAATCCTTATCGATATATTAACTCCTAGTCTTCCCCTAATTAAAAATTTTATTACTAGCACAATCCTCCCCTTGTTCCTTAATAGATCGTAACCCAAAATTAATTCTCATGGCATTTCTTGCCAGACGCAACATAGATGTTGCGTGCATCACAGAAACTCATTTTTGTAAATCAGACGAGTTCGAACTATCCAAATATCAAGTGCATAGGAAGGATAGAAACGCCCAGACAGCAGCCGGCGGGGCAGCTATACTTGCCAAAAATAACATTATACACAATTCCAACATTGACAACCTAACAATTGAAATTAAAATAAAAGTAAATGAACATTACTTACAATAATATGCACCTATAGGCTAACAAGAAGCCAACAGAAAAAGATTTGAAAGTTGTATTCAACACAACCGAATCGCTCTTGATGATTGGAGATTTAAACTTCAAAAATCAATTATGGGGATGTAGTACAAACAATCCTGATAAAATTAAGATGGAAAGTCTTGTAACAAAATATTTCTTCCAAATAATAGCTCCCAGAATACACTTACTATCCATAACGCAGCAATCATCTAGCAGGCATACTGGACATTAGATTACAAAAAACTTTGCTATACCCACATACCAGAACATAGTAGAAGAGCTTGATTCAGACCACCTGCCAGTAATAATATCGTTTATCAGTTTATCCTCAAGTGATACACCCAATACCAAGACTTATAAATGGGGTAATAAACGGAGAAAACTTCCGAACCTATCTTGATGAAAAATTGAAGTGCCCAGCCAGCATAAATAATAATAAAGGCATGTATACCGCAATATCCAAATTAACAGCCTTAATAACAAATAGACTACCAAAACCAACCAAAACACCATTATTTACCAATTGAAATTACGGAACTAATCACAAGAAAAAGCCAACTAGACGGGAATGGTAAAGAACCGAAAATCTGAAACAAAACGCTTACTCGGCAGGTTAACACATAGCTTAAAAAGAGAATTGAGGTGAAAAATATATCGAAAATCCCGAACCAGGCGAATGTGGAGAGCTATCAAACGTATGTTAAAGCAACACGGCGAAATTCCAACACTAAGTGCAGATAGTACAATACTTGCAGCTCACTCAGAAAATGTGTTCACTCCAAATACGACTTAGACTCCAAGCCACACAGCTTACGTAATAATCATATTGAATCCAATCTGCCAATAATAACCGAACGGATTACTACCGCTACACCCAGCGAAATTAAAACCACGATTGACAATCTTCCATGAAGAAAATCTCCTGGATATAATCGTATCACAAATTTAGTGCTAACATAGCTTACTAAAAAATCCTTACGACCACATTCAATGCTTATCTGCGACAAGGTGACTTTCCACAAGCATGGAGCATGCTCACGTATTAGTATTTCCCAAACCGGACAAAAACAGAAAGAAGGTTAACACCTACGGGCCAATAAATTTGTTAACATCACTCTCAAAACTTTTAGAAAAAGTCATCTACTCTCGCCTTATGAGTGAACTAACTCCACTTAACATATTACCACCGTTTTAGGTCGGCTTTGGAAAAAAATACTCTTACACTACACCAAACATAGAAGAAGGGTTCGAAAAAAAGTTATATAGTAGTAATTAACCTTGACATAGCCTAGGTCTTTTATAAGGTTTGGTTTGAAGACTAAAAAACAAAATAATCAAGATTCGAATAGCCAGCTACCTAAAAGCAATTTTCTCTCTTCTAGATAACCGAACATTTGCCATATACATCAACTCTGCAATTTCTGAAACAAAGGCTATTAGAGCAGTACGGAAGTGTACTAAGGGCGCTGCTATTCAACATATTTATATTAACCATCCCAACTACAGAGGCAACTTTAGCGACCTTCGCAGGCGATAAGGCAGTCCTTGCACAACACACCGACCTTATCCAATCCATAGAGATACTACAAAGCGCAATAGATGGTATACACAAATAAATCCTAGTAAACGCCAAACAATATTTACTCTCAGAAGAACCATAGTAACAAACAATAACATCATCTACTGGAATTCCACCAACGTAGCAGTGAATACCTGGAGTGCTACTAGATACACGACTTACCTGGAAACTCCACGTAAACCTCAAATTAAATCAAAGCTATACGAGACTGTATCCCCTCATAAACAGGAAATCCTCACTCAAACCTAAATGTGCCATGCTAATTTATAAATAATTAATAAGACTACTAGTAGCTTACACATCAGCAATCTGGAGTAACCAAGCCAAATCCAACTTAGAAAAAGTACAAAGACTACAAAACAAAATTCGTCTCCTGGTACATCTGGAACGCGCAGTTACACTATGAACTAGGTATACCCACAGTCTGAAGCTATTTCAGTGCGAGTGCTAACATTTTTTTTTAAATATAGGTGAGTGTAATGGTGCTGTTCATTACAATATAGGCAGACAAAATATTCATAGATGAAAACGGAAACTACCACAAGATTTGTACTTAACCGAACCAGACAGTGATTAATCAACTAACTAAATGTCACACTAACATGTAGGCGGACTATCAATAACCATAAGCTATTAATTATATTACAAGACCATGAATAACATTGTAATTTATAGTTGAACTGGCAAATAAATAATTAAAAAAAAGACTATTTGTAAATATTTACAATAATTTGATATTCAGTAAATATTATGGCAATCTAATTAATAGAATAACAGTAGCAAGGAAGTTATTATTATTATACATATAAATTAAATTAAATACCCATTGGTATAACCTAATGTATTAACAAACGTTAGCAATAAAATGGATTAAGATTGAATCTATCGAATCTATCTGGTAGGTGGTCCATTGATTTAAACATCTTAAACCTGGGAGCGTTTTTTTTATTATCTAAGAAGTTTCCTGCGGGAGTATTTGAGTGATTTTGTAACCTAACTTGATAGTTGGTAGTAAATTTTTTAATTTCTTTTGCTATAATAAATAAAAATAATTTATTCGTTATATACAATGCTATGGTTAACTGGAATCGTTGCGTAATCACTAATTTCGATTTACTTGCTGAGCCCCACATTATAGTCCATGTAACCAAACGTGCTTCAGTATTGTTTTATACAGCAGGACTTTTATTGATAACTGAAAGCGGCGGCCAATACATTTTTCTAAGTTTAATGTATAATTTTTTTCTTGTGGTCCATACGTGTTTCTTCCACGTGAGGTGACTATCAACGTAGATCGCCAAATACTTAACATCTGATTACGGTATCTGTTGACAGGTTAGGAAGATCAAGTTACGACCAAGGGCCGAAGTTCGACGAGTTTCCGAATTGGCTGGCCATTTCGTCTAGAAGTTTGGCCAAGAAATCACCAGTGTATATGCTAATTTGGACGGCTATTTCGCAAAGTGTCGGTACACCTTTCGCTTCCGGTGTTACGATGGTGTGCACGTAGAAACAAGGAAGGCTATATTCTTTTCGTTTAATGCTTCTCGCAAAAGGTCCTGCCTCTGTGACTTGTTATTATTATCCTGAAGCAGTGGTTTCATTGTGAATACTACACATGTATTTTTCGTGTTTAGATAGCCTTCTAAATGAAGGCTTTCAGTTTAAAGGTTAGGTTAGCATACATAACTTGTGTTCTGGGGTGTGATGACACATATTGCTGGAAGGAGGCTGATAAAAGATTGTTGGCTACTACGTTTTCTTTTTAAGAAAGGTGATAATTTACTGGGGCTGTACCCCATCGTAACGGTATTTTAATTTTAATTATTCATATTGTTCTTCTATAGGCTACTATCTGCTGCTTCTGATGGAAATGATAAGCTGGGTAAAGTTGGTGTACATGTAAATATGGAACCAATATTTAATAAAAATGAGATTCTCGGTACTTTGAATACGAGGCTACAAGAAAAAGCAAATAATAACGGGTTCCTCACCAAAGGCAAATACTGCGCTTTTATAGAGGACGTTAAACATGTTAAAGCAAGGCAGAAAAAAAGTGTTAACTATCATCGACTTAGAAAATATGATGTTATTAAAGTTAACTGCAAAGAAAAACTTATTGTGCCAGTAACAGTAGACAAAATTGAACGTGGAGGTCATACACTCATTACAATGTATTTCCGCATATGCAAGCCATGTCAGACCAAATTATCTAGTCCTAAGGAAGGTCGAGTACAAGTTTATACTTAATTATCAAGACCATTTAACAAAAAAAAAACAGCAGAGGAAATTGCTTACCAGCTGCTAGATATCTTCACCACTATAGGTGCTGCAAGCGTGCTGCAACCAGATAATGAGAGAGAATTTTTGAATCAAGTTATAAATAAGCTGAAAAACATGTAACCAGAACTGAAACTAGTACACGGAAAACCGAGTCATAGCCAGGACCAAGGATCCATCGAATATCCCAACCAGGATGTTCAGAATATGATAATGATATGAATGCATACAAACGAAAATATCCTGCATAGTGTGTGTGAAAAAGAGCGTAGTTCAGCCCATAATTATGGATTCTGCGCAAAGATGCCCATCCAAATTGCAGAATGAGTAATGAAGCAGACAAAGGTTATGGAAGGAAAATTACTTGCAGCTCATGTTAGTGTGCAAGCTCAAGGTGTGAAAACGCTTAAAAATGCAAAAAAATGCAAAATTTCTAACAGCAAAAGTTGGGGATAATGTACGAATTTGTATACCAGATGTGGACAAAGGTCGTGGTGATCCAAGAAGCGTCCTTGCAGTTGTCTTGAATATCGAGAGTCCTTTCTACAAGCTAGAAACAGAACATGGTGTTCTCAAAGTGAGTTTTCCGTTTTGCACGAAAAACTGCTGTAGGCACAGAAGAAAAATTATTACGATCAGACGCGTCTTCCCAGTCATTGACTGGCTACTTTCGGTGCAGTTGCACTACTAGGTGCGTAATAAATCACTGAAAATGTAGAAATAACAAACATTGTGTAATTCTAAATGTCATAAAAGTTCATCTTATTGTAACAAGTGATGATACAGAATGATATAATTATATATATAATAATTTCTTGACAAGAGAAAAATCGGCAGAAAATAGAAAGGTGGGAGAGGAAAGTTCTACGAAAGATTTTTGGTGGAAAAAAAGTGGAGGACCTATGGGCGAGACGAACTAATACGGAAGTGTATAAACTGTTCAAAGAAGCCCCCATAATACAAGTAATAAAGGCTAGAAGACTACAATGGCTGGCACATGGACGCTTGGATATATATAATTTAATAATTTGCTTGATTATACCTGGTGGAAAGAAGAATAGAAGTTGACTGAGGAAAACATGGAAAAACTGTTTTGGAAGAATGTAAAAAGGTGTTAGAGTGGAAAATTGCAAAGACAGGAAGAGGTGAGACTTTTTCAAACCAATTTGGCCTAAATAGCCTGTAAACTGACTTATATATATATACAAAATAAAAAGTTGGGCATTGACCATTCAATTTACAGAAAAATTTGCTATTTTCCGATTTAGCCTAATATTAAATCTTTTTAGATTTTCAACAGACGCTTCAAGTCTCTGGCATCTAATGCTCTGCAATTTTCTACTTTACTATAATTGGAACATCATGTTTGTGTTGTTGATGTATAACCAGTGTAGCTTACCATGCAGCTTGTTGGATGATAGTGATTGGGTACTTCACCTCTAGTGTGATATTTTTGTTTTGCTCGGGACGTCGTTTGCATGTCAGGACTCGACCATTCTTTGTGCTGCTTTATGTTCACGTGTTTATGTGGCACCCATGCACCAAGTTTTTGGACCTTACCTATTAATTACAAATTCTCTCGTTGTGTGACGCGGATTTTTGTGGTTAAGCTGGTTCAATCACTCTTCATCAAATTTAGACGGTCGGCTGGTATAAGTTTGGTCCCAGAGGCCGAAATCTTGATTTTTGAAACGGAAGAATCATTTTTAAGCCTTTCTTTAAGCTATGACATCATAGCCTTAGGCAGTACAAATATCGTGAGCAGCTTTAGAACCTTGATTAAACGTGAAGAGAAGGAGGTGTCGGAAATGCTCATTTTTGTCACCCTGACATTCCATTTTGAAACCCAAAACATAAAAGTAAATAAGTAATATTAAAAAACAGAAAATACTACCTTGTAGAGCAAAAAATTGTCCGTCGAAAAGCATATAACAAATTGCCAAAAACTTTAATTTAAGTTGCGCAATTTTTAATCTAAATTTATGCAACAAGCCATTATATTTGTCACTTTATATTTTGTCCATGTTCTTCAATTTCGTTATATTTTAAAATTGTTAGAACAGTGTAGTCCTCGTAATGCTGCTTTATAATTGCGACCTTATTTATGTTTATACTATTTTTATACTATTTTCCTTTCAATTAGCGTTTTTATTATTTCCGTGTATTTATCAGAAGATTTAGCCTGGATCTTGACTTCATCATCGTTAGAAAGTGTTTTAATTTTATTTGCATTTCCAGCTATCTGTTCAGTAGCGTAATGGCACAAAAAGTTTATCGTCATCTACAAATGTGGATAATAGTTTGTTAACACTGTTTTCCGCATTGTTAACGTTAGATGTATTTATAACAGTTTCCTTTTCATCTTATAAAGCTTCATACATACTGGATGTTGGCTTGTGTAACCAAGTAATTATTTCTTTTAGTTTGCTTAAACATCCTTACGATTTTTTGCCTTTCACAACTTTCCATGCATTTTGTGATGGTTTAGTGAGATTGTTGAATCTGAGATAAATGCTCTGGCAGTTTAAAGCACTGATGTTAAATGGTGCATACCTTGTTGATGAGTATATGCGGATTTCCATTCTAGAGGTCCAAGAAACTGTAACGTTTAGTGGAAATGACTTTTCGCTATATAAATCACTCGATTTGCTTAATTAATTCACCCAACTTTACTCATATCACTTATCATCCGTATCAAATGTATACAACAATTTTCATGTCAAATATGAAAATGGTTAATGAATTTCTTTTATCTTATGAAACACATGATAAAGCGTTCAGAAAAACTATTATTTGATAACGGTAGTAGATTTTTACAATTAAAGGCTGCACAAATGTAAAATTGTAAAATCTAATACAAACAATAACACAGCAAATGTCCTTAGAGACGATATCATTATATCGTCATATTGTATACATCGCAGATGGAGATAGTGATGAAAATGTTGTTAGTGCTAGAATAATAACAATAAAAATAGCAATTTTAAGGAAATTACCGACTTGTTTATTTTGCTTTATAACACTTCAACAGCAATGGTGTCAAGTTATATTATTGTAATAACTTAAAACGGGAACCATCTTTCAAATTTGCATATTTGCATTGAACAAGTGATGCTTCTCATTGCGCATAATTTTGAGAACTGTGATACTACTTCTAAAATATTTACGATTGGAAAGTCCTCAGCATTTGACAGACCTATGATTAATGTTGCGTTCAGTTTAATTGCTTATATATTTTGTTCTCATTCTTATCAATCTGGGGTAAATCAATGTTCATGTTGTATAGCTACAAGTCAATTAAATCCACAAACACACTGGGTCATTAAGTGTTAATTAAAAGTTAATTGTAATACCTCATTTGTTACATCCTAGCCACCTACTAACACGTCCACGAAGTCTCACATAATAAAATCCAGGCCGTGAGTAGCATTTCTTGTTTTTGCAAGACAAAATGTGGTATACCACCATATAAATAGAAACATAACTTCAAAATTACATCAGAAATGATTATGTTCTAATGGGACATCGAGAACCAACCCTCACAAAGGGAAGAGTTTTTTACCGGGCCTCTAAAATAAATGTTCTGATAACTTTACGAGTCGCTAATTTCAAAACAATTCTATATAATAATAATAATACACTAAATATCAAAGTTACTTTTTTTAGGTTTCACTGATTAAGATGAAAAAATATATCAAAAATTCTTTGTTTCACAATAATTTTTAATGACCGGCTGTATTTTAAGTAATTGTTGTTGTTTTGACATTAATCCATGCATAAAAATCAATTTTTTCGTAAATACTAAGGACAACGCTGTATACAACGAACGAGTGCGGTTATGTTATACTATGGGCGCTTTAAATTATCAGTGTACACATCTGATCTTCGATCCGTTATAAATGAAACTAAATCAACCACAACAACTTTTAATATAAAGCCCCACGGCTCCACCGGTCTTTCTAAAGGGCATAAAAATTCCAATTAAAGACTAAACTTGGCATGCACCTGGTACATGGAAGCCCCATATCACAAAGAAGAAAAAGAACTACGCCTTAAAATGAAGAAAAAGAATTTAATTCTGGAACAACGAACCAAATTATCTCTAATCAACGAAGTGCTTGTATATAAATAAGTAATAAATTTAATGTGGTCGCACGAAATAAGGGGCTGCCCAAAACTCTGAAACATGGTGATATTATAAAGGTTTCAAAACAAAAACCTTCGTACTACAGCCAACATGGAGAGGTTTATCCTCAACCAAACTTTCCGTAATGACCTTAAGATTTCTAGGATCAGAAACGAAATAAACTAAGTGAGCAGGATACGTATCACCAGATATTTATGTAGATGTAAAACTCTTAGTAAATAGCATTAATTCATATTTAGGAATCATTACTGAGAAACTTCTTATATCTCAATTTAAATGTGCAGCTGTTTAATAAAAATTTACAGAATTTTTTATAACCCAGAAAATCAAAATATTATTCAACATTTTCTTGTAGTATTCAATTTCTGAAAGCTTTTTGAAATCAAATATTATATAAATATATGATTAAAAGCATCTACATATCTACTTTAACAAATTTTCGCACCATTTTATGTTAATTATACATTTGGTAATTAAATTAAGTATCGATTAATTTACTATACTGAAAAGAAATTTGAGTTAAATGTTCATAATAAAAGAGGCTGTTACAGTAGATCATAAATTGTAATTTTTAAAACTTTCTGTAAGTTAAACGTTCCAAAGAAGTACATGTATTGTAATATTCAAAAACTTCTCATAAAAACTATACACAGGCAAAGAAGAGATAATAAAAATTAATAAGTAATAAAACAATAAAAGCTCACTAACAATTTAATTTGGAAAATTAAGAGTTAGAGACTAACATAAGTAAAATTTTTAATGGAAAATAATTTTTATTTCCAAATAACATTTGGTATTTATTTAAAATTATATTATCAGAAAAGGTTTCAAAGAAGCCAATATATTTCTTCATATGTAGATACTCTCTACACTCTCAGCAAAGATAGGAAGCGACCCTGTCCACGTGAGCCTTGGTTTTTTATCTCACCTTCTATCACTGAGGGGAACCTTGTCCTTCTTAACCCTAATCCATCCTGCTCCACTTTAATTCCTTCTATATTCTATCCTATTTTTAACTCACTTGGAAAGCATAGAAAATTATGACCCCCCCTCCCTCAATATGGCAAGTTTTAAAACAAAAGGTCCCCAGGTGGGTAAACACAAATCCCACCCTTCCAAGAAGAGCTGCCTCAAAAAAACCAAAATACCCTCTTAATATTGTCAAATGACATATCACAACCTACAACACCAAATCATTACTACCGGAAGAAGACCTAACAGAACTTAAGAGCAAACTACAAAACGGGAAAATGGAACGTGATTGGCCTCGGTGAGGTAAGAAGACTAAGAGAACAACTAATAAAGTTAAAAACTGGCAACAGCTTCTATTATGCGAGTGAAGATGAATGTTCCATAGAAAGAACCGGAATTATAATACGCAAACGCCATAATGAAAAAATTGTGTCTGTGAAGAAAATCTTAACTAGGCTGATATATGTCATTTTAAGGCAATGTAAAAGATTTTACATCAAAAATATACAGGTTTACGCACCGACCAAAGACATACATGAGAAAGTGAATCTATTCTATGACAAAATAGCAGCGGCTATTGCAGAAAAATAAACGCGTTACACTATCCTATGCGGAGATTTTAATGCCAAAATAAGGATTAAATATGAAAGGCAGAGATGATCGCGAAGAGACAATGTTAGGCTTCTTTCTTCATAATAATGTTTTCAAATGAACAGCTTCTTTTATAAAAAACCAAATAGAAGATGGGTCTGGGCAAGTCCAGACGGCCACACGAAAAACGAGATTGATTTTATAATAACTGACAAAAAATACATAGTCAAAAACGTCGGTACTAAATACGTTCGGTATTGAAAGCGAACACGAGATGGTGAGAGCAAAAGTATTAATTAATATCAGCAAAGAACGAAATAAAATGACAAACAAGAAAATCGAGAGACCATTGGATGAACCACCAGATGTTGAAAAATTTTAGCCAAACATTAATAAAGTGCTGGAGAACATCGGCTTGGAAGAAAACAATAGCTTAAACGAAAAAATATGCAATACTAGAAAATCAAAACAAACACTATTCCAAATTAAAAAAGAGAAAAACAGTTCAGAGACTGAGAACTTAATGTAAGAGAGACGAAATGTAAGAAGTCAGAAGACCACAAAAACTGGAGGATTAAAAGAGATTAACAAACAAATATCAAAAGCTACACGGAAACATATCAGAAAATATAACACAAAGAAAATCAAACAAACCATAGAAGATAATAAAAACATGAAAGTGCTACGCAGAAAACTGAGAAATGGAAAGACACAAATAATTAAAGTTAAAAACAAAGCAGGTGCTGTCACCACAAACAGAGAAGAGATATTGAGAGTAGCAGAAGATTTCTATCATCTGCTGTATAAAACTCAAAAGAAACAGACTCGGCTCTCAGATTTAGAGCCATACATACATTAACATGAAGACAGGGTATAATAAATCAAGTGTCAGACTTTACCCTAGAAAAATAGATTTAGCATTAAAGAAAGCAAAGCACAATAAAACACCTGGTGAAGATAAGGTGATTACTGACGCAATAAATAGGCGATCCTTGTCTACTTAAAAAATAAAACATTTGTGCAATCTATGCCTGTGCAGCACTACAATACAAGATAAATGAAACAATGTTATTGTGATACTGCTTCACAAGAAGAGTAATATAGCTGAACTGAAGACCTATAAGTCTATTAAGCCATCTGTACAAACTATTTACAAGTATAACTACGAGACTTAATTAAACTTTTCAAACAATGGAACAGACCGGTTTTCAAAACGGCAATTTACAAACCGTTAAAACAATATCTGAAAAATCCATTGAGTACAACAGGCCACAAGTTCTGGTCTTTGTGAACTTCCAAAAGGCATTCGACACAGTTCAAATTGAGGCAGTTATAGGAGCGCTTTAAGAATGCCGTGTCGACTATCGCTACACAAGGTTAACGTATAACATCTACAAAAATGGAAAAATGAGGGTATATACCAATTGGAAAGGGAATTAGACAAGGAGACGCGATGTTCCCAGAGTTGTTTACGACAGTACTGGAATATGCTTTTAAAAAGCTAAATTTAAAGGAAAAACACACCTTCGTTTTGCGGATAATATAGTTTAAATGTCAGACAATTTACACGATATTTTGCCAATGTTAAAGGAACATCCAGAAGTATACAACAAAGTAGGCTTGAAAGCAAGCATCCCCAAGACAAAATTTATGACCAACCTAGTCTCTAATAAGTACTTAAAAATTGAGAATAATGAAGTAGAACTAACAATTATATATATATATATATATATATATATATATATATATATATATATATATACATATATATACATTGGACACAAAATACAAATTTCCAAAGACAAACATGTGAATTGAAAAGAAGAATTATACACGCCTGCACTGCTTATGGAAGACTTCGAAAGTCTTTCAAATGTAATCTGCCGATATGTTCAAAGAGACATCAAACGTGCTGCCGGTTATGACATATGGCGCCAAAATTTTAACTTAACAACACAGCGAAAAATCGAAAAAGCAGAAGGAGCAGAGAAAGACCGCTCACACGCTGGACGGATGATATCAGAAAAATGTCGGGCAACTAGAATTAGCCAGGTTAAAGTAAAGAGAAATGGACGAAAATGGGGGAGACCTATTTATTTTTGCCAGAAAGAGGGAAAAACCAATCGTAGCGTACTAGGGACCGTCTTACAGATATCAGACTGTTAATTAAAGGAAATAAGTGTAGATTTAATTTATTATTCATGTGCAAGTATTTAAATCTCATTACATATCATCTCTAAATAGTACAGGGTTATTGCAAATGCTTATTGGTTTTAAAAATATATTTTACGTTACACAAAAAAGAACAAATATCGTCTAAGTTTAAATCTCCTTCCGCCACACGACACACACTTTTGCAATAGGTCACTTCACCCATGACTAGTTGCAACATTTTCTCATTAACGGACCTTAATACTCGGAGCTCATTCAATGTTGTTGACAGTGGTGGCACACAAATAATCTTTATTATTCTCTAAAGAAGAAATTACAAGGCGTTGAGTTATAAGACTTAGGCGGCCATCTACAAATACTAGATCACTTTAAGAAGATCGCCTAGTCTAGCAGCACGATAATTCTTCTTTGGGTAAACTACATTCTTTCAATTGCGGAAGCAACTAATCTTGCAGCATATCAAGTTATGATGTAATCGTGACAGTGTTATCAATCAAACAGGACGCGTACATTTTCGTTTTTAAAATTGCACAGAAAACGTTTTGTTTTGGGAAATCCCGTGCAAGTTCCAAAAAAGCACAAACATTTTACCCGCTCCATATTTGGACTACGTTGGATGAGCATTGAAACTGCATCTTGAACGAATTGGACTATTGCAAAGACGTGTGTAGTGTGGCAAAAGAGCACACATTCAACATTTTCAATATTATGATTTAATCTTAGACATCTGCTTTTTTCGTATGATATTTATTAATTTATGTTTAACATTTTATGAAATACTAGTAACATAAATAGTAGATATAACTTAAAGTTGTGCCGCATGTGCTACTAATGGTCAGAACTGACAGTTGGCACAAACTGTCTAATTACTTCATGATAATTCATGTTTTGACCTATAACAGGTCAACCGTGACCTAAATCAAAAATCTAAAACCTTTATGCGAAGTTTGGAAACAAACCGGTTCGAATAAAGTATTGAACTTTGAAATCGGTTCATAACTGTAGGAGTTGCAATATTAGTTACATTTTGCACTTTTATAGATTAGATAATTTTTAAAATTCAACATTTTCTTTACAGATTAAATTGTCAGCATTTTTCGCACTTTTTAGTCTACATTTTATTACATCCTAAACCATTGATTCCCAAAGTGGTCCAGGTGGACCCCCAGGGATCCACGGGAGACTCGACGGGGGTCTACGTTGGCGTGACAAAAAAATGGGGGTTCACAATTCGTAAGCGGGGGTCCACGAAAATTTATCTGGTTTCGATAGTGAAGAACTAAAATGTTGGCTTGAGTTCACCTATCAATGTAGGCCGATAATATTTGTTCAAAAAATTTAATGGCATTAACTTACAATTACAAGGGGACAGCCTCAATTTAATAAAAACAAAGGGTGTAATTTCAGCTTTTCTTGGAAAATTGAAATTTATGAAGCAAAATATTAGTCGGCGTGAATTTTCCCAGTTTTCAAACTTGTCACAGGTAGAATGCCTTGATGAGGATATTCACACATACGTTCAACATTTAATTGCCCTGCATGATGACTTTAAAATCGGTTTGAAGATATTCTGACGATGAAAATACCACCATGGATCATAAATTCACTTGATGAAACGGAAGTGGAGAATGTGATATTACAAGAGGAGTTATTCGAGCTTAGCACTAATGAGAAACTGAAGGTGAAATTTAAAAGAGGGTATCAAACATTTTGGCTGCAGGCAGAAATACCCGAAAAATATCCTGGACTGTGGGGAATTGCGAGAAAGCTTTTGATAGCGTTTCCCTCGTCATATCTTGTCGAGAAAAGTTTTAGTGTCGTTACAAACCTTTCAACAAAAAAAGGAGCAGATTGAATATCACAGAACGGGGAGATTTGCGGTTATTCCTAACAAAACTGAAGCCAAATATTAATAATTTGCTGTCAATCCATCAAGTATATTCCTCCCATTAAAATTATGACTATTTTGTGATTGTCATTGTAGAAGTTACGTTACGTTATTAATATTTTATTTTAATTATATTACGACTGTTATCATATTACAATGTAATCATATTACAATGTAATATGATAACAATAATAATGAATAGTGTAATAATTACATATTTGAATAAATACAACACAAGGAAATATACTATTTTTCTTTTTATTTTTACCACCCCGAATGGGAAGTTTTCTAAATAAAATATGTAATAATTGATTGGTTTCTTGTGTTGTGGGTAGATGTCAAAGGAGTAAAGTTGGATGGAATGACTTTTTTGATTGGCTAACTTTACTTTTTTGACATCCACTCATAGCACAATCAATTAATTAACTAACCAATAACTCAGCCGCAACGCAAATTTCCATAGTTAGATCTAATCTTCACATTTTTTTCGAGTTTTGGGAACATAGTAGAAATGTAGCTGCAGGGGGTCCACCGGAACCAGCAAAACTTTCAAAGTGGTCTATGAGAAAAAAAAGTTTGGGAGCCTCTGTCCTAAACGTTTAGCCGGTTTTTGCTATTAACGGTTATCTTTACAAATCTTTTCAATTTGTCTCTAACCGACTTAGCCTTGTAGAAAATAAATTCAATAACAACGCATTTCTTTTGATGAACATCAAAGACAACGATTATTTTGAAATAAAAATAATTAGTTAAACTCCCATTTAAAACTGTTATATGATACATTAATTTTGAGGTACCTTTCGTACAATTTCTATAAAAATACGGTATTTAATTTTTATAACAAAATAAAAATTTAAAAAATGTGTTACAAACCATGAATATTTGTTGCTTTTAAGAATTTAGATGCAGTACCATAGAATAAATCTTCACCGACAAATCCTTACATTCCGAATTGGCCCCTTTCCAATAAAATGACAAAACATAATTAAGTAAACGGGTGGACCATATTTATGAGGATATTTAATTTAATTAATGGCTTTTTGTAAATAGCAGATTATTGCAACTCATTACCAATATACCACTGTCAAATAAAAATAAAAATAAATGATAAAATTAGTTCTTGTTATAAATTATGCTTTATTAATACGAAACTTAAATCAAAACGATAAAAAATTCCACTTCATAGAATTATTACTTTTAACATCTCCATTCATAGAGCTCACGATAAATTTTTAATTTCAACAGTATGTTACTTTAAAGTTTCTGCTCTTTTTCAGTCTTGATTCTCTATATCTTGAAAATTCTCTTTTTAGCTAATTAGATGATTTATTTTATAATTAATTGAAACTGTAAAATCGATCAAATTTTCGGCTGTTTGGCGATCTCTTGCAAAAAGAGATATGATAATGGGAACATGTATTTTGTAATTAATGTAGGGTGCCACTTTTTCTAGGGAATAGTTTGGTCAAAATTATGTACAGGGTGTTTACAAAATAATGATGTTTGAAACGGTGCTAAATAAAAGATGGAATTTCCACCAAGTTGTAGAGTGCCTAACGAAGCACAAACCCTACATTTGTATAAAAATGAACATACAGAGTGCGCAAAAATAAAATAAATAAATGTTATTTTATAGAATAGTTAATATCTTTAGAGCTCCAATAGACACAGCGTTGGACCTTTCACTAATCGCTAGGAATGTTCACAAAGTAATCATTTTTGAAACATTGCTAGACAAAAACATAAGACCCTCATAATATTGTAGCTCGTATTGATTAGGGCACGCATTATCCATTACTGTGTCTAAACACATAGAAGGTGCGCCAAAAACACAATAAATAAAATTATATTTTCCACGGGGTAACTTATATAGCTTAGGGGCTTTCACCATTTGATAACACTTACCGAACGCTATCTAATGTAGCATACTGTAACAAAGTTCCAAACGCCCCACACGAGTCGCACGTTCGGCGCCCCAGTTTCTAGAAATCCAACTGGCGCGCATGTGTTCGCGAATATTTCAGAAGGTACGAGTGCGGCGTCTCTCGATGGTTAGCGGCTTGTTCTGTAATATCGCTGAAGAGACATAATGTCCGTCAGTGAGCGAATCCAAGTGCGGAAGCTGTGTTGACATAAATAAGTTGTGTACCGGTTACGTTAATAGTTGTACTTAGTGTATAGATAAGTAGCGTTGTTAACTTGTATAACCTGTAAGTAGAATATATAAGTAGCTTTAGTAAATTTGTATATTTTATTTACCACCGTAAAAAGCAAAAACGTTACAATGCACTTCATCTGTATAAAATATAAAGGGTGTCTACAAAATGGTTATATTTAAAGCCGCAATAGATAAAAAGATAAATGCATGTTGTATACAATAAATACGTGTTGGAACTGGTATTTGTTAGGGCACGTATCGTACATAATTTTGTCCAACTGCTTATACAGGATGCACAAAATTGTCATTATATTAAATCTTATGTTTTACAATAATTTATATCTATATATGCAATAGATGCAGCTTGAGGATCTTTATAATTTGATAGCACAGGACAAATGCCATCTAATGTCCCTTTAAGTTTCTTTGTATATCAAATTCAGGATGTTTGTAAAATAGTTTAAATATAGAAAAAGACGCAAAGCGCGTATTAATTAAATTGTCCACATGTATACCTAGATTCCGCTAAAAAAAACGGGCAATAAATTAAATCTTATAAAATAATAAACTTCCAAGCCGCAACTGAATTAGTTCGGAAACTTCTACATTTAATAGCACTTGACGAATTACATCTAACAAATTCTAAATATTTTCCACATTATACACAATGTTAAGAGATCCAATTACTTGAAAATTCGCTAAATACAAACGTCAGCACATTTTAATTTATATTAGTCACTGCATATACAAGATACCTTTAATACTTATTGTATGAAATAATACACATTTTGTAAGCCCCAAATGATACAGTAATAGAAATTTCATCGTTTAACAACACATGTCATATATTAGCTTACATATATTAGCTTGCTTAATAAAAATGGTTCTTAAAATTGTTATATATGCAATAGCGCATAAACTAAAACAGAGGTGAAGTTTCAAATAATCAAAAAATATTTTGTTTAGTGTACTACGCATGTTGATCACTGGCAAAAACACATAAAAGAATCATTGTTTGATATATCGATACCGACAATGGATCAATTTAAAACTACTTATTATATTAAATAAATGGTGCTTTATGTACAAATTTGTTGCAAAATATATTTTGTGAGGGGGGGTTCTCAGTTTTAATAATAATAGTTCCCCCCTTAATAGGCTACGAAGGCCCTTTGGGGTCATAATAGGATAGATCTGCAACAATCTAGAGCCTACGGTACACAAGGGTAGTAACATGGCTAGCGCTACGTACCGACCGCCTATTATTACCGCAGAGTTTGACCTCCAGGTACTTATTTATTGCAGCCTGAGTCGAGCTGGGCCGTAAAAATGCCAGTGATCGAATTGGCGAGAGCGAGATTCGAACCCGCATCTTTAGGTTTTATAGTCTAGCGATCTATCCACTAGATTACTATTGCGTTTTAAAAAAAGTAAACGAGTAAATTGGAAGTCTAACTGATTAGTTGTTATTTTATATAGAAACAAATTTAAATACATAATAAAATAATAATTTACGTTCTGCAGTAATTTTATCATATAAGTTCGAATTATGTACATGTACTTACCCTTAGATAATAAATGTAGTGTTTATATATTTAGAAACAATAGTTTAATAGTTTTATTAAGAAAGTTAAATAGCATTAAAGGCAGATTAGCAAATATTCTAACGACCGCCTCTTTCCAAACAAAACCAATAACATGCACCAACGAATTGAACAGCTTTACGAAGCATTTGGTTTAAAAAAACCTTGTCTTTAAGTTTCCTTTTTGAGCTCATCTATTATTGGCGGTTTTGTTAAGTAAACCTTATTTTTCAGGTGTCCACATAAAAATAATTTCATTAAAATGAGATTTGGAAATCGTGCATGAAATTCAACACCACATGTTCGACCAATGGAAAAATTATATCTAGATAGGCCCCTGATATCACGGTGGTAGTGGAAAGGTGCTTCACTTTTTGAGAATAAATCCTTTAAAGCATAAATTAACCAAATTCTGCAGCTTGTTTAGGTAAGCATCGCCAATGACAGTTTGGCCAAAAAGTAATGACTCTAAGATGTCCAAAGATAACACCCCCCACCATACTAAAATCCCTAGTAAATTTAATGGTGTTTATTTTGGATTTGGCTTTATTAGAATATTTTTAGCGAGAATCTTTTGTATTAGCACGTTTTTTCCAAATAAGATTTTTATGTATGTGCGCCAACGCGCCCATTTTATAACTTTAATGATCCATTTATTGTCATAAAAGTTTTCTTCTCTGTTCACATTTATTTGACAAATCTCTTGCTACTTGCTAATTTTCTCGCTTATAACAAAATATTTTTATTTCTTGAATTTGCCGTCGTCGGGCCCGTCGAGAGGCGAAAAGAGTGGGGATAGAATTTCCTGGGCTCGGACAGGCCCCCATATATTGCTTTTTATTTTAATAAAATTTTTATTTTTTCTATTTCGTTATCGTTCACGATCTGATTTTGTAATTCAAATATGTATTTCGCGTCAATGTACAGTTATATTGTTTTCTTTATACACTCCTCCAAATGCTATTAAGGGCACCCCATATTTTGCGAGTTTAAAACTCTAGATATGGAATTTTCTATTACAACTCTTTTTATATGGTAGAAAACAATATAAAACTACATCCTGTAACATAAATTTAGATTTGGAAAACATTTTTAAATAAATTTTACTCGAATTCTTAAAATGCCCAATAGCGAACTCCAAGTCCTTTCAAAGGCACTCACAAAAACATTTTATTCAATTGTAAAATAACAATCAAAAATATTCTTAATAATCGGTGAGACTTCCATTTCGATTAATTACTTGCAAAATTAGATTTTCCATGCCTAAAACAAGGTTTCGATTGTGTCTTGCCTAATATCCTCCCAAGCTTGACTGATTACATTTTTGAGGTCATTTATGTTCGAATACTGCCAACTTATTGACATAAATTCTTTGTACAGTTATTCCCCAAAGATTTTCGATGGGATTTAAATCTAGAGAACAAGAAGGCTAATATTATGTCCTCTAACCAATTGAGAGTTCGATAGGAAATACATCTTCCAGTACGACTGACACGCATTAGTGCATTGTCTTAAACAAAAACATCACTCCTGCAATAAAATGGGATCAAACATTCTTCAAGAACACTTTGGTATTCAGCTAAATCCATTGGATTTGATATGAACTTCAGCTTCCCTCTAGAGCTGAAAGCCGCCCATACAATCACGTTACCACCACTAAAGTTACGCTTCAAGAAATAACGCTTTCCCTTACGTAGATCGTCCCCTAAATGCTTTGATCCATCAGGACCATCCAAATTAAACTTTTCTCGTTACTCCAGATTATCTCAAAAGTTTAAATTTAACAGCTTCTTCAAAAAAATTACTAACCTTTACCCAATCTCTGCGGACGTTTTGATGGACAGAAACCTTGTGATCAGCAGTTAAAGCTGGGGTACGTTTTATTTTTCGAGAAACAAGCTGTTCGTTCTTCAAAATTGTCTGGCGAATCGTTTCTGGTGTTACGTTCAAGTTTAATTCACGCTTGATTTGACTGCAATTCTTAGTAGAATTTGATGATTCGTGACATTTATTGCAGCCATAAAGCTTTTGGTGATGCCTCGAATCTTCTTCTGACCATAATTATTGGGGTACTTGAGAAAATGATCGATAATGATGGCAGATCTGTTCATAATGAGCCCGATTTCTCTGTTACTTTTTCCCAACGCTTTATAAGCTAAAATTTGACCTTTTTCATATTAGGAGAGCCTTGAATCTTTAAAAAGTAATAATAAATATAATTAAATTGATATAAATAACAAAAAAGTAAAAAAAAGTAAGTGCCTTTCAAAGGACTTGGAGTTCTTTATTGAACATTTTAAGAGTTTGAGTAAAATTGCTTTTTAAATTTTTTCTAAATAAAAATTTTTGTTATAGGATGCAGTTTTATACTATTTTCTACGATATAAAAACAGTTATAATAGAAAATTCCATATCTAGAGTTTTGAACTCGTAAAATATGGGGTACCTTTAAAAGCATTTGAAGAAGTGTATTTGCACAGTAAGCATTTAAGACGATATATGTTTTCGTCACATATCCGCTTGCATATCGCATAAGTTGAAAAACTTGGGAAAGGTGACTTTTTGTTCTATTTCGTTTGATCTTGTATTAAATTTTATTAATCAGTTATACAGTTAATTGAATATAAAAAAGTTGCTTGCAGGTAAGTTAATATTATATTATTCCCGTAAAAAAGCTCTTAAATAAATAAAAACGAAAAGTACATCAATTATATGAAACTTCAATTCGAAAAATAAAGATCTAAGGACTGAAGGAAAACAAACCTGAAGGCGTATTAACAGACTATTTTCAGTGCACCTCATTAATAAAGAACCAGTAAAGCAGTTAACTTGCCACTAATATAATACTCGTTTAGGCGCATTAATGGATATAAATTTCTAATTAATTTACTAAAATACCTTTTCAAAATAGTGAACATATACCTTTATATATATACACCTTATATATACCTTTTTAAACTTTTTATTAAAACACCGGAACGTTATGTATCTAGTTGGGATATTCAACAAAACTAAAATAAAAAGAATTTAAGAACGTCACAGCAATGTTAGTCGCATTTTTTTTAATTTGGAAACTCGACTTGTCAATGTAACAAGTGTAAATATATAGCTTTAGAATCAGCAACATGAATGGAAGCAAATATTACATACAATTTTGGACATGACTTCATTTTTAAGAAAAATGGTTTGAGAATTTAAGGCTATTACACATTTATTCGAAACACGAACTTCTAAAGAACTCTATAATCAGTAAGCTACTATGATACTACATTAAAAAATCATTTGAAGAATGAAAAACAATCCGATCTATCATGAACACCGTTTATCAAACTAATTTTAAGAAATGCTGTGCAGATAATGTAACAAAAGTAATTCCGTAACAAAGAGTAAACGTGATATACTACTCAGTAACGTTAGATCCAACTTCAGGTTTGGCTCATATTTCATATAAGTTACGTGTAAGTGGATGATGTTGAAAAATATGGAATCATAGAACGATTTCTGAAATATGCCGAGTGCAACCAAAAAACGGCTGCATGTTCATTAAGCTCTGGTAACAGTAGCCGCGAAATTTTTTGCCGTGATACGTCAGAATTTTAGTTTTTGGTATTATCAGCTCATCTTATAGTACTTGGGATGTCAGTCACGACACCTTATTGATTGTTATCGACATTTCTAGGTGTTTTGCTCATTGTTGGCCTTCCAAAACATAAAATGCATTTAACAGATTTCCGGCCTCCTTTATTAGGAATCATAATTACAATAAATTCTATAGGTTAATGCGTTGTCTTACGAGCTAAAGTACTCTAAAATGGCGTTTTCAGACCTCACTCCAGTAAGGGGATCTTCAGTCACCTAGGAGGTCTGCCGGCCAGTTCTTCTTTAATCTTCTTCCCATAACTACTTCAAGTAGTGGTTGGAGTAGAGGATTCGTGTGATTTGCGATTCTGTTTGGTGCTTTATACTGCTAGTTAGCACGACGTCCTTGACATATGGTACTCGTAGATCTTCATTAGCGTTTGATTCGTCACGTGCCAAGGTGCATTGACTAACATTCGAAGTATTTTGGACTGACATCGTTGAATTATATCTACACTGGATTTACTAGCACACCCCCGCAGTTCTATACGCCATATCTCCATATTAGTGCGATGATAATCCTGTACACAAGAAGTTTATTTTTCAGGGACAATTTGGAGTGTTTGCTTAGCAGCCAATATAATTCTTTGGTTTTGAGGTATATTTGGTTTCTCTTCTTAATTATGTGACTTCTCCAAGTAAGTCTAGAATCAAAGTGAAATCTTAGATATTTCGCACGGGAAGCTCTTGGTATTTCTGTGTTGTTTATGTATATCGGTGGGCATTGCTCTTGTCTCAATGTAAAGGTGGCGTGCTGAAATTTGTTTTCATTAATTTTAATCTTCCTCTAGTGGAGCCAGTTCAGCTGATCTAGGTGGTTTTGTAATTTTTGAGAGGCTCTAATTGGATCTTTATGTGTGGAAAGAATAACAGTATCGTCCGCAAAGGTTGCAGTATCTCTGCCAGTAGGAATGTCGGCAGTATAAAGTAAAACACGCTCCCTTGTGGAACCCCTGATTTTATTGATTTACCATTTGTGCGTATGCATGTATCATAAGTACAGGGCGGTAACAATTTATATTGGTTTATTATGTAAGTTCTGCAATTTGAAAAAAGTGATTTTGATTTCTAGTACAATATTCTGTTTTGATATTAGTAACCTATAAGCATAGGACCGTCGCTGTGCCCAACTGGTCACGAGCGAATACTTCTCCTTTGGATACCCATGGATGTATGAGATGTCATAGAATGTAAGTTACATGTTAGTAGGCGTAATAAGCCCTTGTAAATTTCAATGAGGCAGTGAGCTCAAAAAAATCATAGCATTTAAAAAACAATATTTTAGGGGCCTGGTAAAAGCCTTTCCCTGGGCCAGGCGTCGGCTCTCGACGCTCCTGGCTGTATCAAATATGCATAAGTAGACCCTTGCAATAACAAATTTAAAAACATTATAGCGAGTGTTGTGTTATATAATAACAAATAAACAAACCAATTTAATATTATATTAGTTATCTTCTTCCACTGCGTTTTCTTTTTTGATAGTCTCAGTGCTGGAAAATTTTTAGAAATCCCTTATAAATTTTAAATTATGGGGTTGTTTTAAACATTTATTACTTACAAGGATACCCTCAAACTTTCTCCCTATTTTGATATTTAGATTTAAAATAGGCACACATGTACACATATTAAATTAGGGGCTCTGGAATTGTATATTCGGCAAATTTTGTTTCGGAGAGTGTACTCATTGTATTGACAACTTCTATTGTTAAAATAATAACACCATTGCAAAATAATGATCAAAAAATTTCAAAAAAAATTAACCACTCTAAAGAAGTCGCGGTTAAAATATCCAAATTATAGGTTTAGAAAGTTTCCATTATTAGATGGCAAATTTCTTTGTAAAATTGTAATTATTAATTAGTCTACTGTAAATGTGTTGATTTTTTCGAAATTTTTGGTTTGCTAGCCACTATTTAGCTTACCAAGAAAAGTATTATGATTTCAAAATTTATACCTCTCGGAATAATTTAGTTCAATTTACTTACGCAGTGTATGTTATGTTTTTTAAGATTTCAGCACTTTCTTATTAATTTCATTGGTGTGAAAACTATATTGATTAAATACATTTTGATAAGTTTCAGCAAAAAGTGTTTGTCTCAATTACAGCTTGGAAATTTTTTTTATCAGCAAAACGGTGATTTTGTCCACCAATTTTTATTAAGATCAATGATGTTCTAAAATGTTGTGTCCTCAACAGTACTCGGGAAAACCCTCAAATTTGTCCACAGCGGTATGAATGACGTCGTTCTCTTCGTGGATGGAGTCGAATGGAAACTGTTTATGAAGGTTTCGATAGATAGAATTGACATCACGTCATAAACTTCCAGCCAATTTTTATAGTTTTGATAGTCATCAGGGTATAAAAATGCTGTAGCACGCAGCATTTTTCTTAAATTTGCTCTTTCAACCTAGTAGGTAGTTTTTTAATTATTTTTCTAGTTCAAACAACAACGGAATGAATATTACCTCTTAGAGGTCTTTCCCAAAAGAAATGATAGAGATGGATGACATAAATTTCCTCAAATAGACGGTGATTTATTTTATGTTTAACAGCTATCATTATATCCAATGGTTTTCTTCTTATGAGGTAATACTACTTTACCAACTTGGGTTACTTTCAAAAATGCGAAAATTATTCAGCCTATTTTGAGCGCCAGAGTTATCCCTGGACGAAAAATATTAGGGAAATTTCTCCGAAGATGGCAAGTAGATGGCAAGAAATATTACCCGTTTTTATCTACTATGTCAGAAATGCGAATTGAAGACTTAATATTTTTGATTCTCGTATTTAAGGCTCTGGTTTCCATTGTAGTAATAATGTGCTTGCTAAAGTCGGTTATCTTCTCCAATTGCTTACTTAGATGATCTTGTTATTGAGTTATCAAAGATAAAGTGTATGGTTTTCTTACTTTTGTATTCCGTTATCTCTAGAGGACCGTGTGTCCTATAAAACAATGAAAAGGACCTTCGTAGAAGTTCCTCCTTGTAAATGGAGATTGTTCTATTTTCACGGTTGTGAAGCGATTGTATAGGAGAATCTTGGGAGTCGTCAATACCTTGCCTTCCAACAGCAGTAATACAGCGGTGTTCTTTGAGTAGTTACTAAGGGTAATTAAACGTTTTCTGAGCAGCATTATTCACATAATACAGTAACGATAACGACTGTGCTGTTGTTTACAGATACATTCATTAATCTACATTATCAAAGGTTTTGCAAGAACTCATTGGGTAGGTTTATTCTTTTTTATCTCACATAACTAACATTGCCTTAATTAACACAAAAAAAATTCTTGTGTAGAATAACTATTCGTAATGAGAAGAAAGGCATCAAAAGTAAGAAGCTACAAAATGTCGGTAATAGGTATACTATCGAACAAGATAAACGATTTCAACTGATTTGCAGATTTTATGAGTAAGGTCTTTCTCGAATCATAAATTAAAAATTATATTTTATATACGGGCATTAATGTAGATATTAATAAAATTAGGAAAAATCGGGATATTCGAAGACTCTTACCGTAATAATGTTTTTTTTGGATTTAATTTTGGGCTCAATTTGACTCGGATTCGTTGTGCGAGTAGAAATAATTCGTATGCCTCTTTAAATAAACATCGATATTCTATTAATGCTTTCCTAATGGTAGATGCATAGAAATTTTTTTAGATAACAATTAGTTTAGATACTATTAGCTTAGATTAAATAGACATCTCTTTTATTTTTAATGTTTTCCCAGTGTTTTGCTAACACTTTTTTGTTTTTCTGTGTTTAATAAAATCAAAAATTTTTATATGTTGATTTTGTTTGGTCGTCACTTTTGATAAACTTACTGTTCTAGTGAGCTAAATACTATTTTATTTACGAAATCAATTGATCTGTAGTTTTAGAAATCGCCATCTTGTTTATTTTTTTTATATATAGAGGCGTACCGGAATTTTTTCCCAGATTTCGAAAATTACAGGTTTTTCTACAAATCCAAAATATCTAAAATATAGAGATTAAAAAAAAACGTAATTTTTAATGACATTAATATATGGCAACGTTTGTAACGTACACAAATGTTCTCTAGAGGGACAGAATGAATCTGTAAGGAATAGATAACATAAATACATATTTAAAAGCAAAATACCTAACATTTACCACTGGGCTCCCTTGAAACTTCCTTTTCTTGGATTGTCTTCAGTGTTCTTCCGTACAGTCTCTTTTCAACATCCAACAATAGTCGACCATCATATGTACAGTCCACTTTCCTTGATATCTTTTTTCTATCACTTTAATATCCTGTTGGAAGCGCTTGCCATGTTCTTCCGTACAATCACCAAGATTATCAGGAAAGTAACTTAGATGAGCATGAAAAAAGTGAACTTTAACGCTCATGTTGTAGCCAAGCAGTTTATATGATTTCAACATCTCCTCGACTAAAATGCTATAATTTGAGTCCAGTCCATGCCCGCATCCGTACTCGCTCATGGTTTTTTCGAATATGTTTCCCGCCATTCATTTTCGTAACTGTGGGTCTTCAAAAATGTCAACTTTCATTTTTAAGGCGTAATTGATGGAAACTTAACACCAAGATAATAAAAGCATTTACTGCCCCTACTTAAATCTGTCACAAATTGCATCATTAAACCAAGTTTTATGTGTAAAGGTGGCAATAATGTTTTCGAGTAATCAACCAATAGAAATGAGACAATGATTTTTTCGTCAAGTATGAATGTACTTCTGGCTGGCCACCAATTTCGAACCAAACGTTCCATCCTAGCTTAAGAGTCTCATTTATACAAAAAGTAAAGAAATTTGGTGTTGTCCGCTTGTTGGCCGAGCAATATTCCAATCACCTTGAAATCCCAACACACAGACCACTTATGAAGCTTGTACTGCACACTTTCCAGTTTCATTTTTGTAATCAGATATATATTTATGTTTATCTATTCCTTATAGATTTATTTCGTCTAATCATAGAAAATTTTCACGCGTTACAAAGGTTGCTATATATCAATGTCATTAAAAAATTACTTTTTTTTAATTTTAAATTTTTGTGATTTGTGAAAAAATTCCATTTCCACGTACCACTTCATTTGAAAACTACAGAAAAAAGTTGCAAAATTGAAGATTAGTGTTGCAGATGCGAATTACTTTGGAGTTATTGTGTATCGTATAACACTTCAAATGCATTTGTCTTTATTGTGTGAAATTTCTTCGAAATAAGAGAGCGAAATTTGGAAGAACTCGTTTATTAATTACTGGTATTTTTTAATTCCTTTAATTTTTAATTATCATCGATTTATAGATAATTCATGCTTGTAACTCTTTTTTTCTTTAATTTCCATTCTAGTATCTATTTGTTCTGTTACCTCATGCCGTCCAATTAGTTTGCTCCCTACAATTTCCAAGGTATTAGAATGCTTATTACTGCAGAGGCTAAATGCCGATATTTCACCAGATACCTGGCCTCCTCCCCATCAATTTGGTTTCCGAGCAGGACATTCTACAGTTCAGCAAACACATAGATTAATCCAAGTTATTAACCACGCTTTTGAACAAAACATTATTGTACTTCAGTTCTACTGGGTGTCAGCCAGGCCTTTGATAAGGTCTGGCATACAGGTCTGTTATATAAAATCAAGGAAACCCTCCCACTAAAGTATTTCGACATCTTGAAATCCTACCTTTCAGACCGCAAATTTAGAGCCAAAGTAGGAGATGCCAAATCAGACTATTATTCCATAGAAGGAGGTGTACCACAGGGAAGCGTCTTGGGACCGACCCTCTACAACCTATATACATCCGATATCCCAACAACCACTGAAACTACTATCTGTACTTTTGCTGATGACACTGCCATACTAGCAGCTCATCATAAATATAAAGCAGCGAACCAAATTTTAAGAGGCTATGAATAGTTTACCACTTACTCCTTTAACAACGAATTTTAAATTATTAACATTATTTGGAACTCTTATATTAGTTTACAATCCTAATTTTAAGTTGCTTTTATTGTTTCTATAAAATTCATTTGGCAACTACTTCAAAATTTTATTTTAAACTTCATGTTATCACGATGTAATGTTTATTTAAATCTTAATAGGATGAATACTCTGACCTGAAAGAGATAAAAGCGGGTGTGCCACAAGGCAGCGTACTTGGGCCCATCCTATACCTACTGTATACCAATGACATACCAATGTTAGAAGAAGCAGTTATTGCTACATTTGCTGATGACACTGCTCTTCTCGCAGTGGACCAAGATCAGGAAGGATCTGCCAGAAAGCTCCAGACAGCCAGCAATCAGATAGTTGATTGGACCAGAAGATGGAGGATCAAACTAAACGAACTTAAATCCGTACAGGTGAACTACACTAATAAGAAGATAGTGGACCCACAACTACTAGAAATTAATGGTACTACTATACCACACTCGACCAACGCAAAATACCTCGGCATGAATCTGGACGTCAGACTTAGATGGAAGGAACATGTCAAAAGAAAAGAACAGAACTAAATCTAAAATACAGACAGCACTATTGGTTGATTGGAAGAAACTCAAACTCTCAATCTCCAACAAAGTATTAATATACAACCAGATCCTAAAACCAGTGTGGCTTTACGGCATTCAGCTCTGGGCTGTACCAGTGACACAAATGTTAAGTGCTTACAAATATTCCAAAACAAAGTGCTGCGTAACATAGTGGACGCCCGTGGTATGTACGCAACTCAGACATCCACAGAGACCTTCAGATCCCAACTGTGAAGGAAGAGATAAAAGGTTTGCTGGAAAGCATGAAGATAGCTCCATCTTCATGTAAATCCAGAACATTACAACTACTGGACAACCAACATCATGTCCGAAGACTAAGGAGGAAAAAACCCGCTGATCTTGTGTAGTGTTGTTGTTGTGTAAAAGCAGAGCACAATGCGCGAGTGAAGTAAAGTGTATAAATCAGAAAAAGATTAGAAGACATCATTGGATGGACTCTAGTAGATAAGTACCTAGTTTAAGATTTATCAGAACAAAATTAATGGTTGGTCTCATAGACTAGTTTTAATTGCAGGCACAAAAGTGCTATAAAAAAAAAAATCTTAATGTCTTTATACAAAATATTTCTTTGAAAAATTTAAAATAGATCATAATTATTTAAGTACTTGAAGAGAATTGAAAGTTGTAAGGCTCAGAAAACTATTTCCCCATTTAATAAGAGTCGGTTGTGGATATTTTCCCATAAATAATTATTATCAATTTGTGACTTTGTATTTTGCTGTAAATCTAATTATAACACAGTTATTTTAACGCAGTATTTTCGAATTTGCTTCAAAACACCAGGAAGCGTTTTAGATATCGGGTTTATCAGCGGTCGCAATAAACAAATTGTTGTTTTGTATTGTTTTAACATAAGTAATTAAGAAGCGCCGACTGCAACTAGCTTATCCTTGCTATACCTAACATTTTCACTGTAATATTGTTTTTCTCTTTTTTTATTGTATCAATTTATTCCTAACTAATTAGGTTTCAAAGAACTAAAATGTTAACGATTGCGTAAAGCTATTGACTAACAATTGATTTTACATTTCTCATCTCGTATTTTCAAGTTTTTATTGCACTTCCATTACATTAAACTTCTTTGCCAACAAACCTTTGCTAAAAATATAATTTTTTATAGATAATATTCAACCCAAACTGCAGTTTTAAGAGTAGTTAAAATGAAAGTGGATATTTCATCATGCTTAAAAGTTTTATTGCAAAAAACAAATAAAGTAACTGGAACTTCTTACTAATAATACGAGGAACAAGCAGAATAAAAATGAGTCTTGCAATTAATAGGTAACGATTTCATGATCAATCAGTACAAAATTTTAGCAAAAAATCATAAATTTACGTGTATTAAATTTTTCATGTTGTCTATCCGTAAAAAATTAAATATTAAACGAATTGTTTTTAATGGTTTATAGGTTTAATCATTATTAGAACATTATAAAGTCGACAAAGAGTTTATTTTAATCTTGTATTTTGTGTGAATTATTAGGTTGTCCGGAACGTTTAATTTTAAACGGATCTAGCTCAGCTTAAAAAAAATTTTGTCAATAGAAAGAAAAACAATACACATTTTTTCTAACAACAAAAAGGTTTAGTTTTTCGGTACATAAAATTCTGAACTTCTAGAGGCAATGGGTACAATTATTCAAGCACTTTTCTTGCAGAAAGTTAGCCAGATGGTTAAAAATATGGCGAGTAGAGTGAGTAAGGCAGGGTTTTGCAACCCAAATCGTTCAACACTTGGTCTGGCGTTGATTTGATTCAGATGGTCAAAGACGGTCGCCTTTTTTACACCAAGTTTTTCTGCGAGCTCTTGAATCATTAAGCGTGGATTTTCCTGCACCAAAGTCTTCAACTTGTCGTTATCAACTACCAACAAACGTTCACAGACTTTCTCATTTTTAAGCATTTTATCTCCATCTCGAAATTATTTCTCTCCATTACTAAATGTATAAACCCAACTAAACAAAATTGAAGTTAAAAATTAAACTACTAGCAAAGAGTACAAAGAGAAACTTCCTTTTTAAAAAGTTATTTAATATGAATAGATCAAATAAACAGTTCATTCAAAAAATATACGACAGTCAAATCAAAAAACCGACATTATTTTGCGGACATCACGAAAAATTATTTCTAAATTTTTGTGTTCTGTTTTCCATTATTTAATTAAAAGAAACCCGTTTTTAGCAGAATGTTTAGTTTTTTTATATTTCCTAATTTATATATTGATGTCTACTTTATTATTAAAAATATCCATTTTTATCTGCATATTTTAACTCAAAAATATTTCGAGAGAATTTAAAAACTCTCGTTCTAATATTTCAATTTCTATTGACCTTTTTCGTGTTTCTGAAGTCCCTTAATTTGTTTCTGATATTTCTTTTACCACATCTATTTTTGTTTTATATATTTTGTTTAATCATCAAAACAACAGTTTAGTAAGAAAACAACTAACTAAATAACTTTTTAAAATGGCACAATAAAACATCAGATATATTTTGTAGTATTGTAATTCTAACGCGGCAGAAGGTGGCGGATCTGAAAATCGTCCTGTTTATTTGAGACAATACAAAATGTTTTTAAATCACGCCAATGATATTCTTCTTCTTCTTCTTTATCAGCCTGTATCTATCCAATGTTGGACATAGGCCTCCCCTTTAAATCTCCATTTGTCTCTGTCTTGAGCTGTTTTTATCCATGTTAATCCTGCTATTAATTTTATGTCATCTTTCCATCTGGTTTGTGGGTGGCCCAAACTCCTTCTGCCCGTCCATGGTCTCCATTCCTGTATTTCCTTGTTCCATCGTTCATCTTTTTGCCTCATGGTGTGGCCTGCCCATCTCCATTTCAATGATGCTACATGTCTCTTGACGTCTATTACTTTTGTTTTTTCCCTTATACTCTCATTTCTTATTCTATCTTTCAACTTTATATTTAGCATTTGCCTTTCCATTGCTCGCTGGACTTTGGAAAGTTTTCCCATTAATGTTTTGTTTAATGTCCATGTTCGTGCCGCGTAAGTAAGTACTGGGAGTACGCATTGGTCATACACAGCTTTTCTCAGTTTTAAGGGGATTGTTTGGTTTTTTAGTATTTTATTTTGTTTCCCAAAGGCTGACCATGCTTGGCGTATGCGTCTATCAATTTCCATATTTTGGTTAAATTTTTTGCATGTTATCAATTGACCTAAATAAACATATTCTTGTACTGTCTCTACAGTTTGGTTGTCAATTTTTATGTTTATGTTGTCTTGTTGGTTAGTCATTATTTTTGTTTTTTGTTTATTTATTTTTAGCCCAACTTTTGCTGATTTGTTCTTGAGTTCTTCGAGCATGTTTTGTGAGTTTGATATGATGATTAGGTCATCTGCATAGGCCAGGTGATTGAGCATTTTGCCATTTATATTCACTCCTTTGTTTTCCCAGTTAAGTGACTTTATCACATCTTCTAGTGCTGTTATAAACAACTTAGGACTCATCGAGTCTCCTTGCCTTACTCCTCTATTGACCGGGATTTTATTAGTGTTTTCGTGTAACCTCACTGTCATTGTTGATTTTTCATAGATGGAGTGGATCATTTTAGTGTATCTATAGTCTATTCTACTGTTTTGCAGGACTTTTTCTATCGCCCACAATTCAATCGAGTCGAAAGCTTTTTCAAAATCGACCAATGCCGTATATAAAGGTAAATTGTATTCGATGGCTTTTTCTATTAATGTTCTTATTGTGAGGATGTGGTCGTTTGTGCTGAAATTTTTCCTAAATCCAGCCTGTTCGATCGTCTGGTAGAATTCTAGTTTTGCATCTAATCTGTTTACTATGATTTTTGTGAAGAGTTTGTATATTTGGGGCAATAGAGATATTGGCCTATAATTATCAAGAATTGTTTTTCTCCCTTTTTGTATATGAGGATAATTAGTGCGTTGCTCCAATCATCAGGAATCCTTTCTTCCTCCAGACATTTATTAAAGAATATTTGTAATGCTTGAATTATCGTATCTCCTCCTTCTTTTATTAACTCGCCTATTACGCCATCTTGTCCTGGGCACTTGTGATTTTTGATGGACTTTATGTTGAATTTAATCTCCTCATTAGTAATTTCTGGGATATCTTCTGAATTTACATTTATTATTTTCTTTTTTAATTCCTGTTCCACATCTTTCGGCATTTCGTTTTTTTGTTTGTATAGCTTTTCATAGTATAGTTCTATGGTCCTTAAAATTTCGTTTTTATCTCTTACTTCTTTTCCCCCATTGTCTTTAAATGCTGTGATATTTGCTTTACCTAATGATCTTCTTATGCTTTTCATATTTTTATTTTCTTGGATTATTTTTTCAATTTGTGCTTCTAACTGTTTCCTTTTTTCTTCTTTTATTGATTTCTTCAGTGTCTTATTGGTTTCCGTTTTTCAACAGTTCTCGTCTTATACGGAATAGTTCTTCTGTTCTGTCACTCCAACTTTTTTCTTTTTTCTTACGAGCTGCGGCTACTTTAAGGCCTGCGTCTAACATACATTTGTTTATGATAGTATTCATGTCGTTCATTGTCATTTCCTGTATTTCAGAGGATTCTAAATTCTTGTTTAATTCATATTCGTACTGTGCTTGTTTTTCTTTTAAAATCCTTGTGTCTATCATTGTTTTTGGAGTGCTAATTCTTTTCTTTCTTTCCAATCTCGTTTTTATTTCTATTCTTGTTCTCAGTATCCTATGGTCGCTTCCTATGCCAATATTGTTTAGTGGCGTTACATCTTTAACAATATCTTTATTTGATGATAAAATGTAATCTATTTCGTTTTTATATTCTCCGTTAGGGCTGACCCATGTCCACTTTCTACTGGGTTTCTTTTTAAAGAAAGTATTCATTACATATACATTTTGTTGTTCTGCAAAATTCATGAGCATTTGTCCACGTTCATTTCGTTTCCTAGCCCATGGATTCCGATCTTATATTCGCTTGGTTCTATTTTTCCCCTATCTTACTATTAAAGTCTCCTATTATGAGTGTATATTGGCAGTGGTTATTCTTTATTGCTACTGAAATTTCTTCATAGAACGATTCTACCTCTTCGTCATCATATTTTGTAGTTGGAGCGTATACTTGGATAATTTTCATGTTGCAGAATGTAGATATATTTAGGATGATATAGGCTACTCTTTTCGATATGGAATTGTAGCTCTTTATGTGATTTTTTAATTTCTTATTTATTATAAAACCTACTCCTCCTATGTTGTTGATTTCCTCAGTTTCTGCACCTCTGTAATATAGTATGTGTCCTGATGTTAGCGTTAGGCAGTGCTCGCCTTTTCTTTTAATTTCAGCTAAGCCTATTATATCACATCTAATGTTTTTAAGTTCTTCTTCGAGTTCGTATAATTTTTCATCTTTGTTTAGTGAACGTATGTTGTATGTAGCAATCATTAGTTTAGTCTTATTTCTGTGTGTGCTTAATGTTTTTGCAGTTGTCAAATTTGTGTCTCCCCCAGAGACAGACTGATGTGTAATCATCAGTGTGAGATTCTGGACTAGTAGCCCTACTCACCTGGGGTATAAATCTTTTTGTTTTGTAATTTGACATTGTTGCTAAATAAAGGGGGTGGTTGGCCTAATCTTCCCACGCTGGCCAGACGGGTTGGGAGATAGTAATTCAGCCGCCCCTAATATGGGGTACAGTCGCTGTCGGAGTACCGCTCCTACTGGAGAACCGTCGTGTCCTTTGCTAGTTTTGGTCCACCCCGGGTATTTTATTTCCCCGGTACCACCTATATCTGGGAGGCATTCCTCTATCCGCCACCTGAGGAGGCGCCCGATGGGGGACTAGCAACCCCTCACGGGCACGCCAATGATATAATTAAGAAAATCGAACTTGTTGACAGCTGAGGTTACCTAACAGAATCTTATAATTAACGTAGAATGTCATTAAGACAGTGTTCTAGAAAGCATAATTTAAGAAAAACTATAAAAATAATGTACATTGAAAAATGTTGATAAAAAGATCAAGAGGTTTTTAAAACTCTTTGTAATGTAGAAAAGAGTAGTTACCATGCACTAGATTGGCACCTATGGTATCGTTACATTTCTTTCCCTTTTCTCCACAAAGACCATTATCTTTCCAATAAAATCAAATAACTGAAAAATATTTCCTCCCCTCTCTCTGCGGTTAATCATAATTGAACAACTTGATTCATGGATTGAACGACGTTGTTTTCTGAAATAATACTTGACGTTTCGGCATCTGCTCTTCAAGACAATTAATAGCTATTCAGGTGGAACTTTAATTTGTCTACTCTTCAAGAAGGAGCTTTTGAAAAAGACTAATCTTTTGTGTGCCCTGCTTTATGTTGTATGACGAGGTATGCAGTGGACCAGGAAAAGTTTATTGGTTTGGAGGTGTTGCGTAATTGATTATGCAAAGTAATGAGAGGTTTGCAAATAACAGGTAAGCGTTGGCTATCATCTCTTATATTTAGGCATCGGAGTTTTTTCAATTTCAATTACATTATTAATAATTTTGCTGGCAGGACAGGAAATGGGAACAATGATTTTTGTATGGGAAAAGTTAATTTTATAATATTTAGCAATATATTCGGATAGATATTTGCTGGCTTGCTTAACCTATACAGATTCTTTGGCAGTCTACACGAGATGTTGTATTGGATGATTGCAAAAGTTCGTCCCCGATTTTAATGATGACGTTGCTTATAGGAAATAGCGCATTTGTTTTGATGTGTGTGAGTGTCATTCGATTTGTAAATGATACTGAAAAAATCGCGTCCGTTTCTTGCAAAAAAAAAACGCTTTAAAAAGTTTACGTACTCGTGCAATAGATGCATGAAAATGGGAGACGAAAAATGATTTTGGCATGCTGTATGAATTCAGGAAGCCTGAGTGTTGGAACGGCTCAAATATTCAGACTGTTTATAGACCGTTTCCTTCTCTGAGCATGGCAAAAGTGGTTCACGTTTCGGCAAGGCAATTTTCAATGGAAGAAGAACCGCCTGGTCGACCTTCTGGCCTTGATGACGACGTTGTGCGTACTGAGACATCATTACGACTGAGGAGATACTGAGGAAACATTGACAAGTCCACCGTCGTTTCGCCATTTAAAAAAGCTTGGCTAAATCTCCAAGCTTGATACCTGGGTACCGCACTATTTAACGGAAAGGAACAAATTTCTTTCACTTCAGGCACGCAACGAAAATGAGCCGTTTTTGGATCGACTGGTAACAGGCGATGAAAAGTGGGTCCTTCACAACAATGTGCAACGAAAACGCACATGGAAACAAACCGGCGAAGGTGCAGATCCTGTCGTAAAAGCTGGTCTGCATCCAATGAAGGTTTTGCTGTGTGTTTGGTGGGACTGCAGGGGGATCATTCATTTTGAGCTTTTGAGGCGCGGAGAAACAATAACAGCAGACATCTACTGTCAACAATTAGCCAGACTTGATGCTGCTATTCGTGAAAAACGTCCTGTTTGGCCAACAGAAATGTGTCATGTCTCACCATGACAATGCTAGGCCTCATGTAGCTCAACAGACGCTGCAAAAATTGCAGGAGTTGAAATGGGAAGTCCTGCAGCATCCTCTATACTCGCCTGATATTACACCTTCAGACTTTTATTTGTTCCGCTCCTTACAAAACAGTTTAAGTGGAAAAAGACTTAGTTCTGTATAAGTTGTCGAAAACCACCTTACAGATTTTTTTGACAACAAACCGACCTCGTTCTATAAGAATGGCATAGAAAAACTTGTAAATCGTTGGAAAACTAACGTGGAAAAGAACGGCGATTATATAATTAATTGATAAAACCTGTTTATTTGAAATAAAAAATATTGTAATAATTTATAAAATCGGGACGAACTTTTGCAGTCATCCTATATATATACTCCTTGAGATTTATTAAAATAGTGATCCTTGGCTAAACAAATAGTCAGTTCTTTTATTATTTATTATGAAACCCGTATGTGTGTTCTGCTCTATTAATATGCGAATTTTGTCAGTAACGTCTCTGATGTAAAGGAAGAACGATTTTTGTTAGTCGGGAAGGTCTTGGGATTAAGAGTTGGTATCTTTATCAATATTTCTAATTCTATTGGATACAAATTAGTTGAAATGCTTGTTTTGTAAATGGGTTTTGGTATTGATTTTAATTTCTCTTTGCCCATTTTTCATGTTAGAAAGTCGGACAGATCTGATAACGAGGGATTTTACAACTGGATGGATTTGGGAAGAATGATGATAGAATTTGGCGTTTAGGCAGCGATTGGTATGAGTGAGTTTTTTATAAACAATGTAATAAAAGCTGTCGTTTAAAAAGTTTTGTTGTTATAAAAGTGTTTAGGGGGGGAGGGTGTCTGTTTCCATGTTAAATTTTATGTTGGTGTAAATTTATTAAGTATAACAAATTTTGTTTGACTATCTTTCTAACTAACTCATACAGGAGCTATCGATTATGCTTTGATTTAGATTGGAAAGGGATTCCAAAAACGCTTTTATTATGAGACCAGATAACAAAAATATCATCAACGTATCGTATCCAACAGGTGGGTTTAAGGTGAAAGGAAGCAGGGGCTTTTATTTTAAAAGTTTTCCATAACGGGTAAACGACAAAACCATAAAAGCGCTTTTGGTTTGGTTGATTGAAGCTCCGAGTGAAGAGCTAAAATTATTTCAAAAATGACATCAAAGCAGATTCCGAAACATTAAGTACTATCTCACAAAGGACCCAGCTCAACCCGTGCAATCGTTGTCGCACAGCCGCACACACTTGCAACACGCACCCATACATACACCATAATCATCATAAATGTCCAAACTCTGACATAAATAACATTGTTAAAGCTTCTTCTTCTTCTTTTTTTTCTCCTTCTTCTTCTTCGTCATTCTTCTATCATAGACTAATGTCTGTTTCTTCTTCGGTTAGCCCTTTCTGTTATTCTACGTTGTCATGTCACACCATCTCTTCCTAGGTCTTCTCACGCTTTGTCTTCCTACCGGTGACTTATCTGTGCTAATTTTAATGATTCTGTTGTAGGTCATTCGGTTAATGTGGTCATTTCATTCTTCCTTTCTTTCATGGATACATTTGTTAATATTCTTTACGATACAGGCTCTTCTTATGTTTTCACTTCTCTCTCCATTACTGTTTTACCAGCGATCTTTCTCAAGGTTTTCATTTTTGCTGTTTCCAGCAAACAGTATGTGTTAACTGTGGTGGGTCGAGTTTCGCCATGTAGGTCATAGTCGGTCTCACAGTGGCTTTATATATCCTTGCTTTCGTATGTTGTTGTAGATGTATTACTTAAACTTCCTGGTACTTTGTTGGATTTAATTATTTGTCGTTTTTCTTCTTTTTTAATGCTTTCATTTGCCAATAGTTCTATTCCGAGGTACATAAGTTTCGTTTCCTGTTGAATAAGTTTTCCTTTGGATAACTTTTTTTAACAACATGCTTCATTAATAAAGTTCTCGGGACTTACAGTTTTCTATAAATGTATATGTATACACTAAGGCACTGAAATAGTAAAAAGAAATCCTTTAAACTCTAGATATTAACATTAAGTATTGGTTATGTAAGGGCAAGATGATAACTAATTCTAACTGGTAATGAAAAATTTTATTAGTAAGATATAAAATAATCTTCTTTAACGTTTTGATACACCAGTAGCAATATATATCATTTCATTCTAATAATTTTATTTCAGTAAACATTATAAATGAAGTTGGCGTATATTTTTTATAATGGCAAATTCAGAATATTGAGCTTTGATAAAATATACTTAAAATATCATCGGAAAGGGAAATCCACAGTGATATGGCACATACATTGCTTAACCCCTTCATGCCCAATCGTTTCTGGCTAGGTAAATAAATCAAAGGAAGAATTAATGCCAAAAAATTGTTATAATATTGCTTTGAGAAGACCATGTTAATTAACAGTTTAACATAGTGTTATTCCTGCTTTAAGTAATTTTCCTGGTGTGCCTCCTGGTTCTCTTATTTTACCAATTTTATTTCTTTAGTACCTTTTCTTACTTATTCTTCCTTTATTTCGATATGTTCATCCGTCCTTATATAATTCTTTTGCTCGGTGGCTGTGTAATATTCAATTCTGTCTTCTGTTAGCAACGCCTGGAAATATCTCTTCCATTCTTTCATTTCTACACTAAATAATCTGCTCTTTTCCCTATACTCTGCTCTCACATTTTTTATAAATCTCCATGCTTCCGATATTCTTCTTCCACCTATGTGCATTTCCACTTCTTTACATTTCTGCTCCCAGATTTCCTGTTTTTCCTTTCTCATTAGGTTTCTTACTGTATTCTGCTCCCTATATTTTTCTTGATCCTCATTTAGTATAGTATTGAGCTATGTTGTATACAGGCCTCTTTTGTAATTGATTTCTTTTTTGATTTCCTCGTTTATCCAATAGTTTTTAGATTCAGTTTTTTTATTTCTTCTTCTAGAGCTTCCATCGCAGCTTTTTGGGTTCATTTTTTAATAAATTCATATATCTCAGTATTTGTGCCTTCAAAGTTTTCGTTTATGTAATTGTTTAATCTGTTTTGATATAAATATAATGTACGAGAGTGTTCTAAGCTTTGTATGTTGTATTTTAGTTCCTTAGCTTATTCTTTGCGTGTTATTTGCAACATCTTGTCTTTCTTTGTACAAAAATACTATTTTGGCTTTAACTAAAAAGTGATTTGTTCCACAAGTGGGTTCTTTTTGCACTCTGGCATCTAACACTTTCCCTGTAAAGTGCTGCCGAGTTAATTATAGTCTATTATTGACTTTCTATTTCTAGCTGCTTTATACTAAGTATATTTGTGTATCTCCTTATGATTGAAGATTGTTCAAATTGTATTGTTGACATATATTTATTAATCTTTCTCCATTGTTGTTTTTGACCTTTTCTCCAAACCTTACCACTATTTTACTATGCTCTTCTTGGCCAGTTATGGCGTTGAAATCTTACAGGAGCATAATCTGTCTAGTGTTGTCTAATTCGCAGAGTACTTCTTCAACGTAGTGTAGAACTCGTCAATATTATTGCAGTTGTTATCTACATTTGGTACATATATGGCTACCATCGTAATTCTATACTTATAACTATCAAGGTTTACCTTTATAATCCTCTCGTTTGTGGTTTCCAAATTTTGTTGTGTTTTTTATATTTCTTTTAATAACTATGGAAACACTTCTTTTCTGTTTTTGATCTTTAGGGATTCCACTTCATATATGTATGTACTGTCCTATTTCCTCTATTCGTGTGCCTTTTTTTTGGTCTGGGTCAAGGCTATTATGTTCATATTTATGTACGCAATTTCAGTAAAAACTTCTGGAATCTTATTTAATAGGCCTTGGCTATTCCACGTTCCTATATTCATAATCCTTTGCCTTTGCTTGGCTCGTCTTCTCTTCGATTTTTTGTACTGGATTTTTTGAAACTGGGTTTAGACAACCCCCTCATATCCGCTGGGGCTCTTTACCACCCGGGAATTATTTATCATTTTATTATTTTTCAATCTGCTTTTAACTTTCTTCTCCTTTTCAGTTTTCAGTGTGTTAGGATTTTCAGGCCTAACGCCACAAGCCCCTAATGAAGAACCTTTAACTCAGCCGCCAACTCTAGAATCAGACGCTGTTGGTAGTCGCCCACTGTGGGTCACGCTGCCTGTATGCCTGTTGGTCCGTGGGAGGTATTTCATTTTCCTCCTACTATCCGTATTTAGGAAGCTTTCCCGATCCGCCACCTGGGGACGCGCCCTCTAGGGGTTACAGTCTCCCCCGTGGGAGCTTTATTCAATTTGAAATCTAAACACAAATATCCCTTTAGGTCTTTTGTGCAAATATTACATCAGATAAATGTATTGTAAATTGCCTGTCTAGAAATTTTTACATAAAGAACAGTTTATATGAAAGCCTATACTAGTCATATGACAACATAGTTGTACCGCCATTGAATGACAGAAGTCGCTAGTACATTGTGAAGCAAAAACGTTTGTATAAAAAATCAAACTTTCAAAATAAAATGATCTCATTAAGATCTAGTGATAA
The DNA here is from genome assembly GCA_036346155.1 of Sinelater perroti. Taxonomy (NCBI): domain Eukaryota; kingdom Metazoa; phylum Arthropoda; class Insecta; order Coleoptera; family Elateridae; genus Sinelater; species Sinelater perroti. Next base: position 18,722,122 of record JARFIY010000046.1, read on the forward strand.
GATGCGACCGTACACCTGTCCAGTAATTATGCAAACAAAAAAAATCACCCAGAGTGTAATGGAAGATAATTTTGAAAGCAATAGTTAAAAATTTCATCAATATCCTATTTCATGGCTTCGGCCCTAGTTTATTAGACTTATAGATTAACGTACGTACGTCAACTGACTTAATAAGTCCGACAGATGTTTATAACTGTAGAAATAGAAATCATTTTGTAATAATTAAAAATGACAATTTTAATGGTCAAGCGAAGTAATGCGACTCTTTATTTACAAAACATTACTCTGAAACTGCATATTCGTATTAACGAATACCCAATAAAAATAAATTTAAAAACAGATTAATAAAACATTCAAAAATATTTAGAAAATTACATAAGCTATTCAATCAGAAGGGGTGTTAATATCACCGTAATACAAATAAAATATATTTTTTGCATTCATACTTCAACAGCTGCCTGATACTAGTTTTTTCTTATGATCCTGGGGGTGGCTCATTTTCTTTTTTCACCTGCAAAAAGACAAATTTTTTCAGCCTCTTTTGGATGTATGTAGGCATTTCAACATTTGTTATACTTTTTCGGGTAATTTCTTCTATCACCTAGTTCGTGCAACAGTTGTTTCGGAAAATTTTCTCTGCGTTGGTTCTTGAGGTTTATAACTTGGGTATTGATACCATTTATATTTAACATTTTAAAAAATATTACCTTTATTTCTCTAATATCTTTGAATTTTATGTCTCTCTCCCTGGAAAATCAAAGTTTAGCGCTTTCTGTAGAGTCATCCGTTTATCTGAACATAAATTATTTCAATAATCAAAAATAATTCTTCTTTTACTTACTGTTACCTATAACCCTAAGGATGTGATTAACTATGTCACCTAGTACCGTTTGTGCACTTCTTAGGGGTCGATTATGATTCCACTTGGTTATTTTATCTTTTTCCCGCAAATAATTTATACCTTGATCTGAATCATTATCATAAGTTACTATATATATATATACTATCTTATTTTTTACTTCGTTTTCTAAATCTATGTTATTTTCATTTTATTTAAAAGTCTGCCGTCATCATACTGTCCAAAATAATTCTTTACAACTGAAAGATTCACATGATTGGTAAAATCGTAGCCCTTCCTTAACATTTTTGTAAAAAACGATTGTTGAAAATTCTGCTTATTTACATTACCATGATTATGCTATACAGTTATGAAATGATTAAAGTAATGTAGTAATGAATTTATTTTGAAAATACTAACCTCACAGAATGTTGTAAATCGACGCAATGTGCCTGATAATAAACAGACTGAAACGAATTCAAATAGCACTAGATAAGAGACAGCTACACAATAGCGCTAGTGGCAGCACCATACAGGATGGGAGAACGGAGTAGAATGTGACAACTATACCTATTAGATCAGTTGCTCCCGTTCGAAGGTCAAGATTGTAAGTTTTACTTTCTTCTCTGATTGAACGTTTGTTAATCTTTATACCATCCTTTAAATTATCAGCCTCAGAATTGTCCACCTAAATTATTCTTTGGATGAAACGGGGTATTTCCTTGTGAATTCGTCGTGCACTGTACGTTATTGATGACTGCTGAGACATAAATATACGTTTTCTTGTATCGAGCCCTTTATACTATACGTAGGCGTTAACTCTATTAAAGTAAAAGGACCTTTACTAAAACATGTTATTTAATTACCAATATATAAAAAATAAAGGTAATTGCGAATTTGGAAATAACAACAATATTTCGTAACGTTCCACGGACAATAAGATTTGTAACATAATTTTTTTTTAAATTGATGTAAACCATATAAAATAAATTATTATACATTCTTTAACTTCCCATGAAAATTTACATATATCTAATAATAATATATATAATAAAATATAAGGGTGCAGCCCAAACATAAAATAACTTCAAATATCAATTGCTACTTTTACGACGACTGTACTGACATACGGTCGTTTCATCGGATTTCCAGTACGATTTTGTGCAAATCGATATGTCTGCAAGTTTCTAATAGACATACGCGAGTTCTAGCTCTTTCAAATACCTCATCCAATTTTAATTCAGGACATATTCCTAGTAACCAATTATTCTTTAAAGTAGAGGGAAGATTTTCCGTTGATTTTCGAAAACCTGAATGAAGTTTTTAAATTCCACGATTCGAAAGCATCACTAAAATTTTATAGAAGAATCTTTTGGTTCATGTGGTAGAAGGGGAAGAGGAGAAGAGAGATGAAATTCTATACAACAGCAGGAAGCTCGGGCAGTAAAGTCTCCGTTGTTCTGCAAATTTGTACACATCTCATCGATTACCTTTTCCGGTGTCGATAAATTTTCAAAAAAACATCAATTTGCAATTTTAATAGAATAGTTTTTCAAAAAATATGTCATACTTATTAAACTTTAAATTTAACGTAAAAGAACTTTAATCGATCTACAACCCTTTAGAAACAAAAAAATGACTTACTATTATTTTTAGCTCTTCACAATTCTTTAAAACGACATCAATATTTTCAATGTTGTTTGTATCATTTATATACCAAGTGTTCAGTTCAAAGTTCATCGACTTGTTAAGTTGAAAAGAACATAACCATTAGGTTCTTCTTGTAGGTCACCGACTTCAAATAATTTCGCAATTGCTTTTGAGCTATTGATCCACAAAAAAGCAAAATCAGTAAAACTGAAATCATTAACAAAACTGATTTTCAACAGTCATAATTTCATATATTTTTTAAAGATAGCATATATTACAACAACTTTAATAAGAGATTAAATGTTTATCTTGATTGGCTGGTCCAGCAATTTCAGAGTAAAATAATTAACGGCCTGAAAATGAATGTTAAATTTTAAAGAGAGGAAAGTGTTTTATTTTCGTTCTTCTCAATTTACGAATATTATGGATGTTAAACCATCTGAGACGTCCAAACACCTTGGAGTGATAGCCCTAATTTTTTCATAAAAGCTCGCGAACTTTGTAATCTTTAAATTTACATGAGGCTTCTATGCTAAATGATATTTTAATTATTTTTTATCTACAAATACATTGAGAACGAACAAAGAAAGCAGTTTTGATGATGCATATAGACCAGCTTCGAATAACGGTATTTCTGCTATTAAAGTTTAATTTTGTTTAAAATTAGGATATAGAGATTTATTTTTATATAACTGGTTTTTTACCACGACTTCTCTAAACGAATTTATCTTGAATAGATCCAAGGTTCGTTGAGTAGTAAAGATATCATCATCATATTTTGTGTTGAGACAGCAAAAAAAAAAATGTTTTTAAAATATAAGAAAAATAGATATAGTATGTGTAACAATTATAGAAAATATTTATATGAACGCTGAAGTATGAAATACTAGGAAAACCTGGAAAGAAGGCCAAAACTAGAAATTAAAGACAGTCCGGATAGTTTCAGACTAAGTCGGAGTTTAGATTGTCCCATACAGCTTATAAGACGTTAAAATTAGTTAAGCAGAATAAACATATCTCCATGCGTTTTATAGAAAATTATTGTGTTATTTTACAAAATGTATAAAGCGATTGAAAAAATGAGACAAATCTTATAAAGGGCATAAATAACCTTTACTTATACGGGGAAGAGTCGCTAAATTAATTAGATAAACAACGAATGGAACAGAATGAAAGATTTTAACAAGGCATAAGTCAGATAAGTGGCAATGCGATGAGTTATTTTAAATGTTTATGGTAAAATTTTAATAAAGGATGAAACATAATCTATAGTGCTCAGCAGTTCAATACAAAATTATTACAAAGTTAATTATTTATTTATGCATTATGAAATGCAAAGCAGCTGAGCAACAAGGAAACAGTTAATAACACCCGTACCACAAAAACGTTCTTCAATTTTAAAAGCCCAAAACAAAAAGTCGACGTTCCATAAAAGTTATTTAAAAAAGGCTATATTAATTTATTAAATTTTGTTTCCTTTGGAACTATGTAGATATTAGTTTACTTTTTATAATTTTATCAGAATAAAATTTAATTATCGAAATAAAACTACTATAATAGGACATTTAGTGAGAATGCAAGAGACAAGAATTAGCAAGACGCGATTGCCAAGAGAAACGCGTAGTAACATACCAAAAGTCTGCTCGGGAATCTTAATCCTACATATTTGTATTTCGATCCTAAAAGTAGAATAAACCAGCAATGGAGGAAAAACGTAAATTATTAATATGATTATCATAGAAGCATAAATAAGAATAAGTAAAAACAAATTAAAACGGAGGAAGAATGAAGAGTCGTAAATAATTTTTTTGGCCAGTCAAATTGGGAAGCCTTCATAACCATGAAGATAATTCATATCCCACGCAGGAGCTATTTTCTACCAAAAAAGTGGTTTAATTTATAAATGTCCCCTTACACAAAATCCCAATCAACAATCAACATATAAATTTGTCCTAAAAGAATCTCTATGTTTTCTCTTTGGTGTAGCCAAAAAGTGGTATTTGACCTTGACTTGAAGTCCATCTAATGCCTTATTTTTTCAGCCGAACAGTACTACACTTGTAGGGAAGGCAAAAAGAAGGCGGTGCATGAAATGAGAGGACGCCAATTCCAGGTACAAGACGAACGTAGCGTCATGAACATCCAGGCCCGGCCGAAGGGGGAAAAGCAGAAAAATTTCCGCGCCGTAACGCTGAAAGAATCGCGTCAAAAGTTGTCGCTCGTTGCAAAGTTGCGCGGATAGCTTCCCTTATGTGGCGCGCTTTTATCCGGGCCACTCGACGCGGCGCCCGGAGCTTGCCGCTTGATGGCGGCCGTAAAGCTCGGCGTAACAACAATATGGTGCGGCCGGCGGTGTTGACTGGCCGCCGAGGTATAAACAAATTTCCGGCGCAGTGTCAGGTGGGCCTATCCGGCACTGGCGGAGGCGGTTCGCGGGGCTGGCCGCCCCCAGCCGCAGTCCGCAGCGTCGCGTGAAGGCGCGCATTCAATCGCCGCCGCAGGCAAGGGTCAGACGTGGGAGCGCGCGAGTGCGTGAGTGCGACGCCACACAGATGCAGACGCTGGGGGTGCGTGACGGCGCCATGGAGCAGGACGAGCAGCACCTGGCGGAGGAGTACGTGCAGGAGTTCGTGCTCGACCACCTGGAGGACGTGACCGTGAAGCGCGAGGAGAAGCGCTCGCCGCCGGACGCCGAGTGGGTTGCGGCGCCCGACGACGCCTCGGGCCGCGTCTGCCGCAATTGGGTCGAGGACCGACGCCTGCCGCCCATGTCGCCCCATCCCGACAGTTCCATGTACGCGCCGCAGCCAGTCTTCCTCAACATGAGCATGAGCATGATGGATCCAGGAACACCCCCGGAAACGCCGCCGAGTCAATCTCCTGGGCCCTGCCGACCCCCACCTTTTATGGACGACATGATGTGCTTCTACCCAAACATTCGTTCCGAGCCGCAGCCGCTGGACCTACGACCGATGCATTCCTCCATGGCCGAAGGCGGCGATTGGGAGCGTCGGGAGTACATCCCGTCCGGGATGTTGATCGAAAACCATAACCCCAACCACCATCATCAGATGATCCACCACCAGCGACCACAATCGTGCAGCAGCGGCGGCAGCGCGCTTTCCCCTCGTATGAACAATAACAACAGTGGCTATTCTACGTGCAGTGATGAAGTGTTTCTAAACGACGAACTGCTGATATCCCTTTCCGTACGGGAGCTCAACAAAAAATTGCACGGGTGCCCGCGCGAAGAAGTGGTGCGTCTGAAGCAAAAGCGGCGTACCCTGAAGAACAGGGGGTACGCGCAGAACTGCCGCTCGAAGCGGCTGCAGCAGAGACAAGACTTGGAGATGGCTAACCGAAACCTGCAGATGGAGCTGAACCGCACCAAGGTGGAGCTGGCGAGGGTGATCCAGGAGCGAGACATCCTGAAGCAAAGGGTACAGCTGAGCGGGCGAGTGCCGCAGGGCCCCCAGCTCCAGAACCTCGATTCCGACGGACAAGGGACGCCGGAATTCTACCTGTGACATTACCTTCCGGGCAGGAGGACGTAGTACACTGCCCGCCGCTGCTACCACCCGCCCACCACCTGCACCTGAGCTTTCAGCCATGCAGAGTGAAGACGCGTGGACGCCGACTCGGTAACTCTACAATGTTGCACAAAGATGCTTCCGTATTGTTTGTAGCTTATAAGGAGAGACTCGTTCTTTGTTATCGTTAAGAGTTTCAGTTGAATGTTGGTAGTTTTAAGCACCCCACGGGGGCATCTTGCATATCTTTTCATTCCGAACGTTAGTTTGTAGTCTGGGGCAATCATTTTTTCTCACTATTTTTATACAAAGGCAGTGCCAACGGCGCGTTGCTGACGACCCTTAGTTATATCTTCCTATAACTAAAGTCTAATGGTTGTGTTGATGAGAATACAATGTTAATATAAACATGTTATAAAATATTACTGTAAATAAATTAGCGTCAATAAATTATGGTTTAGAGAACGCTTTGTTTCTGTTAACACGGAAGTATTCGGCTACTGCACCATACGTGCACGTCCTTGGCTGTTATAACAATAAGCAACCCATGGAGCGACCATTGATACAGTGACTCAATAAAACTGCACCATATTTCGAGAAAAATTAGCGACTCATGCGTGTGATTTATTACTTTAATCTGCACAAACTTTAACCTGGAGGCCAAAGATCACCCTCTACCACTCCGAGGAAAGTGATATGCAGCCGGTCCTAAAATGCTGAAGTACGTCTTTCCAGAAACTTTCCGACCAACCTACATAATTGCGCGGCGCGTCCGGGGAGCGACGGCAGCGTCCAGGTATGTGCGTTCGCGCTGGGCGTCGGCGTAAGGTGCGCCGTCGCGACGCCCGGCACCAATCGCGAGGTTACAGCCACGTTATTGGTCAACAGCCGGCGTTGACCCGGCATCCCCGTCCGCTCGCGTGACGTCATTCTCATTACGGGTTATTGTTCATTATCTTAGCCGGGCGCGCTATGTAGGTGGGTATTAGAACGGCCCGTTTTTCAGGGTTTCTCTGACGGCGCATATCCGGCGGAATTGGCTCTCGCCGCGCCTGAAGCCCGGAGCTTTGTTTATGCGGGAGCTCCTGCGGCCGAGGGAATGTGCAACCAATTTAGCATTTGCAATAGGCGGGTTCCTGAAAGTTCCTGAAAACGAGCCGGCGAATTCGAACTTGAGTTGCATTCGATCATTTTTAGGAATTTTCGTATTTTAATTATTGATTTGATTCAAAATACATTTAACTGATTTTTAAATTTAAAGACAAAATAATCACATCAATCAATCATATTTTTTAAATTAAATTTAAAATAACTAAATGTGATCTAGTGTGATACTGTAATAACTGAAAATCCGTAATATATTTTTTAAATGAAATATTTAAGTACACAATTGTAAGCTCGAACAAAATCATTTGACAGCCTTCTTCAGCAAATAAATGTATAACTGGAATTACTTTCAGTAAGCATATAAATAAGTTGCTTTTAATTTCTTAATTCATTGTAATTTTTCAAAAAAATTTGCTAGGTCAACATGAAAAAGATACACTCTGTAATACAGCAAAAAATAATGAGAAATTAATTTTTTATCTGTTCGGCTACTAACTTTATTTTTCTTATTGGTAGTCTGGGAACTTTTTACCAAGAAAATTGTGATTAAATTAATCTTTTTTAAACTTTTAAAGATCATCTAATTTAGATTATCGGCCCTTTCATTTTAACTTAATTAATTTGGGAAGGAAGTGCAATCTATGGTGCTAGGAAAATTAATGCAATAATCTCAAAACACCAGCCAGGTTTACTTGGCGATGTTTGTTCGGATTCGCTACGTAATAATCTTTAAAGCTGGCGTGTGAAGTTTTTTCTGGTTTGGTACATATTGATTTCGCCGCTCGCTTCTATCTTGGTCACAACTTTTTACCGTTCCTTCGTCTTTTTCTGAGAGGGTCACTGAGTTTTTCCAACCTTCACGAAATGTTAGACCAACCTTTTTATAATGCTCGTCGGGTGATTTTAACAAATAAATATAGTTTCCCCATAGATTGCAACTGTTTTTTACCCGCTTTTGTTTCTTAATTTTCAGTCCAAGTAATGTTTTCGTACATTATAGTTCACTTTTTACGCAGACTTAGTTGTCTTTTTCCGATACTTTTAATATCCAGAAGTTGAAACGCTTCAATATGTTCCTGAAATTGATTTTTAAGATTTCTTGCGAATCTCTTGATTTTACTAGACATGTTGGTGATCTTCGGGTTACACTAGAGAAATTTATTCCTATTATATTACAGGACATTTACTACATTTGTTAAGACTTTATACTGGAGAGCCATTTTTCTGGTATTGATTTCGTCGACACTTCCCCAAAGTTGGATGCTGTAAATTCAAACTTTAAAATCCGCTTATAAATAAATGAACATATTGTATATTGATATTTGAGAATCCCAAAAGCCTGTACAATCTGTCCAACATTTATTTGTATTTTTATATGCTCCCGCTGTAATTTTTAGTCGAGGATTATTCTTAAATATTCGACATTATTTGTTCATTACATATATAAACAAATATATTACTCTCTTAAGGGATATGTAAGTCTTTGCTCCTTTATTGTTTATGGAGTACAACCAGATCCAACTTATTAATTGTCAGGGAGAGAGATGTTTCAAAAGGATTCTATATGTTGGGTCATAATCTTTGAATACAGCTTTATAAACTTGATTTTATCAGGAACAAAAATTTATATATTTTCATTCAAGATAAAGACTGCATAAAGATCAAGCTGAGTTTTGAGATATTTACAGATTTGGAATGTTGAGTTCTTTATTAGCACTCTGATTTTTGAATTCCATTTATTTAAACTTTGTTTTGATCAGGAACGGCCTAGAAGGGAGGAGAGAACTGATTCATTTTATATTTGTGTTGAGATTACCTTGTGTTGCGGTTATAATCGACGGAAATTTTTGCTTGATTATTTATTTTGAACTAATCCGAAATAATTTTAAAAGGTGTATTATGTAAATTATCTTTAAAGCGACAGATAAGAATGGTTATAAAAGGCTCTAACCATCATTCTTCTGGCAGTGAAGATCAGTGCAACCTAAAAAGGGATTTAAATACTGACTTCTAATCCGGAAAATCTTGCAACATCAACATCAGTACCGGCCAGTGATGTAGTTTAAACTAAGAATGGTGAAAAGAAGAACGTTTTGATTCCAAATAATTTGCTTTATGTCATAAATATGAAACTAATTATGCCATATCGGTTTGTCTTTGCTAGAAAGGGAGAATTTGTTTCATTTACACGCATCAAATCTAAGCGTTATGAAAAACACAATGTACTATTAAACTCTTCAATTTAATACGTGCATCGAAAACTGAGTGATTAGTGTTTTTTGGGGCACGTTATTATTCCAGTACTGAAGAAAGTGTAAATTTATTGTTTGTCTATAAAGTAATTGGGCTGTCTAGTGCGGTTGTTATTGAAATGTTTATTTATTCTGAATTTTCATCTATGTATCTGTCAAGCTGATGCAGTCGGCTCGTTGTAATTAGAGCTGAGACTTCTTTTAATTTCAATTCGAATAAACATTTAAATATTTCGAATAAATAAGAACGCTGGCTGATTTTTAAACAAGAATTCACAATTCGCACGCACCCAAAGCGTAAACCAAAATTGCATTTCTTCCAACTATTCCAATTTTCAATCAAGTTTTGCACTATTTCGTTTATTCGAATGCGAATCGTAGCCTCAATTATAACTTTTGAATTTTTATTATACTGTAGATTCTGACTAAATGGACAAATAAGAAAATCAAATAGCCGCTCTTTGGCTTTACTTGTTTGCCTTTTTAGAAATGGAAAATTGTCTCAGTACATTTTAGGGGTTATTTTTTTATATTGTGGAAGTCGAATTATTTTCTTCTGCTTATGCATACTGCTTCAACCAGTTTAGTATAAGGCTTTGGATAACATAAGTTGCACAATTTAAAATGCTAATTTGAAAGTCATCTTTTGAAGAGACTTAGTTTCGAGTAATTAACAGAATATTTATGAATAATTTGTTATGGAATTAGAGATACAGTATATTCCTAAGAATTAGGGAAGTAAAAATGGAACGACAAACAAGAGTAATTTATTTTTATTTATTATTATTTCACACAATATAATCAGTAATATTGTTTATCCTTAAGTTCAAGGTGTTATGCATATATTTAATTTCATATAAATAAATCTTTCTCACTTAACCCATCGTGAGCCGTCTATCTTTTGCTACTTTCTCTGTTTCGATTCCATATTGTCTTGATCTTCCTCTATTCTTCTTGTACTCTCTTAATTAGTCTAGCTTGATTCATCCGCTTAAGTTCTCTATACCATCTTAGCAGGTACCTGCAGCCATACTCTGATAGTGTTATTGTTCATACGAGATCTTCTTGTGACTGCTCCAGGTTTCAGTGCCGAATGTTAGCCTAGGTACACATACGGCTATGTATACACTCATTTGTGTATACATTTTCCCGCTAAACTATTACTGAAGCTGTGAACGTGTCAACTTGCTCTATTACCCTTATATCCCACTAATCATGGTTTTTACGATTTTCTTTCATTTTTCTCAAAGTATAATAAGATCGCCAGCAAACGTGCATTCACTAATTTGGACTGGTACTAAATTTCTGTACCCCACATTTAGTGTCCTTTCCTCGCTTCTTTTATTACATAATCCATTATCAGGTTAAAGTTGAAACTTCCGTACCATTTCCCTTTATTTATCGAGAACCCACTTGACTACATATTATCTATGCTTACGACATTTCGGCTATTTTTTACATACTCATTATTGCTCGTCAATTTTCCTACTAATCATAGTTCCTTCTATACTTGCTTTTGATATTCGGTCAAAGCTAGATATATGTCATCATTTGTGTTTCTTATTCTTTCTGCTATTTGTTAACCGTAAAGGTCTTTTATTATTATTATTCTTCAATTTTATATTTGAATACAAAACTACTTTGTAGCAGCCTTCACAGTGTCCTATTCTTTGTATGGTACTGCAGAAGATTAAAGAAAAACAAATTATTATGATGTTGAAACTCATCGATATTAAATAACGTAAACAAGATACCAAAAAGCACTAAATAATACAGAAAACTGGAGAGGAGTCTTTTTCTAAAACTACAAGATAATACCGGTGCAGTCTAGTAGTTTATAAATTCAATTACTATGTTGTTACATATTTCTTATCAATTTTCTTTTGAATAAAGATGTAATCACATGTATAATAAATTTAAGTATTTGCGAACAATATAATGTGAGCTCTTATTTTAAATAAAACTGTTCTGTAAAATAAAGTTGTAAAACGTACTGTAGGCACTTTTATTACTCTTGTAGTGATTTCGCTACTTTTTGACAGGGCATTATATAGAAATTCAGGGACCGCTTCTACATGTAGTTTGTTAGAAGTTGGTACTTTATTAAATTTCCTGTGATTATAAGTCCATTTACTTGGATATATCTTCTTTCTTCATCTAGGTGAACACCCTTTTTCAGTTCATATTCAGTTAATTAGACTTTATTATAAGTTGCTGTTTCTGATAGCAAATACTCATTACTTCTATTATTACTTAGATTCCTTTGAAGTATTTCAAGTTTTCGTGTATTAAATGCGTGATTCGTTATTGAAACATAGTTGAAAAAGAAATTAAACAAAATACTTCTATGAATTAATCATATCGATAAAGAAATATTAGTATAGAACAGTGTATAAAACGTTTCTCACTGTTTCAAGTATGCGTCAATATCTAAGAAATTTTCATTTGGAAAGATGAGGCGGTAGAAAATATTTACATTTTATTTACCCTCTTTTAGCCTGTTGAAGACTTTTTATGTAAAGTGGAATGGATTCTATATGGCCTTCATGGGTTTCAAGCGGAATGGAAGCCCAAAAGTTGTCAATAATCTTCTGCGACTTTCAGTCACAACCACATTGACGATCAACGTTATAACTCTTTCCAGAAATGGCGATTTATAGGTTGTCTATCGTGTTATTTCAAAACTCCTCCGTTATTGGCGTTCAAACAGCACAAGGGTGATTTTGACGCACTTGTAGTAATTTTTTTATAGAAATGGTTCTTCTTATTTTTCATTATTCCTTCCTGTTTGTCTGGCTTGCTTTATTCACTTGTTGACGAGAACCAACTTTGTCTCCATCGTTTGCGTGGGTGTCGAAGAGATCTCTTTTCTCTGCAGTCTTCTCACAATTTATTCGTTGCACGTGTTCATCCCATTCTCTTTTTCTTCGTTTCGCCCATTTTATTACAGCTTTGGTATCATACTTCGTTCTTATTTCATTAATTCTCTTTTTAGAAATGGTTATTGTAAGAAAACGTTTGTTATCGAGGCAATACATTCCATTTTCAGTAGCTCGTTTACAACCCTTGCACCTCTTGAAATGCGACTTTGGTGGATGTTTTTGTGCGCACGCGAGTTATCTTATAACTATGATTTTGGTGTGAATTTGTGTAATATTCCTTAATTTGCTTACAACATTCCTCTACGATCCTCCTAGCTCTTTCTACGTGGCGCAGCACATTTTGCAACGTATTGTAAGATGGCCGCGCGCGCATCCTAGCCGTCCGTTAGATTATCATCCATCAAAATACATGGTGTTAAAGGATGTAAAAAGTGGAGTAGAGGAGTTTTTAGTGTTGTAAAGGGAACGCTGTAATTATTTCTATAAAATAATTATTTCAAGTGAGTCAGAGTAATAAACAATTACGACATTAGCATTATTTTGAAAAATTTCTTTTCTTCATTTCGTAAACGATATGGCAGGATTACGTAGTTAAAATGGGCTTGGAATATTGCGACATTTATTGGTTTGGTTATGATGATCATTATTTAAGTTGAATGTTAATCGACTATCATTACATAGCAGGATGAGTAGGCTCATAAAACAAACCAAAAAAAAAACACCCCCGGTGTGAAGAACTGCAAAGCATCTTCCCGTTTAATTTGCCATAAATTTTTGTCAGGTCTATTCTGCTTATACTTTTATTCATCTCTGAAAACTACTTACGTCCACTACCGAATTGTCTAGTTGCGATATTTCATTATAATTGAAGTTGTCCACTGTGAGTCTTAAAAAACTTCGGTCGTCCATATATAAATCGTACTTTATATCCATTTTCTTCCGAATCCACATCCATCCAAGCAACAAAACCTGCCTAGACCGTGCTGAATGCGAAATTCGATGTCTACTGCACTTAAAATCCAACGGCGACTGAAACCACCATTTATTAAACTCGGATACTGCTGGAATTGCCTTGAAAATGTGAGTTTTGTGCGTAACTTTTTTACACGGCATATGCGTGTGCATGTACTGCAATATTTTGAATACAACCATCAAAGGGCCGTACTTTTAAAATGTGTCTCATGTGAACTACAACCATTGCAAAACGTAGCACAAGTTAGGCCTATTTATGTCGTTAGCCATTCTCGTCTAGCTGTGCTCTATAGTTAAATTATTGTATGAAGAAGGAAAATTTCAAAAGTCCCTATTTTGTTGAAAGAGATTAACTGAAGTTTTAAGCCATTTTAAAATTCGTTAAACAATTCTTTCATTTTTATTAATCGTCTGATCATACCGGAATTGTTTCCATATCAGTTATAAGATTTGTTACTTCAGATAAGTTTACGCTAACTCTTAGACTCTTAAAGGTTAAAATAATAATAATAAATCAACAGGGAACTTTTTTGTGATAATAAGCTGAAAAGATCCATATCTGTTAGGTTTTAATGGCGCAATTTATATTATAGAAGAAATTTTTACTGCCTTAATCTTTCACTGCATTTCGTGTCGTCTGATTATCGATTTCTTTATAATGAAGAATACGATGACTTTTTTTATAAAATAGAGCAAATGGATCATCATACTTCACGAACGTGAATTTACTCTCAAAATTCGATCGATAATTTAAATTGAAATAAAATTTATAAGAAATTATTTAACATTTAAATATTTTTATTTATATATTTGTAACTACTATAACTATAGGAACTGTACGAAAGTTTTACGTCATATGATTTATATCGCACAATCTTATCTATGCCGCAAAGTAAGGTTTCATAAGATCATAATAATCAAAGGATTGCTGTTATGGTGATTAATTAAACCAGTTTTATGGTTTCCGTTATTGTTTTATCACATTCTCTTTTAATAAACAAATTTTTGCGTTTCTATACGTCGCAGCTATACTTCTGAGAGGGAACTTGCAAAGTAGGGCAACGTTCACCCCCTTTCCGGTTCAGTTATTCCCACCAATTATTTCCACATGAGGTCGTGCGATTGAGGAGACGCGTCATACTTCTGAATGTCTTCGTATTGTTGGATAATTCACTGATTTGTATCAAGAATCCTCTTACTGCAGTGGTAGTGTCATTGAATTTAAACGTTTCTTTGCCTGGACGTCATTTATTTTATACATTTACTCGCGCTAATCGATTAATAGCCTTGGTTAGGACGAAAAGCTATTTTGGGAATCTAATCCATTGATTGAGGACGAGGATTCTGAAAATTACTTTATAATGTTCTACATTTACAGTTAAAATTATACAAAGTACTGTAAAGTTGTTTATGACTTCTTATTTTTAAGGAAAAATTATTTAAATTTTTGATTAAAAAATATTAAATGCTGACGACTTGCATGAGAATATACTACCAAGATTTAATCACGGTTCTGTTATTGCATTTCAGTACGTATGTTCAATTTATACCTACAGAAGGCGTGCCAACAGGTTTTAGTGCCATTAAATTAATAAGAGTTTAAGGATTTTAGTCTATAAGCTGGAAATTAAATAGAGTAGGTGTAGTTTTGGTGTCACGGTTTTGTTCTCATTTTCACTTCACAAATGGCAACTTCGAACTTATATGTAGTTTAATTAGAATATTTGTTCTTAACCCTGGAACGCAAAGGTGGGAACCACTAAACCTCATTCTTTGTTGTTAGTTTTCTAATTATAACTATTATCTCCCCGCTTACTTAACGGCAATAAAAGAAATGTTTTTTGCATTCTTGTTTTTTTTTGGCTCTAAATGTAACATCTACATTTCTTGGCGGGCTTTGTTAGAGTCGAAAGATTCGTTCAACGATGATATAGCTAATGAAATTGAATCAAGCTAGTTGTTCGTTGTAATATTTTAGCTTGTCTTCTGGATTGGTTTAGTTTCATTTCATTACGTAATATGGAGGTAAACTGTCTTTTTGATCCTTGTCTGTCCTGTATAAGCGATGACTAAGACAGACGTTCGTACATCATCATGGTAATTTTCATTTTGTGCTCTAAAAGGTACTCGGCATCTCTTCATCAATTGTATAATACCTAAGAGGAGTGCAGTATTTGATGCGCTTCACTATAAATGCTCACCAAAGTTTAAAAATGGGAGAAAACTTGTCATCCCTATTTTTTATATCTTTGTTAAAGTGCAAACAATTTGCCAGAAAAATAAAAAACTATGAAAACGGTGACCTACAAATATCCCACATGTACCTAGTGTTGAAGTGAAGAATTTCAATTAAAGCTTTGATCTCATATACTTGTCTTTCTTTGACATTTGAAGGTATTCTGTTTTTGCAGCTTGATTTTGGAACTGGTGCATTTAACAATCAGATCTACTGCTTCCTTGGTGAACAATAAACGCCATAATTTATTTCCATTATCTAAGATTGTTTGCCTCATTTATTGTCTCGAGAACATGAAGACCAGTATGCTAGATAGAATTATGTCAGATACACACATCACGAGATTTCAAAAATAGAGAAGAGAAAACTCGATTAAAATTGAAAAATATTTCTATTGAGGTTTAAAATACCAAAAAATTATGTGAAGGTTGATTGCCATCCAAAAAATTATTCATTAACATGCCTTGTTACCTAAATACACCTGCATTGCTCAATGAAAGATTCATATTTGTTTATGGCTTGTACGAGACGGCCACGTCGAGGACTTCCAACTTGCGCTCTTATACTCTCCTTACTTCAGCAGTCAATCGCTGCGCACATTATCGCGCTTGCTGTTTCTTTAGAATTTCTTCCTTTAGCTCTAGAGCTAAAAGGACTCTTTCTTTTCCAAAGCCGATGAAATTAGTGGCAAGACAAACGATAGAAACAGATCACATAAATCTTGTTAAGTAGATCTAATAAGCTACATGCCCATAACACTTCTTTAATACCCCAATTAATTTTCAGAAACATGGGATTGTTTTGCAAATAAAAAATGCTAATATTTCTGGGCTAAGGTTGGTTAATCAAATCATCAGTATCATGTGATTTCTAAAAACCAGCACTTCAAATATGCATGATGCCCATAAGCTGTTTTGCCAAACTCGCTGAAAATTTTATCACTATTGCGTGTTAAAATGATGACCAGAGACCCTCGTAGAGATTATTTCTCGCCATGTGATCCATCTGCACATTATAGCCCTTTGCGTTGGCTTCTGCAGAAGAAGTTTGAGGACCAAAGGTATTTTTGGTTTTCCCCTTTTACTATGGTAAAATAAAGTAACATTTGCAACACTAACTGAAATTCTTTGGGCTTTCCAGAGCAAGAGGGCATTTGCTAATAACAGTGCCGATTTTACTTTGAATATTAAATATAATTGCTGGTTCTTTAAGTGACACTGTTTCTATGGGTAGCGGTGATATTAACTTTTGCGGATAAATTCACTAGTTTCCTTTTTTGAAATTTTGCACATAGCGTGTTTAACATTATAACACCTTAAATGCTCAGGATTGCTCACAGAAATTACGTATACACACAAATACAGGCGTGTGCGTATCCACCAACATATATCACCCCCCTCTCACACACACATAAAGGTAAAGTGTCATGTCGTTAGGAGCACGAAAATGAGGTGATGACAAATGACGTTTTTGCTGTTGATAATTTGAAGTCAATCTAAATAATTTGTGCCGACAAGAAGTTGTTGGCTAAACAATGATTTAGAGATCGATGATAGAAGTCATCATGGTCTGAAGTAATAAAATCAATTTGTCATAGTCCCTAAAGTGTTGAGTCCCGAGTTGGCTGTATCGCCTTTGGACTAGCGCTGTCACAAGCTATAAACTGTTAAAAATTAGGATTAATCCATTTTTATTTTGTACTTTTCAGAATTTTTAATTTTATTGTTGCTATATCTCATTCAACACGTATTTATGCAGCTATTCGTTTTTAAATATGATAAATTCTTTATTATCGCGTTTTACCTTTGTCTATTTCATTTTTCGTTTGCATTACTTTTTTTTAATAAAGCAATTTATTTGTTTTATTGCACTTCCCTCAACAAATATAAATTACATACGTCTTTTTTAATACTATAAAAGAACTTCCAAGGACTAACCCGTCGTTTGTCGCTATATGAGCACTTTGCTTACCTTTTTAGTAAAAGTACGCCAATTTGGCAGTCTGGTGGGTGCGTTGCATCCCTCTTTTTAGTTGAATTTATAACCTTTCCAAAAACAGTGCACGCCTTTATTTAACCAAAACGGCAATCAGTTAGGACGTGCAGGCTGCGAATGATAGTTGTGTCTTAGGCGTGAGCATATTCTTCATCAAGCGACAAATTGCGAATCTAATAGATTTGCACGCAAAGGTAAGTACCATGTTAGGCAATACGTATCAATCGATTAAATGCTACATTCTTTTCGTAGTAAATACAAATTTTGGCAATATATCGCAAATAAACCGTTGTTTCTTCAAGTAAACGATAGACTACTATGCAGTAACATGCTTGGGTTTTTGAAAACTGGAGTTTTAGTGTCATGCGTTCCTAAAAATATAAAAACGTGCTACTTTTTTTCAACCAATCATTCTGGCGATAAAATTGATGAAGATAGTGGTGGAAAGTGTAAACCGGAAATTTTAATACTCTATAACAGAATGAAAGGTAGTGTTGACGTAGTAGATGAATAATATCCCAATATACGGTTTCCAGAACCAGATATTTTATTGCTTATTAAATATTAGTGAAATTAATTCACAGATAATTTATTCGGCTAACATAGTGGATAAATTAGAAGGTCGTATTTTCTTGAAAAGTTTGGCTTTGGAGCTTAAGAAGATACACCCACAAACAATATTATCTGCATCAAACTTATCAACGAATCTGAAGATTTCCATAACAAAACTCGTGGGGGCTGAGGAAGATGCTTCACAACCTAGTGCTAATGTGACTGGTATGTGTTCACTTTGTCATCGCCCTAAAAACAGGAAAACAAAGAAAACATGTTGCAAGTGAAATTCATATGCCAGCAATGTCTTGTACAGCATGAATATGTCACGAAAATACTTAGAATTTTTTTTCTTCTCATATGTTCATTAGTTTATTAAAGCACAAGACAAACATGTTTAAATCTTCATTTATTAAATAAAAGAAAACATTAGAAGGCTAATGCACTTGTCTCGCAGATGTTCAAGCTTCGGGATACCTTTAGAAATGAAATTTTTGTCACTTATACTAATGTAGAACTTCATCAAAAGCGGCATTGTTTGCTCGGAAATGGCGATTATACAGGGGTTTCTCAAGCTTCTAAAAGAAAGAAAAGTTCAAAATTGAGCACCAAATTGGTATGCAGATGGAATTCCGGTTCAACTGACATTTTTCTAATTTTACAATTTAGATGAAAGTCGCTATGATTGCCATCAGGAAGTGAAGCAATTCCTCGATTGAAAAGTAGGAAGAATTCCAAATATAAAAACATACAAGGTCTTGTCTACTTAAAAAACTGATCTACTTAATAGTGCTCTTCCATAACTTACTTCCTTTTAAGAAAATTTTGCGAATGTTTTATAGGTGGGTGATGTACTTGATTTTACAGATCAGATGTGAAAAAATTTGCTATTTGTTGCATGACGTACTTATTATTAAATTTATTGCTGATCTGTGATTCTTCTCTTCTTCTTCTTCTTTAATCAGCCCTTGTCGTCCATCCTTGAATATAGGCCTCACCCATTGCCCTCCACCCTTCTCTATCCTGTGCCAGCTCTATTTATTTTGGGCTTGTAATTTTCTTGATGTTATTAATCCATCTCATGTTTGGTCGTTCCTTATTTCTCTTTCCCTTCCAGGACCTCCGTTATACGATTGTTTTGCCCACTTTTCTTCGCCTATTATAGCAACGTGTCCCATCCATTTCCATTTCTGTCTTACCGTCTTAGTTACTACGTCTTTTACAGCTGTTCTCTGTCTTTTTTTGTCGCACAGCGATATATCAAGCATTACCCGCTTTATTCCTCTTTAAGCTACTTTAACTTTGTTTACTACTGCTCTTGTTAATAGGCACGTCTTTGTGCCATTCGTCATTTCTGGTGATAGAATTGAACTTTTTGGTAGTTTTCGAACTTTCCTCTAAACAGAGCCTAACTTTCCGAAAGCACTCCATTCTTGTTTTATTTTTAACTTTAGTTCTGCCGTTTGGTTTAGCTTTCCTTTGGTTATTTTTTATCTTAAGTAGATTTAGTCTTCTACCTCCTCTATTTCCTCGTTGTCTGTTGTTATCCTTCCTTCGTTTTCTTCTATTATACTTGGCATATATTTTGTTTTTCCTTTATTCATTCTTAATCCTATTTTCTTCGACTCTTTATTTAATTCTTCCATCATTTCTTGTCTGAGATTATTTAGTATTTCATTGTTTATGTTTATTCCCCTGTTTTCCCACTTTAGTCTCTTAAACACATCCTCCAAGGCAGCTGTGTATAGTTTCAGAGACATATTATCTCCCTGTATTTTTATTTTTTCTATTTTTACTTGCTTTGGCTCTTTTTGTAATTTAACGGTAAATGTTGCATTCTTGTACATGACTTGATTTAAGGTGGAGTATATAGAGTCTATTCTTCCGTTTTGAAGAGCGTTTATTATAGCCCAGTGGTCTACACTATCGGACACCTTTTTGTAATCAACAAACGCTAGGTATATTGGTAGGTTATATTATGTGGTTTTCTCTATTAGGACTTTGAAAGTTAGCAAGTGGTCTAGCGATCCATAGTTTTTACGAAATCCAGCTTGTTCAGATAGCTGATAGAAGTCAAGGTTATTAGTTAATCTATTTGTTATTACTTTCGACAGTAGTTTATACATTTGTGATAATGAGCTTATCGGTCTGTAATTTGTTAATTTTGTTGCGTCTCTTTTTGTATATAAGAACCATCACTGCATTTCTCCATCCTTCAGGTATATTTCCCTCTTTTATGCATTTGTTGTGTAATATGCAAATTTGTTTCCAAAGTGTCTCCCCTCCTTCTGTTATCAGTTTTATAATTATTCCATCTTCTCCCGGAGCATGTTGGTTCTTCCTTTCTTTGAGTGTATTTTTCACATCTGCTACTGTTATTTCGGATGTACCCTCCGAGTTGACATTTATTATTTTCCGAGTTCGGTCTTTCTTTTTATTATTTTTTTCTTTCCATACGAGATTTTTTTTAATACTTTGAGGTTTGCGTTACTTTTTATTATTGTTTTAATTATTTCTTCTTTTTATATTCTGATGTTTCTTTTAAAATTCTGTTTGATTTTCTTACTTAGGTCCCTATACTCGTCTGAGTTTCTTTCTCCGTTCGTTACTGACTGTCTTTTTTCTTCCATTAGCTTCTTGGTTTCTTCACTTACTTTTTGCACTTTTCCGTTCTTCTTTTTTCTAGCCCCTCAAGTGCCTGTTTTGTGATTGTTTCTGTTACAAGTTTACTTATTACATTTATAGGCTCTTCATGTAAGTGATTCTTCTACGAGTCATTATCTTTTCAGTTATCGAAATGGTTGCCAATTTTATGTCTTAATCGATATGATGGCTGACCATTTCAGCTATATCATTTTTACTTCCTTTAGTTATACATATGCACAAGTATTTTGCAGTGCAGTGAACAAAGCTAAATTTTACTGATTAAAATATGAAATAAAAACAATAGTGGATGATGATTAATATCGTTAACTCTAACAGAGGTAGCAAATTACACCTCTTATAACAAACAGTAGGGAGGTTTACAATTGTCTGGACACCTCGTTAGTTGCTCCACTTGTTGGTTATATTTCTTTCAGTATTGAAATTTCTGTTGAATAAAGTGCCTGGAGCTTAGAAAGGATTATCTAGAGAAATAAAATTTAGATTTTCTTTATTATGAGAGCTTTTCAATATATTCTCGTAATGTTGCTAAATTTAACTTGCCTTTACTCTTTAAATATAACAATCATGATGTATGATAAAGCAAATATAATTTAATATTTAAATTTTGTTTTAATTTAATGGTGTTTTGCCAGACAATTAGAAGTTGACAACAAGCATTAGTAGGTTTATTATGGACAACTTAAAATCAAATTGCCAAGAGGCTGTTAGCGTTGGCTCAAAATCGGATTTCCGAAGATGTTTAGTTACGTGCGGTGTACATTGAGACATGCTTTCTAAATAATATTGTTTATTCCGCGCCTGAATATTCCGTGTACAGTTGCATATGAAATAACACACTTCCGTTTTAAAAGCAGTGCTGCAATATTATTCATCGGGCAAACACAAACAAAACAAGTAATTAGTTATTTGTATTTGCTTTTTATAACAATGAAACAATTTTCCGGGCGAAGTAAAAGTATTTTTTAGTTTTTTAAAATCGTAATTGAATTTTCATGATTACAGGATCATTTCCTACGCCGTACGGCGCATCAAAATCTGTTAAATTACAATAAAAATTTGAAGCACCCTTTAGACTTATTTAAAATTTGTGTCGTATACGTCTTCGAGGTCGCAGAATCAAAATAGTAAAAAGTGCATTCGTGTGGCTCAATAATTCCGAAGCTTTACTTCAGTTGGGCTTCACTCATATAAATATTTTTGAGCTACCATTCTTAGTCGCAAGATAAAATAGGGAAATGTTTTTTTTTATCTCCTCATGTGTGTGCTATTAATTCAAACTGGTCACTTGTAAAATCTCTCAAAAGCAGCGAGAGTTTTATAGACTTTTCGTAAATTTGGCCTTTGGTGGCTTGATCAAGTTTCAGGAAATGTTTGCATATTTTTATTGCCTTTATAGGCCATACTCGCATAATAAAATGGTGAATCGTTTTATAATACTTTTACGGCCTAATTAAAGGAAAATTAAAAAATTTAAAACGAATAATTACTTTATAAATCAGTCTACTTTGAGCCCTAAAAGGAAACTTCTTTTGCTTACAAACAAAGCGTTTATTTTTAAAAATATAATGGAAGGAAAAAATGCGAGAACGTAAAAATTTTAAATTTTCCTTTTGCATATATAACTATGGGGAAATAACAACCAAAAGTTGACTACATCTTTAGATTGTAGTTTTTTGAATGTGGGGGTTTCAAAGTAAATAAAATGTAAAATTTTCGAAGTGCAAATATGTAAAGGGTAAATGTTTGAACTTCTTGGACATATAAGTAAAGGGTTTTCCAATAACGACGATATAGGAACTATTTTAGATGCAACCAAACTTTTATATTATTTTGAAGCATAGTCTACTACATTATGTTTCGAATAACACATCATTTATGTAAGTGTCCACCTAGACTTCGTGCAAATGTTATGAACCCAATTTTTGATGACTTCATACAATAACTCGGGTCTAATCTCACAAATGCAGCGTTTGATATTCAATCTTGATGCATCAAGGGTTTGTGGTTTGTTTGCATAGACTATAGATTTTAAGTAACCCCGCAAAAAGTAATTTAAAGGAGTTAAGTCACAACTTATTGAAGGCCAACTGACAGTTGCATTTCTTAAAATTATACTTTCACCAAACTTTTCCTGTGATACGTCAATAGTGGCATTGGTAGACATATGGCACTGTCTTGTTGGAACCACATGTCCTCAAAATCAATTTCATCTACATTTGGCCACAAAAATCTGTTAACATCAATCGATACCGCTCAGCAATCACTGTAATCGCATCTCCTACCACGTTTTGGAAAAATAATGATCCGATGATGCCACCATGACATAAACCAAACCATACAGTAACATTTTGCGGATGCAAGGGTTTCTCGCGAATCTCTTGTGGATTGTTTGTTAACATATCCAAGCATAGCCCAAGCAGCAAAGTCACGGCGCTTATGATGGTTCAGTGGCTTTAGTTCTTGAGTCAACACAATCTTATACTACTGTAAAACAAAATCTTTTCGTAAAATAAGCCAAGCTTTTCTAAGCCCTAATTCTTGAGCACGACGAGGAATCGATAAATTTGGAGCCTCTGCAACGCTATCTTTTACAGTAGCAATGTTCTCTACATTTTCTGCATTTTGACGTCTTTTAGTATTTTCACATCCTGAATAGTAAAATTCCTTTAAAATTATTCAACGGTTCAACGAATAGAAAGCCTAGAAAGGCGATTATATGCACCATAGGTTTCGCAAAGAGCACGTTGAGTATTCACAAACGATCGTATATGTTCGTAAAATTTTTGGACAATAACCAAACGTTCTTGAAGCGTGTATTTCGCCATGATGAATTGTTAGAGTATACTAAACACAAATGACAACTAGTGGCAGTTATAACATTTTGAGTATGGTTGACATTTCATTTTAAAATCATATTATTCTTATTGGAAAATCCTTTAGTACATATTATAGGTTAACAAATAAAATAAAAACAAATATTCTATTTAATTTTGAAACATAAACACTAACACAGCATCATAGACACTGTTTCTGCAAAAAAGGTAAAAATTTCAAGAATCGAGAATAATTCAATAAAAACAAAAGTATTGCAGATAATCGTCTATTTATTTAAAATTCTTCAAAATATTCTTCCCATGTCTATACAGCATTTTCAGCGTGCCTGTTATGCTTGGAAGATTTCCTGGAATACGGAAACTGAAAAATTGTTTATGGTCTTGATTACGAAGGTTTTGACCCACTCCACTGACAAAACAGGTTCCTTTCAGGCTGGATTTGAGTTTTGGGAACGGAAAGAAGTCGGGTAGGGTCAAGTCCGGGCTGTACGGCGGTTAGGGCAAAGTTTCCACGTTGTGCTTGGATAAAAATTCCCTCACGAACAGCGACGTGTGGCTGGGCGCGTTGTCGTAGTGGAGAGTCCGGGTGTTGGCGATCTCTTTTCAGGAGCGAACGACCTTTTTTCACAGGCGTTCAAACACATCGTCGGAAAATTTTGCGCACACTATTTATCCGGCAGCTACAAACTCTATGTATACCACACCTTTTGTGTCAAATAGGACAATGATCATTGATTTCATCTTTGACCTGCTTATGCTGGCCTTTTCCGGACGAAGACATCCGGTCGTGTGCCACTCAGAACTTTTGGTCTCGGGATCGTACTCGAACACCTATGTTGTATCACCGGTTGTTACCGTATCTAAAGAGTTCCTTATCTGGTTCAAAGTCTTGATGCCGGATTTTTTTAATTCGATACAAAACTTTATAACGCATAATGTCGCTCTAACGTACGCTGTATGTGCGATTGTGACGCGGCACGAAAACACAGTTTACGGGAAACGCGATCATGTCTCTCTCGAGACTCGGAGGTAACTGAGCCGGGTCACATTCTTTATCTAAGACTCCTCCCACCATACATCCCACCGAAAAACACGTTTCTCTAGTCCTTCGGGTTGGCTAGAAAAATTATTCCCGATGCCTTCCCGACAAACCGTGTATTACGTAACACTATTGGAGATAGAGACTAAGGATCTCAGCAATTCTTTTTGTCAAAGAAAGAAGAGAAAAACACTTTTGTATAGTTAATGCGAAAAGACTATTTTGAACAATTATTATTAAATTTTAAAAACCGGAGGTATTCATTTGTCGGTTCTTCGCTTCATTATTATTAGAAGCCTGTATTATCTTTGATGTTTGTTTTAGAGTTTTAAAAAGTATCCATATCAGTTCTTCGGTTTTATAATTTATCTGAAACTAAAATAAGTTTTTTTTACTTTAAAAAGCTTTCTAATTGCAGCTACTTATCAAATTGTGATTTGATACCAGACGTGTTTGTCACTAATACTTCTAAGAAAATTACTATGGTAAGGTAACAATTTTTTTACGTGTTGAATTTTTGTTAATGGGACCTGTGAAAATGTAGTTGATAATCGATGAATTGTTTGACAATTTGTGTCAAATAATCTGATCTGTCAGGTTAAAGAAAGAGTTTGTCAAAACAACCAATTACTACATTATATACTCGTATATGTTTAATTTACTTCTTGTGTCGTTTGGTAGGAATTATATTTACAATTATTTTAGTTTACATGATTAACTATATCACAAATTATTTATATCTAACAAATTTTACCAGTTTTTTTAAATAATTGTTTCACTCTGTTAATTTATTAGATCTTCAAAGGATATTCTATTAGAAGTGCAACAATTTCGTTGGGAGCTCCATGAAAGTTTGGTGTTTAACAGTACATTGATTAATCAGTTGTTTAAGTCCAAATGGGGGCTAACGATAACGAGGAGTTTTTTTCATGCTTCAGGTCCATTTTGATGCGTTGTTTTGGCTATGTGTGTTTTACATGTTAACCTTCTATTAATATGTAGTTTCAGGTATTTAATATTATTTAACTGGCCTTTATTAAGGGGAGCAGATGGGCATACTTGGTGGTTATCATAAATGTGAGATGGATTCGTTTTATTTATCTTAATTTTTTATTAAATAGCTACTGTTCTATGTCGTTTAAGTGAGTTTGCAAAGCAGTTAATGCTCTTACTGAATTTTGTTTGTTTATAGGTACATATTAGAGGTGCAATATGCCCTTAACATATTTTTCTGAGGTATTAATCCTACTATACCAATTTAAATTTGAAAAGATCTTTGTATAAGAGTAGATAACATTTGTGTAACGTTTTCGTAATTTTATACAGTAGTTCTAATAAACCATTAGTGTAATTTTTTTATTTCGAATTAAATTTGTTAAACAATGGCGTTATTAGATTGTTTAATGTTGCTGCCTAAGAGTAAAGTAAAATTTATGATTACCTGACCATGTTTCGTGCAGTTGATACGACGTAATACTAGATTTTCAAGTAATCTGGAAAGAGCTAATACGACAAGAAGTGGAAGGTTTGCCAGCGGTAAGAATTATCTGCGCAAATTTGAGTTGTAGCGGTCAGTATATTAAATAGAATTTATAAAAATCTTATTTCGTGTTTGAGCAATTCTTGGAGTACAGTTACCGTTACAAAATCGTGATCTGAAGCTTTCTCATTTTTTAACTATTTTCTTATTTTTAATTTCTTGAAAGTTCATCTTGGGCGCTGGCAGAAATATTTGTAATGGGGATTGTAATTCTTCTCTTACTTTCTGATCTACTTCATTGGAAATGAGTTGAAAACCGTCTGCTAAGTAATTTGCCCGGTTATCAAATACTTTGATTGCGTATTGGTGATATATAAGTTTGTGGTTGTTTGATGCCTTTAGTGGATATTGATATTAACTTATAAATACTTGGTGACCGCAGATAGATTTGAAACTACTGGCTACGAACAGCTTTTAATTTGTTTCTTAATTTATTATTTATTTAATTGAACCTTTCCTTGTCTACTATGCTGTGAATCCATTGCGATCTAGACTTTTATCCACGTTTTCCTTTCGCAATTTCCATAATCCCATTTAAGTTATTGAAAGCATTAATTTTAATATTTGTTATCATATTTTGTAGTATATTCCAGTTCTTATATGGTTTCTAGGCTTATGTTTCTTTCAAAATGCTATTTGAAAGTATCCTAATCGGTTTTCCTGTTACCGATCGAAGAATTAGGTGTTTCGTAGACAATACTTACGCTGATCCCATTTTCAAGGGATGGTCAGAAATTAGGTCGTCATCGGACGTGACGTCCGTGTAATTGATGAAATTCTTTTTGTAATGAAAACCCTAACAATTCTGAAATTTTCTTTGATGGCTAATAAATGAGGCTTTAACTGTTATTTCTATTAAGTTTAAGTGATTCTCTGCCTCTAGTTAGGCGCAATCACTAGAGGCTATGTTTGATGTTAAAATCTTTGCTGATATAAATTTTTCTCTTAGAGTTTAAAAGAATGGTTGCAACATTTGATATATCTCGGAGTGTGCCTAGAGAACAATAGATGTCCCAGATAATTAGTAAGTCTTTCAATTTGAAATGTGGTTTACAGAAAATCTGCAGATAAATATTGGTAAGCCATTTTGTACCGTAGAATCCGGGTGTTCTATGTGATGCACAGATTGGGGGAGGGGGTCTTTTAATGTGCTTCTTGTCAGTGAAATGGTTTTTGCTTTTTATTTTTTTGTGTTGCATTCCGTTAATATTATTTGTTTATTATAGCACGTAACATATTTAAAATAATGATCTTTTAATAAAAGAGTTAGTGGAATATGTTTTTAAATTCGTCGAGAAGTTGCTAAGTAATTTGATAATTTTTGTGAGTAGGTTGAATTGAATGGAAGTAGTTAATTAAATGATCAATGAAAATTGATGCGGTTATGAAAAGTTTTATTTTGTTGGTTGAAGCTGAGAGGGTCTTTTGGCTTTTAGTTGGCAACATTCCTCATCATTAACTGGGTGTGGTGCCTTGCATAGTGCGTATGTAGCCTTAATGTTTCTAGTTTCAGTGCAAGGCTTGGTGCGACTTTCAGTTAAAAATGATTTTATTTTTCTACATAATCTCCCTTGACTTCAACACACTTGATCCAGCGCCTCCAACATCAGTATTCCTTCTCGAAGTGAGAATCTGGAAGATTGTGAAAATATTCATCAACTTCTTCATTGGATGCGAAGCGCTTCCCAGAAACAAATTTTTTTAAGTTTGGGAACAGATGGAAGTCTGAGGGTGACAAATCAGGAGAATAGGGGGGATGGACGAGCAAATTATACCCCAAATCCCGCAGTTTTCTCATCGCCAACGCAGGTGCGTTGTCCTAGATGATTTTTTTCTTATTCAAGCCAGGCCTCTTCTCGCGAATTTTGGCATCCAGCTGGTCAAAAAGGTTGGAGTAATATTCGCCTATAATTGTTCTGCCTTTTGCAAGATAATCAATTAACCTTTTCGCATCCCAAAACACGCTGGCCACACCTTTCCGGCAGATGTGAGTGACTTTGCTTTCTTTGGCGCTGAACCACCGGCTTCCACCCACTGCTTGGACTGCTGTTTCGTTTCTGGCGTGTAGTGGTGGACCCATGTCTCATCCATGGTGACAAATCGCCGCACAAAATCGGTCGGATCCCTGTTGAATCGGTCCAAAGATTGCTGCGAAAATCGTGTGCGCATTTGCTTTTGATCGGCATTCAGCAAATACGGCACCCATCTTGCGCAGAGCTTTCGCATCCCTAATTCTTCGTGCAAGATGTTTCACACCCTTTCTTCCGATATCCCCACAGCTTCAGCTATCTCACTCACCTTCACTCGCCTATCGTCCAACACGATATCATGCACTTTTTCGATGGTTTCCGGTGTGGTTGTGGTTTTTGGTCGTCCTTCACGTGGGTCATCTGCTAGGGATGTGCGATCACGTTTAAATTCAGCCGCCCACATTTTAACAGTTGGCATGGAAGAAGCAGAGTCCCCGTAAACTTTTGTCAACTTCGAATGAATTTTCTTAGGGGTTAATCCATCGAAAACGAAGAATTTTATAACCTCACGATATTCAAGTTTATCCATTTTAACAAAAAACATGCAACATGTCTACTGAAAAAATCCGTGTAAACAAACTACTTGAGCGAACAAGTTGAAACTAGTCATACGAACTAATGACACATGCACCCAAGCAGGAAACATAATTGTTTGCCGATTGCAGCACCATCTCTGTGTCAGGCCGAGAACTTTTCACCTTACCCTCGTATGTCCTATTGTAATATGTTCGTGTACGTCCTTATTTTGAGCATCTTGTATATTGTGCTACTTCTGTATTTTCCTGGGGGTCCAAAACTGACAACTATGGTTAATTAACCTCACCTGGTACAAAGTGAGTGGCGACTTATTCGTTATTAGTTGATGTCGACGTATCAGATGCTGTTGAACTATTGTAGGAGATTGTGCTAATATCAAGAATCTATTTGTTAGTAAAGTTCGTTGTTATTGTTCTTTTGGCAAAGACGAGCTATTTGATTGTTTTCGATTTTTACGAGTGTGTCCTTTAATTGCCTATCATCTGATATATGGCTTTCATTATTGACACTTTTATGTGCATCAATATGTCTTTATTTTTACGTATTTTGTTAATTGACATAAATGGACCAATAATTGAATTAGGAAGGAAGAAATTACTACTGCGATTGTAGTATTAGTTGATATTGTGTAATTGGATATTGCAGATTAATAAGTTGTTATACTATTGTTTGGTTTAAGAAGTTAGAGTTTTATATTATAACATTTGGAAAAAGGTTTGTGAAATATTTGTTGATGAATTATTTAGAATTTGTTACTTAATAAAAGGATATTGTTGCTTACAGCAGCTATTGCCAGATGGCAGCATAGCTACGCAAATTATTAATTCGCCTCTATATAATTATATATGGTGGTATCAACGAGAAATGTTCTAACGTCTAACTTACGATAACTTTCCAATATTAACAAATACGTCAAAACGTCTTTGTATAACTAGAAATGTAATTTCGAAGACTTATTTGAAAAAACAACAAAATTTATGAAGAAAAATTAGAAAAAAATTTTATTTAACGTTTGATTGTTTAAAATAATATAGATCTAATATCCTCATAAATAAGAAGTTTTTTTTTATACAGAATTAGTTACACAACTTAACGAAAAGTTTGGAAATAAGCCTTTCTTTTAGTCTTCTATACATTAAAATGAGGAACCTTATGTAAAGAGTAATGTCGTCTGTCTGTCCGTCCTTTTATTTTTCAACTTTTGATCAAAGCAGATTCCAAGCTGGAGACAAGTTTCTATTTCTGTCATTTCTGGCATCTGCCAAGCCTTACAATTTTTGATCTATGATAGATAGAGATATAACGTTTTCAGTATTTATGTAAGAACGATAAGTTAAGTTCATACGCCAAAAATTAGTCTGATCGGAAAATCTCGAGACCGGTTTGACCGAAAGTGGCCGAAAATTTTTATTTATATATAGAAGTCTCGGATATCTGTGGAACCGGAGTTCCACGTCCGTACTTGTTTGTTTTTGGTCAATAAGGCAATTTTAAATTGTGATGAATTTGCTTTCATATTATTTAGGATTATTTATATTTTAAGAGAACGAATGCTTCCCAAACAACTAATTAATTAAAAAAAAACTAACTGAAAACTTAAATTTCATATTTTCTCTAACCATATAAAGTTTTTATATTGTGTTTACCAATGGATGTTTAACAAGAGACTCGGTATTTGTCTCTGTATGAAATCCACAATTAGTGAGAAAAAAAACAATTTATTTATATTAAGGTAAACTAGCAACTTAAGGATTACGTTTTGAAAGTAATGTCTGCTAACTGCCCTACCCAATTTTTTTGAAGACGGTTTTTTGACAAAAATTAAGATTAAATTTTGGCATAACTGCAGCTCAGCTCCATTAATTATTTAAGGAATATTTTCCCCGAGTTTTTTAAGCGATCGTGATTTATTGGCGTAAACTGTTAATTAGATTTCAAAGAGAAAATTAAAGATATTAGATTGCAGAATCTGGATGATCAATTAAAATAATCGTTATGAGATAACACACATGATTAGCAGTTTTTTCGTAATAATTCCATTGTTTCTTGGAACTACGAGTCTCTGAGTATTCCTACCTTATAGGCATCACCGATAAAATAAGCCGCATACTAATGAGGCAAAATGTACGCACGACCAATAACCAAATATCTGAGCAAAAGATCACTGCCCCAATGAATCCCAAGGAGTTTATGAAATACCTTGTGGAGACTGCCAAAGGACCTACATAGGTCAAACAAATCGGCAAATATCCAGCCGAATATATGAGCATTCTCTGGCCGTACGAAAAGGCGATAATGGTTCGGAACTTGCCAAACATAACAAAGAAACAGGCCACAAAATTAATTTTTCGGAAGACCATTTGTTCCTATTTTCAATTTTACCAGCAGGATAGTACGTGAGGCAATTGAAATCGCAAAACGCCCACAATGCCTGAACACAAGAGATGATAACCAACGTTTACCTGTGATATGGAAATCCCTAATTACTCGGATTGTCAATTACGCAATATCCCTAAACCAACAGACTTTCCCCAACCCACTGCATCTCCCACCAAACTTTCACTTCTGGCCCTATAAATGACATACCAGACACATGAAAGGTCAGTCTTACTCAAAGACTTATAACTCACCTTGGGGAGTAGACAGATTGAGACCCCGAGTGAAGAGCTAAACTCTTAAAAATGGCATAAAAACCGATGCCGAAACGTCGATAATTGTCTGAAATAAGATGCGGTTAAACCCGTGAACTTTATGAACCCTATGTTTTATTCAAAGTATTGTCCATCGCTAGCCACTACTTTTTCCCATCTTTCTGGCAGCATACGGATAGCGCGTCGGAAAAACGCTTTATCTTTTGAGGCTATATGATGTGAAGTGCTGCTCAGACAGACCATGTACCATCGATCGGAACAAGTGATAACCGGAAGGCTCAATGTCACGGCGGGTGAGGTAGGACTTCCCAATTGAGTGTTTCCAAGTAGGTTTTGATCCGGCGCCGCAACATGTGGACGAGCATTATCACGCAGAAGAATAATTTTGTCGTGTTTGGAGTAGTAGTGGGCGCTTTTTTCCTTGAGTGCTCGGCTCAATCTCATCAATTGTGTTCAGTAGAGAGCTCCAGTAATATTTTCGTTCGGTTTCAGCAACTCATAATACACAACCAAGTGACTATACGATGCAACAAACCCTTTCGTTTATGCTTGGAAAGCAGCATTTCACATGAGCAAAATCTACGTTCAATGTTTCTCGGCTTCAATTCATATGGAACCCAATGTCCTTGCTTTCGAATCATTCCCAATGATTTTAAACGATGTGAAATTGCTTGTTGAGTCACTCCTAATGTAAGTGCAAGTTCTTCTTAAGTTTGGGAGAGATCTCACTCCAATAATGCATCCAATTCCGCGTCTTCGTGCATTTTTGGCCTTCCTCTGCGTTCTTTGTCTTCGACGTCAAACTCACCATTCTTAAATTTATAAAATTACTCACGAAAACTTCTCTTACCTAAAACAGCCTCACCATATGCTTCTACAAGCAAACGATGCGCCTCAGGTGCAGGTTTCTTCAAATTAAAGAAGTAAATCAAAAGTTCTCGCAAATGACGCTTATTCGGTTCAAAACTCGACATTTTCGCACGAAAAAAATTATGTGATGTTGATACAAAATCGCTAATGTTTTAAGGCTATGGTGTTGCCACATGTCCAACCGATATGACGTTTTATATCTGACAATTTCAACCATAACTTACTGGTGGGGTCATCTTTTGTCAAACGGCGGAGACTTATTTGTACCAGGGAGCGAGAGCGGCCCCGACGTGCATGCACGAACGCATCTCTTCGTGTAAATTAAGCGCTCAGAACGCGGCATGCCAAATTTCATATCAGCCGTCTTTGTTTACTTTCCGTCCAAATGTATAGATAGAATGCCATTCCACAGAACAGTGCTGTAAGTAGGTGTAATTTACAAAGATCGTTTTCTTCAAATGTATTACCTCTTGAATGTATTCTTTTTATCTGCTTCATTTTCTTTTGTAGGCGGTGATAACATTGGCATTTTTAGTAATATACTTATTTGTACCAAACTGCTTTTAATATTTTTAAGAAAATTGAAAATGAGTAACTTCTTTCTCCTTGCATCTGCCTTCATATTATTTAATTATTTTGGTGTGTGTATTTCTGATACACATACTTATATTTGTTTTGTATTGTCTTTATTTTTCTACAAATTTTTGTCCATCACCTGCATTTTATTTAGTATGTATTATTTTTTAGTATCTTTTAGGTGTTTTCCAACATTAGTGTGATTTACTTATTTTTTAATTAACTTTGCCAGTTAAGGTTCTTTATGTTACATTTCGATCTTCGTCAATACTTTTTGCAAATTATTTTTAAGTGATGGGGTATTAATATCTGTTTTACTTTGTTCAGCGTTAAATTGTGCTTCTGATAAGTTACAGTGCTGTGTCTATGATTTAACAGTCGACGTACGATGTGGCGTCTCATAGGCGCCAGCGCGCACATCTAAGCTGACAATTTTGAAATGCGCCAAATCATGACATTCTGTATTTCAGTCGCTGATAACTGTATCCTCTTTAACATTCAGTAATTTCCTGGAATGGAATCAAGTTTTGGACCAAATTATACGTGCAATTATACAATTCTACGCACATAGCTGATGAGCAAACTAAAGAACTTGTTTATATCAAACTACAGGAAGTAATGGATAATGCAAGCAAATGTAATCTTCTGTGGCGGCCTGAGTCAACCCAAATACAGAAGAAACTATGGAGAACGACGAAATCGGTACTAGAAACAAAAATGGCGCTCAATAATTTAATAATTGGAAGAAGGCTATTTCAACTCAACATAATCCATAATGATCACAAAAACAACAATCAAATTGATGACGTAACGACCAACAGAAAGCGGCGGCGCTGTCCTGCAACGTGAAGCGGATATAACAAGTGATCATATTGTTCTAGCTAAAATAAAATTAACAATTAACGCTAATCAATGAAAAGTAGCGAATATATCAAAAACAAATATAACACTAAAAAACAAGAAATATCTAACGACTTCAAGAGAGCTACATATATTAATAAACAAAAACAAAGGCTAACAAATAAAAAGAACTCTGGAAACGCTGAATATTAGAGATAACTTGACAAATAATTACAGGCGGAAGAAAATAATAATAATGGTAAGGCCCTACGCCCCGTGTGGGAGCACGGCCTGCGAACTGAGAGGTTAAGGCTCTCATACGTTCTCTCTCTCTCTCTCTGCCCGGTCGTCGCGCACCATCTCTGATGCGGGGCGATGTGGCAAGCACCGCACCTTAACAGAACAATACTCAGAACTAAAATGAAGAATAAAACAAACAGGAAAAATGATAAAGCGGCATGGTAGAAGATTTAGCATAAAAAGCACAAGATGCAGCAGACAAAGACGACATGAAAGAATTAAATCGAATATTCAAAGAGAGTAAATAAAAAATACACCAACACCAAACCCACCAAAGACAAACAAAGTAAATTAAACAACTCCATCAAGAGATAAATATAGCAATAGGAGGAATTCTTTACTCAGAATGTGAATGAGATTGAAGGGAGGCAAAGGAACCAACTCGGGATTAACATAACAAAGGTAATCAGATCTTGACATGATCAGCAATGAAATTATATTAGCGAATAGCGAGAAAATAGTAAAAGAGCTTCAACTTATTTTAAAAAAAATATGGGGACCGAAATTCTAAACAAATAGAAAGAAAGCATCAGTATTTAGCTACGAAAGAAAGGCGATCTCTGAAATTGCTCAAATTGGTGCCCGATTACCCTATTCAACACTAACACAACACAACTAGTCAGTATACTAGTAAGAAAAGTTACGGGCAGAATAGAATCACAGCTGCGATAGAAACTCATTGGATTTAGAACACGAAGATCGTGTATAGGTTACATAAACACGTTGAGCAATCGATCAAATGCCGTTTACCTTTATATATTATCTTCATAGATTTTATAAGAGCGTTTAATATAAATAGACCTTTAAAAATAACACGTCTCATCAAATAAATATATGAGTAATTTTGTTCAAAAGCAATACAATAAAGAGAATACAGTGGGTATCCTTTACTTCATTTAGTACTACGCTAGATTACGCAAGAAGCTTTTAATGGTAGAGAATTAGTATGGAATATGCAAGAAAGGCTTAACAATGTATATTATACAAACGATATATCTCGTCGATGCAAGACACCATGAGTAAACTTCACAATATCACTAAACCGTGCAAAGATCCGGTTAAAGATCAACACTGTAAAAACCAAAGCTACAAGATTACAAAAAATAACACAAAGTTTAAATTACAGAATTAACAAAGTGTTAAGAATTTAACACACTTAGTGTAATTGCAACATATGCCGTTTGGTGGAACAAAACTGGACTTGGTAAGACAGCAAAAAGTTTCGGTATCTTCAAAGAGATTTTGAACTCGACTTGAATAACTCCAAATTTAAAAGCAGGGATATTTAACGGTGCTCTCTTATATATTAGAATCGTGGGTGTTAACAAGTATGAACATAAACACAATACAAGTGTTTAAGATCTATAACTAAACTCAAGTAGCTAGCGCATGGTATATACAACAAAGTCGCAGAAAACTTTTTGACATCCGTTTTTAATTTAATTGTTGGTCTACCCCTTCTCATTTTCCTTCAGGTGACCGATTCATTACTGTCTTCGGCCACTTTTCATCATTCATGCTTTGTACATGCACGTACCATCCCAAAGTTGTTTTCCAGTTTTCTTGTGATAAACGTTTCTACTTCCCTCACTCTCCAGATCATCGCTGTCCTTTTCTCACCTTTTCTTGTATATTGCAAACTTTGCTCATATGGCTTAGCTTCCTTATTTTGTTCGATATGGACCACAGTTCTCCACATTATTTTATATTTTCTACAATTGCGTTAAAAAAATTTGTTTTTGTATCTTTCGTGAACTCCTTATTCCAGATTAGTCCACGTAATGTTTTTGCTTCCATTTCTCTTTTTACCACTTCATCTTTTTTGAGCACACGATAGCCGTCAGGTAAAAGGCTCGACTTGCCATACTGGCTCGCGGTGGTTCCGGGTTCGAACCCGGTATTGGCAAACATCTAATGCTCTCCGGTCTCATACAAACACCTTTGGCGGTCGTGAAGTACATTCTCTCCTTTTGCCCGGGGTACGCCCAACATGGCTCACAGTACCGCACAACTGTGTGCAGTTAGAAACAAGCTAAATAGCCTACTTAAAAGAAAGAGAAGAAGAATCTTCTTCGTCTGCTCCTATGTTACCCGTATTTGATATTATAGAGCCTAAATACTTATATTCTGTACAGGCGTTTATTGTTTCGTTTCAATTCCTTAGATATTTCTATCATTTTGTTAGTGTATTTATTATTTGGGTTTCTTTGTTCTTAAGTTACTTTGAGCCTCGTGTTTTTCATTGCATCTCCAAGTGTTTCTCTAAGTCTACGAAAGTTATGAGTTTCAATATTTTTTGCTCGGTTCTTCTCGATTATTTATCTGGTGCAATGGACATCGATTATACACAAATTTATAATCTAAATACACTGAATTATTTCATATGCTCATCCTTCTTATTTTTTGTAACTTTCCCCAGCAGCTTCACAATCATTGGTATATACCTATTCTTCTTTAGTTATGGCATACATTTTTGTTCTCTTTTTTATGTATCGTTATATAACTTTTTCAATTATAGATTGTATCGGTATGTTCTCTTCTCTTTCTATTGCTTCAAACATTCTAGCTATTTTTATTAATTTACGTTCATTACATTTAACTAATTTTATTTTAATGTTGCATGATTTCGTTGATTTGTTATTTTTACTGTTTTTTAGTCTTTGTACTATTATTTCGGTTTCTTCTATAACTACTTTATTTATTTCAGCATTTTCTTAAATTTTTATATACTGTGTCTTTTTTTCTTGTAGGAGTCTCATAGTATTCTATCCGTTTTCCAGGTGTTATTAGTTTTAGACTTGGTGTTGCTTTTTATTTTTTGTCTTATGCTGCGAATTGCTTTCCAATCCTCATTCTTCTCTTGTTGTTTCACTTGTCTTTTACATTTCACGTATTTTTGCCCTCAGCCATTTTAAACATTTTACTTTTTATTTTTGATCGTCTCTTGTAATTACCCGCTGAATGTTTCTCTCTTATTATTTTTCTTTACTTCTATTTTCAGCGCTTCATATGCTGCTTCGTGAGTGCTAGTTTTTATATACTCGTATCTTTCGTTTGGCTTTCCCTTTATTGTTCTTTAAATGCATTTCTAATGAATATTGGTATAGTTCTACTCCATTTTCTTCCTGGTATATGATCGTCGCTTTTCCGTTGCAAGCAAGAGTTTTTATAACCATATGGTAATGTGAACTGCACTCTGTTTGGCAGTATGCTCTTACATCTTTTAATGTCATTTTTCGATTCTGTCTTATTATTATATCGATAATAGCCCTCATGTTAGATGGACCCAAATGTATTTGTGAATGTTCGTATCTTGGAAGAAACATTCTCCAAATTATCCAAGTGACTTATCATTTTATTTTTTCCTACTCTACTATTCAAGACTCCATTTACTATAAGTACACTCTGGTTGTTAACAGTTTCTATTTGTTTATACAGGACACTAAAAATCTCCTCCTTATCTACCCGTGCATCGTCATTTACAGCATGTACTCCTATAATTCTTGTATTTTGTCCATATAGTTGTATATTATTTTTATATTTTCTTTATACCACATTTGTAATGTGTTTTTCTATTTCTTTTTGATTAATATGGATACCCGATTTTTTGCTTTTCCTCTTTTAGCTACTCCACTCCACAAGTGTATGTAATAGGTTGTCTCAGGCAGACATGCAGATGGTTTTAATTGAATTAAAATAAAACGGTTTAAGAGATTGTACTGAAATTTTATTATCTTGAAATGTATTTCTCATTGCTTTCAATTATCCGCTCCCGTTCAGGTATCATAGATATCCCACGGAATAGGCCTTCATTTATTGCATTAGTGACAATTCCGTCGGAATCCAATTTGAAATATATTCCAATCCGTATATCTCAATCACCATGTAATATATTCCAATCCGTACATCTCAATCACCATGTAAGTGTTCACGTGGTATTTGAGGCAGTAGTTCACCTGCAGCTAACCAACAGGCTTTTTGTGTCCTTTGGGTTCAGTGTACACACCTAAATTTCATTAATGGCTAGGGTTCGCTGTAATAGTCTTGGATTACGCCTATACCGAAGCAAATTATCTCTGGATGGCATTATTTGGAATCTTCAATGAGCAATTGAGGAACCCATTTTGCTAGCAACTTCTTCAACTGAAGTTTCTCAGTTAAAATCCGTACAGTGTTGCGAGAAATGCCACACTGTAGCCTTTATTTTTATTTAATTTATTTATAATTTTAATTATATGTACAATATCTTCATGAAAAGTCTGGTGACCACCTCTTGACTTATTTGTGTCAATTCTTCCTTTTACTAACTTTTTGACTCAATTAGCTACAGTCCTGTATTTGTAAGACGCACGCTGTCTTGCGATCCTTCTCGATATCGGCGGAATTTTTGCCGGACAAAACGGAAAATTTGATTCTCTGATCCTCGTCGGTAATTGAATTTTTTAATTCCTGTAACTGCATTTTAATCACTATTAAAATAAAACTCACACTAATTAAAAGAGGAGAACGTGCTTAATATGTAAACAAAAACACGGGGGTCTAAAACTCCAACTTCTAGGGTAACACCGATAGATGTCGCTGCATGTTTCTGTGGAACAACCTGATAGTTCCCAAATGTTTCCGGCTTCTTTCGTCCTTCTTGGTTTCTGTTGAAATGAATAGATGAAGATTTTTTATTTTTGTTATTACTTAAGCGCCAGCGTGGCCGCGTGTTTGAGGAATGTGGCTGCAGTGTGGACGGACCCGGGTTTGTTCATAAAGCTCTCTGATGTCTGGCGGGTGGCCTACTCTGTCACTAAAAATAATTGAGTAACCGCATTTATTTCGAACAAGAGGTAATAATAAAGCGATCGTCAAAGGCGCGGCACTTGCCCCATCGTTTCTCATCAGAGATGGTACGCGACAACCGGACAGAGAAGGCGAAAATATGAGAGCCTAACTTTTCAGTTCGCAAGCCGTTCGCAAGGAGTATTAGAGCCGTACCATTATAATTATTTTTTTCCTTTTGATCGCTAATTCTTGAACATTCCATGTCCCTAATTTTAAGGTTATTCTTTTTTTTCTTCGCTTCTTCTACAACTTCTTTTCCACTTTTGTCCTTGTGTCTGTTCTTGGTTGAGATTCTGGTTTCAAAGAATTGCAGAACTGTCCCATGTCCTTTGTATCCCACGGGGCTTCCTCGTCTTGAAGTGTGGATTTCCGTCAGAGGATTTTTTTTATTTTTACATATATTAGAGTATTAACTGCTAACTCCAAAACTCCTCACCTGGAGGACCTGTGGATTAAGCCTCTCACTATGGATCAGACGTTGTTAGCAGCCGTCCATTTGGCTACCCTTACTTAGTTCAGCTTGTAGGTCAATGTAGTTATTTGGGATGTGGCACGAGGAGCCATAAGTAAAAGTTGGATATTCTGGGAAGACCAGTTGCTGAAAATATCCGCCTGTCAACGACATTTGTTTGACCGTTCCGACATAACCCCCCATCCCTGTTACAATCTACCAAATAATATTATAATACGTATTTTGGGAGTTACAGGTCTTGAAAAGAGATTAAATCTGTGCTTTCCTGCTGGAAACTCTTTTTTACTTCAAAATTATTACGAATTGTACCAACATGCCCATTTTTTGGTTTCTTACATCCAGCTAGTTTCTTTAGATTCAATAAGCTCCATACTTCCAATTAGTTATGACTCGTAACATATTTAATTTTTTACAAAGACATTTTCTATTTTATGGCAAATTCACAAGAAGCGAGAAATATACTATAGACAAATTAACTCCAATTAGAGGAGTTTGTGAAGAATTTTGGAGTAATTGTCAATTATATTGTTCTGTCGGAGAGAATGTTACGATATATATATAAAATTTAAGGAGATATAATTTAGACAATATATACCTAATAAATTAGGTGACATTAAGATGTTTTCATTAGTCGACGCTAAAGTTTTATATAGTTAACCTTCGAGTAGTCGCGGGTGCTGACTAACAAAAATGATCGCGGATACATAACTTTAATTATTGAAATACCATTCCAATTTTTAAAACGGTTAATTTTGTGGGCTAGCGGATGATAGAGAGCAATGATTAAATATATTAATATATGCATTTTGCGTAAAAAAGATTACGTAGATCAATGA
The DNA here is from genome assembly GCA_036346155.1 of Sinelater perroti. NCBI lineage: Eukaryota > Metazoa > Arthropoda > Insecta > Coleoptera > Elateridae > Sinelater > Sinelater perroti. The sequence goes on from JARFIY010000046.1 coordinate 18,762,158, forward strand.
TTCTAAAATATTTAAAAAATGAAATAGTTTGTTCATATTTACGTATGATGCAAATATGAGTCAATAATCCACATATCCTTAATTTGCTAGTCTACTTGTCTTGGTAGGCACTCCACAATCGTCTAGACAAACGACACGAAAGTGTTGGAGACAGAGATGTCTTCGACAGGACGAGCATTGGAATTTTATTAACCTGGTGTGTTTTTCTTGTTGGCATGGCACACAACGTTTTTGCTCATTGTTTTGATCATTTGGTTGCTGCACTTCTTCTTCTCCGACTACTTCTTCGAGTCTGGTTGATAGCTCACGAGGTAGACCAGTGTTGGAGGTATTACGTCTTTGGAGTTGTGGTTTGATTAATTCGTTGCCGAGAGTTCGCAGAAAATGGCGCCGAATTTGGAAGTTTATTCCTTCTACATTGAGCATCGAAAAAAACACAACAATTGGTCAACGTCTTATATTCCAGGCAACGTTGCAGAAGAAACTTAATTTATCTACAACGTCGACGCCTCCTTTAGTTTTGTTATAGAAAGTAATTATCTCGGGTTTCATATGATCTTCGGTAGTATCGTCAATTTCATCCTTACAGTATATGGGTGAGATCATCCTTTTTACAACATCAACGCTTTTGTTGCTGATAGAATAGGAGCCATCTGGTTGTGTTCCAGCATAAGTTTCCATATTATTGGTGTAATATGTTTTAACATCAACCAGCGCAAAAATCTTAATACCATACTTGGATAAAGTTACACCTGCCTCGAAACGCTTCCAGCTTTTCATCGATTGTCAAATTGGCTCCTAGTGTTTAGTTTTACTGTTTTCAACGAACATTTCAAATATTTCCCGCCCGGTAGCTAAGCGATCAATTTCTTTCTCTCATCTCTGGACTCTCGGTTATCGAACGTGATACAGCGAAACAGGAGTCTAAAGCGCATTAAGCTCATCGTCAACCTGGATATTTCAACACCGTTTCCTGTTGTGTCCCACAGCTCCTCTAAATTCAATCGGCCGCCTTTAAAATTTCCAGCCAAGTAAACAAGGCCTAGAAATGGATGGATTTCGATCACATTAGTAATATGTGCGTCTCTTTTTCTGCTGAAGTTGGGTTGTACACTTATTATATGCCGATTCGTGTAGAATGCGGTCATCGAATAGACACTTCAACGCTTCAAAACATCCCGTAACTTGGCGAGAGTTGCCAATAACTCCTGAAAGGCGCACAAGTATTTGCTTCTCCAATTTCCTTTTTCTGTTATAGGGTGTGTTTTTCCTTGGATAATTGTCAACGATTTTTCCGTTCTTCTTTTTGACAACAACATAACAATTTTTGTTCTCATCATCTGATAATATGCTTGCATCCGTATCGTCTAGTTCACTATCTGAATTCTTTTTTTCTTTTTTCTATGGCTTCGGAACAGTCCGTATCATAATCTTCTTCTAAGACCTCTTCAACTGCTTCATCATCATCGTCTTCAAGAAGGAGTCTTTGAAGCTCTAATTTGCTTCATTATTGAAGTTATACATACACTATTTTGGAGCCCATGATTCACTGCAAGAACAACAAAAATCCTAAATAGTTACGACAATAATTTAGAACAGACAAGAATACACTCACAGATACAAGTTATTTTTTTTTCCACACTTTTTAGTAGCTACCTAAGTATAAAATATTAACAGAAGGTCTACTTGAAACAAAAAGGGCTGTGTTTACATAAATTACATAAATATAAGACTAGATCAATGACACTTACCGCGGCGTATCTCTCAGATACAAGTGGCACTTTTTTTACAATCTGTTCACTCTTGAAACTTCGCACAAGGACTAACCTTGATGATTTCCTCGACCAGGTAGATAGACGGGAGCACATCCCCACCGCTAAGTTGGTCTCCAAGCTAGATGACAAAAAAGTTTCGGTATGTATCTCTCAGATACGTACAACTACAAGGTTAATTTAGAAATACACACAGGAAAGCAGCTAGAGAAAAATCGTAAAAAGAATGTGCATTTCAATAAAGGTAGTAAATGGAATGTAACAGGAAGCCATTGGTTCGCCTTACATCAAATAGTGTAGCATTTACCAAACGAAATACAACTCGCACGTATATGGGAACTATAAAAAGAAACCCAAGAGGAGTTCCACCTCATTTTATGTCAATAAGACGAAAAGGAGTTTATTTAACTTGAATCGGATTTTAGAAAGCTATGACGATGGTGCTTTATGTTCCCAAAAAAAGACAAAAATATGTTACTTCTGTCGTCTATTATTGTTGGTTTTGGAGAGATGCAAAAACCAAAAATAATTATCTTTTACGATGTTACTAAATCTAGCGTTGATTAGTAGTGTGCTACGTACTCAGTAACCAAAAATACAACGCACTGAGCATCATTTTTTGCATTGCTTAATGTGGCACCAATAAATGCACACGTAACATATTGGAAACATAAACCCACCCATAGAGTGTAAAGACCCTCTTTTTGACTATTTTGAATAGGTGTAATTATTTTTCATGGCGCAATGGCATCAATAAGTCTTTCTTCTCATTTCGTGTTCTAATCTAATTCAATTCTGTTGTGTAATCGCCATCAGTTCTTTTTCTCGTCTTTCGGATTGGCCATATGTTTGAATTTTTATGTCTTAGGCTATAACAAACAAGGTCGACTATATTTAAAAGCGTGTAGCAGTTAATATAAATAAAGCAATCCTAATTCTACTTAGTCCACGATTTTACTTTAGTTATGCTTAAAAAGCAGTTTTTATTTATGTAGTGTAGATGGTGGGTTCGCTTTGTTCCCGTGGATTCCATTCGGAGGCTACCCAGAACCAGTCCGTTCCTACAACAGCCGGTTTCAAATGTGTGTTTATAATCCATAGTAGCCGGAATCGCGCGGCTACGTGCCGTTTTCGAATTTCGTCGAGATTCACGCTGACGCAATTTCCTCCTGAGGGATGGTGTAGTGTTTCAGCACAGGATCCGCGGAGCGCTGAATCGACACCGCGATGTCACCTTGTCGGTTCAGCTGGTTCTCAGCGGCGCTTTATCTCGCCGTTTAATAAATGGGGCCCTTAATGAATTTGTTGTTTACAGCTCGCTACTTTGTTGTGTATCGCGCAAATGAACCGTACAAAGTTGTAATCGCCCCTTTCCCAAGCCGCGTGCCCACGCCTCATCTCGATAGTGTAATTCTCGGAAGGCGGCTGGAAATCAGCGCACGGCGATTAATTTGCGCGCACGCATAAGTTGCCGTTCTTGAATGGGACGTGTTTAATGGACATTGTAGAAGAACATGCAAATTTCAAGTATTTGAATGTTAGAGTTAGCCGTTGTTCCCCATAGTTGAATGCCGTATGTCCATACGGATTTAAAGATCGCGTTGTAGATGAAAAGTTTGCTTCTTACGGATAGTTTTGATTTCCTGCCTAGTAACCAGTAATGCTTACTAAACAATAGGCCTAGTTGTTTTCTTTTTTTCCATATGTGCGACTTCAAGTTAGGCCTTTGTCGAGGTGTAAACCAAGATATTTAGCTTCATTAACTTGATTTAATGGAATTTTATTTATATGGACTGGTGGTGTATTTCCTCTGCACTTGGTAAATGTGATATGAAACGATTTAAATTCATTGAGTTGGATACGCTATTGTTTGGTCCACTGAATCAGTTGATCTAAGCTCTCTTGAAGGAGCTAAGCAGCTATTGTTGGATCTGTGTGTTTTGTTATTATGATCTTAACATCGGCAAAGGTGGCAGTGAGGGAGTGCGGTATATATGCACACGAGATATGGAAAGCTTCCTTGAGGAATACTTGTGTTGATTGTGTAGAGCGCCGATTGGTATTGGCCAATTTTTACGTGGAAATTGCGTTTTTCCAAGTACGATTTGAAAATAACATATAGTGGGTGAGGTAGTAGTTTCTTCAGTTTATACATGAGGCCTGCATGCCACACTTTATCGAAAGCCTCGCTTTCATTAAGAAGGGCAGCTGTGTAGTATTGCTTCTCTTCAAAAGCTTGATTTATGCTATCGATTATTCGGTGGACCTGTTTTGCGGTAGAGTGATTCCTCCTAAACCCGAATTGATAGTCTGAAATTATGTTACTATCTTCTAGGATGGAAGTTAGTCTTCCGGCTAAGAGTTTTTCCAATACTTTGCCTGCCACTGACAGCAAGCTAATGGGTCTGTAGGAGGTAACTTTATATGCTGATTTACCGGATTTGAGTATCTCAATTACCTGCACTACTTTCCATTGAATCGAGAAGTATCCCAGTCTTGGAATAGCACTGTAAAGCTTGGTTAGTCACACTAGACCCTTGCGTGGTAGTTCTTTGAGTAGTTTACAGTAAGTCAATGCCTGGAGGTTTCCTGGGGTTGAAATTGTATCTGATGATTCTTTTTACTTTCTTAATTGTGAAACAGTCTAACGGCAATGCTAATTGATATGGCATATCTAAAGAATTTTGTATTTCTGCTTCTTCTGCGATGGAAAGCGATTGGTTGAAAAATACTCTCAAGGTGCTGCGCGAAGAAGTCTGCTTTTTCTGTACCTGATCGTGTCCATGTTCCGTTTAGCGGTTTTAGGGGACGAATAGACTGTTTTTGGGCTTTTATTTTTTTGGTTTCCATTCAAAGAGAATAGTTTGTGTTAGTTGTTGTATTTAGGTTTGTGAGATATTCTTGAAAGTGTTCATTTTTAAGATCTTTGATAAGTACTTTGATTTCTGTTGTTGCTTGGTTTAAGCGTCTCTTGTCAGATGGGGTATCTTGTATTCTGCCACATACGTCGTAACCGTCTTTTCAGCTATTTTTTTTTACTATAATGGGCACTTTTTTGTTCTTTTATGCTATCAATTTTTGGTGTTGTTTGATAGCAGCTTCTTGAAGTATTTTTGTGAAATCTTGTATGGCTAATTCGAGTTTAGTGTTAGTTTGGAGGGAGATTTTCAGGTCCCAGCGATTGTGAATGATCTTTTTGTAGGAATTCCAGTCAGTTCTTTTGTTATACAGTTTTGGGTCACTTTCTCTATCAATGATCGTGTTACTTGCAATTGCTATAATTGGCGTGTGGTCAGAGGTTAGGTCAAGGCTTGATCTAATTTTAAGGTAGGTTAAGGCTATTCCTTTAGTTATAATGAAGTCCAGCAGGTCAGGTAGTTTACGTGGGTCGGTAGGCCAGTAAGTGGGTTCGTAATCTAAATAAGTAATGAATTAAAAAAAGGTCTTTTGTGATTTAGGGTTAATTAAAAAATTTTTACATTATGTGGCGAGTCAGGTGACAAGAATCGATCTGAAGTTGGGTGCAATCGATATGGGACTCCATTGAAGTATCATCACATGTTTATCTTGTTTTGTTTGTGAAGCTGAGTTTCAAGACGTTTGTTCAATTTGTATCGCCCTACATAACGGTTTTATGAACATTTTTTGGGGTAAGTAACAAATTGTGAGGTTTTAATGTTTGAGGTTTATTAGTTGTTGCGTTTCAACTAGAATTATATGCAAAAAACGTAAATGGAAGATTTTAGGTTACCGCTTACATTTTTCCCATATGGGGGAAGTGTAAACTAGTTTTCGGCGTAACTGTAAACATCATTTTTAAGTTAATGTAGGCATAAAAACAAATGTTTAATTTTATCACATATCATTGTTGTTATTACAGTTACCATGCCTCCGAAATTATGCCCGAAAGAAGGAAGAGCCATTCTACACGACCGAGAATGTCGCAAATGCTGTTGCAGATGTATTGAATAGAAATAAAAGCTACCGTCAAGCAGAAGTACATTATAGGGTTTCATAATCTGTCATTTATAATAGAATCGGCTGACGGATAACTCCAATAAATGTAACTGGACCAGATCGTTTCGAAGTTTTACCATTTGAAGTCGAAAATCAAATTGTGAAATGTTTGCTAGCAAGATTAAAAATGGGGCTTCCTTGTGATAAGTTAAAACTTCGTCAACTAGTTGGGGAATACGTTAAAACTAAAGGCCTGCAAAAATTATTTAAAGATGAAGTATCAGGGGAAGACTGGTATTATGCATTTGCGAGAAGAATTCCTTATCTTTTCTTAAAAAAGCCAGAACACCTGCAAAAACTAAGAAAAGATGCAAGGAAACCTGAGAGTATTTAACAATTTTTTTGAAAATATTGAAAGGTTATCATTGGACATGTTCTGGCTGACAATAAAAGCAGTTTTGTATTTAATGCGGATGAATCAGGATTTAATAGCGATCCAAGTCGTATTAGGGCGGATTGATAATAAAGGAAAAGTTTTATCTCGAAGCTGGAAGCTCGGGCAAAGAAGCGCTGTTCAACTGGTATGCGTTTCAGCAGATGGTAAACCTCTACCACTGTTAATTGTATGCGGGTATTCTAGCTCGATGGACCTCAGCGAACGCTTATCCAGAAATATTACATGCAGTTTTAAGCAACGGGTGGTTGGAAGAACTACAATTTTACTATAGGTTTATAAATAGATTTACATCTTATGTCGGAAATTTACCAGAAGAAACAATCTTATTACTACTTGATGTAACAAACCAATTTATCAAACCGTGCTAAATGAGCTTGATTCTGATCACCTATCAGCGGTCGCCTCATTCTTCAATGCACCGCAATCAATGCCGATGATACCTAAATTAATTGAAGGCAAAGTTGATTAGGACATTTTCCATACTGAATTAGACAAAAAAATGAGAAACCCATTCCCCATACAAACAAACGACACAGATGAAGTCGTACAACAATATACGGAAACAGTAAGAACTAGTATACGATCAGCGGTAACACCAAATAATAACAAATTACGACGATGTCCTCAAACACCAGTAGAAATTCTAAACTTAAACTTAAAAACAAAACAAGACGTGAGTGGCAAAGAACACGCAGGTCTCATTTAAAAAAGCTTACCAATCAACTGACCCACCAATTTAGAATGAAACTAGACGATTATAAACTCAATATGTATCACAAATATATAGAGGAACTACAACCCCGAGATGCAACAATGTGGCAGGCTACCAAAAGACTAATATGGCAACCAAACATAATTTATCCACTAATAAACAACAACATCCCATATATAACCAACAATGATAAATCCACCCTATTAGCATTGAATTTTTCACAAGTCTTTACACCAAATGACACAGATATAACCCAAGAATGTCAACAAGAAGTTAACGAAACTATTAATAACTATAATAGACAGACCCAAAGAGAGTTGCTACCAACGTCTCCATCAGAAATTAAACTTCCAATAAAAAAATCACCGGGACCGGACATGATCACAAACTCAGTATTGAAACAACTCACAATAAAGTCACTAGCGTTCCTGGCAACAATATTTAATGCTTGCCTTCGACTTGGGTATTTTCCAAAGAAATGGAAACAATCCATCATTTTACCATTTCATAAAAGTGGAAAGGATAAACATAAACCAGACAGTTATCACCCAATCAGCCTTTTGTCAACGCTGTCAAAGCTTTTGAAGAAAATGATTCATACACGACTAAACGAAATTTTGGAAGAGAAGAATATCATACCAGAATATCAATTTGCCTTAAAAAAAAACACTCGACAACGCACCAGCTTTTAAGAATTACGGAAATAATAGAACAAGGCTTTGAGAGCAAGAAATACACAGTTAGTTATTTTATCGACTTTCAAACCCCATTTGATAGGGTGATAGGCATGATGGACTTCGATATAAATTGATAGAACTAGAACTTCCACACTTATCTTATTGACATCATCACCTCATTCATTAGAGTATTCGCTATTCGGGTACAGGCAACCCTATCTACTAAAAGAACTATTAACGCCGGAGTACCACAGGGGAGTATATTAGGACCGACTCTGTTTGACATTTACGCACATGATCTACAAACCACAAATAGTGCCACCATAGCAATGCTTGCTGATGACACAGCAGTTATTACACAAAATGAAAATCTCCAAACAGCGGTTGACCAACTACAAAATGCTCTATACCCAATTTGCATATGGTATGACAAATGGAAAATTAAAATCAATCCAACGAAAAGCCAGGTGAAAGTCTTCACTTTTAAAGAATTCCAGACCTTCCAAACGTAACAATCAATCAACGTATAATAGAATGGAACGCAAGAGATATGGCAGTCAAATACCTAGGGGTTTACTTGGACTCCCGACTTGGATGGGGAATCCATGTTAATAAGAAGATAAATGAATGTTATGCGAGACTGCTATACCCGTTAATTAATAGAAAATCTCACTTGCGTATAGAGTGCATCATGTTAATATACAAGACCATTCTATGCCCAATCATGATGTATGCGTGTACAGTCTGGAGTATTACAGCTAAGGCTCACTTACGAGTCAAAATCACAAGAATTGCAGTAAACGCCTCGTGGTTCGTCAGAAATGAACAAATACACCGTGAACTAAACTTACCTAATGCATCAGACTTTATAAATACTATGTGTATAAGATTCTTTGCCAAAATACCGGAGTGCCCAAGTGCAATATTTTATAACCTAGGCCAGAGGAACCGACATCAGAGACTTAAAAGAAAACTCCCATAAGACTTATTACCATAGTTTAATTAGTTACAATTAAGCGTGATTAACGTTAGCTAACTCTTGTTCATCTCACATACAGTGGTAGTGGTACAGAGGAGTCAAACGATGACCTCACTATGTATTAATTAAGGGTTTTGTTTAACAGAATCATGTATAGCAGATGTATGCTGAGCTGATTACATAAAAATAAAAAAAACTACTTGATGGTCACTGCAGTTAACAGAAAACAACGTAGTTTTAATAAAACTTCCAAGTTATCCCACCGACAAGTTGCAAGCTCTGGACGAGTATTTGTTTGGTCCACTATAGAGTAATTAGAAGAGACAGTTATTAAAATACGGCTAATGATTGGTTGAGGATGTGGAAGACTCACAAAAGAAAATTTTTTTGAGCTTCTGGGCATCACATGGCAAGAATCAAAACTGACTAAAAACATTACATCCTGATTTGTGAATACTGACATATATCCAGTAGATTCTTCAAAGTTCCCCAAAGAAGATTTCACCAAAGAAAATCTGGAAAAACATCGAACGTGTTTAAATAATCTCCAAACAAAGAAACCAAGCGAGTCCTTTAATGTTGTAAGTGCCTCTTTCTCATCTTTGTCTAATGAGTCTTATAATGGTTATAATTTACTAGATTTTGAAACAAGTTTACATCCAACAACAAACGACCCACAGTCTTCAGCATTAACATGAACTAATATTACAGTGGACAGCATTTTTATTACCCAAGTCAAAGTATATGAACCTAAAAATAAGCCGGAGAATGTAATCATTCCTAGATTGAAACAACAGACATATGGGGAAGTTTTGACTACAGACGAAGTTTTAAATCGTCTAAAGAAAGTAAAGGGGAGAAAAAAAGCAAAGCAAAACTCAAAAAACGAACAGACCCAGAAAATCAAGCCGCAAAACCCAAGAAGAAAAGAATATAAAACAACTGATGATGAAAGCGATACTAGTCTACACGACAGTGATGAAGATCCTTTGGATGAAATGGAACCAGAAGATATAGAGATTGAAAATGTTTCAAATATTTGAAATTTATCAAACAGAAAATTTATTATGGCTGAGTTCAAAGATGGCAAAAGAAACACCACCATATTTAAATATGTTTGTGTTGTTGGAGATATAAAATCAGCGAGAATAAAAGCAACTTGCCTAAAGTCCTAGAACACCTTTTCGCATTAATGCAAATGATATCAGCTACACAGATTATAGAAGTACTTCCAGATCCTGGAAATAAGATGAAGGGGGAGAATATTATTTACAGATTTCCGTCACTTGTTCCAGTTTATGAAAAAAGTAGGTTAAATTACAATTTTCTACTTGTTTTGTATTGGTTACGTTGAACAATCTAGTAAACTTAAGTGAAACCCCGTTTCAATTTACTCCACTTAACCCTACCTATTTTGGTTAAGTACCAAAATTATTATTAGTTTTAGGAACAAAATGAAACACTAAAAAAATTATCCATATAGAAATTTTTAAAAATAATCAAGAACTTTTGCTTCAAAATTTGGAGGGTATAAAATTAGCGCAATTAAAGCATTGATAGGATAGAGTAACCTGGTGTTTATCGCAAACAGAAGATAAACACTTGGCCTAAATACTTTTGGCCGTTTTGTTCAATTGATAAGGACAATATCGACATTTTTCTTGAATTGTTAGGTCTGAGCTCTTTCTTAAGGTTTATTGGCCTGCCTGTCTCGCGGTCCTCCGATCCTGTTGTCCTTTACTTACCTAGGTTGCGTAGTAAAACTGGGTCTCTTTCGAACCCATTCGTCAGTCGACACATCAGAAAGGGTGAATAAGAAGTCCAATTTTAAAAGGGTTTTGAAGGCATTGTAGGTTACGAGACTTTGCAGGTTTATCACCGACGGAATGCAGATGTAGAAATTGTGTTAGTAAATCAAATTGTAAAAAGTCGTTGGCCATTTTTTCGATTTTCCTTTACAGTTTGTCGCGTGGTGTAAATGATCAAACATACTCACTTTTCCCTTTGTTTGGTTGTAGGTCAAAACATATTCAGACTTATCCTTATTTTTGTTAATAAAAGTTTTGTCGTGAAACATCAATACCAAGCGTAATTTTGTTTGTTTAGTTTTTTTGGAATGTAAGACACCGCCGAAGACAGCCGTGAGATATTTCATTCTTAGTTTTATCCATTGTAACATTTCGGTTCGCTCTTTTTACGCAAGATAGTAGTGAGAACAGATCTTTTTCCCAACTAGGGAATGGAATCTATTATATATGTTATAGCATTGTTACATATAATAAGTAACTTCATTCCATATTCGTTCGGTTTACTGGGGATATACATTTAAATACGCTGTAAAATCTATAAGATACTCATCTGTTGCCAAATACTATGATAGCTTATAATACTTTTTGTGGTTTATAATCAACTCCTCAGGACAGGTGTCAGCTTACCCTATTTGTCTTTGTTTCTATTATCAAAGCATGAGCAGTTTATGAGAAATTCAAAGCGACGCTTAGGGAAAGTGATACAAAATGAGACGCCTGATTTGATATCGAATATCGCTTTGTTGTTGAGTTGTGATTATTTTTGAGAGCCGAGTCGAAAATTATGAAACAAGAAGAGCTTTTATCTCTTCAACATATGCATCGGCTAGCGTTGTAGCATTGAAACTGATTTCCAAATTAGTGTCTATCAATATTTTTTCTAAAATATTGAATGAAGTATATTTCAAGAACGTTGCCTGTATATCCAGCTGAATATACACTACATTAATTGCTGCTATTTTCCCCAGTTTTCCTTGCAAGCTCCGGGTTTTCCAGTCCATTTCACTTTTGGAGATTAGCTCAATCTATTTGTTGTATAGAATGTACTAATCGTTTTTTATGTCATTAATAATCGAGTCTGAACCTTCTACAGTTTCATTTTCTTTTCCTTTTTTTCTAATTTTTTCTTCTTTCTATAATTACTGTTAACAGAAAGCTCTACTCGAAAGACTTCGGCTGTTACATCATAATCAATGTCGCCCAGTTCAGGGTTGTAGTCTGAGTCAGAATCCTCTGAACTTCAGCTGAACCTCCTTCTCGCCAACAGCTTGACGTGCTTTATTCACTAAAATTATGTATATTTGTATACAATTTGCAGGAGTTTGCAAATTCTTAACTTTATTTTTTGTAAGAAATTGAACAATCGCTATATTGTTATATTATTCTGCTATCAGGAACTGTAATCTTTATGGTAGGTAGGATGTTGTTTGACTCCTTGGTGATCATCCAGTTATTTAACATGGAGAAAAGCAACGACTTAACTGCCCCTATAAAAAATATAGATGAAATTCAAATCACCCCACTTAGAAAAGATTGATACTTTAAAATGACACTTACCCTAAATTATGGTTTTAAAAATGAAAGTAGTAACCCTTGTGCATTACGTAAATTGGCTAGTTACTATAAGAAAGTAAAGTTCGTTTTTAGCTTGAAATATTTTATTTGTAATCAGACATTTCTGAATTTTCCTTTATAGTTGTAGGCGTAATCAATTTTCCAGTCATTCGAATCATTGTGTGAAGCTCGATTATTGGATTGGAAACATACAGATGAATAACAAAAATTGTAATTCTACAAATTAATATCCATACTCACAGTATCAATAAAAATATACGACAGCATACAACAAAACATATTCTGTTATAATGTTGCAATGGAGAAAATGCAGTATAAGTATCTTAACAATTGTTCAATTGGTACTAAGTTACTGTAAAATATACGATAAATGTGCTAAATATCATTTAGGACAATTACAGACAATTTAGTGACATCATACCTTTCTCCAGCCCTTCGTTTACTCTAATTCAAGAACAACTTTTGTTTCGTGCACATCTCTAAGCCATCTTTGGCCCTAATTCCATCTCTACCCGCAACCTTGACTTGTCCGCTTGCTCACTGCTATTCACAGCTAAAAGAGATTTTACAAAAAAAAAGGACCGTATGACCACCGACCCAGCATTCCAAGTTTAACCTTTTTGACACACAGAATGTAACTGGCCGCCAACTGATTGATGCTGACCATATTTTGACTTTGATTACGCTTTGTCTATTGCGTTTTTGTGTGTTCTACATCTCGCCAAGTAAGAACCTACCCCCAAGACAAAGTACGTTAACATCTGCCGCCCAGCTACAAGAAAACGTCACGTGTGGTAAGTCTCTTTTAGTTTAGTTTCGTCTTGAATTTTGATTCCAGCAGCATTTTTCCGTAGTCCGGAGAGTTCGTAGCTGACCTGCCGCCAACCGGATTTTAATATAATTTAATTTTGCTTATTCATGTTTTGTATTTATGCATCTTTCATTAATGTCATTGTTTTCATTCATTTTTTATATTATTTTGTTCTTAATATTTATTTGTGTTAAATATATAGTTTGCAGAGCTTTGTTTTGTGTGCATTTGAGTTAAATCTAATTGTGCTTAATATCAAGCAACTTTATATACAAAATATCTGAGATTGTCTGTAGATACTTGACTTAGTAATCGTATCGGTATTCAGGTGTCACGTTTTTAAAGTATCTGTTATAGGTATTTAGAAACAAATCCACCCCTGTTTACGTTTAAGGGTGTAGGGTGTACATTTTAGTCTATTGATTTCCATTACTATTGATAAATTTTCTCCATTTCTTTTTGTTGTTTGCCATCTTTCTTGCCTATACCCTATTAATCTCTTTGTCTGTCAATAACTCTCTTACACTATCTTCCACGTTTTCCTAGGTCTTTCTTTCGGTCTTTTCAGGTGTCTTCTTGCTTCCTCCCGTTTGTTTCACTGGTGTTTCGTTTCCTAATCTAATGAGATGACCAAACCAGGTGAATTTTCGGTCTTCAACTATTTTTAGTATGTTCCACATTTAGTCTTTTCCATAACTCCGTGTTTCTTATTTTGTCTCTTCTGGTAACGCCAGATACTTTGCGGAGATATTTCATCTCTATTGCCTGTAATTTGTTCCTCATAGCTGTCGTTAGGACCCACGTTTCACATCCAAATATAACAGTCGGTACAAATACAGTTTTATATACTGTTAATTTGGTTTTCTCGTAAGCTGTGAAATAGCCTAGATGTACTTTCCAACCTTGCCTTTGTCTGCGCTTTGTTATGACCTTTGTTGTTGATGTGTACTCCTAGGTATTTGACGTCTCCACTTGCTCCATTGTTCTCCCATTCAATATAATGTTTGTGTGTAGACTATCTCTGCCTGTTACCATTATTTTTGTTTTTTCTTCGTTTATTTTCGTGTTCCTTAATATTAGTGCTATACCCCAGGCTTCTGGATAATTCAGAAATATGATGGCTACAATTGTAACTTTTAAAATATTAAAGAGATTGTTTGTATTTTCTAAACTGAAGAAAAACTGTTGTTTTTGTATTAATATACTATATTCAAATAATATTTGAAGCTTTTTCTAAAAACGTTATTGTTTTGGGAGTCAATTATTACAATGTGTAAATATTTTCCTTATTCAATTTTGCTATCGATGATGGTACATATATTGTTATATATAAAATCTATAATATAATTAGATGAGTGGGGAAAGAAAGGGATATAAAGATTATTATGGGAGTGGGAAGGATTTGCTGAAAGTCTCGACTTCATTCCTTAGAGCTAACATCTTACTGCTGATTGTTTCGTCTTTCTCGAGTACATTCTTGGAACCCATGAGCTTTGGCCCAGAAATAGCACTGGATTTATTTACAATCTTCAAGCCTTGATCTATGAAGTCGATGGCTTGGTTTATGTCCGTCTTCACCAAACTACGACTAGTTATTGCAGGCGTGCCTAGTCTGAATTCAGACCTATTGATATGCGTCTATCGCCCGGAGCGGTATTCTTGTTGCAGGCTATGAGATCTTCTCTAATATCCTCTAGGCTAGGTCCACTAGTAGCATAGATGCCACCGGCTGCGATTTTATATCGTTACCAGGCCGGACGTCAGTAGTTTTGCGTTGATATTGTACAAATTCAGTGGAACTGTGATTTCAGTGGCAATGTCTGAGATTACGTTTTTGTAGAGATCACCTTCTAGTCTAGGAAGTACTGCTTAGATGATTTTTGACTCCAAATAATACATTATCTTCCCTCCCATAGCATTAATCGAGAGTACTCTTTTCGTGAAGATTACAGCAACTTTTGGACTCCTCAAGCTTTTGTGCGTAGTCGTGCTGATGGAGTAACAACTCACATCCATAATGATAACCTTGGACTGGAAGATCTTCGCACTCTGCGAGCTGGTTGTAGTTAATCAGGGCCGTTTTAGGGTCCACCTTGTACGGCACTGATTATAAAAAGAAGGTGCAAGAAATCTTTTTGGTGGGCGTTGACAAATCCAGCCCCACGATATAGTCATGTGACTCTGTGATAACTGTGTACACTCCACAGTTGGTTGAGAACCCCGAATAAGGCAGACAGAAACTCTATTTCGTCGATGTATTCATTTCTCTTCAGAGTTTCTTTTTATGTAGGTAGGAGCTGAGGTACTGCAAGACCAGCAGCGAGGTGAAGTTTTCCTGCTGTTGTTTCTTCTCTCACACGTTGGAATATAAAAGGACGCTAGCGCTTCCGCTCTTGTTTGCAACTGATTGGGCTAGGACTTTCCGATATTTTGTCGTAAAAACCATACAAGACATATTTGAAAAATGATAGCAAACGCACTAAAAAGCTGTGGAATGCCGGGCAGGTGAAAGCTAGCATATTTTTTTACAAAATCACTCTAGATATTAACGATGTCCTAAACGACGGGAATTTTCTTGAAACTTAAAGATTTTGAGTGGTCAATTAAATTATCAGTGTGTCAGTAATGATTTTAGATGTCCTTTTATTTTCTTCCTATTGTCCGCATTTTGAAAAGTGTTAAATTTAGAACAGAGTCGCCAAAACAGAATATCCTTTGGAGATTACCTACATAAGATAATTGTATGCCTCAAATTTTTTCTAAACTTAGAAATCTTGAAAGAGAACAGACGTCAGTGATCGGAAAATTATAATATAACATATAAAGTATATAGACCTCTACTTTGACGAAGCCAGCCCAGTTATTTTTGAAGTTGAACCCCAATGATTATATAGTACTATCCAATTCCGGTATGTTGTAGACCAACAAGGAGTTTCTTGGGTTGTCAATTTCAAAGTTATAGTATGACTGTTTTTCAAAAGCTAAAGATTGTTGTTGCGAAATAACGTGATTATTTTGTAAATTCCAACCCATTCATAGGAATGTGAATATGATCGTTGTTCATGATTAATAACAAAGAACCATCAACAGAAAATTGGCATATTCTTTGAAATTCTTCAAAACGCTACATGCCAAACAATGGTGCGTTGGTAAATAGTTCTTGGAATTGATAAGAAAAACGATAAACAGTTGAAGAACAGTATTGTCACAAGACTGTTTAGTTCTTGCTTTTTAACTGTTCTTTCTTGCTGAAATTGATAGAAACAAAATCTTTATAAGTTGAGCTTAATTTGTCATAAAACTTTGATATTTATGTGGTTGAAGCTGATTCTATTTTATGATGTCCTTAAACTGAAATCTGAGTTTCTATTCAGAAAGCTTATCATCCATTTTGAGACCATTGATTGAATATTGCATTCAGTTGTTAGGGATAATTATCCAATCAGTAACAGTTAATTAGTTGAAAGGTAAAACAAAGAGCGTACTTTTTATCTAACGAGGAAACATTTTTTGCTGTTTTACAATGAATTCAATTTTTTGCAAGGATGTATTTGTGTTTAGTGGATTTTTGTTAAAAAATCAAAGATTATGTCGTTCTGCTCATTAAAGCAATTCTACAATAGGAAGACGACATTAATAAGTTGAAATATTTAGTTTTCGATCCAATTTACTCCCCTCAACATACAAATATATTGTTGTGCTGATACGAAGAACTCGAAAAATTTATTTTACTATACTTTTAGAATTGACATGATAAAATCCTGAATGTATATTGAACTTTTTTATTTAAATTGTAGTTGATGCGATATAGAAATTTATTTGCTGAATATATTTTATGATATTACTACACCTCTTCTTCTTCTTCTTAAGTGCCGTCTCCTCTTAGAAGATTGGCTATCATTATGGCTGTTTGTGTTCTCGACGTTGTTGCTCTGAACAATTCAATAGAACTGCAATTGTACCATTGTCTCAGGTTACTCAACCAGGAGATGCGTCTTCTTCCTCTATTCCTATTACCCTGCATCTTCACTTGCATGATATTTTGGAGGATTTCATATCTTTCTCCCCGCATCACATGCCTCAGATACTGTAATTTTCGTATCTTAACTGTATTCAATACTTCTTTTTCCTTCCCCATTCTTCTGAGTACCTCACCATTCGTCACTCTGTCCACTACACCTCTAGTTACTACAAGTTTGAGGGAGGCGGGGAAAAAATTGTCAGCCTAGGACACCAAAAGTAACTTTTTGCAGACAATCATAATAGATTTTGATATTTAAAGTAATATTTATTGAAATTATAACTTTTCTTTTAAAATACAAAAACACATTATTTCCTTTTCAATGAGATGGGTGAACCTGATGGGTTGATATGAAGTTATTTATGTTCGGCTCTGTTTGTGAGTAACATCCGTAAGTCTCCACGAGTAGTAATTTCTAGTCGGTTTCTTTTTTTCGTGATGAGGCTCATAACTCCACTAAATGTAATTTAAACAGGACGGAGCTGCGGTTCAAACGGCTGGGAGATTATTACAGGTTTTAAGGGAAATGTTTCTGAGGTGGTTAATTCTTAGGTGCAACTTTTTTTTGTAATTTTTTCTGTGAGGGTGTTTAAAATTTGGAGCCTTGATGCCTTAAGGGCTGCTATTCATCAAAAAACCTTTACAATTCCGGCTGAAATAACCTTCCAGAATACTTTCAAAGTTGAGAAAGTACTTCAGATGTGCATCGACAACAACGGCCACTATTTGGAAGATGTTCCTTTCAAATTCAGATGAATTACATTTTTAATATACTGAAATACAATTTAAAATATTTTGAAGGAATCTTATGTTATTAATACTTCGAAATGTATATTATACATGCGATTTATGTTTCGTCGCTGCTTGATTGATATATCAATCTTTAATCCATTTAATTGCAATCGTGATCAAATAATAGTTGACATAATTGTACTGAACTGATATTTAAGATTGAATTTTGTTCCGTGTATAGAATTTTCTGTTGTGTTATTACTTTCATTATCCTATAATAAGGAAAGTAAGGTAATCGGCGGAAATTTGACCTACCCAGTTTTTCACATTTCTGGACGAATTATAGCCTCAGGACACCAAGAAAATTGGTTTGAGCCATTGGTTCGTGTGTGTGTGCGTGTGTGTGTCTGTCGGTCTGTCAGTAAACAAGATAGCTCGAGAACCGTAAGAGCTAGAGACTTGAAATTTGGTATGCAAGTGACTTGTAGGTAGGGGACGCAATGCGAAGCTTTCGGTAAAAATCGGCCGAGACGTTTGGTCGCAAAGTCACAAAATCGGTCGCAAAGCGGCCGCGAATCTAAACGGTTGAAGATACAAAAAATTCATGAGAATAAAAATGATTTATTATCACGAGATAAAAATGAATTTAAAGTAAAGGTTGGTAAAATAGGAATTTGGAAAAGAAAATGGAGCCCAGGATTTTTGCCAGAATTGTGTGATGTTCACACCAGATTTTTTCTCTGTTGCTTTTTTGCTTCCAATAACGTTTTTATTGAAACGGAACTCAATAATTTTGCATTTGTAATTATAAAAGTTAAACACCAAGATTCTGTCAAGAATCAATGCTTCGTCTTTGTCGGAGACGTCTTATACCTTACTTGCCTTTAGCACCTTGTAAGCCTTGCACTCCTTTATCTAACCAGTTTTTCGAAAAATATTTACTTCGTGTTTTTGCCTTTATTACGATGTTAACTAATCCTAAAAATTTCGTTTTACAAGACTGCGTTTTGGAAATATTTTTTGCTTAAAGACCTTGTTTCATCGCTCTAAAGCCGTGTACATAAGTTCATCATTTTATAAAAACTTGGGTTTCTTTACTTATTTTTTGATCTGCGATTTCTCCACCCATTTCTTATTTTAACTTATAATTTTTGAAGCTTTAGTTATCCATTTGCATTTTAGTGAGGGTGGTATTAATGTTTGATTAATGATCATTTTGACAAAAGGATTTTTACGACGCTTTTTATGCGTGAAAGTTTAAAGTGCAAGGGTGTATATCTGCTATGTATCAACTCGCAATTGTCTTTGGTGACTTATATCTAGTCAGTCAGCTTAAAATTATTGTAATAAAGCCGCACGTTTTCTCTGTAAGAAAGAAAGAAGAGTAAGAACTGTTAAAGTTTACCCGAAAATGCCTGTACAATATGGAGATAAGTTTAGAAATCTTCATGAATGTACAGAATGAATTCAAATCGAAAAAAAACACCGACATGGTCTTGAGTACGAATGGGCAAACGTTGATTGTGTGTGTATTCTAATTGACAGCAATCAGTGCATATTAAATTGCGATTAAACTAAAATTAAATAGTGAGTAGCATATTAAGTTAAAAAATATAAACATAGAAAAAAAGTCGAATGCAAGAAAACTCATACAGAAATCAGAAGAAAGACATGATAGGTAAAAGTAAATTGGTTTACTCAAGAATCTGTAGGAATTGGGAAATACTAGTATAATCTTGATTTTTATATGTATATATACAAAGTGGGAACGTGGAATAATGTTCCATAGATATCCCGGCTTTTATACATATAAATTTTTAATTGGATCAGCTTTTCCCCTAGATCGGCTTTTTTTCCCTGGATCGATAACGTGGAACAGTATAAATTAATGTCAAAGAATTGTAAATCTATTTATATCTATTGCTATTAATTAAACAACAATATAGACGAACAAACGGATAGACGGACGGACGGACAGACCGTACGTAATAGGCTTTTTATATGTATAAAAGCATAAAAAAGTTAAAAGTATTTGCGTTTCAGTAATTTGCATTTAATAGAACGGCGAAGATCAAAATGGAAATAAATTGATTGATATACCACAATAATCGAAAATTTGGAAATAATGCATTACATACGATTGAATTTCCCAAGCTGATTTTCAAATTTCGTCAATAATGAAGGATAAAGTTACTAAAATAATACAGCTGGTCCAGAAGAAAAATACTAAGACAATGGAATATCTTAAAAAACAGATTAACTGCAATTGCAGATTTTAGCATTAAATTGGAATACAAAATGATTTGTTGAAAACAATTTTTTCTTATAGATATTGCAATAAACTTGAATAAATAGGCAATTCTCAGTTCAACTTTGGAAATGCCCAAGATCTTTTTGGCGTGTAATTACAATTCAAAAGTACCGTGATGTCAGTTATGATTTATGTTTTTGTAATGTTGATTTGGAAAAAGCACATTAAATTGTGCAACATGATAACCTGTTGAAAGTTCTAAAACTATATGAGCTAAACGACAAAGATGTCTAAATAATCATAGATTTGTATTGGCGTCAAAAACGGTAATAAAAATTGAACATCACTATTTAGAATACATGGAAAATGAGTGTGGCAAAGCATTCTGTAGCTCCTACAATTTAATGTATATTTAGAAGAGATTTTGAACGAAGACTGCATGAATTAGAATAGAATTAAAAGAACTGTAAGTAAACGTAATATATCGATGATGCTTTAGTTATGGTTAACACCAACCGCGGCTTGAGGTCCGCACAAATGAAGGCAAACGCAAAATATTGATAAAAAACTGTACGAAATTCGAGGCAATCACAAACGAACGCTAGCAAAAATTCTGCGTTTATTTTTATAATCTTTGTAGAAGAATGTCTTTTTTGCCGTTATCTCACTTCTTATTTGTTATTCTACTGTTCTTGTAGCCATCCAGGGTTATATGGGTCTTTTTATGTATTTTGAATTCATTATAATAGCACAAAAACAAGAGAACAAAGTATAGAGGTAAATAGAAGAATAGAGTCAGCCAACAAAGTGCCTCATACACTGAATAGAAGCCTTATCAATAAAAAAGAAATATCAAGAGAAACGAAGATGAATGTGTACAAGGCAGTATTCAGACCAATTCCTGCCTTCGCTGCTAGCTGATCAAGACAGAAGTAAGATAAGAGCAGTTGAGATGAAATATCTGAGAAGAGTAAAAGGTATAACCAAGCGTGATAGAATTAGAAATGAAGCAATTAGAGAAGAACTAAAGATTGTACCTGTAGAAGACTTTATTGAAAAAAGACAACTGGGATGGTGGGGACACCTACAAAGGATGGAGGAAAAAGCGCAGACACGGATGATCTGGGAATCCAAACCAATAGGTACAAGAAAGAGAGGAAGACCAAAACAAACTTGAAATGATGCAACTGAAAAAATA
The DNA here is from genome assembly GCA_036346155.1 of Sinelater perroti. Taxonomy (NCBI): domain Eukaryota; kingdom Metazoa; phylum Arthropoda; class Insecta; order Coleoptera; family Elateridae; genus Sinelater; species Sinelater perroti. Next base: position 18,783,108 of record JARFIY010000046.1, read on the forward strand.
CTGAAGAAGAAGGGAAAATCGTGGACAGAGGCCAAAACGTTAGCAGCAGATAGAAACAAGTGGAACAAATTTATATCGAACTGAAGGAGTTATTGTGTTTATGTGACAGCAATGTTTAGTGAAATATAAGACTGTGAAATGCTACTGTGAAAAAATTTAAGTGTAATCTTTATATATATATATAAAAATAAGAGTGACGAAATTTATAATAGAAATATGGATATTGTCCAAAAGTTTGCACAGGAATTATGTGAAAAATCTTATAGGAATGACTTCTCTGGTGTTATGTGGAGAATTAGAAGGTCGAAGTCAATGTATTATACTTGCGGAATACTTGTTACTGCATCTATATGTGTGTGCTGGATAGATCACGTCGTTTTCACGCTTGCGTTTACGTTATCGTTGATCTTGAACTGGGCAGAGCTTTCGAGTTATGAATGGGTTGAGTTATAAATGCATGTCCACATTACTGATGAAGAGGGATTTTTACAGTCACAATTTGAACTTGAACCACTAAGTAAAATGGTTTCATGTTGTGTATTTCTTATTCATATAGTGTGAAAGTTTGGATAACTAATCCTATGATTGAGCGCCTAGCAGTATTTGAAATGTGGGTATATCGTCATTTACTTAAATCAGTTGGATAACTAAGTACTTTCAGAATATAGATACAATTATCAAAAAAACATTATTATCATATAATGCTGGACCTTTCGTAAAAATATTAAAATTCATTTAATATTGGGAGAAATAATAAACAACAAAATAGGCGATAGTATCATGACTGAAAAATCTTAGTAGTGGCACGGGAAATCTGCTAAAACAATGATTGTCAATATGATATCTAATAGCTGAATAGAAATGGCATAACAAAAATAAAAATAAAATCATAATTATGTAAATATTTCATGTTTTTATAAATATCCATTTAGTTTCTGTTACTTCCTTGTACAATTGATATCTAATTTCACTTTTAATTTAGTTAAGTAACAATTGTTTTTTACTTTTTTGTTGCTTTGTTTAGTATATTCTGCACAAGACAAAATAATACTCTGTATAAAATACCTAAGACGCAATCATTGGTTCGCTCTCGCGCGGCATTATTCATTCACCCTTACAAAACGCAAATGACTCAATAAGTGACGACGTAGAAGAAAGATCAAGAACGCTTTTTTTGCACAGGACAACCGAAGTGCGCCCCGGCGTCGTGTAAACGTGCGGAAATTAGAATCAGTTATCGTGTCAATACCTTTATGTCCCACATTACTACGTGTAATGAAACTGCTCTTGTAACATTCGTGCCATCCTCCACAATTTGCGGCGTCTGCAGTGTTAATTTACAAATGTGCAACGCTGTTACGTAGGAGTTGAACGACCGAAAAAATAAACTAGAACCGCCTGACGCCACGAAAAATTCGTGGCTACCTTCACGGGGGCAGGCTTTTGTAATCCGCTCCACGAAATGAAAACACTAAAGCCGATGACATTGGAAATCGAGACATATTAAATGAAGATCATCGCGACGTTGCGCCACCAGTTCATGCCGTTGCATGTGTGATGCTCGAAAACGAGTGAGGCATAGCAAGATTGTGAATTACTTTAATAATGTTTTTAAAAACTTGTAATAATATTATGATATTCACAATTTATTTATTTTTTTATGGATTATTTCTATAATAAAGAAATTAGAAAAAAAAGGTTTTTCATTACACGTCTTCGAAATATTAATCCTCAGCGTACGCGTTGGCGAATCTTATGCGCAAGTGCGAATAAATTTGGCAACAATGTCCGATTTCCGCCATCTCCGCCCAAATAACGCAAAGTATTCCTTTAGTCGACGCTTGTCTTTGTAGAAGAGCGGCTGTTGCGTGCAAAATTTTTACTATTATTTTGCAGATGCTTTTTATTTAGGACAAGAAAATATCTTATCGACGAAGAGAGAATTACTCAAAGCCACCATGAGTCCGGTTCAGAACAGGAGTATGTTCCTGGAGATACCGAGAGTGAAGATTCTGATGATGATGTGGATATAGATATGGATAGAAAGAGCATTTTTATTGGCAAGGACAAAGCAGCCAAGTGGAGCAAAATCTCTTTGGCCACAAAATCAAAAACCAAGCAGAAAACTATTGCCAGAATTTTACCAGGCTCAAATCAGAAATTTCTGCGTTTGAAAAACTGATTGATACTAATATAATAGAAGACATTGTAAACTACACAAATATGTATATAGATTTTAAGCGAGAAGACATTGGATATGTAAGGGAGAGAGATGCCAAACACACTACAAAGAGTGAAATGATGGCTTTACTGGGATTATTGATAATGATAGGGACCAAAAAAGCACCTAAATGTTTAAAAATTATGGGCTACTGATGAATCAGGATTAGAAATAACAAGGCAAGTTATGAGTTACAAAAGATTTTTGTTTCTTTAAAGGCATCTAAGTCTTTATTTGGTTATTAAAAAGACGTTACACTGGTGTCACACATACCAAAGGGAAACAAATATATTATTGTCTTATCAACGATGCATGCTATTGGTGATATTGATTTAAAAAACAAAAAGCCAGAGTTGATTCTGGCTTACAATGCTACAAAAGGTACTGTAGCTCAAATGAGTGGGACGTACTTAGTAAAAAGAATAACTAGAAAATGGCCGTTGGTAATTTTTTTCAATTGTGGACATGGCGGGGATAAATAGCCAAGTACTTTTTAATTACAATCCCGATAATCCAAATTACGCTAGGCGTATTTTCTTAAAAAATATGTCTGTTATTCTGATGAAGCCCTATTTAGAAGAACAAGCAAGTCTAAAAAACCTTCCAAAAGATTATAGTCTCTATTGACAAATATAGGAAAGTCGAAGTTCCTATCTTAAAGGAGACACAAAGAAAAAAGCTGTAGACGTTCAAAAAATATAAATTCAACATCTAGATGTAATATTTGTGATCATTTTATTTGTAAGACATACTATGAAGAAACTTTTTTGTCAAAATTGCAATGAAAAACAAGAATGTTGATTTTACAATTTTTGTGCCAGTATAATTTACAGTGTTACATGTCTGTTTTTTATTTCCTAAATTAAAAAAAAAATAAAACTGAAACTATATTGCGTATTATTATAAAATTTATTTAAAAAAACACAAACGTCATATATATTGTAATCTTTAAATTATATACCAATATATGCTAAAATTTAACATGGCCCATAAAATTCGCCGCGCGTCTACTCTTGAAATGTTTCAAGGCGCGCCTGCTGGAGGTAAAGTTGTATCACAATATTGTCAGAGATACAGAAGGCTTTTTCTAAACATCCCTACATTTTTAAATTGCAGCGAATTATATCTTTTTTGATAATTTCTTTTATTCTCGCCCTTTCACTTTGAGCTACTCTAAGCCTTTTAAGGGCGTTTTCGAGCGTTTGCTTGTATTCTCGTGATTACAACTGGAGTGTAACTTCTTTAGAAATACTGAATGGAAGCAAAATTACAAAGTATTATTTCTCATTTTCTTGTCAATGAGCTTCACAGCTTGCGAAGTGTACGAAAAGTATAAACGCCCGCTGCTGTACCATTATCTGCAACACGCTTTAAATTCTGCTTATCTGCCTTTAAACTTATTTGACAAATATTTATGTGTAATCACATTTGCGTTAATTTAAATTTGCATTTTAATATGAGCCAGGAATGGCTGACGCAATTAATTTCCTGACGTGTCTTACGCACAGTCGTCCGCAACGTAATACCACTTGCAATATCCTCCATTTCTTGGAAATTCCTCTTAAACGATGCACCCCTTATTTGAAATTGTGCAACCACGGTGCGCATAACGCTGGGACAAAACACGACACGTACACCACTAAAGCCAACTTATAAACCAAGGACGTCCAACAAAAATGTACATATATATATTAGAATTCCCAAATTGTATGGTCTCCCAAAAATTCACAAAGAGAACATTCCTTTACGCCCTATAGTTAGTGCGTTCGGTTCTCCCACCCACAACCTAGCCAAATACCTTGCCAAGACTCTCCAACCTCTCACAGAGCAGACATCATTCTACGTCCGAAACTTTTATCATTTCCTAGAAATACTGAAAACCTTCCCTACACGCAAAGGTGACATCATGATTAGCTTTGATGTCGTTTCTTTGTTTAAAACATCCCAATTCCTGATACCCTACAGTTATTAAAGTCAACGTATAATATAAATAACAATATCCTCTCCCTAATAAACCATTGCCCATCCAATACTTACTTTACCTTCCAAAATAAATTTTACCACCAAACTAATGGTGCTCCCATGGGTTCCCCACTTTCACCTGTCATTGATAACCTTTTTATGATCGATTTTGAAACAAAAGCCCTTGCCTCCTTTCACCTTAAACCTGCCTGCTGGATACGATATGTCGATGACATACCATGGACACTGAACATAACAATTCCCTCCCCTTCCTAGATACTCTCATAACAAAAAATCCTTCTAATGACAGCTTTTATTATACTGTCTACAGAAAACCCACTCACACTAACCGTTACCTAAATGCCAAATCCCATTACCACCCTGCCCAAATCTATTCGGTTGCAAAATTTCTCATAACCAGATCTATCAGACTTTCCGATACGAAAAATCGCCAAACAGAAATTAAATCCATTACCACCACTCTACTGCAAAATGGATATTCAAACAAATCCTTAACCAATATAATCAAAAATATAAAAAAAAAACACTAACTGTCAATTCCAAAACCCTCCTGACCAACAAAAAGCAAACTATCCGCACGGTCTTTACGACCAACAACCAAATATCTGGGCTTATTCGCTCAGCAAAGGATCACTGCCTCAATGAATCCCAAGGAGTGTATGAAATACCTTGTGGAGACTGCCAAAGGACCTACATAGGTCAAACAAATCGGCAAATATCTAGCCGAATATATGAGCATTCTCTGGCCGTACAGAAAGGCGATAATGGTTCGGCACTTGCCAAACACAGCAAAGAAACAGACCACAAAATTAATTTCTCTGGGGCTAAAACCATTGCCCCCATTTCCCATTTTACCAGCAGAATAGTACGTGAGGCAATTGAAATAGAAAAACGCCCACAGTGCCTCAACACAAAAGATGACAGCCAGCGTTTGCCTGTCATGTGGAAGTCCCTTATTGCTCCGCACCGCCAATTACGCAACACCCTTAATCCTACAAACTTTCCCCAACCCAACGCATCTCCCGCCAAACAAACTTTCACTTCCAGCCCTATAAAAGATCAAGCAGGTCACACGAAAGCTCAGTCTTATTCAAAGACTGACAGCTCTCCTTGGGGAGTAGGTAGATTGAGACCCCGAGTGAAGAGCTAACCTCTTGAAAATGGCATCAAAGCCGATGCCGAAACGTCGAGAATTTTCTGAAAATAGACGCGGTTCATCCCGTGAATATATATACATATATATATATTCACGGATGAACTATATATATATATATATATATATATATATATATATATATATATATATATATATATATATATATATCAAATACCTTTAACATGCTTCAGTAATACAGCACCCCACCATAAAGAGGTTCGACAATGTGTAAATTGTCAATGCCAGGAACACACTAAGACAATGCACACGTCAGATCAGATGTATTCAATGTAGAGGCACACGTTAACAAAATCCCGAGTGAAACCAAAAGCCGTTCCAGTTAAATGCGCTGTTTGTAGTGAAGTTCTTCCAGTGAACTACCAAGGTTGTAATATATATAAAAAGATACAGAATAGACAATTTCCATCATTATACACCCAAACAGCTAAATCAAATTAATTCCTGACTTGGTGAAATAAAGGATTTATATTATATTAATATTTTCTTAATTTACGATACATCCAAGTCCAATTATTTCTCAACCTACACAACCATCTTTTCTGACTCTCATATAGAAGAAAATCCCAGGTGTAATTTATTTTTACTTTACAAAAGCTAAAGCGCGTACTTATGCAAATAGTGAATCGTTAGGCCGCTTGACGCTATTAGTAAAACTAAGTATAACAATTCTACATAAACAAAAATTATCTAGCTTTTAGAACAAGAGAACGAATTGGCACTTATTTAAAGAACTTTAAACGAAATAATTATAATAAATATACCTTTTACATTTAGAAAAGGTATAGATGAGAACACATAAACCCTCTATACATAGTACAACCTTGAAAACAACCCCTCAATTAAAAGCAAAATATAGATAGCACTGCCCCCCCCCCTCCTCCCATTGTCAAACGATAGAGTTCTTCAGAATATGCTTTAACATTTTAACATCCTACCTTCATGTCTAAATACCTAGGAATGTGCTGCAAGTTCAGTCTTGATATAGAAGAAAATAAGTTATCACCACATTGAGCTCCATTTCGCGACAAATTATTAAAAACTTTATTCAAAATATACCTAAAGATAATAGTACAGGATCTTAAAATTTTTATTTTTAAAGGAAAATTAAAAATTTATGCAGATATTAGCATCGTTCATTAAATTCAAACAACTCAAAGGTGGTATAAAATATATAAAAATAAATTCAATATTATAATAAATTGATAACTAAATAACAAAATTCATGGTGTCACACTAAACTCAATTTACCTCAAAACATATTTGGGGAAGAGGGGACAATTTCAAGTAAACCTCTATCTGGTCTGCACCCGAATCATGAACTTACGAAACTAATTGTAAATTGAAGCGAATAAAAGCACAATTCGCATAATATTAAACATAAAGATAAAATAAATTTACAAAAATTGTTATCCTGTAGTTATTACAATATTCACAAACTGATAATATTTCTAGAGGATGAATGGTGGTTCGACTAAAGGTTTTAATGCGATAAATCTTCTCAAAAAGATAAGCTATAAAGTGCTTTTTTTTAAATGCTCATCGATTTACATCATCATATTTTATTCTATCGGCTTGTTGTACGTTCTTGTAGAAAAACATCATTAAATGCTAATTAAAATGCTAGACTGAAATTACAGTTAGTGGCCCTAGTTTACCCTTTAGGATACTATTGCATGAAAGAGCATTTGCTCAGTTATCTAAGTGTAGAGCCTTGTAGCTGTGGAAGACTTCTAACGCACTCATCCTTTGATGTGTGGTTATAAGGATGGAGACCGCGGAAGAAGTCGTGTGGCTAAGAATAGCAAAGATGCTTTGGTCTGCACTGAGGTAAAAATAATAGAAATTGAACCACAGAGCAGCAGTCGAAGGTACTATTTAGCAACGAATAGTATGTTAGAAGGTTTCTTCGAGAATAATATTTGCCAAAATATGTACTCCTACAATTAAACATTCAAATGATGTCATGGTATGGGGATGCATGTCTACACCTGGAGTTTTTTTTATCATTCTACTGTTTAATATACGTAATCTAGTAAATAAGGGTATTCTGTTTTGTTATTTATAGGACTAGAAGTGAAAATTTGGCGGGAATGTTATTTGGTGGGAGATGCATTGGGTTGGGGAAAATTTATTGGTTTAAGGGTATTACGCAATTGACGGTGAGGGGTAACAAGGAATTTTAATATGACGGGTAAACGTTGGCTGTCATCTCTTGGGTTCAGGCATTGTACAGGTCTTTTGGCTGTCTCCACAAGGTATTTCATAAACTCTTTGGGATTCATTGGAGTAATGGTCTTTACTGAGCGAATAAACCCAAATATTTCGTTGTTTGGCCGTGAAGACCGTATATATGTTTTGCCTCAATAGTATGCGGCTTATTAACGGTGGTGCCTCTAATATAAGGTAAGAATGCTTTTTGTTGATTAGGAGGGTTTCGGATTGGAAATTAATGTTTTTGTTTATATTTTTGATTATATTAGTTAAGTACTTATTGGAATACCCATTTTACAGTAAGGTGGTGGTAATTGTTTCATTTCTGTTTGGTGTTTTTCATATCGGAAGTCTGTTAGATCTGGTGTAAGGAGTTTTACAACCGAATGAATGTGGGTAGGATGGTAATGGGCTTTAGCATTTAGGTAGCGGTTAATATGAGTAGGTCTTCTATTGAAAGTGTAATGAAAGTTACCATTTGAAGGATTTCTTGTTATAAGAGTATTTAGAAAGGGTAGGAATTATTTTGTTCGGTTTCTACGGTAAATTTGATATTTGCATGAATTTGATTTAGGTGGGAAGGGAATTCTGCAAGGGTATCATGTCTATGAAACCAGATAACAAAAGTGTTATCGACATATATCCAGCAGGGCAGTTTTTTGAAATCGGTCATAAATAGGTTAGCATTGACATGTGAAAGTAGGAAACCTATTGAAACACCATTAGTTTTGCGGTAAAATTTATTTTGAAAGGTGAAGTACGTGTTGGATAGGCAATGATTAATTAAGGAGAAGACATTGTTATTTGTATTATAGATTGACTTCAATAAATTTAGGGTATCAGGAATTGGGATATTTGTAAACAAAGAAACGACATCAAAGCTGACCATGATATCACCTTTGCGTATAGGGAAGGTTTTCAGTATTTCTAGGAAATGATAGGAGTTTCGGACGTAGGATGATGCCTGCTCTGTGTGAGGTTGGAGAGTCTTGGCAAGGTATTTGGCTAGGTTGTGGGTGGGAGAACCGAACGCACTAACTATAGGACGTAAAAGAATTTGAACTTTTGGGAGACCATACAATTTGGGAATTCTGGAAGATTTTTCTCGGGGTACGAGGAGTTTCTTGATATCGGATGATAAGTTGGAGTTGTAATGAGGGTTTTGGTTTTCTTTTCGATGTAGGTAGTGGGGTTATTGGGTACATGGCGAAATTGTGCATCTTACCAATGTAGTCTGCTGTATTTAGGATCACTGTAGCGTTGCCCTCATCTGCCTGTAAAATTGTAATATTATTATTTACTTTTAGAGCTTTTTAAGGCGCGTAATTCGGAGGCTTTGATATTTGGTTTTGGTAGTTCGGCTGTACGTAGCACTTTGGCTATATCTTGCCTGGTTTCATTTGCCACATTTTTGGGAAGGGTGGAAATGGAGGATTCTATTTGGGATATAATTTGTTTCAGTGGGAATGCGGTTTGGTGTTACAGTGAAGTTAAAATCTTTTTCCAGAGCCTGAATAACTAAGTTGCTTACAGTGTAGTCAGAAAGGTTATGTACCGTCGTATTAGTCAGGAATGGTTGGGTATTGGGAAGTTTACTTGGCACAACTTGGAAAATTTGCGTTTCTGGGTGTCAGCTTTCTTTTCCGTACGGCCAGAGAATGCTCAGAAAACCTACTCACGCTAATCGCTACCTAAATGCCAAATCCCATCACTACCCTGCCGAAATTCATTCGGTTTCAAAATCCCTCATCACCAGATCCATCAGACTTTCCGATACGAAAAATTGCCAAGCGGAAATTAAAACCATTACCACCACCCTACAGCAAAATGGATATTCCAACAAATCCTTAACTAATATAATCAAAAATACAAATAAAAACACAAACTCTCAATCCTAACCAACAAGAAGCATTCCTACATTACATCAGAGGCATCACCGATAGAATAAGCCGCATACTAATGCAGAAAAATATCCGCACGGTTTTTACGACCAATAACCAAATATCTGGGCTTATTCGCTCAGTAAAGGATCTCTGCCCCAATAAATCCCAAGGAGTGTATGAAATACCTTGTGGAGACTGCTAAAGGACCTATATAGATTATAGGTCAAACAAATCGGCAAATATCTAGCCGAATATATGAGCATTCTCTGGCCGTACGGAAAGGCGATAATAGTTCGGCACTTGTCAAATACAACAAAGAAACAGGCCACAAAATTAATTTCTCTGGGGCTAAAACCATTTCTCAAAACAGACGTGGTTCATAAATATATATATATATATATATATATATATATATATATATATATATATAAATATTTGTAGTTTTGCTTTATTTTTTTTTATTTATTTGTAATCTGTTATAGTAATATTAGGCAAATAAATTGGCATGAAAATATGTGGGAGGTCGAGTAGAACTACTGTCGATTACTTACAATATAAATATAATTGTGGATCAAACGTTGAATTAATTATCATGGTGTTTGGTAATAAGCACAGGTTATTAACTGTAATTAAGGAATTATTGCAATTGTATTGGTTCTATACAAGTTTTATATTAGGCGATTGATTACAGGTTAGTAAACAGAAAAGAGAAGTGATATCACAATTAATGTAAGCACTTGATAACTGTCAGATTTAGAACACTCTATATTCCTATCTTTAACACCTACGCAGAGAGCGGTTTAAGTGACATCTGTGATATTCAAAACCAAGTCGTAAGTGTGTCAACGCGCCCCTTGTCGAACTGGTCAACAGGATGTATTCCACCGAGTTGACTCCTTTCGCCTGCGCTTCTCTCTCGAAATGCCCTTGAATATCGATTTTGTTTGGCCCTTTTGTGGAACTCTTAGTTCAAGCTTACAGCATTCTGGTTGTTGGATTTATATCGCAAGTGCCCATATTTTTGATTGGCCTTCTCAACCATATCGCATTCTTTGGTGCTTGACATGCGGCCACGCATTTTGTGTTTGTAGTTGATAGATGCCGATCACTGGCGCATTGAGGTTCATGTTATGGCACCGCCTACGAGGAGAAACACAAAACCACTGGTTGGCCGACGCATGTCTCTACACCCTGCATAGTCCGTATCAAAATAACTCGTCAGTGTGAACGTTGGCGTGTTCTCCCTGAAGTAAGGCAACAATCCTTAAAAATTTCAATACTTGTTTCACTCCATGCCAATGTGTCGGTCCTGGGTTTTCTAAGGCTTGTCTTTCTCTTCTTCTCCCATCGGCGAGTCTCCTTTGGACATCTTTACAGTTATGTCTATTGGTGTCGACACTAGGGCGCGGACATCTATTCTAAAATGTTTTAACAAATTTTCAGTATAATGACTTTGAGATATCATTAGTTAGTTTGCAGGCGTTTTCTATGAAGTCCTACGTAACAGTTGATCGGTCTATTTCGAACTTCAAAATGATGCTTTAATTCTTCCAATTCTGAAGTGATTATTCAGCATCCTTTTGCACAAATCCACGTGACATCAGATATAAATGGAACTTTTGGTTCCACTGCCTTGACGCTTGCTTCAGATCGTAGATGGATTTCTTTAGTTTGAAAATGCGCATATATCTCTTCTTTGAGTTTACCTTGAAGAAAGTCAGTTTTTATGTCTGACTGCTATAGCCCCTATGTCCATCTGTCTTGCAATTAGTATTTGACCACTGATGAAAATGCTGCCTTACAATCTATGCCTCTCCTTTGAATGAATTTGCGCGCAACTAATCTAGTTTTGAAGCATCCATTTGATCCGTTTGTCTTTCTATTCAATTTAAAAAACTATTTTTATGACACTGTTTTTTCCACGTTGACTTCGTAACACTTCATCTTTTATTTTATCACTTTGAGCAAGTCTTTTCGTTTGCTTTAGACTTGCAGGTTCGTTCACATCGGCCACTACAGCGCAAGCAAAATTATTTCAGCTTTGTGGTGTTCTATATTTCAACACGGGGAAAGACACGTGCGCGACAACATTTCTTCCTTGTAAATTCAGTTTGTATTAATTCTCCATCGGTATTTGAATTTTCTCTTTCTTTGACGACAGTTTCTTGGGATTCTTTGCTTCTTAATCGTTATCCCATTTATAATTTAATAATTTACTTTATTTACTTATCCGCGTCCCCATTTACCGCTAGGTGTAGGTGAATTTAATAATTTATAATTTATAATTCCTTTTTATAGATTATGACATTCCTGAATGACGGACCAAACGCTGGCGTAATTATCAAGGTGTTTGATAATAAACACATCATATTAATGGTAATTAAGAAATGATTACAATTACTATTGTTTATATATGTCACACTTTAGACGAAAAGGAAAGTGGTATCACAACCAACATACTATCACACTCTATGTCCCTATTCGTAACAGCAATGAACACATTTAATTATTATATGTTACCTAAATCTATAGGGTAGATCAAGTGATAAATATTTCTTAGTTTATATCTATATAAAGTGATATCTAACAAGTTTAAAATTGATGAGTTGGGATGTACTTCTAGTTTTTGTTTAGAGTTTTCATTGCATTTTACAATAACACTATTTACTGTTTCAGTATTTAAATCTTCTTTAATTTCTTGATTAGGGATGAAGTGTGGAGCATTTGTCATACTCCGGAAAACTTTAAACTTTAGAGTTTTAGAAACATTCAATGATTTCTGTTTTTAGAGCATGTGCCCTATAACTGTATACTATAACACCACACGAGTTTTATTGCCACTTTATAAACTATTAATTTGTTCTGAGAGAAAACACTCGACATAACACTGAGATAACATATGAGATAGCACTGATTTGCGTCCAAGTAACTAATAATATTTTCTTAGTTTTGCACCTAACTGATATCTTTTTCATAATGTGAGTAAGTCCTTTGTCTAAATAAATTCCAAATCATTTTACATTGTGCTTTTGTGGAAATAGTTATTCTTTAATAAGAAACTGAGGAGAGGATTTACGATATTTAGTTAAAACAGCGTGTACCTATTTGTTTTGATTTGTTGATACGCCATTTATCCGCCTACTGTTCTATTGTATGTAGATTTAATTGCAATAAACGGGCAGTCTCCATTGGATCTGTAAGAGTGTAAATAAGATATAAGGGCGGGCCCAGGACATTACCTTGAGGGACTTCTACTTTGATATGACATAGTGCAGATAGTTCTTGCTCAAATTTGACCTGGAAGTGTCTCTCTTTGAGAGGTGGTATAGAATATGATAACTTTTATCTTTAAATGTGGTATTTATACTGTTAACGATTATGTGGCTTGCTGGATTGTTGAATTTCGACCCCTAAAACATAATGAATGACCCGTTATTAGTTTGGTTTTTGCAATGGTTTTGCATTAGTTTTCTGGGTTGGGAATAAACAAATTGGGCCATAAAATGCACTTCTAGTTTGGTTTCACAGGCTTATGTATTAGAACTTTTGTGAGACTTTCCATTGTGCCGGAAAATAAGAAAATCTAATAACAGCATTAAAGATATGCGTAATCATAAATTGCCCTTTTTGGTATTAATTTCCCTGTAATAAGATTTAACCTGGGCGACTTGTTCGGTTTTAACTTTTTTATGTGTGATTTTCTTTAATGGAAAATTCTTTTGGTATGGTGAGGTAAGAAATCCTTGTGTTTCTTTATCTTCTCTATACGCAGGAAGTGACTCAGAAGCTTTTCTAAGTGTTGAGCAAAAGTTTTAGCCTTTTCAGTTTCGGCTATGCTCATGAATGATTTTCTTTTCTTAATGGAAGTATGATTTGCTTTGGCTGATTGAATCGCTTAGTTACCTTCTCTAATGACTAGTTTGAGTCAGTTTTTGAGGTTAGTTCCTTTTTATAGCTTGGTTTTTAAAGCTACTGGTCAGCTCTTTTAATAACCTCGCAGCTCGGTTAACCCTATCTTTCGGACACTTGGTTAGGTGCCAAATTGTACGTAGGCGTCGCTGTTCAGCAATTTTTTTATTTTTAATGGGGAGTTTTGTTTACACTTTTTTAAAAAGGTTGTAGGCGTTGATTTGGTTGCTGTTTCTTGAATAATTCTAAGTTTTATACCGCCATTTAAAGTCATGAGGAGTTTTTAATTGTATAGCCAGGTTTAGTTCTTTACTAATAATGTTTTTATAAAGTTCTCTATCTATTTTGTTGTTGTAAAGTGATGGATGTTGATTCTTGTTATGAGCATATGATTGGATGTTAGGTCAAAGAATGATTTGATACCGAGATTCATATGGTGAAAGACTTAAACTCCATACGGTGTTTTTAGTGTTATAATCGCCACAGATGCAAAGCGGTGTCCTAGTGAATCAAAAGAATTCTATGAAACCTTCCTTGTTTGCTCTATAGTTGGGTGGACAGTAAGCCACTAAGATAGTAAACGATCCTAGCCAATCAGTAACTGTTATACTCATTGCTTGGAGATAATTTTGATGGAATTTGGGAAGTTCATATTATTTTAAATTAGTATCACCTCGAGTATACCTTTCCGATTCTGAATATTTGTTGCAAAGTACATACTCAAAAGTTGAGAAATACAGTTATGCTATAAATAGGATTATAGTTCTACCGATATTTCTAGAACGATACCTAATGACCGAGAAGAGACTAAATGCTGGTAATCGACTATTTCGCTTTACTAAATGAAAATACAAAAAATTCTTCAGCTTGTATTCTGGATAAGGCGACTATTATTTTCTCGTATATTTTTTTAGGAATAAAGTATATCCATTTCAAAAAGCTAAGTATAAGCTACTCTTCATGTGTTAAACTTTTCTAGTAATTTATAAAAGATAGAAGTTTTCCGATGTGACTTTTATGTGTTTGTTGTCTAAGCCACACAACACTAAAACTCAGGAAATTGGGTCATACTACATCGAGAGCTAATAGTTCGGGACATTGTTTCAGGCAAAAAATCAGCAACAATCAATAGTTCAATAGCCGTTCGCTCTGGACCCGTGGGTGATGGAAGCCATGATTACATCGGTGATTTATGCGGCAAAAAAGTGTTTACCAGTATTCGGTGCAGGAGCAGCGAGGAGGCCGCGCTCCCCGACGCAGGCCGTCGGGTTCCTGGCAATCTAATTAAGGATTCCTTGTTCCCGGATCCAATCCCGGCTCGCATCGCAGCAATGTAGACCGACACGATTACAATTAGTGACGTCACGCCGCGAATATGTGTCAACGCGAACGACGAGGGTGAGAATTAGGTTCGTTACGGCGAGGGTAGCGCTGGATTTATCATGTTATTGGAAACTACTTCAACAAACATGATAGCTCTATATATTACGCCGCTACTACTTTCGCAACTTCTTCGGCACAGTAATTTCCGAACTAAGTTTTATTGTTTGCCGGATAAATCACTACTAACTGAAGACTTAATTATTCTAAGACATTTTTCTCTGCGCTTTTGGCAAGAGTGCACTTCGATATCGTCTGTCAAGCTTGTACGCATTTTTTCAATTTAGACCTGCTTATTAAATAAATAAGAAACAGTTGGAGCTGGAGAGATGAAGACCTATTTCGAAAATACCATTAATAACTACATACTTCAAAGTCATGTTTGTCAGAATTATGGGGTGTATTTCTTCGAGAATGACATATTATTACAGTAGCTACATTAAGATGATTGCTTTCTATATCAGAAATCAATTAAATTTTCTTGTATTAACAGAGAAATTGTTTCAGTGATATGGGGGAAGAGCCATTTGATTTTGACGAAACTTTTGGAAGGTTATAATTAATTTCAATGGATCTTTACATGCGAGGCTTTACGTCAGAGCAGTTTTCATATTTAAATAAAAAATTTAATAATTTTTTTGATTACCTATAATTGACCTTTGAGTAAAATTGTTCTTAAAAATCCTTATTTAAATTTGTACCTTATTAAACGTAAATTAATTAGAAATTAGTATTAAATATCAATAATAATTTCAAAGCCAATTTTTCAAAATTATAATAGAATTTAATTTTGGATGATGACCATGAGTGTACCGTGTACAGACATATATAAAAATTTTAAGTAGTACAATCAATTCAAGTGGAACATGTGTTGTGCAATATGAAGATGTGCATTAGTAAAGTTAAGGAAATCTCTATAAATACATGGAATGGTTATACAACATAGAGCACGTACAATACATGAGAGTATGATGATGAAAAATAAAACAAAAAAGGTCTACAAACAGGCAGAATAGAGAACAAAATTGAAGAACCTATACTAGAAATTATAAATACAACAAAACATTTTAGAGGTAACAAATATGGTTTAAAAAATATAAATACAGAGGGGCCCAAAAATACTATTAACATAAAAACCTAAACAAATGTGGAAAGTGCAGCGTTTCTATCCAAAATTGCCTGAAGTGAAAAGGTTGCCTTCAAGGTAAATGACTCAATTAATTGACAATTGCACCTTCTCGCTTATTATTATTTGTACGTTACTATGGAACAGCATTTGAATTTATCAGAAGTACAGTATAGTGTGCGATATTAGCATTCTTTTTCACCAAACTGTCACTGGTGATGTATGTCTAAACATACTGAAGGAATTTGTTGTGTCGAAAAGTTGTCAAATAAGGAACATATTTACTTCCTCTAGGAGAGAGCATTTTTTCATTATTATCGTAATGTAAGAAACAAATGGAATGAGCGTTTCTCATACATCAATGGATTTTTTATGGAGATACTTTAAAAATAGAATTTATTATATAAACCCATTAAAATTAATGAGATATAATTCAAATAAAATGTTTCGTAGTATTATTGGTTCTAATACTTTCAAGGATTAACTCATGACATGACTCGTTCGACTCATAGCTGTATGTGACGTCCTTAGTTAAGTGATGCAGTGCCGGTAAGAACGCCCCAACGAAAAAAAAAACTTATGACGTCTGCATACCAATGGTTGTCAGAATTTGTTTGTTATATTTAAGTGTGCATATGCATGTATATATGTAAGCTGCTTTTTTTATAATAAAATATTTTCTCCTTATGTGAAACGTTTAATACGGAGAGAGCGGGAATATTAAATTGGAAGTAAAAAATGATCAAGATGGGACGTTTCGTTGCTAAACCCAATTTACTGTTGTTTCTCTCATTATGTTGTTCCATTACCACTACTTTAACAACTGTTTATTTGTTATATTGCATAAAAGCACTGCATATGTAATATGTATATGAATACATGTATTTCTCACTGAATTTTTATTTTTGTTCTATATGAGTTCCACTGTACATTCTAGACCTGAATATTCGTGTACTATCAGTCATATAATAAGGTGTACTTGTATTGTTTGTGAGTCTGACAGACATTCTAAATGTACAGGAGAATGTATCTTACGACCGCCAAAGTGATATTGTATGATGGCCGGAGAGCACTGATGTTTGCGTATAAATGATAATCACCTTAAATACAGAAACATCAGGATAGCGAAATTTAGTCTGAGAACTATAAGCAATAAATTTTACGTCGCGGCTGAATCTGTCTAATGATTAATGGATTCATGAATACATGTGATACTGAATTTTTATATTTGTCCAATATAAAGAGGTTCCACTTTTACATACCAATGAAAAATAAGACGAGATGATTAAATAAAATTCGTGCCTTATCAGCATATAATAAGTGTTTGTATTGTTTTTTGATTGACAGACATTCTACATGTCACCACATAACTACTCTCTACATAAAAACTATATATGTGTATATGCATATATAATTTTTTGTATAAATGATAATCACCTTAAATACAGAAAAAAATAATAGCAAATTTAGAAGAGAACTATAAGAATAAATTTTACTCAACCCGAATCTGTTAATGATTAATGGATTCAGAAAATGTGATCTGATTCTTTGATCAAGATTCGCCAAATAAAGATGGGTCACTTTTAAAGACCAAAAGAAAAAATAAGAGCGGAAGAGTAGATTACAAATAAAAACTTACGAGGTGCCTATGCCTCCTACCAGTATCATTGCATGAGAGTATACTTGTCAAATAGATTACTAATCAATTTTGAAAACTGCTACAAGGACAAAAATTATTTGATTTTTTTGTATATATATTATATCATAATATTGTCCAAATAGTTTTAAATGTTTAATCTTAATTTTTTATTAAATATTTAAGTTCGGGTTGCTCGTCTAAATGCATTCTTAATTATATAATAAAATAGACCCAGTGTGTGCCATTCCCCACAAAGTTGTGTACATTCTAGAATTTCCTGTTTCCAATAAAATTAGAAAAAATTAAGAAGGAAATAGATAGACTACCTACACATTAACGCAGAATCGTAATGCTTGTGTTTGTTACAATACTAAATTTTTTATATGCAGTGGCGTGTAAAAGAGTTTTGCATCACCCTGCGCATTAATGTTCTTTTCAGTTGTAATTTACAATTTTCGGACAGTGTTATTATAAAGTTGTTGACGTATGACTCAGTGGGCAACTAAGGAAAGCGATATAAATCTTGATTCTACTAAATTAATATGAAACTATCAATGTCAATACATGTATATTCACCATAAGCCAAATAAACATAAAAATTGAACAATACAGCATGGGCAAAAGATACTCTTTAGTATTATGTTGAGTTTAGTATGTTTAGTATAAAGAATATTCATCAAAATATGTCATCATCATCACCTGCCCAATTCAGTCCTTTGTTGGACGTAGGCCTCTCCAAGCATCTTCCATTGGTCCCTGTTTTTCGCCTTCTGCATCCAATTGTAATCTGCTACTCTTTTGATGTCGTCAGTCCACCTGAGGGGGGGGCCTGCCTCTATGCCTTTTGCCTATTCTTGGTCTCCACTGCAGCATGCTCTTCGTCCATCTTTTATCTTCTAGTCTGGCAATATGTCGGGCCCACTGCCATTTCCCTTTAAATATTTGTTCTATTACATCTTTTACTTTTGTTTTATTTGGAATCCATATATTTGTCATCCTATCTCTTAGACTGATTCCCAGCATTGCCCGCTCCATTCCTCTCTGCGCTACCCTCAGTTTTGCATATTTTTATCGTTAACGTCCATGTCTCTGCTGCGTAGGTTAAAACAGGGAGTATATTCTGGTTGTATAACTTATTATTTAGTGTTTGGTCTATGTTACTTTTAAATATTTCTTTCCATCTACCGAATGCGGCCCAACCAAGTTTTATTCGCCTTTCTATTTCTTTTGTTTGATTATCCGATTGTAGTGAGATGTATTGTCCAAGGTATATATAACTTCCTACTTGTTCTAAAGTTTCCCCGTCAATCTGTATATCAACTATCTCATCTACTAGATCGTTTATCATTATTTTAGTTTTCCTCTGTTCATTTTAATCCTATGTCTTTGGCCTTTTCGTTTAGGTCTGTTATCATTTCTTCTAATTCTTCTACATTGTCCGATATGAGCACGACGTCATCAGCAAATCGTAGATGGTTCAATCTTTTCCCATCTACTCTTATTCCTTTATTTTCCCAAAGCGCATTTTTAAACACATCTTCTAAACATAGGGTAAATAATTTTGGAGATAGTGTCTCCCTGTCTTACTCCTCGTTCTACATTTATCGGATTGGTAGTACTTTGCAATTTGATTGTACAGGTAGCGTTTGTATATATATATATATATATATATATATATATATATATATATATATAGATGATATATATATATATATATATATATATATATATATTTTATTAATTCCGTATATCTGTAATCTACGCGGCTGTTCTGTAGAGATTGTATTATGGCCCAGTGTTCAACCGAATCGAATGCCTTTTCAAAATCTATGAAGGCAAGACATAATGGTAAGTTATATTCTTTTGATTTTTCTATTAAATTTCGCATAACTTGTAGATTGTCTATATGGTATGATGGTACTATAGCCGCTACGAAATCCTGCTTGTTCTGGTGGTTGGTAGTTGTCTAATTTGTTAACCAGTCTATTCGTAATGATCTTTGTCAGCAATTTGTACTCCATATAAATTACATATTAAATTGCTGTCATGGTATAAGAATGCATAACTGCCTAAGGAGTTGGTCAAGTATATGTTGTACTCTATATAATTAATGTCACAAGATATCCTAAAGTATTATAAAATAACTTGTCCATTGCGAAAAACTTGTTTGAAGATAAAGATTTAATTTTTCAGAATACTAGTGCACTTTGTTATAGGGTAAAATTAGTTCAATCCTGGATGATCAACAAAACTTTCCAAATTTAATTCCCATTTATATCGCAGGATAATAGTAAAGATAATATTAAAATATGTTCAACTTTCCTTAATCTTAGAAAATGATGCAAGACTTCCTCACACACATATATATATGTATATATAGACACACACACACATTAGTAATAAGGGTTTTGTTTTTCTGTTCGAGGTAAGTAGTGGGATTATTAGCTACATGGCGATAATCAGAGGATTTAAGTAAATTATGCATCTTACCCATGTAGTTCGCAGTATTTAGGGTCACTGTAGCGTTGCCCTTATCTGCCTGTAAAATAGTAATATTGTTATTTTCTTTTAGAGCTTTTAAGGCGTGTAATTCGGAGGCTTTGATATTTGGTTTTGGTAATTCGGCTGTACGTAGCACTTTGGCTACATCTTGCCTGGTTTCATTTGCCACATTTTCGGGAATGGTGGAAATGGAGGATTCTATTTGGGATATAATTTGTTCAGTGGGAATGCGGTTTGGTGTTACAGCAAAGTTAAAACCTTTTTCCAGAGCCTGAATAACTAGGTTGCTTATAGGGTAGTCAGAAAGGTTATGTACAAAAGCCCTCGCCTCCTTTCACCTTAAACCTACCTGCTGGATACGATATGTCGATGACACTTTTGTTATCTGGGCTCATGGACATGATACCCTTCCAGAATTCCTTTCCCACCTCAACCAAATCCACACCAATATCAAATTTACCATGGAAATTGCACATAACAATTCCCTTCCCTTCCTAGATACTCTCATTACAAGAAATCCTTCTAATGACTGCCTTTTATTACACTGTCTACAGGAAACCCACTCACACTAATCGCTACCTAAATGCCAAATCCCATCACCACCCTGCCCAAATCCATTCGGTTGCAAAACACCTCATAACCAGATCCATCAGACTTTCCGATACGAAAAATCGCCAAACAGAAATCAAATCCATTACCACCACCCTACTGCAAAATGGATATTCCAATCCCAAAACCCTCTTGACCGACAAAAACCATTCCTACCTTACATCAGAGGCATCACCGATAGAATAAGCCGCATAGTAATGCGGCAAGATATCCGCACGGTCTTTACGACCAATAACCAAATATCTGGACTTATTCGCTCAGCAAAGGATCACTGCCCCAATGAATCCCAAGAAGTGTATGAAATACCTTGTGGAGACTGTCAAAGGACCTACGTAGGTCAAACAAATCGGCAAATATCTAGCCGAATATACGAGCATTCTCTGGCCGTAAGGAAAGGCGATAATGGTTCGCCACTTGCCAAACACAGCAAATAAACAGGCCACAAAATTAATTTCTCTGGGGCTAAAACTATTGCCTCCATTTCCCATTTTACCACCAGAATAGTACGTGAGGCAATTGAAATAGAAAAACGCCCACAGTGCCTCAACACAAGAGATGACAGCCAGCGTTTGCCTGTCATGTGGAAGTCCCTTATTGCTCCGCACCATCAATTATCACACTTAATCCTACAAATTTCCCAACGCATCTCCGCCAAAAAACTTTACTTCCAGCCCTATAAAATATCAAGCGGTCACAAAAGCTGTCTTATTCAAAAACTCATAGCTCTCTTTGGAGAGTAGGCAGATTGAGACCCCGAGTGAAGAGCTAACCTCTTGAAAATGGCATCAAAGCCGATGCCGAAACGTCGAGAATTTACCCAAAATAGACGCGGTTCATCCCGTGAACTAATGTTGTATATATATATATATATATATATATATATATATATATATATATATATATATATATATATATATTCCGATAGGTTTCACTGTTAACTATGTTTAAACAACTTAGTTCATGAAATGAACCGTGTCTGTTTTGGGAAAATTTTCGACGTTTCGGCATCGGCTTTGATGCTTTTCATTCGGGGTCTCAATCTGACTACTCCCCAAGGAGAGCTATGAGTCTTTGAATAAGACTGACCTGCTTGGTCTTTTATAGGGCTGGAAATGAAAGTTTGTTTGGCGGGAGGTGGGTTGGAAAGTTTGTAGGATTGTATTGCGTAATTGATGGTGCGGTGCCGCATGTCTAATGTTCTTTTTTAATCCTAAAATCGTAGCAGACTTATTGCCATAGGTAATCTCTGTCCTTTAAATAGTCCCAGAGGAAAAAGTCTAATGGGGCTAGATCGCAAGACCGCGGTGGCCAATTGACGTCACGCTTTAGATTTTCACTACTCCAAATGCGACAATTTTGACGAATCACAAAGCCATTTAAAGAAAAATGATCTTTATCGCTCAAATATTAGTTTCTTGCAAAAATCGGTATCAATTGCTGTGTTTTCTAAGTCCAGTACACAAATGTACGGCGTTTCTGATGGTCCGTCTCTTTAAGTTCTTAAGGCAATTAAATTCTATACACCTTTAAATACAGATCCTTTGTTAAAATGCATTGCGTAGTGTCGTATGACAGATTCAGTTGCTGCGGACGACGACGTATTGATGTGCTTGGTTCTTCATGCACACTATCATTTACTCGAGCAATATTGTGTCTTGAACGATAGTTGCGTTAATAGCGAAATTTTGTTTTGGCAATAAGCTTATCACTTGTTTTAAACTTTTGCCCTAGATCACGAACTGCACGCTCACATAATGATGGATTATTGCACAATACAGGGTACCACGATAATTTTGCCATGTGTTTAGATATCAAGTGTATACATGCAAACTTCCGACATTCATAGAACGCAAAAGGCGTGCAATTTAAATCCTAAGTTTATTTTTAATTACCATTTACTATATTTTTTATCAAATTTATAGCTAACCTACCAGGGTCATTCTAAAGTCTGTTACTATATTCTCATCGTATGGCATGTCAGCTGTATATATTTTATACAAAATGGAGCCTCTCATGCTTCTCTGAGGAACGCTTGAGCTTATTTGATATAGACTAGATTGATTCATTATGCAGGTATGAGTAGGTAACATTGAAGATACAAGTACTATTTAATTTTAAGCAACAGACTAGGATATACTAGCCTAATTTATGTTTAGTAACACTGCAACACAATAACGGTGTTTTTCAAGATTCTTTTCTATCGTGTCTACCACTTTGTGAATTTGATCTAATGCGGAGTATTTTTATCTAAGCCCAAGTTGCTGTTGAGAGATTGACTCATATTTTTCTATTGCTGGTTTTAGTCGTACGATATTTGCTTTTCCAGCAGTTTTGAATGTTATCAGCTTATATGAAGAGATTTTCCTGTTCTTTTATTAAAATCATTTGGTCAAATTTCCATTCTTAATTTGTGACCTTATATCTTTAGACATTTTATGGGTAGATTTGCTTGCAATTGAGCATTCAGATATTCCAAAATTTATTTTTTTTTGTTTTGCTGTTGGAGGATGCAATGAAAAAATATTAGAAATATGTTCAGCAAAAAGCTCTGCCTTTTCTTCATCTGTTCTTATTTTTATTTCGTCAGCCTTTAGAATTGGTACAATGGAAGTTCTAAGACATAATCGTTGCGCGAGAAATATCATATTTTTCGAATCCCTTAGTAAGTTGCTCGGTTCTCTAATTAACTTATTCAATATGGTTTATTAGTGAGATGTCTGGTTTGCTACCAAACTCTTTTGGTTCTTATTTTTTGGTAATCTTGTTTTGATGTTTAAAGGATAACTATTAACGATGGGATTTCTCCCAAACTGGGTGCATTAAAATACCAGGATGCTGGTTGTAACTTATGAATGAAATGTTTGACTGAAGTGTCAGTTTGACGTTCAGTTTTTAGTAAGACTTTATTATATTAGCTGTTAAATATTCTCTAAACTATTTTGTGACCGTTATGAAGTTCGTTTTGTAATTATATAAGTGCTGATTATACTTATTATGGTTGGGTGATCCAAAAATAAATCAATGCAAGAATTCACTTTGTAATAATTTGAAGATAACCTTTTTGTAGTAAAGTAAAACCTGCAGTATCGGGTATTTTGTTTAAATTTGAAGGGCAGTAAGTAGGATCATCAGTGAATAGTTGGTTATAGTTATTTGTTATCACAGCTTTATACAGAACCACATATTGGATGTTTCATATTGAAGTTTCCATCGGCTATAAATTGATTACCTAATTTTTGAAAAGTGTGCCTCAGACTGGAGGGCTTAGTAGCAGTAGGTTACTGCTACCACCAGAGATCCATTACTACTCTTGATGTTAACAATTGTTAATTATAGATAATTTATTGCAAGCTTCTTCGTTTCATAGTGACACTGTTATTATAGCAGAGCCAACATAAGATGTACCATCGAGTGGTTTGTCTAATACATTTAGTATCTCCAGATGTTAAAGTAATTTTTGTCTGCAAAGTATATTTTGGAAATTAACAAAATGCCAATCGTTTGTTTATTAATAATAGTTTGACTTCTAAGGGATTTGTGCATGTTTTTGGGAGGTGTTCATTGTTGGTTAGCGTATTGAGTAGATTTAGCATCATACTATTCTAGTTCATAAGTTGAGTGAACAGTGTTTCTAGTTTGGTTACAAATTAGGATAGTGTGGTGTCGTCATTGTTTCTTCTTTGTGTTTAACTGTTTTATTGGTCTATTACAGCATTCGAGTAGCTTATATTCGAGTGGAAATGTTTGTAGCAGCGGTGGTGTACTGCGAGTTTTTTTAATTATTGATGCACCTGACAATTTTTATAGTTGTTTAGGCACGAGCCTTAGCATAATTAAATTAAAATTGAATAAAACATTTGGCAAAAGTCTTTGTTTTCTTGTAATGTAGTGTATTGTGTTCCTCTCGACATTTAACACATAGGTAAAGTCTCGTGCAGTAGCTTTTATTGTAACCGTACATTTGGTGTCTCTTATATTGTATAATTTTATTAATCTTACGTGAAAGTGCCATCATTATTTATTGGTTTGGTAAGTGTTTTATTTTGTATACATTTCAGTATTCTTGAAAGTTTCAAATCGGCAAGGAATATAGCTACATTTTATTTTTAACTCTATGCTTAATATTGATGATGTTTCGTACCTTATGACCTAAATTATTTAATTATTCTTCAATATATATAGGATGATGTATAATAATTATAAATACTAGATTAAACAACAGTTTGGTTTTCTCATCGGTTTTGGTACCAAAGTTGCGTTTTTTTCCTTTAATATGTTAATAGAGAGGTGAGATATGAACAACTATATTTCGGTTGCTCCAAAGACTACACAAGAGTTTTCGGCAATGTCAAACATGATAAGCTATTAAAAATACTAGACAATCTATAGATAGACCATCAAGGCATACGCATAATTTCTAATATTTATTAGTACCAAACAACTAACGCAAAAGTAGAAAACACTTTATCAGAAGAAACAGAAATAAAGAAGGGAGTCAGGCAGGATGCGTCTTATTACTGTTGCTGTTTAACATATATTTTTAGGTAATTTTCAGAGAAGCTTTAGTTGAAGAAGAAGGGGAGATAATAGTTAACGGTATTTCTACAAATAATCTGAGATATGTGGGGGATGTTGTGATCCTAGCCAACAACATTAAAGATCTATAAAGAATGATAGAAAAAATAAAAATAGTAAGTGAAAGATATGGCCTCAGTATGAGTATCAGTAAAACTATTACACATACTTAAGAACTCTTAACTAATTAACGAAAACGATCGACACAGGCAGGAATTTATGGCGAACACCGAACAGCCCGATTAGCTTTTATTAAATGAAAAAAATGTTATCAGCATATGATCTGTCACTGGAAGTTAGACATATTCTCTATTTTGCTGTACAGAATAGAAAGCTGGACACTTAATAAAAAAACAATAAAAAGAATAGAAAGTTTTGAAATCTTTTTATAACAATATGTCTTCTGTTAACTTTTTCCGTTTTAAGGTATGTGACTAATTTTTTTTACTAGAGAGGTGCGTATTAATTTTTATTGTATTATTAGCTAAGGTCTTGATGTTGTATTATTCTGTTTCGAATACTTTAGAAAGACAATCACTTATTCCTCCATAGTCGATAATGTCATATAAAAATGAGATGAGTTTGTCTATTATTCTTGATGTTACTACTTGTTTGTGGTGTTACGTCATTAGTGTTCTGTTAAGTAGCAAATTATATCTATTATTATTATTTAGCAATTTTTTGGTTGTTTTGTTGTTGGGTATGATCTTGAGATATGCATTAATCTTTACTGGCTGGTTTGAATGGTCAGCTTCTTCCTCATTTTCGTCCATGGCTATTGGCTCACCATTTTTGTTTTGGGGTTTGGAGTTGGAATTTGACCAAAAGTTGGTACAAATGTAGGTGCGTTTTCTGATGCAGGCGTACAAGTATTATTTTATGTCACTGACGTAAATGCGGTGTTTCAATCTATTTGCTGGATTCCAAAGTAATCTGTTCAAAAAGTAAGGTGACTGTTTGAATAAAACATATATTACTTATTTAGTCATTTTTAGCTTGTTTTCTTGCAATACCATACGCCAACATTTAATTCAATCTTAGAAACACTTTTTACATTCATCTGAAATCTCGATCAGCACCTTCTTCTATTTTCATTTCATTCAACTAACAAAGCAACCACACGTATCATAGATGAAAAGCAAAACTTTGACAACTGCATTAGATAGAGCACTAATTAAGGCTCAAAATAATATAAAAAACTTTTTCTTTAAACAAAGTTTACGTCACCACTACACACGGTTTATTCCGATATGCACTTTTCAGATCTGGTTAACAAACAAGGAAATCCATTGTACTTTGGAGTTAAGTTTGGCTTCGGCAACTGTTCTTTTTGTAACAAAGTAATAGTTCTTCATAAGTAATTTAGATTTTAGTCTTGGTTACCATTATTGTAAAACATATATACTATGATACTTTAACTTTGTTATTTTGCACAAAATGTTTGTTCGATAGCCAGATCTGAAAAATGCATATTGGAACACCCCCATGTATCATGGTGATGCGAACTTTTTTTAAGAGAAATATTTTTTAGTTTATTGTGCGTCTTAATTAATGCTCTATTGAATTCACTGGTCAAAAGTTTCCCTACCCATTTATGACACGTGTGGTTGCTTCGTGAGTCAAATCAGGTTTCCAACGTGATTTTCTTAATCGACTGAACAGGTAAAAATTGCATGGTCATGTATTTGAGTCTATTGACATGCCAAAATTTTCAGCACTTTCTCTTAGTCAAATGATTTTCTATAACTTAGTTCTAATTTTTCCGATATTTCCTTCGGTTGTTGATGTTGATGAACGACCAGAACGAGGTTCATCTTGTACCGCTTATGTCATTGGAATACAGTTTTTCCCGATAAAGATTGATCGCCGTTTTAAACGTTTTAGTAGCATTAATTTCATTTTTAACGCAAATGCAACTTTTCTGTTCAACAATATTAGGCATTTTAAAAATCCAAAAAGGCAAGAAGTTGATGAAAACAAACTGTTGTAACTTACAAACTATTTCACATATTAGACTGAATGTTGAGTTTCAAATTCAAATACCTTTTTTGAACAGAGTGGTATGTCTGCTATTGTAGATTAGATGAAAATTGTTGAATTGAATAATATATATTTGTGTTATTATGCAATTTCTGCTAATACAGAATTTACAAATGTTTAAGGTATTTTAAGTCAAGCGCTTGTGATAATTCACCGTGATATTCGCAGAGCAAACACACTTTCATAAATAACTCGTAACCGAACACTAAATCCTTGTTATATTTTTTTCTTTGGCCAAAAACATTAAATAGTAAAAATTTGGTTGTATTAATGGAAAATACCTCGAGAAGGAAGGCCAAAGGAAGTGTGACAAGTCGAGGCAATATTAAAACAAAGAGCATTGTTTTCTTTGGACGTAAGCTTCACAGGGTCACACTACAAAAAAGGGAAGGAAAGTACGACTTTGGACAATTTGAAGAAACTGAAAAACAGTATGGATTGTCTCAATACATGTTTCTTTATATTCCTGGCTGGATCGAAACGAAAAGTCCTTGAAGTTAGAAATGTTTGAAAAATGCATAAGATCAAACACAGCGTTATAAAGTAGCAAACGCGGCAATAGTCGTATTGTGCATTTATAGTCAAAAATATTGTTTATCGACAGTACTCGCTTATTGCGCTAAATTACCAGCAAACAGTTTGCTTGTGCGGAGCTACCGATCAAGTTCCCATGAGATCTTTGTTTGCATAATTGCATTTTACATTACAACAAATATTGAGTCACATGAATAATTGCCAATCCGCGTGCACTCATGTACTGCACTATAAACGAGTAAATATTTAGCGGTGTGCGGCAACAGTAGCTTAAATCCAACGCTCATTATCGGAACCGGCGTTCGTCATATGCGCCGGACGTGATCAAAGGTGTATTCCGCGCGGCGCCTTCGCGGAACAACCGCCGCAAACGGCGGATAAGACATTAATTTCGGAAATGACTTTATACAAATATCTATAATCGGCCGGGCATCCGCCGTTTTAAATTGATAAAATCCATTTATAAGGGACGCTCGAGTTCACTTATACTGTATTAGCAATCGCTTTATGTGATATAGGCCCGAATCCCCTTGCTGCAGTCTATCATACGGGGCGGCTTAGGGTAGGCGCTCCTGGGGAGCGGCGGAATCACGACAGGCGCCAAAACGGTGCAATTCGCGCGGCCCGCCCACCCGTCACTTGTTAAATTAAGAATATGATTCTTCAACGTTAATTGCAATGTTCTCGGGCGCGGCCCTAATTGCAGTCCTCCGAAATGATCCCAGATTTGGGGGCGCGGAGGGATCCGGGCGCCGGCGAATTGGAATTATTTCAAAACTGCGGACAGGGAGTTTGGGAGGATGCCCTTCGCGCTGCTCAGTTTGCTCTTTGTCGCTGAAGCCTCGGTATTTTCGGTTTTGTGTCACTGTTGCATGAATAAGAAAATATATAACATATAAAGTAAACGCAATCTTTTCATAAAAATGCAATAATAAGAAATAAATGAAAGTAAAAAATTAAAACGTAAACAATTTATGCACTAATTGTAACGGACGTAAGAAATTTAGAAGAATATAAAAAAATGTTAAAATAATTACATCGATGTTAATAATAAATAAAACCAATAAGACAAACTTCCTTCTTCGATGTAGTTGTAATTATATAAGTATAAAAGGGTTTGATAATGAAGCACACTAACTTTTTGTTATAAAATTGTTAAATTTTACTCTGATTTATTTCACAATAAATTTATAATTATCGCCTGTACTACTCTTAAAGAGAGTTTTGATGGGAAGGCTTTTAAAGATGCTTCTGAACTATTTTTGATAAAATTAAAAAAAATGGTGGGAGTTACATTACGTAAATAGGAATGTAATCATAATGCAGCAAGGTTTTACTAGTTGAAAAGATAATGAAACTGTCTTACTCTCCGATGCTTCTAAAAACATTCGATAACTGTTATATCCAACCTGAGTAACTTAAAACCTCATTTTCAATTTTAAACTGCCCTCCTTTTATCATAAACAACATTGCTGTACCTCAATCTGAAGAAGTGAAGTATCTGGGATTATACTGGAATAAAAGGTTAACTTGGAAGCAACATATAAAAAAAAAGCGCAGGGCAATGGATCTGAAAGTGAAAAAATGTACCAGCTAATAGGTCGTAAATTACCCCTAGCAACCAAGAGCAAACTCGTTATATACAAAACCATCATACGCCCTATTTGGACATATGGATGTAAGCCGTGGGGCTGCTCTAGCTTCCAACGTAGATATTATTTCAATCAAAGACACCAAGAACACTTATGAATACTCTGTGACAAAACCCATACCTTCGTGACGTAAGTACAGAATGGGTAACCAGATACTATGAAAGACTTACATATCACCTAAACGACATCGTTGAACCACTAACGCTACAACCGTATTTTCGGGGAGTAAAGCGGAAATGACTTTGGGAACTATAAACCAACGGGGAACCCTTTAGTGTAAGTCCATCATCCTCAATGGAAACAACGAGAAAACATCAGTGGGTGGCAACTTCATCAAGCCAACCAACTTTTTCAACGAATTAGCCCATAAAATCCTTTATAATTTTAATTGCTTATGTATTATTTTTCAATAAAAAAAATTTAAACTGGTATTTGCTTCACTATTACCTTTTTCATTCTGGATGTTGGTACCATGGTAATTGGTATTTTACAGGCTGCTCTTCTAAATAATTTGTAAATTTTGGACTATTGTTTAAGATTCTTCAACCATGATGTTCTGCGTCTTTTTGGCTCTCTTTTATTTGCTATTTTGTTTTGAAACATAGCATTAATCCTACAAATTTGCAAACATATTTCCTGATTGTGCTATCCAGATGATATCGTCGAAATGTTTGCCCGTATGAGCAAACGTTCCAGATTGTTTACCGAGTCATTTCCATCGATACTACTGAAATAACATCCTTTAATTCCTCAATAATCCGCGGCCTGTGTCCAAAGACTTAAGCCTTCAGGTGTCCCGCATAGAAGGAAATTGCAAAGGTACAGCTCTCATGTAATGAGATGAGGCACCCTGGAAACATTTCCCCCAGAACTTCTCGAGAAACTTTCGGCGTGTGTGCGGTAGCACCATTTTGTTGGAACCACGGTGGTATATTTCTATATTCAATGGGTCGTCGTAATATAGTGGGTAGATGTGACAGGCGCCGCGCGCCCTGCTTCTTCAAAAAATATTGCCTTATGATGCCAAATTCCGTAACAGCACACTAAGCAATAACACGCTGACTGTGGAGATGTCACTCATGGATTTTTTAGGATTATGTGGGACTCAATACTGAGAACTGTGCTTATTGACGTGGCTCTGTAAATAGAAATGGGCTTTGCCACTACTGACCACAACAGTATTAGCTAGAAAATATCCTCACAAGCAGCCTGGCGGTCAAATTTTTAAGTTTCTGAACCACCATTAGTTTTTATTGGTTGTACATGATATGAACAAATATTCCTAAGGCGAGAACATGCTTAATGCCGGAACATTATGGCGATGTGGCAATAGCCTGCCTCACTGCTGCGATATTCTCGGATGCCCAAACGCTACGAGATCTACAGGGTGATTTCCAGTTTGAATGCTGAACTAGTCTGTCAGAAATTGTGTACTTACCAAAAAAAGGTTTTCTTGATCGATGATGACCTACCTCGAAACGCCTACTAAATAGCCGTTGCATCACAATTACAGAATCGCCCTTTTAAATTAAGTTTCCTATACAAACGCACTGCGTTTAGCACTATACATCATCATAGGCACTAAAGTGGTATGCCTTGTGCTGCTCAAAAATGTACGATTTGAGCGCCATCTACCAATACATTGCGTGTGGAGATCAATTCAAAACGGGGAGATTATTCTCCCAGACCCCGTACTTTCCCAAGTTCAAAATTTGATGTAAAATTTAAGAG
This sequence comes from Sinelater perroti, assembly GCA_036346155.1. Taxonomy (NCBI): domain Eukaryota; kingdom Metazoa; phylum Arthropoda; class Insecta; order Coleoptera; family Elateridae; genus Sinelater; species Sinelater perroti. The sequence goes on from JARFIY010000046.1 coordinate 18,814,280, forward strand.
ACAACATATTCATACACATAGACAAATAGATTAGCAGAAGTCAATAATACATGCCGCCAAGAAAGAATGGAGTTTTTAGCGGTGATATCATACTGAATACGCAGCAATGAATTATAATATAATTAATTTAGACATACTCACAAAAAAAGTGGAAATCCACAGCAGCTAATAAATTAGACAAAGAAATAAAGTATAACAAAAATGAAAGTGATATGGTATTGCTTAGTAAAATTAGTTATATAAATGCATATTTTTGGTTTTGTATGATATAATAAAACATGTTGTAGAAAAATTATGAAGAACGTTTTTTCAGCTGATTATATGAAGTTTTCTCGAAAATATCGGACCAATGTTAATATAATAATTGTATGACCGAGACGTAACCTGGCAAATAGAGTGGACTGTAAGGAACATCAATTAATAAGAATGACTTTACTGGCTAGGTCAGTTGGAAGTTAAATGGTTGAAAGTACAATAGTAAATTTACATCAAATTTTGTGCATAGTTGGAGAACATTCGTTCCCAGAAACTATTCCAATGATTCACAGAAACTTTGATTTTCGATTTTGTTTTTGAAGTCGTAAATTGTTTGTAGATTGCTGATGTAGACTTTAAATATCAGATCACCCCACCCAAAAAATCTCAAGGCGTTAAATCACAAGATTTGTTAATGCATTTGCTGAAATTATAGAAAATTGTTGGTACAACAAATAGATTATTATTCGAGTTATATATATATATATATATATATATATATATATATATATATATATATATATACATGTATATGCCTGTCCTGTTGGAACCACTTTTGTTCCAGATTTATGTTGCCCAGTTGATGTCCAAAAAATTGGGTCATTATGTAATGGTAACAATCGTTAGTTACAGTTATAGCATTTCTAATATCATTTTTAAAGAAGTCACACCACCTAGTCAAAATCCATATCCAATCAGTGACTCAATGGGGGGTGCATTTGCTTTGCATGAGTTATACAAGAATTTTTCGAACCACAGATGTGGTAATTTTGTTTGCTTACGAATTCGTCGAGTTGAAAATGCGCCTGATTGCTAAAGACGATTTTCTCCTAAACTAAAATCCACTATGATGCTTTAAAACCAATTGATGAATTGTTGACGGTGAGGAGAATCAATAAGCTTAAGCGTCAGTTGAAATACATTGACTATGGTAATATTTTCAGGGCCTTATCCATGCTGGATATTCACCGATACACTTATTAAATTTTGTGATCAATCGTTTAACGAGTTGAGTGTGTTTTCGATTCAAAATGTTATGGAGTTTTTGTTTCCTCTTCGTAAATGTGTACAAGCTGTAATTAAGAAGGATCGGCAACTAATAGTCTAAGAACTGACAGATAAGCTGAAGGTTTCAAAAACTAAAGTTTGGAAATTTTGATGGGATATCTTGGTATGGAACTTAATGCCCCAAAAGTCCTTCTGCGGTTACTCGTATTGGAGGAGAAGGAACATTGTGCTGCAGTTACTAATGAATTGCTCAGACTATTATTATTAATCCAGAGATTAAAGTAATATACTGAGGGATTTGTCCGCGATTGCAAGGGCTTTACAGAATGTTTTGATCTGTAGAAACGACGCTGGAAGATGTGTGTGAGCTTCCAAGATGCAATTGTAATGTTTTTTATTATATGGTGCAATATATTTTGTTTTAAGTAGAGTTTACACTGCACAATACTTTCTTATACTTTAACATTTACTTAGATCTTCACAATGAGAAAGTAAATTAAATATACGTTTACTTTTTTTAAAGTTAAAATATAAATCGAAAAACATAGACATGAAAGGCATTTGGAAACAGAAAATATAAATATTCTTGAGGGGGGGGGAGACAAATCCCTCTTTCGTCTATAAGTGGATAACAAATTTAATTCCTCATTTAAAGATAAAATTCTTTTATCTTCTTTAGTTTCTCATGTCTGTAAATAATAATCAATGTTTTGAAATACTGCGATATATTAAAATCTTTCAGGTTTTTATAATATTGCTAATATTTTTTTAGTTCTTTTTTCATAGATGTATTTATTTAAAGATCATATTAACATACATCAGATTAATTTGATAGCCTTTAAGTTTTACTTTCTCGTTTTGTAAATCAATTAATTTACAAGTATTGTAAATCAAGAAGATTAAAGCAAAAGGACTAAAGATATTCAGAAAAATTAAGTAAAAGGTGTCAAGTCCTTTAAAAGATTAGGATTACAGTTGTTGCATGGTTAGATTAAGAGCGGTAGAACATAATTAGAAATTGACTTTGAACATATTTTTGGATTCGTGATCATCTCCTTATTATTCAACGAGAATTTAAATATGTTCATACGAGTTGTTAATTAAGGAAAGGTATCTGTAAGGTTTTTATAATTTAAAAGACACATAATGGAAAACCTTCTTTTAGTATCAAAAGATACTATTTACTTTTATAAAAGGCCTATTGTTATTTATTTTATTTGAAAATCTTGAAAACTTAAAATGTCAAAATAATAATAATGGTCGAAGTAAGTTATTGTGGAATGGAGCCAATTATTATTAGGCAATGTTTATTTATTGATCATATAACACTAATATTACAACGTGAAATACATAAAAATAATCACTACAGCAACTAAAAACCGTTTATATGTTTAAAAAAAGTGGTATTTTAATTCTAAAATTGATGTCGGTGTTAAAATACCTCCTTAAAAGGTACGATAATAGTAGCTACACCATCTGAATTAAAAAAATGTCCAATTTTAATAAAAGAACATTAAGAAAAATATTTTAGTAACACTGCAAAAAAAATTAAAAGCTGCATAAAGGATTACATTAATTAATAATTGAACATAGCATTTTCAGGGATCAAAATATTTCAAATTAATATTTGACAAACAACTTTAATTCTTTACACCGTGAGTCACAGAATGTCCTTTGCTATTTTTAATACATAAAAATTTAAAATATTAACATATCAGCTTAAAATGTTTGCTTTTACGCCTTAGCAGTTAACGTCCCGTCCGCTGAAATTCACCACAGACTCCAACAACAGTATGGGGAAGAGTGTCTCTCATGGACCCGTGTTTGAGTGGTGTAAGTTTTTCACATAGGGCAGAGAGCGTGTGGAGAATGAACCGCACGATCGTTGGCCGCGAACATCCGTAGACATCTTGTAGACGCGCTTATTTGTGAGAACAGGCCCAGAATTACCAAGGAACTTGGAGCAATGTTGCCCATTAGTGTTGGTAATGTAAAAGATATTGTGAACAATCGTATGTACTATCATTAGATGAATGCACGTTAGATACCACACACTTTGACGAACGTGAATAAAATTGTGTGAATGCAAACTACCAGTCGTCTCCTACAGCAGTCTGAAGACGAAGGTGATGTATTTTTGAAGTCTGTAGTAACCACCGATGGAAACGTGGGTGCACTACTTCATTGTCGAGTCCCAGCAGTCATCACGTGATGGCGGCATACCAGTTCTCCCAAACCTAAAAGAGCTCAGAGGAGCCGTTCGACAGGAATGTGATGGCAACATTCTTCTGGGACTGACAGGGGTTATCCATGTAAATTTTTGACGAATGACAGAACAATCAATGCAGCTTATCACTCAGACCTCCTGGCAACATACGTGAAGGAAAAGATTCGATCCAAACGGAAGATAGGTGGAAAGCGGGTAGCCTTTCTTCAAAACAATGTACGCCCTCATACGGCCAAAACAACAATGGAAACCTTCCGAAAATTAAAATGTAACCTTCTATTACATCCGCCGTACAGTCCCGATTTGACCCTAAGTGATTTATACTTGTTCGGAAGATTCAAAGTAGACTTGAAATTGTGGTTTGCGTTCAACGACGCCGTCATCCCGACTGATGGGGAGTGGATACGTTTTTTTGAAAAGGCTGCTTCCAGAACGTCGGAAAAAATGTGTTGACTCTAGAGGGAAGTACGTTGAAGACTGACCTATGTAAATAAGTCCCAAATTTCTCCCTTTCATATTTCATTACGTTCAAGATATAAATCTACTGATCAAAGTTTGAAAAGAAGAATAAGAAGTGATTGTTATCAACTTCTACAAAGCAGCACATTAAATTTTAAAAGGAACAACATAAAAAACTGTAAAAACATCAAAGTTGTATTAGGTGACAACAATGTGTCTACAGCCTAGAGGAAGACAAAACATTCAGAGTTGTTTTAAAATAATTTACATTACCCTACAGAGGTTCTATCAAGGCTACTTTGACAAACAAAGATCACGAAGTACATAATGTAATGAATATAATTAGCAGAAAAACTAGGCAAAACAAGATTTTGTTCTTTATTGACAATGAACGCAAGAAAATAATAACAAAATATTCAATGTAAAAAACGTAGAAAATGCAACAGTTGTGTTTCAAGAATCAAGAAAGCAAGGCCAGATAACGCAACGCAAAAGTTACTAGTGCTATGATCACACTCGTAACAGATTGACTTGGTCAGTTCCTCGGGTCAAATGTGTTGGACTACACGATTACCACACCTGTCTAAAAATGCAATGACTGTAAACCTCCTAAATGCGTTTTGTGTTAAGGTCAACAGCTCGGTAGTAATAAATGCTGTAAGGTCTGTCTAGAAATTCTAAGGATAACATTCCAAATTTAAGCAAATTCTAGCTTAGCTGTACGACTTGATAAGCAACATAATCAAAAGCGGAATTAACAACAACAACAATAGCAACAGCATCAGCAGTACTCATAATCATAATTATCTTAATAATTTCCTTTAACTCCACAATATCCAAATCAAACAAAACCACAAACACATGACTATCATCAACAACTATATAACAATATAATAAACAATTTAAATACAGCAACAAACCATGAGTGGATTAATTGCCCAAGTTACACTTCTCAGAGAAAAATCAAGAAATAAAAATAGTTCTAATGTATAAAATAGCACTACAAAACGCCAACGGTCTTTTAAATCATAAAAATGAAGTTAAAACATTTCTCTCATATCTGAATGACATTTCTCAAGCAAAACCCGCTTCAAAGCATATAATTACCAACTATACTTTACAAATTATTCGGACGCAGACAAACAAGTTAGAGGCGACACAGCTATGTTAGTCTAGCAACATATTAAATTTGTCTTGCCTTTATTGAAAGAGATTTTTCTACAGGCAACAACCATTGAGGTAGAAGATTGGAATGGATCACTAGATTTGTCAGCCGCATGCTGTCCCCCGAAGTACACTACAAATAAAAATGAAAAGATTCTTTCCAAGGGGAGATTACAATGCCAAACATGCCCCCTTGGTTTCAAATCCTCTTCAACTGTGAAGGAAAGAGTGCTATATCAAATAGTACACGAACTTCATCTAGATCACTTATTAACGTATGAACTTATCTATTATCTATTATCTGTTCAACTTTTTTTAACTAAAAGCATAACTACAGGATACTTTAAAATTACGTCATGTTTGGCTTATCCTCAGACCATACTCCTGCAATTGCAACTATGAGTACTACAATCATAAATTATGAAAGAACTACAAAATTGTTTAACAATTATACTGATTGGAATTACTACAGGGATGCCTATTTATAACTAACTAGACTTTTAGTTCAGCTCTAAACTAATAAAGAACTTGAATTACTAGAGTACAATCTCACCAAAATAATTCCAGAGTCATGGAAGCAGCTTCTGTAATTATTTGCTAAAGCCTATAAGGAACTTGCTCTGTTGCAATAAAAAAAATCTGAAAAGACGACTAAGAAGATATGGCAAAATACAATGTGCCCTCGGGAAAAAAGCGATACAATCAACATTATTAGAGTTGAAACAACTCGTCAAAGATCTAAAAAATGAGTTTCCAGCAATACTGGAAAGCAGCTAAAATAATAAACGTCCAGAATCAACCAATCCTTCATCTAAGCAAATGGTTATAGGCGCGATCAAATTCAGAGAAATCAGATCTTGCTGCTCAATATCTAATCAATGTATTTCGACCAACACCATTTCAAACAGCTACTAAAGAAAAAATATAAATATAAAATTTCTTAGATAAACCGTCCATGAAATTAGTAAGAAAATACAAAATTTGATTAGAATCAACCTCACTCTTACGAAAGCTCCAGGCTTTATTATGAAGAACGAGTTAAAAAATTGCTGCATAAGGGCTTAGTCATGCTATATAGTGTTGTCCTGAGACTGGGATACTTTTCGGGTCAGTGGGAGGTAGCGCAAACAATACAAATTTACAAACCTAGCAAATCTTCAAAGGAAGTAAATCCCTACAGACTATCTGTGTTAAGTAAACTATTAGAAAATTTGTTGGCCAAAAATAGAAAAAAATAACATTGTCACAGATTACTAGTTTGACTGTCGGAGGAACTACTCCACTATATAATAGGTTCGTAGAGTCGTAGGCACCATTAATCAGGCTTTTTAAGAAAAACAATACTGTACAGCTGCCTTTCTCGACGAAAGCCGAGCTTGACAAATTGTAGCATACAGGTCTACTGCATAAACTCAAAAATTTCTATCGGAATGTCGCTTGAAGGTTCAACTTTATAAGCAATAGTAAAGGTCTGTCTTTAAACTAGTTAACATACGAGATTCATAATTAAGGTACAACGTCTGCTATATTTGCTATGGCGGTCTAACCCCTACCTACCTGTGCGATCACGACGCCTACTTCACGTTATGACGTCCGGCCGCGATTGTTACTGCAGCAGAGAGCGTGTGGAACTCCAGGAACTTGTTCATCTTCTAACAGAATAGAAGGCTCCTCGACGAATATGTGGTTGCCCTCCAAGTGGAAAATGGCTTTTACAATGGTCTTAAGGTTTTAACTAATCATGTTGGTAACGTACAGGCGGTTGAGGGGGCCCTCCTTGTATGATGTGCAAGGCGATAGCAGGCGTTCCACCCCAACCTATGTCTCAGTCTTGATGACGGTCTTCTAGGATAGTCTTTGATCGACTGTGGGCTGGGAGTGCGGAAACATTACTATTTGCGTATGTCGATCTTTAGAGCAATGTCTTTCGTTTCCTCAGTGGCCAATAGCTGATATATTTGCTGTTGATTTAGTTCGTTCTCCAGCTTCTTGCCGCAGCTCGGGCGGAGACTCTGAATGTTCAACAACGGCGACTGGCATCAGACTTCAAAGATACCAAGTACTCGTTCGAGTTGTTATTGATAATAGGTAGAATTACTCCCGTCTTTTGCTTTTTTGGCTGCAACAACAACCTCGTCTTCTGCTCCAGTAAATAGATACACTCGGCCGTTTGTTGCAGAATAGTGGCTTTGGTTAGTTTCTTACCCTCGTGACGTGGCAGAAGCAATCTCTGCGACTACTTTGCATTTTCCTCCTCCTTTTGCTGTTCGCAATTTTGCGACAAATTCTTTTCTCTGCCTCCATCCTTTGAGGTTTCTCGACTGCTTTATTCGACTTTTCCCGAAATGCTTTTAAGTAAAATTTGGACATCAACAGAACTCCAACCAATTAAATTAGTAGTGCCCCAAGACAGTGTTCTCGGTTCGATTTTAAAACACATCAGATATAGCTACAAATCAGTACTTTGTACTTGCTGATGTTAAAGTCATTATGATTATATCTTTAGATTTTTTAGGATCCACGACTACTTGCGCTGCAGCCTGTGTTAGTTGCTGTGTTAGAGGGGTCACTAATTATGTTCCTGACATATTCAATGTTGGAGTCTGTATGAAGGTTATGATTGGATACATCCTAAGCAGAAATAAAGATGGTCCTCAACATCTTTTATTGGAATCGTTGTATTATGTCAATATTAGAATAACTTGCACAACCCCATCATTCTCACTCATAAAACCAGATACTTCGTATAATAATTTTATAAAAATTTGCATTCTAATGACAGTTGTGATGTTTGTCCTATAATCCATTACAGTTTTCTAATTTTTGTATTCTTTTGAGGATTGGGTTTTCCACGTTAAGCGTTTGTTCATATGAAGACCAAGTATTTAGTTTCATCCGCTTGTGGCATAGGAATGTTAAATGTCACAGGGGGATACACTAATCGTTGTGTTAGGAACGTCATATGTGGCATATCGCAGGGAAGTGCAATAATAAACAGACCGTGTAAAAAAATGTATGTTTACAAAAAATCGCCTTACACGGTATTAGTCTATTAAATATTTTTACATCTTTATCTGAAGGACAGTACAAATTATTAGAATTTATTATAAAACAGACTTACAATTGATGAGCTTATTGGGTTCTAAAACCATTTTTGTGCTCTCGATCACCGGTCTCAGCAAGGTACTTATGCAGATTTGTAAAAGAGTTAGAAGATTCTCTCTGTCAGCAAGCTTTTCTAGTAATTGGTTTACTTTTGCTTGACGCAAAAGTTTCTTTTGTGAGAAAAAATATGACCAATTACAGCCGTGGCCAAATGTATGAGGCACTCTAATATTTGTATGTTACCTTAATAACTGATGGACAAAAACACTTTTGTTGTTGTTATATTGTGAAACACTGTAATCCAAAATATAAATGATCCATGCTTTTCCATAAGGATAATAAAACATCTGATCGGCAAAACTCAAAAATAGTTATTTTGTATACAAATATTTATTTTATTTTAAATGACAAAAATTGGTTCTAGTGCAAGCACGTATCTTGTTATCGTCGCTTATTACACATTGAAAAATGTTTAAATGAAGATAAGTTAATGTGCAGGTTTACGCTTTTTGTGTGAACAGAGAAATTTGACGTTGAAATGTTAACCGTTTCGTTAAATGTTTAAAGTACCACAAAACGTATTAAGGACATCGAATTACATGTACATAGAAAGAGAACAATAAAAAAATTGATTTTCGAGTCAACTAATAACCGGACAAAAATCTCTTTTGAGCCCGCTACTTTGGTTCTAAGACCACTAAGTTACAAGGCTAGCAAGAAGAAAAACAAAAATCTCTTTTACATTGGACTCTACAACACCAACATTTAACATTAAGAAAATCTTGAGGTAACCGTAACGAGGCGCTATTATTCCCAACGTTTAAATCATAATAACGGGTTTGCTACAAAATACACATGTGTAATAACGTAACGTTTAATTTTGATATTTGTTCGTATGTTTGGCACATCAGGCGTTATTTACGTAAAGTGAATAGTAAGTAAAAATTACCGTCCTCAGTGGTGCCTACGTCAAACAGAGAGAGTAGTGCGATAATTTGGGGTCACACAAAAAAATTACTTGCGAAAAACATGTAGACTGAAGAATATATTTCTGTGTTAAAAGCAGTTCTGTACTCATCTTATACAAAGATTTTTGGTGATGCCAATAGGGACAACATCAAATCTGCAAACAACTTGCGCTAATTTCAAAGTAATCGAGTGCAACTGTTAGACTAATCAGCTCAATTGTCAGATTTAAACTCCCTTGAATCTGCCGAAGATAAGGAAGCATAACGTGACATCAAACAAATGTTTCAAAAAAAAATCTATTTGAAGAATGGAATGCTGTTACTCCTAAAGACCATCCAAAAGGATAATTGCTGTTACTGAATTTAAAGATAGACCAATAAAACATTGGATATATAACAATAGTTAATATTACCGTAAAATAAAACTGATACACGTTTTCTTCAATAAGTACAATAAGTACAAATTCTAGAGAGTGATTTCTATAGGGTCTTCACTGCTCACAAAATCTGCAAATTAGTCTAAAATACTTGTTTTGATAATCTTATACACCCTAACAGCTTTCTGAAACCTCTTAGGTTTTCATTGGTTTGTTCAGTTACAGAACAGTGAAACGGGTAATTCTACTGTAGATTTCTGTTCACTCAGTTTCTGTAGTACGAGCGAGATGCCCTTTACCATTTCGCGCCTGTAATTTGTGCAAGCAATTCTGAATATTTGGGTCGCTACAAAGCTAAGTACTCTACGTATGTTCGAAAGGGAGAATTATTTTTATCGCATATAATTAAGTCGAACACTTTAGAGAATTTCTTATAACAAATTTTATTTAGAAATTACAAAGTGTCGATGTTTTACATTTAATGTTATTACTAAAGACAGTTGTTACTTACTGACTACTATTCTAAATGTTGGCCACATTTATACATAAATTGTCAGCACACCGGTATCCCACGGTAATGCTTAGAACGTAGATAAGATATGAGTACTAAGAAGCAAATACAAAAAAAGGTGCTTATATGAGATAAACGCTACAAGCTTCTAAATGCTGATCTAACTTCTCACGGTAGTATTTAGAATTATTTAACTATGCTGATTTAACTTCCTACGGCAATAGCTGATTTAACTATATGTACAAAACTTTCAATAACAGAAACTAACAAATGTATGGGGTATAACAAATATAGCGTGGTCGCGTGACCGATGAGCTTAGTTGCTATGCGGTCGGAACCGGGTTCAATCCCGGGATTACAAATGGTCTGGCGGGTAGAATACGCAAAAGATAAAAATGCGATCGTCTAAGACATGTGGTGCTTGCCGCCTCACCCTGTATCAAAGATGATGCACGATGAGTTTCACCTTAATAAATATAAATATATAAGAAATATACATGTAAACTTTGGCAAATTACCTAGAAAGTTCGAATTCTCAAACGAACGAAGATGTTGATATGGACTGTTTAGGTATAGCTATTTGTGTGTGTGTGTGTGTGTGTGTGTGTGTGTGCGCGCGCGCGTGTGCGTGCGGCTACCAGCAAGGAAGGATTTCAGCAAGTTTGACAAAGGTTTCTTTAGTTTCATGACAACTTTTTCATAATAAATCGTTGACCATCAAAGCGCTTCTGGACAAATATTGAACGCCAAGAACTGAAAGTAATCTTCACTGCCCACTACTGTTTCTGACGGAGTTTAAGGAAGAATTTTAAGCAAAAAAGTTCCAATAACCATGAATTTAATTCTTAACCGTTTTAGAGATATAAAAGTTAGTTAAGCAAGTTAGCGATCTTTGATTAGTCGTTCTAACCATTTATTTTTCCTCTAAATATCATCATTGTATCTTTCGTTGCCAAGGAAACTAAACATAGACAAGAATGATATGTATCTAAATATTAGAGTTCATTTTTATGTAGAATTATTACAATGGAACGTTTACTTTGGCCTGTAGCCGCTAAAATTCTTCTTACACTGGTTTAAGAATTCTCCTCGATTTCTCTCAGTATTATTCCTTTTGCCGACTCTCTTCTATGAATATCTCTAGCACCTTTTTTTGCTTACAAACGTTCCATTTTCCCGGAAAGAAAAAAAAACACGTAAAATTGTTTTGTGATACGGAAAGTGACGATACGATTATCTGACCTTGTATTCTTCTGCTGCTGCAGATGGTGACACAATATTTTAACAACAAAAGTCAAACTAAATATCCTTGGTAACCATAGTATCAGATAAAATGATGAGCGGTCACGGGGAAAAAGAAAGAGCTAGAACGACTAAGTATCAATATTTCAAACACCGTTGAGAATTTGAGTAAGGGACTTTTTCCTTAAAATGTTTCAAATATCCTATACACGAAGTCTTAAAACATTCTCGTGAGACACCCTCCACGTAGCAGGAAATGTTAATTAAAAAAACTTTTACAAATGTTAACTCAGAACACCAGTAATTTCCGTGTGTAAAATGCGTTGAACAACCCTCACGATCTTGGTGATAAAAATATTGTTAAAGAGGTGTTCTTGTGGTATAGTATCAGCGTTCAATTTTGTTGTCATTATGTACGCTAGTGACCATCATTCGGGAAGCTGTACTAAAAATTGGCTCATTCCTATCGTTTGCTTAGCCACCACCTTCTTTCCCATTGAAAAGGGAATAAATATTTTGGTTTTAAAGATAAAATAGTGGATTTGGGAGAAACACTGGATATAACGGAAATGGACTGCCTAATTACTATTTGAGATATCTTATTAAAAGAATACAGACACCGATTCATTAAACTCATAATATTTCAGATCTACTATCTTAATCTTAATGTTTCTCAAAACACGGCACCCTTTTCTACTGTTTGGTAATCATCACAAGAAAGACTTATAGAAAGAATAAGAGATCAAGCACTCGTATAGTTGACTTGTGCTACAGTAACTACAGAAAATGTTTGATTGAGAAATAGATGAAGTTGTCTCGTGTCCTAATTTATTTGATATTTTAATTTTAGGTAATTAAAATATCGGCTTAAAGAAGTAGAACAAAGGATACATTTCGGCGGTTTTGTTGAGATATTTATAAGTATGCAAACAAATTTGAGATCTTTTTACTTTAACATGAGCACGTCCAAGTGGAATCGAGCGGTCAACAACTAACGAATCAAAATTAAAATAAATATTTTGCAACCGTCTATAGGAGCGGATACTGACATAGAAAGTGAAGCTTTGTACATAAGAGAATTTTATGCGATCGCTTTCCAATTCCTCTCGCAAGCGTCGCAGTTTACTTTGTTGCGGAACTGGGACGTCTTCGGAACACCGTCGCTGGACGCGTCCAGGCTCTTCGTTAGCGGATTCCTCTCACGTTGGGCTCCTTATAAACGACGTCGAGTCGGAGACGTTTATTGTGGCCGGAATCGCGAGATCGTTTCATAAAAACGTCCCGCTCAGTTTCGGGTAATTGCTTCCCTACAAGTGTATTAAGATAAATCCGAACTTTTACGGGATATTGGCTCCATTTGAGTTAGAGATATGAATTTGAGCGGCGAGATTTGCAACAATCAATATGCCATGCCGTAGGATCGGAGCCCGTACAATAAGGAACAAATAGAGCGTGCGGCGGAGGATCGACTCAATAAAACAAATCCCATCTGCGGAATACGGTGTCGTGGGTCCCGGGGGAGGTCCAGGCGAGGACATCGCCATCGCGCCGGATAATAAATGTCCAAAAACGCAAATACGGAGTAACATTTGCTCGTAACGGCCGTCTAAGGCCGCCGTTTTATTATTATGCGGAAACAGTAAAAAAGCAGATGACGGTCAGCGGGGGCGGCCGGCGGGGCGGCCGGCGGCCTCCTTTATGCGCGGCGCATCTAATTACGGGCCATCGGCTGATTATTGCCATCGACCCCAGACGTTCGATCGGCGTAATGACGAGAGACGTCGCATTCACATATTGTGTATTCCGCCTCCGGCGGGGGCCGTAATGGCCCGGGGCCGGCTTTATCGCAGCTATCGGGAATGAAGGCCCGTTAGGTGCCTCGCAGGAAGGTGGCCGGCTATTTATTGACTGGACATCGGCCATAAAATATATCGGATCCGGGGCCGGCACATAATGTCTGTTGTCGTAAAAAGTTAGCGTCGCACCGAGCCATGCGTCATTGCGACACACTGATACAAACAGGCCGCCGCTCCGCTCCTTATCTCCGTCCTTGCCGCCTCCGTCCGCCGGCCGCCATCCTGCCTTTCAGCGTTTCAGCCGCAGCTTTCGGCCGCCTGCGGATGACGTTTATAGTTGAACTGACGTATAAGCGGCACATAAAAGCGGTATAATCCCGCGGTTTGCCCACCTTGGCCGCTAACGACGGCGCCGGGGCCGCGGCCCCTGCCCCATTCTTCTCGCGGCTAATTGACCGGAGGCGATCGCCGCGCCGGACCTCGCAATAATGAAGTTACGGCGGCGGCGCTAATGGCCGCCCTCAGATAAAGCGGTGAAATAATGATCACGCACCGGCGCGAATTTATCGCGGCTGTAAATAACCGAACGCTTTGTCGCTCCGATTAGTGTCATTAATGCAATCGTCGCTCTTTATGGGGCGTAAATGTTGTAGGTAACGTTTGACCTGTTAGCCACCGAAAGCTCTCTTCCGGCTACTGGCTGCACCATCTTCGCTTTTGTTTGCAAAGCTTTTGTGATGAGTACATCAAACTCGGATTTCAGCTGTGCATTACAATAAAATTCTGATGAGATCAGAATTGATTTCCAGAAAACCTCGCTTTGATCGATCCGAGCAAAAATGGGTGCTTTAATGAGTTGACTGTTTTTTCTTCATAGTCATTTTAAGATTTTGACGAACCGTGCTGAATTTTTCTTCTTCTTTTATTAATATAAGAACTTTACAATATGTCATTTGCTGACATTAAATAAATATTAGAACAATGTATTTGCATGAAGGAAAATTTCTTATATTTAAAAAATTGGTTTGGTCTGGAGCTAACTTAACTTTAACTTAACACTAACACCCACGCGCACAATCACGTAAAAGGGTTTGGTAGATCTGAAGACTTAAACTCTTAAGTCTGAGCTCATCATCTCTTTCTAGTAGGAACTCGATAAGTGAATTAGATGGGCAGTTAAGCTGAGCGTGGTAGCACATACTATGTTTTGAATCTCATCATTAAGGTCGCGCCGTATAACTTTATTAGGTACATACCAGAGAGCATTTACTATTGACCTCAAAGTATTACCTTTGAATCGCCTTAGGATGTCAATGTTTGAATTACTGGCTGTTCCCCATAGTTGTATTCCGTAGGTCCAGCCTGAGTTAGCTGCGATTTACTGCCTAGCAGCCAACATGTTCTGCAGTATATTTCTCCTAGTTGTTTTCGTTTGAATCAGATGTGCTTTTTCCAAGTTAACTTTCTGTCAAGGTGAACACCCAAATATCTGACACTTTCTTCTTGTTGGATTTGCTGGTTGTTTATTATAACAGGGGGACAAGTACCTTTACGAGTTGTAAAAGTTATATGAACTGATTTAGAACCATTAACTTTAACGCGCCATTCCTTGAACCATAGTTGCAAAGTATTTAAGTAAAATTGAAAATTTTGCGATGCTGTTTGCGAATCAGGGTGAGAAGCTAACACGGCAAATGTTGCGGTCGTTGTGGTTTTGATGGTAGAAGATCTACAGTATATAGGATATACAGAATCGAACCCAGTACACTGCCTTGGGGAATACCGGAATAGGTGAAAAATAGAGTAGTTTGATATTCTCCAAATTTAACTAGGCAACATACGATTTCTTATAAGTAAAAAGCAGTCCGGAGAAATTTTGTTTAAATTTTATAAGCAAAACTTGATGCCAGACTATGTCAAAGGATTGTGTTGTCTAAAAATACAGCCGAGCAGTATCCCCGTGTTTCAAAATCTTTAACTATGTTATAGACGATTTTATGGACTTGTTCGATGTTGCTTCCCGTGAGGGGTTGCTAATTCCCTATCGGGCGCCTCCTCAGGTGGCGGATAGAGGAACGCCTCCAGATATGGATAATAATAATAATAATAATAATGGTAAGTTTTAGGCCCATTGGCCCGTAGCCAGCAAACTGAGAGGTTAAAGCTCTCATATGTTCCGCTTTCTTTGTCCGGTCGTTGCGTTCCATCTCTGATGCAGGGCAATGTGGTAAGTACCGCGCTTAGACGACCGCCATTATTACCCCTTGTTCGAGTGAACGCAGGTACTCAAATTATTTATAGTGGCTGAGTAGGCCACCCGTTAGGCATCAGAGAGCACTGAGAATGAAACTCGGGTCCATCGGCATCGTAGCCCGCGCCTCAACCGCTTGGGCCACTCTGGCGATCCTACCAGATATGGATGGTACCGAGGAAATAAAATACTCAAGGGGGGGGGTGGGCAAAACTAGCGACTGATTCAGAATGGCGGCTGCAAACAGCGACTGACCAAGATTAGGCGGCTGAAAAATAACTTACCAAGACGCCTGGCAAGCGTGGCGTTTAAATTGCAAAAACCTCTCAAAAAAATGTCGACTTTAAAACTTTCTCGAAAGAATATATCCCAGGTGGGTAGAGATAACTCACAATTCCACACCGAAAACTCGCCCAGCTTCATGGATTCTGGACGAGGCAAAAGAAAATCATGTAAGTAGGAAAAAAAACAGATAAACAAGAAAAAGAAACCAACAAACTGCTTATTAAATATTGCGACCTATAAAACGAGGGCCCTAAGAACCAGAGAAAGACTGGGGTATTGTAGAATTAGCCGAAACAAGAAGAAAAGGAGAACAATATTTTCGACTGGACTTAGGGCACACCTTTTGCAGAGAGAAAGATAAAGATGACAAAGGAGTTGGAATAATAATAACTAAAAAATGTATGAAAATATAAAAATTCTGAAAGCAATATCAGATCGAGTAATATATGTCGTAATAGCTATAAACAAAAACATATAACTGTTTATATTATATAAAAGTTGAGACAGTCTATGAAGATATAACAAGAGCAATAGATAAAAACAAAACTACGCACATAATTGTGGTAGAGACTAACGCTAAGATAGGTAAAGGGCAGAACCAATAAAGACATATATAGGAAAATTTGGAGTGGGAACCAGAAATGAAAGAGGAAAAATGTTAGCAAATTTCGTAGAAAGAATAAGACTATATATAAAACTATTATAAATACTTTCTTTCAAAAGAAAAAGAAACGTAAATGGACATGGAGAAATCCAGATAGACAAACAAAAATGAGATCGACTTCATTATCTTACGCCACAAATACATAATCCAGAATGTAGACGTACTTAACCAACTTAGTACAGCTAGTGATCACAGGATGGTCAGAAGCAAGATACACATAAATACTCGAACAAAGAAAAAAAAAATAAAACGAATAAAGACAGAAGTAAAGAGGGTAAAACTAAGAGAAGAAAACGAAGAATACTAGAAACAGATAAAAACTTTTCAAAAAACCCAGGACACAAATGAGTCAATTAGCGAGGCCAAAAGAGAATAACAAAAATTATAAATGAAACAGCGGAAAAGTAGCCAAACCCCAGAAGAAAAGTACAAACAAGTTGTATACTGAAACTAAACGACTATTAGAAAAGAAGGAAATTGATCAAAAATGGAAGAAGAGGCACTACCGAATATACAGAAACTAAGAAGATAGTGAGAAAATTGTTGAAGCAAAACATCCTAAAACACCAAAAGGATAAAGTACAATCTGTATTACAAAATAACCGAGGTCTAAATATATTTAAAAGGCAAAAACGTACAAAGAAATAACAAAAATAAGAGAAAACGTCTGTTATCTTAGATATATAAACTATTTACTAGAATAACTACAAATATATTAGAGCGAAAACTTGAGATCTACCAACCAAAAAAGATGCTGGTTTTCGAAGCAAATACAGTACGTTAAAAAATCATATATCTAAGTATTCTCCTTGTATTTTTAATTCTTTATCTTTCCATTTTGGTTTTTAAGGATGTCCTAGAGTGCTAGGGTAAATAATTTTTTCTTGTTTTAACGTTTTCAATCCTTTGTCTCATAATTTTATCGTTATCGTAGATTTGTTATATATGTATATGGGTCCTAAATAAAAAGATTAAGAACAAACTAAGAGTACACCAAAGGGCCGTAGAGAGAAGGATTCTAAGATTATTAAGAAATTACAAAACAAACCAATGGATAAGAGAAAAAACCAAAGTTATAGACATCATAAAAAGAATCGGCTCTTTAAAATAGCAGACATACAGAAAAATGGAGTAGCCACGTCACCAGATGGAGACCATGGGGAGAACAAAGAAGTGCCCCAACAGCGCTGGTATGATGAGATAAAGAAAATTGCGGAACTCAATTGGTATCAAGTTGCACAAAATAGAAACACATGAACAAATATGAGAGAGGCATATATTCAATGGATAGAAACGGTTGAAGAAGAAGAAGAAGCATGTTGCTTGCGAAACCCAAACTCATGATCAGCAATTAAATTGTTCTCCACAAGTATTGATGTAATTTTACTAAGCAACAGTTTTCAAATACCTTGAATATCAAAGAAAGCAAGTTGATCGCTCTATAGGATGCAACTTCCTCCTTAGGCTTTCCTGATTTAAGAATCAGAATAATCGAGACGACTTTCCATTGCGGGATAAAGCCTTGCCTTAGAATTACATTAAAATGTAGGTTATAAACCTAAAACCTTTGTTATAAAGTTCTTTCAAAACTTTACTAGTGATTAAACCATATCCTGCTACTTTGCGTGGATTCAAATTGCTAAGAATTTCAGTTTTTATTTCAGCTACAGTAAATTGTTGCATAGACATAGACATATCAAAAAGAGCTTCTAGAATTGCTGGATCATTTTGGAGGATAAGGTTGTAAATGATAATTTGTAAAAGCTAGTGCCTTCTCTTGGTATGTTCTGGCCCAAATACCGTTACCAGTACGAAGAGGTGCTTTGTGTTGTGGTTGCGACTTCTTTAGAACTTTGGTTGCTCCCCAGAGCAAATACTCAGTAGCTTCGATTAGTGACAACGACAAGGTAGTTTTGTATGCATTGCTTTTTGATATCAGATACTAGTTTTTGGAGTTCAGTCGTTGCTTGATTCAAGTGACGTTTGTCCGTTGGATACTTTGTAACTTGCCATCTTCTTCTCCGTTTTTCAACAATTGTTTGTTTATTATTGGACATTGGGAGTTTGTAATGTGATGTGTTTTTTGAGGATTCGCCTACCAACAAGCCTATTGCAGAGCTTCACTGAACCTCTCTGTTGCTGCCATCAAATCATCTTCCGTTTTTAAGTTAATCTCGAGCGATAGTGTTTTATCTAATAATTTTCTCAACAGTTGTATGTTTGTTACATAAAGTCGGTTATTTTTGAGATATCAATTCACTAGTTTTCAGCGTTATGATGATTGGTGAATGATAAGCTGACAAATCAAGGCAGGGTTTGACTTTTAAATAGTATAGGTTGATCCCTTTAACTATTCATAGGTAAGTCAAGTAAATCTGGTAGTTTCTTCGGATCCGTGGGCCAGTATGTAGGCTCGCCTGTCAATAGTGATGTAATCCAATAGAATTCATAGCTTTTACTAATTATCTACCCTTGGTGGTGGTCAACCTCAATCTCCACACAATATTTTTGGCCTGTTGGTATAAATCTGTTTTCTAACATGTTAAAAAACGGTCATATTGATCCTTTTTATTATTATGTCCAGGAGGATAATATACTGGTGATATCGTTAATGGTCTTGTCGAATCTCAACAACAATTTTGGTTGCTTAGAGATGTGTTTATAAACAGGAAATTGATAATGCCTAATCCTGTTCTTAATAATTACAGCTGTACCGGCTTAGGCTCCAACATCAGGATGTTAAGTTAAATAAACCACATATCCTGGAACTTTTAAATAACTTTTTCTCTAAAGTGCAACTCATATATAAGCAGAACTTCATTGCGTTGGTGTAACAAGCCGTTGGCATTCCACTCAGCCGATTTAAGATACTGACTCATTGTTGTTTTTAGCAACTAGAGCCGTTAGTAGATTTAGAATGGTCCCCATTTGCTCCATTAACCTTTTAGTTATCTTTTGAGCTTATTTATGTCATCAGAAGTATGGTTTGTTGAAATTTGCTGTGATATTACTGGAAGACTATTTCTTACAAGCTGGGCATATGTAAAATTTGGTTGTATTAGATCCTGGGTTGCAACTACAAGCTTCTTTGAGAGTGAGGAAAACATTCTTTAACGTAATGCTTTGTATATAGAACAGGGCGATTTTCGTTGTAGTTAACACATCCTACATCCTTATTTTTATCTTTCCACTGATATTCGGAAGTTGCGTGAGTGCCGGTGCATTTGACACATTTCGGGCTTCTGTTACAAAAATTTTCTATATGGTCAAATGGCTGGCATTCAGCACATTGAGGCAATTAGCGTTTCGCGTGAAGTCCTTCTATTTTCACTACGGTGTGAGCAAACTTGTCGATTTTATAAATATTCTTGTTGTTATCAGCCGGTTTTCAGTTCTACAAAAAATAAAGGTAATTCTCTCTTTGTAACTCTTTCTTTAACATTGGTAGTCTGATGTCCAAGCGTCAGTTTATTTTTAAGTGATCTAAATTGGTACTTGGTTGCGGGTTTCTCATAACTACTCTGAAGGAGCACTCCTGTTTCATTTGGTATTTCATTCATTCATTTCATTCATTCTGCTCGTTTTTCACTGTTAATATGATTATGACTGAATATTTGTTTTAATTTTAACCTCCTTGTTATATAGAATTTTTATTTTGTATTTATTTTTATCTATAGTTTCTAGCAAACGAATTATTTTGACGCCGGATACTAAAATTGGTAGAGGTTGAAAATCGACCTTCATAGGAGTTGTAATTTCTGTTTCATGTTCGTCTGAATTCGTGGATTTTAACCGTAAATAAGGTTTATTAGAATGTAACCAATAATTTGCAGTTCTAGTCTGCTTGGTCTGAATATTCATCTTATCACTAGTTTCTTTGCAGGTAAGCAATAAATATCTTGAGGCAATTTTTATAAATATCCCCGTTAGGAATCGAGGATTTTTGATTTGGAGGGCTATTTGATCTCATGATATCGTTTATGGAAAACTGTGAATATAAATTATCATTTGTAGGGTGCTGTTACATATACTGATAATTTAGTGGAGCATACTGTGCGAGAAATTTGCAGCAACGCTACCAATTTTGTTTTATTTATTTCTAGTTTATATTGCCCTTTTAGAATACTTTCCAGTCTCTTTTTTAAGTTTCGTTCATCTGGGACCAAAACAGCAATGTCATCTGGGAACCTTAAAATTTGTATCCTTTCTCCGTTGACTTAAATGCCAGTACTCATCTCTTTACATTCGTTAATTTCTTAAAAGTCACATAGTGCGCAAAAACATAATTGGATATGTTGCAGTTTTGCAACTGACAGGGGATTTCAACAAGATGAGGCTCCACTTCATTAGCATGGTTAAGTGCGTGACTATCTAGATGAGGAACTCCCTGGAGAGGATCTGGTACTGTTTGGATGACTTTGCAGGTCTTGTGATCTTACTGTTTGAGATTTTTTCTTTGGGGTACATCAAAGCTCTGGTTTACGTGTCACCAATGCCAACAACATAGAATTAACTTTAAAACAGCATTACTGCTGCTGCGAGCAGCATTAATGGAGATACACTATAGCTTATATGGACAGAAACTAGACTCTGCTTAAACAACAGGAGTCAGAAAAGCGAAACAAGGTAATTATTCTTATTTTATATACGTTTAAATCATTTTTTTAATCAAACATGAAGCGAGTAAACTACTACGGCTCTATTTTTTTTCAATGACAATTTCCATTTTGTTTTGTGAAGGTATTTCACATAAAACTCGAGATATTTTGAAAAACTGTTTTAAGGGGGATCTTTAGGGGTCGTTTTCCCTCTTTAAAGCGCTTAGAGGGGCAGATAAAAAATACGTGTTTCTTATATTTTAGCTTTCTACAACATGTCTAAGTTTTATGAAAATCGGTGACGGATATTTCGATAGGGTTCCTTGTTGGTCTAATATGTAGTTTTAATGCACACGACTGATGTATTGTTGAAGTTGACAGTTAATTATTCTGTCGGTTGAAGTTGGCAGCTGTCAGATATATTTTTTACTCTCGTGTGATGCGTATCAAGTTGTTACAAAATAGTTCAAATAAAAGAAAGATTATTGCAAATACACAGAGATATTTAAAAATGGTATAAAAAAAATAGGCCAGGCAAACCAATAGCTCAAACAACCTACCTGGGCTGGATCATATCCGGGGGTGTACCTGTAGAAGATGCAAAGGGTCACAACAATATTGTTAATATGAAATTGACACTTACCTTAAAGCAAATGATGCAACGATTCTGGGAGACTGAAACTATGCCATATGAAGGAAAACCACGCACACCTAAAGAGATTAGAGCGGAAGACATTTATCAGAAGACGACTAAGAGGAATAATAATAGTAGATACATTGTAAGACTTTCATTTCAAAAAGAGAACCAAAAATTACCTGAGAATTTAAATAGTACAGCCCTGAGAAGATTTAAGGGTTTATAAAGGAGATTAGCTACAGATGAGAAACTAAAAATAGAATATGATAAAGTTCTACAAGAATATATTAATCTAAAACACATGATAACTCCAGGAGATGAAACCGATGAGCATTTTGTTTATTTACAACACCATGCAGTGGTGAAAGAAGAGAGCACTACAACAAAGGTGCGAGTAGTATTTGATGCGTCTTGTCAATGCACTGATGGTATATCACTTAAGTAGTCGTTGAATAGTCAGAGATTTATGAAATCCATATAGCCATGTAAGAGAGCAGTAAGTAGTAAAACTAAATTAGAATTTAACAAAGAAGAATGCATAAAAACTTTAGGTATATTGTGGGAAACAACTGACGACATAATAGAAATAAAACAAAAAATTATTTAATGATGAAAGTAAAACACTTATTAAAAGAGTAGTATTGAGACAAAGTGCTTCACTATTTGATCCCATGGGTTGGCTTGCACCTGCAGTAATTGTAGCAAAGGATTTTATGCAAAAACTTGGTTAAGAAAAATAGAGTGAGATGAACCGTTACTAATAGAGTTGAGAAATGAATGGGAAAGGTTTCAAAAGGACTTACCTGTTCTGTCTGAGACCAAAATACCACGAGGGCTGGAAGTATAAAAACTGCAAAGGTAGAGCTGCATGGATTTTTTGACGCATTACAGAGTGGTTATGCGGCAGTAGACTATACCAGAGTTATTCCAGAGAATTCTACAGAAGCTAAATTATCTTTAATTATAACAAAAACTAAAGTAGCATTTGTGAAATTGTTTTCATCACCTAGATTAGAATTGTGTGCTGCCACATTACTAAGTAAACTAATGAAACACATCAGAGAAATTCTTAATATCAATATTAACAATATATATACATAGACTAATTCAAAGGTTGTGTTAGCCTGGATAAAGGGTGATGCTAATATATAGACACCGTTTGTAAGAAATAGAATCATAGAAATTACAAGGTCTGTCTGGAAAGTAATGCGCCCTATTTTTTTCTGCCGCGACTATCCGGCGCACAGCGTTACCGCTTGCACGGAAGGGTAGAGGGGAGTTTTAGAAACACAGCGCGACCCGCGCCAGTCAGCTCCGAGCTCCTGGAGCGTCACAGTGTCTGTTTCAATCACCCTTGTGTGAATGCTCTATCGAAATTAAGATGGAACAAACTCTCGAGCAGCGATACGCGACAAAGTTTTGTTTCAAACTCGAGAAGACGCCGTCAGAGACTTTTGAGTAGCTTCAGATGGCTTTTGATGAGGATTACATGTCATATTCACATTGCAAAAGGTTTCATAAAATGTTCAAGGAGGGTCGTGAGGAGGTCGCCGACGAACAACGATCAGGTCGCGCCTCAACGTCGCGAGATAAAAATCCGGCTGACAAAGTGCACGAATTGTTGAACTCTGATCGAAGAACGAGTGTCCGCCTAATGTCAGAAATACTTGACATTCCGAAAACCAATGTGCACGAGATTGTGACGAAAAACTTTCAAATGCGGAAGGTGTGCGCCAAACTTATCCCGAGAGTGCTCACCGATGACCAAAAGAACAATCGATTGGAAGTGTGTCAAGAATTGTTGCAGTCCTAATGTGGCCCCGTCCGACTTCTTTTTGTTCCCGAAGATTAAAAAATCTCTCAAAGGACAGCATTTGGGGACCCTGGAGAACATCAAGGTGGCTACGACGAGGTTACTAAAAGACATCCCAGTGAAGGACTTCCAGGACGCATATAAAGCTTCGTTGGAACAAGTGTGTTGAAGCAGGAGGGATGTATTTCGAAGAATATTAAGTAATTGTACGAATCGGTTCAATAAATTTCTTAAAACAAAAATGGGCGCATTACTTTCCGGACAGACCTTGCAATAACCTGAGCAATACTTGGTTGTATATTAACACCAAACATAATCCAGCATCTAGAGGAGTGCTACTAAACCAACTAAAAAACAATCAGCTATGGTGGAGTGGCCCAGAAGTTTACAGTGCCAAATACTAACATAACATAGATTTAGAAAAACGAGTAATGATGAAACGTCATGTAACAAAGACTGAAATAAGTGAAGAAAAAATAGAAAAACTTAATATATTAAAGAAATATTCCTCTTTTTAAGAAACTTTTTAAGAATCTGCTGAACGTTGTTGCCTTCTGTCGAAGATGGTTGAAGATCCTGAAAAAGAAAAAGGAGTTTACATGTTCACTACCAATTTATGAAAAAAAGAAGCACTTACCGTATGTCCCAAGAACTGGAATTTGAAGAAGAAATTAATAACCTAAAAGAAGAAAAAATCATAAAGAGTAGTAGCTGATTGTTACTTCTAAACCTTTATTTAAATGAGAAAGAAATACTGAGAGCAGGAGGTCGATTGAAACATGCGTCGATACTTAAGGAGAGAAAATATCCAATTATACTTACCAAGGACAACGTACTTATTTCTTTACTATTGGATGAAGCCCATCACACAACTTTGCGTGGAGATCGGCAGTTGATGTCGTCGTTCCTGCAAAATAAATATTGGATAATTAAGGGAAGTCAAACAATTACGAAATTTTATAGAAGGTGCAAGAAATATGCCTGATTTAATGCAATAGCAGGTAATCAACTAGCGGGTGACTTACCTGGAGTAAGAGTCAATCCAGCGCGTCCCTTTTCTATAAGTGGAGTAGATTTTGCTGGTCCTCTTCTTTGTCGCATGAGCAAGGGAACAGGAGCCAAAACATACAAATCTTATATCTGTTTGTAGAGCTGGAGAGCAATATGACAACTGAAGCTTTTCTTGTGTGCTTCAATAGATTTGTCGCACGCAGAGGACATTGTCGCGAGTTGTGGAGCAATCATGGTACAAGATTTATATCAGCAGAGAAGCGCTACTTGAGATGTGGAGACTAGGGAGAAATGAGCTTTCTGAAGAGTTGAGGAGAGTATTAGATGACAAAGTCACTAGTTGAAGGTATATACCGCCCGGAGCACCAAATTTCGGCGGATTATGGCAAGCGGGGGTCAAATCTGTGAAGTGCCACTTGAAGAGAATCTTAGGACAGGCAGCCTTAACTTTTGAAGAGTTATATACTGTTTTAACCCAAGTAGAAGCTTGCTTGAACTCACGCCCGTTGATCGGTTTGAACGACGAATTCGAATACCTAACGCCCGGCCATTTCTTGGAAGCTGAAGCCATTGTTGTTCCGGTGGAAGCAGACAATACTCAGCTCAGCATGTCTAGCCTCTCTAGATGGCAACTAAACCAGAAAATGGTCCGAGACTTTTGGAGTAGATAGCCTGAATATCTCTTTCGTTTACAACAACGTCTGAAGTGGTTAAAACCTAAGAAGAACTTAAAAATAGGAGATCTGGTGTTAATTAAGGATTCCAGATTACCACCAGCTCAATGGAGGTTGGGACGAATTCAAGAGCGTACCCAGGTTCCGATGGATTAGCGAGAACTTATGACGTGCGCACCCACCTCCGGTGTCGTACAAAGAGCGATATCCAAAATCTGCCTGCTGACAGATTAGGGCAAGGACAGAAGATCCTTGGCGGCGGAGTACGAGTATGTTAAAGTTGACAGTTCATTATTCTGTCGGTTGAAGTTGACAGCTGTTAGATATAATTTTTACTCTCGTGTGACGTGTGTGTAAAAGGAGTTCAAATAAAAGAAAGATCATGGCAAATTGTGTTCGGGTTTCTTTTGTAAAATGTCTAACATTTCAATCATGATTTGTGTTAAAATGGATTTTCCTAGACTAATTTATCTTCAAGTAATCCGGATAGTTGCACTCTATTTTATTTGTAATTATTTCGACACCCAGGTCAAAAAGCAACGGCAAACATCAAATGCTCTCCGCCCGTCATACAAACACCTTTGGCAGTCGTAAAGTACATTCTCCTTCTTCTAACGGATTAGACTAGCCACCTGCTCGGGGTACGCCCAACATGGCTCATAGTTTTTAACTACATGAAATGTGTACTAAAAAACAGGCTAATAGCCTATATATGAGAGTAGAGGAAGAAGAAATTTCATTCTTGCACGCATAAAGTTACTCTACAAGTATATAAATCTGAATACATGATAATATAGTCAAAATAACCAAAATACGCAGTTGCATATGTAGCTAGTTTTAAACGTACAAATATGTTGAAGTTGTTTATAGGTATATTATTATAAGGTGTTTATAAAGCGCGCGGTCAAGAAAGGCGTGGGTTGTTAATTGGAACACACCGGGGATGCGTGCGGATGATGGGTGTAACGATGTGCAGAGAAAAAAGATGATGAGGAAGAAACGGGGCGACATAATGAGACAATGAGCCGGGCCGCCGCCGGTATGATGAGCATTCTCGACGTGTCTTCGTCCGGTAATGCTATTTCCTGGCCAGCACTCGGTTAGGCCAGTCTCCGGAGCCTCCGGAATACCAATAGGCTCGGCTCCGTGTCAGGACAAAGAGGCGAGAAGAGCGCCGGCGGCGGCGGCGGCCTCGGCCTAGCCGAGCGCCACTTAACCACGGCCGGGGGCTCGAGCCGCCCGCCCCTCGCGCATAACTGTCAAGAGTTGTAAAGGGGTGTTAGATAAAGTATAGTATCGAACTCTAATATAATAACGGCCGGAACAAGCGCGGCCGTAAAGTATAAGACGGGCATAAATCAGCGGATCCGGCGGAGCGGGCCAATATGTATCATACCGAGCCATACGTGCTAAAATATGTGGGGCCCGGCGAGCTTCCGCCGTGAATCACGGCGCGTCCATCCCCCGGGCCCGAGGTTAAGCGCTCGATTTGTCGCGCGGGGTCATTAAAGGCCGCCGTCCCCCGGCGCTCGTCAACGGGATTACCCTCTAAACGTAATCCAATCACGCGGACTTGACTTTATGTGGCGCTATCGCCGCCGGGCTACCTACGTCTTGTATCGGGGGCGCCGCCGCCGCCGCCTCCGCTTTCGCCGCCGCCGACTTGGACGCCGACGCTGCCGCCGGACCGCGTACCGCGCGTCCGTCTATTTGTGACGGGAATCGCAATGGTTGGGGGCCGTTCGCGTCCGGGCGGACCGATATCGATTCCCCGCTATCGATATAGATAGATACGGGAGACGCGGCTCGGATCGCCTATTTACTGGAACGAACCCACATTTGATTCTGATTGCGTTCATATTTGTAGGCTTTGAAGTGGATCGGCGGCGGAGGCCGGATTAAGCTAAACAAAGTGTGGGCCAAGACGGGAAGATCTAATCCTCGCCAACTGCTTCGCATCTTCTGCAGCGAACCGGCAACTGCTCGGTTATCGGGTAAATCGCATTGCCCAAACTTTTGAACTAATAAGCGTTCTGAAATCATTAGCAAGAACTGAAATAATGCCTGGTAGTTTTAAGCTCATTTTGGGACGGCCAATAAGAATTTTTGTCTTATTTGTAGAATCTGCAGGATACATTCATTAGGATTACTTTGACTTTTGGGTGTTAATTTTATTCATAGTTCAATTACGTATAAGTTAAAAATTTGCTTTGATTCAGTACTGTAGCTGAACGTAACGGACAGAATTTATGTACTGTCATCTAAAAAAATGAAATCACAATAAATACTAAGCAAAGATTAATATGCAAACCCAAAAATAATCTAAATGAATATAATACAGTAGTTAAGAAGAGCATGTTAGGGTTAATGCGGAGAAAAAATTATTTAAAAACATTTTCAAATACATGGGTACATTGTACTACATCAGAACAAAGATGCTATTGTATCAATAATGTGTCCAGTAACCACCGGCGTCGATAATTGCCTAGGCATCTTTGAGGCATGCTTTCGACAAATTGATGACGTATTCATCCGACAAGGACCCCAAATGCCACGAATTGTTCGTGTTAACTGGTTTAAAGTAAAATTTTTTATCATGCATCGTGTGCTTGACGTATGCCCACACATTCTCAACCGGATTTACAACGGTCTACTGCGACGGCCAGTCAGGTGTAACGATGCCAGATTGTTCGTTCCACTCGATGTAAAGTTTGCTGCAGTATTTAGGGTCGTTGTCTTCCTGCAGGATCCACTACTCATTTTTCCTGATGTACCAACACTCGGCAGCGCGCAAAATTGTGTCTTATAAATCTCAAGCATTTTCAGAGTATTCAGGTTGTACGTAAACAGATGCAATGTTCCGAAACCCAATTTTGAGAAGCAACCCAAAGATGCCCTTTTACTGGACGTTTGTTGGGTCCGCTGTACCAACCTGTTAGTTGAGGTTGACGAGGCTCGTGGGACGGTAACGTATCCCCAAACAGAAAAAATTACATTGCTCTAATGTCGGTCGATATTGTCCTTTACTCAAGCGAGTCGCTTCGTCACGTGATTTTTACCTAACAAAAGTTTTTTCACTGAACTACGGCATTTGATATTATGCATACGGAGATGGGCTCGGTACGAAATATCTACACCTTTCTGTTTTAATTTTGCTGCTCCTTGACGCAATGTTATGCCCAGGTTCCGCGAAAACAAGTTTCGATCTGTTTTTCGATTTTAGGGACACTTTGCTTATCGATCGATTTTGTCTTCTTATATTGCTGCGCCCACTTGCTGACGAATGTTTTCGACGTGCTCGTGCACTTAGCAGTCCGTTGAATGAGACATTTTCGGAACCTTTTGAGTGAGTACAAAGGAACACAGCCTCATGGAGTTTTACGTGTTTCTCTAGCAAAATTCAATGTCAAATGAATCTATTGTGACAAATCATCGAGGACAAAGGTTTTCTTTATCTACTCGCGAAAGAATTAGGGCGAAACGTTTTACCAACTGCTAATTATACCGAACACGCTTTACTTAACCGACTGTATGGACGCTTGTAAGATAATTTACAAGTTTTAGCCTCGTTACAATCAGAACCTGAAGATTTTTGCCGTCCTAGGTTGATAATTATTCACCCGCCTTTCCTCGAATTTTTGCTTTTTTGGGACGTTATCAAAAAATTACGAAGAAGTTGAGTGTTAATGCAAAACATTTATTTGATTGTTTTAACTTTCGTTACATACATACACTTCTATATAATATTTACGCACATTCAAAAGTCAATGAAAAAAAAATAATAAAAACTTTTATTTAAAAAAATTGTTAAGCCCGGATTCCGCGAAAACAAGTTCACGATTTGTTTTCCGACTTTACGGGACACTTATATCGCTGCACCCACTTGATAACGAACGTTTTCGATGTTCATGTACTTAGCAGCAGTTGCATAAGTCATTTTTGGACTTTTAGAGTGGATACAGAGAAACACAGCCTCGTAGCGCGATGCGTACGCAGCACTCATGGTGCTTTACGCGTTTCTGTAACAACAATTCAATGCCAACTGAATCTTTTGTGACAATGCATTGAGGATAAAGTTTCTCTCTATCGACTGGCGAAAGAATTAGGGTGGAACCTTTTACCAACTGCTAATTATGCCGAACACGCTCTTACTTAACTGACTGTATTTTGATTTCTTAAATTAGAGTGTACTGCACAAAGACTTATCGGACGATCTAGTAGGATAGTACTGATAACTATTTAGTGTCTTGAGCTAAAAAAGCGCAGATGACTGTTATTGGCAAATTAGGGAGTATAGTATAAAATAAATAGTGACCGTCCGAAAACATCTAATAAAGTTGCACTTTAAAGTATTTCGATAAGGGGTGTCTTCTCCTTCTTAAGGGGGACGTCTGGGTTTTTTCGTCAAAAAATTGATTTTGAGATTTTTATTTTTTCAAAAAGCTGAAAACCCTAAGATCATAATACTTTTTTATTTCTTCTACATCTAAATTTACCGAAAAAATATATATGTAGATATACTTATATATTTACACGCTCGCCTAGCCATTTTTCCGCCCCGCATGTTGTGACTTGTTTCTTCGGAAGAAACGTCGCGTTTCTTTTTGGATCAAAATACCTCAGAATCGCATTGTTTTTAATAATCCCTTCGTATCTTTATTTTTTGCAATAATATTCGCAATATGGCGATATATATATATATATATATATATATATATATATATATATATATATATATATATATGTATTGTATGTATGTATGTATGTATATATGAACGTGTGTATGTATATGTATATGTATATATACCTATACATGCTTGCTCGACGCACCAGTTTTTTCGCGATGCAAGTTTTAATGAGTTTTCTTGCCAGTTACGTTGTAACCTTTGAACGGGCGTTGAATTTAATATCATCGTGTCTAAATGTTCGCAGAAGAAAGGATCTCGTAAAGATCAAAATAAAACAAAATATGGTAGGCATAAAAAGAGAAAGTGGTGATAAAAAAATCTCAGCAATCCTCAAAAGATGCGAGAATCAAGAGAAAAAAGGAGCTTCTTGAGCAAGAAGAACTTTTCAAGAGGCCCAAGGATTACTTTATGGCGCAAAAATCGCAGACTGATGATTGGTAAGCATTTTCTCTATTATAATTGTAAATAGTTGAATGCGAAATAGAAAAATTTTTCGCGCGATGGACACGATTTCTCGGAAGCCATTAATCCGATCGACCTAATTTTTTATGTGTCTATTGAAACAATAGCTTGTCTGCATTCTACAACCAATTCTCCAAATTGAACCTAAAATATTTTATTTTACTTTAGAAGAGGGTAAAAGGACGTTTTTCCGAGAAATTTTTTCGCAGACTAGTATTTTTTCTACTGACGTTGACAACTTGGTTGTAGAATACATACTGGATATATATGTCTACTTTAAGATGGCGTTTGTTTTTTTGTTTCGGCAAAGATATCCTGTCCACCACACAACGCACGGTTTTTCAGGAGACGACTTCGGCGCCCTCTGGTGAAGTTGAAATGAATAATACAATTCAAAAAAAATTGTTTTAGATGCCTCTCAATATATCTTTTCAAATGCACAAAATCTCATATTTCTAAATAAAATAGATT
Organism: Sinelater perroti; assembly: GCA_036346155.1. NCBI lineage: Eukaryota > Metazoa > Arthropoda > Insecta > Coleoptera > Elateridae > Sinelater > Sinelater perroti. Next base: position 18,844,946 of record JARFIY010000046.1, read on the forward strand.
TTTATAAAAAAAATTATGAAAATTGGCCAATTTTCACCCAAAAAACCAGACGTCCCCTTAAAACAGACCAATATTCGAAACATTTGAATTCAGCTGTTAAAAATTCTTATTACATTTTTACATCTCATTTGAACAGAGGATTCATTTGATAGACTGGTGTTTTACGGCCAACAATTAGAAATAATGTTATTTTATCGATTAAAATTGTATTATTGTAATATTTGATTTACTAATACATTTTTCCAATTATGTTGTATATTACAAATAGAAAAGAAAATTTAAAATATTTGCCTTTTTGAATCTGTTGGATGTCATTTCTTATAAATATTTCTGAGAGGGCTTGCTTCATTTCTATTTGATTTTAATAGGTATGATTAGTTTCAACTGTTACAATTGTTTAAAATATTTTGGAAAAAAAAATAAGTTTAGCTTCATATGGTCGTTTCTAACAGTTATTTTTCACTACCATATAATAACAAATCAAGAAGGGTGTACTAACTCTAGCATAAGTTTTTGTTTGTGTTTTTACTTCGATTTATGGTTCTGTTGTCTCAGTATGTTGCAATTATTCTACGCAGTAAGATACAAATCCCTGTGTTTTTGCTTATGTTATACGAAAACAAAATTGTTGAAATTGCCGAACATGAATAAAATACTCCGAAGGACTGTTGTACACAATATTGATTAAAACGTACATTTTCAAATATGAGCTCTTTATCTTATCAGATGTGCAATGCGCTGGTTGCTTTTATTTTCTTTTAAACATGATGCTGACAAGAATATTGGCATTACATTCGTAGTTCTTTCAACCGCAAGATTATTTAGAACTGAATTAGAATACGAAGATTATTTCATTTGGTTTCATTTTTCTATTACATTACAAAAAAGAAGCTCAAAGAATTTATAAATACACACAATAAGAGCAATCAAGATATTTTTAGTGGGTAGATTAGCTTAATGATATTGAAAAACGTAAGAGTGAAAAGAGGATCGAAAATTAGTGCGATCACTATTTAGTTGCGATGAACATAAATGTAGAAAGATAGACCAACAAAGAAAAAAGTATAAAAATAATAAGGAAAAACATTAGAAACTACGGGCTAAAAGAGAGAGACTTGAAAGGAAAATATTAGAAACTAATACAAATGAAAGTAAAAGACATAAAGGAAAGAGCAACAGAGAAAGAGTGGAATTATCTAAAACAAAGCTGCAGAATAACAAAAGTACCTAATAAAGATATAAATAAAACTGTTTGGCGAATGAAAACAAAAACCAAGATAAAAAAAATAAATAGAAAATATGTTTATCAACTAAAACCAAGACTACTATAAAAAATAAAAAGAAAAAAGTAAAAAACAAAAAAGCTACATAGAAAAAACAGATTTTAAAAATATATAGACATACAAGACGTAGTACTTACAAAGAAAAATCATACAATAGAAAGGTGGAGGTATCATTTCAAGGAGGTGTTAAAGGACAATGAAACCGGAAGTAAAAGGTGACAATGAAAATGAGCAAAGCGATCTATCGACGAACGCAAATACAAATATTGAGCCGATACGAATAATAAAATTATAGAAATCAATATAAAAAATAAGGTAAGGAAGGGCAGTAGGAAAAATAAAAAAACATAGGATAGATAGAAAGGAAAAATATTGTGATTAATTAGCAACATTGTGAAAAACAAGAAATTAGCAGACGCGGGTGGCAGTGCCGCTACAAAAAACCTAATACAAGCGACTGCAACAATTATAAGGGAATAACTTTTATTAGACTAAATATAAAAAATAAAATTTGTGAAAGAACAAAGAGAAAGAGCAAAGGCGTTCAATTATGCTACAGATACCTGAAAAAACTTTAGACAAAGTCAAAAGAACAGATTGATATATAGAGAGTACTAGAAATCAGAGGTACAAATAAAACAGATAAAGTTTTTTAAAATATTATTTAACAAGACAATACATGTAGTAAGCACGAGAAATAGGAGTCAGATAGTTCGAAACAACGAAGGCTTTAAGGCAAGGATATTGTTCATACATAATGAACGAGGCAGTAAAAGAAAGCAAAAAACAAATAAAAATATATGATAAAGGAAGCTAAAGAATGAAAAGGCTGCAAGTGTCTGAATTACTATACCTGAATGATATTGCAATCTTAGCAAAAACAGAGAAAGAACACATAGTAGTAATGGAACGATAGATATCGAAATACTAAAACCTATAGCTGTAAGAAGAACTTTTATCGCTATAAAAAGAGAACAAAAGAAACGAAATTGGAAGTAAAAAAAGCAGCACATGCAGTTATATTGTGGGCGATAACAGATAAAAACAGAAGAAATTAACAAATGCATTATAAAATTTTAGGAAAAAATTTAAAGGAAAACAAGTCAAGACAAGATTAACGACACAATATACAAAAAGCAGTTAGAGGTAAAAAAAAATAGTATGACTAGGGCATTTGAAGCAAGACCAAGGGGAAGAATAAAGTAGAAAGACCAGGGAAGATATGCACAGAAAGGGTGAGATAAGCATCTCAGAAAAGAGGCGTAGAATGTAATTTGATAAGACAAAAAGCACAAAAAACTGAAGAAAAGACAGTATTAGAAACAGCAACCAAATGAACCTTTCAGCGTATGGTAGGAACGCTTAGAATTATGTGTGTACGTATGCATGTATGTAAAACAGAAACAATAAAATATCCACTATAGGTAAAATGATAAAAGTTGTGATTTTGTCGAAAAAAAATCTTTAAAAACAGTCACACATAGTATCGTAAGTTTATGTTTTTTGTTTTTTTAAATTTAACACATCTAAAAGACAACTAAATCTACATGTTCGATTGGAATTTCTACTTTTTTTAGAAAACTCGAGAGGATAATTAATCTAAAATCTAGTATACTGATATTCGAGATACTGTAAAACTGATATTTGTAGATAGAGTGTGGATATAGGGACTGAATAAATTTATAAATTTTGTAGACTCTAATTTCAAGCTGTGCGCTTGACTTCTGCTAGGCCACTACAAGATTTCAGTGTAAGACTAAATCTAACCTTTGTACATTTACTTTTTGATTCTACTATTGCACTCAGTTTAATTCAGATTCTTTCTGAAAACTTCAGAGTATATGCAATCAGATAATGGATTATGGTTTTTACGGTTTGTTACCCCACGCTCTAGTCTCATCCAATCTATGTTGGCAAAGTCTGCAATTTCTTCTTTTCTTGATAGAAGAAAGGTCGTCACATACGTCCACATGTCTGAGGAAGTACCAAAGATGAAAGAAAGTGTTAAAAGCTTAACGGCGACCGCCAATCGTAATCCTCTGTATGATTATTTCACTAATTTGTCGTCGTTACACAATTGCGGCGCACCCCAGATTTCTTCTTCAACCGCGTACACCCAAGGAAAGATATAAATAGTTCGGAAAACAAAGCACACCGTTAAATAAATTACTATTATGGAGAAACTACGCAGGTTTAATAAAAAAATACAAATCATTTATGTCGTTAGTTTTAGTAAACTTTCAACAAAGACATAGAATAGTTACGTAAAATAGTTTCAATTAAATCAATTTTGGTTTACGCTGTAAAGTCGAAGATTTGTCACGTTACGAATACGTGTATATGAAACCTACGATATATTGATAGTTAGGATTAGTTAAAGAACTTAATTTTGGAAGAATGTTAAGCCAAGGCTGCTATAGGTTAAAGCAATCTTCTACGGAAAATACTATAATTAAAAGCTTTAAATTGTAATTTAATTATCACAAAAAAACTAAACAGTGCTAAGATTTTTTTTGAAATGTTTTAAACACACATATGACAAAGCTGGAACATATTTAATTTATCAGCCCATAAACGAAAGCATGACCAAATTTAAAGGCAGGTAAAGCATAAAACAACATTTTCCACTGAAACCCATCAAACTTGTATCAAATTATGGGTGAGAAGCGACTTGCGTATACGATCTAAGTGTATATAGTGCATAACAAAACCGGATATTATAGTCTGTTTTGATAAATTCTTTACATCAGTAACTTTGATAAAAATATTGTCCTATGCGGCAGTAGCAACTTTTATTAATAAAGGAAAAACATACCGAAAAGTCTGGCTGAGTTCTGGTGTACAAATGACGAGATAACTTTTGCTAGATGGCAACATACAAAGAAAGTCTCGCCAATTAGCAACTTACACCAGGTTTAAGTAACCAGGGTTGATAGAATGCAGAAAAATGGTAAAATAGTTGCTGTTGAATATGTCAGAATTATTATTTTTTGATTAAGAGTCTCCCACCTGCTTGAAAAAGGCTTTTTACAAAATTTGATGGTGATTGCTGTAAAATTGTATATTGTTTATAATAAAGTAAAAAAAAATAATTTTTGGTTTTCTTTTGACCAAAAATAAAACAATTTGAGAAAAGCAAGGTGGGTATAAGGAAACATTCAGTTTTTGGACGACCTGCAAAGAAACAAAAAACGATTATGAATATTGGTGATCATATGCCTATTGCAGAAAAGGTGCACTAAAGTCTACAAAATAAAATTAACTACGTCAACGCCATCTTTGGTAAAGTTCCTGTGACTAAGCCCTTACTTCTTCTGGAAAGCCCTGATGTTGGAAGGTGGAATGTTGATAAGACACTTTTAGCTTGGCAGAATTCCAGGGGTTTAGTTCGACCTCAACATGCCGAGAATGACGTTGATATCTTCCGCATATGCCACCAGTCTTGCAACGACCTCCATAAGGTTCGTGGCGTTCTGGGTGGCCACCACGATGTTATGAATGATCACCTTGACCGCGGGGATATCCACGTCCTAAATCCATTAAGCGATGTTGGCCCAGTCTGGGTGTTTGGGCTGCGGCAAGCGCCGTGCAAATGTCTGGGGTCGTTGTTTCGCGATGTAATTGCGTAATTCGCCTGGCGGAGCGCCTAGCATATTCGGAAGCTGGTTGGGTAAGCGGTGGGCACAGTGCGTGCTCAAAGCACTGGTAGTGTGTTACGGGTTCATGACCTTCCTCTTCTTGGCTGCTTCACCGTAACAGCCAAATCGCGCCGCGCAGATGAAATATCCTCTTCGCCTTCTTGGGTCGCACAAATTCCAAGAACATGAGCTTCCTCATACGCAAGGGTGAGTATATCATTGTTCAGAAGCTCCTGCCTCAGCTCCTCCTCCAGAACATATTTTGCTACGCCACGCATAACGGCGCGCGGAGGCTTATCTGCCTTAAGCAGATGAAAATGGTGCTGGATCTGCTCTTCCTCACTGAAGCGAGTCAGTCATCGGAAACTTTTAAACGTAGCTGTGACATTGAAGAAGTCAATTTTATTGTCGCAAATTGTCTTTTACATGGAGAGCCTAACTTCTTTCTCGCGGACAACGATGGAAAAAATTTGTTCTTGTGAGGGAGCGCTTACCGAATGAGTTGGGTTGGTGACGGAGGGTATTTCGATGTCTGTGCAGTCGCTGAGAACTTCGAAGAAGTTGGCAATCGGTGCTGGAGGTAGCCGTGGGCAATTTTAAAGCCCTACTGTTTTCTGAACCTGGTCTGAGTTCGGCCGACGTACTCCAAGTCGCTCTCCATTAGGGGATGTGAAGGCAACCATTGAGCGCTGGGAGTCTTTGGGGTAACTGCAGGGGCAGTTGCAGGAATGTCTAGGAACCGTGTTCCAGAATCGCTTTTAGTTCGTTGAGGTTGCTACAGATAGCAATTGGTAAAATGAAACATTGAGTGTTAATGTGCTATTGGTGGGAACAGAATTAAGATGCCCAAGGATATTTAACTGTTTCAAAATGATACAGTCGGTTAGATTCTGTTTACTTTAGCCTTGAAGATTAACCACGTTCCAACTGACTATCTGTTATGGATGAAGGATAACTGTAAGCTGTTTTGAATTTAAAATCCAAGTATTCGTATTTTTTCTTGTTGAATTTGGCGTCCCGTGCATGGCTGCTTATAATCATTTGCGCTAGCACAACAAACCACCTTGCAACAATTTTTTGACTGGTTATCATATACAATCACATATTATTTCATATTAATGAGACAGTTACTAAAATACTTTCTTTTGTATTAATTTGTGTGCATTATTTAAATATTTTCAAAGTTGGTGGGCTCTAATATCCCATTACTATGGACCAATAGAACAATATATCCTATTAAAAAAAGACATTTTAAAAAATTCTTGTAAAATTGTAAACTGCATAAAGGCTTTCTAATGTTACCGATATAAAATAATATTAATGAGTACAAGTAAAATAAAAATAATAATCTACCTTAAAATGGTTCAGAATATTAGTATAATATTGTCCGAAAATTTGCTCCGAATATTTATTTAGTCTACTTTTATATCTTATAGTGCCATAGATGAAGAAGGCTTTCGTTTACTGAACTCTTAAAAAAGCTCAGTAAACTTAAAAATATGACAGCTACAGTATATGAGAAACTTTTAAGAAAAATAGTAAATGTCAGTGTAGTTATTTCATTATTCAAAGTATCAGACATAACTCGCGTTGACATTATCATTTATCATTCATCAGCGCTTAGGATTTGGGCGGCACAAGATTTTGAGTCAAGTAAACGAAAAAGTGAGCTCAATCAAAAAAACTTTGAATAAATTGTAACTATTAAGCATTGAAATCGAATTTTCAAAAACTTTTACATTGCAACAGGACTAACATACCACAAAAAAATTATTCAAAAGCTTTTTGGAATGATCGATCGCTGTCTGCGTTGAGTTCAAATTCTAGAACCTGATTAGTTCTACACTTGAGAGCGAAACAATCGACTCACTAGCTGCACGTGCATTTTCGTCTCCTGTTGCAGTTTAAGGAAAATGAAAATAAAAATATTAATGTGCAATGAGTATCTTTGTTATTGAACTTTAAAAAACTGTTGCTATTGCATTAATCGGATGACGCATTCAAAAATATATGCGTCACAAACGGGGTTTAACGAATCTTACTAATTGGAACGCGCGTGCGCGACGACTTTGATTGACCTACAGTACGCTTGCAATCCGGTAATTTATCTGTCACTTATTCGAAGTAAGTGACGTACGTGCTCGAGTAATTCGCAAGAAAATGGATACCACAGCCGCCGAAGCAGCCCAGGCAGTTGCATTGTTAAAAGAGGGCTTCAGTCAGAAGGCCGTGGTAATTCGGCTAAATCTGAGTCAATTAGCTGTGTCGAGAGTGTGGCGTCGGTAGCGGGAAACCGGTGGCTACGTCCGCCGGCAAGAAAGCGGCCGTAGGTGCGTGACAACGGAGAGAGACGATCAATTTCTCGTCTCAATATCCCTCAAAAAGAAACATATGACTGGTATTGACCTCAAGCAAAAGTTGAGTGTGGTCAGAGGTGTGGTCACCAGCGCTTGGATAGTGAGAAGAAGGCTGAAGACAGCCAATCTGACCCCAAAAAAGCAGCTACGGGTCCCAAGCTGACTGTAGCCCAAAAGCAAAAACGACCAGAATTTGCTCGCGAACATCTCGATTGGGACCTAGGTCACTAGAGTCAGATATTATTTACCGACGAGTCCAGGATGGGTCTACGTGGCAATGACAGGCGATGTCGAATCTATAGAAGGTCAGAGGAGCGATTTGCTAATTGGTGCATTCAAGAAACTATCGCATATGGAGGTGGCTCTTGCATGTTCTGGACGGCCATTTCCATGCACAGAAAAACTAAGTTGGTTTCATGCCACGTGGAGGATGCGAAAGAGGTTTAACACTGGAACGCTACATCAGAGGCATTCTGGAGGAACATGTTGTTCCATTTGCCGGATTTACTGGTGAGGACTTTATGCTAATACACGACAATGCGTGATGCCACACCCCGTGAGTGACTACTATCTACCTGGCTGACGTCGGTGTACTGCAAATGGACTAGTCTTTGTGTCACCTAGACTTAAATTCAATTGAACATGTTTGAGATAAGCTTAAGTGAAGAGTCTGGGTCGGAAATCTTGCACCAGGGAGCGTGATGAACTCAGAGCGGCGTTGATTGAATCGTGGGAACCAATCCTTGAAGACAGCATAGGAAAAGTCATTCGATCTATACCTATTCGCTTGGAATGTGCAATTAGGAGTAGAGGTGGGAACACCATGTATTGAAAAAATTATTAATTTAATTTCAAATGAAGATTTCATTTTTTTTCTTCATAATCACCTTTTCCTTTTCAACTCTTTTGTGTTACACATATTCTTAGGCCCATAACTTTGTCAGAACAGATCTGATTCCTATTAAAGTGGTAAAGAACCGCAGTTTTTAAGCTTTCAGACAATACACTGAACTATCGGAATGAGTACACATCCTCTTAAAACTCAAGTATATTGCCGAGTCGATTGTTTTGCTGTCTAGTGTAGAACTGCGCGTTTGAATGTAAGGCAGCACAGATAGGCATTTGCGGCATTGAATAGAAGTCATATATCAAACAACAGTGGTGCAAATAAATTAGTGTTGTTATAGTAACCGTTGCTAGTGCGTTAACGTTATTATAATTTATAATTTTCGTGTAGCAGCCTAGCCCTTGTGAACAAAGTTTTTGAATCAATCGTCGTTTAATTCACATTTCATTTATCATAAAGTCTGAACAATGGGTGGCAAACATGATTGAGATTTGTTAATAAAACAAAATAGAGCAAAATTTAGCGTCTTAAACCGCAGAATACTGTGATAAAGAATATCCGAAATTAAACACTTTTTTCTCACGTAGTATGCAGCAATCACAATCGTCGTCATACATTTCAGTAAGTTCAATTCTTCAAGATTTCAAATTGTAGTGCATCAAATGTACAACTGTAAGAAGCTTCCGAGTTACAGATCTCTAAATATACTTTAAAAGACGTAAGCTATTTATATCAGTCGATGAACTGGCATTGTGGTGCTTAAATGATGAAGTTCCGGAGTCGGTAGTCTACAAAGGTAGTCGATAAAACGATGACTCGGACTTTAAAAAAAGATTATTTACCAATCACTTGTTTTATAAAAGGTTAATAAACGGAGAACGCGTTAAGCGAAATTAGTTGGTTTATTAAAAATTAAGCAGACGAGCATTTTGTGCACCGTGCAAACTCCGTGGTGTAATAACGTTTCTAACAAGTAAGATGTTTGATGATTGAAAAATAATCATAAAATAATTAACCATGACAACAACTCTAAACATAAATGATGGTGTGGCCGCAACAAGTGGACTGTATAGGTAATTTTGAATTTTGAATAGAGAACTTCAAACAACTCTAAAATTAAAAACACTAACCTGAGCAAACGGCGCTTCCCGCAGATATCGGTTCCCTGCTGTTGGTTCTGGGGCTTCCAGAAGTAACGGGGGCATCTTCCTGGTGTAAAGGTTCCCTCGTCGAGCTGATAATTTGTCGGCGAGAGCACAGCGAAAAAATGCTAAATGCAAAAGCGCGAACAAAGGCAAATGCGTAATACCGCGAACAAAAATGCGAAACGCAGGTTTTAATAAAGTAAAAGTATGAAGTCGTGCGAACTTAACGTAATTGAAATGGCCAGTTTAAAATGAATAAAGAAAAGGCTTAATGTCGCGCGAACTAAACGAAACCAACGTGCCAAAGCAAGTGCTCAAAGTCAATTCTAAAAGTCAAATTGCACGAGCGCAGCTCGTGGCCTTAATCGCCACTCATGTTTGCAGTCATTTGGGCCGATGAAACAAATTTCACATATATGAGAGGGAATAAAATTATAGCCGGCCCTAATTTAAAATTTCAAAAAATAAATATAATTAGGAGATTGGCGCGAACAAATGAAACTTCAAAATTTATTAGAAGTCGAGTTGGTAAACAGTGGATTGGATGGAAAATAGCAAAACAATACAAGTAAGAAGATTTCTTTTGGCGAAATGTTTTCTTAAGAGTTGTTGAAGTCGTGGAGTTTTTATTTGTGTGTGTACTGCCAATTTATGGCGATAGTGAAACATTAAGCTGTGTAAAGACATAATAACTTTTTTGGCTGCATAGAATTGATTTCAAAATACGATTTTTCTTTGATCAGAACGTAAAGCAAAATTTAGAAATAAATAGAGGTGTTCCTTCATATTTATCAACTACACTGTAAATGGATTTATTATACAGTTTACGGACTAGGTTAAGGCAAAGATTGCGCAAGAGATTGTAAATGGCATATATTATTCCGTAATTTAGGACTTAACGCCGATGAGTCGCACACAGACTAAGTAGCTTTTGTGATATTTTATGTGCTACACGCGGTCTGGTAGATGATTTTTGACGTTTATTCTAACTGTGACCATAAAGTTGAAGAAATAGAGAATGCTGTAGACCGTAAAGTTTCTACATCTTGATCTAAATAACTGTAAGAGACAACGCTACGACAATGCTAGCTACAAAGGTTTTCAGGCTAGAATAGAAGAAGTAAATCTTTGGCCACATATATCTCTTGTACGAGCCAATGTTCATAACTAGGTTTATTCTTTAGAATAATAAACCTATAACTGTTTTAGTTTTTCCACCAGAAGATGGGATATCGGGCGAAGTGTTATACAAATCGTTCCAAGATGCTCTGACACAGGTTATCCATGATAGCCATTGGACTAAAAAAGCACAGTATGAAATAAATGTGATATTCGAAAAACTTAAAGAGTTTTAAAATGGAATTAATGATATGTTTCTGGAATAATATTTTTGTAAAGTATCAAGAAGCAAATGAAATGCTTCAAGGAGAAAGTATAGACACCACGAAGGCCATTACCCTATACAGTACTTTAGTAGTACTAATATACTAGTATATATATGGATATATATATATATATATATATATATATATATATATATAATATAAAAATGAAGCAAAATTGATGTGTGAAAGGAAAATGAAACCAAGAGTTCCTTTTGGTAAAAACAAAGATGAAAACTACAAGTTTTCTAAACAACAGTCTTTTGATGAAACTTAGCAATTAATTTTTAGTCAATTGATCAAAGACTTTATCAGAATTTAAAGATTTCGGATTTCTAGAGAAAATCATAGAAATGGAAAATGCTAAAATACGACAGAGGACAAATCAGCCACCGGAAAAGTATGCTTTTGTCTTAGATAAAACTTTCTCTGAGGAATGTGTGCATTTAGTAGCATTTTTAAGAGTTAACAAAAGTATTGACAAAGAAGATATAAATACCAAAACAAAAATATTATTGAAATCATGGAAAATACCATTTACCTTTTCTAATACTGTCATCGTTCTGAGAATTTAAGTTTCTAACTGCATCGGAGAATGATCCTTTTCAGCTCTTGAGAGAGTGAAAAACTTTTTGAGACTAATATTAAAACAGGAAAAATAACTGCTTTGTATTTTTATTTATTGAGATTGAGTTTCTAGAGTCTTTCTTTTAATGGCGTAGTTCAGAGGTTTCGTAATTCCGCAGCCAGAAAAAAGGTTTTTTAAATAAAGGTTTTTAGATGAAATAGACATTTGTTTTTATTTTTTTTATTGCTCTGAAAATGTATGTGCAGCGAAGCGAAAATTCGGACAAAAGATTTTCCATAACCACTATATTCTTAATTGCTTCAGGGCCAGTTGGTACAGACCGTAATTATCCCGCGTCAAAATATTTGGGCATTCGGTTTTTTTCTACATTGCAAGATTATAGGAAATATTCTGCTTTTCCTGCATTCACCAAAGTCGAGTATCGATTTTTATCTTCGACTAATTTAAGAATGAAAAAATGTTCAGATTGCAGTTAGCCGTAAAAGAGCGCACTTCTTCCTACTCACGTTGTCATTGTAGGTATATCACTGTTTGCTTGCCTACCACGGGCGCCTCATATATTAAAATATATATTCGTACATCGATTGTGTTTTTCTTTCAAGGTTACCATCCTAAACCCATATATGGGGTCCGCCAATTTAGACGCAGAAATGTAAACGCTTATTGAAATTATAGTGACGATTATAAATCAAGTAGGGCATTTTATTTTAAACACTCATGTAAGCCATTAATCTATGAAAATGATATCATTAAAATATTCACCACGACTGGCTTTACAGATCTCAAAATTTTCGATGTCATTTTTACATAAGTCACTTAAATGGCATTTATCTCGGCAATTATGTTGTTCTTGGAGTCTTGGATGGTGGCTAGATTATTGACGTAGACTTTACTCTTCAAATATTCCTACAAAAAACTCTAAAACGCCAAATCGCACGAACGAGCAGGCCAATTGACATTTTCATTTCTCGAAATTAAACGTTCACTGAACTTCGACAGCAATAACTTGATACGTGTTATGTAGCATGTTGCGCCGTCTTGTTGAAAATAAACATAATTTATCTTAGTTTGATTATGTTTCGGGAAGAAATAGTCATTAATCATGCCGCGGTATCGCTCAAAATTCACAGTAATCGCCATTCCGGCTTCATGTTTGAAAGAAAAAATATGGTCCAAAGACACTTTCTGACCACAGAGCACATCAAACAGTCACTTTTTGAGGATGTGTGGGTTGTTTCTGATATTCTTTTGGATTCTTGTTGGCCCAAATCCGACAGTTCTGCTTGTTCACCGTCCCATTCAATATGAAATGCGTCTCATCGCTAAAGAATTTTCGATCAATTGCACGATGTTGGAGGAGCCAATCAGAGAACACACATCGATTGAAACAGTCAATTGGCTTGAGTTCTTAAGTCAAGTGGTTCTTGTAAGCGTGTAAATTCAACTTTTTGTGCATAATACGGCGTAAATTAGTCTCCGAAATGTCGAATCCTTCCGATCGACGAGTTATTGAAAGTTTTGAGTCTTCTTTCACATTCTTCTCTCAGCGATATTTGCCGGCCTGCGAACACTTTTGGATCGTCCACTTTTTGGCATATTACTAACAGAACCAGTGGCCTCAAATTTTTACACCATACGATCGATGGCGATCTCATTTGGGGGGTATGACGACCGAAATAATCGCAAAGAGCTCGATAAGTGTTTTTTATATTTTTTTTACCATTTTTGTAGTGTTCTTTAATCACTTCAATGCGCTCTTCAATCGAATATGACTCTGTGGCAAAAAATGGCAAATCTTAAACTAAAAAAATGATGCTGGGTTGACAGAAAAAAGCATAGCGTCTTGGTCAAATTGACGTTTACTTTCCTGCTTCCCTACTGGCGGATCCCTTATATGTATTACCATTTATTTGAAGTGTATGTATGTAATAAAAATTTAAAAAATTAAATGATTACATTGTCTAAATCATCAATTTATTTGCAATTTTTTAATAATGTCTTAAACATACAAAAATTTGAGGGAAGGTGGACAGAAAATTATCAGCCTGCGGTGCGAAAGACAATTTGACCCCGGTTGTAAATCAAGCAAATTTTGATTTAAAGCAGATTTGAATATCAAAAGTAAACATGTTAATCTTAAACAAGTTGGGTGTCATTTTACAGTTTTTTCTGCTTAGACTGAGAAAGCGTAAATTAGAAAAAAATGTTAATAATATTGGGAAAATTTTCATCTTCTCTCAGACAGGGTTTTGCATGTTGTTTCATTATATTCAAAAAACATAAGTACTGCTTAAGTATGTAAAAGATTTTTTAAATTCGTTCTTTGTATTATTATTTAATCACTACAGTTTATTAAATGGCTTTACTTTCATTAAAATATTTTTAGACTTTGACGTTTAACTTTTTGTTGACATTCTGACTGTTACCATGGAACTTAACTAAACATCCCGCCACCTAAGGAATGATATAGTCCTTGAATTACAAACATAAGCACTAATCAAGAGTTAATCATCGGGAACATCCAAGGGCAATGAACATACCTTAGCAATTGGTCTCTTGAAGACCTTGTCTTTATATTGCAATGCAACTACTCTATTTATTCCATCTGCACCTGGGTGTTTCTCGACAATACGACCCAAAAGCCTTTTTCCCGGTATACCAATTACAGGTTCCCCTACCAAGAAATGCCCGTGAGTTAACGGAGGTTCATCCAGAGAAGTATGCACTAACGTGATAGGGCGAGAATTGATACAAGCCTCGGCTTGAGTCAAGAGAGTGTAAAATTCTTCGTATATCATAACCGTGTGTCCTATGACGCGCTTTAAGTGACCTTTGACAGTTTTTATCCCAGACTAACAAAGACCATTAAAGTGGGGGCACTAGAAGGGATAAAATTCCAAGTTGTATAATCGTTGGCAAACAATTCAGCAACCTCAGTAACTACCTGAGATTTCGAATTTCGAAACTAATTCTCGCGATGCGCCTACAAAATTAATCCCATGATCGCTCCAAATTTCCTTGCAGTGACCACGTCGAGCAGTGAACCGGCGAAAAGGTACATGGCCTTGTTACTGTACACACAAACAGGCAAATGTAAACCTTGCCTTTTTAGCGACCTGTTTCAGGTTTCATAGTAAATGGTTCAGCAAAGTCTACACTTATGAGGAAAGGACGACTAGGTTTGGCTCTGAAGTCGGGTAGGTTTCCCATAAATGGCACAGGTGGTATAGCCTTCTGCTTAAAACAGGAAATACATTTGTTAATTACAGTTTTAACCAAAAGTTTAACACGAATGTTAAGTTGATTTCCTATGAATCTTGAGAGAGGACAGTTATAACTCAAAATAATAGGATTTTTCATGTTTTTTGCTATCGCTTCATGTAGAAGTCTACTGCCAACACGAATAATATTGTCATTATCTACATAAGGATTAAGCACATATATCTTACTAGTTTTATGAACATGGTTACCTCGGGAAGGCAATGTAATCTCATTTTCAAAGGAGATAGATTGTGATTAATCGAACACAAACATTCAAAGCCGATTTTAATTCATCAGCTGTGAGGTAACTACGTTCATTCACAAGAATATTTACAATTTATTTTTACAACACTTTATAAATCTTAAACAGTAAGCAGTAATACGTATTAATTTGGTAAGAGTGGAAAATCTTTTTAAATAAGCAATAGCAATATTATTATCAACAACATGCACATTTAATTTTAAGTTTTGCTTCTAACACAGATTCAGGAATTACAATTTTAGGATGAATAATAGCTTTATCGTCGCGCAAATATTGTGGGCCACTCCACCATAGTTCCGACTATCGTAAATCTGCTGGATATGTACCTCGAGACGCCAAATCAGCTGGAAAACTTGATGAACTAATATGATACCATTCAGAGACTTGCGTAAGAGATAATATTTCTGATGTACGATTAGCAACGAATGTAATCCAAGTGTTTGGCGGTTTGCGAAGCCAGGCTAAAACTATAGTAGAGTCTGTCCAGGCATAAACTTTATCATTATTAATTTTCAGTGTAGTTTTTACATGTTGAAGTAATCTTGCTAAGAGCAAAGGAGGTGTGGAAGTGAAATTTGTTGTACTGGCTCTACTTTAGACTTTGATATGAGCAAGCGTACATAAATTTTACCATCACTTCCCCAAACTTTAAGCTACACTACACTAGCATAAGCAGCACAAGATGCATCAGTTCAACCCTTGTGGTACAGTCAGAAACTTATTCAGAAAAGTTATTAAGGTAAATATTCCATTCATTTTTTAAATTTGTAGGTAACTCTTGATCCCACTCTACGCCAGCTAACCACAGTTTTTTTTTAAAGTAAAATAACACCTGGTGTTAGCCAACCTAAAGGGTCAAAAGTTTTAGCAATTGTGGATAAAACACTTCTTTTTGTTACCTTGTTGTGAATAAAATTTAACTCGAATTTCAGTTCAAAATTGTTTCTTTGAGAGTTCCATGTAATACCTAATGTTTTCATAGTATCTTCTATTTTTATACTGGAATATATGGAATATTACGCAACACAAATTTACTATTGGACGCCCATTTATGTAATGAAAAACCACCGCGCGCTAACAATTGCTTTCTTTGCAGATATGCAGCATCTTCTCCAGTAGACGCACCTGTCATCAGAGCATCTCCAATATCTTGTTGCAGTGAATATCCAATCAATAATTCATGATTTAATGAATTTCCTTTTTCAGGTACAGCACTTCCGTCAAAGACTATCCTGAGCTTCCTGCTTAAGCTCGTCGGACTAAGGACAGCGTGATGAAGTATGTAGTAAGGTTGTGATATAATACTCATTTCTGTTTCAGGTACTTTTATCATATGACCATGTAATTCATATTGCTCCATAAATTTGTCGTATTCTTCCTTAAACTCTGGTTTTTGTTTAAATCGTTCCTCCATTTGATGCAAACGACTGATAGCAAGATGTTTGGAGTTACCAAGGTTTGTGGGAGGATCATCTCTGAAAGGTAGTCGCACGATGTCGTCCGTCATTGTTACGAGTGTGAGTATTCTTGAAGTGTTCTTCACGTTGTATTTGAAGATTTGTCATAGATTCTCTTCAATTTCCCAAAATCGTCTTAACAGTTGATCTACTTCTAACTTAGTGTGAGTAACTACGGTATTGTGTTGTTGTGCAGCAGCATCCGTTTGTGAAACTCTCCCTGATATCAACCAGCCAAGACAAGAGCTAAGTGCCACAAGAGAATCATATGGGTGTAAACCATCAAGTATTATGTGAGCATGTACGTCGGCACCCAGAAGGTCATCAATAGAACCTGGCTTGCGGAAGATCTAACTGCATAGATAAAGGCCAAGTGTCTTGTGTGAATTCACGTGAAGGCAACAGCGAAGTGAGTTTCTTTAGTATATAAGCGTTGACTTGAAATTGTGATGAATAATTTTTTGTGGACTGTATTGTGAGTGTAACCATAGATTTTGTAGTTATTACTGATGTGTTGGAAATGCCAGAGATTTTGCCGATGATTGGAGTACAATCAAGATTCAACAGTTGCGATGCTGCTTCAGATATAAAAGATCCCGGTGAGCCTTGATCAACAAGAGCTCTTAATTTGTAAGTATCACCGTTCTTCGCTTTGACATTAATTATAGCAGTGGCTAAAATAACATGATCATCGTTGGTTATTGCCTTCAGATCAATGCGGAGGTTACAGAATGAAGTAGGTGGTGTACCTATAAATTTTTCCTTTTCTTTTTCAGCTTCTTCATTTGTCTTGTTAGATATTATGTAGTGGAGCAAAGTGTGGTCTACGACCACATTTCTTGCACGTCGTACTTTGACGGCATCTATTCACCGAGTGACCCTTAACAAGGCAGTTGAAACATATATTATTCTGTTGGATGAAGTCTTGACGTTCTGAGACAGTTGGTGAGGCAAAATCTTTACACTAGCAAACGTAGTGATTCTGTGAGCAATATGTGCAAGTGGTGTCAACTTTTGTTCCAAAACCTTTGACAGTAGCAATTTTTGGTACATGAGTAGATTCAAATATTTCTTTTCTTTGTGGCTCTTTGATTCACTTACCAGTTTTAGTTTTTACTGTCAATCGCTTTCACTAATTACTTGCACAACCCCAATTATTAGTCTATTAAAGTCTATTAAATGGTTTTACGTTCATTAAAATATTTTTACACTTTGACATTTAACTTTTTGTTGACATTCTAAAATCACGCATCTTTTTATAATGACAATTGTTAAAATTAACAAGTAATATCTGAAAAGATACAAAAACTGAAGATTCCATCTATTATTATTTATAGTCACTAAAGTTAATTTCTATTTCGTTTTGCGTCCTCTATTTCAAAAAATCCGATGTTCCAATTTGTAGTTGACTAATGCAGAACAGTTTAGATGTAAAGTAGGTAAATTTGGAAGTGCCGGCGTGGTCAAGCTATCCGAATGGGCCTGTTATTGATAAACACGCGGGATATAGCAGCCGAGATTGGCGGTAATAACTTTCCAAAGTTCTGGAATCGGCCGAGAGCAAGTGGGCCTGCTTTTGGCGAGCAGCACGAACGCGGGGGAAAATGATTTCGGGCTGCGGAGCGTAGGTGCGCGGCTGAAAGATGGATCGTGCGAGCATTCCGGATCGTTAAGCCACTGGTGTCCGGAGATTTACGGCGGCGTCCGCCCGGACCCGCGTCCGCTCAGATTTATATGAATCGAATATTTATATTCGGCCGAAGCCGGACAAATTAAATATAGCGCCGCGGCGTTATTGGATTGCGGCGGCAGTGCGGCAGCGCGCCGAGGCGACAGCCACCGACAGCCCGGAAGATAGGCCGCCGCGTTATCAGTTGTTTGTTTGTCGGCCCGCGCCGGTTTATAGGCGACAGCTATCGGCGATCGGCTCCGGGGTGGGCATTTGCACATGGCACGCGGTGATGCATCGCAGGATCGCCCGGCTGCCTCGCGGGTCCGGCCGCCCTTCGCAATTTCCACGCTTTGGTTGCGCGGCTTAGGGCGACGCTGACCGCCGCGCCAACGCGCCGGACCCTATCGCGGCTTCGTTTAAACAGCCGCGGTCTGCATACGCTATTACTTCCGGCCGGGGGCGGCGGGCCGCCCCGGCTCCCGCCGCCGCGGATGCGGGCGCTAACGACGTTGTTTCAAGTCGGCGAAACCGCGACTGCTGCTCTGATCGATGCGTTTAGCGCCTCCGCCCCGGCCGCCGCCGAATTGCGGGCAAATTAACCGAATGTTAACTATTATTGGAGCGCTGATCACCGCGCGGCGGCGGTTACTAATGACAGTATTGTGCTGGTAGCAGCCGCCGGGGAATACGCGCACACCCTTCATCAGTCTTCGTTTCGCGGCACTTGCCGGCCGCACGCGTTCCTCCGTAAATGATGGTCGTCTTGTAGAGCAATTAAGCACCTTTTTCAGGATGATGGAAGTGCGGGGGAGGGATGAGCCATGAAAATGCTAGACAACATTACCAAATTTGACTTCGTACTATCTAAACGATACATATGTTCATCTGAAGTTCGCTCCTGTGACAGTATCAAATAGTTCCGAAATTCAACTCATTTTGTTTCACATTTAAGCTGTGTAAGTACATCTGAAGGTAAGCAGAACAGAACAGTAAACTGGGGTTGCATTGGTCCAAAATTTCACGTTTTTCACCTATTTTAGCGAGACTACTATGTATTAGTAGGTCTAGTATTTTTTTACTTATACAGCATGAACGGAGGAACAGTTTGAGTAAAAAATTTAAGTTCCCTTGACTTTGGCCCATACCTTATTTTATCTCTAAATTACATATAAAACAGGCCTTGAGCCAATAACATGCCAAAATACGTTGCAGCCTTTCCGAGATGTTGAATATTCTTACGGGGTACTTTCCACCACTGAACATAACGACAACAAAATCATCGACCACATAATCAAGAGTTTTCAGTTCTTATGACGGTTGTGGTGGTACAATGGGGGTAGTTTCAACACTTTATTCTAAATTATAAACGCTTTTACTTTCCTGGTCAGACACTAATGGCACATCAACATATTCTTTGTCAAACCCTTCGTTTAAGGAAAGAGATAGAAGGCTTATTTTTTTTATGGAGGCTGGTGTTTTGAAGTACTAATAGTGTCTTTGGAAACTTTCACATCGTGACAATTAATACTTTTACCAGCTGTTAAAGGTTTTTCCGACCAGACTTTTATCCGACTCATTTAGATTCTGACGCAAACGTTCTAGCAGCATATTTATATTGATCGGATAAATTCCACAGTTTTTGAATGCAGTTTGGTTCCAACTGCTTCATTAATTTCTTTAATAGCATAGGCAAGACATCTTTAGGAATTTTACGCGAATTTTGAACCATTCTTTGACTCCTCTACTTTGCCAGGATTCCACACCATATTCTCTTTATGGGGGCAAAAAGGCCACAGCCAAATGTTGTGTAAGATGTGTAGTGTTAGGTGGTAAATACACAAACCTTATGTTATGCTGCTCACATAGTTCTAAGGCTCGGATGTTGATGTACGACAATAAATTGTTCCCAATCAATGCCACTAGTTCTTACTCGTTTTTAACAGTGTACAAAAAGATAGTTCCAAACTAGTCTTCAAAAGTTTCGAACCATACAATTTTAGTGCGACTGTAAGGACATCTTTTGGGCCGTTTTCAGTTCATGTCGTCCATACACTTGTCATCAGCGTTCCCACAAAACATCAATGAAATAGACCTCTTACTGAAGTTGTAAATTTTTTCGGCGTACTTTGTGCATCGCGTGTAAATTACCTTCCGATTACCAGGGTCATCGCTAAGATTGGTTTCATCATAGTTCAAATACAGGACGGGAGAAAATCCTTCAGAACGACACTAAAATTGTCCGACTACTTGTTAAGTTGCGCTTCATGAAAATTAGCACTGGTTCTGATTGAAAGGATCCGATGTCCTTTCAAGAAACCCTGCGACCACTTGTAACCAGGTTTAATTTTTCTTAAACTTGGCAATTGTAGCTCCTCTTTTGCCGAGATACTGCTTAAGCATTATTCGAAAAGCTGAAGCGACAAATGGAAATCCATAGTCCGACAATTTGATCAGATGTTGAACAAACGCAGCTGTTTCTTCGACACTGAACACGCGCGAGCCATCCAACGGCTTGTTGTGCAGAACTTTCAACTTGTTCTTAATTGTTGATCTTGCACTTTTGTATGTTTCGGCAGCTCGTTGAGTTAGTTACCCAGATCTAATACTTTCCAGCCATTCTTGCAACACCTGTGGATTGTAGTTCTTGTAGAAACGCAAGCTTAACTTTTTTGGTGACTCCATGGCATGACCGCAAGGACATCACACAAACTTCCTAGAATTTCCAAAAAAAGCATTTGGTAACGCGACAAGCATTATTACGAAAGAAAACAAAGAAAGCGAAGTCAAACTAAAGTCATACCAATTCATAAAACGTCCGGCAGATCAAACAAGGTAGAAGAATTTCAACTTTCCACGTGATTTATATGTTCTATAGGTATGTAAGTATAGAAATATTTACTTATTGTAAATTAGAAAAATTCAGGGTTACTTAGGCACCTGAAAGTTTTCAGGGTACGTTTATTGCATCAAAAACAAATGTTTACTTAAATAACGCTGTAGGTCATAGTTGAAATACTAAACTAAATACCGATCACTTGTAAGCGTTTTCCACAAATACTGATTAAATAAAGGTATCTGCTAAACAGCACCACCGGAAACGAACATTTTTAAGACTTTGGTCAAAGTCACCAGGCTTGGGCCAATCTCACCCCAGTTTACGGTAATTTATAATTTAAGATTGATAGTGACAATTGATAGTGAGCGAAAACGTAGAACTACAGTAGAATACGCAGAAATGTTCACAAAATGTAAAATAACTACGAGAAACCCAGATGAAACAAAAACAAAATTTACAGATAAATTTAAATTAATTAAAGAAATTAAATACAGTCACTCAGGAAAGTAAAGAAATGGCAATTGAGCAAAAAGAATATACTTAAATAAGTAAGAACCGAAAACAAAAGTATTAAAAAGGAAAATTCAGAGATAAAAAAAAGAATCGAGACAAAAAATAGGAGATAAAATATATCCAATTAAGTTCCCTAATACAAATGGAAAGACTAAAGTAATGAAAAATAAAAGTAAAAGGAGAAATAAAAATAAAGAAAAAATTTACATTAACGACGAATTGATAGATAAATAATTACAAAACAAACGGCATGAAATTAAAAAAGAAGTTAAAATAAAAAACAACACTGGCAGATATACTTAAATAATAAAACTTAAAAATTTAAATTTAAGTAAAAAAGACTTATAATATAGTATTAGATAATCGGATAAAATAAAACGTGCCCATATTTTTTTAAGAATTTGTTTACTCATTGCCATTTTAACTTTGTAATTTTTAATAATCGGGAACAGTGACGTCAGGGTTTGAGTGTAAGAGCAAACTTGCGCACAAGGAGCGCCCAGGATCATAAAATTCCGTACGCCTGGAACCACATCTCACGCCTAGTCGTCATTTAAGTGGTAAATGTGAACGTGTTAACAATGCCAAAGGTTTCAGTTAGTAAAATACACCTACACAAGAAGTAGGCAGCAGAAGATGCCGATTTTCAAGTGAATGTAGATAGAATCACTTACAGAATGGCTTTTTTGGTCCGATTTCGATGAAATTTGGTACATCGTTGCTTTAGGTAATGCTGAAAAACCTAAAAGTGAATTAACTGCGATAGATTTAAATTATAGGTTCATCCCAATAAGTATAGAAAAGATGCAGACAACGAACTTACCACTCACTGGTTCAAGCAGTAGAAGAGTCGAAAAATTGGTCGGCCTAGGTGGGGTCAAAACTTAGTAACAAGATGAGGTCTGTGTTGGATAGGAATAGTGGATGGAGAGCACTAAAACAAATTATTGATACATTTGCAGGGATGAAAAGAGACAGGGACTTCCTATGGAACCTCCATGATGTGGTAGCATCGAAATATGCTCTATTAGCTACATCAGATGATGTTGAAAGGTTGTTTTTACGATTAAAATATTATTAAGCGCCGCCGACTGTTACTTGAAATAGGAAATTTAATTAAGAGATATAAGAGATGTAAAAGAAATATTTTTTTGTTGTTTTTCGAGTTAGAAAGATATATTTTTTGAAATATATTTTCGAATAATAAGAGATATAATTTGGCTGACTCTGGTGATGGATAAGATTTCTTGGAAAACAAGTGGTTAAGCACCTTCTAGTGCAAATATATGTAAGCGTTTAAAATTATACCACAATTTCAACGTGATCACAATTTTTTGTTCGGCTGTGTATATCCAAAATTTGTTCTGGTGTCTTCTCGAATCCTTCTGGATTATTCTCGTTCTAGTACTTGTGTGTTTACCAGCAACAACGATATCGGGGCTCTCGGAAATTCGTTACAATATCCCCTTCTTAACGATGCTTCGTCTTGAATCATTCTCCCTTGACGTTTGGATGGCCATGAAGGTATTTGCAGTCCTGACTTTTCTTGCGTCAAGACGTCAGATAAAAATAACAATCCACTGACGTTTGTAGAATAACCGACTTTTGCGGATGATAACTACAAACTAAGACATATTCTTAATTATTTCTCAATTAACAGATGACTGCGTAGCTTCGTCAGCTCTTCCCATAATGCGCGATTGGTCGATTTGTCCTATGAAGATTCTTTGGTCACAAGATAACAGATATTTCTGCCATCGTGGTAGAGTCGCAGCGTATTTTCGACTTCAAGGCGCTGTTTTCTTAATTCCTCCATTGAAAAATTTTCGCTAGAATCAGACTTTGATATATTCAAATCACACGCCAATTGTGACGCTACCACGTACTCGGCTAGTCCCATTCACTGAACCCATGAAGTCTTCGAATCCCTGCTTACATTTTAAGGACACTAGATCTCCGGATCACGGTGTTCTATGTTCGATAACAGTACACACTCGATTGTAATGAACGATCTTAGGTTTTCCACTTGGTAATTTTCGGATTTGGTACACGACACAGTTTGGACCTTCGTAGGAGCGTGGGAGTTTTTGATTGTATAATCATATTCGGTCGTCTTTCTTATGACTCTATATCGACGCTTTGATGTCATAACAACCCTTCATTTGGTTACTCTCAATGTTGATGTTGCATCGTACGTTACCGTGGATCTTTATCATTCTTCTCCTCAGATTCCTGACGTATGTATTTTCCGACTTTGTTTTGTGCACGTTTACTTCCGAAAAGCAGGTCACATGGTAACTTCGGTTTACGACCAAAGAGAACATTGGCTGGTGTTTCACTCAGTAGACTCATGAATAGAAGAACGATATGCCAAAAGGAACAAATAGAAATGACTTTTTACAGATACTTCCCCAATGTACTACTTATATGTTTAACCATTTTATCTGATTGTGGATGTAATGGAGTCGTTTATATTTTTCTAATTCTTAGTACCTCTTGCATTTTTATGGACATCGCCAATCCGCAATTTCGGCTTTGGTCTGAACGTAATTCTAGTGACACTACAAATCTGCTTATTAATTCTTTCACCAAGAAGTTAACGGTGGTTGCGGTTACATTATTTAGTAATATATAGGTTTCAATACATTTAATGAAATAATCCATAGTCACTAAATACAAATTTATTCCCATTGTCACTTGTAAACTTTTCCAAAGACTTTATAATTCTTATATAGACACCAGACACATTATCATGACAGTTGTTGCAATACTTCTAGGACTTTTTTCTTTGGAACCAACAACTGAATTTTTTTTTTGAGATCTACCTTTACTCTCAAGCGTGAGTTGTAAAAATCGTTTTCTACGGTGATGTAATCCCATTACACCCAATATGATTTTACTGCTAACGAACACGGAGCCACTTCTGTCCGGTTAGGTTTTCTTTCAGCTTTCTTCCATTGGCAGACATACTTTAAAGTTGGATCTTCTTTTTGGGCACATTTTAACCTGCGTGATTGCCACAAGTTATTAGTCACAATCGTTCTCAGCGTCGGGGCCAATTTCTCTTCTGCATGACTACAGCGGCTGCAGTCTTCTGGACACGATCTCTTGACAAGGCTCGATGTTGTAATGACTACTTCCAGATCTATCCTCCGTCTCAAAGTTATATTGCTGAAACCTTTGAGTTCTCAAAAGGAATATTTGCGATATAAATATTTATAAAAGTATTCCACAGATTTGACAACAGCAAGCCGTTATCTTCTGGTTATGTAACAGTTCTGTTCAAGATTTAATGATACTTTACTGAAATAACCGATGACCTTACCTTAAGCATTTTGTAACTGTGATAATACGCTTTCAATACCGGAATTACCGGCATCTGCGTCCAAAATAAACTTTCCTTCTGGTTGTGAATAGCTGAGTGTCGGTGTATTTGTTAATGCACGTTTCAGATTTCCGAAAGCCTCTTTGTTCCACTCTCTATGTTTCGGACATCTTCCGTTAGCCGTATCAAAGACTTCGCTGTGTTGACAAATCCAAGCACAGATAGTCTGTAATAAGTGCAGTGTCCTAAGAAACTCCCTATCTCGTGCTTGTCCTTTAGTACTGGTAATTTGGCTTTTCTAGATTAGCTGCTATAGCTTCATCAATGACCACTTAGATAATTCACTATCTTCTTAAAAAGACAGCATTTTAAAATGGAGCTTCTCAGTAGTTGAAATAGCTGCTTTACAATTTTGAGATGCACCTCAAATTATTTTCCAATCATTATTATACCATTCACATACATGTTTTCTAGGTTAGCCCAATAAGAAATATATAATAATTAAGAAAGTCTATAAAAAATCAATTTTTTCTTTGTCTTTAGAATTTATTTCAACTTGTTAGTACACGCTCTTTATATTTTATGGCGAAGCTATTTTGAACCGGCTAGAGTGTTCTTCTTCTTAACTAACACCACTGGCGAAGTCCATGGACCATGGTCGATGGTTCATTTACGCCATTCTTTTCCATATCTAAAATTATATTTTCATCTTCTTCTCATTTGCCTAGTATGGGAATCGCATCGTCGATATCTATTTTGTGATACACAATATTTTTCCTGCCTTTTAAACTTTAGTTATATAGGAATACGTTTTGATTCCAGGTGCAACAGATTTTCAACTTTTGTCTGTTGGTCATGATTTAAACAACTGCATGATGTGACGATCACTAACTTTAGTTCATTAGGTACTCTGTTTAAAGTTACTTGGATCCCGTTGATTTGATGAACTAAAGAAACCGGATATGTCTTTTTTCAGCGCCAAAAGGTGCCTATTGATATTTATTACACGTACAGGTATTACGTTTCTAGTTTGAATCAGGATCTTTCCAATCAGTATTCTCTTTCCGGTGTTTCCTCATTATTACTCCATTCTATCAGAACGACTTTTCTTGCTGGGATATCACAATCTAAAGCTGCATCTACCACCATTCCACTGCGTTCTGAGAGAATGATGTCGTGAGCTACTTTTACTTGTGTAAATACTCCGTCTCGATCACGTAGAACAACTTCCTTTTCATTTATTTTCAGCACCCTATGTTTTAGATCAACTTTGCTTTTATAAGTTTCAAAAATCTCCATTTATGTTATTTTCAATGTCGGCTACCAGGAAACGATATTTAAAGGTAGCGTTTCTAATGGTCACTTGGGCTTCTATCTCTCCAAAAAATTTTGCTGAAGCCTCAGTGACCGCCAAAAGTTTTCAATTAGTTGGTCCTCATCAGACCCGCTAGGCATGCTACTAGCAAAAATTTTGATTAGAATAGTAAGCCTACCTTCAATTTCGTTTATGCTTTCTTCAAGGGCATCGATTTTCTAGTTCTGTATATTTGTCAATACCTTTACTTCATTAATTTTGTTTTGGTATTTTTTCTGACTATACATTTTACCGTTTGATGTTATGGAAAATTCTTCTTTCAACCCATCTGTTTTGTTATTTAGTGTGTCCATGTTCGAGCTTTAATCTGCTTTTCTATTGTTTGTATTTGAGTTTAAATCTGCTTCTAACCCGTTCAGCATGGGGCTTATGTTAGACAATCTTCCCGTAGTTTTAAAATGGAAACCTTCTGGATACTCATCAGCATCCAGTAAGGCTTGCTTAAGTCGAAGCTGCAACGTAGCCTTACTTTCAGAAATTTCTAGATTACTTTCCTCCAACTTACTTGTGAGATTGGAAACTTTGATGTTAGTCTAGTCAAATTAGTAACAAAAACGCTAGAAGCTCGAAATTTTTTGTGGGTAGACGTATCGAGCGGATTCGATTTGTAAAAGCCTCAGAAAAAATGTCACAACGTATTTTTTGTTATAATGCGAAAGTGCATTTGTGCACGCAAAAAATTCATTTGATGCATTTTTTGCAGACCCTAAAGAATATTTTATTTCTCGTTCAATATTAGCCAAAATAAGCTCATTCCCGTTATTCGGGAGGTTTTTGAGGTCATCACGAATATGATGCTTAAAAAGTGCTCCGATGCACTTGGGGGAGCATAATTCTGGGGGTAAGGGTGATTTTAGGAAATTATTTCCAATTTGTTTGTTTTCCGAGTTTAAACTGTCCGAATAAGGGTTTTTGGGGTCGCTGATAACGAATATTATGTTTAAAAAGTGCTGCAATGCACTTGGAGGGCAGCATACTCCTGCGGATGGGAGCGATTTTGGGGAATTACCCTAAATTTGTTTGTTTTTCGAGATTAAACTGTCTACACAAGAGTTTTTGGGATCGCTAGTCACGAATATAATGCTTAGAATGTGCCCCGATGCACTTGAGGGGCCATAATTCTGGGGATGGTGGTGATTTAAAGGGATTCCCTCAAAATTGTTTGTGTTCCAAGTTTAAACTGTCTGAATAAGGGTTTTTGGGGTCGCTGATAACGATGTTGATTATCAAATTAAGCTCCAATGCATTAAAGTGAGAAAATGCCCTGGGTCACTTTGAAGAAAGGATACCCTGGGGCACCACAGTATGAGTGGTACATTGTTTCATTTGAATATAATACGATTTGAATTATTTTCAAAAACGATTTTTTTCTTATATTATTACGAAAAAAATTTGTTTGCACACCAACAATCCCATCACTGTGGTAGCTTGTCAACAATATTAGTTAAAAAGGGGTTTTCAATTTTTTTAATGTTAACAAACGTTCTGTTTTCAGTAAAAACGTAAGTTTGCGTTCTGTTTTCAGTAAAAAAGAAAATCGCTTTTCAGTGCATGTGAGTTTCGGTTAAAAATGTTCGGTGAGGTATCGGATAATCGAAAAACCAAGATTCGTCAGCTTGCCATTCACCACACGGTAAATATTTGCCATAATATACAAAATGTCATAACAATGGTCATTTTTCTCCAAAAGGGCGTATTCAAACTTCAAGGTGCCTGGGCCCCTGCTGTAACTTGGCAACCAAGCATTCAATGGTTACAATTGATAGCTCATTCGAAGAGTATTTTAAGTACAACAAACATTGTTCTGGCTCAGACAGGAATCCGTTGCATACAATGCATTTCTTTGCAAAAACCTTGCACATATGTAACAATCACAGTCCAAATGGCTTTTGCAAAAAAATGCATTGTGTGCAACGGATTCCCGTCTGGGTCAGAACACATTTTTGTTGTACCTTAAATGCTCTTTTAAACGAGCTATCAATTGTAACCAATGGATACGTGGTTGCCAAGTTACAGCGGAGACCCAGGCACCTCAAAGTTTAAATAAGGCTTTTTCAGCACTTTGATGGCACTTTTTCTTAAAATTCGGCAGTTTCCGAATCAGCACACGGTGGATATTATATTTTTTAGCTGATTAAAATGAATATATATTTAGAATATTATTATTGCACTAGAGATTAATTGTGATAATTTAATTATTGTAAGATTTTTCTTTTTAAATCTGTTGCTCAAAATTGCTTTATGAAAATTTCAATTCACTTTGATAAAAGAGAAAGGCTAAGAAAACCCTGTAAAATTCAAATTTAAATGTATTTTCTCACTTTTGATTTTTTTTTTTACTTAAAATAGAATTTTGGAAACGCCTATTTATTTAATACTGTTAAAACGTGGACACTGATAGGGTTGTCTGTGTGCAGGCAAATTTTTTTTTGCAATAATATCTGGAAAAAAATCGTTTTTGAAAATGATTAAAATTGAATCACAGTCAAATGAAAAAATACCCTAGGTGTACCCTGACGCTCCAGGATATCCTTTCCCAAAGTGCCCTAGGGCATTTTCTTACTTTGGTGCATTGGGGCCTAATTTGAGAATCAAAATCGTTATCAGTGGCCCCAAAAACCTCTATGTAGACAGTTTCATCTCGAAAAACAAACAACTTTGAGCTGGTTTCCTAATATCGCCCCCAGCCTTAGGATGCTGCCCCGCCAAGTGCAACGGGGCACTTTCTAAGCACCATAAACGTGATCATCGACCTAAAGACTTCTGTATACAGTTTAAACTCAAATAACAAACAAATTTGAGGTAATTCCCAAAAATCGCCCCCACCCCAGGATTATGCTCTCCTGCAAGTGCATTGGCGCATTTTTTAAACATCATATTCGTTATCAGCGACCCCAAAAACCTCCCTAGTAACGGGAATGAGCTTATTTTGGCTAATATTAAGCGAGAAATAAAATATCCTTTAGGGTTTGTAAAAAATGCGTCTAATAAATGCATTTTTTGGGTGTACAAATGAACTTTCGCATTATAACAAAAAATATGTGGTAACATTTTTTCTGAGGCTTTTACAAATCGAATGCGCTCTGGAACGTTTAGATACGTGTACCTACAAACAATTTCGAGCTTTTTTACTAATTTTCCTCAACTATGTCGAAAAGTGTTACATTATTCGCGACCATGTTTCAGTTTACATATACAATCACTTTATACTAGGTATCCCAAAAGGAAGTTTTGATTTGATTGGCTCACTGCGTGAACGCAGCAAACCAGAAGGAACCAGGACGCATGTCAATCAGTAGTGCGGCTTTTGGGAACATAGTCGCTATGGAGCGTTTCTTGATAGCAGGCCATGCATTTTGTATGTGGGAATTTTACAAAAACAGTAATTTGGTGATTATTGCACGGAGAAAGTTCAGTAATCATCATGATTTGTGTAACATAAATCAAGCGTTAAGCGTTTCTCTCATCAAAAAATGTGTGCGTAAGTTTGAAGAAATTGGGAGAACTACGGGTAATCCTAAGTCGGGACGACCTAGGTCATCAAGAACTGACGAAAACGTAGAGAGCCTATGATAGTCCGTTTGCGAGACTCCTGACCTATCTGTTCGTAAACGGGAAAGTGTTTTGAGTATACCTAGATCATCATTACACCGCATTCTGCGCAAAGATTTGTGTCTGTAGCTCTATAAAATTCAATTGGTGCAAGAATTGAAGCCCAACAATGCCAGTCTGAGGTGTAACTGAGCATTTCAATTCGTTCAACAAGATTTTGCTTTCGGATGAGCCACATTTTCATTTCAATGGTCACGTTAAGAAACAGAACTGCCGTTACTGGAGCACTACGAACCCGCAATGCAAGCATGAGAAACCCCTTCATTCAACAAAAGTGACTGTATGGGCTACAATCTCAGCGCATGGAATAATCGGCCCGTACTTCTTTGAACATGAAAGAGGTCGCGCGTTAACAGTAACTTCAGAGCGTTATGTAGAGTTGCTGAACAATTTCTTGGTACCTGAACTGCAAAATTTTGTTGGCTATAATCAAATAACATGGTTCCAGCAGGATGGAGCAACGTGGAACACTTCTAACATGTCTCTGCCACAAGTTCGTGAATTTTTGGTTTTAATGGCCGTCTTTTTTGCTTGTTTTTATAGCTACTCCAAAAAGAAACTTTCTTTTGGGACACCTTGTATAACTCTCCTTTACCTTACACTAGAACTGTTTTGCTGAGTGTTACTTATATGGTGCATCCAAAATCTATTTGGAGTTTTCTAGAATTCCTCTGGAACATATTCGAACTCTTCTGATACTTGTATGCTTATGACGTTATCGAAGAGTTCGGAAATTTGTTACAATACATTCTTGTTTGCTCTCTTTTTTGGGGCACCTTGTTACCAATTGGAAAGATAACAAGGAATGCTTCGATATCATGATATATGGGCTTAGTTAAATTTCAATAAAAGTAATAAAATTTCTACATTCGACATATCCTGGTTGTTTTTTAAATCCTGTTTTAATCTTGGTCCTTCAGAATGGGTGGTCCTGAACAACGCATCTAGTGCACCCCCTATTTGCAGAGCCCTGCGTAATCTGCCCAGCAACCCGTTTATTTGGGCTGGAATCGATAGGAATTGTTTGTTTTTCATCGACTGAAGTTACAGTTGAGGCTCATTTGGACGAGCGATGGGGTAGGTGTTTTCGGGCCCCACTCTTTGTTGGAAAATGTTTCCTTTTTGGGGGGCAGCGCGCAGCGGAGAATCGCGGCGGTGGCGGCGGCGGCAGCGTCG
This sequence comes from Sinelater perroti, assembly GCA_036346155.1. Lineage (NCBI taxonomy): Eukaryota > Metazoa > Arthropoda > Insecta > Coleoptera > Elateridae > Sinelater > Sinelater perroti. Next base: position 18,875,676 of record JARFIY010000046.1, read on the forward strand.
GCATCGGACTGCATCACAATAAATCAGATGCAATATCCGGGCAGCGGAGCGGAACTCCACAATTACCGCAAAGATTTATTAGTAATAACTTGTACTGATACATGGAGTGCGGTCATAATTAAAACGAGCCCGAAGTGAGCTCTCTTCGGGTTGATTAATGAGCCGCGGGTGATGCGCCCGCGAGCACACAGACGTCTGATTCCGCTGACTCAGGTGGATTCGCGCCGCGCCGGCCGCAAACGACGCTCCGTTCACTAATTATTCGTTTATTGGGGCGCGCTGCTCGCGTGTCAATATCGTGGCGATCGCGGAAGTCGCTCGAGTGCGGACGTGACGTATCAGCCATCTGACCGGAGCGTTAAACCCGGCCGCTCGCGTCCTTTACAAGGGTGCGCGCCGCGAACCACCCTCGTTAGATGCTCGGCCGATAAAAGTGCTTTTGTTTTGTTGCGCCGAACGCACGCCGCTAGGTCGCGAGCAAATTGGGGGCGCTCGAAAGCGGGATGCTGTTTTTAAGGCAGCAGGGCGGCTCGAGACCGATCGGAGAGATCGCCGCACACAGGCACGTCTTGGAGTCACTTTTACTGTCCGCTGTATTAAAAACATAAATCAAATAAGAACTTTGACTTTTACATTAGGGGAGATTTTTTTTATGTTAATAGGCTACGATCTAAAAGTCCTAAGTTACTAAGGAAGTTTTGTTATAGTAATGAATTGATTATAAAGGATAATTTCTATTGGAAAACCTAAAGGTTTTACATTCTAGCTTACAAATTTAATGTGATCTCATTAACTGTTTTCAAAGTTTCTCTGTTTTTATCTATCTATTGCATTTCGCCAATGCACAGAGTTGGCGCTTAGAAAATTTACTGGTTAGGCATACGTTGGTCTTGCTTCCTACCTTAAACTTCTACCACTTTCCAATAATTTTATATTAAAACTCGTGTCGAATTAGAGAAATGAATTCTGATGCAATCGCATCGTCCAAGCTGATGCTTTCAAGGTGGTTTTGTTCGCATAAGGGGCAGAAAATTTTAGTTTGGGCATTAGTAGGAAAACCTTTAAGCCCCACAATCTCAGATTGCTTTATTTTGTCGACTCTCATTTTTATGTGTGTTTTCAACTGAAATTGTTGTCTGTGATCACTTTAAGATGTTACCTTTTCTTTTTCGACTATTTCTTGATAAAAGATTTTAAATTGTATTATAGCTTTCATCATTGTAACCTTATGCAATTTCCATTAGTTTCTTTTTGGGCTTTCTAGCTAGATGTGACTTGGTCGATTTTTAGTTTGCGTAGGTTGCGACTCAAGCTATATTTGGAGGATTTTTTTTTTCTGGAAGAGAGGAAAATTGTACTGCTCTTTTTGGGTTTGATTACTACTCGCTACTAATCACACCAGTCTTCTAATTACTTAGTGTTTCTTAGAATCATTGCACTACTACCGTTTTAGTGTCTACGTATTAGACTTCAGTATTTCGGCGGCAAGGAGATTGTAAAAATTTTAATATGTTGAAGACAAGATAGAACAATAAAGGAAGCCAAAATAATAGTACTTTTCCGATAACTTTATAAGAATTTTTTTTGAAAACTTTAGATTGTATTTTTGTTATTTTTTAAATTTGCCCTTATTTATAGATGCTTCTTCTGTTTTCAAACTCAATTGAAATGTTACTTCTGCACTTTTTTTCTCGTCTATTATGTTATTCTCTAGTATCTATACGATGTCTTCTAGTTCTTTGGTGGTTTGAGTAGTAGCTTTTTTAACTTCTACATCTTTATTTTGCTTTTTTTTTCGTTTACTAATATTCAATTATTTTTGTTGGTCATGCTCTTTACTTTTTCAGAGTTTATTAAAATTAATGTTCCACCTTTTGACATTGTCGATTCCACGTTGTCATTCTTAAAGTATATGTCGATACATTTTATGTTACTATTGCATTTGCTACTTTAGTATGTTCGTCTTCTTGTTTAATTTTTTAAATAACCGACAGAAACCTCCAAAGGAATTAATTAAATTTGTTTATTAAGCTTATCATATTGTAATATCATTTTAAAATAAAAATCTGAAAAATAAAAACAAAAAACCTTAGTTAACGAAAATTTTAATGGCGTGGAAAACCGTTTACTATCTACTATCATTAATTTTACTTATATTATAACTAGTTGTCGGTATTAGATTGGGGATGGTTTCGAATGTCGGACGAGTCATTTGAGTATGGTTGAAATAAGTCTACGTTCGGCCAAAAAAAAGTTGAAAACAGTAGATTAAGGTTTTAAGATATATGTATAAATTTAGCGAGAAGAAACAAGAATAAATAAGGCTAACTAAATTAGGTTATAATATGAATAACGAAAATATAGCAAAGATAATAAAATCGTGAAGACTTGGAAAGTATCCTATGAACAAAGTTTAAGAGAGAATAGCAAGACGAGGAAGATCCTATAAGAGATAAATGACAGAGTAGAAGAAAAAGACGAAACTAATCTGATAGCAGTAACAGAAGTAAAGAACGCAATTAAAAAAGTAAAACTAAGAAAGGCGACTGAAAAAGATGAAATCACTCCCAAATTAATAAAATATGGAAAAAAAGAATTAGCTAATTGGTTACATAAACAACAGGCATGGACAGAGCAAACAGTACCAGAGGAATGACAGTGTAATATGATAATTCCGATTTATAAAAAAGGAAAAACCTCAGACCCTAATAACTTCAGAGCAATATGTTTTTCATCAGTGGCTTTAAAAATGCATACCAGAATTCGAGAAAACAAATTAAGAGATGAAATATAAGAAAGGCTAAAAAAACATGCAACGTTCAAAAGAAACAGAAAAAACACAGGACCATATATATGTAATAAAAACTATAATAGACAAACATCTAGAAGAAAATAAACCCATATATCTAGCATTCTTAGATTTAACTGCAGCATTAGTTAGAGTCTCCAGATACCATATGGAAAGCGTTACAATAAATGGAAATTCCGAAAGGACTATATAAACCTATTAAAGGAGTATTCGAAAATGTTAAGGCACAAGCACGTTTAAATGGACAAACTTTTGAAACGTTTAACCTAGAGAGAGGTATAAAGCAAGGGGACAGTCTGTTATAAACCAGATAATAAAGGAAAGCAAAATAAGGAGAAAAACTACCAAAATTGGAAACTGGAAAATAAGATCAGTGAAAATCAAGTCAGTAGTATACGCAGACGACGTCGAATTTTGTGGCGAATAAAAGAAGAAAATTACAGGAAGCCATAAATATGTGGAATAACCTTATTGGAGAAAATGAAATGAAAGTAAATTAATAAAAAAGCAAAATAATGAAAATAACAAAGCCAAATCAGGAAATAAATCAAGAAAATGAAAAGATATGTTGCAACGAAAAAGAAATAGAACGGGTAGATAGATTTAAATATCTAGGTGTAATAACTAGTAAAAAAGGAAGGCAACAGCAAATGAGTCAAAGAATTAAACGACAAAATTACAGTTTTACTATGACTTTAAAACTCGAATAGATATAGAAAGAGAAACACTGCATGTGAGAAGTTTAGGAAAAGAAAACAACAACAAAAATACGACCAAAATTGTTGAAGTTAGCAATAAATAATAAAAAATGGAATTTATGAAGGCAGAAAAATACTGAAAGGAAAACTTGGATTTTGAAGATTACGTGAAGGAAACCTAAAAACAGAAATATTGCGTTAGTACATAAAAGGCGCGAGAAGTAATTTGTTTACAATGAGAACAGTTTATAACAAACTTAAAATAAACGAAAATTATTACACCGTGGGGCAATTAGAAAACCATGAATTAGAATAGAGATAAATGAAAGAGTTGCAAATATAAGTGAAAGGCAAATCGGTATGAAAAGGTAAATAAAGCTACGAGTAATATGAAATAAACTACTAGCTCTAAGATACACATCTTGGAAAATTGCACCACGCACAAGTTAAAAACAGCTTCTAGAAATCTGAGAAGAGCTTGCAAGAATTCGAACTCGATGTTACGCGGTTGTAAAGCTGCATGTTCTACTGTACTTAACTCGAGACAACGGCATCCAATAGTCGTTACGCTTAGCCTGCTCAAAAAATGATTGACGATGCATTAGCCCATGATTTGGAATATGAAGTGGCTAAATGGGCATTACGTGGCCATCAACGTATTAGAGCCACTAGAGCAAAATAAAAAAATAGAAAACATGCTAAGATAAGTATTACCCGAAAATAAGACCAAAAAACTAGACCACGTTGCTGAAACTGCGTCGAACACGTTGATTTACAACGTGATTGTAAAATACCCATTAAGCCGAAAAAATCGTCAGAAAACTAGGCGTAATCGATATGGAGAGACAATCATCAATTTTTGGAAGCAAAACACCAATAACCATTATTAGTCTTATATCCTTAACAGGCACAAATAGTTTATATAGCGATGGTGATCTTATCACTACGAGAGCATCGAAAACTGTTGCACACCCGGAGGTAATGGTAACAGTTGATGTTATAACTATAGAGAAAAGTTATAATGATCGCGTTGATAAATATATTTTGAATCAACTAGTAAGATTGACTAATATCTTCCCAGGCAAGTTCATTTTGGGGATAGATATTTTGAACAAGCTCGGGGTTGCAGTAGACCTAAAGAATGGCTCCTGAAAGTCGATGATAAATATCAATCAGAAAACTTTACTAGCCCTTGAAAAGGTCGGGAATGTCGTGTTTGTCAAAATGATGAATGATAATCCAGGATACTGTGATTATAAAAAATACTGACTCTGAGAGAGCATTATCCATCTTGAACGAGAACCCTATTCTAAGGACTCACTGAGTGTGATTCTGAAATTCTATCAAGTCATTGACAAGTCTTAGTTGGAACAACAAAAGGGGCAAAAGGTGAGGATACTGTTGCTAATAAGGCAAAGCAAGATATCATTAAACCACCATAGTGTTCAAGAACCGGTTGTGAAAGAGGAGGTCAAATACCATTCTGTGTCGACACTCTGACAAGTATCGACGAGTACTCGCTTCGGCGGTACATATACTAAAATGGGAACGATACAGAGAAGATTAGCATGGCACCTGCGCAAGGATGACACGCAAAATCGTGAAGCGTAGTTATGTTGACCATGTTATATGATGCTGTCCTGAAGCTGGGTTACTTTCCAGTACAATGGAAGGTAGCCCAGGTTATACTTATTCCCAAACCCGGAAAACCTCCTAATGAAGTTGGTTCCTACAGGCCCTTTAGTCTATTGCCCGTTTTAAGTAAACTACTAGAAAAGTTATTGGCTAGAAGAGTAACCCGCTTCTTGGAGGAACACAATGTTATCCTAGATTCGGCTTTCGCGCTAATCATTCCAATACTCAACAAATCCATAGGGTCGTAGACACAATTAATCAGGCCTTCGAAGAAAAACCATACTGTACAGCTGCCTTCCTAGATGACAGTCAGGCCTTTGGCACGCGGGCCTCCTGTACAAACTCATAGCATTCTTACCACACCCTTTTTACACTATCATCAAATCTTATCTAGTGGAAGGATACTTTCAGATAAAATACGAACAAGCCCAAACTGAGTTACATCCAATTATCTCAGGCGTACCACAGGGCAATGTACTTGGTCCCATCTTGTACCTCATCTTTGCAGCAGACTTGCCAACTAATCCCCACACATTTACTGCTACATATGCTGATGATAAAGTACTTATGGTGAAACATATAGATCCGATTATTGCCGTAAATCTCCTACAACAGAGCCTAGATGAAGTAATACAATGGACCAAAAAATGGTTAAGTTAAACGAAACAAAATCTTTTCAAATAACATTTACAAAATGTAAAGGTACATCACCTGCAGTCCTTGTGAACAATATTCAGCTAACTCAACTGACAGAGGTTAAGTACCTAGGCCTGCACCTCGATAAAGGACTGACGTGGAAGTCCCACATTTTGAAAATGCGCAAACAGCTTGGTATGAAGTTTTGTAAACACTACTGGCTACTTGGTAGAAAATCCAAATTATCGTTAACTAACAAGCTTCTCGTTTACAATACAGTCTTCAAACCCATCTGGACCTACGGCATCCAGCTGTGGGGTACAGCTGCCATCTCCAACGTGCAAATGTTAGAAAGATTTTAGTGTAAAGTGCTATGTGCTATGTGTGATGGCCCATACTTTGTTCGAAACGCAGACATTTTACGAGACTTAAAAGTGGACACGGTAAAAAATGTGATAACGAAGTTCAGTGAAAAATACCTGAACAAACCAGAACACTATTCTAATGAGTTAGCTCTGAATCTACTTGACAATAGTGCAAACACTCAAAGGTTACATAGATACAAACCGCTCGACCTACCTCATAGATTTAACTAATTAAGTTATTAATTAAGTTATTATTGTTCTAACCTTATTCTTAACTAACTTCTGTATTGTAAGCCGATGGGTTTCAATCTTCATGTCATTATTTCATGTCACTTTAACTCTTAACTTATAATTTGCTTATTGTTGTATAAACAGATTACAAAACGAAATATACTTTATAAAAAAAAGTATCGACGATGTTTTAGATACCTTAACCGGATCTTTTGTAGGCTAGACCTAAAAAGCGGTTATTAGCGGTTTAAAATGGAGCACGAAGATGGACTATGGCGGTTTATCGTTTGAGTTGTGTAACACAACGGCTACTTTTGAGCGGTTTATAGAAACTAATTATTAGAGACTATTATTACTATATTACAGGGACTAATTTTGTAGACATACGCAGTGTACTTGGATGATGTGGTCGTAGTGGACAGATTATTTGAGGAGTATTTAAAAAATATTGGGAAAATATTTCCACGATTGCAAAATTCTAATCTAAAGTTGATCCACTAGAAGTGTCACGTTTTTCAGAAACGAGTTCAGTACTAAGGCTATATCATGTTAAGAGATGACACAGCTATTGTCCCCCAGAGTAGTACAAAAGTGGCTCGCATTGACAAATAATAGCGCAATTTGCTCGTGTGAAATTAACCAACACCCCAAAGCTAGTCATCAAATTAATCGAGGAGGAATGTGAATATATTTAGACATACAATTATCAAAGGGCTTTTGGTCAATTAACACGAGCTTGAATTACGGTACAGATTTTGAGTTACTTCCAAGTGGATGAAAAATTTATATTGGACGTCAACGCAACCAATAATACCATAGGGGAAGTGTTTTTTAAAATACAGGATGAATAAGGAAAGATAATTTGCTACTTCAATAAAGTTTTGTCAAAAATAAAGCGAACTTACTGCAAGGAGAGTTAGGGAATTATTGGGGATTTTGAAAGCTAATACGGATTTTTACAAGTAACTTTATGGTAATGTTATTAAGAACAGATCATACCGCTTTAAAATGGCCCGAAATCCGGAGGAGCAATTGACAAGTCGGATCGCGTGGTTAGAATAATACGATTTTAACACATAGCACCGAGCTGGAATCAGTCATCGCAAAAAGGAGCTCATCCCCAGAAACATATAACTGCTGTTTTCCGCTAGAGGCAAAAGTTGATTTGCAAATTACATCATGTTTCACTTTCGGTGGTTTCCGTAGCAGCTAGGTCACGAACAGGAACTTGCTCCTGAATTAACAGTAGTGCTGGAGTGGAAGCGCTAACAGCCATAATTATTATAGGAAACGACGTTGTCCCCAACCGGGCCTCCCAGGTGGCGAATAGGGGAATGCTCACCAGATATGGTGGGTACTGGGGAAATAAAATACCCAGGGCGGACCAAAACTGGCTGGCATTGGGCAGCAGTAATGTCAGTACTAGATCAAAGTGGGGAAAAAGGGTTTCAGTACAGTTTGATACTAGAGGCGACTATCGTATAAGATTCAACCGGCTCTGGAGCTGGATGAGGAAGGCAACGGGAAACCACCTCATTAGTACTCATTAATTATTACTTAATTTAATTAATCGAAATTTAAGAATGGCCGTCATTCCCCGGCAGACTTTGAATAGTCAGAGGGTGCTAAGAATCCCCGGGTGCCCAATTAAAGTTGCAACGTGGAATGTTACAAGCTTATTTCAAGCTAAAAAACTACAAAATGTCATAAATGAAATAAAACGACTGAATATAGACATATTAGGTCTCAGTGATATTCAGTGGCCAGGAATAGGAGAACAACCAATTAAAAATGGATATATATATACTATGTAGGCGGGAATGACCCATATCATAGATATAGAGTAGCTCTTCTAATAAAAAATACTATTCAAAGCTCAGTTATAAACGTAGTTCAGTACTCAGAAAGAGTTATCTTAATACAACTAAAAGCGGACGCAAGCAATATAAATCTAATTCAAGTGTATGTTTCGACAAAGGATAAAAGTGAAGACGAAATCGAAAAGTTTTATTCACAGTTAAACGAAGTTTAAAATAACAAAACCAAGAATTAACATAATCATGGGTGATTTTAATCCAAGGTGGGAGAGGGTAATGTTGGCAATATAGTGGGAAATTATGGATTGGTAATAAGAATGAAAGAGGTGAAAGATTAATAAATTTTGTCAATGTAACAATATGACTTTAATGAACACATGGTCAAGGCCAAAAGACGACTATATACTTGGACTCACCAAGGCAACAGAACATATAAAGGAGCAATATTACAACCTGGAAAGGATAAACTGAAATATAAACGGAATGAAGCAAAACAACAATGGATGACTCAAGAAATAATGACTCTTATGGAAGAAAGAAGGAAATATAAAGGACGAAACACAGATAAATATAAAGAAATACACAAACAAATAAAAATAAAATAAAGAAGGAAAGAGGCATTTATGAATAAAAATGTAACGAAATAGAAGAACTAGAAAAGAAAATGATGCGTTTAACATTCATAGAAAAATAAAGGAACTTACAGGAATAAGAAGAAAGAAGAATAAAGGCATGATAAGAGATAAAAATGGTAAATTAATATTAGACCTGCAAGGAAAGATAAAAAGATGGGAAGAATATATACAAAATCTATTCCATGAAGAAAGACCTATAAGAACTATAAGAACTCCAGCGGGATCACATGATACGCCGTCTGTTGACTCCAATATGAAAGTCCAAATAGGGCCATATTGAGTAAGCAGAGGCAAAAGCAAGCAGATAATTAGGAAGAGTGAAATAGCAGAAAGTGCGGGAGAGCAGAGAAAATGCAAATAACAGATGAACAGTGAGTAAATTGATGTAGATAATAGTTAATTGAGGTTAAGGATTTTGAGAATAAAGTCGAAAATTGCATGTGACAAGTGTAGATAGGAGGTAAGAGAAATAAATACAACTGGAGTGACCTCCACGACAAAATTTTTGGGTAGGCAACACATTATACACCAAAATAATGTAAATCACAAACGTTAGTGTAAATAAAGTTTAAATTGAAACATCATAGCAACTAGAAGAGGGCTGTTGATAGATAGGTGACATACCTGCGACGGGCGGACTGGGGTCTGGTACTTTATGCAATCAACAGCAGACTTGAAGATGAATGAGATGAAGAGAATTGAGAAGATGTTCCAACAAATAGAGGGGAACATGAAACAAATGAACGAGAAATTTGATACGTTTGTAATGGAAATGAAACAAGTGAGGGATGAAAATAAGAAATTAAAAGAGAACATGGTACAACAGGAGGAGAGAATAGCTAACTTATAAAGAGAGATCAGGAGGAATAATATTATAATAAAAGGAGTAGTAGATGAGGAAAATGAAAGCACAAGTAGGACAGAGGAAAAAGTAACTGGTATAATACAAAAGATAGGAATTGACATAGACCAAAATGATGATGTAGACCAAACGAGAAGAGTCGGAAAATGTATGAAAGACAAGAAAAGACCAATTTTGGTTAAGTTAACTAAAGTCAACAAAAAAGTATCAATACTACAAAATGCGAGAAAGCTCAAGGGAACGGACATATGGATTGATGAAGATTACACCAAGGAGGTATTAGAGGAAAGAAAAAATGTTAATCCCACAAATGAAAGAAGCGAGGAATAAAGGATATAGAGCACAACTAAAATATAATAAATTGATAATTAACGATGAAATATACAGAGCAAATGATTTGGTAAATAAGGATGAATTGGTAAAGGAAGATAGGACTGAAAGCAATGCATTAAAAAGGACGGCAACGGAGAGATCGCCAGAAGGAACAAGTTTTGAGGAACAAATAAGAAAAGTAACCCGAACCGGACGAAAAAACTATTAGGTATAGATATGCAGGGGCGTAGCGACAACAAAACTGGCAATGGAAAAGGTAATGAACTACAGGATCGGAAACTTGGAGTTTGGAATACAAGAAGCCTAACGAGAAAAGAAGAAGAAGTTATATACGAGCTTAACAGAACAGGAATAGATATACTAGTACTAGCAGAGACAAAGAAAAAAGGGAAAGGAGAAAAGATATTAATGGATGGACACAGGTTAATATACACCGGAGTGAAAGGAAATGTAAGAGCGGCAGAAGGCGTGGCATGCATTATCAACAGGAATTTGAGTGATAAGATCATAAACTGGACAGGGTGGTCAGAAAGAATTCTCACGTTAGAACTAGAAATGCAAGGAAAAGAAAGAATATCGATAATTGCAGTCTATGGACCCGATGAAAACTAGAAAAAAGAAGTAAAAGATAAATTCTGGGATGAATTAACAATGATAACAGAAACGTGTAAAGGGAAAATATTCGTAGCAGGTGACTTCAACAGTAGAGTGGGGAAGAGAGAAAATGATACAGAAAAGGTGATAGGAAAATTTGGTGAAGATAAAAGGAATAACAACGGAAAGAGATTAATAGAATACTGCTCCCAAAACAACCTGATTATAGCAAACTCATTCTTCCAACATAAAAAGATACACACATACACACGAGAGGTTAAAAGTAGAGATGAGAGATTTATATTAGAATACATACTAGTAGAAAAAAACAACAGACATACAGTGAAAGATGTTAGAGTTAAAAGAGGAGCTGAGATATACAGCGACCATTACCTATTAGTAGGAAAAATAAGGAGGCCAGAAGACCAGAAGCAAACAGTAAAAGAAGAATACACAGTTCAGAAAGAAACAATAAGAATCTATAAACTACAAGAAACAGAAACAGCAAGGGAGTATGAGAACATAATAAGCAGAGACCTACTGGTAGATGAAGAGAAGTTTGAACAGTTAAAGGTAGAAGAGATGTGGAACAAGATAAAAAACACTCTACTAAAAGCAGCAAGGTACGCATGCGGTGTAATTAAGACAAACAAACATATGAAAAGAACCGCCTGGTGGAACAAAGAAATAAAAGGACAAGTTAAACTAAAGAAGAAGAAGAGGTGGACAGACTACTTAGGAAGAAAATCAGAAGATACCTACAATGCGTACAAAGAACAACGGACAATAGTAAAACACATGGTGAGAGAAGCGAAAGGAAAGGCGTGGAAAGACTTTGGCGAAAAACTAGAAAAGAACAGTAGAGCAAACCAGAAACTATTTTATAAAGTTTTAAAAAACCTAAGAAAAGAAAACAACAGAGAACACAGTAATAAAAGATAAAATGGAAAGGTATTGATAAAATCAACAGAAATAATGAGCAGATGGAGGCAATATTTCCAAGAACTCCTACAGACCCAAGTCATGATTAAAGAAGAAAGTACACAGTAGAAGATAGACGCCAGAATACAGGAAATGAAGAAGAAGGTATAACGGAAGAAGAGTTAGTAACAGCATTAAAGAAAATCAAAATGGAAAGTCACCAGGACATGACGGAATCACAAGCGAAATGTTAAAAAATGGGAGAACAAGGAATTAAGACACTACTAAAAATGTTTAATAAAATATGGAAAGAGGAGAAAATACCAAAAGACTGGGAAGTAGGACAGATTGTCCAAATATTTAAGAAAGGAGATAGGAAGATATGTAATAACTACAGAGGCATAACGCTGCTCAGTATTCCTTTAAAACTGTATGAACAAATACTTGAAGGTAAACCTGAACTGTAATAGAACCAACGTTATCAGAAGCACAGAGCGGTTTCCGTAAGGGTAGAAGCGCACAAGACCATATATTTACTGTTAAGCAAATAATTACAAAACAATCCAATACAACGAGAAAGCTGCCTTTGCATTTATTGATCTCGAGAAAGCTGATAGAACGCCTAGAGAGAGAATGTGGAAAAGTTTGAGCAACAGAGGGTAAGCCCAAAAGTAACGAGGGTAATTAAAAGTTTGTACCAAAAGACAAGGAATTACGTGATAAATAACAACAGAATATCAGAAGAGTTTGACACAAATGAAGGTTTAAGACAAGGAGGGATTTTCGACAAAGGATATAAAGTAAGACGAAATCGAAAAGTTTTATTCACAGTTAAACGACGTATTAAAAATAACAAAAAACAGAGAAGTTAACATAATCATGGGTGATTTTAATACCAAGGTGGGAGAGGGTAATGTTGGCAATATAGTGGGAAATTATGGATTGGGTAATAAGAATGAAAGAGGTGAAAGATTAATAGAATTTTGTCAATGTAGCAATATGACTTTAATGAACACATGGTTCAAGCTGCCAAAAAGACGACTATATACTTGGACTTCACCAAGGCATACAGAACAGAATTTAATCAGAAACCAAATAGATTTCATTATGATAAATAGTAGATATAAGAATTCTATTACCTCTGTAAAGACATATTCCGGATCAGACATCAATTCCAACCATAACCCTCTAGTTGCAGACCTTAAGATAAAATTAAAAAGTTGAAAAGAAGATGCACATCCAGAAAATAGATACAAAATGATAAAGGATGAAAAATCAAAGAATTATCGAAAGAAATAGAAAATAACCTGAAAATATTACAGAAGTTATTAATAAAGATATAACAGACATAAACATGAAATGGAATAATATAAAGGAGCAATATTACAACCTGGAAAAGATAAACTGAAATACAAACGGAATGAAGCAAAACAACAATGGATGACTCAAGAAATAATGACTCTTATGGAAGAAAGAAGGAAATACAAAGGACGAAACAGAGAAATATAAAGAAATACACAAACAGAAAAAAAAAAATGAGAAAGCAAAGAGGCATTTATGAATAAAAAATGTAACGAAATAGAAGAACTAGAAAAGGAAAATGATGCGTTTAACATGCATAGAAAAATAAAGGAACTTACAGGAATAAGAAGAAAGAAGAATAAAGGCATGATAAGAGATAAAAATAGTAAATTAATATTAGACCTGCAAGGAAAGATAAAAAGATGGGAAGAATATATACAAGATCTACTCCATGAAGAAAGAACTATAAGAACTATAAGAACTCCAGCAACTATGCCAATTTGGCAAAAAATAACAAAAGAAGAAGTTAAGTACGCCACTGAAAACAGTAAATGTGATAAGGAGGCAGTCGGCCCAGATGAACTTCCAGTTGATTTGATTAAAATAATAAAGGATGACAATTTGGATGCCTTGGTAGATTTGTTCAATACAATTTATGAAACGGGTAGTATTCCTCAAGAATGGTTAACCTCAACATTCATAATGTTGCCTAAGAAAGAAAATGCGAAAAAATGTGCTGAACATAGAAGTATAAGCCTCATGAGCCATACTCCTAAAATACTGCTAAAAATAATTCACAATAGAGTATACAAAAAATTGGAAGAAGATATCGGAGAAACTCAATTTGGCTTCAGGAATGGCATGGGCACACGCGATGCACTATTTGCTATCCACGTCTTAATAGAAAGATGTCCTGACGTTAATGTTGAACTACATTTATGTTTTATTGACTACGAAAAGGCGTTCGACAATGTAAATCATACAAAACTAACAGCAATACTAAAACAAAAGGGTATCGAGGAACGCACAATAAACTTAATTGAAAATTTATACTGGAGGCAGAACAATACGAGTAGAACAGGAAACATCAAAAGAAATTGAGATATGTAAAGGAGTGAGACAAGGGTGCGTCCTGTCACCCATGTTATTTAATTTATACTCCGAGCAAATTTTCCAAGAAGCCCTTTCAGAGGTTACAACCGGCGTAATAGTGAATGGAAAAGTAATCAATAATATCCGTTATGCCGATGATACGGTAATAATCGCTACAAATGTAAATGATTTAGAATTAATGATGAAAAATATTAACATGGTCAGCAAACAAAATGATCTTAAAATAAATCTCAATAAAACTAAATATATGGTAATTAATAAAGCAATGTTTAACGTACAACAATCCACAATAATTAACAACCAACATATAGAAAGAGTAAATAGATATCAATATTTAGGTACAACATTAAATCAGGAACACGACCAGACTGTAGAAATAAATAAGCGGATAGAAATGGCAAGATCAGCATTCATAAGAATGAAATCATTCCTCACTAATAAAAAGTTAAATTTAAAATTAAGAACCCGCGTGGCGCAGTGCTATGTCTTTTCCATATTACTATATGGAGCAGAGGCATGGACCTTAAAGAAAAATAATATTAAGAGAATTGAAGCTTTCGAGTTATGGATTTACCGCAGAGTCTTAAAACTATCATGGAGAGACAGAATATCCAATGACCAAGTCCTTGAAAGGATGGGGAAAGAGAAAGAGGTTGTTTTCAAGATACAGAAGAGAAAGTTAGAATACTTTGGCCACATAATGAGAGGATCCAAACACAACATACTACAAATTATAATACAAGGAAAAATCGAAGGCAAACGATCAGTGGGAAGAAGAAGAATTTCGTGGCTGGACAATCTAAGAAAATGGTACAAATGCACATCATTAGATCTGTTTAGAGCAGCCGCATCAAAAGTGAGAATAGTCAGGATGGTTGCCAACCTCCGTGGGGAGATTCTTCACCTTCTATTTTTTCCCAAATAGGATATGTTTCCTCCACGATTTGTGTTATATATGCGAAAGACAATTTTGGTTCGGGAACATAATCTTAAGGACATAACAGTGTAACAAGCGCATCGCTCAGGAAGACTACAATAATCTACCTGATGCCTGGAGGCAGAGTCGTGATCTATTTATGGTATATCTTAAATCATGCTTTTTTGATGTTTTTGACCTGGACACTTTTTTTGTAGAATTTTTAATGTATTCATTTTCTTTTTTGCTTCTTGTTGTCTGAAGAATTATATTACATTTTAAGTGCCTTATTAAATGTTCGCTTTAACTATAGGTTTTATGTAATTCTTGAATATATAACACGTTGTGTGTTTAAAAAGTTCTGATATTGAGAAAGGATGGATCTTTGTCGCATGTGGTAATCAAATTTCCATTTTGAGTTCTGTTTGTCTGTCAGCTTGTGCAGGCATAACATGCGGGACTAAAATTTGCAACATTCAGCATAACAGCCTGGACTAATGTATGATTGCGGCTTGTTTGAGACCGCATAAGAGGTAGAGAATAATAGGCGCGGGTTTGCAAATGGAAGTGTGTACTGAAGTGTGTGGCTCATTAGAGGCTGCTAATAGAAATAGACTCAAAATGCAAACTCACTATAGAATAAAGCAGGAAAGATAAGGTAAATTAGAATTGAGTCGATAAAGGACTAAGAGTAGTAGGCTACTCGAAGTCGTCTGTCCCGACTCAAATTCTTCCGTGGTTTTCTCCAGTACTAAGGAGCATGCCGAGGTAGGTTCTGCACAGATCACGGTAAAGCAAAGAAAGTAAAGGAAAAAATGTAAAAATAATCGAAAAAGTACCGGTGCTGATTGTAACAAATATTTTCTTCAACAAATTGTTTTGTCAGCTTGTGCAGTACAAACCAGGAACAGATCTTTTGCCTACCCAGATCTTTGTGGACGACGGTGCGCAATCTGTTCTTGTTAATGTACAATTCCTTTACTATTGATCGTAGAGTTAGTTACTGACCCGTGTGTCAGTATTTGTCGCACGTGCTCGATCGTGTTTGGGGTTCTGCTTGTCCACCCTCACGTGGCTCATCTTCATTCGTTTGATCCAGTCGTAAACACATATTTTGTTTACAGTTTTCAACGCATACATTTGTACTGATGTTTCATACGTCAAATTGTAGCAGAACTTGATGTTCACTTGCTCATTGCAATGTGACCCTGCCTCTCACACTTCGACTGCCCTGATGCGCATGTGCAGTTCACGCTAGGTGATGTTTCTCAAAATGTCTCAAAGTGCATTCATTAAGTTTATATATTGTTACGCATTGTCATGTTTTATGCTCATTCTGCTCTATTTCTTGCTCGGATCTTCTCTTATTTCTAGGTAGTCTCTCTATCCTCTAGTGATTTTGCTGTTTGTTCATTCCAAGTTTGCAGTTGATCTGCCTCTCTTCCGTTTTTGTCGGTTTCCATTTTCCATATTCTTTTCACTACGTTTCTGTTAGCCAAACTAATTTAACTGTCTTTTTTGTACGGTATTTAATAAGGGCTTTATTCTTAAACTGCCTCTTATTTCGTTATTTTTTCTGTCCTTTCCTATTATTCCACATATTCTTTTTAAACAGCGCATTTCTCCCGCTTATATTTTACTTTTTTGTTTCTTTAGTGAGGGTCCATACCTAACTTTCATAAATAATAGTTGCTATCCTTATATATATAGACTGTTGGTAGGAGATGGTTTAACAAAGTGGTAGATAAAAGTCGTTAGAGGGGAGCAGTGGAAATGGGTACTACAGGAAAGGCGACAAAGGGCAGCAGTAGTAACAATTGCTATAGAAATTTATGCTTAAGGATTTTATTAAAGAAGCAATAGGATCGCTGGCATACATGCTAGTGTATTTGTTTCTTTAGACATCTCTATTTTTCCATAAACGTTTTCTCTAATATTCTTTAAAGCCTCATTGCTACTTCTGGTTGTAGATCACCTGTAGAATCTACCATGACCCCTAAGTACTCGTTTATGGTCTGTTTAATGTTTTTATTATCCATCTTTACTCTATTTCTTCCTGCTCTTTTGCTCAGCAATGTTTCAGTTTTTATGTTGATTTTTATTTTAGTTGCTTTTAATTTCTTGTTACATACATCAATACTATTTTCAAATTCTTCTTTCGGATTGGCTATTAGTGTTAGACATAAGCTCACTTCTAAATTTTGTGTGCTAGTCTGTCCGACTCTTGTGCAGTTCTTACTTCCTTTATATAAGGTTTGAATTACATTTAATAAATATTTAAGTCAACTTATATTTTCTATAATTCGTTTGAAACAAAAAATTGAATCTTGTGTGCCTTTACCAGGTCTAAAACCCGCCTGTTTTTCATTTATTGCAGGTTCAATTACTTCTTTTAGCTTCTGTTCTAAAATTGTTTCGTACATTTTACATTCTATACAAAGTACTGCTATTTCTTTGTAGATGTCACATATTTCTTGGTCGCCTTTTTTGTATATTGGGATATATCATTGCTGCCTGCCGTTCTCGAGGTATTGTTTTTGAGTTCCAGGTGCAAATAATAATTTTGCTGGGTACTTTTCTCCCATCTTAGCCCATATATTTATAATTTAAGGCTTTATAATGTATATACCTTCTGCTTTATCTGTTTTTTATTTCTTTATAGCAACCTATATTTCAGCAATACTGTCTGTTCGTATCCCTTCACCACGCTTTCGTGGATTGACATATAATTTCTTTATCTATTGTTGGGTTAGCTCCAATGACCTCTTTAAAATGTTCCACCCACTTTATTTTATTTTTTCTGCATTAGTTACCAGTTCATCATCTTTGCTCTTGACGTACGTCATGTTTTTTTTTCAATCTTATTACTATTCGGATTAACAATTTTCCATTTCCTTCATTACTTCTTTATATGGATTTCTTTAGATATAAATTATTATTATTATTATTACCTTTGATTTGGGTACTATAAAACTATTTGTAATAAGTACTCAACAACGGTACTCATATTACATATGCTTCACTATGTTTATTTCACTTTTAACTAAATTTAAATTACATTACCATAAACCATCCTACATTTTGAATAGTTGGTGCATCTTATTCTGGATTAAACCAAATCTGTCTCAGGATTGAAATGAAAAGACAAGATTATTGTTAAAAGATTACTTTTTTATTAGACATAATACTAAATCAGAAAATTGTTTCTTATACATGGTAGTGTTACATGATTAACAGGGTATTATACATACACATATACATACATATATACATGTCAGAATAACAGAATGGTTAATATCACCACTTATGAAATTAAAATTACTGTTGATACACTCATGATTTATTACAATAAATTAGTTTATGTAGTTTAACTAGTCACCATCACTATCACCATTACATTGGTTTAGATAAATGTTTTGTAGTAGATAACGTTTTAATCTTGTGTGTGTTTGTCTTTGTCCATGTTGATAGGACACTGCTCCAGAACAATTGTTAATGTTTGTATGAAAGTTTATGTTTAGTTTTTTGATGTACCCCGACTTCTATATGAAGTTCTCCATTGGTAATATACCAAGTGGCATTCACTGAGATTCTAAAAATTTTGTTTTGCAGTACTTGGATTCTTTGTAGGTTTGTTTTTGAATGTGTTTTCCTAGATTACGTACACGTAAAGTACTAGTGGTTGTATTAGTGTTTTATAGAGTAACATTGCACATTTAGGTTTCAAGGACGATTGCCTATTGATAAACGGATATAGCTGCGCCAGCCTTGCATGACCTTCGTTTAATTTGTTAGTTACATGGAACCTCCAGGTGAGTCTAGTATCTAGATGCACAGCTAAGTGCTTGACTGTTTCCGTGATGTGTATCCACATGATTGGACTGCTATCATAATTTATCATTTGGTTCCAGTGAAAACCATCTTGTCAATTCATTTGTGGCGTGTTGTAATTGCATGATTGCATCTAGAAGATTGTTGTTTTTAACCAGTAATGTAGTATCATCCGCGAATAATGCTGTTTGTTTTTGTGTTAGAGATGTCGTTGGTGAAGTTGTTAAATAATAAAGGACCTAAGATGCTCCCTTGGGGAATTCCTGCCTGATGTGCCTTGTTGATGATACTGTATCATAAAGTTTAATTGCAAACGTTCTGTTGTATAGATATGAGAATAAAATAGCCTTCAAGAATCCTGGGATGGCAAGATAAATAAGCTTGTACATTAGACCTTCAATCCATACGCGATCAAATGCTTGTGCTCGATCCACAAAAAGTGTGGCTGTGTATCGCTTATTTTCATAACTCATTTCTATTGCTTCTACAATACGCTGGAGTTGGTGACATGTAGAAAGAATCTTTTTGATCCCAAACTGAAAGACTGGTAGTAGTTGCAATCTCTCGATTTCATTACTTAATTGATTATTGATTACTTTTTCAAGTAATTTCGATAAGGTTGCTAATAGGCTGATAAGTCTAGCTGGTGATAGCTTTTTTTTTTTTTTTCTTGTTTGAAAAAGAGAAGAATTAATGCATGTTTACATTTGTTAGAAAAATAGCTCGTTCTTAGACATGTGTTAAATATGGTAGCTAAGTATGTGTGTAGCTGTTTGTACACTTTCTGCCATGCATATTGTGTAAGTAGTTATTGTTTTATTTGTCTCTCGCGGGGTTAGCAACTTATTGGGGTATTTGATTTTTTATCTAGTAGATCCTGGAAAATGTTCCATTCTATTGGTCTGTTCATTAGTTAATAAGTTCAGCAAAAGCTTCTTGAAATATTTGTGATTTTTTTGAACTATTGTATCCAGAAGAGATCGCCAGAGTGGTCTAAATGGTTGAAGAGCGAACTGCGATGCGGACGGACTCGGGTTCCATTTCCGGAGCTCTCTAATGCCTGGCGGGTGGCCTACTCAGTCACTGAAAATAATTAAATACCTGCACTCGCTCGAGCAAGGAGTAATAATAGCAGTCGAGTAAGGCGCGGTGCTTGCCACATTGCCTCGCATCAGACTTGGTGCTCGACAACCCGCAGTAAAGTTGGACATATGAGAGCCCTTCTTCGCAGTTGCAATTGCTTCAAGTTTTGTTCTATTTGGGTTAACTTCTCTACATCCCCTTATGGTATTTTTGGAGTTGAGGTCGCCAATCAAAATTGTGGGTTTATTATTGTTGAATATTTCGCATGTCACTTTCAAGAAGCTGTTGACTGCCGATATACACTAATTATTTTAATATAATTGCCTTCTTGTATTTTTATTTTTATTGCTACCGTTTCTAGATTGTCAGTGTTGATTGTTGTATCTTCATGATAAATAATTTTTTGTTTTACAAAAATTGCTACTCCACTAGAGGCAAATCTTATCGCTCTTTCATTGCGATAACAGGAATAACCAGGAATTTTAATGCTAGCATTAGTAGTTAAGTGAGTCTCTGATATACACGCTAGGTCTATGTTATATCTTGATAGAAAAGTTGTGAATAATGTTTGTTAGGCCTTTAGCTCGTTGGCATTCCAATTCAGGATGTTTAAATGAACAAGAGTTTTGTTACAGTTATGATCCATTTAGGAGAAGTGGTAAAGCTTGGTTAGCAAGAATTGTTTTATTTGACCAAGGAATGAATCAGGTTTAGAAGTTATGTAAGGGTAGTATTAGTCATATGTTCAGTGTCAGAAGTCATTTGTTGATTTCCATTGTTGATTTTGATTATTCATATTAATGGAGTTTTTGTTAATTGGTGGAAAGTTGGTGAGATTATTTTCTGTGCCGGTTGAATGCTATTATTAGCTTGTTGTTTTCTAGTGTGTATTCTACTTTTGGAGAATTTGGGAGTCCTGAAAGTGTTTGCGTCCTCTGAAGTTGGCTGGATGATTATCCCCACAGTTGACTCAGACTGGGGAGTATTTCTGTCTTTATCGCAGTCAGTGTACATGTGATCGCCCAGACACTTCACACATCTGGGTTGTAAGCGACAATAGTTCTTGGTGTGGTTGTAGTGTTGACATCTATGGCATTGTGGTGTATTATTAGATGTTTTTCGTAGTTCAACCTGACTTCGATTTTGAAGATATCATTCGGTTTTAATTGGCCGTTAGTCGTATTGCACATACGGGATTGGTATTCTGTCTCTGTTGTACAGCCGTGCGATGCTAATTATAGGAACATTATATTCAAAGAGTTCCTCTGCTGATCTTTTTCAGTTAGAGAGACTGGAACATTTTTAATCACAACTGAAAGTGGTCGTTTACTGGGATTTTGAAAAGAGTAAAAAGCGACTTGATTTGTTAAATAATATTTTGCTAAGGTCCTGTAGTTGCTGTCGACCGAGAGTGCAATCTTCGGTAAAGTTCCACTGAGGCAGGTGAAATATTTATCTTTAACAATGCTTTTAATATCTGCTATAACTGTTTTGTGATCAGTTGGCCCTTATAAGAAAATTAGAGGGATTTTATTCTTGGTTTCTTTATTTGTTTCCGTACGCGTATCAGTGTTCCCTGACGATGTACCTTCGCCTGACGGTTTAAGTTGTGTTGGCAGATAAAATTTGTTTTCTCTAATAACGATGTAGGTTTCAATTGATATTTCTTTTACAGCTCACTTGTAGGAGGTGAGAGGTGACCTGAGTTTTTTTTTTGTTTTGTAAATATAAGTATGAATTTAACTTACACAGCTAATAGTTGATAACCCGCCCGGGTTTTTGATGTCGTTGTGGTCACTCGAAAGATCGCTAAAGGTATACTAAAACATCGTTTTAATTAGTAAAAATTAGGAATGCAGTGATAAACAGCTCATTAAAATTAAGTCACGTCATCGTCATTTTTTAATAGTTACACCCCTTACTTGTCATACGACCACAGGATTGAATAAATCGCCTCCCGATTTTCGCAAAACAGATTTCTCGCAGCCTCTCCGTGTTATCGGCTTCTGTCTATACGGCCGCAATCCGGCGAAACGGAGCGCCCTAAATAAGAGACGTCATGTAGTTAATAGTATATTCAAATTTTAAGCCGCCCCGGAATAACTTTTTAATTTCATCCCGGTACAGGGGCCGATCCGCGCGCAATCTCTGAAATTATGGGCCATCTTAGGCGGCCGGTATTTAAAAAGGTTGCGGCTTAGTTCGACTGAAAGGGAGCAATAGAATAGTAATAGCTTTATATTAACGTCTGCATGGCTGTGATTACGCTGCGCCGATAGAGCTGTGTCTTCGGCGCGCCGCGCCGCAGAGAGGGACGCCGAGCTCAGAAAGATTAGGTTTAAGGAGGAAACTCGAACGCAAACGACTTCAAATAGCCAAATTGTCGAGCGCTCGCCGACTTCTACCTTCGCGAGGGCTTTGCGCGATCGTGCCAAGCGTTATTTGGTTTCGTTGTTTCGTCGGGGCTCTTTCAGGGTTTTTCGGGTTGCAAGTGAGAACGTTCGGACGCGAGTATTGCTTCAGTTGGCAAAGAATGGAGCTACAACTAATTTGTAACCACCACTTCTGTGATTGTTCTGTGGATAATCTTCCCCCTATGAATCTGTGAAACTGAGAAATTTACTTGCGCCAACTACCTTAGATATTACGCTAACCAATTTAGAAAGAAATAACCAATTTTTATCTGTTAAAATTAGTTTTAATTAATTTTTATCACAAAATTTGCGTATTTGAATATATACGATCAAAATAAATGGTTTGGTCTTTTGTTTCTAATACTTTTTAACGTAAAGGATGGAGCAAAATCTTCTCTTTATTTTTCAGGTTGAATAAAGAAAAACTATAAGAGATATACCAAACTTATTTTTAGAGGATAAAACCATAGAACTAGTAGTTTTAATTCAATGCATTTTAAAGAGAATATCGACCAAATGATGTTCCTAATTTTCAATTCACTTTAATTTATATTCAGAAGCTTTTGTCGCTCTTTCTAAAGTACGTTGAGGAATACGTCTAATTCTTTCACTTATTGTATTTTGTTAAATTTGAAAAATCCTGAGACGATGCTTGTAAACTCAGCTTTACGATATCTCTATAGAATGTCACACGTACCGAGATCCGCTGAGTAAGCGATGTCATCGCATTGAGAGATTAGGCACTCAAAAAACATTTTCACGCAACACTTGGGAAGAAGCTCTTGCTGTGTGGGCTGAGGTTCTATCAAACCAAACGATTTTCGAAATTCGGCACGAAAAATTGTTTTTTCACATATTGATTGAAAGTGACAGTAATACCTTGGCCTGGGTTTTTTAAAGAGTAAGAGCCAATGATAAAACATACAAAACAATGGCACGTTAGCAGGCTGAGAAGTTAATTGTTTTCATTTTAATAACGAAAGTTTTGTCTATTAACGCAAGTGAAAATGCGTTTTGTCAGCAAAGAAAACACCTGTCAATTAAATTCAGAAAGTTTCTGTAGAACAACCTTCTTTTAGGGATGAATACAAGGGTTTTGGTATAAAATTCGTTGTCTCAGATACTGTAAAATGGGACGTCATACTGCATCGATGTTTTCTGGTGTTTGTGAATTCCGAGGTCTTTATCATTTTATTCTCACTGGAGAACCAGTACGTTTGAAGTTCCTTGCTCACAACAAAATCAATTTTTGATCGGAAGCTCAAGTTAAAACGCACCCGAAAAGCACGTTGTGCGGCTACAACAGAGTTATTGTTTCGAATGTACGCTTCGACAGCAAAAGCTCTCGGTTCGTTCGTCTATGACATGTTGGCTACTAAAAGCCCTTCTAGATAAAACTTCTGACTATCTGCGTCTAACGAATTATCTTCTCTTAACATCGGACACTCTTTGCTTAACAACTTTCTTTGAAATGTACATAAGTAATAAAAAAATAAATATGTACATATTATGTAACAGATCTATACTTGATGGCGTTTCTTCTCATATGGTCCAGTTTTTTTTCTTGCATTGTTAATTATGCGTTTCTAGACTTACCAGACTTTTATTAACATTTATTTATGAGATTAATTAGAGAATAATTTGATCAACAATGAATAAAGATATGGTCGAGGACAACTTTTTCTGTTGTCTACAAACACAAGGCGAGGCAAAAAGATGTTAACATTGAATGTGTGTTTAATCACTTTAAATTATAAGGCAGGGACTTGGTTACAGGATTTCAATTTGCACCCATCCATCTCAATGCACTTATGGAGTCTGTCCATTGTTATTTGTAAGGCCCTCTGGGCCATTTTTTCAGGTCGTCCAAGTTGCGAGGTTTGCTGGCGTATCCGATCCTTGACCATGTCCCACAGCCAAAAATCGCATGGCGTTAAGTCGGGTGAACGTGCTGGCCATGGTCTACCGAACGTGTCGTTCAGGTAATCCCGAACCATCAGACTGTAACGGGCAGGGGCGCCGTCTTGCTGAAAGTACCCTCACTGGAAAATGGCAAGTGGTACGTTTTCCTCCATGAACGTGCTGAGCATGGCAAGGTGATTCTCTTCCCTGACGGTCTGTTCTTAAAAAAAAGAATCCAATCACTCCAAATTTCACTCACGGCACAACAAACGTTCACCTTGAGGGAATCCCTCATGTGCTCTCGAACTTCCTTTGGTTGCTCGGTCGCCCAGATGACACAGTTGTGCTTGTTCACACGACCGCTCATGTGGAATGTTGCTTCATCAGAAAACATGAACAGAATGTCAGGCTCCATGTGCACCATTTCTAAGAAAATTTGTGCAGCACTCACACGTGCTTGCTTGTCTGCGTTTGTGAGCTGCTGCACAATCTACAAGTGATAAGTATGGCTTCATTCCTAAATCACGATGCAACATTCTAACCAGTGACCATTGCGAAATGTTAGTTTCTAGAAAAAGTCTGCGCGTGGACTTGGTTGGGCTGCTACCATTGATCCCTGGACGAGGATGACATTCTCTTCAGTTCGAACAGATCCTTTCTACCGCTGATCGCCTTGCAATCGTCTTGAATGGACCCCGCCCGGACAAACTTCTCGTAGATTTTACCAATTTTCAGGCACAATAGTGCATCCTGTCCAGTCCAGGCCTTAAATTTTTCTTGTACGATCCTTGGGAACTATAGAACCTCCAATCAGGCAGCTATTTTCCTTCGTTCCTCAATGGAATATCGGGACGCCATATTTTACTCTGCGAAAGGAAAATATTTAGTCTCCATACAGTGTTAACATATTTTTGCCCAGAGGGCCTTACAAACAACAATGACAAACTTCATAAATGCATTGAGAGGGATGGGTGCCAAATTGAAACCCTGCAACCAAATCCCTGCCTTATAATTTAAAGTGATTAAACACCCATTTAATGTTAACATTTTTTCCTCACTCTGTATAATACTTGTGATATCCGGGTAATGAAATAAGCTAAAGAAAATACTGCTTAGCTTGAGCTATAGTTAATCTGGAATAGCTTAGAACCTTTGTGTAGAACTGTAGTAGATGATTAAAGCAGGTCTCACCATCATTTCTTATACTACGTGGACGAGGCCACTATACAACTTCTTATTTTTATGCGATGATTGCTAGGAAATGCTATTGATTAGTTTGGTGAAATTAATTTTAGTCAACAACTAGAGGTCTTACCGTGGAGACTTTACTTTACCCTCGCCTAAAAGCTAAATAACCTCTACTATTAAATGCTTTTTTGTCGTTTAGAAGCAAAGAAAGAATTCTTGCATTAGTTCAGTGGCACCGATCTTTTGCCTTGTCTGGCGCAGGTGAGTTTGAGTCTCGCTCAACTCATGGGTGATATGTAACTTCCTAGTTTATAAGTAGTATAGATGCGTTTTGTTTGGATGTGTTTTTCCAGATGAAACTTTTGTCTGAGATGAGCCTAAGGTATTTTTTTCTGATTTTAAAAACCTAATTTATACTGTATTTAATTTATCTTCATTCTCTATCAATTGTACAATTTAGTGTGGAGATTCCAGGTGAGCTTTGTAGCTTTTCAGAAGCAGCTGTTAGCTTTTTACTTATGGATAATATAACTGCGTCACCAGCAAACCACGCAATTGTAGTATTATTTATTTCAGATGTGATAGCGGTGTATATTAAGAAAATGAGAGGTCCAAGAACACGTCATTGGGGAACTCCAGACTCGATACAATAAAAGTTGGATTGCTATTCGTTGCCAAAAGTTTCTATTACTTAAGAAGGACTTTAAAAGGAAAGAGAAATTATTAGACAGCGTGTTTCTAACTTGAAAGGAATACCGGAAAGCCACACTTTATGTAATGTGTGGGGGATGTTAAGAAATATCGAATTACAGATTTTCTTTCCTTTTAGACTTCTAACAGTCCCACTCTAATAATTGGGGAAAAGTGTTAGAAACCATGTTTTCGCGGATTTTTTTTTATAAAAGTCTTTCGAACACTTTGGTTGCTTTAGATAGAAGGCTGATAGGTCCATAAGTACTTGTTTTGTCCAAGTCCGCTTTGATGACATTTTAGCATATAATAGGATAGTAAGTTAAATTTAATATAAAATTGTACATTATTATTAAAAAGCAATAACGTTTTAATTCAATTGTTTTAATATTTGTCCTGTGATCACATAGTATTCTGGAGCCTTGTGTGTAGTAAGTTTACTTATTTCCTTCTTTTTTTTCTGGTAAAAATGACTTTATTGGCACGGTATATGGATAAAATTATCTACTCTTTGTCAGTGTGAGTACGAATGGGTTTTTGATACAGCTAACTGTAGAGTTTTTTATTGCCTTCCACAGGGTTTAACTATCTGGAGAAAAGATTACGATATATTGTTGGAAAGTGTTGTTCTAAGCGTTTTTAAGGGTTGCTTTTAATTTTCTAGATTAGTAGTATTGATTGATGATTGATGACATTTATCATGGTCTTCTAGATGTTGGATATGTAACGGTGTAATGGCGATATTATTTATTTTTTTATCATTTTGAGAAATTGAATACCAAGCTGTTTCTTGCACTATTTTAGTAAAGTATTATGCTGCTTCATGTAGGCTTGCCAGGGGATTTTAGTCGTAGCTGAAGTTAGTTTTGAAATAAAGTTCAATCAGTGTTTTTCAAAGTTAACTTGAAGGCAAGAGATTTTTTGTTAACACTAGTACTCATGATGACGATAACCGAAATATGGTAAGATAAATTTTGACTAAAAGTTTGGCTCTACTATGCAATTTTTTTGATATTTCACTTATTACAAGAGTTCAGGTGAACATAAATCTCATTTAGGTTCGCTGACTAAAAAATGGGTTCCTCGTTATTAAGATGGTCGTAATTTTTTCCAGTTATAATGTACAGAGAGTTTTGGTATATTTTAGTAACTATTCTCAAGCTACAACATGTTTGACATATTTTAAATATAAAAACATTACTCTTCATTGAATTTGAAACACCATTAAATAATTATACTGCCTTGAAACTTTTATATTAAATTAAGCATACTATAATCAGAAGATGATTAAAATTGGAAATCATGTGCTTATATCTGTCCGAAATCTGGTTAGACTAGTTAATCTGGTTTTTCAGATATAAGGTCTAGAGAAAGTAGTAATATCACGTATAAAGTAGGCTTAAAAGTGTTCTCTAAGGATGTTTCGACGTCGACTAAGGGTATATTATGAACAAGTTAGTGATTCTGAAAGGTCTATATAAAGGGAATGTTCCTTCACGAGAAATAAAATATGGAACCAATGGGTCTAAGGACACATTTCTTCAACAAAACATTGCGCGAAGATACAATCTAATTATGGAAGTGTGTGAATAATGAATTAAATACAATCCCTCAAGACACTATTCGTTGACTGTTTGACTCGATGCCACAAAAATGGAGATGGTCACAAGAGCGTAAAGTAAGGCTATACATAATTGAATAAATGTAAATGTTTATGGACAAATGTTTTTTAAATTTAATCACTTATTTGTCTTATATTATTAAATAAATTTGCCAATTTTTAAAAGTTAATTTGCATTTCTTTTTGAAGCTGCAATTTCATTAAACAGTTATATGTAACAACAACTAATTCTAAAGTATTGTTGAATTTTATGGTATGATCATATATTTAGATAAATTATTCGATTTTACAGCGACACATATTATTCTAAAAGGCCTATATGAAAATATAAATTAAATAAAATGAAAATAAAAATTAAATTAAGCGCAGTCCAGTTTATACACAAAAGATGGAAAAATTTAGTGGTTTCAAATTTATAGAGCTCGTTTTCTGTGCTAGAGAACATTCATATTCTCTTTGAGTAGTCAGCCCATAAAATATTTCAGAAATAATTCAGTAGACTATAAATAAGTCTAGATGCTTTAAATGATAAATGATGTTTTAAATAATTTACTGAAAAATTAGCTAAAAAATCTTTCTATTAAATATTGTATAATATATACAAAAATTATATCGATTGCGTTTTATATATTCTTTTTAAAAGTTTTATGTACTTGCTGTTTATAAGAATTATGCAAACATTTTCAAACCAATTCATGTTAAAAATAGTCTATTATCTTATTCTCAAATATATAGGAAAAGTGTGCGTAGCTTTTATAATGAAATATATTAGCTGTTAGAGTCTTTAGAGATTTTTATACAAGCAGATAGATACTCTAAAAACCTTTTAATTTTTTCAAAGCAAACATTACAAAAGTTAATTTTTTTGCTTGGGTGAATTGGACCCTGTTTGTACTGGAAACATGACCAGTAAATCTTTAAACACCCTTTGAATTTAAAATGTACAATGATTTTTAACTACAAAATTCTACAAGTAGCATTACTTCAAGAAGAATAAGTGGATATAAAAACCTTACTTTTACATGCAGCCTGAAAGTTTTTTCCGCACGCCAGTGTAAATATTAATAGTCTGTAGGTTCAAATTTAACCACTTTGAGATAAATTATTCATTTTGCTTCATTTTATCTATATATGTATTTTATAATAATGTAACATTACTAATGTTTTACAACCTAAATGGTAGATGGTAACGCACTCACAGCGTAATAGACACGAAAAGATTTAAAACTATTTAACTATTTAGAAGAAATCGTTTTAAACCTATCTGTACTCATTAACTGTTTATAATATTAATATAGAAAGCCACCAAAAGTACCAATCGATTCCAACTTATATTCCACAACGAATTTGTGGATCAAAAGAATTAGTTAAAATCGGACAAAGAAAAACAGGCGCACATTCAAATTACTTAGTAAACTTTTATCAACCCAATTCCAATGAGGTAAATAAAAATAATTAAAATTCCCACTACGAATATCTCTACCAATATCCAAGATTAACTTTTAAGAAGTTGAAAATGAAAAATGGTTAAAACATATTAAAACTCTAGGCTACGACCTTATAATAGCAACTGTACAATAGTTACTTGAACATAGAATAAGATGTCTTCATATTCATTACTTACATACTAGTTACTACGATTTAAATTTTTGCAGATAAATCTAAAAACCTTCCAATGATATAACTTTCTATCATCGTATCAGACTACTCTCAACGGGTTGCCAAAAAGTTGCTTAAAAAACTAGTATTCGGCATGCTAACAAAAATTAACTTTAAGGAACATAGTTTCCTAACTATGTGATTTTAGATAATATCATTTAACAATTCTATAATGCCATCGTTTTTTACGTAATTACAAAATTTAAAAATAATATTGCAAAATTTTAAAATAATTGTCAGTAAATACTGCTATACAAAATTAAGAGAACGTTTCCATACGACTCTTATACCTTTTATATATCTAATCTACTTACAGCAGACCAAACAGAAATAGCTACATTTGCCGACAACATACCAATGCTTACTCGCAATAAACATTTTTAACACCATCGGCTGTTGTATAAACTTATTTAAATAAAATAGAGCAGTGCCTATTTAAGCAGACGATCAAGCTCAATGAAAGTAAATAAGAACATGTTACATTTACAACAAAACGCCAAGTAGATCCATCTGTCACCCTTAATAATACCTAATGTTACACATTGACAAAAGATCGACGTAGAAAACACATGGCACCTAAATACAAGACTATTATTCGACCAATTTAAATTTAAAGTTGTTATCTGTAGAGTCATTCAACATGTTTAGTGTAAAACCGTAGTACGACAGCTGTGTCAAACCAAATATATAACTGAAGTTCCAAAATTCCCTATGTAAGAGAACTAATCAGTGTGTTGTTAAACACCAAACACTCCTGGAGCTCTATCGCAACGAAACTGTTGTACCTCTGACAGAAAGTTCTCAACTCAAATGATTTAAGAAGAAGTGATCAAAAGTTCTATCGGATTAATAGCGGATTGATACCAATGGGATTCTTTCCATTCGCGCCTGTTTACATTTTATTAAATTATAAAATGTATTAATTCTGATTACTAATAAAATGTATGTTAATAAAAAGTACTGACCGTGTCAATGAAGTAAACTAATTGACGAAATTGAAGTTGTAAACATCAATATATTACTTAACACTACAAATGACAAGCTGCAACAAATAAAATCGAATTTAAAGCCAGTTTTAGTTCTAACAGCTATAACCCAATCTTTTTTTAAATTTCTTGTTGTACTTTTTTTTGGTTTCGTCAAAATCTTTGAGACAGGTTTTTAAATAACTTGTTAGTATCCTTATACGATAATAAAGTGTAAACAAACCACGTTTGTAAGTTTTATTACTAAGGATAAAAATGTCTACATGTTTGCTGTTCATAACTATGGAAGTTTTTCTGTAAATGAGAGATGTCAACTAATTTAATTTACAAATGACATTTGGAAATACTGTCTTCAAGCCCTGATTATGGACAATTTAATAAAAAGCTTATACTAAATTGCTTTTCACATCAACAATACCAGATAATAATTAATTTTATTTTTTAATCAACTTTCTTTCTTTTTGTGAAATTAAATTTTATTCACTTATTAAAAATATGAAGCAAAATGTATTAACGACTATATATATATATATATATATATATATATATATATATATATATATATATATATATATATACGTGCACAATGCTTTATATATGCAAATGACATAGTACTGCTAACAGACACAACTAAAAACCTACAACAATAGACAAATAGATAAAAGAGGAACGAAAATAAACACAAAAAAAGTAGATTAATAAAAATATAAAAAAATAATACGAATGAAAACACAATAACATGTAACGGGAGCTCGAATGGGTCAACAATTACAAATATTTATGAACGATAGTAAACAAAACTGGAACAATATAATAGGAGATGCTTAACAAAAGAGACAAAGCAAGCAAAGTATATTATGCAATAAAGAAATCAATAATAACGAAAAACAAACTAAGCTTGAAGTATATAAAAGCATATATAAACCAAAATTAATGTATGGAACTAAAAGCTGGACAATACACGACAAAACCAGAAGTAAAATAACTGGGAGTGAAATGAAAAATGTTCTTCTAGAAAGAATGCTCTAAATTTCAATCGTGTTTATTAGTGGCGAGAAGTTAAGTATCAGAAGTCCTATGTCCCCTTGATTAAGATGTTAGGAGGACACTTCAGAATTGAGAAGACTTTACAGAAGATTTGTGAATAATTCTGTTGAATGAACTAGTAGACGTAAAGGAATGAGGTCAAAAGTACAAATCATGTGCTCTGTTGCAAAAAGGAAAGCACTCTTTAAACATGCATGTCACATAAATTTTAAGTTGGATGAGGTTTTTTATTATTATAAATTTTACAGTGCACTCTCTAATAAGCACGTTACATCAATAACGTTATGCCTTCTTTTGGGTTTAAATTGGATACATTTTCTCATTACTTGAATATATTTAATTTTATTTGATAAAAAGCTCTTAAACAATTGTCAATTGTGATAAAAAGCTGGATCCCGCTGAAAAATGTTCTGCGTTATAGAGTCTGTTTCTGTAGTGTCGGATCAATTCTCACATTGTTCGTTTTATTGCAAATTATTTCCAAAATATTACCATGGATGTGAATCCAATGTAAGAAGATTTAAGTTTTTTCTGAAAAGTAGTGGGTTAAATTTTATCTTGAAAGTGAGTTACATGGAAATACTTTTTTTTTCGATGATTGATGTTAGGAATCGCCTTTTCGTTTAGTGAAGAAGTTTAAGAAAAATCAAATGATAAAGGATTGATTGACAACAACATAAAAAATAAATAATAAAAAAGCTACTAAACAATGCAGTTATAAAACGACAAGTCTATAATGTTATAATTATTGTTTTTTTATATTTTCGTTGGGTATTGATTTCATTCATATATTTGTTTTCTGTTATTTGCTTTTATTTTTGTTTCCCATCTTTTTTTCTATTTAGTTCAATTCATTGTTTTCCGGTCGTCTAATTTTTCTTTTTTCTGCTTTTCTTACTTACGTTAATTTTTATTGATAACATTTACTTTTATAATGGACACGCCTATTAGGTATGGTTTAAATATTTTGTCTCTGATAGTTTAAGCGTTGACTGTTTGTCATGAATCCTTTTTATGTGTTTCCTGTGCAAAACTAGCCTCACATAGAAAACAATAAATAAACCTAGAATGAGAACAAATTGCCACCGAAATGATTTTTGCTGCATATGGTGAGAATGCTGTAAGTCATGCAACGTGCAAAAAGTGGTACCAAAGATTTCGCGGAGGAGAGTTTAGTCTTGAAGATCAACCACGTGCTGGACGCCCTCAAACATTTGACACGGATGAGCTGCAGACGCGTTAGGCTGGGAACTACTCCCACATGCGGCGTATAGCCCAGACATGGCCCTTCCAATTATCATTTATTCCGGTGGTTACAGCATCACTTGGCTGATACGCACTTCAAAACAGAAGAAGAAGTCCGAAAATGCATCGATAACTTTATCGTCTCGAAGCCGGTGAGCTTCTATCATCAGGGAATTCGCAAGCTACCCGAAAGATGGCAAAGGTCATCGATGCCAACGGAGAATACTTTGATACTTAAGCTTTTTTTGTTTGTTTTTAAATAAAACTTTAATTTTGCAGATAAAATCTGAGAACTTATTTATACATTATATTAGAGATGGGCGATCCGCTCATGAGTTACTCAAAAGAACCAGATCTTGGTGGGGAGTGAGTGAGTTATGAGTCACAAAATAAGGGTGGTAACTCTTCGATCTCTCACTTGATTCTCGCTCTTTCGCTGTCGTGCGGTCTGCGCATATGCGAGCAGCTCTTGGTTCTCCCGTCTCGATATGACTCACTGATCTGGTTCACTCCCGAAACTTGATCTCGACTTGTTTCTGATTCCGATAACTCCTCAGTTTTTTGCGACTTTGCTTATTCTATCTATCAGATTTCGCCTTTATACAGCTTGGTATGTAATATGAATCTATAACATCTATAATATAATATTTAAACGATTTACGTTATTTATAATATTTTGTTGTTATTTTAGAACAAAATGTCGGTGAGAGCTAGTAGGTTGTCGAGTGATATTTGGTACCATTTTACCAATGAAGGAAAAGGGAAATGCCGCTATTGTCGGAGAAACATAAAATTTAAATAAAACAGTTCTTTACAATTGGTTTTATAATGGTAGCAGTAATAGCCTAACTGATATAGCCAGTAGACACAAATGTAGCAGAAAATGAGTTATGAGTTACAAAAAAGAATTAGCTCTTTTTGGTGATTGAGCGATCTGGATCTGATCCCAGAAATCAGTCACTTTGCCCATCTCTAACTTATATTGTTTTATCTTTCTAAATTATTTTTATGTTATTATTTGAGTATCATTGTTTTATCATATTTTATTTAATATTTGTACATTTATTTTTATACTTTCCTATTAAAGTTGTTGATTACAAATATTTGTATGTTCTTCTGGTCGTTTTTCTGTTTTTATAATTATTGTCATATTTCGGCTGAGCAAGTTGTTATTTATAAAGAAAGGTTAAAATCAAAGCAAGTAGACTACTTTTTTAAATTAAATTTCCAGAGACTTATTCTAGTGAATCAATACATAGTTTTATTGCGCACCAAAGCACTAAAAGACGAAAATAAAATTTTAAAGCAATCCGGTATTCGCGTCAGGAAACACCGATTACCTTTATTATCATGCTAACTTAGAATTTTCTGAAACTTTCTGAAAAATATTTCTCTTTTTTAAGTTATTTGTTTGATGCAACTAGAATTTCTGATTCTTAAAATTTTATAAAGATTGCCATTAGTTATTTTGTGTTTTTTTATTTAATGAATGGATTGATTTTTTTTTGTTTTTTTTTAATAACATTAAGATTATTTACATGTTGTCGCTATTGACATTAAGTGGAAGATGTGGTTATAACAATTTACGTGTCACAATGTGGGTTTACCCTGTGGCCACTTTAAAATACAATGTATAGAATATAAAATACAAAATATATTAGTTGGGACTACTTGAAAATAAATTGTAGCTTAGGAGCGTTGTGCCATTTCAGTTTTCTTTTCGGTTCGATTGTCCAAAGCTCAACTGCTAAAGGATTTGAGTGATTTCTAATCCTTTTCTGATGTTTAATGCTATAGTTTTTATTGTTTTTTGAACCGCATCAACTTGAAGGACTGAATGTAATACCTGATTTGGTACAAATCATGGAGCATTGATTATGATTTGTAGTACTTTAGACTGATAGCGCTGTAGTTTTGCTAGGTTGGAGTCGCTAGTCGCATCCCATATTTGAATACCGTAGCGCCAAATGTGTGTAGTAGTTTGTTCTCGACAGATAGTTTTGAATTACGTTCTATGAGCCAGTAGTATCTTCTAAATGTGAGGCCTAGCTGAAGCCTCTTTTGCCATATATGTGAACTCCATGTTAGGCGTTAGTCAAAATGGATACCTAAATATTTAGTCTCCTTTTTTTGTGGAAGGATGTTTTTATTTAATATGACGGGAGGTGCATATTTCTCTTCGGGTTGTGAATGTCACCTGAACAGATTTTTTCACATTAATTCAGTTGCGCCATATTTTGATCAATTCTTCTAATTTACTAGGGCGGTTTTGCAGGTATCTCGAGGCAACAACTTGATTGTGGTGTAAAGCGATCAGTACCATATCGTCGGCATAGGTAGCAAGTTCACTACTTCTGATTATTGGTAGGTCGGTTGTATATGTAAGGTATGACACTGGGCCGAGCACACTACCCTGAGGTACTCCGGATGTAATAGGAAACAAGTATTTGGTGGCATAGTCGTATTTTACCAAGAAGTGTCCATTTGTGAGATAAGATTGGATTAACATGAAGTATGTATGTAGCAGATAGTTTGATTTTGTTTAAAAGGCTGTATCAAACGTCTAGGTCATATCTGTAAGTGCTGCGGTGCAACTTGATGTATCTTTTCGACCGTGGAGTATTGTTGTCGAAAGCCGAATTCACTCTTAAGTATTAATTTCTTTTCATCTATGAGGGGCAACATTATTTGTGGCAAAACTTTTCAAATACTTTTACTGTTATTGGTAATAGGCTAATAGGTTTGTACGACGCTACATCAGTTGTAGGTTTGCCTGGTTTAAATATGCCTTACGGTAGCATTAGTGTCCTGATGCCTTCATGCGATTTAGGATTTATTTAATGATCAGATCAAAACCCGAAGGTTATTCTAGTTTGTTTAAACTTGAATATTTCTTTTTTTAAACGGCTAGATAGGTAGCTCTATTTGAAATAGGGATACAAGAGCATAGTGAATGTGTGCTTTTCCAGCCGGGAGAATTTCCGAGGTATAAGGTGAAAAAATGATAGGTGCTGAGCAAATGTTCTGGCTTTTTCATTATCATCTCTTGCCCATTCGCCTTCTTCAGTTCCAATAGAAAGTACACGTTTTTGTGATCAGTTGGTTTTCTTTGTAGCCCGCCATAAAAAATATTTAGCAGCTTTGGTAGCTAATAAGTTGCTTACGTAATTTTCAATCACTTGATTTCTTTGGTCGTCGAGTAATTCTATTAATTCTTTGACTATCATATTGTATCGGGTTTTACCCGCGGGGGCATACGTCACACCATTTTTTCTAAACATTTTTGCTCTAATCTTTTTTAATTCCTGGATATTGTTGTTTGACACTCAAATTTGTCATATCCGGAGTTGATTTCTAGACAGCTTCCTGAATAGATTTCATTTAATTTGGAACTGCTTCGTCTATGTCGTATTTACTATTCAATGGGGCATTTTAGGGGGTTTTGAATTTAGTAATTTTTCGAATAACTTTCAGTTTGTTTGTTATGCATAAAGGGTGAATTTATTTTCTTACTTGCGTTGACATGACAGTAATTAGGATAGAACTATGATCATGTGAGGGGTCTTGGCAGGATTTTACTGTTAAGCTCATTATCAGGGAAAGGGAATAATGCTTTTCCTTGGTAATGCGGAAAAGCTTAGTGGCATGTCATACGCGTAGAAGAGTTAAATAAAATTTAAAATTGCTTCACACATTTGGAATACCACTTTATTGTTTCAAAAATTTGAAATATTGTTACCGGTGGTTCAAAATATACCACGGAGGTAATGCCGCAACTCCACTTGCGACAATGCGTGTCTTCTACTTCAATAAGTGGATTATTACATATATTTTTTAAAATATTATAAATCATCATCAGATCCAGTGATTGAACATTTTTCTACTCAGGCAAACACTGCTTTTGCCGTCAAAGTCGACTCCTGTTTAAAATTTTCAATTAATTTAATTTTAGAGCTAAATAAATGGGAGTAAGGAGAGGTTGTCATTTGAGATCTTGACTAGTTATCAAATGATACTGGTAGCTACGTTGAGCATTTTCAGATTCCCCGACGACAGTCAATCCTTTGTCTTCCTTGTAGTGGTCTGGTGAAAAGATTGCTGTACGCACTGTAGCACCTAGTGTTTATTTCTAGAATCTTTTAACTTCGAAAACAGAAAGCTTTTTTCTCTTCCAATGCGGACAGGGTTAGTAGCAAAATTAATTGCCTTTCCCAAGTCTCTATCAAAACAAATAATAAAGATTAGTCACATAGATTCTTTAGATGATGAAAGTCAATCTTTAGCCTAGTCTTTCGTGTAGTGATCACTCATCTAAGTAAGATACTGAGAAATAACATGACTGCAAAGTTGAGTAAGTCTAAAGTTCTGATAGCTGTGGTACTCTTAAGGATAAAAATTGTGAAACATAATATTCTACATCATTACTCCTTTAGACTAACGTGATATGTTCATACTACTCAGTCAGTCAAGTAGTATCTTTCGTATTAGTTATTCCAACAGCCTTTCACTGTTAATGAAAAAAATCACCAAAAATTATCTGCTAAAGTGTTTTAAAAGATATATGAGGAATAACACTATTCAAGGCAAGCAATTTCAAAGGCTCTATCTTTCTTACTTTGGTGCATTTGATGACAAATTGACTTTCTCAGGAAAAAAGCTGAGTTAAGAAAAGAAGGGGCTAGCTACCGCTAGCCGAAAGCCTTAGTTTTTTTCAATACCTTCATGAGCGACTTGCCCAGAATGAATATCAGAAGCATAAAGAAAGCGCCATACATCAACGACCTCGTTAATCGTAAGTCGTTGACAAAACTTTTTGTTTATTAGATAAAGATATAAAGATCTTGAACGGACTGCTACCATAAATAGTAGAAGCAAAATAGCTTGCAACTATCGCGCAACGCACTGTCAAAGTTTATATACATATTATCTTCTATCAATTTAAAATTAAGTTTTGTGTCATTCCAAAATCTTTTGAATTCAAACAAAGCATTTAATTTTCAATTATGCACATGAATTACTTTTCTTTAGTAAATTGAGAAAAATTGGAAAGTGAAAGTTGATCAACTGACTACGAGGGTGGTCCCATAAGTACCCGGCCTGACCTGGAGATGGCGGTAGTTATTTGAAAAATATCACTGTATTAGAAAGTACACAATCTATAAAGCATATGTTTCAAGTTTGAAGACGCCACATTGTTTAGTATTTGTTTGGCAGCCATCAATAGTGAACGTTGTCAGTGAATTTGTGAAAATGGAGAAAATTGGTCATCGTTATGTGATACAATACTTTTATTTGAAAGGCCTCAGCTCAACCAATATAAAAGCTAAACTGGATTCTACTCTGGGTGAGTCTGCTCCTTCGTTTACAACAGTAAAATATTGGGTAGCAGAGTTTAAACGAGGCCGTACGAGCTGCCAAGACGAGCATCGCGGTGGTCGACCAAATGAGGTGACGGCTCTAGAAATGGTGAAGAAAATCCACAAAGATGTACTGGATGATCGTCGACTAAAAGTGCGCGAGTTAGCAGACATATTAGGCATTTCAAAAAGTGCGGCACATCGCATATTATCTGAAAATTTGGATATGAGAAAGCTGTGTGCAAGATGGGTGCCACGTTTGCTCACATTCGATCAAAAACAGTGCCGTGAAGATGTTTCAATTGAGTGTTTAGCGAAGTTTCACAGCAACAAAGCAGAATTTTTGCGCCGTTTCATAACATGGGTCCATCACTTCATACCCGAGACAAAAGAACAATTAAAACAATGGGCTCAAAAGGGAGAACCGGCTCCAAAGAAGGTGAAGACCGTTTCATCTGCATGCAAGGTCATGGCGTCCGTTTTTTGGGATGCGCGTGGATAATTTTCATTGAATATCTTGAAAAGGAAAAACTATTCACGGCGAGTGTTGTGCGAACTTATTGCAACGTTTGAACGAAGAAATAAAGCAAAAACGGCCGCATTTGGCTAAGAAGAAAGTGTTGTTTCATCAAGACAATCCATCAGCTCACAAATTCGTTATTGCAATGGCCAAAATTAATAGATTATAGTTTGAGTTGCTATCTCATGCACCCTATTCGCCAGATTTAGCCCCCACGGATTATTTTCTGTTCCCAAACTTGAAAAAATAACTCAGTGGTCAAAGATTTTCCAACTATGAAGAAGTGATGTCGGAAGTTAATGGATATTTTGAGGAACAAAACTGTTCTTATTATAAAAAGGGTATCGAACTTATTGAACGTCGATGTATAGAGCTGAAAGGAGATTATGTTGGAAAATAAATATATTTTTTTCCAAAATTTTTTTCTTTGTTGGGTCGGATACTTCTGGCACCACCCTCGTAATATGAAAGATTGTGGTTATCTATATCAACAATGATTTAACTTTAATTATTACAAATGTTAACTTTGTAAACGTTGTGCAAAAAAAGGGGAGGGGGGTTAAAT
This sequence comes from Sinelater perroti, assembly GCA_036346155.1. Classification (NCBI taxonomy): domain Eukaryota; kingdom Metazoa; phylum Arthropoda; class Insecta; order Coleoptera; family Elateridae; genus Sinelater; species Sinelater perroti. The sequence continues at coordinate 18,914,651 of JARFIY010000046.1, forward strand.
TAACAATTTAAAATCAATACAAAAGGGGAAGCTGTAGGCTAAAATATCTGAGCGAAACACATCGCGTACCAAATCAACTTATTTAAATTGTTAGAAATAAATTAACAAAATAATGTTTATTGATATGTTTGCTATTTATTAGTTATCGAAGTTAAGACTTCCGTCTGGAAACTAATCGAGATTTTCACAAACATCCTCTTTCTATGAACAAAATGGCAACTTCAAAATTTCTTACTGATCCGTAAAAAAGTTATTGCCGCTTCACACATAGAAGAAGGAAACTTTGCTAGGTATTGCTATGAGGACTTTTGCAATAAAGTATTTTCTCTGTCCTTATGTTTAGTATGTTTCGAAATTCCATCAAATGAGATTATGAGATTTTTTAAGCTCGTTTATAACTAAATTTTATAAACAATCTACTGAATTCTTTTGAAAAGTCACATGAAAAAAATTTAAATGAAGATAGCGATAACTGCTGTTTTAAAAGTTTTCTTTAGCTGCTTTTCGACTACTTAAAACGAAAAATGATTTTACTGTTGATAACAAATTAGTAAAACCATCTTAATCTTACTTCATTTGGAAAGCTTTTCCTCTTTCAGTAATTGTTATGTTGGGGGTCATATTTTATTTAGTTGACAATGAAATTTCTCTTGCTTCACTGACCCACATGTGAGAAAAGGTTGAAAGCCCTTAAGGGAGTAATATTTTTCGGCGGCGTCAGTCTTAATATAAAAGTGGTGAAGTATAGTAGACAGAAGGGGAGATGGGCTCTGCCTAACTAGAAATATTTCTTAGCTCTAGCTAGGTGCAAGATTAAGCAGTCGTGATTGTGGGAAATTAGAAAGTTTGCTTGAAATATGACTAAAGGCGATATGAAAAGACTAAACAGTAGCAGAATTATTAAAGGACTAAACTGATACAAAGGGATGGATTTCGATTGAACCCAAAGTTTCTTTTAGTCGAGATAAAAATTAAAAAATTGTTTAAGCTTGTGTAGTGAAAAAGATTCTAAAGGACTTCCCAAATGATCCAACTAATTTAAGTCAACAGTTTTACTTCTTGAAATTAAAAAAAAGAAATTTAATGACGCAATCAGCACTGCAGGAGGTAATCTTTCAGGGGAGCTTCCTCTCGAGCATTAGCGAAAGTTAAAGCCTCTCGAGTGGCTGGCAAATCGCGGAAAAGCGTGGCCGCGCCTGACTAATGCGGAACATCCGCCGAAATTGTACAACAAAAGAGACGACAAACGAGCTTCGCCGACTGAGCTCCAGGGAAATGGCTTTATAACCACCCCGCTTTGCATGAAATCACCTACATCTCCGACTTCCCGGCCCAGCGCGCGTCCGTGCGCGAGGTGTGCGTGGAACGTGCTCAGCAAACTTCTGCCTATGCAGCAGCCTCTATATTGGCATTATTTATTCCCTTGACATGTGCTCGATATGTATATTGTCGGTCAATCCATATTGCCTTCCATTTCAATCTAGGAGATCGCGCCCGGCCCCTGCGCAGCTTTTTGTCCCTCTCGTACTTCATAAATATGCCAGCGCAGCGGACAGAGACGGTTTTTGCGGCGTAAAACCGGATTTTTACTAAACGATTTATAGTTTTATATATCTACGGACGGCGGCAGTTAGGAAGATCGTTGGTCAAGTAATTGATTTAAGTAAAAGCCCCCCGTCCGCCCCGGGTTATTGTTTCCTGCATTCTGTTTATGAGGGACGCCGCCGCGGACCGAATGCCTCCAGACCATTTTGTAGCCAGTTTGTGCGTCGTTGCAGCAAACATCCCTTTGCACTTTAAGGGGCAATAATTTCTAATCGAATTTTCCGATATTATCTGTTTTAAGGGAAGGGGTGGGTGAAATATTTGTCCTTGCCCTAAATTGATCAGTATGGTTTCAGACGTTCAAAAAGCGAATCCCCTAATTTATCGCGTTCGGAATGGTGGCAGAAAATTTTCCCATTGTAATTCGATTTTATTGTTCTTGACTGCATTCCCTTAACTGAAATTGCGGATCGCCATTTTCTGCTTTAATAAAGAGGTGATTGATTTAATACAACGTACGGATATGTTTTCTAATGTTCTTTGTAGCTCGGTAAAACTTCATGTTATCAAAATATCTTACTTCTTATTTGTAATATCTCTTACTACATTTTTTAATTTCCGATAATTAGCACTAGAAAATTGTAATAGGAAGTCGAAATAGTTTAAAACGGTAACAAATATTAAACAGTTTGAACGAGAATTATTGAAACTTCTCTATATTGAAATTCAGATTATTTGAAATAACTGGAAACATTATTAAGAGTTAATAGTTTGCATGAAGAAACAAATAAACATAGAAAAAAACAATAGGGTTTGTAATGGAGAACCAAATGAAGAATATGAACCCACAGTTCTGGCACAAAAATATCCACAAAGATACATGGCGATCTCCAAATGAAAACGCTAAGAACCAAACAGATCATGTGTTGATAGAGTCTAAGCACGCAAAGTCTATTACGGATAGCCGAAGCTATCGTGGGGTAGATGCATACACGGACCATTTTTGGTATTAACAAAGTTAAGATAAGAATTACCAGGTGAACCTAAAGGGAAGAACAATAGCGTAAAAAAACAATATTAAACAACTTGTGATTTTGGAGATGAAAAAAAGATTCAAAGCAGAAGTTACAGAAAAGTTGGAGGAACAACCACCAGTACAAGAGATAGAAAAAGTTGTGAGGACAGAAACAAAGTTAGGCTAGTTATGCTAAAGGAAGAAACAGAGAAGAGAAGAGAATTTAGAAGTAAAAGAGAGCAGCAGATAAAAGAATATGTAGAAGAAAAAAGCGAAAAGCACTAGACAAAAAGCTGCAAGCGAGAGGAATATCACAGAAACCACGAGACAAGAAATTTTCATCAAGAAGCTAAAAGAAACAAATAAAGAAAGTGGGGTCGATGGAATACTGTAGAAACGAGCAAGGAGAACTAGTAGGAGACATAAAAGAAAAAACAGAGGCGTGCGCGCAAAAAACAAACGGGGGAAAAGAACAAATCAGTTTTACGAATCTAGAAGTGATAGAAGAAGAAGAACAAAATGTAAGAGAACCAACACAACAAGAAATAGAATTTGACTAGAAAATCCAGCCAGCTACGCTTGACTACTATAGAGAATGCAAGTGATACAAATTTTTTGTAGCAATCGTTACAATATTTTAACCAGATGATACACACAACGCGTCTATTGTGCGCGTACTCTTAGACTTAAGACAATGTGCGAGTTATAAAACGCAGATAAGGCACAGAAAAAGCACATCTGTGAACGAATGTAATAACTCAATGATGTTTACGCCGTACTAACAATTAAAGTAACGTAAACACAGGCAGAGGAAATACTGGATATATTCAATTGCTCTCACTTCCAAGATTACTTATCATCGGATCGATTAGCTCGAGGAGAACCGTAATTCGTACTGACTGATAAGCCTCGGATTAATTTCTTTTTTTTATTTTACTTATTTGCATTCTGCTACAATAGCAATAAGAAAATAGATAAATACAGAAATATAACATTGCACTAGAAGTAACGTGTGAGAGTCGGATTAAATTACACACTTTTGGTGGCTGCACATATGGCTAAACAATAAATTCATTTTTGATGTATTTTTAAGTTAGGCATATATCTTATTATATAAATGTTACAGCAAGGATATGAACTCCTCCAGAGTTTGTCTCAAGTCCGAAAAAAGAAGGGCGCTTCCCAAACGAGGCTAGCGATTTGTTTGAGGTTAAACTAAATAACGCTCATAGATCCAAATATGAAGCCCACGCAATGACATGGAACTAAGCAAAGGAACGAGAATGATGAATACATACGCCTTAGAAATAATAGCAAAATCGAAACTGTAATGGATAAACGTAAAAGAACCTCGGAACAGGAATTGACTGTAAAGAGACATGAACAAGGACAACGAGTTTGGATACACGGAAAACAGAGAAAAATATATGGAAGAAAAACATAAGACTTGCGTGCTAGAATATATTATCGAGGAATGGCAGGAACTAAGTTATGCTAGAGATGGAGACACATAAAACAGACATATGCCCAGTTTCCGAAAACTAACGAAAGAACAAAGGCGAAATAAGGTATCCAGGCTATACTATAGCTGCAGGCCAAAACAGGAAAGAGCAATAGTAATATAGAAGATGCTCATTACGTTAGTAAAAGAATTTTAAAGATTATCTTAAACATCGGAAAGGAAAAGGTTAACTTGATTAATGTGTATGCACTATACGTTGAAAAGCATAACGATAAGATAGAAGCATTCTACACAACTTCAAGAAGAAATAGACAAGATACCGGCAGGTATAAAAGTTTTTATAATGGGTGACTTAAATATACGGATAAGAGAAGAACCAGTGGTAGGTATAAAACAAAGATTTAATGAGGCGACTCTAAATTACAATGGAATAAGCCTAATAGAGTTCCGCACAGAAAATAAACTACGAATAAGCAACACGTTATTAATCACAAATTTGAATACAAAATAACATGGTTTAATTCCAGAAATCAGTCTTCGATGAGAGACTATATAATGTCAAACACCCTTGCAAATCATTGACATGTGCATCTTAGGCTCAACAGATACAGGTTTGGACACAGATTGGTATTGGGGGTAAAGTAAGATTACCGATGCAATCAAGACAGAAACCTCTAAACAGTTACACAGAGAAATTCAACATCAAATCAGTGGATTAAACAGTAAGAGGCCTTTACGCTAAAAGACTATTAAAAAAATCTAAGAAAAAAATATACAGCCTGTAAATGACATCGAAGTAAGCTGGCAGAAAATCAGAAGTAGTATTCAGAATGCCATAGAGGGGGTTCTAGGAAAGAGAATAGTGAACCGGACCGTAAGAAAGAATACTACGCCATGGTTTACGACGGACGTGAAACAACTAGCCAAACAAAAACGGAACGCATATTTAAAATACCTCCACTTCCCAAGAAGACGAGGATGTAATTAGATAAATAAACAAGTGTTAAGCTTATTCTAAGAAGAAGAAGAAGAAAAAGAAGAAGAAGCAAGGATACTGAAAACTTTAAATTGACAAAACAGTGAACATTGCATTTGTAATATGCAGATGAAATACAGTTCAAAATAATTGAACAAAGTGAAAAATGGACAAAACTATTGACACGCTAAATTATTAGGATTATAGAAATAAATAAATTTAAGCTTTGTAATTAAACACATGTAACCATTGTAAAAAATTCGGCGGTGTCAATTATATAGTGAATAATCGGTTAACGAACATAATCCGTTCAAAGATGATGTTGGCTATTCGAATTGGGCATTCGTTGACCGATTATCTATTTCCCATAGATTTATGTTCGGAAAATCAAGCAAAAACAAATAAAATAAGGCGTCATTATCAAAACTCATCGAAAAAATTGTTTATAATTATTTTTTAGTTAGAGTGTATTGAAAATCTCAACATACTACCAAAATTTCAGTTTTCCTTCAGAAGCAATACAGGTATTTACAAGGTGTGTATCGAAGGCCTTAAAAAGAATATCCTGGACGTTGCCATGTATACATATGTTTAAAGCAATCATCTTCTCTTTCCTAGACAATAGATCCTTTACAGTCAAAGTCTGAAACCAAAAAGTTTTGAGCCGAAGTCCCACAAGTCGGCATTTTGGGCCCAATCTTTTTCAACACATACACGTCTGGCTTGCTAGAACTTAGTGCAACAATAGCTATATTCTCAGATGATACCGCTATGTTTATCCAAGCTTACAATCCTAACGAAACAATTGCGAAACTTCAGAATGCAACTAACAAGCTTTCGTTAGATTTCAAACGCTGGAACATTACAATAAACTCTGATAAGCGCCAAAGAAAAGTCGTTACAATACAAATACTCTACAATCGCCCCTGCATACAAATTAACAACGGAATACCCTGGAGTTCTAAAGATGATGTTAAATACCTGGGAATATATCTCGAAACTCGATTAGGTTAGAAATACTACATAAATCAGACACTTGGCCAAAGCTATACTAGACTAAAGTTACTATATCCGCTCATTAATCGCAAATTTATCGTCAAAATTGAATGTATAGTTTTACTGTATAAAACCTTGTACGACATCTTGATTTATATGTATCTTTTTAGTGCAATACCTCAAAAACCAATATACAGAAAACACTTAAAATAAAATATAAAGAATTGTTGTGAACACACCATGATATGTTCGTAATACAGAGCTGCATGAAGAGCTAGGCATTCTCTCCATCGATTAGTTCATTAAAAGATGTTCGGAAAAGTTTATTTTTATTATTATGAACTCGTTAAAACAAACATTCACTCCAGACGCCTACATAAACTACTTCAGGGCATAGCATTAACAGATCAAACAGACGATTAAGTTAATACCAATTAATTTCACTTATTATTTTAAACTTCTTCTTTCTCATTTCCCATTTATGCCTCACGGCGTTGGACCCCTTATCCATTCCCTATAGGGTTTCCTGTCTCTTGCCATTCTTTTTACCTCCTCCATATTTTTTCCTCTTTTCCTAGCCGATAGCCTTACATTGTCTTCCCATTGTACTCGGGGTCTGCCTTTAGTTCTTCTTCCTTCCATTCTTGTCTCCATTATCAGTTTCGGGTATCTTTCGATGTCCATGCGGTGCACGTGTCCGTACCACTGTAATTGTTTGTTCTCAATTTCGTGGACAATTGGGTATTGGTTTAATTCCTCCCTTATGCTGTTGTTTCTTATCCTGTCCCTTCTAGTCTTCCCCAGAACTCTTCTGATGTATTTCATCTCTGATGCAGTTATTTTTGACCTATGTTTATCGGTTATTGCCCATGTTTCTGCTCCGTATATCAGAATCGTGGTGAATATTGTTTTAAGTAGGTGCATTTTTGCCTTGGTGCTTATTTCTTCCTTTCCTATGATGGTGTTGTTTATCTGATAATAAATGTTATTTGCTTTGTTTATTCTATTGTTTATATCGTCATCTATTCTTCCACCATTTTTATATATGCTCCTAAATATTCATATATTTCAACATATTGTAGCTGAGTTCCATCCAGGAAAATGGGTTCTTCTATTTCTTCTCTGTTGTTTTTCTTGATATGTAGTATTTTACTTTTTTGTGTGTTTATTTCAATTTCCTTTTCCTCGAGGTTTCACATATTTATGTTGTGTTGTAGTTGTCTTGTGTTTGTTGCCATTACCAGGATATCGTCCGCATAAATTAGGTCTTGTGTGTTTGTAGAATTCATATTGTAATACCCTAATCTTGATTTTCTAGTTTTATTTTTTGTTTTCCTTATTATACTGTTCATGTATACTATGAACAGTAAAGGGCTTAGACTACCCCCTTGTTTTATACCTTTCCCCATGTTAAATTCTTTTGACTTTTCCCATTTATTCTGACTATTCCTACTGTTGTTTTATTCATCTCTTTATTATTCTTGTCAATTTGGGGCTTGCTTGTAATTCTTCCAGGGCTTTCCATATTTGTTCTCTCGGCACCTGGTCGAAAGCGGCTTTTAGATCCAGAAATGCTAGAAACAGGTCTCTGTTCTTGTCTATCATTTTGCTGATGATTAGCCTAATAGTGTGTATGTGGTCTTGCGTCTGTTTCCCTGGGCGAAAAGCGGCTTGTTCGTCTTCTAGTTTTTCTTCTATTTCGGCTCTCAGTCTGTTTTCTATTATTTTGGAGTATATCTTTAAACTCACTGATGACAGGCATATAGCCCGGTGGTTTTCACAGTTTGTGGTGGCTCCTTTATGTATGGGTATTATATTTTTTTGCCAATTCGATGAAATCGTTTCCGTTTCCCATCCTTGTTGAAGGATTGTTTTCAGCCAATTCATTACTATATCTCCTCCTTTTTTATTAATTCTGGGGCGATATCATCTTCCCCTGCTGCTTTCCCGTTTCTCATTGTTTTTACCGCCATCCTGATTTCTTCCTCTCTTATATTTTCTTCTTCTTCTTCCTGATCTTCCTGTTCTAGCGTTGTTTGCTGTTCTTCTTGTATTTCTCTATCTGCTTCTTGATCATTGGCCTTCAGGTTATTGTGGAATTTGTTTTCGTAATGTCTTTGCCAGACTTCTAGGACTTCTTTGGTTGTTGTTGCTATATCTCCCTTTTGGTTTGTTATATTTCGTGTTGGTTTTGCTTGGTTTCCTTTTAGCCTTTTTATTACGCTCCAGAATTGTTTTTGGTTCTCTACATAGTTTTCTTCTATTTTTCTTCCAAACTCCTCCCATGTAGTTCTCTTTGCTACTTTTACTACTTCTTTGGCTTCATTTCGTTTCTAATCTCCAAACTTTTTGAAAAGTTAGTACTGAAAAGACTAAAACCAGTGATCGAAGAAAGACAACTAATTCCAGAACATCAGTTTGGTTTTCGCGATAGGCACTCAACAATCGATCAAGTGCATCGTATAACGAATGTAATCGAAAAGTCACTCGAAGAAAAAGCAGTTTGTGCCACAGTATTTCTCGACGTGGCTCAAGCATTTGACCGTGTTTGGCACAATGGACTCTTCCTTAAGATAAACAGATTCCTACCGGCTGAAATCAGTGCACTACTCCGCTCATATCTTTCAGATAGATATTTTCGCGTGAGATACGAAGATGCTTACTACGGAGCTCAAACCGATTAGTGCAGGAGTGCCACAAGGTAGTGTACTTGGACCTACACTCTACCTATTATTTCGCAGCGACCTACCAAACTCGTATGATGTGATAGTGGCTACTTTTGCCGACGATACAGCTGTTATGGCTGTCGACTTGGACGTAAACAGCGCTACTTCAAAACTACAAAAAGGCCTAAACGCCATTAACACCTGGGCAAAAAGATGGCAGATCCGATTGAACGAGGCCAAATCAAATCATATTAATTTCACAAAAAGAAATCAATATGCTCCCGTCTCAATTAATGGTAAAGTCATTCCATATGTAAATACTGCTAAATATCTTGAATGACCCTTGACGCGAAGCTCCGATGGAAAGAGCACGTTAAAAAGAAAAGAGCAGAACTCGCAACAAGTACCGTAAAATGCACTGGTTAATGGGAAGATACTCTAAGTTATCAATATATAATAAGGTTCTCCTATACAAACAGATCTTAAAACCGACATGGACCTATAGCATCCAGCTATGGGGATGTACCAAACCAACGAATGTGAAATCTATACAAAAATTTCAAAACAAAGTGAAATGCAGTAAACGCCCCGTAGTACATCAGAAATACTGACCTGCATCTACTTCGTCGCCTCAAGCGAACTAAACCGTTTGAACTGACATAAAACCAAGTGTACGTGAAAAGTGCGGGAGTGACATAAAAAGCAGAGCACTCGTAAAATGCGCAATCTATCACTGTGACTTTAAGTGACAATATTATAATAAAGTGAGCAATTAATTGACTCGAGCCATTGGGTGACAGTTAAATTTTAATCTTATTAGTAAATTAGGTTAATATTAAAATAGCTTATTAGTTTATAACTAGGTGCTATGTATCTAAGCCATGGGCTTAATTAAAAAAAAAAAAAATTCGTTTCTGATAGTAATGTATTTTGCTTTCTTCTGTGTTAGTTCTTTTGAAGATTTGTCATGCTTCTTTTTCTCTTTAATCTTTTGTTTTACGTCTTGGTTCCACCACTTAGTCTTCTTTTGTTTGTTGTGCTTGATCTTTATTCCGCATATTTCTTGGGCCGTTTGGAGTAGGGTTCTCTTAAATCTTGTTGGCTCTCCTCTAGTTCTAGTGCGTTTAGCTTCCTCGTTAATGTTTGCTCGTATCTTTCTTTCGTCTGGGGGTTTTCCAACTCTGTTATTTTTATGCCTATATAACTTTTCTCGATTACTCTTGTAGATTTTGTGATTAGGGTGTCTGCTACTAGGAGTCTGTGATTTGTAGATAGTTTTGCTCCTCTTATTACTTTTACGTCCTGTAGTGCGTATCTCATTTCTTTGGTTATTAGGATGTAATCGATTATCGATTTGTGTCCTAGTGCTTCGTTCTCGTATGTGATTTTATGGATGTTTTTATGGTTATACCATGTGTTTCCAATCAACAGCTGATTTGTTATGCAGAAGTTCCATATCCTATTTCTTTGTTATTCCCTATGTGGACATTCCAGCCCCCATGAGTATTACGTGTCGGTTCTTGGTCTGCATGTTTTCTAGGGTCCTTTGTAGCTGTTCGTAAAAGTGTTCTTTATCATTTACGATGGCATTTTCTGTTGGGGCATAGACCTGGATGACCCCTGTTTTTTTCCTGTAGTTGTATATCCATTGTAATTATCGTCGAGCTTACTGCTCCCCAGTTAGTGACTCTTGTTTCCAGTTCACAACTAGTAATTATCCCTACTCCCTCTGTTGCTCTTCGTCCTACATGGGATCCTGCATATCTTAGGGTATATCCTTTGTCCAGCATCTTCTTGCCGTTCCCCTTTTTCTTTGTTTCTGCTAGTCCTAGAATATGAATTTTGTACTTTTGCATTTCTTCTGTCACTTCTATTTCTTTTCCTGTCAGCTTGGTAATGTTCCATGTTCCAAGTCTTATTCCGTTTCTAGCTTTTGGTCGTCTTTGTTGGTTCCATCCTATTCCGAGGCTTCTCTTATTTGTATTATCCATTTTATTAATTCGTGAGGTAAATCTTCGCGTCTAATTCATCCATATCCATCTCGTATTTCTTAGTCCCGCATGTCGAATTTCCCTTAATCTTATTAGCAAGTTATATAGAGTCGCTTATTGGTCCAACGTCTCGCATATGGTCCCTTCGAACCGACCTTTATTCGTATCCCTGAACGGGGCCCTTACAGGGTGCTATCAGCCGGGCCAGCAGAACTCTGGTTTTTTCTAGGAGGTGTTACTCCTCCATCACTCCCCATTTATTCTGGCTTGTGACAGGCAGAGCCTGGGTCCATTCTTGGATCCAGGTTGGCTGGGTTTTTAAACAAATAATGTTTGTTAATCTATCAATAAATGATTTAAGAAAAGATTTTTATGAGAATTTGATTAATTCGTTCTGGAGATTCAAAATATATATAATTTCTTACTACGACAAACACAGTCTAGCATTTTCATCAGCCTTATTCTTTTTCGTTAAAGAATCTGTCTAATTTTGATTGCTTTTCTTTCTCTCTTTAGAATTTTTTTAGATTAATAGCACACTCGTTGTAAAGATCCCCGGCCTACTGATCTCAATCTGGTTTGGTGCCATTCTAAGACCGTTGTTCTCACATCCTCCCATTTCTTCAACGGATCTTTAATAGTTGTCGGCATTGGTCCTCTTTCGTCTACCTTTTTTCAGAAAACACATCTCACCGACTTGCTAGACATTCCTTATTCAAGAGTTTTTAGAGCTCTTCTGTTATCAGATCATTTTCATGTTCCAATATAAGCTCTTCAGTGTCATCTTCATTCAACTCCAATTCCAGATCTCTAGAATTTTATCTCACAATTTTATTCATAATTTCAAAGACATCATTTTCATCTCTGTTGAGTAATTTCTGGACACACCTTTCTTGTTCAACTTCTCACAATCTAGAATTCTGGGCGACATATCAAGAAAGACCAGTGCTTTTATTTCATTTTTACTTTCTGGGATGATGATACGAAGAAAGACTAGATGGGCAGGCTTATTATCATCACCCTTTTTGTAGGACTGTTGTTTCTTGTTTACAGGCTAGCTTTTGTCCTGTATTACTGTTGAATTTTAATGAAGGAGTAGATGGTGTTCTTGTTCGCACCATTCATTGTATTTGATACCCGAATGTCACAGAATGAAACAGTAATAGCATAACTTTGCTTAACATTTTTTTGTCATTTCTTCTTTTTGATTCAAGTTTCAGAATAGCTGATAGCCTCTATTTAGTTTTCTGAACCTTTACAATAATAGCACGTGCTTGCATTCTTTTTTACAACTACTTTCTGTTTCTTGTTATACTTGTAAGTTTTTCTCGTCTTTTCCTTTTTGTTCGCTATCAAAAAAGCAGTCTTATTCTTATAACAAACTTCCCGACATCCTTCATATTAGCATTAGGGCGTCTGTCTATATGAGCCATCCAATCAAAATTAAGTTAAATTGACAGTTTAATGATCAATTCTTTTATAAGCTCAAACACACTATCTGCTTTTTATACTTTAGCGTTCTCATTTGAAAACTTTAGTAAATCTTTTTAGTTTACATTTATTAATCTTCTTTACTCTTTCATGTCGTATTTTCTTTTCGTCTTCATGTGATCTAAATAAAGCTTCACTTTATAGGCAGTGACAAATATCTAATAATGTTATCTTTTATGTATCCATTGCATTGCATAATAGACTTTTATTGACATAAAGATTAGCAAATCTGATGGATTCCTATTAAATTTTGGTAACTTAATGGTTCCCTTTATTTGTGATACAGGTGCATAGTCGACACCAGCCACATTTTTTGGAGGTGCGACCACCATTACGGTTTCTTTTTGTATTGTTAGGTTATTGACTAATTCTCCTTTTTGCTACTAAAATCATAATCGTGAACAATAATTTAGAGTGTGCCAAATAGCAACAATATATAATGGTTATTTATATTTAGTTAATAAAACCATAATTGGGTCTTTTTATATTTAATTGATTTTTTAGGAAAAATGGAGTTGCTAAGATTTAAACTATTTACCATTCGCTTTTATTTTGAAAATATTGTAGAACGCGCTGTCTAGGTCTCACCACTAGGATCTGATTAACACATAAGCTAAGTAAGCTGCAGCCTAGGGCGCCAAGGGCAATTATCGACGTATAATAAATTTTTAAATACACTTACATTGTAACAGAAACAATATATTACAAAGAAATTATTCGAGACCTTTCCAGAATGATCGATCACCGTACGCGCCACTTTCACCAGTGCCCTTGTCTTCAAATTCCAGAACCATCTGATTTGTTCTAGTACCGCGCTTTTGAATATAAGGCGATGCAGATGGGCATTCGCGGCAGTCAAACAGTGTGAAAATAAATTATTATTGTTACAGTAAACGTTGAATGTTGCGTTAACAGTATGATAATTGTTGTAAAGCAGTGCAGCCCTTGTGAATAAAATTTAGTTTTAAATGAAATCATTGTCTATTTTATTTATTATAAAGGCTGAGCAATAAATTGCAAAGATAACCGAGATTAATTAAAAAACTAATTACCAATTACAATCATCGTCATTGACTTCAGTGACTCCGAGTTCAAATTGAAGTGCATCAAATGTACACCTGCAAGAGGCTTCCAACTCTCAATGAGGTAGTCTCAGTTATATCACACGATGATCCGAAATTGTGGTGCGTAAATGATGAACTTCATGAATTGGTGGTCTACAATGGCATTCAACAAAACAATTGTTTTTGGTAATGGTCTAGCATTCACTACCATATGTTAGGCTTTGTATAACTGCCACTTTATATAACTTCATTATTGTTTCCTTTTGTACTTTGTTCTTGTTGTTTTATTTTTATTGTGCCATTGTAATAGTTAAATTTATCGATTTTTTTGGATGTCAACCTCTCACATGAAAGATTTTAAACAGCCCAGGTTCGATTATTTTTCATCTTTGATCGGACCGCTTCAGTGCTGCAAAAAGCTATTACATTTGTTTTATTGGTGGGTACTTTTAAGTTATGCTTTCATTTGCTGTAGTTTATAAGCGACTGGTTGAAGTGAGTTTTATGAATTTGCAACTAAAAACTGATCGTCTGCGAATAGAAATGTGGCAACGTATTTTGTTTTATTTAGATTATGCGTATAAGTTTCTATATCATCAATCCACTGGTTCATAGCATCGTCAATATAAAGATTGAATAGAATTGGAGACAGATTGTATCCTTGTCTTAGTCCAAGATTTGTGTTTTCCGAATTGCGTCATGTATTATTATTTCTATATGCGCTTATACGTTTTTAATGATTTTTATTAGATGTATGGGTACAAGTAAATACAATAAAGGCCGTTTGGCGGCTTTGTTAAAGTATACTTCTAGGTATGAAATAATAAAGCTTCCGAGCGGTGTGCGTTGAGGCGCTTCGCGTTTTGTAAGAAGTGTGACCCCTCCCCCATTTAAATGTAACCAATGTTGCAAAAGACTGCAAAAAGACGGCAACCACCAAAGGGACTGAACCCACAAACCTCGCATCTTGAAGCAAACCCGCTACCAACTCGACCAATTGGACACTAGGGAAAACGCGCTTTGTGCGCTGGTTCGTTCGGTCAGTTTTTTCCCTGTTGGTCAAAGAGCTACTTGCACTTGTTTTCTTGAATTTCTGATCGCGGATTCGGATTCTACGTCAAATTTGGCTGTTCCTTTTGATTTTTTTCCAGACGGAAGCGGCGGCTGGGGGATTTTATGTGCTATCCTTATTGTTTATAGAGGATGCCTCGTCTGTTTATTAATTCTAAAAAAAAATTTCGGTAGATTTTGTCGAATGCTTTGATGTAGTCTACGAACATCATGTGTGTTTCTTTTTTGAATTATCGATGTTTCTCTATTATTTGTTTTGTTGTGAATATATTATCACTACAAGATCTGCCTTTCTGAGTCCTGCCTGCTCTTGTAATATTACAGTGTCTATTATATTTTGCAGTCGTTTGGTTAATATTTTTGTATATATTTATATGAAGTGAAGTGAAGCTTATTCGCATTTCAATCGGTCTCCTTTCTTAAAATCGGTTTGATGATCGCCACTTTCTATTCATGAGGGATAGTGTAGTTGGTCCCGCACATGTTGATTAAGCAGCGGTATCTTTACTTTAGTTCTTCCGAAGCATGTTTAATAAGTTCGCTAATAATTCCATCCAGTCCGTAGGCTTTTCTATTCTTAATGCATCGCAACGCGTCATTACTAGTTTAGTTTCTATTAGATCTACTTCTATCTTTTTGTTTTCTTCTTCTTGGTCCTCTTCTGTCAGTTCTTCTAGTAATCATAGGTTTTATAAAAAACTTTAACCATTCGGTGATATAATGACATCATATTTATTTGTGCTGTGTCTTTTTCTTCGCTGTCCAGGTGCCTCATAATTTTATACACCATTTATTGTCGTCTATGTATATCGTTCTCTATTCTTAATATGAAGGTATCTCTTCTATTTTGCTGTGCTTGGCGGTTTATGTTTTTTACAATTTGCATCATTTTGTTATATTGTTTTGTTTCTTTCTGTTCTATTTTGTAAGTAAGGTAAGCCTTGTTTTTATCTTTAACTGTCTTTTGTTGTTCTTTTGACCAGGGTATCTTTTTTTATTATTATATTTTGTGTTCCGCTTTCCAAGGGCTTCTGTTGCTGCTTTTTCAATTATATTTTTTATGTTTATCTATTCTTCTTCTACGTTGTGAAATTCTGGGAATCGTCCACTATATTCTGTTAGTCTTTTTTTGATAAAGTGTTCTAATCGACTCTTCGTGGAGCAATTTTAATTTTTATTTTTGTTCTAATGACGTTCGTTTTTTATTTTTTACCTATTTTGAGTGTAGTCTTTAGCTTTTAAGAAGTAGTGGTCTGTATGTGCATGTAATCCTCTATATACTTGTGTGCCATTAAATAGCGTGGCAGTTTTTTCATTTACTAGGAAGTAGTCGATTATCGATTTTTGGCCTCTTGTTTTCAGGTGTATGTATGTGTTGGTTTATGTTTAAGAAGGCATTTATAATTCTTATTTTGTTGTAGTAGGCAAAATCTCTGAACATTTATCCGTTTCGGTTAAGGAGATTTTCGCTATTTGCTCCAATGATACTTTCTAATTTCTCTCTATCGATGCGAGCGTTGAGGTCTCCGCCAATTATTATGTAGCCATTCTTGTGTATTCGATTAAAATATTGTTGTAACTTTTCAAAAAATAGTGCCCTTTTTTTTCTTTTTTCTTGTTCTGGGACATATGCACATACAATAGTCAAGTACCCTCATTTCATTCCGCATCTTATGCTTGTGATTCGTTCGTTCATTCATTCATATTATTTTTTCTATTTTTTATTTATTATAATTGCCACTCCACCTGCGGCTCTAGTGTCTTGTCCTACTTCGCTGTATATTAGCATGTATTTTTTTGTCTTGGGTGCCTTTTAGCTTCTTTTTTGTCTCTGTTATTGGGGCTATGTCTTTTTTTCTTCTTGTTAGTTCTTCTTGTAATTCCTGTAGTTTGTTATTTGATCTAGGTACATTCCAGGTGCCTATGTCTAGTTAGTCTTTTATTCCATATTTCTTATCCTTAATTCGTTTGCGGTTGTCATTTGTAAATTCCGTCCTATCGGAGGCTATTCTTTGTTGTGTATTCATTATTCTTGTTTGTAATTTGTGATTTTCCAATTGGCAAAGGCATTATTTCAAATTGTTGTCATTCCATTAGCCACACTCGCAGTCTAAGTGAGTCTTTTTTCTTTTTGTTCCCTTTCCAAGTATTTTGCTCTCGTTTGTTTCCGACCTTATTTCCCGCTGAGGTTGGTTACTTAATCTTCAACAAGGTTGCTCGAATATTAAGCAAAGTTAATTGGTTTATTCAAAATCACTCGAACGAGTAGAGTTTGTGTGCTTTTCAAATTCTATGGAGAAACAAAGTCTTAAGTGCAAAAATAAACATATAACAAACGATTATAACAACCCTGCATATAGAGTGTATTTTAAAATTGGTAGACATCTGGTTTCACAAAAAGTGGATAGTAAAACAGCGCAACAGTACAAAATTTTCTCTTAAGTTTTTAACTTCCCAGTCCCATGGACTGCCATTTCGTGTTGATGGAATATTAGGCTCTGTAAGAAACTTTCTTTGCTGCGTAGAACTGATTTAAAATTTCAATTCTTTTTTGCAAACAAATCGAATATGTAACAAAATTGGGCAATAAAAAACGATGTTGCTTTGTACTTATCAAGTACGACTGTCAATGATTTCATTATACAGTTATCCGATCATGTTAACGTAGATATTGTCGAAGATTGCAAATACAAAGTATTATTTCATAATCGTGGACTCGCCGTCAGATGTGACGCATATAGATTAAATTTGTGGTACGTTATGTGCTATTTGTGGGATCTGCTGTTGAACGATTTTTGACGTTCATTCCTAACTGTAGCCATAAAGGTGAAGAGATGGCGAATGCTGTAATGTTGACTGTAGATTTTTGATCTAAATAACTGTTACAAAGATTTTAGGCTAGAATAACAGAAGTACATTATTTGGCCACATACATGTCTTGCGTGAGTCACTCTATATATACACGTGTTGGTTTTGTAGGCTGCAGAAATCAGCAAAACTTTGTTGAATTTTTTCTTTAGAACAACAAATACATAACTTTGATAGTTCTTCAACTAAGAGGTTCACCTTAAAAGGCACCTTATCTTTAAAAACTTTGTCGACAACCCAATGAAGTACACATGTTGATGCCAGTCAAGCATTATACGTATCGTACCAGGAAGTTCTTGTTGCTCTGACGCACATTATTCATAATGGTGACCAGATGAAGGATGCACACTGTGAAGCAAATGTGATATTGGAAAAGCTTAAGAGTTTTAATGGCATTAATATTATGTTTATGGAAAAATGTTCTTGTAAAGTATAAAGGTTCAAGAAGAAATACAAACACAACAAAGGATATTATGCAGTACTTTAGAGACTTTTTATAAACACTCTTCAAAACGAAGATGAGTTTTTAGGGCTAGAAAACAAAGCAAAATTAATGTATAAAACTGAAGTCTACAAACAAACATTACAAGAAAAAAGGAGACCACAGTTTTGGTGAAACAGAGATAGAAATTACGACAATCTATTGAGATAGAAACATATTATGTTGCAATGGATTCTCTACTGCGAAATGAAAATTTATACAGAAATACATAAGGATTTCGGATTTCTATGAAAATTACTCAAATGGAATAAGGCAAAATACCGCAATGGGTAAATCAGCCATTGGAAAAGTATGCCTCTAATTTAGATAAAACATTTCCTGAGAAATGTGCCCACTTAGCAGTATTTTTAAGAATTAAGAGAAGTATTGACAAAAAGACCATTAACACAATTAGAACCACAATGATTCCTAATATTATTAATGTGATAGGTTGTAGAGTCTATTTTTCCCAATACTGCCATCATTTTAAGAATTTTTTTAAGTATGGCAGTTACTAACTGCACTTTTTCAGCTGTTAAGATAGTAAAAAACCAAATAAATATTTTGTCCAAATAATCAACCTCTTGGTAATTTTTTGACAAAGTCTCAAATATGAAAAAATTTGAGGAAGGCGGCTGGAAAGTTGTCAGTCTAGAATGCCAAAAATCTTAATCAGGCCCTACTCACCATTCATTGTTTAACTTTGTATATTTTTTATTTATCGAAACGGTCGAAGAAAAAATTCTAAGTGACAAGGACAGTATATATAATACTACCTGATAATTATCAAACTGAATAATTTTATGTCCCCAAATGAGTTTTTCTCTTACCTAATAGTATCCTACTGATCAAAAAGTTGCAATATAAAGAATGTTCTCCCAAAGGTGCAAATTAGCCAAAACAGCGGGCTGGAACCGTTACCGAACTGCCGAAGTGTATCTCTGAAAGAGGAGTGCAGTGTAAACACGCGGAATGAGATTAGTATAGTGTTTATGGTCGCCCTTCGGCCGCAGCTTCGCACCCCGTGCTCCCGTGCTAACGAGACCGCTGCCGGTCTGCACGCGGCGGCCATTATCAAACAGACCTGAGGGCAAACGCCATAAATATGCCCCATAATCTTTGACCGAAATTCTGGTCAGCCACAAAAGCCATTCAAACATCACAAGTCCGCGGCGATTTCCATGCGCAAACATGCACATGCAGACGGGGCGCGCCGCGGCGCCCTCCTAATATTCATCGAATGCGTGTCAACACATTAACATTCAAAAGTTTTTTGCATTAATATCGGTTGTGCTACACCGGTTGACTCGAACAATGTCAATTTATGCATATTAATGAGGGCAGAGTACACAGACGCCACTTATCTGTGCGGCAGCGCGGCGGGGCGCACGAGGAGATGGACGGACGCACGGGAGAGCGTGCGTTCGAGGAACGGCCGGACTTCGGAACTGGACGGACGGCGCGGAAGTGCTAACCCAGCATATTTTGTAAATCCATAAGGTTGTTCCCTTCTCGGGCGAAGTCCGTTTTTTACGGAAGCGCCGACAAAGGGAATCGTTGCGATAGCCTTTCTAGCAGCAAACACCTCCGTCTAAGCGTACCGCCATCAACCCCACGGAGGTAATTGCTACAATAAACCGGTAGCAGCGCACCCCACAATGGAAGCCACAATCAGTGTTTATAACTTCATAAAACACAAGGACGCGGATTGATTGAGTGAGGCTGATTGAAGGTGAATTCATTCATGGTGCGCGTCGCGAGGGTTGTTCGTGCTCGTCATGGCATGCGACGAGCGAGGGTGACAGTGGGCGATGGGGTGGAAGCGCGCGCCATGGAAAGGGGGCACCAGATCAACCGCCTTCAGCGACGTTACACTTCAGTAATTGAAAATCAATTGCTTCGGCTTTACGGCAGTACCTGGCTCTAATCGGGGCGGATCTTCAGCTTCAAAGTTATGGACGCGTTCGAGATGGAGGCACTTAAGTGCGCTCCTGACCTTAATCGTCGAAAAATAAGGAGCGGGCGCGCTTTCAGGTGCGCGCTTGTTAACCTGGATGCGCCCGCGGAGCAGCGAGCCCTTTGAGCACCCTCCGCCCGCGGGGAGCGCGAGGCGCCCCCGGTGTATTAAGCCGACAAGTGTCGGAGATTAACTTTCCAGCCGGCGGCGGTAAGTGATTAATAGTCACTAACCTTAGAGCGAGTGTATATATAACCGCAGTTAATTAATAACACATCACTTTCCCAACTGATATCTATATTGCGATGTTTAAACATGAATTATTCATGAACGGAGCGCCGCGAATTTAAATCTCAAGATGCATAGGAGAGATATGCGGCGGAACGACACTGCAGAAATTATTACTTCGCGTCTCTTATGTCTTTTATGTTGCAGATGATGTTCGGAAATCGATTCTGTCGCGAGACTTGATTTGCTCCTAAGACAATCTCTCTCCAAACTTTCCTGTCTAACAATCTCATATTTACCTGATCGAAGTCCGGAATTCCTAAATTTTTCTATCATGATATTACTTGAGGATTCGCTATATTTAAGCGAAATGAATCAAAGTTTTATAAAAAGTTGTTTTTTCCCAAATGTCTTTAAATTTGGGACTAGTATTTTTTCTTACGTTGGCACATTCGCTCCTAATTTCAATTTAATATGTCAAATAGTTCACTCGAACAAGGGGTAATAATGGCTGTCGTCTGAAGCATGGTGCTTGCCACATCGCCCCGCATCAAAGATAATGCGCGACGACCGAGCAAAGAGAGTGAACATATGAGAGTCTTGACCTTTCGGTTCGCAGGCCGTGCTCCCACGCGGAACGCTAGATCCTTACCATTATTAGTATGATTTCTTTTAGTAAGCCCCCCCCCAAAAAAAAAACAAAAAATAGCATTAAAATTTAAGTATTATCAATCGAAGAAAATGTTTCAACAACAAGTATTACCATAAATTTTGGGACTGTTTTCAGAAGGGAGAATTTTAAATTTTCAGAGAATTTCTCACATATTTATTGACAATTGCTTTGATGAGCTTAAAAAGGGAGGTGGTGTACAAATTTTTAATGTGGTGAAGTATAATTTTCTTTCTTTCCTTCTTTTACTAGTCTCTGGTACCCTTAAGGGTGTTGAGTTTATTAGTCCATGCTAGTATTTACCACCATTTTTTTTGGTTTTTTATTCTCATGTCTTGTATTGTTTTTCTTTTTTAGTCCTATCTCTTTTACCCTTTCTATCCATGCCTTCCTCGGTCTCCCTCTTTTTCTCTTTCTTTCCGCTCTTGCTTCTATTATTCTTTTGACCAACCTATTCTGTTCCATTTTTACTAGAAAACCAATTTAAGTGTCTCATTATTGGCATTTGTTCTAAAGTCCTTCTAATTTCTTCATTTCGTATCTTATCATGTTTTGTAACTCCTGCTATTTTCCTCATATATTTCATCTCCATGGCATTTATTGGTGATTTATGTTTTTACTGTATTACTTATGTTTCGCACCAAACGTCATTATTGGTATGATTAACCATTAAACACCTGCTGCTTAATTTTACTTTCATTTCTTTCTTTCCTAGTATGGTTTTATTTATATTGTAATAGATTCTTGATGCTTTTCTAATCTTATTATTTATATCTGCTTCCATTCTTCCGTACTCCGTTATTATGTTTTCCAAGTATTCATAACAAGTCATTCGCTCTACCTCTTCCTCGTTTATTTTAATGTTAGTACTTCCCACTTTTTGATTTATTACTATGTATTTAGTTTTATTTACATTAATAATGATTTTTAGTTTGTCGATCTCCTCTTGCTATATATTTACTAGGTTCTGCATCTTCTTGTTCGAGTTCGAGATTATATATAAAGGGAGCCTATTTTTACAGGTACTAAATGCTTATAAGTAATTATTGTTTGGTTACGGCATGACTGTTTTCTTATGTTCTTGAGCAAGAGATCCGTTATCATTATGAACAATAATAGACTCATAATTTCACCCTGTTTTATTCTTTTTTCATGATGAACATTTCTCCTTCTATCTCGACTTTTACTAGGACTTTCTGTATGTATTGATTTTACTATATTTATTACCTTCTTTGATATTCTATATTCCTCTAGTATTTTCCATAATATTTTTTATTAATCATATCAAAAGCTGCCGTGAGGTTTATAAACATCAAATGTAACTCTTCTCCTTTTCGCAGTTTCCTCTCAATTATGTTTCTTAGCATATGGAAGTTATCTTTTGTGCTTATTGTTGCTCTGAATGCAGCTTGTTCGTCTTCTAATCGGTTTTCCACTATTCTGGAGATCTTAAATCATACTGAGGAGAGACAGATTGGTTGCAATTCTCACAGTTACTTGATTCCCTATTTTTATGTATCTGTACTATCAGGTTTTTCCTCCCGTCTCGAGGTATTTTTCCACTCCTTCATGCTTTTTTGCAAATCTTCCACAACCATTCCTTGCGTTTTTCCCCATCCATTTTACCATTTTGAGATCCATCTCATCTTTTCCCGTCGCTTTCTCTATTTTGATAGCCCATTATTGCTTTAATTTCTTCCATTGATATGTTTTCTTCCACCTCTTTGTTTTCCTTATATTTTTCTATAAAATAATCCCTCCATACCTTTAGTTTTTCTATTAACTCTACATGTACTGTATTTTCACTATCTCTTATTGCATATTATTCCCTCTTTCTTTTTTCTGTCTGCCTTTAGTCTATTCCTATTATCTATTTTGTATTGTTCATTAAGTTCTTACCCAAATTTTTTCCAACTCCTTCCTTTTGCTTCTATAACTGTGTTTTTAACTATCTTATTTTTTTCTACATAATTTAGTTTTGATATTTTATCTCTCCACTGCTGGAACTTCTTCCAAGCTTCTTTCTCCTCCTACACTATATTTTTTAACCATGTTCTACCAGTCTGTTCTTTTGCTTCTTTCGTTTATTACTCTTTTTCCGCATGTTTTTAATGCTGCATTAATTACTGTTGTCTTAAAAATTTTCCATATTTCTTTCAAATTTTTATTTTCTGCGCTCTCAGCCTCAATCAGTCTTTCTTCTATTTCTTATTGATGTTTTTTCTTTACTTCTGCTTTCTGAAGTATAATTTTATAATTTAAAATAACTTGGAGAAACTTATTCCATTGATAAATAAAAAAGAGATAGCAGGTTTTAGATTAAAATAGATTAAACGATTATGAGAACCGATGAGACGTAATTTCTCCCGAACACTTATTAACCGACAGTTTAAACAATCATTATCAGCTCAATTTTTGTATAGTAAGTAAATATCTTGGTTTAAATCTATAGCAGATGTATCTATTTCCTCAATGAGGAATTTTAAAAATTGAAAAGTACAAATAGCTGCTTATATGCTACGATTTTCGTTAAATTTTATTTAACGACGAAAAATATTCGTTGTAGAAAAGGCACTCGATCGCAAAAATAACAAAGTTTACTAAAATATATACCAAAAACTACCCTCCGTCCTCCCATAATTGGAAATCTCTTGCCTTTTACCTTTCCTTGCAAAATCAGTCGTAATAACTCGTACCGTTGGTTATTCCTCATAAATGTCCAAGATATTCTCGTTTTCGTGACCTTATTGTCAAAAACAGTTCTTTTTCCGCCCAATTTTTTTAGGGCAGATTGATTTATGATGCGGCATGTCTACGAAATTCTAAGAATTTCGGTACAGCCACATTTCGAATGCTTCCAGTTTCTTACAAGAGGCTTCTGTCAGGGTCCACATCAACTTTATACAGTAGCACCGGGAAAAGATAACACTTCCATAATCTGATTTTTAGCGGTAAGGATAGTTAGTGACATCTGAATATTTTTGATATCTCTAGGAATGTAGCTCTAATTTTCTCTATTCGGTACCTGATCTCAAGTCTTTCTTGCAGACTTTTGAGGCTGTCCGAAATTACCACTACGTCATCTGCATATCTTATGTTATTAATATATTGGTCGTTAATTTTGATACCGCCATTAATCTCTTTCAGAGCTTCTTGGACAATTCTTTCCGAGTATACATTGAACAGCAAAGGTGACAATACGAATATCCTCAGAATCTTCTCCTTGAATACGTATGGTTGATGTTTGGTCTCAATATAGGTTACTGATTTAAGTTTACTAGGCTGCACATTATCAAATCCCTTTTTATAATCGATAAAACACACAAAAACATCACAATTAACATCTCTGCAGTGTTAGATAAGAACCTGAACACTAAAAAGAGCATTCCATGTGCCTAACGCATTTTGATATCCAAGCCGGGTACGGCTGATATGTTCCTCGCGTTGTCTAAAAATTCTGTGATGTACTATCTTTAGGAAGAATTTTAAGAGATGATTCATGAGGCTAATTGTACTGTAATCATGGCGGTATTTAGCATTTTGTTTCTTAAGTAGTGGTATAAATGTTGACTTTAACCATATCTTTGGTATCATTGCTGTAGAATATATGCTATTAAATAATATTGTTATCTGCCTAATGGCATCTGTGTCCATTAATTTAGGTAGTTCAACATGTATATGATTTTCCATTTTTAGTCGTGACATTGCATTCCTCATTTCGTCTATTGTAATTGATAAACTGTCTAAGCAGTTCAGTACTGAGGTCATTTATATATTCTTTCCAGATGTTCATCCTTTCTTTGTCATCTCTAATGGTTTTTCCATCTTTAGTATATAATATCCCAGGCGTGTTGGATTTATATCTCCCAGCTACTCGTCTGACTTTTTTAAGCATGTTAAATAAATCACATTTTATCCGTTACCATTTTGAATATTCTTGGAAGACATGATCAGGTGATTTTCTCTTGGCCTTCTCACCGCAATAACAGAGCCGGTTCTCTCTTATACGGCAGGCACCTCTGACTTCCTAGTATTAAACTGCACCGAAGTCTTTTTTCTCCATCTTGACGCAGTAATAATATAACTGTTGCTCAATGCCAGCTAACTTTGGTCCGCTCCGGATATTTTATTTCTGCGGTACCCGCCACATCTGGTGAGCTTTCTCTTACCCGCAACCTAAAGGGGCGTCCGATGGGGGACTAGCAGCCACACACGGGTTCTGCGATAAAAAAGAGATAAATCAATACCGATTACTATAACCAAGAAAGTCCTGAAAAGTTTGTTAAATCTCTGCCACAAACTTTTTCCAAAATAAACCTTTGAATTTTTTAACTAAACGCCTTTCCTACAAAACTTAAAATACTCAATATTTTGGACTTTATAACGTACAAAGAATAACCCGCTGCAACCTCGGATATTAATACCTTGGTTAAAAATTGCGTCAGATCTATAGCGGAAAAATCATTTTTGAAAAATTAATGAAGAAATGTATTAAATATTTTTTATTGATTTTTACAAAAATTTATGGACTATCTACAGTTCAGCAAGAACAGCTTGGCACATGGCGGGTGGATGCGCAGTAGACAGGCATCCCTCCCATTGTCGAAAATCACTTGCTGTCTGTTTCTCGTCGTGTACAGATCGTGTATAGTCCGTTGAAAATCATTACGTTACTAAACACAGTTAAAATCAGCTCCTATCAGAGTGGTTTAAGTATTATTTTAGTGACAAAAATATTATATATTATATATTAACAAAAAAAACACTAAATTCCATCTTCGTTATCCATTTAACAGACTGGCATCAATTCCAAAACTGCATATAAGAAAAAATTAATTTAAAACGCCGAATCAAAGAAGCTCAAGAACTAGATAACGTTGTTCAAGATCTCACCGAACGTATTTAAAAATTAGCATGGCATACAATATATAATCAAATTAATAATGTGTTACTTCGAATCAAAAAACTAATTGCGGGAAAAAGACAAGCCAGAGGCAGGCGGAGTCAATTACGCAATCCTGAAGACAAACTATATATATATATATATATATAAAATATAGAATGATCGCAAGAAAGATTATAGTTTGTCTTTGATAAGAAAATAGTTTTCCAAGATGTCTGCAGCTACGAAAAATCTAAAAGGTCAGGGATTTCTTGAGTATTGGTGATATACAAACTTAAAAAATTATATTACTTAAGTAATTCAGAAGTGTTGTTTAATAACAAAACAAAAAAAATAAGTTTAATTACAAAATATTAATTAAATAACAATCAATGGCATTCTTTCAAATTGACTACATTTAACTTTGACAGAAACTTAAACATTAAAACAAGTTGTCTATTGTAAAATACACGATTTCCATATTTATTTTCACTATTGTGAAAAATTTATAATATGTATCACTTTTGTATGAATACTCTTATTTTTTTATCTTTACTCTATTCTTGTTAAAGTTATATATATATATATATATATATATATATATATATATATATATATATATATATATATATATATATATATATATATATATATATATATATATATATATATATATATATATATATATATATATATATATACATGTATAAATATTGAGTTTCTTATTACCATTTTTTCTCGATTTTGAATTTCATTCTCCCATTATTATCGCATATTTACTTTCTTTTTGCATATTTTCTATGTTTCTCTTAAAATTCCTTCTTTTTATTTTATAAGTGTCTGTTTTTAGTGCGAATATCTATATCACACACGTTATTTCTGGTAGCACTGACTCTATTCGTATTATTGTCGGGTTTATAACTTCATCTCCTACAACAGTCTTTTTTATTTCTTCTCTTGTTATTATTCCTACTCTCTTTTATTTTGTTCACTTCTATTCTTGAGTATCTCACTATGAAATAGTTTTTTACCTATACGTTCTGTTTATGGTTTGTTTATCTCTGGTATTTTGCAATTTTTTCCTAATGTTTCATGTTTTTTATCATTAAATGTTAATTTGTCATGTTGCTGTTTTTAATTTTTTTTATTGTCCGTTTCTCTTCCGTTTTGTGTAATTTGCTCTTGATTGTTCTCCGATGCATTATTTTCTTCGTTATCGTATTTTTAATTTTTCTTTATTTAGTTCTTTATCCTGGAGCTGTTTGCTTTTAGTTTATCTAATCCTTATAGACTAGCATTCCAATTATAACTTTTCTCTTCTAGGTATATCTATTGGAATAACACTTTCGCTTGTTCTGTTTTTCGTTCTTCTCTACCAATATTTTTCAAATTTGCTTGTATTTTTCTTTATTCTACAGTTACATCACTTCTCAGCAGGTGAGACATCGTCATCATCGGCTCCTCCAAGACCTCCAGTTGTACCGCCATTTCCGCGGGGCTCTACCAAGCCCTTCAGCTGTCCCATCGTCCCTATAGTCTCCATCTGGTCTTCTCAGCTGTGCCCGAAATCATAGAGTTCAGTATTAGGCTAAAATAAGTTAAAGACGAGTGAATGTTAATTTAAATTAGGTTAATCTAGGTTAGGTTAGGTTGTGTGAGTACCTCCCCCAGGGGACCCGCCTTGTCGCGGCGGGGGAGCTCAGTAACCCGGTTCTGCCCGGGCGAAGCTAAGCGGTCCCAGGTCGGAAGTCGGCAGCGGCCATGTGCCACAGGCCGACGGACGATGAGGTCTTGCCTTAAATGGCCGGACAGGAGGAGTAAACCTCGCAAGAGGTCGGAGGGAAATCCAGAGATCCAAGGCTGCCGGGGCATTAGCCCGGGCCGGGGTCTTCGGTAAACCGGACTTGGCGGGGCACAAGCCCCACCGGTCCAACCTGCGTCCTGAGCACCGCGGAGAGGCCGCACAGCTCAACAGGACGTAGGGGTCTTGCCTTAACCGGCCGGACCAGGGAGAGGAGCACACCGCAACGGCAAGAAATTGCCGCGCGTACACCAGCGGTAGACGGACGCCCAGGTACTGGGGCGCAAGCCCCAGGGACCGTGGGCAGCGGGAGACAACAGCGTCGTGGGGGAAGCTGTAGAATGCCATGAGCGACCCGGCAACCCCCAACATATCGACGAGGAGGGAAACGCAGGGGTTTTAGTGGGTAGGCCTTCCCCTTCTGGGAAGGAGAGTCCCACATAACCCGCCGCCCGTTCTTCATGAGACGCCGGTCGGGTATGCAGGTCAATGCATTTCCCCTGCTATAACAAAAAAAAAAAAAAAAAGGTTGTGTGAGTACGAGGGACAATACAGTGATCACCACAGCCTACTCTCTATGCTTGTGTTCCAGTGTCAACATCCCACCATCTCTGCCGCTGTCCAGCGACTATCGCAGCGTCAACTGATATCCTCCTTGGTAACATAGGGGTTGGTTAAATTGGTGCTGGCGCACGATTCGAATTCAGAGAGAAATTGACTAAACAGACAGAGACTGCAGCATAGTTCAGTTTGTTTCTTTGCTTAGAATTGTAAATGTTAGAGGGACTCGGGGCCATTAGCGATTTGGAGTCGCCTGTCTTGAGTCGGGTTTTCTTGAGTAATAAGACGTATACTAGGGTATATAAATTTGCGGTCACGATAAACATAATGAACACTAAGTCTTATAAAGGACATATTAGGCCTAAGAATAATGTAAATGCGGTAGCGCTAATAAAGTGTCGTAAAACAGAGCATCAGCCCAAAATTGTAATAATAAGCTAAATCGAGATTTTCCGCCTATCCAAATCTTCTGGTAACGTTCAATTTCTTTGCCATGAATCGTGGAGCCAATCGTTGTTCTTATGATAAGAATTAGTTGCGCTTGCGCAGTTATTACCAATTCGAACATGCTTCATCCACAGTCGCTTCTTCCCTATCTCAAAAGTGTTTGCATCAGTCTTAACTACATTTTTTGCTCACGGGTTTCAACACATATTTTTGCACCAACATTTTATACGTCTCCGTTCCGCTTGTAACAAAACTTGATGTCTGTTTATTAGTCTATTGCGCTGACTACAAAACTATCCGTAACGAGTTTAGACTTAGACGATCACGTATACTCTACGCTAGGAGGAGCTTCTCAAAGTACATGCATAACTATACGCATGCGCGCACTGGTTAACGTTACCACTGTGATATCGGACCGTTTACTGAACATCTTAGACACACCTCGTATAACGGGACACCGTTTACATACAATACAAACACGTTAACAGAAGAAGTAGAGATGTATCGTATATTAAAAACACAGCTGAATATTACTTTGTAAACGTTTTATTTAAAGAAGCACTAATTATCTTTGGGAACTAAAACCAAAGTTTGGGGTACGAAGAGTTAGTCCCAGAAAAATACCAAAACCAGATTAATCATATTATCGTAAAAGATTGTAAAGCCCAACTTGGGTAAACTATTGATGGTATAACGTCGATGTGTATCAGTCAAATCTTCAAATCAATCGAATTGTAATTTCATCAGCATAATAAATGCTATATATATATATATATATATATATATATATATATATATATATATATATATATAATATATATATAGACAATGCCAAATAAAACGTTCAGAACCATGGAAGAGGCGGAAATTAGTTCTACAGGCAATCTATGGAATTCTGAAAGGGAAGTCTAATGAAATCGGTGCGGATGTCTGTCCGTCGCGACTTTCAACCCGAGAACTATTAAACCTAAAGACATGAGGGGGGTTATCATTCGAAAGTTCATCATGGCTTCTATCCGGGTTCAGCGCAAGTCTAATGAAATCGGTGCGGATGTCCTGTCAACAATCGCGACTAAAGGTTCAACCTGTAGAACTTTTGATTAAGGCAGCTTCCAAGACATGGAGAACAGCTTATCATTCTGTCATTTCTAGCATATGTGCCTTATAATTTTTTCTGTGATAGATCAGCACAAGTTTGCAGTATTCAAGGTAAGGATGTCCATAAGTCAATCAGACGCCAATAAAGGTCAGCCTGATCGGAAATTTTCGATTACCGGCAGCTTCTCAAACTGGAGCAACAGCTTCTATTTATGTCATAGAAATGTGGAAAAGCAGTCTGACACGTCCGTTATAATTTTGATCTGTGATAGATAGAGACACAACGTTTGCAGTATTCAAGTAAGGACCATAAGTCAAATCCAGACGCCAAAAATCAGCCTGATCGGAAATTTTCGAGACCGGTTTGACTGGATGGGCGCAAATTTTTGTTTATGTATAGAAATGTGGAAAAGGAGTTACACGTCCGTACTTCTTATGTTTTTTAGATTGTATTGAAGTATTTGACTCTATTACGTGGCCTTTATTGTGAAATGTTTCTAAAAAGTCAGTGTTTATATCTCATTTATTTATTTATAGAGCTTGCCGTTTTCTTTTTCCGTGTCTGTTTGTCCTCTGAGTCTGCTTTCTGCAAGCCTCTTATCTTTTTACATAGGTATTTCCAAGAAAAATTCGCTCTGCCTCTTTTTCTCTTTCCCTATGGAGACCACTGCATCAATTTCGTTACCTATCTATCGGTTACAATACCTCTCACTTGTCCATACCATCAGAGAACTATATTTTCTAACGTTTTCGTGATTGAGAATGTGAAAATTATTTTTCTGCTAATTTCTTCTATTTTGAGATAACTTGCAGACACCTTCTAATTTTATTTTTAAGTTCTTCGTAAATGTTTGCACTTACAGTATGGAATATTTCCTTTTTGATGACTATTAATAGTCTTATTCCACATTACTCCGTAAAATGCTTTTGTTGCTTGGTTTCGTTGATGCCCCTCCCGTATATACCTATTGAACTTGAAGTCCAAATATTTGAATGTTGTATTATGGAATGTTCTAGTTATGGTCTATTTTGATGTTATGTGCCTTTCTACCTACACACATATATTACGTTTTTTTAAATCAAATTTCAAGCTCTGCTTCTCAAATGTGTAGTATATATTTTATATGTTTCTTATTTTGCTTGAACACGCTCTGATCATCTGCGAATAGTAGAGAATGTAAGGATGAGTTATCTGTTTTAAGTTCCACTTTTGAGCATTTCCTGTACTACATATGTAGTGCTTGTTCAGTACATATATTAAAGAGTAATGGTGGTAGATTGCACCCTTGTTTGAGACTTTTTACTTTTTTCC
The DNA here is from genome assembly GCA_036346155.1 of Sinelater perroti. Lineage (NCBI taxonomy): Eukaryota > Metazoa > Arthropoda > Insecta > Coleoptera > Elateridae > Sinelater > Sinelater perroti. The sequence goes on from JARFIY010000046.1 coordinate 18,945,233, forward strand.
TAGTTTTATGTTATTCACGTCTGGATACTCTAGCATATGCCTTTTTAGGATTTTTCTTCTATTTTTCTTCTATTAGCTGCTTAACACACTGTAGTCTAAATATGACCTTCCTTTTCTAAAATAACTTCATTCTTTACTTAGATTTGTGTATTCTTCTATTTTAACTTTTTATAACACTTGAAGATAGCCTCGCCATCGACGAGATAAGGTTTATTCCCCTACAGCTAGAACAGGACTTCTTATCTTTTTTTATAGATCGAGCTTATATAGCCTTTATTTTATTTATGATTGTTTTGTCCCTCTATTTTATTAAATATCTTCTATGTATATCTTAATTTAATAAATTGCTTTTAATGTTTATATGCCTCACTTTTTGTTACCCTGGCACAAATAACGTATTATTTTTTAATTTTAAATTTAAAATGCAAAAAGAACGATCAATTTTGAGTCGACCTTAGTTTATATTGAATAAGTTTTTGCAACAAATAACTTTGATTTATTTTTATATAGAAATACGAACAAATCTAAGCAGACAAAGAATATTTCGTGGACTAAATAATAACTAGAGGTGTATAGAATTATCATAAAACCTTTCGAAAACATAAACTAATTTTAAATTATTAAGCAAATATTTATAGTGATATAAATAGACCTATGATAAAAAACAAATATTTAAAATATTATTATTATTATAACTCTGAGGTTTGCAATTATTATAAATTCGAAGTAATCTCAAAGTAAACGGAAATGTTTGTTGCAGCACAAACAAGTCTTGTGCTACGCCGTTGCGAAACGATTGATTCCAAACATACACTAATTTTCTTACTTCAAGGATCTCATTAATTGCGCATCCGAAAAACAGCCAAGGAATTGCGCAAATCGTGACAGATTTCCCGGTTCGCGAATCCAACGCCCCTAATCTACCATCTCAGAAGTGCAGCGCTATCTGGCATTCAAAATGCATGAGTTTTTTGCAGCGCCCGATTTAATATCCTCTTTCTCATTGTATCACAACCTATCTGAGATTTATGTTAAGGAAACGGCGCAAAGTTAAGAGTATGTTTTATTAAACAAAAATGGAGCTCAGTTTTCATTATTATAATAGTTGTACTCCTCCTCCTTCGGCAAATATGGGAACTGTCTTTTCAGGGGGTTGTTGTTCATCGTGGAACCCTCGGGGCAATTGAAGGCGTCCGAAAAGTGATCGGAGTTCGTCATTATGTTCTCAACCCGCAAAGGCGCCGGCAGCTTTTCAGTTTCGAACAGCTGCTGCATGTATTCCGGCATCTCTATTCTTTGGCAATATTCTAAAACACACACTTCTTTGTTGTATCGTAAATACAACATATTTTAATATGAGCTACCTTGAGCCACCACAATAAAAAACAACTTTTCTCTTGAAAATGAGCTTGATGCCCAGGGAAGAAGCAAGTCTTCCCCCCAATCGTTCATACTCTCAGACACAAGCCTCAACCCTGTATTATCAGCAATCCTTTCGTTAAGCGATAGAGCAGGGCTGGCCTAAAAAACCTCTTTTAGAAACGGTTAATATTACTAATTGTCCTAACAATTACCGCGAATTCGGCTTTTTGTCGCCCCACAGACCTAGAAATGTTTAGGAGCATATCGTTCTTCATGACGTTCTGCAAGGCATCGTAGGATACCTTAGACGCAGGGGATAAGGTCATGCCGTACTCTATTCCCACGGGGTCGAAATGGTGGCCGAGTTCTCTTGCCAAGGATAATCCAATTCGAGCCATCGTGATGTAGCCTGGAAATCCTTTCACACCCTGTTTCGCCATCCCTAGAGGAGCCACTGCAAATAAAACATTGCTGCAATGCTCCAATGTAATTGACTTGTTGCTGCTTACTAATTAGCGTTTTGGGGTAGAACGAGGTTGGGCTGCTATCGTAGGCGGTCACGAAGTAACTCCATCTAGAATTAAAAATTTTTAAAAAATTGGCATTAATTGAAGTTAAAATTTTCGTACAGATAATTAATGGCGAACTGTTTCCCTTGCAGATTATAACGCATGTTTTTGTATATTTGCAGCATCTTTAGAGCATTGTTTTGGAAATCTAAGGACTGCAAGTGCACACCATTGTACTTTGTATCGAGGTATTTGTCGCTGTTGTACGAGTCCTCCATCTTATTAAAGGTTAAATCCATTTTCTGAAGTTTTGCCAAAATTCTGATCCTTGACTCATCATCCAGCCAATCGACCGTTTGTAAGGCCGATCCCAACTTTTGCTTAAGCATCTGGAAAACTCCCTTCAAAAGCTTTTGCGACTCTGTTATTTGAATTTCCGACCAGGTCTTCATGTACAAGTTAGAGGAAATGTCCTGAAATATTTTGCTCGAAAGCTTTAAGCAATAGTCCTCCCTCGTGTGCTTCGCTTGTGGTATAACTAAGTTCTCATACAGGTTGTGGGCATACATAGCTAATAGAGCATTGTTTATAGTCCTATAATGAAGAAATCTAATAAATTCTTTTGTAATAATAATTAAGACATAGAAACCATTTATGATGACGTTGCAGCCCATGGAATAGACTTTTGAAATAATTTGGAAAATAAACTTGAACCAATGTATTATTGCTTAGCGGCTTTCCGGTTACAAGTTTGAATAGCCTAGCCCATTCTAGATAGGGGTAATTAACTTGCAGATCGGAAATTTTTTGGATTGTGTAGTCTTTCAGTAGAAAAGTCTTCCGGACTTCGCTCGGTGGCGGCAGCTCCTAAACAAATTAAGCGGTGATTTACGCCGGCGAGCGCGCTTTCGCTTACGTTGAGATACTCCAGGATGTCCCATTCGATGGTGGTCCGCACGTTCTGTACCAACTGCGTCACGTTGAACGAGTTCAGATGCGAATAAAAGCCGAGGGCGCGGACGACAGTCTGTATAGAATTCAGATATATGGCGTGGTTTTTCTGGCACGCCAGATACGACTCGTAAATCTTGGTCAGATGTAAATTCGGCTGCTGGAGCTCGTGGCGCTGCTCGTCGAGGCACCGCTTCTGGGGCTCCGTTAGTGCTGACCAGCGTCCGCTTTCCTTCAGCATGGAAGTTGTTTTAGGCAAAGTTAACTAAAACGCAATTTATCTCGGTTAAGGCTGCACGCACAAAAAACGATGGCCAACCTTCAGAATGAATGTGGAGGTTTGTTTGTCGACGTCGATGTCGATGTCCATAACGGGGAGGGCCTGGCGCGCGATCAGCTTCGCGAACAGATCGGTCATGTCGATGGCATCTTGGGGCGGCTCGTTCCCGTACAAGGTTCCTACTTCCTTTACCAGTGCTAGGACTAGAACATTAAAAAAATTATAAAAAATAACAATTTAATATTTCACTGGACACCTTGGTTTTATATTAAAAAAATTATCAGCATATTTGATGTATCTAATCTATATTTAGATATAAAATTCAACAAAATTTATTGTTATTACGTCCCTTACCATAGTACTTTACATGGTATGTATAGGGTTAAACCAAATCAACAAACCTTCCAGATGATTACTCTTAATCTCTAACAAAAGCTATGGCAATAAAATAAAATTGTAAATTTTCATTAAATAAGATAAATATATAATAAAATAAATATAATAATAAAAAAATTACATATATAATAATAGAAAATTTAAACATTGCACGTAGCCTCCAGTCCTTTCAAAATAAGCATTTTGGGATCTCACTCATTTCTCTCAACGTTGTTCTATTGTTCGAAACATTTTGCAGGGCTCTGTGTTGCAATCGCAAACAATTGGCTTTTTGTATTGACTTGAACCTCCTGAACAGTCTAGAATCTCTGGTAATAGTAGCTGAAGTATTCATATAGCCGCAAGAGATTTTATACTAACATTTTCTCTCAGAATTACAAATTTCTTAGTTTTTGGAATCCCTAGCTAGTCTTCTAGTTCTCATCGCTGATCCTTGTTGATTGTAGCCAATACACGTTTAACATTTTCCGGTGTTGTATGGGTTTTTCAGAATGGGGATCATTTTCAATGGATTCTCGGGCATCTCTCAATTGTTTTTATTATATTTTTATTTTTGCTGCACTCATTGCAGCTAAAACCATCTAAATCATCCGAATAGTTTTTTCGGACCAATATTCGTGATGCAAAATTACTGCCCTACTCAGTCAGTCATTGTGTATGCACCGATTACACACCATATGCGTTCGGTCACTGGCGACTGGCTCTTAACTGATCCGTCCTCATTATTTTCAACTATTTAACATTAACTATATATTCGGAAAAAAAAACTACTGTGAGGCCGTCTTTCTAGACATCAGCCAGGTTTTCGATAAGGTCTGTCATGAAGGTCTCCTCTTCAAGCTAAAACTGTTCTTACCCTACACATACTACCTAATCATAAAATCATACCTTAAAGACAAGCACTTCCAAGTAAAATATGGAGAAGCTTTATTATCATTCTACCCCATCACATCAGGTGTTCCATAAGGAAGTGTTCTGGGTCAGGTCCTGTATGTTTTATACACTTTCCATAAACGCACATATATTGATCGCAACCTATGCTGTTGATACAGCAATTCTTTCCACCCATACTGACCCTTACAGCTGCAAGTAATTTACAGCAAAATCTGCACGCAGTAACTGACTGGTTCCAAAAATGGTGATTCAAAATCAATACCCAAAAATCATTGCAAGTCACCTTCACCAAACGTAGAGACGTCGTCCCCGACGTGATTATGGGTAGCCAAATTCTACCCCGTACAGACTGTGTGAAATATCTTGGCATGGATCTTGAGAGAGGACTAACTTGGAGAACGCACATTTGGACCAAGAGAAAACACCTGAATCTTAAAATTAAGAGCTACTACTAGCTATTAGGCTAAAACTCCAAACTCTCGCTGAACAACAAATTGCAACAACCAATCTGCAGCTACGGTATTCAGTTGCGGGGTACTGCCTCACACTCTAATATCGAAATTTTGGAACGCTTCCAGTCAAAGACACTCCGCATGATCACCAATGGTCCCTATTACATAAATTTAAAACAGTGAAAGAATAAATTGTTTAGAGAAAAATGTCTCAAGAGATTAGAAACCGACCGATCTTCCTTATCGTTTCTAGACAGTTTATCATCCTTACTACTTCTCAGTTGTATAAGTGAGTTCATTGAGGAACGCCAAAAGGTGATACCTCACCTTTCATTTACACTGCAATGCATTTCTTAGAATAGTTCACTGATTTCTTATTATGCAATATGAATCAGAAAACTTCTTTAGTGACCTAGGAGACTAATTGTGTTGCTGTACTACTGGTCTTTTAATTTCAATGTAGCCATTAACTTGGAACAGAAATGTGTCCAAATTATCCAATCTGATACTCAAGATCAGTACTATTTCTTGTCTGATCACCGGAACTAATATTGTTTAATTTTTTTGGAAGTAAAGGGTAGCGCTGAAAAGAAAGGTATGCATTTGTAGGTGCATTTGTTCAAATCATACCACATATTAATACATAATCATTTTTGAGACATTTTATTTTTATTTTAAGATAAATACTACATTAACTAAATTATCATTAAAAGGATAGGTGTTAACAAAAATATGAGTAAAAAATAAGTTTAAAATGACCAGAATATGCAATTTGGAAGTCTCCGTGGCTAGTTTTAAACAATTATATGACAATCTGATGGTGATTTTAAAGGAAAGGTTTTAAAATAAAATTTTTTTGTAGAAATGCTATTTTCTAATAGTCAGATTACAATGTGCAAAAATATACTCATCTTAAGATACAATTAAATTGGTTGATTATGACCTGACACCAGTGCTGCTCAAAGTTTTAATATTAACTGAAAAGATTGTGATTTTTGACTGAGATCCTAGACTCTCTTCTACGGCACATTGTTATGTTAATGGATTGTGGCTTAACCTAAAACTGGAATACTAGGCTGGGTTTTTAGATAGTGAGCCAAATTTACCTGTGCCTTGGGCGCTTTGATTTGCTTTTGATTTCTGAGGCTGTTTATAAACTTTCAAAGCAAGATCATTATTAATGTAAGTAGAATATATTAAAATTTGTTTGTTGTCTATACAAATCTCCTTTCCACTTACCGGTAATCATTTTATCTTGAATTGATCTTTTACAATCGATATACAGCATATTGCGGGAACTTTATTTTAAGGTTGTTGCCTACTCATTAGGCAATGATGCGATTCCCACCGGGCGCAGTATTCTGAGACGGCATAAAAATGGATTGCATTGTTGTTATAACGTAATTTGTTAAAGAAAACATTGTTGGCTGTTATATTTTGCCAAATAATATTTGATTCCACTAATTCATCATGTTTATTTACAATTTTCTACTCGATCTATTATAAGATCTGCCAGAAGAAACTATCTACCATAAAGTAAGGATGGAGTTGAAAGAAAAAGAAAGAATCAAAGGAAGTATTTGCTACTTTATTACTTAGCAACTGTATCTAAGCGGACATAAACTCTCAGCCAATATCCAAGTTACCGCGCCAGAATGAGAAGTGCTCCCCTATTTGGAACAACGTTGCCTTCATACTTCCAGGTCTAGACAGTCCGTCCTCCACGTGTGGCCAACTGTCGTTGGAACCAATGGGCCAACCCATGACCCCGTGTACACGCCGGACCGCCTGGACCATTTCCATTGGTCAAATGAGGAGCTCGAAACTACAACTGCTCGAGCGAAGACCACTCACAGCTGCCACCATCAAAATATGTCTTTTCAAAATTTAAAATTTAAATTAAACGCACCTTAGAACTTAAAAAATATATAAAATTCAAGACAAAGACTTGAAGAAAAGCCTGCTTTTCATACTTTAACTCTTTCCAAAACATATACTAGAATTTTTTAGGAGTTAGACAATACCATAACAACACTTTCCCCTTCCCTTAAAAAATAAATGTTAAACTATAGATGAAATAAAATAGAGATTGTTATGGAAATATGTATTTAATCAGTTAAACCTTTCCTTTTATTGACTAAATGATTTCCTTAAAGTCATATAAATTTTACAATTGAAAGTCAAAAAAAGGAAAGGCTTCTGAAAATATAATTAATCGTTTATAAACTTTTTAAAATAAATAATTTAATGCAGAATCTGCAAGAATTAATTGATTGAATCTATCAGAATTCCCTCACAAACCAATCCACTGAATTTAACGTATATTTTATTTGGGAAGGATTTATTGGATTCGAATATAAGATCGATGTGCAACCATTCATTACATCACTTAGTTCAATACGCAGATTTGCTTAGATTTAACTAAGTATATTTTAATTAAAGAACAAAATCATCATCTGCCAAAAATTGTACCATTGGATTAGGATTTTTATTTGATGATATTTAATTGGTAGACAGATCGAGATGGGCAACAAAATATTACTTGCCCAACTAGAAAATTTTTAAGGGTCGCCTTTAAGTATAAAATATTGTAACAGCTATATTCAATTACTGTAATTATTTATGGTCTGACAAACATTGGCTTTGCCACCCATCTTCACCTACCATTCTCATTATATCTAGGCTGATGTCACTCCAACATATTGCGCCCTGAAACAACCTCATCGGCGCCTAGACACTGGCGCTAGTAGTGATCAGTTCTTCCATAGTGGAATGGACGATGCCCTTGTTTTCGTAAATGAGTAGGGGCGGTGAGAAAATGTTCATTAGAATAGGTCTTGATTCCGGCACATCTGTACTCTTACTAGTCGTTAAAGTAAAAATACTAAAGTTGTTGCATTCGATGTTTCTTTACAACTTTGGAAATAAAAGGTATTCCTATTTTTAATTACGAGCAAAATTGGGAAAGCAAACGACATATTCACTAGGTCTTTACTAAAATTAATGAAGGGGATGGGTCACATAAACTTTCTAAGTAGACGTTAAAAGTCGATTTGTGACACAGTTTTCTTCTTATAACACTTGTGTAATATATATTAGTGGTAGAGTTCTTTACCAGCACAGTTACCCCGTGTATTGTGTACACATAAATTACATATAAATTTGAGTTAAGAAGACTTTTCTTTAACCAGTTTATCATTTGCTTTTCAACGATGATTCCTTCAAAATACAGAATGCTTTGCACACTTTCTGGATTTTTTCCCTCAGTTAGAGCCTCATTCAAACATTCTATTGCTTCTCTGAAAATTACAACTTTTCAGAAAAACAATTTACTAACAACAGCGACGCTCTTACTTTAACTACTAAGGGTAGTTCAGAATGTTTTGATTGATATGATTGAAATAGTCAACTATTTGCGGATAATCCCTTTACTTCCTTTTATTGAAAATTATGTTTATAAACTATGGGGGTATACAGGCTAATTAGTTTTATGGTAAGCCAAACCTTCAAAGTTGCTCTCAAATTTACGTTAAGGACAAAAACACAATAAGAATATGAATGTCTTTAATCGACTCACACCGTAGAAGGTGGAAACGAAATACCTTGAGGTAATTACATGTTGCACCAGAAAAGTCTGTACACCATTCTACATAAAATTAAGGCTGATGTTACCTTAAAGCGCTATAATCTGAAGCAATTGCCGCGTCGCCTGTGGAGCAATGGTTATACGATTTTCGAATTCACTTTTTTTTTATAAGATTAAAATTAAAATCTATTTTAACGATGGCAGACTTATTTATTCTTTAGAAAAAATAGTCAATACCGATTATCAAATATACGGCCAAAATCAAAACGTTCATTGCAATTACGGTAACTTTAGTTATAGAAAAGGTAAATGTAACAAATACCAAAATGTGATAAAGATGTTTTGACGATTTTTCAACAATAAAAAGTTAGAAATTTATTTATGTAATCAAACATAAAATATGAAAACAATCACTGCTAAATTGATATTGATACTAGTAAACATAAGCTCAGTTAGTTGTACGTACAGTTTAAAGAATTTGGGGATTAATGAATCTCAATTGCATTGCTTTCATATTTTCAAGGGCTTACCTTACAAAACTACACTTTCCGAGTCAACCATACCTTATGCTCAAGTTCTATTTAAGCGAACATACACTTTAAATTACAATAAATTACTCAATTTCAAGCTATCAACAGATTTCTGCTGGTGTACTGCAAGGTAGCGTCCTCGGGTCAATAGATAGTAACAGTCAATAGCGACAAGTCGGCACAGATAACTTTCACTGCCAAATATACCCTATGTCCACAATTAACAATTAACAATGTATAAATACTTGTTAGATCTGAAGTTAAATATCTGGGATTTTACCTTATGGTCGAAAACACATATTAATGCCAAAAAAACTCAATTAGATCGTAAAATTGAATAAATGGACTGGTTGTCTGGAAATTCTAGTTTTCATTGTCGAAGAAAATACTTGCCTACAAAGTAATATTAAAACTTATATAGGATCCAACTTTGGGTATGTGTAAAAGCATCACAGGCAAAGACATTGCACATGCCTTATGTGACCGAAGAAATCAAACAAATGGGAAGTGCTTATCACAGGAATATTAAAACTCGCTAGTAGACGAATTTATCATCCAACCAGCAGCAAGAAGGTTAAAACGTGCTGATGTATTAGCTGTGACTGAAGCCTTCTTAATTCAGTTTTATTTTTCCCACATTTTAGTGCTACTAAGGAAGCTAACTAGCAGCACAGTTCTGAACTGTACTTGTTTAGACCAGGGTATTTTAATTTTAAGAATTATTAGATAGCATCTCATCGGATATTGCCTTGAAAAAGTAAATGTTTCCAAAGATGTGTTTTGGATTAACAACGGTAAAAAAATTCTATTACAATTACCTAAAAATCATTTCCTTATCAATCACGGTTCATCAGAAAATTGTTGTTTCAAATGTTTTATAGTGTAACTAACACTCCTGTGTCATCATGTACACGACGCGGCGAAGTGATTTCCTTAGAGCGTAATCAGCGGCATCACTTTTACTACAAAATTGGTAGAGGATGGTATGTAATGACAAAGGTAAAAAATAAAATTATTGTTTGCTCAATTACAAAAAAATTCAGGGGCAGACTATTTTTAATGTAGAGCCAAGGAATGCAAGCTAAACATCGCTATTCTATGGTAGGGCAAATTAAATGCTCCTAGATGATTTCTTTATAGTCATTATTTAGAAAATTGAAGACACAAATGACACCGGTGTTTAAGTTCGGGTGGCTACCACTGTACTTTTAAAATCGATAAGGAGACCATCGTCATCTGAAGAAATAAACTAGAACTCCCCTATAAAAAGCGGTTCGAAGTACATGAAAAATTATCCTATCCTCTCCTCTCTCTCTCTCTCTCTCTCTCTCTATATATATATATATATATATATATATATATATATATATATATATATTTAGAGGATAGGGGTAAAAACCAAAAACTTTCCTTTTTAAATTTATCCATATTCGTTATTTACTCTGTTACAGACAAAAATAACTTTGTAGGTCCATTCCTAAACTATAAGACGGCTTATAGTTAAATTGTTGTCTAAATAATGATGTTACGTAGCAATTTTGTATAAATAGATAGATTCTTAATAAGACTTTTTAATGAAAACTGATTTAAGATTTAAGAAAAGAGCACTTTTATAATCCATTTGTTCAAGAAACTCACATAGCAGATGCGGAAGTGAGACACTACCTTAAGCTATAATCTTCTATCATTCATTAACCACTTTCAATATGGTATTGCAACGCAACTTAGAATCGGGCCGTTACCGCCACCCCACAGTATCTCTTACTTTCCGTTAAGATGCACAGTCTTACTACTGCCGATATCTACAAGCCACCAAACGCCAATTGGTACAATACATAGGAAATTTCAACAGCCATCATCAACAGTGGGGCTACGTCAAAATCAACATTAAGAGAGATACTTTACGAATGGGTGGATAACAATTTAAAACTCATATATGATGGCAGACAGAAAAACAATGGAAGTTCTGACCGCACCGACACCTACTGAATGGTTTTCAGCAATTTTCCAATTTGCAACACAGATAAATCATCATCATTGTGGAACGACTGTTGTTGTCATCAAGTTAAAACCCCTGATAAGATGGAACTTTAAAAAAATAAATTAGGCACATTTTGAAGCTCAACTGGATGACGACATACGGTGGATACAACCCAAAGTTACAAACTACCAATGTTCGCTAATCTAGTTATATCCACCGCAATAACGGGCTACCAGAGGAGTTAGTAAATCTTACATTTTCTTTTGCAATGTAGATTCTAAACAACTCTCTATCAGAAAAATAGTCAAAATAAAGATCCTTAAACAGGACAAAAATATGAACTTCAAATGATGCTAGGGCAGCAAAATGGAAAGAAACTTCCGAAGGTCTTAATTTTATTTGAAGCAGGAGAACAGCATGGAAATTTCTTTGGAAAGCTTAAAGCTACCTTCAAAATTATTAATGATAACAACTGGTCTAATTAAAAGTCTGTTGTAAGTAAAATAGCATTGTACCCAACACTTAAGATACTTAAACAACTTAAAAACGATACCAGAGTAAGATTCTCTCAAATAAGAAATAGCTATCAACAAAACTTAGCAGTATCTAGCCAATAACTGTCAAGGATTTGACCACAGACATGAAAACAATAAAGTGTAAGAATATCTACCCATAATTAAACTTCTGCAATAACACCATATAAACAATTAAACTGCTATCAATATTTAAGAAGAGCAAATTCATAGCTACATTGAAAGCATGTAAAAATCCAAAAGATTCCAATAACAACAGACCGATTGCTTTTCTAAGTTTGCTACAAAACTTTTGAGAGAATCTTGTACAATCGCCTACTATCGCTGGTTCAGAATGAAATAGCAATTATGTCTGCTATAAACTGCTGCGACCAGGTGCTATCGTTAACCACTTATATTGAACGGTCTCCTGCATAAACAATATAATTTAGTACCTTGTAAGAAATTACTATTACTCATAAATTAAATTGTAAGTGACCTTTCAAGTATACAGGGTGTTTCTGGAGGAATAGTAAATATTTTAGGGGGTGGTAGTATAGACGAATTGCAATAAAAAAAATTCCATATAACATGCGTCCAACTTTTAACGAGTCCAGAGATACAGCTGTTACATGAGGACGTTGAAAGTAGATTTTCAGAAATTCCACTACCAACTTCAATCCATTTTTCACTTCTTTTGATAACACCACGTGCAGTTCTTCGGAGGTCGTCTTGGCATTCTTTGATGAGGGCTGCATCATGCATAATCCGAACTATCAGATCGTCTCTTGTGTTGATTTTTGATTTGTAGACTTCGCCTTTCGGGGAATGTTAGGTTTAGATGTTATGTCACCAGACCACTAGAATGTGCAGGAGCCCCGTCGTGCTGGAAGAACATACGCATTCTTGTAGCTAAAAGAATCTCTTTCAATAATGCTGGAAGTTCATTTTCCAGAAAGTGTAGATAACGGGGTCCTGTAAGACGATGCGGTAACACAACAGGCCCAATCAACTGATTGTCTATCAAATCACAGCACACATTTACAGAGAAGCGTTCTTGAAAATGTGCCTACACAATGGCATGTGGGTTTTCTTCAGACCAGTGATGTACATTACGAGTGTTATTGATGCCGTCACGAGTGAAAATGGCTTTATCAGTGAAGATTACAAATGGGATTACTTGGCGATTTTATGTACCAACACACGAAACAAAAACTGTACTAGGTTAAATACCAACAGCTGTATCTCTGGACTCATTAAAAATTGGACACATGTTATGGAATTTTTTATTGCAATTCGTCTATACTACCACCCCCTAAAATATTTACTATTCCTCCAGAAACACCCTGTATAGTGGCTCATTATTTAGTCCCATCTCATCTATAAAAAAATACTCAAAAACGATGACCTCTCTATTCGCCGCAACGCTGGACCCATTATTAACCAAAATTCTCACTAAATATCTCAACACAATTTTGACATATTTACTATTGTAAAAATAGAAACCGCCGATAAAAAACAAAGTCTCATCAAACTTTCATTAAATAAACGTGCAAGCTTAATAGAATATTGTTTTCTAATTTTTGTTGTTATTTTATTGAAGAACTTTACTTCATCTTCTATTCAATTATGCGTAGGAGAGAGTGGGACAAAACTTTTCCCTCATTTCAAATGAAGGTTATGAAGCAAGCGGTAGTCAAAAAGCGAATGCAATTTTATCAAACCCTTGTAGTTGGTATGTTCTAAACGAACATATAGAAGGCTTTTTTTATTGAAGTATACATTTCGAACAGTGATTCTGGATAGCTGCACTTGTTTTTCGGAAACGTTTTCACCTTGCACCTTGGGCGTCCGTTCTTTCAGGACCTCATAAATACTGATTTTGTAGGAAGAAGGGGAAAGGAAGACCTTGTAGTGCACGAACACTCTGACGCGATCTGCGCGAGCAAACTATGTTGGCTAGTTGTTCTGTACAGCAAATTTTGCACCAAGAAAATGAATGGTAAAATTGTCTGAATATGTGTGGAGAGATCTTGAAAAATGTGCCACTCAGCAGTTATTTTCTGTAACGGCAAAGCGCATTTTTATTTGTTGGGATGAATTAATAAACCAAACTTTTGTTGTAGGAAGGGTAACAACGAGATGTCTATGAAAGACCTTTCTGTAACGAATGTGTCACTTTTTGATATGTGATGAATAAAGTTGGGGTCATTAACCCTTATTTTTTGAAAGAGGAGACCAATGTGGTACTGTCACGTACAATTAATATGTGAAAATTACAATTTTTCGTACCGAAATGGAAAACGTTTCGTTCTACCAGGAATCACAACTCACATAACGAGCTTCGTTCCAAGTGCTGCGTGAGATATTTTCTGGGCACTTATTCTCTCAATGCAGTAAGGTCGAACCAGCTAATTACTCTGCGCTGTCACTTTTTCTGTTGGGATATTTAACTTTTACAACAAGCTCTATTATACTTCAAGTTGCATTATATCTTCAACACACAATGAAAAAAGTAATGAAGAAGTTCAGAATGTGACTTCAACAGTGCATCGAAAATGGGGGCATTACTTGGTCGGTATGCTCTTTAAAAGACATTAAAATGGACTTTCAGTTCTACAGTTTTACATCTTAATATAAATTTTGTATGTCTTTAATTTATTTTATTTATTTAATTAAAAAATGAAGAGGAAGTTTTGCCCACCTTGTTTATTTAGCCGTTTTAATTACCAACTCTTTATTACTTCAGGGTTTTTTTTGATTTAAACATTATCAAAACAGATGGAGTGGTATATGTTCGTGAGCCATTCAGGTAAGATACGAAGATTTTGAAAATGGATATGAAGCATGCGCATTGATAGTATAGTATTTCTGCAGTATCATTTTATATCTAGGGAAAAATAAAATTAGATGTATTTTACCACATAAATGTTTCTTGATTGCAATATTCTGTAGTATGGAATGTTACTGTTTCCCTGATCTTTAATTTGTCGTAGAAATCCCAAAGGTAGTCCAACTGAAAACAAAGACTGGGCCCATTTTTCTAGTTTTGGACAATTTGCATACATATGAACATAAACAAAAAACCAAAATAACCCGTTAATTAGTTATCTAGCAAATTAAGAATATAAGTAATCTGTGATAAGAATTCTAGTATAACTCAGGATATCGAGTCTGTACAACAGATACATAAAAAGAGAAGAAAAGTTAGTTGACCGACACAAAATAATAAATCTTTCTAAAAGCATAATCATGACAAAAGGAAGTGGGATTTTGCATAGGCCTTTGCAGTAAACGATATCTACTTTAGATTAGTACATAAAAAATAGTTATATTACAACTCATATTTATCATAATTTATATGGAGAAAGTCCAAGAAGAATCTCAAAATAAAAAAAATATTTGGAATAAGTTAGTTAACATTTCAATAAAATAAACGTATTTCGTAATAGCGCAAAAAATAGTATGTGGTTAGAAAACCCAATAATAACTCGGTTCTATCTTATCTTCCCGCTAAGCCCAGGAAATGTTGGTCTACACTAACTACTGGAATAAACAAAGAAAATCTAGAAATTATTGGAACATTCTCAGAAACCGTAATTTCATTACTCAAATGCTTTCTAAAAAAATGTGTTAATTATAAGGCATCAAAATTAACTCTACTATAATTGGTATCTGTACCTTATTTGAGAGTTGAGCATAAGTCAGGATTTAAATAACAGAAGACATATACCATCTGATCAAATTTGACCCGGACTGGTCCATTTAAACCGCGCGCGTAAACTGAATCGGTAAATTTTTTTTCTAGCTAAGTTTGAGTGGAATACGTCAATTAGTGTGATTGGCAGCCATTTGTTTACGACGCGAAAAGTTTGTCTGGCGATTTTTACTATGGAAAAAAATTGAACAACGAGTTTGCTTGAAATTTTATGTTTCCAATGGAATTACGGCTACGGAATCATTGAAAATGTTGCAAAAGCGTTGGGGAGTCTACTCTATCGAGTTGTTCAATTTTTTTCCATAGTAAAAATAGCCAGACAAACTAAATGCGTACCTAAACAAATTGCTGCCAAACACACACTAATTGACGTTTCCCGCTCAAACTTCACACGAATGTTGTACCAACCTAGAAAAAAATTTACCGATTCAGCTTACGCGCGCGGGTTAAATGGACCAGTCCGTGTCAAATTTGATCAGATGGTGTACTCCAGTTAATAAAAATATTAAATAATATTCATTAAAAACAGAAAATATAAAGAAGTGTGTAAGACAAGTGACGTGAACACAAACGTCGCAGTTAAGAGATTCAAAAACAGTGGAAGTTGTGCAATTTATCTGAAAGGGGGTACATTTGCACATGTATAGACCCTTTGAAGACTGTTTCAGCAGAATTCTAACGATAAGGTAAAGAATATAAAACAATCGAATGGCACACTTTGTATTAAAGATAAAATTTAAGCGAGGCTTTTCATTACGTTACTCTATTGAAACGAGATGTGTTAATGGCACATGCAAGGTTACTTTTCGACGTACCCCTCCTACACTATGATGAGTTTGACCTAGCGAGCAGGCCACGAATTTTTCTACTTGATCGTTACTTTCAAACTGCTCTCCTTTTAAACCATTTTTGAGGACTTAAGTCATGATTACAAAGAGGGTAGTCTTAAGAATAAATCACATTTCTGATTGCTACACAACTTCTTTGTGCGAAAGAGACACATCATTTTCTCCTGTAGATTTCAGTAGTACTGAGTATTAATTGTGTTTCGCCAGATTAAGAAATAAGTGATAACTGCATTACAAAGATCTGCTCTGGAGATTTTGATGGATACACATTTGACTTTCTTTCACCACTCCATGTTTTCTTGTTTTAACTCGGCAGTGCAATGATGTCAGCATTTGTAACAAGCAGGGGTTTTCTAAAAAATTTCAAATCTCGTAGCCTTTGATTCAACTTTAAAGAAGCGTTGGCCCATCTTGCGACTACTTTTCGAGACGTTAACATGTTATTGATTATTATCTGAACATTAGCGTATCTAACACCCGCTTCGGCGCATATTTTATCGATTATTAGTAATCAATTCCCCCCCATAAGTCTCGGCGATACTAATGCGAACGCCAGAGAAAATATTGGTTGATCGTTTCTCCCATTAAAAACTGTATTATAACGAGTTATGCAGTAACACTAAATGCTGGTTTTGTAACCGCGATTGCTACGGACGAAAGATAACCTGCAATAGTAGGGTATTGACAGTGGGAGAAAAATTCTAGTTTATTTATATACATTTTTGTTTATATATGATATACCTTCGTAGTTTTTTGGATAAATTTCCAGCATAATTTAATTTTTTCTAACGTATTAAAGGCATAAAGAGCCCCAAATTTGAAAATCCAAAAAACAAGTGAAATTGTTAAGAAAGTTGTTATATTTAACATATATATTTAAATATACAAACACAATATCAGATATGTGTCCACCTGCACTGAGTCTGCATGCATTAATGTGTTCCTCAAAATTACTGATAACTGTCTCGCGGACGTCTAGCCCGATGCCTCCAATCACTGCCTATGATTTACATCCTCATTTACAAAATTGTACGTGGTTTGTTAGCATATATCTGTGATTTCACAAACCCCTATAAGAATAAATCACAGGGTGTAAGATCGCAGAACCTTGTCGGCCATTCCTGGTCACCATGCAAAGAAATCACTCGTTGCGGGAATTTTTCGTGGCAAGTCACTCCATCCTGCCGAAGCCAAAGCTCCTCAATCTTTATATCTTCATATCATGTTACGTTCTCTATTTACAGTATCTCCTCATCATCTTTATAGAAAAATAGCTGTATGGTTCCACCTGCCTAAATATCACACCACACAGTCGTTCTTAGTGGAAGCATTTCACGCCTCTGGATTATTCAAGGATTTTCATTTTTCCCAAATCCGGTAGTTCTGTTTGTTGATGAACCCACCCAAGTGAAAGTAGACTTCATAACTAAAAATTATTGTTTGCTGCGAATGTCAGCGAATCTATTTTCCAGGACTTACAATGACATTATGTGGCACAACAGCGATTTGTTTCTTTGCCCGGCTAGACCGATTCCGCCCAGACGATTTTCAGCGTTTCCATTTCAAACTCCCTCATTATTCTTTGAACTGTTGATTCGTTGGGTGATACCCAAGAATCGCATAAAGTTTTCGCACTATTTGACTGCTTTCGTTAAATGTTTTCAGAATAAGAACACGTTGTCTTGTAAATTGTTCCATGATGAAAACAAACCAAAACAACCATTGTTAACTTAATCGAAGTGATAATAGATAACAAAAATGATAAGAACGGGCCTTCCAATTTTAAAACAATAAAATACGATTCTATTCAAATTCCGCGCTCTTTATGGAACACCCTATATAAAATCTACTACAATTTTATTGGTGTATCATAACGAAAGACTTTATAGGTAGATAGTTATCCTTAAGAAGATAACTTTTATTGTACGTAAAACATTTTTTATGAATGCATAGCACATACCTTTAGAAATCCTATCGCTGTAATCGAACTGATACTCATGCGACACGCAGCTGTCGTAGAACGTTTTGAACTTCTGCAGGTAGGAGGGCGAGCTGCTATTAATTAGGTATAATTGCTCCGATAGCCGCGCCCAGGTGTCCGAGTCGGCGTTATCAGCCTGCATCCCCCCGCACGCGAATTTGTAGAAGTCGTCGCAAGGATCTGCGGAATGGTCCATCAGGCTGAGGATGCGGGACGCCGCTGATTTACATCCCGCCGTGAGGCATACGGGCTCTGATTTTCCGAACAGCGGAGAAGCGCCTGTCGTGCTGGTTCCTCCCGACACGTGCTCCCTTTTTCTGATTATTTGATTCTTCTCTTCAGTTTCGTCGGTCACCTCTTCGGAGTAATCAAGATCTTCGACTAGCCGTTGACCTTCGTATGTGGTCGTTGTCTTCAATGCAACTGTAGTTGGTGCTTTCGTAGTAGATTCAGTTGAGGTAGCTACAGGTTTTGCTACCTTATTTTTATCTCGGTCAATTATGATTAAGGGAGAACTTGTAGTGGTACTCGGTTGTTTCGTAGTGTTCAATTCAGAAACGCGAGGAGCCATTGTATTAGTTGTATAGTCGTCAAGGTCAACATAGTTAGTTTCTCCCACGAACTCTATCATTTTGTAATCCGAGGTACCTTCAGTAGTCGTTGATTTTTCGTTGGTGTGATTGCTTTCGTTGTATCGCATAGGCGCTACCGTTGTCACAATCACCTCCCGGTTTTCCTCTGTTTGCGTTTCGTTCTCATCTGTAACCGTCAGATTCGGTTCAACGCTAGTTGAAGACTCAGTGGTAGTCTCTGGCAAAGTGTTCACAAGTTTAGCCAGCTTGTTTTTGTCGCGGTCGATTATAATCAACGGAGAAGTCGAAGTAGCTGTCGATTTCGTCGCGTTAAATTCATCAACAAAACTTATGGATGTAGTTAGATCATCACCAGTCGTCGATGCGCTCTCAACAGCTTCAGTTGAGCTCGATTTCCAATCAAAATCTTTGTAAGAGTGGTTCTGCTCGGGTGTTGAAATAGTCCTCGCAGTAGTAGTTCGGCCCTCAATCTCAACTCTACGCGTACTTGACGTTTTAGTAGCTGTTTGTTCTGTAGTTTCTGTCGATGGTTTAACAGTACTATGTAATACAGGAACTCGGCCCCATATAAGTTCAGTTGCATACTCAGGACTGGAGGTTGTCGAATAGTTTGTGCTCTTTACTGTCGGATGTGGGGTTGTTGTAGACGTCGATTTTCTCGTAGCTTCCGCCGTTGTGTAAGTAGTTCTGGTAGTTCTAATCGGTTCTGTTTTTAATGTTGGCTTCTGGCTTGTCTGCGTCGTTTGGTCGCGGTTGCCCATAAGCCCGAGCAGTTTCGATTCTTCATCCTGTAGAATGCGTTTATTTTATTCACATGGAGTTTTCAAGAGTCGCAGATAATATGGAATAAAATTAAAACAAATATTAATTCTGTTAGAAAACGTAAAAATAGAAAAATAAATGCGGATAATTGAAATGTATAAAAGAACTCAAAAATAATGTTTTGATGTATTCAAAAAAACTCTGCTACAAACAAGTTTGATCTTTTTTATAAAACAGTAACATGTGAAGGCGACAATAACACATACATTCTGCAAAGCTTTTAAAACTTTTAATATATATGTTTTGTTAAAAGACTAGTTGCAAGAATGAATCAAAGATAAACCAGAATTATATTTTTAATTTATTGAAGCGCCATGAAAGAGGAATACAAAATTGTTTCTACATAATTTCTTGGTTTTTTGATCCTACTGTCGTAAAATGAAAGTTCCGACAATATCGTCGTCAACTCTTTGACCTTCAAACAAATGATAATCACAGGGCGATAAGTCCGGACTGCAGGGAGGATGTTCCAGTGTAATCTAGAATTTTTAAATTTTTATCGAATCAAGCGTTGTCATAAAGCCTGATAACGTCTGGGATTAGAAACGCAGATCTTCTACGGCGATATATCGAAAAATGGACAGTGGTATAAAGCGCTTTTGCAGAAATTCGTTCTGCAAAGCTAATTAAAAATTAAAAAATATAGTTGCAATCCGAATTTTGTCATTGACAGGTGGAGACTTCTTCTTCTTTTGCCACCCCATACCGACTTGTTTGGATTTTATGGCGTAATGTTGTACCCAGCTTTCATCGCAGAAAATGGTTCTGTACAAAATAGCTTTCACTTCAGCCTGATAGCGTGTCAATAGTCAATTGTATACTTTGAGATGCTGCTGTTTCTGATACTCGGCGAGAAAACTTTTTAAAACATAACGACAATGATTGCATGAGCACTACCTTAGCTTATTCCAGTTCAAGAAGCAATTTCAGCAACCGTTACTAGGCGGTCATTCTTGCAAAGATGGAGAACAAAGCGAATATTATACTGATCCTCGGACAACGTTAGTAACCTTCGTTTTCAATTATTTCTCGTCCTCCCAAAAGTTATTTATTTCACACATTCGCTTGAATCTTGATAAGGCTGCTGCCCCCGAACCGTGCTTCACGTCTTCTCAAAATTCCGGACAGTTTATGCCTTCTGTCGTGAAAAAGTGTCTTAACAATCATTTCTTGCTCTAGCATCGTGATGCGAGGTACTCTACCGGGAAGTCTCCTTCAGACACCCCTACCCATAACGCTCAGAAACCGCACCCCTTTCCGTTTACCTCGCAGTGCGTAAAAGTCTGGTTTATATTTGATTCGCCCTAGTATTTAAATGAGAAATTAAGATAAGCTAAATCGGAAAATTTACAGCAGGTAATTGTCCCCGTAATTTCTTATATTCTTCGTGCTTTTGGATCGTTTTTGATACTAAATTGTCGAAAAAATTAAATCGGTTCAAGAGAGAATTACAAAAAAAGAGGTTAACCTTTATATCGTCTTGTATAGAGTCCTTGGTCCATTTTATGCCGGCCAACAGGATAATAAGGCAGATGGCGATGAAGACGAGCATGGCGCACAGGCAGGACCTGAACGACGCATCCTTGCTGGAGCCCGCGCTGCCTTCGCCCACTGTGTACGTTCCTTTGGCCATGTTGAAGCACTCTGGCTGAAATTTGCCTCATCTGGTCCGGTTCCGTCCACCGAATTCGATCCCTGTTATCAGAGGAAGCGGCAGGCTTAGGGGCGGAAACGCGCCGACCGCACCTTATCAGGCAATTAGTGCGGGTAAGATTTCCAGCTTCTCGGACTTCACTTACGCAATTAGCAAAAATGATAAGCATTTTTTTGTTGCATTGTTAAGCTCAAACTTGCTACTTTCTTCCTAGTCGTATTATTAAAAAAATGTCTTGGATATTGAGGAAACTTACATACGTGGTCTGCTCGATATCTATTGCAAAACTAAGCAAAACAAATGTTTAATGTTGGTAACTTTTTTATTGGCAAAACAATAGTGAAAAAGAAGGAAGTATCTACAAAAACGAAAAATGTTGGTCTTTCAACTCATCCTGCTATTCGGTTGTGAAACTTGGGCATTATCTAAAAGTATAAAGAGTAGAGTATAAGCGATGGAAGTGATGTATCTACGTGCAGTTAAAGGAATAACATTATTTTATCTGATTGCACTTATTTAAGAAATAACAGGAAAATAGTTTTCACAATGTTCCAAAATTTTTCCACCACATACTACACTTCTACATCCTTGAAAACCAATCGCCGAACCACCTGTCTATGCACTTTTCCCATTGCTCTGGCTGTTTCGTAAATCGGCTGTAACGCAGATGTAACACGGCACCACTTACGGACAACTCACTAAAGCTTATCGTTGAAGAAGGGCTTATTACCGCGCATTGTCTCTTTCATTGCTTCAAACAAGGCGTAGTGGCTTGGTGCAAGATTCGGTTAATATGAGCGTGAGGCATTATGATGTGCCCGAGACCCTGCAGATAACTATGTAGTGACTTACATGTGGCCGCGCATTTTCATGTTGAAGCAACGCACTATGTTTTTATTTCCCATATCAATGTTGCGTCAGCGGAGTCGCCTTACTGACTTACAGTACCTCTCACAGGTATTGTTCTTACAAAGAAGCAGAATCCCTCCCTTATCCCCTAGTTTTGAAATAAACAATTCCAATACTATGCACTAGTTTTTTGGACGAGAACTTCTAATGTTATATATGTTTGCTGTGACTAGACATTTCAGACAATTCACTGATAAAATCTTTTCTTGGAAAAAGCTAAATCCACTTGTTTTTGAAGAAACTATCCTAACACTATAAAAGTACGTCCTCACACTTCTGCTTCTGCTGAAATATGAGAGTATGAAGAACCTTTGTGCACATATCTTAGTCATTTTTAAAACAGACCTGTTGCATCCGTGAGTGCATAGAATGTGGTTCGCCATTATCAGTTCGGATATTATATAACTTCCGTGCACAATCCTTGCCTGCTTTGAATTCCGATATCGAAAGAAATCCAGCACTGCGGTTTGGTGTTGAGTTTCTACTCATGGCCACTATGTGGATATTTAAAAACTCCCTCCATTCAAAGAAACTACGCTAGCAATCGCTATCCATGATCGTCTGCTTCCATGTACTGCACGAATAATTCACTACAGTTTCTTGTTTGTCTTCCAGCAATGCCATCTAGTAACATCACATGGCACTGTAGTCTATATTCACACACGCACTAGACATGCGTTTCAGTCTAAGACACAATCGCGATTTCATTGTTGACATTACCGTTGACTTCAATGGCAAAATTAGAGATTCTTGGGTGTAGCCGCTAATCTCGGTCCTCTTGGTATGACCTGGCGTGAATGGTGGATGGTCGGTAACCGTAAAGACTGCCTCTGTGGCGTCTCACGGAGGGATAAGAATCATCGGGCGCTTATGACGGCCATCTCTGTTGACCTGATAGTTATAGATCCTACGGATGAGATAGGTTCCGTGGCTTTGGATGCTTGACTGTGGGTTTTGACTTGATTGGGAGATAAACTCTTAGAACATCTCAATGAAGACCGTAGTTCCTCATAAACCAAGGGACATCAAAGACGGACTGTAAGACTCGACTATAGATGAGCTGGCGTTTGTAGACGTGTTAATTTGTGACCTAGACCCAAACTGGAGCCGCATATGTCGTAGCAGGGCAAATGATTTTGCTGTTTTTGCTCTTTACGGTTCTGAGAAGGAATATATAATAGATCATTTGTTAACGATCCATAGAATAAGTAATATTTGCTGTCAAATTTAATAACATTAATAATTTTTTTCAAAAGAAAATATTAGATTTTAAAATTAAGCAATGATGAAAAGATAATATTAGAAATTGTTTTCTTACAATTAAGAAAATTATTTGTTGAATTATGTCACTGTTCCTTAAATAAATAAAACCATCTAAATAGTTACAAATTAATTCGTTTGCGTATTTCTTGTGTTTATAATCGCTAGCGTGGTCTGCGGTGCGGACAGACCCCGGTTAAATCCTGGAGCTCTCTAATACTTGGAGGGTGGCCTACGCAGTCACTAAAAATAATTGAGTACTTAAGTTCGTTTCAAACTAGGGGTAATAATGGAGGTCGTCTAAGGCGCGCTGCTTGCCACATCGTCCCGCCTTAGAGGCATATGAGAGCCTTAACCTCTCAATTTGCAGGCCGTGCTCCCACGAGCGGCGTTAGAGCCTTACCATTACCATTACCATATCTTTTGTTTTAAGGCGAATTTAAAAATATGGTAGAAAGTAGTCTAATAAGTATACAGCACTATTTTCAGTGGTTATTTGAATTACGGTTTGGTCGCCTTTACTCTTAAGGCTTTGTGGTAGGTTTATAAAGGAAAATAAGATTTTTCCTGTAGGTCAGAAAAATTTTAAAAAAATTATTTGCTTAAAAGGCACTCGTAATATTTAGTGTTTGCTGTGGAATTATTACTACAAGCATCAGGAATACAAAGATATTTAGTGTTAGATTTATGATAATTTTTACAACGAATTTTAATAAATAAAACAGAATTTACGAAAAAGCAAAAAAGATCAACAATATTATCCGGTATGGCACGATAACGATTTTGTATACACGGGATGATCAGCATGAAAGTCACCAAACTGCATCAAATATTTGTGTATTAAACAGCACATTAACCAAGCATGATAATACAAATAAAAGACGCACAAAAAAAACACAAAAGGTCTTTCTATCAGTACTGTTTAATAAAAAATTGTACGATAGACACAAAAAATATTACAGAAGAACTAATACAACAAGAAACTATAGATGTAAACACTATCTATAGTTAATTCATAGAATTATTAATATTATTAGAATTTAAAATATTATCATTTAATGTAAACATTATTCTCAGCCCACAAAAATTAATAATGCAAGCACAATCATTTAATGTTTGTTTGCAATTCAGAAGTTATTCTAATGCAGCCAATAATTCCAACACCTTAAACAATAGCTGTGAAATAACATACTGTCCTAGTTTTTAAATAAATAATTTAGGGGCTTATACAAATAACTCATATACCATAATAACATGGTATTAAATATTAGTGCGCAAACTGGTTCATTAATTAGTAAAATCCTAAAAATTGCTTTGTGGAACGCTAATAGTTTAGTACGACATAAAAAAATAAAACTATCCTAGCACATAATAAAATAGCTGTAATTCTAATAAGTGCAGCACACTTCACACAAAGCACATATTCCAAAATATCTCGTTATGAAATTCCTACCAATTATCCTGATGGTACAGCACCTGCAGGTACTGCTGTCCTTGTTAAGCGCTGTATTCAACGCCACAAAGAATTAAAACATTAAGAAGTTTTTCTAAGGGCTACTACAAGAAAAGCAATGACTTTGCTATATGAATCGATAATATCAGCTGTTTATTGGCCCTTGCTCTCAAGTATATGAGAGCGCCGACGGATTTGCAAGTTGAGGTTTGGAGCCTTGCAAAGACGCTGTCGGCCGAGATCGATGTCCGATTCCATTGGACCAAGGCGCACGTCGGGACTCCAGGCAACGAGCGTGCAGACCAGTTGGCCAAAGAGGCAGCGGCAAGAGATGGACCGCTTATATTCGAGACGGTACCAATGGGGCTCGTTAAGAAACGACTACGAGCTAGGACTAGAGCAAGATGGGAGCAGAGATGGCAAGCAGCGGAGACGGGGCGACATGCGCGGATATTCATCCCCACCGTCGACACGACGCGACAGGCTGCGGAGTACTTTAACCGGCACACCGTCCAGCTTATCACTGGGCATGGCAACTTCCGGTCCTACCTAATTCGAATCCGGAAGCTGGCGGAGAACCAAAACAGATGCGCGTGTGGGGAGGTCGACGACGCCATGCACGTCCTGCTAACTTGCAACGCGGAGGAGGAAACCAGTGCCAATGCGGAGAGAACACTGATTACTAGCGGCTGGAGATGGCCACGAACGCGGGAGGAGCTCGAGGGACTTTCAAACGTGCGTGAATGGTGGACGGCTCTTGCGGTTTTTGCGAAATGGTGCGCGAGATTACGTGTTGACGCGAACTTGTAATGGGCGCGCGGGGGTTGGGAAAAATAAGTGCTGGTGCGAGATGCGAACTCTGAGACGATGCATAACAGACACTAAGCGCGGCGTAGGTTAAGGTAGTTGTTTAGTCTGTTTTTGCGTAGTATTGTAAAAGCTAGGAGGACTCGGAGCCATCAGCGCTTCGAGTCGCCTGCCTGACCAGGTTTTGTGGTTTTCCCGGGTCCTGCACTAAGGCGAATGCCGGGGCAGGTAAATTTGCGGCCACAATAGTTATAACAAATTCGGAGCATTGCTAAATACAGCTCTGCGCAAAATTGTTAATACGTTTGCGGTAGTGCTGGTGTAGTGCCGTAAGGCGGAGCACCAGCCTTTAGTTATAAGCATTTTCCTGTAATGCTACTGTATATTAATTCATTAATAAATTGTAAGTTTATTGGCCACCTTTGCATAACATAAAAAAACTGATTCTTCCAAATATCAGGCATACTAGATGAGAGGACCAAGTTTAATAATAATTAAAGAAAGGTCACTTTTAAAACCAAAGAAAATAAAAGGTACTCATTTATTTCAACATGAACACCAACCTACTAGCCTACCGATCTAAATAAGCTACTTGAATTGTTAAACTTTTTTGTTGCAAACGGAATTAATTTGGTATGTAGCGGTATAATACTGAACTTTAACTTATCATCTAACCACTTTTCTGCTATAGTAACCGTTGATACATCTGTTATATAAAAAAACACATTAATATTACATAATACTAGAACGAACATAGTAAGCAAAAATATAGCCTTAAGTATTTGATTTAAAGAGCTTGAAAAAATAAAAATAGTTACGAGAAAACTAATAACAAAACTTCAACAAGTGACACTGGTTTTAGAAAGGGATTTTAAATTTCCCGCCAACACAAATGATTATAATCACTTTAGTAACAGTAAAAAAAATATATAGAGAAGTAGGAAATAAATAGTTTAAACATATCTAAACTAACTAGAACTTATAACTCAATTTGGAAACCAATGAAAAACTCCAGGCAGCCTCAAAACTAAATGTACTACCAGTAAGGATAAACAATACTAAATCTTGGAAATAGAACAAAATCTATCCATTCCTTCAAAGTCACATTAAAATATTAAAGAATATACCCAAACGAAAATAACCGCTTAAATAAAATCGCTAAATTCTAAGAAGGCTCCCGGTATTGATGTAGTAACATCTGAACTGCTAAATGAATTTTCAAGAAAGGCCACAGTTGTGATACTGGGGCTTGGATATTGCCCGAAATATCTCAAAGTTGCAAAAACGATACTAATTGATAAGCCAGGAAAAACCAACAGATATTGTATCTTATCATCCCATAAGTTTACTTTCTGTAATTTTCCAACTTTTGGGAAAACTATTACTTTGTAAACTACCAGTCTCAAAACTGGATTTTAAATCACCAGTTTAGGTTTTGCCACGCTCACTCCACAGTACAGTGCATAGAAAATAAACAATACTGCTTTGCTGTCTTTTTAGACATTAGCCAAACTCATGACAAAGTGGGACATCCCGAATTAATCGACAAAATCGAACAAACATTCCCCACCCTATTCTAATTTATTAAAATATACGTTAGTGAAAGAACATTCCAAACCAAAGTGAATAGAGGAACGTCAGATTATTTTTTAATCTATTGGAGTATCTTTTTTTATAATCCATTTATAATCCATTTTCTTCCTCTTTTCAAGAAGCGTGTATCGCCCATCATCTGAACATGTCCATATAACGTCAATTGCATTTGTTTACACCTTCCATATTTTCTCCGCTCTCATTTTGTTTTTGATTGTTCGTTTCTAACTCTAGCTAATCTTGAGATTATTGCTGAGCGCCCCCAGTAATACATTTCCAATCTTCTTAACTCTTTTTTTTTTTTCGTTAATTGCTATAAATCCGCTCCATGTGTTAACAACTTTTCATTATAGTGTTATGTATTTGATTTTTCTTTTTTCTACCTACATTTTTATCTCACTTTAGTGTACTGACGGTGATTCCATTTTAGGCTTCTATATATTAAAATTAGAAGCCTTATGTAGAGGGTAATGTCGTCTGTCTGTCCGTCTCTCCGTCCTTTTATTTTTCAATTTTTGATCAAGGCAGCGTCCAAGCTGGAGACAAGTTTCTATTTCTGTAATTTCTGACATCTATCAAGTCTTATAATTTTTGATCTGTGATAGATAGACACATAACGTTTTCAGTATTCAATTAAGGACCATAAGTGAAGTCCAGGCGCCAAAAATTAGCCTGATCGGAAAATCTCGAGACCGGTTTGACCGCAAGTGGGCCGAAAATTTTTGTTTATGTATAGAAGCCTAGAAATCTGTGGAACTCGAGTTCCACGTCCGTACTTGTTTATGTTTGTGGACCTTCAAGTATTTATAATGATTGTCGACTTTTACTTTTACCCCATTTTTTATTTCTAGGTGTCCAGTTTTTCGCTTCGTTACCAAATATTCCGTTTCCTATTATGTATCTACATATATTTTTCCATACCTTTAATGCTTTGTATACATATATCTCAAAAAGAGTAGGTGATATTGCACAACCTTATCATAAGCTTTCACTTAGTTTAAAGCCTTCCTTGTCTTCTGCTCTCGTCTTTGATATTTAGTTTTTTTGTAAAAGTTTTGCACTGATTGAATCAGTGTTATTATATTTCAATGTTTGCAACTTTTTTAACACCTCCCGAAGTCTTTGTAGTGCTACCCTATTGTACGCTTTTGTAAGATCGATAAATACTAAATGTAATTGTCTTCCTGTGGCAATCTTTTTCTATGCGAATATATTGTCTGTACATAAGCTTCCGCTTCCGTAAAGGGTTTAGTACAACGGACCATCTATTAACCCTCAAGATACTAATAGAGAAAGCAAATGAATATCATCTCCCATTATACATAGCACTAATAGATTATGAAAAAGCGTTCGATAGCATCGAAACGTGGGCAGTACAGAAGAGTCTATGGAACAGCAGGATAGACCACAGATATATGACAATAATCCAAGATATATATAAGAATACTACAATAACAGTCAACTGGTCAGAAGAAACCGATCCAATCCCAATACAGAGAGGAGTCCGTCAAGGAGACCCATTAACACCTAAGCTATTTATATTAGCCCTTGAGGATGTCTTCAAATGCCTAAACTGGGAAGGAAAAGGCATCAATATAAACACAAATTTTAAATAATCTAAAATACGCAGACGACGTCATAATATTTGCAACAAATGGAGACCAACTAAACTCAATGCTCCAAGAACTAAATGAAGCTTCTAAAAAAGTGGGTTTAAAGATAAACACCGAAAAAACAAAAATCATGACAAATTCCGAAGAGGAAGTGAATATCGAACTAGAACAAAACACTATAGAACAAATAGAAGAATACACATACTTAGGGCAAAAGTTTACACTTAATAAAGAAAATCAAGAAATATAAATCGCAAGAAGAACGAAACTAGGATGGGTTGTCTTTGGCAGATTAAGTTACATATTAAAAAACCGAAAGATACCTCAATACCTGAGAATAAAAGTGTTTGACAGCTGTATACTGCCCGTCATTACTTACGGGGCCCAGACCTGGACTTTGACAAAGAGAAATGTAGACAAACTTATGAAGACCCAAAGAGCCATGGAGCGCCAAATGTTACAAATAACCCTAAAAGACAGAAAACGAAACACTTGGATAAGGGAGAAGACAAAAGTCACAGATGTGGGAAAAAGAATAGCTAGCCTGAAGTGGCAATTCGTAGGACACAATGCCCGCCAAACGGACAACAGGTGGAACGCACGAATCCAGGACTGGCGACCCTGGCTAGGCAAAAGAACAAGGGGGTAGACCACAGATGCGATGGATAAATGATGTAAAACTACACGCCGGTCTTGCATGGAAAAGAATTGCACAAGACAGGACACGATGGAAGGAAGTAGGGGAGGCCTACATCCGCAAATGGATTGAAGGAGGCTAAAGAGAGAGAGAGAGAAACTTCTTTTCCAAAGTCCACTTTGTTGTTTATATTTCTGGTCTGTGCATTGTTCTTCTATTTTAATCATTAATATACGATCATAGGTTTTACTTCGTATACTTATACTAATATTCCTCAATAATTTTCACATTTTTTTTCTGTTTTTGTATATCGATGTTAAATATGCTTTTTTCAATTAATTTGCTGGATTTGTTTGCGGTTTGTTTTACCAACTCTGTCGGAATATATTTTATTCCCGGGAATTTACCTAGTCTTAATGTTTTAACAGTTTTTATTATTTCTTTTCTTGTTATACCTCTATTTTCTTTTTGTTATATTTTTGCTTTCCCTCCGCTTAAAAGTGTGACGTATTTTCTATAAAGTCTTTGTTAGTACTCCTTCCATTGTTTTATAAGTATTAATGGTAAGTTATAAAGATTGGTTTCTTGTATTCTAATGCTTTTCAGATAGCACTATGTTTGTCCGCATCTTTTTCTCCTAAATGACTTCCTAATTCTCTGCATTTCTTCTCCCATGTTTTATGTTTTCTATTATAAATGTATTTCTTACTTTTCTTACTCTCTTTATTTTTTATTCGTCCTGTATCCTACTCCTTCTTTTGCTACTTTTACTGTGCATAGATTTTTGTTATGTATTTATACAATTTCTTAGTTGTTATGTTTTCATCTTACCTTAGTTTTATATTTAAAATTTTCTATATAAATAACATGTATTTTCATCTTTGAAACTCTATACTTGGTATTTGAGTTATTCATTGTTTTGTTATTGGTGATGATTTTATTTATGTAGATATCTTAAGTGGAGATGTGTAATATACGTTCATATGTGCTAAAATCTCAATCGATAGTATTATAGAGTAATTGTACAGTTTATTGTAGATTTCAATTATCTGCTAGGTTTATGCCCAGTGTGTATGTATTTCCTCATAATTAGAGAGCGGATTGTATGTAAAATGCATAATATTGCATATTTTGCATATTTAGCCAAATAGTGCATATTTTATGCTAAAGGGAATATTCTGTTATTTGCTGCATATTTTAGCATATTTTTTGTTTTCAACAGTTTTATTTCGGAATTTCCTAAACTAAATAGTTTTATTGCGGTTTCCTAAGAAGGTAGACAAAAGAAGGACTAAAACCTCTACCAATTATTTAAAGTTGCGATTATGTACATTGCTGTTAGTAAGAATATTCGTGAGATACCTGTTAATTTTCAAACTAAACAATTTCATTATGGTTTCTCGAGCACTTGAATACATTAAATAGAAAGATTTAGAACCCCTACTGATTATTTTAAGTGCATTTCCTTTGGCAAGCTTATTTATGACGGTATTATTAAACAGATAAATAGTTCGTTACAATACTTGAAGAGAACGTGAATATATCAAATTTTGAATATGCCGAAAGCAAAAAATAACTTGACGCCCACTTGGATAAAAAATTTGCCTGAATTTCGTATGGATGGCGATGAAAGTGATAAAAAAATGATAAGTCTACATGTGTACAATTTTTTTTACTCGTCGATTTTTAATTCGACAAGGCTTGTTAAACAAACTTGCGACTCGCACAAAAAACTCGCACTTTTTATAACTTGTGTAAATAACCATTATATTACTTCAAATTATAGATTACATGTGAAAAAATGTCTTAGATCGCGTAACACATTAATACAGATGGGCATAAAGGAAACGCGGATAGAATGAAAAAATTAACCAATCTCAAATGCTTTTGCGAGAATTTCTAGCTGCCGAAACATCCAAACCAAACGAATGACAAGAATTTAATTTAGAATCGCCTGGTGCTCTCATTAAGTTCAACATTCCCCTTAAAAAACTTTAAGATAATAGTTTTAATTAATTTCTAGAAAAACTTGGTACCAAAAAAATGCCGAAGGAACGTATAATGAGGAAAAGATGCATACGAACTGTATCTTGAAACCATTAAAAACATATAAGAAATTGTAAAAAAACAGTATATATATATATATATATATATATATATATATATATATATATATATATATATATATATATATATATATATATATATATATATATATATATATATATATATATATGGTATAATAATGGTAACGCTCTACGCCCCGCGTGGGAGCACGGCCTGCGAACTGAGAGGTTGCGCACCATCTCTGGTGCGAGGCGATGTGGCAAGCACCGCGTCTAAGACGACCGCCAGTATTTCCCTTGTTCGAGTGAACTCAGGTACTCAATTAATTTAGTGACTGAGAAGGTCACCCGCCAGGCATCAGAGAGTACCGGGAATTGAACCCGGGTCAGCATCGCAGCCCGCCCCTCAAGCACGGAACCACGCTGGCTTATATATATATATATATATATATATATATATATATATATATATATATATATATATATTTTATAATAGACGAAACCACAGAAGAACCGCGGAAGATGTATTGCTAACCTTCTAATCGGTTGTTTGAAAGAAGACGTATATGTAGTAGGTCTTATTTAATTGCTTGCAAAATTCTTGATAAAACCAATCATTTAACAATAGTTAGATTTATTAATGAATCTTTAATGCAATTCTTCCTTCCTAATGTTGTATCCACAGAAAAAATTATTTTGATGCTGTTCAACACGGCACCATAACAGAAGCTGCGCAACAACTAAAGGTTTTATACAAATATCTATTTAATGTTACATACCTTGCTCATGGTTTAAATAGAGTAGCTGAAACAATTCGAAATAAATTTTCTTTAGTAAATTCATTAATAAGTAGCATAAATAAAGTGTTTATAAAGGCTCTATTGAAAATCCACTTATATAGAGACAAATTACATTGTTAAACAATTTCCAAAAATTAATAACTGCCGTTCCAGGAAATATAGAAAAAAAATTTAACGATATTTTAGAAAAAACGTAGGTTATCAATTACTAGTAAAAGTAAATGACATTCTCAATTTTGATAACACTGTCAATGATATTTATATAGAAATGCCTATCATGGGTGCTTTAACAAATGCCCCTATAACATCTGAAGAGAGGACGTGGTGACTCAGATGGTTCAACCAGTTGGCTCTGTCCTCTAGCCGGCGCGCGCGAGTTCGAGTCTCGCTCAACCCACGGATGTGTGTGAATGTCCTAGCATTTAAGTGCATTGTAATGGGCACAATAAGCCCCGTGAGGCTGCAGTGCCTGCAAGTGCGCAAAAAAAAATACATCTGTAGATGTAGAAAAAAATTTCTGCGTACAACCATATATTATGAGACAAACGTAAAATTTTTATCAGAAAATATTAAGAAACACCTAAATATATATTGTTTTGCTTGTAGATACAAACAATTTTAATAATATGTATTTAAGTTTGGTTTTAATGTCTTGTAAAATTTATTGTATAGTTTATTTAATAAATTTATGCTGACACTTTATACAATTCTATTTTTGAAACACAAATTATCTGATTATAATCAACTTTTTTTTTATTATTATAAACAATTTTTTTTATTTAAAAAATATCATAATAAAAATATTTTTTAATAATGCATATTTTTGCATATTTTGATTACATTTTAGTGCTTATTTATGCACATATTTTGTCATTTTTAATGCATAAAATCCGCTCTCTACTCATAATGATAGAATCCATTATTAATTTTTAGTTTATATATACATATACACAGGTAAAGTACTTTACATGGTCCCACTATTTTGTCATTTATTTTTCTACTTGTTCTGGCGTTTTGGTCTCCTAATATGATTAATTCCCTTTTCCAGCTTCTACCTCCACTACCTTGTTAATCTTTATTCTTGCTTAGTGTGCTATTATTATTATTAGATCCACATACTGCAACGGTTGTTTTAAAAATATGTAATTTTTTTTTTGTGTGATTTATCCGTTATTTCTTACTAGTTCGACAAATGATTTAGTAATTTCGTTTTTTTATGATAAAGTACACTTCTCTTTTTGCTCTTGTTTTTTTTATGCATACAGATGTATACCTTTTCTTGTTTCCGTTAGTATCAATGAATCCACGTTGCTTTTTCTGCTTCCTTTGTTATAATTTCTATCATTTTATTTTTCTGCCTTACACATTACACATTCCGATTATCATAGAAGAGTTCGGCTCCTGCTATATCTAGCATTAATCAGTTTGCGTTATGTGTTACAAGTGACGGAATTTGACAGTTTACGCTGCCCACGTGAAAACTATAGACAATTTTTATAACTCGCTGACATATTGGTTGCCCCCTGCTGATATGGCTTAGTTCGACTGGCCTGCGGCTCGTCGCTGTCGTTCCTACCGCCACAGTGCTGCTTTGTGAACGAGAAGCATTGAGCGTGTTCTTCGTCGTCACGGCAGAGTTGGAATAACATCTTTATCCTGTGTTAAGTACTATAAAGTGTTCGCATTTGAATTTCGCGAAGCAAATACGTGTCTACTGTCGCGCCTGTTCCGTGTGATAAATTAACTATTTTTAGTGTCAACCTAAATGGTTGTCACTAATCAACAATATTTAGTGCCCTACGCACAACCTTCAATGATACAATACCACCATTTCCGGGCGATATGATGCAGCCCCAGCTCCAATTACCACGACTTCAATATATACACGCCAAATTTAATCAATCGGTAGATCAAAGTTATGTTTTATACAATGGCAATAACCTAATTATCAATCAGAAACGACAAACCAAGAAACCATGGAATGAAACTTGGTCACCTCAAGAAAGAAACACATAACTCTTAAGAAGACGGTAATCGTATCGTGCAGCAAAAAACCTCGATAGAACAATCTCCAAAAATCAATTTAACAAATCGTTTCCAAGCACTTCCGGAACCAGACAAAAGAGTAGAAATTGATAACTCCGATACAACAAAAACGAGAACAGTAAAACCTCCACTACTTTTTTATCACGGACGTACTAAACATTAATCCTCTCGCATCAAAACTGAGTACTATCGCTAACAAAAAATATACTTTAAAAATCGTAGGTAGAAGCCAAGTAAAAATTATGAAGGAAAATTCAGATACCTATAGAGCTCTAATTGCGAAGCTACTAGAATTAAAAGTACAGCTCCATACGTACCAGATGAAGTGGGAACGCAGCTTCAGGGCAGTAATCAAAAACTACTATACCAATAATGTCAATGTATTATAAGCCGAAGTAGAAGGCCAAGGACACAATTTACCAATACATACAATGCCAAGCACAGAGTTATCAAACCTTCTACGTTTTTCTGGAACTGACGTTCTGCGAAAATAACAAGAAAATATATGAAATCAACCACTTACTACACACAAAAATTATAACAAAGCCACCACACCAGAAAAAGGGAATCTCATAATGCGCAACTTGCCAAAGATATGGGAATACGAAGAGATTCTGCACGCGTCAAGCCAGGTTTGTGAAATACGGAGCAAATCACCCAACAAAAATGTACCTTAAAATAAAAGAAACTGAACCCAAGTGCGTTTTATGTAACGGTTGGCATCCCGCAAACTATTAAAGGGTGCCAAGTATACCAGGAGTTAAAGAGGAGAAACTACCAAGCAACAACGGAAGAACTTCTTCTTCTTCTTCTTTCTCTTTTCCCATTTATGCCTTACAGCGTTGGGGCCTCTATCCATTTCTTGTAGTTGGTTCTTTGCATCGCTAACGTCCTAGCTTCCTGAATGGTCTTCCCTCTTTTCCTTGCCAACTCTTTAATATTATCCTCCCATTTGATTCGGGGCCTGCCTCTCTTCCTCTGTCCTTCTGGTCTGGTTTCAAAAATTTTCCTCGGGTATGAGTCAGCTCTCATCCGCACGAGGTGTCCGTACCATTTTAATTGTTTGTTCTCTATTTCTTCTATTATTGGCTGCTGTTCTAATTCGTCCCTTACGCTTTTGTTCCTAACTCTATCTCTCCTGGTCTTGCCCACTACTTTCCGTAGATATTTCATCTCAGAAGCTGTTATTTTTGATCTGAGTTTATCCACTAATGTCCAAGATTCCGCTCTGTATATTAGTGCAGGTGTATAGATGGTTTTATATAAATGCATTTTTGTTCTAACTTTAAGCTCTTTCTTGCCTATTAAAGTGTTATTTATTTGGTAGTATATTTTCTTTGCTTTACTTATTCTGTGTCTAATTTCCTCTTCTATTTTTCCATCTTTACTGATGATTGTTCCAAGGTATTCCATTTTATCCGCATACTCCAGTTGTTTATATTATATCAGAATGGCAGTTTGTTCTATATTATCTTCTCTTGTAATGTGCATAACTTTACTCTTATTAGTGTTTATCTCCATTCCTTTTTCCTCCAGGTTTCTTTTCCAAATGTTTATGTTATTTTGTAGTGTTTGTGCATTTCCGGCTATTAGGAGTATGTCATCTGCATAAATTAAATCTTGGGTCATTACTGGTGTTAGATTATGAAGAACAAGAATAGGATATCATAATCTAACACCAAAAAACGGAAGAACATTGACACAAATTGTATCAAATGGACAACAATTTCTCTCTCAAGAAAACGTACCGCATACATCAAACATCGGGAAGTTAGAAAAAATAGTGATAGAACTAGATGAGAATATCAAAACAGTATTAAACCTCCTCACAGCTATCGTTGCTAAACTAAAATAATGACAAAAATACTTAAGACTGCAGAATGGAACCCCAATAGCTTGTAAAACAACATCCAAGAACTACAAACCTTTATTATCAATCACGAATTAAACATAGTTTTAATCTCTCAAGCCGATTTCACGGACAAAAGCTACTTCAGAATATAAAATTTTAATACCTGCGATACGCAACACCCTGACGGAGCGGCACATAAAGGAGCAGCGGTAATTAAAAAAGCTTAATCAAGTATTATCAAGCCAGGCTACAACCGTGATTGTAGAAAACTGGATAGGACCAATTACAATCACAACACTATATAGTCCACCATGGAATAACATTAAAGCAGAACACTATACAATTTTTTAAACGCTCGGAGCACGATTCATCGCCGGTGAGATTACAATGTCAAGCACCAAGGTTGGGGTGCTAAAGTAATAACTACCAAATGTCGGGAATTGTTAAAGTCACTCACCGCAAATAACCTCAACTTTCTCACCACTAGGCAGCCTACATACTAGCCCACAGATAGGGGAAAATTCCGGATTTGCTATATTTTTGCATTATAAAAAGCAGCACAAAATTATCTAAGTATTGAACAATCATTCTCCCATCACAGTCATCCTAAGTTCACAAATAATCTACAGGCAAAGACCATTAAGACTTTATAATAAAAAGACTAACTGGGGTACGTTCAGAGAACTAGTTAACGAGAACATAAACCTGAAAATATTTCTTACGAACGCAGATAAAACCGAACTAGATTTACAAATGACAAAAACAGATTAAACAATGCAACACTAAGTTTACTCTTTCAAGATTACAAAAACCCAACTATACAAGATTATCTCTCTACTTTATCTGCTACGGAAACATAGGATTATTCACTCGCGAAAATTGAAGCAGCCGCAACAAGAAATCCCCAGTTCGGAAATCTAACGGATGCAGAACCAAAAGCAAGCAAAAAAAGACTGATACATTTGCAAGCTATTTAACAAATGTTTTTGAACGACACCATTCTGAATTAGCTACAGAAGAAAAAATTAAAATATTGCACCAGACCAACTAAGCTTATCAATTAAAAATATTAAGGTAGCGGAAATGAAACCCAAAAAAGCACTAGGTTGTGATATGATTACAGGGAAAATCATAAAAAAAACTGTCAAAAAAGGAATGAAACTAATAACTGCCATATTTAACGCTATTTTAAGATTGAGTCATTTCTCGGTCCAGTGAAAGGTGGCTCAATAATCCTCATACCTAAACCAAAGGAAGTAACTTCCTACAGTCCAATTAGCTTATTACCGCTACTAGTTAAATATAAATTTGGGTTCAGAGAAGCAAATCCATAGATTAGTAAGCGAAATCAATCGAACATTCGAATCAAAGGAATATTGTTGTGCTGCGTTCTTGGACATATCTCAGGCATTTGACAAGGTCTGGCACAAAGTGTTCTTATTCAAAAAAAAAGTAAAAGCTTTCTCACACCTATTATCAACTAATAAAGTTCTATCTAAGTGAGAGACAGTTACAGAGAAAATTTCAAGAAGCATTTATGGACCTACACCTAATAAAGTCCGAAGTCCGTAGGAAGCGTATTAGAAGCGTCTCTCTACCAGTTGTTTATAGAGGATATTCCTACTACAAATTGTACAACTATCGCCACGTTCGCAGATGATACTGCAACATCAACGTGTGACGAAAACTCCAACATTGCGCTAAGAATCTTACAAACGTCTCAACCATGTACAAGATTGGATATGAAATTGGCGTATAAAAGTTAATGAAACCAAGTTCCACTTGTGTGACATTACACTTTTAAGGGGACACACAGTAACAACTGGGCCTAAAGTTTTCTAAGCTAAACTGGCTTTTAGAGCGCAAATACAAACTGACCCTGAGTAACAAAATCCTAATATAGAAAACCGTATTAGATTGGGAGGGGTATATAAAATTAGGAAGGAAAAAGGTGTGTTCTTAAAATGCGTGTTTGGAATAGAAACAATTGACCGATCTTGATAAAACTTTCTGGAAATGTTATTTATTATTGATATAATCAATTGGCGTTTTTGTATCTCCGAAAAACAAAATGGCGGCGATGCGGAGCGCCGAAATCGCCGCTCACGTACTTGTTTGAGAAAAACAGAAAAAAATATTTTTTATTCGAAACACTTTCTGTGAAAATTTCAAAAATTGAAAACTTGCCGTAAAAAAGAAAAAGAGTTTTTCATTAAGAAATCCTGGAATAAATAACAATCATTCCTAGTAAATTGTTTACTTTTAGTTTATCTAGAAGAGCAATGAGTTGAGAGCATGTGGGCCAAGTTTCAACCAAATCGGTCTACTGGTTCGGAAGCAAAGTCGGTCTCCGTGTGGAAAAACAGTTATGAGAAAAGGCGTTTAAATATCTGATACTCGGGAAACGACAGATGGTATATTTTTTGGATACTTACTAGCTATCCTTTCAGATGCTTTTCCATCTTGCACTGCATACACCTGATCAGTCTAATATCTAACGATAACTGGCATTGGAAAACTCCTCAACCTAAAAACAAAGGTTAAGGAATTCGTGGTAAAAAGGCGACGAGACAATCGGAAGCCGAGACGGGCGGAGTAGCGAAAGATAAGACAATCCACGGCAAGATGGTTTTCTGAGTGAAAGACGACAGATATTGAACAACGCTTTCACAGAGGCATTATAGACAGGTCAAGAAACATTTTTCAGAAAAAAATTTGATTTTTCCAACATTTTAATTGGATGGTCCCCCTTAAGATCAATACCATAGCATCCAAGCGTGGCGAACCTGGAGCAATTCAAACCGAGAAATAATACAAAGGTTTCAATCAAAAACTTTAAGGGCAATGGTCGACGCACCTTGGTACGTAAAAAACAAAGTCATCCATCGCGACCTTAACAGTGAAAGAAGTAGCGTAGTGCGTGAGTGAAAAGCATCTTGTACGACTAGAAAAGCACTCCAACACATTCACTGTAAACCATTGATTCCCAAAGTGGTCCAGGTGGACTCCCGGGGTCCACGGGAGACTCGACGGGGGTCTACGTTGGCGTGACAAAAAAAATGGGGGTTCACAATTCGTAAGCGGGGGTCCACGAAAATTTATCTGGTTTCGATATTGAAGAACTAAAATGTTGGCTTGAGTTCACCTCTCAATGTAGGCAGATAATATTTTAAGAAATTTTTTAAGGAAAAATCGATTCCATTCACAAACGTTATTTCGGTGGTAACAGATGGAGCACCTGCCATGGCCGGGCGATGTCGTGGATTTATAAGCCATCTTAAAAGAATTATACCAGAGGTAACTGCAATTCACTGTATCATCCACCGACAACACCTAGTAGCGAAAAATTTGAGTGGTAAATTGCATCAATCGCTTCAATTGGAATTAATGCAGTTAACAAAATAAGAAGCAATGCATTGAATACGCGTTTATTTGCACAATTGTGCGATGAAAATGATGAAGACTTCCAACGATTGCTCTTACATACTGACAACAAGATTGTTCTCACTTTTTGAATCCGTTTTAGAGTTTCTGAAAAGTAAAGATCCTGATTTAAA
Source organism: Sinelater perroti (assembly GCA_036346155.1). Taxonomy (NCBI): domain Eukaryota; kingdom Metazoa; phylum Arthropoda; class Insecta; order Coleoptera; family Elateridae; genus Sinelater; species Sinelater perroti. The sequence goes on from JARFIY010000046.1 coordinate 18,984,895, forward strand.
AGAAAACCTGATCAATTTGAAAGCAGACATCGCATATTTGACAGATTTGTTCAAAAAATTTAATGACATTAACTTACAATTACAAGGGGACAGTCTCAATTTAATAAAAACAAAGGGTGTAATTTCAGCTTTTCTTGGAAAATTTAAATTTATGAAGCAAAATATTAGTCGGCGCGAATTGTCCCAGTTTTCAAACTTGTCACAGGTAGAATGCCTTGATGAGGATATTCACACATACGTTCAACATTTAATTGCCCTGCATGATGACTTTAAAATCAGATTTGAAGATATTCTGACGATGGAAATACCACCATGGATCATAAATCCACTTGATGAAACGGAAGTGGAGAATGTGATATTACAAGAGGAGCTACTCGAGCTTAGCACTAATGAGAAACTGAAGGTGAAATTTAAAAGAGGGTATCAAACATTTTGGCTGCAGGCAGAAATACCCGAAAAATATCCTGGACTGTGGGGAATTGCGAGAAAGCTTTTGATAGCGTTTCCCTCGTTATATATTGTCGAGAAAAGTTTTAGTGTCGTTACAAACCTTTTAACAAAAAAAAGGAGCAGATTGAATATCACAGAACGGGGAGATTTGCGGTTATTCCTAACAAAACTGAAGCCAAATATTGATAATTTGCTGTCAATCCATCAAGTACATCCCTCCCACTAAAATTATGACTATTTTGTGATTGTCATTGTAGAAGTTACGTTACGTTATTAATATTTTATTTTAATTATATTACAATGTAATATGATAACAATAATAATTAATAGTGTAATAATTACATATTTGAATAAATACAACACAAGGAAATACACTATTTTTCTTTTTATTTTTACCACTCCGAATGGGGAGTTTTCTAAATAAAATATGTGAGAATTGATTGGTTTCTTGTGTTGTGGGTAGATGTCAAAGGAGTAAAGTTGGATGGAATGACTTTTTTGATTGGCTAACTTTACTTTTTTGACATCACTCACAGCACAATCAATTAATTAATTAACCAATAACTCAGCCGCAACGCAAATTTCCATAGTTAGATCTAATCTTCACATTTTTTTCGAGTTTTGGGAATATGGTAGAAATATAGCTGCACGGGGTCCACCGGAACCAGCAAAACTTTCAAAGTGGCCTATGAGAAAAAAAAGTTTGGGAGCCTCTGCTGTAAACCAAGTGGATAGCGGCAACAGAACCAATAAATTGCAAAAACACAACCCTTTTCGTCTACCAGACCAATTATTTAAGTTAAACATATATATACCTAATTTTTATGTGTATGTATATAAGTACCTAATAATATGTTATATCTATATAATGTACCAAATAAGTAATTCTTAAAGGAGCCTTTCACTGGGAAGGTTTTCAACATATATATCAATCTAATTGTACTCACAAAATTTACTTATTGTTCAAACCATCATGTAAATATAAGGTTTAAAAAAATCAGATTTTTACTTAGCTTCCTTCGTTGTCGATTCAATTCATCCGACTGATCTAATGAAATAGTCCAAATTCTTTTTGTTAAAATGAGAAATGTTTTGTATAAGAAATATAAATAACATCTGGTGAGGAATGATTTAGTGTTATGTATTACCTAATATTCTCTTTAGAATAGCAATATGGACCTTGCAGATTAAAATGATTAATAAATTAAAAGCATCTAAAATGTGAATACATCTCAGAACGTGTCATATTCCCTAGACAGCAAGAATTGCGAAAGAGGTTTTAAGGAGAATGCGAAACAAATGGAATTAATCCGAACCATTATAAAACGTAAATTGAATTATTTCAGCCATATCAGGATTGGGGAGAAGTACCGGATATTATAATTAATTATTATAGGTAAATAGATGTACACGTTAATTTCAGCTGGTATTTAGTTTGGTTGCTATGGTCATTTTTTTGCTAGTGTCAGTTAGTGTTTAGGTTTTACCCCCAAATAGTAGCATTGCATTAGAATTTACTTACTTCAGTAAGACTTAATTCTTTATCAATTTTTTTTAGTTTTTTTAAGTTTGATTATGATTTTTGCCACAAATGGGTAATCTCATTATTGACAAGCTTTAACTACTGCTACACAATTTTCAATCTCTAGTTTAACAATATAAAATCTTGTTGTAATCTATTTTGAAATTGAACATGTCCCTATACGTATTTTGGTGTCCAACAGATCGATTTCAAATGTTTTAAAATGTTTCAGAAATCCTTACTTCGCATTTGGTAATCTGCAATTTTGCTTTGTTCCTGTATTCTTTACACAATCTTGTTTATTTTCGACCGATATTTACGGTTTAATAAGCTTATTATCTCAGTCGTTATTTCTATACATTTCTTACTTTATGAAGTCCATAATCGTTATTAAAAATGCATAAATGTATAACTGTGTGGGTGATGAAATTGTTTACAACAGTCGTGAATAACGATAACAGTGATAACGTACTATAAATAAACTGAAATATTAATAGAGTAAAGATTAGAAATTTCAACAGCAATTTAAACAAGTAGAATTTTGTCATTGTAGTTTTTTATGTAACTTACCTATTTAATCCTGAAAATAAAATATAAAAAATTATTTTCTTTAGTTAAATCCGCCTACTTTACAGGCAACACATCTATCAGATATATTAGGAAATTTATAATTATTTAAAAATTATATATAAATACTAATGATTAATTTATTGATTTAATAACATTTTTTAAAATAAAAGTAACTGAAACAAAATTGTAACTTAATAAAAGGGTAATAGATATATAAACGATAAAAATTAAAGCCCAATTAAAGGAAGGGTGTTTTCAAAGAAGCCAATTTAATGGAATATAAATAATAATACAGGACAAATAAAAAAGTTTTTAGTACTATGAAATATTCTTCCTGTGTTTTTAAGTCAGCAGTAAGTAAAATCAAAGCAGTGCTTTTATTATCAAGCCTAAATAAAACTGTTGGAAACTGCATCTTGGAAGATTTCTGTAGGTGAGCATCCGAACCACCTTATCAGATCTTTTACCATGATCATCATCCTTGCATTTTTGTCTTTATGATAAATCTGGAATAAGAATTGCGTTTTCTTCCTTTGATGGTAATTTGGTAATTTATTTTTTGATATATTATTTGTTATTGATTATTCCATTGTTCTATTTTGACTTTTGCTGTTTAATACCAGTAAAGTTCGATGATAATGCGCAAGTCTTTTTGTCAACTTAGAATTTCCAGCATTTTTTGATATTTCACAGAATCAAAAACCCTGCGTTAATCTATAAAGTACATATCTATATTTACATTTTTATATATTTGTCAACATAATATTATTAAGTCACTCGTGTTCTGGTGTTTCGACGCCATTTTGAAATCCAGTTGTGTGTTGTCGATTTGATGTTTGCACTTTCTGTGAATATATGTATGGATAACTCTTAAACATGGGATATAAGACTTATACGGTAATTATCGCAAGAGCAGCTTTATAAATGTTAACTTCAACCAGTCTGATGGTATCTCATCTATCTTATATTTTATTAAATGATGTCATAACATTGAGCCTAGATTTTTATTATCTACTATTATTTTAAGGATTTCTGCGTAACTTCTATCAAAGTAGATAGCGCTCCTGTTTTTGAAAATTTTTATAGCATGGGCCGCTTCACTTTTGGGGATTTAGAGTGCTTTCTCGTTTATTGTTTTGTTTGATGATTGCTCATTATATCTGCTCTCATTAAAAAGTGTTTCTAGATAGTTTATCCATTTCCTGAGTTTGTCTTTGTCTCTTAAAATCTCTTAAAGTTGCTGTTTGGTGTTTTCTAGTTATAGCTTTCATTTCTTCCAATTATTTGTACCTGTTTAATGTGCCAACTGTTTTTAGCACCTTTTTGCCTGTTTTAGAGTTGTTAGGCTGTGGCCGGAGTATAAAATCTTTTTTCACCACCGCGGCGGACATCTTCAAAAGGAAATCTTCAAAAATTAATTTGCTGTTCCGTGCGCTTTCATTTTACACTTGTGCGCGTGGGTCAGTTTCTGGCGTGAATCAGGTCGTTGCAAGCAACAACTTGGCATTCGCTAACGTTGCTCGCCTTTTCACTGCGCAGCGGTCTGTTTTTGCCCCTAAGAGTGGTTAACCAAGGTTTGGGTACATAGAATCCGTCGTTCTTGTTAAAATTATTATTTGTCTCCGAGTAATAATTCCTACAATTGGATAAAACTTGTGTTGCGCGAACTCAATCGCGTGACCAGGATTTTCCCAGGTATATTCAGCAATATCTGATTTTCGGGAATTGAGCCATAAGTTCCGTTGGTGTTCCTGGTGGTAAATGTAAGGCCTATAGACCGCCTCACACGAACAAGGTATGCAGATTATCCCCGGTATATTCTGTGGGTCTCTTTTGTGCTTGACCGGTCTAAGCAATTCCGTATTTTGGTGGTAGTAGTGTAGACGAATGGCAACGAATGGGGGAGGCCTTCGTCCAACAATTGACGAATGAGGGCTAGAAAGAAGAAGAAGAAGAAGTGTAGACGGTATCTACTTTGTTTAAAAATTTTATCCGGCTCGTAATCTTGTTAATAAGGAAAAAAGTTTTGCTTGCCGCGACTGATTTCGATTGTGTTTTGAGATGGCGTTACCTATAAACTGGCCAAATACTTACCCAGTGTGTTACAACTATACATTAGACTTAGTATCAGTTACATAAAAGACATCGCACACTTTGTCAGTCACCTTTAAGACATCCAAATACAGGAAGGAGACCTAATTGGTGTAAAAAGGGCCACCGATGGTACTGACAGTGGTTGCAGTGGCACATCGTCCTTGTGTATTTTGGGGAGCCCGTATATTCTTGAAAGCAACACCTCTGATTTTATCCTTTTTTAATGGTGTTATCCAGAGAGGAACTTTTACCAGTTTGCTCCTGTCACGTAGCATCCATGCTGTGGGATTGTGTTTGAGCACGGCCCAGGTGTTCGAATCGAGCATTTCGGTCATCTCTTTTGTGTAATCCTCTTATATTTTGTTGGTCGTATTTTACTTTTTTTGTTTACTAATAAGATTTAGGATTTTCTGTGTTATTTATTTTTGTTTTTGTGTTTTCCCTTGAATTGATAGTCATTTTCTAAATATGTTGCGTTATTTTTACCGCGTTCTCAATAGTCATTATTTCTTGTTTCCTTCGTACATGTGCCTCTATTGTCTGTTTTATTTCTATACAACTTTTTTTACTTCGTTTCTTCTACTTTGAATATTTATACGTATGACCAGATTTTTTCATTTAACTCTTTTAAACCTCTTGATTTTAAGGTTTATTGGAACACGGTTATGATCGCTGTTGACTTCAATGCCAAAGTAAATTTCTACAGATTGTATGTATTTTTTTTAATTTCATATTCGACAAATAACTTTTGTTACTTGCCATTTTTTCTTTGTTGCTTGCTAGCGCATCTTAAGTGCATAAACTTTGATTACCATGATAATTTTTTCTTTATTTTATGTATCATTTTAAATATTGTGTAGAATTCTTCTATTTTTGTTCCGTTTTATCTTTTGTTGTGGCATGGATCTGAATAATGTTCGAATTCTTACGTATTATTTGCAGTTTTATAAAGATAAACCTTTTGGTATTGGGTACAAAATCTACAACTAATTCTAAAATTTGCAGCGGTCGTGATCAGTTCCTTCAAAATAGTATGTATCAGTTTTCTGATCCAGGCTAACTTTGATTAATTTTAAGCTTAAACAAGCTACGATCGTTGCATGCAGCGATACGTAAAATTTAATAATAAATTTCAATTTTTGGTTTATTTTTATGATTTTTGTTGTTGCACCTCAGGGGAATTCTTTGCGTTCTCTCTTCACTTAGGGGTATCCTGGACTAAGAGATATTGTACTATTCTGTTTTTAACTTTAGATTCCTTATAACAATCGACAAGATTAATTTGTATTACTGGAAATAAGATATGTCAACAAAAGTTGGTGCAAAGGAGCTTTGTAATGTGAAGGACAAGGAATTGTGCGCCAGGCGACCGTTTCGAAATTTCAGTAACTTTACTCTTGAAGAGCAATCACATTCTATCCGACCACTTATTTTGAATAAAGGAAACTTTAAAGCTTTTTTGAATGCCGAACCTTCATCAAGCACTCGCGGTTTGTTGACTGAACTTGGTGTTTCGCACATTACTAGAATTGTTTGCGTCAACTCGACTTTATAGATAAGAAGTCAAGACAAGATTCTCACAAACTGATTGAAGCAAGGTAACAGTTTTTATTACTGTAACCGAGCAGATACTGCCACTATCAGTTCTGTTTTTAAAAATTGCTGTGTCTTTCTTAAACACACTGTTGTTTTTTCTCTCGGTGCGCTTAATACTTCGATTTCTTGTTTTCTTTTTTTAACTTTTTATTTTCCTTTACTTTTCTCTTTCTTCTTCTTTTTGTTATTTTTTTTATTTATTTCGTGTATTTTCTTAATAATAAACTTGCACTTCTCACATATAAATTTCATTTTAAGTGACTTATTCCTTATACTTTTCCAGAAATTATTGTACACGTTTAAAAATATCTTAATAATCTACATCTTTATCTTATTATTACTGTAATTCTTTATATAACACAAAAAAATTTAATTTTATTTAAACGATAAAAACGCCTATTTTGTAGACAACACATCTGTCAGATATATTAGAAAATAATTTTTAAAAATTATATATGAATACTAATGATTTATTTATTGTTTTAATAACATGTTTTTAACAAATATTAATATATTTGCTCCTTTGCAATACTAAATTGAATTTAAAAACTACATTTGTCCAGAAAATATTATTATCATTATTTATCAGAAACATGTAAAATCTGAATTTTGTAATAATAAAAGTAGCTGAAACACAAAAATGTGACTCTAAAAAAATAATAGATATATAAATTAAAGCTCGATATAAGGATGGATGTTTTCAAAGAGGCCAATTTAACCGAATATAAATAATAGAGGATAGTATAGAAAAGAAAGTAATAAATGGGTAAAGTCTACTTTTAAAGATTATAATATTATAGGAATCAAAAAAAGGTGGTACTGTCTGGTACCATCTTATCAGATCTTTTACCATGATTATCGTCCCTGTATTTTTCTCTCTATGATAAATCTGAATAAGTTGTATCGTTATCACATGTTCTGAGTATCGTGTTTTCTTCCTTTGATTGTATTTTGCCTTATTTATTCATTGAAGTGGAATTTGTTTTTGATTATTTTTTGTATCCACGGATTACTTAGTGTACGTTTGTATTAGTACATTTCAAAAACATTTAATCTTTTGTCAACGATTGGCTCTATAATATAAATAATATTAGATCCATAATGTAAAACTAGCAAATCCAGCCAGCTATACTTGGCTACTATAGAGAATGCAAGTGTTACGGACTTTCTGTAGCAATCGTTATTATTGCTGCTCTCCAACAATTGTGCCAGTCGCGAATTATGTTTTACTCTGGCATCGCCGAAACGGGGGTTGACGTTATGTTGACATTACGAAATATATAGCAACGATCGTTCGTGTATTTTCGCGTGGCAGCGAACGCGTTACTCTGACGACCAATGCTTCTCGCACGACCGGGGACCGGGGACCTCTGCATTGTGCTTTATTTTTTATATTTGATTTGATGCGAGAAATATAGCATTTAATCATACAAGAACTAATTTCTAAACCGAAGTTGGATCTAATAAAAAAAGTTTTCATATCCACTAATGTTCCCGTGACTTGTTCTATTCTTAATTTTTAAGATTCACACTCACTACTAATATTAATCCTTAAGTATTTAAAGCAAGCTACGGTAATCGATAAAGCGCACATCTACATTTACACCTTTATGTATTTGTCAACGAATAAGTCAGTCGCGTTTTCGTGTTCCGACGCCAATCTGAAATTAAATCGTGTGTTGGATTTGATGTTTGTAATTTCTGTGAATATGTATATGGATAACTCTTAAACATGTTTTTATTACATGGAGACATAAGGCTTAAACGGTAATTATCGCAACGTGGGCAGTTTGCTTTATTCGGAATTGTTATAAATTTTAACTTCAGCTAGTTTGATGGCACATACCTCATCTATTTTATATATTTTATTAAACGATGTCATAACATTTAGGTATTAATTTTTATTATCTGCTATTATTTTAAGAATTTCTCGGTAGATTTTGTCAGGGTAGATAGTTCTCCTATTTTTGAATGTTTTTATAATATGGGCTACTTCATTTTTGGAGATTTAAGGTTCTTTCTCGTTTATTGTTCTGTTATTGGGTTAGTTGCTGAGGTAAATTGGGTCGTTGCAAGTAGCATCTTGGCATTCGATGACGTCGCTCGCGTTTTTACTGCATAGGGATCTGTTTTTTGCCCCTTAAGAGTGATGAAGATTTAAATAGATATAATGCGTTGTTCTTCTAATAATTATTATTTTTATATTTATATCGACATTACTCCACCGTCTCTATGTATTACCTCCGAGGAATAGTTCCTACAATTAGACAAAACTTGTGTTTGCGCGAACTCCATCTCGTAACCAGGATTTTCCAAGATATGTTCAGCAACAGCTGATTTTCGGGTTGAACCCGTTGGTGTTTCTTCATTCTGATGGTAATCGAAAAGCCCGTAGACCTCCTCACGCGAACAAGGTAGTATAGATGGTCTTCATCTTGTGTTTATTGAGAATTTTTCCTATCCGGTCTATAACCCTGTCAATATAAGATAAAAAAATTTTGCCTAAAGCGACTGATTCCATTTTGTGTTTTGATTTGGTGTTACTTATAAATTGGTCAAATGCTTACCCAGTGTGTTACAACCATACATCGGACTCACCAGCAGTTACATAAAAGACTCCGCATACTTTGTCAGCCACCTTAAAGACATCCAGCTATAGGAAAGAGACCTAATGGATGTGAAGAGGACTACTGGTGGTACTGATATTATCCTAGTGGATTTTGGGAATCCCATATATTCTTAAAAAACGCCTTTTCTTAATGGTGTTATCCAGAGCGGAACTTTTTATGAATTTGCTTGTGTACGTAGTACCATGCTGCAGGATTGCATTTGAGCATGGCCTAGGTATTCGAATCAAGCAGTTCGGTTACCTTTTTTGTGTAGTCCTTTTATGAGAGTATAAATCTAGCGTGTCCAGCTATAGGAGAGAGACCTAATGGTAAGTTTGGATATAATGTCCCTATTACCCGCGATTATACAGACAGGCGTTGGAAATATATAAATATAAAAATAATAATTTTAACAGGGACGACGGATGATTCTATTTAGCCAAATCTTGATTCACTGCTCTTAAGGGACAAAAAACAAACCCCCATGCAATTAAAAAGTGAGTGGCGTCAACAAATGGCGAGATGTTACCTGCAACGACTCGATTTACGTTGACAGGTAGCTCGGTTAGAGTGCAATTAATCCGGTGACGTCAACATCAGTTTCCCACTATCCCTATCACACGCACACTAGTATAAAAAGTAAAGCGCACGGGACAGCCACTTATCTCCATCTTCAGGGACGTCCGAATGCAGCATACCCTTGAAAACATCAGCGAGCTTGACAGCGACCACAACCCGATTTTCCTCCCCTGGAGATTTCAGACGGGATAGATGGCGTCTCGTTCCGTCCCTGCGTGTCGTGGACAGCCTTCACCGTCCATCTGAAGGAGACTATCGGCCGAGTCCGCATCATCCGCTCCAGAGAAGACCTGGAGGAGGCGGTGCACCATCTTACCGCCTCCATTCAGGAATCTATCCGCTTCGCAACCAACTCCGTCCGCGCTGAAGGTGGAAGAGATCTTCTGCCTCCGGAGTTGAAGGAGCGAAGGTGCTTTGGAGCACGCGTCCTTCAAGGAGCTCCGACAACTCATCAGCGCGCTGCTCCTCCGGAAGGCCCCCGGACCTGATGGCATTCCAAACCGCGCGCTGAAGGCTCTCCCGAAGACGGCAGTCGTCTACGTTCTTGCCATAACCAACGCTGTCCTAAGCTTGTGACACTTCCCGAGCCAGTGGAAAATAGCAGACGCGGTGATGATTCTCAAGCCCGGAAAGTCAGGTACGTTCCCCCAGGATTACCGGCCGATCAGCCTGCTGCCGAACCTGGAGAAACTGGTGGAACGCATTATTCACCAACGCCTGAGGACAGCAGTCGAGGAACTCGAACTTCTTCCGGAAAACCAGTTCGGGTTCCGCCACGGCCACTCCACCACCCACCAACTCCTTCGGGTGCTAGAGAAGATCATGGAAGGCTTCACCAAGAAGCAGTACACAGTTGCGGCCTTCCTTGATGTGGCCAAGGCGTTTGACAAGGTGTGGCATCCCGGCCTCGTCTACAAGATGGCTTCAGACAACATCCCGCTGCCGATGGTCCAGTTGATCCGGTCCTTCCTACCAGGCCAAAGCGTCCGGATTAAGTTCGGTGGGGTGAAGTTATCGGAGAGGCGTCTACGAGCCGGAATCCCCCAAGGCTCGGTGTTGTACCCCGTACTCTCCAACTGGTACGTGCAGGACATCCCAACGACGCCTTCCACGACAATGGCCCAGTTCGCAGACGGCACGGCGGTCCTGTCAAAACCGCTGAGGCCCTCCCTGGCAATACGGCATGTCCAGGAGGAGCTCGATCAGATGGAAGATTGGTACGACCGGTGGAGGATTAGGATCAATCCAGAGAAGAGTGCGGCGATCCTGTTCTCCACCAAGAAGAAATTACGATGGCGCGGTGAGATCAGGAATATCAGGATCTTCGGACAATATATACCCTGGAGAGAAGAGGCACGATACCTCGGAGTGACCTTTGATAAAAAGCTTACCTGGAGAGTTCACGTGGACAATATGGTTACGCGAGCCAAGGCAGCCCATCAACCCTTGGGAAGCTTGCTTCACCCCAACAGCAAGATGTCAACTTCAAACAAGCTACTATTGTATAAAACAATAATACGGCCAACAATGATGTACGCTTGCGCTGTTTGGGGTTATGCAGCCAAGACCCACGTGAATAAACTCCAGGTGGTCCAGAACCGGGCCCTTCGAACCATCTTTGGCGCTCCGTGGTATGTACGAAATTCCATCCTTCACAGCGATGCCGACGTGCCAACCATCCAGGAGTATATCTCCCAGTGCACCCTTCAGCTACACGCCAGCGTCCAAGACCACGGCAGTCCAACAGTCCGTGGTCTCTACAATTATGACGTTGACAGGGGCGCCCGCCACAAGCGCCCGAAGATCCTGATTCCCCGTAAGGCGGAGCGGGGGCGGCCTGCTTTATTTCAGGCCAACCAATGCCCATCAGATGTCACCGATGTGTTGGGGGTTAGGGGCTGGGAACCCAGGAACCCCCAAACACATGAATAAGTTGACGTGACGTGACGTGCCAGCCACTTAATTTTTAGAAATTTTCTTCTGAAAATGTCCGCCGCAGTTTTCAAACTCCGACTACGGCCTAACTAGAGAACTAACATGGCATTTATTTTTAGCAACTATTCTGTTTTTGCATTTTTCTGGCATCAGTTTTCCTTTTGCTTTTTTCTTGATAATTCTATTTATTTCCTGATATTTTGTTGGTCGTGCTTTATTCGTTCGGTTTACTCATAACGTTTAAGAGGTTCTGTGTTATTTATTTTTGTTTTTGTGTTTTCCCTTGAACCTACAGTTCTTTTCCTGAATATGTGGTTTTCTTTTTTTCGTATTCCGGATAGTCTTTATTTCTTCTTCCGTTCGTACATATGCCTCTATTGTCTCTGTTTTTTTCTTGTACAACTTATTTTGTTTATTTTGGATCTTCTATTTTGTCAATATCTATACGTTAGGCCAGTTTTTCTCATTTAATTCTTTTAAACCTCTTGATTTTAAGGTCTACTACAACAAGATTATGATCGCTGTTGATGTCAATACCAGCGTAAATTTCTACAGATTGTATGTATTTTTTTAATTTCATATTTGTCAAAATAAAATCAGTTTTGTTACTTGCCATTTTTCCTTGTTGCTTGCTAGCGCATCTTAAGTGCATAAACTTTTATTACCATGGTAATTTCTCCTTTATTTTACGTACTATTTTAAATATTGTGTAGAATTCTACTATTTTTGTTGTTTTATCTTTCGTTGTAGCATGGATCTGAATAATGTTCAAATTCTTACATATTATTTGCAGTTTTATAAAGATAAACCTTTTGGTGTTGGGTACAAAATTTACAACTAATTCTAAAATTTGCAGCGGTCGTGATCAGTTTCTTCATAATAGTATGTATCAGTTTTCTGATCTAGGCTGACTTTGATTAATTTTAAGCTTAAATATGCTACGAACCTTGCATGCAGCGATACATAAAATTTAATAATAAATTTTTGGTTTATTTTTATGATTTTTATTGTTGCACACAGGGGAATTCTTTGGGTCCTCTCTTTACTTAAGGGTGCTATTCTGTTTTTAACTTTATACTCCTGATAACAATCGACAAGATTAATTTGTATTACTGGAAATAAGAAATTGTCAACAAAAGTTGCTGCAAAGAAGCTTTGTAATGTTAAAGGACAAGAAATTGTGTGCCATTTTTCGAAATTTTGGTAACTTCACTCTTGAAGAACATTCATTCACATTCTGTCGGACCACCTATTTTGAATAAAGGAAACTGGAAAGCTGTTTTGGCTGCCCAACCTTCATCAAGCATTCGCGATTTGTTGACTGAACTTGGTGTTTCGCACATAACTAGAATTGTTTGCATCAATTCGACTTTATAGATAAGAAGTCAAGACAAGATTCTCACAAACTGATTGAAGCAACGTAACAGTTTTATTACTTTAACCGAGCAGATGCTGCCACTACCAGTTCTGTTTTTAAAAATTGATGTCTTCGTGTATTTGGCTTTCTTAAACACACTGTTGTTTTTCTCTCGGTGCGCTTAATGCTTCGATTTCTTGTTTTCTTATTTTAACTATTTATTTTTCTTTGTTCTTTTTTGTTTTTTTTTAAATTTAAGATCTGTTTTCTTAATAATAAACTTACACTCCCCACATATTATAAATTTCATTTTAAGCGACGTATTCTTCATACATCTCTATAAATTATTGTACAATTTTTAAATATAGCAATAATCTGCCTATTTATCTGATCATTACTGTAATTCTTTATAAGGAAAAATCAAGGATAGTTTTATTTAAACGCTGAAAACGCCTATTTTGTAGGCAACACTCTATTCATATAAAATAAAATTTAAAAATGGAGAAATTGAATAAAAAATATTTCAATAATTAATGCACTCTAATAGCAAAACATTAAAATTATTTGATAATTGCAAATATTTTTACATTTTTGTAATATTAAATAAACTTTAAATTTTTCTAATGCAACTTATTTATGGAAATCGCATATTATTTAAATGCTAATGTTCTACAGTAATACTAATAAGAAACGAAATTAGGATTACGTAGAGGAGTGCTAAAAATACAACAATCGTTTAATTAAAACAGATTTATTATAAAAATTCGGTCAGTAGTGGAAAAAAGATAACATTAATATAAACTCTACACAATTAAATTACGAAGCTAAATTTTGAGGATATATAAATTAAATAAAGCTAATTAAATAAAAGATCACAATGTGGCTGTGCGGTTTAGGCATGTGCTAGGGTGCAGATAGACCCATGTTCATTCCTGAGGGCTGTCCTACTCAGTTACAAAAAATAATTGAGTACCTGCTTTCACTTGAACAAGGGGTAATAATGACGGTCGTCTAAGGCACGGTCCTTGGTGTTTATTATATGTTATTAAAATTAGATAAATATTACTTTATTTCTTTAAATATTGAAGATAATCCTCAATTATATAATCTAATATACGAGGTGCATTCAAAATCTCTAAATTCTTTCCTGAAAAGTATTTACCCATAAAAGTTGAAACTTCTGTTACTTCTCAACGTAATCTCTGTCTAGACGTACACATTTTTACGTCGTCGCCATAATTACATGTCTGCTAAAAATTCTTCTTTAGAGATGTGTTTTTGTGGAAAATCGTTGTGGCAACAGCAGCTAGATTGGAAAGTGATATCCACGTCTCATTCATTGTCACAACTGACGAAAAGAAAGTGCCATTTACGGAGTCATTACATGTCAACTTGTCTTGAAACATTACCATTCGCGCAGCCTTGTGTTGGTCGCTTAGCATTCGTGGGACTCATATTAAATATACAAAACAATACTCACTGCAATGGCGATAATTCGACCTGTGTGCATTGTATGGTGCTGCCATCTATATTTCAAATTCAGAAATATTTCTCGCGTCTTTTAAAATTAATCACATCTTTCTACTCACTTTCATTACTGGGGAAACAATTGGAAACCTTAGAACTTGAACGCACTTCGTACTACGGAGTTTAGAAAGCAAATTATAATTTTCGTTCTCCAGCCAATTTCAAAAACCGAAAAATTGTGTTAAAGCACAAACCAGTTTTGGCACCACCTATCAGACAGTGTTTAAGAAAAACGTATAAATGAAAACGGGCATAGTAGATCGGATAGAATTGAAAGTTTCAGAAACAAAACTGACCAGCTAACTTTATTTTAATATTATTATACGTCTCGTTTATGATTCGTAAAATTATTCAGGGCTAGAGACTGTCTTACAAAAGAAGTTTTGCCAGTTACGTTTGACAACATCTACGGCTAATCAAAATTGTTAAATTTAGAACGCCAATGTAACTTGTAGACAACATTGGCTATTGTCTCTTGGCATTAGAACCCTAGCTGAACAAAAAGTCGAAAAAATTAAAAATAATAATATCTAATTATAAAGAAAGGGATAGGCCATGAAATTGTAACAATACCAAGATATACATCAAACAACTTTAAATAAAACTTTATGAAGAGAAAAATTAACCAAAAAAAACCTGCGAGAAGTATGTATAGTATAATAAAATTACTAAAGTCATCAAGGAAGACTTAAATAATACACGCATTTGTAGAAATAATAAAAAAAAGAACAAAGAAACTAAGTTATTGTTGGAAAACAATTTGATAAAAAAAACCAATGTCAGCAGAGTACACAAAACTAAATAAAAATCTACTAGCTTCTTACAAAAAGTAATAAACAATCACTTAAACAGTGAACTTAACTTTTACCAGTAGAAGGGGCAAGCCTAGTTTAAGAAAAATTTTAACTATAATGATCACTTACAAACTTCGAATCCTGATTGAAAAAGTCACAAAATGAGTCACAGCTTTTGTTAGCTTTTGTGAATTATCAGAAAACTATTGATAACATCGAAATTTGGGCCATACTAAATTTGTGATGTATGCAAAATTGACCATGAATACATAACTTTGATTAAAGATATCTGCAGAAATACTATTTTGGCAATATATTACAATAAGGACACAGAAAAATTCAACATACATAGAGACGTAGAGCAGGGAGAAGCAGATTCTCCCAAAATGTTTCTTTGGGCGTTGAAGATCTTTATGAAACTTTCCTGAAACAACGAAAACAAACATTTCAGGGAAAATGTTAAATCATTTGTGTTTCGCGAACGATGTGTTAATATCAGATAACCTAGAAGACTTACAAGAATGATTAACTAAACTGCGTAACGTTTTTAGATAAGAAAATTCACAATTAAATATAAGTAAAACAAAAGTAATTACCAACAATCAATAAAGACAAAGCAACTCCAAAAAATCTTTGGAGTTAGTGCAGGCGTGTTACCATCTCGTGGTGCAAAATGTAATCTGTTTCCCGTATGTCTGTGAACGTCAAGGTCAATATTGGCAAAGATTTACGTCTCTCTAAACGGCCGTCGCAATCGATGGGCTACCGATATCAGACCAAAAGTATTGCCGTCGCTCACCTGTATCGGCTTCTGCTTCGTACGATGGTTCCACGGTGGCACCTAAGGCGCTGCGGATTCTGGTATATGCGGGATGATAAGACGACCAGAATTGGCCGCGCTGCGCTTCTTGCGGGTACTGATAAGACACGACATTTGACCGCAGCTGCGAGTGCGTAGTGTGCGGGTTGATGACCAATGCGCTGTACACTATGGAATTGTTAGCGACCGTATTGGCGCTGCGAATGTTGCCGGGGTAATCGCGCCTGGCAACAGGTAGGTCTTATGCAGGACAGAAGTTCATTCGACAGCACCTTTCATATCTAAAGGTCCGCCGACGGAGTATGCAGAATCGGCTGAGCAAATCAACCAATACTGCGTTTTGTGTGCGATGGCAAAACGAAGTCACCGATCATCAAAGGCTCGAGGCATTTTGACCTCCGCGATAGAAAGCGGTTGGAAGAGGATCGAAAAGGCCGCATGCACCACTTATACTAGAATGAGAAGAGTGGTCATTAAAACTGAGGATCGAGTTTATGTCAAATTCACTCGATATAATGAAACCATGTGTTTTTCTTATGAAATTGCTCTGTAAGTCCCAAACGGATTGCAACAAGACCTTTCGAGTTTCAATTTCAATTTCGGGAAAATTCGAAATCGAATATCTCGAAAATTATTCGACATAGAATTTTTTCGACTTCATTTTCGAATTCACCGTAAAATTTCCTATAATAATCGCATTTAAAATCGTAATGTCAAAAATTTTCACGAAAATTATTCGAGATAGAAATTTTTCAATTTCGAATTCGAAATCAACTTAAAATTTCCTATAAGAATCCATTTTCAAATTTTAAAAAATCTCAAATTTTGTGACGGACTGACAGAGCGACCGACAGACAGACATATAGAATTCAGTAACGAACTTTTTAAGTTTGTTGATAAATATTTCACAGATACCACAAAGCCTTCATTATGTTACGCAAAAGAGTTTTTCATTACCATGGTCAAACTTTCAGCCAATTTATGTTTGACTTTAGTTATAGCTAGGTCAATGTTTGGTGTTTTGTTTGTGCTCTAGGTTAACATTGAATATGGTGTCAGCTAAGACCAGCTATTCAAACGAACAAAAGGCCTTTTACGAGAGGTCCCGAAGCACTAGTGGAGCGCTAACTGCCTTTAAGGCCAAGTTTGACGAACGCATTACCTTGTTTGACTCTACAATAGCAAGGTAAAAAATACCATGATAAAATTTGCTCTATAATTTAAATATTTATTTTACTATGTTATAATAAGCTGATTGGAAAGTTTGAAAAGACAAAAAGGTTGTTGGGTGACAGTTTGCCTAGAACAGGTAGACCAGTTAATGTGACCACTCCCAAACCGTAAAACAAGCTTAAGAGCTTTATGAACAAAAACCCACAATGTCGGTCTCTAAAGGTACAGCTCAAATTGGTGTTAGTGTAAGCTCTACCATCTACCAAAAAATTTAATCTGTTTCCGTATGCCTCTGACCAAGGTCAATATTGGCAAAAGATTTACGTTTTCTAAAGTAATCATGGAATGGTTCAGACCAAAAAGTTGGGCATAAAGCACGTCCATTTCACGGATAAGGCCTATTTTATATGCCAATAAACAAAATTACCGACATTAGGGTACAGAAAACCCACATTTGACCCAGAAAAGTTAGTGTGTGGTGTGCAATTTTCCACTATGGAATTGTAGGGACTATTGTCTTTCATAAAATACATGAACAGAGAAGTTTATCAGACAGAAGTTCTCGAGAAATTCATTTAAATTGTGAGAGACAAAAGACAAATCAACCAATACTGGTTTCGCCAAAATGAAGTCACCGCTCATCGGACTCGAGGCATTTTTGACATTCTCATAGAAATCTTTGGAAAGAGGATCAAAAGTCTGAATGCCCGCTATAAGATAGAAGGTGGCATCGAGTGGTCCTCAAATTCCCTCGATTTGAACCCATGTGTTTTTTCTTATGAGCTTATCTTAAGTAAAGGGTATTGCAACAAACCCCAGTTCATCGACGAACTTAAGAATCGCATTATAGAAAAGATTCTGGTTATTTCTGCAGATATCAGAAATGCCGCAATTGAGAGTTTCGGGAAAAGGTTGAAATGACTATCTCTAGTAAAGTCGGTAATTTTGAAAACATAATGCACTAAACTCCATTTATTCATCGTTATAATAAAAAAAGAATTAGAATTTTATCTTGCGTAGTTTTTTTATCATGAATTTTTTATCGTTTACATCACATAATGAAGGCCATGTATAAGCAAAAGCATTTACATTAAAAAATTCGTACTTTCCGTGTTAACGGATAAAACACAACCTTAGGCTTTCAACAAATTCACTGCTAATAAAATAAACATCAGTCAACGAAAAATAAGAAGAGAAACTATTATAGAAGCAGATTGGAAAAGCCTTATAACTATGTCCGACAGTATCAATTGTTGAATGCATTGTTACGGATGATGTAGAATGTGGAGTATAGCGTCTTGATCTTTTCTAATTGTTGACTTTATTAAATTTTTAATTATCAAATACTTCTTCTTGTTAAAATGTACATGCATTCTGCCATAATTTGATAGCCAAGAAATCAGGTAAAAGTTCAACCTAAAACAGTTGAATATTATAGTATTATAATAAAAGCCTTAAATAAAAAAACTGAATTTTATATTTATAAATTAAAAGAGGAAAGAACTTATAAGGTAATATTAAAAAATATGCACGATTTCACCAGGACCCAAGAAATCAAAGCGGAAATAAAGAAATTGGGAAACGCGGTCATAAATATTTGGAATGTCAAACAATACAGAAAAAAATTAGCACTTCTGTTTTTTATTGAATTGAAATCAGCAACCAATAATAAAGACATCTACAATGTTGAGTACATACAGCAGCGAAAAATCAAATTTGAACCATCGAAACAGAAAAGAGAAATTGCTCAGTGCGCGAAATGCTAAAGGTACGGCTACACCAAAAATTTCTGTCACTTAAAACAGGTCACCCTACTGCACAGTGTCAATTTAAAGAAAAATCCAAAGATGTGCGATGTGTCTTGTGCGGAGGTAATCACCTTGTCAATTATAAGAGATGTATACTCTATAAATAACTTCAAAAATTTTTTTTCACAGCTTAGACCAAAACAGTATACTCTCCTGCATTAATCATACGTTATCAACAACTTCAACCAGAACTATCATACGCTCATGCAGTAAATGGAAACTAGCAACCTTTCCACTCCCCCACCAACATGTGCATCTTTTAAACGCTAATCAACCTAATCAGCAATCCAATGAGTTGCAAGACCTAAATAATATGATGAAAAACATGTTTGACCAAATAAGAACTTCACTAAACCTCCTGACAAATGGCCAAAAACTTACAACTCGTTTTATGGAATGCCAACGGCCTATCAAACCACACGAAAGAGCTAAAAACATTGATTCTAATTTATAATATTGACGTCATGTTAATTTCTGAAAGACGCTTTACAGAGAGAAGTTATATAAAAATTCATAACTACAGTATCTATAATATTAATCATCTAACAGCTCGAGGTGAAACCGCTATAATTATCAAAAACTCAATAAAACACTACCAACTAAATAGTTACAGCAAACCTTTTCTTCAAGCAACCAGTGTGTCCATAGAAGATTCAGTTGGCTCGTTAACAATTTTAACTGTGTATTTCCCCCCCTAAATTAAGAGTAAAATAGGAGTATTTCGAGGATTTTTATAGAACCTTAGATCGACGGTTCCTCACAGGAGGCGATTACAACACTAAACACACTGACTGGGGATCTCAAATTATAACACCCAAAGGACGTGAGCTACTTGAAACTATTGAAGGCAATAATTTGAAATATGTCTCTACCGGTGAACCCACTTACTGGCCATCTGACAGGAACAAACAACCTGATCTAGTAGATTTCTGCGTTACAATAGGACCTCATTGTCGCTCGATGTTCTTTCGACCTATCTTCGGATTCTCCAATCTTAGTTTCACTTTTGACAAAAGTAATACCATAAGTTAAAAAAAATAAACAAAGTCTCAGCACTAAATACATAAATTGGGTTTACTTTAGAATTCTAGTTAGTTAGAAAGTAATATTAAACGTATCCCTCAAGATCAAAAGAGACATGAAAATGCCGTTAAACATTTCACCGACACGATACAATGGGCGGCTTAGAATCCAACGCCTGAGCAATCAGTGATTCCTGCAGCTTATTACTGTCCTATATTAATCAAGCAAAAAATCCTTGAAAAGAGAAGAATCCGCAAGAAAAGACTAAGAATACCTGAAAGCTAACATTCACTAAATGCATCCACACAAGAACTAAAAGAACTACTAAACAAAAACAAAAATGAATCCATTCAAACTTTTTTAAAACAGCTTACAGCTACTGAATCTACCGACTACTCTCTTTGGAAGACGACTAAAAACTAAAATAGATAAAAAAACATTCCCCAGCTGTCAGAACACCTCAAGGGGAGTGGGCCAGAATAAATTCCGAAAAAGCACGTGTCTCTGCAAACCATCTAGTAAACGTCTTTCAGCCACATCAACCAGATAACATGCCCGAAGAAGAATCAGAAATTATTCACCAATTAGAGTCCCCATAGCAACTAGAATTACCAATTCACCGACTCAAAACTGCTGATGTCAAGGAAATCATTAGCAATCTACATCCAAAGAAAGCACCAGGATATGAGTTCATTACTGGTCAGATCCTTAAAGAACTACCTGCCATCGGGACTAAATATCTTACTCAGCTCTTCAACGTTCACGAATTCTTTATGTATTTAGATTTAATTTAGAATATTTATTGCTAACCTGTTCACTATTTTTCCTGTAATAACCGGTTTATTTGGTTCACTATTTTGTATTTAGTAATAAAATGTGTTCGCGGTTATGTTCCGATGTTTTCCGGCGATATTTATTGTACTACAAATTTTTTTAAGCAAATTTTTGATTTAACTATCTTAATTATGTATATTAAAATTAATTTTTTTAATTTTCAACGTGCCAATGTCAAGGTTTAATACGAGGTGCTATCAAGTTATAACACCTCCGAACAGTGAAACTTGTGTCACTTCTCGACGTAGCCTTTCTGCAGCCGTACACATTTTTCACAACATCGACGCCATGAGTCTATGGCCGCTGCGAACGCTTCTTTAAGAGTCTTCTTTGACCACTAGAAAATCGCTGATGCAATAGCGGCACGACTAGTGAATTTGCGACCACGGATAGCCAAAAGTTGCTAGGTGAGTAGGGAGAATGAGAAATCACTTCAAAGTTGTCCGCATTCGTGGCACCCATCCGGAGGACACTTTTCGCATTTTCAGGTCTTCGTGCAGGATTGTGTGCACAGATGGCACGGAAATGCCAACTTTGGAGCCGATGTGTTTCACACTCATTCGGCGGTCCTCCAAAACAAGTTTTTCTGCTCGCTTGATCACGTCGTCAGACCGGCTGATGCGAGGCCGAGATTGTGTTGGTTTGTTGTCACACGACATTCTGTCTCCTTTGAACTGTCGCACCTACAAACCCACATTAGACACGTCCATAACACTATCACCAATGACTCAACTCTCGGTGAATTTTAATCGGTTACACCACGCAAATGGAGAAAACGAACGATTACACGCTGTTCTTGTAATGAAAACGTCGCCATTTTAATTATCAAAAATAGTCTTCACTCTTGCCGCTGCCGCTAGAGCCCTGTGTGCAGTGCAGTGCTGTCATCTCTGTCACGCATTCGTAAAGAGTGCGCGCATATTTTGAAATAAACCACGTTTCTATCTGTTCCCAGTCCTGAGAAAAAAAATCGGAGGTGTTATAACTTGAATGCACCTCGCATTGTACGTATTTGGTAATACGCGTGATTCTCGAGCGATATTCACCCTTATGGCCGGAAGGCATTTACACTTCAAACGAGATTTACGTTTATTATATTTATTTAACCGAAATTTTTATCACTAATTATGCTATTCACTTTTAATTACGAAATGCAATCCTTTGTTTTAAAGCTTAAGAGCACTTTGCCACGTAATTATCAGATTAAGCTCTGCTTATCACTCGCAAACTTTGTAGCTGGCGTTTTGTACATATCCATAAATAAAACCGTGTGTGGAGTTACTTTACTCGGATTTGTATTTGAGAAATTAGTTTTTTGACCCTTTCCGGCCAACCAGATTTATCGTGTATGTATGAGCTAAATATCATCTTTTTAAGATCAAAGAGTTTCAAAAACATTTTGACTCTTCCATTTTCTAAAATCACAAAAAGAAGTTCTAAATGTAGTTAATGTCTTAAATAAAAGAATGGTTTACTCTCAATGACCTGGGCCTCGAATTTTCATTTTCAAATTAAAAAGTTGGTCAGGTTACCATCATTCATTTATGTAACTTATAAATTATCTCCGTCCACCTCTTCATCATCTGTCTCATATGTTAGTATAAGGGGCGATCAAAAAGTTTACGTTCGAAGCCCGTACAGTTCAGAATTGTCCCATCGATGCACCAAGTTGAAGATACCCATTTGGTAAAACATCGTGTCCTGCTGCCTGAAGTTCGTAACTACCTGCTGCACATCCACATCCGATAGGAATCGTCGATCCTTCAAAGCCTTTTTTAGGGATCGGAAGGCGTGATAATTGTAGGGGGGAGATCAGGACTGTAAGGTGGGTGCTCGAGTGTCTCCCACTTGAGTTGGGGTACCTGCTGCGTGACGACGATATGGGGACGTGCGTTATCATTAAGCAGCAGCACTCCTCGTCACAGTTTTCCTGGACGTTTCCCCTTAATTGCACGCCGTAATTTTTCCAGCGTTTCGCAAAACCGTACCCCAGTTATGGGGACACTGCGATCCTTGAAATCAATAAGCAATCAAAAGTAATCAAAGAACAGGGTAAGCATCACCTTTCCAGTGATGACACAATGCGCTCAAAGAACGTGTTGCCTTTAACATGAACGCACCAGGTGCTTCACACAAACAGCCATACGGTTTGCCTTTTGTTCGGAAATTAACGCCCGGGGTATCCACTGACTGTAGATCTTACGGTAGCCTAACTCCTGTCGGATAATGTGTTTCACGCTACCGAAGCTGATGTCGAGATCCTTTGCTAACGCACGAATGGTTATGCCACGTTCCTCCCTAATTACATCAACCGCTCGCTTCTTGTAGTCGGTAGTGGATGAGGTTGGCCTCCCAGATCGACCGGCGTCTTGTGTCGAATCGCGACTAGCTCGGAATTTTGAGCACCATTTCACAACGGTGATTTTCGACAAACATACTGCCTCATACACATTTTTCATTCTCCGATGGATGTCTACCGGTGTTTGTCCTTAGTCAGTCAAGAAAAGAATAACAGCACGTTGATCATGTTTGGACGCATTTCGTAATAACATCGCCATAGTTTACGTTTCCGCATTTAACGCACGCTCGTCGGAAGGACATGAATGTCACACTAATCTCTTGCCTTGCTGTCGGTGTTATATACCCGCATCGGAGTCGTGCTATTTGCACGTACTTTGCAGCAACCTCTCAAACGGAAACTTATAGATCTGATACAAAGAAGTTGTTTTCAAGTACAATACAGGAGTTTTTTGCACCTTCAACACAATTTACTTGTCATTAGTATCAGATCAAGAAAAGTACGCGAAGGCGACACTTACTATTACTATTATAGGTAAATTCCATCAGTTTAATTTTTCTTCAAATCAACCAACAGGTATGTAAGTACTTTGTAAAGTTACTGTGTCTTGATTTTATATTAACGTTTAGAGACAGCGCATTACCTACTCTGATTGCTTAGGTGTTTGTAGGCATAACTGGTAAACGTATTGTAACGAATTTATGACGCCCCCCATAGCATGGCGGCTGATAGACATCCTAATTCTATTTGATTTGGCAACCTGACACTTCTAGTAATCCAGCTGGCGTGCACGCGTTTGTTCGAAATTCTAGTTCTAGTTCGTGTCTGTTCTCGAGTATCGACGAATAAACAAATATCGCCAGGCGGGACGGCCAATTTCAAGTGGCACAAGCGAGCGAACCTACGTGTCGAAGCTGTATTGACATAAACATCTTTGGCGGTATAAAGTACATTTTCCTTCTTCTAACGGGTTAAACTAGCCAACTGCCCGGGATACGCCCACCCAACATGGCTCATAGTACTGCACGAAATGTGTGGTCAGAAACAGGCTAATAGCCTATATAAGACTAGAAGAAGAAGAAAAAAGTCACATAAAATAGTAACAAATTGAAAACTCTTATTGCCAGTTTTTCTTCACATATAAAGAAAATACCTGCTATCGGGCTTCTTCTATACATGGAGTATAACTTCACAGACGAGTTTCCTTTCTGTGAGTGTTACAGCCAAAAAGTGGGGCTTTGACGAAGGGCGAGAAAGTTGATTAAAGAAACAACGATACAGAAATTGCCCATATAAAGTCTACAACCTTTGTGTAAATAGTCGTCTTTCAGATGCACAACTACAAAAATTAAAAAACTACTATCTCCTTGTTACATTCTTTTAATATCTTACAGGAAATTTTCACCTCTAAATAATTTTATTTCATTTTTCTTTTTCTTTTCTTCTTCTTCCCCATTTCCTACCCTATCGGGGTGTTGGGTTCTTCATTGATGGTTTAGCAATTCATTACTCCCATTCCTTCCGGAAGCGCTCTTTTCGTTGATCGTCCTTTCTTTTGTAATCCAATTTCGGCTATTTGATTGTCCTGTTTTCCTCAGTCTTCCTCTTCTTCGTTTTATAATTCTCCCGATTTAATTCACAAATTTTATATAATTTATTTGTATTTTTATTATTTATACGAAAGAATAGTTTATCTCTCCATAAAATTCTAGATTCATTTATACTTGAGAGCAAAACAATCGACTCACTAGCTGCACGCGCATTTTCGTCTCCTGTTTCAGTCTAAGGAAAATAAAAATAAAAACATTAACGTCCAAGGAGTATCTTTATCATTAAGCTTTTAAAAACTCTTGCTATTACATTAATCTAATGATGCATTCAAAAAAGATGCATCACGAACGAGGTTTTACGAATCTTGCCAATTGGAACGCAAGTGCACAACGACTGTGATTGACCTACAGTACGCTTGCAATCCGGTAATCTATCTCAGTCACTTATCCGAAGTAGACGTAAGTAAATAAATAGTGTAAGTGCTAGGGTAATTCTCAAGAAAATAAATACCACAGCCGCCGAAGCAGTCCAGGCAGTCGCATTGTTAAGAGAGAGCCTCAGTCAGAGGGCCGTAACAAATAGACTAAATCTGAGTCAATCAGCTGTGTCGAGAGTGTGGCATCAGTAGCGGAAAACCAGTGACTACGTCCGCCGGAAAAGCGCGTTAAAACGGAGAGAGACGATCGATTTCTCATCTTAACATTTCTCAGAAATCGACATATGACTGACGTTGACTTCAAGCAAGAGCTGAGTGTGATTAGAGGTGTGGTCGCCAGCGCTTGGGCAGTGAGAAGAAGACTAAAGGCAGTCAATCTGTGTTTGGTGTTCATCTCTAAACCCGTGTCTCATCTCGACGGTAACCTTTGCTGTCCGCCGGCCGACCCACGCCGCAACACGAGTCTTACCGCCGCTCGACACACTCCAATTTGGGCCATCGTGAGCGAAGGAACAAGCCAGCCGACCAGATGCTCCAGTGCGCTGTGCTTGCACGTTGTCGCTCCATATTGTACGTTCCGCCCCGTCCGTGGTGCTCCAAGATTGAACATTCCGATTTGAGTCATCGTGAGCAACAGAGCACGCCAGCCGACCCAATTGAAGCCGTTGGTAAGCTGTTGTTACCTATTGTACATTCCGCCCCGTCCGTGATGCCCCAGGATTGAAGCCGCCAACGAAGAGCACGCCGAAATCTGCCGTCTATGTTACCAGAGACCATTACTTGCGGCGGGAGAGCGCCCAACTGACCTGCCGCCCACCATATTTGCAGTTATTCAAGTATAATTGTATTGTTCGTTTATTTTTCTCAGTTTCGTTGTTTGCTTAATTGTTACTTTAAGATTAATTATAATTTTGCCCAATATATATAGTTTACACAATTTTGTTTCATGTTTTGCTTATCGAGTCACCTTATTGCGCTTAATTATCAAACAATCTGATTCCAAAAAAGGCAGCTACGTGTCTCAAGCTGACTACAGTCCAAAAGCAAAAGCGACTAGAATTTGCTCGCAAACATCTCGAGTGAGACCTCGGCCACTGGAATCAGATATTATTGACCAGCGAGTCCAGTATGTGCGTACACGGCAACAGAAGACGTCTACAGAAGGCCAGGACAGCAATTTGCTCATTGCTGTATTCAAAAAACTGTCGCATATGGAGGTGGCTCTTGTATGTTCTGGTCGGGCATTTCTATGCACGGAAAACTGAATTTGTTTTTGTGCCAAGTGGAGGACATGGAGGAAGTTTAACAGCGAACCGCTACATCATAAACATTTTGGAGGAATATGCTGTTCGATTTGCTGGATTTGTTGTTGAGTACTTCATGCTACTGCACGATAATGTCCGATGCCACATCGCGTGAATGATCACTACCTACCTACCTAGCTGACTTCGGTATACCGAAAATGGACTGGCCTCCGTGTAGCCCAGACTTGAATCCAATTGAGAATGTTTGAGATGAGCTTAAGCAAAGAGTCGGGGCCAGAAATATTGCTCGGAGAGCGTGATAGAACTGAAAGCAGCGTTGATTGAAGAGTGGGAAGCAATCCTCAAAATAACATAGGAAAAGTCATTCGATCCATGCGTCATCGTTTGGAAAATACAATTAGGAGTAGAGGTGCAACACCATGTATTTAAAAAATCATTAAATTAATTTGAACTGAGGATTTTATTTTTTCCATTTTATAACTTTTTTCCTTTCAACTCTTTTGTGTTACACATATTATTAGGTCCATAACTTTGTTAGAACAGGTCCAATTCCAATCAAAGTGGTATCATTTGAAGCAACAGTTTTTAAGTTTTCAAAGAGTACGACAAACTTTACTTGGTATGCTACCAGGGTGGATACACATTTTCTTAAATCTCGAGCATACTACTGAGTCGATTGTTTTGCTCTCAAGTGTGTATAGAGATCTCAATTTGTTATATAACTGTTCTTCATAGTATTATTGAAATGGCTCAAAACGGGATTTACTTTATACAATCCATCAGAAAATATATATCAAAACATTAGTTAAAATCTCTTCTGACTTATAAATAATCGCTATCATGGTATATTGTAAAGTTTATTTTTACTCCAGTAATATTCAATCAATCTGCAGCCAATTTCTATTTCAAAAAGGTCTATGTTCCTGTAAACCAGAGGCGAGTTGATCTTTGTAACGATCGTTACTTGTTGATCTCTTGTGAGGCGTAGTTTGTCGATCCTAACTACACAATAAAAATGTCGTTTTCAAAAAATAGACCAACTATTTTTTTAATAGTAAGATTATTATAATCTATTTCTCAATAACATCAAATATTGAAAGTGTTTTTTTATAATATTCTAGTCTTCGTTATCTTCAATATTCAATTTTTATCATTATCTTCAACGCCTTTTCTTTTGTTTGTTTAAGAACCCATAGCTTCATCACTAAAAATAATCTTTTGTTTAAACCGAGAATTCACTTCGTCATGCCAAACCAAATGACGAATTGTTAACACCGGGAATGATCGACAACCCTAAGCTACAGCGTCAACTGATATAGCCAACTGTTGTGTACGATGCTAAGTCAATGTTTTCGGATTTGCAACATCACTATAACTAAGTATAGAAATATTCTCACGGAACCTTGCCGCACGCTGATACTCACGAAGTCTTGCATCCATTATCGATTCTGCTTTATCAAATTGTAATCCATCTTCAGGCAGTTGATTCATTACGTGGACTATTTGGACTAAAGTTCCATGGAGTGCTCGTATCGTATTAGCAAAATTTTTCTTCTAATGCTTTCCATTCTTCTTGGCACCGAGCCAAACAATAAAATAATGGCGTCTTGATGAACTGAATTTCATTCATTTATAACATGTTCCCATAATTCCCATATTCCAGACAATTTTCAATCTGTGAAAGTTCAGTTGATTAGGCCTCTTGTTCCCTTTCTCCGCGTCTACAGTGCATTAATATCCGAGCATTTTTTCGGTTTATACAAAATCTGGATTGTAACCTACGTTACCGGTGCAGAAAAGTCAGTGGTAGCCACAAGAAAGTTGTGCTGTTAGTCCCATTGTCAGTAATCATTGTTGAACGAAGAAGATACCGAATTGGTATCATGTAATGATCCACTATTATTAGGGCACTTACAGTCGATTGGTTGTCCTGTGTACTGCTCCAGATTACGGTCTTCTTCAATCCATTAGTTCCATATTTGCGCCACAGTATTGCTATAGCGACCAATTCTTTAACCTACTTTAACTTTTTAAATTAAAAAACCCATTTCTCTCTTTCAAATTCAACAACTTGTTTTGTTATTTTTATTTTACACGTGATACAACTCCTTCCCCCAGACCTCATAATCAAGAAACCATTTAATCAAATCTCGGACAAACATAAACATATGGTTCTGAAACTTTAATTGTTTTCTGATTATAGAAGTATGCTTAACTTAATACGTTCGCGACATTGTGACCCTCCGGCGAGTCACACTGGGTTACCTTAATAGACGTGCGTATCCACCGGTGGGTTACCTGCTATGAAGCATTGCATTGCTTCTGAAAGCCTCGGGGCTTATATATCGTAACTGCGGCTACATGAGTGGTGTATCTATGTTCCAGCAACATGCTTTACCAATCAAATAGTTTGATTAAAAATTAACTTATTTATTCAAGAAATGTCGAATACAAACATTGAGAGCTTGTTCAAACAGATAATTATATGAAAAAACATAATTAATATCAAAATACAAGATTAATACAAAACTTTGTAATTAAGCATAGTGTGATTTACAAAATGTAGCAATTTTTTATGCATCGACTCTTACTTCCTTGCTACCTCTTTTTTTCTGAATTCTTCTGTAACACTCAATGCATCTCTTTCTGCTACTTCTTGCTGAACCTTCATACTTTTCTATCCTACGGCTGCTCCTCTTACGCTTTCTCTTCCTTGTCTATTACACTTTCTCATCGACGATCCCATTTACCAAATCTTCATTCTTCAAAAATCCTTCTATTATATCTTCTCGAAATTTGAGCATATCTATCCTATTTCTGTTGTTACCAAAGTTGTTGTAAATTACCCATGCATTGAGAACAAATATCCCCAACACCACTTCAAAAATAAACTTTTTATGTCATTTAAGGATTTTTATTAGACTTATAAGTATGAATACATTTGATCAGACACATTAATTCCTTTCTTCAATTTCTTTGTACACATCTTTTGGATTTCTCTTCCTATTACTTCGCAATGTCCCACAAACATATGTTTTAGAATTCAGTAAATATTTGCATAGTTTAACACTTGTGTAAAAATTATCAATATAGAGCGTCCTACCACAGTTTGTGAGACCTCTTAGTAATTCCACACATATATTATATGTTTGACCGCTTGTATTTATTCTTTCAGTTCTAGCAGAGTAATTTCTTTTTACATAGACTCTTAGGTCATATGTATATCCTTCAGGTGTGCTTATTTTGTAAATGTTTAGACCATCTTCTCACCTTTTACAACTTCTTTGTCGGAAACTAGTATCTCTTTGTGAGAAAATAGTTCTAAGATGCTTTTTATTTTTGAGAATCTATTAATATTTTCTGCAGGATTGTTGTTGTCTGAAAAATGCAAGCATGTCAAATCTGTTACGGGTCATCACTACAAGTCCAGCATAGACGCAATTTTTGTAGTTTGTTAATGCCCACTATCAATAGAATAGCTAGAAAGTGTTTTATTTCTTCTTTGTTTGTGTCTACATAGCTGTGCATTACACAGCGAGCGCGAATTCAAAAACTATGAGATCTAAAATATCATTAGTTAGAAACTGTTTGTAAATATCAAAGGTTTCAGACAAATTTACGTTATTTGTTTGTAGCCCACTTTATCCAGAAAACTGAAAATTAATAGGCAAATCTGTGCAAGATCTTTGTTTCTCAACATTTACTGTTTTGCGTATGCCATTTTCTTCCAAAGAAGATTTATCTTCATCATCTATAGAAGATCTAGCATTACTTTCAGTTTCACTATTTGAAGGCTTATAGGAATCTTCATAATCTTCAAATGATTTGGTTTCTGAAAAAGTTTCTCTACCTTTGATGATTTGGGGATGCTGACGACTGTCGGGGTAACAGTGAGTACTGAGGAGATGGTGCTTTCTGCAAGGATGGTGAAGTGTGGATGGACGGTGGTTTCTGATTAGAAGGTACTTTCTTTAAGGGTGACCGACAACCTGGAAAATATAAAAAATAATTGAAACCTAAATATCATTTACAATTAAAACTAATAATATTTTATACCCCATCTTGTAACTACAGGTTCAGGTGGCAATGATGTATATTCGACAGTTTTTCTTTATATACCGCAACACGCAAAGGAGCTTTTAAGAATAGCTGAAATTTAAAAAATCAAAACGGAGGTACCTTTTTTGTAGCAGGGATTAATTTATTTACGACAGTGAATTCATCTCGAATAAATTCACGCACGCATCATTTTTTCGAAAAAAATTTGTATTACTTGACCAGCTTTAATCATATAAGGAGCAGCGTCTGACACCAGCAAAAGCACTTTGTCTTTCGTTATTCCATTCGGGTACAATAATCCTAAAATGTTTTATTATTAAATTTTTAAAATTATTAGAAAACAACCTACTTAAGTTATCGCCAAAAAAGTTGGCAATTGTCTTATGGTTTGTTTTCTCTAATTCTTTTGACGATGTCAAATTCCTGGTTTATCTTCAGATAGTGTACCCACTATCATATTTGCAATCTACCGATCTTTGCAATCTGTTCTTTCGTCGATCCTCCGATTTTTCAAAAATTAAGCACATTTTTTACTTATATTACGCACTAAATACTAATGGATGCTCTTACAGTGCAATTATTTTATATTTCATATATTTACAGATTGTTAACATAAACGCCAAATAATTTTTTCTAAATGTTGATTCATTCGGAATTATTTCTTGCGCCGTTGATTTTAAAATTTTTTAGAACTGGATTGTTCAATTTAGTTAGCGGTATCGAGGCCGAAATAAATTCGTCGCACAAGTTAAACAAAAATGTCGATTTTGATGGGCCTGGTTTAGAATTCTCCGTGAGACAATTTTGAATAAGTAGCTGTTTGCTTGATTTGTTAGCAAGTTTTTTTTATGTGTATGCCACTATTCAAATGTTGAGTCACATGGTATTTCTTAGTGGCATGCATCTGCAAAATGTCAGAATTTTGTTACGCCAAAGATTATTGAGGTAAGTACTTAACTGTAGTTTCTAAATAAAAAATTCGAGTCATCATTGGATGCAGTTTTTATATGACTATTCTAGGATTTAATCAATATAACTCCGCGGGTACTTAGGTATCTATAAGTAGGTAAATAGTGCACAGCTTAAGCATGTACATTAAAAAAAGAAGATAACATTTACAGCCTTGCAACATAATATTATTTCACAAAACAAAGAGTTTCCATCAACTTTTAAATGTTTATCGAGTTTAACCCAAGTTTCCATTTGTCATTTTTGAAAATTTACTAGACGGCATTCTGACGATGAGACTCTACAGTTAAACTGAAAAATGTGAAGACGCGAATGAACTCATCAAATTATACTGGGAAATAAATGCATGTTTATTTGAATTTTAGTTTAGTTCTTCCCAAAGTAGGTAAAATCCACTCCATCCCTGTAATATAATTTTAACCTCGCAGTCGCAGGTAGGTGTGATTGTACAGGGTGGAGCAGAGGAAACGCATGTTTTTCACAATTGGATAACTGAAACCAGTTTTATTAAAAAAATAAAAACTTGCATTTAGCAATAGTACTTTTATTGCATTTTTAAAATCTATATATACATACTATCTATATACGTTAATTAGGTTCGAAAAATAATGTCTTGGAGATAACGTTCTTCTTGCCGGATACAAAGTTAGATTCTCTCCTGAAAGTTACGCACGGTTCTCTCCAACATGTTATACGGCACAGCTTCAATTTCGTGACGAATGCAAATTTTGAGGTCATCGACTGTGCGGAACTTGTACACATAGACAGATCGGGTGAGCTAGGGGGCCAAAGAACATCACCAAATCGAGAAATGACATGTCCTGGGAACATTTGTCGAACCAGTTGCATGGATGCTCTCGACGTGTGAGCTGTGGCACGATCCTGTTCTTCCCTATTCAAAAAAGTAAGATCCAACAATCCCTATCTTGACGATGCCGCACCACACTGTTACTTTTGAACTGTGGAGAGGTTTTTGGTGTAGTTTATGTGGGTTCTTCGACGCCCAGTACCGACAGTTCTGTACATTAACGTAACCGTCTAGATGAAAATGGGCTTCATCACTCATGAATACTGTGACATCTGCATCTTCCGCGAGAATACCATCCATTATGCGACAAAATTCTCTGCGCTGCACAAAATCTCTTTCACTTAGCTACTGGACAATCATTATTTTGTACGGGTGCTATTTAAGATCATCACGTAAGATGCGATGAAGCGAACGACGTGACATATCCAGTGATATAACCTGTCCCCTAGCAGATCGTTTCGGACTAGCAAGAACTACCGTTCTCACTCTGCCTACATTTTCCGGATTTCGAACTGAACGGAGAAGACCAGGTGGTTTCTTTTTCATCACAGATCCGGTGCTTCTAAACGCTGCAACCCATCGGAGTATGGTGTTTCGATCTGGTACTGGATCTCGACGTCCGACATTAAAATTTCGACGGAAAAGACGTTGAACCGTGACTACAGAATCATTGTTTCTAAAGAATTGCTCGGCAGCGAACACACGATGCTCACGCTCCAACGCTCCATAGCGACTGAAACTGCATTGTCTGAGCAGTCTGCCAACGGTCGCTTAAGGTCAATACCCCGACTCGTCGCCGAGTACTAGCGGTTCAAAAAACATGCGTTTTCTCTGCTCCACCCTGTATAAGTGGAATTTTTATTACAGGACATTGTGTTGGGTATTCTCAAACCAGTCGAAAAAGACAAAATAGTTCAAAGAAACACAAAAAGGCATCTACATGTTAAAAAGGCAGGCATTTGCAAAAAACGGTAAAAAGGCAAAAAATCAGGCATCAGGCATTTGCTTGACCATTCGGACTCTAATTATTACTACAGGCCGCAACCGGTGGTCTTAAATGACTTAAAATACACTGAATAAGATAAAAATAAACTAATTTGAAGTATAACAAACGTATCGCTTCTCGCCCTACGGGTAATATGAAAGTATAATTTAGTAAACGTGAGGAAACAATAGTTAAGAAAATTTGTCTTTCAGAGTAAACCAATAGGTTTATTGTTGTCGCGAACGTGTTAATATAAAAGTTTCCATGCAATATAATTTTTTGTTAATGGTGCTGCTTAGTGTATTAGAGTCGTCGATTACAAAACAAAAGAAGGTGTAAAATTTCAACCTGATTTAATTTGGGCCACCTCTTACGTAAATCAAATTTTCACCGATTAATATACTCTTGTAATAAAAGAATAAAACTGTGTTTGTGCGTGGAAACAATTAGACGTAAATTGTCTTATCAACGAAAGTATTCAAGTCTACAATGAAATGAAATTGTTGTTCCTAAACCCAAATATGCTAAAGGCAATAAAATGAAAACTTTAAAATTAGAACTAAAATTAAGATACATTTATTAATTTTTTGCTCCCCTTGTTCTATCAATACATTATTTTTGACTTCCTCTTTTCATACTCATTCCTGTCACTTTTATGGTTATATTATGCATTCTGTCATCCTAGTCAAGCCAAATAATTAT
Source organism: Sinelater perroti (assembly GCA_036346155.1). NCBI lineage: Eukaryota > Metazoa > Arthropoda > Insecta > Coleoptera > Elateridae > Sinelater > Sinelater perroti. The sequence continues at coordinate 19,018,660 of JARFIY010000046.1, forward strand.
CTGTACTACCCTTCTTGGAGCTGCATTGGTTCGGTGGTCAAGATCATCGTTCCTTTGTCCTCGAGCCGGCGCGGGCGAGTTCGAGTCTCGCTCAACCCATGGGTATGTCTAATGTCTTAGCATTAAGTGCGTGTTAGTAGGCACAATAAGTCTTTGAGGCTGCAGTGCCGGCAAGTGCGCTAAAAAAAAACTACTCTTCTTTTACACGAAAACTAGGGGTTGTCCGCTATAGGGTACGTTTGGCGTCCTAGGGTGACAATTTTTCACCCGTTTTCACCCGTGCAAGATGGGAACGTATAAATTTTTAACTGAATCGGATTTTCTCCTAAATCGGAAACGTGGAACAATTTAACTTACAATCGAAGCATACCAAATGGCCGTGGCAGACGCGCTTTTTGCGTTTGACAATGCAGCGACCCGATATCCGCGACCGCCCGGCCATTCCACAAAAAGCGAGAGCGGCCCCGATGTGCGTGTAGGAACGCACGGACCTCCTCGTGTAAATTAAGCGCTCATAGCGCGACACGCCACATTTCATATCAGCCGTCTTTGTTTACTTTCCGTTCATATGTATAAGCTGTCTTTGTTTACTACGCACAGACTTCTTCGTGTAAATTAAGACCCGAGAACCACGCCACATTACTTTGTTTATTTTCTTTTCAAATGTATAGATAGATAACAATGTTAATTTATTACCTCAATTGGATTTGTCTACTATGATACATTATTTCCAGTGATATGCAATGATATGTTGTGAGAAATTATCAAATCCATAATTTGCTCTTCTTCGTTTAATCATTATGTAGTTTATTATAGACCATAACTTTTTCGTAGGTTAATTCCAAGTATAATACATACACACATAATCGGATCCTCTTGTACCCAGAGGTGTTGAGAATTGGATTGTTTTGGCTTACTTCTCCAGTTTGGCTTTAATAAACTTAAGCCACTCCTTTCTATTCTGCACTATTTATTTCGCCTGTCGCCATGTTTTCCCTTTCTTCGACAGTACCTTCCCAATTTCCTTATTCCTGTTTTAACTGGCTTTCCTTTTGTTTTTTCCTATTCTTCTCTAATATTTTCCTGTATAGACACTACTCTTAATCTTCCTCTGATTTCCGTGTTTCTCATCTTGTCTGTTTTTGCTGCCCTTTCCACTCTCTGCGGGAACTCCATCTTTACCGCCTTTATTCTGTCCATTTATGTAGAAAACTTTGTTTCCTGCGAAATTTCCTTTTATTAATAAATTGTTTGATATAGTTTTGGCGAGGCACTAACTCTTGTATATGTCAATTTTGCATGTACGAGGGTAAGGTGGAAAGTTCTCGGCTTGACAATGAAAGACTGCGACTTTCAGTTAAAAAATGATTTTATTTTTCTACATATTCTCCCTTAACTTCAACACGCTTGATCCAACGCCTTTCCAACATCAGTATTCCTTCTCGGAAATGAGAATCTGGAAGATTGTGAAAATATTCATCAACTTCTTCATCGGATGCGAAGCGCTTCCCAGAAACAATTTTTTTTAAGTTTGGGAACAAATGGAAGTCTGAGGGTGCCAAATCAGGAAAATAGGGGAGATGGTCGAGCAAATCATACCCCAAATCCCGCAGTTTTCCCATCGCCAACGCAGGTGCGTTGTCCTGGTGAAAGATGATTTTTTTCTTCTTCCAGCCAGGTCTCTTCTCGCGAATTTTGGCATCCAACTGTAACTGTTCACAGGATAATAACAGGATCCCTTTCGCATCCCAAAACACGCTAGCCACCTTTCAGGCAGACTGATCGACTTCGTCTTTGGCGCTGAACCACCGCCTTCCACCCACTGCTTGGACTGCTGTTTCGTTTCTGGCGTGTAGTAGTGGACCCATGTCTCATCCATGGTGACAGATCGCCGCACAAAATCGGTCGGATCCCTGTTGAATCAGTCCAAAAATTGCTGCGCAAAATCGTTTGCGCATTTGCTTTTGATCGGCATTCAGCAAATGCGGCACCCATCTTGCGCAGAGCTTTCGCATCCCTAATTCTTCGTGCAAGATGTTTCGCACCCTTTCTTCCGATATCCCCACAGCCTCAGCTATCTCACTCACCTTCACTCGCCTATCGTCCAACACGATATCATGCACTTTTTCGATGGTTTCCGGTGTGGTTGCGGTTTTTGGCCGTCCTTCACGTCGGTCATCTTCGAGGGATGTGCGACCACGTTTAAATTCAGCTGCCCACTTTTTAACAGTTGACATGGAAGGAGCAGAGTCCCCGTAAACTTTTGTCAACTTCGGATGAATTTCCTTAGGGGTTAATCCATCCAAAACGAAGAATTTTATAACCGCACGATATTCAAGTTTATCTATTTTAACAAAAAACATGCAACATGTCTACTGAAAAAATTCGTGTAAACAAACTACTTGAGCGAACAAGTTGAAACTAGTCATACGAACTAATGACACATGCACCCAAGCAGGAAGCATAATTGTTTGCCGATTGCACCACCATCTCTGTGTCAGGCCGAGAACTTTTCACCTTACCCTCGTACTTTTATCGATTCTGAGTACTTGAAGCTGCTTACCTGTTCAATTTTTTCGTTGTTTAGTCTTTAGATGTTCATCTGCATCTCCTACCGGGATATTACCATTATTTTTGTTTGATTTGGATTCATTCCACTTGTAACATCCTCATTCATGATCTGCACTATTTTACTATATTGTCTATAATTATTATAAATACCAGCCGATTGAGAACTCCTTCCTGTACCACTCCCTTCGTAGTTACAAACATTCCGGTTGTTGCGTTATTTGTTTTACGCAATTTTTGCTATGTTCGTATAAGTTCTTGATTGCTATCACGCTTTTTTTTACTATCTGTTATGGAGGATGTTCTACATTGCTTCCAAATATGATTTATAATCCAAATACCAGATTGTTATTATTAAATCTAATTATCTACACATAAATGTCAACCTCATCCCATTGTTATTAATTACATCTTCGTCTACTATTAAATTATTTATTTGCTTCCCTACACGTCCGTTTATGTTGCCCATTAATATATATTTATCCCTTACTAGTTTTCTTTGTCAGTGTTTCCAGAATGTCAAAACAGGATATTTCATCTAGTCTGCTGTCTCGTCAATTAATGCGTTTAGTACTAGTATTACTATTAGGGTGTCAAAAGACGTTGCTTCTAACATAATTAATCGCCCATTCATTTATTGAATTACGCGACTTTTTTTATTTTTAGTTTTGTACACACGGTTGTGAAGACACCTGTTCTAGCTCTTTATCGACGCCGTTATAAGGATGAAAGTATGTTTGCTTTTTTCGGTTCCATTAGTTTTCTATTTAGTTCCTATTAACACAGTTACTTCTGTATTTAGTCCACTTAATTTACCGAACAATTATGTTTTTCTGGTAGTAAGCTCTTGCATGTTCTAATATCCAAAATGTCCATTTTCTTTGCCGATATTCTATTTTATTCTAATATCAGATATAGGCTTCCTAAGTTGTCTCCGGTTGTTTCCATCTGCAGTTTTTTTAACCAACTCTTTAAATCATTCGCCCATCTCATTTGTGGACGTCCTTTTCTCTCCTTGTCCTTCAGGGTCTCTATTGGCGTATTTTTTGTTCCACCTGTTATCCCTCTGTGACATAGTGTAAAGAGCTCCTCTCTATTGTAGAAATGCAGTGTATTTTCCGACATCTATTAATTTAGTTCTTTATCTGATATTTTCATTTTTTATTATAGTTTTTAGGCTTATGTCTATCATTTACTTTTCCGTGGGGTTTTCTGTTTTAGCTAGCCGTAACACGTCTTGTCAAAGTCCATGTTTGTGTTCCGTACGCCTGTAATGGCAGGTATATTGGTTATAAACAGTTTTTCTTAAATGTATCGATATTTTTGTATTCTTAGGATCTTTTTTGTTTCTCAAATGTTGACCACGCCAGTCGCATCCTTCTTTTAATTTCTGCTGTTTGGTTTTGGTTTGTACACTTAACCATATAATTCGTGTATTAAGTGTGCCAGAATTTACCAAAGATTTGAATTTCGCGACAGTGGTGCGGTAGAGTGTTACCAACGAAAAAATAGACAGCGTAATAGCTGACAGTTGAGAGTTATTAAAAATGGAGCGCTACACGAAAGAACAACGCGTTTTCATTGTTGAGCAATATTTTAAAAGTAATGAAAGTTTGGCATCTGCATTTCGCAATTTTTGCAAGTCGTTGCACAAGAGTGTTGATGATAGTTCAGGAACATCAATTTGGCACCGTGTTCAAGAATTGGACATTTCAGAAAGCTCTCTACAGCATATTCTCACGAAAGATTTGCATCTTTATGCTTATAAAGTTCAATTGTCTCAATAACTAAAGCCTACCGACCACGCACAGCGAAGAAACTTCGTTGAACAGATTATGGAACAACAACAAGTGGACGCTGATTTTTCGGACAAAATTGTCGAATTTTGGGTTCAGAAAATCTACGAGTGGTTATTGAGCAATAAATGCATCTACAACATCATATACGCATCATCGGACCATTCTTCTTCTAAAATGCGGCTGGTCAGGCAATAAACAACTAATAGTGCTCGCTATCGCGAATGATAACCCATTTTTTGTGCCTAAATTGCAAGATATGGATGTAGACGACATGTAATTTCAACAAGACGGCGCCACATGCCATACAGCCCACAAAGCAATTCTGGTCGTGTAATTTCCCGTTTTGGTGATCAGAATTGGCCGCCCAGATCGTGCGATTTAACGCCGTTGAACTTCTTTTTTTGGAGTTTTTTGAAGTCTAAGCTTTATGTCAACAAGCCCAATTAAGCTCTGTATCAACGACACTCAGCCATATTTATGCAAAACGGTTATGGCAAATTTCAACAAAAGAGTGCGCATGTGCCAGCAAAGCCGTGAAGGCCAATTACCCGGTATTCTATTCCATGCGTAACCATATATTGCATACTTTATGAATCAATAAAAAATTATAATTTTTAATTAAAAACCCGTGTTTTCTATCAAAATTACTTCTTGCGTAAATTTTGGGACATCCTTTATATAATATTTACCTACATATTCAATTTTGTGGTTGTGTATTTCTATAACTCTTTCTTATTTTTGGTTTGAAATTATTTTTGTTTTTTGCATATTGATTATAAAGTTTATTTATTTTAACTGTTCTAGCCTACAAATCAACGTATGTTTGTTGTTTTTCAACACTTTAGGACATTAAGACGATATCATTCACAAATCTCAGATTATTTAGTATTTTTCCGTTTTTCTAACTACGAGGCGCATTCATAAAGTAAGGGCCGTTTGCATGTATATAAATAGTGGCGCTTCGAAGCACAGTTTTACCACTGCAGCGCCATCTACTGACTCATTGCGAAGGTACAGCGTCATTTGTTTTGATTCTGAAATTGTATTGTTGTCAGTGAATGCAAAGAACAATGGCCGCGAAAATCGTTGATCCCGCCAAGTGTGAAGTGCGTTCTGTGATTCGTTTCTTATGTGCAAAAGGATCGTCGGCTGCTGAAATTCATCGGGAGTTATGCCTGGTTTACGGACCTACAGTTATCAGTGAAGGAAAGGTTAGACAATGGTGCCGTTATTTTACAAATGGCCGAACAAATGTCCATGACGAAGAGCGGAGTGGCAGGCCCAGTATCCAGACTGATGAAATCGTTTCACAAGTGGACCAAGCACTGCGATCTGATCGTCGATTGACGATTAGTGGCCTGGCTGATAAATTTCCTCAACTTGGACGCACTACTGTTTACAATATTGTCAACTGGTTCAACTCTCAGGCGGCAAGCTTCTATGCAGAGGGGTTAAAGAAGCTGGTGCAGCGGTACGAAAAATGCTTAGAAGTGAACGCGATTATGTAGAGAAGTAAAGTAAGATTGTACCTAACTAAATATGACAATAAAATTTATTTCTTATGAGTACATTTTTTTCTGTGACCAAACGGCCCTTACTTTATGAATGCGCCTCGTACTTTTCATGTTCCACTCTAACTGCTTAAATACAGAGTCATTCAAATTGAATTGGAATTTGAATTGCGCGCCGTTTGTTTTCTGTGGATGTTGGAAGTTTGCATTTGTACAGTTAGTATCTAAACACAGAGCAAAGTCGTTATGGCACTGTAAAATGTGCAGCAACGCATTGACATTATTTGAGTTTATTATAAAAACAGATTATTGAGCAATTAGGCTTATTTTCAATCAATTAATCCACAAAAAAGCATTGTCTGGTGTACATTGTGGGCTGGAGGAGTTATTGGACTGTACTTTTTTCAGGGCGAAGCAGGTGAAATGTCTTTTGATAATCTGTATAAGACTAGGTGCAGTGATAATCTATATACATTTCATTTTTCTAGTAAGATCCCTATTTTAGGTGGTCTGCCTTACTTTATCCCTATTGGAGACCTGCGTGTTTAATTAATTCATTCATTCATTTCATGTAACTCCTAGTGGAGCGTATGGTGCCATTGTCGTTTCAATTTGCAATGGTAAAAGAAGTTGAGTGGTCCACAATCTTCTTCACAAATTTTTTCCACTCTTGTTTGTTTTGTGCACGCCTTTTAACCTGCGTCCAATTGATGTTTTGGGCTTCCAGTTCTTTATTCGCATTTCTTTTCCATGGTTCTCTGGGTCTTCCTCTCGCTCTCTTGTCTGTCCAGTTGAAGTCCAAGGCTTGTTTGGTGATGCTGTTTTGTGGTTTCCTGAGTGTGTGTCCTATCCATCTCCATTTATATCTTTTTATTGATTTGTCAATCGTCTCTTCTTCTGTAATTTCCCAGAGTCTTTCGTTGGTGATGCGTTGTGGCCAGAATATGTTGTATATTATTCTTATACGTTTATTTATGAAGGTTTGGACTTTTTTAATGTTGTTCTTGTTTTCTATCCAAGTTTCGGCTCCATACATTAAAACGCTTTTAACATTTGATCTAAAGATCTTTATTTTTGTCTTCTTGTTGATGTCTTTGGAGGCCCAAATTTTCCATAACATATTGAAGGCCTTTTGTGCTTGCATTATCCGTCTTGTTATACCCGCTTCGCTCCATTTTTAATCACCACGCTTCCCAGGTAGCAAAATTCTTCGACTTCTTCTATTTCTTGCCTCTCTAAGTTGATTTTCCTGCCACTTTCGTTTGCCTCTGTTAAGAGTTTTGTTTTCTTAGTGCTTATTTTTAACCCCACTTGTTTTGCTGTCTTGTTTAATTTATCAATTTTTGCTTGCATGTGTAGTTTGTTTGTCGTAATTAAACATATATCGTCTACAAACTCCAGATCTTCGAGCTTTTCGAATACAGTCCAATTTAATCTTGGTCAGCCGTATGTTTCATAATCTAATCGATCACTATGAGGAATATCAGTGGCGACAACGTGCAACCTTGTTTAACTCCCGATTGAATTGGTATCTTTTCCGTTAGTCTTCATGTTTGATCCCTGCGTAGTAGTTTTCATATAGCATGCGTGTCATTGTTATGTATTTCGTTGGTATACCGTAGGTAGCCAAAATTTCCCACATTTTGCTGCGGTCGATGGTGTCGAAGGCTTTAATGAAGTCTATGAAGATCACAAATATTTCCCCTCCCCTTTCTGTGACTTGCTCCAGAATGATTTTCAGTATGCATATTTGGTATATACATGATTTTTGTGGGCGGAATCCTGCTTGGTTGTCTCCCAGTTTTCTATCAACTGCCCCTCTCATCCTGTCAAGCATCAGTCTTGTTAGTATCTTGCTGGCTGTACATAGCAGAGTAATCAGGCGTCAATTCTCACATTCGGTCAGGTTGCCTTTCTTTGGCAGTTTAATTATAATGCCCTCGTCCCAGTCTTTGGGTATGACTTCGTCTGTCCATATTTTCTTTATTAAGATATGCATTATTTGTGTTGTTGTTTCGAGGTCAGCCTTTAATAATTCGGATGGGATACCATCACTACCTGCTGCTTTACCATCTTTTAATTTGAGTATAGCCTTTTCTACCTCTTGTTTTGTAAATTCTGTCTCATCAATGTTTAATTGCTCCTCCAAATCTTCTCTTATTGTTTCGTTTTCGTTTATTTTTCCTTTCTGGTATATTTCTGTGAAGTGTTCGACCCATCTCCTTGTTACTTCTTCTTCTGTTCTGAGCAGCTCCCCAGATTTTGCTTTTAGTTTGGTTGCCTGTTTGCGCTTCTTACCCATTAATGTTATTGTGATCTCGTACAGTTTTTTTACATCATGTTTCTTGGAGGCTTCTTCTGCTCTTTGGGCCAATTCTTGTATGCATAACCGTTTATCTCTCCTTGCGCTCCTTTTTACCTTTTTGTTTTTGTCGTTGTATTGCAGTTCGATCGTTTTCCGTCTTTCTTTGTGGGTTGTGCTTATTAGCTCCATTTTTAATTTTCTCCTCTCTTCAATTATGTTTTGTGTTCCTGAAGAGATCCAGGGTTTATTTGGTTTGGTTTCCGGCCAATAGTTGTCATGGCAGTTTTACTGCATCTTTGTATTTACACCAGATATCTTCAATATTACATTCCTCTATGACTGTGTCCACAATTTGTGTTCTTAGTTTCTCTTGAAAGTTCATTAAAACTCCCTCGTTTTCTTTTAACATTTGGACGTTGAATCGTGCGCTGCAATGTCTTTGTACAAAATTCTTTTGTAGACTTGATTTTAATTTTGCCCTCACTAATTCGTGGTCGGATCCAACATCGGCCCCTCTCATTGCTCTAACGTCTTTTAGGTTGTTTCTCCACTTGCGTTCGATAGTTATGTGGTCAATTTGGTTCTTGTATTTCCCACCTGGTGAGGTCCATGTTTCTTTGTGTATCTTCTTGCGTGAATAGCGTGCCTCCTATCATTAATCCATTTGTAGCACAGAACTCTATTAATTTTTCCCTGTTGTTGTGCTTTTCACCTAGTCCATGTTTCCCCATTACATGTTCCAACCCCTCATTGTTATTTCCGACCTTTGCGTTCCAGTCTCCCATTGTGATTTTTATATCTCGCTTGAATTTGTTGTTAATGCTACGCAGTGCGCTTTGGAGTTGTTTGTAGAAATCGTTCTTTACGTCCTCGCTTTTATCATTTGTTGGTGCGTATATATTAATAATTGTTATATTTCTAAATCTAGCCTTAAATCTGGCCCATATAATCCGTTCTGATATTGGTTCCCATTCTATCATGGATTTGTTAGTCGATTTATCGACCATTATTGCTACTCCTCCATCTCTGTCTCGACTGTTTTCCGCTTTCCCTGAGTAGATAATTGTGTTGCCTTTTGTTAGTTGAATTCGTCCTTCTCTCTTCCATCTTGTTTCACTAATTCCTAGTATTTTAATTCCATAATTATTCATCTCTATTGCTATCTGTTCAGTTCTCCCACTTTCAAACATTGTTCTTACATTCCACCATCCGATAAAGGTGTTGTTCCTTGGGTCTATTATTCCCTCTATATACGTTCTGACTTGGTTCTTCTTGTTTTTGTCTTCTTTACTTGTGTCTAGCTTAGTATTTCGTGTTGTTATTATGTTGGTTGTTTCTTTTTTGTCTGGATGTTCCGCTTTGTCGTTGCCGCCTGTGTTATTCTTAGTCGTTTTCGTTTGTGAGCGTTTATATTCTCTATTTACCATCTCATTGGCCATTATCTTTGCTGTGTTCGTTTCCTTTTCCGTCTCTCCCGTAGTGCTGATCAGTTTTTTGGGGTTCAGCCTTCATCCTTTTTCAGGCTGCCTCCTTCTTCGTCTGATCACCTGTAGTTTATGCTCTCTATTTGTATTTTCCGGTATCCTACTCGTGTTTGTTTTCTTTTGCTTCTTTCCTCTCTTGCTACTTTCCTTATCGCCGCCTGTATCTTTTGTTCTTCTGAAGTTAAGTCGTTATCTATATATATTCCCCTAGGTAGTTTTTGTTTTTGCTGTAAGATTTCTAGTTTTTGTTGAATGTTTTCGCACTTCACTACTGTAGCATTTGCTTCAGGTTTTCCTATCTTGAATGCGTCTTTTACTGTCATCTGAAAGAAATCCTTAACTTCTTGTTCCAACTTCATATTTTTTCCTTTAAGTCAACCCCTTTTATTATTATGTTATTTCTTTTAGTATTTTTTTCCATATTTTCAAGTTTTGTTTTTAGTGTTTCTATTTCGCCTCGCATTTCTTTCTTTTCTCTTCTTAGGAGCTCTTCTTTTAGGGCCCGAATTTCTTCTCCATAGCTCTTGGTATGATTTTTAATTGTTTTTATATCTTCGTTTGTTCTTGGATATTTGTTCTAATTTCCTGCAGTTGGATGTTCATCTGTGAGTTCATATCTGTTATTAATCTTTCTAGCCTTTCCATGTTTATGTCGGGCTCACTTTCCTTGCTAGGCGGGGTTCTTATCATCATCTTGTTTCTTTTCAACTTGTCTGTTTCCTCTTGATTATCTTCCTCCTCTTGATGTCCCACCTCTCGTTTTCTTTTAAAAATAAAGTCTTGTATTGATCCTGTACTAAATAATCTTACACGCGCACCTTTATTGTCAGTCATTTATTTGTATGCACTATTATTGTTCGCGCTTTTCTTATATGCACATTTTTGGGGTTAGTTTGCGCCCTTCTTTTTGATTGTACGTGATGTTATTTTAGCGTATGTAAAATGTAAAATGTTGGGTACGGACCTGTCTTTTATTTATTTTGAAAGTTTGACCGCGATCTACCCTCTTATCTTCGTTAAGTAGCAATGATTCTCGTTCTTTCCCTTAATTCCTAGTCCTACCTTGTTTTATTTGTGTTTGTGGCTTCCTTGTACTCCCTTAAACCTCGCTATCACGTCACTCTATTTTAGTATTGTATAAATCACTATATTTTTGAATTTTATTGAACACTTGGATCTAAGCTGTTGACAGCAGCGCACCGGTTTAATTAATTATAACTTTTCAATTTGTTGTTAAGTTCAGTAATTATTATTTTAGTCATTAATTTGTAAAATTGCTGCTACAAAGATATTGGATGGTTTATTTAGTAGTATTTTCAATATTTTGAGTTGTATTTATTCTTGTTGTTGTAGTAATTCTCCTAGTGCCTTATTTTTCTTCATATTTTTAAGGGTGTCGATATTTAATATATCTTCCCAATTTACATATTTTACCTTTACTTTTAATTTTTCCTAGTATTCTTGCTTTTGTTTATGCAGATCTATATAGGATTCGCCTGCTTAGGATCGTATTTCTATTATTGATTTGGTATTGTCGTTATCTTTAATTTTATTTATTTGTTTTCTTTTTAATGATCTTAAGCTACTCATGTTTTTGTGTTCTTCTATTACCCTTTTTATTTCTACTTCTAGTCGTTTTCTTTTACCTTCATCAATAGATTTTTCTTTGATTCTTTTTTAATGGATCTCTTCTTGTTTTAGTTTCTTATTAACTACTAGGTAGCAAATTTCTGTGTAATACTAGAAACTGGAATTTACATAAATAAACAATTGTTTATATTATGCTTGTTTAAATTAAGCGTAAGTAGTGTGTTAATAAATTACATTTAATTCTACAGCTCATGTCTTGCTCATCTACATTTCGTTACGTCTTTTATTTTAAATCCATTTTGATATTATTTCTTATTTATTTTCATTTGTTTTTTTTGGTGTGTAGTAAATACAAGTAACTCGCCAAATGCTTACAAATATTGATCACTGTGTTTGTTCTAATACAAGGGGTTGCCCGCCAAAAGGCATTTTTGGCGTCCTAGGCTAACAATTTTTCACCCGCCTTCCCTCAAATTTTGCAAGTTGGGAACGTAAAACTTTTTAATGCAAAGCTTATACGCTCGTTCATAATGTACTCTCGTAATTTTTACGTTTACTTGCGGTAATTTTTAATTTTCCCATAGATTAATGTTGAGAGTAATAACAGAATGTTTGTTTTCATTCAAAAATTGCGTAACCTAACTTTGGTATTGTCGACATTTCGACTTCGTTTTTACAACAGATAAGGAACTACTAATTAAATTAGTAAATATGCATCTAAGCCTAAACCATAAATGGGATAACATGTACAAAGGCAACATAATTATGCAAAACGTCTGGAAAGACAAAGCTGCAGCTACTTTGGTTAAATATGTGCAATGTTCAAATGTTTACATAAAGGCTTACGTGCATCATACGTATTTTTCATGGCCAGCTTATGCTTATGTCTATTATAAATGGGCGCTTACCTCCGCATGGCTGAAGCAAATCAAATGGCCGTCATAGACACGCCTTTTGCATGCGGCAATTCAGCGGCCTGACAACAGTCGCGGCCGCCCGGAGAAGCGAGAGCGGTCCCGATGTGCGTGCACGGACCTCGTGTAAATTAAGCGCTCAGAGCGCGGCACGCTAAATTTTATGTCTGCCGTATTTGTTTACTTTTCGTTCAAATGTATAAGCTGTCTCTGTTTACTATGCACGGGCATCCTCGTGTAAACTAAGAGCGTAGGGCATGCCACATTTCTTTGTTTACTTGCTCTTCAAATGTATAAATATGAGAAGATTATTAGTTTTGTGGTCGCTACCAGTGTCGAATGTGTTTAATACTAATACATCAATAACTAACTCTTAGTGTAAAATCTGTTTCGTTCTTCGGGCTTATGCAGATCTATTTTTGTTGACCTTTTTTTAAAATAATATTACCTTCCCTGTCCTATAATAAGGAAAGTAATGTAATCGGCAGAAATTTGACCTACCCAGTTTTTCACATTTCTAGACGAATTATAGCCCCAGGACACCAAAAAAGTTGGTTTGGGCCATTGTGGGCCATGTGTGTGTGTGTGTGTGTGTGTGTGTGTGTGTGTGTGTGTCTGTCTGTCTGTCTGTCAGTAAACAGGATATCTCAAACCGTTTCGTCGCAAGGTCGCAAAATCGGTCGCAAAGCGGTCGCGAATCTAAATGGTTGAAGATACAAAAAATTCATGAGAATAGAAATAATTTGTTATCTCGAGATCAACATGAATTTAAAGTAAAAGTTGGTAAAATAGGCACTCGAAAAAAAATTGAAGCCCAGGATTTTTGCCAGAGTTACCATATAATAGGATAAGAAAAGTCGTGTGATGTTCACACCAGATTTTATTCGTTCATATACAGTCTGTACTACAGGGTTGTATCCAGAAGTAGTAGGACTGTTTTCTTCTCCGCGCGCAAGTAGCGATGGAGGGGGGTCTGCAAGGCCGGATGTTATGGAGGGGAGCCTTGGGAACAGCTTTCGACCTGCGACAGTCGCCTGCGTGCGTTAGTTGAGTGTGGACCACTGGAGCGAAATTTGAAGCAGCGGTACGCCATCAAGTTTTGCTACAAACTTGGAAAATCAGCGACCGAAACCAAGGACATGCTTACACAGGCCTACAAGAAGGATACCATGAGCCGTTCCTCAATATTTGAGTGGCACAAGTGGTTTCGGGAGCTCGTCGAGGACGACCGTCAACCTCGCGAACGGACGACAATGTGCTGAAAGTTAAGCAACTTTTAAACTCTGACCGACGGTTGGCCATTAAATGAATTAGTGATAAGCTAAATATTTCGTACGGGACAGTCCAACGCATCATCACAGAGGATTTGTCGATGAGAAAAGTGTGCGCGAAAATGGTGCCGAAAGTGTTGAGTGACGAGCAAAAAGAACTGCGTGTTGAGATTTCCCAAAAAATACTGAACTGTTTGGAAGAAGACTAACATTTTATCGATAATGTCATCACCGGAGATGAAACCTGGGTCTTCCAATACGACCCGGAAACAAAACGACAGAGCGAAGAATGGCACACCGCAATAAGAAGGCCAGAATGTTGAAATCGAAAGTGAAATCGATGTTGATTGCATTTTTTGACCGTCGTGGCATTGTCCATAAGGAGTTTGTACCTCCTAAACAGACTCTAAATGCAAGATTTTACGTGGCTGCGAAATCGGTTCACACGTGTGCGACCAGACCTGATAGGGAAGTGGAAGCTCCACCATGACAACGCGCCGTGTCACGACGTGTGTATTGTGAGGGATCTCCTGGCCAAATTCGACGTTTCCACGTTGCCCCGCCCCCCCTACAGCCCTGATGTGGCACCGGCAGACTTCTTCTGTTCCCCCGGATCAAGAGGCAGCTCAAGGGGCATCGTTTCGACTCGGTGGAAGCGGTCCAAGCGACAACGACAAGGGCGCTGAACAGCATCCCGGAGGACGACTTCCAGAAGGCCTTCGCGACCTGGAAGGCTCGCTACCAGAAGTGTGTGGATGCCCAAGGGGGCTATTTTGAAGAATAGTAAGTCGATGTACCAAAATATTAAATAATTTTGTTTTAAATCAGTCCTACTACTTTTGGATATCACCCTGTATATAGTTAATAGTTATTTGTCCTCTCTCTTTTCTTTCACCCAATCCAAAGAAGCCTATTCTAATTTTTAGAATTACTTTCTTTTTCCAATATTAGCATAAAACTCTCCTATAATTAAAGCATATTTAGAGGAGTAGTCTTTCATTGCCATTGTTATTTCTTAATAAAATATTTCTGTCTATCGTTAGCTGCCAATGCTAAGGCGTATACTTGAATTATTTTCAGGTTGTAAAGTTTTGATGTTTGTATTCATTATGAATTCGACTATTCCTTTATTATTTTCTTCGTCATTTTGTTCTCTATATAGTGTAGAATATTTCTTGATATTATTTTTAAAATACGCTTATTTTTTCTCTTGATTTCCAATAGCCCAATAATATACCAATTTGTTCTGTTTAGTTCCCCTTTCATTCTTCCAACATTTCATCTGTTCTTATTGTGCGTATATTATGTGCAGCCGCATTTAATTTGGTTTCCGCTCTGCTGCTTTTTTCTTTGCTTTCTATTGTACGTGATATTGTGGTAGTCCTACTCAGCTGGGGTAATGTTATTTTAAAACTCATGATTTTGTTCAACTTCTCTAGCTTAAACTTAAAAGAAACTGTGAGTACTATCGCTGTTTACAGCCACTCATTCTGTGGTTTAACTCCTTTTTCGACAGACTTTTTATGATTTTTACATATTTCGTTTCTTCAAGTTTGTCTTGTGCCATTTACACATGCTAAAAAGCGAATAAATAAATCATGGCGTCCAATCCGTGGACGCAAACACGAACGAACCACCGATTTTGGCAGGAACAGACTCTGTGTTATATTAATCTTTGCCTTTTAATTTATATTATTAAGTAGTATATATTTGGCCATAGGTCAAAATCAGAAGCTTTTTAATGAAAATGAAAGCAGCCATAATAAACAACCGTAATAAAAAAACACCAAAAAGAAAAACTACATAATACAATACACCAATTAGAAGTGCAAGTGGAAAAATAACAACAAGAAACGAAGAAAACGAAAAGAGAAAAAATAAAAAACGCCGATATTGCAAAATAAACAATATACCGATAAAGAAAAATTAAGTAGAGAAACGGAATGTATCGGAGAAAATAATTCAAAAATGAGAAAGTTTCGCTAGGCAAAGTTCAGAGGCCCATTAATAGAAACAAAAATAAACAGAAGCCCTAGAAAGGTGTTTAAATAAACACTAAGCCGTTACCAAGATGATTATTAACAAGACAAGATTTATGAAAGGCTAGAAAAAAAGCGTTACAGTTTGAGACAACTACGCTTGCTGAAGAAAACATCAAACAAAGACAAATTAAAAAGAAAATGATACTCACAAATTTGATGTATGCTTGATACTGGATTACACATTTCACATATTAGATGTATGTAAAGCATGTCAAAATATCATGCTTTGCATTCACAAATTATAAGAAAGGCAAAAGCACCAACAATATAACCGATGAAAGTGGACTGTAACGCGCATGCGTGAATGAGAACGACTTAACTGGTTAGGTCAGTTAAGAGTTAAAATAAGTGACTGCATATAGTATATCCCATTTGCGGTCATTTAGCAAGTAGAATAACATATATACAAATAAATTAAGAAGTATATCTGCATTACTTAACGCCACAACCAATCCTAACCCCCTATCTAGAAATTAAAAGTTTTAACAATTTTATTGTTTTAAATACAGAAGAAACTATTGATTTCAAAGTTTTAGATATACTATCATAACCATGTAGTGATAAGATGATTATAGCAATAACTAATCAGAAAACCACCAATATTTTGATAACGGTTTAGCGAATTTAATTCTTAAACGTAGTAATGTTTTATATCCAATCCGTATAGGTAGGTAAACCATATATGAAGGCTTCATGCATTCCTGATGGAATATAGCCGCTTCATTCGAAGCTTTCAAATCCTCTTATTGAGATGGATTACTCCTTATTTCTTCATAAATTTATAATTCTGGGTGTGCTTTTGCTTCATTTACAATTTTTTTCAATTGTTCTCTGTGCATCGCCTTGTTTCTCCAGTTTTGATCTTCTCTTTCTCCAAATCTCTCGCCACTCCGTCTGCCCATCTCTCTCTCGGTCTACCCCTTGGCCTATTACCAGTTGGTTTCCATTCCATAATTCGTTTAACTATTTTTTCTCTGTCGCTTCTTATTATGTGTCTCATCCATCTTATTCTTTGAGCCTTAATAAACTTCCTATATCTTCTCCATATTCTTCGTAAAGTTCGTAGTTCATTTCGGTCGGACGTCTCCATTTTCTAGTATTTTTGAACCGGATATTTTTCTTAATATTTTCCTCTAAAACACTCTTAGTTGTTCTTTTTGTGTGACGAATTACTTCAGCAGTATATATAACCACTAGCCTTAATACAGCTCTATATAATCTAACTTTTGCTCGTTTGCTGATCTTTTTATTCTGTAAAATTTTGATGTTGCTGAAATAGGCTCTGTTCCCTGCCATTATTCGTTCTTTTATATTTGGATCGTTTTCATCTTTGTTACTTACTACTGTTCCTAGGTATCTAATCGTCTTTACCTTTTCAAACTTACAGTCGTCTACTTTGATGTATCTTCTCTTTGTATTTCATGATTTCAGTTTTATTTTAATTTATATTTAGGCCCATAATTTTTGCTTCTGTATGTAATTTTTGAAATGTTTCGACTAGACCTGCTTGTGTTCTTGAGATCATCAGCACATCATCAGCAAATGCAATCATTTGTACTTCTTTGCTTATTATCGTTTCCTTATTTTTTGTTGTCCTAATTATTCTTTCAATTACATGGTTAAACAGTGTTGCTGAAAGCGAATCTTCTTGTTGTACCCCACTAATAAATGTAAACTCATCTGTTATACCTTCGTTTATTTTAACTACTGCCTAGTGTTTATTACTGTCATCTTAATCAAGTTTACAATTTTAGCTGGTATATTTGATTGTTTTAATTCTTTTAGAAGCTCTTTTCTATTTACTTTGTCAAAAGCCTGCTTGAAGTCAATAGATAATAGTATTAAGTTAATTCGAAATTCGTGGCATTTTTCAAGAACCTGTTTTACTACAAACAAGGCATCCGTAGTTGATATCCCGCGTCGGAAGCTAAATTGGTACTATCCTATTTCTAGCTCGCTGTATTGCGGTATTCTATTATGTAAAGTATTAGAAAATATCTTATACTCTACATTCAACAAGGAGATACCTCTATAGTTAATGCAATCTTTCAAGTCGCCTTTTTTCGGTATTGGAACAATCATTGACTTTTGCCAATCTTTTGGTATTCTTTCTGTGTCCCAGATTTCTGTTATTAACTTGAAAATCTTTTATGCAACTCTTCATCCCCCATTTTTATCAACTCTAAGCATATTTCGTTTGTTCCTACTGCTTTCCCATTGTTTATTTTATTGATTGCATCGATTAACCCTTTAAGGTTTGGCCTTGCTACTTCTTTATCCTGTCTTGTTACCTCTTCTTCATCTGTTAATTTCAGACTGCCCTCTTAATTTAACAGATCTTGGTAAAATTTCTTCCACATTTCTTTGATTTTCTGCTCATTGTGCTCTATTTCGCCTTTCGTGTTTTTTATACTTCTTCTGCGTATGTTTGGTTTACCATGTTCCTCTAGTATTCTTTGGAAGAACATTTTTGTATTATGTTCTTTGTAGTTATTCTCAATTTCATCCATTTTGGCATTAACCCATTGATTCTTTTTGATTTTCTTTTGATTCTTACTGCTTCTTTCCTTAAATCACTATAATTTCTTATAATTTTGTACTAGGTTCTTATTTAATTCTTCTTCATATTTTGTTTATATTTCCTCGCTGTTAAATCTTACTCTATCCCATTGTTTTGCTGATTTGTTCTTTTGATCCCTACTGTTTATTGTTTGCTTTATTTTTACCATTACCATAAAATGGCCGCTGTCCGCATTCACGCTCCTATAGAATCTTACATCGTTGATCGTGTCTGCCGTTTTTTTTTTGAAATTAAGATATGGTCAATCTGATTTCCTTCAGTGCTCCCTGGTATTGTTCAGGTCTCTTTGTGAGTCCTTTTATGTTTAAATTTAGTACCTGAAATTTCTATGTTCAATGCTGCGGCTAAGTTGCACAACTTGATTTAATTGTCGTTGGTTTTGTCGTAAATTGTATGTCTTTCTGCAACTCTTTCATTATA
This sequence comes from Sinelater perroti, assembly GCA_036346155.1. Lineage (NCBI taxonomy): Eukaryota > Metazoa > Arthropoda > Insecta > Coleoptera > Elateridae > Sinelater > Sinelater perroti. Next base: position 19,037,145 of record JARFIY010000046.1, read on the forward strand.
ACTCTCCTTTCCTATATGAGCGTTAAAATCTCCAATAATAATTGTTCTGTCATCCCTAGGTATCTTTTCGCACAATTTCTCTAGAGTGTCGTATAGCTCCTTTTTTCAGCCTGTTCTGCTATTTCCGTTGGGGCATATACATTTACTGCCGACAAGTTTTTACCTTTTCCATTTATATGTAGGTAAGGTATTCTTCCACTTACCGGTTCAAAGATCATAATATTCTTCGCAAGTTTTGTTAATTATCATAAATCCTACCCCGTTTCTTCCCTGTTTTTTTTTCTCCCGAGAACACAAGCGTATAATCTTCTTTTCTTATTTCTCCGCTGCCTTTCCATCTTAACTCCTGCAATCCTACTATATCTATTCATTTTTTCCTGCATTATTTCCTTGTATTACTAATGTCTTAACATTCCAGGTTTTATATATTTGTAAGTTTTTCAACCTCTGTATTGTTACTTCTGTTAATGCTATTATTTTAACTGTATTTAACACTTTTAGCTCATCTACTATCTATTTATTTTTATTTGATTCATTTGATTTGGTTTCTTATTGCTTCGCATTCTCATCCAATTTGTTTACTTGTCATGTTTTTTTGTTTGTCGTCATCAGTTCTTCCGTTCGGTTTCTTATTTTTATTGGGTTTTGGGATCGTTTATTGGTTTAATTCTACTCATTTTCTTTTTTAAGGCCTCCTCTTGCGTTGTCGTCTGACTCGCTATACTTCCTTCAGCTGCCTTTTCTTTTCTTTCTTCTATTTTCTTATAAGGTGCTAATACTGTTTGCGCCCAGTACTTGTTTTTCTTTGGAACTGCTCCTGCAGTTACTATCTCCTTTAGGGTATTTCATCGGTTGATCTACCTCTTTGTTTGGCGCTTTTGCCTTCATCTGAGTTAGTAATATCTTCCTCGTCTGTTTCTTCCTGAGTCTGTCTCTGCACTTGAACTTGCTTTACGTTTAACTGCTTTCGTTTGCTGTCTATACCTTTCATCTCCTCTCTTGATTCCTGTTCTGTTAGTTGTTCTAGTTATTGTATAGGATTTACCATTGACAATGAGTTTATTCTATGCGAGATTCGCCCTGTACCCCTATCCTCTAGCTTGCTTCATATGTTTCAATAATTCTTTTCTCTCTTTTCTATTATTGGACTTTGGGAAGTTATCTGTGATCCATACTTTCATATTCTTTAAATTTCTTTTGTTACACATCACCTCATTTTTCTTTTCCTTATCTCCCTTTCGATATCTGCCATGTGCTTCTCCTGCATTTTTATCTTTATTTCCATCATTTTATTTTGCTTCTTTAACTCGTTGTGCTCGTGTTTCGTTTCACCCAATTCTGCGTGTAATTTATCCATTTTTACTTTTATGTTTCGAATCCGTTCTGTCCTCTTATCTATTCAGTTAGTTTATCTTGTATATGCTCCAGTATTTTTTCCATATTTGCACTTCACCCTTGCTGATTATTTTATGTCGTTCTTTCGTGTCTAATGAGTTGCCTATCTTTTCTTTTGAAAAATATTTTCTTGGTCATTTGCTCGACGGTCACATAAATTATATATTTCTTATTATTATTATATAAATAATATTTATTTTAAGTTAGTTATTAATTAAATGTAATTCAAAGCACTCAGCCTGTCTCTGCTGCTTACCTGGTCTTCCTACTTTGCACTAGATCCTTAACGTAAAAAAAGTCCATATATTTTATTGTGTACAATTTACTTTATATTTCACCTTAAACTGGAGCACCACTAATCATACTTATCACACTTCTACCCATATTTTCTAAACATACGATATTAAATAAAATCAGTTTAGTTTTAACGAAACGGTACACCTGCATGTATTACAAACACTCGTAAAGCTACAGTATGCCACTATCTGTGCTGATGTCATGATATTTATAAGAATATCTCGAATGAGAAAAGTTAAAAAATTATAAATGCATTTCTTATTAACATTATCACAGCAATTTTAAATTTTTTAACTTTTCGATTTAGTTGGCTCGCCGTGTACTAAAACGCAAAATGCATTCAACATAGCTAAAATGTAATTGCGTCTGGTCGTAAGCACTGAAACCTCAGTAAGCCCCAATTTCGTGTGATTACCAGCAAATATTATCGCAAATAGAATTTTTAGATAACATGCGAACATAACCTGTGTCTATCTTGGAAGATAACCTTTATCTGGGATTAAATGTTTACATTGCTCTTATAGTACCTATATATGTCTAATTAAAAGGCTGCAGCAGATTGTGCTTTGTGCTTTTGATCATGATTGTAAACGGGTTTAGTCTGCTTTGCCGAAGGTTGCTACCCAGTACTAGACGATGCATTCATAGCACTGCCGTGCTGCAAGACAAGAAGGAAAATCCGTTCCTTAGGACCATCAGAATTCTATCGGAAGACCTAACGCTAGCTAGGAAACCCCTGCAGGAACAGCGGGCCATTTTATCCAATTTGTTTCCGTCATATGTAGACATCGTTATAATTGGTGGAGGTGCGATCGGCTCTTCTATAGCCTACTTTCTTAAAGATAAGACTGGACTCAATGGGTTGAAGATTGCAGTAATAGAAAAAGACCTAACGGTATGTGTTTATGCAGTCATTATTAATAATAACGAAGCCACGTTTTTTAGTATTCAAAATGCTCAACTACACTCTCCGTAGGAGGGTTGCGGCAGCAGTTTTCGCTCCCCGAAAACATCCACATGTCCTTGTACGGCGCAGAGTTTCTCAGAACCTTGAAGAAGCGGTTTGGGGATGATGCAGATGTAGCTTTCACCCCAAATGGGTACTTGATGCTTGCAACCGAGCAAGGAGCTCAGCAGCTGCTGGATAACTCCAAGTTGCAAACCGAGCTGGGTGCAATTAATGTGGTGTTGGGAAAGGAAGAATTGAAAAAGAGGTCCTTATGAATGTAGGTGATAAATGATTAGCTAACATCTGATTTATTATAGGTTTCCTTGGATGGATACAACTGGCGTAGAAGCTGGATGTTACGGGTTGGAAAAGGAGGGCTGGTTTGACCCCTGGTCGCTCTTACATATTATAAAGCGGGGTGCACAGGAGCTAGGCACACAGTATGTTAATGCAGAAGCTGTTGGGTTTACGTTTAAGAACCGCGAAGACATATATGTGGATGGCATGCTTGAAGGCTCCTATGAAGCGCTTGATGAATTAATTGTATGTGAGGCATAAGGTTCTGATAATTGTTATTGGATTATGTACAACTAGTTCTAATTTAAAAATGATATGGCATATTTCCATGACAGTGCTCTGGTAGTATTAGACAAAATGTGGCAAAATTAGTAATGTACAGGGTGTCACAGACCACTCAGTTTTCTCTTATTTTGTTAGTTTTTGTCACGGACCAAAATCTTGGACAATTCAAATTACTAAGATGGATGAAATGTTTATAATTGTTGAATTAAATTGATTTTATTCAAAATATTCTACATTCTTTTAGGTAAAACTGCCAGAAGGGGAGGAGAAGCCCATAAAGTTTGCATACTGCATAATAGCATCTGGTTCCGAGTCAGGAGAAGTAGCAAAGCTTGCTAGAATAGGAACGGGGCCCGGCATGCTCACAGTACCTCTGCCAGTAGAAAGGAGGTGAATAAAATATGGCAAACACTCTAATTATGCATCTGCAGCTCACAGTTTGCAGAAAACGCTATGTATATTGTTTCAACTGTCAAGAAGGCGGCCCTGCTTTGAATACCCCCCTGACGATTGACTATACGGGTGCTTACTTTCGGCCAGATGGCCTAGGGGGAGCTTACATAGGCGGCCTTTCTCCAAGTCCTGAAGAAGAACCTGACACGTCCAACTTGGATGTCGATTACCAGTACTTTGATGAGAAGGTCTGGCCAATATTGGCAAGGAGGGTACCTGCATTTAATAATATTAAGGTATTAAAAAAATTGGTGTAAGTCTAAGATTCGAATTCCATTTGCTTGTAGGTTAAAAGTGCCTGGAGTGGGTACTACGATTATAATATGTTTGATGAAAATGGAATAGTTGGACCTCACCCTTACTACCACAACTTATATCTAGCAACTGGATTCAGCGGCCATGGTTGATTACTTTAATTAGCTTAATGTGTGTATGTATAATGTGCTTTTGTAGGAATACAACAAGCACCTGCAGTCGGAAGGGCCGTTGCGGAGCTCATCCTGGATGGAAATTTCCTCACCATTGACCTGTCAAGATTAGCATTTAAGAGGTTGATAGTAGATAAGCCAATGTTTGAAGTTGGTATAGTTTAATTGTATAAGATTAATAAAATTTTGAATTATCTATTTGTTTATTTTCTGTTTGTAGAAAATCATAAGTTTTTGCTTTTTATATTTGTCAATAGCTTACAAGGGAGCATTGAATATGTCATTTGTGACTTCTAGACTTGGTATATACTTTTTTTGGTCATGATCTAATCTCTTTGTCAGCCCATTTTGTAACATGTTTACATTTTTGGTTAGGCTTCATTCAAGAATGAATTATGGTTGATGCATCAAAAAAACATTTTATAATATTTAACTGTAATTGGTGTTATCATGTAAATTAGACTTTGGGGATTTTTAATTATAAAAATAATTAAACTCTTCTATACAAAATTCTCAAATTATAATAATCTTTAGCTTGAGGAATAGCCAAATCTATAGAAGTATATTTTGTATAATGTGGAGAATGTCGTGGAACGTATTTTCATAGAAATTCTGATATAATGATACTGGCCACATTATTATAAAAATGAAAAAATCTTTGATGCAAGCTGTACATGTAATTTTTCGAATAATTTCAACAAATATACACTAAAGCCTTTACTTATTTAACACCTTATATAATTATATTGATGGACCATGTATAAGGAACTCTTTGGCAATCTGTAAAAGATGATTAGATTGGTAGCACTTGTCAAAATCCACATAACACATGAGTGGTCAAAATCTTTAGTTGCATGATACTAGTCTGATGTCTGATATGTTGCCATAAAATTCATTAAAAACACCGTGAACATGTGGGCCGACACTGTTTTAATAGTGTTCATTTCGGTGTGCACGGCTTTCCTAGGAGAAGGCCTGACCTGGTTGATGGTGTACCGGACCGAAAAGTACCAAAAACTGAAAACCGAAGTTGAAAAACAGAGCAAAAGGTGTAAGTGTATTTGTTCTGGTTAATGTCACGTGCATAAATCTCTTTGTAGTAGAGAAGCGAAAAGAAGCGCACGGCGACTCCCTGGACAAGCAGCACAAGAAGAAAATTGAGAGGGAAGAAGAGAGGCTGAAAAACAACAACAGGGACCTGTCCATGGTCAAAATGAAGTCGATGTTCGCGATCGGATTCACGTTCACAGCTCTCCTGAGCATGTTCAACAGCATGTGAGTGATCTTTGATGTGACTGGAGCTTTTATCTAAGGTGGCGTTTCAGATTTGATGGTAGAGTGGTGGCGAAGCTGCCCTTTGTCCGTTAACCTGGATTCAAGGCCTGAGCCATCGGAACCTCCCAGGAGATGATTACACAGACTGTTCCTTCTTCTTCCTGTACATCTTGTGCACCATGTCAATAAGACAGAACATTCAAAAGTTGCTGGGTTTTGCGCCCTCTCGTGCGGCGTCCAAGCAGGGGAACAGTCTGTTTGGGCCAGCGCCAGGCCAGTTTAAGTAGTTTCAGTTTAGTTCCTATTTATTAAAATTGATGTCTAGAAGGCTGTTTTATAGAACGAAAATTTGTTAACGCAATGACTTAAGCACCAAAATTATAAGTTATTTGTACAAATAAATTGGTTTTCTAAGTTGTTAATTAGAAATTTTCTATATATTTTTAGTATAAAAAAAAGTTATTTGTTATGAATGTATGACAAAACTTTAAAAAGTATCTCATTTTAAATGTGCTTTTGAGTGACTTTAAAAGCAATATTTTAAGTGTTTCAAAGTTTTTGAGTGATGAATTTTTTTAACAAATTAATTCTTAGGATATCAAATGCAAATTATATAATATATATTCATGTATTTACAAGTTGTGTGGCTCAATCGGAAAGCTTCTGCAAAAAATGAGAATGTGTATGACGTGGATGAATTGAAAGTAAATATAATTTGTTTGATTTCTAAATGATATATATCATTTCTCAACCAAATGGCATAACATGTTACTATGAAATGGGACAGTGGAAATGTCATGATTGAGGGCAGCTTTTCCAATAATCATTTATACTTAATTAAAGGCTGGAAATTCATCTGATTTCTTTTGGTTCTTGGCTTTAATGGGGTTTTGAAACATGGTAACAATTAAACGCACAATAGATTAACTAATTGTATAAATATTAACATTTTTCTTTTTATAATTCTCGTTAACTTTGGAAAGATAAATTTCTGCTACATTTTAATTTTTTTAATCCACTTCCTTTCCAACTGTTACTGTAACAAGGCAGAATTAAATTTCTTATTTATATTTCTAATGTTTCACTTTTCTTATTCTGTGCAGCTTTTAGTAAGGGGTGGAAATGTGATGACTATGGTTCTTGATGAATTGACAATGTGATCTTCCTATTCTGTCTCTTCTTGATTATTTATGTCCTGACCTTTAAACACATTTGTTGTTTCTATTGCATGTGTCCCTAAAAAGAAAAAGTTAATATAAATTTTGCTTTTGGGCATTTCTGAATTTTAAAAACGATTTTTTTCATAATATTTAATTATTTTATACAATTCTTTCAAATATTCTAGAGCTTTAGAATATTTTTTCTTCACTTGACGATAATAGAAAGACAAAATGCACTTACATATACACATACATTTTCATTTCCTTCAGTTGAAAATTTGTGCCGTTCAGTTTATAATGAGCGACAGTGAGGCGGGTCCTTCAACTTCTGAAAAGCCTTCCAAGGTGTCGAAAACTTCATTAAACAATGAAGAATTGGAAAAGTTGCTTTACGAATTGGATGAATAATCGCCTTGCAAGAACACACTTTTGACAACGTTTATAAATTTTCTGGTAACTGCCAGCAGTCATCTTTAGGAATCAATTGCAGGATTGCTTAGCCAAATCTTCACGGACTATTGTGTGCACAGTGCCCTTGTTAATGCCCAATTTCTCTGTAATCAATCATAGCATCAGTTAGTGATCTTGTGCTATCATGTGTCGCACTCTCAATCATGTCTGGACTTCTGTTTGTCGTCGGCCAATCCAAACGTAGCTCATTCTCAATCGCTTCTTTCTCGTCGCGAAAGCGTTTGAACCACTCGTAAACATTTTCTACTCACGACTTTTATCCTGTACACTTGCACAGATATTTTATGCATCTTCTTCGTTGTTCTCCCCAATATGCAGCAGATGTTCATGTTAACTCGTTTCATTGTACTGTGACAATATGACTCACACTGACAAAATTAGACCGCCAACATAAGACCTTGGCTGCCAGCTGCACCCCCACTACAAGTAAACAATGCAGTACAATGCGCGCGCACGTTTGGCCCGTTTCCATTGAGATATAGGAGCATTTACCGAACTTTTCAGACACACCAAGTATATTTATTTATTTATTACTGTATTTCAATGTTTTTAATTCCCAAAAATTAATAACACAAGTAATATAAAAGAAATGAAATAAACACAATTATATTTAAGATTTCAGAATAGCATTACTTACAGTTTTTTATAAGTAAGAAACTTTTTCTTTAAAACTATCCTTATAGGTGCACTTTTATTTGTAACTACTTATTAAAATCTGATATTAGAGCAAAATGAAATTCTTAAATATAAGTTAAAGTCAATATTCAAACAAAAGCTTTGAGAACATGTTTCTTGAACAAAGAACAATTTAATTTTGTAGTAGATTTTCTATTTCTGTTTTTGAAGGATGTTCAAGAATACACTACGCTTATTAATTTTTCCGTTGTGTATAAGAATAGAACGTTTGGGGAGTATGGCACTTCAAAGAGCGAAGAGAACCGCTACGAGTCAAAAATCAAAAAGGCAAATTAAAGGTTGATTCTAGAATAAAGAAAAGTAAAATATAAAAATTTAATTTAGAAAGGCAGAGATTGAAAGAACATATAAAAAATCCATAAATATACTTTTTTGGCATTAAAGAAAATAAGCATCAAACAAAGATGAGCAAACCTGTAAATTGCAATATAAATTGAAAAATTACTAAAGATGGAATAGAAGCGTAGTCAGTCCATGTCTATATTAAAAACCACTCAAGCATAAACCTCAATTAAATTAATACAAACAAGTGTGGAAACATTTTATTGAAGTAACTAAAATAAGTTTTAATAACAAAGTGATTTATGAAAAGAAACAAATATATTCCATTTCATATATGTCTATGCATTGTTACACCTACTATTTTAACAGTGTGCTAATGTGTATCTGTTCTCACACTACATAAATCTATAATATAATAGTAATTTTATAGTTTATTTCTGAAGACCAACATCAGAGCAAAACACATGTCAAATGGTCATCCTCAGTTCTCATCATTTAAATACAGTGCGTGGTAGAAATAAGCTTGACACAAACTCAAATAGTTTAGCAAGTACAAGAAAGTTTACAAAGCCACATAAAACGTCGTGCAGCTGCGTAGTTTGATTATTTAATGGTCGGAGATGGAATATGGATTTTTCACCAGACCTTCAATCATTTCAACATTGATTTCTCTTGTAACAAGGTCATCAAAAGACAGGTAGATTTTATAATGTAGCGTTTTGATATAATTATCTTTGACTAATTGACTATATACAAGGGGTCACCCAATACCAACAGGAAGGGGATTCTTTCATTGAAACTTACAGGAGATGAAACCTGGATTTATGAGTTCACCCCAGAGACGAAACAATAGTCCATGATATGGAAACGTCCAGTTGTCCTAGTTCAAAAAAATTTAAAACTCGACCATCTGCCCGCAAAACCATGGCCACCGTGAAGGCTTACTACTGTGTGAATTCCTTGAACCGCGTATAACCATTAACAGCGACAGATACTGCGAAACTCTCCAGAAATTGCATACAGCCATTAGAAGTAGAAGGCCGAGACGATTGTGCGAAGGAGTTAAATTGCTGCACGATGGCGCAAAACCCCACATTTCATCATACTCATTTTCAACGTGTTTCAATCAATCTCTGGATATACGCCTCTCCAATATTTTGCTACTCCTGTCTATTGCTCATTTTTGCCGTCCATTGCACTCCCGTTACTTTCTGGATATCATCCTTCCATCGTGTGAGTTCCTCTTGGTTGTCCGTGGTCGCCACTCTGTCACCTTTCTGGTCCATCATCCGTCTCCTGTTCTCATCAAATACCGAGCCCATCTCCACTTCTGCCTTGCCACGTCTATCACCCTAGTTTTTCTTCTAATCCATTCGTTCCTCTTCCTGTCTGGCATTGATCCTTCTATTTTTCTCTATAAAATCCTTAATTTCCCTATCAGTCCTTTATTTAAGCTTTACGTTTCTGCTGAACAAGTCATAGTTCGTAAGACGCACTGGTTAAAAACGCAAGTTTTGAGGTGTTGGATTTAAAAATTTAAAAACCATTAAGTTTTCCATATGCCGCCCATCCTAATTGTACTAGTTGACCACTGTCACTTTTCTTTCGTTATTTAGCATAATTGGTATAGCGTCGTTCATATTTGACATACAAAATTTTAAATTGTATATATCTGCTATCAATGCGACATCTTTTGAGGGAGTTTAAAAAAGCCCACTTTTCTATTGTATTGAATGCCTTCTCAAAGTCTATAAAAGTCAGGTACATTGGTTTGCTGTACCCTTGATATTTTCTATTACCTGTCTTAATGTGTGCATATGGCCTATTCTGCTGGGATAAATGTCTTAACGTTTACGGAGATTATGTCGAGAAATAAAAAATAGTATATAGCTGTTTATGGAATGTATTAAATACTTTCTTTAAATATAAATGTTAGTGTAATTTTGGCTGGTGCCTTTAATATCGGACAACCCTGTATTTTTCATTTTTTTTTTATCTTATTCTCCCATTTTTGCAACATACCTAGATATACCTCTAAGAAATATATGGTCTAAATTTGGATTAAGTTTGTCCAGGACTGCAAATGGTACAAAAAATTCAAAAACACTTGAAAATCGTTTGGCCCACTCCTTTGAGCCATTTTCTCATTGAAGAACTTAGACTAAATATTGACTCAACAAATGTATGGGTATGTTAGTTATCATGTCCATAACGTACATATTCTTAAGGTACACAATGTGTGTATATGTTTTAAACGAGGGAGGCAGATTTTTAAGACATTATACCTAGATTAAACCACTCAAGTGTTATTTGGCTATGCTTTACCGTTTGCGAAGATAAAAAATCGCTTCAACCCTATCTTCCATAAAAAAGTATTCTCAACTCACCCCGTAGACAATAAAAATTGGCATTGTCATGTTTGACCTCTCCTGGCTAGGAGTCAAAGATTCAAAATTATATGGTTATGTTGCCAAAAATTTAAATTATTACTCTTAAAAGACGTCAAAGATGGAAACGTTCTTCTTATACTAGCGTTCAAAAATAATCAACGTAGAGTAATGTTTAAAAGGAGCGTGATGCTTTGCTTCTTAAAACAGTTTTTTGCCTGGTCCTTGAATATGCAACACTATAGTGACTTCTCTTTTACTTAATCTTGGGGTTCATCTTTGCATTAAACTGAACAAAAATCAACTGTAAAGTCACAATTGCGCTCGCCACCTGAAATTACAAGTTTATGTAATAACACAAGCATGCAAGGTGCCACCTTATAATTCCCAAAATTCAGATTTTTTAAAGGGATTTTAATAGAGAACTGCAGTAGCAAATGTTTCCTTCAGTACCATTAAGAAACTGTGATTCTTGATGTGAGTTTATGTGACTTGAACTTTTATGTTTAGAGTTACATTTTTAACTCGAAATGTCAACAATGAAACAACTATGAAAATTAAGTTTAAGGAAAAATATTTGACACTATAAAGGAGATTTAAAATCGCGATGAAACAGCAAGAACTTTAAAGGAGTTAATTGTTTGCATAATTTTTAGTAAATAAATTTCAGAATGTTCGGGCGGCACTTATTATTAGTTATAGGTTGACTCCTAATTATCCGGCGTTTTTAAAAGTCTATCATAAATATAAATGGAAAAAGACAGTTCAACAACCTTTATCTGGCGAAGCTCGATCGCTTTTATACTGCCATTTAAGTTAAAAAGCGTATAAAAGGTCCATATTGTTTTTCACTGTGGTCCCTCCCCCCTTCCATGGCGCGTCATGTGATCTAATCGCCACCAAGAGATGACATCTATTGACTACTATGTTAACGTTAGCTGGAAAATTAGCAAGTTGAATTGTCGACCGATGTCAAAGAGTGAACCATCGCTTTTTTAACTGTAAAATTAAGCTTCTACCAAACAAATGGCCAATAGTGATTGAAGCTGATAATTGTTTTTTAGCAAAAACGCCAGATAATTATGCATCAATCTAATACATACATTTAAGATCATTCCTCTTGTAATCTTGAACAAGCCGGCACCGTAAATAGCGATCTCCTTTGATGCCATCTGATGTAGCAAGCGATCGGTCTGTAAAATCCAAAAAAATTGATCATCCGACGTAAACGTACGAAAACACACACTCATGGCATGTGTTCTTGATGGAAATCGAAGAAATGTCCGTTACGGGCTCAAAGCTTTCCTCATACACCCACGATGCGTACAGGCAGACCGCGGCGAAGTGAAACAGGTTGAACAAACACCCGTACCAGTAATAGAATATCTCATAGTTAGTGTACACCCTAAAACAATTTTTCAACCAAACTGTTACATGCATCTATCGAACGCGACATTACGCAAAGCTTTGGAAGACCGATATGGACAGAAAATAAACGTTTCCGAAGAAAGACAGCAGCACAACTTCAGACATGGTGCTGTTTAGCGTTTTGCAAAGCAGCGAGAGTGTGTTGAATTGCTTCCTCAAATTCCTCCATTGCATCTCATTCATCGCCTAAATCAGTACTATAATTACGTATTACGCAATATAATTAATGAAGATGTACTTGGTGGTTGGCTTTGATGTACCTGGTAATTTGCTCAAACCGAGTCGCCAGGGCACACGACAGCAGTATCACCATAAGGTCGCAAAACTGCCAGTCGAAGGTGGTTATAAGAGCTAAAAACTAAAAAAGGGGTATGGGCAGGTTATAGAGCGATGCGAAGTACCTCTACCAGCGCGGCCTTCCAATGCGCGTACTCAAAGACGTCAAAAAATTCGGCGTAAAGGGTTTTAAAGTAGGTTTCCAGAACGGTGTTGTTTGTGGGTATTACTAACAGCGCAGTTTTTGCCCCACCTCCGACGAAGGTCAAATGTTCAGCTGCATTCAATAAAACGTAAAGAGAAAATGCATTTTATGATTACTGTGTTAAAGTTTTGGTTATCATTCCATCATTGTTATGCATTTACGCATTTCAAAAAGTAAAAGTGGTTGCCTAACTTCTACACATAAAATAATACATTTTTGTTGAAGATTCTAAAAAGATTGAGATATGTCTGTGTCTAGCAAAGTATGCCAATTAGTTTGAAAGTTTGAATGAAAAAAACAGCAGACAAAAGCGAATAAAGTGCTCTGTAGTATTAACAGTAAAATCATTTATCACCTGCTTACTTGACTCAAGTTTATAGTGCGATTGTATTATTGCTATACAAAATAAATTATGAATGAGTTTATTTTCGAAAATTTTCCAACAATTGTAAAGTAAAAAGCAGAATTATGTATCAGAAAAAAATTAATGTGAACTAAATTGGTATACAAATGTCCAATACAAAAAAATAATAAAGAAAACAGAAGAAACCAATAATGAAGCTGCAAAAAGTGTGATTATGGACAATAGCATATTTAAAGTTCTATAACTCTTGATATAGCAGAAATGTTAATATGGGAATAGATCTTCTGGAAAAAATGCATGAATGACGTAACATATTGTGTATGAGAATATTTAGTAGTTTCAGTAAAAGAAAAAGAAGGAAGATATCCTGAAACAAGTTTTACGATCAATATTTAGCTTGTCCCAATAGGATATAAATTTGGAAGATTTCCGCGATCAATCTATGGGCCAGAAATCATTTGTTTCCAGGAAATCCTTTACAAGATCCGCTCAGTGGGGGAGCACATTATTATTTATAAACAAGACCTGCAGCTTTAACACTAGCTGCTACAGAACTGAAACAAAATTTTCCACCAGCGTATGCATTTCTTGAATCTCAAATGATTTCAAATCCTATAACGACTAATTTTACCATTTATTTGTTTAGAGGTGTAATTTGTTGTTTGTTTCAGTGTAAGTAAAACGCAGAACAGTAAATGTGAATTGATATTTTTGGCTTATTATTAAACGATAAAAAATATTTATCTTGTTAATGGACTTTGGTGAAAGGTTTCTGCGAGTTGTGCAGTTAGACTAAACTTCCGGATTCAGTCACTTTTTGAGCTTGATGTTATATTGATCTATTGTTCTATTATTTTTTATCTGGATATTCGTGCGAATGAGATTATATATTTCATTTAGCTTTGTGTGTAGTTTGGTCCATCATTGTTTTCATCAAGACGTTTTTAATTTTTACTTCCAAACTATGCAGATCGGTAAGCTATTAGGAATATGTGATATATTGGCCCCAGTTTCCTTGATGTTATTTACCCCTTGTCCGGTATTAACTTTCTACAGCGGAGCTTATAGTAGAAAGTTATGAGATTATCATCCTGTCTGTCTGCGTATATGTCTGGAGATACCATAACTTCCGTTATATTCAACGGATTTACTTCAAACTTGACATACACACATTTTAGGTCGGTACCTTTCATGTGATTGATTTTCAGCCAAATCGGTTAACGGAAACCGGAAGTGACCGTTACGATTTCGAAAATTAAATTCATGTTTTTGCGTGTGTCTAGAGACTCTATAACTTCCGTTATATTCAACGGATTTACTTCAAACTTGCACACACATCTTAGGTCAGTGCCTTTCATGGGATTGATTTTCAGCCAAATCAGTTAACGACAACCGGAAGTGACCGTTACGATTTCGCACCGCTGTAGAAAGTTTCCTTTACGGTACTACACCGTTCTTGTTTTGGGTTTGTTAATTTCTCGTAATTAATATATGTCTTGGAAAAGTGCTTATTCAAAACTATATAATTGATTTCAATGGATTTCTAAGGTAAATTCATTTAATTTTGATGTGTCCCCCTAATATCTTATGGTTTAGATAATGTCAAGTGTTGGACATTTTGCACTAATAACTGTGATTATGATTCAGTATCATTTATGTTCTTTAAGATGCTTATTAGAATACCATATTCTAATTTTAAGAATCTTACTGCGTAGAACAACCTCTTGCTGATAGGTTTGGTGTTCTGATTTTCTCCCGTGGTGTTTTTTCTTTGGAGTTTCCATTTCAGCATTATTTTTGATTAATTTAAGTTCCTGGTTTTAAGGTAATTCCTGTAACGACTACCGTTCATTAAACACCGTGGTTGTTTGCAATTTGCAAGCCCTATTTACTAAGAACAACGTGTAGAAATTTCTGGAGAGAGTCTTTTCGATAAGATATATACATTACGATGGTTTATTTCGACTTGGTACTCTGTGTCTTTTTCTTCTTAACCCTTTTGCCCTTTTACTGGATGTCGCATGTTGTACTCTGTGTCAAAATCGTAAATTTGTAGCTGTTCAATCCATTTTGCAAGCTAGCTTTTTGAGTTCCAAAACTGCAGTACCAGTTTCAAGGATTTATCTTATCTTAATAGTCATAAAAACACTAGTAGTTAAAATAGCTAATGATCAAATACACCCCTGATGGCTTTATTACTTGGATTATATATTTGGAGGTAACTCAAGATCGATGCTATAATTAATAATACTCATCCAGATATAAATATTCACGTTTCTTCTCGATTAATCCCAAGATAAACCGCCGGTTGTACGTCTTTTCACTTTTTACAAGAAACCATGGATTTTACATCTTCTCAAAATACCTGATACTTCTTGAGTTCGGTTTTAAATTGATACCCGGCATTTTCTAAAATACTCCTTTAAGATTCTTTTACTTCTCACAATGTCTTTATAAACGTGGCAAGAACATTGTGTAATACAAACGGCATGATTGTGAACTACCATAGTGCTGACTCTGTTGCCAATAGTCTTTTCTTGGTTTTGATTTTATTTTACCTTAGAAATTTACATTTGAGGTTTACTCTAACTGGTATAAGGTATCTAAGATCGATTGTTAGTAAATAGTAACTGTCCTTATTGACTATCATGTTTAGTTTGAAGTAGCCTACTCACAATTGTGTTAATTCGTCTTGTATTTAATTGTATTTAACTCTTTATCTTGCAATGTTGCTAATTATGTGCTAAGTTTGTTTCAGTTCCGGAGTTATCTTATCGACTAAGCATTTTACGAACCCTAATTTTACATTGTTTGTTTTGATCTTATTATCGCTAAAGGCAAAAAAGTCTTTTCCACTATCTTCTATTCGAACTTGCCAGTAATTTGGTACAATTAGATAATTATACTTAAAAGGCCATTAAGGTGCCTTCTTATGGAGTTCTTGCCAGAGGTAGAGACAATATTGGCAATAAGCGACGGGAGTGTACATTGGTCTATCACAGCATTTTTCTTTAAAGTCTAATCTCTATAATGGTTCTTTCTATTGGTTTGTGATAATTTTAGTCGGAGGATTTTTTCTCTTGGCTAGTAGTATCATGTATTTTGAGATGACTACACTTATGGCTTTTTCTTGACACTTGTAGAATTGTTGATCTTTGCCACATTATCTTTTAGGTCTACCACAGAACTAAGTTTCTTTGAAAGATCTTTCTAAGAAGAACTTGCTTGTATTACCAAAGAACATAACGGCAAATAATAACCATCGAGGTTTTTCTTTCGCGCCGACTCTTCTGATATTGTACCTCTGTGGAGTTAGTTCTTAATTCAATTTATTTCTATCAACTCGAACCACTTTTTGGTTTACCTTTACTGTCATAACCCCAACAAGTCATTTATTTTATTTTTAGTATTTTCCGACGGCCCTCTAACTATCTTTACACGATTATGTTTCGTAGTTTTATACTAGAGCATGGCTAAACTCTGATATGTATGGTTTCTATAAATACGTTGGGTTTATATTATTAGAAGCTTTCTGAACTTCTAAATGGTATGTGTTTAAGGTATCTACTTTACGTATTATTTCAAATTGTAAACTTGAGAGCCGGTAAGCTTTTTTTGAATTTTAAGTATAACTCGGGATTGCCCACCAAAAGATATTTCAGGAGTCCTAGGATGACAATTTTTCACTTACCTTCTCTCAAATTTTTGCAAGGTGGGAACGTATAAATTTTTAACTTGATCGGCTTTTTTCTCAGGATCGGGAACGTAGAAAAATTTAACTTACAATCAAAACTCCGCTCGGCGGAAGCTAACCAAATGGCCGTGGCACTTTTTGCGTTCGGTAATGCAGCGGCCCGCTGACAACCGTGGCCGCCCGGCCATTTTGCAAGGAGCGAGGTACGGACCTCCTATTGTAAACAAGAGCTCTGGACGCGGCCACGCCAAATTTCTTTGTTTACTATACATGGACCCCCTCGTATAAATCAAGAGACGAGAGCATGTCACATTTCTTTGTTTACATTTTATTCAAATGTGTAGATAGATATACGAAATATTTACAGCAATTGCCCACAAGTCAGGTAATAAGTTGATAAATTTTCTTTTATCTGCCCATCTCTTGAGTATTATAGAAGCTTTAAGTTATTTGTAATACATGGAATTTTTTATCACAATTGAGGTCTTTTTCATTCCTGTTACTACACTATTTTATCTACAGTGATCTATGACTAAGATCGATTAAATGATTTGAGCGATTGCCTATTCTAATCTTCTACGAGTTTCTTGTCTACGGTCCTGAAATTTTCTGTTATACTTCTGCCTAAATCCATAAAATTTTCTGCAATCTTTTTGGGTTTTAGAACTTTCCTTCGGTATTAAGTCTCTCAAAAAGAAACCTGATACTTTGTCGTTGGTGGGAAAACTAAATATCCGTAATGATTCTGAGAGTGACGCTAACTGAAGCCATAGAAAAGGCTCCTGTTAAAGTCACCTTTGTTGGTAAGACCACGAATAACAAAAAACTAGGGACAGCTAAACGCCAGCCGCTTATTTAATATTATAATTTCAGCTCATGCTTCAACTATCTTTCGAGTACTAAAGGTATGTTGTGCACAAATCTGCAACCGGGAGTCTGTTCTTAATCAGCTTATTTACAGGATAAAACATCTGCACAAGGAAAAGAAATTTTTAAAATTCTGTGAGATACCAAGCAAATAAAATTTCCTTCAAGTGGGCAATTTTGTCCTAATTTATAGAAATAATATTTAGAAAGCTATTAAAAATAAAATCAATAAACCTATTACACAAAATACAGGAAACGTTCGTAGCTGGTTTTGTAAAGGAATAATATCCTTCGCGGAAAACACGCGTAACAAATATAATAAAGGCTCCGGTTAAAGATTGAAGAGGGACGCAACGAAAAAAGTAGAAATTCCAGATTGGAGGGATAAAGAGGCAGAGAAAAATCGAAGACATGCTGAAACCTAATGTCAAAAATGGTTAAACGGAAACTCTAAAATGGAAACTCAAAAATTTATACACGACATAGTGACATTAATAAAAAAATAAAGAACGTAGAAAAAGAACGGCGAGCAATGCCCGGGGCATGTTCAGGAACTCCAATAATTATTTAGAAATCCCAAAGCAAAACTCAAAACCGTTGTTTAAGAAGGGGGCTGAGTTACAAATGTTGGAAAAAACAACAAAATTAAGAATCAAAATAACTTTGGAAAAAATGCGCGTATAAAAGAAAACCAAAAGTGCATTAATAACGGATCTAGAAATAAACCAACTCACTGGAAATATGAAATTCGATTGGTCTGAGAATGAACATAAAAAATATCAAATTGAAGAGATACACTACTAATAATGAAATCGAAGGCGTTTTGTCAAGGCAAAATTTATTCAATACATACAATTACAGAATGCAATAAAAAATGAAAGGGTAACCTCAGATAGACTAACCGATATTGGATGCTGATCCTTCTGTAAGAGATGTCCGAACACATGCACACACACACTAGCGGATCTACATATAAATGCATTAATGGGAAAAGATTTGTAATTGTTCAAAGACAATTCAATTCAGTTCTCTTAGTATTAATTTAAAAGAAGGAATAGAAAGAAAAGAATTGAAAATATTTATGTTGTTAATAATTATTTTTCTGAGTTGAAATATAAAGTTGCATTTTTAATGGAAACCATAGGTAGTTAGTTGCAGTCATATTTACTCTATTTGATATGGTTATTTTTAAAAATTACGGCCGTTTTCTCTAAGAGCGTGAGATGGAGTATAAGTCAGTGTGATAAGAAGTTTGGATAAAACGACAACAGAAAAGTGTAACAACTAAAAAAATGCAAACAAAAAGAGAAAAGAAGACTAAAGGTAAATCTTAAAAAGTAACCTGCGCGGAAGTGATTTCCAGAAGAGAAAATTTGGAAACGTTAATGTTAAATTTGGAGTCTAGATTTCGTACGCGGAGATGGTTAAGACGATGAAGAGCCAAGGCGACTAGAAATCATTCATAATAAATTAAAGAATATGAGGGAGACCAAAGTAAGACAGAAGTCACAGATATTAATGTTTATGAATATTAATGAAACAAGGGAAAATAAAATCAGGGATGTTATTACAAAAGAAACATAAGATAATAAAGAAGAAACAACAAATTGGAGAGGGACGGCACAGAGAAGGTGTGACGTCTAGCAAAAAATTGTAAGGAAAAAGAAGAACCGCGACGAACCAAATCACAGGCTTAAGGAAGTATAGCTAAGTCAATAAGATATTCAAAGTAAATATTTAGTGTAAGGCTAAAATAGCTGTAGATCTCCTAATACAGACGTATATAGAAGAAATATAGACATAGAGATGGCAAAAAGTAGTGTAAGATGGGTTATCGACGAAAGAAGCGATGTGACGATTCATTTACCGCATAGCGAAAACGGAATGTATTAAAGTTTTGTATAGATAGAAGCTGAAGAGGTTGTAATTCACTTATTGTACTTATACCCAACAGCGGAAGAAGAAGGGTTTAAGAGGTACCTTAAGATACCGAGAAGAAATATAAGGAATAAAGAAAACAGTTTCTGGAGGTGTTTTGATTGCAAAAACAAACTACTGGATATCACCAATAGAAAGAAAAAAATACAAAATTTTGGTCCAATAGATAAATGAAAAAACCTATCTTTACCAAACTAAAGTTTTTATAAGAACATTTTAAAAATAATAAAGAGTATAACATTGTAAAATTACAGTAACAACGGAAATATAGAACTGATGCCCATACGTTAGAATAATTGTGATCGAGGAAGGCAAAATGTTGGATAAAAGCAACATTAAAAGAATAGAATATTTGAAAAAATATAGATAACAAAAAAACGACTTAAAAAAATAATGAGAAAGCCTAAAGAAGAAGCGTGGAAGGTAATCTGTTCGAAAGTGGACACAAATTTGTGGGAATTTAGTATAAAATTGTCACAAGAAGTAGGAATGGAAAATTCACTCAGATGAAGAATAGAAGATAACTAAGAATTTATTCTTGAGGAATGATTTTGAAAATTAAAAATTATACATACAGCAAAATAAATTAGAGCCAAAAAGTCTGCTGGTATAGGGTTCCATTTGAAGTAACGTAATCTGCTGTTAAAAAGGATTTTTTCAAGTATATAGAAAAAGAAGCGTTTGGTGGCAATAGAAACAAATTAATAAAAGCGGACCCAAAAAGTCGTATAGGCCACTACCATGATATTATAGCAAGGCATTATTGAGAATTAAAAACAACGCCAGTGAAACCGTACCTAATAAAAACAATATGCAGTTATTTCAGCAGAAGATACGTCATAATAGGTAAGCGTACCTAAATGCAAATAACATGAAGGATTGGTGTTAGAACTGACTTTTGGAATATATACTACGGCGGGGTTCTTAGGCTACGCATTCTTGAGTGAATATTGCGCTTATCGTTATGGTTGAAGACAGGGACAATTTATAAATAAATGCAATTTAGGCAGTACAAAAGATACATAATGATGAGAAGGTAATGTCTGAAACATGTTATAATCACACTATAGAAGTCTGTAATAAGAAATAAGAAGAGTATTAAGTGTGAAAGTTAAGAAAGTAAGTAATATATGCGCTTGGGAGGTTCATGCTAAATATGGGAGGCCTTATGGTAAGTACACACGGGCTTCTGACTACTATGGCAAATTCAGTTATGCTATATGCTGCACCAGTTCGATGTAAATAATTAAAGGAAACGAAATATAAAAATGCAGCTGAAAAGTGCACAGCAAGATAGCGATCGGAATAACTTTGGGTTACAGAATGGTACTAGGTGATACCATTTTACCTAATGGTTCAAGAAAGCAAACACAGAAAAGAACAAAACACAATAAAGCGTAAGAAAGAAAGAAGAGAAGCGACATTTAGGAAATAGTAGAGGAAGAAAATGGACAAGCTAAGGCAAAGTGCACAAAAATTGTTCCACAATATCATCCCAGATGTAGTAAAGGCAACATGGTAAAGTAAGCTAACTTATGATTTAGTTCCTGACTAGAATGGCGGCTTTGATAACTAGGTATTGTCAACTCAAATACTTGCAAATACCAAGGAAAGAAGATATTCAAATGTACACGATTTTTGTAGCACAATGCAACCAGAATTATACTGAAAAGCGAGGAGAAATGGTTAAGAGGTATAATTGTTATAATGGTGGTTCTGTAAACTACCATGAACGTGAAGAAGGATTTTATAAGCAAGTGTTTTACAGTCTCCCTGCAACCAAGCGCGGGGGTTTTATTAATTCAGACAATTAGTGTGTTTGAAGAAGTAGCATAACATGTCTTATAAATAGTAAGAGTTTGTATTTTTGCAAGTAAATGCAGAGGAGGGCACATCATCTATTGTGGCCTGTATATACCCCCCGGTAAGCAGATTCCTGCAACCGTCAACCGGCGGTTTGTTTTATTCTAAAGTAATATTAGAAATAAAGAACAGGTTAAAAGTGCGCTGATTGTCGACGATGGGATTCTAGTGAAAATAATGAGAATGCGCACATTATATTTAACAGCTCTAGTGTCCACCACTTACGATAACTTTCAAATAAAAATTTCCAGGCGTATTTAAAAACAAATCTTTTCAGAAACTAAAACCACAATTTGATCAATAAAATTCTATTTTTGTTTTATCCATACTTACTCAATCCTGTTACAAAGAATGTAATAGAAAGTGCGCGAAACCGCAGTCTCAAATATCTTGGAGGACCATGGCTTGACATTGTCACTTCCATATGCTGCCACTGTCTCATCAGTAGCGGCCATTTTCTAGCTAATCTAAAAAACACTATAATCCCCAAAAAAGCTCTGACGTTCCATGCTATGACAACTAAAACGTGTTGTTCTCCTTACTGCTGAATGTGATAATGACCTGTGCTTACCATATCCATCAAAGTTTCCTCCACTCTTAAGAATGCTATACGATATAATGAACGCGGAGTAAGTTGCGAGCAATGTAAGAGTAAAAGCGGAGTAAACAGTTTTAAGGGTGATCCACTTAAACTCCAAAGATTCGACGTCCTTTCGCACGCCATTTACAGGCAGGACGGCGAAACATTGCGCCACGAGTAAAATATTGGAAATTAAGCGTTGCAAGCCGAACTGGCTCCAGTTCTTCTCCAGAGTGGGGTATCGTGATATAACGTGCACCTTGTTGCGAACGGTCATTTTGCGGCGCACAGTGGCTAACCGATTATCGTCGAATGCAGCTTTTTACCCGGAAGGCAAATATTGTGTTTGCTTGTGGGAGAACGCCAAGATAAACAAGGGGTGCGGCCAAATCTCGATCGGCGAGCGCATGGGTGATTGTATTGTAGATTGAGCTTTAACCACATATTTACATCCAATAAGCCAGCGAAGAATTGATTATTTGCTAGAAAAACAGATTGGACTGCGCGGTTATATAAACAGTGAGCTGATGAATAATAGAGAAGCTGATCATACTAGCAATGAAACTTCGTAAATTAAAAAAAATATTCGTTAATTTTTTGCCGATTTTGTACACATATTTAAGGGTGTTATCAAAAAATGAGTTACTTTTCCAAAAGAAAAAATATATTTGAGAAAAACTTATTGAAAATTTATTATAAAGACAGACAAACTCAGATATACTTCTTTTTCCTTGGAAGAACTTACTGCAGTTTGTTACGAAATTGTTAAGATAAACAGAAAGATGGAGGTAAAATGCATGGTTAAAGAAGCTTAGCAATTCAAGAAAATAAAAATGCAGAAAAGTACATTGGATTTACAAAAAACAACCAAACAAAAAAAAAGACACAGAGACAGGAGACATATACAAACAATGAAAATCATAATAGAACACGTCACAAAAAAATGTACGTAAAAAATAGATCAACATATGTATTGCTTCGAAAAGCCTTTAACGCCCATGGTTTTTTCTTCATTTTTTCAGTTTCTTCTCTAGTCTGTGTTTCCCAGTTAGTAATTTTTAGTTTTCGTAAGTTTTCTTCCACATATTTCCTCTATGTTCCCTTAGGTCTTCCCCTTTTTGTTTTCCCATGCATCTTTTTGAATGTGACGTTCCTTGGTATTCTGCTATACTCCATTTGTAATACATAGCCTAACTACTTGATTCTGGATTTCTCGTTATTGCAGTGATAGATGTTGAAGTTCTTGATTTGTTTTTCTTTTCTATATTTACCCTTACTTTATAGCTCCGTAAAACATTCTTAGCATTTTTTTCTCCTAAATTTTATTTTTTTAAATATCTTATTGCTCTCAAAACTCAGGTATTTAATGCTACTGGTCTTATTACCGTTTTATACAAGCGAATATTTGCAACATTAGATAAATATTTCGTTCGCAAAACTTTTAAAATCGAACCTACTCTTTTGGTTCCTAGCATTAACTTTAATTTTATTTTTTAGGTCCTGTTCTACTCCTAGATATATGAATTTCTCCCCTTTCAAAACTATATCTCTCTTCTTCCACTTTAACTTTTAAGTTATCACAAATTTGTATATCTCCTGTTCCCAACATCACACATTTTGCTTTCTTTGTATTCACCTTTGTTTCTATTCTTCTTGTTTTTCTTATGAAATGAACAGTTCGATTCTTTAATTTTTCCTGGTTCTTGCTAAAATTATTACGTTGTTTGTAAAGACCAGGTCCGGGCAGCGGGGCCGGAAAGCGGGCAGCAGGTCAGGGCAGCGAGCAGCAAAAAAACCAAAAGGGACTCACCTGATGACTCTTGAAGATTTCTTCTTAAGGGGCTGGCGACTGAAACCGAATGCCTCGGTGGCTCAGGTTTTAAGGGCTCAGCTCGTGCCCCACTCTGCTGGTGGGGTGCAGAATTCAAGGTGGAAGCACGCTGAGCCCGCTGGGGATGCGAAGCTTGTCCAGGATTGGTAGACGCCGAAAGCGCCTTTGCGCTGATTGGATAGTGCGCCGGCGTCCTTACTCTGGTTGGTAAATGCCGTGGCGGCTATGGTCGGTGGCGTTCGTGGCGACTCGGAATCGCTTGGCACGACGTGGCGCGGTAGGTCAAGAATCCCGGTGTTGCACACGGCGCCGCAAAGTCGGACTCGTGTAACATTTATTTTGCGATTATAAATTCCAAAGAAAGGCCCTTGTGTTGCACACGACCCGAAAAATTCCGGGCTAGGTAACATCAGCCCCGGCGAAATCGGGGCCAGGTAACATCATGCTTTCTTAATATGTCATGTTTTCTTATAAAATGTTTGCATATTTTTTACTCCCATTTATTGTTTTTGCTAGAAAAAAGAAGATAAATTTGCCTTCTGTCCTTATTTCTTTATAGGCTCTGCAGTTTTCCTACAAACCGCCTAAAACTTTTTTCTCCGATTTCTTTCTGACCTTGATCGCTCTGCAGATTCACAATCGAAGCATTCTTTGCCCTTTTTGTTATTAGTTAAAGTAGTTGTTTAGAGCAGGTTTTGTCGTGAGCAGTTTTTTCAGCAATTTTGTTACGTCTAAAAGTTGTCCGAATCAATTTCAACAATCGTTAATTGGAGGTTATCCTCGAGAAGGCAGCGAACAACGCGATTATTTTCCTCGGTTATGTTGGTCCCTGAGAGAATCGGTGATTCATTTTCAACTGCTTCTTCTGTTTCTTAAGTTTCTTAAAGGTATTGTCTCCAGATATGTCTTAAATCTTCTCAAAATTTTGGATAATCTTACGCTCCTGCTTGGTAATAATCCGTTGTTTAATGGACGAAGGTATCCCTTACTCTGACATGGTGATACTGACTAATTGGGACAATGCTGCACCTACCCCGTAATACCTATCCCAATACATTACAGAAATTAAAAAGCACGTGTTGCTACGACTTTCGATACCTTCATAGGTTTGGTGTCCTGGGAGTTCAAATTAAGCAAACACTGTTGCGCTCGGCCAGTATCACCGATGTTTTGTACAATTAAGCACAACTTTAAAGTATATTTTAGTATATATTAACTCTGCTTGGTTGTTTGTTAAGACTTCCCATTATACAATTTTTGCACATTATGGGTGTTATTTCAGCTTAAAAGGCTGAATTGACTCAGGTTTACACCGTTCCCTGTTCTTGCTTCAAATACGCCGTCAATTCTTGCAGACTTGTGCGGTTTAAAGAAATAGATTTCTTATACAAGTTTTGTTAAGTTACTCTATTAAGCGATTTTGTTAAAGCGTCAGTTTTGCACTCTGTTGAACAATTTTCTCACTGTTGCCCTAAGCTTAGAAAATTAATGGTTTTACCAAAGCTTCTCACTTTTCTCACTTTTCTCTTTGAGAGAGCAACTATTCTTATGTACTGTTATAATAGTTGTTGCAACAGACTCATCCATCATCTATTGAATCTATTGCTTTAGGTTTTGGTACACAGTATTTCCATCCTAGTGGTAGATTTTGCTTAAACAATCTCCAGTCACAAGTTTTACTATCCATCTAAGGTTCAAACTTAATTGAGCCTACATCGAATTTAATATATCTGTGATCTGAGCGTGTCGGTGCATTAAACACTGTCAACCTTTGGTCACCCTGTGTACCTAAAGTTTAAACATTTCTTTTTTTTGGAGAAGTCAGACAGGTTGATTCGTTCCGTTCGTTAACTATTTTTAGTTTATTGCTAAGAATAAATGCTAGAAGTGTCACACAACTTTAGTTACTTTTAGTGCTGTCCCATACCTTATAGTGCGTTATATTTTGCTAGCAATTGGATTTTCTGGTTTCGTAATTTTTAAGCAGTGCCCTCAGCTCCTCAGTTGGGGGTGATATTAGTTGATTATATGGAAGGTTATCTGAACTCACAACTAGGTCCTCTTGCTTGAATTCTTACCACAAACAAATCTCTAGTGGTCAGACCCCAGAGATTCTTTTTTACAATAATACACAAAAGTTCCAGTCACTCGGCAATTCAAGTCCTCGTATTTCGTTTCTACAAACCCATGTATTGGTGTAATGTCACCATTAAAATAAATAGTGTGATTTTATGCAACAAAAAAATTATCTTGCAATGGTGTAAGTTTGCCTAAAAGAATCTTATAATGACGGTTCTTTGATATTTTTAACACCTAAAAGGTTTTTTAGAAGGTCCCTCTAGTGTCTTTTTTGTCTCCACCTGAATAGGCTGCTCTACTCAAGGTGGTGGTTTTCTCATTTAAGATTCGTTTGGCAACTTCACTCTTTTATGTGAGCATCTTAAAGATCGCTTTTGAAAAGTTTAGGAACGGCTTCCTATGTAGATCTAAAATTTTGGCCCAGGGCCTTTTATCTCCTTTCTATGTACTGCTCGCCAAGCTTCCGTGCGGAGCCGTGGGTTTTGAACCCAGTTTATTAGAGATTCTGGTTCCTTAATGGGTTTTAGAATTCATGACATGTTCCTAACTAATTTGGGCATAGCCTTGGCGTCATTGACGTTAAATTTCACACTCTCAAAAGGGGTGCTTTTTCAATGACTGCCTTACCCAGTCTGCAGTGAGCTGGCCGAAACATGGCAGAAGGATTAAGCCTCCTTATGCCTAGTTCGGAAAACCTTGGTGAAAGACCTGCCACTTCCATATCGTCCATTTTAGAAATTAAAGCTACCCTAATTAAGTTTGCTTGGTCTTTATTTATGATCGTCTCAAAGAAGGTCTCTGATAGGATCGTCAGCATGATACCATATAAGTCAAAATGCTTTTATATGAGATTGGACTATCTACCTGTCTGTTTTTTTAATAATACGCATCCTTTTGGAGTACTGCCATCAGACCATTTTTTTTCTTCTAATGTTCTGTTTTTTATTTGTTTATGCGCTTTTGAAGAAAGAGGGAGTTTTGCTGAGACCAGCAGTGTCTGTACTCTTGCTTTTTTAATTTAATTTTTTTGTCTTACTCGAAACTTCTTCCTCGGAATGTTCTTCCTGTTGCGTGGCAGGTGGATTCTGCTGAAAGTCCACCTTTACTTGTTACAGGTTCGGTTGTTATTGTGCTCTGAATTTCCATAATGGTCCCATTAGTACAGAAGAAATGTCACTACACCCTTACCTCCCTGTAGGTGCAGAAAGCT
Source organism: Sinelater perroti (assembly GCA_036346155.1). Classification (NCBI taxonomy): domain Eukaryota; kingdom Metazoa; phylum Arthropoda; class Insecta; order Coleoptera; family Elateridae; genus Sinelater; species Sinelater perroti. Next base: position 19,063,855 of record JARFIY010000046.1, read on the forward strand.
ATACTTAACAAGGTTACCCGCTAAGGACTGATTGGCTCTCAGCCGTTTAACTCTTTGGCGCGCACAATACGAGTGAGATTAAAGAATGGATTTCTTCCACACGGTCTGCCCCTCCCCCACTCTTTATACCACGCTGTCCGCGAGCTATGTTTATTGTTAACAGAAGAGAATGGATGGTTCTACAGTTACGCTCACTAAAGGTTTGCAATACCCGGCGCTATTATATTTCGATGTAGGTTCCTGGCGACGACATGACAGCTGGACCAGGGGAAATTTTTGTTTGGGTTGTGTTGTAGGTTTTAAACTGCTCAAGCCTTTAATTTTTTGCAGTGACAGAACTTATCACCGTCCTATGCATTGCAGTTGAATAGAATTAGCTACTCGAATATACTAGATATTCTTTTATTCGCAACCTGAAGACACGCTCCATAGGTATCATCCACGGGATAAATCTCTAAGTGTGGCACGTAACCTAAATATAATTTCTGTTACAGTTTTTTATTCCAAAAGAACACATATTAATGGCTGTTCAACATTCGTTTTATCTATAACTGAAATTACACAAAACTATTTATTTTAAATGAATGTCTAAAACTGACTGTTTGATAAATTGGTTTGTAACCAAAGCAAATTTATGATAAAGAGTTGCTAACTCAACCACATAAGAATATTTGTAAAAGAGTAATTTCAGAAAATGTTTAATCTATTCTTGAAAAAAGAAAGATCCCTAGAAAAAAATAAATGTTTCTATATTAACATCATCTCCAAACAAACTAAAACTCGAGAAATCTAAAATTGTATTGCTTTTCCCAAGTCCGAGACAAATATATTATTACAGTAAGGAAAATATGAAATAGACATAGAAAAGCATTAAGAATTTAATTCAGTGGTGTTCATAAATGAAAAAATGTCAAATATTTGTATGTGGCCAAAACAATTGAAAAGTACAAACAGTCTATATAATGTCTTGATTTAGAAAGACATTTTCCTCGAAGAATAGATAGTTTTTGGGCCCGCTATCGTAAAATAAAGATGGTTGTGACACTACTCAATGGTGTGAGAAACACAAGTGTTTTTTTAGTGGTTCAAACAAATGATAATCGTAGAGCGATAAATCTAAACTATAGAAACAATATTCTAGCATGGACAAGTCCTTAATTTTAGTTTAATTTGAGCAGATATTTGGAAGATGGGTGTTGTAAACCAGGATAATAATTAAAATTGGAATTTTTTGTCTTTTTCAACAATATGAGATTTTCTATTTGTTTAACAGAAACAATTTCAATAACCGTTAACCGGTGGTCATTCTAAAAAAGCGTCGAATATTCTCTTGAGTCACGTTGGTCTTCGGACAACTTCGGTGATCTTTTTTCAAATACTTCTTGTCCCACAAAAATTGTTAAGGCTACGCGTACATTAGACTCTTGTTAGAGAATTGTCCCCAAACTGTGCCTTAAGTTTTTTAAAAAATTATGGTTTTACATTCTCTGTCTTGAAAAACTTGGTAACAATACGTTGTGCAACGGACAAATTTACCTCTTGCTCTGATATCACGATATAAACTAAAGAAGCGGTAGTGCTAGGTACCTTAAAGTGGGAATCCCTTGCAGGTCCCCTTACTTACATGGCTTAGAAGTTGCGTCTATTTCTTACCCCAGTTATATAAAAAAGAAATTTCATTACCTATCTATAAAATATTACAAAAATATACTTAGTAAAAATAGTATGAGATACTAAAAAAATTGTATGTGATATCAGTTCCCTTCAAAGTAAATATTTTGGGATCTCACACATTTTCTCCGGTGTTGTTTTGACTGTCTAAAACATTTTGAAAACTCCTGTTAGTATGTGAATAACTGCTTCGTCGTATTGGTTTGTCTTGTCTGCAGTCTGAAATCACTTCCATTTCAAAAGCAATTTAAGTTTTCACAAGGCGATAAATCTGGATTGCAGAATGCAGTTCATCCTCTAGTTCTCTGAGTGTTAGTTGCTGATCCTTGTTGATTCTAGCTCATACACGTTTAACAATTTCAAGCACTTAAGTGGGTTCAAAAAAAGAAAAAAGGCTAGAATTAAAATGAGATGTTTAGGCTTGCTGCGTCGCAAAGCAGTGTAAGTAGCAAAAGAAAATCAAAAGGAAGTACTTTAGATGATGCACAAAGGCGTCTAGTCGGTTAAAAAATAATTTTCTTGACTTTTAAAAATAGCAACAAAAGAGTAATGTAAAAATATTTAGGTCACCCTAAAAACAAAAACGAAAATGAATAGAGAAAAGAAAAGAGACAGCGCAAACCAAGTTCATTACAAAAATTTGCAAAATTAATTTTGTATTTTTAGAAATTTAACTGATTTTTTAGCTGATCTTTTAGAAAAAATATAAATTTAAAAACTTAATCAATGGCAATAAAAAATTTGAATGATGCTATACAATATTTCATAAAAATTGTCACATAATTGTGCTTTTTTTAAAGAGTGTAAGGGGTTCACCAACAACTAGAACCCAAAATGCCAACCCTACCTGCACGAGTGGCAACTAACCTGCCCGATACATCCTGCCAGATAGCAGACGAGGCCCAGTTGTCCCGAGGTTACGGGGCCGATGAGGCTGGGCTAATCACCCGCGCATTGTAATATGATTCAGAGAAACACTATGAGCCTCGGAACCAGACGGTCACAACGAAGACGACAAGAGAGAAATAAGACAAGATTTGGAACGTGGAACATCACATCTCTTACAGAGAAAGAATGCGAGATTATAGACGAAATGGAGAAATATAAGATTCAAATGCTAGGAATCTAAGAAATTAAAAAGAAATAGATATGCGGGCACACCAGTCGGAAATAGAATAAAAGAAGATGTAGGAATACTCCTCGTCAAAGAGATAGAACCAAAAGTAACCAAACGGGAAGCTGTAAACTCCGGAATTATAACAGTAAACCTACAACTTTAAGAGAGGTTAGAATAATCTAAATATGCGCGCCCATAGAAAATACCGCTGTACTAGATAAAGAAACTTTGTATGAAGACTGCAAAGATCCATAGAGAAAATGCAAAACGGTAATAGACACGTAGTTATTATGGGGAATTGTCACGCCCATATACGAAATAGCATAAAGCATGGACGCGGAACAATGAGAGGTTAAGCTCTAGAAGGAGATGTAAACGAAAATGGCGAGAGAATGCTAGATTGTTGCATAACAAATCAACTATTGATATGACGTACATGGTTTAAACACAAAATAACATACGAAGTAGAAGAACTAAGAAGTAAAAGTATGATAGATTACATCACGTACAGGAGAAATATGAAATACGCAGACTGGTGATTGCTGGCACGAGCATTAGGAAACCGCTCAAAGAACAAACTAAGAGCTATACAAAGATCAAAATGGAAACTAGAAAATCTAGAAAAAAGACGAGAATATGAAAACCTAAACAAATTGGTAGAACAAGAAGCCTAAGAAGAAAATCAAAGGACCCTATATAAAAGATGGAAGGCGCTTTCAAAAAAATCCTAATAGAAACAGCAAAGGATGTCTGTGGAGAAAAAGAACAAGACCCAACACATAAGCGAACAAAATGGTGGAACGAAGAAGTGAAGAACAAAATTAAAATTAAAGGAAATGCCAGGAAGAAATTTGTACGTATAAAAAAGAAAGCCCTCACTCACTGACTGACTGATTCATCAACGCCCACCCTAAACCGCCGAACCTAGAACCTTGAAACTTTAGGGTTTTATTATCTGTATGACGTAGGGACGTAATAATAAGAAAGGATTTTTTGAAATTTGCCCCCCAAGGGGGTCTAATAGGGTTTCAATGTTTTAGGCTTTTTCGAAAACGCCTCAAGTTAGAAAGGACCTGTGTTTCGGGAAGTTTCATAAGTTGAGCTTCTATTTCTATCATTTCTGACATTTGTAACGCCTTATAATTTTTGATCTGTGATAGAGACAACGTTTTCAGTATTCAACTAAGGACCATAAGTCCAGTCCAAACGCCAAAAATCAGCCTTATCGGAAAATCTCGAGACCGATTTGACCGGAAGTGGCCGCAAAGTTTTCGGTTCCGGCCGCTAAATTTTTGCCACTATTAACTTTAAAAAAAAATAGGTGGCAGTATTTGGATTTGTTGTAACCTTCTAAATCGTGACAGGTTATCTCTTGACTCCTATAATTATTTGATTTCTCTAAACAGAGGGATATTTTCCATCTATATTAAAGATATTTGAAAGGAATAATCTATATTTAAAGATATTTGATTAGAGAACCCGTGTTTCAGAAAATTTATTAGTTGCGGGTTCATGTTATTAAGGGGTGCACTTCCGTAAATGAAAACGCATTCTTGCAGGGGAAGAGGAGCCGAAGGCGACCCGGGCCGGCTAGTATACAATAAGTAAAACTGGACAAAACAAAAAAATAGCTAGTAAAACGAAACGAAGCAAACGAAGCGGTAGAACAAGCAAAGAAAGACACATGGGAGGAATTTGGTAAAAAGAAACAATTTTGGAATATAGTTAAGCGCCTAAAGGGAAATGGAGCACCAAAAGTATGAAATATTAGGGATGAAACAGGAATATTACAAACAAGAATGGAAGAAATACTGAAAACATGGAAAGATTATTACACAACCAAATTTAAAAATGAAGAAACAGAAGTACGGAGAGGAGAAGAACAACAGCCTGGGAAGAAAATGATAATCAAGGTAATGAGGAAGAAATAACAGAAGAAGATATATATGGGAAAAGAATATTATATATATATATATATATATATATATATATATATATATATATATATATATATATATATATATATATATATATATATAAAGGGATACACCACAAACAGAGACAAGTATAGGGCTATGTGCTTATCATCAGTGGGGCTAAAATATACACAAGAATAGTTAAAAAAGATAAAGAAATAAAACAGAAAACAAATTAGAAGAAGAACAAACGGCGTTTAGACCAGAAACACAAACGCAAGACTATTTATATATAGTAAGGGCTATAATTGAAAAGCTGGTAGAATCTAATTTTGTAATAAATTTTTAAGCCGACAAGTTGTAATAACTAGAAATTGTTGTGGTTTAAGCCCACACATTTATTTAGTTGCAATAACTTTATTAAAGCAAGTTTTACTGTTTCTTCATTTATTTTGTCTCTTTCTTTCCATATCTGAATTTTTAAATGTTCGCTCCTGGTGCTTATTATATATCTTTTTGTTTTAAATTTTTATGTTAATTAGAGATATTTTACTTTTTTACAGTACCTTTACTACACGTCATTCTTATGTTTTAGTAACAATTTCAGCATTTTATCTAAAATTCTGCTTTAATTTTATCTTTTAATATGTTTTTAATTTGAATTTTAGGGTATTTATTCACAGATATGTAATTCGCTGTACGGATCGATAGTTTACACATAATCTAATTTTGCTTGCACTGCAGAGTACCGGAAATTAAATTATCACACCTTGTATAGTCAAGCGTACAGTATATTTAGTTGCATATACAACAGGCGTCAGTATTTAAATTCCAATGTCAAACACATAGCCAATGAAATCGCTCCACATGTGTGGGTAGTTGTATGCGTGTGGGTTTAAGTTTTCCGATTACTACTACCGAAAAACAGCAATTTTGCAACTTTTATCACACAACCACGTCCCGTTTGTGGGTGACATGTGCCGTACCTCGTAGAAAATCACAGCCAAGATGAACTTGTGGCCAGCATACGTCTTGGTTTTCGTTAACCTGCTAGTGTCTCTAACCTTAGTTGTAGCGGGGCGAGACTTCTACAGAATTCTGGGGGTGTCGAAGTCGGCGAGCCTACACGACATCAAGAAGGCGTACCGCAGGCTGGCGAAGGAGCTGCACCCTGACAAGAACAAGGACGACCCCAGCGCTTCGCAGAAGTTCCAAGACTTGGGGGCGGCGTATGAAGTGCTGTCTGATGAAGAGAAGCGGAAGAAATACGACCGCTGTGGGGAGGAATGCTTGCAGAAGGACGGTATGATGGACAGCGGTTTTGATCCATTTGCCAGCTTCTTTGGTGACTTTGGCTTCCACTTCGGCGGAGGTGGGGAGCAACAGCACGAAACTCCTAAAGGTGCCAATATTGTTATGGACATGTTTGTTACGTTGGAAGACTTGTATACGGGAACATTTATTGAAGTAAGAGTAGCATAATCATCTTTCATAATTGTACCTAAAATATTCTTATGCAGATCACTAGAAATAAGCCAGTAATGAAGCCAGCTAAGGGCACCAGGAGATGCAACTGTCGGCAGGAAATGGTTACGAAGACGTTGGGCCCTGGTCGGTTTCAAATGATGCAGCAAACTGTTTGTGATGAGTGTCCAAACGTGAAACTGGTCAACGAGGAGCGAGTACTGGAGATGGAAGTTGAACCTGGAATGACTGATGGCCAAGAAACGAAGTTTACTGCTGAAGGCGAGCCGCACATTGACGGCGAGCCAGGCGATTTGATTTTGAAGATTAAAACGCAGCCACATCCCTTATTTGAAAGGAAAGGGGATGATCTGTATACTAATATCACAATTAGCTTACAGGTGAGCATTAACTTTGTGTTGTGAACATTTCAATTTCAGTTTTAGGTCTTTTTAATTGCTATTATGCAGTAGCATATGAAATGCTTTTTAATGGAATAATTTCTTATCTAGAAGATTAATAGTTTGCAATTATGGAAACATTTTTATTGTTCGAAGTTATATTGATGTTGGGTTAGGTTTTTCTCATTGAGAACAATGTATGTTTTTTTAATATGTGCCTGTTTGTACCAAGTAATCAGCATTAGGTAAAATTATTTTATGCAGCTGTTAGTAAGATTGGTTCATTGAGTTGAATTGAATGCAATACGAGTTGCCACATCAAATTTGGCTATTCTGTTAATTATAATGTAGCAATGATACGTGTGTTACAATCTGTACATAACTCATTTGCAATACCCTAAGCTGTACAACAGTAAGGTGTGTTGTTTCAGTATAGATGTCACTTCAAGTGCTAATTTGACATTTGGAGCTGGCACCTAAATTCTTATTTTGTTGCATTTTTCAGAGGCGATTTTTCTAATGTTTTTATTTTTTCTAAAGCTTTTAGGGGAAAAGGGCAAACATGTAAAATTTTAGTTCTTGATAGTTTGATATACTAGTTTGCAGCAAGCCTGGGTTCGACTCCCAAGTCTAAAGCAACGGCAAACATCAAATAATCTCCGGCCATCATACAAACACCTTTGGCGGTTGTAAAGTACATTCTCCTTTTAACGGGTTAGACTAGCCACTTGCCCAGGATGGGTTTAATATAGCTTATAGTACTACACAAAATATGTGGCAGAAACGGGCTAATAGCCTATATAAGAGTAGAAGAAAAAGAAGATTAATTATAACTAAGTGTTAGCAACACCACGAATTTTACCTCGTATTATCTACCTAATAGCATATACAATTATGTACCATATGTTTCAAATAGTTGAAGCTGCATATTGAAAGCACCCCAAAGCAATCTGACGTACTCGCTATGCATTGTTATTATGCTGATTTGTAAAGTATTATGTCTAAGATATTCTTGTTACATAATTGTGTTTGTTACGAACAATTTATAACATAACTTGTGTTTGTGTGTGTTCAAATGTGACATTCTGGATGGGAATAAACAAAAGACACACAAATGTGGAAAAATACGAATAGAAGTTCTTCTACAAACGGGGCTGTATTCTTAAGTGCAAATTGTTGCCTAAGAAAATGAATTTGGGTTGTGTGGGTAGAATTGCTGCAAAGATTAAGAAAAATATGTCCACCTCAAGTAGCAGATTGACTGCAAGGAAAGATTGCCTAATTATAGGTACAGCCTTAGAAAGTGGGTACGTAACAACAAGAACCTAAAATATATGCTCGAATTGATGATTATCAAAGCCCCACCTAAGACCCAGTATTAGGAAAGCGTGGTAATAGTGGGTTTATGCTAACATAAATTTTACAGTTAAAGATTGGAGAAAGGTATTTGATACATATGTATTTATTTGAGGAACAATGAACCAGATACAATACAAATGTATTAAAAACGCTTTTAATGACCTTCTATTCTACTATAGGAACAAGAGAAGCGCCACATACATTTATATGTGATAAGGCACTTTGCCATTGGTCCAAATTGATTACAAAAATACTTGAAGATAATGAGGTAATCAGTATTTGAGTGGTCAGCACACGAATTCTATCGAGTATGTTTGGAGTGCTCTAAAACGCACTGTCAATGGGCATCTTAACTGGACAGTTGAGAATCTAAAAATTAATATGCAACGGAACTGAGAAAGTAATAAAAAATTATATGAAAGTATGAGGAAGCAAATATTATGTATCAAATACAGTTTTAATTGTAAAGAACGTTAAATGCTTATTTTATCCTTAACAATTTAAAAGTCACGAATTTCTATGGTATCCAATACCCATAAGAGTATATAGGATACCAGAGAAAGAAAAAGAATTTTTTGGTAAGCTATAAAGTATTTAGTAGGAATCTACCTTTTTGAGTTAATTTTGAGAAGCAATTGATTTATTTTGATTGATTTTCAGCCTTTTATAGAATATTTCTTAATTAGAAAATATGAAACATTAATCTATCATAAAAAAGAGCCGTACAATGATAATTTTAGTGAAGCAAGTTCAATAAAAGCTGTCCTAGCAAACGCCTTTTTGATTATCCAATTTAAACTATTAATGGTATGCCAAAATGATGTAAGAAAAAGTTCTTGAACACAATGATATTTGCAAAAAGTCTCCAAAAATAACCCTCAAAAGTATATTGGTGTTTAAAGTTTGTAACAAATATAAAATTGCTACTAAGTGAAGCCTCGATGGATTACTAGTTTAAATAGAATTATCTTAAGTTAGAAAAGTTTTATTGATGAAGCTATACTACCATCTTTTTATCTTAAATGTACTTCAGGTCTTCAAATGAATCGAAAACCTAAATAGTGTTTCATAATAATAATAATAATGTTTTGTTAAGTTGATTTATGTCAGTATTTTAAAGAACGATATCCTCTTTAGAAATATTATAGGTTAGTAGTTACTGTATCTATTGTCATTTGCTATCTGTTGTATGCAGAACTACACAGATATTGCCCAGGGGGAAAACTTTTAGCATCAGAAAGAAATCAGAATGCTAGGTTTACAAAACAATACGTTTCCTGTAGTAAGGTGCTACCCATTGGAACAATGCTCTATTTCCTAACATAAGCAAATTTGTTATTTCAAAGTGATGGCACACACCAAGTTTGCCATCTTGAAGGTAATTATTCTAATCTTAAATTTCAGCTGTATTTGATAAAGCATAGAGTAGAAAGTGTGATTGCTTTTTGACTAAAGGAATTGGCTCACAAAACAAAAGAAGTCATGCTGCATATACATGTGGATATTCTAGAAATAGTAGGTGAACCTTGGAAAATGGTGGTCACTTAAGAAAAAAGTGCCATAAATCTTAGGAGAAGGAACGTATTTTTAAGTTTAAGAAATGCCTTTTGATTCTTCATATATATCATAGTTTGATGTAATTGTACATGGCATGGGTGGTTATTCACTTTATTATTCTACCAAATTAGATAATAGTAATTGCCAATTCCAATAACAGAGTAGAATGTCAATGGAAAAAATAAACCAGATCTGATTTATTGCCATGAAAAGAGTAAATAAAAATAAATTACAAAAAAGAGTAAATAGGCAAGAAGTACTGTTACTTAAATTTAATGTTCTGTATCTCAGGTGGTGGAACTTTAAATGATTCCCAACAGTGCTTACTGGAATAACATTGCTTGTATTTTGAACTGGGGGGGGGGGGTAGTAATGCATATTTCAACTGTCTTGAAGCATAAGTTTTTGCTTGACCTTTAATTTGAAATTTTAGTAGATGTAATTGCCAACAAGAATCTTCTGTAGCCTGTCTATCCAGGGTAGATTTTTTTGGTAAATGATCTTCAGATTTGACTTTGTTTGTTTCCCTAAATAGGTTTTATTGGACTTTAGGTACAAATTAACTTTATTTCAACATCCCATCTTAGAATTAGATGATGAGATGATCGTAATTTCTCTTCCAAGACTGAGCAGAGACATTGCCGTTTTTTAAATTTTTTCTGCAAACGTTAATTTTTTTCTTTTTTGCGAGCATAGCTTTTTTACCGTTGCTTTCTACATTTTTAAATGCATGCCTCTAGGTTTTTGTTGACTTAGAACTGGCATAGTCTAAAAATCCTGGTGTTATGTTCTGTGAGCTATGCGCTAATAAGTGTATGGATTCCTTTGTTTGTTCTCTTTTTGGTAGAGAGTCTTATCAGAATATGGGGTAGATTTTTTAACTGAGTTGGGGGGGGGGGAGAGATAAGGATTAGGAACTGCCAACAGCACAGCTCTAAAACTTATTTTACTAATTTATAATTATTTAGTGAAAATATTTACCATCTTTATCAAACGGAATAGCTTTTTCAGCATATTTTCTGTAATTAAAGGCTCTTGAGATCTGGCTCCTCCCAGAAGTGAATGTTTCCATTAGGCAAAATTTTATATTCCAATATAATATGTGAGGCTCTTTTATTGCAAGTCTATTGGAAACATCCGATAGTGTCTGTTTAATCAGAGTATGTCATATCCTATTTCCTTGGATGAAGTTTAAACATTCTTTTAGTGTGCTTTAGTTTTTTATGTGGTTCCAGTGGTAAGTCTCGTGTGATTTGCAAGGTTTGTAAAATTTTGTAAACTTTTCCACACCAGTTTAAAATTGATCTGATAACTAACTAGAGCTTTCATAGCAACCTGGCTATTTATTAGGACGAGAACATCTTAATAGTTCCTATTTTTAGTTTAGCACAGATACACATATATAGGGTTAATTTGCATGTGAAATACTGTAGTATGTTTTTAATTGGTTGGCAGGGAGAGGGGAGGATAGGTTTTCCATATACAAGGCGTGCCCAGAAAGTATCCAGTCAATGCTAATAAAAAGAAAACAGTTTGCACTACCATAATGTGACCTGACAACTGATGAGAGTGGACTATAATGCGAGTGTATAGCTGAGTTATTTAGAAGTTAGATGCCGGTGAGCACATGTAGTTTGTTATCATCGCATTTGCAATGACTAAATGAGAACAGCTAATCTGCATAAAATTTCGTGAAAGTTAAAACATTCGTTCACAAACACTATTCAGATGCTTCAAAAGGTAGTTTAAAGTGATGCAATGAGTACAACACGAATAAAAGTAGTTGATAATTGACAGTATCATCATGACAATACCGCGCCTGCTCATTCATCACATTTCGTGCAGAATTTTTTGTCAAAACATCAAACCACGCAAGTGACTTAGCCAGACTACATTCCAGATATGTCGCCCTACGACTTCTGACTGAACCCAAAAATTAAACCCCAATTGAAAAGAAAAGAAATTCCAGATTGTTGATGAGATTCAAATTAATATTACGAGGCAATTATTTGTGATTTCAATATAGGATTTTGCAAAATGTTTTGAACAGTGGAAATAATGTTGAAAAAAGTATGTTGAAGAGAACCGAGGTTATATACAATATTTTTTGTATCGTATGCTATTTTTACTAAATATACAGATTTTTGTTATTGTAATTTTTTATGTCTCGATACTTTTGGGATAGACCTCATATTCCAGTTTCAATGCCAACAAATATTTCATTTTAGTCAAGTTGATAGATAATGCTACTTCTCATTTCCAATAATGGGTTTGTGTAAATTTTTGTTGTGCTGGTGTGATCAGGAACTAGACTGATTTGATAGTTTTCATTGTATTTTGACCTATAGCTCGCCTTTTTACCTCTGCTTCGACTAAACTCTCATTGGTAGATAATCTTGACAGAGCTTCTATGGCTGCATATGGAGTGAATCAGCTTACTATTTTTAAACTATTTTCAGTTGTATTTATTGACGTGAAAAGAATGTAAGCATGTTTTTCGGTGTGCTATTAAAAGTATATCAACACATATTTCTGTATGTTATCAAAATTTATATACTGTAACCGCAGGTGATTTGTAATGTACCAATATTTTTTAATCATATGTTTAATAGACACAAGATCAATAAACACGAAAATAAAGAAGAAGTGGAACATATTATATTGCCTTATTTCTATCTGCTCTCGGGCAGGTCTTAAATTTAAGGGACAACAAATTTTACCACCTCAGAAGTATAATGATGGCAGTGTAATATTTGCTTAGACCTGAATATGACTTTTATGGTGTTACAGACAGAAATGGGATTCTTTGGTAAAGTGAATATCACGCATTTCGCTCTTTTTGCATTAACATTTTAGACGCCATTGCAAGCTTAAATACCTACACTGTAATAAAGTGTATTTAAAGCAATGGATGTCTTGCAAGAATTTCCTTAATTTTTGAGCTAGGGTTATGGATGCAGTTGTACTATCCAAAATGGCTATGAGCACAAGATATAATTCTATCTTGGTCAGTACTGTGATAGGACCATTAGAATCTTTAGTGAGGTATAATAGTGTGTATGAAATAAATTGTTATGAGCAAATGCATTTAAATAGTGTTTTCAACTTACAATAGTATAATAATTTAGTTTTTTTTTTAAATCTGTTAAAATATTGTGTGGTGTCAAAAGTAACAGTGGTAGTATTTTTATTAAATAATAAGAAGAAAGGGTACTTTTTAAGAAAAATTTTAGTGCTCCGTAGTTATTTTTAACCGTTTTAGGCAAAATTGAGTTTTTTCTGTCTTTGGTGGGTCCAACGTTTGAAATGGGATTATCTTTGTTCCATGATCACTCTGCTACATTGTCCTTTAAAGTAGTGGATTTTTTATAGCAATAGCATTTATGAATTTCTTTGATGTAAGATTAGTTTGGTATTGTCCCATTGTTTGTGCATATTTTTTTAGTATTCCTGTTATTTCCTTTCTTTTTTGTAATGCCTTTTTGACTACTTGAATTGTTGTATTCAGTTATTTTAGATAAAATAATGGGAACAACTGTCAAGCACAGTAAAAAAACCTTTGTAACTTAGAGAAAGCCTTTGAAAAGATGGAAAATATTATGACCTAGAATAATTTAAAATTAACGCGTGACTAATACGAGGTCACAAGAAATTCATAGAATCATAAGTAAGGACAAGACACAACACTTTCGAAATTTTCAGGGCAAAATAAACAAAACAAAACAATAGAAATTATGGTAAATAAATAAAACACAAAATAGAATTTGAATGAGTAGTTTTATATCTTAACCGCTTTGGTGAATATCCTTGTGCTAAAATTTAGCACTTTCTATGCACAGGATTTATTTGTGATTTTTAGGGCTTATATTTGTCACTTTTCTATTTCCAGTGCTCTTATTTAGGCGGGCAATGACAATTATCTAAATTTTCTTGTTTAGATTTTTTATGTTTTGTACATATTTCTTTCTCTATAAAGGCATTTTCTGTATATGGCGTTTTCTTTTTTAGTTATTTTTTAATCTTTCATTACCTTTTGTTTGTTTTATATTTGCAAAACTTTATTACTGAGAGTTTTTTTTTTTGTTTGACTGAATATGCAGAGTAAATTGGTACTTTTATGCCCATTCTTGTACCACATGTACTTCAACCTTATTATTCATATATATTTTCGTATTCGAATGTTGCACCTTTGAATGGTTTCTTTATTGTTTGTCTCTCAGTTTGTATGATTTTTCTTTCCAATATATATGCTTCTCTCTCACTTCTTTATTTTACTTTTTGAGTTGTATATTCACTTGTATATTCTTATTTCTTTCCAATTTCTCTAACTTTTTCAGTTAGTTATCATTTTTTAGTTCTTTTATTCTTTAATAGGAGCTTTTTATTTTTCTTTTTTGTTTCTCCTTCTAATTTACACTGACCTTAGAGATTATTGTTTATATACTTCAAAAATGTTTAATGCTACAAATTTGTACTGCTTATTTATTGCATTGCTAACTTGTCTGGTACTTCAGCTACTGCAACCTTTTTGAATTTAGTTTTTTAATTTTAGGTCTAATAATATTATAGATGAAATTATTCTTTGTCTATAATGAGGAGGTATTTTTCCAAATGTGTGTATTTCCACTGTGTGAAAAATTTGAAATTATAATTGAAGATTGTCTATTTACAATATAAGTATTCTGTTACTAATCATTTAATTCCTATCTTGGTAAGGGTCTTTATAATATCTCTGTAAATACCTTACAATGTTTGATTATATAACAACTTCCGATGATGGAACTCTACATAATTTTACAAGTTTTTGATTGCCATGACTCTTCCAAAAGGTAAACCATAACTTATTCACTTACATTTGGTGAGGTAGAAATCTTTAGGTAAAAACTGATTCAGATGTATTGTTGCATGAAAGGTGCTTACAAGCAAAAAATACACGAACACGCGCAATGCACAAACTATATGTTCATAAATGATTATGATGGGTACAACGCTGGCAACACTTAAGATGTTACAAAGAAAAGAATGATTACGTTTCATTGCTTTTGATCTGGATTAAAAAATTAATTTTAAAACAATTTATAAGCAAACATTTTGCAACATCTAGTACATCAGGTAGTCATGACAACAACATAACTACAATGATGGCACAGATTATATAAACAGGTATTCTTTTTTCCAGAGTTAATATCTAGATTCCCAAATTGTAAACTCTGCCATAACTATCATTAGCTTAGAATTTATTATCAAGTAATTTATTTACGTCTCTCTGTAATTGCCTAACACTTAACGGGTAATACACATTTGAAATCTTAATTGGTATAAATCTTCTAATAACACTATTCAACTGTAGCTTCCAGGAGAGAAAGTGTTCTGTGACTTCTCGAATCGGCGAAACCAAATGGCTGAACAGTGGTCAAAACATACTAACAGAGCGCTGCTTCTCTGTAGTCCTACATGAATTGATCGACTTTGGGGAAAATATACTTTAAAATGATTTTTTAAGTATTGCGAGAATCTACTCTATAATTATACTCGCCGTATAAATTATCGGTGTTACCATTTTATTTAGCAAACGTTTTACAAATTGTCTTATTATGAAGGTATCTTCTGTAGTTTTTTCCTTTATGTGGACGGGCGGCATTATAAATTAGCTTATATATTTGGACTTTAGGAAATTCTTAAATATTAAATAAATATTAATTTTATTTTATATTTATGTTACAAAGAATGCTAAATAGGTAGTCAAACAATTCTAGACACTGGTATAACAACAAAGTGATTGCGCATCACTTTCTTTTGAGATTTAATTAGAGAACAACTAAAAGTTATTCTAAGCTGGATCCAGATAGTACAATGGTTATTGATTATAACAAAATGTTTTTCTCGGATAAGATAAAATAATAGAACAACAGATGACACCATCATTAGCCTTGGATTTTGAGTGTGTGTAATTTTGTCAAGTGTAAACCATATCTTTTTTTTGGAACTTTGCGTTACTTTTTTGTTTCCATTTGAAGAAATCGGTAGCTGAAAGTTTTTGTTTGCTGTTTGAAGCTTATAGTGAACATGCTTCATCAATTTCAACCTGTGAATATTGGTTTCGGCGATTTAAAAGTGGTGATTTTGATTCGAAAGATGCGGAAGCGCTCGGGCCAGCTGAAAAAGTTTGAAGATGCAGAATTGGAGGCATTACTCGATGAAGATCCATGCCAAACGCAATGGGAATTTGAAGCCGAGAGACGTCGAAAGACGTAGTGTTTAATGAACTGCTGAAACAAGGCGAAACTACCACTGGGGATCGCTACCGACAACAGCTGATCAAATTGAACCGAGTGTTGAAAGAAAAACGATCGGAAAACGGCGAAAGACGCGATAAGGTGATTTTTCAGGCACGACACCACTTGGCCACATGTTGCAAAACAAGTCAAAAGCTATTTGAAAACATTTCAATGAGATGTCCTACCCCACCCACCATATTTATCAAACATTGCTCTTTCTGATTGCCATTTGTTTCGGTCGACGACCCATGACCTGTCGAGCAGCCCTTCAACTCTTTTGAAGATATCAAAGAATGGGTCGATTCATAGATTGCATTAAAGGACGAAACATTTTTCACTGAAGAATCCGCCTATTGCTGGAAAGATGGAAAAATTGTAGGTAACGATGGACAGTACGTTGAATAACTTGTGGTTTATAATTTTTTTCGAAATAAACATTTCATTTCACAAAAAAAATCTTTTAAAATTAAATCCAAGTCCGCAGTACTTCATATAAATAGTATTATCTTGTTCATCATTATCAATTAGATCAAATAAGTTGTACTTTTTTAATTATTTGCTTGGTTCTGAATGTCAAAAGCCTCTAGTTGTGCTGGTTCTCTAACGTTTTCTGTCCGGGGAAACTCGGTTTTAAATTGCAGATTTTTTTATTGTATTAAAATGGTGTAACATTGATAGCATCTTTAAATCAGATTTTATAAATTTGCTCATCCATGTTTGCATGCTGTTCATTTTGTGATATTGCAGTAAGTGACCACCACTCACTGCTACTAAAAATTGTCCAGATCTGTTACAACTACATGCAGACACGTTAAGCTTCTTAACACGACGTTTTCATCTCGTCGTTTCGGCTTCAAAACATTAATAAAAAAATGATTTGAGAACACATTCTTACGTATTTTTTTCTCAGCTCCATAACCTCAAAAAATGCGAAAGTTTGAAAAACATTATATTTTTTCATCTTCAATTTTTTTAGTTTTTTAGACCATTTAGATCGAAAGATCAGACATTTTTACATAAATATAGTTAATAAAAAAAAGTTTTCTTTTGTTTTTTTCGGGTATTTAAACGACGAACACGAAGATTCAAGCCTACGCGCGCCGCGAACGCGAATCACTTCGACTGTATTCACTAAAAAATGTAAACAACAGTCATTTAAAACGGATTAACAGTTGATAAGTCATAGATATGTTGATAGCAATAATTTATTTATTAAATAATTTCATTGATCAGTGAATACAGTCGGAAGTGCCTCGCGTTCGCGGCGCGCAGCGACTCGCGTCTTCTTGTACGTCGTTTAAATACTCGGAAAAAAAAAACAAAAAAAATTTGTTTTAATGACTATATTTATGTAAAAATGTCTGATTTTTCGATCTAAATGGTCTAAAAAATTCGACATAAAAAGATATAATGTTTTTCAAACTTTCGCATTTTTTGAGGTTATATAGTAAAAATTCGCTAAAAATAATGGTACCATTAAAAAGCTGAGAAAAAAATATGTAAGATTGAGTTCTTAAATAATTTTTTTATTAATGTTTTGAGGTCGAAACGACGAGATGAAAACGTCGTGTTTGGCGCTCGCGCGGTCGTCTGCGACAGCGCTGGGGCAGTTAACGCGTTTTGCCCCAACAATAAATAATATTGTGGAGCGCGTTCTCTATTAAGTACAGTATTTCCTGTTTAATTTTGTTCAACACCTACACTTTACACGCATCTGTCATCATTGGTTTTATCACTGTTTCAGATATACATACGAGTTTTACTGCCCACGACATTGATTTCTTAATCAGCAATTTGTTTGATACAAACAGGCACTCACTTTTGCTGTAAATTCTTAAATCTTATTCCGAGTACTAGTATTTTAATTTAATGGATTTATTAATCCTTTTTTTGAATTCTACTTTATTTTTGCTTCTTGTATCATATACAAGGTGTTAAAACACAACAAATTTTATAAACAGCTGGTATGATCAAAATAAATGGAAAACATGAGTCATTTGAAAGATATTAATAGTTGTGTTAGGAACTGATGGGAAAACAGGGGACATAGTTGGACTAGTGCTTTGATGCGAAATTGTGTTGACGCTTTTGCTGGAATGCGCCAACAAGATTTTTTTGGGGGACGTGTTTCTACAGCCCCACATTATGTAAATAGTTAATGGTGCTTCTGCTTGGAGGTTAGGGTAGTTTTAAACATGCACCACGATCAGTATAGATCTTTACGCTCAGTTTATCATGGCATGATATAAACAACACTGGGCTATCTATAGATGTTTAAGAATGTTATTTAGTCATAGATAACTTACCTTTATTTGCAGATTTCACATTACCACTTTAAATTACCGATTAACTTGGTGTCTATTTTATTGTAACACCCAAGTGTACATACAACTTTATCAAAACCTTCAAGTTAGTTTTGGACCCATATGTATAATACTATCATAAAGTTTAAGACTAATACTATTTGCTCTTAAAACACATATATGATATAATTATATTATAATAATGCAAGTACAAAATCATGTTTTATTTTAAAATCAACTGCAGGATTTATTGTTTCAAAGAACCAATAGCAGTACCGCACTAAAAGTACCAAAAAAGCGATTAAGACTTTTAAAGGGTTAAAATGTAGCATGCCATAATTAATTGCCGTGAACGAACTGACTGTTCACTTATTTTTTGGAGAATTAATCAGTGATAATTAAGCATCAGTTTTGTGGACAGTTTAGCTCGATATAATAAGAAATTAATTATAATTTTCAAAAAACCACGTGTACCACTATTTTGAAATAAAATTAACAATTGTTAAGTTGGGATCTGAGAGTTGAATTATTAGTCATCTACACTACACCAGGAGGGCGACAATGAACGATAGATTTTAACAAAAGTTAATGTATTCAAAAATGTACTACAATACTGTAGCAAGGTATCAAAACGGGCTCCTTAGTGAATTACTTTTAATAATCGAGAACACCCAAAGCTGAAGATAAAAAAATAATAATAAGTAAGCTAAATAGACACATTTTAAGATTGCTATTTGGTGTTGATATAAATAAAAACCAAAAATATTCCTTTAATGCTTTGATAAAAAAAATCACTAGTTCACAAAAATTTCAGCTTTTTTGTAAGATGAACGAGGTTAAATGGTTAAAGTGGGTTAAGAAGAATCAAGAATGGTCATATAAAGACTAGGACAAAAATGCTAAGGACGGACAAATTCAAGTTTGAAGTATTTGGTTTCAAATATCTCATTTTCGTTTACCAAACATTTATGAAAAGATGCTGCTAAATTGTGTAGTGTCATATTGCAAGCATGGCGGTGACTCAGTTATGGTGTGAAGATTCTTTTGTACTACAGGAGTCTGGAAAATAGTAAAAATTGATGGCATTTTTAAGAACACTACAAATTTATTTTAGAAGAGCCTACTGAACTGCAATTAATTAGAGAAGTATTTATATTACAAGTTAATGACCCCAAGCAGTCCTCTAAAGTTTAATGAGACTGTAGCACAAGACTATATAGGGTAGTGTAGTCATAACAATTAACTGATTTTAATTTTATCAATCTCTTGTGCGGTGAGCTTGATCTACAGATACGAAGTTAATCTTCAGTATCAAAAAATCTTTAGGGAAGATCTGAAATACTCAAAAAATTGGTAGGCTACCTAAATTTTTTTGAAAGTTATAGCAGATAAGGAATGGATTTTTGACAAGAAATGTTTGGCTTAATTTTACTATTTTTATTGTATAGTTTTATATATTTTTTTAAATATTTCTTAAGAGTTTAGAGTTTAGAAGGGCTGGTCCATAACTAATATCTTCATTTTTTCAATGAAGGTGCCAATGAATATAAAGAGCACAATAGTAGCATTTCGTAGAGCACTTTTGCCAGCGATTAGTCTGCATGCTACTTTTAAAAAAACTTCGTCATTGTAGACTATCATTCTGTACACAATTTCCTGGTTATAATTCGCCAATTCGTAGGAATGAGTTAATTAGGACGTTCTTTCACTTTGTCATTGCCACTGTGAAAACGCATCATTCCTTTTATTATTTGATTGGTCTAAGCGAATATCAATAGATGCAATTTTTTTACGTGGAAGAATTCAATTACACATATATAATTAACATGCACATTTGTATCAGACTAGCTAAGGCTTTTGCTTTCTTCTGGTTCATATTAATTAGTCCTGAAGCTTTTTTTTATTTGAAGCATTTCCGTTTTGTTGTTTAAATATTTTTATTATTTCTAATATAAACCAAATAATAATTTAATAACATGTATATAAATACAAATGTTGATTGTATAACAGAGTGGACTGTGTATCGATTGGTAATTAATGTTGTTGCATCAACAAATTAAACATACACAACCTTGCCCTTGGAACAATATGAAATGCATCGTTTTCTCTTTGGAGTAATAAATCTAATTGCTTGTATTGTAAATATTTGTTAACTGCATAGGTAGCCATTATTTTATTTATAATTTTTATTTAATCTTGTAGTTGGTAGCAAACAGATTGTGTTTTCAAATAGTTTTTGATCGACGTTCTTACTTTTAAAATTTGAGATTATATATATATAGATATAGAATTAACCAACAAAAGTTTCCAGTTGATCATTTTTATGGTGACTATCTTTGTTTTTCTATTCAAAATTTGTTTAGTTATACTGCTTTACTTCTTTAGACTTTTTGAAAACGCAAACCGCAACTACATTGTTCTAACTTAAGCATGTGTGCTTTTGTCGCCTGTAAATCACCAATATGCTTGATAGTTGGGAACAGCGTTACGCAATCGAGTTTTATGTTTACTTAAATAAAATGACGGTTTTGACCACTGATGAAAGAATTTAGAGAGCTTTTAGCGAATTCTTGATGTCCTGTTGAGCCTGTTTTTGATGGCTAAGGGAATTTCAAGTTGGACGAAAAATGATCCTAATCAAGAAAACAACTGATTCTTGTTTCGTTATTAGACATATTTCTTAGACATATCAGAAGTATCCATGTTCTTTTAAAAGGCTATTTGTACATGACAAGAGCTGCATATGATGGATGTTGCAATGCTTACTGCTGAATGAAGCAAAGTCGCATAATGTGTGTCATTCATAAATTACATGTGTTTACTATTACAATTGATAAATTAAGTGGAACAATACGTAGTAGAGGGAACATGGTTAGTTATATATGAAATCACTCATGGTCAATTGTTCTATAATAGAAATACTTCTAATTATGTAAACACAGATCCTATAGATAGCTACCATCTATCTAGCTTTCCATTATGAACATTTGGCGCCAGTGTGACCAAGGAATCGAGGCGTTTGACTTCGACGCGGACAAACCCTGATTCACTTCCGGGATCAGATGCCTGTCGGATTACTTATACAGTCACAAAAATTGAGTGTTCACTTCGAATAAGGGGTAATAATATGTCCGTCTAAGGTATCAGAGGTATCAGAGATCGTGTACAACAATTGTACAATCAGGACAAATATATAAAAGCATTAACCTCTCATGCTTTTACTTGAAATATTTATTTTTAATAGATAAATGCATAATTATTCGGAGTTTTTTAAAGACAATATCAGATAGAAATGGTAAAAGGTAGTTTAACACCAATGGAGACATTTATCTGGTCCAGCTAGACCGCATTTATGCTGCTAAAAGATCGCGCAAAAAGAATCACATAATCTTCCACCATGACAACGTTTACCCCTATATAGAGCGCCATTTGGTCAAATTCATTGCCAATTAAAGATTAGATTTGCTTCCTCATCAACCCTACTCTACCATGAGGTCCCCGCGGACTACCACGTTAACCACTCTATAGGAGAGTGGCAAATGGGTAAAGTTTAGGACAATTTAGATACGGTGGTGACCAACAGCACAGCGTGAATTGTTTTGAAGAACCAGCGCTTTTTTGCTCGTAGAACTAGCTGTCTACTAAGCAAATAGACAGCAATAATTGAAGTTAATAATGATTATGTTCCAAAATTGCTATTACTACGTATTTTGTTTTCCAATAAAAATTGTCTTTAGGAAACGTCGGATAATTATGCATCACTCTAGTACTTGAATCAAATGCGCACAAGCAGGTAATTGTTAAAATGAAACTTAGTATTTTTTGTGTAAGTTGGTCATTTAATTATCAATATATTATCGCATTCCAGTTTAAGATAGACCCACAAATTATGTCCTTGCTCATGAACTACTTGACTCAGCGAGTTGAAACTTGGCACATGTGAGTTCGCATTTGTTAGCAAATTGGACTTATAATCGGGTGATCATTTATGATTTGCTGCAAAAAATTATGCCATAAGGACATTCTCTATCCACAACGTGAAGAAATTGGTGACAGATGAACAAAGGGCATATGAGGAGGGTTTATCACGTGGCTTTCGATAAAGATCAAAGATTGGAGCGAATCAAAGCGTGTTTGGCCGAAACAGATCATGGTCAGTTGCCGAGCTGGCCATACACGTTGTGTTCCCAAAACTAGTCCTTAGAGGATTTTGACTGAGGTTTTATGTCTGGTCAAAAAATTTGGAAAACTTGCCCCTCAAAATTTAACACAAGAGTAAAGGCAAGCTGGAATCGTCATGTGCCATGATAATCTCCTTTGGACAACAGTCAACTTAGCGGACCCTCGCCGTGGATGAAAGTTGGGTACCCCTCTATCGACTCCTACCGAAAAACAAGTTGGCTCATTGACTAGCAGAGGGCGAGATTGCTCAACGAAAATCAAGACAAGAAGGGAAGACTACCGTCACTAAAGAGGTCCATAAGTCATTCCTCGAGACTTACATCCCGGAATGGATGGAAAGAAAGGGTGTGAAGTCTCCTATCATTGTTCATGACAATCCCAAACCACACAAATTTCATGAAGAAAACGTGGGAGTCTTGGAGCCACCCCTATAATCACCCGATGTGTATCCCTGTGACTTTTAACTTTTGGGCCTTTGAAAGCTCGCATATCTGGGATTCACTACGAAAATTGAGGTTCGGTCATTGAATTAATCAATATGGCGATACTGGAAGGTTCGCAAAGTGGCCGTTGTAAGGTGATTGCCATGCTACTCGAGGGGTGGGAAACTGTCATTGTGAAAGAGCGAGATAATATTTTATTTTATGATAGTCTCCAAAAACCACGGATTTAACATTTATAGTTTTTTTTTTTAAATTTCTTTTACCGCACCATCTATAAGTGACAATTTTAATGTAGAATTTTAGTTTAGGAGCAAACAACTGAAATTTAGTAAGATTAAAAATTTGTGTTTAGAAGATGAACATTTAAGATATCCAAAAACGCCTTTGCTAATATTTTTAAGAATGAAAAAGAGCTAAGAAATTTGTTTCGTGTTACTGCAAGTAACAGGTTGATCCGCAAAAACAATGCGCAGTTTCCAGTGCATCTCACCGATTTCTTGACAATATTTTTCTGCCGTAATAGTTTTGCTTTGGTTTAACATATTGTAGTAAATGATGTTGGTAGTAAATCACCATACAGTTGCCATGACCTTTTGATGCACCCGTTAAGTAGAACTCTTCCTCTTATCGCAAATAATCCATTTCTCGTCATGTGTCACAATACGATCCAAAAATGCGCCTTTTTGTCACGTAAAAGAAACGAGAAGTATATTTCGTTACGGCATTTTTTATCGAGCTTCTTTATTTTTTAAATTTGCTTCAAGTGGCGAACTATCATTGAATAATCAACGTCGAGGTCTTGTGTAATTTCCAGTGTAGTTTTGAGTGGGCTAGTTTCAATGATGATTAATATTTCGTTAACACCAGTAGGACGGCCACGATCTTCCTTAACATCAAGATCGAAGATCTCAAGTTTTTGGAACCAACGTTGAATTGTACGTTTATTTCCCTCATCTCTAATCCCAAATTTCGTTGATATTTCGAGTGGTTTGGGCTGCACTGCTGTTTAAATTTCTAGAAGAATATTGGCGAAAATTTTGTTTAGATATTCATAATTCCTAGACCTAAAAAAATATATATTTAGAATAAACGAGGTCTGGCAGCGGCCCCCCCCCGGAGAGCTTGTCCAACTCCGACATGCTTGAGCCCCTTCCCATAGTAGTTTTTAAAAATAATAAAAACACGATTAAAAAGCTCTGTTTGACATAATTGGCGTACCATGCCGTTGCCATGACAACGCATTTACCTACACCCAGTTAGAGTTGAACTTTGACCTTTGTCCTTTGACCTGTGTGACAGCACTCATAATTTTTTTTATATATAAGTGCTTTATTACCCGCTCTCAAACGAAAATTTTCCATCGCTTGCGGTTCCGGAAATATATTACCTCGGTCGCGCCTGCCGCCGGGCCGAAATTTGTCCTTCGGAGGCGCTCGGGTCGGCACGGAAAGGCACGAACGATTTGATCTTTGACCTGTGTGACAGCAGCAGCAGCACTCATAATTTTTTTTATATATATAATTATATGAATAGAAGATTCAATATTACATGCAACATTTATTATAATGAAAATATTTCTTTTAAAAATCATTGAGTAAATTATAGCAATGAAAAATTGCATTATTTTGACCCTAACCTGTAGTAAGGTAATGCAAATGTTTGGAAAGACAAATGAAACGAGATGAATGTAAAATCCTGGAAGGCAACTTTCGAAAGCAAAGCAAGTCATTTAGCATAGGATTTTTTTTGAGTATGTAAATGAATCTTATTTTTTGAGGATGAAGCAAGAATTTCTCTTACAGTTATTGAGAGGTGTTATTATAACATGACAGAGAACTTTTTGGTTTCTTAAATTGAAGAACTTAATTTGAGAAATGTAGTTTCAGCAAGATGTACTACATACTACACAGCGAGAGAGACGTTACTGAGAGTAATGTTTCCAGGACACTTAATTTCCGGTTTTGATCACGTAGTTTGGTCCCCTCAGTTACCAGATTTACTGTTCCCGACTTTCCTGGCGGTATCTTAAGGATAAGGTTTGCGCTACCA
The DNA here is from genome assembly GCA_036346155.1 of Sinelater perroti. Classification (NCBI taxonomy): domain Eukaryota; kingdom Metazoa; phylum Arthropoda; class Insecta; order Coleoptera; family Elateridae; genus Sinelater; species Sinelater perroti. Next base: position 19,088,595 of record JARFIY010000046.1, read on the forward strand.
AACCAAACACAATTGAGGAACTTAAATAAAGCACACTGAAAGTTGTTTAAAGCATACCTCCCGGCATCTAGGAAAAGGTGGTGGAGAATGTCAATCAAATAGTCCGAGTCTGTGTGGGCTGCAGAGATAAACATTCATCAGATATATTCAAAACATAATTTCACACTTTAAATAAACGATTAGACTTAAAATTATTAATATGTTTTATTTTAGATAAAAAAAATAAATCGGTCAGTTATACAAATAAAACGATTTTGTATGGGAGTTTATGTTTTTTAAACACTAGACAATTTGCATTAAATATTATAGAAACATACATTTTTGTACCATTTTTGTTAAATAAAGTTTAACCAATCCTCACACAAAAAGACAATTATTTAGGGTGAACTACTGAGCCAATGGCTTAGGTTTTTCTAAATAATATAGATTGCATTCTGGAAAATATGTCTTTCGGTTATTTATGTCTATTTGGATTAAATAGAGATTTGTAGCTGGTGGAAGACAACCGGGCGTTGGGGGAAGCTTTGATGTGTATCGAAATGAATGAGAAACTAATGAATGTAGAACACTTAATACTTTACCTTTTTTCTTTGTGCATTTTATTATCTAAAAATATATGGAAAAAATGAAGAACATGATGGACCAAAAGAAAAAAAAACATGATGTACAATCTTTGTCACAAAAGTTGCAAGAATGGACTCGTAAAACAATAATTTATACATCTTACCAACTAACGGTCCTATGTCTTATCAAAATAGTCCCCTAGACTATCTATGCACAGCTGTCACCGTTTCTGGAGGTTATAGAAGCAAGTAGAGAAAGCTTCATCCTAAATGCTTCTCAACATATCGTCGTATTTGTTTGAATTGCTGCAATATCTTCATGATGCTTCCATTTCAGTAGTATTTTTACACGGGACCCTTTTTAAGAGTTCAGCAGTACTTGTTCGTTTGCCTTTTTTCTATTCCTCTACTATAGCATGAGGGACTTTTTTGTATTACATTTCATTGTAAAATTTGGTGACGTACATTCTTATTCAATTTCACCTCTTTGCACAGTAACACGACGAAATTCTTTCAGTAACTGCCTCACACATCCTATATTTGCAAAGTATGTGATGTTGATGAACGGCCGACTCTGGGATTTTCTTATACTGCAATATCTGCCTCTCTCCTTTCCTCCTCCAAGACCTTTTGTGCCATTCAAAAACATGACTTCTCGATAATGTCTCGTTCCCATATGCATGCTATATCATATTCTATTTTTGTCTAACTTAACGCAGAACTTGATGTTAACTCTCTGTTTGGGATTTGCGTCCACGATGTCACTCGTGTAACTTTAAACTAAATGTGCCAACAAGCCGAACAGTAGATTACTAAACACAGCATTGCCACCTAGTAAGTTTACATGGAAACAGTTCCGAGGCCATGTGTATTCAGAACACATATCAGATGACTAACATTATCCATTTTTTGTGCATATATATCACAGGTAAACAATTAAAAATCAGTCCTGGAACTTCTTTGATAAAGGTTGTATTAAGCTCACTTATAAATGGGAATTTAAGTGAAAACTTCCAAGTGAGTTAAGTCGCGTGCACAATTGATTTAGTATTGTAGATGATTTATAGCGTAGTCACTTTTTGATCTCAAAATGAGCTGAATAAAAGATGTAACAATTTAAAAATCAGAAATGATCTATCGTGAAACTAAACTTATCAATATTTGAAAATTTTCTATTTAGGCAAATATTGATTTTGTCACCCATCTTTATTTCTGCCTACCATTCTCCACCCCTAGTTTTAAGTTAAAGTTAATAGCGTTCTAAATCGTTTGGTCTGAGACAATCGCCTTGGTGTCTAGACACTAGCGTTAGAAATTTTCTTTTGTTGGAAAAACTTAGTGTATAGTTACTTTTTGTTCACTTGATGTTTTTGGATTTATTTTTAAGTTTTTCCAAGTGCCAAAACTGAAGTTCGGCTGAAGTTTTCCTATTACGCATCTGTTCAGCCGTCTCAATTTTTAAAGTTTTATCAATGGGGTTTATCGTCAGTATACCCATTTTCTTGATTAAAAGAGCAATGCTGTTGTGAATGATGTTTTCTTAAGGACAAGATATTATTTTGTTGTTTTAGGTAGGAATTGTTCAAGCCCACGAAAGTTATTGAATTATGGTGCTCTGTATTGTATTCAGATTTTTTAATTTTAGTGTAAAGAAGCTATTTATTATATTAGTATTAAAAATAGTATTGACCTAAATAAAGGTTAATGCGATTTTATACCTTTTCGTTTTGGAACTTTGAATCCTGTTCCTCTACTTCTCATAGTATGACAAAATCTATCACTATACTTTTGTTTTCTTTTTATGAGAATTCTTGTTTTGAGTTTGATGTTGGAATATCAAAACCTATAAGTTGCCTTACTCCTTTACACTATCAATTAAAATAATGATTAGGCAACAGTTTCCTCTTTAGAGAATCCTCTTTTCAATTATAATTTTGGTGTTGCTTAGGAAGCACATTTAAGTATGGCTAATTTTTAAGGGTGCTTGTAAAAAGTTACCACCATACAAAAAGTGAATGTTGATTTGTAAAACTTAGATCTGGATTCTTTTTGTTTTAGTTTCATTTGTAAAATATTCTTCTAGAATGTTTGATTGACAAGAGAATATTTAGGTAAATTTTAAGAGACGCTAATCTTTTTCTTTCTCTCTCTTGTTCTCTCTATCCCTTTCCCCAACCCTTCTCCTCCTTTGGCTCATCTTCCCATTTTCCTCTTCTCTTCTTTCTCTTCTTCCTCTCTATTTCCCTCCTTTTATTCTCTTTTTTCTCCCTCGTCCTCTCCCTTCTCTCTCTCTATCTTCTCTTCCTCTCCTCCCTTCTCTCTCTCCTTCTTTCTTTTCGATTTCTTCATTTATATCAATTTTGATATAGAATTAGCTTATGTTTTATGTCCAATAACAGAAAATATCGTGTAACTGCAGTTTAAAAAGCTTATTGGATTTAATTTAATTATAAAAATTACGTCACTTCAATAGTAGTACTTTTATTGCATGGTTCACTGCTAGGGTTCTTAAATACTGAATTGTATTCTTTAAAAAAAATCAAAGTACAAATTTTATTATTTAATTTTTCACACAATACTTAAGACTGTAGTAGATTTAAGCAAACGCCAGAGTAGGTCCAAGCGGACTGCGATGCGACGGACCCGGGTTCCATTCCCGGAGCTCTTTGAAGCTTGGCGGGTGGACTACTCAGTCACTAAAAATAATTGAGTACCTACTACGTTCATTTCGAACAAGGGGTTATAAATAGCGGGCGTCTAAGGCACGATGCTTCCCACATCGCCTCGCATCAGATATGGTGCGCGACAACTGGGCAGTAAAATCGTACATATGAGAGCCTTAACCTCTCTGTTCGCAGGCCGTGCTCCCACGCGGGACATTGGAGGCCTTACCATTACCAGTAGATTTAAGCAGTAATAAGCTACTCCATTGACTTACAACTTTGAAGATAAACGTATTAAGGACAAAACAATACACCATCAAAATGATAGGTGTACTAACTTTCTGTCTATGTGAAGTTTAAAAATGTTTACCATAGAAACTACAATAGACATTCTTGCACATATGATTGATTGGTTGCTCATGGTTATTTATACATGAATTGATTACAACCATTCCTCATTTTTGTTTGGTGGTTGCCGAGATGTAACTTCAGCTTTTTAAATCTTTTGAATTTTAAAAATCTACATCTAATTTTTTCATCACGAGTATGAATTAATATTATCCAACGATGTCTGTGAGTATTAAATACTAAGGAGGTGTAATCAAATAAATACTAGATGTTCAAGTTAAGTTCTCATAGTTAGTTGTTAATGTATTTGTTCCTGCTCTTAATAATTTTTGTAATATTAATTTAAAGTGCATGTGATTCAGTCGGAATCTTATAGTTCATTCATAGTTAGTTGTTAAAATGTAATTTTGTTTCCATGCTAAACTTTTATTGTTATAATTTTTGTATACTAGTCTATATTTAAAATGTCTTCGCATGTGATTCAGTCGGAATCTTATATTCATGTTTATTTTTACTTTCTTCTAAAATGAATTTGTTTCCAGCACTAAAAAATTATTATTAGCATTATATTTGTAATATAAAACGAGGTCTGGCAGCGGCCCCCCAGAGAGCTTGTCCAACTCCGACATGCTTGAGCCCCTTCGCATGCGTAATCGGCCACCCTCAGGAATGTCTTTCGCGTTGCTCTTCTTTTTCAGCCGGTCGGCGGAGCACATCCCCATTGACAATAATTCATAAATGAATACAATTTTAAAACTTTTTTGTGAAACACAAAACGTTTTGAAAGCGTTTTGACTCATTTGTTTATTTTATTAGCCCTTCCCTCAAATCACTACATCATTGACAGCAATAGTATAGTTAGAGTTGAACTTTGACCTGTGTGACAGCAGCAGAAGCAGCACTCATAATTTTTTTTATATATATAATTCGTATTGGAAATGTGATAAAAGTCAATACAATTTTGTACACAAACCTTTTATTATACCAATATAAAATTTTGACTTCCATCAATTTGTTCCATAATAAAAGTGAATGTTGAACTTTTTGAAGTCATTTGGAAAACGAGTTGGCCTGTGGAGCATCTCAAAACAATAGACCAAGATAACTACTTGTTGTGCATCTGAGTAATTTGGCATCAAATAGGAGATGACTAGTTGATGACAACTACGCACGTCGTTGTTTTTGAAACGATTCTTTATCAAAGGAAAACTATTTTATTTAATCCTTAATTTATTTGAAATATTAAGAACTGATGCTTCTGTGCGTAGGTTATAGGATAATTTTTTTCAGGATGCCCTAATTGGCTTTACGTTAGAACTGAAGCACCTAGACGGCCATGCGGTGTCCGTGACAAGGGACAAAATAACGTGGCCAGGCGCCCGCATACGCAAAAAGGGGGAGGGCATGCCCAACTACGACAACAACAACTTGCATGGCACCCTATACATAACGTTCGACGTCGAGTTTCCCAAGCAGGAGCTCTCTGATGAAGATAAACAGGGTAAGTAGTGCGCGATCGGCTATTTTCGATGTTGCATAACCGATTACGGTTTTTGCTTGTACAACATACCGGCCGCTTTATTGCCTCATTATGTGAAGGTACACAACTATTAAATAGCTTACGCGCATCATTTCTGATTAGCCAACGCTCTTTTGCAACCCTATTTTTCTTTGCAGCCATCAAGAAGATCCTGAACCAGAATTCGAACAACAAAGTGTATAACGGACTGCGCGGCTATTGATGATAAAGTGACTAGCTGTTAATTGTGCATACTATTATGTACCTTTATTATTTCGATTTGTGTGTCTGTGTTAAGCGTGGTCGCATCAGGACTAGCAGCCAAGCGTTCGATCTTCAGAAGATTGGAAACCGTTGTAGAAATGGTACTGTACATATTGTCCTAACTTGGTACTAGGAGTTAAATAATATTTATTGATTTTCAACTGCAAAGTGCTGTGTTCTTTAGTGTAATTGTTGTTCAATTCTTGCATACAAAAGAGAGCACGAACCCCCATGGACGACTGTGTAAAAATAAACCATTCTTAACGCCAGCCTGCCTGTCTTTGAACTTCAGCAGAACCTACCACTTATTCTATTGCTTAATCATATTAACAGGGTAATTTTATTATAAGCGCTGAGCCGAAATAGTAATTGGGTACGCTCCAGTGCCGATAAAAAGTTACGCGTAGGTGGATGCAAATCGCTTGCTTATCCTTATCAATAACTCATTTACAAACATTGTTTCGCAGCTTCCGGCCTTACTTCGACGGGTGGCGTTACGCAACATTATTGTAGTAATTAGCCAGCTTGCTCGGTTCTGCAGACGCCTCTTGAGGTAAGTATCTGGCCTGCACTTTGCCGCCGCGTCGTCCGGTTCTGCTTAACGCTAAAAATTAATCGAGGATTATCTGACGTGCGAAATGAAGCAGTCTCGATATTTAATCGCTTGGAGTGGCTGCAGAGTATCAAATTTAGTTTGTGAGTGTTCTCTGGCGGCGACAGAACCATCGTGCGCCCCGGGGACGCACACAATTTTTAGCGCCTTGTTAAACTGAAATGTGGTAACTGATAACGCACAAAACGGAAACAGCCCAGGAAGTAACATGAAAAGGTAAGCATAACTACACAAATAATTCAATTGTGCCCTGATGTTTTCTTGTAGTCAAATTACATTTATTTTAAATTCTATTCGCCCAATTAATTTAATTTACTATAATGTAAATAGTCCAGACTCACAGTAATAAAAAAAAACGATGTGGGTTTCTTTGGTTTATAACGAAATAATGTACAAGATTCGATGTATACAAATCTCATCACAACTTGTCTAATAACCTGAGCAGCAAGTACAAGTGTGCTTTAAAGGTGGGTGTGGGAATTAAATAAAACGAAAAACTTTGACCTTAAAAGACAAAGGGAAAGTTGAAAAAAGAATAATAAAAACATCTTGATACGAGTGAAAAATCGAAAATAAGCGTTTTAAACAGCAACCACTACATCAATAGTCAAAACGGGATTTTTCCTAAAAAAAAAACCTGAAACTTTAGCTAGGTTTTTTCGACAACTGTGAAATAAAATCGAAACCCAAATAACGTGTGATCCAAGCTTGTAAAAATGAAGATTTTCAACACTGTTGAACACTGAAGAAAAATCATTCAGAGAAAGCGTTTTAGTAATAGGTGTCAACAAAACCATGCTGTTTAAAACTGAAAAAATACAAATCGAGCAAGTAGACACATTTTTGTTTTGGCTTATTTTAAAAACATCAACAATTTGCTCCCAAAGTGAAGAAGAGATAAATAATATTGAATGAATCGTTCTCTTCTCATAAAGTATCATTATTAATGGTAGTCGACGAAGAAAATTTATCTATGTAAATATTCAACATGTGTAATTAAATAAATATAATCTTCATATTATGAACTCTTAACTTAATTTTTAAACTCGCGCTCACACTTTGTTATTCAAAGTCTTCAATTTAATGATTGAGGGAAAACTTGGCTCACCGTGTATTATATCTGTCGTGTTTCTTATGACAGTTTACATTAACTTTGGTCTTTTTTTATCAAAACAGCTCTCGTTGACGAATTTTACAAGTGTTTACAATGTATGTTATTATTATCTATATTATCAGATATCGTTTTCTTATCTGCATTTGAAGCACACTCGTCCGTTTTCTCCAGTTGTATGAATATTTTAATTGCTTTACTTATTTTTATGGTATAAGCTTGTATATGTACGTACAGATAAATCGAAAAACAAATAATTGTCGAAATCATCTGTTTCAATAGAATTTTGACCATGAGCTAATACTAATTTGTTTTAACTTGCTATATTCAGTAAGACTAACTTTGTCAGAAACTAACAGTACTTAGTCCAAATACGTAATTTTAAAATATATCTGGCTACTAAACTGAGACTTTGGTATGGTGTTAATACAATATGACATTTTTTTACTGTTACAAATCCTTTAACTTTTTAAGTATTTAAATGTATTCAGCACGATTAGTTTAAGTGTATTTAAGTTTATCCTCGCCCACATTCTTAAACCATTTGGTTGTAGCCTTCACTTTATGGGCTGGTTTATTATTCTGAAAATAAAATTGCCATAATACGAGAACTGTTAGATACATGTTTGTAATTAAGTGTTAAAGTGAATGGGGGGAAGAATTGTCTAACTGTTATGCTACCTGCCTAAAACTGACTAGATATTATGAGTATTAATTTACCACACTTGGTGGAGCTAGTATTTAGATGTAATAAGTGCATGTCAGTAAAAGGTTGAGATCATACCTACCTGGGTGTTTGGAGAATATATATGCAATGTGCTTTGTTTCTTTAAACGTTGTTCATACAAGTTGATTGTAATGTTTTGTACCTACATTGATGACGTCAAATCTTCGACCGACTTAAACCTGATATCATTCAAAAATCAGTAGCTCAAGAGTTTTAAATTTCACAAGCCTGTTCTAAGAGAGTGGAAATGTTCCTTGACAATACAATAACATATAACTACGGAATATAACGCTTGCACAAACCGCTAGTTAGAATTAAGTAAAACGACCACGATGTGCAGTAAGAGATCATCACTAAGATTTGGTGTTGGTATAGTTCAAATAGCAATTAAAAATATGATAAAAAAATTTCTTTGCTAATCGAAATCGGAACAAAAAGGTAGTAATGCCCTTCTCAAAGAATAAAAGTCCGAAACGGAAAAGCCAACCAAAAATCAAATCCATTTTTCACTAGCTCTTTAATGATAATTGAATTGTATGTTGAGGAATACTTGAGTGACATATAAATCTGGTACCTTGTCATTATAGATCCGCACCTATGGAGTTATACAAAAAGAGCAGGGTCAGTTTTGTAGTCCGATAGATGAATTCTTCACATTATTTCACTTGAATTATAATGAAGCCAGACTCCCAAATGGTGTCCATGCTGCTAGTTTTGCAGAATAGAACCAAAGTAATGTTGTTCAAGTGCTATTTGCTTAGTAACTAATGACGTGTGTATGTAACAGACGTGCAAAAGTAAAAACTTTGAACGAAATCATTGTGGTGTGGGCTCATATATTGGGTTCTTATACACCTTTTTGTTTCTGATACGGATACAGTTACGGGCCATATGTACTCCGTTTCTTTATGAAGACACACAGAAAGACTGACTACAGGGGTCCCTCGATATAAACTTATTAAATACGTTTGGAATGGGTTCAAAAGAAGCATTACAGGACGCTGCCCTTCTTGCATTTCCATTAAAGAACTGATCCCTCAGTTATGAATATAAACATATCTATAATGATTAGCGCATTTGGCATGTATGAACCAAGCTGTTAAAACTTGTGTTCTAATACTGTTGTCATGCTTCCTCCAACTTTCACTACAGAAACAATACAATCCTGCATATAACGATCGCTAGGTTTTATCATTGTGTGTGAAATTTTTGTCACTTTGTAGGATCTTCTTCCACCCTCTTAAGCTAATAACGACAAGCTTTACACCATTATAGATGACAGGTGACATCTCATGAACTACAACTTTGTTCTGTACAAGTATAATAATTTTTAAAGGATGGTACAATCACGATTGAAAATTTTCGGGCATCGTTTGTAATGAAGTTTCATAATTTGATGTAACAGTTGGGCTGAAAAGTTCGTAGGCTGACACATAAGCGGCGCTAGTAGTATTAAATCCATGTGCTTTTTAGTTAACCCTAACCTTCAAAAGACTCGTGTATAAATTTGACAACTGTCGGACTATTAGTTTAGGAGATATCGTATTTTGAGTGAAGCAACTATTGTTAATTTTAAAAAAATGGATAAAAAGGAATTTCGAGTATTAATAAAACACTGCTTTTTGGCAAAAAAAATACCGTTGAAACCAAGGCTTGGCTTGATAAGCATTATTTAGACTGTGCACCAGGAAAATCAACCGTTGAGAAGTGGTTTTCCAAGTTTAAACGAGGCGAGATGAGCACTGATGACGATGCACGCAGTGGACGCCCGAAAGAGGCTGTAACGGACGAAAACATAAAAAGTTTACAAAATGATTATGAATGACCGTAAATTGAAGTTAAGCGAGATAGCTGAGACTCTGAAGATATCAAAATACAGTGTTGGACATATCTTGCATGAATATTTGGACATGCAAAACTGTGTGCAAAGTGAGTGCCGCGCGAGCTCACAATCCAGCAAAAGTTTCAACGTGTCGTTGATTCAGAACAATGTTCAGCGATATTCAACGGTAATAATAACGAATTTTCGTTGATATGTGACAACGGATGAAACATGGCTTCATCACTACACTCCAGAGTCAAATCGACAGTCAGCCGAGTGGACTGCACGCGATGAACCGAATCCAAAGAGTGGAAAGACGCAATAATCGGCTAGCAAGGTTTATGGCATCAGTATTTATTGATCACCTTGAAAAGGGCCAGACCATCAATAGCGATTATTACAAAGCGTTGTTGGAGCGTTTGAAGGACGAAATCACGAAAAACGGCCCCATTTGAAGAAGAAAAAGTGCTGTTTCATCAAGACAATGCAACGTGCCACAAGTCAATGAAAATGATGGCAAAATTGCATGAATTAGGCTACGAATTGCTTCCGCATCCACCGTATTCTCCAGATCTGGCCACCAGCGACTTTTTCCTGTTCTCAGACCTCAAGAGAATGCTCGCTGGAAAGAAATTTAGCGCCGATGAAGAGGTAATTGCCGAAACAGAAGCTTATTTTGAGGCTAAAGACAAAATATATTTTAAAAATGGTATAGAAAAATTGTATGATCGCTATAATCGGTGTATCGCCTTCGAAGGCAATTATATTGAATAATAAAATCCAATTTTATCAAAAAAAAATTTTTTTCTATGTTAGCCTACGAACTTTTCAGCCCAACTGTTATGTCAAAGCCTTCAATAGTTCTATGTCCTAATGATTCCGGCTTACGAGGTTTGGATTGACTTTTAAATTGCCATTATTATTTATATGTGGAAGCATATAGAATTACCTGAACTCTCACGAATAGAACGACCAACCCTAAAGACATCAATAATAATAATATCCCTGTCCAATATTTCCAAGCTGTCGGCGTTCATACTGATACCTATGACTATCATAAAATTAACTTGACGTAAGACTCTAATTTACATATTGATTACTACCTAGCAAGTGTATCTACAAAGTAATGTACAGAAATTGGCATTTTAAAACGAAAATTTTATAGCCGTTGTTTACATCAGCACCATAATTGATTTTGTCAACGTATGAGATCTGTTGAAAAAGTAACCTCCATTTTTTTAATCTGCTGATTCAATGATTCGTTCCTGTGTTATTGCTTTTTTGAGTTAGAGGTTGCAATGTGACATTTTACATAAAACTTCAGAAAATATTTGCGAAATTTTAACAAATATTGAAACAGACTTAAGCCTCCCCTAGGATGATGAGTGATTTGTCTGATTTAAAAACAGTTGGAAATTTTGCGTGAAAATTTAATGTCCGTTGTTTCCCAGCCTTCCTACTTTCCCCACCTAGCAGCAGCTAACTTTTTCAAGTCCCCCAAAATGAAGTCACAGGTCACAGGTTCTAAAAGACATTCCAGAAGCGCCTTATGAGAGCTACTTCGAGAAGTGGAAACATTGCGGCGCGAAGTGTATTGGTCAAGGAGGAGAATCTTTTAAAGGTGGTTAAGGCTGGTAGTCCATAGGTAACTTAAAAAAATAGGCGACTTGGAAAAGGTTTACTGGACAACACTTTATTTAAAAAAAGTTGCTTTTAGAGCTAAGGTGGTATCATACTCAAATTAAAGGGGCAACAGTAAATGAATAATTACCAAAAGGATATGTATTAAGAATGTTTTTCAATGTGGCACAGGAGATATGACACGTTGGATTAGAACTGATAGGGCAACTTCTAGCCATCAGTTGCTTCTTAATTGGGGCAGTCAAAAAAGGGCTCACAATGGTCAAAAACGCAATATTGTGCAATTTTGCATTCAGTTTGAGTTCAGTCAGAAAAATTGGTTCTGTGTAAAGAAATGACTGCCTTTATCATATGATTGTATTCGCATAGTAACAGGGATTTAATCTGGAGGACGCTCTGAGTTCGGGATGCCCATTTTATTGTGCCATGGAAGAGATATCTTTTCTGATAAGATGCTCGAGTCGGGCAAATATGTGATCTATCACCAGATGGAAGAGATTTTGGATATTTTTTTAACGGCAACTGTGCATTTTGCACTTTAAGTGAGAAAAGTTTATTTCTCTTTGAGTATTTCTTGGTGCCTAAGATGCTCATTAAGTTTAAAAATGAAACATATGGCTAGGTCAACGGCGTGTATTGGTTCCCGAGCAAACGTGGACTGTTTTCGAAGAATATAATTAGCATAGAGACTATGGTGAAAAATATGAAGTAAAGGTGTATTGAAAAACTTTCCTAGCCTCTTATGTATTATCAATTTGAAACTTTATACTTATCGTTATGGAATTTCAAACTCTAAACATTCTTCAACGAAAATTCAATTTTAAAATGTTATAATCTCATAAGATTTTTTTAACTGCAAGACATTGATAGAAAACTGCAGCTGCAAATGGACACTGGATTTCGTTCTTAAAGCTGTTTTGATGGCCATTGAGACATGATCCTTTCATGGGATGCCTGATCAAATTTCCTGAAAATGTGTTTTTGGTTTGTTGGAATTTTTCGTATAATTTTAGTCTTTTACATGTGCCTCTTAAGAAGCACAGAATTAGTTTGGGGCACAAATAATTTTCTTGCGGTACTATCAATTTGTAAGGACATATTGATCATGAAATGTGGAAAGAGAAAACCCATGTCTGGTCTTGGAAAAACAAGTTTCATATACCATTATTTCATAGTGCTTCGAACAACTCAGCCTCAGAATAGGGTAGTTGACACGACACTTTTCCTCAGCACTATATGTATTTACAGTACCCAAATTGCAGGAATTAACTGAATAATTATTCTTGTGCTTTAACCTGATCTTGTGTACTATATTTGCTTAATCCTGTGTAACTGCTAACTTCTTACTTGATCGAACTTCTATGATTAATGTTTTTCTTTTTAAGACTTTTAACTTCTTTTCTGATAATGTTCACGTTGATTTTTTTCTAGTATTTCGAACAACTGGTACTATAACTATTATTTTTTCGCGTACAATTTCTATTCTGCACCTACTCAGCATTTTAGTTTTAATGTTTTCTAGCATAATTTTTATATTTTTTCCATTACCTCTTCTATAATGGAACGTTTGTTTGGTTACCTAATTCTCATCTGTTGCTTCTCAATTAGTATAAATTTTTTAAGTACTAAAATCTCAATAAAACGAATCAATGTATGAGGAGACGATCCATATGCTCACTTAATTTCTGAATATGCATTTTTTATATCCAAATATCGATAGCTGTGCTCTTTGATGATGAGATGGTTTGGTACGGAATCAAATTTTTAAAACAAAAACAAACAAAAATTCAATACTATGCTGATATGCATTAATAATAACTCATTTATCTTCATTTCTAGTCTAATGGTTACTAATATTATCTTCTTCTTTGATATTGAATAAATATATTTTATTACTATTATAAATGTTTTACATTTTTACATTTTTCCATATTATTCTGTTTTTTGTCAAAGGTTTTCTTTTTAAGGCATCTGCCTAAAGGCTTTCAAAAAATCTTACGATTTTCGCAGAGGACTGATTAACAAACCGAATTGATTGTTCCAGAATGACGCACGTAAAATCTGCAAAGGTGGAACAGCTACTGGAACAACTTATAGGCAATCAAATTTCAGCGCAATCATTTACTATTCGATGTGGTAATCGCTAATTTTTCCGGCATCTGGGTGTCACGCAGCGCAATACGCAACATCATTTCACAACGCTCTTGCGAATCTCACGGTCGCGGCGAATTTACGGTACCTTATCATTTAATTCCGCATAAACGCCAGGAATGCTGATAAGCTTTTTCATTGAAATTAGACGGAAGCAAAAAGTAAGTTTGGTACTGTCACATAAATTTGCTTACACCTTGACAAGTATTATCTAGTGGAATAAAATTAAATATCTTGCACCACAGATAATTCTTTTTGGCCATCTTTTGCCCCTTTCGCTTGTTTCAATTATTCTCACCTTTACCTTTGTAAACTAATCGCCTTTTCTTGTCTTTGTAAATCTACATTCTATCATTCTCCTTGTTGTCTAGTCAACTTCTTTATTAGTTCCGTATTTAATGTTCTGCAATTCGTCTGTTCCTCTTATATGTTTTATCTTCATTTTTCAATTTGCCCTATTTACTGAATGTTTTGTAATATAATTAGATGTCTTTTTTCTTTTTCCGTTTTAAGTGGGATCCTTCATGTTACGACTTCTAAAAAAATTTCTCCAGTTTTTTTTACACCTGGCAGATCTTGAAACCAAGTCAGTTTAGAACAAGATGACTGCCATAATTATTATCGAATTTGAATGAAGCTTGTTGGATAATTGTTTGGTCAAAGGAGTCGGTTGAACCGATCTTCAAATGTTTTTGAATGTAATGTTGTTTTTACAGGTTTTGTCAGATTTAGACTAAATTGAAAACATATGCATGTTCTTTAGACATAGACGGTCCATAAGGAGGAAGAGATCAAATACAGACTTGACCATAAATGAGTTGAATTCTGATTTAATTTATATTAAAACTAACTCTTTGGCTCTTGATGGCATTGCCACAAGGGATATCTTATTGCAATTTACTTCTTGTCTATTTTATTCCATTCTCTTACTTTTTTTGTTTTTTGCTAATATCTATCTATTTTTAAAATCCAAATTTCTGAATTTTCCCGCTTTTTGAAGGTTCGTTTTTTCGTTCTTTTGGCCGTTTTTAATTCTTGCTTTTTATAATTTTCTATTTTTGATTTTTCCTTGTTTTACTCTAATTCAAAAGCTCATTATGGTTAAATAAACTTCCATTTGATCTGTGTTAAAGATGTATATTAAAATTACCTGGATTAATCAATAAATTTTTGAAAAGAAAATACTTTTGATGTAACATTAACATTTTATATTATTGACTGGTGGTTTTTATGAATTGTCTCATGAATTCTAACAATTGTAGTGTCTGCAACATTCATATCACCGCTTTTGAAACGATTTACCTTCGTTTCTATTTTTCAGAGCACATTATATGAAAAAACGCGGTAGAATAGATATCTTAGTTATATGTAGAGCATTAAAAAGTGAATGATACTCTCTGTTTATAAACTCTGGTTGTGTTGCAAATAAAATACGCACCTAGTGCGTGTGTAAAGGCTATTATGTCACGCGATGCCACCAGATGGCGGTGCTGGAACATGCCGAAGGAAAGGCATTGAGCCATTCAGTAGTTAACAAAATGGACCACTATAGAAACAGACAATCACAATTATTTGAAAGTAGGGGTTGACTACTTTGAACATGAAATTAGTGGCCATGTATGGGAGTTTAGCATCGAGTCGCTAAACATCGAAGTGCAAAGGCGACAAGTACAACATGATAATGGAAAACAGGCGAACCATGTTCAATACACTAATAAATACAACAGGTCTTTGCATAACATCATTCACGAGGACTTGAAGATGATAAAGGCCTATGCATAAATGGGTTCCTCATTTTCCCACTGTTCAGCAGAAGTAGAACGTTTAAAGATACGCCAACAGTTTCTGCAGCTTTGTACGGCGTGGATATAGAAACGTTGTGAGAGTTTTTAGTCCCAGTAGACGAATCTTGCTCCTGATGCAAGACTCCGGAAAAGAAACGTCAATCTATGGAATCGCAGCATATTGCAATTCATGGTTTTTTTTTGAGATCAAGAGGTGTTTCTGCTGATGGATTAACTACCCTCTCGCAAAGTGAACCCACTGATGTATGCAGCAATGCCGTCTCAGAAAATGAAAATTCAGAGCAAAACTTTTCACGACAATGTGGCCACATCATTTATTCTACAGGCTCTAGAGTACACTCTGCTGCCTCAAGCCCCATATTCACCAGATTTTGCATCGAGTACGCAAAAAAAAGAAATGTACGATAAGGTATTCTCCTCCAAAGACAAGCTTCACTCGGCTGTCCTCAAATGGTGCCTTGCTATAGCTTCACGATCATTTGCAACAGCTGCCAGAGTTATGGTCAAGGTACCTAAACATTGAAGGGGAAGGGTTATGAAATATTCATTTTAAGCACCACATTTCAATTTTAATCTTTGGATAGGCACCCCATATTCTCATTGCGCCACAGGCCGTTATGATATAGTTTTAATGTTGTCATCAACACGTTTCTAAATACAATTTGCTATTCAGGAAAAAATAATAAAAAACTAAACATTAAAAAGCAACATGATAGCAAATTGAGGATTTGTCTGTTTAAAGTGCTACTTCTTTTGGATTCTCCAAATGATAACGACAATTAGCTGTACTTACACTCCAATAAAATTTGGATTATTCTTCAGTAGGTGCAAATTACACACAACTTCCAATATTGAAATTTCTCATGTATTTTCCCTTTCAATGTAATATTCAACATTGCGGAATCGTGCTGCTTAGTGAATTTTTATAATTAAAAATTAACATGTTATGGAATAAATAATTTTTAGTAAAATTATAAATTCAGTTTTTGTTTCTAATTTTATTCTTAAAACTTTAAAATTAATATCTCTAATTCAGTAAAATTAGACAGCAAAAAGCTTATCTGTGTATCGCGACTCTTTAAGTGTAAATTGATTGCGTTTTTGCTGTTCTTGATAGTGAGGTCATGCATCTGTGCTTTTGTTGCGGGGGCTTAACTATCTTTATCTTATTGGTACTAAGAGCAGTGAAACAGAGCATGCGTATTATCTGCACCTATTGAAAAATTGCGATAATAAAGAAGTTTCAAAGACATTTAATGCGCAATTTTAGATTCATAACCCACCAGCAAAATTTTTTATTTAGTATGTCATGAAGAAACAGTACTACGAGAATTGATGAATTTATACAAAGGAGCAAGTTTGGGATTGTTAGAAACAGTGTTGTGGAATGTAACAAGCGGACCACTAACTTTCCCATAGAAGTATGACAAAACTGTAAACGTATCATGTTACTAGTGTGCAAAAATTGAAACCATCTGACTAACAGGTGGGCTCAACCATTATTATTGGTTGAAGCAGTTTGTTAATGTAACACACCACTCAATAAGTTTGTAGGATGACTGTTAAATGGCGCCACTATTGACAAATACTAACCTTCAAATCATACGTGTCAAAATTTCATGACAATCTGAGGTTTAGTTCACAAGTTACAGCGGTTTTAGTGACGCTACTTGCGTAATTTTCAAAACAATGGAAAAATTTGAATTTCGTGTATTGATAACGCATTGCTTTTTAATGGGAAAAAATACCGTTCAAGCAAAGCATTATGTTATTCGGACTCTGCTCCAATGAGGCAAATGGAAGAGAAGTGGTTTGCCGATTTTACACGCGACCGTACAAACACCGATAACGTTGAATGCTTTGGTCGCCCAAATTCGGCAGCTGTTCCAAAAAATATTAAAAAGTCCCCAAATAGTTTTAGCCAATTGTAAACTGAAATTGCGTGAGATAGCTGACACCGTAAAGATATCACAAGGCAGTGTTATTCACCATTTTGCATGAACATTTCGAACTGTTCGAAGTGGGCACCGCGTTTGCGCACAGTCGGTCAAAAACAACGACTCGTCGACGATTCAGAGCTGTTTCAGTGCAATAAAAAGTATTTTTTCATGCGTTATGTGATAATGGATAAAACATGGATCCATCACTACACTACAGAGTCAAATCGTTAGTCAGCTGAGTGACGAATTTTGCCTAACAGTTGTTGTTTTATTAGTCACCCTACGAACTATTGAGTGATGTGTTATAATAGTGACTTCATTTCTTACAGACAACAGTGAAGATCACAGTCTACCTGAAATCTTACATGAGTTTGTGAATCATTCCAACAGGATGGTACCACATCCATTTTCGATGTCAACATGACTAAAATTGTTTGATCGTATCATTTTTAAAGGGTTTTAGCAACTAAGGTCCCCTGACGTTATGCTAGAGAATATGCTATAACGGCAAGCGTATTATAGCAAGTCATAGACTCTCGTGAAATTGCCACAAAACATCTATTGCGAAATGAAGGCCAGGATATGTTAACGAACACCTGAATATATAGCGAATACACTGCGCCTCTGTTAAATTTCACTAAATTACTTTCATTACTTCGAAAATCGGAGTTTAAAAGTAATTAATCGTTTGAGAAAAAATATATTTTAATACGTTTCTTTACAATCGTAAGTAAAATGCTTGAAGTGGTTTTGTACAGCGCCTACTCAGATAAAGCATTTTAAACCGGAATATAGAAGATTAGATTAAAAATTTGTTGGAAGTTTTATTCCTTATCGTTAAAATGACCTAGAACTGCTCATTAATAAATAATTGTTTGAAATTGATTTTACTTTCAATAAACTTGAACTCTCGTTTGTAATTCGGAATAGTGTAATCGATCTCTCGGAATTCACTATAAGAACATCCGCCAATTCTTGTAAGTGGGTAAATAGACGTGCGATCCTTTTTATGACGCCTTAAAGTACTTGTAATCTTTGGTAAATAGGATAGCTTTAGATCTGAGATAACTACAAAACAAAATGTAAGTGCTGGAATTTTGTTATTTTCTTTGAATTTGTGGTCACATTAAATGTGCTCGCTGCAAAAAAATGAGATAACTTTATAACTTGGCAATAGAAAAAAAAGTTATATAATTATAAAGACTAAGCTTTGTCACTTTATTCAGAGTTGGAGACCACGACATATTACGCTAATCACATATTTGTGCTTGAACATTTGCGTTATTCGTTAGATATGGCCATTGCAAGTTTTGTCTTTTGTCAAGAGAAACTATGAAAGTAAACAACGAAGTCATGCAAAAATTTTCAGAAAATTTGCAAAATTGCTTCCAATGATCAGAACACCACATACAACTATGCGTTAACTCAAGAAGATTATGATTAGTTTTTAAATATACGAGGGTTCTCCGAAGAGTAAGTTTACAAAGCGCGAAGCTCTCTGAGGAATTTTTTTTTCAAATTTGGTACCACTGCTATATAGTGGAGAACCAGTTGAAGCGAACGAGCGGTACCGGACGTCAATAGTTCCTCAACGATCATTGTGGTGAAGGTTTAAGATGGGCGTCCTCATTCCGTATTCCTCCAGTGCGAAGTACACACTGTAATATGTTACTAAATGCAAAGGCATGAGCACCGCCACGATTCATCCCGAAATCATTGGAGTTTATGGGGAGAACGTTATATCAAGACAGCATGTGACAAAATGGCTACGGAATTTTAACGCTTGAAAGACAAAAATCCACGACGAAGAGAAAAGCGGATGGCCGTCCGTGATGACTGATGAGCTGGTGCAAAAAACTGAAGAGCATTTTCGTTCGGATCGCCGTTTGCACGAACTTTTCCCGAAATTTCACGAACTGTTGTTTATGAAATCATGAGTTGTGTGCAAAATGGGTACCGAAGATGCTTACTGAAGAAGTTTTAAACCACCTCCCTCACAGACCCGATCTTGCACCTAAAGACTGTCATCTCTTCACTAAGTTGAAGGAACATCTGGGCGGAAAAACACTTTTTCGAACTGGCTCAAAAAGGTGTTGGAAAACCTTTACGACACAGGAATAAAAAACCTCTTCCCACAGTTGATAAAATGTATTGAAGTAAATGATGATTATGTGGAAAAAAAGGTGATACCTATACTATAATCTCTGTAAGTTTCATTAAAATATATACATTTCTGTATTTTTAAAAATCTTGTAACCTTACTTTCCGGATAACCTTCGTATTTTAGTGACTTTTTTTGAACACTTTTAGCCTTCTTAATAGCTTCTTATTAACTTCCACTATAAGGTTTATCATCTTGAAAGTTAAAGTAGTCTTTTATAGGCTTTTTATCGCAGAATACATCTAAAGACACCAAACACGAACATGTTAGATATATGTGAGTTCCTTTTTTATTGGTCAATTGAATTTCCTCTTCTGGAAGGTTCTGAAATTGCGCTCGCTGGTTAGCGAGTAAAATTCTTGAAATTATGCTAATAGCTACATGAAATTTTCTCAACCTCTCCATTCATCAATAAGAAGTAGACTATGCCCACATGCATTTATTGCTATCGTTCTCTAGTGGTATGTGAACCAAGTTATTCATCAAACTATCCACATGTTTTTAAAAGGAAGAGCATTAACGTTGCAGCGACAAACTTTTTAAAACTCACTAACTGTCTGTTTTTTTGCTAGAGAATTTGTAGCAGAGTCAGATAAATTTCATTAAATATTTAATGGGCTTTTAGATTTAGACCAAAAGTGGTACAGGTATTTGTTTACTAATTTTTAGTGTCTTAGTTGGTAAGATAAAAATTAAACTCTTCTGATATCGTGACGTGGTCATAAAGTTTATTTCTTAGATTGATATTCTGTACTTATAAATCATTTTGACATTAATTCGTTGCTTAAACACAATCGTTTTGAGTATTTAATGAACAAAATTGAGTCATAGCGTGATTCAATTTTTGGAGAGTAAAACAGCGAAGGAAATCCCCGAAATGATTTTGTCTTTTTAGTGATTGGTATACTTCCTATGAAATAGTTTGAGTTTTGAGTAAACGAATTTAATTACGATAGATTGAAGACGCATCATGTTCTGGTAGTTCGAAAACATCTCACTTTGGAAATCATCGGCAAAGTTTATGATATGAAGTTGAGCAACATATGAGTTAAAGTACGCTAGAGGAATCTCAAGTGAGCGATTTGCATAATGAATTATGTATGGAAAAATATTACATAAGGTGGTTGCCACATCTACTTGTTCCAAAGCAAAAGCAAATGTGTGTGAGAACGTCATTTACAGTTTGTGTTTAAGAAGAATCTATCTATTTTGGTACTTTGTGATCAAAGGTGTGCACGAAGATGGGATTCACTACTACAGATGAGAAATCAAACAATAATTTCAGTTAACTGGTGTTCTCCTGATTGTCTACTTGGAAAAGCAAAACCGCCAATATCACACTACATTTTTAGAGATATTGGAAGATATCTTAGAATGGTCAAAAAGTGTTGGTCACTGTGATAACTGAGCAAAAATTCTAACTATCTAAGATTTGAAATTCTTCCGCATACACTTGTTTGAGCCATTTAGCTTCCTCGTTTTATCATCTGTTCTCATGACTCTATCTTTTCTGACTAAACATAAACTTCTGCCCATTGTTGATGAGTATTGCGAGGACCTCAAAAAACCTACTTCACCAAAGGAATCGTTAACTTTGAGGAACATTGAACTTCGAAATAGACTATGTCGAAAAATAAAGTATTTTATATAACTTGATAGTATTTTCTACTTTAAACACTTATCCATGTCCGATTTATTTTCTCAGATTGCTTACTGCTTTGTTGGTTTTGTCCTGTAATGAAAATTATAGGCTACTATCTCCTATCAAAGAGAGATGTACGCGGACCGTCTGAAAAGTTTTGAGCCTCAACATGGCGATGGCCCTACTCGTCGAAACCATTCTGCTACTACAATCATACATGCTTTGAAAGGTACCTGTAAAAATTTCAGCCATTTTGGACGCTTAGTTGTTTGACAGTCGTCTGTATCTGTCGATGTTAGTGCTTTTGTAAACATGGAAAAAATCGAATACTGTGCCGTAGTTAAGTAATTGCATTTGAAAGGCAATGCGCCTAAGCAAATTAAAACCGAGTTAGACGTCGTTTACGGGGACTCTGCCCCATCATTTGCTACCGTGAAAAGATGGGCAGCAGATTTTAAATATGGTCGTACCAGCTTGGCTGATGCCGAGCGTCCGGGACGGCCAACAACTGCGACCTCCACCAAAAACATCGAAAAAGTTCACCAAATGGTACTTTATGTCCGTCGAATCAAGGTTAGAGAGATACCAGAGGTTGTAAGCATATCGAAAGAACATGTTTGTCATATATCGACTAAAGAATTGGGCATAAGAAAACTGTCCGCGCGTTGGGTCCCGCGCTTGCTCACTTGAACCACAAATTTATTCGAATGAACATTTCCAAGCGAAACGATTTGGACTTTTGGTGTCGATTAATCGTTGTCGATGAAACTTAGGTTTACCATTACACTCCTGAGACGAAAGAGCAGTCGAAACAATGGACTGCGAAGGGCGTACCTGCTCCAAAAAAGGCGAAGACGGTTTCATCGGCCGGGAAGGTGATGGTGGCTGTTTTTTGGGATAGCCAAGGAATTGTGTTCATCGACTATTTACAATTAAAAAAAGAGAAAACAATAATGAGGTTGTACTATGCATTCTTATTAGACCAGTTGAAGTCAGCAATTGCTGAAAAACGGCTACATTTGGAACGGGAGAAAGTGCTCTTCCATCAAGACACATTTTGGCGGTCGTCATGGCCAAAATTCACGAACTGCAGTTTGAATTGATTGACCACTCAGTACATTTGCTAGATCTGGCCCCCAGCGACTATTTCCTGTATCCTAAGCTTAAACTTTGGCTCAGAGGACAGAGGTTTACATAAAACAAGGAGGTCATTCTAACCATGGATGCCCATTTTGCAGAACAAGATGCCAACTACTATTTGGATGGGTTAACGAGATTGGAGTAGCGCTGGAAAAATATATCGACTTAAAAGGAGATTGTCGAAAAATAAAATTTAATTTGACAGAAAAAATACTTGTTTCTATGTTAGGCTCAAAACTTTTCAGACTGCCCACGTATGTCACCTCATTTTTTTTATTCCAACAAATAAGGTATTCTTTTTTACATTATGAGATAATTGCATATCTAAAGTTTTCTTCTATACTTTATGGTTGGATTTTAATAAGACTGTATCTTCTATGATTTTAACTATATCTCATACTTTAATTCTTATTTTGTCTTTCAGTTTGTATCTTCTTGTGTTTCAACTAGCTTGTCTTAGTACTTTTCTAAATTATCCAAAAGGATCTACCTGGTCATATCTTTGTCATATTGTGGACTATTTAAATACATCTGTGTTATATTTGGTAATTGCTTCTAAATGCCTTCTGATTTATTTTTATCCAATTTACAATTATAAGGTAGTTTGACTTTTGCATTTTTGTTCATATAGATCTATGTAGGTTCTAACATTTTTTTTAGTTTTATATCTATAAGTAGTTTTCATATTATTATTATGTTTATTTTTATTTATCTATTCTCAGTGACCTTTTTAGATGAACTTTTTCACTTAAGTCTATCCCTTTTTGTAAAGCTTTCTTCAATTCCTATTAGTTCCTTCTATAAAGTGACGTGCAATTTGTAGAGGACTTATCTCGTTTGGTGAGAAAAGTGGCGAGTTAATAATAATGTGCGATGGAAGTGGCCACAAGGGAAGATAGAATTCGATGCATCATGATTTGAAAAGTTTTTGCCAGTACGTCCGCTGTCACTGCCTAATTTCTTCGGTCTGATGTCTGTTCAATGTCGGTTCAAGATGTCTGTGACTCGTAATTGTTATGGTATACTCGCTCTGTCATAATCAAATTTAAGTGGCATATGTTTTTACGTGCCGTGAGATGCGCCTTCTAAGCATTATAAGTAAGATGCCTATTAGAGCAAGAGATATCTTGTTCCATTGCGCAAAGGGTTATTGTCAAGTTTTTTACAACAGGGGTCGGTCGGAGACAAGATTATTAAGAAGACTTGGCATAAACAATTCTTGGGAGGACAAGAAACATTTGAAGAAAAAGGACATTGACGTCGTCCTAGGGCCAACGTAATTGTGGAGAATATTCGCATTAATCGAGGATGACCTCTGATTAACAGTTGCTGAAATAGCTTCTGTTCAACTTTGTGATGAAACAAAACTCGGATATCATCGGAAAACCACGCAACAACTCTTGACCCGATACAATTGCTCAAACTCAACAGCAAATTAAAGATTTCTTCTGGACTATACTAGAATACTCTTTACAATCATTTGTTTGAACTGCTAAAAGAAACACTTGAAGAACAGAGATTGGACGACAATGTTACTCACGAATCATTCATATGCGATTGGTCGGTGTCATGACTACCTTTATTTTACGATGGTGAGATCAGACTGCTTATCTGTTGAGGAAAATCTTTATAATTATTTATTTGCCAGATCAACACTACAATTGTATTATACATGGCATTGTTAATATATTTAAAATGATTATTCTAACTTATGAGGTGACTTGATACCTCGAACAAATCTGTGTGGTTATTCATCGTCGTCGGATAAGAATTGATCTTGAAGTCTTCGTTTTAGCCGGAGTGAATGTTTCGTTTACCTAGGTTATAGTGAACTGCTCCTTCGCACGCCGTGATATTTTGAGAAATTTATTAGTGGTTGTTTTAATGTAGTCTTCGATTGTTGGTACACCTAGCTCATCGTGTAGTTGTTTATTTCTAATAAACCATGGCACGTCCACTGAGATTCTTAGGACTTTGTTCTGTAGTCTTTGTAGCTTGGTTATATTAGTTTTTGATGTTGTACTCCAGATAGGTACCGCATAGAGTGCTAAAGGTCTTATGAGAAGTGTACATCATAATTGCACATTGGTTTTAATTTTGACTTTCGATTTAATAACGGATATAGTTGTGCTAATCTTGCGTGGCTCTGGTTGAGTTTGGAGTTGATATGCTGGTTCCATGATAATTTGGTGTCTAGAAGTACTCCTAGGTATTTTACTGGTTCATCGGGGGTATTCCATAGGACGATTTCATTGTTGACATGAATGCTTGGTGGATTGCGTATTCTCCTGAGTGTGAATATTTTAGCTTGGCATTTGCTAGAGTTGATTTGGATGTGCCAGTTGTTAAACCATTTACATACTTTGTTTATTGCTGTCTGAAGTAATTGAGTTGCTTGTGTTAAGTCGTTGCTTAGAGTGATAATGGCCGTGTCGTCAGCAAAGGTTGCTAACGTAGCGTTGAGATTTGGTATGTCAGATGTATATATATTAAATAATAGAGGTCCCAATATACTGCCCTGAGGGACTCCGGCTCGTATACGTTTGGTTTCTAAGACTTCGGTATTAATTTTAACTGCAAAGCTTCTGCTCTCAAGGAAAGAGAATAGTATTGCTGTAAGGTAGTTAGGTATTCTTAGTTTTAATAACTTTCTTTTCAGCCCCTCTAGCCAAACCTTGTCGAAGGCTTGAGCTACATCTAGGAAAATGGCTGTTGCAAACTGTTTGTTTTCATATCCGGTTTCTAATACTTCTACTATTCTCTGGAGTTGATGTGTAGTTGAGTGATCTTTTCTGAAGCCAAACTGATGTGGCGGGAGTATGTTATGTTAAGTGAAGCCACTTCATTGTTGAGACGAGTGTAGATTATTTTTTCTAACAGCTTGGATAAGGATGTCAGAAGACTTATAGGTCTATAGTTTTTTAAGTGGTTTTTGTCTTTTCTTGGCTTGGGGAATAACAGTATTATAGCATGTTTCCACTGTTTTGGAAAGTAACCCATCCTCAGGCAACCGTTAAATATTGATGCAAGGTAAGCTAGGGATTTAGTTGTTAAATGAGTTAGCACAATGTTAGGTATAAGATCGTAGCCGGGAGTCTTCCGATTGGGGAGCCTGGCAATTAGGGAAATTGAGGAAAATGTGTTTCCAAATCAGGAAAATAACCTTGTGTGTTTGTATTTTCATAATACTTCGATATAATTAAAAAAATAGTCTTACATTTGATTCAGCCACATACATAAAAAATTATCAGATCAAGCGAGTGTGGTGGCCAAAATTTCTTTGAAATTGCTGAAAAATAATTTAATTTTGACCATGCTCACTTGTAATGTATGGAATGTTGCACCATCCTGCTGAATATAGCTAATGGAAGTAGTTCCCGACATTTCTTCTGGATAACCCCATTGTTCTATGGTGGTAATGAAAATCCATACGCGATACATAAAGAACCCTCTCATTCATAGAAGATCTGTGCTTGGTGTGGAACGCAAAACTGTGTCAGTAAGATGTAACGCCATTACATTACATGCTAGCATGGTTGGAATCAAGCCATTTCCCTTCCAAATGATTATGCTCATTAGATCTCGATTATTTTTTGTTTAAATTTATTATTTAAATAAATATTGTCGAAGGAAGTGATAGCAGGTCAGCGCAATTGATGGCCACATCCAGCATATGTTATGACATCAGATTTTTTATAAAATGGGGTAAGTCTACTTCAAATTGTGTTGCAATATCTTCATTCGTGTTCAAATCATTAAAGAAACGATAAGTTTAGTGATTTCCTGGTTATACCCATGTTTTTATTTCTTGCTCCTTTTCTAGTCTGGATTTAACTGGTGTTTTACTTTTTGCACGTTATCCTATGATTACCTACAGTATACAGTCTTTAACTATTTTATCATACTTGGAGTGATTCTGCCCTCCATCATTAAGAGTTTCTGTTGGAGCACATACTTGAATAATTATCAGGTTGGTTGTTTAAATTTTTAGATGTTGCTGTAAGGCGCTCTACTTAATATTCTTTTTTAGCGACTATAAGTCGTATTGCTTACTTATCTTATTTTTCTTTATTTGATCCATTTGTATCAAGGAATATTTTTTGATATTTGTCTCATACGCTTTTTTCTTTTCTTTTGATTTTAAAAAATGGCCGCATTTAATTTTACCATTATTTTCTTTATTTCATAAATAGATATATTTTTACCTCTCTTAGAATCGGTAAACCACACCAATCGCTATTTTTTGAGTTATTTGACGTTTACTACTTAATGTAGGTACAGATGCTATATACAACAATTCACCTTCCATTAAATGCTATTGATTACGTACTTAAAATTATCAGTCAACAATAAATTGATGAATATAATACGAAATATTTTTTCGAAATCGGATTGGAAGTCTAGGTTTACTTTTCATTTTCTCTTTTCTGATACAATTTGCTCTTTGCTTTAAAGTATTACAATTTCTTTTTCTAGTATTCCTTACTTTATCATAACACATTTCTACTGTCATCTTTGATGCTTCTTTTTGTATCAGCATCACATAATTTTTTTGTGCGAAAATGTTTTGAGCCGGATAATTTGCGGGAACTTTTGATTTATTCTTTAATATGAAGAAATCTGCAGCTGAGGCGCATCGATTGCTTGAAGAAGCATATGGTGAGGCTACTTTAAGTGAGAGAAGTTGTCGTGAGTGATTTCGTAAGTTTAAGAACGGTGAGTGTAACGTCGAAGACAAAGAACGTAGCGGAAGGACCGAAAGTGTACGAAGACGCGGAATTGGAAGCATTATGGGAGGAAGATTCTGCCAAACGCAAGAAACACTTGCACTTACATTAGAAGTGACTCAACAAGCAATTTCACATCGTTTAAAATCGTTGGGGATGATTCAAAAGCAAGGAAATTGGATTTCATATGAATTGAAGCCGAGAAACTTTGAATGCCGATTTTGCACATGTCAAATGCTGCTTGCCAATCATAAACTAAAGGGTTTTTGCATCGTATAGTCACTGGTAATAAAAAATGGATCCACTACGATAACCCAAAGAAGAGGAAATCATGGGAACCATATGGCCATGCTTCAACATCGACAGCCAAGCCTAATATTTATGAAAAAAATTCATGTTTTGTATTTGATGGGATCAGCTTGGTGTCGTGTATTGAGTTGCTCAAACCGAACGAAGCCTTTACTGGGGCTCTCTATCGAACACAATTGATGAGATTGAGTTGAGCACTGAAGGAAAAACGCGCCCATTACTATTCCAGACACGACAAAATTATTATCCTGCATGATAATGCTCGTCCACATGTTGCGGCGCCGGTCAAAAACTACTTGGAAACACTCAATTGGGAGTCCTACCCCACCCGCCGTATTCACCAGACATTGCCCTTTCGATTATCACTTGTTCCGATCGATGGCACATGGCCTGTCTGAGCAGCACTTCACATCATATGAAGATACCAAAAATTGATTCGATTCGTGGATAGCCTCAAAAGATGAAGCGTTCTTCCGACGCGATATCCATATGTTCCCAGAAAGATGGGAAAAAGTAGTGGCTAGCGATGGACAATACTTTGAATAAAACTTAAGGTTCCGCTCTTTCACAATAAATGTCCAAGTTTTGATAAAAAAACGGCGGGAACTTATTTGTATTCCTTTAATTTTGGTACTTTGAATTGTAGAACCGCTGGTATGATGCTACTTATTTCTATCATTGTTTGAAAATATAAATCTTAGTATTTATATTTCTTTTATTTTTTATACTTCACCGTTCTGTTGACTAGAATTTTTACGTTCTTTTACGTTGGTATATGGGGCATTATCGCTCTGTTTCCACTATAACTTTTTCTTTACTAAAAATTGAGTTCGGCTTTAACTTTTCATCAATTAATAATAATAATAATAATGGTACGGCTCAAACAGCCCCCGTAGGAGCACGGCCAAACTGAGAAGTTAAGGCTCTGATATGTTCGCTCACTGTGGTCGGTCGTCGCGTACCATCTCTGGTGCAGGGCGATGTGGCAAGCACCGCGCCTTGGACGATCGCCATTATTACCCATTGTTTGAGTGAACGGAGGTACTCGATTACTTTTAGTGACTGAGTAGGTCACCCGCCAGGCTTCAGAGAGCACCAGGAATTGAACCCGCGCTTCAACCACTGGACCACTCTGGCGGTTTTTCATCATGAATGGTAATTTTAGGAGTTTTTATTTGCAGAGTCCTCAGAATATCCTCGAATTTAAAAGTATTTTTTCACTACGTGAAGATTGTCTATCTATACATATCAGAACCTACAGCACACAAAATACACTACAGATACCTCTAATAAAATTGTGTTCACACTCTGCCGTATTATCGCGATCGTTTTCTTCTTTGATTGTCATTATTATTCACATTATATCTCTTTTTGTAAAAACAAACATTAACATGTTTGGGTGGGGAGAGGGATTAGTTCCAACATTTTTTATGAAAATGAGTTCGTTATGGCCTTAACGCTAATAAATTTTCTTTGAATCTTAAATAAGTCATTAGTTTTTATACGCTTAACTTTTTGGTAGTAACAAATTAATGTTAGCTACTATCTAGGACTGTAATTTGCGCCTTGAGTATACAGTAACAATTTTTCTGAACACTATAAACGTTGTAATAGATTGTGGTCTAATTCTTTATTCCACGCTCTTTGAATGGCAGAACTTTTTAGAGCCTCGTCACATTTCGTAGCGATATAAACTCGCTAATTGGTTGAGCCGTAGTTAAACAAACAACATGCGGGTGGAATGAAGGCGAAGCGCGCGAAAAAATTCGAAAGGGTGGCATGCGCCGCGACGCCCGGCGCCAGCGTATTGAACGCCCACCCCGTAAAGAACACGGCGACATATCAAAACAAACCGGCCATCAATTAAGACCTGCCACTGGGAGACATGTCGAAGCGTCAGGGGAGCGTCCTGCCGTGCTGTGCCCATCTCCTCTGCTCAAGCTGCTGTTCCTGTGCCAACTACAGCGCGCAACCGAAGGTTCGTCACAAACATAGTTTGGTAATTAGCCCACAAATATTACACATTCAAATATTGTAGGAATGACGCTTTTTTTATCGGCGAGCAAAAATTATGCGAGATAGCGCGCGTTCTTCCGTCTCCCGAGTGTACTTAATGATAAATGCGTGTTTGCGGAGCTTTGCCTTAAACTGCTGTATATTAGTGTGATTTGCAGTAAGCACACAGAAGGCTGCCGCTGTTAAATCTGGCGTTTCCGAATCGACAGTCGCGCTTGGGATGACACTGAGGTTTGTGGAAAAACTTGTCAAAGGGCGTGTGGCGCTTTCCAGGGGCAGGTAAACTGCTGACATATGGGGAGTGCAATCGGACGCGTTACTCGGTTTTCCAGTGCATTCATTTTGGGCAGCTGAAAAATTAATCAAGGCGATTATGCAGCGCGAAGCGTTTTAATTATTTTAATTATCCAGGTAATTTACTGAGCCTGAACAGTGATTGATTAATTATCATATTCCAAATTTATTTATCGATAATAAAACGGCAATAAGTAAGAGTGAAATAAACATAATTAACTGTCGCCTTGCTTCAGTTGTTCAAAATGCGATTAACTGGTTGGGCAGAAAACTTAAGGTATGGTGCATTAGGATATTGAAAGTAACGCGTAAGTTTCAACAATATTATAGGGTTGTATAAAATTCTTTTAAATAAGTTTAAACCAAACAGTGAAATTTACTCGTGTCGGGTGGTGAGTGTTTTTTACAACAAACTTATTAATAATTCTAATAGCTTTCCCTTATTTAGTATCGTAGCTGATCTATTTCTGTTATATTTTCAGTTGTTGCCGTATTTTTCTTTGATAAAAGTTAGTGTATTTATTTCTGAATTTATTATCTATTTTTGTCTTAATGGAGAAGAAAAAAGATAAATATTATCCAATATGGGGCAGTTGATAAGAAAACAAAAAATAAAAAAATAGAAGGGTAGTTTGATAGCCATTTTAACGTAAATTATCAAAAAGGTCACATGGTGCGCTTTCAGAAAATTTTATGCGCCTTCTTTTAGAGAAGGCGAAATCAAATTTAAGTTGAATGGTGCTTTTGAAGATTCATTTAGTTCCTATTAGTAGTTTTTGCTGATGGTACCTTAATTGGAAACATATAGAAAATATATCACAACACAATCTAGTGAAGAAATTTATTATGGTGGGCTGCCTAATTAAAGTACATGTGACTAAAAAGGCCATACGAACAGAACAAATTAAATTGGCTATGAGAAAATTCAGTCTGCTCAACACTGGAAAAACGTTTCCTGACTTATTTAATCGTGTTATGATTTGTGGCATGGAGAAGACTTATAAGTACCACTATGTACAAGCTGACTATGTGATTTAAAATTGCCTGGACTTGCTACTCGAAATGGATTTATTTTTACAAAAACAAAGGTCCTGACATACCATTTGAGTTACTTATTTAGTTATAAAAATGTATCAATCCGTCGCTTGATATCGTTCATTAATCAGGGCGAGACCTGTTGATCAATCGTGAGTACTTGTAGGATGGTATCCTCTAATTTTATTAGGGTGTTGGCAGAAAATAAATGTTTGTTCGTCGTCTTCGCAGTTCTGGTCGTATGAAGTTGTTCAGCACGTGAATGTAATATTCTGAGATAAAAATTACCGTTTTCTTCAAAAAATACCGGCTGATAACAACAAAAGGGGTCTTTTTTGAGTGTTACGACGATTTTCATGAGCGCGGCTCTGCTTATTCACTGTTTAATTTAAATGAAAATGAACTTGCCATGATTTTTTTCAAAAAATTATAATATTTCACATCGAGCTGTTGAAAAAACTCCATTTTGTTTGAAAGGAATCTTAAATATTTCTATAAACTTGTTCTTAACGATTCACGACAATTGTAACTAGTGCCTCTCGCACCGTTGCAATGTTTTTCGGGGCCTCGTGGCTTTTTATTCATAATATTTTCGGTTCTGAAAGTTTCGATTCAGATGAGGATTGTTGCAGCCCCATGTCGATCAACATTGAATTTTCAATGAAATAGCCGCTGCCTTACTATGATAAACTCCCTACTTCGAACAAAGCTTCCGCTGGGAAAGGAAAGCCGTCTAATTCGCCTTCTTCGCTATAATGATACTTCGTATAGTCTCGAGTGGGGTGGGGAAAATATGTGGCAAGAGTTGTGCTACAAATTTTACAGGATAAATTGATTTCTAAAACCATACTGTTCACCTGGCTGAAAAAATTTTTTTGAAACTTTGGAGAAAAAAATATGCCAACCAATACTACATAACGGTTTCAGATAAGCAACAGCGCGTGGAAAATGCATGAAAATAACAGTTTCACTTGAGAACTAACTGAGGTAAAGTTCGAAACACTTCCTCTGACTTACTATTGATTTTCAAACTAAAAAGTATTTAAGTTGAATACAAAACAATTTTAAAGAATACCACTTCCACTGTGGAATCGATAAGCTAGGGAAACATTGAATTAATGCATTGAACTTCTGGCAAACGCATCAAATTTCTGTCGTTTTTGTTGTCATTTTAGAAACTTCAGTTATCTTTGCAAATTGATCAATTACAAAAATAACGCAAAAAACGTCGAAAAAGAAACAAAACTTGTACATCACAGATCCGTTCGTACATTTTTATTTCTGCTTTATAACCCGTTTCAACTCCTTTATCAATTTTTTCTGCTGTTAGCAATAATATCTTTTATTTATTTTTACTCATTCCTGGCTATCTTTGTAATAAAAAAATCCAGCCGAACTTTATGCTCTACGTTGTTTATTTCTTGCTGATGATTATCAGGTGTTGCTCTTTACAACTTTTTATTCTTACTGGATTTTTTATCCATTTCTAGTTACCTAATTATTTATTGAATAACTTAATTACTTGCGCAAAATGATGCTAAGGTCCTTTTTTGTAATTTTATTGTGTATATTGCTTCTTTCTTTTATTTTTATAGTGTCTTTTCACTAGTCTTAACACTTTCATTGGAGCAATTTTCCATTTCTCTGTAGAAAATTATTCAACTTCTTGTCATTATAATCAAGTTTACTTTTAAATTTTGTACTCTTATTTATCGTCAATCCCAAGTGATTAGACAGCTTAATCCTCCAACAAAAAATCACTTTGTTTTTTAGATCTTAGTTCAGATTTTATGAATTTTTTAGCTGTAATCTGTGTTTGCTTCTCACCATATACTCTCATTATCGCCGTTTTTATTACACTCAATCGCCATGTATATAACACTCGGAACAAAAAGTCCCGGGACTAACCCACAGAGAGCGCCACAAATACCGAGTGTTTTGTTTTAGGTAGTACCAACCTTCAAAAGAAACGTGTCAAAATTTCATGACATTTTGTTCAATAGTTTTCGAGATATTGATTTTGTAAACAATGAATCAAAACGCATTTCGTGTGTTAACAAAACACTGTTATTTAACGGGAAAAAATACCGTTCAAGCTCAGCAATGGCTTGAAAAGAGTTACCCAGAAAATTCTCCGTCAAAATCAACCATTTACCGATGGTATTCTGATTTTAAACGCAGTCGTACGGCCATCGAAGATGCGGAACATCCAAAAAATCCTAAAAATTGTTATGGACGATCATAAAGTGAAGTTTCAGGAGATAGTTGACATCCTAAAAAACAGCTTGTTCAACATTTTGTACGAAAATTTGGGCATGAAAAAACTTTCTTCAAAGTGGGTGCCGAGTTTGCTCATTATGGAGCAAAAGCAACAACGTGTTTATGAATCCGAACGCTGTTTGGAGCTTTTGAAGCGTGATGAAAAGGATGTTTTGTATCGGTATGTGACAATGGACGAAACGTGGATCCACCACTATGCGCCAGAGTCGACAAGAACGTCTGCTGAATGGAGATCTGATGGAGTAAGGCGTTCAAAGCGTCCGAAGACTTAACAGTCGGCCGCAAGGTTATGGCGCCTGCTTTCTGAGATTCGCATGAAATATTGTTCATTGACTATCTGAAGAAGCAACGATCAACAGCGACTATTACATTGCATTATTGAACCGATCGAGTGACGAAATAAAATGTAAACGACCTCACATGGCAAAGAAAAAACGCTGTTTCAGCAAGACCATGCACCAATTTACAAGTCGATGAAAACCATGTTGAAATTGAACGACTTACGATTCGAATTGCCGCCCCGCTCACCTTATTCTCCATATCTTGCACCCAGCGACTATTATCTGTTTGTAGGTCTCAAAAAAACGCTCCATGGAAAAAATTTGGCTCGAATGAAGAAGTGATTGCCGAAACTGAAGCCTATTTTGAGGCAAAAGATAAATTGTTTTGTAAGAAAGGCACATAAATGTTACAAGAGCTCTAGAAGGAGAGTATATAGATGAATAAAATCGAATTTTGCGAAAAAAATGTGTTTTTATTGGTTAGTCCCGGAACTTTTTGACCCGAGTGTTGTCATACATTATCTCCGCGCACACGTTTAAAATATTGGGGTAGCCATCTCTTCGCCGCATATGGTATGCGGCAGTTTGAGGGTTTGTTCATATATTCCGCGGGTAACAAAACGGAGATAATATAACGTACGTCAGTAATGAGGCTGAACTAAAGTGGAATAATAATGAATTGATTGTTTAGCCGAATGTCGAGTTACCAAGAGTTTTTACCGAGTTGTGCGGTACGTAATGAGTAATACTGGAAGCGATAGCAATCAAATACATTCAGAGAAGCTAATGACGTTGGTTCTTTGTCTGTCATTGTTATACTACATACATTCTAATGAGTCATTACAAATTCGCTCGCTTGCTTATCTATACCGTATGTGCGTCTTATACGCGCAAAATATATGAACAAGTCCTAAATGATTACACTTATCCGCACAAATATAGAAAAACCTCTTTGAGTTTAATGTTAGAGTAGGTCTTGCTTATTTCTTTTTACCTTCCGCTTGATTCCTAGTTATCTTAAGTATTCTAGTTTTAAGAAAATTTGTCGATGTAACTATTTTTATACTTAAAAATACTCTAGGATTTTACTTTTAGCTTACTTAGCGTATCAACACCGATTATGTACACGTTGTTTGACAATTGTTCCAGGAAACCCATACCACCACGTTGGATGGAAAATCTGGAACGAAAAGGCCTGGTGCTATAATTTGGCCAAATGCATAATTATCTGGTAATCGCAGATAAGCCAATGATAAAAGAACGGGGCTTTAGCTCAGGCGAAATTAGTACCTGGGCCCAGTGTGGGAACTCACACAGCGGACGAATCGAATTCCAACATGGTGGTATGGGTTTCCTAGAACAATTGTCAAACACCGTGTATATACTTTTTCTTTTTGCCTATGCTAAACGCAAGTAAGTGATTGATACCAGAACTGTAGAGGTGGCAAGACACCCTCAACTAACCCGAATTGATTTTGTTGTCATCCAATTGACCACCTTTCAGGCATCAACCAATGAAATATCATGGATCATATGGAATAGTTGGTGTGCGCCAACTAAAGTGGCGCATAGAAGGCGCCCATCTATCCGATAGTGTAGTTAATGTAAAGCCCTTTTCGATGCAAATTGCTTGGTATAGGTCCCGGTGATTCAAAGCTTCCGTTTCTGATGTCTCTTAGCAACCAATTCCACGGGAGGTTATGGTCAAATTTTTTTTATTTATGTCCTCTATCGAACAGAATTGGTTTGAGGTGGTAGTTTTTCAGAGCGATTTTACATAGGTGTCCGCTTCTTTCCTTTAGTAGAACGTGACTAATAATAGTATAATAAAAATGAACATATCCAACGACGGCTTACGTTTTAAAAAATTAAAATCAAATTTGTTTCTTATTAGTTCCTTTTAATAATTATTATTTTTCCGTTTACTTTTAAAGCAACTTATAGATGACAAATTTGCAACACTATATTTTGTTTAGACAGATTCTTGAACCTAATGATGATAAATGTGATAAGCAAAGTCACTTTGACTTTAAAAGTTAGTCTGACAGTATCAATATTTTAAATTTAGTTACCAACGACATAGCCATGTATTGAAATATTATTAACTAATTCGATAATCTATAAATTAGCAAATTACTCGCCTGGCATATTGCAAAACGTTGCCGTAACGCTTATCGAGTTATTGATAATATTGGTAGTATCGAAATTATTGCGAGGTGCAATTATAAAATGTTAAATTTTTTGACGAGGGCGCATAGCCCGTTCGCGATAGCGATCGGTGGCAGAAACCGACTGAAATTAAATTTTAAATGTACGGAAACGATGATATAGTCATTCATTATTTTTCAACCACGCGTCACCGTTCACCGTTGCCCTCCTATGTATTTTTTCAACTTTTAACCCGTAAAACTTGGTCCAAGAGTAATCGTAAAATTGATTTTTTGAATTCTGCTTTTTCGAGCTCCACTACTGTATGGAGCAAACAAAAAATTTTTATCAACTCTTTCGTGTCATACAGATTTTTAGGCCCATCACTTTGTCAGAACAGGTCCGATTCCAATGATAGTGGTATCATTTGAAACTACAGTTTCGAAGCTTTCAAACATTACACTGAACTTAACTTGGAATCCTATCGGAGTGGATACACATTCTCTCAAATCTCGAGCATATTGCTAAGTCATTGTTTTGCTCTCAAGTGTATATAAGATAAAAGATTTACGAGAAAATTTACGCTTTTAGGGACTGTAATTTTATAAGGAACTCCTGCCATCTCAAAAATGCGTGGAAAAACTAAAATTTAACATTTTTATTGCCATTTAAAACCATTTTTGAATAGAAAAGAAAAGAAGAAATGCATGGTGTTTTTAAATCCAAATATATGGAGCTACATTTTGGTCTTTTTAGAAATCGATAACTGCAAGAATTGGTTGCTTTCGATCCTCGATTAGGCCGAATTTAGTAATGTACGCTTAATTAGACTTTCTAGAGAGGAATTATCTCAAAATACCTACGATATATCAAAAATTCAGAGGGACTCCTGCTTATCTGCGGGGTTAGCCGAATTTTGTTTGAAGTTATTTCTGGCACACCCCATATTTTTTCCGGTGGAACCAATAATGTCGTTTAACTGAGAACACTTTAAACTATGGAACGGCGAAAAACCGCTGTTTCGCCGTTTCCGAAATTTTTTTTTAGTTTTCAACCGCCATTTTGATTATGAAGAGTAGGAGTAGGAGATTGGACCTATAAAGGTTTTTATTTTACTTTTGCCTGAAGTATCGATTTATGTTTTTTTTTAATAGCTATTTCTTGCTATTTCTCTGATGAGTCGGTGGTCCAGATCATTGTTCCTGCGTTATCGACGCGGCACGGGCGGGTTCGAGTCTCGCTCAACCCATGAGTGTGTGTGATATCTTAGTATTAAGTGCATGTTAGTAGGCCCAATTTCTTCACATTTTATGCAATAGAGTTGTGGTCTAACAATTTGACACAAATTCAACTGTATTTCATGAGATACTTCGCTTTTGGTATTTTTGTAGGTATTTGTCCTAACTTATTATAATGCCATTTGTTTAAATAAGGTTAGCCCCTTGCTTTAGGGTCATTGACTGTGTATATCTTTTTCAATGTCATAACCGCAGTAGTCAATGTGTATGTGGAATCTTGACTTTATTTGTATATATAGAACTGAGAAATAGAAAAGTTGAGTATGAACCTAATCACCAACAAAATAACTAAATACAAGTACCCAGAATTAATAAAAAACATCCGACTGTGGACTCAATATTTATACTGAGTTAGTTAATAAAAAAGCCATCTAATTTAATAAACCTCTCCCTCCTTATTTCGCGGACTTAAGAATATATGTATTAAAAACATCGATAGACAGTGATGTGTATAATAAAATAATGAACGGAAAATAAAACAAAAAGTTAAGAGCTGCAATGGACTAACAAAGGAAAAACATAAGTGCAACTTAAGCCCCAATCTTTTTGTTATTGTAGACCAGATAAAAGTCCTAAAAATGAAAACGAACACGATTTATAAGACATTCTATTTAAAAAACTATAAGCTACATTTTATCCAAATTTCAACCCGAAAGATGCAGGGTCGTTTCTGAACCTCCCATACGATACAAGTTGGAAATTAATGGAAAATCGATGGACCAGTTTAAATGCCTTGTCGTAAACATTTCCAATGCTAACAATACTAAAATCTAAATGAAGAGCCAGGCTATAAAAGTAGAGGTGACATTTAGCTATCCCCATGAGATTATGTGGCAAAATAAACATGATTAAGTCCGAATACCTATATAAAACTTGTATGAATAAGGGCAGAATTGAGATACGCAATCGACACAAAAACCGAAACCATAAAAACAAACATGAGAACATTATAAACTAAATATTACTGGCTTAAGCTAAGTGGTAAAGTAAGGAGAAACATCGAAAGGCAACATTCTGTAAAGAAAAGAAAAGTAGGGGGGCAGGCTAAATCCTAATGTAAGAAAAAATTTTATGTTATTAAAACCAAGTTTTTGTAACTTCTCTATTTTATTTTCATGTTATTGATATGGTTGATTTATTTTTTGTTTTTGTTTTCACTAGAATGTATTTGAATTTCTATTCTATCAGGAATTTGTCAATTTTGTTGAAAATGTTTTAAAATATATTATCTAAAAATGTAGCACCAGTGTGGTCCAGTGGTTGAGATACAGGATTGCGGTGCGGACAGACCCGGGATCCATTCCCGGAGCTCTCTGATGCCTGGCGGGTGGCCTAATCAGTCACTAAAAATAATTGAATACCTGCGTTCACTCCGAACACGGGGTAATAATGATGGTGCGCGACAACCGGGCAGACAGAGCAAACATAACATATGAGGGCCTTAACCTCTCAGTTCGCAGGCCGTGCTCCCACGTGGTGCGTTAGAGTCTTACCATTATTATTATTTTATCTAAAAATTTAATTTTATTCAGAGTCAAACTAAACAGCTTCAATAATATTATATATAGTCCTCTAACTTTCTTGCGTCAATTCTTTTTGATTCTTTTTCCATTTGCTATAATTTCAGATAAATTTTGGTCTTCTTGTTTCGCCTTCTTCGCATTCTTTTTCTTCCTTTAACATCGATGGTAACATTCTCAATTCACATCTCGGTATTGTTTTAACACAAGCTTCTCTAGAGAAATTATTGCCTCTATGGCTATCCGCTTGGCATCGATGACCTTTTGCCATCTTTCGGTAGCTTGAGAATTCCCTGGTGATAGAAGCTCACCGGCTTCGAGACGATAAAGTTATCGATGCATTTTCGGACTTCTTCTTCTGTTTTGAAGTGCGTATCAGCCAAGTGATGCTGTAACGACCGGAATAAATGATAATAGGAAGGGGCCATGTCTGGGCTATACGCCGCATGTGGTTGGGCATTATCATGGAGCAGGATGACTTTGCGACTTCCTTGTCCAGTAAATGGCCTCTTTTCTTCGATTGCGTCGCTCAAATTAGTGAGTTGCTGTTGGTAGCGCACCGCTGTAACTGTTTCACCTGGTTTGAAGAGTTCGTAGTACAGCACACCTTTACAATCCCACCAGACACAGAGAAAATTCTTTTTGGCGTGGATATTGGAGTCGATGTCGAAGGTTTGCCAGAGTCTACCCATGATTTTTTGCGCTTGGCATTGTCGTACAAGATCCATTTTTCATCAGCCGTAATAATTTTATGCAGAAAATCCTTTTTTCGGTTCCTTGAAAGCAAATGGAGTGGGGTGTCACGCCATCGATTTTTGTTGTTTTCGGACAGTTTATGCGGAACCCATCTGCCTTCCTATTGTATCTTATGTATGGAGATGGCTGGCTGAGTGACGCCAAGTTGTTCTGCAAGCTCTTTTTCAGTTTGCGCATTGTTTGATCCAGCAATGTCTGCAGCTCATCCGTGTCAAATATTTCAGCGCGTTTGAACTAAACTCTCCTCCGCGAAATCTTTGGTACCATTTTTGCACGTTGCATGACTTACAGCATTC
Organism: Sinelater perroti; assembly: GCA_036346155.1. Lineage (NCBI taxonomy): Eukaryota > Metazoa > Arthropoda > Insecta > Coleoptera > Elateridae > Sinelater > Sinelater perroti. The sequence continues at coordinate 19,127,665 of JARFIY010000046.1, forward strand.
TCCCATATGCAGCACAAATCGTTTCGGTGGCTTCGGCAGTGTTTTTCTTAAGATGAAACGCGAAGTGGATAGAAAATCGAATATGCTCTTTTGTGATTGCCATCGTGAGCACAGCTGATTATTGAGGTTATGTGCATCAAACGCCAAATCGCATGATGTTTCGAAAGACCAAATGTCATTGCTTTAAAACCGCAAGAGGGCGGACTAATACGTTACATGTAAACGGTGATTTGCGTCCTGTGAAATCTAAAGCTGAGAACTTATTTATACACCTATTATTATAAGAATACCCTGTTCTTCCCGAGGTACCGTTATACTAATATCTCTGTAAATTTATAAGTTCTTGATTTTTGTAATTATGACTTGCTGTCCCATATAACACAGTCTCGGAATAAATTATATTGCTAGGAGTTTTTTCATAGAAAGATATTGAATTGTATCTGTTCTCATTTTTAACAATATTCGATCGATTACAATTTTAGGCTCAAAATAAATCTCTTCTCCAAATAACTTGTATGCTGGTTTACAAAACTGATATATCATATATCTGGAATTTAAAAATGGAAATTTTTATTGCAAAGCTCCTTAAGCTACCAGAAATATTAAACTAAACTGTGTTCTACACTACTTCGAGATTTTACACAAAGTATTCATACCTCATAGATTGTCTGATGTAAAATCAAAGAGTGAGCTGTGCTATTTTTGATGTCAGCAAAATATTTGAAAAAACACTGGTATTTAAATATTTTTTTGTACCTCAAATATTATTCAACCCTCATCATCTCCACAACAAGGGAAGAGTATCGAGAGTCAAAATGATCCGTAATGTTTCCGTCGTTGGTCTATATGTACCAATTAACTGTTACTCCTACTTCAAACCGCGGTTTGTTCACTTGCCTTCTTTTCTTCTTTTTATATAGTATTTTAGTTTAGGGTTTAAAGTTCAGCTTACATTATTTAACCTTTCTCAAAAAAGATCCAGGACTGGCCTTATTAAAAAATAATACCCAGTTTATCAACTTATGGTCCTAAATCTTCTCAACGTAGTTCTCTCGGTTATCTATGCGCAGCTACCACCGTTTCTGGAGGTTACGGAACCAAGCCAAGGAAGCTTCTCAACACATCTGTCACAGTCGTTTGGATTACTACATCTCCAAGACGCTTTCGTTTTAATTAGCCCTTTCCAAATAGTTCGACTGGTTTATTCCTATTTCCCTATTTGTATGTGAAGGACTCTTCTTAGTTTCCGTTTCTCTGAATCGTTACGTAATATTTGATAACACACATGCCTATTGTATTTCAGCTCTTCTTATATCATGCACACAGTTATACGACAGTCTTTGGGATCTTCTTGCACTAGATCTTCTGCCCTCTTTAAACGTTTTTTGTTATTCAAAGGCACGGTATCTCGATAATGTCATTACAATATGCATGCTATGTTTCACTAGAGTTTTTCCTAAGCTTAATGCAGAATTTAATGTAAACTCTCTGTTGAAAATCCGCGGTTATTACGTGTAATGTGCCAACAAGCCGAAAAATGAGTTGCTAAGCACAGTCCAGCTACCTAGGGAGTTTGCATGGAAATACTTATAAGACCATGCCTATTCAGGGCACTTAGTACGTGACTGAATAACGCCAATTTCTTACGTTTGAATATCAGGTTTTATAAACTAACAACGCTTTAGAAATGCATGAATTTAAAGGAGCCAGTCAAACCTGTAATTTTTACTTTGTAGTGTTCTACATAGCCTTTTTCTAAATCATTCATTTTTATCACGTCTAAAATTTTATTGATTAAGTTGTCTGTAATCTACATTTACCGTTTATTATTATGTTTAATTACTATTCTACCTAATATAAATGCATATTTGAAAACTCTGGTGCAAAATTAAGGACATTTTAGAAATTTTAGAGACAATGGGAAATTGATTTTTTCCTCTAAATTGTCCACAAACAATTTTTACGGAAATATGGGCGGGTGTATCGTTTCACAATTGATTACACAAAGTGTTTGTGTTGTAAACAAGAGTTGAGTATTACTGAAAAGACCATCAACAAATAGAACATAAATAAAAAATTTGCAACCTCCCGCAAATGTTTTTTATCCATTTTTGCAATAATTGTTACAAAAATATAGTTTCTTGATTATCTTTCTTTACTCCAGATATTTTTATTCTTACTTCTTAAGTTTCTATTGTTGTTACATAGTGAAAAACATACTAAAAATTTTTGTACCTCGCAATATACTATACCAATACATAATGAGGAATGTTCCACTCGAAAAATTGTACCATTTGTTCGTTTTGTTTTGCATACATTACTCGAGTAAATAACCATCTTAACAAATGCTTCTAATAACAAATAAAAATACGTCTAATTAATATTTGATTTTATTGGTAGCTAATTCGTTTGCGTTGCCATTATCTTTTTGTTCGGTTTTTTTGGTTTGGATATATTTTTTGATTTTAATTGATTTATTTTGTTGTTTAGAAGGTAGAAAGATTTTTTTGGAATCGCGTTATACCATAAAGAAAAAATGAGTGAGTAGTAGTCGGGGCTACTAACGTGAAGTTTCCATGAAAACGTCGCTTTGTTATCCGATCAAGTTCTGCCCCCCCCCCTCTTGCGTCATACGGGGGGCGGGGAAAATTTCGGCTGGTTTGCTTATCCAGCACAAAATATAGGTTATCAATAATGAAAAATAGAAGACAGAGTTATGCAATACAAGCAAAATAGAGATCGCTGCATCAAACTGTTGATCGGTTTTTCTTTCTACAGTTGTAACTTATCTCAGTTTGAGTTTTAAAAGAGAAAATTAACACACTCTGCACAAAGACATGTTGCAACTGTGATAATTAATTTTATAAATTTGAAAATAATATCATTAGAAAAGACTAGAAATAAGGCAAATCAACATACAAATGTTATAATTGTATTTAGCTCTTAATTTAGATTTGAAATATATATTCGAACACGAAGCACGAATTTGTTGCAATATATTTCTCGATTTTGGGATATTTATTAGTTACATATACTATTGGTTATATATATTAATTTTAAAAGACAATTGATTGACAGAAATTTGTTCGTGTAATAGACCTGCTACATCCATCAGTGTATTGAATGTGATTCGCCTGCTTGCATTTGTTGGATACCTCTACTTTTGCGTTTCTCAGTATAATTATTGCCCCTTTAAATTTTGATATTGTCCGCATTGTCCACAGCTATACTCGCAGTACTTACAAATAACTCGCTGCTTTTCCCTTCGTGTGTTTCAATAATGCTGTCTGATGGCATTACGTGGAACTATACAAGGTCTGTCTGGAAAGTAATGCGCCCTATTTTTTTCTGTCGCGACTATCCGTGGCACAGCGTTACCGCTTGCACTGAATGGAAGGGGGGGAGTCTTGAGAACACAGCGCGACCCGCACCAGTCAGCTCCAAGCTTCTGGAGCGTCACAGTGCCTGTTTCAGTGAACCCTTGTGTGAGTGCTCTGTCGAAATTAAGCTGGAACAAACTCTCGAGCAGCGATACGCGACAAAGTTTTGTTTCAAACTTGAGAAGACGCCGTCGGAGACTTTTGAGTTGCTTCAGAAGGCTTTTGATGAGGATGCATGTCATATTCACAGTGCAAAAGGTGGCATAAAATGTTCAAGGAGGGTCGTGAGGAGGTCGCCGACGAACAACGATCAGGTCGCCCCTCAACGTCGCGAGATGAAAGTTCGGTTGACAAAGTGTGCGAATTGTTGAACTCTGATCGGAGAATGAGTGTCCGCCTAAAGTCAGAAATACTTAACATTCCAAAAACCAATGTGCACGAGATTGTGACGAAAAACTTTCAAATGCGAAAGGTGTGCGCTAAACTTGTCCCGAGAGTGCTCACCGATGTCCAAAAGAATAATCTCAACGCTTCCCCAGCCGCCCTACAGTCCTGATGTGGCCCCGCCCGACTTCTTTTTGTTCCCCAAGATTAAAAAATCCCACAAAGGACAGCATTTGGGGACCCTGGAGAACATTAAGGCAACTTCGACGAGGTTATTAAAGGACATCCCAGTGAAGGATTTTCAGGACGCATATAAAGCATAGAAATCTCGTTGGAACAAGTGCGTTGAAGCAGGAGGGATGTATTTCGAAGAATATTAAGTAATTGTACGAATCGGTTCAATAAATTTTTTAAAACAAAAATGAGCGCATTACTTTCCAGGCAGACCTTGCAATCTATCTTTATATAAGCACTCGCTACACATTTCAATCTGCGGCACATGAGTTTCAAAAGGAAGTGGCAACCATTTTTGAATTTCCTGTATATTTATTTTCGTACTAAATTAATAGTTAAATCTAATTTGTTAACTTTAATCAAATAATAGGTGGTGCAAAAGTCAGCACCCTATTTTTGCAAATGGCGTCTCATGTCATCGCGACTTTGACATTTGCGTAGTAAACAGACACAGAATACACGTAGACAAACCGTGGATCACTGTACTCCTCAAGAACTCGGAATTGTGTAAATGTTTTTGACAAATCGACTTAACGTGAATTTCGTCGTCGATTCTCTGGTAATGTGGTACCTAATGGACAAACATAGCGCGTTTAGCCGTTCGTATGGAAGCTAGCTCAACACGGGATAGCAGCAGAGGTGGCCGTTTCAGTAGCAGCCGTTCGGTCAGAAATATCGCTGCTGTAGCTGCAAATGTCCAGACGATGGGCCACGCAGTTGGGATATCAATAGACACTCTTTGCAGCAAATTTGAAAGATATTCCGGTACAAAGTGCAAACGGTACTTCAGCTATTGCCTGCGGACCGCCAATCGCTTATAAATTTTAGCCAAACCCTCCTAAACCTCGACTGTGATAAGGATGACTTTCTATTGAAAATCACCATGAGCGACGAGACGCATTTCCACCTATTCGTATACATGAATAAGCAAAATGATCGCTGCTGGGGCACTGAAAATCCGCGTGTAATGCACGAAGAACCATTACATCCTCTCAAAGTCACTTTTTGGTGCGGGGTTTACGGGGAAAGGTGATTGGCCCATATTTTTTCGAGGACGGCGCCGGCAACGCTGTTACTGTGATTGGTGAGCGCTACAGAACCATGATCAACGACTTTTTGCTGCCGCAAATTAACGAATTGGGTTTGGAGAACATGTGGTTCCAGCAGGACAGTGCAATTGCACGAGCGACAGTGGCCATCCTAAAGCAAGCGTTTCCCAGCCGCTTAATCTCTCGTTTTGGCGATTAGCACTGGTCTGCAAGATCGCCCGGTTTGACCATTTCAGACTTCTTTCTTTGTGTTTTTTTGAAGTCACGGAACTATACGAACAAGCCATATACCTTGGCGGCCCTAAAAGAAAACGTCTGACAATAAGTGGAGAATTTATTGTCAGAAATTTTGAGAAACGTTATGGAAATTGCTGTGAAACGACCCCAAATCTGCAACTCTGACGGCGGCCAATTGACCGATATATCTTCGCGACTGAATGGAAAAACATTTAAACGTTTAAATAAGTATAATCTACAAACAGAACCAATTATTTTTGTCTATCTATACATTTGAACAGAAAGTAAACAAACGTAATGTGGCGTTTCTTACGCCCTTGATTTACACGAGGAGATTCGTGGGTATTAAACAAAGACAGCCTATGCATTTGAACGGAAAGTAAACAAAGACGGCTGACATGAAATTTAGCGTGCCGCGTTCTGAGCGCTTAATTTACATGAGGTCCGCGCGTTCGTCGGGGCCGCTTTCGCTCCTCCGGGCGATGTAAAAAATACGTAAAGCTGAACCGTATGAACGTAAAAGATAAAAATTACGGGAGTGCATTATCAACGAGCGCATAAGCTTTGCATTGGTTCAACTTTACGTTTTACGTATTTCTTACGAGCGGCTTATGTTCACGTCCATTATGAATATTCCACGTTTCCAATCCAGGGAAAAAGCCGTTTCAATTAAAAATTTATACGTTCCCACCTTGCAAAAATTTGAGAGAAGGCGGATGAAAAATTTTCAGCTTAGAAGCCAAAAATACCTTTTGGTGGGCAACTCCTTGTTTATAAACAAAGTTACCTGCCTTAGAAAATCAAGTGATGATTTTTGCGCCACGTTGGCGGTAATTAAATGCCACCCGCGACCAACAGCTAGTTTCTCGGCTTTACTTATTAAGCGTAGCACTTTAATATTGTGCAACAAGGATTACAATTAATTCTAAACAAAGTTTTCCATGCATAGAAGAAAGCAAATTATGAAATCTTTTTTATTTTTGTTGGGACTGAGAGTTCGGTATTATTGATAGACTGACTCATCTGTGCATAAGTTTGTATATATAGTCAAGGCGTATATCAATACCCAAAAGCGAATAAAAAAATGCCACCTTACATATTTGAGTCTATAGATCGATTATTCAACTAGATTTAGTACTCGTGAATTTAAACCTTGTATGAAGGTATTGGTCAAAAATTTGTCTTCGCATGGCTGAAAATGAATGTGTTGCTGTATATAATAATATTTTTACTTTATTGTCAACGGTGATGCGCTGTAAATTTTTATGTTGTTTTGTTAATGATATATATCTTAACAACTTACATCAATTGGGAAAATATTTAAGGTAAAAACATCTGTCTGGTTAATTTTTACGTGGTGGGTGTCTGGCGATAAGATTATTTACTTACGAATGCAGTTGTAAAGGACTGATAAAGCCGCTGACGAAATTGTGTTCTCGAATTACTATGATAAGAAACCGTTCATCAAATTTTGATAAAAAAAAGGTGTTGCAAGTTTTCGGAACATTATTATTCAACAATTTTCATGGAAGGTGCTTTATCAGTTAGAAGCCGTGGGGTTTTTAATTTTAATTTCCTTTACGCATAATTCCGTTTTGATTGTTACAAAAAAATAACGACTGCTTCTCTTAAAGCGACTCTCGCATTGCATCTTAGTTTTACCAATCCATATCGTCGTTGCAATTTTGAAATAAAAATAAAATTGTTGTTAGACAAGGAATGGGAATGATAAAAAAGTTCTTAAAACAACAATAAAGGGAATTCAACTCAGATTATGGCTTATGGAGAATTTTTCATTAAGTGATTTAGTAAAAATTTCAAAAAGATTATCTTAGAAGATTATATAAAACCATTGAAAGCGCCACTAGAAAGTGTAGGCATAGGATCAAAATACCTACAAGGACCTGTACATGATTTTCCTTTTTGGGATGAAAACTTGACGGATTGAAAGAACAAGATGATTTGGACGTAAAACAACATCAACCTTACAACGGTTGTTTATTTTTTATGTGCAAATGTTGATATAACTCTCTAGTTTTTTGGAGGCTTGAACGGTTGAATGATAATGCTGATCATGCAAATCATCTTAGAGATGAAGCACTTTTTCAACTCAATGATCATGTCAACAAGCAAATTGTCAAATTTGGGATTCAGATAATCCTCAAATCATTTTTCAGATAGAATAACATTCGAGAAAGTGAATGTTTGGTGTGAATTTTGGAAACAATTGACTTATTAAAATCGAAATTTGAGGATCGTGTCGTTTCGCGCCTCCACAAAGTTGTGATTGGACACCCTTGGACTACGTGCGGCTACCTGAAAGACCGTGTCCATGGCAACAACCCATAGCCAACTGAAGCATTGAAAAATAACATTCGAGGCAGATTACATTGGAAATGTGTCAAAATGCGGTGCAAAATTTTAATAAAAGAATTTTTTTTGTAATACCTCTCGTGCTAGCGGACATTCTATTTTATGTGTAATTGTCATGAACCAAACTTGCAATAAGGAGTTGTCCTCATTTCATATAAATTACGTTTTTTATTTATTTGGAATTAGGGCACAAAAAAGATAAACTTTGAAATTATAATCCCAATGTTTGCAATGACTCGTTCGATCAGACTTTGGCATTTACCGATGCCAATCTTAAAGCTGGTGATGTAAATTTTTTGATATCATAACTGATTACATTATTTAATAACCGTTTTATTTGCCAAGGATTTAGAAGTCGATTCTTCTTGCTTTACGTCCAGCTCATCTTAGTCTTTCAATCCATTAAGGTTTCATATACAAAAAAAGAATACGGGACGTACATGAATGGAAATAATTTTAAAGTATATTATCGGACTTTATATAATTTTACAAGTTTCTTCTTCTTTTTTTGTTATCAGTTTTTATTTATTTTTCAATTCTGCTTATGTAATTCTTTGTTCGTGGCATTTTGCAGAATAAAATTACATTTACCATTATTTTATCCATTTATACCTTTTTGTATGAGCCGGGTTCAATTCCCGGTGCTCTCTGATGCGTGGCGGGTGGCCTACTCAGTCACTAAAAATAATTGAGTACCTGCGTTCCTTCGAACAAGGGGTAATAATGGCGGTTGTCTAAGGTGCGGTGCTTGCCACATCGCCCCGCATCAGAGATGGTGCACGACGACCGGGCAGAGAGAGCGAACGTATGAGAGGCCGTGCTCCCACGCGGGGCGTAGGGCCTTACCATTATTACCATTATTATTATTATACATTTTTGTATATTAAATTCGAAAATATTTTCGACAGTTTTCTTAGTTAAATCAAGAAATTTACTCTTTACCAAAGTAGTTCATCATATATATATTATTAGATAGTTTCGCATGAAATCCGTTTTGCGTTTGTAACGTTGTTGCCAGAAGAAGGGTTTATCTACGTTGAAAGGATTGTTATTTTATAGCTAGGTAAGTATTCGACGTTCTTCGCGACCTTTGGTTACCTGCTCTGTCAATATGTCAATCCTTTCCTTTCTTCGATTTGAGTACTTTTCTATTTCAAGTAAAAAATAATTAAATGTATCAGTAGCGACAAGAGAATCAATCAATCAATCATAAAATCAAATATCTTTAAAGCATAATGCGGAGATCCCCGGTCTCCAGCCGTGTGAGAAGCATTGGTTACCAGAGTAACACGTTCGGGGCCACGCGGAAATACACGAACGATCGTTGCTATATATTTCGTAATGTCAACATAACGTCAACGCCCATTGCGGGATGCACCAAAGTGAGACGGAATTCGTGACTGGCACAATCGTTGGAAGGCAGCAATAATAAAGACTGCTACAGAAAGTTTGTAACACTTGCATTCTTTATAGTAACCAAACGTAGCTGACCGGATTTTCTAGTTAATTAAATATTGGCCGAGGATACCTGTGATGAACGAATGACATAATGTTGACATCAAAATTTTGGGGAAAGAAATCTTGATTTAGAAAATAAAGGCCGTAGACTATCAACTCTTGGCATTGATGAAGACGAATTACGAACAGAAACAAACAAAATCTAATGACTACTGTCCAGGAGCTACATATCTAAAACAACCATTAGAAAAGTTAAAAACAGATAAATTCTTCATGAATTCACAGAATACCATAAGATACACATACAAGAGATGTCCTGTTTTTGAACCGGATTGTGACCTACGATGAGAAATGGATTCAGTTCTATGATCTTAAACAAAGTGGGAAATATTTGATTCGCAAAAGAGCCCCCGGATAGCATGCAAGAGCAAGACTTCATAGCATATAGTGACTGTATTGGCGGTCTAGTAAAAGTATCATTCATTTTTTCTTTTTTAAATCTTAATGAAACAATCACATCAGAATTCTATTGCAAAAAAATTGCACTTAAAAAAGCCGTCTCTGGTCAACAGCGAAGCGACAATCTGAAACCTCACATCACATGATACAGTTTTCTCTTATCCACCTTATTCACCTGCAAAAACAGCACCATGATAACTAAGACTTTTATTATTTACATTATGTACCCGCTCATTTCATTTGAGCTTTAGAAACTCGTATCTTGTGCTGAGTTAGTCTACGTTCTTCCGTTCTTGCCTTATTCTAGTTGTTTGTCTTTGCTCTTTCCGTTTTTTTCTTTCACATATCTCAGTCCTGTATTTCCAACTTCTTTATATTTTCTAGCACTTGATCTTACCACCTGCTTTTCGGCATCCCTCTTCCTCTGCTGATATCTGGTCTGCACATTGTAATTTTCTTTCGTTCGTTATCTCCGATTCTTCTTATACGTTCGTTCCGGCGTAATTAAGCTCATCGTCTTTGCACCATAGATCATCTAATTGCTGCTCTGTATACCCCCATTTTTGTATTCATACTTATACTTTCGCTTTTCATAATATTTTTGTATTTATAATAAGTTTTGTATCCCGCTTATACTCTGTGATCTATTTCGATGTTTCTGTCACTTTTACTATTATTTATTATTCCCAAGTATTTAGAATACTACTTTAAAATCAAAATTTCCTATTTTTCTTTTTTAGTTACTTTCCTATTTTCTCTGCTTATTTACAGATATTTTCTTTGTTTATTGTTAGCCCTCTTTTCTTTATTGTTGATAACCCATCTCCTTGCCTTACACCTAGATTAATTCCAAGTAGATAACTACTGTATGAAAGTTTTCTATCGTCATTTGTAACAACCTCACTGGCTTTCCCAGCACTTTCATGTCCCTCGTGGCTTTTATTACCTGCTCTCGTTTCAAATTTTTGTTTGAAGTCGATATACACAATTTGCAGTTCAATTCCATGTTCATAGAACTTTTTGGCTATTTGTCTCACTATATGTACAGTATCTATGGTGGAAGTACCTCTTCTGAAACCGCATTTGCAATTTCCTATTTGTGTTTCCGTGTACTTCATTAATTTTTTATTTATTAGCGTGATCAATATCTTATATACAAGGTTAAATAATGTGATTTTCCTGTAGTTTGCACAAACTTTTGAGTCATTCTTCTTACATACTGGTAGTGCTATTCCTTTTTCTCACTCGCTAGGCATCTTTTCCTTTTTCCAGATGTGGATTAGTAGTTAAAATTTAGTCTTAAAATTTCCCCTCATTGTTTTATCGGTTTATTGATTATATTATCCTTTCCTCCTATTTTGGTTGTCTTACGCAGTGCTATTACTTAATTAAATTCCTCTTTCGTGGGTATTTCCTATTCTTCCGTGGGCATATCCAATTCTTTATTTTCTGTGTCATTTTCTAAATTTTCTTCTTTTTCTCTTCTATCACCTTATTGCTGTCTGTTAGTATTTCCTTAAAATGGTTTCTCCACTGTATGCTACTTATATTTGTTGTCTTTTGATATAACTATACAGTTTTGTGTTATCTTTATTATCTTTTTAATTATGTCCATTACTTCCTCGGACCATCTTGTCTTCATTATTTTTAATAGTTTTGTACTGTCTTTTCTAATTGCTTGGTATGTCTTGTGGTCTACTCTATTTTCTGTTCTTAGCCACTTTAATCTAGCCGTCTTTCCATGTTATTTCCCTGCAACCTTTATCAAACCATTTATTTATTTTTTTCTGTAGTTTTTTTGTTTATCATTTATCTGCAGCGTCTACAATGCTTCTTTGTATATTGCCCCATTCTTCTTTTATATTTTCATATTTCGGTTTTTTGCTCGTTGTGTTTGAACTTCTTTTTCATACAATGCTTTCTTTTCTGTTATAATTTCAATTTTTCATCTCTTTCTCTTCGTTTGTTTTTCCTCCTCCTTGTTTATCCCCACATCGCATCTCTGAACGATCGTACATCCTGTATCATTTTTTGTCTCTTTTTAGCTATTAGGATGTTATCTATCTGCTTTCTTGTGGTTTTACCAGAATTAGCCATGTTACTTCATGTTGAGCATTACAGATTTTAATTTTACCCCTACTAAATCCAATATCTTATGCGAAACTACTTGATAAAGATAACATTTTTATCTTTCATTGCATATTATGCATCACCTTCACAATACGAAAGATAATAAATTTATTTCAACCGTCAAATTTTTATTAACTGGCGAAGCGAAGCGGCGTCACTTACTAACTTTTCACCAATCGACAGGTGACCAAAAAGGCTTGTTTGCTAGTGATTTTGAAACTGATTAGTCAAAGGTCAGCGTTAGTTTAGGAGACTGCTTCGCCACTTAGCTATGCGTTGCAACCTTTGCAGGTTTATTCTTATTACAATTATGTGCTTTTGTGTGTACTTGGTCTTTTCTTTTACTATCGCGATTTTCAATTTTTTTAATAAATTTAACTCCTCGAAGGTGTTTTACTTTAGTCAAAGATATTTGGTTTGGTTCTTTTCGTTTGAACAGTATTAGACAAGGTTTCTCAAACTTGTCTGAGCCGACCTGTAGCTTGTTTTCTCTTATTTTTTGCGGTTTTATCTTAAATATATTTCATACTACTCTCCTTTGCGTCTTTTACATTGGTACACTTCCCTGTGTACTTCAACTTTACTTTGGTGTATTTGCCCTGCTATTTTAAACAAACAATCATAAATATTAATCTCCTTGTTCTCTTTCAATTCTTTGTTTAAACTTTTATCTTTTATAGCGTGTGCAAATAACAATTATATTATGTGGAAATTATTCATATTCCACTTTTCTATTACCTTGTATTTTTCTCGATTTTTTGTTTCTATTTTTCTTATATATGTTTCAATGTATCTACAGTTTTGAATGTAAATATTTTTTAACTTTGTTCTCCTTTGTTTTTGAATCGCCTTTTGCAGTTATCTATTATCCTAAAATACTTTTGTTGTATCCGTAAAATGCTCGTCATTTTTTGTTAATTGTTTTATCTTTTAATCTGGCGTAGATTATGTTATAATAATTCTTTTATAACCATTCTTTAATTATTGTTTTAAGTAAATCATTTTTCTTAACCTTTCGCATCTCTAAACGCCCCATGTGGGAGCATAGCCTGCAAACTGAGAAGGTTGAGGCTCTCATGTGTTCGCCCACTTCATCAATGCTATGCATAAAAATAAAATTTAATTATTAACAATAATAGTAACATCAAACAATAAAGCTATAATACATAAGAAATGTAGAAAGAAACAAAGACCCAAACGTAGAAAGTTAATAGTAGGAACATGATATATACAAGGGCTGTCAACTAACCCAAGAACTAAAGAAGTATAAAATTGACATCGGAGTACAGACAGAGACAAAAAAATGGTAATGAATATTTTGGCGACTATATTATGGTCTACACCGAGGTAGAAAAACATAAAAGGGCAAAAGCAGGAGCTGCTATGTGACTTCACAAGAAGCTCAGAAAATGCATTCGAATCTGACGGGAAATCAGCGAAAGAATAATAATAATGGAATTACAAATAGAAATATACGATAATTCTAGTAGCAGTATATGTGCCATCAAAAGACTCTAATATTAACGACAAAGAAAAATTCGAGGAAGATTTGACGAAACTCCTTAGCGACACGAACATCAGAAAATAATTGATAATATCAGGGGATTTAAATGTTAGAACTGATCGAAGAGAAAATAGTAGATTCAGTAGTAGAAAGATTTATAGTAGAGGCTTTCAATACAAACGAGAAAAGGTTGATAGACATATGGCAGACGTTTACTCTCAAAACTTCCAGATAAAAACGACAGACGCAAGAGTTTGTAGGTAGGCGAAACACGATGCAGATCATTTTCTATTAAAAACGACAGTGTACTGTCCACATAGAAGTACAAGAAGAAGCATTAAAGAGGATGTAGAAGTAGAAGATAATAAATATAACCTAAAATTACTAAATGGCGAATCCATAGGCTTCTTATACAAACTAAGAAAAATAAAAGTTTTACGCGAAGCAACATATGAAGCTCCTGGTACCAAAAACAAAAACAAAAAGACCAAAAGAAAATTGGCGAAGCAAAGGAGTAAAAGAAATGAAAATCAGTAAAGTTGCCGGCCCAGGGGGCAACTGGAGGTGGTTGAACTGTTAAAACACGCACCAGAAGTCATTTATAAAAAAAATGATGTATATCTTTAATAAATGCCTAATTAATATGGACAACCTTTCAAATGGCTGTAAGTTAGATTTTAACACCAATTTACAGAAAAGGATAAAAAAAGTCGTAAAAACCACAGAGGAATAAGTGTCTGGCGTCAACTGGTAGGCTGTACGGACGTATAATTAGAAAGAGATTAGAGAGATAAGTAAACGTCGGAGAGAACCAAAGTGGATTTAGAGCAGGAAGATCAAGTGTAGATAGTATAGTTACAGTAAGACAATTAACGGAAAAGAGAAAAGCAAATAATTTAGAAACTCATTTCATATTTATAGACCTGGAAGAAGCATATGATTCCTTTCCCCTGCAACAATTGTTCGAAATAAGAGAAAGAACTGGTATTAATAAGTACTATATAAATACAATAAAGGCAATGTACAGAGAGCAACAAACTACAATTAAACTCGAAAAAAATTATTAGAGCCTTTTGAAACTAATAAAAGATTGCGACAGGAATGTAGCTTATCCCAAACTCTGTTTAAAATATTCTTAGACTATACTCTAAACGGATGGAAAAGAACATCCTAACAAATGGATTTAAAAATAGACAAAGAATCCATCCACACCTTATCATTTACAGATGATCAAGTCCTGATAGCTGAAGATGATTATGATATCGATTACATGATGAGAAAAAATGGCCTAAAGATAAATCGTGGAAAAACAAAATATCTAATGACACGAAAAGTGATAAAAACATATGGAAAATATAATTATTTAGGAACCATAATATCTCAAGATGGAAACGTAAAAAGAGAAATTAATAACAGAATTGTTCAAGCAAAACAGGCAACACAAAAGTTGAACTCATTGTTGTGGTCAAAGAAAATAAGAAATAAAACCAAAACTCGGATACAGGATACGGTGGTACTAAGTATACTGTTATATGGAGCGGAGATGTGGTCCATCACAAAACGAGATAAACGAAGATTGGAGTTGATGGAAATGTACTTGTTGAGGCGAGGACGCAGAGTATCAACATTGGAGCATGTATGCAACATCAAAATCCCTAGTAGAATGAATACGTTTATTAAAGCATCGGAAAAGATAGAAACTAGGAGATTAATTTGGTATGGACACGTTCTCAGGATGAACAATCAACAGTTGCCTATGCGACTATTAAAATGGGAAGCAGAAGGAAGAAGGAGAAGAGGCTGGAAGAATTATGCTTCAAACAGGTGCAAGAAGATACGAAAAGAAGGGACCTCATAGAAGAAGACCGGTTAGACAAAAATTAGTAGCATCTAGGATGCGAGAGACGGTCAAGAGAGCTGCAATAAAACTCATATATATATATATATATATATATATATATATATATATATATATATATATATATATATGGGGAATATATTCATTAATTTAACTGCGTTTTGCCTGTTTGGCCAAGACAAATCTGATCTAGAATCCTCATTTTCTTGGCTAGAAGAATAGCAATGTTTTAGATTAGGCAAAGCACTTTTTTTGACCGAGAGCTCCTACCACAGAGGTGTTCCAAAGTAATATTCTGCTACTAATGCATGAAACTAAAGTTGTTTTGCCAAAATAACTGAAGCCCACTGTTGAAGATGCCGTAACTCTTACGGGAGCGCAGAAAATTCATCAGCAAAATCTCTTCCCGATTCTAAAAGACAATCGCTACTTGTTTTGGACTAAGCAATACCTGCTGTATCTTCTTAGAATCAGGGCTTCTATTGTGCCTCCATTTCATAGACTGATATTTTTTTTCGAGCATCTTGTACTAGAATCATGATTTGTCTGCTATAGTCGGACACTCATAGAAAAGAATCCACGTCGTATAGTTGCAGTATTATCTCCACACGCTTCTGCTAAGAGAGTATTATGCTCATATCTTTGTCATCTTCAAGGCCTAATAGATGATGGTATGTAAAGCTCTGCTAGACGGACCGGTTGCATTTGCCCATGCACCGCTGTGATTCACTTGTTTGCCATTACCAAGCCGTACACGTGTTGGAAAACGTATGACTTGCGCGCATTTTCTGGATAATTCTGCAATTTAGTTCTCCATTTCCACATGCGACACTTCCACTCCAAAGAAACCTCGTCGTTCATGGTTTTTCGCTTTGTTCAGCCCTCGCAGCAATTTACAAATAATTGACTACCTTTCATTTTGTGTGTTCCAGCAACATCATCTTGTGGCACTATAGCCTATCTTTATGCACCCACTGGGCGCACATTTTAATCTGCGGTGTAACTGGAGTTTGAAGGAGAAATATCAATCATTTTGACCGCCCTAAATACTTTAACGGCTTGTTTTTCATGATTATTCTCTGTTAATAACTCCTCCTTTAACTATTTCATCAAACTATAAATTGCTATATCAAATTTTATTCAGGCAATGTTTTGTATTTTTTGAGCAAGAAAAATCTTTTTTTTACTTCGTTTGCTTTTAACAAAAATCTATTTTAACCATTTCAAACAGACTAGATAGATGAAAGAGATAACCCACGCCGTTATAAACATTAATTAACAGTTTGGAAAGGAAGATTCTGGCACTTTCTGTTTATCGCACTCTTTCTTGAAATTTTACTTTTGAAGCGCCTAGTATTTACGTCACAACTGTAACTTTATCATGATAAAGACGCACGTCAATCACAGATGACAGTGACAATATGAAGAGAATGTCTAAAATAGGGCGACCAAAATTAAAGTGAAATGCAGTGAATTATTTATGCAATTTTGTACAGCGATAATATGCTTGACAAACAGTTTGTGTGTACATAAGGCATTTGAACATCATTTCAAATCAATCCACTTAATACTGCTTGCTGATGTTTGTGCACAAATTTTTATAAAATTTTTGAAATTTTTGAAAATTTTAATGGGAGTACAAATAAGTCTCCGCAATTTTTATCAAAAATTGGGCATTTATTGTAAAAGAACGGAACCTTATCTTTTAATCAAAGTATTGTCCATCGCTAGCCACTACTTTTTCTCATCTTTCTGTCAGCATACGGATACCACGTCGGAAGAACGCTTCATCTTTTGAAGCTATTCACGAATCGACCCAATTTTTGGTATCTTCGTATGATGTGAAGTGCTACTCGGACAGGACATGTACCATCGATCGGAACAAGTGATAACCGGAAGGGGAAATGTCTGGTGAATACGGCGGGTGGGATAGGACTTCTCAATTGAGTGTTTCCAAGTAGGTTCTGACCGGCGCCGCAACGTGTGGACGAGCATTATCATGCAGGAGAATAATTTTGTCGTGTCTGGAGTAGTAGTGGCCGCGTTTTTCCTTGAGTGCTCGGCTCAATCTCATCAATTATGTTCGGTAGAGAGCCCCAGTAATGGTTTAGTTCGGTTTGAGCAGCTCATAATACACGACACCAAGCTGATCCCATTAAATACACAACATGAGTTTTTTTCCATGAATGTTCGGCTTAGCTGTCGATGTTGAAACATGACCATATGGTCCCCATGATTTCCTCTTCTTTGGGTTATCGTAGTGTTTTATCACCAGTGACTATACGATGCAAAAAAACCCTTTCTTTGTGCTTGGCAAGCAGCATTTCACATGTGCAAAATCGGCGTTCAACATTTCTCGGCTTCAGGTCATATGGAACCCAATTTTCTTGCTTCCGCTACGTTCTTTGTCTTCGATGTCGAACTTAGCGTTTTTAAACTTATGAAACCGCTCACGACAACTTCTCTTACTTAAAGCAACTTTACCATATGCTTCCACAAGCAATCGAAGAGCCTTAGCTGCAGATTTCTTCAAATTAAAGAAGTAAATCAAAAATTCCCGCAAATCGCGCTTATTCGGCTCAAAATTCGATAATTTCGCACGAAAAAATTATGTGATGCTGATACAAAATCGCTAATATTTCAAGGTTATGGTTTTGCCAGATGTTTAACCTTACGATATGACGTTTTACATCTGACAATTTCAACCATAACTTACTGGTGGGGCCATCTTTTGTCAAACGGCGAATACTTATTTGTACTCCCTTTAACATTATATTTTTGCAACTTATGGTAAAATTGGAAAAAATATAGGAAATATAATAAACCCTCCAGTTTTGTTCAGACTTTTTGTCTTCATTCGTGTTCGTTCGAAGCAAGTGAAATCGCACTTAAGACCTGATTAAATGTAGAAATTACAATTTCTTATCTTATTTTATTTTATCTGTGTAGTCTATGAATTGTTTCTGGGAATTTTTTGTTTTTTCTTATCGCGTTTTGTTATGTAATAAATATTTCATTAACCTTTGCTTCCTAATTTCTTACCAAGGACATCAAAAGGGCATTTTCTCTTTTTATTGGTGTTTTTTATTATTGTTATCAAGATTTTAAAACGCAACATTCAATTCTGTTTAAATGCCGCAACTGCCTCGAGCAAGTAATTGCTTTCATCTTAATTAAAGTATCGGTACTTTTATTAAGCCGTAATTACTTATTGTGAATGCGATGTCGCCATTGCCTAAACTGCCTTTTATTATAAATAAACGCCTAAATTATTCTGTACATTTGTATGCTTTGTTTTTAAGACGTTTAACGGCCGTTTTGGTACATATGTTTAGGTTCTTGTGGCATCAACGTTTCAGCAATTCTTAGTTCAGTAAAATAATGCAGCAAAGAGATGCGGTAAATTGCTGTTGAGAGTTAATGATGTTTTTATGGTCTTTTTTATTACTTTTTTATAATACAACTAATTATTACAACAATAAATCAGCAGGCGGTTATTATAGCACTTCAACAGCACAGACAGATTAACCGCATTCGGTTGCATCAATTCTGCCGCCGGAGAAGCGCACAGAATAGATCTACGGAATGGTCTCCGCAGATTATCCTGTATCTGCCCAGTTTTCTCCAGTTTTCTTGAAATCCTCATTTGATCTAATACGTGGCCTACGACGTTGGTTCCATACTGAGAGCATCAAGCCGCCTTTAATATTTTTCATATATTATTTGATCTATGTTTTTTAGTTGCAACTTCATTTTTTTGCGAAATTTAAAATCAAACAGATTAAAAGTTATCTTTCATAAACTATTCATGCCTGTTTTTTATTTGCTGCAAAAGGATAATTTGTTAAATTTCACCTTCTGCTCCAATACAAAAGCGCCTGGTGGTAAATTTGGTCATAGCTTGAGTTTTACCATTTTTCATCATGTTACTTATTCTCGGGCTGCTGCGGAGTTTATTTAGAAAAAATCCTCAAAAAATTAAGTTGTGGACGTAGACATCCTTGGCTGATAAGGCACCTGGGTCTAAACCCCTAATTTTTCTTCGCTGGGAAGCCCTGGCGTTGGAAGTTGGTATGCCGTTTCAGCCGCTTCCATAGTGTCGGAAGCTTAGATGACCCAGATGTTTAGTGAGTCCTGAACATGCCAAGGATAGCGGTAATGTTATTATTGCACAATATCAGCTCCGCAACTACATCAAGCGTTCTGGGCGGTCGCCACGATGTTGCTAAATGCTTTCAGAAAAGGGGTTCACATTCTAAAGGAGTCCGGCGATGGTGACCCAGCCTTGATGTTCTGGCTAGAGCTGAGTGTTCTGTGGTGAACATCGTGGAGCTGATTGCGGACGAGGTTCAACAAAAGCGTTTCCCTTGGTCGCTACGGCATAATTTTGCCACGTCTGGTCGTCGTCTGGCGGGATACCACTTTGGGGAATGGTAGCTGGATGGTTAGAAATCTTGGCAGTTCACACAGGTGGCAAGTCTTCTTGCACTCCTCGGAGTGATGGTCCTCTGCGCATTTCGAGCTGGCACAGCAACAACGCTGCCCACCCAAAGCTGGCAACGGTGGCACTAGCTGACGAGTTTCTTCTTATGTGGCTGCTGCATCGTAACAGCTGCATCAAAGACACCGTGCACGTTGAAAATAACCTTGCCCTTGTCGCTTCGTTTAAGTTTAAGAAACATGAGTTGCATTAGACGGCGCTAGGGGTTTTCTCTCATCTTCACACTGTAAGAATGGTGGTATGATTACCGATGAGTTACTGTTGTTGACGTTGACTTCACTGGCGAGACTTGGAGTTTCTGAGTCCAGCTCCTAACCCCTGTCCTCTTGATAACCTGGTGTTCGATGTAAATCGTTGTATAGACCTCCTAAGTACCATTTTACGGAGGAATCAACATTCTCGGACGCTTCTATTGACCAGATAATTATAAAGATCACGGACCGTGGAGTTGCTATAACCTTGTACTGAGTCATATAGATGTTGGCTCTGCGAGACAAACTCATGAATGGTCAGTAATTTGACGTCTCTATGGAGGTCGTGGTGTCCTACAAATCATGGGGCGTTAAACATGACACGTAAAGTCCGATTCTGGACGACCTAGAATTTATTGATGTGGGTTTTTGAGGCCCAGTCCCAGACTGGAGCTGCGTAATTATGATAAAGTATAAGTTACTAACACGATTTTGTTTTTATACTAGTACACATGTCATAAGAGCGGTGGTGAGAGACCGTTGTTGATGTCACCGGACCAGCTGCTAACCTAATCAACCGACTTCGGTTGAATTTTGCGTGTTGGGTATCGTTGCTTCTTTTATCTCAATCTTCGTGTAGCCATTCCCTTATAAAACTTATTCGAAATGTTTTTCTAAAACCTACCAATGTTTTCATAGCCATTCATTTTTAAATCGGATGGTGATTCGAATACTTATGAAGGTATCGTCCCGTAAGCGTCCCATTCTCCGATCTCATCACCTGTACGTCTAGAAAAGCAATCCTATTGTTCGATTATAGTTCCATAATAAACTGTAAATACAGATGTATCAAATTAAAGTATTTAAGCAACAGTGGCAGTGTCTCCTCGTCGTGTATCCGTATCACAAACGTGTCATCTACGTATCTTAATCATAACACGAGTTTTAATAATGATGTATTAATGGTGATCTTTTCAAATTTCTTTTATAGAGTAGTTGAGAATTACAGGGCTGCATGGGCTACTCATTACTACTCTGTCTTTTTGTTCTCAATACATACTTTACCAAACAAAGTAGCTAGGCGTAAGACAATGTCGAAAGAGCTACAAAACTTGCTTCAGGTGGTTGATAATGTCTTGAATCAGAACTTTTATAAACAGAGATGTTATGTCGTAACTGACTATTAGGTCTCCCTCCTGTATTGATATCTTGAAGGTGACTGGAAGAGTGTGCGAAGCCTTTGATGTAACTGCTAATAAGTCCAATGTGTTGTAATATTTTAGACGAATATTTGGCCATTTTGTAGATAAGACCATTGATGGCGGTGACAATTAATCTTGGTGTTACATCATTTTTGTGTATTTTGCGGAGCTCGTATATTCTTAGGGGCAGCGCCTTTGATGTTATTCTTTTTAATGGTGTCATTTTTAGTGGAACTTTTTATCAGTTTACTCATATTACGTAGTATCCAGTTATGTAAGAATGCTTTTCTTCTGTAAACGCCGAAATTTAAATTGCCTAATATGGAACATGTCCCTAAAATACATCTAATCATCCTAAATTTCAATTGGCTTTTTATACCTAATTCCAACTCATTTACAACGCTTTTTAGGTTTTCTTCTCTTTTTTTATCTACATCACTTAAATGTGGCATAGTTATACAATTTTTTCAGTACCTTGACTGTTTATTTTTGGGAAGGGGTAAACACTTAAAATCTTGTACTGCCTAATCGCATTGGATTCTTCAAAATTTGGGCCTACCTACCAAAAACTATTGCTCGTATTCCAAGTACCCAAGATCGTTTTTGGTTGCTTAGGTACTTATTAGCCACGTAGTGTGTCTGAATCCAGCTTTACTGGACCACTTCGTTCTTTTTTATTATTATGTCAACTTTCATATTTAAATAAGTTGTTTTCGATGTTGCCGTTGTCATTTTCGTAAAACCAGTAAGCGCTGTTCTAAACTTTTCCGATTTCAAATAGCAAAGCCGCAAGCATGCCTTTCCCGGAAATGCTTGGGTGAGGTAATAATTAAACCCTGCATTCTTCCTTCCTATACAGAGATATACGGAATGAGAAAACTAGTCCATCCCTTCTCTTCATTGTTTCGCTTCTGTTGACATTCTTTCAAATCGCTCTAGCTACAGATTTCTACGTAGAAACGCCTGGTGTTTTATTTGCGGAGCGCATTTCACTAATTACCTGCGAAGCTTAGAAAATTGCTCTGTATCCATGAGAAACTATTAGTAATGCTATACGCTGCGCCTTAAATAAAACACCCACGCTGCGCTTGCATTTCAATACATTCGCCCACACGGCCGACGCCTGTAGCAGTTTACTATGAATAACTACTGATAACACCTTTTTTCTAGAACTACGTGCGCAATAGTATCTGGCAAAACTGACTTAATGAAGCGGCCATCCATTGAGTTTTGGCAGCCATTTTCTTTACATGCTACCGAAAAGTTAAATCCTGATCTATTCTTACACCAAATATTTTATTGTATCTTTTGAGTTGATTTTATCGTTTTACAGCCGAGAAATAATCCAGGCGAATAGCAAAATCGCAAACCCATAAGTACTAAGGACGCAAGACCCCATTGTACATTATGACAAACCCTTGCGAAACACCACAAAATACATTTATCACATCGTTATTATCTACAACCAGACTTCTGTCCATCAGGTAGCTCTTCAGAAAAATTACAATTGTAGACGACCAAGGAGCCAAGTTAAACGCGTCTTCAATATCGAAGGCAATAAGAGCATAATAGTTTTTACAGCTTCAACTGGTTGTATTTTGCTATCTTTATAATGAGTCTTGATTTGATACACCTTCGTAAAACCAAACTGCTTGTTATTCACACCATCCTTGTCTTCAAATCCTTCAATAAACGAGCTCTTATAAAATGTTCGAAAAGCTTGGCTAAGATATCCAAAAGGCATTTGGGTCTAAACTTATGATTTTCATACTTTTCCGTTTTCCTCATAGGTATCAATACAAGTTTGCTGCCTTTCAAGTCTATCTGATGCTTTTTTTCACTGCAGCTTTTACGGCTTTCAGATATGATGCCGAATTATGTGTCTTTTTTGGATGAAACGTTTGTACCGTTCACATTTCAATGACCATTGATGGCTTATTCCTCTTAAATTTAATCATTGCTATTTTTGTACCCGACATCTCAAAGGGTATCACTTATTTTTGCCAAAAATCTTGGTTTTGATTTTTAATCTTCATGCAGAAACTTGTTAAAGTCTACCACAAGATGTTTCTTTTTAGGTTTTTTAAATACTTTGAAAAGTCTACGAAGCTCATATTTGGGAATACATATCCACTTATTTATACAAACCTATTTGCTATCTAGGCATTCATAGTTTTCTTCAGCTGCAGTATTATAATGTTTTATTTAGAAGTTTCATAGCCGTCCTGTGTAGCCGTCAATATATCCTTATCTCTCTTAGTAGCCAAACTGTTGTGTAACAGAATATCATTGATTATCTTGACCGTCAAACTGGAATTTGTTGGTGATGTTTTTGTACACTGTTAGTATGAATCTATTATACACTTGGCCACCCTTATCAATATTGGTTTGTATTAAATTATGCAACATCAAATTTTCTTGAAAGAGTTTCCACTTTCCTGCCTGTTTTCTATAGTTTTTGCATGTATTTATACCAGTTTATGCGGGTTTTTGTGTGATCTTCTATTATTAAAGATAATTTTTCTGTGTATTTTATAACACATGTCGACCTTTTATCATTTTTCCAACACCGGTAATATCTGAACTCAGAAGTTCTTTCAGCAATCTTATAGTTTAACCACTTTGTTCTAGTTTTATTAAGGTATCTATGACTTTGCATTTATGGTCATAGAAAGAAATCTGCCTTTGGTCTTCAATGTCGATCTAATAGCGTTTTCTAGTTCTTCTTGCGTAGTGTATTCGTCTGTATGTCTACAATCTAGTGTTTTATGTCTTGGTCGCTCTGTTTTTCCAAGTTTTTAAGTAAACCCACTTTTTAGTGTTCGCTTTTGTCTGTCACCACGGACTTTGACCAGTAAGTCTTCTTTGGCTGTTTTGTACATCCCTGATATTCGTACTCCTATATCTTCAATATTTATCCATTATTTAACGTGTTTTTAAAAGTTCTACATAGGATTTTCCATTAGATCTAATAGTTACTGCGTCAGATTTAAAGCCCATTTCAAGTTCATGTAGGAGTTGCAATTTTTTTGCTCTGCCACCCAACTGTTTTCTACTGCTACGCTCTGACTTTTTAAAATTTCTCATTATATTTTACTTTAATTACTTTTTTAACTAGCTGATCGCTTTGCTCTTTCAACTTCATATTCGTTGTTTGTTCAAGTGTGTCTAAAACTTCGTCTCTACTAAGAAGCTTTGAGAGCTTGGAAAGCCGTTCTTCATTTGCTCATCAATAGATCTATCATTATATCTATGGCAAGAGCATCTTTTGGGCACATGTTCTTTTTGACTTGTTGCTCTAATTGCTGTACTCTATTTATTAAAATTTTATTTTGCTACCTATTTTTTTCATCTTTCTTTTCTTTCTCTTTTTTCCTCATGCGTTTTTCTAACATCTGGCAGATCCTCTTTATGTTTTCAATTATTTATTTACAAAGTGTACTTTTTGTTTTCACCAATAAAAGTGTCGCTTCATCAAGAAGCTATCCTATTCTTTTAAACACTTTTTTCATAATCCGAATTTCTTAGGTGTACTCTTTTTATATTGCCTCCCTAACGGTTTCCGGCGCGTCCTCGGCTTTACTTTTGTGAGTTAAAAAACTACCGATCGGCGTTAGAATGCGCTTAGTCCAGGAAATTATCTATAGTTGTTCTTGACTGTTGTAACAGCTGTATACATTCAGAATTGCAAAATATTGCAGAATACTGCAAAATAAGAAAATAGTGAAATTATCATATAAAAACACAAAAAATTGTTATAAAACATTTAAAGGGCAACTGCACTTGTTTTTTGCAATTTTTACATTCCTTTCTATTACTTCCTCTAATATTAGGTTTTAGCTATCAAATTCCCAATTGTCGATTAAGTCAATTATTTCTAGGCATTTTCTTTTTGTTTTCTGTCTTGATAATTCTCCTGTCTTGGTGTGGTCATCCTCTTCAAGTGTCTTAAACCATTTTAATTCTTTTAATTTGAGGAATAAATAACTATGCAAAGATGAGACAACCGTCGAAGCAGAAAATTAAGTGTCCCAGAAACTTGAAACCATGATTATTTTACATTATCTCCTCAAGAGATGAGAAATAAACTGTCAAATAATAAAAGTATAGTAAGAAATAAGAAAAACGTTTTAGCTATGTATTACAGACAAATAATTTCATGTTGATAAACGCCTGAGAAAAAAATAAGATTCATAATATGAAATGCGTAGCAAGATTACCAGAAGATGCACCCGAAAAACGGAAAACTTACTGAAAGCACCAAAATAAAACTTTATATGATGTACAAGATACAAAGAAATTGGTCATTTATGTGGATAACCCTTAAAATAAATAAACTAAACAAATTAGAATTGTACGAAATCGAGTTTGCAATTAGAGCGGAAGACACTAAACAACTGTTTGATTAAAGAACAGGGTATCCAAAAGTACAAAATGTCTTGTGATGTTGAAGAAATACCTGAACTGCAGATGCCGTAATAGTTAAGACCTCCTCTGTCTGCTCAAATGTTTTTTATTTTACAGCATTTTTAGTCTCTCAATATGAGTGGATATTCATTAAAAGTTAAATTCGTCCCCCCAACAGCAAATTCAAATCTTTTTGATGTTTGTTATATATTGATGTACGTATCAGCAATTTCAATTAAAAAAATCGTTACAGTCACAACAAAATTTTAAAAAATGTGAAGTTGAAATATTGTAACAGAGTTGCTGTTGTAATGGTGAGAAATTTATTAACGAAAAAAGTTAACATCGATAGTGATACAAGTAAATGAATGATAAGATTAGTTTAATTAGCGGATAACTGAACAAAATATGCAGAAGAATGAAGAAAATTAAGTGTCCATCAATTAAAGGAGCAAAACAACATGAATTCAAGTGATAATATTTTTGATCACAGACGTCTTTCAAATGTATCGAGTAGTGGCGTTGATTACATCCAGTGATTAAAGTTAGCAACTAACTAGCAGGGAGGCAAAGATGGAAGATTATTAATTACACTTAGTTTAGAGGATGTTTACACTTATATCTACTATGGAATAAGGCTATTATAACACATGACAAAAAAATTAATTTAAAAGCTTAAAAGCTTCAAGAGCTTTACTTATTGCACCATGCTATTATAATTGATCTGTCTAGAACTATTGCGTTGTCGGAAAAGTTTTTGGGTAATTTTAAAACTTATTTATTAATAACATAACCAAGTTTAATCAATAATGTGTTGACCACTTTGATTGATGACCTTTTGCCATCTTTCTGGGAGTTGCATGATTCCATGCCCGTAGGACTGCTCTTTACCAGCGAATAACTGGGTGAGATGCTCTTTGATAGCCTCATCAGAATCGAAAGACCTACCATTCAAATTATTTTGCAAATAACGAAACAAATGGCAGTCTGATGGGGCAAGGTCCGGTGAGTAAGGAGGATGGACCAAAATTTCTCATCCAAGCTGCAGCAACTTCTGGCGAGTCTCCAAACTTGTGTGTGGTCTCGTATTGTCAGGATTGATGAGTTCTGGTCGTTTCTTCATGAAAGATGTAGTCAAATCATCCAGTTGATGACAGTACACAACAGAATCGATCGTTTGATTCCGCGGTAGAAGCTCAAAAAACACCACACCCTTGTAGTCAGTCCCACCATATTGAAAACACAACTTTTTTTTGGTGAAGATCGGCTTTGGATGTTGTTTTGGGTCGCTTTTTTCTTCTGCACCACGATCGTTGACGTTGAATATTGTTTTAAATAATCCATTTTTCATTTCCGGTTACGAGACGCTTCAAAAACGGGTCGATTTTGTTGCGATTGAAATGAGTATCGGCGATATTGATGCGGTTGGTGAACTAGACTTCTTTAAGTTTATACAGAACCCATATATCTAGCTTGCTGATAAATCCCAGCTTCCTGAGATGGTTGTGGATGGTTGAATGTAAAGGCTCAGTGTCTCCACGATGTCACGAGTAGTCCAACGTGGGTTTGCTTCAATCAGTGCCTTTATTTGATCGTCATCAACTTCAACGAGATTTCCACCGCGAGGACTATCGTTGACGTCAAAATCACCAACTAGCGAATCATCTCTGACACTGACGCTCTTATCCCCGTAAACTTTACGCAATTTTTCAAAAGCCTGTTTTGCGTTCTTTCCTGCATGAAAATTAAAAAGCAAAATATGCCGAAAGTGCAGTTTGGTCTTCCATTTTCAACTTAATGTAAGAACTGAAGGACGTGACCAAATCAAATGCTTATTTGTTTCAAATAAAGTTTAGACTGTCATCTATCAAAATATATAACGATTGTACCGATTGCGATGACGTTTATAACTTAAAATACGTGTAACGCCTCGTATTGCAAAATCCGTCAACCTTATATCAGTAAAGGCAATGACGCTCAGTAACCGCCAGAGTGGTCCAGTGGTTGAGGCGCGGGCTGCGGTGCGGACGGACCCAGGTTCAACTCCTGGTGCTCTCTGATGCCTGGCGGGTGGCCTACTCAGTCACTAAAAATAATTGAGTATCGGAGTTCACTCGAACAAGGGGTAATAATGGCGATCGTCTAAGGCGCGGTGCTTGCCACATCGCTTCGCACCAGAGATGGTGAGCGACGACCGGGCACAGTGGGCGAACATATGAGAGCCTTAACCTCTCAGTTTGCAGGCCGTGCTCCCACGCGGGGCGTTAGAGCCCCGTACCATTATTATAATGACGCGCTCTGTGAATCTAAGTTATCCAGAAGGTCTGTTTATCACATTACGCCTAGTAGGAAATTAACTAAATTAAAGTTTTGTTAGCCCTCAAACAGAAGAAACTTTGAACATTTAAAATGAGATGATGTATGCTACAAACACGTACCTGTGAGGAAAAAAGTTAAAAATACCTGTAACAGGAAGCGTTTCTGAAGACAACATTCAAAAATAGAAGCTTTTAGGCGGCAGTATCTGGCATCAGTCCAAAACACGCAAATTTCGTTTACCGTCTGTTTAATAATCTGACCTTAACTCTTTGAATGAGCTACAAGACACAAAACATACAAGTCGTCATTTTGAAACCTTTTCTTGAAAATATTTTGATAAGCGGCAATAAAGCATTTTGAATAACAGTTACTAATACATTAAATACCTGTTATATTTTTTATTTCAATCAAGATCATATGATAATTTGTCATGGTATAAATGAGATCTAATTCGCCATGTTTCTTATTTCTTCATTTTATCTATGCATTTTTCTGGAGAGCAACATAATTACCAAACAAAACATTTTTTGAGCAGTTATTAGGATAAATCAAGCAAAAATGTAAACTTTGAATTAAGTTTGAAAGATATAAAGTGTGCCTTAGCTCAAGGAAAAAATGTCCGAAAGTAAGTCTGGAAAATTAAAATTTAAGATTTACAGATTACGAGTATGCACTTACATCTGAGTGCGTACATTTGCTTCGGTCATGTTCTACTAAATAGTAAAATAGTAGAAATTAATCAAAAAACATATATCAGGAATTAAATGACTTATAAACTTTAATAGAACCTTTGACAATGCTGTTCCAGCAGCATATAAGAAATTGTATCTAGACCACGTCAAGAGAAAAAACGAAGCTACCAATATGACTATATCTTGGCAAAACAAAGATTTAAAAATAAAATAAATAAGCTATCTAAGTGACGATTCTTCTTCTGCTTGTGCCGTATCCTCATTGGACGTTGGCGATCAGTCTGGCCCATCTAATCTTGTTTATCGCTGTTCGGAACAGGGCGACCGATGTCATTCCTGTCCACTGCCTAAGGTTGCGAAGCCATGAGATTTATATTTCTCTGCCATCCTGATTTTTCTTGGGAATATAATGAGGTAGTTTCCCGTTGCTTTCCTCATCGCAGTGTTACAGCCGGGTGTATCATAATTTGATAGCCACCTGTAAGTATATGATGACAAGCCTGTTACCGAAGTCATTCTTCTGCAGCCTTGACTCATTAATGACACAGCTGCTTCCTATGCCATGCTAGTTTTGGTCCGCCCCTGGTATTTCATTTCCCAGGTACCCATATATGGGAGGCATTCCCCTATCCGCCACCTGGGGAGGCGCCCGATGGGGGACTAGCAACCCCACACGGGTAAGTGCCGATATTAACAGAAAATGTTACCTGGTCTTAATAAAAACCAAACTAAATTTCAATACTCTCGTATAGAATATTGATAAAACTAAATGAAATAAAAATGCATGGAAGCTTTAGTATAGTTTCTGTCAAAATCAACACTTGGATATCTCCTTTATCTTATTTTTGAATCTCACGTTTGGTACCTTGTTCTACCTCTTAGCTTTGTTCAGGTACAACTTCTTCTTACATAAAGTTGGAACAGTATGCTGATTATTACTAGTTTATGTTTGCACATAGGTAATTCTAATAACAATTGTCACTTTCATGTTTCATTCTTAATTCATTTCCTTCTAATATCTTATTGCTTTCTGCATTTCTCCCACTATTGCTTTTAAATCTCCTAATACTGAATTAGCGCTTTTCGACCTTCTTCGTAGTCGAAAGTTGATATATCTAATTTAACCATAAGAATTTTTTATTGTGTAAAAAATTTGTACTTTACTTTTCGTCTGACTTGTTTATTCAGTACCACAACACCTGTATTTCCTTCTAAGGATCTTGTACATAAAATTCTATACTTATCACTCCAACAGTCACCTGAATGCAACTAACGATATTCAATTGTACCTAAAATGTCGATGTTCAATCTCTTCGTCTCCAGTTGTAGATTTTCGAACATTTAGGAACATTCTTATATTCCATATTCTAATGTTCACAATATTTCTGTTTCTTCTTTTTGCTGTTGAGTTTTTACCTGACTAGGTCGAAGCCAAAGGAGGGTTGCAATTTAGCAGTTAATTAGTATGTATAAATGTTCATCTGCTTCTTCGTAGCTCCTAAACTACTCATCATATTTTGACAAATGAGGTCTCGTTGGATATTCATCATAATGTTCAGCATTGTTCTAGCTTATATGATGTCACGTTAAATCCAATATGGTGGAAAGAAAAGAAAAAAAAACAGAAACATTTAATTTATATAAATACATCGTGTTCTGTATCAAATGAAACGTTATAATTTGCACATCCCAAAAATATACAAACTTATATAGTCGTATACCCCGAAATGATTTAGATAAAAATAAAGTTAAGAAACTTAAACCCGATTACAACTCTATTTTTCGTGGCTCTAACGCCCCACGTGGTAGCTTGGTCTGCAAGTTGAGGGGTTGAGGCTGTCATATGTTTATCTTCGCTGCCCAATCGTTGTGCACCATCTCTAATGAGGGGCGATGTGGCAAACACCGCGCTTTAGACGAGCTCCATTATTACCTTTTGCTCGAAGCGAACGCAGGTATTCAATTATTTTTAGTGACTGAGTAGGCCACCCGCCAGGCATAATAGAGCACCGGGAAATAAACCCTGATCTGTTCGCATCGCATCCGTAAAAATTTTAAATGTCCTTTGAAAAGTTATAAGCAAGACTTTAATATTCGTACAGCAGCAGTCACATGTCGTATTTCAAACAAATAATGCAAAGCACTGATGTCGTGTGACTGAGGCTATACGAATATCGAAGTTTTGTTTACAACTTTTTAAAGGGTATTTAAAGTCATAATAAAGTCATAGTCAGCTTTTAAGTTTATTTTTATATTCTAACAGTTTTTAAGATTTTAAGAAATATAAACAATTTGCAAGGTCAAAAGCCTTTTGGATATCTATAAAAGCAGTAAAGGTATTTTTATCTTTCTATTATTAGGGGCGAAACTAGATCTCGTTCCTGTTTCTCTCCTAAACCCCAATTTATATTCATAAAGGTTTCTTCGACTTTTTCGCTATTCCTATGTGTATAAATTTTGTGAGGACTTTTGAAGCGTGGGAAGTCAAGCTGATAGAGCGGTGGTTTTTGCATGTCCTTTTTAAAATCAGTATCATTATCTTTTTTATGCATTTTTTCTACGTGTTCTCTCGTCTCGTAAATCTTACATGTGATATATGAAGTTCCTGTATAATGTTTTTCTAGGCATTTGATCATTTTCTTTGGAATTTTATCTACGACTAGCATTCCATTTCCCTTTCTGTGTTTTTTTCTGTTTTAACTACGGAAACTTTATTTACCTCTTTATACAACTTCTTTGTGTATCCCTTCCATCTTTTTTTCCACTAATACCTTTTTGTATAGTCTTTTCATTTTCCAATTTTCAGGTCTTTGTAAATTTTTTGATTTTCTTATTTCTTAATTCTCTATATATTTTTAATATTCTACTATAGTATATTTTGTATTGCTTCTTTTTTCATTTTTGCTACTTCTTTTATAGCTCTTTTGTTGATACTGTTGTCGCTTCGTTCCTAGATGTTTATTAGCTGTCTATGTTTGATTTTATTGTACTTTGTTCTATATTTCTTCTATATTTGTTCCTATTTATTAGTTTTCTGCGGTTATTTGGTTTGTCCTTTTGCTAAACTATTCTTGTATTTTCTTTTAATTTATCAGTATTTCACTTGGATGTTTCTGTTTTTGTATTTTTTTTTAAATCTGACTAGAATTATAAACGAAGACTTGTTAGATACGGTCGAAAAGTCATGACCATCATTCAAATAAGAAAATATCTTCTTCGAAAGGACAAATACTTATTATTGCAGAATATCACGCAAGGGCGAATTGAAGGAACAAAAAGATATCGGCAGGAAGAAAAACTTTTGGCTACGAAACATCAAAGACTAACAATCGAACAGACATTTCACGTTGCAAGAGGAAGGGAGAGAAAAACGTTAACAAGTGGTTACGATTCTTAGATAAAGAAGATAAAGATAAAAAAGTTTTTTTTTGGATTTTTTCTTCTGTTTTGATTAGGATCATATAGTAGTCGCTGTCAATATCAGCACTTGAATGGCTTCTTTATCCTTCTTTAATCTTTGTTTCGTTAAAATATAATCATTTTGGTATCTTTCTCTTTCTTCTGACGGTGTCTAAGTATATCTTCTTCTCACACGATGTTGGAACAATGTGTTGGCTATTACTAATTTATGTCTTGTACAGGATTCTAATAACCGATCGCTTCATTTATTTTTTTTCCTAATCTTTACCTTCCTCGTATCTTATTACATTCTATGTTTCATCCTCTAGTGCGTTCCAATCTTCTAATACGAGGAAATTCTTGCTTTTTAGCAATATTTCTATAATTTTATCTTCTTATCCATCTCTTTTATCTCGTCCTTTATATATATATATATATATATATATATATATATATATATATATATATATATATATAATTATTATTATTCTTATTAGTATTATTATTATTATTATTATTATTATTGCCCTGTGTCTATTTATTTCTATTTTTTTCATAAGAATTCTATTGTTATGTTAGTTTTTGCAATTTTTTTATTTATCACTGCCCCAATACCTGCATTACCTTCTCCGGATGCTGTATATAGAATTCTATAATTATCACTTCAACAGTTGTCGAACTGTAGCCACCGATCTTCACTTATATTTAAAATGTCTATTTTCAATCTACTCTTCTTCGGCTATAGATTTTCCAAATTTCCAACATTCAGGAGCGTTCTTATGTTGGCAACATCTTTATTTCTTCTTTTTACTGTTGAATTTTTCCTAGTTATCTTCACTCGAAGATCTGAACGGAGAACATTACTATAGTTATTTACCAATTTTTCTTTGGTGTTTTTTTTTTGTTTCAATACTAAGGCTTGCCCGCAAAAAGGTATTTTTGGGGTCCTAGGCTGACATTTTTTCACCCGCCTCTCCTCAAATTTTTGCAAGGTGCGAACGTATAATTTTTTAATTGAATCGGCTTTTTCCCTGAATCGGAAACGTGGCACAATTTAATTTAATGCCCATTCATAATTTACGTAAGCATAAGCCGTCAATAAGAAATATGTAATAGGTAAAGTTGAATCAGTGCAAAGCTTACGCGTTCGTTCATAATGCACTCCCGTAATTTTTACAGAAGGGAAGCCTGATGAAATCGGTGCCGACGTTTGTCTGTCCGTCGCTACTTTCAACTCGTGAACTACGGAACCAAGACATAAGGGGGTATCATTCGAAAGCCCATGGCCTATCGGATTCACATCCGCAAGCTGGCATAGGTGGGACGCCCTACAACAATGCAGTAAGGGTTTTTAGTGCAACCAGGTTCTAATATGTCATTCCTTATAACTTTAGATCAAGGCAACTTCCAAGCTGGAAACCAGCTTCTATTTCTGTCATTTCTGACATCTGTCACGACTTATAATTTTTGATCTGTAATAGATATATACATAACGTTTTCAGTATTCAACTAAGGACCATAAGTCAAATCCAGACGCCAAAAATCAGCCGGATCGGAAAATCTCGAGACCGGTTTGACCGAAAGTAGTCGCAAAAAAAGGAGTTCCACGTCCGTACTTGTTTACCTAAGAAATACCTAAAGGTGAAATCGGTTCAATTTTCGTATTTCTCACGTACATTTAAAGTAATTTTTAATTTCTCCCTAGATTAATGTTGGTATCAGTAACAGAATGTTTGTTTTGATTCTGAAATTGCATAGCTTAACTTTAGTATTGTCAACATTCTGGCTTTGTTTTGAAACTGTTAATTAAGATAGCAAATATGCATCTATTCCTACACTATAAAAGGAATAACAGATACAAAGGCAGCCGCGGCTGCCCGGAAGATTGAGAGCGGCTCCGACGTGCGTCCACGAACGCACAGACCTCCACGTGTAAATCAAAAGCTCATAGCACGGCACGCTAATTTGTACGCCGCCGTTCAAATGTATAGGCTGTCTTTGTTTATTACACACGGATCTCCTCCTGTAAATCAAGGGCGTAGAAACGCCACATTGTGGCGATGTGTAGATAGATGATGTTTATAAGATTCTCATAAACTAAATGTCTATGAAAGCATTTTCTTTTTATTCAATTGAATGTTTGTAGACATTTATTAGTGCATATAGGGTGTAGGGTAATGGATGGGAAAAGTTGTATGTTCTGCATCATCACGCTTTATACACCAAAGATGCTTGAAATACTACAAATGATATTTTTAGAATTTTCAACGAATACCATTTATGTATTTTTTAAAAAGGCATATATTTTAAATTAACTTCATTTATAAAACAACAGAAACTCTGTTCAATGTAAAATTTAACTTTACATATTTACAATGTTTTAAATGACACATGAATAAAAGTCTATGAATTGCTAATATTTAAGTAAATAATAGCACATACGTTTAGCTTAGGAAGTTTTTTTTTGTATCAAAAAGAATAACAGAAATAACTAAAAAATCAATAACCTCAGATTTAATCTGATACAGATAACCTTCTATCGCCTCACGAACTGTCATTTTATGTGCCGTAAAGCGCTGCAAATGACAAGCAAACGCGTCGACAAGCCATGACTCGCTGCCGTCATAAAGTTTGTAGAATGCATTTCCTTCTAATTCCATGCTGAATGCGTCGCCGAGCTGATTTGAATAACGCCCGGGCAAAATCCATTAAGCGCATTGTTTCCTTGCGCTATTTTACTTCCTCCGCTCATTACTAATCCAGCAAATATGCGCAGATCTCTCCTTGAGAAGCGAATGGACAGCGATGAAGCCCGATGGCGGCCGCCGTCGGTCCTCTTCATCCCGCTGGTGCTATGCGGGGGCCTCATCTTCTTCGTAGACGTCTTCCAGCTGCAGTCGTACCAGATCCCCATGGTGCCCGTGTCCATCCCGCAGCCGCGCTTCATGGGCTTCTCGGAGGACACCAACCTGAAGGGCTTCCTCATCAAGACCGAGGGCTGCCGCATCCCGGAGATGGACCCCTTCGACGCCTCCGTCAAGGAGTACATCTTCGACGAGTCGCCGGTGGTGTGCAACAACGACACGCCGCCGCTGGTGGAGTCCAACCTGTCGTCCCTGTACGTGCTGAAGACTTCCTGCCGGCTTACGGGATAAGCGACCTCGACGCTCTAAAGTGCTGCTACTCGTCCTTTCGCCGCCAGCCGCCTCGGTCGGGGGAATCGGATAACAAGGTGGTGCTGGACAAGAAGTGCGTATTATTCGACCAAAGTTGCAATGTGAAAGAAGAGTTTGTTCGCGTTATCTGTACGTATAATGGCACTGAGGTGTATAAGGACACGTTTTCGTTCGTTCCTATCAAGTCGGAAGTTAAGGCCAATTCGATGGCTAGAAATGAACTTCTGCCGCCTTTGAACGTTTTAATAGTGGGGATAGATGCAATTTCTAGACTGAACTTGCATAGACAAATGCCGCAAACTATACAAATGCTGAAAGAACTAAACGCCATAGAGTTCCTCGGCTACAATAAAGTTGGTGACAATACTTTTCCTAATTTAATACCAGTATTAACAGGCTTGAGCGAGGAGGAACTGACGAAGACGTGTTGGCCTTCCGAAGACCACCGTTTCGACGACTGCCCCTTCATTTGGAACAATTACAGCGATCAATGGATACGCAACAGCCTTTGCTGAAGACTCAGCTTGGATGGGTATATTCAATTATGTCAAACGAGGGTTTAACAAGCAGCCACCGACTACTTTTGGGGGGTGTTCAATTACTACGCGGAACATCAGATCGGAAATGAACACAAAATGAACGTTTATCAGTGCGTGGGTTCCAGAGAGGTGTATAAAACGCTTATAGAATACATTGATAAGTTCGTTCAGACGATGCTTGGCAATAAACTGCCATTTTTTGGCTTCTTTTGGGGTGCCAGTTTGTCTCACGACTATTTAAACAAGCCAAAATTAGGAGATAGCGATTACGCAAAGTTCCTGAATAGATTGAGGACTAGAGGTGTTTTGAACAACACGGTCTTAGTTTTCATGAGCGACCATGGTATAAGATGGGGCGGCATTCGCACGACATATCAAGGGAGAATGGAGGAGAGGCTGCCGTTTCTTTTTTTGGCGCTACCTGAAGCTTATAAGGAAGACTACTACCAAGGTTTCACAAACTTAAGAAGAAATACTAGAAGACTAACTACGCCTTTTGATTTACACGAAACTTTAAAAGACTTATTAGATCCGTACTCGTTAACGGGAGCAACTTTAAGTAGAAGGGCGAGCCGACAAACAAAAAAGAGAGGTTACAGCTTATTCGAACCCGTTCCTATCAATAGAACCTGCGACGACGCGGGCATAGCTTCGCATTGGTGCACCTGCCAACAAAGCAATGATGTGGACAAGAACGATCCTATCGTGAGGGAAGCTACCTTGTTCACGGTTGACCACATCAATAGCATGCTGGAAGGTTACGCAGACTGTGCCAATTTGAGCCTGGGAGAAATCATCAACGCGCGCGTGCATTCGTCTGGAGAGCATATTCTGGTCGGTAAGAATTATACCCGCGACTATACCATCACGTTCCGGACTACTCCCGGTGACGCCATTTTTGAAGTGACTGTCAGACAGCACTTAAAAGACAAAAAGAAAAATTACCATTTCAGTATCACAGGAACAATCAGCAGAATTAACTTGTACGGGAAGCAGAGCTTGTGTATTACGGACTTTCATTTGAAATTGTATTGCTACTGCAAGACGTAGCTCTGACGTGGTATTTAGCATTAAGTGGTGCAAGTTCTTTTGCCAAATGTATATAGATTGTATTTATCTTTTAAGGTTTTTATTTCGTTTGTACCTGCCAAAATGTGTGTAATAAAGTTATTTGTTGACCTAAATAAAACAAATAATTGAAATAAGAAAAGAATCAGTATTAATGATAAATGATACAAATTACAGTAACAGACAACAGCAATCAAAGTAGGAAAAACTTAACACCTAATATCGTTTCCCAAAAGCCACTTGAAGCCTGGAAGCAAGAGTAAGGTGAAATGTAAGTAAGTAATCGTCGCTTCTAGCGCACATGCGTATTTTTTGTCATCGCTACAAAACAGAAGTGTAGTAATATATTTTTTAATCCATCCACATAAATAAAATAATAAACTCTTTGTTCGATAACGTGTTGCCATTTTGAAGGTAATTCCATTATGCCTCTCTCATAGAAGTCCTTGTCCCTATTGGCAAAAAATTAGGACAGTCGATTTTTACAAGCATCTCTTGCGGCGAATTTTTCACCAGCAAAATAATTCTCCATGGATAGGAACAGGTGGTAATCACTTGGTGCCAGGTCCGGACTATAAGGTGGATGCATAAGAACCTACCAATCAAGCTCTCGGAGCTTCTGACAAGTCGCTATCGATGTGAGTGGCCTGGCGTTGTCTTGATGAAACACAATTCCTGTCTTAGTGGCCAAAGTTGGCCGCTTCTGGGCGATTGCTTCCTTCAGACGGTCCAATTGTACAAAGGTTCGAATTAAT
Organism: Sinelater perroti; assembly: GCA_036346155.1. NCBI lineage: Eukaryota > Metazoa > Arthropoda > Insecta > Coleoptera > Elateridae > Sinelater > Sinelater perroti. The sequence continues at coordinate 19,164,980 of JARFIY010000046.1, forward strand.
ATATGATTCCTTGCCAATCCCACCAAACGCACAGAAAAACCTTCCTGGCCGTCAATCCTGGCTTGACCACCGTTTGCGCCGGCTCACCGCGCTTCGACCACCCATACATCCAGCTTCTTTTTGTATCCAGCCTTTTCCAAAAGGTTCCAAACGGTTTTTTGTGCAATGTTTAGCTCCTGGGCAATAGAAACAGTGCTTATATGTCGGTCGGACTCGGCCATTTCATGATTTTATCCACATTTTCGACAATTGGCCTTCCAGAGCGTGGTGCATCTGACATCGAAATTACGGGAACGGAATCGACGAAACCAAAACTGCGCTTGATTAGCTGTTACAGTATCAGAACCATAAACACTACTCACATTTCAGCCGCTTGGCTAGCGTCTTCACCTTTATCGAAGAAAAACTGTAGACCGATCGGACTTTTAAAAGCGCGAGATACGATTTATTAAAGCCATCTATTGAAAAAATAATGGATTTCTTTTTACTAGACATATGTAACAGAAAAAAAGACTGAAGGTAATGCTGCAATGACAATTACTTAGAAATAGTTTTAAAACGAGAACAAGTTGCATAAAGCATAAGAAGATAAAAGTAGATACAAAACTAGAAAGTTTAAGAAGAAACGAAAACTTAAACACCGCTCTTGAACTTATAAAATATTGAAAAATATATGAACACAAATGTAAGTCATAAAATAGAATTCTGTTATAAAACGTACTAAAAATGAAAGTTGATGTTTCAAGTTTTTTTTCGCTGGGGCGCACTTACTAGTACTGCAGCGTCAAGGGCTTATTGTACCTAGTAACATGCAACCTTGCATACTACAACGTCACATAGATCCATGTGTTTCCAGCGGGATTCGACCTCGCCCGCGCGCTAGGTTCCCGGACAGCGAACCATTTGCTCTTGATACAGTCACGGTCCTATATTTGGGGGCTTCTGAGGCTCTGACACTCCGAGCGGAGCATGACTTTTTGAACTAAGAGGTTAAGGTTCACATACGTTCGTCGTCTCTTCCCGCTCATCGTGCATGATTTCTGATGCAGGACGATGTAACAAGCGCCGCGCTTTATGCCACAGCACTATTATGCTCAATTATTTTTAATGAGTAAGTAGGCCACCCGCCAGGCATCTGAGCCCAGGATTTAACCTGTATGTGCCCGCACCGCAGCCAAGCACCTCAACCGTTTGACCACACTTTTTGAAAAAATAACTTTAAAACATTTGTTGTGGCTAATGTTTTTAATGAAAAATAAAATATCAAATAACAGCCTTACATTTAAGAAGCCGAAGAACCCTTAATCACTGCAGCCTAATTAGTTTATAAGTGAATTATTTTATCTAGTTTAGATTTATTTGTTACTCTAGTTTGTAAAGCAACATATTATTTATTTCACATACAATTAGCAAGACAGTGAAATTTAAATGTATCCTTAATTTTTGCATCAGATCAAGAGGTAACTACACAGAGGCGAAGCTTTAACTTTGGTGGAAATTTTTCTTATCTTTAAATTATTTAATTTATAAGTATTTTTTATTAATTTTGTTTTTAAATATACGCATACTATTTCCGTTGCTTCGTGCTTACATATATCCAAATCGGAAAGAGCTGGAACAAAAATAGTTGACTTACTAGTGAAATTTACATATTCGATCAAGAAAGTCAATGTTGTTTGTCGTTAACAAAGCACAAATAGGCGTATTACGTGTACACTGATGTGAAAATATTATCCACAAACTTTATCAAGGGCAGACAGACCATTAAATGTTTATTTGCCTTACTTATGGAATGACTTTATTTTTATCTACAAGCGCAGTCACTCGCTTAGTCTTAAGTCGTATAAAATACAATATGAACGTATGAAAGTGCTACCAGTGAACCTACTACTACTAATCTCACTACTCGTCGAAATTCCGCTTTTTCAACCACACAGGATCTGCAAAACCTATAACTGCGATTACACAAATTTTTGTCGTGCTTACATTATTGATTACTACAAACTACTATGTTGACCAGTTGATAGTGTTTTTATTACGAAATCCCTCCCAATATCTGACACTGACCATTGGACAATTTTGAATTCTGACATCCTCCTTCTTTTGCCATATTCACATTTATAGCCTGAATAATTAGTTTCTTTTTAAACTTGGTTTCACTACGTTCTACTTCGACTACAAGTCAAAGTTGGAAGGTAGTATATTCTGCAAAATTTGCAAAATTATCGATCTACGGAAATCTATCTTACATAGAAAAGAAAAATCCCAATTATCATTTCATAATCTGTTGATAGCATGACATGTCAATTAAAATATGTATATATGAAGAAGAAATAGATCAAATATATGAAGATATAAATACAGCAATAAAAAATAATTCGCCAAAGTACATCACAATAACGGGAGTTTTTAATGCGAAGGTAGGCCTAAGCAACGATAAGAATGAAAGAGGAACAGGATGAATAGGGCCATATGAATTGGACTAACGAAGTGACAGAGGAAGCAAGTTGATAAATTATGCATGCGAAGATAATCTGTATAAGTATAATCAATGTAGATAGTGACCATCGGATGTTAAGAGCGAAGATCTATATAAATAAAAAACAAGAACGAAGAAAACTAACATTGAAAGCTCACAAAATAGACTCCCAATAATTAAAAACAATCGCAACAGAATATCAAGAACAAATCCGGGAACTCATCCAACCTAAAATCAACGAAGAAACCCTTGACGAATACAATCGACGGATAACAAATAACATATTAGACATCTCAATAAAAATAACTAAAAGGCAACAGTAAAAAGATAAACATCAAAAATTAAGCAAAACAACACTAGACCAAATAGAATACAGGAAACACATGGTACGAAATACAAGCGAAGGTATCACAAAGATATATGAATTAAGTAAAAAGATAAAACAAAATATAAGAAGAGATATAAGAAAATATAAAATTTGGAAATAGAGGAAACTCTAGAGAGGCGAAAGAGTATAAAAAACACTAAGATCATTGTTGGAAGGTAAACGTAACGTAATAAAACTAAGAAACAATAACAACGAATTAATAACCAAAAACAGAGAAAACAATAGAAGGTGTAGAAAAATACTATAAAGACCTATGAGGTACCAAGTCAAGGCCGCCATTAGAGAAAGGAGAACAACACAGAATTCAAGTTTTAAATGTGGGGTCAGAGGAAATACCAAATATTATAATGGACAAAGTGGAACACGTTCTGAAGAAAATGCTAAATTAACGCCCCTGAAGAGGATCAAATAATGACTGAGATGCTCAAATATGACGGAAGATCAATACTAAACAACGCTTTGACGATTTTAATATTTAAGAAAGTAAACCAGGAAAAGCTGGAAAATTTTCGACTATTAGTCATCACAGAAAGACTAACAAACATACTGGATTAATATCAGCCAGAGCAAGCGGGATTTCACAAAAGCCACAGTACACTTGACCACCTACAAGTTACAAGAACATTAATAGAGAAAGCAAATGAATACAATATTACGTTATGGTTAGCTTTCATAGACTATGAAAAAGCGTTCGATTCTATGGAGATTTGAGTCCTAAACGCACTGAGTAACTGTGCATTATAAAATTTTTATTATAAACCATATAAACGAAAATGCCTCATTCAAAGTGAACTTGGAGGAAAGAACTAACAAAATCAAAATGAACAAAGGAGTGAGACAAGAAGACTCGATATCACCGATATTGTTTATACTAGCAATGAAAGTTATGTTTAGACAGCTTAACTGGTACAACAAAGGTATATTTATATACGGCAAAATGTTAAACCATCTACATTTTGCAGACGACATTGTGATATTTAATGAAAATAAAGGAAGAACTACGAACAATCATATAAATATAAATCAAATAAAATAGGATTAAAGATAAACATTAGTAAAACAAAATATATGACGAATGATATAAGAACCAATGATATAAATATCACAATATAAAATTCAACAAATCGAAAAGTAATATATGTATATATTTGGGACAAAAACTTGAGATAACAAAGAATAACCTAAAACCCGCTTTCATTCGAAAATACTTGTGGTTTCCTGGATCTCACCCACTCGATATGTTATAAATTATTGGAATTTCCGCGCTTCTGAACGTATCCACTTAAGGGTGGTCATAGATTCCGTCCAGAAAACTGTACGATGGACAGCTATCTCTAGGTACTCCTTGGCTTAGGCAGCGGAAGCAAATGCTCTTCTCCTTTACCAAGGTCCACCGGTCGTCAATGGTCATCTTTTTGAAGTTGTCGAAGGAATACAGCCCGTGCCCACTTTTCTTACAGATGACACATTTGCGGGTCGATTCAACACTTGGCAGTGGAGCAATTTTTCTCCTCTTTGTCCCTCTTGAAAATGAATTTGGAAGCACAGACTACGCTTGCCGCTTGTGTTACCTCCATAATCCAAGCTCCGAAATCCTAGACATTTCCTGTACCAACGCCCGCAGACCTCATACCTTACTGCAGTTTCATAGAATCGGACAATTTTTCAACTCCCGCAACACCTGAAAATTTTCTAGATGAGCAGGCACGTGGAGATTGTGGTCCGTCGAAACCAGATTAGCAACTACATGTGAGAAATCCAATATACTGGATAATTTGCCATCTTTGGGCGAGGTTGATTTCCGTGCCAGGTCGATGAGGGCTCTAATGACATACTCGGGTCTATCAAAACGCTGCTCCAGTCTCTCTATCACAGCATCGGCGCAACCAGGAACGATTATCAAAGATCGGACGGTTGCTCTGGCTTTCCCCCGTAGCACCTTCCAAAGTCTGAACATATTCTGGGTTTGCGAGTATCCACAATCAAGGGTCGACTATTCGTAATGATGTGCGAACAGCGAGCAGTTGAATGGGTTGCCGGGTTTTGCTCTGCCTCGCAATAAACTTTTCAGTGCTCTTGTTCTGGAATTGCATGATTTGCACAAGAGCGTCGTCGATGTCACTGTCTGTGAATTACAAGTTAACGGGATCTTCGGTACACTCGCTTGATATGCAGCTACGGTTTTCTTGAGAAGCACCCGCGGCGGCGGTTTCACATTCTTTTTCTACAAGTGCTCCGGTATTAAAAATCTCGGATTTAGATGAGATAGGGCGTCTTTTGCTTTGCGACTTTGGCGTCGGGCGGTAAGGTGTCTTCCCCACCTTGGGAACGACGTTAAGAACATCGTCTCCCTCCTCACACTCATACGATTCCTAGTTGAATAACCTTTGGTCGGCTGGAAAGAGGCTTGCTGCATGTTCATGTTTTGGCGCGTAATCAGCAGCCACTTCTTGTTCTCGTTTAGCCTCTTGGAGGACTCTGGACCCCCAAATATGTTCATAAACAGTCCCCATTCAGCTTTGTAGCCGCTCAACGCGTTGGCCATCACGGAGATCAAGATCCCGTTTGCTAACAGCTTGGCTCAGAGTGTGATCAACAGGGAGGTCACGAACCAAGTCGCCATCTTTGGGCAATACTGGAGAACCCCTTTCCTCTTCCTCTACGGTCTGGCGGAGGGTCTTCATCATAGACAGCAGCTCCGCTTTCTCCATAACGCTCCTCTTCAGAATTTCTAATTCCAAATCCAATTTGCTAGCCTTTCTACTAGACCGCCTCGATTTACCAGAGGTCACTGATAGGTCATCCACAGGCTCACTTGCCGTCACATTTCTTGGTACCACAGTTGCTGGAGTGAGTTCTAACTGGAGTGATCACTATCAAACCATCTGGAGGAACTTCTACCCAGTTTTCGTACATGGTTGGCAGATTCCCTTTTGTTTCCCGGCTGTTCCTGTACATCTTTCTCTGGTAGTGGATCCAATTCGGCTTCGCCCCCGCAAAATGCTAATGATTTAACCTAGCAGGATTTTTTGTCCTTCTATAACTTTCTACACAGTCTTGCAAATCGTAAAGCTTATTTTCCAACACCTTCAGATCGGGCTTCGAAGGACCAACTATATACTCACGCTTTTGAGAAGCTTAGAAGATAACTTTCAAAGTCGTCAACAGTCAGTATATAGAGCTATGACAATAAAGGACCAGCCACGGCTGTGGCAATGCCAGAGTTCCTGTTCCGCAAACGCGACAGGCTAAATACTCCGGGAATGCAAGAAATAAACGTTTCCACAAGCAAAGTTTTAAGGAAAATCACTTTATTATAAAAATATAGCAATCCGAAACTGTCTGGCAAGACAGTTTTTTTTTCAGAAAGGCCTAAGAACTCTTGATCTTTACAAACAGAAATTTAAAAAAATACATAATTCCAAATAACATATAAGTCTACAAGTCTTCATAACACTGATGTTCCTTGTTGCTCCGTAATCCACGTTCCAAATCTATATGACGAACTACTTATTATCTTTTCACGAATTCTATCTGAGGACTGTTCTTCAAGTTGATTTATTTTTCTTCAAAGAACCATTCAATTTAAGTGTATATCCTTCGACATCGGGAACGCCTAAGGACACCGTCAATACATATTTGTCGTACTCCAAATTGCTACTGCTAAATTCGATGAGCTAGTCTCTAAGATAATTTTGGCGTCAAGTGGTTGACTTTAACACCTTAATTGATTGTGAGCTAAGATATATATTTTAGATACAATTAGCAGTATTTCTCCCACTTAAATGCAAATAACAGGCAGCTACTACTAAACTAATTACTACCGATTTTGCTGTGTGTTGAAATAATCCTCTTTTCGAACACGCAGAAAACCCCTGATTTGCAAAAAAAAAAACATGTAACTACGGTTACAGAAAATGTTTATCGTTTTCACATTTCAAACACCTTTACGCTATTCACTGCTACGCGCTATAAACTTATAACTACTACGCTGAGGAAGTAATAGCGCTTTTACAATAAAAACGTCACAACACATTATTTGAATTAACTTTTTTAAAAATATTTAACAATTATTATATATCTTTCTGAATTTGTTTAATTTTTTTAAAAAGTTGCATAAAAAAAATGTAAAATTTGTTTAAGGAATGGTATGTTTTAAAATTTTTTGTAAAAATAGATTTTTAACAGTGTCAATACCAAATGTTTCGTCAAAGTTGTGCTGTTTAAAATTAGAAAATATCTCTACGCAAAATATAAAAATTTATCTATATAGAAATAGTTTGAGTTCAAACTTTAAATTCCCTAGAATCACATAATAATAATAATGGTAAGGCTCTACGCCCCGCGTGGGAGCACGGCCTGCGAACTGAGAGGTCAAGGCCCTCATATGTTCGCTTTCTTTTGCCCGGTTGCGTACCATCTCTGATGCGGGGCGATGTGGCATGCACCGCGTCTTGGACGACCGCCATTATTACCCCTTGTTCGAGCGAGTGCAGGTACTCAATTATTTTTAGTGACTGAGTAGGCCACCCGCTAGGCATCAGAAAGCACCGAGAACTTGAACCCGGGTCCGTCAGCATCGCAGCCCGTCCCTCAACCACGGGACCACGCTGGCTCTAGAATCACATAAAGATGTTAAAATAAAAATTGTAGAATATATAGTATAAAGTTTGGATTATTGATGAAGATTTACAACGATGCACAACATATAGAGTTGAATTAGACCACAAACATGAAGCAAGATCTGTGGAATTCTGGAGGGATTAAAAATAAATAAAAGGCACTTTTCGCGACAAAACAGAATTTTTGTTTATTTGTATTAAAACATTTTAAAACTGCTGTTGACGTTAGCCTATTTATGATTTAGGATTACAGAAACTAAATTTACCAAAGATTTTTATAACTAAACTTATAACTAAAAAATACTTAATAGAGCAAAAGTTACTTAAGAATGGATTTAAAAACACCTTTCAACCCAAGGAGACAAACAAATACAACATTTTCACAGCAAGAACCATAACAGAGAAAACATAAGCAAAGTCAAGGAACTCTACCCGGCCTTTAAAGATCTAAAAGCCGAGTTTGATCGAGTACCCCGAAATATATACGGGATGCGCTCAGAGAACTACAGGTCCCACACAAAATGAGAAAAGTGATATAAAATCCACACAAGAACATAAAGGAAAAGTGCGTCTAAACAGGCATTTTTTGGAGGTCTTCAGAATGGAAAGGGGGATAAAACAGAAAGATAGCCTAAGCCAACGACTCTTTGTAATCTACATAGACTACATCTACACAAAGTGCAAAAATAAAACTAAGAAATCAAGATTAGGATATCTGAATCTAAGCCAATTAAGAACTCAAAACGTACATATGCACACGACATATTAATAATAGCAAATAACTCACAACAGCTACAAACAAACACAAACGTTTGGAAAGACAACCTAGAACAAAAAGCGATGTGAGAAAACATAGAAAAAAGCAAAATAATACATATAGCAAAATAAATAGGAAGGAGTTGGAACAAATACAGGCCTACGAATACCTAGGAAAAGTAATAAGTAAAGTTGGAAGAATGGATAGGGAAATGGAAAACAGGGTAAATAAAGCCAACCGGATATATTTCCAGATTAACAACACCTTAATGTGAAAGGAAGAATTAAGCAACAAAACAAAAATGCACATGTATAAAATCATATACATATACCCCAACAATTCTATATGGAGCGGAATCCCTGGACAGTAACCGACAAACATAGATTAAAGGTCACAGCAGCAGATACTTGAGACGCATAGTTGGAAAAACAAGAAGAAACTGGGTAAGAAACAGAAGCATTTGGTGACAGTTGGAACAAGACCCCATAGTAGAAGAACCAGAAATAAAGCAACTACAGTGGTATGGTCTATGCTTTGCAACAAAAGATGAGAGATATCTAAAAAAAATTCGAAATAAAAAGTGAAGGACGAAGACCCAGGAGACCCCGCATAGAATGGAAAGACAACATAAAGAAAAACGCCAGGAAAAAAGAAAAGACACTCCAGCAAATCAAAACCCTAGTTAGAGATGGTTCAACCAGTTGGCTGTCCTCTAGCCGGGCGCGCATGTTAGTGGGCACAATAAGCCCTTGAGGCTGCAGTGACTGTAAATGCGCCAAAAAAAAGGTATAAAGGGAAAAGGTAAAGCAAGTAAATAAGATTTAAAAAATGGTTTTGTTATTGAAACCAATACATTTAATTGAGGAAAAGATATAAAAAACGTTTTTTTTATTCAGATCAGATTCGACTTTAATTAAAAATGTATTCTGGACGAACATAAAAATTGAAGTTAAAAGCTAAATTTCATATCTGGTACAATGTGCAACTCTTGTGATTCATAGTTAGGCAATTCAAACAACAATATCAGGTAATGGAAGCCAACTTCATAATCCTTTAAAAAAGTGGAAAATTTAAACCAGTTAGTTACCCAAAAATCTATTCAAAGATTCAAAGAAACTAGGTCTATTCCAAGAAATATCAAGTCATTGTTAATATATTTGGTAGGTTCGTTGGCTTACATCTCTTAAGTCTGGGTTTTTCTTCGTCAGAATTTACTAGATCCTCAACTTATTCTGTCGTGATAACAAACACTGCAGTTTTGTATTTCCTCGTTCACCGTAGTAATACTAGGCGTATGACCTCGTTCGAAACAAACCATGGGGCATCTACTAAGGAGCGCAGCACTTTTGATTGGAATCTTTTAATAATGTCGATGTTTGATCTGCTTGCAGTCCCTCATAGTTCTATTCCATAGGGCAAAATAGGGCGTACGATCGATTTATAAAATAATATGTTACTCTCCAAAGACAGCTGAGACAAATTAGCTAGTACGTTTACCTAATCTTTAAACTCAACTGTTTTCGTTTAGTAAAAATATGTTTTTCCCACGTAAGATGCCCATCTAAATACATGTCTAAGTATTTGACATTTTCATTTTGCGGCATGTGTCTGTTATTTAATATAATGGGTGGGTAGATGCTTCTTCTTATCGTAAAAATTACGTGGAATGATTTAGTTTCGTTTATGTGGATACGACATTTTTAAACCATATTTCTAAGTTGCGTAAACACGTTTGTAAATAACCAGATGCTACATTCGGATCAGAATGCGATGAAAGAATTGCTGTATATTGCTATACAGTAGATATAGGAGCGGGCCCAACACGCTTTCTTGGAAGACACCAGCTTTGATTGGAAATAAAGAGGTAAAAGAATCCCTGTACTTAACGATAAAGTGTCTATTGGTAAAGTAAGCTATAAGTACCGGATAGTAGTCTGACGGTAGTAGTTTTTTCATTTTAAATAACAAATCTTTATGCCAGACCTTGTCGAAGGTCTGCATGACATCAAGAATATGACTGAATAATATCTTTTATTTTCAAGTCTTTTAATATTATATTCACAACTCTATGGGTTTGTTCAATTGTGGCGTGCTACTTGCCGAAGCTAAATTTATGGTTGGGAATGATGTTATTTTCTAGAACTATAAGCATTAGTTTCTGCAAAAATAGCTTTTCAAAATCCTTCGATAATATTAGTAGAAGGCTGATTGGTCTAAAAAGATAGTTTGTTGTTTGGTTTGTCCGGTTTGAGTATCAATATGATTGTTGCAATCTTCCATTGCGAAGGAAAGTATTATAGTCTTATCACGACGTTGAATAAATAGGTGATGTATTTAAAGTTTTTCTCTGATAGCTCTTTAAGAACTTTTCCCGTGATTAAACCGTAACTAGGCGCTTTGTTTGGATTCAAATGTGATAGATGTTAATTATTGCCTTGGTTTAATTGGTATGCACAATTGAAAGGATGCATCGAGATATTGTCGAATACCGTCTTCTTCAGTTATAGTTGATTACGATTCAAATGGACTAAACACCTTTGTTAAGTGGATTATCAAGGTTACTTCTAACCCAGCTATAGTCTTTTAGTCGTATCGGAGATACATGTTGTTACGTTTCAGAGCGGATATTCTGTTGCCTCAGTAGGTGAAAGACGCTTTAGATAGTTTTGAATCGAATGATTCCGTATATCGAAAACCAAATTTTTGATATCTATTGTTAGTATATTGAGCTTCCTCTTGTCTTCCGGATGTTTTGTTGTTTGACACTTTCTTCTTTGTTTGCGCTTTTCAGCTATTTTCTTCTTAACTTAAATGGGAAAAATTAGGTGTATATTATTTAGCATTTTCTTTGGTGTTGTTTTCCAGGCTGCTTGTTGGATTACTTCGTTAAAATGTTCCACTGCTGCTATTATATCCTTATCGTTTTTCAAAGATATGTCGAGTGATAATGTTTCATTTGCTATTTTTCTGTAGTGATCCCAGTCGGTGAATTTGTTGCTAAGAATGACAGGATTTTCTATGTGTAATACCTGAGTAGACAATGTCTACTCAGGCGAATGATCAGAAAACAGATCTGTACGGGACTCAACTTTACAATAGTTTGAATTGATGCCCTTTATAATACAAAAGTCTAGTAGGTCAGGTATTTATGTCATATCTGAAGGCCAATAGGTTGGCTCACCTGCTGACAGGTAGGTAGTCCTTTGTTCGTTATTGCCATCAACAATTCTCTGCCTTTCGTAGTAGGAATTTTTGATCCCTAATGCTTGTGTTTGGCTCTCCGGCCGAGATAAATTTGTTACCTAATGTTTTAAAGTGTTCTTTAAAGTACTCCTTATTAATGTTATGTTTTGGAGGACAGTAGACTGCTGATATGTTTAATGGGCATTTCCAATCTTCAATCGTAATAGTAGTTGATTGTAGATATTCTGAGTTATATTTATGTATCTTGTGGTGTTTGACTCTATTTTTAATAATAATTTCTGATCCAGCATGTGCGGTGCCATCTGGATGTTGTGTAGCATAAATGATGTAAACTTGAATCTTTAAGTGACCCTCTATATAGTGGGATTCCGAGATTAACATAATGCTTTTAGCTGCAGGCCGTGGTTTAATTTTTTAACGACCATAGTTAAAAGATTTAGTAAGGTTCCCATGTGCTCCATTAGGGTTTTTAACATTTTCCTTAGCTCAGCTAAATTATTAGATTCGGTAGATTGTTGCTGTTGAGTCATGTTACTGGAGGGTAAGGGGTGGCGCCAACATCCAGTCACCCAAATGTCAACCCCACCTGCACGTGGTACCCTCTGCTAAATAACGAACGAGGCTCTGACGACCCAGCATCGGAGGGTATAACCTGATACCAGTTGTCCCGAGGTAACGGGGCCCTCGTCGTCGGGCTAATAACCCATACGAGGTATACAGATTCAGAGAAACACAGAAAGCCTCGGACATGGACGGAAAGATGGAAAACGACCTAAGCGTGCACAAAGGATAAGAATTGGAATATGGAACGTGACCGGACTAAATAGGAAAGAGATAGAGTTAGTTGAAGAAATGGATAGATATAAAGTTAAAATACTAGGACTTTCAGAAATCAAAAAGAAAGGAATCAAAGAACAAACACTCGAAAAAGGATACAAATTGTTCTACTCGGGAGTTCAGTTAGGAACAAGAGCAAAGGAGGGAGTAGGAGTGATAATTAGCGAAGACCTAACAGGAAAGGTGATAGGATGAGAAGGTATCAGTTCAAGAATAATGACAATAGATGTCAAGCTAGAAGAAAGAACTACACTCATACAGATTTATGCACCAACAGAAAATGACAACATACTGGAAAAAGAAGAGTTCTACACAAGCCTACAACAAGTGCTCGATAAAGCTAGAGACAGAAGCAGACACACATTTATACTTGGAGACTGGAACGACCGAGTGGAAAAGAACCCAGACAAAGGACATGGAGTTCTAGGAAGATACTGTACAGACAGAGTGTTAAACGACAATGGCAATAGGATGATTGACTTCTGCATAAGTAACGAAATGCTAATAGGAAATAGTTTCTTCAATTACAAACTAATACATAAAATAACTTTCATTGCAGAAAACAGAGAGGTAACACAAACGACTGTGGAAACTACAGAGCAATATGCCTGGCATCCTGCGTACAAAAGATCTACACCAGGATACTAGAAAAAAGATAAGGCATCACATAGAAGACGAGCTATTAGAGGAACAAGCTGCATACAGAAAAGGCAGACAGACTTAAGACCACATATTTACGCTTCGCACAGTAATAGAAAAGACACTTGAAGGAAACAAAGAGCTACACCTGGCATTCATAGACCTCCTAGCAGCCTTCGACACGGTAACAAGAGCAACCTTGTGGAAGTCAATGGAAAGAATTGACATCCCGAGAAAACTTGTAGAAGCCACAAAACGACTATACGGAAGAACGAAAGGAATAGTAAGAATACAAGGACAAGAATCGGGGAAATTCTTGATGGAGAGGGGATAAAACAGGAGACTCCTCAGTCCACTACTATTCATTATCATGATGAATGAAATAGTTAAGAACAGCAGGAACCCAAACCTGAACACTAAACTAGGACACTGGAACATGGGGGCAATCAATATACGAAGCCTCGCCTTCGCAGATAGCTGATAGCCAAAGGAAACTACAACAAGCAATAAATAATTGGAACAACGAAATTAAAATAAAAGGAATGACAATAAATGCGAAGAAAAGCAACATAATGAGAATAAGTAAGAACACAGATGAAGAACAAAGAAACCTGAACGTAAGATGTGAAAGAGAGCAATTGGAACAAGTGGAGAGCTATGAGTACCTTGGAGTAATAATAAGCCAAGACGGAACAGTAACAGATGAATTAAGGAACCGGACCTCCAAGGCGACTAGAGATCAAATCAACTCAACATTAATCAACAAGAAAGAGCTGAGCAAAGAGACTAAGCTCCACCTGTATAAAACAATATACTTACCTACATTAACATACGGAATAGAAAGCATACCGCTACAAGACAACAGCAAAAGTAAATTAACGGCTGCGGAAATGAAGTACCTGTGACGTATAGTCGGAAGAACAAAGAGGGGCAGAGTGAGGAACATCACAACAAGAGAGGAGTTAGACCTAGAACCGCTAGTGGAAACACTACAGAAAAGACAACTAATGTGGTTTGGGCACGTGACACGAATGGGCGAAGAAAGGCTGCCAAGAAGGGTATTAGAGGCAAGAAGAGAAGGAAAAAGAGGAAGAGGAAGGCCAAGGCAAACATGGATGGAAACTATCAGGAAGGAAGTGGAAAGGAGGGGGAAAAGCATGGCAGAAGCTAAACAAATCGCTAGGGACAGGAAGAGATTTCGAAAATGGATAGAGGACCCGACACCTTAGGGTATAAGGGATGGACAAAGAAGAAGAAGAAGAGTCATGTTACTACCAGTCTGACTGATGGTGTTTCTTACTACTTGAGCGTAGGAGGGGTTTTGTTGGCGCTGTTGCACTGTGTGTTGTTTCACACTTGGTAGTTGTTTGTTTCGTAGAGGCGAATACATTTTTTGTTGAATTTCTTCGTCAATTTGACATCCTTTGTAATTGGCAGAATAGTTTCCGTTACAGTTAACGCATTTAACGTTGCTATCTTTTACTTTTTGTGGACATTGGGAAGTTGAATGGTTATCAGCGCATTTCGCGCATCGCGGACTTCTGCTACAGAAATTCTTAATGTGACCATGTCGTTAACATCTGGCACATTGCTGTACCTCGCGTTTAGCGATTGGTGGTTTAATGTTTACAATAGAATGTACTAGTATTATAATCACATATAGAGTTTTGGTTATTCTTTGGTGTATGTTTGCAATGTTTATAACCTCAAGTCCCTACCTTCGCTTAAGACTTCATATCTATTAGAGGGGTTTAACCAGTATGCTGCGTTTTTGCTTTGCTTGGCTTGGTTTTGCGATTTTTTAAAATTATGCCTTCGTTTTTTACTTTCAACTATTCGCCATTTAGCGTTCTGAAATAACCAGGTTGTGTGAGTCTGATGATAAACTGGATTGTTCTGGCAAAATGATTGTATTTTGTGTTTGCGGTATATTATTTAGTTGCATATTTGGATATAAATTATCTATTGGCAGTTGCTGCTGGAACTGATAATTTTGTTATGAATACTAGAATTGATAATTCTTCTACTTATATAGTATAGGCACAAACTGTTGTGCGTTTTGTTTAGATGAATTTTGATTAATATAAGCCATCTTTATTATTATTTAAATTAGTTGGGAATTATTGAGTTAATATTTCGCATCAACTGTAGGGTCACTCACTTATATTTTATCCGTAACGATAGCGCAAGTAATACGTCTACTACGGTTGGAGGCACAACGCCGACATTTAATAACTAACACTTAATATATAATTTCTACAACTCACTTATGTAGTTTCGTACAGCACTTCCGCTGCGACGGCACGGAATCCGCTGCAATGCTTCTTCCCCTCAAAATAGTGACTGCGACGGCAAGAACGGCGGCAAGGAGATGCAAGCCAGGTGACTTAGACCATGTCGATGACGGGTGCGAAGCCCCATCCACACACTGTTTTTTTCGACACGGGCGATGCACAGTGACAAATTTTGATACTTGCCACACAAACAACGACGCAACATGTCCGCTCACTTTGAATGCACAAGTCGAACTATTGCCAATATAATGGAAATAGTTTACGCAGCCATGATGTAACCCGACAATTAATGAAAGTAGCTTACAATCCACATGCGTAAATAAGAACGACTTTACTGACTGAGGCACTTGGAAGTCAGACGCCGGTGAATGAGCACATATAATAATCCTCCATCAAATTCTTGCGGAGCTGAAACTATTCGGATAAGTCAGAAGACGATAAAATAAAGGCACGGTACAAACAGTTCACAGATGGTCGAGAATCTGTTGAAAGAATCTCTGAAAGATCAGAAATGAGCAAAACACCGGAAAATGTTAAATGTGTACGAGCTAAAATCTACAAAGATTGGCACTGACAGTCTGAATACTAAAAAATGAGCTAAGGATTCCAAAAACTAATTATAAATAAAAGTGATGCAACTGATCTCGGAAAATGTGTTTAATTAAAGTTGTATGTATATACACTTAATATTATTCAAAATAACATTCTTGAACACTACCGTTGTTAGCTGTTCCGTCACGCCTCGTAACCCGCCTAGAAATCTTGAACTGGAATCTCTCACAGTAGCTTGTGCATTTTTAAGTTCCAAAATTGTGCACTTTTAGGCTGTATTTGAAAGAAATTTTGGGAAACTCTGCTGATAAAAATTGTAATGCTTTTACAGAGACAAAGATATTAACAAACTTTAGTCTAATTTTTGACAAACTTTTGTAGTGATAAAAATTTAATTCGTTATTGTTTGGGAAACTACAGATGTAAATACGTGCAGTCGGAACTCCACTTCAAATCAATTATTAAGTCTGGCGGCTTAAACTTTTAATGCCTTATGACGCTCTACGCAAATTGTCCCTATTGTGCTTCCAGTTATTCGCATAGGTTGTTTAAAGCATTTTTATAGCCAATAATTCATTTTACGCTTTGTAAAACAGTTGAATACACAGATCATTGTTGCAAAGAACGCAAGAACTTTTATGTAGGGTAAATTATTGTCAATAATGTCGTGATATATTGGGGTTTATTCAAATGCACGCATCGAATGCATTTATGGGCTGTTTAAAAAGACAAAGTTTGGCCTGCTGAAAAGTATTCTCGTCACCTGCAATTTTATCATATAAATTTTATACTTGTCGATAGTAGAAAATATCATACTTCTTTCTGTATGGAAAATAAACTAATAAAGTGGTTGTAAAAATTTATAAGATGTTTGTTGTTGATATTTAAGCTGAAAAAAAACTATTTAAAATATAGCACGTAATGGAAGCATAATGACAATGGTTTTTGGATTTTGACCCGTGAAGCGACGTATATCAACTGTCCGCTTTTGAAGCGATTCGTATTCTGCAAAGGCTCAAATGCAAATCAACTAAGTCGGACCGTTTGCTTGATATCGCTTACCAACTGTCAGACCCAAGATTCCTTCTACCTCACTCTCCAAACCTTCTATTTGTACTAAGAAAATCAGTCTCATTACTTTCCGGATGTACCTTATATAATGTTTCTTATATTTTATATCACCTTTATTAAATATCTCGTTCAAACTCCTCTGATTTCTCGTTTCTGGTTCCCACTACATTTGTTGTCTTATCATACAATATTTTGACCATCTCTATCGCCGTTGCGTTTACACCTCTATTTTCTAGGGTCTTTAACTCGGTCGAAAACATTACTAAGATCTATAAAGCATGGATAAACTTCTTTCCCCTTTCTTATTGCCTTTTCGCTGATTTATCGCAGTATGAATATGTTATCTTGTGCTTCTCTTCCTTTTCTAAAGTTGCATTGACTGTCTTTTAATAAGTTTTTCAGTTTTTTTCTTAATCTTGTTTTTTATATTCTTGCCCAGATCTTGCCCAGTTTGCTTAGTAATTGTCACATTTTCTTGTCATCTCTTATATACATATACTTTAAAACATTTTATTCCAATATTTTGGAGCTCTCTCGTATATGTTACAGCTTCTAAATTTGGAAAACTAACTTCAGATAATAATAAGCATTTATTTTCATTTTATGCAGAATCAAAATCTTTAAAAATTTTAGATCATTTGGAACTTGGCTTGTGGCTATATTATCCAAATGTTGATTTATCAAACGTTTTCTTAATTGACGCACAGTGACTTTCAATATGATTTTAAAAAGGGCTATAGGTAATAAATGCATTCGGTTTTATAGAAGGACTATGTACGACTCTTTTTGACGGCTTAATATAGATGCATAAAAATTAAAATCTTTATATATAAAACAATATTATCAAGTTTTATAATCAATTATCCTCGCCAAATTATACCAACTTATTTAAATTTTCATGATCTTACAGCGGTTACACTGATGTAAAACCTGATAAGTTTATAAAACCCGTAAAATATATATGGGTCACTATAAATGTCTGTTGCAAAATAAAAGGATTTTCTAACATTTCACTTGTAAAACGTGCATGGTAAAAAAATTGTCGTATCCACGACTATCACTATTGTTCCATTTATAAATTCCGTGAAGAAATATTTGTTCTGTATATATGTTAAAATTCTTCACAGTGAAAATACTGCTTATATATGTAATTATATTTTTATAATAATAATTGCGCGTTTTTCGAAAAACCCTTGTTGATTTTGAGATATTTAAAAAATATATTTTGGAAGTTATGAGGGACGAAAATTTTTAGCTTTTTAAATGGAAACATTAAAGTTTAACACAAATATGTTTAATTTTTTGTACTACAATATACCAAAAATTGGTCAGGTAGATATCGGATGCTTTGTTTATCATCAGTGGCTGGTAGACGAATACTCAGACGGTATGATGCATTTTTCAATGTCCCAGATTATCGCAAAGATTTACGCGATTGAGAGAGTGCCTAAAAGGCATTGTGCAGAAACTCGTGTACAACCAGGTGGAGAGATCGAAAAACATCCGTACGCCAACGAAAAACCGGACAGAAGCGATTCACTTAAAATGAGCTTCAAATCCGTTGGCAAATTCCCAAGTTACCATGTCAAAAATTCCTTTATACTTCAATAATATCTGTATATATAAAAAAACAATTACACTAAAATAAACTTTTTTTATTTTACAGAGCATAGAGTACAAAAAATTCCTATCAGATACTA
Source organism: Sinelater perroti (assembly GCA_036346155.1). Lineage (NCBI taxonomy): Eukaryota > Metazoa > Arthropoda > Insecta > Coleoptera > Elateridae > Sinelater > Sinelater perroti. The sequence continues at coordinate 19,183,523 of JARFIY010000046.1, forward strand.
CCACAGTGGCTGCTGACATCTTCATCAACAAAGTTGTTAATATAAACTTGACTGTGGCACGAATCATACTACCAATATGATCCATACTGCACTAGAGGACCATGTCCGGTGTAAATCACATACAGGTCATCTCTGAATCGAGTAGGGGTTGACACATACTGCGTGTGTGAAGCCGGATGGAGGACCTCGACTCCAACATGGCGCGTCCCCGGGTGGCGGATAGGGGAAGGCTCTACAGATATGTAGAGTAGGTGCAGAATGCACCCGCGGACCAAACGAGGAGTAACGTCTGACCTATAGTAGGCGGTTACAAAACAGCGTCTGTACTCCAAAGGAGCGGCTGAACATAATCCTGGCAGAAGGTATAAAATGCATACACCAAGATACCTGGCCAGCAAAGTGTATTAGGCTAGATTCCTCCAACATCATGACAATAAGACGTAGAAGAAGAAGGCCCTCAGTCCCCAGCCGTCTCCAAACTCCTGCCCAAGGCAGCGGGCAGACAGGGAGAGATAGAGGTGCTAAGAATCCCTGGGTTCGGATAGGCTGCCACAAGACGAAAAGAAAAAGCCTTATTTGTATGCACATATAATACAAGATCACTATTAGGAGAAGTTAGACTAACAGAGTTAGAAGAACAGTTAAAAGAAATAAAATGGGACATAATTGGAATAAGTGAAATAAGAAGGAAAGGAGAACAATATTTGAAACTTAAATCGGGACACATACTATTCTATAAAGGACACGAAGACATAAGTCAAGGAGGCGTAGGATTCCTTATAAACAAGAAAATAATAGGAATAGTAACACATTTTAAGGCGATTAGTCCTCGAATAATATACATAATTCTAAAGATATCAGAGAAGTGCAACTTAAAAATACGCACCCACTAGCGACCATGAGGACGAAGAGGTAGAACAACTTTATGAGGAAATAAATACCTGTATTGCTGAAAACCATACAAAACACTTACTAATAATAGGGGATTTCAACGCCAAGTTAGGACCAAAACAAGAAGAAGGAGAAGAATATATAGGAGACTACGGGATAGGAGTACGAAATGAAAGGGGGGATATGTTAATAAACTATATGGGACAACAGCAAATTTATGCAATGGATACCTTCTTTAAGAAGAAATTACAAAATAAATGGACGTGGATTAGTCCGGATGGACAAACCAAGAACGAAATAGATTTCATCTTATCCTCACACAAAAACATAGTGCAAGACGTATCGGTAGTGAAAAAAATAAATACCGGAAGTGATCATAGGTTAATAAGAAATAAGATTGTTATCAATAACAAAAACGATAGATATAAAGCTATACAGAAATCAAAAAACTGGACAGGGGAAAACATATAGTAGCAAACAAGGAAATATACGAAAACGAATTAAACAAAAAATTAAAAGAAGTAAATATAGTAGCGGAAGATAACTTAGAAGAAAGAAATAAGAAAATAACAACGGCACTTAAAGAAGCCTCGTCTAGAATAAAAACATCAAAACCAAGAGACAGCAAAATAAGCGATAATACAAAGGAGCTAATGGAAGAAAGAAGGAAATTGGCAATCAACCGGGAAGAAAATATAGAGCCTCTAAAAGAAATAAGCAAAGAAATAAGAAGAGAGATGAAAAAATATTTAAAAGCATGGCATGAACTAAAAATTGAAGAAGCACTGATAAATGGAGGAAAAACAAAACAATGGCAGAAAGAAAGAAGACTGGGGGACACAATCATGACATCGCTAAGAGACGCAAATGGAACCTTAATTGTAGACCAAAATAAAATAACGCAAAAAACGGAACAGTTCTACAAATGTTTATATAGCACAAAAACTGATACAAATATAAAAGATATAGAAAGGAAAATACTAAATGTAAATTCAGAAGACATTCCTGATATTGAAATATACGAAATAGAAACAGCTTTAAGACAGACAAAAAGAAATAAGGCACCAGGCGAAGATGAGATACTCCCAGAAATGCTAAAAGAAGGGGGACAGCCGATATTACAAGAACTAAAAGTACTATTAAACCAATTCCTGCAAGAAGGGAAAATACCTAGGGAATTGGATAACGCAGTTGTAATATTACTATTCAAAAAAGGCGACAAACATAGATTGGAAAATTATAGACCAATCAGTCTATTACCACAAATGTATAAATTGCTGACAAAGATCATTACGAATAGACTGGTTAACAAATTAAACAACTACCAACCACCAGAACAAGCAAGATTTCGTAGCAGCTATAGTACCCAAGACCATCTACAAGTTTTGCGAAATTTAATAGAAAAATCAAAAGAATATAACTTACCATTATGTCTTTATAGATTTTGAAAAGGCATTCGATTCGGTTGAACACTGGGCCATAATACAATCTCTACAGAACAGCCGCGTAGATTACAGATACACGGAATTAATAAAAATATATATATATATATATATATATATATATATATATATATATATATATATACAAACGCTACCTGTACAATCAAATTGCAAAGTACTACCAATCCGATAAATGTAGAACGAGGAGTAAGACAGGAGACACTATCTCTCCAAAATTATTTACCCTATGTTTAGAAGATGTGTTTAAAAATGCGCTTGGGAAAATAAAGGAATAAGAGTAGATGGGAAAAGATTGAACCATCTACGATTTGCTGATGACGTCGTGCTCATATCGGACAATGTAGAAGAATTAGAAGAAATGATAACAGACCTAAACGAAAAGGCCAAAGACATAGAATTAAAAATGAACAGAGGGAAAACTAAAATAATGATAAACGATCTAGTAGATGAGATAGTTGATATACAGATTGATGGGGAAACTTTAGAACAAGTAGGAAGTTATATATACCTTGGACAATACATCTCACTAAAATCGGATAATCAAACAAAAGAAATAGAAAGGCGAATAAAACTTGGTTGGGCCGCATTCGGTAGATGGAAAGAAATATTTAAAAGTAACATAGACCAAACACTAAAGACTAAGTTATACAACCAGAATATACTCCCTGTTTTAACCTACGCAGCAAAGACATGGACGTTAACGATAAAAAATATGCAAAAACTGAGGGTAGCGCAGAGAGGAATGGAGCGGGCAATGCTGGGAATCAGTCTAAGAGATAGGATGACAAATATATGTATTCGAAATAAAACAAAAGTGAAAGATGTAATAGAACATATATTTAAAGGGAAATGGCAGTGGGCCGGACATATTGCCAGACTAGAAGATGAAAGATGGACGAAGAGCATGCTGCAATGGAGACCAAGAATAGGCAAAAGGCATAGAGGCAGGCCCCCCCTCAGGTGGACTGACGACATCAAAAGAGTAGCAGATTACAATTGGATGCAGAAGGCGAAAAACAGGGACCAATGGAAGATGCTTGGAGAGGCCTACGTCCAACAAAGGACTGAATTGGGCAGATGATAATGATGATGCACTGGAGGAAAAGCATTCTCGGCACTAGACTTATCTCTTTTACACTATCATCTCTTTCATTGACTCCAGTTCAAACAAAGCGTAAAAAATTATTGCAACAAAATCTAAAGTTCACAAACTACATATTAGAAAATCTTCAAAAAAAAGCTATAAACTGGAAATTCTAAATTAAAGTAAAATATGTAGTAATACAAAAATTCAAAAATATTTTGACGTCATTCCACTATGGCCTCTATTAATGAAATTTAGCTGAGGTATTTTTCCAACAAATATGTGTCTAAAATTTTATTCAAATCCAATAAGAATTGCGGCAGTTATCTTTATAAGATCTGTTATATCCCTTATACGAGCTGGGTCAAAAGTAACTAGGCGTTGAAAATAGCTAATGAAGTACGTATTTGTAATTTAAATTTTGAAACAATCTGTGCAAATAGTTTACTATACAGAAAACAGAAAACTAATCTTTCAATTTCAACATAGGCATCGGTGGTGTCATCTTATCCATACACAGTCTTCTGAAGAAATTGTTTTAGATACTGTCGAAAACCTCCTGAATTCGTATCTCCAAGCCCTTCTTCATTATGTAAAGCTCTGTCCCGTACGCTTCGCCTTTGTGTAGTCCCACAGATAAAAATTACATAAAGTGAGGTTTAGACTTTTTAAGAGATGATTCATGAGGTTTGCCTCGTCAAAGCCAACATCCTGAAAATGCTGGTCTAACCACATACGTACATTAAGAGCAAAATGGGGTGGTGCACAATCCTGCATGAAAATAAAGTCGCTAATGTTGTGCCAGCCAGATACTGTGGACACAAGTAATCTTCAAGTATCTTAATGTACGGTAACATGCGGTTTCTATCAACCGAGTTTACATCATCTCAACCGTCATTTTAAAATCGTTACCACAACGATTTTTGTTTACATTACATGTACTGCCCCTTGCAGTCGATGTCTGTATTATCGAGGCGGAAACTATGAAACTATATTTACATATGTGTTTGTAGAGGAGAATTGTAGTGGGTTAGTGTGTGTGTGTGTGTGTGTGTGTGTGTGTGCGCGCGCGCGCGTGTGTGCGTGCGTGCGTGCGTGTGGTAGAGATCGAGACATAAAGGTGTTATGAATAGATAGCATTTCTACGAAATGCTAATGTTAATAAATTCAACAATAAAACAATTAGATTATAATTATATATATAAAAAAAATTATGAATGCTGCTGCTGCTGTCACATAGGTCAAAGGTCAAATCGTTCGTGCCTTTCCGTGCCGACCCGAGCGCCTCCGAAGGACAAATTTCTGCCCGGCGACAGGCGCGACCGAGGTAATATTTCCGGAACCGCAAGCGATGGAAAATTTTCGTTTGAGAGCGGGTAATAAATTATATATAAAAAATTATGAGTGCTGTCGCACATGTCAAGGTCAAGGTCAAAGTTCAACTCTAACTGGGTATACGTAAATGCGTTGTCATGGCAACGGCGTATAATTATGTCAAACAGAGCTTTTTAATCGTGTTTTTATTATTTTTAAAAACTACCATGCGAAGGGGCTCAAGCATGTCGGAGTTGGACAAGCTCTCCGGGGGCCGCTGCCAGACCTCGTTTATAATAAATGAAAGAATTTATCATTGTAAACGGAATAAAATAACCAAGAAAACTCCATACAAAAGGAAGCGCTCCATTATTTCTTAGTAAGTAAAAAAATAATGAATAATAAAAAAATTAAAATTTTAAATTATTACTACCTACTGAATGTTGATTTTCCAAATCAATAAAGCATAAATCTAAAAATTAAAAAAATTAAAAAAGATACATACAATATTACTAGAATAAAAACATAGACCAAAAAACAAAAATAAGTCGATGCTATAAATAAAAAAAGAAACGAGTAACTACAAAGTGGTTCAAATATGACAGAGACTGGTTTTTTACAAAAAAAATTAAAAAATTGCCAAATACTTGCACATGTCAGTCTTTAACGTACTCCTTTCTGGAGTCAACACATTTTTTCCAACGTTTTGGAAGCAGCCGGATATCTTTTTCAAAAAAGGCTTTTGGTTAGCGGCGTATCCACTCCTGAACAGTCTAAATGACGGCGTCGTTGTTCGCAAACCGCATGCCTTGCAAGTCTGATTTGAGCTTTCCGAACAGATTTGGGCCCAAATCGGGACTATGTGATAGACTTGGCAGAAAGATTCGTTTTAATTTTCCGAGGGTTTCCATTGTTGTTTTGGACGCACGGAGGCGTGTACTGTAGAACTGTAGAACTGTACTTGCAGAAAGGTTACCCGCTTTTTACCTGTCTTCCGCTTGGATTGAATCTATTGCTTCACTTCTGCTGCCAGAAGATCTGAGTAATAAGCTGCATTGACTGTTCTGTCAGCCGTCAGAAAATCTACATGAATAACCCTTTGCGAGACCCAGAAGAACTTTGCCATCACTTTTCCTGCTGAACGGCTCCTCCGTGCTCTCTTAGGTTTAGAAGAACAGGAATGAAGTAGTGCACTCACGTAGTGTATCCAGGTGGTCAGTATTTTTTATTCAAAAATGCATCACCTTCGTCTTCAAATTGCTGTAGGAGACGACTGGTAGCTTACATGCGCACCATTTTGTTCACGTCCGTCAAAGTACGTGGTACCCACCGTGCCTTCACCTTGCGATAGTGCAGGTGGTTTTTCACGATGTCTTCTACTCTACCAACACTGATAGACAGAATTTCTCTAAGTTTCTTGATAGTGCTGAGCATATCCTCACAAATAAGCGAGTCTGCACGATCAGTGTTTGGCTCGGTGACGGATGTTCGTGGCCGATGGTCATGCGGTTCATTCTCCACGCGCTCTCTGGCCTCTCTGAAGCACTTACCACTCAAACACACGAGTCCGTAAGAGACACTCGTCTCCATACTGTTGTTGGAGTCTGTAGTAAATTTCAGCGGACCAGACGTTTTCTCCAACGAAAAATTTTATCACAATGCTTTGTTCTACGCTCCACTGTACCTTCTGTTCGCTCACACTCTAGCAACTTCCAAACATGACTGACTAGGTTCTAACCCAAGTAGAAGGAAAGGTGGGAGTTGTGGCTCTACTCTCTCAAGGTCGATCAGCTGCTGCACAGTGCGGCTTGTTTACACACAAATTAGTCTCGGTCATATTTGAATCATTTTCTATGTAACATAATTTTATGGATATGAAGAAAATCCAAAGCAAATACAACAATTAGGATACATGATAAAAACGGACAAACCAAAAAAGTCTAGAGAAGAATGATAAACAGGCAAACGGAATCACGGAGAACGCATATATCAAACTAAACCACGAAAATCTAATAAAATCAAGCAAGCACATGCATTAAGCAAATTTCTCTATGTAAATATAACTTAAAAATCGAAAATAAGTTACAACCATGCCCCTAAAAGCAAAATAAGCCAACGATATGCATTAGTATCCCACAATTTCAAAAATTGCGGAAATTTTTATTATAATAACTTGTTCCGGTTGTACGAAGTGCATCAAGTTCCAAGGACTCCAAATTTTTTTCTTGGCTGTGAGAGTAAGTTAATGCGGTTAATTTTAAAAGATGCAGGAAATATTTCTGAATTTGTACTATAGATGGCAGCACCATATAATGTAAACTTGTCGAATTACCGCCATTGTAATGAGTGTTGCTTTGTATACTTTAAATGCTACGTTTAGTGTTCAAGAACAATGTATAATCATCCGTTTTCTCCTCTTGCGTGCGAAACGCCCATCAAAATTCATTGCCAATTGAGTGAGACATGCGGTAAAGGCGTTATGCGTTCGTAAACTTGATAGTTGTGTGACAATGCACCGAAGTAGCTGGACCGAAACCATGATTGCGCGAGTAGAGCAAGTTGTTATGGAAGACTGTCGACTAGATGTACGTGATACCGCCCTAAATTTGGCATTTACGTAGGATCTGTAAAGTCCTTTTTGCATGATGACATAAAAATGCGGAAAATTTCTTCAAGGTGAGTTCCACGAATGCTGACCAGCATGTTAACACGTGATGCCGTTATAAATTTTTCCGGTCATAAACGACACTCACAATGGCCGCTTATTTTCCAATCGATGCGTCAGCGATTTTCCAGTGTGCAAAACACACCCCTGAAGAAGTGCTCTCAGCAGCTATGGAATCATGGCGGCAACGTTGTGAAAAATGTGTACGTCTAAACGGAGATTAAGTTGAGAAGTAACAAAAGTTTCAACTTTCTTGGATAAGTACTTTTTCAGAAAAAATGGTGACCTTAGAACTTGAACGCGCTTCGTAGCACCTAATTCAAGATTTCTTAATCGTGTAAAGAACTTTTTGAATGTTTTAGATATATCGATTCACTAAGTTGAAAACATCGCTGGAACTTTTCAGATCTAAAAACCAAAAAGAAATTTAAAAGACGACTTTCAGAACTATTTTCAACTGTAATAAATTGCTAAACTAAGTGTAAGAAGTTGTACAAAGCCTACTTTGGAACAATTTATAACATATTCATACCCCAAAATAATGTAACTTCATAGGTAACTGGAACAACCTCCATTGTACTAAAATAAAAGTTTTGGTTTAATTACTCAAACCGTGCAAATGAAGACACCAAAGAAACTCTTAATTTCGTAGGCAATTTTAATTGTCGACTGACTTGGAAAAAAGGCTTAACCTGTTGTATTTTTTCTATTATTAAGAAGGATGGTAACTCTTTTCATAAACTCCAAGACCAATTTCAATCTAACCTGTACTACTAAAAAAGAGTTTCTATGTCTAGAACCAAAATAAGTAACTTATAGACTAGAAACGAGTTTTCACTTAGAGTGAGTCTTTATGGTAAAATTCAACCAATGAAGAGAAAAAATCTCCGATTCCTTTTTACTTGTTCTCTCAATTTCAAAAGTTTTGTTTATCTCATGCAATAATTTTTTTTGAACTCACATTCTCTTATATTCTCTTAATATTCTTCTTATACTAATATTACGCTTTGTACCCTTTATCACTTTCGATTAAATGAACTATCTACACTATTTAATATAGTTTTTCCACGCACTTTTCATTAAAAGCGCTATTAATAAGATTTAATGTAGTAAGTCTAAGAATTAGGCACAATAAGCCATTGCGGCTGCAGTGCCGGTAAGTGCGCATAATAATGAAAAAAGTCTACGAATACATCGAATTTCCTCCACCTTACACAAATGTTTACAGATTAACATTAACTAAATGCGCAAAATTAGAAAACTGACTTCATTACTGAAAAGCTTTTGAGATGCTCCTCACTACTATTACTTCTTCATATGGCGCATGTTGTACGTTGTGGCAAATTCGAGTGTGTCTTCATCAAAAATGGAATACCGGGCAATTTTGCGCTAGAATTTTGCATTTAGTGTTGGTCAGCGTTTGGAGAAAATTGCTTCTGTTCTGAGAGATGATTGTTTTCATTTTAAGGTCATATTAAGATTATAGCAGAAAGTTTAGAAAGAAAATTTCAATCTAGAAAACAGTCCCAATTTGGGCCTCCCATTCTCATCTGCCAAAGAGAAGAAAATTATTGGTGTCAGCAAGACGCTCGAATCAAACAAGCCCAAAATCTATCCTTAGATACAAAATGTTCAAACATTCTACACTGCTACCTTCAAGTGAGAAAAACTTGTTTTCTGTGAGTATCTTATCCCACAACTAACGAGCAGATGCACAACGTGCTTTGTGGTGTCGAAAGATGCTCAATCCATTTGAAAATAAAACTCACTATGACAACATCGTGACAGGAGACTAAACTTCTCTTACACGTCTACAACATTATGTTAACGCAACATCTAAAGCCAACTGATCATGCTTCTCGTCATTAATTTGTTTCTTGAATGCTTAAGCAGTTGAATGAAAGTGCTGATTTTTTCACGCAGATGATCTTCAGTGATGAAGCCCTTTTTCCACTCAATGGTCAACTCAATAAGCAAAATTGAATTTGGGGTTCCGTTAATCCTTTAGTCATTCATCAGATAGAACAACATCCGAGAAAACTAAATGTTTGGTGTGGCTTTTGGTCGAGCAGTGTAATTGGACTGCATTTTTAAACCAGTGAAATTCATTAACAACCGGAATTCGTTATCGTGGCACAATTAAAAAAATTTTGTAGACTGAATTGCTTGGTTTCAATCTGAATAACTTTTGGTTTCAACAAGACGGCGCCACGTCACACACACGCCAATTGGTTGACCTCCACGAAGTTGTGATTGGACACCGTTGGACTATTTTTGTGGACTACCTGAAAGACCGTGTCTATAGCAATAACCCCCAAACAAATGAAGCATTGAAAGACAACATTCGAGCCAAAATTGCCCAGTGTCAAAATGTGGTGCAAAATTTCAATACAATGTTCAATAAATTGTGAAATTTTAATAAAAGAATTGTTGATTGTATGCTAAACATTCTGATTCACGTGTAATTGTTATGAACTAAATTTTAGATGCAATAAAGAACCTCATTTTATAAAAATGTTTTTAATTGTTCCGTGTTACTTTTCCGTTGATCATGTTTGTGACGTCTGTGTCTTGGTCTACTCTATTTTCTATATAACTTCATGTAGTAACTCTAGTTCCTAAGCAGTCAAATTTCTTCTTGTAAACACAAAATAAAAAATTAAAATCCATTACATATCAAAATTTCTAATAAATAGAAACTCAATCGCTTCCATTACCAATTACAATCTCTTATTATACTTTTTGGACGTTTCAAGTTTCCCCGTCGCAATTTACAGCTACACCACTTCAAAATATTTATCATTTGAATGAGATAATCCGAATGCACACGTAACCAAGACATTACATTACAATAGGCCATAACTTATCCTTGTTTACCTGATTAACAATAATAATCTGTTTTGAATTGCTAATACTCGCATGGGTATTACTAGTCACGTTTTCTCCAAACACGCATCGAAATTTTTTTTGCCAACAATGAAATTTTAATTGAGGGACTTCTAGCTATAAAGAACTTCACAGAATACACATTTCTATTATGCTGCTAATAATAACGAACTGCAAGTCACGAGCAAATCGGTATAAATATGCAGCACTGAAGGGCAACCACAGTACTTCATTGTAATTCAATTGTGAATTGGAAATTGCGGTCAATATGAATAGCCTGGAAGCTAGATGCATACGTGCATTGTTTTTATTGGGTTCTAATTATTATAGTTAACATAACTTTCTAATATAGATTACAGAAAAACAAAACCTACTAATAATGATCCTATCGAAAATACCCTTTTTTGCAAAAATTAACACGTACTGAGTCTTGTAGATTTTTAGAAAGGCCTCGATTAGAAAGTTTTTTTCGTAAAGTTAAAAGCGATAAACATGCAAACGAGGATTATAGGTTGACTGAATCTTAAAAATCATTCAGCTCTCAAATATTCACAAATAGTAAGTTTGGCAATCCTGGCTGCATTTAATTTCCCTCTTCAAATTGAATTTTGTGCTTGCTTCGGTGGTACATACACTAAAATTGAAACGATACAAAGAAGATTAGCATGGCCCCTGCGCAAGGAAAGAACTGCCCTCAACGTTATAAAAATGGTGACGATGATCTTTAACAGCATATTACGAACGGATTTTTTCCCGGTCCTGTAGAAAGTCGCACAGGTAGTCCTTACCCCAAGACCCGGAAAATCGGCCAACAAGTCTGCATCATACCGTCCTATCAGTTTATTACCACTCTTATCCAAACTTTTCGAAAAACTTCTACTGAAACGGCTTTATCCCATCTTTGACAACTTGATTCCTGATTACCAGTTTGGGTTCAGAAGTCAACACTCCACCGTTGAACGGATACATAGGATAGTAGATAGTATTAACGTAGCATTCGAAGAAAAAAACTACAGGTCAGCCATTTTCCTTGATGTCAGTCAGACCTTCGACAAGTTCTGGCATGAGAAACTATTTTTTTTAACTAAAACGGATTCTACCACACCCGTACTATTTGATCATTAAATCAAATCTAGAACAACGATATTTTTAAGTCAAGTTCGAAGAAGCAATTTCAAATTTTTGTTCCCCCAAATCCGGAGTTCCCCAGGAAAGCGTTCTGGGACCGGTCCTGTACGTCCTATATACAGCCGATATACCCCCAATTCCCAATGCAATTAGTGCAACATACGCTGATGACACGACAATTCTTGTAACACATCATGACCCTATCATCGCTGCACAAACCTTACAACAAAACCTTGATGACGTTTGTGAATGGTTTAAAATATGGCGCTTGAAACTCAGCTGTTCCAAAACCGTGCAAATTACTTTTACTAAACACTGTGGCACCACGCCGGACATTAACGTGGATGGCACTCTCCTTCTCCAAGCAGACTGTGTTAAGTATCTTGGTATGCACCTTGACAAAGGACTAAACACACATTTGGACAAAGAAGAAACATCTCAACCTAAAATTCAAAAAATTTATTGTTGTCAACTCTAAATCCGGAGTTCCCGAAAGCGTTCTGGGACCGGTCAAATGTACGTAAAACCTATATACTAGACCGTATACGCATCCAATGCAATTATGCAACATACCTGATGAACGTTCAATTCTTGTATACACATCAATGACCCTATCATCGCTGCACAAACCTTACAACAAAACCTTGATGACGTTAAAGTGAATGGTTAAAAATAGTTCGGCGCTTAAACTCAGCTAGTTCCAAAACACGTGCAAATTACTTTTACTAAACTACTGTGACACCACGCCGGACAATTAAACGTGATGGCACTCCACTTCTCAATGTAGACTGTGTTAAGTATCATTGGTATGCACCTTAGTAATTACAACAGGACTAACACATTTAGGACAAAGTAATTGAAACATCTCAACAGCAGATCAAAAACTGTCAAAAAAATTGAATTTGTATTTTTATCTATACATCTGTTTAGAATCAAATTACTTGTCTACAAATTATCAAGTTATTCAAGACCAAACTAAGAACATCTAATTGTTACCTGTACGATAGTTTATTGCATCAACATGATTGAAGTAAAATAAATGTTGTAAGTGCTGAAAACAACTTTCATTGTGTTTCAAGAATATTTTCTCTGGGCTGTACGATATTTGTTGCAAAACTGGAACCAAAATAATTTTAATAGCTGAAAATCATATCTTGTGTTTCAAACATGGGTTTTAAACTGGCGGTCAATATGCCTCTTCCGTTGATAAACTTGTTGTTCCATTTTAATAGCAATCACGATGTCTTGAACACAAAGGGTTGTTAAACGGCCAAACCAGAACTGTACGGCAAATGATCCATCAATTTGACTTTTTGAGTGCTCAACAAAAAGCAAGTTGTTTGCGTCGATGTGTGTGAGCTCGCATTATCGTGGTAGAGAATGATCTGGCGTTGCGCGTTGGTTTTCTTATTTCTCTTCTGGCAAATGGGAATGGTTGTGTACTATTCAGAATTTGCCATTTTACGATCTTCCAAAACCACAGTTTCAACATGTCTAATTTTATCAATAAAAAAACAAGATATTATTTGTTTCCCAATGTTTCGAGCGTAAACGATTTTTGTTGGCTTTTAGCTCACCTTGGAAAATTCACACAGTCGACTGCTGTTTAGTTTCGTCACCTGTGACGATGTAAATGGTATTTGAAGTACCACAACTGTATTTATTGGGCATTTTTTTCGACCAATCGACACGAACCTTTTTTTTAGCATTCATTAACTTGTGTGGGATCCAACGAGCTAAACAGTTTTTTCACGATTAAATGTTCATGCAATATCGAATGTATGTTAATCGTATTAATGCCTAAGGATGTCTTAATTTCACGCCAGGTTACATGACAATCTTGCTTTATCAGTTCGCGCACGACATCGACGTTTGCTGGCACCACAGCCGATTTTGGATGGCCTTCTTTAAATTCATCTGCCATCGAATGATTAAATTCATTGAACTAACGATATATACTGGATCTGTGTGGGCTTCGTTGCCAAAAGTCAAAGTGAATTGATAGATGCACTGTTGTTGACATCATCTACGTCGAAAGTCATAAAAAAACATCGCACAAAAATGTTCACGAGTTAAATCTAATTTTTGTTTTTAACTTAATAAATACAAAACAAATAGCATCCGTATGACAAAAAAGTTCTGAGTATATATACCGTCAAAAATGTCAAACTGTATGATGCAAAACTCAGATCGCACCTAGCACACGCAGGGTTGACAATTCGCAATAGATATCGTGCATCCCACGTAAAAATCTAGTTCCACAATCATCGCATTGTATCAGGTATATCGTGGATTCAAGACATACCATATTTATAATATATTTTGCTTTAATAATTCACTGTACCTTATAATTTACCTAATATAGTAGATATTGTACCATATATAACATATAAAAGCATACTGTATCAATTATTTAACATTCACAGTTTGCCATTTAACTGACATAACCACTATTAGACAATAGCAATACTATTCAAATGGATACACGCCGCATTTCAATAGTTACACATGACCACGATAGATGATATCGAACAATAATGTCGAATGGGCGACTAAAAACGTACAAATACTTGATGACAGAATATGGGAAATACGTACTTTTAAGCTTCTGTACATTAAAATGAGAAGCCTTATATAGAGAGTAATGTCGTCTGTCTGTCGGTCCTTTTATTTTTCAACTTTTGATCAAGGCAACTTCCAAGCTGGAGACAAGTTTCTATTTCTGACATCTGTCACGCCTTATAATTTTTGATCTGTGATAGATAGAGCCGTGACGTTTTCAATATTCAACTAAGGACCATAAGTCAAGTCCAGACGTCAAAAATCAGCCTGATCGGAAAATCTCGAGACCGGTTTGACCGGAAGTGGATGCAAATTTTTGTTTATGTCCCGGATATCTGTTAAACCGGAGTTCTACGTCCGTACTTGTTTTAAAAATAATATGCATATCGATAAACGGAACACACACATTTACCAGTAGAAGAAGTCAAAGTCAAGTGAAAAATTCGCTGCGTAAAAAATATTTATTTTTTATAATCTAAAAACTCTTAAATGTGTGACTAAGTGTAAAAAGGATGGCAGAGCGTAAAGAAAGAAATAAAAAGCAAAAGCGACGCGAAGAACAAAAGGCGCTTGAAGCTATAAAGGCTAAAGCTGCTCAAAAAGGGCCTTCAATCGACGAATTAAAATACTATGGATACTGCCTAAAAACTCTATTGTTTTTGAAGGAAACCAAACGATGGAGATTCTATGATAATGTAAAGAATTGTTTTATTTAAAATGTGTAGATTTGACTCATTCTCAGACAATTTGTTTAGGAAAGTCAAAAAAGCCGTGGGTTTGCAAGTCCTGTCTTTCTACCCCCTCCACACTTTTCACTAAAACGTCTGCTACAACATTTTTCAACATAAATACCCTACCAAAACAGAATTTACACGATTACCCTGCCCTTCTTCCCCTTCAAGAACCTTCAAAGACCGAAATAGACTTGACCTTCATCTAAAATAGAAACATGGTCCAAAAACATCCTAATTGTGCAAAAAATCTAATTATTGCTAGAGCTGACACTAGGACAATACGCAGGATTCCTAAAGTTTACCGTCGCTGACAAACTATCTAAAGTTGTCAACATGTGTATTAAAGAGAATTTAATCAAGGTTTGGACAGATTTCCTTCTAGTTGCCTAAAAACACCCTATACATATAGACAAGAATTCGAAAAAAAATTTAACCTTCAAATTCGAGCAAGATGTTACAAGATTTCAGCTACCTAATGACAACCCATAGAATCTCATCCACTCGAGAAACGGATTAAAACTAAAATGAATGACTTTGACATCAAAAGGCGCAACGAAAATATTCTGTTCTGAGGACAAGCTACCCCCTTTGATAAAAACACATTCAAAACATTACAAACCAAACACCCTCGTCCAAACCAAGTGATCTATGACCCAATACTTGAAGTAGAAGGCATAATAGCACCTTGTTTCTCTGAATTACCTGTTAAAAAAGCGATAAATTTATTTAGTAGATCTGCCCCAGTAATGGACGGCTTTCCCCCTCAGTATATGAAAGATGTGATTCAATTTTCTTACTTTAAGAAATCTTAATCCTAAAATATGTCCAGTTTTGTACGGCGCTTCCGTCGTGTATTAACAAAGATAGTGGCATTTGCCCTATTGCTATTGGTAGTGCTTTTAGAAGACCCACCGCTAAACGTTCTTGCTCCTATGTACAACCAACTTTGGCAAATTATCTACAACCAAACCAACTAGAAGTCGCTACAAAGCTCGGAGAGCTGCATTTATTCCGTCAGAACAAATGTCAACCAATCACAAAATCAAATAAAAATACTAGCAAAAATTGATTTCTCAAATTCTTTCAACTCTGTGGACAGGCTGGCCAAAATTCAAAGAAAAAGTACCATATGTCTGCTCCCTTTCTTAAACCAATGCTACTCAAAATCAACACATTTGTGTTTTGGAGAGAAGTCAATTTCATCTGAGACAGGTGCCCAACAAGAAGATCCCTTAAACTGATCTGCTTCAGCCTCACTATTCATCCTATAGTTGAAGCAATGACTACAGAACTCAATGAATGGTAACTAGATGGCGCAACGTTAGCTGATGATGCGGAAATTGTACACGAAAATTTTACTAGATTAATCCACATGGCTAAAGATATTGAATTACACGTTAACCCGAACAAGTGCGAATTATTTTTCTCTTTTGGTACTGGGAATGAAAACGTTGTCAAATTAATTGATTCACTATCTCCGGATATCTGAGTGGTGAGTAAATCTAGAGCTGCTTGGAGCACCGATCTTTGAAGAAAAATTGCAAACACAAGTTGAAAAGAAATTAGGACAACTACAGTTTATGATTAAATGATTGGAAAGTCTGGATCCTTACACAAAGTACTTCCTTTTAAAAAATTGTCTGTACATTTCGTAGTTGACTTACCTTTTACGAACTAGCCCTTTCTTTAAGTTCCTAGATGTTATGTCGAAAATGGATAGAGTATTACATCGTAATTTGGAAAATATTTTGAGCATTCCAATATCTACATTGCAGTGAACAAAAGTTATCCTTCCATTAAGATATGACTCGAAAAGCAAAGAATTGAAAATGTAGCACTACCGGAATTTGTAGTCTCTGGTTCATGGCTGTATCAAACTTGTCTCTCAAATTCTCCCACAGGTGGACACGGACGTTAAAGTTGCTATACATTTCTTGGATAAAGCTGTGGATTTCTGTAAACAATTTCACGTTGATATTTTTACGCCAATTCCTAATGTATAACATTGGGATACCATTAACATCACGAAAATAAGTGGCAATCTAGATTATATCTCGTTGGAAGACAAAACACGTTTCAGTGCTCTTCAACGACGTGAATCGCAAGCGTGGTTACAAGCATTGCCATCCTCAAATGTTAATACCCTAATGGATAACCAAGATTATCAAACATGTGTAGCCTTAAGACTAGGATGTCAAATTTACAAGATTCATAACTGCGACTGTGGAGCATTGGTAAGCGATACTGCTACATATAGCTCAGAAAGCAAAGAAAAATTTAGTAGCACATAAAACTAAATCAAATAATACAACAAGCACTAGCTTCAGCACATACACACGCCACTTTATAGCCCACTGGATTATCCAGAAATAACGGGAAAAGACCATACAGAGTAACCCTAGTACCATGGACAAAAGATCAATGTATGGTTTGGGACATAACTTGTGTGAACTCCATCGCTCACTCATATCTTGCTCAAACATCAATTAATGCTAGAGATCCGCAGCGGAAATAACTTGTAAACGCAAACATGAGAAATATGGGGCTATATAATCTTCAAACGTCATCTTCAAAGCGCTAGTCTTTGAGACACTGGGTCCGTGGTGTAAAGAGTCGATTTCTTTCATCAGTAGTATTGGTTCAATCTTAATTAAGGAATCTGAAGACACCAAGGCCAAACACTATCTATATCCTCGAATTTCCCTAGCAATCCAGCGAGGGACGCAGCGAGTATCAGAGAAATCTTACCTATTTTGATTACTATGGACAAAATCCAGAAAAATTAACAACCATGGCATTTATTAAGCTGGTATTCCAGATGCTAACACGCAATAGTTATATATAAAAAAACTAACGAAAACTAATACATTGCAAAAAGCCCTCCATAAGTATAACCCACAATTCTGGATAGGAAGCAAGAGATATAAATTTGTACACAAAATAAAAAGCGTTTTTAAGTATCGTTAGACTTTACAGCATAACTTAGACAAGTTGCCAATTGTACTTAATTAAACAAAGATTGCAAGCTAGAGATATGTTTTGGATTCCTTACTAGATTCCCATGTAGCTATAGCGCTGGTTCCTTTTTAGTTTAATACCATCAAGGACTTGAAAAAATTATAACCAATAATAAAATCCTGCTTTGTCTGATGATGTATGAACAAGATGAAATATTAAAAAGCTCTTTGATACTTTTAAAAGCAATGCCAAGAACTACATAAATCAAATCAGATTATGTATTCAATGCAAGAGTTAATTTTCTAATTCTTTAACTTTTGTCAGAAAAGTGACTGGTATAATTCTTTAGCTATAATATTCGCACAACAAATTGGTGTTATTCAGTCACCTGATATGTATTCTGAATAAACGTGGCATTGGAAGTGTTTCCATGTAAACTCAATAGATGGCAGGGCCATGCCTAGCAATCCACTGTTCGGCTGAAATATTTGCAATTCAGCGGCGCTTCCCTGATTTATAGGCATCTGGCAGTTGTTTTTATTGCAAAACAATACAAAGCCCCATACTGTTATATCAGTCCAAGAATATCTAGCCAAACATCATACCTCTGCTCTACCACATCCCCATATTCTCCCGATCTGTTGTCGGGCGATCTAAATGGAGCTTGCTCTGCTTGTTTCGATAACCTACACAAACGGTAGCAGCTGTGCGTAGATAGCGGAGATGACTACTTTGGCAAGACTTAAGACCACTAGTTGGTAAGTTGTATATATTTTTTACGGGCACAGTTCTGGGGGAATTCTGAGAACGAGTGGATAACATTTCGTTACAACATAAAAAGTAAATGTCATAAATAAGCTTTCTTTATCACTTTTTTTAAATAGTAGCTACAACAATCGCATTGCTTGGTAGCCACGGAATCTTATTTGCATATTTAACATATCACTCAATAAGTGTTATGTAAAATTTGACTTTATTCACTAAGATGGTCTCCTTCAAGAGTGATACATTCATTACAACGCTTATCTAACATTTCGATCCCTTTTTTGTAAAAAAGATTTATCTTTGGCCTTAAAATAGCTTGAGTTTCGACAATCACTGCTTCATTGGAGACAAATCTCTTTTCCTCGAGCATTCTTTTTAGGATTGCAAACAAGTAGTAGTCGCAGGGGGACAGATCCGGAGAATACGCTGGATGGGGAAGCAATTCAAAGTGCTATTCGTTTGCTATTGTTGCGATCGACTTGTGACATGACGCTTGATGAAAGAACACTTTTTCTTTCATTTGGGGTCTTTTTTCACAATTTCTTTCTCCAACACACCAATAACGCCATATAATATTTGCTATTGATGGTTCTTCATTTCTCAAGGTAATCGATGGATAACAAAAATTCTTTTATTGCGCTGAAACAACTCCAAACAGTGCTCTAAATCGTCGACGCGTTGTTGTTTTTGATCAACTGTGAGCAAACGAGGTACCTACTTTAAACAGAGCTTTCTCATGGACAAATGTTCATGTAAAATGGTAAATACACTGCCTTCTGATATCCTTAAGGTGTCAGTTATCTCAAGCAACAATTGCCAAAACTATTTTGTGGACTTTTTTATGTTTCCTGGAATAACTGTATTTGTACGGTCGCGTTTAAAATCAACAAACTACTTCTCTATCATTTGCTTCGATAGACCAGAGTTCGAATCACACATGTCAAGTCGTTGCTTTGCTTGAACGGCATTTTCCGATTAAAAAGCAATGCTTTATCGAAACAGGAAATTAAGATTTTCCATTCTTTTAAAAATTACAAAAGTAGCGTCACTAAAACCACTGTAACTTGTAAACTAAACGTCAGATTGTCATGAAATTTTGACACGTATCATTTTTTAAAAGCCATATAGATTTTCCAATAGTGGCGCCATCTAACAGTCATCTTACAAACTTATTGAGTGAAGTGTTAGATAAATTAATTTACAATTTTCTTTAAAGTCGACCGATTTAAATTTACTTGACTACACTTTAAGTTTGTATTGTACAGCAGTAATTAAAAAAACTTCTGTATTTTGAGTAGCAGCTAAGTATGCAAAAGAAGGCACAAGTTTCTTACTCATACCTACTTGAGCATTTTGCCTTCCACGCACTCAGCTTTCCACTTTAAAATCAACGAGCCTTTTAGCGGCGATATTGCTTACAGAGGACAATCATGTATGATGCGTCTACTGACACTACTGATATCTACGAACGGTGTCATTTAAGGTACTCAAGCATATTTTGTTGTACCCCTCAGATAAGTTAACGATGTTGGTACTTTGAGATAAATAAACAAGACTTTTGTTACTAATTTATCTTGGGTGTTCAAAGACTACATGTGATTAAAATATTACAGTAAAAAGTATTTGCACGAACCTGAACGCCAACAATGGTAAAGAGTGTCTGGATTAAGTAACTAAGAATTTGTATAATAATACGTGGGTGAATGAAATATAAACCGTTTGTAAATTTATTAAATACAAACATACAAATATATTTTATATAATTTTTTCCCAGCGGATTGATAGCTTCTTTATCCTGCTGTCGTAAAATTAAGGTGATTGTGACGTCAACCAATCATATTACGATAAATGTGTACTGCATTGGAGGGTACAGTAGTACAGAACAAATCCCTAATTTTTTGTGGTTTGGGCAGTTGTAAGAGACCGGGCAGGATAACGAAAAGGCTGCGAACAATACGAAAATTCTCCTCAGCTAGTCTTTGGGCGACGTCGGTATCCTACTGTATATTTTCAATTCTTTCTCGTCCACCCAAAAATTATTTATGCTACAAGTATACTTAAATCTTCTCAAGACTGTTGTCCTCGAAATGTACCTTGTCTTCTCAAAATTTCAAATGGTTTTACAGGCTCTGTTATTAGGAACTTCTGGATAATTTCTGGCGTAACGGATAAGAGTATTTCTTACCCTAACATCACAATGCTGACTAAACAAGCAATAATACAAAGTACCCTACGCAGCCAATCCGTTTTAGATATGGTTCACATAAAAATTTAAAAGCCACACCCCTCCATTTACTTCACACATGTAAAAGAAATACAATTTGTATTTGATTCACCCCCGTAATGTACAGTTAAAATCAAAAACCTCACAGTCCCATTTTACGTATTATTATTCTTTTGTCGCCTTAACAATTTTTGCAAAAAAGGGCTCCAAAAACTCAGGTTCTTATGTGCAATAAAAGAAACTACTCAAAGTCTAAATGTAGACAAAAAAGGGAAAAACGGCAAAAG
Organism: Sinelater perroti; assembly: GCA_036346155.1. Taxonomy (NCBI): domain Eukaryota; kingdom Metazoa; phylum Arthropoda; class Insecta; order Coleoptera; family Elateridae; genus Sinelater; species Sinelater perroti. Next base: position 19,204,484 of record JARFIY010000046.1, read on the forward strand.
TACTCCAAAATATTCGCTACAAATAGCTATATAAAAAAAAAGATCACGCTGTCTTACGAAGAGTGTTATAGACGAAAATTTTCAATAAGAGTTAAGTTTCACAAGCTCTCTAGAAAAATTATGAAGACGGGGCAATAATTCATAATACAAAAATAAATAAAGACAACAATGTCTACACCGACTGCCCAGAAAATTAACGCCCTTTGAATGTTAGTGAACATTTGTAGTCAAATTACAAGAGGGCATCTTCAGGCAATCTGGCATATACACTAGCAACCACTTAGTCCCCAGCTTTCAAGAAAAATGGGGAAAGTATCAGCAAGAACTAGGTCACTACTAGACAATTACATAACATTTGTAATAATTCAAATATAAATAGTCTAATCGTTATGACTCCGTCTTTCTTTAAAAACAAATGGGGATCTTTCAAATAACCCAACGGTGGTGAATATCACACGTAAACTTACTTACACTACATACTTATTTTACTTACAGGAAATCAAAATTACTTAATATTTATATAAACTACATACACAATTACTAACCTACAATTACACTCTATTTATCTGTAACACTATTTGTGTTGCACTAGCGCAGAACGTTTCGCTCTCGGCACTTGACTTTCCTTGGCTACTTCGTTGCGTGATATTTAAACAATTCAGAACCGGTTTCAGGGCATACGCGAAGTTTTTAGTAAATATCTGCCAATTTTCTATTGCTCGAGTCATTGCACGTATGGAACTGTCTTTCTGGAAGGCACTATATCCGTCGCTCGACCGTGATGGCCTGGAAGCCGCTTCGGAGGAAAATTCGTTACACTACTTTTCCTACTCGATAGTTGTATGCAGGCTTTCCTTGTACCATAAACCAGTTACAGTAGTTAAATTTGTCATTTAGATAAAAAGTTTATTTTATACCTTTAATAATTTTATAAGCAAAGGTATTTTTAAGGCCAAAATTACATTGTGCTAGTTTTGCTTACGCCTGTGAACTACTCTTCCATATTTTAAATAAACAGAACGGCTTTTATTCATGGTATGAATGGGTTCTATACCCGGACTACTCATACAACGTGGTGCAGAAGTCATCACTCGATTTCTTAAAACAGTAACTTTGTAAATAAAAAGAATCGGTTCTGTTTGTTGATTATGTTCATTTAAACGTTGATTTTTTTCCCGTTAAGTCGATCAAGTGCTCGTTTCTCAGCAGTTTCCACGACTCTACTCAAAACTTTTGGCAATAAAATCTTCACTTCTAATTCTTCTACCAAACAGCGACTTTGAGAGGATGTAATGGCTCTTCGTAAATTACACACAAATATAGGTGGAAATGCGCCTCATCGCTCACGATGATTTTCATTGGAAAATCATCCTCATCGCGGACGAGGTTTAGGACAGCTTGACTAAAATTTACACGCGATTTGCAGTGTGAAGGTAATATCTGATCCACTGTTTGTACTTTGTAGGGGATATCTTCAAGTCTTTCACCAAAATTCGTTGTAAAGACTTCTATTAATGCCCAATTACGCGGCCCACCGTCTGGTTGATGTTTGAAGGTCCTCTTGAACATCTACGGCTACGTCTGCTACTGTCCCGTATTGAGCCAATCTCCTCTAGATGAGCGACTAAACGCTACAGTGTTCGTTCGGTTGGTGCCACACGACCAGAGAATTGACAACGAAATTTACATTGAGCCGTAACCATCGACCGATTATTTGTCAGAAACATTGACACAATTATTCCACGTTCTTGAGGAATATAATGATTCATGATTTGTCTACGTGTATTCTGCTTCTGTTTACTTCACAAAAGTCGCGATGACATAAGACGCCATTTGCAAATGAGAACATCTTCCGGTAGGGTAATGATTTTTGGGCCGCCCAGCACTAGCAATGGACATTTTTGCCCCCTTGAGAGAAATACGCCATCGAAAATATCTAAATCGGTCGGATTTTAAGTTTTTCAAAATTAACAGAACACTAATAGATACAAAAATATGTTTGTTTTAGATTTCATTATAATATAATGAATGATATCGACAGAATGTTTGAAACATTCAAATCCTTCGCCAAAAATTAAAATACCTTCAGGTTCAACAAAGTTTGAATTGATAAAAATCAATGCGCTGGGACACATTCCCTTACGGCCCAATAAGTCCATGCGGGCATAGAGTATCCATTTAGGGAAAACTCCTCAATGCTAGATTTGGTATTCTTAAAAAGACGTCTTGAATCATTTCAATCTTAGACGTAAAAAGAAGAATCTTCTTAGATGAATAATATTTGATACGATAAGAACTTAGATTTAATTGATTTTAAGAATTTTCTAAATTTCATTTAAAAATTTTATAATGCAAGTGCGCCATTTGCAAGTCTCAATAACCTACATCTCACAATACACATAAGAGATCAGAAAAGTTTGATTTTTACCCCTAAATTCATACGTGCAAACCATTAACATCAAAATTAGCCTTGCTATAACTTCTACAAACGTACAGATTCTTTAAGGAAATATGCATGTTTATCATCATCATAGTAATGGTTTATTGCTGCCAAAGCCACAATTCAGTCAGCCAATAATAGCTTTATTACTATCTGTTAGAAACGTTGAGCATACAATTCCAAACAATCGGCGGATCGATCTGCAAACCTTGGAAAAACAATTCATCATTTCGCACGGTACAACTCATGATAATGGAACCGATAAATTTAAATTTACTTGCGATGGTCATGCTTGATCCATTTAATTTATGTTAAAGGACATAAATGTTTAGAATTCAAAAATTAAGTAATAGCAATTTAAAACGTTTTCTTAATACAGTTTCTTCCAAATGAAATCATGGTAAGCACCAAATCCTATACTAAAATACTGGCAAAGTAAGATTATGTACTTGGTGAATCCCAAAAATACTGAAAATATCAAATTTATTCCATATTCAAAGCAATGACAAAATTTCTGGACGGCTAGGCTCCAAATTGGATGAATAAGCAAAATCTGTCCTGGCATACGACTATACAATCAGAAAACTAAGTTCTAATAATAATGTGCGTTAAAACTGATACCACAATAGCAGACTTAAGAGATTTGATTGTTATTTTATAAAGTAGCTACAAAATATACGATTATTTACTGCGTTTGAAATTCCATTCACAAGTACTAAACTTTAAAGGCCTTATAACTAAGACCAGAAAAAACTACAATTTTGCATTTTTCATCACCTTAACTTCAATAAATTGCTACATAAAAATAGTAATACAATAAACTTAATACAAATACCCTATATCAAGCATCTCTGCCCCACAGGCTTAATTAATACTTTAATTATATCGTTAATTGGTTTGGAACATCGGCGTAATTAATGTTCAGTACAATTAAAAAATAAAGACGCAATGACATTATAATAAATTAAAGCAATAAAAATCGAAGGGGCAGAGGAGTACCTACAAAGGCTAAAACAATAAAATGATCATGCATGATCCTATCTGTAAACCCTCCACCACCTATTTTCTGCCAAGCTGAGAATACCAAGAACAATATTAAATTAAAAGAAAGCATCCTATTGTTTCAGCCACTAATATAAACTTAAACAAGAATTCAATATATTTACATGTTAGCCACTTTTAAATGTGCAGTTTATGTTCTCGAGTTCCTGGTGCATCACGTATTTCAATATCAAATAGCCCAACTTCTAGCCCTAAAAATAAGAACAGCAACACTGTATCACTTGCAGAAAAATTCAAGATGTTGTCATCGAGTTACTGGCTTTAAAATGACCAAAACACTTTAAGCTTCTTGATAAATATACAACACTACCAAGACTATAAAAATACATCGCACTCTTCCAAGTTTCTTAACTAGAGATAAACTGTACATTTTGTTTGTTTTTTTTCGAGTAGATCCTCGTCAGATATTACAGTTTTTGGCTACAACATTAAGAAAATTTAATCACTTCTAACGGTATGTCAAATTTCTTTATATTTTTTATAATGCACCTTATGCGCACTCAAGAAGTATCAGGCTCAGTGCCAGCGTTAGTATCTCAAGACTCAATGCTTTAAGTCGGCATTGCCCTATACTTTACTTCATCTTCTCACTTTATAACTCACGGTGTTGGTAAATTGAGCCATTTTTATATTCTCTCTTGTCTCTAGCTAGAGTTCTAATTTGCTGGAGTGTCTTCCCCTTTCTCCTGACACTTTTACGTTATCTTCCCATTCTATACAAGGCAGCCCCCTGGGTCTTCGTCCTTCACTTCTCATGTCAAATTTTTTTTTTTTGATATCTCTCCTCCCCCATGCGAACCATATGGCCATACTAATGTAGTTGCTTTATTTCAAGTTCTTCTACTATGGGGTCTTGTTCCAGCTCTTCTCTAATGCATATGTTTCTTACCCAGTTTCTTCTTGTTTTTCCAAGTATGCGTCTCAAGTATGTGCTGCTATGACCTTTAATCTATGTTTATCGATTACTGCCCCAGATTCCAAAATTTTTTTTGTTGTCAATGTAACTATTCTCAATTTTTCTTTCAAATTCTTCTCAAATTTTCTTCTTTGCTGTTTTTACTAGTTCTTTGGGTTAATTGCGTTTGGTTATACAAGTTCTTTTATTCTCTTCTGTTTTATTTCCTATGTATCTCTACTAAGCTTCTTCCTTTTCTTTGACCTTTCTTTTTAATTCCTCGTTTCACCATTTTGTCCTTCTTTGGTTCGGGTTTTGTGTTACTACTTTCGTGCCGCTGATTGTAGCATTGTTTCTTTAAAGCAGTTCCATTTTTTGTTTAGGGTTCATTCATTTTCGTTTGCTCTTGCTTTGTGGTTAATTTATTTGTAAGTGTTTCTATATATATTAGTGGAGATTAAACATTCCTTGGGTATTTCACCAGTTATGTAAATGTTGTTGTAAAGGTCCAGAAAAATATCTATAACTTCTTCGTCTATTAATTTTAGTAGTTCTACTGGAATTTCATCGAGCCCACTAGCTTTTCCATTTTTTGACTTTTCTAAAGCATATCTAATCTCTTCTTTAATTATTATTCGACCATTATCACTTTCCATTTCTTCATAATCCATCCAATTGTTTCCTCTGTTTTCATCTTTAAATAGATTTCTTATATATTCGGTCCATTTTTTCATTTTCTCTTTGATGTCAACTATAATGTCCCCATTCTCACCTCTTAGCATGCCTACTTGCTTCTTTTTATTTGTTCCCGTTATTCCTTTAATTTTTTTGAGTGTGTTAAACATGTCAGGTTTTTTTTGGTATTCCTCTATCTCTTGGCACTGTTCTTGTAACCATTTTCCTTTGCCTGTCTAATTTTTACTCTAAATAGCTTACTAGAATTTGTTTGACTGTTGAACAATAAACAAGTGCCGAGATCTCTCTGATGTGAAGCTAAAAATAAATGGGTATCATGCACACGAGTGATATCTGGCACCTTGATACGGTCGTAAAATTATCGCACTCAACTTGTTTCCCCAAACAACAATCCATACCTCAATCACAAAATAAAGTTATATTAATGCATCAAAAAAATGCGTTATTCCAAGAAAATTATCAACGTTCGCAAAATGAACAGCAACTTTATAATAGCTGGAAATTATCGGAGAACGAGAAGGTAAGTGTCATGAATAAGGCGGACCCACTCCAAATTCAACTAAATAAAATCCATAAGATGTATGAAGAACTAAGCAAAAAAAATACTCAAAGATAGAAAACAGACTATCTAGCAACACCGACAGTTGAAGACAGTTGAATACTACACTGATGAAGAAAAATAAGAAGAAAAGAATACATCGCTAACACCTCCACAAAACAATAAAAACATCTCGGAAACAAAACAGTTGGTAGTCAAAAAAATACGTCCTCCTCCACCGATAGTTGCGGATGGAATTGAAAACGTCAATCAGTTACATGAAAAAATTAGTAAAATGTTAAATAATCTTCAAATTACGATAATTAATGATAAAAGCATCAAAATCAACGTCACGGACAAAGACAGTTTTAAACTGCTTAGAGCAATATTAGAAGAAGAAAAATACTTGTGGCACTCCTACAAGAATAAATAAAACAAGCCAATCAAAGTAGTAGCAAATAATAACTTGAGCAGATAGTCTTGTCACTTGGAAAGAGAGTATTTAAGCTGTTAGAAGCACTACCCAAATTAAAATACAAAATCAGACAAGATCTGAATATGTTTATCTTAGCGTTTAGACATAATAAAAAGTCTTTGCAATCAGTTAGTACCACAATGTAAAATGTACTAAGCCTATGGACACACACAGAGCCCAGGTGTTTCAGGTGCACCGGAAAACATTTAATGGCAGATTGTATTAAACCTAAAGATACAAAATCGAAATGCCGCGTTTACTGGGGCACAGATCACCTGGTTAACCAAATGAGTATAATACAATAGAATAAAACGCCAACGGACTACTGCAACATCAACAAGAGTTGCAAATAGTTTTGAACATGGAAAAAATTGATTTATGCCTTATTACCGAAATACATTTTACCAGGGAGTCATGTATCAAGTTTAAAGGATACAAGGTATATCACACCATTCACCTTGATAACGACGCAAAATATGGTAGTGCAATCATTGTAAAAGAATCCATTGTATATCACCAAGAAATAGAATACCAAACAGACATAATACGGGCAACATCTATCATAATTAAAACTAAAACGTATGACATAATGATTACAGTACTGTATACCCCACCAAGACATCCTCGAATTCATGTTGAAGAAGCATGGGATATGAACTCAGACCACTCTCTCATACTTCTCACCCTAAGTGATAGTGCAATTCAAAAGGAGCTTCCACATAGGCTAGTTAATAAATGGACTGATTGGCAAAGTTTTAAAATCAAACTTGAGAACTTTATAAATCTTTCTGTATCACTAAGAACTAAAGAACAGTTAGATACATAAATAGAAAATATGCTCCAGAGATTAAACCTGATTAGGAAATACAAGCACAAAGGAAAGAGCTGATGCAACACATGACGGGTGCACGAAAAAGGGGATACACAGCAAATATTATAAACAATAAAATAATAGTAAATGGAGTAAAATAGATAGTTGAAAATACAAGAAATGACAAAAAGAAGAGTCAAGAGGGCAAGAAAGAAGAACAGAGAGCAAAACAAGAACAGTCAGCGAAATCTCACTAGAAACAAACGAACAAAAGGAAAATATATTAAAAATAACACAAACAGTAAGAACGAGACCAAAAAACTAGAAAACAATAAAAGTAAGAGTGAGGAAAAGATGACGACAATCACAACAATTAAGGATACAAGTATAAAAAGAAAAAAAAAGAATAACACATCGTAATAACGAACAAAAAAGAAAAAGATGCAAACATCAACGAATAAGAATAGAATCATGGAATGTAAGAACTTTACTACAACCAGGCAAATTAAAAAAACCAGCAACAGAGTTGAGAAATTATAAAGTAGATAACAGATTTACAAGAAATAAAATGGGGAGGAACATGCAAAATAGACAAAAGAGAATATGCAGTCTGGTACTCAAATGAAGACAAACAAGGATACAGAGGAACAGCATTCATAGTAAGTGGGAAAATGAAAAAATAAGTAATGTTATTTAGAACCATCAACGAAAGAATCTCATATATACGAATAAAAAACAAACCATATAACTTATCAATCATCAACGTATATGCGCCAACAGAAATAGCAGAAGAAAATGAAAAATACTCGTTTTATAACAAACTTGAAGAAACTATTGAAAAAGTACACAAACAAGCAATGTTAATTGGAGATTTCAACGCACAGATCGGAAAAGAAGATTGGCTAGACGAAGTAGCATGGAAACAAACAGTACATATGAAAACGAATAACACCGTACAAATGTTATGCAACCTAGCAGCCGCAAAAGAAATGCAAGTAATGAGCACTAAATTTACGCACAAACGAGAACATAGAATTACATGGAATCACCCAAATGGAAAAGATGGCAATCAAATCGACCACGTGTTAGTGAAAAGAAATCACCAAAAATCTAATTAACGAACATACAGAGGGGCAAACAGATTCAGATCACTTCCTAGCAATAACAAAAGTAAAAATAAGAAAAACCCAAGAAAGAAAAGAAACGAAGAGGAAAAGATGGAACACGAAAAAATTAAAAGAAGAAGCGATAGCACGTAAATATAAAGAGAAAAAATAGAAAATAAAGAAGAAGACTGGAATCAAATCAAGAATACGATAGCAGAAACGTCAGATAATACAACTGGCCTTAACAGAAAAGCAACGAAAAAATAACGCTAGGAAGAAATGGCTCGATACAAAAGAAGAAAAAGACAAGATAAACTATCAGCGAAAAAAAGACAAATAAAATGTGCCTAAAGAAAAAATGTGAATAGATAAAACACTGGAGGAAACAGAAAAGGAAAATGGAAAGAATAACCTAACGACATTGAATCGATACATAAAAAAGAAAAATAATGGAACACTGGACGAAATCGAGGAAGAATGGAAAAATTATTTCAGCAACTTATATAAAGAATATAGTCATATAATAGTAGGAATAGAAACAACACCAAAAGAACAACTAGAAACCCTAGAAAGAGTACCAAAATTAGAAGAAGTAAAAGAACATATCCAAGAGTTGCGGATTCGAATCCCGCTCTCTCGCCAATTCGATCGCTGGCATTTTTACGGCCCAGCTCGACTCAGACTGCAATAAATGAGTACCTGGAGGTCAAAATCTGGGGTAATAATAGGCGATCGGTACGTAGCGCTAGCCACGTTACTACCCTTGTGTACCGTAAGCTGTAGATTGTAGCAGATCTATCCTGTTACGACCCCAAAGGGCCTTCAAGGCCTGTTACGGGGAACTATTATTATTATTAAAAGAGCATATAACAGAGACAAAAAATAGAAAAAGTGCGGGAAGCGACAATATATGTGCTGAAATGATAAAACATGGAGGGGAGGAACTACAGCAAAAAATTCATGAATTAATAGAAAAAATTTGGACAAAAAAAGAAACGCCAGAAGAATGGAGAGTTGGATTAATAAAACCTATACCAAAAAAAGGAGACAAGTCCAAATATGCAAACTACAGAGCAATCACATTATTAAACATCACGTACAAGATTGTAACGATGCTAATAAAGAGCAGACTTGCATAACATGCAGAAACGTTCCTAGGAGATTACCAATTAGAACACAGAAACAATAAATCAACAACAGACGCTACAAGTATGATATAGATTTACATATCTTATTCCTTGATTATAAACAACAGCTTAATAAGAATGAAAATTATAGAAGAACTAAAAACAAGGCAAACGCCAACAAAACTAATGCGACTAATTAACATGACAATGAAGGAATCACAAGCATCAGTACTACTCAGTCAAGGAACAACAGGGGACTTTGACGTAAACAGAAGTATGAGACAAGGCGGTGCCCTGTCAACGCTGTCCTTTAGCATATCTTTGGATGGCATCATTAAACAAACAAAGCAGAATGGTACAATCAACAACAAATCAGTACAAATATTAGTTTATGCAGAAGGCTTCGCAATAATAGCAAGGAAAAAAGAGGAACTAGTAAATACATTCAACACAATATAAAAACCATCAAAAGAAAAAGGCCTTGAAATTAACGAAAATAAAACAAAATACATACATTGCAACAGGAAACAAAAAATATTGAGAAATAAAAACTGATAAGTACCAGTTTGAAGAAGTAGAAACATATAAATACCTTGGGTTCCTGATACATAGCAGAAATAAAAGAGTGAACACAAAATATAGAATCCAGCAGGGGTACAAAGCACTATATACAAACAAAAGCTTACTGAAGAACAAGAGACTTAGTAGAAGGACAAGAATACAAGTATACAGAAAATGATACGACCAGTTCTAATGTACGCAGCAGAAACGGCAAGACTGACAAGAAATGAATAGAAACAATTAAAAATTTTGGAAGGAAAAATTATCAGAACAATCATGGGACCAAAGAGAAAACAGGAAGATGAGATAAGGCCACTCATGAATCACGAGATTGAAAAAATACTAAATGGAGAAAACATAGAAGCACACAAGGCACAAAGAATTAGATGGGATAGACACTTATGCAGAAAACAAGAAACATCTCCACAGAGAATAATCATGGAATGGACACCACTACACACAAGACCAAAAGAAAAACCCAAATTAAGATAGAAAGAACAAGTAAAAGCAGACATCAAAAAAATCTGGTGTGAGCATCACACGACTTTCCTTATCCTATTATTATATATTATACCGGGTCCATTGTCTCGGCCCTGCGCTGCTCTCGTCTAAAAATTTGTTAATTTAAAAAAGGACGAGGCGCGAGTCCAACACTCGAAAGCTGATTAAAATAAACAGTACAAGATAATAATTGACTCATACTTAAAATTTTGCTACGTCACTGAAGGTAACCGTGCGAGCTTAGCCTCACGGCCTTCCCCATTATCGCCTGCGTGCTCCCTCCTAGCGGCCAAGCGCTCCCCCTCCCGCAGTCGGCCGGGAAGCTCTCCGAGCGCGCTGTGATTGGTCCGTTTAATTATTTGTTAATCGGCTATAATTTATTTATTTGACCTCGGATTTCGAGTTCTTATTTTACCAGCTTTTATTTTGAATTCATGTTTATCTCGTAATAACAAATCATTTTTATTCTCATGAATTTTTTGTATCTTCAACCGTTTAGATTCGCGACCGCTTTACGACCGATTTTGCGACCTTGCGACCAAACGACTCGGCCGATTTTTACCAAAAGCTTCGCACTGCGTCCCCTACCTACAAGTAACTTGCATACCAAATTTCAAGTCTCTAGCTCTTACGATTCTTGAGATATCCTGTTTACTGACAGACCGACAGCCAGCAGACAGACACACACACACGGGAACCAATAGCTCAAACCAACTTTTTTGGTGTCCTGAAGCTATATTTCGTCCAGAAATGTGAAAAACTGGGTAAGTCAAATTTCCACCAATTCCATTACTTTCCTTATTATAAGATAAGGAAAGTAAAAATTACAATAACGAATTGGAAAAAGTTATATAAAACAGGAAAGAATGGAGGAAAGTCGTATTAAATGCGAAAACGCACCCAGATCTATAACAGAAAGCAAAAGTAAAAGATAACGTGGATTGATCCTCCACAATAAAAAGATTCAAGAGTTCGCAATAACAGCGTAAATTTCTTCGGAAATAAATACCTAATTATTATATTATATTATTTGTTATAATAATTTTCATCTACTAAAAAACATTCATATAAATAATTTAAGAATTGAAGAAAGTCAGGGAGAAACAATTGCCTGACAGTCATGTGTTTTGTCTGAATTTACATTATACATGTAACCTACTGCATACTAGTAATGTTGTAAAAATATGAATAAGTAGTAAACATGCATAGTAAAATGCTACAGAAAATTCGTAACATTTCAATTCTATACAGTAACCAAGTGTTTCTGGCTGAATTTTTTAATATTAATATAAATACAAATTCCTAATCCCTAGATCTTCCCAACCAACAAAAACAAATATAAATTTCATTTGGTCCATACACCATTATAATAGTAGTTATATGGATCCCATGTAAATATGCTAGTCCCCTATGGGGCAGCTCCCTGGGTGGCAGACAGTAATATTAATCAAAATTTATGAATATCTTAAAAACTTGTAGAAGAAATATCCACCACCACAAATGTCCTAAAATGGTATTTCTCCTCCTTGATATTTAGAGAATAGCAAACCAAAATTTTCATTAATTAAAAGCACACACCAACATAAAAAGCTAATTTAACTATCTATAATAATAATTTTGAAGCTTTACATCCTGCATGGGAGCAGGACCTTCAAATGTTCACTCGTTATCCTGATACAGGGCAGCAAAGTGACAAGCATCGTGTCTTAAAGAACCACATTATTATCCAGGATTAAACCTGGATTCATTCATACCATAGCCAAGCACCTCAACTGTTTAGCCACATTGACAATAATAAAACAGATCAATGATCTTCAAAACTTATTAGATAGCTATGTCCTGTAGTTCTATCATTAATTTATAATAACCTTTAAATGTGCTCACTAAAGTTATATCAACCAATACAGAACATGGTAAAATCAGAAATTACAAATTATGTATTTACTAGCACAAATAAAAAGTACATTAGGTATAAACATTTTTAATTTTATCTTACTATTCTAATAAACAATTAGTCCTTATCAAAGGAGATAGAGGGATCTGAAAATTTATGAACACTCTCTTCATAGATATCTTCTGGCAACTGACCATCTTTAGTATCAGCAAAGAAAGTAGGAAACGCCAGAGGTTTTGTTTGTTTACGCATCGGTAAAATTGTATCATAAATATACAAAATTGAGTTGGTTTCACCTGGTATGCCATATCCAGAAACCCACATCAAATTATACTTGGTGTTGATCCTCCATATTTTCAGCCCCTTTGCGACTCTGTACCTATTACCCATGTGGCCAGGCATTTTAGTGCCAGGCCAAACGCGCCCCTTTTCTCCACCACCACCAATGTTGCCTCCACGCCTATGTGTCTTTGTTACACCATGCGATGCTGGCATGCCTTTAAAGCCGTGCCTCTTCATAACTCCTTGAAAGCCACGGTCCTTCCTGCAGTCACATTGGAATTAGGTCAAATAAAACCACTTCAAATGTAGCTTACGTTTTGCCCCGCACATCTACATAGTTCCCTACTGAAAAGTGCAAGGCAGTAAGTGGAGTGCCAGGAGGCAGCCGGGCATCAGGACTCACAAAAAATCGTCCCAAGTATTGCTTGGGCATCACCCCACTATTTTTGAACAGTCCACAATACTCTTTTGTAAACAGCGAGGGGTCTGAAGCTCCAGCACCCACCAGTAAACACCCATTTTTGTTTTTAACCCTCACATGCCTTTTACGGGGCGGATCATATTCTTCTGGCGAAAAATATTTTATGACGTCATTATCTAGAACCTGCACGTAAAACTATTACAACAAATTAAAATTAAACCTAGCAGCACTTACTTGGACCAAGGTTGTACCAATTTTTTTGCCGTTGTTCAGCCACATTGGTAGATTCCCTATTTTGCGGGCAATGACACCCGTCCTCTTCATGCCTGGGGTCCATTCAATAGCCTTTACAGTCGTTTGCTTGTGCGGATCGACCACAAACCTGTCCTGCACGAATTCTTTAAGGAACTCCTGATTGTCGGCAGTTACAAAATCATCTTGAACCTGCAATAGCCCTCAGAAATGGTAAAATATCTTTTATAAAGGCTCAGACCTACCACTCGATTTTTCTGCGTTAGCCAAGTGGGATTTCTCAGTCTCGGCCGAGGAAACACTCTGTTATTCCTTTTTTGATTGCAACTGAGAGACTGTAAACTAAAACTAGGTTGCAACACAATAAATACTGATACAATAATTAAAAGTTCACCTCAAAGTTGCTAATTTCTCTTCCAATAGTTTAATTGTTGAATTTCGAATTATATATGAAACTAGGGCCATGTTTTTAAATATTTTAACTACTTTACGTTCTGTATGCTTTTGTAGGTTATCCCAAGCAGTGTTGCCATGTGTAATATTTAAATTTAAGTATTTTAATATTTCCTCAAAGAACTTAATTATTATTGCGTTTTATGTTATTAATTTATACTAAAAGTGCAATGAAATTTTTTATAGCAATGGTAAAATTGATACTAATTATTTAATTATTGCGGTGGCTACAATGTAAATACCGACAAAATAGGCATCTTCCGTAACCATAGAGTAAATAAAATTCCCGGGGCAACAATTGTATAGTTTTGTTACAATTTGTGCAAAAGTAACATGGCCGCTTGCGTATATAATTTAGTGTTAGACAAGGAGAGACAAAGGACTTAACAGCAAAGGGGAGGGTGACACATGATGTGTTACACATCGCCACCACAGCGTTGGCACCAATTACGTAACCTTTATGTACCGTTATATATAATAATAAATAATAAAGAAAATCAAACAAACTTAATTAATCATAAAATAGCGTTAGATAATTTAAATATTTTAAGTTTAAAGTGTAAAATAATAAATAAAAGATAAAAGCTGTGGAAAATAAAAAATCTCAAATAAATATTGGTGATCCTGCTTTTGTACGGGCATAAGAAAGTACACATAATGTTCCCTCATTAATGTTATTTACTCTAAGTCCGTAACTGACTTTTTTGACAGTAGCTTGTTGACATATATTAGCATTTTTAGAAACCACTTAAGTTTCTTTGGGGGTGAGACAATGTCATTTAATTAGTTGATAAAATAGTGGCTGTTGAATTGAATTCTCTTAACCTGAATCTCATTTGACAAAAATGTGAATTTCCATGCCCATTGGCGCCTAATATCACTCGCTCACGGTCAAATAAGCATTAAAAAAAGGTAAATATCTATTTAAACGTGGTCGAGTTGCTAGTATAAAGCCCAAAAATGGCGCCTCGCAAAAAACGCGCGAAGCCAAAGTCCGCCGCCGTTCGCAAATCTAGGTCAGTCGCGAAAAAGCCGGTCGCAAAGCAGCCATCAGAAGAACCTGCCGTTGAAACGGAAGTCAAGGACGCCCCGGTGAAACTGCCAGCGCCCAGGAAAGCACGCGTCCCTTCTACACCCAAGAGCTTTGGGAAATTCAGGTGCCTGTTACAGGAAGCAGAAAGTTCAGCTGACACTAATTTAGAAACTGCGGTCGAAATGCCCGCATCAAACTCGCCCTGTGATGCTGAAAACGTCGAGGAGAAAACAGTGGGAATTCAAGAATCCGCTGAGGCAGCTATGAATTTGAATGACTGCGAGGAAGATGTGGCAGATAATGATGTTGTGGTGTCGGCCGTTGAAGCTGATTTGCCAGAAAGCGAGAGCTCGGCGCCTCCAGATTGTAGTGTTCTCTCAGAGGTCGGAAATGAAGCATTAGCTCAATCTTCTGAAATGGAGCAGGTCGAAGAGCAACCATTTGAAAATCTAACTACAGAAATGACGGATCAGTTATCCCATTTGAACTTTAATGTTGAAATTACTTCTGTTGATCCAGAGCACCTGATGGAAGACTCTGAAGTTGTAGAAGAGCTAGGTGACTTAGAACCTTCGAAACAAATATTTAGTGATGAAATGCAGTCTGAATTTGCTGTTGAGTGTGTTGCGGAAGAAATTATACCTGTTTTAGGAGAACAAGAAATCGAGATTGGCACAGAGATAGCGTGCGAAGAAAGTAATATAGATGATACTTTAGAAAAACCTTCAGAATCAGCTACCGATGACAATTTAGTAGAATTACCTGAACAACGGTTACTGAAGATACAACTCCTGCTCCGGCAACAAAAATAGTTAAGCCAAAGAAAGTTAAAAAGAATGCTCAAAAAATTGTTATACCTAGATGTGTTACTAGGAAAAAAGCAACTAATCCTGCGGCGAAAGTTAAAAAGCAAATTCCAAGAACAAAAGCAAAAGGGAAGAAGGCCGAGAAGACGAATTCTGATACGAGTGAAAGCTCCTCGGCCTCTGAAAATTCCGTTCGGAGATCGAATCGAATAAAATCCATTAGTGTTCAGAAGCAGAGATCGAAGGGCCAGGGCGTTGTGAAGTCAAAAACTGACTCGGAATTGAAGAAGCCTGCAAAGGGTAGCATACAAGATTCGGATGCATCAGAGAACAGCAATTCAGGGCAAGCAGATCTGGAGAAGGCGTCTGCTGATTCTCCTAACTTTGTGGCCCCTACTGCAGGATGCGAATCTGAGCATAAACCTGTTAAGGTGAAGTCTCGTTGGCGGAGGTCTAGTGAACTGGAAATGGGAGGATCAGTCACAAATTGCACTAACAAAAATGGGCTTCAATGTGGGGTGGAAAGTTTGCAGCAGCAGCCACAGCAGGCAAGTCTGCCAACTACTAATGGTGACAAAGAGAATCATATCAATGGAGAAGACGAAATAAAGGATCGATTGAAGCAGTTCATACATCTAAAGGAAAACCAGTACCTTACGATGCGTATTACATGCAAAGAAGCCAAGAAAATGGTGTGTGACTGTTTTTTAACTACTGAGGAAATTGAGCGAGGCGAAATGGGCTGTGGCGAGGACTGCTTGAACCGACTGCTGATGATTGAATGGTATGTATCAACTTAGTTTATATTTTAACGTTATTTTGATCAAATTTTACTAATTTATATAAAACTTACAATGAAATTTGCTATCAGAACTGTGCTGTATTGATATTTTTGTTTAATTTCAACAATGGGTAAAGAGGTTTTGTTATAATACTTCATTAAAAAAAGATATGTCAATGAATTGACTCTGGTAAATGGACAACCATTTGACGAAATTTTATAAAAAATTGTGAGCTGGTTCTGGAACTATGTGTGCACGATTTCCTCTACTTTCTTACCCTTCTAAGGCAGCCTTGAGTCTGAACTGTAACAATGGTGGTCTACTGTCCAATGTATTTGCTACAATTTAGCTCATTTTAAGGACAAACTTTATGTTATTGCATAATAGGTAGCTTTTACCTTCACTACCAGATCGTGCCGCTATTAAATGATGATTATATTTTATTAAGTGGCGAAGCGAGAAGCGAGAATGGCTGGTAATTTCCAAGTTCTGTTTTCACCAATCGACAGGTGACCAAAAAGGCTTGTTTGCTAGTGATCTTGAAACTGATTGATCAAAGGTCAGCGTTAGTGACCTTTACGATTTCAAATTTTCAAAATAGCAACATAGGACATGTAGCATATCATTCAACTCGTCTTTGAACACTGATTAATTTAAACATAAAACTTTGAAATACTACGTGACCTTTAACCCGGAAACGCGATTTCTCAAATTTGGGAGACTGCTTCACCACTTCGCTATGCGTTGCAAGCTTTGCAGGTTTATTTTGTTAATAAATCAGCAAAAACTACATGGTTGGAGGACCTTCCCGCCGATAATTTTGTTTTGAATTTAATCAGTGCACATTATTTTGTTTAGACTTAAAGGTGTAGTGATAGGCTTAAATTTCATCACATGATTGTATCCAATGCAAAAATCCATCTTTTTTTTTGCTAACGAACAAGGAGTGTTTATAAAATCTTAAGCTGTATAACTTTTTGTTTAGCATTAAGGAGGCAAGGAGCCTGTCTTGTGAACATCTTTCAAAATATCAATGTTTTTGATTATAGAGTGGGCACAACCACAACTGATAATATCCTACAAATTTCACTAGTTTCTTTTGGTGTTGCTGGTGCTAGAGTGATATGTGTTCTTACATTTTCAGCCTTGTTTCGTCTCAAAGCAAATATTTTATGCCAATTGAATACATAACTTCCTGATAACATACCTATACCAAACTATCGACATAATCTAAACAGAATATTGGAATATTCCCTATTAAAAACATGCCACATTATGGAATGACTACAAGCGCTGGTTGTCATTTCCATATGAAAAGGAGATCACCCATGTCAAACTAGCCTACAAAACACTATATTAATCTTTATCTAATTGTAACGTTCAAGACTTACTTATATTAATAGTGAAACAGAAAAGTCTCCTTTCAATTTGACTCACCAAAGCAATTTTTTATCATGGTCAGTGCAGCTTACGCAAAGGAAAACCACAAGAGGATAATCAAGTATTTATATCTATGTTTATTACACAATCTAACAAGCCAAAATTTCTAATCTAAAATTTTACACCTGTGCATCTCAATTTTGAGTCTCAGCAGTTATGCATTTGAATATTCATGCTGAGCAACCAATAGGCAAATGTTGCATTTTACTTTCTACAATATCTGACGTGGCCATGAAATTATCCAAAGTCTATCCTATGATTACCTAAAGGGTGAAGCTAATTTGTCCTATACATTCCATCTAATGCTTTCCTTCTGTATTTATCACTCACCCATTTGCTCTATTCTCCTATGTAAGGATGTCAAATTATTTTATAAGTAAGCCAAATTTTAATTACAGCAGATGACTGAGTATTTGAGGACAAAGCAATGAAGAAGAAAGTCCATGTGAACAAATCAATAAAATTTGTAACTGAGGGTCAAGTAGTTCATCAAAAATTTTGTCCGAGAATTCTTGATTGATATGAAAAAAATATGTATGAGATCACAATAGTATGATAATGCATTGAGTTACACATTACAGAGAACTTTTGGTCAGAAAATAAATTCCACCTTTTCATTTCATCTTGCATTCTTAATTTGTGATTTTCTTATTCCTTAAATTGAAGATACATTTGAAAGAGCACACCATTTTAGCATAATGGTCAATGTCTAAACATTATAAGTATGAAGAGCATTTGGTATGTTCATAAGAATCCTAGTTAAGAAAAGTAACATTTATTTAATATGATAATTTTTGATATCAGTACGTGATGAATACATGTCATGTTTTTTTGCAGTGTGACTCAAGATATTTGAAATATAACGTATCAAAGTTATAATGATCCAACATCATCCACATACTGTATTGTGTATATGTTGCTAGCACAATATCTTTGTCTCTAACGTCATATTGTAGCCATCATGAATAATGCAAGGACCATGAAGTACTTCCATACTGTCCTCTTTACAAATCCACCGAACATCTTTCTGCTTATTTGTAATTCAACAAAACTGTTCGAGGATAACGAAATGATATAGTTGTCAAGCCTGTCAACATCGCTATTGTCAAGACAGTCATTCCTCCAAAGGCATCTGAATTGGATCAACCTCTGGATCTTTTTCACTCAATAACAATCATATTATGAGAAAGTTCCAGGATCACATTCAGATTGAATGTTTTGCTCTTTGTTTGTCCAAAAAAATATCATATTGAAGCTCTACTGGTGGACAATGCATCAATTCCAAACAGTATGTTTTGTAGATATGACCAAACATTCCTTCTTTAAAGCAGGACACATTCTAGAGAGACCGTTTTCAAACTCCTGCCATTGTTTGTTTTGCAAAAACTATCGAATTATAACAAAATGCATTGTTCTTCATCAGGCATGCTTGTCAAATGTAACTGTTTCAAATACTTTTTTGTAGTTAATACCAGTGAAATTTCTCATGCACTTTGGGTCACATAGCAAAAAGCTTTAGCATTTATTAATCACTTGCTGATATCAGACTGTACAAAACTTCATCGTGATTGGTGAACTTCTTAACATTTTTTTTTTAAAGAGTTATTTTTCTAATACACTTTGCATATACAGTTAACTCTATCTTGTCATAAGCTAGTATTTTGTTTGTTTGTTGGATTTGTTAGTTTTAATCTTCTGCTATTTACAATGTTCTACAACTTTTGTATGATTGGTATACCACAAACTTGTCATGCTACTATTTGGCAATCTTTTGACGAGGAAAAAACTATTATTGAAACCATTAACAAAATTAAGTAATAACGAATTTTTTCAGAATATTTGGAAACGAGCCGGGTGTCTTGGTATACAGAACAATTCTACTTGCTAGATTTCGCTCTGGGTGAGCTTTTAATTTCCACAAATGAACAAAGCCCTTAAATAGAAACAAAGCAGCGATACAAATGGGGTGAAAAGGAATATGTTGCGATCAAGAGTTTCAGAATTCTTTCCAGTAATGGGTAACACATTGGGGCAAGTTTGTTGTTGCTAGTGGAGAATAGTTTACATGGGATTAACTTTTATTATTTTTGGTTACTCGACCCCTCAACTGCTTATAGCCATGGAAGATTAAGTGTAAGTACGTGACAGATAAGTCATCTTGAATAGACACTACGTAAATATTCAAGATAATAATGTATTTGCATTATTTATAAACCATAATTTAATGGGCGCTGAACATTTTTTTACTTAATATGCTAGGTTTCATTTATATTAACACAAGATGGGTTAATTTAAATCTCTTAATTTTTTATTATAAGTTTCATTTAACAGCTGTCGTACATGTTGGAAGCCACACAGCTCTTTTATGATTCATTTCCATATTTTTTCCAATCTGCAACTCGTTTCGTCTATATCTTCTTGAAACGGATTTGTATAACGCACTTAGTTTCTTTACAAGCAATGGGTGACGTCCAGATATTGTATTGATTACTATATGGTAAAGATGTAAGAAGCCTTTTAATTAGTAAGATCTCAGTGGTATGTTAAAGATAATTGTGATAGAAATAGATTGCATAAAATATTTAAAATAATCAACTGAAATAAGCCAAGATATGTCCAATTTTTTATTAGTCCAGCATTATCTTTTTCGATGTCAATAGATATTTTAATATTTTAAATTTTTTGACTTCAAGCCTTACTGCACTTTAAATAATGTTCTAGAAGGAGAATTATGCGATGGGTTGTGATTTTGGAAACTTATATAATAGCTGCAACCATTCACTAGAAATTAAAAGTTAGAAGGCATGGGATACTTTCATAAGCCTAAAGAATACACAGTACAGTCATGAACTAAATGTGAAGTTACAACTAAAATGAATCTGTTGCTATGTATTCTCCGTTCTGTTGTATGGTGTCGAGACTTGGACTTCAACAACAAAAAATTGGAAGTTTTTGAAATGTGGGTGTGCTGGCGTATAATTAGAATAAGCATAAAAAATAACGAGGGTTTAAGCCGAATGATTAAGAAGCAAAAAGGAATAGTCTAAACTTTTAAAACCAGCAAGTTGCAATATTTTGCTCACATTATGAGACACCCTCAAAAATATAGTGTTAGGCCTTGTTACAAAAAAAACTTTGACGGCAAAAGAAGTCCAGGGACAAAAAGAATGTCGTGAATGAAGAATCTACTCAAATAGTTTGGATTAATAACAAATATTCGTTTCCGAGCAGCTATAAACGGAGTTATAGCCAACACGATTGCCAACGTTTAATGATTTGGATAAAGTACCAGAAAAAGATGGGCTGTGACATTAATTTTTTTTATAACATCTCTTACAGTTTTCATTATAATTTTATTTGGTATATGTGCACCGTAGCACTCTTCTTAAACTTTCATTAAACAAATGATTAAAAGCTAGTCTTTTGTTTTAGATTTTTTTTGGTATTAGATATCACTTATTTTATACCAAGTACATGATCGCCAAAGGAAGGACAATAATTTGAAACGTTGTCTTTCTTTCAAAAGTTGTATATCCTGAATAGTCTAAATTTTAGGATTGTTTGGGCCTCTTGTAATTAATTGTAGAAGATTGAGAATGAAATTACAGAATGAATTTATTCAAAGTTCGAAGGTGATGAAATTCCTGCAGACTTATTTTTGTTATATATCCCAGAAGATAGTTCTGCTGTAATCCATCACTATAGGTAAGTATTCTTTTTGCATTAGCGTTTCTTAAGCTAAGACTGAGTCTTTTACCTTTGGATTATATAATCATATCTAACTCAAATCAATGATCCTTGTGTGGTTGTTGGAAGTCATTTGTTCCAGTAAGTCATACAAAATTATGTAGAAAGGATATGGTTAATGTAATTAGAACTCCCTATGGATATTTGAAGTGACTAATCTGTATTCGCTGTTTATGCTATGATACTAGTGTAAACGTTTCATTAGCCTTCAAATTCTGCACCCAACTTTTGACAGCATTATAAAAACTTGCGTCTTCGCATATTATTGTTGTGTGATCACGATAGGAGTTGACTGCATCCTTTTAATATGATGCCTATTTCAATATTTATCAGGTGTACAAGTATGAAGTGCGGATTTTAGACAACAGATGGTGTGGAGTATAAAGATTTGATGTATATACCATTCTGTTGTGCCACCAACAAGAGTCAACGCGCACAAATGATAAGTTGAAAAAATATTTGCATAATATTGTTTTGCTGAAATTTTGCTCGAACGATACAAAAGAAAGTCGTTTTTGCATAGTATCGTTACTGGGGATGAAAAGTGGATATATTTTGAGAATCCCAAACGTAAAAAATTATGGGTAAACCGAGGCACATCAACCGCAAGACCGAATCGCTTTGGCAGGAAAACGATGCTTTGTGTTTGGTGGGACCAGAAACGTGTGGTCTATTATGAGCTGCTATACCTAACGCTACCAACAACAATTGATCGACTTGAATTGTTCGCTACTCGCAAAATGATCAGGATATCGAAAAAGACAACACAAGATCGTTTTCCTCCATGACAGTGCTCCACCACATACGGCAAAACCGGTTCATGACACGTTGGAATCACTCAACTGGGAAGTGCTACCTCATGCAGCTTACTCACCAAACTTGATTCCTTCCGATTACCACTTGTTTGCATCGATGGGCCAGGCACTTGCTGAGCAGCGCTTTGGTTCGTTCGAAGATGTGAAAAAATGGATCGATTAATGGTTCGCGGCAAAAGGGGAAGATTTTTACTGGCGTGGTATCCTCAAATTACCCAAAAGATGGGAAAAATGTGTAGTAGCAATAGAGCATATTTTGAATAAACCACTTTTTATCATTATTCTGAATTTAACGTGTTTTTTTTTTGGAAAACCCCGTATTTCATACTTGTACACCTGCTATATAGAACTAAATCTTATCGAGTGCTTAATAAATTCATAAGATGCAGGAGAATTGGAATTCATATTTCAGTATGTAATTTCACATGGTTTGCTACAGGTTGCTTCAAAAGTAAACTTAATGCATATTAATTTGCACTTTATAAAGGGGCGCTCGAACTTTGTCAGTATATAGCGGCCATGTTGGTGAAGCTACAGCTGTTAAATTTGGAGATTATTGTAATTAATTCTAGGCAAATCATCATGGAAAGTTACAGTATTGAGCAACGCGTGCAAATCATTAAACTTTACTATCAAAGTGAGTGATCAGTTCGAGCTTCGTTCCGTGCGCTACGGTATACACAGTCGTCTTGTTGAGTCGACTATTCATCGTTGGGTGGATAAATTAGAATCAACTGCTTCAGTAAACAATCAAACAACACCCGTACATCGCCGAAACGTGATGTCTGCAGAAAACATTTCTGCAGTGAACGAGAGTGCACAAGAAAACCCGAAGCAGTCAGTTCCTCAACTTGGCGAATTTTGCGTTGGAACTTGGACCTGCACCCGTACACAATTCAATTAACCCAGGAACCATAAGCAGTGTCGAGCTTTCGCTGACTGGGCTCTGAAGCAGTTTGAAGACGCCCATTTTTGGATGAATGGCTATGTCAAAAAGCAAAATTGTCGCATTTGGGGGGATAATCCATATGAGACCCATCAGTTGCAAATGCATCCAGAAAAAGTCAATGTTTGGTGTGAATTTTAGTCCGGCGGGTTCATGGACCCGTACTTCTTCCATAATAAAGCTGGCACCGCCATAACTGTCACTGGCGAGAGGTACAGGTCAATGATAACCTTTTTTTTTGTCTGAATTGGAAGATATGGATCTCAACGACATGAGGTTCCAACAAAACTGGCTACTGAAATCGTGTGATTTAACGCTATTAGACTTTTTCTTGTGGGGCTACGTTAAATCACAAATCTATACAAATAAGCCACGGACAACTGATACCTTCAAAGTCAATATAACCAATGCAATCAATGATATCGAACCCGATTTATGCAGTCGAGTCATCGGAAGTTTGACCTCTCGGATACGTGCCGCCCAGCGAAGACGCGGCGGTTATTTGACCAATAAAATATTCCATACATAATGTAATCGAATACTCTTTCAAATAGAAAAAAATCTGGTGTGAACATCACACGACTTTCCTTATCCTATTATTATATATTATACCGGGTCCATCGTCTCGGCCCTGCGCTGCTCTCGTCTAAAAATTTGTTAATTTAAAAAAAGACGAGGCGCTAGTCCGACACTCGAAAGCTGATTAAAATAAACAGTACAAGACAATAATTGACTCGTACTTGAAATTCTGCTACGTCACTGAAGATAACCGTGCGAGCTCGGCTGCACCGCCTTCGCCATTATCGCCTGCGTCCTCCCTCCTAGCGGGCAAGCACTCCCCCCCGTCCTCCCGCAGTCGGCCCGGTAGCTCTCCGAGCGCGCTGTGATTGGTCCGTTTAATTAATTTTTAATCGGCTATAACTTATTTATTTGACCTCGGATCAAAAAATTTCATTGTAATTTTTTGTTCGTCTCGGTCTGATCTATCCGGCGATATAAATTTCCCGAAACATTTTATGAACACCCGGTATATTAAAAATCTTGAGCTTCAATTTTTTTCGAGTTCCTATTTTACCAACTTTTATTTTAAATTCATGTTTATCTCATGATAATAAATCATTTTTATTCTCATAAATTTTTTGTATCTTCAACCGTATAGATTCGCTACCGATTTTGCGACCTTGCGACCAAACGGCTCAGCCCATTTTTACCAAAAGCTTCCCACTGCGTCCCCTACCTACAAGTAACTTGCATACCAAATTTCAAGTCTCTAGCTCTTACGGTTCTCGAGATATCCTGTTTACTGATAGACCGACAGACACACGCGCGCGCGCACTCACGCACGCACGCACACACACACACACGAACCAATGGTTAAAACCAACTTTTTTGGTGTCCTGAGGCTATATTTCGTCCAGAAATGTGAAAAACTGGGTAGGTCAAATTTCCGCCGATTACATTACTTTCCTTATTATAGGATAAGAAAAGTAAAAATTAATGATATCTCATAACACAACTGGTTTTATTTAAATTTAAAGTTCGAGCGCCTTTAAATGGAAAACCCTGTAGTAACAAAAAGTCTGAATTTTTTTAATGTATTACAGCCACTCTTTTTATCTGCCATCAGGCGCTAAAGGCGCTCTTCTTCATAGACTTAACATGGAAATTTTTAGTTGTCTAATTTTGTAACTGTACGTTTCTTCAAACTAAAACCGGTCTCACATGTAAGATAATGTTAAGGTATTTCAATTTGTAATCATTTCCTTTGAACATTTCCGTCTTATAATTTAACTGACAAAAGCACTCACTAGAAAATTCAGTACTTAAGCTAAACGTACGCGATGATTGCCAACGAACTACGAATCACATGTGAATATTAATCTCAACATATGCAAATCACATACTGCAGATATTGACAAACGGTTGTGAACGCAACGCTATACTGCGTCTAACTGAACTCGATTTAATGTACATTTCATATAGGAAAGGAAAACTTCATTAAGACCTCTGAGCATTATAAGAACTGTAACCATAAACTGTATTTATTTGATGAACTTACAAATTACATATAATTTGAAAAGCTTCCGCTAAAAGTTCATTTTGTTGTGGCGCTTCTTTCTAAACCATGCATATTACATGAAAATATGCTATCTTGTTACAAAATTTTAATGAAATATTTTTATGATACGTTAATGTTCCTTTGGTCTAATGGGCTGATTAAAGATCAGCAGAAATCCATAATCCTGTAAGACAACAATAAGACTTTGTGCCAAAAGATTCCTATTTTGACGATAGATTTCCATTTGCTTACGAAAGTGAACAGGTGTCTTTTCAAGGATTATTGTCAAAATTAAATTGCAATATACCAAATTTGCTGCGCAAAGCATACCATCTTGTATTTTTTGCTACTACATCAAAAAAAAATAATTATCCTTTGATGAGCAGAGTGTGATATATTGAAAATTTTCCTTATTGTATAAGGTAATTGTCATCAGACCACTAGTTCTTCTTAGGTTTAATCTAATACTGTTTCTTACTACTTCTCTAC
The DNA here is from genome assembly GCA_036346155.1 of Sinelater perroti. Lineage (NCBI taxonomy): Eukaryota > Metazoa > Arthropoda > Insecta > Coleoptera > Elateridae > Sinelater > Sinelater perroti. The sequence goes on from JARFIY010000046.1 coordinate 19,230,115, forward strand.
TACACCTTTAGTTCACCTTTTTCAAAATTAGTTTATATCAATTTTAAATCTAAGTCTCTTCATAGGTATCCAATCAATAATCATATTATCACATATACAACTATTTGCATGATTTACATAGAATAAAATGCTCTGTGGCTAAAAAATTTCAAAAGCTGTATATTTTTTTTATATTTTTATAATTAGAATCGCTTAAATCCGTTTTACAAGTATGTGGCTTAAGCTGATTCATACCAAAGTAATATAAATTTAGCTTCATCTTTTTAAAAATGTTTTCTATAACAATTTCTTGTAGAACTTTTTAAACAATGTATGTCATGATTCATCAGTACCAAGCAGTCCATTGTTTTTCATCTGGTGTATGACTAAATTGAATTCGCCCAGGCTCTTGAAATATGATTATGTTTTAAAGTTTATTTTTACTAATAACTTATACTATTTACTATTGAGGTGAAACAATTTAAGAAATAACTTAAAAGGGTTTTGCTATCCAGTTTTTTAATCTATTTTCATACTCGTTAACAATTCTACTTCTTGTTGGAGTTTGCATTATTTTCTTTAGCTCTAATTATCGTCGAACAATCGTAAAAATATTTAACATAACTTTTGGAACTTCACCCAAAGCTGAACGCAACCTGGTTAGTAACTTCTGGGTACGCATTTCCGCATATCTTGGCGAGTTTAATAAGTGTGTCACATACTTTCATATTAAGTTTAATAGTCACCATTGATCGTTGTTTGTATTTTTCGATCGGCTTCCGGAGTTCAGTTGAAATTCCTACAATTTTGTTTCTTGGTTTCAATCATCCCTGAAGAACAGCAGCTCATTGCATATTTGGAAGAGGTAATATATCCATATCTATTCTTTTCATTTGTTATAATTACTTATTCAACAAATTACAAGTTTGATGTGTTATTTCTAGTTTAGTTTGACACTTATCTTTTTCAGCTTTTTAAATAGTGAAACCATTTGTTGGGAAAAATTGATCTTGATGCTTTAATTAAACATTTTATTGTAGCGGATCTCTCTGCCCCGTCAATGACAGATGCACCAACAAGCGCTTCCAAAAGTCTCAGTTCTCCCCATGTGAGGTTTTCCGCACCGACAAGAAGGGCCTGGGCATTCGGGCCACAACGAACATCCCTTTGTAAAGATTTCAGCTGCATTGTCTTGGTTGCGTCTATACAACGACTGCTTTTAGTGGCGAGTTTATATTGGAGTACATAGGAGAGGTGATAGGCCCAGATGAGTTTGAGGAGCGCGCAACCGAATATTCCAAGGGCAAGAACCCGCACTACTACTTCATGTCGCTCAGAGCGGATGCGGTCATAGACGCAACGCAAAAAGGTAACAATACCTAAAAAAGTGTTTCGTTCTGGCTCAAAATTGCACTTTTAGGCAACATATCTCGGTTCATAAACCACTCTTGCGAACCAAATGCCGAGACGCAAAAATGGACGGTGAATGGAGAGTTGAGAATAGGGTTCTTCAGCAAAAGAACCATTCAAACAGGAGAAGAGATAACCTTTGACTACCAGTTTCAAAGATATGGGTAAGGATACTTGTTTAGCTATTGCATAATTTATACTGTCACCATCATTAATTAGTAAGGAAGCACAGAAGTGTTTTTGTGAAGCTCCCACCTGTAGAGGTTGGCTCGGAGAAGAACCAGATGAAGAGGACGAGGAAGAAGATGAAGAAGAGGAGGAGGAGGAGGAGGAGGAAGAAGAAGAGCTAGAACAAGCAGAAGTAGACCGGAAACCAATTACTTTGGAAGAAATGGTCCAAGAAGGAACAACGGCACCAGCTGAGGTAGCACTAGAGGAAACATTTGAGAAAAATACAGTGATAACCGATGAAGAAGCTGTTCCATCTATTGAAGTTGTAGCAGCTATCGCCGATGTTTCCTCTACTACCCCAATTGCGCCAGCAGTACCAATTGCTCCTGCTGAAATTGAAGTAAAAAAGCCTGTAAAGAAAGAAAAACGAAAAGTGATTAAACGCAAAGTGCTTAAAGATTTGTTTGATGATGTAGATGTAAGTATTATAACAGTATTTCTATCTAACAATCTATATGGTAATTATTCAGGTGGATGAAGAAATAGAAATGTTAATGGTGACAGGCCTTAAAAACCAAGCCCACACCTTGAAATTGAGCCGTTTGATGGTGCGTGCAAATGAGTCTTCTCAAAGGACAGCGCTGTTGAGTATTTTACGCCATGGGGAACTTCCTTGCCGCAGACTGTTTTTGGATTACCACGGTTTGCGTCTTATTCATGGTTGGATGAATGACGCCCAACAAATATGTAAAACTGACAAAAAACTTGAGTCTTTACGGTATTTTGGTATCACTTTTGTATTTTTTAAACTCGTTTAAATTTTACAGATTAGAATTACTGCAAACATTAGCAACATTGCCAATCCCTAACAAAACTATGCTACAAGATAGCAAGGTTTTGTCGACTGTTGAAATGTGGTCGTCCAAGCTAGAAGATGTCTGCACTGGTTTGGATTCTGAAAGCAGTTCTCCTAAAACTGAAACAGATGCTACTCCTACCACAGAAATTACCAACAAACATGAGATAGAGCCTCAAGAACCCGATGTGAAAGTCGAAAAAGAAAGCCAAATTGAAACTCCCCAGGAAGAACTTAAATCGGTAGAAGCGCCGCAAAAAGAAGAGTCCAACAAGGATTGTGATGAATTTGATGATATACGAAGGTCAGTTGGAATGGATATTGAACGAATACGCTCTAATACCCGATGGTATATCGAGCAAAGCGTTAGCAGAGTACAAGATATCATAGACATGTTTGATGATGACATGGATATCTCTCCCATTTCTTTTAATGAAGATGATAATATAATAGAGACGAAAGAGACAGTCAAACAAACAATGCCACCACAAATAAATCTCGAAGAGGAAATTATTGCGTTAGCGGTGAAGTTATTGGAAGTATGGTCCACTTTGAAAGAAGTATTCAGAATACCAAAGAAAGAAAGAATTGAACAAATGAAGGAACATGAAAGAGAAGCAAATCGAGGCTATAAAGCTGGTTTGGAACATGATTCCGAAAAAAAAAGCCGGTATAGATTATACAAGCGCAGAGGTGACAAAACCGATTTCTTTGCACGTAAAAATTTGAAAACGGATGATAAATCTTTAAACCCTCAACCAAAAATTAACAAGCATGAGCGTCGAAAATTATTTGCCATGCAAGTTGAACAGGAAGAAGTAGAAAAAAGACTTAAACAAAGGGATGTGTGGAGACAGCAAGAGTTTCAATGCATTGTGGGTACAGATCCCAGATTTGCAACGCCATTTGATCCCACTAAAGGATTTCAGTGTATGTGGAATCAGCAAACTGGGCAGTGGCAAAACTTTCAAATGACTCTCAATCATGGGCCCATTTTAAACCCCAACATGAATCCTCGTTTCAATACAAACGTACACTGCGGCTTCAATCCAAACATCCCAGTTCCTCCGCTTCCCAACATACCGCCGCCACCTCTTTCTAGTGCAGCGCACGTGTCTGTTCCTTCATTAAATTTACCTCAACCACCACCAAATTTCTCTCACCCGGTAAACAACATACCTCACCCTCAGATGAACATACCTTGCCCTCCAAATATTTCTCATCCACCTCCTAGCATGAACCATCCGCCCCCAAACCTGCTCCATATACCCCCGCCAAACATTACGCATCCTTCACCGAATTTCTCCCAAACGCCACCGAATTTTCAGATGAATCATCCGCCGCCCAACCTGCCCCATCTTTCACAAAGTGTAGTGCATCTGCCTACCATTCCCACAAACATACCGCCTCCACTTCCAAACATGCCTCCTCCACACACCAACCCCTTGCTCTCTAACGCTCCACCGCTGCCAAACAATTCTATACCTAATATCAATGGCATGCCACCTCTGCCAAATGTGCCACCGCCTCTTCCCAGCATGCCCCCACCACCACAGCAAATATCGAACATACCATATCCAGAGGAAGCAAAGACAGACGATAAAGATGAAAGTTTACAAGTATGTATGTTTGTATTTATTTTATATATTTTAAATATTTGGCTATATGATAATAAATTAGTACAAGTGCTTTTCAAGTTTAAACAATTAGATTTTTCGTTTATTGTTTTTCTCACCACTTTGCATAGTGTTGGGAAATTGATATATTACACATTATTTGCAATGCTACAATAGAATTATACCAATGGATTCTTTAATTATAATATAAAACTAGTTAGGCGACAATGCGGTAAAAAGTATATGTTGATATAGTTAATGATGAAAATCAATTAAAAAACTGAACACAAGCTTCACGTCACTATTGACCCAAGGCAAATAGAAACTGAAAAGTCTAATTTTGCAGTTAACTTGATTGACAGGAAATATGGATTAAAACGTGTAATTCTTCATGAAAACTTTGAATATGGAAAATCACTAGGGTCAAAGTAGCCTACTTTGAAACAACACAATCATTTTCTTGTGTTTTTCGCGATGATATATTTCCTATACACATCACAAATTTTTTGAACTAGAAGAATATATTGAAAGTGTACATTTTTTTCCTGTAAATACTCCATTTTCTTTAGGCTACAAATAATATTTTCTTTTCAAATGTACAAAATGAAAGATACTCACAACCATAACATTGTTATTGAAAATAATGTCATAACTTTTTCTAAATTTTCAATAAAAATTAGCTTTTCAATTTGGCTGATTCTCAATTCTTCATCTTCTTTTTTTCTTCTTCCGTTTCCTCTTCACCCATTATACCCCATGATGTTGAAGATTTGAGCCATTCTTTCGATTCCTTGCAAGAGTTCATATCTTCTACTAAAAGTATCAGTTCTAATTCTACCCATGTACTATTTCTCACTCTGCCTTTTATCTCATTTACTACTCGCCTTAAGTGTTTTGTTTCTTCAAATTTCCTAAATTTTCTTGGATTTCTTTTTATCTGAAACGCTGTCATCTTGGCCATGTATAATAACGTTGAGGTATACATCGTTTTAGAGAGATGCATTTTTATTTTTATACTTAGTTTAGTTTTCTGTCAGCCTTCCATTTATTTGATCGTCAGTTTCCTCTAATTTTTGTTCTAATTTATTTTTTATTTTGTGCCTTCATTTCTTCTCTATTATTCTAATGTATATTTTTAGTTCTACTGATGATAACCATATTGTGCTGTAGTTATCTCTGTAGTGTTTTCTTTTTGTGTATAGGAACTATAATACTTCCTTCCCAATCTTCTGACATTTACTATGTATTCCATGTCTGTTTTAATAACATTTTCGCCTGTTTGATTATAATTTGTGCTCTTTTTGAAATGTTGGGGCTATATTAAATTTCCCTGATGCCTTTCTATTTTTGGTTTTCTATAGAGCTTCCTTTATATCTTCATTTGTTATTTCTTCCTCCATTTTTTGGCTTCTATTCTTCCTTTTTTCTATTTTCTTTATCATTAACTTCAAATTTTATCGTGTAATACACTTTCCATGTTTTTAGTATTTCTGTTATTTGTAGTCCTCTTGTTTAGTCTTTGATATTTCTTACTTTTGGTGCTCGGTTTCCTTTTAGTCGTTTAGCTATATTCCAAAACTGTTTTTTGTTTTTATGTAGCTGTCTTCTATTTTCCTACCAAATTCTTTGTTTACTTGTTCTAACACTTATTTTGGCTCATTTGGTTTTACTAGGTATTCTCTTCTGTTTTGTTAAGTTTTATTTCCTATATATTTCTTTCAAGCTCTTTTCTTTTCTTTAAATTTATTCTTCACTTTTTTTAACCATTTAGTTTTTTTGTACCAAGTTTTCTTTTTTTTTTGCACATACTTCTCTTTTATTAAAGTTTCTTTAAAAAACGTCCGCCTTTTATTTAAGGTCCACTAATTTTCTTGCTGAACTTCATGTTCTAGTCTACTTAGGTTTTCTGTTAGTTTGTTTTCATACTCTTGTCACTTTCCTAGGTTTTCTAGTACTTCTTTGTTCTTTATGTGGTTTCCTGATGTTAATGTTTATCACCTAATTCTTCAGGAACAGTATAATATTGGAAGTTTAGGAATGATTTTTAGATCAATTAACATACAGGGTTGTATCCAGAAGTAGTAGGACTATTTTTTTTTTGCGCGCGCGGAGCGATGGAGGGGGGTCTGCAAGGCCTAATGTTATGGAGGGGAGCCTTGGAAACAGGTTTCGACCTGCGGCAGTCGCCTGTGTGCGTTAGTTGAGTGTGGACCACTGTTTTAGTGACCTCCTGTTGTGACGCCTCGTCGTCAGTTGCGATGGAGCGAAATTTGGAGCAGCAGTACGCTATCAAGTTTTGCTACAAATACGACCCGGAAACAAAACGTCAGAGCGAAGAGTGGCACACCGCACAATCACCCCATAAAAAGAAGGCCAGAATGTCGAAATCGAAAGTGAAATCGATGTTGATTGCATTTTTTGACCGTCGTGGAAGTGCTCACACGGCTGCGAAATCGAATCACACGCGTGCGACCAGATCTGGTGGGGAAGTGGAAGCTTCACCATGACAACGCGCCGTGCCACGGCGCGTGGATTGTGAGGGATCTCCTGGCCAAATTCGGCGTTTCCCTCACCCCCCTACAGCCCTGATGTGGCACCGCCGGACTTCTTCCTGTTGCCCCGGATCAAGAGGCAGGTCAAAGGGCATCGTTTCGACTCGGTGGAAGCAGTCCAAGCGGCAACGACGAGGTCGCTGAACAGCATCCCGGAGGAAGACTTCCAGAAGGCCTTCGCAACCTGGAAGGCTCGCTACCAGAAGTGTGTGGATGCCCAAGGGGTCTATTTTGAAGAGTATTAAGTCGATGTACCAAAATGTTCAATAATTTTTTTTAAAAATCTGTCCTACTTTTGGATACCACCCTGTAGGTCTTACACACACGCATGGGTACTTAAACCTTTTTGGAAAAAATCGAGTATAGTTTTCTAATGCAAGTTGGAACAGGAATTTGTTTTTATTTTTATATTACGTTATTTTTGTTGATCATGTTGAACCATTCTAATGAAAGTTCAAAATTTTTTGACATTTTGAATTGAAAGTTCTTTTTTCAGGTGAAAACTTTTACTCTTCTTCTTCCTTTTGGAAGCTGGTTTTGACATGGTTGCAATTAGTTTTGAATTTCCTTGGTTTTTTGTTGTTTTTAATGTATATAATAGATTTAAGTGTGGTTATTAATTTTTATGTTATAAGTAATTAAGTATTTGATAGTGCTACAGGCATATAGTCAGATTGTTACGTTTTGATTTGCCAATTAATGGATTTTGGAAATATTTGCTAGAATTTATAGAAAGTAATACATCATTTAGAATGAACCAGAGTCTTTATCGCAACAAATTTTCGTTTCACCTTTGATTGTTTCTTTTAAAAACGAAATTAGTAACTGAACATAATTGTAACTATTATACTGCCTTATTTATGTATCTCATAATTTATGCAATTCTCGTTTTTTTTTCAGAAGCAGTGCTAAAATAACTAAACAGTTTTTCTATAATGTTGACTTGATGATGCATGCAGATCTTGGCCTCTTCATGAACATTTTTGGAAAACGCTGACATTACCTTCCCTTCTTTGCAAGTATTCTATCACTATATTCCCATTTCTTGAGACTGGCCATTGAAGTACTCATCATCTCAATGAAGGCTGTATTCTTTTCAAGTTAGAGAAGAGTGACTAGTCCATTTGGGGATCCAGACATACTAAAAGTAGAGATAATATATATACATTTCATGATAAGAGAAACTATACTGTAATGCTAAAAAGTCGTTATTACAGTAATGTCTGTTTTGTCTTTTTGTTTTGCTTTTGTTAGTTTGTCTTTGTATTCTCCAAAGTTTATTCTAGATGCTTTGCGATACTATGCTGTATGACAATGTACTGTTTAATTTGAAATTATGCTTTAAACAATTAATAATTAGGGCCATGATTTGCCATAGATCTTAACGTGATGTCTGCATATTTTTTACTTTCTAACCGATAATGTTCTTACAACCTTCAAAGGCACTTTCTAAACGTTGTGTTTGTAATAGTTTTTATTGTCTTTGTTTAAGTTATGGGTTCCTACAGTAATTTTTGGGCATTCTTTATTTTTCCTATCTTTACATTTCTTTCACCAATAATTGTTAGACTAGTATCTTTGTGGTGTTTTACGAAATTACTCTATGTTTCTTCTACTTTTTTGAATTGTTCAAATAGTGGTACTTTTTACTAATTACTTGGTTTGATATTAAAGACAATAATTTGAATTTTATTTGACAACAATTCACTCGAAGTTCAATGCACTTGCCTCAAAGTTTTCTCAGGTTTGTGATTTTATCACCTTTAAAATATGATCTGTATTTCCTCCTTTAACTTAAATTGTTTTCCAATTTTCACTTTTGAATGCACATGGAAATTCGAGATAACTAGATTGAGCGAATGGGGTGGTCACAGAAGAATTGTAAATCTTGGTTCAATCAATTTTTTCTGAGCATAGGGGGCTTGAATGCGTTGGTGTGTTGTCTCAGTGGAACAACACATTCTTCTTAAACATTTGTACTCGGCTAAGGTTCTTATACATATTAAAGCACCAAAGAAAAACACATGCTGTGAATTGAAGAAGCAACTGTTTTGAATGGTTGAGGACTTTTCAGATTCGTCTTGAAGAAAAGGGGTGTTAGTTATAGTTTTTAATGCGATCTGAATTAACCATGGTCAGATAATAGCAGAAAAAGGGTGATCTTTTGACCAAAAATGGCATTGCGAGGGAAGCGCGCGCAAAATAGCGCCAAGCGCAAGTTAATAAATTATTTGACTTTCAATAAGACGCAATTTGCGTCATACCATGTTCCTTGTATGAATTAACTTTTGTTTTAGAGTGAGTATTTTACAGAAAGTAATTTATTGTAGTTGACATACTCGTGGACTTTGCTAACTCGTACTTTCATTTGTGTATCATCCAAAACTAGATCATGGACGTTCCAAATTTTTACTGATGTGAGAGCTATATTTATTTGTATCACCAAGATGTAATGCGTCTTTGATGCTTGTTCTTGTCGGGTTTGGATTTTCAAAATGCAATGGTTTAATAAAAAGGATATAAATGGCCCAATGCAGGCAGGGATGGTCCTTTCATAGATTTCTTTTTCTGTTTTCCCTTTCATAAAAAATAATTGAAATACACCACAAATTGCAATTTTATCCATTTTGTACTATCACTTGAAACACTAAAAGCAGGCAACTGTTACACAACAAATTAGTGTTAGATTATAACCATATAACATTCATCTATAAATGTAGGGCCGGCGAAGAAATTGCTCTGTAAGCAATCCCAGAACGAACTTAAAAAAACCTTTCGATATCTGGAAAATTATTCGACATAGAATTTTTTCTTCATTTTCGAATTCAGCGTAAAATTTCCTATAAGAATCACATTTAAAATCGTAATGTCTAAAATTTTCCCGAAATTCGAAGTCGAATATCTCGAAAACTATTCGACATAGAATTTTTTCGATTTCATTATTGAAATCAGCGTAAAATTTTCTTTAAGAATTACTCATAAAATCGCAATGTCTAAAATTTTCCCGAAATTCGAAGTCGAATATCTCGAAAACTATTCGGCATAGAATTTTTTCGATTTCATTGTTGAAATCAGTGTAAAATTTTCTTTAAGAATCCATTTTAAAATTTTAAAAAATTTATAATTTTGTGACAGCGACAGACAGACAGACATATAGAATTCAGTAATGAACTTTTTAAGTTCGTTGAAAAGGAAACTATTACAACACATGCAATTGCTATCGCCTTCTATGATGTTACTCATCAAACCACTCACGTATATACAGTCGGTCAGAAAATTCCCACAATTGTACTCTTGTATTATTTTCATACTGTTCTAATACTCGTCTACATCAAAGATGACAGTGCATTTTACAGAGCTTCCAATATGTCATTGCTTATAACTTTTGATCAAGGCAGCTTCCAAGCTGGAGACCAGCTTCTATTTCTGTCATTTCTGACATCTGTCACGCCTTATAATTTTTAATCTGTGATAGACATAATGTTTTCAGTATTCAACTAAGGAAGTCAAGTCCCAACACCAAATATCAGTCTGATATTTCTCGAGACCGGCTTGACCAGAAGTGGCCGCAAATTTTTTGTTTATGTATACAAATCTATGGAACCGGAGTTCCACGTCTGTACTTGTATTATTATTAAAACATGATTGAGCTTATCATTAAAAACCCTTGTAAAGTGATAGGATATCTTATTAGAAATATTTATACAAAAATTAAGTTAATGGAACAAACGGTGAAGCACTTAACATGGCCACAATCTTGAAAAATGGTGTTTATGAAAAAAAAGTTTTTAAAGTTGGATAAAACAAAAAATTTGTAAATTACTTTTAAACAGCGATATCTGCACCATAAAGCTGAACATTTGCATTATGAGCCTCTTGTGACAGCGTTCAACGCTGTTTACCGCGAATTCAACTTTCTTTTGTCGCTTCCTACATCAATCATGCAAATCAATTGTCAGCTGTCTGGCATATGTAGTAGGTTACGTTGCTAGTGCAATACACACGGCTGTTTATGTAAGTCTCTTACGGAGCAATGCTTCAGATGACGGCGTTCAGGCTCTCATTTAAATTCTATGTGTAGATGCCGACACATTTTAACAATAAATCATCATCTTTGTTGAAGTTTTCTTATATGGGTCGAATAACATTTTTAAGTTGTTGGTAGCATACTCACAGCTAGGAATACCACCAATTTTTTCCGGGACAGTTTTGATGGATTTTTTTGTTGAATTTTATAAAAAAAAAATGACGCACAAATTGCTTCATATTTTTCCTAAGTTGAACAACAGAGAGCATTCATATATATTTTTTTTAGTGTATGAAGATGTTTCCATTCTCTTCTGCACATAAAAGCATTCTTTTTGATAACCGGAGTATCATAGGGAGTCTGTTTTCAAAATATCACTATCTGTGCCTGATACAAGGCTAATATTTTACTCTGTACAATTCGAGCGATTATTAAAATATTTTGAATGTTGATTTTATTCTAGACTTAAATATTTGCAGAGGGTGTATCTTTCAAAATATGTATAAAACAGAAGATTGTTTTTTTAATTGAGAAATGTTCATGGCCCCTTAGCAATTGCTGTATAACAAGCAATGTGCAAGTCATTCTATTTTATCATGATGCAGAAACCACTTTCTCTGCCATTTGTCACTGCATTGCATAATATTTACAAAATTTGCAAGTAGAAATGACCACTATATAAATTTATAGTGCACTAAACTATTGTCAGAGAATACAGTGAGTTTTCTTAAATCTGACTTGATTGCTTGATTGCATGTTTCTTTAAATCGCCACTGAAAATCTTTTTTAGAGGAGTTGGGTCTGCATCATTGTCTAAATACATCGAAATAGCCAAGAAATTATCATCGTTCTTTAGCAATTCTACTTGCATTTAAGTCAGTACTAGTTATTTTGTGATTAGTAAAATCATTAAATGGACTAACATAAAATGAACTTTCTAAAAGCAAGAAAAACCTTTATAGAAGACATTTGACTTTATTCTGTGCAGGTAAAATTTGCCGGCCCAATTCCTCCACCGGTCAAATTGCCGCCAAAGTGGAAGTGTGCTAAAGATAAATACGGCAGGCCCTACTATTACCACATCAAAATCAGAGTGTCACAGTGGGAACCTCCAGAGTTCCCTCTCCCTGTAGAAATCGAAGACGAATGTAAGTTTTGATTTTGCTAACAGTTTATTTGCTCTAAAGTAACAAACTATTGTTTAGCATCTGAGACGACTTCTAGCTCTGACACCAGCAGTCTGAGTTCCGATTCCAGTTCCGAAGAAAGTGATGATGACGAGCTCGATGACACAAAGTTGCTACTAGAAATACGTAAGAAATTTCAACAAATGGATACTGTCATCAAACCGGCCCCGATTCCAACTCCCGCAGTTGAAGTAGAAAATAAGGAGCTCAGCCCTGATGATTCCATGTCTGTAAAAAGCCAAGAGGAGTGTGAAGAAGCTAGTAATGAGGCTGCAGATGCCAGCAAAGGATTGTCACTTGATGAGAGGTTGAAAGAAGAATTTAACCTTTCAAAAAGAGATTCTAAAGAACCTCCATTAAAGAAGAAGAGGGTGGGATTGGTGACAGAAGTGCACATCATAAGCGTAAGTTTGCAATTTTTGTAGCTACTTGTATAACTGAGATGTTTATCTCTTTACAGCCACGAACTGAGCAAGATAAAATGCAAGCACGCGAAAATAAGAGGAAGTACAAAGAAAACAAACTGAAGCGGCACAAAGAGGCTTGCGCGGAGCAGATAAAGAAACGGGTCAAAGTCACCATTAAGCCCAGGCCTGTTAAAAAACATAAGCCTGCTGTTAAAGCTAAGCTGAAGGAAGCTATAGATATGAACGGTGATATGGCTAAAAAAATCAAAGAGTCGTTCAGATCGAGCATGGCTAGTGTTATGGTGGGCATCTTGAATCCATACAGAAAGCCAGACTGTAAGGAGGGTAGGATTGTAAACACAGAAGACTTCAAACATTTGGCGAGGAAGGTACAGTAACGCTGATTGTGCGTTTTCACAAAGTTTAATTGTTTTATTTTTTACAGCTAACGCACTTTGTGATGCTGAAAGAGCTGAAACATTGTCAAAACATTGAGGATCTAACTTGCACAGAAAGTGTCAAATCCAAAGCTAAGGAGTTTGTTAGGAAATACATGTGTAAGTTTGGAGAAGCTTACACGCGTCCAAAGGACGACTTGGACTACTGACAAATGGTGTTATAGTTCCCTTGCATCTGAGAGGAGTTTGTTACAAAGTGTTCAACATTTATCTGTGATAGACCTGGTAACTTTACTCAAATCTCAGGTACTGCTTAAAAAAGAACTAAGTCATTTTTATACATAATTTGCGGTGAATTTACCATCTAATTAAATGTTGTTCATTGCATAGTGGGTGTGATTAATAATTTATTTTGTCGACTCGTAGAGGTAACTGTAAATAAATAAGATTTCTAGAGTAACTTATTAAGGTGTAACTAAATTGTGATGTTCATCACGAATAGTGAGTATTTTATTTATGGACTGTAAGATAATTGCGATTTTCATCAAGGAATTTTGTAAATTTAGTGGTACTGTTGATTATAGTGTAAATACTGATATGTATAGAGTTTCTGTACATATATAGGGTGTTCATTTTTGTAAGTTATGTACGTATTTGGTTCATTAAAGTTTTATATTTGAAATTTTGTTTAAAAAATAAAAGTTGTTAATTATTACAAAATTTACTCCTCGCATACTGTTCTTAAAAAAACTAGAATAAAAAGTGATAATGCTGTAAATGGAATCTGCAAACACAACCACAGAATAGTTTTGTTATGTTTGCTCTGTGCATGTTATAATTTACAAATTGAAGAAAATTTCCATTGTCTTAAAGTTGTTTTCACATTATTGATAAAATAATAGAAATTTTTGAACATTCAGACCAACTGTGTACCTGATTAATCACAAGTAATGTTTTGTAGTATCATGGTGAAGACAAGTCAAAAAGTACCAAAGTTAAATATATTTTTTTGTTATAAATAATTTAATTGATCTATCTGTTCTAAGAAAGTCCTTGAAAAAAAATGGCAACTTTATAATTAGTATCTTATTGAGTGTCTATAATGCCTTGTAGGCATATAATGGAGTTAAGACGCCACACTCTTGAAGTATGTCACCAGAAATTTGTAAACGAGCACTGCTATGTTGGGAAATAATTTTGATCTCAACATAAAATCGTCATTCCTAGTGGTCTTTAGAATTTGCTGCATTTAACTCAATACATGTTTCTTATTGTTTGGTATTTTAAATAGAAGTGAAAATTCTTTATGATTTTCCATTAAAATCTTATAGACAACAAAAATATATTTTGATGTATACCTTTAAATTTTTAGTATGGCAAATGAATAAATCTGGATTTGAAGACATATGTGTTGTCTTTATTTAATTAGAAGTTTATGGGTGCAGCCTTGAACTTCTTTTCTCTATGATCTGAAAAATATTGAATAATGGAAATGAGGATTTTTGAATATTCTAATTATAGAGGCTATGGATGCATGAATTACTATAAATTGTTAGGTTTACATGTACCAAACAATATCAAAAGTTACTGTAATAATGTAATTGCAAATTATTTAAAGCTTTTATAATACATAGAATTTTACTAGTTATTTCCTTACTTTAATCTAATGATGACATGAAGAGTCCGGTTGTTTCTGAAAAATTATCTAAAGATGACAAATGAAGCTTACTTTCTAATTATGTTGCTGAAGATATCTTCTGTCCAAATATTCTAATTAACAACTCGTCAACCAATCAAGTTGTCTTCTCTAGATTGATTTTTGCAGTATTTTATGGGATGAATTGATTCAGACAGTGTAAAATGCACCGTGCTCCTTATAAGCTTTTTCATTGCTTATAAAAGACTGGTTGAACAGTAGATATTGTAAAAACATGCTAAACTATATAAATTTAGGAAGAATGACAATGTCTATTATTTTCCAAGAGCTGATAGTACCATGCAAACGACTGCCGTTTTTAGAAAAGTTTTAAACTCTTTCTTGGAGAATGTCGTCACAGCCTACTTCTCACAGTTTGACTGTTTACCAGGTTCTAAAAAGTTTCTTTAACACTTGCATAAAATTTAACTTTTATTCATTTCTTGTTTTTTGTGTTGTAACAATCTTTATCTTTGGATTTCAGATGGCAATTGACGCAATTGAACTTTGAATTCTAATCTATCCACAAAAGATTTGCGAACTGTGAGCCACGTGACTTTCAGAATGGTACAAGCAGTTTGATTCTAGTGACCTTAACTTGAGGACTTACCATGTTCTGGCTCACTATTTGTTTTGAATAAAAACTTGTGAGATGCTTCAGCAAGCACTCATGATTTGTTAGTTGAACGCACACGACTGTCTGGAATAATTTCCGTCAACTTGACTTTGTGCACAAGAACCCAAGACAGGATCCTTGAAGCACAAGCAAATTGAAATTTGTCTCCAATTTTAAAAGTCCATTGTCGCTGATGATGAAAAATGGAATTACCAAAATTCGCCACCAATTATTTTTTTTATTTATAATTTAACTTTGACTGCAAACAAGCTCTTCTTCAACAAGACCACAGACAAAATTATTGACCTGGACTGGATAGCATGTAGCTTATAGCCCCGATCTTGCAGCTTCTATTTCAATTTATGGCGTACTGTTTGCATGGTTGCCATTTTGAATAGTTTGATCAAATCGAAAAAGTATTAAGGACTAAACCGTCAGTGAAGATCTTAACTTTATTAATGGCAATGCAAACAACACTAACTTTCTTACTCTTCCAAATAATTGTGTTGGTTTACGATGATTTTAATAACAATTTTTTTCTATTCCTGGTGATGCTTCTAAATTCAGACAGTAAATTAACACGCCCCTTTCTGCAGGTTTTTGTCAAAATGTATGATAAGGTGGATATCATACTTACTTACTTAATCCTAAAGCCTCTCTCCCTTTCGAGTTTGAGGTTAGTTTATGTGGAGTTAATTTTGTTAGTCTTTTCCATGCCTTCCTCCATCCTTTCCTGTCTTGTGCTAATGCTCTTGATTCTTCCCATTTTATTCCTCTATTTTCCACCGCTTTTCGAATTTCTTCGTACCATATTTTCTTAGGTCTGTCTTTGGATTTATTGTTCTGCGTTCTTGCTTCATGCACTCATCTCTGTTTTTTCTCCACTCATTTGCATTATATGTCCATACCATCTGATTTGTTCTTCCTCCGTGACATTCTATTGCCTTTACTCTCGGATTTTCTCTGTATGTTGTATTTCTGATTCTGTCCATAATCGTATTGCCCTTTTCTTTTTTTCATGAATCTCATTTTCGTACTGTTTATCTTGCTTCGCTGGGTTTTCGTTGTTACCCATATTTTATTATAGGTACTGCTACTTTTTTTGTACATTTGTACTCTTCTCTCCCAGTATTTCTTTATTTCAAGAGAGCTATTTTTAATACTGTTATATAGTCTTCCAGCCGCTCCTTTTGTTTCTTTTATTTCATCTATTCTCACATCTTGTGCAATTACGGATCCTAGCTATTTGTATCTGTTCACTTGTTCCAACTGTTCTTCTCCAATCGTATTGTTTTTTATTTCTTCTCTACTTATAACCATTGTTTTTGTTTTGGTGCTGTTGATTGTTATAGCAATATTTCTTAGATGCCTTTGTAATATTTCTAAATTTTTATTCATGCTCTTTTTGCCCCTCGCAATTACTGCCATGTCATTGGCGTAGCATATCTCCAATAACTTTATGTTTTCCATTTTCCAGCTTCTTACTTGGTATCTCGTTGCCTCTTTTTTAGCTCTTTCATAGCTTCGTCAATGGCTAAAGAGAACAATATCGGCCTTAATATGTAAGCTTGCTTCAATCCTGTAGTTTTCGATTCTTCGTGCCAAGCTCTTACATAATTTTTTGTGTCATGGTATAGACATTGTAAATTTGTGACCATATTTTGTTGTAGTTTCCAAATATCCTGCCTGATAACTCTGTCAAAAGCTTTCTCTGGATCTATGAAGCACAGATGTAGGTTACCTGTTTCTCTAATTTTTTTTATTTAATTTAGTTGTCTTATTATGAAGATGGCATCCTGCACCCCTCTATTTGGTTTAAAAACATATTGACCATCTTCCAGCGTTTCTTCTACTTGCGTCCTAGTTCTTTTTTCCATAATTTTGCAACTGTACTAAGCAGTGTAATTCCTCTGTAGTTCTGGCAGTTCTTTATGTTTCCTTTTTTGAATAGTAGGATTGTTATCCCTATTCGCCAATCTTCTGGTGCTTGTCCTGTTCTCATTACTTTATTAAATAGATCTCTTATAAAATCTCTATCTTCTTCTGATGTTGCTTTTATCATCTCTCTGTCCCAGGGCTTTTCCTACTTTTGTCTTTAGTATTGCTTTTATTTTCTCTTTTGTGATGTCTTCTTCTTGTTTCTGTTTATCTTTATTTTCTTTCTTTTCTGTATTTCTGTTCTTTGTTATCTTGTCTACATTTTTTCCTTCCAATAGCTTCTCTCCATTATTTATCCCTATTTTATTATTATTTCTCCATTTTTGTCCTTGATATTAATTAGTATCATTATTTTTCCTTTTCTCAAACTTCGCATCACCCCGTAAAACAATTTTTGATGTTTTGATATGGCTTCGTTATTTTATTCCCAAGATTTATGTTTTTTTTTCTTTATAATTCTTTTGACTTCTCTTCTTTCTGTTCTGTATTCTTCATAGTCATTTTGTTTCTCTGTACTTATGCAGATATTTCCTCATTTCTCTTTTTTCTTTTGTATTTCTGATTTTACTCTGTCTATCCACCAATTTGTTCTTTTTGTATAATCGCTATTTTTGTAAGATTGCGTTTTTGAAATTTTTCCATATATATCATCTATATTTCCTTCTTTATCTATTATTCTTATTTTTTTCCAGTTTTCTTTGAAATATATGTTTTACTTATTTTTCGTTCAGTGTATCGCTTTCTTTGTTTATTATTTTCCTGCTTTATTTCCGTTTCTCTCTAGTTATTTTATTTCTTTCTGTCCTTTGTACCATATAGTGGCCGCTTCCTATTTCCGGTCCTCTTTTTACTTTAATATTTTTAATGTTTTTCTTCATTTGCTTATTAAATATAAAATAATTCAGTAGAAACATTCCGTTTCTGCTCTTCCCCTCCCAGGTTATTTTGTGTATATATTTGTGCATGAAATGTGTCTCCTATTATTAATTTGTTCTATATACACAGTTCTAGCATTTTCTCTCCACTTGGTGTTCTTATTCTTTCTCTGAATTTTCCTAAACACCTTTCAAAACCTTCATTCTTGTCCCCTACTATTCTGTTAAGATCCCCATTATTATAACTTTCACTGTAATTATCTATTACTTGCTGTTTTTATCTAGAAAACTTTTCTTTTTCTGCTTTCATGTTATCTTTATTGGGTTCATATGCTACTACTACCATATAATCTTCCTCTCCTGTTTCATCTTTCATTTGTAGTGCCAGTATTCTTTTATTTATGTATTGCTCCTTTTCACATATTTTATTTTTTTTTCTTTGAGTATGTATGCCACCTCCGCTTTCGCATGTTCCTATTGTCCTATCTCCAACCAATACATCCAGTATCCATTTGCAGTTTTAGTACTTCTTTGCCTTTCTTTTTTGTTTCTGGTGGTCCTTTGTAATATATTTTTACCTTTATTAGTTCTTGTGTTATTTCTTCCTTTTTGTTGCTATTTTAATTATGTCATGATTTTTCCGCTTCTGTTTTGACTACTTTTCTACTATCTTCTCCTTTTCTATTATTACCTTTGCTCTTGCCCTTGTTCATTTCCTTGTTCGTCATCTTTTGTGCTACCACATTCCCATTTATTTCCCTAACCTTGTATGTATCAGATTTTTTCTCTCTGATTTTTTTTAATTTCTATTCAAAGCCTTTTCCTTTGCTCAATTCGTAGCCATATTATCTACCTAGTGCATTATCTTGCGTTCTTCTGTTTTCTCTGTATCCGTCTTTTTAGAAAATTGCTAGCTACTCCTACAACCTTTTGCTGTGCTTCTATTGGTTCAGCTTGCTTCATATCCCATACCCATTTCTTTCCTTTTACTTCCAAACTGTTGTGTTTTATTTTTACTACCTTTCCGTTTTCTTTTTCCTCTTTAGCTCGTCCTCTTATGGCCTGCTGGATTCGTCTCTTTTGTCTCTTAGTTAGATCATTATTTATATATATTCTGGTTTCTATGTTTCTTGAACTCGAACCAAGCATGTTTTCTCGCCAATTTTTCTTATTTCCTACATTTATTTTCAGGCTTTCTTTAATAAAATGAATTATTCCTTTCTTCAACGGTCTTCCGTCATTATTATCTATGAGTAGTTTTGGTATTATTTTGTCTTCTTCCATCTTTATCCGTCCCTTCTGTTCTATTTTTTAGCTTTCCCACCTTAACTTATTGTAAGAGCTCAGGTTTTTCTCTACACCACACAGTTTCTTTGCCCGTTGAAGCTCTTTATTGCTTATAGCAACTCTGCCATGTTTACTTCTTCCCGTTCGCATATTGCGGCTAGTCCCCGAGATTTCTTCGTTTCCTTTTTCTTTCTACTATTTAACGACTTTAACTGTTGTTCAGAACATTGTCTTGCGCCGCTTGGTGGGCGTTATCAAACCTTCCTCCCACGTTTCAAACTGCTCGGCTGTTTCCTCCGATCTCTTCCTCTTTATGTTTAAGAAGTCTTTTAAGGTTGTTACACTGTTAGCTCTTTTCCTTTGCGTTCTACCTGTCCGTATATTACGCGCACTTTAAAACAGATATTTATCAAAATTGCAGAGAAAACACTTTCACTCCTAGACCAATCCTACTTATAGGTTATCAAGTCGTACGTTTTTCATAGTTGTCTCAAATGGACGATGAATACCCATCAAAGAGACATGATGCGCTCCTTCAGGAATCCCTAGCATAAGAATAGTCAGATTGAATTTTTAAAATCTCTGTGCTCTTCTCAGTGTGTCGATAATCATATAACCATTCCATGATGAAATCATTGATCCATGATTTGCTCAAATAGAAAAATCTCATTTCTATTGATATCAATAGATCTGCCAACAAAACATTCAGACGTTTAATAAAAAATGTATATTGTACTTGAAGAAATTATGGGTTTTATCCTTCTTTTATAAGAGAATTAGAGGAAGGGAGCAAGGCATAATTGTTTAAGATTTACGTATAGAACAATTTTATACTTCAACTAAACAAATAGCTATCACAGAATCAAAGTTCATTATTTGCTTATTTTTACAGGGAAAATTTTTTAGTTAATTGCCACAATTTTTAGGAAAGTTATGAAATCATTTATAATACGTACTGTAATAAAGGAACTAAATAGGTTTTTTGTTATTTTAATATTTCTGAACATAATCGGAATTATTCATATATGAACTTCAATTTTATTATGCATTACTCTGGACTATGAGAATGAGAAGTAAATAAAATAATGATGAATCCCCTAACGTAGCAATTTTATGTTGTACTAATATTTTTCCAAACCAAAATAGCTTCTACACAAGTGCTTTTAACGGTGCCAAAAGTAACAGCTGATCATATCAAGATTGAACTGCATACTGTTTGCGATATCATCTCTTACTTTTCCTTTACAATGTTATGGATTGATTAATAAAAATTTAGCGATCGCTAACGCTTATTTAAAATAAATGTGATAAATTTCAACTTTTACCACCCTTGAGAGATATTTTATAATTTAAATGAGTTATACGGTCGGATGAAAAAAATTATTTATACAACTAAATGTGTTTATCATATTAATCATAAGTTCAACATGTTAAAAAAATTGTTTAAGTAAGAAAAAAGGTTATGGCTATAGATGATAATTTAAAATCACTTGTGTATATACATATATATTTTGACGTATCCTGTAGTTACAAGAAGGATCGCAAGCTTTGATTGGTTAGATGCTTACAACCGTTAGAGATTTAAGTTTTCAAACAACTGTCATGTGTCTATATTGTGATTGTGTTAATTGTTAATTATTACTGTATAGTTACCATAATAACTATATTATTCAAAATTGTACTCCATCAGACGGTATGGCATCAATGAGCGGACCCAATACTCCGAAAGGCGACTTAGCAACGCCTTTGAGGTTAACCAAACGGCGGTACAACCCGATTCCCCCTGAAACGCCTGAGTGCTACACCAAAGTGACGGTAGAAACACCAGGCGTTGCAAAGCCCAAGAAGCGGGACAAGTGCGATGAAGTTCGAAACCTCGCAGTAGCAGTTCGAATACGGCCCATGAATTCGCGCGAGCTGAGCTGCACAGGGGCCACAAACGTGGTGCAAGTGAAAGATCAGTCGGTTGTAATACGATGTAATTCGGGCAGCTCTGCTGCTAACAGGGTCGATTACGTCTTCCCGTACGACCACGTGTTCTGGTCCTGCGACCAGTCGAGTGTAATGTATGCAAGCCAAAAGGGCGTTTTTAGCAAAATTGGCCAGCCGCTGCTTCACAACGCGTTCAGAGGATACAACGGCTGCTTGTTTGCGTACGGGCAGACTGGGAGCGGCAAAAGTTACAGCATGATGGGCCCTGATGCACAAGATATAGACTGCAACTCTGGGATCATACCCCGCTTCTGTCACGAGTTGTTTACTCAATTGGCACAGCTGGATAACCAGTGCACCGCTTCAGTTGATGTGAGTTATTTCGAGATCTACAATGAAAAAATTCACGACTTGCTGCTGTCAAACTGCTCGCGGGAGCAACACACGCCCTTGAAAGTGCGAGAGCATCCTGACTGGGGTCCGTACGTGGTCAACTTGACCTCCCACACTGTGAAGTCATACGAAGAGATGCGCTCGTGGCTGCTGTTGGGTAATGAGAATCGAGCGACAGCTGCTACAGTGATGAACGAGAAGTCGTCGCGGTCTCACAGCATCTTCTCGGTGGAGCTGAGCATATTGGAGGGGATGAACGAAAATGATCCCGGCAGAAGAAGCAAAGTGAGTCTGGTGGATTTGGCTGGCAGCGAAAGGTTGGGAGGCTCAACTAGGAATGACGAGAAGCTCAAGGAAGGCGTCAGCATCAATAAGTCATTGTTGACATTAGGAAAAGTTATTTGTGCACTAGCTGATCAGAGGAAGGGGAGCCAGTTTGTGCCCTATCGAGAGTCTGTGCTGACATGGCTATTGAGAGTAAGTATTTTTTAGGTGGATTTTGTAAAAATACTACTTATTGTAGGTGCCGCCTTATGTCATAACTAATCACAAACTATAGTGAAATTTTTAGAAATTGTGACAATAATAATTAGTCTATCACTCCCATAGTTGGACAAACGCCAATATGACCTGTCTAGTTCCATTTTAATAACAGACACTAAATTTTCCACATCAGTTCTTCCTCTAATCTTACTTTTTATTTTATCTTTTAACCAAATATTTAATATCGCTCTTTATGTTCTTGTTTTTTTAATGACCAGAAGCTTTTCCACCCCAGCGAGATTCTTTGTTGTACTTTTTCTTTTAAGTAGTTTTTGAATTATATAAATTGGCCAAGATAAATAACTTTGCTATTTTATTGTAGAGTTGTCAATTATCATATCATTTGCTTTTCTATTAGACATTAAGTTGGTTTTGTCATAGTTGAAACTTTCTGTAGCATTACTATGAACAAGCTTGAGGATAAAGCATCTCCTTGTTTAAAGCCACGTTGTAGTTCAAAACTTCTTCACTCTTTTTCCAATTTAATTTTTGCAGTGTTGTTCTTACATAACTCTCTTATTAAATTTACGTATTTTTTTAAATTCCTGGTTGCTGTAGAACTAGGGCATAGGTTCATGTTTAATACTATCAATACTTTACTACAATCAATAAATGATATATGTAATGTTTTATTGTTTTTACTTGTATCTTGTACTTATATCATCCTTGTTTTCTTCTATTCTGGTTTCTAAATTGTTGGTGTACGGTTTCTGATGGTTGTTGCCAGTGCTAAGATGCTTTTTCTTTCTCTTTCTATGTTATTATTTTTCTTTTTTATCACGTTATCCAATATTATCCGTTTGTTATTTAATTTTTATTTTCAACGAACTTAAAAAGTTCGTTACTAAATTCTATATGTCTGTCGGTCTGTCTGTCGCTGTCACAAAATTATGGATTTTTTAAAATTTTAAAATGTATTCTTATAGGAAATTTTACGCTGATTTCAAAATCGAAATCAAAAAGTTTCTATCTCAAATAGTTTTCGAGATATTCGACTTCGAATTTCGAGAAAATTTCGACATTGCGATTTTATGAGTAATTCTTAAAGAAAATTTTACGCTGATTTCAATAATGAAATCGAAAAAATTCTATGTCGAATAATTTTCGAGATATTCGACTTCGAATTTCGGGAAATTTTTCAACATTATGATTTTAAATGTGATTCTTGTAGGAAATTTTACGCTGAATTCGAAAATGAAGTCGAAAAAATTCTGTCGAATAATTTTCGAGATATTCGATTTCGGATTTTCTCGAAATTCGAAATCGAAATCGAAAGGTTTTTTTAAGTTCGTTCTGGGATTGCTTACAGAGCAATCTCTTCGCCGGCCCCATGTTTTTAGTTGATTTCTATTTCTTTCATTATATTTTGTATTTTTTACTTTTCTCATTTTCTAATTTCTGTTCTTATTTTTTTCTTTCTTCGATTGTTGAGCAGGCAATATTCAATTTTATTTATTGTCTGGTTTATTTTTTAGCTCTTCTCATGCTTTTATTAATTCTTTGTTTTGTTTGACAGTGGATAGGTTGCTAGGCTACGAAACCAAGAGTTGCGGGTTCGAATCCCGCTCTCACCAATTCAATCGCTGGCATTTTTACGGCCCAGCTCGACTCAGGCTGCAATAAATGAGTACCTGGAGATCAAACTCTGGGGTAATAATAGGCGGTCGGTACGTAGCGCTAGCCGCGTTACTGCCCTTGTGTACCATAGGCTTTAGATTGTAGCAGACCTATCCTGTTACGACCCCATAGGCCTTCGTGGCCTGTTACGGGGAACTATTATTATTATTATTTGACAGTTCATTCGTGAGTTCTTGTTGACCTTGTTTATATTTTCTTGACTCTTCTAATATACGTTCTAAATGGTTGTACATATATTTTACCTCCTTTCTTGCATATCTTCCGTTTTCAGATTGTCTTTGAGATTCCTCTTATATTTTACTAGATCTTTTCTTTTATTTTTTTGAGCATTTGTATTTTTGTGCCTATATCTGGGTTTTTTTTTATAATTGTCTGTTACAGGTGTCTTATACAGGAATACACCATTCTGTGATCTGTTTCAAATAGTAGTTGATTTATAATTTCTGTATTTTCAATTATTTCTTTATTGTTGCTAAGTATGTATATTACATTTGAAAAAATCCATGTCCATTTACTACAAAAAGGCATTTGTTATATAAAGTTTGCGTTTGATAATGAAATGAATTAAGGTCTTTTCTTCGTTTATAGATACGTATCCATGTGGGCCTATCACAGTTCCATCTTTTATTTTTTGCCCTATTTTATTAATAATAAATTTCCCTTTAACAGACTGTAATGTCTTTTTTCTCTGTCTATTGACTTGTCTAAATTTTCGTAAAACTTTTCTACATGTTCTTCCATAGCTGAAGAAGACTGTGCATAAACTTGAATTATCGACAATCTTATTTTATGTGGTTAAGTTTTTTTTTCTTCTTTTTTTTATCAGAGAATTGTTAAAACCTGTGCCTGTATTTCCTCTTCTGTTCTGATTTTAGCTTTCTCTTTTATTTTTCTGACGATAAACAGATGTTCCACAGGACGACGCGCAATTTCGTAGATGTAAAACATTAGACAGTAGATTGGCCTTGATACTCCATCATTGTTGAAGATTGCTATAGATAGGACGAGATTTACTGATGTAATGGCTAACCTTTGTTAATAAGATAAAGCACCTGCAGAAGAGATGCAAAGTGCCATCAAGAGAAGCGCCATTGAAGGGAACTACAAATGACAAAATCGTCTTTGATCCTATTAGAATAGTACTTTGCAAAGAGTACTACAAAGAAAAAAGAATGTAAATACATACAATAATGAAACATGTCAATCTAATAAAAATCATTAAAAAAACGTATACTGAATATGATAATTAAAAGTTACACAACGTATGCTGTGGAAACATGGACATTAAATAGACAAATGTCACAAAAGGTAAATGCACAAAAATGAACTGTTGTAGATGATGAATAGCGTAAACAGGCTAAATCACTTAAGAAATACAGATATTAAATACAAAAATTAATATCAAGTGCATTAACACGTTGAATGCGAACGTCATTTTTATGTAAATTAGTAACCGGTGGACATATATTTTTTGCAAACTGCACCTTAAAATGTATGCAAAATAAATCAAGAAAAAAAACATGGGGCCGGCGAAGAGATTGCTCTGTAAGCAATCCCAAAACGAACTTAAAAATTCGAAATCGAATATCTCGAAAATTATTCGACATAGAATTTTTTCGACTTCATTTTCGAATTCAGCGTAAAATTTCCTATAAGAATCACATTTAAAATCGTAATGTCGAAAATTTTCCCGAAATTCAAAGTCGAATATCTCGAAAACTATTCGAGATAGAAATTTTTTAATTTCGAATTCGAAATCAGCGTAAAATTTCCTATAAGAATCCATTTTCAAATTTTAAAAAATCTCAAATTTTGTAACGTACCGACAGATCGACAGACAGACATATAGAATTCAGTAACGAACTTTTTAAGTTCGTTGAAAATTTGTGATTGTGTTTAATAATACTATGTTTAATTGGTTGCCTATCCTCTTTATATGATTGAAAATTTTATTTATTGAAATTTCAAGGTTTTTTCTTTTAAATTTTTCTTTCTGGCCAACCACGTCTTATTCGAATTATCATATTTTCTTGGTTAACTTTTAAACGGCATGCGTTTTCGATTACAATTTTTCACATGTTCTGATCAATTCAGTTAACCCACAAAAAAGGCGCATAGTATTAAATCACAAGATTACAAAATTTTTGGTGCAGTAAATCGACTGTTACGCGAGCTGTGTGACAGGTAGCACCGTCCTGCTGAAACCATACTTGTTCTAGACTTATGTCATCCAGTTGGAGCAAAAAAACTGAATTGTCATGCAAGGTTGACGATTGCTATTTATGGGGATGCATTTGTTTTTCATGAGTTTCGCAAGTATTTCCTAACCCAAACGCGATATTTTTGTTTGTTTACAAACCCGCCGAATTGAAAATGCGCCTAATTGTTAAAGATAATTTTTCAACTAAACTACAAACAAACTCACCAAAATGGGAGATTAAATGTCCTGGAAACATTATTTTTTAGCATGCCCATCGTCTCTCCTTGTGTAGTAGCATGCCACAGCATCTTGTTGAAATTATATTTCTTAAGTTTTTCAATTTGAGAGACCAAAAAGTGTCTTGTTATAGTAACGCTGCTTAGAAGCGGCAAAAGAATTTTTTCTTTGTCCAATTACACCTCCGACTGGGACCCGACGTGAATGTAAAGGTTGTTCATAGATAATAAAAAGGATTTCTTTTCCGGTTTTACTTATTAACATATCCAAATAAATTAAAATGGACCTTTTTCATTGAGTTTTTTAAAAATATTAATAATGGATTACTGTGCTCAAATTTTAACGGTTCCTAGGTTAAATCGAACTTTTTTTAATGTTCTCTGGTATACGAACAGTATGAACACGGCCAGACCTCGGAATATTTTTAACAATTAATTGTGTTAATATTAAACACATTATTAGGGCCGAAATCTTGCCTTGATTTTCGTAAATTGCTTTAGTAAGACGTTTTGACAATACGCAATACAATGAATCCTCTATGGTTAATTGCCATGTGTTGGCTATATATTGCTCACTCTGTGTAAGGAGCTATATAACATCAAATTTATATTACGCCTTTGTTAGAAAAAAACTGGAATTTTTGTAACATGCTTTTATTTGAATTTAGTCAAAAACAATAATGAATTTTGAATTATCGTAACTAGTCAAAGTATTTCTTTCAGCAGCTAGATATAAAGGGTGTTTTTTTAAGCCAGATAGAACTTGAAATTGTAAAAAATAACACAGAAAATTAAATTTTAATCAAAAAAAATTTTTTATTCGAAAAATCAATACAAGGCATTAACATTTGAATATGATTTCGGGCATATGGCCACCGTGGCTGTTCTTGACGAAGCGCATTCTGGACGTCCAATTTTGGGCCATTTTTTTGAGCATTGCTGGCCGTATGTCACGAATAACACGAACAATGTTGGCCTCCAAGGCGTCAATTGTTGCTGGTTTACCAGCATAAACCAGTTACTTTACGTGGTCCCACAGGAAATAATAGAGAGGTGTCAAATCGCACGATCTTGGAGGCCAATTGACAGGTCCATTTCTCGAAATCAACTTATTGTCAAATTTTGATTTCGATAAGTCGATGGTTGCGGTCGCCGTATGGCACGTAGCGCCATCCTGTTGAAACCACATCTCGCTCGGATCAATGTCATCCATATATTCAAACAAAAAATCATTGATCATGGTGTGGTAACGATTTCCATTGACCGTAACGCGAGCTCCAGCTTCATTTTTGAAGAAATAAGGTCCGATGATGTCACCAGCGTGTAAACCGCACCAAACGGTGCATTTTTCTGGACGTAATGGAGTCTGTAGGGTCTGTTGTGGATTGGTTTCACTCCATATGCGGCAATTTTGTTTATTAACAAACCCGTTAAGCCAAAAATCAGCCTCATCGCTGAACACAATTTTGCGATAAAACATCGGATCAGTTTCCAACTGCTCTAGAGCCCAATCGGCGAAAGAACGACGCATATGATGGTCTCGTGGCTTTAACTCCTGCACCAGCTGGATCTTATACGGGTGTAGGCCAAGATCTTTGCGCAAAATTTTCCACATAGTGAATGAACAGAGCCCCAATTCCTGCGACCGACGACAAATCGATAAATTTGGATCTTCTTCCACACTTTCGTTTACAGCGGCGATATTCTCTTCAGTACGCACATTCCTTCGACGTATTGGTGTTATTGCATCATTTAGAGAGTATGTGGTATGAAATCTATCCACAGTTCGACGGATGGCTTGCTAAGATGGACGGTTATGTGCACCATAAAAATCACGAAGTCGTCTATAAGTTGCGCAAATCGATGATTGATTTTCAAAGTAAATCTGGATAATTTGGTAGCGTTGTTCAAGCGTCAATCTATTCATGATTTGCCAGAGTATACTGATCATAAATCTCAAAAATTGAGCGCAGTATGACAGTTCGTTTGACAGTTAACCCTTTCGTAAGTTCTATCGGGCTTAAAAAACACCTTTTACATACGAAAAGACTGACCCGAAGCAATTTTGTACTTTACGATGTTTCTGATTGTCATGCTAGAAGGTGAACATACAACCGTACAAATTATACATCATTAATTTGTTGCTTGAGGTAGAGAATATACGTTTTACAGCCACGAAAACATCTTCGTGCCTTATCGTTGAAAGTTTGTACTTGCGATAGAAACGTTCATTATGTCATTATTTTCGAAAACTATAACCTTCCTTTCATCGATCCAAAACACATCATTACTGGTAAGACCAGCGGACCACGCCTCCGCTTAGTCAGACACAAGCGACTTTTTGCTAAGCTAACATTGAGTCCAACACAATCTACGTGAAAAATTAGATTGTTCCTCTATGTAGTTTAATCAAAAATCTAACTTTTGAAAGGTTTCGTCATGATTAATATTGCGATCCTAACTTGAATTGTTTGTTAGTTTAGTCAATTTATAGAGGGCGCCACTATCCTAAATTTATTAAGGAAGAAATGCGGGCGGTGATACGTTTACTTCTCTTCAGAAGAAGGAAACATGCAAAAATAATTTGCAAAATGTAATTTAGAATTTTTAATCGTCCTCAACGTACACAATTTTCGAAGGTTTGAGCTCACTGGCGACGCACACAAACAGAAGCGTTTGAAAATTTCTCAGAAACATCTGAAGGATTGTGCCAATGAAGGTAGTTCACTTTTAGTAAGTTTAAGAGATGCTGAAAGAAACGATGGGCGAACAGAAGTTTATTTTTATTTTATTTATATTTTATTTCTTACATTTTATCCCATCTATTGCATAACAATTTTCTGCATAATAATACATCATATATATTTCAAACGCTTCTCGAAAAGTGGTAAGTTTATCATTTGTGTTCTCGTATCTTTGTCATTTAATTGAAAATAATTTTGTAACACATCAATGAATCGG
Source organism: Sinelater perroti (assembly GCA_036346155.1). Lineage (NCBI taxonomy): Eukaryota > Metazoa > Arthropoda > Insecta > Coleoptera > Elateridae > Sinelater > Sinelater perroti. The sequence continues at coordinate 19,259,033 of JARFIY010000046.1, forward strand.
TTTCTTCTTATTATTATGATTATTATATTTTAGACAAATTCAGACGCCAAGTAATCAATTTCTAGCTCATGCAAGTACCACCATTATTATTTGTTGTATTGCTATCATGAGTTTTTGAAAGTAAAAAAAATCGACCTTTACTATTGTGTAACATTCTTGAAATTTTCGGTAACCAATGGAGATCATTATTTTGGAACTTGATATGGGAAAATAGTAAAAATAGTATTGAGTAATTTCTCAAACCTTTATTTTTCCAATCCGCTTTTGAAACGTTAATAAATGAAATTTTCTCAAAGAACCTAATACTTATTCTCGTTTAACTGACTTGTTCACAGAAGCAGTTTCCGGGGCATTCGATTACGTTTTCACTTTCTTGCTAGCCATTCATTGCAGATGCATGTACTTGCCATCTTTTTTTTATAGCGAGTATTTTACAGCCTATGCCGTTATCGCATCCCAAACGCCCAGTAGTCTTTGTCATTCCATCTGCACATCATAAAATTTATCCATGAAATTTCCTATCGCGTTTTAATAGATCGCATTGATGAGTCTATATTTTTAAAGCGCATATACAATATTACTTCTACCTCTCTTCTAGTATCTTTACGATACCAACTCGTTACTTACCATCTTGATTAATGATTTATAATTACTTTGATACTGGAATTTTTTAGTGGCTAAACTTACACTTTATCCCTACGTCCTTGTATCACAACCACTTCATAATACGTGTTAATTTATTTAAATCATTAGTGACTATATATGTCTTGGATTTCGTTACCTTTGAAAATCATCTGAAACACAGTTTTTATAACTGAAATTAATAGAAAAATGCAGGGTGGACAAAAAACACATAGACTTTAAAAATTAGTAATAACGTCCATATTTATAATACACATGTATTGAAACAAATTATACACGTACTTTATTACATAGGAAAATGAAAGCAAAACTTTAAATTTCAACGCAAGCATCATCCAGTTTTCTCAAACGGCCGGAGATAAAATGCACTGTCTTCTGAAGGAAGTTGTTTAATATATTGTTGAGAACTTCCTGAATCTGTGCCTTCAAGTCTGCAGTGTGCGATACTATATCCTGTGCACCTTCTGCTTTGGCTAACCCCAAGGTAAAAAGCACATACAGTGATATCTAGACTTTTTCAAGACTTTTTGGCCTAACCACGCACGCACAGTAAAAACACAATAGGATGGTGCAATATTCTGCATTAAAAAAGGCAATGTTATCTCCTCGAGATACCGTGGGCTACACATAATCTTCAAGCACCCGAATACGGCGGTCTGCATTCATAGTACCGGGCACAAGATGTGGGCATGCACGTACTGCCTTTGCGATCAATGTCTGTACTATTAATGCTGGAAATATTTACTGTCATCTATTAAGAAAACTATTTTCACCAAGTTCTACAGCTAATTTTTAATAGTTAGTTACTTTCACCCAACCTGTATAATAAGAAGAAAAGTCAATCTTACCTTGTTGGTTGTCCTTGAATAATTTTAAAACGAACAATGCAAGGTTATCAACGTTAAAATTTTAAGCAGGAGCTACATATGTATTTCGATATGCGCCAGCATGCTATTACATGCTAAAAATCAAACCTTTCTTTCCAATTTTTATGGAAAATATCGCGTCCCCTTTTCTTTTTCTCTCATGTCTTTCCTTTTAGCCAAATGTTAAGTTGTTTATATATGCATTGGTTTGTGGTTTGTGATTTACTAGCAATGCGAAAACCAATTTTTCAAATCCATTCTGTTTGCAACACTTTTTCATTATGACTTGATCTCTACTGGATAGTGATGGTTTATAATGCGATTTTTTATTTTCTTCTATAGCGTCCTTTCAATACATATGCTCGTATAATTTTACTATTCTGAAAACACTTCACATATTCTTAAACCATAGACTTACATACTTACTTCCCGCGGCGCTACAGTTCTGGATGGGCTTTGGTCTCTTCAACAAGTTTTCTCTTACATTTTGTATCTTCCAGCATTTGTTTTCAGTTTTTTTCATTAGATCTTTAATATCGTCGTATCATCTCTTAGGTGGTCTGACAACTGTCCTCTCTTCTGTTGGTTTCCACTCCGTTACTCTTTTTGGACCTCGTGTCTACTCCATTCTACTTATGTGTCCTAACCATTGCAGCCTTCTTGATTTTATGCACTTTATTATATCTCTTCTTCTAATCAACCTTCCCAATTTAGAATTTGTCTGTATACGCCATGTATCGTGTCTGTATTACACTTTACGAAACACTTTCATTAAGTCGTTAGTATCATTAGTCGAATTAATCTTTTATTTAATTTTTTACTTACTAATTTAGATTGTAATAATTTATAGTTAGTCTTAAGACATCTGTTATCAAGTTGAATTCTATTTGAATTTCCTCCATCGCTTCATTGTTTGCTGTTCTATAGATCCTAGATATCTAAATTTATTTATTACTTTAATAGGATTCCTTTTTTGACCTGTTATTATTGATTCTATTCTCCATGTATAATGTTTTCTTTTTATTTAACTCTAAACCCCTTTTCTCGCCACATCCTCTAGTATTTTCATCTTTACATCTTTCTGCCTCGTTTCTTGAAATCATCACCATGCCATATGCATATGAGCTTATCTGAATACTTTTATTTTTAAAATTCCCTGTAACTTCCATTTTTGAAACTATTGTTTCTAGATATAGAATAAATAGTGATGCTGGTAAACTGTCTCCTTGTCTAACGAATTTGTTAATTTCAAATATTTCTGTTTTATGTGTTTCTACCTAAAGTATTGCTTTCAACTGTTGCATTGTCATTTTTATCAATGGAGTTAGTTTTAGTAAATTCTTATTAGTATCAAGTCTTGTACTAGCTTACTTCTATTGGCAGAGTCAAAGGCTCTCTGAAAGTCTACGAACGTCAGGCCTATATGTATGTTGTATTCTCTACTCTTTTGTAATATCTGTTTGATTGTATACATATAATCGATTGTGGACCTATTTTCGAAAATTATTCTTGTGCTTTGTAATTATACCTTTGTATATGCTTTCAAACCTTTATTTATCAGGCCAGTTAATATTTTGTAACATATGTTCAATAAAGTTATCTTCTTCTTCTTTCAGCCTTGTGGCGCCCAGTATTGAGCATAGGCTTCCCCTTTGATTTTCCAACTCTCTCTATTCTGTACTGTGTCCGTCCATCTCAATCCTGCAACCTTCTTGATGTCGTACCAGCGTGCACTTGGTCTTCCTCTATTTCTTACTCCTGTCTATGGTCTCCAGCGTATAATTACAGCGTTCCACCTATTATCCGTTAATCGTGCTACATGACCTGCAAAGCTCCATTTCAATTGTGTAATTCTGTTTATTATGTCTGTAATTTTGGTTCTTTGTCGGATCCAGCTATTCCGTTTCCTATCTCTAAGGGTGATACCAATCATCGACCTCCCCATGGCTCTCTGTGTAACTCAGCTTTGTGACTATATGTTTAGTAAGCGTCCATGTTTGTGCACCATACGTTAATATAGGGAGTATGCATTGGTCAAATATTCGTGATTTTATATATTGGGGGATTTTTTTTGTTCTTTAAGATCTTCGATAGCTTACTAAATGCTGCCCAATCTAAACGCCTTCTTCTTGCCACTTCTACGTCCTTATTTTTTTTTGCTCATTTGTATGATTTGACCAAGGTACATATATGTTGCTGTACATTGTCTATAACCGTGTTGTTTACTGTTATATGTGTTTCTTGTGGACACATTATTTTGGTTTTGTCCAAATTCATTTTTAAGTCCTATGTTTCTCAATGCTTGTTCCAGTTGTGTTCTCATTTCTTGTAGGTCTTCTGTATTGTCTGCTATTAAGATTATGTCGTCCGCAAATCTGAGGTGGTTGAGCTTCTCCATTGATATTAACTCCTTGTTGGACCATTCCATTTTCTTGAACACTCCTCCAGTGCCATTGTAAAAGTTTGGGTGATATGGTATCCCCTGTCGGATGCCTCTATTGATAGGTATTGCATTTGTATACTCATGTAATTTAATTTTGATTTGGCTTGGTTGTAGATTGTTGAGTAACTCTTTGTATCTATGATCAATGGCAGTCAGCTCTTTCATAATTGCCCAATGCTCGATAGAGTCGAATGCCTTTTCATAGTCATTGAACGCCAAATACAAAAGGAGGTTATATTCGATGCTCTTTTCTATTAGTATCTTCATTGTCAGGAGGTGATCACAAGTACCAAAGCCTTTTCAAAATGCAGCTTGCTCCACAGGTTGATAGTCATCTAGCTTGTTCGTAATTCTGTTTGTTATTATTTTGATTAGTAGCTTGTACATTTGAGACATGAGACTTATCGGTCTGTAGTTCTGGATTAGTGATCTATCTCCTTTTTTGAATAGAATTACCACTACTATATTAGTCCAGTCCTTTGATATTGTTCTTTCTTTAAGGCAGATGTTAAAGAGCTGTTTTAATTTAGGTATTAGTATTTCTTGCCCTTCTTTAGCATTTCTACCAGTATTTCATCTTCTCCCGGCGCTTTGTTGTTCTTCATTGACTTCAAGGCATAGCTTATCTCCTCTTCCGTGATTTCAGGGATGTCTTCCGAGCCAATATTCATTACTTTCCTCTCCACCTGTTCTTTGGGTTTTTTAATTTGTGATGCATACAATGTCTCATAGTATTCTTCAGAAATGTTCAATATTCTGTCTTTGTCTCTTTCCTCTCTTCCAGTTTTGTCTTTCAATGTTGTTATTCAATGCCTGCCTAGGTTTCTTTTTAAACATTTCAGGTTTTTATTTTATTCGATGATGGTTTGTGTCATATCTTCAAAGTGTTTATCTAGATCTTTGCGTATCATCTTCCTCGTTTGTTTTCTTTTTTCTCTGTATTCATTTGTAGCATATTTTCCTTCTCTATATACTGATCTCCGTTTTTCAATCATTATTTTTGTTTCTGGTGTTATTTTGCTTTTTTGTTTCGATATTTTCTTTTCAGAGCTGCTTCTTTTATGACATTGCTTATTTGTTTTGTCGCTTTGTTCAATCCATCTTCTGTTTCATCTGTTTTCTCTATCTGGGTTATTGAGTTTTTTAAATTTTCTCTGTACATTTGGTTCTTCTGTTTGAGGGTTTCTGTATCTATTGCTATTCTTTGTTTTGGTTTATATTTGTTTCTCTTCGTTGTTATAGTGATTTTGGCTCGAACTATTCGGTGGTCACTGCCAGTGTGAAACGCATTTAAGGTGGTGATATTTTGGATAAGTTCTCTGGATGACGACAGTATATAGTCTATTTCATTTTTTGTTCTGCCATCCGGGCTTATCCAGGTCCATTTGCGTTGTTGTTTCTTATTGAAGAAGGTGTTCATCGCGTATAGTCGTTGGTATTCTAGGAAATTTATCAACATATGTCCTCTGTGGTTTCTTTGTCCCAGTCCATATTTCCCTACATACATTTCTTCTTCTGTTTGTTGTTGTCCTAGTATCGCATTAAAATCGCCCATGATAATGTCGTGTTTGCATTTGTTTTCGTTTCGTGCTCTGATTACATCTTCATAGAATAGTTCGGCATCTTCGTCATCGTAGGTGAATGTAGGGTCGTATATTTGAATTATTTTTATTTTTTCTTGTTTGCTTGTTTCTATTGTTATATATGCAACACCAAACATTTTGACGTTCGGTTTTATTCTCTTGCTTACTAGGAAACCCACGCCTTTCTGGCTTTCAGTTTCATTACCTTTGTAATACAGGGTGTTACCAGACTGCAGAACAATAGCCCCTTCCTCTTTTCTTCGTATTTCGGCGAGACCTATTATGTCCCATTTTATCTTCTTTGCTTCGTTCTCGAGATCATGCAGTGATTAGCAGTTACATCTTGCTAGGGTTAGTGTGGTTGCCTTCTTGAAGTTTTTCGATGAAAGTGATATCTTGCCTCCCCCATATTCCATGAGGCAGACCGACTTTGCGGCGTGGGATTCCAAACAGTCTGTTTGACCCACTTGGGGAAATTTTTCGGAGATAGCTGTTGTCATCATTGAGGGGTTTTTGGCCATAACTCGCCGTGCTGGCCAAGTGCGAGTTGGCGAGTGGGTTATGGAAGGGAAAGGGAAGTGGTGTGGCCAGGTTAGAGGTTATGGAACATGATTCCCCCCAGATAGGGATGGGGGGGAATCGCGGCTCGTGTGGGCAGGATCGCATTGCTGAAGTAGATCTGCCCTCTGCTGGGATCGCAGAGGGGTATCTACCCGCTACCACAAATAAAGTTATATAGTCTATAATTAACGCATATCCTTTCTTGTGGTTTGATTATTCCCATTTGCCATTTCTTTGGTAATTTATAATGTCTCCATATTTCTATTATTAGTTTACTCAGTTTCTTCCTTAATTGTTTCCTTCCTTCTTTGATTAACTTTATAATTATATTATATAGTCCTGGGTATTTCAACTTAATTGTTATGTTCGTTTCTTATTGTGTGGGGGTACGTTTTCTGGTTCTGTATTATAATACAGTTAATATTTCTTTTAGTTTTTTCATATTTGTTCCATTTCTGTCGTTGTACATACTGTTCTTTGGTCGAAATCTGTTATGTTATTGACTCTTTTTTTGGATTATTTAACGTAGAATGTTGTTTAATTTTTTTTCCTGTTATTTTTTCTTCTTTTTATGTCTGCATGTTTGCCTCTCTTCGTTTTTTCTCATATCCCTCTTTATCTATATGTTTTTGGGATCGCACCTATTTTATTCCTGCTTTATTCTTTTCCTCCATTTTCTACATACATTGTACATCAAGCCATTTGTTTCTCTTCTTTCTTTCTTCGTATCTTATTGTTTCATTTACTGATTGCATTATTATATATTTTATTAAATTACATTTTTTTGTGTATTGTTCTTTTTTATTCTTTATTATTCTCTATTCTAATTTCCTCCTCTATTTAACTTTGGTGTGCTGTTTTTTTTTAATATTTTCTGATAAGCTTCCACATTCCACCTTCTCTTGTGTCTTGGAGTGTTGTTTCTTATTGTCGTGATATTTTGTTTTATTTTTGATTTTATTAAGTAATTATTATTTTATTAAGTAATGATCAGAATCAATATTTAGTTCTTGTAATGCTCTTGCATCCTGTACTCGAGTCTTTCACCGATTTGTTGTTAGTAGACGGCCTATTTGATTCACTTTATTTATTCCAGAGACAAAATAATGAATTTACAGAATGTGTTCACTGTATGTTCCAGGTTAATTCTTTTGAAAGCTGGAAAGTTAAAATTTTTATGCGTTCGCCCAGTTATATAATACAAATGATTTCTCCAATCTTCCATTATGCGATTAAGAATAACAGTAATAGCAGTACTTACACCACATTGCAGTTTTTTCTTTGAGTATCTTATATGGAGGGAACAGATCGTATACTCGCCGTATAGTATACTCCAAACAAAAACTCTATCTCTTTCACGGCACTCTTTCTAAGTGTTATCTACCTACAGCTTTAGCTGCTTCTCACATCTCATTCGCCAGTCTTCTATTAACCCAGAAATCTTTCTCAATTTCACGTTACCTAATGGCTTATTTCACTCCATATTTCCTTGTTTTTCATAGTCTACTTTTCTCCTTCTATTGATAGGGATATATTCTATGATACTCCTTAGCCATCTTACATTCCGCATGACATATCCATACCATATGGGCTGACGGAATTAAATTCTGTCTGTTATATTTTTGCTTTACGTTTATTTATTTGTATATGGCATTGTTTCTTACGTCATCCAGTTTTGAGATTCTTTAAGATGGTTTTAAGAGATCCATTTTCACAGCATTCAATTTCTATTTAAAAGCTGGCTATATTCTGCTCCATGCGTAGTAATAGGTTCCATAATGGCAGAACATATGTTTTCTTTTGTCTCCAACAGAATGCTTATCGATCAGAGGATGTCATAAAGTTGTTGGATTGCTGTACGTTCTTAGGTTATTCTGCCTTGTATTTCCGCGCCACTAGCACCGTTGCTTGTAAACACACTGCCAAGATATTTCCTAGTTTTACATCTTCAGATTTATCTCAAACTACTAGATGCTCAGTTTTATTTAGTTTTATTTTTAAAGTCCATTTATTGAATTCTTCCATTGTCATAAAATATATGTCTTCTTTATTATTGACAACCAGGATTTGGTTGTCAGCAAATTATAAAGCAAGTTTAAAGACAGTCTTTCTGAATGTAAATCTTAAACAGCGTAGGGGACATAGAGCATCCTTGTTTAAGACCTTAGGATGTTTTAATAGGCTTTGAGTGTATTTACACAATTTTATCAAACCCATAGAATTTTCGCATTTTTCAACTCTCTTGTATACTACTAATTCAGATAAAACTCCTTCAACACTTCAAATAATTTACTTATTGAAACGGCATCATGTGCCTTTTCTATGTCGACAAATATTACAAGAGTCGTTATGTTTGCTTCATTTGTTTTTCAATTACTTATTGGAGGGTGAAAATATGCTAATATAAGAACGACTGGTGCGAAAACCACTTTGTTCTTCTATATCTTCCTAGGGAACCAATCATGCTTATTCTATCATTGCTGCACACTTTCAACATCCTCTTGTGTACAGAACTAATATAAACCAAATGTTAGTCTTTGAGGGTGTTGGTCCCCATTTTTTCATTTTTAACTAACTTCACAAGAATGCCTGATAATTCTCGTGTTTTCCTATTTTTTATTTTTGTTTTGATGCGATCTTTTAATTCTAGTAAACCTTTTGAGGTCTATTAGATTTACAGAACTTTAATCTCCTCTCTGTAAACAAAGCTTAGTAATGGTTTTTCTAGTTTTTTATTGTTATAGGTGTAAGAATGTATATTTTATATATTCTTGTAAGTTTTTAAGGTTTTCTATGCTTCCAATACCCGTGGACCCTCTAGTTGTTTATTTATCTCTTTTGTCAAACGTCACTTTTACATTTTGTGACTAACCTCTTTACATCCCAATTCAAGCTTGCATATAGTTTCTGATTTTCATCATTCTTTGCAGAAAGTCTATTATGATAAGCTGGTTTTTAAAGCCCGGCCAAGATTTCTATTTCGGAGAACCGCTGTTCTGGACATTTCCCGGTCAAGTTCTCTTTAATTTCTAATTTTTCTTAGCTGCTTTATGGATATATTTTTTCATTCAGTTTATCAGTGATCTCCATCATCTATATAGCAGTCTGATTGATTCCTGTTTGAGGCTATCCAGGTTGTACTTTGGATTGTTTTTTTCTGTAATATTTAGATCATTTTTTTATTCCTGCGTTCTTTTTCTTCTGTGTGGGATTTGATCCGTATTATGGCCCTCTTTGCACCATTTATCTTTAAGTAACTCTTTTTATATCATAATTAATACTAATGGTTTTAAGATTTATTGTCGGTTGGTATGTGAAATTGTGTATCCATGTATGTTGAAATAACCATTTATTGGTCTTAGAGAGAAATTTTCATACAGATCGATAAATCGTTGGCCGCTATCATTTTTGATGTCCTCGCCAAACCTATGAGGTGAATGCGAAAAATTTTTGACCCGACTATATTCCAGGATTAATAGAAATAAAACAATAGGATTATTTTTCAATATGGTCTCCATATATTTCAACACATTTATTACATTTTGAAATTTCTATGCCCGTGGAAAAAAAGTTTATCTGCAAGATGCTCGAAAACAGTCTCCTGCAACTTTTCGTTATTGTTAAATTTTCTTCTAAGAAGGTCTTTATTTATTTTTGGAAGTAGATAGCAGTCACTGGGGGCTAGGTCTGAGTTACAGCGTGGATGAAGCTCCTCAAAATCACAGTTTTTGCAGTAACCTGCGGAATGGTGGTCTTATGTACAGAGGCGTTATCGTGCAGAAAGCTCAATGTGCTACTCCTCTTTTCCTTTATAACTTCGGGTAATTTATGCAGTAATCTGACGCAATATTCTCCATTTACCATGGTGTTTCTATCTTTAAAGTCAAGTACAGAGTGTCCCAATGGGTACGCTAGATGAGATTTTTATTTTAAGTTGTTGTCCCTAACTCCTTGATCTATACAAAATTTTCCTTACCTAACGTAGTACTTTTTTCTCGTTTTGAAGGTCAAAATTACGAAATTTAAAAATAAATGTTGTTTTTGCTGTTAGTACAGTTTAGTTAGATTTTAAAAAAGTTACTCTTCTTTTCCTAGATTTTATGTACAATGGGTGAAGATTCACCGTACCACCATTCAAAGGTTCTTCAATATCACCAAGATTGAAATCATCTTTAGTAAGAAATTTAATCATGACTCGGTCCTCGATTTTCATTTTTGTGTAAAATGACGAGGCACTAGCAATTCTAATGACTGTTGCTACGCTGAAATTTTTACGAACGTTCAGCCAAAAGGCACAATCTGACACTACCCCTATTTTGTTTTTATTATTACTAGTTACTAGAACACAATAATTAATCTATTACTTATTTTAAGTCCAAGTTTTTATATTCTTCTTAAATTTGTTATGGATAGCCCTTTCATTTTTATTCATAACACTGTAAATATTGTAGGGCTTCACTCTTTCGTATTTTTTTATTTCTTAGCTTCCATGAGGACTACATCTGCTTTTATTTTCTGTAGTTCTTCAATTACTTGTTGTTTAGATGTAATTCCAAATAACCAAAATGTTCGGCATCTTGATAACCCCATATTTCGAGACTTGCGATTGAAATTTTTTACTTATGAATTTTTTTCGAAATGTAGAGTGTTGACCGGTTGTTTTAACCTCCAACCTGGAGCACTAAAATTTTCTGTCAGAATTTATTCGTTTAGCCGAAATGTCCGACATAGTCTATGCCGTAAAGATGTATGAGCAGGATTTGTTGGCAGAGTTAGAGTTTTGAGTATCACACCAGCTTCGCCATCCCAAGTAACTCCCGAGACCCACACGAACATTTAACTACCTTAGGCAACTTATAAATTTGATTGCAACTGCTGTAAAGCAAGATTACTTAAATTATTTGCCCTTCTTTATTTAAGAACATTACAATATATATAAAACAAAGAAAATGGTAATTCCGAAATTTGGCTTACGATTTCAAACTGATAAAACATTTTTTTATGTTATACTAAATTTCTCTCTACTGGAAATAGCATCTACGCAATTACTTTTGCTCAGACTGAAAGTGATCATGTGGAGCTTGTACCTTTGGACCATGCTCAATCCACATCCGAAGAAAATGCGATATATTTTATTGTTTAGCCTGTAGACTGGTTCTAAATTACAGTACTGAATGATTTACGCTTTCTCATTATACTAATCAAAAGTTACTTGGATGTGAAAAATATTTATACAGTTATATTAAGAGAAACTGTCGTCTAAAAACATACTAACTTACTTTTACAGGAAAGCCTTGGAGGGAATTCGCTCACCTGTATGCTGGCAACGATCAGCCCCGCAAGCGCCCATCTCGACGAAACCCTAGCCACGTTGCGCTATGCCTGCCAAGCCCGCTCCATCGTCAATCGCGCGCGCATCAACGAGGAGCCGCACGACCGACTAATCCGAGAACTGAGGTCCGAAGTGGAACGTCTGACGGCGTTAAGGCAAGAATACGAAAGAAGTTCGTTTTTATCGTCTAGCATTCAGATTGACAATTCTATGGAGCAGGAAATGGAAGATTTGCGGAATAAGCTGTCGGAGAAAGAAGACGAGCTGAAGATGGCGCAGGAGAGTTGGGAGAACCGCTACAAGGAGTCTTACCAACATCAAATGCAGCAGTTGGCCGAGATGCAGAGAAGAAAGGACGAGCTTGAGTCTCGCGTCCGGATCATGTCAAACATCAAGGACGAAGTCGATCTGTCTCCTTACAGAACTAACTTTCTCGAAGAAGTGGAAAATATTCTAACGACCACTAATGGAGTTAATGAAAATTTCGCAGACAAATATGGGAAGTGGTTACGCGAGTGCGGATTCGATTACCAACTAGTCTGTAATAAATCAGAAACAATTTTAAATATCCTCAATAGCAATAGCAGTCAAAAAGCAAGTTGCCATGTGAATGACATTAAAGACTTGAAAAGCAAGGCGGACGTCCAAAATTTCATTAAAAGGTTGTGCTGGGAAAACTCGAACGAATCTCTCACTGAAGCGCAAATAGTTTCGACAATGAACAAGATTTATGACACGGCCAAGTTCCTGAAACCTCACATCGATAAGGAAGAGAAGCTGCGGTTAGCTTTTGCCAAGTTCATTAAAGCTGCCCAGGTGCTGGAGAGCACAATGTGCAGTAGTGTTAACGTGAACAAATCCAAGAAGGCTGTTAGTTTTAGACTTTGATGGCAACTGTAGCATTTAATTATTTTGCATGCGTTGTTGACTAAAAATCCTGTGCCACTTGTACTATGTGATTGTATTTGTTTGAAGCTTGTGTTTGAGTGTTTTATAAAATTACACGCTTGTTTTTATATTATTTATTTTCAAAACGTTGCAACTTTTGTAACAGTAAATTGAAAAATATATTTTTTATGAGACGTTTGATTTACTTTAGCCTTGTATTCTTTAAAAGTTAAAAATGTTGATTAAGTATTGAACCACTATAATGGCTTCTAACTTTCAAAAAAGATTTTCCTCCAATTGGCAGTGAATTTCACAAAAATTTGGTTCTATTACTTTTTTGACATGATGAATAAGGTTGTAATGTTTCATAAACAATTTATTTTAATTCTCGATGTCCAACTCATTTTAAAGGTTCTCACTGAGACTGAAGTCAGAACTTTGAGATAATCATTCTATCCTATGTACTTTCATGTTTTCAAACTGCACTATGGGCACGGCGATACAAAATTATTAACAAATTTTCTGAAGAACTGAAAACAAAATTGGTCAATTCCAATTTGTTGCTACAATGTAAGTAGCATAAAATTATCTACAGTTGTTTCATTGACCTTAGCATGAATAGTAACATTAAAACCATACCATTATTTAATACGTATAGAAATGATCAGCATTTTTTAATAAAAATTAACGTTAAATTATACAAGCTTTATAATACGCTTTAAATAATAAGGTATCTGACCAGACCAGGACTAATAAATACTCCAGACGTCATATGCCTATGCCTCTTGCCCATCACTTAAATGCAAAAGGTGATGTTTGTAACTCTCAATGGTAATATATTCACCCAGTTTTAACAACTCGTGATACATACATCACATTCTTAAAATTCCACCAAATGCATAACAGGTTTGTCATTAATGTTGGATTTTCTAATCAATGTTTATAATTCGCCAAAACTAACTCGTGATTTTTCTCTTTTGGCCACTGGCCACTATTTTATGCAAAAAGTCTATGGTTTCTTGGCCAACAATATTTCTAAATTGCCGTTTTCCAATTTTTTTGGCCATCCAAAGCATTTGTCATCGTCCAGCTTAGAGTGTCTATTCCAGAATCTTTAGAATCACTTTTTACACATGGTGGAAAACAGCACTTTCCCTAGTGCCTCATAAATTGTTTCGTTTATCTCGGACGTGTTCATTTGTTATTAAAATGTCCACGTTTATTAAATCATCATAACTATTAGCTATAAATTACATAATAAATTTCCTTTTTTCCTCTCCGCCATGCTTTGGATATGATTTGTTGCAACACTTCTGTTTTTTTTACTTTTTTTTACCTCTTTCTAAGTAACCGACCTCGCTGAAAAACAAGGTTAGAAAAAAATGAAAACTACATACTTGGAGGGATGGTCTCTTCTCCAAAAGAAAAGAAGACTCACTTCCATAAGCAATGAAATGTAATCTACAATTTAAATTCTCTTGTTTTTACAACTTAGGTTATCTACACCTAGGTACTAAGATTGCTGTTTGTTATGTATGTGTCATGTATTACAGTATTTATTTTTAATTACAACGTATTTATAATTAGACTTTTTGATATTAAAACACAATATAATGTGTTCTGAATGTCTAAAAACATTGTAACGTAAGTTTAGTTAAATTTTCAGTTTAGAATATGTAGCATCCTGCAGGAAAACAAAATTTTCTAGTTCTAAAACAATAAAACTAACAAGAAAAACCAACTATACTATAATCAATTTATCTTCTCTTTTTATCTATGCCCTTATGCCCTAAACCGTCGGACTGGTTGCCTCGATCCACTTCTAATCTTTTCGATCTCGAGCCAGCCTATTAATTTCCCTTTCTTTTGCCATTCTGTTTATTTCTTTTATCTATTTTATTCTGGGCCTGCCTCGTCCTCTTGTTCCCTCTGGTCTTGCTCTGAGTACTTGTTTGGGAATTCTTTCTGTATTCATTCCAAGCACGTGTCCGTACCAACCCAACTGCCTGTTATATATTCTTTCATTCAGGGGTATTTGCTGCACTTGCTTTCTGATTCTGGCATTTCTTACTCTATCTCTTCTTATTTTGTTGACCACTTTTCTTAAAAATTTGATTTTTGCCGCTTATATGCGGCTTTTGTCTTTCTCCACCAGTCCAGCTTTCTTCTCCATATGTCAGGATAGGTATATATACTGCATTATATATCTGGAGTTTTGTTATATTTTGAATTTCTCTTTTTGCTACTATGGTGTTGTTCATTTGGTAATAGGCGTGGATGCTTTTTTAATTCGCATCGTTCGTTCCGTTACTTGAGAAGATTGTACCTAAGTTAAGTATTCATACTCTTCTACTACTTCTAGTACTGCTTCCTTGCAGCAAATTCTCTCTTCATGTTCTTTGTTTGTTATTCTCATTATCTTACTTTTAGATGTATGTATCTCCACCACTTTCGCTTCTATTTGTCGTGTCCACACGTTTATCGCTTCTTGTAATCTTTGTTGAGAGTCTGTTATTATGAGGATATATATGCATATATCAGTGCTTGTATGTACATTGGTGCTAGATTTCTATGCCCGACAATGCTTTTTCTTGTATGTTGTTTACATCTTTTTATAACGCGCTGTTCAGTATATTAAGAGTAGGGGACTCAGACTATCGCCCTGTTTTACGCCCAGTTCCATGTCAAATATTTCTCCGCCTATTCGTACCCTCCCATGCACTTCTTTGTATAGATTTTAATGGCTGTTTTGAGGTTTAATGTGACTTCTAATTCGTCTAAGGCTATCCGAGTTGTTCTCTTAGGACTGTATCGAAAGCGGCTTTGAGGTCTATAAAAGCTAGATATAATTTTCCGTTGCGTTCTCTTGTTTTTTTCGATCATATTTCGTACTATGAAGATGTGGTCTTGGATTTGTCGGTTTGGTCTGAAGGCTGCTTGTTCTTCTCCGAGTTTTCCTTCTATTTCCTGTCTTAGTATTTTTTCCAGTACGCTAGAATATATTTTGAATTTTACAGAGGACAGGCATGTAGCTCTGTAGTTTCGCATAATATTGTGCTTGCCTTTTTGTGTTTTGGATTAATTATGTTTATTTTCCAATCCTGTGGTATTTGTCATCCCTTCCAGGCTAGCTAGCAAAGTTTTTTATTCAATTCTTTACTTTTTCGCCTCCATATTTAATAATCTTGGGGCTTATTCCGGTTTCCCCGCTTGCTTTACCAGTTTTTATATTTTTGATAGCTTGGATTATTTCTTCCATGGTAATAGGATTTTTATTAATACCTTTCTCATATCTTTCCATATTTTCTTTCTTGTTGATCAGGTTCCTGTCCTTCTTTTTGTTGTTTGAAACGCAATAACAGGCAACGATGTAAATAGAGGCTGTGAAATGATAGGGAGATACAGGAGAGAAAAAACCCTAAACAGAAACGGACAGAGAATGATCAATTTCTGGATTGATAACCAACTGCTTATAGGGAACTTGTTTTATGATCATAAACGAATTCACAAAATAACCTTTAGGTCAGAAGAAAGAAATGTAAAAAGTGCAATCGACTACATAACTTATAATACAGAAAACAGGAAAAATGTTACAGATGTAAAATTGATAAGAGAGGCGAAAATAAATACAGATCATAGACTTCTAATCGCCGACACAAGCATCAATAAACCAAAAATGCAAAGTGTACAAAAAGCTCAATACAATATACAAACTAAGAGAAGAAGACACAAACATACGGGAGATCTTTTCAAAGGCTGAGCAAGAAGATGAAAATGACTGCAATTATTGAGATATCACAAGAACATGGAACTGTTTTAAGGAGAACATATATAAAGCAATAGAAAAAGTTTGTGGTAAACAAAGAATAGACACACGAAGAAGAAGAACAGCTTGGTGGAACAAAGAAGTTAAGCAAAAATTTAGAGAAAAGAAAATAGCCTGGAAGAAATAAAAATACAAGATATAAAAATGATAAAACAAGAAATGCCTATATACAAAAAAGAAATGAAGCAAAGGAAACAGAAAAATTTAGAAATGATGTTGAAACAAAATTCCAGGAAAATAGGAAACATTTCTGGGGGATCATCAAAAGGCTAAGAGGACAATACGGAAAGAAAGCTAAAAACGTTCAGAAACAAGAATCTAACGACAGAAATACTGCATTCCTGGAAGGCGTATTATAAGAATACATTCAAATTTATCAATTTAAAAAAGGTATATAAGCTTGCTTGATCGTTTGATAAATGAATTTTACATTATAAAGAGAAATATTGGTTTACAACTAATTTAAACGTTACAAGAAGGCGCTAATCCATCTTCACTGTTTTTGTAAGGAGTAAACACACCCCATACTAACGGTTCTCGATTATCTTTGTTTAAAAGAACTGAAAATTGTGAGGTTCTCTTCAATTTAATGTCACTTTCAGTCAATAAGTTGTTACATTACATTAAAATGTTGCAACCGTTATTTTTGATAACACTACTACATAGTCCACTTACCTGCTACAGCTTTTGGAAGAAGTGTCTGTAAGTCTGCGAGTGGTTACATGATGTAATATCAATCGTTTTCACAGCGTAACATAAATTGGTTAACTTCTGAGTATGAGTTATCCAAGTGATGTTTAGTAAATCATAACTGAACTTATGTCTTCTAATAGTTGTATCGATTTGCCTTAGATTTTTAAGGGAATTTGATTAATTCGTTTTAGAGATCAAAAAAAAACCAATATAAAACTATATAATTTCTTACTACGTTTATTTATATATAATAACAATGCATGTATACATAATCATCCATTTCAGCAGTCTATTTGTGAGGCGTTAAAGAACCTGTCTGATGTCGATTACTTTTTCTCTTCAGGATTTTTGAAAGTAATTAATAGCATAGTTGTTGTAGAGATCCCCAAGCCTATTGGCCTCTGGTACACCATTGTTCTGACATCTTTCAACTTACTCAAAAGATTTTTAAAATCATATGTCAGCATTGATCCTTTTTCACCTTCTTTTTTAGAAAACATACTTCGCCGAGTTCCTTGGTGTTCTTCATTCAAGAGTTCTTGGAGTTCTTCTGTTGTTCCATTACAAGCTTTTTAATGTCATCCTCATTCAGCTCATTTCCAGATCTCTACCAGTATGCACAATTTAATCCATAATTTCAAGAACATCTCGATGTCCCTGAACGAAGCTTTCGCCAAGCGAAATTCAACTATCGTTATGTTTTCTGGTCACGGCTTTTGAATGGGCCGGATATCTCCAAGAATATCAATTTTTTCTCTTCATCATTGAGAGAACTGGAATGCTCCAAAACACGAATGAAATAACGCGTGAGTATAGAATTTTTTGAAACCCGCAATAATCTCTTGATTCAATAGTGAATCTGCAAAGTGGTCTTTGGAAGCAGAAACTGAACGGACGCCAGGGAAAAATTTCCAGCATTTTTAAGATCTTTTAGATGCCCTGGTGCATTGTCCAGTAGCGCTTTCAACGGCAATTCGTTGGTCTGAAGGTAATCCTTGATGCTTGGGACATAAACGTTAAACATCTATTCTTTGAAAAAAACCTAGGGACCCATGTCCTTTTGTTCGATCTCCACACCACGGGCAGTCTTTCTTTAATAATGGAATGTTTTTGGATGCTCTAGGGTTCTCACAGTGAGAAACAAAGAAGGTTAAGTTTTATATCACCATTAACGCTAACTCCCAAAAATAACGTCATCAGGCTTTTTATAAATATATTGTGAACGATATGCTTTTATAATAATTGCTTGAAATTTTAGACAAAACTTTTCAGCTTCTTTTTCTGCACTAACAAACTCCTCGTGCATTACCACATATTTAATGCCAAATCTCCTTTTACATTTTGCAAACGATTCAATGGTGTTCTTGAATTCTACCTCCTCATGTGATGAATGTGAAGTATGCTACTCCAGTTTTAAAAAAAAAAAATTAGTCTTCTTTGATAAACCTACTAGCTACATATTTTTTCATTTCTCTCAAATTTTTTGTGGGTGGCATATCTTTGTTTTTTAGATGCGATTTTCTCTACTTCTTTGGTTGCTTGAGTTTTCTTGATTATATTTCTCTTAGATTGTGCCTAATGCAGACCTGTTCAAACCATACTGCCTAGCAACATCAGACATCTTCTGCCCACTCTCTACCCTGACTATTATCTCTTGCTTGGTTTCTATGGTAAGCACAGTTCTTGACACTCCGCTCTTTTTAGGTCCTATAACATCAGTATTTTTATACATAAAGTTTAGAAAAATTTAGAGAACGGAAATAAACTAATAGATAAAAAGGTTATATAATGCAACAGTAAAAGTTTCGTTCCGGAAACCATTCAAAGATGGCAGTAAAATACAATTATATAAATGTACTGTAAGGAGTCCGTACCCAAAAGTATTCGCCAATTACACACTGTACTTACAACGCTGTGAATTGTCTAGGTTCATCTGAATAAAATTAACGGTAATATAGATATGTTCACACTTAAGAAATGACTATAGAAAACCCTATTCATTATAATTCTTTTTGTTAAAATTTTAAAGATATATCAATTATTTAAAAGTGTATTAATATTTTTTTACGTATTGTGGATGGGGGGTAAGGGGTGGCGCCAACATCTAGACACCCAAATGCCAACCTCACCTACACGTGGTACCCCCTGTTAGATAACAGACGAGGCTCTGGCGACCCAGCATCGGGGGGTATAACCTGATACCAGTTGTCCCGAGGTAACGGGGCTCTTGTGGCTGGGCTAATCACCCGCACAAGGTAAACAGATTCAGAGAACAAACAATCGCCTCGGAAATGGACGGAAAACTGGGAAACGGACTCGGCGCGAATCACGGATAAGAATCGGAACGTGGAATGTAAACGGTATAAACGGAAAGGAAGTAGAAATAATAGAAGAAATGGCCAAATATAATATGGAGATGCTAGGTATAAGTGAAATAAAGAAGAAAGGAAACGGAAGACAACTATTAGATCAAGGTTACCAGCTTATATACTCAGGATCAGCAGGATGAGCTAAAGAGGGCGTAGGAATAATCCTAACTACACAGATGGCCCAACAAGTAAAACAATGGGAAGCGGTAAATGCAAGGATATTATATGTAGACCTAAAACTGCAAGAAGAAATAACCATAATACAGATCTACGCCCCCACAGAAAACTCCACAGAAGAAGAAAGAGACATTCTACGAAGAACTCCAAGTACAAATAGATAAAGGGAGAGAAAGAAGCAGACACATATTAATAAATGGAGACTGGAATGCCAGAATAGGAAATAGACAAGATATAGGATATGGAACGATAGGTAAATATGGAGGAGAATCTACCATAAATAATAACGGAAGAAGAATGATAGAGTTTTGTGTTACCAATCAAATGTTAATCGGAAACAGCCACTTTAACCATAAGATAATACACAAAATTACTTTTGAGGCAGCAGGAAGAGAAGCGAAAAGCATTAACGACTATATAACATACAACAGAGAAGCGAAATATGCCATAACAGATGTAAAAGTAATAAGGGGGGCCGAACTGCATACAGACCACAGACTGCTAATAACAGACACCAGATTTTATAGCAGGGAACCCAGGAAACAAAGAGAATATCAGAAAATAAAAATATCAGTATTAAGAAAACCAGAAAAAGCAAAAGAATTCAAAAACAGATTAGAAGACACCTTAGAAGGATGGGAAGCGAAAGAAGCAGAAGAAGGAAACCAATGGCCCATGGAAAAGAAGTGGACAATACTAAAAACAGAAATAGTGGAACAGGCAGTAAAGACCTGCGGAAAGGTAACAGTAAAGGAGATCAAAAAGAACCCGGTGGTGGAACGAAGAAGTAAAAGATAAAGTAAAGATCAAAAGAAAGCTTGGAAAAGGTATATACAAAGTAAGAAAGATTGCGATAAACAACACTATATAAATAAAAGAAATGAAGCCAAAGAAGCGGTACATAGAGCAAAACAAGAAACTTGGGAGGAATTCGGAAAAGAACTAGAGACGAAATTCAACGAAGATAACGGAAGACAGTTTTGGAAAGTAATCAGAGGGCTAAGAGGAAATATGGAAAGCAAGTATGGAGTATAAGGAACAACAAAGGCATAGTAGAAACAGAAGAAGGAAGAATCTTGGAGGCATGGAGAGAGTATTACAACAACATATTTAAAAAAGATGATAATATCCGGGGCAGAGAGAGAAGAGGAACAGTTAAGGAAGAAGAAGAAGAAATAGACATAGAAATAGAAGAGGTGATAGAAGCCGTAAAACATATTAAACAAGGAAAAGCAGGAGGTAGAGATGGCATAACTCCATAAATGATAAAGAATGGGGGAGATAGAATATTAAAGTGGATAAAAGAGATATGTCAACTAGCCTGGAAAGGGGAAAAAATACCAGATGACTGGGAAGAAAACATAGTGGTACCTATACACAAAAAGGGAGATACAAACGATTGCGGAAACTACAGGGCAATATGCCTTTCTTCAATAGTACAAAAGATATATTCAAGAATACTAGAAAGAAGATACGAGAATACGAATACGAGAAGAAGTTGAAGAAAAACTATGTGAAGAACAAGCCGCTTACAGGCCACAGAGGCAAACACAAGATCATATCTTTGTACTAAGAACAGTTACAGAAAAGAGATTAGAAGGGGGAAACCCTTTGTATCTAGCATTCATAGATATAAAATCAGCATTTGACACAGTACCCAAACAAACAATATGGAATGCGCTATCAGAACTAAATGTCATACCCACTACAACAGGCCATAAAAAGAGTATACGTTAATGCAAAAGGAAGAGTGCGAATTAAAGGGAAAGAATCTCAAAGCTTTGAAATGGAAAAGGGGATCAAACAAGGAGACTCACTGAGCCCCCTACTGTTCCTAATAGTAAATGAATCAGATTATTCAAGAAGCAAAAGAACCAAGATTCAATGTGAAGGTAGGAAATTGGAATTTAGAGCCCATATATATACAATGCCTCATATATGCAGACGACATCGTGCTTCTAGCAGACTCAACTAGAAAACTACAACTAGCAATAAACAAATGGAATAGAGCGATAGAAAGAAGAGGTATGAAAATAAACACAAACAAGACTAAAATTATGAAAATAGAGAAAAATGATACAAACGAAAACACAAGAATAATATGCAATGGGGAAGAACTAGAATGGGTCAATAACTATGAATATTTAGGAACGATAATAAATAAAACTGGCACGATAGAACAGGAGATTCTGAATAGAAGAGATAAAGTAAGCAAAGTATATTATGCGATTAACAAATCAATAATAGCGAAAAAAGAAGTAAGCATGCAAACAAAGCTTAGGGTATACAAAAGCATATACACACCAGTATTAACGTATGGGGCGGAGAGCTGGACAATTCAAGATAAAACCAGAAGCAAAATTACGGCGAGTGAAATGAAATATCTGAGAAGACTAGTAGGTAGAACAAAAAGAGATCGCATACGAAATACAATAACCAGAGAAGAAGTAGGTCAGCAACCGCTAATACAAGAGGTAGAGAAGAGACAATTACAGTGGTATGGGCACATAGTGAGGATGTCAAGAAATAGAGACTCCAAAAGAATTCTAGAAGCAAAGCTAGAGGGAACAAGAAGCAGAGGAAGGCCACGAGAAACATGGGAACAGAGCTTAGAAAAGAGGGTAGAACAGAGAGGAAAACACCTAAGAGAAGTAAAAAGAATGGTAGCCAACCGGGACAGCTTCCGGAAGTGGTTAGAGGACCCGACGCTTTAGGGCATAAGGGAGAAGGAAAAGAAGAAGACGTATTGTCGGTATTTCAAATGAATTTTCACCAGATTTCAAACTAATCTTCAATATTTGTTTAAAGTAAACCATTTCTTGCATTTTTACAATTTTAATTATCTTTTACAGCAATAACATCATAAACAGCTGAATTATAAGGAACGTTATCTTAGCGGGGTTGTGTAAATTCAGTCGTCGATGTGGTTATTAGCTTTCCTTCTTGGATGTGGCTAATACTGCAATTAAATGTGTAGGAGCGTGCAGCGTCTCAAATGTATTTGTTATCTTACCGATAATTAAAGAGGCGATGAACAGCCACAAACTAAAGAGTAACGCCCGGTCGCCACCAACCATCTTCCGTTATTGCAGCACAATTTCGTTTTCAAGCACCGCGCACCGAAACAATTTCTTTGATGTTGACGTTTCTGTTACAATTGCCATTTATAAACAGTGAACAATTAAGAAAAGAAACAATGCACAGTTTGCATGAATGACCATCAGTTCGCTCCAAACAAAGGAACAAAATATTTGTTTTACCTCCTCCATTTCATATTATTTTGGGCCTGGTACCTTCTCACACATGTAAACAGAGTAAGTGTTTTATTGTAAAGAAAAACTAACTTCCTGGATCGATTGTTACATACACTGCTCCCTTCTTAAGGCCGTTCTGACCCCAAACCCTGCTCCCTTATAATCTCCCGCATTTATTTTTATTTCTTGCAGTTTTCCTTCAAACGTTATGTTTCGTCTTTTGAATCTGCACCTATCTTTAGTTCTGCTCTCATATTTTTAGAATTTTTTCCACGTATGTCTTCTTTTGAGCTGATTTTAAACTATGAAAGTATTCTTCTTTACTTTGATTTCTTACAATTACCCTTTTAATATTCTGCTCAAACTTCTAGATTCTTCTTTTGTGTCTACGTTTGCTTCCTATAACTTTACTATTAATTTTTTAATTCAACTTCTAGAATATCCTTCTGCACTAATTTTTAACTCTTATAAATCTCTCTTCAATTCTTCTCGAAAAGTTCTGAAATATTTCCCTAATTGTTCTCCCAAAATTTTGAGATTTTGTATTAACGCATCTGTATCCGTGGTTTTGAAAAGGTATGTGTCTAGATTCTAATGGATTTCTTCCCTGTTATACTTAAATCTCGCTCTTCTAAGGGGCCCATATACAAACAGTTTTACATTTAGGTGTAACTGCGCAGGCCAAATTATGCAAGTTTGCTCAGTTACCATGCAAGAGTTTTCACCACATACGGGTGGAAAACTCTCCACGATCGCAGTAGTTTTAGACAGGAAATATAGATGAAGTGCAAGAAAAGGTAAGGAGTGAACCAAGGAGCTGTTAAAAAGACAGGATCTTTTTACGTTAATCTTTTGAAAGAATTCAGATTTGATCTGAAGAACTGGACTACTTTTCTTAGAATGAATGAATATGCTTACTTTACTTTATTGTCAATGATTTCTTCACTAATTCAGGAAAAAACATTACAATGCTATAGGCTATAACACCTTATGAGAGACTTGCAGCTATTTTAAGATTTTTGGGTACAAGAAGAAATTATGGGGACATCAAGTTTTCCACTCTAATGTTTCCACAGGTACTAAGAAAAATTATACCAGAGACCTACTGTTCCATTTGTGCTAAAGGAAAATTATAACGTAAGGGTATATAATATTAAAAACATGATAAACGATCTATCGTTATGAGCAATCTGTAACTGTTTTATTGAAATTTAAAAATCTGAAAATGGTTATATTGTAACGAATTTAATAAGGGCAGTCAAAAGGCCGGTAAATGCAGAGGTCATTGTTGAATGCCAACATGATGAGAACTACTCTAGCCTCTAAGGGTAAGTCTTCTTGGACGAATTATCAAAAACAGTTTAAGGCGACTGCTAGAATGAACGGAAATTGAATGGCGACTGCTTTAATTGTTGCTCTACGTGACGATACTTTTGACGTACGAGGTGTGGCAAAAAAGTAATGAGACTGGCAACACTGCAAGCGATCTGGCAATGCTACGCTGTTGTCCTTGATAGAGCACGTGCATAAATACCCTCCTATAGCTCAGTGCGAGTTTCAACTCATTCCGTTAACTACGTGATTTTTGTAACTGCTATTAGTGAAGTTGTATTTTGGTTGTGCGTCCCGCAAAATGGAACAGCGGAAACTTTTTTTTATAAAGACGTCCTCGAAAGACTCAGAAAAAGGGTCATTCGCGTGAGACCATACATTGCAGACAAATGGATGCTCCAATAAGACAACGCCCTATGTCACACTGCCCTCTCCATAACAGATTTTTTGACCTCAAAAGGCATTCCTGTGGTTCCCCAACCCCCCTATTCACCTGACCTCAGTCCTGTGATTTTTTTCTTTTTCCTAAACTGAAAAATGTCCTCAAAGGCCGTCATTTTGGGACTTTAGAAAACATCGAAAATAGTGTAAGGGACATGCTGAAGACCATAGCGGTTGAAGACTTCCAACGCTGCTACCAACAGTGGGAACAACGTCTTGATCGGTGTGTTTGAAAAAAATAAAAACTTTGGTAAATAAAAAAATCAGTCTCATTACTTTTCTGCCACACCTCGTATTACAGACTGTACCTATTAACGAGCAATAGAACTATAGCCAGCTCATGAAACGCCTTGAAATGCGTTATGATCATGCTCATCTAGAGGAAGTTTACCACACACAGCTCCAGAATCGAGTATAAAAATCGGTGAAACTCTTCAAGAATTTGAGGTAGTCGTATTTCATACCCAACTGACTTCTTAGAGGTACTAGCTGTTCGAATATTTATTGACGGCATTAACAATAAGGAAATCCGGCAAGCCATGAGATTGGCTAGACCGAAAACATTGATTGGCGCGGCAATATAAGAGAATTGGCCACAGATACTGGGGAACAAAATAAAACACCTATGGAAAACTCAGCCAAAAGATTGCAGACATATTGAGGAAAAGGAAGAGGCGATTGCGCTCCCGACATTGTGCAGGAGAACGAAAACGAGTTAATGAGAAAGGCCCTTTGTTGACCCGTAATGGTGCAGCCCAGGCCACGGAAATACGAATTGCGACTCTAGCGCATAATTCTAATAGTGTTTATGTTGATGGCCGAGTAAATGAAAAGCTGCATGCCTTTCTACTAGACACAGGAGCAACGAATTTCAAGACCCAATGTTATCGAAACATCCTAACGTTTTTTGCCAACCAACTGGAAATTTCGGCGACCGGGAAAAGATCTATGGAGAGATCGAAGCACAAATAACCATCGGAAACACTACCCTTAAACATCATATATTGGTAGCTGACATTTAAAATGACGTAATCCTTGGAATAAACATTTTGAAACCTTGTGGGTGTAAAGTGGACTTAAAACTTGGGGTACTGAAAAAAAAGGATAAGAAGTTGTCCTCCATGATCATGATCGAGTGAAAGTATCTCAGGACACCATTCTCCCTGAAAGCAGTGAAATGGTGGTGGACGCTGTTTTGGATTGCAATCTCTCAGCAAGAAGGGTCATCTTTATCGGGCCAATGATGAGAAGAAAACCGGAAAGGGGATATTGGTTGGGAAGACACTGGTTCAAACTAGCAGGATAGTACCAGTCCGCGTAATAAATGTGAATGGGTATTCGTGGACGTTAAGGGAAGGCACAATCCTCGGCCATTATATTTTAATTTCTTAGGTGCTTCGTCAAGTCAATGGCATCCCGCCAAGTTAGGAGAGTGAAAGAATGGCCGGTGCCAAAAGACAAGCACAAGGTTAGAAGTTTCCTGGGTTTGTGCATTTACTATCGACGGTATGTATTTGGATTTACCAACATTGCAAAGGCTTTGCCATAATTAACGGAAGAAGGTCGTAGTTTTGAATGGAGCGAAAAGTGTCAAGACGCTTTAGAGAACTTGAAGTATGGCTTGGTAAATTTACCAATACTGAGGTACCCGCAGCCAGAAGGAACGTTTATCTTGGATACAGAGGCGAGTAATGTGGGAATTGTAATCGTGTTGTCACAGTTACAAAATGGCCAAGAAATTTCAGTAAAGCATTATCTGTAAAACACTTTCATAAATATTGGCAGAAGGTTCCTTTTGAGAACTGACCATGCTGCCATGAAGTGGCTCTTAAACTTTAAAAATCCAGCAGTAGCAAGATGGACCGAAATGCTTCAGCAATACGACTTTGAAACGGAGCATAGTAACGTGTCCAGAAGAATGCAGCCACTGTAGTCGTGCAGAGGAGAAAATGGCCTCTACACTGCGGACGGCGTGACTAATGACTTGTGGCAGCCTGGAGAGTTAAAAAGTGACTAGAAAGAAGACCCGACTTTGAAATATGCTTGGGAATGCAAGGAAGCCGAAAAAAAACCCAACTGGCCAGAAGTAGCTCCTTGTTCGCCAGCAGTAAAATCCTATTGAGCACAATGGGATTCCATCACCGTAGAAGACGATGTCTTACAGCGCGTGCTGAAGGGCAAAGATGGATCTCAAGAAAAACTCCAGTTATTGGTCCCAAAGAAGAAAGTTTCAAAAGTATTGCAACAACTCCATGATAGTGTATCCGCTGTTCATATGGGAATTGGTGCCAGAAATGTATGGCATATGCAACGAGCAACGGTCTGCAGAAGAAGCCGAAGGCGCCAATGCGACAATATAATGTCGGGAGTCCCTTCGAGAAAATTGATCAGTAGATTTGGAGTGCCACTATAACTACATTCCAACTAAGGTCAAAATTTCGAACCAAAGGTGTTTACAAAAGTATACAAACTACTGGCCATCAGTAAAATCAGGACGACTCCGTTACATCTCCAGTGAGATGGAATGGTCGAGCGCATGAACAGGACGTTGGAAAAGTTTCTTTCAAAAGTCGTCTCTGACCATCAACAAGACTGGGAACAATATCTCCATCTATTCCTGTTGCCATACCGTTCGTCTGTCCGTGAGTCAACTGATCAAACACCATCCAATGTTCTCCAATGGCCGAAAACTAAAGCTATCCCGTGACTTACTCTTTGGAAACAAACCTAAAGACAACATAGTCGGAGAAGACTACGCTAGTAACTTGAGAAAAATAATGACAGAACTCCACGACAACGTGCGATACAACATCAACATCTCGAGTGACCAGATAAAGGATCGCTATGACATTAACGCATCCAGAGCAGTTTATAAAGAGGGCGACCGAGTATACTTGCATAACCTGAAACAGCGACGTGGGTTGCCTCCAAAACTCCAACGTTTCTATGAAGGTCCATACGAGGTGCTGAAGAAGATAAACGATGTGTACCGAATCCAAAAGCTGCCCAGCGGCAAGCCTAGGATCGTCCATTTCAATCGACTGTATCCTGTTGTCGGAGATGAAACGCCGCTGTCAGGGGATCTGATGCCCTTGAAGTGTGAAGCGGGGCTCGAAGACTTCGTGAATTCAGTAAATGAAACTCGGCGCGTACGTTATGAGAACTACAACAAGATCTATTCCATGTAATGGCAAAATATGCACTGGCGCATTGTGTGGCGCGTGATCTAAAGATGCCCAGAGGGATTATCAGTGTATTTTGAGCGGAATTTGGTTTGGTGGAAAAATTGAGGAAACAACGCCCAGAAACGATGCATCAAGGCGACAGGAATATCTACTACTGACCAAAGAATCTTCACAGGACAAACCGACTTATTGTGCATTGTGGGAAACGCTGACAAAGCTACGCAGTCATCTGTCGAATGAAGATATTTGGAACCTGGCAATACCGAAGCTTGCGTGCCGCAACTGGAAAATAGTTAGGAACATGACACAAGAGTTGTTCCGAGGTTCTGACATCGACGTCCTAGTTTGCAGCTACCATTCGCAGAAGTCGGTAATACCGCAGAAAACCGTGGATTGTTACTGCTACCTAACATCTTAATGCAACAAGAGTCAAAATTGCAACTACCTCCATGACCCATCCAAACGTCGGGAAATAATGATCCGGGACGAATCATCCTTAAAGAGAGGGCAGTGTATCGAATTTCTGAACGTCCCCCGTAGCGCGGCTGATTGCCATCTGCATTGCGACATGCTCGGCGCCTGACACTTAGAAATGCATCTGGCGTGGACGTGTTCGCGAACGGTTTACCAGGTTGGAATACAGGCCTCTCGAAGGTTCGCGTCTATTCCGGTGTATCGGAGGAATAGAAATAAATATCGCGCAGCAAACCACTGAGGCAAATTTCGAATTTTTATTTATAATGTGCCTTACAAGAGCGCAAATACTCGTGTTGGTATCAGTAATAAATGTTTCTCACTTGCAGAGTGAGATTTTTCTTTAAGATGTCCAATTCGTTTTGGCAGAACTATATCACACTTTGTTTTCGATTATATTTTTGACTAATCGACAGTAACAAATAGCTGATAATAATTTTCTGTAAATAATCAAGTCCTATTATCTTTGATCTTAAGTAAAACAAACGTTTTCGTACAAACTTCTATCCCCTGTTTTCATCAAACGTTAAAAGGTAATTATATTTGAGGTCTACATTGAATCAATTTCCACTGGAATAGCTAACGCATTAATCATCTAACGTTTGATAAAATTGTTTCAGTAATGTAATTATATATTAATCTAAAGGCACAAAAATTGGACTAGAGAAGTACAAAGCCACAAAAAATCGATTTGGTCTAGAAGATAATTTTCAGCTATAAATTTTTCTGTACTCCTACTTCATTGGATTTGTGAAAAATACCATAGAAAATAATCAATACATTTGACATCTTAAAAAATTCTGACGTATCCATGATTAGAGAAAAATCTAAATGCCGACATCAATGCGAATATTTGCAACTTGGGAGGTGTAAGTGAAGATGTTTTTGCTTTAGCCAGAATTACAAACAACGCTTGGCCATTATTGAAATACGAACAACCATTTCGTCAACCATACAAACCACTTAGCTACCTATTACTATTCAAAAACTTAGAAATTCGAAGAGTTTAATAATACGATTTTACGTTTTTGGCAAACCCGATGCCTGCTTATGGTACTAGAGTATATGAAGATGAAGAAAAAGATTTTACGTTTCAAAAATATTGATAAATTAAATTGAGTCGATCATTTGAACTAACCTACAGTACCTAAAGAGTTACACAAGAATTAGTACATTCAACGTATTTACTAATCAGAAAACAACTTATTTTCGAACTCTTTAAGCCTAGATAAGCAGAGAAACAAATAAAACACGAAGTGTTTTCACGTTGACCTTAGAAACATTAAAAAATAAAATAAAGTTTATGTGACTGTGCCGGTCATAGATATAAGAATAACTGCAATCAAGATACTATAACAGAAAATATAAAAAAGTGATAAAGATATTGGAAATAAGACGGGCGTCTCACATTCTCAAACTGACGGCGTAGTGAAATATTGCTACATCACGCTTCTTCTTCTTCTTTTTAATGACTTCTCCCTCGGAAGTTGCTAATCAGCATGGCAATTCACGCTTGAAATCGAGAAAAGAAACTATGACCACAAATTAATATACTGTTACCATCACCAAGTAAAGACATACTAGAAGAAAGCGTGATGCGTGTAATAACCAAATAATTATGCAAAATGACTCAAGTTATGAAAACTGAATTTTAACAAAATTAAGATGACAAAAATAAGAGAGGAAATAGCAAAAAAGGAAATGGAATAGCAAAAACAAAAAGTAGAAAGGCCAAACAGACACTCTATAATGATATGATGGAGAGAAATGAGAGATTGAAGAATAAAAACAGCACAGTTATTAAAAAATACAGCTAAGCGTGGAAAACCCCAAGAGAAAAGTAGAAAAGTTCCTAGAGGGTAAACGCAGAAGTTAAATTAGAAATAAACTCCAACAAAATAAATAATTGAGAACAAAAAATGGAAATAAACATAAAATAATTTAGAATTATATAACAAAAACGGAACAACATATTCAAAAGATTCATTAACAGTAAAGTCCACAAATGGAATTATAGTATAAATCATGTGGCCTATGAAGACGGAAAAGAAGCATCAGACAACGACTCAAAAAATGGGAATGCAAATGAAAACGGAAAGAACAGAATTAAAAAAAAATTGGATCCGCAAAAATAAAATAATGCAAAGAAAAGTAATAAAACAAAAAAATGTATTAGTACCCGGTAAAATAGCAGAAGTGGCAACAGAAATATGCAGTACTTTTAGAACTTAGGTGGAAAGCCAAACTAGAGATTAAGAAAAAATATTTTAATATGTGATACTCGGGAGAGAAAAACAAGGGACGATACAATTTCATAATAAGAAAATCAACTAAGTGATCCTGTACGGAGGTTCAAACTTGGAAGCAAAAGCATATCATATATTAGAATAGAAAATAAATGTGTATGCCCCAATAAAAGAGATATCTGTAAATAAAAGACAAAAGTAGAAAGAGTTCCAATAATCGGAAAAGAAGAATGTTATTCTGAATTTGCCCTTAAAAATAGGCTAAATAGTAAAACTAATTATAACGGAAGAAAATTATGTTTTTGCAACTGCGATGAACCTAGCGATTAGCAATTTAAAGTTCAAGCACAAGTCAAAGCATAAAGAAACGTTGAATATTACAGAAAGCGAAAATGGAAATCAATAACAAGCAGGAAATGCAATACATACATCAAATACAGACAAGTCAAAACTAATACTGACGACTATTTGATAGCAATGGAAGTAAAACAAAAAATTAATAAAAAAAGAAAGTAATTTATAGAAGAGAGCAGTCAGTAAAACAAAGTATAATTCTGAGAAGAATAACTACATACACGAAGTAAATACGAAAATCGATAAGAAAACAACAACCAGAAACATCAATGATGAGTGGAAAACCATAAAGGGAATTATGATAAGAGCAACTGCAAAACACGCTAAAGATGAAGAAACAATTTAATTAAGAATGTGAAATCATAATAAAACAGAAAATAAATTATGGAAAAATGGGTAAAAACTGGAAAGTGGCACACTTTAAATACTAGGAAAAAAGGAGACTATAAAATCCTACAAACAAATTAAGAAGTAGATTGAACAAGTAACGAAGGAAGTAGGAGACGACATCAAAGAAAATAATAGTAGAAGTTTATACAAGAAATTAAAACAACAGATAAAGGGAACTAGACTAAAAAGTAGAGAGATTAAGGAATGTATAAATAAATATTTAATTGAAACGAAAGAGGAAAAGCAGAATTATAACATAATTGATGAGAAACAAAATCGTTCAGCAACGGAAGAAGGCGATAACACAACCAACATTAAAAAAGCTCAAAGAAATTGGGAGAAAAATAAGACAAAAATGTAACAAGGAAGTAACCATATGCAAATGTACTGAGGATTGAATAATTGGAATATTGATACCTATATTTAAAAATCTACTTTTGGTATGAATAATAAATTATAAACTAGTAAAATATACAGAATTAAAAGTAGGAGACTACCAAAATGATTTAGAACAAGAAGATACAACGCCAATGCAATTTACACAATAGCGAAAGATAATACAGAAGTGTTATGAATTGAATATATAAATATACATGTTGTTTATCGACAAAGTTTTAACAAAATAAACAGAAAACGTTTAATACAGAACACACAAGTTTCACAGATACCACAAACGGTAGTACACGTGACAGAAATGACATTTAAAGAAACAACTATAATAGTTGAAGAAGGCAAAACTACAAGTTATTGGAAGACTTGAAAAGGAAAGACTTTGTGATGAATATTAAAGTATAGATAATTAAGTGGCTAAGGCATGTAGTGAGAATTGACGTGGAAATAATGATGAAGAAGATAACAAAACGGCAAGCAATGGAAACAATAAACAAAAGAAGGTCAAAAATTATATAGTGAGACCCAGTTATAGAAGATTTAAAAATTTAGAATAATAAAGAAAGCAAAGGTTGTAAACGGAAATGCATGGAGGGATATAGTGACAAAACCAGGCCGCACACGAGGTCATGAAGTAGCGAAAGGAATTCAAAAAAGTTAACCCTTACATACATACACACATACGCATATGTGACATTTACACAGACTAATCACCACACGAGCTATATTTAATCGTAAATGTCTTTTAACCATACCAAATATATGTTTAAATGTCCGTGCACTTTTCCTAGAATCTCCGCGACTCCACGCTGGTGCACCGAGGCGAATTGCTTAGACGTTATCGTCGTGAACTGTCAATAGATGTCCTTTTGCCGTGCTTGCCCACAACGCTTCCAAAAAACCAGGCTTTCTAGGATCAGCACTCACGACACGTTTATCAGGTAGAAAAAGGAGCTAACGTACGATTCACTCTACGAAATAATATTGAATATTAAAGGCAGTTTGTAAAATGACTATTTCATCTACTGGAGCGTGATGTTGGCAGGATCAAGATCTTATCCCACGTTGAAAAAACAGAAAACGGAAGGCCAATTGAAGTGTCGAGCGCAAACGGTCGTGTAGTGTGGGGATACCACGCAAGAAATCCTAATGGTAAACAACTCAACGATTTAGCAGCCCAACACCAATTACAGATATTAGCTCCCCGTGAGGACATTATTTCCATTTGCCTATTCAACAAGAAATAATACCCAAATAAAACTCCGATCACCTATCCTGTTAATAAGATCCCCCAACCTTTAGACTGCAAGTTCTTAAGATGATAAAAGCTATGTCAATTGGAAACAATTTCAATACAGAATAGACACACAATTACATAACCAAATTTAGATCACAAGCACCAAGATATTAATTAACAAACAGATACATTCTTGAACGCAATAGAAGACTCTACAAGCTCAAGAAAGCCCTAGAAGTCTAGAAAATTAACAACCCAAACAACAAAAGCCGCATCAGACAACAATGGCAAAGGACCATAGCCCGCAATTTAAAAAATCAACTAAACAACCTAAACCGCCAAATACGACGTGAAATTAACAAATACCAAATTTCTATTTACAAAAAGAACTTAAACAACATTAAAGCTACCAGCTCCAATCTTTGGAAAGCCATAAAAACAATATTCAAAAAACAGAAATTATCCCAACTCTCGTTGTTAGAGTGGTACCTACATTACCGACAAAGATAAATGCAGTCCATTTGTTATCCATCTAGAACACGCCGATCATCACCGATGAAAACCGATTCAACACTCATAGTACAGTTGCATATGTGGAAAACCACCAGCCAATAGCAGATGATTTTGAACCCATGACATCACAAGAATTCAAGAGTCAAACTGATACCACTAAAGAAAGCTCCGGGTTCGGATTTAATCCCCAACGTAGCCCTCCGAAATTGAAAGCAGAAAAGCAATTGTCTTCCTGGTCCTACTTTTCAAGAATAAGTTACTTCCCTAACAAATGAAAACGGGCCTACATACTTATGTTCTCTAAACCTGGAAAAAACAAAATCGATTGCAGTTGTTACAGACCTATAAGTCTTCTCCAAATCCTATCCAAGCCACTAGAAAGAGTTGTCCTTATACGTCTTAACCAAAGACTGAACGAACATCACATTTTGCCGTCCACTCAGTTTAGGTTCCGAACAGGCCACTCTACAGTAAAACAGCTACAAAGGATTGTAGAAATTATAAAAAGAGAGTACGAAGCTAAATACTACACAACGGCAGCCTTCATAGACATTACCCAAGGTATCGCTAAAATTTGGCTAAATTTAAATTACTTCACTTGCCACTTCATTATTACTTGATTTGCATCATCTTTTCATTTATGAAGAACAAGCTCTTCGAGTTCGAATTAATACCGCTGTCTCACCTCCAAAGCTAGTACGCGCCAGAGTACCCCAAAGCAGTGTCCTTGGCTCCACATTATTTAACATCCTCATATATGATATACCCAACACACAGCATAGCAATCTCGCTGACTATACTAATATTTTAACCCAGGACGAAGATCTGTCTATGGCCATTAATCGTCTCCAAGCAACCATTAATACACTGAGTAGATGGTATAATAAATGGTGTATATCACTTCATTCTAACAAATGTACAACTAAAATTTTTACCTTGAAACGCATAAAAGAGCACCGGTCATCACTTGCAATCCCAGAGAAGAAGCCATTACATATCTAAGTGTTTATCTCGACACCAGATTAACCTGGAGTGCACATGTTAACACTAAGCTCAATCTTGGGTACAATAGACTAAAATTACTTTATCCTCTTATCAACCTACTCTATAAAGCACTCCTAAGACCGATTGTCACATATGCTTGTCCAGTATGGAACACAGGCTCAAAAACAAATATCAGAAAGCTTCAGGTTTTTCAAAATAAGATTATCAGAATATCTGTTAATGCACCCTGGTTTATTTGAAACAAGGAAATACACAATGAACTCGACAACATACAACAGTTTACCAGGCGACTCACAAACAAGTTCTTTGATTACTTACGTAACTCGAATAACAATGTCGTCCTTCAAAAACTAGGTCAAAAGAACATTCATACTCGACTAGAAAGAAAATTAACTCAAGACTTAACCTTAGACTTGGAAAACAACGGTAGTGACTGACTGAGTGTCGAAAGTATAATCTCCGTAATGTGTAAATCGGCAACTCCAGTGTACGTGCTCCTCTAACTTTGGGACATCATACATCCCTAACTCAATTCATTTAAACAAAACATATACGTGATTACAACTCAATCATGTATAACACTATAAGGTGTTAAGCCGATTAACTGTTAATAAAGAAAAAGAACATTTATCATAGAAATATTACACAAATTAAGAAAAAACAAATAAAAAGTTTTATTTACCTTTTGTGTCTTTTTTCCTTGATTTTTTTTATTAGTATGAATATAGACGGTCGCTACTGGGCCGTTCAGAAATTCATTACAATATTTTAACTAGTTTCGGTTTGATATCTCAAATATTCGGCCCTGAGAAGTCAAGTGCATACGATAGTGATGAACGCACCCATTTACGCTTTACTAAATAGTGTAAGTTTATTTAAATATTTAAATTTTTAATTATGGATATGTCACTAACATACCTACAAATCAGCCACCAAATCAATATCAAATTTATCAATTACCTCAAGGTAGTCAGCAATCCTTTCCACCTAACTTTACATACCAAACCTCTTCACCTAATCTAGCCATGAGCACTCCTTTTACCAGTTATGGCCCAAAAGTAACAAGCCAATATTCATCCACGGAAACAAATAACCCAGCCTCCACTGATGAGAATGCAACCCAGGAAATAGCAGATAGTAGTCACCCATGGCAGGTGGTCAAAAAAAGGCGAAGAGTCAACAAATCTACTGAAAGTATCGTGCTAGACCAATTCTGTCCCAGTACCAATAACAGACACGAAGCAATTGCGCAATCCTTAAACGAGGACCCGACAAATCCAATGCAAATAGATAGCAATGACAACACTACAAAAACTTCTAAGCCACCACCAATTTACATATACAGTATTACTAACCTCAAAAAAATGCTACAACATATTTCTGCAGTTGCCGAAGTTGAACAATTCTACACAAAAACGCTAGGAAATAATACGGTTAAAATTAACGCACATACATCAGACGCGTACCGACAATACTTAAAAGATGAAAAAGTAATCCACCACACATACCAACCTAAAGATGTACGCGTATATAGAGTAGTTCTTAGGCACCTACATCATTCAATACCCACTAAGGACATTAATGCTGAACTTGAACAAGCAGGACATAAAGTACGGAACATAATGAACATATTACACAAGACAACTAAAGATCCACTTCCACTTTTCTGTGTAGATCTTAAACCTAGTAAAACCAATAAAAAAATCTTCGACATAGAATTTCTGTGCTATAACAGAATCAAAGTAGAACCATCACACAAAAAAAACTGATATTATCCAGT
This sequence comes from Sinelater perroti, assembly GCA_036346155.1. Classification (NCBI taxonomy): domain Eukaryota; kingdom Metazoa; phylum Arthropoda; class Insecta; order Coleoptera; family Elateridae; genus Sinelater; species Sinelater perroti. Next base: position 19,295,014 of record JARFIY010000046.1, read on the forward strand.
GTACAAGATGCCAAAATTATGGCTATTCTAAAACCTACTGTACCAGACAGTATTGGTGTATCATCCAGCAAATTACAGGAGCTGTTCTGTTTACCAAGATATAAAAAGCAAGAAACAGAACATCTAATAATCCAACTCGAAATAGAAATATTAACCAACCACCAAACACGCTCCAGACGCCATAAACCCAACCACATAACGTGATCCCCCAAAACTACATCCCTACCTATGCTATGGCTGTACAATCTCGTAATACCATTAATAACAGCAACGATCATCAAACTGACACCGGAAGAGAACTAACAGCTTTCCTAAACGAGTTCAAGAATATGTTCGCGCAGCTTATGAATCAAAATAACACCATGCTTAATCTCCTGTCAACCTTAGTTACTAAATTAACCAATAGCTAATATAATACGTACAGCTACTTGAACGCAAACGGTCTTCTCAACCATAAACAAGAAATTATTACCTTCCTAGACCTTAATAAAATTGATGTGTTACTCATTTTCGAAACACACTTCACTGATAGAACTATGATGAGTATTCCAAGTTACTCCATTTATAATACAAATCACCCAGACAGTACTGCACATGCAGGGGGCAGCAGTAATAGTCGAAAACTCCATATCACATCATCAACTCGACTCTTTTCAAACCGCAAAACTCCAAGCCGCTAACGTCGAAATCAATGCATACCAGTGGTCATTTACTGTATCTGCAATTTATTCCCCTCCCAGACATACTCTTTCTACAGAGGAGTACACTAAATTCTTTCATACTCTGGGAAACAGATTTATTTCTGGAGGCGACTGGAACTCCAAACACACTCACTGGGGTTCAGACTCATAACAACAAAAAGTCGTAACCTCTTCAAATTAATCATGGCAGACAACTATAACTGGCATAGCATTGGGGAACCGACACATTGACCCGCAGACTTAAACAAACTTCCTGATGTGTTACATTTTTACATTTCGCATGGTATATCTACAAACTCTGTGCTTAAACATAAGTACCAAGCCTATTAATATTAAACGAAATCCCAGATTAGTATCAACACAAACTGATTGGCTTATGTTCCAACAATCTCTTCAAAACAAAATTGATCTTAAAGTGCGTATAAAACAACCTGAAGACATAGAGTAAGTAGTACAGAACTTCATTACTCATATTCAAAAAGCTTCCTGGGAAGCTACGCCTATTGAATACGAGCAAGTACATCATAAAAATAACATTCCACTCTATATAAAAGAACCAATTGCCGAAAAAAACGCGCTCGAACTAAATGGCAAAAAACTCATAACGCCGCCGACAAGCTAAACTACAACAGATTATTTCGACGCCTTCGGGCGGTCCTTCTGGATGCCCAAAATAACTCCTTTACTCACTATCTTATGCATCTTAACCCCGAAGATCACAGTATATGGAGAGCATTTAAAAGACCTCAAGCCAATATACCGCCGATAAGAAAACCTGATGATAGTTGGGATAGATCCCACAAATGCTTTGTTGAACACTTATCTACCATATTCCAACCACATCACTCTGACATCGATGATGAGAATATCTAGACGTTCCATGTCAGATGACGCTACCTATCAGACCTTTTTTACCTGCAGAGGTTCAATTCGAGATAAATAAAACAAACAACCATAAAGCACCAGGTTACGACCTTATTACCGGCCAAGTTCTAAAGATGCTCCCAAAAAAGGTGATAGTATTATTGACAACTATATATGATCGAATGCTAAGCCTATCGTACTACCCCCTACTATGGAAACACGCGCAAATAATAATGGTCCCTAAACCTGGTAAACGACCCGAAGATGTTACTTCATATAGGCCAATTAGTCTTTTGCCCATCTTAGGAAAAATGTTTGAGAAACTATTCCTTAAACACCTGCTGAACGACACACATATACCTCACCATCAATTCGGATTCCGCAAAGGGCATTCTCCAATCCAGCAAGTGCACAGAATAATAAATCAAATTTCACTGAGCCTCAAAGAAAAAAAGTACTGTGGATCTGTATTTTTAGACGTTAAACAGGCGTTCGACAAAGTTTGGCATTTCGGATTACTTCATAAACTGAAAAGGCTTCTCCTTAGCTATATTTATCTTCTCCTTAAGTCCTATCTTACTGACAGATATTTCACAGTTAAATATAATAATGAATTGTCCAACTATTTCCCTGTCAAATCTGGCGTCCCACAAGGTAGTATCCTCGGACCCTTCCTATACCTAGTGTACAAAGCTAACCTACCTGAAGATACAAACACAGTTATCTCCACTTTTGCCGATGATACCACCATCCTATTGACGTACGAAAATCCCTACCTAGCAGCTGCAAATCTCCAACAATATCTGAACACCATAAGCAAATGGCCTACTAAATGGCGTATTAAAATCAACCCGACTAAATCAGTGCAAATAATATTTACCACTCGATTCAAAGTAGGTCCGCCAGTCACCTAGGATAATGTAGAAATTCCCACTAAACAGAAACTAAGTACCTAGGATTACACCTTGATCAGCGTCTTACATGGAAAAAACATCTCCAAACCAAACGCCACCAATTAAACCTGAAGTTCCGCCAGATGTACTGGTTGTTAGAAAATGTCAAAACTGACAATATCAAATAAGCTGTTGCTTTATAAAACTATCCTGAAGCCCGTTTGAACGTACGGGATTTAGGTATGGGGATGTGCCAAACCTACTCGTATTAAAATGATTCAACAATTTCAATCAAAAACCCTTCGTGCCATAGTGAACGCACCATGGTATGTAACAAATCAGACACTGCATGAGGATCTCAGCATTCCCTTTATTACTGAAGAAATTCATCGATTTACTCAGAATTATCAAGAAAAAATTAATAATCATCCTAGTGAACTAGTCCACCAACTATCTACCAACGTCCTCTCAATGAGACGACTAAACAGAACCTGGCCTTGCAACCTGTGAACCCCCTAAAGCAATAGGATTACTGCAAGAGTGCCACTGCTGAGTGGTTTCTCTTAACACTGCTTATTTATTATCACATTTACTTAATACTCCATGTAGAGTAGATTGTAAATTTAAAATTGTTAATAATAATAAATAAATAAATAAATAAATATATGTATATATATATATATATATATATATATATATATATATATATATATATATATATATATATAAAAAAAGAAAGATCATATAAGATATATATATATATATATATATATATATATATATATATAACTTATATGATCTTTCTTTTACTTTGTTTATATTTTTTACACTATCGCCTTAAATCTTAGGTGTAAATATTTTTGTTTATTTATATAAAATTGATGTTTCTAATTTTTTTTGTAATCTCTACTTGTTTCATAAATTATTAAAGTTAATTTATAGATTCTCTAGTTAATTCGTGGCCGAATGGTTAAAATGCTTGGTTTCGGTGCAATTTTGGGCTCCAGATGCCTAATGGTGATTACCTATGTAATTTGAGCAAAGAGTAATAATGCGGTTGTCTAAAGCTCGATGTTTGCTACATCGCAAGTGCACCCAATGGCCGGAATTTTGGACAAAAGTCAATATTCGTTTAAAATGCAAAATGTTATTATTTATATTGCAAAATCCCGATACATAAATTGTAAATAATTACAAAAAAAATAAAACAAAGACACTTATCTTTTTAATCGGAAGAATTAAATTCCAGGTCAATAGGAATATAAGATTTGACAGAAAAATAATGAGATTGAATTTCTTTTAATGAATTTATTCTTTTTATAAATCGAGATTGTTCTCCTCAAAGTAGTTCTTTGGTGCAGTTTTTCCATTGTTTGTAGCAGTCCTTGAACGCTTCTGCTGTAATGATTTTTAACCCGTCGGTTACGCTCTTGTGGATAGTACCAAATACCAAAAAGGCGTCTCTTCCAAGTGGTTTTTCAGCCGAGAAAATGAAAAAAGTTACGAGGACTAAAATTTAATGAATAAAGAGACTGAAGAACCACAGGAATAATTTTTAATCAAAAATTTGTTGATGGAGATTGTTGTATGACATGGGGCGTTGCCGTACTGCAGTATCCAACAATGTGCAAATGCTAATCGCATTTCCTAAGTCTGTCAAAGAAAAAAAATTTATCATCTGTGATCTCAAAAATGAAGCTTTCTGGCTTCCCATTAAGATGCTGCAAGAGATCAAGGTCAAGACAATTATTCCTCCGACTAGTCTTTTACTCAGCCGTGAGCTTCTTTAGAACAATTTTGGCGCACGCTTTTCTCATAATCAAATCTGATGAACGACAAAGTTAACTCATTTTAAGACTCACATGCAAGGTTCTCATTCTTTTCACATTGTCGTCCGTTTGTCAGGTTATACGATTTCCCCCACGAAATTTTACTTCTTCTCCACGCTCTCAACAATTATATAGCAACTGTAACAAGTTCAAACTTGTACTGACTCTATGGCAAGCATTATTCTAACTATCGTGTAAAGGGGGGGCAGCAAAGTTGTGGGTTTGCGCAGTCTCATTATTTTTCTGTCAAACCTCGTTTCCAGTCCTCAAATGTTTGTTTTGGATTATTAGCTATTATATGTCAATGAATATCAGAAAAATCTATCTAATCTTTTCGAAACACTTTTCCGATTATCTGATATGAATAGAGTAAAATTAGCGAAAAGAGCGTTAATAAAATAATCGTTTGTATTTTCTGTGTTAGTTTTACGGGTGTTATTCTACCAACTTTCTCCGATTTCTTTATACACGGTCTTTAGTACCTCCTCGGATATCATAGTTATAGATAAGACGACAATTTGGCAAGTGGCTAGTGTGCGCAAGCCAATGGTTTTGCCTTATTAAAATACGTTGCAAAACATCGCACACAAAAAAGGAACTAGAAGGGTCTTCGATTAATGTTATAAACAAATTAGAGGGCATCGCACAAATTTACACTAAAATCATCAAATTTGGCTCTGTAGTAGGAAAGTCAGTACCAAAGATGGATGGTTGAGAAAAGAAATGCTGTTCTCTCTCAACGTTGAACGCCGAGGGTAGTCGGGACCAATTAAGTTGTCATTTTAACATTGTAAGCGGTATCTTACAAACATGTTTGGAGTAGATTGCATGATCACACGCTTTTTGTCATTATAAGTGGCCTTACAGACATGTTGGAATGAATATGGGTGCTCACATTCTCTGAAAGCTTTTCATTTTGCATGTTTATCAACATTCCTTGTTTCCTAGGTAAATATAAATTTTAGAGCCGTCGCTGTGGCAGACTGGTCACAATGTTTTTCTGTTTAGGAACTCAGCACACAGATTAGTTCGAGTTTCACTGGAAACATATTTGTATGTGACCTAGTATTTAATGTTACGTTAGTAGATATCAAAAAATCTTTTTAGAATATAAAAATATGGACATTTTAATAACAAAAATTAAAGATTGCACTATGACCAATATTAGAACAAAGTGATCATATGTAAAAATGTAATTGCTGCACACCAAAAAGAACAAATGAAAATAGATAAGTAATAATAACAAAATGAATCTAACATAAAAGACGTAATGAAATATAAATATTCAAGCCGGCAATTGTACAGTTAATTGTAATTTATTAACACACTACTTACGCTTAAAATTAAAGAAGGATAATATAAACAATTGTTTATTTATATACATTCAAGAAACAGAATTCGTAAAAACATCTACCGCCTTCTAGCATTACACAGAAACTCGCTACCTAGTCAAAATAATCTTCTATGTCTATATTAGGGTTCAGAATATCATCCCCATAAGGAGACAAATCGATCTGATTCAAAATCAAATTTTCGCAGGTTTCTTCCAGGTCGGTCTCCCCTATCAGTATGGCCCCCTGGAGTTTGTTGTCCTGTAGCACAAACTTGATATACTCGAGCCCTTTTGTCACCCGCAGTAGGATCTCATAATCCTGCCCTATCTTCTGTCCATTGAACAACCCCAACAAGATAACCTTGTACCCAAACAGCTTTGTAGAATGTGCGAACAGCTCAAAGCAAAAATCCTGCAGCACCTGTTCATCATTGAAAGCCCCCGACATGCACTTGGCAGCATAGCAGCCCATTTGGCGCGCCTGCGTCCACAGCTTCATAGGAAACCAGTGCTTCGCAAAGGTCCAATTCGGTGCACAAACATCTCCTGCTGCATATATGTTTTGTACCGAAGCCTGCATGTGCTCGTTTATGATGATCCCCCCATCGCTAGAAACTTCCAGTGGATCGTGATTATGCAATGTGAAATTCTTTTGCGGCAAAACCCCTGTGGCAGACACAACCAAATCGCATTGAATTTTCTCACCATTAGTCAATGTGACTTCTACAGGATGATCACTGCTTTTGCTGCATTGAGTTAGGTACGCAATCTCAGTTTTGTAATGAATTTTAACATTGTGTGGCAGTGTGCCAGCATTAGCTCCGTGAATTTCGAAATTGTTATACCAATCTGGTCCTAAGGCAGCTCCCGATTTTTTCAACGCATCTTCACTGTATCGCATACGTTTAGTTGGAGATGGTTGTGTGCTTGTATCTTTCAAATGTTGCAAAGAATGCTGGAAAAACTCGGCAGCTCCAGGATCAATAAACGTAGACGTTATGTGATTGTCTTTGATGACCCAGTGCACTTCAGTATTTCGAATTTTATAGACAATCTCCGAGGCAATCCCACCATTGCCTACAATTACGATTTTCTTCGATTTGTTTAGCTTTTGGACAAACAACTCGACAGAGTCTGTATCTCGAATACCTAAAACATAATTATTATCTACTGCTTGAGGAATAATATTTGGCCGAGCCCCAGTGCATATGCACAAAAATTTGTATTGGATAATTTTGTTTGATTTGGTTTTTATTCTGTTACTGTGGCTGTCTACTTCTATTAAACTATCATGAATTACAGTAATATTTGAATGGCTCTCTGATAAATAATGTGCCTCCTTTTCTTCAACATCGAATCTCGATAATGTCCTGGTAAGGGCCTGTAGATTTGTAACGGTTTTGATAAGAGACGACTCGCTAATTAAAATTATTTTCTGTTCTGGTTCCAAAAAGGCCAAAGTTTCTGCACAACTCACACCTGCTATCCCACCTCCAATTACAATGAAAGCCGCTTCCATATCTACTGAGAGGGATTATAGTAGTCAGAGTAGTTGTATTGCCGGAATGGTACGTCAAATGTGATTAGACCGCGATCCTTAGCACGTTCTATCATTACCAGCAAGTTGTTGTGTTGCTTCTGGCACAAGCCCGTTTTTGAGTAGCTTAGTATGCTTCCAGTGTGTGGACAAATAAATTGCTTCAACAACTCTACGTTTTCTTCATGCAAGACCAAGTATTCGTCACGGCAGATAGGACACGGGTTTCCCGTTGATATTTGCCCAGCGCGGATGCAAGTGCGACGAGTCTTTCGTGGCGGAATAGCCCCTTTGTGGTTTCTTCTGTACAACACCCAGATTGGTACCCCTCCGTAAGTTTGCTTATAAGCAGCACTTTTCATATACCTAATGCTGGTTTCCACTGGAATAACCTGGGTTCGATCTTTTGAAATTTCCCTCACTTCTAGCTGTGGTGCTTCTACCTCAGACTTGCTAAAACTCTGAGAAGTATGCAATAAGCCTGCACAATAATTCCGCGCCAGGTTATTTCGCAGAATTCTCGTGGTCAACATGACTCATATATAACCTATAAAATGAAATAAATTAATAAACATAAAATGGTTTTTCGGTAATGAAAAGTTCGAGTTCCTTTACCGAATGATTTCAGAATATCGGCTACAAACTTACTAGAATAATTATGGTTATTTATAATCTTGGTGCTGTGAGAATTGGACAACATACTGTTAGGATAACTTTAGGCTGCGCTTGCGTCGATGACGTACTTCCGGAATCGCCTCGTTTGAGGTTGCTTGGTGATGTTGGTCGATAATTCATTTCCGCCTTTGCTTGCTAGAAGTCTGGTTGTACTTCGATTTTGTCGTGCAAATTAACTTCTATCTTGTTTTAAACTTTGACTGTACAATCAAAATTTGTTATTATACGCTATGTTAAATAAACAGTAATTGCAGGAAGATTGAGTTTTGTTGATCAATCTTCCCGTAAGAGAGATTATCGTTTTTGTACACGTCCACGTCATGGAGGTCAGGCATCTGCCTCTACGCACAATGGACGTTAGCGTTTAAGTTTCTTAAATCGTATCGTTTGAAACAAAGGTGTATTTGATGAGGATTTTATATCGCTGCCCGTTACGCATTCTGATAAATATGGAAAAGCGCTTTTCTACAGTGTAGCGTTCAGAAGTTTCCAAAATGGTAAGGATTTACGGAAAAGTTTACTAAGGATTTAATCATAGTATTAGGCGTTTGAAATGCAATGCAAATTAAATTAGTTAAATGTTGCGTGTCCTTGATGCAAATTAAATTAGGGCGTTAGCAGCGCCGCCATATTGGGCGCGACGTCACCGTCTTTTGGGCGGGAATTTTAAATTTAAGCAATTTGACGACGGCAATTCTAATGTGCCTTTTTCTTTGATACCAGCCGCGGATAGACCCTCTACAGCTGATAAACTGTCTCCAAGTTCTGCTGAGCCCCACGGGAGGGATATTATCTAATCAGGAAGTACATAGGCTAGTAAGGTAAGATTTTATTGCTGTAATAGCTAAAGTTACTAAAGTAGTGTCATTTGCAGTTTGATGACCAAATTTTCCAAGAAGTTAGTGAGCAAGTGTGTATATGTGCTGATACTTAAAAGCACAGAAAGTGCTCTACTCGATGCATTTATGAATGCAGGTGGCTGGACACTTATACAGCTATGGTTGCATGACGCAATGTACAGCATGAATTGGGCTCTAGTTAAGGAGCTGTTGGAATTGCTAATCGTCACACCAGTAGATGTGGAGAGGCTCCGCTCAAATAACATACCCAAACTGGTCAAGAGTTTGTCCAAACGAGACGATCTTCAAGGTATCTGTTTTGTTGTTATCCAATTATAATTGTGGTTTTCTTATTGTTTTTTTTTGTAATTGTCAGGCATTCACGAACTCTCTAACCAGTTGGTGCAACAGTGGCTGAAGATTGTTAAAGGTGAAACCAACCTGGAACAAAAACAAGCGCAACATGTAATTGCAACTACACAACCGGCAGAGTCAACACCAGATCCAATTGCGGAGGCACCAATCCAGGAGAAGCCACCAAAAACTGAGCAATTAGCGGATGGAGCTATCAGCACTCAAACCTTCTATAAAGTTACAGTAAAGGATGGAAAGCACTTAATCTCCAAAGTGGACTCGACCGATGCCAATTATGAAGTAGCTGAAAGTACAGCAGAACCTACCAGCATCAATAATGTGGTCGAAGCAGCTTCCAACGATGTGGAGATGAAAGATGTAGCGAATGAAGAAGTCAAGGAGGTTGTCAAGGAAAAGAAGGATGAAAAAAAAAAGTCGCACGAGAAGAGCAAACACAAATCTAGTTCTAGCTCTAAAAGCAGTAGTAGTAGGGATAAGGATAAGAGTAGCTCTCGTAAACATAGTAGTAGTAGTAGTAGTAGTAGTAGTAGCAAAGATAAAGATAAAAGTAAGGACAAAGATAAGCATGATAAGGAAAAAAGCAAAGATAAACGCAGGACCAATGGATCAGTTAAAAGCAGTGGCAGCAGCAGCGATAGTAATAGTAAAAGCTCTAGTAGTAAAGATAAAGATAGAAAGGATACAAAAGAGAAACAAGCTGAGAAAGATAAAGACACTTTGGCAAAATTGCAACCGCAAAGTGTACAAAAGTTGCCCAAAATCCCTAAAAAGGCCGATAAAGATGATAAAGAGGGCGCCAAAGTGGTAAAGAAAGAAGAGCCAAAGAAAGGTACGATGTCTATCGAGGTGAGGAAAAGCAATGAGGAGCGGCCAAAAACTGTGAAGGTGTATAAATCCAAAATGAGGTCCACCGGGTTGGAGGAGGAGGCCAAACCGGCGCCTCCCAGGCCAACAAAAAAACCTGGAGTGTTGCCACCAGTGATTGTTCCACCACCTGTACCACCCCTGAAGAGGCCATCTCCCATCCGTGACTTAGGCCCTGCACCCCCAGAAAAGAAGACCAAACTAGAACAGCCACCGCTAATCGAGCGGCCGGGTGCCATCAAACTAATACCACCGAAACCTAAACGTAAGTTCAAAGTATTCAAAGAACTAACGGTTCTTATTTTTGCAGGTCGCTGGAGGTCTCGTTTCAAGGACAGACGGCCAGGTCACCTGCAGGAGGTTTCCCGTGCTCCTACGACATGGTTATCATTTTCAATTTCCATGTTTGCAGGCTTATATATATTGCAAGTGCAGTGTTTTCATCATTCTACGTTTATCTTGTTATTATTGCAATATCACCAGTTTGGAAACAGTTGTGCTCGCTAGGATTTCTTTACGTTCAACTTATTGTTTGACGTTCAGGTAATCTTCACATACATATACTTTGCAAATTGTGTGCGTACAGTGAGACTGCTTGCCAAGTTCTATAAGTGTCTCCTCGAGGCGAAAGCTACCTCAAGAAAGAAACCGAACAGCTGCAAAGACTTAAAATAGTTTACTAATAAGCCCGCTAATTAGATACAAAATTAACTTATTACTAGGGCGCAGTTAAAGTGGCGCGTTGGTAAGTTCGAATGTAACTCCCAACTGTATTAAAGCTACCAATAAATAAACCAAATTGAACTTCAGCCGATATGTTTAGGTAGAATCTCTTTCCTGTAGGCAACTAAGAACATAAGGTGCTAGCAGTGTGTGCCACTTTCTAGCGGCCGTGAATGCAATGTGCGCTCCGGATTCCGGCGACATGACGCATCAGGCACGGCTGAGTCACCGCTTAAGCAGCGCCGGACCGACGGCCTCCACTCGTGACGTCACAGCAGGCCTCCGCGTGACGTCATGCGCCACGGCCGCGAATATTGGTCAACACCTGCTCCAGTTTCTGACGCCCGTTAGGAGTCACTTTCAGTACAGGACTACAATGAGAAAGTTAATCGCCAACTAAAGCTAGAGTTAAATACTTTGCTAATGAGTGGACTCGATAAATCGGCCACATAAACTTGCTGACGCGAAATGAACTACAGCTTAATCACATATCACATTTGTTTTAACTAACTGATGTTAACTTTGATATTGCTGATATATCATTAACGGCAATTTAACATTCAACTGTTTTTGAGATTTAGCATGTAGATGAATATAAAAGCAATTGTTTTTTTGTTTTAAGCTAAAAATGTTTAAAGAAAATGCCTACACGTGTTACATTGTAATTTAAGTAGATGAAGGTTTTATTTCCCTAAAACACTTTCAAAGTTTTTATAAGAATTTATAAGGGATTATTTTTTACTTATTAGTTCAGAATTTGTTTATCGCTACAGAATAGCATCAAATGTTATGATGCATGGTCAGAAAATGCGAATGAAATCATCGTGAGGGGCGCACAAATTACTGCGCGCACATCATTCATAAGGCAATGATATGTAAACACGTGAATGCTTGAATTCCTGAGCTGCAGTGCTGTTTCCAACTGTTGCACTAGTTAAAAATACGTGGTTTGGGTCGATTTTCAGTTGCTGATAGCGTTTCCGGCGCCCGTTCGCCTCCTGTATTGCTTGCCTGTATATCTATATCGAAATAAAGCTCGTTCGCAACAGACTAATTTTTTTTTATTTCTTCTAGCCCCCGTTTTGCAAGAAAGCGATATGTTCATGGATGCGCTGGCGGCGTCTGCCACCACCAAAAAAGAGCCGAAAAAGCGGAAGCGAAGGGCCAGCGTCTCGAAAGACTCTTCGGGGACGTCTCCGCCGCCGTCTCCCTCGCAGGCGGCCGCCAATACCAGCTCCCCCATTGGACTCAAGAACATGGCGCCGCCCAAGTTCTACCAAGATACCCTAGAGACGGAAGAGGTCAAGTCCGAGGGCGCTGAAAACGAAGATGTGAAGGAGAACATAGACGTGAAAGTTAAGATTAAATTGGAAGAGGAGACTAGGGCACCGACGCCTACGGATAGTGGCGACACGAGCGAGGACCGTCCAGTTAACCCCAACGGATTGAAGGGCGTTTTAGTCTACGTCCGACGGAAAGGGCCGAAGAAGTCGATAAAATGGAAGCCCGACGAAGAGTTGGTGGACGTACAATACTTCGAGCTGGACGAAACGGAACGAGTCAACGTTACGAAAACCTTTGGAGACATGGCAAAAATGGACCTCCGTAGCGAGCGCGAAGCGCTCCAGCTCTCTAGGAAGTTGCAGAATGAAGACGTAATGGAAGCGCAGACGGTATGGAGGGTACCGATAGAAATCGATCTTCCGAATCAGTTGGCCGTTCCGGGCTCTAAGAGTCTCGAAAAAGATATCCAGTTTGCCAGAGAGAAGAGCGTGCTGCAAGCGTTATATTTCAACAAGAAGATGCTCCCGGACAGCCCCGCAGACCCCGACCCAGAAAATTACCAGATCAAAGACCCGCTCACCATCCCGGTGGACGATATCGACAACCCGGAGCATGACTACCGGAACAAGCCGTGGCCCGAGCCCAAAAGCTCGCCCCCGCCACAAAACATGCAAAACAACGTGTCCTCGATATTCCAGTCTGCGGTCCCAGTGAACTTCCAGAATTACAACGCGTCTCAGCCGCCGCACTTCCAGAATATGCAGCAGAACATCCCGCCGTTCGTGGCGGGCCCGTTCATGCAGCCGAACGTCATGGGCGGCGCGGAGTGGAACAACATGCCGAACATGCACAACCCGCAGATGATGCCGCCGAACATGGGGCCGCCCGACATGATGAACCAGGGCCCCATGAACCCCAACATGTTCATGACGCCGCCGGAGGGCTTCAACCCGATGATGAACGAGAACAACCGCCGGTTCCCGCCACCCTTCAACCAGCAGGGGCCGGGCATGTTCCCGCCGCAGAACAACTTCGCCCCCAACCGAGGCGGCTTCCCCGGCGGGTTCAGACGCGGCGGCGGCAACGGGCCGTGGTTACGGATGAACGGGCCGCCGCCCGGTGGCTGGAACAACATGCGGGGCAGCGGCGCGCCCCACAGGGGCGGCCGGCTGTGCCTCCACGTGCGAAACAAGGGCTATTGCCCGAACATAGACACCTGCCGGTTCTTCCACCCGAGCTAAATTGTGCCAGATTCCGCGACATTCGCGGTCACAATGTGATATGACAATGTTTTGAGCTTCGGCGATGCATGATGACTGTGCAATTAAGGACGACAGACCTGAACTTTTTTTTAATTTTGTACTCAAATCGGTGTGTCGTTTGTAGCGTAGATGAGAAAGTTTAAGTGTACATACAGAGCGCGGAGGAGCGTACAGGAGCCTCGTGCAGATGATTGCCAATTGCGGCCTTGATGAGGAAGTCATTTTCTCATTGCGCGCGCCCCCCTGGACATTGTGAACCTGCAGTGCGAACGCTCGGAGCCCCTCCGTCCGTGTAAATAAAATTTTATACAGAGATTTTATTTTGGTTATGATAGCATTTTGATGTTACTTTATCTTCGCGATTATTTAAAGAGAACACTGTTATGACCCTGTTGTATAAAGATTATTTATTTGTTTCCTTTTGAATAAAATCTAAAACATTTTTATAGATCGCCTTTTAATGGCCACCGCCCCAGGGCATGGGAGATCGAAACACCGATTTTCTCATTCACCAATCGATAAGTCTAGTAAATGTTTCAATGTCGCCCCAAGGTCGGCTTCGAACTTTCGTTCGATAACGGCTCCGCGTGACGCGGCGGGAGCTACGGCGGCGACACGCAGATCTGCAGCGTGCTGGTTCTGTGCGGGACTTACAAATTTCAGAAGTGCATCACGTTCAAGGTCGGCCGGTGTTGCATAAATAGCAGGCCGACTGAGATCTTGAAATAGCTGCCGCCGAAGAGGTCGTTTGTTTTTCGTTGGACCAGTTGCTTCCACAGAAACGTTAGTCGGCTTCTAGACCCTGACCCTCAGTGTACAATCGAATAAATTAATTCGGACATAAACAGACAAGTTGTTTTTCACCTTTGACGACGAAATTAGATAAAAGAGAATCTACTCAGGCGTGACAAATATTTATTGTTGTTAGCCGAATTTATCAAACTAAAGTACAAGGTTCAAGCTTATGCTTATCAGTTTCAGTCTAAATTGTAATGTTGAAGAAAAAGAGTGCATTGTTATGCCAGCGAAATTAAGTTTTGTTCATATAGGAGTCGTTTTGAAATTATTTTGCCACAAACTAATAAACTTAAAATTGAGATGAGCATCATCGGTTTATAGCAGTTTTCCATTCAAGAAGTCTAGAAATTATTGGGAAAGAAAAAATGAAAAGTGAGATATACACACTGTGGAAATACACTGAAACATTTGCAGCATTTTCAACGAACTTAAAAGTTCGTTACTGAATTCTATGTCGGTCTGTCGGTCCGTCACAAAATTTGAGATTTTTTAAAATTTGAAAATGGATTCTTATAGGAAATTTTACGCTGATTTCGAATTCGAAATTAAAAAATTTCTATCTCGAATAGTTTTCGAGATATTCGACTTCGAATTTCGGGAAAATTTCGACATTACTATTTTAAATGTGAATCTTATAAGAAATTTTACGCTGAATTCGAAAATGAAGTCGAAAAAATTCTATGTCGAATAATTTTTGGGGATATTCGATTTCGAATTTTTAAGTTCGTTCTGGGATTGCTTACAGAGCAATCTCTTCGCCGGCCCCACGTTTTTTAATAATATGACTATATGCCCTGCAAGATTTTCTTTATATTATGCAATATCTTCTCGAGCAATATGGATATCATAACTTTTACACTTAAATATACCACTTAACTTTTTGATTGAAGGCATGTGTGTAACACCATTTACACTCATGGATCTTATTCAAATGGCAGAACTGATAAAAATAAAGAACTAAAACCGGACTACGACTTTAATGCCCTTTAAAAAATTGAAAACGAGACTTTTATATTCGTATAGCCGCAGTCATACGTTATATCTCAAACTGTTGATGACCTGTGACTGCGGATATACGAATAGCGAAATCTTGTTTACAACTTTTTAAAGAGCATTAAAAGTGGTAGTTCGGTTTTAGTTTTTTAACTTTATTTTTATTTAAATTATTTTGGGGTACGACTAAATCGTTAATATATTTTTGGAACGTGTATGTTAACACCTTTCATTTTTTTTTAATTTAAAAATATTGCCAGATCAACAAACATTTTTGTTATACATAGCATTGGTAATAGAAATGTTAATATAACACTAAACAAAACTTGTGTGACAAAATAATGGTCACAATAATTTAACTTGTTGGTATTGGCTTATTCGTTAATAGGATTTGTTAGCACTATGTCCTGGGGTAATTTGCGTTGAAGCCTGGTATGAATGTTCGTTTTAAAGAGTTCATAATGAACCGCGCCACTACACGCACTTGAGTTTAAGATTAATTTTTCCGCACATCTTTTAGCAAACTGATCGACGGGTAGGATGCCTAGCTCTTCGTGTAGCTGAGTGTTACGTAAATACCACGGTGCGTTTACAGCAATTCTTAACACCTTGTTTTGAAAGCGTTGAATTTTTTGCAAGTGTGTTTTCGATGTATTGCACCACACTGGTGATGCGTATAATATAAGAGGTCGTAGTAAGGTTTTATACAATAAAACTGTGCATTTAATTTTGAGACTAGACTTGCGATTAATGAGCGGGTATAGCTGCTTTAATCCAGTGTATCCTTGGGTAAGTTTTTGGTTTATGTGGTATTTCCAACTTAAACGGGTATCGAGATATACCCCTAGGTATTTGATTGCACCATCATTCGGATTCCAACAAATTGCGGTATTGTCAATGCGTAAACAAGGAGGATTATTGATTCTTCGCAAAGTGAAGATTTTCGCTTGGCATTTGTCGGGGTTTATGGTGATGTTCCAGAGTTTGTACCAGGAAGATAACTTGTTAATTGCATTCTGCAGCATCGCAATTGCTTCAATAAGATTGTCCGCTTGGGTAAATACGGCAGTGTCGTCCGCAAAGGTAGCAATTGTTGCATTAAGCTCAGGTAGGTCAGAAGTAAATATGTTGAAAAGCACTGGGCCCAGAATGCTTCCTTGTGGGACTCCTGCTCGACACATTTTGGTTTCGGACAGTGTTGTGTTAACTTTAACTGCAAAGGTTCTATTGCTAGAAAGGAGAAAATAAGTGCTTTAAGGTATACAGGCATGGCTATGTCTAGGATCTTTTTAAGGCCTTCGATCCACACCTTATCGAATGCCTGTGCTATGTCAAGAAAAACTGCTGTAGTGTAATGTTTGTTATGAAATCCGAGTTCGATAAGCTCGCTGATTCTTTGTAGTTGATGGCTTGTTGAATGGCCTTTTCTAAAGCCAAATTGAAATTTAGGCAAGATGTTGAGATTTTCAATGTGTTCTAGCAAGCGGTTGTAAGCAATTTTTCAAGAATTTTTGATAACGACGTTAACAGACTTATGGGTCTGTAACTGCTTATTTTGTTTTTGTTTTTCCTGGTTTTCTGAACATTAGAATGTGCGCAAGTTTCCAGGACTCTGGAAAGTACCCTAGTCTCATGCAGGCATTGTAGGTAGTACATAGATAAGCTATAGCCATCAATGTGAGGTGTTTAAGAATTGTATTGGTGATCAAGTCGTGGCCAGGAGATTTCCTTTCGGGGAGCTTTTCGATAATATCCTTCAGTTCGTTAGGTGAAGTTGGTTGAATTTCATCTGGAATTGGCACCCTTCGTTCAATATCGTTTATGATTTGTGTGTTGTGAGTGGGCATGCAAGTGATTGCAGGTGTGAATGTGTTTTCAAGATGATCAGCAAAGGCAGCTGCTTTTTCGGAGTCGGAAGTGTAAGTGACATTATCATATACAGATGATAGCGTTGGCAATTCTTCTTTTTGATTTAGAATTTTTCTAGTTGTTTTCCAAAGGCCCCAATCTCGTGGGCTGAAATCTGCTATGTGTTTTTGATATGTATTAATTCGTAGGCTGTCCAGTTCTCTTTTAATTTGGTGCGTTAGGTTGTTTAATTTATTTTTAAGTTGTGGGTTCCTGTTTCTCTGCCATTCACGCCGAAGCTGGCTTTTGTTTTTGATTAAGTGAATGATGTATCTGGGGGGATAATTGTAATTTGTCGGATGAGTCCATCTAGTGGTTGTATAAGCTAATTTACCACTATCTTGAATTGTTGATGTAAAGTGGTCCACGGCCGCATCAATGTCTTTGGTTGTTAGTAATCGTGTTGGGCAGTGGAGTTTACTATTGAGCTGAGTTTGAAATACGTTCCAATCGATTTTGCCATTAATTAATTTTGGAGTAGATTGTTTAATGATTAATGTGTTGGTGAATGACACCGGTACTGGGAGATGATCAGAATTTAGTTCTGGAATGACACTTTGAAAGATAGGTTTACCAAAGTTTTTCAGGAGAACAATATCGAGTATGTCAGGCTGGTGGTCTTCTCGGTACGGGTAATAGGTGTAATCATCTGGTGCCAAAATTTGGAAGGTGTTTGCTATGGCAAGATTTTCCAGTTTAATACCTTCGGGGTTTGTGGCTCTGCATCCCCACAGGGTATTTTGGAATTCATATCTCCTAAAACTAGTACTGATTCAGTAGTGTCAAAATTCTTTTATATCTTCCTCAGCAATTCTTGTGTTTGGCTGCCTGTAGACACAAGCAATTATTACACTACTCTGATCATCGAGTTTAACCCTTATTGAGGTAAATTCAATTTTTAAGTTAACAATTTCTGGAAGTTGAATGTGTTCATATTTCGTTTTAATAATGATCGCTACGCCACCAGCTGCTACTCTGGAGTTTCGATCCTTGCGATAGATATGATAACCTGGGATTCGAAATTTTATGGTCTCATCAAGATGCGTTTCTGATATGCAGGCGATGTCCACATTGTATCTCGCTAAAAAGGCGATAAATAGAGAGCGCTGATTATTGATTCCATTTGCATTCCAGTTAAGGATGGTTAAACTTTGTATTGGTTTGCTTTGGTTAAGGTCCATTGATAAGCATTGGTAAGAAAGTGCTAATAATGAATGTTTTAATTTGGCTAAGGTACGACGTAATAAGATTAAGGAGAGTTTGAATGAGATTGTCGGGTAATGCTGATGGAGTGGATGAGGAGGTAATATTGTTGTTCTGGGCGAGTCCGCTTTTAAGCTTATCTGCAAAGGTCTGTGTGTTATTGATGTACGAGTTTCTAGGTTGGGCTAGAGTCCGTTGTTTTAGTAGTGTAATATGGTGTGAACAGCCACGATAGTTTGCGCTGTGGTTGCCTCCACAGTTAGCACACTTTGGTGGTTCGTCTGGCCTCTTTTGACATTCGGAATGTAGATGATTACCAGCACATTTTACGCAAACTGGTTTTAGACTGCAATAATTTTTAGTATGGCCATACTGTTGATATCTGTAACACTGAGGTATATTCTTGGATTTTCTTCTAGCTTCAACAGTAACTACGGAGTGAAAAATTGCTTTTAGTGAATATATACGTTTCGCTTGCTCGTTATTGATTAGCTCTAGTGCACAAACAGGTAGAGGTTTTCTATCTCTGGTGTACAATCGTGTTACCTTTGTCACAGGCACCTGACTAGCTAGTTCAGTTTTGATTTCCTCATCTGTCAGAGAAAGTGGAACATTTTTAATTACTACGGAAATTGGTTTGTCATTTGGGTTTTGGTAAGTATGATATTGGATTTGATTTTCTGTAAAATGTTTGGTTAATTTTCGAAAATCTTCGTCTTTGTTAAATTGATTCGTAATGTGGTTGTGTTATACGTTGTTGTGAAGGTTCCAGCAGCTAGTTTTGTATGTCTTCAATTAAGGCTTTATGATTTAAGGTGTTTGGTAAGTGGATAGGTGGGACTTTGATGGTTGGTATGTTATGAGTTTCTGGCTGTGATTGTGTTTTATCGGACACGTTTGAGTCATTTTGTTGGAAGATTCGCCATCAGCTAATGTATTTTCCAAATGGGCTGGTAGATAGAATTTATTACTGGTTAATAAATCTTGGGTGGTCCATGCATACCGTTTTGGACTTCATTAACGGGCGGTGTTAAGCTGTCTATTTTGCGCTTGTTATGCGCTTGATAATCCATTTTTAATTCATTTACCGAGATTGTATTAGTTTTGTTGAGAATAAGTAAAATAAAATTTACTTACAATATTAGCTACGGATAGCTTTAAGGTCAAGCGTATCGCACTGATATCAGGCAGGCCAAGGAACGTCTGCATAGTCACTTTGCACAAAACAACACCTTTCATTTGATACCGAGGACGATACATTAGTCTAAATTTTTTTTTGTCATGCATATTTTTGTTTCTTATTCACCCTATTAGATTTAATGTCATATAGTCTGACAAGTAGGACACCAAGACGAATCCAACGACACTTCATCATCTCTCCTTTGGCTTTGTTATAGTTGGCTAATAATGGATAAGTATTGTGAATGTTCTTCAGAAAAAGACTAACAAACGCGCGTATTCTAGAAATAAATGGAACAAATTATAAAAAATTATATGTACATTATTTTTTTGACTGTCCTTTTAGCGCATAATAGATCAAATCTAGTTTTGAAACTTTTTCCATCCCTAATTCACTCATTCTTGTCTGGTGTTTATCATATCCTCTAGATCATTTTCAACTATATCAAAATATCTAACTCTAGAAAGTTCTATCAAAATTTTTCTTCCAAATTCTTTTAGCACTTGTCGTGATTTTTTTTATATGCAAATTATAAAGGGTGGTCCAAACCGAAAGCCGGATTTAAGGGTTGAATAAAATGACTTTTGAATTGATTTTATAATTGAACTTTTATTGAGTGCTAAAGTACATATATTTGAGTAAATGGAAAAAATGGCCTCCTTGGCTTCGATCTACAAATCACAAAATTTTCGAATCTAATTTCGTATATGTTCTTATCAATAACACGTCAAATTTCGTTCTTGCGATCATCAACTGTTTGTGTATTGCTGTCGTAAACTTTGAATTTTAGGTAACCCACGAAAAAGTCCACTGTGTTAAATCACAAGACTTGTTGGTATTGTTGATGTCGGCATTTTGTAAAATTATGAAACCAGGAAGTTACTGCTCGAGATGTATGGCAAGTGACATCGTCCTGTTGGTACCGCATACGTTCCAGATTTATGTTGTCCACTTGATGCCGAAAAACTGAGTTATCATATAAAATAACGATCGTCATTCACGGTTAACAACATTTCCAACATCATCTTCGAAGAAGTGTGAGTCTGTTACTCCGCATGTCCAAGTCACACCGAATAGTAATTCATTTCTTTTCAAGAGTTAGGCGAGAATTTACTGAACCCCAAATGCGACAATTTTGTTTGCTTAGGAACTCGTCGAGTTGAAAATGCGCCTTATCGCTAACGATTATTTGGACTAAACTGAGTATCCACTTCGTAATGATAAAAAAAATTAACTGGCTGTTTATCAACGCAAAGAATCGCCAGAAAGCTTAAATTTGTTATTTAAATTTTGTACTCATTAAGCTGCAGGTCTCTAATGACTTTGCTGAAGGGAGCTTCTCGAAATGTCGATTTGTTGTGTATGATGTCAAGTCGATGTCTTGGGATTTACAGCGACTAATGAAAACGGGATCACGCTAATACTTACGAGGTTTTGCATTACCGATTCAGTTTTATCAAATTTTGTAATCAGATCATTGAAAAATTATCTCAATTTTTACCGATCAACAATGGTAACAACTGTTCTTTCATATAGCGTTTTATATTTACTAATCGAAAGAATCGCAGATAACATTCGTGGAAGTATCAGAATTGCCGACCGCAAAACCAAAAAAAGGCACGAAATTCAAATCCGGCGTTTATTTTGGACTACATTTTAGAATGAAGTGAAATATTTCTTCTGTTCTTATTTTGCCTTTTATATTTTAGCTAACATCTGAGATAATGGAATCGATTTTTCTTCTATCATCATTCTTTGCACACTTTTAGGTGTCGAATTTGGGTTAGGTTTTTTTTTATCCATCCACCCATTTCTTCCAGAGAGTTCTATTTAATGCTATTTTCTTCATCTCTTCTATTGTTTTGCCCTCTTCATTTTTTCTACTTGATGTAACCATGTTTTCCTTGGTCTTCCTCTTCTTGTCTTGTGATTTTTCTGTGCCCCAAACGCTTCTGGTTAATCCGTTTGGGTTCATCTAGTCACGTGACCGAACCGTCTGGTTGTCTTCTTTGAATTTTGCTCACTATTGGTTTTCGTTTATTCATTCCTCTGATCGTTTTTTTTAGTAATTCTAATTTTTGTTTTTCCCGAAAGTGTCCTTAGATATTTCACCTCCGTTCTTCCTTCTAGAATGTCTAGTTTTCGCTTGCGTGTAACAGTATTGGGATGGCTATGGCATTACGGATTCTTAATTTTGTTTCTTGCATTTAGTGCTTGTAGAATTTTGTCGATTTTCTCGTCCTGTTTGTTATGGTCCCATCATTGTTATAAGGCTTTCTAGGAATTCATAGGTTGTTATTTCCTCAAGTATTGTCCCCTTACATTTTATTTTTGTTTTATTAGTAGCTTCTAATTTAGCACCGTTATTTTACTTTTCAGAGAATTTATTTCCATTTTTATCAATTCAGTTTCTTCCGCCCATATGTCTATTTGTTTCTGCATCCTCTTTTTTGGGTCCGTTAATAACAATGCCATCTGCGTACATCAGTGTGCCAATTCTTGTCGGCTCTTAAGATTTTTTTTTATTTCTAGTGTTTTTAATCAATTTGTTCATTACTATTATAAATAGGAGTCGGCTGATGTTATTACTCTGTTTGATTTCTTTCTTTCATACAAACTCTTCTGATTTGGCTCCTGCTTCTGAAGCTTTCCTTTCATTTTATTGTAAATGGTTCGAATTATTTGTATGCGCATTTTCGGAATATTATTTTTTAGGCATCTTTCTTTCTATTAAGTTAAACGCCAGACTAAGTTCTTCGGCATTCTCTAAATTTCTCTCTGTTAGGTTTGCCTGTTTTCCCGGCATGACTGCTGCTTGTTTTTCTCTCTCTTCAACTTTCTCTTCTACTTTTTTTTTACTTTGCTTATCCTATAATAAGGAAACTAATGTAATCGGCGGAAATTTGACCTACCCAGTTTTTCACATTTCTGGACGAATTATAGCCTCAGGACACCAAAAAAGTTGGTTTGGGCCATTGGTTCGTGTGTGTGTATCTGTTTGTCTGTCTGCCGGTCTGTCAGTAAACAGGATATCCCGAGAACAGTAAGAGCTAGAGATTTTTCTCATGAATTTTTTGTATCTTCAACCGTTTAGATTCGCGACCGCTTTGCGACCGATTTTGCGACCTTGCGACCAAACGGATCGGCCGATTTTTACCAAAAGTTTCGCACTGCGTCTCCTACCTACAAGTAACTCGCATACCAAATTTCAAGTGTCTAGCTCTTACGGTTCTCGAGATATCCTATTTACTGACAGACCGACAGACAGACACACACACGAACCAATGGCTCAAACCAACTTTTTTGTTGTTCTGAGGCTGTAATTCGTCCAGAAATGTGAAAAACTGGGTAGGTCAAATTTCCGCCGATTACATTACTTTCCTTATTATAGGATAAGGAAAGTAAAAAAAGTACTCGAGATACAAAACAATTATTTTCACATTTAAGAATTATAAAATGCATTTCATGTGATTTTGAAAATAATGCAAGCTAGGTGGTGCCTATCATTGTCCAAATAGTGCTACAAGTTTCGTATAACTCTTTCGGGCATCTCTTGGAGTACACGGCGAATTCTGTGCAGATCGTCTCCTTTGGCATTTGCAGGTTGTTTGGACGACGTTTATAAACCTCGGCTTTGAAATAATCAAACAGAAAAAAGTCGCACGGAGTCAAATATGGCGGGTGCGGAGGCCAAGCAACATCATCTCTCAAGGAGATCAAGTGCCCATAGAACATTTCGCTCAAAACCTGCATTGATACTCGCGTTGTTAGGGCTGTAGCCCCGTCCTGTTAAAATCAGACATTCTTCAGACCAGGTTCTTCAAGAACTAGGCCAAACATTTTTGGATCATGCTTGACACCGATTTCACTAAACTGTAACACTATGCAGAAGCTTCTGGTGGATCATTCTCGGGTTGTGTTTGGTGCACATCTCTAAACTCCCTTGTCCCTAATCCCATCTCTACCTGCAACCTTGATTTCTCCGCTAGCCTACAGCTGACCTGCCGTCCAGCGTATTCAATTCATTTAGTCATGATTGTATTGTTTTTATCAATTTCTTTGTTTAGTTTAATTCGTTGTTACTTTGTTATTCATTTCTTTGTGGCCAATATATAGTTTACACAGCTCTGTTTTGTTTTTATTTTTCTGTTTTGTTTGTTGAGTTACCTTTAATTGTGCTTATTTATCAAACAGTTTGTTTTCACTTTAATATCAAAAGTTTTGCTTATTTATACAGCCAAAAAGATAGAAATGAGTCTCGTTACTGAAAAAAACAACCGAGTCATGAAGTAAGGTTTCAATCATTTCTTCACATGCCCCAATTCGACAACCCAATCATGTTCTGACAATTCTTGAATAACGACCATCTTGTACGGCTGAAACGAAGGTCTTGCTGAAGAAATCGACGTTTTTGGATATTCGAGCAGTTTGGCGGATGTGAGCTTCAAGGCAAAATGCGCTACTCGTTTGTCTACATTATTTTTATGGCTAAAACACTTTGCAATGGAAATTTCCCATCCACCTGCTGCCATAGACATCATTCTGCCCTTTTACGACCCCCGCTTGCTTCAGAATATCTTCTCGAAAGTAGGGAGGAAGTTTGTCGCACCTGATAGTTACATTCCGTTAATTTCATTTCGCTTCAATTTTGGCCAGAGGAATGGTTACTGTCTACTTGGTGTTGATAGTAAACACAAATTAATTAACAAAATGATCTCGTCTAATAATTCGTAGTCCGGTATGCTCAAAAATTCTAGAAAGGTTGTTCAAACTTACTTACCTATGGTTTATAGAAACCACTCCCATATGGTGATCGTCTATAGCTAACTTGTTATCTACATCTAAAATATGACAATTATAAAACTTTTGAAATGCAGTAACAAATCTTCTTTTTTGGTAAAATAAACTGTTTAATGTTTACACTACATATCTACCCTCGTAATTTGCACACTCCTTTAATTAGAGGCGTATTAAAAAGATCGATAACACTCTAGCCCTTTAATAACAAGAGTTAGTAAAAAATTTACAGTTCTATTAATACCTCTTTAGAAGTATTCTAACGCTAATTGCTTATGAATAAACGCAGTTCTATACTGAGCGGATATTAAAATACTTATAGTATTTTTCGGCTTGATAATACATAATAATGTATAACCTACATATAAGAGAATTACCGTTCACGGAAGCTTCATAATGAAAGAGAAAAATATTGTAAAGAATTAAAAAATTTTAAAAGAAGCGAAAAAACTGTGGAATGGAAGTTAGAAAAGTTGACCTTATTAGAGTGTTCTCTAAGATATGATAGTTTCAAATTTAAATGAAATGTTGAGATCCGGCTCGAAGCATCTAATGCTGCGCAACATTAACTTGCCCCTATAAACTAATTTTTGATGTATAGATCAACATTCGGTGCAGATGTAAAATTTTTTATAATCTTCAGGGAAATGCAGTAGAAAACTGCATTTTGAAGGAGTATATCGCGAAAACTATTTTTACACCCTCTGTTCTAAAAATAACCGGAATAGTTTTATGTTAACAAAATTGGTGGCTAAATTTCTTGGTATAAAGTGTCTAGTAGGTTATCTAATCGCAAGAAAAGTGACGAATTCGTCAGTGAATTGAAAGAGAAGATCGATTGAGATCTTGAGCGGAGCAAGACTGACCTGATAAAAGACAGAAATGGTGAGATTGACGGTTAGTCTAGTAGTCTGCACTACAAATCTTTCGCCCTGAAGAACATCCGACTGTTTACTGGGAAAAACCAGATGGACAGGAAGTTAGAGGCCCAAGTACTGTTGAACGAGATGAAGTACGAGAGCGCTGGCTTCCTGATATTGTTTTCGAACATCCAGGGCAGGAAGGTGAATCGTCAAAGTGACTGTTCGATCTGCCAAGACGTCTCTGAAGTGTATACTGTCATAAACGCAAAGTTTACTGCTTTTGTGATAGTGCTGGCGTTTGTGAGTAGCGATGCCATGACGCCCCACTTCTTTGAGGAAGGCTAGGAAAATCTAGGTAAGGCTATGCAGCAATTTGTATTACCACTGGTCTTCGGACTTGTGGCCACCCTCTAGCCCCGAGTGCAATCCCCTTGAGTTTTCGGGCAGGGTGTGGTTGAGGCAAAGGTCAATGAGAAGCATAATAACACCAAGAACATCTTAAGGAGCTCCAACATGGAGGTAATGACATATACGGACAAGAAGGATGTTGTGTTGGCCTGCAGCAGGTTTAGGTCCCGTCTCGAAGAAGTGTTGGAATAATATAATCATCAATACTATTTACTTTAATTGTGCTAAGTTTCATGTAAATATATTCAATTTCAATGTTATTTTCATTGTTTATTCATTTTCCATATTTACTTCTACGCCCCGTATAATACGACCAATTAAGTGAAAGTGTTCCGTGAATATCGGTCGAAAAATGAAAAAAAAATAAAGAATCGACATTAAGTTCTTTGTTAGAAACGGTAAAAGCTACCGAAACGCTCTACGCTTAAAATCGCTTATGGGGAGATTCTCATGAGAGCCGACCAAAAAATCAATTTTTTTGTTGCATTTTTTGATAGCTAATTATCCGTAGAATGTATTCCCAAAACGGTTTGCATGAAATTATTTTTTTAAAAAAGTTATGTCGAAAAAGTAGAGCGTGTTCCGTAATATTTTTGAATTTCCCACCTTTACGACCATACCATGGGTGACCGTGGTAATTACAGCTACCTCTAGTGTCACCAGATGTCGGAATATATGCTATTACTTTATATATGTGCTTCTATATATACTAATATCAACGGTTATAGCGTGTAGCGTTTTTCAAACTGGGCGGCACGATATCTCAAAAACTACTGAATATATCGCTATATATTTTTTTCATTTCAAAGTAGATTAAATTTACTGGAGGATGAACCTAAAAACCTAAAAAATTTATGATTATTTATATTTTTTATTTTATATTTTCATTGCTGGAGTGGAGTCAACAAAGAAAAACGAGCTCAAGCTGGAGTAGGAATGATAATAAGAAAGAAACTGGCAGAGAGAATCAAATCCTGGGAAACAATAGGCGAGAGAATCATCAAAGTACAAATAGAAATATATGGAAAAGAGATAGCAATTCTCGGCGTATATGGACCAACTGACGATAGCACTCAAAATGAAAAAAAGGACTTTATGGAAACGCTAGGGGAGGAAATCCAGAAAATAAGAGACTCCCAAGAAATTATAGTAGCAGGTGATCTTAATGGTAGAACAGGCAAGGAAGCTAACGACAAGACAATAGCACCATTCGGAGAGGAAGTTACAAATGATAATGGAGAGAG
Source organism: Sinelater perroti (assembly GCA_036346155.1). NCBI lineage: Eukaryota > Metazoa > Arthropoda > Insecta > Coleoptera > Elateridae > Sinelater > Sinelater perroti. The sequence goes on from JARFIY010000046.1 coordinate 19,321,587, forward strand.
AATTATAGAATTATGTGAAATAAATAACCTCCGAATGGCATAAAATGATCCACAAATATACTTGGGAACGGATGACAAGAAATCTGAAATCAATTATCGATTACATCATAATAAGAATCAACACCAAAATAAAAATAAAAGATGTACGAGTTAAAAGAGGGGCGGAATGTGGCACAGACCACAAATTATTAATCGCAAAGATGGAATTCCCTTGGTATAAGAAACAACAATAACCTACAAACAAACACAGGAAAAATAGAGGATCAGCACTACCAAGTCGACCAGCTACAAGACGAAAAATAAGAGAACTCTACCAAAGAAAATTGGATCAGAAACTAAATTAATTCACATTTGATAATATAACAGACATGTACGAACATATAAAAACTAGTATAAAAGAAACAGCTCGGGAGGTACTGGGAGTCAGAATAAAAAAGAACAATAATCACAAGATAATCCTTGGTGAAAATACGCTAAAAAGTATCCAGGAAAAGAAAGAACAATATAATAGGTGGCTAAGCACCAAAACGCAAGAAGATCAACAAAAGTACAAAGAGAAGAACAAAGAGGTGAAACGATTAGTAACAAGAGAAAAGAATGATCAGTGGAAAACCATGTGCACAAACATTGACCAATACATAGGGGGAACAAAGAGTTCAGAAGCATGGCAAATACTAAAAACGTTAAGAACAAATTCAAAAGAAAAGGCATACATACCGTTCATACAACAAAAAAAATGGGAGCAATACTACCAGGACCTGCTAACAGAAAATAGAGAAGAGTTTAAAGGACAAACGATAGAAAATAAACAAAATGACCAAATAGAACACGAAGAAGTAGAAATAACAATTGGAGAAGTCAAAAAGGCCACACAATAATTAAAAAATAGAAAATCAGGAGGACCGGGAGGAATAGTACCCGAAATGGTAAAGTATGGAACCCCGAAATTACTACGCATGATGCAACATATGTTTCGTAAAGCACTAAATGGGGATGTACTACCGAATGAATGGACAAAAGCGTATATAACGTCGATATTTAAAAAAGGTAATCGCAGAATATGTGACAACTATAGAGGCATTAGTGTGATCTCTCTAATGGGAAGAATTTATGCAAAAATAGTAAAAAACAAAATAGAAGACAATATTCATGGAAAAATAGGAGAAGACCAAACAGGATTCACAGCCGGAAAATCCTGTATAGACAACATATATACTATCCAACAACTTATAGCAAAGAAAAGAGCGAAAAACAGGGACATTCACTTGGCCTTCATAGACCTCAGAAAAGCGTACGACTCGGTTCCCAGAAAAAAACTGTGGGAAGCGATGAGTAATATAGGGATCAACAAACGTCTAATCAGGGCAAAACAGCAACTTTATGGAAACAACCAAGTGGCAGTGAAAGTGGGGCAGACGATCAGTAATTACTTTAAGACAACAAAAGGGCTCCTACAAGGATGCTGCACATCTCCAACCCTATTCAAGATATTCTTAGAAGATACCTTAAAGAATTGGAAAAGGAAATGTGAGGGAATGGGGATACCAGTGCGCAATGAACATCTTTATACACTAAGCTACGCAGATGATCAAGTGATAATAGCCCAAGATGAAGAGGACCTGAGTTATATGCTACGAAAACTAAAAGACGAGTACACTAAGGCCGGTATGGAAATAAACTTCGACAAGACAGAATATTTAGCGATTACAGAAGAAGAGGTAAAAAACTTAGAAATAGACGACAATGTAGAAATAAGAGGGAAAAATAAGTTCAAATACCTAGGCTTTACTATATCAAAAAATACATCTACAGAAGAAGAAATAAAGAACAGGTTAGGACAAACTAGAATAAGTATCAGACAACTACATCCCATTCTATGGAACGCACAGATTACAAAAAATACAAAACACAGAATATATAACACAATTATCAGAAGTATTATGACATATGGGGCAGAAGACTGGATAATTAATAAGAAAAATAGAGGAAAAATAAAAGCCACAGAAATGGAATTTTGGAGAAGGTGCTGCCAGGTGACACGACTGGACAGAATTAGAAATACAGAAATAGAGAGAAGAATAAATGTAGAAAAAGACACACTGACTTACATCCAGGAAAAGAAATTAATATGGTACGGCCATGTTAGAAGGACGGACAATAATCGATGGATAAAGAAAATAACAGAGTGGAGTCCTCCAGGAAAACGAAAGAGAGGAAGCCCCCGAAGATCTTTCAGAGATGAGGTGGACGAAGCCATGGAAAGAAGAGGACTAGCAGACGGAGATTGGGAAGACAAGAAGGAGTGGAAGAAACGGTTGAGTGAAGGAAGACAGCGTCAGCTGTGAAGATCCTTTTGTATATATATATTTTTTTTACAGCACTTTGAAGAGTAAAAAAGCGCGAATACGCGACACTAAACTTTGCATGTCCGCCATTTTTAATTTTTTACTTTTTGTTGGTTTTATAGGTTCATCCTCCAATAAATGTAATATATTTCATAAACATTTTTTGGATTTCTTATTTCAGATGATAGGAACGAGCGCTAGAGTGCCGCCCGCTTGGATACTTTTTTTTGAGCCTGCCACGTTTCAGTACAAATAAACAATAATTATTACATTATTTTTCAATATAAAAAATGTTTTTCCATACTTTAAGACCTATTAAATAAGAACCAAAAACATCGAGTTCCTCATTTATTTTCTTCCATGGAAAAAAAATTCGAGAAAATCGTGTCATTTTTGGGTCGCTAGATGAGAACCTCCTCTTATGGAGATAATTGTTTGTCAATGGCATCAACGACTTAGATGTCGACGATGAGATATATTCAGGTCGATCAATTGAATCAATAACCAAAGAAAATGTCGATGAAAACGAAGTTAAGATAATAATTCATCGCATTTTAAGCAAAAGATTGGTTTACGAAAACTAAATTCATCGATTAAAGGATGACCAAAAATTGCACCGAATTGGGTATTGCAAAGACATTATTAGGAGAGTTCGAAGAGACGAAAACTTCCTAAAAACGATTGTAACTAATCACGAGACATGGTGTGTTTAATAGAATCCAGAAACCAAACACTACCAGTGTTATTTAAAGAAATGAAAAATCAAAACAATTGCCTATTGCTTTTTACCTTTTCAATGGGATTATCCCTAAAGAATGAATTCCAAATGGCTCAACGATTAATTTTGAGAGTTATCTGAATATCAAGAACTAGATGATGTTCTCATCGTTTGTCAATTATCACTGAATTTTTGATCAAAAATTGTTTGCTTCAGCATCCCCCGTACTCATCTGCGACTATTTTCTATTCCCGGGACTGCATTTGGTGTTGGAAGGAAACCGTTTGCGTCAACTGAAGACATTCAACGGTCAACGACGACCAATTGCAGCATCATAAAAAAGTCATTTAAGGTATTTCTTGAACGTGCCAGTTGTATTTTGCTAAACGAGAATATTTCAAATAAATAAAATTGTTTTTTCAACCACTCTGAATCGGATGAAATTTTCCACATTAGGCATATTGTAGATTACCTATTGATTGTTCTCAATTAAGCAAAACAATAATTTAGCCGAAATTGTGAGAGAAAGGAATTTGTCCTTTCTCATAATAGTCATCTGTGTAAACTCCAGCGCTCCGTCCTTCGAGGTCTCGAACGAAGCTCAAATAAAAGTCGACTAAATTTTACGCTGCAGCTGCGACTTGCTCGACGTCAACGCCCGATATGTTTTCGTTCAATCAACGATGAATTCGCTGTCTATCTTTATCTGCGGCTGGCGGGGTCATACAGGAAATCGAGCGAATTTGTGGCGTTCGTAGTAATACGAGGCTGCAATTTGCACAACCCGCGATGTTGCGTTTTCCCGTTTGCTGGCTCGGCCAATTTGCGAGTAAACACGACTAGGAAATGACGTAGTGCGTGTTACAAATCTACGATTCGGCTCCGATTCACGTAATGTAAGTAGATAACAGTGCATGCAGCGTATTTTATAAGGCTCATTTTATTACAAAACATTAATGGCTTGAGAAAACTTCAACGTTTAATTGAATGTGTTAATTAGCATCAGACTTCGCGCAATTTCTCTCCACCTCGCTTTGATATCCGAACCAACCTGATATCCTTGAGTAAGAGGGAAATTCGCTCGTGAAAGTGATCAACGTGGAGAACAATTAAATATGATGTTTTTCGACATTTAACGCAGTGAAACTCATTTCATGAAAATTCGTCCATAAAACTTGTTAACGTTTGCGTGAAACAAATATATAAAATTCATGTTGTAAAACACATCCCTAACACCACTGAAGGACAAGGAACTGTAAGCCATGCCTCAAAATAATGTTGAAGGAGCATCCCAAGAATTCTGTTTCGAAGTCGCAAGATTGGTACTATACATAGATTCTTTTGGCATGTTTACTGTTTTGAATATTTACAATTTTGAATTAGTATCTGACATGGGGAAGTAGTACCTTTTAGCATTATTTCTTTATACTATAATATACAGGGTGTTTCAAAAAGAATCATCAAGATTTTTAAAAAAATTGTAACTATTCAGCTTTTAATCCGTTTTGATCGAACAATGTACTGTTAGAAAGAGGGAATTCTTGAGTTTTACCCTGTTATCGACAGGTAACACCAGCGCGCTTCGTTCACCTGCCACTTCAGTGTTTCTCAAGATTTCGAAATCATTTTGTATTCTACGCTCTGCGAAGATAATATGGTGTTGAACCTCAGAGCATTAGTAATGATATAGACAATTCCAAGACACTAGTTGTCTGTGTGGCTACAGTATGGACATATGCCGTGTATCCCAAGGGGGGCATATTAAGCACCTATGATTTTGTATGTAAAAAACTTCAAGACTAGCCCTCTAATATAAAATTAATCTTAAGTGTCTTATGTTCATTATTTTTCATAATTATTATGAATTAAAAATAAACATTTTAAATCGGGTTATTTATTTGAAACACTCTGTATTGTAATTGCATTAGCTCGAAAACCTAAACCTAGAAAAATCTCTAGAAGCTGGCAGTCTTAATTGAAACTGTTGAACAAATGTAACCGATTGAGTATTTTGCATTTTTTGTTAAATTACTGAGGTGGATTCGTTTAATTTTCTTCTCAATCGTTGGTATGTCTTATTGGAGTAACCGATTGGGAACGGTTATTATCTTTATTACTTTTCATTTGAATCATTGTAACATTTCTAGGTTAGAGTTGCTAGTATACCGTATTGTTACATATTGATTTTATAATTGTTTTATTCAGAAGCATTTTGTTTTCTAGTGATAACTGAGATTTTTCCCTATGATCAAGTACATTTTATAAAGTTGTAATCAAAGTCGAAATATTCTTTTCACTATGTGAGTCTTCCAGGTCAGACGCCTATCTAGGTGAATCCCTTTACACTGTCTTGTTGAGGTATCAGAGTGATATTCAATATAAAAGGTGGACAGGTTTCATTTCTAAGAGTAAATGTATCCGTCATAGTTTAAATCGTTTTTTGATGTTTTTTGAGATTTCACCTGAGTATCGGTAGTACTACTTGTAGGTGGCTTTGTGATGCCAGAACTGCAGTGTCATTTATATATGTAGCTATTAACGTTTGCAGTGTTGTTGGGAAATTCGCTGTGTAAAAGAGGTATAGGACAGAACCTATAATGCTACTCTGAGTACATCATCTTACAAGTAGATTGTCCAAATTGATAATTGTGCGTCTTCAAATTTAACATGAAAACTTCTTTCCGACAGATATGTTTTGAGCAGTTTGTAGTTTTTTGTTGATAGAGTCTTCTTAATTTTATACAACAACTTGGTATTTAAGACCTTATCGAAGACATGGCTAACAGTAACGTTTTAGATGTAAATCGTGGTTGATTTTTGTAATTAATCTGTGAACTGGTTCTATTGTACCATGACCTCCTTTAAAATCAAGTTGGTGCTTCGGTATGATTTTCGTTATTCTAAAATTGGTTTTAACTTTTGCAATAGTCTTGTTAAAGTTTGAAATAAAACTGGTAGCAAGCTGATGGTAGGTATGAAGTGACTTCCTTTAGATTTTTTCCAGGCTTTGGTATTATCAAAATTTGAACAGATTTTCATTGTTCGGGGAATAAACGCAATAGAAATATTAAATGCGTTATGACGGTAATGACTTTTATTGTCTTTTCTAGCAACTTTCTTTAGGATTTTGACTGTTTTAGGCCACATCCGCAGCTTTTTTTGAATTAAGATTTCTGGTAAGAGTACTGACCTAACTAACTGTTAATGGTCTTACAGGATAAGCGATCTCGCCAGATTCGTTGGGAGTTTGTCTGCTTGACATGGGGTTCAAATAGTAGGCTTAAATGATCTGCGCAAGTATCTGCTTTTTTTGCTTCTTGCCCAGTTTCTGTCATGTTTTCTTATAGATGGAACTGGTAGTTTTTATGGCTTGAATTTCATGGTAACTTTCCATAAAGAATAATCAGTGCCATCAGCGGTTGTTAGGTTTTAGTTTTTAAGGTTGGTAAGGAGGTTTTTAATTTATAAGTAACTTAGTTGAATTTGGTTTATTTATGGGATTTGTCAGATAATTTTTTGCTTAATGATCGTAGGACAGCATTCTATATCGTACGGACTTTCGTAGAGTGGCGTAACTTTCGAAACCGATTTCTGCATGGTCTGCTTGAAATGGCCAGTGGCACTGAACAGTCCTTTTTCTGTTTATAACAGGATACTTAGTTATATTCGTTTTGTAACTAATTCCCTAAATTAGTTTCACTCACTGCTTCTTGAGGATAGTGTTGCTGGTTTATGAATTTGTAATACTTTTACAATTTAGGTCTGACGGCCAATCTTTTCAAATAGTGTGAATTGTGCTCTTCCGTTGCTTTATATAGTTCTTTATCTTTAGTTAATGTAATTCTTGATCTCCGTATTTGGTTTTGAAGTTTTAATATTATGTTGTGGAGAGCAGTATACAGAAATATAATGTATCTGTATTTTTTACTGCTCTTCCAATGTAAGTAGTTTGAAGTCAATCTGAAATTTTTGTAGTTCATAATGTTCGATTGAGTTTTTTCATTATGAGCATTATTTCTGCATGAGCAGGATCAAGTATAGTATATATAATGCACCTTTCCATTCTCAACTAAGGGTTGGTAGTCGAACGAGTTTCGGATATTAACATGATATTTTTGTCGTGGGTTGACAAAAATCTCTCTATTTCCTAGTTGGATAAGACCGTTGGCGTTCCATAATGTGCTTTTCAGATGTAAGGCATTATTATTCATCTTACTGATCACGGTTGTAAGCAGGTCGAGTGTTATATCCATCATTTCTATTAGTTTTGTCATTAGTGTTTCTAGTTTGTTATCTGTTTGTTGCTGCGGTAGATTTTGTGCAGATTGCTATTGATTGTTTGTTACATTGTGATCTAATCTACCTTCTAGTATTTTATGGGCGTATGATATCTCTTGGTGATCAAAGTTGGTATTAATTTCGGATTGTCTTGGACGTAAGGGAGAATATTTTCTTCTCTGAATTACCATTGCGACTAAGCAGGTTTTATAGTTCGTTAGCTGGCTGTCCTAGCAGTTGATATATTTTCATACCATTACTTTGACTTTTCTTTCGCAGTTTTTCATTAAGTGCTCGCCTGTCCATTTAACGCATCTTGGCGTTCTATGGCACATTTGGCGTTGAATTACATTGTTTAACAATTTTTCATTTTTTATTTTTTAGAAAACTGAAAGTAACCACTTTTTATAATTTCTTGGGTCGCTGAATACGAAAATCACTCTTAAAATTCTCTCCTGGCTTGAGTAATTTCAATGTTTCCATTTTACATATAACGTTATGGGACGTTATAATTATGATACGTGAAATAAAAGAAAATAAGGGAAAATAAATAAAATAGGAACTGCCATTCTTGATAAAGCTGCTATCGATATAGAGCCATTGCTTCCGGCCTTCGTCTCATGAATCAAGTGATCGAGCGATTGAAACCGGTTCCTCCAACGGCCTCTGCAATATTTTTACTGATTTGTTTAATTAATGACTTACTGCATTAGTGACTTTGTAAATTTTATATAAATTTTGTGGTCCACTGAATGTGCACCAATGCCCCGCTCCGATATAAATTCGCCGGACAACTTTTGCGCTGACGTAATTTGTGGTTCCAGGAAGCAGCCATTGATTTCTGTATTGAAAAAGGCATTTTTACTGTACTTTGGGTGAAGTGTCGGCGACCAGGATAAATCCCTACGTTTATTGTACGTCTTGTTCATTGGGAAAAAAGTTTCTTTTCATTTTAGTGTGCCCGCCGTTTGGCGTATAGCAACAAATCATTGCTGTTTATGCATGGTACCGTGCTTGAAGAAAGGAATTAATATGAAAAACAAGAGGAAGATTGAGTACCCTGTAATATCATCTGCCATTTGTCCAGTGGCCCATGGAGAAGGATTGCCAGTCTCCGATACCCCCACTAAAATTCCGACAGACAGGGATATGGAGGATAATGGAAGTGATCTTGCTGTGTTAGAAAGTGTTCCAAACAGCAGTGATGCAGATTTAATATTTCAATCTGTAACATACACAGAATCATACAATGTGAACTTCATGACCCGATTAGGGATTTAGAACTACCAAAGAATAAATCTGAACTCTTAGCATCCAGTTTGCAGAAGTAAAACCTCCTTTTGGATACAGTTAGAGTATTTACTCTTTACGACCGTCTAAAAGAACTGACAACACTTTTCAGCAGTGACGACTACTTAATATTTTGCAATGATGTTGAAGGTTTAAAGCTGTTGTGCTATTGCATAATAGTAATGAAATATCATTATCAATTCCTGTCCTTATATAGCCCTAGGTAAAGAAAGTTATCCCATGTGTTAATGCCTTCTGTATCTTATAAATTACAATCAACATAAGAGGTTAGTATGTGGTGATTTTAAAATGATAACAATTGTGCTCGGTCTACAAGGTGGGTACACAAATTACTGTTGCTACATATTTGAGTGAGTTAGCCGCGCGGGGCATGCCCATTACAAACAAAAGGAATGACCTCTACGAACAGTTTTGTTGCCTGACACTAAAAATGTTTCATACGGACCTCTAGAGAACTCTAACAGCATTATTCTACTACATTGCACATAAAATTGTGATTTATTGTGATTTATGAAGGCATTTGCGAAGGCTGCTAACAAAAATGAACGTGCATTTCAATATTTATGTTAAAAATTTCCACGTCTAAGTACGGAAAAGGTAAAGCAGGGGCTATTTGTAGGTCTCCAGATACGCAAGCTTCTTGAAGACAAACAGTTTGAATCCAATCTCAATCCTGATAAGCTACATGCCTGGCATTGTTTCCGGAATGTTAGTACACAATTCTTGGGCAACCTTCGTACTGAAAATTACAAAAACCTACTGGAAGATCTCATATCTGCCTACGAGAAAATTGGATGAAACGTCACTCAAAATGCACTTCTTGCATCACATATTGATATCTTCCCAGCGAATTTTGGATTTCTGCTGGATGATTCAGAGAGATGCTCCGGATGTTCTCCACAAGCGACAAGCAAAAAGACGGCGTATATAAAAAGAAAAGTTTGTTAACTGTTGTATTCTTATAGCGTTATATGTAAAATGTAAACAGCGAAATTACTCATAAACTTGAACCAGGAGGCAATTTTAAGTGTAATTTTCGTGTTCAATGGCCCAAAATCTATAAAGGACCGATATTTTCATGTTTGTAAAAAGTTTACTGTTGAATAGTGTTATTTTTCTTTTAATACGTGAAGTGAGAAGTTTTATGTTGTAGTATATTCACTGTTTTCTGATTGCTCTAGCTCTACAGAAAACATTGGTAATGAAGTTTTGGTGGTTCTGTGCCTAATATTCAGAACCTTCTGTCCATAATTAGCTATTTCAGTGACCAATTCTTTGAGTTCGACCGTGGGATGCTCGATTCACAGGATTACTTTGTATCTCTTGTCGTGGTTATGTTGGAATGTGTGAAATTTCTTTTAGTATTTAATTATTGTACAGTAGCCTGTAACTTTATTTAGTTGTTCTTTTGATTGGCAATTACTGACCAGTTTAAAATTTTATTTTTGGCTTTTCCTCAAGCATATCTGTTAGCGGTTTCAGATTATTTACGCTGTAAATAAATATTTTATTTCTTTTGTCTCATCTTCGTAATCAGAACCGGCGAGAGGTTGGTATCTATCCGAGGTAGTTGGCCCATTAAGCCAGTAATCTGACATTTATGTTTGTTTAGGATTACGTTGTAGTCTGTGGCGCTTGCTCAATTAATTGTTGCGTTAGATATGAAGGACAGTTATGTTGTGATTGCTGTAACTACGCTTATATGGATGGTTGTTTAAATGAAAGTTGCTGTTGTTTTTGCGGAAGCATTTGTTGGTATGCACAAGAATTTAGACCACTGATGTTGTAGGAGGGTATTGACACCCCTAATTTAGCACACCACACGACGGGCTTATTAAATACTTTGAATAAGCTCAATATTTTTTACGCATTTGATCTGATGCACATTAACTTAATATGTAGATGAGAATGATTTTTGCTCCCTTGTTTCGAAAGCCCCCTTTTACAGATTTAGTATATTCCGCGTAAAATAAATTAAATTTTTAATTTAATTTTTAATAACTGAATATAGAGAGTCATCTATTTGATGGGATAAGCAAATGAAATAATAAAATTTAAAAACTGATAAATACAGAAACTTTATTATTTCATTTTAGTATTTTGTTTCAAAACTTCCTAGACAGTCTCATTTGTCTATATTTGAAAAAAAAATGTTAAACACGATATTTTGGGTTTTGAAAACATTAAGAAACTTAGCAAGCCATATGGGAGAAATTTAAAGGATACAGAAGACATTCAAGCCTCAATTTGATCAATTTTTACTGGGTGTACAGTTGAATGGACTGGGATATTATTTTTAAAGAACTTCTTTATGACCATTTACAAAATTGTATTTGCTGAATTGTTAGTTACAGTTTGTATAAAAATGTGGTGCAATACAAATTAATAACAAATTTCTTCTTTTTTAGTGCTCAAAAACCTACGCTTCTTATCTTCTCAGTTAATCGACTGATTTTTATTTCATTAGAACATAATTTATTGTAAAGTCTATTGTTTCATGGTCATAAATTCAAAATTTACTTTTAATTCTCCGTAGCCTTATAATGCTGCACATGTTTTGATCAGTTTCATCAATATTTGTGAATTGCTGGAGTAGACTTTGAATTTCAGGTATTCTAACAAAAAAATTTGCACGGTATTAGATCACAAGATCTTGTTGGACAGTTTATGTTGGAATTTCGTAAAATTATGTGACTGAAATTTTTGGTGCAGTAAATTGACTATTGTTCCAACTGTATAGGTGACGACGTCCTGTTGAAACCACATTTGTTCCAGATTTATGTTGCTCAGTTAGTGTTAAAAAACTGGGTTACCATGTAAGGATAATGATCTCCATTTACAGGTTTTCAGGATCATATTCGAAGAAGTATGGACCTATTACATCAGCTGCCTAAAATCCACACCAAACTCATTGGACTCATTGGAGGTGCATTTGGTTTTCATGAGTTACGCGAGGGTTATCGAACCCAAATACAATTTTATTTGTTTACGAACCCGTCGAGTTACAAATGCGCTTTATCTCTCTACTTTATGATGCTCTAAACATTAATTGACCAATTGTCGATGGTCAGAATGGCCAGGAAGTTTAAACTCTTGTCTAAATTGAATGTTATACTCGTGAATATGCAAGTCTTTAGTAAGTATCTGTTGAAAGAAACTTTGCGAAATGCTCCTTTGTTGTGTACGATGCGAAATCGGTGTTTTCAGATTTGGAACGACATGCTGACTAACTATAGCAATATTTTTTCGGGATTATACTCCATGCTGATATTCACGAGGGCTTGCATCCGTTACCGATCTAGTTTCATCCAGTTTTGTACCAAATTTGCAATGCACTTTAACAATAATAATTCGTTATTTCTACCTTATATTTATTAATCGGAAAAATCATACTTGACATCTCTCAAAGCATCTTACTGATCGCAAAATAAAAAAGCACGAAGTTTGACTTGGGCCACCCTTTGCTTTGTTATGTGTTGGTGGTTGTCATAACTATGTCGTGTTACAGCTCTATGACGGGTTTTTTGTCAATTGCTATAATTGCGAACATAACGACATAAAACATTTGGAAACATTTTTAGAACTTTTCTCCAGATCAAAAAACTTTCCGACTGCCCATCGTATTTTGCTATTTAGTTTTGTTCGTATTATTGTTGCTGCAGTTGACGCAATTCCGCGACGGCGTAGATTTATTTATAGATAACAGATATAAATTATAAGAAACATGCAACTACGTGCTCCTGATACAGTTCGTGCAATTGCGCGTTTTCTAAATAGTTTTGCCGCTCTCCTGGAAGCATTCGCGATTCTATTTCTATTTTTAACGAACTGGAAAGTACACGCGCTAATTCGTTCACTGCTAATTAATTTGCTGATTTTTAGACCGCCGTCTGAGCAGAACAGAAATATGAACATATTTAAATAATTATATAAGAGACTTTTAGCACTTAATATTGAGCTGAAGTGACGCTTGAAATTTGCACGGAAAACAAGTGCCTTTTGAAGGGCAAAGATCAGTTTATCATTTATTTGACGTTTCAAATGCCGTTTCTATACTTGCTCATAAATTTGAATTGCAATTTCTTTTTCTGAAGTATAGGGTGACACAAATTAAATTTTGGTTTTTGTGAACGTTGGAAGTTTGCATTTCTACAGTTGGTATCTAACGCATGGCAAAATCATCATGGCGGCCTATACTGTGCAGCAACGATTATATGAAGAAAACTTCAACCATGGTAAAGCTGCCAATCATCATTTAGCTTTATTCGTGTTGCACTTATTGCAACACTCGTAATTTTTTTGAATCATCTGAATAACTTTTGCAAACAAACGTTTTAACTTTGCAAAAAAATTGAAGCAGATTCGTTACTCTCTGTTATTGCAAGTGCGAAGATCACACACTGTAAGTGTGAAGATCACACACTGCAAGTGCTCCTCATTCGCGCATACGCGTACCGTCCAGACTCGTAGACTGCCCGGTTACATAGTGGCCGCGCAAACTGTTTATTACTTATTATATTATTAGTGGTTGACCGCAAAAATGTGTTTTTTGCGCCCTGGGCTTAGTTAGCCTTCCCCCAAATTTTCTCAAGGTGGGAACGTCTAAATTTTCAACTGATCGGCTGCCCGTCTCCAGCGGTCCATTCGGCAAGGAGCGAGAGCGGTCCCGACGTGAGTGCACGAACGCACGGACATCCTCGTGTAAACTAAGAGTTCAGAGCTCGGCTATGCCACCGTTCATATCAGCTGTTTTTGTTTACTTTTCGTTCAAATGTATAGACTGTCTTTGTTTACTACGCACGGACCTCCTCGTGTAAATCAAGGGCCGTTTCTTGGTTTACGTTCTGCTTAAATGTATAGACAGATATTAACATCGGCTCCATACTTTAGTGACAAACTACGCATTTTAAAATTTAACAACGTGTTAAGTGTTTTTATTCCGTTTATGTATCTTTCAGTTATTTTTCTCTCTGTTTTATAGAATTTTTAAGTTGCTTTTTGGCTGATAGCTATTGACATTTTAATCGCTATTAGAAGTAATATTAACAAAAATATACTTTGTTTCAGTTTTAATTTCATCTTGTTATGCAATGTTTCAACTTTTAATTTCAGTTTATTATTTATAGTCTTTATGTATTTATTTTCTTTAAATTATTCTCTTTATTCTTTAGTCCCGTCCTCTTCCATTCATGGGTAAAACTTATTATACATTCGAACTATTTCCTTTGGTTGTTTCTTTTGATGTTTTCTTTAAATAATTTGGTTTTTTATTTTATTCCTTCCAGTATTTTAATTTTTGTTTTAAAAGTGTTATTTTGTTACTCTTGTTTATTCTATTATAGGAGAACAATTTGGAAAGATACCTCCGTTTACTTATCAATGACAGACTCACATAATTACAGTCAGGCCCGTCGAGAGGGAGGGGGATAGGCAGTAAAGTTCCCCGGCTCTTTGTTTTTAGGGATTCGCAAAATTTCTAATATATTGTTTTTTCTATTAACAAATTTTTATTTTTTTAAATATCTCACTCCACAATTCGATTCTGTGCAAATTCAAAGGGCTAGTTGGTATCAATATACAGTTGCATTCTTTTTCCTTGCACAGAAAAAAGTCTGAAATGGCATTCAAGGGGAAATACGTGGTCTCTTCCGAAAATTACAATTTTAATAACAAAAAGCTCTATATATGTGGCAAAAATGACACACTCAGTTACCTTTAAAGTAAGCACTTTAGGTTCTAACATACTTTTTGAACGTGTTAACCAGAAGACTTCTATTGGGTGACTGAGCTATTGTTTCTAAACTGTAGGTGTAGGTGCAAGTTTCATCTACGGTTATGATATTTTTGATTTATTGGGAGTAACCTGAAGCAAGTTATTATCGACTACCGTAGTCGGTTTTCGTATAGTACCCGCGGAATAAATTTAACTACAATACAGTTTTTGTATTTTTATCACAGCTTTGCAGAGTAATTTTTTCATGTTATTATTTCTTGACGTACAGATAGAATGCTTGAATTATAATTATATTACCGGATTCTGCCCTAGCGAGCGGTCGTGTGCCGCGCTCCGATGTATAAGTACCCCGAACGCTCCACCTGCTGATAAAGCAACGCGTCTGTAAGCTGACCTGACAATGAGGCCAAGTAAGTGCGAAATTATCACTTCTTAAATAAAGTCTTGCTAACTGTAAATATATTAGCGCAACAAACGAACCGTCACGGGGGGTTCCCTATCATAAAATAATGGGTAAAAGTAAAATGATGTCTCTCCTCCAGCTACACTAAATAAAAAATACAATTTCGAACCTGATTCTCTAATCATGGCCAACAAATATTACTTATCGAGCGATAGCTTTCAAAACGCTACAAATATTATCTAGTAAGGTAAATAAGCTACAGCTGTCGAGCAAATGATTATCAACGAACAAAATAATCCAACTTCAACACACGAAACTAAAATAAAAATTCCACCCATATTTTCACACTATGCTTCCCACTTAAAACTTAAGAAATTATAAAGGATCTTAAAGAAATCACAACAGGAGAATTTGAAACAGCACAAAAGGGAAATAAGCTAAAATAGAAGACTACAGGAAAATTACTAAACACTATGCTGACAATAAATTAAACTATCATACGTTTAAGGCCCCGAGAAAAACCAATTATCATTTATAATCCGTAACCTACTGGTCTCAATCACTGTAAAGGAAGTATAAGAAGAGTTAAATAACCAGTGATTAAAGTTGCACGTCTATAACAAGGACAGAAGGCCCATGCCGCTATGTGCGGTAGACCTGGAAAACACTGAAACTGCTAAAGAAATTATTTACTTAAAAAAATGCAACATAGCATAATAGAAGTAGAAGCAAGAAGAAAATCTGAAGACATTACAATGTAAAAAATGCCAACTTTATGGACATCACGGAATTACTGTCAAATGGAGCCCCGATGCATCAAGTGCATAAATAACCATGAGTGTAATAAATGTCCAAAAAAATCTACTGATCTCCTCAATGTGTTAATTATAAACAACTTTATCCTGCTAACTTTAAAGGATATAACTACTACTAAAAAGTCAGCCGTCAACAAAATCCACCAAATCAAAATCAAAAATGAACACGAGCGTGGGCTCCACCAGACCCAACAAAAGTATCTAACAGCCAAAACAATCAACCACTGAACATACAAGTTGAATAAGACTACAATAGATTATTTCCTAGACTACTAAATCTAATATAAACCATGACTTTAATTAGGAAGAAACCAGCTTACCCACCAAGTCAGAATGCAACTAGACCAATATAGGTTTAATTTATACAACAATACATTCAAGAACTTCGACCAAGAGATGCGACTATGAAGCAGGCTACTAAGAAAATATTAAGGGAACTAAATATTATTCATCCGCTAACTGATAATAGAAATAAAGAATAAAAGATAAATCCAGCGTACTTGCTTCGCATTTCGAAGAAGTATTCACCCTCAGTGACACAAACATCACATCAAACCTATTGCAGGAAGTAATTGAAACAAAAAAATAATTTCAACTGTCACCCAATTGAGATAGAACCGACATTACCGGCTGAAATTAATGAATTCATTTTAAAACTACACAACAAAAAATCACCTGGTCTAAACTGAATAACAAACGGCATACTAGAGCAACTAACTAAAAAGTCAGTAGCCATTCTAGCAACTATTTTTAATGCTTATCTTAGACTTGGATATCTTCCAAATGAATGGAAACATGCCTAGATACTTCCCTTTCATAAATCCGGCAAAGATAAACATAGACCCGGAAACTTATCGACCCATAAGTTTATTATTATCACTCTCCAAACTGCTTGAAAGAGTTATACACGAGCGAATTCAAAAGATATTGAATGAGCGTAATACCATACCCCAACAACAAATGGAATTCAGAAAGAAGCATTTTACAATGCACCAGTTAATAAGAATTACCGGATCAATTGAGCTAGGCTTTGAGGACAAGGAATACACTATGATAGCCTTCAATGATCTTCAAAATGCCTTCGGCAAAGTTTGGTATCTGGGACTGATATATAAAATACAGGACATTCTCAGTGAGGGTGTTTGCCAACATATCCAATAGCAGGCCAATTTCAGCGAGAGTACCGCAAGGTAGTATATTGGGACCGATTTTGTTCAACATTTACGTGCAAACCACCAACAAGACTACCTTGGCTGTGTTCGCGGATGATACTGCTGTTCTATCTCAAAGCATAAATCTTCAAATAGCGGTTAATCATTTACAATGTGCTTTAGGTAGACGAGATGAGCAAATGGTTTAACAATTGGAAAATTATAATTAATACAATAAAAACTCAATCCGTTTCGGTTAGTGGCGTGGTTATTTTTATTTCACTGACGCCTTCCCTCAAAAGTGAAGTGGTATTTAAAGAAAACCATTTCCGCAGATGATGCGGCCAGGACATTTTTTCCTGGTTCTCTTTCTATGTAAATTGCTTTGCAGAATTAGTTGTAGTATACCATTTCTCTATCGAGTTCCCATAATATGACCCAGATATTTAGGTTTACGACATTTCACGTTTATTTTAAGTAATACCACTTTATCGGTAATGTGATCCACTCAGAAGCCTCTCATTATGTACTGATATTACTAGTAGGTTGTCCAAAAAGTCGTCATGTTTTTAATTTTTACCAAATAAGTCGGTACAATTTTGGGCTCATTAGAAAGTTCGTTTTCTCCCAAGAATTTTGATACATAACACGTGATATTTATTTCTCGAAATACAACTAATCGGCCTCAACACACTTCACCCTTTTGAGGTGAAGGACTTCTTATCGAAGGTCACGATTCTACGCTAGAAGTTATTGTTATATTTGCACTCGCCTTCCGGCTTGCTCCGTTTTAAGTTCTTGGAGGATGTGGTGCGGATGCTTGCTCTCAAAGTTAAGTGCGTACAAGTGTAAATTTCTTCGGATATCATACTAAAACGAGGTGGACTAGATAAGTTATACATCGAGATTCTTGGGAGAAAATAAGCTTTCTAGAGAATCATACCAACGTAACTGGTAAAAGTTAAAAACATGTATGACTTTTTGGACAACCTTATATATTTAGAAGAACACAAGTTTTTTTAAAGACCCCTCTGTTGACGTCTAGAATTCCTTTCTATAAAGAATAACTGTAAAATGTAGCTGGGGAGTAAACGAGTTTTAATTTTTTATATTAAACTCTGACTTTCGAGAAGATTACCCAATTTACAATTAGTAAATGCTGCTTTTGGTTTATTTATTCTTTGCTTTATTAGCAAACCCGTATCTAAGACAGAAAATCTTGATTGGGGGTATAGCATTTATACTATATGAAACATTTGTACAGGCCAAACGGTAAGAGTTAGGTGAAAAAATCTTTCACCATTGGATTCGGGAGCGTTTAAAAGGGTGCAGTGACCATTTTTTTGGACCCAGGTCAGTTCCGGTATGATCGGAAATGGTCATTTTCGGCCATTTCTGGTTGGAATTTTTCCCTTCTTTCAAGGATTGATTTTAGAGCAAATTTCGCTCTTTTAAGATCTTGTTTTAACCGAGTGTTCCAGTTGGTCGTTGATACTGATACCAAATAGTTATATTTGATTTAACTCTTGCGACCGGCTGTTGGTTAACCATCTGTTTTCCGATTCTTGCTAATGACAATGTATTTACTTTTTGTGATGTTAAATTCTAGGCCGTTATGTTCGAGACGAAAGTCTGCAGGGTCTATCCCCAAATGTCTCTTCATTTAACGGGTGCTCTACTCTAACTTTAGCCGTTTAATTGAAGTAGATGTTATGGATGATTTTTAAGCGTGAGATGAAATTGTCATGTTTCACTCCTACAAACGCTCCTGTAAAATACTTGTATTAACATCTGTACATTATAAAAAAAAACTTAGGTTGCAAAAAGTGCCCCCCCTTAGAATATTTCTAAAATTAAAATGTGTGCGAGTAAGTGCTTCGTATTTTTTATATTCCTTTCTAAATAATTTTCAAGAAAGTCTTCAAGAAGTGACTCATGAGGATGATAATCCTAAGATCTTTACATTGTTTGCATCATTTGTCTTGGGTGGACTTTAGCCAGCTTAGTAGTATTATCACTGTGTAATAGATTATGTTAAATATCGATGTAAGTCATCGTCGTTCATGATTTTTAAAATTTCTGAATGAACTTTATCTTGGCCACTGCCTTACCAGTCTTAAATTCCTTACTAGCGGATTTCATTTAGTTACTTGCAATTAGAGGTCCTGCTATGAAAATATCATCTAGAGTGTTCTCTTCTCTGTCGTCTGAAAATCCTTTTCACATTTTTCATTCATTCTACTTCCATTATAGTCATCTACCAAGCGTCTGGAACTCTTAGATTTGTACAGTCCCGCTGCCGTCCTAACTTAAGGTTAAACTAATCATATTTTCGGTTTCATCCACCAACATTTTGCTTTTGGTCTGTGATCGCTCTTTTTGTTCGTTTATATCTCTTCATCCACATTGTTGTTGTTCTTGTTTCCTCCATCATGTCCCAGACCCCTGGTTTGAGAGTGCTGAATCCATAGATATCGTCGTGGCAAAAGAATTAGACTGAAGTGAAGGTGTGTCCCAACGTTAACCATAATTAAACATCGGCAGCTTTGAAGATAAAGGTGGATTTATATTATTTAGCGCGGTACGATTGGATTGTACGCTCAAACGCAGCATGTCTAAGATGAACAGATCTCCATTAAATATATCTGCGGAAGTTGATTGTTGGAAATACTATAATCCGTTTTGCCCCTGATCGAATATCTATAAATAGGCATCGTGACTGTTGTGTACCTAATGGATGAGTTGGCGAAAGCTGTTTATTAAAAATTCAAAACTGAGTGCTTTTATCTTGTTTGCAATTGGCTGTTACAAAATATAAGAATGCCATAATATAGCTATTTAAAATATTAAGTTTTTCCTATACACTTTAATGCATTGTAAAGTATCCGTCCTTTCTTCTTCCGAATCTTCTAGCCACTCTTATTCTCAATTTTTCCAGATAATCCAATCTCCGTAAATATTAAATAAAATAGCGGTGAAAACACAGTCATATCGTACAATTTGATTACTAGTAAAGCCCTCTGATTTTTTATTGTTGGTACAAACATAAAAACTGTTGGAATATTAATAACATCTTAATTAAGTATATCAGATATTTGGGCATTGAAACGTCCCGTAGATGATCCAATTTGATAGTGCCAAACACTTTTAAATAGTCCAAGGAAGAGAAAATCGAACTGAATTTATGACATTTTTTAATTGGTTGTCTAATATAAATTAGTTGGTTTTTGGCTCTTCTACCAAGAACATAGCCATATTAGCCTGGTTTTAAGACTGTTGAATGATGTAAATGATTATCTTACTCGTGGATTATTAACACTATTGATCTATAATTTCCACAAATATCTCTTGTGCTTTTTTATGTCTGCTTTTAATATTTCCATGACGATTCAACTCTGACCAGCAAATCTTCTACTCTCTAGGTTTTTAAGAACTGCTTTTACTTATGTTCTAAATATCAGTGCTTCATATTGATCCGGGTGGAAGAACGTCCGATTAAAATAAATTGAATTTTCAACACTGTAACATCATCGCCATTGCTTTAGTGTGTTTGATTCTTTCGTAAGAAGCACGCCAGACTCATCGTTAATAGAAAGTGAGAGCGATAGGCATTTTCTAGTTAGTTGTTTAGCTTTGTAAAACAGTTTCCCAAATCATTTTTGTATGAGTAAATTTTTACTGACGTTATATGCGTCGGTTTATTTCTCCACAGAATTCTGTTAGTAATTTTTGTCACTTGATCATATGTTATTAGTTGGTTTCATCATCTCAATTCCTTACTATAAATATTTCCTATTTTCAATTAAATTTTATGTTTAATTGCATTTGTTCTCAAGAATTTCGTTAAATTTCGTCTATAATTCTTTAAGTTTAAATTAACACAGTTGATATTTTAAATATTTAAAATTCTTTTTCACATTGCATCTGCTCGGTCTGATTAGTTTTAGAAATTTGAAACATATATTGGTTAATAAATCGTTGTGGTTACTACCACACTCTAGCCTAGGTTTTTGTATCACTTACCGATGATTTTTACCTTGGTGCTCTTGCGATGTGGTTTATTTAAGGGGGAGATACAATTAGAAGGCCAAAAATCAAGCATTTTTCAAACATTTTTTTACTAAGAAGTTTTTATTCAAATTTAACCAAATTTGGCACTATATTTACTACGTATCTAAGAAATAAAAAAGTATTTTTTTGTTTTTTCTATTACAAAATGGCGGACTTATATACGCCCAAAGACACCAGGTCCGAATCTGAGGCATCGACTTGCGGGAATTCTGGAGGCCACAATTTTTATCTAAAACAGTCCAGCAAGAAAATGTATGTTAATTAGTTATAAAAGTTAATAATTTCTATGTGAACCAATAAAAGCGAAGAAAAATAAGAAAATTAAGAATTGGCACAAGTTTCGAAAGAGGTCAAAATTTTACCAAAAACTTGCGACTTTGCAATAACATTTATATATTGTTAAGTCGAATCGCAACAACTTTTAGTTTACATAGTAGCTAATAATATAGAGAAGAAACCATTCAAGTTTTTGAGATATTTTCCCACAAATCTCAAAAATGCTGTTTTGAGAAAAACGCGTTTAAAGTTTTGATTGCCGAAAAATGATGTTTATCTTCTAATCGGCGATTCCAGGGCCGTACAAAAGACCTTCAGTTTCTTTAAAAAAGTGATTCTCTTTAGTCAGTAAGTCACGTATACAACCCTCCTAGGTATATAAATTCTTTTCATAAGTATCCCAAAATAAGATACAATAGAAAAAGGGTCCTCTCATCGACCGTTCGAAAATACCTGCTGCGCGCTCGAAAAACGTCGAAACAAGATAGAAGGACTTTGAATTTCAATTCCGGGGTTCCACCATCGTATTCTACGGAAAATTTACTATCTTTTTAAGCAAAAAATAAAAGAAATCGATTTTTCTGACTCTCTAATTTTATCTTCCCCCTTTCTTAGTGCAATCTTCAAAAGTAGTGTTTGAAATGGGAGTTATATAAGGGTTCGTTCTATGTATTCTCCTTCCCCATTTTGCCTGTCAATACTATTTTCTCTGCTATATTTCCCATATGCCTATCTTGACTCGTGTCATCGATCTTCGCAATGAAATCACTGATGACCAGTGGGAGTTCTGTGTTTAGTATTTTTTAAGTGATTTCTTTTAGTTTTCTCTTCCTATCTGTATTATATTTAAGTTAATAGCCATTGCTTGTAGTTTCACTGCTACCATTCCATCATTAACAGTATTATATTCCAGAATTGCGTATTTAGTTAATTGTGCACAATAATAAACACTCCACTTTTTGATTGATATTTATTGATTAAACATATTGTTTTCAAATTTGTTTCTGCACCATCTACTATTGCTGTTTTTAATTTTTTTTAATGCCTACAACTTTCTTATGATATTGAGTCTGTGAAGATTCCATTTACATATTTTTATTATGGTTGACTTCATTTTTCGACCACTCGCGCATTTTTCAAAGAAGGGCGTGGTTGTCCATTCGACCAAGATCAGTAGCCCGCTTCAGACTAAGAGACCTAGAAGTATAACGTCAAATGCTACTTATATCTCATGCCATATTGTTATTGCATATCTAGAAGGTGCTTCAAATATCACCGGGACTGAAAAAAAAACAAATTGCCAAACACTTGCTTGCACATGTTAGTCTTCAGCGTTCCTCTCTCCGAAGTGAACATATTTTTTCTAACGTTCTGGAAGCATCCTCATACCATTTTCAAAAAAGACTTGGTCGGCAGCGTACCCACTCCCGAACAGTCTGGATGACGGCGTCGTTGTCCGCAAACCGTATGCCTTGCAACTCTGATTTAAGTCTTCCGAACAAGTGGAAATCACTAGAAGTTCCATTTCAATTTCTGTAGAGTTTCCATTATTGTTTTGGCCTTAAGGGGGCGTGCATTGACTTGAAGGAAAGCTATCCGCTTTCCACCTGTCTTCTGCTTGGATCGAATCTTTTTCTTCACGTCTGTTACTAGGAGGTCTGACCAATAAACTGCATTGACTGTTCTGGCATCCGTCAGAATGTCTACATGGCTAACCCCTGCCAATCCTAGAAGAACGTTGCCATCACTTTTCTTGCCGAACGGCTTGATCACAATACATTGCTCCACGCTCCACAATACCTTCTCTTTGCTCATCACTCTAGCAACTCCCAAACAGGACTGAACAGGTTCTAACCTGAGTAGGAGGGAGGGTGGAAGTTGTTCCTTTTCGGAAGGTCACACAGCTGCTGCGCAGTGCGGCTTGTTTACACATGTATCAGTCCCGGTCATATTTGAACCACCTTGTATATATGGTTTTCTTAGAATATGAAATTTTTTAAGATGGTGCTCCGCTTTACTCCATGAGGGATAAAGATATGGGAAGCACACGATGGACAAGGTGTAGGATTTAAGATTAACGTAAGGACTATCTCCTTTGGAACTAAGGGGTGGGAGATCTAAGGATCGAATGGGTAGTGTTGTCTTGCTGAAGTAGATCTGATTACCACTGAAATCGTATAGTAGTGCCTACTTATTAACCTATTAGTTATGGGTGAGGATAAATATCGGCTTAGCTATTTATAATAAACGAAATACAAAACACCGTTCTAAAAGATTAAAAGGAAAATTATAAATAATTTGGTTTAGGCATGTCTAATGGTAGCTTAATGCAGAGAAAAAGTTTTTAAATTGGCAGCACGGTTATTAAAGAAATACTCGTAGAACGGAATTTCATTGTAATAAAGAACACTTCCAGTTGTTTCCCATTTAGCAGCTAACCTGTCAACAATATAATTTAATAAATTAGTTAATTTTTTTTAATCACCAGTGCGCAGTATTTTTTCTAAAATCGAATACTTATCGATTTGGGTTCTGTAAGCTTTACATGTTGCTGAAGAATCTTTTCTCGAAAGTATCCATAATTCAATAACTTTCACCCTTTGCCGATTGTCATAGGTGTGCTTAGTTGTAAACATATTTTTAACTGTAAAAACTGTTTTTTTTTTGTAATCTCTTGTTTTATATGCTAGTTTACTTAAATGATTAGCTATAATGGGATTTTTTCATCAAGAAATGCTTTTTAGGTACCCATTCATAAACTCTAAGAAACTAACAATGAAATTAGCGTTGTAGCTTGACTATTCAAACAAAAAAAGACGCGTCGAAAGCTAACTAAAGACTTTAAGATATTAAACGTGCAATTAACTTAAAGAAATTAATTCTAGGATACTAATGTCGTAGGGTACTTTAGGGAACTAATTGTAAGAGCAAACCACAGCGAAACTAATGATGATTCAAACATGACAAATGCTTTTATACATTTAGATAATACCTGGAAGCTTATGCATCTGGCAAAACTTCTTATCTAATTGCTAACTAATGCAGCGGAAGTCACGTCACGCATAAGGCATAATACGGTCTTTGTCTATGCAAGACGTCAAGCAAAAACAGAAAAAGAAAGACTGTGTAGAAACTAACTCAATAAACAAAAGAGCAAGGCCTTATTTAAGTGCCGAGTGGAACGGTCGAAAATTAGGGTGGGGTTCAAAATACCCCAGTGTGTCATTTACGTGAATATATATATATATATATATATATATATATATATATATATATATATATATATTATTTATTTATTTATTTATTCCTCTTCTACTTTTAAGTGTAGAGGGATGAAGCACAAATATCCCCGAAAAGCTCTCAGGCAAATTTGCGTTGTTTACTTATAAATGGAGCACAGCTATACATACGCTGTATGCGTCCCTTTCTTGGAGAGAATGACAGATAGATAGATATTTCTTTGTACTTAATACAAAAATAAACACAGAGAGAGTGGGGAGAGTAAAAGTGAGTAGTATGGAGAAAGCGAAAAAGAAGGAGAGATAGATGAATAGAGAGAGGGATTAGGCTAATACTGAAGCACTGAATTATCGATTTCCGTTCTCCAAAATCATTACACCAAAATGGAAAATTCTTTTTGCAGATCGATTGTATAATTTAGGCGAGGAAATTATTCCTGGTCCCGTCGGTCCAGCAGCAGATTTGAGTACGATCAAACAGATTTTGGAGGCGTTGATGCCAAATGAAATCTTTGCTAGGATAACGGAACATACGAATCGTCAAATTGAGCATGTTTGCGCTACGATGATGGCCAAAAACTAACTGATACAATCTTATCACCATCACACAGACATTGAAGAAATCAAAGCACCGATATGGGGCGATATGATACGTTCGTACTTATGTGGCAGCATGGAAATAAGTATTTGAATATTTTAATTTTCACTTTAGAAATGTTTCACTATCATAGTATGTAAGTTTCTTATGCTTGTAATCATTTTTTATAAATCTAATTTTCTAATAAACATCAGCATTTTCTGTTCCAAAAAAAATTCCAAAAATTCCCACTTCATTCCTCAAAACAAATGTACTTTTTTAAGGATTTACATTTACTATGAGTTTTATCTTATTGTTAAATAACATCTTATACATGTTATACATTTTTTTCACTATTTTTTTTATTCAAATAATAAAAATACTGAAAAAATGGTGATTTATGTCGGTGGAGAAAGAGCTGAAATTGACGGGAGAAAACTTTCAGATCAAAATGTTAATAATTTCAAAAGTTATTGTCATATTTTCGATCTGGGGTCCAAAAAACCCCAGGTGTCAAGTACGTGATTTTTTGTCGTTAACCCTTAAATGATAACGTTGATCTCAAAGAGTTTTCCACTCTCTTAAGAGCTGGAACGTATCGTCCTCTAGTGCAATTAGTAACCTACTCCTATATTTAGAAAAATTCTTAGTAGTCTTGAGAAAAGCAGACTATACGTCGTTCCGTAAATTCAATAATGCTAGGAGTCTTTGTGATTCTAATTGTGTTTTTTGGTTTGGTGTTCTTATCTTCTTTGTCAATACTTTTATTCATTCTTAAAAATGGTGCAAAATGAACACAGTTTTCAAAGAATATTTTACCTAAATCAGAAGCATACTTTTCTACCAGCTGTTTTTACTTTTGCCGTATTCTATCATTTTCTATAGAAATCCAACGTCATTATGTATACATTGTGTATAGATTCTTGTTTTTCGTACTAAGTTGAGCTTCAGAGAATCAACTGCTGCATAATATTTTTCTATCGCTAAAAGAAATTGTTAGCTTTTTCTTTCTTGTGATGGTTGTTTTGCTCGCTTCGTTTTGAATTTTGAGTTGGTATGGTTTAGAAAGCGGGCGACCGGCTTTAAATTTTCCGTGGCCGGGAGCGTTTTGACTGAGAATTCGCCGGCGTGTTTGATTGGCGCCAGAAGTTTCCATTTCTGCGTGGCCGTTTTGCTGAAGGCTGATTTTGATATTTTGCCGACCAGATTAACCTCTTCCCGGAGGTCACTTTTGTTTTCCGATTGCATTTCGGGGGTTGAAATTTTGCCAGTGAGAAAACTCGGTCCGATTTTCTTTGTATCTGGCCCGGTAAGGAATCAAGAAGGAACCTTGTTGCAGCAGGAAAGACACTTCCGATCGGCTCCGCTGTGAATATTTGGGTAACTTGTCCTATCTTTACACTTATACCCTTATTTCCTCTTCCTGGATCCCCCTAGGGTTACAGCACAGGAAACCGATTTATGCAAGAGAGCATAGTTTCCAAAAAATGAGTGTTTCAGCCTTGGCTTTTGTTCAAATTTAAAATTACAATACAGTTCACTTTTGGTCGTAACACTTGACCGTTTTATTTCATAAGTATAAGGGGAGACCTTCTTTGTTTCCAAATTTTGCTACATGTTCAGCCATAAAAGGCTAGAATTTTGAAATCATTTATACATATCCAAGAAAGTTACAGATATTAATATTTCACGATCGTCAGGAATTGAAAACAACTTCAACAACTCTTAAGAAAACATTTTGCCAATACAAAACTTCTTTCTTATACTGTTCTGCTATTTTACAATTCATTCTTTGTGAAACTTGACTTCTACTAATAAATTTTGAAATTCACTCATTGTGTTCAGAGTTGTTGTCATGATCGTTTATTATATGGTTATTTTTCTAATCATTAGTTACTAGGAACGTCGTTACACTATAAAGTTTACACGGCGCATAAAATACTCGTCCGGTTGATTTTGAATAAACCAACCAATGGATTGGTATAAAATCTATTTTGAGTGGCAAAATGTCTTTTAGATTTTTTAATTACAGTGACAGTTATTGTTTTGTTGAATCCTAGTGCAGGTTACCAACTTACGAAGTTCATCATTGAGTGATATAATTAGGTCTATTTTAGTGAGAGTATTTTCAGAGTTCCGTAAACTCGAAGCCTCTTGCAGCTGTATATTTGATGCACAATTCGATCTTAAAGTCACTGAAGTCGATGCCGACGATTGTGATCGCTGCATATGATATGAGAAAACAAATATCTAGTTTTAGTATTTTCTTAATCACCCCCTCCTGCCGTTCCAGACGCTTTTTGGAACGTTTTCTGAATTTTTTTCTCGTCACTAATTACTCAGTTTTTATGATAAATGAAACGTGAATTGAATGGCGATTTAATTCACAACTAAACTTTATTTACAAGAGCTGCACCGCTGAATAATAATTATAAATTATGAAACTGTTAATGCAACGGTCAGCGGTTACTACATAAACATTAATTTATTTGCACCACTGTTGTTGGCTATATGACTTCTTTTATTCGACTGCCGCGAATGCCCATATGTTTCTCCTCATATTGAAACTCGGGGTTCTAGACCGAATCAGGTCCTGGTTTTGGAATTTGAACTTAACTATAATGTTTTTAGAAATTTATTATACGTCAATGAACGATTTCAAAGTTTAATAGTTACGACCTATTCATAGTTTCTCTGATTGAACTCAAAATTTTGCCCCCCCCCCCTCCAAAACCTAGCGCCCTAAGCTGTAGCTTACTTAGCGTATGATAAACTCCACAATAGCACTATCGTAGCTATTGATTATTTTTAAAGAGCACTTCTCCAGTTATCTGTGCTTATATGAGAGTATATGCAAATCTTCGTGCAAAATTTCCCGTAGAGGCTTGCGTGACGCGTCGACTTGTTGCTTTTGCTGGTTGTTACTTTACTTTCGTGCACAGCATTTGCATTCGTTACATAAGAGCTTGTTCGTGCCCTATGTTGTTTAATCGAAAGGCCGACGCTGCACGACGACGGTATTTTCTGCATAAATTGAACGGCGTTATGGCGATAAATTAATTGCCTTGGGTACAAACTTTTACAGTAGCCCTACGTTCTCAAGTGTTGTTTCCACCGCAAGCAAAAAACTATAAAAATCAAAACCAGTTTACATAAAAAATGTATTTAATTACAACCGACGTAGATATTAAATGTTTTTATTAATATAGTCGTCTACAAATTTTGATTTGCGCAAAAATGTAACAAATTTGTAAAATCGCGATACCTTTCGAGTAAATTGCATTAGAAAAATGAAACTGATGCGATGACATTAAAAAATTGTTGACAGGTCTCCCGTTGGTAAATTCTGCTAGAACTTGAAAATCTGCTGTTCTTGAAGAGTAACTGCAAATAGAGGTATGCTGAGATTATTTGTTTTGCTTGTTTTTTGTATCAATTTTTGTGGTAGAAGTTGCATTAATTATTTTGTAGATATGTACTTAGAATCTTAAAATTTTTTCGATCGTGTGAACTAAAGCAGCAATAATTAACTTCTAGATATTAACGCGGCATGCGCTGTGTTTACCCGACTTTCATGTAAATCCCCTGTTACTAAGTCAAGGTTACTTTAGTCAGTCGCACCCAGAATCCCACATGAAAATTAATGCAGGCGCCGCAGGTTTTTCCTAGAATTCATTACTTTAATGACAGGTCACTCCTTTATATAATTCTGTATCAGCTATGTATCTGGCAACGCATTTTAAATTGTACATTTGCAAGAGGAAAAAACGCCAGTGGTTAAAAGTAAATTATGAAAAGCGATGTGAAAGTATAATGAAAGAGATTCTACTGCGTCATTCAGGAGGAGAAAGCGTTGCGGACAGAGACCGCGATATTATCTAGAAATTGACTTGCTTATACAGGTATTCAGTTTGTTGATGTAGCTTCCGGAAAGAGTAACCAAAATTATTTTTGACGTGATCATTTTAAAAGTTTGAATGGTGTGGTTGACACTTCTGTTCAGTAACAATCTTCGCCAACCTCCACACGGGTGCCTTTACTGATTTTGTGGCTTATATCTTTTATATCTTAATTTTAAGAGAAAAAAGTATACAATTGGAGAGTTCATTGCATTTGTTAACTTTTGTCTCATCATTTTGGGATAAAATGCGAAATTATAAGACGGTATATGTCTGCCTTTGGTCGTTACTCCTACGGTTTTAATGAGCAGCGCTGCTGTCACGCCAATAAAATAATTGTCATTCAATGCTTACAGAAATTACTTATTCGAACAGCCTTTTTACTCTTATTTTGATGGAAGTGTGTCTCAAAAATAGGCGATACTCAAATCAAAATCTATTAACGCGATTTTTATGTACGGTAAATACTGTTAAAATAATCAGCATAATGTTGAAACATTCATGAGTATTTAAAGGCTTTTAACAAATTTTTATGAGGACCCGGTAGACAAAGAAGCCCTTTTAAAAAAAGGGAACAAGATACGAGATGCCTAACGCGTATTTTAGATTTAGAAGAAATTTTTTATCATAGGTGCCAGGATCTTCTTTCGAAAGATCATCTAAGATGCAAACAGCAATCAATAATTCAGCTCTAAAAATTCGAATTCGAATTATCGACAGATTTTTAATTATATTACTCATTCTGCTAGCTATACGAGGTGGCCAGAAATATTCAATTTTCGTTAAAAGTCAATCGTTTGGTTTACTTGAAGATGTCCTCTAGGAGATTCGTGTGAAACGTAGTTTATTAGACGGGACTCTTCATTTTGCCCGCCCTCTCAGAAATTCTTTAAAGCAAACCTTTTTCAAAATAAATTGAAAAAGATCCTGAAATATCAGTTTATATTGCCATCAAACTCTTTTTCTTTTTTGTAACTTTAGGATATATTACCTGTTGTTAATTTGTGGTCATTTACTATTCTGTGGCTTCGCAGTCCATAGAGGACCATCGCCTCCTTGTGGTAGCCAGACCTGTATTTTACTGAGTACGATGGCTAACCACAGATTCAACCTCTTGAAGTAATATCTAAGAGGAGCTCGTCTATTACATTTCTTTTACTTTCTTTACTATCCGTGATCTTTTTTTCTGTTTTTAATCTTTTGTTTCCAATTTTTTAACCCTAGTGTTTGTCACAATGTAAATATCTGCTCTATTGTAGATTTATTTCTTCTAAAGTCACAATGATATTCATTCACTTCTTCTTCCATATGTATGTTAAGCTTTTTTAGCTTATAACTTACGTTTAACACGGATATACCCCTATAATTTTTGCATCTAATTTTGTCCCCATTTTACTTTCCTTATCCTATATTAAGGAAAGTAATGTAATCAGCGGAAATTTGTCCTACCCAGTTTTTCACATTTCTGGACGAAATATCGCCTCAGGAAACCAAAAAAGTTGGTTTGGGCCATTGGTTCGTGTGTGTGTGTGTGCGCGCGCGCGCACGCGCGTGTGTGCGTGCGTGCGTGCGTGCGTGTGTGCGTGCGTGCGTGTGTGCGTGCGTGCGTGTGTGTGTGTCGGTCTATCAGTAAACAGGATATTTCAAGAACCGTAAGAGCTAGCGACTTGAAATTTGGTATGCAAGTTACTTGTAGGTAGGGAACGCAGTGCGAAGCTTTTGGTAAAAATCGGCCGAGTGGTTTGGTCACAAGGTCGCAAAATCGCTCGCAAAGTGGTCGCGCGTCTAAACGGTTGAAGATACAAAAAATTCATGAGAATAAAAATGATTTCTTATCACGAGATAAACATGAATTTAAAATAAAAGTTGGTAAAATAGGAACTCGAAAAAAAATTGAAGCTCAGGATTTTTAATATACCGGGTGTTCATAAAATGTTTCGGGACATTTATATTACCGGATAGATCAGACAGAGACGAACAAAAAATTACAATGAAATTTTTTGATCCGAGTTCAAATAAATAAGTTATAGCCGATTAAAAATTAATTAAACGGACCAATCACAGCGCGCTCGGAGAACTTCCTGGACGACTCCGGGAGGACGGGGGGGGGGGAGCGCTTGGCCACTAGGAGGGAGCACGCAGGCGATAATAGGAAAGGCCGTGCGGCCGAGCTCGCACGGTAACCTTCAGTGACGTAGCAAAATTTTAAGTACGAGTCAATTACTGTCTTGTACTGTTTATTTCAATCAGCTTCCAAGTGTTGGACTCGCGCCTCGTCCTTTTTTAAAATAACAAGTTCCGGGACGAGAGCAGCGCAGGGCCGAGACGATGGACCCGGTAAGTATAATATATAATAATAGGTTAAGGAAAGACGTGTGATGTTCACACCAGATTTTTGGCATGTATTCTTCTTTCCAAACTTGGTTTGTTATGTTATATATCTCTTATCAGCATCATTAGTATTAAGTTATTAAGTTTTCACATAGAGAGTGCTGCTCATTGGAGCACACCTCTGCATGTCACTTGTACAAATTCAGAAAATATGCTTATTGTTTGTAAAAAAACAGATTGCATTGTAAACATACAATAAAAAAAAATATATCTCTTGTTTTATTGAGTCTCAACCGTATTTAATTAATTCAATAGTTATTGTATCTTCACCTGGCGCTTTGATGTTTTTCTTCTTCTTCTTCTTCATTCTTCTATCATAGGCTAATGCCTGTTTCTTCTTCGGTTGGGTCTTTCTGTTATTCTACGTTGAGATTGTCACACCATCTCTTCCTAGGTCTTTCCACACTTCGTCTCTGGCAGTTTTAACAATTCTGTTGTCAGTAATTAGGTTAATGTGCTCATTCCATTCTCTCGTTCTTCTATAGATCTTTTTGTTAATATTCGCTATGTTGCAGGCTCTTTTTATATTTTTACTTCTCTCTCTGTCTATCAATGTTTTACCGGCGATCTTTCTCAGGGTTTTCATTTTTGCTGTTTTCAGTAAACGGCATGTGTTAACTATAGTAGGTCATGTTTTCGCCATTTAGATCATAATCAGTCTCACTGTGACTTTATATATCATTACTTTCGTCTGGTGTAAATGTTTGTTACGCTAAATTGTATCATTTAAGCTTCCTGCTACTTTGTTGGTGGAGAGGCAGGCGTGTAAATAGCCGCTCTCGTGGATGCGGTGTGGGATACGATACCGATGCGGCTCGTAAGGACCAAAAAATGGAGAGGCAGGCGTGTAAATAGCTGCTCTCGTGGTGCGGTGTGGAAACGTAGTACGGCCCGTAGTGGAAGGTCAGCCGATAAGGCCAAATCGTCCCTTAAACGGCCGTCGCGTTAGCGGATGGGGGCGGCTACCGATATCAACCAATGAATTGCCAAATCGCTCACCTGAATCGGCTTCGGCTTCGACTTCGTCGGCGATTCCAAGGTGGCCACCTCTGCGTTGCGGATCTGGTATCTGCGGGATGTTGAGACACGACCAAATTGGCCGAGCTGCGATGCGTGAATATTTGCGGGGATGCGAAATGCGAATTTATGCGGACTGAGACACGACCGTAGTGGCCGCGCTGCGGGGCATGAAAGCCTCGGCTGAGCAAAAGCCCATGCCGTTGTGTGTGCGACGGCAAAACGTAGCTGATATCAAAGGCTCGCATGCCGCCGCGATATAAAGCGGTTCAAGGGCGAAAAGGCCGCCGCACCAGTTGGCTTTAGATATTTGCCGTTTTACTTCTTTTTCAATGCTTCCATTTGCGGATAGTTCTATTCCGGGTTACATATGTTTTGTTTCCTGTTGGATAACTTTTCCATCTACTTCTAATTTACATCTAATAGGTTCTGTCGAGGTGGTCATACATTTTGTTATTTCTGAAGATATTATCACGTTAAACTGTTTGCCAGCAGTATTAAAGATGTTTAGTAGCCTTTGTAAGTTATCTTTACTCTATAGTTCTCTGGTTTCAGCTTTTCGCTTTTTTTGAATAATAAAATTATAGTGCTCGTTCTCCAGCTGTCGGGTATTCTGTAATCAGTGATGTTATTTCTTTTATTAATCTGTCCCTTCCATACTACAGTAGTTTATTTGGTGTTTGATCCGGACTAGGCGATTTTCTAATTTTAAGTTCCACCTCTAAGCAACTGATGTTTATTTCATCTTATACCACTATATTTGGAGTATTTTTATCGCCAGTGTTTATTTGTGCATTAAATAGTTCAGTTAGATATTCTACTTATGTATTTTCATCTATTTTCTTATATTCTACTAGTTCTGTTCTTTCTTTATCCTGACTTCGAATTAGTCTCGATATCTGTTTTTGTAGACCGTAAAAATCCCTCTCCATGTTTTTCGTAAAGCTTCCCTAATGCTCATTTTTTCGTTTATTTAAGAGTAATTTTGTTTGGTTTCCAACTATTTTGTATTCTTCGTACGCTTTTGGTGTGTTTTTAGATTTGTATTTGAGATAAGCTCTTTTCTTTTCTTGGTATTTCTGTTTCATTTTCTTACGAAACCTACTGCATCTTTGTGATAGCTTTCTTGGTGGTTTTCTTTCAATATTTGTACTAAGCTTTTTCCAGCTTTCTTCTGCTGTTTCTTCGTTTGTTGTAGGGTTCTCGTTTTCTTATTCTTGATTGGTACAGTTGTTTAGTGGATTAATTCCACAGTGGTTCGATATTAAATTTTTCTTCCGCTGTTGTGTTTATTGTTATTTTTTTGAGTTTTGTTTTCATCTTTTTTAGCGGACCCTTGCTAGCTAGCTTGCCCCTAAGGCAGCTTCCAAGCTGGAGGCCAGCTTCTATTTTTGTCATGTCTGTCGTCTGTTCACGCCTTATAACTTTTGATTTGTGACAGATAGAGACATAACGTTTTAAAGACCACAAGTCAAGGTCCAGACGCCAAAAATCAGTTGATCGGAAAATCTCGAGACCGGTTTGACCGGAAGTGGCCGCAAAGTGTCCGGTTACGACCGCTACATTTTGCCGCTATTCAGTTTTATTTGAATATAATTCGCTGTCATTCGTTTCAATAAAATTTTGTTAAACCCTATAGTTCAGTTTTATGCATAGGGACCGCTCTGCTTTACTTGTAAAGCAAATTTTCTTGCTTTTGTTAATAGCAGACTGTGGTCGGTAGTAATGTTGGCTAAATTTAAGGTTCTTACATCTAGCACCTGCATAGGGTGTATTCATCTATTTGTTAACGTGTAATCTATCATAGATTTTTGTCCTCTCGTGTTATGGAATGTATATTTGTAACGTGTTATTAATTCTTAATTCGTTGAGTGATCATTAGATCGCCATTTTCATTTATTTGCTCCTCATTAAGCCTCTGTTTAACGTTGTCTATGGTGTCGTTCCCAATTCTTCCCAAGTCGCCCAGACTACATATATAGTCTTGAGTACGTATGGGTTCAAAAGTAGTTTGTAAACTTTCGTAAAACGTTTCTTTGTCTATTCTAGCTTTGCAATCCTCTGGTGCATAAACCGATGTTTTTCAGATCGAGTCTGTCCGTTTTTAATTTAGTTAAGAGAATTCTTTCGGACACATGTGCATTCTTGTATGAGATTTTTAAGTTTTTAATTTAACAAGATGCCTACTCCAGCTTTTGCTCTTACTTGTTTTTCTACGCCACTATAGGTTAATATGTACTCTCCATAGTCCTTCTGGTCTTTTTCCTTTTTTTTTTGGTTTCTTGAATGGCGTACATATCGATCTTCGTTTGTTTAAGTTCTTTTAATATTTCTTGGTTTTTGGTTTTCCATGATTTGTTGTTTTTCATGCTATTAATTACTTTTTCAACTTCTTTCTATGTTGGTGGTTCCATTATTGACTCATCCTGGTTTTGTATTATTTCTTTCTTCAGGTTATTGGCCATACCTTGTATGTTCAGTAGGTTTGCAAAATAATCTTTCTATATCTTCATTATCATTTCTCTTTTTCGTCCTTGTCCCTTCTTCTTTTTCTTGTTTCTGTTCTTTTTTTTCGGATATATTACCTGCTGTTAATTTGTGGTCATTTACCCATCTCATATGTCCTATGGGTCTCTTATAATGCCTTGTATGGCCTCTAAGAAATGATTGATTTATGCCACTTTTACGTTTTCTCTGGTTACGTACGCTGCATAAATCTCCTTCTATCATATCACCTACCCCGGTTCTTGGTCTTTTCCACTGATTTATTTTCTTTTATAGAAGTTTCTAGCATTGACTTTGCTAGCGAGATCAACTGAAACAATCTAAAATTATTCCCATGTTAAGGGTGCATCATACAACTTAGTTATATGGTAGCCATTTTGCGCGCATATTCAGTTATCCATTGGTATGATTTTATCAATTAAACGTTGTTTTTATTTGTTTATTTTTTGAAAACTAATTTATTCTGGCGTTTTATACCGAAACAGGTACAGTTTACCAAAAAATGACAGGATACGAAAAGTTTCAAAAATTAATGAGCTATAATATTGTGCTCTTGATTCATATAAAAATTAAAGTAAATTTTAGTACATCATGCTGACTGATCATGTGTCAAATTTTGCTTTAACCGAAAAAGTCCTTATACCAGTAAAAAATACAAATAATTCTAGGTGTTACATGGGTGGAGGGGGGAGGGCTAAGAAATTTATGCTCAAAAGTTTTTGTTTAAACTTAGAACAACCTGCATATTGTAAGTTCACTTTTACTTATTTTAATGAATTTTAAAAAAATATGTTCTATTCAGATATTAGTTTAAAGTAGTTTTTTTTATAATTGTCACACTGCGTACTTATATTTGCTGACGAATATAAAATGCAGCGATTAAGCAATTAATTTGAAGCAGTTACAGCTTTAGTTTTGTTTTAAGTAGTCAGCACTTTACGAGCTATTAAAAAATATGCTACCTTAAATTTCTTAAGTATGATAAAATATGATAAAGGAAACAAATTGATTGTTTTGATTGTTAAAAATATTCTGTTTAAGAGAAAAAAATTATATTTGATAATGTAACAAAATTTGATGTATCTGCTAAATGGCGCAAAAAGAAGTCCCGGTTTTGTCTTGTTTATAACAGGGAGGAAATTATTCAAGAATTTTTTGTTTTATGAACCATAAATATTTATATAAAAGTAGAAAAACTCTTTAGGTGCTGAAAGAATGTCAGTAAAATTACTAATTTTAGCATAATACAATAGCAAGATTCTTTCAAAGCATTTGGTTCGGCTTTATCCAACATTTCAGGTAGCATGTTGTATCTTGTATTTACTTTAGCTTTTAATGTTTGAAAAGCTACCTATTTATCAATAAATAGACGAACTCTCAGATAATATCTCAGTACCTTCAAGTCCCTTACATTGGGCAACATCACTATTTTTAGAAATAATTTTTATAGGATACATTTTCTGCAAAACGCTAATTATCTCACGAAATGTGTAAGTTATTGTACTATTCTGTCAGTAATACTAACCCTGCTGATAAAACTCTTGTTGCTATCAATAATAAAGGTATTTTTTTAGCAGCAATTCCATATCATATTGTTTTAACTCCAGTAGTATCAGTTCCATTCATGAACAACTCTATTCTAGTAGAAATGTGCTTCGTCACTAATTAGGTGTATAAATAAGTTCTCAGCTTTAGATTTCACAGGACGCAAATCACCGTTTACATGTAACGTATTAGTCCGCCCTCTTGCGGTTTTAAAGCAATGGTCTTTCGAAACATCATGCGATTTGGCGTTTGATGCACATAACCTCAATAATCAGCTGTGTTCACGATGGCAATCAGAAAAGAGCATATTCGATTTTCTATCTACTTCGCGTTCCATCTTAAAAAAAAACGCTGCTGAAGCCACCGAAATGCTGCATATGGTGAGAATGCTGTGTCATGCAACGTGCAAAAAGTGGAACCAAAGATTTCGCGGAGGAGAGTTTAGTCTTGAAGATCAACCGCGCGCTGGATGCCCTCAAACATTTGACACGGATGAGCTGCAGACATTGCTGGATCAAAACAATGCGCAAATTGAAAAAGAGCTTGCAGAACAGCTTGGCGTCACTCAGCTAGCCATTTCCATACGTTTGCATGCAATGGGTAAGATACAAAAGGAAGGCAGATGGGCTCCGCATAAACTGCCCGAAAACAACCAAAGTCGACGGCGTGACACCGCACCCCATTTGCTTTCAAGGAACCGAAAAAAGGATTTTCTGCATAAAATTATTACGGCTGATGAAAAATGGATCTTGTACGACAATCTTAAGCGCAAAAAATAATGGGTAGACCCTGGCAAACCTTCGACATCGACCCCAAAGCCCAATATCCCCGCCAAAAAGAATTTGCTCTGTATCTGGTGGGATTGGAAAAGTGTGCTGTACTATGAACTCTTGAAACCAGGTGAAATAGTTACGGCGGATCGCTACCAACAGCAACTCATAAATTTGAGCAACGCAATCGAAGAAACGAGGCCATTTACTGGACGAGGAAGTCGCAAAGTCATCCTGCTCCACGATAATGCCCGACCACATGTTGCAAAGGCGACGCAAGAACACACAAGATGAACCACGCGCTGGGCGCCCTCAAACATTTGACACCAATGAACTGCAGACGCGTTAGGCTGGGAACTTCTCCGACATGCGGCGTATAGCCCAGACATGGCCCCTTCCGATTATCATTTATTCCGGTCGTTACAGCATCACTTGGCTGATACGCACTTCAAAACAGAAGAAGCAGTCCGAAAATGCATCGATAACTTTATCGTCTCGAAGCCGGTGAGCTTCTATCACCAGGGAATTCGCAAGCTACCCGAAAGATGGCAAAAGGTCATCGATACCAACGGAGAATACTTTGATACTTAAGCTTTTTTTGTTTGTTTTTAAATAAAACTTTAATTTTGCAGAAAAAAGCTGAGAACTTGTTTATACACCTACTACTATTAGTTTGTTTTCGAAAAATCGTTAATTACATATTTTGACTTTTATCTGTTGCTTTAAGTATTAAAACACGTATAATTACGTGATTCGTTTCTTCAATTATTTGAGGTTTCTGCTGCACACTCACATATACACAATTGCTGAAGGTTTGCTAATACATAATGCATCAGTGATAGTTCAAATTTGTTTAAATGTTATTTTTGAAAGACAATTTTTATTAAAAGAACAAAACACAGTAATTGTTTAGTACCATGACGCACTTGAAGCAGCTATTTAAAAAAATAATCGTAATACGAAAATATTCGTTATCACTTAGGAAAGGTATTCCATCCACCATTCTCCACCCTCGTCTTTGTTTACGACACTTAGACCCCTATCACACCCCTTTCAAATGCGACTTCGTTGGATGTTTTTGCACGCTGTTTTGTAGTTATTATTCTGGTGTAAAATTGTGTAATCCGCCCTTATTTGCCCATTTTCGTCTCACACAAACGAATTTTGTTTTTTGTCGCTTTAGTGTATCTGAAATCAGTAAACATACACGAAAAGGAGTTTTAGGTAAATCCTTTACGTTACTCTTTTGTGAGTCTATAACATATTTACAAAGAAAAATTAGTCTTTAATTAAGTAACAACAAATTGATGAATACGGAAATTGAAAACTCTTTTATGCATTTTATTTAAGTGGTATTTTTGCGCACTTACAGGCACTGCAGCCGCAAGGGCTTATTGTGCCCACTAACATGCACTTAATGCTAGGACATTCACACACACCCACGGGTTGAGCGAGACTCGAATTCGCGCGCGCCGGCTAGAGGACAGAACCAACTGGTTGAACCATTTGAACCACCGCGTCCCTTAAGTGGTATTAGTATACACATTAGTTTTTGTCTGCATTTTACTGTCATGTTGGATGATAGAGTAAACCTATATTTTACCTGTTACTAGCTTGTGTTCAAAGCGTTTTATTTAGGGATAATCTCAGTTGAAATGAATATTAAAAAGTTATTAAAAACCTTGAATACTATCCTTTTAGATTGTTTACATTGCACTGTTGGGTTAGATTTTTAATGTCTTTTCATTTTTGTGTCAAGTTGGGTTTTTAAAATGGCAGCCAAGAGGAGAGGATTATTTGTTAATAATAAAAAAATGAATTTAGGTGAATTTAAGTTTCGCATCTTTAATAAGCCCAAATTGGATTGGTTACACTAGTGATGATAATACTAGAAGATTTCTCAATCACGCTAAAAGAGATAACCTGTGTTAATAACAGTTTAATGGATACACTTTATTTGATTTTGAGAATATTGTTAACTAGCAAAAAATAAACACAGATATATTTAAAATATATTAAATAAAGCTCTTGAACTGTATTTGGACAAATACAGTTGATACTATATGCCTATAACTGTACATTAAAAATTAGTGTGAAATAATCGAAGTTTTTTATTTTCCAGTAATTGTTTAGTACCTTGATGCATTCAAAGTAGTATTTTATAGAAATGATTGTACTATGAAAATATTCATTATCACTCAGAGAACATATTCAACTCTGTCTACAACACCTGTACCCTTTGTTACAACCCTTTTAAGTGCGACTTTATATTTTTGTACGTTTATGGGTTATTTTGTAGCGATCATTCTGGTATAAATTCTTCAGTACTGCAGGTTTTGCAATGTATTATGACAACAGACAACAAGCCACTTGTCAGATTTTTGCCTGTCAAAATAAGCTGTTTAAAGAGGGCTATAAGGATTTCAAACGCTCATCTCAAAAGAATTTCTATAAAATAATTCATAAGCTTGCTAAGGTCATTCAAAAACATTGTACTTCAAAGAGTTGTAGCAAAAAGTACAGGGATTGCAAACATGTTACAGAGAGAGGGTGAAATGTGTTCTGTGAGTAATAACAATTTTTTTGTATAATCAGTTCTATAAAATAACTGCTTCAGGTGCGTCAAGGTATTAAACTTATATAAAACACACTACAATGAATGTTCTAGAGCGTAACCAATTTTAATTATTGCTGTTCATTTGATTGACAAACAGTCGGTTACATGGGCAAAGAAATGCCGGCTCTTTAAGGTTGTCCAAGCTTTCGCGACCATCTAAATCGTCATATATTCAGTGAGAAGTTGACATGGTACTCCTTAGGAGCCCCAGTAGAAGAATATGATGTGTGATAGAGCAAATCAAATCTTTTATTGGTGATGTAATGATTCGTTTTGCGCGGTCTTTTGGCTTGAACGATAATATAAAAGTAATCAAACTGCTTAAGTAAACGTCGCTGTTGATGTTGCCTTTACCGTTTTTGTTTGTTATTGTCTTTAAGAAATGCCAGATAATAATACATAAACGTAATACTTATTGTCATAATCTCATTGCCAAAACATTTTACTAGTAAAATATATAATATATAAAAAATATAAGAGATATCGTTGTTGTAAAGTAAGTAAATTGCATTTTTTACAAATTGCCCTGGTTTTAAGAATATTAAACAGGTTAGTTAAACTGTTGATTTGTTTTCTTCTCTTCATTTATTCTGAGTTTTAAATCACATAGATTGTATAGTTTGATAGTAAGTTTAAATTGAAGCAGATGTTAAACTCGTATTCAGTCGACATTGTGTTAATTGCAATGTGTAGAGAAATCTACACCGTGACATATGTGTCTCTTTTTCTTCTTATAGAAGGTTAGCAACCACTTCGGCAAATCGTTTTCTATCTTATGCTATTCTTAGCAACGACTGTGAGTTTAGATGAGTCCAGTCTCTCACATTTCTGGACCACGAGCATCGTCTTCTGCCCGGTCCTCTTCTACCTTCAATCTTGCCCTCCATTATCAGTCTTAGAAGTTCATATCTTCTGCCTCTGTATATATGTCCTAAGTAGCTTAGCTTTCGTCTTTTGGCAATTCCAAGAATTTCTCTACGTTCATTCTTCTTAGGACCGTTTCATTAGCAGTGTGTTCCGTTTGATATTTTGAGCATTCTATGCATTACCCACATCTTAGAGGCCTCTAATCATCGCATGGAACAAGCTTTCAGCGTTTAGGATTCACTTCCATATAATAGAATCGAGTAAATCGAGTATATTTACCATATCGGGAGAAGTGAAATATCTAGAAGTCGTTTTCGATTCTAAACTTATTTGGAACCGTCATATTGATAAAGTGGTCAACAAATCGGTGACAACCCTAGCAGTTATCGACGGATATACAACTCGTGGGGGCTAAAACCAGGAATGGTGCACTGGTTGTGCACCGGAGTGGTTAGATCCTCTCTTACATACTCACATTTGGTCTGGTGGCCCAAAGTTATACAAGAAACCACCAAACTAAAATTAGGGAAGGTACAAAGACTTGCCTGTTTGGGAATTACAGGGACTATGAGAACCACACTCACTGCAGCAATGGAGACTCTTCTAGACCTCCCACCTCTGCACATAATGATTCAGGGGGAGGCAAGACTGAGTCACTACAGACTGCATAATTCACTGTACAAAATACAAACGGGTATAGGTCATACTACAATAATTGATAGTCTGGGGGGCCCTCTGCTTGAAATGAGGACGGACCACATGTCTTTAAAAACATCATGCAAGATTGAGGTAGGAGCGAGACATCTTTCAGACAAAAAGATATGCCATACTACGGTGTGTGCGTGAAAACGGTAAGAGGGCTTACAGGAGCAAGCGGATCGATATTACGAGGGTGAATCAAATATAAACGAGACTTATTTTTTAAAAAATATTTTATTTGAACTTGAAACAAAAGAATAGCAGATTATTTTTCTACATAATCTCCTGATTTAGAAATACGTTTTCCCAAGGTGTAGCTAATTTTGAAATCCCTTCCTCGTAGAATGAAGTTGGTCGTGTTTCCAGCCAATTGCGCACATAGACCTCAACCTCCTCATCGAATGTATGCCCTCCCATGGCTTCCTTGAGAGGACCGAATACGTGATAGTCGCAGGGCGATAGGTCAGGGCTGTAGGGAGGGTGTTCAACTGTGAACGATGCAATTTCTGCTCAGTTGTCAGAAGGCGAGGCACCCACCTTGCGCAAACCTTACGAAACCCTAGCTCCTCTGTGATGATCGAAGAAGTGCTGCAATAACTTATTCCAATCTCAGATGCAATCTCATCGATGATCAGACGCCTGTCACCCTCAATAAATTGTTGAACGCGGACGATGTTTTCGTTGGTGATGCTGCTGGGAGGTCGGCGATCATGGCTCTCATTTTCAACATTCTCACGACCCTCCACGAACTTTTTGTGCCATGTGAACACTCTAGCTCGTGACAGTGTCTCTTCCTTGAACTGCGCAGTCAATTTCCTCAGGATTTCAGCCGGTTTTACACCTTCCATGGCGAGAAATTTAATGATAATACGCTGCGCAATTGACGACGGCACCTCCTGCTCAGACATTGCCACAACGGGTACTGACAGGAACGAACGAAATAGCCCGCCTGCTTCCCCCACTTCTGACATCCCTACCCAACACCTGCCGAAGCGAGAACTCTCGCGCGTTAATATTGCGCGCACGAGATCAAAAGTCTCGTTTATATTTGATTCACCCTCGTATATTAGACAGCCAGGTAACTTTAAAGGCTTTATCAAGCACTAAAGTACCATCTAGACTGGTATGGGAATGCATCAACG
Source organism: Sinelater perroti (assembly GCA_036346155.1). Classification (NCBI taxonomy): domain Eukaryota; kingdom Metazoa; phylum Arthropoda; class Insecta; order Coleoptera; family Elateridae; genus Sinelater; species Sinelater perroti. The sequence goes on from JARFIY010000046.1 coordinate 19,363,957, forward strand.
AACTCAATGCACTGGCACAACATAATACGGTGAAACTGCTACGGGCATTGTGGTATCTACGGCAATGAGAAAGCAGATTAATTGGCTAGGCAGGGATCTAGTGAGGCTTATATCGGTCCAGAACCTGCTTTAGGAATCTCACGAAGTGCTGCCCGAAGCTTTATCAAGAGGAGAGGACACGCACTCATCATCGAATGTACTGGAAGAATCGACCAGGGCATAATTTCAGCAAAACCTTCATCAACCCTTATCAAAAAAGAGCTGCAGAACTTCTTAATCTTAGTAGGCCACAGCTAAAGACAACCATAGAGTTTCTCACAGGACATGCGACTGTTAATGAACACCTTTGGAAAATTGGTAAATTCAATGGTGACCTTGCATACAGACTCTATAGCAAGGAACCAGAAACAGCTTCACACATTCTATGCAAGTGCAATGCGCTGTGCAGGAAAAGGCAACATACATTCAGGAGACCAATCCTAGAACCGGAAGATTACAATTACAGATTGGTTGTGAGTTTACTTTATTAGGGTAATCACAATAAGTCATAGGCTTGGTTCCTTCGCCTTTTGAGACTTCTTCTCAAGGACAAATGAGTTCCTTTTATCTTATCGTCAATGTGGTCTTCGTCCATATTCCTGGACAAGGGGGATGCAATATATCCGGTGCTGCTGGATCTCCAGCAGAACTTAGCCACTGGCATAATAGTCAGGCCCACCTAAGAATTTAAATTACATTAAAAAATTATATTAAGTTCTAAAGTTTGGAATTTAACTTCACTACCGTAAACAAAGATATGCGAATTGAAGATGATATAATCGAAGAAGGAAGTTGAAGTAAATATACAATGATGGGAAACCAGAAATAGTTGAACCTTCATCTTCACGGTGACTAAAATTGAATGCCAGATTTAAACTTCGTGCCTTTATTATATTTTGTGGTCGACAACTTTCATGCTCTGTAAGATCTCATCTATGCTTCAATGTAAATATGGAATGCTATATGAAAGAACAGCGATTGTAAATTCGGTGCAATTTTGCGGGGACGGTATGAAAACTTCGTGTTTTTTTTGGTCTAAATAAAGCATTAAATGAATCAAATATATTATGATTGGTTACAAAAACTAGATTGGTAATCGATGCAAGACCTCGTGAATATCAACATGGGGTAAGATCTTGTGAGAATATCGCCATAGATAGTCAAATATACAAATCCGATAACATTGACTCAGCGAACACTCACTACAAATTTGCATCTTCATAAGTATAAAAGTCAATTGACGCAAAAGCTTAAGCTTGCTAACATTATCACATTGAAAATTTGTCAACTGGCTTTTAAACCATCATTAAATCATCTTTGGAGAATGATGGACTTAACAGGTTTATCTTCTTCTTAAAGTGCCTTATTCATTATTGAATGTTGGCAACAATCGAGGCAAAATTTTGTCTATCTTTAGTGTCTTATCAACTCATGTGTACTCATGTGGGTCCAATCTCTAATGTTCTTAAGCCAGGAGCATCTCCTGCGACCTCGCCCTCTTTTTGCCTTCAACTTTTCCCTCCATAATGAGCTGCAAAGTATTGTATTTGTCATTCCGATATAAATGTCCAAGATAAGCTGTTTTTCTTTTTTTAATAGTTAATAGGAGTTCATTTCTTCTATTCATTCGTCTCAGGACCTCTTCGTTTGTGATATGCTCTGACCAAGATGTACGTAGCATTCTTCTAAACACCCAGTACTCAAAAGCTTGTATTCTCTTTTCTGTATTAGCCTTGAGGGTCCACGCTTCAGCACCATATAATAGTATTGAGTATATGTAGCACTGTACAAATTTGTATCTGGTTGTAAGACGAAGACTGCGGTTGGTAAGTAGTTTTTTGAGTTTTTGGAATGCTGATCTTGCTGTTTCTATTCTTATTTTTATTTCCGTTTCTGGGTCTCCATTTTCTGTCAGCCAGCTTCCCAGGTATTTCAATTTTTGTACTTTCTCTATTTGTCGATTATTTGTGTTTGTGCTATTGGTGTTTTGCTGAAAATCATGTATTTTGTCTTTTTAGTATTTATCTTTAACCCTATTGCGTCTCCTTCACGGCTTACTGCATCCATCAGTCGTTGTAGTCCTTCTAGGCTATCCGAGATTATTGCGGTGTCGTCAGCGTACCTTATATTATTAAAAAGTTTACCGTTTATTTTTATTTCGTCTTCGGAGTTTTCTAGGGCTTTGACAAAAACTGTCTCTGAATAAATATTAAATAGTAGTGGTGAGAGGATGCAACCTTGCCTCACTCCTCTTTTAATTGAGATAGCTTCCGTATTTTCATTATCTGTTCTCACTGTGGCGTTTTGGTTCCAGTATAGGTTTCTAATAGCTATTATGTCTTCTTGATCAAGTCGTTTCTCAGTCAATACTGTTAATAGTTCGTCGTGCTTTACACTGTCGAAGGCTTTTTCAGGTTTATAAACAAATAAAATTATTACATTTTGGGTTTAAAAAATCCTCACGTAAAACTTATGATAAGCCAAAGTAACGAGACACTGTTTGTGCAGAATTTTGGACAGGACCAAAATTATTTGAAAATAATACTGGAAATACTGCAATTTTGAACAGCGGTCTTCACCGTTAAATAATAACTCAGTATTTGGCACCAATTATTGGATCTGAAACAAATGTGGTTCCAGCAGAACGGAGCCACCTGCCACTCAGTTCGAGCAACTGTTGATTTATTGCGCTAACAATTTCCTAGTTACGTAATTTGTTTAAATGTCGATATCAACTGGTCAGCAAGATTTTTTGATTGAACAGCATGTGACTCTTTTTGTGGGGCTACAATCTACAAACAGGTGAATGCAAAAACGAAAACCGACCTGTTAATTAATAAATATATGTGAATAAAAATCTAGTGAAAAGAGTCAAGAATTGCAGCTTATGCCAAGGTGATTATTTTTTAGAGATAATTTAATTTAGAGATATTTAATCGAAATATGTCTACTTTAATGCTCAATAAAAATCCAATCATAAAATCAATTCAGAAGTTTTTATTCAAAATATAAGTTCGGCATTTAATGTATGTCGCCTTTAATTTATAAAGGAGGCATTTTCGGCAATTTAAATAATATGTGGATATTAAGTGGCGAAGCGAAGCGGAGTCACTAACTTCATGTTGTCTGGTCGCCTGCCCGTCCGTCCGAGCAATAACTCGAGAACGGCTGGGAATTTCCAAATTCTGTTTTCAGCAATCGACAGGTAACCGAAAAGGCTTGTTTGCTAGTGATTTTGAAACTGATTGGTCAACTTTACTTATCTTCAATTTTACATTACCGCTGTCAGACTATCAGCATATTTTTCTATTGCTTCGCCACTTCGCTATGCGTTGCAAGCTTTGCAGGTTTATTTTATAATAACTAGAATTTGAAAGAGCTTACACAGAGCTTGCTACGTCACGCCTAATTTTTCTTGTCCCTCTTTCAGCCTACTTCTTTTTCAAAGGTAATCCAATAATTTTTTTGTGCTTTTAATTGTAACTGCGTATTATTCATGTTTGTAAACATTTCTTATCGCTAGACGCCATTTAAACTAATAAAGAGGTAAAGAGATTAATTTTAATTATTTAATGAGGGGTAATAATATGCTTGTTTGATTTCATAGTGCAATTACCTTTTTGCACACAAAAAATGTTAAGATTAAATATTTTGTTGTTATATTATTTGTAAATAACGCTATAAACATAAACATAAACTGTAGTAACTCTCAGTATTAACTAATATATACTTAAAGCAAAATCGTTACAAATATTTCCTTTTCTCAAAAAACAATTAGTTTTGAACATCTAGAATTACCTATCCATATTTGCCGTTCTTTCTTGAAGATTGATTTTTAATAAATAAAATTTTAACTTAACCCTTTAAATTAATGATTATGTTAAAAAAAGTTTTTATCGATTATAACAGAAGAATAAATAAGAAAGAATAAATAAATACATATATATCAAATAAAATTTGTATTTCGAAAAAAGTATAAAATTAGAGATTCCTCCACGTGTTTTTACCTTATATTCTTTAATTTATTGATTTAAAACTGATCAATCAATGTTGTCGTTTTCATCTCGTGACTTATTGTTTATTCAGTTTTATAATTCTGAATGTAGGACTGTCAGTTCTTTTCTTTAATCTCTGTCGATCATTCTTTACCGTGTTGGTTTTTTCTATCTTTTAAGGGCGGGCGACGTCTGGTTTTTTTTTTACCAGAAATCGATTTTGAGATTTTCATTTTTTCAGAAAGCTCAAAACTCTGGGATCATAATGCTTTTTTATTTTTTAATATATATATATATATATATATATATATATATATATATATATATATATATATATATATATATTTCCACGCTCGAAGCCATTTTTCTGTCCTGCAAGTTGTGACTTGTTTCTACGGAAGAAACTTCGCGTTTTTTTGGATCAAAAAATTAATTTCAGGTTTTTATATTCTCGAAAGGCTAACGACTTCAGAATCGCAATGTTATTATTAATTTCTTCGTATCATTATACCTATCCATGCATGCCCGCCGCACCAGTATTTTCGCGGTGCAAGTTACAATGAGTTTCCTCGCTAGTTACGTTGTGACCTTTGAACGGGCGTTGAATTTGATATCATCATGTTTAAAGGTTTCCAAAACAAAGGATCTCGTAAAGATCCAAATAAAACAAATTGTAGTAGGAATAAAACAAGAAAGTTTCATGTGCTGATAAAAAATCTCAGCAATCCTCAAAAGATGCGAGAATCAAGAGGAAAAAGGAGCTTGATGAGCAAAAAGAACTTTTTCAAGAGGTACTAGGATTAGTTTATGGCACAGGAATCGCAGACTGATGATTAGTAAGCATTTTGTCTATTATAATTGTAAATAGTTGAATGCGAAATAGAGAAAACACTAAATGGGTTTTTCTTAAAATGGGGTTTTTTCGCGCGGTGGACACAATTTTTCGGAAACCATTAATCCGAGCGACCTAAATTTTTTTATTGAAACAATAGTTTGTCTGTATTCTACAACCAATTCTCCAAATTGAGCCTAAAATATTTTATTTTACTTTATTTTTACTGGTGCAAAGATATCCTATCCACCGCACAACGCACGGTTTTTCAGGAGATGACTTCGGCGCCCTCTGGTGGAGTTGAAGTAAATAATATAATTAAAAAAAAATGTTTTTGATGCCTCTTAATATATCTTTCAAATGGACAAAATCTCATATCTCCAAATAAAATAGATTTCTACAAAAAAAATTATAAAGATTGGCCAATTTTCACCGAAAAGAACCAGACGTCCCTCTTACTGTCGTCTCATTTGCGGCTTTCCTCTTGGTTTTAGTCCAAGGTTCAAGATTTGAGTTTTGGTTATAACGCTTTTTTTTTAAGTACAAATGGCAGTTTGTTAAACAATGTTTTCCATTTAGATTATTCCTATTGAATGAATATTCAACTTTTGTAGGAAAAAAAGAATTTATTCAATTTACCAACTAATAGTCCTACGTCTTAAAGTAGTTCCTTCGGCTATCTACGGACAGCTGTCACCGTTTCTAGAGATCATGGAAGCAAGAGGAGAAAGCTTCATCCAGAATGTTTCTCACCACATCTGTTATAGCCACCATTTTCACACAAGATCCTTTTTAATAGATTAGCAGAATTTGTTCATCTACTTTCTGACAGTGTGTGGAAGACTATTTTTGATACTAAATTTCCGTTTCCTTAAACCATTGCGTAAAATTTTGTGACACACATCCTGATGCAATTGCAGCTCTGCTGATATTATGCGCATAGTAACGCGGTGGTTTTCTTGTGATGACGTCTTACTCGTTCTACATTTTCAACGGTATGTAATGTTGACGGGCGGCCGATTCTAGAATAGACTTTCGCTGGATCTCTGCGCTGCCAAAACATTTTATGCTATTCAGAGCCATGGAGTTCTAGATAATGTTTTGTCACCATATGCTTGCTATATTATATTTTATTAAATCGGCTATCCAAGCTTTTAAAAATCGTTTTCACTTTGCCAAAAGAAACTATTTCCGTGCTGCGGGCCGCCAATAACCTCACTTTCGGCGGGCCGCAAGTCAACGCTGGCGATTAGCAGCTGCTTCAATAACATCACCGGAGGTGCGACCTATATCACCTTAAAGAAGCGGCATTCGTCCATTCAAATCTCCTTCAAGCAGCTCCCGGCCGCAACGGTCAGCATTGAAGTTGCCAGGCCCAAATATTAAGGACGCCGCGTATTCGATAATGATATGAGGGTCACGAGTGATAGATAGCGTGCGATAGATGCAAGACTATAAAAAACTGCCAGAAACTGAAAGATTCGAAATCTAAGCGCGTTCACTGTGAAAGGGAACACCCAGCTAATTATAGAGGCTGCAGTACAGCTCTCCAAAACGTAAGAAACAAAAGACTCGATAAGAGAATCCCAGAAAGATAAGAAGTTAACACGAATAGAGAAGAAAATAACGTAGTCCAAATAATAAAGAACGAAGCACAACGAAATGATAATGGCACTGATAATTTAATTCTAATGCAGATTAAGAGATGATGGAAGAGCAGGAAATATTTAATAAAACAATCTTACAAGATTAACTAAATTAGAAAACGCTATTAACATCAAAACTAAGCGTTAGTCTCTGGAAACACTAACAAGAGTTGTTAGTAATATTAAAAACTCAAAAAATTGATGTATGCGTAATCTGAGAGACATACTTCACGAGCGAAACATATATTAAACAGAAAGGCTATCAAGTGTATCATGATTTACTTCCACAGAATAGAGCTAGAGGAGGAGCAGCTATTGTAATTAAAAATAGTACAACTCATTATGAAAAAGAAAAGTACGAGACAGAGGCAATGCAAGCTGCCAGTACATGCATCAAAACACAAAAGTATCTGATTAATGTAGCAGTGGCATACTTTCCACCCCGATGTAATCTGAAAAAAGAAGATTATATAAACTTCTTTCACACATTACCTAGGTGAGATATTTATTATAGGAGCACATTTAATGCCAAAAACACGCACTGGGGGGAGGGAGGCGAGATTAATGACTGCTAAAGGCAAAAACCTTCATCAAGTAATCATAGAACTTAAAGGTAGTTGGCACTCAACTGGTATACTCACGTATTAGCCGACGGATACTAAAAAAATCCCAGATCTACTGCATTTATTTATTTCAAGAAAAGTACCAACAAGCTTTATACAGATCGAAGACTGCGATGACCTAATGTCTGACTACTCACCTATCTTGCTGACGTTAAAGGAAAACAGCGACTAGGGAACCTAACCCGACATTAACTAATAGATTTACCGACGGGGAAGGCTTTAATTTAGAGCTCGGTGGAAATATTTGTTAAACGTATCAATCCAACCAAAAGAGCAACTAGAATATAAAGCAGAAAAATTTATGATGGATATTTAAAAGACAGCATGGAATAATACACCAGAGATAAGTAGAAAGACGACAAGGAATAATTACCCAAAAGAAATCGCAGACTTAATAAAAGAGAAAAGGAGAGCTAGAAAGACATGGCAGACATCGAGAACAAGAGGAAACAAGCATAGACTGAATGCTCTTACATCACAACTCAAAAGGGAAATCCAAAAAATTAGGAATCAAGCACTGAATATCTAACTTAAGTAAATAACGGAAGACCAAAGTACTGAAAAGCTACGAAGAAAATTAACAGACATATTTCACAGATACGTAAAGAAGATGGGTCTTGGGCAAGGACTAATAAACAAAAAGCAGATGTATTCACAGATTATTTAGAAGACATATTCCAACCAAACATAGAACAAATCCAAATGCAAGCTAAACAGAACCAATAGCAAGAATGGTAAATATACCACTAACCACGTCCAAGGAAGTATGGGAGAAATAAAAAAATATCAATCCAAAAAAGGCTCCAGGATTTGACCTGGTCAGCGGAAGGATATTAAAACAGCTGCTAAGGTAAGGTATTGGTAAACTTACACATTTGATAAATGCAGCATTTAGACTACAACATGTTCCAGTCACGTGGAAAACAAGTTCCAAGGCGCAATTAATGAAATAAATACGTGGATGAAAAGGTGGCGTATAAAGGCTAATGAAGCAAATCAGCTCATGTACATTTCACGAATAGAAAAATAAACCATCTTCCAGTAAATTTGAACAATAACATAACCGCACGCCAAGAAACAGCCAAATACCTAGGCTTGAATTTAAACGCAAAATTGAAATGGAAAGAGCATGTTAAAAACAAAACAACTGAATTAAACTGAAAATATAACACCATGTATTGAGCTTATGGGAAGAAATTCCCAACAATCCATTCGAAATAAAGTACTGGTTTATAAACAGGTGATACGACCAGTATGGATTTATGGCATCCAACTGTAGGGTTGTACAAAAAAGAACAATTATGGTTGCACCCAGAAATTCCAAAATCGAGTTTTACGAAATATGGTACATGCCTTTTGGTGCGTGCGAGACAGGGATCTGGATCGGGAACTCCTGGTAGAGATTGTCGAGGACGTAATCAGGAAGTTTGCCAGAAGCCATGAGGAGAGGTTTTTTTTTCTTCTTTATGTTCCATCTCCGCTACGGAGTTTGGAAATCATCCTAGCAATTTGCACTTTTGAAACTGTTGCTCTAAAGAGTTGATTGGAGCTACAGTTATACCATTCTCTAAGATTGCGCAGCCACGACATCCTTCTTCTTCCCATACTACGTTTGCCCTTGATTTTTCCCTGCATGATAAGTTGCAACAGATAATAATGTTCCCCCCGCATCACGTGTCCCAAATATTGAAGTTTGCGCCGTTTCATTTCATCCAATATTTCCGTTTCCTGTTTATTCACTCTGTTTAAGACATCCGTATTCCTTATTTTTTCGACCCATGAGATTCTCAGAATTCTCCTATATGTCCACATCTCTAATGCTTCTAATTTTTTCATAAGATGTTTGTTCAATGTCCATGCTTCCATTCCATATAAAAGTGTGAGTGAACATAACATTTTACTATTCGTAATTTAAGTGTTAGGAGAGGTCTTTGCTGCATAGGACATTTCTCATATTTAAGAATACATTTCTTGCTTGTTCTATCCTAGAGGTTATTTCGCTGGTATTATCATTTTTATCGTTGACTATAGTGCCTAAATATCTGTATTTCTTTACTCTTTCAATCTGCTCTCCTTGAATATTTAAGTTAACGTTATAGTAGTTTCTTTTAGAGATAATCATGAATTTTGTTTTCTTTGTGTTTAGGCTTAGTCCCATTTCGTCACTAACCACCGCGATTCTTCTCATTACTCTTTCCAGGTCTTCGAGGGATTCTGTGATTATGATGGTATCATCCGCATATCTGATGTTATTGATTGCAATTCCATTAACTCCACGCCCGCCGTTTCATTTTCTAATATTTCGTTTATTACATGTTCTGAATAGAAGTTAAATAGAACTGGTGATAGGACGCACCCTTGTCTGACCCTCGTTTGATCTCGATTTCTTCTGATGTTCGGTTTTCTATACGTATTGTCGCTTTTGATTGTAGTAAAGATTGGCAATAATTCTGAGGTCTCTTGTATCTATATTCTTATTTTTCAGCAATTTCATTAGGATGTCATGTTTTACTTTGTCAAATGCTTTATTGTAATCTATAAAGCAGACAAAGACGTCTTCGTTCATGTCAAGACACCGCTGGATTAATATATTATATGCCATAAGTGCTTCTCTCGTTCCCAGTCCCTTCCTAAACCCGAATTGTGTGTTCCTATGTGCTCCTCTAGTTTTCTATATAATCTGTGGTGGATAATTTTAAGAAATACTTTTAGTTGTGACACATAAGGCTAATTGTCCTATACTCGTTGCAGTGTCGGGCGTTATTCTTTTTGGAATGGCTACAAATGTGGAGATCAACCATTCTTCCGGAATAATGCCAGTTGTGTATATACTGTTGAATAATTCTTGTAGCGTATTAATATGTTCTTCTTCTAGCAGCTTAAGAATTTCACTTGGGAGATTGTCTGGTCCAGGTGCTTTTCCGGTTTTCGTATTTTTATGGCATATTTTATTTCTTCTACAGTTATATCAGGGCCACTTTCTTCTATCTTCCTTCGTCTTTCACCCGATTGTCTTGAAATAGTTTTTCTATATACTCCTTCCACAATTTTATTTTTCTCTCAACATCTGCTATTATTTTCCCATTTTCGTCTAATAAATACATGGTTTCCTGTTTTCTTGTAAGTCTTGTTGCTTCCTTATCTTTTTATGAAGATTATGTGCGTCGTGATCTTTTTCTAGTTTTCGATCTCTTCGCATTTTTTGTAAACCAAGCTTCCTTGGCCTGTCGAATTTTATAGCGAATTTCTTTTGTGTGTTTTGTATTCGTTCTTATTGTTTTTGTTATGTCTTCGTTTGTCCATAAGTGCCAAGATTTCTTCTGTCGTCCATCCCTTATTTTTATTTCTTTTCTTTTCTGTAAATGTTTTTCTGTTGGTGTTACTAAAGAAGATTTGAATGACAGCCAATTTAGGTTGATATCATCTGGAGAAGTTCTTCTGCTTTTCAGATTCCTATCGATATCCTTTTTCACTTTTTCCTTGTACGCCTCATTTTCTAGGCACTTATAGTCAATACGAGTATGAACTGATGTTGCTGGCAATTTTTTAAGCCGAACTTCCATTTTTGCAATTATAGGATTATGATTTGAGTTCACGTCTGCGCCTGGGTATGCCTTTATTGATTTTATACTATTTTTGTATCTGTTGTCAATTAGTAGATAATCTATCTGGTTACGGACAATTTTTTCCTTATTGTCTTGAGGTGATACCCAAGTATACAATCTTCTTGGCGGTAATTTGTATAAAGTATTGGTAATCACCATTTCATGCTCTTGACAGAACTGAATAAGTCGGTGGCCTCTTTCATTTCGTTCCCCTAAGGCATAATCTCCAATAACGTTTTGCACCCTGCCTATCCCAACCTTGGCGTTAAAGTCGCCTAATAGAACTGTAATATCTCTACTTTTTGCCTGCTTAATGGCATCGTCGATTTCTTCATAGAATATTTCTATTTGTTCGTCCTCTTTGTCCGCCGTGGGTGCATAAACCTGTATTAAATTTAGTTTCCTGTGTTCTAATTTTATCTGTAATAGCATCGCACGCTCAGAGAACGGAATAAAGTTTATGACTGAGTTGGACAAGTGTTTCCTTAGCATGATTGCCACTCCGTGTCTGTGCTGATTGTCCTTACTACCTGAGTAGTAAATTATATGTTGGCTACCAATTTCACATCTTCCTTCCTTTGTCCATCTTGTTTCACTGATGCCCAGAACATCTATATCCATTCTGTTCATCTCTTGCGCTACATTGTGGGCTTTACCTGGTTCGTACATACTGGTTACATTCCACGTTCCGATTTTAAGGATGTTCTTTTTTCTTCTCTTATTTATGTTGTTTAACTTGTTAGCTTCATTCAAAACTGTCTCCCCCGGAGATCCGATTGGGAGACTATTAACTCCGGAAAATTTCGATTTGAACTTTGCCATGATGATTGGAGAGGCTTTATAGACACCCAAATCGAGAAGCCCTACAACTTCTAGTCAATCAAAATCTTCTCCGCAGGGTCAAAAGAACGAAGCCATTTGAGCTAGTGTAGTGTAAAGTGTATTACAACAGTGAAAAGCAGAGTATAGAGCAAAGTAGCTATGCCAGGCATGTGTGCAAAATGTTTCAAAAATTAGATCGATGGAAACATCTGGACTGACAAGTACTTTAATAATTTAGGACATAAATAAAATGTTAGTTAATCTTAAAGATTACGTCCATTGTTAAATTTAAAATAAAAAAATTATGTTTTATTAAGGGTGTTCTTTAGCTTAACGTATTTCTGCTCGAAATCCGCATCCATTTCGTCACTTGTGCAGCTAAAGGCATCAACAAGCTGAACAATGGGTTCCTACCACAATCCTACCACCTAATGAGTTTACATGGAAACACTTTTAAGGCCATGTCTATTTACGACATATATCAAATAATTGAATAACATCTACTTAAGAATTAAAAAATTACTTTTGGAACTTTTTTAATAAAGGTTGTATTCTAAGATCTTTGGTGATGGATACAAAGTAAAATTAATTTGCTATTTTTGTAAGTTTATGTAATTATCTAAAATGAATCTATATTATTAGCAAATATTAGATAGATTAGATAGGTCTTTCATCATCCAGTTACCTAGATGTATTGATGAGCGTAGTGCCTTATATATTCGAAAATTACTCAGAAAACAAAAAAAAATATGAATAGGCTCTTATTTTTTTCTGATTAAATTATTACGAGATATGAACATGATTTTTCTGATCAACAATAAATATTTGATGAACAAAATATTGGAAATCTGAAATTTCCGTAAACGAAAAAGGTTTGAAAAACTTTTGAACATAGCTTACTTATTTTCATTTTTGGGATAACAATTTTTGCAACAAAATGATGATTATAAATAAGTGACAACTTTCTGTGACTGCTTAATCAAGCCATAAATACTGTTATACAATTTAAAACTTCTTAAATCGAAACGATGTATTATTTTGCTATTTTAAGTTTCTTTTTACTAAAGACACATATTACAAAAACGAAAATGGCCGCCCTTTTTTTAGATGCGTTTTCAATCTGTTTGCCTAGTCGTCTATTGCTACTCGCAGGATATCGATCGAAAAATTGGCCATTGCTTCAATTAGTAAACGTTTTAAAACTCAATACTTGAATGCCTTTTGGAGCAAGCCATGTTCATCAAAACTGGCAATAACTTAAAATCCAATGGAATGAGATTGGGACTTGCTAAAGGCTAGTTTTCGGTCTGTATAACATCGAACACGTTTCCTCAAACCACTTTTGAGTAGTTTTGGCTTTGTGGCCTGACGCATAAATCTGATTTTTGAACATTACGCAAGGTTTCCATATTATTTCTTGATACACTTTAGCCGAAGCTTTTACCATTTTTTTGCAAAAATAGAATTCCGTTCCACCGTCACAACATATTCTTCACCAAACCACAATTAAGGCAGGATCACAGTCTTTTGAACGGTTTTAACTACCTGTAACACTTATCTGGAGTTCTTGGCATATAACCTGTCATTCTACTTCTTAACATATTTCTCTATGGTGAAAATCTTTTCATTAGTAAAAAAAATGTGACGATGTTTCTCGTAGACGTCCTGTTGGAGTAGTCTTTCTGATTTATCTAATCTAATTTTTTCAGAAAATCTGTTAGTAAGTTTTCAGTTGTTTTACGATATTTCCCTAATTCCAACTCATGTTTGATTAAGTTAGAAATAAAAGGTAGTCTAAACTGAACACTGAATTTGAACTTTGAGCCATTTTTTTTCACTTCAACTTCAGCAACTTTGGTACTTTGACAGATGTAATCTACAGTTGTTCTGATCGATAATTCGGTGACAATTTTTGCGGAGATGCTATGAAAGTTCCGTAGCATTTTTGATCGAAATAATATAAAGCAAATGAACAATTGTTCAAAGGTTCGTTACAAAATTTTATGAATCTGAATCGTTAATGGATGCAAAATCTTGTAAGTATTAGAGTGAAATAGGGTTCGATTAGAATATCATCAATCCGACATAGTGCACAACAAATGGGACATTTCAAGAAGCTCCTTTCACACCCGCGTCTTAATCCGTACAAAATTCAACTAACGCAAGAGCTTAAGTTTCATCGTGAAGTGAATTCTCAGTTTGGTCATAAAATCATATTTAGCGATTGCGTGCATTTTTAACTTCATAAGTTCGTAAAGAAACAAAATTGCCACGTTTGGCCTTTGGAAATTCCTCGCGTAAATCATGAAAAGCAAATACAACCCCAATAAGTCACTGTTTGGTGTAGATTTCGGGCAGATGTCGTAATAGACCCATATATTTTTTTAAATAATGCTAGAAATGCTACAACCTTAAATGGCGATTGTGACTGTTATATGATAATCCACATATTCACCGATAATCCACTGATAGTTTTTTGATTGAGTAATTTTATAAAATGTCGACATCAACTGTACAGCACGATCTTGTGGTTTAACACTGTGAGACTTCTTTTTGTGGTATCACCTGAAATCCAAGTTCTACTTCAACAATCCACAAACAGTTGACCACTACAAGAACGAAATCCGACGTGTTATCGATGCAATTGATCAGAATATGTACGAAATTGTGATCGAAAATTTTGTGAAAAGAACCAAGATTTGCAGTCGAAGCGAGGTGGCTAGTTATCTGACTTGACTTTCCATGTTTAATAGGCGACTGTGCTTTATCACTTAGTAACAATCCAATTAGTTCAGATGTCATTTTGTTTAAAATTTAAATTTGACGTTTCATGTGAGCCACCTCTTAGATTGTAGGAGTATTTTTATTTCTCTTGATATCAATTTTTGTTTTCAAAGTGGATTCCGGCTAATCCGTCTAGATACTGCTTTGATGACAGTTGGAGTTCGAACAGTATGTCACCCACCAAATCTTTGTCTGTAATTTATGCATAATAATTCCTTGAAATAATCCCTAGTACAATAAACAAGCATGCGACTTATTCCAAACTTTGTAATGTGTTAAAAGTAAAACTTTATGAAACGCAATTACTGTAATATGATTCTTTTCATTACCCCACTTTATAATTACTAGGCATAGTATCATATTAAACGTGACACGTTTATAAGGGACATATTGTAAATTCAGTTTATTGCATCATGTTAAAATATTAATGGCTCGCCCACAACCAATTCATTAGGTTTGGTAACAGTATTTGCGACTAAATTAAGATAACTCTTCAAAAAACTCTTGTAATTATCTTAAATTTGGTTGTTTCAACGTACGGAACTCTTTAAACAGTTAAAGATGCTGTTTTGGCGTAAACTTTATGTTAAATGTTTTAAAATTCTAAATCAGGGACGTTCAAAGTTACCGAGACTTATTTCAATAGAGCAAACGGAAAGTTCAACATACACTAAATTATGTTAATTTAGAAAAAAAGGTACGCGAGATCAAACACTACTGGGTAGCTGTTTTAGGTGTTGTGGACGATTTTTCTGGAGTGCTTTATCTGGTTTTAATTTTTTCCCACCTAGTTGCTTTCTAATAAGTCCAAACGAATGATACTCACTATGGTCTAAAATCATGATTTTTATATCATAAAATCATGCTTGCTCACTTATAATCAAATTTTGGTAGTCGCGAAAGTCACCTTGCACAAATTTTGCAGAAGTGCAAGTGCTTATTAATGATCATCTCATTACTATTGAAAATGATTTAAACTTGCATTTATTGTCTTGAACTGTAACGTAAAGGTTCTCAAAGATGACTGGACTGTCAACGCTTAATATTTACTTACATGACCTCATTACAAGCGCGTCTGCATATCTTGTAGTCCATTAATTGTTGATATTATTCATACACACCTGCCTTTTTTCCCATGCTATGCTTGCTATTTTTCACTGTTAGCTGTTTTTAAATTATTTTCGCAACTCATTCCATGGCCGCTACAATTACTTGTATACTCAAGAAGAATTACGTTCCCCTCCAATACCAGCGGTAGCAACTAGACGACGATGCGGCTGTCTCGAAGTGGCATCAGCCTTAATTTAAAATTCTTGGGGATGTCATAAAGTTTATTGCCATCTACGGCATCAGTTGGTCGAAGATCTGCACATGTTTGTCTAATCCATAATGGTTCTTTGTTAGCATTATTCGGATTGATTTCAAATTTTTAAGTGCAAAGTCAACCGCTCAATTATTAATCGTCTTCTGTAGTATGTTTAGCACTGGCAAGATTGTTGGCGTATAATGTATAATGAAGCAGCAGCCTATTCTCGGGCCTCGTCTACTTCAGTTTGTCACAAAGGTTTTTTTTTATTTGAGGAAGGAAATACTAATTGCATCGGAGCAATAAAGATGTTGGCCTTGTATAAGTATGTTGAAAGATTTAACTTCTGTTGACAATTCTTTTTTAAGTTCTCAGTGATGGTAGTCGGAACTACTTGTCTTGAGTAATGCTATGTAAGTCTTAAACAATAAAGCACTTAGGCACATTACGTTTGGTGATTTCTTTATTGCTAGCAGTTGTACTAAGTTTGATAGCCTGGTGTCTATGATTTGCGCAATTAATCCTAATAATTTGGATTGTTACAAAGCCAAGTGCGCTATGCACGATGTACGCATCGCATACACGCAGGATTTTCAATAAAAGGAATTAATGAATACATGACCAACCAAAAGGATGATACCATTCACATGACGTTTAACTGTCGCTAGTACTGAAAGCAAAAAAGTTGCTGCTCTTAGTAAAAAGTTCCGTATAGATTTTTAAAAAAGGAGTTTCTAACGACGAGAAAAATCCTAGCAAATATGCGAAGTGTTCTCTAATTCAAAGATTAAGTTTACCGCCGTTGAAGAGCAAAAATGAAAGCACGACCTTGTGCGGCATGCTTTTGCAGCTGTGAATGCGATGTTTGGATCGACTAAAAGTTAGAAGCAACTTTTGTAAGGAGACATCTGAAGTTGATCAAAGCAAAATAATTCACGACTTTTAGATTGTTTATTTCTGAGGGACCACACAAAAGGTGGAAACGAGCAGTAGTGCCACTCAATATTTTCGGAGAAGCTGATATGAAGAGTACGGGTGATTTCAGTAATGACCTAGTTAGGGAGAACTTTATTAGCTCAGAAATATTAGAATTTTTGTGTGCAAAGTGCGCAAAATAACCCTGATGTTTTTAAGACAAGCTGGGCTTGTAAAGGAATGTTCGACTAGCTACACGTTACATGTTTCATCATTGTGCAACAAACTTTGAACAAAGTTTTCAATACAATCAATTTTGTAATTCGTGTAATGTCTTTTCCTGCGTAAAGCGTGTGAGCAACACTCGGAAAGTTGTGTTAAAAATCGAGTTTTGCTGTCTCCTTAAGGAAATTAATATTAATTATTTTTAGTATCCATTGTTAACATAGATTTAGTAGAGGCACCGCACGCTTTATTGCCAACCTCAACTAGAACAGGAAGGGATCTTCTGTCTTCGGGGCTAAAATGTTATTTCCCTAATAATCAGCAAGCATGCAAAAAACTAATTGCCTAAATCAGAACTGTTGTCGAGAGAGAATCTGGAAAAACAAACTCTCAGAACCTTAGACATGGTCATCAATTTCATCTAAAGAATAGCTGAAATTTTAACAAACAATTCCTTCCGATCCCACTCATCTTTGAAGAGGACGCTTTCGTCTAATTCCCTTGACAGATTTGAACAGTACGAGAACTATCATCTAGGTAATATACGAGACGACTATTTTAAGGTAAAATACATTAGGGCGATGTAAGTATTGATATAGAATTCGTGGAGAATGGTAGACAGAGGTGAAGATGGGCAGCAAAACTTAATTAGAAAAAGCTTAATTAGACAAATTTCCAAGCATAGAAAGAGACAAGTTCTTTATTAAAATGGTTTTTGAACTTTAATTTTACTAAAACAAAAAAAAATGATAAAAAGAATGGTAAATGCAGTACACGAGAGGAACGGGCCGACTGGATTGTTTGCATTGCTACAATACCCTGAAAAGCAACCAAAAGCAGCTAAGTATCGGTGATGGTGAATGAGTAGGGGAATATCAGGCGTTTGTAGTAGTAGCAGCAGCAAGGTTCAAGGACTTCCATGAAATCAATCCGCGAGTAAAATATGAGTCTCCGGGAGGCCGGCGCTGCACCGCGCGAACCGCAGGTTCTTGTATAATCTGAATCTGGAATGCTGACGTCAATGTTTTTTGACATTTGCTGCGACATTTCGAGCACGTGCAACATTATCGCGGCTGTGTAGGTCATAATGTTTGTGAAATTATAAATTTGCGTAAGCTTAATCGAAATGGGCGGTTTTAAACGATACAGTCGTTGCCGAGTTTATCGTTGTTAGTGTTATGCGCCAATTCGTAGCTGTATATTTTTAAAAACTGCGTTTTATATGTTAAAAATACAGTACTGAAATATAAATAATAGTATTGTACTCGTACTCAAAAACGTTCGGAGCTTTCAATTATTTAAAAAAATGGTAAAAACTTTTTTTAGGCGTTTGATATTTTGGAAAAACTTAAATAGCTCTGTCTCATTAAAAAAATTGTGGACGCCAAAAAATATATGGTAGTATTGGGGCGAAACTAGTTTCGACACTGCAGAGGTTGCCTCCTTATGACGATAGGTTATTTTATGTAGGTGGATAAGTGAAATCTAAAGGAGACTTTAGTTGTAACACTTGATTGAGGCGAAAATGATCATGCGACACATAAAACTACTTTTCGGTACACCTCTTCTTCCCTTTCTATATTTAGATGCGGATGGGTTCCTGAGTGGTTTGTACACGAATGTTGTTTTCAAACCGCTCGCCCCCCAACATTTAAACTCGTGCTACGACAGTTCTGTGGGGATATTTTTGGGCTATGGACAACTTTGACGTTTACTACATCACACGCCAGTTTATTTTCCTCTTCGGAACTAGCGACGATCTCGTACCATTTTATTCAGCAGTTAATGAGGCAAGAAACTATTTTACTGCATTTTTCAAATTTTCAACACATGTTTGGGCAGCGTTTGTCTCAGTGTTGCTAGTAAATTACATTTTGACATCGTTTCTAATGAATATTTTACACCTGAATATTTGAAAAGATACTTTACCATACCGTCAACTTAGACAAGACTGTTGATTATTTTAATATTTTGCATAATAAAAACTGTATTATAATAACATATTGAGCAATAAAAGTACTGGGTTGTCCGAAAAGTGTGCGCTGGTTTTCACTAGACGGTATTGGAAAATGTCTGAATACGTCACAGTTATCGAAAACACACGACTTGTATACATATTCTTAAAGGTGATATTTCCACGCATTTTAGAAGAAAGTTCCTTGCTATAAGTTGATTTGTGTCATTCTTGTATCCTTTTGATGATGACAGAAAAAAATTACATTTTATACACTTTTCTATCAATGGAAACGCAAAAATGCCACACAAACAACAAAAAATATATGTGCTGTTTACCGAGAAAGTTATTTAGCTGAAAAACTCTTCGAAAGTGGTTCGCTAAACTTAGAGCTGATGATTTTGATCTTAAAGACCAACAACACTCGGGTAAACTCTTCACAACTGACGATGACGATGGGCACTGGTCGAGAATACACGACACGTAGAGATACTAAAAATATCAAAAACTACCTCCAAGAGTATTTGATCAGGCTTGGTTACGTAAATTGCTACAATGTTTGGGTTTCGCACAATTTAACAGAAAAGTTTAATAAATCTCATTTCTATTGTGACGCGCTATACAAACGCAACGAAAATGCGCTGATTTTGAAGAAATGAGTATTAGGCGATGACAAATTTGTAGTACACAACAATATTGAGCGAAATTGGTTTTAGGGTAAGCGAAATAAACCATCATTACCTACCCCAAAGCTGGTCTCCATCAGAAGGAAGTCGTGCTTTGCATGTGGTGGGATTGGAAAGGAATCCCTTATTAAGACGTTCTACCAAATGACCAGTTGATAAATTCAAATAAATACTGTCCACAACTGGACGAATTAAAGATGGCAATTCAAAAAAAAACGTTCAAAATTACCTAATAGTAAGAGCGGAAGTCGGGTTCCATTAGGTTCATGTCTCGTTGACTACCCAACAAAGATTATTGGTGCTTGGATGAGATGTGCTGCTCCAGCCGCCATATTCATTAAACATTGCACCTTTAAGTTTTTATTTATTTGGGTCTTCGCAAAAATCCTTTTAACAGAAAGAACTTCAATTCTTTTTAGGTCATAAAAACCACCGTAAGAAGTTTTTCTTCTTGAAACCTGAGAATTCTGCAGCGGGCTTTTGCTTTTTATCACATTTATAAGATCGCTTAGTACTTTTTATTCAACAAAAATTAAAAATATAAACTAGACAAGCGATTTAAGCTTTTAATTTAGTAGACCACCGACATCACAGAATGCGTTACAACTGTATGGAATGAATGAAAATTGCAATCTATCATCATTTAAGTCAGTGAGGCATTCATAAATAGATTAATTTTCTAAATTTGCTTCTGTTTCTGTATTTCTCTGCTCGAGCAATGTACGTCATGGTAAGCTTCAAATTGAACGCAGGGTCAAAAGCTAAATGTTTCAAGGTGAAGTGGCGGCACGTATTAAACATCCTGTGATGCGAATGAAGAAAAAATTGAGTTGAATTAAAGGACGTGCGTCAGCCGAATTATATGCTCGCAGTAAACTGAAGATGCGCTGCGCCCGTGCTTGACAATTAACGTCACCAGGAAGTGCTCATGCAGCCGAATTTGTTTCTGATAGATGAGGGACGTGCCGCGACCGACGGGTCAAGTACTAATTATTCCTGTGCTTACTGCAAGTATAACCTCACCGCGGTTTATTAATCTTATTCAGTACATCATAAATCAAGGCTAACTTTCAAGCCCTCTTTGCGACTTAATAGTATTATAATGAAATGGAGTAGAAGTTTTTAAACTTTACTGTTATTATAATTGGATTTAACTTTTTTGGTTGAGGTGTGGCTATTAAATAATAAAATTTTTGTATCTAGATATTTTAAGCTAGGCATATGTATTTTCCTTGCCTATTAACACTCTTCAAAACAATACTGTAATTCTTCTTTTCCCGATAACGCATTCAACTGTTTCGGCTCAAACCGCGACGTCTGTAGTACTTTAGAACTATGAAAAACGAAAAAACTGTAGACTTGCAAAAGATATTTAAGTAGTAAGTGGTCAAGTAATGTTTATTGTGTTGGCGAAGGATAAAAGTGCTCCTTTGAGTTGAAATTGTTCGTGCTTGTAGTAGTTTTTATTTTACAGTCAGCCACTTTAATATTCAATAATCTAAGAAGACACTCTTCATACCAAAGAAAATAATAAACTTAGTTTGAGGTAAGTTTTAATTTATTATTATTAACAATTATTTGACAATATACAGATACAATTTATCTCTACTTCAATCATTATGCGAGTTATACCTCATCGCAACTATTTCCATTTCTTCTTGACTACATTCACTTACTCTTTGTTTTCAGTATCTTCCTCGCTCACCGAAAGGTTGCCTCTTGTGGGAGGTATGGCTGGTCGCGTTGGCCGTTTTTGTTGCCGCCATATGGAAGGATCCCCATTTTCGGGAATTTATGATATTTCGTTAGTTTTTCTCCTAGGAATTCCTTGATTATAGGAATTTTGCGTCCCTGTGGAGGATCATATTCCTAACGAACCATGGAGTGCTAAAGAGGGACTTTAATGTTTGGTTTTGGATTACTTGTAGCTTTCCATTGTGGGTCTTAGCAGGATGTTTTCAGACTGGAGCTGTATTAGTTATCAATGGTCTTAAGATGGTTTTAAATATGGTCAACTTATTCTCTGGGAACAGAATACTCTTGCTATTTTTGCCTTCCTCGCTGTTTCATCCAAGTGTGATCTTTTGTGTTAGAGAACAGTCTTCAGACGGTGGTGAATGACCATTACCTTCTCCAAACTTGGCAGTAGGCTGATGGGTCGGTAACCCAGCTTTCACTGGCAGATGAAATGTCGTGACCTTAAGGCAGTGTTAAAAATGGTAGTTTCGCAAACACGACTACTTTCCTGGAGAGAATTGTGATGGTCTTCGTTAGGATTACTATCAGGCCCGGACGCTTTCTTGATCCAGGTTTGCATCTTATGAGACATTGGTGCTCTAGGCTATCGGCGAACGCCTCTGCCTTCTCTGTGATCGTGTACATGACCCCGTTTTCCTCGTTAATGAGTAGCATCGGAGAGGTCTTCTAACGCAACACCTTGATCATCTCCCAGCGTGAATTATCGGCCACACTGAGGGCTTCACGATGACGGGTTTGACTTCGGCGGTGAGTCTTTTGTAAGTTTATTATTCTTCGAGGCTATATATTTTTTTAAACTTCTTTATTTTAGTTGGTAGCAAATCTTTTTCATAGTTGGTAGGAATTTTGTTCAAGGTGAACCGAAGGGATTCTTGTAAAGCAGCTTTAAGATGATATGTTGCTTTTTCCAGATCACTTTTGAAGTAGATCGTGAAGACTGGTCCCATAGTTTGGCAAAGGTGATTGGTGAAGGCCACACAAGACAAAAGTCACCGATTCTATCTAGAATTTCCAGAATGGGAAGAATAGTTTCGTGGCCCGAATTTAGTTCGCTCAGATTATCCAACATATAATGCAAAGGTAACATCTGGGTAACCTATAAATGTAGTGGATGAATTTTTGGCGCAGTTTGATATATTTATGCAACATTACGTCGTTGGCATTGGTAATTCAGTTGTTCCACGTCGGCAGTTTTGCGTTCAGGTCGCCAGCCGGAACTCTAGCGATATTTTCCTGTAATATTGCTTTCAGGTACTTTGCCCCTGTGGTCTTTTGTCTGGAGGCAAATGGCTGTTGCTTACAGATGTTCTGTGATCGGGAGTGGAGTAGTGTTTTAGGCTCAACTTAGGGCTGTCGTAATCTCGTTAGTTTTGACTTTGAGATGCATATCATAGATGAGGTTGGTATCCAACCTATACCTGTGGATGAAGTCCTGACGCTCCGTTTTTCCCCCTTTCATCCATTAGCTTTCAAATATGTTATCTTCAGATGACTAAGATTTTCTATTCTTGGCGGAATAGTGATGTGAAATCATCTATGTGCATAAGGGGTCACTGCAGAATTTCTCCGGTGTGAAGGCGTTACTTAGCGTTTTCAGCAACCTGGAGAAAATCTCCATCAGCTTCTCTAGGTTAAGTTTCTGGAGCATCTGGAGAAAGTTTTCCATTTCAAGTTGCTCCTTTTGGTCGTTTCTCGTGCACACCTTCTTTACGACTACACTTCTGGCAGCTGTACTTTTGCCGTGCTTGCGCGCAACCACTAAGAAAACCCGACTGCCTTGAGTCGACCGTTACAGATTAATATGAATTTTAAAATAGACACTCTTTGTCTCTGAGTCTACCACATCATTTATGATTTGTCCGGTTTCAGGAAAGTATACGCAAAATGAGTTTTACGCATTATAACTCTTGAAATGAAATACCATCTAAAGAAGAATTGCCAAAATCTTAGCTTAACACGAACAGAAATATGACCAATCTTGAGCACACTATTTTAACCACACAATAATCCACAAGCATAAGGGTTTTCTTAACCCGAAAATATTCATAACCTTGGCCTAACAGAAAAAGTATCGATGGCCGTCTTTTAGGATTAGAACAAAATATTATACACAAGGTCACATGCATGACTTGCTTCGCTTTCGAAAGTTGCCGTTCCGGATTTTATAACCGTCTCGTTTATTAATAAAATGATCTTGAAAGTGACAAGACGCTTTCTTATACATACATTATAAAATAAGCGAAAAACTAGCACATAAAACTAAATTAACAATGAAAATGATAAATCACATAGTTTGTCATATCTTTTTAAGAAATTGATTAAAAAACCTAGCAAATGAAACGATAAAAATCTAAATAAGTAACATAGTCTAAGCGATACGTTCTTTTTGAGTTGAACAACAAAACTTGTAATAACAAAACCGAAAAATAAAAATAACGGTGAATATAAAGAAACGTTGTATAAATACTGTCACCAAATAAAACTCTAAAAAGAGATGTTACTTTAAAGTGTAGCGTGCAAAGAAATTGGATATAGTAGTGGATAATGCACATAATTAGAAAAAGTTAAATAGAATTTTACTCTTGATTGAACAAAACATATCTGCTAAAGATAAATTAAAAGAATTTACTAAAAATGTAATAAACATAGGCCATAGATTTTTCCTTATCTTCTTCCCCTCCTCTCTCTTTCATTTTCTCTCTTTTTCTACACCCTCCTTTTTCTAATTTGGGCTGAGATTCATAATTTAAGAGTATAAAAACCAGCAATTACAAATTATCTTCGTAAGGTCTAAATTACTCTACTATTCTTCAACTGTAGCAGTGAAAACATCTCGCAATGCTATCTTGGCCGAAACCGGAATATCAGACAATTTTACATCGTTTTGATGGTTAACTAGTGTTTGGAGAAAATGGCTGCTGTGTTGGAAAATAATTGTTTTTATCGTGTGATCATATTCTAGTAGTATTAGGAATTTCAGGAAGAACATTTCGGTTTGATTGACTCTCCGAGAGCAGTCAGGTCTATTTTTATCTGTTTAGAAAAATTACATTGTTGTTGTAAGTAAGATGCTCGAGCCTAACAAGCCAATGATCTATCGCTTGATAAAAAAGGGTTTGGAGATTTTTGCTCTGGCAATTTATATCGTTGTGCACTTCAAGTAAGAAACGAAATGATATAACAAGAGCGCCCAGAACATTGAAGGATGCAAAAGTGAATAGTGTGGTGGTATATCCTATACTAAACTAGACTTAAGAAGCTCTGGGTAAGCACATGTATGTTGTATGGGGAAAATATTGCTAATAAAAACATGCAAGGATTGTTTGAATCAAATAAAAATCATACAAGAGGTGAAAATGTGGTCTATAAAACACATTTTTCAACATGTTTTCTACAAGACTGAGTGTTTTAATGATATTTTAAATATATAAGTCTTGGACGACCCCAGTAATTTGTTTAACTTCTTGAGTAATGTATTCTTGAGGTTTCTCAGAGTTGTTTATACATTCCGTTTTAGTTATACTCTAAACACAAAAGTCTAGGCAATGCATGTAGGTTGGGTGGAGAAAGTATAGTCAGCATTTTCTAGTGTATTTAATGCAATGTTTTTGCGTGTTTGCCATTGCTACTATAAAGCTGCTGCAAACTATTTATTTTTAGTATGGCACCACTTGTGGACAACCGAGTGAAGCTCGTTGTTGAAGACCTTTTTACTACATTAAGTATAGTGTAATCACTCGCCCCAATATCCGACGAATACGGAACCTGAAGCAGCACGGCGTACCCAGAAACATGCAGCGGTATGACGATTCACATGTGGTCGCTCATTGTCATATAGAAGCAACTCGCCGTGTTCCCATTTCCCGTAGAGGCATTGCTCAATAGAGTTGCTTTAGTGATTTACAGTATTATTTATTGGTAATGCTTGTACGAGTGGGGGCAACCTATTATATAATTTCAGCCTTAATTTCTAGAGACAAGAGTTTCTAATGTTCTGTCATTCACAAATTGGCGTTTTTTCTGGTATCTTGTGCCAGGATAATTATTCTTTTGCAGTTATCAGATGTCTCCGGACCCACACTGTACAGCTGCTACAACTGTTAATTTACTTCCACACGATTATTAAAAGAGTATTAAAAACAACCAGTTGAGTACAGACCTTTGTTATCTGTAGATTCTCATAGATGATGATATGAATAATTCGGCAAGTCATACTTGTTGCATTTGCTAATGTCTGCTAATGTTTGCTGTTTTAAGTTTTTAACACCTTGGATAATGTATAATTTGCACGCATTTGCCAGATACCCGTTGTTTTTGCCCTCTCAGGATAATGTTTGCTTGCGTTCTCATACACACCTACTAACCTCGTATGGATGTCTATCGCTGCCCGAATGACTGGCTAATTTTTTGTGTGTTACAGCAACACCACCTAGTGGCATTCTATGGCAGTGTAATTTATCTTCATAGATGCATTAGGGACCCATTTCAGTTTGCAACGCAAGTGGAGGTTCGAAGAACAGTGGCAATTATTTTTAAGCATGTTTTTGTCTTATTTTCTTTTCTTTATTAGTCATTCGCTTCTTGAGATTTCTAGCCATTATCTACAAGACAGTAAAATACTAGAAACATTAATACTGCTTTTCAGAAAATTCTTAATCATTACTAGCAGTGTAATTTTCTCCACGTTTTAATTTTTTTATTCTACTGGATGTCCAAGAAGTATGTTCTGATGGAAAATCAAATACAAACAAATTATAATAAATATTCAAATCAAATTAATTTTATTTTTCATCTAAGATTAGGGACTAATTAACTGAATTTTCAAAGCGATCCCCCCCCCCCTCCTGCTCTTTATGGCGTGATGTAGGCGAATCACAGGAGTTGATTTGCAAACTCAAATCTTTTCACTTTTTCTGCATTCTTATGGGCTGTTGAACTTGAATTTTATAGCGCACTAATCCAGATTTTCTTTTAAAATCAAACCTACAGTGCTTTTTGGTATATTTAAATGCTGTGAAGCAATCCTTATTAATGTAGTGAGCTGTTCTTGAAAAGTTTTTCTCACGCGTATAATGGTCTCTTCAGTCCTTACCAGTTCTGATTTCATTATTGTTAAGAACACTTTCAGTTTGTTCCCATTTAGGAGATATCTGTAAAAAATAATTCAATAAATTAATTAAAAGTTTTTTAAATTTCTATTAAAAATTTTGAAAAATATGGTAATGGTAAGGTTCTAACGCCCCGCGCGGGGGCGCGGCCTGCAAACTGAGAGGTTAAGGCTGACATATGTTTGCTCTCTCTGCCCGATCGTCGCGCACCATCTCTAATGCGGGGCGATGTGACAAGCGCCTTAGACGACCACCATTATTACCTCTTGCTCGAGCGAGCGCAGGTACTCAATTATTTTCAGTGACTGAGTAGGACACCTGTCAGGCATCAGAGAACTCCGTGAATGGAACCCGGGTCCGTCCGCATCGCAGTCCGCGCCTCAACTGCTAGACCACTGGCGATTTTTAAAAAATATATTAATTTTTAATTATCTGTCCACAAGTTTTTGTTTTTCCACAGTCGAATGCTTATTGATTAGGGTCCTGTAAGCTTTACATGTTGTCGAAGAGTCTTCCCTCAAAAATATGCACGATTTAATAATTTTTATCCCTTGCCGAGTCTCATAGTTGTGTTTAGCTGTAGCCATATTTTGAACTGTAAGGACTGTTTTTTTTTGTAGTCTCTCATTTTATATGTTATTATTCTAAAGTTCAATAAACTTTGCTTAAAGAATTAGCTATAATGAAATTTTTTCATCAGGATATATTGTTTTGGTCACCCAGTATGAAACCTCATTATAAAAAAGTGAAACATTCAATTATCAGCGGTCTCCAAAAACTTAATATAATTGCAATATTATTTTAGTAATAAAAAACGATTTATGGATACACCTAGAATGATTTATTTGGAGGTCATTATAATTAGAAAATACAAGAAATGTTTCTAAATATGTATAATTAATTATGAAAAATTACTTTATTAATTGAAGAATTTTAAACTGAAACTTATTAGTTTTTTAATTATTTCGTTTCACACTTTTAGTGCCCCCAATGCAGCGGCAGTCTGTTCAATTCGTTGCGTCACCCATATTTTAAAAGTGTTATTTATTTTTATGTGTTCGGGAAAACCCTTGTTACAAAAGCAAACGAGGAGCCGTAAAAAACAAAGGCTGGCATTTCAAGTTGCAATTTATTAACTTCGTGTTATTACGCTTGTGGTTACAAATGTTCTTTTGCCATATTTAGAGATAGAGTAACAGGCACGAAATACATATTTATGTTTTGTAAGTGCATATTTTATTCTAATGTGCTCCATATACCCAGTAACACGATAAATATTCTTCTTTATCGTTTCCCCGTACCTGCCATTATAGCGTTGGGGTGAAGTTGGGATCCTCTATCCATCTTCTAAAGTTGTTTCTGTTCCTTACCATGTTTCTTATTTCTTGTATGTTTTTTCCTCTGTTGTGTATTATTTCTTTTAAATTCTCTTCCCACTTTATCCTTGGCCTGTCTCTCTTTCGTTTTCCGATTATTCCTATCTCCATTATTTTTCTGGGAATTCTTTCTTCTGGCATTCTAAGTAGATGTCCATACCAGCTCAGTTGTTTGTTTTCGATTTCGCTCACTAATGGTATTTGTTCTAGATCATCTCTTATGCTTTTATTTCTTATTCGATCTCTTCTAGTTTGCCCTTTGATCTTTCTTAAATATCTCATTTATGCCGCTGTAATTTTTGACTTATATTTATCTCTCATCGGCCATGATTCAGATCCATATGTAAGGGTCGGTGTATAATATGGTTTTATAGATTCTTATTTTTGTATTTGTTCTTACTTCCTTTTACCTATGATTGTGTTATTAATTTGATAGTATATGTTGCTTGCTTTTTGTATTTCATTATCTATTGTTCCATTATTGGTAATGATGGTACCCAGATACTCATATTTGTTTACTGTTTCCAATCTCTCCCCATTTATTTGTATATTTACGTTTTCATCTTCTTCTCCTTTTGTTATAATCATGATCTTGGTTTTTCCTATATTTATTTGCATTCCCCTTTCTTCTAAGCAGGCTTTCCAGATGTTAACTTTTCGTTGTAGTTCAGTTTTCGTACTTGCGATCAGAATTATGTCGTCCGCATATACTAGGTCAAATAGTATGTAGTAGAGGGTCTTGTTTTTGTTTTACATTTCTTGATTAGTTGATCCATGAATATGACAAATAGTACTGGACTTAGGCTGTTCCCTTGTTTCATACCTTTTTCCATATTGAAGCTTTCTGACATTTCTCCATTTAGTCTGACACAACCTTTTACTTTATTATACACACTTTTAATTGTTCTTTGTAATTTTTGGTTTATATTTAACGCTCCTAGTGCTTTCCATATTTCTTCTTTCAGCACCGTATCAAAGGCTGCTGATAGATCCACAAACGCCAGGTATAGGTCTTTTCCCATTTCTAATGTCTTTTCCATTATTGTTCTAATTGTATAAATGTGATCTTGTGTCTGCCTACCCGGTCTGAACGCTGCTTGCTCTTCTTCTAATTTTTCTTCTGCTTCTTCTCTTAAACGTTTTTCTAATATTTTTGTGTATAGTTTAAGAGCTACTGATGAGAGGCAAATTGCTCGATAGTTTTCACATTTGGTAGTTTCTCCTTTCTTATGTATTGGGAGAATAATATTGTTTTCCCATTCATTTGGTATTGTTTCTGTATGCCATGCCTCCTTGCATATTTCCCATATCCGTTTTTCCCGTTTATCTCCTCTTTTCTTTAGTAATTCCGGTGCAATATTATCCTCTCCTGCTGCTTTTCCATTTCTCATTGTCTTTAGGGCTTCTTCTACTTCTTCTATTCTTATTTCATATTCTTCTTCCTCATCTTGTGCTTCTTCTTCTTCTCTTTCTTCATTTTCATGCTGAGTTTGTGTTCTTTCTTGTTCTTTAAATTTTTCCCTGTAGTGTTCTTCCCATGCCTTTAGTATTTCTTTATTTGATGTTTAATTCACCATTCTGATCTTTAATGTTCCTTATCTGTTTTCTTTGATTGCCTTTTAATCTTTTTATTGTATTCAAGAATTGTTTATTGTAAAATCTTCTTCATTTCTTTTGCCAAATTTTTCCCATGAATCTGCTTCTGCTTGCTTTATTGTTTCTTTTGCCTCATTTCGTTTTTGGTGATGGTCTTTCTTAATTTCTTGTTCTAGATTGGTTGTATCTAATCCATGCTCGTTTTTTCTCCTGTACTGGTTCTTTCACTGTGTCGTTCCACCAACTTGTTCGTTTTTGGTTATGGTTAACGGTTTTTGTACCACATATCTCTTCCGCTGTTTTGATTATGGTTTCTTTTAGTTTTTGCCATTTTATGTGTATGTTCCAGTCTTGGCTATTCTTTTGTTGTTCTAATGTATTTAGGTTTTCTTAGTTCTTCTAACTTAAGTCGCCTGTGTTTCCTAGGGGGTTGTTTTTTTGGTGTTTTAAAAGTTGTATCGGTTATCAATAGTCTATGATCTATATTAAGTTCTGCTCCTCTAATGACTTTAATATCCTATACTGCATATCTCATTGATCTTGCATATGTTATATTGTCTATTATTGATTTTTGTGCTCTCCTTTCAGCTTTATATGTTATTTTGTGTATCGTTTTGTGGTTGTAAAAAGAGTTACCTATTAAAAGCTGGTTTACAATACAGAAGTCGATCATTCGTTGTCCATTGTTATTTAAAGTTTCTTCTCCTCCAAACTTGCCTATCGTTCCATATCTATCCTCTTCTTTCCATCCGGTTCGAACATTCCAATCTCCTATTATCATTATATGTTTATTTTTGTTTTGCATTTTTTCCACTGATATTTGTAAGTCGTCATAGAATTTATCTTTATCTCTTGCATCTGCATTTCTATTGGGGCATATATCTGAATTAGTCCTATTTTTTCTTCTAATTCTAGGCTCATGGTAGTAATTCTGGAATTTACAGCTTCCCAGTTTACTATTCTACTTTCCATCTCAGGATTCGTTATTATTCCTACTCCTTCTTTGGCCCGACTTATCATCGGAATTCCTGCATATCTCAGTGTATAATTTTTTGATAAATTTTTATAGCCCTGCCCTTTCTTCTTGATCTCGCTGATACCAAGTATTCCTAATTTATATTTTTCCATTTCTTCAACTATTTCTTCCTCTTTTCCCGTAGGTGTCTTAATGTTCCACGTTCCGAATCTTAACCTTTTCCTCGCATTTCCGTTGCCTGATTTCCATCCGTTTCCGAGGCTCCCCTGAATACTCTGAATCGTTGTACTCCGTGTGGGTGATTGGCCCAACGACAGAGGCCCCGTTATCTCGGGACAACTGGTACCAGGTTATACCCCCCGGCGCTGGGTCGTCAGAGCCTCGTTCGTTATCTAGCAGAGGGTACCACGTGCAGGTGAGGTTGACATTTGGGTGACTGGATGTTGGTGTCACCCCTTACCCTCCACGATAAATATTACTAAATTTATTAAATAAAGGTAGGAAAAACGACATAACATTTATTCTATTTTTTTCATAGTACAACAATAAGAACAAATTATTTTAACAACACAAAATGAAAATACCAATATTTACCACAGAAGCAGATATGACATTTGAATATAGTCAATAATTAATAGAATATCTAAAAGCCTCGAGTACTGTTTGACAACGTCGATGTATTAGAGCGATTAGAGTGAGTTTCTACTCGTTCTTCATTTAATCTGTTTTTGTTTTGTTTTCAAATGCCCAGTCAACTCTATCTACAGATGCTCAATTTGGTTTAAGAGGATGACAGACTTTGCAATTCTCAGATTAGATTTTTTGCCAGCTCATTTCTTGATCAACTTTGACGAATGTTTTGGATCGTTGTTATTTTAATGTAAGAGACTTTTTCCGATAATTTGTCTTCATCTTGAAGAAGGAGCCCAACGCAATTTTTACTTTCCTTATCTTATAATAAGGAAAGTAATCTAATCGGCGGAAATTTGATCTACCCAGTTTTTCACATTTTTAGACGAATTATAGCTTCAGGACACCAAAAAAGTTGTTTTGGGCCATTGGTTCGTGTGTGTGTGTGTGTGTCTGTCGGTCTGTCAGTAAACAAGATATCTCGAGAACCGTAAGAGCTAGAGACTTGAAATTTGGTATGCAAGTGACTTGTAGGTAGGGGACGCAGTGCGAAGCTTTTGGTAAAAATCGGCTGAGCCGTTTGGTCACAAGGTCGCAAAATCGGTCGCAAAACGGCCGCGAATCTAAACGGTTGAAGATACAAAAAATTTATGAGAATAAAAATGATTTTTTATCGTGAGATAAACATGAATTTAAAATAAAAGTTGGTAAAATAGGAACTCGAAAAAAAATTAAAGATCAGGATATTTAATATGCCGGGTGTTTATAAAATGTTTCGGGAATACATGTTCATCAACAGCTGATTTTTCGTATTGATTGGGACGTGTATGTTGTTAGTGTTCTTCCGGTGATAATCGTACGGCCCGTAGTTTCAATATAGGTTTTTCTCGTACGAACATGATATTTCTTCTGTTTTTGACTGGTTGAAGTTCCGTATTTTATTGGCAGTAGTGTAGATAGTTTCTACCTTGCGTTTGTTCAGAATTCTTCCTATTCAGGCCGTAACTGTAACTATAAGTTAAAAAATCTTTGCTTGCCATAATCGATTCTGGTTGCATTTTACGTGTGCATCTGTTAGGTTTTATTGCATTTTTTATCCCGGTCCTCAAGTAGCCATGTCCCTTGTAAGGCATGTTCAAAATGTTTTACTTATCCAAAAACTGTGGTTCACATATACGTCGTGCTCGATCTAACAATGTTTTCACAACCGTTCTTTTTTGACTTGGATGGTGATTCGACTGCTTATGAAGGTATCTGTACGTATGCATGGATTTTCTGTACCCGGTGTGTTATAAATGTTCATTCTTCGATCTCAAAACCTTTACGTTTAGGAAATCAATCCTATTGTTCGATTCCAGTTCAAAGGTAAACTGTATATTCGAGTGTATCAGATTAAGATGTTTAAGGAACTACGATAGTATCCCCCTGCCATTCCTCCATATCACAAACCTATCATTGACGTATCTTAGCCATATCGCAGGTTTCAATGGTGCTGTATTGATGGCGACCTCTTCTAGTAGTTGGAAATTACAAATCGCTACTCTGTCTTTTTGTTCGTAATATACGCCTTGCCGAACAAAGTAGTCGGACGTAAAGCACTTTCAAAAAGATCTGCAAGATGTCATTAAGGAACACTTGATTCAGATGGTTCAGGACATCTTGGATTAGAACTTTGGTCAAGGGATGCGTTATATCAAAACTGACTATGGTTGACAAAGTGTGCGGAGTCCTTGATGTAATTGTTAGTAAGTGCAATGTGTGGTTGTAACAAACTGGCTAAGTATTTGGCTATTGATGCTCCTATATTCTTGGAAGCAGCACCTATGATGTTATTCTTTTCTTAATATCGTTATCCAGAGAACTTTTTATCAGTTTGCTTGAATGACATAGTATCCATGCTGCAAAATCGCATTTGAGAACGATGTAAGTTTTTGAATGAAACAGTTTGTTTGTGTAGTCCTATTGACACAGTAAAACTGTGCCTTTAAAATGATCATGGTGTCGTTATTCTTGAGTTCACGGAGATCCTGGATTTGTTCTCTTTAGCCGACTTAACACGAGTACACGATGCGGGAAATCTCGACCCGAACTTTCCCTGTTTCATCCACTGGAAGATTTCATATGGCTGATTCTGCGTTAGCAGAGTGGATTAAGGTGCTACCGCAAACCTTTCTCTTTTTTTAAGGGCGCTGACGGCTTCATGGATAAGTTTGTGTTCGGAAAGGTTAATTTATGTTTGTTTAGAATTTAGTTGTGTGGGAGCGTTTCTTTTTCTGTAGACGCTGAAACTAAAAGATTATCTGTCGGTGGAAACGGTTCTGTTTTTCTGCGAAATACAATCACAGTCGTTTTTTGCTAGCTAAGCTAATATGCATTCGCATCGGTTTTAGCGAGCTCAGATACACTTATTTTCTGATTGAGCGAGCTTCTGCTTTTCGATAGCTTCGTTGAGTTTAAAGGGTGCACAGGTAGTTGACTTGCAGATACTTCGAAACCATTTTCTGATTTGGGGAACGCAGTAAGTAGGCAAAGCTGGGCAATAGCTGGAATTTTTTTTTACGTAAATCCTCTTACTAAAGGCGTTTCAAGTAGATGAGAAGAGTTTTACGGTTCCTAACTATCATCCCTATCATACGTATACAAGTATAAAAGCGAAAGCGCACCGGACAGTAACTTAATTCTAAAAGATTGCCTTCTGAAGATGTCCGCCGCAGTTTTGGATAAAATGTTGAGTTTTATAACTCTGACCACGCCCTAATGACTGGAGAATCAAAATACCGGCCGTGAAAACCTTCGCATTTATTTGCAGAATTTTATAATCCCAAAGCCTATAAACAATAATAAAATGATTTTTCGTTTCGTTGCAGCATTTTAGGTGGAGCTCTATATCTCTGCTGAATATCTGTGTATTTTTTTGCTTAAAAACATATGAAAGTGTAAAGGAGATATTTATTTTTCACTTTTGTGTGAAAACTTACATATTAGAACCAGCTAATTAAATGAACGAAAATGTGTCCCGATTGCATTTACAAATTTAAAATAGAGGTGTATTCAGCTAATTTGAGTTTTTTATTTTAATTAGTGAAATCAACAAAAAATAGTTTGAATGATAATTCACTCCTGGTCTTTCTTATTCGAGACCTAATTGAAACTTTTGTGTTATACATATACAAAACATTTTCTGAATGTACTAAACCTTTTTGTCCGATTAATTCAGATGAATTTGTACACACAAAATATTAATTTCACATTGATTATTGGCCCAATTCTTGTAACAGGATATATAAAGCCGTAAAAAACTAACAAATTCCGTTTCACAATCTGAGTTTTTGCAATAAAATAGTTACATATGTATATCAATTACATATATTAATCAAATTCATTGTTAAAACATTAAAATATTTTAATATTTAACATATAAAATGAGTTCCCATATATTATTTATTAAAATTATTTTTTTATACTTTTTACGAATAATTTGTGGTATAAACATGATCACCAAAGTGGTCTAAGCGGTTAAGGCGGAAACTACGAAGCGGACGGACCCGGGTTCAATTCCTGGAGCTCTCTGATGTCTGGAGGTTGGCCTACTCAGTCACTAAAAATATTTAAGTACCTGCGTTCACTCGAACAAGGGGTAATAATGGTGGCGGACGTCTAAGGCGCGGTGCTTGCCACATCGTCCCGCATCAGAGATGGTGCGCGACGACCGGGCGGTAAAGTCGGACATATAAGAGCCTTAACTTCTCAGTTCACAGGTCGTGTTTCCACGCGGGGCGTTAAAACCTTACCATTATTATTGTGGTGTAAACATATTAAAGATAAAGACTTTAAAGCACTTAAAATCGACTACCAGATTGTTAGGAGAAATTTGAACTATATAAAGGTTGTTGTACTTCAACGTTCCAATTTTACCAATTGAAATGTGTTTGGGATTTTAATTGGCTATGGATGGAATGATTTACAGTAACACTTTTTCAAAACTTAGATTTTCTTATACTTTTTGGTTAACCGTAGGCATTTATACATTTTTACATTTATAAGAAAATCAAGATATTTCAAATCAGCTCTGGTATGAATGAAGTTGCATTAATGTTCTGTTAATTTTAATGTTAATGTAATTAATAGAACCACAATGTAATCTGGCTGCAGGTGAATGAGAACAAATTTACTGGCTATGTTAACTTGCAACATTTGTCTGCAGAAACTGTCTGGGTAATTCACGGCTTCAAGAAACGATGCAACGAGGGCAGCATTTGATTTTGAAATAACCAGAAGTCTACTGAAAGTAATTCACGTTCTGAAACACCTGTAACGAGCAGAACTTTGAAAAATTTTGAACGTGTACGGATTACAACCAACAAGAATTTGTGACAGTGCGGGAATTAGAAAATGAACTGGTGATTCAAAAATCTAGAATGGATGAAATTTTGACGTAAGATCACACCATGGAACGCGTCGCGGTAAAATTCTTTCTGCGGCTACTATTGCTAGAGCAGACCGATTAATCAAATTAGATAATAATTGCAGATAACGTGGGTCTACGTACATTGTTTCTTCTATTTTGTATCATTTCTACTAAGTACACAGAAGTTTGTTATTGTAATTTTACTGTTATATGACCCGATACTTTCGGGGCAGACTACGTACAGTAAGCCTTCTTATCAACACCAGTTTGCCACCTCCTAATAAGCTAGAAACTCTCTTAAAACGTCATTTTATAAAAACTGCAAAATTGCAGTACAAACTACTTTAAAATTGTTTGACGTTTTGGACTTGAACTGATGTTCAAGGAAATAAAGGCCGTTAAGATGCAGAGGTATAAATCGGAAAAGTATGGGAAGTGCAATATTCTTGAACCAAAATACCTTTGAGAGATCTGGCATTGTTATGAAATACAAAGTTGTAAGTTGTTTTGAATTATCTAATTTTATTTTTATCATTAAACACAATTCTCCCATTTCTGATTTGCTGGCCTATCTTCTCATTGTGTTATACGAATAATTCACGACTCTTGATTCTGTTAATAACTGCTTGTGCATTTACTTTGCATATTTTTTGGGCAAAACTCCGATTTGACGAAGGAATGTAGTTCTAAATTAGTTACCGAGAATTTATTACATGAAAGTGAGCAAAAACAGTCTTAAATGAAAAACCACTGGCGTTTTATATGAGACATTTGTTTACCGTCAGTAATTTTTTAGGTGTCAATCCAATTGGTATAATCATTTTTATGAACTAACTTAGATTTGTAGTTATTTAGAACTTGTACTATTTTATGTGTTTTTATTATTTGTTTTGAGATTATTGAAATACGTTAAGTAAAAAAAAGTAAAAGAAATGCGTTAACTCTTTTCTAGTTAGTTATGTATGTATAGAAATTGATACCATCCATTTAACTGCAGTAATGTGTTTAACAGTCGGTAATGCAGATTCTTTACATATTTTAATAATGTGATTTTTAGTTTGAAATGATTAATTGTTCCAAGCATATAGTTATTTTTGTATTTCTCAGCAGCATTTTACACCGTTTCATATATCCTTCTACATTTTTTCATATGAAAATGCGTGGAGCTAACATCATCACGGCTTGCGATTTATCTCGTTGAAATTAGGTTCTTGGAAATGATCGCTGTATTTATAGCTAAACGGTCATCATCTATTCCAAACAGATCGTACTTTCATTTCTTTAAAATAATTTGCTAAGTTGTAAACTATTTTCAATGTATTTTTAATCTTTAAGTGACTTTACTTAGTGAAACATTTTGAGAATATTTAAACCAACCTATAATACTTTTTGTGTGTGTGATTAATTGGGAACACTGAGCCTGATCCTCCTTCAAAAGTTGCGATTTTTAGTTTTAAATTGCAATGTTCTTG
This sequence comes from Sinelater perroti, assembly GCA_036346155.1. NCBI lineage: Eukaryota > Metazoa > Arthropoda > Insecta > Coleoptera > Elateridae > Sinelater > Sinelater perroti. Next base: position 19,400,713 of record JARFIY010000046.1, read on the forward strand.
TTATGCTAATAATTTGTTATTGTTATTTACAAGAAGTATTCAAGTGTTGATAAGATAACTTTCCGCAATAAGCAATAATAATTTTGCAAAGGTATTGTTGTCTGACTTACAGTAATTAAACTGGCTATACCTGGATTACCGTGAGGCAAACTAAATCGATTATCCAATGCACTACGGCACGTAACGAGTATCGTCTACGTTTTTTGAATGCTGTTTAATTTTTTTGTAGATTTTCATAATTCGCGGGACATTCAAGTTCTAAGGCCCCCAATTTTTTCTGAAAAAAACATTTATGTGTGTTTTGTTGATGCAACAGCGGCTGGATTGGAAAATAAGCGGTCACGGAGAGTATCCCTCTCCCTAGCGACATCACGTACCAACATTGCCACCAGCGCAGTCTTGTATTCGTCGGTCAGCATTCGTGAGACCTATCTCGAAGAAATTTTCCCCATTTTCAAGTCATCATGCGAAATGGACTCCACAAAATGAATGTTAAGTTTAGAGGCAATATCACGCACACTTAATCGACGGTCCACAACAACTTGCTCCACTCGCGCAATCATGGTTTTGCTTCGGCTGGTTCGTAGCCGAGGCTGCTTCGGTTTATTGTAAAACAACTTTCTACTTTCTTAAGCTTTCTCACCCACGAATCTACATTTTTAACATCTATAACGCCTCCATAGCATGTCCTACTCGATTAGAGATGAATTTCGATGGGCGTTTCACCACTCAAGATGAGAAAACGAATGATTACACTTTGCTCTTTAATACTAAACGTCGTGATTTTAAGTATATAAAACAACACTCACTGCAATGGCAGTCATTCGACCTGTATACATTGCATCGTGCTTTCATCTATGTTACAAATTCAGAAATATTTCCTACGTCTTAAAATTAACTACATATTTCTACTTACTCTCACTGCTGGAAAAAAATATGGAGCCTTTACAATTAGAACTTGAACGCACTTCCTTCCTATCTAGATTTTTGATTTATACACACATTAGAGATATATCTTCAGCACCTTAACGGTCTTTGGTCCACATTTTGCATATATGTTAAAAAATTATGATTATTTGTAGCAAATAATATAATTTTTTTAAATTACGCATATAAAATCTCTCAATTTTAGACAAATAGGGTTGTACATTTTATGCAATAAAAGATGATATGTTTAATTTGTTTATAACAAAATAATTTAACGAGGCATGTTTTTTATTTGTAACGTACTTATTTAGATTTAAGAAAATACATTTAGTTATTTTATATATATAAACGTGACAAGTGAAAATGTCGTACGTCAATGGTGTCGCATATTGAAAGAAGCAGAAGGCACTAAAAGTGGCCGTCCATTTATATTCAGTGATTAACTTGTGCAGAAAATTGATAAACAGGTCCGTTATGTACATGAAACAGTGGCTCGCGTCGCACCGCTTTAAAGATGACACTGGTTTCAATATACTGTGGTGGCTTCGTTTTTAGGCGGTAGAATTTTGAAAAAGGAAATTCTAAAAGGTTATGACAAATGCCTTAATGTGCATGGCGATTATGTCGAAAAGTAATATACTGCTATAGGTTTCTAATGTGTATATACGCGTGTTTCTCATGGATAACCAAACGAATGCTTCTTTCCAAATTTCCCTCGTAATAAAAAGTAGTATTTCTTGTAAGAAAAATACTAATATGTGTTATTCTTAAAATTCCATTTGGCATTATGCATTTTCATTAATTTTCAATTCCATTTAGTAATACTAAATTAAAATTAAATTACATTTTTGTCAAATCAGCTCCCTAAACAAGTAAAATTATTCCTTTCCTAAATCTTTATCTGCTGTCTACACTGACTTCTAGTATAGATATAATCTTAATTAATGAGAGCTTTAGTCATACCCAAATATTGTCTGACTGTCTGATAAATACAAGTAGAACCTTACCTATTTTATTAAACCTGAAGGAAGGATCAGTTATAAAATTCGACCGTCTTGACACGGTGCAATAAATAGGTAGTCGTATCTTTACACTAAAATATATCAAAGTGTCAGAGTAAAATAAACGCTAAGTGAAAGTTGCTAATTTAAAGTGGTAAAGTAAATTCTGAAAAAGAATGACCTACCTGGAGTTAAATAACGTTCCTTAAGGTCTGTGTACAATTTAGTATTGTTTAAACCCCGCCACTTATTTAAATGTAAAAATCTAGATAGCTCTAGCCACGGGAGCATCACATGCTAAGTTAATTGTAGTGTTTGGTAACGAGAAATAAGTGCGTGTTTAAATATACCCTTATAATAAAATGGACCACTGAAGAAAAGTAACTGGTGTAGGTGTCAGAAAACGCAGAATCATTTAATGCCATTGGCGTAGTATAAAACTATATAAAGACGTTGCCAAGAAGAAACTTTTGCTGATACCCTTCCAGAGGAGGAAATAGAGATGCGTTCTCAACCGGATGACTATTGACGGTTCGTTAGTTTTTTCTGGCGGATAGGCAACACTACAATAATAATAACAGAAGTGAAGTATGGAAATGTTCGTCCAATCCATTGAATAATAAATTCCATTAAGGTATGAGGGAGTTAGCATAATGGCGTGGAGTATCATTTTGTATAATGCAGATCAAGTTCAATTTTGTATAATAGTACCGTAAATGCCTCTAAATACATTGAAATTATGAACGATAGAATTTGGTCTCCAATAATAACATTTTTGTTACGGAAAATATTTCGAACGCGTACAACTATCTTGTGAAGGGAGGAACAAATTCGACTGTTACCATAGCCGGAGCAGTTTCAGGCTTCAATACGATTAAAAACTTTAGGCACATTATACGACAATATACGACCAAAAAAAAAACAAAAAAAAGCCTAAAAACAAAGTTGAGTTAATAGCAACGGTGACGGAATAACAGACGATTTAATTGATACCTTACTCCAAAGGTTAAAAGCAGTGTAATGACACTAAAGTATATACTTAGTTAAACATTTGAGTAAGTGTTATAGTAATAATATCTATTATTTAAATTTTATCTCTATTTTATAATGACACCTTATTCAAAATCAATTATGAGAAAAGCTAATAATTTATTATTTTTAAAGTTGACAGAGTGGAAAGTTAGATTAATAAAATTACCTATATAGCTAGTCTTGTGGAGGAGTAAAAGAAAAGCTTGAAATTATTATCGACTATTTGTTTCTGCTAATAATTCTAAAAATTGAGTAGTGCTCTTTTGCATAAATTTTTTCTTAAATTTAGCATTTTGTGAATCTACACATAACACTATGTGTCATAATTGTAAATTAATGTTTTAAATACTATAAAATTGTACCATTTGAATTTATAAACATTCGAAAAATGCTGTCGAAGCTCCTTATGGATCGTAATGTCTTGGGCGGTCAGGCAAACTGGTCCTATTCAAGCACAAGTAGTACTGACCAGTTGATACGCGGTTTATTAACTAGTTATTATTGTGTATCATTAAACTTCTGGTGCATACATCGTAGAGACCTCAGACTAGTGTCATTCGACTCAGATTGAAGAGTAGAATCCGAAAAACTAAGTGTCATTCTCGGGTGCTCAAAGGTTAAAAAGTTATAACGTTTTCACCAGTGGTTATGACAAGAAAAATTTTGAAGTGTAAATGTTGGTCTGACGTTGCAGATGTCATTTTTAATGTTTAGCTACCAACCGCATATAATTATGCATTAAAAAAATATTAGTTACCAACCACACATAAAAATTATAGACTGAAAAGTCGCCAAGTAAAAATTTAATTTATTATAATTTTATCTCTTCATTTTCGAAACAACTTATTATATATATTTACAAAGTTAAATTCGTATTATCGGTGAAGGCAAGATGCATTTACAAAACGTTAATTGCTTCCCCGCGGACTTCGGCTAGCGGCCGAATACTGACGGAACGAATAATCGTAGGAACGTGATTTTTGGCACACGAGTGCTTTATTACCCGCTCTCTAACGAAAATTTTCTATCGCTTGCAGTTCCGGAAATATAATACCTCGGCCACGCCTGCCGCCGGGCCGGAATGTGTCCTTCGCAGGCGCTCGGGTCGGCACGGAAAGGCACGAACGATTTTTGCTATATATTTGTGATGTCAACATAACGTCAACGCTTATTACATCAATTAGACTGGCTTTTTCTCTGGATCAGAAACATGGAACAATTTAACGCCCATTCATGGTGGACGTAAGCATAAGCCGCCCATAGGAAATCTATACAAGTAATAATCAAAATCATTTATAGTAATTTAAAAAGTTAAAGTAACAGAATGTTTGTTTTATTCTAAAATAGTTAGATTGTGGCTTGCTTTACGTCCAACAGATGGCGCTGAAAAATGTTGTCTGTTGACATCTATACAATACAATAATCAAAATATTTAAATAATTAAAAACGTTAAAGTTAGAAGCTGATTTAGGATTAGAAATATATGAATTTGGCGTGTAAGTTTCAAGGAAATCGGTTGAAGCGTCTAGGAGGAGATAAAATTATAAGTTTAGAAAGAAAGAAAGAAAGAAAGAAAGAAAGTTAGGGAGATAAGACAATTATAAGATATGATTTAAGACCGGCTTTCAATTTTAGAGCAGGCAAAAAATTGTATCGCTTCCGGTTCCGGAAATGCCAAAATCGGGTCCCCCGTACAACCTGCATGAAAAAGTCGTATACAGAAAAATGCCCCATTTTAAAATTAGCAAGGTTTCGTTGAGCCAATTTTGAATCGATTTTGATTGATAATAAATCCGCGTATGTTCTTTACCACTAGTAAGTATTAAAGAATGACAACATATTTGTAGTATAAATAATTAATATATTAATTTTTGTAATGCTTTAACTATTTACAATCTAAAATTGTTATATGCTTATTTCGTTATTACTTATTTCGGCATTGTACAAAGCTGCTTATTTATAGATTTCTAAAAATCTTTTGATATATGTGAGTGATAACGCCTTTGTACTTTTAAATTCCGTATAATGATATTTATTTCGGCAATCTACAAAGCAATTTATCAATTGTGTTCCGAAAATATAACGTGATTTGTAATTGGTTTTATCTTTGGCATTCTAAATTATCAGGAATAGCAATGTTAATCCGCCTGAATTGAATTTATATTAGGAAGTTAATCAACCTCTCGATGTTTCTATGCCAAAAAAAACAATAAACATTAAGTGATAAAATAAAAAAGCATGTTACGATAGGAAAAACATACATAAGGATTATTTAAGACGTCAATTGAAATATAATTTGCCCAATAAAGAAAAAATTATAAAGACATTAACAGCTACAGAAATGGACTTTTGGAGAAGGCTGGCAGCCAGATCAAGAATGGGAAGAGTAACAATTAAAAGAATTAGAGAAATTATGAATGTAAAGCACACTATAATATACGACATCAAAGATAAACAATTTATATAATTTGGACTTGTACAAAGGAAGCCAAAAACTAAGAATACCTAAAATGGAAGAAATGTGAGAAAAAGGACTGGAAGAAAATTACTGGATCGATAGAGGGAAATGGGGATTGGGTATCAAAAGATGCAGGGTTTTGCAAATTGAGTGCATTATTTTAAGCCAAACAGGTAAGTATTTCATTACACTTGTCTTAGATATTCTAAAAACCATACATTATATCCTCTGTTAAAAAGATTGCCGTTATAATTTTCTAGAACTATAAAAAGGAATTGTTCACATATTTTTACTTTCCTTATCCTATAATAAGGAAAGTAATGTAATCGGCGGAAATTTGACCTACCCAGTTTTTCACATTTCTGGACGAATTATAGCCTCAGGACACCAAAAAAGTTGGTTTGGGCCATTGGTTCGTGTGTGTGTGTGCGCGTGCGTGCGCGTGCGCGTGCACGTGCGTGTGCGCGTGTGTGCGCGTGTGTGTGTGTCTGTAGGTCTTTCAGTAAACAAGATATCTTGAGAACCGTAAGAGCTAGGACTTGAAATTTGGTATGCAAGTTACTTGTAGGTAGGGACCGCAGTGCGAAGCTTTTGGTAAAAATCGGCAGAGCCGTTTGGTCGCAAGGTCCCAAAATCGGTCGCAAAGCGGTCGCGAATCTAAACAGTTGAACATATAAAAAATTTATGATAATAAAAATGATTTATTATCATGAGATAAACATGAATTTAAAATAAAAGTTGGTAAAATAGGAACTCGAAAAAAAATTGAAGCTCAGGATTTTTAATATACCGGGTGTTCATAAAATGTTTCGGGAAATTTATATTACCGGGTAGATCAGACCGAGGCAAACAAAAAATTACGATGAAATTTTTTGATCCGAGGTCAAATAAATAAGTTATAGCCGATTAAAAATTAATTAAACGGACCAATCACAGCGCGTTCGGTGAGCTACCGGGCCGACTGCGGGAGGACGGGGGGGAGCGCTTGGCCGCTAGGAGGAAGCACGCAGGCGATAATGGCGAAGGCTGTGCGGCCGAGATCGCACGGTTACCTTCAGTGACGTAGCAAAATTTTAAGTACGAGTCAATTATTGTCTTGTACTGTTTATTTTAATCAGCTTTCGAGTGTTGGACTCGCGTCTCGTCCTTTTTTAAAATAACAAGTTATGGGACGAAAGCAGCGCCTCGCATCGTCGCCTCAAAAAGTTTATTTTCATCACTTCCAGTCTTTGCTTATCTTGTTTTGTGATGAACTACATTTCCGCACCATATAAAAGTATACCCAGTACCACCGTACCCAATATCCGAATTTTGGTTTTATTTCAGCTTTCAGTGTTGGACTCGCGTCTCGTCCTTTTTAAAATAACAAGTTATGGGATGAGAGCAGCGCAGGGCCGATATATATATATATATATATATATATATATATATATATATATATATATATATATATATATATAATAGGATAAGGAAAGTCGTGCGATGTACACACCAGATTTTTTTTTTATACAGTAAACGCTGAATATTACTCTATAAAGTTTGATAGCAGTCACTAATAACGAAAAACTAGTGCAAATGTAAGCGTAACATTTTTCTAATAACATTTCCTCTGCAAATTGTTGCTTGCACTATAAAAACAGGAAATTTAATGACATATTTACAGAAAACTGTTCTAATATTAATGAGGATGTAAAACTAAAGCAATAACTAAAAACTTCTAACGCAAGATTTTACATTACACACAATTTATAATTTATATCTTATCTTCGTATGTTTCTTGGATATCTACGATTATTTGTAAAATGTCTCATTCCACTTCTGATGTGATGCCAGCAAAACAAACGTCAACTAGGAAAATGTAGATGAAACCGTGAAGAAGAAGCAATGTAGTTAATTAAACCTTCATATAGAGGCGATGGTAATTCAAGCAAATGGTTCAAGTCTGGTGCAATAAGTTTCGCTGACCCAAACAATCTGGGCACGCAGCATACTACGGCTGCTTCGAATCAATTGTACGACGCTGCCAGTGTAATTGATAGATACATTTCAATTTGCGGCCGCCGTTGTTAATAAGCGCCAGCTCCAATCTTATTGCAATCTGATGTAACAAAACTGCGCATTATAAAGCAAATTGTGTAGCGGTTGGATAAGGACATGGCTGAGAACTACTCACAGCTTATGAAACATAGCCACCGGCAGTTCGGGTTCGTCTGCACTTTAGCAACTTTAGCTTTTTAAAATCGGCACTTTTGTAGAAGGTCGTGCAAGTCCAAATCTAAAAAATAATAGGTAGCATTTATTTCTCATATTTGGCTTAATTTCGTGTGTGAAAAAATCAAATATGAATTAATTTTTTGCATTATATAAAGTGAGTGCCAGCGTGGTCCAGTGGTTGAGGGACGGGCTGCGATGCTGACGCAGCCGGGTTCAATTCCCAGTGTTCTCTGATACCTGGTGGGTGGCCTACTCAGTCACTAAAAATAATTGAGTACCTGCGTTCATTCGAACAAAGAGTAATAATGGCGTCGTCTTAGGGGCGGTGCTTGCCACATCGCCCCGAATCAGAGATGGTGCGCGACGACCGGGCAGAGAGAGCGAACGTATGAGAGCCTTAACCTCACAGTTCGCAGGCCGTGCTCCCACGCGGGGCGTAGAGCCTTACCATTATTATTATTATTTAAAGTGAAAGTGAAAAGCAATACAAACATTTTTGAAAGGTCCTGGTGATTTTTTCACATAAACTGTAATAAACTTCTCCAAAATTTGACAGAATGTAGAAAATAATATATTTGTGTTGTTAGTTTCAAATACAAAGTGAGGCAGAACTTCCCGTCTAGTTTTGAACGTGAATTTAAAAATGTACTTAAAATAAAAATATACTTTCACATCCTAAACTTACATGGGAAATTTTATCTCAGGTAATTTTGAAAATAATATCGGTCAAGTTTCGCATACCTCTTTCGTGCATTACTTGGGTATACGGCGAATTTATGTGTGGATTGCTTGCTGCAGCGTTTACAGTGTTCCAAGGACGATGTTTATAAACCTCAGCTTTAAGATAATCCCGCAAAAAGTTCCACGGAGTAAAATCTGACAAATACACGAGCCACGGAATGTCGTCTCATTTCCTCCAAAACTTGCATTGGTGCTCGCGCTGTGTGGCCTGTGGCCACATCAGATATGACTGACATCAGATATTCTCCAGATCAGGTTCTTGCAGAGCTGGAGTAAAACAATTCTGAAACATACCCACACACCGCATAGAATTGACGATAGCTATTCGATTTCCCTTTTCAAAAAAGTAAAGTCTGATGATCCCCATTCGTGACACTGCACACCAAATTGTTTCGACTCCAATATTGAAGGCTTTGATAAAGAATTCAGCGCTGTATGATTAAAGCATGTTTGCAAGCGGAACATTTAGGTTATTGCAAAATTGAGCGTCTCAGTCCAAGGTCGTTTACCTCCCTTCCTAACAACAGATCGTGTTTCCTTGACGCTTTTTATCTACAGTACCGATTTTCGGTTTGGAACTGCTTGGCGAAAGGAAATTTGAAATCGAGTACAAGACGTGCGTTGGTCGGCGGCTACAGACCCGTCTTAGCGAATGTAAGCTTCCCCGGCTACAGCACGATGCTCGTTTGTTCATATTCTCGCTTTTGTATGACTTCCGCTATTTTAATAATGTGAAACTACGAAGAGAGTTTTATACCGTGTTAAGTAGCGCATTGATTTTCAATGTCGTATTATATCGGATTTTAGATTGATAAAGCCAACAATGCTTTTAAGAGTATTGATGCCCTGTAAATGATTTGCCTACCCCCCTTTCAATATATAATTATAAATAAATATTAAAATAAAATTTATTTCAAATACTATAAAAGTCTGCCAAAAAGTATAAAACGAGGTTCAAAAATTGCAGTGGATGCTCATTATGGACCGTGGCAGGTTGGGCGGTCAAGTAAGTTTGCCTTGGTCAAACTGGAGTCGGTTTTTTCTTCCAACATTTATATTTTCGACTAAAAATGTGACACAACTGTAAACATTCACATTTTTAAATATTTTCTGTGATAAATTTAAGCTACATAATCTATTATTGGAAAAATATAACTTTCGAATTGCATTTATTTTCTATTGTTTTTGGTCCTTCTCCGATTCATTTTTTTTAATTAAAATGGATGGAATAAAAATAGAAGCAATGCCAGGAACTGAACAATAACTATCAAATGCGAATAAGATGTTAGAATATTCAAGAAATGAAGAACTTGGAATACAAATATAATGTAAGGAGAGGGAAGTGAAATAACTGAAGAAATGGGTAACAATAACATTTGGATATTATTAAGGGAAATGAAGAAAACAGAAGGAGATAAGTTACAACTAACAAATAATTACATATTATACTACTCTAATGTGAATATAGAATGAAGTGCAAAAGAAGCGGGAATGCTAATTACAAATTAGGAGACTGAAATGTCAGAGTAGGTAGAGATCACAATAGAGGAATGGGCTATATGGAAAACCACGGAGAAGTACAAATAAAGAAGCAGCTCTAGAAACCAAAGAACAAAAAAGTAGAATAATGAAAAATCCTGTTTGGTAAAAATATATCCGAACCAAATACAGAATGAATAAAGGAGATTAGAACATAAAGATAAATAGAGTAAAAAAGTAGTCAAAAGAGTAAAGAAAGAAAATATGAGGTACTTTGGTAGAGATAAGTGAAACACACAAAATAGGTAATAAAAAATTCTGGATAGAAACAAAAAAAAATAAGAACTTAATTAAGAAGAAAAATAGAAGAAATTATAGAATTTTACTGGGGAAAGAAGAAGAAATAGAGGAAAAACAAAAAATAAAATAACAAAATTGTGGAGAAAAAGAAATAGCTTTTGAGATGATTAAATAGTTAAGAATAAAGGGAAACGAAAATCTATGGATTATACGCAAAAAGCTATAGTATACATAAAAGATACCACAAACTTGAGAAAATAACTTGTAAATATCTATATATAAGAAGGGAGAACAAGGAGAGAAGAATTAGGGTATGTACTAGAAAAATAGAAAATTTAAATATGGAAAATCCTGAAAAGAATAATGTAATATTAAGAAACCAGTATTACAGAAATAATCAAAATAATAAAAATATCAATGTAAAGAAAAACCAGTATAAAGAGTAATAATTGACATATAAATATTAAGATAATATTGTGATGGAATATGGAAAAGTAAATGCTGATATAATGAACAGGGCAAATAAATCAACAAAAATCTATTATGCATTAAATAAAAAGTGTTATGATACAAAAAATTGAAATATAAGTAAATACACAAATATGACGTTACCAATAATAACATTTGCACATGAAAATTGGACAATACAGTAAAAACGCGTAGATATGCAAGAAAAATGAAGCAACATTTATAATGAAAAGCCAAAAAACAAAAGGACAAGCCAAGAAGGAAATGGATAAACTAAGTAGAAGAAGTGAGAAGAAGAACGGAAAAATTAATTCATAAGATGAAACTTTTAGCAACAAATAGAAAGACTTCGACGAAATGGGTATAGGATCACCTGAAATCCAAATCGGAGGTCTGAAAGCCATAAGGATCAGAAGAAGAAGTAGAAGAAGAACAGTTTTATTCTGTTTCTTGTTTCAAGAAAATGAAGAACTTGGAATACAAATATAATGTAAGGCGAGGGAAGTGAAATAACTGAAGAAATAGGTAACAATAACATTTGGATATTATTAAGCGAAACGAAGAAATCTGAAATCTGAAGGTATCTGAAATATGCCGAATGTCAATATCTTTGTTACTTTTTGATAGTATTAATTTTGTAAAGACGTCACATTTGTACATATTCTTTGCTTTGCCTAAAATATTATTTAATTTATTAGCTTTTCGGGATACGCTCTATTGGTATTTCAAATTACAAAAATATATTTAACGAAAAAAATTTAATTCAGCTTTTTTTACAGAATGAGCGCAGTTGATGTATAGTATCTAATTTATACGGGGTGAATATTAACTGTAGGAACAAACTTTGGGAGATGGTTTCTGTTGGGAAAATGAATAAAAAGTTCATATAAAAACATGTGTCTGCAATAAAGCAATAATGCAATAATGGGACATTACATCACATTACGCTGTACGACAGTATGTCACTTATTTCTGACAACGTTAGAGTAGATACAGATATACCCATTCAAATGATATAAGTTATGTCCGAATAGCGTTACTGATTTGTGCTTCTGTACTTTAAGAATTGGCTCAACCCTACAGAAAAAACTAAAGAGGTTTTTTAAGAATTATCAAATTTCTGCAAGAATTACTGGCATCGATGAAACCCTAAATCGATGCAGTATTCTTTTCAAAGCATTAGCTTTTGGTTTTAAAATTAATGTCGAAGCATTTGGCACGTTCGCTTATGACACCGTAAAACGATACGTCGAAAAATATCCTTGGTATTATATGCCTACTTATTTTTAATTATTTTTATTTATTAATTCATGGCCGCCATATAATTAAATCGGCTCTTTTGCCTATGGGTCAGCTTTCCGAGGAGGCTCAAGAATCCAGAAACAAGGACCTTAAGGCATATCGCCGAGGATACACAAGAAAATCCTCCAGATAATTTACGAATGTTGATCTTTTCACCATGTTGCTAGTTCCATCGGATCCATTAATAACCGCAATGAGAACACTGCCCCCAAAAAAAAACAGAAGAGCAATAGATTCAGATGTGGTAGCCTTATTAACACCCCAATATGAAATGGAAATCATCTCCGAGTCAATTTTAACGACTTTGGAAGAAGAAAGCGTTAGTGAAAAAACTAGCGACAGTGATGATACTGTTAATATGTATGTTAATGTGTTAAGGCAATATTTATAACAATTATTTTGTTTTTGTTCAAATTATTTCAATTTTAATCGATTAAAACACATTTTGATGTGCTAGATTTCTTAAATAATTTTGTCCACATTTACCGGGTATCTATCTCACTGTGCATGGTCCCGTTCCTACTGTTATATTACTACGAACCTTTTTTCGTCGCTTTGGTTTCATTGTGATCTTCACTTTCGTTGATCTTCATACGTTTAAAACCAATACCCAACATAGATGCCTCAGTTGCTCTCTGCAGTCTGCAGTCTGTCTATAGTGAGATTGTCGAAATCCATCTTTAGGAAGAATAAATCGATGTGTATAATACGAAATTGATCATAATCATATTTATTACGAAATTTATTATTGTTTTGCCTTTCTAAAGCACAAGTTTTGTTTTCTTTTAATTTTAACAGCCTAATTTTACTTGTTTGGTTTAATTGGCTTCCTTTGAGTATCTGATTTGATGTTGTTATCAAGAGAGTTAGCTTTCCACTCGATGCCTCAACCTCAAGGAGAGCTATGAGCTATGGAGAGGATTCTTTAATACGATGCTATTTTTAGTAATTCAATCTTTATTATGAATATAGTAGTATCACGTCCTGCGAGCTGGGAAGGTTGAAGGTCTCATATGTTTGCCTACTGTGCCCTGTCGTCACGTATAATCTCTGATGTGGGGCGATGTGACAAGCACCGCAGCTTAGATGACCACCATTGTTACCCTTTGTTTGAATTATTTTTAATGATCAAGTAGGCGACCCGCCAGCCATCAGAAATTTTAATATTAGAAAAGCCACTTGATGTGAGATGTTTTTATGCATTCTAAAGGGAGATACAATCTTTACATTTACTAAGATTCCAGAAGTATTGTATATCTTATCATTGTTGTCTCTGCAGTTCCTGTTTGTAATATACAATCGTTCTTTTCTTTTCTTCTTATTACTCAAATACTTAATATATTCCAATTTATGTAAGTTTTTCTTCTAATTCGTACAATTTTTTGATCTTATATGGTGGCCCTATTTCTAAATTCGTTCGGTAGTGTGCCGTCTATTTGTTTTTTGATTCTTAAATCTATGAGATTGGTTGCCGAACTCTGTGATTTTAGATAGTTTACATGATTCATCTGAGGTAGTGTTTTATTAATCAACATTTTATTGTTGCTTTAAAACTAATTACCTATTGCGTCACCACGTTAATTTTATGTATTGCTAACTTAGTGAGAGCAAAATAATCGACTCAGCAACATGCTTGAGTTTTTAGAGAATGCGTGTCCACTCCGATAGCATTCTAAGTAAAGTTCAGTGTCCTGTTTGAAAGTTTCAAAACTGGCTTAAAATGATACCACTTTCATTGGAATCGGACCTGTTCTGACAAAGTTATGGGACTAAGAATATGAGTAAAAAAAAGATTTAAAAGGAAAAAGATAATTATAAAAGAAAAAAAATGAAATCCTCAATTGAAATTAATTTAATGATTTTTCAATACATGGTGTTGTCACCTCTACTCTTAATTGCACTTTCCAAGCGATTACGCATGGATCGGATGGCTTTTCCTAAGCTATCTTGAGGGATTACTTTTCACTCTTTAATCAACGCCCCACTCAGTTCCATCACGTTTCCTGGTGCAAGATTTCTGTCTCGGACTCTTCTCTTAAGGTCATCTCAAACATGCTCAATTGGATTTAAGTCTGGACAACACGGAGGCCAGTCCATTTTCGGTATACCGACGTCAGTCATATCGGTAACGGTCACTCGCGCGTTATCGTGGATCAGCATGAAGTCCTCACCAACAAATCCTGCAAACGGAACAACATGTTTCTCCAGAATGTCCCTGATGTAAGCGGTTTGCTGTTAAACCTCCTAGGCACAAAACGTACTCAGTTTTTCCATGCATGAAATGCCCGCCCAAAACAGGCAACAGCCACTCCATATGCGATAGTTTCTTGAATACAGCAATAAGCAAATCGCTCCCCTAGCCTTCTATCGACCCGACGTTTCCTGTTATTGCCATGAAGGCATATCCTGGACTTGTCGGTGAATAACATCTGACTCAATTGCCAAGGTCCCACTTGAGATGTTCGCGAGCAAATTCCAGTCGCCTTTGTTTTTGGATTGCAGTCAGCTTAGGACCCGTAGCTGCCTTTTTTTCTCACTGTCCAAGCGCTGGCGACCACATTTCTGGCCGCACCCTGCTCTTGCTTGAGGTCAACGCCAGTCATATGTCGATTTCTGAGGGATATTGACGCGATCGTTTCTCTCCGTAGTCACGCGTCTACGGTCTCCTCCTTGTCGGCGGACGTAACCACCAGTTTCGCGGTACCGACGCCACACTCTCGACACAGCTGATTAACTCAGATTTAGCCGATTTGCCATGGCCCTCTGACTGAGGCCCTTTCGCAACAATGCAACTCCTGTGCTGCTTTGGCGGCTGTGGTATTCATTTTCTTGTGAATCAACCGAGCACTACATCGCTTATTTACTTACGTCAACTTCGGATAAGTGACTGAGATGAATTACCGGATTGCAAGCGTACTGTATGCCAATCACCGTCGTCACGCATGTTCCAATTAGTAAGATTCGTAAAACCCCGTTCGTGATGCATATTTTTTTTAATGCAATAAAACAGTTTTTAAAGCTCACTAATAAAAATAGTTCTTGCACGTTAATTTTTTTATTTTTATTTTGCTTAGACTAAAACATGAAATGAATATGCGCGTGCAGCTAGTGAATCGATTGCTTTGCTCTCAAGTGTATTTAACTATAAGATTGAATGTGACGCTACCACATTTTAGACATCTCACTACCTAAAATAGAGCTGGCTCTCATGGACTGCATTAGCTAATTATTGTAATTTGTTTGTTATTTATTTTTTTTTCTCTTGTCTAGCATATTTTCCAAACATTTCCTTATATCTCACTTGGTAAGGTGCTCTTTAGGCATTAGAGGTTCCCACGAGTGCGAAAATATATATTATATAATTAAACGCTTTCTGAATCGTCTGAACAGTTTCCGTGAAGGGATGTTCAAGTTTCATACAAAATTTGGTGCCCGCTTATTTTCATTGCGAAAGTCATACATTACATATGCTTATTCAACGGCGTTTAACGTGACCAATGGCTAGTACAGTCAGGTCTTCGTTATTTACGCATGTGCATTCCAACCACTCTTCTTGATTGCTAAATTTCATCAAAGTTACACAAATTGTTCTCGATATATTAATAATGAAAATCTAGAGACCTTCCAGACAGACCTCGTAAAAATAATATAGAAAAAAAAGTATCAAATCAGAGCATCATTCTTAACTACACAACACATGTAAAAAGATATTTCATTTTACAAATTTTAGTAGACGAAAACAGAACAATTAACTTTCATTTATGAGTAATATAAAAGAGCAAAATTATATTAACAGCACTGTTGAACGAAACAATTAACTCAATAAAAACGGACTATTTTAAGGTGTCCGAGCAAGAGTGGTGCTTATGTAAGCGAGATGCTGATAAATGAAATGTTTACAAGGCCAAAAGTTCAAGACCACAGTTTTAGATATTTGAACCGACTCAAATGAAAATGTTTATTTGAGGATTTGGTTAGCAGCTTTCTTGCAATTCACAGTCAGAGTTTTAAAGCGGCGCTTTTTACAGCCTCTCTAGAATTATATTTGGGTAAAGGTACTTCCCAATTTTAGGTGACGTTGCAGCGTTGAGTACATACGTAATAGACAAAATGAAAAAGCAGCTCCGCGTGATAAACAACGATTTTAAATTTTAAATTTGAATGCGAAAGTCCACTGACGTGACAACACTTGAGAGGATTTGGCAACAGTCATTAGAGATTTAAATGCGCAAATTGTAGTTTATTGTTGAGTTCTGAAAATCCATGGCTGATGTCACTTTGATATTGAAGGTGTTTAACGCATACGAAGTTCGCATATAAACCATTATATTTACATATACAGTGTCTTACATAACTCCATAAATTAAGGAAAATCGAACATATATTTGCAAACATTTTTCCAGTGATGTACTTGTTCTTTATATTGTACATGTAGTTTGTCGTAATAATTTTGTAAAGAAAGCCCACCAGAAATTACGAGAGGGTAGAGAGTAGGATTGAAAAAAAAACATTATTACAATGGTATATTACTTAAATCTGAACTAATTTGATTGGGCAGCATTTGCCCTTGATAATCAATTTGCATCTTTTTGCCAGTTCTGGTAATTCTTCCTTCAAAATACAACACCAAGCTTAAATAGACATTCAATTAATTTAGTTTTCATTGTGGTTTTCTTTTTAAATACGATCTTTGCTGTCTTACAAAAACTGAGACCCAATTGAGATCCTGGTCAGTTCATTCTGCCAGTGTTGGTGTTTATTAAAGGTTGAATTAGTTTTGTCTTATGACAAGGTATATTATCGCCGTAGAAAATGGAATTTTCATCTCCAAACAAGTCTTTTCCATTAGCTAACATGTCATTCCGCACTACTTCAAGATATGTTGTATCTATTATCTCGAATACTATATATAATCGACCAACTCCATACCATAATAGAGAGGTTGGATGTTTAATTGTAAGGAGTGCACATTTTGTTAAAAAAATTGTTATTTATAAAACAAATAATAAAAATATTATTTGTCAATTAATATCACCTTGTACTATTGATATATGGTCTAGTTTTCATATTTTGTAGCTCACTGCAAAAAGGGCTTTCTACCAAAAGAAGAGCTTACTAATAACAAGCGTCGACTAGAATAAACTTTATAAAAACATATGT
Organism: Sinelater perroti; assembly: GCA_036346155.1. Lineage (NCBI taxonomy): Eukaryota > Metazoa > Arthropoda > Insecta > Coleoptera > Elateridae > Sinelater > Sinelater perroti. Next base: position 19,417,795 of record JARFIY010000046.1, read on the forward strand.
TTGGAGCGTTCTATTTTATGGGACCGAAACGTGAACTATCGTAGTGGCATGCAAAAAGAGACTAAAAGCGTGCAAACAGTGGTTGTTATAGAAGAGCCTTAAAGATCAGCTATTCCAACAAAATAAGAAACGAGGAAGTAATGAGAAAATCGGACAAGAAAAGTGTTTGTGGAAGAACATACAAAAACGAAGGAGTACACTAATGGGACACATAATAAGGAAGAGAGAACTATCACCCACAATTATTGAAGGGCGTATAGAAGGAAAGAATGCTCGTGGCAGACCACGGATGAAATATATTAAACAAATAATAGAAGACACAGGATGTGCCACGTATAGATTTAATGAAAAATAAATGTATGAATAGGAAGGAATTTAGAGCTGCGACAAACCAACTGAAAAGTTGAAGACACACACAGAGAGAGGGGAGAGAGAGAGAGAGAGACCATTGCTATCGAAAGCGCGATTTTCAAAGATAATTGGTTTTTTCTGTGGTCTACATCCTCTTAATTCACAAGCAAGCAATATTTGCCTTACTGTAAAATGTATACATAGAAACATTAGTAGATTTGCACCATAATTTAGTCAGTTCAGTGAAATTAAGACTTCCACTGTATATCGCTTTTAATATACACTTCTTCCTGATTCTTTCACTACTTATATTAATTTTTCAGTGTTGATTAAAGTAGTGTAGTTTATTTTATAATAATGTGTGCTTAGTCACGTTTGTTTTAATTGTATTTACGAAGCTAAAATAGAATTTTATTAAATACTTAGTTGATCTAGGAAAAAATTATTTGATAGAGAGCAGGTTGTAGATTGTAACCAGATTAATAAGCAATTCTTCTAATCATTCAATCAAAAAGGGTTTTTAAAAATTCCAGATAATAGCTTTAATAACCATTTGATTTTTAGTCATCGAATCATTCTCTTATTTCCCCTTTGCACTAACTACAATGTTGTGTCCTCTAATCTTTACTTCCATGTTATACGTTATCGTCCCCTACTTTCGTATTCGTTCTGTTTTGTAGTATTTCTATTTAATTGTTCACTATCTTTAATATACATCAATTTTATTATTCTAGCCAGAAAGGTGTGGTCTATTATGAGCTGTTAAAGCCTGGTGAAACGGTTGATACCAAACGTTACCAACGACAATTGATTAATTTGAACAGTTTGTTACTCGCAAAACGACCAGAATATCGAAAAAGGCAACACAAGATCATTTTCCTCTGTCAGTGCTTCATTACATACGGCAAAACCGGTTTGCGACACGTTGGAAGCACTCAACTGGAAAGTGCTCCTCATGCGGTTTACTCGCCAGACTTGGCTCCTTCCGATTACCACTTGTTTGCATCGATGGGCCACGCACTTGCTGAGCAGCGCTTTGGTTTGTTCGAAGATTTGAAAAAATGAATCGATGAATGGTTCGTGGCAAAAGGGAAAGATTTTTACTGGTATGGTATCCACAAATTACCCGAAAGACGGGAAATATGTGTAACTAGCAATAGAGCATATTTTGAATAAACCACTTTTTATCATTCTTCCGAATTTAATGTTTTTTTTTTGGAAAAAAAATCCGTATTTCATACTTGTACACGTGGTATTTGTTTTTCTTTATTTTTTATCCTAGGCTTTTTTAGAATCCTCTTTTATTTTGTATGGTATATTTAATTATTAGATTTCTTTTTTGATTTTTTTATATTTTACTTTTTTTGATAATGGGTTCCATTTTGCCTATTGTGTATATTTATTTTTTTAGTGTTTGTTGATTTTGTAGGAGTATGTTTTATTTTTCCGTTTGTATTGTTTTAAGGTTTCATCTACCTTTGTTTTATAAACTTGTATGTTATTTTTGGCTTTCTTTATTCCTTTTATACTATTTTTTACTAATGTCTAGGGTTTAGTATGGTATTACTTTTACCTCTATTGAATATTTTGTATCTTTGTTGTACGTTATATAACTATTAAAGTTTTTCTTTTTTTGTTGCTGTGAATGTAATTTTATAAAAAAATCAGCTATTTTCCATTAGAGTTTGATTGTTAATTTTTGTTGGTTGTGATGATTTCTCTTAAATATCTAGTCTATAAAACTGCAAAAATGTAACTATGTTTACTTGTAAGTAACATTGTAATTTCTCCTACAGTTATGAACTTACTTCAAAGGTCAATAACTTATTCGAACCGGTGTGTTGCCAAACCTCGCAATAAAGGTTTTAAATGTTTGATTTGGTTGACCTTGTTAAAGGTTAAAATATAAATTATCAGGAAGTAATTAGACAGTTCGCGGCACCTACCGGTGTTTTATGTGCTATGTGGCCAATTATTGCTGTTAGTAGGCACATGCGACACAATTTTGATTTATGTGAAACCGAACATAGCTGAACGAATGTCACCATGCTTAGATATGGCTGATAAAACGATTATTAGCTAATGTCTTTGAACCAAATATCTATTTAGCTTGGCTTTTTACTAGTCTGCCTATGATTTCATATCTTATATTCTGTAATAGCGTTTATTTTATGCATAAGTTTACTGTTTATTGTTAAGGTTAATTTAAAAGTTCTGACTAAAACTAAAAGTTTGTTTCGTGTGTATTGGAAGAAACCAAACTTGCTGGAAGCGACACCTTCGACTCCATGCAAGAGATTTGTGATGCCGAAGGGGAGGAAACCGTGAGCCAGTGGAAGATGATACAGACGTTTTAAATCTGGGGATCTCAGCCTTGAAAATCAATCACGTTCTGATCGACCACCGAAGTTGAACAATTACAATTTGTAGGCAGTTTTGAAAGATGGTCCTTTGAAGAGTAGTCGTGACCTGGCGCCACTCCTCAGGGTTTTATCTTAGCAAATTGTGATGAATCATGTATATCAGCTTGACTTTGTGCACAAGAAGCCTCGCCAAGACCCCCATGAGCTCAACGAAGCGCAATCCAACAAACAATTAGCCGCCAGCTGTTCAGCAATCGTGACCGGTTCTGAAAGCGCATCATAACTTCGGATGAAAAGTGCGTCTATCTGGTCAATCACAATCGTTAGAAGCATCGAGTTCCGCGAGGCCAAGCTCCAGGAATAGTTGTTGCTAAATTTCATTTGAATCTGCGCATGAACATTTGATTTTTCGTAAGCGAGTCGGGAGTTTTTGGCAAACCTTCGACTTTCTTCAATGTTAAGTCCACTTATAAGATGTGGAGTAAAATCCGTACAATTTTTAAATTTAAGTCGGCAGATTATGTTGTAGAAGAAAAACGTCTAACTGAGCCTTTTATCTTCGCTCACCGTTCGATGCGCATTTTCTGTCTGATTTACATTTGCTCGATTATGCTGTATTTTCGACTAGCTCAAATTTGAACCAAAAATATGCACACTTCGAAAAGTATTTCCAAAATTTATTGTGTGCGGTGGATTATAAAATATGTTCTGAATTTTTCGACCACCGTCGAACCAAAATGCATTCGAAGGATCGTCGTGCGGATAGCGCTTCGGGCAAATATGTTTTTTTGCGATCCTTGAAGCGAAACCGCAGCTTGAGCGGTGCTGAGCCGTTGTCTAGACAGGCGTTTAAAAAGCATCGGAAAGAGTGAAACGTAAGCGGAGCGCCATGTGTATCAAGCGTTGTGTAACTTTATTGTCCTGACATGCAAGTTTCACCAAGCAATATCTGTTGTAAACTAATGATATTCTGTTTGATATTCACGATCGACTTTAAGTTTTACGAATAATGGGGCCGCATGTATTTAATACAATTTATAATGAACCCAATTCGTTTCGAATAGGTTTTAATGTTTATCACATTTTACTGAAAATGTAAGATTCCAAAAAATCGACTTTAAACCCAATTAGAGACGGAACTTAAAAGAAATAATTGTTTATTGTGTTGAGAAACCTTATCGCGGATTATAAAGAATTAAGATAAGTCTAATCAAAGATTGCGAAAACGCAAGGCAGGGTTTACAAATTGCATTTAAAAACTTTCAGTGCAAACGTATTCAATGAGTAAGGATAAATAAATAATTACATAACAGATTAACACTCGTATTTTGTTTTAAATGGGAACAAGAACGGTGTAATACCGTAAAGGAAATTTTCTACAGCGGTGCGAAATCGTAACGGTTGCCGTTAACCGTTTTGGCTGAAAATCAATCCCATGAAAGGTACTGATCTAAGATGTGTGTATGCCAAGTTTGAAGTGAATCCGTTGAATAGAACGGAAGTTATCTTGTCTCCAGGCACACAGACAGACAGACAGGATGATAATCTCATTAACTTTCTACTATAAACTCCGCTGTAGAAGTTAATAAGCATTAAGGTAGGTAGGTCACTGTTACTGACTCACCAAAATAGTAAATATTTTTAAAATATAAAAAATGCTAGATATCCATAAAATTTGGGTTGTTTGAAAGAAGACTAGAAACTACCTCAGACAGATACATTTCACATGTGCTTTTGTTATTTTCAAATTTCATGGATAAAACGTTAATCTTTAACCAGATCTTGCTCCTTTGCACTATACCAAAGCTTTAATCGTAGAAGAGGCTTGGACTTCCCTATACGAATACTACTCCACGTACCATAATTTACAGAAATTACTACACAAAAATTATAAAACCTTCGACTCACCGAATCTTTCACTTAAGTGCTGCATAGCGCTTTGATTTCAGCAGAGCGGACGTCTTACCTGCGTTATCGCTGGGGACAAAAGGTCAGCTGTACTTATTTATTTTATATTATATTTATTAATTAGTATCGGGAGACACAACCTAGTGACCTCCAAGTCAATAAACATTAAGATAAGTGGTGAATATTTTAAAACTGCATACATACCAAGTAGTAAAAATACTGGAATATTCCACATTTAATTTTCAGTCACTACCTATTAAGGCAGATAAGGTAGCGAATAGGTACTTCTTTGCGATCCCGGTAAAGGACAGACCTATTTCAGGGGGTGGCGACCCTGCCTACGTGAGCTCTTGATTATCCTCCGCCTCCTATAACAGGAGGAAATCAAGTCCCTACCCAAAGTCCTATCATACCTAACAAAATCTACCGTACCTTATCCTAAACCAACTCACGAACCCGCATGGCAAGCGTGGTGTTTTAATGCCAAAATACCTTTCATGATGATATTAAACCCTAAGGAAAGGCCCCGAGTCCCCGGCGGTCCGCTTATCCCCGACCATGGCGGCGGTCGGATAATGAGGCAGACCAGGGTGCTAAGAATCCCAGGTTAGAACAGGCTGCCAAAAATAACTGAACTAATGATTGGAACCATAAATACCAGAACACTACTACACGATCAACACATATATGAACTGGAGCATGAACTAACTAAAATAAAGTGGGATATTATTGGATTATCCGAAATAAGGCGCAGAGGAGAAGAAAGTATAATACTCGAATCAGGTAACTTATTGTATTATCGAGGATCAGAAAACGAAAGCCAACGTGGGGTAGGTTTTATGATCAATAAAAAACTAATACACAATATAACCAGGCTAGATAGCGAAACAGATAGAGTCGCACCAGTAACAATACAAATATCAAATAAACACAAATTAAAAATAATAGAATGTTATGCCCCAACAAATGCCCACGATGATGAAAAAATGGAAAGCTTCTACGAATGCATCAATGATATTCTATCAAAAGAAAATACTAATTATACCCTCATCATAGGCGATTTTAATTCAAAGCTAGGCAATAAACAAGAAGAAAACGAAGAATATATGGGACCCTACAGTTTTGATGAAAGGAACGAGCGCGGAACAATGATGCTTGAATTTTTAACACGCCACAAGATCTATGCAATGAATTCATTTTTCAAAAAGAAAAGAAAAAAAGTAAATGGACGTGGATATCTCCGGACACCCGAACAAAGAACGAAATAGACTATATTCTCTCAAAGGATAAGCATATAGTAAAAGATGTAACAACGCTACATTCTTTTAACATAGGCAGTGATCATAGAATGGTTAGAGCTAAAATAAATATTAATAGCAAAATAACAAAAAAGAAAAGAAAAGAAAAATATAATCTACCAGACACTCAACGATTATTGGAGAAAACGGACGAATATCAGCAAGATCTACAAAATGCACTGCAACAAATAGAAGAGACATGGAATAGTAAAAACTTAGATGATCAAAGTGCCATACTGAACGAAATAATGAAAGATACCGCTGATAAAGTTGCACCAAGGAAAAAACAAAAAGTAGAGAAACTAAAGCAAACAACTAAGATTAAAATAGAACAAAAGAGAAAGTTATTTAGAGAAGGTAAGTATGACGAATTTAGAGAAATGGCTAAAGAAACTAGAAGATTAGTAAGAAAGGATCTCGAAAACTACTATGAAATAGAAGTAGAAAAAATAATAGAAAATAACAGGGATTGAAAAGCTTAAGAAGTAATAGAAAACAACAAATAGTGGTATTAAAAGATGAGAGAGGACAAGAGATACGACAACGAGAAACTATGCTAGAAATAACAGAAAAGTTTTATAAAACTTGTACAGTTCAAAGAAACAAGAAGAACAGGAGAGAATACAAAACAAAAAATAACCAACATAGGATCAGAGGAGATGCCGAAATAACAATAGAAGAAGTATACCACTCACTCAGTCAGATGAAGAATAACAAGGCGCCAGGAGAAGATGGAATTTTGACAGAGATGATAAAAGCAGGAGGAAAACCCATAATATCAAAGCTATGTGATCTTTACAATAAATGTCTCATGGAAGGACGAGTATCCGAAAGTTTCAACAATGCGGTAATTGTAATATTATATAAGAAGGAAACAAGGCGGATTTGGAGAATTATAGACCAATCAGTCTACTCTCACAGGTATACAAACTATTGACAAAAATTATTACAAATAGACTTAATAACAAAATAGAACAGTATTTGACAGTAGAGCAGGCTGGATTTAGAACAAACTACAGTACACATGAACATCTATTAAATATGCGAATTCTCCTAGAAAATCAGTAGAATATAATCTGAATGTACATATGGCCTTTGTTGATTTTAAGAAGGCCTTTGACAGCGTAGAGCACTGGGCAATCAAAGGTCGCTAAATAATGCAAGGGTAGATCATCGGTACTCAATGCTTTTATCATATATATATGAACATGCAACGTCGACAATACAACTTCATGAACATACTAAACCTATCCCAATGAAATGCGGCATAAGACAAGGAGATACGTTATCTCCCAAATTATTTACGTTAGTTATCGAAGATATATTCAGACAACTTAACTGGGACAACAGAGGCATACTAATAAATGGAAGACGTCTAAACCATCTCATATATGCAGACGACGTAGTACTTATCACAGAAAACTCTGAGGAGCTACAGAATATGTTAACTGATTTAGAACAGCAAGCATCTAAAGTTGGTTTAAATATGAATTTACAACAAACAAAAGTAATGTGCCCAGAAAATCCAAGAATAAATGTAAGAAACATAGAAATCGAAAATGTAGAAAGCTATATATATCTTGGAAATATGATAACGTTAGGAAGGCCTAATCAAAAATAGAAATAAACCGCAGGAAAAGACTAGCATGGAGCGCGTTCGGAAAACTAAGTAAAACACTAAAAATAAAAATATACCTATGCGTTTACGTAGCAGACTATTTGATCAGTTTATATTACCGGTGTTGATCTACGGAGCACAAACATGGACCCTCACCAAACAGTCAATGAGCCAATTGAAAGTGACGCAAAGAGCAATGGAGCGTCAGATGTTAGGAATATCCTAAAAGATCGTAGAAGGAATACATGGATTCGAAGCATCACGAAAGTTAAAGATGTTGTGGAGGCAATGACAGAACTGAAGTGGGGTTACGCAGGACATGTTGCTAGATACCAAGATGGAAGATGGTCTAACACTTTATTAAAATGGAGACCATACCTAGGAAGAAGAAACAGAGGACGACCCCCAATGCGCTGGACCGACGACCTTAAGAAAACGGCCGGGTTAGCATGGATCAGAGAGGCTCAAAATCGTGAACACTGGAGAAACATGATAGAGGCCTATGTTCAGAAATGGACCGAAGATGGCTAATGATGATGATGATGACCTATTAAGGATGCATATCATCAATATCCTGTGACTGTCTTAGAAGGCAAAACACGTCATCATATCTCCAAACCTAAAAAAAACATTCAATACAAGCTAAAACCGCCAAATAATGGTTAAACAAAACTGATCAAATGATCAGATTGTTATATAAATCTCAATAATAATAATAAAAAAAAAAACACCGAAGAAAATCTAACAAAAACGATGCAAAACCATCACCAATTTTTGTGTCCCGAATAACATTTTTTTCCATCAACATTGGTTACTAGAAAAAATATCTAAGAACAAATATGAGTTAAACGTATTACATGTATAATGATCAAATAAAAATAGTGCCATAAATATCTGTAAAATACACCTTGATAACTAAAAGCCCTTGTCGAAAAAAACAATTAGTTTCATATCTACAGAAACAAACAAGAACGAAGCTTTAGAGTTACAACTGATTTGGTGGTAATGGTAATGCTCTAACGCCCCGCGTGGGAGCACGGCCTGCGAACTGAGAGGTTAAGGCTCGCATATGTCCGACTTGAGCATCGTGCCTTAGACGACCGCCATTATTACTTTTTGTTGGAAAAAGTGAGCGCCGGTACTCAATTATTATTAGTGACTGAGGAGGACATCCGCCAGACATCAGAGAGTTCCGGAAAGGGAACCCGGGTTCGTCCACTTCGCAGTCCGCGCCTCAACCGCTTAGACCACTCTGGTGATTGTAATTGATTTATAAAAATTAAAGGAAACTATAGAAGAACACAACATACAGTTAAAAATATCTCTGATGAAGAACTAATTACTAAAAAACATTATCTTTATTATTATGCCGACTTGAAACCTGTTCCAAATAACAAGGATGTATACAATGAAAGTAAAACTTTACAGTCTACAGTAAAATTTGAATCTCTTTGTCGAAAACTCGAAATTTAGTGTGTTAGGTACAAAAAACTGGAACATACAATAACTTCTGTAACAGAAGTGTTTGTGGTGTTAAATGTGTAAGAAAGCTATTTAACTTCATAATGTTTACGTAAAACAAGAAGTCTTGATGTTAACTATATCAATTTCCATGGTAATCGCCCAAACTCTACAATCAAAAAAAAAGAACAAACAATAAACAAAGGCTAATCATCATTTACTTAGCCAGGTGTCCCTTACGCCAAAATTATCGATGATAAAGCATATCAACTACAAATCATAAACACCGCTTTCTAATAATGAGTGACGCCACCATTAGAACAATCAATCGATATATACAAATTGAAACAGATGATGAGGACCCTTATGGTACAAATGTTAATCATGTTAATCTTACTGACATTTTTCCTCAAAAATGTGTTAATCAGTAGCTTAAGATTGCACTCTGGAACGCTATTAGTCGACAACGGCACAAGACTGAAATTATAGCATTTATCTAGCCGCACAAAACTGATAACATGAAGAAGTCATTTAAAATTTATATCACACCACATCGTAATGGTATTTACTTAAACTGCCATCATTATTAGAAACTTAAAAAGCATAATGAATCAAACAAATATTCTAAACAACATTTACAAGTCATATCAATTGTAACAGAAGTTGAGTGTAGTAGTTTACTGCCCATCATAACTTTAATACTTTTGGAAATTTTTTATATTTGAACGGAATTTTAAATCAAAAAACGCGTGGGATAGAGAATTATTATCGAAAGCCATAACCTCATATAGAGTTTTCTGAAAATCAATTTCTTTGCCTTGTGATTTAAGCAACTCCGTAACCTCTTAGATTTTTGTTTTATAAAAAATATAAGTATAAATTACCTACAAGCTAATTCTTGCCTTGACTTATCTTCTGATCGTGCACCTGTGCTTATTACTCTGCAACTAAAGTACCATACCAATATCTTTTAAAAAACTGATTGGGATTATTTTGAAGATAACATGAAACAATTACTGTGGCAGTAAGTGCATTTACAAACTGATGACAATTTAACCAATGCATTTTAATCAAATTGTACAAGAAGCTGCTTTGGAAACGACTTTAAGAGACATTGAAACAATAAGAACTGAACAAGACAAAGATGGTAAACTACTACAGCATCAGCTGATAAATAAAATCTAAATCGTGCTACAACTGAACTTAAGAACCACATAAATAATTAAAATAGATAGAAATATCTTTGATAATGCACTAGTATTAGATAACGATTTAAAAATATTTTTTGGTCCCTACGTGGGAAGAAACAGAAATTTATCAGTTTTTCGAATCACCTCTGATCTTATCAAAGGCAAAATACTTAAAGTTACCCGTTATTGGTTTAAATTTATCACTAAGATGTTTAATATTGTAGTTAGATTGGGATCTTTGAATGAAAAGTTACTGGCATATTTCACAGCGTGGTGGACTAAATAAATAAAGCACCGGAGAGCAAAGAATATTGGTCTCCAGTGCGTTGCGACATCAGTCAAATCTTTCCGTAAGGTCTGACATGAAGAGTGCTTTTTTCTAAAGTGTCTTTCTCCACGGATCTGTACAAAGTAATAGATTTTTATGTTACTGAAAGGCATTACTTGGTTAGATGTCAAGACGAGTAACACAGCGTAGTGCCCTTAGCCCACTGTTACATCCATTGTCTACAAGTGATTTACCAACAATACCATACAACATAATAGCGGTCTATGCTGATAATATAGCTCTCACATCATCCCATTTAATAGTGGCATCACGCTAGTTTTGAATCACTGGTTAAGGAAATGGGGTTTTAAAGCTTATGAAATCAAATTTTCCTTGTCTTCTGATCAAATTCCTCGCCATGAAAATAAATACGAAAGCTTTCACGGTCGGTGTTTTGACGCATCGTGAGCTTGGAAACCTTTCCAACGGCCTAACAACCTGAGAACAACCACATAATGCATCCTTGCCATGCACTTTAATCGTCGCCTAGCATAGAAACACTAGGTTTGGACGAAAAGAAAACAAGTTGAATTCAAACACAAAAATGTGAAATAGCTAACTCGGAAATCAAAACTAACAACAGCAAATAGTTTTTATATCAATCAATGTACAGCTTACAATTATAGGGTATGGCTGCAATTTTCACCATCGATATTATAGAGATTTTAGAGCAATGTGTTAGGAACAATTGTAGTCTTTTCATGGTATGACCTAATGAGGTGATAAGATGATCTTGAAATAAATTCTGCCAAGATAATTACAAAAGTGAGTGTTACCTATAGTATGTAAAGGGTGTCCCAGAATTAACGCAAGATTTAAATTTGACGCCATTTACGCAGTAAAGTGTTGACAACCCTAAAACAAAAACAAATCGACAGCTGGCAGTTTACGGTTAGTAAAAATGGAGCGTTACACGATAGAACAACGCGTCTTCATTATTGAACAATATTTCAAAAATAATGAAAGTTGGCGGCCGCTGTTCAAAAACTCCATACAAAATATGGTCGGAATAGTGTTTTAATTTCGTCAACTGTGAAGAGATTAATTGAAAAATTCCGAGAGACAGGATCCGTTGGAGACGCCAAACACACTGGTCGTCCAAAAACAAGCCGTTCAAATGTCAACATCGAAGCAGTGCGTGAGAGTGCCGGTGACAATCCAGGAATCTCAATTCGGCGTCGTGGACAAGAATTGCAAATTTCAAGAAGCTCTCTACAGCGTATACTCACTAAAGATCTGTGTCTCCATGCTTACAAAATTCAATTAACACAACAACTGAAGCCTAATGACCATGCACAGCGAAGAGAGTTTGTTGAATGGATTATTGAGCATCAACAAATGGATGCTCTTTTTTCGAGCAAAATCATCCTAAGCGACGAAGCACATTTTCACCTTGATGGGTTTGTTAATCGCCAAAATTGCCACTTTTGGGATTCTGAGAACCCACATGTGATTGTCGAAAACAAATGCATCCACAACGTGTCACTGTTTGGTGTGGATTTTGGGCTGGAGGCATAATTGGACCATACTTTTTTGAAAATGAGGCTGGTCAAGCAGTGACTGTTACTGGTGCTCGATATCGCGACATGATAACACAGTTCTTTTTGCCGAAATTGGATGATATTGATGTGGCCAATATGTGGTTTCAACAAGACGGTGCCACATGCCATACAGCCCGTGAAACACTTCAATTACTGCATGAGACATTTCCAGGTCGTGTACTCTCTCGTTTCGGAGATCAGAATTGGCCCCCTAGATCGTGTGATTTAACACGATTAGATTTCTTTTTAGGGGGTTATTTAAAATAACAGGTCTATGTCAACAAGCCCACAACCACGCGTGCATTAAAGGAGGAGAATCCACGTTGCATCAACGAAATTCAGCCACATTTATGCAGAATGGTCATGGAAAATTTCGACAAACGAGTGCGTATGTGTATGCAAAGTCGTGGAGGCCATTTGCCCTATCCTATGTACTTTATGATTCAATAAAAAAATTACAATCAAAAGACTAAAAACTGTGTTTTCTATTTAATTCAAATCTTTCGTTAATTTTGGTACACCTTTTACATCCAAACGAATTGTCTTATGAGCTCTCAAATGATAATGATAAAACACGGAAACCAAAGAGGTTTAAACCTCCTCAAAACGTTTTGTAACAGACAATAAATGTATGTTAATGTTCGCTAATAATACACAAAATATTGGTATTGGTTGTGAGTTTGTAAATATAGCCATTAAATTGCTACATTAGGCATTATTCCGCAAGACATGCAAATAGTCACTTAAATTACCGAATGTCTTTATTTATTGTGGTAGATTGTAAATAAAATTTAATGAAACGAAGTACCACATAGTAAACAAAAAATATATAAATCTCATCTTGTATTATTTGCCATATGTTATATTTTTAAATTATCAGAAAAATGTTTCCCTTATTAAAGAACTTTTAATTGTAAAGATTTTGGCATACCCGTTGTATTACTTAACTGCTTCCTATGATTTGTCGGGCTTTTTATGGATAATTTGTTTCTTTAACTATGAGTATGGGCTACCGCTTTGGCGTACTGGTCACGTAAAGGGATAGGTTAAAGCATTTGATATGATAATTCGGGACCAGTAGATATACCAAAAAATATCGCAAAAGTTTACTCAAAATGATCGCACAGAGATCGTTAAAAAATGTAGAAAAAATTTAAATATGTATCCAACCATAGAGTTAGGATCGTAATAATGATTATCTCTACCTTAACTGAAATTTACAATCTTCATTTTACACCATAGCCTTTCTTGGAGCTTCTCGGCAACTCTTATTCAAGAAAAAACACAGCTCTTTGAAATTCATAAATTTGAGTTTGGCTAGTGCTTGTCGCATCACGGGCTCGCTTCTGTGTTACAAGTAATGGATTTATTGTGAAAAGGTTCCAAGTTTGTGAAAATATTTATAAATTAAACGAACATTTAAAGTGAACAAAACACAAGTCAATAGATCTGCCATGTTTGGCGTGTCAAATTTTGGGTCACAATACCCACCCTCTCCACATAGAACCGTAACAGTTATTGCACCAGCAACCGTCTATACCACCAGTACATCATTCTTTTTCGTATCAAATGCAATTAGTTCTCCCACCGCCAGTTGCAAGTCAGCAGGATGAAAAAGATTCCAATACATATAAATGAAGAGCAAAAATGGTAAACCCAAAATTCAAGGAAACATAAACGCCCTAGTACGGATTCACTATGCACTAAACAAAAAGCTGATCTATCGGTTGCTCACATCTAACGTAGCATTGACAACAGACAATCAAGGAAACAGCGAAGCAGAACAAGAAGTTAAACCACCCTCTATTTTTGTTTATGGTGTCGACAACTTAAAACCTCTAACAGACATGCTAGATATCCAATCTAAATACAATTACTTTATCAAGTTAATAGGTAAGACTCAAGCCAAGATTCAGTTAAGTTATGTAAAGGACTACAGAAACGTTATCAAAATCCCAAATGAGAAAACATAATAAAACAAAATAGTAAGTTTAGAGTAGTGTTACGCAACATGCACTCCACTATCGACTTAGAAAAACTCTCCAAATAAATTATAGGGAGAAAGTAGTCAACATATTCAATATCAGATAGGGTTAATAAAACTTCATTACCGATGTTTCTCGTAGAATTAGAACAAAACTTTTACACGTTAAACGCGAAGTCATACAATGTTAAAGGTTTAGTCACTCCAAAAACTATTACCATAGGACGCCAATATGCGTCAAATGCACTGGAGAACATCCTACAAAAAACTGTGAAATAAGTAAAAATGCCAAATGCGTGAATTTCTAGGGAAATTATCTCGCAAACTACAAATGTTATCTAGTGGTCAAAGAAATTCAAAAACGTAAATTTCCACCACTAAGGCCTAAACAACTAAGTTCACAATTGCAGACAAATAACAAAATGAAACAATTATGGTTAAATTAATGGAAACAATGGACACTATGCTTAACTTGTTCACTATCTTGATCTCTAAATTACCATAATTTCTAAACATTGCACTCTGGAAAGCCAAGGGTTTGATACATCATAGCCAGAAAGTTCAAAAAATTTGTAACAAATAATGACATTGATATTATGCTGATTTCAGAAACACATTTTACCCAACAATCATAAATAAAAATACCCAAATATTCCATTTATACTGTAAACCACTCAAGACGGCACAGCTTATGGGCACACAACAGTGATAGTGAAGAACTCAATAAGGCATTGAGTAAGCCTCGAATATCAATATCAATAGCTTCAAGCTACAAGTATTTGTAGTTGCAGAAGTCACTAGAGACATAACATTCGCAGCAGGATACTGTCCATCGAAGCACAAAATTAAAAATGAAGATTGTAACCACTTTTTAATACCTTTGGATCACGTTTCATCTCGGGTGGAGATTATAATGCAAAAAATCAACAATGGGGATCAAGATTAACTTTACTTCGAGGTAGAGAGCTACTCAAAACCATGAATGAAAATCACTTAAACCTTCCTACTGGCTATCAGATCTTAACAAAATTCCTGATCTGCTTGATTTCTGCGTCACGAAGGAATAGCAACAAGCAAAATTAACGCTACATCATATTTTGAAAAAGCCCACACCTATTTCACTTCACAATAAAGCCACTAACGAAAATAGATACAGCTAATTGACAGTAATGTTTATCTAAACATACCTGTAAAAACAGAAAAAGACGTGCACGATGCTATAGAACACATTATTAAAGTATGTTTACAATCTTCTGCTTTGGCTGCAACCATTAATCATAAAAAACAAGATATACAAGACTTCCACCGCTAGTCAAACAAAAAGTAACCGAAAAAAATGAAACTCTAGAAGAACTTTGGAAAATAAAAGACATCCAAGGGTGAAGAAAAACTCAACAAGGCAGCCCAGGAATTGAAATATTTCCTGAACAATTTAAAAAACCAGGCAATACAAGAATATGTGACTAAGCTAACCGCTAGGGGACGCGGTGGCTCAGATGGTTCAACCAGTTGGCTCTGTCCTTTAGCCGGCGCACGCGAATTCGAGACTTGCTCTCCTATGGGTGTGTCTGAATGTCCTAGAATAAGTGCATGTTAGTGGCATAATAAGCTCTTGAGGCCGCAGTGCCTGTAAGTGCGCCAAAAAAAAGCTAACCGCTAACCAAGATACAAATTACTCGTTATGGAAAGCCACTAAAAAGTTAAAATGAGAACGGGCAACAATTCCACTCATTAGACTAGCAAATGGAATTTGGGCGAGAAGTGCCAGTGAAAAGGCAGCAGCATTTGTAGACTACATAGCAGGAGTATATCAACCGTTTCCTCAGACGTGTACTTCCGAACAAGAAAGGCAAATTAACGAATTTGTCGACGGAAATGTCACACCGACACCGATTATCAAACTGCTTAAAGTCAAAGAAGTCCAAAAAGTTATAAAAAGGTTAAAGATAAATAAAGTCCTCGGGTACAATTCAATCACTGCCAAAACTCTGAATGAACTACCAGGAAAACGTAGAAAATTATAACATATATATTTAATTTATATTATTATATACTTAATTTAACCGCCATTTGACTGTGGAACAATGGAAATAAGCTCTGTGGTGCTACGAGTCTTTAAGTAAGAATGACTTTTCGTGTGTCCTGCTTTGTCATTTATACCTATATACATTTCGATCTTAATACATTATAATGACTCACACAATCTTATATTTTTATGGATTCACCTGCCTTTGTCACTAAAGTGTTTTTTCATCGGTAATTGCTTGGTACCTTGACACTTTTGAAGAAGTTATTTTATAGGAATAGTTGTAATACCAAAATATTCGTTATCACTTAGGGAACGCATTCCACACTTCGTGGCGCATCTGCAACCCTTGCACCCCTTTTTATAACTCTTTAAGTTAGTACTTTTTACAGATCTTTAGTGTTGCACTTTTGCAACAAATTTTATAAATAACTGGTTTTGTTCTTAATGTAATGTTGTAACTAAAGATTTTTATAGTTTTATTTTGTTTATTTTCTAATTTGGACAAAAGCCTTCTTTCTACGTTTACAATTATCTCTAACTGTTGTTTCTCTCAACTAAGTTTTCGCAGCCATCTTTGTGATATGGTCCGACCATCTCACTTTTGAACGACCTACACTTCTTCCTCCCATGCTAAATCGTCATTTCAGAATTTTTCTACTCCATCTTCCATCTTGACGTCTAACAAGATGTCCGGCCCAGTTCCATTTTCATTGCAAATTCGAGTGCTCTGCTTTTTATTTTAGTTCGTTTGTCTAATATTTCCCAGTCTATCTTTACGTGTGACACCTAACACGGATCTTTCCATGGACCGCTGTGTGGTTTCCAGTTTATGTGAACGTCAAAGTTTCCGTTCTGTATGTTAATATTGGAGGATGCATTCGTGGTAAACTTTCGCTTTTAAATATTGTGAGTCAGTTTTGAAAATAGTGTTTGTTTACACTAACACATTGCACAGTAGGCCAGAATCCACAAAAGGTGGACAAAAATCTGAAACTTTAGAAATATATCGGTGATCCAAATGTACGTCCATTCCTTAGTGCTTTGCCTCTTTCTTTAGATTCAAAAATGTCAAAAGCCCCTTTTACGTACGTAGGCGAAGTACTGAGGAATGGACGTACATTTGGATCATAATGATACTTACACGAGATGGACATTCATGGGAAAAATATTTAAATAATTACAAGCTTTGAATGGGGTGAATTTAAGGGAGTGAAATTTAAATAAATTACTAAAAAATCTATAATTTTGGGAATTGCATAAACATCCTTTGGATAAATATTTAAAAATATCATGTTTGAAGAGGGTGAGTTCAAGGGTGAATCAAAAAGAAATTAATAAAAATCTAAAATGCGTTCAATTTTGGAGAGAGTATATGGACAGTTCCGCGCGAAAGGGGCACTTTTGTTTCTCTGGCTCCTGATGACCATATAAACGTGAATTAGAGAGATTAGTTTTTGAGCAATATTATTCATATTTGCTGTCTTCAATTGCGGATACATTTATTTTCAAGTTATTGTCGGGAACAATCTAAGATTTATCATGTACATATATAGGTATATTCATTGAAATACTATATTTATACTACTATATTTAAACTATAAACTTATATTTATACTCTAATTTATACTATTGATAATACTTTACTCATTAAGCGCAACATCGCTTTCGGTTTCTGATAAAAATCATCATCACTTTCCTCAAATGTAGATTCTAAATTTGCCGGAGTAAAGAAGCTAGATGTCTCCTCGGATGAGGTTTCTATTGAAGGCTTTTCCAATAAAGATAAAACTTCATTACAAATTGTAGAACTTTTTCTGGGGGTAGTTGCCGGTGTGAAGAAATACGCGGATCTGATGTAATAAGTAGTCTATTTAATAAATCCTGATTTTGGTGCATATTCTAGACTTTTACGGGAATGAAGTTCTCTAAAGTGCTTCAGGTCTTTATTTATCGATTCTTGGGCTTCCTCTGACAATTGTCCAATGAACAACATTGCTTCTTTAATTATGATTGCCCCATGAACCAATATTTTATGGACTGAGGCTGGCATATAATACCATGGGTATTTTTCAACATAGTCTTGCAGTTTGTAGGGCATATTCGTAAACAGCCTGTACATCAATTGCATATCCACAAGACAATGTACGTAGTACTATTCCAAATCTTTTAATAATGCCTCCATCTACCCCGGTAATTGAAGCTGATTGGATGCTAGCAGTAAAAAACGTTCTTGCTGTGTTTCCATCGTTTGTGGTTCCGCCGCTGCCACTGTTTTCTGTTGAAAATCCGCCTGAATTTTTCTTTTCCGTTCCTCAAAAATCACCTTGTTTTGTTTCCCTCGTAGTTGCCACGTCTTTATGTCTAATCTGTAAGAAATATGTAGCAAGCACTCGAAAAACCTGATCCAGGCATGAAGAGAAGATAGTCCGGACCGTAGTACTTCTTCATTGATAGCTCGATAACTTTATTGATGACATTCATCTGCTTTGGGATCGCCTTACAAATATAACACGTCTGTGCAGAGGAAGTCTCCGAAAGTGCATTGCATATCTTGCCATCTACCATTGTCATCATGCAAATATGTTGTACCGACAGGTTCTGATTTTGCTCTGTATTATATTTTGTTGGAGTAAGGTTGTTGATTTGCTCTTCCACGAAAGTCGATTCTTGCATTGTTAATTCCGTCGTTTCCTTCTTAAACTCGAACCTTATCGGTCTACAAAATTTAGTAGAAGACCGTCTTGGATTTTGCCAAATTATTATTTTATCTCTACCCGGCTTTTCAGCATATAACTGTAAGGAAACTAGCGAAGTTAAGAACATATCGCCATCACAAAGTCCAAACTCCGAAAATGCTTGTTTATATTTCGAATGGCCTGAACGTCCATCACAACCCCATTTTACCAATAAAATTAGATTGCTTAATTCATTGTGCGTTAGGTTTTGTATAACTGGGTCTTGCAATTCTAGTATTCGGTGTGTAGTACGATCAAGAAGATCCTGCAGGCGAATTTTCGCTGAAGTTTCAGTGATAATTTGGGCTTCCTTCCTTGGATAACAACGCGATTTGGCTGCCCTAAAAAAAGAGGGATAAATATCTGTGAATTTCTTTTTTGCTGTCAGTCTATGAATTAAATAAGAATGTTTGCTGTCTTTCGCCTCCACCATCATTAACAAAGCATGGTCAGGTGTAAGTGGCACAACACTTTGAACTTTCTGACTTGAGCGCCAAACTTGTTGTATTCTGGAAGCTCTAGTGGGGGTAGTAAAAACCGCTTCCGAAATCAACTTTGAAGCTAAACCTTTTCCCTCTTGTTTCAGACCTTTCTTAGCGGTTAAGGTAATTTCCTCAACTGCGAACTTGTCCAAAAGCTTATTAGCTCTTCTCCTCTTAGTCCTCGAACTACCCTCAGAGAAGCTTACTTCAGGGCGACCACGTGTATGTGTGCCGCCACTACCCGACGATATTGGTTGTTCATGATCACTACTTTTTTCAGTTTTTTCGCCTTCGACCTTAAAATTAAAGGGCTGCTTGAGCCAACTTTCATTTTATTCCAAAAAGCGTTGAATTTTTTGGTTGCACTTATCAGTCTTTGAATAAACTGCATGGCAGAATTTGTAATTAAACGTCTTCAGTCGTGCCATCATATTTTCATCATTTTGTATCCCGAAGTGTTTGATCAGGTGGTTATAAAGACTTTTCGTTCGAACAGAACGCCCTACCCCCTTCCTCACGTATAACATTTCGAAGACCTGTTTTCTTGCCAACATTGTACTTATAGTTGCAATTTGAATGATAACTAAAACAAAATAAGCAGTTAATTACCTGAACTAATAAATCATTTTGTTATAAATTATAATCATGAGTAAAAACTTCCCAAATAAACAATAAACACATATTTGATAAACAATTGATAATAAATAATAATCATAAGTTCTTAAGAGTATTGTGAAAATTAATAAGCATGCATTATTTAACAATTGATTCTGCATGCGGCAACCGAGCGCTTGTGCGCTCCGCGTGCGGTCTGGCGATTCTAACCATGAATGAGTGTCGCATTTTAAAGAAATAAATAAATATCGAAAAGGTAGTTGAAAGCGGTTACAGTTTTTTTAGTATCTTATAAAGGAAGGCTTAAGGTATTTTTTAAATATTTTTTCAAGGCATGACTAAGTAAGACTTTTTTTGTTTCTCTACAGAAAACTAGATTGACTTGTAAAAACACCCCCTAAATATAATACTTTATTTCAACATTTCAATCCAAATTCATTTTCATAACATATATTAAAATAAAGTACATACTTCAAATAAACTTCTAGAAACAATTAACACGTTTTCAATTCACAGCCTCTCTTCAAAAGTTAGTGACAAAATGAGCTGTAAACCCGACCGATCGCTGATAGGCGGAAGGGTCGTATTTGCGATTCTCTAGCAGGAAGAGACTTCACTTAATGAGCTTGATATTCCAGGAAAAGGTACAGTGACCTTCCTTTTTAACAATTCAGAAAATATAGAAACCATATGCGCAATTTGAAAAAAATGATTTTTGTCATCTTTTGCGGATTCTGGCCCACTGTGCATTGGTTTAGATATATGCGTTCTTTCAATTTTTGTAATATTCTTTCTTCTATATAGTATCTATAGCGTTATTTGGTATGTTATAATTAGGCTAATCTTTGTATTCCCAAATTTGCAATTCCCAATTTTGTTGTTGCGTTCAGTTCTAGTCTGGAAAATGAAGGTGGAAGAGACCATTTATATTAATTCGCTTTTCACTCCAATCTATCAATATGAAGACATCTAAGACATTTGTGAACAATTTAGGGGATATTGTCTCTACTTGGCTAATTCCTCGTTCGATATTAATTGGATATGTACTATCAAAGGTTTCAATAGTTATGGTTGCGTTTTCGTAGGCTGCTTTCTATTAGTCAAATCTGCTTTGTTGCAGGGTATCGATTATGGCCCACGTTTTCACAGTATCGAACGCTTTCTCATAGTCTATATTCCTTTATTTTTACTTTCCTTATCCTATAAGGAAAGTAATGTAATCGGCGGAAATTTGACCTACCCAGTTTTTCACATTTCTGGACGAATTATAGCCTCAGGACACCAAAAAAGTTGGTTTGGGCCATTGGTTCGTGTGTGTGTGTGTGTGTGTGTGTGTGTGTGTGTCTGTCTGTCAGTAAACAAGATATCTCGAGAACCGTAAGAGCTAGAGACTTGAAATTTGGTATGCAAGTTACTTGTAGGTAGGGGACGCAGTGCGAAGCTTTTGGTAAAAATCGGCCGAGCCGTTTGGTCGCAAGGTCGCAAAATCGGTCGCAAAGCGGTCGCGAATCTAAACGGTTGAAGATACAAAAAATTTATGAGAATAAAAATGATTTGTTATCATGAGATAAACATGAATTTAAAATAAAAGTTGGTAAAATAGGAACTCGAAAAAAAATTGAAGCTCAGGATTTTTAATATACCGGGTGTTCATAAAATGTTTACATTTATATTACCGGATAGATCAAACTGAGACGAACAAAAATTAAATGAAATTTTTTGATCCGAGGTCAAATAAATAAGTTATAGCCGATTAAAATTAATTAAACGGACCAATCACAGCGCGCTCGAGAGCTACCGGGACGATTGCGGGAGGACGATTGCCGCTAGGAAGGAGCACGCAGGTTGTGCGACCGAGCTCGCACGGTTACCTTCAGTGACGTAGCAAAATTTTAACTACGAGTCAATTATTGTCTTGTACTGTTTATTTTAATCAGCTTTCGAGTGTTGGACTCGCGCCACGTCCTTTTTATTTAAAATAACAAGTTCTAGGAAGAGCACGATATATATATATATATATATATATATATATATATATATATATATATATATATATATATATATAAGGAAAGTCGTGTGATGTTCACACCAGATTTTTTATGTCTTATTGCATGAATGGATTTAGTTCATCATGTTAAATCCCTTGGGAAATCCTACCGGCTTTATGGACTGGAATCTATCTAGTCGATTAGATATTCTCTTATTTATAACTTTCGTCAAATGTTTTTATATTTGTAACTTTTGAAGTAAAACATGTCTCCGTTCCTGTATACAAGTATAGTCACGGATTTTTTCCAACTTTGTGTGTTGTCTCTATCTAAAATTGCTTAATTAAGATTTTTAGGTGCTTTATTAAGTAAAGACCGCCGCTTTTAATGACTGCAGATACGATTTCGTCCTTATTCTTCATTTGTTTCAAACTGTTTTTGATTTCATAACAACTTATCTTTGATATGTCCTCCGTATAAGGTTTACTGAGCTTTAAGCCTCTTGTCCATCTGTAAAGCTTGTTGTTTGCTGACCTTTGTATGGTATAGGTTCTAGTAAAATCTTTTAACAACTTCTTCCCTTTTTGCAATGATGTTTCCACTTTTAACGGTTTGGTTTCTCTTTGATCTGAACAGTTCTATTTTCTTGTTATTCTGTATATTTTCAGCAAGCTTTTCATTGTATTCTTCTTGTTTAACTATCGTATCGCTAAGAATTCTTTCTTTTATGGGTTTTCTTGTATTCTCCCTTATCTTCTGTTCTCTTATACTTTGTGTTTTACTTAATCTTGTAGGCTGCCTCTAAAATACTTTTCTTAATGCTTTTATTCAATGGTTCAGTATCTTCTGCCCTTGTACTTGATGCTTGTGAGTTACTTTCTAGACTTAGTTTAAAGCATTTTTTTTATTCTAGCCTCATAGGTATATTAATTTTTACCTGAATCATTTTGAGATTACTGCCAACGCGACTCTTGTTGAAAACCGTAACGTCTTCTACTATATCTCTTCTGTAGGATATTATAAAATCTATCTCATTCTTCGTTTAGCCATTTGAACTTTCTCACATCCATCATCGATGTTCTTTCTTTTGAAAAATGAACTCATTATATACAGCTGCTAAGCTTCTGCAAAGTTTATAAGCCTTTGGCCTCTGTTCCTTTTTTCTGTACCATACTGTCCAACATGCACTTTATCTATTCTTTCTTTACCAAATTTTACATTAAAGTCTCTCATTACGAAAAAATATTTCCTGTTATGGGTTTTTTTCTATATCCTCCTATAGATATTCGATTTCTTCGTCTGGGTGATATTCGGTGGGGGTGTGTATATTTGAATTATTTTTAATTCGTATCTTTTTGATAGTTTAATGTTTATATATGCAACTCATATATATTTCCTCTTCTGTTTCAAGTTCAAGTTCAAGTTCCTCATTTTTTCCTAAGCTCGCTTATTCCTATTATGTCCTATTTTATACCTAATACTTCTTCTTCCAGCTTTGTTAAATTACTTTTGGATAAGAGTGATTTTATATTTATCGTTGCTATTTATTTTATCCTAACAGCCTACCGTAAGCTCAGTAATTCTTGGCATTCCCTGTTCCACCGTTACCTAGGCCGCTGGCCGAGTCAGGGATAGATAACTGGGAGCCACGTAATTCTTTAGGTCATTTCATTGGTAAAAGGGTAAGAGGGTTTGGCTGTTAACTCGCCACGCTTACCTGGCGGGTTGGTGAGTGAGTGACCATATCGATGGTTCTTCCGCCACATTTCCTAAGCTGCCCTTCCATTTATTTGTAAAGGACCCCTATCTCACTAAATTATATTTTAGCTTAACTACTTAGCGGCTGTAGTAAGATTGGTATACCACAGGAGTTTGGCTGTGTGTCGACACAATTTCCGGGATGTGGCCACTGTATATTCTTATGTGCACAGCTTCTATAAGCGACAGTTTGGATTCATCTAGGAACCAAAACTTCAGAATGACCTCATCAAATTTCATGACCCCTAAATTAAAAAAAACTTACATCCCAACTAAGGTTTTAGCTGATACATATTCGGTTTGATTAATATATATGGATATACTAATCGATAGCGGCCTTGAAACTAAAGCGAAAACATGTAACGCGATTTTCTTCAAAAAAATGGATTTAACCGATTTTGCACATAAGCTTCCCAAATAAAAATGTGTACGACCGTCATTTCATTCCTTTAGGCACAAATATTTGCGCTAAACCCGCAAGCCTAACGATAAAACTACTGCGGAATAAACCGTGTAATCATAAACTAGTGTTGGTGAAAGAACAAATCGCAATAAAACCTTGCTATGCGTAGGCTCCGACCCCTTTAACACGGTTGGTAAACATTTGAAGCACTGTGTAACAAACATTAGATAGTGCTGTTTAATAATCGAATAGGCGCTGAAGTATAAATATTTAATATTAAACTGAGTAATCCCTTTTAGGAAGTATCATTAAGGAGTTGATTTTCCACAGATTTTTATTAAAACATCGAGCATGCCTACAAACAAACCCAATGATAAAAAGGCAGTACTGCGATTTTGTATAAATTAGTGATATAAATTTTAATTTTCGAAAATTTTGTCATGGTATGATTGATGTAATTGAACTTAAGTCTGAGATCGGTTTTCCAATAAAATTACAGTATCACGTGAGATGTACCACGTGGTGAAATTGTGTCAAAGGCAACATGAAGGTCAAGTTCAAGGTCAGAGCAATTGGCGAAACGCCACGCTAATAGGTCATCGCTCTGTTCGATTGTACTTTCGCACATCCCGTTCTCGGGATTTGTATGTAGCAATGCGTATGTTACGTCACAGTTGGCGGCGACTGGCGCATGCAAAAAGCCTCCGGCGACAGGATGTCTCCTTTGGCGCTACGATTCGTTAATTGCACCACCCGACAGTGGCGTACAGACACGAGCCCGCACGGCCATAGAAAACTGTGCGACAAGCGGCAGTGTTTACAGCGACGCGTCGGTGGTCGGTACGCAGGCAGTTCTCGAACAACCCGTGACTTGTCAATACAGTTGACCAAGGGCTGTCTCAGGCCGAAGCCGCTGCCCGTTACATAGTTGGGTGAGAAGAATTGCGGGGAATGCGGAATGGCATCGTTGCAACGTGCGCACATTTGTTTGTCTCTGAGCAGTCGGTAGCGTAGTCGCGGTCCCCCCAGCCCTGATGGCTGCCGTTGCCGCAGCGAAAGCCCTAGGGAAACAAATGCGCGCGCACTCGCTGACCCAAACTCACACGCATTGCTTCCAGCGCCCCGTCCCATCTGTGCGATGTCCGTGAGCCAGCTGATGCCTGTGATGTTGCGTTTCTTTTGTTTGAGTGCGTACGGCTGTAGGTGACGTTTGTAGCGGCGCCATTTAGTTTGCAGATTGCGAGGTAATTGCCATTTAGCTAGCGCGCCGCCAGTTGGATCAATGCCCGCCCGTCTAGGAGCTCGGGGTCTAGATCTAGAGCTGCGCCCCGCGTTGACGCTGACGGTTCGTTGCATTTCAGATACCCCGGCTCGTCATGCAGCGGTGGTTCTTCCTGGAGGGTTCTGAAAACGCCCACCGAAGAGCGGCGGGCGACCAGCGCGACCGCCCGTCCGAGGGGGCCGCCAGGGACCCGACCAAGCTGCCGCTCAGGAAGTGGCTGTTTCGGGTGCGGGTGCCCGAGATGAAAGTTGGCGAGACGGTGTGCGTGGTCGGCAACGTGCCGGAGCTGGGCGAGTGGAACCCCGATAAATGCGTGCTGCTGGAGCGGGAAGACGAGACCGAAGTGTGGTCGGCCACAATTTTCATCCCCGATAGGCAGGAGGTGCAGTACAGGTATTGCGTCTGCGTTGTGATCGAGAGTGGCCTGCAGGTGATCGTACGAAATTGGGAAACCAACATGGATCCCAGGAGGATCTACTCTAGTGACGAGTCGCCTACCAACAAGAATGAGCCAGATGCATATGGTGATTATGACAACATGTACCACGTAGACCGTGGTTGGCTCACCAAGGAGACAGTCGTTCAACTGAAGTTATTTAAAAATCCCGTCTTGTGGCGGCCACGCTACCAGAACCGCAATATATTTATTAAAGTAACGCCCTTGAATTTGCTGCGATATAACACTAGCTTCCCAAAAACCATGTCCGAAGCTCTCGAGGAGTCTTTGAGCACCGATAATCAAGATACATTAGAAAATCCAAAATATGCAGATACAGAGGTTGCGTACTTGAATTCGGCAGATTGCTCATTTCATCCCCAAGAGCAGTTTGGCAAAGAATTTGTCTACGGGGATAGTTTGATTTTCCAGTGTAGTGTGCTGTTTCCGAGCAATACGGCCTTTTTGATCGATTTATATATATACAGTTCACGGGCAACAGATGGTGAGCCCCCATACCATGCTGGCTTCAGCTACTTACTGCCGAGCGCTCTGCAGTCTTCCTTAGGTTCGGCGGTCTTACCGGTGACCAGCACTAAGCAACGGCCGCTGGGCCAGATTGAGCTAGAATACTTGGTGATTAGGCCACTATTGAATTTTAAGTGTGATATGGAAATATCGTTTGCAAGGTACTGGAAGAATACTTGGTGTGGTTTGGACGTTGGGCACCGCGGCTCAGGCTGCAGCTTCCAAATGGAACCCAAGAACTGCGCAGAGGTCAGGGAGAACACATTGGCCAGTTTGAAGACTGCCGTGGAGCACGGAGCGGATTTCGTCGAGTTCGACGTGCAGCTCAGCAAGGACTCTGTGCCTATTATCTACCATGATTACCACGTGTGCATTTCGCTGAAACGCAAGAAGCAGTTGGATGAGGGCGACATGTTGGAGTTCCCCCTGAAAGAGCTGACATTGGAGCAGTTGAGGCTTTTGAAGGTAGTGTAAAACATGGTTTTACTTCGTTTTGTATTGTGACCATATTTCTGTTTTGGTTGCATCATTTGCTTGTGTAGATTCTATTAAATAATATCGCGTTTTTGACCTGTAAAGGAAAATTTGTTTTAATAGCTCTACCGCTTGTGTTAATGAATACATTAGGATATTTTTTGGCTTCAGATTTAGTAATTTATGCAGCTTCAGTTGCAAGTTGTATTTGAATTTATTGGTTTATCTGTGTGATTGTTTCGACTTGAAAACCTTAAGGCAACTAATAGATTTAAACATTGAATTAAAATTGTAGAGCATGTAAAGTCTCTTTGATGTTTTCTCTGCCCATCTGTTGTCGCAATGCATTGGGGGCAATATTTAAAGGAAATAAATTATATGGGTGGTTTGATGAGTGATTTGGTTTCCATTTTAATTTGTGGCAGCATTGATTTTACAGGGTACACAAATGTGGATGTTTCTATAGAGTATATCGATAGCTACGTTACTAATTACTTTTTGGCGTACCTTGTATAATTGATTGTACAAGTACTAGCTATTTAATTGTTGATGTTTCAATTCCTGGTTTAAATATTTTACCTTTAAAACTGTAAAATGGTCAATGAAAATTGCAAAAACTAGTATGCAAGAATTTTTTGAATAATATTTGTAAGGCTGCAAGTAAAACGTAACTCTTATCAATAAAATCATTTAAACAGATTAAATATATACAGGGTGACTGAAAAAGAATGCAGTTTTTCAAGTAAGTATAACATTGTTGATTTAAAAAAAAGATTATTAACACCAAAATAGTCTGTAATTAATGCAGTTTTGATAGGTTTGGATTGATTATTTAATTACCGAAGATTATATTGGAAAGGTAACGTTCTTCTTGCTATGCACACATCTTAAAAGTTGTAGTGGGCCCGAGGCGCAAGGGACATTGCTGAAACGTGAGATCACGTGTTGAGGAAACATTTGTTGAACAACTGGCATCAAGTCCTTGCCAGGTGCTCCATTTTGTTGAAATCACATTTCTCTGTGTTGACCTGTAAATGTCGAAGTTGTGGGCACAAAATCTTGCCTAACATGTCGACGTAGTGCTTTGAAACCTCTTGGCGCTCAACCTGTTAAACATCGCATCAAATTGTAACCTTGTGTATGTAAGTGTTGTGGGTTTTCTGTTACCCAAAAATGACAGTTTGGCATAACCATCAAAATGAAAATGTGATTACCAGAACTTTCAATCATTCTTTCACAAAACAGTTTGCATTGAACAATCATGACTTTGTACAGATGGAATATCAACTTACCGTGTACCAAAGTTGGAGCTCGACGCCTAGTGGTGGAGCACTGAGGGTTCTGAAGGGCTGGCTTTTTTACTTCTTAATATTTTTTGGAGTCTGAGTCGTATGGGGGTGGCCAGTTGATTTCCTGTTCCTTACTGATCTAATTGTGCAAAACGATTCAACCCATTGGAGTATTGTGTTACTATCGGGGATTGGAAAATTGAACTGTCGATGGAAAATACATTGAAGAGTAATAATAGAATCGTTATTTCTAAGAAAACTGTTTGATGCCAAAAACGTACTCCACGTTTCACTGCACCGTGGATACACCTCTGAACTACTCATAGGCAGTGTGAGGTGGTTGCTGCCCTCGCTCTTCTCAACTACACACATTTCAAAGACATACGTTTTTTTGCGCTACCCTCAATGATCAAAATCAGGACGCTTTGGTTTTAGTGTTCAGGTTAACGCTGCTTTGAAATTTTAAACTAACACGTAATTAATAAATCTTTAAATTACCTTTGAATAAGAAATGAAATATACATTTCCGTCGTCTCATAGTACTGAAATCATCAAATTGCTAATCAATAATTTTGGAATAAATATGATATATGATCATTGAATTTGGTGTTATTAAGAGTTCTTTTTTGCATCAAAGACGATGTATCTAAAAGAACTAGTAACAATGTGAAAGAACCAAGATAACTATAAAATATTTAAATTGAATTAGTAATATTCACACTTCAACCCAGTTTTGAATGCCTTTAAGGCAATTTGAGTTGTATATTGCAAATAATGGATATCAGATTGACAGTTAAGGGTTTTCTTTTCGTTTAAAATGTCTTCTACTGTGTGTTTGTTAACATTTCTTGAGAATTAAATTATCTTTTCATTTTCGAAAAATAGATTTGTTATGTAATCTTTTTTGTATACAACGATTATATTTTACTTGGAGCCTTAAATTTGTTATAACTTAAAAAAATTGCATACTACAGTTTTCACAATTTCCATAGTCGTTTTACACTTCTATTTTAAATTATTTTAATCAATAATTAAAACATTAACAATTGAACAATAGATATTCTAACAACGAAATAGCAGAAACTTTGTATGGTCAATTATATTCTAAAAGACCAAAAACAATGAGAATTAAAATTGTTGTGAAATTTCAATTATTTGTATGCCTAAATACCCATTGCTGAGAAATGTAGGAATTCTCGTTATGACCATTGTGAACTATTACTTCTATTTAAAAATATACAACTTTGTTCACACCGTCATTCTTTTGATAATTCAAAACTGGTTCAACATCTAGAACATGGCAGAAGGTCGACTCGGAAGAAGTAAGATGGAATGTATCCTAATTCTCGTTCTCGTCGTCGCATGTGTTTGGCAGTTCTATCTTTCTAACTTTGAAAGTGTACGTTGTTATAATTTCTTTATTTTCAATCGACGCTATATCAAAACTGGTTCAACATCTAGAACATCGAATCGTCGGAAGAATAAGATGGAAGTTTATTTCTTATGATCGCTTGTATTCATCTTTAGATACTTCTATAAAACATTGAAATATGCCGTCAATCCTGAGAGAATAGTGGGTATCGCTTGTACATAAATTTTGAGTGAACATTGAAATATGCCCATTCGTAGTGCACATAAATTTTGGAGTAAAACGTGGAATTTGTCATGTCGAGTGCCATTTGGATAAAACTGGAATTTGTGATGTGATGAAATTAAACAAATATTGAAGATGCGCTACATCTTAGAGCTCCAAAAATAGCTGCCACGTTAAAAATAATTGATAAAGTCTATGACATGGTTTTGATCGATAACAAGTGAAAGTGTTCGAGTTAGCAAAGGTCACGAACATTTCAAATAAGCGAGTTCATTTTGCATAACATTATTACATCTGTAGTAACACTGTGCAAAATGGGTACCGCGGCGTCGCCTGTTCACTCCAGACCAGAAGCGCATTCATATGCGAAGATCAGGGATAGTTCGCATGTGTTTAAGAATAATCCAACGGATTTCCTTGCGGTTTGTGTGGATATGAATGAAAATTCCATTCATTATGCCACGAGAAGGGAAACAGCAATCCAAACAGGCGAACTGGCTTCGAAAAAGGCACTAAGCGAACTTCACTGAATCAAATTATGTAAACGTTAATATTTACAATTTGGGACTGCCCTTCGACATTGAATTAGCTCTACTGCAACTGTCTTATTCTAAATTTTGTATTTGCACAATGCTCAAATTATTTAATATCTATTGTGGCCACAAGTTTTCTGTTTCGGCAATTGTCTTGGTGCAGGACTATGAAAACCCTGAGGTAGAGCAGGCTAATCAACAAAACAGATTAATCTATAACTACCACTGCAGTCTGTCTGCTTAATTTTGGGAAGCATTCTCTGGAATGGTGTTTGCGTCAGCTTTTTGGGCCGCGAAAGGAATTTTCATCTTGACCGAGTACGTTGAGAAGGAAAAAACTTACTCATTGCACGGTATTTTTGGATATATTGAAGGCAGCGATTGCGAAAAGACTGTACTGCCCGAGAATGGTAAAGAATCAAGGTTCTAAATTCTTTTGTATCTAACTTCTTTAGCGTACCATTCATTTATTGTCAAAACTTGGAGCAAACAAAGAAGTGATAAGAGTAATGGGGCATGTTGAGGCCCTCGAAGAGACTCACTTCTGCAAATAATTTGCTAATCTAGAGAAGCGTTCTGACAGTTTAATTCGAACAAATGTCGAACAATAAAATATTGGATGAAATTCAAATTATTGTCTTTAATGTCAAGTGAGGTAATTCGTATTTTATATCACGTTTTTCCATAAGAATCCTTACAAGATTCAGTTAATATAAGAACAAGAACGGTGTAATACCGTAAAGGAAACTTTAATTAATCAGAATTTTAAAGATAATAAAGTAGCTTTATGAATAGAATTATAAATGATGTAAGAATTTTTCTCGCGTTTTATTTCTCAGAAGTGTTAACCTGGCGAATCCAAACATTTTTTTATAATGTCGACGCCAGCACATTTTTTCAGTGAAAATTTTTGAAAATTTAATAGTTTTGTTTGAAAAAGAACAAATAGACGCTTTTTAATTCGTTTGCTTTATTTTAATATGAATACGACTTGTATTTTTACATTTGTGCCCTGGTGACTTTTGGCGATGTAAAATTAATAATTTTTAGAATCTTTTTCTTCACTCAATTATTACTATGTATTCAAGATTGTGAAAAAACAAAATGGCAATTGTTTTGATCTCTTTATATCTTTATACATGTGTGATTTTTATCATACGTTGGTATTGATTTTTCTGCTAACAATTAGGCATATTAGAATTGGATAAATTACAGCATCCATGGAATGGCAATACGATTAAATTGAAGTATTTTAAAGAATTTGTTTTTAATTTTCAATTTTTTGAATTATTAAGTTATAAAATAGTTTTATGCGTGTTATAAAGAGGTTATCACATCATCTAAGTTATCTTATTTTCGATGTACTGTTGAGCTCATATTCTAAAGTTATTCATTACGTTTTTCAATATATGTTTGAATGTCTGATATGCATTTCCTATGGCTTGGAGGCTTCTAATGCGATTGTATACCCCTTAGATTTTGAGATATCTCGATAGGAAGAAATCATAATGGGTTATCTGAACGACATCACCACTTTGAGCGATTAGATACCCAAGAAATATTTTACGTAGCATTACCTGTTAAACTCGAACGTTTTTTAAAGTATATCGAAATTAGGTGCGAAAAATTGTTGAATGATTTCCACTTTGATTGGAAGTGACTGTAAGACATTAGTTTCGCTCCTCAAAAAAGTAAAGGCTAATGATCACAACTTTATTCATCGCTGTGGAGAGACTTTTCTTGTGTATTATTTTCACTCCAATAACGAAAGTTTCGTTTATTACAGCGTTTTGATATGTGGAAGTGTGCTTTGTGGCTAAAGAAAACAATTCCTCACGTGGCACGCTTTCCAAAATATTTTCATATATTTTTAGGCGACTTTGCCAATCACATTCGAAAAGTTTTTGTACAACAACCGTACTGTGTGGACAGAAACGCCGTATAGTGTGGCTAGACTAGACAAGTGAAGAGCAACAACATGTTTGTGCGTAGATTACCTCGAAGACTGTAAAATGCAATGTCTTACTATATCGATATTTTCTGGTACTCGCACATCTGATACCTTTTCCATTATTTTTTTGCTATTTTCGAAGTTTTTTATTCCTAACAAAATTTATTTAGATTGAAAATGGGGGCTTGAGACGTAAGTTGAAAGCGTGCCCTAAAAATATATTATATGGCCACAACAGAGTCACTGTTCCGAATGTATGCTTCGATACCAAAAGCTCTCCGTTGGTCTACATATAGGCTATTGAAATCTCAGTGAAATCAGTTCCTCCGCCGTTGTTGAAAAAATAAAATATGAAAAACAATTATTTAAATATTGTTATCTAACAGATATCAATAGTGCAGGGGGCTGTAGCGCATGCGCAATAGTTTCAGTAGATATGGAGCCGTGGACGATTGAACAATGTGTCTTTGTTTACGACACTTTTATTCAAACCGGTCATTCAGGGGTGCAGACACAGCAAAGATTTTGAATTTCCTTCAATGTTCGTCGACGCGGCGTCTTCTCATCCATCTCACTCAACAATACTGAAATGGTTTAACAACTTCAGAACGAGAGAAACTATGAGATCTGGATCAACTCGGGGAGGTGATCGGACTGTTATAACACCAGAAAACATCGAAAGATTTCGACAGGCCAGCCCTCGCCGTTCGGTGGTACGACATGCTCGCGCTTTACGCATGTCAGACAGGTCAATTCTTCGAATTTTGTACTTTTACCTACGTTTTCATCCTTACAATATGTTAGTGGTTCAAAAACTGAAGGAAAATGACTATGCATGGCAGTTTGTTTGCAGAAAAACTAGTGACGAGGCTTATCTTCACTTGTCGAGTGCTGGAAACAAACAAAATTGCCGGTACTGGTCGGAAAATAATCCATGGGAAGTCCATCAAATTGCATACGGAGAGAGGAACTATGGGGTGTGGAATATCTCGATTTGGTGTAATTTTTTCCGAGAAAACGGTAGCACTGTGACTCAACTCAGCATTACCTTACGATGTTGCGAGAATTTTTGATCTTTGAATTGAGACGATATCGAATCGCCCTTGATAGGGTTTGGTTTTTAACAGAATGGGGCTACATGTTAAGATAATTCATGACTTTTTTAAGGGGGCATTTCCAGGACACCTCATTTCATTGTGCGGGGATGTGGAGTGACCCCTTCGATCGCCGGATCCTTCACTGTGCGATTATTTTTTATGGGACTACCTGAAAGCTCATGTTCACATTAAAAAAAACACGGAATATTGAAATTATTTGGAAGTCATAACTCGAGAAATTCGAGCAACTCCATGCGCTACGCTTGAAAGGTGTATGGTACAATTTTTCCACCTGTCTGCAA
Organism: Sinelater perroti; assembly: GCA_036346155.1. Lineage (NCBI taxonomy): Eukaryota > Metazoa > Arthropoda > Insecta > Coleoptera > Elateridae > Sinelater > Sinelater perroti. The sequence continues at coordinate 19,451,333 of JARFIY010000046.1, forward strand.
CAATTCCTGGAAAAGAACGGTCACCACTTAGCATCATTTTTCACACCTGAATTACATTCTTTTTGTTTGTAATTTACATTTCTTAAGTGGCATTATATATGTAGTCTTTGGTAAAATAAAAATTGAAATTTGTTCAAAAACATGTTAGAAACGCCTGTCTACCGGGGGACCCTGTACTAAGGTTACTGACACAAAAAAAATAATGTTAGACTCGCAACTTGATTTGCGGAAGATTAGTTTTAATAGCTTATTTCTGACCTAATCTACGCAATGGACGTTAACCAATTAGATAAAACAACAAAATTTTGTACGAGGGCGGTATGATAAGTAATTTGATTTGATATTGAAGACAACACTTGCGAGAGATTAGTCCCAGTATTTTTCAGATTCGCGAATTTGCAGGTGTGGGTCTCTTCAAGTCTCTTAAAATACTGCGTTACTTTCTTTTTTTTTGTCCAGAGAAAGTTTTGCTGGAAGATGATAGAAGAGTTTCAAACATCAGTTTAGTCAATTTTGCTTGTTAGAGACAGGATTTGAATTTTGGGTTTTTGTCATTCCGAGACATTTTCTGCGGTCGCTGCCTTGAACTTTCTTAAATATGCTACTTAGTATTCACAAGTAACGGTTTTCCACCTTTCAAGATACTCAATCGAGAGAATTTCTTTCTCGTCCAAAAATTGATATCATAATCTTTTCAGGAATTGGTAGGACTTTGGTGATAATTTTTCAATTTCCAGTGCATAGTGGTGGATAACTTTTGTTCATGATCGCAAATCTTTGCAAAAAATTATTGGATTCTGAAACACTTACAAACAGTCGGCTGTTGTATCCATATGAATTAGCGTTTGTTGTGAGACAGGACAGACGTATAGAATGAAATTAACTTTCTCAGACGAAGCTCGTTTCTTGATAATTTGCCCACTTCACTCGTATTGTGTACTTTGTTGAGTATTTCTGGCGTGATGGCTGTTTTTAGAATTCCATCTTCAATGGTTGCTTTGTCGTGTTTGAATTCATTTGCCTAATATAAAGTCGAATGGCTTATAGAGCAACATGAGTCACTCAACGTAGACAAAATTGGTTTTTGTCGCTGTTTTTTCTCAAAATATGAATTGAATTACTACGACTTAAGCTGCGAATTTTAATTTTATTCATTTTAAATAAAACCACGAGATGAACATTGCCGATTTTTCATGGTTTGTAACATTATACAATTTGGTTTAGAGCAATATCCTGTTTGTCGTGATAACTAAATGTACTCGTTGATATCATTGTACATTTCGGAATTGAATAAAGAAAGCAATTTTTATAAATGTTGGGGACCTTCGTTATATAAATGACAGAGGATGAACAATAAGTCGCCCTTTTATGTTATATTAAAATCTAAAATTTTAACGACCGAAAATAGTTTAGGGTGGTCATTTTCGAACAGACTGGAAACGGATTTTATTTCTATTGATTTTGCATGTTTTCTAGCGCTTTTTTTACATCATCTTCAATATCATCAAGACATTTGTGTTTTGTAAAAAAGGACACCTATTTTTAGGTAGATTTCGTAGAAATACTATCTATATTAGAAGTATGCATGTTACTACTTCAGGGAATTTTTATTGTAGTTTTTCGTTGTATCTCATCCCATACCACAAAACTGCTTTCTATTCAAAACTACATGGTGCGTACGGTATTGGAGGACAAGTTGATATTAAAATTTATTTGTTCCTATTTTTTGCAAAATTTATTATAATTCCATGAAATTTTTACATAACCGTTAATTGACTCTTAGACTATGTAATTATTCAATAAAATCCCAGTTAGCGGCAATAACGGACTCAATCCGAGATCGGAAACGACTGCATGCCCGAATCAAATGCTCTTTGTTCATGTTGATCATTGTGGTTGTTATAGCATCCTTCAGCGATGAAATAGTGTTATGGGGATGTTTATTGGTCTCCCGCTCAAGTACGCCCCATACGTAATAATTAAGGGGATTAAGGTCCGGGGTGCTAGGTGGCCATAAGTTGGGTGTGATGAGATCATAAAAATTTTCGGCCATCCAATCTTGTGTCGTCATAGCTTTGTGTGAAGCAGCAGAGTCTTGCTGGAATATGTATGGTCTGTCAACACGTATACTATCAATCCAGAGTTCCACAACTGTTTCTAAAACCTCGATGTAGGCGGCAGCATTCATCCGAAGCCCCTGCTGAAAGAAGTGAGGTGGCATAACATGTCCTTCGTTGCTCACAACTCCTAAAACCATGACAGTTGCGGGAAACTTCGTGTCCATAACACGGGAAACCTCTGTAGGATTTGAGCACGACCGCCTGTCATTTCTTCGATTGGTTTTTTGGTCTTGGTCAAAAATTTTTTCGTCAGAAAAAAACCATAACATGTTAGGAACTTCAGGGTGCTTAAGCTTGTTCAAGAGACGTTTTCATCGAATAAGTTTCCGATTTCGAGTTTGTGTCGACATAAACTATCATCTGCGCATAACGTAGGACTTATAGCAGCGGTTTTCGTGTACAACTCGACGAATTAGACCCTCAGAGACATTAAGATCCCTCGCATTGGCCCTCATGGACTTTGAAGGTCTTTCGTCAATTATCTCTTGCACTTGTTGAACAAATTGTGTATTTCTAGTAGTGTCCGAACGTTCCTCATGTCTTTTGCGTTTTGCAACAGTTTCCACATCGCCAGCTGATGCTTCCAATTCACGACGAACCTTATGTACGAATGATCGCGCGCAGTTGAGAAAATTGGAGCTTTCTAAATTGGTGTGTTTCGCGCATATAGCGACGATAATTGCATGCCGCTTCATTTCTTGCGTTACTTTATAGTCCTCCATTGATGATCTAAAAAAAATGTTTTTTAGAAATTACAGCCACATATATGGGTGTCCTTAAATACCGTACGCACCCTGTATATATTTTTTAACTTTCACAGTTCTCGTCAATTTAGATCAAAATCGGCACGCGCACACATTCCTAGGTACAGTCTAAAAATGGGGGGAATCGGATAAGAGTGCAGAGAAAAATTTTGATTCCTCCTTGATTTTTTTTTTTTTGTTATAGTTTTATAAACCGGAACTAAGTACTGCTGGAAAACCTACAGTTGATTTTAGAAGACGTTATGGTTGAATTTCCAGGTTGGTATATTTTGGCCAATGTTTTGATGCTATTTTCGACAAAGTGCAAATCGGCGACGTCTAGGAGACATTCTGCCAAATTGTAACTAACGATAGGTGGAGAGTTTTTTTTTAACGTGTGAAACCAATTCAGAGATTGTGCTAGATGTCCGTGTATAAATTTTAATCGTTTTGTTTATTGATTTGTCTTGATGCTGAATATTTTCTCGTCGGTAAATAGTTTTTTTTTTTTGAATTGGCCACCTCACCAAGAATGATTTCGATTTTTTACACCTGTTTTTAGGAACTGTAATTGTTGATATTTATTGGCTTTTGTGTCATATTTATCTCGAGGACAAATTTTTCAGTTTCTGAAGTACATCTCTGCATTCTGGCTTAGGCAGCTTTAATGGCATTAGGTGTCTGTACCGTGCGTGAGCTCTTATAGGTTTATGATACCTTTAGTTTCGTTGATGAACTTAACCCTTTCGGCCCTTGCGATGGCAATTGCCACCATCATATTCAGGTATCTACTTTACCGACATCAGACCTTATTTCAACTATTTTCCGCTAGAGGTCTCTGTTCCTTCCCGATTTCACATATTATCCGTTAGTGGTTCCCCTTGAGTGTTGTTTCGGGACGCATTTGTTCACGCGTGCAATATGGAACGCGCTGGACCAAGCAACGTGTTAGGTTAGTATCAATTATTTCCAAAATATCAAAGATATTCAATAAATTCAAAATGTAACATAAAGTACAATGTGGCGCAAGTAATAATTGATGTTCGTATGCTACTTTGCATGCTTACATTCTCTGCCATGACTCTTTCAAATTGCTGTACGCGATCGCCACCATCAGGTGTTCCTAGAATAAAATATGGATATTGTTTTTTGTAGAGGACGGCATTCCTCCTATGCAATTCTATAAAAACATAAACAACATAGCGAAGGAAGTTACCCTCAGAGAAGCACGTGACGCAATTAGTTCAATCCCTGATTCGGATGTCGAAGAGGACATTGAGGACCGGCCAGATGACACTTCAGACGATGACGGCTGTGACCCAGAAGATGATGTTCCTCTTTCAATGATAAAGTCCAGACTAGTGAATTCACAGGATATAAAAGGGAAGTCGAATGCAGAACGTGTTTCATGAAGCCGAAAATCATTCTCGACCCCTAATACGGATTATTCAGCTCCAAACGATAAGGAGAACGACAGAATTGAAATAAAAAGCCCTTTGCAATGTATCACCGAGTACTTCCCAGATGACATCTTTCGGGAATTGGCAGAAAAAACTAATATGTATGCGATTCATAAATACGGAAAAATTATAAGTACCGATGAGCATGAAACAAAGAAAGTTGTTGCCTTGCATATACTCATGGGTATAATTCAGTTTCCTAGGTTGCGTATGTACTGGATACCTGCCGCAAGAATAAAATTTATTGAAGATCTGCAAATATCTTGTAATAGATTTGAACAGCTACGAAATAATCTACACGTCACTGATATCAATGCTGAACATAATAAAGTTGACAAGCTTTGGAAGGTGCGCCCATTAATTATGGCATTTGAAAAGCGATGCGAACAATTGGATCTTGAGGAAAACTTATGTATAGATGAATCGATAATACCATTCAAAGGACAGCTTGCTATAAAACAGTATATGAGAGGAAAGCCCAATCCATGGGGTGCGAAAGTATTCATGCTATGTGGTGCTTCTGGTATTATATATCGATCCGTTATTTACCAAGGCTCCTCTACATTGCCTGAAGATATACAGAAAAATTATTCGGCTACAAATGGACTAGTAATTCATCTTTCAAAAAGATTACCTTATCATAATGGACACAAGCTCTATTGTGAAAACTATTTCACATCATTATTACTTCATAAACTTCTGCGAAATAGAATTTTTGCAGCAGGAACTATTCGGACAAACAGACTTCAAAATTGCCCGCTAAAAACAGAAAAATAGCTTCAAGAACTTGGACGTGGCAGTAGCGATGCTTTGATTACTAATGACAATCACATAATAGCAGTTCGGTGGTATGACAATAAAGTTGTCAATATGGCTTCAAACTTCATTGGTATTGAACCGGAGGATGACGTGAGATGATGGAATAAGAAAACAAGAGAATATGTGAATGTCAAGCGATAATCTATCATTCGTATGTATAATGTTTCAATGGGTGGTGTGGACAAGAGTGATTTTCTTATAGCTGTATACCGTACATTCATACGATCCCGCAAATGGACGCTCAGAGTTATATTTCACTACTTCAATCTAGCAGTGTGTAATTCGTGGCTAGAATATACACGTGACAATAGAATGAATTCCACATGGACTTGTTGCAGTTTACCATGTCAATTGTGGAAGGATTGGCCTTCTCAGGTTGTTCTACTGTCGGTACTCCAAAGCGCGGTCGACCTTCGACATCCAGCCCCCTCTCCACAAACAATCTCAAGAGAAAGCGTCTAAATCCGCAATCGCTTCCTGTGATTGATATGAGATTCGATGGTATTGGCCATTGGCCAGCCCATATAGATGGACATGAACAACACTGCAAGTTAGAGACATGTGGAGGTCGTACCCGAATCAAGTGTGAAAATGTCAAGTATCTCTCTGCATCAGCAAACATAGAAACTGTTTCAAACGTTTTCATATGAAATCATAATAGCTGTGTGACAAATAAAGATGACTATCGAAATATCAATGTCTCTAAATTTGTCATCTGCGCCCAGTAGCGGGAACTGCCACCATTTCCTAGTTTCTTCACGTGAGTACCAAATTGAACAAAATTTTGTATAGAGGTATCCTAGATAGTAATAAACAATATACAGTACAAAAAAATATTATTCTGGAGATCTGAAAAATCCAGGGCTGAAAGGGTTAATATATTGACATACACATGCAGCTGATCCTATGCGGATGAAATGTTTTTTTTTAAATTTTATTAATTGGCAATTAGAATTTTACATTCTATAAGCTAATATGATGGCATACGGCGTTACGGGTCCTTTTGGACGAATGTGAATTCTTTCAGTGAGGAGTCCACTTGCTTATCATCTGAAATCAGTTGGTCCAACATTTTTATCTTTTTTCTTGTTCTTGTATTATTGGTGCAACTAGGGGACTACTATGAGATTCTAGTCTGACATGATGCGTGTTACTGAGTTCTTGAATGACATTTTTCACAAATGGGATGTCAAGATTAACGTGAAGCATTTGATTAAATATATACTAAGGTGCGTTGGCCATTACATGAAGAATCTTGAACCGACATCTTTGAAAGATTACTATATTGCATAATTCTATAGTTCAATGCCATAAGTTCGTGTGGATTAGATAACTGCTCTGTAGATAAGATTTTATATATATATATATATATATATATATATATATATATATATATATATATATATATATATATATATATATATATATATATATATAGTGCATGTTAGTGGGCACAATAAGCCCTTGAGGTTGCAGTGCCTGTAAGTGGGCCCAATAATAATAATAACTAGTGTAATTAGTTGAATCTAAGCTCAATGTGTTTCCTTTTTTAGATATATGTTTCTTTCAATTGAGTTTTTCATCTAGGCGTAATCTTAGATAACGCTCAGCAGATGATAACAGGAATGATTGTGTTTTTGATAGAAACACTACATCGAGGAATTCCAACTTTAATTGTAAATGTATTCGAGTATTTCTCCGTTAACTTTGGTTTTGAATTGGCGGTCGCTTAAGTACGATATAAAGGGAATGCTAGTTTAATTTTATAGACCAGACCTTCATGCCATATTAAAGTATAAAAATCTTTGAAAGATTTGTTTATTTCATTGACGACGCGATGATACTGTTGAACCGTTGAATAGAGTCCAAACTAGTGGTCGGGGATTGTATCTAGAATAGGACTTATAATACCGTGTATTATTAACTTTTAAAATGCTTATACGCCTGTAAGAGAGAGGGTACATGGTTTGGATTTTTGCCAGGTTTAACTTTCATTATTACTTCCTCTGTCTAGGCAGTAGTGGAGACGCAAAATAGTATTGCATAAATTACAATGCCTTTCCTTGGAAGTTCCTTCAGTATTTTTAGTATTGTTAGGTCAGACCCAGTCGATTTTTTGACTTAGGGGTTTGATTTTATCTTTGCTCCCTTTAGGTGTTATTAAGTTTCATGGGATCAGTAGTAGCCGAATAATTGTTAAGATATTCAAATATTTCTTGGTCTGGTACGGTATCGTTTGGAGTAAAAACTTTAGCAAGCTGTTTGGCAGAGGTCAACCTTTTCTTTACTGGTGCCTGCGGATTGGGGGATTATTGGTTTTAACTTTGCTTTGGCCGGACGCCAAATACAATTATTAAATCTGTCGAGGTTTAGAGATGTAGTTTTAAAATGAATTGATCCGAACCATCTTTAAACTGCAATTAAGTTTGTTGGTTAGTTGGTTGTAAGTAGTTATGTCTGCTAGTGTATGATTCCGGTACCTACCATCGCGCCTTTACTCTACTTTTTTCAGCATTAAATTTTTTGGTCTCTAAAGATAGTTTTAACGTCATCGAATTCCTCGTAAAACGTTCATTATAAATCTGGAGTTTTAAAAAATATTCCTAAACAAGAGTTATGACCTTACTGATATAGACTAAAAATGACTTTACGCTGTACATCTCTAAAACGATTAAAGATATCGAGATGGGATTTACACCAATCGGTTCATTTTTAAAAACGGTCCCATGAACGCGTAACTAGTTTTTTTGCTATTTTCTGCGAATCTGAGATACCCTGTACATGTTAGAATTTGAATCTAAATTTTACATTTTAATCAGAGAACTTTTTTTTCAAATGTTGATATGAAGTACTACAGCTCTATTAAAATATTTTTATATTAAAAAATTGACCTAGTTAAGACTTGGAAGGGCTCATTGTATTTTTGCAATTTATTTTAATTAATAATTTGCATTTGTATTCTTGAGAATGGACTGTACATTATTATGCAGAATTAATTAAAAAAATCAATGGTGCACGCGAGAAATTAAATTTCTATAAATTAATCTAATTAGTCAGAATTGTAATAATTGTAGTAAAAATAATTAATTTGCTATTTATAGTTCGACTTACTTTTTCTTGTACAAAGATTGTATGAAATGTGTCATATTGTTGAGTTTCGAAATAAGCTGCCAAGTTGGCAAAAACAGGACTGTACTGCGCAGTATTTCTTGAAGACGAAATATGGGGTGATACTTAGGTAACGTCACAAATATTTGGCACATTGAATTGGAACCTAACCAAACTTTTTTCACGTGGTTGTGTGCATTTAACTTAAGCTGGTTATAGGTTAGAATTTATTTAAAAAAAAAACAATGTTGCCTATACCTACTTACATTTTTTTAACATTTTCGTGTTCGTTTTTTTGTGAATCATTGTTCTGTAAAATTAACATAATTATAAACAAAATTTCCAGTCGTCAAAAAAATTTAATAAAAATTACGAATTACGCGCGGCTGTTAAAAAAGTAGGTACAACTTAGTTTGACACTACTATTTTGATTGAAAAAATTGTATTGGCACTCTTCCAATAAATGCGAGAGGTTAGTCGAGAAGTATGTTTTTTATTATAAGTTTTGTTTCTGTAAAAGACAATAACATTTTTTTAATAACGTCATAGGTTAGATAGGCATCTCAATTTTGACCCCGTGTCTCTTATATGGCATCTTGTAATTTTTTTCAATAACATCCATTTAAAAAAAAATTTTGTTAAGAAAACTAAATGTACAAATCATTTTTTTAAAATTATTTGCTATTACAATACAAAAGAATATTGTAGCTTAATTGGAAATTCACACATTCATAGTAATTACTTCTATTAGCACACTTAAAGTGGAGCCAATTTTTGTAATGAATGCATCGATAATGTTCTTCTCTTGCAAATGATGGTATATGTAATGTATAAACAATCTATCTATCTATACATTTGAACAGAAAGGAATCAAACGTAATGTGACGTTCTACGGCCTTGATTTATACGAGGATTTTCGTGCGTAGTAAACAAAGACAGCCTAGACATTTGAACGGAAAGTAAACAAAGACGGCCGATATGAAATTTGCCGCGCTCTGAGCGCTTAATTTACACGAGGTCCGTACGTTTGTGTATGCACGTCGGGGCTGCTCTCGCTGTACCGGGAGGCCGCGGCTGTCTTTGTATCTGCAGTATATGTCTAATATGTAAGCTGATAGTAACAATATAATTATTCAATGATCTTTTGCAAGTGTAATTACATCTAAATTTTTAGTGTGATTGGTATGCCTATTTCTGCGGTTGCTGTCAAATAGCTTTAGTCAAAAATTCACTTGTCATCTAACCATATTTTGAGCAAAAAAATGTTTTACGAGGCGCTCCTTTTTTGATGACTTATTTTAAATATAAAAAGCATTGGTGAAACATTTATCCCAGACGTTCAAACGCGTTGAAACAACAAATATAAATTTGTTCCTATTTGATGTTTGCCTTTTTACCCAATTATTTTCATTGAGCTATAGATAATACAGTTTCGTCACATTCGATGATGCCCTAAATGATGTAGCTTTCGCTACTCTGACGATCTTAACTTTGTTGGTAGATATCTAAATATTTGTATAATTATTACGCATTTTTTTGAGCCTTGTTTTGTATAATTTTATGAAAGTCGATTTTATTGTGAATTATTTATTCTATAGTTGAACTATGAACATTTGCTATACTCGGTCATCTGTGTCTGACAACCGTTGTTTAATGCTCAATGATGGTGGGTAAAAGTATTTCGTGTGTATTACTTGGGATAAAATTTATTATGCGTTTTTATTAAATTAAAAATGCGATTGTTATTCTTGAATCCCCTTAATCTGTTTATCTGGTTCTATGCGATTTCCTGCTTTTCAACGTGAAAATGACTTTAAAAAAGAAAGTAATTTACGTAACAAACGGAAATTAAATCGGTACTCCAGAAAGTGCCGAGAAGGCTGATTTGAAATGTCGGCCAACAATGTTTCTCACGATTCTATGATGCCGAATCCTACATATTGTAATGAATTTCCGAACGCCCCTCGTCACGCGGCCGCTAGATATCCGCATCCCATCGCACTCGGCGGCCGACAATATGCTTTCTAGAAATCCTGCTGTCGCGCCTTGTACGGCAAACAGCAGAAGGCTCCAATGTGGCGCCTTCCGATGTAAAATAAATAAATACTATTAGTAAATTTTCACGAGTTATTTGCCACCGTGTGCACCAAGTGCAAAAACGATACAATATAAATGTAGCAATCACTTTGAACAAAATGATTTTTAAGAATTTTTTTGTGGCATTTTGTAAGACATTTTCTTGGTTCAAGTAGAAATTGTAGAAGGAGGGCTGGGCGGGGGGTCGATATCTTTGGGCTTGACGCTTGGTGGGAGATAAAATTTAGCATAAACTCAAAAAATCCGCAACCAAGGCGCTTGCAATGACAGATATGCTAAGGGAAGAATGCTTTATCAATAGAACAAGTGTTTAGGTGACACAAAGCGTTCAGATAAGAAAGAGATGTTGTCGAGGATCAGCAACGCGCAGAGCGCCCATCCCCTCACATAATGTGGCTAAAGTGAGAACGGTTTTGAACTCTGACCGACATTTGAGTGTTAGGTTGATAATATATTAAACGATATTTTAAAAATCGGCTGTACACCACGAAATTGTAATGTAGAAAGTGTGTGCTAAATAATTTCTAAGGTTTTAACCGACGACCAGAAGAAAAACCATATTCGATTTTCTGTGGCTTTTGGACTGCAAGAGAAGTCGGCCTGATTTTTGAGGAAAGTGGTAACTGTACGATTCGCAGACGAAAAGACAGAGTCTCCCCGACCAAAGAAGGCTGCATAGAGCTAATCAAAGATTAAAGTGATACTCATTGTCTTTTGTTGACTCTAAAGGTATTGTCTATAAAGAGTTTGGACTATCCCAGATAGGCGACCAACCCTGCATTTTGTATGGAAGTGCTTAAACAAACGTATGAAGAAAAAAGTTGCGCGCTCACCTGGAAATTGTCAATAGCTGTATGCATAGAAGCATGTGTTGTTGCTAATGAGAGATTTTCTAGCGAAGCAAACCGTGGCAACGCTGCCCAACCTTCCTATAACTTGGATCTGGCCCCGTCCGACTATTTTTTGTTTCTCTGACTGAAATCTAGTTTGAAATAATACCATTTCGGAACGTAAAAATGTGCAAGCTGCTGTGACGAGTGCTGTACAAGAGATTTCGATTCAAGACTTCCAGGAAAGCTACAACACGTGACAGAATTGCTACAACGATTCATTAATGTTTAAGGATGTTACTTTGAAGACTAGGAAGTATGTATGAACATACCTTTTATTAAAAGCATTTTCTGTAGTCTCATTACTTTCCGGAAGTAACTTATATGTTTGTTGTATTTTGTAATATTTTAATTTTTGTGGTGAAATTAGCGAGTTAATATATCGTCTAAGATAAAGTATATGAGTATTAATATCTTCGAACAGTAGCTTCATATATAAAGAGTGTTTAATAGTAGGAAAATGGAGCTACACGGAGAAAAAATATAATGTTTAATGCAGTTCTCAAGAAATCAATGTTTTTAAATTTTTATTCAGTTGTGTTATCTTATTTAAAAAATTATACAAAGTAGGTCTTCGCCGCTTCTTATACCGTTTCATTGTTTGTAAAGTGCTATGCAGGTTTTTTTCTATACCTGGCACAAGTAATATTCTAACGCTCGAGGTCGACAATGTTATGTGGGTGGGTTGGTTGGTTGGTTTAGCCCTTTTGTAGTTATAAATACGGATAGAAGCCTATGCTTTCTGTGCTTAACTAGTGTTTTGACTCCCAACGTAAGTTTTCCACATTTTTCACACAGTTGTAATAATATTCTTAGCTTGTTTTTCTACACTTAACCTTTTGGGGACCGGTGAAATTTGATCCATTTATTGCAACCTTCTTCATTTTTGATTTAAAATGTTTATTAGTCCATGTTTTATTGTTAGTCAAAATCACGCGAGTCAAGTGTCACAACTATGATTTCTTTTGCCGACATTGCTGCTTGAGGTTATTTTAAAATGGTGTGAAGATTTAAGGGACCATTTACCATGCACTTTCCACTTAACTTTACCATCTTTAATTTTTTATGACTTATTCTGGTGAATGTGAGGCTTCCTTTTTCTTACATTTGACTAGTATTTACTCGTCTATATCTGTCATAAAATATTTAACATTCCTTCACGTTTCTAGAGTTATTTTTAATTTAAAATTGCAGTAGTTTTACTTTGTAGTATCAAAAACATTCTGACCATAAATTGTCAGTAGCCTTTGGTGAATTTTTTTTAACTTCTTCTCTTGTTTAGTTACAAAAATAAAGCCGAAATGGTGATCAAAGTTAACGAATTTTTTACTTCGAATCACTTGTCACTATGAATTGGATTGAGTGCTAATTTGAATTATGTCAAGACATTTTTCAAGATGCAATAATTAAGATCACTCGGATTTATTTAGTTAAATGTCTATTATATCTGTAAAACGAGTTGTTTGCGGACTTTTGTACATTGAGAGTATTCATCTTGTTTTCAGTTTTTGAAGTTAATACCCTGTGCTTGAATTAAATATAATTATGCACGTGGTTGGAAATACGCTTCTTGTTTTCAAGTCTTATTATTAATAAAACATGAGACGGACATAAACTAAAAAATTGTGAGGTGTAATTATATAATTATTGAAAATTATGTGCATCAAAAGTTATTCAATTACCCTAAAAGAGAGTAACGTCTTAAATGTATAAATTATTCTCTCTTCTTACCTTGGGGGATTTTGCTGAAGTTTCTTTTATAATTATAATGGAAATGTACTTGAATTTTTATACATTTTGAGCCATTTTATCAAGCTCGTGATGTGTGTACAATTTATAATCTGGGTCAGTAATATTTTGTTTACTTTGTTATATCTGATTGTAAGTGTGCTCCAAAATAGCGCTAAGATAGAAATGCGTAAAAAGTAAAGATGTGACGAATATGATTTTTGTCAAATTCTTTGTCAGCCTTTAAGTGTTTTCAAATACTCGAGGTATTATATGTTGGAGTGTAGAAATTTTTTAAATATTTAATTATTAAACTGTGCTTTCTATTTAAAATTAAAATATTATTAGTGCAAAATTTACTAATTTGTTAATACCCCAAAGAGCTGAAATCTTATGCTGAAAATTATAAAAAAATCGAATTGCATGATAGAACATTTGAGCTTGTGAATTTTTCATTGGCCTTATATTCAAAATCTGGAATATTGGAATATTCGCCCCCTTCCAGTAAAAAGAAAAAAATTTAACCTTTATTTGCGTCGCAAAATAATCCCTAATTATGTTCATTTTATCACGTTATTTGATAAATTATCTCTCAGATATTTCAAAATTGTACTTGAAACTGTCGCTTGTTAACTCCGTCGTGCAAATTAGAGAGTTTTGGCAGTAAGTTTGACATAGTGATTTTTGGTTATAAATTTGTAGTTAATCTTCGTGTAATTAAAACGTGCATTAAAAGGAAAGTTTGTGTCGTTTAGACGAATATTATTTTTTTAGCTTTGTTTCTACTGTCAGATAACATTTTTTTTTGTTTAATGTTTTGTAATTTTAATTTATAGAATTTTTTTACTAGTTTAATAAATTGTACGATAATTAATCTTGATGTGTCTCGGCATTTCTGAAATTAAATTTGTTTTACCTTGTAAAGTGTGTTATTTGGTCTTTGGGTAATTACATTTACTTTTTACTTTCTATGAGCTAATTATTTCCGTGCTAAATAATATATTGGACAAATGGTGAAACGTCAATGATCCATTAATTGTTTCAAATCTAAAAAATGAATGTGTAACAATCGTTTTATTGAAATTTGTTGCTGTATGCTGATGTAAACGTGTCGAGTATTAATTTCTAAAATTTAATTTATAATGTCCAGTAGCTTGTTAATTGATTGATCATTTACTGAACATTTTTGTAAATTTTTTTTGAAAACTAGTTCAGCATTGATAATTACCTTAGAAATGTGCATCTGACATTGGTCAATATTGCGGAATCATATAAGAGAAAATGTATTTGTTTATATATATTATATACACTACATAATATATAAACGTCAGCGTGTCCCGCGGTTGAGGGGCTGGGTGCAATGTGGATGGGTTCCATTACTGGAGCTCTCTAATGCCTGGCGGGTAACCTACTCGGTCACTATAAATAATTGATTGCCTCCGTTCACTTTGAACAACGGGTAATAAGCGCTGTCGTCTATGACGCGGTGCTTGCCACGTTGCCCCGCATCAGAAATGGTACGCAACGATCAGACATAAGAGAGCCTTAACCTCTCAGTTCGTAGGCCGTGCTGCCACGCGGGGCGTTAGAGCCTTACAAATATATAAATTTTATTTTTTATATATAAAAAATATTTAGAAATGATTGGTATAATAATTTAATTGTTGCTTGTAATGAAAAGTTTTATTAGAGACCTTGAGAGATCTTAGATTAGAATTTGGCTTTGATATGTTTAGGTGACCTTTAAATTGCACAAGCATTTTTGATAACCTAACGAGGCTTGATATTTAAAGTAAACGAATACAGCTTGCGTACGTTATCCAAAGATTGTTATTGCTATGTGTTGCGATATATTGCAAATTTATAGCCCCATGCTTAAATATTGTAAATGGATGGTTTGATGATTGACTCGTATTTATATACATTCATACAAATTCCTTATGTTGTTTGATTACAAAAGCCTTCTGATACTAATTCGTTTTTTGTGAGTTGTATAATGAAATAAATATGAAAATAGTTAGCGCTGATTTTATCACTATATTGAAATATTTTGAAATAACAGTTATTAATATTTTGTCTACTGAGCACCGTTGTTTTTTTTAAATATAGTGTTTCACTAAATTTTATCAGTTGCATTGTTTTATTAATAATATTGTGATACGGTAGAATATTTGTTTTGCAACTAATCTAGTTTACAACGATAAATTTTATAGATGGCTTAGAGGAAAGTAATGGAATTTAATTCTAATTTGATGTAAGTGCCACTTATTCTCATTATATTTATGTACAGAAATTGTAGCATATAAATGGTTAATGCGCTTTTTATGCTTTTAGACATTGAAAACCTTGAAGTGTATCGATTTTACATTGGTGCAGATAAGGCTATATCAATTTTGTTTTAATCATTGTTATCACTGAATTGAAGTCTATTTTTGTAACCTCTATTTGCTTGTTTTGTAAATTAGTATTTTAAATGATAACTTGTAATGTGAGCAGTGAATAAGTGTTTTAAGCGAAGTTTTGATTAAAGAAAGTATCGAACTTTTTTTTAAGATTATATTTATGGTTACTTTGCGTTACAAGAATGGCATTTGTTAAGAAACAGAAAGGTTGTATAAGGAGGAATCCCAAAAATAAAGTGTAGTGGCCAGTGATGGATAATATTTGAATCGTACATGTATGTTTTTTGCAACAAAACCTCTAATATCAGAAAAAACGGCGGAAAGAAGGTTGTACACCTATTATAATGTAACTTCAGAGATGATTTATAACTACAACGAATTGATAAGAAAAAGGAAATGCATAATTTGTTATTTTATTTTTTATCGTAATTCCTAGAAATTTCAAACACGTTTTGTGTAACGTTGCAGCGGCTTTTCAAGTTCTTTCCCGAAATCAACTTTTTTGAAGGTCGACAAGCTAAGCTAATCAGTTAGTTTCATCTACCTCTTTATTTAACCAAATTTTTTTTCAACGGACAATATCTTGAATTTTGAGAACAAATGCCATATCAGCCGAATAAGGTGTATGCGCAATCATTTTGAACTTCAATTTTGTCAACCTTTCCTTCTTTATTATTTTGTGAATTGCTACTTTTTGCTCATCCAAATATTGTTCAGTAATCATTTTTTCAAATTTTTAGATTCTAAAATACTAATACATTGATAGTTGTTTGAATGGACTTTGTTTTCTCTCGAAGCAATTTATTACTTTTTAAAGTTACTGGTTTGCTGCATTTTACTTTATAGTAATTAATAATGAATTCATCGTCACATTTTTTTTAACTATTGGATTATTTTAAAACCCCGTCAAATCAATTGGATGAAATTCGTACTGGAATACTCCATCTGGTATTAATGAAATGTAGCTCGCATCTTATAGAAAGCTGTAACCTAAATTTATTGCGTAGAATAATGAATTATTCAATCTCTGTTTGTTTGTCATTTGTGAGCTTCCAAACGTGGTTTATAATTTGAATACGTGTAGTAATTTTTAAATTCTCAGACTCGGAATGTAAAGGCGAAGGTGAATTAAATCCCCAAGAACGTAATCCAACCCGGGTAATTTCCGTTGTGGTTATTTTTTTCAGATGAAAAAATTGATAATTGTCTTAATTTGGTCTCTTTCATAGTTGTAAGCGTACAAAGTTGTTTAGTGCATCTTAATACTAACAGTCAGTTTATACGAAAGATTTTCTTAGTTCAACCACATAAAAATATTTGAATAAAAGTTGCTCCCTAATGGTGATGCTGAAAATTTTTAACTTGTTCTCGTAATAGTAATTTTTTTTGTCTCGTCCTGTACAAATTTTGTGGTCATGACGGACGGGTCTATTGGCAACATTTCTGGTTTAAATTTGGAGAGTAGACTATATAAAAGGCACGTGCGAGAAATTATATCAGCGTGTTATATTTGTAACTGCCCTTTGTATCTTAAACGATTGCACAACCGGAAACACCTGAATTTTATATAGAAATAAATTCTAATGAACTTTGAAGCTACCTGTATATTGTTGTTTAATATTTTTGGGTTCGATCGTATACACATTGTTCACGGGAGAATAATTTAGCACGTAGATCATCCAAACATTTTAGATCAAAATATATGTCTGTTATATAACGGTTATTTCGGATTAACCTTTAAGCAGCGTAACCTGAGCTTAATTTTCAATACGAAAAACAACAAAAAAGTTCACGAAAGTTCAAACAGTTCGTAAATGTTAAGGAATTTTTTTACTACTTGATAAATTAATATCTGGAATTTAATGTTTAAGTTTATCATTTTTCAGATGTCGAATATATCGTGCTGTTTTGATTTTGGCATTATTCGAAGCGTGTCGCTGTAAATTATTTTTACCTCAACTAATGAACATGAATTATTATAGTTTTCTTAAGATTGAGAAAACTATTCGATATTACTACTAGTAGGTATAGGGGACAAAATTAAATTTCAAGTTATATTTTGATATCTACCCGACAAGCAGCTAGCGCCATTTTGTAGAAGTTACAAATTATCCTGTTTTATATTGTGTAATTTCTATTATAAAGTGGGTTACGGTATGAAGTTAGACACAATTGTTTTCTTGCTAAGAAAGTTTCATTCAGATGATGAAAGACGTATTTATTGCTTTTAAATCGCAATTAAAATATTGCAGTTATTTTTGCAGTATTTTGTATAATAGTGGAATGACAGATTGTAGGAACTGTCCAAACATGCCCATATAACTTTTAAATGATGTATTTGAAATATGTTTTGCATTTATTGTAAAATGCAAAGGCTTATCTAATGTTTCGTCTCTTGGCAAAGAATTGGCTTTCTTAACGTGTCAACGCACCGTAATCATACTGGCATGTATCTTAAGTTTCACATCTGTTAGTTTAAAGGTTATATTGCTGGCAACTATAACGTCCTGCTACCTTCAGTTTTTTCAATGAGACTTAAATTAGAGCAAGGGCGCGATACAAATGTTTGCATAAGTATTTATCTAATTTATACTAGAGGCATTACAGTTTGTTATTATCAGAAAACCAGGGTTTTTTTCTGGTATAATGAAGGCCTACTTGCAGATTAAAACAAAGAGTATGGCGAAATAGGTTTGATTAAGAATTTAACGAGCTTTATTTTTGCTTTTTGAATCGTAGATTGTACTTATTTTCTCTTACTTCTTTCTTAATGATATTTTTAAAAATGTGAAAAATCACAATCTTAAGGTTTTAATCTATTCACTGCAAGAAAATACGGATAATTCGAAAAACGGTGTTATTTGAATTAGTTTTATTATATTACAGTAAAAAATGCATTATATTTGAGCACATAATAGACAATGTTATCTATAGAAAATTACTTAGTCGAGATGAACACCAATACGTCGGGTGCATACTTAAATTTTGATCGTACATTTTGCATCACACCATGACACATTTACGGAGTATTTCTGTGGACAATTTGCAAAAACCTTATTCTTCATGTCTTCTCACAGAGAGAAATCGCATGCGCTCATGTTTGTTAATTGCGGTGGTCAAGAGATGACATAACGTGCAATAACCATGAATATGCTGTGATGTTGCCTCGTCTTGTTGGAACCATATATTATATCAAGAATTATCGCTAACTGCTGCGCTAAGAACATTTCAATTATATGGACATAATAAGCTGAAGTCAGCGTTACTGCATGTTTGTTTTCATTTTCTAAAAAATGCGAGTCAAATATATATATTAACAGTACTGTAGAGTTCTCTGGTATTTCATTGTAGGCAATAATTTTACTTGCTCACAAAGCTATTTAGATAAAAATAGATCCATATTATTGCCCTAGTCGAAGAGTGTCAACATTTGAGTACAAAAGTCGAAATGGATAACTAAATCACAAATTGTTTTATAATTTTTAAACAAATTGCGCTTTACATTGGCGGGAATTTGAGTTCCTGCGAAACATTGTGCAAAGCGACCGCTTGAAGATTTGTGAGTATGCCGAATGGGTAAGACAACGTCGTACAGTATATTTGATGATTTCAAAGGTTTTGTCATCTTCTTACTGTTATTGGAGCACCTGGGAATGGGGGCTTCTTTTAAAGCGGAACTTTTGTTTCTTCAAACTTCCCCACCTAGCCCTTGACTGAACGAAATAAACATTTGAGGCGTTAACAGAATCACTACTCTATACCCAACCGCTGTTCTATAATAACTTAATGTGTTAAGCGTATTCCCATTATATTCATTCCATTAAACAATATTCAAACAAATGGAAGATTAAAATCGTCCGTTTATTTGCCGCACCCTATATATAATATAGTGATGAAGTTTTATTTCAGATTTTTTTCTACAGTACTGAAAATTGCAGTTATTTGTATAATCATATTCATATATTCAATTGGACTGTTGTGGTTTGAGGATAATTGGAATTCGTGAACATTTTTGCAACGCTTTGGTGTATGTATGTACATTATTTGACAAATTAAACGTCACAAGAAAGAGTAGCGTTTGAGACCGGTTTCTTGTCGGTCTTTAACAAGTTGCGTCAAATATTAGATTTATGTTTAAAATATGATGTCATCTAGAAAAATGTCAGGAAAGACGCATAAATGCGGATCAAAAAGCAGTTTTATAGAATATATGGTGTTTTATTTGAATGTTGGAAATTTATCGATGTAACGCTATAAGTACGAGAAAAATTGTTGCAGCAATTAAATTAATTTAAAACGCCAATAAGGTTAGCAAGTTGTAGGAAGTGACTTTCTAAATAATTTTTTGAAATCGTTATGGAATTAGGAAAGTGGAATGCTAGCCGCAGAATACGATCCAGTAACTAATTGTTAGTTATATCGTATTTAGATTCGTGTTTAGTAGGTGTATGTGAGAGTAATTTAAGAGCAACAATAAACAATTCTGTTAACTATAAAATATGTATCGTGATATGTGCTGCCTCAACTGCGGGACCACTTGCAGTAACGTAAAATCTTATTCAGTATTTTGTTTTGATTATAAGGTCGGTTAACTCGGGACACTTCAGTGTATTACGTTACAGTTTTTATCAAAAATCAAGCGAGTTATTGAAATTAATATCAATAATATCCCGGAGTCCTCTGATGCTTGGGGGGTGGTCTATTTAGTCACTAAAAATAATTGAGTATCTGCGTTCACTCGAATAAGGGGTAATAATGGCGGTCGCCCAAGGCGCGGTGCTTGCCACATCGGACAGAAAGAGCAGCGATCATATGAGAGCCTTAACCTCTCAATTTGCAGGCTGTGCTTCCACGCGGAGCATTAGATCCTTACCATTATTATTATTGTTGTAAAAATTTTAAAACAACGAAAAATATAATGATAGCTTCCAAAAGTAATAAATTTCAGAAATAGATAATGTGAAAATATGCTGTTTATTAATATATACTTAAATGATGACAATTAATATATTAAAAAAAATTAAATAAAATGCATACTCTGTTTAAATGTCGAACGGTATGTTTTTGCATGATATTTTAGTAATACCTTATGAATTTAGCAAATATCTAATGAAGTAATACAAACATAAAATTCACTGGTTTAAACAACGAAATATTTTTGACTAATTACAACTTATTTTGTTATTTCCAATCTATGGCAAACCGTACTATTAGTTATTGTCGTTATAAGCAGTCAGAAAATATAGTTTTTTACAACTATTTTATTGTAATGACACTTTGTCACAAATTCTTAATTATAGTTACATAGATAAAGTATTGCTAGTTCAATTACCTTTTGATCATGGTCATTCCATAGAAGGTTTATGGATTGATCTTTGTGACAGATTATCGATCAAGAAATAAAAACATGAAATTATAGCATTAATTCTATGTGGGAATTCAATCTTTGACACCATTTTTGATCACCCTCTACAAATATTTTCAAATCGGCTTTTAGAATGTTATGTGGATGCAAGGATGATTTTGGAAAATTTTTGTTGAGTAACCAAAAGGTGTTTGGGCGGTAAGAGGCATCAAAATCGGGAGTAAAAATAGGGTGATTTGGACATACAGGCATCGATTCCTATGAAATCGACTATGTGCTGATTCAATTAAGTCAACAAACATTATTAGTCATTTTTATTATCTGAATTTTCAGTACATTGATTACACGTCACATCTCAAGTAAATGTTTGTGTCGAATGAGAACCAAACAGTGATGGTTACGAATCGATCAAGCGTCATTATTGCAATGCAATCCTATTACCGAGACCATCGGAATGTGCTTTCATATCTGTTAGATCTTCTGGTATTTGGATTGCAGATGTTGCCGATTCAAAGGTATTTAATAATTAATGTATTGAAAATCAAATGATGAAAATGGCCAATTGTTTGTTGATTTACAATATTTTTATTGAAGTTGCAGCACCAAGACGAAATGCAAAATAACAGCTGAATTTTTGCAGATTTATTTAATAGTATAAAGCAAATAAATTATTAAATTTACATTTATTTAATAATGTATGGCCCCACGTCAGGCACACATGACGGTCCCCATTATTTTTGACATTGACTCAGACAATGAACAATTGGAATCCTGATAGACTGCATTCCATTCATTATGGACGCGCTTCCACAATTCAGTCAGAATACCGCTGTACCCCTCGAGATATTTCAGACGTTCTCGATCAGTGAAACGTCAGATGATCGGGCCGGCCATGGGAGAGTTCCACTCCGTTTTTTTAAAGGAAGTTGAATGTGTTATGTGCCATGCGCCATATATTTTCGAGTGTTATTTTGTTGAAAGATTGCTTGGGACCTTTGAATGATATGGTGTACCGCGGGCTGTAAGACCGCTCTGATGTAGGCCTGACTAGTAATGTTGTTTTTAACTTTGACCAGAGAGGACCTTCTATCATCATAAATCATAGCCGTATCATAATACCCATAGTATTGTGTGCCTCACACGAATGAAGTCTTGTTCCCTTTTTGGCGTCTGTGGAGTATTAATATCAGACCATCGTTTATTCAGGCTAAACAAAATCTGAATTGTAATCTTCGTTGGCGGTGCAGAAAGTCGGTGATAGTTGCAAAAAAAGGCGTCGTGGTGTTAGTACTTTTACTAGTAATCGACGTCAAACAGAAGAAATAAAGAATCGTCACCATATAATCGTCCACTATTGTTGCACTAGGGCACTTGAAAAGTAGTATTATGGTTGGTAATCCCAAGTCTCTGAAAATGACGATTGTCTTAGTTCGTCACCTTGCGTACTGCTCCAGACCCGGTCTTCGCGATGAGTACGTTGTTTTGGTTCTATGTTGGCATCACAGTACTGCTATGGTCTATTCCTTATAAAGAAGTCATATAGGCCAACAGTATATATATATATCCTCACGAATTCGCGAACTTGTTGATAATGTACTCTTTGTCGGTGACGAGACATTTTTAAATTTAAATTTAAAGTTATACTTGCTGGATCGGAATGACAGAGCACTTTTATGCCTTTTTTACAAATGGTATCACTACTTGCCCAGACTTCCTATCTTGGTAACGATATAATAAAAAAAATCATTTCGGCGTTTTGCAAAGCAGTTATTGCTTTCAAAAAGTTATCAAGATTTGTGTTAACAGTGATTGATAATTTTTTTTAATCTTACGACAATAATAAAATTAATCAATTAATTTGCTCGTTTATTTGATAAAACTAAATTAGATCGAATTTATATCTCGAAAGATTTTTCTATTTTTAAAATCTGACAATAAAAAACTTTTTATACAAAAAAGAAATAAAGATTTTCTGTTTTATGTTGTCATAATTTTTAATTATAAATAAACAATTCTATTAAAACAATAATAATTCTGTTTATACTTACATGGTTACAATAATGCATTTTCGTCTTTAAAATGCCATACTTTTGTGTTTTGACTTTTTAATTTGTAGTGTATATATCAAGGGGATTTTTGATTTTGTGGGGATCAACTATATTAAGAGGCATTCATGTACATATATTAATTAATATTGTCTTTTAGTAACTGACTTTTTGTAGCCTGAATAAAAACGAATTGAGTAATTCTGGCTAGCTAACATTAGCAAATACCAGGTTAAAATTCCAATTTTTATGTAATATAACTGGAATTATTGATAATAATTGATCATAAAACTTTAATGTGGGATGTGAATGTTTAAATATAGTGTTAAGCTCACTAAGTTGTTAACTGTAATCAAGCAACTTCAAAAATGCTTATTGCAACCTAATTAACGTAAGTGCCTTAATTGGGAAATGCAAATACGGCTAAATTTAAAAATTAATTTTGTAATAGATTAATTGCATTTGACCTTGTTTACGACATTAAATTAGTTTTGTCAGGTTTGTTATTTGACCATGCCATGTTTTTTAATAAATTCAATAAGCTGATAAATTATATTGGTTTTGTGTAAATAAAAGAGATAGTGACGAATCCCTAAACCTTTCTTGGTACATAAGCGACATTAACTATATTCTGTCAGTTTTTCGACAAGATTTCTCGACAAAATTAGCGCCTGGTTGTTCAAATGCTTAATTTTTTCACTCTTGTGGTCAAAAGTTTTTGCGGATATTCTGAATCATGGATGAGGCACCTAGGAGAAAATTCGCCTTCGGTAATGCAATTCTAACCGTTAAGTTTATCTAAATGAAGGCATTGAAATTGAAATAGAATATTGTAAAACTGCAATGGCATTGTAAATGTGTAAATTTGAATCTACAATTGACTTGCATAGTTATTGAATGATGTAAATGTTGATCAGGGTTGGAAGACGTAAAAGCCTTTTTGATGTCAGAATAAACAACATAAATTATGGGAAGTAACTTTGTGGTGGTGCGGCGGACTGATTTAAAATATGCATCACGTCTATAAAACATTACCTTTGCTAAATTTATTCATTTAGTACCTCATTTTTAGCTTCGATGTCGGTGGAATCGGAAAAGGTTGTTTGGCTGCAGATTATCACGTGGGAAAAAAATTGAAAAATACTACGTTAAAGCAATAATGTTAGAAAATCTGACAGTAAAACAGTCAATTGGTGAAGTCTAAAACTCAGAAAAGTTGGCACATTGAATATTAGAACACTATTAAAGTACGGAAAGCTTGAGAACATCAAATAAAAATAAAAGCAATAGACTTACTAATACTATCTCATTGTGGAATAAGGTGGTCATAAGAAGCAGATCTGTGGAGTAAAGAGTATAGAATGATTGGCAGGGCAGCAAATAATGGAAATTTTGAAGTGAAAATCATAATGAAAGAGGTACGCGAAAAAGTAAAAGAATAAATAATACTCAGCAAAAAAATTATCTTAGTGAAAATAACTGCAACCCTGAAAGACACAGTCGTTATATGTGTACATATATCAACTACAGAACGTTGAATAGGAAATAGAAAAGGTGTATGAAGAAATAGAAAAGCTCATTAAATATATCAAAGGAGATGAAAGAAATTATAGGGTAGAACGTTTAGCAGTAGAGTTTTGAATCCTACAAGGTCTAATAATAGCAAATACCGTATTATATTATATATACAACGAAGATATAAATGACATTTTATTTAATAATATATCGTTTCAAGAACAAAGTGATAAATTTCTTATACAATGACAAAAATTAAGACTATAACAAGGAACATACGGGCATCACGAGATCATCATACAACAGAGCAGTTACACATTGAACGAGGCGAGCACGAATCCTTCGAGTCACCGATTTTTCTGAAATTTTGCAGGAACAAAGTATTCGTGTAGAAATGCCAAGTGCTATTCGGAGATGATGGACCTCTCAAACATTTTTGAGAAATCGTGAGTTAATATTATGTACGCCATAGTAGTAGCTTCTATACCTATACTTTGTTCCTACGAAATTTCAACAAAATCAATGACCCGAAGACTCCGTGCTCCATGTAAGAAATTGAAAACCACCAGTGGTGTGTACTACATACCAGCAGAAATAATTAAGAACATCGGAGAGGCAAACCATAATGTACTATATAAACTAATCTACGAAATGTATAGATCAGAAACTGTACCAAAAGACTTCAAAAACATTAAGCCGATTCCAAAAAAGGGAAGAAGTGAGAAATGTCAAGACCATAGACTCGGATCAAATGATTTTTGGTGTGATTACTGGCCTTGGTTCTCTCAAGGTTTTTTCTTTTCAACTTGCTGGTCGAATATCTATGTATTGAGATAATTAACCATCAAGACGTTCGTTTAATTGCAATGGGAGCGCCCATCTACATTGTTGCGAGCTCGCGCCAACCAAGCTATCCATTATTAAGCATACAGATATGGATTAGCAACCACCAGGCAGCCAGGTGAAATTATTTATTTCAAAAAAGAAATTTCTTCCAAAATTCGGACCTCTGCGAAGTGGGGTGAATGCGGCTAGTAAGTCGAATAAAAATTGATTGTTATTAAGAAGGCGAAGGGCGACGTCTAGCTGCGTATTTTTATTTGATTTATCAATAACAA
The DNA here is from genome assembly GCA_036346155.1 of Sinelater perroti. Taxonomy (NCBI): domain Eukaryota; kingdom Metazoa; phylum Arthropoda; class Insecta; order Coleoptera; family Elateridae; genus Sinelater; species Sinelater perroti. The sequence continues at coordinate 19,476,743 of JARFIY010000046.1, forward strand.
GCTGCTGATGTTATGATTTAGAAATAGTAAAAAACAAATTAAATGTTCAAACAAAAAATTATCCAAACAAGTTATCGCTCGCGTGATTTAACTAACAACATATAAAGTGATGTTTGTACATCTCTCTTATCTTATACAGAGCAGACACGGGATTTCTTTAATTTAACTGGCACGAACTTTGATTGTAATGAGTTCATGTCTACGACGTCTAGGATTCCTGGTTAGAATCTTTTAATGTTAGTTATCTTTAGTGTACTTTGAAGTATAAATTTCAAATTTGCTGTACTTTTGATATCCCAATCCTTTTTTAACTAGTAAAGTACTAAATTCTAGAGAAACTAAAACGAAGTGCAATTTGCTGTTCGCATTTTTAAAATAATATATGCCTGCGTTTATTGTTTTTATTTTATTATTGGTCAGAATTGTGTTGCTAGAGCAAACACAGTTATAGTTTTTTTTAATTTTTTGTTGGTGCTATACCTAAATGAGTCATTGTTCTAGGTATTCTTAGCGAATTTTAGTGGCTTTACAAATAAATGTTTAGTTATTATGTAACTGATTGCTTTATCTTATTTACTGGAAGTACGTGACGGTTGTACTTTGTCCTTTGACGTATTTTGTGGTCTAAACGATATGATAAGTGGATACATATTTGAAAGGCATTTTTAAAGCAACGCACTACATGTAAAGATATCAGAAAAATTATAGATTTATAGACCTCAGCTAGTGTTCGACTCAATAGAGAGAGAGAGAGAGAGAGAGAGAGGTGGTTATGGTTTCCTCTGAAAGAAACTAATATTCGAAAACTACTCGCAGAAGCACTTATCATCAGGTGAAAGGAAAGGTTTGCCCGAAAAAAGTAATGAAGTAGAGGGATAGCCTCGGGGTCCCCTCCTATTTATAATATTAATGATAAAACTGATTAAAAATACTAGGCAAAGAACAAACAAAAAACAATACAAGTTTCAATAAAGGTTGTTGAGTATGACCTCACTGTTTTTCGCATTCGTAAAATGAATATAAAAGCGGAGCACCGTTGCACTATTAAATTTTATTTTCGCCTGGGTGAAACGGTAAAAATGATAAAAGAGACTTACAAGGAAGAATGTTTGAGTAATGCGACAACTTTCCGTTGCCATAAGACCTTCAGTCAGGAGAGGGAATCAACAGCATTAATCCCACATGGCGGACGTCCTTCAATACGTGTTAATAAACAAAAGTCAATACTGTGACCACTATCATTCGAGAGGACGCATTTTTCTACCAGACTTCTCGGGTAGTTACTTGACATTTCAAAAGACTCCATTAATCGCATTCTGTGTGACAATTTGCACATGAGGATAGTTTGTTCGGCCTGCGCGCCTCATTTTTTGACAAGAGAGTTGAAATTTGCCATCAATGGTTACAGATGATGGATGAGGATGAGGATTCTGGTTTCTTCAGTTGGTTCATTGCCTGCGACTGAAGTTTGATTTATCATTTTGATTTGCATTCAAAACAGGAGAGCATGACTTGGAAATTATCGTTGTCACCCAAAATCAAAAAAGTTCGGCAGTAAGCATCTGCGGGGAAATGCTTATCGCATTTTTTGACTATCGTGGTCCAGATGATTTCATATCCCCCTTATTCGGTAGACCTCGCGCCTTACGACTTTTGGTTTTTCCCGAAGCTTAAAAAAGACTTGCGAGGCCGAAGATTCAACTCCGATGACAAGGTGAAGAACTCCGTACACACAGTTTTCAAGAACATGAAAGCAGAGGAATTTTAGAAAACGATTATCGTCGAAAACATTAGCCGGTGCTTACCTAGCAACGGAAAATATTTTGAAAAGGACCCAGAGATTAGTGATGACGATTTGTAACCGTACAGTTGACAAAAATACATGTTTTGTAAAAATGGTGGGGTGTTATATTCTTTGTTTTATTTCAACATCTGAAACGGTTGAAATTTGTATTTTGGTTAGCCAAACAGTTGTTTTACACAGCTGCTTTGGTCGCATGTCGATAGATCAGTGGCGGCTTGTGTTTTATGTATCTGGGAGGGCGCAGTGGTTAGGTATGGCGGCTCGCGGGCATTCAAGTAAGTATAAACAAAAGGGCTGCAGACAAACAATTTTTGGGATTCTAAGAAATCATTAAAAAGTCGGCAAATATTATTTTTTGAAATGAAAGTCTATTATACTTCTATTTTTGTCAGAGATACACTTTTTAATAACTTTTTCATTAAAATTGGGTATTTCTCGCGTCATTGACTTTTCAATTGAAAGCATTGCAATGGATGTTAGTCTCTTTTCACTCCTAGTATTTCTTAAATAAGTCTTGATCAATTTTAATGCCGAAAAACATTTTTCCGTTTCACATGGAATGGCTATCAAAATTTTTAAAACTTTTAACAACTCCGCCGAAAGCAGTGTCTAAACCGAAAGATGTGAGAAAGTTCAATGTTTGCAAACACCCGGAAAAACATTGAATTTCACTGGAATGTTCGAAATCTTGTCCTGTTATTTCTTTCTTGGAGTAAAATATACTTAGTTCCATTTTCAGAATTTCCTTATCTCTCAATAGTGTATGATTCACAAAATTGATTAATGTATTCCAAAGGCAGTGTTTTTCATATTCCTTATAATTAAACAGTGGATTGTATGCTAAATGCATATTTTGCATATTTGCGCATTTCTCAATTTATGCATTTTTCTAAAAAAATTGCATATTATGTACTTATCTCAGAGAATTTGTGTCGAGATGAATAAATTTTCCTAGAATTTCTTAATTCCTCTGAAAATGTGGTTATAATTACGAGTTTGTTTGCGCTCGTTTCCGGTTTAAGCAAGCAGAATATTCCAGGTAGTGAATTAGTAATTAGGGATTTCTAACAAGTTTCTCAACAGATGCTGTGGGGGTTGATGTGTGTAAAATTATTTTATCAAAAATCAGTAACCATTAGTCGTTCAATGCGAAAGTTTAGTTCCGCAAAAGTATTTTTCATTCTTGGATCAGAAACTATTTCGAGCTTCTTTACACCAATGGAAACATATTCTTCAAAGCTTGTAAGTCGTAAGATTGTTTTTTCCTTCTTTGATAAATATTTGGTAGGTTTTCGAATATTCAAAGTTCAGACAGCATGAAAAAATGCACGTTCTTGCTGCAGATACCATCCCAGCGGAAATTTTCGGTGACATGTCGGGACAACTACACAAGTCAAAATGCAAGAAGATGAATGAATCGAAAGTTGTTCAATTATCCTTAGAGGGTAGACCGTCGTTGATGACTTCATCTAATGAAAAATACGAATTTAATTCCGATTTATGAAAGGTGATGATTTGTGCAAAAATTGCGAAATTCTATTTTTAAAAGTTTTTTGGAAAAATATTAGAAGAATAGTCCTCTCGATGAAAGTACGTTAAGAAAAAAAACTACATGCTTCACATCTACAAGGATGGATATCCTAAAAAAGTGAAGAAAATTGTAGAAAATGGATACATTTATTTTATTGTGGATGAAACTAGCGATTCTTTTGGGCATTACGTTGGCAATTTTGTAATAGGATCTATGCGCGAAGATGAACCTAGAGAATCTTATTTAATTGCATGTCGACAGTTAGACAAAAGTAACCATTTAAGATATTTTAAGATGTTTTATGAATTTTTTTATGTACCTAGTAGTTCCTACTGAAAAATTTTACTTATGCTATCCCTTATATGGATAAAGCTGGGCAACTACTTAAAATAATTTACCCAAATTTAGTTCACGTGACATGTTTAGCTCGTGGATGTAACAGAGTAGCTGAACGTATTACATTTGTCCAGTTATCATCGCTCCCCCAAAAAACATACAAAACTAATGTCTGTTTTGTGTGTAAGGAAAAATGAATCCTTTTCACTGTTTTCCTGTTTGTGTATAATGTTTTAATTTTTTGTAATATAATGTATTTTTTCTTACATATAGAACTCAACTTCGCATCGACTCTTCGATACGAGGTGTTTTCGCTGAGTTCTCAATGCTCACTGACTCAAGAAATTTGCATACCTAGGTTCACGTTTTCAAATTTGTATATTGGGGTATAAAAGCTGTGCGTAAAGTTACGTTTAAAAAGATCAAGACCCAAGTGATCGGGCACTTCCCCATGACTCATTACCGACAAATCTTTCTTAGAATTTCTAGCTCGAAAAGACAAAAAAAAATAATGGATTAACCTTTAGATTCACACATATTATCTAAATCGAAGGTTAGAATGCAATGTACTTAGAATAGGTATTTTTATTTTCGTCTCATGACAATGTCTGATAAAACTGATAAAAATCTATAATATAATGTATGTGCAACAATAATAATTTGTTGTGGCATATACATCATTCTATCCTAGATTTTTCGTGTTTATTATAAACACGAAAGTCGCGAAACAATAACACATAAACGTAAAGCAGAAACGAATCGCCGCTACAAGTAACAATGCAGACGTGGAGTGGGCTAACCAGAGCCTCGAACCCAAAGTAAACCACGCGTTCTCCCACTTGGGGTTGGTCCTGCTGTTCGATGATTGCCGTGACGACCGCCATACACATTTTAGATGGAATATGTAAAGCCCATTTTAGCGTTTTTTACATGCAATTCGCAAGTTAAATTAAATTTTTTACAAGTGAGGAGAATAGTCGTTTTTTAAATTATCTTTTAAAATATTTCGTAAAGCTAGATTATCGAGAGATATGTTATTGTTTTTGTTATAATTTTTTAAATTTGACAGGGAGAGAGGCGCCCAGAGCCCTTCCGCACCGGCCGCCTCTGAGATACATAGCCTTGTCTGCGAGAACTAGCGATGCTCTCAGTAGTTTTGCGACAACCTATGTACATCTTGTGTACATAGAAAAGTAAAATAATAATTATAAATGAGAAACAACTAAATAAAACAAGTAACAACATACACATAAATACTTATGAAGCCTTATAACGAATGATGAGAACATGTACGTAGAAATAACAAACAGGACGAGAAAATCAACTAAACTCTGCTATGCACTAAATTCAATACTAGAGAAAACGAACCTGAAACGAGAAACGACACTAAGAATTGATAATGTCATAACTATCACAACATTGTTATATGCAAGCGAAAACTGAATATTATAGAAGGAACACGTAAGAAACATCGATGCAATGGATAGGAAACACTTAAATAAAACAGGATAGATTTAACTAACAAAACAATCAGAGAGATGACTGAACAAGAACCAATAATGAGCAAAATACAAAGAATACAGTTGAACTGGTTCGGCCACATGCCTAGGATGAACCCAAACAAATTGAGTATGGGGGTTTGGGGATCAAACAAATATAAGAAAAGGAGAAGAGGAAGGCCAAGGAAAATATGCTAACACAAATAGTAGATGAGGGAAAGAAAAAGAGCAAAATAATAGAAGAGATGAAGAAAATTACATTAAATAGAAGGCATTGGAAGAAATGGCTGGGTGGATAAAAAAACCTAACCCAAATTCAATACCCAAAAGAGTACAAGGAAGGATCGAAAGAAGAAGAATTAAGCTTACATTGGATTACTAATTTAAGAAGTGGAGATTTGTAGAATTTATTTCTGTCTTTTCTGATTGATTTAATTAAAGGACTGGGCTGTAACGCATAGTCAATAATTGGTAATTACGAATCAATAGTAATGCGAATATTGTAACTTCATTTATATTCGTTTTTTGACGGTAGAGTTATTTTTGTATTGTCATCTTGTCATACTTCATATGAGCCAGTAGCAATTTATACAACAATGTGCGACGTGAGACTCACCACAATACATTTGTGTATGGAAAATCACCATATTATAAGCTCGTAACGCGTATAGAGGATGAGAAGGGTTAATTAGTGGGAAAAAAATATCAAATGCTAATTTGTCTGAATGGCTGAAGATGATGAGGGAGGTGATGACAATTATTACAGTGAAGCAACAATCATTGCTGGTAAGGGGTCTGTAAAAACAACGATACAATGCCGTAGTCCAACAAAGAAGTAACTACTGTATTGTTATCTAGCGGCGAAGGCGAAGTATAAACTAGAAATAACTATTATTTTTTATATATTTACAGTTTTGTTTAATGAATTACAAAATTACCAGACGCAGCTTGCTTAGAAATAGGCGAATAAGGAATTTGTAACACCCATATTGTGATTTGATAGACTCTCTAATATAACGTGACAAATAATTGTCATTTAAGCGTATCTATGAATTAAAAATATTACTAATGGACAAAAACCTTATTAAATGGATTAAAAAGCGTTTTGCTAGCCACAATCCCTCGGGATTGAACGGCATTGATGATGATGATGACTAACTAATGGAAATCTTTTGTTTTCATCAGTCACAGAGGTGGATGGATGATTGGAACGAGGCAAAATCATCAACCACAGTACGGCCTGCTTTAAATTCTTTGTACCACTCGTATGCCACTCCGCAGGCCACCGTTAACATTTTCAATGCTTTCACACATGATATTTTGTTATAAACACAAAATTTCAGTCAGACTCTTTGCTCATATTTTAAGCGCGGTTCGTTTAAATGACAAATTCCGTGTACTTTTTGATCAGAAGGTATGTCCAAATTGGTTTTATTATATATTTGTACAACAGTTTGTTCCACATGGTAACTTTGGATTAGCCAGTTCATTTCCAAATATTTTACTTCATCCTTAACAGGTTCCATGCGCCGTTTATTGAGACTTCAGGGCAGTTTAATTATTGGGTTGTAAAAGTGGTTTGAACTGACTTTTCTTCATTTTAGGCTTCTATACCTTTAAGGGAAGCTTTATGAAATCGGTGCGGACGTCTGTCTGTCCGTTCTGTCCGTCGCGACTTTCAACTCGAGAACCAGTAAACCTAAAGACATAAGTGGGGTATCATTCGAAAGCCTATGGCCTTACCGGGTTCACATTCGCGAGCTGGCATAGGTGAGATGTCCTACAACAATGCAATAAGGGTTTTCAGCGGACCCAGCTTCCAATATGTCATTACTTTTGATCAAGGCAGCTTTCAAGCTGGAGATTATTTTTTATTTCTGTCATTTCTGACATCTGTTACGCCTTTTAACTTGTGATCTGTGATAGATAGAGACATAACGTTTTCAGTATTCAACTAAGGACCATAAGTAAAGTCCAGACGCCAAAAATCAGCCTGATTGGAAAATCTCGCGACCGGTTTGATCGTAAATGTATAGAAGCCCCGGACACCTATGAAACCGGAGTTCCACGTCCGTACATGTACTTTTATTCTCCCAGTATCAAACCAGTCTTGAAGAATATTGAGGTGACATTGAAGAGTCACATTGCGCACGTATTGTGCGTCAGTGTTGTTCTCTTCTTTTCAACCCGCAATTTCAGAATTGCTTTTGTTTTCTGATACTTTCTGGCACATAATACAACAATAAGAAAAGCTGTCTTTTATTATAGGACCCATTTTGAGGTAAAATTGTTAATAACACAGATCAATATTAAGCGATGGTAATCATTAACAGTGCGTAGAGACATCATTTAATTATGAAAATGCTCTTTTTAGTGTTGATTCGTCGATGCATTTTAGTAGTGCAGTTTTTTTATGACCGCTAGTGTATCAGTACGAGTTAAAATTTTCTCATTCTTGCCTTGTCTTTATTTTTTAATTATTATTATTTATTGTTATTATATTAATGTTCGGCGAACTTATGTATGTGTATATATAAGTCGATATCTACATAAACAGACAGCAAAGTTACAGTTCTGTTTAATTGAGTAAAAAATTATATTTTAGTGTTTGGCACTTAAAAGTTATTATTTTTATTTAAACCGAAAGTAAACAAACGAATTAAATGTAAATAAGTCGCGTTTTAAATCCACCAACTATTGCTGCTTTTGTATTTGTCGTATATAAGATGAAGATAATTACAAAGCATCGTAGTCTTGTCAGACGCCAGTCAGCAACAGAGCGCCCATTCCGGAAATCTTATAAAAAATGCCCTACAAGCGATCGCGCCAGCATGAGGTGATGTGAGCAAACCAACCGAAATGCTCTCTGAAACCGAAACCGGCCGTTAACAGCTATCCAATGAGGAAGCAGATTCATGCTTGAACCGTAATATTCGCATTGGCGTGACTACCACACCAATATTAAATTTTACATAAAAAACGAGTTTTTAAATTACAAGTTGCATTGTGTGGTCGGCCGCTTTGTGTAATCAGCATGAAGGTTTTTCCTGGATATATTATGATTACGCAATTGTTCATTGATGTTATACCTAACAATTTGATTTGACACGTCTACTTTTATTGATGATTTCAAATTGGAAAGTTGTTATTAAGGGCTTATTTACAACAAACGCATCTAATTTTTCGGTGATTGACTTTAAATCAGATTGGCCAATACAATTTTAAGAGTTCGTAATGTCCACATAATGTTCCATAGCCTTTACGCCAATATTGGTTCTAGTGATTGTTTCACCTAAATAAGGTACCGTTTGACTCTTCAGAAATAGTTTCTCGGATCATACTATATTAAAACAGACATTCATATTCCTTGGAATTTAAATTTTGTACCTAATTCATACGTATGTAAAAATTGAACTCGTACCAACGTCGTTCGTTAGTATGTTAAATTAATTGTTGAAGTAATTTAGTTCTTAACTTTAAATTGATTGGTATTTAAAGATGGTCGATTCAGAGGAACTTACAGGGGAGGGAAGACTGTTTTAGTGTACAATTACAGAGAGAGTTTTTGAAATCATTATAGAATTTTAAAAAACAATATTTTTGTGTTTACACTTTGATCGATGTAAAAATTCCGTTTAGATGTTTGTGTTGCGGTACAAGAATTTATTCAACAGCTTAAAGTGGTTGAAAAATACAAAAAATAAACAATTAGTCGTCTTTTAAAGGAATGATGCTCAGGTCGTTTAAAATTTGCAAAAGTTGCTTTTAAGAATTTTAAAGCGTACTGGACATTCTAGACAATAATCAAAAAGGAAAAACTAATATGAATTGAAATGCATTTTATTGTGATGTTTCAAAATAATTAGCAAAATTCAAAATAATCGTTTTCTCCTCGCCATTCTTTGATTAAGAAACGATAATATAATTTATTAGAGCTAGTCCCCTTCAATATCTGCAGACTATTACTATCGCCGGCAGTTTTCATAAAGTTGCTACAAACCACTCTTTAGTTGTAGTATGGCATCACTTGTAGACAACCGACTGAAACTCATCATTGGAGGCTCACTGTCTCTTGTATTGCATCAAACAGAATTTGGACACTTGACGCTCTTGCGAATGTGGGACGTGAGGCAGTTATGTTTTCTTTTCCTTTGGCGATGTTGCTGAATAAGTAGGAAGAGTCACCTCAGTGACTCTCCGTATTGTTCACTGCTAATGTTTTTGCGAGGGGGCAGAAAATCAATCAGCAGAATCTCTGATTCAAAAAGACAATTGACATTTGCTTTGGAATAAAGTAACCTGGTCACTTCACAGACTGGCGTTCTTTTCCGCCTTCTTGTGACAAAACACTCGAACAATGTTTCCGAATCCATATTGTATAGTTGTAGTAACTATCGTTACGCATATGCACGCTTATGCTGAGCAATTCGAATATGCAAAACTCGATTTTACACAGATTTTTTGTGATTTTGGAGTCCTTATGGCTGAGGATACACGAAGTTTGGCTAGACAGATTTGTTGCTACATTCGTCAATGTATCGAATGTGATTTGCAATTTTGTAATTAAGTCGGATAAGGTATAACTTATCCGCATTTCTCAGCACAGTTTTTAACGCTTTCAACTCCTATATACCCTTCAACTCCTATATTCAAACGAATTCTATGAATCGGTGCTTGTACTCCTCGACATAGCTACTAATCTGGATACGTGGGTTGCGATAGCTATTGCGAAAAACTAACAAAAACAAATGTTTAATGTTAGAAACTTTTTTATTCTTTTTCAAAATATTTTCCTTGACGGTCAGTACACTGTTGCATACGCTAGAACCAATTTTCATAGCATTTTTCCATAGCCAATCAGCTATCACCAAAACATGGATTTTGAACTCATCAACCACATCTAATTGTCCACGCAGTTTGTACTTCACGTGTGGGTATAAAAAGAAATCTTTAGGGGCCAAATCAGGACTGTTTGGTGGATGACCCATCAGTTCGACGTTTTGAATGCTCAAAATGCCAATTGTTTATGTCGATGTGCGTAAACTCACATTAGCATGGTGCAGAATGATCGATCGTCGCGCGTTGGTTTTTCTTATTTCTTTGGAGACTTCTGGCAAACAGATGGGTACATATCATTCAAAATTGACTGTTTTACGATCCTCAAAAACCACGATTGCGACATGTCCAGTTTGTCTCATAAATCAGGCGGCCATTTGTTTCGAAATGCTTCGAGCGCGAACGACTTTGTTGGGTTTGGCTCATTTTGGAAGACCCATACAATTGACAGCTGTTTACTTTCGGGCTCATATGTATAAATCGATGATTCGTTACCTGTGACGATGTTGTAAACCGTATTGGAAACGGCGCGATAGTATTTCCTGAGCATTTATTTCAACCAATCGACACGAGCCTTTTTTGAGTGATAGTTAACTTATGTGAGATCCAACGTGCACATAGCTTTTATCGAATGTATGTTAGTCATACTAATGGCGAAGGATACTTGAATTTTACAATGAGTCACATAGTGATCTTGCTTTATCAGTTCGCACACGGCTTGGATGTTTGCTGGCACCACAATCGATTTTGTATCCTCCAGCGAACTACTAACCACGATTAAATTCATCGTACCATCGCACGAATGACATTTTCTTTTGTTATCTGGTGTATGTTATCACATGTTACTATAATCTATCTTCATACAGGCTGGAACTGCATTTCAATTAATTCTCTATATGACCGGAGTTCAGACAGGATGTGCCAATTATTTTTGAACGCTCTAAATATATTTGACACGGTGATCATAGATGATGGGGCAATGATTAATAGATAAATTAAATTGGATTGTTCACCAACGCTTACACAAGCAATCGATATGTAATATGTAGACTTTGGTAGTTACCTCCAGTTAATTCCACTTTGCTCTAATTATGGTTAGAGGGACGGTTGTTAAATTAAGTTTAGCACATTTGATTCTACATTTACCCAATATAATTTCGTGTTAAAGGAATTTTCTATTTAGAAAATTTAACTTTTTGTTGAATGAAACAATGTAACATTCTGCTTTTAATAACTTGCGCAATAAATGGTTAAAAATAAACATACTAAAAACATTCTCTAATCGGTAACATAAAAGGTTGTAGTTATACCACTATTAATTTTTCTTGTACAACTTATGTTCCAATTTTAAAGACCTATATTTAATTTTATTATATTACTACATATATTAATCTTTTACTTGTCTTAAATTACGTAATTATTTTTGATTATGGCTGACTTTCAAAAATACGTAAACAATAAAGTAAGTTCAGACTTTTCAGAAAATTATTGCATCAGGGTTTTTTTTGCTTGTTTTTTTTTCAAAAAAAAAATGCACATTAGTTGTTGATTACATAATAATGATGACGACTATGAATTGCATTTTGCTAGGAACTTATCCATGAAAATCATTGCTTAGGTTGACTCTAAGAAGACGCAATTTTATGGTATAGTTAAAAACTACGATTTTAACTATTATATACGTATACTAAATTTCCACCGAAGCACATGAGCAGCGAAAGGGATATCATGGCGCCACACTAATTTAAGGAAAGCCTAAGGTGACCTCCAACTACATTAATATATCAGGGATAGCTGCGATGGAATTCTTGATAGAAGAAATGGTTGATGGGAGGATATAGAATACGTGTTCCATCTGGTCTCTGTTGCAGTGCAAGGAAGATTATTTATAACAATCTATGTTACCATTGATTGCCCGCCATATTTCTTTTCTATATTCTTCGTTATTGACTTTGTGTGGAGCGTAATCAAAGCGAAAGTTAATAAGAAACGTCACAAGGATACTTTACAGATTTTCATTACAAACACACGGCTCCTATAGATAAGGAAGACAGAAATTGGCTTGTACATGTTGCGAATTTCGTGGTCAAGAAGACTAAACCAACTAATAGAAGTTATATGGAATAATATGATACTTCATATATTTTGTTTCTTTAATTTAGTCACTTTTTCGGGTTTGTCTTGGCTACTATATTTTCTTTATCTTCTATTTAAAATAAATTATTTGTTATAGTTCTGTTTTGATGATGGTGTTGGTTATAGTTACTTAATTTTTATGTTTTCTGTATATTTTTATACATATTAAGTTTCTACCTACGCTTGTTATATTTAAATTTATTGTAACATGCTTATACATAAAAGGTCTAACTGGAGTATAAAGCACTGGACAGAGAAATTGCAAAAGTTTCTTTCAATTGTTTTAGTCAATAAAAACATAAAAGGAACAAAAATGTGTTAAAACCAAAAGATAATGGCCAATTTTAATTCATTACATATTTTATGTTACGATCTAATTGGTATTGTTCTAATCTGAATGGATCTATAAAAAGATCATTCTTGTGAAATTACGAGATCACCACTGTCACCAGGATATTAGGCCAATTTAACTGTCATTAGGAAAGTGGTTTATTATATAATAAGACGCATTTCTGGTGGTACGGCATCTTATGATGAGCTAAAACCGAAACACATTGAAAATTTACTTACAACCGTTGAAGACAACTTATGCAACCTGTTGTCAGTTATCCACAATTGTTTGGTTTGTGTTTAGCCTTTTTGAGACTGATGAATTGACGAAGTTTGCAAATTAAGTGCGTTATATGGTGGAACACACCTTAAAACGTGAATATAAATACATTTTGATCATGTCATGATAATTTTATTTTTCGATAAGGAACGTAAGACTATATGTTGCCTATATAACCTAATGTTTTCGGATTTAAATGCATTTGAAAATATGTAAGACATAATGAAGACTAACAAAAAGATGGCGTTGATGTCAAAGTCTTTGAAAGACTATACACATCGCTAGAATGAACTCAGTATTACTTCCAAATAGAATAAAATTAATTTCTAATGCTTTTACATTTATATCTACTGCAATTTCTCAATATATTTATTGATGCCTATGTCATTAAATATTTTTTTCTTCGTATCTTCTCCTATCTTCGGAGGTTGGCTATCATAAGGCTAATTTGTACTTGAGATACTGCAGCTTCCATCTACATTGCCCTGAATTATCAATAGCAATGGTTCATATTTTGAGTTTCGCATTACATGACTCATATTCCAATTTTCGCTTTTTAACTGTGTATAGTAATTCTTGGGTGTTCATTTGACGTAATATCCCCTCGTTGAATGAACATTAAATATTATAGGAACCAGTTTTTGATAGATCACACACGCTTTTGCCATAAAATTACAGTGGATTCTGAAGTTTTACTTGAAGCAGCTGAGAAAAATACATCTAGGAGTTCTCGAATATATCCGCTGAACTTTTCCTACCCAGATGTTCATTATTTGCCACTTCTACGCATTGTTCAAGGTCAACAGAGGTGTTCTGAAGTGTCACGTAAATAGATGCTAGATCCTAGATTCCATGATGTTTGATTAAAGGCTGCTTAAAAATCTTTACAAGGATTTGTTCACCGAATTGTAAGCTGCGCAGAAATAAGTTTAGCAGTGGACGAAATTTGTAGTGTTTTCCGCAGAAAACACTATAGCTTTCACCAAGCACACATCTACACAAAAAGTGGTACTGTATAATTGTTTTTTTCCTATTAATACATCTAGGTCGATGAAAATGCAAATTGTTTAGCTAAATGCGTTTATTAAATATGTTGGGTAGTGGTTGGTATTGTAATAAATTTATTACGGAACTGATTTTTTAAATAATGTGTAAATAGAATGAAATTTTTCAACCTTAATAATAGCACTTCTGTTACAGGTTTATCATCTGTCAGAAGGGAAATCGAAGAATCCTCGCTTCTTTGATGAGGACTTGGAGGATCACCAGCCTTTCCCAACTTTGCAGCAGATGCTCGAAGTGCTAGACCCACATGTAGGGTTTAATGTAGAGGTGAAATGGACGATGCAGCTGCAAGACGGTTCTTATGAGTTGAACAACCCAGTTGACGTGAACTTATATGTGGATACCATTCTAGAAGTGGTACTCAAGCATGCTGGCAGCAGGAAGATAATATTCTCGTGCTTTAACCCAGACATCTGTTCAATGCTTAGACTGAAGCAGAACAAGTACCCAGTGATGTTTCTGACTATCGGCCAGACGGCCAAGTATCCTCAGTACCATGATCCTCGCTGCGTAACCATCCAGATGGCTGTGCGCCACGCTGTTATGATGGAGCTGCTGGGAGTTAACGTTCATACAGAGGATTTGTTGAGAGATCCGTCTCAGGTGAAGCTGGCAACCGAAGCTGGACTTGTAATTTTTTGTTGGGGGGATGACAATGCTGACAAGGCCACGATTAAGTATTTGAAGGAGCTCGGCCTACATGGAATCATCTACGACAAAATTGATCAGTATTCCAGCAAAGAGGTGAAGGAGAGTATCTTTTTGGTCGAAGCCAGAGAATCCCAGAAGGAATTAATTCGACTGGCCGCTGCTACTTCCGAGTCTCTGCCGCCTACTTCACCACCAATTATTAAGGAACGCATCTTAGATGTTGAGAAAGTGCGCCACGATATAGACGGTATCTCTACAGCCACTTCACTGGAAAGCCTAGAGAGTCACCTGTCTGATTACCAAACCGGTTCTGACACGTAACGGGTTTATCTTGTGATATTTTGGCTTGCCTTCAGGTTACTGTACATGGCTTTTAGTTACTAAATATCTTTGAACTACCAAACTTGTTAGATTGGTTTTAACATTGGGATTGTTGGGGGTTTTGTTAATCCAGTTCGCTTGTGCACTGATGCTAAGTCAAAGTCAAATTTGTTTTTCTAAATGAGAAAATTGGTGTAACAAGTTTGTTAATGCTCTTGTCGCAACTTTAAACAGGGTTTATAGATGATGCACATGCTGTGTTTGACTGATGATGGTGATGTTCTAATATTTGAGTATTTTTAATGTAATTACACCAAATCACATATGGCTCTACAGATATTAGGATGTGAAACCAAAATGTGTATCGTTTGTAGGAATTATATTAATTTGAATTGTTGATGATTAGCTCGAGCGCTTTTTATTTTAAAATTGTTAGTGACTGTAAAGAAATTGTAGCATCCAGTTGCTGATTTACACATAGTTATACTATTATAGATATTTTGTTTATATTTATTTGTATACCAATTAGTATTAATTGAACCAACAGATATTCTTTATTTGTCAGCAATAACTTAATTTCAAACGTCATGAGAATGGAAAAGAAAAATGATCGATTTGCTGCTTGTGTCTGTGATCGTTTCCTTGGTGTGCATCTTTATGGCAAATTTTCATTTTTCTTTTGACACAATATGTACATCAACTAGAAGTAAAAGTATTGTGATCATACTTTTGTTTGATTGTCCTTGTGATGATTTTGAAACGCCAAGTTCAACTTAGAGGCCAATAAAAAGTAAAGGTGTTAACAGTTGTAATGTATAAACCTATACAATAAACATAAACAAGCACAAATAAGTGACACTGAATGTTGGTTAAAACACTAATAAACCCTAACTTTTGCTCCATTTTTTTTGCTTTCATTTGTATATTGATATGCTGGTTCAGATTTATTTATTGTGTATGTTTACTGTTTAACCCTACTTTTTGAAAAATGGGTATGGATGGAAAGTCGCCTCTAAAATGAACGTGTTGATGGTTCAAAACCATAATATTGCGTTAAATTGATTGACTGCTCTTTCGAGACGTCAGTAAACGCCCTAATGCATATACCATTGTAAGTAGAGTAGCTTGGTAGTGCCACCTAATACACATTGCAATATTGCATTTTAATTGTCTAGAATAATGTCCTCTTAGAGAGGTTCCTAGTATGGTATGGTTTAAATAACATAACTAGTAAGAGTTTTAAACGGAAAGCTTACCTGGTTGTGGATTGTATGTCAAAATTTTTTACTTGAAATGCAATTATATCTAATTTTGATATAATTCTAACATACAAGCTACATACTGTTCGATTTTATGGTTTTTTAATTAAATTTTAAGATTTAAATGTTACATTACAGATAAACAGGTTTTTTAAACAGTCGAATGAAGGCACTATGAAGAGTACGCAGCATTCTGTTTTTTATTTCTTCAAAGTATGATCAAATTACTTTTTGTACTTAGATTGCTGCTAAATCACAACATTTCAACATATTACCACAAGATCATCTTCACTGAGTAGGTTTTTCTCCAGCATTTACAAGTCTGGATTATTACAGAGTTATCTCCACTTTTTGACTTATCTTGCTGGTTTAACTTTATTAGGAGTTCTTAATATTGTATAACTGTAATTGGCAAACAAGTTTACAACTGCCAGCAAAAAAGCTAATTGTAATTAAGTAATTTTATAAATTTTATTGCAATTTTATTTAGTAATAAGTTGCTTAGAACAACATATTTTATATGTACAAACTTGAGGCTTATCAATTGAAACGTTCACTGTTATTTTCCTTGTGAAATGTTTGACATATGTTTTTAGATAAAATATTAAATTGGCAAGTTTCAAGAAAGATGAAAAATATACAGGACAGGCAAATTTCCTATTTCATAGTTTCTTAAGTTGTCTTTTTCTTCTTTTTCATGATCCTTATGCCATTTATAGAGCGTCAGAAAGAACTGTTGTTTAACTACTCGTCCACTTCCATGATTTATGGTTCTGGGTTATTTGCTTCATTTCTGTCGATGTCTTTCCCTTGGTTTTTTACGATTTCCACTATCTGCTGGATCCATACCTTTCTTGGTCGTCTCCCCTTTTTCTTTTTGACTATTCCTTATTTCCATTACTCTTCTAGGGAATCTCTTTTATTTCATTCTTCAGACCAAATCAATTCATTTGTTTCTTGTCTATTAATTTCACTGGTTCTTCAATTTGTAAAGTTTTCCGTATTTTTTATCCTATCTAATTTTGTGACTACCACTATTTTCCTAAGTATTTTCATTTCCATTGCTGTGATTGTACTGTTATGCTTTTTGATTCTCGTCCATGCTTTGCTAGAATATGTTAAGGTCGGAACTACAATTGCTTTATATTTGTGTATTTTTGTTTTCTTACTGATTTCTGTCTTTCCAAATATTGTTTTCATCAGCGCATAGTTTATCTTATTTCCCTTTTTTTTTGTTCTCTTGGCAATTTTCTCTTCTATCTTTCCATCATTTGTAATTCTGGTACCTAGATAGTCAAAAGTCGTTATTTCTTCCAGATGTATTCCTTTACATACAATCATATTTCCCTCTTCTTCCTTTTGTTTTTTATTAATGACCAAGATTTTTGTTTTCTCAATATTTACTGTTGTACCATTCTCTCCTATTTCTTTATTTCATATTTCTATTTTTCTATTAAGTTTACTTGGTGTTTCTGACATTATAATTATGTCATCGGCATATACAAGGTTACTTATGTGTATCGGTTTTAGATTTTTATATCCCAACAATGTCTTCTTGTTTTGTGTTTTTATTCATGTTTTTAATTATTCTGTCCATTATTATGTTGAGAAGCAATGGATTGAGGCTATCGCCCTATTTTATCCCTCTTTTGAAGTAGCCTCATATATCCGTATGTATGCGGTAACATTCTAGTATATACTTAATTTTTTCTTATTAGAATTTCTGATATCTGTAGTTTTCTTAGGCCTCCCTATATTACTGTATATTTCTATCTATAGAATCAAAGGCTGCTTTTATATCTATAAAGCACAACCAAAGTTTTGTTGGATTTAATCATTCCCTTTATAACCTTTCTCAGAACAAAGTTGTTATCCGTTGTTTGCCCGTCTTTTCTATATGCGGCTCGTTTTTTTAATTTCGATTCTATCAGTGCTTTTAGTTTTGTTTCTAGTATTCTTATGTAGATTTTAAATATTTTTGTTGCAAGACAGCTTGCTTTATAATTATCGCATATAGTATCATCCACTTTTTTGTAAATAGGCAGGATAATAATCCTTTCCCAGTCTTTTGGTATTCTCTCTGTTCTCCAGGCCATTCTTAAAATTTCAATAGCCATTTCTTTCCACTATTTCCCAGCTATTGTATCAGTTTTGAGTCTATCCGATCAAAATCACTTGCTTTACTTATTTTGAATTTTGCTAAAGCGTCTTCCAGCTTTTTCATCAATACATTTGTTCTGCTTCCTCTTCATTTCCCTCTTGAGTCCCCTCTGAATTTTCATGATTCTTGTCATGAAATTTTTCTCTAAAATAGTCCCTATATACTTTAATATCTTTGTTCTCCGTTTTTAACTTATTGTTGTTATCTCTTATGCTCTTTTTTATTTTCCTATACCTTCGTCTCGGTCTTCTCACTTTGTTCCAGAAACTCCTTCCATTTAAACTTTATTTTGTACTAAGATCCTCTCCAAACTCCTCCCATCTTTCTTTTTAGCATTCCTTATTACCTTTTTTACTTGTTTTCTATTCTCATTATATTCCTTTTTGTCTTTGCTTTTCTCATTCGTATGTATGTGCGCCAGACTATTTTTTTTCTTTACTAAATCTCTTACTTCTTATTCCACCAAAGTGTTTGCTTTTTTTTGGGCCTCTCTTTATTAATACCACATACATTTTTTGCATTCCCTAAGATTGTTTTCTTGAAAATTTTCTATAACTCCTTTAGATCCCTAATTACTACCATGCTATTTAACTCGTCAAAATTTTGTCTGTTTCCTCTTTGTAATTTTTTCTTACATCAGGTTTTTCCAATTTATAAATATTCATTGTGGTATATTTCTTCATATCTTCTATTTTTGGTGTTTTAATTTCCAGTGTTGCTTTTACTAGTCTGTGTTGAGTATTTAATTTTGCCTCATTTATGATATAAACATTGCCTAACCAATGTGTCATTTTTCTGGCATAAACCATACAATCAATTATGCTTTTTGGTTCTTTCCTGAACGTATATTTCTTTCTCTAGTTCTTGCTTCTAGAAGGTATTTCCAAATATTAGATCATTTATTTGACAGAAATTAATCATTTTGCTTCCATTTCTGTTAATAGTTACTTCCCCATATCTCCCTAGACAACCCCCTTCTTTGTTGTGATCATTACCAACTCTTGAGTTCCAATCGCTCATCAATAGAATGTTATCATTATATTCTCTTATTAAATATACTACGTTCTGTAGCTCTTCATAATATTTTTCCATAATTTCAACTTGCGTTCCTTCTATTGGTGCATATAGTTGCATTATATCTATTACGTGTTTATTTCTCTATTCTAATATGTAATATTCTTGTGGAGACAGGGTTAAATTTCGTTGTTTTCTTATGTAATTCTTTTGTCACAATTATTACCTCCTCCCATTCTTTTTCTTTTGCCCAGCTGTACTCCTGAATAATAAAGTATGTACTTGTCTGATATCCATTGTGTTCCAGCTCCTTTTTTTTGTCTCGCTAACTCCAATCAGTTGTATATCATGTACTTTCATTTCTTCTATAAGTTCCTCTTTACTAAAAATAGATATAATATTCCAAGTTTCTATATGTATAGTTTTATTGCATGTTTCCTCCTTATTATCCCTTATATTTATATCCTTTATTCTTTGCTTATTCGTCATCAATAGCCATCCCATATCCTCATTTACTAGTTTTTGAGTACCTACTCACCGTGGTTATCTTGAGTAGCTTATCCATAGATCTTCATTCTCAATGCTTTCTGGGGATCTCTGGCTCATGGTTCTTCCTTTTTTGAGTTCTCTGGGGTATTACTTGAATTTTTACAATTAAGTCTTCTTCTTTATTATCTTGACTGTCGTTGGTCATGTTTTCCTTATCTTCTCCCTCTCAGTACGGATTATCAAAAAGCTTTACACTATTCAAAGAAAACATCTCTCCTTTAATTACTAGTTTATTATATTTTAAGATGGCATGATGCTTCTTTTCTCTATATTGTCTCATGAATATTACTAATTCCTTCATTGTTCTTGTTTTTTTAGTGAAATCTACCTCTATAGATTTTAGTACCCTTTAATTATTTTCTTGAATTTAAAATCTCGATCTTTTTATTCCAGCTTCTTAATTCTATCATTATTGGTCTTCTATCTCCCTTATGCTTGCTTTCTAATCTTCTTTTCTGTTATCTCCTCTTTACATTTATATATATATCCATATTTCATTTGCATCAAGAAATGCCACATTAATGAGGAGATTTTTATTCTTGGCAATTGGTTTTGAGTTTTCATAGCTTTTTCATTCATTTTTTTGTGGGTCAGATAGGTACCATCAGTTTTTGTTTCTATAATAACATGAAGGGTCCACACAGGTGGTTCTAGATTTGTACAAAAATTCTGATAGGCGTGTTTTTTACTCTGGAGTAAGATGTAGATGAATGATTTTTGGGTTGAATTTTTACTTCTTGTATGTTAAGCCTAGAGGATTAAAACAGTGTTTTCTGAGCATTACTTCCACGTTTAATCCTTGCTGGCCTTTTGTCAAGCTCTTGTAAAATTTGAAAGGGTATAAGTTGCATAAAGTTAAAAATAATAAAAATCTATGATAATAGAATCAGCTAAGGTTATACTCGCCTCTTCTGTCACTGGTTAAGACTAAGCCTTGCTTCATTTTTATTTTGCCACTGATCATATCCAAAGTTGATCTTCAAATTCTAACATTTTCTTTTATTTTTAGTTCAGAAACGCTTTTATCAGTAAATTATGACATTTCTTCTTAAAGCTCTGCCTACATTATCTTGTTTTTAGGTTTATTTAGTGTTCAACTATCTTGACAAATATTGATGAATAAACTTGTGTAAAAAATCATAATCCATTAATGAAGCTATCATTTTTATAATCCCATTTTAAATGTCTTGAAGCGATTTGTATCGGTATGTCGTTTCTAGAAAGATTTTAATTCTGCTGTAGGCTTCTAATCAAGGAGTCCATGCCATTTGTGTTGTTTGTTTTTCCAACCATAATAATTATTTTTCTTCTGATTTTTGAAGGTACCTGGAGGATGGTATTTTTAAAAGGCCGTTTTCGCTTTTGTTAAGGTTTGAAACATTGTCACTAATTGTAGTATTTCACTTTTGACTTATGTTTACTTGATTGCATAAGGTTCTATACAGCTTCCCTAAAATGCACTTTTTTTTCTCTTTAGATCTTTAGATTTTGGTGTAAGAGGTAGCAGTCCGGCCTTGCTTCTTTTTGCCAGTTATTACTAGAGGAATATTGCATTGAGGTTGAATGGAACTGAAACCTTTGTTAACAATATCTAACTGCAACAAAGCAAATTATGGCTGGTGGTCTTAAGAAAAACAATTTTTTTTCTTTCTATATTTATTTGTTTTTACTTTAGACTTTGAATTACCTTTTAGAAGTCTGGTTTATTATTTGAAATGATTTTTCAAAAGAATTTAAAAATAGTTTTTTGAGCAGGATAAGTTTGTGGGTAGAAGTTGAGAGTTTTCTTTATTTCATCACCAACTATGCTTATGATGGATTACAGTAACAATAATAAATGCACACACACCCCCCCTACTCTTCTCACCATTTTCATTATACTAACGAGTGCTTTATTACCTGCTCTCAAACGAAAATTTTCTATCACTTGCAGTTCCGGAAACATAATACCTCGGCCACGCCTGCCGCCAAGCCAGAATTTGTCATTCGGAGGCGTTCGGGTCGGCACGGAAAGGCACAAACAATTGTGTGACAGCAATAGTTTAACTTTGACCTGTGTGACAACACTCATAATTTTTTTTTTATATATAATTTAGGTTTGGAATTTGTTTGAAGCAGAATATACCTGTTAAAGAAACTGCTTGCTTTGTTAATGGAATAGAAAATTCATTTTGAATATTATTTATTATCTTGGATGGGTGCGCCACGGCGTTGTCATTGAGTCGTTTGTTCTCTAATCGGTACGTTTTATTTAAAAAACGGTAAGCTGCTATAATGTTTCTAACAGTTTTAAAACCTTCACCCAATTTTGACCTGTTTAACAGACACCTTATTTTCTGTTTCTATATATTGATAAGTTTGGTTTGAATTTTAATAGGTGGATTCTGATCACCTTAAGGTCCAATTTCTTTGCAAAAGTATCCTGATTTACTTTCTTGGAGTTAAGTATTTTTCAAAAGGTCGTTTTTGCTCTAGTTAAACATTTGAAGACATGTGTTCAGACCATCAACACTAGTTTTATTTCAGCAACGATTATTGAAAAGAGTATTTTGAATGGAGAGAGAATGAATTTTGGTTTAGCAGTGACCATTTATTTACAAAAAGATTTTAAAGTTTGCTCCTAAATGACAAATTCAGGGGATATTGTTACTTATAGATGAGTTCAGAACGGATCAAGATCCCAGTGTCGACTTGAATTTAATTGATTCATTGATCTGACTACTCATTCCATGTAGTGGTGAACATTCATTTTGGGTTATATTCCATTGTTTTTATATCATTCTTAAAGAAAGATGGTAACGTTAGGCCATCGATCTGGGCAAGTCTTTTCTGTTTCGCTCACTTTTTATGGCTGGTTTTAGGTTCAAGATGTTGTGCATGATAGTGTCTATATTGTGAAAATTTCAATATTCTATTACGAGTTATATTACTGGTTAAAGTAGCAATACCAATAGTGGTGGCATTATTTGTAATTATCTAAAAATTGGGTCAGGTGATAGATTTAGTTGTATTTTTTCATACATTCGAATTTAGTCAACTAAATTTCAACCTTTATCTCCTTCTTTGGGTATCTAGAAGGAAGTAAAGGTTCTTGGGAATGTTGAATTTTGTGAGCCATAAAGATGGGGGTTAGATTATTAGATCTTTGATCCCAATTTGTTAGACATTGATAAAGAGCTAAAAAAATTTAGTTTATAATTTAATATGTTTGTGAGATTTAAATACGTAAAAAAGGAGGTTCTATTCGGCTCTTATTACATGAAATATATTTTGTCATCGGCATTGTTTTTGTATTTGTATCAGGTCCTTGTGATTGTACTTATTGATGCTCTTCTTCTTTGTAAAATTTTGTGTTTATTTGACAGCCATGTTTTATATAATTTCTGTTGTTGACTTTATTATTTCATATGATATTGCTTTTATACCATTATTTGTTTGTTTTTGTGAACATCATGAGGATATGGTTTCTTTAGCGGTTGTTTTTTCTAAAGAAAATATAGAAAGATTTATAGTTATCTTCCTAGATACATCAAGTCAAAACGTTTTATACTGTTATTTTAAGGTTGCTGCTTTTATGTCAGAAAGTCAATTATTGAAATTCAGATAGCTTTCTGTCAAACGTCAAGTCAACTTTGGACTTGACGTTTACATAAAGGATCCGTTTTGGTGTAAATGACTAATTGGTCAAAAATGTTTCCACGTCTAGATGACAGGGCAGTTGTTTAGGGGGAAATACATAATAGATTTGTTTTCTTTTTCGTCATGATTTTTGTAATTGTTAAAGATGATCACCAAATATTTTTCAGAATATTTGAGATTTTTTTGTTTTCTTGAATTTGCCTTAATGCTAATTATTGGCTTCTTGGGGTTTTCCAGAGTACAATCATCTGTTTATTACCGCAGAAGCATTATCAAGCAAACCTCATAAATTGCTAAAGTGACTAGCAATT
The DNA here is from genome assembly GCA_036346155.1 of Sinelater perroti. NCBI lineage: Eukaryota > Metazoa > Arthropoda > Insecta > Coleoptera > Elateridae > Sinelater > Sinelater perroti. The sequence continues at coordinate 19,500,465 of JARFIY010000046.1, forward strand.
AATGGATTTGTTTTCTATCAAAATGATTTCAATAATTGTTTTCCATTATTTCTATTTAATTTTAGTTTGTTCTTATCTGTTCATGGTTTCTGAACTGTGTATTTGTTTTAATGATTAGTCTGCTCCAGTCTGGGATTTTAAAATCAATTAATTAAGGTGTGTTATTTTGATTAATAAGTGATTTGTAATATGACTACTAGGACTATCCTCTGATATTCTTGTTTCGTCACAGTCATAGTTACACAACTCTTGGACCAATTTCCTACATTCTCTCCCAGGTGATCTTCCTGTACTCAAAAAGGGTTTGAATCTTCCAAAGTCTTTACTGATAAATATCTATAGTCTTGATGGCGCTATAAATGGCATTTGAAACATTGATGTAAACTTTTTTGAAGTCAATTTAATTTCCAATCATAATTTACATCATTTAATGTTATTAGATGACTACAATAGAATTTATAATTGTAATCATATTGCATGACGAGCAAACCAACTAAAGGCAATACTTCTATATGTTTTGAGGATTATCAGTTATAATGTTTGCTGCTTTTCTTATTGATCACATCTTGAATGTAAGGTACTTTTGAATGCAAACCAGGGAGCATCTGCGATTAGCATCATTGCTGGGTTGAATTCTAAAGCTTGATGCGAAAAGTTCAGATGAGCTTTGTTATTGTCTTATAAATGAGCAACTTCTTTTCTAGCGAAAGTTTTAATCTGTTAGCCACTTTAGTCATTGTACTTTCAGATCTATCCGTTTACGTTTTTATGCGTCTCTTCCAGGTTACTTTGCTGTCTAAAGTCAGTTCAAGATATTTGTCTTCGTCAACTATTTGAATGTTCTCATTAACATGTTTGGAGTTTCGTCCATTTTTACCTTTATGCGTCATTTGAGAAACGTATTTAAGTGGTTTTGTACATAGCTAGCGGCTGCCACTGGGTTTTCGTGGGTGTTTATTTTTTGGAAAATCTGCCATATATAGGGTGTATAGTAGAGGACTCAAAACACTGCTCTGTGCAACTCCTCCATTTATTGAATATAAATTAAATGTTTTGCTATTGAATTTAATTTGGAATTGTCTATGAGATAACTGTAGTATGCTTGTGGTAGGCTTTTTGACTTTCGCTAGCAGGCCTCATCAAAGACCTGGCTTACATGTAAAATTTGTTTTCTAGTGCCGTGTTTATTATTCTTATCATGTGATCATATTTTAGAGTTGTCGACTATGCCTTCCAAAATCCAAATTGGTGATCAGGGATGCAATTATCTGTTAACATATTAACTCTTCCAGTGTTTTAAAGACGACAAATAATAGGCTAATTGGTCTATAGGGATTTAATATTATATTACTTTGTGCTGTTTAAGGAATATATGTCAGCAGAACTACTCCTATCTTTAGTAATTCTTTTAAGATTCTTTCTGTTACGAGGTCTATATGAGAGCACAATAACTGCGAGGTAAAGACTTCAGCTTGGCACATTATTGCGCGGCGGTCCCGGGTCAATAACAATAGCAAACATCAAATGCTCTCTGGCCGTCATATAAAAAGATCTTTAGTGGCCGTGAAGTACTATATTCTTCTTCTTCTATATTAAGGGGTTAGGCTAGCCACCTGTCCGGGTTAGGCCCAACATGGCTCATAGTGCCGCATAAATGTGTAGTTAAAAACAGGTTAGTAACCTACATAAAAGAAGAAGGCGAAGTCCTGTGATTTTTTGTATTCTGCAGTATTTCATTTTCAACTTCTTTTAATGTAGTTCTTATGATCCTACGACGATTTTCAATTGATTGTTTTAAGAATTCTTCGTTTTCCATTTGCTGCTTGATGCTATTTGGGAAGAATACTTGAAGTAGGCGTTGCAAAGAAATTGTTTTTTTGTTGCTTTTTGCTCAAAGTCCACTAAGTGTGGCAGTTTTTCGAATTGAAGAAATTATTATGGGCTTGTTTACTATACCTACTCGAGGTATTTATGTAGGTATTGAATGATTCATCCCTCATTTACTTCGGTTTTGTTTTAAGACTATTATTTAATTGATTAAACTTTGTTCTGTCAGTTGGTATTTATATTATACCAAACGATCCCTACTTTGTGCTTATCTGCTACTAGTTTTCTTCTAAAAGTATGTTTAAATGTAGCTTGTTGCAGGATAATAATTATTGAATTTGTGGCTTGTTCTAGATCTTCTTATTAGTATATTCTAATGTTGTGTAGTTTAGGATTAGGTTTTCTTGTGCAAACTAAAGTACTTATTGTTGCTACAATAGGTGAATGATCAGACTAGATATGTGTATTTGGAAATTCCATGGGTTTTTGAAAATGTCCAGCATGTTGGCGTGCCAGTTGAAATAAAGGAGTACTTTTGCTTCTGATTAATTTGTGGCAACATACTGCCTTCAGTTCTGGTTAGTCAAGAGCTCCATATCATATTTTTGTTATTGCAGTCGTCTTTTTCCATACATCTAAAACCTAAAATTTAAAAGTCAGCTTCAAAAAAACTTTATATGATGGGGAGGTGGGAAATACACTACTGAAATTGTTCTGCTATGGGGCATGCACTGGGTTTTTATTGAAGTGGCTTCTTCATGTTTTAGTAACATATGAAATTCTAAAATACTTGTGGTGTGTGGATTGAGTTTCACTTATTAGTAGAATGTCTATTAAGTTATGAGTCAAAAATAATCTTATTTCTTCCTTATGTTCACCCATTCCATTGGCATTCCAAGTCGCTAGCCATAATAACTTTGCCATTATTGTGCTATTTTGTTTGGTAACGCGATCAGCATGTTAAAGTCATGCTATTTTGTTAAATGAGTTGGTCGAACTGCTCAAAAAAATTCCAAAGCCGCCTTTTCCTCTATCTGTGGTGAATTTTTTATGTAATTTTGACCTATTTTTGCGTTTGTGTGGTTTTGATTTGTTAAATTTGAAAAAGTTGTTTTCTGCTGGTATTGGATGTTTATCTTTATTGGTGCTGGTTGGAGGTTAGTTGCTTTGACTGCCTTTGCGTAAGCTATGATATCATTGACAGACTTTTATAGTTTGTTGGGTTAGATCCTCCATATAGAGGAGAACTGGCTGGAGTGTGCTTTCTTTGCAGCTTGCGCCACATTTTACAAATACAACTGAAAATGTTCTTTACCAATTTCTCTGGTTAACAATAAATTTTTCTGAAACACAATTTTATTTTGTACATTGTCCACTCCTACATGATTTATTTATCTCTTAGAATCTTTCAAACCCATGTTTGTTTTTAATGTATTCGTGTTCCATCAGTCAGTTTAACTCTCAATGACCGAAATAGACTTACAGTAATTTTTTTGTCACTTTAGTTAGCACAGATTTGGTTCAATTCAATGAACTGGATTTGAATCCAGATTTAGAATTGTTTTATGCATGAAAAGGGAGATTGTTTGTATCTTACCTTAATGATATTCATGAACACTAGATTTGTGTTTGCAGCCGAAACTACAATATGCTGGCGCTTTTTCTGTCAGAGGTAAATATTATTGCTTTATACGCACTACTTTTTTAAAATTACGTTTAGCAAACTTCTAAATTCTAGTATTAGCTGGTTATCATTTGGTGATTGAAATTCCTGTAGCGGTTTCTTATTTCTGATTGGCTGTTGGTCAACTTTTCCCTCCACTTAATCGATTTTGTCTTAATGGAGAATATAGAACTCCATAGAATGCGCTTTTACGTATTTGGAAGAAATTTGTGTGATTTTCTGAATGTTGCTAAGACTTTCCCATTCCTAACAAATGTCTACCATTTTTTTTTATTCCTTTTGTGTACTTATAATGCTTTCTTAAGATTATTATTTTGTTTGGACTGTTTATTTTATTTCATTTATTGGTATATAATATTTAACCAATGCTACTTGCCTAACAAGTTTTTCGCAAATGCAATGGATGCAATTACGAATTACCAGAATATACAAATTAGCCTAATGAATTGACAATATATTGCAGGTATTTTTGTGTAGAAATTATAGTCGCTGTCTTTGAGGGACCTTTCTAACATAATTTCAATATTCTCATTTGAGGAGGTTTTTATTTGTAAGCTTGTTTTTAGTTTAATAAGTATTATGTTTTGCGCTTTGATGATTTCTTTTTGTATAATTAATTTTTAGTTCACATTTTAATTTTTGGTCTTATAAAGTTTTGTGGAGGTTTATCTTCCTCAAAGTAAGAAAAAAATGAAAGTCAGTATCAAATTTGTCATGCTGTCTACACCAGGTGATTTGATATATTCATCAAATTGTTCATAATCTGCAAACGCCTAGAACGAAATCTGGATAGGTTAAGTGGAATAATCTAAGACAATAAAGTCTACTGTTATCAGACTAGGATTTGCTGTTTGCTTGAAACAATGCATTACATCTTCAGCACTTTCAGGTTATTGATCAGCAGCATGCATATATTTTAATTCGTATAAACGTCATAAATTAATAAGACATATTTTTGATGCAGAGGACGAAAATTAAAGTTGTATATTTACTTGAGTTAGTAGATCCGACAGAACGGACTTAAAAGTCAGTTTTTCTCATATTCCCTTCAATTTTAGTAGAAACATAAATGATACGTATTTGCAAAATTGAAAATTTTGGAAGTGTAATCATCTTTGAGGTAGCTACAAGATATTTTGAAGCTCATTCTTGAGGAAGATCTCCTTCACAGAACTAATAGATGAATTTGTACGGATTCACCTATTGCGTATAATTTCTAAATTCGCAATAAACAATCAAGATTGTAAGAACATTGTTATAAATTGTACCCAGCAGTGTTGTTTGCTCTGTAATATGCTATTGATGTTCTTCAAATAATGTAAAATTTTGGCATATTTGTGCTATTTGAAGAAAACTTGAATTTATACATGCGCACTGCCCTTCTACTCGAGTAGAATAAATTAATTCAGTGTACATTGGCCCTAACATTTATTCTGTTTAGAAGAATTGATATACGCGATGCTTGTTCTGTTCAGTCGGAGTAACTTGGTCAAGTAAATGCTCATTTTAAAATGTGAGTGATTACGAAATTAATATTAAAAGAGTATTTCTGTAGAATTAATTATGTTAAGGTAGTTATGGTGTAACCGATAGGTACCAGAGAGTATTTTAAAATTTTAAACTTTCAAAATGCTTCCAGAAATAACGTGAGAAAATTTAAAGAGCTTGTTTCGTCAATAAGGAGTGCGTTGGACCAGTCAGAGTTGTAAATTTTTCGGTGAAAGTAATTTAGGAACTATCCGAAAGCGTATTTTTGATAGTGTAAAAGTTTAAGGCGGCAAGTTGTTGAGATGTACAGAAAAGATGCTATATATTATTAAATATAACTTTCTTCAGATGTTCTTCATAGGTTTGTTTACTTAAAACCTAGCAGGAGTGAAATTATTGCATTTTTTCTTTCCTAAGCTTAAGTTAGGCCTTAGCATATGTTATCTCTATTAACTCTTATTATGTTTGTTTACCTCCTCTTTTCTCTTTTGTTTCGTAGTAACATTTTTGAGATCCTTTTTCCACTTATTTAATGTTGTCTCTATCCATATTTGCCTACCGGCTTTTATGATTATCAAGATGTTTGGTTTCTGTTAATGCAACTCTTAGTTTGCTCTGATCGTGCGAATATTTTTTGGAATACTTTTTTCCTACATTCACATGCGTTCACTGCCGTGGTCTGTTACTGGACAGGTCAATCGCCTAGCTGCTTTTACATTTCTTAAGTCGTTACTCGCATAATGAAACACAAACTATTATTATCTATAAATTTCACTTTATTTTTTCTCGTTTTCTTTTATACAATTGAGACTATTAGCAGGTGTTGAAACCTTGTTGTATCTTGATGTTTGATTTGTTAATTTTCTCGTTAGAAAATGATAACTATTAATATAGTCCATTCTATTTACACACTGAGGTACTCACATTAACAGTACACGATTCTAATAGATTTCTCCACTTTTTTCCTCTATTCCCTACTATTCCATTATTTATTCTCCCTCTTTTAGCTTTTCCTCGGTCTTTCTCGTATTCCACATTCTCGAGGGATCTGGTCAAAAGTCTTGAAACATGAAAATTTCATCTAAAACAAATATGCTTTTCTTGAGGTTGCTAAGCGTCCGAGTTATGTTTGTGCATGGGAATTATTGCAATTTGGTGTACGGATAGCGTGTGTTAGGAAACATCGGTAGAGCTGAACGGAAAATACCAAAAATCTCTAACATCCTGCGAATCTCAAGGGACAACCTGCGGTCGACCGCCACTGATATTTCCCGCGAGTTAGGAGCTTTTGTGAGCCCTCTTCCTTCCGCCCGCACTATCCGCCGTTGCCACCAGTCCTCTGGATTGAATGCCCGCCGCTCCCGCAAGAAACCATGTGCGAAGAATCGAGAGACCAGAGTGTTCTTGGCACGCGCGAACTTGAACTGGACTCGTGCGGATTGGGATAGGATCATTTGAAGCGACGAGTCGAAGTACACTATATTTGGAACTGATGGGGTCAAGATCGTTCGACGTCCCGTGGCCTCCAGACTCGATCTTAAGTACAGGGTGACAGAATAACGGGAATTTTTTTAACAATCCAATGAAACCAAGAGTGATAGAAGAAAAACGTTATATTCAGAGTAATTGAAACCTTAAAATTTGTCATTTAAGAAACATTAATGGCATTTATCATTTTTTTAAAAATTACGTCCGTTAGATGCCGTCCTCCTGTACGAATGCGTTCTTGAAATCTGCTGTTGAGATTCCTCATTGGCCGCTGCAACATCTCGCCTGGGATACTGTGAATTTCATCCTGAATTCTATTTTTTAACTCTTTATGCTTGAGATAGCCCCACAAGAAAAAATCACAAACGGACAGATCTGGCGATCTAGGGGGCCAGGGAACGTTACCGAATCTTGAGATCACAGGGCTACCGAACAATTCTCGCACAACTTCCATTGATTGCCGTGCAGTGTGTGATGTTGCTCCATTCTGTTGAAACGAGGTTTCTTGAGCGCGTGAAAAATGTCTCAATTCAGGTGTAACGAAATATTGTAACATCTCCACGTAACGATCCGCATTAACAGTGTGATCCGCTGTTCATTTAAAAAAAAAATAAGGTCCGATGATTTCATGTAATGAAACAGCACACCATACTGTCACCTTACTAGCGTGTAAAGGGCGCTCATGAACTTCATTAGGATTTGTGTCTGTTCAGTAACGGTAGTTCTGCTTATACACGTAACCTGTGAGATGAAAATGGGCTTCATGTGACATCCACAACTTCCTTAGAAATTCATCGTCATTGTTTATGTTTGTCATCATTTGTTGACAAAATTGTAATCGTAACTGGTAATCGTTTTCCTTCAGTTGTTGCTCTATCTGCAGCTTGTATGGATGAAATTTTAAATCTAAATGAAGAATTCTGCGAGCACTCTCCCGGGGCATTTCAACCGCCCGTTCCACTGATGCATGGTTACTAAAATGGCAAACTGTTTACTTCTCAAGGTCACTGCCCCGCAGTGCTGCCACCTGCTCATGGCTGCCACTACGCATTTCAAAAATTCCCGTTAATCTGTGTCACCCGTTACACGCTGCCTCCCACAAGCACGGTGGAGGTCGGTGTTTGTCTGGGGGTGTTTTTTTTTCTGCAGGAATTTGTCTAAGAATAACGAAGAAACTGGTTGTGTTGAATTCAGTGTTTTGGAGCTAATCTTATATTTTCAATTATAAAACCCCATAGTTGATAAAATATTGAAGTACCATACAACCATTGACTATATCTATTTATCGTGCAATTTCACCATCAAATGGTTCTGCGGCCATTATTTGCCTGCACTTTCAGAAAATGCGAAAAAATGCCTGGTCAATAGAATTTTGGGTTTTTTGCGTTATTCAGAATGTGCATCTTGGTCATCCTCTGAAAATTTCCGTATTGCTTTAATTACATTTTTACATCGCCTCGTTTCACGCCTTTATCCACTTTCAGTGTTTTTTATTGTTTCGAACTCTTATGTAATCTTGAGACGCTTGCTGAACGCCTCAACTAATGCATTTCTAATGTTCTTAATTCTTTTCCGTTATTTACATTAATTGTCACGACTCCGCTCCATACCTTGTTATACTTTTCACTATACCATTATATGTTTTTCTTTCTATGTTTATGTTTCTATTCTGCAATACCGAATTAAATACTCTCAAGGCTTGTTTTCATTTTTATTTATGTAGGTCACTATCTACAAACAACCTTATATTGTTACTCCATTTTTTATTTCTAAGTATTCAGTTTTTCGTCCTATTACCAAATATTTTGTTTTACTCAGATTTACCTCCACTCCACACTTTTCGTATTCTTCAATTAATTTTCGTATCTTGTATTATATGTCATCATGATTTTGTGTTACACAATTTGATCATTCGTAAGTTTAACGAATACAGTGAAGTCATTCATTTCTATTCCTATCTTTCTAAATTTATTTCTCCACACTTCTAATTTTTTGTCCTCATATATACTTTAAAGCCTTTTTATAGCTTTTTTTTTGTCTACGATTGATGTTTAGGTATTGTATAAGTTTTGCACTGTTCGAATCAATGATGTTATGATATTTGCAATTTTTAATGCCTCCTACAATCTTTATTGTGGTATCATATCGTACGTCTTTTTGAGATCCGTGAATACTAAGGGTAATTTTCTTTCTGTGTCAATTTTTATCTGTATGATTTGTGATAGTGAATGTATTGTTCGTACATGATCTTTCTTCTCTAAATCTACGTTTGTTATTTTAATACTAGCTCTCTATATTCGTATATTTTATTCTTTAATATACGTTCATACATTTTCTTGTTATTGATAATTTTCGTATTTGCCTTTTTTCCTGCTATCAATGTTATGTGTACTTCTTTCCATTCGATTAGTAGTAGATTTCCAATTATTATTTTAGTTATTAACGTTGCTATTGATTTGAAGAGTTTCTTCGCGTTTTTTTTATTAACTTTATTGAAATAATTTCTTGTACAGGGATTTTAACTATTTCACTAACTTTATTTTCTCTCCTGTTACATGTACAAGGTTGTGTGTAAACAAGCCGCACTGTGCAGCAGCTGTGCGACCTTGAGAGATAAATCCACAACCTTCATCCTTTCTTCTGATGGGATTAGAACCTGTTCAGTCCTGTTTGCATGTTGCTAGAGTGATGAGTGAACTGAAAGTACCACGGAGCGTGGAACAACGTATCGTGATTCAAATCCCGTTGGATAAAACGTCCGCTCTATTGAAATTTACCAAAGACTCCAACAACAGTATGAGGAACAGTGTCTCTCACGGACCCGCGTGCTTGAGTGGTGTAAGTGCTTCTGAGATGGCAGAGAGAGCATGGAGAACCAACCACATGATCGTCGTCCACGAATATCCGTCACCGAGCCAAACATTGAACGTGCAGACGCGCTACTAAGGAATTTGGCACATGTTGTCCGTTAGTATCAATAGTGATGAACACATTGTGGAAAACCACCTGCACTATCGCAAGGTGACCACGCGCGTTGACGAACGTAAACGAACGTGAACAAAATGATGTGCATGCAAGTTGCCAGTCATCTCCTGCAGCAGTAGACGAAGGTGATGCATTTTTGAAGTGTATAGTGACCATCGATGAAACCTAGATACACTACTTCATTCCCGAGTCCTAGCAGTTATCACGCGAGTGGCGGCATACCAGTTCTCCCAAACTTAAGAGAGAGCGGGGGAGCCCTTCGGCAGGAAAAGTGACGGCAAAGTTATTCTGGGCCTGGTAAAGAGTTATTCATGTAGACTTTCTGACGGATGCCAGAATAGTAAATGCAGCTTATTACTCAGACCTTTCCCAACAGACGTAAAGGAAAAGATCCGATCCAAGCGGAAGACAAGTGGAAAGTGGGTAGCTTTCCTTCAAGACAATGCACGCCCTCATACGGTCAATACAACAATGTAAACCTTCCGGAAATTGAAATGGAACCTTCTGTCACATCTGCCGTACAGTCTCGATTTGGCCCCAAGTGATTTCTACCGTTCAGAAGACTCAAATCAGACTTGCAAAGCATGTGATTTGCGGACAACGACGCCGTTATCCAGACTATTCGGGAGTGGATACACCGCTAACCAAAACTCTTTTTGAAAACGGCATCAGGATGTTTTTAGTCTTACATGACTTTTTAATTTTTTCACACGTTTTATTTATTTTTTTAACAATTTTTCTCACTTTCATTTGTTGACTAATATCTTTTTTTATCGGACCCAGCTTCCAAGCTGGAGAGCTTTACCTTTGTCATGTCAGTCGTCTGTCACACCTTATAACTTTTGATCTGAGATAGATAGAGACATAACGTTTTCAGTATTCAACTAAGGACCAAAAGTCAAGTCCAGACCAATAATAATACCGTCGGTATTAAGTAAAAGATAAGAATTTACATGTCTCAGTGTGGGTTTACCCCGTAATAAATTTCACGTCAAAATACAATTTACAGAATATAAAATACATAAAAATAAATTGTAGCTTAAAAGCGTTGTGGTAGATCTAGCGAGTCATGTCGTTTCAGTCTTTTTCCGGTTGGATTGCCAGGAGTTTAACTTCTAAAGATTTGGGTGATTTCTAAGTCTTTTCTGATGTTTAATGCTGTGGTTTTTCACTACCCCTGGACCATGTCAACTTGAAGGTCTGAATGTAATAGCTGATTGGTTATAATTCGCAATACTTTAGATTAATAGCGCTGTTGTTTTGCTAAGTTGGAGTCGCTAGCTGTACCCCATAGTTGAATACCGTAGCACCAAATGGGTTTGATAACAACCTTATATACATGTAGTTTGTTCTTGAGAGACAGTTTTGAATTACGTCCTATAAGCCAATAGTATCTTTTAAGTGTGAGGCTCAGCTAAATTTTCTTATGCCATATATGTGAACCACATATCAGGTGTCGATCAAGATGGATACCTAAATATTTAGTCTCCTCTTTTTGCGGAAATATGTTTTCGTTTAATTTGACAGAGAAGCAAATTCCTCTTCAGGTTGTGAATGTCACCTGAACAGATTTTTGCACCTTATTTTGATCCATTATTTTATTTTACTAAAGTTATTCTGCAGGTATCTCGAGGCAACAACTCGTGGTGTGAAGTCATTAATACCTCATTGTTGGCATAGGTGGCAAGTACTGTATTTCTGGTTGTCGGTGGGGTGGCTATGTATATAAGGTATAACACTGGGCCGAGCACACTACCTTGAGGTACTCTACTAGCTTTCGTTTCACATTGGGAATTTTATTTCGCTATTATATTCCGGTCATGTTGGATGACATGTCTATCAAGCTTCTCTCAATTCCATTGGGGATGTCCTGATGAAGGTAATTAAAAAATCCCCAAACGAGGTGTGGTGGTTAAAGAAGGTAAAAAGAAGCAGGAAAAAAACGATATATAATAGTATGGTGGATAGTTTTCTAACCTATGCTGCAGAAACTTAGATTTTATGAAAAGACTACAAACGGCGAGCATTTTCAGATTCGATAGAATAACAAACTAACGTGTCAGAGTTCATAAATATAATATTATATGTGTATATATCGGCGAATTTCTACAGCCTTACTGCTGTTTTTCGTTTCTTAGACGCCATATTTTTCCAATCGTCTTCCTCCAGATTTTATTGCCTTTTCTCTCTTTTACCATGGAACCCATTTGTATATTCTTTGAGGCCACCTTATATCAGCCACCCTTTTAAGGTGTCCGTACCAGAACAACTTGTTTCGGCTCAATTACGTCGATTATTTATTTATGTACATTCATACGTTCTCTAATGTATTTCTTGTGTATTCTACCTAAATGGGATACTCCAGAACTCCTTCTTCCATCGATTTTAGTCTTTTTACATTTTTTATTTATCGTCCATACTTCCGAATCATGTGGGTATACTCTGTACAATTGTTTTATATAACATTACCTTAATTATTTTTGTTATGTTTTTATTCCATAGGATTGGGTTAAGTGACTGAATTGTTCGAGTTTCCTGAGCTACTTTATTTAAGATATTTTGTCCCTTATGCCTTCATTACAGTTACACTTAAGTACTTACACTTTATGCAGGTCTTTATAGTGCTTTGTTTGTATGGATATCTCTGCTTTGACAACCTACTACCATATATTTAGTTTTATCTTAGATGTAACAACACAAAAGCAGCTTACTTGGTACTGTTAACTCGAAAGACTAAATAAAATATTGCTATCAAAGAATATTGTAGTAACCGATTTAGGAAAATCGAGCCGCAGCGGCTGAATAAACCATAAACATTCAGAGAGTTAGTTCTTCGAGCGATTGCAAGCAAGGTTTTAGTAACCTGCCCGGTACTTTACGGCGGAATCTTGAGGATTCTGGAAGCTGTGCGCAGATATTTAAGCGTGTACAAGGAACGGACCAAGAAGAGAGTTCCGCTTAGACTTTTTAATTTTTAAGGTGATCTAAATGTTCTTTTGGGGAACAGAACCAGTGAAAACAAATAAATAATATTAACGCGTTATTTGATTAGTTGCTAACCCATTATAGAGACAAACGGCGCTCTCTAAATTATGAAATAATTGTCGAGTGATAATAAATAATCTAAGTATAAACCGTGTTTGTTACAATTAGCGTCAGAAGTGGGATTTATTGCGATTTGAAGAACTATTTATATAAATTACTATGCGGAAGAAAGGCGAATAAGAAGGGGCTTCAGAAATGATTGGGAACAAATCGTACAATAGCAAATATTAGGGCAAGCTCTGATTGACGAAGGTGACAACTTGGATATGTACCTGTTCAAAACCACGGATACAGAGTTGTTAAATCATAATTATGAAAGAAAATTAGAAGAGCATTTAAAAAATTAAAAGAATCAACACCAATGAAAAATTAAAATAAGTGAGATTACAAGATGGTGTACTCAGAAGAACAGTAGAAATTTAGAAGAAGAGCTAGAAGAACACTAAAGTTGTGAAAGAAAGTATAACCAGCAATTGTAAAACCTTAGACAGTAAAGTTAAAAGAAATCTTATAGTTTTAGATGGAAAATAAGAGAAACGGTAAAAAAGAACAGAAAACTTCAAATTAATAGAGAAGAAGATAGTAGATATTTCTAGAAATCTTAAAGTGGAACGACGAGTTAGCGCTCTACAGAATCAATTGGAGATCATTGCCTGTAAAAAATATGGAAATGAAAATGAAAGCCCCTATTTTAGACAGAAAAACACTTTTGCTTTTGTTTACATTTATTTTAATTTTTAGTTTTATAATTATGATATTCCATATTTAAAAAGTTTTTGTATTTTTATTGGTAAATCAGCTAATAAGACAATACAATTTGCAATTACTTTTATAGGTATTACATTTTAGGGTCTTATTACTGCAAATGTGGTATTGTTTCTTTTATATTTTTAATTAGACTACCCATTAATATTATAAATATCAAAGGACTTAAGTTGTCGCCTTGTTTAAACTTTTTATATCAAATTCTTTAGATGATTCTCCTTTTATTTGTATGTTGAATATCACATTTTTGTATCTTTGCACTATGTCGAAAGCAGATTGTTAAGTCTATGGATACTAAGTATAGCTCTTTTCCTTTCTTTATCACTCTTTTCACAAATTTCTTAAAAGTAATGTATTATTCTTAGTTTGTCTGTTTGCTTTGTATGCTGTTTATTTGCCTTTTAAGTTTTATTATTTTTCTCATAACAATTTTTGTGTAAATTTCAAAATTGAAACTAAACTTATAGCTCCATAATTATGTAGTTCATTTGATCTTTTTTATATATTATTAGATTATTTCCCTAAATTTCCAGTATTGTATTTGTGTTCTAAGCTTCATTGTACATTTTTCAAAACTATATTTTCTCTTATTTTTTTCATCCATTTTTAGCGGATCAGGCTTCCAAGCTAGAAACCAGCTTTACTTTTGTCATGTCCGTCGTCTGTCACGCCTTATAACTTTTGATTAAGGCAGCTTCCAGGCTGGAGACCAGCTTTTATTTCTTCCATTTCCGGCATCTGTCACGCCTTATAATTTTTGATCTGTGGCAGATAGAGACATAACGTTTTCAGTATTCAACTAAGGATCATATAAGTCAAGTCCAGACACCAAAAATCAGCCTGATCGGAAAATCTTGAGAGACCGGTTTGACCGGAAGTGGCCGTAAATTTTTCGGTTCCGACCGCTAAATTTTAGCCGCTATTCACTTTCATTTGAATATAATTTACTGCCATTCGTTTGAATAAAATTTTGTTAAACCCTAGAGTTTAGTTTCATGCATAGGGTCCGCTCTGCTTTACCTGTAAAGCAAATTTTCGCTTGTATAATTTTAGGATTCTTATTCTCTTCTCTACCTGCGTTTTCTAATTTAATTCTTGCAGTTATATTTTTATTTTCTATTTCTTTAGTTCTATGTAATTAAACTCCTTATGTTTATTATCTGTAATTGTGTTTAGTTGATGACATTTTTCTACATTAAATTTCTATACTATATACTATATTTCTATACTAAATTCATGTAATTTATTTTTGTTTGGTTGTTTTTATATTTTATTTCGCACTGTTTTTTCGTGCCATTTTATTGCTTTTATTTTACCCCAAAGTGATTTGTGGCCTTTTTTATTTTTATGATTTCTACAAATTTATTGTCTTTATACCAAAAACTTTGTTGAAAGTTTCAACAATGCGGTAATTGTAATATTATATAAGAAGGGAAACAAGACGGATTTGGAGAATTATAGACCAATCAGTCTACTCTCACAGGTATATAAACTATTGACAAAAATTATTACAAATAGACTTAATAATAAAATAGAACAGTATTTGACAGTAGAGCAGGCTGGATTTAGAACAAACTACAGTACACATGAACATCTATTAAATATGCGAATTCTCCTAGAAAAATCAGTAGAATATAATCTGAATGTACATATGGCCTTTGTTGATTTTAAGAAGGCCTTTGACAGCGTAGAGCACTGGGTAATCAAAAGGTCGCTAAATAATGCAAGGGTAGATCATCGGTACTCAATGCTTTTATCATATATATATGAACATGCAACGTCGACAATACAACTTCATGAACATACTAAACCTATCCCAATTAAATGCGGCATAAGACAAGGAGATACGTTATCTCCCAAATTATTTACGTTAGTTATCGAAGATATATTCAGACAACTTAACTGGGACAACAGAGGCATACTAATAAATGGAAAACGTCTAAACCATCTCATATATGCAGACGACGTAGTACTTATCACAGAAAACTCCGAGGAGCTACAGAATATGTTAACTGATTTAGAACAGCAAGCATCTAAAGTTGGTTTAAATATGAATTTACAAAAAACAAAAGTAATGTGCCCAGAAAATCCAAGAATAAATGTAAGAAACATAGAAATCGAAAATGTAGAAAGCTATACATATCTTGGAAATATGATAACGTTAGGAAGGCCTAATCAAAAAATAGAAATAAACCGCAGGAAAAGACTAGCATGGAGCGCGTTCGGAAAACTAAGTAAAACACTAAAAATAAAATATACCTATGCGTTTACGTAGCAGACTATTTGATCAGTGCATATTACCGGTGTTGATCTACGGAGGACAAACATGGACCCTCACCAAACAGTCAATGAGCCAATTGAAAGTGACGCAAAGAGCAATGGAGCGTCAGATGTTAGGAATATCCCTAAAAGATCGTAGAAGGAATACATGGATTCGAAGCATCACGAAAGTTAAAGATGTTGTGGAGGCAGTGACAGAACTGAAATGGGGTTACGCAGGACATGTTGCTAGATACCAAGATGAAGATGGTCTAACACTTTATTAAAATGGAGACCATACCTAGGAAGAAGAAACAGAGGACGACCCCCAATGCGCTGGACCGACGACCTTAAGAAAACGGCCGGGTTAACATGGATCAGAGAGGCTCAAAATCGTGAACACTGGAGAAACATGAAAGAGGCCTATGTTCAGAAATGGACCGAAGATGGCTAATGATGATGATGATGATACCAAAAACGCTAACTTCTGTTCTTTGTGGTTACGTATTAATTGTATTACACGAGAGTTCTGTAGTTTTAGATATTGAGGTTATATCTTGAAGTACGTACTGTTGAGACGAAGATTAGTAGCTAGCCAATCAGAAGCAGAAATAAAATCCAAAATAGAATTTGGTTATTCTGTAAAAGACGATTTTTTGTTTCATTTTCCAGAAGAGTAGCTTTTCTTAGCAGATATATGTGTTTCAGTTTTACTATTGTAATACATTTTTATTTCGTCTTTCTTATTTTTGTTGTTTAAAACTAGTAAATTGCAAAATATTAAAACCAAATTACATTTGAAAAACGTGTGTCCTACAATTCGGAAGATAAGTGCTAGCGCGGTGACCTTTTGCCTGGAAGGACAGTAATGCACTTAGTCCCTTCATAATTTTAACAAAATAAAATTTTAAATAAATTGATAATGAATAACAGTACATATAATCGAGAACCTGGTTTATACCGGTGATAAACAATACAAGTGCAACAAATAAAATGCTACCAGCAGGAAATGCCCCAGGTATGGGATTTTTCCTAATTCACAAAATAATATACAGAGTCAACCTTATGTTTCACAACCATTAATTAATATATACGGACAAACAATGATTAACCTAAATATGTCATCACAGATTTATCCTCAGACAGCTAATCAGCAAATTTATCCTTCACAATCTACGAGTCAGTTCTCTCTTCCGCCTAATCAGGAGCAATATATGATGCAACAAAATTCATTATTTCACACAAATAATAAAAGAAGACAACAAGAATACACGCGAATGACTTCAACTAGCGAGGGAGAAGATAGTACTTATACCACCTAAGATAATCCATGGCAAGTAGTAAAAGGAACTAAAAGAAGGAAGAATAGGGTTGCCAAAAACAATGTAGACAAAGAGTTACTATTAAATAATGCATTCGATGCACTAGAAGATAGCCAGACAGTTAACACTAATAAAAACATTGTTGTGGTAAGTTTACTACAAATGACCTAGAAATTAAATGACATAGTTGAAATAGAACAATACTCAATTAGAAGTATGGCCAACAATGCAGTAAAATTAACATGTCAAAGTTCAGATATATTTAGAAAGTTAGCTAAGTATATGAAGGAAAATAATATAATCCACCACACTTACCAACCTAAGGAGGAAAGATCATATAGAGTAGTAGTTAAATATTTACCACTTGGTTGGCGTAAAAGACTATAAAACATGAAATTTTACAACATGGTCATAAAGTGAGAAATGTAATAAACATCAAACACCGAATATCCAAAGAACCTCTTAATATATTTTTTGTTGACCTAGAACCTTCAAAAAATAATAAGGATATATATAAAATTAAAAAAATGTTAAAAAGGGTTATTCAAATTGAACCATCAAGAAAAGTCAATAATTTAGTGCAGTGTACTAGATGTCAACTATACGGACATAAAAACTTACTGCAATCATCCGATGCCAGCAATTGCAAAAAACCAAAATAGAAGCTACGCACAGGTAACTAAGCCGCAAGATTCAACGCAAGAGGACAACTCGACCATAACACTCAACAAATTTTTAGAATTTAAGACAATTGATTTAACAAAATAATATGGTTCTCAATATGTTATCAATGTTAATTAGTGAAACTCATTTCACCGAGAAGACCTACTTCCAAATACTTCAATATTCCATATACAAATCACTCAGATGGTTCTGCACATGCAGGCACAGCTGTAATAATAAAACAAGCAATAAGACACTACGAATTACCTAAGTATGCTGAAGACTACCTACAAGCCACCTCTATTCGTGTATATTCAACCATGTGAAATAACTGTCAGTGCAGTCTGTTGCCTTCCAAAGCATAATATAAATAAAAAAGCATCAATTTGAACTATATTTCAATATTCTAGGCGCCAAATTTTTGGCAGGTAGAGACTACAATAGCAAAAACATTGTTTGGGGATCCTGAACAATTATCACAAAAGTCAGGGAGCTATACAGTCTTATTCAAGATAAACGTTATTCTTATTTATCTACTGGGTCTCCAACGTACTGGCCAGCAGACATATATAAATTGCCAGATCTACTAGACTTTTTTGAAATGGTATTTCTTCAACTTATATGGACATCACACCTAGTTATGATTTATCATCGGACCACTAACCGGTAATATCCACCTACAGCACATACTCAATATACATACAACTTGCACCTAGGCTACATAATACAAAAACAGACTGGGACAAATATAGACACAAGCTGACAGACACAATAAATCTCAATCTAAAACTTGCAAATGCAAATGATATTGAAGAAGCCACAACTAATCTAATCACCACCATTCAAGAAGCAGCCCAACAAGCTGCTCCTAACAACACATAAAAAACACTCTAAATATTCCTTTGGAAATTAAGATATTAGTGCGTGAAGAACGAAAAGCAAGAGCCAAATGGCAAAGAACACATGTTCCAGCAGACAAAACTATTCTAAACAGACTTAGCGACAAGCTTAAATCAAAACTTAAAGCTCTAAGAGAAGAGTCTCAAAATTTACCTATCGAATTTGAACCGATATGATAATTCTATATGGAAACCGATCAAAACAACAAACAAACCTATAATAAGTATTCCTCCTCTAAAAATTGAGCAACCATCACAGGAATAGTGGGCAAAAAGTGCTAAGGAGAAAGCAGAATTATTTGCAACATATTTTGCTGATATATTCCAACCTCATGAAAACGATCCGGATGAAGAAATGATCACATTCTTAGATTCACTGATTATAGAAACTTGGCCAAACATTATCTGACAAACAAAATTGAATTCTACACATATCAAAACCCCAATAGCAGACCACTATCGGTAGTTATAAAGAACGTTCCTCTCTCTTTAACCGAAGAAGAAATACAACAGGAACTTGCCGTCTACGACCTCCCTATAACGCGAATTACAAGGCTTTTAAATAAGGACAAAAAGCCCATGCCCGTCTGTGCAATACTTCTCACGGCAAATGAAAAAGCAAATGAAATTTATAAGATCAAAAATATATTCCACGCATTAGTTACCGTTGAACCACGTAAAACTAATCGCAAAACTCCTCAATGTCACCGATGTCAACGCATCGGACATACAAAAATTATTGTAGACTTGAACCAAGATGCGTGAGGTGCCAAGGAAATCACTTGTACACCAACTGCGATAAACCTCGAACTGATGCCGCAGTATGTACTAACTGCGGAGAAAACCACCCACTAACTTTAGGGGATGCCAGTACTTCCTCCAATCAAGGAACCAGCAAGGCAAACGACCTCAGAACGAGACTCCTAGAGCAATAAGACCGAATAGCAAACCCGGCCCTGCCAACAATCTGAAAAATTTCCTCTCCTCAAAAACAGTGTAAACAACACCTTCCAACCAAACGTGTCCTGGTTCCCAAAACAAATTCTACATCACCTGAAACCCAACCCTTCCTCAACACCATCTTGTCATCCCTGTTGCAACTCATTCAACCTATCTTAGAACAAATCAAGCAATACATAATATCAAATTTCCTTCTTCCCTTTTCAATGGATCACAAAAATAAGACTATAATTCAATTAAAACTCCTAAACTGGAACGCGGATGGCATCAAAAGACAATTAACTCTATTTAAATCTTTTCTTGAGAGACATTCTGTGGATTCAGCGTGCGTCTCTGAAACGCACTTAGCCAACACAGATCAACTCAAAATTGCCGGCTATCAGATCTACCGCGCAGATAGAGAAGCCAGGTTTGCATCAGGAGGAGTAGCCATTATCATAAAACGCAACATAATTCATCATGAATGTCAAACAATTAACACGATAAACCTCGAAACAGTTGGAGTGAAAATCAAACTAACTAACGATACTACTATAACCATAATATGTGCTTACAAACAACCCAACAAACAACTTCTTGAAATCGACATCTCTACCATATTTAATCCAAGCGAACCCATCCTTCTGATAGGAGACATGAATTCAAAAACGCGATATGGGGATGCAGAGAGACAAACCCTGCTGGAAACAAACTTTACGACCTAGCATCAACGTACGCTTTCCAAATAGAAGCTCCAGCCGAACCTACACACTACCCGTACAGAGACGATCACAGACCAGATATAATTGACATAGTTGTCCACAAAAACTTCAGCAAACAAATCTTCCAACAAGTATGCACTGAACTAGATTCAGACCACCTACCAATTATAATCTCGTTTTTACTGACACCGGCAAAACAAATCCAAGAACCGAAACTCATAAATGGACTACTAGATTGGAACGCTTTTCAAGATATCCTTGACCAACGACTTAAGTATCCTAATAACCTTCAAACCCCAAATCAAATAGATCAAACTATCTCACACGTAACAAAACTATCACTGACAGTGTCAACAAGGCCACTACCACCACGTACAAACGAAGAGTACACATTGATCATTATTCACCCAAACACATAGTGGATCTAATTACAAAAAGCACACTGCGGAGGGAATGGCAGAGAACTAGAAACCCGTAACCAAAAATATGGTAAATAACTTGTCACATCGAATAAAGAAGGAGCTAGATGCCCACCGAATAGAGACTTACGAAAAACATATTAGTAATCTTGAACCAAGAGATCCCGGACTATGGAAGACGACCAAACGTATCCTACGTCAGCCACAAGTGATGCCTCCAATTTCTTCAGGTGCGCAAACATTTAACACCGATGAAGAAAATGTGAAGCCTTCGCAGATCATTTAGAAAAACCTTCACATCTGAAAATCACGCAGATCCAACATTTAGAAATATAGCCATCAACTATGTAGAAACTCACCAGCCAATCATAGAACCAAACTTCAAATCAACTTCACCTAGAGAACTCGCATCAATAATCAAAAGTCTTCCAATAAATAAATCGCCAGGATATGACAAAATACCTAATGTCATACTTAAAAAGCTTACAAAAAAAGCATTGGCATACCTAGCAACCACATTTAATGCGTGCTTAAGGATTGGTTATTTTCCGAATGCATGGAAACATGCAATTATTCTACTGTTTCCCAAACCAAACAAAGTCAAGAAAGATATTACTAGCTATCGACCTATTAGTCTTCTAACTACAATCTCGAAGCTTTTCGAAAAGGTCATATATCGCCGGCTTAATGAAGAGGTAATAAAACTGAGTATTGTTCCCACCTTTCAATTTGGATTCAAAAAAGGCCACTCCACCTGCCATCAACTACAGCGCATGATCGAAACAATCGAACGAGGATTTGAAAGCAAACAATACGTTACTGCCTTGTTTTTAGACATAGCTCAAGCATTCGATCGAGTGTGGACCGATGGCTTAAAATATAAAATAGTACGTCTTCAACTACTTGAGTACATAAAATCCATATTGTTCTCGTTCCTAGAAAATCGTACATATGCAATCAAGATACAGGCAAGCTTATCAACTACTAGAGCTATACATGCAGGGGTTCCACAAGGGAGTATTCTAGGTCCCATTTTATTCAACATCTACATGCATGACTTTCCTGTTCCCAATGCAAACCTAGCAATGTTCGCAGATGACACGGTCGTGTTAACCAGAAATCAAAACTTAGAGCAAACAATAGCCGACTTACAAACTGCCGCCAATACACTAAGCAGATGGTTCATGAAATGGAATCTATCAATTAATCATTCCAAGTGTACTACGAAAATATTCACACTTAGAATTATCAAAATCCAACGTTAATTACAATCAATGGACATACTATACAATGGAATGCCAAAGACGAGCCCGTGAAATATCTGGGTATCCATCTCGATACTCGGCTCATATGGAAATACCATATATTAAAAGAGCTGAACGAAGGCCACACGCGTTTAATCCAGCTCTACCCAATCATAAATAAAAAGTCCACTATGAAAATCGAATGCATGACGCTCTTGTATAAATCTCTAATACGTCCATTGATTTTGTACGGATGTGTGATATGGGCTAACACTTCCAAAACCAATCTCAACCGAATCCAGACGTTACAAAATAAAATTCTTCGAACAACAGTCAACGCCCCGTGGTTCATTACAAATCAACAACTTACGAATTAAACATGCCCACAATTCAAGAACATATTGCAAAACTGACTAAAACCTTCCATGACAACCTTACCAACTGCAATGGTGCCACCTTCTATGAACTAGGCCAAAGAAGTATTCATAGACGATTAAAACGAAAGTTACCCCAAGACATATACTTGAGTGATAGTGGTGATGACTAAGTGCGGACTAATCTCCAAATAACTATTTGATCAAAATACGTAAGTGATAGTCTTGATGTCTAAATGCAATTAATTCTCAATTAACTATGTGATCAAATGGTAAATCCAAATGACTATTAACACAGCTATTTCAAGTGGTTATTAGGTACCATTCTATTATTTCCCTTCGTTAAGTATTAATTGTCAAACATACCTTGTATAACAATGTATATTGTTGAGCAGGTAAAAGTTCTATTAAAAAAAAAAGATTCACCAATGCCAGTAACCCAATCTATTAATTCCATCACACCTAAAGAGGTAAAAGATGAAATAACCAAAAAAAGATATACTGCTCTTGACTTATATCTTCAATGTAATTCTCCGTAGTGAGTATTGGCCCGAAGCACTAAAGACCGCAGAGATAATCCTAATTCTCAAGCCCGGCAAAGATCCCAATAGTGTAAAATCTTATCTACCCATAAGTCGCTTGTCGACCATTTCAAAATTAGTAGAAAAACTGGTTCTTAAACGAACTGATACTGAATGGATTACCAATTACCAATTTGGATTTAGGCAGGCCCATTCTACCATACAACAATGCCATCGCATAACACAAACCATCCTCTCTAGTTTTAACAAGGAATACTGTATATCAGTATTCTTAGATGTAAGCCAGGCTTTCGACAGGGTATGGCACCAGGGTCTACTATATAAAATCAAAACTCATCTACCAGCATTCTTCAACTTACTTAAATCTTATCTAAATAATTGACAATTCAGAACAAAAGTAAAACAGGAAGTTTCCGCTTTCTTTCCAATTAAATCTGGAGTACCTCAGGGTGGCTTGCTGGGCCCTCTTTTTTATTTCTTATTTACCTCAGATCTTCCAGTTTCACCAAATGTCACAATTGGTACATTCGCTGATGACACTGTCACCATGGCTAGCCACAATGAAGTTATCTGAGCATGCACTCTAATCCAAGAATATCTGTATAGTCTAGAACACTGGTTTAAAAGGTGGAATGTAAAAATAAACGAAATAAAATCTGCACATCTAACATTTACCCTACGCAGAGACCCATGCCCACCCATTTTTCTTAATAACATAGAAATACCACTAACTACAACAGTAAAATATCTAGGGCTACACTTGGATACTAAATTAGATTGGAGAGTACATATCTCCAAAAAGAGAAAGCAACTGGACTTAAAACAGAGGGAGATGAACTGGTTGATCGGAAGAAGGTCCCCACTATCTATTGATAATAGGCTATTGTTATACAATTATCAAACCCATATGGCCATATAGAGTGGAACTATGGGGATGTGCCAGTAAAACGAATCTAGTAATAATTTAAAGATGTCGATCCAAAATACTAAGAATCATAGTTAACGCCCCATGGTATATAAGCAACGAAATGATCCATAATGACCTGAAAATACCAACTGTACTAGAAGTCATCCATGAGAGAAGTGTCGCTCACCGTAAAAAGTTAGAAATACATACAAATCCTCTAATGGAGCCCCTATTGGAAGACTCTGCAAGAAGAATCAAAAGACAGTGGCCAGCTGATCTATAAAATGGAAGAGATCCCATCGTTGGGTGGGATCTTATCATGCCTTATCTAAGTCTAATTGTTAATACTTAGATTGTAAGATAGCAAATTAGCTTATATAATACTCTGTATTTTGATTGCTAATTAAATTACAAAAAAAAATTACATTTATAAGAAAAATTTTATTACTGTTGTATTTTGTTAAAGTAGTTGTAGAAATACGTTGTAGAAATAAGTGGTAACAAGTGATTTCAAAAGGAAATAGAAAATAAAGGTTTTGAATAATATGGAGTTAGTACACGAAGCAATTGGAGACCATACCAAGAAAAAAGATCCAGAGGACGACCAGTTAAGCGCTGGACAGACGATATAAAACTTACAGCGGGTTTATTATGGATGAGAGGCACACAACAGGCAGATGGAAACAAATGAGGGAGGTCTATGTCCAAAAATTGACCGAATGAGGACTGAAAAAAAAACACGAAGCAACAAAGAGAAGCTGTACTAGACCTGTAAAACTGGAATACAGAAATTAAAAGAAATTAGAAAATAGGCCTATTCAAGTTTTTGACATATTTACTTTATGAAATGATAGCAACAATTAATTTGCATTTAAATTTACGCACATTGCTCTCTAATCATTTTTATCCTATACATGAAGCTCCAATCAGCGCATGAAGGTTACTTGCAGAAGTATGCTGGTGATCCAGTTACCTATTAATTTCATTTTCACATTTAGCGTGCTAAGCTGTATAAGTATTCTTTGCGTGTAATAACACCATATTAGCTCTTAGGAAGCTCTAGAAACGTTTCGGTCAGCGGCTACGTTTACAATTAACTTTGTAAGCTCTCACGGATATGCGTCGAAAACTGAAATCTGGACTGATAATAATTGTACATACAGCAGAACGAGATGCCCATAGAGTTTAGTTGGTGCATCGCTGCTTGGCTAATATGCAGTTACGTTTGTGCGATGCGAACATGCAAATGTATCTGGTATATATGGTCGAGGGCAAGTGAAGAACTGCATTCTCTTGTTGCACTTCGCGCAAGCAGCAATATGCCGTGCTTGATTGCGCACTTTTTGCTGATGTTAGTTCTAGATGTGGTCCTGGCAACAAACGACGATTTTGATTATCGGGTTGTCGATAAACAGTGCTCTTTAACTGAGAACAAGTTCTCGTGTCTGGCAAATAAGGCGGCTATAGCAATGGAGCGCGCAGTTCGTGCGGATATTCCTTTGTTTGAAGGGTTCACTTTGGCGCGTGATGAAGATTTTGTCGAAGACAACGCCACCGTCCGATCGCGGAGCGATGGAGTCGAACGGTTGTCCACGGCCGTTTCTAGGTTCCTGGACTCGCACATGCTCAAGTTGGATTTGACGCGAGTGGAGGGCAGAAGTAAAGGGGGCCGCGAAGGTAGCGGAAGTGAGAAGAAGGACAAAAAGGAGAAGAAGTACTTGCACTACGCCTTGATGGTGCTGCTGGGAGTGTTTGGCATATCGGGTCCCCTGATCATGCAGGGGTTAGCGCTAATTGCCGGTAAGGCGCTCATTGCTAGCAAAATAGCCCTTATCATCGTCGGGTCAGTGGCGTTGAAAAAGATATTCGACAAAGATCGTACTCGATCTACGGTGAAGATTCATACTCATACAGTCACCGACCATAATGATGACGATTACGACCGCACTATCAACGCAAGTGCGTACAAATTTCTGAAGACACTTCGATAATGAAAATTATGTATGTATTTATTTATTATTTATTGAAGTTTGTAAACGTAGGGATTGATAATAGAACATTAATGAAAACCACACTATTTTTAATTTTTGATATTGTTTCTGTTATTATTATATTTATGTAAGTGTTAATAATTATCTATTAAATTATACTTGGTTGTTGTTGTTGTCGTTATTCTTATTTTTAAAATATGTGCACACGGATGTATACTGCAGAGGAGGAATTATTTTAGGAGCTACACGAGGAGAGTTAAAGGGCAGTCATTTGGAACTTACAAAGAAGTTTATAGTGCTCAATACGATAGAATGCACTTAACATTTTTTTATCCGATAAGCACCCACGTATGTCTCCTTATTAAAAAGAATTTCTGGCAAAATCTGGAGGCGATCTGATGAGTTTAAGGTCAAGTCCGGTCGATCCAAAGATTTTGGGAAAAAACATGATTTCGCGTAGTCTCCCGCGCACCCACTACGTTACTGTACTGTCAACGCACAGTGGACATTTACGGGGGGACACATGAGGGCAAAGCCCGTTTTGCTGGCATTTCAAATCCCAATTTGGTTTTGGCCCTCAAAATGCTACTTAACGTACAAAACAACTGATTTATTTTATTGTTATAATAGATAACATACATTAAATATTGAACACTTTCTTGATGGGCAAATTCTCGTTGCGAGGGTACTCAGAAGTGCTGCGCTTAGCTTCGAGGTGGACATCTTGAACACACTTCTCTACCAACTGCGAATGAATTGGGAAGGGGAATGAGATGGTTGAGAAATCCAGAACGCCTTTGAGAAGAGATGATTCCACAGGGAAGACATTGATGTCGACCAGCTGTGAGTAGTGATCGGCCGATAGGTTGAGCTCAGACTTTGTCGGCTTGTGGAATTATTGAGGAAGCGAACGCGCGGCTTTCGTACGACGAGAAGTGGCCGATTTGGTTTGAGCTTGGCGGACCAACGAAATGGCCCTCGTCTTTAGAGAAAAATCCTTGTCCTCGATCCTGGCGGTAATGATCCATTCTGGACTAGCAAAGTAAGCGTTGTCGACGAGGACTTTGTCCACTGCCTCTTACGCAGATCTTGGTATTCCTCGGGTGCGCATCGCCAGCTGGTGGAAGATGTAGGGTCCAGAAGAAACGGTCGGGTTTCCGCGAATGAGAAAAAAGATGGGGCAGTAAACCTCGACGATGTACGTTGACATGAGGATGAGTTGAGGGACCGAGTTGGGCTTCTCTTCGGCCAAGAATCGACGGATGATGCGAGAAGCGGTCGCCAGCCAGCCAGCGCGAGTGGTTAGAAGCTGGGATCTCGTGAGTGAGTAGTTGCTTGGAGATGTCGCTGATTTTACCGGTCTTGGCTACAAGACACAAGTGGTACAGCTGGGCTTGGTCACTGCGCACCGATCTCATGAGAAATTCGTCAGGCCAGGCAGGAAAAGAAATGCTCTGCTCGTTTTTTGGGCCGAAAGTTAGTAATAGGAAGAGCGGAGAGGTCGTTAATTTTGATTTTTCACCCAGCGGGCCTTCGTAGGTTGATGTGTCTTTCGTTTTCCCCACCAGCTTGCGCATCAGTGCTCGAATATTTATTTATTCAATTCTATCTTTATTTACGTTTGAAAATGAGTATGTTTCTATTTCACTTTATTCATTATTATTTATTTTTATTTCATGGTCCAATTATTTCTCAATTATTTTTGGTCTTTCATTTTAACTATTTGATTATTTCTTGACCTGAAAATTTATTATTTGTATATTGTTTTACATTTTGATAATTTGTTGTTACCGTTATTAGTATGTGTTGAATCCTTATTTTTTAAATATCGTAATATTTGTAAACATATTTTTTGGATATTATTTATTTATACAGGGTGGGCAACATATAGCTGACCGATTTTAATTTGCTGCCATTCTGAATGCACGCATGGTCGGAAACTGTGATTTGAAGGTTACGTAGAGGACACGTCGCTAATTAATCACGGAGCGGATTCAACGGCGCAATTCATCAAAACGTGTAACTAAAATGATTGGGTAATTATTGCTACTTTTCGAAAATGAAGATAAGATTTTGGTTATAATAATGTGCCAATGCTAACACAGTTTATCAGATGGCGAAGAAATCCGAGACACTGGCGGTGTTAAAGATATTCCGAGGTCTGGCCGTGCTCGTACTGTTCATATACCAGGTGTCGCTCTCAAAATTTTCTTAGATCACTGTCCAAGATCCAGTTGCCTTAAGAACTTTAGTCTAGAGATTAGAAAAAACCCCTAAGTATATTAATCCAGCACTGGAACTTGGTTTCGAAGATCTGGGTATTTTTGAAGAGCTCATAATGGGCAATTATGCTTATTTTGACTTATTAGGTGTGTTAATAAGCCAAGCAGTCAGCCGTAACTAGAGAGAGGAAAATTCTCCCGTTGTCCACAAACGACGGTTATATCACCACGAGACTTTTCTGGCAGTATGATTGGTACTTATTTTTTGAAGATGGAACAGGAAATTCTTTTTACTGTAATATACCTTTTGGTAACCCAAATTAAGGAACTTTACTTGACAAACATGTGGTTTCAGCAAGATTGTGTTTCCAGGACGTTTAATCTTGTGCTTGGTGATATGGGTTGGCCCTCCAAATTATCAGATTTAACTGCTTCTGACTTTTTTATTTGGGGGTATAAGAAGGATAAGGTTTATGCTATCAAATCAAACCCAACTGAGCAACTCGAATATAATATACAGAAGCTATTTAAAGCATTTTGTTTAAAAAAATCATATTTCCCCCTACATTTTTATTATATTTCTTTATATTTCGCTTTCAAAAAATATTGCCAATAAATAGATTGTCTGCTGTGGTAGAAAGCGATTACTGTGCAACCATTTATGTTTAAATTTATTTCTCGATGTACTTCTACGTTATTTTCTTTGTTTGTTTATCTAATCCAGTCCTACATATAACAGTATTCGTGTCTTAAAGGTCATGAAAATCATTCGCTGCAAACTTTACCTTCACGTTGCCTTAAAGAGACTTAAAAATATGAAGTTATACCTTTAAGGAATTATTGAAATGTATAACTTTGAAAATTATTCGTTAAAATTTATGTAAATTGATTGGTTGCACTATTTTCACTAATCGTACAAAAATATTTTTTTACTGGCCCTTCGAAGTATAAAATTGTTTAAAGAAATTAGATAATTTAATATCTATGCGTCAGCAAGTAGTTCTAAATCGACCATTAAAGTAAGGAGAGGTACTACTGCGTTCAGGAGAGACCGCCTTCAAAAAATTTATGGATTTTCCCCCCTTCTGATGTATGGTGACTTCAATTCTTATATTTAATTTATATCCTAATTTGCTGTTTTCAGAAAATTGTAAATTAGTTATAATCTAGTTAAAATACTCGAAGTTGATGTGAAACCACTAGCTTTAACAAATCCACTGACATCAGCAGTTTACTCCCATCCATATCACATGGGTGAGTATAAAGGTAAAATATACAAGAGCCTTCTTTCGGAAATGTTCAGAGGGGTTGTGTGAAAAATACTGTGAAACTTGGAAGCCATATTATATAGGTATGTAGGGCTCATTATCATTAGTAGATTATTTGTTGCTATGATACAGATAATAGAGAGAGCAAGCAGGCGCAAATGAAATAAGGCACATTCCCATTGTGATAAATATTTATTTTCATACTTAAACTGACTTCAACTGGCTCGTACAAGTTTATAAATACAGATATAGTTCAGTAGTACCAGTACCAGTTAAAAATATTTGTACATTGATCATGAAATAAAAACAATTAAAAATACATTTACACTGTTGTATTTTATAAATCTCGTAACAGTATCTACCAATTTAGATACGTATGGTTGCTATCTGTCAAGGTTAACGAAGTCGAAGATATTTCACCTAACTTACAATGGTAGGGTGCTTCAACACTCTCCTTTCCCATGCAACTCTCCGGCGTCTTTCTCTTTATCTCTCTCTGTCTGTCTGCGAACACCTAGCGTCGGCTGAAATAATGGTCATAGCTCTGAGTTTGACTCAGATTTCTTTGTACTTAGGAGGATGAGGAAGGATGTATGGGCAACGTTTGTAACACAGCGAACCTTGTATACAGTCTCGTAATGGGGTATATACATATATAACGCCACATTGTTGTGTATGTAACAGGCAGCAAGTAATGCATATTTTAACATGATGGACAACACCTAACAGATCCAACATACGGTACGGTTATTGGCAAATGCATCTAGAAGACATATGTACAGTGTAAAGCTAAATACTGGCATCGCCAGTGTCCATCGGACACGTACATTTCAAACACGGCAAACAATATACGAAATTATAATATACAATTAGCTATATTACAGAACTAACGAATAAACACAGCAGTATCAGAGGCCGGTCGTGCCGCTCCTACAGCTGTTGTATCACAGTATGCATTGCCCCGACCCATTCGTAGACTAGTTTGATATAGGAACATAGCCTTCGCCGATTCATGCAGCAAGCCCTTCGCGGCTGGGCGGCAGCAGCTCTTCGCGGGCAGAGTCGTTCGCGGCCTTCCGCTCGAAGTGCAGGTCCCACAGGCGCTCCTGCTCCCTGTTGGCGGGGCTCGCCCGCTCCGGGGAGTTGGCGTTGGAGCGCAGGGGCTCCGACGGCGGGTAGCTGAAGCCCAGCAGGCCGCCGTACTTGCCGGCGCCCATCAGGCCGTTGTGCGAGTTCTGGATGACCGAGATTTCGTTCATCTGTTGGCAAGCATCGTCGTTGCAGTTAAGCTCTGGAAACTTGGCAAACCTCGTTCCGTGCAGCTTGAGACCTGCCAGCCCATCATTGTACGAATCTAGCCGGCGCGGCATTGTCAGCTATAACAAGCACACAAGAACTGCCGCATCTGTTAAACGCTTGCTGGAGTTCATTCATCACTTGACACATGTGACTCTGCTGGTTCGTCCATCCCCAATCATGGTCAACAGTTTGATCAAATTTTTACTTGGCACTTAACGTACACCCCTCCCCAAACTTCCCGTGAAACGAATAATTTTATGTTACGTTATTTGGAATGTTGTAGTGTATAATTCAAGGAAAAGGAGAATTTGGTATACTAAAATACTATTGGAACGCAATGGTCTGTTCTTTATTTGGACCAGGAGTTTTGACAAATTTTGACAATGTTCTTCTCACAGGGGGCATAATTGGAGTCCAATCGATTAAAACACATTTATCTCAAGTTACTGCTAGGCTGTTTTTGACTAAGATATGGGGTAATGTTGAAATCCTTAAAAATATTTGGCACTCAGTTTGTACATATTCTGGTTGTGTTTTGTTTATTTATTTTTAACAAGAAAAGAACCTTAGTAATAAGGTCTACACAATTCAGAAAGTAGACTAATTGCTTTTTGGATTTGTTGTGTTTTTAGAATCTCTATAACCAATCATTTATTGCGATGTAAAGATGCGTTTGAAAGTAGTGGTAGTGTGATATTTTTCTTGTAGGTCATATGTTAAAGTTCAGAAGTGTCCTCATGGCTAAAACCTGGTAAGCTACTTACTAATTGGTGACTGATTTTATTTTAAGTTCCATTTTTGATTAAAAGAGAGCATCATCGAGATTCTTGACCATTGTTATAGAACTATAATCTGGCTGATGTTTTTACTTCCTTCTCCTGGTTTTGAACATTGCTAAGCTCCCAGTTCCAAGTTATTTTTAGTATGCAAGATAAAGACATTTTAGATGTTTAAGATTATTTTAAGAGAGAATTTTTGGGTATATGTTTCGAAATATTGTAATCCTCTCATTCTACATTGGAAGCTAAAAAACAAAAGTTGTCTCGTTTCTCGAAAATGGTGACAATGTTTATGATAAGATAGTTTAAAGTAGTAATTTGATCAAACTGTTGGCTGTTTTGGACTCCGAGGGGGCCAGTACAGGTCTCAAGCTTACATGAAACTGCAACAGACTACCGCCGGGGCATACCTTTTGCTGCATGCCATTAAGGAACGGAGCTGGGAGATATGGATAGAAGAGATCTGGCCTTCGTTGCAGAAATTCGGAATCCTTGGGCGTCATCGGAATGGGCGGAAGGTCTAACGACATGCGGCGGCCGCGGCGCGAGGCTCCATTGCTCCACATATGGGTGCCCATGTGAACCTACAAAAAGAGACTCGCTAGAGCGGCCCGGGGGCGATCCGTAGCGTATTAGCTGCGTTAGTCAAGCGCAAGCCTGCATACCTTCAGGTTACCCTTCGTCGTGAAGGCCTTCTGACACACGGTGCATCGGAACGGTTTATCACCCGTATGTGTTCGCATGTGTATCTGCAAGGCCGAGCTTGATGAGAAGTTCTTATTGCACACGTGGCACAAGTGTTTATTGCCCTGCAAGCCTGCAAACACACACACAAAACACACGTGAGCCCCGCAACCAGCTACGTTAGTGCAAGCAATGAAACTGTTAATGATGATCGACATGTGGAGAACAGTATCAGGATACTTACTTGGCGGACGCTTCGGCAGCGGCATCTCGATTTCGGTCGGGGCCCTTTTGGGCATTTGGTCGCAGGGCGCGTCCTGCAGCTGCTGCGGAGGGTTCGACTTCTCGGAATCCTGCTGGTTTTCGTGCTGCTGCTGGGGCGGCTGGTCCTCACTCTTCGCCAGCGGCTTCTCGAACATGTGCTGTGGCATGTCACGGATCTTGTGGGTCAGCATGTGCTGCTTCATGTTTCCCTGCAAAGGAATTTCGGTCATTAGACTTGTTAACTTTCTCCCCCTAGCCCTCTATTTTCCTCCTCCTCTATCTTGCTTTTCCCATCGTATATTTAATTTTCAATTTTATTTTAATACATTTTTCATTAAATATTATTCCTACTAGTTTCTTTCCGGGGTGTGAGGGATTCCATCGACACCTAGAAACCCAAAATCACCTGCACGAGTGGTAGAAATCAACTGCCTGGTATACCGAGCTAGTTAACAAACAGGACTCTAAAGACCCAGCATTAGGGAGTATCACCCGATAATAGGACACTTGTGGCTAGGCTAATCACCCGCGAATTGTAAAAATATTCAGAGAAATAAAATGAGCTTTGTAACCAGACGGTCAAATTGAAGTTGACAGGAGAGGAATAAAATAAAAGTTATTTGGAATGACATATGAAGCAATAATAATAAAGTGGCAAGATAACATTCAAGAAGCAGCTAGAGAAAGAGGACCAATAGAAATAATAACTCAAATCCCCAACACTGCGAGGTACAATGGATGAAGAGCATGAAGAAGAAGAAAAAGAAGAATATGTTTTTTCGTTTTTAACACCAACTCTTTCTATTATATAAGAAATCTGTAAAGTATCAACTTGCTAGACTGTTTTGGCTTATCTTAATCTCTCCTTCCTCTCTTTTTATGTTCTCTAGTATAACAATTTCTTCTTCTTTTAACATCAACTATAGTGATTGGACGAGTCCACAAATAAGAATTTTTCCTTTTAAGATGTCCAGATGCAGTCTGATATAACTTCATTTAATGGCAGCCACGAGGAACAAAGTAGAAAAAAAGGAGAATCAGAGTAGGTTAAGAAAAATTAAAATTAGAAAAGTGGAGTACAAGTTTCGGCACTTATTGTTGACCTGCACGTTGCAATGTAGCACGGGCCCGGTGATTAACCCACAACTGTCTGGCCCGTGCATTCTTACGAATTACGGTGTGTATTTTTGTGTTTTTTAGGTCCGTCCTTTTTTACGCTTTGGTGGTATCCGAGGTATTCTCAGCGCAGACGTAAACAGCAAGTCGAAAATAAGCGGTGCATCCTAATGCCCCCAGTGAAATGCACCGGCGTTACCGCGAACATCTCGGGCCTCGGCCGTGTTAAACGAGACAATAGCTGTCGCGTAAACATCAAAAACGCGCGTATAAAAATCAGATTCTTAATCTAAAATAGACTACTTAGACATTCGACATAACTTACGGCTGGCTCGGGGCCAGCTGCTAATTTGAGTTGAGACAACTCATGTCTCCAGCACCATTGTGTCTCTTAAAATATCTGTTATTTCAATCTGCTCGTGCGGAAGAAAAATGTTACAAAAAGTCGACTTACTTTTGTAGAAAAGCCGCGGTCGCATATGTTGCACTTGAAGGGGCGCTCCTTCGTGTGGCTGCGGTAGTGGATTTCCAGAGCTGAGTTGCAGGCGAAAGTTTTGAAGCAAATGTTGCACGTGGTGTTGCCACGACCTGTGTGAATCGCTTTATTGATTAAACTCTATCATTATCAACGGTTCGACAATTATTTTAACGTTATCATGCAACTCCTAGTGAAAAAACTGGTAAACTCTTACCCGCAGGAGACACCAACCCAAGAGGATTGAAAGGTGTGGATGTCAATACGGTCGTTGTAAGCGACGATAGCGCCGATGACATAAGTGGGGTGCCTGCCTGAGATGGTGGAAGAAGACCAAAATTGGAAAATAGAGACGACGGGGCCATACTAGGTCCAGAACTCGGCATGAGTGGCTGGGTCGAACGCGTAAGATCGAGCGCACCCAAGGAATTGGTCTCCGAAGGTGTTGGACTTCCAGGCTGTTGCGATGACGGTGGTCGGGGTATCTGCACGAATAAACGGTTAGATCGCCAATTTCACTACATCGATAATACGAGTAACAACACCAACCTGGACGGGCGTGGACCTTTGGTTTGGCGAAGAGCGAATTTCCGAGCTGCCGGGGCTCGTAATTCCGGATCGCGCGGGCGATTTATCGCCGTTCTGCATAGGTGAAGTGGAAGTTATTATCCTTGAGCACAAATCTTCAGCGGAATAGCTAACTCCAGACGACGTAGAATACTGCGGAGTAGTGGTTACGGGGACGTGATTTTCAGAAACAACCGGCGAAGCCGAGAAGCGATGTTGCTCAGATGTGCTGGCGTCGTCGTCGTCCCCGTCGTCTTCTTCTGCAAAGTCTTGCTCGGATTTAATATCCGAGTCTCCGAACTTCATGCTAAAGGACAAACTGCCCGACCCTAGAGGGGATAACCCCGGAATTGGAATATTGTGGCTGAGGAATGGATTAATGGAATTGGGGAGTGACGGAAAGCCACCTGGAGAAGGTAAGTCTTTTACTTCGGCAGCTTGGATTTGTTCCGGAGTGAGATCAGTTGGTTCGCCGGTGTGCAAGCGAATATGCTGTTGCAAAACTAGAGCGTTCGTGAACTTTTTGTGGCAAACCGGACATTGATGAAGCACTCTCATGGGCGGCTTTGCTCTATGAACGCCCATGTGCGTTTTTAGATTGCCTTTAGTGGTGAAAGCTCTGCCGCAGATCTTGCATTTGAACGGCCGTTCGCCGGTGTGAGTGCGGTAATGCATTTGCAGCGCGCTCTTGCAAGATAACACTCGATGGCATATCACGCACTGATTTGGATCTGTTAATTTATTTTCTATATTGTCTACCAGCTGCTGAAGCTTGGTCGTTTCGGATGTTTTCGTAATTTCGATTAGACTTTCCCAGGAATTATCATTGCTGCCCGGCCTGGGCAGCAGATTCGTGTAAATAGCCGGATCTTTAGCGGGATCGATATGAGGAAACGATCCCAAACTACCTGAAGAAGTGCTGCTCGGTGGCGACGTTGTCTGGCCGAATGGGAAATTCGCCGGTAGCCTCTGCCCAGTAGATATACTGAGCGGTATTGACATAGTGCTGTTCTTATTAGACAAATTTTCCGGCTCGTCTTGCATATTATCAGAAGTTTCGTTCACAGGACTTCTTTGCTCTAACATATCTTCGTTGCTGTACTTACTGTCCGTGCTGCATTCATCAAATTGCACAGGAGACGGAAATCTCTCCGATTCTTGCTCTGGCTCATCCGTGTCCATCTCCTGTTTTGGTGTTACTTGGGGAACGGCGACTTGCGACCTCGAGTCTTCGTTGTCGCGCTTCTCGCTAGGATTTTCGGACTTACATTCTGTCTCTGGTAAAGCAGGAGATCTGCTGTTATTTGGCTTACTCAGATTTTCCGGCACCTCCTGCTCTTCGCGTTTTAAAAACAGCGGGTGGGGAGGAAATAGTCTAAGAGAGGCATCCTGCGGTCGGTGAGATGGAGGCTGCAATCTGCTGTTTAACAGTTCTGGGGGAGGCCCTGGCGGCCTGTATAGAGGAATCGACGCAGCTGGAAACGGCGGAGCTCCTGGAAAACCGTGCGGCGGATGATGAGGAGGTCCTCCCGGTGATAATGCTGACTGCTGACCCAGCTGAGCTAGTAGTGGAGGATGATACTTATCTAAATGTTCTGGTACGGGATTCGGATTCATTTTGATATGCGGAAACTTAGCAGAATGTCTTTGGAAATGGACCTTTAGGTTGCCTTTGGTAGTAAATCTACTACCGCACACGTTACATTTGTAAGGACGCTCACCTGTATGGGAACGGATATGTATTTGCAATGCAGAATCTGACCCAAAAACTTTACCACAGTATCTGCAACGATGCTTAAAGAAGGGTTCATTTCTTCCTTTTTCGTAGGAAGATAAAGCGTCCTTTCTTCTAAATGCCAGTTCATCGGCCAAGTTGTTAGCCAACAATCCCTGGCTTGCATTATCCAATACTTCTTGTGCTCGCTTCTGAAGCATTTCCAACGTGTTTGGTTCGTCAAGAGATGGGGGCGGGTCATTGTTGTGTGTTATTATAGTGGACGCCAGAGACGATGATATAGAGCAAAGTGGAGGTTGAATGGGAAGCGGCATAGATGCTGGAACTGACACTTCCGGCATCTGTTCGGTGGCTGGAGGTTGCGGTTCTAGTGGCTGAACGATGGGTGGTGGCAAAGATGCTGGGGTGGGTTCTTTGGATACGGGCGAAGATTCACGTTTAATTTGTGGAGGAGGTGGGAGCGGCGGGAGAGAAGGGAGCGGGGGGAGCGGGGGGAGCGTCGGAAGAGGCGTGGGTGCGGGCGAAATGTTCGATGGTGAAGGAGGTCGTTCGGTTTTTGGAGGCGGAGATGTAGATGTGTTAACTTTTACCCTGTTAAGGGAGAGTTGTTGCTGTAATTGGTTTATCAACTGCAACTGAAACACTTGCTGATGCTGAAGCGTGAACAGTGTCGACTGCAGCATCGCTAACTCTTGCATGGCCGTTTCGTTCCCGACGTTGTTCGCCATAGCGGTGGCGGCGAACTGCGCCACCGCCACCTTCGTGTTCTGCAGCGCTTCCAGCGTGACGTGGCCCGTGGCTGCGGGAAACTGAAAGCCCACTAGCCTGGCCGAGTCGTCTTCGGGCGAGCCCTCCTCGAGGCTGTTGTTGTTGGCAGCGTCCTGCCGGTGGCGCCTCGCCTGCTCCAGCCGTTTGCCCCCAGACTCCTCGTCGTCTTCCTCGATTTCAGACACCACCATGTCGTCAACCTCGGAGGGCGCGACTTCCTCCTGCTCTACTTTGATCGCACACGCAGTCTTGTGCTCGATGTACTCGTGCACGTCCGTAAATTGCTCCTGACAGCGGGAACACACGAGCACGCCGATTTCTGATAACTCCTCGGTAGCGATGGCGCCAGTTCCATCCTCTTCGGAGGACAGCGAGGCTCGTTCTGCAAAAAAGAGAAGCTTTAGCTTCATACGACGATGCTGCTAAGATAACGTACACAGTGACATATTAATAATATATCAATGTAGAGGGTAAAAAATTGTTATATCACCTAAAGTATTTTATGATTATTTATGTATCATTAATATTCAAAAGAGCACTATTTGAATACTCATTTATGGAAGTCCGGAAACGTTACCCTCATCTTGCAACACAGATATTGTTTTAGAGCAATTATGAATAAATAAATTGTTTGATAACTTACATTGCTTTCTATATATGACTACATCATGAAATGGTTCCTTTGAATCTTAATTTTATGCTATACGATAAAATAATATAGAAGAATTCATTAAAGGCAATATAAAATAATAAATGGCAATCATGTCACTATTTTAGGGTTGAACAAGGTTCTTGAGTAACAAGTTGAAATCTATTTATTGGCATTATAAGACCTTACAACTACATATGAGTTTATTGGGATTTGTAGTCGGCTCAGTTGCAGCCTGCAGTCTAGTATTCTATCCTGCTATTTTTCACATAAAGATAACTTAAGGCGACTTGTTCCAATTTATAATTTATTCTATCGGACATCACTTCTATATGGAAAAGGCCATTTCCCAAATAGCAGATTAATACAGAAAGGCATGATTTGGAAACTGTAAAATTGTAAATACACCTCAAGGTCATAAAATAAGTTAAAAAAGCTAAATTATCAAATTTGAAATTAGGTCATTTCTTAAAATATTTTACAGGAAATTCTGTCTTGTTTCAGATAATCCAGAATTTAGGGTTTAGTGTTTGGTTATAACAATTTTATGCTCTATTTTAAACCTAATCATTTAAGGGAAATGAAAATACTAAACACATATTACAGTTTTTTATTTTAATTAAAAACAATGTATTTCTGATTTTTTCTGAATAATTTTTTATATTTAACATTGGATTTAGATAAGAGAGAAACCACTCATACCAACCTATTGAAAATTTTAAAAACAATTTTATTTTGAAAGATATAAAATTCGGTATTAAATACAGAAAGGCATGATTTGGAAACTGTAAAATTGTAAATACACTTCAAGGTCATAAACGTCCAATAAGTTAAAAAAACTATAAATGAAAGATTTGAAATTACTCTTTCTGTAAAATATTTCTTTCAGCACCACTGCTTGTTTCAGAAAGAAGGAATTTAG
Source organism: Sinelater perroti (assembly GCA_036346155.1). Lineage (NCBI taxonomy): Eukaryota > Metazoa > Arthropoda > Insecta > Coleoptera > Elateridae > Sinelater > Sinelater perroti. Next base: position 19,538,776 of record JARFIY010000046.1, read on the forward strand.
GAGTTTTGTTATTGGTCTATGGCAATTTTATGCTCTTTTCCATTACCTTTTGAGGTAAGTTCAACTTTTCTTCCCAATAAATTTGATGCCAAAATTCTGCGTAGCAGGATTTCCATTTTCTCATAGCGTGCACTTTGAATAACGCTGGATGAAGAACAGATACGGTTATATTTTTAAGAATATAAAATTCGGTTTGAAGCAGCTGCAGATACGTGAAAAATAATTTCGACAAAAGTTAAGAAGAAAATTAAAAAGTAAAGAAAATAAAGTTAATATATCTGACAATCTCCTTGGTCTAAATGTAGAATATCTCAAAATAACAACGAAGTTTCACTTATAAACAGCTTATAAACAATAATAATAAGTACATCTTATGGTCAAATGACAATTTAATGTAAAAAGAAAAATAATAGGTGTATAAATAAGTTCTGAGCTTTAGATTTCACAGGACGCAAATCACCGTTTACATGTAACGTATTAGTCCACCCTCTTGCGGTTTCAAAGCAATGACATTTGGTCTTTCGAAACATCATGCGATTTGGCGTTTGATGTACATAACCTCAATAATCAGCTGTGTCCACGATGGCAATCGCAAAAGAGCATATTCGATTTTCTATCCACTTCGCGTTTCATCTTAAGAAAAACGCTGCTGTAGCTACCGAAATTATGTGTGCTGCATATGGCAAGAATGCTGTAAGTAATGCAACGAGCAAAAAGTGGAGGAGAGTTTAGTCTTGAAGATCAACCACGCGCTGGACGCCCTCAAACATTTGACACGGATGAGCTGCAGACGCGTTAAACTGGGAACTTCTTCCACATGCGGCGTATAGTCCAGACACAGCCCCTTCCGATTATCATTTACTCCGGTCGTTACAGCATCACTTGGCTGATACGCACTTCAAAACAGAAGAAGAAGTCCGAAAATGCATCGATAACTTTATCGTCTCGAAGCTGGTGAGCTTCTATCACCAGGGAATTCGCAAGCTACCCGAAAGATGTCAAAAGGTCATCGATGCCAACGGAGAATACTTTGATACTTAAGCTTTTTTTGTTTGTTTTTAAACAAAACTTTATTTTCGCAGAAAAAAGCTGAGAACTTATTTATACACCTATTAAAACAAATGGGAAGAAACTGCAGATTTCAAGAAATATTAAGTATATTTTGAGAAAAATCTCTGATAATCTAAAACCTTCTTTCATTAGAACGTTAGAACACAGAAAATGTTAAAAAAATGAAATGAGTTTAATATTATATTTAATAAACAAAATATGGAATTAAGATTTCTAACAACTAAAGTGTCGTTGCTTTAATCAGAGCAAAAGAAACGTGAACTTCAAAATTGTAAAAAATAGTTTTTGAGCTAAATTAAGTTATCTTGTCTTCGACCGAAATATTTTTGATAGAAAACAAAAATATTAAATGGCGTCCAAATGACCGCAATAAAACATTGGTGAGATATATAAAAGAAAAGCCGTGTGCATCTCTGAGCCAACGCGAACGAGCGGAGTTGAAAGAAACAACAGAGGAGTGGGGGCGTGTTTTTATATGAAATTGTCAAAACCCCGCGACTTGCGAAAGCTAATAAGCAGCGACGTCGAGCGAGCGAGGGTGCAATCGATATAAAGAGCGGCTTAGCGCTGCAACGGCGGCGCGCAAGATTCAACGCAGCGCAGGTTCCAGCCGCCGCTTATTATATGAGATATGAATGTGGTGGGGAGTGATATCAAGAGGGGAAAGCGCGCGCCAGTGATGACAAAGTGCCGCGGCCGACCAGCCACAGCCGCGGTTATGACAGCAGGGCGGTGCCGCACTTTCATAAATAAAACGCACTTGTTGCTCACTTATAATCTCCGCCTTCAGAACCGCCCAGATTCCATATCCATAACGCGGTCAGCGCGCGAATAGCCGCGGCCGCAGCGCGGCCCTGAGGCACCCCGGGCCGCGCGCCCCAATCTGGAGCTGTCCGAGTGAATTTTTAACGCAAAGCGGAATCAATAATAAATAAGGGGGCGGCGGGCGCGCCATGCGACGGCGGCTTCAAATTTTACAAATTCAATTTCGCCGGTCGGGCGGCGGCGATGGCCGCGCGCGCGGAACGGAGCGTTTCTTATGCAGCGCGCTCCCGAGGGCGCCGCCGGAGCCGGGGGCGGCGCGCCGCCTATATTTAGCGCGTTCTGATATTGTATCGGGTTCGTTAGTGTCAAGGTAATTTAGCCGGCCGTCATAAATATAGGCGCGCACGTGCTTTTGGGCCGAATAGGGAAGCGCGCCGCGCCTGATATATTTATCTGCGGAGGGTCGGCTGACAGACAAATGGCCGGGCTCATAGGCTCGTGCGCTGATAGAGCCGCTTCCGTTTCCATAAAGCTGGAAACAGCCTGTTGTCATATGTGCCGGATTCCCCGCATATTTAACGAGCGCTTCCTGCGCGGCCCGCGCTAAATTACGTCTATCGCGCGCCCGCGTTATTGCCGCCGTTTTTTACCGGCCGCGCCGTCTGGGGATCACCCGCCACATGGCTCGGCTGTTGATATTAACGAAGAGGAGCAATGATTTCGGAAAAATCGTCACCGTCCGCGTTAGGGTTAATGATCTATGAGAAACCATCTAAAAGCGATAATCAAAACTGTTCCAACATGGCCAATTGCAGAAATCTGTAAAGATATTTTTTTCATTTAGATGCAAACAACACCATCTAAGTACATAGATACACCAAAATCGAAATAAATGGTTTAAGAAAACGATCAACTTTACTGACTGAAAACCAACTCGATTCTAACAGAGCAGCTATTCCTTGGAGTTTCCTATCTAGGTACCTATAGAGGCATTGTTGCTATGTTTAACATTAAGATCTTTTTATCTTGCCTATTATCTTTCAAGGATACTCTTTTTTGGGTTTTAATCGTTTACAATTATTATTACTCCAGATTAGATTCTTCTAGACCTCAATATCTTTTCCAATGTGGTAGCAGCTGTAACCACTGAGCTTTTTTAATTATTTTTGGATTTATGTTTAGTCTTCTAATTTTCCCTAGTCTCATTATTTTATCTTTTATTCTGCAGCACAATTCGCCAAGTTTCAATTTACGTTAAGATTTTTTCATTCATATTTCTTTTTCTTAGATCGTTTTTTTTTGTCTTTCATGATTTGGTACACAATTCCCTAATATTTTTTTCGTCTATTTATTAGGACTATGATCTTTCTCTGTCTAGGTCATGATTCTTTCTATCACATTCTGCAACTATACTTGAAGCTTCTTAACCCTCACATTAAGAGTTGCTACTTAGTTAAGAGCAGACGAGTAGGAAAAATTTGCTTTTCCAGTTTTCTCATGATGACGGTACTTTAAATACGACAAACAACCAGGAAATTGATTTAGTTTTACCTTCCTCATGATTCTTTTTAAGGTGTCTGTTGAAATCCTCTTAAACAGAAGAATATTTAATTCAAAATTTGTTTCTTGATAGTTTTTATGACAAAAACATTTTCATTATTAGGCACCAACAAAAAATACACCCCTTTTCTGTTTATTTCTCTTGAAACCGTCCGAATATGCCGTTTTCACCTCTTGAAGCTCATCGTGTTACAATGGGACGATATAGACTAAAGGGTAGAAGAAGATCCAATTTATGCTATTCTCCTCTAAATGTTCCTTTATAAAAGTCACAACAATGATATGTTTTGCTGCTAGATAATGAGAATCTCATTTTTTATCCAATATTTTACCATCATTTTGGAGGATTCTATTTTTTTTTATTTTGTCTTTATTACAGCAATTGCTAAATGTCCGATATTTTAACACAACGTTTTTTATTTAAAAAGTAGTATCTCTAGTATTTCTTTAATTTTATAATGGGGTGTAAACTGATAAAAAGTGTAATTTCTTGTTTTCCTGTGAACTACTAAAATATTTTTTGAATTAGAGCTACATGGCCTTAGTTCTGTTTGGAGCCGCTCCTTTACTGTCTAGTTTTTAAATGCATTTGAGTCTTTCTAAAGGTCTTATTGTAATAGTAAACATTTTCAGTTTCGTGTCGACAGAACTGCGTTACGTAAACTACCACTCAGAAAACAATGGCAATTTGTGATGTTTGTCTCAGTTATCTTAGTGGACATTCTTTTGTTTGCTTATATGATGCAAGTCTAGCTGATTTCGTTACAATTCTAGCCGTTTTTTATATATTGGCGAGTATCAGTTAGATCTTCTTATGTTCTTTTCTTTAGTCATACGTATTGTAGTATCATTTTCTAAATGTAGAACTTCTTCAATCAGCTTCGTTCGGCTTGATTTCGGAAATTATGTAGGTGCAAGAATGATTCTTCACAATCATTTTGAGGTTATGAAGTTCAATATTGACCTTTGGATTTGATTTTTAAAGACACTACTTCTGGCAGTAATGTAACTGTGTTTTGCAAAGTTTGCTTTTGAAAACCGGGAAAGGAAGATAAGACATGATGACGAATTGAAGGATCTAGATGGAAGATTAGATATAATAACGTAATTAAAAATACAGACTGTGGTGGGTGGGGCAGATCCAAAGGATGAAATATGGTTTGTAGTTGAAGAAGAAGTAAAGCTGGGGTCTTGGTGCTACATTAAGAATACAAAGAACAATCTAAAGTTTAATAAAAGTGAAAGCTTTTTATATCAGACATATTTCAATTTGGTTGCTAGAGTTGGTGTCACTACCTATTTTGTGCATGAAATAATTTACTATACTTTCCTGGGATTGTAAAGTTGATTAATACCAAGCGGTCAACTCTAAGTGAGTAACTTATTCAAGCACCAAATGTCAGTAACGAACTTTTATTAAAAAAGACTGAATTGCAATCTCACTTTACGATTCTAACGTAGAGACGAATCTTATGCATATCTGCTCTTTCTGCGCCTCCTTATCTTCCCACCCTCCTACCGTGCGCGTCATCTTACTCGGCATAAACCCTTATCCCGAAGTCCTCTATGATTAGTTCCGCGGGGATCCCGCCGACACTTCGCAGAGCCGCTTGTTTATGAAGCATCGCGCGGCCGGCAGATGGATGCGCCCTGTTGTTTCAGCAAACGACAGCCGGGCGGAAACTGCGGGGCTTCGCGCAGATCGCGTTTCCGCATCGAAGCCGTTCGGGCGCGTTATCCAGTTTCGCGAGAAAGTGACAGTCATAAAACGGATATCAATATACACGCGGCGATAGGCCGGGAACGGATAATGCAATTACATTCCGTCTTATTTGCAATAAAACGGGATGAGCCGCGCTCCGCCATATGCTATTTCGCCGGCAGCGCCGCGCTGCATCGCTATTCGGCTACAGGGTGTTTCGCGGATACATGGCGCAGCCGGGTTTAATCTGCCGGAAATTTGTTTTGCCGGAAAATCGTCAAGCGCGCGCCGTGTAGTAATTCAGGACATTACACATTTTTTGTTATAAATGCGGCTTCCATTGCTATTAATGTATATTTTTTCGGTTGTTACCACTGCCACAGATTAAACCAATACCAACAAACAGTCAAGTAATTTAAAGGATTTTGCATATCTACGAAAATTATAATCGCTTTATAAATTTTAGAATTTTATGATTACACGGCGGATTTGAGCGGCACGATTGATTATTCCTACTAGAAGACACTAGATGCGTCAGTAAGGCTTGCATTTGAGGACTTCTGGTGCCATATGGCCAACAATAGTCGATTTTATAGTCTTTTGTGTCACCGGAGGGGTACGGGGTCAAAAATGCTCGAAAGCGAAATTGCAGGCGCATAAGCGGGGGCGGCAAGTTAATAGTCGCCGGTCAGTTACGCAACTGCCCATCATTCCGGGCCTATGATCAATTATTGTGTGCTATTAAGGGCGACGTGGGCGCAGCTGGCGCCCGCGCCCATTTATTATCCGTTTTGTCCTCAAATATTGCGGACGCATTGTCGGCCGGATACCTGACATAATCCGGGCTATATTTAGGACACAATACCGCGGCTTATAGCTCGATGACATTACAATGACATAAATATAGCTCCTGTTTGTCTTCGCGGCGAACATGAGCCCGCATTATGAGTGGTTGGAGTCCTGCCCATGCGGTCATCACGCGAATGGCAGGTAGACTGGATAAACATCTCGCATTACATTGCGCATTCAAAGTGACATAAAAGAGCAGACAAGCGGCGGACAAATATCTGCGGTGCGCGATGAAAGGGCCGAAGGAAGTATCTGTACGGGCTGTATTGCCGTCACATCTTCGGATGACAGGCCCGGCCTCCGATTATTCCGGTTAGGCTGCCCCCAGCTATTCGGCGGATCAAGGGCGAGGCCCGCGACGCCGCTATCGGGGATATGGGAATGCACTCGGCTGCAACAGTCTGCCTCCGGCACGACCGGCTATCTGCAAGTCTCACTTCCATTCCCATATTTGGCGCTATTGTGCACGCTCCTTATTGTTATCATAAGCCTGCGCTTACATGTATATTTGCGGCGCCTGCTGCATTGCTTTGTTATATGCAATTTATACGATTATTTTAATGCAGTCGCGCTCGGGTGCCCGTGTATACCAAGTAACACATAAAATGCAGCCGGAGGAGGCGTTGGCATTTTTTGATCAAAACATTTGTACGGGCTTGACACTAAACGGCGCGATAAAAATCTCCCTTTAGTGATAGCTGCAGTCAACGCATCTGTAGTTTATTTGGCCATACTTCCGTAATGCTGTCCAACCTGGTCTAAAGAAAGCTAGACATAGATAACTCTTTGAAGCTCGACGCATCGAGTCCACCGTTCCTCCATTTTCTTGATTCCTAAAAGAGACTTTCTTTGAGGTCTCCAAAATAGTTGTTCACAGTTCCGATCGCCTCTTCATTTAAAGAAAACTTTTTAGCTGATATAAGATTGAGGAATCTGAATCAGACAAATATGATGAATATAAAAATATGACTTTTCAATTTGGTCCTTGTGAAGCAATACTTTTTATGTCTATTTCCAGACTTTTTCTTCAGCTATGGTCTTTGCATTATGTAATTTTTTTCTTTTGTTTGATGATTTATTTCTATTTACAATCTATATAAATACAATAAGTAAAGTTTATGTTAAAGATGGCGTAACTGGACATGATTGTTGACATTCCACTTTAGTTACTTTACTAAAAGCACATCGGGATGATTTTAAACTGTATCAGAGACCTTAGTATCTGGAGGTTTAAATCTCTAAAGTCTATGAGTTTGCGCACTATTATCTAGCAGATTCGCCGTGTAGGCATTTGGGTGATTTGATTGTTTAAATAATGTTTCGTCTTTTATTGAATTTACTTTCAGATCACTAATTATACGTAACATTTTATTTTGGAACCTCTCTATTATTTGAATTGTTAAGTTGGCTGCGGTACTCCAGAGCTGAAGACCGTACGTCCAAATAGATTTGAAAGCCACTTTATAAACTAGTAGTTTATTTGAAAGACTTAACTTAGAGTTACGTCCCAACATCCAGTGGTGTTTTCTGAAATTGAAATTTAGCTTTTTTTTTCAAAACGTTAGCCCTTTGTGTAAGTGCACCTCTAGGTGCTTGATTTCTTCCACCTACGTAAGTAGAGCTTTATTGATCAAGGCTGGTGGTGTGTTGCGTTTACATTTGGTAAACGTAATGTGGATTTCTCTTCATTAATTTTGATCTTCCATTTACGAGCCCATTTTTCTATTTCGTTCAGGTTTTGTTGAAGGGTAGTAGCGATGAGTATTGGATCCTTGTTTAACTAATGCTACCTTATCATAGAATGCCTGATTTGATTGGATGCAGGCCTGTTATTTCTCCTCCATATCTAATATTTCTTCCAGAAATGACTTAAGGATAATATAATAACACTGTAGTATTGATGTTTTTAGTATGATTATCACTCCGCCGTCCCATATTCTATCGAAGGCCTGGCTATCATCTGAAAATGCTGTTGTGCGAGGTTTGGTCTATTATGTCGACTATTCTGTGCCCCTGTTCTGAGGTCGAATGGTCTTTTCTAAACTGGAATTAATGGCCTGGGATTAATTTAATGTTTAGAAAATTTTCTGGAGTCTCTTCGAGAGCAATTTCACTAAGAGTTTGCCTAGTTGAGGTAGTAGGCTGCGAGACCTTCCATTGAGCTGTTAAGTACCTAACCTTAGTACAGCGTTGTTTATTATTATTAGATTTACTAGACCCTTACGGGGCAGTTCTTTAATCAATTGGCCAGTAATAAGATCAAAACCTGGAGATTTTTTGGGGTTCAGATTGTGTTTGATCATTCCCTTAATTTCGTTAACTGTAAATAAGTTTGGAAGTAGTGACATTTGAAACGGTGCATCAAGAGTTTCTCTTATTTTCATTTTCACTTCAGGGGTTGATGTCAGTGGTAGTGGTTGAAATTCTGATTCAAAACAAATAGCAAAGGCTTTGGCTTTCTGCTTGATCTCGCCCAGAAACCTTCTTCCTTTTGTGTGGGTGGAATGAGCTGAATTTGCTGTTTGATATTTTTGGTTGCTTTCCACAGGTTGTAATCTACGTCAACGGTACCATCCAGGTTAGCTAGAAGTCTTGGAACGATTTTTTCTTATTTTTTGATTATTTTTTAGAGTTCTGAAGAGGCTCATTTGATCGTGTTTTATCAGTTTTTAAGTAACTTGTCAGATTCTACGTAATCTTCTTTTTAACACTGGGCATTGCATTGTATAGTGCGGTATCAACTAGGAATAATTGTTTTCATTTCAAGCAAAATGCTCTTGGCAATAAAAAAACTAACATTGTTGGCGTTTCAACCACGTTTTTTAAAATGAGCACTCCCCATCTTTTTAAAAATAGATTTCCCATGTTCAGCTTCATGATTGTGGTGAATTTTTAATGTATGTATCTAGTAGTGTAGGTATTTATCTCTTTTTTGTCCGAGTTAAAAGTGGCAATTTATTCCAAAAGAAATGCCTGCAAGCTCTCCAAGCTCACTTAAACACTTAAACGAAAGTAGCAGATTAAACCAATTAAATTCCAAGTTATAAGTTTTACGAATTTAAGTTTTGAATGCTTGGTTTAACATTTTTGGTTGATTTATATAAAAAGTTGTTAATACAATGTAATTTTAAAAATAAGATTATAGTAATAATTGTTTTTGTTGTTGAGAAGGAAAAAAGACATCAATATGAATCTGTAGTAATGATATCTGTAACCAAATTTAATATTGCAGTGACGTGCAGGCTGGATCACTGCTTTGGATGCAGCTCGAAGCCTTATCCGGATTAAATCAGTTTAATTAGGTGTTGTCGTTTTACGTCTTTAAGAGCCGAGAACATGGAGGAGCCCCTCGACAGCGCCGCCCTTCGGTGCAGCCCATAAACACTCTTTGCAGTTATCCTAAAAATGCAAATGAAAGGCCCATAAAGTGAGAGCACGCCCAGCTGAAACTTTGAAATAAAATTTTATGTATTTTAAATGACAAGAATATGCAAAATATGACCGTAAATTCCGGCGATCAAACACGTCGGTGCGCCTCCGCCATTAGAGGGCAAGAAGCGAATCTTCGTTAATAACAGCCCGCCCCGGGTAATGTGGAAAATCCATAAAAGTCGGCCTTGTCACCGGCGAACATGATTAAAACCGAGCCGATCGGGTTTTATGGCTCTATGTCCGCCCATAATGGAGCAGGTCCGGACTGTATATTTATAAATAATTGTAATAAAACCCCAGATTCCGAGATAAATCGGGACAAAATGCTTCATTAAGCGAACTCGGCATCTCCAGAGGCGATCCTGATGGCTATAGATTGGCCGGTGGAGCTGGGACGGGCGGCCGATTATTTTTAAACCCCATTTTTTACGAACTCGGCCAATTAACCAAGTAAACACATTTCGTGTTTCGGCGCGCTGGAAGGGCACTGCCTCGGCCAGCGCGACGGAAATATTTAGAAGGCGATAAAAATAATCTATCGGCTTAATAGAATTCCTGGAAGAGGAGAGGAAGACGGTCGCGCTGCTGCCGAAACGTCAGACGCCACTTCGGCAGAAAGAAGTGAATAAATAGCGTTGGGACATCGCGCGGGCAATATGCCGTTACAGAAAAAATGCTCAAAAAGCTAACGAAAAATTTGGGCAATTTCTCTCTGTTAGGACACCTATTTATTAACATTTTTTATTTTTCATACTCTTAAATGTTGGATTAGAACTTGGATGTTTAGATAAGGCAGGGACAGTCAAATGAAAACTTAAACCTGCAATAAATACTTGATACATCCCGTATATTACTAGAGGATGTTTTTGTAAAATTTTTTAATGGTCAATTAATGAGTGGGCGAAATGACCTTGATCAAGATAACATATAATAATTTCAGCAGATCATGGTGACACATAGTGTGATGAGGTGTACTTATTGTTAGTTACTCCAGAATTTAATCTATAACGAGGTGATACTTGTCACAACATTTTTATGGGGTTTTAGCTTGCTAGTTTTTAAAATGGTATTATAGTGGAGACAATTGAATGCATTTGGTTAGTTATGAAGAACCATATAGAAAATTTATGAGCTATAATTATAGAAAATACATTTTTGTTTTTTACTTGAAGGAATGAGCCATATAACACAAAAATCTACATATTTAGTGAAAATTATACAAGAAACATGATACGTAGCCTTGATCCCCTTTTAGAACTGACTTCTTCCGGTGCCGTGCTATGTTCAAAACATTCTGCAAAATCCTGTTTTGGAATCGCGAATAACTGACTCATCGTATTGGTGTGAATTTTATTGATGACTTGGAATCTTTTTTTAAAGTTGATTTAAGTTTTGGGACCAGCTTGAAGTTGCAGAACGACAAATTTAGACTGGAGTGTAGCTGTATCATCTGCGCAATTTGATACTTCAACAAACAATTTTGCACCAGATGTAAGGAATGAACGAGAGCGTTGTTGTGATTAGTTGCCCATAATCGTGGCTGTTTTTGTCATATTGCATCTAACAATTGGTAAAGAACATTGGTGTGGTACTCTTTAGTAAGTGTTTGGACTGGAAAAGTCTTTCTAATAAAAAAACACGTTTAACACGGTTTTAAACTTGCTGCATCTTCTTCGAAAGTAGCGAACTAGAAAACTCCTCTTGGAATAACCGAGTTGCACCAAGTAAAAATAAAAATCACCCAAATAGCTTCTGTATACGAATTTTCCAGCTTTGCACAACATTTTATTTTTTGTCCCTATTTTTAAAATATGTACTATATTAGCATCCTGGAAGATCTTTCCCGCTAGTCTTAGTATTGGTGCCTTTTTCAAACTTCATTAAGAAAAGTGATATACGAATTACAGCATTAAATATGCAGATGACGCCATTATCTTTGCTGGAACCATCGAGGATCTTCAAACACTTGTAAACTGAATCTCCGTAGGTGCGCAACAACTAGACTTAAATATAAAAATTGCAAAAATAAAATGTATGGCATTTAGTCGTGTCAAATTTGCAGCACTGCAATTCTCCACCTTAATGACAAGCAAATTGAACCTGTAAATGACTTCAGATATCCGAGATGTTTAATGACCTAAAATTAAGACCCAGATAGAAAAATTAAAAGGCGCATTAAGTTTTTCGCGGTATTTTTAATAAAATACGCCTATTTTTTATAATGATAGCGTGAATCTTAAGTTGAGACAAAGAATAGTAAAATATTATCTATGGCCTACATTTCTATCTGGCACGGAAGTGTGGACTACACGGAAGAATGTTAAGAGTAACATTAATCCAGAAAATTACAAACATCGAAGTTCTACAGAGAATAGACTTTCAATATGAACTAATAAGCCTAATAAACCGTCTATTTTGGTCATGTACGACGGGGAGAAATTGGTAGGAAGTAAATGCGTATGGAAATGGATCAGCATCAGCTGACAAAGCAGCTGTTTAGAATGGCACAAGTCAGAACTGCCTGCGCCCGAGTGATCGCCAACGACACGCGGAAGAAGAAGCTTAAAATGGAAGCCGAATTTAAACTCCGAGACTTTAACGGATATCATCACCGAGTTGTTATTGTTAAAACGCATTGCAAATTCGGCGATGATTTTGAGAGGACAGTATAAAAATATCCATTCGGAACGTGCGAACAACTAGACATTTCGAGAAGTTCCTTCAGCGAATAATCACTAAAGACCTGCATCTTTATGCGCACGAAATTCAACTGACGCAAGAGTGTAAGTCTGCTAACCATTCTCGCCGTTGGCGGTTCGTCAACTGGTTTTTAAAGCATCATGAAGCGGATTCTCAGTTTGTCCAAAAAACCATATGCATTTTCTACTCGACGAGCTCATAACCAAACAAAATTGTCGTATTTGTGATTAAGGTAATCCACACGTAACGAAACAAATGCGCCGCCAACGGCTCATACTTCTTCGAAGAAAGTGCTGATAACCCAGTTTCTTGCCACCAACTGAGCAGCGTGAATATATAGAATAAATGTGGTCCTAGCAAGAAAGCCCCCCACCATACAACTTGAGCAACACTCGATTCACTGCACCAACAAGTTCCCGGCCGAAAATTTTGTGGAAAGCACCAAGATTCGCAGCTCAGGTGACCATCTGTCAGATATAATTTTTCACATTTAATCGGAGATTGTGCACTTTAACACTGAATAAACATTTATTCATAAAATTAAGTTAAAACTGTTATTTAAAATTCAAATGCGGCTTTAACGTGAACCTTTCTTTATTAATCTTACGTCTTGTTTCTTTGTTGTTTTCGTATAGGTTCTTGCTCTAATAAGTTGGATGTACATACATTGGATACATGGAAGAATTAATTTTTTTCTGTTTTTCTGTTTATATCTCAAACTTTCAGGCTTTTTGAATGCGCCTTTCTTGTTTTATTAATTAGGTTGAAACTCGTTCTAATCTAATTTGTTGGCAACTAGCATAGTTTCGTCTACATTTTTGTGTAGGTTTTGATTTAACCTTCTTTATTTTCAATTTTTTTCTCTCTTTTGTATTTATAGTTTTGTCGTTCCAGGTTTCTGTTTTACCTTTAAAATTTACACTAAAAATTGATACTGAGATTGGCATTATTGCAAAATAAGAAGGTCTTGAAGACCGTTAACACTGTAACCTTAAAACTTATTATACCATTCATCATTCACTTATTGAGCTAAACGGTTCACAATTTTATCAAACCAAGTTGTCTTTTCGCTGTCTTCTCAAATTAGTTGAGTAAGAATCAACGCGTAACGCTGAGGTTCACCCAGTCACTACCTTAATTTATTTTCTGTTTAATCGCAGTATGTCGTCTGTTATTTCGATTGAGTTTTATGTGCTTTCTTCGCCCATTCAGTTCAAATGTTTTTGATAGGATTTATATTTAAAATCGAAGCGCCAGCATCCCTTCCATTTCTAAAAAAATAAACTGGCAGATGGATCGTGATTATTATGGATTTTAGTTTACTACTGTTTACTGAAACTGATTCAATTCATGATGAGCAATAATAATTTCTTAACCGTTCGAAGGAAAAAACTCTTTTTGACTTGTAGTTGCTTTAGTTTTTTCTAACAATAAATATTATGGTATTTAAGTTTCTCAAGCACCTAAACTCTAGCTAATTTTATATTAGAGCAACTGTTGCGACTTGTACAAATTTGAATAGTTCCATTATGTATAATTGGTAAAAATGACAGAAATGAGCAATAGAGCAAATTAAATTGCAAGAAGGAAGTGGGGAAGCGTGAAAAGAGTTACGACAAATCTGTTCGTTATATTGTTTCTTGATTTATGTAACAAACTGATCTTTTCCAGTTAGAAATTGTTTTGTGTGCATTTTAAAAGAAAAAGTAGCTATTTAAATCCTATTCTATTTCCTTTTCATTTAGGCGACTCCCATATAAAAACCGAGACGAGCATTAGCCGGTTGCTAACTGCATATTTACAGTTAAGGCGAGGAATTTCTTAAATTTGGTTAATTACCTATTTGTCGCAGCGTTCTTTAAACCAATCGGTTTGGGAGTTTAAAACCAGTTTTTAAGAATCCTGGGCTTCAGTGTGCTACTGAGGCAATATGGCATTCACCTAATAATTACAGCTGCAACAGACTGTACAGTTAAACATGAGAAAAGGCAGTCAGCCCACAGTTTTATCTAGCACCCATTTCTCCGGCAAACAAAGCGCGTTGTTGAAATGAACATGGAACGAGATCGTTCGAGCAAAGTTGCTCCTAATATTTATTTGTTTAGTTTCGGTTGTTAATGGCGCACTACTTTCTTCCAATTTTCCGCTTCATCTGCCCCAAAAGTTTTGAATCCGGCAAAATTCACGGCGGCTGGACACGCAGCGCGCAAACCATTTTTTCCGCACTTAATGGGGGCAGAGCACTCGCATGATGCGTGGAGTAGCTGCTTGAACCAGATAAAATCTAAGAAATGCAAAGAAGCTGACCTTTGTTTGCATAAAAAAGTGATGGGCATGAATATTAAAGAATTGCCTATGAGCTACCGAAACCCCGTCTAATCGTCGATTGATCTACTGAAAAATGGTTATTTGCCTCAAAGCATCCAGATGAACGATAATTGTTCAAAGAGATTGCTATTACTATACATTTCTTAACCATTAATGATATGCTTTTGCATATATTAGTTCGTTTTTAGCTTCAGATTGCTTGTAAATTAGTGTTAATAACTAATAGTATTAAGTATTACGTAGTTATCAAACAATTGATGCGTTGAAAGTGATATTAAAAGATTTAATGTGAAGCAGTGGTGCCTTTCCAAAGCAAATACGATATCGTGAGATAGATAATATAGCTAAAAGTCATTAATGGTTGTTCAGTTTGATCTAGGTATTGGAAGAAAGAAGTCAAAATTGATAACATCGGTAGTTTGTTTGTCTGATAGATTTAATATGCATCGAACTACGTAAAACAACGTTTAATGAACTTACTGATAACAATCACACGCAAAAGGATATTTTTGGTGATGGTCAAAATTAGAAATGATATCAACATCAAGTTTTTGGCAGCTTGAGTAATTTTTAATCACAAGCATTCCAATGCAGACTAACGAATTTTTACTTGTTTTTTTGTAGTTATGTTCAACAAGCGTCAGCGTGTTCCAGTTGATGCAATACACGTTTAAAATCGGCTGAAGTCGCTCCAAATTTCATTGATGAGTGGCTGTGTGAAGAGACAAGTCGAAACGAGGCTTGTCAGTTATTTCAGCGGAGCTGGCCAGGTATGTAAAGCTCGAAAACATCCCAAACGCAGCGGCATGAAAATATGAAGCCATTAAGCAGTTTTGAAGCAAAATGCTTGTAAGCAGCCATCAAAGACACTTCAAAAGTGCGCCGCGCCGGCGTTAAGCCGCCTTGGGCGCGCATAAATTCCGTATAAGAGGCAAAGCACGCCTAATAAGTTTATGAAACCGAAAAGTCTCTGGCTCGAGGTGTTAAGTAGAAAGAGTCCCCGGCCAGGCACCACAGGTAGGAATTATCTCCACCCCTATCGCATACTTTATTTTACGGCGGCGTTTCAGTGGATTCGGGCCATTCAGCCGGCGCTTTCAGCCGGGCGCCCATCGGCGGAGAGCGTCGGCCCGGATAAATCGCGCGCGCGCGTTTTTGCGAGGACAAATTAGCGGCGATGAAAAGCGGTTTTGCGGCTTTCCAAAACCGTTCGATTGCCGATTCCCTCTAATTATTTCGCTGCCGCTCTCGCCCGCCCGCCGAATTCAGCATGGCGCCGCGGCGGAAAAAGGCAGGCGCCATATCTGAAACAAAAGCATAAAGCAGCGGGAACATGGCTTCTCCGCTGCGACGAGCCCGCGAAGCATTGTTTAAAAACCACTAATTATAAAGCCTGCTAAGGCAGAGCAGCGAGATTTATTTTTCTTGCATATTGAAAGGCTCGCTTGTTGTTGGCAGTGCAGTTGCAGTATAACTCAGATCATGTGACAGCGAGTCGAACAGAGACGTACTCGCTGGAAACAAGACGAAACGGACCTTCTTCATTGTTCTTCCGCGGGCTTCTGTCGGCGACGTTTTGCCTAATTAAAAACCGGAAAACTGGCGGGCCTTGTACTTACATTCATTACACTTACTGGGGTGGAAAGCGGCCTTTATTCAAACCGGAAAGAAATGTCTGACTAAATCTACAGCTTCACTTTTGTTTTGAAAACTGTAGAATATCAGGGGATTCACTAAACATAATTTTGTATACTTTTTAATACAGCAGTTAAATACTACCCAGTTTGCTAAGCAAACAAGACTTAAATTTTAATTAAAGAAATAAACAATTAAAGGATGGCCCAAATTGTAGATCGGATTTAAACTTTGCGCCTTTTTTATTTTTCGGCTGACAAATGTCATCTACGGTTCTTCCGTTAGCAAAGATGGGATGCTGTACAAAACACCAGAGAGATGTTGATAAGATTCGTTGCAAATTTGGCAAAACTTTTTGGTCGAAGTAGTGGACCAAATAAACGAGTTGATTATAAAACTGGGTCTGTAATGGATGCAAGACCTCGGGGTAAGGTCCCATGGGAATATTACTATGGTCAGTTAAAGTGTCGCTGCAAACTCGAAAATATCGATTCGGCATGGTGCATAAACACAATGACATGTTGAGAAGTTCCTTTCGGCGAATACTCAGTAAAGTTCTGCACCTTCATGCGCACAAAATTCAAGTGGCACAAGAGTTAAGCTTGCTGATCATCCTCAACGTTGACAATTAGTGGTTTTTAGAGCATCATGAATGTAATTTCAGCAAGACAGTGGTGCTGCCATACAGCTCGACCAATAGCCGATTTACAGCACCAACAATTTCCTGATTGATTAATTTCATGAAATTTAACACCGCGCGACTTATCTGAAATTAAGTCTACGCCAGGAATACACAAACAGTTAACGACATGAAGAACAAAATTCAACTGTTATCGATGAAATTAATCATATTTTTCCATATTCGGACGTTGTGTACTTCAATATTCATTCGAAATCCAATCATAAAAGCAATTCAAAAGTCATTTTATTTGAAATTGAAATCGGATTTCAATTTGGCGGACGTTATCAGACAATTAGAAAATTAGAATTACCCTGTTGGTGTATTTTTCAGATATAAGACCGGAGAAAGGTTATCTCATCACAATTTTTTCTGAAATAGCCTTAAGGTATACTCTAAAGAAACTTGATCGACAACCAAAGACTGTATTTATTAATATTAGAGGAGATATTGCATGGAATTAGATTTTGTAGCAGAACCAGGATATAGTATAGATGATTCACGTAATGCCTTAAAGGTTGAATTGTATTTGTGCTGCATTTTCGTAGAAGGCTATAGAGTTAATGTCCATCTTCCAAGAGAGAAGAAAAGTCTGACCATATCTGTACTTAACTGACAAGAGGTATTTGGACAGATTTGCTTTTATATAAATCTTCGAATATTTTTAATATTTAGTTTTTTGCGGAAATATTGTTTCGATGTCAATTCTGAAGAAAACAACAAAATATAGTTATCCTTTGAACGTTTATTTTTATTTTATTTTAGAGAAACAATTGGCTTAAATGTAAGTATTCTTCAGTATCCATATTACCCAAACTCAATTTTTGGCTTTTAGAGCAGCAAGATGACAATAAAAATATTTGATCATCAGAACACAGAGTATCAATTTAGTGATGGTGGCAATATGTAATGTCAAAAGTTTTTGTAGAATATGCTCCCAGGTCTTGCACTACTTTGATCATTTTACAGTTCATCGTTATTTGCAACTAGAAGGTGTTTAAGTTGAGATATTAAAATTTAATTGAAAAAGTTGTTTTCTGTCTTTAAGCTTTGATCTCTCATCAATTTACCATTTTCAATTCCACAATAAACAAGCAAATCTACTAATTGGATCGGACTACAGTAGAATAGCATTAGCTAAACAACGCAACGTTTTGCGGATGAATAGCTTTTAAGATTCAATTGGACTTTACAGAACTGGTTGCTGGTCAGGTATAACTTTGCGTCAGCAATATTTACTTCTCTTCGGTGTTTCAAAACAGCATAAAGCGAGAAAGAAAAGAAGAAAAGTTATTCTTGCTTCTATGTAGGCTGGGCATGTTTTGAAAATTAGACAATATCCCTATACTTGTTTTATGCGATTTTAACATGTGACGTACACCTGAAATACACATAGGAATATTTTTTTTAGTACTTGCAACGCTCTTCATGCCTAAAAAACTACAAGATAATTTTCTTGAATAGAAAAATGCACTAAAAAAGAAGAGTTGCGTATGTACATAGTTTTAACTGATTCAAAGTTACTCTTCTCATAATCCTTCTTCATAATTCAATCTATTAAATTAGATAAATCTTTCAATTTTATGGTCAAATCAATCAATCCAACGTGTTCTAACACAATTATCATATCCATGATGATATAACAAACATTTTCAAAAAATTATGTTATTTATAAAATTATATAGGAACAAGACTCGAAAAGTAACTTTTACTGGAAATTTGTATGCCAAAACTTTTTAATATTACTCAGAGGACTATAAAGTTAAGTATACCTAAACTGTAGTTGAAAAATTAAAAAAATATGGATAAAACATTGCTTATTGTTGTATCATAAGAAAATATGTTATGAACTAAATTTGATTGTTGGTGATTAAGTTTAAAATTTAACTCGTAGCAAATATTTATGGTTTAAGTAAAAGGAGAAACTGATCAAATTATTGTTATTGGAATGATCTAAAAGAACGCATATAGACATTCATAATTAGCTAGAAGAGCTTGGCGTTGTGTTCCAACAGGACGAAGCTATCAAGGGGCGAAGCAACCGCAGCAAATTTGGAAGCGGTGACGTACGAGATCCCTCCATGGTGCCGGATGGCAATCCAATTCCCTTTTACAGCGCCCGGGTCGAATGCGTTCTCGAATGGTACGGCCCTGCCTATAAAAGTTAAAAACCGCCATAGCCAAAGCGCCAAACAGCGACCACGCGGCGGAGATGCCGATGCCGAAGATCCTTTTATTTCCATTCCTCCGGGAGCTGAGGATGCCATAACTCCGCCGCGCCCGGCGCTGGTCTCTTTGCATGTCTCATATCGAGATAATTTCCGCGCGCTTTCAGGCCGCGGCAGAGTTCCGCGAAACGGGCGGAGCCGCGTCCAGGTGCGAAAGCGCGGAACGAGGAGCTCCGCATGGGCCGCGGCGCTCCTTTGTCCGGGCTCGAAGGAAGCGAAAAACTGTTAATCCGCGCTCATGATTAATGGTGTTCATCCGGCTATTATTAACAACCGTTTGTTTGGATCTGGAAAAACATCTCCCGATTGCCCAACGTTTCCGCAATAACAGTCATGCTTAGACGTGCCATTGTTGGATTATTTTTGGTTTATTGCCTTAACTAAGTAGTCACCATTACGATGGCTTCGTCGCGCAAGGCTGGGTGTTTAAATACTTCGGGTCAACGTACCCGATCCATGGTCCATAGATTCTGGTACTCAATAAAAGCAATTTTCCCTCTAAATAATCTCAACAACAGTATCATTCTCGTGTTCTTCATTATTAACATTTTATTTCGTGTATATATATATATATATATATATATATATATATATATATATATATATATATATATATATATATTTAGATTGCAGTTAATTAAAAATTCAAAACATAAAACAGCCAATTAAAGTCTAAAAGTGAAGAGCAAACGAGGCTAAGGAACCAATACCGTTTAAAGCTGACCGGCCAATCAGAACGTAGAAACAAAAATCGGAAGAAAATGAAACGACTATGAAACTATGAGTTTTGCATTATAATTGCTGCTCTAGATCTTTTTGCGCCATTTTGCCATAATTTATCGCGTGTAACAGCTGCACCTGAAGGCGGCCGTTATTATTTGCAATTTATGAATAATCGCGCCGGATTTATACCCCCATTTCTCCCACGCGCGCCGTTTGCTAACTTCATTAAGGTTATGAAAGCGGTGGCGCAAGACTCGACCTGTCGAACGCAACAAATTACGCGCTGTGCGCTCCGCGCGAATTTTTCGGCTAGCTCGCGCCGCGTGGCGCAAAAATCACCTTGCAGCGCCGCATTCCGCAGCCGAGCTCGATTTTTTCAGCCGCGCGGCAGGAAATGTCTTAATGGATCATTCCGGCGAATGCTCCTGTCCCGAAATTACGTGTGTGATTATGGCATTCCGATAAGGGGCATGCGTGCGGATCCTCCAATGATGGACGGCAGCTCTCGGATTTGTATCAATTAAGCAACCTGTTTCGTTACCGAAAGTGAGTCGAGATTGCACTTAATGTTCCGGCTGTCTTCATCAGTAAAAGTGCGACTTCGCTCGGGGGCTAGCCGGGTAAAAGTAAATGCCACCGGCTGGTTTTAATTACAACAAGCTTGTTTCGATGCAGACTTCATTATGTATATGAAGCAGCACCGGCATCGATTTTGCGGGACTTCAGATCTCGCCGATCAACAACCGAAGAACGTCTGTAAACGTGATGCAACACTTTCTTGAATTTACTTCAATCGTAAAATCAAAAAAGTCGCCACAGACGACAGAGAATAACGTTAGCTACAGAAAAAAATTAGATATTTTTAAAAGTAAAATCACAGCAAATAAGCCATGACTGATTACAACCAAATTTCTAACAATAGGGTGCGACACAGTTATAGAGCACATAAACTTTCATAAACAAACTGTAAACATTGTTCATGAAACATAACACTAGAAGCAAAATTTGTATAGTTCAGTTTTGACTGACATGAATGAGGCTAAAAATCAATGTAAGTCATTAACAAAAATCAAAAAGTTTTTTATTAATAACGAGAAAGTGAAAGAAGAAAATCGTATTATTAATTGTGACAAAGTGAAAACAAAAGATGATGCAGATAGACAAAAAGTTTTGAACTGCATCTGTAAGCCTTGGAAGGTTCCACCAGAAATTACAAGTGCCGGGTAATCTCAAAGGTTTTTACTCTTTACATCATTTGAATGATTGTTTTGTGGAAATTTTGATTACAGTTAAAGACCATTTTCTTCTTCTTCTTCATGGTCCTTATGCCCTTTACAGATCGCCAGAAAAATGATTGTTTTCAAAATTTGGTTAACTGAAAGTCAGATTGTCATAATCTGGACGTGGAATAGAAATGGCTGGTTACCAATACCAAAAGAGCATTTCGTAGTTGACTACAGCCAACACGAAGCAAATTCAATTTTAATTTGAAATTTGATAACAACAAAATTTGCAAACGTAAAATAAGTGGTAGCATCTCTGGTGATTTATTTTCTGAGGTGTGGGGTAGCAATAATTATTACTATAGCAGTATGTCACCAGTAAAAACGTGTTGGGGTAGCATTATCTCTTGCTTTTTGAAGAATATTTTTATTATTACGCTAGGAAAGATTCTTTCAAATTGTGAGGCGGCCCGAGCCAAATAGTTTCAGCTATTCTCTGCGCTCAGAGAGTAAAACATTTGAATTTAAATAGAAAACTGATTTTTCAGGCTACTTGAAAGATAAAGTATCTGAAAATTTAAAAATTAAAATGATGAGATGATACAGTTAACAATAAAACTCAGCCATTTGTGTGTTTATTAATAATCATTAGTAAGTAAAGAAGAATAACCAAGAAGCTCAAAAAGTGAGCAAAACCAGAAAACTTTGAGAAAAATTCAAGAAGAAATAAAGGTGCTGGTTATAATCTACAACTAAAAAGAAGAAAAGGCTGGTCATATCCTTCTGAAAGAGGCAGGAAAAGGACGAAAATTTGACTAGTATTGGATAATAGAACTAAACA
Source organism: Sinelater perroti (assembly GCA_036346155.1). Classification (NCBI taxonomy): domain Eukaryota; kingdom Metazoa; phylum Arthropoda; class Insecta; order Coleoptera; family Elateridae; genus Sinelater; species Sinelater perroti. The sequence continues at coordinate 19,560,512 of JARFIY010000046.1, forward strand.
GTCTGAACAAGAAGAAAACTTAAGGATGTTCGGTAAGGTAAAATAAATATCCTACACGTTCAAAAGATTTGGCGAATTTCTCACACACATCACTACTAAAACTGGATGCAGCCTGAACGGCTAAAACTACCATAAGCGATGGTTTTGGGCTGATGGTGCAGTACTGTCGTAAACAAGGGAGATAATGGCGAAATTGCTCCAGCAACCGGGAGTAATCCACAGAGGTCACCTGTCTGCACAGGTCTGTTGGATTAGATGCAATTTCATATTTACGGCCGCGCAATCGCGGGAAGAGTTATGGGTCGTTATACTTCTCGTACGCAGATAACAGTTCGCCTTGCAGATAATTAATTGGTGGGCACCCGAAGCGGACTGCATAAACCATGAGCCGGCCGCATGCTATAAAGCTGAATTATGCAGCCATAAAGGCATAATAAATCCATAAACATTTTTGAGCTTTACGATGGGCGGAGGACGTCCGTCCTGGGATGCACTGCGCTGACCATTCGGTGCATCAGGTAACCACTCAACTGGCCGATTTGGGTTTTCCTTGAACATTGTTTTATTTGTCAATAATAGAATATTCTTACGAGATAAAGTGTTGTTGAGAAGGTCTGGATCTGAAAAAGGGAAGACCTACTAAACTTTTCATTGCTGCACGATGATATGTAATTGATTTGTGAGTTGATTAAATACGAAAAACTATGGTGGCATTTTTGGAGACTTAAGAACATTGTAATCTTAGTTAAAATTATCTATTGTTAATTCACTCTGTATAATTGAAACTTACGAACTAAAAAAAGAATAAATTGGTTAACTTTTTTGTAATAATTTTTTTGTATTAAATCTTTATGTATTTATGACGTTATAAATAAAAAACTTTGATTTCCTTAATATTATGATTCTAGATCATCTTGATAATATTTCAACAATTAGATTGCAACATGGTTCTGCTATTGAACTTTGACTTTGTGGCAAGTGTGTAGCTGAAGAGGAGCGACTCCACCAAACAGTGTAATCTGTAATTTTTGGCTACCACACTTTGTACTATATTTTGATATACTTTTGCTTATAAATATTTTACAGATAATAATTTTTGATAAAGTATTATAGAAGGTGCTGACGGTAAAAGATTAAGGATAATTAAATTGGGCCGTGTCGGCCTAGAAAACCGTTCAGATGCAGCGGGTTTGAGAATCGTAACGTTATGAAAATTCCAAAGCTTATTTTATGGGGACCGAGGTTACCATCGACACGTAACATTTACCTGGGATTATAAAAGGTCTCCGTATTAATGAAAATAAACCCGAACAAAATTCCAGTTTATTATCGGCCGTTAATAGCCAGCTCTCCGGAATGCCCTCGGATGCTGTAGAAGGATCTGGCAACTCTTTGCCACAAAGGAATCGGCGATGCAATGCACAGGTAGGTGCATGCACGTATGCATAACTGCGGCCTGTCATGACTGTTTTATGTGACTGGTCAATGAAGAATGCGCTCCTCCATTGGTGCCGCGAACGGGTTATGATAAGGTGAGATTGGCTCTACCTGGCCCAAGCGCCGCCCTCGACCAGCCTTTGCTTGTCCTGTTCATAAGCTGCTTTATTGCCGCCGTCGCGGCTATATTAGACGAGTTACCTGCGCGCGGCCGTCTCGCCGGTATGATCCGAACGCCTCAATAAATAGTCTACGGAATGAAAATAGAACGCATCGAGGGGTAATGAAGTACTTTGCCTGAGAACCAGTTTGGCGGAGCTGTCGCGGGCCCAGCATGGCGGCCGATGGGACCGGTCCAAAACAAAGGCCGCGGCACCGGACAGTCCGGATCCGCACTGGAGCACTGTGGCACTATGACGGCGGACGCCGGCGGCACCGCGACAACGCTCGGCTCAAGGTGACCGCGCGTCATCTAGCGGCCGCCGCCGACACCGCGGGCGCCCATGGGCTCGCCCGAGCCCATGGGTCCGCCCGGCAGACTTACGAGCTACACGCGCCATATCTCGCCGGCTACATATTGCGTCTTGTTGCCCATCGGCCCTCCTCGTTCTTATGATCAGTCTGGTTTTTTCGCTGCGCGAACGTGACACGACTGCTGGCGTAATTAAATACGGCCAATAACACTTCGTGCGGTCCGGGGCGCTCGTCCGGCCCCGCGTGGGCCGCCGACAACGCGACCATCCACGATCCAGCAATAATGCTGATGTAGAATCGCTCCTATCGATACAACAGAACAGGATAACGATCCTCCGCATTGTAATGTCCGCATTTAACAACTCCCGATAGCACGCGGCCTGATAAATAAATCCTCATTGCTGGATGCGATAGCGCGCGCCGAGACTCGCTATTTGTACTCGTATGTACCGGCGATGGTGCCATCAACACTCGGCGCCGCCGCTCGCGCCGCGCGGCCGCCTTCCCGGCCCGATTTTGAGCGGAATCGCGACGCCGCCGTGCAAATGACAGCCAGAGTGAATGCCGTATGCATAACGCAAAGGGCTGCGAAGCTCCTAAACAAGTTCGTGGGAATTTATACAGCGGCCATCTAATGTATGCAGTTTGTTAGCTTCAAGTTTATTAATATTTATTGCTGCAGTTCAGCTCAAAGCCACAGTAAATCGCTTTATGGGGCCATTTCTGCCGTGTAATATAGTGAGAACCTTCCGAGGTCATCAGCACTGACCCTCCTGTGGCCGCTCCCGTACGAGCCAAAAGTCGGGCATTACGAAACAAATCAATCAACCATCGGGAGATTAACTGCGCCGATAGCGATGGTTGTGGACGTCAGCTCTATGAACTCTCTAGAACTACTCGCGTATGTATCGATTTGGAAAGAGGAGGCTTCCGTCGCAACTTCTTTTTACATATTTAATCACATCGTGATGGAAAAGAGGTAGTGACCATGTTTTGGTAGCAAGTTGTCCCATACAAAAAAAAATATTAAAAAAGCGTTTATCAGTTGTAGATTACTTACTTGGACACGCCAGGTTCAAAATAAAGTTCGCATTTTGGTAAAATTAATTTAAAAAAAGGGAAAAAGAGAAAAGAATCAAAACTTGCAATGGGATTTAAAAAAAGAATAAAAAAGATGGAGAACCAAGAATGTAAATGAACATACAATAGAGAAATGACCTGAAGTGAGCCGCAAGGACAACTTTTGTGATAAAAACGAGAGAGAAAAAGTGGCTAACTAAAGGGTGACATACATCAACATAATTTAGCTCTCTTTTTGTAACTCATTTTCATCGAGATAGCTGTAAAACTATTGCAAGGTTATGCAAAAAATTGACTCAATACAAGAAGATTTACGACTAGAATAACATTACGCGTGTTTTTAAAATTTAAATTTGTTTCCGAGCAAATAAATTTTTTTTTCTGAGTTTTGCTAGCAATGTGTTTATTTTGTTAATTTCTTGCGTTTCCTTAATATTTGGTTTTTGGGTTAATTGAATTATTAAACTTTGTCGTTCTTTTTGGATTGTATTTTTATTGATTCACAGAAATAGATTTTTCCCATTTCTTACTTAAATTGTTTGTTTTCTATGTTACTTGTCTATACATTTGAACAGAAGGTAAACAAAGACAGCTGATATGAATTGTGACGTTGCAATCTTCAGGATTTTTTTGCATATCTTACTTTCGTAAGGTCATTGCACCGAGTTATCCCTCTGTTATCATTTGTAAATGATGATCATTTTAAATGATTCTTCCAAAAATTCGAGGGAAGGCGGGTGAAAAATTGTCAGCCTAGAACGTCAAAATTACCTTCTTGCGGGCAACCCTCGTATTGCCAAAAGTATAACAAACACAACAAAAGGTTGATGCCAATTCTAAAAAAAACATTGTAATAGTTTTTTCTGTTTTGTCATTTCCTTTTAAACCGTTAGTAGGTAATCTGACGTGCCATTGTTGGATATGTCGCATGGATTTGGCCTTTTTCCGCAAACGAAAAATGCCTAAAAAATTGGAATTGGCAAAAATCATTTTGTACTTCTTTCTGGAATCTATTTCTCATTTATCCATAGAAACGGGTTTTAAGACCATTAACTCTTTTGCTTTGCCCTTAAATTGTTTTGTTTTTTGTTACTTGCATTGTGCAAAGTATAATAAAAACAGCACAAGGTTGATGCCAACTCTACGTGATCAGATCGAGAAACTTGTAGTCATTTTTTCTGTTTTTGGTATACCATGTTAAACCGTTGGTAGCATGGATTTTGACCTCTTTTCCCACAGCCGGAAAAGTTGAAAAAAATTACCCGAAACTGGACCACATGAAGACGTCGAGTTCAATCTGAAAGAATTGCCTTGCCTGTATGTAACAATTTAACTGTGCCATCTGTAAGTAGCCTACTCTTCGTTATGGTACGTAAAATTTCAAAAAATTCTAATCGAACCTAAAGTGAGACGGAGCTTTTTAGTAAGTTTCGTAAATTTATTTAGAACTTTATTTAGTAAGAGAGCAATACATGCAATTAAACCATTATACAAAACCAACAAATGCTCAAGAAGTTCATCATGAAAGACATTTCTAAACGATATACACAGGTTCCGAAATCAAACTTCTTGAAGAATTTTATTTTACTAATAACTTGTATATAGAACAACGCATACTAGGCAGAAAAATGATTTTCTTACTTATAAAAGTTAGAAAGCTTAGTTTATTAAAAGTGAAGTTTCATCAACAAATCTGATGATGCGCCTGAAAGTTTTTGAACTTAGTAAACTAAATAAATACAATACGCAATAGATGTTTTCTAAGTTTAAAATTAAGGAGACTGCAAGGGACAGTAGATATCTAATGCGTCTATATTATTTTGATGAAATCTAAAACACATCCAGAAGACAATCGAATAATCTTTTCTGAAAAATTACTGCATAATAATCTAACTCCGGTTATGCATTTCCATCCACTGATAAACAAACTCCACCACTCTGTACACTATCTTTTGAATAAAGGTAACAATGGAGTTCAAATATAACAAACTTGGTCTAGTGATTGAGGCGCGGGCTGCAGTGTGGACGGCCCTGGTTTTATTTTCGGAAATCTGTTTATCTAAAAATAATTCAGTACTTGCGTTCATTCTAACAAGGGGTAATAATGGCGGTCATTTAAGGTACGCCCGCATCAGAGATGGTGCGCAACAACAAACATATGAGAGTCTTATCCTTTCAGTTCGCTAGAGTCTTACCATAAGATTTTCTACATTATGTTAACAATTTACGTATAATTAATTCAGTATATTTTGTGTTTAAAGGTATTAAGTACAGATATAAAAATAGGAATTCATGTAGCATCTACACTTAACCTTAAAAAGCCAAATGCTTTATTGTTGTGGGTGGCGTAGGTAGTGATAAAACTACTTTATCTGAGCTATAACATGGTTTTGTTGAATTTACCTTGGTTGTCTTATAGTAAACATTTTAATATTTATATATTTTGTGGGTGTTCTTGCATTATTAGTAATACCAGGATTAGTTCCTTTAATTTCAATTTAATAATCAATCCAAATTAAGTACCTAACGTGATACATTTGGAAAATAGGAACGAAGACAATATGGAAGAAGTTTTATCGAGCAATAACAAAGACAACTTTGGTTTAAATGAAATAGTAAGCAAGTTTAATGTGTCAATACTAGCATACAAGTGACGAATCGACGAGAAGATAAAAATGTTCAAGGCAGCACAACCAAATTTGACCCTAGTACAGATCTGCCGCCAGAAATTGAAAAAGTGATACTAAGCCATATTTTCAAATTAGGAAGAAGTTTAATTGGCATTATTCGAACAGAATAGAATCACTAAATATTTAAAAATGGACCAGCTTTGTCAACTAGAACTTATTTCTGCAGCGCGAGCTATAGACTTTAACAAAGAGAAAGCTATGCATTATTTAACTGCCTCACTGCTCTTCATATTAAGTACAATTTTGTTCTTATTTGAAATATTTGATATTGATAAGACTAGCTCATCTGAAGTCCAGAGACCTCAAAAATAGTTGGACAAAAAGACAAACATCAAAGTGGGTGCAATTACAAGTGAATGAACGCTATAAGTTTGTTGTTTTAAAATGGCTGTTATATATGTTCTAAGATTTAAAAATGAACTCAAAGAAGAAACTTCCCCAAAAAATATTTGCTTGCTCAGAATTGTTTGCTATATGGTTAAGACAGTTTACAGCAAATGTGAGACCATCGAAGGAAGAGAGTTTTATCAACAATAGTTAGGTAAATCAGTGATATCAAAAATTTAGCTTTTTAATTCTTTTTATAATCAACCAATAGGTAAAATGGTTTCCCACCAAATCTACTTAAAACATAACGCAGTTTCAGGCTGTAGAGTTACTTGGAGAAGCATACGCTACTTCAATTGTAAATGCTGCAAATGGTTTTATAAATTCTAAATATGGTTTTTGGATAGTGCAAACCAAAATCAGGTTATCATTTACAGAAAATAATCATCAAGGTGTTGCTGAGCCTACACACAAGTAATGTTAATACATCTACAGATCAGCCTAAAATTAGAGAAAAGAAGAAATATGTTTCTAAAGTACCCCCTATTCCTGTTTTAACACTTCAACCAAAGTAAAGATTGACAAACCTTACAGAAACAAATTGGAACTGTAAAAGTCACCAAATAGAAATACATTTGAGTATTCAAAAATAAAAAATAAGAAAGGCCAACATATAAAAAATGATGATGAATTATGAAAAATATTTTAAATAAATCAGAAGATGAAATGTGTTACTGCATTGTTTGTCTAACAAAACAAATATCAGAATTCCAACAGAAAGGATTAAAGTTTGCTAATTGACTTGCAACCTGAAATCAATAATTTATTTGTTCATTTACTGATTTTTTATTTTGCAATACATTGAAAAAGTAATTTGTTTCTTTAGTCTTCTTAATAAAACTCTTCCAGTAGACATGTTAGTAAAAATAATAAAAAGCTCGGTTAGTCCAATTTTAAATTAAGATGCTTGTGTTTTACATTGGACCAATGCGGTCAATTTGAAAAAAAAAACGTATCAGGCCACTTTCAGCGAGTCCTGAATAGTTACAGGCTCGCATACAGACTTCACTTTACACTTTTAGGCTATGCTGCATCCATATTCGAAACATTTTGTTGATCTCTCACTGCTTGGTCGGTAGAATGATTCCATCCTAGCTCCCTTTTTTAATGGGTTGAGCAATAAAATATCAAGCATTAGACATCAGAATAATCCTTGTATATTAATCTGTTGTTAATTTTTTGATAAAATCTCAATAATTTTTTTAAAATATATCTACTATTATTTGCTTACGCATCAAAATCAATGACTGTCAAAAATATCACTTGTAGTAAGGCCATCAAGCTCCAGGTAGATTTCTTAACATAGCGTTTTGATATATGTAAATCTAACCATAACTCAATATATGCTTATAGACACATATACCTTCCAGTTCATTCGAGCCCCTTCATACCTAGATATGTATAAGTCTATACATTCTTTTGTCTAAACCTAGCGAGAGCTGTTAAAGTCCAAAATGTTTTAAGACCATTTTTCCTTACCTTTTTATTTTGACTGTTTATAAACCTACCCGAGATTTTTTTTTGTTGGAGGTTTGGAAAGGCTCCAATATATTGCTTTTGATTTTAATATGTTTTTTTAAGCATACCAGGAGTTTTAATTCGATTATGTGCAAATTGAAAGAGCTGGTGTTAAATTTGCATCTTTCTTACAAAAATTATTACATTGCACTCAAGGCGAAATATATTTACCACCTATGTATGTATACGTTTGCAGTACAGCAATTGTATTTCTTCATTTTGTTTAATATCTCAATAATTTATATTAATTAGCTGTGTTTAAAAGTCGAGAATAATTGCTTGAATGTAATTTATGTTTTATTATGTTGATATTACCTTGAAAGATTTTCTGATTTTTTTTTATTGAGGTAAATATTTACAACCTGCCAATGATGGCTATAAGTAAATGTGCTTAAAGTACAATACAGGAGGGGAGATGGTATCCAGATAACACTTCCGATAAATTAACTATTGATTATTGTTGATTTAATATATCTGTAGGCCACTGTTTTTTAAGTCTTCTGATTTCAGGTTGGATGTATAGTTGCCTGGCTCTGCTATTTTTAACTTTATACTTAATGCTAGCACGTCACATACACCCATAAGTTGAATGAGCCTTGAACTCGCCATGTGATACTATCAGGTGGCATTATTAAGTCATTCTTGCAGTTTTGAGAGTGCAGTTGTGGATAAAGAGAAGAACCATTGAAGCATGGCAACGATGGACGACGAGAGGAATGACTGTTTCGGACATTGAAACAAAGTTAGCAGTCCACACACTGCCGCTAACGAGTCACAAAACTGTATTTTGTAAGATTTCAGAGTTCAAAGGCTGTAAAGGTAAAACAGGAGGTATCCGGCAAATGCGACACATTTGATGCACTCATAGATGCAACATGTGTGTTTCGCGGAACTTTGCATACCACCATTACCTATACCGCTCAGCAGAAGTAGAAGCTTGTGAAGGTATTTCAACAGCTGCTGCAGTTACATAGCGTGGACCCAAAGATATTCTTTGAGTGTCTGGTTACAGGAGACGAACCATGATATTAGGAGATCTCATGCGAAGAAGCCCTAACCGGGATTTTTTTAATCTGGAAACAGAAGGGGATTTCTCTGATGGATTGGGTGTTCTCTCGGAAAGCATTACCAATGAGGGGTAAAGCGAGCCACTGAGAGATGAAAACACGACGTATGGTTTCAACATGACAATCACAAGCCAGTCGTCACACCGTTGTCACTCTGCATGCTTTCACTATACCGTGTCCCAATTTGGTCGGATCGTGCACTGAACGATTACGCTTTATCTGGCACAACGAAAGAAACATTGTGCGGTGTAAATTTTTTCCAAGGACGAGCTTCAATCCGCTGCACCAAGGTGAGGTAGTGTTACGTCCAAAGAATGATTTACATTGCTTTATGCCAACTGTCGGAGCAGAGGTTAATAGACACTGTATTTACCTCTCCTAATAAAACATTACCGAAGAGAAAACAATTGTAATGGCGATTATTTTTAAATGCACCAAGTAAATTGTAAAGTTATAAAAATATATTTGATTTTGGACCCTAGTAAAATTCTACCCGCCGACTCTAACATATCGAGCAATAAGTAGATGTCATTAAACAGAAAGTGAAATAATTGATTATTATAGAGAGTGGAAGGCTGTAGAGAATAAAATTAATTTCGACAATAAAAATTAACAGACGATAAAGTGAATAGAAGTGGAACAGGTTGTAATAAATCTTGCAAAGCTATTATATATTATAAAAAGAAAATGTCAGATGTGAATTTATTTCACCGTTCAGAACGATATCAAGAAAAAGAGAGAAAATAATGAAGATTGTTAACTCTAACACAGTTATTATATATATTTCGTTAATAATAAAAAAACTAAGAATAACACGCTAAACTATTTGTTGTATATGTAAAAAGAAAACGTAGATATATAAAAAAACAAAAATTAAATTTTATGGTATGGCTGCGCAGTTGAGGCGCTTGGCTGCGGTGCAGGCGGAATTGGGTTCAATCCTGGACTCAGATGCCAGCAGAATCACCTACTTAATTATTAAAAATAATTGTGTATCTGTTTTAATTTCCATATCGCTCTGTATCAGATAGAGCGCGAAAACCAGGTAGTGAGGGCGGACACACGAGAATCTCAACTTTTTGCATGTTTTGCCCCTACGCGAAGCGTAGACTTCTCATCAAATATTTATAGCTGAAAAGAAGAAAAACATTTGACTATGGTAGTTCACCTAGCATATTTTTAAAACCTAAAAAAATTTGTAAGTAATTCTTTAGTAACAATTGCATTTATTTGCATATTTCATTCCATTTTAAAGTATTAAAACAATAAATATGCTAAAAAGAGAGATTTTGTTGATTAAAATTTATTTTTTGAATTTTACAAGTGAATCAAACAGAAAGGAGCAAAAAAAGAGAGGTTTTTCAAAATGTACAATAAAATTTTAGTAACCATTTTGAGGTACTAAACTAAAATTTGATTTTCTTCATTCTCACTGTAGATAGTCTTAATATTATAAATGAGATATGCTGTTACTTATTTGTTACACAAATGTAATTTTAGTATTTACTTGCCAAACTCATATATGAAGTTAGGCAGAAAGATAACGGGAAAATAGAATGCCTTAATTACTTCGCGACGTCTGTAACTTCATAAGCATTACTGAATACTGTGTAATGCGTAATCAAAGGAGACAAGGCATTTTGAAACTCATATTGTCTTGAAAAAGTTATTCAATGACAATACTTAAAATGTTATCCTGGACCAAATTAGGATGTTATAGTGTTACGTTTTCTTTCAAAAGTTGATAATGTGGATTTATAAGCTTTCTTCAAAGTTTTCTAGCGACACTCACATTATATTACCTCATCATATTTGTTAACATCTACACTTAGAAGTTAAATGTTAGAACACTTCAATCAAATCTACAAATAGGAAGTTTGTGGAGGAAGTCGTAAAATTTTGCATTAAAATTTCAATTCCTCGTTCTAGCTACAAAGACGTACATATGTCACTGCAAAAGCGGAATATATATCAGCAACCTTGGATGCATGATATATAAATATTTATCAATTTAAAATTTACGTTTGTCCGGATTCTATAAAAACAAATGCTGAAGAACTATATGATGTTGCGTACTTGAAATTTATCATTCAAAGCAGAAAATCAAATTGAAAAATTCAAAAAATGCCAAATAAAAAAGATGTTATGTGGTGCAGTAGCAAGATTGCCACGTTTGTAAGCTCGAATTTGTGAAAGTCGAAAAATCTTTGCGTAAATCTGGATCATTTATAGCTAAACTGTTTACTTGCAAAATTATTCTAGGCTGTAAAGGATAAAGCAAGTCCTCGCCCATGCAATACCGCTACGGAAAATTGTACAAGGACGTGGTTTGCATTGTTATCTTTATATTTATTTTTTAATTTAAGATATAATAATAAGTTATACGAAGCTTTTGAAAATGTTATCAAGAAGTGAACCTTCAGAAGAAAAAATATCGGCCAAGAGCAATGATATGCAGAGATGCGGGAGGAAATTTGATTGGCAGCAAACACGGGATTATTCAGATGGAAAAAGTACTTTGATGAGTTACCAATACACAAAATAATGTTAATAATGATAGAACACAGTAAGAGAATTAATAGAAAAAATAACAGCTTAAAATACTCCCCCCTCTCCAACATACGAATACGTAGAACGAGTAATAAAAGAAGAAAATTTGGAAAGGGCGATACATTCTAGAAGATTCGAAAACGGCCATTATTGTTCCAGTTAAAAAGAAAGGTGATAAGATGAAGTGCAAAAGCTATAGAGGATAGCATTGTTGCAAAAAAAGTTGTATATACATGGAAGAAATAGTGTGAGAGTATCAGTCAGATTCAGAAGAGGACTATCAACAATAGTTCAGATTTTTAAGAGTAGCAAATCCAAACCTACATAACTTATTAATCACTCAAGTGCACCACCCGATAATAAAAAAAGAATTGCATAAAGCATTGTAAGAATTAGGAGGACCAACAAAGCTTGTCAGGTTAGTTAAAATGTGTCTTTCAGAAACGAAGGCTGAAGTAAAAATACAAAATCAACATTCGGAGGATTTGTCATCAAGAAAGGGTTAAGGCATAGTTACTCAATTTCTGCAACACCTTTTAATGTGTATTAGAAAAAAACTATTCCCATCAGTTTAGTGAAGACTATTTTTAATAAACAATCTCAGATCTTAACTAATCAAAAGAATCAAAAAAAACAAATATCTATGTAGATAATTTGAGTAGCAGCAGTATAAGGATTAAGAGTAAACAAGGCACTTCAAAGCAGTGTAAAATTTCAAGCATTCGAAGTCAGTGGTAACGAAGACAAATGAAGTATTTCAACAGGCGAGTTCAAGATTATAATCCGAAAATAAGTGTTACTACGCGTTAAAATCAATATTTAAATCAAATTGTTGTCAATAAATTTCATGCTAAAGTGTATCAAAACAATTATCAGGCCGGTAATATTTTACAGAGTGGAAATGTGGTGGCTCACAAGCAAAGAGCGTTAGTTGAAAGATGAGAGAGAAAAATACTTAAGAGGATATTTAGACCGGTAAACAGGAATGAAACATGGAGAATCAAGATGAACCACAAACTAGCATCAATGTTTAAGAGCTCAAGTACAACCAACCAAATCAAAAGCAGAAGAGTAGGTTGGTCGAATGGTGAAGAGAATTATAATATAAGGTAAAAGAGCAAAAGTTAAGTCTAGGAATGGCTGGAGGGAAGAAGTTGAAAAAGATTTGAGAGAGCTCATAATTCAGAAGAAGTAATTATAAAATGGAAAAAAGCTGTACCTAAAGCAAATAAAGAACTCCTGAACTGGCTTCAAGAGGGTTAGGGAATATATATATAGCTATTACTTCCTGTAAAAATTGGACCTGGTAACTTTGTGTGGGGGTCATGGTTCTTTATGGACTTTTGAAAAATATATAGAAGTTTAATTCCGATTTGTCAAAAAACATAACAGCTTAGTTGTCAAAATTCTGCTCATTTTAGTTTTAAAAAACCATTGAAATTTAGTCGCCCTATTTACGCTTGAAATAAATTTCTCGTAATTTCCATGCTGTTGGACGATTACTAGTGCCTTTCGTTTAGCTGCATAAACTCTGCTATATAAATTGCAAGCAAGAAAATTATTGCGCTTGGAAGAAACAAATATCTTAGTAGAGGAGATTACGACAAATATTATAAGGAAAGAATATATCAAAGTAATGGACAAAGACGCAAAAAAGTTGAATGTCTAACAATATAAGAAATGGACCAAGAAATTAAATTTCAAAAATTTTTACAAAATAAAACAAGGCAAATTAATATAAGGACTAAAAACTTTTGATTAGTAGTGTTACATGCATAGGCTAGCATTGAGAAATTGAAATTTCTTAATTCTTTCGTTTGTGCAATAAGCCTGTATCACTTTAGTAAAGATTTGAACATGTTAGTAGGTCCTTTGGGCGCTGGTGTAGCTGCGCGGTTGGGGTGCTTGGCTTCGGTACAAATAGACCTGGGTTCGTTCTTGGGGTCCTGAAGCCCGGAGGGTGGCCTACTCCATCCACTAAAAATAATTGAGTACTCGAGTGCACTGCGAATAAGGAGTAATAATGGTGATCGTCGAAGACGCGGTGCTTGCCACATCGCCCTGTATTAAAGATGGTGCAGGTCTCATTATTATTAATAGACACTTTATATGTAATGAAAAATTATATTAACAGCAATAGTAAAAGTAAAGACAAATTATGTAATGAAAATCTTTAGTTTTTCAAATGTTTGGCCTGTCTCCATTATCATCCTCGTTAGGCTTTCCCATTGAGAACATTCTTCTTCTTCTTAAAGTGCCTTATTCATTATTGAATGTTGGCAACAATCGAGGCAAAATTTTGTCTATCTTTAGTGGCTCTTATCAACTCATGTGTACTCATATGGGTACAATCTAATGTTCTTAAGCCAGGAGCATCTCCTGCGACCTCGCCTATTTGCCTTCAACTTTTCCTTCCATAATGAGCTGCAATGTATTGTATTTGTCATTCGATATAAATATCCAAGATAAGCTGTTTTATTTTAAATAGTTAATAGAGTTCATTTATCTTTATTTTAGGACCTCTTGTGATATGTAATTCAAGATATACGTAGCATTCTTCTAAACACCCAGTACTAAAGCTTGTATTCTTTTTGTATTAGCCTTGAGGGTCCCGCTTCAGCACCATAAATAGTATTGGTATGTGGTCACTGTACAAATAGACTGGTTGTTGCGAAGACTGCGTCGGAGTGTGGCTTTCCAGTCCCCATCGGGCCTAAGGTGGCGGATAGTGATGCCCAGATATGGTGGGTACCAGGAAATCAAATACCTGGGTGGACCAACCTGGCTATAAAGGGCGGTGTGTTAGTACCGAATAGGCACTGCAAGATTACTCTTAAAGGCTTATATCGAAACCTATGGGCAAAGCATTATGTAAATGTATCATATAGTCTTTATTTTTCAAATGTTTGACGCATATCTCATTCTTGCTTTTCCAAGTTCCAACAATCATTGAGACATTAAGGATCGTAATTAATTAGTCCAAGCAACCTTTGGCGTATTTATCAGTTTTGACACCACTTAGCAATGCACCGGTGCCAGTACCAGGAATTGAACTTTGCCTTACAAAGAAGATTCCCTATCCCGTTTAAGTACTTTAAAGAATGCATATAATTAGAATTGACGAAAAAAATAACAAAAGAAAATGTTGCAATTTTTTATTTTACAAAGTAATCTAGAGTTACCATCTTATCACTCGTTTGTTATCAAGCGGAGATTAAATCATCTGATGATTATGAATGCATATTTATTTGGCTTTTAAGAAATATTCAAGTCCGGTGAAAGTGAGACCGCGAAAATAAAGAAGGTAAAGGTGGAAGAGCTTGGAAGTACTCCAACTGCTGGATTTACAGTTAAATGCGGAGCGTTATGAGGTCAGCCATGAGTTGTGTTTGTCAGTATGTTAACATTATTTTTCGGGAGCTGCCGGCCCACCCATTAGGCGTCCAAACTAGGCAAAACATTTACATGCTGCCACATCTGCCTTATTCGATCTAATCTACACCTTGCAATAGAGCGGAGTCTTGCCCATAAATAACGGCGACGTCGGGCAGCGCACGGCAAAAATTAAATTTCGGGCCGGCAGCTACCGGGCAATAAATTACGGCGCGGGCGAAGAAAGTGGCTGCCCCGTGGTCAATGCTCCGCCGAGCGGCCCGCCCGGATCCCAAGTAAATAATTGGGCCCCGAAAGGAGACGTCCAGGCGGCTGCGGCCGCCGATTAGCAGCCGGCAGTCCTGCAGGAATGATAATTCCCGGCGGAAATATTAGACACAGATGTGCGGGCGTTCGGGAAGCCGGCGGAATGGGAGAATTGGGCGCGGGCCGATTGAAGGGAGCGTGGGCGACAATGGGGTGCAGCTGCCGGGCCGGCGGCGCGGCCCGGCGCTGGGCAGCGCGGGCACGCGACACCCCCGCACGCGCTGACCCCGGCTTTAGTTCCGGGTAATGAGCGCGGACTATGGGTGACCCTTTCCAGCTTTGCAGGGCAGCCCATCTGACCAGCCGGCCCTGGCCAGAGGCGCCCGTTAATTAGCTGTCGTAAATCTGCCATAAAAGGCCCTGCATACGTTTGACGACTGGACGATGCGTTCTACGTGGCCGTAAAAACATGCACGAGAGCGAACGTTACGAGCACTTCGATGCACATTTGCCACACTACGGGGTGTAATCTAAATGCTAATGGCCTCGTGTCATTGACTGGTGATTAAGGGGTTAACGTGGCTACACTAATCAGTATGACCTCTGCGATTGTAGCCGTTCAATGGGATTGGATGGGCGCGGACCCGCTTCGAAAGAATCCGTCACATCCAGCATGTGTTGCACTCCACCGCTCGGAATTTAGGCAACTGTTTGTGTTGTACGTGGTGTCTTATCATTTTTGAATAAAAAAAGACTCGGTAGACCGTTGACCTCTTTATTTAAAAAAGATCAATAGAACCAACTCAACGAATTACCAATTCAAAATGTAGCGAAAATGTCTGTAGTAAG
This sequence comes from Sinelater perroti, assembly GCA_036346155.1. Classification (NCBI taxonomy): domain Eukaryota; kingdom Metazoa; phylum Arthropoda; class Insecta; order Coleoptera; family Elateridae; genus Sinelater; species Sinelater perroti. The sequence continues at coordinate 19,576,203 of JARFIY010000046.1, forward strand.
ATGTTTGGTGTTGATTTATGATGATTAATGATGACGTTTCCGTTTGATATCAACCAAAAACAGTTTTACACAACAATAAAAGTTTTTTAAAATGAAAACCACCTAATACATACCGTTTATACTGATGTATATCACTTATCAAGATTGTAATTCAGAATGTTTACATTTCTTTAAAGTTTGGTTTGACTAATATTTATTACAATGGCAAAGTAGGACCCAATAATTATTATTCATATAATCACTATTCGTATATCATTTTGTTGTAGCGTTTGCTTTAAACAGATCTGACGTATTTTTTTCTTCATATAAAGTCATCGAAGAAAATAGAAATAAAATTTACATCTAGCGAACAAATTTAATAAATACATAATTTCACGCTCTGTATAGTCATGAAATACTTAAAAAGTTACTTATTTTCAGCACTGTAGAATTTGTTTTGGCAAATTAGTAGAATTGATTGGCAGTAATACATCGGTTATAATATGTTGAAGCCTTGCTCCCGAAACCGTAGCTGTTTTTAAAGTTGTTTTTTTCGAAAAGTGCTACATCTCTTTCCTTTTTTGATCATTAACCGATGAATTGTGTTGGAATATTGAACTTTTTAGGAATGTGACTGTTTGTTTTCATTAGAATGAGTATATTCTATCTGCTACCTTCAATTTCTTTAAAGAAACAAAAAAATAAGGCTATTACTTTTAATGTAAAAAATTATTCAAAAAGTACATCTTTTAATTTCTTTATTCAATCAAAAATGATAGAATGCATTTAAAATTTGAAAGCACAAAAACGTGAAATTTTGTTTTTAATTGAAGAAATTTTCCCCTTCATACTACAGATCCAAGTTCGCACTTGTTTTATGTTTATTATTTTGGTTAAATTGTTTTTTAAATTTCTATTGTTACCAAAGTAGTAACGTGTGACCTTCATTTTGTAATTTTTGTCTAATAGTTCTCAACAAATGGAACTGGAGCAATGTGGTGCAGTGGCATTTTTGTTTTCTCTGAAATGTTAAAGTTCCCCCAGGTAACCCAAAATTGCAAAATGGAATGCTGTGCTATTTTGCAAGCATCGACTGCTTATCAAATCAGATTCTATTTAAAAATTCGAAGGCTGTTCAGTATCTATCGGACCTGTTCTGCATATATAAATATAGCATTCATTATTGTAGACTGTAAACTATTGTTTTGAATATTTAATTTCTATTAGTACAGGATGATTTCAAAAGTTTTCAGAATTCTCTTAAGTCATAAAGGATACAAATTTTTAGTATCAAGAAAGTAACTTTTTTTAATTATTAAATTCGGGTGTGAAAGAAGATTTAAAGTTAAAGGTTCTCATAAAGTTATTATTTACATTAGAAGTGTCCGCAAAATTGTAATTAAGAGTGAACTGTTTAGTACAGGGTCCTAATTAAACTCTAGGATTTAAACTGGGCCCCTTTTGCGTTATGCGGCCGTTGTAAGTTTACATTTGTACAGTTGGTATCTAAACACATAGAAATGTTTTCCAAAAACGGCCAGAAACCCAGTACTCTTGTGAACCAGGTTTTGGAGAACATAACAGTTGATGGTGATTTTTGCAAAAAATCATATTGAGCGATGAAGCTCATTTTTCTCTAAATGGCTTTGTGAATCGTCAAAATTTTCATATCTGGAGCAGTGAAAATCCAAAGCATCCACAAAAAGACACTGTTTGATGTTCGAGAAATTATTGGACCGTACTTTTTTCAGGACGAAAGCAAAGCTGCTGCTGTCAATGGTGTACGTTATCGGGAGATGCTAAACATTTTTTTCAATAAAACCAACGATTTGAACTCGAATGACATGTGGTTTTAACAAGATGAAGCAATACGTCACAAGCACTTTACTTCAAACCAACTTTCATAGTCGTGTATCTTGCAGAAGGCTAACGTGGATTAACCATAACGGTCTTGTGATCTAATCCCATGAGACGTTTTTCTCTGAGGCTATTTCAAGGAAAAAGTTTATGTTAATAAATTTGCTACGATTCCAAGCCTAAAAGGGAACACCGAACGTGCAATTGCTGAAATAGAAAACTTTAATAAAACATGTCAGTTGAGTCTAGGGAGGGGGGACACAAAATTTCATACGTAACTGCCAAGTCGGCACTTTACACTGACAGCAATAAAACTCGGATTGTTCCTATATTTTGTATTTGTCCAGTATGGATCACTCTATAGAAGATTCTTTATTTAAAGTAAGAAAAAAATGTAAATTAAAATCACGTAAATGAAATGTAGTGTGGAAATATTATATATTTTGTTTATTAAAATTGTAGATCAGTATAGTTTGACTGAAATATGCTGAAAATTAGTTGTTCAAAAATAATTAAAAAGAAGAACGATACAGAAATCTTTACAGGAATTTTTTTTCAACTGCTACAGCTTTTTAATCGAATTTACATAGGTTTACATTTTATTTTTTTGTTGTTTGTACCTTTTAAACATTCATTTAGAGTAAAATAAACAAAAGCAAGCAGATGAGTTGGTGGTAAACTAGTGAAGTGGGAGAACGTACATCAGATTCTATAATTAATCAAGTTGAAAATCAACGACTAATATTACAAGCTTGGTTAGCATAAACTAAGATGGTACATTAAAATCGATTGATGTATAAGTTTTCTTTCTAAAAAACAACAAATTCAAACGAGTATGTGTGAAAGCATGCAATACAATTAATGTAGTTACAAGATTACAAAAGTAACATATAAGGTTTATAGAATTTTGTTAAATATGCAAATTGGTGCTCTCATATATACCACGCAGATAGAAATAAGTGAAGGTTTAGCACCATTACCATTGTGAAAGGTTAGTTGGAAGCGTTTTCCAAAATATTTGCAATAACATTTGTATCGTGCTAGATACTGCTCCGTTTCGTTGGAACCATAAGCATATTGAATGTAGATTAGCTTTATTAACAGGAGTTTCTTTAGTTACTATAATTGGGTCAAGCTATTTTAGCTTCAATAATGCTAAATTGAATCATGTTGTGCGCTCTAACTGAGCTTAATAACATGGTGATCTAGATGATTGTGTCAGTCAAATTAAAAAAGAATAATGCAAATCTGTCTGTTATATTGATATGCCTGGGTTTGCCAACTTTCATTTATTATATTAATAATGGTAAGGCTCTAACGCCCCGCGTTAAGGCTCTCATATGTCCGACTTCTCTACCCGGTCGTCGCGCACCATCTCTGCTATGGTAAACACCACACCTTAGACGACCGCATTATTAGGTATTCAATTATTTTCAATGACTGAGTAGGCCACCCTCCAGGCATCAGAGAGCTCCGGGAATGGAACTCGAGTTCGCCCGCATCGCAGTCCGCGCCTCAACCACTTGGACCATTCTGACCATCTATTATATTAAGGTGGTGCAATAGTTTTTTTGTTTTTTAATATCTGTCTTTTTCATATTTGAGAGGAGGCACAAAATAAAAATCAAAATGTATACTTTTGTGTAGCATCCATCTAGCTATGAGCCAAGTCTCATGATATGACAAAGTTAATATCCGACCAAAAAGATGATCCGATGCTGCTAAATCAGGACTATAGGCGAGGTGCGGTAATAGCCCGATTTCATCGAAATTCCCTAATTCATATGGGGTTCTTTGAGGCGTATAGGGTCTGGCATTATTCATCTGCAGCAGTACCAGTCTTCGACTAACCATACTAAAGTATCATTGTTCCAAGATAATATAAATAATGTCGGAAAATGGCCACAATTTTAATGATAACTTATCAAATAGTTGAATTGTTTCAACAGCTTATTTAGAGCCAAATTTAACAACTTTCGGGTACTTTTCTAGATACTCAAGTGGTTGTGAGTATATTGATTATTTCAATCCAAGTTATTAATTTTTGGGACACATGGGCAGCATTTTTTTAAAATTTGGAATCAATAACGCGTTATGCCTAGGCACTAAGAAATCCGAAATGCAGCACGATCTGCTAAGCTCTCCAACTCGACTTCGGCAGCAATCGCTCCTTGACATTCGCCGCGTTTGAGTAATTAACTCGGCAGTGGTCAGCGCGCTCCTCTAAGCCTATTACACAAGTAGTTAATTTGTAGAGCAAATTTATGGCAATGCGAGAGCTGTAAACTGGCCGGCGAATCAAGGTGGACGTAAAACACGGGTACTTGTTTCTATCACCTAGGCGGCGGACAATAGATTTAGTTGACAACTCGGCTAATATTTGTGTGGCCTGCTGGCAGCGGTTCAACTACTTAGCCAAACCGAAATTTACGTCCGCTCGGGCCTCATCGCTCCGATTTCTCCGGGCAAAGTGTGCCGCTTCCATAACACCTCGCTGCAATTGAGCCGCTGCCAAATGAAAAGTCACGATAAGTGCGTACCGAGGCCGATGCGATCGAGTGAAACTTTAGATTTCCTTAAAATAAACCGACCTTTGGTTGTAGGATCTCAATAAATAAACTGAACATTAACATTAAGCTGGAAGAAGCAGAGACCATTTTCAAATCATTTATGTACTGCATTTGAATCAGCAGCATTTTCAATGTGAAGGTGAAATGTACATCAGTGCAGCCCTTGTTTCCAAATGGAATAGAATTCAGTAAACGTTTCAAAGAGCGTTTCCAACTGCAGCACGCTTTGATCAAGAAAATACCAAAATTGGACGCTTTTTCTCACGCCATGTGCAGCAATCACAATCATCGTAAACGAAGTTCAGGGACTTCAAATCCAAATTCTAGTGCAGCAAATGTACACCTGCAAGAGGCTTCGAGTTCACAGAACTCTGAAAATACCTCCAACAAGGTAAACTTAATTACATTCTAGAGTTTGTTGTCTACAATGGCAATCAACAAAACGATGATTTTGAAAGACTATATGGCAATGAAAAACGATTTTGTACCAATCAGTTGTTTTATAAAAATTTAATGTATAGAGAACGTATCAAGTGAAATTGGTCAGTTTATTCAAAATCAACCGGACGAGTATTTTGCGTGTTATGCAGATTCTGCGGAGAAACGACGTTGCTAGCAACTAACTAAGGGGGTTGATGATTGGAAAAATAATCATGTAATAAACGATCTTGACAACAACTTTGAACACGGAGAGTGCATTTCAAAATTTATTAGTAGAAGTTCGAGATTCACAAAGAGTGAATTGTAAAATATCAGAACAGTAAAAAGAAAAACCTTTGTAATGGCAAAATGTTTTTTTAAAACTTATTGAAGTTGTTAAGTTTTTAGTTCTTTATGGGCCACTAATTAGTGGCGATAATAAGTAAGAAATAGTAACTTTCTTAGTTGCGTAGAACTTCAAAACAACCTTTTATGCCCAAATATGTAGAAAAACTTGGAAATGAAGAAAGAGGTATTTCCTCATACTTATCAAGTACAACTGTCAATACATTCATTGTACAGTTAAGAGATTGTAACGGGTATTACTTCATAAGTATTGACTTAACGCCAGATTTGTCGCACACAGAGCAACTACCTTTTGTGGTGTGCTACCTACGGTTACGGAAACCCCTGCTGAATGATTTTTGACGTTTATGTCTAACTGTAACTATAAAGGTGACGAGATGACAAGTGTTGTAATGTCGACCGTATATTTTGTAGGTTTTTATCTAAATAACTGTATGTGACAGAGCTACGACAAGACCAGCAGCATGTCTGGGCGCTACAAAGGTTTCATAGTAGTATAAAATAAGTGAACCCTCTGGTCATATACATCCCTTACGCGGGTCACGCTTTACAAATAGTTGGTTCTGTAGTTGCAAAGAGCAGCAAATGCTTCGTTGATTTGTTTTCTTTAATTTTTCAACTAAAAGACATCAGTCAATCATTATATAAGTCGTACCAGGAGATTCTTCATGCTTTGAGACATATTACCAATAAGCAGACTAACGACGCACAGTATTAAGCAAATATGATATTCGAAAACTTAAGAAACTTGAAATGACATTAATAGCATGTTTCTAGAAACAATGTTTTTGTAGTGCCGAGAAATAAGTGAAAGACTTCAAGGAAAAGTACGGAAGTAGTTCAGTAGAGTAGTAGAGTAGCAGTACTTCTGAAGCTTTTATGAACACTTTTGGAAACAAGTATAAGTTTTCAAGGCTAAAAACAAGGACATTGATATGTAAAATTAAGATCTACAAAACATACATTACCAGACAAAAAAGTCAAAAGTTCCTTTTGGTAAAAACAAAGATAAAAATTAGGAGTTTTCTGGATGACTGTCTTTACCGATAAATGTGTGCATTCAGCACCATTTTTAAGAATCAGTAGAAGTACTGACAAAGAACATAAGACCACCAAACCAGAAACACCATTACAACCACAAAGACTGCTAGTATAATCGAAGTTAGAGTATTTTTCCCGATATTGCAATCATTCTAAGAAATTTTCTAAATATGGCAATGGAGAACTATATTTTTCAGCTTTTAAGAGAATGAAATAGTTTTTGAAATCAACGTTAAAAGAAGAAAGAGTTTTTCTTTTGAAAGTCAAGATATTTGCTAATATTACAGCCAGAAAAAGAAATGTTTTTTAAATAAAAGTTTTTAGTTGAAATGGACATTTTTCCTTAGTGATGAGTAAATATAGGTAAACATTGTATTGAAGTGTATGTATGTAGCGAAACTTGAAAAATCAAATAAATGTTTTGTGTTTGTAATTTTTTGATAAGGTTCTAAACATACAAAAATTTGAGGAAAGACAGGTAAAAAATTTTCAGTCTAGGGCGGCAAAAACCATAATCCAACCCGGGTTATAATAATTTTATGTAGAAGTGGTACTGTATTAGTGAAGCACAATGATGAAAATTTGTTAAGAACATACCTGTAGTTACAGCAGGTCTCAATAATTCAAAATTGTCAGACAGGGACTTTAATAGATTAAAATAACACTAATATAGTCTGTATGAGGATCAAGACCGTTGAGACAGACAGAGAGAGGGGGTGGAATTCATTGGGCCCGCGGTTACTAGGGGCCCTGGAAACCTTTAATATATTGTTCACTAATGTATACTAATAAAATTTGAATTTTTTAATGCCTCATGAGCGCGTAATTCATTTTTGAGGCCCGGTAAAAATCTTTTCCCCTGGCCCGGGGCTAGTTCTTGACGCCTCTGATGATGATAACTTGCTGGCACAACATCAGTCTGCAGTATCGGATGATAGACTGTGCATCATTGGTTAAAGCTATTTATATTTAGAGCAATGGTGTGTTTCAGAAAATCTAATATTTCTACAACGCCTCATAAGGTTATGCGAACAAACATAAATTTCAAAAATACGAAATTGTTATTGGTATAAGTAGCTTTGCTAAGGCCGATGAAAATGTAGGTTAAACTAAGGCCCCGCAAAGTATAGACGACTTTGTCAAAGATGCTAGGTCTGAAAGTTTTGGGAAGCGCAGATTTATAGTGCAATAAGAAGAAAAGGAGAAGTTTTCAAAGAAACTCCTAGACTAAGAGAAGATTTGGAGTTGCGATTTGAGTAATTTAATGCCATTAGGATTATCAACTTTGAGTCTGATCCTCTTGCAATACAATTTTTAATAATTTTATTGAAGTCATGTGTGTGGCCAGAAACATCTCATGGGCAGCGAAACTTAGATTATACTAATCGGTGGTACAACCAGCAGTACTGTATGGATGTGAGTGCTGGATCATGAACAAGAGAGAGGAGACGAAACGGAACATCTGGGAACGCAAAGGGTTAAGAAAAATATTTGGGGCCATCAAAGAACAAGTAAATATATGGAGACGAAGAACAAATTTGGAAGTTAAGCAACTATATCGAAAACCAACGACAAGCCAGAAAGTCAGGGCAACTAGATTACAATGGTTGTTATCCATCATGGGCAAAAAAGGTATTGAGCAGAGGAGGAAAAAAGAAGGGAGAGGACGGCCACGGAGAAAATGGCTGGAGGTATGCGAAGAAGACCTGAGAGTACTGGTGATAGAAAGATGGCAGAACCTAATCGGGAACAAGAAGAAGTAGAAAGAGATAATAAAAAAAAACAGAAGCCATTGGCCTTTAAGGCCTGCAAAGCTGGATTATATATATACGTGTATGGTCGACAGATATGTCTATAGAATAACTCAGAATTTCGATCCACTGATTAATTTAAACCCAAATCCTTAAAGAACTACAATTTAAGTGCCAGTTATGTCTTATCCAATTTTATCCCCTCTATGCTTTGGATGGGTGTTTAAGAATATTACGAAAAAACGCAAAAGGGTTGTACAATAGATTAATACATTAGAAATAATTCAGATACTAGCCATAAAAGCTAAGCACCTTGGACTTGGGGAAAAAAGTTCCTTTCGCTCTGCGGCGCTAAACGCAAAAACGCGAGGCCCAGATGGGCGCTTAATTAAGCAAAGCGCACCGCGACATGCACGACGGTCAACCCGATCGCCATTATGGCTTAATCATACCGCATGCAAAGCAGCCCATCATCCAAATTAATCGCGACCGCTCCGGCGTTACAGATTGCAGCGCTTACCGATCTAATTAAAGAATTAGCTGCAGATAGATAAACAGTGCACGATAGAGCAAGAATGTCGCGATAATTCTGTCAGCCGCTGCGCTGCCTGAATACGGAAGCTCGGAACCTGAACAGTGAACTGGTAAACGAGTCGATACCCGTGTCGTAGATGTGTGTAATTGCTCGTCCGGGTCAAGGGCGGCCTGCTCGTCTGTTTGTTTCACAAAGTTTGGCGATTTAAAAATAGCTGATCAAGCGGTGCCAAGGTATTTCGGACGCCACAATGAGGCCTGGGGCGAGTTTACGGTAGGTCGCGACCGCCCTCGGCCGCCACTGCGCCCTTCTCGCGGCGAGGAAGCACCCTCTGGCGAGTCTCTCCCCAGGAGGAACATTCCTCTTTTTGTCGTGACAATTAGGCATGACACGGAGAGGTCATCGTCACTGAAGGAAGGAACATACGTTCTATGTGTTACGATATAATTTCTACTTTAATACTACCAAATATTACGTTCTATTACAATACAATTTTTAACTAAATAAATATCTTAGAGACAACTAGAAAATTATGCAAAAAAACTTTATTGCTAAACAAAAGTTCATTTTGAAGAAGAAGAAGAAAATGTTGAGGTTTGAAGAAGTCAATCATTAAGATTCATATTAAAGATCAAAGAAAGGACGAAAAATAGTAATAGAACTAATAGCAATACTAGTAATTATCAATAACGCTAGTTTTCATCTTTTAAATTTCTGCAACGACAGGCTTCAGAAGAAATTGTTTTAATCAAAGCGTTATAAGAGCAACATGTTTCAGTTATAGTCAAACATTCTTTTATACAAAAAAATACTGCGATGTAATCATCTTTAAAATAATATGTTTTAACGGTAATTACCAAAAACTACTTGAAAATACATGTGGAAGACAGTATTTTCAACTCTTATGTTGTCATATCCCTGGAATGTCGCGATGTCTTCCTTAAATTTTCGGGAAGTTAGTGTTAATAAGTAGATTATAGAAGGATAAGTTATCAGTTACACTGGATACGTTAATATCGTTTGTGTTGGATAACGTTAGGTTAGATTGATTGGGGTACTCATTAATTCTATTACCGCAGATTGGAGAACATTTAATTCTAAGAATATTATTTCCGAGCTTAGAAAAAATTGTAGTTTTTTTTGAATACGTTAATCACTACCGAACTGCCAGCGTGGTCCTGTGGTTGCGATGCTAACGAACCCGGGTTCAATTCCCGGTGCTCTCTGATGCCTGGCGGGTGGCCTACTCAGTCACTAAAAATAATTGAGTACCTGCGTTCATTCGAACAAGGGGTAATAATGGCGGTCGTCTAAGGCGCGATGCTTGCCACATCGCCCCGCATCAGAGATGGTGCGCGACGACCGAGCAGAGAGAGCGAACGTATGAGAGCCTTAACCTCTCAGTTCGCAGGCCGTGTTCCCACGCGGGGAGTAGGGCCTTACCATTATTATTATTAATCACTACCGACCAAGAAAAAAAACTTGTGACATGAATAGTGATGACATGTACACTCAAAAGAGCAGTAATTGACTTTATAAAACACCACGTAAGAAAATTAAACATAAGAAGTGTTAATATTACGATATGGAAACTTATGTCTTCGAATCTATGTTATTGGGAAAAAGCTGCCGAAAGCTTAGGAAGCAGGAATAAAGTTATCACCAGTCAATGAGGCTTAAACATTAAAATTCATTGTTGTAGGAAATTGAAATATGCTGGTTCGTGCCCATAATTTAAGAATTTGAAAAGTGTGAAAAGCACAGAAGAATAAATTTGATTTTAAAGATTTCAGAATATGGTTGGCGTTCTCTTGAAGGTCTGTGAATATTAAATATACCACAGCTTGCAACATTGCAAATGATGCACAATACTTTGGATTTACTGTATGGGATCAAAGTTAATCTTGATATTATTTTAAACACCAATCGGTTCTGCTATAGCTAGGAGTTTAATTTATAGTATATCTTGGACTCATAGTACAAAAGGATATCTTTCTTTATACGGTATTGCAATAAATGCCATAACAGTACTTAAGAGGAGAGAAAACTTATTTAAACCAAAAGAGACATTTCATAGACCCACCGTTGCTATAGTGCATAATTTGTCTGAAAAAATACCAACAAAGGCGATGTAAACGGGGGACCCCACACCGTTTACCCATAAAACTACGGGTGGAGCTACCCTATCTCACATCCGTGGGTAACAGATGCCGCCTGTAGTAATGATGTGGGATAGAGGTTCACGCAAGTGACCTCTCCGGCAACTCGTCAAACGAGGCAGGAGAAATCCTGCCAACACGAGTACTATCGACGGAGTATTTGCTACATCGATTAGGCCCCAGGCCTACGGAGACGTTAGACCACATGACGTTATCCCGTTAAAACTGTTATGCAGGCCATCCGATCCCACATTTGTGGGCAAAGGACGCCGGTAGCAGTAGCGATATGTGGTAGAGGTTCGCCCAAGCGACCTCGACGGATGCTCGTCCAACGTGGTGGAGGAAACTCTACCGACACGAGTGGGGCTGCGTTTCACTCTACGACGCAGACTCGTAAAGGTGCTTCGAGCCACCCTATCCCACAATAGTGTGGGTAACGGGCGCAACAAGTATCAACTGATGTAGAGTGGAGGCTCACGCAAGTGACCTCGACGGCCGCTCGTCCAACGTGGTAAAGGAAACTTTACCGACACGAGTGGGTAGTGCGTCTCACCCCGTGGCGCGAGATACCCGTAAAACTGCTAGTGGAGCTACCCAATCCCACAATTGTGGGCAACGGATGCCGCTAGTCAGTAACAGAGGGGTAGAGGTATCACGAGAGTGACCTCGACGGGTACTCGTCAAACGTGGTAAGGGGAACCTTACTGACACGAGGACTAAGGGGAGGGGGGTAGCCAACTGGGGCGGCTTCCCAGTTCCCCCTCATTGGTGTTGGACTCTTAGGGGTGGTGGCACCGCTTTAGGAACAGGTGGGACTTGTTGACCTTTGTGTGAGCATGCCCTTATGCGGGGGAGGCTTCGGCCTGCCCCCACTGCCCGCCAACTATACCGGCCCATTTGTCGGTCTGGCGGGCGGAACCGTAACACCTCCGGTACTCTGAGAAATACTTAAAGACAAAGTCCTTGCACAAACTATGTATAATATCCTCTTTATAAACTTAGTCTGAGGACATTATAATATTCCTTTATATGAAACCCAAATACCCATGGGTAAGAATGAAAAAAATATATAAAGGTATTAAGAAGAATGAGAAAACAACACGAATGAATTGTCACAATTAAAAAGCACAAATTGAGGTGGCAGAGATATCAAAAAAGAGATGGATGAAAGAAGAATGTTATCATGGTTTAGAAACTTAAGAAATTGGACAAAATTAGGGGTTGAAGAATTGTTTTATTTAGTCAGAGATAAAAAAAAGGAATTAGTCGCCAAAGTCATAAAAGCCGCACTGCAAGAAGAAGATGAAGGAAAATCGGACATAGCAGCATCTTTATCAAAAACTTGTGAAAAAGATTACTTTCAAAGCCTTAGCTTTAAATGGATACATTGGAATATAAAATTATGCCTATAATATTAGTCACACTTGCATGTAGCCAAATAACATTTTTAAATACTCATAACAATCTTTTATTGTTTAAGTACCTCATAAGTAGTCCTGTGGTTTAAAAACAGCACAAAACGCTTTTAATTACAAAATTTTGATAAAAACAATTTTATCTAGCTTAAATTCGCTTTGTAAAAATTAACATTGTCTACAAGCTACCAAATTTTTACCTTAAAGTGCTTTCTGAAGTATATTTACAGAAAAAGGACACCATTAGGCAAAATAATCCGTTCCGATTGAGAAAGAACTCTTTTTTGTTAAATCCCGGTGCTGGAATTAAAATATTTGCTTTGTGAAAGCGAAATGAAGTTTAAATTTTTTAAATTAAGGAAATTTCTATAGAAGTGTCAATACTAATCTTCGGTAATTCTGTACCTATGGCAGAACACATGAAGAAACAGTTAAAGTTTTGTGAAAAAGTTAATTGAAGTTTACTTCATTACAAAATAAAATTGCATTTTAAGATGAAAAAAATTTCAAATACAAAATTGCTGTTTTGTACAACAAAATTTATCAATATGCACTGTCAGCAGTATGATGAGCGTTTCCTTAAAAACGTTGTATTACTAAATTTATACTAGTAATATTTTCGCAAATTTGATTATTTAACAAAATAGATTGTTAAGGATATAAACAATAAAGATGGCGAGGCTGTAAACGCCCCACGTGGGAGCGTGGCCTGAGAACTGAGAGGTTGAGGCTTTCAAATGTTCGCGTTCACTGCTGAAGTGACCGCAGGTACTCAAATATTTATAGTGACTGAGTAGGCCGCCCGCTAGATATCTGGAAACCAGGATCGAACCCAGATATGTCCACACCGCAGCTAAAGCCTCAACCGCTTGACCACGCTGGTGCTCAATGATATAAATAAGATTTACATAACCGAAAATTTAATTACGAATAATTAACCTACTTTAAGTGGATTTAATTTTAAATATAATTCGTAAATTTAGTCAATGATATTTATACCAGGGCCATTTTGTAATGAGATTAATAAAACTTAAGAGTAGAACTTAAAAAAGTTGTACGAACATACAATAAAGTCGAATCGCGTCTGCCGTAAAATTAGAATCTTAAACCTTCTCCTCAGTAATAGGGAACTGAACCTACCCCCCTTCCCCCCTTCCCCCACTTATAAATAATTAAAATTTCAATTACTTCATATACGCAAAATTTGTTAACGATAAGTTTTATTTTACTATTATTGATTATATTTTTTATGATTATACTTTAAGTTACATAGACATTTTAAATGTTTGAAATAGTTCAGGTCTTACAATTTGATTAATGTTCCTTTTAGAATTTAATTACGTAATAGAATGTTAATGAAAACATATTATATAAGTGCACTTTGAAATTAATTTCTAATTATTCTTACTGTTATGAATGACTTTAATGGCGGACTTTTTTTTTGTTTTTTTAATATCTAGATATTACCAGGAAGCTAGAAATATAGGGTGACTCAAATTAAAATTGATAGTTTTTTTTGGAATAAAACAGAATATTGCAACAATTTGAAATTTATTTCTGTTAGTGTAAACTAGAGACTTAGCAGTCACGTATAAAATTTGACTTCGTTGACATGACCATTTTTAGCAATGTTTTTTTATAATGCGTTCCCATAGATGCGGCTCTATTTCAGCAATTACACGTTTGATGTTTTGTTTCAGTCCTGGAACTTTTACGACCAGGACATTAGGTTTGAAGTAAACTTAGTGTTTCACAAGAAGTGTTACACGCGGCTCCATCTTGTTCAAACCACTTGTTATTCGAGTTCAAACTATTGACAGTAACAGCGTTGCTAGCTTAGTTCTTAAAAAAATACGGCCCAATAACTCCTACGGATTACAATGCACACCAAATAGTGCATTTTTATAGATGCATCTGTTTTTCATGAATAGCATGTGGATTTCGACAATTCATATAGCCAAGTAAATGAGCTTTATCGTTCAATATAAGTTTTTTGCAAAAACCAGCATCAATTCCTGTGTTCCCTAAAACCCAATTCACAAATGTACTGCGTTTTTGGTGGTCTTTAGTAGACTTTGTCATGTGTTTAGGCATCAACTTTAAAAATGCAAACTTCCAACATTCACAGAACGCAAATGGCGGGCTATTCAAATTCTAAAGTTCAATGAGGATCAAAAAGTACCCGGAATTTGTCATTTAAACGAACAGCGCTTGAAATATTGTAAAATCATTTTTTTTTATGAGTTGGTTCATCTGTCAGTTTTGAGGGCACTCTGATAGATAGCTTGTGCGTAATAGCTTTCTAAACAAGTCATTGTTTGGTGTAGTCTGCGAATTTTACTATGTCGAATTTAGTCGAGCAAAGAGTCTGTCCGAAATTTTGTGTTTGTAACAAAATATCATGTGCGGAAGCGTTGAAAATGTTAATGGTAGCCTAGGGGGACTCGACAATGCCGAAGACACAAGCATACGAGTGGTACAAAGAGTTTAAAGTGGGTCGTACTGTGGTTGATGATTTGCTTCATTCCGGTCGTCCATCCACTTGTGACTGACAAAAACAGAAAAAGTTAAGAAAATTGTGCTCGAAGATTGTCGCGTGAGCATCAGGGAGATAGCAACCGATCTTGGTGTCTCGTTCGGATCGGTGCAGAGCGTTGTGCACGATGTTTTGGGCATGAGGCGAGTTGAAGCGCGGCTTGTGCCGAGAGTACTGAATTTTTTGCAGAAACAGCATCGCATTGCTGTTGCTATAGAAATGCTAAACAACGTTAATACCGTTTTGCAAGCTCAGTATTCACTTGACATGGCCCCGTGGGACTTGTTCCTGTTCCCACAACTCATGTTATCACTTCGCGGAAAGCGGTTTGAGACGATTGAGGCAATAAAGGAGAATTCGCAGAAGGAGCTGAAGGCGATTCCGAAATCGGCCTATGAAGAGTGTTTTGAAGATTGCAAGAAGCGTTGGAATATGTGTATTGCTTTTTTCCACTTTTTTCTGTCCATAACTAACCTTTTGGTTTCTATCCACGATTTTCTTCCTTCACTCAGTTCGATATAAATGTTTTCCAGTTCTTTCTGCCCACTGCCAATATTTTGGCCGGTATCCACGATTTTCCTTTCTTCTTTAGTTCTTTCTCAATAGTTTCGTCCCACGTTTGTTTCGGTCTTTCTTTTCTCCTTTTGCCTATCATTTTCGATTCCCAAATAATCCTTGTCTGTGCATTTTCTTCCATTCTTAGTAGATGACCGCACCAGACGAATTTTATTCTTTCTATAAAATCTTCTACAGGTTCAATCTTTCATCTCTACTTCCCTGATCTTGCTTATATCTTGTTCAGACTCGCATCCAACTTTTCATATTTACTTTTTGGAATTCGCATGAGCACCTTCTTCAATTTTCGTTTTATCGATTCCATTGAGTCAAATGGGCTTTCTGGGAGTGTTTTTTTTTATCAACTGAACAGGGAAAAGTCGCATGGTAACATATCTGGAGATTACGGAGCTAGTAGAGCAATAGTTTTTTTAATTTTTGGTGAAAAATTTACGAGTAATAATTACCGAGTTTGCTAATAACCGTTTCAAGCCCAAAAATCACTTACAATTGCATCTACTGAACCTATTAATATCCTAACATCTTCTGCACGCTCTCTTACAGTCAAGTGATGATTTCTCGTTGCTTTGTTTCTGATTTTTGTCTCAATATTTTTTCCGGGAATTGATGTTGGACCAAACGAAGTACATCTACGAATTCACGACCTCTGAAAGATTATTTTACTGGAATATAGTTTTTGTCGATAAAGATTAATTATCGAATGCTTTCTGCATTATAATTAATCGGTTCAGTAACATTAACATAAAATTTAAGGCAACTTCTTTGTTCAACAACATTAGACGCTTTAAAAATCTAAGAGTGATACAAAGTTGATTACAAAGTGACTTACAAACCGTTTAACATATCAAATTGAAATTAGAAGTGAATGTCACTGAAGGTTGTGCCAATAAAAAAACTTTCGCGCGTTTCAAATTAAAAGGTCACTTTACTTTTTGAACAGAGTAGTATATTCAGATGACCATCTGGAAAAAGACAGGCTTACGTGGTAGTTTTATCTGAAATAGCAACAAAAAAGTGATTATAATAAATGCAAATATCAAAAAAGTTTTTGGTGCCTGGAACTTTATCAGTAATTTATCACAAATTGGAAGATCAAATTATTTAAGCATCTAAAATACAAAATCGATCATTTCTTGTAAATGTCAAAGGGAAAATTAACGCATTCTTCTAGATTTTAAGTTTATAACTCTTCCTATTCCTTTTTTAACGCCGTTAGTTATATTATATATTTTATAACTTAAATAACTTAAAGTGAAGACAATAAGAAAGAATTTAAGAAAAATATTTAACTATACCGTATTAGGGTTTTTGCAAAATCCACAGTCTCTCTCACCTGATCACTACAGCGAGAGTACAAAAACCTCCGGCCCGAGGAGGCATTTCAAGGGGCTCCCGCTGAATTATCGAAACAACATTTCTGATGAGGGTGCGATGTGTTCTGGCGTGTTAAAATGATTTGCTGATAAAGAATTCGAGTGCCCGAATTAGCGCGGGGCCTTCAATCGAAGGTCGCTATTTCGGGACGCGACAAATTCGTGTGTCACGACTGGTGTGTCCGATTGTTAGGCAGAAATAGCGCCCGCCGCGCGGCCCCACCTCGCTAACGGCACATAAATCGCGGGATTTGGGAAAATTAAGAAGTTGGGCATCTTCGGCCCAAGCAGCGCACATTGTTATTGAAATTTGATTTCCAAAGCGGCAGTTAAGGTAAATCATAACGGCGGCTCGCCGGCCAGGTGGCCGTAAAACACGAAAATTATGTCCTTCACCTTTTCGGCTTCCTACTCACACCGATATTTCAATAATTTTTATTGACAATTTCGAATGTAGCTCTCCTTAGCTGTGTTTATGAGGTCAGGAGAGCGCGCACCGCGCCACGTGCACGTCCACATCACTTTAATTATATCCGCAATCTGAGGAGCCCGATCCTGGGCAAGGCCGTATTATGATATTGGAAAAGTTATTACCTTATTAGCGATCGGTGAGATCTATTGTGGTCGACAGCTATATGAGCAATAAAGCCGCGCCCAGTCTACTTGGTATCTCTCGTTTGATAGATTAAAATGTTCGGGCTGCTCACGGCGACTTTATTCGTGCCTTAAATTTCCTGGGCAATTCCATCCTCGCCCACGGCGCGCGCTTCCCGGGCCTCCGTCGTTTTGTCGAAATTCTGTCGTTTAGGATGGCGGAGCCGCCAGGCTCCCCAATAAACAGCGCGCAGTAAAAACGAGAGCCGGACGCCTCGGAACTGATCCGACTCCGGGAAGCGCAACAAAGCGGCCCGAAAAAATCGCGGCCGGAATGCATTCGATTGTCCGCACAATAGCAAGACGAAGGCGTCATAAACCAAAAGCCGGACCCATAAACAGGTGCAAACCTCGCGTCAGAGCTGCATTTACAGCACACGCCACCCCGAGGAGCACAATGAACGGCTCTGCGGGACTTTGGAGTTCAGTTCCGAACAATCCCCGGATCTCCGACTCTTGCTTTCAGAATGGTGCAAGATGTTCTCGGCTTTCAGAGTGGCCCCAATAAACGCTGAATGTGGCTTTATGGCCGTTTCCGTGAATTTTCGACCCCTAATGGTCCTGCCGGAGGTCTCTTACCCCTGCAGTTTATGATTTTTTATTTTTTGTGCGCTGGGACATCAGCGTTATACATATAGACGCTCCAGTTTAATTTTTAAAGGTGACCATAAGATGTTTTATGTATCTAAACTGAAAGGCGTAACAGAAAGTTTAATATGAATGTGCAGAAACGACAAATAATTCATATTTTCTATTCTTAATATATAAGGTAAAATTGCAATAAAAAAATATAATCAACTAAAACAAAATTAACATTTTGATAAAGTCGGGCGATACCTGACCCATAAAATTTTAAACAAAATTTGCTTTGTAGTTGAATACGTCAAATAAATTTAACTATGATGAAAATTTTGTTCATAAATTAGACCACTCCGAATATCACTATTATTTTTGTACGTAAAGTTCAGGTTTAGAACTGTAAATACATTGTAGTTTTATCATAAATATTGTCAGAATTTCTACGGTGATCAAAGCCTATAACTTTTCTATAGTGAGAAGTAGGAGGACGTTTATGTTTAGCTCGTATTACAGAACGAAGCGCTTAAAAATTGTATGGATGTTTTTAATATCTTGTAATAAAGAGAAATAAGTAGAAAATATTTTATAACACTCTAAGTCCAATGTAGTGTTTTATGTCTCCATTTATTATACAATCTGCCCTATTTAACAAGGTAAATATTTTGTAGGATTTAGTAGCTCAATATTACATTTAGTCGTGTAGAGCACCCTTCTAGCGAATCTTCTTCTTAGTAATTTAGCACACTGAACTAGTTACTATAGTTCTACGAGGTGCGTTTAAGTTCTAAGGTCTCCAAATTTTCTAAAAAAATTAGTTTCCCAAGAAAGTTGAAACTTCTGTTAGTTCTCAACGTAATCTCCATCTAGACGTACACAAAGTCGTCGATATAATTCCATAGCTGCTAAGAACATTTTTTGAGGGATGTGTTTTGCCCTCTGGAAAATAGCTGATGCAACAGCGGCTCGATTAGAAAATGTGTCAATATATCCCGAGACGTTGCCACCCGCGCAGCTTTGTGTTTGTTGGTCAACATTCGTGAGATCCATCTTGAAAAAACTTTCCGCATATTCAGGTCATTGTGCAAAATCGACTGCACAGATCACATAGAAATGCCAAGTTTAGAGAAAATATCACGCACAGCTAATCAACTTGTCCTACTCGCGCAATCATGGTTTCAGTGCGGCTGTTTCGGTTCATTGCTACATAACACTCGAGCTTCTTTAAACTTTAGAACCCACGAGCGCACTTTTTTAAAATCCATAACGCCTTCGCCGCGTGTCTCACCCAATTTCGATGGGAAGTTCACCACGCAAGAGGGAAAACGTATTGTTACAGGTTGTTCTTGAACATTAAACGTCGCCATTTGAAATGTTCAAAACAACACTTGCTCCAATGGCGGTAATTCGACCTGTGTACATTGTATGACGCCGCCATCTATATTACAAATTCAGAAATATTTCCAGCGTCTTTTAAAATTAACCGCAGCTTTATACTTACTTTCAAAGCTGAGAAAAAATTTGGAAACCTTAGAATTTGAACACACTTCGTATTTCAATTATATTTTATATGGCAACTATTGTTGGTACCGTTTGATTTTTTTAGTCTTTTTTTTAGGTTATGCACAAGACTATTAAGGTGAGCACTAAGTCTTCTTTTTGTAATCTTTACTGTAGTTTGCAATTTCACGATGGGCACGCACATATCGTTTAGTATAATTTTGTTGCGGACGTACCAAGGTACGTTGACAATTGTTCGAATTACTTCGTTCTAAAATCACTCGAGGATTTCTACGTTGTTCCTTACAAGAGAATCCTATACTTCAAATTTAGGGCTATTTTACAGATTAGTTTGTTTTCCAAAGATAAATTGGATTTTCTTCCGATTAACCAACATAATTTACGAAATTTACAGCGCTTTTGAATAATGTGGGTTTCCAAGTCAATGATCTAACAAGGTGCAGTTCCAGGTATTTGGCTGATTTATGGTGATGTAGTTTTTGGTCGTTAAAGCCCATTGGCGGGCAGCTGTCTCTCCTTATAGCAAAAGTATTCATTTACTTGAATTTGCGATATCCTAAGCCATCTTGGAATTTTGTTCTCATGATTTAACATGGGAAGCTAGAACGTTTAGATTATCAGCATTGATAGCGGTTGTATATCACAGGTCCTAAGATACTACCCTTGGGAACTCCCAAGTATATAGGTGGGAGATTTGTAGTTTCTTCTTTGTATTTCATCAATAAGTGTCGTTCTGATATGCAAGATCTTCTGAGCTTATATATTTGATGGAGTGTTTCTTTTTAGTTGATATAGTAAACCCTAGTGCTATATCTTGTAAAAAGTCCGAGTTACATCTAGAAATATTGCAGAATAGTATATCTTTCCTTTCAAACCTTTATGTATTTTGTCTACCTAGCTGTTAGAATGTTTCGTGTTAATTTTGGAGACCAAATTGGTGTTAACTGACTTGGCTCATGAGCGACTTAAGAGCCGCATACGAGTTAATATGCATGGCCTTTTATTAATTTTTAAATATTCTTCTAGTTATACAATAACGGTGAGCACATTACGCTCTGCGGACGGGCATGACCAGCGAACTGAAAAGTTGAGGCTCTCTTATATTTTCCTTCAATGTTTGGCCGTCGGGCACCATTTTTCATAAGAAGCGAAGTGACAAGCGTTGTGTCTCAACTGCACGACCACACTGGCGCTTTATTAGATTCATATATTGTATAAAATATCAATATTGTAGTTCTTTAATGGTGTATATTTTAATTCATTAATTAGTTTTGCTTCATGAAATTAAAATAGCATTCCCATAACGTTACGTCGTTATTAGAAACAAGATTTAATGGGATGAAAATGGCGAAGAAAATTTGAGAAGTAAAAAGTACAAGATAATCTCAAAAATTTCAGCATTTACAAATTCAGACGTGTTAGATTCTGAAATCTTAGACAAAGTAATGTAGACACTAGTCATTCAGCACATTTACATGCAGACAAAATTAACAAGCGCTGTCGTAAAGTGCCACGTGAATTGATCGCTGCTCGAACTCAACGATGTGGGGACATATTCAAAGCTTCTCTAAAGATTAGTAAGGATCATTTCGTTCTTCAAAATGAAACAAGTGCTTTTGACCATATTGTATGTGATGGAATATTGAGAGTATAATAATAATACTTTAATCTGATTCTAACAATTATTCCAATAGAAGACAATTCTTGAAAATTAAACTCTTAAAGTTTATCTATGTAAGCTTAGACATTTTTGGGGCTGTCATGGAATCAAATAGGTTTGGATTATAAAAAGGAACGGTTTTGCATTGAAGAATTAAACCAGAAATGGTGCAAATGGAAAACAAACACTAGACAGTTTGGTTCCTCATATTGAGATATTTTTGTATCATTTAGCTTCAAAGCGAATCTGGGGAAAAAATCTAGTTTTTTATGGTATCTCATGAATATAATTAAGATAATTTGTGAATTCTTAAGAAATAACTGAACACTTTTTAATCTTTTCAACAATTTGTTTCCAAATATTTTTTGCTATGTCGTTTGTTTCTTGTATATTATTATCGGGGAATATATCTTCAAGTTTGTAACCTTTCTTCACCTACCATTATTTGTGTCATTTCAAGGGGTGCTGGTAAAATTAAATCTTCGATAATAGTATGTAGCTTACTGTTTCTTTTAACGCAAATGTAATTCGATAGTAAAATCGCAAATAATGCCCCTTTCCTGCTTATATAAAGCGAAACTAAAATGTTCAGAAGCTTGCAGTGTTATCTAGTACTCTTTCGAATATGGTGACAAGTATGAAGAAAGAAACTGAGCTGCTTGGTAAGAGATAAGGCGGGGATCCCGCGAGAATATTGCCATGGTTAGTAAAGTGTCACTGCAAATCTGAAAATAATCTACGTGGCATCATGCACAATAATTGGAGATTTCAAGAAGCTCCTTTCGGCGAATACTCAATAAAGACCTGCAACTTCGTGCGCACATAATTCAACTGATGCAAGAGCTTAAGTTTGCTGATCATTCTCACCATCGACAATTTGTCAATTTTTTTTAGAGTATCATGAAGTGGATTCTTAAACAAAATTTTCGCATTTGAGGTTCGGAAAATCATCGCGTAACTCATGAAAAGCAAATTTGTCACTTTTTAGTGTGGGTTTTTGGCAGGTGATAAGTCCATACTTAGTGAAAGATAATAAAATTGGGATAATTTCCATTACGTTATAACCCAGTTTTTGACACGAATTGCGCAATATGGATCTGGATCAAATGTGGTTCTAGCAGTGCTGGCATCAACTGACTAGAAAGAACTTGTGGTTTAACACTGTAGAACCTCTTTCTGTGAGGTTACCTAAAATTCAAGATCTACGCCAGTAATCCACAAACAGATGATGAACAAAATCCGATGTGTTATCTATAAAAATGAAATTTTAATCGAAACTTTGGTGGAAACCTATATAAGGACATATTGAGTTGTTCAGTAAGTTCTTACCGTTGCGTTTTATAACTTTTGATTCTGTCTAATGTAGTTTCTTTTTTTTACTTAAAATCGATTGGGATATTTGAGTCCATGTAGCTTTTGGTAAACAAAGTCTCCTTGCAGTAGCATGGTGAGTACGCAAAAGTGAGTAAGCAAGGACTTAGGACTACTTAACAAGTTAGTGTTTCAATAATCCAGGCTTTTATTAATTTTATTGGATTACTAGGAGGATCAGTGGATAATTAATGACAATTGGATATAGAGAATAGATTAAAGACGTTTGCCTGAAAAACGGAATGAATTTATTGAACAATCTAGTGATGTGTTTATAATGTTATTATTAGTATTATTATTTCAATTTTAAATAAACTTTTATTTGCAGTATTTTCTCAAATAAAAAATCCTAAAAGACCTAAGATGGATAAAATGTGATGTTATAATCAAGTTGGGATTATTATAATATATCTAAGTTCTGCGTTAAACACTTTCTTTTTTATTTGAAAAAGCAAAACGATTAACTTATTAGCAAACTCTAACACAGTAAAGAAGAGCAAATTTAATTTTGTATCACCTTCAGCTATTAGATTAATGTTTGAGTTGGGCGTTAAGCCGCAATATTATATTTATGACAGCGGCGCTCGAACGCCCCGAGTTGCCGGGGCAAATAAAGCTCCTCGCCCGGAATCCGGCCGTGTAGCCAAGGGCTTTAATAAATGTTTGAGCGTTTAAGCGGGATTGTATATTCATAAGGGCCGTTTTTGCAAGTGCCCAACCCTTTGTTTTGAGTGTTTTGATTGACGGGTGCGCAAGACGGTCTTCAGCCTGCCTTTTGACAGCTACAGCGTGCACGCCATTTTAAGTTGAATAATTGAAGAGAATATCCAGTTGTCAATTTGTACCATCATGTCGGCTTGCTCGCCGATATAAATAACATTATTAAAGTGTCTCCCGACATCGGAACTGCTTTGTTTTACTAATGAAGACAGTGCAGCAGATGTTGCTAAATTCGCAACTCGCAGCCGGGAAATTTGCGCGTTAAACTGGTTTTGCGCTTCCTCAACTTCTTGAATCCCGCCTAATTGAATCAAGTGCGCGTTATTTCGCAAACATCTCGCCGACGTCGCGGCCGCGGCACTTTCGGCATTAACATATAGCGGCGCAATTATTCGACGGCTCTGTCATTGAGAAAATGGGGGATTTTCAGTTGCTCGCCCTTAACGAGTCGGCAATTTCGACTGAAAAATGTATATTGTATGATCACATGTAAAGCATGTCTGCGTTTGTAGATAAACGGGGACCGTTAAGTTCTAGGTACAGACTGCAGTATTAATATCACTTGTCACTCGTCAGCCGACATAACAATAAATACCTACCATCCGCTGCAACTGCAGGAATATATTTGTATCCACCGGATAAATAATTTAATTTGCAAAAACCAACGACCTTCCAAGCGAAACGTTCTTAAAAAAACCGTATGGTTATTTCTGATTGTCTCGGATAATTAGATGCGGTTCTAATGAATGTCAGATTTTTTTCTAATTATATTGTAAAATGTTAAAATGTTATTGGATTACAATCAGTTCTTTGGTGTGACTATCGACGATATTAATACAATAATCAGTCGACTACTAGTTGAATGGTATTATCCCCCTATTGGAGGTTAGATATTGATGTAAAGTGACCGAAAGAAATTGTGTTCGAAAAGAGAAATCAGTTATTCGGCAGTTGCGAAAACGCGTTTAAAGTGGGAGTGCAAAATGACAAAACTGGAATTTGTGGTAATTTACTTTTTTTGGAGGGAGAAGGGCAATTCATTTCCTTTCCAATTTAGGTAAACGTATTCAAGCTTGAAGACGCACCATATCCTGAAGATCCAAAACGGTCATCACGTCAGAAATCACTGACAGAGGCCACCGGATCTCAACTGAGCTAGTTCAGTTTATTTCGCGTGCCTAGCCATTCCAAAGCAACAGCAACAATCGATAATTGTTTGCAAGGTATTTAACGGGATTTTTACGGTGTTTCGTGACTATGGTGAAAATTGAATTTACCTTTATACACCGGAAACTAAACAGTAAATTAAACAGGCAAAAAGCGTACAATCCGGTGGAATGGTTTTTGGGACAAGAAAAGAATTTTCCCAATTCCCTTGATTACTGACAAATAGTAAGTGATACTTTCGAAGACAGTAAAGATAGCAAATTCATAAAAAGATTCTGCATTTTCTAAGAAAGATAATATTGTTCAACGGTGCACTCAAGCCTATCTTTAATCAAATATTGACTGAACCAAGGTTTGAAATTAATCCGCACATATTTTTACTGTAGCTTCCCCAAACTGCTGTATTTTCCTGAAACTTCAATGCGACTATGTTAAAAAATAAAGTATCTTATAAAACTCAAATTGTGGGCTTTAATATCATATCAAGTTATTAAACCATCCTCGTAATATCGCTGTAATCAACTTAAGAATTTTCTAGAAGACTGTTCCTTGCACCCTCAAAGATATGTAGTTTTTAATTGAAAACACCGTTATTATGCTTCTGCTTCTTCCCTATTCTAATCTAACCTAATGAGTTTAACCTAATTTTTCAAAATGAAACTAAAGTTTAGGAATGCCACGTCAATAGCGTAGATAAAATCCAAATAAAATTACAAGTGATATTAGATGACTTTCAAGAGAAAGACTTCTTTTATACTTTAAAAAACATAGCAGAAGCGCTAAGATCGATGCCTAAATTTCCAATGGAGTATTTTAAAGGCAATGACAGTTATATTTAAATAGAATAAGCTTGCACCTTTTTAAGCCAAGTCTAGCAGTTTTATACGAATGGAGATTTCAAGAGGAGGTTAGATTTCATTTTTATACAAATCAAATTGAAATTCAATATATATTTGTTATCCCCCCCCCCTCCATTCCACTCATACACAATTCTCTCTATTTTTAGATCATATCTAGGTATATAAACTGTGAAAAAACGGAACGATAACATCTGTAGTTGCTAAAACACCTTATTGCTCATCCCTTTCCAAATCATTAGGAAAAATATCTAATTCGTTGAGCTCTGATAATACTCTCTATCAAATATAAATCAGAGGATCATAAATTGAAGATGAGACAGATACACCATTCTCATACAAAAATACTTTATTTTACATTATTTCTAGGCGTCTCATTTCAGAGAAAAATAAAATAAACTTCAAAGGGGGGGGGGGTGGTAGAAGACAATACACATGATTTTTAAAGAGATTTAGATGGTTCTGAAAACTGTAAAAGCAAACTATACATCCAATGGCTCGTAACCATTATGTGGATATGATTATGCAGGAGCATAGTTATCTAAGTAATACATAACTGTCTTATATTACTACCCGAACTTCACATTTTCTGATAATAAATGTCTCAGCTATCCACAAATTAACAGTGTTTTTGTTTTAAACAAATCATGTTAATATTAGACAAAATAGTTGTGGTTTCAACAAGGCGAGGTTACTTGCTCTATATAGCAAATCGGTATTTTTGGCGTCATAGACGCCTTCTCTAATTTTTGCATGGTGGGAACGTGGAGCAATTTATTTACAAATAAAAAAAAATGGACGCGGTGACCTTACGAAAGCAATAAATGCAAAACGATCCTGAAGATAGGCAACCAAACATACGCTCGGCCAGGCCACATTTTATATTAGCTGTCTTTGTTTACTTTCTGTATAAAAATATATATATATCTTAATTTTTTTAAGTTACATGTTAAAAGGATTCATCATGACATTAGAAAGTATAAATAAAACTAATTATATGCATACGTTATAAATTTTCTCATAATGTGTCTTATTAAGGAAATAGCGTCAGCGTTCATTGAGAATGCTAGTCAAAATTACTTTAAAACATAAAAAAATAATCACTTCTAGTGTTCATACTACCTTAAACACAGTATGATAATTTTGTTAAAACTTCAGATGCTATCTTTTGTAGAATTTCTTCTAGTGTCTTTCGAAATATCTGTTGAACGTTGAATTGTTTTCTGTAAGATGTATTTTCTCCATAATTCAATAACTTTAATGCAATTTTCTGAATCAGTTTTGAGATGCCTTCTTCTGACGCAGTCTGCATTTATGCTATTGTCTCATTCGATTATCGACATGAGTAAGCACTTCATAAGTTATTTGACTGAGCAACTGTTTTCGCCTTAAACACTTGATTTGCAACGAGCGATCCTAGGATTGAAATTTGTTTTATCTGAATTTAAGTTCAAGTGCTTGAAAGTCAACAAACTCTTTGCGACATGATTTGTGCTTAGACTGTGAGTGAAATAAGTGTCTAGATTTGAAGTTGTTTTTTAAAGCGAGCAAGCGAAGGAATTAAAAGTGACTATTGTTTGTGACTGCTAATATATACAGCGTTCAAAAAGGTTTGCGGGTGAATTGATGTAAGTACTACACCAACAGAATTGAACAACTTACCAGGAAGAATATTTGTGTCCCTCAAGATAGAGAATTAAACGAACACAAGATCAAATACAACACCAAGATAAACCTCTTCTCTCAAAATCAAACGTAGCAAACAAAATGAGATGGGCTACAGAAAATATAAGTGTGGCGTTCTGTGACAAACTTTCCTTTTTGGCGTAAATTTTAAGAAAAAAGTCTTGATATCATAGGGCCAGTCTCTACTCGGAGGTTGGTTAAGTACTTTGTGAAAGTCCATGTCTTGTGTTACTTAAATTTATGTGGATTTGATACTTATGCGTCTTTATGTACACACTAAGACTATACTGACTAACTATTATTGGTTAAGAAATGCATCTTGCATGGCGATAATGATCCAAAAGATTAAAGTAGATGTTGTAGCAAGATAAAGAACTGTATTTAGACTTTGAATTGTTTATTACAATTTTATCGAAAACGCTTAAAAGAAACGACTGTCGAATTTGAAGTAGTTATTTCAGAAGTACGTAAACGATACCAAAAGTTTAATGAAGAGCGTGTCTTGATGTTGCCATGTCATGTCTAACAATAATGTAAAGTTAAGTTCCTATTATGCAACAGTATGAAAGTGCACAGGGACAAGGATGATAAAATGAAAGGGAATCTATTATGTAATTCATTTTCTTAGTTTTTGGTAGTAAAGGACACAAATATGCAGTAGCGTGGGGGTTGTTTCTGTTAGGAAGAAAGTTAAATAAAGATGTTTTGCTTATATGGAAGCATCTTGGTCTGAAAAGCACATAACATGTTATAACACCAGGCTTGTCAAAAAACTGTAAATAAATCGCCCATGAGTTTTCTTCATTCTTCACCCCAGAAAATAAAAAAATAAGAAGAAAAATATATATAAAATATAAAAATATATATAATTTGCCATTGGAGATAAGACCAACAAAAGTTATAAATATTACTACAAATCAAGTTGCAAGAGATCTATCTACCTTAATTGGGTGTGTAGTATAATTTAATGTTTAAGAAGGGATTAATATCAAATTCTTTATGGTGTTCTGCGTGAAGATCATAGTAGAATTAGCGTTAACTATCGTTTTTAGTTTTAAAAAAGGTTGAGCTGATTTTTTTCTTGCTAGGATACGTGATGTTCTAATTTCAGTGTATCCATATTTATTTTGCCACATATATTAAATAGTAAATTTCTTTTCGAGGTAATGTTTATTATCCATATTTTAGATTTTTTAAAAGTAGTGAT
Source organism: Sinelater perroti (assembly GCA_036346155.1). Lineage (NCBI taxonomy): Eukaryota > Metazoa > Arthropoda > Insecta > Coleoptera > Elateridae > Sinelater > Sinelater perroti. The sequence continues at coordinate 19,604,200 of JARFIY010000046.1, forward strand.
TATTTCCTTACATATGTTCCAATTAATTATCATTAGTAATCATCATCATCATCATCTGCCCAATTCAGTCCTTTGTTGGACGTAGGCCTCTCCAAGCATCTTCCATTGGTCCCTGTTTTTCGCCTTCTGCATCCAATTGTAATCTGCTATTCTTTTGATGTCGTCAGTCCACCTGAGGGGGGCCTGCCTCTATGCCTTTTGCCTATTCTTGGTCTCCACTGCAGCATGCTCTTCATCCATCTTTTATCTTCTAATCTGGCAATATGTCCGGCCCACTGCCATTTCCGTTTAAATATATGTTCTATTACATCTTTTACTTTTGTTTTATTTCGAATCCATATATTTGTCATCCTATCTCTTAGACTGATTCCCAGCATTTGCTCCATTCCTCTCTGCGCTATCCTCAGTTTTTGCATATTTTTATCGTTAATGTCCATGTCTCTGCTGCGTAGGTTAAAACAGGAGTATATTCTGGTTGTATAACTTAGTCTTTAGTGTTTGGTCTATGTTACTTTTAAATATTTCTTTCCATCTACCGAATGCGGCCCAACCAAGTTTTATTCGCCTTTCTATTTCTTTTGTTTGATTATCCGATTGTAGTGAGATGTATTGTCCAAGGTATATATAACTTCCTACTTGTTCTAAAGTTTCCCCGTCAATCTGTATATCAACTATCTCATCTACTAGATCGTTTATCATTATTTTAGTTTTCCTCTGTTCATTTTAATCCTATGTCTTTGGCCTTTTCGTTTAGGTCTGTTATCATTTCTTCTAATTCTTCTACATTGTCCGATATGAGCACGACGTCATCAGCAAATCGTAGATGGTTCAATCTTTTCCCATCTACTCTTCTTCCTTTATTTTCCCAAGCGCATTTTTTAAACACATCTTCTAAACATAGGGTAAATAGTTTTGGAGATAGTGTCTCCCTGTCTTACTCCTCGTTCTACATTTATCGGATTGGTAGTACTTTGCAATTTGATTGTACAGGTAGCGTTTGTATATATATATATATATATTATTAATTCCGTGTATCTGTAATCTGTTCTGTAGAGATTGTATTATGGCCCAGTGTTCAATGATGATGAACACTGGGCCATCATTAGTAATAGTGGTAACAATTTTCTAATCGTAGACCAACTCACACTACCTTAAAAAAGACTTCATGTAATATCCAAGTATATTTCACCAGTTTGTATTGTACCTACGCATAACACTTGAGAAATTAAGTTTGTTCTGGGGGCTTCGTTCTGTAATTACAATGATTCAGTCAAGATCTTTCGGCCCAATTCGGATACTACTTAAGATTACTAACTACTTCTTGCGAAGAAATGTAATTTGTAGGAAGAATATATTTTTTATTATACAGAGTCGACGAGATAAATTCGGAAAATGAACGAACAATAAAAATAACATTAAGATACAAAAAAATTAAATGTATTTAAATGAAACTTAACAGTAAATAGTATATATAAATCGTTTTATTCAATATAGCCCCTATCAGCGGCTACGATCTTCTCCAGCTGCAGACCAGTACAACTTCCTCCTTGCCCACGTGTATCATTACCTCCATAAAGAGGACCTTAAAATCTCTTTGGTGTTATGATTGGGGAGGTTGAAGGCGGGGCTGGTAGGTGACTACAAGTCGGGGGAGCGAGTGGTAATGCAAATTGGTGTATAGCCGTGTCCAGGTCTTTCTTCCTTATCGAGGGTTTAACAACTGACTCCAACACATTGCTATAGCTGTTGGAGGCTACCTTTAAGCCTTCCAAAAAAGTGGGACACCATGGCATTTCTTTCCATGCGCACAAGCCCCAACACCATCCGAGAGGTGAAAACTTTGTATGTATAGCAGTAGGCACTTCAGAGGCATCTTCGGCGATTCACCTTCCTGTCTTGAATGAGGTTCTCTTCGTCCAAAAAGATCTTAGCAAGCTGGCGTTGTCGTTGTGTGGTGCTTTGGAGTTCAACTTTGATTGACCGTCAACCTCGCTATACTCATTGCTTTTGTCAGGTCAGTCACTGTTAACAAATCGTTTGCTGTGATCTATGTGGCCAGATTTCTTACACTCTGAGATTGCAAAAACTTGGGTCTTTTTGTAGCCACTTGTTGGGTTACATATTAGGAGATTGCCTATGCGCATTACAACCTTACGACTTTTCCGCATTATGACCTAAGATAAATCCCAATTTACCTCGATGACTTTGTATATCTAGAACAGCATTCAGTATAATTAGATAAAAATGAAGTTTAAAGAAACATCCGTTTCTTATTTTAGAATCGATTATGCATTGTGCTAAACAATTATAAAAAAGTATTTAAGTATTTAAGTTTTAATTAGCACTAGTCAAAATATTAAAGTAATTTTAAATATTTATTTATTTTGATACTTGCCGTATTTAATAAAATATCTAAATATGATAAAACATTGTATACTTAAAACTCAATTAAAAATTATAATGTAATAAAGAATTTTGATAAAGGATTTTAAAATTTGCTCTTAGTCTGGATAATAATATATTTAGTTTACTCCATTTTACTTTAAATTGCTTTAAAATGTAATAGTTATTAGATAAACAACAACAATAATTGTAGTTCTTGTTTGGGAGAAGCCATGCTCTAAGAAGACAAGACTCTATGTTGTACTATAAAATCTTGAACAGTCTTAGAGGCTTTGGACATGAAAATAATTTATTACAGCGTATATGACAGTAAACAACTAAAATTCAGCGCTTAGTTGTGATATAACATCCCTTCTGTTCATGTAACCTTCTAAATGTTTTTAATCTTTTGTTTTTATATTCAATTACGAATTTAATAACGTGCGAGCTTAATAACGTGAATGCACAACGTAGATAAATTTTAGAAATATTTGATGCTCGTTAGTGATAAGAACGTTCTTGCAAAACAACTTTATATTCATATATTGTAGAAAATTCAAAATTTAATTGATTATAAAGAACCTACTAATTAAGCAATAGGCGAGTGCAATTTTGAATTTTAGCTATTAGTACTCAGCTTTTCATCTTTTTTCGTACTGAAATTGAGATAACTTTTGAATGCAAATAAATTTTATTGCTCGCGCTGATTTTTCTAACTATGTAAATTTCATTCCATAAAGAGAAGCATAAAACATAATAGGCCTCTGCGACTGCGTGCGCAGAAAGGAAACGGCACGTTGCGCTATTACATCTTAATTGCGAAAACGACAATTATGTAGCAAAAATCCGAATAATTTAGATAATTTGCAGGGGATGCACGCAAGCGCTTGATCGGCCGCGCCAGTTCGCAATTTCGAATTAATTAAATTTGCACGAAATGCATGCGTCACAGGCGCGTAATTATTCATAATAATATGGTAAATACCTGGCGTGCAGCGCACGCTGAATTGGTCAGGGGATACGTTACACAAATGCCGTTACGCGCAGCCTTTTCCACGAAAACGAGAAAAACTGCTAATTGGCTCAAATTGATGCAGCCGCACTTATTTTAATAACCAGCGCAATTAGCGCGAGAGATGGTGGATTTGTGAATTGCTAGAGTTGCAAAATAATTTAACGATAACAAATTTAAAAATTAGTGAATTAAGAAATAGAATGAGTTAAGGTTGCTGTAGAATATTAGAGAATTAAAAGCACCTTTTAAAGTTTGCAGGAATAATTTTAAAATTTTTAGTTTTTCTGACGCAACGATAGTTCTGAGGTGGAAAAAACACAGATGCGTACTTTCGCTACATTTGATAGTAAAGAAATTTTGTAAGGTGTAGTGCACTTTCCGTTTTTGGACTCAAATAATTTAAAGACTGGTGCAGCTGGAGAAAAATGGAGGAGGCGCAAAAAGCTGTCCTTTCCTTCAATATCAGTGATTCTAGAACTCTCCCATTTTGAATTTCAATTCGCTGCTGGCCTCTTATTTTCTACTTTCAATTAGTGAGCTGCGTGGCAAGAAAACCCGCCATCAATGGATATGTAGATATCCCCGGCAAAAAGCTGCCATTCCAGAAATCGCCAGCTTTTTTGAGCAATGCCCGCGCGGCCGTTTACGACGGTGCAAAGACATTTATCTGTTGTCCATTAATTTAACAGACAATTGCCTGAATCAATTAGAGGCATTTACAATTACAGAGTTTAATCTCGAACAAATAAGGCAATGCAACCTGCAGTTCCATGAAGGCATTTTTCTAGCACGCTGCTACTTAGCAAACGAGTCTCGGTTAATTAGTAAAGCGCCAGATACTGGACTTGAACTCACAAAAGACATCATGCAGGCATAAAATGTCCTTATCTGCGGCTCACGAATGAGGCTTGAACTTATTGGAGGCGCGATGTCTGCGCCGATACTGCCGAGGAGCGTTTGCCCAACTTCGTAATGCAGCGAGGTGTATCTGCGGATCTCCAGTTCGGCTTACAAATTCTTCTGCCGGTAATTTCTTCATCTTCGCGCCGGGCGATGCCGCGCGCCTTTTTCTCTGGACGGCGACTGAAACGGCAGCGCGCGACGCCCGGCGCCGCGGGCGTTCAGCTGAAATCACGAGGACGCGATATTTATACGTCGCCCGGGACTGCGAGAGCGGGCTGCAGATGGAAGACGGGACGCGCGCATTGTCTCACCTGTCTCCCGAAAATCAGCTGCTTAGGCGGTTGCTCATTTGAATATTTAAACTCCCCCGCGTTGCTTCCGGGGTCACACCTGTTCCTACACCTTACCTGCGCAAATAGAAATCGAACCGGCGACACCCATTCGCCTTAATTTATACAATTAGAAGTGTTAATTCGGCATATGTTTATCTCGGGGCTCACCTTTATCATTGCTGGCCGTCGTACGCCACGGGCCCTCCGAAATAATGCAATGAACCATTTGCATTCATTAATGCGTTGGCGCAAATTCGGTAAACGGTCGATTTCGGCCTGTCACTCTCCTATTGATACTAAATTTACCGGCCTAACCATAATTATGGTGGCCGAAACGGCTCGTTTGTTCGAGCCATCATATTTATTAAAATTAAAACTGCCGGCAATCCATTTGCTTTAATTGGACGGTTTGGCCGCCATCCATTTCAATCGTGATGCATTCAAACTAATGTTTCTTCAAAGCACAGAGCTTTTCGTTTGCTCGCTTGGTGCAAGTGAGATCGTGCTCCGGCGTTGTTCTTTTTCGAAAGGGCGCGCTGTTAATTGAGGTTAAATATCAATTTGGGCGATCAGCCGAGGGATCTTTTAAATTCCACAACTGAGGCCAGCCTGCAATCGCCGTAATTACGGGCATTCGGAAAGCAAGAGGTACGCAGACATAACCGTAAAGTTGCAACTGAGTTGCGGTATCTCTCCTTATGATATCTAAATAATAGCATTGTTGAACCGAGGCATTCAAAGTTTTCTCCTATAAAACTGCGCTTCGTGACAGTCCGATCTGGTGAAGCGCATGTGAACTGATCAGGCCGGCGTAATGGGTTCGGGTCGTGCCTCCACCTTCATACGTCTTCAAGATTACATCATATGTGCAAGCACCTGTCACGTGACGTAATTTATGGTTTTCATAATCGTACATTATAACACGTCGGAAGCCGGGCACCTGCTCGTCTCCTCGCGGGGCACCCACACCGTGGACCCCGAAACTTGATTAATCGGCCCGTCCGGGCCCGGAGCGTAACGTGAAACTGATATGGTAATAACTAACTGGCGAAGCTAATTCCCCCCATTGTGTGCTTTTCCGCGCGGGCGCGGGCGCCCAAAAAGGATCATTTGTTCTCGTCGTCTTAATTAATAACCCGCAGGCTCGGACAAAGTCCTGCCGATTTGCCCACAATACTCCGGGTTTCGACCATTTTGGGAGGCTCGCCTGTAGGTGAACGCTCGCGGATTTGCATACGTTTTTGTGATGATGGAAGGAACAATGGCGCAGATCAAAATCAGGCCGACAGCAGATGAGAAAGGACGCGAGCCCTGACAGAAGAAAGAAGACGCTTCAGATTTAAGCCAGATCCCGATGGTTTGTTTAAAATATACTAATTGGACGTGCGTCCATCGTATGGCTGCATTGAACTTTAGGTCTTCAGCTCATTCGATATCAAATTCTAATACAGCGCGCTGGCGTCGCTGCTTCCGCGTAAACATAATTAAATATCAATCGATCGCTCGAATAACGCCATTAAAAAGCCGTTAGCTGCCGAAAGCGTTTCGCATTAATTATGCCCCGGCTAAGTTTACCCGATAAATCTTCAGTTATAATTAATGAGGCGACTGCTGTCATCCGACAAAATATTGCATTGTACCTGGCGAAAGTCAAAATTTCGGGCTTTGTTCATAAAACATTTAATGCATGTCATATCGTCTAAGATTTTCCCTTAAAAATATCAGAAGAAAGAGGGACCATATAATTAAAATTTAAAATGCAATAATACGAGGTGCTATCCAATAATTTCAGAATTTAAATTGTGTGATACAGAACTGTGCTTGCCCACGATTATACTTACGGTTATCTTAAAAAGCTTGTTCGTTGTTACCGTTGGTAATAAAACTACAGGTTATACTGAAACTAACCCGAATCTTATAGCGCGCCCAAGCGATATAAAGCCCCGAAAATATGCGAACTAAAATCGCAAGAGTGAGATGTGAAATCGCTGTAAACCAATGAAATCCGAATCGCTCTTTATTTTAGTGGTCTTTAGTTGTGTTTTTTCTTCATTTGCTTTGTATTGGGTATTAGTTTCGCATTTGTATTTTACCAACCACCAATTCGGGTTTAGAAGCCAACACAACACGGCGAGCAAATACATAGAATTTTTTATAAAATAAACAATGATTTTGAACACAAAAGTATTGCTCTGCTGTGTTCCTGGACATCAAACAAGCGTTTGACAAAGTGTGGCGCCAAGGACTATGATATAAACTGAAAAAGACATTACCATATCACTATTATGAAATCCTCACATCGCACCTGGAAGGCAGATGGTTTTTGGTCAAGCAAAAAGGCAGTGTGCTTAGTCCAATAATGTAAACGGTGTATACAGCAAACCTACTCACAACTAACGTAACTACTACAGCCACATTCTAGCTTCTGATAGCAACCCTTAGTGGCAAGTGAAAAACTGTTCGGACGAGAAAGTGGAAAATTCAACCTATCAACTCTAAATCATCGCATGTTACGTTTACGTTGAGATGAGGTACATGTCCACCGATAACTTAATAATGCTCCAATTCCACAAACTGACGATGTGAAATATCTGTGTATACACTTGGACCGACGAGTGACATGGCGCAAACACATATTCACTAAAAGAAAACACCTCGGTATTAAATTCAGCCAGATGTACTGGATCTTGGGCAGAAAATTACAGCTGAAAATAGAAAATAAAATCCTATTCTAGAAGGCTATTATTCGATCTATCTGGACCTACGGAATTCAACTTTGGGTTCAGCTAGTGAATCCAAAATTTCAGAATAAAGTGCTGAGCTGTATTGTCAACGGTCCGTGATATGTAAACTATAAAACTACGTAATACAAAAGGACCTAAATATGGAGTCAGTGTGCGAGGTAATCAAAAATTATAGTGTTAAATATGAAAGTAGATTCACAAAACACCCTAATGATTTAGCCACCGAACTAGCACACAATAATAACACTAGAAGGTTAAAGAGATTCAAACCCTTGGACTTGTCCACTAGGTTTGATTAAATATATAGTGTACCTGGTCACATGAAAATAATGTATTGGTTTTAAATTATACAATTAGTTAGATACTTTATAAAATACTAGAACTATCACTGTATTTTTCTAGGCAAGTCATATTATATACTTATATTTAAGGAAAAAGTTCCAACATAACAGAATAACAGTATAAAAGGTGAATAGATTTCTTCTAAAACTACTAAAATGGGTTAAGTCCATTTTTGGATTATGACCACCAACATTTGCTGTCGTATGTTTAACACTTTAACGTTATTTTTGGAGTAAACGAAACTAAATATTCTTATATTACAATCATAAGGGTAAGCTTGGTTTTGAAGAGCAAGACGTTATTGAAGGAGCCTTTGACCTCTCCGATAAATAAAAGTCAGCTGGTCAGTGGGCCTTTTCCTTAGAGAAAGCCACAGAATTAGCTGTCGCAGCAACAAGAAAGTCTATTACTTTTATTAAAACGATATGAAGAAAATTCACATCGGCAGTAACTGGTACAACAAGTTCAAGTAGATCTCAACGTCCAGTATCTGTCAAGAAAATTGAATTGAATTTGTTGTATTAAGAACAGTGCATCAGGTTTAGAATGTAAATCATAAGGCCTATTCTCGCCAATCTTAAAATTATATTTATTTTGAGGTTTAAAATTAGGGCCGGCTATATTTTTGATTCCCTCTCATATATATTTGAAATTTGTTTTATCGGCCCAATTATTCAAGCACGCGTTGCGATTAAGCCTTTGCTTTATTCATTTTTAAACTTGGCATTTCGATTACGTTTAGTTCGCGCGACTTTATACTTTTGCTTTTTTCATTAAAACTTGCTTTTCACATTTCGTTCGCGGCATTACGCTTTTGCCTTTGTTCGCGTTTTGTATTTAGCCTTTTCTCGCAGGCAAATTTTTCGTAAGTCGGGAACATTTTTCTTTTTAAACCGAGAGTTCCCCGGCGGCTTTACTCGGTCCATTTTCTTTCATCTGGCTCGACGAGGGAACCTGTTCACACCAGGAAAGACGCTACCGTTTCGTCTGCTGTGAAGATTGGGGTAACTGGTCCTAATTTTTATCCATATCCTTTTTCTTCTGGAAGCCCCAGGGCCAACAGCAGGGAACCGATATCTGCGGGAAGCACCGTTTCCACAGGTTAGTGTTTTAATTTTAGACCTGTTTTAAGTTTTCTATTCAAAATTCATAATTACCTATACAGTCCACTTATTCCGGCCGCAGCAAGGCCCCTACATCAAAAATGTTGGTTGAAAAAATGAAAGAAAACATTGGTTACACAGGTGAAAAGAAACTTTAAGAAAACATTATCAAACTTGGGTTAGTTGGCATTGAAGGAGATTGAAAAAAAATGAAGCCCTAGATGAAAACAAAAAACTAGATTAAACTTACATTTATACTAGATATAGAACTGGGTGTTTATGCATCTTAGAGCCATATTATAGTGCATGCTGGTGGTAAGTTTGGTGATTATCATGATGACTCAAATCACAGTAGTTTTATGCAGTGGCTAGAAAAATAGTTAATTCCTAACCTACCTCCAAATGGAATCATTACCGAATCATCATCGTGTTATAGTAAACCCTCAACACAAAATACTCGTAAGCAAGTAATATGCTCGTGGCTCTAAGCATTTGACATTCCAATAATAACTCACATGCGAAAGACCAAACACATAATGCTAGTGAAAAGATACCCAGTGAATAAAATTATTAAAAAACATACACACAGTGTTATTCGTTTGCCTCCATAGCAATGCGACTTACACCCCCATAGAATGTATTTGGGGACTGATATATACGTTGTAGTATAACAACAATATCGAGAAATTGGTAAGAAACACATTTGGAGATAGTAGTGAAGAAAACTGGAAAATTGTGTATTACCACGTCAAAAATTTTGCCAAAGATATGCGGAGGACAGATGGTTTAAGTGATTCTATATTTTCAACTGTGAATTTTACAGTAATCGTACAGAATTTTCAAATGAAAATGATGGCTGATGGAAAAATGGTGGAAGTTCAAGTGATGAACAGTAGTTAATTGCAACTCTCTAGTACAGGTTACATACAGTATAAGGATTTCGCAAGCAGCAGAAGTTTTATTTTTGTACTTTTAACATTGTTTCTTAAATCGCTGGGCTCGTGAGATTTGTTTTTCTGTACAAAAGTTTTACATGGAACAGTATTTCGAACATATTTTATAGATTTTGAAAATAATTCCTCATGTAAACTCTATAAATGTCATCAATTTGAGAGCACTCCAAATAAAATGTGACTAATAAAGGGTTGTTTTTTAGATATTGCAAATTTTATTATATTTTTCTGATATGTAGACCTAATTCTGCAATAATTTCATGAAAGGAACAAAATAGTTTTAATTCTTACTGAATTACATAAACCAGGGCTTCAAAACGTTTGGTTCCACTGTAAGTATTTCAAAAACGACAGAATAGTCAAAATGCAAACACTACCAAAATTTAAAAATCATTAATTTTCAATTTCGTTAAATTAGACTTTCCAGAAAAATTTGGAACTTAGAATATGCCTAATTGTGATGCAATGTGAGCCTTTTCCAGCTTCTCTAAGCAAAAATCAAGTTTCAAATCTGAAACACAAATCGTTGGATTGGATTTTGGTAACTTATTCACGTCCGCGAGGCATTAGGCTTTGTGTTTAGAGGTGAAAAATTGCGGCTCTGCAGTTTGATATTGTTCAAATGAACCACATAAAAAATGTGTCATTGCTTGAAAAACTGAATGAAGTGCGGCAAGCGTTTCTTGACTGGTAGAGAAGTTGACTTGGCCAAAAATCAGTGTCAATAGCTAGTTATTGTTGCAAACAGCTCAAAATTTCATCAAACAGATAATTTCCTTGTTGAAAAAATTATTTTGTGTGGTTACGGCTTAACGATTGATTTTCTTCACCATAGGTTACAATTTGCATGGACTCATATATCGTTAAGCTTGCGTTTAAGGTACCTTATATGAAGCTTCACAACAGTGCCGAATGATTGAGCTTTAGGAACTATTAGTACACCTAAGTTTTATCATATCCTTGATAATAATATTAATATCTCCCAAGTTAAACTTTTTGAGCCACTTCAGTGGTACACGACAACTTCACCTTTTAGCTGGCTTCCATAATTTTATGGTTCGAACTATTGAAGAAAATCACACTAATCCCTAATTTCCTTGTATTTTTCTTTAAATGTACGATATATTACTTACTTAAGTCATAAAAATTGTTATGAAACCTGATGCATTTGTTTGTTATTTATTAATATTTTGACATAATGCAATTTGTTAAATTATTTTTATAGCATGACTGTTATAAATGTGCGAAAATTAACGCAGTATTATTAATGGTAATCATGGAATGGGGAAGAAATGCACTCCATAGAGTGAATATCGAAAAAAAAAAATAAAAATTGCTGTAGTTTACCTAATGCATAAATAAAATAGAAACTTAAGTGTCCCAATGTATCAAAATACAACTTATTTATGATTATGTTTGGGTTTCATTACGTTAAGATGTAAATGGTTTATAAATTGTAAAAGAGATTTATCTTAACGTTTGTTACATTCTAATAAATGGTATCTATCTACTACTTTGCAGTTGCAAAGGCAACACAGACATTCTTCTGAAGCCTGTTGATGGCCATAGAGTGATGTTACTTTCTTAATTTTGTAATGACTTATTCCCATGTGCAGATTTCAAGACTATTATTATACCCGGGAGGCGTTGTTCTCATATAAATATGTCACTTCCGTACCTATCACAGATTATAATACAACTGGAATGATGTACGCAAGAGGAATGAAGGAGGCGAGTGGCCTCGTCGTATTCCTGCTTGGAGATCCACATTTGGTGGAATTTGGACAGCGAGGCCAGGGGGAGCCACTAATCCATAAGGAGTGTTTTCTTTTAAGTGGAGCAATGAGGTTGATTTTCATGGTGGAAGGTGCTAGAGCGGTGATTTCGTTTTGCATGCGGCCGACGATGCACAGTGTTGGCATACAAATCTTTACGGATGTTCACGTCGCACTTCATGATAAAGTTTCGTAGATGCCGCAGGCTTCCATGCCGAAGAATGAGGGCTGGAAGGGGGCCTCATGGTAGCGGAAGCGCTCGTTGCCGATGATATTAGATAACTCGCAGCTCTTCGCGAACGAGCTAGAGCTGAGAGTAGTAGCTATTTCTTGGTCGAAGTCGAAAGCTACGTAGCAGAGCTTCTTCTCGATGTCTTCCATGACAAGTTTTTGCGCAACTTTGGTAGTGAAAGAGTAACCACGTTCTGACAGCATTTTCGTGGTATTTTATAAACGGAGGGTGATATGAGGTAAAGCGTAGGAGCGCGAATACTACGCATATCAATGGTACGTCCAGAGATATACAAGAAGAGCACGATCTGGATGGCGACGTACATGGCTGAAGGTCTCAAACAAGATTTAGGTCATCTTTTCCTAGTTGGCCTCAGGACTTAGGAAAGCGGGAGCGACATGTGATTCGTTCTAGAAAGAAGGGTTGCTACCAGATTTTGTCCATATCATCCCAGTTAGTAGTAGACTGATGACCGATGGGGCGTTTCAAAGTAAGAATGGGAGCACAGCACAGGACGCATCGTCCTCGGCGAAACCGGTCTTATACATGCTGAAGCCATTGCCTACGACCAAAGCAGCAACTTCTTCATGGCACATCTTAGTACGTTGACACAGGACTCACCACGGGGAGATTGTGATTGATGAACGACAAGAATTTTAAGACACTACAAAAGCTTGAAATAAGCGGAATATTTGGTTATCGCACTATTCATAGTTTCAAGGGAAAGTCTGACCAGCTACGGACTGTTTAACTTCAGCAACTACCAAAGCAATATGTAAACAGATTCGTTAAAGCAGCCTTGAAAATAAAAAATTATGCCAAAATAGAAATGCCTCGCCTAATCGGAAGTAACTTAGGCATATTACAGAATGGGGCATTTGATAAAGGAAAACAGGTTGCAAAAATCCAAAAGACTACCCTAGAGGTACTCCCACGAGAAATCTAGACACATTCTTTTTATAAATTAAAAAACTTTATCGTGAGGGAACATTGTAATAAGCATAATGATAGTGTATATGCCACAAGCTCTCGAAAAGCATCACATGTGGTTATAAAAGGTTCAAATAGATCATCATGTCTGTTACGACGGTGTAATAGAACTTTATTTTTACGAAAAAGGGTTAAAGAGTTCAGTTAATGTGCATCAACAAATAATCTTAAAATTTCTGTTCCAAATTAATGGTGGAGCTTTAACACAGGATACTGCGCCAGTTTACCAAGCCAAAAGCTACTCAAAAGTGGTTTGAATGAAATGCACCAAAGACTGACCTTTGAGATGTCGCCATCTTGATCGTTGCATTATAAATTATGATGAAATGTTCACTACCTTAAGCAGTGACCAATTTTCTGTTTAATTGAAAACGTGTGTACAGAGCGCGGCTATTTTGAATAATTTTTGGTTTTTGTTATTTGTAGCTGTGTCTAAAATTGCAAAATATTTTATTGCCTAAATTCAAATGGTGTAATAGTATTTATGGTGAGATAAAGTACATCTTCAAATAAGAATATTCAAATATTATACAAAATAAAGTAATTAAAACCTTTTATAACCTAATTAGCTATTAAAAACTCTGTCTATTTAATAAATGAAAGTAATTCATAAAGAGAAAGATTTCCTAGCCAAAATATTTGGACGTGCTTTAATAGATTTTGCTTGTTTATAATTGTGCTTTGTAAGGCCAGTTGGATTATTCGGCAGTACGATAAACATTGAAATTAGTGTGGACATCACTTAGAATGCGCTGTCGGATGAGCAATTGAATAAGCTACATGACACGTCTCAAAATTGTTATTAATCGAGATTTAATTAATTAATCTGTTGTCTACAGTTCAACGGGCAATTTTTTAACAATACTAGTTTTGTTTAGTTTAAACCTAGAGAATATTACATTTATGCAAAAGTCGCTCTTAATCTATCTCGTATTTATTAAAACTCCATTGTTGCTTTTACAAGACACCTGTTATGCAAAACACTTTTATAGTGCTTGTACACCTTCGCATAAAGAATAAATTTGGTTCAAATAAGCTAAAAGCTTTTGCAGTAAACTTTATCTATTAATGTATATGTATTTCAAAAATAGCACGGTAAGTTTGTTAATAACACTTTATCCATCCTAAAAAGTGTATACAGTATTCCATAACAATCTAGTGCATTAACTTTTAATTAGTACAAATTTCATTGTAAATTTTAATAAACATTACTCCCACTTTTTGGAATATTAGCAAAATGAGCGATAAACCTGCTGAAAAGGTGCTGCATTAATTTGAATTACACGGTTACAATAAAAAACACAATTTGCAAATGAACAGGTAACATTTTCATAACCTCTATGCTAATTAGCCCCAGGAGCACCAGACGGTGAAAGCTTTAATAGGAACCAGCGCATAAAAATTAAAGAAGCGAATTATATGAACCTAATAATAAATTACGCTCTTAGTTGCTTAATCCAACGGTTGGGCCGAAGCGGACCATGACGGCGCTGGATTTTGCGCCTCCCCGCCGGCCCCACGGCGCGGCGTTTGAATTTCATTAATTAAACGTAAACAATACAAATCGCATTATCGGGCGGCTAAGGCATGTGTAGCTGTCTGGCGCGACATAAACTGCGTAACGTACGAGTTCATTCGGATTAGTGTAATCTTGACGTGTAAATTTTAACTGCGTGTGATATCGCTCGTTACTTCGCGCCGGCGAACACGGGCACAAGTCATATAAACGCAAATTAATGGCCGAAATTAAAGCCGGATCCCGGATTTTTAGGCGGCGCCGCCGCCGGCGCAGATTGCGCCCCAGATTGGCGCCCCAAAAATTTGTGCGCGAGGAAATGCCGCGTAGCGCGCCTGATTGCAGAATTAGCATGGCATTTTGTTTGCCGATGCAGTCGCGGATAGGGTTATGATTTCGGCGCTTTCGGCGAGCTTTGGCTTTATGGCGGCGATAAAGCGGGGAGCTGAAAATGCGCGTTTCCGGCTCCGACGAATTTACCTGGTGTTATGACTGTAATAACTGCAATAATCGTAAATTTAGTTTTGGGAGTTTTTATAACTTATGGAATTTTATTATTTATTATGATCGTTGGAAGGGATGAAGTTTGTGTAAAGTAAAAAATAAATAGAGCTGCATCGATTCCAGCTGTTTGAAGAAGGTTAAATTTATGTTTATATATATATATAGGAGAAGATATAAGAAACCTTCGCTTGCGCATGTGCGAGAAAAAGGCGGGAATAGTGACACCCTTCCTGTAGTGCTGTACGCAGTAGTTCAATAAGCAGCGTGGAGTAGAAGAAGAAGGCTGCAATAGAAAATTCCGATAAATGTGAAGTACGTGCGGTAACACAATTTCTGTGTACGAAAAAACCTTTGGCACCTGCGAACCGTGTAATGTTTATGGACCAAACGTGATGAGTGAAGGTACCGACGTCAATGGCGTTGCATATTTAAAGATGAGGCTTAAACATTCCGCCCATCTGCAGTTAGCAATGAACTTGTGCATAAAGTTTGTCGGTTCACGATTCACCGTTTACTTTTCACAACTTTCTTGGACTGTTTTGTACGCGACAAAAAATTTGGGATACAGCAAGTTCTGTACTCATTGGGCCCGAGAAGCACAAAACACACAAAATGGGTTTTGCGTTGGACCTTCTCCTCCGTTATGCCGAAGAAAGAGAACAATTTCTGAACAAAATTGTGATCGGTGATGAGACCTGGGTGTTATACATTACCGCCGAAAGCAAACAGAAATCAGTGGAGTGGTGTCATACCCACTTACTAATGAAACACAAAAAGCTCGGCGAACGCCTGCCCAAAAGGTCATGGCAACCGTATTCTGGGATGCTACAGGAGTACTGCTAACGATGTTACTGAAGCGTGGTTTGACCATCAATTTAGAAGTCTACAAACGAAATATCCAGATCACGGGTTGTGGAACACCGCTAGATGCATCTAGGGACTTTCGATGAAGTTCGGTTGAAATTTTTTTGATTATCCCCTCTATAGCATGAATTTTACGTCGAACGACTGGCACACGAAACAGTGGCTTGCGTCACACCGCTTTGACAATGACGCTCTGCTTGAAGATGCTATTACAAGATGGCTTCATTCACAGGTAGAAGACGTTATGACGAGTGCGCCAATTTGCATGGCAATTATGTTAAAAAGGAGCTGTATCTACGTGTGTTTGTTATTGCTTACCAGACTGATGATTCTTTCGAGTTGTCTCGTAACTACCATATAAAGAAAACAAATTGTACGTTTCGTTAAAACCCGATTTCTAGCTGGAAAATGTCAATTTTGATCTAGAAATGTTATAATCCACCCGCTCATAAAGAAAAACAAGTTATTTTTCAAAATTGCACAGAAACTTAAATGTACTTTAAATTCCTACATTCCACCAACATTTTGACTGATGAAATTATTAATCTGTGCATTTGTGTTTGTAACAATAAATTTAAAAGAAAGTATCACAAAATCTTAAACTCTTACATTCTTCATTGCTAAGAATTGTAAAAAAGTTTAACTTAATAACCAAAATAATAAAGACGCGATAATAATAAATGGAAATAAAAAAGTATTTAAAATTGAATTTAAGATTTAATCATTTTAACTTAAGAACCAACTAAAATGAGGTTTAATTATATTTCGCCCAGAGAATTAATAGAACGGTAACAGAACGGCCCTTAATGCTTTATAATTATATTGTCTACTAAACAAGGTTAGCAGCATTATAAAAAGTAACTAGAGAATACGTGTAACGCAATCTACCTCTACTCAGCTGAAAGAAACCGATCTAAAATTTAATGGAGCTGTTAAAAGCGCAATATTTCTTAAACATGATCAGAATAGCTATATTGCAAGGAAATAATTAAAAGAGTTGTTATAAATTAAAAAAAAAATAGAAAGCGGTTGGAGTTGATAATGAATTTAGGTGAGTTTAAATTACAATGATAGAGGTAGAAGATGAACAGCATTACGTAACCACACAAGGGACTAAATAATTCCAAATTTGTTTTTTAAATTAATATTGTCTGCATCAGGTATGCCGCTAATTTCGTTTGGTGTTGGTATTTATTAACATTCATTACTATGCAGCTTTACAGAGCACTAAAAGAGGTACTTGTTCTACTAGAATAATCTAAAAATTAGTGATAAATGTCGTGTGATAAGAAACACACAAAAACTAATTTGTGCGATTCTAGAGAATGATGATGCTTCGTACAGTAGCAGTAAAAGTGATTCAAAGATAAGAATTTTGACCGAACGTCCTGAGCAGCCAAAAAAAAGTCAAAAATGAGGGATTAGAATAACTTTTGGAAGTTTGCACACAGTGAAAGCTCGCAAAGAAACCATTTCTAAGCATCTGCATAAATTGGGAATAATTTACAAGGAAATCTGTTGATTCGCAACTGTCCAGATTCAAAAAGAAAGACTTCTTGCACAAAATTTGACTTGCGACTAAAAATACTCACTATTGAAATCCAAAGAAACGAAAATTGTGGATTTAACTAAGCAAACCGTCGATCAGTGCTGTACGACCGAATATCTATGCTAGGAAGATATTTTTGTGTATCTGGTGGGATCAGCAGGGAACTATATACTTGAAAGTATTTCTACTTGGTGAAACGCCAAGTGCCGCGTATTATATGCAGCAAGCAACTGATATATCTTATTGTAACGATGAACGCAAAGAAACCTTATGCCGGTAAGAGAAGAAAAAAAACAATTTTGTTCCAGGACAATGCATAACCTCAGATCGCCAAAAGGACTCTGGAAACAATTGCAGACTTGGATTGGGAGATGTCAACACCCTCGGCGTATTCATCAAACTTTGCCCCTTCAGATTATAATTTTTCTGATCTCTGCAAGGTCATTCAAAAATATCTAGAAAAGCTTACTTGAGTTTATCAATACAGTAGCTTTCCAAAGAATCAGTATAAAGCGAGGAATATTATCGAAGGTTAGGTAAGCACTTTTCTCCACATTTTAAGCACTTCTGCATGCTTCTAAACTGTCGTTGAACTATCTCTTCTATGTTTCCTCAGAGATCTAGGCATATTCGTCATCTCATGCCATTAGAATATCTTGGTCGTTGAAAAAACGTCTTTTTATCTTAGTTCTTCAAGTCATAAAAATAAAGCCAGGTTTTGTCACTTTTACAATACAGTTTTTATAGTGAAATGATTCATTTTTAAACTTATTTGTTATCTTGTATTACTACAAAATGCGATGCTAGTCGATTAATGCATGGAAAAATTTCTTATTTAAAGATTATCGCGAAAGATAGTATGAATTCTTGGTATTAGAATGCCCAAATACCAAAATATGATCGTACAACAAGGATAATCATCATTTCTTTAAACGCTAATCAACATTTAAACCACATGCAAAATTGGTCAGTATTTCGTTTTGACCAAGGTGGTATTGTGAGCAGTTTTCGCTACCATAGCTCAAGAACAACTAACATTCAGACTATTCTGCTGGCTACTTACGATTTCTTTTCTAGTATCTTAAGTTTGCTAGTTTGCACTTTTAGTAGCTTTAAATAAGAATATTTCTAAAAATTCGTGTGTGTCTTTAAATTTAAAGTGATGAAATCAAATAAAGTTTCTTTATACTGCAAGTATTTTAAAAGTTGTATATTACAATATGGAAAATTTGAAAACCCTAATATTTTTGTTAGACAGATGACTCAAATCGTAAGCAAGTAAAATTGAAGACTAACTGGATCGAAACTTATTGTAGAGATTACTGTATACAAAAATCTGAAGTTAACAGGTCTTAATGACAAAAGAGCTGTTAAAAACCATTGTTAAAACTATTAATAAGAGAAGGGAATTGTAGTGGGGTCATCAAAATTGAATAAATGTGTTATATAAAGCCATGGATAAAAATTCAGAGTTTTGGGACTAAGAAAATGGAGTTTTGTTTAAGATTTGTAGGTGAACAACATTCTAACAACTATATGGTGCCAACAATCAAACTTCGCAAATTTTTGGTCGACAGTTACTCACAGCAATGACTTGACCTCCTCGAAATTCTGATTTAGGCCTAACTAAACAGACCTGTTCAAAAATTTTTACGATATCCGCGGCCTCTGCGTGAAACATTTTATAATGTAAATGGCATAAAGTAGTAAATCCAGAATATTCTCAAAAACTCTTGGCATGGTTTATAACGAAATACATTTCAACGGATCAAACAAACAAAATAAGGTGGTCAAGTATTTACAAACGGAAGTGTTTATGGTAATGCAAAATTTGATGGATTTTTAAACAAACATGATTACATTACCTGTGCCATTGTTGACCATATTTTAATCTCAGAAAAGTTTAAAAGTCACAAAATCCTAAAAAATTAATTACGTATAAAACAAATTTTCATTTTGAATTAAATCAAATCTTGAGTCTGTCCTTAGCATTTTCTGGTGTATTATTCTTAGGACAGCTGCTAGTGCAGAAACATAGGTTTGTCAGCTACAAATCTGGACAAATGTTTGTAGTTAACTAATGCCGAATCATTAGGCTTTAACAAGTAATTGAGTATGACATTTAGTCAAGTTTAGTCTGAGTAGTGGTAAGTTAAAAGTGGTAAGTTAAAAGTGTCGAAAGAAGGCAAACCTCAAACAGTTATTGGGAGATTTTATAAAGCCAACTTAAATCGAGGAAAACTACGGTAAAACACTTCAGAATATGATTATGGTACGGTTTTGTATATATAATGTAGTTCAAAGAATGAACAACAATATAATGCTTAATAGTCTCGAGTGGTGATTATAAAACTATCAAAATAATGAACAACTGGAAAAGGCAATTTTGGAGACGCCATTGTCTTTATAAGAAAAATAAAATCAGTCAAAAATGCCCAACAAACACTGCCAATTAAATAAAACATCTAAAGCTGAGCAATTAGTGATCTATTATTATAGTCGACGGATAGTGAAGTTAAATTGGAAGAACACGCCAAATTTCTAAAGAAAAAATTGGTTTGTAATGAATTGACATCCATATGGAAGGAAGTTTCTTAAGAAGGCACTTGTGGAAAACATAAACTTATCTTATAGACAGATAATTTATGTTTTCCAAAACTTTTTTGGACTGATCAGACTGATGGACGTTTGCTCAATGCTAAAACTTCATTAGACGGAATTATTGAGAAAATGGAATCTTAGATAAGACATGGTTTTATTAGTATATATTAGAATTAAAGCATAATAGAAATAGTGGATTCGATGATGAGTTGGTTTCGAAAGAAACCAAAGAACACTTGGTTAGCTAGAAGTCCATGGTATCAATTTCGTAAGGCACCAGAGAAATTTTTCTGATTAATAAAAGAAAATTATTATTCGTTGAAGCTACTACATATTTTTGGACAAATTTAATTGTTGTTTCGTACTTAAATGCTTCTGTTTAGCCAAAATTGACGAAACTGAAGGTTGGAATTTATTATAATAATTTTTGACCATCCATTTCTGAGATTCAAACATGTTTATGACTTAAAAGAGTTTTTATCTAAATGGACAAGTTATGGATGTTAAAATCCAAAAAGAAAGGACTTCTAAAAATTCGTAATCAAAACTAAAACATGGGGCCGGCGAAGATATTGCTCTGTAAGCAATCCCAGAACGAACTTAAAAATTCGAAATCGAATATCTCGAAAATTATTCGACATAAAATTTTTTCGACTCCATTTTCGAATTCAGCGTAATATTTCCTATAAGAATCACAATTGAAATCGTAATGTCGAAAATTTTCCCGAAATTCGAAGTCGAATATCTCGAAACCTATTCGAGATAGAAATTTTTTAATTTAGAATTCGTAATTAGCGTAAAATTTCCTATAAGAATCCATGTTCAAAATTTAAAAAATCTCAAATTTTGTGACGGACCGACAGACTCAGAATTCAGTAACGAACTTTTTAAGTTCGTTGAAAATTATAAACAATATGTACTAACAATAGTCGATTTAGAAGTTAGAATACTTGGGCGTTTCGTAAACTAATCCGAAAAAATTCTTACGTAATCAGATATGTCTGCTTTTTACTAGATAATAAATTTTGCTTTCATTATAATGCTCGTTTTCTATCAGAGCAAAAAACGGTCATTCCCAAAAAGAAGCAAAATCGGCTGCTTCATATGCAATTTGATATGCCGTCCGTTTTGAATAAACATTTCGATCACACGCGCGTTCCGGCTGTGCACAGACGAACAAACTCTGAGCTGTGCGCCATTTGCATTTTATATAAATAACAATTTCTGTCGTGATCGTGCACAGAATCCCGGCTTATGAGGCGATTTGATCGCTGCCATCTTTATCTGGAAAAGTGCGGACGGTTTATGATCGAGTTCGGGCATAATTCCACATTCCGCGCGCGGGCAGGGCCGGCCGCCTATTTTTTGCGCCGGCTCTTCCAGGCCCGGCGTCCCTAATTGCCGCGCTCATTTATCGGCGGCGAACTGGAGCACGTTAATTTGGAATTTAATAAAACCGAAATAAAAACAGAAATGGTTTACGGCCGTAATTTATATGCAAAATGCGATCGACAATCTAATCCGCTTTTCCCGCCCGGATTATATCGGCAGTAAAGTTTTCAATATGAAAAAAGTAACGACTTCCCACTAATCTACCCAGCCCACATTTCAGCGCTCGTACCTGCTCACTAATAAAACTAGGCGATACGCATAATAGGGCAGAAGAAGAATAACGTCGTTATACTACCCGTGTTTATCCATTATTTAAACTAATTGGCTGTGAAGTCGTGAGAAGAAAGCATAATCGGCCAATTTAACCGAAAAACGTATGGTAATGAAGAGTTTCGGCACCGGAATCACATGTTTATTGGGTGAGGGGATGCTACCATTCGCATATTAACGTTTATTGAATTACCGTGTCGTCGTTGAACGACAGCTGAATACGTTATTTTACATTACTAAAGCTAAACCCAAATTCAAATGCTAACCTGGCCTTCTTAACACTTCGTATCTACCTAATTCACATGTAGAATTTATATTTGAACCTATAAAGAAAAACATTCACAATTGCCTGATTATATCATTTGCGTTGCCACCTAAGTGACCAAAATAAATATTAACTTGCAGATCTTGCTAAAATCATTACCTAAACCATCCCATTTAAGTATGTAAAAAGTAGAGAAAACACACAAAAGCTGTTTTCGACTTAAGTATAGATAACAATGTTTAGAGTGTGGCATTTTTTTTGCATCTATCACAAAAATTATCTAGTTTTAGAAGATTGCTTTAGAATTTTGTTATTTAATTAGTTTGATTAGTGGTTATTATTAAATTACTAATAACTAAAGAACATAAAGCTTACCTAAGATTAAAAATTTTAACTGTAAATAATTATAATTTAAGCTGGAGAATCGTAGAAAACTGATAATACTTTGTCAAAATTTAACAAAATGATGCAAAACGTACATACACTATTTCGGATAGCAAAATAACTATAAAACAATAAGTAATACATAAATAAAAAGAATAAAGACAGAATTAAATTACCGCCTAAAAAATAGTTAAATAGAATAACTAATATAAAAAATATAAAATATTATGAATAAAATAAAGAAATTGATATCGCTTTTGGTCACATATTGTTATTTATTTGTTATGTAACATCATAGCAATATATTAAATTTTAAAAATCCATCTTTGGTTGTTTTTGGTGGCAGCACCATTAATTATATGATGATTATTACCGTTACTACTATAAGAACGAGTTACACCCATATGGATAAAATACCATTTGAATTGTTTCTAATATAATACTATGTAAAGATCATGTTATTAGGGAATTAAATCATTTAAAAAATCAAATTGACTTTATAAGATAACATTATCAAGATCTTTCATAAGCTCGGTACACTGTACTGTCCAGTGATATGCAACGTTGTTTCTTACTTCTGAAACATCGATGTCATCTTTTTCAGTCGTCCTTTAACTACCATAGAATACGTTTCGTCGCACTGATGAGTTATATATGCCCTTTGATACACCCAATAAGTACAAAAATTAGACATTTTTGATAAGCAAGTGGAAAATTGTTCAGTCAGTTCTCGCTTTAATCTGGAAGATTAAAACAATGATCTAATGTTAACAAAATGAAAATGGTTTGTGAGACCGTGATATACAATAATATGAAGATAAGAGTGGACTGTAATGCACATGCATGAAAGATGATTTCTTTGCAGAACCATGCACGTTTTAGAAGACCAGCAAAAAGACGGATACCAGAATATGCTTAACGGGCTACAATCGACAAGGATCAACAACTGACAGTTCAAGAACTAGACAAACCAACTTGCTCTAGACTGTTACCAGTGAACCAAATCTCCTCAAAAAGGTCACAACCAGGTCTACTGGTACAATCTGGAAAGAAAGGCCAGTCGTCTAATGGAAGTCTCCTGGTTAGCTACGCTCAAAGAAGTGTGTGCGATTCAAAGACGCTTTCTTTAAAGTGAGCGAAGCTGCATACAATCCTTTTTTACATCTGAACTATTTTTACCAAATACATGTATTTTGATTATTGTAATTACAATTTTTTGTATTATATGACTATGCTTTCGGGAAAAACCACATATTTTGTCTTGGATGTCATTTCGCAAATGTAAGGAAAAGGATGCAACTGTACACTAATATCAACCAACTCTTTGCACACATTCAATTGCGGGTTCTCCGAGCATTAAAAAAAATAATAAAAACAACGTGTTGGAGTTTGGTTGGATCTCTATCCTTCTCCTTCTCGATAGACCTGACAGAGATAATCAAAACCAAGATAATCTGCGATATATTGTTCGTGAATTGACCGATACTTTAAACATTCTCCGAACAACGGTACACACAATCATTTCATAAACCTCGGCTACGTCAATTGGTTTGAAGTTGACAGAGAGTAACTTCCTTAATCGTATTTTCGCTTCTTAAGTGAAACGAAAAAGAATTTTTCCTTAGGGGATTATTTAATGGGGATGAGATTTGAATCATCTATGAAAATGTTAACCGTAAACGCTCTTGGTCCAGCGATAAGAAGCCTTTAACGGCAGGAAGACTTCATTCACGCAATTTTGATATCTAGTGTATGAAATTAAAATGATGTCATCTACCATAAAATGGCCAAATTAAAGAAATCGTTTATCGCAAACGGACAAAATTAACGATAAGGCGAGACATTCTACATGTCTTTATCCGTACTCCTCGAATATTTCTCCATGTGATCATCATCGATTTCTTTCGTTAAACAATTCTCTTTGTAGTAAAACCCAACAAGTGTTGGAAAGATGGAATTACCAGGCAATCGAATATAACGGATCGTTCACAACTCGGTATCATAACATATGTATATGTAATATTTATCAATAAAACGAAATAAACCTTTAGGACAATTTCATATTAACATTGACATACATAAAGATAGTGGAGATTCGTATATGTAGAATTTGAAAATGGAAACGATTAGTACCTTGTAAACTAAACAGATCCTAAATGCCCATATTTGAAATGTTAAAAGATGATTTAAAATTAAAACTCACAAACTCAAAAGACAGATATTTGTTCTGGAGTAGGGTTTGATTTATCAGATGATACGATGCATGCTGAAAGTTCATAATTGAAAATGCTACTAGTTTTCAAAAAGTTACAGACCCTGATGCGAAGAAGAATGATCGTTTTATAAGATTATTCTAGAAATAATCTCATTTGATTGGTTATTTGGTGGTATTCATTTTCTAAATCATACATTTTGATGATTTCTTTATAGATACGCTGTGTCAACAATGAACGAGTGAATACATGAATTAGGAAATTATATATGGAACCAAAATGGTTACTTTGAATAAATTATTATTTTGTGTTTTATTAAATACATATATTGTATGGACAGGTATTATTACATGGTTAAGAATAAAATTAAAATGATATATGATACTGTAAAAGTATTGTTATCCTACGAAGCGGCAAAGAAACGGAAATGCGGATAAACAGTTCTTAGATTTTATAGAAGGACGTTAGGTGAGTATCTCAAAATAGAAATGGAAATGATAGCACCAATTAAATTGAAATGTTACAGTGTTAAAACAGAGAAAACACACAAGGCCGTTACTTTCTTAAGAAGGTTTAGGCAAGAGCATAATAATAATGCAAAATAAGTGCCTCTTTGCAAAATCAAAACAAGTTCTTCACATAAACTCTACAAAAGGGCGATCGTTCAGAACTCCAGAACTATAGACCCATATCACTACTCTCATATCCACAAACTGTTCTTTACTATATTAACAAATCGAATTGAAAATAAATTGACGAAGCCCAACCCCGGAACAAGCGGGATTTAGGAAAGGATTCGGGACCGTAGACCACATCCAATCGGTCAGAGAAATTGTACAAAAACTAGAGAATATAACATTGACGTAGTAATGGCTTTCGTGGACTATGAGAAGGCGTTCGACAGTATTGAACACTGGGCCGTAATAGACGCTCTACGAAGAGTAAGGATAGATCAACGTTACATAGCTTTAATTGAAGACCTTTACAAATCAAGCAGCTTCAAAGTACAGCTCCACGAATGTACGGATCCGATTGAAATAAAGAGAGAGTCAGACAGGAGATACTCTCACCCAAGCTTTTACAGCAGCACTCGAAGATATCTTCAAAACATTAATATGGGACCAAAAGGGCTTGAACATCGACGGAGAGAAGCTTTGCACCTCCGATACGCAGACGATATAGTAGTGTTTGCCAACGACCTGGATGAACTACAAAACATGATCAGAGAACTAAATGAAGTATCAAAAACAGTCGGACTAAAATAAACATAAACAAAACCAAAGTCATGGCAAACTTTAATTTAGGAAATAGAACAATAATGATAGAAAACTCTACAGTAGAAAACGTTCAGGAATATATATATTTAGGCCAGCGAATAACACCTAATAAAGATGGACAGGACGAGGAGGTGAATAGACGAATCAGACTGAGTTGGGCGGCATTTGGTAAACTAAAAGAAGTATTTAAATCAAAAATACCCCAAATACTAAAAATTAAAGTATACAATGAATGTGTTTTGCCCGTAATGACATATGCTTCAGAAACGTGGTCACTAACAAAAGCACTACTTCACAAGCTGTAAGTAACCAAAAGGTCAATGGAAAGGGCAATGTTAGGTATAACTCTCAAAGATAGAAAGAGAAACGATTATATAAGAAGCCGAACGAAAGTACAAGATGTTATGCATAAGATCCTAAAACTAAAGTGGAAATGGGCGGGACATGTAATGCGAAGGCAAGACAACCGATGGACCAAGAAGTTAATAGAATGGAGACCCCGCAAAGGACGCAGGAGTGTTGGAAGACCCAAAACTAGATGGAAGGACGACATTGTAAAAGTAGCCGGCAGAAACTAGATACAACAAACATATGACAGAGAAAATTGGGAGAGGCCTATATCCAACAATGGAGTATACAAATGGGCTGAAGAAGAGAGAGAAACGCTTTTGGTCCAGGGATAAGAAGCCTTTAACGGCAGGAAAACTTGGCCTTCACACACGCAATTTTGATATCTAGTGTATGAAATTAAAATGTCATTTTCCATAAAATGACCAAATTAAAGAAATAGTTTATCGCAAACGGACAAAATTAACGATAAGGCGAGACATTCTACATATCTTTATCCGTACTCCTCGAATATTTCTCCATGTGATCATCATCGATTTCTTTCGTTAAACAATTCTCTTTGTAGTAAAACCCAACAAGCGTTGGAAAGATGGAATTACCAGGCTTCCAGAGAGACGAAGGAAGGCAACCGAATATAACGGATCGTTCACAACTCGGTATCATACCATATGTATATGTAATATTTATCAATAAAACGAAATAAACCTTTAGGACAATTTCATATTAACATTGACATATGTAAAGATAGTGGAGATTCGTATATGTAGAATTTGAAAATGGAAACGATTAGTACCTTGTAAACTAAACAGATCCTAAATGCCCATATTTGAAATGTTAAAAGATGATTTAAAATTAAAACTCACAAACTCAAAAGACAGATATTTGTTCTGGAGTAGGGTTTCATTTATCAGATGATACGATGCATGCTAAAAGTTCATAATTGAAAATGCTACTAGTTTTCAAAAAGTTACAGACCCTGATGCGAAGAAGAATGATCGTTTTATAAGATTATTCTAGAAATAATCTCATTTGCTTGGTTATTTGGTGGTATTCATTTTCTAAATCATACATTTTGATGATTTCTTTATAGATATGCTGTGTCAACAATGAACGAGTGAATACATGAATTAGGAAATTATATATGGAACCAAAATGGTTACTTTGAATAAATTATTATTTTGTGTTTTATTAAATACATATATTGTATGGACAGGTATTATTACATGGTTAAGAATAAAATTAAAATGATATATGATACTGTAAAAGTATTGTTATCCTACAAAGCGGCAAAGAATCGGAAATGCGGATAAACATTTCTTAGATTTTATAGAAGGACGTTAGGTGAGTATCTCAAAATAGAAATGGAAATGATAGCACCAATTAAATTGAAATGTTACAGTGTTAAAACAGAGAAAACACACAAGACCATTACTTTCTTAAGAAGGCTGAATTAGGCAAGAGCATAATAATAAACCAAAATAAGTGCCTCTTTGCAAAATGAAATCAAGTTCTTCACATAAACTCTAACGATTATGTAATTAACACAAATTTATTAGTTGATAATATAAATTAAAATTGCACGTATTGTAAAAGAACAATCTTAGTAATAATGGTAAAACTCCACGCTCCGCGTCGGGGCAAGACTTGCAAAAAAAAAAGATTGAGGCTCTCAGTGCCGGGCCTGAGACGATCGCTTTATGTCTTTTTCAAAATGAACGCAGGTACTCAACAATTATTTTCAGTAACTTACTTAGTAGGCCACCTATCAAGCATCTGAGCCCAGGATTGAACGAAGCTAGGAACCGCGCGACCTTGCTATACGTGATTCTCTATGGTGCAATTATGCAATAAAAATAATCTTAACCAAAACCTACTTGAGAGGTCTATAATATAAATACGATTTGGAGTTAAAGTTCTCTACTTCTTCTTTTTTCTCTTTGCTCAGTTATACCTTTCGGTGGTGTGCAAATAAAGTTCTCAAAACCTCAAAAAGCATGAAAACATTATAAAGGACAAAGTGCGCTTTTGCAGTTGTGTATATATTTTATGTAGTTTTTGTATCTATCCCACTCATAACTTTTTTTTTTTAATAGAACTTTTACCTGCTCAACAATATACATTGTTATACAAGGTATGTTTGACAATTAATACTTAACGAAGGGAAATAACAGAATGGTACCTAATAACAACTTGAAATAGCTGTGTTAATAGTCATTTGGATTTACCATTTGATCACATAGTTAATTGAGAATTAATTGCACTTAGACATCAAGACTATCACTTACGTATTTTGATCAAATAGTTATTTGGAGATTAGTCCGCACTTAGTCATCACCACTATCACTCAAGTATATGTCTTGGGGTAACTTTCGTTTTAATCGTCTATGAATACTTCTTTGGCCTAGTTCATAGAAGGTGGCACCATTGCAGTTGGTAAGGTTGTCATGGAAGGTTTTGTCAGTTTTGCAATATGTTCTTGAATTGTGGGCATGTTTAATTCGTGATGAAGTTGTTGATTTGTAATGAACCACGGCGTTGACTGTTGTTCGAAGAATTTTATTTTGTAACGTCTGGATTTGGTTGAGATTGGTTTTGGAAGTGTTAGCCCATATCACACATCCGTACAGAATCAATGGACGTATTAGAGATTTATACAAGACCGTCATGCATTGATTTTCATAGTGGACTTTATTTATGATTGGGTAGCTGGATTAAACGCGTGTGGCCTTCGTTCAGCTTTTTAATATATGGTATTTCCATGTGAGCCGAGTATCGAGATGGATACCCAGATATTTCACGGGCTCGTCTTTGGCATTCCATTGTATAGTATGTCCATTGATTGTAATTAACGTTGATTTTGATAATTCTAAGTGTGAATATTTTCGTAGTACACTTGGAATGATTAATTGATAGATTCCATTTATGAACCATCTGCTTAGTGTTATGAGCGGACAAAGTTAACGATAAGGCGAGACATTCTACATATGCTTTTCCGTACTCCTCGAATATTTCTCATGTGATCATCATCGATTTCTCGTTAAACGAATCCTGTAGTAACCCAACAAGCGTTGAAGAATTGCTAGGTTTGCCATTGGGAGACGAAGGAAAGTAACGGATCGTCATCGTATCATAGTATGTAATGTAAAATGGGATCAATAAAACGAAATAAACCTTGTAGGACAATTTCATATTAACATTGACATATAAAGATAGTGGAGATTCGTATAGTAGAATTTGAATAACGATTAGTCCTTGTAAACTAAACAGATCCTAAATTGCCCATATTTGAAATGTTAAGACGATTTAAAATTAAAACTCAGGAACTCAAAAGACAGATATTTGTTCTGGAGTAGGGTTTATGTTACTCAGATGATACGATGCATGCTAAGACGTACATAATTGAAAATGCTACTATTTTAAAAGCCATCAGACCACTGACTGCGAAAGAATGATCGTTTTATAAGATTATGTCTAGAAACAATCTCATTTGATTGGTTATTTGGTGGTATGCATTTTCTAAATCATACAGTTCGATTGATTTCTTTATAGATACGCTGTAGTCAACAATGAACGAGTGAATACATGAATTAGAAATTGATTGGAACCAAAATGGTTACTTTGAATCCAAATTGATTATTAGTGTGTTTATTACAATACATCAGTATTGTATGGACAGGTATTCATTACATGCCGTTAAGAATAAAATTAAAATGATCTATATCGAAAAGCTTCGAGATTGTTAGTCCTAGAAGCTAATAGAAACGGAAATGCGGAGTAATATCATTTCTTAGATTTTATAGAAGGACGTTAGGTGAGTATCTCAAACAGTAGAAATGGAAATGATAGCACAATGTAAATTGAAATGTTACAGTGTTAAAACAGAGAAAATACACCAACTTACTTCTTAAGAAGGTTTAGCACGCATTAATAATGCAAAATAAGTGCTCTTTGCAAAATAACAAGGTATGCACATAAACTGCTATACTTTATGTAATTAACACAAATTTATTAAGTATGATAATATAGGTAATTTTGTCACGTATCCTGTAAGAACAATCTTAGTATTATTGGAAGACTCACGCTCGTCGGGTTATTGATGCAAGAAAGGTTGAGGCTCTAGCAGCCTGAACGATCGCATTATGAAGTCTTGGTTCTATGATTGAACGCAGGTACTGAACAATTAGTTTCGTAACATAGTTGATGGCCACCTATCAAGCATCTGAGCCGGATTGAACGAAGCTAGGAACCGCGCGACCTGATACGTGATTCTCTATGGTGCAAGGTTATATAAATAATCTTAACCAAAACCTACTTGAGTTCTGCGTACTTCACATTTTTCTTTCGTTATACCTTCGGTGGTTAAATGTTCTGCAAAACCTCAAGCATAAGAAATTATAGGACAAACTGCGCTTTTGCAGTTGTGTATATATTTTATGTAGTTTTTGTATCTGTCCCACTCATAACTAAAAACATTATTTCTATTATTACCGCATTTTTCTAAGTTTCTGCCTTGTCATTTAGTTTCGTACCAAACGAATTTTCTTCCCTCCGTCGAACCGTACCTCTAAGAGCACCCTCTCATTGTTAGCTTGTAATTTGTATCGTCTCAAGGTTGCAATGCTTTGATTTAGAAAACTTTTAAGTTTCAAGTATGAAAAATATTGCCGTTTATGAAGAATAGTGCAAACCACTATTCAAGACTTTTATCGTTTTCTCATTTTGCACGTTGCATAATACTATGTATACTTATATAGAGCAGACACATCATATATTATAAAACCAATGATTGTACATATCCGGGTGTATAGAGTATATAGATAAAAAGGAATTTGTAAATGCATTTTTACATATCTTATTGCATGAAATTTAAAAAGAAACAAGTTGTCTAGACCTACACTTACATTGACGTCATATTTTTATAAGTGATTCTTGTAGTGGTTCAAACAAATGATAATTTCAGGAACATAATTTGAGACTGTAGGGGAGAGGATATTACATCGTAGTCTAGAACAAATTCTCATTTTTTGTCGAATTTGGACAGTTGTGTTTGGGTATTACGTTGAAGCTGAATAATGTTTCGGATTGAAAATTTGACAATCCTCAATCACGCTTGTTCTCAGACGACTTATTTTCAACTGCTTCTACCCTTAATAGCAATTTATGCTACATGTATATTTGTATCGTGTCTTTGCATCTATATTTGTATCTTTTTAAAAATGCTGTCTTCAATCTACGCCTTTCGTCTTTTCAAACTTTTGAACGGTTTTATGCTCTCTGTTGTAAGAAACTCAACGGACCAGGATACCACTAGCCCTAATATTGCAATATTGACTAAAGAAACGGTAATACAAGATACCCTACAGAGCGAATTCGTTCTCTTTAACTACTTACAACGCTGAGAACACGCGTCTCTTTTTGTTCATCTCGTAGTGCGTGAATTTCAATTTGTATTTGATTCACCCACGTATAAAACCCGATGTCTTAAAATTTGTAAATACATTTTTTGAGACTTCTCTCTTAAAGGGGCTAGAAACGGCTGGACTTAGAACATCGAGTTTTGGTATCTAAATTCTTTATTAAATTTTATGGAACTGGTTTGTCACCATTTTTTTTAATCTTGAACGGTTAAGCTGGCTAAACTTATGGAAAAAGCATTGAGTGAGCTAAACTAATTTTTTATCTATGCCTCAAAAGGCCCATTGATTTTTGATATTAAAAATCTTAAATATCGAGAGATATGAATTTTTTGGACTCTCAAAATTCATCTCCTAAGAGAGCGAAATAGAGGGGTAATATTATAACCCACAAACTCAAAACACACAGCACATCTTTGAAGAAGAAAACGTATCTTCTATCTGTGTCTGGCAATGAATTGTAAAAATGGTTGAAGTGAGCCTGGATCATGAAAGATTTCCTAATCTCATAAAAACTAAAAACCTCAGTATTATCATCATATAATCATATTTAATACTAAATAATCGATGTTTCATCGTTTTGTGTAGGAATGAGTATACGAAATCTCCTGGAAAGATCTAACTATTGATAATATAAAGAGAATAGTTATATGACGTTGCAGGTAAGGAAAATGAGCTGACGACTTCATGGTACTACTTGGCGAGGGCGCTAAGTATTATGGAGTGAGCATGTGTATTATGTAACCATCATATTAAAAGGCTTGTAATAAATTACTTGAGAATATTGAATGTGTATAGACTGCAATAAAAAATCGACGACGACTATATCCGAGTAAAGTTCGTTTTGCAATTTTTGCTACCAGAGCAGAAGAAATATCGTACTATTGTTAATGAGTTATTTCAAAGTACAGAATTGGAGATGTTCCATGTATGTGTCCTACGGCTATGATCGGGAAGTGAAGGTCCAGTCACCTCAATGGAAATAGTTGCTTGGCTGTTACACCCAAAAATGCATATCACATTCCAAGCAAGATTAAGACTATGTTAATTCCGTTTTTAATTGAAAATGTGTTAATATTAAACAAGTAATAAAAAGTACTACTTCAATGCTTTTATTGGTTGAGTGATGAATATGATAAAGAGGCCACAACTGTTGGCAAAAGAGTATTGGAAGTTTCATCATGACAAAGCGCCCGCCCAAGCATCACATCCCGTAGAGTTTTTCTGGCAAAATATCAAGTCACTCGGATAATTAAACTCCCTTTACATTTGGCGTCCCGCCACTTCTCAAGACTAAATTTTAAACCAAGTTTTAAACAGTGGAAAAGACACTGCGAGAAGTGCATTTTTCTCAAAGATTAGTGAAATCAAACGTAATGCTTTATATAATGGCTTTATAGAGTTTAGCACTATTTTAGGATTTTTATAGCAGAAATGTTTTTAACTAATTTTTAACTATTTTGTTTATTGCACTATTGAACTCACGATTTTATGTTTAGTGGTTGCTACAATTCTTGATTCGCTTTCAATTTAGAATTTTGCAAAATTTTAACGCTAGTTTTGTTGCATTTGGGGGGAGGGGGTTAGAGTAGTGGGACTAAAGTACGAGGTAACGACTTTTTTGTCAGGTGTTTTTATGGAAGTTTCAGCTTAGCATTGCGATTATTTTTGTTTCAGTTTTTTCTTCTTTGAAACTATGTATTTTGTTTTCTGTATACAAATAGTCTACCATTTTCATTCACATATGTAATACTACGATGATTTTTGTACTTAAAGCACCAACGACTTTCAGAATTAGGTATATTAAAAAGCATGAGACTGAATATAAAACAAAAAATATGCCTATTTTCTCTGTTCGTCTTTTTTAAGTGTCTATATGTTTACATAATTTTTAAAATATAAAGTAAATCGCTTTTGCAATTTTTCAGTTGTCTCAAAGACAACAAAAGTTATACCAGAACCAGCCATATCCTGCTGGTGTCGGAGGCAGTACCGAGTACCCTTATTGCCGAGTCTCCAAGCACGAACCGGGAGGTTAGCCCTCCTTACAGTGTAACACTCATAAACGCATGTACCCGGACAATCGTGCAAGTCGAGGCTGGGAAGCTCAGGTACCGAACCATGACCACTAAATTTTGTCAGTCAGCGAGCCGGAGGCAGCACGGCGCCACCCGCCAAGGACCGACATGGGCCGGTCTGGCTTTTGACGGGTGGTAGGGGTAGGCCGAAGCCCCCCCCCCACTTAAGGGCATGCGCTCACACGAGGCTAACCAGGCCCTCCTGTCCTAAAAGCGGTGCCACTACCCCTAGACATGTGATGTAATGATCCAGTATTGTATAATAACTCTAGATCTTCGGGCGCATGTTTATCTGTACTTTTTTGCTTCTTTTCCTATAAAGTATCATCTATTGAAGATTGTACTTGTACTTAACATTCATCTTGCATAACTTTTTAGGAAATATTTATCTTTGTTCTTTCACAGTATCTTTGTATAGGGTCGTCTGAGATAAAATCGGCATTATTTTAAGTACTGCGGAAAAACTGAAAAGGTGCCTTATGCGCATGTGCAAGCACATATTAGGTAACAATACGTTTGCTACTAGACTAGAAACTTCGGACTAGAAAATCGTCGACAGAAATTATTGCGTGCTCTGGCGAAGAAGTACAGGGAATCTCCAGGAAGAGGGGTAACGCCGCAAAAGATGAATTAGACCGCGAATTGAAAAAGAAGATCAAGCAGGATTATGGGCGGAGCATGATTGACCTGACAAGAAAAATGGGAGCTGATAAGATCGGCGGTCAGTCAAGCAGTGCACCAGGACCTGCACTACAAGTATTTCGTCCTAAGAAATTACCATCTGTTGATTCAGAAGAATAAAATATACAGGAAGTTAAAGGCCCAAGCACTGCAGAACGATAGCAAGCACGACAACGGTGGCTTCTTGAGATTCTTGTCGGGCGAGAAAAACTTAATCAGGACAGGAAAGTGAACCGCCAAAGCTTCCCGCTTCTGTAATAGTGCTGGGGCTTGTGAGCAGCGAAGCAGATATCATGGCACCACATGTCTTGAGAAAGGCCAAAAAATGACCACCCACAACTATAGCAACGTGTTGGATAGTTGTCAAGCCTTGGATAGAGGATTACTGCTAGTCTCCCGACTTATGGCCGCCCTCTATCTCCGACTGCAATCCTCTTGACTACTATGTGTGGAGTGTGGTCGAGGCGAAGAGCCTCCATCGTGGAGGTAATGATACATACGAGCAAAGAGGAAGTTGTGTTGTCCTGCATCAGATTTAATTTAAGTCCCAGCTCGAGAAGGTTGTGGTCGCTAATGGGGCTACGTTGAACAATACGATTTCCAATACTAGTAACTTGAATTCAAGTAAATTTAATTTTTCTTATATTCTAATGTTATTTTCATTGTTTATTCATTTTCCGGGTTTACCTCGACGACTTTGTATATGGATTATGTTTTCGACTATATCTGTACACATTGCTTTGTATTTGTTGTGCTTTAGTGAGATATTAACTTTGTTTATAAATGGATGCAAGTATTTTGTTAGGTTTGGTTTATTAAAACAAAAAATGTGGACACTTATTAAACAAAGCTAGAATATTTACTCAGATTAGGAGTGTTTGTAGGCTACCATTGAGTGTTATCGTATGTACCTCTTATGGTATATAGTCGACTAAATGTTTAAGTTTACTTTTACTACGCTTTCTTTAAAATAACTAAATAATATACAATTAAATTTAAAAAGTTTACATACTGCTATGCTAGTGAAACGCAAAGGAAAAATACGGAGAGGATTATAGGAAGAGTGTTGAATATGAATTACACATAAATATTTAAGTTGTTCGTGTTGTGTAAGCCCCGAGTGAATCATTCTTGTGGAAGAAATAAGAGAAATTATCGACGACTCTATATCTGTTTAAAAGTTCGAAATTGTCCAACCTTAACGATCGGTGGAGTGTGGTGCTTCTAGAGTTGTAACCTAATATCGCACAACTTCTACGTATGGTGTTATACACACAGCAGATGGCGTTAAATGAATCGCGGCAAAGGTACCCGCCGCTGTCATAAATAATGGCATTTTAATGTACAATACTTGTTCGGCACTATCAGGCATAAAAACGTAAAATGAAAGAATAATAAATTATGCGCCCAGCAAACGCACAAATAATTATTTGATAATTCATTTCGATGTCACACAAATAACACAGCCGCTGTCATTTGCGCAGCATAAGTGCAATCATTCAGTTCAGTCATGCATAGTAAACGCAGCCCAAATCGCCAGCATATGTTCTGGCTTTTCCTAATAAGTCATCCCATCCGTGTTCAGCGCGTGACGCGCGCCCCGCCGAATCCGCAGAACAGGTCGAAATTAGCGGCTCGTCCCGGGGAGCGCCCTGGCCATCGGGGGTGTCCCGCTTGTTGCTCCTTTTGATCGCGGACAAAGGCGCAGGAGGAATGCGGATCAAAGGCGGGGGGCGAGGCGGCCCGTGTTTATAAGATGGAGCGGCATATGTTCCGAAGATATTCCTAATGGAATGGGGTTTACAAGGTAGCCAATTATAAAAACGGAGAATCGGCCCAAACATAAATCGCCACTTTTGAGGACTGCATTAATTAGGCCGGCGAGATTTATCCCGCGTCAAAAATACCCACGCGGCCGATACTATCTGGGCAATAAAATACACGCATATTTAGAGCGGATAGATCCAGATACGGCTACCCTCTTCGCGGTAATGGATAGGCGCCATTGCCTAATGCACCGGTGCATTAGCGCTCCGTAAACACGCCGAAAATAGCGTCCGCGGCGCTTATTAAACCCTTTAATGCGCTTTTATTATAAATGCGGAGGAAATTTACGGCGCGCGCTTATCTCGCGGGAGAATGGAAAAGCTGAGTACCCGCTTAATTACACCTATGCTCAAGGTAGCTGATGGAATTGAAATTCACGTGGCGGCCGTGCTCGCGCAGCCGGGCGCTCATTTTTGCTGGTTCGAATTAGGGCCAGCGGATGTGATCGCTTTGCATAATGCATGCAGATTTGAAGCCAATCATTTTAACTTACAAAGAGAAATTTCAACTACTTTCTCGGTAACTTGCCCTGACTGCGTCGCTATCCGGTTTCTAAAGTAAATATGAGCATCGGTTTCTAGCTTAATTAAATATATGAAGGCAATTTGTTTAGGTCTCGTTGCAGAGTACAGATGGTAGATGTAGAGGATTTCAGTAAAAAATTATAATCATCAATTTTAAAATGGGATAATTAGCAACTCTAAGTTATATATTTAGAGAGATTTGAAATGTCAATTGCTTTATCTATTTGCTAGCATAATTTATTTCACCGTTCCTGCATATTTAGTTGCTAATGCATTTTTAAGATTTCTGTATGCTATATGTTTATTTTTTATGGCTGTTTTTATTTAAAGCTGAAGATTAAGAAGAATGATACCAATTAGACTATCATTTTCATCTCTTTAGAGGCTAAAATTATTGAAAACCACTAACGTTATTAAATTGAAGGCGTTTGGATTTCCAGAAGTGGGCTCTATGGATTACTTGTTTTGTTTTTGATTGGGTGGAGGAAAGCCTCTTAAAATGAGAATTGTTTTGTTCAAATACTTTTAATGTGGTAGATACTTGACGTCACAATTGCTGATTCTATGGATGAAAGAACTGTGTGTTGCAGATGTTTGCTTATTTCGTACAGAGAGTGCGTGATTGCTTTTTGAAACCATACTATCAGTATTGCAGTTGCAAGCTATTAACTTAATTATAATAAACCTATCTAAATCGGCAAGATACGTAGAAGAGCCTACAACTCGTTTTTATGTCCTTGTAGTTCAAAATCAAATACTTTATTTGGATGAACTCATTGTTTATGTTGCTTTATAGCAACGATAGTAATTAGCAACAAATTATTTTTGCATTATAATGTTTCTCCTAAAAAATTAAATAGATGAATATCTTCAGAAATGTTTTTATCTTAAATCAATGTTGTAGTGGAATTTTTAATTTGGTCTGGGTTCGATGCCGTTTTCGCAGCTTAAAACTTCAAATCTAATTCATACGATTTCTTTTTGTAGAATTTTCTCAAATAGGAAATGTGCCAAAAACTTATATACAAGGTCTTCAAGATGAATCTGGATTTTTTATATAAAAGCCGTCTTTCGTGCATTAGATAACATCACAAGTTAGCTTCACATAATAAACAACCTATGGTAGCTGATCAAATGAGCCGAGAATACGACCTAAGAGTTGATATACTCGAATCTCTTCAAACTATTGAATAAATAAAAAGGCCCAAGTTTAGGACGTAGCCAAGAAATACAAGGAACCTGACCACCGGTCTAATCTCAAGGGATTAATTCGTCCGCTTCTGGGTGGAGCATAATTGACTTGAAAAAGAAATGGGCGTGGCGAAGTTGACGGTCAGTCTAGAAGTGTACCAGGACCTGCACTACAAGTTTTTCGTCCTGAGGAACCGCCAACTGTTGACTGAGAAAAATGAGATGGACAGTAAGTTGAAAGACTCACACTAAAATGACCGTTGGATCTATCAAGATGCCTCTGAAGTGCTTGCCGTCATGCGTACAAAGTTTCCTGCCTCTAAGATGGTGCTAAGTCTTGTGAGCAGCGAAGGGGATATCATGGCAGCCCACTTCTTTGAGAAAGCCCTTTGAAGTTGACCGTCTCAAGGAGGTCGTAAATGTTAATGGAAACTACATTAAATATAATTCCTTAATACTATTTATTTTTTTTCATGCATATAAATTAAATTTTTTTTGTATTTTCATTGTATATTAATTTTTCGGATTTACTTCAACGACCTTTTATAGTTGCAACTGCGAGTTATTTGAAGGTTTGATCAAAAAATTATCATTTTAATACTTTGTCTTCTAAAGGTCGCAAGATGTAATCGTGCTCATATTAAACAAACAACAACTCCAATACCAATTATGATAAAAAATCATGGAAACTACGCTAAAAAGTCTTTATCGTAATGGTTCCTCGGAATATTTATTACTATAGCCAATTAAGTGTCGCTTGCAATTTCTAACATTGTAGCCTATAAGTAGTTATCACGTTTTACGTCACTCAACCAAGTAGTTGTTTTGTTGAATAATCACATTTTTATGTTTTTGTAAATAGAGAAATTTAATTGTATAGCAAATGCTAAAATATTGTAAATGACGGCTTTCGTAATCTAGTGGTATGAAAGGTGACGTTGCAGTTATGCTTGTCGTCGGGTATCGCTTGACAATTGGAACACTCGATGACGTATTTTTTTAAGTTAAGTGTGATCTTCGCATGCACTGCTATTTAATGAGCAGCTCAACTAAAAGGCGATCTGTCCTTTACAAATAAATTACACACGACAGGTTGCGTACATTCTGCTGAATATGAACTATTAGTTTCATTAGCAATTGCTAATGAGGCAATTAATCTCCAGTGCCACAAATAAATTAGCGCTAACTCCTGCAATACGATCCTTAGATGCAGATCTGCCAGCGCCTCAAGGATGGGGCTGCAGCCGGCGGAGTTTTATAAGGGCTGAAGTACGGGCGTCGCCGTTCTGGTCCGGCAAAATGCGTCACGGTAATGCCGGCAGCACGACAGGCGGCCATTACTCCGGGATGATTAGGTTAATTGCCGCCCGGAGTTCCCGGACTCGCTGCATGCCTGTACTCATTAGTGCTATTGTCAGGGGGGAAATATTCCGGCGTTTTGATTGTTATGTACTTACGGCGCAA
Organism: Sinelater perroti; assembly: GCA_036346155.1. NCBI lineage: Eukaryota > Metazoa > Arthropoda > Insecta > Coleoptera > Elateridae > Sinelater > Sinelater perroti. The sequence goes on from JARFIY010000046.1 coordinate 19,643,333, forward strand.
TTTTTTCTAATGCAGCGGGCGCGATTCGGCCGGACTAGAAAACGAGCGGGAGTGGAATCGATCGCGGCTAATTAAAATGTCGTTTGCTGGCTGCATTTTATTGCTTATTAATGCAAATGGTGCAGTTGATAAAGTAGCGAGCAGGTTGCTTTAGAAAGTTACAAAATAGCGCTTTTTCCCTATTTGCATATTAAAACGCTCTCATTGTGTAACGTTTCGGCGCAAATTTAATTAGCGGAGTTGCAAATAGCCAACTGTTTTTGCATAAAGAAGAATTGGCGATAAAACCACACATGAGAGTGATCATTTAAAACCTGACATCATGGAAAAGGAGGTGGGGCGTAATTGCCCTTCTCCAAGAAACTGTTCTACGTGCTAAGTGATTGTTGGAATTACAACAAAAAGCATTACGAACAACAGTGGAAAAGTGGTGTGATAAATTTTGACAGTGATTTTAACTTAAACTACGTTTTTGACCACCTTCACGTTACCATTTGTCATTTAAAGAAATTCAGATGTACTACCAAGCTCGATATATGTGTGCGGCATTTTTTAACAGACAAGTTGGGGTGCCTGCTTACGATAATTTGTTTGTTTGAATACCAGAAAGCTATAGATGTTTCTGTCGAACAACATACAAAAAGAGGAAACTGGTAAAAAACAGGTAAAATTGTAGAACTCACGGGATCTAACGAAGGTGTTATATGTTTAGTGGGATTGTGGAGCAATAATTTTCTTCCATCGGAAACACCATGGCGAACAAGTATTGTCCGCAACTTAATGTAGAAATTTACGAAGAATGGGCGGTATTGTCAAATGCAAAGCTGCTATCCATCATCCATTAACTGCTGCGAAAACTGAAGAATATATATCTGTCTCTGTCTCTACAAATAGTTCAAATGTCGTAAAAAAACACGAAATTACTCTATGGCCCTTTTTCCAAGATATAAAGAATTCACTAATTGGTCGTTGGGAGACCATCGTAAAAAATGCTGGTAACTATATAACTGATTGATAATTTTTCAATCATCTAATAGAATAAATTATTCTACCAATATTGCAAAATACCGTCACGTGATACCTTTGAGGGCTTAAAATGTAAACAGCTCTAATTAAACATAAGAAAGAAATATACAACATTACAGTTTTGTTAATTATATTAGAAATTTTAGAATAAAAATAGAGGATTCAATTTAATATAAAACATCAAGAGCATTATATTAACTACTTTTTTGTGATGTAGATACAGCAAAGTTTTGGTGCTTCATTGTTCTAAAGATTTATAAATCATGACACCCTATATTACATTTAAAAATAAAATTAAAACTGTTGCTGTATTTTGTGTTCCCAATACGGCTTAAGTTTTAAAGTTAGCAATAAAAAATATTATCATGCATCAACTGCGTGTATATTGGGATGTGAACGTTGTTTCGAAAATCATTACCCCAAATTTATTACTCCAAACATATTGAGACACCATATCAAAAGATTGCAATCGCGAACGAGAGTTACTTTGGGAATTGAGAGTATTATATTGTAGATAAATTACGTTATGTATTTTTGTACAAATAACACCCATTCTTCAAAGACTAAAAGTACAATCACAAAATAATAAATACAAATGAGTTTAAGATCGAGAATTTTTATTAAAAATGTCTACCTTTAACCTAATGATATTGCAAAAGCCTAAATTGTTGTCTATTTGAGTAAGTTAACAGAAAATTAACTTCTATGTACATTAAGCGAACTTTTCGAACATTTCCTACTATTTCATCCACATGACATCTGATCTAACTTTGAAGTAAATAATCTGGTTTTTTCTCTTGCATTTAAAACAAAGCTGAATTAAACTTGAGATTTGAACGGAGCTCAACAAAAATTTATTAATAATTCAATAATAAAGGCCTTACTAATTAACAAAAATATCCATTGCAAAGAAAAGAACTCTTCCAAATAGCACTGACTGATTGGAAAAATTGCAATTTAATTTCCATTTTGAGTACAAAAAAGCGAAATCGGTGTTTTCTAGTTTGCATATTCCTTTAAACAATTTCCATAAACTCTATTTAAAGTAATCGAACTGTAGTTACTTTGATAACAAATATATTTTGAATATAAATCTCTCGATTCTTAAATAGTTATAAGGGCTGGTTTAAAAATAATTCAAAGAACCAAATATCCTGGACGAAAGTCACCTGAAATTATGTAAAAAACAACCACCACTCGTTAATCGTTTGAATCTTATAGCCATCCATGGTGGAGCACGACTATATGTGTCTATTAAAAATGTGGAAAGAATTAACACTTTGAGATAAGGCTCTTTTCTCGCCTTGCGTACTTTCTAAATATGGTAGCTGTTTTGTCATGTGAAACATTTTTTTGGGAAGCAAATAGTTTGCTAACCAGGATGCTGTGATGTCTGTTTCTATAGTGCATTGTCACTGAGGATAGATTGTTTTAGACAAAGTGTATATTTTTGTCTGTTCAAACTGCTTCTGTATGTCTTTTAGAATTGGATGATATGAAACAACCCAGTACTTATTAATATGTATTTATTAAAGTTAATTTTGATAGTTACTTTTTAAACAAACCAGTTCATAGTAGAAAGATTAAGGCGTTCGCCTTCGGTATGAGCAGACCCAGGTACGATTCTAATCTCAGATGCCTGGCGGGTGGACTACTCGATCACTAAAAATAATCCAGTATCTATCTCTCTTTGGTTCTACGGTCCTTGTAGGATCTTGGCATGCTCAATAATCTTCTTCCATTTCTCTTTGTCTAGTGCCTTTCTTCTCCAAGTTCTTATTCCTAGCTTCTTTAAATAATTTTCTAGCTACATTTTTCCTTGATCGTCCTGGTCCTACCCTCCTGATGTCTATCACTTTCGCCCTCTGTCAGTAGCCATTCTTATTAGGTGGCCTAACCATTTTAGTCTTTGCATCTTAACTGTCGCTACTGTATTTGAGTCTTCTTATAGGTTTCTTAATTCATAATTTATTCTTGGTCTCCATTCTTTTCCTTATTTTATTGGGTCATGTTTCCGCCTTAGTATAATAGTTTTCTTTCGAAGAAGCATATGTTTTTCTGGTCTTCCGTTTGTACCCATGTTTTGCTTCTATATGTTACCACTGGTTTGATGATTGTTTTATATATTCTTTTTTTATCCGTCTTAATGTGCTTCTCGATTGTAATATGTTTTTAAGCATATAGTAGCATGATCCAGTACCTGTGTTCAATCTTAGTCAGAGGAATTAATGCAGTAGTCTAAGGTGCGGTGCTTGTCACATTTCCTAGTACCAGAGATAGTGCAAAATCCATCAAAAATCGTTCCGGTCAGTAAATCGTATGTTGTCTAAAGAATAAAAAAAATGCTTCAAGGTGTTTGAGCGCTATTTTAAAAGTAAGATACATCGAGCATATAGAGATGATTATGAGCATAATAACCGTTAGTTCAAGATAAGCTGCCATTATCTTGAACAGCAAGGCAAAACGGCCGTATCCAGCCAAAAAGAAGCCCAAAGCGAAGAGACCGCGCAGCCAAGAAATTAAATAACTCCTTGATACTGCTCCATAGAAATCCACGACGGCGCGTGTAAATCACAAAGGCGCGCGAACGCAGTGGTTTGCCTATAGCAATTTTTCTAGATCTTATCCCGGCTCGAACAACTCGCTTAGATTACCGAGCAGATAACGAAATTTAAAAGCGTTTATACCGTGTAAGTGGAAGCGCGCCGGGAGTACAATACGCATCCGATTCGCGTCTCGGCGAAGTCGCCGCTGATGGAAAGGTGCCCGCAGAAAAATCCCGATCGCGGTGCAGGCGCAATTACTCGTAGAAAACAACTAGGGCCAATTAGAAAACGTAAACACTTTAATTGGCTTATAAAACGAGCGGGCGCGCGGCGAAAAAATGTGTACATTAAATAGTACATGTTCGTAAAATGTTTTTATTCCGTTTAGCCCATTTATTTCCCCTAATCAGATGAATAAAATACGGTTTTTATATCAAACTTTTTATATCCTCCGCGTTTAATTATCTTGCATGTGTTCCATCCATTTTATGGGCTCACCTCCCGTTACTTCTGAAAACGCTCCGATCCGGCGTGCTGAGGTTGAAGTGGAAAACAAAGCTCTTTCGATCTAGCGTAGATGAGTGCAAACAACATTAAATCATTCCATTTATACGTCAGTTGTATTGTTATTTGCATTGCAGTGCTTTGAAGGTCGAGTATCGTACGATTGTCTTATCAATTTGTCGGGATTTGAACTCCTCAAGTCTGCAATGTGTGGGTTTTGAACCAGTGTGAGTTTCTTCCAATGGGCCACTCGCCACCAAAATCGGTATATCATAGAAGGAAATGAAACTTTGAGCTTGGTCAAATGTGCATTGTATTTTTGTATTAGGCTAAATATGAGTTAGAAAAATCTATGGGCTTGATGGTGAACCAACAAGAATAAAGATACAGATACAAAATTATTATGTTCAGTTTGAAACTAGGTCTAAAATTAATACAACTTCTGGGAAAATAAAAGTTAAATTATAATATTGTATTGCTTATTAGGTAGTAAAAAGCTTTGCACTAAAAATAAGACGTCAGACATTGGAAGATTAAAAAAGTGTCAATGGAATAATGAAATGGTAATTGAAACTAACGATTTCTTGGAGGCAATTGATGGATTTTAAAACGCTTAATTTTCTTCTAAATTTTTTTTTGATACTATTGTGCTTGGTGACATTTTGTAGTAAACATATTGCGGCCAGTTGCAGGCAACAAAAAACAGACCGACCTCGTACTGGCCGTTCAGCTGAAAACTTTGACGTTGCGTCCACAAATCTCGGTGCGATGTCGGCCACTGCAAGTGAACATTTCAAAAAGCACCGTGCAGCGAATCTTAATAAAAGATTTGCTTCTGTACCCATTCCAGATTCAGATAACCAAAGATCCACTTGTTGGGGCAACAACTTAGTGGGCAACTTATCTCAGTGAACAGTGAACTGAACTAACCACCAAAATCATGCGACCTCAAAGCGTGCGATTTCTTCATCTGGGGATTCGCGAACATTGACGTTTATACTACGAAAATACCACAAAAATAAGAACGATTCTCGAGTTAAAAGCAAATATTCAAAGAATTACCGGCAAAATTGTGCCACAGTAATGCGAAAAGCTGATCGAAAGTTTTGTCAGAAGAATTCGAGAGTGTCAAGTGAGCCGTGGAGGACCTTTGCCAAATATCCTATTCTATATTTAATAGCAATGCATACTATTTAAAATAATGTCAAAACCTTGTCAGCTAATAAATAAATGAAATGTTTTTGAAAATTAAATTAGAACATCTTTACATTAGCTTAGTTTGCAAATTATAATTAATCTGAGCGAGGATTTAGTCGTAGTGTTTATAAAGCACGATTATTTTTATTTAAAATGCACTATTCAGATTAAAAAAATTGCAAAACTCAAAAATATATTAAGTACCCAAGGTCTTGCGTTAATTTAATCTATTACAGTAGTTTTTTATTCGCGTTTATTATAAATTAGAGGTGTATCAGAGGTAAAATAGTTATTCAAGCAAAAATCATGCAGATGTGTTTATATTTATAGAATAATAAAAACAGTTGTATATTAGCGCGAACTTAATTAAGAGTTCTTGAAATGTGCAAATTATACAACTTATTTTGGCTATAAACAAGCGCTTTAATATGTATATCTTCGTACTTAATTTATTTCCTCCTAATTCAATATGAATATTCACGTTTATGTTGCTTTTATGCTGTTTTATCAAATTTGGAAAATAAGTCGGGTATAAAATCATAATGATGAGAAACTACCAGACACATGTTTGACCCCGATTGACTTTGGAAGGTGTTTTGTCTTGGTCCGATAAATTTTTCTGTCAAATTTTGACCTCATTAGCTGTAACCTCCATTTTTCTGTACATAAAGCGACTCTTTATTTTTTAAACTTTTATGCCAAATTCAGTAAACATTAGTCAATACATATGGGAGGCATTGTGCTTGCAGCCACCGAAAAAATCGACCGGCAAATCCAAAATTTGGAAAAACCTTCATTAGAAAGCAAAATTGACGAACGTCGGACTTCAGTTATTGGATTTTTGGTAAAATTTTTAAAAACAAAGGGCATTTGTTATTTAAATAAATAAATTTGGCAATACTCTTACAGGTAAAGTAGCAAAGTATTCTGAAGAAGCGTAGGTATAAAAAATTCTTGGGTTAGATCGGGAGAATCAAACTATAGATGCAGGTGTTAATTTAGTTAGTTTTTATTTATCTCTTTTAATGTACCTCTTGGATAAATCACGTTCGTGAGATTTTTACAGGTGTATTTGCAATTTCTCAATTTATATGTATTACCTACAAGTTATTTTGCAATTTTTAAGTACACCTTCATTTGGTGCACCCCATCTGATTAATTAAGTATATACATTCTACCTAAATTTCTTCTTAAAAAATATGTATCAATTGGAGATTAGTGTATTTTCTATGTCTCTATTAGAAATGAAAATCAAAGGTGCTGCTTTAGTTTGTACAGTGCAGAAGTTGTTTAAAAAGTTTAAAGACGCGAAAGTCAGTTGTAGAAGTTTAGATACTCTTTGGTTTCTAAAATTCTAGGCAAGTTCAGAAATCGATTTTTGATGATTAGCTGTTAAACACGACAACCAACCATTATGCAGGTTCAAGAAATTAACACAAAATGTCACGTGAGTTTCTTACTATCCGAGTGAGGACATCTGTCGAAATCTGCCCTAAAATTGTCATAACTAGCATTTTCCTGACCAAATTTGAATCCGCGTTAAAAAATTTACTCCTGCATAAAAAGTGATTGTTGCGTTCTAGAAAAATAATAGAATTTATGACCAAATAGGACGCATTGATAGATTTTCCAGACAAGCAATACTTGAATTTGATGCAATTGTAAAGCATAGCCCACCTTTAACCGATTATATCAATTTGAGAGTGTATGTGCAGAGTTAAGATAGAATTGTCCTGCCTTGACGGATTCTACTTTGCAGACGCCATTACGGGTTTTACATCATCTGATTTCCTTTCTTTCTGGACAATAGCACTTTTTACGTAAGTTCAGCTTTACGAATTTTAAGAAGACAAAGAAAGACAAATTATGGAACTGTTACAAAATGAATCAACTAACCGAAATAAGCTTTGAAACTGTGCTTATTTTAGAGTTTTATTTATTCTATATTTGAAGTTTCAATTTAAAGAAACCTGTACTCATGGCTCGCTTTAGTATTTTTAGTTCGTGGTGGTGTAGATGACTTTGCTCATCAGCTTGTATATATTGATATTTTAGCGTGTTAATTTACTATAAATGGTATAAATATAGTCAGTGTAAAACATGAAAGCAGAATTATATGATAGACATCCACTTGAAACTGGTGCAGATTAAAGAGGAATTCAGTTCTATATCTTCATTAATCACGCTATTTCACTAAGTTTAAAAAACCAAGTAGTTCTCATCATGAACGGCTTTTTATACAATAAGATTGTGTCTACCCTTTAATGGCAACGTTAAGCCTCTAACGCTGCTTCCATGGTTCATTAAAAAAACTGCATTTAAAGAAATTAAGAACTGCTTGAATGCTAATCCTTTTAAGCTTTATTATTCGTATGTGCATTTATGGGTATGGCCACAATGAAAGCGCCCATTTATGGATTAAAAAGTTCAAAATTTTTGTTTAGTTTCCATATAACTTCCATTCAATTTTGTTAAGGTGCTCACAAATCACAAATGAGCTCTTTAATCAGTAGCATTTTGACAAATGTTTTTTTCAACACTACAACTTCGATCTCTAACACCACACCTGTTACTTTTCCAGCTGGTCTATATACAAAATTATATCTCCATTCGGCACCCTTTCTTTTCCACGAATCCGTAAGTTTTGAAAACAGAATACAAGGCCTAAAAAATAGTTGTTCTCTTTTTATCCATGGTAAAGTTGGAAATAAAGGAAAAACAAAAAGGCACAGAAGAGCAGAGTAAAATCTCTAGAGGGTTTTTAATAACCCCAAATCTGAAAAGGAAGCAAACGGAGAACAGTCTGCTGTGAAGACAGAAAACCAGCTTAAAAAATGATATACATCTGATAAAGGTCCATGTACTTATTACATTTTTCAGCTTCATCACAAGAAAGGCCTATTTTATTATTAGTTATTGTGTGGTTAAAAATGAAAGTCTGTTTTTGATAAAAATCAAAGTGAGAACACAAAATAGTTTTTAAAATGAGGAAATGATTTTCTCAAAACTTTATGGTAATAGCTTGTACCTAAGTTGTAGTTTAACTTAATTATAATTTATTTCTAGAGGTCACACTTCTTTTCTTTAATTTTAACTGAAGAACCGGTTTTTTACTGAACCTTGAATAAATGGAGTTAAAATATTTTTTTTGTTTTTTTTAGGTTTAAAGGAAAAAACTTCTTGGTATTTATAAGGAGAATATTCTCAGCCAATATCTTATGTTAATTACGTAAGATTAAGGGTTATGTATTGATTACGTTAGCTTTTTCAGGATTACGTAGATGATTGGTCATAGAACGTGTATCAGGATGTTTTCTATCGTAACCTGTTTTTTCTCATCTCAATTCTTTGAGACTATTAGCCTGAATTTTTTGTTAATTGGTGCTTTTTATACATTCTATCGCCTCTTCTTTACCAAATTTACTAAGCAGATTTTTGGATATTCTTAAACTTAGACAATTTTTCCAGTATATTCAGTGCTTTGCTTTCGACTCAAAAAATCCTTTCGACTGTGCTGATCAGTTCTAAACAATTATTATAGTATTTTTGTCAAGCCAATTTGTTTTTTTTTATTTTAATCTATTTCTAAGTGATCAGGTATTTTTCTTTGCTAATGTGTTTTTAGTTTGTTTGTAGTTCCTTATAATTTTGAAGATGATGGATATCTAGCATAATAAAAATACATTTTCCTGTATAGCCTATGTCCCGGTTAAATTGAAGGCATAAACCTTAGATGGGAAGATTGTAGTATTTTTGTTCGTATAAGTAGAGTATACAGGTTGTCCACGAAGGTTTGTCGGGAATATCTAAATGATAATCACTTTTGTAGCTGAAATATTCGTTAAAAGTTTAAAAAAGGCGTTGTTTATTGTACGTTTAAAATAGACTTGGCATATAAGCGACGAGTTCGTGGATTTACAGAAGTAAAGAAACGGGCAAGAGTTGAAAACTTTTCGCATATTACGATAGAACTTAAAAATTATTTATTTTACAAAAACACCATCTACAAAATGATGGCGTACATGCTACTAATACAACTGACAATCCTCTAACAAGCAGAGCCACTAAAAATATCAAAACGCGCCATGGTGTGCATGGGGTGTAAAATCGGAGAAATTACTACTTTTCTTATAGATAGCTGTGTTAAAGTAACCTGAAAAGTTTATATGTAACTAGTATTATAAGGTTATATGCTTTGAAAGCTAAACAATTCCTGTTTTGTAGGATTCCGTGCAGCAAGTGCAGAGGTGGTTAATTGAAAATGTTCCTTCTTCATGTCCAGATTTGCATTCATTTAATAAAAATCAAATAAATTTGGAAAACGCCCAAAAATACACTATGTATATGATAATAGTAAAGCTTTTTTCATAAATACCGTTGATATTTTCGTTGTAATTATTAATAATTATTGCCGACAAACATTCATGGATACATAGACCTTTAATCTAGTATCTGTAGCAGTCTTGAATCCACCCTTATACGAATAGATTGTTTCTATTCGGTTGGAAATTTGACATTTTCTGTACTTTATTTCTTTTCACTATCTGTTTGAAATAAGAAGTTGGTTTCGAACATGAATATTAGCTTGCCTCTTAGTGCTTCAAAGAAAATTACTCTTTCTGTAGAGTGATCCGGTTAAACTGTCTTGTTTTCCTAATATTTCCTTCTCTGTATATTTTGAGTAGAATACTTTTTCGCCACTTTCTACTTCTAATTCGTAAACAAGCAATTTTGCATACCTTTTCAGGCACTCTAACTAGAATGCACTGAGAAAATCAAATTTTGTCGAAGAAAGAGCAGCAATATGTTGGGATTGCTCGAAATTGGTGCGTTCTATTCGTTAGAATTCTTACGAAATTGTTTTAATATAATGCCTGTTATCAAGTTCCTATCACTAAATATTTTAAACTTATAACGACCAATTTACGTTTCCGCCTTAGTGCCACATAAATTATTCAAAAGATTGCATGTGAAGTCATATACGGCGTGTCCTTTTAAACGCCAATCAAATATGTTTTAACTAGCATAAGCGATATGCATATCATAAATATAATTAAGCGTAGTTAGTGCCAGCTAATTTCTCAAAAAGTAAAAGCACACTTAACGATTTCCCAACAGAAGTTTTTTATTTCACACATTCTGCCTAATATCGCTTTAATCTACTTTTATTTGCAAGTCTATTAAAATTGCGGTAAATTTCATTGCATTACTTCATGCTCTTCTTGTGTAGCTTTACAAGAAAGACACGACGATTAATGTTGCTTGAGGAGCATGACCGCGCGCCATTACTGCAACCAATTATATCATCAACTATTTAATGTGCTTGTAAGTAAATTAGTGTTAAATCATCAATTTGGCTTTTTTCTTGTTGTTAGAGTTTGCATCTTAATTTCAATCCAGTCATTAGGATCGCAGGTTTTAATTTTTAATTGATGGAGCCGTTTTTCCGCAGCCACCCATATAGCCTTTGTTAGCTGCACAGCGCGCCGCAGTTTATTAAAAATGTGCCATAGAAGTTATTTTAGGATTCCAAATTGCCATTTTTTGCCCTCGCGTTCTTACTTCGCGCTAATTGATCGGAATTTCGGAGGACTGGCTTTGGGCAAGATAAATCTGACTTCTACGCTTGACAAAAATGCAGGCAGGTATCGCCAGCATTTTTTACGCTTCCTTCAGGGAATTGGCAGAAATTTATAATTTTCTATATTTATACGTGATGCATTTTGATTATTATCTATTGGAATAAGTTTGAAATAAATAGCACGAGTTTTTGTTTACTAAATATAAGGTGGCAATATTTTTAAGTCAAATATTACTGTCGTGTCCCTAATATTTATTAAAGTCACTCAAAGGTGTTGGCTGAATTAGTGCTGGGCAATGCAAAACTTAAGTGTTGTTATATCTTAGTTTAATTTTAAAATGTAATTTAACAGATTTAAAAACCTAGCGAAATACCAATAAAATTTTCTAGTCTTCCTTTTTCTATCAAGTAATAAAATATCATCGATCTCTATTTTACTTTAGTTTAGTTTAAAACCACTTTCTTTTTTTCCATTAATTCAAAACCTTTCTACCTTCCGGTGTAAGGCTATTGAGCTGAGTTGTGCTTTATGGATTCGGGCTTGTCTTGCACAGTTCTCTCCACTTTTTTCTATCCTTTGCTGTTGTGCGAATTTCTTCCCACTTTATGTTTCTTGATTCTGCTGCCTCTTTTAGTTCCTCCTTCCATGTTTTTCTCGGTCTTCCTATCCTATTTTTCCCTTTTGGTCTTGCTTCAAACACTTTTTTCACTGTTCTGTTTTTGTCCATTCTTATTATATGTCCCAACCACCCTAACTGTCTCTCTTGCACTAATACCGCTACCAGCTTTAGTTTTTAAATTTTCTCTAAATGTTGTGCTCCTGATGTGGTCTCTCTTTGTTTTGCCTCTATTTTACAGGAATCTCATCTCCGTACTTTCGACCCTGCTCCTATGTTTATTCACTGTTGTCCATGATTCACTGCCATAGATGAGTATTGGTGTTACAACTTTTTTGAATACTTCTACTTTTGCGTCATTTGGTACTTCCTTTTTTCCTAGAAAAGAGGACTTTATGGAGTTAAATAGTCGTCCTGTAATTCCTACTCTTTCATTTATCTCGTCATCGAGTTTTCCATTTTCCTGTATCCATACACCTAGGTATTTGAACTTCTCTACTTGTTCCAATTTTCTTCCCTCTATATATATACGATGTCTTCTCTTGTTTGGTGCTATTACCATTGTTTTGGTTTTATCTCCGTTTATCTTCATGTTTTTCTTTTTTAGTTCTAAGTTGTATACATTGATATTTTCTTGTAGGTCTTTCTCACTTTTTCCGAATATAACCATATCATCAGCAAAAAGTAATTCTGATATGTAGATTTTTTCCATATTCCAGCTTCCTACATGGTATCTTCTTGTTTTTTTCTTGCATTCTTTTATTGCCTCATCTAATACTAAATTAAATAGCAGCGGGCTGAGTACGCATCCCTGTCTTAGGCCTATATTGGTCTTAAATTCCTCCGACTGCTCGTGTCTCGTTCTTATTATATTTCCGCTATTTTCGTATAGTGCTTTGATGGCTGCTACTTCTCTGTAATTTATGTTTGCTTTTTCTATACACTGCCATATTGTCTCTCTTTCTATTCTGTCGAAGGCCTTTTCCAGATCTATAAAACAGAGATGTATTTCTTCCCCTTTCTCTATGACCTTTTCACTTAGCTGTCTGATTGTAAATATGTGGTCTTGTACCCCCCGTCCTTCTCTAAACCCACTCTGGGTGTCTTCTATTGTCTTATCTAGTTTGTCTTTGAGTCTAGTTTCTAGAATCCTTGTGAATACCTTCCCTGGGATGCTTAGTAAGGAAATTCCTCTGTAATTACAGCATTCTCTTCGGCCTCCCTTCTTATATATGGGTATTATGATTCCTATTTTCCATTCCTTCGGTACTTTTCCTGCTACTAAGATGTCGTTGTATAGTTCTAGTAACCTTTCCTTGCCTGTTTCTCCCATGTATTTTACCATCTCTGGGGTAATTTCATCTATGCCTGGGGCTTTTGCTAGTTTGAGTTTCCTTATTGCTATATCCAATTCTTGTTTTGTTATTTTGCCTTCTGCGCTATCTTCCTCTGTTAAGTTCGTGTCTTTTTCGAAGTCGGTATTTTCCCTCCCTCTTCTTTTTTCCAATCCTCTCTGTTCTTCCCCTGCTGCCAACAAGTCTTCGAAATATTGTTTCCATCTTTCCATAATATCGTTTTCCTTTGTCAGTACATTTCCTGTTTATCCTTAATGTTTTTGTGGGTGTAGTTTTTTTTCTCAGTTGCTTTAAAGTTCCGTAAAATAGTTTCTGGTTGTCGTCAAATTCTTTTTCATTTTGTTTCCGAATTCTTCCCACGCTTTCTGTTTTGCTTCCTTCACCTTGTTTTTTACCTGCGTTCTATTCTCTTTGTATACATTGTAGTCCTCTTCCAATTTTGTTTGTAGATATTTGCGCCAGCATTCTTTTTTCTTTTTTACCAGTGTTTTTATGTCAGTTGTCCACCATGCCGTTGTTTTAAAGTCCGTGTTTGTTACCTTTGCCACTCCGCAACATTTGCGCGCTGCTTTTATCAGGCATTGTTTTATCGTTTTCCATTTATCTTCTATATTTGTTCTGATATTTTTTGTCTTGTACTCCTTTTTTAGGATGTCTTGGTATTTCTTCCTGATGTGTTCTTCTTGTAACATGTGGCTTTTAATTTTCTCCTTAGTTATTTTTCTATGTTTCTCTGTCTGTATTTCCGGTCCTCTCTTCACCTTAACATCTTTGATTTTTCGCCAATTCTCCCCGTTCACTAGAAAATAGTCTATAATTGATTTCTCGTTTCTGCTGTGTTGCACCCTTGTGTACTTGTGTATGTCTTTATGTACGAACTTTGTGTTCGTTATTACTAAATCATTTGCCACGCAGAACTCTACAATTTTTGTACCGTTGCTATTTCTTTTGTGCTCCCCTTGTCTTCCTAAAATTCTCTCTATGCCTCTATTATCCTTTCCTACGCCTACAACTTTCTTAATTTTGTATATTCATATCTAATAGCAAATAAGTTATTAATTGTTTTTGAAAGTTTTAAAGCACATTCACTTAGAAAAACCACATGATTGAAGCTTAAACAACATTGAGAAACTCATTGAGATTCGATGTTTGTCTTGTGGAATATCTTTTAACCTAAAGACTTAATTAACTACCTTAAATAATCACTTAATGTCTACCTGAACAAATAAGTGTTTTATTGGCGAACATCGTCGGACTAAATTCTGGCATATGTTTGGGGTGGATTCAAGATTTTTTAAATTTAAAGCGCTTAAGACATTCTGAAAATAAGTTAGCTTTAATAGGCACAATAAGCTTTGGAAGCTTCTATTGCTAGCAAAGTATAAAAGCATCCTTAATGTAGTATGTAATCTTGACGTAATTTATTACTCCCCCCTTTTAATTAATTTTCATTTGTAATTTGTTCCTTATCTTTATTTAAAATGTATTGTGTTATTATTTTCATCTTTTAATACCCGTTAATTATTTTTGAAATTAATTCAATTTTCTCAGCTTCTAAGCCCCCATTAAAATGCCGTGTCCGTGTATTTTTGCTCTTACAGTACAGCTTTCGCGGTTAGTATACCCTGCTTTGTTTCTTGTTTATTTTTCGGTGGAAGTACTTTTAATTTTCTTAATTGTTGGTAATCGTAATGACTGAACAGAAGAAATTCCAGGCGAAGTAGATCAGATATTCAAAATAAAGCAAATGCTGCTAAATATTTACGCGTATAACCTAGCCCTATTTATTGATATCAAAATGTTCTAATTTACCATATGCAGGGAAAAACTGCATGTAGTTATAGTTAATCAGGGTATACCGATAAAATTGACACTGCTGATAAAGCTAACAATGGAGGGTTAGAAAGTAAGGCAATAGTCAACGGAGATGCTTCAAAGGAGTTTTATGTTAAAGCTGGAGACAAAGATATCAATTACTCTCAACAACGATCTAAAGGTAGAAGATCTGATAGAAAATATGTATATATTAATTTAACAGTAATTATAAGAACCAAGAAATAAATTAAAATGAGTAATCAAGCGACTGGAAGAAAACGTTAAGGAAAAAAATGCCCGTGAACGAGAATAAAATCAAGTAGACGATGATGAGGGTGAGAAGCACAATGGTAGACAGTGACCTGGCAGTAATTAGTAGAGTAAATGGAAAAAATTACGGATTTGAAAAGGTAGATAATTTTGAATATTTGGGTGCGCGTTTGGCAAACAAAAGTGACCTGGATAAACTGTACTAACCGTTCTTAAGCCAATAGTTGTTTTAATAAAAGCAAGAGTATGAATATACCAAACGGTTGTTAAGCCGGCGGTTTTGTGCAGGTGTGAAACACGAACACTAAATAAAAGTGAAATGACCAAGTTAGAAATATACGAAAGAAAGATACCCAGAAGAATCGATGGGGGAACGGAAAAGAGGGCAAATGAGGCGACTATGGAACTCCATGAATAACCAAGTATTACAACGTCTAGGTCTCATCAAATTCGTTGGCTAGGACATGTTTACAGACTTTATAAAGATGATGCTAAGAAGCGGAAAAAAAGAGTAACTTTTGTAATGTTTTTATATAGTGGTTATTATTAAGTTGTTAATGGAAGTTCTGCTTCCTTTTGTTGTTGTAAGTACTTCGTTTTGTTGATGTAAAGTCAATTTTCTCTTTCAATCTCTACACTGATGATTATATGGTGTACAATTATGTTTTGTCTAGAACAATGATGGAATGCGAATTCAGCGCGGCCGTTCTTCCTGTGGTTAACAATCCGATGTATGAGCGAAGCATGTGGCAACCATCGGGCGGCTCGGTTTGGGACATAAAAAGCAGCCCCATAAATCACATTCCGATGATAAAAGCGGCAATAGTAATATGTACGTTATTAAGTGCGCTAAGTAAACTAAATAAACTTGACGGCCGGGCTTATGAAAGTGTTTATTGCTCATCCATCTTGCATTCGCTCCATCCGACACCGAGCGTGTTATGACACGGCCTGAGTGATGCCTTTGTGGATGCATGCGTTCGTGGAACTGTAAAATATGTCTCATTGTCACGTGTTCGTGTTTTTACGCGTCGCATATGGCGCATTAAGGTCATTTGTTGCCGCCCGCGCGGGGGCTGTTTCGCGACCCATTGATTAGGCAGCGGCGCCGCTAAATTAATTTCGTTAATCGATGGGACGCGCGCGGCGCCTTTTTGTGCCGCGCGCACACAAAGCCGCTTGCCGCTAATTTGAATGACAATGACGGTATCGCGCGGCGCGAGGCGGAAGCGCGGAAAAGCTCTCATCGCGCGGACATCGCTCAAAAATGCGCATTTGCGAGTATAATTCGGCTTTAAAATTCAAATGCACGCCTAATATGCTTTATGGAATCTCCGGCCGGCGGCGGAATTATGAATGCCATTTCCGGCAGCGCGGCCGTCATAAGGGCCGTGAAATATGCTGTCGGCGCTTATCTCGCCGGGCGCCATCGCGTGCCGCGGCTCGCGATTTCCGCCCCGCGGCGAGCCCGCGCACTTGCACCCCGCGACGCGCGGTTAGCAGCAATTTGCTCGGCGCTTAATTTTATAACGCCCGGAGGGTATTTTTGGCGTCCAGATAACCGCCGCCATAAAGACCGCTGTTATCTGGCCGGGAGACAGCGCCGGCGATTTTTCCGAATTGCGGGGTGGGCGGGCGACGCGCCGCTTAGATTCAATTTTCGTGACCGCCGAATACGTTTGCGTCCTCTGCAATGCCATGTGTACGTCCATTACTTATCATTAGCTACTTACCCTTTTAGTTTACTGTCTTGAAGGCTGCATGCATTATGGCGGCCTTCTATTTGTCTTGCAGTATAAGCTTACGTCGTATTTCAGACGAACTATTTTTATTTTGCAGATAAAAGAAGAATGACATTTAAGTTTCTAAAAATGCCACTTTTAATGTGTTATTTGCAAAGACTAATTTCTTTAAATATTATCGACACAACTATAATACGATGCCTATTAATTAAAGTCGAAGACTTTTTTTACTTCTTAATTTTAATTTAATTTATTACAGCATTCCTATGTATAAGACTCTTTAAAGAAAAAATAGAGGTTCTCAATAAATACTTCCTACATCTATTTTGCGTGATTACGATGAAAGACAAGTTTTCGCGTGTAGTTATTTGAATTGCAATGACGTAACTCTTAAAAATTGTTAGTATCAGTCATGTTCAGACTACACTATTCATTTTTATACTTCTCGAATTGTCTTGTGAATGTCTAAATAAATCCTTGCATTTGTAATTATTTGCAGAACGTGTTAGTCACGTATAATTATTCGTACTATACGAGGTTCTTGCAAAATACGTGAATCCTATTATTTGTAATTCGAGTACAGGATGGGTAGAAAGTAACCAGATATTTAAAATTGGTAATACAGCCAATATTTATAATACGAATTTATTGAAACACGTGTTTTATTAAATAGGAAAATAAAAATATTTTTTTAAATTTCAGCGTAGACACCAGAGTTGACCAGTTTCCTCGAACGGATGCAATGCACATCCTTTCAAATCTTAAATCCATGCGTCCAGCGCTTCCAGTATGCGGGGCTTTGTCTTCCACATCTCCCCCTTTGCGTAGCCCCATAGTAAACATCACATGGAGACCACTCATAAGGTCCGCGTCATCTTAGCCAATGTTTTGCAAAATGCTGGTCCAACCACGAACGCAAGAGCAAAATGGGGTGGTGCACCATCCTGCACAAAAATAAAGTCGCCAATGTTATCTCAGCCAGACGCTGTAAGCCGCACGTCGTCTTTAATAAGCATCTTAATGTGTGGTGTCACACGCAAGATGTGGGTCAGTCTGTGTTTATTCCGCACCATATAATCACTTTTGGACCCATTTGGATCTTTTTAGCCGACATTTTTAAATAGCTCAAGCCAACATTAAAATATACTGTCGTCGATTTTAAAGAGTGTTTCCTTCGTTACTCTTTTTAATACCAAGTGGTTTTATCCACTCTCTAGGTAAAGCTATATCGATAGTGCTACATTTATCTTCGCCCTAATTTAGAATAAATCATGATCAGATAGAATTACTTTATAATGTGGCTAAAAAGTAATTTCAATTAAATTAAACGAATAAATGTGACAAAAACAGATAATGAATAAATGTTTCGATTGATGGTGAGTCCTATTTCGATCTTACAATATTCAGGTACCAGAACAGTTGTTCTGCAATCTTATTGTTTTACGCGAATCAAAATAAAAGGTTAAACTTTTAATTATCACAGCCGCTGTGTTTATTGTTGAATTGTGCAACAATTATTATCATTACTCTTTACCGTGTCATTGGATAAATAATTTTCAAAACTGCGCGGTAATTTTGTTCAGTGAGCTCTAAAGCAGACTTTAGGTAGTCCTCAACTTGCCAAAAAAAATAATTTCAGCGATAATTTCACTTTTCAATGAATAGTTCTGTCGTTGATTCTGGTGGGTGTAATGGTAGTTTGACCGTTTCACTTACAAGAAAGATTAGTCTGGCGTCTTTTTGTACTGATAGTAATTTACTGTTCCATTTTTCTCAAGAAGTGCTTGGATTTGATTTGTTTGAGCTGCGCTTTCAAGAAAACTGTGCCACGTGGCTTGCTACTGACACTATAGCTTTGATGAGGATGCGGTTTAATGACAATTTTGAATCTTGACGACACGTGGTCTGTTGTTTATTAAAACAAGCCATAAACCATTCAAGGCAAACCTCGCCCGTCTTGTTGGTTATATATGAGCTGATTTATATACAAGAGATTAAATTTAAATTTGTTGCATTCACTCCATCAAACACAATCGTGGGGGCCATTTAAATGATATTGTATTACACGTGTCAGCTATTTTCACGTGACATATCGGATTTTAAATTGCGTTTGTAACTTTGTTGCTAGAAGAAATGTATCTACATCGAAATTTTTCTTGACTTCCAAAAATCTGAAGTACCATATATATATATTAACAAGGAATATTCGGGTACTTTCTCATTCTCAGTTCAAAAAAGAATTAAATGAGTTGACAGCAGGAATGGAACTTATTAAAATCTCAGACAAAGATGATTCCTGGCAGTGATTAAAGGCGTTTAGAGACGATGCCTGACCCGGGAAAATACTAAAATACCGTTTTTATGCCTTTACGAGTTATTAATTTATAATAAACAATTGTTACATAATATTATACTAAAAGTCAGCCATTGTTCTAGGTTTTATGACTTGCATAATAAACTAATATAAAATATTATCGCTTTATGTTATACTGCATACAAATGCACAAGTAGGGAGTAGACGTTGTCTATTCAGCTAATGTTAATATAATAAAAACAGATTGGGGAGCTGCATTGTAACCTGGCAACCAGTGAGAGTCGACCATAATAGGCATGCAATTTTAGTGGCCGACTTAGTTGGTGCTGTCAACGTGTAATGTATTGCCGTTGCATTGCAACAGTTGAGAGAGTAGAGCAACAAATTTACATCAAATTTTGTTAGCAAAACTGGAATATTCGTTCACTATTCGATTAATTTAGAAGACTTTCGAAAACGATGCAATAGTCGCACCATAAATAAAGACAGGAAACAAATAATTCAGAGATGGCCAGGAACTTTTTAAAAGTATTTTAGTTTGGCAGAACATCATTCAGCAGAACGCCGACAATCGTCACAATCTACAAAGATCGACAAGTAACAGTACGATGACTTCAAGATGAGATGGGGGTTACAAAAACTGTAGCTCGTGAAACTTTGTCAAAATATCATAACATAAGACGCCAAATTTATTCTGTGGCTAGTTTTACCACAGCAGAAGAAACATCGTGCTGTAGTTACAAATGATTTTGCTTCAGATTACTACTAATGAACCAGATTTACTCAAAAAAATTATAAGCTGAAATAAAACGTGGGTTCGGAGCTATAATCTGGAAACGAAATCTCAATCTTCTGATGGAAGTTTCTTGATTCACTACGTTCAAAGAAGTGTATAAGATCAAAACCTGTTTTCTTCGAAAGGGACTGAAACTGCATACAATCTTTCTTGTGTCTTATACTGTTTTCACTGATTGAATAAATTTCTTGTTATTGCAATTGAATTTTTTTGTCATTTTTAGAATAGACCACGTATTTGTGTGTCATTTCAAAATGGGATGAAACTGTGTACTGATATAAACTAGTGCTTTGAAACTTGCATAGAAATATTAATACAAAGAATAATATAATGGAGCGTGCCCGAGACTTCAAAAAAGTCCGAGGAATTCTATTCCCTCTCTTCTACTCTCTGACCGACCTGGCAGTGATGAAGACAATTACGTACAGAAGCTAAGCGAAATCTAGTGATTACTGTTCGGTGCCCCGTGGGGAGTTTCAACATACACAAAGAGATTATAAGTCACTGTCTTCATAATAGTGGAAAAGTGAAGAACTTAGCAGATGGTTTTGCAACAAACTAAAGATGAACTCTTGCTTGCTGCGTAGGTATAATAAGAAATCATTTTTAAATTTGATTGTGACCTGCGACAAAAAACTGGTTTTGAGACTCTGATCACAAACCAAATTAACGATATGAAAAAATAAGTCATCGCTTCAAAGCATTATAGTGACTGTATGATGACTGTGGAAAAGACATAATCTACTACTCCTCCTTGTAACCTGGTAAAGCAATCACAGTGGGGTTTTTATAGAGAATGAGAGCAAGGTGGGAACGTGGGACAATTTATTTACAAATAATAACAGTGAGATCAGTCGGTGCGGTAACCTTACGAAGGTAAGATATGCAAAACGATCTTTAGATAGGCAACCAAACGTACGCTCAAAGCTCAACCACGCCACATTTCATACCTAGTGTCTTTGTTTACTTTCTGTTCGAATGTATAGATAGATAGATTGAAGAATATTATGCATGAAAAATTTTATTTAAAAGAGCTATTTCTGATCAATAGAGAGGGCTTGATAATTTACAATATCGCGAGGCTTCACTTAGTACAGCTGTAAAAATTTCTTATTCACCGGATAATTCACCAAAGAGATTTTTATTCTTTTCGGAGTCTGGCCACCTATAGCGTGATCCAAATTAAACGTTTTTCCGCATAAAATACAAAATGTTGGAACAATTCGAATCTTACTACTATCCAAGTATATACTTAGCAGTTACGCATGAAATATGATAGCAGCTAAATGCCGTCCACGACTCTGCCAATATGTAACCATTCGTTTAGCAAAGTTTTCCATAATGCTTTACCATAAATGCGCATCTGTTTTAGCAGTTACAAGTCTGCTGTTTTCTTTTATTACGTTGAACAGAAAGTTTTGTCGCAGTTGAAGTTTTTGTTATAGTTTTGTGTTTATAATAATTCAGTTAGCTTTTTCTTTGATTCTAGAAGAACAAAGCTGAACTTCAAATCTTAATACGTTATTGCTGGAAACGACAACTTTAATTGAGAGAGGACGAAAATAGATTTTTAATGCTAAAGGGATCATCATCATCAAGCCGTGCAATCTTAAGATTATGGCTGACGTATAGTTGCGCCTTGAAATCCTATTTATGAGGGGGATTACTCCTCTTTCCTTTGGTTGATTACAGATCCTTGTGTGTCCTGGCTTCGCGAGTTATTATCTTCCACTCCGTTCTTTCCTTGCATTTCAATTTCCAGTCTGTTATTCCCAATGTTCTTATGTCTTCTTCTACTTGTTTTAGCCATCCTTTTTTGGGTCTTCCCCTTTTCCTTGGACCTAGTGGGGTCCATTGTGTTATTCTCCTTAGCGTCTCCGTCGGGGTCCTCCTCATGATGTGCCCCGCCCATTTCAAACGTTGTGCCTTTATAAATCTTGTGATAGTTTCTCCTCTGAGTTCGTCTTCTATTTCTTTATTGGTTTTTAGTCTTCTTTCTCCAGTTGCTGTTATATTTGGTCCTAATATTGTTCTCATTATTTTTCTTTCCGCTATTCTCAAGTCTTCTTCTTTTTTGCTTATTATTGCTGTTTCTAGGGCGTACGTCAGTATTGGCCTTATTAATGTCATATACATTTTTATCTTAGTTTTCTTGGTGATTGCTTTGCTTTTCAGAAGGTTCATGTTTCTTCCATAGGCTTGGTTTCCTTTGAGGATTCTTTCTTTTATCCGATCTTTGCCTGATTGTTGTATCGTCGTTCCCAGATAGTTGAAATAGGTAACAGTTTCGAAATTGTGCCTCTGCGTTTTAAGGTATTTTTGTGTGTCCCTTTCTTCTCTTCCTACTTTGCTAAAGGGATAGTGAGTTACAGATTCGTGGCGAGAGAGTACAAAAAGTTTGATGCTGGCGACCTCGGTCTTGAATTCTGGATGACAGAGACTTGTAAGCCGATTTGAATGCTCAAACGTCTTCTAGCACTCGGCACTTTGCTGAAAAGCTTGTCGACCAGAAGACAGTATGGTGTCATCTGTAATAGCTTGACTTTGTCTGCAAGCAGCCCCAACACACAAAGTGACCGAAGCACAAGCCAATACGCGAGTCGAATGGTGACAGTTGCCGAGCTGCATACCGCCAAGAAGACCAAGCAGAAATTCAAAAACCTGGACGGTGTAGAAGTCTTACTACACTTCATTAGATTATAGACTCTTTAGCTCATTGGAACTTTTCGAGACTTTTGATGAAGTTTTGATGAAGTCGGCAGAGTGGTATTTCATCCAGATCCGGATGGTTGCAGAGCGATGGCAAAATGTCGTAGAGAATGATAATAAGCGAGCAATAATTCATCATTGGCCGGTTTATTACCTATGACTACCAGGTTGAAAATTAAAGCTATTAAATCCGACATTTTATGTAAAACTATGATACAATGTTGTCGAATCTACATAACAAATTTTCAAAATACCTTTTGCGTTTTTTGTTTTATTTTAGTTCAAGGTTTTATAGCTCTTACCGGAAAATCCGTTATGTTGCACGCTATTCAATAGATAAATAAATTTGTCGTAATTAGAGTGAACACGTTTATGTGTGACGTGCATTGCATAGCGTATTAGTTATATAACTATTAATGTGAACCATGATTGCATTTCATGTAGGTACAAATCATTTGCCTGTATAACTAGAACATTTTTTCCCTGCAAATGGGCGGACACGTGCAGAAACAACACCAGAAGCGCGAATTGGATCCGGAGAATTAATAATTGAACGCCTTGTAGGGCTTCCCGGGCGTCAATATCCGTAATTCATTTTACGTCAGATTTATCTCCAAAAATAATTATGCCCGGGTCCTTTGAGAGCCCGATCGAGCCGATTTTAATTCCATTTCCATCATCGCGGCGAAGTTCCCGGAATCCGGGAGATTTTACATTTCTTTGCTTTATAAATCATGCCTGACAGCGCGAATCATTGGGCTCGTCCTTCACTCGACGATATTCATCGGCGAGGGGGCGCGCGGCGACGCCGGCCCTGGAGAGCCGGGGAAGCCCGCGCGTAATGAAGCCGTCAGCGGCGCCGGAAAGCGGGCCGTTAAAATTAGCCGGCATTTTAATTCGCGCGTAAACGCTACACGCTGTAATTCCCGAATTTAAACGCAACATCGATAACGGGGCGTTGCGACACGGCAATCTCGTGCCGTTTGATTTTCCAGCGTGTGTGTAGCCACAAGCAGGGCGTTTTTACTTAACTGGAAGTGGATCTGCACCGCCGCCGGC
Source organism: Sinelater perroti (assembly GCA_036346155.1). Classification (NCBI taxonomy): domain Eukaryota; kingdom Metazoa; phylum Arthropoda; class Insecta; order Coleoptera; family Elateridae; genus Sinelater; species Sinelater perroti. The sequence continues at coordinate 19,666,864 of JARFIY010000046.1, forward strand.
GCTACTGCGGTTTGTCACGCCAGCCGCTGGAACACGCGAATCCACCGCGAAGACATGCTCGCGCCGGCCACATTGTTACACTTTGACGTTTCTATCATCTTTTTCATATGGCTCCGGCGGCGCGGCTTCTTACACGTGCGCGCGTAATAAATCTGCCATAATTTCGGCGTGGCGTGTTCCGTATCAACCGCATTCCGGGTGTTGACTAGTGTTGGTTTATTTCGGGGGCGAAATTTACAACGCCTATCAAAATTGTGATATTAGCGCCGCGACATTCTGTTTCCGCTATTATTCGGCGACTATATCTCGAACGGTTACAAGTCCGCAGGACAAATCTCGACTCTGCACGAAAAATAGTCTTTTGGCACTAAAGAAATACAGTGAACCTCAAATAATGGAATATTGGGGTTTGTTGGTTAGTTTACTATAAGAATCACTTAATTTTACAAATCTTAGGTGAACTATCAATGTATTTTTTCAAAATTTTCACAAATATCACGCTATCCTCCATATTTTATCTAAAACCAATCTTAGAAGCAAATATGTAAATCAAATTTTTTGTTTTCAAACTAAAACTTTTTTCTTATGTTGGTACAACCTTTAGTACTCCTTCGCTCCTAATTTCAGTTTGATATGTCAAAGAGTTTATAAGTTATAGCGAATTTTTGCCATTTTTTAATTTTTAAAATAGCCAATGCAATTAATACTACTGAAATGTTTAAAATTATGCAAAAAGCATTCGGTGATTAATCTTTATTAAGAAAAACTAATTAAAGTGGCACCAACTATTCAAAACAGTTCGTGAATCTGTAGAAGATGAACCTCGTTCTGGTGGTCCATCAACATCAATACCGAAGAAAATATCGATAAAAATAAAATATAAAATAATGGCAAATTGAAGATGGCATGTCAATAAGCGAGGGTTGCTCGCAAAAAGGTATTTTTGGCATCCTAGGCTGACAATTTTTCACCCGCCTTCCCTCAAATTTTTGCAAGGTAGGAACGTGGAACGATTTATTTACAAACGATAACAGCGGGATAAGTCTAAGTGACCTTACAAAAGTAAAATATGCAAAACAACGATCCTGAAAATAGGCAACCAAACGTACGCTTAGATCTTAGCCACGCCACATTTCATATCAGCTCTCTTTGTTTACTTTTTTCAAAATCTATAGTAGATTCAGTAGACGTAATTTTAAGTGATGTTTTGGACTTATTCGCCAAAAATTCAATAAACATTGCTCCAGAAGCACTGTATTCTTCAGATATGTCATCAATAAACTTTTTCCTGTTCAGTTGATTAAAAAACACTTCAGGAATCCGATTTTAATAATTGAAACAAAAATTAAAGGAAGTGCCGACTTAAACTTAAAGAAAAACATACCCTGTAAGCTAATTGTGAACAAAAATTAAAGTTCTGATAAGGACTAGCAAAAAAAACAGTCGCTGCCATCAATAAGTTGGTATATACATATGTCAAAAATGCTGTCAAACAAATACAGATAAAGTTTTTGGGCGCCTATACAACTGTTAAAAGATTATGTGAATAAATGGAACCACTTAGAAGTTTGGAGAATGTAAGAAAATTGCAAAATTGAATGATGTTCAAGTGTCTTGTAAAGTATGAGGTGACACAAAACGAGCTATTGCTTAGTAAATGGTTGAAGACCTTTTTTCTTACAGTCAATAACATTAAAACCGGTCACCTATTGCACACACGTAACTCCACATAAAACGTATTATGTGGTTCACATAAGTCTTTATTGAACGCACTTTCGCACTCTTGCCTAGTACGGAATACAGTCGTCATTATTAGTAGGGACTCTCCACTAATACTTTGACTTTCGTCTCTCTGATAACTGAATCAAACTTGACACTCTTTATTTTCCTTGCAGAGACTACATATTCTCTGTACAATTGACGTTAAGGAAGTGATGGCGATCTCAAAGTCGGAATGCTATTTCGTAGTTTCTGATCGTCATCCTCTTGCGAGATAAAAATGTCATTTCAGAAATCTAAGATAGGGTACATCCTTGGTGCGATTGGAGCAATCTGTCAGCGTTAAGTGTAAAGCACCAAATCTACGTCAATTCACACACCCTATATGCAAAATTTAGTAAAAACCTGCATTATTCAAACCTTTCTCTTTAGAATCCACACTCAAAAATAGATTTATCATCACATCATCCCAATGGAGATGCGTTTGTGAGGTTATTAATATGTTTAATTACTCTAAGAATATTTTTCCTAGGAAGTTATATATTTTTGCAGAACCACAGTTAAAGCTAGATAATCAATAAATATATTATAACTTATATTAATTATATAAAACCCCCAAAAGAAATTCCGATTTTCATTTGTTTCACCCCCATACCATCTTATAATAGTCGCTATATACTTTTCCACGACGCCCAGTTTATTCAATCATACATTAAAAAATAATGTAAAATTGGAATTGGCTATAGTTATAAATTTTACAATATTTTAACTAAATTATTTAACTTTCTGCTTATTTTTGAAAATTTTTCTATGTGTTTAAGGTAGAAATCTCGCACAGTTTGACTGTCTAATGAAAACATAATATTAATGTAATCATCCGTGGCGGAAAGAGGTGCAAAGAACAGAAAACACTAAACAAAAACTCATCTATAGCTCAGCCTGGCCTATTCCTTTGTTTAAAATGATCCTTTTTGAGGAAAGCTTTTCGACAAACTTTATAAGGACGAAATTTACAATGCGTTTTGAGTGCAATAGAAATAATATTTTTTATTTAAAAAAAGATATTGTTTTACCAAAAGCACATTGATTTTCATTGTAATTTTCTTATAGTTCTCTTTAAGCAATTATCTATAATGTATTTGATTATTTATTTTGGACAACAAAAATTGACACACTTCTAAATTTTTTTACATTGGAGACTATTATCACCAAAGAATATATTTATTTATCTTGTAAGTGATGATTTAAAATATATAATGTTTGTATATAGAAGACCGCTAAATTAACAGGCTACAAGCGTACATATGGAACGTTAAAGACCAAAATACACAAAACCACAGATGTACCTTTCTCATCTTGCGGTATCATATTAATACTAATCAAAATTTACTGAAAATGTAGTTTTTCTCAATACACATCACCAAAACCCACAATTGTATCAAAGCAAAATTCAAGAAAATTTGCATATTTGTCTGAAATGTGTCATACCGCATAAATAATAGTGGAAATACAATACCGTTCAAGTTTCTAGATAAACTTTTGGATTTATTAATCTTTTCTCTAAAACTCTTCCGATTAAAATTTATCAAGTTTTGGATTGCTATACCACTAAAACACTATATATTTGAGAATAACATTTTAGTGGTTTTGTTTAACCACCTGGAAACGTCGCTCGGCTGTTTTTTAATTCGTAGTATGCAAACATTGTTTTTATTAGACAAGAATAACTCTAGTAGCTGCCTAACAACTATCCAAACCTCGTATCTAGAGGTTCCAAACCTTTAAATTATTGCTGTACCAAAATATTTTTATTACTTATTTTCTTTATTTATTATTATGTACCGTCTATGAGATTAAAACGTGTCGCGATTTTCTTACTTGCTACCTTCCTCAAATTGAAAAAAGCAAGTACTGATTGAGTAAGGTTAACAACTCTCACAGTATGCTTTGTGCTTGAACTGTTAGTGTGCATTCAATTGTGTGCGTGTAAGGTAATTTTTAAAAGGAGTACAAAATACGCATCTAGTTTTGAAGTTGCCTTTTTATGCACGCTTCCAAGAAGATCGAGAAAGAGGTACTTTCGTCCATTGGACATCGGATTATTACCTACACAACAGAGGGCGTAAGACCTACCGCAATTTTAAAAAGACTTCGGGCACAGTTCGGAGACAACACTCTTAAGAACACTCAATTTTTGGAACGGCGAAAATGAGCTGAAAATAAAGATCACCGACGTTGGCTGACGACCAGCGTAACTGAGCAGAACATCCGCATTATTCTCTGCTTTCTCGAGGACGACTGCTAATAGATGGTTGCTAAAATTGCTTCTTTTAACTTTTAGATAAAACAAAACTCGCATGGTCGAAAAAGTCCAAACTGAACAAAAACTAACAAACATTTGTATAACAAATTTGAAAAAACAATTTTTGTATATTTATATGATTATAATCCTTTAATAAATTTAAAAAAATTGGTTAATATTAGATTCACCTATATCCAAGCAAAGAAAATAATTTAGAAGTATCAAAAAGATAAGTTAGGTTTGCCCATTAAAAATGACACATCGTAGCGAATATAGTTCTTCTAAAATACATGCTTATCAGTAATTGCAACAGTAAGGTAAATGAAAATCCACGATATAAAAGCCCAGTAAAATTAGGTTGAGGGGTATAGGATACTGTAGAGAGTACAATATTACGTATGTGGTATTTGTAAAATACAATACAAAGGCACGTACTAAATGTACCGACAGAATACTGAAAAAATTAAATATTAATTAGTGTAAAACACTGAAGCAGTAAATTATCTTAGGAAACAAATTTAAATGTAAAAAAAATATTTCCAATAAAAAATCAAACTAGTGAAACGGTTAAAAATGTAAAATAAACAAAAATATTCAAATATTCAGATATTTATTCAATTCTTCAGTAAAACATCTGCTTAGTGGGCCTTAAAAGTCGATGTTGAGCCTTGGTTTGGTAGATAATTAAGTCGCTAACATAAAATTTTCATATAATTTCTGAAAAGGTGATATTTTTTCAAATTGCTAATAAGAGGTCGCTAACCTTCTTAATAATATCAAAATGTTGCTTTCATTTTATTAAATTTTATTAACCTGATTCGTTCTCGAGCGTTTATTACAAAGTGTAACTTGTAATTTTAATTTATTTGATATTAGGTTATAAGAGAAATAATTTTCAATTTGATTTTTTAATTGGAGCAAATATAAATATATCCTTGCAGGAGAAATCGTCTATAGTTATCTGATCTATTTGATTAAATTAAAAAAGTATTGTAAAATTGTATGGGATATTTTAGTCAATTGGTAAAACATTTCAGCCAACAATTCTGCTAGAACAAGCTTAATAACTGTACCGGAACCTACTATATGAAAAAACGTACAAAACTTACACCAATTAAAAATGAGTTGCTTGAAACTACACTGCACTTATCAATTAATAACTGACGGATGCAAAGTAAACATATTTTTCTGATAGTTGTGCATTTGTAAGTTGGCTTTATTGATAAACATTTTCGATCGTGGATTATAAGACTCATTCCAGGGAAAAGTATTATTTGAACTGTGGACTAAAGACTACCAAGTATCTCAAAACTGTGATCAGTCATAACTGGAAGATATTGGAAAGGTTAGATGCATATATGAAGGAAGCTATGAAATAGGATGAAAATAAAAAGTTTTATGCAGGCTCGACCGAATGGTAAACGGAGCTCGAATCATACATTACTGAGTAGCATAAGGCATGTTATTTTAGTCCCCATCATGCCGTTGAGTGGTGAACACCGTGCATTTATGTTGCAGACTTATTCTAAAAATGGTAATTCTGTATTGTGACGTAGGTATTTTGAGGTAGGTCGTCACGGAAAGGTACCAACCAAAAAACTCAGAATGTTGTAAGTATACAATTTCCGGCAGACCTATTCAGCATTAAAAGGGGGATCATCAGGTAGACCTAGTAGCGTTCGGACTCCCGAGAATATCGCAGTAGCTAGGCAAGCTATTGCCACATCACCACAACGTCCCACCGCTACCTTGAAAACGTCTGAGCAAAATGTGGGGGAAAATTCTACACTAAGATCTCATATTCCATCCATATAAACTGAAGGTGGTCTAAAAACTTAAACAATGCGACTGGTATACTGGTACGCTCGGCAGGCTGCTTGCAAAGACATGTTTGCAAATGTTCCAGCTTATTTTTAGATATGGCGCTGCAGAATTTTCCATATTAGACCCCACAGAGTCTCCGATAAATCCATGAGCGACCTCTCTACTGTTAGTATGTAACTATGTGATATTACGGAATTTCGAATCATAAGCCTGTGTTTATTTTTGAGGAAGCAAGACGTGCGGTGACTCCCACATTTTCTGGAACCCAGACTGAACGAATATGGAAATGCACCACTGTCGTTCCAACAAGATGGCGCTATCGCACACATGGCCAGAATCTCTCGAGACGTTCTGGGACAAATGCTTCCAGGCACCCTTATCTCAATAAATGGTGAAATATCATGACCGGCTAGGTCATTAGACCTGTGCACTTGTGATGTAGGAGTGTATTGCTCGTGAGGGCAAACGTTTGTAGGAAATCATCTTCAAACTTTTTGTTGTTTCTAAAAGGGATGATTATTCTGCCGGTTCTTGTACAAAAATTGCTTTCGTAGATGGAGGAACAGTTTGGCGAGGAATATAGACTTTCAGCATCTTGTGTTGTTATACATATTAAAATGCGTTTGTAACAGGATCAATTTTTGACCCCAAATTTTAATTCATTTGAGATTTTTTAGCTGTTTCTGAAAGGAGGATTGCAGTAGGCAAGGCAGCATTAACTTCCTCGAAAACGAAGTGTGGTATATGCAAAAATAAACATTGTAAACAAAGCAAATCAAAGGATTCCTCTCATTTAAATTTTATCGCCCTCGAAGAATGTTGTAATTGATTGTCGCAAAACTTCCAGTCTCTACGGTTGCACTATTTATCTAGATGAGTCAGCAATTTAGAATCGGCTATTAGTTAGCGCGAATTGTCAATGTAGCATTTAAAAAACTGGGCGCATTAGCGACATTACATTAAACTCGAGCTGAAAACACCTGCTAAAGATCAGCTAAATCCGTTTGTATCTCTATTTCGAAGTTAATCGATTTGTTTCGACATGCAGATATGAAATTATCATTTCGCTTAAGTGAATTGCTGCAGAGGAACAGCTAGCCTCGGGAACTACAAAGTATCGCTATTTCAAGCCGACAATTAAATCGGACCGTCATAAATCATAACGTGCACGGTAACCTAATACGGCAGTTTTATGAGCCGAAATCCGAAGGACCAGATTCATAAACGAAGGTCGCCGCATCTTATTAATTTTAATGCGTTCGTGATAGCAAATCCGTCGGCGCGCCGTAAAAATGTAGCGCAGAACACCGGCGAATATGAATAAATCCATGGCAATCACGCCACGCCTAGAACGCGCTCATTAGCGCGGATCCCGTTCGCCCGGCATAAGAATTCAGAAAACTAATGGAAATCGGCGATTAAAAATCATAATCATACAGCCGCACATTTCATGGCGCGGAGGCCGGATCGCCGAGGTGTAAAACGCGCATGAAATTTCCAGCAGCAATTAGTTGGCCGCAGCGGATTTACGGCGGAGAATTAATGAAGTAAGTCCGGATTGCTCTAATTATGCTGTTAATGTTCCTAATGCCAATCGATGAACTTCCTATATCGAGCGCCCAATCGATATTTGTCAATTCCACCATCGGGCAAAACGGCAGCAAACTTAATCAGATGCAAATGGAAGCAAGCCGGCGGTAGCTTTAACCAATTAATAGGTCCGGCCAAAAAGCCTCTTATATATCATAGATATTTCGATATTAACGTTATAGTGTTAGGACGGCAAAAAGCGGACCACTGTAATATCGGCTTTATCAGTATGCAAAATTGGTAGCAGGCCCAATTAAAATTTCGGTCGTTAAGGTTTGGCAGGTGATTTTTCGTGCATGAAAAGGTTCGTGAGAAAATGTGAGTTACATACTAATATAGAATAAAACCAGTTAAACAATACTGAGCAGCGTTGGTAAAAAGAAGTGAAGGTGGCAAAGAAAAAAGAGCCAGTAACTTATTCAATTTTCCAAATAAAAAAATTAAAAAGTAGGTTAGACTAGACTTCATTTTAAATACATCACATTTAAGGCTTACAAAATTTGAAAATAAAAAATGTTTTAATAACCGAGTGCAAAATTCAAGTCCCTTTCCAATGTCAAGAATTTACATAGCACCATAACGTATTTCTAGCAGTTATAGACTATTTCACGTATTTTGAACGAGCTTAATAAGAATTAAGGATTTATCCAGAATTAAAGCCCATTTAAAAGTAAATCTGGACACTTACAAATTAAAAAGTAAGTGAAGCAAAAACATTTTAAAGGAGAGACGGATCGGTGGAATAGTTGCAAAATTTACCGGCAGATCGTCCGGATGTCAATACAGCGTAGTTGTTTGTTACATGAACTATGTCATTCTTAGTTTTTGGTAATTTTACTAGCAATATTATAATTCAAATAAACTAAAAAGTTGTCAATACATTAAATTACATATTCCTGTATTATTTTATTAGGAATTATTGAACTATTGCTCAGTTATTAGGTAGCCCCTATGGGGGTCTGCTCTATTGCTCCAATTTAATTGGAATATATAGATCAATGTCCAAATGAGAGAGATAAGCCATTATTTTTCGTTTACAATTAATCCATTGCTTTGTTAACATAAAATATGTATACATACCTACTGCTGCTTATTTTTATATTTTCAAATAACATATTGGTAATTGTTCTTATTCTCAGGAAAATGCTTATAAAATACTAAAGAATACTACAATACACCAAAAGGAAAAAATGCAAAAAAATATTAGGCCCAGATTATTCATTAGAAGAAAATATGAAAATAATGGAGGAGCATATAAAAATTGCTACCTACAGCTAATGTGTCTTATGTGGCCGAAATTCTTAACAATAAGCATAATTTCCATACAGGGAAGCTAGATGCGATTGACTAAAGTCTTTTTTACCTCATCACCTTACACTCACTCGCAGAAAACCTAAAAGCGTTTTATTATCGCAAAGTTTTTGGATAAATGAAGGAATTGTTATACACTATTTTAATTTGTTTTTACGATTGAATGACAAAAATAAACCTGGTACAGTAAGGCACCTCTTTAATATGGATGAGTCTGAGTTTTAGCCAAGTCTGAAAAGGAAAAGCTGGATACTAGCAGAAAAACTGAAAACATTTCAGCATCAGAAGCTGAACAAAGAAATTGTCATTTTTAATCACTTTCATTTGCTGGGTAGTTTAATGGCTAAAAATGAGCAGCGCCAGTTTCAGTTAAATAACAGACCTGGTTATGGATCTTTAGAAAGGTTTAAAAAATTAGCCATCAATAATTTTTGATGGGAGGACGAAACTGTTTTTGTGATATTCTAATGTGATGCCCAACGAACTTTTCTTCCTCGATTAAAAAGTTGAGTGTTGCAGACGGATTACCTTCAGGCTTATCAGACCGCATAAATTCAAAGTTTACCTATGCTAATTCAGACACATTTCCAGCCATTTTACCGCACGAAAACCCCTAGATGTGGTTCTGCGTTCTTGAAATGCTTTAGTTCGCAGAAGAAAATGCTATTTTGCTTATTTTCCGTCCTTGCGTAGAAGTATTATTGGGATCATTTTACTCATATTCTTAAGGTGGGTGTATCTCATTTATAATAAATAAGAAAATGGATTTGTCTCTTCCGGAATGGTTCATTTTTGTAACGAACCTTAGTTCATATTCTAGAAACAAAAAGTTATCGGGTTCCATATTAGAGTTAAAAAATTTAAGTATTCAGACTATACTACAGAGTCTGTGCTTTCAAGCAAAGCCAAGCTTTAAAAATGTCTGTAAAGCAATAAAATTTAATTAAAAAAACTAATAAATCAGTTGAATAAAAACAAATGAAAAAATAATTCTGGATTAACTTTTAAAGTATCTTAAATTTAAAATTTAAACACTCGTATAAAACAAAATTAATTGGAAAATAAGCCTTTTTAAATTTCTTATGTTTAACACTACCTTTAATTGAAATTGCAGTATTAAAAGAATGATATTGCATTGAAACTTTCATATCACACTACAATCAGACAAGAATTATAATCTGCCCGAGATTTGGTTATATCGTTTCCTAGATACAAAGTTTGAAGTCTGATATCGCATGTAAAATAAGCAAAAATATGTGCTCGGCCATTCAAATTTGGCACGTGTAACTTACACAATATATGTAAAAATGCCTCGATCTTCGACAAAGGGTACATTTATTAAGTTAGCAAATTTGAAAGACCTATTGTTGGCCTACATGTTTTTTACGAAAAATGAGCTGAAGAATTGGTCGCCAAAGTAGAACTGTGATTCGAGTATAGAACCAGTATGTCATATGCGAAGGCCTGGGTCTAGAAAATTGTGTGGACAACCAACCGAGAAAATCCTCATTTTTAGAGGCAAATACCCTAGTGCAATAATAGTGGATTATTACACGGTACCGATTGTACAACTCTTTTATTCGACGACGAGTACTTGCAATGGGACTAACAGCATGATGTCCTCTTTGCGATTTCCAGCGACTTCTCTGCACCGACAACGAAGTTTACAATGGCTAACTTAAAAGACGTCTGTAGACGCATGAAGTGGCATATAATCGATTTTTCTGATAAATCCAAATTTTGGTTAAACTGAAACGATAGTTTGATATTATTACGCCATACACGTAGGGAAAGGAAATAAGAAGGTTGCATTCGTAAGAGGCATACGGTAACTACGGGTATTACTATATAAGGAGTTATCAGTTAGGTAGGTGACTTCTAGTCGGAGTTAAAGATAATATTATGAGTCAGACCTGTAGTACTTCCTTTTTTTCAAAGAGTGCTCCAACCAATTTTTCAACAGAACAACGCTCGACCACATGTGGTACGTAGTGGAAACTCTCCCATGGCCGCTCCGATCACTTAACTTTTCACCGATCAAATTGTCTGGAAGACCATTGCATAAAGGGTGCAGTGATCTTTACGGCCTCTAAGGAATTTGGCTGAATTATAAAAGTCTGCTAATAATAAATGGAATGTAGTCCATTAAGATACAATTCGTTCAATGTTCAACTCGATGCCGAGAAAAAGAGCCCGAAGTGGGGGCCTACATAACTGAATAAATGTAAATGTTTACAGACAAAATTGTAGATTTGATTGTTTATTTGTCTTATACGATTTAATAAATCTGCAAAGTTTTAATTATTAATTTACATTCGTATTGATGCTGCAATTTTAATAAATAGTAGTGTAGTAATTAGTCCTACCCTTATTTTTCTTTTATTAGTTGAAAACCCTACTATCCCCCCACGATACTTTTACTATCCCTCCACGATAGTCTCAGTAGGTATTATATGTCTTGTGAAGAGTTTAATAAAAAATTAAAGACTTTACTAAACTTAATTTTAACCTGTGATAAAAAGAACTGGTTGTTCTACCAGAGCCAATAGTTTTTATCTCTCTCCGCTCCCCATTTTCTAATGGAGCTACAGCCCGTTTCGGGCCTTGGGCTCCTCAGTTTTCTTCCTTATTCCATCTTGATCCATGGCAACTCTTTTCCAGTTGCGGAAGTTTAGGATGTTTTTGCGTCCTCTGCGACGTTTCTTCCTACCTTTCCGGGGTCTTCCTACCGGTCTGCGCCCCTCCACTCTTGATTTAAGGACACTCCTTGGCACTATCTGTTCCCTCATTCGGACTATATGATCGGCCCACTGGATTCTGGCGAATTCAGATATAGAGATTTCTTTATATTTTTCATATAATTCGCTCCATCTTCTTGCTTTGGTCCAAATACGCGTCTCAGAGTTTTCATTTCAAAGGCGTTGATTTGCCATGTTGCGTGTTAAGACCAATTTTTCGCATCCATATACTATTATAGGTCTGAGGACGCTCTTACAGATTCAAATCTTATACTTTGGATGTACATTATGGGATCTGAGTATGTACAGGAGAACAAAGTACGCTTTGTTTGCCTGGGCGACTCTTCTTCGAATCATTGATTCCTCAGTTCCATCTTTGAATAGATTTACTCCCAGGTAAGTAAAATTTGTTACTCCAGGTTGTCGTCACCAATGGTTACGTTTTGCAGCAATCTAGTTGAATGTGTGTTAGGACCTTTGTTTTGTATACCAGAACCAATATTAATTTATTTTAATAAATAAAATTAGTTTTAATATACGTATATGTGCGAAAAACAAAAATTATTTTCCATTTGTATAACGAAGTGTACTTCAGCTAAAATAACTTAAAGATTCAGGTGGTAATACACTGATCAATATATGTTTTCGGCAACTGTAAACTATTTTACATGTTTCAGAATTAAAAGAAAGAAAAACTAAAGGAATATTTAAGACTCTAAAATAGATTACTGTAATAATATAAATGAATGCGAAAGGAACGGATAAAAATTGTATTTTTAAAAATGATCTAAAACATGATATTTTGTAGTTACTATTTTGTATCAATTGCTTGTTTTTTTATTATACTGTTTACATACAACCTAAAGTAACGCAAACTATGTAATACGACAAATAAACAACTTTAATAAAACGTTACAAAAATACCACAAAAAAGTGATATAACAGAAATAAAAAAACCTTATTTCAATATTGGTTAACAAAATGTCATAATGGCTCAACTATTAAAAATAGACACTATTTCTGGTAATCAACAATATAGATATGCTGTTGATGTCAGAGGTGCACTTCATTCACAAAAGCCATTTATAAGTATAAGATATCGCATATATAGCACTACCTATACCACTATGGTGACGCACAGAGGAAGCAGCGATTATCATTAAAAAAAGCATTAAACACCACTAGTTCATAAAATTATAGTGCGGAACGTATCAACTGTCTGCTGGCCGTAAAAATACAACAAAAGGAAGACTACAAATACCATTTTAATGTATTAGGAAATAAATTTATTGTCAGGGAAGATAACATGCCAAACCAGTAACAACTGTTAGCAACTTTAAGACCAAACAATCTAACTGCAGTAATAACGAGAGAATCTACATACTAACCGACTCACAGGACAAGAATTACTGCTGTTTGATCGGATTGTTCACCAACTATAACAAGGCATCATGACTTGATCTAATTATTGGTAAAATGTTCCAAAAACTTACAACTAAGAGATTCATAGTTTTACAACAAATCTTTAATGCTCGACTTAGGCTTGGACATTTTTCTAGCCAGTGGAAAGTAACACAAATAATTATGGTAAGGCTCTAACGCCCCTCATAGGAGCACGACTTGTAAACTGAGAGGTTAAGGCTCTCATATGTTCGCTCTCTCTACCCGGTTGTCGCGTACCACCTCTGATGCGGGGCGATGTGGCAAGTACCGCGCCTTAGACGATCGCCATTATTATCTCTTGTTCGAGTGAATGTAGATACTTGATTATTTTTAGTCACTGAGTAGGCCACCCGACAGGTATTAGAAAGTCCCGGAATGGAACCCGGGTCTGTCTGCACCGCTGCATGCGCCTCAACCACTCGACCACCCTGGCGGTAATAATAGTAAGGCTCTACGCCCTGCGTGGGAGCACGGCCTGCAAACTGAGAGGTTAAGGCTCTCATACGTTCGCTCTTTCTGCCCGGTCGTTGCGCACCATCTCTGGTGCGGGGCACCATTATTTTTAGTGACTGAGTAGGCCACCCGCCAGGCATTAGAGATCACCGAGAATTGAACCCGGGTCCGTCAGCATCGCAGCCCGCCCCTCAACCACGGGACCACGCTGGCTTACTCTGGCGGTAACATAAATAACTAAGCTGTTAAAATCTGGAAGGTGTCTACTGATCACCCAACTAGGTTACAAATATTTCTAAAAAGAATGAATAAAAAAATAATCTATAATCACCAGTTTAGTTTTAGAAACCAACATGGGGCTGCTTAACAAACGCATTAAATAATTAACACATTTGAGAAAAACAAATTTGTCATGAGAGTCTTCTGTTCCAACTAAAGAAGTTTTCCATACAGCTTTGTTATTATTCTTAACTTCTATCTAGTAAACAATTTAAATATCAGCATTGGCACCAATAAAATTTGGAGTGCCACAAGGCAGTGCCTCAGGACATGTGCTACACCTTTCGTATAATGTGGATTTGCCGTCAGACAATAATACCACAGTTACCTTATACACAGAATATACTGCAGAACCAGCTGCATATAAAAATCCAGTCACTGCATCGCAATATCTTCAACAAAATTTAAAAAAATCACAAACATGTTTAACCAACAGGAAAATTAAAGGAAATGGATTGAAATTGCTTCATGTAATATTTACATTAAGCAGAATTTAAAATAAATTACTGTTGTACAAGACTAGCATGAAACTTGTATATATATATATATATATATATATATATATATATATATATATATATATATATATATATATATAAAAGAAGAAATCGAGAAACACAGTCAAAGATATAGTGCCAGAACTAACTATAGTGCATCCAAATGTGCTCGCAACAACCAAAATGTTTCAAGCCCAATGAATTAATGGATAATTTTATTTATAGGTTATATGATTACCATATCTAACATAAGTTACTATTAATGCCGTTACATTGCTTTGTAAGTTAAAGGAGTGGTCTTCCTTGGAAGCACTTTTAGTAAGTTATTGTTGTATAATAATATGTCAATTGTACTAATTATTTATTGTTCAGGTGGACAGATTGTAAGTATAGAGAGGCTAATCAAAAAATCTGCTTAAGCTAATTACTGAATACAAATTCTGACTTTCACATGATAGAAAACAAATGTGTCAGCAGTAGAAACTTTATTTTGGTGAATTCTACGATGATTATTGTTTCCCTTTTATTTTTATTTTTAACTGTTCCATTAAAATTTAACGAAAAATACAAATTGCTGCATCACATACATTTTTAATTTTGTACATAATGATAAATATAAAAATATTTGTTGACCTACATATAGGTTACTACACGAATTTCTTTTGTGTGTAATTTTTTTACTTATCTTCCCATAGGCTGAGTTTTCTTGGTATTTGAGTTTCCGTACTATTTTTGAATTTTTGCGCAAAAAGTAATTTAACAATCTCTCACCGCTAGCACGACTTATTTTGACCGCTCCTGGTACACACGTAAGCTTTCGCAAGATGACAAACAAAATGTCATTTCGTAGTGAATTGTATTAGAAAACCTAATCCCAGGCTCACAAAGGGCCATTCGGGTTTTATCACTTGTGAAAATCTAACAGTGCAGTGTCCTTGCAGCAAAGGATCCATAACGCACCGAATTCGGAATCTCACGAAACGAGCACGTAAGTACGTATGCCTCATTGGGCCCGAGATCATCCCGAATCGCAGGAATTGTCAAAGGCGCACGCCTTGCTGGTTTTATTCTAGTTTGTCAAAGCACTTTTGTGCACTCGATATTTTACAAGAGGTATGACAGCGGGATGACAATGAGGGCAATATTTACCTACAAAGCAAATGGAGCGGGCTTTGTTCCGGAGCCGCATCAGCGGCCGTAAACCGGGAAGAAAATAAAAATGGTTTATTTTCCGAATAGGCCGCATAAAAAGTGCGCATATATTTCATCAGTATCCGATGAAATCCTATTTTCCTAAAACTTTTACGAGAGCGCGAGGGCGGCGCGCAAACACATAAATATTTTCAAATCCGGCAAACAACGCAGCCGTTTTATTAGCGCAATTTAATCTCCAGCAGCTCTCGAGATTATGATTGCCCCCATATTTAATCAGAATATCTCCGAAGACAGGCCCAACTCCCATAGCCGCACGGTCCATTTAGCAGCGCGCCCCTTGAGCAGCCGGGACGCGCGCCGCGCCGACATATGGCTCCTAATCACGCCGGAAAATTAAAATCGCTGTTTTCATTTGCTCGGCAGCACGAGCCAAATTCACTGGAAACATAATATTTTAAAATCCCGCGTGACGAATGCCACATGTGCGTACGAGGGAGCGAGGCTGGTGTAAATAGACGTTTTCTGTTACTTGACAAATACGAGCGGCTGGAGTCATGAACCTCCTCGCCTCGTGGCGTGAAAACTGTTCGTTTCGTTTCAGATTTATTCCTGCTTCACCTAAGAACCGGCGTTGCCGTACTGCCTAACAATAAATTAGCTTTCTTATGTCTCATAGCAACGCAATTATCTGCACTAAACTGAACAATGCACCAATTATAATAATTAATATATAATGGAGACTTCAACGGGCGACTAGGTCAGAAACTATGTTTTCGACAATAAATAATAATATAAACGACAAATTAATATCTAGTTTATTTAATTTTAATTTTATTTAGTATAATGGACTATATTTTAGGCAGAACTTTGAACTTTAAGATAATTTTTAAACACAGTAGTCATGGTCAAAAGTATGAGGCATGTTATCTTAACAATTAACCGATAGGAATGCTCCTGTTGTTGTTATTATATTGCAAATAATTAAACTATCCGCAAAATTAAAATGTGAATTGTTTTAAATCTTCTCATTGTGTTGCTCAAAGTACTATAAAACGCATTAAAGACATAAATCGGAAAAGAATAGCTGAAAATAAGTAACATCTGAACGAGAAAGCCAAAAATTGATTCGAGATCCGCTTAAACACAGGGGAGGAAACTCTTTCGAACTTGCTGCGACAATATCTAAAGAAATTGACCGACTTTTTAGTACCAAGATCATTAGAAGGCTCAGAAAACAAACTTGAAAAATTGGCAGGTCAGGAAAAAACTTGGTTTTTGGATAAGAACAAAAGAGCTTATTCGCAGAGGGCTACAACACCATCATTTAAGAGAGACAATTGAACATATATTTTGTCGTCAGACGGGGATAGCGTTGAGGTAAGTGTAACAAGATTTTTTACTATTATTTCAACGTTTAAAACATAGCCATAGGTTTGTGACACACGTGTATTAAAATATTGTTTAATTTTGACAATTGTTCAGGTGTTTGCTACGTCAACAAGGATAATGTCAAATTTTAGCAATATAATGCTCCCTATAACAAATCTGCAAATAGTATGCAGTGGTCAAATGCAGCTGTTATTAAGACTTAATAGATCCTAAAGTTTGTAAGTTTGGATTTTTTATATTTTATCAGCAAAGGTATAATATGTGGCTAATTTAAATAAATTATTATTTCAACTATACAAACATAAATGAAATGGGTAGTCTGCAAATATAGAAAAATTAAATTTTAATAGGCTAACGTCACAACACCAGAAGAATGGCACTGTAAGAAGCTCCTGTTATGGAAATTGAACGACTGCGCAACAAATATGCAATTATGGAATGAGAGCATCTAAAAATGGCTGCAAGAGAGTGCACGTTGTTTTATACAAAGTGAAACCAGCAACTGAGCATCCTCGCGAAGTACTTAGCACTTTGCCTTATGGGCGAACAAAAAGGTAAGTGCCCGCCGCTGCTGCTTCTAATTAAAATCAATTAAGAGATCTCGACCGGCCTAATAAACGTCAGCGATCCATCACGTGCATGAAAGTGGTCGTTTTTCAGCGGCCCATTTCATGGAAGAAGCTCGCTCCGCCGCTCCCGGATCGGCCGCTCATTAGCGCGGGGGCGTCCCGTCTGCGGCAAACCGGAGGTGACAGCGCCGCGACGCCCGCGTCGCCCGGAGCGCGGCGGCGTCGAATAAAGGTGCCAGCGATGTTAACTCGGCAAATATGAAATTTGAAGCGCCGCTGGCACGCCGCCAGCGCATAATCCCGCGCCGCCGCTAAATAAATACCAGATATTGGTCGGAATACAATATTGCGGAGCAAACGGGGGCCGCGCTCGGAAAATGTATACGCCGGCATTATTGCGGCGGTTTTGACGAAGGCAATAAGCAATCTTCTGGGATGGGCAGCGGCGCGCGTAAAGACAAGCGAGCGCCTCGGGTGGCGAAATTTCATTTTTCGGGGCCGACAATGCGCCCGCTCACTGCCCGGATTATCGCGCGGTGGGTCCGGCGGCGCGGCTCGGCTGGAAATAATAGAATGTCTGGCATTTTCCATTCGCAGCGCGACATAAATATTAAATATAATTTTCCATAAGATCCATCAGCGGAGGAAGAGCTATGTGGCGACGTGATGTGGTTGTAAATTGCCGTTCGGAAAATATTCAATCACTTTGGCGTATTTATCAGCAGATTACTGTAATTGGAGTCACTCTACAGGTTGCATAGCCCATCCCTTTTTCATATTATATATAAATTGCAATTATACTTACATTTGGATAAAGTATTTGAAATATTTTATAAATTTATATTAATTTAAATTACAAGAGTTATTAACGAGCTATGATTTCACGTATACAGGCTGATTCAAATTGAACTTTAGGAGGTGAAATGTGCGTCGTGTGCGATCTGTGGGCGTTGTAAGTTTTTGTACAGATGGTATTTAAACACATGGTATAGTCCACCAAAGACCACCAGAAACGTCGTATATTTGTGAACTGGATTTCAAGAACATAGCGGTCGATGATGAATTTTGCAAAAAATTCAGATTGAGCAATGAAGCTCATTTTCCTTTAAATGGCTTTGGGAATCATCACAACTGTCGCATTTGGGGCAGTGAAAATCTACGTACTACTTACGAAAAACCAATATACCCACAAAAACGCACTGTTTGGTGTGCATTACAGGCTGGCAGAATAATTCGTCTGTACTTTTTTGAGGATAAAACTAGTAACGCTGTTATTGTCAATGGTTTACGCTATCGGTAGATGCTAAACAACTTTTTTCCAATGAAATCAACTATTGGGACATGAATGGCATGTGATTTCAACAAGATGGAGCCACATATCACAAAGCACGCAAAACACTCATTTTACATCAAACCAAATTTCCTAATTGTGTTACATCGATTTGGCACCATGGTTTGTGATCTAATCATATCAGGCTTGTTCCTCTGGGGCTATTTGAAGTAAAAGGTTTAAATCGCACTATAAAATTTCTGGGTAACAACATCCTTGATAATGACCAAGTTTCTTAAAAAGGTATAAAAGATTAATATTGGGAACAATTAATGAACCGAATAAGTAAATTGGTTTAATTTATAATTCGTCGTTGTGATAATGAATTATATAAAAATGATTGAATTAAAAAATAGATCAGTAAATGCTGCAAAAATTTGCATTACGGATTTAAAAGAACCACTGTGATTAAATTTTTGGTGAACTTTAAAAAAGACGGCTTAAAAATTGCGCAGTTGTTAAATGGAGCATTAGGTGAATCTGTCACTATGTCTGCTACAGTTTACAAGTGGGCAAAAGAGAACAAAGAAGAGCGAGACTCGATAGATGATAATCCAAGAGACGGAAAGCCAATTTAGTCAGTAGGCAAAAAGTGTGAAATGAGCAGGCATTTAGTGATAAATAGAAAATCGGCACAACAGATAATAAACAGAGATTTGTAAATGTGCTATGTGTGCGTGAGTGATACCTAGAGTAGCTTCAGATAAAAAATTGATTCGGATTCGACTTTATAAAGAATGGTTGCAGCATTATTCGTCTAATCTTGTTCCTACTAATATTTTCTATTCCCAACCATCAACTAAATACTATTATAAAATCAAATCTACCTTTGCTTTATACAGAATAGGGAAAAATTTGTGACTTGTGGTTGCAATTGTAAAGTCATAAGTTGTAAGATACATTGTGTTTCAATTCGAGTACCAATAGAGTGGTAAGAAAACCGTTTTGTTGTAATGGCATTATATAAGTTTGGAACTGAAAAAAGCTTTTAGAAACTTGCATTCTCTCCGCATTATCCGTATGTTTGTGAATTGGGCTACACAGTTGTTTAATGAAACTGTCGATGATCGTTCAAGATTTGGAAGACCACGCTCAGTTCGAACTGTTCAGCCAGTCACAACTGTAAGTGCCCGAATTAAACAAAATTCTCTTCGTAAGCAGAAGATTATGCCTCGGGAGATGCAAACTTCCAAAATGTCTCGTATCATTAAGCAATACCTAGGACTAGTTGCTTACAAAAAACATACGGGACATTTGCTGATTGATGCTTTAAAGAAAGATAGGAGAGAAAAAGCAGAAATGTTGTTGACTGAATACGCGCATGAAAAATTATTTACGGATGAAAAAAAATTTACAATGGAGGAAACAAAAGGACAAGGTATATGCTAGGTCGTCGAAAAAATCATCTTATTGTTAGCTAGTGTCAAGGGTTTAGAGGCCATCACCCGGCAGCTTTAATGGTTTCATGAGAAGTGCGGAAGTCAAAACTTCGGCTGCTGTGTCCAAAATGTTTTGGAAGGTATAGTGCAACCTCTGAAGCGCACACTCTTTCGTAGGTGAGCCTTGAACCTTCCACCAAGACAAAATATGGACGCACCCGCCCTCAAAGTATGATCAACTTAAACTTGACTAAGCAACAATCTGTCCATTTTATAACAGTGGATGATTTATCTTCTGGTAACCTAGATCTCAGTTTTGGAGGCCATAGTTTGTTCAAGAAAGCAGCCTAATGTTCATTATTTAAAGCGAGTCCCAATGGCTGCAATTAATACTTTTTCTAGAGGTGCGTGCTGCCATGGACGATTGACCCGGACGTCTCAAAACTTGCGTATGGGCTAAGGGTGGCTATTTTGAATAAATCCGTCGTAATTGCACTTATCAATAATTTAATAAATCATCAATATTATGCAAAACAGCTAATCGCCTTAATCAGTGTGTAACAGTCAGTATTCATGGGCATAATATGTATATAAATTTTTGAAAAACTGACATACAGCTGGCAAATTTACCACATTAAAATTTTCAGACTCGTATAAAGCTATAAAGAGATGGAAATGTTTATTTTTATAATTTGCCCTCAAGTTGATTACGTTTAATTTCTGAAATAATTCCCGTATTACCAATTTCCTAAAAATATTTGAGCAAAATAAAGTAATCATAAAATGGCATTAAAAACTTTACTATATAGAATGCTAATACTGTGTACTTTAGACTAATTTTGAAATAAAACCTCTAAGGCTGTGGTTTCGACTAATGTGAAGTAATTCGCAGTATGTCATTACTTGATGGTCGTCCTTGATCGCTTATTTTTCCTTTAAAGTAATAGAGTATCATACCAAAAATATGTAATAATGCATATAGTTTAGCAAAGATAGTTAAATGCTTACCAACTTGTAATAATAATTTTCTGGATCACATATAGCAGTTACAACAGTTAAATTAGGTAATGATATCGAGGTTGAATTTGCGCAAATGACTGATGTTTTACACCCCCAAAAATTGAGGGCGAAGCGGCCGAATCGACCCCCGAGACCTAACGAGGCGCGGATGATGAATTCGGCGCTTTAATTAGTGCGTGGCGGACGCCGCGCACGAACCGGCGACGCTGGCGCTACGGCAGCGGGTCGCGAACCAGGTAATTAGCCGCGGCTGGCAGGCGGCCCGCAGGTGGGCCCGCATCGTCGCGGCGCTAACCTGCCAGAATACTAATATTAGGCAAAACGGCATGTGCGCCGCGTGCATTCCGGCGGCGCCCGCGGTGTCAGCGACCAGCCCGCGAAGCTGCCGCCGGGGGTGCGTCGACTACCTGGCGGGCGATAGGGACGCCGCGGCGCCCCGCGTGCAGATGCGGTTCGCACGGACCGGCAATTTCGGCGACCGCGGGGCCGCACAAAGGCTCCAACTGCCCGTAAAGGATTAAAAGTTTAATGAACAGGTAAATTATCGAGCGGCTGCGTTTCTGGGAACGAGATCGATGGACTGACAACTGTTATAGTTCGGTGAATCTCGGAACGTTAGCAGGGCGGCAGTAAAGTTTTTGGCTTGTTTTATTGGGCTAATCAGACTAAAAAGCCGGTCTCGCGATGTATGAAATTCGCGGACGGTGGCAGGTAGGTCTTCATTTCCTATTGGAGCATTGCAATTAAAAACTGCATTTTTTGAGCACTGGGAAAAATAAATTACCAGATAATACGGTTAAAAGCAATTTTTTGGTTTTTATCTTTTAGATCATAGTAGATATGTAGTTTAAGAAAATTATTATATCAAATTGAAAAAATTTAAAAACGACAGGTCGGTCGTTACATTTTAAATGAAAAATGCAGAAAACCGACTAACAGCAATAAATAGATTACATACAATATCTATGGTAGCAAGGTGTATATACAGCGATGTAAACACTTTTAAAATTAAGGATAACCTGATGTTTAATACACTAATGCAAATGGTGAATAGCCACAATAAATTTAAACAAAAAATACAGAAATAAGAAGAAATATAATTAGAAGGTAAATTGATTTCTATTAAAATAATTATATATAAACAAGAGCAAATAACGATACTTAAATCTGCATTATTACTAATGTTTTATTGTCCAACCTCTGGTTTTAATAATCAATTTAGATTTATTAGGCATGAAATTTACTAATTTTTCTAATACCCCTTTCGAAATACAACTATCCAAAGCTTGAACTAGGAACTCAATTAGTTTCGCTTTTGTTGATGGTCAGCTTAATCGAAATTATTTGGATTAGTTTTGCCCTATGACAAAGTGTATTATCGTCAGGAAAAATAAAACCTTTGTTTCCAAGCCAGCCATCTTCAGTAAAAAACATAGTATTCTGTAGTATTTCAATATACTTCGTGCCATTCTTTATTCAAGATATAATAGCTAATTGAAAATGCTTTGGATAGACATATATCTCCATACCAAGACATCGGTATAATGCTTTAATGTGGACAGTACATACTTTGATGAGCTTTCTACTCTAGATAATCTTTTAACATTTTGTCATTGAATATAACCACTCTTTGTCGTTGCTCTATTGGTCTGGTTTATATGTTCTTCAGTCCACTACTTACAAAAGTGTCTTTGTTTCTTGGAAACGAGTAGTTGTTTCCGCAGTCTACACCTTCCTAATCCACATTAGCAGATTCCTACCATAGTTTAGTTAGTTCTATGAAATTGAGACTTTTGTTGCTCAGGCCTGCTCTTCTAAGGATAACACCTTTTCAAACTGAAGTTTCTACTTGGTCATCCACTCGCCATTTATCGTCATTTTGTTCTATCTCAGATTTCGTAAAAATATTACCTATTTGCCAGATACGATGTTACGCCTTTAAAAAAGTTTCACTGTAGTTTTTCGTTTTATTTTCCCCAAAATAAAAAGACAAACGTCCGGAAAGTTATGACTGATTTTCTTGGTACAAGCACAGTGTTGGCCAATAATACGTGATAAAATTTTGCGTTAAATTCGACAAATTTGCAATCGACACGGTTGCTATGATACATAAAGCTTGCCAAAAGGGCGCTTTATAGAAGAAACCAGTATTTAGGTAGCACAAAATGATCAGCGAACGAAGAGAAGAGGTCGAGTATGAGTAATGGGTAGGCCGCCTAAAAACGTCTCACACTTCGTACAATAAAGCTAAGGTGAAAGCGGTTTTGGGACTACCGAGTGTTAGAAAATAAAGTGGGACTTGCAAAATCCTATGTGCATGAAATATTTACTACAGAATTACACATGCAGGAAGTTGATTTCCCAAATGGAAAAGTGTGTGTTGATTTTTTGCGAGTTTTTAGAGCGTATGAGAAGTCAGCCAGATTTTTGGAGAATGGGTTTTTGAGTACGCTCCAGAGATACAGCTCTGAGTGGCGCACTATCGAGTCTCCTCGATTAAAAAAGTCTGCAATGAACAAATCAAAGATGAAAGTGATATTCTTTATCTTTTTTGACTCTAAAAGAGTTGTTCATAAAAAGGTCGTGCCATCCGAATAGACGGTCAACCCTGAATTTTAAGTGAAAGAGCTTAGGCTGCAGAAGAAAAAGGTTGTGCGCGTTCGCCTAGGAATTGCCCATACCACCTGCTAGTGAGAGAATTTCTGGGAAAATAAACCATGACAACGCTACCCCGCCTGGCTTCTTTTTCTTTCCTTGACTCAAGTTGTACTTGAAAGGACATCGTTTGGGACTTTTAAAAATATACAGAATGCTGTATTGTGAAAGAGATTGCAGTTCAAGACCTCCAGGCGAATGTGGCAGAACCGCTGACAACGGTATACTGATACTCAAAGATGATATTTTGGAGATTGTTAAGTGTATATAAATATATCTTCAATTAAAGGCATTTTCTGGAATCAGTCTCATTATTTTCCGGGCGTGCCGTATGTATATGTATAAATGGGATATAGCGGATGTTACGGACACCGTAACTGTCTTAATTTTTATTGAATTTGAATGAAATTTTATAAGCACGTTACTAAATGAGGCACTGATCTACTTATTTGCTAATTAATGTCTAGGATAAGTTTGTTAGTGGACGAAATCGATCATGGAGAGGTGACTACCGTCAAGGGTTTTTGATTTTTTGTAACTTCTATAATTCTCGTGAGATCTAGATCAAATTTGGCACGTATGCATTTTAGGTATACTATACATATACGCTTGAGAGCAAAACAATCGAAAAACTAGCTGCATGCGCATTTTATCTCCTGTTTCAGTCTAAGGAAAATGCTGTTGCATTAATTGGATGACGTAAGTGAGTGACGGAAAGGCTTGAGTGATTTGCATGAAAATGGATACCACAGCCGCCGAAGCAGCCCAGGCAGTTGCATTGTTGAGAGAGGGTTTTAGTCAGAGGGCCTTGGTAAATCGACTAAATCTGAGTCAATCAGCTGTGTCGAGAGTGTGGAGTTGGTACCGGGAAACCGGTGGTTACGTCCGCAAGCAAGGAGGCGGCCGTATGCGCGTGACAACGGAGAGAGACGATTGATTTCTTGTCTCAATATTTTCCCCAGAAATCGACATATGACTGGCGTTAACCTCAAGCAAGAGCTGAGTGCGGTTAGAGGTGCGATTGCCAGCGCTTTGACAGTGAGAAGAAGGCTGAAGGCAACCAACTTGACCCAAAGAGACAGCTCCGGATCCTAAGCTGACTGCAGTCCAAAAGCAAAGGCGACTGAAATTTGCTGGCAAACATCTCAATTAGAATATCGGCCATTGGAGTCGGACTAACGAGCCCAGGATATGCCTACATGGCAACGACAGGAGACATCGAGTCTATAGAAGACCAATAGAGGAACAATTTGCTCATTGCTTTATTAAAGAAACTGTCACATATGGAGGTGGCTCTTGCATGTTCTGGGCGGGCATTTCCAGGCACGGAAAATTTAGTTGGTTTTCGCGCCTAGTGGAGGACGCGGAGGAGGTTCAACAGCGGACCGCTACATTAGGGACATTTTGGAGAAATATGTTGATCCGTTTGTGGGATTTGTTGGTAAGAACTTTATGCTAATGCACCGCAATGCGTGATGCTACCTGGCTAACGTCGGTATACCGAAAATGGACTGGCCTCCATGTAGCCCAGACTTGAATTCAATTGAGCATGTTTGGGATGAGCTTAAGCAAAGAGTCCGGGCCAGAAATTTTCTACCAGGGAGCGTGATGGAAATTAGAACAGCGTTAATTGAAGAGCGGGAAGCAATCCCTTAAAACACCACAGGAAAAGTCATTTGATCCTTGTGTAATCGCTTGGAAACTGCAATTAGCAGTAAAGGTGGTAACACCGCGTGTTGAAAAAATCATTAAATTAACTTCAACTGAGAATTTCATTTTTTCCCTTTTATAATCACTTTTTTCCTTTCGATCCTTTTGTGTTAGACATATTCTTGGGCCCATAACTTTGTCAGAACATGTCCTATTCCAGTCAAAGTGGTATAATTTGAAACCACAGTTTTTAAGCTTTCAGACAGCATAGTGAACTTTACTTGGAATGCTATTGGAGTGGATACACATTCTCTTACATCTCTAGCATATTGCTGAGTCGATTGCTTTGCTCTCAAGTGTAGTTACCAAAAATGGATCGCATGGGGAGAAAGAACATAAATACTTTTACTTCTTAAGTATAATTCACATTCAGTTCTGATTAGATCTAAATAAAATCTGCATTGCGACCTACCTCTTGGTACCTTTGTTGCGAAGATTTTTTGATAATTTGGATAACTGAGAACTGATGATACTTTTGCAGCTATTTGATGACTAGCAAAACCTTCTTTATAACAAAAAATATTTTTATCATCTGATAATTTGGTTTGCTTCTTCCATCACTTTACAACTTATGATAAAATTCACAAGTTAAAAATAATTTTTAAGCTCATTGTAGAGATTACATGTTTACAGTATTCGTTAAATTTGTAATAATAACCTGTTATTGGAAATTCTTAATCGAGTTTTCTATAAAATTTTAAGAAATAAATAACCAGAGACTTTGCACATCTAATAAGTTTCAACTAATTAGCTATAATTAAGAGAAATATGAGTAAAGTGAGTATTATGTTAAAAAATGTTATAATGCAGCAGTAATCTGCTGTATCATTCATATGTAGTGTAAAAAAATTAATTTAGGTATTTTAAATATAAATAATCTATTTTAGTTTAACAAAATAATAAAATTGGCAAGAAATAAAAATACTACTAAAATAAATGTTTAATAAAACAATATTAAAGTTGACAAATAAAAATCAGAATATAACTTAAACTGTTCTAAGCCAACATAACATAATTGTTAAGAAATTACAGTTTGTTGTTAATATTAAATAATTTATTTTAAATGCTTACAGGAGCAAAATATGATCGGTATATTATATCCGGGGCTATTGGCAACATTAAGAAATCTTTAAAAAAAAATTAAATAAAAAGTATTTAGACTTAATGAATTATTAATGTTTGCAATAATATATTATGCAAACCCAAAACTTAAATTTCTTATCTATTTTTTATGTTTCATTACTAAAGCGCTGAAGATAAAATATGTCAATTGGAAAATCTCTTGTGGGAAGGTCGTCAAAATAACTGTAGATTTTGTTTTTATGTAAATCAAATAGAAATTCAAATATATTTATAATCATATCTCGTTTCTCCCTTTGATTCATCCCCTCCTTTTTTTGGACGTATGGTATTATGTATAGCTATATGTATTCGGTATATGTTTTCAATATTATCAATTCAACTTCATTTATTTGGACCGAATGCATTTTCCTCTTATTGGCACAATTTTATAACGACGGCGAGTTGATGTTGGTTTAATTATTGGTATGAGAAACCATATCTTACAATGGACTCGTTGATTTAGTAATACTAAGAAGAGCTTGAAATATTACCTACAGCTTCTAGAACAAATTGGCAGGTCAAATATTTATTTTTGAACAAGACAACGCCCGCGTTAATTCCACACATAATGTTCGACGTCGGTTTAAAGAACAACATATGGACATTCTCGGCCAGCTATTGCTTTTTCTTCACCTTAACATCATAGTAAACGTTTGCAGATAGTAGACACGAAATGTCAAATGCCATAGCAAAACTACAGCAGGCACTTAAATAAAGTTAGTCCGAGCTTCCCACAGATTGTTTGATTACGCTGTATAATTCTATTGCATCTAGAATATTATCGTTTATAAGAAAAAATGGTAAGAGTACTTTTTACTGATTTATAAAGTATATTATTAATATAAATCAGTCTTGAGTTTTACGGAGTGATGGTATCCAAGGGGGGCACTACTGCGTTCTACATGCTATGCCACTATCACACACTCATAACAAAATGTTCTAAAAATTGCCATATTCATGTAGATCTTTATGCACTTGTACATGTTGTGTGTGCGTAAGTGAGCTAGCGTGTGGCTATCCAAGCTCTTGAAAAAATTTCAACTACCGTTACTCAAAATCGTACCCCACCGAACATATCATATTCTAGATAGTATCATTATTTACAAAACGTCCTCTGAACATAGCCAATGAAACCAAGCAAGATGTAGACAAAGTCATACGCACAGCTGTGTTACCAAATCCAAAAACCTTGAGACAAGACAAAAACCGTATAACCTTACCGTTAGATAAGATGAACGCTACAGTTATCCTTAACAACTTGAACTATATGGCTAAGATAAACAATTTACTAAAAATCTCTAACTACCCAACAATATTCTTTGGAAAAAAACAAGATACATATCTCCTTATACCCCGAAAAATCTTTGAGAAAGCTAAAATTATACAGCTTTCAAAAATTCACAAGCAAAATGCTCCCATACGATCTATTGTCAGTTCCTTTGGTTCTCCTACACACAACTTAAACAAATATCTGACCAAATCCTTCAATTTATATTTATACCTAAAAATAACATAATATTCCAAATTTAGTTTCAATTGTAATGTAGTCGGTACGAAACTTTAATCTATAAATGATAAAGCTATGGTCATAAATTAACACGTGGAGTGCTAAAAGATCAAAACCATAGATTCGCATTTTTGATCAGCAGCAACTTGTAGTTACACCAAGAGAGCTGTCATGCCTAATTTACTCTATTAATTAACACAACATTCACTTTCAGATCTAAACTGCTATGAGATATGCCGGA
The DNA here is from genome assembly GCA_036346155.1 of Sinelater perroti. Lineage (NCBI taxonomy): Eukaryota > Metazoa > Arthropoda > Insecta > Coleoptera > Elateridae > Sinelater > Sinelater perroti. The sequence continues at coordinate 19,695,097 of JARFIY010000046.1, forward strand.
GATCTCCGTAGGCCCAAGCAATGTAGATGTCGAAGACGTCACTGCAGCCATAACAGTTTAAATGCTAAGCAGGCAAACTCTGTAAATGAAATTTACCGAACAGGAAAACCGTAAACTGCTACAGATGCCCTGGCCGACGTTACTACGTTTTGATACGCAGGAATTTGATAAAGCTATTTTAATATCGGGCCGCAACGGCCGCGAAGTGCTTTTAATTATCCGGAAATAAATTGGCTGCGCGGTGAAAAAATGGGCGGCAGATCGTAATCTGAAGGAGAAATCGGGCGAGTGTCCACGAAAAATTAACCAAATCTTACGTTTTCATTTTCATACGAAGCGGCATGAATCTGGTTCTAGGATGGTACCAATATTTTGACGCGATTTTTTGCATCTTTATTTTTACACATTTTAAAAGATAGTATAGGTAAATAATATTATTTACCATAACAATGTGAGCTTTAATAAAATAATGAAGCTACGTACAGAGTGGGCTTTTGATGTTTCATAGCGCCACAAGAGTCAAGGAAAAATAAATCCACCATTTTTGAACATTGTTTTAATGGTAAAAGTCAAAATTGGCTATCGCTTTTTGATTTCTAATTATCCAGGAATATTTTATTGGTTGACTTTTGATAAAGTAGCCAGTCAGTTTTCAATTTTTTTAGAAATTCCAATTATAGCATAAAAGTTGCATTTTGGGGAAATCGCGGTAAAGAGGATTTTATCTTCGTTCTGGTAGTACATATCATTTTGGGTTAACTTTTTTTATTTTCAATAGGTTATAGGCAAACAATTTTCAAAATAATTTTTTAATTTTCAATACGATCATGTCATTCAGAATATACCTGATTCTACAAGTACCTACTATTTTGTTGTTGCAATACCGATCGTTTGTGCATTTATTTTTAAATTATTGTTTATAATATTTTATTTTAAAATGCAAAATAGCTTATAAAATATGCAAACAATTTTGGTAGGCTTCAATGCTTTATTCCGTATAATTGTAATTCTAAAATATTAATTAAAACATGTTTCAATCGCCATTAACAACCAAATAAATCCATGTTTCAAGATTAAAAGAGGTTTTAATTTAGTATTATCATTTGGGCAGTGTGGTCCAGTGGTTGAGGCGAGGGTCGTGGACCCGAGTTCTATTCCCGGAGCTCTCTGGTGGCCTAGTCGATCATTAAAATTAATTAATTAACAAGGGGTAATAATGGTGGTTGCCACATCGCTCCGTATCAGAGATGGAGCGCGACGACCGGGCACAGTAAGGGAACATATGAGAGCCTTAACCCCTCAGTTCGCAGGCTGTGCTCCCACGCGGAGTGTTAGAACCTTACTGATATTATCATATTTGCTTTCAATGTTATTGAAATGCTCCTTGCAATTTCTATCATTTTAAGTAGTCATGTTGTAGCCGAATGTGGTACATCATAACTAAGGGCATTAATAGTTTTAAAGAAACATAAATTTAGGTCATAGAAAATAAAAGATTAACAACTCTGGCCAACCGTTCTTCAACTACTTTTACAATTTTGTAACTCTTTTTAACAAACTCAGCACTATCAATTATCATACAGAATTATAATATAATTTAAATAGATTAAACATCAATGGTAAGATTTTGAATCGATGCAAGCATTACGTACCATCCATGTAGAAAATTAGGAACGGTTCGGGCTTTTAATGTTTGCCTATCATATTTTAACTTAACAAATTTTTGAGAATTAAATTGTAAACGCTGTTATAAAATTTTAGGTCAACATAAGATAATTTTTTTTTAAAAATAGTTATCCCCAAATAAGAAACGAAATATTAGCATCTCCAGAGCAAAAATTGTCTTATACTTGTTAACTAGTGGTCGAATTTAGGGCTACTAGAATCTTTTTTTGGGAAAATATCAAGGAAAATTTATATAGAGGACTAATAGCAATATGACGTAGTAAAATTTTATATGACATTTAATTTCGTTAGTAATATTCATATTTGTAAGATATATTGCAAATAAAGGGCGTCGGTTTAACGGTGGACTGTAAATGGTCTTATTTTCTTCTAAACTGTAAATATTAATATGATTTTGTAGAGTTTGCTCTGATTTCGGTGTCTGATTGATTTCTATTGCTTGTAATTATATCCCTCCACATTTTATCACGTTTGGTTTGCATGCCTTCACTAAATCATACATTGTCCTAAATTTTAGAACTCATTTATTCTAACTAAAGAATCACTATTTTTATATAAACTTTTCACTGCTTTAGTTACTTTTTTGGTTCACTTTATGTTTTTTAAATTAAATATCTAAGCCGAAATAACATGTATATAATTATTTATTATAGTTTATTGTTATTTCATCCAGTTGTCTCATTATATATTTTAAATATTGCGTTCCTCTTCGGTTTCTGAAAATATACTGTGCTCCTTGTATAGTTTTGTCAATCTGTTACTCCAATTTATTTTCCAGAATTTTTTTATAGTTTTTCCGGTGTAAAACTCAATGTTATTGCTCTATAACAGATTGCTGTTTAACAGATTGAGACTATTACACCTGTCTGCCAATCTTTATGTCCTTCATTTTCTTTCATTCACTTTTTTGTAAATTTTCCATAATGTTTTTGCTCCCAATACATTTTTTAATTTCTGGGATGACATCCATTTCTGCTGATGTTCCTACTTTTAGGTTTTAATTACTTTCTCCAATGATAGTTACTTTATAATCTTCTAATTAATATTTCTTCTGTGATAAGTTCAGTTCGTCTTTGTAATTTTGTAACACTTTATTCGTTAGTAGTCCTTGACAATAGTGTTTTCATCTCCACATAATATTTTCTTCTTCAGTTAAGTTTACTATTTTTTCAACTACACTTTAAAAGATACAATTTTTCTTGTTTTTTTTTTAATAAAAGTCCTTATGGTTTTCGTTAAAGGATTATTTGTCAGTTAAAATTGTTTTGCTTTTTTTAATTTTACCTGCACCTTTTCCATCTTTCTTCTATTTTAAATAATAATAAGCTTGTTTTTACTTACACTCAAATATTTTCTTTATTTTAATTTTTTCCTCTTAATAGTTTTACTTCGTCATATTACCATTCCGTTCGTTTTACTTTGTTTTGTTGTTTTTCTTGTATCTTCATTGCTGTGCCAATTATAGTTTTTTTGTAAAAGCCGCCTGTCATTTGTCTATGATTTTGTCTTTTATTTCCCCCAATTCTTCTTGTCTTTCCTTTTAAATTGCTACGTTTTCCTTTTATAGATTTTTATTTATTCTTTTATGCACAATTTTACATCATTGTTTTACATACATTGTTTATCGAGCAAAAAACAGCTTGTTATTAATTTTTCTGTCTAAAATTTGGTGTTTGCTTTAATGAACTAAGTACTTCCCCAACTCTTCTATTGAGATCCCCATTATTATTTTTCAAATTATATTATCTTTAATTTAAATGATTTCCGTATCTTAATGACTAACCTTCCATTTACTAATTTTATTTATCCCATTGTATTGATTTTATTATAATTAATAACCAATTTAACAGCTAGTGTTGCATTTGTGCTTCGTTTCACCCCACCCATATTAGCTAATAACTTTTATAAATTTGTTTACATGGTGTTTCTTTGGCTTTCGTTTCAGTAATTATATTGTATTCATTATTATCTTTTTACATCTTTCCGATTAAATACTCTCCTTTATTGTTGAAACATTTAATATCCCATATTGCAATCTATACTAATTCCAATGTATTAACGTTTTTGTTCAATGATTTTAACTGCGGTTATTGTCTTTTCGTTGTTGTAATCCACATGGTTTACCTATGTTCAATCTTACATGTTTCATTCTTGCCCATTGCCATGTTTGAAATTAAGTTATTTGGTTGTTCCTTATAGAGTAGTCATTTTAGCTTACAAGTTCCTATTTCCAAAGTTCTTCCTTTTAGTAATTTTTAGTTTTGACCGTTTTTTCTGTTTTTCGTTTCTGACTGCTTTCTTTGTTCTCATAAGTGCTATATATAATTCTTGTTTCTGAATATGTGCCGTCTTCTGAACTAGCTATTCTAACGATGATACCAAACTAATTTTACATCTACTACAAAATTGAACCTCTTCCAGAATTGGAAAGTAATTTTCTTATAGTTTTAGTCATTCTACAGACCCCTAAGTTCCTCGGGAACAAGTTGTTTTGAATAACGTTAGAAAAATTATTTCTTCACTTAAGCTTATCTGCTAGTCTTAATAACACACATACATTTTATCAGAGTACTAAACTTGAAAGCTTTTAGTTAATTAGCATAGAATTTCAAGAATTCTATTAAATGTAGCAACCATTACAGAACAGAGCAAGTAGGGAAAATAAATTGAAATTTAACTTGCAGTATAATTTTATTTTAAAGCATTTAAATTTTTGTGTATTTTGTCAAAAATTATTCATCAAAGTTAACAATTACTTATAGTTTTTTACATTTGCATTCCCAAAATGTTTACGTTTTTTTTACGTAAATTACTCCTATATGCATAATTTAATTTCCACAATGAGGTTGCTGCTTAATCAGATATATCTTGAAAATATAAAAAAAATACAGTATAATTAGCAAATCATGCAAAGTATAATAAGAGTTAGATATATGAATTGACAACTATAATTCTGTATTAATGTCCCAAGTACATAGTCCCTACTTGATGTTTAGTTTAACATGTTTACGTTTATATGAAAGAACTGTGTTAAAAAACCATGTTGTCTAATACAATTTGGAGTCGAACTGAGCAGAGTGTAGCAGATAAATTAGAATACAATGTTATGCAACGACCACCAAAGCAGACGATGCAGAAGTGGAACGATTGTACGAAGAAATAAACCAAGCACTTCAAGCAACAATGAAACAGGACATTAATATAGTAACTGGAGATTTCAACTGAAAAGTAGGTCAAGGTAAATGCCTAGACATAGTTGGAAAATATGGTTCTGGAACACGAATTGAACGAGGCGACAGAATGGTACAATTTTGTCAAGAATAACAACGAGTCGCCTTAAATACCTTTTTTCGCATTACCACCCCGACGCTTTTATAGTTGGAAATTTCCGAGAAATAGTGCAGATAATATAATTAGAAATCAAGTTGACTTATAACGATTAACGAGAGATACGGAAATAGTATCTTGTCGGTTAAAATTTATTCTGGCGCCGATGTGGGATCGGACCATAATCCCATATTAGCAAAACTCCGATTATATCAAAAAATAGTAATAAGACGAAAAAGTAATAAAAATGAAATACTAGAAAACTGCAAAACGAAGTAATCGACGTCAACAGACCTTTAGAACTCGATGAAAGCTCAGACATCCAGATAGAAGTTAGGAAAGCTATACATATAATCAATCAAAAACAGAGAAAGCGATGGACTCTGATGAAATAACAACAGAAATGTTAAAACTATTAGATGACGATGGATTAAAAAGATTAACAGAATTAATTAATAATATCCACTTAATAGGAATAATTCCAAAAGAGTGGTTAATTTGTACTTTCGTTACCTAGCCAAAAAAGTCAGAAAATGCAACGAATTCAGAACAATAAGTCTGATGAATAACTTTCTTAAAATGCTACTGCCCATTGTACATTAAAAAATATATAGTAAATGTGAAGAAAACGTTATGGATACGTAGTTTGGATTTAGAAACAATTTGGGTACGTTTGGCATCAATGTTCTTCTACAACGGTGTGGAGACGTAGACAATAACGTTTATCTGTGCTAACTAATAGAAGAAAGAGACAATAACTACTAAATTTAGTTGTTCAAAAAAGTGAAAAGTCTGGCGTGAAAACCAAAACTATAGTCATAACAAAACAACAAGTTAATAATCCTCACATAATAATACACAACAAAGTTTTACAAACTGCGAGATCGATTAAATATTTAGGGTACATATTAAATGATCATGACAGAAGTGAAAAGCAAATTGAACAATTAAAACAAGCATTTATAAAAATGCATCAAAAACCTAAGCCTAGATTTAAGAATTCTGCTAACACGATGCTACATATTTTCTATTTTGTATGGCGCGGAGTGCTGGACAGTTAATAAAGCCGAAATGAAAAAACTACATGTTTTCGAAATGTGGGTTTATCGTAGAGCTCTAAAAACAACACGGACGAACAGACTGCGCAATAAAGAAGTCCTGCAAAGATTAAGTAAGAATATGGAAATAGAACTTACTATCAAAAGAAGGAAATTATGATACTTTGGATGCAACATGAAAGAAAAAATAGAAAGCAAGAGAAGTGTGGAAGAAGAAGAACTGCATGGCTGAAGAATTTAAGAGACTGATGCGAAGAAAGTAGTGTTTCCTCGTCTCGAGTCTCAGCAAACAGTGTACAGACAACACTATTGATCACCAACATCCGATAAGAGAGGCATTACAAGTAGAAGTGAGCTGGAGCAATCAGTTTCCCGTACTTTTTGAGATCGAAGCTGGCAACGCTGTTACTGTCAATGGTAGACGTTATCGGAAGGTGGTAATAACTTTTTTCTTCTTCAATAAAGCCAACGATTTGAAATTGAATGACACATGGTTTCAACAAGGTGGGACCACATGTCACATAGCATGCAAAAAACTCACTTTACTTCAAAACCAAATTTTCTGGTCGTTTTATTTCGCAAAGGGTGACATAGACTGGCTACCGCGGTCTTGTGTTCTAACCCCATTAGACTTTATGTCAACAAACTTGCCGGGGTAGTACTAAAATAGAGCCGCATCTGTGGGAAAGCATTATAGAAAACCTTGTTAAAGGAATGGTCGCATGTCAGCGAACTCGTGGAGGGCATTTGGTTGACATTGTATTTCATACGTAACTGCCAAATTTGCACTTTACAGTGATAACAATAAAATTCGGATTGTTTCAATATTTTGTGTTTTATGCAGGAAAAACTTCCTAAAGTTTATACTTATACCCAAACTTTTATTTAAAAAAAAAAACTCTAAATCTATTTATTAACATATACGTATGAAGGTTCGACTAATCCTGTACACTTTTCCATATTTATATTTTACTTCGCACGTGTGGAAGTATTACAGTTATATAATGTAAAATATATGTTAATTGCCAGAATATGTTAAATTATTCAGATAGTTTCTTATTAATCTTTGATTACATTAGTTTTAATCCGCTCACGTATCATTAATATGCACCTTCGTGCAGATTTTGGTAATTAAAGGATTTTTTGAGGTTTAATTTTATTTCAATTAAGCGTAAATCAATAATTTTTGTTTCTAAGTGATATCGAGTCTACGTGAGTGATAATTCACTATTTGCCTTTCAGTTTAGCAGCTCGAAGCGTGCTGGTTAACCTCTAAACTAGCGTTTTATAGCCTCTCTGAAAGATGTTTACTGCTTTTAACATTTGATCAAAGACGTCCGTTGGCCGATTTTATTGGGGCTTTTAAAAGCATGAAAATTCTGACAGGCGGGATTATTAAATGGCGTAATGGAGAATGGCCGGCTCTTCATGGTCGAATATACATATCTGGAAATGTATGGCGAGAAGCCGCCGAAGTGGTTCGCCGCACGCGTTTCGGAAAGTTTGTGCCCCGTCGCAGCTGGAGCGGCGCTAAATGTTCGGGTGTATTAGCTTATTTGTCAAGTGTCTCGGTGCATGTAACTCCTACCCGGCGTCACTTAATACCTGGCCCCTAATCGTTGTTTCGGTTGATGTTCGAGCGCGCGGCCACAAAAGTCGCGCGATTAGGTGTCCGGCCATCGATCATATCCGAATCTGACACCCGGAGCGTGTCCGATCGCCGAAATCCCGCGCCTAACCGTTTTATAAATCAACCACCTAGGCAAATACCATTTACCATAAGGTGCCGCGGCATAAGCCATTAATCACGGCGATAGCACCATTTGTAAAACTCGGGCTGCCACCTCCGGCCGTAATTAGTCACTTAGTGAGCGAGCTTGCGGCTCATAAGCTCCGCGCGCTGTCATAACGGGCGCATCCGCGACCCGATCCGTATCGGCCGTATTTAATGTTACTTTAAAATTGGTGGAGTACAAAGGCCAGCTGCATGGGCGAGATCCTATCAAATGCTATCTTGTCTCCGCGCATATGTCACCAGGCCCTTGTGCATTGTAGAGATGCGCCCCGGCTGGGGAGCTCGGCTGGGGCGGACGACCACGTTGTTCCAGGCGATTGCAAAAACATTAGGGTACTATTAATAACGGCAATATGGCAAACAAGAATCTCTGAAGTGTCCACCGAACTGTGTATGAGGACAGTAACGAATGAATTTGATGGAATATATCAAAGAAAAATAATACAGAATGGGTTAATTTGAAAATATTTGCAGATGATTGGGTCTGATTGAACCGGAGTTCTTAATCAACTTCTGTATCATTCTACGAACTATACAAATTGCGCTTATGCTTCATTGAACATTATTAAAATAAATTTGTTTAATGTCAATTATAGCTCAATAAGAAAAGTTCTGTAACATTTGAGAAAAAAATTTGATTTTTATGCAATTTTGTTGATTGTTTGCATTTATAGTGTAGTAACAAGCCACATCTTCCGATTTCAGATGGTTTTGGACAAAATTGAACACCGGGTTTTGCTGGACTTTCGTCAAAAGATACTGCTAAGGAAACCTGCGACGTTAAAGGCGAAGGACGTGTCCACTACTTTACTGTCTCTCAGATGGTACAAGCGTTTTGATTCCAACGACATGAGTCTCAAAGATTATTTCTGGTTCCTATTGGCAGTTTAACTTGGACAACGAAGACTTACTTGAAACGTTGAAAAATAAGCATTCGTCGAGCACTCGAGATTTAGGACCAGTTCTTTTAGTTGGCAAATCAACGATTTGTCGTAATTCCCAACAGCTCGACTTTGTAGACAAGACGCCCCGCCAAGATCTGCACGAACTCACTGAAGCACAAGCCGCCAAAAGAGTCGATCTTTGTCACCAAATGCAGTCCTTTGAATGACAGATTATGAAAGCGAATTGTGACGTCGGACAAGAAGGGAGAAGAGGGGTCTTCTTGGTCAATCACAATCGTCAGAAGAAACGGATTGCACTCCGAAGATCATGATTTGTGTCAGAGTTTTGCATTTTGAACCCAATACCAAATTTTATTGCCAGTAGTTGGACCGTGTCTACGACACACGTTGAAGAAGTATCAGACCTTAGACAACCGAAGCAAGACAACGCCAAACCCCACACTGCCAAAAAACTAAGAAGAAATTTGATAAGATAACAGTCCCGTCCAATTACAGTCTCTTCCACCCAATAAAACTCGTTTTGCGATGTCGCCGATTCGAATCATTTGATGAAGTTGAAGAAATGTGCTAAGCCGTCTGAGTGATCCTCCGACCAAATCCGAAAATTTGCAGATGAGTGGCAAAAGATCATAGAATATGATGCAAGGTTTGTCCAGAAAGTAACTATCCGCGATGCAACCTGGCATAAGATGAGAGCAGACTGTAATGCGCATGAATGGTGCAACTTAGATCACTGAATCTACTGAATCAAAGTTTTGTGTGAGTTGAAACGTTTGTTTGTAGAACGATGCAATGAGTGCACTACAAAGAAAGATGTGGTACAAAGACTGACGAGGATTTTTTGTAACTGATCCGCGTTTCCAAAGCTCATCAAAAATGTTGAAGTTGTACGGTCTACAATAGACAGGGATTGGCGACTGGCAGTTCGAGAACTAAAAGATGAGCTGCAAATTCCAAAATCCAAAGCATGTGTTGCGGTAAAATTTGTTCTGCGACTACCGTTACTAGAGCAGAATACTGCAGAACAGAATATTGTAGTTGCTAATGATTTACTTTAGGCTACTAACAGTGACTAAATTTCTCAAAAAGGTCATAATCGGATCATAATCAGTTATAATTTGGGAACAATAGCTCAGTCGTTCAATAGAAGCAACCTTATTTGGCATATCCGAAGAGGAATGTGAAATCCCAAGTTGCTTACTTTGAAGATGCTTGAGTCTACGTACAACGTTTCTTGTATCTTGTATCATTTTTATTAAGCATGTGGCTTTTCTGTTACTGCAATTGTGATTTTTTGTATTTTATGCATCGACACTTTCGGTACAGATCACATATACGAAATAGATGCGCATTCACGAGATATTTTTTGAAAAACTAAAAATGTTTTGATATAAAGAACAATAAAATATTAGAGGTTTGTTGTCTAGAACTCACGGGCCCGGAGAATTCTATCCCTTCACTTCCTCTCTTTCGACATATCTGTCTATGAAGATAATTAATTAAGTATTTCATAAAAATCAGTTCATAAAGTTCAGTTGCGCACAGTTGACAATTGCAAAATTTTAAAAGAAAAACTGCAAAACATATGTAACAAAATAAATTAAAAATCACATGGTGTAAAAATTGGCTCATACTGTGCTAGAACAGCATTAATCGCCTACAGAAAAAACAAAAAGTGCATCAGATTTAGGTATAGTGCAAGTAAATTGAAATAAAGCTCGTTTATCTCTTCGAATGTGAGTGAAGCAAAGCAAGCCGTTTTAAAAGCAGGTGCAAAGTCCAGTACGTCTATCAATCTTTCACCGAGTTTTTTAAGAGAATTTAAATTACAGTTGAAGCAGGGATGGACGCTGTGCATAAACGGTATCATTGTCTAATAGCGTAGTTAACCATAAAATTGTAAATGCCCATAATCAAATGGCGTTTAAGGCTTATGATAGTATTTATAGTACATTAGAGAATTTTTAATTCAATTATAATATGTTCTTGGGGTTAAAGGAGGCGTCTTCTCTTTACATTGGTTAAATAACATAATTTTCATGTTTTATATTGCTGAAATAATATTATGTTTTGTACTTAAAGCAAAATAAAATAGAATAATGATTTTTGATTATTATATTACTTTACTTTGCGAGAATGCGGTTTATATTTTCGACTATTCATAAAATTTATTAGAATTGTAGTTAAGAGGGCAACAATGATCATCATTTTTTTTTGAAGATGTGCTTGAAACTTTAAAGGGGGATAGTAATAATAAACAAATTTTTATTTATTGCAACTATGATATGGCTTTTAAATATCGCACTAATAAAACGTTTGTTAAGGTATGAAATAGTTTTACTTTGCTATCATTAGACTGCTTAAAACATGTTTTTATGTTTGGAAATAGAGCTCACTAGAAATAAGATTATTAAAACAAAATTTGTTAAGATAGTTGTAAAGTTATATCACAGCAACTAGACAGCTGGAGAAAGGCTATCCAACGGACAAAACATACAGTAGTACATACTCTTCACTTCTGTATTAATTAGTTATTTCAAAATTTTGTCAATTTTTTGAAAGTATCTGAACCAGAAAGCAATTGCAAAAATCAACTTCGAACAGTTTGAAACATGTTGGTAACTCGTTTTGTAATGGCACAATCAGAATGTTATAAGATTTGCCAGCTATAGGAGTTATCGGCAGCTATATAAGGTCAGTTAAGATAGATAACTTAAGGACAGTTTTATTAAAGAAAGGTGTTTTGTGTGCTATTTAAATAGTGAATTGACAAGAATTCTTAATAAGATTATAACTCATTATTATTCATTGTATAAAATACTTCTCGTTAAGTTTCATTTTCAATATAAAATACAAATTAAATTTAACTAACATATGACGACACCTATAATCATGTATGTGAAGCCTTATATTTTTTCAAAAGTTTTGCTGGAAAATTAGTTTCTGGCTACCTTTATGGTCTTTTTTATAAACCTGGCAACATTCACTTCAGTGATTTTAAGCGAGAGGTAGATAGAAATTTCGTTATTTTCAAAACATGTCTAATTTTTGAAGGTTTCGTGTTTAACCTTTAGCTTATTTAACAGTATTCTATTTAAAACAAAATTTACTATATATAATATGCATAGTTATACTGTATATTGCATGAAAAAACTTGAAAATGAGGTTTTCATTACTACAGTTGGCGCCAAATTGGATCCTCGGTAATACTGTGTTGCACTTCTTTTGAGTTAAACATTTCAATTAAGAGAATTTTTTGTTAGCACCTTGTAAATAAAGTAAATAATAAACATTAAGCAGTATTTTGTCTAAAGCATGTAAAGTTAAAATTCAGATCTTTATATATTTAAGTATGCGTTGAAATGTGAGACCGATTAGAAAAACAAGTCGTTGCAGAAACGATATAAAACATTATTTCTAACGTCTCGCTTGGATTATTCCAAACCAAATGAAATTATGTACATCTGCAGAAGTTGCAGTGTATGCAGAATGAATGACTATAAAACGTGGAATGTTGGATACAAGTAATAAAACTTCATGTTTTAAATAATAATGAGTCCAATTTATGCCTTTATGGTCGGGTGCAACTGTATAGAAATGAAGAAGGGATTTACACCACCCATTCGAGGCAGAGCTAATTAATAGGTCCCAGCACTTAAGCAGCTAATAAACAGGAACTTTACAACATGGCCGCGGCCCGTTCGCTTGCTCGCCCAAAAACCTTCGTCCTCCGCGAAGGGAATAATATTAAATGTAAATAGGCGGCAACCCTCGTGCCCACCTTTACGGCGGATTGGGATGGGAGATTCAGATTAGGCATTATTGGGCCTCGTAATGTTGTATAAATATGTCTCTGTTAGGGGCATGCGGCCATTGTTGCGGGGATTAATTTTTTGCCCAATTTTCTATTAAATTGTCACAGGCGAGTTCACGCTGCGAGGAATTTGCAACGGCCCTTTGTGCCGCCGCCCGATAAATCTTCGAATTCCGATCTCAGCCGGCGCGCATCTGCCGCCGATAATAGAAATATGATTGCAGCCCCCAATGACGCCGATCTTATCGGCGGCGTTATTAATTCGCGGCAGAGGCGAGGACTGCCGCCCACGCCGCGGAAGAGTGATGCCGGGATTAAGGTTCGCTCTTTGCGGCGGGCTCAGTTACAAAAACAAATTTATAACGCCACCTCCGGAGAGCATAAATTTCGGGGCAATATTCGACGCCTTTGACGAAAGCGAACTTTGTAAAGTAACGAACCTTGTTGCGCAGCCAGTCGATAGCGGATGAATAGGGCTGCGGTAAATTGCCGGAGTAAATAACAAATCGCGCGGCTAAATTCTTGTTCAGGTTGTTGCAAATTTTTATATTGCTCGCCCCATGCAGGTGTGAAAGGTTTACACACCTCCGCGGTCATATTTAAACTTGACCACCGAGCGCAGCTGAAGGACTTGGATCATCTATCCCACACCATAATCGCCGTACATGAAGAAATAAAATCCTAAGCCTGGGCTTTGTTTTCTTTGCTTTTATTAAGATGCAGCTCGCTTATAAAGAATTACCACCAGACGAGTTCTTTTCAAATTCTTTCGTCTTTCACAAAATGTGTCTGAAATGTCACCATTGGAACAGCATCGTAAACTGAAAAAATATGAAGATTTTGAATGTCAATAACAAGTCGAAAATCCTTAGTTTCAAATTATTTTTTCTCTTCTATAAGGAGTTTTATTTAACTTGTACTTTTGTTGATGAACTGAGATACATTTCAGGCTTTGCAGAAAGCATTTATATAAGAAACTACTTAGGTATAGCATTTAAGCTAAATAGCAGAAGGGAATCGCAAAAACTGGACTGAAAAAATTAAGTGGCTGCGCGGTATCAAAATGCAAAACCATAATATTGAAAAGCAGAGAACATTCCAGGAGGATAACACGAAAAGCCGGAGATGCGAAAAAGCTGCCCGAACTGACAAAAAATCCGACACAAAAAATAATGGCTTAATTTAATCTGAACTTGGAGCTAGCAAGTCGCGAGTTCAATTTGTTAACTGTGTATAAGCAGCAGCTATTAATTTTTTACGGCACGCTGGGTTAACTTTCAAATGAAATAAAAAACGAGAAAAAATAAATTGAAAACGTGCGCAACTTTTGCGCTAATGCTGAAATACGGTTATCGATTTTACAGTGCTCTAAATGTTTCTATTGCAGATTCAAAATTCTATAAAAATTTTTTATAATTTTAATTATTTTGTTATCGCTTTATTACCTTGAGAGAGCCGCCATAGTGCTACAACCATGGTATCGCATAATATTAAATTATGATGGCACCATTTCTATGAGGAGGGCCTGCCGAAAGACCATTCTTTCTTTCATAGCTAAGTACTGAAGCTTTCAGCTTTTACCCACCTTCACAGTTCCTTGTTATGTTGAGCACAAATTATTTACAATTTTCCGCATTTGAGTGAACAGTCCGAGCGTCTTAATAACACTGCATCATGCAACGCACATATTAATTTGCGCGCAGCGCTGCATAATAGAAAAATAAGTTATAACAGCGCGAGCGGGCGAATAATTCCGCCATAAAGCGCGCTGGACGTACGAACTCACGACGCAGATAAGGAAAAATACTGAGCAGCTTACTTAAGCTTTAATGCCTTTTATTGCGCCGCCGAGGCGCGGACGCGAGGGCGTTAAATTAGCGAAACGAAAAGCCCTCCTCGCAGGCCGCGGGCGAATATTAACGCAAATTAAATTATGACTGGCGATGCCGTGCTCAAGCAGTTATTAAACGTATCTCCCCGCATCTGCCGAGGAATGCCGGCGAGCGCAAACCCCGATAAATAACCATATTTCCGAGTGCTATCTCAGTTATTAACATTTAGCAAGCCAACCCACGGCCGTCTGCAGGAATATAACTTTTGAGCCGCTTTGAAGGCAATTTAGATAGCCTTATATCCCGTGAGCCTCATAAACAAAAATGCCGAGGAGTTTCGTCCTAGAAATGGTGCATGAAGCATCAGGATAGCACCATACACCAAAGCAAACCACAGTAGATTTGTAAATTAATCATAGTTTACTCAACTCAGAAAAAAGTAAGGGCAAGAGCTAACTTATCACACTAACGGCCCATTTCTTAGTAACTTAATAGTTTCGTCTGCTGAAAAACACAGGTAAATCATTAGTTACAAAAATAAGGCAACTATAAATCATATATCAAATTTAAAGCATCAAAATTGGGGAGCAAAGCTTTGAAGATCCTTCCGAAGCTTAAAAATGTTTGTTTAAAATGAGAATTTAAAGGACCAATTACTTGTTCAATTATAATGAATGTACGTAGGAGGACGTAAGCTACGAGTGCATTAAAAATTTTCGTTATTGTGCTACAGAGAGATAAAAAAAGGATACAAGTAACATTTTGATTGAAATTGGAACTTTTGAGGGGAATCAGATGGACCATTTAGAAGTTTTAACTTTACAACTTGGGATGCAGCTTAGAAACCATCTTTGGTATCGACAGTTTACAAAAACTTCTTGTAAAAAATATCGGAAATTCTGTTATCGACATACAGTGCTGTAAAGTTGATGAGTTGGTCATAGAGTTGTTACTCAACAGAAAATGTTTGTACAAAACTGTGCAAAATTTGAAAATAACCATGACAATAATTTTAAGCCTCTTTGCTCTTGAAAAAACACATATGAAGATTAATAAAAACAAACGGCGGTTTTAATTCACCTAACTAAAGAAAAAAATTAAGAGATAATTCGAAAGCATAATATAATATTCTTACAGTATGCCCATTTTATTATAATAACAATATCAAAAGACACATTCGGGCAACAAATCCGAATTATCGAGGGATGAAAATCAAAACGTCATCAACACTGTCTGACCACTGAATAACAATTTTGAATATAAGATGGCAATTCTGCTCGTAGATTATAAAACTAAAGTTAACATTGCTAATGAGATGAATGACTAAACAGAATGAGACTTTGTGACAACTTTCTGTTAGAACGCTCATTAGTCTTGGGTTAACCGGACCAACATAGTGCAAGGAACACAAACTTCTATTATTACAATAATAATGATGACTTAACTAACCATTTAAAGCTGATATTTCCTTAAATAACCGAAGTCTTTCTATATTTTCACATCCTTTTGAGAAAGGCGTTTTGAAAAGATTTTGCACAAAACCAAACTGTACACTACTCAAAATATTAAGACGACGATAACTTTACCAAAGATTGTAGATATAAGTATACACATATTATCATGGAAATCAAGAAATCATCCAATTACGTCTATTGATCTTAGCGCGTAAGAAAATTTGTTATTATTAGGGCAAAGTCATTTTAGGTTTCAGTATAAAAGAGACAAGAATTTATTAAATTGAATAATAACGTTAGCTTATTTAAACAATTCGTGCCTGTAAAGCCTTTAAGAGACAAAAACATATTGTGGCCTTGTATGAGGGTTCTAATTGGAAAGCACTAGGACATTTGCGTAATCTTAATTAGATGGACTCATATCGAAAATAAAAATATAGTTATTTATTTTAAGGCTTCTCAAGGGGTGGATAAGAATGACCATAAGCGGAAAAATAACTAATGACGAAATCCCTATGTGAGTCTATTTTCTAAGCATTTTTCATGACCTTCAAGAAACACAAGTAACTCACAAAAACAAAAAGGGGGCTCAACGTTTACAATTAGTAAAAGATTACATAATCTTATTTGGGGATCGATTGCAAAAACAGTGGTGTAGAACTCTTGCAATTTCATAGACCGTAATCTGTTAAATACATTTGGAATTTTTAAAAAGTGCTCGAGTGAGCGTTAAATATTTATCTCTCAAGTGTATTTAGCGACAAATTTCCTGGTAGGTACTGAATTTTGAACGTTAAAAAAATAGAATAGAAAGGCGAATAGACAAAGAAGAAGTAAACAACACCGAACAAGAACCTGATGTCTTCATCTTATCTAACACTTCAAAATTATTTTACTGAGTTTTATCAAAAATGAATAAAGACGCAGGGAAGTTAAAAATTATTCGCCTTTTCGCCATAACACATCTATAGGTTTGTCACACTGCTTCCTGTGTGTGCATACTTGATACTACTGCAGTTTGACCTTGATAGCGTCGTTTTTCTTGCTTATGTTGTAGTATAAACATGACCACTCAATTAGCAGTATGGACTAAGAAGGAATAAAGAGCAGTGCTTTGATTTCTCTGGTTGTATGTCTACAACATAATACGGGTAAATAAATGAATACAGAAATTCAAAAGTGGTTGAATAATAATGAGCAAGGCGCCCATCGACCTATACCACTGGCGAAAAGATTCAGCAAGTTACAGAAATGGTACTGGCGAACCAGGGAGTTGTTGACAATGTATGTTCCATGCAAATTAGTCACGGTTCTGCCTATCAAATAATTCACGATGAACTCTACTTCCATAAGGTCTGTCCGAGATGGGTGCCAAGAGTTTAACGCGCACAGCCGACAAGAATGCTAAAACCATTACTCATTTGGGTTTCGAGATGCCGGAAAATACTGCCCACAGCTCAGATCTCTCTTCTGCAACTATTATCTCTTTGGACTAATAGAATTGAAGGAAGTGGTGCATTAATAGTTGACCAGCCGAAAATCTTCTTGAAGGATGTTCACGCCAATCTCAAAATTACCTTTTATTTTGAATTTTTAAATTAGGGCCGGCTGTATTTTGAATTTTAGGTATCGGCCGAATTTGTCCGAGCACGCGTTGCGATATATATAGGCCGCGGTTTGGGCCGCAAGCCGCACTTCGGCTTTTGCCTTTCGCGCTTGCCTTTGTTCGTTCGAGGCCTTTTTCGTTCGCGCTTCGCCTTTTGTACGCGTTGTTGTTTGCGCTTGGCCTTTTGGCTATGTTCTCGCAGGCGTCGTTCTTTTGAATTCAGTTTGTGACAGAAATTTTCCGTAAGATGAGAGCATTTTTAACCGAGAGTTCGCCGGCGGCTTTAATTGGCAGCAGAAGTTTTAATTTTCTGCGAGGCTTTCGTTAAAGACTAATTTTCGGGGTTGAAATTTTTGCCGGCAAAAAACTCGGCCCAGTTTCTTTGCTCTGGCTCGGCAAAAGGAACAACTAAGAAACCTTTTTCACCAGGAAAGACGCTGCCGTTCGGCTCCGCTGTGAAGATTGGGGTAACTTGTCCTATCTTTTATCCATACCCTTATATCCTTTTTTCTGGAAGCCCCAGGAGCAACAGCAGGGAACCGATATTTGCGGGAAAGCGCCATTTTCACAGGTTAGTGTATTAGTTTTAGCTTTGTTTCAAGTTTCTTTTATTCAAAATTTAAAAATTACCTATACAGTCCATTTTCCGGCCGCACCAGAGGAAAAACAAAAACTTGTGGATCGCTGTACTAAATGCTTCACAAAGGAAGGAGACTATGTAGGAAAATGGCGTACTTGCTCAACCCTTACGTTTGAGTAAATAAATTTAAAAAAAGTAAAGCGCGGATAATATGTAATTTTTCTTTTTAGAACTGCATGTTTTTAAGCTTCAACTTTTGCAGAAATGTTCCTTTAAAAAAAATTAAATTTTATAGTTCATTACTCATTTAAAAAATAATAATTTGACTCGTAAAGAATTAATTAACGATTGTTAAAATGTAACATTTCAATACAATGCACTAGTCACAAGTTTAAAGTGTAATTATATATTCCTATTATTGTGTAATAAACCATTATATTATATTATCGTACCGATATTATTGTTCCCAAGCCTTTGTTTAATTCCTTACATAAAGATGAAAATACCTTTTTATTGAATTTATGATGGATTCAGGCTGACCTTTGGTTAAGTAACGATAAAAAACGCATAATTTAGCAACTTTTAACTTTCATTGCCATTCAGAAATTAATTTTTCTAAAATTAACGACAACATCCTGCTTTCATTCATTTAGTAAAGATAGTAATTTAAAAAATTATTAAGGACTAGTTAATAAGTTTATTAAATTACTGTATTTGGTTAGTATTATGCGGGTTTTGATAAAAATGAATTGCAGGAGGAACCGATTATTAATGACCACAGCCCCAGCATAAAATAACTCTGGAAGGTGTTGGAACTGTGACATACCTGAGCAGGTACGTATATCATATTTATAAATATGAACTTTTGGTTTTATTTTTAGACCGCGTCTTGGTTGGCTTCTCAGCGATTTTTGTCAGCAATTCCTGCACCAGCAGATGCGGCACAGTTGCATCTTCACCACCCACATTCTAATCTTTAGCGCCGACATTAACACAGGCAAAACGCGCGATTTACAGCCAGAAGAGTTGAGCTACTGCATGTAGCGTCTACTTACAAGCACGCTCCTTGCACAGCACTTGGAAAATCTCGATAAGGACGTTAATACGCCCTCCAGGTCTCAAGTTTCTCGGGACGCAGTATGACGTTCGAGGCATTCAGAGGCGCTCACCTGCTATCAGCTGATAACTCGATTAATGCGCGCTGCACTTTGTATTTCGCTGCACTACCATCGAGGGGCTTTTTGTCGCACAAGCAATGACTGCGGCGAAAATGAAGTAAAAGCGCTAATAGTTATTAATGTGGAACCTTGAGCATGCAAAAATACCGACAAAAAGCTTGTCATAAGCCGGAACGGTTGTGCGAGGTAGCGAGTTCTGCGATTTATTATTTCGCAATTCTATATCCCGGAATACAACCTTGATCAGCAGTGCGTCTAAAGTGTATAGCACCTTTTTTCGATTACTATGCGACATTGAACGGTTTGACACAATTTAGACAATGAATAGCAATTTTTAACTTCATGAATGTATGTATAATTTCAAATTCAAATTTCACAGTCGATGGAATCTCAAATACATCCAACCGTCAATGCCATTTATATATCCAAGCTTGGGCAAATGCTTTACAACGACTCAACTTATGTACCAAGGAACAATTTTGACAAATATATTTATTTTATTGTTATCCTGAGACTGGGTTTTGATCGACATTAAAATTTCCAAAACAGAATTTGGTGAGCCGCTTTCTATTGACGCTAAACACGTAAACCACATAGTGTTTTAAAAATCTCTTTTAAAAAAATATATGTACAATGTACAAAAGATGATTATGCTAATTACATCTAAAACTAAATATGAATAAAAATTGCACAAACTTTTAATTTCACCTATTATACAGAGTCAAGCAAATTCAAATTTTCTTAGGCTGCATTGCAGACCGAAAGGCAGTCTCATACAATCCTCTTTTAGGTAACACAAGTTAGCTTTACGTAATCAGCAATCTACGATGGTCGGCAAAATGAGCCGATAATACGACCTCAAAATTGCTATAATCGAATTCCTTCGAGCTGGAAAACTGCAGACAGAAAATATTGCATGGTTTGGCTACAAGGAAAGCCAACTTTACGACGTAGCCAAAAAATATAGAAGATCTGACAACCAGGGTGAGGTAACTGCTGACAGTGCAACTTACATCAAATGGTCGAATTGCAAGAGAGGTGATAAATTCGTCCGCGAATTAAAAGAAAAGATCGACCAGGATCCAGGACGGAGCATGGCTGACCTGGTAATATAAATGGGAGTGGCAAGGTCGATGGTTAGCTAGCTGTGCACCAGAACCTGCAGTATAGTCTTTTGTCTTGAGGAACCGCTAGCTGTCGACTAAAAAAAACAAGATGTATAGGAAATTAAATGCTCAAGCACGACAGCGTTGGTATTCCGAGATTATTTTCGAATGAAAATAACCTCATCCAGGTTAGCAAGATGAATTGCCAAAATGAAGGTTGAATCTGCCAAGATGCCCCTGAAGCGCCTATCATACATACAAAGTTTCCCGTTTCTGCAAAGGGTATGTCACAGCTCCCCTCTTCTTTAAGGAAGGCCTAAAGGTAATGGTCAACAACTATATCAATATGCTAGAGATAGTCGTCAAGTCCTGGATAGAGGAGGTGGCCGCTGGGCGGGAGTACGTTTTCCAGCAAGACTGCGCTCCAGTTTACAAGGTAAAGAAGGCAAAGGCATGGCTATAGAATAATTTGTGTTACCACTGGTCTCTTGACTACTATGTGTCAGGCGTCATTGATCCGATGATCACTGAAAGGTATTATAACGTCAAGGATAGCTAAAGGGCCTCCATCATGGAGGTAATGCTAGATACAGACAAGGAGGAAGCTATGATGGCCTGCAGCAGATTTAGCTCTTTGCTCGAAAAGGTCGTGGCCGCCAATGCGGTCTACATTCAATATCGATCCCAATAATATTTACTTTTTCTTGTTAATGTTATTTTCATTATTCTGTAAATTAAAATACAGCTATTGTCTTCTGGTAAATGTATATCCATAAAAGTCTATAAAATATAAAAAATTAGAATCTCAAGACATTAATTCCACAAATTCATTTGTTTAATAGCTTGTAGTCTTTTGTTGGACATCTATTGAACTCGGCTGTTTAATTAACTTTTTGCATAAAATATTTCCCACATTCTGTCTGAGGCAAAATATGCTCGCATTCCCACACTTAAAGCCTGATTACAAATTACTAGCGAGAGGAATTACTACCTAACAACTGATTGCGCTTTGCTTCTTGAAAGAAAACGCGGCCATATTTTTAAATCAGCAGAAGAACGGATTGTTCTCAAGCGTTTAATAGATGCACTCTGGCTGAGCTCTCATGTTTCTGCTAATATTACTATAGCTTTAAAGCATCTGGAGTTGCATGCAACCAAGAAATTTCTCAAGTCCCGACTGATACCATTGTTAACAATCGGAGAGCACAAAATGTATTCAAAATTATCTAAATTGTTTTGTAATCTCCAAATGAAATAAGCTA
The DNA here is from genome assembly GCA_036346155.1 of Sinelater perroti. Lineage (NCBI taxonomy): Eukaryota > Metazoa > Arthropoda > Insecta > Coleoptera > Elateridae > Sinelater > Sinelater perroti. The sequence goes on from JARFIY010000046.1 coordinate 19,716,700, forward strand.
ATTAGAGAGAAGGCAGTTTCCGTTCATAATTTTCCCTCGAGTTAAATTATGTAACCAAATTTCGTCATTTTCAACAGAATTTATCGTATGTGGCTTCAGTGTTTAGTAAAATAAAAAACAGTTCTGATAAATGCAAGAAAGTTTGTGTTGTCTTTTCTATTTAGATAAGTATAGTAGCAGGGATTTATTTCAAATCCTAGCAATTACTAACAATGACGCTTGTTATTTAAGCTGCAACTTTGAAGTGTTATACTTTATTTCATTTGGATCGCCCTCATTGGCTCATTCTTAGTACAGGGTAGCGCGTAAAAACGGGACTTTTTAAAATAAAAATTTCGGGGTTTAAAGAAAATTGTATTAAAAAAATAGTACGAAACGTTCACAGCTAACTAAATTATTACAATCTGAAAATTACATTAGTCAAATGTCCTATATTTTTGGCCACGCACTCCACCATTCTGGTGATCAAATTTTGTGCCACCGTTCCAGTAGGTCGGTAGGAATCGCATAAATTTCCTGACGCATTCTCTCCTTCAATTCACCAATTGTGTGAATTCTGTGGGAGAAAACTTTAGCTTTGAGGTAACCCCACAAGAAGAAATCGCAAGCACCAAATCGAGAAATTACGCAATTTCTAAAAACTGCATAAACAGCGGCTATGGAGGCTTGGGCAATGTTTTTATCCACGGGGTAGTTCATCTCAAGTTTTTGGGCGAGGAAATTTTCAATCATTGTCACATATCGTGAAGAATTGATAGTTACTGCGTTACCCGCATCATCCTCAAAGAAATAAGGACCGATTATTCCTTGCGAAGAAATGGCGCACCAACCCGTAACTTTTTGGCTGTGTAAAGGGCGTTGATGCAACAATTGTGGATTAGTATAGGACCAATATCGGCAGTTTTGTTTATTTACACTCCCGTCAAGGTGGTAGTGGGCTTCATCTGACACCCATAAGTTTTCTACGAAACTGCGGTCGTCGGCAGTCATCTCTAAAAACTTTTCTGCAGATGCTAACCTTCTTGCGTAATCAGTGGGCAGCAACTGATGAGCAATTTGAATTTTATAGGGGTGAAAGGAGGAAACGACGAGACAGTCCAACGGTTCGCGCATGTCTCCGTGCAGATCGGTTCGGGCTTTGCAAAAAAGCGCCTATCATAGCTGCTACTGCCTCGGGTGTTCTGACGGATCTCGGACCCTCTGCAAGTCTTCGGATCAAAGCAGAACCTGTTTCTTCAAAACGTGAAACCCACAAACCGTTTGCATTACGAGATGGAACTCGGTCCGTAGCACGAAGATGAAAATGCCCGTTGCAGAAAGCGCGTTGTGGGCCGGTCCAACGCTTCATGACAACTAACTTAAAGTTTCGATGGATTGGAACATGAGACCGGAGGAGGTTATCCAGTGTAACCACCTCACCAACCATCGCTTAAAAGATCCCGTGTTTACGCGCCACCCTGTATTTTTAATTTTCATTTCTGGAGAAAATTCTCTTTTAACGTCCAAATACTGCACATCGCAGCGCGTTATGTTTTTGGACCTTTGCTCCGAATAAACTAAATACATAGCACGTGTATGTAACTTTCTGGGTCGAAGAGTAATTTTTCTGTCTGCAAAGATCGAACGCGCCGCACCTGCTTGTTTCTATTTTTGCCGCCATAATGGGTGTAGTTTATGGTTAATGTAACTATTTCGTTTTGCCAGAATTTTTGGCTCAATTTTTCGTTACCTACATTGTTTCTGCCTTTAATCGCTGTTTACCTGTATTTATCATATTTGCTATATACATTTCGTTTAACAGGTAAAAATTATTCGCTTTGCTTATTCTGGCGGATCCAACTTGGCAGGTTTTGAAGAAATCCATCCGCCTTTATGGAAGAATTATTTTGGACAGCCAACTACCTCCAAAGGGTGAGTTCATTATTTTGATTCTGCTTGTTGGATCACTTTTCCACATTTTATTTTGTCCAAACTGTGTTTTGTGTTAAATACGAAATGATTTAGCTATTTTATACAATCACGTCTCGTTCTTTAAGTTTCGGTGAAGTATGCCAAGACTTTTTTACTCACCAGCGTGTATTTGGCATGTGTTGCGACGAAACGCCAAAATATGTCACAACATGGAAGAAATTTTCATTCAGAATAGTTTAGTAACAAGCTTTATCAAGTAGTGAAATAAAAATTTGCAATTTTTAGATGTTCACATCATTCTAAAATGCGTTCTGAGTCATTGTACAGAATTAACATTACAACTATTTTTCCGCTGATGCTATTTAAAGAGCAGAACCTATGAATGATTCAAACACACCAGCATTCAAATTTTCCTTTCGAGTAAACTACGTGTAAGAAAAATGTGACTGTGCTACGTACTTCCCTGATGCTATTGGAGCTTATAAATTTCTACATATTTATAGCAGTTGGTGAAGTCATTTTTTGCTTTACGCCCAAATTCGTGGCACACTTGATATTTGAAAACCTCGATGAACATGTAAGCCAGAAGAAGTTAGCTTCAGACACAAAACGAGCAGCAGACCGAAAGTTAACCTGTCATACGCTGAAATGTATCGCATTGTACTTTAATCCAATTCGAAAGTGGCCGTGCCAAAATAAACTTTGGCACAACGGAGGCATTTATCAAAAAAACGTTTGTCGTAGATTAATACGATCTCGGTTTTGCTAGCTTCACGGCCAATTGTAGCTTTGATATTTCGTTCGGAGCGTCGCAGGACAACGTCTCTAGGCTGCACCAGCGAGAACCGCGATGATCGATCATCGCGAGCCGGTGTTGAATGGTTGCCGAAGTTAGCCGCGCTTGACATTTACCAGGAACACGCGCACCTAATGATCGTTGTCCAATAAAGCGTTCATAAATTGTCGCCAACAGGTAACTGCGCCGCTGTTAAATATTGCACCGATCAGGATTTGATTTATAAAGACACGGCGCGTCGCGGACGCCCGGCCATCGATCAGCATCGATGGATCCGCTATTCCTGGCGGCCGCGGCGCAGGAATTTTTAGACATACGGAAATACGGGAAAGCGTTAAAAATAAAGGCGTTTTTCATTTCATTTCATCTGCCGAAGCGATAGACAACACAACTAGACTTATTTTTAGCGGCGTGATACACTGTGGCAGCATTGTGTCGTCTGCCGGCGCGATCTTCCTACGAGCCATCCCCCGTCCTTGTCGCGGCGCGCGTCTGGCGGCCGTTGGAAAAGGAGGCGGCGACTGCTCGGTCACGTTTGGCAAGGAACAATGGTTAACATTTGTCGCGTTACACTACATCTCATCTGCGCCGTTATAATGGGCCTCATCCACGATGGTGCGTAACTGAACCGCGGGCCGCTCGCCCTGCCAGGGATTTTCAGCCGGGAAATCGCCTGCCGATTGAAAATCGAATCGTAAATATTTGGAATGCTCGCATAACCGCGCGGAACTCGCGTTCGAAAAGTTTTCTCGTTCCAACTACTTTAAAGAACAATATAGGGCGCACGTATCCTCTCAACCGCCTCAAAATTTGAGGGAGCAAAAATCTATCGGGGCGCAAACATCCAGGCTGGAGCTGGGGAAACTTGGAGAGCTCTGAAGTTATTACAAGTTTCTTCAAAAGAAACTGCGAAAAGCCAAGAAAGCCGTTTAAATGAAAGATAATGACCACAGGTGTACAATCACGTAATGATTTCTATTCGTTGGTTTCAATCTTGTGCCAATATATTATAGGATAATCAGAGATAGTTATTAGCTATTTATTGTTTTGCTTCTCCAAATTTTAATCCAAACGGCAGAATTAAAAATGCAAATTAATTTTTTAACATTTTTTGATTTTTTTTGCGCGCTCTTTTGCAATGGAAGCAGTTGTAATACTTAGCAGGACTTAGCAACTCGGACGATAAAAGTTGATTTAGCTCGCAAAGACTTCAGTTTGTTTTGGTTAGTTAAAGATTAATACGATTAAGCTTTTAAGGCATTTATGCGATTAAGCTTCATAATATCTTTTATATACTTTAGATAGTTGAAATATTAGCGTTCAAGGTAAAATAATGCTGCGATGCTTCTTATATTGCAGAAGAGCGACTTTTGTCACATTTTAAAACTTCAGATGAGCATTTAGCTCATGGAAGTCTAGTTTGATTGCTGATGTGTGATACTTTAGAATATTATAACCAGAAACAATATTATAAACCAGTTATACAAGGACTGACAATTAAGTTCGTAGAATATTTTTTCTATGCGTTTTGTAATCATTTGACAACATCGCGACAATGGGCGTTTCGTAGAATAGTACCCATGGATGACATTTAGTTCAAATATCGTAAAAATGCAGTTGCATTATGGTTCAAAAAACAGGGAACTGAATGAAGCATTAGGTGAATCTGCCATGAAGACTGATGCAATTTGCAAGTGGGCAAACTGGTCCAAAGAAGGGCAAGAAAAGATAAATGATGATCCAAGAGAAAGAAGATCAATGATGACAGAAAATAAAGAAAATGTGCAAAGAACGGACTATTTTTTAGCATAAAATCGTCATGTCTTGTCTAGATTTATAGCATAACGTTTAAGGATGTACGGAAAAACGGCACCAAAGATAATAAACGGGGATTTGCAAATGTACAAGTGTGTGCGCGAATGGCATCCAAAGTGCTCTCAGATGATCAAAAATTTATTTGTATTAGAGTTTGTGAAGAATGATTATAGATCTGTTTGTCTAATCTTCATCCCTAAAATAAAAAAAAGATCATCAATGGGGATTATGGAAACGAATTCCAATAATTATGAAAACTGCTTTCTGCAATTGAAAAAAATCTTGGAGCAAATGCATTGCATTAGGTGGGGACTATTTTAAGAGGCAATGTGTATCAGATAATGAGTAAATGTTTTTTAATTGTAATAATTATATTCTATAAATTTAAGTGTCATTCCTGTATATTAAGAAGTGTTAAATTGTGTTGTCCAAGAATTGAAGCCACTGAACCATTGTAAGCGCTGTTACTTTGCTGCTTGGGCTTTAGAGCAAATTGAAACGAATCATAATTTTGGAAAAAAATATCTTCTAAGATGAAGCTGGTTTCTAGTCAACTGGATATGTTATCAAACAAAATTGTCGTTTTTGGTGTAAACAAAATCCACAAGAGATTCACGATTATGACATGGTGACATCATCGGGCCATTCTTTTTCCAAAATGAGGTAGGAGATGGAGTTACAGAGAGCGGTACTGATCGATATTAGCAGATTTTTGTGGACAAATTTAGATTAAAGTGGTTTGGAGGGCATGTGGTTCTAACAAGACGGTGCCATAGGTCGCACTGCTAATGTCACTATTGACGAATTGCAAGAAAAGATTGGTGAAAGGATCATTTCTGTTAGTTGCCTCCAAGAAGTCGTGGTTTAACTTTTTCGATTACTTTTGTTGAGTTATTTAAAATCTATGCAAACAAACTACAAACCATTGATGCATTAAGATTGAACATAAAAAATGTTTTAGTAAGTACAAATATTACTATCAAAAATAATTTTATTACACTTCTGAGAATTCTGACAATACCTGCGATGACTAATTTTCGCCTAATTAAAGTGAAGCCTTGTCATACTTCACTGGTACAGAGTTTCAGATTACAATAGTATTGGTAAAACTTTTGCTAAATTTGGTTGTACTAAGGATAGTTATTAATACTCTCAAAGAATGCAATTAAGCTGCAGCTACAAATCATTTTAGTTTCAGAAGATTTCAAATTGCATCTTTTAAATTAATTAAATTTTCTCTACATGTTAACACCATTTGTAAAAATAGAATTTAAAATTGCCTTCACTAGCGCCTGAATTTGTGTTTCAAAGACACTTTGCACAAAAAATTGCAGCTCTTAAAGTACTAAATTATGTTGTAGTATGCAAACGTTATCTTTATCTCAAATAATGACAAGGGTCCTCGCCATTGTGTTTCAAACAAAAATTGTGATCGAATTGGAGACTTACTCCCCAAAGTAAAATGCTGTCGTGCTGCCTTAATATTTTGTTGCTCTTTATGCAAGGGAACTGTACCTTTTGCAGGCAATTCAACTCTCGAAGTTTTTAATTTCATCATTTAATATTAAATTAAATTGAATTAAATGCTAGCATCCTTTAAGGAACGAGGTATACAATTATGTTCTCAAAGTATAACTCGTACCCAGGCTTTTAAAAACGTAGTGTGTTCTCAGGCAAGCTCAGTTCTTGATTTTCAGTACATTAAAGAAAATTTAAACCGGAAAACACGTTTGCATTTTAGCACAACAGAGGTTATCCTTCGCTGCATTTCTGAAGGCGAAGCAAAGCAGCTGTGCTTTCAAAATTTCCATGAATACGTAAAAATAGAAATAGTTCTTATAGTTAAAAGAAGTATCTGTAAGTTCTCTTACTAGCATTTTAGTGAATACACAAGAAGAACTTAAACGAACAGTGGGAAAACATAGAAACCAGTAGCAGAAAAGACACTAGGAAAGAGGAATGCAGGAAAGAACACAAAAATCAAGATTAAAATTGTTACAAATTAACAGTCCTGAAGACAGGGAAGTAAAGAGAGCATATTTTATAACAAATGTCTGAAATTTTTGTCACGAAAATGAAAATGCTAGACGGGAAAGACCATTAAAAGTTCTGTTTTGTAAATATTAAAATGGAAAACTAGTTGGAGATGATATAGAGGCGGTGAAAATTCGATATTACTTTAAGAAAATTTTAAATTCAAAACAAGCCAAAAATGAAGAGGAAAGGAACTGAGAAAATTACAACAGCGGAATTTTTATCTTAGGAATGAAAAGTAGGAAAAGTCTCGGGAAAGTGGAATAGTGGTAGAGTTAATAAAAAATGAAAATGACCAGTTAAAGAAAAAAATGGCAAAAGCAATAATAATACCGACACATAAGAAGAGCGACAAGTCAGATTGAAGAAATATTAGGTCTAGCTACAGCTGTAACATACTCAAAAAATTGGGGAGCATTAATGTGGCTTTGAAAAGAATCGTTCAGTAATTAATAAAAATTTTCCGTTAAAAAATTACAGACGTGGAGGATATGATGGAGATATTGTGAATTTTCAAAGAGCTTATGATTCTATAAATAGAGAAAAATTGTATCAAGCGATGCAAGAGATGGAAATGGCGGAACAAAATAATAATGGTAAAAATGACATTAGAGAGCTCAACAAGTAAAGTTAACAACTTAATTTCTGAAAACTTTAAAGCAGCGGAACTAAGGAAGTTAATATAATTCTTGAGAAAGTTCTTAGAGAAAATGAAATTAATCGTACAGGAACAATACTAAATAAGAGCCATCAATGTTCAGCATAACACAAAAAAGAACTACAGAGAATGAGAAAAGAATTAACTCGAAGGCAAGAATAAATAAGGAAAAATAAAATACATGTATATGGAAGGGTTAAGGAGACAAGAGAGTGTACAAACACAATTTGAAATAGAACTAGGAAATGTTTTGTGTATTTAAGAGCACGGTTAGCCAAAGATAGAGTTAGCCGTTAGATAGAGATAGCACAGCAGAAATAATAGTAAGAATAGTAAAATGAGATCATTCTGGGGGGTGCATTAAATACATTTATGGAAGTCAAAAGATATATCTCGTAAAGCAAATCTACAAATATGCAAGACCAATAATTATTTATGAATGCAAAACATGGGTTATGAATAAAAAAGACCAGAGAAATCAAAAATATGGGGCAGAAAAATATGACAGATGATATTTGAAGGGAAATAAGGAGATAGAGGAGTTGGAATTGATGTATAGTGAAGCCGCAGCTACGTAGTTTATAAAGATACGACTTTTAAGGTGGCTAAGACATATAGAAAGGAGAGAAGATAATCGGATAGCGAAGAGAGTAATTAAAAAGCAGAGACGACCCAAAATCATATGTTGCAACCATGGAAGGTGATTTAAAAATTCTTAAGCTATTGACCTAAATGTATATATAACGTCATAAAGCTTAAAACAGTAGTATCTACAAAGATATAATTTGAAAAATTGCTAAACAGTTTTATGTTCTTAACGAGATTCGAACCTAGTCTTTTAGAGGGATATAAAATAGAAGTTCACCAATTTCATTATTAGATAATTATAACAGCAAGTTTTGCTTGGCAAGCAAGTTAAAAAGCTTGTGAAGATTTGCGAATGGCATTCGTTGAACTATTCGGGCAGCATTTCCCACTGCAGCCCATCTTTGCATCGTCAGCGCGCTGCACCCGCGAGATTAATACCGAGGTATGCGCGCGAAGGATTGTTTACAAAATTTGGAGGCAGACGATGCCAAAACCTCGATACAACAGATTATCGCGCGTAAGAGGCGGAAATAGCTCATTTCGTTTTGCGGCTCATTTGCTGTACTTTTTCCGCCCGCGGCTTATTTTGACAGGCGCGAAAAATCGCCCAGCCACAACTCTCCAGATTGCAAGCGACAAACCGCCGACGGCCCGATAAATAATAGCATTTTTCTTGCGCTCTCGCATGTCTGGGGGCATTTATGCAGCGGGCCTCGGTCGGCTGGAACCGCTGACGAAGATCTGCCACAAGCGCTATGAAGATGAAAATTATAAATTAAGTGCGTAGAGCCCGGCCAGGTTGGTACAGAGGGAGTTTTTGCGTTATTAAATGGTTAAATTTAGCTAGGATTTATGGTCGCCGCTAACAATGCAGGAGTAAAACATCGGGGCACCTGTCACGCCATCAATCAGCGCAAACAATTTGGCCGATAGTGTTGAATTTTGCAATTTACAATTGCAGAACATTGTAGTGAAATTAATAATCAGAGAGCTCCATTAGCTTAATTTCGGCAGCTGTTAAGCGTAAAAACATATCAACACTTTAGGTCTAGTTTTACATTTCCTTTGATAATCCTTTAATCTAATTTACCTTTCTTTTCTACTTCTCTTGGAAGTAGTTTAGTACTACAACGTACTTGAAGTAGTTATTTTATAGAAATGACTGTAGTATAAAAATGTTTGAGAAGAAATTCCAGTTCTCGTAGACTATCTGCAACTCATGCACCCCTTGTTACATGATTGTGTTCGGCCTTATAACGATAATTCTAATGTAAATTTGTATATTGCGGATCTACGTTGACAAGCATAAATGACATAATCTATGCTCATCAAGATAGTAAAGAAGATGTCACAAAGTTTGAAGTATACGGCGACTCGATAGTACCCTATTTAAGACTTGCACATTTGAGCAAACCCATCGAAAGCTGGCTGTTTTTTTGCCTTGTGGTTGGTCATTTGGATCTGCGGCAACGCCAGGATGTTTTCCGGATCTTCAAATGCTAGCTCTGTGCGGTATGGGTAGTAATGCGTGATGCCGGCGGTAAATAAACGATATGTGGGATCGTAATATTGAGGCCAAAGTGGTTCAAATTCGAAAGCGGCCGTTAGAAAATAGAAGAATTACTATGTTACAAGTGTAGTCGTTTTAGGATGTTAGATAAGTTTAAGATTATTTATTTTAATACAACTAAATTGGTGTACCATCTTTTGGGTGCTAATCCACTAGGTACAATCTTTGTTGAAAGGTTAATAAAAATGTTTGCATACTTTAGGTTTAATTGGGGTGCTTCGTTAGGGTTATAGTGCCATTAATGGTTATGTTAATGTTCTTGTTTGTAATGCGGGACAATCATATATGATACCTCCTTTAACAGATTTTGGTGCTATACGTTTTTCAATGTATTTTGACAGACTTCAATTGGTAAATGGCTGGGTCACGCTCCTGCTGGAAGTCCTACGTCAAAACGAGCTGCAAAACCCGCGGCTGCAAAAGACGTCCAAATGGAGCTAGAAGAGTTTCAAATGCGTTATAGATGGAGTGCATAGGTTATTAGTAAGACCATCGAGAGAGTAAAATTATCTGGGCCCGTGGTTCTTAGGGGATCCCAGAACGCTCCTTTTATATTAATAAAATTTCTATTTATTAAAGAATGTCCCATAAATTCGTAATTCAATTTTATGCAAACTCAAAGCACCGATTGGTATCAATACACAGTGGCAACCTTTTGTTGTACCACTTGAAATAAAGAATACGGGCTATTACAAAAATATAATTCAAAAAATTTATTTAATTACTAAAAATGGTACATAATACAAGAAACATTATAGATAGCATTAATTTCTTTTAAAGTAAACACATGAGGGACTCTTGTGGCCTCGTGGTTAAGCGCCTCGCTTCTCTGTCTGGGAACCAGCGCAGACGGGTTCGAGTCTCGCCCAAACCATCGGTGTATGTAACATTTGGCATAAAGTTGGTCGATAAGTGTGCCTAACAAAAAAAAAAGAAAATTGCGATCTCACACACTTTTTGAAGCAACATTTCCACCGTTTAAAATATTTTGTTGTGTTGGAACCGCAAAACATTTTCTAAAGTTTGGTTTGTTGGGAGCAGATCAAAGACACGACGTTGCTTTGCTCTGTTAATAGTACCCAGTAAACGAACTTTAGCCGCAACACATTTCACATTAAGATCTTCCGTCAAAATTACTCACACTTGAAATCGCCAGTTCATCTTCTATTTCTTAGAATAGCAGAAGTCTTTTCGATTGTAGCCCCTAAAGGTTTAACATTTTACAGTGTATTACCTACTGTAAGTTTTCCAGAATATGGGTCACTTTCAACAAATTCCCGGCCATTTTTGACTCGTTTGGTATCATACCCGTATTCATGCTGCACTCATTGCAACGTTTTTAAAGCCTTCTGAATCAATCGAATAATTTATACGAACGAATGTTCCGGCTTTTGCCAACAAAATTTGATGTACTCTGTCAGTTACTGCAAATGCGACGAACACACCATGTGTGCTCAGTTCCTCCAGTGTCCTTATTAACGCCTGCGCTTTTTAGAGTATTTCGTTGGTTGGCAGGCTACATCGCAGCCACGCAAATTCTTTTTATTATATTAATACTAGCCTGAAAGACATGGTATATTCACCTTTTCCCCAGGCCAGATGTTGGCTCTTGACGGCTCTGATTATTGGAGTAAATAGAAGTTCACTGCTAAATCATTTCTATGAAACAGCCACGAGCTTGCTAAGAGTATTAAAAAACTCCGAGCTTAAGAGTTGTAACAAGGAATGGAAGGCCAATAGATGAGAAACAGGATGTGAAATGCGTTCTCTGGGTTCTCTCTTTCGTGCTACAACCGTTTATATATTCAGGTACTAAACAATTACCTGTTGCTTTATTTCTTATTGATCTTTTTAACTTTTCCACACAAATTTTTATCTAGACTTTTTTAACTTCTACCTCACAGAGCAACTAAAATACCATATGATTCAATTGCACCATAATTGTTTTGATATACTGTTATGAATTAATTTCTTAATACAGATTTTCCAAAATGGTTTATTTTTTATTGTTATGTTTAATTCAATCACGATTCCAAGTATTACTGTAGGTTAAGCCTTATAAGTTGATCTTAACAGTTATTGCTCTCCAAAGTTATTAAAACCAAGAAACTGATAAGCATCGTCTTTTACGATTGCCTAAAATGTTTGCATGTCTGCTGCAAATTGTAAAAATAGTTCCTAATAATTTTTTGCGGTTTAAAACGAAACAGTCATGCGCCTTTTGATTAAGCTGCTGTAACATAGCGCTGATTACTTAGGTTTAATTAAGCTACAGTGCAGCCATTTTAAGCCTCACACTTGCAGCTAATTTATGAGCAGTCAACGCCGCTTCTTTTCCAGTTTGCCGCAAATGACCTCCTGATTTGGCAGTAACAGTCAGTTATTTAAATAGAAAAGTCTGTAATTCCAAAACCCGTTAAGGCCTTTATTTTGCAATTAGACGAGCGAAGGTGCGAGCAGTCCTAATTGGCAAACTTCAGCTACAGCCGCGGCAAGACAATGCTCCCGAGCAAAAACTTCGGTCCCGCAGCTATTACCCGTGGTGGAACTAATAACCATCCCGTCCGTAAATTGTTCCATCTTATAATAGGCGACACGGCTCCATTCTGTTCCACAACAGTCTAATTATCGAGCACGCATACGCAGATTTATGTGCGGCGCTGCCATTAGACGTTTAATAAGACAGCCAGCCTTCATAATATTAAATTATCGCGCGGCTAATTACGCCGAGTTATTATGACAAATGCCCACGGTAATGGGCTCGGGTTTATTGTCGGGCCCCGGGCAGTCAATGCGGGGCTGAAACGGTGGCGAGCGCATGCAGCAGCACCTGCCCGATTGCGGAGCAATCATAAATCATAACCGAGATTTCCTGCGAATTCGGGCACTTGCTGCGGAGCGCGACGACGAACAATCAGGGCCGGCCCGGCCGCCAGTTATGGTTTATTATCTTTTAAACGTCCATAAAATGTGCCACTGCCTCAGAGGAAGTCAGAACAAGAAGGGCGAGAGATAAATTAGGGATTATCGGGCGCCCGATCCCGGCGGCTGCAGATAGGCCCCGCCGTGATAGCGAATTTTGCGACATTGGCGGCCCGTGGTCGGCCCTGCGCGTCCCACCTGCTGGCCGCCTCCTGAAAGCTCTCTCGAAGTGATTGTCGAAGGACATAAATATTGCTTGTTTGTGTCGGGCGGCAGCCGTGTCTAATCTTATGATTTAAACGTTCCATGACGGATCTCTCAGCGAAGTTAGAAAGTTTCGCCGGCAGTTTCGGATTGTTATGCCCGCCTGGAGTCATATAATGCTTAGAAAGCAAAAGGTCATAACGGTCCGCAAAAATGCAATCGATTTATCTTCTCTTCATAACTTGGACGGGAATGGAAGGCCAGCATTAGAGCAATCCCCCTAAACTGTCCTTAACTGCCTTTCGTAACCTTCAATAATGGTCCATTTCTAGTTTGATAAAGAATGAACAAATTATACAATAAAGACTTCTTATTGAATATATGGGGCATAGGTACGTAATCGGTAATTTGTATAATTTTTGAGCGGCTCCATTGAAACAGATACTTAGAGGTATTTTGAGCGAATTCACAATCTGCGCACGTGTTTTTAGTGCCAACAAAGCGTTTGCTACGACAACTTGCACAGTTGAAAGCTGTTCAGAGGCAATAGAATTGTAGTAAGTGGTAGTTTCAAGGTTTTCTGCATGAAAATCGATATATAGTCAATCATCAAGACTGTGGTCTTATGGCAAGCTTTATTTCATTGAACTATGACATGTTTATATTTTATTTTTTGCTAAATTTCTTTTGCAGATTACAATTACTTGGAGAAGTGTTCCCATCTATGGTGAAGGTCATTCAGTACTCGGAACAAAATCCAAACTGTTGGAGATCTGGAGTTTCAAGGCAGAATTAGGATTATACTACTATGTTGAAAAGGTAAGGTGACTGTTTAATCAAAACATAGTATTATACGCTATCCTGGAAACACTTTTCATATTCACTTTTTAGAATTTCCATCAGTACCTCCTCCAATTTTTGTTTTATCGATTCAATTGAGTTAAATTGGGTTTCTCAAAGTTTTTTTAATCGACTGAATAGGAAAAGTCGCATGGCAACATATATGGAAAATACAATTTATTCAAGAGTATAGCGCATAAAGAGCGGGTTCTCAAATTCTGGTCCATGTAAGTTGGCGACAGAGCCCATTACACTCGAGAAGATTTTGAAGCCATCGAGAAAATATTCGATGACCGCATCAATAGATTGGGTGAACCAAAAAAGGCTAGAAAAATCATTGGTTGACTTAAATAACCTGGACTTCTATGCTTGAAATAGAAATTAAAAAAAATATGGGTTGATCTAAATTGAACCTTGGACATTTCTCCTGAATAAAACCCAAAATATTGGAACAATCCAGATTCTATTGCTATCAGTAGTGTATAGGCTTGACAGTTGCCCGCCACGACTCCGTTAAAATGCGACCATTCTTCTAGTAAATATTCCTTAATGATTACCATAAATGCGGCTCTATTTCAGCAACTACACGTCTAATGTTCTCTTCTAGCCTGAGATCGTAGCAGATTTGTCGATATATACCATTTCCCAGCCCCAGAGGAAAAAGTCTATTAAAATAAAGTCGCAAGATTGCCGTGGTTTGGTTTGAAGTAAAGTGAGTATTTTACGTGCTGTCACATGTGGCTCTATCTTTTTGAAATTTCATTTTATTCAGATTCAAATTCCAATCGATGGTTTCAAGGACAAAAGGTTGATAGTCTACACCATTGATACTTTACGTTGATACATTACTGATTTTTCCAGATTATAAAGCATACCAAATTGTGCAATTTTGTAGATACATCGGTTTTTCGTCAATAGCACATGAATTTTCACTACGCCAGATGGGACAATTTTGATGACTCACAAAGCTATTTAAAGAAAAATGTATTTAATCTCCCAATAGCTTGTTCCTATAACAAACTGAATGATTTTGATGCGTTGTTGCCATGATGACTGTTCCATGTGATTAGACACCAGCTGCACAAATTGAAACTTCCAACATTCACAGAATGCAAAAAGCGCGCAATTCAAATTCTAAAGTTCAATTGGATCACCAAATCCAAATTCAACACAATAAAGCTTTAGTAATAAACTTGTTAAAAATGAAAATAAACACAAGCTTAAATTAAAATATATGCGAGCTTTAGTTAGCTAGAACGAATAAATCAGATTTAATGATTTTGCGAATATGTGATTCAATAAGAGAACTAAATAGCAAGGGATTTGAAGTATTTAAAATGCGTTGATAGCAAAAGGAAAAACTGGGCAAGCCTTTTCACTGCAAGTTCCCATTACACACTGCACACGTCTTTGTTTTAACTTTAAACACATACAACTTTATATTTTTTCTGTGAAATTATAGTCACTGGTATAAATAGCAGCAGACTTGCCTACATAAAAAATTGCTTAACTCGCACAAAAGTTTTTTAAATACATGAATATTTTAACACTTGAAGAGCACCTCGTTACTTCAGTTTGAATTAGCATTATAGTGATGTTTAATCTAAAAATGTGTTTTTCAAGTATGCTACGTTACCACAAAAGAAGCATCGGGTTTTAAAAAGATACATGTCAGATATAATATTAAATGATTGATGGGAAGGAAGAAGAAACGCCCAAATTTAAAATGTAGGTTTACAAACTTCGTTTTAAACGTCCAGTCGACGAAGGACGACTAATTTGCTAATCGTCATAATATTCAGATATGAGCCACACTGTTGTGGAACATAAAGAATGTCGCTAAAACTTAATGTCTTTTATGCAGTCTCCAAAGTAGAAGTTTCCAGACCCTTTTTCTTCATTGAAAAGATTGTGATGGGTATAACATGCCTAGATGTTGTAGTTATGGCTTTTTCGCCAACTGACGGAGGATTCCAACAACTTTATGTTATTTGGCTGACCTCTGTCCCCCCACAGGGTTTACAACATTGGATGAACTTTGAGACCGCACCAATAGGGACACACCACAGCGTGTGTAAACCGAACAGGACTACCGTTTAGTCGTGTGTCGTGTGACGCGAAAAGCTCACACCGAACATTTGCAATTATATGAATAAAAACCTGAGCGGTTTCCTTTCCTTTTCATGTACCACATAAAATTTTGGAAAAATATATATTTTTTTTAAATCCGATGCTTCTTTTGTTTTAACTCTGAATTTCAATCTTAAAACTATTGCATGGCTTAAAAATGTATTTCAGCTTATTTCGTCCAATGGGGTTATTTCAGTGGTTGTACAATTCTGCCGACTTCTTGCGATTGTTTTTCTAAGACAAATGTAACGCTATCTACCCGGAAGGCGGTTAGAGGCCGGTATGGCGAATTCGTGCTTTCTAAATTAACATAAACAAGCGCCGAATCCGAAACCACGGCGGACGCTCCCGGACTGAGAAGGAACTGCACGTTTCACAACCGAATTCGCCTGCTAAATATTGGAGCAAATCGAACGGCGATTGAGCAATTCAGCGTCCAGGAAGTCGGAGTGTCAACTCACGGCGTGAAAAACCGCGGCCGCCAAGCGAAACAATATTTACCGGCGCGATTTTTGCCAATTGGACGTGATGCAACAGGCGAGCTGCAGCCGGACCTCGGCCACGGGGCCGGCTTTTTTGGCGGCGCAGCCGAGCGTGGTGCACGTCCTGGTCGCATCACCGGGGCATCCATTGACGGAAAATCCTGAATGAAGCGCGATATGGCCACGCCGCGCTCCATTGCCCCGGCCGCGCAAAAAGCGCGGCTTTCTCCATTAATTACGCCGCAGCGCGAGGTGGCAGCCAAGGCGCGAATTTCTAATTATGCAAATTCCAAATTGCCGAAAGCCGCCATTGCTCAATTTTGATAGCGCGCCGCGCACGAAAATGCTAGGCGCAACCGGTTTCGTTTTGTAATCAGCAGGCCGGACCCGGCGTTAATTAGTGTCAAATTCCGAATAGCTTCTTTAATCTCCAATTTATGGCCGATAGCCGAAAATTCTGTGCGCTGTGCGAAGAAAGTGGCGGGTTTGTCAAATTTCTGGTTTTACGGCCACCCTAAATAGCAGAGGTACTTTTAACAGTCGGCTGCTTTACATTCCTCTTATTAAGTTACTTAGTGCTATTTAGTCATATATTAGTTTACATTAAACTATAAAATTCACTCTTTAGCTTATGCCCAATATTAATAAAAATAACAAAGAAAATATTTTTTTGGATTTATTGCATAGTGAACGATTGGTTGAAAAATTAAATAGCAGTTAATGTTTCAACGCATTTCATCCAGCAAATGGACAACTTTTTGTGACCACTTTCGTACAACATCACTTAGTCCTAGAACTAATTACAGACCAATTTATCTACTTGAATATTACTCTCAAGCTTCTGTTCTTAAAGCATTTCTGAGAAGCATGAACAAAGAGATGGTGGTCGCAAGAATTCAAGTAGGGCTCCAAAGAAGGTTGTTTATTATCGTCCAACGCATTTCGATGATAAGTAACCGCTGTAATCCTGAAAAACTAAAACTGTAAGTAGAATTCATTCTCTTATTGAAGTATACATTATGAGCAATTGCACAATTATCGAATCACTTCTATTACTTTTTTCCCACCTTTTGGCAAGGTTTTCCGGCAGACTACCATATCTTCTTAATTTGAAATACGAACTGCTTTAAAGTATACAACTTTTTTTAAGCTTCGTTATCGTGTACGACCACATATTTTCATTAGGTTTAACATCTGAGGACATTACCGTCCATTTCGTTGTAGTTTAAGGTTGTTGGCTTCTTGCAACACCCAACTTGTTCTTCAGAACCAAAAAACCATTCTGCAAACTTCAGTAAGCATTTATGGGGCACATGTTCTCGACATTTAAATTGTCTACAGACAGAAAAAGCAGCAAAAACCGCGTTTTATAGAAGCATTCCCAAATATGCACTTTTACAGTGTGTTTTATTGTGCGTTGAAGAGTCCTATTACTCTTTGCCGACCCCGCTTTCGATAAGGAAGACCATGCCTAGAAAGAAAGCTCGTCCGTGAAGGTAAGATCGTCCCAGTCTTTCTGATAATAAAGGTTTCTCCAAAATTGATCTAAAGAAGCATTTTTTTCACGTGGGCAACTTCGAATCGTACTTAGAGAAATCTAAATTGCTTTCCTGCGAAGTTTCAATTTGAGGATAACTCAGCGAAAGGTTTGGCTTTTCTTCAAAGAGCCGCAAGATCGCTTTATCCTTCTTCGTTTTTATGACGCTATATTACCAACTTTTCAATAACGTTTTTCCTTCCGCATGATTCACTAAAAACACTGTCTTGTATCGCTTTAGCACTTATAGTAAAGGTAACGATTTCACTGACGTCAACAATACAGCTGTAGCGGAAAACTATATATTGCTCAAAAGAGCGCAAAATAAAGATTCAAATGAATAAACATAGATGGCGCTGCGGTGCCTCTTTACTCAATGACCACGTGTCGGGGTGTCCTCGTAGTGCCGAAGAAATTTATCTAGTTGAAACGGTGCATTTTTTTATTCAGAAAATCGTAATATTAGTGAGCTTTAATTGTGTTTCGCTTGATTAAGGGATTAGTGAAAAATACTTTTTTTTTACTTTGGTGGGTGCGCGTTCATCACACCACACTTGCTCATTTGGACTCGGAGGTATAATGATTTCGATTTGTAATAAGCTGCTCAGAGGTTTCAAGTCGCATACGCTCACTCTCGGGGACGTCTTTCTAAAGTTTTAAATTGCTGGCTGACCACTAGCATAAAACATTCTCATGTCGGTGTAAATTTTATTAAATGTAAGTAGCCAATTTCCCGCAGAAAGCGAATTCGAGAAGCGTTTGTTTTGGTGTGGTTGGTGCTTTCGGTTTTGCTTCGTCCCGTAGCCAATATGTTATGCTTCAATAACTTATCTGAATTTGGATGGAATATCATGTTTTAACATTTCTTGCAATTAAAAACTTCATTATACAATGCCACTCACACAAACAACTAACAACATTAAATTTTAAATTTAGCACTGGCATAACACAACTAAACCTTAACAAAAAGGACGGGTTACATAATTACCAAAGATTAAACGATGTGTTTAATTAAGAGAAAACATAAATAAATGTTGTAGTGGTTCTAGCCGGAGCACAAAACTTGGAATACTTCAATATTTTTAAATTAAATCTTACTGCGTGCGTGTTTTTTTATTTAAACCTTTCATAACATCAAGAATCTGGTAAGAGCAAATTTTTACATACTTACATATTTTAGCAGCTAACAAACGGCATGCATATAACATGACAGCCATGCCTGTTCTACAGTATTTTGGACAAATAGGAGCAGACTTCGTTTACTTTGTTTTTGGTACGAATAATAATATTGGAGTTTCTAGCTATGTGGCGGACAACGATCTTGTTGTGGATGACTCACACTTAACAGACTGCCCTAGTTACAATTATTTTATGCATGGTGGGTGTGAAATTAGTGATTAATAATAGTTTAATTTTATTCTATCATTAAAATTGTTCCAAAGTAGTTTTTTAATTGTTAATATTTGATTTAAAGCCTAAAGTAAGTGGCAATCTTACTTTTTATTTAATTAGAAATCGTGATGATTATAATACGAAAAGAACAGCGTTTTTATTTCATATTGTTTTATTAAGCGGAGTGGCAGACATTTAAAGCTCTCTATCTCTAACCACTTTTTACTATTTTTTCCACTTAGTTGCCAACGCAACTTGATTATTATTGATCTTTTTTATGTGAAGTGTAAAGAAACACTTCAGTTGGATCAACAGCTACCAAAACAATCTCTATCATCATCTCATTCATTTCGAGTTTTTCAAAAACCAACCTATCACTATCTCTAGAAGAAATAAAATAAATTGCGTAACTTTCCAATTTTTCCCAATTATAACGAAAAAATAACGAGCTATGGAGGTGGTTGTCTGCTGTAGAGAGGCATTTCTTAGGATGGAAGAAAAACAAACCAAAAAATTCGACATCAGAACGATACACTATGCGTGATGCAGCTAATGGTAATTTTCCTAAGATTCTCTTTAAAATTTGCAGGAAAGCTGCGACTACATAGAGAAAGTGTACTATTTTTTTAGCTCTCTAAAAATGTTACAAGTGGGCTATATTAAGTTGTCGATCAAATTTGACCATCTGCACCCACTGCAGTTGCATTCTTAGCATCTCAGTCTCGCAGTTTTAGATGCAATCACTTTAAGATATTCCAGATTAGACCGGGAAAGGTGAACGAATAGTTGTTTTATATTAAAGGCATGACATACAATTTCAATCTAAAAATCTAAATCTTTATTATTATTCAACGATCATATTAACTATTAAATTTGACTTTTCTAAAATATTCACCAACATTAATATCAATAGCTTTCCGAAGTATGCAACTTAATATGTACTAGTTCCTGATGCTCCCTTGTAATATAAAGAACTGTAAGCATAATTATTGAATCATCTTAAAAGCACTTTTTACTATCTATTATTAATTTATTATATGAGTGAATGCAACATACTGCTGCAGATCACAAGGACTCCCGAGCAAGGAGCGAAACACCGGCACAGCAAGGAAATTCTGTGCCGATTCTCACAGCTTTCCATGCACAATCCCAAAGTCGTGGGATTTCTGCGTGTCTGGTGCAGCCATAGCTTTCGAGAATTTTAATGGTTTTCTTGCAATTCCCCGTGCCGGCCGAATGGATGATTTACATAGTTGTGGCTCGGTATTTTTTATGGCGACAAAAAATTCTGAAAAGTGGATGCCTAGGAATCCGCCGCTTTTTTATTCTGGGCTGTCGATGGTCGTTGCGAGACCTATAAATATGATCAAGCGTTTTTCAGCATCAAAAACGGCGAGAATACAAAACTACTGTGTAAGCCCAGCAGGAAACATTTGCTGTGAGCAGTCGTTGGGATAAAGCTCGTATACCATACGTTAGCAGAGTCTGCGTTATGAATAGTACACATCAACAGAAGTGAGCCATTAAATTTGTTTATTTTTGGGTTAAAATAAAGGACTTGAGTTTTAGGGATTCTTTTATTTTTAACATCTGATGAGCTATAAGAGTATTTTCGATTACAATTTTGAATACTTTGAAGACCGAACAGAGGACGTACAGATCGTTATTGCTATAATATACACCTCAAACATAAATCGAGCCGCAAAAAGCCTGTTTACAAATTTCATATTACGCTCTTCCTGAAGCAAAACGCGCCCGACATAAATTCGAGCGGCAACAATTATGTCTTCACCGTTCAATAAATTGCGCGCTAAATGCGCCGCGTCCGCTCCGTACAGCATTTTTAATGGTCTAGAATGCGGACTATTCTCTAGTTTACAGATTTAGAACCAATTATGCCGCAGCTTTTCATTTCTATTCTAATTTGAATGGCGCGCGGTCCAGAAAACAGATTGCATTCGGCTATATATAGGAGCCGCTCGACAAATGTGGAAGGCATTTCCAAAAAAAACCCCATTATGCTGGCTGCTGAGTGTTTGTCATGTGTTTGCGCGTATATGCAAAATGGGGCGGCTGGGAATAACTGGAAATAAATTACGGATTGTTCGGGGCGCGCTGAAAAATTGAGCGGTGGCGCCTGCATTCTTGCGCCGGCGGGCGCTTCGTTAATTTTTTACGATTGGCCAATTAGGCGGAGCAAAACGAGAAATAAGAAGAAGCAAACAGCAGAAACATTAATATAAAAAGGCGAAGAATGAACTACCCCCAATTAAAGAATTAAATTCCAAAGCATGCAGCCCGGACTTCAGCTAAATGCGAATGAAATACTAACGAAGTCCTTAAAGTATATTCAATTCGGTTTAATTTAATTCGACAGCTGCGATCGATGGAAAAAATAATTACCGCAATTTGGCACTTGTGCAAATTACTGCTGCAATTTTTCTTGGGGGGCTTTAATTCGCCCATTTTAAACAAATATAAGGGTAGTTCGCAATAAATTAGATTTTCTTTCCGAAAGAGCTTTCGTTTGCAATCAGGCAGGTGTTGCATATTCCCTATCACTTATGTGGTGTAAAGTTTTAATTAGCACTTTTTTGCCTTTAAATTGCATTATTAAATTGAATATTTCAGTACAAAGCAAAAGAAATAAACGGGTTAATGGCCATTAGCAATGTAAATCTGGAAGATAAATTATGTCTATATCAACAAAATAAAGTATTATTAGCAATTAACATATATTTCCTATAAAACATAGACGCAACTAATCCGTTTTCAGCTGTAGGCATCGCAATAAACGTCATTTGGAAGGTTAGCTGCTAATAATAAACGCTTTGGGATTGCTTTTAATTACTTTATTAACTTATAATGGATGGCGGCAATAAAAGTTTGTTTAAAAAGTTTCAATAACTGCCTCATTTACTACACTTTTAAAAACAAGATAAATTTTTTCCTTCTATATATACAGCAAATTAAAAGCAGAATGCTTTTGGAAATTCATTAAACAAAATTTATTAAAAACGCACTAAGAAATAAAAAATTTATAAAGAGTTTCTTTGAAGCGGTATAAGGCTTATAATTGGAATTTTTGCTAAATATTTATACAGTGTAAGCGGACTGATAATAAAACAGCTTTTGTATAGAAAATATTTCCAATTAGAATGTACTAAATAGTAATTATTAATTGTATTCGTACCGTCCCAATATTAAATTAAAAAAATTATTTAGAGAATAATAATCCATAGGCCTTCGTGGCCTGTTACGGGAAACTATTATAACTATAATTCATAGTAAAGAAAAAACAGTTTTCAACATAATTCATCTATTAGCAGCTCATTAAAAAGCAAAAAACAGCAAATGCTGTGAGTCATACTGTAATAAAGTACTTAAAGTTATAAGAAAAATGAATATCTAGATTTTGTTGTTGTTTTACTGTAACAAAGCCGATAATTCAATCTTTTCGAATTTTAAAGTGGTAGGATTTGATGATAAATACGTCTATACACTGTTAGATGCTACAGATTGTTTTTTATTGCAGTGGTGCCTCTAAAGCTTTTTTCGAAATAAGAGATAAAAATGATTTATTGTTTTTTTTATTCCGGAAATTCTTTCCTACGGCAACAATGTACTTTTTTGAAATTTTGCCAAGTACAGTTAGTCGCAATAGAGCGCCCGGTCGACATTTCAGATGGATGGGATGGTGTACACGTGTGCCGTAAACAAATAAATTCCTTGAAATATAATCTAACACGCTTTGCAAGTCACTCTGCTGCAGACGAAGCAAATGTCACTACTTCACAAATGAGTGCGGTTTTTGCAGAGATTTGAAGCGACGCACCTGCGCCACCATCGTAAAGGCAATTAAGGGTAGCAGCGGCACCGCGTTATATGTACAAGTCTTCCGATGTCGCAAAATCGGATAAAAAGGTACCAAACGACGAAAGTTGTGGATGAACTGTTCGAAACTTAACGCTTCGCTAAGCTCCCTGAAACTTTCCAAAAAAGGTGTTGAAGTAGAGCTGATGACAATTAAGTGACGTTTAGAAACCCACAACTTATATGAACAGTAGGATCGTGAAATTACTGAAAAGCACCCGGAAAAACGATATTCGCAAGCAGAGTAAAAATTTAGAGATTTCAGATTTCGTGTTTGGTGTTGTTTCAATGAATGGAAACTTCAAGTATCATAGACCAATGAAGAAGGTTATCTATCTTTGGTATAAATACTAAATGGCTGTGCCTTTTACGTATTAAAATGTGTTAAATGAAAAATTCAGGTTTTAAATCTTCAACAGAAAGGCGAGTACCAGTGCAGAAACCTTTTACATTTAACTTGTTGTCCTGAGATTTCCGTGCTCATTTTTTCGCTTTTTTAGTTTTCAAAGCCATTTAAATTTTTTTAATTTTCTTGCTTAATATTGCTTTGTATACTTTGCTGTTTAGAAGTATAATTAATCACGGGTTTTTTGTTCCTTACATTTTGTTATGTGGTGGCAAAATGTTCCGTGGTACATCTCCAAAAGGTAACAACTTTTTATTTCACACGCTGAAGTTGTGTAGAAAATAAGAATAAATCTGTTGGGTTTTGGTGGCCGTGGAAAGTGTCATATATAATTGAGTAGTTTATTTTTGAAAATTATTTGCAGTTATATGTTTGTTATATTTTAATTTATTAATTTTTCAGTGTGTCAAAATATTCTAATCAGAAAACGACTAAGCCATATATTCATGTCTGTCCGAGATGTGTAATGCTATCACGTGTAAAATAGGCACAAAAGCGTTTTCAGTCGTTCAGACTTTGGCATGTGTAACACACACGGTGTAAGGATGCCTCGTCGTTAACAAAGAGTCTATTATCAACAAGGTAGAGAATTTGAAAGATGATGTACTGTTGGCCTATGCAACGGGGGTGTTTCTTTATGAGAGATAGGCCGAAGAAGTGGCCACCAGAGTGCCACTGTGGCGCGAAGATGAAACCGAATAACCAATCGGAATGATCGGCGTCTTCAGAAGCTTGCGCTTGTAAGCTGTAACACGATTTCAAGGTCCCTAGCTCAACAATGATGACATTTACGTAGTCCAGATTGTCTATTTCCTCTGTTGTGTGTCATTTCTTGCGGCTACCATCGAGTTCTTTCTCCGCATCGACAACGAAGGTTACAGTGAGCAATGGGAAGTGGTCTATGGACAAACGAGTGGCATAAAATCGACCTTTCTGATACATCTAGATTTTGTTTAAACTGAAACGTGGTCTGATATTATTACGCTGTAGACAGAGAGAAGAGAAGCAAGAAGAATGAAACTATGTGCATTATGATATGGGAAGTTACAGTAGCAGGTCATTTCTTGTCAGAGTCGGAGACAACATTACCAGCGAGACCTACATCGACGCGGTACTTGTTTTTTTTAGAGGCTGCCCCAAGCACAACAATATAACGCTGGACCACGTGCGGCACGAAGAAAATTAAACTTCTTTCAACAAAACATAACGGAAACTCCTATAACCGGCCCGATCATCTGACCTTTCACCGATGGAAAGTACTTGGAATATAATTTCGCGAAGAGTAGAGCGGCAGTCACGACCTCTATGGAATCGAGATGAATTATAGAAATGCATTGAATTGATAGCAGTCAATCTAGACACCGTTCGTTCATTTTTCGACTCGGTGCCAAGAAGAATTGTAAATGTTTACGGATTGAAGTTTGGCAAATTTAATCATTTATTTGTCTTATACTACTAAATAAATCAGCCAATTTCAGTAGTTAATTTGGAGTTTTTCTTGGTGTTGCAATTTCAATAGAGTAGCGTAAAATGGTTTGCCCCCATCTTGATGTTCTCTTCTGCATTTTTTAATTCACTCGATTCTAAATTTCTAAGAGTTGTTTTGTAAGACATTTTAATAACACCAAAGTTAGAGCAATATTTTCGCTTTGAAAAAAGACTTGTCAGCAGACCTTCAAACAGAAATAGTGAATAAAATTATATAGGGTGATCCAAATTAAACTTTGATTTATTGCGTTTTGTTGGAAGTCTGCATTTGCACAGTTTGAATTTAAATACATTGCAAAGTCGTTATGGCTCCGCAACGCATCAATATCATTCAAGTTTACTGTGAAAACAGGCTATTGAACGTTGAAGCTGATTTTTTTAAATCGTCAAAATTGTCGCATCTGTGGTAGTGAAAATCCACAAAAATGCACTGTTTGGTGTGCATTATGCGCCGGAGGAATCATTCGCCTGTACATTTTTGAGTACGAAGCTAGCGACGGTGTTACTGTTAATAGTATACGCTATCGGGAGAAGCTGAACAACTGTATTATTAATGAAATTTTTTTTAACTTGAAAGATGTAATTTCAACAAGATGAAGTTACATGTCATGCAGCAACTGAAACACCCACAAAATTTCCTAGTTGGGTTATCTCGCGAAGGAATAACACCGGTTGGCCATTGCGATCTAACCTCACTAGACTTTTTCCTCTGGGAATATTTGAACGAAAGGGTTTGTCAACAAATCTACTACGATTCGAAGGCTAGAAGAAAACGCCAAACGTTTAATTGCCGAAATAGAGCCGCAGTTATGAAAAACTTTGTCAAAAAATTGTCGCATGTCAGCCGAGCTGTGGAGGACATCTGGCCGACATTATCTTTCATACGTAACTGCTAAATTTGCACTTCAGACTGGTGGCAATGAAATTCAGATTGTTCCAATATTTTGTGTTTTATTAAAAAAAAAACACTCAGTCCAAATTTAGGTGTGCAAATTATTTTAATTTTGATTAAATTTCCTACTAGTAAATAAATAATAAAGGTAAATTTACATATTAGAATTTTGAACATTTTTATCGAATTATATTTTTATTAAATTGCTTAAGACGAGCTAGCAAATTCTAAGGTCATATATACAATAAATTATTTCATTTAGGTTACATTTTGCAAATATCAGGCTTGGATTAAAACATTTCTGTTCTTCTACTTAATTTGATCTTTAAATCATGGTTTTATTGTTTAGTAATTCTAGTTTTAACTTGTACTGTTATATTAACAACTTGTGCCAGGAAAGAACTGTTCATCCCTCGTAGAAGCCACTTTGACTGATCTGCGAGCTCCGAATTACGCCGAATTAATGCCGGCGACAATTCCATAAGGAAATTCAAAGTGAAGCCCGAGTGGCCCGCATGGCAATAATTTATTTTCGGAATTCATGTCAGAAATCGAAACTGAGCCCCATCCCTCGGGACCAGCCGCCTAAACGCAGACAGCTATGTATACAAAGCTGTTCAGCGCAAATAAATACAGAGGACAAGTGCCAAACAGCATGTGTGCGCTGGTGCGGCTGAAGCGCGGCAGCGGCGGCTCCTGCAGGAGCTGCAGTGTCCGTCCCATCCTTCCTCGTCCTTCCTTATGGCGAAGTTATTAAATGCGGCGGACGCCCCGGCCTCCTCGGCCGGCGGGCGCTGATTGCGGGGCGATCCGGGCAAACACCAGGCATGGCGGCCAAAAATCAAATTTCAAAGGGCGGTTTAATTGCGCTGGCTTATTATTACATGTGTCCGGGCCGGCCGGGGGCGATCTTTGATCAGCCGCCCGCCGCCCTTGATCCGCGTTCAGCCCCGCCGCCGCGCATGCATGGCTGGCCACGCCGGCAGCTCCTAATGAGATTATGATGCAGAAGGGTTGCAAAATGGCGGCGGCTTGATTAATACGAGAAATTATGACCCAATGGCGTAATTAATCTGCAGCGCCGCGGCGCCGCTGCACTTCAATCAGCGCTCGGAGCGACGCCGACTTGGGGATCCGGCTTTGAATTTGAGTTCGAAAGCGACGCGTCGTATCTTAAATAGCGTAAACGCTACAAAACTGGCTGAGCCTACAGTAAGTGGGCGCAAAGACAAACCTGTTCTTATATTATAGTATCATTAATGGCCGAAGCAGTAAATCTGTCATTTTTTATTAGATAAACGCTGTCAGTCCAGTCTGGTAATACTTTCATGCCAACACTTCATCACCTTATGATTTGCTGGGCCATCAACGTCTTTAATGCACAGAAATAGAGCTACTGGTCGGGTTCACGGTTTTATTTGTCGAGCCCATTAGCTGTCCATGTCAGCCATCAAAAATTGATGTAAGAGGAAAAATAGTTATTTACATTGATTATTATCATATCCCAAGCTTTCGAGCATTGCAATTACCTTGATTGGCTTGTTGCATGCCCATATTTGTTGCTTTCAATCAGTATCATTTGCTGTTTGAATGCAAGGAACTGCTGCACCATTTTAATATCAACGTTTAAATTAACAACGAAATTATTGCTGATTGCAAAAAGCCATAAAAACTAAATTATTTTGTTATTTGCCGCACTATATTTTCTTACAATTATTTAAATGATTCTGGAACATACATAAGCGTCTGTGAATATTTTACATTCTTACGAAAGTTACGCTATGGTTAATTGAAATTGTAGCGCCAAGAAACATTCATATTAACAACTGAAACTTTCCAGATTTATTTAATAGATAAATGAATGATGAAGTTTGCAAAACATTTGCTTATAAACATTTAAATTTATTCAATAATGTATGGCCTCACTTCGGGCTCTTGTAACCGCCTCCATTCTTGTCGATATCGAGTCAAACAATAAAGAGCGGTGTTTTGATGGACTGCATTCCATTCATCATCGTCACGTTTCTACAATTTAGCCAGATTCCTTGGAGGTCGTGAATACCGCTGTACCCCCCAAACAATCATATTACAGACATTTTCGATTGGCGAAAAATTAAATGATCGGGATGGGCATGGGAAAGTTTCTACTATACTTTGTTGAAGAAAGTGTGATGTATTATGTGCCATACGTGGTGAAGAGTTATCTTATTTAATTATTGCTTGAGACAGTCTCTAATGTAAAGGAACTACCAGGGGATGTAGGTCTGACTGGTAATGTTACCTTTAAATTTGACTAGAAGTGATTTGCTATCATACGTGATGTACGTATTAGTATCCGACTATAGTTACGATTTTAACAAAATCTAATTCAATTGGACAGCAGTCGCAAGAAAGGATATTGTGCCATTAGTCTCGTTGAGAGTAGTCAATTTCGAACAGAGAAGATCGGCCATAGGTACCGTGTAATGGTCCACTATTGTTGTGCCAAAGCACTTAAAGTTGTACTACGGTCTGCAATCGCAAGCTTCTGAAGATGACGATCCTTCTGGTTGGGTGTACTGCGTACTGTTTCAGACCCCGGTCTTTGCGAATGAGTACGTACTTGGACCCACAGTATCTTCTATCTATTTCTCATAAAAAAATACCCGCTTCCTCTAGGGCAGCAATACGTCCTCTTTCAAATTCGATAATTTGTTGATAATGTATCTTTTATCGACGATGAGGCATTCTTACATTATATAAGTTACATCTGCCAAATCTGAATGGTTAAGAAAACTTTTAAGCCAAATTTATACGTTGTATCAATTCCTCCAAATATCATACCTAAAGCGATATAACCAAATATTTGGCAGGCATAAACATATATATCTCAAACTTTAATAGTTTTCTTAATTTAATACAAAAGTTTTTTTTTATAATATTATTGCAATTTTAATAGACAGAAGTGTAAAATTATTCTAAGTGTATTATCAAATAAAGTGATATCAAATATGATATACAATTTCTTCGGTTCTAAATTTTCAAATAGTGTAAATTAAAAAAATATTTATCAGCAGAAAACTCTGCATTAAGATCATCCTTCCAGCTTTATGACTTATAAATTAATTAATAGTTATATAACGAAAGCTGTATTTTATAAAGAGTGTTCCAAAAGAAACGTAAGATTTAAATTGTACGCCATTTTTTTGTAAGTTTGGCAGTGTTTTCTTTGGTAGCATCTTATAGTAAACACATTGCGTTAATTATTATGGAGCGCTAGTAGATGGAAGAGCAAATAATGATTGTTAAAATCTATTACAAGTACACAGAATGTTTGGCTGAAATTGTGCGCAAATTACGCGAGTATGTCAATAAGCAAAATTGTCGTGCTTGGGGCATAGAAAATCCTCGGCTCATTCAAAGAACCCCATCTATACTTTAGGAGTAATAG
This sequence comes from Sinelater perroti, assembly GCA_036346155.1. Taxonomy (NCBI): domain Eukaryota; kingdom Metazoa; phylum Arthropoda; class Insecta; order Coleoptera; family Elateridae; genus Sinelater; species Sinelater perroti. The sequence continues at coordinate 19,745,668 of JARFIY010000046.1, forward strand.
TTTGATGTGGATTTTATGCTGGTGGAGTGGTTGGACTTTCCTTTTTTGAAAAGAAAACCGGAAATGCAATAACTATTAATGGCGAATGTTATCGTAAAATAATAGTGGATTTTTAAATTTAAAAAGCATGGATTTTAATGGCTTGTGATTCCAGCAAGGTGGCGCCACCTGTCATACGATGGGTAAAACTATCTAAATGTTAGAGCAAAAATTTTAAATTATATTGTGCGGTGATTTAATCAACGAATCAGTAAATTATGAGATTGCTTATTACTGTAACATAATTTGACTACTTAAATGACGGATGTTAAAGCTTTACCAATTAAGAAAATTTTATTATGTTATCAAGCTTACAGTCGATTTCATTTGTTAAGCTAATCAGTACCTACATTGCAACTTATAAGTAATTGTTCACTCTTAGCTCAGTACATATTTTATATATAGGCTGTATTTAAAAAATATTCAGCAATGTTAATAAAGGCTATAAACATTATAATCTATATGAAATAGTATAAAAGCGCACGTGCAGAAATGTATGGTAGTATCTTGCTGTTCAGCATTTTTCTTAAAATCGACGGTAGTGTATTTTTTAAGTCAATTACACTCAACTGATCTTTTGTGACGACAATGAAACAACTGACAGGTTAGGTGTTAAGACGCGTTTTAAATCGCAAGAAAAAGAACCAAAGACAGAAATGAGGACGCTAACAATAGCACATCATAGAATGACAGAAGTAATTGTGAAATTGGTAAATAATTGAAGCTGGACCGTTTCACCGTGGAATATAACATTAAAAAATATTGTAAAGTTGGAATTTGCATCAATCGGGAACAAAAATTGCATCAAAAATTACCATAATAGTCAATGTGGTTTGTCAGAAGTTAATAAGTATTGCAATTATTAAAAGTTGGTTAAAATTGGATACGAAAACTACTCTTTTGCAAGACAAAACAAACGGTGTGATTAAAGTATCCAGGTGAAAATCAAAATTAGTTAACAGAAGATTACATTGAGCAAGCGAGCACCGTAACAGAGCATAGATGCTATAGTACAAATTCGGAAGAAATGTACTGATGGTTTGAGAACATTTGTATAGCACAACCGCAGGCGACACTAAGAAAATTGAAAGAATATTGAAAAAGAGGCAGTGCAAAGTTATTTTGAAAACTATTTTTTTTGGATTTCTAATGTGTGAAGAACATTCATAACATAATGACTACAACTGTAAAACATCTTCTCTATAACCTTGATTTAACTCAATATAATTATCTTGCGAAAAATTTAACCGGCAGGCGAGAAAATTTACACCAATATTTGCTGTTAATATGTGGAGTAAACTGCAAGAAGAATGGACACGACATCTGCCGCGTAAAAATAAATTAAGCTATATAGATGCAATGGCGCTACGTGGCCACACAGTTGAGATGCTTGGCTGCGATGCGAACGAACCCGAGTTCCACCCCGGGCTTAGATGCCTAGCGGGTGGCCTACTCGGTTAGTAAAAATAATCGAGTGTCTGCATTCACCTCGAACAAGGGGTAACAATGCGATCGTCTAAGGTGCGGTGCTTGCCATATCGTTCATTATCAGAGATAGTGCGCGACACAATTATATAGACGCAAGTAAAATTTAGATTTGTGTTAAGTATTTATTTAAACATAAGTAAAGATAAAATATACATTTTAACATATTCATCCGTACTTTCATTAATTTATATTATAACTGAAAGTGTTCCAAATACTTTTGAGCTGTGGTGCACATAGAATTGTGTACAAAATTACTAGTTTACTTATTATTGTCTGTTGTTGGGGATTTTAATGCGCAACAAAGCTGAAAAATACTTAATGTTATTCAAACTTACTATTTGTAAGCATTAGATTTCTAAAGTTCTCGATCAATTTTAATATCGATGCGCTTCGGTAATAATCAGTATTAGATAAAGAAATTTGTGATTTGATTGTTACCCACTTAAAAATCAGTGAATTATATAAGTTTCTTAATATAATATAATTTTCGTTGTTACTAATTAGAGGTAATATATACAATTGAGTATAGTGATCAATAGTTTTAATTAAGAACAACGAACACTCACATTGGGGTCTCTAGTTTAATCAATATTCATGTATGTCAGTAATAAACTGATGGTTAAAAAATTAATATAACAATATTATACAGTCAAGGAAATAAACAGCGAAAAGGCCTGATTATTTCACCAATATTATCCCAGCCCTTTGTAGCAGTGAGATAATTTGTTCTAACCGGATTCGAAAACCATTGGTGGTACAAAGATTGATAAGCTTCTCATTGGCTTTTATGATTGATACATGAGCAAAATCATTTTTGGCATGAAGAAGTAAAAGAAAATAACTGTTACGTTGATTTAAAGATACGCATTGTATAGAAGAATAAATTTCATCACCTGGTTTGAAATTAGATCAGTTGAACGCAGAAGCTTGGGTAGTTCTGTTATTAATGTAATCACAAATTATCACATAAGATCGTTTTGATCAACCGATCGTATCAATTTTTATAGCGTTAAAAAGATACTGTTACTATTGATCATAATACATATAAACATAGTAAAAGAATAAGAAAAAATATAGGAAATTGTATTCCAGCTTCTCATTATTTTCATTTACATTAAATAATCAAAGTTCTTTATTTATTTTCTTGGAAAGTGGAATTTAAAGTGAGTTGAGTGCGTTTTTAGATTTTCATCAAACATATTTTGTCTACCGCTATATCTGGTAAATAAATTTTTGTTTCTGAAAATTGAGTAATGTAGTTCTCGAAGAAGAGTCGGCTATACAAAATTTTAAATCCTTTTATTATGCCACTTTGTCTAAAGCTTTAACGAATCATAAGTAAGACGATCTAGTACCACACTAGCAATAACATTAAACCAAAACGTTTTTTGCTTGGAGTAATATCTCTCTCTGTTTAAAATACTTCACACTTCTCTGAAGTAACATCACCATATTGATTGCCGCAGAATATTCTTAGGCGCCGTCTCTGCCATGTATGCCATATGAATCAATTAGTAACAAATGATGATAAACAACTCCATAATATTTTTATAATAGATAATGCTGTAAATATAAAAACTGAATCAAAAGAATGCTGAAGTTTTTCGTAAGTGCTAAAATACTTTTTATATTAATTATAGTGCATAAACACAGACAATTCTGATAATAACTACGTTTATTTCAATAATACGACCAAATAAAAATAATTTTCAATGATTCAACATTCAATCAAAAATACTTGTTTAGCTAAAGTTGCAGCGACACCAACAAAATTTTCTTGATAAAAGGAACGCGGTAGTAAATTACACAAAAAATGCATATCAGATTATTTAACTCAACAGTTGCCTTTTTTATCCTTGGAATATTAGGGGTTGCTGAACTTAGTCCGGGAATTGAACCCGGGTCTTACTATCTTACCAATACACCGCACCATTTCTAAAGTATTATCTTTAGCATTACTTAACACAAACAGCAAAACAATCGCATGGTTCTCAAGAGCCTTTGGTGACTATTATACAAATAACAATTTCTTCTAAACAGTTTAACCGGAGCACAATTTGTTGCTAATGACCCGCTTTGCAATTTATCGCATTCGATTGCAGCAGCTTTCTGTGTTAGAGAAAGCGCATATTAATTAGATTCGGGCAGCTACCACCCTCGTAAATCGCATTATGGCACAGGAACTTCTCCTCAAGGCAGGCGCAATAACAAAAAGTGCGCAGGCACAAAACAAAGCGGAGCTCGTTACACCATGATTGATATGGCAGAAAACGCAGTAGGTACACCATGGAAGCGGCTTCGCGTTGATCAGATTTATAAACAAAGTAATTCCCATAACATAATTGCCCCTAGATGGTATCGCGCGCGGCTCACGACTTTTGGCATGCTTGGAAGCTGCTTGGTGTATGAGCAAACAACAAAGAAATATATTTTATTATCCCCGGATTTGCATAAAAAATCGCAGATAAAAACTGGACAACAACTTGCATAAAACATAAGGTGTAAAAGATGAGTCCGGCAAGTCTGCACCAGGGCCGTTACTCTGGCAAAATATAAACATTGGCTAGCGGCTAACAAAGAAAAAGAGGCAAATGGTTAGCTCAGGTTTTTTGGCGACTATTATGCAAACTGGTTTAAATTACTATTTATTGTATTCGCAAGTCCGTAGGCTTTCCCTAAAGCAAATACCTCTGTAGTCTTATCGATAAGAAAGACAATTTGAATGATATTTAAATCTTGCTTAGTTAGCTAGGGGCTACATTGCACTTTTCTACACTTCGTTTAATTTAATTAGGCCTATAATTCTGCACTGAACGTGCATAATAGAGAAAATTATAATAAATTTGTTTAAACATTTATGTAAATTTTTTGCCTTTCTAGTTTTACAATGCTATTAACGCTTTAAGTGCTACCGAAATTTTGTTAGATACATAATATAAGCTAATGTTATGTGCAAATTGGTCGATAATTTATATGATTAAAAACAAGGTGGGGAAGCGGCATAATTAAATGTGAAAATATTCCCAGATTCAATAAACCACAACTTACAATAAAATACAGTCGAAATTTTTGGTGCAATTAAAGTAGCAACATTTCTAATGAAATTGCGTGTAACAAGAATTCATTTTCTTGATTTGCACACTATGTACTGATAAAATAAAATGCAAAAAATTGAAAAACAAATATTTGCATGTTTATTATTTTAGATAAGTCAAATAATAATTCTATGTGCTATCTGTGAAAATAACCAACATCCTTATCATTTGTGGTACTTTGAAATTAAAACAATTAAGTCTTAAAAATTTCTTTTATTTGGTGGATATTAAAAAAATATCCATTTTTGTCCCTTTAATTTACTAGCAACGTAATGAGCTTGCTGTAAGAATAAAAGAAAAGTAAGAAAGTATTTTTCTAAGTAAAAACACTTGCATGTAGAAAAACTGAAGACCGATTTCTTTTCCTTTTGTCTTCATTCATCATTTGTTAAACAAAAATTGTTAGAACTACATACGAATCCCTAATTATAAGCTTATCAATTTTTAAGGGCTTCTTACTAGGCTGTTGTAAGCTAAAGTTTCAATCGGAGCTTTTAATGCTTCGTTATAGATATTTTGTTCAATTTATTAAATACACATTCCATACTGGCCCGAATAAACATTTTAAATTTAAGTTAATGTCATTTATCACACTTCCTCCAAAAGTAAGAATAACAAAAAATTAGGGGTAGCGAGCTCGACGCCAAAACCAAGTTGATTTTAATAATAAATTTTTTTAGTTTTTTAAAAAGTTTTTTGATATTTACGCAAAAATAAAGCTTTAGCACTTTTTAACAGCTACAAATAATTATAATAATTTTAAATTAATTTTTCTAGGGCAGAACTGTTGCCACCAGTCTAATTGAAAATGTATAGCACATCTATACCAATGTAGTGTATAAATAAATTTATAATTTTTTAGCGATACATAAACGCTCTGGTGCTAAATGCAATTTATTTTATTTATTCGGTTTAAAAAGGTGGGGAAGGCGGCCAAATTTTAAAGAGATAATCTCCAGTGAAATTGTAAAGTAAAATGGGGGTTCTCAAAGGAGTAATTAACGATAAAAAAATATTTTTATTTATTTGTGGTCTCAAAGTATCTCGTGTTGATCTGCTCGATTCATTATGGAGCTTTTTCGGAACTAAGGCCGGGCTTTAGCCTCTTTTTCTGCGGAAGCTGACCATAACGGTTTCGAAGCTCGTCGCATGGGAAAGTGGCGGCGCGAGCTTTTTTGGCGCTTATCTAGCGCCTAGCGGACCAGAAACGAAGGCCCCGGAGCGCAGGAGCGCACCTGAAGATCCGCCGGCGCAAAAACGCCGGCAGCGGAGATCAAACCGGCCGCGGCCCGCAAGAACCAATTATGAACGTCAATATATCCAGAAATTGACAACAAATTATGGTCCTTTGTGCGCGCCGGTCGTCCATCATCAATTAACCGCGGAGCCAGTTTTTCCCCGGACGCATGAGCTATGCGCGGTTATGATTTGATGGACGCTACACGGGTAGCTGTCGGGCGCGCGTTCTCACGGCCGCGGCTTTTTGTCCGCGCGCGGCCGGCCGCCGGCCGCGACGGCTTCCGCGTCGGCCCGTTTGATGTGGAAGGCGGCGGCGGCCGTCGCTTCCCGGCACCTGGGCCCCGCCGAAGTGCTTTCCGACCGAACCCAGCACAAAAATTCTCATTGGAGAGCTTCGTTTAGTTTTGAAAAGTGAACGCGATAAATCGGGGTTGTAGGTAGGCTGATCAAGTAATTCTTGACCATTTTCACCGGGGTAAATTTGACAATTTTTTCCGTGGTGCGATCAAGAGACCAGCGGATGGTACCAGCCGGTTACCAGGGTTTCTGGTTAGAGTTTTAAGCGGGAGATCGGGCCGGCGAGTTTCGCGAGCGGTTGCGTCGGGAGCACCCCCAGGACTTACCGAGAGCCGGCGCCGCGGCGGGGCCGTCTTCCTCCTCGAGGAGCCGTATGGGCCTGGCTTGTTTCCGGCGCGACATGCCGCACTGCACAGTCCACTCACTGTCCACCACAGTCAACTAACTGCACATGGTGCCCGAGGCCGCCGGGGGTGAATATTACGCGTCGGCCTTATGACAGTTATGATGCCCAGCTTTCATGTCTGGCTGTGATTGGCTGCAGGTGACGTGCGAGCTCAGCGGCGCCGAGATGCTGTCTGCGAGTCCGGCGCTCCGTGGTGGGGGCCGGCGCTGGGGCGGGCGGCGTCGACGCAACCCTCGGCGCGGTTCGGCTCGCGTCGCCTCTTACTCGCGCGGCACTCGCGGAGCGGCGCCCCGTGTCCCATGCACCGCTATATCCCGCTGCCTAATCTGGCCGCTGCAATCACAACACCGCCCGAAGACTGCTAATTAGCGGCGCCTCGCGCGCGCGTCCTGGCTCGGAGACGGCGCTGGACGCGGTGCCCTGCGTGGGTGTCTGCTGTGGCAGCGCTGGCTGATGGACTGACTGACGGCGCGTCCGGCACACCGGGCGGCATTTGACTAAGTGGTGCTCGGGCCGGCCCAGTCCCGCCTTCTGCTCACCTGGCGAAAGAGAAGGGACGGCGGCCGCCCGCGCCCCGCGCCAGGTAATTCATAAATCACCGATGATATTGCCCAAGTATCTTAATGATATTCTGGCACGGATTAATGTAGCGCCGCGCTATATCTGGACGCCGGCGATCGGGGCGGCGATAGCGCCGGCACGAGGAGACGCGATCGCAACCCTTTAATGGTGTGCGAACGCATCGCCGGGCCGCCGCGGGCCCGGAATCGCTCCCCGGGGCCCGGGGGCGCGCTGGGGGCGCGCGGCATATTGGAGCAGTCACACTCCTCTGTTTACACAACCATAAGCGCCGATGCAATATGCATTTCCATTCGTTATTACCGCCTCCGTGTGCTATCGATTCCTCTGTTTACGTTCGCACTTCGATGCAGGTCCTTCTGCGTCCTCTCGCCGAGGGGAACGTCTGAATGCAGCCACCCCTTAGTCGCGCGTTTACTTTAATCACATATTAATTTGACCCGAAGTGTGCTCATTCAATCATATCGTCTGCAAGTTAAATAAACGGCAAGGGCTGCATTTTTAATCACCAAAAACCCGTACATAAATATACTTCTGCATAGTTGCATTTTGTCTGGCTGAATTAAGAAAACTAATGTAATTGCCATTGTAAAATATAGAAATTTATATTTTCAATTTTTTTAATCTTGAAACATTCGTTACCCTGACACACAATCTAATTGACAATCCTCTACTATTTGTTGATTGAGCCAATCATTACAATAATTATTTATTGTTCGTAATTTACAGTCGCAAGAAATTAATGAAAATTACTTACAATCTTAGGTAGTTCAATCAACTATTTGTTGTTATAGTGGTTCGACATTAGATAAACAATCAAAATATCACAGTTTGTCATTTTTACTCCAACCAGTCATGAAAGGGATTTATTTAAAATTTGTCAAATCTGTTGCCAAAAAGTAATTTAAACATAGAACTGAATTGAATACTCACTGAATCTTTTCTTCATCCAAATGATGATGGAACCAGCTATTAGACATCTGAATCCCGGATCGACCGATTATGAGCAAGCTTTGGTTTAACCGTTATTGAAGAGATTGCGTGTTATAGTAAGATTGGCAGCCATTTTGATTAACGATTTAAATAATTAGTACAGTTAATGTAATGAGGACGCATTTGTTGCTGTAATATTTGGTTTAATACTAATTGCGTAATTTAATAGTAAGCATCATAAATATTGATCTTCACTAATTAAACAAATTTGCTGTCTATATTTTTACTGGAAATTTTGATATTCAATTTTACATCAGTGGAAATACTCAACGATTTGCTTATCATGTTTCCAAAAGTTTTTGTAGAAGAATATGGAAAGTATCTGTCAAATGTAGATCCAAATTGCATAACAATTGAAGATGCATCCATCGTAAGTAAATGGTTAGATACTTGGTTTAGTAATTTTGAAAGGAATTCTTACAAAATATCAAATTTTGCTTATTGTTAACTGTATTTCATCCTTCTTATGTTGCATAAAATGGATTAAGATGTTGATTGCTTTTAATTAATTAAATAATTCTAATTTAATTAATCTTAAGTGTGTGAGCTAACATTACGTTTGATACATTTTTTTTGTTCAAAATGAAAAGAACAGTTAGTTGAGTCAAAGCATATTTTCTTTAAGTCAACAAATAAGTATTATGTCTACAGCGTCGTTGAGGTAAATCTAGAAGATTAATAAATCTCCTCCTTGTTGATATGTGTAGCTATCTTTATGGTAGAGGTCCTTAAGCTGTCCTTGATGTTATGATGCCTTTCACTGGCATTTTTCTCTATCAAACCCCACACCTAGTAGTGGAAGCTGGAGGATGGCCACAAGTCGGGAGACTAGTGGCAATACAAATTGTTGTACAGACATGCTTGTGCCTTGCTGAAACAGGTACTTCCGCCCGATGGACACTTCCTCTCTGTAGGACTTGACAATTGTTTTTAATGCTTTGATATGGTTGTCGGCGGTCAGTTTTAGGCCTTCCCCAAACAAGTGGGCGCTATGATATCTCTTTCGCTGCTCACAAACTCCAGTGCTATCACAGAAACGGAAAAATGTGTATGCATGACGGTAGACACTTCAAAGGCATCTTAGCAGATCCAACGGTCCTTTTGACGATTCAACGTCCTGTTCTAGAATCTCCGAAAGCCACCGCTGTCGTTTTTGATATCGTTAAGCAGTGGTTGAATCAGTTGGTGGTTTCTCAGGACGAAAGACGTAGTACAGGTTTTGGTGCACTGGTAGACTGACGGCCGACTTCGTCACGCCCATTTTTTTTGTCAGATCATACTCCGCCCAAAATCAATCGATCTTCTTTTGAATTGGCTGACGAATTCATCATTTCTCTTGGTATGAGTGGCCCTGTCAGCAGTTACCTCCTCCTGGTGATGAGATTTTTGTATTTTTTTGACTACGTCGTAAAGGTGGGTCTTTTACAGACAAATTCCGCAATAATATCTGTCGGCGGCAACGGATTCGAGTATAACACCTCTGTGGTCGTATTCTTGGCTACTATCGTAGGTTGTTGACAATGTCACGCTAACTTGTTGTGTTGCCTAATAGAAGACGGTCTTTCGACTTCACCGCAATACAAACTAATAAAGTTCCAGATTTATTTCAACGACCCTGTGCGGCAACCAAATTATCTTATATGTGATCATATCTCTTTAAATTGAAAATGAAGATAAATGTGAAAATTGCAAAATTAAAAAATTTTTAGACGTTACTATAAATTAAAAAGGTATATTTAATTTCAACAGAAACGAACTGTTTTGTAAGTTTTTATCATGCGGCACCAATCATTTAATTTAAGTTATTAATAGTGTTACCTTATTTGCTCCCTTGGACAGATTGTAAATTGTTTTGGAGTTAAAAAGATATTTTTTAAACCCTAAGATATTTTTATGTACTTTTATATACGTCTACATTACAAGTATCACTTTTCAAACATTAAAAATAAGGGATTGATGCCAAAAAGTATTTTTGGTACCCTAGGATAACAATTTTTCACTCGCCTTTCCTCGAATTTTGGCAAAGTGGAAATGTATAAATTTTTAATTGAATCGGCTTTTTCCCTGAATCGAATGTGGAACAATTTAACTTAGTGTCCATTCATAACAGACGTAAGCGTAAATCACCCATAAGAAATACGTAAAACGTAAAGTTAAACTAAGGCAAAGCTTATGCGCTCCTTCAAAATGCACTCTCGTAATTTTTACGTTTTACATTCATACGTAAGTTGAAATCGGTTCAATTTTATGTATTTCTTACATTTATTTGCAGTAATTTTTAATTCGTTCCTAGATTAATGCAGCAATAACAGAATGTTTGATTTGATTCTGAAATTGTATAATCTAAATTTAGTATTGTCAACATTTTCGATTCGTTGTTACAATGAAGAGGAAACTATTAATTAAGTTAGTAAATATGCATCTGTTCCTACACTATAAAAGGGATAACAGGCACAAAGGCAGCCTCAGCCGCCCGGAGAAGCGAGAGCGGCCCTGACGTGCGTGCACGAACGCACGGACCTCGTGTAAATTAAGCGCTTAGAGTTCGGCACACAAATTTCATGTCGGCCGTCTTTGTTTACTTCCTGTTCAAATTGATAGGCTGTTTTTGTTTACTACGCACGGATCTTCTTGTGTAAACCAAGGGCGTAGGGCACGCCACATTTCTTTGTTTACTTTCTGTTCAAATGTATAGATAGATAACGGCGAGTTTTACTACATCAATTGCAGATAAAAAATAAAACTAATAGAATTTCTCTTGTTGTATTTGAATTTTTCTTTCTATATTTTGATGTAATTGAACTTTTCTGTTAAATAGGTTTTGTATATTAAATTTGATTGACTGCCAAAGAAAGAGGTCCAGAAAAGTGCAGAACTGAAGGAGAATTACTCTACTAAGTGCCGTAAACAAGATATTTCATAGGATTATTTTGAACAAAGTGCTAGTTGTAGATTCGAAAAGTCATGTACAGACCAAACAAACGCGTTAAGCAACATTATAGAACAATCCACAGAACTTCAGCCACCGTTGTACCTAACTGTTGTGGGTGATGATGAAGTAGTAGTTTTAATAAACTAGGGGTGTCCAAAAAAATAATAAACATTATTAAGGAGGAATCAGACAACCGCGAGATAATAGCTTCGACCTGCCACACTGGCGCGCGGCGATCCCGGGTTCGAACTCCGGCAATGTTAAATATCTCTTGCTCTCCGGCCGTCATACAAACACCTTTGCGGTCGTGAAGTACATTCTTTCTTTCTTCTCAATTATTGGGTTAGGCTAGCCATGTGCCCGGGGTACGCCCAACATGGCTCACAGTACCGCATAAGTGTGAAGAAGAGGAAGAAGAAGGGGCTATAAAATGGTTATTCGTGCAATCAAACATGGGAGTACGCTAAGGTTGTATATTATCTTCTTTACTGTTTCCCGTAATATTTGCCTTACATAAATCATTTGCAAAATATAAGAGGAATTCATTAGGACATGGGAGAAATCTTGGAAGACCTTGATTTCGCGGATAATATATGTCTTCTTTCACATAATGCCGATCACGCGTGAGAGAAAATTTATGAGGTACATGAAGAAGTAGAGAAAGTGAGCATAAAAATAAACAAAGAAGTCCAAAGCAATGTGCATAAATGTGGAAGCGCCAAGATAACTAACTTTGAAAAGTGCAGTAATAGGAGATGTTAATGGATTCATGTACGTGGAAGGTGTTGTGTCCGCAAAAAATGGAGGATAGAATAAATAAATCAAGAATGTGTTTATACTGTTCTCTATTGTCTAAGGCTAATATCATTTTATTTAAAACTAATATAAATGTCTTTAATGCTACGGTTAAAACAGTGCTGCTATATGAGTTTGAAACGTGGTTGGCCATGAATATAATAAATCACAAATTGCAAACTTGCGGTCACTTTTAAACAGTTGGTGGCCAGAGATGAAAACAAACGATGAGTGGTGGGAAGAAACGGAATAGAGTGACGTGAACAAGGAAATCAGAAGAAGGAAGTATGAATGCTTAGGTCATACTCCAAGAAAAGAAAGAGTAGAAGTAGGTAGGAGAGCCTTGGAATTGAATCCGCAAGAGAGCCGAAGAAGGTCATCTAAAAGAAACGTGGAGAAGGATGGTGGGAAGCGAATTTATTATTTTTTAACGAAAATCAAATTCACACGTCTAACTACCGTTACTTTAATTGAACCTGCCATATGACCCTCTTTCGGTTTGTTTTTCTCGCGAATTATGTTGCCGATCAAATTTAGTTTTCGCTTAACACCAAATTGCGGCCGCCAAAAAAATGAATAGCACGCTCTCGTGTCAAACGGGCGTCCAAAACTTGGGCGCGTTTTTCAGCCGCCGCCTCTGCCAAATTGCTCCAAGGCGGCCAGCGCAGCCGGCGATAAAACAATCGGCCATAATTGCCCCGGGGCACCTGCGCAGTGCCCAGCCGTTCCGTAAAAAGCGTGGAACTTTTAGGTCAGATACCCACAAATATAGGTTACACGGGCTAGTTTCGATTACTTTATATGATAATCAGCCACATTCGAGAATCTGGAAAATTGTATTGGCAACCGGTTCCGGGCGCTCTCGGTTTCGGCGCTGGCGGTATTTCGGCTAAAATATTCCAATTTGTAGCCTAGTGTTCTTAATAGTGCCTTAATTAACCTTGGCTGCAGAAGGTGTCGGATTAGCATCCCGCGTGTTTTTTGCTTTCGCGGTTATGCACGGTTCCCTGCAGCGGCGCCTTTAAGTAGCTATTGCTACGTTTCGTTTAGGTAAAATTGCATATATTAAATTTCAAATAACGATAATGGTGAAACGATTAGTTGGTTAATGGAGAAGCTACTGCAATAATTACTTCTCATGCCCTTCTTCATAACTGCTCTTTTAAACTGGTAATTAATCGAAAATTGTGGTCCTGTAAAAGGTATTTTTACTATGCTTAGTTCGATCTTTATTGGAGAACTTTTAAATAACATTCAGGTCATTTCTGTCCTCAAATTTGTTGCAAACATTTGCTTAGTAGGTAGTTGGAAACATAATATTCTATTTGTCCTGCATTAGGTTATACGTTTCCACGTGTCTGTATGATGTGAAGTGTGAACAATATCCATATCACTACAATTGGTTCCGTTGGAATCTTAAAATGTTTTGAAGTGTAGGATATGACGAGATTTGTATGGTCAAAATGTTACCAAGGCTGCTATTAAAAACGAAGGATGAAGCATAAGAAGTAGCGTTTATCGTTTGTTAGTTTCTATCAGATGAACGATTACTGTACGTGATTCTTCGACCCGCAGACTCACAGGTCATCCTGCTCGTTGGCGGTCGCTGGTTGCTTCGCGTCCCCGCTGAAATTTTGCTACCCACCTCGCTGTTGTTTGGTATGGAAGGGCATTATTTCCGAAAGTTTCTACCTACTCTCTGTGGCATTCTTCTGTAACCAAAAACACCTATTTTGATATACGAAAGCTGTTCTATTTGGTTCACATCTATTCTGCACGGCGGTTGACTGACAACTGATTTAACATTGTTTTCTGTGCAATTACAGAACAGGACAGAGTTATCTTGTGTTGTAAACGCACACTATGAATACACGGCTTTTTTGAGATATGCGGAATTTTGTGATACCATCCTTTACTTTTAAAAAATAGTTGCTGTGACTTATGCCTTAACCCTCGTATATCGGCCGAAAAATACCCCGACAGTAGAACAACTCGGTTAAATCTTTCTGTAAGAATTTTTTCTACTTCGTTAGGGACGGTCCTCTATTTACCAGTACATTTTAGTAACTTATTATCGATAAAATTATGAAAGTGGAGAATCTATAGGAGCAATAATAGCTTGGCGGTAAAATTTATTTTGCGAGGTAACTGTCAATTAATCTGAGGCGTCGTCTTCTAAATTGTGATTAGTTTTTAAAAGTTGCAAAATATCCGGGTTACTATATTGGTAAACGGGAAAACATTCTAAAAATAGCAGGAGATTCAGATGTACGGTGAGGCTTATTCCGCAAGGAGCTGAAGAATTTTGGTCAGTTAGCTAAGTTGTATATATGGAAAGCAAGGATATTGACAATAAGTCATAAGGGAGTACTGGTGGGTTATTTTATGCTTTTAGAATTCTTGAAAATTTTCCTTATGATATAAGAAGTTGTTTGGTGCCGAGGGCTAGATTCAATTAGTAAGAAGAGTCTTGGTTTTCTTTCCAAGGTAGGTTGATGGGTACTTGATGATAATCTGATAATTTTAGTAAATCATCCATCTTAACTTACTGTCCATAAGATTGTCTTGTCTTAAAATTTTAGGATTTGTACATTTAGAAGGTTTAATACTGGACGTGTAACATTTTGGCTACATTTTGCCTGATTTAATTAATGACGTTTTACTGGAGATTGGTAAGAGAAGATTTTATCTGGGATATATGTTCGATGGAGATATGATTTGAAGTGGCAGTTAAAAAAAATAGTCGTAAAGTTTATGCATTCATGTTGGATAGTGATGAATGGGTAGTAGATAAATTGTTTTAGCTTAATTTGTAAGGGGTTTGTTTTTGTTTTGGTTTCCTTTTCTGATATATATGATGCTTTATTGTACACTATCCTAGTGCAGAAATCCCAAATGATAGAATGAACGTGAGAATAGCTAAAATTATAAAAATGTCGGAGAGTTTAAAATTTGTTTGATCGATGGAGTATCTATGGTAAGCAGAGAAAGTTTTACTTTTTGAAGATACGAGAAGCGTTTGATCTCTATTTCTAGTAGCACTATAGCTTCATGGACTTATTGTACCTCCCTCATTTTCTTTATAGCACTTTTTCAGTATCCTCGTCTCTCGTATGAGACTGCACAAATTCTTTACTTAATAGTTGTTGTATTCTTTTGGATCCATTATTAAACACAGGCACTCAATTATTTTTAGTAACTGAGTAGGCCACCCGCCAGATATTCGAAACTCAGGATTGAACTGGGGTCTGTCCGCATCGCAGCCACGGGTCAATCGCTTGGTGATATTTGAACTGTTTGTCTCCGCGGAATATTAAAAACGCAAGATCACGCAAAAGTCTAGTCCGTCTTAGAATAAACTTTTTTAATGAGGTTGACAGTTTTTTCTTTTTACAGGCGTATGAGGTTTCCGCGGTTAAAAATAAACATGTTGACATGTTAACATGTTTTGGAAATTTCTTATGTCCAATGCCCAAAGAAACTATAAGTAATAGAAGAAGACTGACTTCTTGTGCTCTACTTTGCTATTTATTGAATCAGTAAAAGTCTGGCGAAAAATGCATTTCTTTAGACAAGTTATATAACTGATGATGATTAACGATTTCCAAATGCACATTGACAATTGTCACCAGTGTTGAGGTACTGCCTTATGAATAATTCTTTTAGTGACATGGAAATTGGAGTATTTGTTGATTAAAAAAATTAATTTTATGGGCAGTGTCTTTATTATGTTTGGTAAGTGCCGAAGAATTATCGCCCTTTCGCACGGCCAAAGAATTTTCACAAATACGGCTAGATATTTGTCTGTTCGTTTAGCCTACGTAGTTTCTGCCACAGCCGCCATACGGTATTTCAGAAACTCCTAACTCAGCCGATAAAATCATTTATTTTATTGTTAGTCATAAAGACCATTTGTATGTTTGTTCAGTATTCTGTCAGTGATACGTCTAATGAAAAAAAATTAACGCTTGGTCGTGGGTTTTGGAATTTGCCTTTATGCTAATATTCTTAATGATATCCATTAAAACTTTTTCGGAATATATGGGCGTTGAATATGATTTTAATTGCAATTTGTCGATTTTTACGGTTTTGGTATTAAAAGAGTTTGCATTTGAGTGGATTAGAGCAGAATGATGGGATTTAGCGTTTAAACAACGGTTGGGATGGGTAGGTTTCATGTAAACAATATGAAGGTATATATGTATATATGGGTGTAACGGATCTTATAGATAAGATAATTTTTATCGTACTGCATAAAATTTTATACAATTTTGGGCCAATGTTTCAGCTAAGTTTATAAATGGATATGATCGATCAAAGAGGTGAGGAATAGCGGCCTTCAAAGTTCCTTAGTTCTATATATATACTTAGGTATAGTCCAAAAATTGAGAGAACTGAATAAAAGCGGACATTTGACTCTATGCTTAACTCATTAAATTCTGAGTAAATTTATATCAAATTGCCATACTACGAATACTTCTTGAATGCTTTGCCACAGGAATTTTTCTAACAGTGGTTTGAAAGAGGCTGTGCTACTTAAAATATTTACGGTATAATGTGCCAATTTTTGCTGTTGCTAATTATTGAAAATTTTATTTTAGACCACTGTACGGTATGCTTTTCAAGGATTGATAGATAAATATATCATTTAATAATTTGTGATTTGGAGTTTTATTAATATTTTTAAATCATCTTGAATAATATTGCAAAAAGTAAAGACTATGTGTGTCACGGGATTTTTGTTCATATAAAGTTATTACTTTATACGAAGAAAAAATCCTGATAGGGAATTTACGGCAAGAGTGTGTTTAATAGGCGTTACGTAAAAGCGACATAATTGGCGTTTAATTTAGTAGTAGTGGTAGTGAACCGGTTGCACCTTGGAAGTTGAAATAAATTATTAGAGTGTACATTTTTATCCAAGGACACCGCTGGTTGGTTTAATTTAATTTTTCCTATAAGTAGCAATTATATGTGCTTTTACATGATAATTAAAGTCTAATGGTTCATTAAGATCGCTTGATACTATGAATAAAATGCGAAATTTGCATTAAACTAATATGCGCTTTATGTTAAAAAGCAGAGATGTTCTGTGAGTGATAGTAGAACAATTTACAATGTCCCCAAGTGTGTTTTGTTAATAAAAATTAACTGGTGCATAATATGAGATAACATAAAAAATAAAAATTAAAAGTATTATAAGATATTTTAAGTTATTAGTTAGATTATAGTGTTCACTAAATGCACCATTTAGAAATATTAAATGATGAGAATTGCTCAGAAAGTGCTGTTCTGCGCGTAAGCTGCAAAAAAATCCTCAGCTGGAACGGATCGGGCCAAAATCAGAATGCAAATGAAACAAGGCAATTTTTTCATTAAACGCTAAGTAAACCGGAGCTGCAGAGGCGAGGCAAACCAGAGAACCCTTAAGGCGGCTCAATAAGCAGTCGTAGCAGAATAGAACAAACTGTTTCTGCAGATTTGCATAATTAGCAGCAAGAATAAGAATAAATCAGGCATTAGCAGCAGAGAGCCGGAGATATTGACAAATAAATCCAATTTCATCGAAACCGCGCGGCTCCGGCGCTCCGCCTCGGATGGGGCAATTCCGGCCCGGAGTTATGCTCGCGGTGTAGCTTAAAAATTAAGGCCGATTGGAATTTGTTGGTGTTTCTAATTAAACCAAAGTTTAATTTTGAGTTCGTTAATTATGCATGCCTCGATTCCTTTGTCCGGGCAGATATTTTTCTGGAGAAATTTAATTACCTCCAAGCTGACATAAATTCTCTTTAATGCTGTTTTTTATTCAGTTGTATCTACTTGATGAAAACAATTACAATCACTTTGTTTAGTCTGTCATCAGAAAAAAATCTATAGAATAGGATAAATAAAGTATGTGCCGTTTTATTATTCTAAAAATGGCTTTACTTATCATTTACGTCTACGTACGTATATAAAGATTACAATTTGCGATTAAAAATATTAACAATGCTCAGTGTTCTATATCTTCTTCTGTTTTTATAATTCTTATGCCCTTTCCAGGTTCGGAATTTAGAATTTGTTTTTTTAGCCATTTCTTCTGTTCCTTATTTTTTTTTTCTATTTTTCTCTTCTTTGTATCTATGTCTTCCGCGGTCTGCCTCTTTTTCGTTTTTTGTTACTTTTATTTCTAGAATTTGCTTTGGTAGTAGATTGGGTTCCATTATTTTTAGCTAATCGTGCTATACCATCTGTCTTCTTTCTATTCTCTGAAAAACTAGTTCTTACTTTAAATTATTTATTTCTTCATTTATTACACTGTTTAGCTCTGTTTTTTCCTATAAACTGTCTCAGGAATTTTATTTCTAATGTATGTATTTTACTTTTTTGGTTTTGTTGGACTATTTATGCTTTGTAGCTGTATAATAAAGTTACTACCTTATATATTACCATTTTAGTTGTTTTCTATTTCTCTTTTTCACATTATGGTTCCATTTAATGCATAATGTATCTTTGTTGCTGTTCTTATTTTATAAGTTCAGTTTTTTTATTATTTGTGATAATACTGATGAGTTATTCAGAAGAGGTGACCTATTCTAAATTCTGTCTGTAACATATTAGCTCTGTATTTTGGTTTGTTATTTACTGTTTCTCAGCATTATTTTTTTTAATTCTTTCTTTTCATATATTTATTAATTTTTGCATTTGGAGTAGCTATCTGGCATCAGTGCTACGTCATCCGCATACATTAAACAGTCTATTTTTGTGGGGAGTAAATATCTGTGCCTTACCAGAGTTTGTAGTTTGATGCTCTTTCTTTTGCACTTTTGAATAATCTGTCCATTACTATTGTAAATAGCAGATTTTCTCCCTGCTTAATGCCTTTCCTTAAATAATTTGTTTTTATTTATGTGTCTACGTGTTTTTTACGATTTCATAGATGTTGTTTACAATTGTTATCGTTTTTTGAGGTATTTCTAATATTTGTATTGCCCCGTGCTTTATTTCTTTTTGAACAGTATCAAAAGCTGCATTGAAATCTATAAATGCTAA
This sequence comes from Sinelater perroti, assembly GCA_036346155.1. Taxonomy (NCBI): domain Eukaryota; kingdom Metazoa; phylum Arthropoda; class Insecta; order Coleoptera; family Elateridae; genus Sinelater; species Sinelater perroti. Next base: position 19,764,563 of record JARFIY010000046.1, read on the forward strand.
AAATTAGTTGCTCTTCTATTCGTTTATGTCTTTATATTAAATTTATTCCAATAAATATATTGCTTGCAGTTTGTCTATGTTTTCTATGTTCAGTTTGTTATTCTGATTTGTTTTCTATCTATTATTTCATCCATTTTTCTACTATTCGTGTTTATTTATCACTGATTCCAAGCATCTTCTTTTTATGGTGCCGATTTGTTCCGCACGTTGGCGATCATTACGGCAATTCCTACTTTGTCCACCGCAGTTCTGAAGAGTCTGACCGTTGTTGTATTAACCACGTTCTCAAGTTCTTCAGCCCCGATATTCTTATTCTACCAGGGCCTCTATTTCCTTTTACCTTTCCCTGAAGGATCAGTTGAAGGAGTTCGTATCGCTGTCAATTTCTCTAATGTGCCCTAGGTATTCCAGTTTACGCGTTTTTAGTGAGAGTTCTTGTTTTACCCATTCTTTCGACAATAGTTTGATTAGTGATATGTCCTGTCAACGGGATCTTTAAAATACGTCGGTATAGCCACATTTCAAATGATTCAAGTTTCTTACAAGAAGCCTCCGTCATGGTCCAAGACTCTACTCCATATAGTAATATCGAAAATAGCATCTCAATAGTCTGATTTTGGTTGGTAAAGATAAATCGTGACATCTGAATACTTTTGACATCTTCAGAAATGCGACTCTTAATTTTCTATCCTTGCTTTTTATTTCTAATGAAGTGGTTCCAGTTTTCACTAATTGTTGTTCCCAAATATAAGTACTTTTGCACTCTTTCTATTGGTTGATTATTCACTATAAATTGGCCAGGACAATTATTACTTTTGGATATTACCATATATTTTGATTTCTTTAAATTAAGTCCGTTTGGCTGGCTGGATTCTACTCTTCTATTCATCAGTTCTTGTAGATTCGCTAGGCTATCTGCAAACACTACTGTGTCGTCCGCATATCTTACGTTATTTAGGTAGTCGTCATTGACCTTGATTTCAGTGTCGTTGTCTTCTAAGGCCTCTTGAAACATTTCTTCTGAGTATACAGCTCTGTAACTGTCACATTCTGTCGCGTCTCCTTTTTGTAAATTGAGAAAGTTATATTGTTTCTTCAATCTGTAGGTTTATTATTATTATTATTATTTCTCAGGCCTCATCTTTTCCCGCCTGGTTCTACAAATTTTATCACCTCGTTTTTAGTTTTTAAATTGCGTTATCTTTTATTTCTATGCCTCAGTCTGTGTTCTTTATCAAATAAGAAAAACAGCAATCAAAGTTTAACTTTTTAAGACAAAATAATGTCTAAACCAACAGAAAATTCTGAATAACTGACATATAACGTTTCGATTGTCATAAAGCTTATTTAAAAGTTTATGTGACGTTTGAATAGATCTTAAAATTCACAAGAATAAACTGGCTGACCGAAACCTAACGTGATTAATATTTGTTTCGCTAAATCCTGAACACATTTAGATGATGAAGATTCACTAGGAGACATAAATTTGGTAAGGTTAAAATGGACAAAAATTAACAGGAAGTTAAAATTTACACAGTCAACTTAAACTCACTACAAAATAATAAACAAAACTAGTGCATAGGTTGAGATGCAATTCAGAAAGGCATATAAAAGCTCGCTTATCCCTGAGCGAGATTTGACAAATGACAAGATTTGTGCCAACGTTGAAGTTGCAGTTTTCTGTCGAATAGTTTGTATGCAAAACAGAAACTAGTTAGCATGTGTTGGCAAAATGGTTACAGGTGTAAACATAAAGTAGACAAGGAAAGCAAGCCCAACCGAAATAGTAATGGTTCTGTTTTGAAGGATTTTGGCTTCTAATTACAACGGAGATTTGGTTAAAAAATAAGTAAGCGATAACAGCTTGTATTTTATTTCAAATGTGATGAGCTCTTCCAACTGTTGCAGAATGAAATCGAAACGTTGATTTCACAGCGGATGATTTAGAAAAATGTAAAAGATCGTAACTGATGAATTTAACTACAATAATCTGAGAAGTTTGTTGAAGAAAGTAAATTCAAAAAATGCCAGTTCTTATGAAGCTGTATTTTATAGTTTTGTTAATTTTTGATATACTTATTAATTGCTATATTTTATTTTCATAGAATTAAATGACTAAGATCTGCACTGACAAAACTCAAACGTAAAAAGAAAAATGACACCAAAGCAGAAAAGTCTATAGATAAAATAAAAAAAAACATATACTGAACTTATAATAACAATTAATCGACAACAATCTTAAAGATACATATAGAATACATTAAAAAATTATCGTAATACAACATACCTTGAGCCTTTTTTGCAATTTCTGTTTCAGTTTGCACTTCTCAATTCGTTTTTAGTATCGGAATGTTGATAGATCTGAAACAAAAATCAAAATTTTACAAAAAAAATTATAAAATATTATAAATGATATTACCGTCATGTCTGATGCATAATACCTATATATGTTAAATTTTTATCAGGTCAAAAGTATTTAAACTTCTAACATGAGAACGAAAGCTTAATAAATAACACAGAAAGTATTCCTTAGTTTGAATACTACAAGAAGGTAGTGAAAATATTTCATATCTAAAAAGGTAGTGTAAGGGCTGGGGTCCGTTAGGACGGCGTCAATAAGTTTTGGGAAGGAAAAACATCATCAAGAGACAAAGTTTAAGAATATTAGCAATACTCTTTCTTATGATTATAAATTTCACTAGAATTTATTACAATTTGTCGCGAGAATGTTATGTATACTTTCCCTTAAGACTTCAATTGTATCTCAGTTTGAAATGCGGATCTATAGAGTGTGTAAAGATAGACTATAGGGCTAAGTAATAGAACTAGATGACGTTGGTGAAAAACACCGAAGAAAAGATAGCGTGTTTTTGTGCATTGCTGCGAATGCAGTTGTGGAAAAAGCAAAAACTATGGGGACGGTTTTTTTGGTAAATAACTGTTTTGGAAATCCATACAAGGTTAGTAGCCTTATATTGGAACCCACTATCGAATAGCAGAAGCATGTTTGGCCGGTTATTGAAGTTAAAAGGCGGCAAGGACTTAGGAGTTGAGTAAAACACGCAAACCATACCTTAGCGAGAGTGTGTCCGACTTGAAAATAACAAACTGGCGAGTTGCATGAAACTGTCCTATGTCTATGAGGAAGCAGAAGAAGCACGTGGAGGTATATCAACAGTTGGAGCAGTTTGAATGGTGTGAATTTTTGAGTGTCTGGTAACAGCAGACGAATCAGTGATTCTAGAACGAAGAGCCAGAAAAAATCTCCGGAATGGGAGCACATTAGAACTTCTCGTCGCAAAAAATTACAACATATGGTTGTTGTATTTTAAGAACAGGAGGAGATTCTGTTGATGGAGCAGTGAGCCATACTGCAAGTTACCAAAGCGGCTTTGCCTATGTTTTCAGCAACGCCGCTATGAAAAATGAAATATGCTACAGCTTTATGAAAACTGTCGGAGCTATGGATAAAAGGGCGAAGATTTGTGTACTTACTTCTTCCTAATAAATGTTAGTGAGAAGAAAGCAATTGTAATCATTTTAAATGTCCCCAGTATAATGCTTAAACAACTAGTATTGCTTTGGGGTGAACGTTAGAGTTATTTTCTCCTATAATTAGTAATTTGCTTTTTTATACTTAAAATTATATAATTAAAATAAAATATTGTTGATCTGAAGTTAGTGTCTCATTTCTTTAATGTGCAATATGCAGTTGTTTTAAAATAGAATTAAAGAATTTTAAATGTTTTAAGATTTTGGTGGTTTTGACTGACGATTACGTTACAAAATTGTGTTCGTAATGCTATTCTAGTAATTACATACGGTTAAAAGACTACAAAATAGTCATTTACAATATAATTGGCATTTTTCATTCAGAAAACATTGTTAAACTTAACACAGATGAGAAAAATCCGATTTTGTTACTTGGGATATTTTTCAACAAATCTCAGATGCGAAATGGTGCTGTCTCTATATTCTAATTGCACTAGTTTTCTTGAACCATCATAATCATCCAGTCTGTTTTTTGTCTATCGTTGAGTATAGGCCTTTCCTAAAATGTTCCATGTTATTCTATTTTATGCTTTATTCGGCCAGTTAGTTCTTATTCTGAGTTCTCGTTTGACTTTCAAAGCGCATAGAAGTGTTTATCAAAGCTCCGAGTGCAGAAAGTTAAAAATCAGTTATTTATGGTGAGTTAGCCTTCGGCAAAAACTTCGATTACAAGAATACTTTTAATAAACTGTAAGTAGTAACTACTCAAATGATGAAACCCCAATGGAAATTCAAACGCTGAATAAGCGTAAATTTCACTCCTTATCACCCACCACCCGCCAACGAGGTGCAAAAGCGATACATGTGGTCGCCCCCAAACTTGGAAAAAAAAGAAAATAAATATTATTTACCACCTCAACTAGAAAATAAACTTAATTACAATCAAACTAACACGTCAACCAATGCAACGAAATCAAAAATTTCACCTGTTTATCTCCACAATGCTATCACTCACACAGCGCTAACAACAGACATTAAAAATATGATATCTGGCGAGTTTACCACGCTCTATAATAGTAACATATTAAGATTAAATTTAACTAAAGAAGATGATTACAGAACAATAACAAAACATTTTAAAGAAAACAGCATAAAATTCCACACATTTCAGAACCCAAACAATAAGCCACTCAATGTAGTAATTAAGAACGTCCCAATCTCACTAACAGAAAAGGAAATAGAACAAGAGCTCAAAGACCTACCAAATCATTAAGATAACGCGATTACTGAACAAAAATAAACAGCCACTAACAACATGCGCTGTAGAGTTAACAGATAGCGATGCAGCAAAAAAAAAATTGCTCACACCAACAAATATACCTCAATGCTACCGATGCCAGAGATACGGGCACACGAGGAATTACTGCACGCTGGATTCCTGATGTGTCAAATGCGTCGGGAACCACTCCCACGAACAATGCCCAACAACTCCTAAAGAACCACTAAAATGCATAAATTGTGGCGGAGATCACACCGCAAATTATCGAGGATGCAGTCAGCACATCGAACTAGCACAGACTCCTAAAAAACCAATAAAACTACCGAGGCCAAACCTATGCCAGAATCACACGGAATAAGCAACCAAACATATCACAAGTACCAGCCAATAACACCAGCATCCTGTCTCCCAATCTTAACCCCACTAGCCAACAACAATCAAGCACCACTATAGGAGAATCACCCCTGACAAATACCCTAATCAAACTGTTGCTCGACTTTATAACCCCCTTTCTCCCACAAATCAAAACCTTTATCACAACTACCCTCCTCCCTCTGTTCCTCAATGGCCTATAATCAGCCAAGAACCCTAGAAAAATTAACAATCCTAAATTGGAATTCTAATGGAATCAAAACCCAACGATCCTTATTCATCTCCTTCATGGCGAGATATAACGTGGACATCGCCTGCATATCAAAGACACACCTGTCTGACGTCGATATCTTCAAGATACCTGGCTACGAAGTATACCGCAACGACCGAAACTCAGATAAAGCTGCAGGCGGCGTGGCAATAATCGTCAAAAGGCAGATTCTTTACCATAGCATACCTAACTTATCATTACTCAGTATTGAAACTACAAGTATACAGGTGATATTAACCAATCAGCGTCACACGATAACAAGTATATATAAACAACCGAATAAAAACTAAGTGAAGCAGATATTCAAGCAGTATTTAATACAACGGAACCAATACTTGTAATAAGTGATCCAAACTGCAAAAATACAATATGGTGATGTAGAGTGCCCAACCCAAATGGAATCAAGCTGGAAAATCTAGCAATTAAAAATGGTTTTCAAATTATAGCACCCACAGAGTACACCTATCACCCCTACAGATATGACCATAAACCAGACTTACTGGACATAGTGCTACAGAAGAACTTCTCAAAACAAATTCATCAAGAAGTAATTAATGAACTCGACTCTGACCATCTTCCTGTTCTCATACCATTCATTAGCACCACACAAACAAGACAACCCATCCCTCGACTAATCACTGGCCCAATTCATTGGGATAAATTCCAAGCCAGCTTAGACCAAAACCTACAATGTCCCAGAAATCTAAAATGAACAGAAGACATAGATAACGCTGTAACTAAATTAACAACGGCAATTGCAGATAGCGTACAACAAGCGATACTACAAACAAAATCAACTCAATACCCAAAGAATTATAATACTCCAAACTACATAACTGACCTGATGAAGAGTCGAGTACGGCGGGAATGGCATAGAACAAGAACAGCAGAACTTAATTGATCTTTAAATAATCTAACTAATCGAATTAAAAACGAACTCGAAACATTAAGGATAACCACATATCAAAAACACATCGGAGAATTAGAACCTAACATGTGGAGGGCTACAAGGAGAATCTTAAAATCAAAAAAGGAACTACCAACTTTAACCTCCGAAGCAAATAACTATAGCACAGATGCAGAAAAAGCCACAGCGTTCGCTGAACATCTTGAACTTGTCTTTACACCTGAAATTACTTGCAACCCCGCCCATAGAATGAACATAACAAATCATATAGAAAGAAACCTACCATGCCCCATACAGCTTATTCAGCCTACATCACCCGCTGAACTAAAATCCATAATAAAGAAACTTCCCAAACGAAAGACACCGGGACACGACTTAATAACAAACGGAGTTTTAACACAACTAACCATGAAGACTCTAGCCTATCTCTCCACAACCTTTAATACATGCCTTCGAATAGGATACTTTCCTAGAAATTGGAAGCATGCTCAAATCCTTATGTTTGCGAAACTAGGAAAAGATAAAAAACAGGTTGAAAACTACAGACCTATTACTCTATTAACGACAATGTCAAAACTATTGGAAAAGGTCATCTATTCCTGATTAAACACCGAAGTGGCCTCCCTTAATGTCATCCGACCGCACCAGTTCGGCTTCCGAAGAACGTACTCCACTAATCATCAGCTGCAACGAATCACTGAAGTCATAGAAACTGGCTACGAATACAAATACTGCACAACAGCACTATTCCTTGATGTAGCCCAGGCTTTCGGCAAGGTTTGGATTGAAGGCCTGAAAAGCAAAATACTCAAGCTAAACATATCGACTTACCTCTAAGCAATAGTGTTTTCCTTCCTCGAAGACAGAACGTTTGCCGTAAAAATTAATCTTGTCCTCTCTCAACCGAAAAACATACGAGCAGGAGTCCCACAAGATAGTATATTGGGACCGCTACTATTCAACATATACACTTCAGATAAACCAACAATTAACGCTACCTTAGCAACTTTTGCTGACGACACCGTCATTTTAACACAAAGCACCGATCTCTCGCAAGCCATCTCCAAATTACAACGAGCAAATGATCAAATCTACTCATGGTTCAAAAAGTGGAACATACGAATCAACTCACCGAAATGTCAAACTAAAGTGTTTACCCTAAAACGCATTCCTAACTTACCTAACATCCACATCAGTAATAACAGCATCGAATGGAACCCAGCTGATAAAGCAGTCAAATATCTGAGAGTGCTTTTAGACACGCGACTGACATGGAAACTACACATCAACCAAAAACTCAATCAGAGTTACGCGCGACTGGCACAACTGTAACCGTTAATTAATAGAAAGTCATCATTAAAAATCCAATGCACAACTCTAATGTACAAATCCCTAATCAGACCACTGGCACTGTACGCATCGCCCATCTGGAGCAACACTGCAAAAATGAATGTAACTAAACTCCAAAGGCTCCGAAACAAAGTGCTTCGTATTGCCGTAAATGCACCATGGTACATAAGAAATGAACAATTGCACTATGAACTGGGCATCTCAACAATACAAGAATACATCAGTGCCAGAGCAAAGAAATTTTATACCAACATAAGCTCCTGCGAGACATCTGCGCAATATTGTCTCGGTAGTCGAAATATTCACACCCGACTGAAGCGTTCAACCCTACCATGTATAACACTTATGTTGTTGATCTGGTAATAAAGTAATTAAAAAAAAGTTCTTATTCTTTTGGTATTGTTTATCCAGCGCATAGTTTATTAGCTCTTGGTCTCCATTTCAGCATCTTTCGTGTCCACCTTTCATTTTTCTTCCTGGCTACATGACCTACCCAATTCCATTTTAGGTTATTTATTCTTTCAATAACGTTTGTAACTTATGTTGTTCTTAATTTTTCATTTTTCATTCTAACCCTGAATCTTAATACAATCAATGAGCTTTTATTTTCTTTGAGTTATTCGAAGTTTTTCTGCTATTTTTAAGTCAGTTTCAAGGTTTCCGCTCTATATGTCATCACTGGGAGCACACACTTATAAAATAAATTTCTTTTAAGGTGGATGGGGATGTTAACTTTAAACGTGCTTCTTAAGGATTTATATGCTGTCTCAGCTTAAAGGTATTTCAGCAATATAGTAATCTCATGACCTAAACATACATGTTTTTGGGTTATTTCTATGCCTATATCCTTCACTAGGTATTAAGTACATTTATTTCTAAGTTGATTCTTTTACAGGCAGTGTCAATTTGAGTTGTCATTCACCTGTTTTCTTCTGAGTCACCCAATATTAAGATTACGCCATGTGCGAAACGGAAATTATTTAATTGTTCTCCGTCTATTGATGTCCCTTTTGTATCCCAGTTAAGAGGTTTGAAAGAATGATCTAGGACAGTTGTAACTATTTTGGGTGGTAGTGTGTCGCCTTGGATGACTCATCGTTCTATTTTTATTGGTTTCGTTTCTTCAAGTAGTTTAACCAGTACAGTTGCATTTGTATAAATATTATCTGTAATTTTAGTAATCTGTAATCGATACTTCTTTCTATCATGAAAACCATAATGTTACCTCTTTCGCTAGTATCAAAAGTTTTGCGATAATCAATAATTAAGGCAAGTGGTCTATTTTATTGAATTTTTTTTCTGTAAGAGTTTTGATATATTGAAGATGATCAATTGTGTCAAAGTCCTGTCTGTTCCTAACTGTTCCTTTGACTAATAGATATCTAGCTTTTTTAAGTTTAGTTGTTATTATTTTAGTGAATAGCTTGTATAGCTTATGGATATGGTTTGATAAGCTTATCGGTCAATAATTTTCTAGATTTGATTTCTCCTTTTGTATCAATAAGAGTAGTTACTGCGCAGATTAAATAGCTTTCTAGTTATCTCCAGTAATGTGTAGACTCTGGTTTTTATAGTCTATCGTAATATCGCCTTTTGCGGAAACTTTATCATTTTCCATATTAGTTAATGCATATTCTATTGTTGCTATCTTATTCCGGTAGCTCTTCGAATTTTTGGTTGATTATGTCTCTGCTTCATAGTTTTTTATAATTTTCACTTTGTTCCTTTATATAGTTCTCCATAATTTTTTTTAATATATTTAAAATCTTTTCTCTGTTTGATATTTTCTTTTTTGTTTTCATTATTTTTTGTTTTTTATTGATGGGTTTTGTTTTGTGTACTTTGAGGCTTTTGTTTTCGTTAATAGTCTATCGTATTTCTTTATCTTCATATCTTCTATCTTTTCTGATAGCTTTGGATATATTTTTGTTCATTTATAGTAGTTGCTTTTTGTTTACGTTTTTGTTACTTGTTATCTTTTTGTTTTATTCCATTATCGCTTTTGTTTCATGACTAACTTTTAATTTTCTTAAAATTTGGGCAGTATTCTTTTGGCCTTTTGAAGTATCGATATTTGGATCTGTTGTAATTTTGATTTCCAGCGTGTCTTAAATAAATTATTAGTATTTGTCAACGCTCTTTGGGTGGGTTCAGCTGGGTCTAGCTTTTTTCTGGATCAAACTGTATCTTTCTTTGCCAATGTGCATCTTTATCGTTGTTCTCACAATTTCGTGATTGTTAGTCGTCGTAAATTTATTAAGTACCCTGACATTTTTGGAGGTTTTTATTGGTAATGGTGTAATCTATTTTCGTTTTCTATATCCATTATTGATGTTTTTTTTTGTAAAAAAAGCTATTTACTTGAAATAAGTTATTTTTTTTTAATAAAAAGCTTAGTATAGTTGTTTCTCTGTCATTTATGCTTTTATTTTTCTTCTTTCAAGTCCACTTTGCTATTAAAATTTCCATATATAATTGTAAAATTAGCGAGTGTTTCATTGATGGGGTGATATTGTCATAGAACTTATTCATTCCATCATCTGTGTGGAGTCGCCTGTCGGATACATACGTTGTAAGTATTTTTAGTGTATCGTAAACTCATTTTCCAGAAGCCAAGCAGCTCTGGTAAATAAAACAATATTAAAAAAATTTCTTGTTACAAAGCTACCAAGAGTTAGGTAAATTTTGTAATATAACGTTTTAATTTAAATCTAGTCATATAATTATGTGGGTTAAGTGTAGAAATTAGAGACCCGCGATGTAAAGGCCACAACCTGTCACTGGCACACGGCGGTCCTGGGTTCGACACCTAGGTCAATAACAATGGCAAACATGAAATGCTCTCCGGCCGTCATACGAACGCCTTGGCGGTCGCGAAGTACGCTCTCCCCTTCTTCTAAAATTAACAGGTTAGGCTAGCCATCTGCCTGGGGTACGCCCAACATAGCTCATAGTACCGCACTACTATGCAGTTAGGAATAAGCTAAATAGCCTACTTAAAAGAAGAATTTAAAATATTTATAGTTATATCTTTCCATCCCATTATCGGATTGTTTCCAATTTTAAACTGTACTAAAGTATGTACCAAAGAAACATATATGGCAATCTGGCGAAAACTGTGGAAGCTACAAATATTCAAAAAAAAACAGTTAAAGGTGTTTAAAAGTGGTAATAGATTTCATTTTTATGGAGCAATTAACACTTTTTCAAATAAGTAATACTTTGTTTGTAAGTACTAACCTAAACGAAAATGCTAGCGTAATATAAAATAATTCTTGTCGGGAGGAGCGACTGCTAAAAATTCCGGATAAAATGAAAAATCTCACTCGAGCAAAAACAACCAGTCCGCCGCAAGACAGTTATCGAATTCCTCCTCTGACGAGACAATCATATCAGCAGCAGATTTATGCCTCCTTTCTTCTGCTGGTATTAATATTTCCATAACAATATTGCGTAGCGGCCCGGAGCGCGAGCTTTGGCGAAGCCGCCCGCCATCCGTTACGGCGCATCCCGGCCGTCGTCCTTAGACGACAGAAATATCCAAATATCATATGAACATTTGCATGTCCAGACGACGTCAGGCCTGACAGATTTATTGGAAAGCGTCTGAGGAAAGTCATGCCCGGACGCAAGTATTAAAATCCTTTATTGTGATGTCATGACAGTCGCTGGGAACCGGGGGCTGCGTCCATTCCAAACATAACAAGTGCAAACGCGCCGGCATTATCGCTAAGCCCGCGTGGTTTCGGGATTATGCTGATGTGTTGCCAAATATTGAATTATAACGGCGCGGCCGAGAAGTAGCCCCACTTCGCGCAGATTGATTAGCACCCCCGGCACTTGGCGCAATGCAAATTCCGTATGCTCGTGCGAAAGAGACGTGGACAAATTGGGGGACATTTTCTTCTTTTACGCCTTAGAATATAAGAGCAAAATGTACAAAAAGTTAAATGTTTTTAATAGTAATAATAATTTCTGTTCCATGTATTAAATATTTTTAAAATTTCATTTAAAATTTTATGGCTAATAATTCATTTCAGAAATGATTATAATTTAGCAATTATAAAGAACATTGTCTCTATTGTTGTGAAAGTTGCAACTTGTAGAGTTTTGGCAAGACTTGTAATTAAAACTACAAATTATAATATAGGTTTCTTTGTCTTCATGGTTATGAGATCCACCAAGCTGTGGATAAATTGACCCTTTTGGTAAATTGTTATATGCAACTTGGATTTAGATATAAACAATTTGACGATAGACCAGGTAAATATAATTACTAGTATTGTAAAAAAAGCGTTAGAAGAAAAAAGAGTATTTTGTAGTCTTTGTAGACATGGTACAAGAGTCATAAAGCCTTGAACTAGAAATTGAAATCCGTCCTTCCCAAGCAATATCTCGATATTTTAAAATCTTGTCTATCAAACAGGTTCTTTAAGATTAAGCAAGATGATACCTACTCTGACCTTAAAGAACATTACCATAAAGTACTGTTTTGGGTCTTGTGTTCTACGTTCTTTATACATGTGATTTTTAGAACCGAAAAATAATACTGTAGTTATTAGCAGTGAGAAAAATAATATAGAAACAGCCAACAAATTAAAACAAATTTCAAAATGCCAAATTATAAAAAATTATATCGAACGAATTAACTTCAACAATAAATATAACTGGTCAAATGGCTCCATGTGCCGATACGGCCAAATATCTTGGTCTTACCCTAGATTCAAAACTCCACTGAAAATTCTATGTAAAAAAAGTGAAATTTGATAGCAGATATAAAAAATGTACTGGCTCCTGGGAAGAAGCTCATCCTTGTCGGTGCATAATACATTTTTTCTGTACAAACAAATATTGAAATCGGTGTGGACATACGGAACACAATTGTGAGCTTTCTAAAACATCCTAAAACAATTCTAAATTAAAGTGCTAAAGAATATATTAGATGTGCTTCGATATATTAAAAATGAAGATGTTCTTAGGGCCTTTGAAGTTAAATACTTTGAGAATGAATATCACAAAGAAAAACTTTTATATTATGAAAATATCAAATGAGAAGATTTAAGAAGGTTAAACCTTACGAGTTAGTGTAGTGTAAAAGTGGAGTGATGCAGTGTAAACATGCGAAATATTAAAATAAGCTAAGGAGACGTCAATGGACGACTAATGGTTACTAAGGTGTTTAGTAGTAGGATTAGAAATAAGTTATTTTACTTATCATTTTTGGAAGACATTAGTGAACTTAAATGTTTGCATCTACAGCTTCACTTTGCTTTTCCGACACAACTTCTTGAAATTTCTGTTTTAGAAACAGTGCACTAGATTAAATTTTTTTCTAAACTTTAATTTTTGGATTATTTTTTACTTTATTATGACAATTTTTGCTGTTAGAAGTTTATAAACACTTCATTTATAAATAGACAAAGTAAATTGTTTTATCATCTAAAATTACGATCCTGATGTTCCAATGCTTTATCTGGAAATTCTTTCTAGCTGAACTATTGTATATTTAGAACAGTTTTTTCTCTTTAGACATTTCAAATGGTTTTTGAATGACAATGATGTGCAGCATTGACGTGTTCTAAATTGGCAATGTTTTAACTCTCTTTTCAGCATATTGGATAAATTTGTTGATAATGGTTGGGCCTGTTAGTTTTAGATAAATTCATGCATTTTATATCTTCCCAGTGTTCTTTTACTATTTGGTAAGTAGCCGACACTTTCAAATTTTTTATTTCTAAAATTCTAACAAGTTTTTGCTTTGGTATGCGTCTAATTAAATTATAGGTAGATAAATTGACTTTTGTCTATTTCAAGTTAGAATATCTTGTGAAGCTTAACACTTTATGTGGTAGTGTAGATACTGCGTCTTTATATATTCGATTTTCTAAAAAAGCAAAAGTTAGTTTTTTCAAGTATAGGTAAGTTTTGCAGGTCACTTTAACCTGGATTTCACAATTCACATACATCATTTAATGTATTTTATTTAGAAAACTTTAGTGTTGCAGCGGTTACTTTTGAAAAATAAATTCGTTTTGGAATATTAACAAATCCAGCCGCAAAGCACTGCAAACTGCGGCTATATTCCACCGGGTGCTAAGTTTGTCTAAGTATAAAGAACAAATTATTATTCGAGAGTGTGCCTGGTGTAGATACGCTATTGTAAACAAAAATGTGCAAGCGAAAATGTATTACTTATATTATTAATGTTTGTTATCTATTATTGAGCATTTTTTGCCAAATATATACACAAAATACGTATTATTTGACTTAAAACAGCAAATAGTATATTAAGTAGCATTTTCCACCAGCAAATTTCTTCTTTTAAGCTTTAGAAAATCATCTTCTCAATTTTGTGTGCTGCGCACCCAATTTTACAATTTTTTATCTCTGTCTATCACTTGAATTTTACTATTTTACTTATTGTATTATTTCGTTCTAAAATCATTTATTTTTGTTATTGTTGTGCTATTTACTTTTATTTTTTAGGGGATACTTTAGAATAGGGATGCAAATTTTCCTCGTCTTGTATAACTCTGAATAATCTTGAGAGTTAGAGTGAGTTTTGTCAGTCCCTCTAAATTTTAATCTCTTGATATTTTTGATCTCTTACCTAATTATACATTTTTATTAGAATCGAAGAGCAAAAGCAAATACATTTTAAAACTTTAGTTAAGTCAAAAAAATTGAGGTTACCATTTTATACAGGAAACTATTTGCTTGAAACAATTTATCATCAATCATAAGCTACTTAAAATAAAAGTATGTGCCAAATTGTTGCTAAAGCAGTTGATATTACGATCATTAATTTCTATAAACCTTTGGTTGTCTGCTGATTTTTAACGTCATATTTTTGGATTAATCCCGCAATACAAGGTTTGTGTAAAAAGTGTTAAAAACAATTTTTCCCGACGGGACTGTACGTCGGAGCGCGCTCATACCACGCATGCTCGGTGGTGGGGAATGTGACCTTCAAGACGCATCCAGCGCCAATCGCTTGCGAGTGTTCGTTCAGACTAGATCGTGTTTTTAGTAGACCCCTGTCGAGTGACTCGGTGCAAGCGCAAAATGCAGCGAACGATTTAACAGCGGTACACCATCAAATTTTGTGTTGGACTGGGGAAATCGGGTATGAAGACGTGGGGCATAATTTGCCAAGTGTTCAGAGATGAAAGCATGTCATAAGCTGCAGTTTTTAAGTGGCACACGCTCTTCAAAGATCGCCGAAAGAGTGTGGAGGACGTGGCCCGCGCTGGAAGGCCGTCGACTTCAAGAACCGACGACAACATGCAACGTGTGCGTAAAGTGCTGAATTCAGACCATCGGTTAAGTGTGCGCATGGTCGCAGATGAAATTGGCATTGATAAGATGACAGTGCACAGTATTATCACTGAAAATTTGGCAATGCGAAAGATCCGCGCTAAACTCGCGTGTGTTTGCTTGCGAAGACCTTCCGCAACGCGTTGAAGAAGACCCGGGCTTTTCGGACGATTTCCCAACCCCTTACAGTCTCGACACCAGCGTACTATTTTCTATTCCCAAAAGTGAAATCTTCCTTCAAAGGCCACTACCATGGAACCTAAGTGCCGTCAAAGAAGCCTGCGCGCGAACCCTAAGGACATTCCGGAATCCGCCTACCAGGAAGCCTTCGAATCGCGGAAAAGTCGCTGGCAAAAGTATGTCGACGCTCAAGGGATGTGCTTTCAAGATTATTGAGGTATTGTAGCAATATCTCAAAAAATCTATTTTTCTGAAACATTTTCCGATACTTTTCATATAAATCCTGTATATGTCAGTCATTTTAATAGTCAACATAGTGCATGGAAGAACTAACGCCAATGGCAAAAAAGCATTACAAAGACAAGGTAGCATTTAATTTAAATTTGCGGTTTTTAAGATTAATCGCCTTCTTATTCAGATTTTGAAAAAATTTTGAAATGCTTTCCAAATAGCTAACATCGTGATATTATATTTAAAAATGCTAGTTAAATTCAAATTATTTATTTTAAGAAGGTCGAATGGATCAACTTTACAGAAGAGTTATATAAGGTTATTAGGTGGGTACTCCATATAATAAAAACTATACTAGATTTACCAAAGCAATAAAATAGACAGCTAAAAACACATTCTTTGCGAGTTTCACAATGAATATATATATGGTGATAGTGAGCTTCTATACCAATAGTATCAAAATACTAAAGTACAAGCAATCTAGAATTTAAAAGGTAAAATAAATTAAAAAGAAATAGTTATAATCTTCCAGTAATAACAGTAAACTAAATTGTAGCTCGTATAGTTGTCCTGTCTAAGACTAAAATATAAAGAGCACACCAAATAAATCCAAAAAAAGATCAAAAATTTAACCAGATCTACCAAAAGTATTCAAAAAGAAATCTTGAAACAGTTTGAAAAAGCCAAACCAGACAAAGCACTTGATTTTAATGGAGTTTGCCTAAAGTTTCAAAAAACATATACGAATAAAGCAATCCGATTTTAGACCTCTCAGCATTATTACTTGTATTAAGGATTTATTGAATAATAGACCATTTAAAATAATTATAAAAATTACAACGATTCTATGCAATTTTACTGTTGATTAATACTTGGAAAAAATGGCTCCTGGAAGATAATTGTCTTCACCATATAACCGTATTCAGGTGGTATAAAGTTTTTCAGAAAGATAATTTCAGTCTAGAAATGCGGTCAGGACGCTCTTTCCCATTTGTCACGGAGAACATCGCTGTTGCCAGGAAGATACTAGAGCCCGACAGTCGCATGACTTACAGCTTTATAGAAGAGCTTTTGGAAATTCCTGTAGTTTACATCATTCCCCATAATGACTTTCGAGTAAGAAAAGTTTGTTTCGTTGGAGTACTTTAAATCTTTACCTAGATTTTGATAAAAGGGAGATAGCGAGTACGCCCTAATCCTTGAAGAAATGCGGAAGTTGGTTCAACGACTAGATTTTAAGAATTTCGAAGGGCATAGAGTTTGAAAGTATTATGAAAGGTTATGAAAATTAAAGTTACATTGCAAGCTTTTTGTGTACCCTATGTATTAATGGGAACTCAACGTTTTTGGAAAAATTTCTTTAATTGGAGACACACCAAATATGACTAACACGGAATAACCAAGAGCTTTAGGCGTTTTTGTGTAACATTCGCTTATAAAATATCTTCTTCCCAAATACCTGTATGTTATTATAGACAAAACATTGTTTATTAAAAGACACTTAGAAAATTTAGCAGCCAAAATAAACTTAATCTAAAAATAGTGTGGCTTGATGTTGCCACTCTTCGAATTTTAATCTTTAGTTTAGTACACTTGGTGGCAGAGTATTGCTTACCATTCTAGTTAGGTAGTTTTTCTTGACACTAAGGCCAATGAGACCATGCAAATTAATTAGCAGCTTTATAAAGTCCATCTTGGAACTACCGGTTGCTATATTGTTTTTTTTAGAAATTCAACGAGAGGTAGGCAATCTTGATTTAATATTTTAATTTGAAATACCGATGGGAGAAAATCATGGAAAAATATAACTTAAGACTATCGTTGACATTGATGTTGATTTTGTTGGTGACATTAGGGGTCTCTGAGTCCAACCCCTGCCTCTTTTCTTCTTTAGTGACTTGGCGTAGATGATGGTAAGCTTCGGTTATAGGAGGACTACAATCCTCCTTTTGGCAGACTCCCATGTCCAGATCGAAATCGTAGAGGTCATAAATGATGGGTTTACTGTGATCTTTGACACTGAAAAATAGCTGTTGAGCGGTACTGGGATTTACACTCCTGAATTGTCGGCACGTCTGTGTCGCTCTGTAGAATTGAATTTATGTCAAACCAGGGAGCGCCAAAGATGGCCCTTAGAGCTCGATTTTGGATTACCTAGAGTTTATTAATATGTGTGTTAGCTCAATACTCCCAAATAGGACATACTTACATCTAAGATCACTAAGATCTGCAGATAAACTTTTCATCCAAAGTCAATTCTAGGTATTATGCCTCTTCTTTCGAGGATATCTCCCGATCGAAAACTTTCGAGTCTTGCCAGATTTGGTCTGCGTAGAAAATAGGACAGCGGAACTCTTTTCGCTGTTTACTTCTATTTTCCACCATTGACAGCTTCATTATGTAGTTTGCATACTGTTCCATTGTCGTGGAGATGTCCCGGATGTAAAGATTAAATAACGCCAGCACCGGCTCGGAGACGCAGATCAGTTAGAGCATCGGTAGCAGGATGGACCCTAAAACCATCACATAAACACCCTGAAAAGTTAATGGGTGATGGAATGGCCAGGGCGAAATGTAATTCGGAATTAGCTGGAGTTCTTAGACTGGTGTCTCTAGCCGGCGGTGGATCATTCATTCTACTAGCTTCTCAAGGGTTAGTAGATAATCCTAGGGAAACATAACGATCTTCTGAAGCTTGGGAAGCACCACGACATTTGCAACTTTTCAAGAGCGCAAAAAGTAATGAAAGCGGAGGACAGTGTTGGCAATGGTACTTATGCAGACGACTGCCTTCTTCGAAAGAGCTTGCAAGGGTCGGGTGGGAGATTTCTTTATAGATTATAGGTCGACGGTGTGCATGTAGTCAAGGTAGGCGTCGGTGTGGTGGAGGGTACGCTGATCTTGGCCGTCTTTCATAGGCTGTTGTCGGCCATGTCAAGGGCCTCCAACTTGCTGTCCCATTCGGCATTGCGGTGATCCACGACGGCGCTCTTGGCTGCTGCAGCTAGTCTCTGCTATTCTTGCTGGTCATAGGAATGGAGAGACCACTGCATATACGTCGTGCTTGGTTCTTCTCTCGAATCTGCGCCTTCGAAAGCAAAAGGTCGAATTCGTCTCCGGGATGTCGAGAGATGCTGTAGTAATTATTCAGGTCTTCGTCAGAGTGGATGGTGGAAACGGATTTTTTCAAATGGATAGTGAAGGCTAATCATAAGGCGCATGAGTAAAAGGAGACATCGTCCGTCTATTTTATACCCTCTGAGTGAGAACAGAAATTGTGGCGTCCTTTAAGATTACAATATTAAAAATGTCAGGGCGACCAGTGAGGCTATAGTGTTTTGACGTTCTACAAGTGATGCTTGGTGTTAAAGTCCTTGCCAGGACCGTTTATCTTGCTGATGTGTGTTAGATTCCTTCAAATTCCTTCTCAGAATGTAATATTTCTGTAAACAACGGGAGTCACTAAAGAGGATCAGAGATTTTGCATTAAATTTGTCGGGACTTGATTCACAAATAAAGAATGCAACTGAAGAGAATATCATCTAACTATTGATCATATTGTTCGAGAATGTTTTATGATAATATATCCAGGTAACATAATAGACGTCTTTCAGACAACGAATTCTGTGATAGACTGGATAAATAGCTATAATATTAAGTTACAATTATAACCACTAATATTTACTGCATTTTATATATTTATATGTTTTTTTATATATTTCTTTGAATAAATAATACGATAAGTAATAAACTTTAATATAAAAGTTTTAAGTAGTTGATTTATTATGATTATTTATCACAAATTTAAAAATCGTTTTTGTATTTCGGATATTTTCTATTCTATTATTTTCTTGATCATTTTAAATTTGCTTCTTTGGTACATAGGTTTTGCTGTTAACAGTAGTAACTTGATAACCACTTTAATAGTTTAATTTATAACTGTCTGATGTGTTAGTACGATCGCCTTTTTTACTTTTTTGTACCTACATAACTTTATTTGTAGCTTTTCGTAGTTAGTACCTCACAAAAAGATTGCTTTCCCTTTTTGAACTAAAGGGTATATTAGGCAAAGCACATAAACCGAGGTCTCTTGCCTTTCCGCTAAAAATGGCAGGCCGCTAGCCGAACTGCTCAATTAAGATTATCCAGGACCGCCGCGCAGAGGGAGAAACGTCGAAATTCGAAGATGTCGCGGATAAAAACGGAACCGAATAGCCAAAAGGAGCAAAAAGCGGGGCCTTTTTTGAGATGCCAGTGCAAAATATATCTCTCGGTAAAATATTTTCCCTTTGTTGCGGCCCAGGAGGAAAAAAACGACGTGTAAATTCTGCAGATTATTTCTGGACGAGTTTATTTTTATAAATTGCCGCGAGCGAACGGCAGTCCGCTCGGCGGGTTGACGCCGAAATAGCCATTGTCCGATAAAGTTCGTAATTAGAATTTTTCTGTAACGAAGCGTCTGCGCGTGTACGGTGCAACCCGTCGACGGGCGCGCCGAGGCACATCAAATTAGTTATGCCTAGAAGGAAAATTACATTGCGAAGTGCGTGTGTTATTGCAATTCAAGTAAGACAAAATTCGACTTCAGCCCTCTTTCATAATTGCAAAATTGGATTTGCTTCAATCGTACAATTATTTTAACGAAGTTTATGTTATTATTGGTAAAGCTTAATTATAATCTAGTGGCCCTTTAATGTTTGAAAATAAAACCTAGGTTTTCCATAAGAACAATACGTAGTTCTCTAATGTGTGCAGTACCTAGTAAAGCAAGTATTTTTAAAATTATGTTGAACAATAACTTTACAATAATTTAAAATTAACTTTACCAATTTATGATTTTCTATATCTAGTATGAGATATTCAAATTTGTAAAAAAAAAACAAAAGTTACGTCTACTAACTGTGCACTATGTGGAAGACCGCATCTTACGAATTACAAAAGTTGTATGATTTATTAAGAATTGCAAAAGCAAATAAGGTCCTCTACTAAAAAAAATACTACCGTTCTTATCTACTAACATTCAAGATATGCTAACGCCCTTGAAATAAATCCTGCGATTTCGTTCTTTGACTACAACGCAAAACTTACCCGCGGGACCAGAAACATTCTTAACCGAGCTCCTAGATAAATTTAAAAATCTATTTAATCAACTGTTTTATCAAAATAGTATAATAGTGTCGCTGGTAACTACCGTCATTGACAAATTTACATCATAAGGACTGTATCTTTGAGACAGCTTTATAGAAGGTTTACTACAATACAAAGATGAATTATTAACCTTTCTAAATTTAAACAACATCGATGTCATGCTTATTTTGGAAACTCATCTAACCTCACGAACGTAACTTATAATACTTCAATATGAAGTCTATCATGCAGAGTATTTGGGTGGCACAGTTCATGGTGGTTTAGCTATCATTACAAAAAAAGTCATTTATCATAAAGTATTCAAGTATGAACAGGAGTTCTTGTAAACTTTAATAATGTAGGGTAGAAGGCTATCTGCTTCATTAGCAATCTTTGCAATTTATTGTTCTCTAAGGCATCGTTTCACAAAACTAATACCACATACCACTATTTTTAGGGAACCTCGTCCAGTAATATATAGTTGGTGTACAGAATGGGATGCATTTCGGGAATATGTTAAACGCAATTTGGACTTAAATGTTAGCTTAAAAGAGCCATACGAACGAAAGAAATATACAAACCACCTTATTGAAATGTTACAAGAAGCAAGGTGGCATGCTACTCTAACTAATGAGCGTGAGAGACAACTTTAATAAATATTCCATTTAAAATCAAAAGTTTGATAGCCCAAAAATGTATAGCACGAGAGATATAGCAATGCGTCTATTATCCTTCGGACAACAAAAGATACAAACATCTAAGAAATCAGTTAAAAAGGAAACTGAAGAAAGTTGGAAATTAATAGTTTGAAACACGTGTCAAGATGCAGTTATTCTTTCTGGAAAGTTACAAAAAATCTTAAACAGTCGCAGTTACAAAATTAATCTATAATGAACTAAATGTTGTTTTTTGTATCCATTCAAAATTAACCTGATCCAGAAGTGGAAAGATTACTTAACTATTGCAAATATCAATGCTAATTTGACCCCTTTCATTCACTGAAGTAAGAAAAAAAATCAAATACTTAAATAGCAAAAAAGTCTCATAACTGCTCAAGCCTTGAAATAACTTCGTAAACAAGATATACGTTTTTTAACAATGCTATTTAATGCAATCAATCTTCTGGCGTACTGACCTTCACATTTGTGCAATTTTTATGACCCCAAAATCAGAAAAACCTCCGAATGGGAAGACGGTCTATAGACCTATCAGTTTACTCTCCGTAATATCTAAACTCTTAGAAAAATTAGTTATTAAAAGAGTTCGTTCTATGTATCAGTCCATGCCATCACATAGTAGTTGTAATAAATAAAGTCATTGAAGACAAAAATACTACTGCGCAATCTTCCTGGGTGTCCAGCAAACATTTGATGAATTATGGCTCCCAGATTTACTATTTAAATACAAAAAATTCTTTCCCCACATTACAGATCGCTACTTATATTTAATTAATTAAAAAAATAATCTCTGGTGCTCTACGAGACCAATGTTCTTAGGCCTCTATTTTATTTAGTGTACACTGTAAATATGCGAAATTCTGAGAACAATACTGCCGTTTCTTTTTGCCAAAAAAACCCCACAAATAGCCAGTCACTACCTGCAAAAGCTATCTGAACATTTGGGATTGAACTCTGAGAAT
The DNA here is from genome assembly GCA_036346155.1 of Sinelater perroti. Classification (NCBI taxonomy): domain Eukaryota; kingdom Metazoa; phylum Arthropoda; class Insecta; order Coleoptera; family Elateridae; genus Sinelater; species Sinelater perroti. Next base: position 19,786,728 of record JARFIY010000046.1, read on the forward strand.
GTTCTTGTTCCTTCAACGTTGGTATTCGGTAAAGGTTTTAATTTCAAACTTTACGTGTCATAAAAGATACTCTGGGGTGTATATCAAATCAGACTCTACATGAAGATCTCGAGATACTATGTCAAGGAAGTTATAAATAAATGCATGTCCAATCACGCACAAAAATCCCAATTTTATCTAAACCCAAATATCCGGCCTTTATTAGATAATACTCATCAACGACGCCTGTGTAGTAAATGGCCCACAAATACTAAAGCCTACGTTAAGTTCTGTTTCAAAATATTATTTACATTAAATATAAACAAGTTAAATTTCTGTTATTTTTAAAAGAAACATTTATTAGCACATGTAACTTGTACATGTAAGTTCCGATTGCTAATAAAAAAAACTTCTTATATCTAAATTTACAACAATGTTTTTATTTATACAACGACTTGAAGATTATTGTTTCATAAATACTTTTGTACGGTGTTATTATCTTTTTAGTATAATAATCTGTCAAAAAATGAGCGTTATTCAGTTACCTGATATGTGTTCTGAATAGATATGGCCTTGAAAGTGTTTCCATATAAACTCGTTAGGTGGTAGGGTTGTGCTTAGCAACCCACTATTCGGTTTGTTGGCCCATTCAGTTGAAAGTGACATGATGGACGCGGATTGAGAGAAGATAGTTAACATTAAGTTGCGTGTTAAGCTAGGGAAAACGCCTAGTGAAACATGGAATATGATACAACAAGCATATGACATAGAGGAATTATTGAAAAGCCGTGTCACTGGATGGTACAAAATGATCCAAGAAGGCAGAGATTCAGTGTCAGACGACCCTAGAGTCGGTCATTTGTCAACAAATATTGCTGCAACTATGCAACGTGTGGGGTTACTATACGCATAACATCAGAAGAGCTGAAATTGGATGGGGATGTATGTCGGGCCCACGCACTGACAGACGAACAGAAAGAAATCGAACGAACAATTGCAACTACGCTATTCGAAAGGATCAGAATTGATCCCGCATTTGTGTTAAATATTATTGTTGGAGATGAAAGTTGGAGCTACCACTCAAACGAAGCGTCAAAGTACCGAATGGCAAAGACAATGTTGAGAGCATTTTGATATTAGAGGTTTGGTACACTTCGGATATCTGTCTGAAGGACAACCGATAAATTAAAATGTTTATATTTGTATGCTGAAAAGTTTGTGTCAAGGGCAGTGGTTTTTATTGTATAACAATACAAGGCCCCGCAGTGCTGTATCAGTCTAGAAATATTTGGTCAAACGTCCTTATTCTAGAACATTTCTCATATTTGCACGACCTGTCACTGTGTGACTTTTATTTTGTTTTCCCATATAAAAATGTTGCTGAATGTATCATAATTGCAGCAAACGACTATGGTAGATGCGTCATGAAAATCTCGGATGAACCTTTCTCTGCTTGCTTCCATGACCCCCAAAATGGTAGCACCCATACATAGATAGCCAAGGAGATAACATTGATAAAACCTAGGATTTAGTTTAAGTTGAAAACGTTTTAGAGAGAAAAAGTATCTTAAAATGGGAAAACATTTCTACCTGTTAGGTTTACAAACAATAACGCAGATTTCTCTACCGATCATTCTTCAATGGTATGAGAAAAATCTAAAAATTACGATTAAAAGCCGGAATAGAAATCAAGATGTGGCTTAGTTACTAAAAGTATAATTTGTAGGACTAGTTTTCTTTAAGAATATTTCGGTGAGTATCTATAAGTATATGGTTAGACTACTTTATAACACAGAGAGAATCATACATATTGTTTGTTTAAAACCCAAAAATAAAAATCAGCAGCGTTTCATATAAATGGTAAATCATCGACGCGATGTTTAGAAAGATAGCTACGATACAGGCATACAGATAGCATAAGCATTTAGCTGCTATTGCTAAATTAAGTGCTATATTTTTGAAAACTTTCTCTGTATGTCATCTACAGATGCAACGGATCGATTGCTACTACTGATATGCAACTTAAACCTATATTGTTACAAACATGCATAAGCTTTCAGCAAGATTTGAATTCGTTTGCGCCCATCTCTACCAGAGCATCATTCTCTTTTGAGGAGTTGTTCATAGCGTTAGCCCAAACTGTTCATCATTTTCGTTAAGGCATAAACAATTCCAACAAAGACAACAGATTATATACATTGACGTATTATAATAAAATTTTTGGTATTTCCAAAAAACTAGTTTCAACACATCTGAAAAGGCTAATACATAAGTAGCGCAAGTATTTTTACTTTCGAAGCTTACTCACCGATTTGATTTGTAGCAAAACGTGAAGAAACATTTTTCAATTACTCTTTTAACTTGCCATATATTGACCGAAATGATTTTAACACATATTGATAGGTGAGAATATATATTTAAAACTTCTATTGATGGTTGTTTCTATTTTTTTACAACCTAAATGTTTTACGTACTTGCGTGAAGATCCTGACAACATAACAATATCTAATTAAGTAATAAAAGTGTAATCACAGTAAACCTAACGAGCTTTTTTGCACGTTTCTTAATTCCATAATCATAAACTGCAATATAAGAGGCATGTAACGTCATTGCAGGAGCGAGCGAAGCGAGCGACTGCTCTTATACACTGGTATACAGTGAGTGAATGCGACAATCTCCGTCAGTCTGTTGCATCTGTAGCGCTTTTACTACGAAATTGATCACTATGAAATTTTCCACAATGATAGAACTCGAAGCGAATGAGGTAACCTGATAAATTGTTTCGAAATCGGACAACTGGATTTAGAGCAATTAGCAAATCCAGTTCCCATAGACTTAACATGGGAAAGGTTCGGCGACCGTTTTGACAGTTTATGCAATAATACGTTCGCAATTTTAACAATTCGCTCCTGTAACTTCTCAAACAGCGTGCGAGAACATTACTAGTACTAAAATATGTACTATAATGTTTGTCAAAGTAAACCATCGGTTACAAAAATTTTTAAACGCAATTTTTATTGTGGTTTTTCTACCATATTTTGGTAAAAATGAATAAGAATCAAGGCCATCCATTATCTGTTCCTTCTGTTCGACCTCGTAATAGTAGGACGTTCTTTGTTGCGGCTTTCTGCAACTCATCTATACAGGCAACAAAGATTGTAATTTATGACTGACTAATCCACGTTTTGCCTGAACTAAAATAAAAAAAAGTAGTAGCTGTCTTCTAACCTTATAATTAAGTGGGTCTCACTAAGCACTAAGATTAGTTGTAACTAATGTATATAGGTATATTATATATTTATATAAGGTCTATCGCTTATTGCCTTCTTAACGTTGGATTTCCAAATTTTTTGTTTTTGTGTTATTTTTTGGTTTGTCTGAAAGCTTTCATTTCCATGTTGCATTTGATAAGTTCTCTTGCCCCATTCTTACAACTTATCTATACCAAATAAGTTACTGTATTTCTACTTCTTCCACGATTGTGTATTTCAGGCTAATACTTTGTTTAATTGTTTCTTACTTCTAGCTTTGATATTTTCAATACCGCCGTGGTGAATCCATTTGTGTGCAGCTAATTGTTTTTCTCTCTCAATACATCTGCACAATTCTGCGTCATATAATGTTGTGGTTTTATTATTTGTATTGTTGATACTATGTTTTTCTCCTAAACATCTATTTGTATACCACCATACCTTGTTCAATCTTCTTATTGCTTTATTTACTTGCACTCGTTTGTCTTTAATCTCTTTTTTATCTCGCTCGTCTTGTTCTATTCCTACACTTAAATGCTTATAATTCTCACATGTTGTTATTCTTTGACCAATTTTTAATTCAAGGTTGTTTGATGTATTTCCTATAAACATTCCTATATACATTCGAGTATCCCAACAATTGTATTGGAAATGTTGCTGTATTGCAGTGTAGTCTATGAGTAATTTAAAATTTGTTGGGTGTAAGAGTATCAGTGAATATCCTTATGTTTAAAAAATTCGTTTGTAATTTTTAGGTGGTTTTGGCTGCAACAGTCTATTATCTTTTTTCTGTTATCATTTAGATATTTTTTCCGAATCGTCCTGTTATCTTTCATTTTACTTTCTTCTCACGCATTAAAATCACTCATTATAATTATTTGTTGTCTTCGGTGTCCTTTAGTGGGGCTCGTACGTTATCATAAAATTTTTTATTAATTGAAGTTAATTTATCCTCAGAACTTATAACCCAAATACGGTTAATGACCTTCCCGTAATGTTAATGTGCATTTTTATTGTTCGATTGTTCGTATTTTTAAAATCATAAATGTTTTTTTGTATTTTTTCAATTAGTAATGCTATACCGCTTTTTGTACTTTATCTTTCGAGATCCCACGTTCCCACGTCCATTTCTTTGTTTTCTAATTTTTCTTCGTGTCCGTGAAAATTATGACATTGGCCAATTTTGTTAAAAAGCCACTCCAGCTAAAGATCTAAACACAAATTGATTTGTGGTAAGTTGTTTCGGTTAGAGTACATTGCTTTAGCTAATCGAAATATTTGTCTTTTGATTACAGCCTGTTGTTCTACAGAATTATTTCCCCTTTGAGCCCGCAAACATTGTTCCTAGGAGAGACCGGGACTTTTAGTAATAAAGGTGTGATAAACGTTAGTTTTTAGTGATACTTCTGTAAAATACAGTAACGGGCATAGAGCAGTTATGCTTATATTTGAATCCATATATTGCATCCCGGTGAGATAATAAATACTTCCAGGTTTATATTTTTATATTTTATATTATAAATAATATTCGAGAAAACAACAAATCTGTTAGAAACAGACAGGCTTAAACAATAACAAAATTATTCAACTATTTCATTGTATAATAACAGCAAAAATGCAGGGAAATGACAAAATTTGCCATAAAAGCAGTTAAGACAATTGGATATATTTAGAAGCGTCGAATATTGTTTGACAATATTGATGCCTCGAAGGGATTACATCGATCAGTCAACTTATTATCATAGACGCCTTAATTGAGTTTATATTAACCGATTGACTCGGCTATTTTTAGATTTGAACTTTTTTCTTGAAAGCCATTTTTAATCAACTTTGAAAGTTGACTTCTACGAAATCTGTGAGCGTATTTGTTCTTATCCACTATCATTTCAAATTAAAGAAAAAACCCAGTGCGACTTCTGCTAAAACATCTCCACACTATCATCAACCCTCCTTCATCCTTTGTAGTCAGTAGAAGTGAATCTTGTGTCTATAAGTTTGTTCGTCCGTTCCAAAGGGCACAAACTTTGTGTTGTTTGACTAGAATTTTTTTCCAACCTTGATACGAACATATTCCAATCGAGCAAGTTGGTTATTTTAAAAAAGGTGGTAGAGATCTAGTGGAAGTGTATTTCTGAACAACCTTGCCAATGATAGCTGCATAACCCAGAACTTTCGAAGTGGTTGTCTGGGAAGTCTCAAACCGCTTTATCCTGCTGCTGACTTGACGATAGCGTTTTGGTAGTATTATATACCAGATTGCAAGTATGAAGCTTATTGGTCCTATCTGTATTTAAATGGATTGAAAAACATAAATATGACTACTTTATGTCCATAACAATTAACCCACATCTACAAAACTAAAATATTGGATTTTGTTACAATGTTTCTTAACGCACCAAAATAAGGGGTGAGAATTGGATATGACAGAACGTGTTTTATTGACGAAAAAACATTTTAAATAAAGATATATATATATATACAAATTTAGAATAACTAGTATTTTTGAACAAACTTGTTGACCAAATTTGTAGCACCAAAGATAACGTTAACACATAAAGTTTATATTGAAACTCAGTTGAGGGTTTATACTACTGACAAAGTGATGTAGGTGTCTTATTTGTAAATTACCAACCTTTTTGAAGACGATAGAGCACGTAATGCTTTGAAATTAAGAGTTTCTGATGATCATTTTTGTAAGTCACTTGAAAGTTGATTTATTTTCTTTTCTTCTGCAAGTGTTATCACAAATTCGCGATGTTAGCGACCAATTCATCTGTTCTTGCAACCGTGCTATTGTAAACAGGTCTTGAACTCCTAGTTTGCTCCTAGTACGCAAGTTTCGCAACCGCGACATTGCCGTTTGTCCAACCCCTGGCTTTCCTTCTACTTTCCTCATCATTATCAGGCAAAGCATTTGGTATTTTTCTCCTCTTACAACATGCTCGAAATATTTTACCGTTTTTCTCTTATAGTGAAATATAACTCTGATTATTTATTTATTCTATTAAGCACATTCTCATTTGTTAACTTGACATTTAGTAGATGTGACACATTATGCTATAGATCTGCAGTTCTAAGGTCTCTAGAATGTTAACCATATTGATCGTAGTTTGGACTTCATACAGTAGTATAGGTAATACGTAACACTTAACCATGCGCCATCTGAGATGAGTATTCGAGATTTTGTTACACAGGAATTGTTTAATTTTTATAAAAGTGCTTTCTATTTTGATTATTATTTGTTTATGTGGGTTGTCATTTAATTGGCGGCCAAGGTATTTATACTAGGAGACTTATTCTAACCTGCTACCTCCAACATAATGTGAGTATGGTTTTGAGGACTTTTGCTTCCTATAACTATTTTTTTTTCTTTGGTCTTCAATGCAATATTGATAAATTCTTTACTGACTTTGTTAAGGAGATAATGCAAGTCTTCAGGACTATTTGCAAGTAGAGCCATACCATCGCTATGTTTAGTGGAATTGATATGTTCGCTTGTGTTTTGATTCCGCATATTTTGAGTATGTATTAAATAATGTTTGTGATAGTATGCAATCCTGTCGTACACTACGGTTAATCAGTATTCATATGTTTAACAATTGTTCCTTCTGACTACCACATTTTGTTTCAAATAAAATTGTGTAATACTGATAATTGAAGTCAATTGCTGTACTCTCTAATATCTGTATAAGTTTCAAGAGAATGATTTTGCCAAATTCTTTTTCAGTATCCATATAGTATTTATACATGTCTTTGGGGAGATCCAAACATTCCTGGTGCCCATTCCGCATTGAAAGCCGAACTGAGTTTTTCTGAGTGATTGTTCACATGTAATATAAATTCCTATCATGGATGATTTTTTAAAATATCCTGAGTGTTTGGCTTATTAAACTAATTAATCTGTAGTCACTACGAAGTTTTGGATTGTTTTTTAGAAACTTAAAAAGTTTTGCTAGTACCGTAATTCCTCGCTCCTTTTATGATTTCCTCTCTTAGTCTAAGGCAAAGATGTGTGATGCGCCATCATCAAAAACAAGCTCCTCATAATGGGGTAATTGTCTGGGGCAACGTTTCCATTATTTCGTGCGTCCTCCGTATAAGACGACGGCCTGTACGGGGGGCACCCGGCTCATGCACATGGATGTTGCGATGCCGTAATCAAACTGTCAGGAGCGGAGTCGTTTACCGAATGGGTTGTTCTCTAATAAGCGGTCATACGAAGAGCTTGTTAGATGTGTCCGCTTGTTATTCTCGCGGTGCGCTTCACAAGGCGGCGAGCGACCGGCCGGTTATGATGCATCCCCGTAAAAACCGATGTCTGGCTGCTTGTTGCGACAACATCAATAAATATATTAGAGATGTTTTGCGTGGATCGTGCGGCAATGCCGCCGCCGCTTAGATGACTGACCGCTCATTACTCGGATTGATTTGTCGGCGTCGCGGCCGCGGACCGCGAGCGCAGCCCCCTTTATGACCGTAATGATGCCGATAGGGACGTGCGCGCACTGCAGAGGAGCGGAGCGCCTCCCGGTGGCCGCTCCGGCGAGGTGTCCGTTCGCACGTTGGCGCATTCCTGCCGCCCGGATTCGCACAAAATAAATAATTCATGGGGGGATGCGGCAAGGTGATATGAAAACAAGTTGGCCGGCATGCGTTTTTCGACCCATTGTTGCGAGGAGTTATGCGCCCCGCCGCCGATATCGCGCCCGGACGATCTGCGGCACACGTGTCCGCGCCGCGGCTCGTCATAACCGCCCGGATTTGACGAGCCGGCCCTGCAAAAAGCTCGCGAAGCTCCGGCCGCGCATTCCTGCGCCCCGCGCGCTAGCCGCGCTCCGGCCGCGCCGCCGGCCGCATAAATATTTCTATATACATACATATCCATATAAATAATTGGCGGGACGGCCAGTCTGGCCGCGGCCGCCCCACAAATCACGCCGGGATCCAGTTTTAGGCTAAAACTGAACATAAATTTATATTATATCGGGCAGGATCCAATTAGATGAAGTTCTGTTGGGCTCGGCCTGGCCGGTGACAACGCGCCCGAGCAGGCCGCCTGTCACAGAACTAGTTTACTTGTCGAGGGCAGGAGTTATTCCCGAAATCCTCTGTTTCGTGCGCCCACGGACCGCGAACTGCGTTTTTCGGAGACAGTTGGCGGCTACAACTTCAAAAGGCGACTCTACAACCCCTAACTGCAAAGAGATCACTTTGAGTGTAAACATACTAGTAGACAAAACCACATGGAATTATATTTGTTATATGTACTTTTTTCAATACAAGTCTTTGTTATTTATATCGCTACTGTAGATTTCCAACTCTGTACAAGTAGGAATGCTTTTAAATATCTTTTACAAACCCACAGTTCCTTTAAAGCATGTCAAAGTAGACGGTTGACAATGGTGTCTTATTTACAGTAAAAAGTTCATAAAAACTGAATTAAAAGTTTGGCACAGAGGCTTACTCTTTAAACTAAAAAACTCCATATCCCACAGCTATAACACTTTCTCCTCCTCTAGCTAACAGACACTTCTCTGTTCGACATTCAGATTAGCACTCGAACTTCTACCCTATTAACTCGGGAGTACCCCAGGGTAGCGTATTAGGACCACTGCTTTTCCTCATTTGCACCGCAGATATACCTGAAACTGCCGACACACAAATAGCTTCCTTTGTTGATGACGTGGCAGTCATTGCCACCGACGAGAATCCCATAAAAGCCTCCGCGAACCTACAAAGCCACCTTAACGGACTTAAAGAATGCTACACTAGATAGCGAACAAGAATTAACTCAGCTAAATCAGTGCAAGTTACGTTTACGATGAGACGGGTAGTGTGTCCACCTGTAACGATGAACAATAAGCGAATTCCTGTAGCGACAAACACAAAATACCTAGGGCTTCATCTTGATCGAAGGCTCACATGGAAGAAACACATCCAAGTCAAAAGAAAACAACTTGACACAAAATTCCGACAAGTACAATGGCTCATTGAGACCCATATGGACATATGGCCTCCAACTCTGGGGATGTGCGAAACCGTCGTCGATCCATAGTATACAAAGATTCCAATCCAAAGCACTAAAAGTACTTGCTAACGCTCCATGGTATGTGCGCAACCAAACACTTCATACCGACCTGAAGATCCCATTTGTCACAAGCGAAATTTAGAGAATGAGTGCCTCCTGCAACATGCAGATAGCTCACCACACAAACGAGCTAATAGACCAGCTCTACACCAATGGCCCGCCCACCCATACGAAGACTGCACAGAACATGGCCCTCGGACTTATTATCATAATTAAATAAAAACAGGAAAGAGAAACATTACTGAATGTTTCCGTTGCAAGCTACTAGCCTATAACATATTTACTTAATACTCTATACAGATGTAGATTGTAAATGAGCACATTGTTAAATAAATAAAAAAAAAACTTAATTGTTCTTGTACGATCATAAAACAGAAGAGTAATAATCAACAAATATTTTTTCTACATTTTTGTTGCTAAATATTTTCTGAAACAAAAGGTTTTCTACTTATTTATTTTAATAGTTCTACTCAACTATTTGCTATGTTGGTCTTCAGTTTACATTTATTACATGTAACTGTTCTAAGTTTTTCTTTTCCTTGCTAAGAAAGCAGACTTTATTATTTTTTATTTATTTACAGTATTTTGTAGATGCTGTAATAGTTGTAAACAGTGTGAAAAGAAACCACTCAGCAGTAATACTTCCACAGCAAGAGGTTCATAGGCCACAAAATCAGGGTCAGTTGTCTCATAAAAGACACTGGACTATTGCTGGACCAGCGCATTGTAATGTTTGTGGAGCCCGTTGTGGTTATTTGTTAGAGAGTCTATGCATTTCGTCGATGTCAAATGGAATACATAAGACTTTTGTACCGTGGGTTTAGAGACAAACAGTGGCGCATCCACCATTGCGCAAAATGCTCTACACTGATACCATCAAATGAATTTTATCCGAACTGGTTTAGCGCGGTCCCAAGGATCTTCTTCTGATAAGCCAATACATTTAATGAAACCTAAAATTCAATTGCATTAATATGATTTTTCACGTAAAACTTTGGTCAAGGTACAACCTTAGATATTTGGTTTTTACCTTAACAGGTATCGGCTTATTGTAACAGAGGGGGAGGGGAGACATTAAATCGTGTGGTAAATGTCATTTGTATCAAGTTAGTTTGGTTGATTTTAATGTGCTACTCATTTAAAGGGTTAAGCTAACGTTGGAGGTTTTTAGATGTTATGATAGAGCAGCAGTGTCGAGCAAAGGTGGCGGTAAAAGTATTTTTGGTCTATAGTGTAAATAAAGTAAAGTCGAGAACCAAGAACGCTACTTTGCAGGACTCCACCTGGAACAGAATTAAAGTTTGAAATTTCATTATTGTATTTTATTGAAAAGTATCCGTCGTTTAGATAACACTTTAAAAAAAAGTAAATGGAATTTGACAAGACAATTTTAAGCGTATATTGTAGTCCAGTATGTTAGATCTTGTCAAATACCTGAGTAATACTAATGAATACGGCTATGCAATATTTATTTTCTTTAAGGCTTTGCACTATTTTGGTTACTATTCTATGTATTTGTTGTGACACAGAATAGTACTTTCTAAACTCAAATTAATAATCAGGCAGGTATGTAGATGTATTTGTACAAGCAACGAACTTTAAAAAGAAGTTTTTCAAAATGTACTAAGTAAGGGTAGAGAACTAAGCTATTCTGGTACTTTTACGGATCTGGGAATCATTATTATGTGTGTGTGCCCATAAATAATAAAGTAGTACGAGACACCCAGTATACGATCATAGATTGTTGTGAAGAGAATGATGACTTTTTTGGTAGCAGTAGTTTTTCAGCTAGAAAAATCATATCCTGGGGTTTTATGTTTGTTTAAATTTCGGTAGGTGAAAAATATTTGATAGGAAGAAGCATCTGGCATGCAGTCTCCAGAAATGTCTCAATAGCTTTATCTGTCATGAGTGGTCGGGTTGGAACACAGCAATCAAGTGATTTGCAAAGGTATTGGCTTTTTCTATGTTAGATTTTGTTTCCATATGAGAAGCTTAATAACTGCTCCTCGGAGGGTATAATCTTCATGCCTAAAATGAGATAGTAATTAAAATTGGCATTTATCGTGAGTCGTCTGTTTAGTTGGTTATAATTGTGTTTATCAGCAGCATCACCAGTTTGTTGCCATTTTGCTCTAGTTCTTACTTTATCAGTGAGTAATTTGTTGTTGTAAAAGGAACCTGTAGATGGTTTGCTGTGCACAGTTAGTTTGGAAAAAATAGTTTCTTGAATTCTAATAGAGTTACAAGGTATTGTACTGTGTCATCCAGGTCTTCAGGTCTTTTTATGCGCAGTTAGAGATGTCTTTTGGCCTTAAGAAATTGCTGTAAATTATTTCAGTAAGTTTCCTTCGTTGCAAAGCGAAGGGTGCATTTTTAATTAATAGTTCTGGTGCTTAAGTATAGTATAATTAACACGTGGTTTAAACATAAGTTGTTGTTCCATTAAATTATTAGATAGAAATGTCCAAGTTATGATTCATAAGTCGCAATAAAATTTTAATCGCCACTAGAGATGAGCCTGTTGACTAGTGCGTGGAAGCATTTGTTATAGTTGTCAGAAGATACTGAATAGGGCAATAGATAAATAGGGCCAAGAAAACGCATAAACTTCAATAGTTTGGAATATGACAGATAGAGGTTTTGATGCTGGCTGCGGTTGTTGCATGCGCTGCGTCATCTGAATGATTTGTGGAGTAGTTTGGTATATGACATACGGTTTGTTCCGTGAAATGTGTTTCTGACACATTTGAGTTTCGTGTAGCCATTATGTGCCAGTTTGCGAAGTTGAGAGTAGATTGAACTTAATATTATTCTAATTCACTAGTTGTACAAACATTTTTAAATTTAGTGAAGAAAGTAGTTATATTTTCTATGTTAATTTGTCGTTTATCAGCATTGTTTGTGAAAATACAGGGCTGTACAGCTTCAGCGTAGCTTAGAACGCATATTTGTTAAAGGAGCGTTGATAGCTAGCGCATACATTAAGTTATTAGGATGCTTTGGTTTTTGGGAGCTTTAATTCTGCTATTTATAATTTTTTGTTAGTCAGAACATCTGTCATTTGCAAAGTTATTGCTTTCATATAGTGTGCACTAACTGGAAGGTTTTTGTGCTTTTGCAGATTTTTTCATTATGCTGGTTTTTACATTTGATACACCTGCACTGTTTGATATAGTAGGATTTGGAGTGCCCGAGATTTGACATTCACTGTATTGAATGATTCTTACCTTTCTTTGGTCTGGCTCAACCTGTAATTTACTGGTGCATTTCATATATTTGTTTATTTTTATTGGGCCATAGGTCTGTATATAACACTGGTAATAATAGTTATCTTGTGCCTTAAGATCATTATATTACGTATTTGTTGACTTGCATTTACCAGTTAGTCTTTACTTTTTTCAGTAGGTACTGAATAAGATCATTCGTATGTGAGGCTTGTGTCCGATTATATCTGTTTGAGTGTGCTATTTTCTAGGGCTTTGGGATATTGTTCACTTGCATCAACTTCTGTGAGATCCTTATGATTTGTGACACCATATGTGTACATAGGGGTGGTTTACATATGTAATACTGTAATATCTTCGGTTGATAGGTTCAGTTTTTTTCTTTTCTTAACAATCTGTTACGAGTGATTAGTATTTGATGTTCGTTAGTTAGCAGTTCGCTTGTTGATGTGCGGATTGTTGATGTTATCGTGTGATTACAACTAGAGATAGGAAATAGCATTTATAAAGCGCGGGAGTTCAGGGTTTGGGAGTGCCAGCTAGAACAGATTTGTTGAGTACCTATCGGTGGATGATGTGGCCGGTACTGAGTTAGTGGTTGATTAGTAGTTAAATTGGTTTCATGACCGTAAGAAACATTCATTCGCTGGCTTAATTTAGTTGGATAAATTAAATTTACTTTAAATTTTAATAAATGCAATACTAACTTAGGCTTGCTATTTATAGAAACATAAACACATTGTCAGAATGTGTGCGCTTGACCTCGGGTCAGCGCTCGCCCGCGATAGTCTCCGATAGTCAAACGAGTACTGACTACAAATAAAAAGAATTTTTGCAGTTCTTACCCTTTCGCTGATTTTATAATTTAGCTTAGCATTATCTATGTATGCTCAAATATTTGAAATTTAGCTGTTCCCGTTTTTAATTGTTTCTTTTTTTTAGAAATATATTGAAACACATTAGATGCCATAATAATAATCCAGCTTTCTTTATTTGAATTTATATATACGATTTTTTGTTTTGTATTGTAAGCATTTCTTAAGAATTTCCAACACTAAATAGAATACGTAACAAAATAGGCATTTTATATATTTTTTATCTGTTGCTAGTATATTAACTTTCTACAGTGGAGCTTATAGAAATTTAATGAGATTATCATCCTGTCTGTCTGTCTGTGTGCCTGGAGACACTATAACTTCCGGTCTATTCAACGGATTCACTGCAAATTTGGCATACACACATCTTAGGCCAGTACCTTTCATGGGATTGATTTTCAGCCAAATCGGTTGACGGCAACCGGAAGTGATCGTTACGATTTCGAAAATTCATTGTACTCACATATGTCATGCAGCATATCATTCGATAGCATTTTTGACGCTGATCATTATGGAGACATTAATCAACATCTTAATTCATTTTAAAAGTTTTTATCCTAATTTCACCGCACCGCTGTAGAAAGTTCCTTTACGGCATTACACCGTTCTTGTTATTTACTGCTTTGTTGAGTAATATAGTAAAGAATAAAGAGTTATGGTGATTAAGATGAACATTTGTGCAAAAGGCCTTGATGATGATTTCTCAAAATTTATGTTTACCTTTTATGATTCTGCAGTACTCGCAATGCATACACGTGTATTCTATAACCTTTCAAATTGTGCTTGTAAGCCTAGTTACTGTTGGGTGTGATTTATAGTGTAGGTATTCCCAGTTAACAAATTTTACTACTAATTTTATCATTATGCTGCATTATAATTTCAGTTAACTGGCTTTCCGGCAAAAATTTGTATTTTTTTATAATATATGCACTATTTAGTCCTTTTTATACCTAAAAACTCTAATATTTGCAGTATAAATTCCATAAAGATAGTAGAAGTTGATTTCAAGAAATATGGTGGTGACCTTACTATTCAAGTGATTTATGATGGGAACAATATCAGATGTAGGCAGTAAATTGTTCTAAGAGGCAAGTTTTTATATAGTTTTGAAAAAGATGAAACAATTAAATGAAAAAAGAAGTGTTTATACATGAGTATTTTGCATTTAATTACTTGAAACTGTACACCACAATTAAGTCATAATCAATTCCGGAATACAAACCATTTGCGTGGTAAATCTGAGATATTTTATTACTTCCTTTTGCAAGTCTTGTAAAGTGTAGATGACTTGCTATCTTTGCATGCGTTCCTTTAGTTTAGCAGATTTGTTTAAAATATGTAATCTGATAATCTTAGTTTGCCTCAAAAATTACTATATATATCTACATAGAAACTACGTCCAGAAAGCAATGAGATTGATTTGCTTGGTTTAAGCAGAAAGATTGGGGTGAAGTTTTCGAGGCTGACGGTTGGTGGGGGATGTCAGGTAAACGATCCGATCCAGCTCATTCGCCTTCGAACCTCTACAAAGTGCGGATCGCTTGCGACGTCGGCAGCTATTTGAGCGCTTCGTCACGGACCAGAATAAACCGTTAAACTCAAAAAATCAGCAACTAAGAAGCTTCTTGTGATACAGAAAGAGCAATGCGTGGAGCACTCATCAACGTCTTACACTTCGAACAATGTGGCTAACGTGAAAGCGGTTTTAGATTCTGACCGACGTCTGAGTGTTACCCTGATAGCAGATAAGGTGGGACTTCTGAAATTCATGAAACCGTCACGGCGGAGTTGCAGATGCGGAAAGTTTGTGCTAACGATTGTTTCCTAAGGTTTTAATTCACTGCTAACGAAAAATCTAATGCCGATTTTACGTAAGCTCTTGGACTCTTTGAGAAATGGGATTATTTTTTGGAGAAAGTAGATTTTCGAGTACGATTCTAAGATGAAAAGATAGAGCTCTAAGTGGCACAATATTGATTTTCATCGACCAAAGAAAATTAAAGATAAAAGTCATGCTCATTGCTTTTTCTGACTATAAAGGTGTTGTGTGCGAAAGGCGATTAACGCTGCATTTACGTAAAAGTGGCTGAAGAAAAGAGTCGCGCGTTTGTCCGGAGATCTCCAACAGATGGCTTCTTCACCACGACAATGCACCAAACCTTGCGTCGCTGCTAGTGAGAGAGTTTCTTGCAAAACAAGCAATGGCAATTTTGCCACAATTTCCGTACAGCCAAAATCTGACCCTCAAAAAAGATAAAGGATATACAGTTGAACTTCTGTAAGTCGAACCTTCAATATCGACAAAAAATCGTCTTTTGTTGGATATTGAATGTTTGACTTAGGTTGTTTGACTGCATTTGGAAAGTTTTTGTTTCCTTTCTTTGTTTCCACTGTTTTATTTTTCCTTTGTCAGTTTCTTTGTTATGTTTGATCTTTTTTATGATTCGTTCTTTTCTTCTCAAATGTTTTCGAGTTGTTTTTCTATTTTCGGCTTTCTCTTTACCGTAGCATCCCGATTTTTTCTCTAGTGCTCCCCATTTAATCTATAATTTTCTGTTTCTACTGTATTGCGTCTTTAAATATTTGTATATATATATATATATATATATATATATATATATATATATATATATATATATATATATTAATTCTGTATTGGTTACAACTAAATTATTTGCTTCTCAAAATTCCACGTTTTTGTACCATTTCCTGCAAATTCTCTTTACCTTGACATGTATTTGCTCATTTTTGTTTCTAATTTACTAGTCTAAATTGCTCATAATTACAACATTGTTACCTTCCAAATTTTTTTATTTTAATTTTTCATGTTTATCAAGATCATAAGCAACTCTCATTTGCGTTGTATCTTATTCTTACACTATTTTCACTTCTACTGCTAGTATTTTATCTTTGACTCATTTTTCGCTTATTGTTGTGTCTATTTTATCAGGATCCACTAGAAATTCTACCTTTACTTGTGCTCATTCGGTATTTTCCACCCCGAACTGGTACAACTAATAGTTTTGTATAATTTTGTTTGTGTTTCACCCTTCTTCTCTATTATTTTCATATAAACCAATTTTAGCTTTTCCATTTCTTTATATTAATTTTCTTCTTTCATGTTTTAAACTTCTGATGATGATTTTTATGATACTTAATGTAATAATAAAATTAACACGCAATATTTTTTTTGCTTTGAATTAGATTTATATAAAGCAAATTTCTTGTTTTTTGAATAACTGCAATATTTCTCATATATTAAATTTATATTGATTTTTTAAATATAATTTCTAACACTAAGTATAATATAGTCATGGGGAAAAAAGGAAAGAAAAAGTTAAAATTAACGAATTTTAAAATTTATTGACGAGCAGTGTAGAGCAACTCAAGAATAATTTATATATTTTAATGTAACAAGAGCAAAACCGGAAAAGTTAAATAACCTTTTTATTTCTTTGTTTATGGTCTCTTAACTATAATGGAGCGCACCAAAAAAATTGATGACATTCAACATAAATTTAGGCGTGTCATAAATTTTATTTCGAAAGATGTATAATCGTCTATAAAGTATGTTTGGCATTTAAAAAACTATTACAGGAGAATGTGAGATACAGTGTTGATTATTTATTAAACTCAAAATTAAAATTTGAGGAATTTTTAAATCTTTATAGTAAACATAAAAATGTTACTTAAATAAATATATGTATTACAAATTAAGAATGACAAACTTTTAATTAGATTTAGCTTGCTTTTAAACTGATTTGATCAACTTTTCTGTTTAGACAAATTTAAATAAGAAAGTTGTAGCGCAAATTAGTCTTCAAAAATATTTCAGAAACATTCGTTCCCTCCTTCTTTATCAATTCATTTGTGTCTAAGAAAAGATGAATTTTAAATAATTATATATTTGCAATGCACTGAATAATAAACAGATAATGAAAAGATAAATAGACATTTTTTTCTAAGACGCGATTGCATAAACAGCCGCTGTAGGTTTTGGTTCTTTATATTACCCTCGTTAAAATGTGCCTTTAAAATAGTGTTCACTGTTCTGAAATTCAAAAAGCTCTTCTCTGTCTCAGCCAGATACATTTAAAAATTGACGACAGCGACTTCCGCCATAAATTTTTATTAGTTTACGCCATGGATGCAGAAAGCTAATTTCCCCGGACGGCCTTGGTCCACGCACGATGGTCGATCCAATGGCCACTATTTATACAACGGCGGTTAAAAATAGATAACAAACACATTCATAGCCCAAAACTTGAATGGACAAACGAGCCGGCCCACAGCCGCGATGGTAACGACGGCCGGAAATTTAAAACCCTCCGTTTCAAATGACAGCGTCTTCGGCTCATTATTAAACGTCCATTGCGGGAGAGGAAGGCGCTCGACAAAGGGTTCATATATGTTTATTAGGGGCGACCGCTATAAATTAACATTGATTAGGACCGTGTGATTATATCTGATTGTTTCCAGAATGAGTCATAAATAATGTCGGCCGTACCTGCGTTTCGGACAAGATAACGTCGCCCGAAAAGCAAAACGCTGTCCCCAAGTCACGTCGATTATTGGCGAACTGAGCCCGGTCGTTAAGCTGGCCGCCTAATAAGTAAATGTTCGGAATAACCCCAGTTTTTGTAAGTTATGGGGGTATTATATTTTACAGCATACTTGTTGCGGCGCCGAGAAAAATCCACGCTTCGAGGTGTTGCGGGCATTCGTTGTTTTTATAGAACACTAGGCAGCCATGTTCATTTTAGAGACCATAATAGAAAATAAGTTTAACTATTTATTAATATTATAAACAAAGTATGGAAAAGCCAATTTGAAATTGTAAATATACAGAAGACAGCAATAGTTGCAAGTTTGTGAAGGTATAAAAAACGCACTTTCTTACTTGTAGGTATAATGAAATAAAAAGCCAAATCAACCTTACTGACTACGTAAAGGCACAAAAAAAAGATCACAAATGTTGAAAAATAATAAACTGCATAGAGCAAAAGTCAACAAATAAGGAATTTAAAAACCAAATGTTCACTGATTAATTAAGACCAGAGAAGTGAGTATTAAAGAAGAACATGGGGGAAAGGAAAGGGGAGATAGTGATAGAAAACCCAAAGGTGGTGGGAATCATTAATTGGCAAGCGGTAGTAGTTAACAGTTAGCAAAAATAAAAGCCACAAGTTAACTAAGTTGTTCCGATTGTAACTAATGTTGCAAAAGCAGAAAGGGAGGAGAGCTATTGCGCACCAAAGAGTTAATTAGAAAATAGTCAGTTCTGTTTGAACGTAGATTGAGGGTTATAATAACCTCCAGATAGAGTATAAAATCATCTAACAATAATAATAGGCCACAAAGGCTCTTTAGGGTTGTAAAGGGTAGGTCTGCTACAACCTAGAGCCTACGGTACACAAGGGTAGTAACATGGCTAGCGCTACGTACCTACCGCCTATTATTACCCCAGAGTTTGAACTTCAGGTACTTATTTATTGCAGAGCCGAACTGGGCCGTAAAAATGTCAGTGGTCGAATTGGCGAAAACGGGATTCGAACTCGCATCTCTAGGTTTTTAATCTAGCGACCGATGCACTAGATCAGTAAGGCTCTTGTATAAAATCATAATTACAAATTAATAGAAAGGTTATGGAAAATCATACTAACGATAAGTACAATATAATAAGGATGTATAGATTGTGGCACCAGGATGTATGTGGTTGTTCGTTGATTGGTCGGTATCCCTCTTTACTATATTAATAAGTTACATAATAAAAAAGACGTGGAAGTATGAAGAACAAAATCACCAAGACAGAACAATAGATTTAATAAATTATGGAAACACAAAAGTAAATATTTGATAAGGACATTATCGTCGCAAAAAATACCATACCGAACAACTTACGAACAAATGTAATGATTTTAAAGTAAAAAAAAGAAGATCTAAAAGAATCAGAAAGTTAATACATGTAACATTAAAACTAAGATTTAAAATAATGACTAACAAAATTAATGCAATAACTACGCCTGAAGAGAAATAAAAAAGGTTTCAGGTTTAGAAGATTATGTACCAATGCAGTCTTTGGTATAAGATAAATAGTGGGACAATCAATGAAATACAACAAGTCATTTTACCAATAGGAAAAAAGTCCAGGAAAATCTTGGAACGACGACCTACATACATAAGAGGCAACATTGAGGAAAAAATAGGTAATAAAGTCTAATATATAAAAAGAAAGGAGAAGAAAAAGAGCAAGAAAAAGAAGCAAAAGACATAATTAAAAAATATTATTTACATTATATTAAAATAATAAATTCACACATAATTTTTTGTTGTGTTAATTGATAAAGCAGTTTTTAAATTTTATTGATAAAATTGATATTTTTGTGAGTGAAAATAAAACAAATACCCCCTGATAAAAAATTTGAATTGCCTATACAACTTTTTTATACGTTTTTCTGGTTGATATTCTTAATTACTTAAATATGTTAAATATTCGACATATATGGCAAAGATCAACTGATCATTTAATCTCAACATAACATTTGCATTTTCAATGTAATTTAAATTTATTTCAAACTCGAATAAAGTCAGAGAATTATTTGAATTTTTATAATTACAAGTTTTTAAAAGTTCAATGCCAGATTTATAGTTTGATAGCAGTTTTTTTGAGTTGTTTTTTGATTTCCAAAAAATAAAACCCTTGTAATGGTGAATGGCTCATCCCCGAGAGGAACTGAAAAGTTGAAACTCTCATATGCCAGCCTTAATCATTGCTCGGTCATACGCACTTTTTCACATAATATGGGAGACACAGCAAGCATCGCAACTTAGACGACCATATTTAAAATATTTAAAATGACCGCAGATACTCGATTATTCTAATAATTGAGTGGGTCATCCGGCAGGTATCTGAGCTCTAGGAACGAACCCAGGTCTGTCCGCACCACAGTCACGCACCTCAGCCGCGCGGACACGCTGGCGCTAAATAAAATTGTCTTTTGCCATTTTGCTCAAAATGCATCCAAATCATGATGAAAAAGTGGGAAACAAATTTAAACTTTTATGGTTAAAACAATTATATTATTGCTGTTGGGTAATGCCCAAGTTTCTTTGAGTCAACAATGATATCCCTTAATAAATATTTTTAATTAAAACAATAAGTGGAAAATTAGAAAGCTCGTGACTTGAGTCAAGACTTTAAGGTCAAGTTTCCAAATTAAAATTCTTAATTTTTGATTGTACTCTTTTATAACATATTATTAATACATAATATGTGATATATAATTTTCTTATGTTGGTTGTGTTAGTCTTAGTTTTAATTTTAACTGAAAACATGGGGTCTCAATGCACACCACTGATTATTTCTCTAAATCTAATAATTTTTATACCAACTAGTCTTTCTTATATTGGTGAATTTAACGGTTATCCCCCGAGAAAGTTTTCATGTTTATTTTAGTTTCTGTAGTTCCTTAGACGTGCCCGTTTGTATAACTTTATTTATATAATATAATTTGTTGAAAAAAATCGATATATGGATAAAAATTTTAAATAAACAATTATGTAGTGGCATGAAAAAGCTGATAACAATTCTTATGATATTGATAGTAAGCAGGGGCGTCAAGAGCCAATGCCAGGCTCGAGGAAAAGATTCTTACCAGACAGACCCCAATACTAACTTTTGTAACTTTATATTTTATTAAAATTATAATAATTTTAAATAATATAATTTTAAACTATTGCGATAACTACATATATTTCATAAAATGACTTTCCTGGCTTTTGTACTAACGAATATTTGGATTATGTTATCAAAATCCTGTCTGGTTAGTGTCATTTTGATAGTCACAATACCCAGACTATTAACAGCTTAAATCATGGTTACTAATATTGAATAAAATATTGTTGAAGAAATGCAAATGTTTGAAAATACTGTTTCAATACGTACCTTTTTAATATTATTTAATAAATCGATAGGCAACATTTTGACATCACCGAAAGTAGCTACATGTGTGGTTTTCAAATAGATTATTTTATCTGCAATTTTTTTGGAAGTATCTCAAGTATACCTATGTGTCAGCTATAACTTTAATAGTTTACCTTAATTTCTCAACATCACTTGTTGAATAATTTCACAAGAATACAAATGAAGTGCATGTCATTTACAATTCGATATTTTAAGTCAAATTTTCTGCAAGCATTTAAAATTTTGTATAATACTTAAATTTTTCAATAGTAACTTCAGAATAATTTTTCTGAATATATTCATTTACAATTTTTTTTCTAAATTTATGTTTTCAGTAGATAAAGTTAAAAAATTTTAGGTTTTGTTATTAATGTTATTTTTATGATTGGTTTCCCCTAACATATTAAAAAATAATGGAATCGACAAAGATAGACACTCAAAAGAATTTAAATAAATTAGAATACCAGTTACATCAAACATATCTTCGATAGCAATTCAAATTATTTGTGAAGGGTTTTAAGGCGTTTATGTTTGTTAACTAATGCGTGTTACGAAAGGTACGTAGAAAACATCTCAAGATTTGAACTACAAATATTATACAATTTTTAATTGGTCTAAAAACATAACTGCTTTAATATAAGAGTCCGTAGCGTCTAAAAGATTTAAGCGAATGATAGACGCATTGCCCAAAAATTTTTGTTAGAAATAAAAATTTGAAGATCTTTACGAGATCCATTCTTATTGATTTTAATGAAATGTTCAGTGGCATTTTATGAATTTGGCAATAGCTTCACCCATTTTTTGGTTGTAGTCGACGATTTCCAAAAATCATCCATTAATTTCACATTCTCAGCATCGTTCACTTGCATATAATTTAATATGAAAATCATTTGTTCAATATGATCCGAATCTAAAGTTGCGTCAACTATTACTGTGTAATATTTGGCTTTTACTCTATGTTACAGAATTGCTTTTGTTACATTATCTGCACAGCTTTGTATAAATTCATTATAATTTTCAGCTGATAAACAACGTATATGTAATTATGATAACAATAGTTGGGATTACTTCAGATTGTCCAAGTACTTTTTTAGTATGACTCATGAATCATAAAACGCTCAAGAACTTCCCGTTTTTAATAAATTTGTGTGTCCCCTAACTACTAAATCCATTTTTATCAAAAATGAAATCACATCCAAATTTTGATGTAAATTTGCTTCCATTTGTGATTTTCTTTTGGGTTGCTAAGTCGAGTTTTCAAGTTTCGTCATTTTGTGTAATACATTCTTGACTAATATTATTTGGGGGATTTAGAATTTTTGTTCTATAATTTTTTCTATTTCTATTTTGTTGAATGTTCCAACTTCAAAACAAAATTGGATTTGTGACACGCTTTTCTAAAAAGTTTACAAGCAAAACAAAACAATGCTTGTTTGCTATTGCTTCTAACAAGCTGATTCTTTGAGGATTATATTTTATAGTTATTTTAAATAAACTAATGGAAAATCTATATTTATTAATGTCGTTCAAATATTCTACGGAATAATTTCTTCTGCTTAGGACTATCGTTTCTTCTATCTGTACCGACGTACAATATCCTATTTCATTCGTATGATAAATAATACATGTTGCATTGTAAATATTGTGGTATTAATAAAAATATTTAATATGTAATGCAATGAAAATAAACCGTGTCAGGTTGCTAGTTCGCCATAGGTAGATAGGAGAATGCTTATCAGATAAGATGGGTACCGAGAAAATAAAATACTCGGGGTGGACCAAAACTAGCAGAGCAGCGTCTGACTCCAGTGGGGTGGCTACAAACAGCGTCTGTTTTCCCGGTTAAGAGCAGCTTAGTTACCCCCAGAGAAGGCAGCGGGATAATTACTCTGGGTAATTACTTCTCTATGATATTATTATGGAGAAAAACCAGGATACGTGGGCCTCTACTCCCGGGCAGCCTTTAGATGGGCAAGGGGTGCTAAGAATCTCCCGGTTCAAAGTTGTGAAATCAAAACTGAAAATTGCTACATGGAACATGCAAAGTTTATTCATGGCAGGAAAACTAGATAACACCATAACACGGGAGATGAAGAGACTTAATATCAACATAAGCGAGTTAAAAATGGTATATATGACAGAGGAGATGGAAAGCTATATTACTCAGGAAGCAACAGAAATGATCTATATCATCGAAATGGTGTAACAGCATTTGTGGAAGCTGAATATAACACATATGTTGAAAATTTTATCCCAATTGCAGATAGACTTATGTTACTACAGCTGCCAGGTCATCTCTTTAATATAAACATTTTACAAGTGTAGAACAGTTGTACAGCAATACAGAGAAGACATTAAAAATAATGACAAATCATGATATATAACCTTCGTTATGGGTAGATGGTCATTGCAAATACTTGCGAGTAATGCTGGGTATCTTGCTGCGCGACAAAAAAAGAATACATGGATAAGGCAGATAACAAGTGTAGAAGACGTAGTAACTAAGATGGTAAGCCAGAAGTGGAAATAGACGGGACACGTTGCTGGAATGAACAAAGAAAAATGCTCAAAAAACAATGAAGACCCTGGAAGGGAGAGAGAAATAGGGGACGACCAAACATGGGATAGATTGATGACATCAAGAAAATATCAGGCCCAAAATGGATAGAGTTGGCACAGAATAAAGAACGGTGGAGGGAAATGAGAGAGGCCTATGGTCAAGGATGGAAAACAAGGGCTGATTAAAGAAGAAGAAGAAATGCTTATTAAATAAGAAGAAGGGGAAGACGAGGAAGAAGATGAATAAAAAGAAAAAAGCAATATTTATGATTTAAGGATGTAACAGTCTGTGCAAGTCCCGAAAATGTTAATTTAATAAGTGATAATTTCCAAGAATAGGTGAAAGACAAGGTCATAAAATGTGTGGTGCTCTATCTTATGGAAAAACTTTCAGAAGTAAAAACAAAACTTAAAAAACAAGCGATATGTAAGGATAATATTTAAAGAAAAACTATACAATAACCAACGTGCATTTTAATGAGTTTGTTAGACTTTATAATATTAGTTTTTGGAAGTGACCTTGCGTGACCTTATTATTAATGTGGTAATTGTTTTGTTGTGTAATTCTAACGTTTTCAATTGTATATTGACATAATATAACCTTCGTTATGGGTGATTTAAGTCCCAAATAAGACAAGAACGGCGAGAAGATATAGTTGGCAATTATAACTTGGTAAAGAGTAATGAGAGAGGGGAAAGGCTTTATCAGTTTTGCTAGAAACAACAGATGCTAACTGCAAATACTTGTAATATAAGAGGATCTCGAAAGATAAAGAAGAAACGGACAACTCATAAGAAATAAGATCGACTATATTTTTATCAAAATAATATTGATGTAACCATGTGTAGACATTAGAATCGGATCATAACTCTCTTGTGACAAATGTATAACTAAGACCAAAAAGAATTATTAAAAAGAAACGAGATCTATTAAATAAATGTAAACAAACTGAAAAATAATAACGTCAAAGAGAAAACTACAAATGATATCAGTGAAGAACTAGACAAGTTAAATAACATATATTACACAGAAGTTTGCATTAAAAATCTTAAACCAGATACAAAAATAAAAAAAAGAACTGGATAAATGTACATATTCTGAAATTGATGGATGAACGCAATGATAATTGAATATGAAAGAAAACAAAAAAATAAATATAGCAAAGAAGGAACAGATGAGAGAAAAATGTGAAGAGATGAAGGAACTTTAAACAAGCACGACACAAGCTGAATGCACAGAAAGTTGGAAGAAATAGCAGAACTGCACAAGAAATGCACACAATGCTGGTTAACAAACAGTGATAATACATCAGTGTTAAAAATAACTGATCAACAAGAGGTGGTTAAATACATCTGAGAACTATTTCAAGGCGAACGTATTGACATTCATGTCCACAGATATTAAAAGTAGAGGTGGAACATGCAGTGAAGATATCAAATAATAAGAGTACCACAAGATCAGACGAAATTTTCCTGGAAAATCTAAAGCTTGTGATGGAGAAAGTCTGAATGTAGTAATAGAATTATTTAATAAGATATATGACTCCGTAGAACTGCTAGAAGACTAGTTAAAGTCAGTATTCATTCCTATACCAAAAAAATCAGTTGCCAGAAAATGTAGCAATTATCAATTAATTAGTGTAATGAGCCACCTCTTGAAAGTCTTTCTACAAGTAGTATATGGACGAATTAGGCGAAATGCGAAGAACATTTGGACAACAGTCAGTTTGGTTTCAGGAATTGTTTCAGTAGACGTGAAGTATTGTTGACAATTACAGTTCTTTTACAAAAATGTTGAGACCAAAAAAGACGCGTTCGCTTGTTTCATTGACTATGAAAAAGCGTTTGACAATTAGAAAAACAGCTGGAGTAGATAAAAAGATTTTCGAACGACCAAAAATCTATAATGGGAAAAAGAGCAGCAATACGACTAGAAGAAGGATTGGCAAACGTAGTGTAAATTGGTAGAGGAATACGACAGCGCTGCATCCTTTCTCTTACTTTTCAATTTATATATTGATGTTATATTTAAGGCAGTACTAGACGGTGAGGAATCGGGCGTAAAGATTAATGATGTACCGATTAACAACATTAGATATGCGGATGACACTGCGTTCGTAGTGGATACTATTGAAGTTTTACAAAGAATCCTAAACAAGAAAAGAATAGAATTACCTTTAATTCCATGAAAGGAACATTATGTAATTACGTACTGAATCTGGAACTTCAACAACGCATGACAAAATGCTGCATATGGTGCGTATTGTTCTACGGAATAAAATGTTGGATATTCAAAATGAACAAGATAAATAGAATACAGGCGTTCGAAATGTGGTTACACAGAAGAATGCTGAAGATTCCATAGTTCGATTATATGAACAGAAAATTATTTACGACCATCAAACAAAGGAAAGTGTTTTACCTGAGTCATATATTGCGAGAAGAGAAATATCAAGTGCTACAACTAATTATGAAAGGAAAAATCAAAGGCCATAGAAGAATTGGAAGAATCAGATGTCATAAATTTAAAAATTATAGAGCAAATTGTTCGCAGGCCAGAGGACCGTGAAGCATGGACCACAGTGATCGTCAACATCTAAAAGACTGGACGCTTAAAAAAAGAAAGAGTTTATAATTAGAAAAAATTTAAAAATATGGGAACGTAAATTTAAATATATACAATTTTCTTATTTTGACACTATAATAAATTAATAAAATTTATTACAGTATTAAACAATTAAAAACACTAAAAATTAAACTCATTTATTAAATAAATTTAAATTGTCACCTTTCTATACTATGCTGCATGTAAACGCATAGAAGGTGAACATATTTCACCTTAAATTCTTCTTGCACAAATATAAAGAAAAACTGCAACTGTACATCGACATCAAATACGTCTTTGAATTTGCAAAGAATAAAATTGTAAAAAAGAGCAATGCGTTGGAATCTGCTCGGCCCCTTGGAACCACAAGCCCGAGAAGTTCTATCCTTTCATGTACCATGAAATGTCGCAAAAATACAAAAATATTATTTTTGTTCACAAGAGCTGTATCGCGTATCGTTTATAAATTAAACAAAATCCAGCTTATATTTGATTCATCCGCGTATATTCAGAATGCGTCTATAATTAGCCCTACAAGTGTTCGGTTGATTTTAAGGAAGATTTTTCGTTTAAAAAATAAAATGCAATAAAATATATACTTACAAAAAATATTGTGCCTAGAGTTAGTTCTAATTATCATTGTTATCCAGTATCACATGGCGACCATTTCGTATACCGGCGACTATGTTCAGAGTGCAAGAAGAGAAAAGGACACCATATCTTCCGACTCTGTTGGGATAATTTTCTGGTAGTTAGTATGATTGCGACAACCAATTTGACTTATTGATTTTGTGTTCTTTCTAAATCATACACGGTTGACTACAATTTTAAGAGTTGTTATTTGTTTGGCGTCAAAAAAACTAACCTCTTCAACTTTCCAGCGAATGCATAAATGTTCAGAGTACCATTATTTGTAAATGAAGTATTTTTTTTTTCATGCATAGTGTAAAATTAAAGGATAATGTTTCTCCACCTCCAAAAAGCACAACCGACCACAATAAAAGCGGAAAAACACTGAAAGAACAACAACGAAAAAGTTGGAAAAGTGCTAGAAGCTATTGTAGCCCATTGCGACATGCAAGAGGGGCCAATTGGGATGAAAATAACTATAATCAAAGCAAATGTACTATGTAAATGTCTCGTTAAACTTTGGAAAGAACATGATAGATGCTACTTTGGGGTTTATTAACAGTATCGGGATTATTTTAATCAGGACTTCAAATGTACTTTACAGGCAAGAGCAATAAGAAAAGAATTTTGGCGAAAGTTCCAATATTGTGAAAAGAAAAAAAACCAGTTGCAATGAGAGCAAATCATGACGCCAGCCAGATAACTTATTATATAAGAAGCAATCAAAACAACTCCAACTCCAGTCTCAAGAATTATTTATTTTGGGAATAAACTTAGAGTTCATTGAAAAACGTCATCCCATATAACTACAAATAAAAATATTTACCTATAGAACACATTAGAAGTTGGACTTTAACAGAAATAGGCTGATTATGAGGATATTTAAATGTAACATAAAGATGAAAAAACAAATTAGATAAAGTAGAGGGCACAGAAAAAGCATTGAAACATATCTTAAAATTTCAATGAAAAATACAAATGGAGAAGAATGCTCCATCAAAAAAACATCTTGGTACAGCGAAGAAATAAAAGTTAGCATCAGCGAAGAAAAAAGTATGCGTACAACGCCTAAACTTAAATCCAAAGAGAGCAACGCATATCTACAATAGCTTTAAAATAAATTGTTGACAAAGGCAAATAGAATCGCTGGAAATAGATCGATGTAGCAAAAGCTACTTCATTGAAGAAGTAAAAATAAAATCTATCTTATGGGGCTAAACTCATGCCGGACCCAAGCCAAAAATGAATATATTAAGATGAAAATTAGTAAAAGTAAGGAACATCGACATAACGGAACTTGTAGTATTATAGGCAAATTCATGTATTATAGAAAGCAAAAAACAATGGATTGAACATATCAAAAAAGACGTTGGTATACAGAAGGGTTTTGATGGGTTCTATGTTAGTTAACTGAAGATCTCTAAAGGAAAAGAAAAAAAATCTAACATTTCTCATAATTGGCTGCAAAATAGTTGGCAATAATTAAGGGCCAGTCTTGTTTTGTTAAATTTATATGTGTATGACTATGGTCGGCGATTGAAAATTACTGGTTTGCATAACTTAAGACTAACTAGTGATCAATCAATTCAATAAAAATACATTTTTCTTTTAGTCAAAAATTATGGTTAAAGTAATATTTTGTAAAAGTAAGTAATGTTCTTTGTGGCTTGTGGTCAAAGACTAAAAGTATTTTGTATTAATTATTTTTTTTAATTTATGAAGTTTAATTATTTGGGTTGTAAGGGAAAAAGTAAGATTTATTATTTAAGAATGCAACAGTCTGTGTATGCTTCTGAAAGTGTTACTATAGATCATTTCTAAGAATATGATAAAGACAAAGTCATAAAACTCGTGGTACTGTTTGTTTAATATTTTATGGAAGAAACTTCCACAAGTAAAAAACAAAACTTAAAGAAAACATAAATGATGTATAAGGTTAATATTTAGAGAAAAAGCTATATAAGAAGAAATGCGCATTTTAATGAATTTGTAATGTTAGTTTTTAAAAGTGACTTTCGGCGACTTTATTTTAATATGGTAATTATTTTTGTTGTGTAACTTTAACGGTTTCAATTGTATATTGACACACTATCCTAAGTCACAGCGTAAATATTGATGTTTGACTCAGCACATTACTTTTTTATAACGTCGCACAATTTATGCAGTAAGCTAGCATAATACCCTCAGCTTGTTAACGTATTTTTTTTCTTAAACTCAATTAGCAAAAATCCATTTGAATTCCAAAAGATTCTTACCATAATTTTTTTCATCGCTTGTACCACTTTTATCTTTCTTGACTGTTTTTCGTATGATTTTACTCTATTGACTCTTTGGTTTCGTCTCCTGTAACAATGGATTAAAGAATTTTTCTTTATTGTTGCGACAGTGGTTTAAAAATTATGCTCAATAGCTTACCCGTTGCTGTTTATGAAGCACCGATAAAAGTGGGAGTACTCATTTGGTACTAACCTTATTCATATAAAGATGCCCAAGAGGAATTAAAACTTTTCTTATCATTCTTTTACTTTTAAACATCTATCGTTCTACGTTTTCTTCCAAAAGTACTTCAACTGAGTGACCAGCACGCGGTTTGTCTTCAATACATTATTGGCCCAAAGACAATGTTTATCCCATTTATTTATAATAGAATATGAAGGCGACGATTCATTGTACACACCATACATATGCTGTTTAATATTACTGAAATTGGAACCTTCTTTAGAGAGAAATTTAATCGATTTTTAACATCGCGCAAAATGACCCGGTACTAACAATTCAAGTGACTGTTGCTACGCGACTGACACAAATCAGCTGCTGAATTTTTACGAATATTAAGCCAAAAATTTTGCTTCTATTATTATTGAAACATAATAATAATAATAATGGTAAGGCTCTACGCCTCGCGTGGGAGCACGGCCTGCGAACTGAAAGGTTAAGGCTCTCATACGTTCGCTCTCTTTGCCCGGTCGTTGCGCACCATCTCTGGTGCGGGGCGGTGTGGCAAGCATCGCGCCTAAGACGACCGCCATTATTACC
The DNA here is from genome assembly GCA_036346155.1 of Sinelater perroti. Lineage (NCBI taxonomy): Eukaryota > Metazoa > Arthropoda > Insecta > Coleoptera > Elateridae > Sinelater > Sinelater perroti. The sequence goes on from JARFIY010000046.1 coordinate 19,816,941, forward strand.
CCTTGTTCGAGTGAACGCAGGTACTCAATTATTTTTAGTGACTGAGTAGGCCACCCGCCAGGCATCAGAGAGCACCGGGAATGAAACCCGGGTCCGTCAGCATCGCAGCCCGTCCCTCAACCACGGGACCACGCTGTCTTTATTATTGAAACATAGGCTGGAAAATTTAGGCGTTTACCTCGTAATGTATATACTCAAATTTCAGTTCTTTTTTAATATTCCATATATCTATTGCATTCTAACTCATTTAAAAAATGTTTTAATAGTTACACACCTTCCCTCAGTTGCTTCGTATGTGATGGGATGGTGATAAAGATCTGTAATAAACAATGTATGTACAAAAGTAGTGTTTGCAACGTTGAAGTATTATTTAGTACTATTTTACAATATAAGATATAGACTGTATTAAAGATTTACATTTTCGAATGTTAATCATCTGCTTTATAAAGTTTGTAATTTAAATAAAAAGTAACTTGTTTCGGCCTTTCGACCATTTTTATGTATCCTTTGCTTTCGATGATTTAAAGTTTAATTTTGCACCAACTGTGATTATTACTATTGAAAAGTAGTGTTGCCGCTGTCTTATTAAAAGACAAGGATAAATAATGCGACTATAGTTTGTTATTAATGATGGGCCTCAACGCATTGGGCGAAGGCTTAACTGCGGGATGCAAGTGAATTAGCGGGCGCTTAGCCGAGATGATGCGCGCGGCAACAAATCACTCGCAAATTCGCAAACGTGTCTATTTCGGCATGTCCCACCTTTTGTGACCATTGAATGGCCGCTGACCCAGTTGCGGAATAAAGGGTGGAAGGTACGCGAACAGCATGCCAGAACTTAGAATAAGTGCACCCTTTGAGACACTTTCCAAACTCGCCGGATTATTTACAGCCAGCTATCTCAACAATGCGCCAGACATTGTATTTGGGACAAGAGATTCACCTGGGCGCGATACGGCGCGTAATTACTTCCAAATCGTTAGTCGTTTTGTTGCTTAGGTAAAGGGCTTTGTTGCCGGGCATAAATAATACAGCAGTGTCGCACAGGCTTAATGGGGTTTTAATTCTGTTTTGTCAGGAGCAACCGCCCGGATTAAGCCTAAACGTATCATAGCTGTAGAATGGTATTTGCTTAAAAAACGCGGTGTTGGTACAAGGACTAGTTCAAATATTTGTGATTTGAAGAAAACAATTAAATCTTTAGATGTAAAATTTTTTTTTCGCTGTTATGTGGATTTTTTGTTGCTTTGCAAATATCTATTGAGCTTCTATGTGATATCAATAAAATCTAAAAGCTTATAGGGTGACTAATCATACAGAGCAGATGTCTTGGTAATCGCTGTTTTACTAAAATCTAGTGGTTTGCAAAGACTTATGAGTGGTAAGTAGTGTTTAGTATAAAATTTTTCATCAGTCGCATTTAGTGTTCGAATACTACGAGTAATTTTGATTTACAGATAATTATTAGAAACCATTAGTTTTACATTAAAAAATTGTATTATATGAAAATTTTAAATGTAGTTGAACAAAGATTTATGTATATCTAGAATTGCAATTTTTATAGCAAATTAAGAAAAGAAGCGATTTTCTAGGTAGGATTGGAACAGCAAGAAATATTGATGGGGAAACTGCTTTTTAACCTTGTATAACAATCCTCTGTGCCAGATCTTATCGAAAGTCTGGCTGACGTCCAAAAATACCGCTGAACAGTATTTTTGTCTTCGATCGCTGTTTGTATTGTATTTATTATGCGGTGACACTGTTGTACCGTAGAATGTTGATGACGGAAACCAAATTGATGATTTGGCATCCAATCGACTTCTAGTTCATCTTCCCGGATTCTTTTGTAAATAAGCATCTCCAGCAACTTTGATATTAAAGGGAGGAGGCTGATAGGGCGATAGGATTGAATTGCGTTTGGGGGCTTATCAGGTTTAGGTATAAGAATAGCCTGGGCAAACTTTAATAGCATTGGCCAGTATGTAAGACGTAAGATTCCATTGAATAATATTCGGAGAAACTGGAGGTCATTATCTGGTAGTTGTTTTAGTAACATTGCTATGAGCAGGTCGTATCCTGGAGATTTATTGTTATTAATAAATCTAATTTCTTCTCGAATTTAATTAATGGTGAATTTACGAATAGGGAGTGACATTTGCAATGGAGTACTAAGGTACTCTTCAACTTCATCGTCAGTTTCTTCCGAGTTTGGAGTAAAGACGGTCTCTAAGTGTTATGCGTGGAATCTTGTAGTGGAGGAATATGCGCTGTAGGTCGCTTGAGACCCTTAGCGGCTTTCCATATTGTATTGTTTTGTGTGGATAACAAGTTCATATATATCTGAAAAGTTTAATTTCTAATGTTTGCTAACGTTCTTCTTAATTTATTATTTAGCTGATTGAATATTCTTCGATCATTTATGTTTTGGCTGCTATGCCACTTAGCTCTTATCTTTCGCTTTTCTTTAACCAACTCCATTACTTCGTTGGGAATATTAGGTGAGCTTATTTTTAAGTTTTGTGGTACTGGTGTAGCGTTCCATCCTGCTTCTTGAATGATAGTGATAAAATCTTTTGTGGCATTTTCTAGGACCTCGTTAGTTTGTAGTCGTACATTTAAATTAATGTTTGCATTCAAGTATTCTTTAAATTACTCCCAATCGGTTCTGCTATTACAGAGCAAGAGTTGGTATTCTATATATTATTGTGGCATTGATAGTTGCAATTACTGGAGAACGATCTGTGAATGATGTGTGACGTCTAAGTGATTAGAAGATAGGCCTTTTATGACATAGAAATCAAGCAGATCGGGGATCTTGTCAGGATCTGTCGGCCAGTAGGTGGGAGTACCGGTGGAAAGATAATTATCATATCATTTATGAGCTTAAGTAGTTCCCTTCCTCTGGTTGTTATCAATCGTGAGCCCCAGTACGTATGTTTAGCGTTGTAGTCGCCATCTACAACAAATCTTTGTCCCATAGATCCAAAGAAGGGTCGCAGCATTTGTTTAGTCATGCTGTGCCTTGGAGGACAATAACCAGGTAATACATTTAACGGCATAGCCAATTTGTCTACTTGAATAGATGCAGCTTGCAAAAAATTAATTTTATACTGTGAAAGTTCATGATGAGCAATAGATGATCTAATTAGCACTGCTGCACCACCATGAGCAGTTTCGTCGGGATGTTCCGTGTGGTATATATAGTAATAAGTTATTTTGAAATGATTTCTTGCCGTAAAATGGGTTTCGGAAAGTAATATTATATCTATGTTGTGTAGATTTAAGAATGTTTCTAGTTCTAGCTTTTTTTGTTGTAAACCGTTAGCATTCCATAAGGCAATTCTCAGAAACTGAGCCATTATTGTACTACTTTATTAATGACGGTGGTTAGCATATTCATAATCATGGTATTCTGTTGTAATAATTGATTGAAGAGATTCTTAAACTCATTAAGAAATTGGTAGAGATTTATGTCTTGAGGATTTGAAGGGTCATTTTTAAGTGCCTGTGAGTAGGACTTGTAAGTTGGTGCTGTGTTGTTTAAAGGAGTTTGAACTTTCTGTTGTGTTGGAAGGAGAGGGAATTTTGAGGATGTGGGTTTTATTAGGGGAGGTTTGTTTGGTTGATATTTTCTCTGGAGATCTTGATATACACTACAGCCTTTATAGTTTGCCGGATGCGCTCCACCACATAGTATGCAAGTAGCGGCGGTGTCTCTAGTTTTCTTGCAAATTTTGGTGTCATGTTGCCCTCCGCATTTAACACAGGCATATGGCCTGTTGCAGTATTTTTTAGTGTGGTTATAGTTTTGACATCTAATGCATTGGACAATGTAATGGATTGTTCTTGGAGGTTCAAATAAAATACTTTTATTGTGTAAATACAGCACATTATAGATTTCTTTATTATTATCGGCGGGCTCAAGCTCTATAAAAAATGTTGGAAGAGGTTCTTTTGTTGTTTTGTGTAGTAAATTTATTATATTACGCACCCGGTGTCGCTTTTCCGCTAGAGCTTGTTTGATTTCTTCAACAGGTGTAGAATGATGTATTTGTTTCAGTTCTACTCGGTAAGGCCGATCTTGCTTCATTTGGTATGTATGATGTATGATATTTTTATCGATCATGTGTCTACTAAATTTTCGATATACATCGGGATCTTTTGTGTTAACCTTAACAACATTGTTTAATAAACATTTTGTTGTATACTGTTCTTATTCGGCGATTTCTAGAATTTCCTCAGTCATTTTTTGATAGTTGATGACTCCGCGAACAAAAATAGGAGGCGGTTTGGGTATTACTGTAGACTCAGATCGCATGTTTGTCTGCATGGTTTCGTCATCTCCTTGTGATAACGTTGAGAAGCGATTGGATAGTACCGGGGTTGATTGATTATTGCTAATTGGTTTTTCTACTCGTTTTCTTTTGTTGCCTTTAACAAGTTGCCATCTGTTGGTAGGATTATTTTCAACTTCCTCATCGCTTTCCAAATCATCTACCGATATTTGTTCTATTGGTTTTTCTTGTTGAAGCATGTGAAGTTGTGGTTGGCTAGTTAACTGATTAGGGGGAAAATATTGAGGATTGAATGTTTGGTGCGGGATAGACTCCGTGGGGGCTTGCTGATTAAATGAATACTGGGAGTGTGTTAAGAAGGGAATTTGTTGCTGGAAAGCATGTGCTCCATTTGTTTGGAATTGATTATTTTGATATACTTGTTGAACATTGTTAGAGCCGCTGCCGGTTGGTAGCATGTTTTTGTTTAAGCTGCTTATGCAGCGTAGATATTGTGATTACAGAAGAGTGTGAATTAATTTTTGTTCACTTACGGTATTAAATTGTTAAATAAATACGTCTGACCTTAAAGACTGCGGCTCGGCGCGGCGATATTGCAGGTAAAATTGGCCCGCACATGCCCACTCTGCTTCAATGTACGGACCGGAATAGATAATTTAGATGAGCTTCGACTTTTATCTTCCAAAATTGAGGCAGAAGACGAACTTGACGCAGACGAAACGAATTGGTCAAGTAGTTCTTGAGATATCGTGGAGGCAGACAAACACATACACACAGAAAAACAGACCGGATAGTAATTGCATTAACTTTTGTCTCTGCCTAACAAGCTTTCGAAAATTAATAATGATTTACACCCCTTAAGGGAATAGGAGTATTGCCAACGAACTGAAAGATCAAGGCATATATATATATATATATATATATATATATATATATATATATATATATGCTAGAACTGGGGTCATCTACGCCTACAGCTTCGATGGAAGCAATACTAAATCTTCTTCTGTTTTATTTAGTGATGGAATCTCAACTTCGGAAAACCTTTCAGGGTACCAATACCCGAGAGGTGTGACGAAGAACGAAAACTGAAACTAATTGAAACATAAAATTCTGTGTGATATGCAAGTGTCTCAAAAAAACATGGCTTTGGAACAGTGGTGTTTGAGGCAGGAACGGGGAACGGAATTATTGTATACTAGGTTCAGATCACCTTAGCCTTCTAAGCTGAAATAACAATAAGTGCAAAAAGTAAGATGAAAAGGGATTTTGAAAACAGCCAAATCTCCATCTTTACAGACAGCTAAGCGGCGTGAAAGGCTTTAGAAAGTACTGAAATATTCTTCATGCTCGTGCTTAATTGTACCGAAACATTGATGACACTGACCTAGGGAAATAATTTGCTTGGACTGGGTCCCAGGGCACCAATATTATGAAGGTAACGAGTAAGTTGACTAACTTGCGAGATCAGCTTCTCAGCAAAGGTTAATAGGTGTCGAACCTACATGCAAGGTTCCTTACCATAATACAAAAAATAATAATACACATATGTTTACTTTCACTACCCAGTCGTCGCGTACACACCTGACAAGCATTGCGTCTTGACTTCTCGTCATTATTTTGATTTATAGAATAGTTCTGTATCTGGAATCTAGGATTGAACTTGTATCCGGTTACACCAAAACCAAGTGACTTAATCGCTACCCAATTGACTTGGATATGGATAATGATGTGGGGTTATTCAATTTAAACTAGTAAAACACTAACAAAGGACTAAATGAAGCCCGGTTGGTTTCAAATTCTTAATTTTGAAAAGTAGCTTTTTAGCAATTAAATTAAACGAATTAAAACTTAAGAGTGCATTGTTTAAGACACGAGAGCCTCGACCATGTAATTGAGAAATTCTCAGCGAAGAATTAAATACTAATAATTTAAAAAATATAGCCAAGGAGAGGCATTGTAAGTAATATGCCTAGTAGAACAATAATATTTTATTATTGAAGGAGGGGAAGACCAAGGCTGGGTTGATCAGGGAGTAGTAGTAATATGTAGTTCACTGAGATTGTCCAAATTCCTTGTCTTGGTGTGTTCTATTAGCTTAAAGCGGTAAATGGTTTTCGGTCAGTTTTTGCAGTAAGAAAAATAAGATTTGTTTTAGCTAAAAATTTATATTATTTAGTAATGTATCACATGTTATATAAAAAATTCTAAAATAACGTGCGAATTTCCAATAAAGCTCCAATATGAAGCTTTATTCTAGAAAATGTAGCGAAAAATTGTAAAACAAAAACCGATGAAGAAAAAGTAAACTGAGATGACTACGAACCAACTGAAATAGATGTAACTTATAAAAAGCAGCTTTGTAAATTAATTTATCTACTTATAGCTTTCTCAATTAAAGTTTTTCTAGTAGCACTTGATTAGTCCTAGTTCTATCAACGCATTTCTATTTGACGGATTTGACGGTTCCTCCTTTTCTCTTGTCGAGCGGAGATTAATTTGTGATTAGTTTTGTTTATCTTATTTTTCTCATTTTATCCATGTATTCACATAATTTAATTGATATATTACTCTCATCTCTTCTCATATTTATATTATACGATGTTTGATAATGTGCCATACATCTTCTATCTGGTATATAATGCCTGGAAACTATCCCAGATAGTATGTTAATTTTTTTTCTTGTTGTAGTTGTACGTACTCCTGATAAGAAATGCTATACTCTATTTACGGTGCCAACACATAGAATTAATCGTAAGTTAAATAAATTTCTTCACATTTTACAGTCTGGCAAAGAAATTAATTGGATGTGTATTTCTATATCTGAGTTTGACCACTGTTTGTAATTAGCAATATTGGCTTTCATTACAAAAAATGACGGACCAATCAACAACGCATTTTTTCGTTTTTTCGGGGGTGTCAGCAATGTTTTATTCTTAGTGACGCGTTTATACAGATTTGTACTATGTATAAGCGTTGAATGACGCACCTGTGTTTTTTGACAGCTCTGCTAGTTTGGTCACTAATTTTATGAGATCCGTAATAGCTTCTCGTACTACTGTTCATTCCAAAAGTCATAGGAGACCGGATTTTCGTTGTGCTGATCGCTTACCGCTTTTATTAAATTGAATAATAACCCAATTTACAATCGAAAAGAACATTTTCATGCAGATAGTTATTTTTTGTTGCAAAGCACTATGAGCTATCGTATGCTTGCAACCTAAATTATTAAACAACACTATCTGCTGTCCACAGATGTTTAAGAATGTTATTTAGCTACATGTAATAGATTTTCTGGTTAGTTATAATCAGTAATATATATTATAAATAATTAGAATATAATTGTTAGTACTAATGTCAATAGATGTTATGTCGATAGTTTTGACATTTCTGTACAGTGTATGATGTTTTCCCTTTATTTTATTTAGTTATTCATTGTTTTTACGTATCAAAAGATGGAAAATCCGTCATTAGCTACTTTTTATATATGATTTGAAAAAAATAGCTGCTAAAAATTATTAAATGTTTCAAGAAGTTTATAATAATGAAGTTTCATCGTATCTCAGCTGCAGATTTTCGTTTGAACGTTTTAAAAATCGTAATTTTGATGTGAACGCCAGAGAACACTCAGGTCAGAAAATAAGTTTGAAGACGCCCAATTGCAGACAATATAAATAAAAACCGACCCTAAGCACTCAATGAACTGGCAGCGGTATTAGCTGTTGTTAAATCAATCATTTCGGATTTTTACAGGAAATGGGAAAGATTTTATTGCTTGCTAAGCAGCGTAACGGGGGATAAAAATGGAATATATTTTAATAATCCTAAGCGCAAAAAATGATAGGTGATCCCTGGACAATCGTTTGCTTCAGCGTCAAAGCTCAATATCTATGGTCAGAAGGTTATGCATTGTATTTGGTGAAACCAAGAGAGCGTGGTCTATGACAAACAACCAAGACCAAACGAAACTGTTATTAAAGACCACTTCATATAATAATTACTCAATTAGGATAAGAATTTTTATCAAGAAAGGCTTTATGTTGCTTTGGTAGTAAAAAATGTTGCTAGACCTACAATGAGAAATCTTCTGGCACCCTGCGTACTCTTCAGACCTGGCCCCATTATGTAATCACCTTTTTCGATAAATATAACACGCATTAGTAGACATACACTTCTGTAATTTAAAGAAGGGCAGAAAGTGGGTCGACTAATTGGTTGCCTCGAAACACCGTTTGGTTTTTCGTCACGGCATCGGCATGTTGCTCTAAAGATGGAAAAAGCTCATAACTAATGATGAAAAATACTTTGGTGTATCGATTTACTTTCTATGTTAAATAAAGGCTTTTTTGCGCAACAAAATAGATCAGAATTAATCGGAATACCTATAGTTTATATTTCTATGCAGAATTTATCGTCATTTTGAATTATCAACCTTCATCCAGTGTTTTTTATTTTAGTATTCCTTCGTTCTTATTTTGTTTTTTGTGTGTATTGCGAACACTTTATATAATCTATTTCGACTGATTTTGGTTTATCCCAGACCTTATTTGTAATTTACCAAATTTCTTCTCCATAAGTTGTTATACAATTTATTATAGCGTACTTCCGTGAAGTTTTTACTCCAAACAATTATTTTGCAATTTTTTCTACTAAGTTTGGCTTTTCTTATAAAGTCCTTATATTTTGGGAATTGTTTCATTTTCTTTTTATAGTTCTATCTATTCATTACTTATTTGTTTCTTTTTCAATGCACGTGTGTTTTGTTTTTATAATTAATATTTAACTTCCATGCTTGGAATTCCTCTTTCAATTTTTTCTTCAACAATCATCTATAGTTTTTTTTATTGAACATAATTATAGAATCAGTCAGTATTAGACATTCAGTAAGTAATTTAACACATATATAATTACATCGTTAACATGTACATATAGCTTGCTGGAAATAGTCCAATAACAATTTCCCTAGAATAACTGAACGTACATATACATATACAAACGCACACATTAGTTATGCAAAGCGGTATGGCAGCTGCGATGACTTAAACCTCTTCAGTCTAGGATCGTCCTGCTCGCTTTCCAGTTGATGCTCTACTGGCGTGTTTGGATGGTCGGCGAGCCGGTCGTGGTAACGGGTACTGAATCTTCGTATTTCTTCATCTATTGTGGGAATGTCAAGGTCACGGCGTATGACCTCACTGTATTCCATATCACCAAACGGGTTTAAGTATGGCTTTATACAATAGTATTTTGTTTTTCAAGGATAATTGGGACTTGCGTCCAATAAGCCAATACATTTTGCTGAACCAAGTCCACAATTCTTTAAGTTTTGTCCATATGTGCTTTTTCCAAGTATTTGGCGCTTTCTGCCACAGGAACTTGTTGATTATTAAGCCAGACAAGGGGACAGGTGTCTCTTCTTGTACTGAAGGTTACATGAATAGTTTTCGTCTCGTTAATTTTGATACGCCATTTTGTAAACCATAGCTGTAGTGTGTTCAGGTGGCTTTGAAGAATACGCGATGCTATTTGTGGGTCAGAGTGTTGTTGGCAGGTCTGCAGTAAATAGCAGGTACAATAGAGGACCTAACACGCTTTCTTAGGGGACGCCAGCACTTATAGGAAATAAATTGGTGTAGGATTCGCCATATTTGACCATAAAGTGCCTGTCGGCAAGGTAAGATTTGATAATTTCAAAGCCGTCTGAAGGCAATGCACGTTTGATTTTATGCAATAAACCGATATGCTAAACTCTATCAAATGCTTGCGACACATCAACAAACACGGCTGAGTAATATTTCTTGTCTTCAAAATCGCCAAGAATTTTATCTATCACCCTGTGAATTTGCTCAATTATGGCACGGTGTTATCTAAATCCAAATTGATGATTAGGAGATAATTTTTTGGTTAATAGTAACAGTGTTATTCTTTTCAACAGCAATTTTTCAAAGATTTTAGACATCACTGGAAGCAAACTGATTGGTCGATATGATGGGAAATTTTCTTGGGGTTTGCCCGGTTTGGGAATTAAGATAATGGTAGCGACTTTCCATTGTGATGGAAAGAAACGCAATCTTAGAATGGCGTTGAATAGATACGTTATAAATCTATAGCCTTTATCCGTCAGTTCCTTTAGAACTTTTCCAGTGATTAAATCATAGCCTGGTGCTTTACGAGGATTTAGATTAGAAGTAATTTCGAGTTTGATTTCATTTATGGAAAATTGTTTTATTGGAAGGCTCAACTGGAAAGCAGATTCAAGAAATTCCTGTAATTCATTCTCTTCTACGTTCGAGATTGCAGATGGAAATGGTTTAAATACTTGGGCTAGGTGATTTGCAAAAACTAGCGCTTTATCTGAGTCACTTCGGGCCCAAGTTCCGTTGTCAGCTCGAAGAGGCGATTTATGTTGCTGCGGTTGCTTCAGCTTCTTGGTTGCTTTCCAGATAGAATATTCGCTGGCTTCGGTTGGTGACAATTCTTTAGATAGTTTTGTATCGACTGGTTTCTGATGTCAGAAAGTAGCTTTTTAAGATCAGAAGCAGCTTGATTTAATATACGTTTGTCATTTGGATGCCTTGTTGTTTGCCATCGCCTGCGTAGTCTCCGCTTTTCAGCTTGCTGAACGACGCTAGTAAAATGCTCTGTAGCTAAAATTAAATCATTTTCTGATTTTAAAGGAACGTATAGCGATAATTTGTCATCTGCTATTTCTCGGAATAAGTCCCAGTTTGTGGTTTTATTGCTCAGAGTAAGAGCTTTCCCGTTAATGACTACATGTGACCCTAGCGTAATTATAATAGACGAGTGGTTAGCTGGTAGATCTAGACAAGATTCTACCTTCAAGTTGTTTGGGCTAATTTCTTTGAATACGCAGAAATCAAGCAGATCTGGTAGTTTCGATGGGTCTGACGGCCAATATGTTGGTTCATCAGTAGGTGTCGCATGTCGTTACTATTAATTGCCTTCAGTAATTCGCGGCCTTTAGTTTGAGTTAACCTGGATCCCCACGCCATGACTTTGGCGTAAAATCTCCAGCTGATAAAAACTTAGTGTCCAGGGTGCTAAAGTAGTGTTCATAGTGACTTTGTTTGTTATTGTGGCGAGGTGGACAAAAAACTGCTGAGATTACAAATGGTCCCGTCCAGTCTGGTGTAGCTTGAATGTAGTCTTCTTTATATTTTTATAGTTCATAGTGCTTGATACTACTTTTAATGATAATTGGTGTGTTAGCACGGGCTCCTTCATCCGGATGTTGCGTTAAATACAGTATGTAACCTGGGATTCTGATAAAACTTCTATCTGTGAAATGTGCTTCTGACGCCAACATGATGTCTGTGCATTGGTTTGAATAAAAGGATAGCAATTCATCTTTGTGTTGTGGCAGCCCGTTGGCGTTCCATTGAGCTATTCTAAGGAGTTGACCCATTACCAATTTTGGAGACAATGGTTGTTAGGAGATTTAACATTGTTCCCATTTGTTCCATTAAAGATTTCATCATTTTGGGCAAGAGTAAGATTTGGACGAACATATTGTCCAATATGTTGAGTAGCTACTGCAGGCTGTTTGACTCTGAGTGCGGGAAACATTTTTTCTTGAAGCTGTTTATAAATGAGGCAACCTCGTTAATTGGCTGAGTGATTTCCACTGAAATTAACGCATTTTACTTCCTTGCTTCTTTCTTTCCTCTAGCAATTTGAGGTTAAGTGGTTACCGGCGCACTTCACGCATCTTGGGCTCCTGCACATTGAGGGGTTTGGCGTTTTGGATGAGGCAGTTCAATTTTGATCACAGAATGAGCTAGTTTTGTGATATTGTATATATCTTTGTTATTATTAGCCGACTTAAGTTCGAGGAAGAACAGAGGCAATTCTTTCTTTGTGACTCGTTGTTTAACGTTTCAGATGTTGGTCTCTGCGTGACCGTGAGTTAACAGAACTTCCTTTAGTTCTTCTACATTAGTAGTTGGGTGTAAATTCTCAAGTACCACTCTAAAGGAACGCTCTTGTTTCCTTTGATATGTGTGAAATTCCGTATTTTTTTCCTCTAAGACTTTAATTATGGTTGTATATTTTTCAGAGGTTTTTGGTAGGATTTTCACTTCTTCATTATGTAACACTTTCAGCTCATATTCATTTTTAGCTACTGTTTCGAGTAGACTAACTAGTGGTTCAATTATTCTTACTCCTGACACAAAGATCGGTAGAGGTTTGGGAACTGTTTTCGAGGCATCTCGGGTTTCCTCTTTTTCTGCATTGTCGCCACTTGGTGGATCAAATCTGTTTTTGGGATTCAACCAGTATTCTGCCGCTTTTGGTTGTTTATTCTATTAAGCGGACTTTTCCGAGTACGCTTTCTATTTTCTACTAATATCCATGGCTCTTGGCTTAATTGTTGTGTTTAGAGGCTGTTGATATATAACGTTGTATTGGCAATATTAATTTGTAGCCACAGGATTAATGCTTGAGAGCTGTACAATATCATTCATAACTATGACGTGTATTCGCTATTTACTGGCTGCTGCATTGGCTGATAGTTGGGTGGTACATGTTGCGGTTGGTAAATTTGTTCAACTTGCATAGCGCAAGGCTGGTGTCCTGAGTTTGATGTTGTTGTAGGCGAATAATAATAGGTCATAATGACTTTATAATAAGGATGTACTCAACCCACGAACGTCCACTCTGCCTCGAAGTACTGGGCTAACGGTGGCAGGAACGACGGCAAGAACTGCGGCAGGAACGACGGCAGAATCTGCAGCAGGAACGGCGACAGGAACGGCGGTAGGAACGGCGGCAAGAGGCCGCTGGCCATATCGCCATATCGGCGGGGCCCCGAAAATACACTGGGAAATTGTATGTATACGCTTAATTTACAATAAGCAATATACAAAAAAATAAGAAATGAAAATAGTTTATTCCAGTTAATCACTGTTTTAACAGCGCTTAAGGTTCACTGTGCGATTACGGTAACACGCTACGCGCACGGCATGTGCTCTCGGCTTGCACGCTCGAACCGCACTATCTCTTGTTTGAATTACTACTTTATCATATTTTTTGAATCCTTTTCTTAATGGTTGTTTTAAGCTTTATAGTACGTTAGATATCTTAATCTATTAAGTTGCCTTTCCTTCAATATTTCTTTGTGATTTTGTGTTTTGACGCTACTCACATTATTGTATACTTTTTCCAGTGCCACAAAAACAATATATGTGTCAAAATTTTTGCTTTGTCTTACTCTATAATTTATGTTATGTAACACGTGACAGATTCTGAATTAATTTTGTTTTTTACTAAAATATTATATGAATTCTTGTTATTGTTAACAGTATAGTTATCTCTTAATAGGTATAGTATGGCTATTGTGTCTTTTTTAGACATACATACTGTATAAAAGTTATTCTACTTCTCTAATCATTTATTAGCATTTTGATCTTTTTCTCCTTTTTAATTAAAGTGTTTAGTGTGTAGCTTTGCCATAGAAAATAAAATTCAAGTTACTGAAAAATTAGTAAGATGTTACTAAGTTAACTAAGTTTACACAGTGTTTAATCTAGAAAAAAACAAATTTAAGTTTAATAATTAAAGTAAATAAAATATAAGAGAACAGTTCATAACATGGAAAAAAAGTTATTATTTTCTTATATAAAATTATTAACAAATGTGCATAAGCTGTAGATTATGGCAAGAAATGTCAATGTGCTTGTTAACGAATTTAGGATAATCGAGTAAGCCACATATATACAATATCGTTTTTTTTAAACTTTATTTATATTTACAATTTGATCTGGTGAGCAATAAGTAAATTTGGTGAATTTACAATAAGTATTATCATTTACATGTGGGATGTTTTCCTAATGGAATGCTCCCGTAAAAATTAGTTATAGACACATTACACTTATACAAGTAACACTGATGTGCAATAAGATCAGTAATCGATCTGGTAGGTCTAGAGGGTCGTACCTTTTCAGCCTGTGAGTGGTATTACTATTGTCTGGCAGATTTACGGCCAAAGTGTTTGTATGACTTTCAAGTCGAGTAAGATATTTTGCACTCACGCACTTTACTTCTTCTTTCACTAATTTTACTCGCAAGTCTTAGACTTCGTTTTTTATGTATCATGGTGCGTCCACAATTGCTCTCAAAGTTATAGATTGAAATCTTTGCAATATTTCCAGGTTGGAGTTACTAGTAGTCCCCCATAGATGCAATACATATGTTTATATGGGCTTTAACACAGTCTTGTATAGTAGTACCTTGTTTTGCAAGGATAGTTTAGATTTACGTCTTCGCAGCCAGTTTAATTTTGTTAACTTCAATCCCAGTGTTTTCTCCACATTAGTCTGCGATCAAGATGTATGCCGAGATATCTAACGTCTTGTGTTTGTGGAAGTGGGGTGTTGTTGAGGGTGACTGAAGGCATGTTTCCTTCTGAGTGTAAATGTAACTTGTGTGGATTTGACTTTGTTTAGTTTTATGTGCCAGATTCGTAGCTAATCTTGACAGTTCTCTAAGTTTTGTGATGCTATCACAGAGCTTTCGCGGGTTGCAAGGATTGAAGTGTCGTCTGCGAACGTGGCTGTGATGGTTGTTGGTATGTCTGCTGTGTACAATACATAAAGAATAGGTCCTAATGTGCTTCCTTGCAGTACACCAGATTTTATAGGATGCAATTTTGTGATTTCGCCTTGGAAATGTCTGTTGGTTAGGTAGAATTTTATTAGTTGATAGTAAGTGTGTGGAAGTTTTTTCTTAATCTTGTACAATAGGCCTTCATGCCAGACTTTATCAAAGGCCTGCGTTATGTCTAAAAACGCTGCAGAACAATACTTCTCCTCTTTATAGGCCTATGCAATATCGTTAAATCTATCTATGCGGGCTATATATACCTGCATATGTATAAGTGGCTATTAGCAATATTTGTAGGTATAACAATAGTGGATATATACAACATATGAAATTTATATACTATGATAGACTTTAGAAAATTTAGATTATATTACAAAAAACAATTTAATTTGTATAAGTTATAGCCCCTGTACCCTTTGTATGTACTAGTTTATACTACTCTAAATGACAAATGCTCAAACTGATGCTACCGAACAGCCAGGAGTTTTTTAGACAATGTGGATCTTCGCATAAAAATAATCTCACTAAAGACGAGGATTATATCTGATGAACAATAAAAATCTATCTTTTTTTTATAAAAATCACATGTATGTTATTTTTATAGTTACAAAAACATTTAAGAATCCTTTCTCTTTGCTCAAACGCGAATTAAAAAGTTTAGTTAAAGTTGTTTAAAGACCAAATATTTTAAAATAATATTTAAGCATAAAAAGTGTTATCACATTGTAGATTTTCAAAGTACATTAATCTTGGGCGCTTTATTTAACAATATGGTTATAAAAGAAAAATGGTCGATACTAAAATTTATACGCTTTTATGTTAAGATTTTTAAGTCGTAGTTCTAGTGTTGTTTGAAGAGAAACTGTAGATGCCATCAAAAAAGTTCAGCAATAACATTCCCTACCAAACCTAAAGCGCTCTTATTTAGTTTCAAGCATACGCTATAACCTAATGAGGCGGAAAGAGAAATTCTAGAAGCGAGTCAGCTAGTATTGGCAATAGAAAACATAATAAGACTGAGAAGGGCAATGAATTCCGAGCGATATAAATAGTTCCTTTTGATTTTCATCTCGCGGCATCAGCATCGCAAATTATCCGGACGTCCCGACGGATGACAATTCGCTTGCAGCAAACAATTAATTCTGTCAGCGCGTATAGTTTTTAGCTGGCCCATTTCGCACCGAGCGCGCTGAAGATTCATAATTGCGCGGAATACCAAGCAGCAGGCGAGTCTAGAAAATCGGCCGGAGTTCGCGAAGAATCCGCGAGTAAACGTCCAAGTGCCACAATGGAAGATATGCACAAAATTCCAAGGCTAAAAGCGCATCTGGATGCGACAGAAAACAACGGAATGTCGGACGCAGAGCAAGTTTAAGAGATGACACAACGTTCGAATTTAAATGATGTTTAGTCGAGGCAATAAACCTGTCAGCTGTACGTTCCGCTGCAACGTCAGAAAAATATCGCCGGTTTGCATTGTTATTATTCATCGTGCGCCGCAGATTACTGGAATAGCGGCCGGCACCGAACGCACCATAATGGTCACTTAGGCGCCCATCCTTTCAGGGCCCAACTCAATTACGCGCCCAACAAGTATTATTATCCTGGTATCTCTATAATACATCGCGTTGCATAACTGCGCGGTGCCAGGATTATTTCGGATCGCGTTGCTAACGCGCCTAAGTGCTCTTGTCTTATTTAGGGCTATTTCGGGACAACCAGGGGAAAATAAAAAATTACGGAGCGGTGAAGGTTTCACATTGCCTTGTTTTAATGATATGTGACAAGTAACTCTACATATGTCAGAAGTTACGAAAATTACTGTTACACTCTGAATGCTTTATTTTCTGGAATATTATCGATTTTTTTTATATTCATTGTACACTAATCTCAACTATTCGTGATTAATCTTGAGAAAAATAATTAAAATCTTTCTAAAAATAGAAATTATCCTAACCAAACAGATTTTAATAACTTTGTCAAAGATCGGTTAGGTAGAACTTCTTTTTCTTCTCTTTGTTGTAGTCTCCTGTTGCCCTTTTGGGTGTGGGAGTTTATTTCTTTCTTTAACTATTTACCTCACTGTTCCATGCCTTTCGGTCTCTTTGCCGTTTCCTTCATTTTCCTTATGTCCTTCCTTTTGCTTTTCCCATCTCTTCTATTTGTTCCAGACACGCCTACCCAGGTCTTCTCTTTTTTTCTTATATTCTTGTTTTGCTTCCATTATCTTTTTTATTAGTCTATTCTGCTCCATTTTAGCTGTGTGTCCAAACAAGTTGAGCCTTTCACTGTTCATTTTAAGTAATTTAGTTTCAAAAAGTTTCCGATTTCTTTATTTTGTACTCTGTCCCATAATGTTTTACCCACTATTTTTCTAAATTTGAACCGTGGTTAACTTGACCTTGTGTTTTTTTTTGTTACCCATGATTTACAAGACAATTTTAAGCGTTTTGCCAGTATTTTATCTTTTCTTCGTTCAGTTATAGTATTTAAAAAAATTACCTAATGAATAATGGGTAGTGAGTAGCACTCTTCTGCGATCCCGGTAGAACATAGGCTACTACAAGATTTGGCTAATCTTGCCCTTACACCAGCTACTGGTTTTGCTCCTATCCCTCATCTTCCAGGAGAAATCAGGTTCAACCAGCTTCTTCCTTGCATCTCCATATCTTCTCTCCTATATCCTTTCCCCATCCTACACCACGGAGGAAGGCAACAGAAAACCACCTTCATTATTTTTTCAAGAAAACCATATGATGAGTACATTCAATTCAAAATGTTTTTGAAAGGTAAAAGTAGTTCTCCGATCGAATCTCTGGGGGAAACGGTCTTGAATGAAGTCAAGAAGACAAGGATGAATACTCGCAAAAACCGTATAAATATTGGGACATGGAAGGTCCGCAGCCTATTTGAAGATGGAAAACTGGCTAATGCTGTTAAAGTGATGCGACGACTCAACATGTCAATTCTAGGAATATGTGAGACACTCTGGCCCGGCGCGGTCAAATGTAACACTATTAAATGATGCAAATCTGTATTTATTCTGGAAACGATAAACATCATAGACACGGAGTTAGGGTTATTGTTGAAAAACATATAAATAAGAGTGTCACAGAATTTATACCTTGCTCTGATAGAGTAATGCTACTAAAAATCCAAGCGAAACCAATTAATATAAATATAATCGAGGCATATATCCCAACCTCCGAAAAACCAGATGAAGAAGTAGAAGCTATCTAGGGCGACATTAAACAACTACTAAAATATACCAAACCACATGAATTAAACGTTATACAAGGTGATTTTAATGCTAAACGAGGTAAAGAAGAAATAGTGGAAGGTATAATAGAGCCTTTCGGTTGTTAAAATTACAAACGCATGGTTTGCCTTACCACCAAAAAAACTATACAATTAGGGGTCCTCTCAAGTTAAAAATGAAAACGTCGTACGAAACCTAATTGACTTCATTCTCATAAACAAGAGATTTAGTACATCAGCAATAAGAGCTCTCACATACTCAGGTTCTGGCGTTCTGTCAGATCATGTTCTTCTACAAGCAAGTTTAAAAACTGAAAATTGTCGTAACAAAACATAACCACACCAAAACACAAAAACTGGACACTGCTAAACTAAGAAAAGAAAAAATTAGAACAGAAATAAAATCAAAATTAAATAAGAAACTGACAGATATATGAGAAAATAGTTTACAAATGGCACCAATAGAAGGAAACTAAATAAAAAATACGAAACATTGCAACAGAAGAATTAGGATACCACAAAAAACGATATAAAAAAGATAGATGACGGATGAAATCCTAGAATTAATGAAGCAACGACAAAAATATAAAAACAGAAATAATAATAAAAATAAAAGCTTGAACACGCTAATCAGGAGTGAAATCAGGAAAGCTAAAAAAATAGAAAAAGAATGCAAAGCAATTGAAAAAATGAACATGTGCACAATACTCTAGGAAAACATAAGAAGCTAGAAGAAGTAGCTGATGTATATAAAACACAATTGCTAATATTACTGAACGACAGGAATGTTATAATGATAGCAGATATAGATAAAAAAGAACTCTGGAAAAACTAAAGGAATGGTTTGCTGACGACTCGCGACGAAATCTTACCGAAACTTCAGCAACACCAGCACTATCAGGATCTCCAATAACGGAATACGAAATTAGAAAGGCAGTAACAGAAGCTAAAAATAAAAAGGCAATAGGTTTACCAGCAGCAATATCAACAATATCAATATCCTAACTATAATGTTTAATAATATATACGACACAGAATGCTTTTCTAAAAACTGGTTAAGGTCTAAATTTATTCCTCTGCACAAAAAGAAAAATGTACGGAAATGCAATCACCACAATTAGTAAGCTTCATAAACCATACCCTCAAAATATTTTTAAAGATATATTACATAACAGAATTTATTCTAAATGCGAACGTAATATAAGACATAGTTTTGCTTTAGGTCGGGGATAGGAACTAGAGAAGCACTCTTCGGGATACAGATGTTGGTACAAAATTTCCGAGACGTAAACAAAGACGTGCTTCTTCGTTTTATAGACTAAGAAAAAGTTTGATCACGTTCAACATAAGAAGATTATGAACATCTTGAGAAACACGGACGTAGACGAAAAAGACATTCGATGTATAGAAAACTTATACTGGCACCAGATACCATACATAACAACACAAAATATTGACACATATGACATCCATATTCAGATAGTCGTACGACAGGGATGTGTTCTGTCCACACTATTATTTAATCTGTACTCGGAAGCCATATTTGACGAAGCCTTTGAAGAATAACAGATGAGTATAAAACTGAATGGGGTGCCAATATTAAACCTTAGATATGCAGACGATACGGTACTGATTGCCAACAATATCGAAGAATTACGGCAGATATGTACACAATTGAATGAGAGCAGTAAAAGATGTGGACAAGACATGCATGCAAAAAGACCAAGTTCATGATTGTCAGCAGAAAAAAGGAACCAGACACTAATGCGGCTATCTAAATAGCAAATCAACAAATTAAAAGAGTAATCCATTACAAATATCTGGGATGCCAGCCAAATGCGCACTGGAACCCCCCTCCATAAAAAATTAAAAACAGAAAATTGAAATACCACGCGCAACGTTTATGAAGTATAAAAAATTTTGAGAAACAGGGATAATCGTTTGTTACTTCGCATGCGTTATACAAAATGGTCTGTACTGGTATATGGAATAGAGTTGTGGACCATGAAAATGAGCACAATCAATAAAATCGAAGCTTTGAGATGTCCACGCCTGTTAAGAGTGTCCTGGACTAAAAAAAATGACCAACGAGAAATTGCTAAGAAAAATGCATAAACGCCGAGAACTGTTCACCACAATTAAACAAAGGAAAACTGCTTACCTGAGACATTTCGTTAGAAATGAAAAGTATGGGATATTGCAATTAATCTTAGAAGGAAAAATAGAGGAAAAGAGGAATAGGAAGGAAACATCTGTCATGGGCAAGAAATATAAAGCAATGGACTAGACTCAGAACTAGTTAACATAGCAAGAGATAAAGAAAAATTTAGGAATGTGCTCGCCAACATCCAACAGAGTGAATAGGCAGTCGAAGAAGAAGAATGACTATCTTAAACTATTAGTTGTAAAAGATTAACATAGAGTACTATGTATTTGTATTATTTTCTTTAAAATAACAACATGAAATTAGAACCATGAGTATGAACTTAAATGTTGTATATAATAACAAATTTTGTTGTGTTTAAGGTTTAGCACCTTCCCTCCTGTAGGTTGGGGTAAGAATAGATTCACAGTATTTTCTGATTTCTGTAAAAAAAGACTAGAAAGGATCGGACAAGTGGCTAACTACCCTTAGGGATCAAAACCCCCCTCTTATAAGATCATAAAACCTCAGAATGAACAGACGTGCAAACCTGAAATAAAATCGGGTCACAAGATAAATTAAAAAGGGGCATACAAACCAGTGTGTTGACCAACAATGGAAAGTGGCGGCTTTAAACAGGGAAAATTAGAGGTGGAAATTAAAGAGACTAAGGTTCGATTTGGACTGTGCGCTATTGGTCGGTTGTATGGATAAGTATTATTTTATTTTATAGTTTTTTTGAATTTATAGTTATAAATGTAGTAAGTGACGCACTAACTTGAAGAAATAGATTGTTTTTTAGTAAATATTTATTTGACTTTTTTTAGCTTTTTGTAACTCCTATAAATAAATCAGGATAACTGTTCTATCCACACAGCGAAGGTTATTCTGTCGTCGTTTAATGAGATTGGTTTTAAAAGACTGGGTTGGCTTTCACAGAGTCCTGGTCTGGATCCCATCTAATGGCTCTGTGAAGAATTAGAACGCGAATTACGTGCCAGGTCAAATCTTCAGTGGCTGGATTAATTGCCACTCTCATGGAGAAATAAAAGCCAATTTCTACAGGCATACATATCAAAATTGGAGAAAAGTCTTCTCACGAGTGCAGGCTGTGGTTTATTCTAAAAGAATCTCTGATTTTACAACAGTGGGCATTCGGATACGTTTAGCCATATAGCGAATGAGTCCAATTTATTACAACTACAATATTTGTTTAGTTTAATTATATTAACTATATAAAAATGCGTGTTTAGTTTACAAAAACTTCATTCTCTTGTTGCTATCAAATTATTTTCAATTTTTTAGCGTTTTAGATAATCCAAATAAAAAACTAGTTACCTGCAAATAAAATAACAGGTTCTTTCAGGAAGGAACTATTTAGATTACATTTTCAACGAACTTAAAAAGTTCGTTACTGAATTCTATATGTCTGTCGGTCTGTCGGTCTGTCTGTCGCTGTCACAAAATTATGGATTTTTTAAAATCTTAAAATGGATTCTTATAGGAAATTTTGCGCTGATTTCAAAATCGAAATCAAAATGTTTCTATGTCGAATAGTTTTCGAGATATTCGACTTCGAATTTCGGGAAAATTTTCGACATTACGATTTTAAATGTGATTCTTATAGGAAATTTTACGCTGAATTCGAAAATGAAGAAAAAATTCTATGTCGAATAATTTTCCAGATATTCGATTTCGAATTTTCCCGAAATTCGAAATCGAAATCTAAAGGTTTTTTCAAGTTCGTTCTGGGATTGCTTACAGAGCAATCTCTTCGCCGGCCCCATGTTTTATTTATATTTTTATTATTATATTCTTTTTCCATAATAATAGCTATTAGGTAGATAAAAGCACACTCCATTATTTGGGAAAACACAAAAATCCCTTTTAAAGAAACATGAAGTCGCATACCTCTCTCACATTGGATGCAAAAGACACTTATATTCTTATAGTATAGCGCAATTATTGCTGTCGTCTTCAATTATTTCAGTTTATTTTCTTGTAAATACGTATTTCGACTTTATTTATTATTCCGGCTTTCTATTTTTCATTTTTTTGGAATGCTTTTAATTTCATATATTCTGATAATATAAAAATTACTGAAGACCATTTGCTGGTTTTTGAGGGAGAGATTGGTAGTTGCAAGAGATTATCATGACATTTTCTCTTCTTTTCAAATGTATTAGGAATTTAATATCTTTAGCATCTTTTATATTAGTACTTTTTCTGGCTTATTAGTTAATTTAATGCCAGCTTCATTCATATTGAACTATTTTGTAGCTTGTATTTAAAGTTATCTTTCTTCATCACTTGCTCCAGTAGATTGAAGAAATTTTCTGCTTTAGTTCTATTTATTTCTTTCGCTATAACCATACAGATAATTAGGGTATTGTTTACAGGAACTAAGTGAATCATTAACTGCCACACCTTTATTATAAAAAAAACCGTGTTTAATTCCCAGTTTACTTGTCAATTGGTAAGCAAGTTAACAAACCATCTGATGGTTAGAAGCAAAACCGTTGGTAGTTAAAGAAGTTAAATATTGATGAGAGACATATTTTTCTCATTTTTATGTCCCATACAATTACAATAGCGTAATTAAATGTTACGTCTTCATCGTTTAAAAAAGATAGGGTAATTACACGTTGTAATTATCATAAAACGCATGATAATTTTATAAAATAAAAGAAATCTTAAAAATTACCTTTTGGTTAAAGATCGCATTTGTCATATTCCTAAATGCTGTTCTTCTTCTTAATGTTCTTGAGAGTATTTCATAAAATTCTTATGCTATTTAAAGCCTATTTCATCTTTTTTATATCTTCGCACTACCTCTCTAAACTTTGTTCTGTCTCATATGTTATCTTTTTTTATATACACGGCATTTTACAGTATTTATTTTGTAACTGAATTGTCACTTGTAAATTTTCATGTACCCATTTTGAAACTGTACATATAAAACTGTAAAAGTATTTACCAATACTATTAAAAAAAAACTTTTAGTAAGCCAACTTTGTTCAACGGATGTTTCATTTTTAACTATTCTGTTATGTGCAGTACGATAACTGTGAGAAAAAAGACTTAATAAGTCTTGCCTTTTATGAACAGATCTTGCAACTGTAACAAAACTTAAAAGTGCAGAAGGAAAATTTCTTTTTTTCCATGTCTTAGAACTAATGATCTATTGTCAATTTGGGTAATTTTGCATATAATTTAAGCAATCCTGTAGCCTTGAGTAGCCACGGCATCTCCTTTTTAGGTAGATTTTATAGATATACCACTGTAGACGCCTTATGTCACGTCTTAAAAAAAATTATTGTATTTTTTTGTTTTGTGCCTGTAGGACTTTAAAGCAATTTTTTGTCCAAAGCACACGCACACCCAAGTACATGCTGCTAATTTGAAATTTAAAAATGTGGAATCTATCTGTTAGACAAAACTACTTTACTTAACAAGATAAATAACGAAATGATGTAAGCGTAACTTTTGTAGAATCTTTGAATGTCAAAAAAGACATAATTGAAAAAAAACTTCGAGAAAAAAGATATTGCATGCTCCCGTGAACATTATTAACTATTCTACGAAGTTGTCTGCAAACTAAGGTCAACGTAAAGTAAAAATGTTTAGGACTTGTTTCTATCGAAAAAGGATAAATGAAATCAGACATAAAATAGAAAATAAATTAGAAATTAAGAAAATTTAGAAAGTGTTATTATTCTTCCGTATAGCAAAAATAAAACATTTGGGAAGTTGTTAATGCAATGCAATCTACAACTTGATCCACTCAGACCTGTTTTAATCATTTATTTGTTTTGATTAGATTTAAACGTCTAGTATGTTTTTTTCCATAAACTGTATGGTTAATATTTAACATTCTTATATTTTAAATTAATACTAAGTCTATTATTTGTATATGCTTAGAACGATTAAGTTAGTTCACGTATCTGGAAAAGCTTCTTTAATAGATTGTTAAATGTCCAGGTAGATTAAATAAATGAATTTATAGAAGTAACAAATCACTGCCCACATATAACATTATTGCAATTTTTAAAATTCATTTACAAAACTAAGAGGTTTGACAATTAAACTTTAAGTAATTTGTTAAGATGCTGTATTGGAAAAATGGTGAAATTTTGTTTTATGTTTGCTATATAGTAAAAATATAGATAGTTACATCAAATAATAGTATGTTCTAAAGTAGTAGATAAATTATGTGATATATTATTATTAAAAAATTGAACTTACTGAAAAAAATAAATAATAAATACCAGATAACTTATACAAAAAATATTTGAAGCAATATTAGAAGGTATTCTAATTCTTAATAGCCATATGCTGAAGGTAATGAATTGTCTATATGATAATTTCTCTTCTAAAAGAACATTTTGTAGCAACCGCGTAGAAATAATATTTATGATTTGAAAGGTATAAGAAAAGCACATCATTTAGATCAGTTGCGTATAAATTTTTTGCTGTATGCCAAAATACCATTCCTTTTTTTATTATTTTGAGCACTTACCGGCACTGTAGCCTCAATGGCTTATTGTGCCTGTTAACATGTACTTAACCCACACACACCTATGGCTTGAGCGAGACTCGAACTCTCCCACGCCGGCTCGATGACATAGAAACAATGATCTTGACCACTGAACCACTGCGACTCCAATACCATTCCTAGTACGTCCTGTATTCTTTAAAGATGCGGTTTAAACATTGAATATTTATAATTATAAACCTGATTACGATTAAATTAAAAATGTTAACAATTTATAACAAACATTTTTTTATTTGAAATTTGAAGTAAATAGAAGAATTTATCGAAAGAAGCTTAAAAAATAATAACTATTTATCGACAACAAAAAGGTAGTTTAATTTTATGTTCAAACAAAATTAATAGTATATATTAACGTTATTTATTTTAATACCCCCAAAGAAAAACAGGAAATTATATAACAATTAAATAATGTTTGAATAAGCCGAAAATATCAGCACCAATTACATCGCAGCTACAATTACAATTCGACTGGAAGTAATTATTTCAATGCTACGCAGTTCAAAGTGTTGGCCAATTATTATCTGTTTGCAATTAGGGGTGATACGATTTGTAAATTTGTAAAATTGCTAAGAAAATGTTTGTTAACGGATACCTGAAACTGTGTTTTTATCAACAAGCAAGACATCATTAGGTCACGTTCAAACAAAGTTCGAAAAGAAAGCTGCAGGTTGTTTTTTTCGGTGCAATAAACATTACGAATCAGAAAAAAGATTCCAATATTGGATGACCTAAAAAATTGCTGTAAAGTCTTAAATTAGTTCATGTAAGTTTAGCAAAAATTGATGTTCTAAGCAAATAAGCTTTTTCTATTTTTTATTTTTGTTGGTGGGCACTTACTAGCACTGAAACCTCAAGGGCTTATTATGCCTACTAACATGCATTTATACTAGGACTTATCTTGGACGTCTCGTATGCCCCATGAGTTTCCAGCGAGTAGTTGGTTAGAAATACTAATTGCTATCGTTAAAAATATTTTTACCTAAAGGCCATATTCAACATTTGCAAAATCAGTTATAGCATTTTTAACTATAGCAGCTACAACAGGCATTTTTCCAAGTAAATTTAAAATTTAAAATTGCATTTTGTTATGTGAAGAATTTTTGTGAAACCACTTATTTGATGCTTGATTGAAATAAGAACCAAAATTCCTAAAAAATGACACACCACAAGGTTGCACTATATGCGTAATATGTGCTAGTAGTGACAATATAATTATTGCTTATAAATTTTTAGTATGACTGTCATTCCCATCCATTATTAATAGAACTTTTTAAAGAAAGCTTAATCACATAGCAAATAATTTACTTATTACCCATCCAGATTCTAAGTAAGCAAATACTGTTTCTGTAGTTAAATTTATTTTTGAACCGCTAAAACAAGTACAAGTAAAATTTACACTAGGCTTTCTACTTGTACTTCCATTTATCTAATATTTGTTTTTTTTTGTCAATTTATTTTTTAAAGTTTCTGGACGGTATTAAACATTTCAGATAAGTCGATATTGTGCTCATAGTGTATATGATTCGCGCTGTAAAAGTAGGTTCAGATTGTCGAAGTGATCGTTGTTGATGCAGGGGCTGAAAACAGGTATACCTTTTTTTGCCAGCTTGCACATTTTTAATCTGAAGCGATTCCATTGAACTCTGCTGTGGTATAGGCAATTTCGCCAAATTATGTCCAGTGATACCAAATAAACCACTCTAGGATTTTGAAAAAAATCTTTTTGTTTTGGCTTAAATTGTAATTAGGGCCATAAAAATGATGTACAATTGGTCCCACGGTGAAAAAAATTTAAAAGGTTTTTTGATCCAGGTCTTCAATTTTCCGAGGAGTTTAAAAAATAGGCGATATAGAAAATTAGCTATATCGCCGCCATTTTGTATTTAAATAATAATAAAAAAAATTTTTCACACTTAAATACATGTTTAATAAGCCCTCTAAAAAGAAATCCTAGTCCTTTTCCCATTATCCCAAAATAAATTGTTAAAGTTAGGCCTTTTTTGCGGTCGCTAGAGTGGTGTTACCCCTTAATATAACAAATATGGCTTACTATTTTTCTTTTATTTATAACTACCGTCACATTTTGTTTAACGTTAATTATGGTACATTAAATCTTCTTACTATTTTATTTAAACATAAAAAGCAAAGACTTGTTTCATATTTTCTTTACCAGATTGTTTATATTTACCACATTCTGGCGTATTTATCTTAAAAAAAATTTATTTTCAATCGGTCGAAATGAAGAATTGTCTGATGATCCAATTAATGGAACTAACCCTATAGTTACTTTTTAGTGGTAAAAACAAAAACTATTGCTAATGATGCAAAACAATTAATAGAATATAAGAAACAGTAAATATTTTAATATGTTACTAAAACACTACCAAGATATACTCCCAAAAACTGTTCTATAGCTTAGATCAAGTAGATTTATCACTATGATATGAGCCTCCACAAGAATAAAGCATTTGGCTTTTTGGTTATTTTTTCTGTCTATACTATATAATATTTATCAAAAAATGCCTAAGTTGTTAACATAATGTAAGAGAGCCAATTATGAAATAGACCAAATTATAGGCCTTTCTTCTACAAAAGAAATTATGAATATTAAATACTGTTTTGATTTCAAAAATGGCACGATAACGCAGTGCTTGTTAGATTTTTAAAGAAAGCATTATTAAAGATTGGTAACATCTTAAGAAAATATTTTTAAAAATTTGCTTAAACCTGTTCTTGAATTAGTGTTTGAGAAAAATCTTAGATGCTTTATTAAAATTCAGAATGGTTTACAAAATTACTTTTTGTTAAAGTATTTTTCTTAAGAAAATCGATTTAACTAATTACGATTACCTTTCTTAAAGCCTAGATCACAGATATCTTATTTAGAATATAATGTTTACTGAATCGTCCATTACTGGAGTCAAAAGGTTAAAGAAGCAGCTAATACGATACGCAAGAATAAGTAAGCCCATCAGCTCCGTCGAGGGGGTAGAATTTTCAGGTTTCATAGTTCTTTGAGCCCAAGCACGCTCCAATATATCATTATTTATATTAATAGAATTTCTATTTTTTTTAAAGAACGCCCTAGAACTTTGCAAGTGATTTTAAGAACTTCAAGGAATTGACTGATGTCAACACAAAGTCTGAAATGACATTCATAGTAAAATGCGTAGCCTATTTCAGCTTATTAAGCCATATGATACAATAAATTATCATTGCAATAATAACAAAATTTATATGATCATTAAAAATGGTCAAAATATCAAAGACATTTTACTTGGCCCAGTTCCCTTAAAAGTAAGCAGCTTGAATCCCATGCATTTTTTGGATGTAGCTTTTACTTTCCGATTATAGCCCTAGACTCACGGTTCATGTTTAGTTATGACTTTTCAGGAAATCTAGTTCATTGGTAGCAATCCGAAGCAAATTATTAGAAATTGCATTATGACGTTTTATGTTAAGATATTCGGTAAAAAATCTACAAACCGTAATTTTTAGAATCTCCACCTCAAAATTGTCAGTTGCCGACTCGCGTTGATTTAAGCTCGTACACTTTTAACATTTTTGTTTAAAATTTCCCGAATCATTTGTTTCGTCCCTCTATCCATGGTGCACTCATTAAATCGTTTTAGAAAGTCGTGTGTATTAGTAAAATAGTTTCAGTTGCGTTAACAAATTTTGATGAAAATTTGCTGCTTTATTCTTCAGGAGTGCAACGACCACACAGTGAATCTGCTCAGTCACCGGCGTCTAACTTCCAACTAAGACGGTTAATGAGGACATCCTTCTTCACGCATGCGGGTGACAATCTACTGTCATTGGCTGGTAGTTTACCTGGCAAGCACACAAACTGGTTTTCTTATATTAGCATTGGCTGAATAGACAGCGCCTTTTCGCCACCTGTGGCGAGAGGTGACAATTTAAATTGGTTTATTATACGAATTATGAATAACTCGTAAAGACGTAAAAATAGTATTCGCCGACCAGGCGTTGTCCTTTGACGTCTCTGAAGCCAATTATGGGTTATGACTATAAGCCATAATTCACGAATTTACCATATTCTATTTTAAACCTACTTTTTTAAAAGATGATTTTTGTATTTCATAGTTATTTGAATTTAAAAAATTTTAAGATTCGACTCTGTGGTTTGAAGTTCTATTCCTTATTTTTACTTTGCATCTTTTACATTTTTCGATTGGAAATAATTAAAATAGAAGCAATGATATATGGTTCGTATATTATTTGCAAGGTTATATACAGTTTGATATATAATGTTAAAGTTTGTTTTAGTGAAGAGGAAGCCCAATATTAATATGTATTATTTATGATTACGAACACTAACTAACATTTCTCTTAAACTGTTTAAAAGTTCTTAAAATCATTTTACAGTTTTCTTTTATTATTGTTATTTTCTAAGAAAAGCAGCTTACAAGCCAGATATTGTTATTTCAGATCTAATGTTAGCTAGATACGGCTGAACATGAAGCGGCTGCGGATTCAAAAGTACAAATTAGGCTAGCAAAGTAAGTAATAATCCTTAATGCTGCCCGTAGCACCATGTAGATCGGCGAGTTGTCATTAGTACTAATTCCAGATTTGTCGAAGGCATTAATTATTCGCATAATATTATGAAAACGGCGCGCAGAAATGGACTCGCCGATTGTGTTGCAAAATGCATTTTTTCCCTAATTGGTCCCGCAAGCGTTCTTGCCTGTTTCGGGCGACCTTAAATCGCAATTTATCGCCGCGGTTTCTTCCATTAGAACTTAATAAATCGCCGCTTATATAGGTACAGCTTCATATCCTGTAGCTGTGTGTGTTCTACATCGAGAAAAAATAATTGCTGAGCTATTGCGCGTACGCCTGACAACATCACTGCATTCAGGCGCAGCTGAAAGTAAATTGTGCGTCGATTATTAACGCTAATATGGGTAGAAGTAAAAGTATCGACAATTCATTACTTTTCCTCGGCGCGGCCGGAGCGGCAATTTATGCAACTGCTGCGCGTCGGATTTCAGGGTAAACTTTATTGAGGATGTGGAAATAGTTACCGTTGCTGGTTATGCAAAGCGGGGCATAATTTTAGCGTTAATTAGGAAAAATCGCGCCTCGGGGAGCGAGCACACAAACTTTGCACCTTCTTTTCAGATAAACTGCTGAAGATGGGCTCAAGAAAATATTTGCGTTTGTTCTAGCGCCTGATAAAAGTTGAACCATTGTTTGCTTAGCATACACTACCACTATACACTAAACAAAAAAGAGTTATGTTTGGGCAAACTGCAAACTTAAACACTTTAAATGCGCATAATAATAGGTGTATAAATAAGTTCTCAGCTTTAGATTTCACAGGACGCAAATCACCGTTTACATGTAACGTATTAGTCCGCCATCTTGCAATTTTAAAGCAAAGACATTTGGTCTTTCGAAACATCATGCGATTTGGCGTTTGATGCACATAACCTCAATAATCAGCTGTGTTCACGATGGCAATCACAAAAGAGCATATTCGATTTTCTATTCACTTCGCGTTTCATCTTAAGAAAAACGCTGCCGAAGCCACCGAAATGATTTGTGCTGCATATGGTGAGAATGCTGTACGTCATGCAACGTGCAAAAAGTGGAGGAGAGTTTAGTCTTGAAGATCAACCACGCGCTGAACGCTCTCAAACATTTGACACGGATGAGCTGCAGACGCGTTAGGCTGGGAACTTCTCCCACATGCGGCGTATAGCCCAGACGTGGCCCCTTCCGCTTATCATTTATTCCGGTCGTTACAGCATCACTTGGCTGATACGCACTTCAAAACAGAAGAAGTCCGAAAATGCATCGATAACTTTGTCTCGAAGCCGGTGAGCTTCTATCACCAGGGAATTCGCAAGCTACCTGAAAGATGGCAAAAGGTCATCAATGCCAACCGAGAATACTTTGATACTTAAGCTTTTGTGTTTGTTTTTAAATAAAACTTTAATTTTGCAGAAAAAAGCTGAGAACTTATTTATGCACCTATTAATTAGTCGAAGACACAGCTGTGGTTAGAGGATGAAATTTAACAAGATTTTGCATTTGGTCTGTTGACAATAAGCTCTTACTTCTAGCTTGCTAGGGTTGTAAATGCTCTAGCCTGCAAATGGCAAACATTTTGAAGCTTTGCAAGTTCTTAATTATTACACAGAAAAGTAAAAGGTGCAATGATTGAACTTCTTGCTGGTTACAACAATATTTTAGTTTTTTTTCAATATCAGTAGATTGCGTTATAATAAAAAGTCCGTTAATGGTTCCTTCGATAAAAGAAACTCGCAACAAAGTCGGGTTGGTTTTAAAAGCACAATTCTACAATTATGATGGTTAACTGAAGGCACGCTTAATGAAAGTTTTATTAGTAAAACTTCCAGATAATTTAAATCCATATACATATAACCGAAGATAAAAGAAGTAAGAATTACTACCTTTTTTGAAATATACGAATAAAACTCCTTTGTATGTCTTCGTCTAACATGCACGGTTTTTTGATATAGATATTTTCATATTTCTAATAAGAAATAATATATTTTTAACGTATTACTGTAGTATTTACAGAAAAAGATAAGCAAAATTATTGCATTTTACTTCACTGTACTATAAAATCTGTTCTAAGTTTTACGTTTAATCTAATTCTGAAAATGTTTTAGTTAAAGTCCTAAAACAGCGAATTTCTCTTTCATGAATGATCAAAAACGGGAGGCTCAGTGCGCTAAACACTGCACGGCGTTGAAATAATTAGGTTAGTAATGGTGCAAACACGTTCCCGCTGATTGCTCATTAAATACATTAAGATTAAAAAATACACACAAGAAAAACTAATTTAGTACTAGAGGTAGTTCTGAACTACAAGAAAAATGCATTATAGAGTACTATTAGGTTACATAACAATTTATTTATGATAACATGTCTAAAACGTGCAACAAATTAAATAGCACGTCTATAGAAATAAAAAAAGTGTCTTCCAAATAAGCAAACTTGTCAGATATTTTTCAGGCTAACACTAAATGTGAAATTGTACTTTGTGTTAATTGGAGTTCAACACAAATTGCATGAAAATCATTAATTAATATTTTGTTACAAGCATCAACAAAATGTACATTACAAAAAGTGCCTACTAAAGAAATGTAATTAGCAATAACAAAATATTTATTGTAAAAGTTGCTTACTACTCTCAAAATGACACAAAGAACATTAAGATGGTTTTTAGGTTATAAAAATTAAGTATTCTGCTTTCATCATTATAATGAAGAGGGTGAAATATATGAAGGTACATACAATTTCATTCTTTTAAAAAGGGGAGTAAAAACATCAAGGCTGTAATAAAACCGGTTGACGAATGAGAGCTTTTAGTCACAGCTAATAAAAATCAAAACCCATTATTAGTTCAAAGTGACAGATTTCAGAGTGGTAAAGAGTCATGGAGTTTTAAGAACTGCATACACGTGGCCTAGGAACCGAGAAGTTGAGGCTCTCGTACCTTCACCCTCGTATCAAAGATACGAGGCGATATGGCACGCATCGCGCCTTAGAGGACCGACTGAGTATGCCACCAGCCGAGCAGCTGAATCCAGGATTAAACCCGAGTCCGTCTGTACTGCAATCAAGCGCCTCAACCACGTGGCCAACTGGCACTAATATTATCAACAATGATGGTCATATTTGTTATAGTAAAATTTGGATTATTTGGAAAAAGAGGTCAATTCATATTTTTCTGTTTTGTTTTTTATAACAAAAACTTGATTTTGTATAAGAATGTAAGCAGTACTTCTAACAAATATTTCCGTTTTTTTATAATAATAATAATAATATGTCTTAAGACATGAAACTTTCTGGTGTGAATCTTTACTCTTAATATTTACCATTTAAAAAAAAATTATAATGTAGTTTAACTTTAAAAAAATCTTTCATTAGTTTAAATTAATAGTTTTATATAATTAAAAGCAATTATGGAATTAATGATGAATATATGCAGATTAAACAGGTTTTGTGTGTGTGCGGAAAACTTTACTTCTGTATTGTTATTACTTTTCTTTGCAGATGTTTGAAGTGCAAAAATATGAAGTTCTGTTGTTGAGTTGGATCAAAATCGTCCTAATCGTGATATTTCCGTTTCTTAGTTGAGTTGGAAAATTAAAATGACTTTAATAGTCCTTAATGGAAAATAACATCACTACATGTTTTCCTTCCATCTTTGACCTGACTCTTCAAAATAGTTATTGCGCTTTGTCTTGTAAGATTTATAAGTGAGCCATTCCTTAGACACAAAAGAAACTAAGTAAAGTTTAAGAGTACTTAATAATACCTTGTTAAATTCATATAAATATATTTATTCCAGAAATAAACTGGGGGTTGTATGTTAGGTAACATCATTATTTTCTGCTATAGAACTATTATGTATTTGTATCCAAAAAATTGTTTTTTCGTATATCTATCTGTACAAATTAGAATTTAAACCTTTCTTTATACTACCTATTGGTTTAATAAAGGGTTTAAATGTTTTCTTAATAACTATGCAAAAAACGAATTCTAAATTATGTGTAAGTCATTAATGCTGTTTTAGATGAGCACTCTTTATCACTTTAAGCTGTTTGTAAGATTTGTGATAGGTATGTGATGAGAATTTATTAATTGGCTCAAATTTCACATATTCAAAAATGTCACCCTAAATATTTTTAGTTTGATCTTGTAGTAATGTCATCTGTATGGCTACACAGTAACTGACCTGCATGTGATAAAATTTTCAGAACGGAGATGGAACTGTTTCTGGCAAATTTCTATACCTTCTGAGTAGCTAAAAGCGAGTAGGATTAAAGGAGGCAATCTTATAGCATTTAGAATTTAAAAAGTACCTACTTAGTTAAGAATCAGGATAGAACACCCCAATCAATATTTGTTTAGTTTGTTATCTACAAGGCTCGAACAAATTTAGCAGTTATTAATGGCAGAGCTTTAGACACTCCACTTGCTTTTGTGAATTATCTAATTGATATTTCTTTTTCTAACTTTGCAGATCTTATACTGTTACTTTCTTCATGAATAATCTTTGTTTGCAAGAATCGATATAATTGTTTTATCTAAGTTTGATAGTGTAGATATACATTGCAGCCATCCTGTTTCAGATTTTACGGAATATGCTTTATAATAACAGAAAGAAAGTGAATTCCAAATTTTCATTTTCTTGAAACAGCTCAGAAATTAAAAATACAATTATATGGAAATATATAAAAAATTACAAGGATGTTCACTTATTACTTCCTTTTAAGTACTTATATAAGCTTTAGATAAATTTTTTAACTGATTTTGTATGTGCCAACAAAAACCACAATTATTCTTTTCTGAAATTATCCACATAATTAGATGGTCTCACACTCTTCCCCTGAAACATGTTAGGAGAACAAAACTTTATTTTAATTTATTATTTAATACATATTAACATATTGTATAAATATGTAGCTTTTAGTAAATAAAGATAATAATACTAATTTTTCATTTTTGTTACCTCAAACTTTTAGTTGCATTTCTATGTTAAATAAATAGTAGAATCTCGCTATATTGTTGTCAAAATTGTGTTTTAAATTTTACATATATAACGATAACGGAAGCCAAAATAAAGAATTCTTAAACTTCTTGAGTTGTCCGATGCTACTATAGAGTAATTTATGTACGGTCACAGGCTGGATAGAAACCAACAATTGTCTGAAGTCGTTTCTAGGTATTTTCCGTTGTCAACATCATGATTGAATAGGACGGAAATGGTATTAAATATTTTATTGATTTCGATCCCTCTAAACTGCTGAGAACAAACTTTTTTAATTTATTGTTTATACATATTAAACTCCATTGTATAAATATCTTAAAGTTCGTTACTGAATTTATATTTTGTCGGTTTGTTACCGTCAAATTTTATTATTTCTGGATTTTTAAAATTTTAAAATGGATTCTTATAGGATTTAAAATTGATTTTAAAATCGAAATCAAAAGTTTCTATCTCGAATAGTTTTAGAATTTCGACTTCAATTTCGGAAAATTTTCGACATTACGATTTTAATGTGTTCTTATAGAATTGAAGAACAATTCTAATCGTTTATAATTTTCCAGATTTCATTCATGATTGAAATTCGAAATTAAATCGAAATCGAAAGGTTTTTTAAGTTCGTTCTGGGACATCGTCGGTTTATCTCCTACCAACCCATTTTTTAAACTTATTTTCATGTCTTGTATTATTTCTTGAATTTTGGTTCATCTAATTAATTCCTTTTACAATGCTTTTTAAATTTCTGTCCTATACGTAAATGGTATTGAAGTCTTTGTATTTACTAAGTAAAGTTGATAAAACCAAACGTAATTAATTCTATACAACGTATTGTTGTTAAATCGCCTAGGTTTGGCTACACAAACATAAAAATATGATGGAGTTGCATATTTTCGTATTTGTTTATTGATTAAAATTGAGTTACCACAGAATATTATAACTGATGCCAAATTATTAAGGTGACACATACACCTTATAATACATACACGTGTCTTATTGTTTCAACCTCATCACGCAAACGCTGAAGAGTGTCTTATTAAAAAATAATTTAATGGACTACTTATAGTATATCTTTCTATTTAGGATACAATTAATAATGTACTATTAAAATGCTTCTATATAAGTAGAACAAATATAATCATAACCAAAATGCAGATCACTCACAACCTATTTTGTTATTTGGATATAATCAGCAACTAGAATACATATAATATTGTATAATCTAATATGATGGTTTAAAAATGATGAGAGCCTCTCCATTGATGGGTCCTCTTTGTCCTTTTGTTGTTTTGTCATGTATAACTGTTGTTATTAGCGAAATACTAAAATCTTCGTGTAACCTGGTGTGTTGGTTATTGTTCTTAAGATTTTAGATTGACATCGTTGTATGATGGCAAGGTTAGAGTTGTTGGCGCAGCCCCAAGTTCCACTCCACAAGGATCAAATGGGCTTGATGGTGGTTTTGTGAATCAGTAGTTTGTTGTCCAATGGTAGGGGCGATGTTTGTCTAAGTAGCCAATAGAGATTTTTAAATATTAATTCTGTGTGTTTTTTTTCTTGTTGATTTGTTCCAGCCAGTGAATTTATTGTCTAGATGTAGTCCCAAATATTTTATTAAGGTCAATTGGGGTATCTAAATGTTGGTTGGGTAGATTGGGGAGCAATGCTCTATACGCAAGGTGAATACCACATGTCTTAGCATGGATTGATTTATTTTTATTTTCAATAACTTAAGCCAATTTTCAAGTTGATTAAAGTGGTTTTGGACATACTGTGATGCGTTATTTGCGACATTATGACTCGCGAGTATGATTGTGTCGTTTGCAAAAGTGGGATTGATAGGTCAGAAGTATATATTAGATATAGGAAATGCTTTCCTGGGGTACACCTGAGCAGATTGGGAGTAGTTCTGAGACTTCGTCTTGGACTCGCGTTCTAAACTGGCGATTAGTTATGTAGGATACTAATAGTTTATGGAATTGAGGCGGTAATATTTGTTGTATTTTGTGTACGAGTCCCTTGTGCCAGACAAGCAGAATGGCCGTTATTATTCGAATGATCCTATAGCACTATTGGATTGTTGAGACTCAATCTATTTGCAAAATAATTGTAAATTACGCGGTGATAGACGTTTAATTATCGATTCCTGCCACACATAGTTGACGCGTTATTAAATCCACAATAGATTGTAAAGGAACCTTTGCTATAATCTTTTATGTTTTTGCAAAAGCCAAATTATTTTCTTTAGCACACCAAATTGTAGTAAAATGGAAATTATATATAGATATGGAGTCTATAATTGATTCTTTGGATGTCAAAGCGTGTCGTTGTCCTATGTGAATGTAATTTTTTAAATTTGCTTTGACTGTTCTTGGCGACGCTTTTAAACGTTCATTACACTTGCTGCGATCCTTTCCTTTTAGCTTAAATGGCTAATCTTGTTGCAGGCACCAGTTCACTAGTTTTTCGCGAACCCAAAAGAACGTGTCCTCATCTGAGTATTAATTTAGAAGAAGACATTTTTAAATTCACACTAGTAATATTAAAACAAGGTGCAGCCAGTTAGATGTACAAAAATATCCTAACCATTTAATTATTTTTGGCCATTTTGTAACATTTATTTTCTACAAGTGTTCTACGAGCATTATGACTATTAGCCTTCTCCAACTTTGATGTACTTTAATTTGAATTTGTTAAAAATATTATTTCAGCTCTTTAGTTGCGGTTCTGTGAAAATTAAATTGTTTGTTCTTGAAAATCACAAAAAGTGCAAATTTTTTATACAATACCTTGATCATACAAAAAATAAAAGTTATTTTTTAAAAGGGTAAAACAAAGTACAGAAATTTAGTCAAAATTTAACTTTAATTCGGTTACTCATATACTGATTTAGTTAATACGAAGGATTATTGAATTGCTTCATTTAATTGAAGACAAATATACGTTTATGTCATATGCTGTTGTTGATAAATAATTATGTGTATTTTCTATCTGTTATCAAAGATAGATATACAATAAAGGCCGCTTCGCGGCCTTGTTAAAGTATCCTTCTATGCATGAGATGGTAAAGCTTTCGAGCGGTGTGCGTTGAGACTCTTCGCGGCTTATAAGTAGTGTAAGCCCTCTCTTCTCCCCCATTTCAATATAGCCAATGTTGCAAAAGACTGCAAAAAGACGACAACCACCAAAGAGATTGAACCCCCAAAACCGTTTTTCTGTCATCTCTTACATCTTTCAAGCCTTATAATTTTTGAAGGAGCTATTTTTTAGGCCACTTGCATTGGTTTTCTTGAATTTCTGATCCCGGACTCGGATTATACGTTAAATTTGGCTTTTCTTTTTGCCTTTTCCAAGGGAATCCGGCTGTCAAGGTATTTTAAGTGCTATACTTATAGTTTATGGAGGGAAAGGGATATTGTACGCAAACCTTATCACAAATCATTAAAAAATTCACCTAACTAAGAGAATTGTAAACATTTTTCTAAATGAATAGTTTACAGTTTAAATGACATTTAGTGTGAGATAGCTTTCACATTTGTTTGAGCCAAAATTAAACTGCGTTTGAATTTGAATCTGAACAGATGTTTAATTCTGTTATATATTTGTCGCCAAACTTATATTCGTAAGATGTTAATGTTTTACAGATAAAAAGAAGCTCTAAAGAAATAAAAAGTGCAAACTCTAACTGAGCGTGCATTTTATTGAAGGTATTTTGGATGACTGTACAAACTTGTTCTAAGAAATAAAAGTAAAAAATGGAACTAATATTTAACAAAGAAGCAAAGCAAGCTGCAAAGTTTGTAAGTGTAATTGGTTCTGTATTGAAACTACAGAAAATTGGTTACTAGAAGTGTTTTTGAGTTTTATCATATGGAAGTGCAGCTTCTTCAGACAGATTTGGAAAGTTTGGTGGGTGGTATCTGTGGCACTGTTAAAATCTACCGAGTGTATTGATTGCAAGCCTAACAAGATTTGAATTAATCTCGACTAATTAGGTTTTGTTAACTTTAGTTTTTAGCGAGTTAAAAGGACAAACAAAAAAGTATGTCGTGCAATCGCAAATGGCGCAGCTCATTGAAATTAAGTCGACAATGTGCCACTTGGGTGTTAAGAGCAGAGTACATTTCGCGCAGACGGTGGGTGTATCTAATCACGTCGGCAGTGGCTGCAAGCACCCACAGGTAATTCGCCGCGGACGCAACGCAAGATACACGTGTAAACAGACGAACAGCCGGAGCAGTTGCGAATGTGCAAATACTCGTACCCTAAATACTGATGCCCTAACCGGGCGCGAACACGTGCGTGCTAGTTATGGCAACAACGAAGAGAAATTCCTATAACTATTAAGCGCTGCTCATATATCGCGGATATTTTAAATGATTCGTGCGCAATAAGAATTATAATTGCGGGTAAAAATTGCTTTATGCGTTCGCAGAAGACTTCTGCGTGCTTTATGTGCAGGCTCGATATCCTTCTACCATATAGATGATAAAGTATTGTTGCTTTTTCTGCATTCCATCTACGTTCCGGTACAGCTAAATTAGAAGATGCGACTGCTTTATGATCCAACTGCACACGAAGCAATTATTGCGTTTTATTTAGCGTTGCGAAACGCTGTGTTGTGGAGATTTTAATGCTGCGATGTATAAGGAGAGGAGACATATCTTAATACAATTAAAATGCCTAGCTGCGCACGCCTTAGACGAACAAAGCTCGCAGGTGAAAAATTAGGTTGCAGTTATAGGAAACGATAAAATTGTTCGGATTGCTCGCATTGCCATATATTATATTTAATAGCACGCTATATTGACGTACGTTTATTGCAGTTTGGTGATTATAAACCAATAAGGCCAAATAGGACTGAATGCCTCATCCAGAAGCGAATGCTTTGAATGCTTCTCTATCTTAACGCACTACCCAAATATGTAATTTTCGCTTCATTACATGGTGCATTTAAACATGTAAATTGCACTTATTACTTTTTATTTCTGCTTTGGTACGCAAAATTGCGTTTTTACTATTAGAAGACTTTTATTGCAAGGATATACCAATAAGTTATTGGAGATTACCACGTTTGCATTTGTATTAGGTAGTGCTTCGTTTCAGAGGCGACTTTTCTTCTAAATTTTATTTAGTAGTTTAGAAGGTTTAGATCAATTGATAGATGGACAATTAGAAAAGAAAATGTAGTTTTGATATACGCATTTGTTTATGCTTTACCAAGATGGAAATTTAATTCTGACTATGAAAGAAAGTACTACTGATGTCTTAGCATACTTCAGTTCTTGCTTTTACTAATTTTTTACAGAAATGTAGATCTTATGATTTATTTGTTACAATAATTGAAATATTTTGTTAATTCCGGTTAAAAATTTTTAAATAGAGAAGTCAAAATGAAGCAAATTAAGTTGTGAAGATTATTAGTCTCAGTAGATTAGATCTCTTTTTTAAGACTAAGGTGTTCTATTTGCGTAAAGGGAGTTTTTTACCAAATCTCGTCAATGCTCATGATCTTCACTTCCAATCAAGTACTAACACCATTGCTTCTTAATATTAAAGACATTTATCAACTCTTTGCTTAAAGTTGTTTGTGTTGTTCAGTTAAACCACATAATTCCAGAAATGCAGTGTACAATAGTAAATATTTTGGTTGTGTTTGCATTAATATTTCTTAGGGGGGGGGGGGGATTGTCTTACTTGATTAGGTGATTTTGCGTAAAGCAATCAGGCCTTTGCAGTTCATATCTCATATAAAATTTAAAACAAAGCTTGATAAACATTCTGTACCACACTGTGAAAGTTTGAGCTTTAGCAAACTATTAAAAACTTCATTCCGATTGTATCATAAGGTTGATAATTTAAAATTCAAGCTAAAATTCAAGTGGCCATAATTTCGGCTACACTTAGCGACAAATTAACTGTTTGGCCCCTAAAAAACAAGAAGTGAAATGAATACTTGATACTTTAAAGGTAATTTCAAAGCTGAAACCAATAAAACGCCAATTTACTATTTAAATAATCTGAAAAATGAAAAAGCAAATTAATGTGGGGTTTCAAGTGGTTTGTTTTATGTTGAAAATGCTTGCAAATAATAAAGTCTAGTTTTGTCTTTATAAAAAGTTTGCGTAAATTGCATGTGATGTTTAATTTGCAGGTTAAAATACGTTTCACAAACATAATTTATTTTTTCGTTTTGTTTTTTCCATTAGAATATTAAATGTTACATCAGAACACATAACTAAGAGGCCGCGCGATAAGGAGCCCTAGACTTTGCATAAAATTAATATATTTAATTTGATTAATATTAAAAAAAATGTAAACCTCGATTTGTTTCCTTAATATACAGACCAACTTCTATTTATTTCTGTAAAGTCAATGACATCATTGATATTGGTTATATTACAACTGATGATTCATCAATAAAAGGCATAGTACATATCCATATTTTAGTTATCTGGTACCTCAAAATACATTTTTTTTACTATTTATAGTATGAACTGAAATTATCAAAAGCATCATCTAATTATAAATTATTATGACTGCAAGTTACCTTTCTAATATATCTTCTAAGCAGTGGAACTTTAAAAAATAAGTTTATTCATATGTTTATTTCTTCTGAAATCTTATTTTTTTTATATTTTAATAGTTATTCATAAAAAACTAGTTGTTTTAAGTTAGGAATGATCAGTCCCTTTAATAAATTTTAACTTTCAACGTATTCAAATATAGTAGAACCTTTCTAACATTGTTTGTTCCCTCTCAGACTGGTTTTTCGTACAGGTGGATAGCTTCAGAGAAAATGAGATATGAAAAATTAAAAGCAAAAATACAATTTACTTATTTTTATCGACTTCATAGGATTCTTTTCTAGTTATTTAATAGAAGTAACATAAGTATGAAAACTTAATAAAAATATTTATTTAGATGTACTAATTAACGTTTATAAAAAAAAATTTACCTTAATTTTTTATTATAAGAGTTAAATGAGGAAGAAAATTAGAAAAGTTTGAGAGAAAAATTAAAATCAACACCGAAGTCATTATAGTAGCATTACAGACGCTTTATTGTGGAAGGCATATCTTAATTAATTTCTGACAGAGAGAAAATGTTGTAAATTGGAAACACTCGTTAATGAGTGGTGGCTTTCACAGAAGCAAAAAACAGGTACGAACGTTATCCAGATTGAGAGCGTCAAGGATCGCAATAACTAGTGCCCAATGATTTCTTAAGGTTATAATATGATCTCTTGAAAATAGCCTTAAGCACATGGATGGCATAAATTAAAGATTCTATGAAGCTGCTTTTCGATTATCTGATTGCACACTCGGTTCCACATAAGTTGGTTAATAGAGAAACCGCTGTACTTTTTTAGAATGTTTTAAAATCCTTAAATTACTCTCCTGCTTATACTTTTCAAATTATCAGATAACTTCTGTATTGTACCAAAATGTTTTGGTAAGGAAATGCTCGAAGTTTTTTCTCTTCTGAAATTGCACTTCAAGCAAATGCACTTTTATTATTTATACAGTCTTAAGACACTTTAATGATAAAACGTTGTTATTGAAGATTTGTATCCATAGAATTAACCTAAAATACTATTACTTTTGAGATCAAAATTACAGACATCCTTAAAATCACAGCTGCTGTACTGAATGGATTATTGTTCCAACCAAAAATGTTTTAAAATGTTATTTTATCAAAATATCTGAACTCAAGCACGTTTCCATTAAATATGTTAATACCCTTCGGACACAGAAACTCTCTTCTTAGTGCACCAAAACAATTTGCTTCATTTCTTCTAACGTTGACGGATTTTGCATTTTTGATTTTTGTTGATATATTGGAACTTTTCAGATTTATACATCTCTGCTAATTTACGCTGCAATAGACCACTTGTAGTGTTTTTTTTAAATTTTAACAGTGTTCCCTAACTTAAAAAAACTTCTGCTCACAATTAACAGAACTGAAGCAAACCAATTCGTTTTACTGTCCTTTAAGCTCATGAATGCTTAGTCTGCAATCTGAAATGCAGGTTTAGTTTATGGTTCACATTTTTTTTGTAGCAGTTCTTAATTGCTTATTTAATTAGCAGTAATTCATCAACGTAATACAACTGTAGATAGCATAACTGCAAGTGATGGAAAATTAAAAATTTGAGCAAAGAATTTTTTGAGTAAATATAAAAAACTAATGTAGATATGCATACAGCATTGTCATTGCGTCAATAAAATGCACATATAAGGGGTGAACAAATATATTTAGACAAGATAGTGATGATTTTTAAAATAATGTAATAGTAAATACATAAAAGAGGCATAAATTGATCATTTTCAGAATTTTGTTTTTTTACGAAAAATACTAAAGTATTTACAACTCTATAAAAATTTTATCGTTAAAATAGAAAAGGACAAACATCTAAAGGAAATAAAAAGACAGATGGACATCTACGATATTACAAAAAAATTTAAGTGTTAATATAGCATTCTCATAATGTTGAATTTATGAAGAAGGTGCTCCGTAAATGCATATTTATACTCTCTGAAAGATTTAAAGCAGTGACAGCTGTTGTTATTGATATGAAGCTACTAAAGCTGCCACTAAAATATGTAGCATTAAACCATCGAAACCCGTTTATCTCCAAAAATGGTAATATTTACGCGGACCAGAGCGTGGCCTTTAGGTTGAGCATTTTGATTTCAAATTGCGGTGACATTAGTCTAAGTTCTTGGCCACAATATGGGTACATCAAATCAATTAAGAAAAACTAAGGTATAAATAATGTAATAACAGATTTTTGAAACTAATGAATAATTAAGTCCCAAAAATAAGCAGAATCAATGTTAAAAAACATTCTTTTAATTTAACTTACTGCACAAGGCTACATTTTACTTTTTGTGATACATAGAGCTTTTTAAAAATCAGGAAAGTTATATTTTAATTAAAGTATACGTAGATAAGTACACATAAGGGGTATTTCTCTCTAATAAAGACGAGTTAAGAGTTCTGGATTAACTGTTACACTACATAATGTTTGAAGATCTACTATATATGATAGAGATGAACGAAAAAAATCAAATGATGTAGATTATTTTTTTAATAAAAAGCAACAACGCAGTTGAATTAATCCAGATATCTACATAGTTCTGTTTAAAAGTTTTGGTCGTTTTTAGGGTTGCCTAAAAGGGATATTTGATATTCGTTCCATGTGGATAGCCGTGCCTGCTTACATATCCTCTCAGCGGCAAACGGATGACGGCGTTATACTTTAAATCATTGTTCGTTATCATAAATCAGCAAGTAGCGCACGGAACGTAACAATACAAGATAGCTACACCCTCCGTGTGTATCGGGGATAATTAATCCCCATGTTACACATAATATTGTTTCAGCATAATTACTGAGCGTGTAGTTCTGACTAGTGACTGGTTGCTACAGTTAAAGCTAGTTTAGAACTGCCGTGTTCTGCCCATTATGGATGCGCCATGGCGGAAAGCTGCATGTGTTGCTGCGGCTGGCGTCCTGTAAGCTCGCCAGCAAAGCTCGCGGCGGTGTTGGCATTCCGGCCCATTTCGTAGCCGCTATTAATTATTTTTTACTTTTCCTTTCAGCCATCCTATGTAAGGTAGCTAGGACTATAAAATTTACATAAAAAC
This sequence comes from Sinelater perroti, assembly GCA_036346155.1. Classification (NCBI taxonomy): domain Eukaryota; kingdom Metazoa; phylum Arthropoda; class Insecta; order Coleoptera; family Elateridae; genus Sinelater; species Sinelater perroti. The sequence continues at coordinate 19,861,021 of JARFIY010000046.1, forward strand.
CGAAGCCCGCTCGCGTATAAATAATTTCGCGGAGCGCAGCCGCCAAAGTGCGCCGCGCGATAAGCGATGCGTTATGAAAATTGCCGCAGGTAATTTACATTATTAAATGATAACTGCGCGCGTAATGGCGGGTCGGATTGCATTTCGCGTTTAGTATGCAGCTGCGATGGCTGCACGCTCATTAATTTTCTTACTAATAACACAAGAAGCGTCGCATTTAACTGACATGACTTCTCGATTAGCATCGGCGTTCTGTGACGCAACATTCGTACGATTTCCATTGTTTACGCTAAAAAGTGTCAGAGGAACACCTGGATATTAGATTCTATACTCCCACGGACGCATTAACGTTGCACCTAGCAAAGCGTTTCAATGTATGTAATAATTGCAACGAAATATTCAGGGAACTTGGTGCGTCCATTAAAAACGTTGTTTCCTGAGTAATTACACAAGAATCTTCGTTACGCATCGCACTTTACGGCGGGGAGCTTAATCAGGTAACAAAGAAGCGTTCCCGAGTTGTCACTCAAGAGCCCCGATTGGTCCGCGATAAGGGACGAATTATTTTATTTCCGCGGCCCCTTAAATAATTCATTAAGCGGCCCATCGCGCCCGATATAATAAAGCAAGGGTTAACAGCCTCGCTTTTTACAAAATCGTCGAAAATGCGTTGAATATTCACAAACCTAATTATCGGAACGAGCTACAGCGCAAGATCATCCCATATCTAACACTTAAGATAATAAGAATCAGTGCAGTGCGTTTGCTTCCCACTCACGTTCGAACACGGGCACATAAATTATACCAACATCGAATGGTCATTAATGCATTGGGTGGTGCAGCCTTCAGTGTGGTCCGCGATCCTTATTTCTTCCCTTTGCAGCTTAATTCGAACCTTGAGCGTGGTAATTCTTTCATTTAATTGCGCTGTACGTATTGAGCGCGGGCATTGTCTCTGTTTATTTGCGGCGGCGCGGATTAATTATGCCCGCAAGAATTCAGCGCATTATCGCAATAATAAATCGGGCGATGGGCCCGTTCGCGCGCTTTTCAGCCAAACCGGCGGGTATTGTTCTGATTAGGCACTTCGTTAAGGCGCTCAGCTGGCGCGGATTGCCTAAATTCGCCGTAAATTCGCCCACACTACGGGGGCACACGCTGCCTTATCAATCTGAGAGACATGGGAGGCATGCATGGGAAACTCCCAAAAGCCGAGCGAATTTGAAGCGGAATAACTGTTAGATCTGGGAATAGGCACGGCGGCACCTCCTCGAGCCGCAAATCACCCAAACATATCTCCGATTTTATGGGCAAATGCCGATCATCGCGGCCGTAACTCTCCGGCGGGAGATAATACGCAAAGCACCAAAATCTAAGTTGCCGAGGTGTAGGGAACATTTATTGGCCGCAATAAAAAGGCTCTAACGCGCTGGCAATATTACAAACGCATTAATCTCGTATAAATAAAGGAATATTTTCCGAGTACGGAGCCGGAATCCAAAATAGGCAATGATGAAAATATCCAACAATAAAATTGTAAATTCCGCCGCTGCGTCTTTGACGGGCACCGCTGCTTAGCCTATCTGGACATTAATGGGCAACGAGACAAGAACGCTAATAACGTTCCTAGTCCGTTCGGACTTGTTTTTATATTTTTAATACTGACCCATTGCGCGATAACTAGATCTTCCCCATTTGTGTTAATCGCGCAGGCCGGGCTTTTAGCCAACGGGAAAGGGAACGCGCCTAAGATTCTATCTGCGCGCAAGGTTGTTCGATTTCAAAATGCATTCTCGGAATATGTAACGTATAACTTTATACTGAATACGATATTGCTACACTAGACATTACAGCATTTACACCGATTTCCACCGTTTCCATTCATTGCACGAAATAAATTTTCTCGTTGACCACACTGAGATAAAGAAAGCGAATATACATATTTGAGATGTCCTTATTTTGAATTGTACGGCATATTAGCAGTGATGAAATAAGTAAACGTTGCTCAGCAATGTTGACGTATATGTTCGCATGTGAGTTATGTAAAGCATAATATTTATTTTAGTAAAAGCTTACAAGATTAACAAACATAATAAAATAAAACAATCTGAAAAAACTTGAACAGATATTCGATTGACATTTTGCTTCATTTTACATGCTGGTAGTTCATTTCTTTTGCTTTAGACCCATCACAGAATATCGCAGTAGAAAATAAACTTAAAAATAGCAAAGGTGCCATAGGAAGTCTACTTAAAAAAAATCTTATTAAGCTGTTACAGAAAACAGCGCAATTTCTAACAAGGTTACCACCATACAATTGTCATAATATAGGTTTAGAGGGGAACAAATTCCCTTTAAAACATTAAGGTTTCTGTAGCAGACCAAACTGCCACAGCTCTAAAATTAGAAAAATTTACTGTCAGTACTTTATAAAAAGTGTGCATCATCTCTAATATAACTAAAAGCAATTATTTTGATTGACCTTTGTATGTTATAAGGATTAGTGGAAGACGATAAGGATGCTTTTATTTATCTTATAAGTGGTCCACTTTATTTATTTTAATAAGCGTTTAAATTTTGGATGATCCAGGTTAACTTAAGTTATTAAGAATTGAACTGTCTTACCAAAGCAGACACTGAATCACAGAATGGAACAAAACTCCTTTAAAAGGGTGGTCTAAGGGTGGAGAAATGAGTTCATTAGCCGGGAAGTTCTGCTTAAAAGAACCCTTTTTTGGCACACTCACAGGCACTGCAGCCTCAAGGGCTTATTGTGCCTACTATCGTGCACTTAAATGCTAGGACATTCACACACACCCATGGGTTGAGCGAAACTTCGAAGTCGCCCGTGCTGACTAGAGGACAGAGCTAACTGGTTGAACCATCTGAGCCACCACAACCACAAAACCATAGTAGACAACATACCATGGATACACGAACAGAGTGTTTTTGTTATCGAAACATTTAGCGTCTTGGTACCTGAAATATTTTTTTTAGTTTATTATTATCTAAGTGCTCGTTTTATAGTGAGAAGGAGAAAAGGGTAAAACTTCAGAACATCGCAAAACATCTATGCAGTACCTGTGCGCAAATATGTCGTTGCTCTTTACTTGCCTAGCCATACAGCAAATTTTGCACCAAGACATTCGTTTTATCAATACAAAATAGTTGTTGCATAGGAACTTTCTAAACCCAATAGCCAAAATTGCTTGGAAATGAGCGGAAACATGTTGGAAAGGGGGCATATAGCCGAGTTGGTTTTTTTACCGACGAAGCGCATTTCTACTTATCGGGATACGTTAATAAAGAAAAATTTTGTTTTCGAAGTGACAACAATCTATGAAAAGCCTCTCTATAGCAAACGTGTTACTGATTGATGTGTAAAATTAGAGTTATTGGCTCTTAATTTTTTGGGGAAAGAAGCCAATATGTTACCGTCACTTCCAATCGATGGAAAAGATGGTTTCAACATGATGGAGGCGCAGCCCACTTAGCAATAACTTCACTCCCAGTGCTGCGTAAGAAGTTTCTTGAGCGCCTAACATCTAAACGCGTTGACGTCGTTTTGAATTTCTGTGGGGATATCCTAAGACTAAAAAGTGTTGTAAGCCCTACAAAATTCAATACGTCAATAAATTAGGCGTGCTCCTCAACATGTGTTGCAAAGGGTAGTGAAGAACTTCAGAATAGGACGACTTCAACAGTACACCACTTGACCGACATCCTCCTTAAAATACATTAAAATGAAACTTCCAGTTCTGTAGCTTATCTAGCAAAAATAAATTTAGTATACCTCCTACCCTTTTTCCTTATTTAAATTTAAAAAATAGGGGATTTTTGCCAAACCTGTAAATGCGTTCTTTTCTATATTTTATTTTTAATCTGACTTTAATTAATAATTGCTGTAGTGTTACGTCTTTATATCAGAGATATCACTAAATATATTTTGTATAATAAAACTACGTTATTTACTTACTAATATCAGTTTGATATAGTTGTGATGTTAAAACTCAAGATAAAATTAGAATCCAATGTACTTCCCGCCAGTTTTATCTTCAAACACTAATTTAAATACCGCTACCTGAGCTTCGATTAGATTTCGATAATCTGTTGGATTCTCCGGGACAAACAAACCGTTGGTAAAATTCTTACAAATTCAAGTTTTTAAAACGTAATATCCGTTGTATCTACACTGACTGAGAATTTTTATGATTGCAGCAGCTATTCGTTATTAATCTTTTTCTTTTGTCGATTTATCTTTGATGTTCAAGTAGAGGTTTTCTAATTTGTAGTTGAAATAAATGTACAATTTCTCGTTAATATTCTAAAGTTAGACACTTGCCTTACTCGAAAGCTATTATCTATCTTCATTTTAAGTAGTTTTATATATTTTATTGTCCAACTGTAAATTTTTTTTTTTTTATATTTAAACTTCAAAGTATTTATGAATTTTTGTATGAAAGAATGCAATCGTTCAAATGTTTCGTATAAAAAACTGACAAGTAGTTCATATGCTGAATCGGTGCTTTTCTGTAGTAAATCAAAATCATGATCCCACTCTGTCTTGTTTATAATTCTATGTGTTGAATGTATGTTTATACGCATTGTGTTAAATGAAAATGTACCTACAATAAAATTTAAAATTGTGCCTGCAGAGCACAAACTGCGCTTTTTATTTATTGAAATAAGAGAGTATATGTTTTTCTGCTTTGTTTGGAACAATGTACACATGGTTGAAGTTATAAAGCCGTAATGCATTCCACTGAATATTGATAACGATAAATAACAGTGAAGCAGGCATTTGCATGTCAGTGTTTACAATGTTTAACACATCTAATTTCATTATTGTCTAAAATAACAGAAAACGGAGAGGTTTTGAGAGAGCTTTTTATGTGTATGTAATTGTCCTTAAAATAGTCACCATACTAACACTGCGTTTTCGGCTGTGGGTCCCCAGGAATTTGCAGCCACTAAGAAACGTGTATAATTTCAAAACCAACATAAGCAAATCTAGAAATTGCGCTCTATTTCCGATTACAAATCAGAAGTTTTCCGTTTAAGCATCAGTAAAATTCAAATAAAATGGAATTTCTAAAAAACGCAAACCAAGTCAGTCATTACAACAAATTTTAATTCACAAAATGCGACAGTATAAAGCAAGTAGGGTATTACAAAGAGTTATTACAATATTCGAGTGTTAATGAGGCTTGAGTTAACAAGATTTACGTTTAATATCTTATTTTAATATATTCTTTCGAAGCTAACAGGAAATATTCATAATTATTCTAATTTTAAAAAATTTAGTTACTAAACCGCATTTCAAATACAATACTTAAAAAATATAGTAATAATAAGTTCTCCGTAATAGGCCACGAAGTTCCCTTGGGGTCGTAACAGGATAGGTCTGCTACAATCTAGAGCCTACGGTACACAAGGTAGTAACGCAGCTAGCGTTACATACCGACCGCCTATTATTGCCTCAGAGTTTGAGCTCCAGGTACACATTTATTGCAGCCTGAATCGAGCTGGGCCGTAAAATGTCCAGTGATTAAATTGGCGGAAGCGGGATTCGAACCCGCACCTCTAGGTTTCGTAGTCTGGCAACTTATCCACTAGACAACCACGGCTCTACTCAAAAAATAAAGTACACATTTTTTTGTAAAGCTCCTTCTCTTACAAAACTATTAAAGCGACATATTATTGAAAGTTCTTACATGCATTTTACAACTATTAGTCTTTAGTTAGTTTTTTAATTTCCAATAAGTAAAATTAGAAGTAATATACAAAATCTTTTTAATATTTATTACATATTTTAAAGGGGATATATACATGTCTTAACTGACAGTTGTCTATTTTAAGATACGCAAAAAAGGATAAAAAATTACTTTAAGTCAGGTATTAGTCTGTTTTAGCAAAGCTAAAAGAACTGTATTATGATAATTCTGAGAGTAATTTTTTTTGAAGCAGAATATTACTGATAATACTACTAATAACAATAGACACGATGGGGCGTCGTGGAAACGGCTGCATGGACTTCAGTATTATTAGAAATTGAAGAAGAAATGTGAAAGAAAAAATTTCAGCCACAAGTCTGCATGGTCGTACTCGATGTGGTTAGTCTACGATTACAGATGAACAGCGCCAAGGGCGTGTAGATGAACCGATTCGTGCCTATTCATCGGGATCGTTGTGATTTTTCTTAGACGAGTGAACTCCGGTGTCTTCTCCATTGGGATGAATAAACTTGTTCAACGTTAGTGTGCGTGTGTGAACAGGGTTGATGATTTCGTAGAAAAGTAATGGCATTCCTTGATAGAGGACACTCTAAACTTATAAGAATTACAGTTTTTCAGTATATACCAGTAATAATAAATTTGTTGGAAAGGAGGCAAAAAAATTCAAAACGCTTTTGTGCAAATAATAGTTTTTCTATTTTTAAATGTTGTTGTAAACCATAAACATTTTGTTTATATTAATTGGATTTACGATAATTAATCATTTGATTTCAACACGATTAAAACGAGAAGGGTGCAAACCCAAATTTGCAACTATCGAAAAAACGTAATTTTTTTGATTGAAAATCGAACTCGTGCTTTGTTTTGGTTTGAAGTACTTGTGTACCAAATTTGATGATTAGTTTTTAAGTTATCGTGATAACAAGCACACACAGACGGGATTGTAATCTCATTAACTACCTCTTAAGCGTTAGCACGCTTTCAGTAGTTAATAATTGAAAATGTAAAGATGACCACTGAAAATATGATGCTTCTGTATTTGTTTCAATGTTTACTTTCTTGCTATTTAAAATATTTCTTATTTCTGTAAAATATTTAGTGATGAATCACAAACATATTCAGACATATTCTAAGCCCTTTTAAGAAAATCCGTTTTTTCGGCAGTTTTAAAATATGTTCTACCAGTTAATTGACGAAAGCATTATTATTTATTTAATGAGTAATAGGAATCGTATTTTAAGTAAACTAAGAATATTTTTACAAATTGCTTATATTTGTAAAAATACTTAGTAGCGGTGTCTCAAAATAAAAAATATGATTTCTTTCTTTACACCTCTATCAACAATCAGAATAAATAATTTTGTAAGATAATTTGCTAGTAATAGTCTAAAGTAAGAATAGTATTTTACTCTAGAAAACAGCGCGACGAGGTCATTTTCACTGAAGAGACCTCCGGCACTTCGCTTGAAGTGGATTTCTTTTTAAACTCTCTCTGGTTGATGCAGACACTTTTTTATTACCCCTTGAATGAATGGCATACCAAGATCGTTATGAACCGTTTAGTTTGATACCTACCACGGTGCGTCTTTAAGATTTCTGATTGAGGTTCTGGACTTACTGGCGCATCCCCAAAGTTTAACTTTATAAGTCTATTTTGGTTTTATTGCAGTTTTGTACACTTACATCTGGTTTTTTGTGGACAGGGAGGATCTTCTTACAAGAAGTTAGTAGAATTCTTTGAATCTCAGATCAGTTTGTTTTTCTTTTTTTACTGTATGTTGTTTGCTGGTAAGTTTTTTTTATCAAAGCGTAGTTCCAAATATCTAATTGTTGTAGATTTCGGTATTGTTATGTTATTGATGGAAACTGGGGGATAAAACTTTTTTTAGCTGAAAGTTAACAAATACGATAAACGCAAATTTACAAAAATCAAAATCAAAGAACTAATGGTTGATTGCGTCTCTTTTTAATGTTACAACTGTATCAAGTAGCAAAGAACAGCTACTTGATACTCGCAATGCCTAGAAAATATAATGTACATAACCAAAATGATTTTTTAGAAATAGGGAGGGAGTATTTATTAAAAATTTAGTTTGTTTACCTTTAATGTTTTAAGCACCAAGTTGAGGGCAAGGTTAGTAATTTGAAGCGGAGTGCACCCGTACTTTATTTAATTTGTTATAATTAAAGCCTTGTGCTATGAGAAACTATGATGTGAAAAAATGTGTGAGTAAATCTGGTATCTACTACTCAACAATATAATTTCTAGTAATTAAAAAGAAATTTAAATACTACAACTAAGAGTAATGCATTTAGTTGAAAGGATAAAGGGATATACCAAGATTAATATTTATGTTGTATAATTTTTTATAAGTAATGCAAGGAAACACTTAGACCGTGCTTCTACAGGTAAATCTGCCTTTCTAAATATAAAAATAAAAAACCTGACGGCATCAAAGTAGCAGCAGAAAATCTCCTAATGACAACACAGAACGCTACCTGAATATTCACTCTTACGTTACCAGATAAGCCCAGAAATAAATGCTAAACAACGGAAATCACTAGTCAAATAGCAAAGAAGATTACGAAGGGAGTGGTAGACAGACATTACTCTGAAGAAAAGGTACGTAACAATGCTAGAGTAAGAGAACTAAAAAAATGGCACAGGAATACAAAGAAGCGGATTCTAATTATGCATCAATGGTTTATCGGCTGCAAAAGCAAGCGACTACTTATTATGGAACAAAACGGCTAAAATAACTGCAAAAACCAGTTTTGGTAATGCGTAAAGAAAACTTGAGCGAAAGCAACATTGAAACAGCTGAATATTTCCCAAACATCTCAGAAAGGTTTTACAACCACTACCTGGAGGACCTAAATCTGGCAAAGAAGAAATAGAAGTTTTAGATGCCCCGTTACAATTGACACCACCAATTCAAGTCATTGAAGTAAAATAAATAAATAACTACAAAAAAGCTGATTACAAAAATCGCTCGGGTACTGTTTAATTCTTCTTCTTTGACTGCCTCTCCACTCTATTGGATGTTGGCGACCACATTTCTCGGAAAAATAATGGAGATGATTTCCCGTTGCCTTCCTCTGTGGTGTAGGATGGGGAAAGGATATAGGAGAGGAGATATGGAAATGAAAAGAAGAAGCGGGTTGGATTTGATTTCTCCTGGAAGATGCGAAATAGGAGCGAAACTAGTAGCTGGCATAAGGGCAGGATTCGCCAACTTCTGTAGTAGCTATCATCTACCGGAATCGCAGAAGAGTGCTACCCGTTACCCCATACTCTTTAATAATAAAGTAAATTTTAAAATAACTTCTATCCAAAGGATGCACAGTGCTGACATTTATATTAAATGCGATCTTAAGAGCTGGTTACCTCTAACACAACAGTAAGTTGCAAAAATTACCCCAATCTAAAAACCTGGCAAGCTAACTAAACAGGGTCATAGAGATTCATAAGTTTGTTATCTATAATCTCAAAGTTGTTTGAAAACCTAGTACTGGAGAACTAATATCTATTTTAGAAGAACAACACCTCATAGTAGATCATCAATTTAACTTTAGAAGACAACATTCTATAAGTGAGCAACAAAAATACTGCAGTACTGTTTTTCTTGACGTTAGTACATTATTTTGCAGTCTAGCACAAAGGTTTATAGTACACGGTAAAACATAACATTTACCTCATATTACGATTCTATCTAGAGATAACAGATTATTCCAAATTAAATACAATGAAATTACCAACCTAATTTTCATACACTCTGGAATACTCTAAAGGAACGTTTTAAGACCAATATTATTATCTGCTGTTCACGACAGATCTACCAACCAGTGAGAAAGTTTCAAACGACACAAAATTGCGGAATCACCTCAATATCATTTAAAATTGGTTTAAAAAGTATTAAATTAAAATCAATGAAACCTGTCTGTGCGCGTCGCCTTTACAAAACGAAGAGGTAGTTCCCATCATTCTCGATAAGACGTTAGTACCACAGACAACGCAAGGTACCTTGGCACCTTTCTTGATCGAAACTTAATTTGATAGGACCTATATGTGGACCAAATACAAACAACTGAATCTGAAATTTAGCAAGCATTGATGGCTGCTGTACCAACATTCTAAACCTCCCCTCCACAACAAATTTTTGATTTATAAAGAAATATTCAAATCGGCGTGGTTTTACAGAATCTAGCTAAGGGGACTACGTCATTTACTAATCTCACTACAACAGAAAGATGCATTATGCTACATAAGTAATGTAAATATCTACAATGACTTTAAAGTGCGTACTGCGAAAGAAGAAATAGTGAAATTTAGTGAAAATTATGTTATCAAGTTAGAACTTTACCCTAATATACTACATTTAAACATATTGGACAACAGTTTACATAATCGTAGATTTAAAAGATAGCATAGCGTTAATTTGATTTTAGAAATTTGAGTTTTTAGACGATATGACAAATTCCCTATTGCAATTGTGTCATTACACGTTAGTTGCAGTTGAAGAGACGTTGATGAACGCTTGCCTCACTGTCACACAAAGATTATTAATAGTGATAATCTAATAATAAAAAAACTTTGGTTGTATGGTAATGGTAAGGCTCTGACCCTCCTCGTGGGAGAGCTTAAAACTTATATATTCGCCACTGTGCCCGGTCGTAGTGCACCATCTCTGATATTTTGTTGTATGGTTTTTTAATATAAATTTTTGTAGTATCAATAAAGATGTTTTATTATCTTCCCAAGCATTGTAAGATTATGCTAAATTAAAGATGTGCATTAAAAACGTTTTTACCTGCGTTCCACACCTTAAGGGTAAAATAACATAAAACTACTACATAAAGTGTGTCACATAAATAGAAAATCTTTCCAGATAAATGTTTAATTTCTGTTCTAATTAAATAAATTTTTAATAAGCGCTTCAATAAAGCAGCTCAAAGCAAATTTCCACTTCGATCTTGTCGAGCTAGGTTCGCTGCGATTCCAGGGCGGTCCCGCATCCGCAGAGAGTTATTCGGGCGCTGCTGCACCAAAAACGAGAGCTCGCCTTAACGGCGCAATAAAATTTTAACTCCGCTAATTAACATCGATAGCGTTTGTGATCGACCGCGTTTTTTCCACGATATGGACACGGCGGGCAGGTAATAACCTCTCGGCGCGTGTGTCACTTATTCCGTATTTAGACGCGCCGATCTCGGTGCGCCGCCCTTGTAAATATCGCAGACAAGACAATGAATTGTATATTCATGCCGGGAATGCTCACCTAAGGTGCTTTCCTCGATCTAATCAAACTCCAGGCCGAAGAAGAATTTATCTTTTATAACGACCGCGGAAAATCTGACTCGCTGCCAGCCATATAAGGCATAGCGGAGCACCTGTATGCGGAGCAGGGAGAAAGCGACACATCATAAAAATCGGAGCGAAGTGTTTAGTACCCAGATATTGAGATTGAAGTAAATTTCCGCGGTTAAATTGTAAAATGCGAAATTAACTGATCAAGCTGGCTGCTCACAATGTGAAGGTGTGTACGAGGCACAAACAGAAACGTTACATTGTATGGGCCTTTTAACATTATTATTAGTCCGTACGTTGCGAGCCGTTTGCGTTCTGTGGATGTTGGAAGTTTGCCTTTGTACAGTTGGTATCTAAATACATGACAAAAATCCACCAGAAACGCAGCACATTTGTAAATTGGGTTTTAAAGAACGCTTTCGCAAATAACTCACATTGAGCGATGGAACGACTTTGTGAGTCGACAAAATTGTCGCATCTAGGGTTAGTGAAAGGTTTATGAAAAATAATGATCTACAAAACGCTGCTACTGTCAATGGTGCACGTTAAGAAAGGTGCTGAACAATCTTTTTTTATGAAACCAACGATTTGAACTTGAATGACATATGGTTTCAACAAGATGGAGTCGCAAGTCACACAGTACTTGAAACATTAATTTTACTTAAAACCAAATTTTCTGACCGTGTTATTTCGCAGGGGGGTACGATCGATTGGTCATCGCGGTCTTGCGATCCAGCCTCATTGGAGTTTTTACTCTAAGCCTATTTGAACGAAAGGATTTATGTCAACAAACTTGCTACGATTCCAAGGCTAAAAGAAAACATCAGACGTGTAATTGCAGAAAAAGACCCGCATATTTTGTATTTTATTCAGGAATAACTACCTGAAGTGCAATTTGGATGTGCAAAAGTTTTTCGAGGCACCATCATGCACATCAAATTGAAGTACAACGCACCCGGACGCAAATGTGCAAACAGCCTGCACTGGTTTTAAACCAATCAAGACTGGTTAGCCTAATTACCAGGTTTAAACCCTATTGAGCATTTCTAGGGTACGATGAAGCAGGAGATAAGATAGCATAATGTAACATAAAAAACACTTCAAAGAAATGGAATGCTATTACTCATGAAAAGTGTCGGGAGCTAGTTAAGAGTTTGCCCAAAAGAATAGCTGCCGCTATTAAATCTAAAAGTGGACCAACAAAACATTGAATACCTAACAATACTGGCGTAATGTTTCTCCAACACTCACAAATGAATTCTAGAGTGACTTTATTGAGGTCCTTCGTATACAGATGCATAAAGTAAGCAAAATACCTACAGGTCATTTTCGATTAGTGAAGTTTTGGGTTTCTTTAAGTAAAGTTTCAAAATGCAGTATTTGTTTTTATTGAACTATCAGAATAAATGAATAAAACTATCTTGTTAAAACGCAAATAGATTACATTTGCCAATTTGTTCATATTTATGTACAGAATAAAATTTAATTTTTCTTACTGATTTTTTGAGTATTAAATATATAGGTACTTGATAATTTACAATAACTTCTTCGCTATACTATTAACTTTTGATCAAACTTCAATATTTGTTTTTCCACATTTGTAGTAAATATTTTTTGGTTTTAGTGTCACTTTCTAATTTGAAAACATTAAGATCTTTAGATTAAATTTGCCTTGAAAATCCAGGCGCGAGAATGTATTACATCGTGTTTTGGTGCCAATTTAAATGCCTATGATTTGCTTCGTACTTCGGCGATGCGTTGATTATAACTTGAGATGCGACTTTTGAGATTTATGGTCGAGGAATTTTTAAGTTGTTTTGTATTTGCGACAGATTGTCATTTGATAATTTTTTGCTGCCGCTTCACGTAAATATTTTGGTAGTAAATTTATACCCATACCTTTTTTATATTTATTAGTAAACAATAAATAAAATTCTGTAAGGCTAGTTGTTCCTTATGTAAATGGAATGCTAAGAATAACACCAAACGGCGTTAATTTATAATAAGACATAACAATGACTTCAACTAATATTTCAATGTAATCACTTTTAAGTATAACTAAATCTGAATTACTGAGTTTGTATTTTTACGTAAGTGTGTACTTCAGTTTGAATAATCTTAAAGCTTATTCATATGATTTATAACTTTATTGACAGCCGGTATCGTTAGTTCCATGTAAAGAACTTGATATGTATCACGAAAGATCTGCTACGGCACGTAAGCTTTTTGATTAAAATCTCTGTAGAACATGGGTGTTCGAGAGACTATAATGCCCCAATAGTTCAATTTTGTATGGCTATAGAGGTTTAATAATGGTCTTCTATATTAAGACTTTATTTTCGAATAAAAGACGAGAACTTCTACCCTTAGGTCAGTATAATTTTTTGACTTTAAAATTCATTCTCTTTCTTTTCTTGCCAATGTGTGTTTTTCACGTGTCTACTGTCCAAGTGCATTTATAAATATTTTGTTACCTTGGACTGTTGTAGTTTAGCACTATTTACTAATACGGACGAATACTGCTGCCCTAGGAGGATAAATGTAATTTGCATGGATTTATATTCATTATTTGCCATTTTAATAACGGATTTTATCAATAGCTTGCTAAACATACAAAAATACTGCATCACAATATTTCTTATTCTCTGTTAATTTATCTTTTATATCTATTATTCAATAACTTTGTGGAATATTAGAATGTTCATATCTAAAGCCAAACATTGTAAAGTTAACTTTCAAAAATGCATCTGCGTAAATTATACTGATAATTAATTTTTCCAATAATCCATAAATCACTGGAAATAAGTCTGGACATATAAAAAGTTATTTCATTTAATAGTTTTCTTGGTTTGAGTATCATGAAGATTTGCATGAATTTCAGCTGTGGAGGACAGTACATGAATCGAAGTATTGAATTAAATAAAGCAGTTTACAATGCACCTTTTCCATTATAAGTTATTCCAGTTTTTGGATATTTAATTTATTTATTTTATTTCTTGAGATAAAAGGGATTTGACCGATAGTAACCGTTGCAAGGATGTTGTTAAATAATTTTCCACTTTTGCATTGCTTTATTCAAAAGAAGATTGAAAACTTCTGTTAAACATTGATTAAAAACATTGGATTTTTCTGTTTCCGACCGCGCCCGTTGCATGTGCTTTGAAACTTCTTAAAACTTTTTGGGGCTTTTCAAAGAGAAATAGTAATCTTGTTAGCAATCCTGACTTCGGATTTCCTTTAACTATTTTTAATGGGGGATTAAATGGTTATTCGTTTCTTTTTCTAAGACATCATTAGTTTCGACTACCAGCCTATTAATTTCTAGTAGAATGTTTAATAGTTTGTTAAGTACAGTTAATAGATCGTGTAGCCCCCGCCATGTGCTTCTTATACGTTCCAAAAAATGGTTTGTTGTTTTCTCTGGTTCTTCTGGCTCTTTTAAAGTAAGATTAAATTCCATTTTGTGTTCAACATATTTTCGAAAAACATTCAAATTTGTATCCACCTATTGGTGGATATTTTTTCTCTGAATATAATGGTAATAATAATTACTAGGGACAACAATTACTGCCGAGTGGTCTGATAATAAGTCGTAACTGAGCTCTATACACAATAATTGTATGAAAAATCATTCGCTATAAAAGAATTTAACAAATCGGGAATTTTGTTGGTCAATTCTTAGAGTACTTTCTTTTGGGGATAGAAAACGTTAGATCAGTAATGGCAATTGTAAGGATGCTGTTAAGTATTTTCTACATCTGCATTTTATTTATTTGAATGAGGATTGATCATTTTGGTTAAATATTGAGCAAGGAAATTAATTTTTTCTAATTGTAATGGTTCCAGATGTAGAGAATTCTTCTCATTAATAACGTTATATAATTTTCTGTCCCTTGTAGTTATTAACCTGGATTCCCAGTGGGTATATTTTGCGTTTCAACTAAGAAATCTGGGATCTAGTATATCAAAAAATGTAAGAATCTTTCTTTTGTTAATCGATGTAAACTACTGTAATGAAACAGTCTTATTACTTGCATTGCTGTGGCTCACAAAATTTATTATATAATATTTTCATATCCTGGCAATTTATCATAAACCCTAACTTTCCTTATAATGATAGCTGACCAACCATGTGCTGTGTTACCCGGATATTTTGTGTGAAATATATTCTAAGCTACGTTCTTGTAGTGGAATGAATTTCTGATAAAAGCGTAATGTTGATTTTATTTAGATTTCAGAAGTTTATTTCATCTTGATGTTAAATTAAGCCACTGGCATTCTATACGGCTATTTTTGAGGATATCGCCATTACGTTATTTTATTTATGACAATAGTCACATATATTTTAGATTCATCCCTGAACTTAGAAGTTTGGAAAACTTGTAAGAGAGTTTTGAGATATATTTGCAGGGAATATGGCTGGAATAGAATTTGTTTTGTTGGTAGCTCGGAATGGCACTATCTTGCTTGTTGATTGGTTTTATTCTTTTCTGTGACTCTTTTATGATTTGCAAGATGCGGGTCTTTAACAGAATGCGCATTTAGCATGTCCTACGTTTTCTTACAAGTTATAGTGCCGTGTGCTCCTCCGCACTTACACAAGAAAATTTTCAATAACAATATGCCTTTGTATAATAATTTTCTTACTATTTGCAGTTGGCTCTAAACCTATGAAGAACAATGACAAAGGTCTTTAGTTACCCTACTTTTATATTGTCGATATTTCTAGTTTCTATGGTTAAGCAGTTCTTCTTTACTTTTGTCCATTGGTACTGTACAATGTAAGTGCCTGATAAGGACACCAAGAGCTCTTTTCTGTTTAAATTGGTATATAGGATCTTTAATATTATTGTTAAATTATTAATTTTGGCTTTATTAACAGTCATTGATTTATTTTTTGAATCGTATTCTGGTGGTTAAACTACAGAATTTAAGCTTGTGAACATATTAGGGTCATTGATAAAGCCTTGGATGAATATTGGAGTGTTTTTGGAATATCGTCAAAGAAATATTTGGTTTAATCTGTTTTTCTTCTATTGTTTCACTGGAGCGAGTAGCTGATAGGCTAAGGGGTGTCTTAATTTTTTTTGTTGTTTCTTTGACTGCATTATAGCTGCACGTTTACACTTTTTCTACTCACTTTTTGCCAGCCACTTTCTTTGCTTAAGGTTTATCATCTAAATCGGTGTATACTTCCATATCTGCTTTGTAAATTTGTCGAGGATTTATTTAAATTTAATTAAAAATTGCTTATAAGCTGTAGTTGTTGCGATAGGTCTGGTTCAGTTATAGGAGTTTGGTATTGGTAATAAACGACGTTTGAATAACAATTAAGAACATAATTAAAAGTAAAGCCCGGCATTATTACAGCATCAAAATTTAAGTTTAGGATGTTTAATATTTAAAATAACGAAATAAAGAATAGTAGTTTAACATTTATCTATGATGCCTCACCTGTCCTATTACTTTACTGAATTTATCAATAGAACTTAAAAATTCAGTGAGTGTAGCCAACACAATCTTGTACCATGAAACTCAAACCCTAAAAAGATGGCTTTTGTTGTCTAAATAACACTTATAGTCGTTTTTTGTTTTTAAGTTTTATTTTAAATTAAACTTAAGTAAAGAAGTGTACTGTTTACTAACAAACAAATTAATACAAAAATGATTGATCAATTAAGAAAGTTGTTTTTAGGCAGTCGCGGTATTGAGTTATTCTATATTTTTATATTATTTTGGTTTGATTCTTTATCAGATGTTCTTAAAATCTAACGAGTTATCATTTTCTTAATCGTCTTTTTCCCTGTTATTATTATATTGCCTTATATTAAGCTAATATTATTAAACTTTTTATTTTGTTAGTTTTATGGTTTTGTTTACTTCGTTTTAGTTTATTTTGAGTATTTTTTATTATTTTTATAATTTAATAATATGAATGTAAAGATCATTTCATATTTAAATTGTTTAAATATGTATTCTGTATTCTGTATCTTGTTTTTATTATTCTTCTTTATTATCAAATATTTCATGCTTACATGTAGTTTATAGTGTCATCTGGAATTCTTTTAGATTGTATTGGCTAAAGGCTGCACAAGTTCCTATTAGGTAACCAACACGTTATTTTTATATAACCGACAACCTACGATTGTCAATAAAACGAGCCTAGAATACCATCGCTAAGCTGCTATACTCAAATCCTTGCTCGTCGGAAAATCGCCGACAAAAATTATTGTATGATTAAGCCAAAAAGTACAAGGAATATGGCCACCAGGAAGAGCTAACCGCTGACAAGGCAACTTACAGCTAGTGATTTTGCCGCAAGGCAAGTGATGAATTCGTTTGCGAATTGAAAGAGAACATCGATCAGGATCCTGGGCGGACCATGACTGACCTGGCAAAAGGAATGGGCGTGGCGAGGTCTACGGTCAGTTTAGCAGCCTACCACGACGCGCACTATAAGTCTTTTGTCTTGAGGAATCATCAACTGTTAAGTGAGAAAAACAAGATGGACAAGAAGTTAAAGGTCCAAGCAAAATAGTCCAAGCTTCAAGCACAATAGCTCCGACTTCGTGGGATTCTTTTCAGACAAAAATAATTTTATTCAGGGCAGAATAGTGAATCGAAACAATGATTGTTGATCTGCCAAGACAGCTCTGAAGTGTCTACCGCCATTTATGCAAAGATTCCCACCTCTGTGATAGTGCTGAGCGTTGTGAGCGGTGAAGAGGATGTCACGGCTCCTCAATTCTTGAAGGTGATCGTTACAGCTATATCAACGTGGTGGAGAGAGTTGTAAAGCCCCAGATAGAGTTGACCGCTGGGCGAGACTACGTATTCCAGCAAAATTTCGCTACAGCTCAGAAGGCAATTTTTTAGACCCATTTTAATGTTATTTTATAAATTGTTTATTGATTTTCCGGCTCTGTATATTTTTCCTTATTTCTTTATGTTGTGCTTACAAACTATGTGTTTGTGTTTATGTTTGTAAATGTTTTGTTTTTGTAGAAAGTCTTTCTAAAACGAATGGTAAATTGAACGACGTTATACATAATGGTCCCCTAGCATTAACCTTATTTTGAGTTACAGGTTGGAGAATACTTTAGATTCGCTTTGGTTAAAATTTATTGCATATATGAGGCTGTAAATAATCTTTTTTAATAATTATGTTGTTTAAAAACTATGATGTTTTATGTCAAGTTTAGTATAAAAATGTCTTTAATTTTTTATCGATATTTTGAATTAATTATCAATCACAATTTTTATCATTGTTATATGTAAAGGCACAATAACAATATAATAATTAAATCAGATTTTTAGGGAAATGGAAAAATTTATATTTCTTTCATTTCTACATTATCTATTGTAGTAATATTAAATATTTTTTGATTGTTAGTTTTTCTTGCTAATTTACAACCTATTAGGGCTTATATTGATTTTAAGGGAGTTTTTACATTTTTTTACTCACACACTGTTTGTTTGTCATTAGTCGGTCACATTTCTTTATATTTTTCTCTTCTATTGATTATTATTTGAACTTCATAATATTTATTTGTCTTTCAATTTAGCGCTTGTTTACAATTTGTATCAAACCGTTCTGAGAATTAATTAAGGTGTTATTATAGTAAATACCGGTCTTTCACATATTTTATTGCTAATAAATGATTTTCCTCAAAACTAAGAAATTTTAAATTTTTTGCTTGTTTTCTAATTCTTTAAATGTTTATTATTATTTGTTAAATGTCAATTATTATCTTTTTTATTTGTTAGTTTTATGGATAATCCTCTAAATGTTCAACAGTCTTATGTCATACTTAAAAAAGGGTAGAAATCTTAAAATTTTATATTGACAATTGATTTCTACTTAGCGAATACATAAAATTTAATTAAACGGAGTTTCTTGATCTTCCTATATATAATTTTGGGCACAATTGGGGCTAACATTTGAAGTATAGCAGTAAAGTACAACAAAAAGAGTAATCGAGCTCGTTAATTACAAATATATAAAAAAAACGAAATTTATTATTAGGAAGCGTAATTAAATTTGTTTTTATTTCTTTTAGGTCATTTGCAAGGAATTCATTGTTGAATCTGTTATAAAATAAAAGGTAACAGAAAAAAAGTATACCACTGTTGAGATTCTTTTGACAAGAAAGTGGGGCATCTTCAGCAAATGATATCAACTAATGCAGAAGTTTCGATATTTTCTATTTTCCTCTTTCGTCCCGCTTTCATTTTGGACCAACAGAAACGGCGCTTTATCAATGCAATATTCAGCTTCCAGCCCGAACGCGCGAACTTCTTATTCCCAAGCCTTCCGAACTCCTCCAACTCTGCGGAATTCCTCCAGAGAAAATCGCTCATCGCAAAGCCCTTATGATAGATATAGAAATCTAGCCGGCGCGTTCCGAGAGGCCGCCGCCGCATTCATTTTGAACAATGAGGCCCGCGCGCGATGTAAATTTTGCGCAACTATTCGAGGCAGGCGCGATATCATTCGGCGGGCATAAAATAAAAGGACTCGAATTATATGAATACGATTTTGCGTCAGCTCTGTCGGTATTTCATGTTATATTCAAAGTTTCGCGTCGCGGATAAATACCTCGTTTTTATGGAACGAATAAATTGCTATGAGCGCGCCTTTGTTTCTCGCTGCGCCGGGGATTTTTCGACTTCGCGTAAACCCGCATTAGCATTTTATAATAACAGCGGATGGCAAAACATAAAGATGGCACAGGGAAGGGTTCGGTTTATTTTTAAGTTCGCGTTCGATTTGGTTTTATGCTTTTGTTATTAAAAACGTAATAAAAGGTTTTATTTGTATTGATACAAAGAAGACGCTGGAATATTAAAAGCTTGGACGACACTTATTTGGCCAATTTGGATGATATTCCCAGGTTATTTCTTCCTTGTGACTATTAGTAAATCTCACCAGAAAACAACAATGAACTAACAAACTAGAGAAACTTAAATTTATCACAACAATAGTTTAAATTTAACCTCAGTTTTCCCAATAACAGCTAACACGCCATTTTTTGGAATTTTTGCAGAGTTCTTTAGTCATTTTGGAAACAATATGCTTCACGTGATGCTTCATTTCTACAAACAAATGGTTCTTCTTCTTAAACTGCTCTGAGAATAAACTCTCTCTTGCAAAACGTTCTTAATCAAGTTCAAATCTCGGTTATAGTCTGTCCTCACTTCTTCATCAAGACACTGAGCGAACGGTGCGCATAGAAGAGTTGTTTTATTGCCAAACCCAAGGTTTTCGAACCATTTCACGTCATGTCCAAGAAAAGAATGTTTGACAGATATCAAAATGTAGCCGGCTGCTCTGTACTTGCTCTCAACTTTTTAAGAAGTGAATTTTCAAAGACCACGACTTACTTTTATCGATAGGTTGTCTTTACTTAAAATTCCACCAAAAATCGTGATACTTACGCTACCTATTTGGCATCTGGTATGTCCAAACTTGGGTTTTTTGTCCCGTAGGATCCAAAATTACCTGGGCCATGCAAATTGAAGCGTTTCTCGCCAGTAAAAATCTGACGGCAAATATTGTTTCCAGAAAATAAGTATTGGGATGCAAATTTGCGCCTGGATTTCTTATGTCTCTCAGGGCAGTTTCTTCTTGGAATTTGTGCAGAACAACTTTCCATTCTTTAGTTCTTTTTGAATTGTCCGACGATTGAAGATTTCCAAGCCCAGTATGTCCTTGATCGAACGTGAATTAACCCTATGACCAGAGTAGAGCTTTTGATTTAGCAGCAATCGCGAACTAACAGCTTCTTCGGGCGACCCATACGTTTGCTTGTTTTTTGTTTTTCACGCCCTGACCTATACGACTGCCTGTGGTGTGGCGGCCTTTTCGCCCTTGAACCGTTTTATATCGCGGCGGCATGCGGGCCTTTGATATCTGCTGCTACGTTTGCCATCGCACACAAAACGGCATATGGGCTTTTGCCCTTTTTTGCACCTTTTGATATGAAAGGTGCTGTCGAATGAAAATTGCCCGCAAAAGACCTACCGCCAAGCCAGGCGCGAAGCCCGGAAACATTCGCAATCCGCAGCGCGGCCAATTCGGTCGTGTCTTAACACCCGCAAATAAGCAATCCGCAGCGCGGCCAGTTCGGTCGTGTCTTATCAACCCGCAACATACAAGAAGACAGCGCAGCAAGGTGGCCACCGTGGAACCATCGCCGACGAAGCCGAAGCCGAAGCCGATTCAGGTGAGCGATTTGGCAATACTCGTTGGTTGATATCGGTAGCCGCCCCCATCCGCTTACGCGACGGCCGTTTAAGGGACGATCTGGGCCTTATCGGTTGACGTTCCAATACGGGCCGTACTACGTATCCCACACCGCACCACGAGAGCGGCTATTTACACGCCTGCCTCTCCAGCCTGCTTTGTATTATTTGGCGACCTTGGCGTAACTTTAAATTTTTGTATATTCCCAACAAATTTCTTTGATTATTTGATAGTATTCAGAATTATAGATTTATCACATAACGGTAGCATGAGTATGAAACAGGTAATAAGAAAACAGAGACTCAATCATGATTTGTAAGTTCATCCCAACATTTGATGCTAAAATTTACATTTTTTTTTGGTTAGTTAGTTAATTGTTGGTGTTGAGCGATATTTTTTTTTCGGAAGTAACTAAGGGAGATATAAACTAAAAGCAACAGTAAAATATGCTAAGCTTTTGTGGCGGGATTTATAAAAAAATTTTTCTCAAGAAAAACCAAAAGGAGTATTATTTTTAATGATTTTATGTCAAGAAAATTTCTTATAAATGAAATAAAAAGTAATCGTATCTTCAAATGTGTGTTTTAAAATTTATTATATTAACAAATAAAACTTTTCTATTAAAAATGAGTTACAAGAGATATCTTTATTTAAGAAAGTCTGTCAAAACCTTTTTTGAAATAGAAAGTATAATTGTAGGCCTCACTATTTTTTGAGCTTGGCAAAATTCTAGTAACCAGCATAGTAGGTAGAAAGTAAGCCCAAGATATTACAATGTTTGGGCCCTTTATTCCAAATCTCATTTTATTTGCAAAATATATTTTAACCACCAGTAATATACTACAAACTCAACGCTTTTTGTTATGTTAGATCCTAACTTTCGTTGTATAGCAGCAGTTTATTTATTTAGTAAATTTTACAGTAGTGTAGAAGCACATGGGCATGAAACCGCACTGGTTCAGTAAATTACTTTAAGTGGAAATGTTCTTAATTAAATTGTGTTGACTTTGAAACAATTTCAATAAAATATGGCATTCAAACTGAAGTAAAATTAAAAAACCTTCTGCCTAAAATACGATAATATCTATTTCAACACTATAAATTTAGTTTCTTGGATTTTTACCTTTTGGAGTCAGCAAATGTAAACTATGGGAGTAATATTTCCAACAAAAATGCTGTTGTTGCGTTTGTAAAATAATGTGTCCATTACTGATAAATGATAGTACGTAGCAATGTGGAAAGTTACTGTTCTAAACCTAAAATTTTTGCAAGGTGGGAATGTGAAACAATTTATTTACAAATAATAACAGTGTAAAGGTAAGTCGGTGTAGTGACCTTACGAAAGTAAGATATAAAAGACGATTCTAAAGATAGGCAACCAAACGTACCCTCAGAGCTCAACCACGCCACATTTCATATCAGCTGTCTTTGTTTAGTTTTGTTCACCACCTTCATTATTTTATTTTCTTATACAAAGCTGTTTCAGAAATATAGTTGTTCTATTTAAATTTAAGTAATGATCTCAAAAATAGTAGTACAGAAGAAGAGTTCTTACCAGTTGTGGGAAAAATACAATAAATCAAACAAACCGTCTAAGACTACTAAAAAATTATTCTTAAAATGTAGGGCAATATATACTACACAATTCAAGCATTCCTCCATAATTTATTGATTTTTGTGGTCTTTTATAAAAATCATCATCCACTTACCTATGATGCAAAATAAGGTCTACTAAGGTATATTATGCCAGAGTGGTCTAAGCGGTTGAGGCGCGGATTGACATGCGGAAGGACCCGAGTTCCATTCTCGGAACACTATGATACCTGGCGGGTGGCTTATTTAATCACTAAAAATAATTGAATACCTGCGTTCACTGAAAAAGGGATAATAATGACGTCGTCAAAGGCGCGGCGCTTGCCACATCGCCCCGCACCAGAGATGGTGCGCGACGACCGGATAGAGAGAGCGAATATATAAAAGCCTTAATCTTTCAGTTTACAAGTCGTGCTCCCACGTGGGCTATTAGAGCCTTGCCATTAAGGAATATCATAATGTGTTTTCGATGGTTGTTTATATGTTTGTCCATAAATTGCTAAAGATTCGGTAACAACGGCTTTTCGTTACTATTACATACACAGTTTTTTACCAAACCACACAATAAGAAATGAAAATATGTCGGATTAGACCAGGGACGTCAAAAGTCAACAAAGGAAAGCTTTTTATCAGGCTCCTGAAACATTGTTTTTAAAAATGAGAAGTTTATATTTTTACGACTAATATAATAATCCAATAAAATTGCTATGGCCTTATGCTATTATGCTTGCAAATGCACAGATAATGAACATACGACATCGTTCTTGACAATATTCATTTAGTGTTAATGCAATAAGAACAGTTTGCACGGCTGCATTATAAATTGGCAGCCTATAAGAGTGGACTGTAATGCACATAAGAAGACTTTCACTATACACCCGTATAGTTGGAAGTTAGACGCAGGTGTGTGATTACATTACAACACGAATAAAAGGCATGTTATAAATGATTTATAGACGGTCAGAAATTGTTAAAAGTTTTGAAAGACTAGCAACGGGCAAAATGTTGTATTTATAGTGAGCTTTGACTGATAGAGAACTAAAAGATGAACTAAAAGTTCAAACGAGTACGGACGTGGAACTCCTTTTCCATTAATGTCCGGGGCTTCTATACATAAACAAAAATTTGCGGACGCTTCCGGTCAAACCAGTCTCGAGATTTTCCAATCAGGTTGATTTTTGGCGTCTGGACTTGATTGCATCCCACCTATTCCAGCTCGCGGATGTGACCCGGTAGGCCATAGGCTTTCGAATGATACCCCCCTAATGTCTTTAGGTTCAGTAGTTCTCGAGTTGAAAGTCGCGAGGGGCAGACAGACGTCCGTACTGGATTCATTAGTCTTCCATTTTAGGCATAGAAGCCTAAAAATTAATATGCATGAAATTTTAACCGACTGTCTTAACGTAAAATGTATTGTGACAAAATTTCCATATCTACTGGTGCCAGAGTAGAAGGAAACTCGTATTACAGTTACTAATAATTTGTTTTAGATTTCTACCACTGAATCAGGGTTCCCCCCCAAAAAAACATAACTGGAAATAAAATGTGGATATATGACTCAATCGCTACGTCCAAGAAATGTTTAAGATGTTATAGCATTTTTACTAAATATATAGAATTTTGTTATTGTAACAATAATATTTTGTATTATACAGATTTTTTTTTACGAAAATATAAGGAACCAGGATCCAACTGTGTATCGATACCAATCAGCTTTTTGAATTTGCATAGAATCGAATTACGGACTTATGGGACATTAATTAAGAAAATAGAAATTTTATTAATATAAAGAACAATACATGGGAGCGTGTCCAGGTTCCTAAAAACTACGGGCTCGCGAAATTTCACTACTTCTTTCTCTTATTCTCAACGAACCAGGATCTAGTGTCACCACAGTTTGATTAAAGCATAGATTATTGATGGTATCGAATAAAGTAATTCACGCATAAAGATTCGGTATGAAGGTTATACGTGATTTGTTCATGCACTATTAATAATAATAATGGTAAGGCTCTACGCTCCCCGTAGGAACACGGTCTGCGAACTGAGAGGTTAAGGCTCTCATACGTTCGCTCTCTCCCCAGACGTTGCTCACCATTTCTGATGCGGGGCGATGTGGCCAGTACCGCGTCTAAGACGACCGCCATTATTACCCCTTGTTCGAAACGAACGCAGGGAATTGAACCTGAGTCCGTCAGCATTGCAGCCCGCCCCTCAACCACGGGACTACGCTGGAATGCACATATTAAGTTGTAATATAAATTATATTCTAAAAATTAAAAGTTTTTTTAAAAACGTTAGTTTTTAATTCAAGCTATATTTTAAGGCTGTTGCATTGGTTCTTTGATTTTTCCTTTAAAACATTTGTTTGGTTTAGATTCAAAAGACTGCACTTCGTTTAGATGTCTTTCTAGAAAGCAACGCTTTTATCGTGAAAATAATTTTGTTAGTTTATAGAGTAAAACTGGGGGAGAACGATCGACGGAACATCTTATTCCAACTATATTCTTCTATTTTTTCTGAGGTTGCATGCGCTGCTTGTGAACGGGCATTATCTTGGTGGAATATAACGCCACAACCAAAGTTGGACTTTTTGAATAAAATTTCCGTCAAATACTCCAGTTGTTGACAATAAACTCAAATGTGTTTATTTCACTTTCTCACAGCAGCGCAAAATAAATTATATATTAGAAATTCCATCAAACATTAAGTAATGTCTTTATTGGATGAAGTTAATTTTAGGCTGAGGTACCGCTTTATCTCCAGAGCTAACGTATGACAGATGCTCGAAATATATAAGTATATAGTATTTTTTTTTGTCCCTAGTAACAGTTTATTTCACGAATAAAGCACAAAGATTATGAAAGTGCAGTGACATGTACATATCAACGCAGTGTTGAATTATGCTTATCAAGCATAAACAAAAAAGTTTTTTGCATCATATAGTCACTAGTGATGAAAAATGAAGAAGAGAAAATCATGGAGACCACGTGGCCATGCTTCAACATCGACAGCCAATCCGAATAGTCATGGAAAAAAAGACTCATGTTGTGTATTTGGTGGGATCAGTTTGGTGTCGTGTATTATGAGTTGCTCAAACCGAACGAAACCGCTACTGGGGCTCTCTACTGAACACAATTGATGAGATTGAACCGATAACTCAAGGAAAAAGCGCCAACTATTACTCCAGATTATTCTCTTGCATGATAATGCTCGTCCACATGTTGGGGCACCGGTCAAAACCTACTTGGAAACACTCATTTGGGAAGTCCTACTCCACCTGCCCTATTCACCAAACATCAATTATCACTTGTTTCGATCGATGGCACATGGCCTGTCTGAACAGTACTTCACATCATATGAAGATACCAAAATTGTGTCGATTCGTAGATAGCCCCAAAAGATGAAGCGTTCTTCCGACTTTAGATGTATTAAAGTAATACTCACTGTTCGAAAGTTTTAAATAATCTGATCCGTTTAATGACTGTGCAGGAAAACATGTTCAAACATATACTTGTACATTATTGGCAAAATCTATGCTGCAGTATGATATATTGTAAGGTTATAGAGCCACTAAGGTAACACCACGCTTCAACCCAAACCAAAATCAGGTAAGAAAATTGAACTGTATAATATTTCTGTTGAATCTCAATAAGGTTTATTACCTTAATGTAAATGCGGATCCATTACATTAACATTTTATTGAGAAATAAACTAAAAATTTACAAAAACTATTCTTCTGAATTTAGTACATTGTAGCTTACAACCCAAAGTTTTAAATCGTAATTTTATCTTAGATGCTAATCTTGATAAAAATAATTTTATAAACTTGTAAGTTCTTTATTCACCACATTAAAATTAATAACTATATCCATTATAAAGTGCAGCTTTTTAAAAATATCCCAGAAATTTATTATAAAATTGTTTTTCGCCATATGACACACGACCAGATCTAATCGCGGCACATTTTAAAATACAATTGCCACGCCTTATATATGGAATCAATTAAATCGGTTTTATGCAGCTTTCAAGCATTCTTACGCTTCTAAGTCGCTAAAACTATCGATAAATAACTAGGGTCAACGCACAGCCGAAAAATAATAAAATACGGCTATTGGCAGCCAGCTGTGTACAACCACATGTCCGTCGCCTCCAGTTTAGAATTTTTATTAAGCAATAAATAACTCCATTAATAAGCTTTTAAAGCGAATTCTGTCCCGATTCAAAATATATGTTTATCAGCTGATGAACCAAGGTCCCCGCGCCGATAGCCATCGCCGCGTGCATTTCATGTTTGTCACTTGTGGTGTGAGAAACGGCAAAGGTGTTGTCTTCATCGCCGGACAAATAGCTCCAATAAATTGCGCAAAGGTGCGACACCCGGTTGTGGGCCTTATGAAAGGTTGCGCTATTGGGCTAATTAATTTTGCCAGAAGTGACTCTGCTGACAAGAAATTAATAGGGAAGGCGGTTCGCTATCGATAAATATGCGGCTGTATTTCTCGAAGACGTTTTGTTGCTTTCTTATATCTCAATAAGAGGAGAGAATAAATAACAAAATGCAAAATGTAGATGAGAGCTCGCGGACTAATAAGACATATTTACGCAAAGCCAGTGTAACATAAAATCCGAGGCATAAGCAGACATACCTTACGAATGTCTAGTTACTTGCCTTTTCTCTTGAAGAAATCAACAAAGCACTCAATTTGTTGTTAGCTGACTTATTAATAGCAGACATTGTTTATTAATAATAAAAGTCTCGAAATCAATTAATACATCTTTTAGACACATTAAAAAAAGAGAAAAATTTTAAGTTGACTATGTATTACTTATTAGATTGTTAAACAATAGGTGATTTCTAAATGTAGATGCTTCTCGATGTTAAAAGTAAAAACATAAAAGATAATAAATTTTATTTGAAAATCAAGTCCATTAGCTTAAAAGTTGAAAGTTTTATGATCACATATTTTTAAGTTTTAAAAAATATTCAGCTTATTTCAAAAGGCTAAAAAATCGTTAGAAACTCATTATTTTAGATTTATTTCATTCCAACCTTTTTTCTTGATCTTTTATATTTTTCAATTTTTTAAAGTTGGGTTTTATTATATCACCAGATCGTGTAGTATGAGTTATTACATTTTTACCGGTACTTGTTCTCGATACAAAAAAGCCAAAAATAGTAAGAACCGGATATGGTCCAAAATAGATCCAATTGTAGGGACTATTACCCGAGATTATATAGAGGGGCGGTAGAGATTTATAAATATAAAAATAATTTTAACAGGGACGACGGATTCAGTCTACTTAATTCTTGGTTTGTCACTCTTAAGGGACAAAAAACGGATCGTTACACAGTGCATCGACCCGATTGACACAACCTTTTTCTTCAGGGTTTCAGATGTCTTTGAAGAAACTCGAACATGCGCTGCTGGATATGAGAAAGCTCCCATTTTATCACGAATGTCATAGGCTTTATTTACTAAGTAACGGCTACAACCGAAGATGTTCTTAGCTTTACTCTTTTTGATAGTTTTTGTTACAGGTGTCAATATAGCGTACTTTATTTTTTAATCACCGTCTTTAAACTTTGATTTCGCACATTTGTCTCATTCAGTCGGTGAACCCACAGTGTTTTATCATTGTAATAAATTGTTTCTTGAGTTTCGTTTTCACAGCTTGGTACTTATCAGGAACTTCTCTTTCTGATTTTACTGGAGGTACGTCAAAGATAGCCAGTATCTGGCCAAATTTATAGGCTCATATTCTTCTAACTCACTTTCAGAACATTTGGTAGTACCAATGCACAGCTCATTTTTGCTATCTTTGTTGATGTCGGATAAGCTTTTATTTTCAAAGTAGATATGTCCTTATCGGATCTTGAATATTTAGCCGCAATTTCTTCAAATTTTAAAAGCTGCATTTTTACGTCTGTAAATTATCCTACTTCTACATTTATTACACATAGGATGATCCACAATCAACTTATTATATAATTATCAATTTGTTTAAGCCATTTTGACACTAATTCCTTGCTTTTAGGCAACGTATATATTATAAAAATGTTTTAAATTTCTTCCAAAGGGACTTGGTAATTTTCCTTGTGTCGGTGGCTTGATGATTTTCTAGACTAAAAGGGTTATAGCAGACGTTTTGGCGACCTCTTGAAACTTCAAGCTACTTTTGACAATGTTTATAGGCCTACAAAGTAACACAAAGTCCACTACAAACTGAACTAAACTTTGTTACAAGTTCTTCGGAAATCTGGACTACGTTGACCGCTGATCTACAGTGAGACAAATGTCTTTGACGCTTTAATAGATTGGGACACTTTTTTGCCACTA
This sequence comes from Sinelater perroti, assembly GCA_036346155.1. Classification (NCBI taxonomy): domain Eukaryota; kingdom Metazoa; phylum Arthropoda; class Insecta; order Coleoptera; family Elateridae; genus Sinelater; species Sinelater perroti. The sequence continues at coordinate 19,890,244 of JARFIY010000046.1, forward strand.
GTTGTGGATTTAAACACGTATTTGGCTTAATGAATTGAGGAAAAAGCCTTCTAGGTTTTAAGTTTAGGTTTGAGTTTCTCCTTGACGCTATGGTACTTAATAAAAGCACAGCAATGAACAGTAATTTCATTCAACTGAACTAAGAAATCTAGCATAATTAATTTACACAATACAGAGTAAGGCAAAAAATGTTAACATTAAATGGGTGTTTAATCACTTTAAATTATAAGGCAGGAATTGGGTTACAAGGTTTTAATTTGGTACCCATCCCTCTCAATGCAGTTATGGACCTTGTCCATTGTTGTTTATAAGGCCATCTGGGCCATTTAGGCAGGAATTCCAGCGATGACGTAAACGATGCGGTGTTTCAGGTCGTCCAAGTTGCGTGGTTTGCTGGCGTAGCTTTGATCACATGGCGTCAGGTCGGGTGAATTGCGAAATGTTAGTTTCTAGAGAAAGTCTGCACGTGGACTTGGTTAGGCTGGCTACCATCGCTCTCTGGACGAGGATGATATTCTCTTCAGTTCGGACAGATCTCTTTCTACCCCTGTTCCCCTTGCAATCGTCTTGAACGGACAGGCGCGATGGTGCATCCCGCCCGGTCCAGGCCTTGAATTTTTCTTGTACGACGCTTGGGGACTGAAAACCTCCACCCATGCAGCTATATTTCTTTGTTCTCAATGGAATATCGGGACACTATGTTTTAATCTGCGAAAGAAAAATATTTAGTCTCCCATACAGTGTTAAAATCTTTTGCCAAGAAGGCCTTGCAAATGTTAATTTTGGTGCATAATTTGTATTTCAGTCAATATAGGCCGAGTTTTATTAGAAATAGTTCAGTGCTATTTGAATTTTATTGTTCCATTTTCTTATAATTCCACTTATGCCATCAAGTGTTGGTGGTTTTGTTCCTGATAAGACATGCTAGAATGGTTCCGTCTACAACTTCCAAAATGTTGAGTAATACAAATTTTGTGACGGTTAACATAATTTCTTTTCAGCAATGATAAAAAAATAATAATTTGTATAATGTCCCCATACTCTACCCGTGCTGTGCATGGGCTTTCAGACTATACCACATATGAGTATATCCGACATATTGTCAGGAGGGCTTCAAAGTGAGTCATCTCACCAAGTCGAGAATGGCAAATTTTGATTTTCAGCGATGTCTTCCGTAGAAGTGCACATTTTTGACTCCAGTTTTTGCAACCATCTGCATTATTCATAGTAATTATGACCAACGTAGTTACATCAATGTGCCACTACTTTTCTCCGTCACATCAAAAAGTTTAAAAATGGAATATTTGACAAACTTATTTGCTACTTTGTTAGAAAGTAAGCTATTAATCTCATACCCTGCCATAACAAAGCTAGTAATGTTATTCCAGTGTGTGCTAAATTCCAGGAATCATCCCAATAATGTACAAAAGTTATGACTGATTAAATGGGACCATATCCGCTTTTTACTATTTTTTCCCAAACAGAGAGATCAGCAACAGCAAGTACCGAGGAAAATGTAATAACCTATACTACACTATCTAGTGATATGATAAAACCCAACTTTAAAACATTAAAAAACATAAAATGTCCGATAAAAAAAAAGACTCCTTCTAAACGTTTCAGTACATTGGAAATTTCAATTATTACAATGTATATGTATATTGATAATTTAACAAAATAAAATTTTTGAAAATATAAATTTAAATCAATGCTATTGATTTGGCATGGGATAAATGTGTAATTTATTGTTAATTACCTGGAGCCGATACGTATATTGGGAAAAGGTTTATTTAAATTAAAAATTACATTCTGTGCCATACAAAAAAGAAGATTTTATGGTTTGGCGCGATATAGCAACCGTGTATTATGCTGAAAATATTCAACAGCATGCTTATTGTATCCAACAATGTAAACGCATTCGTCATTTTCTAGGGTCATTCAATTGAATCCTGTTAGTCTACCGTCAAGCGGCCTTGTTTTATTTATTTTATTTAAAAAAATTATAACGTCAAGGCCCCTTCACGGCCTTGTTAAAGTATGCTTCTGTGCATAAGATGGTAAAGCTTTCGAGCGGAGTGCGTTGAGGTGCTTGCGCCTTGTAAGAAGTGCAAGCGCTACCTTCTCTCCCACTTAAATTTAGCCACTAGCATATAAATGTGAAAGGGGCTATTTTTTAGGTCACTTGCACTTGTTTTCTTGAATTTCTGATCGCGGATTCGGATTTGACTTCAAATTTGGCTGTCCCTTTTGTTTTTTCCAGAGGGCACCGGCGGCTAGGGGATTTTATATGCTATCCTTATTGTTTATAAAGGGAAGGGAATGCACGAAAAAGCTGGGGGACAGATAATAACAACAGTTGTCATAAACAAAAAGGCAAAAGAAGTTGATATTAACATTCCTCAATTTTCAGTAAGAAACATATTGTCAAAATGCACCACAATAGTCTTTGCTTACAAGTGAACCATCAGTGACTAACTTCACAAAACAAGGCGTGCCTAAATATACAAATCGAATAATCTTCTAAAGGACTTCTTCCATAACCATTTATTTTATTTCAAAACTCATGGAAGTAACACAAATACTATTCAATTGTTTAGAAACAGGTTTTGGCTTATCTAAAAATGAAAAATCAAATGTTGAAATATCCATGCGTTGCAAAAAGTTTCTTGAGCTCGAGTTCCGACTAACTGAAATTGTGAAATTATGTAGTTTAGAACAGATTTATATCAAAAGCTAGATAAAAGTAAGAGAAATCGTTGCCACAAATGATTAAATTCTATAAATTTTTAAGAAAAAGATCAAAGTATCAATAAAAAGTAACCTTCTGGTATATAAACCAATGTAAGTAAGTAATATTCGTTCCAGGATTGGGTTGATACATACAGTTTCAAGTAAAGCTCCAATATGAGTAACTTTTCAAATTTTTGGATATTAGTATCTACATCAATATTCCTTTAAAATTCAGTTAACCTAAGAATAAAAGATTAGTCTCACAAACTAAAATTACTTCTGAAATGAGCAAGTATTCCTAGTAAAGGTTCAGATGTAAATATAAAGAGACAAGTACCTTCAAAATTATTTATATACCTTCTTTGTATCTGGAAATATCACACCTTAAATCTTCAATAGCTATATATGGAAATGACATTAACATGTTGTGCGTATATAAAAACAATCTGCAATTTATAGTGACGATTGACAAATCCACTAAGATTAACAGATACAAGAAGCAGGTGTGTGATCTCTATGGTGCTTCACAAACCGATGAGAAACAATTATGTCTACAAATGGGTTGATAATGAAATGAAAAAGGACTACTTGCAATTAGTTCTTCTAGTGCAATAATTTCTAAACTTTTTAAACCGGAGCCTGCTCCTCTTTTAATAAATATATTGCTGTACTTAATTTTATTTATAATGAAACAGTTATTGCACGGCTATATGACTGAGAACATCTGTTAATAAGTAGCTCAATTTGTTTCCTTGTTGCTGGCACCGTCTATCACCAAGCATTGAAATTTGTTTCTTTGTTATTTGTGCCATCTTTCATCAAGCAACGCATTTTTTTCTTCCTATTTTGAATCTTCCTACCATATACCAGAGAATCGGGAAGCCTGAAAATTTTAGTTTGGCTTTATACAAGTAGCGAAGCGCAATGGGGTACCATTTCCAACTTGTGCGCCGTGCTGTTGACTATTGAGTGAAATATCAAATATGTAATGACAAATTACGAGTTGTATTAATTACTTTGCTGAATATAAATCGACTTTTAAAAAGATCGTTAGGATCATCTACATTTGGAAGTGACAAGAATAAAAAGAAAAACAGATTACACAGAGATGAATATCTTAAATGTAATTTTACCGTTATTTCAAATAAACTATGGTATATTATTTGTTGATAAAGTCTATCAAACAAACTATGAAGCCATTATAGCTTATTCAACATTTAAATAGAAAATGCCCAAACAAAAGAAAATCCTGTGAAATTCTTTGAAAGCAAGCTGAACTCCTTCCACAAGAAGCAAAGTACTTTTACATCAGCAACTATTACTAATGAAATAGTATTACTAGCAAGTTATCCAGTTGCATTTCGCATCGCAAAAACCAGTAAACTAGAAATATTTGCTGAAAATCTTATATTATCAGCCGCTGTTAAAGTGGTGTAAATATTGGTTGGTGAAAAAAAGCTGGAAAGTTAAAAACAACACCTCTTTGTTTATTTTCCTTCAATACGCTAAGATTCCAAACAAAATAAAACAAAGACTTATTGAAATATCAAGTAGACGGAATGTTTTGGATAGAAAGGATCTAAGAATACCCCGAGCTGGCGATATAAGTATGTATTTATCGAACACAGAACCCCGATTTGAAAAGCTATGCGTATTCTAAAATATTTTACTTAGTAGTTTGTTTTTTATTTTTTTGAGGTTGTTAATGTTTTTGTTTAAGTTCCTCAATTTGGAGGGTGGTCATGTTTATGTTTTTTTTTAAATTTATGACTATGTTTAGTAGTTAAGTAAAAGTACTATTTTCGTTTGATATATTTTTATTTGTGTTGCGGAAAATAGGAACAAGTACTTCAATAGGGGACGCTGTGGCTCAGATGGTTCAACCAGTTGGCTCTGTCCTCTACTCGGCGCAGGTAAGTTCGAGTCTCGCTCAACCCATGGGTGTGTGTGAATACAGTGAATAAGTGCATATTAGTGGGCACAATAAGCCCTTGATGCTGTTGTGCCTATAAGTGCGCAAAAAAGTAGTACTTCAATAAGGTGGTTTTTTTGGAAGTTCTCTTGGAATCCCCCCGGGGTTGTGCCTCACACTTTAAAAACCGGTGATTTAATGCGTTTAAATTTGCAAATCATACTAATTCGCAGACCATAGGTTGAATTTCTTTAGTATCAAGGATGTGGACTTCTTCTAGAATGATGCATTTGTAGTGTTATTCCTATATGTCTACCTCTATCTCTATGCCGAAAGCATAGATTAGTTATAACTACAAAAAGGCATTATTTATATGATAATTGGTAATGCACACAACACGACTGTCTTAAAGTTCATTTATTCAATTTGAAAGTTACAAACAGTATTAAATAAGGATAAAAACTTCATCAATATTTAAGTATATACAAAAAACAGTATTAATGAAGAAAGTTAGGTGATTAGAAAAATCAGATGTATAAAGTTTTAGAGGCATTTCGAAGAAATGATCGTTTTTTTCAAAATCAGTTTAAGCTGATACTAACGTGGATTATTTCTAAAACAGGAAGTTAAGTTTATAAGTTAAATTTGGTATGCAGAGATAAAAAAAAATTAGGTTTTGTTTTAATGATGGTAGGTCCTAGTAAGCAAAACATAACACTGATGTTTGGATTATGTTTCAGGTGTGGGTCTTCAAATGGTATTGAGAACACGCCTCAAGGTATTTAATCTCACATTTAAAATTAATTATGCAATAAATTAACAAAATGGAATTTACTATCAGCTCCAGCTACTTATGGCAATTAATGTGCAATCCACAAACTACAATTATTTACCAATGACAGTACAATTTAATATAATGCCAAATCCCAATCATTAAATTATAGCCAAATGTCATAATCTCACTACTACACCACGATCATATCTACAACAAATTAAATTGAGTTACACAAATTCCAATAACCCAGAGGTCTAAAATTAAATATCTTGGATTGTATTTAGACCAGAACGTATATACTTACAACGTTAGTGAGTTAGATTAAAAAGTAGATATTACTTAAAAACAAAAACTTATGGAAAAAAGTACCAATAAACAAAAAAAGGCAAATGATCAGCAAACTTGAAATAAACTGTGAATTACTTGCTTTCAAACAAACATATTTTTGCAACTAACGGAAGTAACAGATGAAAAAATAGAAAAGAGTAACGAGAACCTAACAGATATCCAGAACCACCCCTAATATAAGTATATGGGATAACAGATTATCAAAAAATGATAGAAACTATACAACACATCGTTAAGAAGAACAATATCACAAAAAAGCTTAGTAAATAATGTTGATGCGTGCAGAAATATGATTAGGCACTAGAGTATACAAGTATGCGCTTATATAGTAATACAACAACCCCAACAGAAAAAACAATAACAGGGTTAGCTTGACTGAATTACGAAGTCAGAAACATCATTAACATTAAACACAGACAAATTGCAATAGCATATTGTTTTGTCTACAAAAAAAATTATAAATGAGAAAATCTGAAAAATTCAAAAACTACAAGAAAAAAATTAAATTTATTTCAATATATAGTGTCAGCCGTCATGGCTGGCACTAATCAACCATACTCCATGCCGTACGCACAACCTCCAATGATACAGTATCAAACACAGTATCCTCAGCTTCCGGGCAACGTGGTGCAACCCCAGTTCCAAGTAACACAACCTCACTATATGCAACCTGCACTCAATCAACAGGTAGGTCAAAATGTAGCATCACACTACGCGGCACCTATTACACTATGGCAACAACCCTATCATCAACCATCTACGTCACATCAGCAAAATTCAGAATGGACCACTGTTACCCCCAGGAAAAATAAACGTATCATGCAAGATGACGAAAATCGTATAGTGAAGCAAAAGGTCTTAGAAGACTAATCGCGGCTTAACTTAACAAATCGATTTCAAGCGCTCCCAGTATCAGATAATACAATGGAAGCAGACATACCTGCAGTTACAAAAACAGTAAAACCACCACCAATATTTATTTCGGGCGTGCTAAATATCAACCCACTGAACACCACAACTGACAAAAAGTACACTTTAAAAGTTATAGGAAGAAACCAAGTGAAAATAATGGCGGAAACCACAGATATTTACAGGAAATTAGTAGCTAGACTAATAGAACTAAAAGTACAGTTCCATACATATAAGATGAAAGAAGAGCTCAGCTTTCGCGTTGTAATCAAGAATATACACTACTCTATCGAAATTAATGAATTAAAAGCTGAGATAGAAACTCAAGGACATAAAGTTCTGAATATATACAATGTGAAGCACAGAACAACTAAACAGCCACTGTCAATGTTTTTTTATCGATCTAGCTCCCAACGAATCTAACAAAAAGATATATGACATTAAATATTTATTACATACAAAAATTACAATAGAACCACCTCACAAAAGAGAAATCCCACAATGCACCACTTGCCAAAGATATGGTCATACGAAAAGATTCTGCGCGCACCAACCTAGGTGTGTAAAATGTGGCGCAAACCACCTAACTAGCACGTGTAGTAAATCAAAGGAAACCTAGCCAAAGTGCGTTTTATGTAACGGTTCACATCCTGCGAACTACAAAGGATGCCAAGTTTACCAGGAACTGAAGCAGAGAAATTTCCATCATCACTTCCTAGAGGGTTTGCACCGCAACTAACTACCGCACCCATACAAATGCCAAACAAAAATGAAGGAACATTCGCTCAAGTTAAATGGACATCAATCCTCTCACCACTTAAACGTGCCACAAACGTCTCACATTGAGAAACTGGAAAAAATGATGATAGAACTTGCTGACAATCTAAAAACAATGCTAAATCGCCTCACAGTCATCGTCTTCAAACTGCAATAATAGCTCAAACACTCAAGATTGCAGAATGGAATGCCAATGGCTTGTCAAACCACACCCTAGAGTTACGGGCGTTTATTACTAATCACGATTTAGATATAGTTTTAATATCCGAAACCCATTTTACAGACAGAAGTTACTTTACTATATACTTTACAACTATATTATGTATTACACACAACACCCTAGCGGAGCTGCACACGGAGGATCTGCAGTACTTATAAAAAGTTCCATCAAGCATTACCATTCATGAGCACATTCAGCGTGATCGTAGAAGATTGGACAGGACCAATTACAATTACCGCTTTGTATAGTCCCCCGAGACATAACATAAAAACAGAGCATTACACCCAATTCTTTAACACACTTAGTTCACGCTTTATTGCCGACGGTGACTACAATGCTAAACACCAGGAATGGGGTACTAGAGTAACCACCACTAAAGGCAGGGAATTGCTAAAATCGCTCGTCAACCCACATACTGGCCTACGGACAGGGCTAAAATCCCGGATCTACTTGACTTTTGTGTTACCAAAAACATAGCACAAAATTACCTAACAATCAGGTCATGCCTTGATATGACATAAGATCATTCCCCAATCATAATCACATTAAGTACCCAAATACTTCACAGGCCTAGACTAATTAGACTCACCAACAAGAATACCGACTAGGCACACCCTTCAAGACCACCGATGAGATCGATGATGCAGTAGAGCACCTTAACCGTACTATACAGGGTGCGGCATGAGATTCAACACCCTTTTCGGAAGTGAGCGATGCCCGCAATACTCTACCTATGGTAATAAAAAGCGCAATAGCCGAGAAAAGAAGGCTTCGCAGAATTTGGCAGAACACTAGGTCACTGAATGATAAAAACAGGCTCAACAATGCTACACGAAATTTGAAGGCAATGCTTCAAGATCAAAAAAATCAGGCTCTACAGTATTATCTATCAACCCTCTCTGCTACCGAAACAACAGATTATTCCTTATGGAAAGCCACGAAGAAACTAAAACAACCACAGCAAGCAATCCCTCCAATTCGGAAACTTGATGGAAGTTGGGCTAGGAGTGAGCAAGAAAAAGCCGATACTTTTGCAGCACATCTAACACATGTTTTTCAGCGCTTTCCTTCTGCACTAACTCCAGAAGAAGAAGCCGAAATACAACAATATTTGGAGACACCAGATCAACTAAGTCTGCCAATAAAAAAGATTACGGTAACAGAAGTAAGGTCGTTAATTACATGCGATCTAAACCATAAGAAATCAGCAGGGTATGACCTGATTACAGGAGAAGTCGTGAAACAATTGCCGGAGAAAGGATACAGACAAATAACAGCCATTTATAATGCTATTCTAAGATTAAGCTATTTCCCAGCCCAATGGAAGGTGGCCCAAATAATACTTACACCTAAGTCAGGAAAGCCTCCTGAAGAACTGTCATCTCATCGTCCGATCAGTTTGCTACCTGTAATATCTAAAATCTTTAAAAAACTGTTACTCAGAAGACTCGAACCAATCCTAAAAAATCACGATATAGTTCTAGTTCACCAATTCGGTTTTAGGAAAAACCACGCCACTATTGAGCAAATTCACAAGGTATTAAAGGAAATCACCAGGCCTTCGAAAATAAAAAATATTGCTCCACCGCTTTTCTCGATATAACTTAAGCGTTCGATGCGGGACTTTTGTATAAGATCAAGAAAAACCTGCCACACACTTATTTTCAACTGACCAAATCCTATCTGAGCAATAGGCACTTCCAGGTAAATTTTCAGGATAAACTAACAAAACTACATCGTATTAACTCCGGTGTACCGCAGGGAAGCGTACTAGGACCTGTGTTTTACCTACTATACACGGTAGATATACCTATCACCAATCTTACGACCACGGCTACATTTGTAGATGATGCTGCAATTCTTGCAACTCACGAAGATCCTATTATAGCATCAAGAAATCTGCAAAACTCTCTTAACCAAGTGCAAAATTGGCTTCGGCTCTGGCGTGTAAAAGCAAACGAAAACAAGTCCACCTAAGTCACCTTTACACTCAAGAGGAAAACAAGTCCACCTAAGTCACCTTTACACTCAAGAGGAAAACATGTCCACAAGTTACTACCTTACACTACTTCAGCAAGCCGAAGACGTCCGATACCTTGGTATGCACCTTGATCGCAGACTAACTTGGAAAAACATATACTTACATATACTAAACAACTGGGCCTAAAGCTCTCCAAGTTATACTGGTTATTAGGTAGAAAAAAAAAGTTAACTTTATACAACAAGGTACTACTCTATAAATGTATACTAAAACCAATTTGGACATACGGGCTGCAACTATGGGGAACTACAAGCAACTCCAATTTGGAGATCTTGCAGAGATTCCAATCTAAAACCCTAAGGGTAATAGCAGATGCACCGTGGTACGTTAGAAATGAAGTCATTCATCGGCACTCCCGAGTGAAACTAGTGAAAGACGAAGTGAAGTGCGTGAGTGCAAAGTATATCATACGACTAGAAAAACACACAAACTATCTTGCTGTGAATTTGCTGGATAACAGCAATTCAGTTTATAGGCTAAAAAGACTCACTCCCCTGGATCTTCCAGATCTACACTAGTTGTTTTATATGTTAAATATTATCCTGTATATAATAGTTCATAAGTAATTCTAAGGAGGAGCCTTCCACTGGGACGGCATCCAACATGTACTATTTCTGTAAATTCACCTGATTTACTTATTGCTCATCAGAGTAGATTGTAAATTTAAATAAAGTTAAAAAAAAGTTAACACAATTTCTTTTTGAGTTCAATGACGCATTCAGTCAGATATATAACAAAATACTTATACAACTACTTCAATAATGCATAATTTCTTAGATATTGCATTATAAAACATTATTTTCAGGTATATAAGAATACAATAATATCGATATTTTATTTGCCTCGAAAACATATTTTACAAATGGATCGTTTACAAAAGTACTTTATTATGCCACATACAATAGAGTTGGCCCAGACAACATCGCATGCAATTGAGCAGCCGTCATTATTTGATAAAAAACATAAATTGCTCAAATTTCAAATAGATTTTAATGCAAAATATTAATTACTACAATTAAGATTAATAACTACAAGAAGCAGAGTACTCGACTAAATGTTAATAGGTAATAATGTTGCAAAACCTCAATAAAGTACCACACTTGCTAGAGACCTTTATAAGCAATGGCATATTATCCAATTATTTGGGTATAATTACATATTTTACTTATAGCGACTATCATTAGTATCATAATTAAGAAAGAAGCACCATCAACATTATGCAACAAAAGAACTGACTGAGGCTCCTTTAAACAATACATAAAAGTGCACATCAAGTCTTCTTAAACATTTAGAGGAATCGACAGCGCAATGAATCATTCGTGCAAGTTGTAGAAAAAAGGAAAATTCTAATTCACAGAATATTTGTAGAGATAGTCACTATAGTTACTAATAAGTTAAAAGCCATATTAAGAAATTGAATAAAACCTTGAAATAGCTTACAAACTTATTAAAGATGATAATATATTCTAACGAATTTTTAAACGTTCTTTATAGCGGTTACCCACACGTCACGCACCAGCAACGGACATAATACCTCCTGGTATCCAGCCACGCTGTTGGTGCATGTGCGGGCCTCGAACAATATGAAATTGCCAGATGTTTACTAGAAAACTTCCCGTATTTTTTAGAACCAGTTTTGTATTGCTTAAATAACACGCAGTAAGGAACTCTGAAAGTCAGTTAAAGTACCGAAAGCTATCCGAGCATAACATAAATAATGTTACAAATATATTGTATGTGTTGTGTACATAAATAATGTTAACTAATTTTGATTGCTTGTAAATAAAACAAATAAGTAGTTTAAGTAAATCTGCAAACTAACAATGTACGTACCGCTGCTATATGCTAGATGCTTCTTGGGCTAGATAGAAATAAAAAAAGTCGATCTATTTGCCTAAGTGAAGTTTATAAATCTAATTGTGGTAAAATAAAGGCTTAAAATTTTCTTAATATTAAACAATTAAAAATTTAAAAGCACAAGATTATGATTTTTTAGATAGGGGATTTTTAGAACAATTACCTGAAAAAGATGAAAGACTTCTACTGTCAGCAGTCAATTGATACCAAAACCCTAAAAATCTTCATTGTCCAATTATACAGACCGAGCTTACTGATCGTTATTTTAAACTATTAGAACTGTTAATATTAAATCGAATAAAAAGATTCATTACTTGGTGAATACATTCTGCAACATAAGTTTGATTTCACAAGGTCCGACATACTTGATCCAAAATTTTATAAAATGCAGCGGTATAGCCTGACATCCGACAAGCTTTTAACAAAGTATGATACTAAAGGTTGCTTTTCAAAATCAAAAATATTGTTCCATAACATTATTGTCTCTTATTCCGGTCTTACATGTCAAACTTCTGTTTTTAAACAAATTGGTAAAATCGCTACTAACAAATTTGACTAATTATAGCTGGTGTACCTCAGGGCAGTGTCTCTGGACCGGTTTTGTATCTATCAAATATCAGATACAATGATAGGAATATTCATCGACGACACAGATGTTCTTGCATGTGATAATTATTCCTAAAATGCCTCAACTTTTCTACAAAAACGTATTAATAGAATAGAAACGTCTTTTCAAAAATAAAAATAAAAGTTAATGAAGATATGCGAACTTGACCTCACGTTACAACAGTCACTTGTTACTGTTAACGATGTTAACATACCCCAAGTCGACTTAGCTAAATATCTCGAATTGCTCATGGACACAAGACACGTTTTGAACCAACACAATCTTAAAAACACTACACTGCCAATTTGGACGTATGATGCTAAATTACAGGGATGATTTGTGATGCTAAGACCATTCGTACAAGACTTAGAGATCGAGCCACCAAACATCAAGATTGTCTTCTTCAACACTCCAACAATGTGGTTCTACCTTTAAACCAACCGGAGCTCAAAAGACCCCATAAATTAATGTAACAACCTTCCCAACTTAATAAACGAGGGCGCACCACTGGATATCAATCTCTTGACCATTCACACACGTACAGTTAGCTTATAGCTTCTTATTGTAATCGCTAATGTAATTTTGTTGCAATAAAAAATCTTTAGACAATATCATAGAATGTTAGCAAACAGATTATGGCGTTTTCTGCGCAGTAAGAAATAATCAAGAAAATTTCAATGAAGTTTTGAAATTGATAGATTCATAATAAGGAATACTATTACTATATATAAAATTTTTAAATGCCACCCAAAAATATTTTTAAGATTTTAATTCAAAATCTGGAACTGAAATATTATGGATTATTGATATTCAATTTTAGACCAACATTTAGTAATGTTCTTGTGATGTAGCTAATGTAAGTGATCAAATCACATGAGTGAGCTTCCTTTTCTAATATCGAAGAACTTAGTTTATTTTTATAACCTAAAAGCTCAAGAACCTGAAGCCTTCAAGGGCGAAGCCGCCTTCGGAATGGTTATGAGCGCGTCATGGCGAAGCCGGCGAGGACGGCAAGACAAAGTGCGGCCGTCGAGCAAGGAAGTGTCACCATTCGGCCATATTAAAAGTAACCGCGCTAAGCTCGAATTCAATCGAAATATCGCACGCATTTGTTAGGAGTGACGGGCGGCGTCGGGACGACTGCACCTGACACCTCGGAGCGGGCATTGTCCCGTCACTCCTAGCAATTCATGTTTACAATTTCAGAGTTGTCCGCTTCCCGTGATGGAGCGTACGATGGGAATTTATAGAGCTCCACGTCCGTCACTATCGGCCGCTATTCCCCGTCGAATCGGATGCACTATCTCCAAGGATCGCTGGACTATGACGCTCGTGGCGATTTTGCAGGCTTTCCATCGGGTGCAGTTTTCTTCTCGAGTGGTGCCACATATTTCAGGCCTTATCGCCGCGATCTGGGCATGACATAAATGCGGTAATGTGTGGATAAAGCAGCCTTAGATGCAAATCTAAATCAAAACTAATACAAAAAATGCCACGCCTTCCTGTATTTTACAGTAAGGTGAACAGTACGTTCAAGGTGATTTGTAATTACGAAATGATCTCCGATATTTATTTGATATAAGTTTTACAGCACTGAATATTTTTTGTTCGTAAATATGAAGGCGATGTTCGACAAGAGACAAGCAATTGAAAAATTCAAATTTTCAACTTGATTTTATAAAATTAATCAAATTGGGTAAAAATATATAAAGTTACTACTTAAAATGCTTAAAAAGGTAAATTGAACATGTAAAACAATGAAAATAATATTAAAATAATTACCATGAAATTTAGCATAATTGAAGGAAATAGCATTGAGAATCATTCAATGTAGCACCTATCGAAAACCACGACCATTTCGAGCCGTGATCTAAACCTGCTACAGGCGAACACAATACCCACTTTGCCCATATGTTTCATTTCCGCCATGATGAAGGTTCTTAAGCTGTTCTTGGTGTTATAACGACTCTCATTGACCTTCGCCTCGACCACGCACTACACGTAGTACTCAAGAGTATTCCAATTGGGGCTGGAGGGTGGCCACAAGTCAAAGGACCAATGGTAACACAAATTGTTGTAAGGTCATGCCTGTGTTTTCCTTGCCTTGCGTCATGCTAGAACACATACTGGAGCAGGCGATTACAATATAAAAATGTTTATGTGATCATATTTCCAGAAATGTACGACGAGTCCACAATATCGGATCATTATACTGAACAACAGTACACAAATTTTAGATTAGGTGTTCTCCTTTTCCCGTGAGGGGTAACTAGTCCCCCATCGGGCGCCTCCCCAGGTGGCGGATAGGGGAATGCTCACCAGATATGGCGGGTACCGGGGAAATAAAATACCCGGGGCGGACCAAAACTAGTAGGTATTGGGAAGCAGCAAGTACCACAACTGGACTAAGGCGGAGGAGATGGATTCTGGAACGGCTTACCCCCAGATAGTCATAGGCGACCGCCACATAATGGCCCTACCGGTTATGATACTGCGATGAGGAAGGCAACGGAAAACCACCTCATTACTTATTTCCTAGTAAAATCATCATGGCTGAGAACATACAAACCACGGCCCTCAGTCCCCGACAGACCTTCAATGGTCAGAGGGTGCGAAGAATCCCCGGGTCAGCTATGAAAATTGCAACATGGAATGTGCGAAGTATATTTGGAGCAGGAAAACTGCAAAATGTAACCAAAGAGATGAATCGACTGCAGCTGGACATTCTAGGAATTAGTGAAGTACGGTGGCCAGGATCTGGTAAAATAAAAACAGATAATGGAGTAATGTACTACTCAGGCAGTAATGAAGCAAAACACCAACATGGAGTCGGAATAATAGTCACCAAGGAAACTAACAAAAGCGTCACTAGTTTCACACCACTATCTGAAAGAGCAATGTTAATACAACTATGTGCCACAGTAGGTAAAATAAATATAATCCACGTCTATGCACCTACCAATGAGAAAAACGCGGATGAAGTAGAAGAATTCTATGAACAAATAGACACCATTCTATCCCTAACCAAAAAGAGCGATGTGACATTAATAATAGGAGACTTTAATGTCAAAATTGGAAAAGGAAGAAGTGGAGAACATGTAGGAGAGTTCGGTCTTGGAATGCGAAATGAAAGGGGTGATAGACTAATCAAATTTTGCCAAGAAAGAGAATTTATAGTAGCCAACACTTTCTTTAAACTGCCAGATAGAAGATTATGGACTTGGAAATCACCACAAGACACACCACAGAATATTTGCCGAAATCAAATTGACTATGTTTTAATTAGAAAACGATACAGAAATAGTATAAAGTCGGCAAAAACATATCCAAAGACAGATATAGCATCTGATCACAATCCTGTTGTCATAAAAATGCATATAAAACTTAAGAAGATAAAAATAACAAAGAAGACAAGTAGAATAGAAGTGCAACACCTGAAGGAAGAAAACATAAGAACACAAGTTAAAAATGAAATAAGTAACAATTTAAGCAACATGGGAAGACACTCCTTGGATAACAACGACAACGTAGACTCAAGATGGCATACCATAAAAGATGCGATAATGAAACCAGGGAAAGAAATACTCACCGAAAGAAAACCAACAAAGAAAAAAAAGTGGATGACAGACGAAATCTTAGAGCTGATGGAAGAGAGAAGAAAAAGTAAGATAAAAGAGGACGGCAAATACAGTGAAATCCACAAATTGACAAGGAAAAAAATTAAAACGGAAAAAGAAAATTGGATGAAACAAGAATGTGAAGAAATAGAAAAGGCACAACAGAAACACGATATTTATAGGTAAAACCTTCAAAAAGTGAGAACCTAAAAAAGAATATTGGATATTAATTGGATACTTTTTTTTAGTGCACTTACCGACACTGCAGCCTCAATAGCTTATTGTGCCCATTAACATGCACTTAATTCTAGGACAACACACACACACCCTTGGGTTGAGCGAGACTCGAACTCGCCCGCGTCGGCTCGAGGGCAGTGGAACGATGATCTTAACCGTCGAGCCCACACGGCTCCTGATTGGATACCTAGTTTTAACATGCATTGATCAGTAAAAAATATACGTCATGAAGACATTTACAAATAATTTAAATTGACTAAAAACATAATTTGAAGGCATCCTATTTTAAGTTTATGGATATCAAGCTCGCATTCTGTTCGTTTTTTGTGCCATTTCTTAACAGTCAATGTTAATAAATTAATATAATGCGCTAAAATTGGAGCGGGTATACATACTTTAAAATGAAAATTCCTATTCATTGATTTATTAAAACGTTGCGTAATAAGACGATGTTTGCAACTATTATTGTCACTCTGATAGTCTTTTGCGCGAACCATGTCTCCAACTAAAATAACTTTAAATGTATTGGCAAGAGTTAAAAATGTATTAAGTTCTAAATGTGCCAAAATCCTCTTAATAGTCTAGGTACTGTGTCTATCCAAGCAGTATTTGCCAGGCAGTTAATGTTAATAACATAATTTAAAGTTCACCGATAAAAAGAATATATACCATTATTTGTAATGCAACAAAATTCAAATTGTGAGAAAATGGGTGGGTATTTATGTAATCTCAACAAATTATAATTATAATAATAAAAAATCTATATATTTAACAAAAATAGTATAAGAAGCAAGAAGCATTATACGTAACCTCAGCCCTTTTCAAAATATGGGATTTCACACACTTCTTCTAACGTCGTTTTCACTCTTTAAACCATTCTGCAAACCCTAAAATAACTGTCTCTTTATATTGGCCTGAAAGTTCTTCCCTTTTAAAGGTGAATTCAGTTTGGAGAACAACCTTGCACAAAGTTTAATACAGATTCGTCGCTTTACTTGTAAATGCGACGAACACACAATACTAAGCAGTGAAAATCGCAAACATTTTAGCTGCATGAATATGATGCGCCTATCCTTGTGTTCAACTCTACTATCAAGAGATCTTGACTAACACAAAGAACGAAACACTTCTGTGCAAGTTGTGTTATTCAATTTTTGTCTTTCCATCCATTTAGTCATACGTACGGACGTGGAACTCTTTTCCACCAGATGTCCAGGCTTCTATACATAAACAAAAATTTGCGGCCAATTCCGGGCAAATCGGTCTCGAGATTTTCCGATCAGGCTGATTTTTGGCGTCTGGTCTTGCCTTATGGTCCAAGAAGCAGGATGGCCTACTCTTCTATCCAATGAGTGTACGAGAGGACTACAATAAACATTCCATTTAAAATCAAAAGGCTAGTAGTCCAAAAACGTAAAGTACGAGCGATACTGCAACGCACCCATGATCCTTCGGACAAGAAGTATTCAGTTACAAAAGAAACTAAGGGAAGCTCTAAATCAACAGTTTGAAACTTATTTTGGTATGTTGTCAAGATACGACCTCTTCTGGAAAGCTACAAAAAAATTTAAAAAGGCGCAGTTTCAAAATCCATCTATAATGAACTAAATGTTTGTAATCCCTATTCAAATAAACCTAATCCAGAAGACTACTTAGCCCATTGCAGATATCACTACCAATTTGATCCTTTTCATCCATTAAAGCAAGAAAAACAAGTACAGACGTGGAACTCTTTTTCCACCAATGTTCAGGGCTTCTATACATAAACAAAAATTTGCGGCCACTTCCGGTCAAACCGGTCTCGAGATTTTCCGATCAGGCTGATTTTTGGCGTCTCGATTTGACTCAGTCCTTAATTGAATACTGAAAACGTTATGTCTCTATCACAGATCAGAAACGACACAAATAAAAGCTGGTCTTCAGCTTGGAAGCTGCCTTGATTAAAAGTTATACGGAATGACATATTAAAAGCTGGGTCCGCTAAAAACCCGTATTGCATTGTTGTAAGACATCCCACCTATGCCAGCTCGTGGATGTAAACCCGTTAGTCCATAGGCTTTCGAATGACACCCTCCTTATGTATTTAGGTACAATGGTTCTCAAGTTGAAAGTCGCGATGGACGGACAGATGTCTGCACCGATTTCATTAAGATTCCATTTCAGGTATAGAAGCCTAAAATAACTTCTGCCTGTTCACATATTCTATATTATCTATATTGCATAGGTATGTGTTAATTAAAATATTTATTCACTATTTATATATTAATTTAAATATACCAAAATATTGCTTCGTAAAACCAAAGCGAGCCAATCGTGGTGGTTGCATAAATAAAAACGCTAAATTTAAATGCTGCAGTTATCGCAAAGAATACCACAAGAAGTGTCAACTACTTAGTAAAACCTCGTTTTCGAAAATGTTATAAATAAACTTCACACAAGTAAAATTAAGTTGCATTACGTATATTGTAAAACAAGATAACACGCCACAATTTTTTTATTTGAATTGCAGTACATTGATTGATAAAACTGTGTGATTTGTACTCCAAAACACAACTGCGATTGCACAAAATATTATTCTTTGGTATAACCGCGTAGGTGTCGAGATACCAGCTCAGTGAAGGTTCCAGTTAGGGAAAGGCTGTTTATTAAGATCTCGACTAGTTTCTAAATGAAAGTGATGGTTACGTTGAAGGTTACTAGGCTGCTTTCCCAGACTTTTCTTTGGCGATTTTGGCTTTGTGGATAAACTTTTTGTACTAATTATTGTCATTAGGGTGAAAACATACTAGTCACACTGTGGCGATCGGCGATTTTTCCAGATGTCCTACCGGAATTCCAATGTAGACAAAGTTGAAAGAAAAAGGAGATAATCCTGGTATTAGATCCTCATCAAGGCGAATGATGAAGTCACATTAATTTCCTTTCAAAAATCTTTTTTATCACATTTTTGGAAAGATATCTAGTGAATTTAAACACAAAATTGAGATCTTACACAGTTTTAATAGTAATGACATTTTTGAAAGTTTTTTTTTTGTAATGTTGCGCAGTGAAAACAATCTGAATAATATGTAACAATTAGATCGCTTTTTATTAGCTCACTTGATCTTCAGAAACATAAAAGTTATTCCATGAGTTTTGCTAATTTAAGAATGCTTTCTTAACCAAATCATTCTAAAAATTACCCGTACTTCTCATATTAGTGCTTCTCTTGGAAATAAGTAGACACTCATAAAGTTGATAAAATATTTTGATTTTAAGAAGCTTAAATATCTCTTTCTAATCTTTGTCAGAAGCTCTGACGAATACCGTGTGTCCCAGAAGATTATAAGTGGGACATTCGTAAAGGTTGCCTCTCATTAGAGGTCTGTTTCCGCTTTCATAGTAGTAAAGTGGTTGGTAGAAGTATTTTTCAACTCGGATAAAGGACAGTTTCCCCCGAACTAGTAACTGCTTCGCACATTTGCAATAATTTTGTTTTTTGGGGGTTGGGGGGAGGAGGGTCATACTCGAATAGTCTATCTTAACATATCTGCTTTTTTAAAAATTCAGTAACTTATTTTCAATACTATAGGCAATTAAACATTCTCAAAGCTGCATTATTTGTACAATGTAATGTTGACTTTAATTATTTGTAGATATTTTTCATATTTCACCAAAGTTACTTTGCGTTTAATAGGTAACATCGTAGAACAAGTACTCAATTTACAAATACCTAGAAACTCTTGTTAAGGAAAATGGAGAAAAGAAATTCGGTCGCGCATTGAATAAGCTCAAAGCGCATTTACAAGCATGAAAAAAATTTTTACCAGATCTGAGCTCAACCTCAATCTATACGATGATGCGTATCCTCAATCCTTCTGTATGTATGTGAATGTTAAACTTTGGATTCTACCATAGAAATCAAAATAGAAGCTTTCAAAATGTACATCTATCGAGGCATTCTACGTATACCTTGGACAAAAAGAACAACAAATGAATACCAATAAAGAGCTTCTATTAACTTTGAAGAAATTAAAAATACAATATTTGGGCATGTCATACAAGGTAGTAAATACGAAATACTCCGCTTAATTATAAAAGGGAAAATACAGAAAAAGAGGTCAGTAGGGAAACCGACCAACTATTGGTTAAAAGATTCCCGCCGCTGGTTTGACTGGAAATCCATTGACATATTCAGAGCAGTTTTCAAAACAAAATTAGCCATATCGATCGCCAACCTTTGTAAGGATACGGTGCAATAATCAGAAGAAAGGTTCTCCCACGCTGCAGGCAAGCGCGACAAAAAAATGGTGGAATCTGGTGTAATCTAGGGCAAAAGTTCCTAAATACAATACGATATGACTGCGATGCTTTTGCTGCGTCCATAACTCTCCATCATACTATTGAGACCAAGTCAACTGGGATTTTCCTGTGAAATTATTAACCTCCTGCGAGTGATGGGAAAAATCACTAAAAGCAAGGCACTTAAAAGTTTTTAGGTCGTTAGAAAGTATTATATTATTCAATTTGGACCAATTTTAAAAGACTTATTTTAAAAATAACGTTTCTGTGAACGTGGTGCAGCAGCTCTTTCATAGGCATTTAGAACTACTCATTACTGAAGAGTGATAAAGAAAACCATAAAGTTGTGGTTACGCAATTTTTGATAGACTGGTCATCCGGTGAACCTCGTAGCAGTGAGGCAGGTTGTTGTCATCTCGACACAACGTTCGTCCACTAAACATGACTTCTCGTTAGAAATATCTGATGACCAAGAGCGTGCGGAGAATTCTATATTGCTATCTCATATTCCATTTATACAAACTTAAAGAATGTGACTAGTACACTATATGCTCGGCAAGCTGCGTGTGAGGACGTGTTGGTAAATAATCCATTTTTTTGACGAAGCAGGACACACGCCGACTCTCACATTTACCCGCTATGTGACGATGTTACGCAACTTCCTGGAGCACAGACTCTACGAACATGAAAATGCACTACTGTAGTCGCAATTAGCAAACGGCAGCATGTTTTGTTAGTAGCAAGTAATGGCAGAAATCAAATAGATTGGTACTGTATTACTTAGCACATCTTTAGGCATGATCAGAATGACTTAGATGGCCACAGAATTGCGTATGTGGAAAGCAACGGAAAACTACTATATATTATTCTTTTTCTAAGAACATTCTAAAACGTGCTAAAAATCTTCCAATCTGCTAAGATCTCTACTTGGAATGTAAAAAGCATATTTCAAATGTGAAACCTCCATAACATCATAAAAGAAATGAGACGAATGAAGATTTACATGCTTGGGATAAGTGAAGTGCGATAGCCTAATATTGGGCAAATAATTACAAATAAAGGAGAAACAATATAGTACTCTGGTGATAACAAGAAACCAGCAAAATGTTGCAATATCATCAAAATTTAAACAATATGTTAAAGTTGCCTACCTTCCTCCCACAAAATAATAATTGAATTCTTCAAAGATCAAAATTAATATCATACAAGCATACGCCTCAACAGCAAGAAGTGAGGAAGAGGATGCATTCACAATGACCTAAATGAAGTTTTAGAATTAATAAACATGACATGAACATAATTCTTGGTGATTTTAATGCTAAAGTTGATAGACGACGTTGTCAAAATATAGTGGGTGATTTTGGATTAAGAAAACAGAATGAGAGGGGTGAGTTTTTAATTCAATTCTGTAAAAAGATCTAATGATTATGAATACATGGTTTAAGCTTCTAAATCGTCGATTTTATACATACCTGGTGATCCCCCGCTGATGGCCTAGATCACATGATTCGAAATCAGATTATGTTATAGTAAACAAGCGATTCCGCAACGGTTTCAAAGAAGTAAAAACTAGCGCGGACGCAGCCTGCGATCACAACTCAGTAGTTGCCAATATCAGAATCAAGCTATCAAGAACACAAAAGCCTTAGAGTAAAAAATTTGACATAAGCAAAATTAAAATACCGACTTGTGTGAGAAAGTAACAAAGACGGTTCATAAACTGTGCATACTAGACTTCACATAAGAAAATCATAAAATAATTTTGAAAAGGCAAAAATTAACTGGTTAAAAGAAAAATACGAAATTATCGAATATTTAGAAAAACTACATGATGGAAGCAATTTGTATAAGCAAGTTAGAGAAATAAGTGTAAAATGTATAAAAATCGAAGCAGCATAACGAGAAATACAAAAGGGGAAACTTTTATATCGATAGAAGACAAATTAGATAAATGGAAGGATTATATAGAAAATCCTTTTGAGGACGATAGAGGTGACACACCAGTAATAGATGTTAAGAATGACACTAAATTAGACATAACAAAGGATAAAATTGTCAAGCAGTATGTTACGGCTGTGTCGTAATTTTAAATTTGAATAAAGGAACTTCAATCAAAAAGCCAAAGCTAAATACTCAAGCGGCGTTCTCCAACATAAATCGGTTTCCTGCGATGTAATCCTGGGGGGATCCAGGAAGAGAAAAAGAGTGCAAGTGAAAAGATAGGACAAGAGCCGATCGGATCTTTCCTGGTGCAACAAGGTTCCTTCTTGGTTCCTCGCTGGATTATAAATGCAATCTGGAAACAAAACGACCTCCGGAAAAAGGATAATCTTGTCGACAAAACATCGAATTCCGCAACAAATTAGCTTTCAACAAAACGGCCATGCGGAAATAGAAACTTTTGCCGCCAATCAAACACGCCGGCAAACTTGGTCAAAACGATTTCGGACACGGAAAATTTAAAGCTGGTCGCCCGATTTCTAAACCATCACAACTCAATTCAAAACGTAGCGAGCGAAAAAGGCTGAAGGCCGCTCCGCTTTTATATATTCGCGCACGCGGGTAAATTGGCCGCTATCTCAAATTAAAACTAAAACGCGTGTATAGAAGGAAGTCAAAAGACGACCGGCCCTAATTTAAAACCACAATTAAGTAATTGGAGATTGGCGAACACATTAAAATCATTAAAGACAGGCAAATCTTTAGAGCCAGATAAAGATAGAGGGCAAAACATCACAATTTTAATGGATTTATTTAACCACACCTATAAAATGGCATAATCCCAAAAGACTGGGTTTACGTTGTATTTGTTACGCTACCAAAAATAAATAAATCTAGACAGAGATTTCTGTACGATAAGTATGATGAATCACATACTCAAAACTATCTTGAAAATTATACATCGCAGAATTTATAAAAAAAGCGAAGAACAACTTGGAACACATCAATTTGGTTTTCGTGATGGATTACGTACACGTGAGCTTTATTATTATGATGGTGTGATGTAATTAAAGAAGTTTATCTACTCTTTATTGATTGCAACCCGATTAGATAAAGCTGATATTTGTATAATAAGCAATCTGTACAAAAGGTAGGTAGATGGACGTAATACTGCGAAAATAGATATTAGGCGCGGGGTGAGACAGAGGTGTGTGTTGTCTCCTCTGCTTTTTAAACTATAGGAATGGAATACGAATAAATAAGTTACAAAGATGACACAAAGTTACTATCGGAATCAAAACAAGGCTACGAGAAATCTTTAACCTAGTTTTCACTGTTAGTAATGAATTTGGTCTTTTTATAAACACAAAAAGAAAACAAATTCAATGGTAATCAGTACAAGTCCCAAAGCAGCCTAAACAATAATACGTCATAGTAACTAGGTAATAGAAATACTTAGGAGCACCCACGCTCTCATGACCAACGTGAAAACTCACAGAAGACTAAAGCACATAGAAATGACCCTGGCAGCATCTATGAAATAAGAACAACATTATGCTCACATCAGATTCATCCAAAAATACGAATTAGACTTCTGAGATGCTATGTTTATTTTGTATTGTTTTATGGAATCGAAACATGGATGTTAACAAAATCAACAATGAAAAGGACCGACGAATGATTACACAGATCCAGTAATAAGAAAGCACTAGAAAAAAAAGCAAAAAGAACCAAAATGCATTGAAAAATCTAATAATTAAATTACACTATCATACTGAGACAACTTAAATACAGATTTCTGCAATCGGTTTTGCAAGGATAAGGTAAAGGTCATCGTCCACCAGGACGTAGATGCATATCTTGGTAGAAAAATTTGAGGGACTGCTATGGAGAAACAACTATGCAGTTATTTAAAACTGCCATCTTCCGTTATAATCCCAAACATCTTTCTCTGAAGAGTACATATGTAAGAGAAAAAAAAATAAAAGTGGTTCTAGCAAGATGTTGCTACCGCACACATGGCGAGAATTTCTCAAACAGATCTGGGACAAATGTTTCCATGCCGCTTCATCTCATTACATGGTGACATCTTATGGTTGGCTATCCGTTTACAATTTATTTCTGTGTGGAGACCTAAAGGCTGAAGTTTTTTAACGCTGGCCACGGACTATTGAGAAATTGAAGGATACTATTCTCAACGCAATCGCAGAAGTATCAGTGGAAATGACTCGGCAAACAATGTGGAACTTTAAACTGAGTCTGCCGGAGTGTATTGCTTGTGGGACAAACATTTGGACGACATCTGAAAAATTGGTTGAAAATTAAATGGCAAGTATTGTTCTTTCTGATGGTACAATAAAACCTTGAACAAGATCTATGTTGTTCTTTTTATTGCTATTCGAAAAAGGGAAATTATTCTGTCGGATCTTGTATAATAATAAAGTCATCAAAAATTTCAAATTGAAAACCTTTGTTAAGTTGTGGCTCTGTTCATGCTATTTATTTGAATAGTTGGGCAACAAAATAACTATCGTAGGTTAATAAGGAAAACTCAATAGTCTCAATAATCCAATATTTCAATTTAATGAAACTTTCCGCGCATTAGAATTGTTTTGCAAGGCATAAATTCCAAATTGAAAAATTAGGATTGAGCACGGTAGATATGCTGGCATTTGTAGGAAATACTACACAGTTAAATGGATTACTAAATAAATATTTAACTATAAAAAAAGAAAAAACCTTTGTTTTCGAAACGTTCCGTTGCAAAATGCGGCCGAACGGCGCGTTCGCAAATTGCCAGAAAAACGCCGCCGTAAAAGGCCGTCGAAAGGAGTCGCGGGTATCAAAAGCGAATTACTACTTATGATTAAAGTTCTCAACAAATCATCTCGCGCGGAAAAAGCGGTCCGCAAGCGCAGTGCCGCGGCGCAATTTGTTCGGAAGTTATTTTAATTACAAAATTGCGCGCCGATATTAATCGCGTCCGACATACGGCGAGGACAAGTTCAGTGGTAATCAGTGTCAATCAATATGTTGTACATACGGACACTGACGTCGATGGGCCGTAATAGTGACGTGCATCACGGCGGCATTAAACGGGGTATTCTTACTCGCCCTTCGCCGCATTCGAAACGCGGGGTTTTTCATAGCGCCCGGGGCGCGGGTAAACTGCACCTGCACGCGCGCCGCCGCTTACCTTCCGGCCTCCGCCCCCGCCGGCGACTGACCTTTCGGATCCAAAAGGGCACGAGTGCCGCGCGGCTCCGCGGTCGTAGATTCTGAAACAAAACGCGCTTAAGTGCATGAAAAGGTTATCAGAGAGCAAGTTATGCAAATACTCAGCCGAGCCGTTTCCTTTAATTATATTAGACAGCTTTATTAGACGTTCGTTTTATGCAGTTGCGTCCGGAGTAAAACTGAGTGGAATTTATACACGGACGTGCTGTCGCGCGGTATTGAAAAGTCATCAATAAAGCAAACGTCACTTGAATGGAAAGTTTAAAAACCATCGGATTAACTCATATCGATTTTATTTCATTTGGAAAATAATCAAGCCCCCAACGACTGCCATTTGCTAAAGAATTGGACTTGCGATGGATGCCCAACACATGGCTCGCCAGCTATTGACATTTGCGTTCTTCGTCACCATGAATTTTATTTGTTGAAAGTTCATTTAATTTTTCTTTACTTTTCATATAACACATTGGAAATAGGACCAAAGAGCCCTTGTTTATCTTAGGTATTTTTATGCTCATATGTGTCCAGTTCCCATTTGACTTTTGAAGCGGATAAACGTGCTAATCGTCGCTCTGAGTGCATGAAAGTTCAAGTGATAACGATTTTATACACAATAAACAGCTGGCCGAACGGCAAGTAAATTATTTCTCATTATCTACATTACACTAAGATTAAATATTTTGTAAAAGTAACGGACATAATAACTAATAATCACTAGCGGTTAATAAATGATAGGAAATTAAATAAAAGGTAACTGTGTTTACCTATTAAACTTCATTAAACAAATTCAAAATGTTACCAGAATATAATGGCCCAGAAGTTAATTATAACCAAAATTGCGTACCATATAATAATCCCATGCAGGTAATTCCAATGAACAACGTTATACCGGGTGTTACATTAGCTAACACACAAATGCCGCAGTACTATAACTTTCAACAACAAAGTCAATGAATACCCACTAGTAGCAACTTCTTCATACCCCAACAGAACATTAACCCACTAGCCCATTCCCATCTCACTCAGCAGCAGTAATCAAACAACGAACGCCAGTACTACAGACTGACCTCAACCAGCGATTATGAAACAGAAGAAAACCCCAGTGAAAACTCCAAAGAAAACCCATGGCAAAAAGTAAAACAAACCAAGCGAAGAAAAATAAATATACCCAACAGTCAAAACATTTTACTACAAAATAAATATAGCCATTTAACCGATGCCATGGAAGAAGAAACTAACACAACACAAGAAGAAAAGAAGGTCCCACGACCCCCGCCAATCTTTGTCTATGGCGTAATAAATTACCAACAAATGATAAACAAATTAAATGAAATCATAGAAATAGAGCAGTACAAAATCTCTAGCTAACAATACAATAAAAATCAATTGCAATACCTCTGATACTTACCGAAAACTGATTCACTTCATGCAAGAAAACAAAATTGTGCACCATACATATCAACCGAAGGAGGAAAGAGCCTATAGGGTAGTACTGAAGCACTTACATTTTTCTACTAGCACAGAAAGCATTAAAAAAGAACTTACTAAAGACGGACATCAAGTCAGAAATATTATGAACGCAAGAAAACGAATAACAAAAGAACCTTTAAACCTATTATTTGTTGACCTAGAGCCAGCACAAAGCAATAAAAATATTTATAAAATACAAAGCCAACTAATAACTATTGAACCACCCAAAAAAGTTAAAGGTATATCACAGTGCATGCGCTGTCAGCAATATGGTCATACTAAAGCTTATTGTACTAAATCCTATGTATGTGTTAAATGCGGAGGGACTCATAGCACGAATAACTGTACAAAAAACAAGGCACACCTGTATGATGTGCATTATGCAATGGTCCTCATCCGGCTAGCTATAAAGGCTGCGAATTCTACCAAGGCTTACTAAAAAAATCCAACAATGCTAACAATAGACTAAACATTAAACACAACCCCTTAACAGCTATCTATACAGAAAACCAACCTCAAACAAATAGTATCCAACAAAATTGAAGCTATGCAGGAGCAGTGAAAAATAACAGAACCAACGAACAAAATACATCTCAACTGAGAGTAGAAAACACAACGAACATCACACAGGAACACCCTCCATCAGCCTGTGCAAATTCCTAGATGAGTTTAAGGCTATGTTTCAGCAACTCGTACAACAAAATAGCATGGTGATGAATCTGCTTACCACGCTGATAAGTAAAATTCACTAAATTTCTAACAATAGCCCTGTGGAATGCCAATGGCCTTCTACAGCACAAAAATGAAGTTGAAATATTCCTTCATCATAATTCAGTGGACATCATGCTAGTCAGCGAAACACATTTCACAGACAGATCATATTTTCGCATACCTAACTTCACAACCTACATAACCAATCATCCAGATAATACTGCACATGCTGGGACCGCCATTTTAATAAAAAGTACTATAAGCCACATCAAACTGCCAAAATATGTAACCAATCACTTACAAGCCACAGCCATTAAAGTAAAGACACTCCCATACGAATTAACAGTAGCAGCAGTATATTGCCCACCACGGCACAATATCAAAAAAGAAAATTTCAAGGAATTCTTCCAGACACTAGGGCATAAACTTGTTGCAGGTGGAGACTATAATAATAAGCATACGTTGTGGGGATCTCGACTAATCACAACAAAAGGCAGCCAGTTGGCTAATCTCATACAGGAAAATAATTACTCCTTCCTTTCAACGGGTACACCAACCTATTGGCCGTCAGACCCCAATAAGATCCCAGATCTTTTGGACTTTTATGTAACCAATGATATCTCGCAAGCGTATATGAACGTAACACCATGCTACGATCTCTCCTCTGATCACTCGCCGGTAATTGCAACAATCAGTCAATACGCTATTCATAAAAAACCAACGCCCAGACTTCATAACAAAAACACAAATTGGGAACATTACAGGAACAAGATACAAGAAGACATAAAATTGAGAGTAAGTCTGAAAACTCCAGAGGAAATTGACACCGTCCTAACCACCCTAGTAAACATCCTCAAACAGACCGCTCAACATGCCACTCCTCACACAGAATTCTAAAATCACAAGTATATAATACCTACGGTCATTAAGAGGCTTATAGCAGAAAAAAGAAGAGCCAGGGCAAAGTGGCACTGTATCCATGCACCAACAGATAAAACTGTACTAAATAGATTAAATAACCAACTGCAGCGTCAAATAAAAGAAATGAAAGAAAAGTCATTCCATGATTATGTTACCAATCTCAACAGATACGACAATTCCATATGGAAACCTATAAAACATAAAAAAAACCTAAGGCGCCAATACCTCCCCTTCGTAGCACTGCAATAGCATATCAACAGTGGGCTAGAAGTGATAAGGAAAAGGCCGTCCTATTTGCAGACTACTTTGCCGAAGTATTTACGCCTAATGATGACCTTACAGACAATGCTATAGACAGACATTTATCCGAGATCCCTATCAACATACCAAAGATCAAATCCTTTACTCCGAAAGAGATTGAGAAGGAAATCAGCTTATTAAATTCGAAAAGCTCCAGGAATAGATAAAGTGACTACAAAATGTTAAAGGAGATGCCAAGGAAAGGGTTAGTTTTACTTACCTACAGTTTCAATGCTATTGCAAGACTAAACTACTGGCCAAAACAATTAAAAATTGCCGAAATAATACTAATCCTTAAACCAGATAAAGAACCCAACGACGTATCATCGTACCGTCCTATAAGTCTGTTACCAATTATCTCAAAATTACTCGAACGACTCCTCCTGCAAAGAATAAACTCTGACCCAATGACAGAAGATTGGATACCTATGCATCAGTTTGGCTTCCGCAATAACCATTCCACTATACAGCAAGTGCATCGAATCAGTCACCAAATAAATCAAGCATTAGACCAAAAGAAATACTGACTATCAGTTTTTCTAGATGTCAGTAAAGCCATTGATAAGGTATGGCATACTGGATTACTATATAAGATCAAAGAACTTCTCATCATCTCATCACCTACTTCAAACTGATAAAAATCTTACCTAAATAGTAGAGAATTTTGCATCAAAGTCAATGACGAGGGGTCGGTCCAACGTCCAATTAAATCTGGAGTGCCCCAAGGCAGCGTCTTGGGACCCCTGCTCTACGTGCTCTATACAGCCGATCTTCCCACCAATGAAAACACAACAATGGGTACGTTTGCCGATGACACTGTCATTCTCTCAACTGCCATTGACCCACTCATAGCATCGACCACTCTGCAAAACCACCTAGACCAAATACAGACATTGACTCGTAAATGGAAAATCAAAATTAATGAGACAAAATCTGTGCAAGTAAATTTTACACTACGAAAAGGGTTATGCCCACCATTATATTTTAACAATATACCAATACCGCAATCTACAAGTGCAAGATATTTAGGAATACACCTGGATAACAGATTGACGTGGAAAGAACATGTAGATAAGAAACGTAAACAGCTTGACTTGAGGATGAAAGAACTCCAATGGCTAATTGGACAAAAATCTAAGCTCACGCTTGAAAACAAATTGTTACTCTACAACACTGTAATTAAACCAATCTGGATGTATGGAGCAGAACTATGGGGATGTGCGAGTAAATCTAACTTAACTAAAATTCAAAGGTGCCAATCAAAAATACTTCTTATGATCACGAACGCACCGTGGTACGTCTCCAATCTGACGATTCACAATGATCTAAAAATTTCTTATGTGAGGGACGCCATAAAAGAAAAAAGTACAAGACATCACAACAAACTGGAAACCCACGTCAACCCCCTGTTACACCCACTGCTTAATGAGCAAAATGGTAGAAGACTGAAACGAAACTGGCCAGCAGATCTGAAACAGGATTAGCGAGGGCAACTCACTGGAAAAGTCCTCTTCACACTAACCACGACTACCCTAGTAATTAAAAAACAGCACATTAGCTTATAGAATGACTTGTAATTCTGATTGCTAATTAAATGATATATAAAAAAATATATGTTTCCAACTGCACCCTACTATGAATTTTACTTATTACATCTTTAAATGAATTCTTCTTTTGTCATTTTTTTTAAATTTCTATAACATTTACATAGATTTTGTAGGGTTCTGATATTTAACTAATTTAGTGTTTATTCCAGTTTACCTGTGAATTTGAAGTTAATTTTTTTATTTTGATATATTTTATATATTTTCTATTGCAACCAATTGTTTCTGATTTGTGGTATATGCTTTCACGCATTATTTAAATATTTTTCTAAAATGTGCCTCGCTACGGTTTGCTGTTTCTTAAAATATGAAAACAGGTGAAGTTGTAGGCCCTGACGGAATACCTACAGACCTTATCAAACGTTTCGACGATGAAGTTAGACATTTTTTTAGAGTTTTTTAACGCCATTTATGACACCAATTTAATTCCTAAACAATTGTTGTTGTCTACCTGTGTTTTGAACCCAAGAGAGTTAACGCAAAAGAATGCTCAGACTACTGAACCATTGTACGCATAAATATAAGTAATACCCAGTTTGATTTTCGAGCAGGCCTTGGAATGCAGAAAGCTCTCTACGTGTTTTTTACAATGTTATTTGAGCAAAGATATGTACTTGCTTCGTAAATTTTGAAAAGCAGTTCAACAAAATGAAACATAGTAGAGAGACACGAGAATTGAGAACAGAGTGCCCGTGTAAAAGGTTATGTCATAGAATAAGTCAAGGTTATTTTTTATTTTCTCTTCTGTTTAATATATACAGAGAAGTATTTTCAAAGAAGCCTTGGATACAAAAAATGCGGGAAATATTATAAATGGTGAAATAGTCAATAATGTAAGATATGCAGATGATGCAGTGCTGTTAGCAAGCAATCTTAATGATTTACAACTTTGTTTAAAAAAATAAATGAACGTTGCAACAAATATGGATTGAAAATAAACTTCAATAAAACCAAATGTATAGTAATTACAAAGTCTACAGAATCAAACAAGTTTAAGAGTTGCAAATATCTTAACAAAACTGGTACAGGTATATAAATACATTAAATTTTAGTTGGAACAAATAGGTAATCGAATAGAAATAGTTAGATCTTTGTTTGTAAAATTAAAGAAATTGCCCTATAATCAGACAATCAATATTGGGCTGTGGATGCAAATGTTTCGCTGTTTTGTGTTTAGCGTCTTGCTTTGTGGGATAGGGGCTTGGACGCTTAAGAAAAACCATTTGGACAAGTTCCAAGCATTTGAAATGTGGTGTTATCGCAAAATGTACTGCTGAGGATGAAGTAGCAATGTGAAATCATATATACAATAAAAAAAGAAAGTTTGAGTACTTGGGCTATATAATCAAAAGTTCCAAATACGAACTGCTGCAATTTATAATGGAGAAGATAAGGGAAAAAAGAAATGTTGGTAGGCCTAGAATATATTGCCTGAAAATCTTTAATTGCAGCATTGAACTGTTCTGGATAAAGCACGAATAGGAACGCTGATGGCCAACCTCCGATTAGGAGATGGTTAATTTGTACGTATAGTTTATCACAATAATGTTAATGTTAATGAAATACTAATGATAATAAAAAACAAAAAAAATGATTTCCAGATTTTCGAGAAATACCATATATAAAAATATAATTGTTACCTTTGGCGACCAAAACTTTATTCTTACTTTTTTCTTACTCCTATCAGGTTTATCTTTAGCAGTATCTTAATCATTCTTTGTTTGTCATGCGTTGTATGTGCCCTAACCATCTAATTCATTGTTTTTGGCACATTGTGCTATTGTTGTATATCGTTGTATAGTTCTTCTAGTTCTCTATTTGTCCTTCCCGTTCTCTTTACATCCTCCACATATTATTCTCAAAATTTTTCCTTTCCAAATAGCAATTTTGCCTCTTTTATTGTTTCCATCTTTCACATTTCTCATTCATATGTTACTATCGGTTAGAAGTAGTATTTTATAAATCCGTATTTTTTCTTACGTGATATACATTTTGACTTCAATATATTAAAGCTCCTGCTGCTTTATCATCTCTTATCAGTCCATTAGTGTTTCTTTCTTTTCTTTATCATCTTCTTTTATCTGAACTGCCAAATATGTAAATTTTTTCATTCTCTCTATTTCTAGTGCTCTTTTGTTCTCTCTTTCGGTTACTAGATTTTAGCTTCCTATTTTGCTAGATTGATACCTCATCACCATATATTTTGATTTCTTATCGCTGAAGTGTAGTCCCACTTTTGCCTTTTCGACTTTCTTATTATTTTTATCAGATCTTTTTGTCGTTCGCTATTAACCCTACGTTGTCAGAATGCTCTATATGTTAGTGATTTTGGCTGATTATGTTTCTGTTCTGTTTATTTTACTTTTTCTTATTGTTGATTTTAAATACTTATATTGAAAAAGATTGTTGATAGTGGGTTTTCATGTGTGACTTCCCTTTTAACGTAGATACTTTCTGACATTCTTATTTTTATCTAACCGTAATTTACGTACTTTGTAGAGTTACCTGTACCTTATACAACATTTCTCGGTATAACGTAACGTTTGATTTTTAAAATGGATGAAAGCAATATCGACTTCTTTATTGCATTTTCAATATATTTCTTTTGTTATTTTTGAAGTGAACAGTTGTTCAGTGACTGATTGGCTCGTTCTAAAGCCTGTTTGGTATTTCCTATTTTCTTTTTAAATAAATTTATATTTAGTTTCTTGGGAGTGTATCAAATATTTTGTAAGTTGCATCCAATAGTCTGTCTTTTGCTCCTTTCTTGTGGATGACGGTTATTATTGCTCCTGCCTATTCTTTTGGCATCTTGTTTTGTGTTTCCTTACGCTTAATTGTTCTCCTCGGCATTTGATTAGTTTATCTTTTGTTTAGTTTTATCGTGGGGTTATTCCACTTTTACCTTTTTTATTATATTTCTTATCTCATCTATTGCGAGTTCTGTGTTTTCTAGTTTCCCGTGTTCCAAGTATGTTTTGGTTATTTCCTCTTCCTTGGTATTCTTTTTAATTTTCTTGAGTTGTTGCCTCATCACCGTTTAGCAGATCTTGAAAATATGTTTTCCAGTCTTTTTTATTAATAAGTGCTATTGGTGTTTATTGATATCTCTTTCTGGTGAGTTTTGTTTTCTGGTAGATTTTTTATTTTTTGTTTTTAAAATATTATTTTTATCAGAAATTTCTCTTTACTTCCCTACACTATCTTTTGTCCTTTTTTCTTTTTGGTTTGCATACTCTTTTTTATTTTTCTGTCTTTCATTTAAATGCAGCTTTTTTGTGTTCTTTTTTGCAGTTTAAGTTGAATAATTTATTAATTTTATTTTTTTGCCTCCTTTCCTTAACACTTGTCCTGCTGCGTTCTTTAATGTCTATTTTGTATTAATACGTAATTCCCTTGATTAACAGTTTAGTCAGTGCCTTTATGTGTTTATCTTTTGTCAAAATAAATAATTATTATTCTGCAGTTTTTTCTGCTGCAAAACATGTCAATTTTATTCTATTTTTATTTGTTTCTTTATATGGGTTGGTCTATTGTAAGTTATTGTAAGTTACTTTTAAATCGCTTATTATAATTGTTAATATTTTTGTCTAACTTTCCAAAAATGTACCTGTAATTTTGTTTATGGCTATAGAAGAGATATGATTATAAATATATATTGAAATCTGGTTAGTATATCTCAAAACAAGTACATGAAATCTTGAAGTTAATTAAATAACCGCGTATAACAATGGTATATCGTTTATTTATTTGACAGGTAATTTAATGTATATTATTAAATGTGTTGATTAGTATTAAACACTGTTTAAGTAACAATGTTTTTAATGAGTTAATAATTGGAAGACTCTTTAATTTTTTATTATTATATGAGAAAAACTACATATTTTATCACTTTTGCAGAACAGGCAACGTTAATTTATGGCGAGGCAAATAAAAATGGCGCTGTTGCTGTTCAAAAATATCATGAAACATTTCTCATTAGAAGGATAGTAGATCTTAAAACCTCAACGACTAAACGCTGGCCGAGAAAAATTTCGACGAAAGATACTACATATACTGTTTAGTTATTTCGTAATGCTAGCGAACATTGTACGAGCAATAATTGAATCCATCTCACGCTAAACTTGTGCAAGATTTGTTACCAGAAGTTTATAATAAACGTAGATATTTCTGTTAGTGGCTAATTTTTACCCATACTTACGACTGCCACTACGTATCACCAACATGCCTTTTCATTAAATGCCTGGTGTTGTTCTTTTGGTGACAATTTCATCGGTTCCTTACTTTTACCAACAAGGTTTTCAGCAGATCTTATTTGCATTTTCTGAAAATAATCTATATGAGCTTCTAGAAGACATTCCGAATGTGAGTTTTCTCATATTGCCATTGATTATTTAAAAACAGCATACAGTAACAGATTGATTGGTTGTAACGGTCCTGTTAAATGGCCACCACGATCTCCTGATCTAACGCCGTTAGATTATTTTTTGTGGGGCTGGATAAAGTCTATGATTTATTCTACGTCTATTAGTGCGCAAGAAGAGCTAAGGAATCGTATCGTGAAAGCGGCAGAAACTATTAAGGGTTGACGTGCTAAATGGTGCATTCAACAACACTGAGAGTATTTTGAACAGTTACTTTGAATGTTTTATTGTTAAATAAATGTTTCTTACTTTCAATACCTCGATAATAAATTAATTTAAAACATATGTTCATATAAAATTTTTTGTTTAGTTTGAGTTGGAGAACATATCCTTAACATAGTGCCATGCAATTCTGAAACACTCTGTGTAATTTACGTACATTTACTATTTAAAAAATAAATCAAATACAATGCTATAACAGTGAAATAATGAAGATAAGTTTATTACAAATGTTTATGAATGTTATATGTATCGGTTGCTTTGCACATTCACTGCAACTTGCTTTAAAGAAGAAATTTGATGTATCTTATATCAGAACTATTATAGATAAATGGGGTAATAGTGTGTGATACTTTAAATACTCAAATAGATTTACAATTGCTTTACAAATAAAACCAAGATAATAAACTAATTCAACCAATTTGATCGAACTCGAGATATAACATGTTAAGAAAGTTAATAGAAGATCATGAAGATGTAGTCGCTCTTTTATCTGGTAGATCAAAAACAACAAAACCTCAAGCGAGACGACTTGTATTTTCAGAGGCAGAATGAGATAAATTTGGATTCACCATACTAATTACTTACTAACTAGTTACAACATTATTTTCTGAAAAAGCAGTACGATTTTTATGGTTACGCTAGTTATTCAATCCATATTAGAAAATTTTATTCTCTGAGAACGCAGTTAGGAATATTTTGACTTTAACGGTGTTAAATATATTTTAAACCGCAAATTTAAGTCTAAATTGAAAGCTTGTGTTCGTTTAAAAACGAATAAATTGCATTAACTTACATCTGTACGTTTCTCAATCTCAGAGAAAGATTCTTGTGTTCGGGTATTAAAATAAAAGACACGTATGAAATGTCAGTGTGCCTCCATAAAGTCTTACGTCAGTAAAAAATAAGTAATACTCTACATAGTTTTATTATGTTTAATAAGGGCTACCCAAAATTTTTAGTTCATTTACAGACAAGTATTTCTTATCTATTTATTTTTAGAATTTCTGGCATTTCTTATGTTCTGTCCTAGCATTAATACTATCTAATAATTATTTCTATTTGTATCTTTTAGCGTTTTCCAACAGTTATTACGAAATTCTATATCTTCAATTAGATTTTGCTTTTATGGGATATTTTAGCATATAATTGTGGATTGTACACCATCCATTCGAAACTTATGATTCATATCAATTAATATAAATGGGCACTCTTTTGACATATTTATCATTTTGTTATTTTATTTTTTATTCCAGTTTAATTTTTTATATATTATATAATACATAAAATGTTATTTTTATTTATCTTTTTAATTAAATTATTTTTATTTTCTGTTTTAGTTATAAGGCTATTGGCATTTCATGTAATACGTGGATGAACCAAATATGATTTGAAATTTTTTAAGCGCTGTGAGGTGAACGAAGATGGCACGGCTTCTGAGTGTTTATGTAGGGGTGTCTAAAGGGAATTTTTCTTACAGGATACCTTCTACTATCGCTTTTTTAATCAGTATCAATATATTATAGCAAAAGTTACCCTCGTCCGTTGTAAAATGGATTATTGTCAAATTTCTCATGACAGAGAGAGAATAAAAAGTGCATGCGTAGCATAAAAAAAATTATACATTGACGTCACCCAATAATCAGCGTAATCGAGGAGAATATTTGCCTTTTTAAAAATGACCGTCGATGAAGGGTTGCTGAAAATGCTTTAATCAATTCTTAGACCAAAAAAGGCATATATTATTGGAATAGACGCAAATTTCCAAAGATTATGCTACGCCATACAGCTGTCAAACTCAACAAAAAATTGGGGATTTGTTTTAGACGACATTAAAATATTTTCTTACAGTCAGGACTTATCGCTTTGCTATTATCATTGTTTGGGCGACGTGAAGGACTTTTGCCAATTTTATTATAATAGAGCAATAATATGCCTCATATCGGGTGTTTGTCCTAGACATATTTGTAAAACAAATCTGTAACGACTCTTCAACAAGGGTTTTGATCATCGTTTCATTATTGGTTGACATAGTCTAGTTTCTAGACATAATGCATTTGTATTGTGGATGGAAAATGTTGTGATCTCTAGGATTAATGTTAAAATATAAATCTGACAGGAAATCGTAATATTTTCGAAGACAGGAGAATATGGAAGTTATGAGGTTTCTGTTTTTTTTCTATATGATAGATGTAAGATTTTCGCAGAAGTTATGTGTGTAATGTGATAACACTCGTTTGCTCATGAGCCACAGAGCACATTTACCTTTGTCTTATGGTGTCATCAAACAAAACGTGAAGTATTAGTCTTAATAATTTACGACAGTTGTACAAACTACTTTCTAAGAAATAGTGGCGGTGTGGTGCAGTCTATTTAAAATATACTATTAATGCAGATGAGCACGTTTTAATGTTGAGGAATTTATTAATGCTAAAACTTCGCAAATGATTCATTTTTATGCTAAATGCAGTTCTTTCATCTCACTCATTGAGGACTTTTATGACAATAATCAACAGTGTGTTTGCAATGGCTATATATAGTCACACCAATTCTCAGATTTTTGCCTACGACTTGCTTATTTGATAGTATCATAAATCCAAAGTGTGGATTAACAAATCACAAATAGTTGCCAATATAAAAAAAAATTAATAAAGTTAGTGAAACTTCATGACGGTTTTATTATTACATATACCTATTCAGTGAAAAAAGGTTAATGTGGTAATGGTTTATACATAGTTAATAATGAGTAGAGTTTAACTCAGCGAGTATAACAATAGTATTTTCTATTTGATTAATTATCTTTAAAGATCATTATTTATTTATTTGAATAGAAATATATCAACAATTGAAAACGAAGCAATTTTTATTTTGTGTATTTGGGGTTTCGTT
Source organism: Sinelater perroti (assembly GCA_036346155.1). Classification (NCBI taxonomy): domain Eukaryota; kingdom Metazoa; phylum Arthropoda; class Insecta; order Coleoptera; family Elateridae; genus Sinelater; species Sinelater perroti. The sequence continues at coordinate 19,928,271 of JARFIY010000046.1, forward strand.
TTTTAAATCTTTAATTGATCTAATTATAATATTATTACATTAAGTGAACGAAATTTAACTATCAAATGTGTGCGAGAATTCTTGAGGGTGATTTTAGTTTGAAAGATCTGATCGATCAAGTATTGTTAATCATGATATTTTGAAAATTGTAGTAGAAGACTCCGGAGAATCGATTGAAGACATTGCCAACAATATTAGCGTTCTTGTAATTATCACAAAGACATTTAAAAGCAACTGGAAAAATCATCAAAGTGGCGAAAAGTACTCCATATTTAATGCCGGACACAAAAATGTCAATAAATGCCCAGCTGCAGCGTGTTAAAGCAAGGCATAAAAATGAACTTGTTCGTATTGGTGTTGGTGATAAAAAATCGGTCTTATACGATAACCCACATAAGAGAAAGTAATGACTAGTATTGGTTAGTAGCCGAGAATCTAGACAAACGGTTACTGCAGACTTTTATTATCAATAAATGATGCGACTAAACGAAGCTACTTTGAATACAAAAAGCACAATCATGCAATATGGTAACACTCCTTATTGAGCATTAATGGTTACCCAACAGAAACTTAAAGATTTAAGATGGGTAGCCTTATCTTATTTTGCTTATTCTCTAGATAGTTCCTATTTTACTTTCGAATAGGAAATACGTATCTTGCGGTTAAAAGTGCAAGTGTTGGCCGCGCGATAACCCGCGAAATCGGGCTTTTTTTATTGCTACACATATTTCTAAATTTTAAATTTAACGGTGCGTGTTAAATTAATCCTATATAACTGAACGAAGCCGCAGCAAAGAGGCCTTTATGGCCCACCACCAGCCTCCGGGGGGAGTGCAACCCCCCAAATACCACCAATAATGAAACCATCAGTATTGACACCGGACCAAACCCAATTCCATCAAACACCAGGTAATTTTCCACTTAAAACGCAATAAACTCAAACATTTTATCCCCAAACTTTTTATCAAACCCAACAAAACACTCATTCCAACGCACCCCCGCAGCCACCAGAAAATACTAATAACTGGTCCACACTTTCCTATAAAAGAAATAGAAATCTAGATGAAGTGTAAATCAAAAATAAACACCCTAAAGGGAGCGAATATTGGCTTAGTCCACCCTCAACATCAAATCGCTACTCCAATCTAAACATGGAAGGTGACGATGCACAACATGAATCAAACGCTGATAACACTAACGAGAAAATCTCAGAATTTTCGTAAATCATGTATAAACTATTGCACCGCTAATACAACTGCTAGAAGAAAAAGCCAAACAACAATATGATGTTAAAGCTCTAATCAATAACCAAGTAAAAATTTAGCCCAAAACATCTGAATATTACAGAATAATAACAAAAGCTCTGACTGAAAAGGGAACGGAATTTCACACTTATAAACTAAAAGAAGAGAGAAATTATAAAGTGGTGCTAAAAAATCTACACCACTCCATCGACTATAAAGATATCAAAGGTGAAATTGAAAATTAGGGCACGAGGTCACAAACATTTGTAATATAAAACAATTTAAACTAAATTGCCTCTCCAATGTTTTATGTCGAGCTTAAACCAGCCCCTAACAATAAAAGCATTTTGAGGTAGAATACTTGCAGCAATGCAAAATCAAGTTTGAACCCCAAGGGCAAAAAATTATTCCACAGTGTGTACGCTGTCAGCGTTACGGACACACAAGGAACTTCTGCCAGCTACCCGCTAGATGTGTAAAATGTGCAGGCGATCACCTCACGGAACAATGTCAAAGAAAAAAAATCCGCGATGTCCGCTGCGTCCTGTGTAAAGGAAACCATCCTGCGAATTACAAAGGATGTACTATATATAAACAGTTACAAAGTAAACATTTTCCAACCCTTCGACAAAACAGTACATACCACCCCACAAATTAGACAATACCAACAAATACAACGGGACTATCGTATTCACAAATAGCTTCAGTACAACAACAAAACTCTGAACCTGCTGTAAATCTCCCACAAACAACAAATACTAGCCATCCAAACCAACAAGCAAACGACATACAAGAATTAAAAACATAATGTTAAAGCTATCAGAACAAATAGGAACAGTATTAAACCTATTAACAGCAGTCCTTGCAAAATTAAATAATGGCAGACACTTACAGCTTGCCATGGAACGCCAACGGCGTGTCACAGCACCTTGAAGAATTAAAACTATTTATTACTAGTCAACATTGATGTGTTACTGAAACACATCTTACTGATCGGAGCTTTATCAAAATCCCAAATTATGCGGTTTATACCACGAACCATCAGGCGGGAACAGCTCGTGGCGTGTCTGCCATAATAATCAGAAACACAATCAAGCACCATCAACTAGAAAGCCACAGTAGCGATTTTCTCCAAGCAACAATGTTCAATTGAGGATCAAATAGGATCCCTCAACCTCTCGGCGGCGTATTTCCCCCCTAAACATGCTGTTAAAGAAGAACAATTTACAAACTATTTCAAAACCCTTGAACAACGATTCATTGCGGGCACCGATTACAATGCCAAGCGCACTGACTGGGGTTCCAGAATTACAACGATAAAGGGACGCGAACTAAACAAAACTCTTGAACACAATAACTTGCGGAACCTATCCACCGGAAGAACCCATATATTGGCCCACGAACCCAAACAAATTTCCTGATTTGGTGGACTTCTGCATAACAAAAGGAATTCATCAAAGTCATGCCGATATAAAATCCTGCTTCGAACTATCCTCTGACCATTCCCCAATCCTGATCACCCTTACCCCTCAAAAAAGAAACAACCCCTAAATTAAGCAATAACCGTACAAATTGGAACACCTTTCGGTATGTCGTAAATGTTGAACTAACCTTAAATATTCCACTGAAATCTCCCAAAAACCAAGAGGCTGCAGTCAAATTATTCAATGATGTCATTCAGCGTGCATGTTGGAAGGCCACGCCAATTATACCCGATACAGTCACAATTCCTGATTGCCCCTCAATTATTAAATAAAAAATTCTAGATGAAAGAAGACTTCGAAGAAACTGGCAAAGGCTGCGTACACCTGAATGCAAACTACTACTCAACAGAGCAACTCGAGAGCTACAAGATCTCCTTAATAAAAACAAAAGCGATTGCATCGAAACATTACTTAAAGACTTATCACCCCCTGAAGCGACGGATTATTCTCTGTAGAGACTACAAAAAAACTGTAACCTCCAGGGCAGCTGGGCAAGAAGCGATAAGGAGAAGGCAAACGTATTTGCTGTACACTTAACATCTGTGTTCCAGCCACATCCTTCAGAAAATCTCTCCCAAGAAGAAGACAACCTCACTCAAACACTGTTTCAACCGTACCAACTTGAACCGCCTATTAAAAAATTTAAAGGTGCTGAAGTTCATGAAGTCATTAGCACACTCAACGCTAAAAAGGCTCCGGGGTATGATTTAATAAATGTTAAAATACTCAAAGAGCTACCTGCTATCGGTAAACAGTACATAAATCAGTTATATAATGCAGTCCTTCAGAATGGTTATTTTCCATTCCAATGGAAAGTGGCACAGATTATACTCATCGCAAAGCCTAATAAACCCCCCAACGACCCAAAGTCCTATCGACCGATAAGCCTTCTGTTTATAGTAGCTAAAGTTTTTGAAAAGCTCTTAGTACAAAGACTAATCCCAATTATTGATGACAAAGAGTTACTACCATCCCACCAGTTTGGTTTACGAAAGTTGCACTCAACAACTGAACAAATCCATCGGGAAGTTATAATAATCAATCAAACCTTTGAAGACAAGCACTACTGCTCTGCTGCGTTCCTAGATATATCACAGGCATTTGATAAAGTGTGGCATACGGGACTCCTATGCAAACTAAGAACACTCCTTCCCCTAAACTACTTCCTAATTCTGCAATCCTATTTCCTTAATCGGTATTTTCTGGTTAAATACGAAACTGCAATCACAAATATTTTGCCGATCAACGCTGGTGTACCCCAAGGCAGTGTTCTCGGACCACTGCTCTATCTCTTATACACAGCAGACCTCCCGACAATACCAGAAATCAAAACAGCTACATTTGCGGACGACACCGCGGTTCTGGCTACTGACAGAGACCCAGTCGCAGCCTCACAAAAACTTCAAGCCAATTTAACTGCAATTGACAAATGGTTAACAAGCTGGAGAATCAAAATAAACGAGTCTAAGTCAACTCAAGTAACCTTTGCCCTGCGCAGAGATACGTGTCCCCCGGTTCAGATAAAGAACAATCTTTTACCGCAAAAAGAAGAAGTAAAGTACCTTGGGTTACATCTTGACAGAAGGCTAACATGGCGCAAGCATATCTTCAGTAAGCGCAAGCAGCTGGGATTAATAATTTTAACCAAGATGTACTGGCTACTGGGACATAAGTCGAAGTTATCATTAAGCAATAAACTCCTTTTATACAAGGTAATTCTCAAACCCGTATGGAGCTACGGGATTCAACTTTGGGGTACATCTGCCAACTCTAACTTAGAAATCCTAGAACGCTTCCAATCTAAAGTGCTGTGCATGATTGTGAACGCGCCCTAGTTCGTGTCAAACACGGCTATCCGTAACGATCTTTATATGCCTTCAGTGAAAGAAGAAGTCAGCCGTTTCAGTGCTAAATACAGTGACCGTCTTAGTGCACACCCCAACACATTAGTAATGGATGTTATAGTTCCCCAAAATCGCAATCGAAGACTCCAAAAATATATACCAAATGACTTGCCCACTAGATTTCCTACTTAATCAATGTAAAGTCTTGCGTTAATTTTATTTTAGTTTTAAGATCTAGTTTATAAGTTTACTTTTATATCCAAAAACTCAAAACTCATCTAGATGACAATTGTACAGAAGCATCCTACTGGGGATGCTTCTACATGTCCAAATAATCTATCACAGAATTTACTAAATGCAACTTGTGCAGATTGTAAATAAATTGGGATTTCAATAAAAAAATTCTCTAGATGTTACACCATCAGATTAGTACTTGTTTAGAATTTTTTAATACTTCTTACAAGAAAAAATGTAATAAGTATGATAATGTTAGAAATGCGTCAATTCATTGTTCCAACTCTAAGCTCAAAAAATTTTGCAAACAGAAATAGAAAGACTTATTAAAAATTCTGACAATTTTATCGAAAATAATTATATTATGCAATGTTTTTATTAGTACAACTAAAGTATAATTTAAAGAGAACTTTTCAGCACCCCTAACAAATGCTTCTATTTTGAATTTAAATTTGACTACAAACAAAAGGTTGAACAAAATTTCTATGTAAAGTCAGGTAGACATGGTATATCAATTTACCTTATGTTATACACATACATTTTTATTTAAAATCGTAAACTGCCAACCCTTACTGAAAGCAAAGCACGCCAAAAGGTTAAAGAAATTAATTAGCCACGTGATATAGCAGCTCCACCCCATTTTTTAAATGTAAATTACGTTCATTATAAATAATTATTATTTTACACTAATGCAAATGTTTTGTGTTCTGTCATATAATATATTATAACATAAGAGCAAGCACCCTCTACTTGTCAATGCTGGTCCTACTATTAGAACTGTATATTGTTATAGAACAAAATATATACTGTTCTGATTGCTAATAACTTATTAAAAAAAATTGTATATTTTAAAAGAAGATTAAGAGAGAAAACCTGTTAATATAATGAACAGAGTTATGGAAGAGTATATAAGAAACAATAGAAGTTTAGCTCACGTTTTATCCCTATAGATGTAAAAAATTCCCACAGATATGTGAGTCTAAACTAGTTTCGTCCTTAATCTTCTTAATTAGATTTAGTATTTTTTAAAAAGACTGTTTTTTTGCTGAAACTGTCTACTATTCTTAAAGCTCTAGTGATGCCAAAAGAATATATCTTTCTGTGAAAGCTATAGTTAGAAAAAGAAACTGAGGAACGTAAATTGGAAAGAAACCTAGATCTTTCCTTTATTATTCTAATAAATAAAATTATTTATTAAAATAACGTTAAATGTAATTGTTTTGTGATTAATTGCAATTTATTTAAAACACTTCTGTCTTTGTCAGCTTAAAAAATGTTTTTTCTAACCAAGTCTAAAAAATATATAAAATATTTGTATTGGAATTTGCGTTTAAGACAATATTAACCATAACTAAATGCAAAGTTATGTATTAATGTAACATTTTGATATTGTGGTTTAAAAATGTTCAGCACAATATTTCACTAACAAACATTTTTACAAATAAAATTAAATCAAATTACTGATCACATCAAAGCCTGTGAATTTTTTTTTAAGAAACGTAGAGTAGAAAATTTGAATTCAAAGTGTTTATAAAACATTATGTAGCAAGATGCACATTCATTTACATTTTAGCAATAGTTAAATTAAGGTGGATGTTACTGAACTAAGAGTAAGTGTAAAGAGTAGACCTTCACTCAAAATGTTTTCTTTTGAAAAATGCTATTTTAAAAATCCTAAACTTTTTTTCTTCGTCAGATGATCTCATAGACTAAGAAATAGATAGTCAAATATTTGACGACTTTGCATTTTCCTTCTTCTGTGCTTAATAGTTCAGTCATTCTATTAGTAACTACTTTAGAAGTACGTTTTTGTAACAAATGTTTTTATCTAACATTTGCGTCTGATATTTATAGAACATATTTCTTTAGTATTTTGCGGGAAAAGCTGTTAGGTGATCGGATCAGTCATAACTTCAAACCGTAGATCGTAGAATAGTCTATGCAAAAAATCTTTCGAAACAAACAAATGTAATTTAATTAATTAAGATATCATAAACAAGTTTATTTTCCAACTCGTTTGATTTACATAATTTCCATATTTTAACACACTCTCTTATCAATTTTAGAGGTAAAAATTTGTGTACAGCAACTCTTCAACACTCAAATGTGATGATAAACTGCCAGTAGACTAGAACCTCTGTTTCAAGACATGAAATTAACTTGCTGGCATTTTTTGGTCTTTCGAGATTAGTATAACACATTTCCGAAAGCACTGTTAATCAACAATCTTGGCTTATAGCTTCTGTGATAAATTTATTTCTAAAGTTTTCCTTATTGAACCAATAAACAGAGAAAGAAGGTAGACTATTGCCACGCATTATCACTATACGACCGATAAAAATTATTTTAGATGTTTGCTGCAGCTATTTTATTAGACCTATTTTTGTTTTCACTTTTGATTCTTTTATAGTAAATACACTCTTAAGCAATATTCGAATAAATATTTTCAGAATTGATGGAATTAGCAAAAATATGACCACATCTATTTGCAGGTATACTTCTACGGGTTTGGAAATTCTATATTATACCAATGCACACCACCACTGCTGTTGATTGAGTCAGTTTCCTGAGCGTATTTAGACGAGTTAACTACAGCAGCAGAAAATAAAGCATTATTCATCACTAACTTCTTTAACGTATGTTTTTTCGAAACAAGATCTCTTAGCAGGCGTTTCTTTATCAGAAGACTCATAATTGGATACGGAACCATCACTAGCGAGAAATTTTTAGTTTTGTCATTAATTTTACTAATTTATTTTTCTAAGCCTTTTTCAGAAAAAAATCTGTTTTTTATGCTACAAATATTACGAAGAATTAGTAATAATGGGTCACATGGGCTATAATAAAAAATACTGGTGTTGTATTAAGCACAATCTTATTCTTTTATATATAAATTTTTGTAACGATCATTTTGAGTATAAATATATCATTTATATTACTTACATGCCGAAACACGATTATTTTAAATTATACATAAAATTATGTATAATAAACATACGAAAATATACCAAGATATTATAAAAAGTAATGGAATAATGGCAGTTGTTCCAAAAGCTGTATTTCCTTAAAAAATAGTAAATCTCTTTTATAATTTTTCTATTATTAAACTTACCAAGATCTATATCCAATAATAATACTTGGAATCATTTTAAGTAGTTCATTCTTCCAAATAATTTGTTGTTCAAGTTCCAGTAATTTGAATTGGTGATTTTTAAATATAACTTAGTCTAGTTTTTTCAGTCTTCTTTTATTTTAAAGTTTAGTTTATATATGGATGTTAAGAGAAGTAAACACTTTACTTAGATGCTTTTTATACATAAATTAAAATAATTTAAAATTATTAAAATCTGCAATGAGGATGTTTATTATATACTATCTGTAGATTCAATTTTGAAGCACTAGATAGAAAGTGATATATGAGAAAACAAAACTAAAAGAAGAGTTTTACTTTGTTGGATTTAAATAATATATTTCATTAGTCTAGTAGAAAATCTTGTATGTAAGACATGTAATCCTATAAAATTAAGTTAGCAAAATTAATGTATAAGTAAAAATAAATAAGAAATAAGAATTCAATTTAAGCATTATAATAATTAACCTAAGGTATGAACATGCAAAGATAAAACTAAAGCTTTTAGCATACAACATATATAAAGAAAATTAAAATTTAAATATGTAAATCAATGCTAATTTACTCCCTTACAAAAATAAATGTCTGAAAAGATAACTTATTGTAATAGTGTTATTACAGGGTTGTTCAGGTAAACTGTAAAATGAATAAACAATAAAAATAGAAGGAAAATTAAATTTATTTATATGAACTTAGTTCTTAGCATTTAAAGTTAATAGTACTGAGAATCATATTATTCAATGTAGCCTTCATCGGCGACCATGTCTTTTGATCCGGTACGTAAACCTGCTGCAGGCCAACACGACTGCGTCATTATCTATATCTACCATTGTCTCCGTGATGAAGGCCCTTAAGCTATCCTTGACGCCCTACATTAATCTACGCCTCAACTACGTCCTATACGTAGTAGTCAAGAGGATTGCAATCGGGGCTGAAGGGTTATTACAAGTCGGGAGACCAGTAGTAATACAAATTGTTGTATAGACGTATAAACATATCTCGTCTAGCCTTCCTCTATCCAGGACTCGACAACTGTCTCCAACTGTTGGCCGTCATCGTAGGCACTATCACAGAGGCGGGAAACTTTGTATGATGGTTTATAGGCATGTTGTAAGATCCAACGGTCATTTTGGCAATTTAATTTCCTGTTCTTGAAGTTTTTTTCGTCCGAAAATAATATCAGAAAACCAACGCTGTTGTGCTTGATGTAGCTTAACAGAGCTTGGGTCTTTAACTTTTTGCCCATTTTGTTTCTTTCACTCAACAGTTGGTTATTTCCTAGGACAAAAGACTTATAGTGCAGATCCAGGTGCACTGTAAGATTGACCGTCGACCTCGCCACGTCCGTTTCTTTTGTCAGTTTATTCATGATCCTTTATTGATTTTCTTGATCAGTTTATGGACGATTTATCACTTTTTTGTCTTGTCAGCAGCTGTCTCCGTTTGGTGGTCAGCTTCCTTGTACTTCTTGGCTACACCAACTTTAATCTTTTTGTAGCCAAACCACGCAATAAGTTTAGTTGGTGATTTTCTGACGCAAAGGGATTTGAGTATAGCAACTTTGTATGTTGTTGATTATGTGAAGTTAACTTGTTGTGTTACCTAAAGGGGATTGCGCACACGACGCATTTTAGTTTTCCCACAATACAACCTAAAAAAATTCCGGATTTACCTAGATGATTCTATATATAGAACCTAAAATCAGTAGAAAACAAATACATATAAGAACATATTTAACATGTTCGACTAAATGAGTAATATATAGTAACGTGGGTATCCAAAATATGCTAAAAAATATTAGCTCAGAGGAGAAAGACTAAGAAATCAGTAGCAAATACCACTTTAAGTGTTAGGTAAGGATTACGGTTGCATAGCTATTGAGATATTAAATAATACACTCTAAACTTATTAGAAGCTCAAAAATCATGGAAACTGTGTAGATAACTTCATAAGCACAGCTTAAAGTATCAGCGCGAGGTAATCCCTTCATCGATTACTAACCTACTTTTGCCGCAAGAATCTTAAGAAGTCATCCGCTCCAATCCCTTCATAAGTGCCGCTGCAAAGCGCGCCCTAATGTATTCCTTCGATCGCGAGCGTTCCAGCAAATTCGACAACAGCCCGGCGCTTTCCTGCGCGCGGGCGAGTCGCTTTCACGTCCGATTTCACGTGCGGCCGGTGCCAGGTTGTTATCTTTTTGTCAAATTTAATTGGCCGCCTCCACGCTTCACACATTTCCAGCGATCTCGCGGACAGCGCGAATCCCACGGTAAAAATCCCGGCCTTCCCAAAAATGTATCATTACGGAAATGCTGCCGGGAATAATAGGCAACCCTTGCCTTCGAAGAGTATCATTAAGCGATTATTACGTTGCAGTTGATATACAAATTAAGGATTCGCCGCTGACAAGCGATACCCATCAAAAATAAATTATATTTGTAGTCAAAAGTGACGAGCTTTTATCTTGTATGTCTTATCTGCCCGAATCGGTTATAAGTGGAACTAATTGCAGCTTGTGGAAACGGACTTAGCCGTATGAGTTACAGCTTGCATACATTACGGCTATGGCTTACACGTAATTAGTGGATATCACGTGTGCCTGCATCTGTCTTTCGCCTATAATTTATTGTCTGAAAAGGAGGTCTAACAACCTTCGAATTACATTGCGGAAAAATTATGCTTATGCATAAGGCCTGATTCTCGACTTCCGCTTACAATCCATTACAGCTCTTGAAGGATTTTAGATTTATCTGCTCGTGCTAATTATGCAACAATTTTCGATAAGAATGTTGGTATTCGCAACTGATTCACGAATTTCAATTTGAGTTGTTACTTTTGCTGGAACTTAAACGTGCAAGAGCTTTTGCAAGTACAAACGTTGCAAATTTAACAGTTTTATTGTTTAACATAAACATTAAACTTTACAGATAGGCGATATTAAAATTTTAGAATAAAGTGAAACCCTTGGAACTTTATATGTTTATGGACGAGATCGTTTCAATCTGGTAGATATAATATTATACTACGATTACATCATTTAAAGTCAATCTCTTTCACATATTTTCCATTACTTGCAATTTTCTACTAAATCTTTAATTATAATTTCATTCTACTTTTTTAACATTTTCTTTTAGGTAGCTTTTGTAGTAATACCATCTATTCTAAAAGCTTTTATGATACAACTTCTAAAAGTAGATTAAATTTTTGTTTTGTGTATAAGTGGGTGTGCGTGCGTGCATATACGCACTCGCGTGTAAATTAGAAATTCTTATTAAATTTGAATGAAATTTGTACACATATTTGCTAGTTGAATGTCTCAATTAAGTTGGGAAATACGGTGTGAGAAAACGACCTTTAAATATTGACTTTTTATAGCTTTTGCAGCTCTCCCGCTCTCGAGACAATCGGATGAAGGAAAGGCGAGATATTGTTATAAACATAAAATGAATTCTGGTTTGATTTACATCAAAGCGAAATCCACCTGTTACTTGATGTTTTTTGTGGAATTTTTTATGCTGTTCTTTAAGCGATATATTCAAATATATGCTAAGTATCGTTGAATTTCCAGATTGGTAAAATTGTTAACAAAAGAGATAGATAAAATTGATAAAACTGAGTTTTTAATGCAGTGTTAATCATCTTGATTTAATTCTCCTTCGAAAACCATGCGGCTTCTATGAAACTTTTTAACGAAAAATGTGTGTCAGAACTTTTTTTACAGTTTGTCCTAATACATTTATGGTATGTAAATTAGTGAATACACATTATTCAAAAGCTAAAGATTGTTTAATTTTTGAGTGGATGATCATTGTTTTCAATATAAACAAAATAAAAACTAATAAGACGTGTGTAAAATTCGGAAAGGCAGCTTTCGAAAGAGAAGCAAGTAATGCATGTGACCTTGTGACCAAATGGGAGCTACAGGTCTAAAATATCGAGAAAGATACCGCCCTAAGGTATCTACTGACAAAATATGAAGTGAATTGGTCAAGTAGTTCCAAAGACATCGTGTCTGTAGGTACACATACACAGAGATAGGCACAGACAAATAGACAGGATCATGATCGCATTAACTTCGCCTAGGCTTTAGAGACTTTTCTTTAAGTTAATAATACTTAAATTCAATGCAAAGGTATGCTACCTAAAAAACGTAGGCGATAGTAAAAATAAAATAATTGCCCTTTTATTTGCCTCACCCTGGAATATATATATTTTTAGTTTTTTATTATAATTTTGATTATATTTGGCGAAAAAATAACCAACTACAAGGAATATTTAGCAAATTTATACTATTTATAATATATATTTCTTAGAAATCATTTTAATATAAAGTGTAGCTTTTAATTAATCGTAAGGTTCTGACACACTAAAAAAGATAAGCGTGAAAAGGCGGAGAAACAAAAAAAGCTCTTAAAAATATATTTTAAGATTAACTTGTATGTATGTGTTATTTTTTTAGAAAAATGCAAAATACTAGAAGAAACAAAATTTATCAAGAGGCACAAGGCGGATTAAAAACCTATTGTTAGCTTTGAATTCAATTTAAAAAATAACCAATGATAATATTATTAGTTTCAAAACCCTACAATATCCTTATTGTAAACACTACAAAACCAAGCATTTATAAACTATAGATTTTTCTAGACTATCTCTCAGGATATCAAAGTGAGAAAAACATGATCAGACACATAAATAAAATTACAGTCTTATGCATTCACCCCATCTCTAAATAGTGCGTATTCTACAACATATCACTTAGCTAAAAATCTTGACATTAAGCATAATTTTAATAGAAAAAAGAAAGAATTGAAAATCCGGCTGACTTAAGCCTGTTTAGCTCGTTACTCTAAACTCAATATCAGAAAAGCTGGATGCAAAAAACACGTCACGCCCTACTTTCATTTGCTTAGTGATACAATGAGAGGAAACTTAACTGTGTTGATATGTTTTCGGTGCAGTAGAATATAATATTCTACCCGAACAAAAGGTTTTTAAATCACTCAAATTATACTTTGCAATTAATTTATAATTTGTAATCTAGAGAACCTTTCTTTCGCACATTACTAAACTCGGCCTGATAGAAGGCTACCAGATTAGAAAATTGTATTTTTGGATTTAGGGCAATAAGTATTATACCACATGATAAGCAATACCAGATCATGCTTAAGGGATTTTTAGCTATTAAAACACCTGAAAAGTATAGATAGGCCTGATCCACTGAATGATCCAATCCGAAATCGCTTAGTAAAAATATGTTTTCAAGTAGGAAAGCAATACCCACCACTTCAATCCTTAACTAATCAACGTTAAGATAAAACAAAATATCACCAGTTTTACACACAAAAAAACTGAAAGCAAAAGAAAGAGCAGTTAGCGTTGTTAAAACACTAAATTTGGAAGAAATGATATGTTCAACATAATTAAAACAGGATAAGCGTACAAAGCAACAATATTCAAAGGGAAATTTAAATAATGAACAAACTAAACTTATTTTTTTTAATTCAGGAGATAAAGATTTCAATAAAAAAGACTACAATCAAACTAAAAGTGCAGATGACTAGATCTAACATCAAGTTCATATTTGCTTTATTCTTACAAAACTTGCTAATTGTAATATTTTTCAGTCATAATAATAAACAGTACATTACTTCTAGTTACGATTAATCCCACCCAGAGTACCACAAGATAGATAATAAACCATAGAGGGAAATCTTATTTAATTTTCTTCCAAGTATATTTCAAGCAATCTTAGTCATATAATGTGTTTTATAAATAAATTAAAAGATCTATCATATAGAATTTTAATAATTTAAACTCGTTTGTTAGCTTCTGAAATTGTTTCAGCATAACTTAAATCTTCTTGCTAAGAAAAATTATTTTGAAATATTGGCTCATTATTTAAATTAATGAAAAAAATGCACTGCTGAAACTGTAGTTAATAATTTTTTAATTACAATTTTAGTTCTTTGTTATGCTTTCTTGTAAAAAATTAGTTGCTTTTTGGATAGGAGGGAGAGTTGTATATTATTAAAAAATAACTATTTTTACTTTAGCATGGGTTACTACTTTGATAAATAAATTTATTATAAATTCAATCTCTTAGTACAAGCAGCTTGTTTTTCTTGCTGCTTCTAAGTATTGTAAAAGAGATCTAACGTAGTAGGAATAGATCGTAGATAGGAACAGGTCCATTGAAAGGAAGGGGGCAGAGGGTAGAATTTTTCAGACCCGTGGTTTTTAGAGGCCTAGACACGTTTCAATATATTGTTCTTTATATGTAATTTGTTTCTATGCAAATTCAATCAATACACAGTTGCATCCTCTGTTTTTACATTTCCGCGGATGAAAAAATAGTGAGAAATAATATCATTCTAAGTGAATTACGCGGACTAGCCCGAAAATACCAAACTATGTAATACAAAAAATTGTAATTTCAATAATTTAATTTATATACTCATTAATTAATAATGGTACAAGTTACAAAACATGTTATGTCTTCTTTAAAGAAAGCACTCTGGAATCTCTCACACTTCTTCGTACATAGCGAATCTGGAGCTTTTGTTTCCAGGCAGCAATCGAAGACTGCAGTCATATCCGCTTATAACCTTTTTGAAGAAGTCTGGTTGAAATGGTAGCAGTTTTAAGTAAATAATTGGTAATCACTCCGTTTCTTTCTCGTTAAGTCTTTTTGATTGTAACCCGTGCATGTTTAACACTTTCTAGTGTTCTGTTAATTGCTGGTCTAGCAAAACGTGAAATATTTTCAACAGATTCTGTCGTTACTGAATTGTCGTTCTCATTTACGCATGCGCATTGCAGTACACTCTTTTGACTTTCAGGTTATATTACAGCCACAAAAACCGTTTTGATTGTATTAATATTAGTTGAATATTTTCGAAAGGCAGGTTGCCAGTGTTTAAAGTATTTTACAAAATCTTCGATAACTGCGAAGAACTGCCTCGTCGTATTGGCCTAAATATTTTCGTTTCAAATGAGAAAGTCACAGAATAATAAATATAAACCGTAGTATGACGCATCTTCTCGGTTTCGGACTGTTCAGACTGTTTGTTTGTTGCTGGTTTTATATAGCATAGATTTCGTTTAACAGTTTTTTGACCATCTGCAAATCGTTCGTATCAATTCTTTATTTGTACTCAATTCATTACGTCGTTCCAGCTTCGCATAAAATTTAATATATATATTTGCCTAGTTATTGCAAATAGGACGATTACACACTTCTTCATTTTTGCACGTACATTGGTTTGATATTTTTTGGAACAATTTAAATTGGTTTTTTATATAAGAACTTCAAAAATTGACTTTTAGTTCTAGTACATATAATACTTATATAAGAATTGCTTTAATATTAATAATTTTGTAAAACTGGGCATATTTGTAAACTTGATAAATCCTAATATAACAATTTTTCACAAATTACACTGAAGAAAGCATTGTTATAGTTTTCAATAATGAACGTTTCGTCCGTCAGAAATGCGCAGATGTAAATGTCTAGTTTATTATTAAAATTGTGCTGATGGTCTAAGTATTTGCAACGATTATAAAAAAAATGGGCAAGTACTATGTCAAGCAACGCACGCGATAAAAATATAATAAGAAAATGAGAGCGGCTCTCAAACTGAAAATTTCAATTTTTAATTATGACCAGAAAAAGAATTTCTAACTTTTCCAAAATGTGTGTACATCCCAAATGTTTCGGCCAAAAGTGGACTGTATCGTAATTTTAAATTTTTAAACAAATGAACTTCAATCAAAGCCAAAGACTCACCTTTGGACGCTCTGGTGCAGAAATCAGCTCACCGTGCTGTACTCCTGGGGAATCAAGAAAGAGGAAAAAGGGTGAGGGTGTAAAAAAGGACAAGTTACCCCAATCTTTGCTTCAAAAACAGAGTATTAATTGTTCACATAATTTAAGGTATGTGGCGTGTATGAATTTATAAAAATAAATTATGTGGTATAGTATACAATACAAATAATAGATAGATAATTCGTAGCATCACAGGGAGTTTTCTAAGTCTAACTTTATTACAATATCATACATTTCTTCTTTTCTGTTGCTTCATCCTTCACGCCCTCCATATAAGGTGTCGCAACAACACCAAAGACGGCTTTCACACCGCTGCCAGCTCGAGCCAAGCATTGTAAGTAGGCATTCGCTTTAATAGTTTTCTTCAAGTCTTTCCTTCTTGGTAGGACATTTTAGGCTCCAGGTCGGTTTTTGTTCCAACCAAGACCACTGGTGTATTGGGTAAGTAAAAGTTTAATTCTGGAAGCCAAGCGCTTGTTATGTTTTCGTAAGAATCTCGGTTGTCAATAGCGAAACACAAAATCGGCATATCAATATCTGGCTTTAAACGGCATTAATCTTCTTCACTTCCATTATCATATAAATTTGCTTCATAAACTGTGCTTCCGTGATTAATATTGACACAAATGTTACCAAATATCGTAGGTATATAAAAGTGCTGAAGGCTCTCCTTGACGTACCTTATTAGCAAGCACCTCTTATCGACAGGTCCATCCCCGATCACGTCTAATTTTATCTTCTGCGGCTTATCTTTTATTTTTGGCATTTTTAGATGCTTAAGATATCAGATGTGGTGTGGAACCAGAATGCAATTCTGACGACATGCAATCGATCGTCAGAGATTCGCCCGCTGGTAGGGGTTGGTAGCTGCTGGTTGCGCTGCTAGAGTACGCTTTTTGCAGAAATCGGCTCCCCGTGCTGTATTCCTGGGGAATTAAGGAAGAGGAAAAAGGGTGTGGATGGAAAAAAGGACAAGTTACAATCGCTTTGGGGCCGATCGGAAGCGTTTTCCTGATGTGGGTCCTCCAATTTGTATGTCCGAAGTTTGCAACTAGGTTTTTCTTGGTTCATCGCCGGGTCAGATACAAGGAAACCGAACCGAGTCTTTCCGCCGGCAAAATTTCAATTCCCGAAATGCAATCGGCCAACAAAACAACCTCCGGAAAATCTGGTCGGCAAAATAACAAATTCCGATATAACAATCGGCTTTCAACAAAGGACCACCGCGATGTGGAAGCTCTTGCCGCCAATTAAACACGCCAGCGAATTCTCGGTCAAAACGGCTTCGGACACGGAAAATTTAAAGGCGGTAGCACGCTTTCTGAACTATCACAAACTAAAATTCAAAAACGAAGCTAGTGAAAGACCGAAGACGCCGCGGCCAAAGCTGCTTTTATATTGGCGCACCGCGCAAGCGGGCAAATTGGCCGCCGCTATCTCAAATCAAAACTAAATCGCGTATACAGAGAGCCAAAAGATGGCCGACCCTAATTTAAAATCTAAATCAAAGTAATTGGAGATTGGTGCGAACATTTCCCCGCCGCTGAAGTCACCGTCTTCAGCACTAACAACTACCGCGAGGGCCGGTCAAACTTCGAAGTCAAACCCAACAAAATTGCAATACAACAAACTCAATAGGGTTATATAATAATGAAGCAAACAGACAACCTGGATAACTATATACAAACTATATGCAAATGTCGACAAGCCACAAATAACCACATTATTGGGAAGGGAGTGGGAACAGCTTCACCGTCGGTCGAGTATAAACTTTTCTCGAAGTTCGAACTCGAGCTATCGCATCTTTCCCAGCAGACACCTCATCCACCACTCCCAATGGTCATTTCAAAGGTGGACAGTTGTTTTGGTCGATCAAAACCAAGGTACCCGGTTTCAAAGGCTCAGTCGGCTTTTTTGTACGAATCTAAAAATTTAAGTACTTTGTAATGTTTTTGAGTCTTCTCCACTAAGGGTCGAATATCTAGTCTAGCTTTTCAAACAACTTTTTAGAACTTTTGTAAATCTGGCCAGATTTCTGAAATATTTAAGGGTCTAATATTATAGTTTATTTTGGGAAAATTGCAAACTGAAAATGTAAATAGAATCATTTATACTTTCTTAAAATGTATGATGATTTTGTTACTGTTATGGCAACCTTTTAGAGCTCTTGGCGCATGCTTTCTTGTCGTTGATTAACTTTTTCAATGCTAACTTTTTTTTAATATTTTCTTCCTATTTACAAGTGCTTCTATCTCTAATCCGATCCATTATTCAATCATTGTTATTACTATGGTAAGTTCTTATACCAAGAACTTTACTAATTAGTCGCATCATGCTCATTATTTCTATCAAAACCAGTTTTATTAGAAGAGAACGTTTTTATTTTTTACAGAAAAGTGAAAATAAATGAGAAGTGTATGCTAAGGTTTACTTGAAAATAGTATGGAACCGATAATAAAGCGTAGTTGTTACTAGAAGATAACGACCTTAAATATTGCTGTTAGCGTCAATTCACTCCAAAATGTCTAGTTCTACATAAATCACAGTTTAAAGGATAAACGCATATTAACTATTAAAAAATTACCTCAATAGATTCGAAAGATGTGGAGCTCGAACCTATTATGTGCACCTAATGGTCGTTATGCAAAATCGTTATCATGAGACACTGTATAAAATGGTGATCGAAGAAGACCTTACCAAGTTAGGGAGTAATAATATTATAAATATAAAATCGACTGAATATTCTTGTACAGTATTTTAAAACTTAATCTCATAAAGATACAACTGAACCTTTTTAACCATATAAATAAATTAAAACAAAGCCTATGTTAATGTTGCATTCATATATGATAATAAAACAGGTACAAGTATTTAAACATTTAAAATCATTTAATATCTCCATCGTTTACCAAACTAGCAGAATCTCTATGCAGCGATTGCTTAGCCAGCTGTAACTTCTGTCTGCTTAAGGTTAGGGTTAAAGATAATTTGAAGCGGTAATAGAAAGATCCCTCTCGAATTTTTCCGTGATTTACATAAGTGTTATACACAGCCTTGTTAAAATTCCATCTGTTTATTAGTGGAGCGCTGAAAGCGGGGCACATTGAAACGTTTCAAATCCGGCAGGCGGCGAACGCAGCCGCCCCGAAAGGCAGTTTGAATTAAGTGAGCCTATTTGGAAGTTTAAAGCCGTTAGTGTAGCATGCAGCTTAGAATAATTCGACTAAGATTTCGCTAACTCTTAGAATTATGTCGCAAGTCCTGTCAAGTGCTCTAAGTGTATAACTTTCACAATGCAACATTGTCGGTGGATCAGCGAGGGCGGCGGACGATCGGCCGGTAATTGGGCGCGCCACCCCGGCCGGCTATTGTGCGCGGATCAGGGATCAGGTTATGACCCCGCTTGCCACCGACTTCGCTCGTGTTTCCGCAGCTCTATCATTATATAAATACACCACTGGGAACCCTGACGGATCCGAGAGCTGTCACTCATTTATCTAAGACACCCCACTATTTAATCACTACTATCATTATTGTTCTCGAGGTGCACCCTGTGTAATGCTTAATGATGATGGGCAAGCTTCGGCATCATAACGGCCACTTTCCTATTTATTACCGGAACGTAACGATTGGCACTGTAACAGCGTAAAATTATAAAATTACAGTAGTATTCTGTTTCGAGTTATTCCTAAGGCTACGTAAATAAAGTTCTGATAATATTATATAAGCCTACAGCTATATTTTTGATAATTTCGATTACTTGCGGATTTTAAGATTGTTTGGAAAAAGGCCGTAAAGAATCAAACCCAGGGGGTGTAGCTTAGAAAGCGGCGCTTTAATTCTCCAGACTAAACTGGAAAAATGGATATTTTACAGATCACAAGTATTGGAATATTTTTGTTGTTTTTATCCATCTCCAGAAATGAATCAGGAACGTAAAGTGCCTTATAAGTGCTTTTCTTGCAACTTGCCCTTTTCACAGTTCATCCAATAAAACCTTTTAGAATCCTCCACAATTTCATAGAGGTGATATGGAGTGCCATGAATTATCTTTACCCATTAAATTAAGACTACTGAGATGTTATGTCTTCAGCGTATTGCTGTATGGAGCAGAGACGTGGACACTGACAGAGGCATCAAGACGAAAAATAGAGGCCTTCGAAATGTGGTTGTACCGCAGAATCCTCCGTATATCTTGGACAGAGCATGTAACCAACCACACCGTGCTGAGGAAAATGGGGAAACAAGAAACAGAACTCCTCACAACAATAAAAGTTCGTAAGCTGGAGTATCTAGGGCACATCATGCGCAACAATCAGAGATATGGGCTCCTACAATTGGTCCTCCAGGGTAAGATCGAAGGAAAAAGAAGCATCGGCAGAAGACGCATAGCGTGGCTGAAAAACCTGCGAGTATGGTTCAATACAACAACAACTGGACTGTTTCGTGCCGCTGTTGACAAAGTCCGTATTGCCATCATGGTTTCCAACATCCGAAACGGATCGGAACTTTAAGAAGAAAGAAGATATGGAGTTTCTGATATTCTCCTTTTCGGCTTTAACAATTGCTACTTTAATTCAATGTTGTATTCAAGGGCCTTACCTGAAGACCGCATTAATAAAATCTCTGAAATTTTCTTACAATATTTTGCTTCTAGTTACTCTTCTTAATTCTTCGGTCAAATTTTTATAATATTCCTCCACGTTCTTTTATAATTTATTAATCACTTTTAAAGGTTTCTTTTGCATCTACCCTTATTTCTTATTATTCTCTTTTTGTTTTTTTTTAAATTATCAGAGTATTCTTCTCCTTGTCCGTTTTTAGAGTTTATTTTAAAATCTTTCTTATGATTTTCTAAAATCATCATCATCATCATCTGCCCAATTCAGTCCTTTGTTGGACGTAGGCCTCTCCAAGCATCTTCCATTGGTCCCTGTTTTTCGCCTTCTGCATCCAGTTGTAATCTGCTACTCTTTTGATGTCGTCAGTCCACCTGAGGGGGGGCCTGCCTCTATGCCTTTTGCCTATTCTTGGTCTCCATTGCAGCATGCTCTTCGTCCATCTTTCATCTTCTAGTCTGGCAATATGTCCGGCCCACTGCCATTTCCCTTTAAATATATGTTCTATTACATCTTTTACTTTTGTTTTATTTCGAATCCATATATTTGTCATCCTATCTCTTAGACTGATTCCAAGCATTGCCCGCTCCATTCCTCTCTGCGCTACCCTCAGTTTTTGCATATTTTTTATCGTTAACGTCCATGTCTCTGCTGCGTAGGTTAAAACAGGGAGTATATTCTGGTTGTATAACTTAGTCTTTAGTGTTTGGTCTGTGTTACTTTTAAATATTTCTTTCCATCTACCGAATGCGGCCCAACCAAGTTTTATTCGCCTTTCTATTTCTTTTGTTTGATTATCCGATTGTATTGAGATGTATTGTCCAAGGTATATATAACTTCCTACTTGTTCTAAAGTTTCGTCAATCTGTATATCAACTATCTCATCTACTAGAGCGTTTATCATTATTTTAGTTTTCCTCTGTTCATTTTTAATCCTATGTCTTTGGCCTTTTCGTTTAGGTCTGTTATCATTTCTTCTAATTCTTCTACATTGTCCGATATGAGCACGACGTCATCAGCAAATCGTAGATGGTTCAATCTTTTCCCATCTACTCTTATTCCTTTATTTTCCCAAGCGCATTTTTTAAACACATCTTCTAAACATAGGGTAAATAATTTTGGAGAGATAGTGTCTCCCTGTCTTACTCGTCGTTCTACATTTATCGGATTGGTAGTACTTTGCAATTTGATTGTACAGGTAGCGTTTGTATATATATATTTTATTAATTTCGTGTATCTGTAATCTACGCGGCTGTTCTGTAGAGATTGTATTATGGCCCAGTGTTCAACCGAATCGAATGCCTTTTCAAAATCTATGAAGGCAAGACATAATGGTAAGTTATATTCTTTTGATTTTTCTATTAAATTTCGCATAACTTGTAGATGGTCTTGGATACTATAGCCGCTACGAAATCCTGCTTGTTCTGGTGGTTGGTAGTTGTCTAATTTGTTAATCAGTCTATTCGTAATGATCTTTGTCAGCAATTTATACATTTGTGGTAATAGACTGATTGGTCTATAATTTTCCAATCTATGTTTGTCGCCCTTTTTGAATAGTAATATTACAACTGCGTTATCCCATTCTTTAGGTATTTTCCTTCTTGCAGGCATTGGTTTAATAGTACTTTTAGTTCTTGTAATATCGGCTGTCCCCCTTCTTTTAGCATTTCTGGGAGTATCTCATCTTCGCCTGGTGCCTTATTTCTTTTTGTCTGTCTTACAGACCGACCACAGTCTTACCTGTGATACATTTTTCTTTCCTATCGTTTTTAAATCTTGATCTAATTCATATATTGCATCCTCGCACATTAGTTCATTTAGCAATGCGCGACTTTTTGCCAAGGTAGAAGTTATTTTAATGATAGTTTATCTCCTAAATTTACGATAATTACTATATCTGACACTAATTGTAACGAACTCAGTTCATGGCTTTAATTATTTATTTCTATTTAATAATTAGTTAATAATACACAGGCATTATTTATTTCAACAGTTTAGTAGCAAGTACTTAACTAATTACTGATACTTTGACTACTTTTTAACTACCAAAGGCGTGCAAACGCTTAAGAGGTAGTTAATAGCATTACAATCCCTTCTGTGTATGTCTGTGTCTGTCAGTAGACACGATAACTTAAAAAGTACCAGTAGGAGTGATACTAAAATTGATACACAGGTACCTTGGGCTATAACGACCCCTGTGTATAATTTTGAGGCAAATCGGTTAACGACCGTTACGATTTCAAACATTTCTTGTGTCACCATACGGCAGGCAGCACATTATTCAACTCGCCTTTGAACACTGACAAAGATAGGCAAAATTTTTGAAACATTACCTAACGGTTTTTCTACAAAGTAATATAGTATGTGTATCCATCGGATAATTCATCAATTGGTCATTTTCTGTTAATTGTGATCGTGTTACTCAAAGCAAAACAGATGCAAATTTGGGTCTACACCCTTCCCGTTTATTTTGACAAACCAATCTGCACGACAGCGCAGCTATGACTGCATGCAACTGCTTGCTCGCAGCTTTTCCAGGGAGACCCGACTTCCTGGAACTAACCGTTACAACATTAAATTTATTCCGACCACAAATGCTATCATGTGGTCACTTTCAGTCATATAAAGAGTCCATTATTTAACTCTCAATTATATCAAATCCACATTTAAAAGAACGTTTTCAATATCCGTTGCATTTGGCTTTTATGTAAAATTAGAAATTTTGCAACAAAATGAAAAAATGACAAATATGTAGAGCGCATGTTGCAAAATGCAGAAACGGAAGATAAATCTACTTACAAAAAATCAGTACGGTTACCATTGTTACGAAAATTATTATTATTATAAAAATAAGTTAAACACTAAAAAAGAAAATGATTTACTATCATACACTTTTTGCCTAAAGCTAATGTTATAATTCTTCAGGAAGTATCGTGTAGATCTTAATAAATCAATTAAACACAAAGTTGAAGTGTTCAAAATAAAAGAACAGAAGGGGTAGCTTGGAAAGATAAAATTAGGAACTAGGGTATCAGGAAGAGACGAAAGTGTAACCGATTAAGGTGGTTTGGATTCTTATTGTATATTAGATAACCAGATAGAGAAGAAAGTATGAAGAGTGCTAGTTTACTGTAAACGATCTTTTTGCTTAGTAAATAGAGATGTTTGCCTTAGTTACTGGAAAATATTCAGGAACGAAAAGAAACGAAAAGAAACGAACGTAAGTAAATAAAAACACAAAAATAAATTTTATGTTGCTATTATTTTTAAATAGTTCAATAGTCCTGAGAAAAACAAAGTCTCGTCACTAAATGCATTTTGAAACGTCGATAAAATACCCACATAGTGGTGTGAACTTGCGGAAATTTTTATATTTTATTTTACGTACTGTAACGTGTTACAAGTTTCTCTAAATGCATGAATTTACAACAATTTAAATAAGAAAGTAAAAATCATGTTAGAGTTTTTACAATAGCATTAATGATAATTAATAAGATGAAACTAAAAGTTTCAACGACAGGCAGTTGCACATAAAAATGAATATTTACAAAAAATGATTTATGGAATTTTAAATTTATTGTCTTTTCCACTCTGAATCCCAATCCCAATGGCTTGCCTAAGTGATTCAACATCGCCCAGCCCATACTACTAAATGCAGAAACGTAAAATTTTTTGAGGCTCCCACTAAAGCACTTTTTTTAAAAATGGTCTTAAGGGCGTAAAAAATAGTAAAATATTTAATCCAATTTTGATGTTATAAGATTTGGTATGCCGACTCTTCATCAATTCACTTTCCAAAACAGCAAAATATATAAGAATTATAAAGTATTAAATATATGCTCCAAAAGCTCTCAGATACCAATTTTTCAAATTCCAGCTCTTTTTAAATATTTTGAGAGATTTTAAGAGAGAGATATGGAGGCTTAACTTCGGAAATAAAAAACAATAAGCATGCGGCGTATCATTGGAAGAGAAACTGAACAAACTTTTCATTTCTGTATTTACCGATTGTAAGAGTAGCTACAGCAAGGGTACGAAACAAAAAAAAATTCTCTGAACCGTAAAATTGGATATAAGATATATCATTTAATAGAAAATATAACCATAATTGTTTTAGATGTTCAAACTTCCCTCGTTAGATTCATTCCCTAAGAGGGTAAAGTGCAGATGAGGTACTGGAAGGTAGAAATTTAAGATACGTAGCATAATAATGTATAGGTAATGGTACATATTTTCTATTTGTGTCTGGAGATCTATTTTTGGGCTATGAAAATTTTCTTAATCGTATAAAAACTAAAAATTTTAGCATGCGACGTATCATTGGATTGAAAACAAAATGATTTTATTATTTTTATTATTTAGTCTTTAACTTTAAAACTAAATATATCTCCGAAAAGAAATTATGATAAGGCATTGGAAATCAGATGCATAAAGCAAATTTAACGATTTGTCAAATCAATTTTGCTAAATGTTATTTATAGTTTTCTCATATCATGATGAGACAAAAGGAACCTTAGGGATATTGGACTCTAAAGGAGAATCGCCAATCCTTGCAAAGAAGAATGAGAGACATGTAACATAGCAGTGGCTGAAAAAGGAAAATGAAGGAGTCAGGAAAAGAGAGCAAGAACGAACGAAAAAATAAATATGGGAGAGATTGACAAAGGTGAACAAAAAGAGAATTAGCCAAGATAGCATGAAAAGAAAATCGCATAAAATTTAGATTAATAGGAAGGATGCAGAAGGATTATCAAAAATATAAAAGCTTTCAGATTAGTTAATTGAAAAAACTGTTTAAGTCTTATAGTAGAAGTTGGTTAGGACATTTGCAAGGCGCCTGGAACCTTCATATAGTAAAACACAGATCGCAGAAAAAATATTTTTGGATATCCAAAATAAATTTTTTTAAGGAGTCCATTGTTTAAGAATAGATTATAAAAGTAAACTAAAAAAAAATTAAGACGGAATAGAAGTAACCAGAGTATTTGATTTGCTATTCTTTTATAGGCCAATGTATCTTTTTTATACTTGGAGCAGTATTATATTAAAATATTGTACCCTATAAATTACAGACATGGCAGTTGGCCTAGGTGCAAGTAACTTTTGCTACAATCAACTTCTTTATTAAAAGTTGCTTGCTCTTCAAAAATAAAATTCAGAAAATTAAAAAGAAATGTATGGTTTGCTATAAGTATGTATCAATGTTACTATTTTTGTCTTACAATGATATAATTTTGTTCAATGCCTTTAATTTGTTTATTTTTTTCGTCACTGCTCATATTTCAAGTATTATCAGATATTAAGTATGTAAATCTTTAAATGTTTCTTATAAGAAGTTCTTAAAAACTAAGAATATGCATGTCTTACGTACAATTAATATTTTTATCCTCTACCAAAAGGATGGATATGATAAATCATTTGCTCAAATTGGTTTATGTGATATATGAAGAAGTTGTTTAAGAGCGTTAAAGCATAAGTACTAAAGTATAAGAACTTTGACAACTGTCCACTTTATGTGTAATAGAGGTTGGATAATCTACCTAACTTGTGCAATTATACTTATGTCAAATATGAGCACAAAAAGTTTATTTGCGTAGATTTATTATGGTCTTAATTTGTCTAAATTTATATGATGAGAACTGTTATCGTCAGTATTCACACATGTATAGATTACAGTCCATTGGTTGAATACCATTTAAATGCGAAAAGAAAATGTACAAAGCTAAGATTGTGCTACTTAAAAAATATGCAAGTAAAGAAGAGGGTTCTAATAATTGCAATAGAAACAGGTAGAATATAATGTTTATCTCACTCTTTATGTACTAACCAATGGAAGGTACTTCAAAATGCAAACTGAATTCAGCAAGTCAATATAAAATGAGAATCGAGAGCCTTCAACAGATTTTATTTTTTTAAAGCTCTGACTTTGTTGTGTTTTTTCCTAATTATCTTGTAATAATGTAGGAAAACCTAAAGCCTAATAGTCCATAAAATTCAATGTTAAACAGTAAGCTTACTGAAACGAAAACAAAATTAGCATAGAACACAAATGCTAGTAATAAACGAGAAAATCTAAAGGGCATAATCTTCAGCACGCCGACTAAAGAAATTGGAAAACATCCCACTAGAAAGCAAACGAATGGATGATTTCAGAAATAATAAATTTAATTAATAAAATACGAAAAGGGAAAAAGGAAAGCGTGGTATACTGACAGATTAATACAACAAAAACATGACTATTTACTTAAACCTACATAGAAAAATAAGGGATATTGCTGGTAGAAACGTAAAAAAACAAGGATACTTATTAAGAGATAAAAATGGAAAGATAATGTTAAATAAAAGGATGGACGGAGTACGAGAATTATTTAATAATAATAGAATAAAAAGCAAAATTTTAAAATACCAGAAATAAGACTAGATATTTTACATAGCGAAGTTGAAGATAAATTTAAAAAAACACCAAAACAGGAAGAGTTGTACCTATGTCTAGATAGAATATGTGTGAAGATTTTGAAATTGTGTAACGATTCTGGAATATCTATGTTAGTAAACCTTTTAATACTATCTATTTACTCTATAAAACTGCAAAAATGTAACTAAAATTGCAACTTCTCCTACAGCTACGACCGATTTTAAAGGTCAATACCTTATTCCAACCGGTTTGTTACGAAACGTCTCTTAATAGTTTTAGTTTTTTGATTTAGGTCGCGGTTAACCTGTTATAGTCCAAAACATGAAGTAATTTGAAAGTTTGCACCACCTATCAGTGTTTAATGCACGACATGGCCAATTTTTGCCGTTAGTAGGCGCATGCGGCACAACTTTAATTTGTGTGGCCCGTCTTTGCGACGGGACTACTAGTATTTAATATTAGCCGTAGGAGAGGTTGGAGTCGATATAGCACTGCCAAAAGTCCCATATATTTCCGTGATGACTTTCGCATCAACAGTCTGATGAGCTACGTACTTATGATGCTTCTTAAGAACAGCAACTAAAAAATCTACGAAAAAGCAAATTTAACTTGAGCGAGATGCAGTTCAGTTGGAGAAATAGGATGGAGATATGGGTACTTTTTGTATATATTGTTTTGGTTCAGCTATGTTTAGATTTTAATATGTTTTATAGACTACAGTAAGACTTTCACAATATCAAGCACGACAAGCAAATGGAAGTTTTAAAAACCAGACATGAGAATAACCCTCAATCTGTGGAAATTCGAAAAGGTGTCCGTCAAAGGTTTATTTTATCAACATTTCTCTTTAACATCTACTCTGAGGCTATGTTCAGAAAAGTATTAAATAACGAAAATATCGGAATTGAAATCCGGATTTTAACTCAAGGAACAATAAAAAGTATTGAAGCTTTTGAGATGTGGCTACACTGCCAAATGCTAAGAGAAAGTAACGAATGCTGAAGTTCTAAATAGAATGCAGACTAGGCGCAAATTTCTCTTAGACATTTAGTCAAAGAAATTAGAAGACGAGGATCTAGGTACGACCCGTTACAATGAAAACAAATACTAAGTAAAAGAAACCCCAAGGAAAAGAACAGCCTGGCCTCGAAACTTGAAGAAATGGTTTGGACTTATCTGTTCAATTTTTTAGAAATGTGGCTTCAAAAATTAAAATTGTTGTAATAAATTAATAATAAGGAGAAGAAATAATAAACATTTTTTTGTTTGTTCACTTAAAGAATGCATATTTTTTGAGACTCCGAGTATTTTTTTCTGAAAAAGAGTCGGTAGACTGTATCTGCTGTAGATTATAAATTTCCAGCTAAAATAAGAACATTAGAGATGCCATTTAAAACGTCTTATTGAGCAAGAAATGCAAATTTATAAAATGTTGCGAGATTCGCGTATTAAATTATCTTTAACGTGACCTTTCGCAGAGTGATTTCTCTAGCTTGCGTCGCGTATTTGTTAGAATGATAAACAAAAAAGCGTAATCTACACTTAACTACAACAACTATTCTAATTATCTCCGGGGGATGCTCCGCGCTAGTTTTGAAGTTCGCTCGTTCCCTAATCAGCTATTAGGAAATTTATCCGGGACTTAGGAGGACGCGCTTGTCCGTTCTGTATGGTCTTCAGCCAATAATCTCGGCAGCAATCGAAGCGCTCTTTAAGAACTTCATTAATCTGTTTGATGCAATTAATGGCCAAGTGGCGATACCCGGCGAGGCCCCAGCCGAAAGCCAGTTCGCCGGCGGAGCCGCAGGATTATCAAATTCTGCAGCAGCGCGAAAGGATTAGCCGCACAACGGAGCCGCCGGACTGTGGAAATATTTCTGCGGCCGCCCGATAAATACCTGCGAGGTGTCGGAGCGGCGGCCACTTTTGAGTCGGCAAACGGGCCGACTACAATGGAATCATATTTAATCCCGCCCGCCACTGTTTGCAAACTCGGCCCGATATGATTCCGCGCCGGCCGCCGGCCGCCGGCCTCAAAGCGATTTGTCGTCCGGCAGGTAGCGGCGGCGCGGGCCCGCCAATTTTTGGCCATATCCATCTTTGAGCGGGCATAATCCGTTCAAGAAGGCTGCGGCTCGCTAACAATCCGAACTCGACTAAGCCTCCCCGCCTGATCCGCCTTACGACAGGAGCTGCTGGTTTTCGAGATAACACTGTTGCACTTGGATCATACAATGCTCCAGATTGCTTCTCCGGCTCGGAATTAATATAAGCCGGCTTAAGCCGAAAGGACAGCGCAATTCTGGATTGCTCCGGGATCGAGGCGGCGCTGTGTCGGTTAGTTCGAGGCGTTCGAGGGCGATTTAAATATCGAGTCTTCGTCTAATGTTGCAACGTAAGAACTTGACTCATAATACGATAGGAAACCAATGCAAATAAGGGATTTAGAAGTGTTTTATGTAATCCTTCGATGTTTGAAAAATGCCTTTCCATTGTTCTTCATTTAAACTCATCTTTTTTAAAATCTATTTCATCTTAGCGCAGCATAGATTGTCGCAAAACTACTGAGAGTATTGCTCGCCCTCGCGAATAATGCTATCAACATGCGGCAAAAGCAGGTGTATAAAACAACATTTTAGCCAATCAGAGTACAAACTTATCCGCTTCCGTTTAGTGGTACTCTCAGTACAGATGTTGAAGAAAAGCAAAGAATATAACACCCCACCATTTTTACAAAACATAAATTTTTGTCAAGTGTACGCTTACAAATCGTCATATCATCACTAATTTCTGGGCCCTTTTCAAAATATTTTCTGTTGTCAGTTGCTCATCGGCGTATTCTTTCGACCCATTTAACAATATTCCTTTTCTAAAATTCCTCTACTTTTGTGTTTTTGAAAAATTTGTGTACGTCATCCTTCACCTTCTCATCTGAGTTGAATCTTTGCAAGTCTTGTTCTTTTCCTTCGGGAATAACCAAAAGTCGCAAGGCGCGAGATCTGGTGAATGAAGGAAATGTGGAATCACCTAAACTTCCAATTTTTTGAGATATTCAGATGTGACATTCGCAGTGTAGGGACGGGCATTGTCCCTAGGCAGAACCATAAACTGGGGTGAGATTGGCCCAAGCCCGGTGACTTTCTTCTTCGAAAATTTTAGCAAAAGTTTGTGCGATTTCTTTGCAGCCATGCCACGAAGTCACCAAAAAATTGGGTTCTCATTCCTACAAGAACTGCAATCCGCAGGTGTTGCAAGAATGCCCAAAAAGTATTAGGTCTAAGCAACTAAGTCGACGAGCTGCTGAAATAAAACACAAAATTGCGAGATCAACAATTAAGAACAAGTTGAAAGGTCTACACAACAAACCAATGAGTGATTCTCTGACTATGTCGGACTATGGATTTCCAGTTGTTGCTTCAGATGTTCGAATGGTGGTTAAGCAGTATCTCAAGGAGCTGTAATTATCAAGTTTAAGGAAAATTATTCTAGTTACGAGTGGTCGCAGGGTTTATTGAAAAGGTATCCGGTCCTTGTGTTGGTGAAGCTCAAGTTAATGAGTACATCGACAATTTGAGTGTCAAAAATAAGTAAGTACCAGTAGTATTGATTGGGGATAATTTATCACCACATATTAACATCCGAGTCTTAGAACTATGTGAGCAGCATAACATAAGGTTTGTGTGTTTACCACCTAACACTACACATCTTACACAACCTTTGGATCATGTTTTTTTGCCTCCATGAAAAGAATATGGCGTGGAATTTTGACAAAGTAGAAGAAGTCAAAGAATAGTTTAAAATTCGCGATGTTTTTCTTCTACGCTGTTAAAATTAATGAAAGAGTTGGAATCAAACATGGGACAAAATTTAAAATTTCAAAAATTGTGGAATTTGTCCGATTAATAGAAACATGCTGCTAGAACGTTTGTGACAAAATTTAAATGAGTCGGATAGAAGTCTGGTCGGAAAAGCCTTTTTGAAACAGTTGGAGAAAAAACGGTCAGATTTCCTAAGGGCAGAAGATGCTACAAAGCGTAGGAAGAAATTGCAGATAGCAGCTGAGAAAAGTATTAATCATCAGGATGTCGAAATTTGCGAAGACCCAGTTGGTCCTTCAAAACGCCAGCCGCCATCAAAAAGAAAAAAACTTCCATTTCTTTTCCCAAACAAAGAGTCTGACGAAAGAGATGTTCATGTGCCATTGCAATCTGACCAGGAAGGTGAAAGCGTTTCTAATTTAAAATAAAGTGCTGAAACTACTTCCATCACAACCACAACAAGAACTGCAAACTCTCAATTATGTTGTCGATGATTTTTTGACGTTATGTTTAATGATGGAAAGTATCTCGAAAGAATTATTAGCATATCGGAGAGAGGACCCACTGTTGATTGCATGGAAATAAGTCTCAAATTTTGGAGGTGGCCTAAAAGGAAGATTTCGATTTCTTATGATTGGAATGAAGTATTGTGCAAGATAAATCCTCTCAAACTGTTTAAAAAAAATCAATGATTTTGGATGACGACGATAAGTTTCAAATCATGCTCTCTTGTTTTGAATGCAGATGGAACTTTCATCGTAGGTAATGAGCCGACTGAAGAGACCAGGATCCTCATCTACCATCTGTAACCACTGCTGGCAAATTCCAACTCTCTTGTCCAACGGCTCTCTTGTCAAAAAATAAGGCACCCGGACCGAACAGACTTTTCTGATGCGCAAGTTGTCACTCAGAATGCGATTAATGGAGTTTTTTGTAATGTCAAGTAGCTGCTGGAGAAATCTGGTAGACAAATATCTATGCTCTCGAATGATAGCGGACACAGTATTGACGTTTGTTTCATTAACACATACTCAAGATCGTCCGCCGTGCAGGATTAATGCTGCTGATTCCCTTTTATCACTGACGGCCTTATGACAACGGAAAATTAGCGCATCACTCAAGCATTGTTTCTTGTCAGCTTCCCTAATTTTTTTTTGTCCTTTCGTTGCCCAATTTACCTGGGCGAAAACAAAATTTGCGCAACGTTGTTTCGCTTTTATATCCATTTTACGAACGCGAAAAACAGTAGGATTACACTCAACAACTTGTATTGAAACCAACTCTGCGACGAGACTACAGAAGGGTTAATGTTCAAATCATTGTCAGTGTTGTCAGATGAATTGCTTTACACAGCTACTTTGGTTACATGCCGATATATAGCATTGTTCGCGAGAACTAGCGATACTCTCAGTAGTTTTGCGACAACCATAGTATAAAAACTGTATGACGTAACACTTAGAGCACGGGGGAGGAGAAAATTCCAGAGCGTTGAAGTAGGGCTGCCCTATGTCCAATATTTAAAAAATTATAGAGGGATTGTCTTTTTACACGTAGTATACAAAGTACTAGCAAAATTTTTACGTAGCAGATTGAAATAATTCGAAACAATAGTTACGAGCAAAATTTAGGATTACACACGCTATTTATAGATTTTAAACCGGAATATGTATATCTTTTAAACAATGCTAAACCAAGCTTTGCGATAAACTGTAAAATTTCGTGAAAATTATAAAATACAAAGCAAATGGCAGAACAATAATTCACCGATATTTTCCGGATGATTTTACAACAAAAAAATTAAAACAGAGGGGTCTACCTTGAACTGATTTATTCAACCTTGTCATAGGTGTAGTTGTGAAAGAGAGTAAGATACAACTAATAGGTTTAAATTTTCATAATAAGAACAATTAATGTCTTACGCAGATGATGTCGTTATATTAGCAAGAAGCATGAAACACATGTAAATATCAAAATAGAGATAGCATTTTGAATATCTAGGGTTTACGGCAATAAACAAGAGAGAACAATGAAATGAAATAGAGAAGGGGATCCTATAAGGAAATAGAACCGTCGGGTCATTAACAAAAATGTCTTAAGAGCAGAGAAAGTACGTACTTATGAGAATTGGACAATGACAAAACAAGATTAAGTCAAATTGGACATATGGAAAGTATTAAAAAAGATTTTTGGGAGCATTCAAATAAAAATTTTGTTTGGAGAAGACGTACAAATAGAGAAGTTATGTTTAACAAACATACGTTTAAAAAGTTTTGAGTGAGAGAGAAGGGGGGAAAAAGAAAAGAACGACTTACGAAAAGGGTTCCAGAGAGTCAAGAATATTTTTAAAAAAATAAGAATAAACCACTAGAGAGGGAGAGAGAGGCCGATAAAAATAAAAACATGTTATAAGAAAGATTGAAACAAAGGGCCTATAATGCCTGTAATGCTGACATATTTCATTTTAAATAGTTGGTACGATAAATTTGCTTTGCCTGGATGATACAATATAGGCATTAATTATGTGTTTAGTTAGTATTTGTTAATCAAATCCCTCATAAATCAAAATATCAATTATATCTATTTAGAGTTAACTTAATTGTTGTAGTAGAACATTAAAGGCAGTTTATCTTATAAATTTCTAGTTTTGCACGATCTTAGAAAAAAATATGTTAATTATAAATGTGATAAAGCAAACAATAATGCCGTCCAGTTAAAATAAACAGAAAAGAAATAAAAAAAAAATTCAAAATAAATGAACCATAAGGGAAATGTATAACAAAATATTTTCCTTAACCTTACAATAGTAAATCTACAAAAATATAGGAACACAAAAACCACTGAAAACAACAATCGTTACAAATGCATGCATGCTTATTGTTTTTTAAATAATTCTTTTATTTGTACAATCCGTCTTTTTACACACTATAAGTACAACTTATGTGTGCTTAATCTAAAAACTAAATTGATAATTGCATAACATGTAGACTATTGTCCCAGGGGACAGTTTCTACAAAAATTGTTTATTATAACTAATTAGTTAATTTTATTTGGTAAAATTCAGTTCGTAGATCAGAGGGTCTGAAACGTTTTAGTCTTCTTGGCTCTTTTGTTAATGTAGTAGTCTGGTTGTCAGTTGGTTTGGAGGTACTGTTAATTTATCTGTGTCTTTGGTGTTCATTTTTGTAATTTCTTTACAAATAGTTGGTATGTTTAGATCGGCGTGGAGTACTGGATTTGTTATGTATCACGAAGCATTTACTGTTGATCTGAGAATATGATCCTAAAACGCAGAATTATGCAAGCTTTATACCATATGTCTCGATGATTTTAAATTGGCTTTTGTAAATTACCACTTTATTTTCTATTAATAGCTCCGATTTTCATTCAAGCAGCAGTACATTTGTTTAAATTTTACTCCTGACAATTGTCTTTTCGTAAACAGGAGTAAAGATTTTTATATATCATTTCCGTCTAATGTAACAGAAGGACAGACTTCTCTTCTAAGATTTAAGGCAACATGTGTCGATTTCTGTTCATTAGCTTTCATCCTTTATTATTTTAGCCATTGCGGCAAAGAGCAAAGAGATCGTATTGTGAGGCCAACATAGTTGTATCGTCAGTGTATGTTGTTGTCTTCGTTGAGTTGGTTTGAGATAAGTCTGCTGTGTAGAGTGAGTACAGTCTAAGCTTTCGAATACTTCCTTGTGGTAGTCCAGATTCGATAGGGTAGAGTTCAGTATAAACGTCTTGGTATTTTAGTTGAAAAGTTCTGTGGAAGGTAAGGTTTGAATTTATATGGTAATCTTAGATCCCATATTTTATTAAATTGTGGCTTAAGGCAATAAAGGGAGCTTAGCACTACTTCATTTCTTCTATGTTTTTCGATGAATTTGTTTGGTGGTTTTATGTTTTTTCCTAAATCCAAATTGATAGATAAGTATTAGTCCACTTTCATCTATGATTTTAGTTAGTTATTAAATATGTAGGAAGGAAGCTTATTGTACAATTTTTTGCTAGTTTAACAATCATCATGATCTATTTTATTTTCCACTGACATGGAAATTATTCAGTTTTAGGGTGGCTTTAAATATTTGTGCTAGTGTATTAATATATTTTTAGATATTTTACCAGTGATGAAGTTGTAGTCTTTTTTGCATTGATTTTGGGCCGTATTATTGTTTTTAATTTATTTTTAGTAATTTTTTTATTAGCAATACCATCTGTAATAAAGTCTTTAATTGATCATTCACCTTATCTGCAGCAGCCGTTAGTTTGGATAAAAAAGGTCGGAAAACTATGGCAACATCTTGGGCAAAAGTAGCGGGCTTTTGGTGTTTCCTTTTTGCCAAGGTATTTGATTGTGAAGTTAATTACGGGTCTTCCATAAGGAATAGTACTTTGCATCAGTGGATATTAAGCCTTTAAGATAATCTTAGATGCATCCATTTTTTACCTTATGCAGTAGCTTTTATGTTATTTTGTTAGTTTATTGTACCTTTATTTATCTAGCGGCTATAGTGTCATCTGCCATATTTTTCTATTGTTTCGTTTTTTAATATTTTTGTGCTTTATTATCATAGGAGATTATTTTCTTATTTGTCTGGGGTTGCTTGCCATGGCGTGCTTGTATCGCTCTTGTCACGCCTATTTCATGGCTTCATCTATTTTGATTTTTAATAGTTCTGTTTACCTAATTTTTCTCTAAAATGGTTTCATTAGGTTCTTTTTCTACAAAACAATAATTTCTTCGGTTTGCTCAGTATGTGAGCATAGATAATTACCAAAACTGATGTATGATCAAATATTAACTCTAAGCATAACTCTACCAGAAATTGTTTGGTGTTAAGGCACTTGACTATATAAAAATCTGGTATTTTATTAGTGTCATAAGGCCAATGTGTTGATAGATGATTTAAGCTATTACTTTGTATGAATTTCTGCTTTGTTCTTTTGGTGATTGTAAACCTAGATCATTATAAAGAGTTTTCGCATTATAGTCATCTTCGG
Organism: Sinelater perroti; assembly: GCA_036346155.1. Lineage (NCBI taxonomy): Eukaryota > Metazoa > Arthropoda > Insecta > Coleoptera > Elateridae > Sinelater > Sinelater perroti. The sequence continues at coordinate 19,963,891 of JARFIY010000046.1, forward strand.
TCATAAATCGATTTCCTAAAGTTCTAAAAATTTTAGCGAAATCATCAAATTTTTTATTGTGTTGTAGTGAACAGCAAATTGCTGATATTGTTGATTCGCTTGTATTGAGCTCATTTATAATGTTTAATTCCCTGTTTAATTATTACTAACGTACCTTTGCGTACCTGGGCGATTTTTGTTGTATATAAAATAATATGGCATTTTTATCTCATTCCTATTAATAAAGCGCGCTTTTGAAATTAGAAGAATGTCTAGGTCAAATGTTTGTATGAATATTTTTGTTTCCTGTGCATATTTTCTAGATTCTACGTCAATTGTTTTAAATCATTTAAGTCGTTTGTGGATGGTGTTATGGTCATTTGATTTGATAGTTCTCTTGTCTGCCCTTAAGTTTGATAAAGATGTGTTATATGCGATTGAAAATATTTAGTCTTTATCTTTCGTTTCCTTAATTACAGACACATTTTTTGTTGAATTTCTTCCTTGATTATGCATCCTCTGTAATTTTCCGAATGATTTTCGTTAACGTTTGCGCATCTTTTATTTCCCTGGAACAAACTAGTTAAGTGACTTGACTTATCTCGAATTATTTTTACAATTTGTATGGTCAAACTTCTGGAGGCGCATAAACTGAGAAATTTTACGTTTAGCGTGTGGTGCTTCAAATTCTACTTTAGTATTTAGTAGTAAATCTATTTTGTATATTTAATTGTTGTTACTACTTGATTTGATGCTTAAGGCATGCATTGGTAATGGCGTTTGTTATTTCGTGTCCTTTTGCAATATTTGTTTAATGTCATTTATTTCAGTCGTTGGATGTACAGTCTTAAGGACTACTTAAAGAAATCCATGTTTTTATTTGCAAGTGTTTTAATTATTATGAAGTATTCTGTGTTTTTTAGAAGTTGCACTTTGATTTCACTATTATATAATGCTTTTATAATATATTTATCTTTGGTTAAATCGTTCAGTAAAATAATCAACGTTTTTTGTTTTCTATGTCTGATATAAAGATTGGAGGTGGTTTTGGTGTAATTTCAAAACTATGTTTATTTTCTATAATTGTTCGAGCCAGTAGTTATTCTTTGTTAAAATGGTTGGTGCTAGATCTTCTAGTTGTTTGCTTTTTCTTTTGTGACTTGTTGCTACTGATTGTATTTACTATTTAATCATTGTTTAATGGTTGGTGACTGTATATGTTTGTACTATGTGGATATACTTGCATTGGAGCTGGTTGTAAGAAAGAGGTATTTATTGGCACTTAAATATATGAAAAACATGCCTTACAAGGTGGCCTGCCCATCTCCATTTTTGTTTGACTATTTTCTTGTCTACATCGTCTATTTTCATTTTTTCCTTACCCATTCACTATTTTTTCTGCCCAGTAGCCTGATTCTAACATCGCTCTTTCCATTTTCCTTCCATTTCTCCATGCTGGTTTTGTTAACATCCAAGTCTGAGAAGCATATGTTAGGATAGGCAATACACATTGGTTCTTTGGATTTGAGTAAATGTTCCTTTAAAAACATTTCTTAATTTGCCTAAAGCCGGCCATACAAGTAGAATTTTTCGATTGATCTTCGCTGCTTGGGTGGGCTCCTTAAATGTCAATTTTTGCCTCAAGTATGTATACAAATTAGCTAGTTCTATTCGTTTTCTACTCGACAGTAATTCCCTCCCATCATTAGTTTTGTTTTTCCATATTGATTGTCCTTGTAGCTCTTTTATCATCGTTTATTTTATGGTATATATTTGATACTTTTTAGATGGATTATATATCGATTTGGGCTCAATTTCTTTTCAAAATTATACCAATAATTGTTTTAGAAGGGAGGAACAATTCAAAATTTTATTATAGATGAAACGATTATTTCATAAAAGGAACACTGGAAGGGTTTGGTTTGTAAATTGCAAGCAAGCACTGTGGTAATGGCGTTTAACGTGGCACCTGATGACAAGGACAGCAACAGAAATGAATAGTTAAAATACTACAAGAATAGAACGAAACAAAGAGGCAACGCCTTAAAGAAAGAGAATAATAAAATCTTAAGGTGGTTACCTACAACGCTGCATCTTTTAATTTTAGAGAAAAGAAGGTAATTTGTATCACGGACTCCACGAATAATTAAAGCAATCATAGAGAGAATTGCAACGTTAATTCAATGAAACTTGAATCATAATTTCAATACATTTTAACACGGACATTAAGTTATTATGCAAGTTATAGCGATTACACAATTATTAATCGTATTATAAAATGGAAAAGTAGGCAGCAACTAAAAATTCAAACTTCGGACATGCTTCTAATCATAATCTCCAAAAAATATTTACTTAAATTTAGAAAAGTTGATAAGACTCGCCCTCATTTAGTTTTTTTCTTGTAATAAGCGTTTTTACAATTTTTTATAGATGCCTATATTTGTTTTTTACGTAATTAAGTAATTACAAATATATAAGTATAGTACAAAAAGTTTAACTACTCCTAAATTTCTCTCCGTGCTCAAGTGGTTATAAGGGAAAAGTACAAGCAGAATAACTTTATTTATAGAAAATTGCATTTACTACTTTTACATTAAACTTTAAAGTGATGATTATATACCCAGCTAATGAAATAATGCACAATAATACACAGTGAGCGTTTTGCAGATACATATGTGGATCAAATGGATATAGTCCACAGTAAGATAAATGGTTTTCTATAAAAATTTCTAGTTAAACTTTAATGTTCACATAGCCGCTGTGAACTGCAAACTTTTACTCTCACGTAAGTAAGAATTTAAAATAGCTGTAATGAACCGCGGTTCTTGCGGATGTCCTGAGTCATTCATCAATCACTCAGAAGTAAATTGGTCTTCCGATAATGCTATGCAAACTATTGAGTTTTTCCAGATAAATCCATCGCAGCTTGAACCGGAAAACTACAAAAACAATGTAAATTTGCACACCCCTCGAATGATATAAATTTCAGTTGAGGTTAGGGAGTGCTCTAACTTTAAACATACAAGTAGATGACAGTCTAGATATGTCTATGGCAATTATGCCGCCAGATGTAAAAAGCTTGCTTGAAAATGCCTAAATTAAAGGCAGTAACGTTGTGCTAATTGGGCAAACTGTATTAAAATTTGAATTATGCCAATCACGTTCAATCTTGCTTTTGATAAATTCATAAAGAATAATTCGTTTCCAAGCACTAGAACTTTCATTTTCGCCTTTGGAATCGCTATAACGTTAGGTAGCAACTGTTAAGCAATCACTTTCTTATAAGTTGCATGATGTATTAATGTGGCGCAAAATATTCTGTCAAGTTATGTGAAACTTGTGTTATGGTTGTTGGCTTGTAAAGGAATGAATTAGTTTTCATATACTTTTAATTCACTTCTAAGTGATAAGGTTATTAGTATATTATTTCGAGTATTTTGTTTTTTCACTTCTTTGATTCAGCAAATCATTTACAACTTTTTACATTATAATAACATTCAGTAAATTGTTTATTACGTGCAATATATGACATGAGGAAATAATGCTCTTTAGAATTATCTTTTTGTATTGATATAAACAAATATTAAGTTACTTATTAAGCTACTAGTGTTTGAGGTGTTGTAGCAAGATCTGCCGTATACAAAAGACTACATAAATATTTAATTAAGCGTTTTTTAACTTTATTTGGAAACTCCGTTCGGTTAAGTAACTTTTAATTAATTTGTAATATTCTGCTGATAGAACTGTTTAAATCTTATATAGCAAACTCGTGTGCTAGATCTTACCAAAGGCCTAGTTTATGTCAAGGAATACTTTTTAGGCGAAAGTCGTGATTAATTGTTACTCTATAAACTTGCTCTAAAATCAAACACGTGGTTTTATATTATGTTTGTTTCTTCAAAGATCGGCTTTAGCCTCTCCAGTAAATTTTTTTTCTATAATTTTGGATATAGTAGATAGAGAACTGATAGGACGGTATGTCTAACTACTTGCGCCACTTTCTACTATTCTGAGAAGATTTTCAAACGGAACGCTGTGTTGACTATATAGTTATTACTTTTATTGCCTTTTTTAGAAGTTCTTTGAAAGTTTTGGCAATTATTAGTCATAATTTAGAATCTTTTTATTATTTAGATTTTTTATACCAGTATTGATTTGGCTAGTTTTTACTGGCGTTATAGTTTCAACGTTTCTTCATTTATTTCGAGACTTAATTGTATGAATAATTCTTCTTCTGTAGAATAAGTGCTTTCGTACTGGTTAATTACTGAAGTTAAGGGCTGCGCGAAAATGTCTACCTCTTCTTGATTCGTTTATGCCATCACATTTTCTAATTGGCGGGATTATCCTTTTTAGTTCTTTGAGTTTTCTGGTAGTCTTCTATAAAGAGCAATCAGTGGTCTCTATTGAGGTGAAATTATTTCTTGGTTTCTAAAATTGTAGATCTCTTAATTATTGCACAGCTTAGTTAAGCTTAGTTTGGCTTATAAAGTTAGAATAATAATAAGAACGCATAAACCAAAAGTCCCCACAAAAAGGCAGAAATACGCACAAATAGAAAAGTTAAAGGAACAAGGAAAAAACAGATTGGACTATAAGAAGGAAATGGGAAAAAGTTAACCCGGCTGGTAAATGCGAATGATATTTGACAAGAATAGAAAAACCTAAAAAAATAAAGAAAATAAACAGCATAAAAGATACTACAACAAAGTTCAACAAAGAAACAGAGGAATAAATGATTTGACGACGACTGTAAGGTGGCTTTACAGTAGTTAAAGTAATAAAAACTAAAGATGTAAAGTCAAAAGATGATGGGCAGTTTAAAGAAAATATAGGGAAGTAAAGAAATTAACCAAACAGGAAAAAGAGCCATACACCTTAAACAAATTGAGGATATAAAAGAAAGTTTTAACAGAGGAAAAATGAAAACGTTTTATAAACAAATTAACGAAAGAAAAAAGCTGCCACTCCAGAATTAAGAAAAGTTATAGCGAGATAGCGTGTGCAAAAAATGAGGTACACAGCGGTCAAGAACATTAAATGGAGATTATAGAAGACATAGAAATAGAATTATACATAGCACTGCAATACAGAAAATAGAAAAAACTCGTAACTATATACTCAGAGTAGTATGTTTAAAAAATTGTTAGCCAACTAAAGAACAGCAAGAGCTCAGAACTGATGAGATTCAAGCAAAACTATTAAAGTGTAGGGGAATTGACCTAGTAAGGAAAATACAAGAATTCCTAACTCAAATATGGATAACTTCTGTAATGCAAAGAATTCTGTAACAGAGAATGTAGAGAGGCAGTAATTGTAATTTACAAAAAGGAGGACAAGTTGGAATATGCTAATTATAGACCTATTTCACTACTGAATGTCACGTACAAAATAATAATAATGCTGAAGAACATCTCAAAGCAAAATGTAAGGGAATAAAAGAGCGGTTCTAAACCCCAGAGATCAGTCGCCGACCAGATATTTACGCTACGAATAGCTCAGAAAAAAAACAAGGAGAAAGAAAACACAAATACACACCCTTTTCATTTTGGAAGAACTACAAATTTCGCTGTGACTAGTCCAATTAGTAAAAATGTTTTTAGCAGAAGCTGAATGCAAAGTTAACAATAAGAAGAGCAAAGGTCAAGACAGATCAGAGTATCCTCAAGAGCCCTTATCAGCTACTAGTTAGTATATGCGGATGACTCGACTATATTAACTAAAGCACAAGAGGAACTACAGGTTTTTTAAGATAGTCATAAAAGCAAGAAAGTTCGGTCTAAAAGTCAACCAACAAACTATATGATACTAAATAACAGCAATAGTGATATAGTGGATAGAACCCTAAAAAATTTAAGCAACCCCTGAGTATAGTTTTAAGAAAGTGGCGAGCTTTACATACTTAGGGGCAGAAATAACAGTAGGGGGAAGTTAGAGGAAAAAGTGAGGAGGTATTAGAAGTGCGGAAATATTAAACTTGCTATTAAGAAACAAAAAGTATCGTGGGCAGCTGAAATGCGGCTATACGAATCAATAATAAGGCCGGTTGTGACGCACGGTTCGGTAGTTGTTGACGGACAAAGTAAAAGAGCCGGTAGAGAAATGGAAACAAAGAATGCTTAGAAGAATCTATAAAGACATAAATATTCAGAATATGTAGAGAAGGAAAACGAATGAAGAACTAGATAATCTCTACAAAGGTGTCCCAGTGACAAAAATCATTAAACAAAAAAATTAAGATGGTTGGGACACCAAGAATGAACAACAGCAGAATCTCCAAGAAAGTAATGGAGGAAGAAGTGGAAGGATGAAATGGGAATAACAGAAAATTGGGAGGAATTAACGAGGGCCAGGAAGAATTGGAAGAAAATAGTCGCCTTACCCAAAGACCCTTAAAGCCTTTTGTGCTAATGAATATATGTTTATAGGGTTTCTAGTAATTTTGCTAGATTCTCCTTAATCTTTGATTTTGGCGCTTTTTTTTTTGTTTGATGATAAACAATATTCTATTATTTGTGGGGTTTCATAATTTGGAGTTGCATCTAATGCCGACTGTTGTACGGAGTGACTAAGGTGTTCGATAGCGTCAAATAAATCATTTTTTGTTTTTAGTGGTAGAATTAATTGTAACATAATCCCAGTTTATGTGCTTTGTAGACAATTATAAAGATTTCTGTATTTGTAGCACTTGTGTGTTATATGTAATGACTGCTGGCGAATGGTCTAAGAAGAAATCTAAACAAGTTTCAAATTTTAAATAATTTGGTAACATAAAAGTCTAATAGATGTTTTTCTCGTGCTTTGGCTAGTTTTCTATCACGAGTAAATGTTATCCTCAAACCCCATATTTGATTTTTTACATTATAGTCCCCACACGCTGTAAAGCAAGGTCCAAGGGTATTGAAGTAAACTGCAAATTTTGGGGAGCAGTAGTCAACCGAAAATTTGATTTCTCTGCTTTTCTTTAAAAATGCAATGGTTATACCTTATAGGTAATCTGCTTGAAAATTTTGTAGTTTGTAGTGTTTGATCTTGTTTTACACAATGAAGGTTGTTCCTGCATGGGCAGTGCCGCCGGGGTGAGTTGTAGCATATATTGTGTACTTTTGTATTCGTAAGAAGGTATTGGCTGTGACATAAGCTTTGGATATTAACATTAAGTCTATATCACTTTAGATAAAAATACTTTAATCTACTAACAATGTTGTGTCAAGCCGTTGGGATTCCAGAGAGCCATTTTGAGGATGTTAGACATTGTGATTCATTTTCCTGACCATGAGAATACGTAGGCTGAGCCTTGTGTCTATTCTTTTTATTATTTTTACCATTAATGCAAAACAGCGACTGTGGCGGCAGGAACAGCGGCGAGGAGCTGCAGGCCAGGTGACCTAGACCATATAGGTAACGGGTTGCAAGTCTCTTTTCGCGGAAATTGTTTAGGTATTCTCAACACTAGCAAATTTTGACATTATACAAAATGCGAACTGATGACGCAACACATCCGCTCTGTTTGAATGCAAAACTGAAACAGTATTTCTATACGCATTTATAAAGTTCAGTTTCTAGTATGAAACTGTATAGCAGTTTATTTGATATTTGTAAAAAATAAAGAAAGAAAAAATTCTTTTATTTTACAAACAAAGCGTTGGCCCACTATATGCCTGGATTTAAGTATGTATCCTCATCACTAAAATACACCACATACATTTGATTGGTAGATTTTACTTAGAGTTGCCGAATCTAAATTACTTTTACAACAATCCGTTATTTACATACAGAACCAGACTATTTATTTGGAAAAGTAAGTAGTAACTGCAATATGCGATAATTAGAATCTTAGTGTGTTGATTTTCCTACTTACTTCATCACCGAGTGCAGACGATTCACCGGTATTTTAATTTGGGCCATTTGAATTTCTGTACACATTTTTTACTTGCGTGTGCAGTAATAAAGCTTATGCAAAGCACGGAATAAATCAGAGCCGTCCTGGCTTGCCGGCGAATTGCACAAATTTCCGCGTTTACAACAAAGCCGTCTATGCAAATCGGCGCCGCTAACGAACGCAATTAGTAAAAATTAAGAAGCAAAACGTCAGATTTCGTAACGAGGTGTCGGATTACATATTTACAAACACGAGCTCGCCTAATTAAAACGCTTCTTACATCAAAATTAAAACAACGGCGCGGATTAATTAAGAAGCCGATTATTTACATTTGCATTTCCAGCGGATCATGATTTCACCGGCAGCGCAGATAAAATTTCTCCGGATGAAAAACTCCCCGGGCCATATTCGAAGTAACTTCCAGAGCGCCGCGCACCCGCGACCCAAATTAGAGCGTTGCTAATTGATTTATAATTACACGTTCCGCTGTTTTGGCCGTTCTGTCCGACTTGAATGCGCGTGCTGGAAGCCGAAATGCAAAGTTGTGGTTTAAATTGCAACTTAAGATATAAAGAAATCCACCTTCTGATGTACGACCTTGAGAGGGGATGAAGTTCGGACGGGTAATTAAAGGGGGTATTTTTAAGAATATTCTTTCATAATTGGTTTGATGTTTGAGTAACTCGAGTAGCAATTAGCCAGATTAAATTGAGTTCAGCCTTCGGGCCCGCCTTGCGACTGCAGTTGCACAATAGAATTTCTTTCGAACTATCAAACGTCTTAATTAGCTCGAAAGCTTAATTAGCTCGCAATAAATAGGCTATGCAGTTGCATAAATATTCTGATAATACGGAACACTTAAATCGAGCTTTTTGTACAAATAATCTGGCAGCTAATTACTTAATTAGTTCCGAGTCAAAGATGATCAACAGCATGGCTAATGAAAATGACGTAACGCCACTCCGACTCCATTAAGCTGTTAATTAGAAATCAACACTGCTCTCTTTGCCACCGGCATCGGAGGATCTTTCAGCGTCTCTGCCTGCTTATTACTAAAAGAAAAATAATAAGCCGGGAGACTGGGCGAGGCTCTTTGCCATTTCGCTGCTAATTAAATCGTTCGATTAGATAACAAACCTAGCAGCAGCTGCTTTGTTGAAATTTTAGTTTTTGTTTATTCACTTCTCAATTGAACTGTAAAAAGTTACTCATGTATTTTTTATAAAACATAATAATAACGGATTTACAAAATTGTAAGTACGACTTACAATTAGTAATGTACGAATTTTAAACTAGCAGTTTTTGGTTTTTGGTGTTTTTTGTTTTAAATTAAAATACACATATTTATTTATATTTGTTATAAAAGGTGGCCCAAGTTAAATTCCAGATTTAATTTGTAAATTACACAATCTAAGTACATAATATCTGACTAAATGGTTTTGACTTTAACTGCAAATATTGGTTCTTACAATTTTTTGTACAATTTCGCACATATTCTAATCAATTTTTATCGATAACATGTCAATTTCGGTTTTGAGGTCGTCAACTGAATTTTTAGCGTAAGCCTTCGATTTTAGGTGATCCTACAAAAAGAAATTACATTGTGTTAAGTCATAAGATCTTGCTAACTTGTAAATGTCGGCATCACATGACCAGAACGTTGCAGTAAATCAGCTGTTATTAGAACTGTACGAGGGTTCAGGTGAAAAGTTCTCGGCCTGACAATGAAAGACTGCGACTTTCAGTTAAAAAATGATTTTACTTTTCTACATAATCTCCCTTGACTTCAACACACTTGATCCAGCGCCACTCCAACATCAGTATTCCTTCTCGGAATTCAGAATCTGGAAGATCGAGAAAATATTCATCAACTTCTTCATTGGATGCGAAGCGCTTCTCAGAAACAAATTTTTTAAGTTTGGGAACAGATGGAAGTCTGAGGGTGCCAAATCAGGAGAATAGGGGTGATGGCCGAGCAAATCGTACTCCAAATCACGCAGTTTTCCCATCGCCAACGGAGGTGCGTTGTCCTGGTGAAAGATGATTTTTTTCTTCTTCAAGCCAGGCTTCTTCTCGCGAATTATGGCATCCAGCTGGTCAAGAAGGTTGGAGTAATATTTGCCTATAATTGTTCTGCCTTTTGCAAGATAATCAATTAACAGGATCCCTTTCGCATCCCAAAACACGCTGGCCACCTTTCCTGCAGATGTGATCGACTTCGCTTTCTTTGGCGCTGAACCACCGGCTTCCACCCACTGCTTGGACTGCTGTTTCGTTTCTGGCGTGTAGTGGTGTACCCATGTTTCATCCAAGGTGACAAATCGCTGCACAAAATCGGTCGGATCCCTGTTGAATATGTCCAAAGGTTGCTGTGAAAATCGTTTGTGTATTTGCTTTTGATCGGCATTCAGCAAATACGGCACCCATCTTGCACAGAGCTTTCGCATCCCTAATTCTTCGTGCAAGATGTTTCGCACCCTTTCCTCCAATATCCCTAATATCTCACTCACCTTCACTCGCCTATCGTCCAACACGATACCATGCACTTTTTCGATAGTTTCCGGTGTGGTTGTGGTTTTTGGCCTTCCTTCACGTGAGTCATCTTCGAGGGATGTGCGACCACGTTTAAATTCAGCTGCCCACTTTTTAACAGTTGACATGGAAGGAGCAGAGCCCCCGTAAACTTTTGTAAACTTCGGATGAATTTTCTTAGGGGTTAATCCATCCAAAACGAAGAATTTTATAACCGCACGATATTCTAGTTCATCCATTTTAACAAAAAATATGCAACATGTCTATTGAAAAAATTTGTGTAAACAAACTACTTGAGCGAACAACTTGAAACTAGTCATACGAACTAATGACACATGCACTCAAGCAGGAAGCATAATTGTTTGCCGATTGCAGCACCATCTCTGTGTCAGGCCGAGAACTTTTCAAATTACCCTCGTATGGCAGGTAGCTTCGTCCTCCTGAAACCACATTTGTTTCAGTTCGATGTTGTCCTGTTGATATCAACAAAACACAGTTACAGCATTCCGGGCATCATTTTTAAAGAAGTATGGGCCTTTCACGCTACTTGCCCAAAATTTAAAAAATGATACCCGTTTGGGGGTGCATTTGCATTTCGTGAGTTGGGTGAGAATTTTCCGAATCACAAATGCTGCAATTTTGTTTGTTTGCAAACACATCAGATTGAAAATGCGCCTATTATTAGAGGCGATTCTTCAACTAGACCACAAATCCACTTTATCATTTTCTAAAAATTAATTGACGATCTGTAGACGGTAAGAATGGTTAGCAAGCTTATATCTAATAGCGATCCAGTTTCACCAAATTTTGTAATTAATCTTTGATTAGTTGATTTGTTTGTTACACTATTTCGACTAAAAGATCCACGGAGTTTCCACAAACTTTTCACCGAATTTGCAATGCGTTTTAACAATACAAATTGCTGTTGTATAGCGTTCCATATTTTTAATTAGAAGAATCACAGATAGAATCTGTCAAAATATCACCGTTGACAACAGCAAAATAAAAAAAGACACACAGGTTAAATAGGGCGTTCCATTTAAGTTACCCCTTAGAAATGTTCTCAAATATTCTGATAATATAAGTGTTTTTGTTCAAAGTAAAATATATATTTAAAATAAATTCTCAAATTGTTGGAGATGGATTTCATTTCAAAAAAAAAAAAAAAAAATTATAACGCACAAGTTGTTCAAAGTACTGTCCATCGTTAGCTAAAGTTTCTTTTTAGCAACAGAAGAATTTCCCGGCGAAAAAATTTCTCCTTTAATGCAATCTATGAATCGATCCATTTTTTGATATCTTCAAAAGAGTTGAAGTGCTTATCAGGCAGGCCATGCGTCATCGATCGAAACAAATTGTAATCAGAAGGGGAAATGTCTGGTAAATATGGCGGGTGAGGTAAAACATTCCATTGAAGTGTTTCCAAATAGTTGTCGACTTATTTTGCAACATGTGGTCGAGGATTATTGTGCTGAAAAATCACTACATCGTGCCTTTCGACGTATTCCGGTCGTTTTTCTTTCAAAGTTCAGTTAAATTTGATCAGTTGTTGTCGGTAGCGATCCTCAGCGATAGATTTGTTTTGTTTCAGTAGCTTATAAAACACTACGCCCTCCTGATCCCACCATATATAGAGCATTACTTTCGAACCATAGATGTTTTGGCTTTGGCGCCCACGTTGAGGTCGATGGTAATGCTTGACCGGACATATATCTGATTTTTCTGCGCTTAGGGTTCTCGTAATGAATCTATTTTTTATCACCAGTTACGATATGATGCAGAAACAACTTTCGTTTGTCTTTGAACCAGCTGTTTGCAGGTGGAAAAACGTCTTTTGCCTCTTTCGGCTTCAATTCATTTAGCAGCTAATTTCTTTGCTTTTGAATAATTTCCATTGCCTTCAACCGTTTACAGACGGTCGACAAATCAATATTGAAGAATTCTTCAAGCGCTTAACACGAAGTTTCATTGAGTAATGCTTCTAGTTCTGCATCTTCAAGGTCTTCCATGTTAAAATCATCCCTTTTGAATAGTCAAAACCAATCCTCACAAGTTGAAATCAATGGAGCATATTCACCATAAACTTCGGACAGAAAACGAAGACTTTCAGCTGCCGATTTCTTCAAATGGAAACAAAAACGTAACGCTTCCCATAAATACCGTTTTTTTTGGGCGAAATTTTACACATTCACAGTTCAAAAAAATTATATGGTTTACGCTTGACAAAATTGCACACGCTCATAACTCAAGATTAATGATGATGCTTTGCCATGAAATTGATTGCTGTATGTACTGATGGCAAAAAATACTAATACTGCTATCTGTTATAAATCCTTTAAAATCTCAATAATATTTTTATCCAAGGATACTTTCGCATGGCTTCAAACACTGGTGATTGTAACCGATTAAATGCAAATGGGTGCATTGCAAGTATGTTGAGTCTTCTGTGTATATTGAACAAATGATTGAGCATCCCAAAATTGTACATTGCTTTCACCAAAATCTCGAGCTGTCTGAAGAAGTATACATTCAATGGCTGAACCGTTCCAGTCGTTTTTGGAGGTATAGTTAGCTACTTGTATTGCCCATCGAAGCATTGATTCAACAAGGTTTGTCTTATTGCCATACGTACATGGAGTATTTCTATTTTATATGTATTATAAAGAATTAAAATATTCTGCATCTTTGATTGCTGTTGTGCTCTTGGGTTTCCTTACGGCCAGATTTAAGTGTCTTAAAAATCTAAGTAACCAATTCGTGTTAGCTTTATGCTTATTGTTATAGAAAGGATAGAATTTACCGGTATTTAAAGCTTCAGCGTGAGCTCAAAATATTTATTTTTTATAGCTATTAAACAGGTTACTAGAATGAGTTTTTTATTATCTACAAATACTGATGCTCTTAGCTCTAAAGTTTCAATACAGCAGAAGCTACATTTTTATTACTTCTTTAAACTATTATTCTCTTGTATTTGCAGCATCTAACTACGCTGGAATAATAACCCGTCTTTTTGTTTACATGAACTTTTTTTTCAAAACCTCTTAGAGGATCTATTCGCAATGTTTCAATGGTTAGTCATATTTTAACAGTACAACAAATTGTACCGTCTACTAAAACCACATGATTTTCGAGCTTTGCTAACACAATGTCCTTTTTGTTGTAGAAACTTATTAATTTGTGTACTCGAACAAAAGTTGTTGTAGTTTTATTTGTTTTCCCAAAGTGCAAACTGCAAATTTTACTTAAAATGTATTGCAGTGTGGTTTTTGTAACGTTTATGAATAAATAAGTAAATAACACTATGCTCATTGAGATAGAAATATATATATATATTTCTTTGTAGGTATGAGCAATTCTTTTAATTACGTCTAGCAACCTAAAGAGCCGTTTAAATTACAACTTTTTCAAGAATGAAGCAGCATTTAGACAGAATAGATAGGTATTTATGGCCCTCTTCGAGTTCACGCAAAATGTAAATATTCCCCTAAATACATAATAATACTTAAATAAAACAGTATATTAATTTAGAGGGACTGAAGATCAGTAACAACTAGAAACATTTTGGATATTATTATCGACCTAAACGAAAATACAATATTAAAGTCTAAGTTTATAGAAACACAGATAACGTTTAATAATAAGCTAAAGATGTTGCAGAACTTATAGCACAACATTCAGCATATGATTGTTAGGTTAATGAGCTGATATAAGCAAAAACTACACCTGATGTAAATTGTGATTGGTTTCATTAGCCGAATCAGGGTGATGCCAGTGAGTGAACGTATGTAGTGTATAACCATCGCATTTGCAAGGATTGAGCAAATAGAGCAGCAAATCTATATCAAATTTTATGCTAAGTTAGAAAATTTGTCCTCAGAAACTGTTTTGGTGATTTAGAAAATTTTCGGGAACGATGCAATAAATGTAGTACAAATAAGGAAACCTTTCAAAAGACGAGCAGGGTATCAATGAATATTGAACGCGTACACAATCAACAAGTATTGTCAACTGACAGTCCGAAAACTGGAAGAAAAGCTGGGAATTTCAAAAATCTAAGTTTGTGAAATTTTGGTGGAAGATTTTGGTATAAAACGTGTCACGGCAGCTGCTACCAGAGCACTAAGATCACTGTAATACAGTTTCTGATGAATTACCTTAAATTACATCAAAAAAGTTATAAAAAAAGATGAAGCTGGAGCTATAGTTTGGAAAAAAAGGCTCATGATTTACCATGTCCGGAGAAGAACGTGAGATACCGAGATGCTTACTTTGAGGGGCATTACAGTTACTTACTTAGGTAAGTGAAATATAACTCTAAATTTGTTATTTCGCGGCGTGAAGTGAACGGAAAGGGGCGCAGCTTTTGAGTGTTGTAGGTAGAAATTTCTGAAGAAGATTATCTTTATAAGGTACCTTGCACTACGTTTCTTTAGTCAGAATTACAATGTTAGAGCAAAACATGGCTTCGTCCGTTCTGCAACAGATTGTTTTTAAGCTTGTCATGACATTATGTCTATTATTTTAAAAAACTTAAGACACAGTTTGGGAACAACATCTTAAAGATGTACTTGTGACATAAAAAAATTGCTGGAATGACAATCAGTTGAGAATAAATTTGTAATTTCTGTAAAAATAAACAATATGTAACTTAACTTAATTGTAACGCTTTGGTAAACATATTGAGATTTTATGATGTCAACGAAATAAGATAATGTAACAGTTTTAAAATTTTAATATTTATTAACAACACAGTGTTCTAGAAACAGGTTTAATTTATTAATTTAGAACAAAAGTTATTTAGTTTTGCAAAATTTAACAAAACATAAAGCTGCAAACAATTTGAACGCTAACCTTAACGTAATCACCAAACATGCAATTGAGGAACACGTTTTTATTTATTGATTTCGGTTGGATTTGAGAGTGCCCCAAAAAAATCTTTATTAACAATGTTAATACTCAAATTAACACCGTCTTTGTGCAGCTAGCGCTGACCCATTTTCTCGAAGACTGGAAAAAATTAATGTTGGATGAAACCACCTGTGTTCGATACTTCCTTAATCGCTTGGTTACTATAAAGGTAATTATCCATCCCTAGGCAATCACTATAGCCTATCGTCTGTTAGGTTTAATTAATAATGGTATTCTGTAGAAGCTAAATAAAAATATAAAAGAAATAAGATAAGTTACACCTTAATGTCAATTATCAAAAAATAGTAAATGCAATAGCATTATGTTATAATAAACAAAAAAGTTTTGAAGCATAATGAAAAAATGTATTAAAATAAACAAGAATAAAGAATAACATGTTAGTATTGCAAACAAGATGCTGTATTAAACATTACTATTAAAATTACCTCTATAGTATTTATCAAGTAAAGAAATTGTACAAAAATCTTAATACAATTTTTTATTACCATGTAAATGTTCTTGGATTTACAACAAAATAATTAAGACATAAATTATAGACATAAACTAGAATCATATGATTTAAGCTATTAAGGTACAAAAAGGAAGTAATCAATTATGAGCTCCTTTTCTATTTATTGTAATAATCAACCAATAATAAATTATATGTAGCTTTTACATATGTAAATTCTCGATACGTCGTCTGCCCTGAAAATATTGAGCCAATATCAATACGAAGAAAAAGGTTCGTGACGTAACTTTCCACCCGATGAATGAGAACAACTTGATTGACCGAATCACTTGAAAATTAGGCGCCGGTGAGTGAGAGCATATAGCATGTACTCAGCATATTTGCAATGATTGGGCTAGCAGAGCAGCGAATCTGTATTAAACTCTGTGGAAAGCTGAAATATTCGTCCACGGAAACCATTGGGAAGCAGCGCGGATTTTTCAGAGTATTGTAAATAATGGAAACGACGCTGAGATACTTACTTTTTGATGCATTAAGGCTGCGTATAATGTTGTATCTTGTAATCTCATTATCTTTATAACAAAATGTGGAAGAAGAAAACAAAAAAACTTCTTTGATGATTTCTGCAGTCACTGCATGACATCGGTTATTTAATTTTGTTGCGTTTTTCTCATTGTGATCATATTTATTTTAAGAAATTCAATAAGCATTAAATTACAACGCTGCAAATACAAAGATTCACGTTGTTGTCATTATTTGTTTCTACAATCGTTTTAACCCTGTTCAATATTACGTTGACTTTAGTAAAACTATTTCGTTTTATAATTTTATTTTAATTTATATTTATATATATTTTTAGTTTCAATGCAACTCAAACAACTTTAAGTAAACATTTACCAAAATCACAATTAAAAATAAAAATAAAAGAATCAAAACAAATACAACAAATCTGTTTTTTAATTTTTTAGCTTACTATTAGCAATAGCTCTTAAATGGGGGTAAATATGCGTTATCGCGGGAACCGTAAAGTTTAGTTTTGGCAAACGTGATTAAAGACTAGAGAATAATAAAAAAGTTCTACGAGAAGTTAAAAATCGCCAGGTTGATGTCTAACATTTGCTTCTTTTTTTTTGTTAAACCTCCTTTCCCTGTTTTTTAAAACGTTTTCTTAGCGTCAAATTTTTACTTGCTAGGTTTTTCATACGTTTACACTCTATTTTGCAGTCACAAATTAGGATTTTTGTGCTAGGTTTATTTATTGTGATTGTGCCTTCATTTTAATGCATTTTAGATTTATCAAACATCATATGGCAGGGAAAGGTGGGGTACAGTAGTACATTTTTACATTTGATATATCAATATTATAAATATATCCTTTTCCGGGTTAATTCAGTTTGTATTTTTATAAATTTAAGTTCGTAATCTACATTTTAAATTCTAAAAACTTGCTATTTGTAGTATTTAGTATTTTAATTTTCATCTAAAGTAAAAAAAGCCAATTCTATCACTGAAAAGTAAATGCCGGTTTATGTGATGTAGCTTTGCAATATATTTCTTTGGTTAGTTTGACTTAATTATCATAGTTTTCCCTTTTCTTATTTATTATAACCAAAGTTTCTTAAATGAGACTTTTTTGCCTTGCTTATAACCCTTGAAATTACAAGACTATATTAGAGTTCGCCTAACTTCTTCTAAGAAAATAACTAAGCTGTTTCCGTCACTTAATAGAAAATAGTAGCTCATTGATAAAATAGACAATTCCGACGTGAATTGCAGAGAAAATCGAGATGATCTCGGAGTAAATAACTTATCAATAATTTGAAGAAGCAATTTGGGGAACTTTAATGAAGTGACTGGTAGACTATTGTCAGAAACACGAAACGCCAAGACGTCATCTAAATACAACCGGTTGTACGTTGTTGGCCAGTTTAAGAACTGAAACAGAATAAATTGTTATATTTGCTCAGTAATCTTTGCTTGTTCAACTGAAGATGTATAGTAAGTACAAAGAAGTAACGTTATCTGACATTGTCGATAAAAGCAAAATATAATTAAAATCAGTTCAATCAAAAAAACAATAATAGTAATAATACAGGGTTAAATGTATTGCCTTTTATTTGTAGGGTAAAATTTCAAAAAGGACGATATACCAAATTAACTACTAAACCTTTAAAATTAAAAAACCCGTCGCTAAGTTCTAACCCTCACCAAAAGCCTAAAAAATTACCAGATAAAATTTTCAAAAAATTACGTATACATTTATTATAAAGATAAATATTTTTCTACATCGATGGGAACTAGAGCAAGCAATTTTAATTCTAAAACTTGAAAATAATTTGGAAGAAAGTAAATTATATGGGTCTATTAGTTTCACATTAGTCTTAGATTACTCGAAAGACTAGTAGAAAAATAAAACTAGCTCTTGTAGAAAAAATCTTATACCAGACCGCCAGTTAAGTTTCAGATGACACGCTATCATAGAACAAATCTATATTTCTCTGCAATTTTTTTATTGTAAGTTGAACTTTCGACCATGTGTAGAATACAAAACTGGTATTTTAAATAAAAAAGAAACTACCAGTTTGATAAAAATTAACAAAAAACATATGCTTCAAATTAAATATCAAGAATTACTACCAGTGATTTATTTGATAAAATCAGGAGTCCCACATGGTAGTATACTTGGACCTATGCTATCATATCATTTCGTCAATAAAGCAGGCATTGGTAGTCAGTTACGCTGATAATATTGCAGCTTTGCACGATGATCCAGACAAACATCTTAAACGCTTTAAAAAATTCTAAACATAGAAAACTAGTTAAAAACTTGGCGCATTTTAATGCGTAAACGAAAAAACACCAGCCTTACATTCTCTTTGTGGCAAAAAATATCTAAAAAGAAATATCAAACGTGGGCGGCCGAAAGGACAAGGAGAACTAGTTTTTGGAGTATGCTTACATGTATGATTTGGATATCATTCTGATTCAGGAGACCTATCTGAGATTTCTAAATTATACTGCTTTTAATCCCCCGTTGCATAAGCGCCTTCTTCTATTCAAGGACTTCAACGACGTCTTCGAGGAGAACGTTGCAACGATCTTGACAAGGGACTTAAATGCCAAACATTTATCGTGGAGAAGCCAACTACAAGAAGCTGCACGGATTCATCAGCTTTTCATCCACATGGTGGTGGGGTTCTAAAACTAACCATTTAGGGCTTCACCACTCATTCAAACGTTCCTGACATTGATATTTTCTAAGGCGTCTCCAAGCAACAGATGATAGAGAATCATCAACGGAACCGACGACGTCTCTTTTCATGACTGACCTTCACCATTCATCTAAGACTGATAATGGGATCCACTACCTTATCGTCTCACTCTAGGAGTTCATCCGCTTCGCTAGCAGTCTCGTTCACGCTGGAGATGGAAGATATTTCCAGAATTGAAATATCGGATCAAATAGAAGCACCGGGCGCGATAGTGCATACAGCGATCTTTACTCTCTGTGGACATGCAAAAGTATCGCAGAATTGCTACAGCAGTCAAAACTGCTGTTGCAAAATACCGTAACTCCGCCTGGTAGAGCAAGCTAGAGATACTTGACGTGGCCAAGAATAGCCACTGAAAGATGGTCTACTGAAAATGTGGTATTTCTGACAACCTCGAGTGTCAGTGTGACCTTAGTTACGACGGCCACCTCGATCATCTTTTTGTGGGTTGCTTTCAGAGACAAGAGCTCCAAGACTACCTGAACTCAGTGATTTATGAGGAAATGCTCTAGTTTATTCGAGCTCTCTAGCCAGGTAGCCCGCTGGCATTTTAAATTATGCACTGCGGGCTTTTCCAAAGGCTAACGTTTTTCCCCTCCATCACTTTTCTAGTCCTTGGAAGGTCAGGAGCGTAATCATACTCTCCAAGTCTGAGACATCGGCCAATAAGTCTCTTGTCGACCGTGCACAAGGACTTGGGGACAGCTACCGAAGACCTTCAACTGATTCAAAGAAAGTCAGTTTGAATTCTATTCAAGTTATTCAAAGCAATTTACTAGTATAGTCTTCCTTGACGTGGTTAAGACCTTTAATAAGAGGTCGTACGATGGACTGGTACACAAAACGCTTTTATCTCAATTCCACTGTCGATAATTCAGCTTGCCTGGCTTTTTCTTTGGAAGAAAGTTTCAATTCAAGTTCGGTAGCGTCTCTCAAAGTTCCATTTTGTTCTCAACATTTGCATCCGAGACATATCGATAATGCCCTTCACCACACTCGTTTAGTATGCAAACGTCACAGTGGTACTGTCCAACTGCTTAAGACCATCCTTTACAACTCTACCTTTCCAAAACGAACTAGAACTATTGGAAGCATGGCGCAACAGATTGAGAATGGAAATAACCCGGAGAATAGCTCGGTGGTTCTGTTTTCTATCAAAAAACCTCAAGATTTTTGAAAGAGAGATACCCTAAAATAACCAACTTTGGGGGCGATATTAGACAGAAAATTGACCTGGAGATTACACTTCGATAAGGTGGCAGCAAGATCAAAAGCAGCATAATTGGTACCTGGTGCCCTCTTCCAATTCGGAAATCAACTTTTCGCTAACAACAAGCTGTTCTTGTATAAGACAATCATTCACTTTACTATGAGCAGCTTCAGTTTAGAGCTGGGTCGCAAAATACTCATTAGATTATCCATAATCGGGTCTTATGGTTCGCTTTTAAACGTACTGAAGTTTGTGGGGAACTACGATCTTTATCCAGACGCGGACATTCCCACAATCTATGAGTATATCTTCCAGACACCGATCGTGGTGTATAGAACTATGAGATCGACAGATCACAAGAACTCAAGAAACCTAATCTCTCCAGAAGATGGCACAATTTACACTGGGTCATATCAAGAGATCTAAAGAGACATAAATCGAGAATTGTGTAGCGCTACAAGACTCGGTAAATACAATTAGATTACAGTTGTAAAATAAAAATATTAAAAACCTTAACAAACAAAAATATAGTCTTAATGTTTTTTAGGCAACATACGATTATATTTAAATAACAGATATCTCGTTTGGCTTTCAAAGCGCATAGAGGTGTTTATCAGAGCTCCGAGTGCAGAAAGTTAAAAATCAGTTACTTATCGTGAGTAAGCCTTCGGCGGGAACTTCGATTACAAGAATACTTTTAATAAATTGTAAGTAATAACTACTCATAATAAATAACAATAATGCAAATGATGAAACCCCAATGGAAATTCAAACGATGAATAAGCGTAAATTTTACTCCTTATCACCACCCCCCAACGAGGTGCAAAAGCGATACATGTGGTCACCCCCAACTTGTTAAAGGAAAATAAATATTATTTACCACCTCAGCTAGAAAATAGACTTAATGACAATCAAACTAACACGTCAACCAATGCACCAAACATAAAAACAACGAATTCAAAAATTCCACCTGTTTATCTCCACAATGCTATCAATCACACAGCGCTAACAACAGACATTAAAAATATGATATCTGGCGAGTTTACCACGCTCTATAATAACACATTAAGATTAAATTTAACTAAAGAAGAGGATTACAGAACAATAACAAAACATTTTAAAGAAAACAGCATAAAATTCCACACATTTCAGAACCCAAACAATAAGCCACTCAATGTAGTAATTAAGAACGTCCAATTCTCACTAACAGAAAAGGAAATAAAACAAGAGCTCAAAGGCTTACCAATCATTAAGATAACACGCTTACTAAACAAAAATAAATAACCACTCACAACATGCGCTGAAGAGTTAACAGATAGCGATGATGCAAAAAAAAATTTCTTACTGGACAAATTATACCATTCCATTGTTACCGTCGAATTAAGGATGAAAACAAAAAATATACGCCAATGCTACCGCTGCCAGAGATACGGGCACACGAGGAATTACTGCACGCTGGATCCCCGATGTGTCAAATGCGCCGGGAACCACTCCCACGAACAATGCTCAAAAACTCCCAAAGAACCACCAAAATGTATAAATTGTGGCGGAGATCACATCGCAAATTACCGAGGATGCAGTCACCACATCGAACTAGCACAAAGACTCCTAAGAAACTAACGAAACTACCGAGGCCAAACCTATGCCGGAATCACACGGAATAAGCAACCAAACATATCACAAGTACCAGCCAATAACACCAGCATCCTGTCTCTCAATCTTAACCCCACTAGCCAATAACAATCAAGCACCACTATAGCAGAATCACCCCTGACAAATACCCTAATCAAACTGTTACTAGACTTTATAACCCCCTTTCTCCCACAAATCAAAACCTTCATCACAACTACCCTCCTCCCTCTGTTCCTCAGTGGCCCATAATCAGCCAAGATACCTGGCTACGAAGTATACCGCAACGACCGAAACTCAGATAAAGCTGCAGGCGGCGTGGCAATGATCATCAAAAGGCAGATTCCTCACCATAGCATACCTAACTTATCATTACTCAGTATCGAAACTACAAGTATACAAGTGATATTAAACAATCAGCGTCACAGAATAACAAGTATATATAAACAACCGAATAAAAAACTAAGTGAAGGAGATATTCAAGCAGTATTTAATACAACGGAACCAATACTGGTAATAGGTGATCCAAACTGCAAAAATACAATATGGGGATGTAGAGTGCCCAACCCAAATGGAATCAAGCTGGAAAATCTAGCAAGTGAAAATTGCTTTCAAATTATAGCACCCACAGAGTACACCTATTACCCCTACAGATATGACCATAAACCAGACATACTGGACATAGTGTTACAGAAGAACTTCTTAAAACAAATTCATCAAGAAGTAATTAATGAACTCGACTCTGACCATCTTCCTGTTCTTATACCATTCATTAGCACCACACAAACAAGACAACCCATCTCTCGACTAATCACTGGGCAATTCATTGGGATAAATTCCAAGCCAGCTTAGACCAAAACCTACAATGTCCCACAAATCTGAAGTCAGCAGAAGACATAGATATCGCTGTAACTAAATTAACAACAGCAATTGCAGATAGCGTACAACAAGCGATACTAAAAACAAAATCAACTCAATACCCAAAGAATTATAATACTCCAAACTACATAAGTGACCTGATAAAAATGAAGAGTCGAGCACGACGGGAATGGCAGAGAACAAGAACAGCATAACTTAAGAGATCTTTAAATAATCTAACTCATAGAATTAAAAACGAACTTGAAACATTAAGGATAACCACATATCAAAAACACATCGAAGAATTAGAACCCGGCGACCCTAACATGTGGAGGATCACAAGGAGAATCTTAAAATCAAAAAAGGAACTACCGACTTTAACCTCAGATGCAAATAACTATAGCACGGATGCAGAAAAAGCCACAGCGTTCGCTGAACAACTTGAACTTGTCTTTACACATGAAATTACTTGCAGCCCCGCAATGAATGAACATAACAAACCACATAGAAAGAAACCTGCCATGCATCACACAGCCTAGTCAGTCTACATCACCCGCTGAACTAAAATCCATAATAAAGAAACTTCCCAAACGAAAGACGCCGGGACACGACTTAATAACAAACGCAGTTTTAACACAACTAACCATGAAGACTCTAGCCTATCCTTCAACAACCTTTAATGCATGCCTTCGAATAGGATACTTTCCTAGAAATTGGAAGCATGCCCAAATCCTTATGTTTGCAAAACCAGGAAAAGATAAAAAACAGGTTGAAAACTACAGACCTATCAGTCTATTAACGACAATGTCAAAACTATTGAAAAAGGTCATCAAATCCCGATTAAACACCGAAGTGACCTCCCTTACTGTCATCCCACCGCGCCAGTTCGGCTTCCGAAGAACGTACTCCACTAATCATCAGCTGCAACGAATCACTGAAGTCATAGAAACTGGCTACGAATACAAATACTACACAATAGCACTATTCCTTGACGTAGCCCAGGCTTTCGACAAGGTTTGGACTGAAGGCCTGAAAAGCAAAATACTTACCCCAAAGCAATAGTGTTTTCCTTCCTCGGAGACAGAACGTTTGCCGTAAAAATTAATCTTGTCCTCTCTCAACCAAAAAACATACGAGCAGGAGTCCCACAAGGTAGTATATTGGGACCGTTACTATTCAACAAATACACTTCAGATATACCAACAATTAACGCAACTTAGCAAGTTTTGCTGACGACACCGTCATTTTAACACAAAACACCGATCTCTCGCAAGTCATCTCCAAATTACAACGATCAACTGATCAAATCTACTCATGGTTCAAAAAGTGGAACATACGGATCAACTCAGCGAAATGTCAAACTAAAGTGTTTACCCTAAAACGCATTCCTAACTTACCTAACATCCACATCAGTAATAACAGCATCGAATGGAACCCAACTGATAAAGCAGTCAAATATTTTGGAGTGCTTTTAGACACGCGACTGACATGAAAACTACACATCAACCAAAAACTCAATCAGAGTTACGCGCGACTGGCACAACTGTATCCGTTAATTAATAGAAAGTCATAACTAAAAATCCAATGCACAACTCTAATGTACAAATCCCTAATCAGACCACTGGCACTGTACGCATCACCCATCTGGAGCTACACTGCAAAAATGAATGTAACTAAACTCCAAAGGCTCCAAAACAAAGGTACATAAGAAATGAACAATTACACTATGAACTGGGCATCTCAACAATACAAGAATACATCAGTGCCAGAGCAAAGAAATTTTATACCAACATAAGCTCCTGCGAGGTATCTGCGCAATATTATCTCGGTAGTCGAAATATTCATACCCGACTGAAGCGTTCAACCCTACCATGTATAACACTTACGTTGTTGATCTGGTAATAAAATAATTTAAAAAAAAATTAAATAAAAATCATAGTCCGTAAATTCAATTATTCAATATCCCATATTGCGCTACCTATACCACTAGTACCACTGCGTAAAATTCAGACTTGAAGAGCGCGAAAATAAGAAAGAAATGCAGAAAATCGGTAGTTTCTGTAATAACATTGTTTTTTATATAGCTATATAATGTTTTAATAAAATTTTATTGTAAAAGTTATGATGAATTACAAGTAATGTCTTAAAGTTAATTCATTTCAATATAAATACTTCTTATATTTATTCTTAAAATAAACTTTTAATTTATTGTTTCTTTTTAACTTGGTTACCGTATTATAGTTCCATTTACAATTTCAGCTTTTACTTAAATTTCGGCTTTATTTTCGTCTCCGTTTAACGTTGAAACTACACATACCGCTTACCAGCCAGGGAAAGACGAAGAACACGTACTGGGCTCCCCTAACAAGGCCCTAATGTATAGTTTTAACCTTATGAAGGAAGTATGGGAAGATTTAATTGCCGTCGTCGTACGAGAGCGTGGGCGAGGGCCAAACGCCTGACTAAGACATCTTCATCCTCGGAAGGCTTTCAGATGAGATCGACAGATTCTGGTAATGCCCTCGGGCCCAGGGGAATCCGGTAATTGTTGACTTATAGGCCTGTCGGTCACTTCGTCTTCGTTATATTACCATGTTACACGTAACCGCCGATCTAACGTAGACGTTAGATCCGAGATAGGAAGGAGGACCGGAAAGGCCGGGATTGTTGCGCTTTTTAGGCACCTCAACCCTCTCCCGAGTAATTAGGCGCATCGGAGAGGTAAAAATTAATTGGGCGACCGGCGCGCCGTTTACCCCGGAAGGAATGCGTCGAGTCAGCGCCCGGCCTGCTTTCGATCATTTTTCTGTCATTAGGAGGAGCGGCGCAAAGCAACGCAGACTCCCCTGCGCCCGGGAAGTAAAACAAATCCCGATGAGCATCTGTTTGATCGAAACAGTCGCCATGTAACAAATCGGGACTCATACATCGGCAATTTCTTTAAGGTTCCCGAGGGATGCGCTGGCCCGAGCTGGACATCAGCGTATTCTCTTTATGTCCTTAGGAAATTATACCTTATGTGCTATCCCTGATGCCGACTGCTCACGTAACTTGCTCTATACAGTCTGATTTCATGTTGCCAACTCCGAGCCGAGCGTTACTTACTGCAGGACTCGTTGTGCAAACTTTGCAGAAGGCTCCGTTTCGAACGAATTGCCCTTAAACGACATCCATTTTAACTTCGTTAATCCTTTTGTTTGCGACGAGAGCGTCGGAAGAAGTCCTCCGGCTATCATTCTTTGGTATGTGCAATTAATCAATTTTCTGATTATTCCAGGAATCGGGGAATTAGCGCCGCATCTGGAGGCCGGCGTGACGCGCGCGCCGGGCTGCGGACTTTCGTCACCGCCTGGATTCAGCGCCCGTCATAATCTGATCCTCCGGAGACCGGCTCACTATAAATATTTTATGGATTTACGTTGTTCAGTGCATTATACTTATCGTGTTTGCTATTTGATCTGCTGCGATGGCTTTGACAGTTGCTCTATCACTTGCCGAGCTTGTGACGCTATTCTCCGCTTGATCCGATTTTTAGGGCTGCGGATTTTCCCGAAGTCGAAATAAAAAGGAGCTCGGTCTTGAGTGGCGCAGCTCCAGCTTTCTGTAACCATGCTTTTAGATTTTTTGTATGACGATTTTTTTATTAAATAGTAAGAATTGAGGCAAAAATACGTATTAAGTAAAAAATTACTAATTTTTCTGTGAATGGTGAACATAAAACTTATATAAATTGGCTATTTATAGAAAACAAAATACATTATTTATTTAAATATTAAAAATTATTATTATGCATTTAAATAAGATGCTTTAATTATTGTATATGATACTCTTTCTTTTTGTAATACCTCCCACATGTTTTCTCTCTTACTTTTGTAATATCAATGAAACACGAATAGATGTACGTTTATTCTTCTTTTTATTTCTTCTGTTTGTCTCGTTCTAAATATTACATTATTTACCCCTTCTATTTAGTCTAAAAAATTGCATTTCTTCAAGAACATTGGTTTCAACTGTTTTTCCATTATTTTAGCATATATTTTGGCTTCAGCATTCAGAAGGATTATTCTTCTATAGCTATGTCAGTTTTTACTGTTTTTTTTAATATTACCATTCTCCATTCCCTGAGTCTTAATTTCTTTCAATGCTTCATTCATTATTAGTTATTATGTCTTTGATTACCTCTTTCAATTCTTGCATTTTTATTTGTCCTTTATGTGATATTCCCATTTCTAGGTCCTTGTATTGTGTATTTGATTGTATTTCATCATTTATTTCTCTTCCGTCTAGCAACCCCATGAAGTACTGTCTCTAAATTTTCATAATTTTGCCCCCATCTTCTATGGTGTTTCCGTCTTTATCCTTCATAGCTTTAATTGTTGTTTTTATTTGCAATTGACTTGTTTTAACTTGCTAAAGAATGTTTTTAATTCTTTTTAAACTTTCATCTATGATTCTTTCTTTTCTTCTTTTATTATCTTTTTAGGCGACTTTAAGCTTTCTCCATTTTTGTTTCTTTTTCTGTACGGCTGATATTATTCTTTTTGCCTACCAGTTTGTTCATTTCTAATTTCTATTAACTATTTTAGTTTTTATCACAACTGTCCTCTGCTGCTGCTAAAATTTTTTCTTTTTCCCAGTTTTCTATACTTATTTGCTTGTTTTGGTTTTTGTTGTCTTGCTCAGTCTATTCTGAAATTTGCTTCTTTATTTTTTTGTTTTATAGCTTACACCATTAAATTTTCTTGTTGATGGTCTTCCTTTTTATATCTTTTTCTTTATTTTGTTATGTTTATTTTCATTTTTATTTTAACATATAGTGTTCCTATTTTAGGTCCACTCTTACTCTAATATTTGCCACGTGTTTTATTGATCAGGAAATAATCAATTAATGATTTTTCATTTTTACTTATTACCTGCTTTGTTATTTTGTGGATGTTATTTTTTACAAAGTGTGTGCTTCTAATTCTAAGTTCGTTTTCCAGGCAAAGCTCGGCGATTCTCTCTCCGTTATTATTTTTCTCGTTTTTTACGTTATTTCTTTAAAACTCCTTTTTCCTTTATTTATGTGTGTTGGTATTATCCTGTCATTTACAAAGACTTTATTTTTATATATCTTATCTTCTTTTTTCTAATTACGAATGCTACTTTCGCATTAGCGGTATCTTTTATTTCTACTCCTGATTAGTATATCCAATATCCGTTTTATAGTATTTTAACTCCTCTACTTCATCTTTTTGTTTCTGTGATTCCTATGTTGTTCAAGTTTTTTGTTAGTTTTTTTTTTAGTAACTCTTAGTTTTTGTTTTACAATTTCCAACGTCAATATGTTATACATAGTACATATTTTATTTTACATTTTACAGAAAATTTCATTAAATTTGGTATCATGTATAACATAGTATCTTTGGTTAGCAGAACAATTTTGATTACTAAGTTAGACTCCTTTGACATAAACTGAAAGCAGGGGGATTTAATTTTCTTTCTGTTAGTCTTCTTTAATAGTATCCATGATTATCATAAATAATCTTTTATTATATTATAAAAAATTATGCATTATAATCAAAATTGGTTTGTATTATTTTAAATGTTCAAATATTTGCTATACTTTTAAAAAGACCAAAGAGTATGCTCTTTAGAAGAAAAAACAATGTGGTAATAAGGTATTTTACCCATCTCAATTATTTTTTCTTCTTGGCGCATTTATTTCAGTAGAGCAAAACTTACATTTTGAATTTTGCTTACTAGTGGAATCAAAATTAAGAAAAATTAGGAACAAGGGAATCAGTGTGCCTACGGTAAAACATATATCAACAAGAAACAATACAAAATAAATATAAAAAACAAAAAGTTTTATTTAACCATATCGGTTAACAATTTCTTTCAAATGCAATTTTCTTAGGTAATGTTACAAGCAATGTTTGCTATTTTGTTGCTTTAATATTTTCCGGAATAAAACGTACACTTTATGTTCTTGTTTGCGTCGCTATCATTCAAATAGAGGTGTCTGAAGGGCTTATCATCACTTTTTAGTTTTCGTAACCCTTTTTTCACTTTTCTTTTGACTTTCCTACTTTTTGAGGTAGATGTGTTCACTTTATTAAATTGACATTCTTTATTTTCGTAAAATTTTCTAAAGTTTGCAGAGTCAACTGGTCAAAATAGTTACCTCCTCACTCTACTTTTTTGAAGCAGAATTTGTCTGATTTGATTTTGCCTGTCAAAACTAAAGCTCTGATAAGGCTTCTCTGCTCTTAAGTTGCCTGTTGGTCATCTATCTCATTTTGTGCCTCGAGAAGAAAGACTTGTTCAGTAAAATGTTGCAAGTGTAGATTCTTGTCTTGCCGCTCCCTCCCCTCAGATATGCTTTTTTTATTAATTTAGCAACTTTCAACTATATAAATGCTCTGCCGTCATGTGAGAAGAACTATTATTCCACTTTTTGGACGTGAAACACTTTGAATGGCTGTAAAAGCTACATCCAAAGATTGCATATGATATCTGTTGTGGGGTAAAAGACAGATAAATAAAACTAAGTTTCATGTAGTGCATCTGATCTCACAAATGTGAGAATAGTATATCCATTACACTAAATTTTAAAAAAGTTTCTTAATGCTTACTTAATTTTACGTTTATGATTTTTTTTTTGGTTTTTATGTTTATGGTGTGGTAATAACCTTTATTTTTGGTACTTGATAAAATTAAACTTTTTATTTTATCCGCTGTTGATGCAAGCAGTAACTGACAACAAAAGGGCCTCGGTTATGGTGTTTTTAGAGTTAAAAATCAACAACGTTTCTACATGTCAAGAATTTTTTGTTTTGAAGTCAGCAGATTGATACCGTGGACTGATTCAACAACTTGCAGAGTGCTGGCAAAAAATTACTGATAACAATAGGCTGCATTTTGAACATTAACTGTTATTTCTGTTATTAATTCGTGCATAAAAATCAAAAGTTTTAAGAAACTTATTTACAATTTAGTAAAAAGTACGGCATTTGGTGATGTATGTAATGAAATGTATGATCTATTCGCATAGAAAATGGGAGTGAATCTAACTAAATTAATGGAAGCCAGTTAATGAAGTAGAACGAATTCTATCAGCTCTGAATTACGATCTGTAGGAAACAATCGTGAGAGGAACGTATTATCAGACAGCTGACCTGTAGATAAAAGTTTATGGACAGATCGTCTGCCATCCAGTGCGATTATTTGGTGTTTTTAGATTAAGTAGACGTAAATTCGGTAACGTGAATTTTAAAGATTCTGCTTAAGTTATGTTCTAGTGTGTTTAGTCCTGATTTCAAAAGATCTCTAATGTTCTATGCTTTTAACCGCGTATAGAAGCTGAAGAGTCTTCACTGACAATTCAAGGCAAGGTTTCAAAAGCTTTAGCTACTTTTGGGCAGCTCACTTTGTTTTCCTTGTTTATGTGTGGGGAAAGTTATTTCGGAATGTGAGTTATAATGCTATCCTCTTTCCGTTCTTCTTAATAAGCGCAAAAATCTTCTTTGCTTATAACAGCAAACGAATCCTTTTTCTAAATGTGATGGTATAATTTGTTTTCTTGCATTATACGTTATTATTTATGAACTTTCTGGATTCGATCTGAGCACACAATACTTTTGGGGCATTTACAAGGCGCCTTTCATACTCGATATATGCCACCAATGTGTATTTCTCTTTTTTGACGTCTCTTTCATGTAAAAGGCAAACTGGATGTTAGAACGACAAAAATGTTAACTTAAAACTTTATAGGCATCAGATTAGTTAAATAAATAACAGTTTTTTCTCAGTTTCTTTTAAGTAACACGCAGGTGCTGCAATTGTCTTTCTATTGATATACAAATGCCTTGAGTTTGTAAAGTTGGATTTCGTACTGCCTTCCGCTTGTCAGTAACTTTTCTATGTATGTCTATAAGACTGCTTTAAAAATTTGTAAAAATAGTCGTCCAGAATTCTTAGCAGCAAGCCAAAAAGACAAGTTTTTTTCTTCTGAGCGATATTAAAAATACTAAAATGGATGGAATTAAGAGAAACGTTTGTTGATCTATTCCATTTTTTGGCGTCATTTTGAGTAAATTTAAAAGTAGCATTACCATTTGATTCTTTATTTTATGTTCTTTATCAAAGTACTTTCTAATTTATGAAATTTAGAAACTAAGGTAAAAGAAAAACAGATCAAAATTAATAGATATTGATGTTAGGTTCGTTAAAACAGTCTCGAACAAAATTGGAATCATAGGCTAAATCTGGTGTAATTCTTTTCTTGTTTGTTCTAGCATCCAAATAATTTCTATGAAATTAAATTGAAACTATGTTTTAATAGATATCTTTCATATTTTATTATAAAATACTTGATGTCAAGTTTAATGATGGCAATTGTTATTAAATATTTCATATATTATAGATGATAATTTAGAAAAGCTTTTAATTTTAATGGAAAAAATTGCTTGTGGATGTTCTTCGTTTCAACAATCAGTTGATAATATCAAATTTTGTAGCACAATAATTATTGCTAGACATTGAGCATTTGCAATTAATGTCAAGTATTAAAATTTGATATGCTACAATTTAAGGATTCTGTAATCCATTCAATTTTATTATGACTTTTTCGGTTTTTAAATTTTGAATAATTTGTATTTTTTTATTTTTATTTTAATAAACTAAGACCTCACAAAGGTTTCTAAGCCAAGCAGTTTGATTCATCCTCTTTATGATCATTGCATCGGTACTTTAGTTTCTGTAGAGCCCAGGATTGTTAGTATAACAAATGAAAGCAGTAACTATTGTAGGTTTACATGTATGATCACCAACATCATACCTTATAGGCCTTTATTTACTTTCTTATCTAATTGTTGTAGTTACCAGTACTGGATTGACTGATTTAAAGATAAATAATAAATATTAGGCGACTATAGAACTCGAGCGCTAAAAGCATATTTTCTAAACTTAAAAGAATATAAAAAATACATCAATGCATTGTATGTTGTATTTGCGTTAGAACATTTCTAGAATACTCAGATTAAAAAATTCTTGTAATAATTGTCTTTAACAATTGATTTGCAACACTGTTCCTCTGTTATTCTTAATTATTGTGTGCATAGCTTTAAAGAATTAATAAAAACACCTAGTTTTAATCTATATGTTTGATAATATTGCATGAAAGAACCATCATAATACTCTCAACGTCGATGACTATTACGACACCTAGTAGCGTTTTCTTACCACAAGAGATGGCTATATTGTGGTGGTGACAAAGACATAGATATTTCATTGAACCAACACACTGTTATTGAGTTCTTAACGACTAAGGGTTGTGCGCTCATTGACATTCACCAATAAACGGATGTTGTTGACGGCAACGCCTGTGTTAAATGGCGGGCAAGAAGTGTGAAAGCCACAACAAATCTGCATCATCAGATTCAGTGTGGATCGTTCTCGTTGTTCTTGGTTGTTGATTGACAGCTACGAATATCGCTTAAATTGTGATTTCCTTTGAACGAGCAGGTGGCTATCTTCTGGAATGGGATTAAGAAACTTGTTCAGCGCTGGAGTGCGTGGGCAAGAATTGTGATTTCTTAAAAGGCTAATATCACTTTTTGATAGAGAACATTCTGTATTTACAAGGAATATGTAGCTTATTTGTATAGCTTATCTATTAAAAGTTATCGCAAGGAGGCCAAGACTTTTCAAGATTTGTGCAATTTACGAAAGTAAATAAAACTAAAGATAGTATATTTAAGTTTCGGATAAAATAAGTGCAATTTTTTGTACAGCTATCTTTTCGCTTAAT
This sequence comes from Sinelater perroti, assembly GCA_036346155.1. Taxonomy (NCBI): domain Eukaryota; kingdom Metazoa; phylum Arthropoda; class Insecta; order Coleoptera; family Elateridae; genus Sinelater; species Sinelater perroti. The sequence continues at coordinate 19,996,423 of JARFIY010000046.1, forward strand.
TTAAGAAAGTTTTTACAAAATACTAAATCAGTTGCTCATCAAAAGGAATTTCAGATTTTGTGATATACCTATCAAGATTACTCAACAAAGTAACGGGGGAAGTACAATCAAAAAACATATTTAAAATGAAAAGATTTTACAGCAGAAATTATTCTTGCTTAACAATAACTACTAAAAATATTTTTATTATAAATTTTGGAAAGTTTACTCAACAAGTATTAATTTGGGCCTTCAGCTAAAGTAACTGTTGTAATTTTGCTGTGAAAGCATAGAGTTAGCTAATAAATTTGTTTAATCTCAGAAATTGTACGCCTGTTATACTTAATTTGTTGTTATACTTCACTTGTCTGTCCGTATACATCATAAACCCAAAAACTACATAAGCTAAAAGTAAACATTTTGCATTGCAATTAAAGTCAATGAGAAACTCCTAATTTACTTGCTATCTTAAAAATATTTTTAAAGAAATAGTAGTTCAATTTAATCATAATAAAATTGTAAAGAACGTACTGTATTTTTGATTTTTTGAGATGTAATGCTGTTTCTTAGTTCTAGTTTATTTTACTCATTATTGAGTTATTTGGAATTATTATAAACAAATACTTATTTTTTCCATTTCTCTAAGAAGATATTGCAAAATTATGTTTGCCTATAAAACTACCGTATTATTCTGAATTGTAAGTTGTGTGTTTAAATTGTGTTTTTATAATTTCGGCTAATAAAAATATTGTTTATCTTATAATTATTAGTATTACACATGTATATACGAGTTTATAGCGCTATTTAAGTATAATTTTTCAAATGAAATATAAAAATATATTTTTTTAAAGATAGTGCCTTAAAATTATTAGTGGTAGCAAAACAAAACCTTTTCGAAAACATATCTAAACAAATATAAATTTTTAAGGTCGCAATTGTAAGTTTGATTTTTGGAAAACAAAATTGCTTCAAAATACCTATTAAAATGCCTTACCTTGCTTGAAATCCACAGGTCCACCCAATAATTCTCCTGCAAAGTCCACTATTATAACGTAATCACCAAAAACTGAGGAACTCAGCCGCGTAGACGAATAGCGCAAACCACCTTCAACCTTTACTGGCTATCTAACTATTTTGGTATTTACACAGCAGGCGTAACCACTTACGTAACTAGTTCATTATCAAAACTGCGCAAATTAAAAAAGTAATCGAACACAAACATTTGCAAGACTTATCAGGGTCCAAACACGGGCAGCGCGTTATCAGTTACACAAAATATTAAATCATAAGTGCGAACGCGTTTTTAACGATGTTTTGAGTAGTGAAGAAATCTATTTTAAGTATGTTTGCTTGCTCTGCTGTGGAGATATAAAATATGTACACGGGATTGCAAATAACTGCTTAATTAGTTCAAAATAGTAAGTGGATTTTTTTTATATTTAATTTAGTGCAACTTTAAATTTATTTAGGAAAACTCGGATCAAGGAACTAAATATGCAACGACTGAAAAAATTAACTAATTAGTGTTGCAGCTCTAATTATAATTTTTTATATAATTCTCGGCAGAATAGTTTAATATTTTAGAAGTTAATTTTCAAATTACTTGTCCTTGTAAATATCTACGTACAAAATTTATGCAAATTTACATAAAAACTGGTACTACGTCTAATGAGTAATAACCACCTAAATAAGCATTTTTAATAAATCATAGTGGTTATGTAGACGCTTTTAACGAAGTGTTTTCTCTAGCCAGTAAAATCTTTATCAGTGGATATTTAACAGGTTACATCTTTCTTTATTTTTCAAAATATGTAAAGCATTTTTTCTAAATATAGTAAATTTTAAAACTTGCATTACCTTCGCCTACTTATCTTTTTTGCTACTTATGTGTAAATTAGTCGGTTTTATGGAGAAGCATTCAAAGAATAACATATAATGATCAGTTAATTACTTTTATGTGTCCTTAATGTCTCAATTTGTTTTTTTAAATGCACCTCAGTTAAATTTTTTTTTTATTAATTTAACCAGCGCATTTACAATCTACTCCTAATTTGAGTATTAAGTAAAATTATATAACAATACAATGTCATGCGGGGAGCTCTAGCCAGTGCTAGTCTCCCTAATGATTACATCAGTTTTGATTAGGTTGTGCGAGGTCCAGCGGCCATTGTCGTTTGAGCCTTCTTGCGATGTCCGGTTGATTGGAGAGTTGTTCAATGAGTTGGTTAGGGTGTCCTGCCAAGTTACTGCTATAGTTAGTTGAGAGCCTTTTGATTTCACTATCTACGTAGAGAACTCCTAGGTCGTTATGAAGGGTGTCGTTCTTTATGTACCATGGTGCATTGGCCAGCATACGGAGGGTTTTGGACTGGAATCTTTGAAGGATTTTAGTGTGTGTCGCTTTGGCGCGTCCCCAGAGTTGAATCCCGTAGGACCATATGGGCTTCAGGATGACTTTATACAGCAAAACCTTGTTTGATAGAGAGAGTTGGGAATGTTTTCCAAGTAACCATGCCATTTGTTTGATTTTGAGATCTAATTGCTTCCTTTTGGCTTTCATATGCGAACTCCAATTGAGTTTTTGGTCGAGGTGCAAGCCGAGGTATTTTACCTCCCTATGGATTGGAATTGGGGTGTTATTTATGCTGGTTTGAGCGCATTCGATACGTCTTATAGTGAAGGTTATTTGAGCCCATTTATCAGTATTGACTGTAATTCTCCACTTATGGAACCAGGCTTGCAGTGAGTCTAGATGCTGTTGAAGATGTTCCACAGCAAGTTCAGGAGATTGGTTGACTGAAAGGATGGCCGTGTCGTCAGCAAATGTCGCAAGTATAGTGTTGTCTGTGGTTGGTGCATCTGATGTATAAATTAGATATAGCAGTGGTCCCAATACGCTGCCCTGCGGGACTCCGGACTTGATTGGATGGATATCTGAGACTGCACTGTTCATTTTGACTTGGTAGGTTCGGTCTGTGAGGTATGACTTGAGTAGTACGTATAGCTGACTGGGGAGGTGTAATTTAAGTTTGTATAACAAGCCAGTATGCCACACTTTGTCGAACGCTTGCTTAATGTCTAGGAACACCGCTGGGCATACATTCTTCTTCTCCATGCTTTCCATTATATGAGTGATGATTCGGTGGCTTTGGTGAATGGTGGAATGGCTTTCACGGAATCCAAACTGGTGCAGTGGGATAAGCTGGTCTAGGTCTACAGATTTCTTAATGCGCTTGAGTAGTAGCCGTTCAAGAAGTTTGGAAAGGAGAGGCAGGAGACTTATTGGTCTGTAGGATTGTGCTTGGGTGGGCGGTTTGTCAGGTTTTGCAATCATTATTATCTGGGCATGTTTCCATAACATAGGGAAGTAGCAGAGTTGTAGTATTCTGTTAAATATTGTGGTAATTAGTACAATCGCTTTTCTGGGAAGGTTTTTAAGTACTTCTCCAGCCATTAGGTCATATCCTGGTGCTTTACGCACGTTTGTTAGTTGTATTTGTTGAAAAACTTCTGCTGGCGTAAAGGGCTTGATTGGCGGTGACAATTGGCACGCAGTATCAATGAAGGATTCAATTTCTTTATCGTCAACATGACCTTGTACTTGTGGTGTTGTAAACACGTTAGCAAGGTATTTCGCAAATGAATTGGCTTTATCAGTATCAGATCTGGCCCAGGTATCGTCGGGGTTTTTGATGGGAGGGATAGTTGCTATTGGCCGCTTGAATTTCTTTGTTGCCTTCCATATAGAGTTGTCATCACTCAGTTAAAATGTGGTCTAGAAATAGTATTACAAAGTTTGTTTTTTTAATACCCTATATATATCGTATAAGGTGTGTATGAAGTGATTATTAGGTAGTACCTCAACTTTCAGTACATAGATAGATGTGTAGTCTTCAAGGATCATTTAATTTTTTTATGGCTGCTAGAAGCTGTAAAGGTAATACATCGGCCACACATTATAATTGTATCGACATACAAGCCAAGGTAAATAAGTGGCAACGTACAAGTATTTAATTTAATGGCTGTGATTGTAGACGACTTGCAAAAATAAATGAAAATATAGATGAAGGTCAAAGAGATTGGAACATATTTACTCATGTAACCTGTTGGCTGCAGTGATGGACACTACAACCGGCAATCAGTACTGAAATATAGAAGACAACAGAAAACCATCGTATAATTTATTCAAATAAAGTTACATGGCAGTACAAAACTTGCTTGTATCCCCCAGACATCGGCAGGTTTTAAGTAACCAGAGGGTGCTAAGAATCCCCAAGTGGAAAAAAATTAATTTGACTATTAAAACAAGCGCATGAAACATTCGCAGCCTAAATTAGCAAATACCATCTTGAGATAAGTAAAGCAAATTTACAAATCTTAGAAATTAGCGAAGTAAGGTGGTCAGATTACGGAATTCTAAGATCAGAGAGCAAAACCGTATATTATTCAGGAAACCAAGATTCAGATCAACAAAATGGAGTAGCAATTACAGTGAACAATGAACCAAATCAATATGTTTAAAATTTTGTACCATACTCATACAACTTAAAAGTAACTCTATCAACAATAATATAATTTTAAAAAGCACTTCAAAAGCGCAAGGGTTCACTGCTGAAGATTAGAAATTTTACGCACACGATAGGTTTGACCAAAAAGAAAACATAATGTAAATATTATAATGGAAGATCTAAACGCAAAAATCGGAAAAAGTTGAAGATAGTACAGAGAAAAGAAACAAGAATATAATTCTGCTAAAAAGAACATTTAGCACTAACAAAACTGTCAGAGTATATATTTGAACTTCTGAAAACGATACAGAAAAGATAGAAATCAAGTAGATTATGTACTTGTAAACAAAAGGTACTACAGCAATATAATAAGTGCAAAGACGTACCCCGACGTCGGATCAGATCATAACTTAATAATCATCAAAATAAAAATTAGTCTTAAATACATGCTAAGAAGAAAACGATAAAAAACGCACATAGAAAAATTTTGAAATAAGTAGAACAAAATATGAACACCAAGATAGCAGACTTGATAAATGATACCTCACTTGTAACAAAAAGGGCGAGAAGACATTCAAAAGACATGGCAAAAACTAAAACAAAGATAATAGCAGTTAGGATCAAAGGACGAAGATAGATTTAATCAAAAATAGATGACGATAGATATTATACTTAAAAAACTAAAAATGGCAGTAAATTGGAATAAAATCGAATAAATAAAAGTACAAAAACTAAATTAAAAAAATAAAAGAGAGATGAATGCCAAATAAAGTTACAGAAATTGAAAAGAAAATAAAGAAGTGGTAGGCATTAACAAAAGAAAATACAAATAATTATACGAGTTGACAAGAATAAAATAAGGGTAGGAGATGCGGAAAAAGAAAGCACAATAATCATACGCGAGCACTATAAGGTCTCATATTAACCTGAATATTGTTTAATCTTTACCCAGAAGTAGTTTTTCAGTATGCCTTTTATGAGCGCAATTTAGGAATAACGATAAATCGGAAAGAATAAATAAGATACGAAAATAACAGAGCATTACTTACAGATAACCCTAGGGCGTTACAACAATTGAGTTAATAAGTTGCATAAAACAAGCACACAAATGGGATTAACAATTAACACCAATAAAAGAAAATAATCCAAATAAGCAGAATACAAGGGGACGTAATTTTACAATCTACGGCATTATGTTAGAAGAAGTACAAACATTTAAATACCTCGGTACTCAGAATTAATTTAAATATGGAAATAAGGAGCAGAACAGAAACAGCTAGGCAAGAATTTGTTAAAAGGAAACTTTCTTGATTAACAAAAATAAGATGGAGAATAATGAAGGATTTTATATGGTTGATATGGAACAAAAATGGGCACTGAATAAACAAAATATGGTTAATGAGACGAGTGCTGAGAATCCCACGGACAGCCAGGATCACCATGAGGTACTACAATAAAGGAAATGTAATTGAGTTATCTTAAGTACTATAAAAGGAACTTGAGACATTTAATAAGAAATAAAAATAGAATTCTAATTTATAATTCAGGGTAAAGTTAGAGGTAAATAGAAAGAGATAGAAATAAAAACTTCCTGGCCAGGGCGGCAGCAGAAATAGAAACGTTTACTAATATAATCGGTAATATTCAACTATGAAGAAGGTCTCTTTATTTATGTTGTTTCTATTAAAGGGTTTGAACCCGATTGTGTTATGAGATAAAATCATGTGGCAACTGACATCGTAGTCTTGGTGGGATTGGTTCGTGGGCTAGTTAGTTTCAACATAGGTACCGGTGGCAGCAATCAGTTTCCCCAAAAGGGAGTGGACTACACTAGATATTGTTGAGAATCTTTTGAATTCAATGATCTGGGAAATATTTGTATAACCTCGCACGCTTAGTAAAAAAATTTAAGTATGTGAGTATAGCGGTTTTTAATTTATGTCACGCTTAAGATATGGGCAATGTCCGTACTATCGATGCGGAAGATCTAAAGTTGTATTTACTACCGTCCATTTAGAGATTGTTTTTATCAACTACAGTATTATAGCTACTTTCTATTAATAGAATGTTTAATAGGTAAACAGGGATTGCCAAATCTTTCATTTTGTATAATAAGCCATTTATCCATACACGATCAAAGGCTTGCGCCATATCTACAAGTGCCATTATCGTGTGCATTTTGTTTTCGTAACCCTTTTCAATTATCTGTGAATCGTAAGATTTGATGACCAGTAGAGTGGGCACTTCTAAAACCAAATTGGAATTTGGGCAGGACTGCATTATCTTCTAAAAACTGGTTTAATCGGCTTTGAATGGTTCGTTCAAAAACTTTAGAAATTGTGGATAGCAGGCTGATGGGTCGGTAGTTGTTAGGGTTGTCATGCGGTTTATTTGGTTTGGGAATCATTTGAATTAGTGCTCGCTTCCATTCGGTAGGGAAGTAACCCAATCTTAAGCAGGAATTAAATATGGCTGTTAGTAAACATATACTTTTTTGAGGGTAGATTTTTCAGAATTATGTTGGGGATCATGTCGATTCCTGGTGCTTTTTTGGTTTTAAGTTTTTTTATGCATTCTTTAACTTCTGTTGGGGAGATAGAGTTATCTAGCATTTGTTCTTGGGGTGTAATATTTTGAGATTCCATTTCAACCTGTCTGATATGATTGGGATCATTGTTAAAATATGCGGTGGTAAATGTTGTGCGAATATTTCAGGTTTGTCCTTATCTTCCGATATTGTTTGGCCATTGTATTTTAGTGTGGGGGTAGCCGTGGGTTGCTTCAGGATCCGTTTGGTGGCTTTCCACATGTTGCCGTCTCCAGGTTCGAACGATTCTAGATACTGTTTATAAGAGTTTATTCTGAACTGATCGAGTTTAATTTTAACCTGCCGGATCAGCACATTTAGATGGTGTTTCTGCAGGGTTCCTAAGACGTTGCCACTTTCTTCGGGTGGAGTTTTTTTCTTTTATTAAGTTTAAAATTCGGAGTGGGGGTGTTTGATTATTGACAGGTTTGCGTGTTTGAGAGACTAGAGTAGATTGTTTGATAGCCTCATTTGTTGTTTCTTTGAAGAATTCAATGGTTCCATCAATTTCAGCTGTGGTAGATATGGTAAGAGGGCACTTGATTTGTTCGTCCATGATATTACGGAACAGTTCCCAGTTAACTAGTCCGTTGATTAGCCTTGTTATTTCCGGGTAATAATGAGTACAGTTAAGAGTGAATATTACCGGCAGATGATCAGAGTCAAGTTCAGTTATTACTGTTTGGTTTATTGGAAATTGCAGGTTTTTATGTATTATTATATCTAGGATGCCCAGCAAGTGGTTTGTGCGGTAGGGGAAATAAGTGTAATCTCTAGGGGCTGAAATTTGTAAAGCCAGTTGGGACGCTAGTGTGTTCAATTTTATTCCGTTGGGGTTGTTGGCTCTACATCCCTAAATTGTGTTTTTGCAATTTAAATCTCCAGCCAGTATTGTGGGTTGCTGGTTGTCAAATATTTTTACCAGTTCTTCTAAGATGAGTCTATTTGTGGGTGGTTTGTAAGCCGAAATTATGTTAATTGAAGAGTTATTTTTAAAGGTTAATTTTGTGGCGGTAGCTTCAAGTTGATGAATGCCTGTTAGTTCAAGAGGGGTGGCTACGATGTTTTGCTTTATGATTGTTGCAGAACCTCCCCATCCTATTGCTGCCTCTCTGTCCTTCCGAATAATGCGATAGCCCGGAATTTCTCGTTTTTTATGAGGTGGGTTTCGGTAATACACGCAATTTCTATGCTATGTCTTGCAAGGAATGATATGAAGGTAGATCTCTGAGTCTTTATACCGTTAGCGTTCCGATTCATTAAGGTTAACTTTTGTAGAGTGGTTGATTTATTTTCCGCCATTTGTGAGCAGCATTGGGATAAGGGACAAGAGGAAGTTTTTGATTTGGTCATACTAGGGAGTGATTAATGTGAGAATGGACTGGAGGATTTTTGATAAAGGCGAATCAGTAGTATTTGCGTTGTTGTTGATGTTCGTGATGGGATGGGAGGGGTGAAGGTTAGTTTTTACTGCTTGGACATAGTGTGGGTTGGCAGTGATGTTTCCAGTTATGGTAGAGTTGGAGTTGATGGGCTGGATTGTGGGTGGGGGTGTTTCTTTGTTAAAGTTTCTTATGTACGGACATCCTTTGTAGTTGGCGGTGTGCTCACCTCCACAGTTTACACAGTTAGGCTTAACTTCGTTAGTTTTATTGCATTTGGAAAAATGGTGTTGCTGAGGGCACTTCACGCATCGCAGTGGCATGTGGCAATAATTCTTGGTGTGACCTATCAGTGGGCAGTTGGTACATTGTGGGGTCTCATATTTCTTACGTCTTGGCTCGACCGATATGACTGAATATAGGAGTCTGTTGAGGTTAAATATTTCTTTGGCTTTATCTGTGCTGCTCAGTTCAGCCGCTATAAGGGGCATTGGCATTTTTATGTTGTTGAGTAGACGGGTTACTTTAAATATGGGATAATTTAGATTGTTTAGTTCAGTTTCTATTTGTTTTTCTGTAATTGATAATGGGACACTGCGTATTATTACAGAAATGTTCGCTTCTTCAGGATTTCGGTAGGTATAGAAATGTACTTGGTTTTCTTCATAATATTTTGTGAGTTTTCTGAAGCCTTCAATGCTGTTTACATTGATTCGTAATTGATTGATTCGGTGCACAGTAGAAAAATCTTCTTTAACTATTTTTTTTTATGTCTGCGGTTACATTTTGGTAGTGAGTAGCGTTTGGTAAATATATTGGGGGTATTTTAGGTTTTGGTGGTGGGTCAGCGTTTGAATTTTAGTATTTGGTGAATTATTGGGGTTATTTGTGTTTATTTTGGTGTCGTCCTGTTCAGATTGTAGGGTATAACATTTGTTTTGGGTAACCAGCGTCTGCGAGTTAAAAAGATATCGTTTATTTACGTCGTCGTCCGGTGACGATAAAGATCTTTTATTGTTTGATGACGTATTACTGGGTGAGTGTTGTTGATAACCCATTTCTGAATGTGTTCCAGTGCACTTGGATCTCTTGTAGATTATGGCTGGAGATTTAAGGTGAAAGTTATTCGGTTCGCTCATTTTGTCGTAAGTGTGGGCACTGTTATTGTTAATTCACGATCGAAATATGCTAGGTTAGTTTAGTACGGGACAGATGTGTACTGTTATTAGGTTGGGTCGATTAATAATGTTTATCAGTTATTAGAGAGCGATGCACTTGACCGCGGTCAACTAGCGCACACGGTTCGTTTATCACAAGCCGATAGCAGCACGTCTGTGTTCAACGAAAGTCAAACGAGCACTCATATCTCTTTTTCTGATTAGTAGAACCATAATGCCCGATCTTTTAACTTTTCTTGTAGCTTTCTATACTTAGCAAGAATTGATTAGTAAGTTAATTGTAGTTAAAAGTTCTCTGGGATAAATGATGAGCAAGTGTATTGTGATTGTTTTTCCGTAGATAATTTTAATTTTCTTGCAATTTGTTTTGTGTTAATGTGACAAGGTCAATTTTCAGTATATTGATTGGATTTTGATGGTGATGTTTTTCAGGTGGCACTTTGTTTAAGTTTTGTTAAATATTTTGTTGTGTTCTGTAATTTATCGGTTTTTTAATTTAATTGTTAATTTAAAAGTTGTTCAAATAAGTTTTTTCTTCTTTATGTACCACATTAAAATTCACTGTTATAATTATCGGTGAATGATCGGATGTCAGTTCGTTATTGCATTTGATTTTAAAGAATAAATTAACAATGCCTTCTGTTATCGTAAAATTTAATAGATCTGAGATTTTTATTAAGGTCGCTAGACTAGTATACTGATTCGCGCGTCGAGAGGTAATTAAAATTTAAGTTTTGAGTACCATGTAAGGGCTTTCATCTTTTCAGTGTAATTAAATGTAGTATCTTTTTCGTTTCATCTGCAAACAATTATGAATTTAATATGAAATCATTCGGTAGCAATATGATATCGAAGAGCTGCTACGGTTAAAAGATTGTTATTACTTCCTATTTGTACTGTGTTCCGAATTTTATTTATTTGACATGACTATAACTCAAGAAGATTGGAAGTGCTGTAAAGCAGTTCGAATAAGCACTGCCGCCGATCTTCTGTAGACTGTTCCACCTAAATAATAAAAGTAAACTATAAAATTTGGTATTTTAAGTATAGTTCCATCTATAGCCTTTTTTAAGAATAGATTTATTTGTTGTAATTGTAATTTTAGGATATGATTATTCATCTCATTTGTATTTAACTGTGCTATGCGTATTGACAAATCAAGTTTTAAGCTAGTTTAGATATAACTGTAGACAGCATGTTTAACACTATGCTATTTTGATAAATTAGTTGTGCAAACATATTTTTGAATTCTGCAAGAAATTGTGATAATTGTCTTTCAATGTGTAGTTATGGTTCGATTTTAGCATTTGTGCTGTTTGTGGGAGGAAATTTTATTTTATGATAATTTTATTAAAGACCATCTTTGGTACACTGACTGATTTGTTAAAGAAGAGAATTCGTTTAAGCGTGGTGCTTGTGGCTGTCGACTGTTATTATTCTACTCGAAACTTGCCTTGGCCTGTGTAGACCATTATAAACTGAGCCAAACTTTGTAATTGGTTGCGTGATTTTTTCTCGTAGAGCGCATTTGGCGGTTGTATTCAGAGGTTTGTCATGCAATGGTACTACTTTTTCGCCATATTTATACACAGATATACGACTTTGTGCTTCGCGGACTATATTTTATTAATGGCAAGATCAAAAACAGAGTTACGTAAAATATCAAAAGCTTTAGTAATAGAAGTAAAAAAACGGGGGTAAATTAAACGTAGAAAAATCAAAGCACATGATAATGGGCGCAAAGGAAAGATGGAAGGACAAAACCTAGAAATATAGATAGAAAATCAAGAAACAATAGAACTGGAAAGAGTAGAACAGTACGAGTATCTAGTAGTGCTTATAACAGAACACGAAAAGAATGAGACTAAAATAGAGGCAAGACTCATGAAATGCGATAGAAATGCTGGTATGTTAAGAGCAGTGTTAACGTCTAAGGAAATTTCGCAAAACACAAAAGTGCGAATATATAAATCTGTGACCAACTGTAACGTATGCTTGTGAAACGTAGGTCCTAAATAAAAGCGAACCGGATAAGTTGGAAATATAGGAGCGCAAGATACTTAGAAGAATATTTGGAGGTAAAAGGACAGAAATGGGATGGGAAAGAAGAAGTAATAAAGAAGTTGCAAATCTTTTTGGAGAATCAACTATAACAAACTACATAAAAGGACAAAGGATTAGATGGTTAGGTCATGTCAGTAGAATAAATGACAATAGACTAGTTAACAATGTATATGACGCCCGAGTGTATGGGAGAAGAAGAAGAGGTAGACCTAGGCAGATTTGGATTAAGGCAGTTGAGAAACACCTACAACTAAAAGGGGTTAAAGAGTGGAGGAGAGAAGTGTCAGACCGGGCAACCTAGAGAGAATATCCAAGCTATGAGCCTAAAAGCCTGTTGAAAAGAAATATATACGACTTTGTGCAGTAAGATTTGGTATGTTTGTTTTACTGGCACCACGTACATTAATGTGTTATGATTTTCGTTCTGTGCTTCAACTGAAATATTGCTTAAGTATCTTATTTGATATACGATTTTATATAAACGTTAATTGTGTTTGTATTGTTTATTAAAGCTCTGACGTAAAATTGTTCTTTTGCATAAATTGTTTATCATTCGCTCATAGTTAAATGCATCATGTAAAAGGATGGGTGGTAGTTTAAATGTTTTTGGTTATTGTACAGTTTTATTAACTTGAATATTATTATTACCTTTTGGCTAACACAAAACATCAAATTTGTTGTGGGTGTTAGCTAATGAGAATTCTTTGACTTCTGATGGGAAGTTACATCTCCTTTCTTTCTAAATGTTTTACTTTGTTATGTATTGTTACTTTCTTTCGACAATTCCTAATTACTTTTTGTCTCCATTACGCTTGTGGTAGCGTTTTTTCGTGATGTATTTTTTTTGTTTTGGTAATTTAACTTACGCTTCAGTGATCGAACAGATAAGGTCTCAGAATCAGGCGTTGGAAAAGTTTGATGTATATTTTGTGGCTGTGCTGCAGATACTTATGTAGTAGAAACTCGCTAGAAATATTTGTTTTCCAATTGGACACTGTTTGATTAACTGGATAATTTAAATTGTATCCGAGCAATGATTTATGTTTGACATGATGAATTTACATTTTCACTGAGAATGCTATCTATAGGGCTATCACGATGTAAATTGCAGTAAGCTGATGTTTTATGAAATAAATTTAATACAATACGTTCGGATGCTAACAACTTAAACTCCATAAATATTGGTATTGCCTTCAATTTACAACAAATAAAATTGTAAATATTTAGGAGAAATTAATACTCCTTAAGTAAATTAAAATTTTTAATTATAAAGTATGTTAAATAACTTCACAAGTTTTTGTATTGGTCTTTTTTTTGTCACTTTCTTCTGTCACTGTGTACTGTATACCATTTTACATATAGACAAATAAACTGGTTTGACTGATTTTGTTTGATGACTTTTACAAAGCGTTTGAATTAAATATTGAACTTAATTGATAAATTACATAAATTCATTACTGATTTGTTTTACCATCCTTATTTAATTTAATTTAATTTTTTATTAACTTTAAGTAACTTTTCTTTTTCTTTTAAATAACGTTTCCTTGGTATTACTGGTCCTTGTAACGGTTTTTAATTGTCTTTGTTTTTGTTATATATAAAATCGTCTGATAGTATATGTTTTGTAAGTGTAATGTGCTAATAACAATAAGTATTAATAATGTGTCGATAGGTCCTCAGTTATTCAATAAAATAAAATAGAATTAAGTTGCACAAGTTTAGAAAATTTAATTCTAAATGCTTTTGAGTCGCTTCTTTTAAATTTACTGCCGCTGCTTTTGTTGCAGCACAACAATCTTGAAAAATAAAACTTTCGGCCTAAGGAGAAAGCCGGCGCTCGGCAGAACGTTATAAAATAAAGGGAATTCAATTAATAAAAGTAAATAAAAGGTTTGGAGTAGACAGTTGACCCTCCTATTCAATAATGCAGGCGGCACTCGACACGCTGATGAATAAACTGTTACAATTATGGGAAGCTGCATATGACAATAGCGACCACCCCCGTCTGAGCGCGACCCTCGAGCGGAGGGTGTGCGATTTTAATATTTAGATTGGTTACACCTTTTATATGTAAAGGAAATAATTTAGGCCCATATTTACCCCGCATGACCCTTGTTTGTTTTTTACACTTGTTCCTTTGATGGCAAGATTGATGGACTGCTTAGATGGCTAAATTAAAACCGTAGTCCGCTCGCGGAGGATTTTCTACGACTATAAATAAAGCCAAACCATTGTTCGGTCGTATGTATGCGGCTCACACACTAATAATAAATGGTTATGTATGCGTTTAAGAATTACAAGTACAATTATTGTTTATTATTCAAATGCAGGCCTCGGAGTTCAGTTATGTATGATTGTAATGGAATTTCCAGTGGGAATCTTTTCACAATAAATCTTTCATTTATTCTGGGCTTGTCGTTCGGCGTAGGATTCCACAAAGTGCCAAAAAATACCCGGAATCGAAGTTTGCTTTTAGGTCCGCGTTACGGCGCTTCGTACGAGGGCAGGTGTTTAAAAAGGCCCATTAGACGGCTTTTCTCTATTAAAACGGCACTTAGTAATGTAATTTATAGAATTAATCAAATAATTGTTATTTTTATACCTTTACTTCTTTGAAAGTAGCCTTTACACTCTGTCTAATAATAATTTTCCTTGATTATAATAAATGTTTATTTTTCACAAAGGTATTTATTACCATAACCATTTAATTGTTATTGTTAACTGCTATGGAGACAAAATTTTAAGTTATTTAGGCAAATTTATCTTTAAATAGAAGGAATATGCTTAAAGAAATTTCTAATTTAAAATAGACACCCAACGCTAGTTTTCTACAAAATTTGTATCGTTAGAAAACATTAGAGCACGGCTCGCAAATTGCAGTGGAAATTATAGAAATTTTGCCAAAAGTAGCCTCGTCATGATTTGGTTGTCATCTCAAAAATTGTTTTCAACTGTACTCACCAAATTGTTACTCACTAATGATAGTGGAATTTTTCAATTTAAAACTATTAATACACACCATAAAATGTACGACTGTTTAAAAATAGTCGGGGGTCTTGCCAAAAAATTAACAGATACTGCAGCTCGAAAATGTGTTTCGTTATCTAACTATTGTAAATCACGTTTGAGTCTTTAGGAGTACAAATTGCTGTGTCTTTTATGCTATAACTCTTTATAAGTTCAAATTTTTTTGTTTAGATCTCTTTGAAATTTTCTATGGTTCGTCTTACACGTTGTTCTCTTCTTAGTTTTGTCCCAGTGTATTTTCACTATTATTGTTTAATACTTTTACTTTGCTTATTGTTTAATAATCTTAAGCGTTATTATTTTTACCAGCTGTTTTTTTACAGTTCAAAGACCTCTAAGTTTTTAATAATTAAATTTAATCGACGATTTTTATTTTTCTAACAGCCTTCTTCTTTAATTTGGCTATCCGTTAATTTTACTTCAAAATATTTATATTGTAGCTAAATAAATTACTTTCTACTTTTTAATAAAATGTTATACATTGTTTTTTATAAATTTGTTGTTAGTTTACTAATTTGCATAGTAAAATGTCTTTGATAAGCTAAACTTTAAAAGTTGCAAATTGTTGTTGAAAACTGCAATGCTTTTATTTCTTTTATAGTAATGTGGTGTATGGTAATTTTATAAGCACCATTAAGAGAGCTTTAACTTATAACGTGCGCAAGGTGGGCTCGACGTCTATTAAATGCATTGGTTGAAAGCTTTGATTATTTGTGAGTTAGAATTGAGATTAGTAGAAACAAAAATCTTTTAATGCAACCTACTCAAAAAAGAGAGAAATTAGAAAAAATCAATTCCTATTTATTAAAGTATGAAGGTTTTACTACTGTTCTTCATTTTTAAAGCTTTATAAAAGTCTTTCTGAAAACCTTACAGATTATTTAGACTTATGTATTATATTTTACATATATTTTGCCTTATTTGGAACATTATTGTTCAAGAATTTTGTACTAAAAACTTATTTTCGGTTATTAAAAAATGTTTTTAAAACTCCATATTATTCATTCACCTTTTCCAAATTTCTATTATTTTATTTAATGTTACGCTTTTTTATACTAATATTGTAATATATACTTGGTAATTATAATACTGTACATTAATGACAGATTTAACAGAAATAATGTGCAGGAGGTCTGAAATGATATTTATGGTTTTATTAAACTGCAAGAAAATTAATATTAGTAATAAATTTTAGTTTTTTTGCAATATTTAAATTGTTATTACTTTATTATAAATACAAACGCCTACGAGTTTAGTAGGATTTAAATTCACCTTGCGCTCAGCTTTGATAACTGATTTAAAATAATTTCTACAATTAAAATTTTGTGACTTATAACTTGATTTTAATTTTTTTAAGTTGTAAAGTTAACATGGCAAGATTATAGTGTTTTTGCTAGCATTGTAACTTTATTACACGTACATAACAATATCTAAACAATATTCCTAAATACACTTTTATGCTCTTATACGATATTACATTATTCACACGGTTAGTTTGCTAAAGTTGAGATATGCTTTCCACTAATGTTTTGGAATAATATCTAGGTATCTGTCAACATCACTAGCAGCTTGAAAGTTGACATCCGTTTCCTTCGAAGTTTATGCTTCATAACGGTGTTTTAAATTGTTATCCTCTTGCAAGACAAGATTCTTATTATTTTGACCGAACCTTTTCTTAACCAATGGTAGAAGACTCTGTTAATGTAATTATAGCCTTATATTAGCATTAAGAGTCTATGTGCAAGTTTATAAAATATCAAATTTATTAAATTCAAGCAGCCATAGACGTAGATCTTAACAAAGTGGTTATTCGACCCCTGCAGTGAAGGATTTCTCTACATTGTTTAGACCTTTCTTCTTTGAATCCATGCTCACTAATTTCATATGTGATCTATATTTTCTGTGGGCCACTTTTACTATCTTCAATTATCATGAGGAATACATTAATATATTTTTTCTGTAAGTTTTTTTTGGCCAGCACCCATTAAAGTTGAGTTGTTAATAAATAGTTCCGATGTACCAGATACTCGTTTAAGAGCTTTGTCCTTGCAAATCATCCATATTTTTTACCACTTATACTGACTTACCCATTTAATTACAAAACTCTTGAAAGTTGCGTATATTTATTTAGTAAACACATTAACACTCTCTTTTGGTCTTTCTCGATGCATAGATAAAAAACAACTTTAAATCTACACGCGCATTTTGCAGTAATTTAAAAATTACCTTACCTTATACACAATAAAACATGTTGCTAAGAGTTGTGACTGTCAAGTACTTACTATCTTTACATTTCAAGAAGGATAGAAAATAAAATCAAATTATGCTTTAATATTGCAGAATATAACGTCGTTTTCTTTTAAATATGGATAACCTTTCTATGGGTGTAGGAAAATTATTTAGGAATAATACCTTTATACTCGTAACTGTCGGACTCTAGGGTTCTTCGAAGATACTGGTTCTCAGGTGACTCCCAACTTTCACTTATGGCCCCAAGAAGCTATGCACATAAGAGTATAGCGGCCACACAGACAAAACTAAGTGAGAGGCCACTAGAGGCAACCTTCCTGTGGAATTTAATAGATCTAATGGTAACTGAAAGGGGGCAGCACCTTTTGCGGTATCAACTGCAGGTGGAGATAGATACATTGGTACAGATGTAGATTGAATATCAGTAGGAGAAGATGACATCCATCCAACCGGCTACTGAACTACGTTGTAGAAGGAAAGGAGAAGCTACCACATTATCTTCTCATAGTAGCTTAATATGTATGAAGGAAGGATGTCACAATCTGGGACGAAAATGGAAATGCCAACCAATCCAAAAATTGAAGAGTATAAGAACAACCTTTCTATTTACCTTTAAATTCCTTCTATTCTAATCTTAGTTCTCTTTCATAACTTTTTCATAATCATAAAATTTATCCAAGCAAACTTCTAAATTATTATAATAATGCTTTATGGTGGTTAGTTTGGAGCTACATACTATTCGTAATTTATTTCAATTTTTATGCCACTTTAAAATGGTACATGAAATTAAAAAACATTTTTTTAGCCTATTACAATTTCTTGCCGTTTGGATTTGATTGTAAGTATAGCTGTGGGGCCTTGTTTAATTTAAAAGTTTAATTACATGTACACGTGCTGAGTAGCCCATTTGTTGTTATAGTAATTAGTAGAGACTGCTGCATGTTCTAGAAAACGTATCGCCAGAACTTTTACCTTGAGTAGACAAAGGATGGTAATAAATTCCTTCTCGCTGGCTCACGGTGTATTTAATTCGTTATTTTAGCTGAGAACGGTCCCTGGAAAATAAAGCAGATTGTGACGCAATAAGATATTTTTATTGTCATAGTTAACATGGCTTTAATTGGTTTGTGTCTGTCTTAAAAATGGTTAAAAAACATACAAAAAAGAAAGACAAGACCTAAAGTAAATGATTGATATTATGTAAACCTTTGTGTATATTTACATAGAAAATGGAATAGCATTTACGTAGTTATGATTGTAATGCAATAAAACAATAATCGAAATGTTGTTACTTAACACTTTTTAAGGGCAATTTCATAAAACTAAAATAAAACAGAAAGTTGTGATAATAAGGAAAGAATCGCAAAAAATCGTTTTTAAAGATTCATATTTAATAATGCGGTAGACTGTAAAATCAAAAATTATTTCACAAATTATTGCACATGTGGATCGGCAATGCAAAAATATAAAGTAAAAAATTATGCTTAATCAATAATAAATTCGAAATTGCTGCGTTTGGATTTTATGAAGATTTTAGAAGTTGTCATTATGCAACTTAAAAGTTATATATAAATTTATGTTTATATAAAAAATAAAGTAGTTTAGCTCAGTAACACCCACATTTGTGTTAAAGCTGTTTAAACTGCTAGAAAATTATTGTTGATTAGATTAAGGCCTTGATGTTAGCCTATGTTGAAATAATGTGAAAAAAATTTCACTTTAAAGTAAATTCAAATATTATTTATAACTATCCTTTTAACGTATGTCATGTACCAGTAAGCAATTTGTGAAATTCAGCATGGTCAATCAGCTCCACTTTATAATAGGCTTTTTCACGGAATTCATCACATCGACAATTTGATTAAACGGTCACTCTTGCATTACAAAAACTCAAGTAAAATTTGTAGTTATAATATAATGCAAAAAATTACAACTTATTGTTTATAACCTCAAATTAGGTCTTTTATTACATACAATGTTACTAACTTTTTTAAGATGTCGGAACGGTCAATCCAAATTCGTTGCAAGATATCCAGCTTTCACTTGTGGCTGCTCGTGCTCCCGAGCAATGGCATCGATTGCAGGCTGAAGTAAGTGAGAGTAGCCAGATATGGCGGAACCTCGCAGCGTCTGATGCAGAATGGGAGGCTACCAACAGCATCTAACTCAATAACGGGTTCTACAAGTTCTTCAGGTGAAGGTGCTAAAAATTAACAACCTAACGCATGTAAAAATAAAAGGGGAACAGGGAGATGTAGTAGAATGAATAATCATAAAAGTATACAACAATCCCGGATAAAAATCCGCACCTCAAAAGGAGGGAGCTCCATCGGATATCGGAAAGGAGAGCGGTTCTGCGCAGAGTTCTCTGAAACCAGTTTTAAATTTCAACCAAAAGCAAATATGAAAAAAAGGATAAGTTGGAAAAAAATGAAGAAGAAAAAGAGGATCTTAAGAATACGAACTTAGAATATGCAAGTGTGAGAAACCGAAAGAAAAAGTGATAATGTCAACAGAAAAAAATAAATCTTGATATAGTTATATTAACAGAAACCAAGAAAAATCGGAAAAGGATGCATATGGAAACAACATACACCTATGGAGTAGAGTAGCCGAAAGTAAAAAAGGAAAAAGTCTTCGTATTAATAAAAAAATTGACTAACGGGTTACAAACCTGTGATGAAGCAAATGAAAAAATAATAAAAATTAATATAAAATTACATGATCAAAATACCCCAATTATAGAAGTACGCGCAATGATGATAGATGAGTAGATGAGAAGGAGTTTTTAGTATCCTGGACAAACATGTAAAAAGAGCAACCAAAATGAGCTGATAGTAATTGAATACTTAAATAGTAGAGTGAATGCCGCTACTTATTCCATGCAAAGAACAAAGATTAATGATAGTCTACTCCTTCTTTTAACATAAAAGTATACTTGGGTCCATCCAACGCTAGAGTTTTAATTCATTATTGATATAATAGTCAGGCGAGATCGAAAAATAACAATAATAAATTTAAGAGCATATCGCCAGCTATAATGCAGTTTGAATTACCATATGGTTATAGAATCCTTGTTTGCAAAGGAACAGCGACAACAGGATGCCAGGAAACAAATGGAATAAAACAGTTAGAAGAAATAAATGACCCAACATATAAAATAAGACTGTTAAGACAGGGTAGTATCAAAAAACTGTATCAAATTAGATTTCAAATGCACCTACATGAGAGAACAATAAAGATAAATCCAAATGGAATATAGGAGCATATAAAATTAGCATTCACAAGTCAGCATGAATGGAAATGGAAATAAATAAAATAATATGGAAAAATGTTTATCAAGGAATTAGAGAAGAACAAAAATAAGAAAAAGAATTTGTATTGGCTAAAGAAAAACTTCAGAATCCAGTATAGAGAATGTAGAAGACAAAAGAAAAATTAATATTGGGATAATAATTGCAGAAAAATAAGTCGTAAAATAGAATTCAAATTTATTAAGTAATTTGTAGCTTAAAACAAGAAACAAACAGCAACACTCAGAAATAGATAGAAAAATACTCTTACAAGAGGAAATAACACAGTATAAACAATTCAAAGAGGACACCGAAGTAAATCAAAAAGTTATAGAAGAAACAGAAATAACAGTACAAGAGGGCCGGGAAACATTAGAATAGAATTAGTAAGTTGTGATGGACGTGGACTAAGAGAATAATAACTAAAATGTTTTAAGAAATAGTAAGAAGAGAGAATAAGCTGAAAGAATGTAAAAACCCTTATATGGCGTTGATAAATAAAAAAGGGGAATAAAGGTATGTTATAAGTGTAGAGGAATAATCAAATTACCAACGATGGCGAGGCTACTAGAAAAATTATAAAAAATATGGAGGGGCGTATGACAGTTTACGGTGAAGAACAAAGCGAATTTAGATCGAAAAATGTTAAAACTAATATTACCTTTGTAGACCTAGAAAAGACATCCTATAATACTTCAAGAGAAAAACAGTGAGGCGCAATGGAAAAAGAAAATCAAAGATAAATGGGTCAAAGCAACTAAAGCGTTATCACAAAACACAGAAGCTGAACAGACACCAAACAGTTCATCCACCAATGTTTACCGATGGCCAGTTAATTTTGGCACAAGATGGGACAGATATGATAGCCATGCTAGGGAAATTTAAAAAAGAATGCGATAAGTGAGGCTTTACAATAAATTCGAATAAAATTGAATACATTTGGGCTCTATAATATTAAATAGGGGTAACGTAGAGGCAGATGTAGACGACAAAGTAGTGGGGAAAACCCAACAAAATGTTATACGGACT
Source organism: Sinelater perroti (assembly GCA_036346155.1). NCBI lineage: Eukaryota > Metazoa > Arthropoda > Insecta > Coleoptera > Elateridae > Sinelater > Sinelater perroti. The sequence continues at coordinate 20,017,720 of JARFIY010000046.1, forward strand.
AATCTAGAATAAGTAGTTTATGAAAGATACAGAGGAAAATTCTTAGCGCAATCGTAGAGAGCATTACGACGCACGGAGGAGAAATATGGCCCATAACAAACAAAATAAGAAGTGCTACGCTTATCTTTAAAGGATAAATGGTAAAAGGTGGCTAAAGACAACGTGGATTGGTCGTCTAGAGGGAAAAGGAGAGGGGGCGATCAGCACTTAACTGGTAAACGAGTGTCAAGAAAGTAATGATGGAGAAAGGCCTACAAGAAGGAGACATGGAAACAGGCAATTGTAGAGACTGAAAAGGGCTAATCCGCAAAGAAAGAGAGGAGTGAAGGAGGAGGGGAGGGAGACGAGGAAAACGAGGCAACAAAGACAGCATATAAAAATGTGAGTTAAGAAAAATACATAATATTAATAACGTGGGGGGGATTTTGCCTTTCTTAGATAAATTCTTTTTCTCCTTAGACACTTTCATGCACCCAAGAAGTTCCATAAATTTGGAGCAACGTGGGTTCTTGTGTTTTTTAACGGCCGTTAACTAAACTCGGCAAAGGTTTTTGAGTTTCTAATCCAGCTGCCCTCCGAAAAGGATCTCAGGAACTTTTAGTCCGAACTGTACGAAAAACCCAATTTGCTATTGTGTTTGCGGAAAGGGTAGCGCGGCTGGAAAGGAAACATTCACCCCAGCAATATCCAATAAAAATAAAATCTATGCGAAGCGGAATAAATATAGTATTTTTACATGTTGACGTCCCCAGCAAATGCCGCCGGACGCGAGTTATAGCGCCGTCCAGAGAGGCCACCAGCCCGGGGAACGATCCGCGCTGTCAATAAATCGGACCTCGTCCGGCGTAATATTTCCCCCGTGTATCCATTGACGTATTGCATTTTCGCAAGTGCGCGCTACAAGTTTGCATACAAATAACAAGCGAATTCACGCCTTCCCGAATGTGTCGCCGATGGCCGAGCCATAAAATGTGGGGCAGACGAGCCGTGGGAGCCGCGCGACCTTCTGGTGTCACAAGGTGTGCTTTACGACGCTCAGTATGCAGCGCGAACCCATTTTTACGTGGCTCTACGTGCGCGACAAGAGCCGATTACGTCGGTTTTTGCGGGCCGGCGTTCCTGGCGTCCGCGAAAAGTATCGCCGTATTTATGGCAAAATTGTTCTCGGTTTTTGCCGCGCGCAATTACATTTCTCCGCTATTTGCGATCGCCATTATAAATAAGGGCATTTTTGCAGCGGCTCCGCGCCTCCGCGCCGACCCGGTTGGATCTTGCCTTGGTCTTGGGGCAAATGACGGCTCAGTCACTGTCCGTTTGCCTTATACGTGATCGAACTGGCAAACCCAACTGGAGCATAATAAGCGCTTTTTAAGAACTATGAAATATGCATGCATTTAATGTTAGAATTCTGCTGTCGTCACCCGGCCGTTCGGACGGAGGTGTGTGCGCATCTACGCACCATTAGAAGGAATCCCAATTTGACATTCAAATAATTCACTTGCATTACATAGATACTTATACGAAGCCTCATGACATATCTAAGCCTCCTTCTACTTCCTACCAAAGTGATATAATTGATGGCAACAACGATGTTTTATCTAACGTTATTTACTTCAAATTACCTTTTAAGTGTTTATTTGACAATTGTCCAAATTGATCAAAAATTGATGGTACCTAAGATGCATGTGTAGTTTAGTAACTTAACGTCCTATTAAACTCACGGGAAGAAAAGTTAATAAGCAATTGTTGAATAAGTATAAAATATCGTTTATATATATTTAATAAGTTTGTTCGGTTACCTCTTCATACATGGATTTTATCTTTTCCAGTTGTAAATTGGGATCAAAGGGTTAATTCGTTAGGAACACATTTACAATCAAACATCAGGCAGAATTTTATATATGTCGAAGGTAAGGAATCGGTTGAGAAAAACAGAATCTTGAAATTATTAACTGCTTCTAAATTGTACAAAGAGAGGGTGAACATCTAGACAAATGAACGGATACTATAGAGATTATTCAAATAAAGTTTCGGTTACTCTATCAAACTTTATCTTATTTTTTTATTATAAGCTGCCTTTGCTTTTTACGATTTGTCTCCATCTTTCTATATATAGAGATATGTGTCGCCTGATGTGCGAATGTGTTGGATTCTTCTTTCATTTGGTCAATCAATCGATTATGCGACCTCTCCCTCGCTCTGGTATCTTTTATTTTGCCGTGGACTATCAATTTTGTAGATTGTTTCGTCTCGTCCTGACATATGTCCAAAATATTTTAGGATACGGCTACATACTATTTGGGATAATCGTTGAGATTCTGCGATTTTTCTTAAGATTGACTTATTCGTTCTTCTGGCGGTTCAAGAAGTTCGCAATATTCGCCTCCAGTACGACATCTCTAGTGTATCGATTCTTTTTCTATCTTGGTCTTTCAGTGTCCAAAACTCTGCACCATATAATAAGACTGAAAACACTATCGTTTTTATTATCTATTTTTTGTGTTTAAGTTTATGTTACGGTCAGCCCATAGTTTAGGCCTTTGACTGCCTTCCCGTCTCATACGTTTGTTTAATTTTAGGGGTACTGCCGCCACAATTGCTATTAAGAACTCTTTGGCTCTTTCCCATTTGCTTTATATTTGATCTGTTATTTTGTAATTTATCGACGATCACAATTTTTGTTTTCTGGTTTTTAAAGTTATATTTAGTTGTTGCTTTCTTCATCTAACAGTATTAATATTAAGTCTTAAAATAAATTTTAAAGGATTTTTTGTAAAATAAAATGTTTATTTAAAAAAAAAATATATAAAGCACTCTGTTCGTTGTTAGCTACAACTTTTCCCATCTTTTTGGCAACAAACGAATTTTCCGGCGAAAGATGCAATCTATGAATCGACCCATTTTTTGACATCTTCAAAAGGGTTGAAGCGTCATCAATGAAAACAAATGAATAGGCAATGTCTGGACCATACGGCGGGTAGGGTAGCATATCCCATCAAAATGTTTCCAAATAGTTTTTGACTTGTTTTGCAACATGTGGCCGAGCGTTGTTGCGCTGGAAAATCACTTTATCCTCGTTTTTCTTTCAACACTCGGTTCAGTTTGATAATTTGTTGTCGGTGGCGATCCTAAGTGTCAGTTTTGTCTTGTTTCATCAATTCATAAAACTATACACCCTTCTGATTCCACCAAATACAGAGCATGACTTTCAAACCATGGATGTTTCGCTTTGGCGTCGATGGTAATGCTTGTCCGGTCATATTGATTTTTCTGCGTTTAGGATTCTTTTAATGAATCCATTTTCCATCATCAGACAGGATACGATGCAAAAATCTTTTTTGTGCCTTTGAAGCAGCTATTCGCAGATGGAAAAACATATTTTGACGTTTCTCGGCTTCAATTCGTGTGGAACCCAATTTCCTCGTGTTTGAATCATCCCCATTGCCTTAAAATGTTTATCGACTGTCGATAAATCAACATTCAAGAAATCTGCCAATTCTTCAAGTGTTTGATATTGATTTTGATCGAGTATGCTTCCAATTCTGCATCTTCAAACTTTTCGGCTGGCTCGGGCGCTCCTTGCCTTCCTTGTCAAAATCACCAATTTTGAATCGTCGAAACCAATGCTCGCAAGTTGAAATCGATAGAGCATGTTCACCATAAACTTCAGGGTGGCAAATAAAGACTTCCAGCTGCCGATTTCTTCAAATGGAAACAAAGAAGTAACGCTTCCTGCAAATTGCGTTTTGTTGGCACGAAACCCGACAGATTCAAAAAAGTTATATGCTTTACATTTGAGAAAATTACTCGCACTCAAAATTCAAGCCTATTGATGGTGTTTTGCAATGAAGTTAGTTGCAGTAAATTCTAGTAACGCTATTTGTTGTGAATCATTTGAAATTAATTCCAAGCCCCAATAGTTGTTATACTTCTTCTGCTGATTGTGCAAGTAGAATGGTATCATCAACAGGTAGATTGCTAATTCGCTTTCCACCCATGACGATTTCTCCATTTCAGTTTTTTAGTGTTTTTCTCATAATATATTCTCTATTGTCGATAATATACATCCTTGCCTGGCATCTTCCTCAATCTTGCACAAATTGGATAGCTCTTTCTCTAGGCTAACTATTGTGCTACTATTTCATTATAGCCTTTGAATTATGTAAATAAGGTGGCGATTTACAATTTCCCCCACTGTAGGTTAACGAAGGTTTGGATATAATTCATAAAGCAGATAAACACCGTTTTGTTAAGTTCACAAGACTTTCCTATAATTTGTTTTAAGTTCACGAGTTCCTCTGTCTTCAACAAAGCCTGTTTGTTTTGGAGGTATGTGCCAGAATATATATGTTCTTACGCTTTCGTTAAGAATAGTTAGTAAAATTTTACTCGCGTGTGGTAGTAATGCAATAGAATAGTAGTTCTTGCACTGTTCTCGGGATTCCTTTTTGTGTATTGGAATAAACGTTGTCGATATTTATTTAATCATCTTATGGAAGATGTCCACTACGTTTTCTCCTACAGCCTTAATTATTTCTGGGGGTATATTGTCTATACCGGATGATTTGTCAGGTTTGCATCTGAGTTCTTTAACATAGGTGGTTTCTTTTCTCCCATTTCCATATTCTTTACGCATATGTCGTTATTACACAGTTCTTTTCAATAGGATATCCAAAGTTTTAAAACTAGCTGGATATCTGTTATTTGCTCACCTAATTTATTTTGGATGATCTATGTACTAGGTTTAAATTTCCTATTTAATTTCCTAATTAGTCTACACCTGCATATATTTAGTGTTATTGCGTTCGGTATGTTTTAGTGCTTTAGCACAGATGGTTTTATATAATTGTTTTTGTTTTTTCTACAATGTCTTTGTATTTGTTGATTTAGCCGTGCGTATCTGTTGTCTTTGTTCGGTGTATCAAGACTCTTCTTAATTGTTGTCGTTTTTCTGTTATCTGTGAAGTTGTATCTGACATCTAATGTTGATGTTTTTCTGGTTGCAGGCCTCTCCGTAATTCATTCACAGTTTTCAGGATAATGGCCTGTGCTTCATTCCATAAGTTTTCAAATTTATCAATTAGAGATTCTAGATTAGGTTCTTTTGTTAGCTTGTCTTCTAGTATGTTGCAAAAGTATTTCTGGTCGTATATTTTTATTTTCTTGAACGTACTTTTCTTTACTGAAGTTTTTAATTTTTAATGAATTTAGCCATAAGTAGCCTGTGGTCGCTTCCACATTCAGCTCTAGGAAAGGCTTTTGAGTTGCTTATGAAAGTTTTCTAGCGTGTTTGAATTAACATAAAATATGTTTAACTACAGTATTGGTTATTAAATAATTGCTTGCACAAAAATTTATCAGCCTTTCACTTCTATCGTTTCGATCCTAATTCCATAATTTCTACCAACGCTTCTTATTTGATCGTCGTTTCTTATTTCCCTAGTTTCGCATTAAAATCATCTATCATAGCGACTATTTCTTTGCCAGGAATACCCTGTAATGTTGTTTCTAGGTTTGTGTAAAAGTTTTCTATGAATTCTTCATTTGAGTAGCTTATAGATGCGTAAACTTGCATGATGTGAAGTGGAATTGGGTAGTTTTATGACTATTATTCTCATTGACGGTATTGTATTAAAGATTTACTTATTTTAGAGGATAGCATTAAAACGATGCTATTTATGCTTTCATTTTTGTCGCCAAAGAAGATAATTGTATTTTGAACAAAAGTGGTAAAGTGTCCGTTTCCCCTCTTTATGTCCATGTTATATTTCTTCAATTCTTTTGGTAAAATACCTCTTCCTGGTTTGTTGTAGTCCACGGACGTTCCAGTTACCAACAATTAGATTGCTTTTTAGGGTACGGCCTTTGTCGAGGCAAACTCCCCCGGAGATACAATCGGGGAACAATTTTTACTTTCACATATTTAATATTGAGTAATTGGGATCAGTTGGAGGAGGCTCCCGTAGCTTTTCCCAACTTTAGATGGGAAGATAATTAACGATGGGGTAGGATTATAAGTTAGGACATGGTTCCTTCCCTGTACTTGAAGATGGAAGAGAACTAGGCTCACGTGAGCAGAGTCGCTTTCTTGAAGTAGACCTATCCCTCTACCGGGATCATAAAGAAATGCTTACCCGCTACCCGCATATTAATTATTTAAGAAGGGATTATAGATGTTTTTTCAATCTTGTATTATATTGAAGAAACAGTAAGAAATATGGTAAGGTTTTTAAGTTATATTAATCTTTCTAAAAAGGTACAAAAAAGTTTATATTCACAAATGTCTGGAAATGCAGGAATTTAATGAAGGGGTTATCACCGCAACAGAGAGCTATTTTGCAGACTATTTAAGAAATAAAAACTAAATACATTCTTTCTCTTGGAAAAATTGCGACAGTTTATGTGCACGTTGCAAGTGATAAGAATAGCAAAGATTTTTATGTAGATTACTCAAAACGCTCGCTTAGCGAAATTTTTATGATTCGTTTACTATCTGCGCAAGTAGATTTGTATGATTTTTTAACTATTTCTACTTAATTATTTATAATCGTAAAATAAACTTTGGTTGTTCTTACGATCTTTTTAATAGTATTTTGCGACAATTGTCCATTTAAGCAAATCTGCAAGTAAAAAGAAACAAATAAATACCCATTAACTAAAACTGACATTATAAAGAACAGTTTGTATACTTTTTGGCAAATCCGCTACTGTGACTTATGAAAACTATAAAGGGCTTATGAAGAACATTACCTACCTAGGATACAAGTGTGTAGATGCCATCAGTTTTTCTTAGAGATCCTAGAAGAAGTGGAAGACAAACTTAGAGCGAAAAAATCTTCAACCTCAAATGTTAGTTCGCAACAATTTTATTTGCATTTCGAACATAAAAGAGCGTGGCAGCAGATGTCAAATAAAAAAACCATAACAATTCATTTTATTAAAATCCACCACACTTAAATTAATTGATTACTTATTGCTTTTCCTGATTCTCACAGATTATACTCATTCGTCAATTTTTAGTTTTTAACTTGTTTATCTGAAGTGAACGTTAAAAAATCTTTAAATTGTTTGAGATAAAGTGTTAAAAAAATTAAAAGTTGTATGAGCTACTAACGGTTTTAATAAATCTGCGAAAAAAAGTTTCAATCAATTAAGACAACTCTAGAAAACTTAAAATATATAAATTAAAGTGTTATTTACAAAATTTAATCAAAACTAACTGAACTGAATGACCCTACAGCAAATTAAAGTATCCCACAGAGAAACCAATTCTTTTCCTTTTTTTAGTGTCTCTCTTGAGTGAGATTGACGATTATTACTACAACTTTTACTTTATTAGCCGTTGAACTAAACAAGTACAAGTAAACTGTACAAGTTTCACTGTACCAATTCCCAAAATTTTTCAGTCACGATATCTTTCTGTGACCAATACTCCTTTTACACTTAATTTTAGCTTGTTTTCTGACCTGTGGAATGTTATATTTTTAATGCTGAAGTAAATTCCCTAGATATTTTAGCTCTGACCTTTTGTTATAATATTTGAACAACTTAGTTCAAGTTGTTAAATCACGTCGTATTTGAGAAAAGTCTCGACGTTTTGGCATCGGATTTGATGCCATTTGGGTAGTAGAACAGACATATGAAAGCCTTAACCTTTCAGTTCGCAGGCCATGCTCTCATGCCAGGTGTTAGAACCTCATCATGTACATCTTAAACATATTTTAAACAGTGGATTTAGGTTTTTACCACACAAAAGTTTTTGATGTAATATCGCGACATATAGATCATTGATATTTTAAATTAGAACAAATAATTATTTATTACTCACTTTTGTAATATTCACTTATAAAGTTCTTCTTTGCTTTGAATTTTAAAATTATTTAACACTTGATTAATAGAATATAAAGATTTGGGGATATATAATTAAAGAGCTGCCACTGAATAATAAAATTACAGCTTGAAACCCCGGTGATTAAAAAAAAAAAAGATAATCATATTAAATTGAAGTAAAAGAGATACCGATAATTGATATAATTATAAATTTCAAAAAATCACAGACAAACAGTTACCAGTTACTTAAAATATAGAAAAAAGGAGAATTGCGAAATAGAATTATAAAAAAAATCCAAAACCAATTTGTCATAATCCAAAAGAGATGCCAAAATGATATAAAATTGTGTAATGGCAATGGAAATGATGACACAAATAACTGGTTACAATGTCGAAACAAATGAGCCGTTTATTTAAATAAAATTATATAAGTGAAAAATAAACTTTATATTTATATTATACCGCCTCAGCGTTCGTATATGCGGTGATACGGTCTAGTAAAGAGCCATAAAGTCGTCTAACACTATGTTGTGTGAGATTTTTCCATTATAGTTGCAACTCCCACCCCAGGTATTGTACACCCGATCATTGTTAAAGTTATCTTCAAGCTGGCTCAATATGTTTTATCAATGACAAGTCATTACAATGAAAGCTGTCTATAACACGAGAACAGTCCTAAGGAATATATACTGTAAGTAAACTAACTTCTAGAAAATAGCCACTTGAAATTGCTTCCGCAGGCATTGTACATTGCATATCACGCTGCAGAACCTTCCAAATGTATCACTGTGCTGTTAATGTTTTTCTGGTCACTATTAGGGAAAATCATCCACTTGAGTGAGGTGGTCATCCGTGTCTATACAAAATACAATATTATTCCTCGACATTTTATGCTACCCGCTCGCGACAAAATTGAGTCTCTGACAGCGGGATATTAGTAAAAAACCACGTAAAGAATGTTCAAAATATAAATCATCTTTGCAATAGCGCGCGATAAAATAGAGATACTCCTGTTCCATGTCTTTGGATGGTAGAAACCGTTTATGCTTTTTCGATGACGACATCATTTTTTGAGTCACTCAGGGCTTTTTCGGTAGGAATATGTTCTTTCATCTTTTACTAATCTTAATACACAACAGCTTTATCTCCTGTGGCCCAACGATGTATTCCATCTTAAATTAAAGTTTCTACTTGCATCAAATGCATCGCTGATGGAATTAACTTGTCTACAAATTTACTGTGATGATAATTCTTACAAACCTTGCAGTTTAAAGTTGTACCCATGATTTAATGTAGTTCTATGGGCTATGATTTGTTATGCAAAAAGTGTGATCCATTGATCATACAGTTTGACAGTTTCTAGCGTATAGATACTCAGATACGTATTGACCGTCATATGGATACTATTTATTTTGTTTAAAATCATTAAATAAGTCTTCTCAACACTAAACATTTGAAATTAACTTGTGAACATTTTGTGCATGATATTACGACTATCGTTTAAAACCCATGCTTTGTAGATACATGATTTGTTATGCAAAAAATTCCATAAAAATTGGTTTCAGCGTATGTAACAATATATTGACCGTCAAGGAAAATATTTTTAAAAACAATAAATAAGTTTCCAACACTAAACATTTGTTTTTGTTAGTTTTTTGCAATAAATATCGTGCAGCCCACGTATTAGCCGTTAATGTTGTACTTAACTTTTGTCTCTTAAATAATTCGTTTCAATCTATCGAATGTACGATACGTTTTAGATAACTTCCTACTTAATTGACAGTCATTTTGTAGCTATCACCGTAAACGTAATCTAGTGGAATTTAGTTAGCTGTACTTGAAGTTTACCGGACGCTTCGTCTACGAAACGATACGTTTTAGATAACTTCCTACTTAATAAGTCATTGTATCTACACCAAACGTAATCTGTGGAATTAGTTAGCTGTACTGAAGAAACCGGAGTTCGTCAGATTGAATAGTAAAATTCTTAAATACCAGAACATATTGCATTGAAGAGAAGTTTTATTATTATTTCTCTTTTGCGCAGGTAAAACAATATCTTATTCGAAAACAGCCTACACAAGTGCATATGCTCTAATATCACTAATGAATTAACTATATTAAGGAAAGATAATATTGTCACGTCAAGAATCTTCTTATCATAATAAAGCACACCCACAACCATATGACTGTTTCTACATTGTTCTGCGGTTTGTAGTTTATATTATTAGTTTTTCTACGGAAATAATTCCACTGAGTCTTCTCTCCAGAAAATTGTGACCATTTCTCTTCATTTACATATTAATTTACTCCATTCGCTTTCAAAAAACATTAATCTTTAGATGTTACGTCTCTTAGTATATACAGTTTTTATTAATAAAGTGTAAATCAAAAATAAATAGAAGTATGTAACAATAAAACATCAAACAGGTTTTTCTTGGTATTAAAATATTATACGAGCCATTAAAGCTGATGCCGTCTTGCTGGCAGTACCGCTCCAAAGATGCCTGCTCAATCAAATTTTTACGTTCTCTTTTTCATTTTTTATATTTTTCTATCTGTGATTTATACAAAAGTTTAGGTCATATTGAACGATCTTTGTAATGGGATTTTATTTAACTGTTTATAAGAAAGTAGTTCATTTTAAAATTCTTTATTATAGTTCGTTAATAAAAATGTGGTTTAACTTTAACATTTTGATCGAATAGAAATAAATGTTTGGACTTTCCATCGTAATTAATATTCTCCAGGCCAGTATATAGTTGGTCTGCTTCTGTGTTGAATCTGAGATTCAGATTATAAAATATTCGTTGAACATTTTAAAAACTTAGAGATAAACAGATATGTAAACCAAAGTTACTTCAATAACAATACCAACTATGATTTTTTAGAAGTTACTAAGTCATCTCAAATCTGTATCAAACATGTATTTTTAAAGTAGCTTATAGATACCAAAGCGTAACATCTTATACGTTGTAATAACAATAAGAAATATCAGACAATTTTTTAATCGTGTTTTTTTATTTTCCCTACGCTAATCAAAATCAAATATATTTTATTATATCTTTACCTTAAAATCTTTAATTCAAGATTTCGATTGTACCTGTTTAATTTATATTCTTTCGAAAAGTTGATGTAACAATTTGTTTTCATGTATAGATAAAGAAGAAAGAATACAGCCTAATAAAAAAAGTAAACTAAATGAGTTTATTATAATATTTGCACCATTGTAGTTATCAGCGTCTAAATATTACTTGGCTCTACTAAAAGGTTGTCAAGCCTAGTTTATGCTGAGTCCAGAGTGGTCTACAGATAACGTTATTACTTACGCCTAAATTAGCATTTTTTTTAGAATGACATTATCTCGGTTTCCTGGGTCTTACTGTTGCGATTTGTATTTATGAATCACTATTGTAAGCACCTAGAAATTGTAGCTAAGCTGTAGTTAGTTTTTTTGTCTAAAATTTTTTGAGTTTGGAATGAATATATTGGAGTATATATAAATTAAATGGAGTACAATTAACTCGTACCGCCAGTGACCTAAGAATTTGCAAAACTACAAATTTTGTTAAAGTTATGCTGTAATTAGAGTATTGTTATTTAAACTATACAATGTGTAAAGTGTAATGTATAAACCATTTTACAATAATTTCTCAAAACTCACACCGGTGCAGTTTATTAACCATAAAGGACTCTGTCTTGAAAATATTAAGCCCTATATTACACGGAAATTTCAGTTACAATAATATAAAACCTATATATTTAGTAAAAAATATTATAAAATACAAGTCCTTTTAAAATTAAGCAAACTTGAAATAGAACACATAATCTCACTAAATGGGTCTTCTACTTTATTTCTTATTTATTACAGACCTTCCAGTTTTGCCAAACACCACCATAAGCATATTTTCTGATGATACTGTCATACTGACTAGTCACAATGAAGTTCTCCGAGCACACGCCCTAATAAAAGAATATCCGCGTGATTTAAAGACTAACTTAAAAAGCAAAATGCAAAAACAAATGAAACAAAATCTGCTCATGTAACATTTATCAGAAGAGAAGATCCACGTCCATTAATGCAAACCTAAACAATATCGAAATACCACTAACTACGTCAATAAAATAACTGGGACTATATTTAAATGCTATGTTAACTGGGAAAGAACATATAAACAAAAAAAGGAAGCAAATGGAACTAAAACAGACTTTTATAGTGGTTAAATAGAAGAAGGTTTCCTTATCTATTAAAAACAAAAATTATTATTGCACAAGTTATTGATCAAACCAGTATGGACTTCCGTTATATAGAGCTGTGGAGCTGTGTCAGTAAATCCAACAATGCAATAATTCAAAGATGCCAATCGAAATATTAAAAATAATATGGTACCATAATATGGTACAGAAAAAATAAAATGATTCACAAAGTATTGAAGATGCCTGCTATAAAATGGACCGTTTATGAGAGAAGACCGAAAACCAGAAACATACACGAATCCATTAATGTACCCCTTATTAGAAGATACTACATTAAGAAGAACAAAAAGATAGTGGACAGCTGACCTATAATGTGGACTAAGAGAACTTTTTACTGGAGAGAAATTCACCATCTTTTCGTCAATTTAAATTCTTAATACTTAGACTGCAACTACCAGATTAGCCTATAGAGTACTCTGTATCTTGACTGCTAATAAAACATTATTAAAATAAAACGATTACGGACTTTTAATGGATGTGGAAACCAAAGGCTTCTCTTGAGATCATTGAATCTTATTTTCAGATCGTAGCCGTAAATCTACGTTTTATATTTGTCTATTATCCTTTAGAGAAATCTGGTTTATTGGTAACAGTCTGAAGCAAGTCATTAGCAACTACTCTTCTAGTATTAGCGGTCGCAGAACAAATTTTGCCGCAACACGTTTCAAGCCAAGATCTTTGGTGAAACTTCTACACACTTTGGTTTTTGGAATCTTTAGCTCATTTTCTAATTCGCTAACATTTTCCAGTATTTTACTCATTGCTGGCCTTTCAAAACCTGGATGAATTTCAACAGAACTTCGGCTATCTCTGAATTGCGTGCGTCATACTTTTGTTTTTTCTACTTTTATTGTTCGATCTTAAAAGCCTTCTGAACCGTTCGAATAGTTTTTGTGGATATAAGTTTCAGCTTCGCGCAAAATTTTATACAGTTTTGTTGTACTTCTCTGTTGCAAATGCAATGATTACACATTAGACTTTATTGGCATGTCTAATATTTTGTATTGAAATACTAAAGTTCTATTGTAATGCAATAGAAGCAAAACCTAAAGTATATAAATGGAATAACGTTGTTATTTTGGTTTACTTTTTATTGATTTCTCAGTGTAAAACAAGTTATTCAGTGAGTACAATATTTTTTGTCAAAATACGCACCCGTACGTAATCTTAACAAATATTTATTCAACTTTTCGATAAAAGTAAAACGTCTAGATAACTTGTATTACGTTTTCATGCAATTACTTCAATCCATAATTAAAAGAGAACAAAAGGTTCTTGTTGTAAGAAAAATAAAAGGGATACATGTTCGAGGTGGTTAAAAACCTGATCACAACAAGAATGGCAGAAAACAAAAGCTAAAAAAAGCTCTAAAACGACTATTATTGTTCTGTTTTATTAATAGTTTTGTCGTTTTTAATTATTTTAATTACACAGTTGAAATTAATATTTAATGATAATTTTTTAAAAAATACCTTATTTATTGAAATATCTGAATTACTGTATCATAAAGTGTAAAGAAGGCATAAATATTTATAAGTTTAGAGAAACCGAACTGACGCTTTTAAGTTCTAGGAACACATTACTTAATTGGAGAATGTAGGATCAAAATAAGGAAAGGCCAGGCAGTAGTATTATGGTAGCTAATTACGATGCAGTATTAAATAAATGTAGAGTAAGTCATAGAAATGCCATTTTAGATTTTGTTATCCTTATGCTGGAAAGATTAGGTAACAATTATGTACAAGGTACGCTCAAAAAACAATGAGACTGATTTTTTTGGTCGAAGCAGAAGACTTGGGGGTAGAGTTAGGAGGGAATGTTAACTAAACTATGTGAGCCTTTACAAATTGTGGATCGCTTGCAAGTGGACAGCTGTTTGAGCGTCGCGTCACTAGTCAAAACTTAAAAATCCACAACCGATGCGCTTTCTATTATACAAAAAGTATACTGGAAGAATACTTAATCGAAAGCACGACTATTTAAGTGGATCACAGCGTTCAGAAAAGAATGAGCAATGCTCAAGGCGTCCATTAGCATTTTATACTGCAAATAATGTGGTTAAGTATGAGAAATAAGCCTGATTGTTGAGTAATGTGACAACTGGTGATGAAATGTGTACGATAAGGAGACGAAAAGATAGAGTTCTACAGTACAGATCAAAACTATATCAACCTTTAGTGTTTTTACCATAACTTTTTAATTTCTTTGTATTCTTTCCTGAACTTTCAGGAAATCTTTTTCAAAGTAGTTTACACGGCCTCCCTACTAATTTAGAAAAAGAAACAAAATACTACTTAACTAGAAAAAAACTTTGTTAGCACAACAAAAATTATCAAAATACATCAACGAAACGAACCTTGAACAAAAACGTCAGTATAACTCTAAATCATCGGGAATCAACTAAAATTGAACAACAGTCTAATATTTAACAGCATATCCTTAGTCTGGTACCTGCGAGCTATAGAGTTCAGAAGATTGTGGATGGAGGGGAGGGGGATGTTTTTTCATTTTTCCTCTAGTTGGGTATCTGTATTCTTGGCATTTCTGCCAACCAGGCGACGCTCTAGCTCTGTTCAGAGGCTCTTGATAATATTCAGTTCGGGGAATGGGTTGGGCCAGTCGAGGAGGGTTACATGACGACAAGTAAACCAATCCTGAATATTTTGAATCATTATCCTGTTGAAAAATAAAGCCTTTAGCTATGTTCTGCATAATATATGCATGCATCGATGTCCTTATACAGCTAGCAATCTATAATTACGTAGATTCTCCTGAAAGGAGCCGTTCCAAGGCTGAAGACAAAACTCCAGACCATGACATTGCACCTCCGTAGGAATCTGGTATTTAGGATCGAAACGAGTGCCTTGGAGACCACAATCCCATCCGTTCTGAACAACATATATTGGCTTTCGTCACTCCACATAACATTTTCCCACTATTTCTTGTCTAATTCTTGTGTACCTGCGCCCACTCTACGCGCGTCTTCCTGTTGACGTCTGATAGTACAAACAGATAGTTTTGAGTTCAGAGGGTTACACAATTGGCAAAAACATCGGCTGTTGTGAGGTGAGGGTTGTCGCAGGACATGTGGATGACATTCCTGTCTGGGAGTCTTGAGATCGTCTTGTGATGATCGGCCTTTGACTTTTTTACAATTCCACATAGATCCTCCAGCGATTCAGGAAATGGAAAATGATATTCTTGTGGAAGTTGAACTGTGCTGCAAGAGATTGCACGGTGAGTTCGACGTTGGGCACAAACATTGGCAATCATCTTCTGGATATCTGAGAATATGTTGCGGGAGCCAGACTGCTTACCTACACTTGGCACGACCGTTATTATTTAAAAAATGCAAAAAGCAAGAAAAACCAGAAATACGAGTTCTTTAAAAGTCAATAATATGATAATTTTCACTGATTACAGTGATTTGCACGCTGTTATCAATAAGCATTTAAAAATGTCAACATTTCCATTTGCATAATTGCAGAACAGTTGTCAAAACATAGTTCGAAAATGTAAAAAAATTTATTAGCACAAAAAATATTATAGGGAAAATACCAAAAATTCATATAGTTTTCACTGGTACTTTAAGTGTGATATTAGCTAGTTTACTCTATCAAAAAAGGCTTAAATAAGAAAATTAAATATAAAAGAAATGCTCTTTGTCTTTTAAAATTGCTCATACTACTTGGATTTAATGCTAGATTCTATGAGAAAATGTTTAAATGGCTGAAGAAAAGAATCACGCGCGTACGTCTGGATTATTCACAGCAATAATGCTCCAAATCATGACGCACTAGTGAAACGAACTATGGCACCGCTATTGTAACCTTTTTATGGCTCAGATTTGGCTTTGTCTGACATCTTTCCCCAGCTCAAATTTATTTTAAAAAGACACAAGTTTGGGGCTGTGAAAAGCATGCAGTCTGCTGCAACAAATGCTCTAAAATAAATTTTAGTTTAAGACTTCTAGGCGAACTACATGTAGCAAAACTGCTAGTAAAAGGATACTGATGCTTAATGGTCTTATTTTGAAGAATATGTAGATATTTTCAATGAAAACAAGTGGTTTACAAGATTTTGTGATGAAAATTTTAGTCTTAAGTCCAGGTGCAGTAAAAAAATTTGAAAACAAAGAACTTCGAGTTTTTACTGAATGAAAATCTATGTCAAACTCAAGAAAAGCTTGCAAAACAGTTAGTAGTTACTCACCAAGCAATATCACTTCGATTGCATGCAATGGAAAAGATGCAGAAGGAAAGAAAATGGGTTTCTCATATTCTGACGAAAGAAAACAAAAACCGAAGAGTTGACATTTGCATGAATTTGCTTTCTTGGTACAAAAACAAATTTTTTGTTCCAAATCATTACCGGCGATGAAAAGTGGATTTTGTTCGAAAATCCTAAACGCAGAAAACCATCCAGGCCAACCATCAACAGCAGTTGCAAAAACGAATATTCATGCCAAGAGTGCTAGTGTGTGTGTCTGGTGGAATTTGAAAAAAGTCATTTACTACGAGCTTTTGTAACTTAGTCAAACTGTTATAGTTGAATGTTACCAGGCCCAATTGATCAATTTAAGTGATGCTCTGGAGGAAAAAGACCATTTGTGGGTCGAGGAAGGCAAAAAATGATATTGCATCAAAACCAACTAAGGAACTCATCTTCTCCTTAGGCTGGGAAGTTGTCCAGCATGCGTCGTATTTTTCAGACTTGGCCCATCAAGTTTCTATCGCGAAGGCATTCATCATCTACCCGATAAAAATGGCAAAAGACCATAGATAGTAATGGCGAATATTTTAATTATTAACCTTTGTAACAAGTATCTTCTCAATAAAGTTGAATTTGACCAAATAAAGCCGAGTTTCTATTTGCATACCTATTAAAAGCTTTGAATAGTTTGACCTATATGCAAATTTCATTTCAAAGCTGTATTAAAGAATCAAGGTATATTCAAAATGATGTGTTTAGATCATTTCTTGTTTGAAGTTATTTCTTTTCTGAAAACAGTTCTAAGTAACCAGAAAGAAAGAACCAGCACAAGATATTTACAATTCAAGCACGAATAATCGTACCAATTACAACTTTTGTTTTTGACAAATTTAAATTCCCAATTAATGTTCTGAAAAACAAGACATCAAATGTAGGAAAGATAATGAAGACTTATAGGCATCAAATTATATGATGCAACATTTGAAAGTAGTAAACCATTAAACTCATTATTGATTAAAAATGCGCCTAGCGAATTGTTCTGTAATTCTTAAAAAATAATTCTAAAGCACTCGAAATAGAAAAAACATTTGCATACAAGGCTGATAGAAAATTACTACGAATAAATAAAACAATTTTTCTCTATCTATAAACGATATGCCAATTCCAGCATAATTTCGCGACAATTACGTTATTCTTACAAAATTTCTTGCGTCGCCAAAATGCTGTAATTATTATTAAAAAAAAAACTTGCGTTACAACTACATCCATTATATTAAAGCACATATATAGTCAGCTGATATTTATGCTCCTATTTAATATTATTTGTTTACATTACTACTTAAGTATAAACCACAAAAGTACTGCAAATTTCTAAATTTGAAGAAAAAATTTCACTTGGCCTTCGTTTTAAAGTAATAAACCACACATTGGTTAGTCGATTTGGAGCGGCTACTCGACAGAGCACAACGAATGTTTCGCCAAGACTATGCGCAAAATACGTGGCAGTTTCTGAAGAAGAAATGCACCAAATAAAACAATTGTAAAAAGTCTAATTTTAAAATTTTGACGAAAGATCTTAGTTCCAGAAAATAAAAAAACAGGCCGATTTTGTAGCGCCCGTTCAGTTGAAAGCATCGCCGCTGCGAATGATAATGTGATGAAACGTCCAGAAACCTCAGTGCGCCGTCGGTCACTGCAAGTGAACATTTTAAAAACCACCATGTAGCGGATCTTAATAAGAGATCTGAGTCTGCACTAATTCAAGATTCAGCTAACCCAGGAATTGAAGCTAGGAGACTATTTGAAAGGCCGGGTATTTGCCGATCGAGCACCAAAGAATCAAGAAGTTGGTGGCAATTTTCAGCTACGAGGAGCATTTCCACTTTAGTGGGTAAGTCAGCAATCAAAATTAAAAAACGGTAAATCTTCGGGTCACTCAAGAACTACCCGTGCATACCCAAAGAGTAACATTATGGTGTGGACTTTATGCTGGTGTAGTGAATGGATGTTCTTTTTTGAAAATTACGCCGGAAACACAGTTAGTTCAGTGATGAATGTTATCATGTTTTTTGTGGCTTCATTTGAACGGTGTAGATTTGGATTACTTGCTGTTTCAAAAGGACGGCGCTATCTATTATACTGAAACAATTTATTTGCTGGAGCAAAAATTTAATGGGCAACTTATCTCTCAAAAACTATGATGTAAACTGATCACTAAGATCGTGCGATTCTTTTCCTTGAGATTCGTGAAAATCAAAGGTTATGCTAGGAAAATAAGAACGATTCTTGAATTAAAAGCAAAAATTAGAAGAGCTATCGCCAAAACTGAGCCACAGTAGTGCGAAAAAGTGATCTAGAGTTTTGTTGGAAGAATTCGAGTGTCACATGATCCGTGAAAGACATTTGTAAAATATCCTATTCCACATTTAACTGCAATTTTTACTTTTCCAAATAATGCCTTCATTTTGCCAACTAATAAATAAATGAAATGTTTTTTTTAAGAAAAAAAAAACCGCAGTTTATTAATTTTAGCAAATAAAATCTCTTTTGTTAGATATAGGACTTCATTTTAAAACAAAACCTAGATTACAGCAGAAAGGACGTAAAGCTAAATCGTACGCGTAACCTTTAGATTTTTTCTCATATAGAACTTCGTTAAAATTCCCACCGAGGCTGTTTTTAATGCTTGCTGTAATTATCGCGGCGCTACTTTCCTAGACTAGATAGCGGCTGACCGTTATTAATTGTGGCTAATTTGGTTCGGTCTTCGTGCCGTCCCGGCGCAGATAATTATCTCTTCTTCTCCCTATCGGACACGCTTTGTTTTCGGCCTTTATGACCTAATGGCCGGCCGACACCCGCGGACGCGCCGCCGCCTTGCATATTCACGAATTCCCGCAGAAGTCGCCCGACATAAGTAATATTTTATGACGAAAGGTGTTATCGTCATCGGATCGGCAGTCGACAATGACACTGACATCCCACGCATCCTTGACGGGCGGACCTCCGGCGACGGCCCGATCGTATCGGCCGCCACGGCACCTGAAGAACTGTACATTTCGCTCGTCGCTACTCATATTAATGTCCTGCACTCTTACGCGTCCTCGCCTGCCTGCCTTGCCTTCAAATTCATTCAGCTCTGCTTCTGTTTACATGCGAACGTATCTTCGATCACTTGCAGTTAGGAGAATTCCTGAATTGTAAACAAAGGCGGAGGTCGCGGCCAGGTAAAAATACGGAAACGTGGAATTTGCTATCTCTAGGTTTAAACAAATCCCAGATACAAAAAACCCTGCACTTAAAGAAGCAATAAAACTTTGGCGTGCACGCTTATCGGTCACAATTTGTCTGTTGAATAAATTCGTTACATAAAAGAATATTTTAACTAAAATAAATTCAAGTGTATTTAATACCAAACACAGCGATTTAGTAGGGAAAAAAGGATTAGTCATATTTGTTTCAAAATTATGTAGACTTAATAATTTTCAATTTATGTACAGTTTTGAAGGACGTTTGCAGTTAATTGGTCTTCTTTATAAAACTAGTATGTTGTTCGAAGAGTTCGTGCCAATTAAGCAAAATTTAAAAGTAAAATTTTTATTTATTCAATCATGCATTCACCATTTAGTTCAACAACCTTTCTATATATTTCATGCAACTTAAAGACTGCATCCTTTTAGAACTTTACAGGTTTCTGAGTAAAAAAATTCTCAAGTTTGTTTTTTCTAGCTTCCAAAGAGTTGAAGGTTTTGCTGTTAAGAAACTTTTGTAAAATACTAAGTAAATGAAAATCTAAAGAAGCAATGTTTGGTAGATGCGGCAGATGGGGCAGTCCTTTCCGTTTAAACTCCAACAATTTTTGTTGGGTAGATCTATCGCCTGTCACTAATTACTTCAAAAACGGTGAGTTTTCTTTGCGTTTGTACAGCGTATGACAAACGGAAATGCGGCCGATTAAATTTCTTGGTTAAATTGTGCAAAATCTAAACATCGTAAAAATTTATGTAACTAAGCTTCAGTAAATGCTCTTAGACAGTGGTTTTAGATATTTTTAGTATCTCTGCTAAATCTAATGTCGGTTATTCTCGATTAATGTCTTGATTTACTGATCTTCTGTAGTGGAGGGTCTACTCGAGCGTTGTTGATCTGTAAGGGTGAAATCATGAGCTCTAAATTTACCGAACCATTTTGGAACAATTTTTTCAGCTAAAAAACTTTCTCCGTAAACAGCACATATCTTCTTCTTGCTTGTGAAATTTTTGTCTTTTCGGTAATAGTCTAAAATGCACTTTGTTTTCTCCCATCTTGAAAAAGGCCCTAGAATAACAAAAATGAATTTAATTCAAAAAACTTTTTTTGAAGATCCGTTAAAATGTCACCTTTAGGAATAACATTTTCTATAACTGTGACTGATTCAGACATTTTCCAATACCATTTAGTGAAAATCCGACGATATAAAATTTTAAAGATGGCACTTATTATATTACTAATATAACTTTTCGGTATGCTTTTCGTTTAGTAGATACAACAACTTTCTTGGGAATTTTTAAATCATTTATTTGTCTGAAAACTCGTTGCTCGATTTATTTTAAGAAGTTGTGTGGTCGATTTTTTAATATTGGGCAGCGTTATGAGCTGTGTAACTTCATTAAGCGTTACGATTGAAGGGTAGCTATAAATATATCAATCAATTTTTTATTATTATCGTTTACGTTTTAGCAAAAATATTTTTTTAAAATTCGAGCAGTTGTACACAATTTTTTTAAGAGAAGTGCAAAATATAAAAAAACAATATTATTTGACTTGATTTTTAGTTACAGCAAGTGGAGGAATGAATGGCTAAAGAAAGAAAGAATCATAATTGAGGGAAGACTTTCCAAGAGAACGAAAAGGGTCTTCCTGGAAGAAAAAAAAAAACAGGACGTAAACATCAACTGAATGACAAAGAAAGAAAATTAAGGGTACAACCAAAATGAATAAGATTAGAAATGTAACACACAGAAATGAAATAAACGCAAAACTAATAGAAAAACAAATAGAAGAATTTCAATTAAAATGGGATCGACATGCATAAAAATGATTGATAATAAACAAATTAGAAAACTAAATGAAGCGAACACTGACAAAAAGGGCCAAAGAGGAAGACCTAGAAGAACTTGGATTGAAAATATAAAATGTACAGTGGTGCATCTCCTGGAAATCAACAAGAGGAGCAATATGAAGCAGACACACTTGGAAAACAATATGGAAAAAGCTACTCAATACAGAGATATACATTTTCTAAATCGACTTATGCCTGAAAGGGTAGATAGGCTAACGACTATGTATATATGTAAAATATAATTTACTTTACAATATAATGCTTTCAAAGTAACTAATATTGGTAGAACATGAATGACAATATAAATCAATTTATGTTCTTCCTTTTATATTGCCATTTTCTCTAATATAGAAAGAGCACTTTTCTTAAAAGATACACGATTTAGAAGAAATACATCAAATTTTGTGTAATAGTGGTTTAGAAGTCTTGGTTCTCTGGGCATCAAATAATTGAAGAGTATAACTTTGCCTATAAAAACTTATATAAAAACAAAGACATTTGACTAGTTCTTAAAGCTACAGACAATAATATTGAGGAGACTAAACTGTTATTAAATTTGTTATTAAGAATATCATATATCAACACAAATCAAAAAGGTGCCTTCCAAGTACACAACTATGAATATTAAGAGATCTACGTATAATACCTTTATGAAATTTAGTGAGGATATTTTTGTTCTGATTTCAAACATTTACTTTGTAAAGTCTCAATCATATTAATATATTTGTTGTAACTAGGAGACTAAAATATTAATGTTGATCTTGTTTGTTTGTTAAACTCTTTATAATATTTATGAAGCCTGGAGTTTTGTGAGCCTTGACTATAACACAATTGACTTAATTGGGTATCAAATATTTTACTTAAGTGTGCTACTTTATTTGCCTTTACAATATTATTATTAGAAACAGACTGAGAAAATCAAATAATACTACATGACACTTTTCTGTTTCCCAATAATAAATTACTTTCGTACATTATAATTATAATTCTTCATTTTGCTCCAGCTCAACAGCATTTTCTAGATTATTGATAACACTAAACAATTCAAAATCATCATATGGTCAAAAGTGTCCGGATACCCCTCTGGAAAAGTTGATCCAATTGTACGCGTACTGAAATGCCACAGAATGAAATAAACGTGCAGATACTAGCATATGTAGGTTATACGTGCGTTAAGCAGACAACGATTAAGTCGGCAGAGTGGAGTGATTTTTAACGTGGTATAATCATTGGGTGACGCCGTGAAATATCGATCTTGCTACAGATGCTTAAATCGACTGCAAATGATGTCATAAAATAATAACGTCTGGCATATGAAACGGCCGTGAAGCTATAAAGAGAACAGTAGCGAAAAATTAGATGTCCTCGTGATTTTCAAAGTGTTTCTAGCATCGTCACTAGCACGTTGGGAACTAAAAAATGTGTGTGCTGATGGTCATGTGGCCACTCATAGGCCAACATAAGGACGGTCGATGCAAACGTCACTTTCGATGGTGTGAATATCACCTCCATTCGATTGTAAAACAACGAAATAAATTTTGTAGAGTGATGACTTTTATTACACGATTTGGCAATCCGATAGACGCATCTATGTTTGGTACAAACTAGAAGAACGCTTCTTATCGGAGTGTATTATGCCAACAGTTAAAATTGGTGGCGAAAGCACCAGATTTGGGGCTGTTTTTTTATGGTTCGGCTTGGGTCTCTTAGTAGCCGAAAGGATAAACGATGAGATGTATTTTAATTTTCTTGATAACTCTGTGTCGCTAACTCTTTGGCAACAGTTTGAGGAAAGATCTTTCTGTACCTATATATCAATGATGATTCTGTTGTGATTTGAAGAACTGAGCTAGTATTCTCTTATCCCCATTTCAATTTCTTCGGAAAAATGAAAATGCAAATTAGGTGTCAGTGTTAGTGCAACTCTTATGCAGTAATAGAAGGAGATTTCTACGGACATATGTCAAAAGATAGTGAAAATGTTTTTCAGGCGAGTATTGGCTGTGACTAACGCTAAAGTAGACATACATCCTATTAATGCATGCTACATGAGTCTCTGATTCTATAACAGTGGGTGTCCAGATACTTTTGGCCATATCGTGTAATAATACATTAACGGTGAATTTTTTAATAATATCGTAAAATATTTATAAACAAAGTCGTCCTGTTGGTATGTTATGGTGTTATGTAGCTTATCAAACAAAACCATAGCAGCTGGTTAACTTCAAAGCCATTCTAAACTACCCCATATACCAAAATCACCTAGCTTATATAGCAAGATTTTATGAAACACCTATAAGAGTATATATGCCAGTTCTTAATAACAAATAAAAAAGTTTACAGAGGGAACCTGACAAATCAGTTCTCAGAGTTTTACAGAAAATAGAAACTAACCCACACACTACACTAGATCATTTATGGTTTATTTAGACTCAACATTCTTAAGTCATCAATATTATCACATTTATAAACATTGCTAAAATAGTTAGTAAACAAATCACATGCTTCTTTATCAAAGTTTGCCCTCGGCTTTTCCCTCGCTTCTATTAATATATTTCGAAAAATGTCTTATACTCCATAATACAGTCGGAATGATCTACTCAATCACATCTTGGATTGTTTGCTAAGATAGCAGAAAATTTGTTGGATTTTTAGCCAACTTTTTTATGGTAAAGAGATAGTTTAAGGCGCCAGAGTATCAAACTGTGTATAATTATGGGTAACATTTGTCAAGGGAACAAATTTAGAAATTTAGTTTTCAAAAATTTAGCAGTAACTGTGAAGTAGTATAATTGTTGAAGCATAATTTATTTCTATCAAGAATTCTAGTGTAGAGTGATACATGTGCCCAGACAGAGATGCTAGTTACGATAAGATTGAATGTATTAAGATTAGAAAAAAATAGATTTTGTAGACCGTAATGTTTATTTCTAATGAAGTTCTTTTGCTGAAAAAATTCAAAAAGGTTATGAGCAAATTTTAAAAGAAACATAATACCAGAATATCAGATGTGTTCCATGTTCTCCCGAGACGATTGCATTTAGAAAATAAGGTTCCCAAGTTAAAGAAGTTTGGCATTTGGATATTTAATTTTTAAATCAGTAAGATTTACATATAGTTGAGAAATACTGTTACGATGTAAGTAGGCTACGCACATAATACTCTCGTAAAGCTTCAGTAACAGAGTTGTGAGGAATATTTATAGAGTTGCCTGGTAGTATGATTTTATTGTTAAAAGTGCGTCACCATCTCTCGTTTTTACACGTGTTTAATAATTTCTATCGAAAAACGGGATAAGCACTGAAACATAATTTATTATCCATTGCGTAATCACAAAGCACAACTTGAGCAAATTATTTTAATAATTCTAATTTTGTGTTCAGATCTGGGACATTCTAGTAAAGCAGTTTTTTAGGGAATTTTTAATGTCCACCGAGTTGATTTCAGTATATTTGGAATGCTCTCGATATGTTCAATAATTAAAGCTTTTTTCCATTAAACCCTCTTATTAGTTTATCAACAACTTTCCTATAACAGTAATGTTGTTTTAATCTTATCAAATAAGATGTAAGTTTTTGAAGACCCTTAACGAGGCTCGGAATTTTACGCGCGTTTCTACCTGAAAGGTCTATGTTTACATTGTTTTAGAACTCCTAATCTCACAATTTTTGCGACAGATGGTCTGTCATTATGCAACTTACCGATGAACCTCAACTGTAGCATCGTGAGTTGCTTTGAAAACATTTTTGAACAAATTTTTCTGTCATTTATTTCGGTGTTCACCTTCTACTATTGGTAGCTTCGTAAACTCTGGGATCTGCTTTCTTTTTAGGTCATTAGTCACCATTTTAATTATAGTCATTTATGATAGTAGGTCTTTATTACCAAATTTACAAGTAGGATAAATTAGTTTCAGCGTGCTTCCCTTCTTGAGCAACTCCTATTTTTCCTCGGAAGAGGCCAGACCGACACAATTTAAATGACGATATTCCGATCAAAAGTCACTTTGATAGGTCTTATCTAAGTTGTACTTGGTACATTTTGAGGCACTCATTTTATTTTACATATATCTTGTGAATACACAACATTTTATGGGTTGGGTTGTATTTTGCAAAACTACATATTATTATTAGTAATTCATCATTATGTAACAAATCATCGGATATAAATATTTCACTTTTTGCTTGCAAATGCTTGCATTTAAATTATGACTTATAGCAGCAGTTTCCCTAGTAATTTTAACTTTGCTCTATTTTAATTATTAATATACGGTATGCGTACCACATAAATCTTTTTATATCTTTATTGGGAAAGGAATTTGGAAGGAACATGTACTGATGGATTAAAAGTCTAAGATAGGGAGACTAAACTAGACAGTCGGACTATTTGCTTGTTGAACTGGAAATTTCACAAACATTAGTAATAACACATTTTCATGCATTAGGCAAAATCAACAAACGCTACTCTAAAGTGCTATATAACTTGACAGCTGCGTAAGCTAAATTATCGGTGACATCTGTAAAAGGCTGTACTAAAATTATTGGGATGAACGTTTTATTCGCCGAATTGTAACTAAGTTTTAAACGAGTAACGAAATTGGTAAATCCACAAATGTTCGAGAAAGCAACGTTTCTAATTAGATACAATTTAAAAAGCATAATCAATTTTTAAGCGAAATATGGCTATCGATGCTAAGTTGAATAGATAGTATAAGGCTGAAATGGTCTTTTGCCATATATTATACAAATATAGCCCTGTTCCTGCATTATTTGATTTTCGTATTTTTAAAGGGACACTTCATTTCTTGTGTGAGTGCAGTCTTGAAATTGGGATGATATCAATGCAAGGTTCTGCGATTTGTTTCTCTCCAAGGCTAAAATATAGTACTTTCACAAAATCGAATAACTTTCCCCAAATGGACTGAAATGATGGTATCTAGTGTATCTAAAATCAATAAAAATACCAACTTATGGTTTACCATAATATCTGTACTTTTGTAATTTTTGATTTTGTGGGGATTTAACTTGTAAGAAGATGTGTTCTTAAATATTAATAAAATATTTGATAAAAAAAACAAATTATTTATTTATACATAAGTAAGCAAAAGATAAAAGAAAAGATTCTTCAACAAAGATTTTTTTATTAAATGTACTCATTACTACCTAATTTATTCTTTATGTTTTGGATTGTTTTAGATTGCTTATTAATTATTTTTATAGATTATCCATGTAAGTGAAGTATCTAATGATTTACAAATAGTTGTTACATAGTTACTTAAATAATTTATTATGTATCTTAGACCATGCCCCATGTATATCCGAAGAAACTTTTGTGATACCTTCTACTGTTTGACTTGCAGCCTGTCGGTTCCAGGTTAAAACTTAACCCTTCCCTATTACCTACTGATTGACTATTTACTAGTATATATTAGTAATAATAAGAGTTTTAGTAACAATTTTGTTTCAAGTTGTTTTGAAAACACTGTTTTTAAAACTTTGTTAGAAATTTCTCGATTAAAAACGAATTAACACAATTCAATTTTAGTTTGAAATAAATAATTATAAAACTACAAATTTGGCGAATTCACTATAAGCACTTAAGTATTAATTTAATTTTAATACTATAAGCGGTTTATTGGTTAACCTTGCAGTATTTATGTGAAATACATATTTCTATGCTGTTAACTTTATTGTCGTATCGATCAAAAGTTGGTAATAATATTATAAATATGTATATTACGTAATATCATATCCTAGTTGAGGTCTGGTAAATCCTAGTAGCAAATTATACAACGTTATTTTCAATTTCATCCTGTTATTGGGTAAGAAATTACCATCATTCGTTTATAAATGCACATTTCTATTGGTTTATGCACAATGGTGTATGTTTTATAATTATTTTTATCAGATAACAGGTTTTCTACTGTATTACGGTGGATAACATGGGAATAATAAGATAATAGATGCGCAACAAAAACTATTGAAGAGATAAAAATAAACAGTGACAGTTATGCACATTTATATCAGATATATTTTACAATACATTCCAGTTCGTTTTACTTAATAATAGAAAAACTGTTAGTTACTGTGATATACTGGTATTTTTATAGCTGAAGACAATTAAAAATAAATCGACAAAGAGAACTGATTTAATTACATGTAATAAAATATCCATGAATTGTTATTCGTTGCAATTTTTTGCTATAACCTTGTTTTTGAAATTATATGGGGTACTAAAATGTTTTGCAACACAACTTTAAGATTCATAACATTTCAAAATACTTTCTACTATGAACAGAAAAGCAATCTATTATAATCTTCCATATGAAGCTTAGCAACTTAGTAGAACATACTACACCTTAATAAGTGCTAAATTATGACCAATAGTCCTATTATTTTACGTTAATAAAGAAAATTTTACCAGCCACATTTGCTGTGAAAATTAGATTTCTGTTTATTAAATGCTGAATTGTATAAGAGATATATGGTTATGTATGTGACATTTAATCTACGCCGGAAGGTTGCTAGGATTCTCAGTTGAAAATGGCCGATAAACTAGATATTCTCTAAAAAAATAAATTATTTTTGAATCAAGATGCGTTGTGTATCCACAGACTAAAGTTGATAAGACATTGTGAGAAATGCGAATGAAGCACATCAAAACTTATGCATTAATTGTTTAAAAATCAAATGTCATAGTGGAGTTTAGAAAATACTAATATCTTAACCATTCAACCTTCTACGTCATCTTTTTAATATCATATAGAAAATGATGTCAAAACATAAAAATGGATACTTATAAAATATAGAAAATTGCAAAAAGTTGAAAATATACCATTTGCAGATATCCTTCAGAATTATTAAAAACTTAGTCAGAAATTTTTCAACAATTTTATAATACCAAGATTTATAAGTCGTATTCCTATTTTATTTTAAACTGTGCATGACGTCACTAGGTGACAAAGATCTATAATAGTGCTTTGTTTGTAAAAAAATTTTATTTTTAATATAGTTTTTTAATGAATGTGCTTCAGTTATTTATTGTTAATGTTATAAAGTGACATAAAAACTTTAGACAAACTGAAATGTAAACTATAATTGCAAAATAAGGAGGAGTGGAAGAGAATTAGCAATGACGCTAACATTTGATATAGCGGACCTTATCGTAAAACTATTATAATGCGGATGACAATATTATTTTACCACTATCCATTAAATTTATTTTATCATATAATTTTTAAAGCTAACACAAATGAACATATTGTCAATCTTAAAATTCGTCCAAAAAAATTACACCTTTTACAAATCGACTAATCAAGAACAAATGATTCTCTTTCTAAGTCAGCAGTCCTGCCGAAATGTCATGTTAGTGGGCACAATAGCCCCGTTAAGACTGCAGTGTTTTTAGTATGTACAATGAAAAAGCAATTTATTTATTTTAAACCCCACAAATATTAATAAGCTACAATAAACTGGGGTTATATTGATCAAAAATTCTGTTTTTCTATTTAGTATTATTTTAGCAAGAATATTGTGAATCAGTACGTTTAGTATTGTTTTACATATAGAATATGAATGGAGGAACAATTGAGTAGAAAATTTAAGTTTTCTTGACTATCCAAATCCCCCAAACAAATTTTTAAAAATTAGGGACCAAGTTATATCGCGTTGGGGTGACCTTGGCTCACCCCTGAGTTTACCCCTAAATTACATGTAAAACCAGTCTTGCACTGGGAAATTGAAAATGAGTAGAATTTCCCTTACAATTAGTAAATTTGCTATAATGCTGGTGTTTTGAGATTCGCAAAGTCCAATCAAGCACAAATACGATAGACATTTTTTTTAAATTTATAATCCTATATAGAGAAATGAGTAGGTAGTACATTTTATACAGAATGTCGTTCTTATGCACGAAAATTGATTCCGTTTTAGCAGTTTGGGAGGATTTATCTTGCACAATACTTCATTCCAATAATAATGAATCGAATCCTTCCTTTTAGGCCGTCTCCAAAATTTGAGATTTATTTCCATACAGTCAACAGTGGGTCCTCTCTTCGAGATGCCGATAATTCTTCGGGAGTACTTTCCATCGTTAAATACAACAACAAAATCATTGAACACATAAATCAAAAGTTTGCAGTTCTTGTGGTAGTTGTCATGGCGGCAGTTGTAGTACTATCTTCTAATTAGAAACGCTTCACCGTCCTGGTCAAATTCTAACGGCACATCAACATCTTCTTTGTTTGAGGAAACAAACGAAAGCATTCTTCTTTTTAATGGGGGCTGACGTTTTGAAAGACCAACAGTGTTTTCAGGAACTTTGACATCCGGACGATTAATACTTTTGCCAGCTGCTACCTACAATTTCTTCCCCTTTTCGTAGCACCTTCTGTCCTTAGAATATCTGTGCGTTTTTCTCAAACTGCTCCAAAAAGGCTTCTCCGAGCAGACTTTTATCCGATTCATTTAGATTTTTAGTCAAGGGTTCTGGCAGCATCTTTCTATTAATCGGATATATTCCACAGTTTGTAAAAGAGATTTTAAATTTTGTCTTATATTTGGTTCCAACTGTTTCATTAATTTCTTTAGCAGCATAGGAAAGAAGTCCTTAAAAATTGTTGCAGTTTTGAACCATTCTTTGACTCCTTTTACTTTGTCAGGATTCTTCGCTATATTCTCTCCATGGGAATACATAAAACCACATCCAAATGTTATGTAAGATGCGTAGTGTTGGGTGGTAAATACACAAACCTTATGTTATGTTGCTTACATAGTTCTAAGACTCGGATGTTAATATGTGATGATAAATTGTCCCTAATTAATACCACTGGTTCTGCACATTTTTGACAGTGTGTAAAAAGAGCGTTTCAAAGCAATCTTCAAAATTTGCTTCATCGAACCATCAATTTTAGTGCGATTGTAAGGATTATCTTTTGAGTCATTTTCAGTCCACGTCGTTCACATATGATCGGGCTTATAGACATCGTACGATAGAAGACACTTGCTATGAGCATTTCCGCAGAACATCTATGAAATAGACCTCTTACTGAAGTTACAAGTTTTCTCGACGTACTATGGGCCTTGCTTTCAAATTAACTTTCGATTGCCAAGATCATAATTCCAAATATAGGACTCAAATTGTCCACGTTTCACCTACATTAGCACGCACTTTCCTAATATTAGCACTGGTTCTGATTAAAAGGACCGGGTGACTTTTCAAGAAACCCTTTAACCACTTGTGACCAGGATAATATTCCTTAAACTTAAAATCAGCTCCTCTTTTGTCGACGTACTGCTTAACCATCATTCAAAAATTTGAAGCGACAACTGAAAATCCATAATTTGATATGATGTTGAATAAACGCAGCTTCTTCTTCGATACTGAACACGCGAGAGCCACAGACCTGTCAACTTGTTCTTAATTGTTGGTTTCGCAATTTAGTATTTTACTTCAGCAACTCGTTGAGTTAGTTGCCCAGTCCTAATACTTTCTAGACATTCTTGCAACACCTGTGGATTGTAGTTCTTGTAGCAATGTGAGCTCAACTTTTTTTGGTGACTCCATTATACGGCTTCAAAGGAATCATACAAACCTTTGCTAGTATTTTCAAAAAGAGCATTTGAATACGCAACAAGCATTATTAGGAAAGAAAACAAAAAAGTGAGGTTGGGCCTATGTCACCCCAAATTGTGAGCGAAAGTCTTACCAACTCATAAAACGTCAGGTAGATCAGACAAAGTGGAAGAATTTTAACTTTCCACATTATTTGCCTGTTTTCACATCTACGTAAGTATAGAAAAACTCACTTACCGTAAATTTAAAAATTCAGAGTTATCTGCGCACTTGAAAGTTAGCAGAGTATGTTTTCTGCGTAAAAAAGAAATGTTTACTTAAGTAGCGCTGTAGGTCGTAGTTAAAATACAAACTAAACTAAATACCGATCACTTGTAAATATTGCTTGCCACCAAGACTGATTAAATAAAGGTATTTGCTAAAAGCACCATCGAAAATAAACATTTTTAGGGCCAAAATTACCAGGTTTGGAAAAATCTCACCCTAGTTTGCAGTAGTTTAGATTGTCACGGATTTGCGTCATTAAATAGACAGATATAGAGTGATACACATACATATGAACTTATCTTAGCACTATGATATATATTTACCCCAAAAATTTGATAAATAAATGTATTTTTAACATTATAACGAAAATAATTGTGCTGGCACAATTTAAATCCTGGTTTTAAAAGCTAATACTAATGTTGCATAGTTAATTTGCCTTTTATGAATATTAAATCTTTACGGTCGACCTTCGAGTTGGAAAGTTTTCAAATCATACCCACTTCCTATCTACTTTATTGCCAATAATAAACTTTTTGAAATATGTTGGTACATCGATACGTGCTTAATAACGAAGTAGGTCAATTCATTATGCAAACTTTGCTGTGATAATTTTACAAATTTCGAAGCATACAAATCTTTAACAAAACATAAATTAAACTTGCAAAATTGTTACGGTGCTTTATGGAAATGCATTAAACATGAAAGAAGGATTGTGGAGGCGACGATAAATTTAAGATTTGAAAAATACAGCATGATTTCACTTGGCTAATGTCCGTGACTTTGTTATAACAAAATAATTATACATGCTTTACATAGTTGAATCTTTACTTATTTTATTGGATATTTCTTAAACAATATTAACAAAACACTTACGTTTTACATATCAATTAGTCAAACAGCGCATTTACTTAAAATTTCTGTTTGAGGTATGAATATAGAAACAATTAATATCCTGTCAATAAAACAGACATAAAATTGCATAAACTGATTAAAGCTTTTTAGGTTAAGGCAGTTTGTGGCAATAAAATTAATATTGAAATTGTTATTAGAAATTTTATTATACTATTAGCGTGTTTTTATGTTTCAGGTCAGTTCTGTGAATTCCAGTTTAAATACAAGGATATGTCGAATAACATAATAATTTAATTTACAGTTCCAACTTATCCAAGGTGACAAAAAATATAATTTTTTGACATAATCTTTAGTGATTGAGGTTTAAATGTATAAATTGGAGAGTAAAAATTAGTTACAATAATAGCGGCACAGTAGTTAGCGCATTTAAAAAATATTAAAACTACTAATCTATTCAGAGAGTCACAGTAAGGGTATTTTACAACAGTTCAGGTGTTGGTTTTACTGATTTTCGAAAGACTAAAGCAACTTTTTTTTTATTGAAGCTTCTGTCAGATTAACATTACAGTGTTATACATGACAGGTTTAAGTAGTTCAATATGACTAAGACTAAGGTATATATACATTATATGCGCTCTGAATTTATATTTTGCAAGTAGCAGTGTGTAATACATAGCGGCAGATAGTCGTGGCCTCGGAAACTCAAAGGTGGTGGTTGCTAGGTTTCTTCATTTGCGATAACTCTTGAGGGAGTTGTCTCTTCAGTTGGATGAATATTACGCTGCTCAAGGTTGAAGTGAGTTGTTCCTTCACATCTGGCAATGTTTGAGAAGAAAGTCCTAGTGGTCGAGAGCATATAGTCTTGGATTGTGGCGACGTCCAATTCGTAGTGAAATTGTGTGTTTCGGATAAACCATGGAGCGTTAACGGCAATTTGTAAGACCTTATTTTGGAATCGTTAAAGTTTGAGTATATTTGTTTTACTCGTGTTGCTCCAGACAGGAGAGGGGTAGAGTGTCATGAGGCGTAGGAGGGATTTATATAGTAGGATGGTGTATTTGGATTGAAGTGGGGTTTTACGATTTAAAATGGGATATAATTGTGGGAGTATAGTGCGAAATTGGGTTAGTTTCTGATTTATGTGGAAACTCCAGGTCAATCTTTCATCTAGGTGCAATCCAAGATATTTTATAGCTGAGTCTCTGGAATTCCATGGTATGTCAATTCAATCAATGATAATAGAAGGTGGATTGTTCATTTTTCGCAACATGAAGATCTTACATTTAGAGGGGTTGAGTTTTATATTCCACTTTTTGAGCTATTTATTGAACGTGTTAATTGCATTTTGCAGATGTTGTATAGCTAGTTCTAGGTTTGCATTTTGCATTATAATAGCTGTATCGTCGGCGACCGTGGCGAGTTTTGCGGGAATATTTGATGGAAGTGTATATATTAAATGCTGTTGGTACGCCCGTTTGTATGGGTTTTTGTTTCGGAGAGTGTGGTATTTATTTCAACGACAAAGGTTGTATTTTGCAAAAAGGAAAAAATGATGACCAGAAGATAGCATGAGATATCATGAATTAGGAGTTTTTTCTTGAGTCCCTCTATCCAAACCTTGTCGAAATCTTGGGCGATATCCAGAAAGGTAGCAGCAGTATAGCATTTGTTTTCGAAACCTGTTTCAATGAGTTCACTGACTCGCTGTAATTGATGCCAGACCGAGTACTCTTTTCTAAAGCCAAATTGGAAAGAAGGGAGAATGTGGAGAGCAATGGTGACTTGGTGCAGGCGCAAATAAATGACTTTTTCAAAAAGTTTGGAGAGAGTAGTCAATAAACTAATCGGTCGGTAACTTGACATCTGTTCTTTATTCTTCCCAGGTTTAGCGAACAGCTTTGAGGGAAGTAGCCTAGGCGCAGGCATGCATTTATCGGAGAGGCAAGTAGAGAAACATTTCCTTGTTAAGTGATGAAGGACTAGGTTGGATATTAGGTCGTGTCCCGGTGATTTACGTATAGATAACGTCTTTCTGATCTCAGCTAGTTCCATTGGTGATGTGGGATTGGTAAAATCAGCAGAGGTAGGGACATATGTTTCTATGTAGTTTGTTATATGTAACATTTGGGTTCGTTCAAGGTGTTTGGAAAATGCGGTGGCTTTTTCATTATCGATCAATAAAGTGGTTTTGAGGACACGTATCTCTAGTAAAGCTTTTAGAATTTTCTTTGTAATTTTCCACATCCCTGGGTCTCCGGGGCCGATTGCAGCGATGTAGTTGCGGTAGGATTGAATTCTGTATTCCTCCAGTTCACGCTTTAGTTGATGGTTTAGATTATTCAATTGTCTCTTGATTTCCGGGTTTTTTGAACGTTGCCAAAGTCTCTTAGTTTGGAAACACCTCTAGAGAACCGTGCTTAAAAAATCATTAAAAAATGAACATTTCTGCTAAAACTTAGACTTAAAAATTGATTATTTCATCATGTCTAATTTTATACTCTGATAAAACGATGACTATGTTAAGAATTAATTTTGTTTTATTGAAATGCTCTCAGCATAAGACACATTATTACTTAATCTATACAAACTAGCTAAATTTGGAAATTTATTAAGCAACAAGCAACTTACAAAACAGGTCGATTGAATAACCGAAACTTAATTTGGCAGCTGGCCGAAGGCCCCGATAGATTAATAACGCGTTTGTCATTCCGATATTAACAGCTCCCGGAACTGCAATAAACCTTCCAATTTTTATACGGCCCGGCGTAGAAAGCAACTTATAAATGCTGAACGCTGGCCAAGTTATCGTTATCCAAGCTATCTGCAAGTCAATCCTAGCCGATTTTATGCTTTTTTAATTGCACGGCATTCTGGCCATCGTTCTAATTAAAAAGCGCGATTAAGCTAAAACTTTATGCGTTATTTATGCCCGATGCAGATAATTCAGAGAAATATGCTGATTAACTCGGATACTTTACACACCCATGCCATTTACAGCCTGCTACTGTTGATATCTGCTCCCATAGTCAGTAAATTTTT
Source organism: Sinelater perroti (assembly GCA_036346155.1). Taxonomy (NCBI): domain Eukaryota; kingdom Metazoa; phylum Arthropoda; class Insecta; order Coleoptera; family Elateridae; genus Sinelater; species Sinelater perroti. Next base: position 20,052,851 of record JARFIY010000046.1, read on the forward strand.
TTGTCAAATTTCTTAATTGTTCGGTCATCGCATTTGCATATGCTCGTGTTAGTCGTAGAGTTTAAAATGAATGCGCGTGCGCAATATTCTGCAGCAGAAAGTTCAGGACTCGCCAGCATTACCGGTAAACTAATTTTATAGCCACTTAAGTTAAAATCTTTTAGCCTACTATGCAAAAGTTAATTTATAGGAAACCTATAAAATTATATAATTTACACAAAGCTTCAACTAAAAATGTTTATACTGGGCAAGTCATGAAAAGTAAGATTAAAATGAAATTGGGAAAATCCAGATGTTTATTGTTGAAGTTTTTTTAACAAAAATTTATTTAAATAAAATTAGTTTTAAAGTTTTGAGTTTTTTTTCAAAAAATTTACGTGAGAATGTTTGTTGCTAAATAAAATGTAGACTTACTCATACTTATACTGATAGTTATGATAGTATAACAGTGATCCTATTATTTAAATATTAACCATAATTGTTTATAAATTATTCTCTTCTAATGAATTGTTTATATCTCTTATCTTAGTTTTTTTACAATACAAATATAACACTAAAATAGTATTTATCACATAATTGTTCCTATTTAGAGTACAAAATAATTTAATTTCTAGGCATGTTTTCATCCCATCTGCTGTGATTTTATTAATTGTCCTCAAAATATCAAAACGTTTCCCTATCAAAATATATAGGCAATTAATTTTTTACTTACAGCTTTTTTTATCTGTAACTTTTGTAGTTTGTTATGGCAAATGTCTATAACGATCTATTTATAATTCTCCCAACTGCTTCTTGAAAGCTGATGAACCTCTGCTTCGTGATATATTTTTTACTTCTTTTTAAATTACTCTAATGTTCAATTATTTGTTTATCATTTGCTGTATATTTTTTATTTTGTTCTGTTTATTCAACTTCATTGAAATCTACTTACCATATTTAAATTAAAATTTAACAGCGCTCCTATTTTTGAAATAAATAACTCAGAAACACATCTCTATGAGAGTTTTCCCAAATAAAAAAATGTACTATTTCAAATTATCGTTTCACATTCTGGCTTGAAGTTTCAAAGAGCGCGATAATCAAGTGCTCGTGCGTAAATTCAAGTTGTAATACGGTTATCTTTAACGTGCAAGTGCAGTGTACCAGTGCTGCTGATAGTGCAAATGCGTGATCATTTAAAAATTGTATGTATAAATACTTTTACAAAGGAGTTTAACACCAGCCCTGGGCCCCCAACTATGAATGTATCAGGACTGATTAGCAATATGTTTAATCTACCCATCATGTAACCAACAAATATAATGCCCCAAATATATCAATATCAAATATCTTATCCTACTGCAAGTCTACCATTCCCACAAATATATCTAAATCGGTTGCCAATAGAACAAATTACCATGACTAAGAGACATTATCAACACCAAAATCAAGTACAACCAATTACTCCAACCCTGGTTTAATTTCAACTATATTTCAAGCAAGTTGCAGTAATTATAAGAAAAGAAACATAAACAAAGGAACTATAAATCATGTAGTAATTAATGAGAATAAAGAAATTTCCACCGAAACAAGTGAAAGCACAAAGATACATTACTGACAAGCTGTTAAAAAAAGGAAAAGAACTCTTTTAGGACTAGTTCACACAAAAACAATAAACGAAAATAACTTATAAATTCAAAAAACTAATAAATATCAATTTTTAACGAAAACAAACCTAGATCAAAACTAAAATGAATCAGTCACATCACGAGATCAAAATACAAACTTTCGATCAAAAGATTCAAAACCTCCCCGAATATATATCTACGGTGTCACGGACCACAAGGAACTGAACTGTCGAAACAAATATATAAAATTTGGCAACAATGTACGATAGAATCATCACGAAATTACAATAATAATTAAGAAAATTTTATATATTGCAAACAAAAGTATAATGGTTATAAGAAATCACATAACAGATCAAAAATGATAGAAAGACACAGTTCAGATATGTATTAAGTCAACCTGATTTGCAAGGAAACAATATTAATTTATTTCAACATACAAAATTAAATCTACCAGTGAAAACAGGAAAGAGCCTACGTAATGGTTATAAAAACTCCATAAACTTTATTATCAAGATATGAAAATGAAACATGTATAGAAGTTAAAAGACCTAGTAATACAGCAACAATATTATTAATAGTAACTAGTATAACATACAACACATAAACCAATATGAATTCGATACAAAGCCAACCAATCATTCAAAGTTCTCAAATAAATCCAATCGTTATGTATGCACAAGTAACTGAGACAGGCAGAAAACCAAACGGAAATATAACAAAGAAATTGATAGAATTTTTGAATGAGCTTAAAAATATGTTTTCACAATTGCTCAACCAGAACAGCGTAATTCTACCCATGCTAATAGCAGTAATCAATAAACTCACGCAACAATTAATGCAGCACTAAGAATAGAGGCCTGGAACGTAAATGTGCTATCAAACCACGTACATAAAATTACCTTATTTTTGCAAATCAACAAAACAGACATCCTCTTAATATCCGAAAGTCATGTAACTGACAGAATAGTCGTCAATATATCAAATTATAACATATATTATACAGGATCCGCTGTTATTATACCTCTGCAGTAATACATCACAGATAAAATACAAAATTCAGTAATAAAATAGAAAACATTTTCCTAGACAATATGCATCGCAGTAATCTATAGTTCACCAAGGCACCAAATCTTAGTTCTTCCGTACTTTTGGATCAAATTTTTTAGTCGATGCAAACAATATGTTGTAAGGATCAAAATGAACTTCAACTAAAGATCGGAACCTACTACAAATTATGGAGCAACAAAATTTTAACTTTTTATTAACTAAAAAACGAACTCACTAGCCTGCTGACCATAATAAGATCCCAGATCTTCTAGATTTCGTCGTTACGAAAATAATATTTAGTAAAATAAAGTCAATTATATTATTATTATATATATTATTATAATAAAGTTGCACTTCTGCTTTAAGCAAGTCAATTGAGATTTTATATAAAAGTAAGAAGTAGTACAGTATTTTACCAAATTACTGCAAAAAGCGTCTTGGTAAACGACTCTTAAAAGAAGTATAATTTTACCAGAACAATACAACACACTATTACATATAAAAAGGCTTATCCAAAAGAAATGCCCGTAGTAAGCGGCAAAGAGTTCGAGTCTCGCTCAGCCCAGAAGTGTATGTGAATCTCCTAGAATAAGTACATGTTAGTGGGCACAATAAGCCCTTGAGGCTGTCTGTAGCCTGTAAATGCGCAAAAAAAATACATGTTAAACTAACCAGAAGATCATTCGTTATAAAAGTGCCAAAAGAAAACCTCAAAAGACCGACAATGCCGGCGACACCCATAAGAAAACCAGATCGTAATTGGGTTTTCTCGATAAAGAAAAAGCTAAAGTTTTCCTGAAATATCTTGTTAATGTAATTACTTTATTTTCAATCGGAACCAAACGACATTGAGCTACAAACCTATTTTGGTGCTCCATGTCACTTGTCCGTGCTATTAAAACCATTTTGACTGAAAGAAGTCCTACACAAAATAAAGATTACTAACTTTTACAAGGCTCTTGGATACAACTTAGTAGTAGGAGAAATTTTAAAATACCTTCCCAGGAAAACGATTGTCCTCTTAACAACAATTGACAATAGCATTCTACAATTATGTTACTTCCCAACACAGTGGAAAGTTGCTCAAATTATTATGATCCCCAAACTAGAGAAGCATCATCCTACAGACCAATAAGTCCCTTAACCTATAATGTCAAAAATATTTGAAAAGCTACTCCTTAACAAAACAAGAACGGTGTAATACCGTAAAGGAAACTTTCTACAGCGGTGCGAAATCGTAACGGTCACTACTTCCGGTTGCCGTTAACCGATTTGGCTGAAAATCAATTCCATGAAAGGTACTGACCTGAGATGTGTGTATGCCAAGTTTGAAGTGAATCCGTTGTATAGAACGGATGTTATCTTGTCTCCAGACACACAGACAGACAGACAGGATGATAATCCCATTAACTTTCTTCTATAAGCTTCGCTGTAGAAAGTTAATAAAGATGAGAATATCAATTTGAGTTCGGAGAAAAGCACCCCACAGTACAACAATGCCAGATATTGGTTAATAAGGTCTAGGAAAGTTTAGAAGGAAAAAAATTAACAAGCCTTTGATAAAGTATGGCATGATAAACTCTTATACAAGCTGAAGAGAAATTTACCTAATCAGCTCTGTATCGTTTTAATTTCACATATGCAACACCGATATTTTCAAATAAAATATAACAACACTTTGATTGCCATTTAATACAATCCGGAGTACCGCAGGGCAGTGTATTAGGATCATACTTATATCAAAACCATACTAAAGCTCATATAGACATATGGAGTAGAGTTATGGTGTTTAGTAAGCCGTCAAACACAAAAATATTACAGACGGTACAATCAAAAATTTTCCATATGATAACAAATTCCCTTGGTATGTATCAAATTTTATAATACATAATAATCTGAAAACAGCATGTACACAATTGTCATTAAATCACAAGCTATTAAATACAGATAGCGCAATATAGGACACTCCAATGAGCTAATAGCTGAAGTCAGTCCTTAGAAAATAAAAGATTAAAAAGACAATGTCCAGACACTTAACTGAATAAATTTGGATGCATTATCGATGGATGGAATCCCACTCAAGATATTTTACACTGAATTGAGTATTTTGCAAATTTGCAGTTGAAATAAAAAAAAAATCTTTCCCATTAGTAACCTATTTAGCATATAACTTATAATCACACAACTGTATTAAAACTCTGCACACTTAATGAACAGTCCGCTTAGAAATTTTGATATGATAAAACTCATTACAAATGCTTTACTACAGGATACTTTGAACTACTTTAAATATTTTTGAGACGGCATATTACATTTCTGCCACTACTGATTTGTTTTTAATTGTTTATCTCACTTAGTGACGTGCCAGCGTGGTCCCGTGGTTGAGGGACGGGCTGCGTTTATTCGAACAAGAGCTAATAATGGCGGTCGTCTTAGGCGTGGTGCTTGCCACATCGCCCCGCATCAGAGATAGTGCGCGACGACCGGGGGAAAGGACGTGAAAGGCCGTGTACTCTCCCAGTTCGTAGGCGTGCAACGACGCGGGGCGTGAGAACCTTATTAATTATTATTATTATCTCACTTAGTGAAGTAGTTATTCCAATAAAAAAATTACACAGCTGCAAAACACGCATTTAACACTATAGTGGCATTTGCTATATCATCACTGATATTTATGACATTTTGGGAAGTTTTATATGTGTGACATATCTACATAAATGTGTTACATATCTACATAAATGTGTTACAATATCTAAAAAAGGATTTCAAGCACACTAGGAATATATTGCATACCATAATACTGTTACTGTGACAGATGTAAAGCATAATTATAAAAATCTAAAATATGCCATGTAGAAAATCGGAGTATGTACGTATGTAACTTTATGTGGAACGAATGAGAAAACATTTTGTGCAATTTCTTGACGTTTCTTGATTATTGCCAAAGATAAAAAGGCCTTCAATCACAATCATCGTTTCCGAATCAATCTGTATAGTTGACGTTAACCGTCATCATATATTATAATAAATATTAAATTTAGCAGAAAGTTCGAATAGTAGTTATTGAAGTTCAATAAACTTATTTGATTGGTTGTCTACAAAACTTCTGGTTAACTTCCTCTGTATTTGCTAACGAACATGTATATTGAAGTCAGAGACAAAACAGAAAAGAGAGATAGAATAGAAGAAACTGATTTCTTGCAGAAGAAAAGCATTTCCTGTTGTTCAGTCAGAAACCATATTATTTACAACAGCAGCAATTTATTTATTAGTTTATGATATTTGTAGAAATGTTATCTTTAAACTAATGCCAAGGACAGGCCTGAAAAAAAGTTTAATAACGTTGCTCGTACTGCTGAAGCATTTAAACTGAAGGACGGTTGTACGTACATATTTCAGAATAGGACTTTCCTGGATTTTATACTGGCAAATATTTGGATTATGTTGTTGAAATTAATTGACTGAATAATTATCACAAAATGTAAGAAAATCATTGGAAAGTCTCCTGAAATTCTTCCGTTCGTATTCGGGATTGATATAAATTGCATATACGCAGATATCCTTAAAATTAATTTACATAATTAACAGAACATATTAAGATATTAAATGAAATGAATAATTTGTAACTCAAAAGGTTTGTTGCCACGCAAATGTAAGGAAAAATAATGCAACTGTGTATCGACACCAATTAGCCATTTAATTGAATTGTGGACTTTCGGGGTATTTTTAACAAATAAATTTTTTATTAAAATAGACAACAATATATTGTAGCTTGCTCCGACTTCTAAAACTACGGGTTTGGAGTATTGTACTCCTTTCCTCTTTTTTTCTGGACGGACCCGGTGCTGTGTACAATGTGTTAGCGTATAAAAATAATTTACTTAAGGAAGATGTGTAGCAATTTCCAATTATTGCAAGAAACACTAAAAATATGTTTTTCTTTAATTTCAACGTTATACACTTTAAGCTGTCTAAGAATGGTATCGTCAAGAGACTACACTAAGACTAAGAAAAAGATGGTATGCAAGTTAATGCAGCAATGTAAGTTATAGCTTTTGGTCTACTAATACAAATTTTATTATTAGATTTGTTTTATTTGGTCTAGGTTTGTATATTCTTGTTGTTTACTATAAAATTGTTAAATTGTGTTATAACTTAAAAGCTTTTAATGCATTGCCTTTGTTCTACTTAAAATAATTAATTACCGCTTATGATACTGACATATTTTAGAAGAGGTTTAACGTGTAAGTATAGTAGTAAATCGTAGTAAATATATAAATATTATTTAAAGTGAGATAAATATAAAATTAATTTTTATAAATAAAACAAACTGATACAAGTTCTGTCCGGAAAGTAATGCGCTCTATTTTTCTCCCGCGGCTATCCATCGCACAGCGTTACCGCTTCCACGGAGGGAAAGGGGGAAGTCTTGGGAACACAGCACGATCCGCGCCAGTCAGCTCCGAGCTTTTGGAGAGTCACAGTGCCTGTTTCCGTGAACCCTTGTGTGAGTGCTCTGTCGAAATTAAGATGGAACAAACTCTCGAGTAGCGATACGCGATAAAGTTTTGTTTCAAAGTGAGAAGACGCCGTCGGAGACCTTTGAGTTGCTTCAAAAGGCTTTTGATGAGGACTGCATGTCATATTCACACTGCAAAAGGTGGCATAAAATGTTCAAGGAGGGTCGTGAGGAGGTCGCCGACGAACAACGATCAGGTCGCCCCTCAACGTCGCGAGATGAAAGTTCGGTTGACAAAGTGCGCGAATTGTTGATCTCTGATCGAATAATGTCAGAAATACTTGATATCTCGAAAATCAACGTGCACGAGATGTGACGAAAAACTTGCAAATGCGGAAGGTGTGCTCACCGATGATCAAAAGAACAATCTCAACGCTCCCCCAGTCGCCCTACAGTCCTGATGTGGCCCCGCCCGACTTCTTTTTGTTTCCGAAGATTAAAAAATCCCTCAAAGGACAGCATTTGGGGACCCTGGAGAACAACAAGGTGGCTACGACGAGGTTATTAAAGGACATCCCAGTGAAGGACTTTCAGGACGCGTATAAAGCATGGAAATTTCGTTGAATCAAGTGTTGAAGCAGGATGGATGTATTTAAAAGAATATTAAGTAATTGTACGAGTCGGTTCAATAAGTTACTTAAAATAAAAATGGGCGCATTACTTTTCGAGCAGATCTTGTATAATAAGAAATATAAGTAGAGCACTATATGAAACGTAACAAAGTTTACTTGTATTATAATTTAGAATTACAAGAACGATTGTTTCATGTAATGCTAATTGCAGAATTTTATGGGTGTAGCAATTACAATTTCACCGTCCTGCACTTTTTTTGAACGAAATGACTGGATGCATGAATCCACCAAAATGTTTTCGTAAAGCTTCTCACCCGGTTAGATCTTTAAGAGAAACTTCAAAAGAACTATATGTGGTTCCTTAATGACTAGTATCCTCAAACGTTTGATTACTTAAGGCAGCGCAGAGAGTAGTACTTTTGCGTTGCAAACTGCCTACGCTTCCAACAGATGAGCTGTCATCAACTTTACTATCTTTCTTCTTACTCTTTAGAAGCATTTTCAAACCAATAGATTTGGCAAATTTTTAATACCTTTGCGCGTTTCGATGCTCGTTATACTCAGTAACCTTCCACTAAATGATTGAGCTGTGTAAGATAGCTGTTCTATGGAAGTCTTATGCTTTTGTTTTGTACTTGTGTCAGCTAAACTTCCTGATTTAATAATAAATGCAATTTTGTTTCAAGTTCACCGATTTCTGTGTATTTGCTTTCTCTCTCAGATTTGCTTTGCAGCAGGTGCCACCGATTTCTAGGACGTTCATAAAGATCCAGTTCGTTGAGATAAATAACTGGCTATCCAAGAAATTCAAGAACTCTAAGAAGATTTTTATGCAAAGCAGTTATAACTATTTTCGCTGGGTTTCCTTGATCTGGCAATGGCTTCGCTAAAGATTCTGTTTTTTCTTTTATAGGTCTGATACTTGGTTTTATCCAAGCCAAAACAGCTATTGGTGTTGTTTTTGCAACTTGTACGTGTTTATGCATCCACATTTTCAGTATGAGTAATTACAAGAAAATCAGACTCTCAAATGGAAGAACAAAAGATTTAAGTAAAATTATAAGTAAATTTGTAAGAAAGATAGAAACTTAAATTATTTTTTACTCTTTAGATAATTTCTAGTGTTCTAGACGTAGTCATCTCACTTGCTTGCTGCAAGAAATTCCGCAACAAAAGTTGAAAGGTACAATCAGCTTTGTTTTCTACGCTGCTTCAGATGAGACTCGCAGGTTGAGACAACGGACATACGCTGGGCAGTTTCTTTTTACCAAATCAAAGCAAATTAATTTTGAAAATCCATTTATATGTTGAAAGTGGCTCAAAACGTAATTAACATTTTCTTTAATAAACGTGCATAAATGCCCTATAATGTAATATTGTTTTAAAAAGCAAATATGGTGTAACTTAACAGCTAACTATTTAAAGTTGTTTTAGAAAAACTAAAAATAACACTTTTGCCATGTTACTTACAATGGATTGCTCGCAAAAAGGTTTTTTGGCGTGGTAGACTGACAGTTTTTTACCTGTCTTTCCTCAAATTTTTGCAAGGCGGGAACGCGGAACAATTTATTTATAAATAATAACAGTGGGATAAGTCATTGCCTTGACCTTACGAAAATGATCCTGAAAATAGGCAACCAAATGTACGTTTAGAGCTTAACCACGCCACATTCCGCATCAGCTGTCTTTGTTTACTTTCTATCCAAATGTATAGGCTGTCTTTATTTACTTTCTGTTTAACTGTATTAGATAGAAGATATAAAAACGCGTTTCTTATCTAATGGACAACGATCAAAAGGAGCGGCCCGATGTCTCAGCCGCGGTCCCCCGATTCCAGATGCACTGCGGATTGACGGTCCATACGGCAAATAGCGAAAGCTGCCCCGATGCGCGTGCACGAATGCACGGACCTCCTCAGGTAAATCAAGAGCTCAGAGATCAGCCATGCCACATTTCATATCAGCTGTCTTTGTTTACTTTCTGGTCAAATGTGTAGATAGATCGATGCGAAACTACGGAAATGACAAAATTGCTTTTTCGGGGTTGAGTTGGCAATTTAGTTATTTAAGACACACGACGCCTAAGATTAGTCAAAGTTGATAAACACACAACAAAGGCAGCAAGATAAACTGTTAGTAATTGTAATGTATGAGGGCACGATGAGAAATCTTTGATTTTCAAGGATGTGAACCAATTTAAAGCAATTCAAGCGCAAATATCTAGAGAAAATTTTGCCATCAGTGAGATTTCAAACGTACCGTATATTTGGATTCCTTTTAAAAAACCAAATTTTTTATTTGAATGTGTACTATACTACACATGCCATCATATGGTGAATCTTCAAGATATTGCAACCTTTATATAATAATGCTACTCCACATAAAAGATTACTTGCTAGTCAAAAATTGCTGGAGCTTGGAAAGGATGTGTTACCACATTTACAGTATTAGCTGGACTTAGCGCTAAAAAATGCTTAATAGATAAAATCCTCACTACGGATGACAATAAATGTTTTTCAAATTATTTTTTGTCAGAAAAGATAAAAACTAGCCGAGATAGAAAGATAACAAAAGATAATTGAACTAGACAATATAATGTTTAGTAAAGTTATTTTTTATAAAAAATTTGCTTCTTATTTATAAAGAAAAAATGTATTTTATTTTATATATAACTTGTAGTAATTAAAATCAACTTTTTGACATATTCTTCTGTTTGTATCATGCATTTACAATATTATTAATTAGTTTACTTTTTATATGTGTAGTATAACACAAAGGTGAGTTAAAGAGGGAGATACGTGTAACGAGTCAAAAAAATCGATTTTGCTTAAATAATTAGTTTAATATCTGAAGCATATGCTCACAATTTTTCAAATTGTAATTTGAAGTATAAATGTGTGTTTTTTAAAGTAAGTGTGACTGAGCTTACATTTTTCGTATCGAAAACTTTAAACGCGTTTTTCTCGGAACACGAAATTTCGCACGCCGGGCAATGTAATCAAGTTTCAAGCGATTTGTCCGAAATTTTAAAGAAATATTCTTTAACGTATTGGCCATTGCATTACTAGCTCATTTTGTGGAAAAACAATTTTACATTGTTTTTACCAATTATTTATAAGAAAAATGGCAATTTTTCATTAAAAATGGTCCTGAATATTTATTTTTTTTAAAATTAACTTTTTCGCTCCGATATGCAAAGCGTATAGATGTATAGAAAACAATTATTTTTGGTTTTTTGATTTCAGATCAAATTTGAGGCCTGTAGGCTGCCCGGCGCAAAAAAGAGGTGTCGACTTCCATCAGCTCTGGAGCCGCCATTTTGAATTATTTTTACATGAAAAAAATGTTGAAGATACGTTTGGTCATTATTATATTCAGATAAAATTTATGTTAATTTAATGTTCAACGAATTAAAAAAAAAATTATCAAAAATCCTTAAAAAAAGTCGTTTACATGTATCTCTCCTTAAGCAAAATATTAGATTGCTGTTTTATACGGCTCTAGGTAGTAAATTCAGTTCTCAGACTAACTCTAGAGAAGAAAGAAAATACAAATTTTATTGTTGTTTGTCTTGAATTTGTCACAACTTTTTTGTATGTAATTTTTATTTAAAAATATTTACATCACTAGCATTATGTATTAATTCTTAAGTATAAAATATATCATTGTTGCTGCTGTATAACTTTTTTTTTATCTCCAAGTTATAGGTAATATAGTTGTGCAGTTCCCAGAGATTTCATCAACCTAAGCTATTATTGAACTTGGTGTAGTTGTAGACAATCAAGGACTTTTTCTATTTTTATAATCAGCCATATTTTTATAGATAGGCAACAAAACTAACGTTAATGGCTCTAAATTTGGATTTTTAGTGACTTGAATATCTTTTTATGACTTAATACCGGCCACTTAAAGACTGTTTTTATACATGTAAAAATATTTTGGGCCCTTACTTCTAAAATTTGCAATCTAGCACAGAAAATATTCAAGACACATATTTTATCATTAATTTTTCAGCAACTTTTATTAACAAAAAGTGTAGCTGACTTTTATTTTTAAAGTGTTCAATAGGATCAATCTAACAACTGTCTCTACTTAGTTTATGTTTGAAACTAATTGACTCTCGCTTATAAACGCTTATCAGTGGCTAAAGTCAAAAACTAGTTATACTTTTTCTTAACTTGTGAATCAACTGTTGTACATTTTTTACGTAAACAGTAAACAGTAAATGTTCAAATTGACTGTTAAGCAGCTCCACTGGTACTCTGTGCAATAAGCAGATCTTTCACATTTAGTTTATTTTTTAGATCTTCGTCAAAATTCAATTGTATTTAGAGCTATTAGTTGATTAGCGCCAGTACAGTCGCGCGGTTGGGGCATTTGAGTAAAATGTCGACGGAGCTGAGTTCAATTCTGAGCTCACACGCCTTGTAGGTGCCCTCACTCAGTCTGATGAAGTAAATTACTTTATGAACTACAATATACCTAGAGATACAGAGCAATGAGTAAAAACCACACCTATGATAAGAAATTTAGAAAAACTTTCAAAAATATGTTGTAATGTGCTTTGCAGGGGCTAATCCCACACAATAATTATAGAATCCGAAAAATTATAGCTGTATTAAAGTATGCTAATTTTTATGTATGTCAGCTCAGGTTATAACATTGTACTGACACTTTAAAGTTACTAGAAAATTACTAAAACATTGTAAGTTATACGAGAGTGACTATTATTAGGAAATATCAGTAAAGTTATGTGAAAATTGACATTTGTGATGTACTTGAGGATTTCAATTTTTTATTTTGTGTGAAAATTTTGTTGTTCTTTTCATGACTTTACAATTTGTGCTAGAAAATTATGAGCAAAACGATTACAAATGGTGAGATTAATTCACCCATTTTTCTATAAAAAGTCTTTGCCTCAAGCGCGGTTATTTAAATTTTCCGTAATCGAAATATTCTTTTACTGGACACTTTTCAAATTATTTATTTACCCCATAATACAAAATCTTCGCTAATATCTCCTAAAATTTAGCTCGCATCTCTTTCGTTATTTTTCATGCAATAATTATTTTTTTATTTATACTAATTTGTATTTTTGTGCATTCTAAATCATTCTATTTAGTACAAATAAACTATATATTTCGCGTAGGATATATAAAGTTCAGACCTCTTTTTTTAAATAACTGTTTTTTGTATATCTGTAAGGCAATTGCACCTACTTCGTTCAAATATAGAATTTTAAATACGTTAATTTATGTATTTAGTTATACGTATTATCAAAGATTTAGTGGCTTATTTGAAAATTTAAATTATTTTTCATTGCATTTTTGTCACATACTGTGATAACTGATTTGTGTGTAGCATTCAGGTCAACATTTTCAGATAATTCGGAAAGCTGTGTTATTTTCTTTTGAACTTTTGTAGTCGTATTAAAAATCACCTACTGATTAATCCATTAATTAATTGTAATTTTAAATTAAATGTACGTGATGATATAAATGCCATTAAATATACATCTTTATGGCTTTCTTATAATTATATAGTTATATAACCGCAGTTCTGCTTTACGTAAGCACCCCTTGTTCTTTTAAAGTAATCGTTTTGTTGAAATACAGGTAAGTAAAAGATATTCCAATTATTCCTATTCTTTTTCAGTTGCACTAACAAACTAAAATCAGCAATGCATTGGTTATGTTAGGAATAACTAAATATATTTTTAATTGTGCAACTCTATTATATTGTGGCAGATATTTACATACTTGTTGATTGTTGTCGTAATGCATTCTCTCTTGTTTTACTCAATTGTATTGTAATTGGTGTATCAGTAAAAGCCAAAACTTTTCTCAATTATAACCTCATTAAAAATGTTTATAGTTAAGTAAAGGACATTGATATCCATTGCAAGATTTGAGGTTTCTGGGTCCAGCTTCTAACCTCTGTTAGATGGTGGATGACTATATAGGTGATCTCCGAGAAATCAGGTTCTTCAAGAGTATATGACTTGAGCTTTTGTCAACCTCGTAATTGTAGAGTTGCCGTGGTTATGGATGCTTGTGTACATGTCATGAGCGCTGAGGGAGATAAACCCCTAAACTTTTGGAATCTTAGTCTTTCTATGGAGATCGTGGTTATTTACAAACCATGAGCAGTTAAAGATCGATCTTAATGTCCAATTCTGGACGAACTGAAGTAGATTGTTGGGGTTCAGCTCCAGCGAACCTCAAGATCTTTGATCAGGAGATATTCTGGAGAGAAATTGACTTGTAGATCGTATAGAGACAGGGAGGTCATTCCATTTCTGAAGCCGATTGTCAAGCCGGAACAAGCTGATCTTATACAAGACGGTCTTGTGATGTATATAAATCTAGTTTGGGTTGTCTCGCTAATAAAGCAGTATCTTAGTGAAGAACAAAACCGCTAAGCTTTTTCAACGTTGTTTTTCATTCTTCTACTGTTCCAGCAGTCTTCCAGAACGTCCAGCTCCTTCTGGCTCCATGAGAAAGTTCTAAGCGAGCTGAACAGCACCGCTGTATCGTCTGCGTATTGAGTCGGTTAGTGGAGAGCGTCGTTGGTGTTAGTCTTATTCAAACTCATAAACGCCTGTGCAACATAGTGTTAAGCCTGGAATTTAGGTTCGGTGCTTACTTAATTAGTCACAATAGACCGATGTGGAGTGTTACTTATAATGTAAAACAATACATTATAATAAGCTATTATTTCTGGAATTATCTAACTAAAAATAACTATAAAAATCAAGAAGAGTAAAGTTAAAAAATTGAAAACTGTTATTTATTGTTCCAACAATCTTGATTTCAAATATATTTGGCAGTTAGGTTTTGGCATCTGTGGCTATTTTCAAAGACGAAACATTACTTGCAATAAGTGCAACGAGATAATCAGAGATGAAAGCGGCAGAGATCCACAACGGTGGTCTTTTTTCCCGATGCCATTTAACGACGCCCGATATTGCACCGCTGCATGCAGCAACGCCGCTTTTTCAGCCGCTTTCCATAAATTAACAGTTAAGATAGGGGCATCGGATGCTGTCCTGCCGACCGAATTAAAAATTCCGCGCAGCAGCGCAGGCTGCCGGTATGATGGATCTGCCATAAAAATGGCCGCATATAAAATAATAATAAATAACGCGCGGTAAAAAGAGCTAACGAGTGCGCTATCTAAAAACACCTGTTGTTTGTATTCGACTGCGATGCATGCCGCGCATCGCAATCACACGGCGGCTTGTTATAACCAAAGTACCTACAACCCTGATGTGCCATAGAACTAGATCCACACACAGACAAAGAATTTGTTAACGGCCGTGTATCATGTCAATCAAATACGCTGCTTACATAAAAGTCGGCGTAAGTGCATTGCGGCAAAACATGTTATGATGTCCCATTCAACAAGTGCCGCCGCGCGCACATACATCATACCCATACGGAATGCCTCGCTGACGCTAATGGTTCTAATTAACTTAGCGGATAATTGCATAACCGACCCTTGCTGAAAACGCTAAGTGCATGCGTTGGCTTTGCGGAATAGGATTATAACGACCGGATGCGTGCTAATTTATACAAGCTAAGAGAGCACGTCGAAAAATGCATTCCAAAAGTTTTTCTAAGATAAATATTGTTATTTGAATATTCTTTATTAAGCAGTTTAACTTACTAGATAAAAATAATGGACAAAACGTCACCTGGACGTGTACAAAAAATGACAACTTCAATAAAAAGATCATTACGATCAAATTGTTGCTAAAACTCGGTACGCTTGGCAAGACTGTAAACCAATAATTAATATAATCATAAAGAAAGAACATCAAAGAACCGGTAAAATTTTGATGTCACAATTATGTAGATAATTATAAAGATATTAATATAAATAATTCTTTAAATATAAATTTCTTTAAAAAAGAAAATAAAGCAATACAGTGATGGGGGAATAGAAAATCACGTAGGGGGCATGGTCTATTCCACTCGGAAAATAAAATTTCTGCATTAGATAAGTATTTAAAAAATTAGAGATACATAGCTTTGTGTTTATCTGAAAAATTATCATTTTCAAGAACAAGATAAACGGTTTCCCGTTTAAAGTGACGTAATAGGATAAAAAGCTGTACCTCTAGTAAGCTGAGAAAGGCAAACTAATATAAAGATAAACAAAACTCTTATCCTATTACGTCCCTAGAAAATTCACATTACAAACTCATATAAATAATACTGACTTTTTTCTGTTTAATTAATGCCAATTTACCTAATTACCTATGTAATTGTAAATGCTGTTATTTCGAGAACGTATTTTTTGTTGAGTAGTTTTAAATAATTCATTTTAATTAATTGTCAAAATATCGCACACGTGATCTTCTTAAAAATCACTTGCAATAATATAAAATTACTTTTTAATAACAAATAATAAAAAACCAAAATAAAATATCTTTAAAGAGAAATTGAGGAAACAAATTTGTAAGACGAGCAACAGCAACATTTCGCTATTTCTTTCTTTTTTTATTATGTAAATTGTAACAAATCCATATATATATATATATATATATATATATATTGCTTTGAATCACTTTAACCTTCTTAGTTGATCCATTTCATCCATTAGTTTATTGACTAAATTATTAGGATGAGCAGTCAATCTCTGTCTATAATTTCCACTCAAGTTTTGTATTTCACTTTTCACTATTGGCATAGCGTGGTCCCGGGATTGAAGAGAAGGCTGCGGTGCCTGCCAAATCACCCCGCATCAGAGATGGTGCGCAACGACTAGGCAGAGAGAGCGAACATATGAGAGTCTTAACCTCTCACGTCGCAGGCTGCACTCTCACGCGGAGCGCTAGAGCCTTCCCATTATTACAATTGGCATACCCACTTTCAATAACTTTGTTTGTTACGTACCAAAGCGCATTCTCTGTGATTCTAAGCAATTTATTATAAAAAGTTCCTATCTTTCCAAATTGGATTTGCTACCGTTCTCCACAAGGAAATCCCGTAGATCTACATGAGCTTTAAATTTTTATTTAAATTAAAAATTACTTACTGGCAGTTTGGATTTATATAGTTAATATATCGTATATATCTTAGATGTAAAGAGTTAAATTCAGTCTCTTAAATTTTCCATAACTTGAGCCAATTTTGAATTTGATCAGATGGATTAATCTTAACGTTGGAAGGTCAGTTATGTACAGCAAGTACAGCAGTGGTCTTACCGTGTTACCCCGTAGGACTTTCTTTAGTGCAGATTGTAGATACGAGATTTCTTCTAGACGCATCCTTCTAGATCATTGTATTGTGTATACTATTCGGAGAGTTCATTCTATCGTTCCGTGTTAATTTCTATATTTAGAACGATGATTAGTAATTTTTTGTTGTTTAGTATTGTCTTCATTTTTTAATAACAACTTCTCAAATAATTTAGGTAGAACTAACTGGTAATAAACTAGTAGGGATATCTGATGCCATTTACATGATCGATTTTCCTGTATCGTGATGATCCATGTGATTTTTTATGCTCTTGGAAAGTGTTTGATTCTAAATATAGCATAGTGGCCCAAATCACTTTTTCAGGTAGTTGTTTGTGGATTATTCTGGTGATGATATGGTAGCCTGAAGTTTATTTGACTTTAATTTTTCTTTCTGTAACTTTCATTACTGTTATGTTTGTTAGTGGTTTGACTTATAATCTCATCTGATATAGAGATTCCAGAAAGTCTATTATTTTCTTATCTTCTAGATATTAATCAAGTAAGAGTTTGAAAACTAAATGTTCAGCAAATGCTTTCGCATGCTCTTTGATACTTCTTCTTAATTACCGGTTTTTTTATGGATAGAACATGTGTAATAGGTCTCTTTCATCTTTTACCGATTTTCTCAAAGAATAGTTGGTTCAGTAACGCTAAGAAAGTTGACATAATAATGTATGTATTATCTGTTTGTTATCTAGTGATTTTCCAGCGCTGTCTACGTTTTCTTCTTTCTATTACTTTTTTCTTTTAATTTTATGGGGCAATCTGCGGATTTGAGTGACTTGACAATGTAACCGTTGTCTTAGCTCCATAAATATCAGTGCGCTCTACATTTTTAGAAGAATATCTATATCTATTAGGCACTTAAGTCTGCTAGGAAAATATCTCCAGTAGGTACATTTTGCATTTTAACCATGTTTGTGTGAACATAATTATTAAAGACAAATATCCTCAGTTAACTCTAAATAATTTTTGATTTCACACTGTCTGACATTTATTCCCTTTATAGAGCGGAAAATAATCAATTCTGGAACTCTGCGTCCTTCATCAGGTGCAATCGCCTGCTACTACAAAATATGTTGCCTAATGTCTTAAAGAAGTAAGATAAGTCTTATTTTCAATTTATGTACATTAGCTTAGTTATATGATTTCCAGTTGGTATAGACATCGCTTGTAAATGATTTTTTACATTTTCCGATTTTCTGGTGTTTTATGTTAGTTGTACGTATGTAATTCAAAAATAAATCCCCGTTTCCTAATTCGCGAGAAATAGGCGGAGATAGTAACGCTCGTCTTATATGGCGGTGCACAATAGTTCAAAAGGCAGTGTGGAGTGAAAGAAGAAGGTTGTGTTGCACTATACTCGTCCGCTAGATCAATTGGAAATGAACGCTGCCCTAGAAAATCCCTCAAAATGTGAAGTGTGTGCAGTTTAAAGATGAAAGCACTGACCTGCACCATGACGCAAAAAGTGACCGCCTATCCATAGTCATCGATGAATTTGTGCAGGAAATTGACAAAAGCCCGTTATGCAGATAAAACAGTGCGCTTCAAGATACTGTTACAGGGTGCCTTCATTTTCAGACAAAAGAGTTTTTTTTTTGTAGAAGGAATTTCAAATCTTCTAAGACTTTATGGTAAGGGTCTTAATTTGCATTAATTATGTCAAAAAGTAATGTGCTGTTGTATATTTCTAGTGTGTATAATAAAGGTTCCGTATGTACGTTTGTACAATGATAACCAAAAGAAGTTTTTTAAATATCCTTGTAATGTAAATAATATTATACAACAGCATTGTTAAACGATACATTTAAAATCAACACAATCATACCAAATTTATACAGAAAACTCAATAAACATAATATATGAAAGAATTCGGCAAAATTGGCGACATAATACGTAATATTATGCCATAGTCTAACCATAAAACCACTGTATATTGTTAGTTCAATGAGCTTAATTGTGGTCGTAGTTCGCTGGCGGATGAATTTAAAGAAAGCCGTCCGAAATCGGCTATGATGCTAATAAATATTGATGCCGTACGCGAACTGATAAAGTAAGACCTCACGTGATTTATCGTAAAATTTAAACATCCTTCGGCATTAGTATAATTAGCATACATTTGATATTGCATTAAACATTTAACCATGAAAAACTTTTGTGCGCGTTGGATCCCGTATAAGTTAATGATCGCTCGTGTCGATTAGTCGAAATAAATGTTTAAGAAATGTGATCACGGTGTTTACGACATTTATGCGTATGAACCTAAAAGTAAACAGCAGCAGTATGGGCCTCCCAAGATGAGCCAAACCCAACAAAATTCGTTCGCGCTCGAAGGACTTCAATGCAAATGGTCGCTTGTATTTTTTTTTTTTTGAAAAACCGGACATGTTGCAACCATGGTTTTAGAATATCGCAAAACGGTCAATTCTAAATGGTACGCAATTATTTGTTTGCCATAAGTCTTTGGATAAATAAGAAATATCATTCTCCACCATGACAGTGCGAACTCATACACATCGATGCACACAACTGACTTTTTGAGCATTCAAAACGTCGAATTGATGGGTCATCCGCCTTCCAGTTCCAATTTGACCTTTAGCGATTTCTTTTTGTTTTCACACGTGAAGAACAAACTACATAAACCACGATCTTCGACGCCAGAAGAGGCGATTGATGCGTTCAAAACTTATGTGTTACAGCTACCTGATTCGTTATGCAACAATCTATTGACCGCCAGAGAGAATTTTTTTGGAAAACAATAAAACCATTAAACATTTGTTTTTGTTTGTTTTTTGCAATACATATTGTGTAGCTCACGTACACTATCGCTCAGGGAGGATACCTTATTAAAATTCAGTTATGCGGTTAGTAACTATACTCTTCGTAATAAATTTTTTTGTTTAATTCTTTACTATCTCATATTGTGTTGAATACAAATAATTAGCCAATTGTGGATTTTATTTGTAAGCATTTGTTGTGTCGAAAACTAAATTAAAGAAAATATAATGCTTTTACGCCCTTGAATTGTAACTCAACACTTAGAATGTTTCTTTTTGTCGGTATTCTTGTTTTACATATTTATTTACATTTAAAAAAAAACTGTTCGCCGACTTCTGAGCTCGTCAGTGTATTATCAGATCTTGTGCCGCTTACTTAAATTTTCTTCAAGTCTCGTTTTAAATTTTTGCATTCAATTGCCTATGGTAAGTAAGCCTCTCTTTATAAAGATGTGCTTTGACGGTGAATATCTACTATACATTTGAACAGAAACTAATAAAGGCAAATCCAATTTGGAAATATAGGAACATTTTTATAATAAATTGCTTAGAATCATAGAGAATGAACTTTGGTACGTAACAAACAAAGTTATTGAAAGTGACGTGGGTATGCCAATTATAATAATGGTAATGCTTTAACGCTCTGCTTGAGAGTGCGGTCTGCGAACTGAGAAGTTAAGGTTCTCATATGTTTGCTCTCTCTGCCCGTCATCGCGCATCATCTCTGATGCGGGTCGGTGTGGCAAGCGCCGCCTTAGACGACCGCCATTATTACCCCTTGTTTGAGTGAACGCAGGTACTCAATTATTTTTAGTGACTGAGTATGCTACCCGCCAGGCATCAGAGAACTTCGGAAATTAACCCGGGTCCGTCCTCACCGCATTCTTCCTTTCAATCCTGGGACCACGTTATGCCAATAGTGAAAAGTGAAATTATAGACAGAGATTGACTGCTCATCCTAATAATCTAGTCAATAAACTAATGGGCAGAGTGGATCAACTAAGGTTAAAGTAGTTCAAAGCTAATGATTTGTTAACAATATTCAACTAACAAATGTATATAACTACCTACTTATGTATAAATTTGTTTAATTTGAGATAATTCTCGCGTTTCGGCATCGGATTTGATGCCATTTTCAAGAGGTTAGCTCTTCACCAGGGTCTCAATTTGCCTACTCCCCAAGGAAAGTTACGAGTACTTTGAGTAAGACTGACCTTTCGTGTGTCCTGCTTGGTCTTTTATAGAGCTGGAAGTTGTTTGGCGGGAGATGCATTGGAGTAGGGAAAGTTTATTGGTTTAAGAGTATTGCGTAATTGACGATGCGAGGTAATAAGGGATTTTATATGATTGGTAAACGTTGGTTGTCATCTTTTGTGTTCAGGCATTGCGGGCGTTTTTCTATTTCAATTTCCTCACTTAAGTGAAACTTTACCGCCAAACCAATAGTGCTCCCATGGGTTTCTCACTTTCACCTGTCATCGCTAACCTTTTTATGACCGATTTTGAAACAAAAGCCCTCACTTTCTTTCACTTTAAACCTACCTGCTGAATCCGATATGTCGATGACACTTTTGTTATCTGGCTTCATGGACATGATATCCTTCCAGAATTTCTTTCCCATCTAAACCGAATCCATACTATTCTCAAATTTACCATGAAACCGATTATAATAACTCCCTTGTGACATTCTACTCTATTTTTCTTTTTATGTATTGGACTAATGTAACATAATATCCATTCTGTAGGCATTTCTTCTTTTTCTATAAAATTTAATGAGCCTACTAATGAAGTTCTTTACTAATTCATTAGGAATATTTTCTGGACCTGTTGCTTTATTATTTTTTATCTTTTTAAGTTGTTTTTAAATCTTCTCTTCTGTTATTCTTTCTATTTTGTGTGTAATATCATTTGGTCGATCTTGCATATTTTGTTGTTTTATGTACTTTTGTCTATTTTCCGCAAGATCTTTATAATATTTTTTCAATTTATTAATTTATGTATTTGTGTACTTGTTTTTTGTCGATTTTCATAACTAAGAGTTTTTAATACGTCCCAGGTTTCTCTAATTCTTGTTTCTCTTATAGTATTTTCCACTTATCTACGTACATTAGTCCATTCTCCATTTTTTGCCTGGATTACATTTTTTTATTTGTGTTCTTATTCTTATGTATTTCTTTCTGTCTTCTTGTCCTTGTGCAGCTATTCACTTCTGAGAAGCTTTTCCTTTTCTTATGTTTTTGTCTAGGTCTTTATTTTTCCAATAATTTGTTTGATTGTCTTAATTTATACAGAAAGTTTATTGACTCGTCCCGTAATAAGTTCAAATTGTATTTCGTACTCTTTAAATATATTTCTTCTGTTTTCTCTCTTTTGTTTGATGTATTTTTCTTATTTGCAAGTATATTTTTGCTCTAAGTAGCATGTTTTGCATTTCATATTTAGATCCTCTTAGAGCTTTTACATCATGTGTTTTTATGTTTATTTCTTGTCTTTGTATTAAATAATCTATTATGGACTACGTGTTAGTTGACACCATGTGTATTTATGCTTATCTAGATGTTGGAAGTGATCATTCATTATTTTTAGATTAAATCTGTTGCATATTTCTATTAATCTGTCTTCATTATGGTTTATTACGTCTTCGTCAAATTTTCCTATTACTGTATCTTATTCTTTGCGTCCGGTCCTGGTATTTAAATCTCGTAAGAGTACAATTTATTTCCTTTTTCCAATTTTTTCTAGCACAAATGTCAAGTTATATTCAAATTCGTCGTTTATGTTTTTGTTTGCATTATTTGTAGGAGCATATATCGCTGTTATGCAAATGGGGTGCATAAATATTTGTAGTTCCATTGTCATTAATCTCTTATTCACCTCTTCCTAGTGTCTTTTATACTTTTTATACTTCTTTGATATAGCAATAGCTACTCCGGTCTTTGCTCTTTTTCCTTTGAGCACTCCGCTACAAAATCATATTTAGTTTGCATACTCTTCATTTCGTCTTCTCTTTTTTTGTTTCTGTAGATATGGCTACGTCAATTTTATGTTCGGAAAGTTGTCTAAAAACCTCATCTTTTTTGTGTCTATACTCTAGTTATTCTATGTGCCAAAATTTAATACCCTTTCTCGTTTGCTTTTTCTGTCATCGTAATCCGAGGCTTGCGCTTTGATTTTTTTAACAGTTTGTTTAGTTTTACAAGTCACGAGGAGTTACCCTAATACCTCAACCTCCAGTCTGGAGTACAGGAACTTTGATTTTGAGGTGTTCTTTCGTTAGCCTGTTTGTCCACCACTCTGGAGAACTGCCTTCCCTGTTTGGCTCTTATGCCTCCTTTGCTGTTGAGATTTTCTTTAATCCTTTTCCACCTCAGGAATCATTAGCCCGTTTTCACCTGTAGTCCTATGTAGGAGCCCTTACAGTGTGCTATTAGCCGGGTCAGCTAAACTCTGGTTTATTTAGAAGGTGTTACTTCTTCACTCCTCATTTATCCTAGCTAGTCTGTCGCATTTAATTATTTATTTTCCGAATTGCTACTTTTTAGAGTAATTTTCTGTTTACTGCTATTCTATTTAAAAAAATTTTGATGTCTTTTCATTGTTTCTTTTTGTCTTAGCTATTTACTCAATAGATTTTCACTCGTATTCTTCTTCATCAATTTGCGTTTGCTAACGTTCTGCATGTGTACTTAGACCCCTTAAATATTTCTTATTTTGCAATATCTCTTTCTTTTTAATCTATAATTTCATTTTCTTTATTGACGTAAGATGCATGTTTGGGCTTCTATACTCAGTTTTTTTAGAATAAATATTGTATTTTTCCTTTCCCCAAACTTTAATTTTTCTTCTAATTTACCTATTCATTTAATTAAAATTTTTTTCTTTCTTCTTCATTTCTTTTCCTAATTTGCTGACTTTACTTTTCAATTTTATATTTCTAAAACAATTAATAATTTATATTGTACAAAATGTGGTTACTATTGTTCTTTAATTTTTTAATGGTATCTCTATAGATGCTTTCTATTGCACCTAAACTTAAATTTGATTTAGTGTATTTAGTGGTTTTGGAATATAATAACTGTCTTTTGTAATTTAAGAAAATTTTCTTTCTTCTTAATTTTGAAGAATTTCTTTGAGAATTATTTTTTATTTGATACTGTTAATATTAAAACTTAAAAATGATGTTTCCTATAGTTAAGTTTAATATTAAAAAGCTCTAATTTTCTTTAATTTCATACAAGCAAAATCACAAAAAGAGAAGCCCGGTTGGTTAAGACTGCGGCCCGCCGCAGCCCGCAGACGTGCTGATATGGTAAGTCGTCGAGATATCGATAAGCAATAATCAATGATAACAAATTGCAATAGGCCGGCATAAAGCGCGCAGCCGGCGGCGCCTGCGATGCGAATATTACTCGGGAGACTGGAGGAAATATGAGTGCTGCCAGAGGGTTATTTCTCACGTAGAGGCATAAAGCCGGATGGATATCCCGCGTCAGGTGCAGTAACATAACCTTAAAGTAGGGTGCGATTCGCGATGATGGATGGGCCGGGGAGTGCGGCTCCGCATGTCGAAGGCTGCCTCCTCGTGACGGCGCACGGCCCGCCTCATTAGCACTTGACATGATAACTTCTTCGGCGCATAAGCGGCCTAAGTGAAGACGACAGGCTCGATTAGGCGCGCCCGCTCATGTCGCTACGAAATTAATAGGCCATAAGTAATAATAATTCTGAAAGCTTTTCAGCGCCGCCTGCTGGTTCGTTATGACGCTTGCTTCCCTTTACGTCGGCGTTTATGAGAATCATTTTTGAAGATGCTGCTGCTTGCATTTAGAGAAATGCGCAGAAGTATAAAGTATGGTAGTAATATAAATAGAGTTTGGATTCTACATGCTGCTAATATGAGGGGTTGTCCGCGAAACGATATTTTTGGTGTCTTAACCGGACAATTTTTCACTGATAACACTGGGATGTGTCGCTGTGGTGACCTTACGAAAGGAAAATATGCAAAACGGTCCACATTCCATATTAGCTTTCTGTTTAAATGTATGGATAGACTATATGGAACATATGAAAGTGGAATTTTTTAATACTATTGGCATTTTCAAATATAGGAGTCTATTTGAGTCTCGTTTTTTATAGTAAATATATATTTGTTGTTTAGGGTTCAGTTAAAAGTTTGTATGCGTTTATATTTAAGGGTCATTTTTATAGACATATCTTACAACTTTTAAAGAAAAATAAGGTAAAACCAACCGTGTTATCTTAATTTTATTTTACCAATGAATATTTAAATTATAAGATTTTATGAGAATGGAGAAGTCAAGAAGAAGAGTGTCAAACACCGTTTAGGTTTAGAATCTACTGATTGTTTATATTATTAAAATAGACTATATATGTTTTGATCTAATTAACAATAACATCAGACTGGTGTTCTTTCAACTAGCTGTTAAGAATGGCGCTGATCATCCGTTTAGAGAAGATAGACAACTCGTCTGGAGAGTAGATTTCATTAAAATAAGCACTGGCTGGAATAGGTCTTGATTATACTTAGTCTATAATGCCAGAAAAATTACTATGGTAATTGCTGGATTGATAAACGAACATTATAATGCTAGAAGACTGCACGAACGTTGTACGAAAAGACAAAGTGCCATAAACAATTGTAAGTGGGAGGCTAAGTTTTATAGGCTTAATCGAAAATTCTTGGTAATTCCCTTTTAGTGCTAGCATAAAATAAAAATCTATGTGTACAATTTTCTATAAAACTAGAGGTCAATTTTTTAACATTAGGTTTATGGCGAAAATCTAACCCTTGATCCTATGTTTTACCCCCGTCCATGCATATGACCAAACTTTCAAAATAGCTGTATAAGATAAAAATGTCTTTTTTAACAAAGTGTAGTTGCATAACACTTAAAGGTATGGTCGCTAGAGGGCATGGCAATTTTTTGTTGGAAATAGCATGGAAACTGGGTCCATTCGATGAGATGGGATTGAAAATATCTATATAAATCTTGTCGTATACTTAGGTACACTAAAAGGCGCAAAATATCAATTTTAAAAAAAGTTATTTTGATTGTTTTCAATATGAAATATCATATTAATACATGTTGCTACACTGAAATCAATGAAAATTCAATGGATTTCAGGGATAAGTTTGAATAACCCAATAAATAAACTCAATAAGCGGATTGGGAAAACTCACTGGAAACAACTTATTGAAAAACCTGCAAACCCCCAATAGAAAAACCCGTCGTCGAAAAATCTACCAATTAAAGAGTTTACGCTGACAGTGACATCATTTTTGCTGACATTTGAAGCGTATAAAAGGAGCTGGTCCCTAACTGAAGACATCGTGTGCGACGAGTTCATCATTAGCCATCTTCGGTCCATTTCTGAACATAGGTCTCTTTCATGTTTCTCCAGTGTTCACGATTTTGAGCCTCTCTGATCCATGCTAACCCGGCCGTTTTCTTAAGGTCGTCGGTCCAGCGCATTGGGGGTCGTCCTCTGTTTCTTCTTCCTAGGTATGGTCTCCATTTTAATAAAGTGTTAGACCATCTTCCATCTTGGTATCTAGCAACATGTCCTGCGTAACCCCACTTCAGTTCTGTCACTGCCTCCACAACATCTTTAACTTTCGTGATGCTTCGAATCCATGTATTCCTTCTACGATCTTTTAGGGATATTCCTAACATCTGACGCTCCATTGCTCTTTGGGTCACTTTCAATTGGCTCATTGACTGTTTGGTGAGGGTAATATGCACTGATCAAATAATCTGCTACGTAAACGCATAGGTATATTTTTATTTTTTTAGTGTTTTACTTAGTTTTCCGAACGCGCTCCATGCTAGTCTTTTCCTGTGGTTTATTTCTATTTTTTGATTATATATATATATATATATATATATATATATATATATATATATATATATATATATATTTTGATCATATTTAAACCAACTTTAGATGCTTGCTGTTCTAAATCAGTTAACATATTCTGTAGCTCCGCAGAGTTTTCTGTGATAAGTACTACGTCGTCTGCATATATGAGATGGTTTAGACGTTTTCCATTTATTAGTATGCCTCTGTTGTCCCAGTTAAGTTGTCTGAATATATCTTCGATAACTAACGTAAATAACTTGGGAGATAACGTATCTCCTTGTCTTATGCCGCATTTAATTAGGATAGGTTTAGTATGTTCATGAAGTTGTATTGTCGACGTTGCATGTTCATATATATATGATAAAAGTATTGAGTACCGATGATCTACCCTTGCATTATTTAGCGACCTTTTGATTGCCCAGTGCTCTACGCTGTCAAAGGCCTTCTTAAAATCAACAAAGGCCATATGTACATTCAGATTATATTCTACTGATTTTTCTAGGAGAATTCGCATATTTAATAGATATTCATGTGTACTGTAGTTTGTTCTAAATCCAGCCTGCTCTACTGTCAAATACTGTTCTATTTTGTTATTAAGTCTATTTGTAATAATTTTTGTCAATAGTTTATATACCTGTAAGAGTAGACTGATTGGTCGATAATTCTCCAAATCCGCCTTGTTTCCCTTCTTATATAATATTACAATTACCGCATTGTTGAAACTTTCGGGTACTCGTCCTTCCATGAGACATTTATTGTAAAGATCACATAGCTTTGATATTATGGGTTTTCCTCCTGCTTTTATCATCTCTGTCAAAATTCCATCTTCTCCTGGCGCCTTGTTATTCTTCATCTGCCTGAGTGAGTGGTATACTTCTTCTATTGTTATTTCGGGCATCTCCTCTGATCCTATGTTGGTTATTTTTTTTTGTTTTGTATTCTCTCCCTGTTCTTCTTGTTTCTTTGAACTGTACAAGTTTTTATAAAACTTTTCTGTTATTTCTAGCATAGTTTCTCGTTGTCGTATCTCTTGTCCTCTCTCATCTTTTAATACCACTATTTGTTGTTTTCTATTACTTCTTAAGCTTTTCAATCCCTGTTATTTTCTATTATTTTTCTACTTCTATTTCATAGTAGTTTTCGAGATCCTTTCTTACTAATCTTCTCGTTTCTTTAGCCATTTCTCTAAATTCGTCATATTTACCTTCTCTAAATAACTTTCTCTTTTGTTCTATTTTAATCTTAGTTGTTTGCTTTAGTTTCTCTACTTGTTGTTTTTCCTTGGTGCAACTTTATCAGCGGTATCTTTCATTATTTCGTTCAGTATGGTACTTTGATCATCTAAGTTTTACTATTCCATGTCTCTTCTATTTGTTGCAGTGCATTTTGTAGATCTTGCTGATATTCGTCCGTTTTCTCCAATAATCGTTGAGTGTCTGGTAGATTATATTTTTCTTTTCTTTTCTTTTTGTTATTTTGCTATTAATATTTATTTTAGCTCTAACCATTCTATGATCACTGCCTATGTTAAAAGAATTTAGCGTTGTTACATCTTTTACTATTGCTTATCCTTTGAGAGAATATAGTCTATTTCGTTCTTTGTTCGGGTGTCCGGAGATATCCACGTCCATTTACGTTGTTTTTCTTTTTGAAAATGAATTCATTGCATAGATCTTGTGGCGTGTTAAAATTCAAGCATCATTGTTCCGCGCTCGTTCCTTTCATCAAAACTGTAGGGTCCTATATATTCTTCGTTTTCTTCTTGTTTATTGCCTAGCTTTGAATTAAAATCGCCTATGATGAGGGTATAATTAGTATTTTCTTTTGATAGAATTATCATTGATGCATTCGTAGAAGCTTTCCATTTCTTCATCATCGTGGGCAGTTGTTGGGGCATAACATTCTATTATTTTTAATTTGTGTTTATTTGATATTTGTATTGTTACTGATGCGACTCTATCTGTTTCGCTATCTAGCCTGGTTATATTGTGTATTAGTTTTTTATTGATCATAAAACCTACCCCACGTTGGCTTTCGTTTTCTGATCCTCGATAATACAATAAGTTACCTGATTCGAGTATTATACTTTCTTCTCCTCTGCGCCTTATTTCGGATAATCCAATAATATCCCACTTTATTTTAGTTAGTTCATGCTCCAGTTCATATATGTGTTGATCGTGTAGTAGTGTTCTGGTATTTATGGTTCCAATCATTAGTTCAGTTATTTTTGGCAGCCTGTCCTAACCTGGGATTCTTAGCACCCTGGTCTGCCTCATTATCCGACCGCCGCCATGGTCGGGGATAAGCGGACCGCCGGGGACTCGGGGCCTTTCCTTAGGGTTTAATATCATCATGAAAGGTATTTTGGCATTAAAACGAGTTAGAAGAGAAATATTTATTATTACTTGAAGCATGCAACTCAACCCAGATATATAATTCAGGCGAGTTTGGGCGATCTCTAAAAGCCTTGATAATTGTTAGAGTTCATCCGATGTCGTACGCTTGACAGTTTTAAATAGAGCACATAAGCAATGGTTATGAGCACCAAAACAATATATAGAAATTTTATATATAAATAGTAAAACATTTTTATTTTTAATTTATATAATTTCTAATTCAGATCCTCTTCTAACTCAAAGATTAAATTTTACATTTCCTATTAAACTGGACAAAACGGACGACAATCCAGGAGTTGATCCATCAGCATCTCGAAAGCCTCATAAGACATGCGTCGGATGTCAAAAGGATACGAGGTTAAAGAAAGAGAAAACAACAGAATTGAGAATTGTAAAGGGCAATAAGACAATACATATCAAACGAAAAAGATTGTAACATTTTTCATTCGGGCATCATTTTCATCAAATACAAGAGAACAATCTTGAAGACAGAACTAAATTTACACCGTTTTCATTACAAGAGACGACCCGACATACATAACAAAGCTTACAAAGTTTACAAATCAGTTCTCAACAATCAATAATTGATGCTGAAAGAGAACGAACAAGAGGAGCAAATATAAGAAAAGTGATGAGATCTGAAATGTTGTTGATAAGACCCGAAAACAAGTGTTTGACAATAGAAGGCTTTATGTTACACCAAATTATCGATGTTGTGGACATAATTTCGTTGATGAAAAACTGTTCGAAGAAAGTATTCATTTGGAGGGCAAAGGATATGATTTATTCTTTGATATGACGAAAAGCTCAAAGAACCTTCAATCAAGGTGAAGATTACAAGGTCTTCACCGGTTTAACAAAATTCCATTTTGATGCAATTTATGATAATTACATCAACAATCTTTGAAATACTGAAAATCGAACCATAAAATAGATATTATCTATTTATTATATGAAATTATGAACCGGAAGCTGGAACAACAAACTGATATGACATCAAATGCTTTGTCAAAGATAATTAGTGCGGTCCGAAAAGAAGTTACGGAAAACCTTGTTGGCGAACATTTCGAAGTTAGATCATGGACACGTCAAATGATTGAAGAGCACAAAAGTCTATTCGTCGGTTACTTTTCTGCGAACAGAACAGTATTGCAACTATGTCGCAAAAACAATAACAACGTTTTTCAAAGAATAACTTATTTGGTGCAAAAAGATTGGTCCTTATTCAAACTAATGGTCGCAATTGCAACCGATGGATTTATTCTCGGTATTTTCGGTCCACATCCCGTCAATATGAACGACTTTGCTATCATGAACAAAATAATCAGTGAGAACAAAACTGCTTTCAAAAATCTGTTCAACAAAAGTGATGTATATATTGTTGGCAGAGGATTCCAAGTCCTACTTGTGTTCCATAAAAACAGTTGACTTAATTTCAAGCTAACAGTAACACGACTCGTCACAAAAGTTAGCGTCAAAATCGAAGTTGAATTCTAATGCAAAATAAACTCTAAAGTAGAGTTACAACAAATGCTCGTCAAAGCGCAACCTGATTGAAGAATTGCTGGAGCGCTTTACAGCGAGTTCTTCAAACTGATTTAATCAGACAAAGGACATAAAGACTTCTGCGCCAAACGAATGAAAACACTTGAATACAGAGTGCACGCTAGGCAAAGTGGTTCTAGAAATTTAGAAAATCTTTGGCCAAACTGTTTTAAATAATTTTCCAAAGATTTTAGGAGAAAACATCCAAAATTTTACTTTGGAAACATATTAAATCTAGCGGTACAAAGCA
The DNA here is from genome assembly GCA_036346155.1 of Sinelater perroti. Lineage (NCBI taxonomy): Eukaryota > Metazoa > Arthropoda > Insecta > Coleoptera > Elateridae > Sinelater > Sinelater perroti. The sequence goes on from JARFIY010000046.1 coordinate 20,083,698, forward strand.
TATGCTTTCGAGCACATTTCGAGATCATCTGCATCCGATTTCCTCATTTAATACTACACTAACACAGATGTGAAGAATTTGATTCGTGTTAAAATCCGATCCTAGACTCTTCTCTTCATACAAGTAGGCAGGTTTTCTTTTACGGCGTCAGTTGCTTTGCAAAAGTTGCTAATTTTAAACTAATTAGATGGTAAATTTTAAATTTATGATTAGATGTACTAATCTTATCAATTTAAAAATGACTAAGAACAGAAAATTTATAACGAACCACAAATCTCATAGTTTAAATAAAGCTCTAAACCGCAAAATTATAGCTGCTGGGATAATAAAAATCCACTAATCATTTACAAAATCCTCCTCTTTCCTCCTCAGTCGTTAATTAATTGATTGATTTGTTGGGGACTTTCTTTATTGTTGGCCTTCAACCAAACGCTTTTGTTCTGTATAGCTGTTGCATCTTCTAATCCTACTCCATCCTTGATCTTCCGTTTACCTTTTTCCTCTCTAATATAATTTTTAAAAAGCTGTCGTATCGTAATGTGTGTTCTATTAAACCACATCTTTTTTGCCATTTGTCTGCATAGCTTCTATATTATCGTATTTTCTTAGGACTTTTGCTACATGTGTCCAACTCTAGTAGCTATACAATGCAGTGATCCATACTGTAAGAATGGAATCGAATAAAATAAAAAATTTGAATAAAGTTTATAATGCTGTATTAATAGCAATCTGGACTATATAGACGCTCTCGGTCAATGTGCACGATGTCGCGTCAAAGCTAAGAGTGACCCCTGTTCGGAATAACGTTGCTTCACTACCTTGGACCGTTGTTAAAAATTATTTTTAAACAATCAACCACAACAAAAAGCTTTCATGTCTAAACAGCCTGTTGCCCAAGTGCATTCAATTAAAAAAAAATATATATATGATATATATCATATATATATTTAGTATATACTGCACTTTAATTAATGATTCTTTTAGTTTCTCTCCACTTTAAGCCAAAAGAACAATAACATCTGCATAGCGTAGCATCTCAATTTTTTTGCTTTGTATTATCGCCATGTTAAGGGCATTTTCTATGTATATATTAGCTTCTGATTGACTTCCTCCGTATCTAATATTGTTTATGTTTTACATACAATTGCTCTACATATTTCTTCTCTTTAGCACTAATATATTTCTGCCCACTTACTATTGCATTTCATTCTCTTTTTCTGTTTGTTGTCCTTTCATTCTTTTATTGTGTAACTGTACTTGTAACTCTGTTCCCAAATTTTCTATTCCATTTCTTACATTTTCTTTTATTGCGGTTGTGTGCGTAATATTTTACGATTATTACTTTAAAAGTTATCCTGCTGTGTTCAACTGTGTTTCATAACACCTAGGATTCTTATTTTTAATCTTTTTATTTTAAGTTTTTTAAATATAAGGAGTGTTTTTACATTCCATGTTTCTATGTTTGTGGCATACTTGTATGTTTTGATGTATGGACTTTTTTTGTTGTATCCATCCGAAGGTTAGTTTAACTTTGATTTTCTTAGATATATTTTATAGAAAGACTTTATGTCACGACTTTTAAAGAATTTTACTGTAGTAGTTTTTTTTATGTCCCTAGATCTTAAACCAGCCCCGTGTAAGTTTTTTGAATTTTTTGTGACTTGCACGGTTTTCGCCAAATTAGATAAAATTTAACACACGTATATTTCTTGGGTACATATCTAGGTACAGTCAGATGAGGAAGTGGGGAAATATAACTATAAATATTATTAATCTCTTTTGCGACAACAACTTTTGCCTTTCTCATATTGTTGCACAAACTTGAAATTATTTCTTTGTCCTATTTTAAATAAGATTAGAACTGGTTGTCATCGGTGTAACTTTTTTTTAACAAAGATTCTTTCTTCAAATTAGATCTAAACCTTTTTTTCCAATTAGTTTATACATAATAGCTAGGGACAATTCTACAAATTTACATGCTTCTTATCTTGAAAGTACTATTTGTATAAGTTTTGTTTAACATCACTTCCGTTCTTTGTGTTGTGCAACGCCATGGAAAACCATAAAGTATGCTTTATTAAAACTTCTCTTAAAGGTAGTGTCTTGCTTGCAACGTTTTCGTTTGCTGAACTTAATTATATTCTTGGAAGATTAATTTGCGGACGGCTGCTTGCAAAATAAATTACCATAACGTAACAGCAAGTTAGGTTTCTTTAGAAAGGGTGCGAACAAGTGCAAGAAAGGCCAATTGCTAGCAGGTGGCAATAATTCTGTAGAGTTCGTGACGGTCGCGAAAAAACGAAACCACGAGGCTTTTAAAATTAAGTGAGAAGGTATTTAAGAGTGTACGAAGATAGTCAAAAGTCAGTTGCAGTGAGAAACAGTTTATGTGGTAATTAGTATGTTAATTAATTAAATGCTAACCCGCCTTAAAAATAAATTTCAAATCATGTAGGGTGTATTGTTTTGCATTTTACAAATTCTAGAAATTATATATATATATTATAGAATACTTTTATGATTTTTAAATTTTTACTAATTTCCGATTCTTAGAAGTATACAGAACCATAAATACTAATGTGCAATGAATATATCCAGAATTAGTTATTTGCATGAATAACATGCAGAGAACCAAATGGTGACTCGGGGGATAGATTTTTACCGGCTTACAAATTCAGATATTTTTTAAATCTTTATCGTTTAAGTTTTAAATGTTAAAGAACTTCATACTAGAGATTAAACTACAAGTCCAGTTTCCGACTCTAAACTGTTTTTCCAATAATCTCATAACAAATACCTGGAGGCTGTAAGAAGAGAGGAATAAGTTGGTCGTCCCACAGGTCCTCTCCTTTCTAATCAGCTGTTTGGTAATTTTCGATCTAAAAATTACACACACAAAAAACACAAAATCCATATAAGCAGATCATTGTACTCGAGGCTGAGACATTAGTGTATACACCAATATAGAGAAAATATTTGTTTTTTAATAAATAACTATTTTTGTTCCTAGAAACAAAACACAAAAGTTGCGTGAATGCTAATCTAAAAATATGTCTGCCAAAAACTTCAATGTTTTAGAAAGTGACAATTTGAGATAGCAATTTACTTTTGTTACGTCTGTTCCATTATTATGTATGCGTCGATGAATTCTTATTGCTAATCAAAGAGCGCTTATCAGAAGTACATGTAATAGATTTGGAATATAATTTTTGTACTAATAAGTGGCTTAGACTAGATTTTATAATTTGTACTAATCACTGAGTTGGATGAATATGGCACAAATTTAGATATCCTTTGGGATAGTAGTTACTGTATAAATAAAACCTTACTTAGAAAAACGTTACATATAATTGACACAAAAGTCCGATTTTGGCATAGCACATTTATGAATAATTAAATAACAATAAAATAACTCAACATGCAGATGCTTACTATTCTGCAGATACAGAGAGAAAAATTCCAATGTAATTAAGTAACTAAGTTCTGAAAAGTATTGTAATGAATACAGGGATTCTAATGAAAAAATTGATACGTTGCCTAGCTCGGTAGAACCTATAAGAAAGACTGATTTAGTTTATTTATTTCTTTTATTTAGCAGTTATAAATTCTTATGTTACGTGCAACTTGAAATCATAAGCACATTATTGAAAAATTCTTAAAAGTTGATGTTTTAATACGGTTAGTTGGTTGTAATTTTGCCAAACTAAATCCAGCTATTCCAAAAGAAAAATAATTCTCAAAGAATTTGTCATGTCTGTTAACATACAGAATTTGGGCTTAAACGAAGAAGACGTGGACGTCCCATTCGTTGCCGATGAAATTAAAAGATTTGCGATGAATTACTACCAGAAGTTAAATTCATTCAAGCAATTCATTCATTCACCAGCTTTCCACGTATCATCCAGTACGACGACTGAAGAAAACATGACCTGAAGACCTCATCAACCTGCCGTAAATGGATCTTATTGGGAGTATCATGAATGGATGATTTCTTCTATTACTACCTCCCTTATCATCACATTTACTGAATACTTTCGTTAAGTAGATTGTAAATAACGTTATTGCCAATAATAATAAAAAAAAAACGAAAAAGAGATACGAGGATCAGATGTGAAGTATGTAATATAGCTATTTGTTTCATCCCTTGCTTTGAAAAATATCATACAATAGCAAAACTTTAAATATCTGTGTATACTTTTTTAGAATAAACTACACCCGTAGATATATATATAGAAATATATACTCTTACAAATGTACACACACGTACGTACGTATGCACGCATGCATAAGCGAAAATATGTGTATGTTATACGACAAATAAAGAATTTATAACGCTAAAATTTTTTTGAAATAAAACTGGGAGCTACCTTATAGCAGATTTTTTTATTTTAGTCCCTTTATTATATTCTTAGCCAGAGCAATTGACAATTGAAAATTTGTGTTCTTTAAAGATACTTAAAATTAGGTTGCTGTTTCTACACGTCATGATTAAATTAAAAAAATGCCAAAAACATTGAAACTGACACATTGAAAAATCTTCCAAGATCTCATTGTCAGGGATTATATCCGAAAGCGATAGCATAAAAGGAAGTGAAAAACTACAAAGTAACTTTTTCAAGTTTTACAACACATAATAAATCAATTTTTATTTTTATTGCCTTATTATACGGTGTGCCAAAGCATAGCTAGCACATTTCGCCTTAAGTGTAGTATCAGGCAGTTTTTGTATTGACGTAAATGTAAAGAAAGGAAAACTGTGTGTCGGTGTCAATCAGTTCCTCAAATTTGTACAGAATTTAATTGCGGATTTTAAAAAATAATTCTTATTTTTAAAAAAATAAAATATTAATATATTAGCAACTGTTCGGGCTTACTAATTAAGATCAAATACCTTGTTTTCTATAAGATCATTTGCGAATTCTAACATTAGACTAATAAATATTAGTGTACCACTCAAAAAAAAAGAATTGTAAAGTGCTTTTTTTTAGTATGGCATGGATCAAGCAAGTCTCAACTTAATTTTCCAAAGCACAAAGATTAAACCCTAATAAATTCTCAGTAGTATTGGGTGTAATCAGTTTTTTCTACCTAAAATTAGGGAACAAATATTAATTCCAGTATCAAATCAAAATCAGGTCTGTTTTATTATTTAATAATTTAAATTTAAAGAAATACTTTTTAACGATTTTGATAATTAACTTTGACTATGAATTACTTTTTACCATAATTTGTAGTAGAGAGAAAACTCGGAAAAATTGTCCTACTTGCTTTAGGGTCGGCCCGCACAGACCGTTATTATCCCGTGGTAAAATATCTGGGCATTCAGTTTCTTTTACCTGGCTTGATTATAGGAAATATTTTCCTTCTACTACATTCACAATGATTCTTATCTTCGACTTATTTAAGAACAAAAAAGATAGGCAGATTGCAGCTAGCCGTTGTCACGTGCACTTCTGCTTACTCAAGTTTATCGATGTACATCTGCCACGGATAACGCGTATATTAAATTATACATTCGTACATAGGTTGCGTTTTTATTTACGAGTTACCACTTTAATACCTATAAATTTTTACATAACTTATAAAGTAATGTAATCTGAATTAACTTAATTCAATCAAGTCAAAATTTTTAAAGTGAGTCTATGTCAACGAGAAATGATTTGAGTGGGTGAGAAATAAGTAAGATGAGAAACGTCGATGCGGCGGTAGGGTTTTAAATGATAGTAATAAAGTAAGGTTATGCAGAGGCAGCCCCATCCCGCGATATTCCGAGATTGAGCTGGTTTCATTATCGGGAGAGCTCATCATATTTTAAAGGGGAATGTAATTTCATTTGCTCCATAAAATCTAAGCTGCTCTAAATCTGCTATACGGAGGGGTAGCATATGCGGAGCGATCCGAGGGTATATAGTTCACAGACGCCATTAAATATGAGCTTACTGAAATGTAAAACAGTCAGGGTTTTGCATTTCCAAGCATAAACTGCCGACAAAACGGCTCGAGGATTCAGTTTATGTGGACGGAGATATGTCTCCCTGCCTCGCACCTACTACCCTGCCGCCGGCTCATCACTCGTTAATATTCCGGCGCCCTCCATTGGCCCGCGCTCCGGGATGCACGCTCCGGATATAATCTCTGCAGGAGACATTTTACGATGAATTTCATGTTTACTGCATATTTAATTAATAGATGTTGCGCCGCTCCTCTTACACTTTCATCAGCGCAAACAGCGGGGCGCAGCGCGGGCGCGATAATCGCGCGAGAACGGCCCCAGTTAAATTTATATTAAGCTTAAAACGATCCGAAATTAAATTGGAATTACCTGCGTTTCCGAAATATGCCGCACTAAACCCACCCGGCGGCGGCGGGGCGGCGCGCCGCCGCCCGCATTCGCAGTCGCGGGGCGTGCCGCTGTTTTTATTTATACGGGCCCCGGCAAGCGCGATTTCAGCCAGCCGAACAATCAGCTAAGATATTGGGAGCATCGGGGAGCTGGTGCACCTGATTCTGATTTATTCGCCAGCCCCCGCGCGAACCATAAAGCGGAAGAAGGGAAGTTTTACGGCCGATCCTCAAACGCTAACTCTATAAAAATATTTCACAATACGGTTTTATTCTCCGCATTTACATTTTCCGGAAACCGCCCGCATTAATACGCGGCATTAATTTAGCTAATGGAAGGATTTCGTATTAATAAAAATTTTACGGGGGCGTTTTGGTTCGCCAAGTATAATTTGCCCTATTCGATGTTACTACATAACTTTCTTGGAATGCAAGCAGAGCAGTCAACAATGTCTTTTATATCTAGAAGTCCAATGAAATAAAGAACATACCTATAAAAGTAGCAAATAATACCAAGAGCTACCTTATGATAGGTTTGTGGAAATTCTGGAGATTAGCGGAAAATGGTGGCACAAAGACGATTTCCTTTAGAAATTCCCATAACAAAGAGTCAAGGGATTAAATGAGGGGATTAGGATAGCTACCCCTTAGTGTGTCGTCTTTTTGTTCTTTGCTTTGTATCTTACTTGGCAAATTTCGATTGAGATATCGTTACACATCCCTATAGAGCTGAGTCGGATAGCTGTCTTATTGATATGGTGGCCATTATTCTGTTTGTGGGGTCCAACATACTCATGTAAGTCATTTCTGTATTGGTGGACTCTTTAAGTAAAGATAGTCTAGACACCTTGTCTGTCAAAATAGCGCAGAAGACGTACATTGTGTCAATTAACTTTTCAGGCAGACGGAAAGCTGTTTCATCGTTAACTATGAGCGAGTCCGGAAAACTGGAAGTTTCAAAACTATCTAATGCAGAAATTTAAACAAAGAGCCTTGTTATTTTCGCTAAGATTCTGATGCTGTAGCTTGTAAGGCTTAGACCTTTAGCCTCTTAAAAAATTTGTCATAGAGTTCATTTCTAGACGCCAAACTCATAACTGGAGTGTCATGGAGTTGTGAGGGGTGTGCTGGAATGTTTCTCTAATATGATTCACAGTTTTTTAGTTTGGTCTTACACGTGTCGCTTGAACAGCTGCACATAGACATCCATCATTTCGGAATTTTGTATGCCACTTTTTGATATTAGAACTCTTCTCAAAGTCGTCGTTGCGCAAACAGACGAGGTTTTTCCATATTTCAAAACATAAAATGGTTGCTCACATTTACTAAACGTTATATTTCATACTGCTGGTTTTTAATGGCGTTATTTCTTTAAAAGATTACTGACAGCGTTTGTCCTCTCTATTGGCATACGTATTATCATGTTCTGTTACGTAGTTTGTTTGTTGCGATTTCTTTAGATGTTTTACGGATTTATTAATAACTCTGTGCTACTAGCACATTTATAAAGAGATATTTACTGTTCTTCTCTTTTTCATATTCTGTTATGAGCCCTAACCAGTCACCTGCCTTTTATTTCCTCCAATATTCTTAAGCTTTTTAATGGAATTCTTTTTCCACCTATCTTTGAAATTGCTTTGTATTCCATTTTTATCGACTTCCATTTATAGACTGATCTAAATTGAACTTTAGAATTTGCGTTTTTTAAACTTGGAATTTTTTATATGTACCATAGGTATTTAAATACACGACCAAGCACACCAAAAACCACCAGATACGCACACAAGTAAATCAATGCTAATTTTTGCAAAAAAAAATATTGGGCGATGAAACCCATTTTTCTTTAAACAAATTTGAAAACCATAAAAAATTAGGCGTAGTAAACATCAACGTACTAGTCACTAAAAACAGTCTACCCACAAGAATACTCTGTTTGGTGTACATTTTAGACTGGAAGAATCATTGCCCCATATCTTTTTAAGAACGAAGGTGGCAACGCTGTTACAATCAATGGTATACATTATTGAAAGATGCTTAACAGTTTTTTCTTTAATAAAACCAACAATTTGAATTTAAATAATATGTAGTTTCAACATGTTACACAGCACATAAAACACCGACTTTCCTTCAAATCAAATTTCCTTATCGTGGTCATCAATTGGTTTTGCTATTTAACTCTATTAGACTTTTCTTCTGGGGCTATTTGAAGAACAGGGTTTATGTCGGCAAAACTTCGATAAAAGAATATTCACATGCCACCAAATTTGTGCAGGATATTTGACAATTATTTGTCTACTAAGTCTGTACCTTACTCCGATAGCAATAAAATTTTGATTCTTCCAATAATTTTGTTTTATTTAGGAAAATAACCCTGAAGTCCAAATTAGGTCACTCTATAGCAATTTATTTTATATTTTTATTATTTTCACGTTTTTCGATGCATTGTATAACCAAATAATCCTCTTTTCTTTGATTTTCCCACCACTATCATCTCATTAAATGTCTTTCAGCATTTCTTGGTACATACAAATTTAACTTTAGCAATTCCCATTACTTCTAATTTAGTTTTATTGTTCTTCTGCATGCTTATGGTTTTTTATACATCCTGGTTTTATTTGTTTTATTTTTTTAATAATGCCTTATGTTTGTATTATTAATTTAAATTTTCAGGTATTTAAAGTTTGACACTTGTTCGATTTGTATACATTTCTTTCCAGTTGTGCACCATAGATTTAGTTTAACCCACTTTGCAAAGTTTTTATTTACTAGATTAACTATTTTTCCTTGTCTCTACTTCTCATAATAATCATAAATCGTCAGCATATTTCATAAACTGTGCTTAAATGATTATGATTCTTGTTGATTGTTTCTACTATTATATTGAATAATAATTACGATAGCGCATTTTTGTGTTACATTTCATGATTTATATGAAAATACTGAGTATTGTTAGTGTCGGTTTTTAGGTTAGCCTTTGATTTTTTAACGTCACTTTAATTAAGCTAATAAACCTTCTTGAGATCTTTAGTTTTTTTAAAAACTTTAGGTAGTGTTATCTAAACTGCATTAAAGTTAATATATATGAAGTATTCATATTTGGTTCGATTATTTGTTCCATTATAATGCACCCGGCCGATGCTTATATTAACCAATAAAGTTTTAGGTGTATTTTTTAGGTTTATACAAAAAAAGTGTAAAATAATAAAAATTCAAAAAATATAACTTTTACACTTGGGAGAGAGACATTTTCAAATGACAATTTTACTGCACAGAAATAAATTATATCGCACTATCCCAAACATTTAAAATTGTTGATAAACCTCTAGCAAATTCGAGAACCTCTAATTATACTAAAAGGGTGTTAGTTAAAAACTTTTTTATGGTGTCGGCCATTAATACGTCTTTGTTAAGTTGTGAAAGGCTTTCTAGCTAGATTTCGCATATTTTTTATCATATGGCAATAATTATTTTCACTGTTATGTTTGTATATTTTGCTCTAAGTTTTATAAAAGGTAGGTCTTTCTTCATTTAAGGTATTTCCAAGCACTTGACTTGCTACTACCAATAATGATATATCACTTATGATATTACTAGTTGTAGTAAATTTCATATGAGCTTACATATGTATTATGGGATAAAAAGCCACTGAATTGTGGGTAAATTTACTACAAAAGATCAGTTTATAATAAAAAGCAAAATTCTATAAACACATCACGCTTAAATTTCTTTACATTAAATATAAATGTACTCAGAAGATAGCATAGTTTTGATGCTTTCCGTTAGTTATTTATGACCTGCGTTGAATTTATTGTATGACTTTAGATAACAGATGCTCATACTTATATTTTAATTTAATTTTTCTATTATTCGATATTGTGCAGATTTATTGCATATTGATTTAACAAGTAGATATTTTTATTTATTAGGTTAGTAATCTTATCGTTTAATAGCCTTACAAAGGAATCAATTCATATAATACAAAAATTACAAGTACAATAACAAAAAGCTACATATTTATTAAAAATAGTACAAGGTTCAGGAAACATTATACGTAGCTATGTATTTTGGAATCTCACACATTTATCTGTGTCGTTTCCACTGTTCAAACATTCTGCAAGGTCCTGTGTTGAAATCGCGAAAAACTGCTTTATCATAGTAGCCTAAATCTTTCCTTTTTAACGTTATACAGATTCGTTGCTCTACTCACTTGGTCAATGCGACTATTAAACATTACAAGTGTTTACTCATCTAACTTTTAACTGACCGGGTCAGTAAAGTCGTCATTAGTCAATCTTACGTTTTACAGTTCACTCTCATTAGCTGTCTGGTTATATCAGAGTCGTGGAAACTAAAGTTAATGAATGTAATTAATAGTACCATTATTTACATTATTGTATTGGGTAAAATAAGTAATTTATAAACTCCTTAAATAAAGAAAAATAAAACACATGTTAAAAACCATGTCACTTAGCATGTATAAAGTACTAATTGTTATGTAAACCATTTTATTTTCTAGCTAATACCAGCTTTACCAAGAAATTATTTAAAACTATGTGAGCAATTCATTTTCCATCTGTAAACAGTGTCACGTCTTTAGCACTTAAAATGCTCTTACTCTAACATATCTGGCTACTCTATAAAGAAGATGTGGTTGCAACGTGTCTTTATTATGTTATTTATCAGCGATTCTTTGTAGCTCCACTATTAAGATCAAACTACTTGTTTTTATTTGTTAAATAACAATATCTAGAAGCTGTTTTTTCTCTTATAACGCAACGTCCTCATAAATTTAATGTGGCAAATCTATTTAATTTGTGTGTTACAATAATTTTTTGTTTGTTTTGGGCTTTGTTATGATTTTTAGCTAAAAGCATAATTTTGGAAAACGGACATTGTATTGATTTAAGCAAAAACTATTTTCTCCATTTGAATACTTTACGTTTTAGGAATCTCAAATTACTAATGTAGATTTCTACAATTGTAAGCTTTTTTATTAAAAGTGCACTTGTATATAGGGTTGCTCTAACATTTTTTTAAGGGGTCCCGTGGTTGAGGGGCGGGCTGCGATGCTGACGGACCCGGGTTCAATTCCCGGTGCTTTCTGATGCCTGGCGGGTGGCCTACTCAGTCACTAAAAATAATTGAGTACCTGCGTTCATTCGAACAAGGGGTAATAATGGCGGTCATCTTAGGCGTGGTGCTTGCCACATCGCCCCGCATCAGAGATGGTGCGCGACGACCGGGCAGAGAGAGCGAACGTATGAGAGCATTAACCTCTCAGTTCGCAGGCCGTGCTCCCACGTGACACCAAAAATAATAACAAAGGCATCATTGATCCTGAATGACTTAAAATAACAAAAGTGTTGTTAGTTATTATTCAAATACATAACTTACCAGTGAGTTTGTGCTTATTATAAAGCATAGTTGTGTTGTAATTTGATTGTTAAAATGGATATTGCAGAAATGGCGATGATATGGCGTCTGAAAACAGCTTGACTTTCCCTTATTTTTTAGTTTTGTTTTATTTGGTGGTTTATTAAAGCCTTGTTTAGTTGTTGTAGGGGGGGGGGTTCTGCAACTCAATTCAACTCTTACATATGCATAAATCATTAAATTAACCATTGTTATTAATCAAGCTTTTTATAGAAATTTATATTTTTGATGTTTTTTGGTCATAACTTTATTCAAGACGAAATATCTTAAGTATCTTTAGTAACAATTACTTTATTAATTAACCATACATGCAAACCCATTGTTCACTCTAGTAAGTAGCATCTCAAAATGGACTTTGATCTAGTACGTTATATTATTTTTTCTATTTTTCAAAAACGTTTTATGTATAAATTAAGAAGTAGAGTGAACCAAAAAAAATTTAGAAGAAGCAGTTGAAAAGAGTCGCGATAGTTCTTCTCTATTAAAAGAATTCTTTGAATATTGTATAACAAGAAAAGTCTGTGAAGAAAGGTAATTTAAAGAAAGTTATGTTTAACCTATTATACTATATCTATATATTATGCAGCTAGTATTACAAGACTACAATTGTAGTTATTTACAAGGTTAAAGGTAACAAGAAATAGAAAAAAGTTTTTCCACAAAAAAAATTAAAAAACCTATGATCTGTTTTCAATATCGATGACACAAATCTTCAGTTAAAAAACTACTTTTGATAGGTAAAGGACAAAAAAGTGTTTCAACAACAGAACAATACAAGAAGAAAACTCAGAGTTATAGTATGCAATAACGCTAATGGTGTGCTCTTTTCTTCCACTTTTTATAACAGCAAAAAATGGAGGAATTTAAATCTGGGTTGCTAATAGAAACTGCAGTTTATATACCTAACAAATTATCATACTTTTAACATGTTGAGAAATAATTTTTCTCAAATATTAACAAAAAGACTTTCGTAACTACTGCACAATTTACTAAGAAGGAAATATATAATACTAGTTTACAGTTTTTTCAACATTTAGATTGAATTGTGGTCAAGTTAGTAAAACAAACTTTTTCAATGTTACTTTAAGGTGGTTAAAATGCTTTGGTTGTGCATTAACAAGAATCTTGTTTAAAGATCTTCTAAGAAACTGGTGAGGAAGGTAATTTCAATTCCTTCAATTTAAGCTTAACTTATACATTACACACTGTAGCAAGTAAACTCTAAAATGGTTGTTCACTCTTAAAGTCAATGAAAACGCTGAATTTATGAAACATATTTAGCAAAAAATAAAACCTAAAACAACTGTCTTACAGTCCATAATTTTCTAATTTTCTCTCCCTCTTCCTCCTCTTACTCCCTGTCGCTGTTCTCCTTCTTCTCCTTTTTCCCCCTCCCCATTTCTTCCATCCTGTTCTCCCTCTCGCTTTTATATTTCACATTAAATATTAATATACTATTTAGTCATGTAGTGTCAGCAGCTTTAAGTATCAGTAGATATCTTTCTTTTTGAGAATTGCAATAAAAAAATATGAAGGTGGAAAAGCTTAAAGCATTTCCTTCTGTTACAAGTCGAATAACTTGTGCCACGTGTTGTAAGCTTCAAATAACGAGCTTACAGTTCCCATCACACAGTAATATAAAAAGTTAATAACAATGCATAGGACAATTTATATTAAATTTGTTGTTGTTGTTCATACAATCACGACTAAGAATTTTAAAGTCGTGCTTAGTCTACATCTGACAGATTTTGGACTTATTCTGCATTAGTCCAATAATTAATCCGGCGCGCGACCCGCGCCCCGCGCCGGTGTCCTGATCCTCGTCAATTTTAATAGGACCTGGGAGGTGCGCTCGCTATTAATTATTTTATCGAACGGTTTTGCTCGCGCTTTGAGCTTACCGCCGGCTTAGGGGAGGTGGCATAATCCCATGTCTCTAAGCAACGAAGCATAAGAGGCAATTTTGTCTGTTTTTGTGTGCAGCATACGAGCGTGGGGCCCGTAATATGGAGATCGGATTGCCGCTTACGCCGTAATCCGTTAATAGAGCGTCGCGGGCGTCCGGCGTCATTTCACGCTCCGCGCCCTCATTAATATCCGCCCTGCTAATACGGCGGGCGCCGTATGAATATGAGCCGCGCCGCGCGCAGGGGTCGCGGCGGCAAATTGCCGTATTGTGTTGAGCTACTCAAAAGTGTACGAGGGCAGCTTGGGATTAATATGCACATAAAAGATGCTAAAGCCTTAGTGCCTGTTTGTTAATTTTCCATTTAGCTCGGATTTTTTCTTCTATGTCGATTTATTTGTCTTTATAACACCATTTGGCACTGTTTTATTTTTAATATAAATGGATAGATGTTATTTTTACAATAACTTAAAGTTTTATTATGTATTTATACTTAGTATAGTTTATGTAGGACCAACATCTCTGTACGGTATGGAGGCACTAAAGTAAAAATAATGAATAAAATTGAAGCCTTTAAAATGTGGGTATGCCGCAGAATTCTGAAGATTTTAAGATTTCATAAATAACCAGAAGATTTTGAACATTCTAAGACACGATTGCAAACCATAGCTAAAGGAAAAACACAGAAAAAGAGACCAGTGCGGAGGAAACCCATGTCATGCTTGCATAGGACTTTTAGCAAAGGGCATTAATTATACGATTTTTCAAAGTCGATTACACTACATTTTATAGTAACTATAATCTTTATAATTGTTGACAATTATACTGCAAACTAATAAGAGTAATTCCAGAGAATTTGTTGAATTGAAGATATGTTTATGTATACTTAATATTCTTGAAAATACAAGGTAGGTTCAAAAATTTGTATTTGTTATAAAAATAACATTTTATGCACAAATTTATTCAATAACTAATCTTCAAGTTAAAAACCATTGACCTCCACGATCTTTTGCCAGCGTTATGCAAGTTGTCAAATTTAATCAAAGTACCATCCTGGCACTTTCAAAAAAATAATTTCTTGACACAGTTCTTCAAAAGACTCAAATAGCGACTACGCAAGAAGGGCAGCGTTGATCGAACGAGGCCATAGTCGTATGAAGCAGCATTTGCACTACAGGCTAGATGTAAAAAACCTCAACACCGCCTAGCTCCTCAAACTTCCCTTTAGTTAAACAATTTACAGCAGATCCATTTTTTGGACAGTAGTCCAATGAGATTAAACTCTAAGAACCGATGCCATATCACGACTACTGGATCGAGGCTCATCTTGCAACGCTGCCAACAAATTTTTGTTGTTGAACTTTCAATGTTTATTAGAACGAGATCAAAATATCTGTTGTTGAAAAGCTTGAACCATTTGGCAAGTGTTCGTTAAGGACTTGTTTACTCTTTTTTAACTTTTCAAATTATCTCGATAGCAGCCCTTGTAGTCAGACTTCCAATAATGTCGTAAGATAACTCAAAGTTCACAACATATAATTTTTGATTTTAACATCTTTGAGCATTAGTACGCCTTTGACAACGGTTCTACCAAGAGTTGTGGTTTGTCTAAATGTGTCTCAAAACACTCATCACAGTAACCTACACATATTTAACAGTCCCAAAACGATGACCTTTAAGCTGGATTTGAGCTGGAACAACAAAAAGAAGTTAAGCGCCACTAGGTCTCGGTTCCAGAGAGATTGGTGTAGTGTTGTCGAGGTTTCTTTCATCAGAAACTCTCTCACTAGCAGCAACATGCGGTTTAGAGCATCTACAATGCCATCGTTACGATTACATGCACAAAGTCCCACTTCATCTGCTATCAATCCAACATTTAGACGTCGGTCGCAGTTCAAAACTACTTTCAACTTAGCTACATTGCCTGAAGTGTTAAAAGTTGATAGACGTTCTACGTATTACTCGTTCTCGATGTCCGTTCTCTCTTCTCTAAACGCTTTATTCTACCTAGACACTTGTGCTTTCAATAAAAAGGTTTTTTGTATTATAGCAAGTTTGTGGATATTTAGTGTTTAACTTAAAATTGTATAGCGTATCGCTGATAAATGAGGTGAATCGGACTGCTTATCTGACATCCCCCACCGACAGCCAAGTCTAAAAAATTTGCTCTCCGATTTTTTCGCTTGAACCAAGAAAATCAGTTTCATTATTTTACGGAAGTACTTTGCATATTTCAATAATAAGATATTAGTTTTATTAGTCTATAACTTTTTAAATGAAAAGAATAATTTTGTAGTTTTCTTAGTATAACAGCCTTTTACCCTTCTGTTCCAGAATAAAATTGGGTTCCTTATTAGTAAGATATGTTTTCATTTACATTATTGGAAACGAATAAGAGATATACGATATCAAAAAATATTAGTAGTTTTTGAGGAGCGTGGTATATATTTGTGCCAGTAGGATTTTATAGTGATATTGATAATATTAGTCGAGTAGGTCATTTATTATAAATGTGCAAAATAGTAAAAAGCGTTTGCTTAGTAGGAAAAATAATATAAAGTAATTTTTATGATGGTAAATTGCACTTCTTACAAATGCTTTTAGCTCTTGTTTGGCACTTTTTGGGCTGCTACAATGCGTGCATTCTCTTATTGTAGAACCTTCTATAAGAAAATACAAAAAAGACTCAAAATTTTGTCCTTCTTTTACGATTTTTCTCTTTTTGTCAATAGCAAGTTAGAATGTTTTATGCTTTCTTCTAATAGTTGTTTGGCAAGATTCACAATAGCAGTCAGGTATGCGGATCGTTGTATAATACCAATGCGTTTACTATAGCTACATTAAGAGTTTTTTCCACCCTTCTTATCTTTTGACCAGTTTTACTTTCCTTCGTAATTTTAGTCAACTCAAGTTTGTAACAGTTGCTTATTACTAAGATCTCTTCAATACCTTCGCCTTTCGCGCAAAATAGTTCCGTCCTGGTGTTTTATACTATAGCAAATGCACGCCTCTACCGATTATCTGCTTAAGTACCAAATGCAGTGTAGTTGATCGTTTCTAATAAACTTACACTTGTAGAGAAAAAATTGAGAATTAGGTCTGGAAACTTTATTGTTGCCACAAGAGATTTTATGACTCATTTTCCGAGTGCTTTTTTGGTTAGTTTTAGTAACATATGCTGCTTCAATGGAGAGTGCCTTTTGAGTTTAGTCATCAAATTGTCTATACGGTGAAAGAGGCTATGTTTACGGTATTTACTGAACGTACACTTTAAACAGAAAAATAATTTCTTAACGTAACATATTTTTGTTGCATTTGGCGTTTTTTCGGAAAACAAAATAAAATTTAGTAATAAACATGCGTCTATAGCAAGATATAACTTTTTTAACAGTTCTGTTTCCTATTAACGCCAATAATCTTTAAGGGAAGCAATTGTATGATATAAATAACAACCCAAAACTTTTTCTATTTTGTTCTTATCAGTTAATTTCTTTGTTAGATTGTTATTTGGGTTTATTTAGCAAATTGAGACGTTAATCAGCGCAGGAAACCATTTTCAAATACAAAAAAGAAGAAATAGTTTACGAAAAAATTTCATAAGAGCCGATTGCGCTTCAAATCTGCAAAAATTTTACAATTTCTTTCTGAAGAGTAGCTTTTGGAGGTTCAAACGTGTGAACTTTTCGAGCAATAACACGGTTTACATTAGCTTTATTAGAAATTTTTCAAATTGTTCTTTCTCTGACTCGCCAGAAAAAATTTACTTGATTTTATCACCTCTTAGTAAATTGTAGAAACTGACGCCTTCGTAGATAAAGGCTGTACAAGATTTGTTTCTTCGAGAAAATCACTTTTTTATTCATCAGTTGGTACGTAACTATTTAAAGAGCCATACGGAAATCAAATATATCAGATAAGTTTTCAGCACAATATTTGAACTCATTCTGAATCAACTTTATTCTCTAAAGCAAAAGTACGTTGAAGGACAGAATTGTTGGTATACTTGTGAACCAGTATAAAGGGGGCTTGGTATGTATACGTACTATGTAATAGTATACAGGAAAAAACGCTCCATTATTAATAATAATATTTTATAATTATGGGAAATCGAATAATATATGACTCGTAATATTGCATAACTTTGCAAGCAAGCAATATCACATGCGGTTCACTACTTCTAAAACAGTTTACTGTCTAAAATATCCTACACAACTTTATACCAAAAGTGTGATCCAATTTACGCTTAGTTTCTGCACTTATTTTAGCTTCTAGGTTATTTTAAACATTAGTGGTACACATGTGCACTGTTCGAGGAAAAAGAGTTAAGTAAGTGAGCTTTATAACTCGGGCTGGATAAGGTTGGATCTTAATAAACATTAGTATAGTATACTTGCAAACTAGACTTCAATAAAAACGTAATTTCTAAGTAATGATTATTAAAACGAGAAGGGTGTAAAACAAAATTTGTAACTACCGAAAGAATGAAATTTTTTGCTAAAAACCAAACTCATGCTTTGTTTGTATACCAAAATTGGTGTCAATCAGAGCTTTAGTTTTTGAGTTATCGTGGTGACAGACACACACACACACGGGATTGTAATGTTATTAACTACCTCTTAAGCATTAGCACGCTTTCGGTAGTCAACAACTCAGTGAAGCAAAGCTTTAAAATTTGCAGCGAAATGATTTTGAGATTTTTATTTTTTATCTCAAAATGAGGTACCCCTTATGGTTTTAGAGTAATATTTGTTTTACAATCCTACAGTTTTATAGCCAAATGTGATATTTTAAAAAATAAAGTTTTGTTATGAGGTCTGTACTTAATATATTTTTGTATGCGTGTTTTTTTCTTCTTCAAATAGGTAAGTGAATATTTTCTGAAAGCCAAAGTATAGAATTCTTTTGAATTGACGCTTAAATTTTGCCTGCAGCTGGATAAACTGATTTTCAAATTTTTTTAACTTAAAAAACTAGAAAAGAAAAAACTTCTATCAAAAGTCTATATATAACTATTGCTGTTTACTACATTATTACATTATATTATCTTACTATGAGCTACAGTAATACAGTAAAATGCAAAAGATAAATAAACGCAATGATGTTCAATAATAGTTTCAAAATTATTTTGGAAATTTTTTCTTTTCTGGAATTTTCAGTAACTCCACTTCAACCTAACAATTTATACTTTGCTAGAGTATTTAGAGTATTTAGTATAGTATTTTAAATTATCTAGACTATGTTGATAACAAAAACAATTTCTATACTACAACTTTTTTTTATTTGCATCAGACAACAAACTTGGTTTGTGGGTTATATTATTTATTTGGATAAACATTGTGCATGTCTAATACTATCATTAATTATTTATTTTTACAAACGCACTCAGATCTCTACGTAAACTATGTTTAATCTCAACCAGTGCTTCCACATAGATATTTTTATTGTCCCGAACACCTCTTGTGTGCAAATCGCTATTTGCATTCAAGGTAGCGTGCCTGTTTCCAATTTTGAAGCATTGTATAGTGAATATTTCAGTTTTTAATGTTATAGAAATCTAACGAATTAAATGGTTGTAAATTATAATGATGTAAAGCTATTACAGCAAAGTTATTTGTATTAATTCGATGGATTATTTATTCAATATTATCTCATTTTTCAAACAAATGTAAATAATTAAGACTATTAATTCCCAAAATAAATTAAATTAATTGATTAATTAAAAATGTTTATATTATACATAAATATACTTATACCAATTGTAAGTTTTACAAAAAAAATTAGGTCCTTATGATCATTATGTTTGGTAGTATTTTTTAATTTGGTTGTATTATAACATCCCCCCGAAATAATGGAATAAAGTACTAGTATTACTAAAATTTTTAAATTTAATTTCAGATATTTAAACAGAAAAAAGTAATTCAACACAAGGTAATCCGACATAATTGCAATTTTAATAATTAGGAACAGTGGCGCGCTATTTGAACGTAGATCGCGACTTGTTCAAAAGGAAAATAAAAATTTTGACGCCTGGAAACATCGATCGCTACTGCCTTCTTAATCATTCTTCGCATACGTATACACCCCTTCACTTGAATCTAGAAGTCTCTCCGCTCGCATCGAGACATTGAGCAGATTATTAAAGTTTAGGAATTCTCTATACGTTTATGCGTTGTTCTGCACCTACGGCTCGTCGTATTGGGTTTGGTTGATACATTATCAACCACTACTTTAATAATAAGAAATACTTATAATGAATAATAAGTTTCAAACATGCCTAAGAATATAATATTTGATATTTTTAATTTTTAAATGTATTAATGCTAAAGGCAATCTGTTATGCAATTTTATCTGTAGATATAAATAAACTTTAATTTTTTTATTAATATACAAACTGTAGTTCCTCTTTTGGCTCCCCACTCCAATTTCCAAATAAAATTAGTTTCTAGGGTATTATCAAACTTAACAGGACTTACCAAATGCAGGTTAAGGTAAGTATTTAAACTTTAGTAATGACTTAAAACGGTAGTATCTCCAATTTACTTTATTTTTATTTAATTCATTAATCAAGTTGTTTTACAAAGCATGTGGAAAGTGGTTGCCTGTAATTTTAATCAAAACCATTTATTATATAACTACTGTTGCTAATGCCCATGCTCAAAGTACAAAATTTAATTTTTAAAAAATCTAAATTTATATTGCTAAAATTACACTTTTTCAGTTACTGTAGTGTTGATTTAGCATATGGGTTTTCAAACCAGAAGAAGATAAAAATTTTTTAATAAAACATTAGATAAATAAGGTGGGTAAGAACTTATTAGGCCAACTCCATTAATTTTTGCAGCATCAGGCGTAGTACATATATTAGCCAGAGGTACGTGTTTTTATCCCAATTTACCATACACAATGCCCAATTTTTTGTTGTGATTGATTTACTAAGTTGCAAAAATTAATGAAGATATTTGCGCTAGACTGTTGCTTCACCAGGACATTCAAAGAGTGGAGACTCACTCTGGAGGTTTTTCATTTTCCAACCACTGTCCACTTTACAATTATTGTATAAAACCTACTTTTGAGTGGTAGTAGTGAGCAGTAAAGAAAACACCTCTTCTAGCCCATCTCATCGAGTTATCAATTTATGTGAAACCCATCGGCAAAACTTTTTCATTATGAAAATGTAACTTATGGAGTCGTTTTGGATATGTTGAAACGCTCTGTGATTTTGTTCAGATTTCTATAAGTAATTTGTACTTAACAGTAATAGAAGCGGGTTGTCCACGAGTTTTATTATCTAACTATTAATATTCTTTCCTGAAATATCGGTGTCTAAAATTTTATACCGTTCGTCGTGAGTATCTTTTCCCAACCCTTAACTAATGTCTCTTGATTATTCCGCTGCACTTAATCCTTTTTTGAATTGAAAAAGGAAAATACTCCAATATCTGTTGTTGAGAGCATATTTGAACGAAAAGGACAAATACATAAATAGGTATTGTAGCTAGCTGAAGTAGAAAGTATTAAATATTTATCTAGCTATGACAACATTTCAACGTCTCCTTGCAACTAAGACGCAAACAAGATTAATTAAAACTCCTACATTTTATGTAAGACTACGTAATAGTTAATATCATCATAAACTATTGCACAAAAATTATATAATATTAATAATTAACTAAAAAATAATATGTTATACTTTACGAATATAATTAAATTAGTCAAATATTGACAAATCCTTGCCATGAAATATCCAGCTGCAAAAAAGGCTGTGGTAGATTAATTTCAAAGAGAAACGTATTCTAGAACACGTTTAAATGATTTAGGTTACTATAATTGCCATTTGATTTATTTAGTATAACATCTTTTACTTTTGTTATTTTCTTAATACCCTGTCGTTTAAGCATTTCAGAATTAAATTTACTTTTGTTTTATCTATGTTTAATCATTTTATGTTAATGGTATTATTAATTTAGATATTCGAGAAATGTCACTTGGAAGAATAAGTATTCAATATTGGTGGTAATGGTAATGGTAAGGCTCTAACGCCCTGCATAGCCTGCGAATAGAGAGGTTAAGGCTCTTATATGTTCGTTCTCTCGTTTTACATATTTATTTACATTAAGAAAACTGTTTATCGACCTCTGAGCACGTCAGTGTATTAGCAGACCTTGTGCCGCTTACTTGAATTTGTTTCAAGTCGCTTTTTAAATTTTTGCATTCAATTGTCTATGGTACGTAAGCCTCTCTTTATAGAGATGTGCTTCGACGGTGAATATCTACTGTACATTTAAACAGAAACTAATAAAGGCAAATCCAATTTGAAAATATAGGAACGCTTTTATAATAAATTGCTTAGGATCATAGAGATTGCGCTTTGGTACGTACAAACAAAGTTATTGAAAGTAACGTGGGTATGCCGATTGTAATAATGGCAAAGCTCTAACGTTCCGCGCGAGAGCGCGGCCTGCGAACTGAGAGGTTAAGGCTTTTATATGTTCGCTCTCTCTGCCCAGTCGTTGCAAACACCTCGCCTTAGACGACCGCCATTATTACCCGTTGTTCAAAGTGAACACAAGTACTTAATTGTTTTAGTGACTTTAGTAGGCCACCCGCCAGGCATCAGAGCTGCGGTAATGGAACCCGGGTCCGTTCGCCCCTCAACCACAAGACCAAGCTGGCGGCGATTCATTATTGATAGTAGGATAAAAAT
This sequence comes from Sinelater perroti, assembly GCA_036346155.1. Classification (NCBI taxonomy): domain Eukaryota; kingdom Metazoa; phylum Arthropoda; class Insecta; order Coleoptera; family Elateridae; genus Sinelater; species Sinelater perroti. Next base: position 20,106,083 of record JARFIY010000046.1, read on the forward strand.
CTATAAAATTATAGTCAGGCTAATTATGACTAATAGAGAGGAAATCCGCGCTGACACTTGTAAAACCAAGCAGACATTGCGTACAATCGAACTGAATGTAAAACAGAATTAGAAACAAATATGTAAGGGATGAGTTAATAGATTCATTCTAATACCACGAGATAATAAGCCAACTTGTAAAAGGGGACTAGGTAGATCACAAAACAGATAGTCGCAAAGGTGGAAACACCGTAATTAATGGGTGGAAAAAAACAAGCTTAGTAAAGAAAAAGAAAAAGAATAATGTAGTATTGGTAATATAAATATAAAAAAAAATCCCAAAAGGTTTAAATTGAAATGTCAAAACCTAAATATAATAATGATTTTACCATATATTTGTATTTACTTTGAATGTTTTGGCATTGAAGCAATTGTGCAATGATAGCTTGAATGCTGGTCCATTCGTTTTCTTTTTCTTCTAGGCAACTAAACCATAATTGCATTCGACTATCTATCATCATTTATCTGTGGACGTAGACGTGGACGTGAATGTCCCATCTCAACGTTTTGTTTTTCACTTTCCTTGTAATATACATTTCTACTTCCATCTCTTTCCAAATTACACTTATCCTTTTCTGTGTTTTGGTGTGCATTGTAATTTTTGTCTTAGTGCAGTTTCAACATTCTTATTTTATTCTTTATTTTGTTTGTAATTTTTTTCCTTCTCCATACGTTGTAATATTTTCTACGATTTGGCTAAAAATTTACCTTTTCGTATATCTATCTCCTGAGATCTTTATTTTAAATTACTTTATATAATGTTTTTGTTTTCTCGCCATTTTATATTCTACGTCACCCGCATTTGATGTTATACAGCCAAAATACTGCATAGGCTGTTACTGTTTCTTGTCCTATCTGTAAGTTACGTGCGACTTCTCCAATACCATATATTCAGTTTTTTTTTTAAATATGTTACCTCACCTCATCATCTTGTGCCAGAATTAATTGGTCATCGGCAAACGTTAGCGAGTGTAATGTTTTGTTAGCTATCGGTATTCCCTTTTTTCGCATTATCTATACCATTGTTCTAATGCTTGTTCAGTATATGTATTAAAAAGCAAGGGTAATATTGTGCAGCTTTGTTTCAATGCTTTAGATACTAGTATTAGATTTTTAGCTTATTTTCCATTCTAATTTGGGCTTCTGTGTTTTGGTATAATGTTTTGGTTACTATGGTCCTTTTGTCTTTATCCCCATTTCCTTCATTACGTTTCACAGTTTTCTTTTGGAACATTATCATATACCTTCTCTAGGTCTACGAAATTTATGAGTTTAAATATTTTTTGTTGGATTACTCGTCAGATGCATGGATGAATTCTGTTATTTTACAGCAGTGTCACTATTGTTGATAATACCTCTATGAGGATGGCATGTTTTTATGTTCCATTTTTTGCGTATCGATACAACATACGTGTGAAGACGAGGGGCATTGTAATATGTCATGTTCACTCGCGCATTGAAAATTGCAATACAGTGTGATTTTCGTTTAGTTTTTAGACGAGTTTCATCTCGCATAGATTCAGTTCGGTTTGGTAAAAAAGGTAAGTGAGTTGAGATTACTACGCCGTCAAAAAATTTCTTGGCAAGCTCGGTAGTACATAATTCCGTAAAAAACTTCGTCGGATATCTTAATTCCCGACTTTTATGTAATTGTGATTCATTTGTGATATCGCTGAGTTGCACATTTGAAAAATAGCTATTAAGTTTCCAAAGCTGGCTGAAGTACTGTGAGGAAAAAGCTGATCGAACCAGGGCATCAAAGGAGAGACATGGCGTCGGACTTCGCATAGGGTGAAGTTTACTCCTACCGGCATTGAGCAACACAACAATGTGACTTTCTCCATTTTATCGGTGTATTCTCTCCTCTTACTATTTCTTGAAATATTTAAATTATAATTTTACAGTTTTATTATAATTTTATTGTTATTTACCCTGTTGTTTAATGTCTTTATCACATCTTGAATTGTTAATTTTGTTTCTCTTATAACTTCTTGATTTATTCCATTATCTTTTTCGTCGTATACTGTGTTCGCTTCTATAGGAGAGTCTCATAGTCTATCCATTTTCCGGGTGTTATTAGATTTAGTTTAATGTTGTTCTTTGCTTGTTTTTTCTCCAGGCTTCTTTAAATTTATTATATTCTAGTGTACTACTTATGTTTTTACACACATTGTGGCAGTGTAAATCCTTCTTTTGCTTTACTTGTTATTTCTCTTATCTCTTACATTCAACATAATTTTTTCTGAATTCTGGCTTTATGCCTTTACCATTCCAAATAATTCTTCTTATGTTGGATCGTCGCCTCTAATTTCGCGTTAAACTTTTCCTTTCTATTATTTTTAGTTACTTTTATTCCCATATCTTAGCACGTTGTCTTGTGAATACAGGTTTTTGTATGATCCTATATTTTATTTCGATTTCTCCCTATTGTTCTTTCATTTAAGTAATTTCTAATTTATTTTGGTATAGTATTTTTGATGCTATCCTGTCTTAACACTTCTATTTTAAACTTTACGTCGTTCCTTTTTCTACATGTATTTAATTTTATATTGGCATAGTAGCTTCAGTGGCAAGGTGTGTTTGTCTTGAAACTTAAATCAAGAAGAGGCTTTATTAATCAGTAACTACATCTTTATTTGCTTTCTTTCAGGCTGCAACAATTGTTACTTTTATAATATTTCTTCTTTTTATTACACGAAAGTGTTCTTTAAGACAATATTTTAAATTGTTTAGCATAAAGGTATTTGCGCGGTCTTTAGTACATCCTAAACATCTGCATTCCTATACATAAAGTTATTTTTCTATAGTTAGTCAGTATCTAATTTTAAGCTCCTGCTATAATTGTTTTCTTCTTCTTCTTCTTCTTACTCCGTTTCGGTCCATAACTGGACGAAGGCCTCCTTCATTGACTTCCACTTAGTCCTATTTTGAGCTTCCTGTGTCCATTTCAATCCGGCCACTTTTTTTATATCGTTGTACCATCTATTGGGTGGTCTTCCTCTGTTTCTTCTATATTCCCACGGCCGCCACTGAAGCATTGTTTTTGTCCATCTAGTTTCTTGTGTTCCGGCAAGGTGTCCGGCCCAACTCCATTTCAGATTTGCTATTGCTTCAATAACATTTGTCACTTTTGTTTTCTCCCTAATCCATACATTAGTTTTTCTGTTAAGTAGTGATATGCCTAGCATTTTTCGTTCCATTGCTCTTTGAGTGGTTGTTAATTTGTGCAAGTGGGTTTTTGTTAGGGTCCAGTTTTCGCTTCCGTAGGTCATTACAGGTAAGATGCATTTATCAAAACTTTCGTCTTCAGATGTTGGGCAATATTTTTGGAGTTCAAAATAAAACTAAGTTTACCATAGGCTATCCATGCTAATCGAGATCTTCTTTTGATTTCTGTTATTTGGCTGTCACGGTCAATCCTGAGTGTTTGTCCTAAGTATATGTATTCACTAACATTTTCAATCGTTACATTTCCAACTTTTAATGTTTCGTCTATGTCCTGATGTTCTGGCATCATTGTTTTTGTTTTGTTTAAATTCATTTTCAGACCGATCTTTTCTGTTTGTTGTTTTAAGTCTTGTATCATATACTGTAGGTCGTTTTGGTTCGTAGCAATGATAACGATATCATCTGCATACAGTAGGTGGTTTATTTTTCTGCCATTTATGTTTACCCCATAGTTTTCCCATTTAATTTTTCGTAACATATCTTCTAACACTAGCGTGAACAGTTTAGGAGACAGACAATCGCCTTGCCGAACCCCGCGTTTTAACTCAACCGGTTTTGTTTCATCGTGTAATTTGTAGGTAGCAGTAGTTTTATTGCTGATGTTGTTCAAGAGATTTATGTATCTTTGGTCAATTCTACCGTTTTTAAGTGCTTCTGTAATTTCCCATGTTTCTACCGAGTCGAAGGCCTTTTCAAAGTCTATGAAAGCCAGGTAAAGAGGTATGTTATATTCATTGGTTTTTTCAATTAATAGTTTAATTGTAAATAGGTGATCTCTGGTTCCATAGCCTTTTCTAAATCCGGCTTGAGTTTCTGTTTGGTATGCGTCCAGTTTGATGGTTAATCGATTTGTTATTATTTTTGTCATTAGCTTGTATAATACTGATAACAAACTTATCGGTCTGTAATTCTCTAATCGCGTGTGATCTCCTTTTTTGTGTAGAAGAATGACAATGGAATCGTTCCAATCTTGCGATATAGCTGCTTGGATCAGACATTTGTTTGGCATATTTACTATTTTTCGTTTTAATTTTTGTCCCCCCCATTTGATCAGCTCTATTGCGACGCCGTCTTTCCCAGGTGATTTATTTGCTTTCATTTGCTTTAGTGCGTTCTCTAGTTCGTATTCTTCTATATCGGGCAATTCTTCAGAACCAACGTTTTGGGTTTTGGCAGTTTCTTTACGGGTTTCTTGGGTGTTTTCGATTCATATAGTTCTTTATAGAATTCCTGTACTATTTTTAGTATTTCATCTTTATCTCTTATTATGTCCCCATTTCTGTTTCGTAATGCACATATTTGTTTTTTTCCCGAATGTTGGTCGTAGTACCTTCATTGCTCCATTTTGCTGAATTATTTTATTTATTTTCTCTTCTTGTCTTTTGATTCTGTTTTCTTTGATTTTTCGTCTAATAGTCTTACATAAGTTGCCGTATTCTGTTGTATTTCTTTTATTTTCACTAACTAGTTGTCTTCTTTCTCTTAAAAGTTGTTGTATTTCGTTTTGAGTTGGGGATTTTCCATTTACTTTCTTTGTTATTTTTGTTATTTTGGGAGATAGCATCTAAGATTTCCTTGTGCAATGTTTCAATTTTATTATCATTATTTCGTTGTTCGAGATCGTTTAGTTTATTTTCGACTGCTTGTTGATATTCCTCCTTCTTGTTTTCTATGTCCTGTGTTTTAATATCGGTGTCATTCTTTTTAAATATTTTTAGGCGTTCCATCTTTGTGTTAATTATTACTTTCGCTCTTACCAGTCGATGGTCGCTTCCTACATCGAAACGATTTAAGGTAGATACGTCATGAATGATGTTCTTATTGTTACTTAGAATGAAATCAATTTCATTTTTTACTTTGCCATTCGGACTTATCCAGGTGCATCGTCTATTTGGTTTTTTCTTGAAGAATGTATTCATTGCATATAATTTATTTTCATTTAAGAATTCAATTAATTTGTCCCCTCTTTCGTTTCGATGTCCTAATCCATGTTTTCCCCAATATTCCTCTTCTGTTTTATCTACACCTAATTTTGCATTAAAATCTCCCATGAGTATACTGTATTGGTTTTTTCCTTTGACAGGTTCGTTTAAGGCGATTCTAATGTGGTCGTAAAACTCTTCTATTTCTTCTTCTTCATGAGATGTTGTAGGAGGATATATTTGAATTATTTTTAATACACTTATTTTGTTCAGTTGGAATATTATATATGCTACACGATTTGATATGGCTGTAAAGTTTTGTATACGATGTGCATGTATCTTCCGAATTATAAAGCCTACTAATTGTTTTAGGTAGTTAAAAATAGATATTATTACTTTAGAAATAACAAGACTTATTTTTTATTTTATTGACCGTTAATGTAAAATCTCATAGATATAGTTATGTCAGTTTAATTCTGTTAGGATCCAGTGTATAATATATTTATCGTTATGTATATTAGAAAAGAAAACTAGATATACGTTGCTAGATATCATTAGTTTATTAAAGTGATCAAAATAGGATAACAATATAGGTAAGCACTGCTGAACAAAGTTAAATCAAAATTTATTCTACTGGGCAAAATAAATTGACTTAAAATAATTGAGTAGCGCCTTTTTAATTTTTTTGTGTTATTTTTAAGCCAAGTAAAATTTGTTCCGATGTTGCTTAATAGCAATCTGTTTGATTTGTCTTAATAATGATGCGGAGAATGTTGTCTTACATATTTACTAATTGAATGGCTTTTCTTTCTTTTCTATTACGTAAAGTTTGACTTGTGATTAAAGTATTTTATGCAATTTATTCTGGACATCTTTTATATAAATTATTTAAATAAAGTAAATACGTTTATAAAGCTGCAATGTCGTGTAGTCACAGAATTATTCTACCTGTACGTGAAATAATTGAAGTGGGTACATAAAAACAAAATACAATAAAGTTGCATTTGAAGACTATCATGCGGTACATTCTTCTTCTTCTAACAATCTAAATCAATAGGTAATTGTATTGATACTGTGTATCTACACCTGCTAGCAAATGGAATGCAGCTGCACCAACATGATTTTGTTTTCACCTGCACCCAGTATTGTAATGGCAAATTTATTTTTATATCAGTATTTCTTAGATCTTATACGTCTTTTAAGTATGAATTTTGTTCGCCCAAACATATAAATTGTTTATAGGTAACCAATTTATGCGTTTTAAAGGAATTGCTAATTGAACCGATTAAACTGTGTCTTAAACTAACATCTAGCTATGTATTAGACTGCGTTCTGAGTATTTTAAGAAAAAATGAGGCTAAAAAATTATTACCGTATACAATTTTAACAAAACTATTAAGACTCATATGTGAATTTACCTTATTTAAGACAAAACTTACTAAAATTATAAATACGAAACTACCACATCTTATTCCTTTCTGGTAGGTATTTATTCAGTTGTGTTCAATGTAGGAACTGGTCTGGTCTATGGCCACGAGCGGGTGCAGCTGTCAGCGCGAAATTTAAATACAGGTTGCTCCCAAATCGCGCGCCTTAATGGCTCAATTTTAATGCGTGTATATTAATTTTGAATTAGGCACGCCAGGGGTTCGGCGCGCGGCTTATTCGGGGGTCGGGTTTGATTAATCGCCCTCGCCCGAAGGAGCATTCAAATTTGTTGATTATGCTTTTATAATGGCATCGCTCACGCCGTGCCAACAGTTAGTCACTTAGCGTAAATAAGCTTTATGTACGCGCTATATTTATGGCCGCGCAACAATACATTTTTAATAGCTCTGCTAAATGGCCGCTCGTCTGGCTTTCAAGATAATCTCCGAGACAGTTTCAAAGGCGACATGTGCCAGAAAAAACGGCCATTTGTGCGAAAACAATAGCGTTTAGGCGTTTAAGTGCCAGCTTTTTGTATTTTAAAATTCATTACTGCAACTGACACATTTCAACAGCTTTGCTGAAGTTTTGCCATGCTCTAAGTAACAAGATGTGTAAATGCACATTTTAAATAAAGTATGTACATAGTTGGGTTAATATTAATGCAGTAAAACGGTCTAGTTGAGTAAATGTGTAATATATTTTTTATAATTAGACAGTTAGCGAGTTTTGTAGGTTAATTTGTACTACAATTGTATTACTTGTTATTACATAAATTTTACTGTATAATAAATTTGCACACAACAAAAAACGAGTGTCTAATATCTGTTTGATTCTTAAACCACATTCCTTCACACTACAATGGCAAAGCAATAAAAGGTTATACAATAAAGGCATTACAGGTGATATTTTAGTTTCTCATTTTATAGAATACAATGTCCAACAAGTATCTACCACGACTCTGCTAGCATGCTTTTACTCTTTGGGAGAATTTTGCTACATTTCCGTACAACTGTAGCCCAATAAAACGTCGAATTTCTAATTTAAATTTTTTTTATTAATTTATTTTATTAGCAATCAGAATTTACAATAGAATTCTATGAGCTAATGTGTTGATCTAAGAACTAAGTAACTCTTCATTGACGTGGTGAGGTCTTCTCCAGTGACAAGTCCTCCTTAAACATTTTTTAGATCATTAGGCCATTTCCGTTTAAGCCTTCTCGTATTTTGTATTTCCAGAAGAGGATTAAGGAGTGCGTTGATGTGGTGTTCTAGCTTTATGTGGTGTTTAATACTTTTTTCGGTTATGACATCTTTAACATATGGAATTTTCAGGTCTGAATGGAGTATGTCATTAGTAACATACTATGGGGCATTGGAGATCATACGTAATATTTTAGACTGACTTCTCTGTATAATTGCCATATTCGAACGACTGGTACAACCCCAGAGCTCAATTCCATAAACCCATATTGGCTTTAGGACTGTTTTATAAATAAGGAGCTTATTTTCAAGTGGTAATTTTGACTTCCTACCAAGTAACCATTGCGTTTCATCAAGTTTTAGATCGATCTGTTTACGTTTTTTAACCACGTGTTGTTTCCATGATAGTTTATTATCTAAATGTATCCCCAAGTATTTTGTACAAGATGAAGTAGGTATTTGTATGTTATTTAGATAAACAGAGGGGGCACAGGTCTTTTCTTAAGGTAAAATTAACTTGTACAGATTTATCTTCGTTGATCTTGATTTTCCATTTATGTGTCCACTCTTGAATTTGATTTAGATGATTTTGTAGGGTAATGGTTGCTAGTTGTGGGTCATCGTTGGTAGAAAGGACAACAGTGTCGTCAGCGAAGGTGCCCATTGTAGTATAATCATTTACTGGTAAATCCGAAGTGTACAGCACGTATAAAAAGGGACCCAGGCACTGCCCTGTGGTACACCGGACTTGATCGGTTTCATGCCAGACACATCTTCATTGATTCTTGTTCTAAATTCTCTGTCGCTTAAGTAGGATTTTAGGAGATTATAGTATGTTACGGGCAAGAATGTTCTAATCTTGTATAATAGGCCCGAGTACCAAACTTTGTTGAAGGCTCTACTTACATCTAAGAAAACCGATGTACAGTATTTCTTATTTTCGAATGCCTCATTAATTTTGTGACAGATCCTATGAATTTGTTGTATCGTAGTGTGATTTTGACGAAAGCCAAATTGATGTTGAGGTATCCATTCTTCGCTGTTAGGATCAGCAACTATTCTTTGCAATATAAGTCTTTCCAGTATTTTTGAGATTATAGACAACAAGCTTATTGGACGATATGATGAAACCTTGTTTAAGTATTTGCCCGGTTTAGTTATTAATATTATTTCTGCGGCTTTCAGTTGCTTGGGCCAGTAATTTAACTTAATGATAGCATTAAATATATAAGTAAGTAACACTAGTCCTTTTCTTGGTAGTTCTTTTAACATTTTAGGAGTCACGCCATCTATGCCAGGAGATTTTCGGAGTTTTAGTATTTTGATTTCTTTTTGAATCTCTCTAGGAGAGAAACTTGTTATTCCTCGAACATTGGTTGTGATGTTACTTAATTGTCTCTCTATCTCATCATCGACTACATCATTGTTGGGGTGAAGACTTCCTCAAGGTACTCTGCAAACAATTTAGCCTTTTCCTCGTCACTTCTGGCCCATCTAGAGTTTGGGTATGCTTCATTAAATATGGGAGGCACTTTGTTTTTAGGCTTTCTTGCATTTTTTAGTCGATTGAAAGTATTTTTATCAGTAGATGCTTGGGTCCGGTGCCAAATTGCTCTGGCTCTTCTTTTCACAGCCATAAGTTTTTTAATCTCCACAGGGACGTTGAATGTAGAGCTCCGAGGATACACTGGAGGAGTTGCTTGCTGCGCAGCCTCCTTAAGATGCAGAACCACTTGTTTAATGCTTCGTCAATTTCTTCTGGAGTTTTGAGACTAACTTTTAAGTTTATAGTTTCTTGAATATGATTTTGATACACTTCTCAATCGGTTTTTCTGTTGTGCAATCTAACAATATGCTTTTTATGTATGGCACAAGAGCTGATAGTGGCTATTATCGGAGAGTGATCCGAGGAAAGGTCATAGCTAGGGACAATATCCACATATGGTGATGAGATACCATTCGTTATGAAAAGATCCAGTAGGTCGGGAGTTCTGTTTGGATCGGTAGGCCAATAGGTAGGAGTACCTGTAGAAAGGAAAGCATAATTTTGCTCATGGAGAAGTTTTGCCAACTCTCTGCCTTTAGTAGTTTTTATGCGGGATCCCCAAAAGGACTTTTTACTGTTAAAGTTGCCTCCTACAATAAATTTTGTTCCTAGAGTCCGGAAGAAGTTCTAAAAATGTTCTTTTTTGATATTGTGACGCGGTGGGCAGTAAACGGAAGCTACTGTTAGTTCATACGGGAGCATTTTGCTGTGACTTGTAGGTGTTCTGTCTCGTATTTAGGTAATTCGAAGTGGCTGATAGATTTCTTAATTAATATGGCTGCACCAGCATGGGTAGTATTATCTGGATGGTTGGTGAAATAAGTTAAGTAGTTATGTATATTAAAGTAGGATCTGTCTGTGAAGTGAGTTTCTGCTATTAATAGTATATCAATAGAGTTGATATGAAGGAATGTTTCAACCTCCTGTTTATGCTGTAGAAGGCCATTGGCATTCCACTGGGCTATTTTTACAAATTTAATGAATTTTGTTTAGCAGGGTTGAGAGCATGTTCAACACCATGCTATTTTGTTGCATTAGCTGCTGAAAAATTTATCTAAAAATTTGCTCATTATTGAAGAAATATCGGCTTCATTTTGTTCGCTGCCTGATATGCGTTCATTTGTGTTCACCTGTTCTAATACCTTTTACTGCATTCGCACAACTAAAATTTTGTTGGACATGGGGTGTTAGTATCCGGTTTGGTGGTGTTGTGACTGTTATTGTATTTTGCTGGGTATTTAGTCTGTTATTCGCATTATTGGGTTTTTTTGACAATCTATGATAGAATTTACAACCTCTGTAATTTGCCGTGTGGGCACCACCGCACAGTTAGTTGTGTTATGTGATCCTCCACATTTAACACAAACGAATGATTTATTGCAATAGGTTTTTGTATGCCCGTATTGTTGATCTTTTTGGGCGGTTCTACTGCAATTATTTGATTTTGAAATTCAGTTACTTTAAATATATCTTTATTGTTAGTCGCTGGCTCTAAATCGACGAAAAACATATTTAGAGGCTCCTTGGTATCTCTATTTTTCACATTTAAAATGTTTCTGACTTTGTGTCCCATGGTATTAAGTTCATTCTTGATTTCATTTGTATCTGTTGTGGAATGCAGGTTTTTGATGACGACTCTGAATGCTCGATCTTCCTTCAGCTGATATGTATGATGTGCTATGTCGTGTTCGCGCATATGTCTTATCAATTTTCTGTATGTTTCTGGAAGATTACAGTTGATTTTTATGGTATTGTCAGCTAACGTTTTTTTGTATTGTTCAATTTCAGCAATTGCATTGAGACTTTTGATCTTTTCCTGATAATTTAACACCCCGTAGACGAAGATTGGAGAAGGCTTTGGAATTGTATTGTCGGCTTGCTTGTTGTTAGGTATTTCCGTCTCCATTTCTATTAGTTGGCTGAATTTATTCTTCTTCTTAAAGTGCCTTATACATTAATGAATGTTGGCAACAATCAAGGCAAAATTTTGTCTATCTTTAGTGTCTCTTATCAACTCATGTGTACTCATGTGGGTCCAATCTCTAATGTTCTTAAGCCAGGAGCATCTCCTGCGACCTCGCCCTCTTTTGCCTTCAACTTTTCCTTCCATAATGAGCTGCAATGTATTGTCATTCCGATATAAATGTCCAAGATAAGCTGTTTTTATTATTACTTAACGTAATGTCGTGGGGGACGTATCTTTCTTCTTTTTGTTTGTTTGACTGTTTGCCATGAATTTTTGTTGACATCTTGTTCAGCAGTTTCATCGTCGCTTGTAGAAGACATGCGATAGTAGAAGTGAGTAGTATTTGAAGTATGTTGTGTATTTTGAGCAGGTGGATTAACAAGTTGCTCTTGCGGTAAGTAATAATTAACACCACTTGGTGTTGGTTGATTTACTTGCTGAGAGTTGTAAAAAAGCGGTAGTTGAGGGTTTAATGGAACTGCTTGTATAGCATTGTTATTTGAAACATGTTGATGGCCATAAATAACTGCTGGGCCATTAAATGCCAGTATCATTCTTTGGTTTTATTATTGTGTTGAATATAAATATGACTAAATAGTAACTTTGCACTTATCTTATTTGTAGTTAACGGGTTAGCTGATATCAGGGGTCACTTGTTTATCACAGCGCAGTTGATAGCAGAGCACTCAGACACACTTGCTTACGCTACAAAATTCTAGCGGGTAATGTTTATAATCTGAGGATGTTATGTTTGAGTTGATTGAACTGTTTCTTTCCTAAAATTCACTACGCGACACTTTTTGCACCGAAAATCAGTTAGTTTCGCGGAGCTGACTGACATACGTGTTGACAGTTTAACCGCCGGAACCGGAAGTGAATTTAAATTTGAAAACTAAATGTTGGTAGCCCTACTACAACATTATTTTTATTGTTTTGAGATGATAACATTAATTTAATTATTGTACTGCATTTTTTCATAAAATTCAAAAAATTATATCGCCAGTCCAAAATCCACACCAAACAGTTACTTGTTGTGGATGTAATATCTTATTATAAATATAAAAAAGTCTCTGAGCTCTAAATTCAACAGTTTTGTTTCAACCCAGTTCATTAGAATTGTGTCTCATCGCTGAAGTTGAATTGGTTCGAATACTTGTGTTAGTTAGATTTTGCTAACCTCTATATGCAGATTTTTTATAGAAACTTATTGTAAGGTGTTTCTCGAAATGTTAAATTATTGTTGAGCGATGGCATTGCTCTTTTTACTACATCAATGTTATACCGAAATAACGTATAAATCATTTTCTATCCATAATTGAATTTGATTATTTTTTTATTTGTAAGCTCATTGACGCAGTTTGTCGACCCAAAATTTCACAAAGTTTTGCGAATCGCTTTTGTACGACTTCCACCATATTTGTAATTAATTTCTGTAATATTAACACGTTGCTCTTTTATGTAGCGTTTTATTTTTTAATTGTAACAAAGAGATATGTTAAATAATTTTAGTGTAGCCATACCATATGAAAATAGCTTGCAATTTAAATCAGACGCTGTTATTAGGGCAATCGTTCGTGAACATTGAAAGTACACAAATGCACAAGCAGTGGCCGATGTTAAATAATAAAAAAATCGTGCAATATAAAACTACGAACTTCTTTGTTGGCGTTCAAATGGCGTTAATAATTTGTGCTTGTACTAAAGCTTCATAAGCTGCACCTTTAAATGTTTTATTTAAATGCCAAATGTAAACATGGGGCCGGCGAAGAGATTGCTCTGTAAGCAATCCCAGAACGAACTTAAAAAAACCTTTCGATTTCGATTTCAAATTTCGGGAAAATTCGAAATCGAATATCTGGAAAATTATTAGACATAGAATTTTTTCTTCATTTTCGAATTCAGCGTAAAATTTCCTATAAGAATTACATTTAAATCGTAATGTCGAAAATTTTCCCGAAATTCGAAGTCGAATATCTCGAAAACTATTCGAGATAGAAACTTTTTGATTTCGATTTTGAATCAGCGTAAAATTTCCTATAAAAATCCATTTTAAAATTTTAAAAAATCCATAATTTTGTGACAGCGACAGACAGACCGACAGACATATAGAATTCAGTAACGAACTTTTTAAGTTCGTTGAAAATGAGGAAATGTAATTTTCTTAATGTTATGTAATGCCCACGAGTTGTTTTCTGGCAAACTTAATTTTGCGCTTTCACAACTTTTTTAAAGAAAGAACTAACCTTGTACATTGATATACCGGCACTATGTATCGACGAGTGCTGTTCCATTTTAAATGTTTATTTACATAATTGAAAACACACATTGGTTATATGAATCTGTAAAATCTGTTAATAGAAACTCTTTAATATGCCTGTTTATTTTTCTTTCTGCGAACTTTTAGTAGGCAAGCAAACTTTCAGTCAAACATTTGCTTAAATTAACTGTCATTAGTGCACCTACCAAAAAATTATTTATTTTTAAGTTAAAATTTAACAAAAATATATTATTATTATTTTATATTAAATTATTATTGTCAATTATAATGACACTGTAAATTTGGAATAATTTTGTGTCTAAATTTGAAAATTTTAAAGTATATTTGCTTTTATAAATCTTTACTTGTGTTCTTAACAAGGTTATTAAGTACATAAATAGTTTTCTTTATTGAGAAAACGTTAGATTATATTTTCTATTAATTATATATTTTACTTCTATTGTTACTATTTGACAATAAAAATTAAGTTGTTTATCTCCATTATTATTGCCAAAATTTTATATTCACTTTTGTTATTTCAAGGTTTTTAGTTGAGCACCATATAAAGCCCCTGTGGTCACGTTTACAAGCTTGCATACATTTTTCTGTTTAATAACAGTAGTAGTATTTGAAGATCCAGAGAGAAACTAAGTAATAGAAGATTTTGATTTGATTCTTCAAGTATTTAAAATATTAAGCTTAGCGGCACTAGACTATAAACACTTCAAGATTAAAGCAGGTGAGAATTAACTTGAATAATATGTCACTAGTTTTATAAATTAAACAATTAGAGCCATTTGTGGTGGTATTGAAGTGCCATAGCGACTACTAATTATAAAACGAGAGGTAGAACAGAACACTAAAAAATAACACTTTTTTTATTGAACATTACTATACAATCTGTCAGTATTTGACATTCAGTAAATAATGTAAGACATATTTAATTAATCCTTAACATGTACATATAGCTTGCTGGAAATAGTCTAATAACAATTTCCCTAGAGTAACTGCATAGTAGTTTGACGTACATATACATATACAGACGCACACATTAGTTATACAAAGCGGTATGGCTTAAACCTCTTCAGTCTAGGTTCGTCCTCCTCGTTTTCCAGTAGATGCTCCACTAGTGTGTTTGGATGGACGGCGAGCCGGTCGTGGTAACGGGTATTAAATCTTCGTATTTCTTCATCAATTGTGGGAATGTCAAGATCACGACATATGATATCGTTTGGTATATACTATGGAGCATTGACTAGTGAACGTAGTACTTTGGCTTGGAATCTTCTGAAAATATCTGTGTTGGAGTTACTGGGCGTTCCCCACAATTGCATTCCATCTAACCAAACGGGTTTAAGTATGGCTTTATACAATAGTATTTTGTTTTTCAAGCATAATTGGGATTTGCGTCCAATAAGCCAATACATTTTGCTGAACAAAGTCCCCAATTGTTTACGTTTTGTCTATATGTGCTTTTTTCAAGCAAGGCGTCTATCTAAATGGATCCCTAAGGTTATATAAATAGATTTCGTCTCGTTGATTTTAATGTGCCATTTTGTAAACCATAACTGTAATGCGTTCAGGTGGCTTTGAAAAATACGCGATGCTATTTGTGGGTCAGAGTGAGAAGCTAGGACGGTGGTATCGTTCGCAAATGTAGCTGTCAGGGTGCCTCTTGCTGTTAGGAGGTCTGCAGTAAATAGTAGGTACAGTAGAGGACCTAACACGTTTCCTTGGGGGACGCCAGCACTCATAGGAAATAAATTGTGTAGGATTTGCCATATTTGACCATAAAGTGTCTGTCAGCAAGGTAAGATTTGATAATTTTAAAGACGTCTGAAGGCAATGTACGCTTGAATTTGTGCAATAAACCGATATTCTATCAAAATTCTATCAAATGCTTGCCAAACATCAACAAACACGGCTGAGTAATATTTCTTGTCTTCAAAATCGCCAAGAATTTTATCTATCACCCTGTGAATTTGCTCAATTAATTGATGATTAGGGAATAATTTTTTGGTTAAAAGTAATAGTGTTATTCTTTTCAACAGCAATTTTTCAAAGATCTTAGACATCACTGGAAGCAAACTGATTAGTCGATATGATACGGCGTTTTCTTGGAGTTTGCTGGGTTTGGGAATTAAGATAATGATAGCAACTTTCCATAGTAGTGAGAAGAAACGCAATCTTAGCATGGCGTTGAATAGATACGTTATAAATTTATAACTTTTATCCGTCAATTCCTTTAGTACCTTTCCAGTGATCAAATCATAGCCTGGTGCTTTATGAGGATTTAGATTAGAAGTAATTTTAAGTTTGACTTCATTTATAGAAAATTGTTTTATTGGAAGGCTCAATTAGAAAGGAGATTCAAGAAATTTCTGTATTTCATTCTCTTCTACGTTCGAGATTGCAGATGGAAATGGTCTAAATACTTGGGCTAGGTGATTTGCAAAAACTAGCGCTTTATCTGAGTCACTTCGGCTCAAGTTCCATTGTAGGCTCGAAGAGGCGATTTGTGCTGTTGCGGTTGCTTCGGCCTTTTGGTTGCTTTCAGAGAGAATATTCGTTGGCTTCCGTTGGTGACAATTGCTTCAGATAGTTTTGTATCTGCTGGTTTCTGGTGTAGGAAAGTAGCTTTTCAAGATTAGAAGCAGCTTGATTTAGTATACGTTTGTAATTTGGATGCCTTGTTGTTTGCCATCGCATGCGTAGTCTCCGCTTTTCAGCAATTTTTTGTTTAACAATTACAGGGTAAACAGTTTTCGGAATATACAATGTATTGGCGGGAGTGGCTTGCCAGGCATCTTCCTGAACGACGTTAGTAGAATGCTCTATAGCTAAAATTAAATCATTTTCTGATTTTAAAGGAACGTCTAGCGATCATGTGTCATCTGCTATTTCTCGGAATAAGTCCCAGTTTTTGGTTTTATTGCTCAGAGAGTAATTATAATAGGCGAGTGTGGTCAGCTGATAGATCTAGGCAAGATTCTACCTTCAAGTTGTTTAGGCGAATTTCTTTGAATTATGCAGATCTGGTAGTTTCAATGGATCTAACGACCAATATGTTGGTTCACCAGTGGATAGGTCTCGCATGCCATTACTATTAATTGCCATCAGTAATTCGCGGCCTTTAGTTAGAGTTAACCTGTAACCCCACGCCATGTGCTTGGCGTTAGTCTCCAGCTGATAAAAACTTAGTGCCCAAGGTACTGAAGTAGTGTTCATGGTGACCTTGTTTGTTATTGTGGCAAGGTGGACAATAAACTGCTGAGATTACAAATGCTCTCGTCCAGTCTGTTATTATTAAGCTTGTAGCTTGAAGGTCGTGTTCTTTATTATTATATATTTTTGTAGTTTATAGTGCTTGATGTGCATAGTGCTTAATGATAATTGCTGTGCCAGCATGGGCTCCTCCATCCGGATGTTGCGTTACGAACAAAATGCGGATTCTGATAAAACTTCTGTCTGTGAAATGTGCTTCTGACACCAACATGATGTCTATGCATTGGTTTGAAAGAATAGCAATTCAGCTTTGTGTTGTGACAGCCCGTTGGCGTTTCATTGAGTTATTCTAAGGAGTTGACCTATTACCAATTTTGGAGGCAATGGTTGTTAAGAGATTTAACATTGTTCCTATTTGTTCTATTAAAGATTTCATCATTTTTTTTAACTCACTCATATCGTCAGTCTGGTTGCTTCCTTGCTGTTGCTACAGCAAATCCAAAGCGGCATTGGAGTTACTGTTCTTCATAACTTGGGCATGAGTAAGATTTGGACAAACATATTGTCCAATATTTTGAGTAGCTACTAAGGGCAAGAAACATTCTTTCTTGAAGCTATTTATAAACTAGGCAACCTCGACAATTGGCTGGGTGATTCCCACTGCAACTAACGCATTTTACGTCCTTACTTCTTTCCTTTCTCTGGAAATTAGAGATTAAGTGGTTGCCGGCTTCTGCTACAAAAATTTCTCGTGTGGCCAAACTTGGCAGTTAGCACATTGAGGGGTTTGGCGTTTTAGGTGAGGCAGTTCAATTTTTATCACTGAATGAGCTATTTTTGTGATATTGCATATATCTTTGTTATTATCAGCCGGCTTAGGTTTCAGGAAGAACAGAGGCAATTCTTTCTTTGTGACTCATTGTTTAACGTTCCAGATGTTGGTCGCTGCGTGACCCTGAGTTAACAGTTCTTCCTTTAGTTCTTCTACATTAGAAGTTGGGTGTAAATCCCTAAGTACCACCCTGAAGGAACGCTCTTATTTCCTTTGATATGTGTGAAATTCCGTATTTTTTCCTCTATGGCTTTAATTATGACTGTATATTTCTCAGAGGTTTTTGGTAGGATTTTCACTTCTTCATTATGTAACACTTTCAGCTCAAATTCATTTTTAGCTACTGTTTCGAGTAGACGAACTAGTGGTTCAATTATTCTTACTCCTGACACAAAGATCGGTGGAAGTTTGCGAACTGTTTTTGAGGCATCTCAGGTTTTCTCTTTTTCTGCATTGTCGCCACTTGGTAGATCATATTTGTTTTTGGGATTCAACCAGTATTCTGCCGCTTTTGGTTGTTTATTCTGTTGAGCGAACTTTTCAACAAACTCTTTTCGAGTACGCTTTCTATTTTCTACCAATATCCATGGCTCTTGGCTTAATTGTTGCGTTTGAGGCTGTTGATATATAACGTTGTTTTGGCAAGATATATTTGTAGCCACAGGGTTAATGCTTGAAAGTTGTACAGTATCATTCATAGGATACGACGTTTATGCGTTATTTACTGGCTGCTGGATTGGCTGATAGTTAGATGGTATATGTTGCGGTTGGTAAATTTGTGTGGTGTTGTGGTAGGCGAATAATAATAAGCCAATACGCTGGCGGAAATTGTATGTATAAGGTCAATAAGCAATATAAAACAAAATGAAAATTGTTTATTCCAGTTAATCACTGTTTTAACAACATCTAAGGTTCACTGTGCGATTACGATAACACGCTACGCGCACGGCATGTGCTCGGGTTGAGCGCTCGAAACTCATTAAATACTATTTAAACACGTCAAATCAAAGATACTTAATATAAATGTTAAATTTACTTTCTTATAGATACGTGAAGTATAAAAAGTAAATAAGTAAATACAACTCTAAACATTAGGTATGTAGCTAATTAAAGAATGACAATGAGGAAAATGACCAACACCCTACCTAAACAAAAAGATGCAATTAAAAACAAATATTTAGGCTAAAATTCATAACGACCACAATAGACACAGAGAACAACCACAAACGACGAATGGGGAAAAGCCGAGAAAATTTTAAATATAAGAGCGCAGTGGAAATATGAGGTAACAGTGCGATTTTATTAAATTGCTATATTCCAAATAGTTTTAAAAAACGACCACATAGAAATAGATCCAATTATCGTTGAGATTTGGACTTATGTCAGAAGGCATAGCCGACAGTCAAAATTCAACCTAATTCTAACCATTATGATAAAACAAAGTCTTTCTTATATTTAGAGTAAAACATTTATAACTAAAAATGATATGGTAAGATAAGATTAGCAGTGTAGGTCTTCTTCAGTTATCTCGTCACAGACAAATTTAAATAATTTTTTGAGTTTTCTTCTTTAACAATATTTATATTTATTGCGCTGGAATAAAAAGCGTTCTGGATAATCATTCAATCAGTTTTGTTAATTATGGAAATAATGATGTGCTACCTTAAAATAGCTTCCATGTTTATAGTTCTGCAATTAGAAAATTTGGCTAGGACTATAATGTTTGCATTACAACTCGAGAGATAGTAAACTTAGATAAAAGATCAGGAATAGAATTATTGAATTTTGCTGTAGCTGAAGCTATATCTAATATTAAATTTACTATAAAATTTTGAATCCTCAATTTACAGAACAGCAATACAGTTTTAAGATATTAAAAATTAATAAAAAAAAACAGAAGCTTTTATATTATTATTTAAAAAAAATTTCTATAACTACAAATAAGAACAGAAAGAAACTCAGACACATAAAAGAGCAGTTTTAAGAAAACGGAAAAAGACCTGGCCGATATCAAAGAAAGGCATCTTACAGCAAAAATATGTTCTATATGAACAAGAATGCTATACTGTTGTCATGTTTTAAATTCAGATGAATATAGTTATAAACTTATTTACACAAGCAAGTGTGGAAAAAATATAAGCACAGCGGTACGTGCAGTAGAACTCGACCCTCGCTGGATTGTAATAGAAAAATGATCGAGTTTTGACTTGCCAGATATTATAATTGTGACTTATTAAATCCATCTTACAATGAAAGTAATTTTTATAGGGCAAGAAGGCACGTTGCACACAAAAGTATTGTAACGAATTTCCGAACGCTACGCAGACGTTACGCACCAGCGACTGACACGACGCCTTCCAAGAATCCACCCACGGGATTTGAATAATAGAAAATTGCTAGATGTTCACAAAAAACTTCGCGTGCATTCTGAAATCGACCTTGAGTTGATTAAATATTATGCAACACGGCAGCTCTAAAAGTCAGTTTACAAATAACATAAATACAATGTAGGTTTACGTTATTAATTGGGTGTGGAAAGCATAAAGATTGTTAAATAATTTTGACAATCTGTAAGTAAAGTCAATAAGTAGTTTAAGTAAATTTCCAAGTATTATTCACCATTGTGGACAGCAGAAACGTTACAGTATTAATCACAAAGTCGGCAAAAATATTAAGTCTTGTTATTTTCTTAATCTAACAGAATACACAGCCTTTTCTTTCTTTCTCGGAGGGCTCTTCATTGGTTTTATTTTCCATAAAAGGCCAATTTTTTTCCTCTTAAGTTTATTGACTTTTTGCATTTAGTTTCCTGAATACTAACTCCCTAAATTTCATTTGCGACTGATTCTCAATTTTACAGAAAATTGCAGTTTTTAATATAACTAATTTGTGCCGGTAAACAACTGATATTTGATGTAGAAGAAAATATTAGCCAATGTTGTCGACAGTTTCTTACAACATTGAAGCTTGCATATATTTTCTCTACGTTACCCGCTAGAAATTGGTGTAATCGTAGAATAGTGATATTATCTAAACGTTTTTGCCTCTTTTGGTAATATAAAAAGCAATAGTACTTTTTGTTAGAATTCAAAAAAAATTACAAAAGTTGGTGCAAATTGGTAAATTAAGTGTTTAATGCAAAATTGGAAAACAAAAGTGTCTAACGGTTGGGCAAATTAGAAAAATTTAAGGTTACCCTTCTAAAGTTATTGCAAAAAAACCTTATGGGAAAGCCGCCAAGAGATAGTCAGATTTCATAATATAATGACTTGATGTGTAGAAATAAAAATATTGATAGTGATGTATCCTCATTGCCCCATCCAATCCTCTTAATTTTTTGAATTGTATCTAGATATACGTTTACCTGTCAAATTTAATCTAGCGAGAATTGAAGTTTGGTAAAAGAAAGTTTGAAGATTGTTCTCCCCCCCCCCCCCTATCTTTGACTATTGGCCCAATCAATACGGCAGTTATTTTGTCCACAATAGTTTGCTATGGCATATAGTTTTAATCGGAAAGTGGTTTTGAAGTGAGGTCAGGGGGAGGGAGTATGAAACCAAAAATTACAGTAATTTTTTTAGAATAGCACTTCTATAAAATCGGTTGTATGAGGTTATGAACAGTTTCATAAAATATTCCATAAATTATGAAAAAATGTTTTAAATTCATTCAACTAAAGAGAACCTCGGGCTATATTGCACGAAGCATCGAATACACTATTAACAGCTGGACAATCGTAAAGAATGTGGGAACAAATGCATCAGCAAAATTGTTCCGAAGCTACTTGAGTAGAAATGTTCAAAAATTTAACGATGGCTTGCTTTAAGAGGATGCAACGCACTGCATATCTTTAATTTTCTCATGTAAACATGAGTTGAACACGAAACTTGCAGTGTTATTTTAGTAAAAAAAAAATCGGTTAAGATAGACTGGATGCATTCATATTATTGGCATAATCTATTAAAAAGAAAGTGATTTCATCACGACGACGAGTGATGTTAGTTCAGTAATTGCATGGGAAGCCTTGGCCTTTTAAGGCTCACTGTTTTTGTTATACTTCTGGAACAAGTAAAAGACACCTTTCAAATGCCGTAACAGATCAAGCTTTATCTTTCAACAAGACAACGCTTGTTTTTATTCCACTTGCAACGTTCGACGCTGGTTTGAAGAATATTCACATCTGCTCTCAAGAAGTACTGTAAGCACATAAACAAAGTTGATCTGAACTTCCCAAATATTAGAGCTTATAAGAAAGAACAGTAAAAGTACTCATTACTGTATATAGAGTGTATTGTTAATGCAAACGAGTCTTGTATTTTATGGGGTGGTCGTATCGTTGCATTTTACTTACTGTGTTAATATCACACATTCACAATAAAGTATTTTAGAAGTTGCCATATTCATGTACATCTTTTTGTACACTGCCTCCTAGCTTTGTTGTGTTCAACTAACTACAAATTTCAATTACGTACCCGGTCATATTCATGTTACTTGAAGTATATGGGTTATGTTAAGTGAAATATGTTTTCTAAACTTTCATTTTATTTGCTTGAAATCTACTTTTTGTTATTCTTGATGTTTTTTCGAAACAAATCGCGTTTTGAAGTTTTTACAAACAAAAAAATTCTCCAAGTGCAAAAAGTTTATCACAATTTTTCTCTCTCTCTCCACGTATAGTTATTAAAACGGAAGTAACGAGAAGAAACTAAAACTTTTAGATTCATTACCAATTAAAACACTGTGACGGCATGTTCATGTATATCCCAAGTTCTTCTGTGCTTTGTATATTACTGTGAAAAGCACTAAGAAATATAAAACTCCCTAAACTCTTTACCAGCTTAATTTTCACAAACCATTCCATGTACTATTTGCATTGCAGTTTTCTTTAGTATTTTGACAGTAGCAAAACTCCCAATATTCATTTGCGATTTTCGTATTTTTTCGTCTTACACTATTCTTACATCCTGTGATTTAAACTTATTTGTTGTGAAAAATTCTGTCATTTTGGTTTCTTTGGTGTTACCAAGAAAATTATTACGGTAATAACCAATAGAGTGACAAAACTGCATTTCTGTAATAACATTACATAAGCGCGAAACTAAAAAATGTAATTTTAAAACTCTGCATCCTCTCTGTATCAATTGTACCTTTGTGTATTAATAAAATTGTTTAATGAGACTGGAGGTGTCGAGGATCATTCAAGATCTAGAAGACTACGTTCATTTAGAACTGTTCAGGCAGTCAAAGCCATAAGTGCCCGAATTAACCGAAATTCTTCTTATAAGCAAAAGATTGTCTCGTATTATTAAGTAAGATAGCTACTTACAAAGCATACGAGACATTTGCTGACAGATAATAATAATAATAATAATAAGGCTTTCGATTCTATAAGAATATAGCCACTTCTTTCCGAAGTTTACTAATCCATTTCGTGGGGTGGATTAGTCCCCTTTTTGCTTCGTACGCTTAACTTCTTATAGTTTCTGGTGTGTTTTCGCTTTTTCTACTATTCTTCTCCATTCTACTCTATTACTTGTTTTCTTCTTCCAGTCCTTGACATCCATCTTTTTTAAGTCTTCAGTAACTTCATCGCACCACCTCATCTTTGGTCTCCCCCTTGGTCTATTTGTCTCAGGTTTCCATGTTGTTATTTCTTTAACTATGCTTTGATCTCTTTTTCTCATTATGTGTCCCATCCATCTAATCCTCTGTGCTGCCATCACTTTCACTATATCCTCTCCTTTCAATATTTCCCTAAGTTCGTGATCCCGTCTCCTATGTTTTTGAGTCCTGTTATCGACCTTAACACTTTCCTCTCGAAGATTCTTAACTTTTCTTTTTCTGTCTGTGTAGGACACATTACTTCTGCAGCATACAACGCTATTGGCCTAATGAGTGTTTTATAGATTGTTATTTTCGTTTGCAACTTTAGCTTTTTAGATTTTAGCATTTCCCGATTAGCATAGAAAGCTCTGTATCCTTTTTGTATTCTTTCCTGTATTTCTTCTTTTCTCTCGTTGTTTTGTGTTATTTGAGTTCCCAGATAGTTGAATGCCTTTACTTTTTCAATTTGATAGTTTTCAAACTTGACTGTTGCCCTTGTATCATTTTTCCTCTCTTGCATTGCATGTATTTCGTTTTGCTTTCATTTATTTCAAGCCCTATCTCCTTTGATTCTTTGCATAGCTTCTTCACTATTTCCGTTAGCTTCTTTGGTGTTCTTGAGATAATAACTACGTCATCAGCATATGCTAAAATTTGTGCTTCCTTGTTTTTATGCACCCTTGATACGTTTACTTTTCTTATTGCCTCTTCAATCATCAGGTTAAACAAAGTTGCCGACAGTGCATCTCCTTGTCTCACTCCTTTATTGATTTTGAATGTTTCCGTATGTCCATCTTCTGTTTTCACTTTAGCTTTGGAATTTCTCATTGTCATTTTTATGCAGCTTCTCAGTTTTCTCTGGATCCCCATATTCCTTAATACTTGTATTAATTTCCTCTTGATATTATCAAAGGCCTGTCTGTAATCGATAAATACCATATGGATTTCTATATCGTATTCGTAACATTTCTCCAGTATTTGGAACATTACGTGTAGTGCATCGATGGTAGATCTCCTGGCCTAAATCCCATTTGATAGTCCCTAGTTCTTTTCTGCATAACTCTTCAGCTTACCCTGTATTATTGAGGTGAATACTGTAAGTCGTGTTTAATAGAGTTATTCCTCTGTGGTTGTTGCACTGTTGGAGGTCTCCTTTTTGGTATAGTTATAATTATCCCCATTTCCCATTCCGTCGGCATCTTTTCCTTTCTCCATATCTCCCTTATCAGACTGTCTATTTTTCCTTGTAGTTTTCACCACCATATTTCAGCAGCTCTCCATTTATTTCATCGCTTCCTGGCGTCTTTCCGTTTTGATTTTTTTATCGCTTCCATAGTTTCCTCTAGGGTTGGTTCTTCTACTGTTTCTTCTTCTTCTTCTTCAACTGTCTGTCCTCCTTCTTTTCCTGTTCGTCCTGGTAACTTTCTTCTTTACTTCATATAACAATTTTTGGAAATGCTCCTCCATATATCTTTTATCTTGTTTATATCATATTCAATTTTACCTGCTTCATTCCTGAGTCCTCTGTTTTTACATGTGTTCCTCTTGTTTTGCCTCTTCATTTGTTTATAAAACTCTTTTGTATTGTTATTTTTGTAATTACCCTCTTTTTCTGCACCCGTTCATTTCTTTTTTGTCTACATGTCATCTGTGCTTCCCTTTTACATTCTTTATAATGATCCATGTATTCTTCTTTTTTAGTTCTTATCCACTTATTCCTGGCTTTATTTTTCTCATTTATCCTTTCTTGACTCTCATCGTCATACCATTTTTTTTTTATCTTGTTTTCCTTGTACCCGATAGTTTTGTTACACGTTTTTAATATTATATCCTTAATTTGATTCCATTCATTTTCTATATCCGTATTCCCTTTGAGGTTTTCTACCTCTTTGTTTGTTTCCTTTATATATTCCTTTCTTCCGTTTTCGGTATATAACTTCTCTATGTTCCATCTCTTACATACTTTGCTCCTTTGGTTATTTCGATATTCCTGTTTTACTTTTGCAATAACTAGGTAATGATCGGTGTCTGCATTCGCACCCCTATATGTTCTAACATCTGACATTATGCTACTTTGTTTCTTCTTTATTAGGACATGGTCTATCTGCGTTCCTTTTGTTGCTCCTGGTGGCATCCATGTTTCTTTATGTATTCTTTGATGTTTGTAGTTAGTACTACTAATAACCATATTTGTTTTTACCGCGAAATTACAGATTTTGCTTCCGTTGTCGTTTGTTCTTTCATGGATGGTGTATTTTCCTGCTACTTCTTTTATGTAGTTTTCTTTCCCGATTTGTGCATTCATATCCCCTAGTATTATCAGTATGTCCTGTTTCGGTGTTTTTTCGTATTCTGCTTCTAAGTCGCTATAGAATTTGTCTTTATCTTCCTGATCATCTGCTTCTGTGGGTGCGTAAGCGCATATTACAGATACATTTACGACTTTTCCTTCCACTCTTACACTGCATATTCTTTCATTAATCGGTTTGAATGCTATGATTTTTAGTTTTCTATCTATTATAAATGCTGTTCCTTTGTGCCCTCGTTTTTCCCCGGAATATAACAATTTAAAATCTTTCTTATTTATTTCCCTTGTCCTTCCCATCTTATCTCCTGCAGTGCGGCTATGCTCACTCTATATTTTATTAGTTCCTGGCTATCTCCATCATTTTACCCGGTGTTAGCATCGTTTTTATATTCCATGTTGCTATTCTAAACACTTTACTTTTAATTTCCTTTTATTAATATTTTTATTGTTATTGATTGTGTTTTGTTTTACTTCTTTTCGATTTTCACTCGTGTCCGTTTCCATTGCCTTGTTCGTTTTATTTTCCAATTTTCCTGGTTTTCATCAGTTTTTGGATTAGCATTACTTCTTTCACGCCCTTTGTCTTCTTTTACATATTTTATGCTTCTCTCATTTTATCCCATTGGTATACCTGGTTGTTTATTATTATTTTCTGATAGCCAATTTTACTTTATTTCCGATCCTTTTTCTTCTTTAGCTGCTTCTATTATTTCGCCTTGAATCATTCTTTCAGTTTTCGTTAAATCATTTTCTATATAGATTTTTTCCCTGCTAGTTTATTTTACTTCTTATTATCATCCTTTTTGTTCGAACGATTCGATTCGTGCTACTACGCATTTTCTTTCAGGAATTTTTCCTACTTTATAGGCTTCGATTACCTTCGCTTGCACTTTTATTTCATTATACAAAACTGTTCTATCTTTTCTTCAATTTTCACCTCATCTACTTTCAGCCCTTTTATTATAATGTTGTTTTTCTCTTGTTTTGGTCTTGTTTTCGATTATTTCTTCCACTTTTTCAATTCTATTCATTAACTGTTGTTTTTCCTGTTCCCATTTGACCTCTTTTTCTTTTAATTGCTTTACTTCATCTTTTAATTTCTTTAACTCGTCTTTATTTTTTGGAATTCTTCTTTCATCTCTTTTCTCATTTCTTTAATCTCTTGTAATATTAGTTCCTCATTACTTTTAGTCTTCGTCTTCGGTGAATTCATGGTTTTTACTTTTGTAAATATCTCTGCTCATCTTCGTCACTTCCGTACTGCCTTCTTCTTTTATTGCTTTCATCCGTTGTTTCTGATTCGCTCATTTTCCTGTGCTCGTTCTTCCTTTCTTCCTTTTCTGTGCTTTTAATGATTCCACCCGTTCGCGTCGAGTCAGCGTTCCAGTCTACCCGTCGAAAACCTGACTCGTATCGGCGTTTCGCTTCTATATTTACTGCTGTTTATTTAATACCGCACACCACGCTTTCACTTAAGTTAATGAGTTCATTAATTTTTGACACTATTTTATCACATATATCAGTTCGCACTACTTTTTTATTTGATATCGGTTCTGACTGAATTCTGTTAATACGCTCCTGTTCGTTGTTTATTACCGCGCTTGACCGTGAGCAACCAGCTGTGCTCTTATCTGTCACTTTGCACTTTCTTTATCGCCGCGGTGTTTCCGAAATTTCGGTTTATTAATTCTTATTTTCTAGCCCTACCTTCAATTTACTGCTTTTTCGCTTCCTGCCCACTTGTTATATTTCATTTACACATCACATTAAATTATTATTCACTGATTTCTCGTAAATTTGATTTTATTTTGTACCACTTATCTGCAGCTTGTTTGTTGTTGCCTGCCAGGACCGGACCCCCCTTGCTGACAGATACTTTAATGAAAAGTATGCTAGAAAAAGCAAAGAAGTTGTTGACTGAGTACGCGCATAATGGTTACAGGAAAATTATGTGAAAAGATGAAAAATGTTTACAGTAATGAAACCTTTCAATAAACAAAATGGCAAGATATACTATGTCGTTCAAAGCATCTCAGCTAGTACCAACTGTTAAGAGAGACTATCATCTAGCAGCTGTAATGGTTATGATGAAGTAACCGATATTCATTTTGCGAAAAGGAAATCAAAGCTTCGGCCGCTGTGTACCTACAGAATGTTTTGGAAGGTGTAGTAAAACCTCTGAATCACATCTTTTTTTGAGGTGAGCTTTTGATCTTTCAGCAAAACTCCGCGCCCGCCCACAAAGCACGGTCAATTCAAATTTGGCTGAACGATAATGTGCCTCATTTTCTAACATAGAGGATTGACCATCTGGTAGCCTAGATCTCAATTCATTAGATTACGAATTATGGGTAGTTTTAGAGGACATAGTTTGCTCAAAAAACATCCTAATGTTAATACATTGAAGCGAACCCTGAGAGCTGCAGTCAATATTTTTCCAATGGGCGTCTTAAAGCTTGTGTAAAAGCTAAGGGTGTACATTTTAAATCAGTCCATTATAATTATACTTACCAATAATCATTTAATAAATCCTGAAATAATTATGCAAAAACAGTTAATCGTTTTATTTTGTTGTTCTAATCAGTATGTAACAGCATACTATGTATGTTGGAATATGTTAAACTATATAAGAAGTAGGTAAGTATAATCATTTCCATGAAATGTAACCTACAGTTGAAATATTTTCTAATAGAATTTTTCTAAATAATTGTTGATATATTTAATACAAAACAATGTTCATTACAAATATTTATTTGTGTCGAGTGGACCTAGGTTTAGATTTTCCAGTTTCTTTTCAGACTCCTAGCACGGCAGAGCGAGATATTCGGATGCATCATGCAAGCGATGTAAACGAAACTGCAGAAGTTTAGCAAGCGCGGCCGTAAAGCTCCGACCCGCAATAGCGCGGAATGAGGCCGAATAAAGCCATAAAGGCAATAACTCCAATCACCGGCGGAAACACCTGAGCAATAAGTTACGTTTGACAGGCCGCCCCCACATCATCATCCGCCGACACCGCACACATATCATTCTCACCCGCGCCAACCCCTAATATGATGTTATGGCCCGTCAGTGCTCTCAATCATCCTCGGCAGCTCCGCGGGCTCCGACGCTCCTCTCGCACGGCACGCAACGGAGAGGCGCCGCCGCCGGCCGATAAAAAAGGACGAGCTCCTGTTGCGTAGCGCGCGCTAATTGGGCCGCCGCCGAGGATATAAGATTCTACAGGTGTATGGATTGCTAAAATATCATATAGGGAGGAAGTTGAGCACCAATATGTTATGTTTGAAGGCTTTTATGGGCCTATCGAGCTGCTCCTCGCCAAATTCAATAGTTTATGGGGCTTAGGCGCGCCGCTAAAAAAGGTGACGGCTATGGAGCAAACTCGTCACTCATCTGACAAAACGCTATTTTTGTATCCGACGGAGACAGTATTCCAGGAATTCGGGAACAAAGGCAAATTGCACTCATTTTTGGGACGGCTGTAATTAGCCGCACGCGCGGTTGTTAACAGTCTTTAGAAATTGTCATTAACTTATTCCTACAAAATTAACCTTGTTCTGAGGCGACTTCGCAATGTCTGCACCAATGTTTCTGGATCGAACAAAAATTTTTATACTAATTTTTATGTGATATCCAAACTGTATCATAAGTTAAACGTGCTATTGATACTTTTTAGCTTAGTTTTTTCAGATTTTATAGAACATTCGATTCTAAAGGTCTTTTTTTCTAAACATTTTCTAATTTCTCTCATATGTAAATAAAATTACACGAAATATGTCTCAGTCACATACCATAAAAGAAGAACATTACAAAAGCTATTAAAGTCGCTTGGTATTAAGTATTCTAAACTATCTCACCCTTGGACAACTTACCCACCGGCCTACTGATAGGAGAAATATCCCATATATACTAGACTTTAGAATTACAAAAAAATATAGCTCAAAATTATACCGAACATTGCCTTGATTTGTGCTCAGGCCTTTCTTCTATTATAATCACATTAAATTTTTACATACTTATTAGAGATGAAATACCTATACTCTGCAACAAAAAGACAGACTGGGATGCTTTTAAAGATCTGGTTAGTGAAAGAATAAATCTATATATTAGCGCTCAAAACAGCAGATAACATTGAAGAGGTTGTAGAAAACTTAAATTTGACAATAAAAAATCCAGCTTGGGACAAACCTTTCAACTTAATATAAACCATAAAACAATGCGCCACAATCTAAAAAATTAAAGGACACAGGATTATTAAAAAAAACATTTTGGTCACTGAAGCATTAAACTATTCACTGTGGAGAGCCACACGAAAGCTAAAAGAACCATAAGAACCAATACTTTCAATTCGAAAGGTTGATGAGAATTAGACCAAAAATGAAAAAAAAATCTGATATGTTTGCAACTCTTCCCGCCTGAATTAAGTAAAGAAGAAGACCAAGGAATACAACGATATCTAGAGGCTCCAGACTATCTATGTTTCCCAATAAAAGAGATAACTCTAACCAAGTTCAGATACTCAATTATTCAAGAAATTTATCTTAAGAAAAAGTCAGGAACACCGGAAAAATGCTACAAGAATTGCCGGAGTAAGAACTTAAACTTATGACAATATGAATTCTGGATATAAAGTGAAGTGTAATAAAGTCGCGTAAACTTAGACCTCAACTGGACCCATTGTACTACCTGCTCCGCTACCTCTTCCCGTACGTCTATCAGTCAAGCCAACCAATCCTTTGGATGAACTTAAGGATGTCTGTCAGAGGGGTAGTGCTGATGCTAGGCCAGAACTCTCCGAACATGGATTCTCTGACTGTATCAAATGCAGGACATTTGCAAATAACGAGCTCTGCCGTCTCGTTCTCTAAATTGTAGTCTCGGCAGAATGAGTCCGTTACTAGGCCCATTCTGTACACATACTTTTTCAGTTTGCAATGCCTTGATAATATTCCTACTACAAGTTGCAGTTTGCCTCTAGACAACTGTTTGCAGAAGTTCTTTTGTTCTTAATGGATTACATTTGCACCTTGCATTATGGTTAAAACTTTTGCTTTAAAGATTGTGGTTAGTTTGTTTAACGTTATGCTTACTTGGAGGCTGAGATCATTTGAAGATACTTGATCCCGCACCTTGACCCGTTTTAGACCCATCTGTAAAGATGGTTATATTTGGTTCGGTTGCCTCTTCAGCATTCAAAAACATTTTGAAAAGCTTCCTAAGTTTATAGATGGGTAAAAGAAAATATATCTTTGCTTCCAAAAAGGGAATTTGTTATACGCTCTTCCTTAAAATCAGATGGTGTCTTTTCCATACTTCTTTGTCGTTCCAAAGTCCCTTTCACTATAGTTTTAATGTCACCTTCTTCTCATAGAGATCTAATAAAAGGAGACTTAGACATGCTTCCATAGTTGCCGTTAAGGTAGAACACATTGTTCCCGTGATACTCATACACACCAGTCTTTGAATGTGTGAGTTCTTAGTTGCTGTGGTGACCTCTCTGATTGTAGTCCATCAGATCAGTGCACGATAACATAGCATAAATCTAATTATGGCAGTGTACAGTCTTTGGCGAAGGACCCCAGAATTTTCCGTGCAACAGCATTGCTAAAATGCTAGGTACGCTTTCTTGGTTTTAATGACTATGGGCCTTCTCCAATTCAACATTTTTGTCAAGCATAACTCCTAGACACTTGACTGAAAAGGCAAGAGATGTTTGGAACAGTCTAGGCACCATTTTTTTTGTAAATAGTATCATTTCTGTCTTGGAAGGATTGATCGATAATAAGCGATCTACCACTCCTTAGTAATTCTATTTGCATCAGGTTGCGAAGCACTTGTTCTTAATTGCCAATGAGCAAGATAATTGTGTCGTCAACGTAACTTATTGTATAAAATTATTTACCATTGAGTCGCTGAAGAAGGCTGTCTACTACTAAATTTTATATTAGGGGTGACCTCCCTAGGGACAGCCTTTAGATACTGTGCCTCCAATTTTCCTATCTTCCACGGTAATTGTGATACAGAAGTTGTAGAATTACCTCTCGTTGCCAAAGAGGTGTTCAATATTATCATAAATCGGATTGTCAAAGGCGCCCTCTATTTCAATAAATACAAGCAGGGTGAGCATTTTGTTGTTCAACAATCTTTCTATTCGTCATCAAGTGTAGTACATCTCCCTGGGATGTATGTATGCTGATTGTAGCGGAGTGGACTAGTTGCTAGCGCACTATCTCTTATTTCTCTCTCACAAAATATTTCTAGTTTCTTTAGAAGGAAAGACATAAGGCTAATTGGACGACAAGATTTGGCAAGAGAAATGTCCTTACGTCCTGGTTTTAAAATAAATATTACTTTTACTTCCCCCCCAATTTTTGGAAATGTATCTTAAGGCGATACATCCTCTAAATATTTGCAAAAGATATGGTAATAATATATTCAAACTCAATTGAAAAGGAGCTGGAAATATACGAGTATACCATCTAACCCTGACGATTCAGATAGTTGAAAGAACTTAACAGATTAGCTTATCTTCATCTACCATCTACCATCTTGGCTGCTTTCCAATCCTCCTCGGTGGGAGTGTAATTATGACAATCATATTTAACACTATTTGGGATTAAACCATTTTCTCGCACGATAAAAAGTAGCCAATTTTGTATTTATTCCTAAACCAAAAAAGCCACCGGAGAAGGCAGCAGTCTCCAAACTATTTGAAAATCCTCCGATAAAGAGAATAAAACCTTCTTTAGAAGAGCACAAACTGATACTGAATCATCAAGTTCCCAGGATAGTAAAAAGATCAACCAGGCATTCGAAAACAAGACGTGGCTCAGACCTTCGATAAGATTTGTCGCACGGGACTGCTGTTTAAAATTAAACGTACTCTACCTCAAATTTACCATCATTTCATAAAATCCTATCTAGCCAACAAATATTTTTAGGTCAAATTCCAACAGGTACTTACGGAATTAAACTATAAACTCGGGAGTGCCGCAAGTCAGCGTTTTGGGGCCCATCTTGTACTTACTATATACGGCAAACATACCTACTTTTGCAAATCTCTGAAACGAATTCAAGGTTGGATGCGGATCTGACATGTCCAAGCAAATAAATTAAAGTCAACCCATGTCACTTTTACATTCGGTGACAAACGTGTCCACCAGTGGTACTAAATAATACTCTCCTTCACAAGCAAATAATCTGAGATAATTGGGATTATATCTTGATCGAAGGTTAACTTGGATTTTCAGCAAAGGTAAACAGCTAAGTTACTAGGCTACTAATATGAACATCGAAATTAACAATAACTAACAAAGTTTTACTTTATAAAACCGTATTAAAGCCTATTTGAACATACATGACACAACTACAGGGTACCGCAAGCAATTCTAATTTAGAGATCCTTCAATTCTTCAAAAATACCGCAAATAATGGCAGACGCCGTATAGTATCTGAGAAATAAAGTTCTCCATCGCGATCTTCGAGTGACAACTGTTAAAGGTGAAGAGTCGTGCGCGAATGCAAACTCAAAATTCATACCAACATCTTGGCAGTGAATCTATTGCACAATAGTAACATAATTTATGGACCAAATAGTGTTCAACCTATAGACCTAAAATGTCGTTTCTGGTTTCTAATCATTATTGTTATAATTAGTAATTTAGTTGCATATTATACTTGTATTTGCAGATTGTAAAATAAAGCACCAAAACCTGAAAAATGTAACCATCAATTTAGTAGAGTTGGGACTGAGAAAAAGATGTAATCATATTTTCATAAAAAATGTTGGACTGATACTACTATTTGTGGATTACAAAATAATAAATATATAAAATAACTAACTTATTCTGCAGTACAGCTGAAAAAGTTCTCAGAAAAAAAATGTTAAAGAAAAGTTTATGCTTAACCTTCAAGGGCTCATTATGTCCAATGCGATGACTCAGAAATCGTTAGCCATCTGCCATAGAATAAGAGTTCAATTCTTAAATATCAAGACCAAAAGATTAACATCCTAAAGGTAAAGGTGCCAAGTCGGGTTACCCATTGATTTAATCTGTAATAATCAAAATTTGATTGACTTTGATGCGTTAACAAAGCAGGTAAATTTAGCAGCAAAACAAATTGAATCTTTTTTAAATTTTTATCCAAGAATAGAAACATTTTCTAGACCCTTGATTTTGTAATATGTTAAGGGACATGATAGACTTTTTAATTACATTTCAGTACAAAATGTTGCATTTTAAAGAAACAATTCTTGCATTTTTAAAGCTCAACCCTCCTCGTAGTAAGCGGGATTAAGTATCTGCAAAGGTGCTATTTTCGCCGAGATCAAGTGCTATTAAAGCGCGAGTAATAACTCCTGAAAACTGGAACTGAAATTAATAAATTGCAGCGCGCGTAACGCATGGTCTTCCCGCCGCGAAATGAAGACAGGAATGTTAAAAGTCCTCCCACCTGCTCCCGGTGGCATACAATATTTCAGGCGCGGAGAATGAAAATAATTTCACAAAACATGGGAAACAAAGCGCGGAGCGTTGCCAATTTTTGTTTTAAGTTTTTATAAATACAGCGCCCCCAAAAATGTAAGCCGCTGTCACCGCAATAATAGCGCAGATTTAGCGTGTTATTGTTCGTTCTGAATATTGTTCTTGTCTCGTTCGATACAAGTTATGTGTTTTTGTTGGCGTCCGAGTTCAATGTTAAATATACCCGCGATTATGGACCCCGGCAACGCAGCAGAAAAATAATCGCTTTGACATTTATCTCCCAGTTTTATACGGAACATTAAATGTATCGCAAAACCAAACATTTTGTTCCAGGAAGCTGTTAAGTTTTATGCAGGTCCGCGTGGGCGGATTGTAAAAATTCAATTATATCGCGCCCCACTCTCCGCCGTGGCCTGATTTATGCTTGTTGTAAGCTGGGGACAATTTAAAGCGGACCATTTGATGCAATTTTAAATTGCGATGTGAAGAAACGAGTGCAAATGGCTGTTCTCCTCAGGTCCCCAGAAAATTGGCTATATTTCAACCAAAATAATGTTGCTAGCAATGAGTGATGAGTTGTCAATTTCTGACACTTCAAATATGAGTACTCCATGTCGATGATTGATATCTTCAGTTCATCCAATTGAAGACGCAAGTAAATAACACGGTTGTTTATCGAATCAAATGGTCAAACTCCAAATCAAAAAATGTTTTTATTAAATTCTACGCCTCATTCCCGGTATTGCTGTTCTTTAAAGAAGGTTATCTAAATATTTGAACAAGTGGTAATCAACGTGTGATTTAGAAATTGTAACGGGTAAACTGTAGTTAATTATGGTTTAACATTCCCTTTGTGCCGCAATGGTGAAACGGAGCTGTTATAAACAAAATTAGTTTTATTGCGTACCATTCAACATTTGATTATAATCTTTCGGACAGCCGGAGTCTTCTAATTTGAAATGTTTTTTATATCCTCACAATATTTATTTCCAGCAATAATTTGCTTTTCATAGTCGTTAAGTATTCTTGCTTCTGTATATTTATGCATCTCATGTAATTTCGTGCTTTCCCACCTCTTAGACTGCAAAACGTTTTCGTAGTTTGTATTGCCAATACCTTTTGGATTGCAAAATGGTCATTTAACATACCTCTAAACTTACATTAGCTTCTATTCGCTACTACTAAAACTTTAATGATCTTTATGGGAATTTATAGTGTATTTTTAGACATCTAAGTTTTATGGTAGGGTCGTTTATCTTTGCTTCTTCAAAAGTAAGTCGCCAAAAAAGCTTTATAGTACAGAGAGGGAGTGGAATTCCCCGGGTCCGTAGTTATCAGGGGCTCGGGCAAACTCCAATCTACTGTTCTTTGTATCACTAGAGTTTGTAATTTTTTAAATAATGTCTCAATATCTATAGTTTGATTCTATGCATATTTAAAGATCTGGTTCGTATTGATGCACAGTTGCATCTCCGTTCCTTAGATTTTTACGGTCGAAAAACAGCCTATTCAGAAATAGAATAAAGAACAACAAAATTATAGATATTCAATAAAAATACCATGGAATATCAGAAGTATTGTACGTAGTCTCAGTTCCCTTTTTTAAGTCTAACGAATTATAAAACTTCCATGATTAAGTCATAAATCAACAATTTGTTTCAGTTTATAACTTTCTGAGGGTCTCTGGTTCAGTGGCAGTAATATAAAATAGATCATCAGTACATTAATTGCAGCGCGATGTTTCTTCTGCTCTGGTAACAATAGACGCAGACATATTTTATGATCAGATCTTTGGTCGAAATTTCCTACAGATTAGTTTTTCTGACTCATCTTTTAGTTCTCGGACTCAGTTATTGCTCAATATTGATTCAACATAATGAAGTATTCTATTCGTCGCTGATCTTTCAGAATGTGTGTAACTTTAACAAATTACCAGACATATCTTTAAATCATTTGTAGGGTACTCTTATGTGTACTGCATTCATTGCATTGTTACCAAAAGCCTTCCAAATCATCCAAATAGTTTCTACGGGCAAATGTTCCACAAAATGTGCACTATATGTGCTCACTCATCAGCGTCTAACTTTTGACTGACCCGGGCAATAAGGTTGTACTTATTCACGCATTCCTATTATAGTTCACTCTTAGGACCAAGGGCACCAAACTACATCACAGCTTAAAACTGTTTTCTATTAACATTGGCTGGAAATCTCAGGAACTCATAAATTTATCATTTCTGCATTTGCAAAATAGCATAAAGAGCCAACAATTTGTATTGGTTTATTATATGAATTATAAAAATTTAAAAAAAGTGGCCGATTTCAATTACAATATTATGTAATAATTGTTTTGTTATTAATGATTAACTAACATTTAAAAAATTATGTTTCAGGGTACCGGTAAAAAGCTTCCCCCCAAGCCACGCGTTGGCTCTTGCTACCCCTGTACACAACAAGAGTTCAGTCTAGGCATCATTCTAAACTTGCACATGTCTAGTTAGTAGTTGAATTTTTACTTTAGCTATAAGAAATTAAACAACTAATGTGTCTTAACAGCAACAGATTAATAGTAAGTAGTGAGGAATTTGTGTAATATATGATTTCTCAAGTATTTCTTAAATAATTATATAGCTTAATAATTTATAAAGTTCAAAAGGGGCTAGTTTTTATTAACATACGTTTGGCTGTTCTCACATGCCTAGGTTCTAAGTAAATCGTGAGTTTAATATTTGATTTAATGTAAAAAATGTATAGTTGCTCTTGTTTTCCTAAAGAAAATCTCAAAGGTTGATCAATCGGTGTTACATTATATAAAGCTATAAAAACATGTAACATCTACTACTGACAAAAGGTTAGTATAATTGAAATTTAAACCGATGTTTACCAAAAATATAAGGCACTTGTAAATAAATATCAAAGAATATCTTCTAGTGGAAATAAATTATTACAATTAAAAATGTGCTCAATAAAATTCACAAGTTTTAAAAAAATAAATTTATTTTGTTTAATCTGCTAAAAAAATCTCTAAACAACCAATGCAGTTTGCCGTCTTCTTTCAGTTGACTTGATTCCACACTCTCTGCCTCCATATTCTTCTAATTCTTCTAGCCCTTTCAGTTCAGTGCGACTATTGCACTGCGTGTCTGCCATGATCTGAGATATATATTATAACCTTGGTCTCTCTTGCGCATTTTGTCCATAGACTGCTCCTTTTAAAATAATCTTTGAGACACCTTCTGATCGTAGAATGTGTCTCCTGTATCACTTATTTTTTGTGCTTTTTAGAATTCTCCCGCTTTTTGTGCCCTTTTTCTTATTTCTGCGTTAGTAATCATATATACCCAGCTCACCCCCAACATTTTTTTTTTTTTTATATATGAAATACCTTTATTGGTGTTTCTTTGGATTACAATCTGATCATACATTGATCAATGAGAAATTTTGTGGAAACTTAAATTACTACTACAAAATTTAACCTAGGGTCTTACTCATTAGCAGTTCCTAGACTCTAATTATTCAATTGCACTTGATTATTGCGCACACTAATAGCACTTTACTCTGCTTTTT
This sequence comes from Sinelater perroti, assembly GCA_036346155.1. Classification (NCBI taxonomy): domain Eukaryota; kingdom Metazoa; phylum Arthropoda; class Insecta; order Coleoptera; family Elateridae; genus Sinelater; species Sinelater perroti. The sequence goes on from JARFIY010000046.1 coordinate 20,143,696, forward strand.
CACAAACACTTATACCAACTCAAAGGGTTTAGTCCTTTTGAGTCTTCTGACTAACATCGTGTTGTCGAGGAGCTGGATGGCCTCAACATTGACGTGATGAAGAAGTCGCTGTTCATGGCTTCTGGCAATTTTTTCAATGGCTTGGCTAACAGTTTCCATTTCCAAATCTCGATGAAGGTCACTGTTTCTAAAGTACCAAGGAGCGTCGACAATATTCCTCAGTACTTTATTCTGAAAGCGCTGCATGATATCTATATTGCTCTTTCTGGCACAACCCACAGCTGGGCGCCATATGTCCATACGGGCTTAAGGATTTGTTTATACAGTAGCATTTTGTTGTAGATTGACAACGTGGAGTGTCTACCCAAGAGCCAATACATTTTCTTATACTTGAAGCCTAGTTCTTCTCGTTTTTTTTTATATGGGCCTTCCAGCGCAGCTTAGCATCAAGAGTAATACCCAAATATTTTGCTGTATTGGCGTATGGTATTTGTGTATTATTTATGCTAATGGGGATATGTTGATTATGTTTGTTTGTAAAATTGACATGGACGGATTTAGTTTCGTTCAATTTAATTCGCCAGCGTTTAGTCCAGTTGTTAATTTGATTAGCAGATGACTGCAAGTTTCTAGCTGCTTCTTCGAAGTCTTTGCCTACAGACAAGATAGCCGTATCATCTGCGAAGGTAGCAATCGTGTCATGCATTGGCTCAGGTATGTCACTGGTGTATAATAGGTATAGGACAGGTCCCAATACACTGCCCTGTGGCACTCCTGCTTTAATTTCTTTTAATTCGGAGTAAGAATCTTCTTGCTTGATTCTGAAAGCTCTATCTGCAATGTATGATTCCAATAGTTGTGTATGCTGTCTGGGCAAAAGTTTTCTTAATTTGTACCGTAGTCCTCGTGCCACACTTTGTCGAAAGCTTGTGCTACATCAAGAAAGATGGCAGAACAAACTTTTCTTTCCTCTAAAGCTCTTTCGATTATGTTTGTTATCCTGTGCACTTGGTCAATGGTTGAATGGCTATCCCTGAATCCAAACTGATGTGATGGAAATAAGTTCTTGTCTTCTATAATGGGTTTCAACCTTTTAAGTAATAATTTTTCGAATATTTTCGAGATTACTGGAAGTAATGAGATTGGTCTGTAAGCTGTGACTTGATTGGGTGCTGTTCCAGGTTTAGGGATCATTATCACCTCAGCTACTTTCCATATCTTGGGTACATATCTCAGTCGAAACGAGGCGTTGATAATATAGGTAAGTTTGACTATTGCTTTCCTAGGTAGTTGTTTTAGAATTTCCCCAGTAATCAGGTCAAATCCTGGAGCCTTCTTTGGGTCCATATTTTCGTTAATTTCAATTACAATTTCTTTTGGACTAGTGGGTCTGATTTCGCCTTCTTCTTGATTAAGGTTTTCCCAATCTAATGAAATGTTCTTTCGAGATGCTCAGCGAATCTATTAGCTTTCTGTATATTACTTTTTGCCCAACTCCCATCTGCATTTTTTATTGATGGATTCTGTATGATCGGCCTTTTTAGGTTTTTAGTTGATCTCCAGAGAGAATAGTCAGTTTTGCTGTCGTTTGACAATTCACTTAAGTAGTCACTGATCGATTCATTTTTGAATTTCCCTTTTTAATTGCTGGGTAGTGTTGTTCAATGCAGTTTTGTCGGTTGGTGCTCGAGATTGATGCCAGATTCTTCTGAGTCTTCTCTTTTCATAGATAAGCTGTTTTATTTTTCTTGGGTACTTGTTACCTTTGATTCTTGTGGTAATTGTAGGGGTATTATCCCATGCAGCTTGTTGGATATCCCTAATAAAAAAGTTTCTGTTTCGTTATCTAGTTGTTCTTCATTTCTCAGAGGAACTGTCAAATTGATATTTTCTTCGAGTTGTAATTTGAAGCTGCACCAATCAGTCAGCTTATTAACTAATCTAGGAGTTAATTCCTTTTGTATGATACTATCACTAAGCGTGAGAAGAATGGGAGAGAGATCGGAGTTCATGTCCCAGGCTTCTTCGACATGCATGTAGTTCACTGAAACATTTCGAGTTATGAAGAAGTCAATTAAGTCTGGGATTTTCTCTGGATCTGTAGGCCAGTATGTTGGTTTTCCAGTTGACAGTGTTTCACATTTTAGTTGTTTGACTGCTTCCAAGAGTTCTCTTCCCTTGGTGGTTGTTAGTCTAGACCCCCAATTGGTATGCTTGGAGTTAAAATCTCCTCCAATTATGAATCTTCGACCATGGCTGCTTAAAAAATCGAGATATTGGTCTTTTTTGAGAGCATGTCTTGGGGGGCAGTACACTGCTGCAATTATGCTCTCATATGTTCTAGTTACGACATTGACTGCGGTAGCTTGAAATTCCTTTGTTTTGTATCCCATTTCTTGGTGGTGTTTAATCCACTCTTTTATTATTATTGCACTACCTCCTTTGGCTGCGTTTTCTGGGTGTATAGTATGGTATACTTTATATCCCTTAAATCTAATAAAGGATTCATTGGTAAAATGTGTCTCAGAGATGAGACAAATATCAATGTTTTCTATATCTAGAACTATTTGCAATTCTTGTTGATGTTGCAATAGTCCATTGGGATTCCATTCCATTATTCTTAAACTATTTACCATTATGGGTCTTAGGAATAGATCCTTTTGCGCTATATTCTAATCTTACTATACGCTCGTCCATTTTAGTTAGCCTCTCTAAAATTTGTTGGAGAGTGTGCTCAATGGATGTGCTTGATTCTTTTTTGTTGCTACTTTTAGTTTCATTCTTACCAGAAGTTGCTTGACTATAGCTCTTTTTGCCTTCATTCGCTTTGGTTATTTGTTCTTGTTGATTTGTTCGTTGTGGTTGCTTTGGCAAGACAGACTTTTTGAGCGCTTGTTTTGCAACTTCTGTATTTCTTTTGCTACCATGCACCCCCTATAGTTTGCTGGATGCCCCTGACCACAGTGAACGCATTTTGGCTGTTGAGTTTTTGGTTTATCACAGTTTGCTGTTAAGTGTTTACCAGTACATCTAACACAGCGTGGTTCTTTATAACAGAATTTTTGCGTGTGTCCATATGCTTGACACTTTTTACATTGAGGTACGAGTTTAGATTTTCTTAGTGGCAGGATTTCTACTCGGACACCTAATATATCAGTAATACCGTAGATTTTATCTACGCTTTCGTCATGTCTAAACGAAAGCATAAACATATTTAACGGTTGTTTGGTTTTATATTTTAGTTTGGGAGTAGCTTCAAGTAGTTTGTAGCCACGCATCCTCATTTCATGGACTATATGCTCTGATTTTATAGAATGATGCAGTCTTTTGGCCATAACTTTAATTGGCCTGTTTTGCTTATTCTCGTAAGAATGCCAAGAGTATTCTTCATTGTTTAATTTTTCAGAAAGCTTTTTAAAATCGTTTTCGTCCTGTACATTAATTTTAATATTTTTGTTGTTAATAACTTTGATCTGTGCGTTAGAGAAATGATTCACCGTAGCATGGAGTTCATTAAAATTATCAATGTTATCAACTATGATAGGTGGAGGTGGCTTTATTTTTTAGCTATTTCTTTATTATTTTTATCAGCATGATTTTGTTCCTGTTGTTGTTGCTTTTGAGATGGGGTAAGTGAGGTATTCATTTTCTTTTCTTCCTATTTTTCTGGCGTATCCACCCTGTCTCATAAGCTAGTTCCTCTTCATCGGTATGATATTCTACTGCACTTTTTCTTTGGTGCCGTTAGACAGTCTATTTTCTATCTCTGAGTATTTTTGCTCAGATCTTCGTACAGTTTATGAATTTTATTTAACTGGATTTGGAGTTGGTCCGCTCTATTTATGGCACTTACCTTCTCGTCCTCCGATATTTTCCAGCTATTATAAAGTTGCTGTTCGTTTTGCGAACGTTGATAATTTTCTTGAAATAACGCATTATTTTGGTGCATTAATATCACTTCATTTTGTGATTGTGGTACGGTTTGTTGTTGTGGAAACATATTTTACGCGATAATTTTACGACCTTATTAAGGTCGCCAGATATCACTCGCGCACAGTGATAACTGTTTATTTTTCGTATCACGGAAGAGCGTACTCGACACTTGTTTATCGTTCAAAAGCCAAACGAATACTACCCCCAACATGTATCTACAATATCAGATTTCAATGGCTTTAATTATCTTTTTTCTTTAGTTTTTCTCAACTGTTTTTCTTAATTAGTGAGATTTCAACTGACGTTAGTAACTTCGGCTTGTAGTCTTCACGATTCTTCATGATTTCTGCCTGGTATTTTTCATCTTTTATGTCAAAACTCCCTAAGTAGCAAAGTTTCTCTTCTACTTCTTTCTGTTATTTGTACGTTTAATCTAATTTGTCTATGGTCTTCTTTGTTGCTACCACATTTTTGTTTTAGACTGATTTGTTTCTATTCTATACCCTCTTAGTAATATATTGCCCATGTACACTTTCTAATAATATAGAATATCGCCCGCCTATCTTTTCATCTCTGTTTTTATTTTTATATTTTATTTCTCTTTCATTCCTTCTCTCTTCTTTCTTTTTCTGAATTTACTCAGTTCGTTTTCTATGTACAGGTTAAAAGACGGTGGCAAAAACGTCTTTAATTATAGCTACTTTTTGTAACTTCTTAAAGTTTATTATTGATTTCTGTCCCTTGTATAAGGTTTTTATAACTTTTTTACCTCTGTGTTTAATACATGCTTTGATAATGACGTCAAAATGTGCCTTCCTCTTTACTTCATCATGGAAAGCTTTTTCTATATCCATATCCTTTTTTCATTCTCTATTCTATTATTAAGTGGCGAAGCGAAGCGGAGTCACTTACTAATTTCATGTTGTCCGTCTGTCCGTCCGTCCGTCCGAGCAAAAACTCGAGAACGGCTGGGAATTTCCAAATTCTGTTTTCACCAATCGACAGGAGACCAAAAAGGCTTGTTTGCTAGTGATTTTGAAACTGATTGGTCAAAGGTCAACTAGAGGGTTCTTAAATTTGGGAGGCAGCTTCGCCACTTCGCTATGCGTTGCAAGCTTTGCAGGTTTATTACTTTCAGAGGTTATATCGCTTCTTTTGTACCTGGATTTCTCAAATCGAAACTGATCTCATGTGAGTTGTTCTATTATTTGTTCTGTTATTTTGTACCAGTAGAAAAATATACATAATAATTAAAGTAAAAGTTCACTATATGGAAGTAATGTAATTTAAAACCATCTGGTAATTAACCCCATGTTTTATTCGTAAACATGTGCTTTACAACCTCTATGTGTCTATAGCTAACCTAAAAATTAAAAAGTTGTACGCACATGCCCTCAAAAACATGAAACACTCCCTTTTTCTTCTGCTTTATAATGTCTTACAAACGATTTGTGACTCATAAAATTTTGTTTAAATTGCTTTATGAATTAATGTGCCATCTTGGCCTCACCAAAAGAAATTTTAAGGACATTTAAGACTTTTTCCCACTATGTTAAAAATACATTATCTAACTTCAAAAATTTAGCAATGTGGGCTAAAAATGAAATGTATAAATTACCATAAATTACAAAAAGGATTTCTTTAATTTTGAAAGATTACCTATTTTGCCTATATAAGTACAAAACTATTCAAAAATATTCTGAAAAAATCTCCCTAGCTGTTAACAAACAAACCAGTCGTGTCTATCTACTTAACACCACAAGATAATAAAATTGGCACATTTTAACATAGTTGAGACAAACAAGTTAATTTTGTTTGAAGATACAAAATCATACCACTATATATTATTTTTAGATTAACTCAGTGGTGGTGTTTTTGGGAGGCAACATCTAAAATGTGTAATTTTATTTTCTAATAAATAACAGTATAAAATTTAAAATAAAGAAATAAATAAAAAAGAGTAACATCTAACTTTTTACAGTTGTCTTTCGGTAGTGTTAAAAAGATATATAAAAACAAGTAGAACTCTATTTTAGAAAAATTTCAAATAATATATTTGCATATTAGGATTTAGTAAGCTTAATTTAGAGCTTGCAGAGCTTGTTTTAAGAAAATATAATTTTTTGTGGGGGCATTGTAATATTACAAAAAAAATTAAAATTGAAACTTTATGGCTTTGATATCTTAGCAGTTAGTACAATTAATATTTGCTTCAATTTTTTAACAGAATTCAAATCGGAAAAAATAAAACCATTTTTGACAAAAAACCTTAATTTAGAACTTATTTACTGCGCTCCTATTTCTTCTTTTTATTTTTCTCTTTTTGCTTTTCCTCTCTGTCTAAGGGGAAGACCTGAACTTCTTTCTACTTATAAACTACTAATCAAATATTTTCCATTTGTGTTAGATTATTGTGCCATTTTTAACCATTTCTAAGTGTCTTGTTGTGACATTTCCTTTTTATGACCCCATGTCTCCTACGATCTAACTTCACATCTCTAACATTGTTCTTAATGTTATCATTTATTTTATAGTATCTATATCTTGCATAGTTTTCATACTATTCAATTTAGTTTTGATTTCATCTGTAATTGTAAGTCTCATGTCGCAATATATATATATATATATATATATATATATATATATATATATATATATATATATATATATATATATATATATATATATATATATATATATATATATATATATATATATATATATATATATATATATATATATATGGCCTTCAAATTTTGCTAAATAGTATTATTTTTTATTTTTCAGCTAAATATTTATCTTACTTTATAATTTTTTTTAATTGGTAATTGGTAATTCAGTATTAAAGGTTCTGTGTTGTAAGAGTTGCTTTACGCAAAGACGTTATATATCAATTTATGGTCGCAACATTTTATCTATTTCTGTGATACACTGGTTAAAATTTAATTGATGTTTATTGCAATTGTTGACTTTGTGCTGGTTAATTTCTAGTATACGACTATTTGTAAACGTAACCGTAAAGTTTGTCCACATTAGTAATATATGATATCGCTACTTTGAATTTATCAGTAATTTACATTACACAACATTTTATTAATAAAATTATTTTAAATTTTGTCGTTGTTTTTGCACGTCATTGATCTAGAAACCGTCTTTGTTCTCAGTTACAACACTATTGGTTCCATCAATTTATATAGCACTTTGTATGCATTCAGATTCTTAAAAATGTCTATTAAATGCTGTTGTTTTATATAAAGAATTCTTGTTTATATAAGATTGCACATTCTTTATATATTCAGTCATAAATAGAGATCCATTAAAATAAGAGGAAATTCTAAAGACACTAAAGAAAGGGTTTATAAGCCTGTGATTATGCCAGTATTAAGATATAAATGTAAATCGTAAACGTTGTCGGATAGACAAAAATATGAACTACAAGAATGTGAAATAATGGTATTAAGATAAATTTAAAGTGCAACAAACTTAGGGTTCAACGGTTGCGAAGAAGAGTAAAACACAGTTGGTTACGGTGTAGATGTGGTGAGAATGAAAGCAGTAGAATAGTAAAAAAAAGTATGGGAGATAGACCAAGAAACTCATGTAACAGTACTTTGAGTGCCATATTGCTAAATCGGCAATCTAACTAGAAATTGGTTAACGAGAAAAAGAGTTGGAAAAATTTCATCAAAAGAAACTGTAAAAACCAAACCTAAATTTAGACATCTAAAAGGCGAGGTCAGAATGTTTGTGAATAGGTACTACCGATGGTAAAATAACACCTAGGAGATTTATGTAGACAAAAACTTTTAATTGTAACTTTATTATCAGTATTATTAAACAGCTGCGAATGCAGAAAACTGAATGTCCTCCTGCAATATCACTAGCAAATATTATTACATTACCAAGTTTTAAAGTGTGCTTCCTTGCTTTTACTATACAAATAAAAATGCCTCATCCATAATCAGGTTGTCAAACTTTTCTAAAGAAAGACTGTTTCAATGAACCTAAACTTACACAGGGTTTTGTAAATGTTCTGGACTCTAAAATTGACCAGACGCTGTTAACCATAAGATTCAAGTTAAGCGAAATTGACGATTCTTCTTCAACGCTATGAATTAAAAAAGGCTTTTGTCAATCTTGCCGTGGAAACAGGGGAAACGGCCAGGGTGATAAAAAAGCTTATAAAATATTGCATTTTAATTTACTTTGAACTCGTTGAGTAAGAAAATAAAAGAAATTTTAGGAGAAGATTCTACTCTATACCATAACAGATAACCATATCAAATAATCTTAGACTTCCAAAAGACTACCTACCGTTTTAGTTACCGTTAGATCTTTCCACACAAAAGAAAAGATATTTGCCAAATAACCAGTTTAAGAATTTTAGCACATTTGTTTGTATATAGTAAAATCTTTTTTATAACTTTTATGAGATTAGTTAAAGGGTCTTCTTTGCTATAAAGTAATTAATACCAACTTTTTGCAATCTTAAATTCCGTTGAATTCTCTTCGGATAATATTTTTAGGTATATTAATTAACTTTAGTTACTACTACAGCATGTCATTTGTCTTAGCTATATTATATACTCGGCAATGTTAATCGAGTTTAAGGTTAAATTACCCACAAGTGTTTAGCAAAGCTTGCGTGCAAATAGGATGACGGTTGCAACAAGTGATATTAGAATCAAAATATTAACTTTTTGTAGTCGATTTTCAGAGCTTTTTGTCAACATTGATAGAAGATCCGTACTTTTAATGGACTAAAGCATTATTGTAAATATTGTAAAAATGCATGCATGTAATTGTAAGTCGATTTGTAACCAACAAAAAAACTTTATTACTTTTTTACACTTTAAAATATTTGTCCTGATATTTTTGTTAGGATAATATGCTCACTTAAAATCAGTTTTATTACGAAGAACATACAATACAATTTTTACTAAATTTAGAAATCTAGTAAACAACAAAACAACAAATAAAAAAATTAAACTTATTTGCTTTGAAATTTGTTTAAATTTAGCTATTCTTCTTTTTTTCCCTTTTTCTTTGCCCTCCTTCTCATTTATTTTATGTGTCCTTATAAAGTGTGGCATATATGTTATTTATTAATTTATATTTCCTTTGGCCTTTTACGTTTTCTTTCCTTGTTAATATCTACAATATCTTCATGTTATTTTATTGTGATTACGTGCCTTAGTCATTTTAATTGTATTTTTTCCAATTTTAGTTAGAATTGTTTTTGTCTATTCTAATTTAATTTCTTTATTTTGCATACAATCCTATTTCTTCATGTTCTTGTACGTAAGTATTTCGTTTATTTTATTCTAATATCATATTCGGACCAAGATTTATTTTTATACATAATGGATTAGCTAAAAGTTGTATTGTAAACATTTTTATTTGTACCCCCTGGTGATTGTTTGCTTTTCTTTCTTTGTAAAACAATAGATTTTTATAAAAAATGTATCGCATATCAATGATGTCCTAAATATTAAGATCAAAACGTAATACTTCGTGCAATTACGCGCATTGAAAGAACAGGCAGCAGTAAAAATCGAAACAGACTAGGACTGTCAAGAACAGTAAGTGCTAAAGCTTATTAGAAAACCATAGCCAACGTTGCTACGAAATTAATAAAGATTCTATTCTTTTATTCAAATAGTTGAGAATGTGAGTTTATTTAAAAAGAAAAGAACAATTACCAAGGCAGGCAGGAAAGGAAAGATATTGTTCCTATACTTTTGGCTCGCCCCACATATGATTTTCATTCTTCTTTTATTTTCTCTTTCTTATTGCTGTTTTATTTGATTCATAGTATACATTTCTTACCTTTTATGTTTTAATTACAATTTCATTGCATAACTTTTATCAGTTTTTAACATAATTACTAAATATTTTGATTCAATGTTGTTATTTCACCTAGTACACAGCTTCCGTGTTTTTGCTAAGTGCCTGCTATTAACACCATATTATCTGCATGTATCAAACTGTTTGCTTTTATGAGTACTAAACTACAGTATCCTATTACGGCTTGTAACTGCTATGCTTTTTCTTTGGTTTTCTAGTTTAACTTGTCTATTAGTTATATAAATAATAACAGAATTAAGTTTATTTAGTTTCCTTTTAAATTTCAAATTTCTTAAATTTTCCATCGCTTACCTAACACTCTACCAATCATATCTTTATAAATATTTCTCATAATCAGGTAGCCTCGCATAAAATATTGTATTTATAGTCAATGTGTTAGTCTGCATTAAAATTTGAACGGTTATTTTACAGATGAATAAGTAGTTGGCATTTTCTGTATATATTTTGTATGTATGTCATCTTTCCTCTTACATAGATACTTTTAATAATATCCCTTTTCAACTAAAAAAAGGATTAAATTCACCGGTAAGCAAGTATTGCTCAAAAATATTTGTGTTGAACGAACGGTACAACATTGGCATCAAAATTTTGAGAAAGGATAATGGTTAGAAAGTAAAGTCAATAAAAAACCAACTTCTATTATTGGGAAAGAAAAATTGATTATTGTTTAGTGCCTTGCAGAAAGATTTAACGTATCCAAAGTGACCAGAAATGGTTATCTTCATAATACTGAAAGAGTTAAAAACTTAAGAGATACACATAAATTGATCATCGCAACAACAATAGACGTACGAGGTAATATTTTTTAAACCAACTGATTTTGTCCAATAATCGTAAACACGGTGAACAACGGTTAGATCGCGAAGTAGCTCCCAGACAGCATAAAAGAGCAAAGTTAGGGTGAAATAATATCAGGAAAGTTTCACTGCACACACATGGACATTGCGCACGAGAAACTGCGAATGAAACAACCATTTTTGGTTACTAGACCACAACGCAAAAAATTCTGCCGACTTATTTGTCCAACCTTTTACTAATAGGTTTTTCTGGGGTTAGGCCACTATATAAAAATAAGGTTTTCTAGCCAAAACTTATTTTTTTAAGAGTTAGAGATATTGAACGAAGTAGAGTGTATAAATAAATTAGGGCACCTTGAAAAATTAGGAAGAGAGATATTACATAAGCTCACTGAAGCGAACTTGGTTATTCTTAGTAAGCAAGGCACAATTTTGAGCTTTTGAGTTTTGGACCGTTTAGTAATAGGCAACTAAAAATAGATTTTGTATAACACTCTATTGCTGTAAATAGAAGTAAAATAATCCAACTATTACTAGGCTCAGTGTGCATCAGCAAATACGTATACTATGTATCTGGTGAAATCGGTAAGAAACATTATATTGCTGGACTATTTCCATCTGGGAAGACCATTATGACCGATGTGTAAACAATTGCTGCGAATAAATGCAGAAGTGAAGAAAAAAACACTGCACATTGCAAACAAACGTAATTATTGCACAGTCGACAGTCTTAACGAGTACACGTTTTTTTAAGATTCAAATAGAATTCACAACTTTTTTTCTTATTAAAAGTATCTTTATTAGTTTTATTTTCAATAGGAGACTAAACTCCTACACTTTTTTTGCCTTTAGTTTCTTGACTATTTTCATGGAGTTTCCCGAAGAGCAATTCTGTCGAAATATGATCTGTGACTACGTAACTATTTTATACAAAAATCTAATTATGAAACCTTTGCTGCTGTTAAATTACTTAGCATAAAAGAAAATATAGCCAACAGCCAATGTTAAGAGGTTTCTGCAGCATTAAAGTTGCATACATTTTCTCTACGTTACCTAAGAGATTTGGCGCAATTATAGAAAATAATAACAATACCAAAATGTATGTTTTTTCCTTCTTCAAAACATAAAAGGAGAACTTAGAATCTAAATTGTTATACACTTGTTCGTTTTGGTTGTTAATTTTTCCTTTATTATATTACCATAAAATTCTTTTCGACTATAAATACTTCAAAATCAATTATTGGCCGTTTTATTACATTCAATTTTATAAAAAGGTCCCGCTGATATTTTCACCATTATTTTATAAATATTATTAGTTTGCCTCTTGCACATTATATAAATTGCATCAAACATCTAAATATTAAAAAAAGCAAAACATTTTAGTTGTATATATTTAGCTTATATTAACTACTCTAGCTATCAGTAAGACATCGTTACTATTTTATGTTAAGTTATGTTATAAACCTACATATTACCTTAAAAGCTTCGTGACGTTTTGTTTAAGCAAGAAGCATTTCCGAAGTTTTTAACAAATAGCATATATGTTGCAACTGCTGAAAGTTTATTGCATTTTTTCTTTCATTACATTAAAAGAGAAGCAAATTAAACTGTCTTAGATTCAATACGAGATAAAACATATCCCCATAGGTATTCTAGGTTTTGCCTATTACTGTGAAATGCTACTGAGAGCTATAAGTTGATCCAAATGAAATTTTAAGATTTAAATTGTGGCCAGTTTGCATTTTGTGAATGTTGGAAGTTCGTATTTGTATTTTTCGTATGTAAACACATGGCAAAGTCTACCAAAGACCACCAAAATCGCCGTACATGTACAAACTAGGTTTTAGAGAACACATCAGTTGATGCAGATTTTTGCAAAAAACCATATTGAGCAATGAAGCTCAATATGGTGGATTACGGCCATCTGGTAAAGCTATCACGGCTGATGTGTGTTGTAAAAAATTGTTGCGATTAGATGCAGAAGTAAAGAAAAATTAACTGGATGTGAAGTTCTTTTTCACGCATACTCTCCCTATATTACGCTGTCGTATTTTCGTTTATTTTTATCCTTACAAAACTTTTTAATTGAAAGAAAATTTAAAACAGAGATAATGCAAGCAATGCAGTGTCTAATTATTTGTTGAAAATAAGGGTGAATGTATCATTAATTATCCGACCAGTAGCAACTTACGCTAATGAAACAATAAACCTAACAAAAATGAGGGAAATTAAGAGCTTTCGTAAGTAAAATCATTAGAAAAATAATAGGCTTCAAGAAAAAAGGAGAATAGAGACGTTTTATAAATTTTGAAATATAAAATGTACTACAAAAAACAGTACATTTTATAAGATCACAACGATGGTTTGGACTTGTCTGCAGCAAAGATTCCGAACCAACAATAAAAAAGATATACAAATGGAAACCCGAAGAAACCAGATCAAAAGGCAGATCAAGAAGAAGGTGGCAAGGCTAGGTAAAAAACAACTTGCATATTACGGAAAGCCAGAGCTCGAGAACAGACATAAAGGCCAGGAAAAAAGAGAGCAAGACTGTAAACATGGCGAAACATAGAAAATTGTGAAAAGGTGGGTGGAGTCGCTGAGGCTTCATGGAGGAGCTGTCTCAATCTCGAAAGGAATGTATGACCTTATGGATGGAAGGATGTTATTAATTAAATAAATGCCTTTTCAATATTTTACTCCAAAACATAACAGAAATTGTACAACGATCTAATATTATTTTTTCCGCTTTTAATAAACAAATTACTTCTATGTTTATAATTTTTCCCAAATAGTTCTTTACATTCTTGTCTAATGTTTTGAATGTTCTCTATTCTTCCGTTCAAATTTCCCATTATAATTTTTTTTTGTTATTTTCCTGTCTGTCTTTTATCTGTTATAGTTTGTCATAAAAGTTAATTTCTATTTCTTCTTCTGTTCACTCGTTGGTACATATGTTTAAATTAAAGGGAATAGAAATAAGTCTCCGCCGTTTGATAAAAGATGGCCACACCAGTAAGTTATGGTTAAAATTGTCAGATGTAAAACGTCATATCGTAAGGTTGAACAACACCATAACCTTAAAATATTAGCGATTTTGCATCAGCATCACATAATTTTTTTTGTGCGAAAATGTCGAGTTTTGGCCCGAATCAGCGTCATTTGCGGGAACTTTTGATTCACTTTTTAATTTGAAGAAATCTGCAGCTGGGGCGTATCGATTGCTTGTTGAAGCTTTAAGTGAGGTAAGTTGCTGTGAGTGATTTCATAAATTTAGGAACGGTGAGTTTGACGTCGAAAACAAAGAACGTAGCGAAAGGCCGAAAGAGTACGAAGATGTGGAATTAGAAGCATTATTGGAGAACTACATTTGCCAGACGCAAGAAAAACTTGCACTTACATTAGGAGTGACTCAACAAGCAATTTCACATTGTTTAAAATCGTTCGGAATGATTCCAAAACTAGGAAATTGAGTTTCGTATGAATTAAGCCGAGAAACGTTGAACGCCGATTTTGCACATGTGAAATGCTGGTTGCCAACCATAAACGAAAAGGTTTTTGCATCGTATAGTCACTGGTGATAAAAAATGGATCCACTACGATAACCCAAAGAAGAGGAAATCATGGGGACCACGTGGCCATGCTTCAACATCGACAGCCAAGCCGGATAATTATGGAAAAAAACTCATGTTGTGTATTTGGTGGGATCAGCTTGGTGTCGTGTATTATTATGAGTTGCTCAAACCGAACGAAACCATTGCTGGGGCTCTCACGAACACAATTGATAAGAGTGAGCCGAGCACTCAAGAAAAATGCGCCCACTACTACTCCAGACACGACAGAATTATTCTCCTGCATGATAATGCTCGTCCACATGTTACGACACCGGTCAAAGTCTACTTGGAAACACTCAATTGGGAAGTTCTACCCCACCCGCCATATTCTCCAGACATTGCCCCTTCCGATTATCACTTGTTCCGATCGATGGCACATGGCCTGTCTGAGCAGCACTCCACATCATATGAAGATACCAAAAATTGGGTCGATTCGCGGATAGCCTCAAAAGATAAAGCGTTTTTCCGAAGCGGTATCCATATGTTGCCAGAAAGATGGGAAAAAGCAGTGGCTAGCGATGGATAATACTTTGAATAAAATATAAGGTTCCGTTCTTTCATAATAAATGCCCAATTTTTGATAAAAAACGGCGGACTCTTATTTGTACTCTCTTTATATTTGTCTTTTCTTCAAATCTCATATGTATTAATATTATTTTTACATTTATTACTATAAAATCTATTATCTTTTTTAAACATATTTGTTTATAAACACTATTTATTTTGTTTTTTATCCTAGATTTGCTCCTAGGTTGTATAAATATTAATTTTTATTTCCACTCGGCTTTATATTTATATCTTTTTGAATTGTTTATGTTGTTACATTTCATGTATTCAATATTTATGTAATATTTTTATTATTGTTATTTATCCTTGTAGCATCGCCAGTGTGGCGTATAGTTTTTCTTAAAACTTATATGTGGAAAAATATTAAATTATAACTTTCATGTAAAAGCTTCTTATTGAAAGCTCTGTAGGTATACTATTCATTAATTTACTTTAACGATTTCGTTATATTAATAATTTGAAAATAATTAACATCACCACTGGAGTACTAAGACTAAATAGAAGTCCAACTATTTATAGAACAGTTAGAAATCAACCATCAAAACAAGAATTTGCATGTGGCACTTCTTGCGGTTTTGTTTTCCCAAGTCATATTCACAAGTGCAATGCCAGTGTACTAAAAAATCCTATTCGATTGCATTTTGAAATTCAGCTGGCGATATACCCAGAATCGACGGCCGCGACCAAAATAAAAACATAATTCCAGCTGGAAGCCGATCTTTCCGCGCACACGAAGCCATTCAGCGCCGCTCAATAGGACACGGAAAAGCCACTATAACCTTTATAACCTTCCGCTTTTCCATATAAAAATGCAATAAAAATCACTTTCGTGAATCAGAGGCGATCTATCACGCGATATTATCGGCCGGCTATTATGGCCCTGCCGGCTGATTCCGATATATGACAACGCGGAATGAAAAAGGCCATTCATCATGCAGCAACCGGCCGGACTTCCCTTGATGCAGTTGCAGGATAACGCGCGTCTCGAAGCCCTACTGACCCACCGCTAATGCTACCGCGACTTCGAGCGGCTATTGATGTATTGATCCGCCTCGCTCGGTGCATTTGGCGTCCGAGGAAGAAAAAATTGATTAGCCATCCGACGGGCACTTAACATTCAAAGAAGCAGCACTTTTTTGCATATGAAGGTAAGACTATAAAATTTTGGTTCCTGATTTCGTTTATTGCGACTTAGAATGCGCGAGAAACACGAATGCCAAGGACGGCATTAGGTCTGGTTCCAACTCTTCTGCATACTTTCATATCCTGCAGATGGTTTTGCTTTTAGCAAACAATAAGAAAGTCTTAAACATGCAAATATTTTTAATTTGCTTTTCATACGTCAGAGTACCAATAATCTTTTTTGGTTTTCTAATCAATTTCATGTTTAGGTGTAAATAGTAGCAAAATATATGGTTATTAATTAAAAAATATAAACATTATATTTTCTAATTATTTTTTTTAATAAACTATGGCACTAAAATAGTTTTTAACGAGAATGGTGTAAAACCATAAATGAAACTTTCGACAGCGGTGTGGCGAATTAGCGAGAGCTGAAATAAACTAATGTTCCTTATGACGTCTGCTTTTGAATGAGGTATCACATGACATATGCTCTGTGATGGAAAAAGTTTTTTTATCAAGATATCACAATTAGCTTTTTACTTCGGATTTCAATAAGCCTGCTCCCCAAACAGAATTATAAGTCATAGTAAAAGACTTGCTGTTTAGGTATCTGCATTGGAGAAAGTTTGTTTATTCAAATGAATGGAGTTGAGAATGGTTATGATAGGATTTAGCGTTTAAATAACGGTTAGTATGAGTATGTATAGAGTGTGATAGAAGGTGTGATTAGAAGAATTTTTTGTTATAAGAGTGTCTAGGAAGAGAAGGAAATTGTTTTGTTCGACATTATACAATTGATGTTTGTAGGAAAGAAATTGGGAATCATATTACAATATCTTCAACGTAACTTATCCAACAGTTAAGTTTCAGGGAAAAGGAAGCGAGGACTTTTACTTCAGTATTTGTCATAGAAAAGATTGCTATGACAAATAAATGTGGAGAATCTTCGGGAGCAATGACAATTTGTCAGTAAAATTGCTTTGGAAAGTAAAACAGAAAGATATTATAGCTGATCGTTATATTGTCTTTACCCTTGGGAAATAATTTGAGGATGTATTGTTCTGTTAGGAGCTGAAATATTTTGTCTAAGTTGTATATAGAGGAAGCAAACACAGTGATAGGCCGCGAGAAGTGTTTTTTCTGTGAATTTTTGAGTTCTTGTTTGAATGTTTTGATATTGAGGAATATGTTTAAATTAACAAGGGCCTTGGTTTTCTTTTTAATGTAGGTTGTTGAGTTATTGAATACTTGATGATAGTTGGATGATTTTAATAAATTGTTTATTTTACTGATGCGTTACGGCATCCTTGTCTGTAGGTAGGATTATAACATTTTTGTGTCTTAGATTTTTTAAGTTAAATTCCATTTAATTTGTTTTTTGTTGTTAACACGTAGGCCTATATGCAAGGCGTCTTTGATTATTTTGTTAATTCTATACTCTAATTTGTATAGTATTGTTAAAATCACTAGATTGTTAAATTTTACACCCCGTTAGTTGCAATAGTAGTTGAAAATGTTATTTTCTCATAATGCTTTCTAGTATTATGTTGGACAGTATTGGCAACAGAACGTCTCCCCGTTTTAAACTACGGTATATTTAAAACTACTTGATATTTCTATCTGGAGAGGCAGGCGTGTAAATAGCCGCTCTCGTGGATGCGGTGTGGGATACGATACCGATGCGGCTCGTAAGGACCAAAAAATGGAGAGGCAGGCGTGTAAATAGCCGCTCTCGTGGTGCGGTGTGGAAACGCAGTACGGCCCGTAGTGGAAGGTCAGCCGATAAGGCCAAATCGTCCCTTAAACGGCTGTCCCGTTAGCGGATGGGGGCGGCTACCGATATCAACCAATGAATTGCCAAATCGCTCACCTGAATCGGCTTCGGCTTCGGCTTCGTCGGCGATTCCAAGGTGGCCACCTCTGCGTTGCGGATCTGGTATCTTCGGGATGTTGAGACACGACCAAATTGGCCGAGCTGCGATGCGTGAATATTTGCGGGGATGCGAAATGCGAATTTATGCGGACTAAGACACGACCGAACTGGCCGCGCTGCGGGACGTGAATATGAATGTATGCGGGGCAAAAGCCCATGCCGTTTGTGTGTGCGACGGCAAAACGTAGCTGATATCAAAGGCTCGCATGCCGCCGCGATATAAAGCGGTTCAAGGGCGAAAAGGCCGCCACACCACTATCTTTGATTTTTGTATTAATCTATAAATCCTAATGTCATTTTAAGCAAACTAATCAATCAACTGCATTCAGATCCCTAGTTTCTTCATATTTCTAAAGGATATATTTTAGACTCAATAAAAGTTACTTTAAAATCAACAAATAGTATATATAGCATTATAGTATATTTCAATTCTTTTTCGATTGATTGAGTCATTGGGTCCCTAATTTCTTGCTTTTTGTGAAATTTATGTACATTGTAGTTATCTACTTTGTTGTGTAATAATATGTGTTTCTCTTCCTTAATTTTGTGGCATCTGCTTTATCTCTATGTCTGCATGGTGAGGATTTATGTTATCCTGAAGTTGTGTCATTCTCAGTACTATAGATTTTTAAAAAAATTTCATAAGTTTTGTAGAATACTGTAGCACTATTTCTTTTATATCTTTTTCTTAATAATGTACTATTCCGGTTTTATATTTGATTCCTTTATATAACATAACTTGGTTTAATAGTTTGTACTAGTTCGCGAATAACTTTTAAACTGATTGCTCTATTACTTTCGTATATTTTGATATTTTTTTCCACTTTAATTTTTAAACCATTTTTTTTCTTTTTTAATAGCCTTGTCATGTGAATTCTTGTTTTGTTAAACATATTTTAATTTCTTCCTTATTTACTTAAAGCCATTTAACTTTACATTTTTATCTTGGAGATATATTGCTGCTCTATATGCCGTGTCTTTCTGCTGGCTTTTTGATATTCTTTTAAGCTCTTTCACTATGACTTAACAATTGATGTTTAATTATTTAGTATAATAATGTTTTATACTTGTATAATAGACCAACAAATTTATCTGTTTGATTCTGCATAACTAGTAATATTTTACTTTTTTGTTTATGCAATGTTACATCAATAAAGCATAGCGTTGAAGTCCACTAACACTGTCATGTCTGTTACTTCTTTCATAATTTTTTTTCTAATTAGAATGTTTTTCTTTTGAGTATCATTTGCTTGATCAGTTGTACATGCACATTTGGTGTGCTCAAATTCTATTTTTTTACAAACCTGGTAAAAACAAGAAAGATATTCTAGTTACTGGCCTATTAGCCAGTCATCTAGCAACACTAAAAATTGCTTGAAAAAGTGATTTACGCCTGACTCTTTGATAAACTTGTAACACTAAAGCTGCTACCAAAATTTCAATTCGAATTCACAGAGAGACATTCTACATGTGATCAGCTCCAAAAAATCGTCAAGACAATTGAAACAGGATATGAAAACAAACAATTTACAGTAAAGTTTTTCGTGGCTTCAGCACAAGCTGTTGACCGTGTGTGGACAGAAGGGTTTTAAATGCAACATCTCTAAACTGCAATTTCCAAAATATTTAAAAATAATCATGTTTTCATTTCTTGACAACAGAACTTTTACAAGTAAAATTTGTGCTACAGTATCGATAACGCAACGTATTAAAGCTAAAGTGCCTCAGGAGAAAATCCGGGGTAGAATACCCTTCTTATCCTTCTCAGTCATACTCTCAACATTACTGCGGATCTGGTATTATATGCAGGTGACACCGCATTGCTAGTAGAAAACGAAAATTTACTAGTAACGATCAACCAGCGACAAATCGCCAGATGAATGAAACAATGGGACTTGACAATCAATTATGATAAATACCGCCTAAAACGCATCGTTAATCCACTTCTGTCTCAATCAACAACAATCCTAGTATCTGGAATCCAAAAACGAAAGCAGTGAAATATCTAGGCCTGCACTTGGACTTCCGCCTAACTTGGAGATTTCAAATAATTAAAAAACTCATTAAGGGTCATACAAGACTAGCACATTTATACCCGTTCATCAACAGAAAATCTTCACTCAAAATTAAATGTACCACTCTACTATACAAATTTTTAATTCGTCCACTACTTCTCTATGGCTGCGTTGTCTGGGAAAACACATCTAAAACAAACAAGTAAAATCCAAACTCTACAAAACAAAATCCTAGGGATCTCTATTAGTGCCCCATGGTTCATTACCAACGATCAACTATATACAATTCATGAACATATTAAAAAGTTAACTCAAAGATTCCACGGCAACATTGACAAGTGCATTATAATCTTGGTCAAAAACAGATACACACGCGATTAAAGCGCAAATTGCCTCAAGACATTTATCTAATAAGTGATTTAGATTAACTGGGTTATTTCATCTAAGAAGTGATAATAACCTTTCTGGTATTCTGATCTGTCATGTATTAACATATCTGTATTAACGCTACCATAAATAACAATTAATTTGTTGAACAGGTAAATGCTTATTAAAACAAAGTGTGACTATATAAAGTATTTTTCTCTTTTTTCTTTAGCATTTCTAATTCTCTTTCTTATTTTTTTAAGTATTTTTAATTTTGTTTGCAAGTGTCGTCATCTTTTTTGACTCTTGTAATTGTATCTCTAATTTTTTCACTTAGTGCCTTTCTTAAAGGTTTTTGCCTCTTGTTCACTCTATTTACACACTCTGTTAATTTTGTAATCTTGTACTATATTTTTGTATTTCTAAAGTCTTTTGTCATCACTTTTTTGCAATAACTATGTTTTGTCTTTTTTCTCTCTTTTGTGCATTTTAGATGTCGTTTTCAGTACTAAAATTTTATTTTATATTTCTTATCTTTCAGTTCTTCCAAGATTATTCCATTTTAAATTTCTCTATGATTCTTTAGAATCCTTCTCGTATATATCTATATATATATATATATACGAGAAGGATCTTCACAGCTGACGCTGCCTTCCTTCACTCAACCGTTTCTTCCACTCCTTCTTGTCTTCCCAATCTCCGTCTGCTAGCCCTCTTCTTTCCATGGCTTCGTCCACCTCATCTCTGAAAGATCTTCGGGGTCTTCCTCTCTTTCGTTTTCCTGGAGGACTCCACTCTGTTATTTTCTTTATCCATCGATTATTGTCCGTCCTTCTAACATGGCCGTACCATATTAATTTCTTTTCCTCGATGTAAGCCAGTGTGTCTTTTTCTAAATTCATTCTCCTCTCTATTTATGTATTTCTAATTCTGTCCAGTCGTGTCACCTGGCAGCACCTTCGCCAAAATTCCATTTCTGTGGCTTTTATTTTCCTCTATTTTTCTTATTAATTATCCAGTTTTCTGCCCTATATGTCATAATACTTCTGATAATTGTTTTATATATTCTGTGTTTTGTATTTTTGTAATGTGTGTTCCATAGAATGGGATGTAGTTGTCTGATACTTATTCTAGTTTGTCTAACCTGTTCTTTATTTCTTCTTCTGTAGATGTATTTTTTGATATAGTAAAGCCGAGGTATTTGAACTTATTATTCCCTCTTATTTCTACATTGTCGTCTATTTCTAAGTTTTTTACCTCTTCTTCTGTAATCGCTAAATATTCTGTCTTGTCGAAGTTTATTTCCATACCGGCCTTAGTGTATTCGTCGTTTAGTTTTCGTAGCATATAACTCAGGTCCTCTTCATCTTGGGCTATTACCACTTGGTCATCTGCGTAGCTTAGTGTATGAAGATGTTCATTGCGCACTGGTATCCCGATTCCCTCACATTTCCTTTTCCAATTCTTTAAGGTATCTTCTAAGAATATCTTGAATAGGGTTGGAGATGTGCAGCATCCTTGTAGGAGCCCTTTTGTTGTCTTAAAGTAATTACTGATCGTCTGCCCCACTTTCACTGCCACTTGGTTGTTTCCATAAAGTTGCTGTATTGCCCTGATTAGACTTTTGTTGATCCCTATATTACTCATCGCTTCCCACAGTTTTTTTCTGGAAACCGAGTCGTACGCTTTTCTGAGGTCTATGGAGGCCAAGTGAATGTCCCTGTTTTTCGCTCTTTTCTTCGCTATAAGTTGTTGGATAGTATATATGTTGTCTATACAGGATTTTCCGGCTGTGAATCCTGTTTGGTCTTCTCCTATTTTTCCATGAATATTGTCTTCTATTTTGTTTTTTACTATTTTTGCATAAATTCTTCCCATTAGAGAGATCACACTAATGCCTCTATAGTTGTCACATATTCTGCGATTACCTTTTTTAAATATCGACATTATATACGCTTTTGTCCATTCATTCGGTAGTACATCCCCATTTAGTGCTTTACGAAACATATGTTGCATCATGCGTACTAATTTCGGGATTCCATACTTTACCATTTCGGGTACTATTCCTCCCGGTCCTCCTGATTTTCTATTTTTTAATGATTGTGTGGCCTTTTTGACTTCTCCAATTGTTATTTCTGTTTCTTCTTGTTCTGTTTGGTCATTTTGTTTATTTTCTATCGTTTGTCCTTTAAACTCTTCTCTATTTTCTGTTAGCAGGTCCTGGTAGTATTGCTCCCATTTTTCTTGTTGTATGAACGGTATGTATGCCTTTTCTTTTGAATTTGTTCTTAACGTTTTTAGTATTCGCCATGCGTCTGAACTCTTTGTTCCCCCTATGTATTGGTCAATGTTTGTGCACATGGTTTTCCACTGATCATTCTTTTCTCTTGTTACTAATCGTTTTACCTCTTTGTTCTTCTCTTTGGACTTTTGTATATATGTGTACTTCTCGTATATATGTGGTGATTTTCTTAAAAACTTTTGTCTACTTCTTCTGCTTACTTCCTTTTTATATCTCCCCTCCTCTATCTTTTGTGTTGTACTTTTATAGTATTATATAATCAATGCAGTACTACTGACTTTAGGTTTTATTTTACTACCTTTATCGATTGGTCGGTATTATATAGAAAAATAAGGCAAAAGAATCGCATCTGATTCTTACCTATTTTCATTTTTTAAGTTTATCCTCCGATAATTGTCGGGGTCATTGCTTTTAAATTTAGGAATACCTAATTCGCTAACTAATTTTTACAATTACAACCTTAATTACCTCATTAAACATTCAATTTCTTCTTGTTGCTAAATTGAACCAATTTACTTATAAAAGATATATAAATTTATCTCATTTACTACTTGTAGTTAATGTCTCTATTGTATATACTATGTTTTGAAAATATATATACATATTATTTTGCAAAAATTAATTTCATAATAACCAATACCAATTTATTTGTTATCAAATATAATTTTATTTTTTATATTTTTATACAGTTTTACTTATGGTGTCAAGTTTTGTACTGTATATAATGTAGAATCATTATTTTAAGTGTAAGTAATATGATAAAATAATTCTGTTAAAATAGTCTTATAAATCTAACACAT
Organism: Sinelater perroti; assembly: GCA_036346155.1. Lineage (NCBI taxonomy): Eukaryota > Metazoa > Arthropoda > Insecta > Coleoptera > Elateridae > Sinelater > Sinelater perroti. The sequence continues at coordinate 20,167,016 of JARFIY010000046.1, forward strand.
GCTTTTTACTAACCTTTTAACTGCATCGGGTTTAGATAATTAGTAACATAATAGTAACAAAAGCAAAATGGAATGTAAGAAAATTAGAAAACAATGAGGAACTTAATCGTTACCAGGAGGAAATCAGAACTGGAATACAACAAAAAACAGAAATCTTATAAGAATATATAGATATGGACACTCAATGGACCACCGTTAAAGACATAATAATTAGGGAAGCAGAAACCGCCATAGAAAACCAAAAGCTCTAACCACTGGTTTGAGGACGAATGTAAGAGAGCTTTAGAGAATAAACTAGAAGCAAGGGCTGAAATGCTGAAAACTAAGACAAGACTGAGAGCTGCTAAGTATAAAAAAAAGAAAAAAGAAAAACAAATAAAGTATGCAGCAAAAAAGCAACTATATGCAGAAAAGAATACCACAAATAGAAGAATACCTCAAAGCAAAGCAAATCAGAAACATTTACGAGACAATTAATGAAATAAAGAAAGGTTTTTAAGCCAACATATATAAAAGTCAAACAGTAGAGCTATTATGCAGAAGAGAATCAATAAAGAGAAGATGAGCGCAGCACTTTACTAAAGTATGAAATGGAAGTGAAAACATCGGAACAATAGAAGAAGAAGAAAACAAAAATAATAAACAACAGGAAGAAGAAAAAAAATACAGGGACCGTCACTAAAAGAAACAGAAAAACAAACAAACTCCAGGAACTGATAACTTACCTGCTGAGTTAATAAAAGCTGGGAGCAAAAAATTAATTAATATATTACATAAACTGATCACTACCATTTGGAGGAAAGAAGATCTCCCACAAAAATGGAAAAATAGCATTATTTGCCCGATTTACAAAAAAGGCGACAAATTGTTATGTGACAACTACCGAGGTATTTGCCTCCTGACTAGTGCCTATAAAGTATTCGCCAGTATAATTAATCAAAGGATTACCCCACTAGCAGAGAATTTAGTAGAAGACTAGAGACAGGTTTTCGAAAAGAAAGATCAACGGTAAGCCATATTTTCACCAAGAGAATGATCCTCGAAAAATACTGAGAATTTAATGTTGATTTAGTGCAGCTCTACATATCCATATACATATACATATACATATACATACACACACACATATGTATGTATATCTTTATATTCAGATAGCTAAAAAGTTTTGAATCGATTACACAAAATGTATTTTAAACAACGGGGTTATTTTTAAAATTCTCTATCCGTGTCAGTGAAATATTACATGTGCTTATTCCAATCAACTAGCTCCGCACTGATTCAATTTGCATGCGCGAAACAAATAGAATATTCCCCGCCATTATTACTTTATGTCGCATTATCTGCGAGCGCATAATACAGCGCGCCGCGCTTTCATTAGAGCATCTCGGAAGCATTCAATCCATTTCGTGTTACAGAATTATTACGGGGCGAATTGTGACAGACTGCTGCTTTATTCACAGCAGGATTACCAGCTTAGGGTCGGCTTCCCCAATAGGTGCAACTGCATTGATTTAAGCCGATTATCAAATTTTATTAAGTTAAACCGGTGAATTAGTCAGGGCGGCGATTACCAGGAAAACCATTCGCATGTGAAGTCCCGGCGGGGGGCCGCAGGGTTGCGCGCTGAATTTGGGAGACCGCCGCCTGCCGCTTGCCGGAATGCGCTGCGGCAAACCGCGACGTGGCTGTGTGGCGCCTCCACCAATAAATGCTAAATATAAGAAACCGCAATATAAATATCCGTAAACACTATCGAGTGTCCGAAATTAAACGCAAGTTTCCTGAGTCACTAGTTGGTACGAGGATTGGTCTATATGTTATATGATACAGATATGGGCTGTAGTTTAAAAAATAACCAGAGAAAATGCGTTTCGGTAAATATTTTGATTTCAGAGAACAGAAGTCTGTAATATTTGTTAAAAGTTATAACAATAATATCAGATTTCCACCATATTAAGTCTACTGTGCGTATTACAAGTATTTTTAACAATATTTTGGAATGAAATTGTTTAGAAAAAATGTTGTTTTATAACTCCAAATGGGGACACACTGCGTGAAATAAACAGAGCCAAAGAAATAGACTTAACTTCAGAATAAATGGTACTTTGAAAAATGTTGTGTCGAAAACCGAATAAAAGAAAACGTAGAGAACGCAGGTCAACGCGAATAACTACGCTTAAACGTATATGTGGGAGCATCAGAAAATTTTCTGGGTAATTTAATGTTTCTAAAAGTGAAAAAAGTTGCCGACATTTTTCAAAGTTAAATGGACGCTACAAAAGGTTATAGTCGCTATGTCAGATCAGCTCTGGAAAATCATTTTGTGTGCACATATAGTCAATAGCGTTGAGAGCTAAAGTCGGGTACAGGGAAAAATTTTTACTAAGCCCCAAAATCAAAGATATCTTTATTCCTTTGGTTTCTCAATACAATAATTTTTGTTTTAGTAATCTTTTATTACTTTGAAAAAGTTTTTGACTCGGTCTTAAAAAAGATTATGTGGAAGTTACTAAATTATTACGGGCTACTTGACAAATACATACGAATAATTAAACTACTGTATGTTAACTTTTTTGAAAGAATCGAACACTAGGGAAAATTATCAAATCAGCAAAAAGTCAGAAGTCTGACAAGGTTGTATTATAACTCCACCCGTTTTCTTTTTTCTGTAGACTGCGTCATGAGGAATATAAAAGACAAAAATCTGAAATAAAATAGGACATGTTTAACAAAATGGAAAAAAATGTTCGCAGACGACATCTGTTTGTTCATACTGAATGAAAAACTAATGAGATAAACTAAACTTTGAAGCGGAAAAGGTTGGCTTAAAAATAAAAAGGAAAAAGACAAATATCCTCATAACAATCAACAAAGACGGGAAAGCTATCACACTCAGTGAATGTAACACAGAAAAAGTCGACGAATTCTGTTGCCTAGGCAGTATGGCAAACACTAGCAAAATACGAGGTGCATTCAAGTTGTAACACCTCCGATTTTTTTCTCACAAACTAATCACACGAAAACTGTGAAACTTGTGTCACTTTTCGACGTAATTTCCTGCAGCTGTACACATTTTTACAACGTCGACGCCATGATTTCATGGCCGCTGCAAACGTTTCTTTAGGAGTCTTCTTTGACCATTGGAAATCCGCTAATGCAATAGCGGTACGATTATTAGTGAATTTGCAACCACCGAAAGTGCCTTTCATCGTTGGAAACAGCCAAAAGTCTCTAGGAGCCAGGTTAGGTAAGTAGGGAGCGTGAGAAATCACTTCATAGTTGGCAACATTTCTGGCACTCACCTGGAGGACACTTTTCACATTTTCAGGTCTTCATGCAGGATTGTGTGCACAGATCCCACTAAAATACCAACTTTGGGGACGACGTGTTCCACACTCATTCGGCGATCCTCCAAAACAAGTTTCTTCACTCGCTTGATTATCTCAAACCGGCTGGTGCAAAGCAGAGATTGTCTTGGTTTGTTGTCACACGACGTTCTGCTTTCTTTGAACTGTCGCACCCACAAACGCACATTAGACACATCTATAATACCATAACCACATGTCTCACTCAATTGGTGATGAATTTCAATCGGTGCCACACCACACAAATGGAGAAAACGAATGATTACACGCTGTTCTTGTAATGAAAACTTTGTCATTTTAAGTATCAAAAAAAGGCCCCGCTCTAGTCACTGCCGCTAAAGTCCTGTGTACCGTGAAGTGCTGCCACCTCTGTCATGCATTGGCAAAGAGTTTGCGCGTATTTTGAAACAAAATCCATGTTTCTATCTGTCCCCAGTCCCGAAAAAAAAATTGGAGATGTTATAACTTGTATGCACCTCGTATTACAGCATCCAACATGCTAAAGAAAACATAGAATTCACGAAACATCAAAACGATAACAAATGTACCGTTAAACGAAACGTAAAAATATTGTAAATGAATGCCTTAGACATATATACCGCGTATTTTGGCTAGAAAGAATAACAAACTATCAGTTATGGGAGACGATTGAAACTACAAATAGAAGAAAAAAAAATTATAGCAACATTACAAAAGAAGCTTTTGACGATAATACCAAAGAAAAGTGTAAGATAGGAACACCGAGGGACACAATAAAATGTAATGTTTAATGACCAGCAGCTACAGAATCTATCATAGTGGCGACCCAAATGATATATATACCAGGACAAGAACAATTAGAGAAAGCTGATACAGAAACAGTAAAGGACCGATCCCAAAATGCTCAGAACTAGCATCTCTGACATCCACTCAGCTTTCTGAACGTCATTGGGGTTCCCTTTGTTTCTCAAAGAGTTATAGGAAAAATAAAAAAGCATTTTATTAGAAAAAGTACACATTCAATAACAAGTATTCTCTTTCAACGCATGTGCACTTTTGTCTGGGTCCGACAGTTTCTAAAAGCTAATCCAAACCACTTTTTGGATATAACATGGTATTTCTAGTATATAGTTAACAGAAGTCTATCTTTAAAAAAAAACTTTTTACCGCGCGCTGTTTCTTTATTGCATCAGAAACGTAGTTGCCCACCGCAAGATTTAAAAAAAGATTTCAGACAACACGATACAATCAGTGAAAAGTCTACAGAGCGACAACAATGTTGCGCATTGTCGTTCATGTTGAAACAACACGTCGTGTCTCACTTTTATTTCAGTGACTTATTATACCACTCACTGGTAATGCTTCAAACGCATTAGTAAAATCTCCTGATTCCCAAAAACCAATCACTATTTGTTTTGGAATACATAATCTCGATCGTGGTTTTTTAACACGAAGATTTTTAATTTGCCATTCCTGTGTCTTGTGTCACAGTCATGATTTTTTGCTATGACGAGACGCTTAAACCAACAGTTGACATATGTTTACAAGTTTCTACTTCTGCTAAGCGATAATTATTTGGGAAACATTGTACACATCTCACATATATATATATATATATATATATATATATATATATGTACAAACTTCTTTCGGAAATCAGACTTGTTGCGTTTACGAGTACATCAAATGTCAATCCTTTATTTACCATTATCAAGTGTGACACGCTAGATAATGTGTGACTTGTTTCTGTCTTTTTCAACACAGTCTTTTGTGGCTTTGAACTCCGATATCCAGTGAAATGCATTTCTGTGCCTCGATGCTGCATTCTCACACATTACTGCTAATCTTTTGTAATGTCTGAAGCCGTCACTCCTTTCCCGTAGAGAAACTATGACGTCTTGTATTGCTTATGATTGTCTATTTCCATGCTTTCCTTACAACTGCACTCGCAGAATCGCACGAATTGCATCGCTACCTTTCCGTCTGTGTGTTGCAGCAGTGGTATTACGTGGCTAACTTAAGCATTAAATTTTCTTAATTTTGAAACAACTGTATCTAAATTAATACAGTTTTTAGGGCATTAAACATAATGAAGAATTACAAAATTACTTTTCCCTAAGTTTTACAAGTTATATGTAAATATAGTAATTTAAATTATTATTACTTTATTTTATGCTACTAGTAAAAGCATATATAGCAAACATAATTCGTTTCGAGTGAAATGTTTTTCCAATTATTGCTTCTGCGTAAGGAAAAAGGATGCAATTGTGTATTGACATCAACTGTTTGAATTTGCACATAATCAAATTGTAGATTTTTAACGTATTCTTAAAAGAATTAAAATCAAAAGCAATATATTAGAGCCTTTGCGGGCCCTAGCAACGACGGTCCTGAAAAATTCTATCCCCTCTTTCTTCTTTTTTCCTCTTTTCTTCTCTTCGTCCCTCTCGCCAGACCAACATATATAAATAAAATTAGTATCCAAGCAACGTAAATAAATTATTATTTTGTTTCTTTAAGTCTTCTATATTTTTTTTGCACCAAAACAAAAAAAGGAGCAAACATTTTACATATAATCAGCCTAGAAATAATATTGAGTTTCTCTAATTGTAAGTGTCAATCAATAATTCAAATAGCCAATTAAAACTTTCTATGGTGATGTATCTACATGAAAAGTACTTAAATATATTTTGATACAAAAATCTACATACATGAATATATATATATATATATATATATATATATATATATATATATATATATATATGGGCCATTCTAATGTTTTTCAGCAAAACGGTGTGCGCGAGGTTCTTAGATTTTGCTCGAACTTTTGTATCGTGAAGTACTCGATGTAAAACTACGATCTAATTTTTTGGCACTCCACGCCCCCGCGGACCGAAGATACGAATTTTTTACTTTTCAAAAATCGCCGTTTTTGAACATTTTAAAAAATCTGTATCTCGGGAAGTTTCAGGACAAATTGAACTTTGTAAGTTGTATTTTTTCGTTGAACGGCTAGCTTTCAAGTGTCATCGGCTCGTCAGGCTCATTTGCTGTTGGAACCAAGCGCGACGGCAATATCTCTCAGTGAATTTTTACAAAAATTACAGTTTTTGAATGGACGCCAAACCGGGTAGAAGCAATCAATTGGAATAAAAACAAGGAGGTTATATTTGGTTTTATATATATTTCGATGCCCTGCCATGGGGAAAGCTTCCGAACCAAACCTGGAAAATTACGCGTGTTGAAATTTTTCCATTTTTCGAAAAAATCCGTAATTTGGCTGCGCGTAACTTTTTTTAACTATTTTAAAATTGTCCAAATTTGGAGAAAACGTTCCTTTTTGACCACAACAAGCCAGCCAAATGGCGGGCTTGTTATTTGCATCGACTAGGCGCTATGAATTTTTAAAAGACAGTAATTTGTTTTCTACCGCCAGCCAGTTCGTTTCCTTGATTTTCAGTTTCATTTGTTGCCTCTTCTTTTTTAAGTGTAATGTGCAGTTCAGTTTTGAGTCTAAGTGCAAGCCTAGATATTTGACGGTCTCATGTTGTGTCAGAGTGATCTGGTTAAAGTTTACATCGGGGTAGGTGTTTCTATTCTATATATTTAAAATATGAGTGGATTTAGATTAATTCGCTCTGAATTTCCACATTTTTGACAATTCTTGATAAAACTGAAATGCTCTTGCGGATAGTATAAGACAAAGTTAGGATCTTCGTTGATTGAGATGATTGACGAATCTGGTGATTGATAGGGGGCTAATAATGCTTCCTTAGGATACCCTTGACTGAATAACAAAGCGACTAGGCATCTCTTCCTTGACTTTTGTTTATAATTCTCTTTTCTATAAATAAAATTTCAACGAAGTATAGCATTTTTCTATTCTGTAATCTAAATTAATTAGCAAATGCAATAAATATGTTTCAAATTGGGCAACGCTTTAGCAAAGCAAAGCAATAATTTACATATAATCAATAGATGTAATTTGTAAACGTAAATTGCCTGCTTAACAAAATATCGAATCAAAGATAAAAATTAAAACTGCAATTGATGTGCGGGTTATGAATGCTTTAGTTTTAAAGAGAAAATGTTTAAATTATTAGAAACCATAAACAATAACACAAAGAAAAACGGGTTAATATCTTTTTGGCGAAGAAATAATGTAACAGCACAATTATGCATAACCCTAGCGTTTGTATAAAATAAATTATACATAAAAAAATAAATTTTTATTTTTCATATGATTCATTATGATTTTCTTAATCGTAATAGATGCTCATCGAAGTGAATATGCAATTCTTTTAGATTGTATTAAGCAATTCCCTATTAGATAACACAACAACTTAACTTCACGCCGGAAAATCTGCGACAAATTGTTGCATGATTTGACTATATAAGCAACCAAGAATCACAAAGAACATGGCCTCCAGATGGTGATATCTGCTGACCTTATCACAAGAGACGTGACGAATTCGTTCGCAAATTGAAAGAGAAGATCGATCAGGATCTTGCCAAACAAATTGCCAAAACAAATAGCGTGGCTTGGTTGACGGCCGGTCTAGCAGTGCACCAAAACCTGCACTACAAGTCTTTCTTCCTGAAGAATCGCCAACTGATGAGTGAGACAGACAAAAGGCACAAGAAGTTAAAGATCCAAGCACTGTTAAACAACATCAAATACAACAGTGCTGACTTTATGAGATTCTTTTTAGACAAAATAGGACAGAAAAATGAATCGCCGAAATAACGGTTGGATCTGTCAAGATGCCTCTAAAGTCCCTACCTTAATTAACACAATGTTTCTCACCTCTGTGTTGGTGCTAAGGCTTATGAATAAAAAAGGGAATGTTATTGTACCCTATTTCTTTGGAGAAGGCCTGAAGGTTACCGCCGACAACTATATCAACGTGCTAGAGGCAATTGTCAAGTCCTGGTAGAGAGGTCGCCGTTGGGCGGGAGTTTGTTTTCCAGCAAAACTCCTTTACAGCCCACAAGAAAAGGAAGGCCCAGACTATACAACGATTTCTAGTACCACTAGTCTCCCACCTTGTGACCGTCCTTCAGCCCTGAATGCAATCTTTTCTTTGACTATGTGTGGACAGCATAAAGGCCCCAATCATGGAGGTAATGAGACCTGTGGATAAGGAAGACGTTCCGTCTCGAGAAAATCGTGGTCTCTGATGGGGGCTGCATTGAACAATACGTTTTTCAAAACCCTTTATTTTAATTATGCTAGGTTTCATGGAGACAAAATTATTTTTTCTTGTATTTTAATGTTATCTTCATAGTTTATTTTAAAAAGAACAGAACAATAAATTACCATTAAATAATGTTTTAATTAGACAGTTTAAACGGGCGGTAAAACGATAAAAGCTTGTAACTTCAACAACTGTTTAGCCTTTTTTTGCTTTTTTTGTAATTTATTGTTAAGCTACAAGGAAAATATTAAATTGAAGTTGAATAGTTTCATCTTAATTTCGTGTACTTTTAGATATTCAAAGTCTTTTAGGTTCAGCCAGGCAATAAATCTGCTAAAAACCGCTCCATTTAAAGGACCAAAACTATTGTTTACACTTTTTATTGTGTATTTTTAAATGGGTTTTAAAAATTTCTAATATATTTTTTATTAAACTGTTAGCGTTTCCTTTTGAAGAAGGAATCAGAGTTAAGTGCTTACGTAGCGCTGCACTCCAGAGACGCTCCGTAATTGTTAACATTTCCCGCACGTATGCAAGGCGTCTTCCAATTGAAAGAACAATAATGGGCCATAGAATCGGCGTTTAACACGTAGGCACTTAGGAGCTCAGAATTCATAAATCGGAGAGAAACGTGGATGTGTCGATGGCTGAAACGCGATACATCGGCGCAATATGAAACAAAATGCGAAGGCACGGCGCGAGCAGGTAGACTTATCATTTTATTCATCTCCGCACAAATGACAGCTATGTTCAGATTATTAATTGCGGCATTATGGAGAGTCCCACAGTTACATTATTCCGTAATGGCGTCATAAAAGAGTGCCATCGCTCGTCTGGCCGTCGCCTCCTTTTTGAAATATGCCAGTCGTAACGGGGTGGTTTTGATAAACAGGCCTGCTCACATTAACCGCGCAGATTTATTTTTCTGCGAGCTGACGACGTCAAGGCTGCCCGCTCCTTGCCGCCGCGCTGAAGGTTGTGAGAGACAGGTAGAAAATTATCCTGTCCGCGTCGGCGATGGGAAATGTTAAGGAGCTTAATGAATATAGTTGTAACTTATGATTAAATGGCAAAGAAACTTTTTTGTGCTAAAATGCTAAGCTTTCAGAATCTGATGTATACTCTTTGCATTGTTTTCCATGAAACATGAACTGATGGGCCAAAAATTGCAACACTTAGAAGACGTGCCTTTATCTAGATACAAAAAAACTATGTAAATTATTATAACAGTAATTAGATACTTCTAAGAGCATAAAAATTAAAGTAAAAATAGCGTACAAATGTTTTAAAAGAAAGTCAGTGTTTAAACTAGTCGTTCAATCATCTAAAACTGGTGTATACTGTCGAATTGTGAACTTACAGAAATAACACTTTACTTTTTTTATCTTTAACACTTTAACATCATCAAACCCTTATGGCGTGGCATAAAAGTCAGTTTTGGTCATACAGATGGCTTTTAATGGTGCTTTCTGACGAATTCTACTTCAAATTGGCAAGTTTAGGTTTGGCATTTGTGCAAAGTGTTCCTGGAATAATATTTTTGTAGGATAACTCTCCATCCCTCGTCTTGTTTATATATGGTTTTGGTGCTGACTATTCATCAAACGTGTCTGATAGGTGTCTGCGCATCCTTTATTGTGTTATTTCGGTGTTTTAGCAAACGAAGATCATTTTTGTACTAGGAGAATAAAACAAGTCTGATATAAACCAATATCAAAATTGCAATAATAAACACAAATCTTTTACTTAGCGACTGTTTCAATTAACCAGCACTTAATAGAATTTAGCACTTTCATCACATTGAATGGCCAGATTTAAATTTTAAATAAAACGACTTTTGAATTTACTGTATTATTAAATTTTAATTTTAATTAAATTTATTACAAAATCTCCAATTGAATATGGAAAATTATGTCTGAAAATGGCCACTCTGACTTTAGCTGTAACAATATTGCTCACGTTTGACAAATTGTATCGGTAAAAGTTAAATTTCGGTTTTTAAGGTCATCTACTGCTTATGAATCGCTGAATTTCAGGTAACCACACAAAAATAAGTGGCATGGTGTTAAATCATAAGAACGTGATAACCACTTAATTACTTTCTTAATTGTTGAACAAGTAAATTTACTGTTACTCGAGCTGTATATCAGGTGATGCCGAATTGCTGGAACCACATTTGTTCCAGATCGATGTTGCCCAATGGGTGCCAAAAATAGATTATCATGTAACATAATAACGATCACTATTCACACATTATCTTAGAAGCAAAATGAGTGGTGCATTTACTTTTTATGGGTTACGCAAGCATTTATGATACCACAAATGCAACAATTTTGTTTGTTTACGAACCCGTTGAGTTGAAAATGCGCCTCAAGGGCAAAGATGTTTTTTTGACTATATTGAGAATTCATCATTCCATGATGCTTTAGAAACCAATTAACTAATTGTTGAAGGCGATTATGATCGGAAAGTTAAGCTATTGTATCAGTTGAACTTTATATGCATGAAAGTGCAGATTTTTAATGAGTAGTTGCTCAAGGAAAATACCCAATTTTTGTGTACTATGCCTAGTCAATGTTTTAGGCTTTGCAGAGACACTGGTTAACTATAGCAAAATTATCATATAATTTAATTCCACGCTGATGCTCACGAGGTCTTACACCTATTTTCGATCCAATTTTATCAAATTTTGGATAGTTAATTCATTTGGTGTACTATTTCAATTTGCAATGTTTTTTAACAATGGTAACTCGCTATTCTTTCGTTTAGTTTCACATATTTATTAATTTTAAGAATTACATACATCATCTGTTAGAGTATCAAAGTTACCGACTGTAATAAAAAAAGGTACGGAGTTTAATTCCAGCGATCACTTTTGACAATGCCTTTTCTTCATTTCTTCTGGACGTTGAATTTTTGAGCCATCAGATAAGATGTAATTACTTTACATATTTACATTTTAAAATTTTTTAATCGTGTTCCATGCACGGTTATCAGTAAAGCTTGAAATATATTCAAAATGCATATTTTTGTATGCCTGCATATGTTGGGAGTTTTTTTTTTTATAAATGCAAAATATTATTTTGCATATTTTAATGCATTCGTGTTTATTTTAATAATCTTCTTGATTTTATATACAAAAAATAGCTAAAAAAGTACTCTGCGCCCCCTTTACCACCAGAGCCAATCTTACCAAGATGAGATACCTGGTTAAAAAAGTATTTTAGAGATCCCACAATTAAACACCAGTTAGCTTCCATTAAATCTAATTTGGTTTGCGTTGCAAGTGCCATTGCAAAATTAGAGAAAAAGTAAAATCTACATTATGTTAAAAACAATTAACGATATATTAAAGGGCGAGCAGAGGGATGATATAAAAATGGATCCAATTACAATATGTGCATTTAAGTACGCACCTGTTACTTCTTGCAAAGTTGAACACACATTTTCAAGCTACAAACATTTGTTAAACAATCGAAGACAATGTTTAACAATTGACAATTTAAAAAAATATTTAGTAAGTTCTAGTTATCAATTATTACATATTTTATAAGTTTAAGATATCGGTTACCCTATAAAGTTAATATCTTGAGACTTAAATACATATATTTGAATAAATCTGTAATTGTTATTTTCTTTGAAAAATAATTTATAAAATATACAACAATACAATGTGTAATATTAAGCTTAAATAGGGTTATAAAGTTTGATTTTTGAATTGCGTTAATAACTTTTTGTAATCCATATAGTAGCCTATACATAAGACTCATCAGGCTGTGTACCGCAAGTCGCACTCTGAGTAGAAAGTTCTGCTGAGTGGTTACATATTAAGCGTTAATAATTCTCAGATATACAATGATTCTCATAATTACACAAATTGTGTAACGGTCACTATATATATAAAAATTGCGCAGTAACTTTAAAAACCATTAAAACATGCAAAACGACAATTGTGTAATCATTATAAACACATTTTACTTACTTTTAACAGTAATTTTGGCAAAATGCGATAATAAAAGTTTGAAACCCACCGAAAGAAGCCTTAAGTTATTTACAGCTGCCATCCGGGGGACATAAATTTTAAATTTTATTGCGGTTATTTGAAACAAGGGTTGCAATGTGCTGGTCTGTGTTTGTTTACAGTGTCAAACGGAGCTTGTAGGATCTGATAAAATATTATTTTAAAGTATATAATAAACTTCAATTCTGAAATATTGTTAATTGCGTTTGAATACCGCAGTGTAAAGTTTAGTTTCTTATAAAGTAAATTTACCCTCTTGCAAAGTTTTAGAACTAGCAAAACGTAAGTTAAGCGTAGAAATGTGCTCCATACGTCATATTGCGAGAAGATTCAAAATTTTTCTCTTAACAGTATGGAATATTATTGAGTAAAAAGAAGACACAGGATTTGTTGCCGAGGCGTAAAATAAGAACATAGGTAAACAAATATATTACACTAGCCTGCAAACAAAAATTATAGGTATGGTAAATACAGTAAAGCAAGGTCCAATATCAACTTTAACAATAAAATGACGCTTAATAAGAGAAGACCTGTACAAAGAAATTGCTTGAAGAAACTCCTTTTAAGATATTAAAACAAAGTAAAAAAAAAGAAAGTCTTATGAACTGGCAAATCCAAACTTTATTTTTTTAGTTTTAAAAAGGCAGTTTGTTCGTAGACAGTTGGGAAAGCGTATTGCTTCTACCCTAAAACATAATGGTGGTAACGTGTTTGCAGATGTTTGAAAATTTGGTGCAAATAAAAGGAAAATACTACAATCGGTAAAAGGTACTGGGCATGGTTTCGTCTTCCAAGAAGATAATGACCCTAAACATTCCTCTAAACTATGAAAGCATTATTTACAGTTATTATAAAATGATATCTCTTATAGAACTATCTTGAGCTAAATTGGGCAAAAATGCCCAAAAGTTTTTTGTCTAATAACACTTTGGCTGTTGCAAATAATTGTATTTTACTATGTATTAATTTATCAGTTCTATTGAGCATCTAATCAACTGTATCGTTTATTTTTAAAATTAAAAATATAGAGAATTTAATATTTGTGTTAGTTGTAGTAAAGAAAGATTGCTAAGAGTAAACATTGAAGATGTCCCAAATTTGATAACTCTAAGACATTGTAATACAAGACTTTAATTAATAGGCAGTGGCATTGTGAAAATTTGGTGTATCTTTGCTATTTCGTTGTGAAGTTGCAGATAAATATTTTCTTTTTATATACAGTATAATATTGTAATTGATTGCTACTAATAGTTGTTGCCAATTTTTATACCTAAATACACGCGGTCATAAATAGTTCCTTTACGCCCGCTGCAAAATTGATCTGTTTAATGACTGCTAAGCTTGAAATAAACGAGCTTTAACTAAATCTTACCAGAAAAAAGTATAATGGTAACGAACTAGAAAATACAAAGATTTAAATTGGATTTAAAAGAAAATAATCCGTCGGATATAAGGAAGCTGCAATTCTGTCGCATTTCCCATCTAGGAATAAGCAACTGTTGAGATAAAAATAAAAAAATAACAGATAAGACAAATATATTTGAAAATTAAGTAGTATAAAAATTAATTTAAATATAATTTTTATGTTTGAAACATGCAGTTTATATCCAATGAATGGATTTGGAATACCTGCATTTAATAGTAACAGGAACAATCTTTTGAATATGAAGGTAATTTTTATTTTTATGATTGTTGTTATAATACGTTCAGCAAGTTTTGCCATGCAAGGTGTTTGAGTGTATCGTTTTTACTATAGCATGTATTAATAAATGGGTTTACTATTACTATAAACTACGTTTTTTTAATTTGTATTAAGAAAATTATTACCAACACTAATAATAACTCTGCTAATGATGAGATTATTGAATATAGCTGTTTGTATTTTTATTAACTATAATTAAAATTTAAGCATTACGTTTATTAATAATAACTAAAATTGTTAGTTTATTTTGAGTGCACTCTTACCTGCTAAAAATACGATTTTACATGCTACGTTATTGTTTCATGTGATGGCAATTTATCATAAGGTATATTTTTAAGTTTATTAGCATTACAAAAGACAAAGCCGTTGTAAATTTACATCTCTTATATAAGTACTCTGATAACAACAAAAATAAATAAAAAATATTAATACACAACCACAGTTTAATATTACCAAATTAGTCAAACATTGGCATCATTACAAGCACGAGTATAAATCAGTTAAGTTCACTATATTTAAAGAACACAGATGTGATATTAAAAAGTATGCATTTAAAAATGGAGGCAAAGCTGACCATAATCAGAAAATATTAAAGAAAGCATAATTGATTGTTGATTCCTAAAAAACAAAACGACAATAAATAGATATAAATAAAAAGTGCAACTACAACAAATAAAAGTTTAAATAAGAGACTATTCATGTTGATAAGAAGCAAAAAATACCTATCGTCATTAGCTATCGCTCGAGAAATGTAATTTAGTCATTTCAAAAGTAACTATTATAATTAGAGTGTAAGTAATTTGTGCCACTCGTCATAAAAAATTGGGTATTGTCAGTAATTGTTAAATATTCCATCAAATTCTTAAAAATAAATATGCCAATTTTTATAAAATGCCTTTACAATGATGCAAGTGCATAAACTAGCTTATTCGGTTATCTTCAAACGTGACTATAAAGGAAAAGGCATTTTCCTATAATAAAGCAAATGGACGACGCATGATAAGCAAACAGAATAGTTATATAACAAAGACAAAAACCAAATGATTCCTAAATACTGAAAATTATTTAAAAGCAACTTTTAGGTGCTTAAAAGCGTATAAGAAACAGAATGCTGTTGTTTTCAGACGACAATTTTAACGTGAACAAGTTAAATCAAGTATAGTGTATGTAACTAACTATAATATGAGCAAAAAATTCTTTGAAACCTACCAATTTGTGTTTACTGTACATTAACAAAGGTTTTAAATTAGAACGAAAAAGTATTGTTTCTGAAGGCACTTTAATATTTATTTCATGAACTGTTTGTAGAAAAGGAAAAATTCATGCTTGAATGTAAGTCTCTAATAAATTTCACCAAATATTAGTTTTTTTAAAAATTGCCTGTAAAACCTATTTATTATTTCTTTAGAAAGCACAAGAAGCAGACTACATATGGGGGACGTAGCACGATAATGTTACTTTTGTGAAGTTGCCCAATACTGTTGCAATACTGTTAGATAGACTAAACTTGATATTGTTATTTAACAAATTATTTATAAAATGATTTGGTTAAATATAAAAGAGTGCAAAAGATATTAGTAAATGACGCATAATAAAAAAATCCTGATTTGGATATGAGTTTTGCCGGCGTGATCTAATTTACGTTAAAACTTACAGATGTTAAAAGAACCTACAGGTTTCAGTTTATTTTGTAATTATTCTTAATCACATAATTGATATTGCTAGTGTTTCAGTATGTTTGCTTTCTAGTATAAGCACACAACTGTGTTATTTAAGATTATGGACACGCAGAATGTTTCGTAATAAGAAATATTTACAATTATTCTTCTTTTATGACAGTTACAAGGCTTAAAATAACACTATTATAATAACTTATACATTTTACTTATAGTTTAAAAAGAGGGACTAACTATAATTTTAAATATTCTATTTTAAATTTAAGAACAGAAGAATCATTTGCAGGCGTAATGCTTATTAAATGTCGGTTGTTTTATTAAAAAAAAAGTTTTAATTTGGTATTTTTTGCACGAAAGAAGAATATGAATCTAATAATAGTGGTACGTTCGAGAACAAAATCATTAATCTCCTCAAGTACTTAATGTTAAATTATATTTTCATTTAACTAAAACAGTTTTTTAAACCGAAATATAAAATGCCTATAAAGACTTTTATTTAAGCCTATTCTGTTTATTAATAGTTTACATTGTTAATAATGTTTTTGCTTGTCCAATGTTTTAGTGAAATTGAAGCTAAATAAAGTAACACTCATTTATGAGCGCCCATTTTATTTAGGCCTACTATTCAGGCCGCACGAAAGATCGCTTCGTGCGAAGCATTCATAGCGAATTAGTAATACAACTGAAATATAAATGTACATATGTGGCTACAACTATTTCTGTTGCAACGTACTTTTTAGTTGTTAACGTATCACAGTTGAATTATTTTTGTATCAACATATAAATTAAAATAACGTTTATTTTTATGTAAATTGAAATTATTTTTAATTATTTTGCTGCTTGGAATTGTTTTTAAATTGCTGACTATTACAACAAAATAGAGTTTTTAAATAAAATAATAATTACTGTTATTTTTTAACAATTTAAGGCAAATTACGTTTAACACTTCAGTCAGACGTCTTATTCTTATAAATAATTTTTACGCCTATTATCTTAACTAAGCTTTATTATAAACCATTACATATATAAATTTATATTTAACTATTCCAAACACACTGGTTTATAAAAAATGTATAAGCATGTTGGTGTAAATGGTTTGTCTAAACTAAAAAATAATTTAAAATTTTGATTAATGTACTACAGCGAAGCTCACAAATAGAAACAATCTAAGAGTAGTAACCGACAAACAAAATATAAGAAACAGTGAATATTAAAGAACAGAAGCTGTTACATACAGAAACAGCAAAATGCAAATTTAAATATAATCTATGATTCTTCAAAGCAACTAAAACCCAACTTTTACATTTAACAATTTATTATCGATCATTTTGTAATGTAGATAATTTCTATAATTAAAAATTAAATAACTTATTAAAATTAGCTAAATATGAAATATCTGACCAAGCCTAAATAAACACAATTTAGGCATTAGCTAGTGAGATACATATTAAGTAAAAATTAAACTCTTCTCTGATTTAACTGTAACACAATTACTTAAGTGTAAACATATACTTGCCGTACTTGCATGTACTTACCGTGCGTTAATACGTCTTATTGAGGCATAAAAAATAACAAATGTTTTTATTTCATTTTAAAAAACGTAAAACTAACTTTTGGTAACCCTTCCACTTAAAAAGAAAACCCTACACATTATGAAATTGCACAGCTTATTTTTTAAAATGTGAAAATTATAAATAATTTTATCACACTAAAGGCCTAAATAAGTAAATTATAGATGTAATACTAAAACCCCAATTTGTTGCAGAAAAAAACAGAAGTCAAACATTTTGCTTTTTATATAACGTTCTCAAGACGTGATTCACCCAGAGGTTAAGAAGCCTTTAATTAATTTTCATTATGCTAAAAATACAAAGGGCTGTCTAATTTTATATTGTACCTAATTATAGAGATGCTCAAATTGACTTTAATTGTTTTAGACAAAGCATACATGCTATATAAAAGTTGTTTTTGTTATGTACATGTTTATTTGGTCGATTAAACTTTAAATATTAACAAGGTTTATTCATCGTACTCAAATGCAAAAAGTATAAAATATTGAAGATACATTTAAAAATACAAACACTTAAAAAACAACATAAAACAAAAATACTAAGATCCTTTCGCTGAACACGTATGGTAATAAAGCTGTCAAGAATTCGCGTTTATTTTAAACGGCATCCCGTTATTGGCTGTTTCAAAAGCCAGGTGCACACTGACTCATTTTGGACAGTTAAGCTACACTCGCTTTGTTACGTCTTGTATAATTTAGAGACAATTCCATTTATATTTCGATGTAAAGCGTCCTTAAATTACTAAAATCCAAAAGTATCTTGTTTCCATGATGGATTTTTATGAAGTGTAAAATAATTTATAATTAAATTTTGCAAGCAATAACTTTAGCCATATGTAGAAATTAATAATATTTCGTGACAAGGTTTACGTAAATAATTGTTAATAAACTCGCAATATCTTATATTACATCCAAATAATTTGTAAGTAAATTTGATTTTTATTTATTACAACTCGTTACGTTTAAATTACTAGTACCAGTAATAACTAAGAAAAATGTTCTCTTATAAGTAAGCAAGACTATTTTTAACACAGTTTTAAATATAATTAAATGAAATATAAAGACACATACGCATTACTTCCATCCAACCAAGGTGCTATATTGTAAATTTGGCTTAGTGCGTCACCAGATCCTTGACGTGATGATTCATTGCTATATCTGTTCGCGGAACAAAGGTTAGAAACGTGTAAAGTTTCCATTAACATAAATATTTTTTGTAATAAACAAAATACAATAATTAATTTTTGATGATAACATCCCTTATATACATATTGTTATTACATAAAGTTAAGTTTTTATATAAAACAGCTATTACGAGAAAGTAAACCTCCTAATTAACAATAATTATAAAGAAATATCAACTGAATAAATAAAGTGTAACGAATGTTAAGTTAAACAAAAAAGACACATTTTTAAAGACTCAATTATAAAAATTCTTAACAAAAAAATTATCAAATTGTCTTTTGTGACGATAAAGAGTAGTAATTTTGACTGTAAATCCACCTCAAAGCTAATTTATATTTTTTTAATTAGGAAAAGTATTGTTGTGCCATATTTTATCGTATACAAAGATAAGGAGGCGCATAAAGATGTCTTCGTAAATTGTTAAAATCAAATTTAAATAAATTAAGTTTAAGTAAATGGTACAAGACAGGAAACGTTAAGAACGAGCGGATCTGTGAATTTGCCAGTGTGTTTCTAATACATCACAAAACAGATAATAAAATTGACAGAAATTGTACTTGAAAACGTTTTATGGATAAGGCAAACTTGCCCTGCCTTAAAAAGCGTAACCAAGCAACCCAATTTTTAAAATTTGCTGTTGTAATTGGTAAGGTAATTAACGTTTTGAATTCCTAAATATTTCTTGCAAATAATTTCAGTAATTAGGCATCTGTATATAACATTTTGATTATTCATTTTGTGCTTGGCATATAATAGAAAGCCGAAATTAAATTTACTTAAAACATAAAGGTACTTTACTAAAGTGGACTAGCAAGTCTATAAAATTGTTTCAAAAAATTTGTACCCGGTTCAGTTTTGCAAGTTTTATCCTTTTAAAAACAAAAAATTTAAAAATCAACTTAAACACCCCCTTAATAAAGTGCTTAAAATGATTTATCGTGTCACCTAATTTGCTCCTCACTATAAATTATCATTTATAAGCTTACTGCGTTGCTTAGTCGCTGTAAATGGATTATTAGACTCTTAAATTATGTTGCAGATTAAAGAAAATTGAAAAGTGATACATTTAAGAAGCACAGAAAATAATAAGCAAGTGAATGGGTGAAACCTGTAACAGCTTTTCCTTTTGCTAACCCAAGTGCTTAAAATTGGGTCGTTAGTATTCCTTACACCTAAAACTAAAATTGTTGTGTTGCTATTAAAAAAATCGGATTTTTAAAAGCTTTAAAATGTGCATCTGATGAGAATATAAAGTTGCATATTGAAAAAACTTTTTGTTTTAAAAACTTAAAAAATCTTCTTTAATACCACATTAAATAATGAAGTCATGTTGGTTATCTGGTGCAGTTTTTATGTCCTTTTGTTTCTTTAGTTGTTTTGATTATTAACCGAATTTAATGTTTGTTCAGTTAAATATGAGCAAACGTAAAATATTAAATGCAAAATAAGTGAGCGTGACCACATGAAACTACCATTGTGGTTAATGTAGTGCTGCCTAAAAGTCTTTGGAGGTATTCCGTCGCATCTTCCAGGTATCTACAGTAAAGTTTTACTAATTACCGACAATGCTTTGGATTGCTATACTAATAGTATCAAATCTTCTGGCTAAATAATCTAATCTGCAGGCAAATTTATTGTTTATTATTTTTATGTAAAGTTCACCTTTTAAAATTGCATCAATTTATTTACTCCATTTTGCTGAAAAACCAGCAAGCATTTCTTAATTATAAGAAAAGGTTTATATCGTTTGATTACTGATTTAAATATTTGATACATATCAATTTCTTTTTAAAGGAAAATTTACCGTCTCGTGATTTTCAAATTTTAATCTTTTTGAAACGAACTAATTCGCTGTACTTCAGGCGCATTAGACGGATTTGCATGCTTCGGTGCAACTGACATGTTTTTGGCTTCAAACCACCTCAACGTTTTTTGGGCAGATTCGGCCAGAAAATGATTTTGATTTTAGAAATCAACTTTCGGCATTTTAAAATATATACATTCATTTGACGAGTTTGAATAAAGGATAAAATGCCTTGTAGAGACATTGCGCGCCACCCAAAACTGTTGGGACAAACTTAGATTTATACGCAAATTTGCGTTATTTGGTGCAGTTGATTTATTTTTAGTATGAAATCCCTAATTTGCAGCGTTGTTATTTTCGAAAATAAAAAATATTTTTCTTCGGCTGCAATAACGGCAACACCGCATTCGGAAATTTTTGGTGTGATGTTCTGCACTTTTTAGGAATTTCTGCAAGCTGCTCATCGATGTGGTTTTACATTGTGCTGATATTGTATGAGGCCCATTTCCTTTAGATCGCGGTTGATTCATCCTTAGAAACCTTAAATTGCGTGCCAGTTTCCGGGTGCTCACTTCAATTCGATGTTCGCCTGCTTTTTTCAGTTGCAAGAGCTTATAAGCACCGGATTTCTTTAAATATTCACATCAGATATTATTTCTGGGTACTAAATTGTACTCTGACTAACAGTTTTATGGAGCTTTTATTGTGTTTCAAGCATCGCGTGGACTCATTTTTAAAATGTTCTGTTTATACACCATTACTTTCATAAATAAGATAATAATGACAACAAAAGCAACTAAACCATTGAAAAGACATACGAATGTAAATCGGTTTGATTTGATTATATTTCTAACCAAGTGAATTTTGTGCTATTATTTCTTAATAGACAAGTGCCGAGAAACCTGAGTTTGTTCAGTGTTATTTTTTTTATAATCCTTAGCACTGATTTTCTGCAGCTGCTCTGTTATTAGGAGCTGTTTCTAATTTCTAATTCTGATCGTTCATAATTTTAATTTGCCCGTATTTGACGACGTTGCTAACCTTTATATTTTTTATCGACACCAGTTTACATTAAAAGTTGCCAAACGAAACCTAAAAATACAAAAACTTTATTTAGGATTTTTCTGCTTTAAAAACAGCGCAAGCAAGTACTTGAAAAGCACGAACCATGTCTATTATATAAGAAAATAACGTATAAAATAACATGATTTTCTATTTTCTAGTATAGCAAATATAGGTAAGCCGCATTAGGAAAGAAAACTGAGCTTCTACATAGATGAGATAGATTTTACTATTTTGATACACGTTAAAACTAGTTACAGACGGCAGCGTCCAAACATGGCGGCTTCAGATTATAAAATATAAGTAACGCCGATGCTTCCGCCATTTTTCTGTACTTTTCATTAATTAAAATTAGTCGCCTGTATAACTTTTAAATATAAGCAGGATTTAAATTATGCACTATTTTTAACGACATTTTGTAGTAAACACATTGCGGTTAGTCGGTATGGAGCGCTAGTCGACGGAGAGGGGAGCGACCATTGTTAAATTCATTACGACACGGAGAATCTTGTGCCGAGACTCTGCGCAAATAGCGCGATGAAAAAAATTTGAAGAAACAGATTCGGATGCAGGCAACAAAAAAAGGCTGACCTGAACTGGCCGTTCAGCTGAAAACATGGGTGTGAAGGAGCGTCCAGAAATCTCAATGCGCCGTCGGTCATTGCAACTGAACGTTATAAAAAGCACCATGCATCAGATTGTAAAAGATCTGCATCTGCATCCGTTTAAGATTCAGTTAAGCGAGGAACTAAAGCTAGACAACCATTTGAAACTCCGAATATTTGCTGATTGGATTGGGTGATAGAGAATCAATTTGCTAAGAAAATCATCTTTAGCGATGAAGTGCACCTCCACCTTAGTGGGTACGCGAAATTGCCCCACTTGGGGGCACAGAAAATTCTAGTCAGGCGTATTCATACCCCCAGAGTAACAATTTGGTGTAGATTTTATACTGGTAGTGTGATTGGGCCGTTCTTTTATTTAAATGAAGCCGGGAACGCAGTGATTCTCAACGATGAACGTTATTATGAGATAATAGTTAATATATGTGGCTGTATTTGAACGGTTTGGATTTGAATGAGTTGTGATTTTAGCAGGACGGAGCCACCTGTCATACGATGCGTTAAGCAATCCAATTCTTAAAGCAAAATTTAATGAGCGACTTATCTCCAAAACAGCAAAGTAGACAGGTCACCAAGATCTTGCAACTCACGTCGCATTCGTGGAGGCCAAAGTTTCTACAAAAACCAGAACGACTTTTGAATTAAAATTGAGCAACAGTTATACGAACAAGTGATCGAGAAGAATTTAGGATTTGTCAAACATTTTTTGGCACTGTTTACTCTTACTAAAGAGGCTCATAATTTCCGACAAATAAACAGATGAAATGTTTGTTTCTAAAATTAAGTTGTGCGTTTTCTTGAGACACCTCTATTAAGGCAATTGTGAGTGTATGAAGTGATTAGTCCGTCTTCGAAAACGTCCAGGAGTTTGCTCGCATGCGCAGCAGAAATTATTATTCGAAGCTCTAAGACCCAAATTTATTAATTGAGCGCGCGCATTAAAGTAAGTAAATAGAATACGCCTGTCCGAATTTTGTCAAAGACCTGAAAATAAGAGATTGATTCGGATAAGTCGCCGAGCGGCTTCGAATTTATTTTTGTTGTCCTGAATGAGACGTAGACGAATCGCGGCCGTTAATTTTTGGTGCCGCGAAAAGCGAGTCTTTCGTCACTTTTCCGGAGAGGTGCCGAACCCACGTTATTACCGCACAGATGGATACAGCGGATAGCTGCAGCGCGCCATTGTCTATGCGTTCTCCTGGCCGTTTCGAATTGATTTATCGCCGACGTACTGTTGAAACATAGTTTTTGTTGTGTAACGTCAGGCCGAACGGAGCGAGCGTTTTGCAGCTATTTATAGTGGAACAACGGTGCACTTTCTTCTTATTCCAGGCTGCATCTAAATCAGCTTTCACTCGGCTCCTCGCTATCGGGCGGCGGATCGCGGGTCGCGGCAACGCGGAGGAGCACAGGGCCGAGCAAATACCTGCCGGACAGATGGTATCGGCGCTTGCCGGCCCAGAGCTGTCAAAACAAATGATTACACGGGCAGAAATTAAAACGGCGTTATTAACTAGATGTCGGCAATTAGAGATAGCGCGGCGCTACATAAACCTTAACATATTCAACAGCTGCTGAATTATACGTTTGAGAAATGTGAAACGCGGTTATGCTCCCGGCGATAGGATCTAAGTTATGGTCGGCAGTGACGCACTCCCACACCCGCTGGGCCCTTCCGGCCGCCATCTTGTTTTTAATTCATGCACGCTACTAATTACAGATATGTACTCGTTATTTAGCAGTGGTTGGCTATTCATAAGCGGCGCGCTCTATGACGGTCGGCTGCGCGCGAGACACGGCCCGGCCGGCATTAGACGCGGCCAGGTAATTTGAATTAACCACAATCTGGCGGCAGCGCCGTTTCCGTGTGCATATAAGTATGATTTGCATACAATTTGAGCCGCGTAGGCGGAAGAGCGCGCCGCGCGATGATAAAGTGCTAATGCTCAGACGTTGGCTGCGTTCACCTGTGCGCCCCGGGAGCGATTCCCACCCACGAGGGCAGGTGCGGCCGCAGGTACGTTATGACTCGGCGGCCGTTAATCGGATCGCGCCTCCAGGACGCCGGGAAGACGCGCAACGGGCCGGCGAGGGCGGCCCTGCAACGGCGCAATTATCCAGTTTCCGCAACAAGAGAAATTAAGTTATTAATCCTGTTTTACATATTGCCGCGCTTGTAATGGTGTAATCGTGTCCCGGGAATCACTGGCCGACACTTCCGAGCAATAATCGCCGCCGGCAAATGTGAATATCATGTTAGCTTTGTAACCGCGGTCTTCCTCTTCGCCTCAGCGGGAATTGAGGGCGTTACACTTGGGCTATATTTCTCGCGAACATACCCACCACTTAGCGGACGCACTTCCACCGTCCCCTTAATAGAAACTGCTTTTTCCGTCCAATTATAACCGCCGAAAATAAACGCCAGAGGTAGCGCAACTTCTTTCGCAGCTTTCCACCTGGCATCGCCTCGAATCTGTCGGTTATGGCACCGCACGATTAACTTCTCCTTTGAAGATGCTTATCGAATGCGTACTACGTTATAAACGTCTCTGTATCGCCATGAAGCAGAAACTGTAGAAAAATGTCTTCTATTTGCTTCATTTAATAAAATATACATTTGTGGCAACTTTATTTTTAATTTTTTAATTTGAATTAAATTTTTGTTAACAAATAAAGATGTCGTTTTTATTTTATTATACACCTCGACCCCCCTTTCCTTCTTCTTCTTTTTTCTGACGTTTTTTCCCTTTTTGCGACCCTCCCAGTCCCCTTGTGGAGACCTGTTTCTACCGTTACGTTTATTACATTAGTCTTTTTCATCTCGGTGACCAGTTTAAAAGTTTTTTTGGTCACATGTGGTCTTGCACCCTTTTTATATGCTTATACCAACGAAGGATTCTATTTTGTAGGTTCCTGGTAATGGATAAAGTTATTCCAATTTCTCTCCGTATCTTTTCTGTTCTCCATCTTTCTCGTCCAATTCGACCGTTCTTATTTTGTTTCTCAAGCTTTCGGTTACTGGCCAGACCTCTTCCCCATAGAAGGTAATGCTTTAAATTATACTATAAAATATATTTGTCTTAGTTTCTTTTCTTATATACTTGTTCCATAGAACTCCATTCAATGCTTTAGTTATTGATCTTCCTTCCCTGGTCCTGTTGTTTAAGTCTTCTTCTTTTAATCCATTAACCGAAACAATTGAGCCTAAGTATTTATAGTTTTGACAGTGTCGAATGGTATCATCCCAAATGCGTACGCCTTGTTGTTCTACACCTATACACATGTATTTTGTTTTGTTTATATTCATATTCAGTCTATAGTTCATTAGTTCGTTTTTTAGCGTTTCACTCATAAATGTGATATTGCCATTGTTTTCAGTAAAAATTATTTGGTCGTCAGCAAAAAGCAGGTGTTTTAGCTCTCTGTGTTCTATAATAATTCCCCTTCCTTTGCATTGTGTTTCCAACACTTAACCATTTTATCTATGTATATATTAAATAAGATGCGATACTAGTGTTCATCCCTGTTTTAAGCCTTTTGTTATTTTAAGATTTTGGGTAAACCTACTTGCTATTTTTATTTTCGCTGTTATATGTGTATAAAGTTGTTTTACTATTTCTAGCCATTTTTCTTTTATTTTTAAGCTTTCCATACCTGACCTATATCAGATCTGGGCACACTATCATATGCTTTCTCTAAGTTTATATATGTTACATGACCTTTTTATCATACCAAAAAGCTAACAAAAACAAATGTTTAATTTTGGACACTTTATTGTTTTTGAAAATATTTCCCTGACGGTAAATACATTGTTGGATACGTTGGAACCGATTTCTATAGAGAATTAAGTATCTCTCAAACATGGGTTTTGAACGCATCAACTGCCTCTTTTGGCGTCGAAAATCGTTGTCCACGCAGTTTGTTCTTCACGTGTGGGAAGAAAAAAAATCGTTAGGGGCCAAACCAGGACAATAGTTCGACGTTTTGAGTACTCAAGAAGCCAGAGCTCGCTTTGCTATGATGGAGAATGATCCGGCGCCACTCGTTGTTTTTCTTAATTGTCCCAAGACTTCTGGCAAATAAATGGTGTGTGGCATTTACTATTCGGTTTTTCCAAAAAAAACAAACAAATGTCCATATACTTCTAAGTGCTTCGAACGCGAACGACTTGGGTTTGGCTCATCTTGGAAGACCCAAACAGTCGACTGCTGTTTATTTTCGGCCTCATACGCATAAATCCAAGATTCGTCACCTGCGACAATTCCGTAAACAGTTTTGTAAGTACCGCGATTGTATTTCTTGAGTATTTCTTTTGACCAATTGACACGAGCTTGTTTTTTATGTGGTATCCAACGCGCACACAATTTTTTTAAGGTTAAGTTTCCATGCAAAACCGAATGTATACTGGTCGTACTATTTTCTACCTAAATTTCACTATAAGTCACTTAGCGATCTTGCCTTATCAGCATGAGTATGTGCACCGACAAAAATATCAAATGTGTGATGCAAAGGCGGATATCGAGCAGCCCACGTACGCGACGGATTCGTTCTTATAAATTACGCATAATATAATTCGTTCAAAAAGAACTACTAAACCCACGAAAAGGAAAGACTAGTGCGAAATCTAAAATATAAGCAAAATAATGAAAAAACAATCATTGAATTCGTTAGGATCATAAAATTTTTATTTGCTTGTCATGGAGAACGTACATATAATGAATTTATATAAAAAATATGTTATTTGCTAATAATGTAACAAATAAGCTTACCTTTTCGTGAGACTGTAATATCACTAGACTTACTAGATATGATTTTATCATCATCGACTTTCGCCTCACCTTGCCATGTCTTGAACGAAAATACTAAAGGTTTTTTCAGTAATTTTAGGCATAGACTCAGTTATCAATCTTTGCGTTGATGCTTTAGATAAGTCGCGATGTAATTCTCTTGATGAAGACATTAATAGCTCAAGGCCACGTAATAACTTCCAAGCGCATTCTTCATTTGGATCATGTCGGGCTAACAGTTGCCTAAATTACTGACCAGTTTAAGACCTTCTTTAATTATATCAGCACTAGAAGTAGGATTATCTTAATTATTATCATTAACTTCTTTGCTTTCAGAAGTTTTAAAAACAATTTTCACTATTTCATCTTCGATAAGATATTTACAATTAACAATTTTTCAGTATTTTCCGACTTAAGATCATCAAATTCTGCTCCGCCAATTTGGCAAGCCAAACAAAGATATTGGGGAATTCTGCAGTATGATTGAAAGGAATAGGAGCATTTTTTAAACATCTGCGGACCAAATAGCTTTCTGGTTTTAATTTAAATAACGATAATCGAACCTCATCCATACAATCCATAAATAAATTTTTTTGCATTCCATCACTGACAGTGTTTCATCATTATTTAGCTTGTTCAAAATGTACATATTATGTTTTAAAAGTCGCACTTGTAGCCCGATCTGGAGGTTGTAGCTCTGCTGTGGTATTGGGCGGCAGAAAACAAAATTCCAATTTAGGGTGTTCTATGGCAGGATGGCCGGATGTGTTATCAAGAATCGAAAACACTTTAAATTCGGGGTCGTCAAATAGCGTCTAACTTCTAGCACATGTTTGTGGAACCACTCAGCAAAAATATCAATGGCCAGCTAAGCTTCTTTGTTGGCCATTTCATGAACCGGCAATTTTTGAAAATCTACGTTTTTCATTGACCCTGATCGACTTATGAGCAGCAATTTTAACATCCGATCTCCTAAAGCGGTCGAACAAAATAGGAGTGCTATGCGATCCCCTACTGCTTTAAATTCACCAACAGTTTTTTACATTTTTAATCCGTAAGTTCACTAAGCTTGGCATTTTATTCATCTTTAAAACATGAAATCCTGTTTTCAATTATTTTAGCCAGTTTTTTGAAAATTCGTTAGCCGTTTTTTTTTTAATTTTTATATTATGAAGGGCATGCCTTGTAAACTTAGCCAGCCCGTCATTGTTTACATAAAATTTATATTTTTCCTCGGTTGAGATGAAGTATTTGGTGCAATTTTTAATCTGTTCACTAAAATCTAAAATTCTGTGAAGCTGATTGCTTGATAGAATTTCCGCTAACTTGCATTATTTTTTATACATTACCTTTTATCTACACCACTAAAGCTTTTTTGGCTTACCTAGAACATCTCTTGTGTATGATGATAACTTCGAACTCAGTTTTGTACTAGAACATATCGCTTTTCTAACAGTGTCTAACGAACTCCAAAATGCTTACCAACATAACCGCACCTTTCCCCAATTTAAAGAGGATTTAAAATTTGAATTTTTGTGTCCAAGTAAGCGATTTCCTTTTTTTATTATATTATAAGGGCTGAATTAGTTAATTAGTTTAGTTAATGAAAAGGAAGCTTGAAAATTACATATAGCTTGCCATTTATTATTTTTCGGCAAAATTATTAATTTTATAAAGTTATTTTTATTTTTATTTTACTTAAAAGTGAAAAAAAAATGCAGTAACTGCAAAAACTGCTTTTTATGTAATTTTGGCAATTTAAAGTTTAGAGTTTTTATAATTGAAGCCAGAATGCAACTTTACAAAACTCTCAGAATTTTCTTGAATTACGGATCTTTCCTAATTTAGACTTTAGGTTGATCGCGTTAAAATGAAAAAAATGGCGCAGATCCGATTTTTAACAACCGCATTTGAATTAATTGTCGAAATTAACTACTGTTTTATACCCCTACCCTTTTTGAAACTTAGTACTTTAAAACATATTTTTACTTTTTTTCTTTTTTGGTCAGTATAAAAGTACTGGATTATTTATTCTTTTATAGTTTTTTAGTTACGCATTCTTTGTTTCAATAATCATTTCCTATTAACAGTTCCGTAATTCTTCACAATTTTCTTTTATGTTACATATTTTAGGGTCGATTCGTTGTTGCTTTTTTTTCCTGTTACGACCTAAGCTCCAACCTGGTCTTTGCCAGTATTGTCCGGTCATCACCCGAAACGACCAATTCGGACTGCTTGAGCTCGAAATTATTTTGTGGGTAGTTGAATTTTGGGTTTAGACCAGCCGTTGTGCGTAACGACGCATGTGATTCGACCTTTTCTGGAAATAAGTGGAATTTTGCTTCTTCTGATTTGCAGTTAAAGCAGTGCAAAGTGAGGATAAAAGGAATGACATGAAGCCTTTAATAGTAAAACACGCAATCGTTTGGGCGGGAAAGATATTTTTCAACTGTACTGCAGTAATAATTAACTTGATTTCCAAGCTAGTAATTCAAAAGCATTTACTTATAGAATTTATTATTGGTTAATTAGACTATTACAAACGGTACCGCCTAAGTAAAAAACCACCAGATTACCGTCGGTTTATGATGTTATTGTTGTAGACAGTTCGGAGAAAGTTATCCGTCTTTTTACCACAGAAGAACAATTAATTCATTATTTATAAAAAAACAAGTTATTGATGTACTTCACGAAACTTATTAGATTATAGAGTATATAAACATGTTTATATGTTAAAGAAACTATAACAAAAATACAGCAAAAGCACTTATATTTAGTCAGTTAGAGAGTTAAGTTTCTAAGTCATCAATATTCAAGGTGTTGATTACTGGGCAATATTTATTAGGCTGCAAATTTGCAATTTATTTATTTAATAAAAGAGTCGATCGCATAATGATAGAATTCTATATAAAGCGTTATTTGGCTAAGAAACACAACTAAAACTTGGTGTAAATATATGGATAAACTAAAAAAAGCCTAAGTACATATTATATATTAATGCACGTAACCATAAACAGATAAACAATAAACGAAAGAAAACGCACGATCATTTCCGAAGATTGTGAGAATTTGAGTTATTGGTGTAAATTAAGGCCGTTGTAATCCAAAAAGCATTTGGTGTTTTAAAATCACGTAGCTGTTTTATAAAGTAGACGCCCGTAGGAGAGACTAAACTAGCAAACAAACTGAAAATATTTATCTTTTACGGTTATTTCTTGCAGTAATTTCTGTTGCTTATTTATTTTTTTCGCGGCTTGTACGTTTAGTATAAAGTATAGTTGTAAACAATGATAACAAAAAGGCTTGTATAGATACTAAGGTTGTAATGACGGTTAATTAAACTAATGCACACTAAGAATACGCACATAAATACGGTGTTCACAAAGAAAGAAATCTCGAAAGTGGACTTGGACAAACATCAATGAGTAAATTAACAATGAAAAACAAAGAATTAGAATATACTAAATAAACAAATTAGAATGAAAATATACTTTAAAATAAAAACAAAAATAGATCACAGTAAATTTCCTTGAGTGAACTAATTGCTTTACCACATTCACAAAGAGGCGTGCATGAATTATAATAATAGACTAAAGAAGCAATTTGTTTCTGTGAATGAAAAGGTTAAATAAATGCGAAAGATTTCACGACCGGTGTTTTGATACACCGTATTGTTCATTCTCGGGTTGCTAAACTATAAGCTCTTGCCGTTTTGTCCAGAACTACGACTGATATTTTTAGGAATATGCAAAAAGTTTTCATACTCTAACTATAGCCCAACAGGTCGAGAACGAACCACACGATGCATCAATGAAAAGATTGCCAAGACGAGCAAAACAGAAAAGTTAAAATATGCTATTAAATAAAAAATCAGAGAAAGAATACTGTAGAGTATAAAGAATTATACAAAATTACACGAAAGTAAATAGAAAAAATTTAAAAGATTACGATAAAAGTGAAATAAAAGAATTAATAATTAACAACAGCAGGTAATTACTGCAAAATGTTAAAATAAAAAAAAAATAAAGTGACAAATTTAGAAGCAACAGAATTTTTATAATAAAACTTATAGATTTAAAAAAATGGATCGGATCTTTATACCAAAAAAACTTTTAAACGGAAAATTACTGACGTCAACTTGATATTAAGACTTATGAGGTTGAAGTTGCAGCAACACGACTAAAGAACCAGGTGGAATCCTTGATGAAATGTCGAAACAAAGAAGGTGCATAATATGAGACTGTAAAGAAACTGTTCTTTATAAGGAATAAATTCCGAATGACTGGTATAAAAGCACACTTATTTCTGTTAACTATTGAAAACCTTTTCCAACATTAAAAAAGCAAGTTGAAGAATAATCGTAGATTGAAAAAGATTAAATCATCTTAAGTATACAAATAATATAATACGTGTTTTTTAAACAGTCAGAAACCTTAAAAAAATAAATTTCAACATGAATATGTCAAAAATCAAAGTTATGCCTAACACAGTAGATGTAAGGAACGAACATCGACGGACACAATTTAGAAACAGTTACTGAGTATATCTATTTAGGATAGAAATAACAAATTAAACAAATGTAAGTTTGTTAAAGTGATAGAAGATTTTTATTAAAACTAAAATGTCTTAATATGTAAGCACCAGCATATTCGATTAGGACATTTTACAGGTTCAAACCAGCAAAAACCTAGAAAGGCGATTCCTTGGATTAGGATATAACTGAAACGAAAGCTTTCAAAGAGCAGGCAAATAAATTAAAATGGAGTTTTACATGCCATAACGCTGGGTAACCAAATAGATTGAATAAAATTCTGCAGCACTAGAAAACAAGGATCGTAAAAAGAGTCAAAGGCCATTCACAGATAAAATGAGGAGACAACTTACAGAAAATTGGAGGGCTACATTAGAAACGTGTAGCACAATAGAATTTAACAGAATTATTTAAGGGAGCCAAGTTGGATAATCTAAAAGAGGAGAAATAAAGTAAACGAAAAACATTTTTCAACTGTTACTACCTAATACCTTTTTGATGTAAGTATAGCAATGAAAGAAATATTAACAAACGGAAGAATATTTTTTTAGTTAAATTAATCTTTATGAAACCCCGTTACTCTGTATTTCCTGCCTTAAAAAAGGAATGTATGTAAATGTGAACTCCTTCAAGTTCATAACGATAATTATGATGTTAGACGTTAAAAGTGCTTTTTAAAAAATTCAAATTTGAAGAATATGTATATTGAAGAGAATACAAAATTACATTTTGGATTAAATTTGTATTTTCTTTTTATTTTATTGAATGATAGCCGAAATTACAGTGAATATTAAAATTTCCCTTAAAAATGAAAATCTTCGTTACCAGTTGGATCTATACAAAGTTGTGTTAACAGTTTAAGAATCCTAGTTGACTGAAAAGTTGAATATAAAGTTCTTTTGAATATATACGACAACAGGTTGCGGGTTTGAAAACTAAAAAAAATAATATAAATTAAGATTAGAAGATCCCTAAGAATGATTCCGGATGAAATTTTGATATTCAAGAATTAACAGTGTTTAATAATCATAAAGAAGGTTAGTTGTGCTGTACTGCAACATAAATGGCAGTAACAAAGAAAAAAGCCTTAAAATGTTTAAAAACATTGGGCACTTGGTTTGATGATTGGTTATTCGAGTAATTCCTTACGAACTAGGATTTGCCACAAAAAAAAATGCGGCCTGGTTAAATTTAAAAATTAAATAAATAATATAGCTATAACAGAACTGGATAAAAAAGCAATCATGGGAGTATAGTTCCGTTTGGGCATATTTTAGAGGCAGCTAGAATGATTTAAAGTAACATGGTAAGTTATATATAAATGTGGAAAGCTGATTGACTGCAAACATTCCAACATATGCAGATAATTCTGCAGAAAAGCTGAAAATAATAAAATATTGGCGAGAAAATAAATAAAGCGGGCGTTAATAGAATACTCAGCGATAAAAGAGGTATTGAAAATGCGCTACATATAAACACTATGTTTATTGTTTTTGTTATTTATTTTAACCTTCTTGTAATATTTTATTAACACTAAATAAACATAATAATGCTTGCAGCAATAACTTTATTTTTGACATTCAATAAACAAACAAACAAATTAAACAGAACTAAACATTAACTTAAAATTAAAAAAATTGAAAAATATATTTATTTTATAAAAATATATTTATTTTACTTGTTCTGTTAAGCTTATCAAATTAGACGCTCCTTATATACTGCTTACATGTATCCTTAAATAATTTTTATTATTGATAATGTACTTTTTAAAATATCAATTTGAATGCAACTATAAAAGCTGAAAGTGATTAAAAAAATTTCCTTTACAAAATTTAATTTAATCATATTGTGATTAAACTTACGATGTCATATATAAAACAATTATAATCACATACTTTTAAAACCTTCCATTAGTAAAATTTATATTGTGTTCAGTCACGTTTCTGTTCCTTAAAGGTAATTGTGGTACGGAAAGCTTTTAAGTTTAATTTTTGCTATAGTTTGTTACACATTTTGAGTTTAGTTTTTCTGAATTTACATTTTGGTACTAATTTTAAATTTATATTTATTTAGCAAAACATGGTTTCATTGATTTTAGTGTTGCAATGCCTAACTATTGTATTTTTTACTTTTTACGGTAAAATCACAAAAGTTTGAATTAATTTACAACCGAATTGAATATTCTAAAAAGATTTCAGTTTCTTTTATTTCAATTTTAAGCAAAATTCAGCAGACTCAAGTATTTTATATATTTTAAATTACTAGTAGCATAATAATTAAAGGAATAGTTGACTAGTCATGCTCAGTGTTGTGTAACTATTAAGCCCGTATATTAAGATTAGATTCATAGCATAACAACTACTCGTCTTGTGAATAAAAGCCGTAAACAACAAACAATTATTTTCGATTACCTAGCATTAGTATATTTTTAGACTTGTTTGTTTACCTAACAATTTATTGCAATGCTATTATTTCAGTTAATTTGCACCCTAGCTATTGCAGTGGAATTTTATGTAATGAAAATACGCTCTCTATTTTATAGAAGCATTTTATTGTCGGTACACGAAAATCGCGTGCAGCAGCATATAAAAATATGGCCTGTAAATTAGATTAATTGACAAAGGTGACTGATGTAGCCAGGAAATTATCAATTATTTTCTTAAATTATTGAAAACTTTTTTACGATTTATTTTAAAAAGCAACAAACTTTTTGAATGAAGGTCGACTATTTATTATTAGGACCAATATGAAAGTAAAACAATGAAAAAAGCTTATCACTAATAATGTGTATTCCTTGCAATAGCAACTGTTTTAGCTCTTGGCCAGTTCTTGCAGCTGGTGTGTGCCTTGGGATACGTTGTTCCAGCTCATCCCAGACATATTCAATGAGATTCATGTCTGCTATAAGGGCTGGCCATTCGAACCGCCTAATTACATCAAGATACTCTCTGACAACTCTACCTACGTGACGTTTAGCATTATCTTGCATGAAAATGCTTATAGTGATCATAAAAAACATGATATTATCTTGTAGAACTTCTGTAATGTAATTCTGTGAGCTGTCAAGGAGTCATTTTATATGAAAAACAACTCTGATGCGTGCTCATACCATAACCGACCTCTCCACAAAATAGAAGTCGCTCTCCAATACAAACTGTAAAGTATCCTTCTCCAGGTCTTCTCTGTACTAGTCAACGTCTGTCTAATCCGGTGCGGCAAAAACAGTACCCTGCTCCAGTCCTCATTATTCCAAACCACCGCGACCAAAGCCCTAAATAGCATTTCAGTTTCCGCATCCCAGAAAGACTTTAAAGCGTACGAGGACACGCTGAAAACACCGTAAAAATTTTAAAGATGCAAACCATTATTTTAAATACTTTTGTTTTTATTAGATTAATCCCGATACTTTCCGGACAAATCCTGTATGTCATTCAACCAAAAAGTTTTTATTTTATTTATGCAACAGGACCAACTTGTCTGATCTACCATTTACCCTTTACTTTTACTGACCCTCTCTACCACCATCTCTTTCTCCCTCTCTTTTTCTCTACCTCTCGTTCTCTCTCCCTCTATTTCAAACATATCAGTTAAATATAGTTATAATATTTTTGAAGCCAAGGACTGTAGAAGAGAATTTTTAACAATAGCAGCCGCCATTACCTTCCACCACTGTCTTTGGACCGAATTTTTATTCGATGCCTATCATCTATTTATAAAAAAATGTATCATCTGTTTTCAAATAACACATCTGGAAAATATTTTAGAGTTATAGGTTAAGGAAACCGAGGATGGATGCGAATATGTTGCCAAATTAGCGAATCAAAAGTGAAATTTAAAATGATTGTGGATTGTGTCTCAGCCTTCTGCTCGTAATATTTATAATAATAATAAAAAATAACGGTGCCACTTTATGCTGTGCTTCAGGGCGCGACCTACAAATTGAGAGCTTAAGGCTTTCATATATTTACCCCCACCGGTCGTCGCGCACCATTTTATACGGGTCGATGTGGCAGACTTTATGTCTTAGATGACCGCATTATTACCGCTTTTTCAAAATAAACGCAAATACTCAATTATTTTAGTGACTGAGTAGGCCACCCGCTAAGCATCGGAGCCCGGGTATAATCCTGGGTTCAGCTGTGCCGCACTACCAACCGCAGGATTGCACTGGTGCTCCATTATATTCAAAGATAAATTTATTAAGTAACAAATAGCAACAATCATACAATAAAAAAGTTGGGGGTTGTAAATAACGCAAATATGCACTTATCTTTGCAAAAGCCAAGCTAAACTTAGGCAAAACAAATAGCACTTTTAATTGGAATTCTATAAATGACTAACAAAGGATAGTTAACCGCAATAATTGTTTTTGATTGGTTTTTAAAATATCGTTAATTTCAAAAACACTTGGTGTTAATTGGTGTATACAAATATAATCTATTAGTGAAGTTTTATTGTTTTCTTAAAGTAATACCAACTTTCGCTATTTTTTTTTAAAGAAACAGCCTAAAAATAAACAACAATTTTATTATCTAGAGATATGTATTACCGATGCTAAATAATATTGAAGAGCAGTCTGTAAGATACAAGATACAAGATACAAGAAAATATAATTACAGTGGTGTGGTTTAAAAAGGGTAAATTTTAAAAGGAAATACAAATAAAAAGAGGAATAGAAATAATATCTAAGCAAGGATATTGATTGTAATGGGGTGAAGATAACGAAGAAAAAAGGCCTAAAGATATCGTCGAAAAGTTTTCTGGTAAACATCATTTATTACAAAAGAAGAAGCGTTTACAATATTGTATTTTTTACTTAAAACAAGCCAGACGAGCTTGTAAAATTCCGTACCACAAAAGACAAATGTACGTAGAGAGTTATACTGCAAATTGTAGAAGTCAATCATATTCGTAACCAAAAAAGCATTACAATTTGATACAAACGAATATCTACGTCGTATCTTAATCAAAAGTACGTGAAGATTACTGCAAACATTTAGTAAGTAAAACGCTTCAAGAAGAAGAAGACATGATGCGTTCAGGTTTTTTTTTTAGAAAATCTCTTATTATTATAGTATTATCAACAAACATTCGATATCGGCCAAGTATTTGATAAGGTGTAGCGAACACATTACTATGTTATAAATTCAAAAGACTGATTTTTGTTCAATAAGTCCTAATGTTCGGCAAGGAAATATTCTCGGTCCAATTTTATATTTTATATACAGTCGACTTTCTAACAACTAGACTCACAACGGCAACATTTGAGGATGATACCGCAACATTGGCATCGCCCCATACCCTCATTAGTGCGTCTGAAATCTATTAAACCATTATAGTAAATTCGAATCATGGCTAATAAAGGCCAACGAAAGTAAATCTATAGATGCCACGTTCACAATAGAGAGCGAGGGTAAAGTAAATTTTCCAGTCACTTTGTTTGTTCTTAAATCTCCCAAGGAACTGAAGCCAAATATTTTAGATTTAACCTGGACAGAAAATTAACATGGCGCATACATATATTTAGCAAACGAAACCAACTCGGTATAAAAGCCAGATGTGCTCTATGAGGGAAAGGCTAGCTTGCCGAATAAAGTTAGCACTCTAGCCGTAAGAGCGATGAGTGTTATGATTTTACGATTGGATGCGATTTCGCGTTGTCTTACCTCTGTGGATTTTTAAGACTTGGTTAATCTCAAGTTCCAATTTTCTTATTTCTTCCACAAGCAGGTTCGTTGCATCTACGTTTGAGCTGCTTGCAACTGCGGCGATGCGACCAGTTTCGGGCGGACCTCATGTATTCGATCGGCTGTCTTAGTAAGAGCCGTAGCACTTTCTCCGCTAATGGGGGCTAGGACGTCCTACGTCTTATGCGGAGACGGTTTCTCCGCATGCTCACAAAAATGTTTTCAAACATGGGAGTTCCATCCAGTTTTTATTTCATATATTAAAAAACCAGAGTTTTCCGTTTCCCATCGGACGCGCCCCCAGAAGGCGGTTAGGCGAATGCCCTAACCGGTCTGACTCAAGCTAGACCAGCAAGTAGGTAGGAAACAAAATACCACCCGCGAACCAAAATAGACTAGGCTCTCAACCTACTGAGAGCAACTCTTTACACCGCTCATAAAACTGAAAAGAAGTGTCAGAATAAGACTGATGCAAAGATGACGGACAAGGCAAGAAAAGAGAGCTTGTCCAACTCAGACATGCTTGAGCCCCTTCGCATAGTAGTTATTAAAAATAAATAAAAACACGATTAAAAAGCTCTGTTTGACATAATTGACGTACGCCGTTGCCATGACAACGCATTTACGTAAACCCAGTTAGAGTTGAACTTTGACCTGTGTGACAGCACTCATAATTTTTTTTATGTATAAGTGCTTTATTACCCGCTCTCAAACGAAAATTTTCCATCGCTTGCGGTT
This sequence comes from Sinelater perroti, assembly GCA_036346155.1. Classification (NCBI taxonomy): domain Eukaryota; kingdom Metazoa; phylum Arthropoda; class Insecta; order Coleoptera; family Elateridae; genus Sinelater; species Sinelater perroti. The sequence continues at coordinate 20,204,947 of JARFIY010000046.1, forward strand.
CCGGAAATATATTACCTCGGTCGCGCCTGCCGCCGGGCCGATATTTGTCCTTCGGAGGCGCTCGGGTCGGCACGGAAAGGCACGAACGATTTGACATTTGAACTGTGTGACAGCAGCAGCAGCAGCAGCAGCACTCATATTTTTTTTTATATATATAATTAGCTCTTGGAACAGAAAAGATCAGAAATTTATATAAAAATTGGAATCTCACAAAATTGTAATATGCGCTTTGAGGAAAACAAAAAATAAAGGAAAATGAAGTATTAATACATACAAATTCATACCATTTTATAACGGAGTAGAGAAGAACAAAGGTGTTCAGGAAGGTGTAAGCCTGCTAATACACAAAAAATATAAAAATAGTATTTCAGAGATAAAAATATTGACGAACATATGATGCTTGTTACTTTGAACTAGAAAACATTACACTAAATATCATCTCTGTCTATGTACCAGACATTATTAAAAGTTCTATACATTCTATTACAGACATAGAAGAAAGTTGGAAAATCATTAAATATTTAGCAAACGAAACCAACTCGGTATAAAAGCCAGATGTGCAGAGGAAAGGCTAGCTTGCCGAATAAAGTTAGCACTCTAGCCGTAAGAGCGATGAGTGTTGTGATTTTACGAAATGATCGATTTCGCTTGTCTTACCTCTGTGGATTTAAGACTGGTTAATCTCAAGTTCCAATTTTCTTATTTCTTCCACAAGCAGGTTCGTTGCATCTACGTTTGAGCTCTTGCAACTGGGAATGCGACCAGTTTCGGGCGGACCGTAAGAAAAATGGCCGATACTTAGTAAGAGCCGTAGCACTTTCCCGCATGGTATGCGACGTCCTACGTCTTATGCGGAGACGGTTTCTCCGCAGCTCAAAAATTTTGCAAACACGGGACTTCCATCCAGTTTTTAAAATTATATATCAAAATGGAGTTTTCCGTATCCCATCGGACGCGCCAAGAAGGCGGTTAGGCGAATGCCTAACCGGTTGACTCAAGCAGACCAGCAAGTAGGTAGGAAACAAAATACCACCGAACCAAAATAGACTAGGCTCTCAACCTAATGAGAGCAACTCTTTAAACCGCTCATAAAACTGAAAAGAAGTCCAAGAATAAGACTGATGCAAAGCGAGATTAGGCAAGAAAAATATACTTTAAGAAACATTAGCTCTTGGAACAGAAAAGATCAGAAATTTGTATAAAATTGGAATCTCACAAAATTGAGATATGCGTTTATAACAAAAATAAAGGAAAAGGAAGTATTAATACATACAAATTCATACCATTTTATAGCGGAGTAGAGAGACTACGGAGTTCAGATGAAACGGTATCTAAACTATATATATATATATATATATATATATATATTATATAATAAATAATAATATATATATATATATAATATATAAAATTCCAAGAAAGAAGAAGAAACATAGCCTAAAGTGAGGAATACGACAAGGGACTCACTTAGCTACTATTGAACATGATAATGGATCAAATAATTCACAAGCAAAAAACCAGGATACAGAATGGAAGCTCATAATTTCATCACAGCGACAAATCACTATAAAGGCTACTCCATATATTATCATGACATATAACATAAAAAGTTCAGCGAAAAGACTAAATGTATAATGATTAGTAAGGATCCACGTAGATATAAACTGGAAATAGGAAAAACATAGAACAGGGTTACGATGAAACCAGCGGAAAGAATTTGACAGCAGAGGTAACGAGACGAGCAACAAAAGCGACGAGTAGTAAGAGAAACCATATGGAAAAATAAATATATGACCTTAGAAAGTAGGGTGAGGTACACAAGACAACTATGAGACCAATTCTAATTACTCAGCGAGAGACCAGGGCAAACACAAATAAAACAAAACAGAAAATGTAGAAATAATAATGTAGAAATGAAAGTATTAAGAGCGATAAAAGGCATAACGTAGAGATAGACAAAGAAATAGTGTCATATCAGAGCAATGTTCCATCCAAAACATTAGCAAGTGGATAAAGACGAGACAAGAAGAACTGAGGATAAAGAGGGGCAGACTGAATAGCAAATATATAAGAACAACAAAACCTATAGTAGAAGACAAGTTGGAAGATCACCAAAGAGATGGAAAGACAATATTGGGATGGAGTGTAATCGTCAATTTCCTCACTTTAGAGCAGTTTTCGTGGCAAATATTGTCCGAGTCTGATAAGCGTTTAATTAGCTCGTGCCTTATTTTTTCGTGTTTGCCTCCCGCCGGCGGGTCAGTAATGACATTGTCGACTTTATCTGCGTAGTTCGGATCCAGTTGAAAATAAATATGACTGAATTTGTGATCGTCTTTTACTATCCTATATACGCTGAATTGGGCCTCGATTGACTAGGTTGTCCCAAAAGTTCTGTCGCCGAATCAAAATTCAAACATTTATGCACAAATTTATTCAAAACAACAACTATTCTTCAAAGTATAGCCCATAATTGTCCACCGCCTTTTCCTTTTTTTTTGCTTTTGCAGCAGCTTTTCCGTCTATGCCTTTCTTCCAGTAATGGCGCAACAAAAGTCGGATTTCAAGCTGTGTGATCTGGTAGCCAGTATCAGCACTCATATTTTTTTATATAATTATTTGAAAAAATCAGAAATTTATATAAAATTGGAATCTCAAATTAATATGCGCTTGAGGAAAACAAAAATAAAGAAAATGAAATAATACAATTCATACCATTTTATAACGGAGGAGAAGAACAAAGGTGTTCAGGAAGGTGTAACTGCTAATCACAAAAATATAAAAATAGTATTTCAGAGATAAAAATATTGACGAACATATGATGCTTGTTACTTTGAACTAGAAAACATTACACTAAATATCATCTCTGTCTATGTACCAGACATTATTAAAAGTTCTATACATTCTATTACAGACATAGAAGAAAGTTGGAAAATCATTAAGAATATTTAACAAGTAGACGAAAAAAATAAATATAAACATGATAATTTTAAAGAAAAACGCGAAAAATAATAAAAAGACTAGGAAAAGACATGAACTAATTTATACGGGTAAATGATGTCACAGAAGAACAATGAATCGAACACTTTACAAAACTATACGGAGAAACAGAAGAAGATGACAGAGTAATAAACAACGAAAAAAATAGAGATAGAGTGCAACAATGAGAAGAAGAAATATATATATATATGAATAAAATAATTGTAGAACAGAAAGGTACGACAGGGAAGAGAAAAATGGTCCGGAAAACTACTCGACTGGCGACCAAGAATGCACAAGCGTAGTATCGGCCGACCACCTGCTAGCTGGAGCGACGACATAGCACAAGTAGCAGGAAAATTATGGAGACGTACAGCAAGAGAAAGAAAACGATGGAAAATTAAATATCCACAAGTGGATCTAAAAGGCTGAAGAAGAAGAAGAAGAACAGAAAGGCGACAGGTCCAGAAGAAATACAAAACGAAACTAATAAAATTTGGAGGAACAACTCTAGATATATGGCTCCAAAAACTATTTAACATCATAATAAACACTAGGAAGGTGCCAAAATAATGGAAAGAAGTCTCCCAATACCAATACCCAAGAAAGAAGAGAGAAAAAAGCCAGAAAATTACCGGGGCATCAGCTTAATAAAGAATAAGAAGAAAAATATATATGGCGGAAGAACAACAAATTTTAGAAAAACTGCAGCACTATTGACGTTACATTTATTATTCGACAAATAGTAAAAGGTCTATGGAATACAACAAGCCTGCATATATGTGCTTTGGACCTAAAAGCGCCTTCGATATGGTAAGATGAAACGGTATCTAAACCTACTAGAAATACAGCAAATAGTAACAACAGATAATTAAATTAATTAGAACAATAAATTAAATAATAAATAAAATCAGAATGCCAAGAGGAAAAAAAAACATAGACTTAAGGGAGGAATAGACAAGGGACTCACTTACGCTACTATTGAACATGATAATGGATCAAATAATTCACGGCGTAAAAAACCAGGATACAGAATGGAAGCTCATAATTTCATCACAGCGACAAATCACTATAAAGGCTACTCCATATTTTCATGACATATAACATAAAAAGTTCAGCGAAAAAGACTAAATGTATAATGATTAGTAAGGATCCACGTAGATATAAACTGGAAATAGAGAAAAAAACATAGAACAGGGCATGACCAGCGGAAAGAATTTGACAGCAGAGGTAACGAGACGAGCAACAAAAGCGACGAGAGTAAGAGAAACCATATGGAAAAATAAATATATGACCTTAGAAAGTAGGGTGAGGGTACACAAGACAACTATGAGACCAATTCTAATACTCAGCAGAGACCAGGGCAAACACAAATAAAACAAAACAGAAAATGTAGAAAAAATAATGTAGAAATGAAAGTATTAAGAGCGATAAAAGGCATAACGTAGAGAGATAGACAAAGAAATAGTGTCATATCAGAGCAATGTTCCATCCAAAACATTAGCAAGTGGATAAAGACGAGAAAGAAGAACTGGGATAAAGAGGGGGGCAGACTGAATAGCAAATATATAAGAACAACAAAACCTATAGTAGAAGACAAGTTGGAAGATCACCAAAGAGATGGAAAGACAATATTGGGATGGAGTGTAATCGTCAATTTCCTCACTTTAGAGCAGTTTTCGTGGCAAATATTGTCCGAGTCTGATAAGCGTTTAATTAGCTCGTGCCTTTATCGTGTTTGCCTCCGCCGGCGGGTCAGTAATGACATTGTCGACTTTATCTGCGTAGTTCGGATCCAGTTGAAAATAAATATGACTGAATTTGTGATCGTCTTACTATCCTATATACGCTGAATTGGGCCTCGATTGACTAGGTTGTCCCAAAAGTTCTGTCGCCGAATCAAAATTCAAACATTTATGCACAAATTTATTCAAAACAACAACTATTCTTCAAAGTATAGCCCATAATTGTCCACCGCCTTTTCCTTTTTTTTTGCTTTTGCAGCAGCTTTTCCGTCTATGCCTTTCTTCCAGTAATGGCGCAACAAAAGTCGGATTTCAAGCTGTGTGATCTGGTAGCCAGTATCAGACATCTTATTCTAACACAAAAATAGCAAAAAATTGAAAAAGGCAGAAAAAATGTTTGAATTTTGATTCGGCGACAGAACTTTTGGGACAACTTAATAGTAGAACCACATTGTGACTTCATCGGGGCGAAAGGGCGGCAAAAGCACGTTCGTTAGAATGTATGTAGCGCCGACTTTGTCGTTGAGTCTCAGGCCGTTTTTACAATTTCCCTCCATATCAGATAAAATAAATTGGTGACTCGAAAATAAAAACGCAATCCATGTACGAATGTAAAGGGAGTACAAATATGTCTCCGCCGTTTGACAAAAGATGGCCCCACCAGTAAGTTATGGTTGAAATTGTCAGATGTAAAACGTCATATCGTAAGATTGAACATCTAACAATACCATAACCTTAAAATTTTAGGAATTTTGCATCACATAATTTTTTCATGAGAAAATGTCAAGTTTTGAGCCGAATAAGCGTCATTTACGAGAACTTTTAATTTACTTCTTCAATTTGAAAAAATCTGCAGCTAAAGCGCATCGATTGCTTCTAGAATCATATGGTTAGGGTGCTTTAAGTGAGAGAAGTTGTCGTTAGTGGTTTTATAAGTATAAGAACGGTGAGTTTGACGTCGAAGACAAAGAACGTAGCGGAAAGCCGAAAGTGTACAAAGATGCGGAATTGAAAACATTATTGGAGGAAGATTTCTGCCAAACGCAAGAAGAACTTGCACTTACATTAGGAATGACTCAACAAGCAATTTCACATCGTTTAAAATCGTTGGAAATAATTCAAAAATAAAGAATTTGGGTTCCATATAAACTGAAGCCGAGAAACGTTGAACGTCGATTTTGCACATGTGAAATGCTGCTTGCCAAGCATAAATGAAAGGGTTTTTTGCATTGTCTAGTCAGTCACTGGTGATAAAAAATGGATCCACTACGATAACCCAAAGAAGAGGAAATTGTGGGGACCACGTGGTCATGCTCCAACATCTTCAGTCAAGCCGAATATTCATGGAAAAAAGCTCATGTTGTGTATTTGGTGGAATCAGCTTGGTATTATGAGTTGCTCAAACCGAATGAAACCATTACTGGAGCTCTCTACCGAACACAATTGATGAGATTGAGCCGTGCACTTAAGGAAAAACGCGATCACTACTACTCCAGGCACGACAAAATTATTGTCTTGCATGATAATGTTCGTCAACATGTTGCGGCGCCGGTGAAAACCTACTTGTAAAGTCCTACCCCACTCGCCGTATTCACTAGACATTGCCCCTTCCGATCATCACTTGTTCCAATCGATGGCACATGGCCTGTCTGAGCAGCATTTTACATCATATGAAGATACCAAAAATTGGGTCGATTTATCGATAGCCTCAAAAGATGAAGCATTCTCTAGTGGCTAGCGATGAGAAATACTTTGAATAAAACATAAGGTTCCGTTCTTTCACAATAAATGTTCAATTCTTGATAAAAAACGGCGGAGACATTTGTACTTCCTTTACATTTTAGAATATGCGATATACATCGATATACTTGAGTAGACAGTAGTGCGCGTTACCATGGCTAAATGCAATCTGGTTATTAAGTAGCGAAGCGAAGCGGAGTCACTTACTAACTTCATGTTGTCCGTCTGTCCGTCCGTCCGTCCGAGCAATAACTCGAGAACGGCTGGGAATTTCTAAATCCTGTTTTCACCAATCGACAGGTGACCAAAAGGGCTCGTTTGCTAGTGATTACCGGGCATCAGCTTAATAAAGAATAAGAAGAAAAATATATATGGCGGAAGAACAACAAATTTTTAGAAAAAACTGCAGCACTATTGACGTTACATTTATTATTCGACAAATAGTAAAAAGGTCTATGGAATACAACAAGCCTGCATATATGTGCTTTGTGGACCTAAAAAGCGCCTTCGATATGGTAAGATGAAACGGTATCTAAACCTACTAGAAATACAGCAAATAGAACAACAGATAATTAAATTAATTAGAACAATAAATGTAAATAATAAAGTAAAAATCAGAATGCCAAGAGGGAAAATAAAATACATAGACTTAAGGAGAGGAATATGACAAGGGGACTCACTTAGCCCGCTACTATTCAACATGATAATGAATCAAACAATTCACAAAGCAAAAAAAAAGATACAGAATGGAAGCTCATAAAATCGCCACAGCGACAAATCACTACAAGACAACTTCACATCATCAATGTGACAACAGGGACATAAAACATAAAAAGTACATCGGAAAATACTAAATGTATGGTGATCAGTAAGGAACCATGTAGATATAAACTGAAAATAAAGGGAAAAAGCATAGAACAAGTCATGACGTTTAACTATCTAGGAATTGAAATCACCAGAGAAAAAAACTTGACAGCAGAGATAACGAGATAAGCAGTTAAAGAGACGAGAGTTAGTAACTGGCTAAGAGAAGCTATATGGAAGAATAAATATATGACCACAGAAAGTAAGTTGCGGATATACAAGACAACTATGAGACCAATCCTAATTTACGCAGCGGAAAGACCAGGGCAGACACGAATAAAACAAAACACAAAATGTAGAAAATTAATAATGTAGAAATGAAAGTATTAAGAATAATAAAAGGCATAACATTAACAAATGGATAAAAATGAGAAAGAAGAACTGGAATAAGGAGAGGACCAAAAATACGAAAAGATAATATACAATCAACTATGACAGAAACGGACTAAGAGATTGACAAACAAGAGCAATTCTAGTCATGCAAAGAAAAAGAAGAAAAAATCATGATGGGATGTAATCGCCGATTTCCTCACTTTAGAGCAGTTTTTTACGCGAATATTGTCAGAGTCTAATAAGCGCTTAATTAGCTCGTGCTTTATCTTTTTGTACTTGCCTTCCATTGGTGGATGAGTAATGACATTCTCGACTTCATCTGCGTAATTCGGATCCAGTTGAAAATAAATATGACTGAATTTGTGATCGTCTTTTACTATTCTATATATGGTTAATTTGAGCCTCGATTCAGTAGAACCACATTGTGACTTTATTGGGGCGAAAGGGCAGCAAAGGCATGTTCGTTACAATGCATGTAACGCCGATTTTGTCGTCGAGTCCCAGGCCGTTTTTACCATTTCCCGCCATTTTGGATAAAATAAATTGCGAATTTATATTTAAAAAAATATATCGCATCCTTATGCACTGAAGTACTCTATACACTAGGTTTCATTGTATTCTTTAGACTTCTCACTTTTACGGACTAAACTATATTATATATAAATTATAGGAATTAGAGCGGTGCCTCAAAAATAAAAACGCAACCAGTGTACGAATGTATATTTTAATATACGCGATATACATCGACAAACTTGGGTAGGCAAATGTGCGCATTACCCCGGCTAACTGCAATCTGATTGTTTTTGGCGTTCTTAAATCGGTCAAAGGCAAGAATCGACCTTTGGCAAATCTTGGTAAATGTAGAGGAGAAGAAATATTTTCTGTAATCTGGTTAGGTAAAAGAAACCAAATGCCCAAATAATAATGGGATATCTCTTCCAAGACATTGGTATTATTATTAAGTTTACTATACCATGTAATGTACTTACCATATATTCTCAGGCTGATTGTATGACTAATATAGTTAATAATAAAGAAAAATTAAACGTACATACACAGATTGAAACATTTCTCAAATTTTCGTGCAGAGGGAAGCTGCAGCTTGGAGCTTTAGTGGTGTTTTGGAACGTTCTTCTTTATAATGACATTTATGACGGTTTTATGTCTAGATTTCGGGAATGGATGGATCCATCGACCCGGAACGACTCCGGCTAGGTACGGCCCGATCAGCGTTTACGGCCGCGCCGGCCGCCCGGTAATATCATAACTCAATCGAGCAGGAACGTATTGCCTCTTAAGTGATTAAAGCCATCCGTCAAATCTATCGCGCGCCCGTCAGGAGCGGGAGCTTTGGCGACACGTAAGCCGCCGCGGCGCTGTCCCGCTCCCGCCGCCGCCCGGGCCGCCGCTCCGCCACGGCGGCGGCGAACTGGAGCACGGCGTGTGGAAAGAACCGGCGAGCGGGGTCAGCGCGTTCCGTCATAAGGTCGAGCGACGGGGACCGGTCATCTATCTTAAGGGCAGTTGATTTACAGCAGCTATTTCAATAAGCCAAACCCAAAGCGCGCCGGCCGACACCTCCGTACCTGTGTTGCGGCGCGGACCGCAAGTGTCCGGCTATATTAATGATGCAGCCGCGTGCAGCGCGTCAACGCGGCCATGATTAATCGCCGCCGCCGCCACCGGCCATATGAGGCCCATATGTACAATTATAATCCTATTTATCAGCGAGGAAGGCGCGCAGCATCCGCGCCCGCGCCATAAATTATTTTTTCGACGCGCGCCGCACAATGGACACCTCCGAGGTTGTTCGGCTCTTGCGCGCGCCGTTAATCGCCTCTAAAAACCGTCCCGCTATTAATTTCCCCTGTCAGGCAACGAATTAGTAATCATCTTATTACCAGACGTTACTTCCTAATGTTGCCTCTAAGTCGATATGGAAACGGCTGGTTCGCGGCATAACAAAAGACTGGACGGCAATGTATATTTGATAAAAGGAATGATACTAAATAATATGATTACAACATTAGACATAACATATTCATATTGATTCCAAAACTATTTGTGATTTGATCTGTATACTCAGTGAACGTTTCCGCGGAATAAGCTGTTTAGAAAGAACATCAGATCAAAAGAAAAGCACCTTATAGAATTAATAGAACCTTAAAAATTCTACAACGTATCTCGAAGTATTAAGCACGTTTAACAAAAAAACTAGTTGGATTCTCCATATAAAGGATCCTGTAATCAAATGTAAGCAAACTATTAAGGCAATGAAATCCATTTCCAACTATGTTTAGATGGAGTGCAGATAGTGAAGTTTTTCTCCTATGTACAAAACCGAACGACTTTATAGAGTAAAAACGTGCTACTCGCCGTCCTAAGTGGGAAAAGTTAAGTGGTATTACATCAGTCGATGATCACAGTTACGCTGTCTGCCTACAGCTGGTAAATCAAAATTAAAATGCAATATGTCAAACATAAATCCATACTGGCGTTATTTCATCTATGTATTTAGCCAAGATACAGGAACAACATCACTCCAAAAATTGGGGTTAAATATACTTCCCTGCTTTCTGGTATCCCCCATTACCACCAAAGCAATCTTTTATACCACAAAACTAGACAACCCGTAGTGAAAACTATTTAAATTCACAACCAGTGCAAGTCAGCCCAAGTTATTGCAATGTACCATAAGAAAACGCTAACGCAGACACCAAGCAACTGTTTGCATACGGAACCCCTTAAAATTTTCTAGTCTTAAATTTTTAAAGTTTCTGCATTTTTGTATGGTACTTTTGAAAATAACATTAGTAGCAGAGTTTTTAAGTTCAGCCTTATCTTTGGTGGTGGTGGTTCATACATCTTTTCTACGTGTGAGTGGTACTGGGGTTGAATTTCTCAAAAACAGGAAATTAAGAATTTGAGTTCTTTTAGGATAGTCTAGGAAGTGCTTGAAGAATATTCGGGAAAACTTTCCCGGGTTTACCTGTTAAGTACTGGGGATTAAAATGTCTTGTGTAAATTTACTGGTTTCCCCCAAACTTTACATAACAAATCAAGTGTCTATTTTCCAGTTTTATTGAGAAAGTAAGTATATAATAATGTTCATCTGCACGACTAGTTTGTTTTGTCCCCCCAGGAAAATTTGAGTTACCTTCACCGGATAATGCTAAACATGCACTTGGTTCACAATATTGCATGTATGTAATAAAACTTGATTAGAACAAATCGTCCAACATGTTTATTTGCAAAAAATGGATCATAGTAAAACATAAAAGTGTAAGGGCCCAAAATAAATGCTGTTACCTATATATGTTTTAGCGTGATCCATTTTTGCAAATAAACAAAAGTTGAAGATCCATGCTTCCGCAATACTTACCAGATTAGTACGGTTGATTTGTCAAACAAATCCTAGTACTCATGAGAAAATTGTACTTTCTCAAATTTGCGAAATGCGGTGTACAAGGAAAGTTATTGGACTTTTCCGATTTTTTTTTATTTTTGAGTCATTTGAAATGTGTGGCCATAACTTTTACGGATTTAACCAAATTAAATCCAAACTTTTACCAAAGCTACTTTATAGTACAGTACATAATTTGAACATATACTTCCCAACATCATTTGCTTACGAAATCAGGACACAGTCGGTGAACTCAGTTATGCGACCAAAATCTCGACCTCTTCTTTTTGTTTTCATTTGCATCTCATATTTTTAAGCAGTTTGTTGCTATAAGTGAACAAACTAGTCATGCATATGGATATTATCATATGCAATACTTGCTCTATCAATAAAATTGAAAAATAAAAGCTTGATTTCTTATGTAACGTTTGGGAAAAAATCAGAAAATGCACATAAAACATATTTTAAGTCCAATACTTATCAGGTGTATCCAGCAAAGTGTTGCCGAATATTCCCCAAACATTACGCAGGGCACCTTAAAAAACTCGAATTCTTGATTTACATTGTTTTTAAAAATTCGAAATTTTCAAAACCAACCCCAGTACCACTCATACGTAAGAAAGATGTGCGGACTACCTCCACCATAGATAAGGCTAGATTTAAAAACTTTGCTGGCAATGTTCTTTTCAAAAATACCACACATAAATGCAGAAATCTTAAAAATTTGAGACTACAAAATTTAAGGGTTTCCACACGCAAATAGTTGCTCACCAACGATCATAATAATGACGATATAAGCGATCAAGACGCAACAACTCAAAGAGGCCCAAAACGTAAGAGAACTAAATTTCCTCCGACACAACACTCCGTTTTAGCAGTACCAATAAACGTATAATATAGGTTTACAGCAGTTTTTCAAGTGCCACAAACTGATACAAACGCACAACAAACCAGTAGTAGTCAGTAGTTATCTAAGAAACACAAACCACTACCTATCTTCATATAATGTATTGAACCACGACGAAATTATTACTGACAATACTAGAAAAAGGACAATTCCAAATCACTACCAACAATATGATTAAAATTAATGTTTACGCAGTCCGATGCTTACTAAAAATTATCTCAAAACCCGAGAGACGATGAGGTTCTTTATCATGCACTTTAACTAACAGAAGAGTGCACTTCTAGAAATTCATACAAGAAATAAAAGAGCTGGTGACACTTGGTTATGCTGCATGGAGTATCACTAATAGAAAATGTGTTCAAATTCTAAGGTCTCCAATTTTTTTTAAAATGTACTTACCCAAAAAAGTTGAAACGTTTGTTACTTCTCACCGTAATCTCCATCTAGAGGTATATATTTTTCACAACGTCGTCGTCCATAATTCCATGGCTGTTGAGAAACGGGAAATCGCTGATGCAACAGCGGCTCGATTAAAAAATGGAGAGTGTCCTTTATCTCCAGAAATCCATGGCGATATCAGATGTCTCAGACGTTGCCACTCGCGTAGTCTTGTATTTATCGGTCAGCATTTGTGGGACCTACCTTAAAGAAACATTCCTCATTTCAGGTCATTATGCAAACTGGACTCTACAGGTCCTATGCAAATGCCAAATTTAGAGGCACGCACACCTAATCGACGGTCTTTTAAAACAACTTGCTCCACTCGCGCAATTATGGTTTCGGTCTGGCTGGCTTGCGAGCGAGGCTGCTTCAGTGCATTGTCACAAAACTCTCGGTCTTCTTTAACCTTTTGCACCCCCAAACGCACAATTTTAACATACACACGCCTTTACCGCATATCTCGCTCAATTGGCGATGCATTTTGATGGGCGCTTCAAAACGCAAGAAGAGAAAACGGATGATTACACGTTATTATTGGACACTAAACGTCGGCATTTAAAGCATACAAAACAATACTCACTACAACGGCGTATGGTGCTACTATCTATATTACAAATTCAGAAATATTTTTTGAGTGTTATAAAATTGACCGCACCTTTCTACTTACTCTCACTGTTGAGAAAAATTTGGAGAACTTAGAACTTGAACACACCTTGTATACTACATTGTGACAGAACAAAAAGAAAATAATGTGATAGCTAATACCATACCTAATCACAATTGTAGTTAAAGTACCCAGAAAGAACATTGTCATACTACAATGTATGGACTGCCAGAAATACGGCCATATTAAGTTATATTGCACGAAACTACCGCTTGCAAGATCTACTACCGCAGTTATATGTACTTTATGTAAACAAAATATTTAGCTAACTATAAAGATTTTTTGGTTTATAAAGATCTGCAAACAATTAAACAAAATTGACCTAAAAGACCTATAAATTATACACATCAGCAACTTTCACACCAAATTAAGTACTTAAGCTAAACATGCTACCATTCAACTTTTGTACTAATAGCCTCTGACAGATGTAATCCAAACAACGTAATCCATAAATAAATAAATCTAGGAAAGAAGATTTCACACTTCTCCAATAATTTTTAAACATAATTTTAAACATGCTCTGCGCCATAATTGGTAAATTAACTTAAATATGTTATCATCATTGCGTATTGCCGTATGGAATCCAAACAGACTAGTTTAATGATATACTAGAAGTATTACTAAATATACTACTAACTCCAGAACCTTATACAACTAGCAAAACCGTAATTGAAATTTCACATTACATGACTCGGTTTTATAAATCACTCAGGTGCCACAGCCCATAGTGGTTCAGCAATAATTGAAAAGAGTGCTCTACGAAATTGTATATCCGAACCATTTCTAACCGATAAAATCTAAAATACAATTATACAACTTGAAACAAGTCTCTATAACCCCTTACATTCCATTAGTATTTGCCTACATATTAGCCTAGCGACCCCAATAAAATCCCCGACCTGCAACATTGATCCAATGAACATCCAGCATCTAAGAATTTATCTTTTATCTTAACACTAAATCCCACAGTAATAACTAATAAAATTCCATCAAGACTCTGCTCTTAATACACGAATTAGGGACTACTCAGCCAACTGCTAGATATAGTGCACTAATCTAAAAATCCGAATTAAAGAACGTCAGGAGCTTGATGCGGCAACGTAATATCTTACGAACTCCTACAAAATTCTTAAATATCTCACATTGCATAAAAACCTCATATAAAAGAGGAGCACCTAAAATATGGCAGAGAGGTTCGCTTTTCAATTACACGCGGCCTTACATGATGTAAGAAATTAAATCTTTAAGAACTGCTTCACAAACTTATCGACGGATGATCACTTAATATGGCGAGCTATTAAAACGTTTAAATGACGAAATATTTTAATATCTTAAATTAAAAAAGCGATAGAATATGCATTAGGACAAATGTAGAGAGAGCAAACGATTTTGGCGAACATTTTGCCAATTTTTTTACTTCACTTCAGCTAAATAATAACACAAATTGCCAAGATGTATCCGATTATCTAAATTCAACCTGCCATATTTCTTTACACCTGAGACCAATCTCCCCTGCTAAAGTAAGACCAAAATACTACACATAAATTTCCATAATGCTCTTGATTACATCTTCATAACTGGGCAACTCTATGCCACATACTAAGGAAAACCCTGTTACTCCACGCTTACCATTTTTGCAGTAAAAATTCGCCCAAATTATAATGATACCCAAGCCCAGTAAACCACCCACAAAAATATTATCTTATAGGCTCCAATTTTGTTCAATATTTTTGAAAAACTGTTTCGCGAAAATACTGTACGTCGACTTTCTTAGATAACAAACAGGTTTCCAATAAAGTTTGGCACAGTGGTTTACTATTTAAAATAAAGAAACGCTTCTCCAGTTGAGATTAAAATCATTAATATAGTTTTTAATGATCTTCTTAGTATCTCAAGACAGTATCCTCACACTTCTCCTTTACTTGGTTTATACGGCAATTGTCCCAGTAAATAAAACCGAAATTGCAACATTTGTTAACAATATAGCTGTGTTGTCTATTTATATTAACAGCAGAGAATCAATATTTGCTAAATCTGCACAGATCACCTTTATAAACAAGCCCACCTGTTTCGATTAACAACGTTGCTATCCTTGAGAAGTCAGAGGTTAAATATCTGGAATTGCACCTAAAACTGACTTTGGTACCCTACTTAAAGGCCAGGCATCAAAATCTTGAGCTGAAACTCAAACAAATGTCTGGCTGATAGGCCGCTGATTCTAGCTCTCATTAGACAGCAAGGTGCTTCTCTATAAAGTCATATCGGACTAATTGGGACATATGGGGTTCAATTGTGGGGCTCCGAAAACTATCCAATAGTAATACTTTGCCACGATTTCAGTTCAATTATTAGTGCGCTATGGTATATGTTAAACCAGTCATTCCATACTGAACTGAAATTCCGTACGTAACCGACACCATTTATAGCCTAGCATCACTTCACTCTTGTGAAGCATGACAACACCTTGGTAAAAGAGCTATACGGCAACCCCACCATTCCCAGAAGATTAAGCTGAGCGTGGATAAAAGATTCTAAATCTAAAAGAATCTAAGCCAACCAGAATTAATCTTGCATCAAATGGAAATAACATAGCCAAATGGATTTGAGATCAAGAATAAAAAAGACATAAATGTTGAATTGAAAGGTGTATCACAAAAATTTTTATCTACAAAGTCAAATACGTCAATTGGTATCATTCTATACCTCTAATATGAATTGGAGCCCCTTTTTCTATAGCTGACATTTTCCACAGAAACTGTAAAAACTATCGTATTCGATTTCTAAAAATCGATAAGTTCGACTGTAAAGAAATTTATAGCATAACCGTATCCGTTCGGCTATTACCAGTATGACAAGCCACCATTTGGCAAATCCAACGATTTATCTTTAGTCAAGGTCTTACCTCCGATTACCAATCAACTGAAATAATTAAACCACTAGTTGTAGAAACTGTAGAAACAATCTTACAAAATGTTAAGTGAACACCTCATCGTTAGATTGCTTTAAAGGTTAAATACATGCATACATACATACATACCATATATAGTAGATCCTCTTCTACCTTCCGGTGTAGAGGTTTAAAAATTGAAATATTCTGCAAATATAAAACTGCAATATTAAAAAACAAGTACTAACGTTTTAATAAAAAAACAAAAAATTTAAGATTAACCTAACCCAGTTGATTGCCACTAAAACCGCCCATTGATTTCAGGTATAAAAAAAATAATCATATTTTAGAAACCCAAGTTTAATATTTTCAAGAAACTAATAGAGTAAAATAGCCAAAATCGCACCATAAAATAAAATTATGTCTTGGTGTGGCATCAAGTGGTGTTACTGTAATGCGTACTTCCTCTATGTTGGTTACTTTCGGTTAGTTTCTGGTATTAAGAGCGATGTAATATTTAATCGAATAAAATCACTCCAGTGGATGTAGTTTTCGTCCGTACTTTGTAGTCAGTTAACAGATATGTATGCATAGTTATTACTAAAATTAAAATTTTATTATGTTATACCAGAAGTACCGGAAAGTCTTTACTGGTTTTTTCCAATAGGCGTCGCTAGGCTTAATATACAATATTATGATTTGACACGTGTTCATTTATTCTACAGACATCAAGCTTCAACGTCATAGGTTATATTTTGTGAAAGTATCACCGTCATATATTTATACCTCTTCAAAAACGCCAAGTTATGTGCCTGAAAACGTGCATTTGCGGCATGTATTACTTTTTTTATTTAATCAAAAGGAAAAACCGCTGAAAGTCATCGTTTGCTAGTTGAAACATACGGAGAGCACGTTCCAACCATAAAAACATGTGAGGCGTGGTTTCGACAATTCAAATCTGGTGTTTTCGATGTGCAAGACAAAGATGGCAGACCGAAAAAGATTGAAGATGCGAAACTGCAGGAGTTATTGGATGAAGACCCAACACAAACTCAAAAAAAATTGGCAGAAGCGTTAAATGTGGCCCAAGAAACTATTAGCGACCCATTACGATCGATGGGAAAAATCCAAAAGATGGGAAGATGGGTGCCACATCAACTGAATAACAGGAAAATGGAAAATCGAAAATTGTCTGTGAAATGCTGCTTCAAAGGTTTGATCGAACGTCATTTCTGCATCGAACAGTGACGAATGATGAAAAGTGGATTTATTTCGAAAATCCTAAGCGCAAAAAATCATGTTTATCACCTGGACAAGCTGGCCCATCAACCGCGAGACCGAATCGCTTTGGTAGGAAAACGATGCTCTGTGTATGGTGGGACCAGAGTGGCGCGGTGTATTATGAACTGTTGAAACCTGGTGAAACAGTTAGTAGTGATCGCTACCGACAACAAATGATCAACTTGAACCATGCATTGATCGAAAAACGACCAGAATGGGCCCGAAGACACGGTAAAGTGATTTTACAGCACGATAACGCGCCGCCTCATACAGCGCTTGGGTGGGAAATATTATTGCATTCGCCGTACTCTCCAGACCTTGCCCCGTCCGACTATCACCTTTTCGCATCAATGGGCTCTGCATTAGCAGAGCAGCACTTCGCCAATTTCGAAGAAGTTAAAAAATGTATCGATGAACGCTTTCGCTCAAAGGAAAAACAATTTTTTTGGAATGGGATTTATAAATTGCCTGAAAGATAGGCACGATGTGCAGAATTAAATGGTCAATATTTTGAATAAATAAATTTTTCCATTATATCGAAAATTATGCATTTTTTCCAAAAAAAAACAAACGGTAAAGACTTTCCGGTACACCTGGTATAACTATTACCAAATATTTAGGATGAATTACATGATCGAAACATTATGTTTATAGATTAGGCAAAAATGGAAGAAAAAAATCATAGAATTTCTCAAATGGCACCACACTTCGGTTGCTCATGTCGTATCAGTGCGATTTGAGCACTCATTCTGATCAGATAAAGGACGCACTTTGTGCTTACGATTGGTGCTTTGAATGGATCTTTAGTAGAATGTTACATAAATAGTAAATGATTTCTAAAGTGGTTGAAGTATTTTGTTCAAAATGCGAAACTTTCAAAAGAAAAAAACTGTTGCATTTTGATTAAACATTCAAGTCATTTCAAGGCCTTGGAGGCTATTAAGTTATCTTGCAATTTTCTGATAACACCACACGTCAACTTCAGCCTTTAGATGTAGCCTTCTTTAAACTATTTCAAACTTCCTACGATGCAGCAATTTGTAAGAAGCTTTGGAGTCACTCCAGAGAGATAAGTGACTCAATTCACTGTAACTTAGTTGCTTGTGGAAGCATGCAGTGAATGTGCAACATTGAATAATGCAGCAAGTGGATCTTTATAAATATGTTTTTGTAGCCAGTGACAATTTGAACTATGAGCAATCATCAAATGAAGATGATCTAGTAGTGACTGAAGAGGAAGAAAGCTCAAGTTTGAACATACCGTTTGAAACAATAATTCTTATTCATGTCGGTGAGATTAGCCCTAGACCTAAGCCAACTGCAAAAGAAAAAATTAGGCAGATGAGAAATGTCCAGAAAGCAAAAGAGTTGATGCCTAGCCCATACAAGAGAAAATTGGAATGTATCCAGGACAAAAAAAAACAAGAAAAAAACAACAATTAAGGGGTAGCAACCACTAATAAAAAGAATGAAAGCATATTTATGTCTCTGTTAATAAATACTAGCAAAAAACCCGTATGCATTGCATAACACGTGATATATAAAACTTTAAATACAAATAAGAAAAAAGCCCGTAGGCATTGCCTGTATGAAACCTTAAAAATGAATTAAAAACATATAAAGTCAATGACTTCGATTGTGATAGATATATATGAATACAAACAGTCGTCTTAAGTATATGAAATGAGTTTATCTTTATAGAGATAAACTCATTTTTGTGGAATTTTATCGTATTGAAAAGTATATAGCATTTTAATATCGATTAAGTTAGGAATGCTAGAAAAGCGTTTTTAATCTCCTTATACTACAAATTTATTATACAAAAATCTACTACTTAAACATTTGTGGTAATCAATTAATAGAATAATATAATCTGTCAAATTGAGAAGTCAAATGCGAACTAAATTAGCAATTCTAAATAATATGCTGATTTAAAGAAAACTTTAAGCTAGTATTTGTTGGTATCTAAGGCGCTATAAGAAAAGAATGTGGCGACACGGACGTGCTGTTGTCCTCAAAACATGGGCGGCAACCGCAATAATAAATCAAATAATATCCAACCACACTCGCCAATCTTTAGGCTTATTCCCAGAAAATCGGTGTCGGCCGACTAGGCTCTGCGCCTCACAAAAAGCGATCTTAAAAATGTAAAAGCATTTAGCCAAGAGGACTCAAGCTTTTTTGTGTCAAAAGTCAAAATTTGTTACTTCAGCCACCATTTGCGTTTCGGCCTAACACATAAAATTGGTATATCCTGACTGTTTCATTGCACGTACGCGATACTGCTTTATAATCAGTAAATTAGGTAATAATTAAGATGTGGACATGAGAAAACTAAAAAAATGTTTTTCAACAAAATCCAGTTGCAGACAAAACCCAAATTTGTTACTTGAATATAATTAAATATACCTGATAGAAACATAAAATAAACATGCACGTACATACCTAAGGTTTCTAAAATATAATACCAATACGATACAAAGAAAATCAATTTTAACGGCTTTATTGAAAAACCTTTTTCTAATCAAAATATTTGTTAAATTATATTGAGGGCTTTAGAGCTTCTGTTAGGTTACGTTTAATTTTTAATGTAGCACAAGTATCTTATAAAATACTTCATACTAACATATGTTTTATTGATAACCATTTACAATTTGTATGTAGTTTGTTATGATATCTTTAGTTAGCGCAAAAGAAATTAATATTTAATTTATATTTTAGATTGCTAACTTTGCCTTTTTAGGGAAAAGAACTGGTTACATCTCTGAGAGAGAACAAGTAAATTATATTTTTAATTGTGTGGTAAAATTAAAAAACAAATAGATGAATGAACGATAATGAAACATTCAGAATAATGGACGATAATAATAAATTCAGATTTGATTATTTTTAAATTACAAATTCGGCTTTTTAAATATCCTTATATGATTCTACTACCATAGCTTAAAATTTTTTTTTCATTCAGTATAACAGACAAGTTTAATAATATGAAAAAATGGCTTGGTGGCATAAACTGATGAAATGAATTAAATATATTTGAAATGCCTATAACCTCTTACACTTGATTTATTTGACACACGACAGGTGTGATGTCAGCAATTTCTGAAGTTCGAAAACCGCAGATATTGTGGGAAGTAACTCTATAGTGGCACGGCAGTTTACATCGAAACACGCGCCTTGTCAACTTGTCTCGAATTATACTGTCGTCAGAAAACTTAAGAAGAATAACACTATTCAACAATTTTTTATTTTTTGTTTTTTACAAAACTAACGGTAGTCATTTTTTTATAAAAATTCTTTCCTGGCTCAAAGATTTGAATAATTTTACTGTTTACATTTTACATATAACGCTATGGGACGTTATAAGTTAAGATATGTGAAGTAAACGTAAAATTTAAAAAAAATAAGGGAAAAGAAATAGAATAGGCACGTCGTTCTTGATAAAGCTGCCATTGATTTGGTGCCTATCACGTGATCGAGCGGTTAAAACTCAGCCTTGTACGTGGTGGCGTGTGGATTTCATATTGCGCCGTATGTTTCTGAATGTTTTGTACTGATTTGATTAATTAGTGATTTTGTAACTTTTACAGAAATATATTTTGCATAAATTTTGTGGTCCACTGAATGCCTGCTCCTATATAAATTCGCCGGACAACTTTTGCTATATATGCGCTGACGTAATTTGTGATTCCAGGAAACGGCCATTGACTTCTACAGTAAAAAAGGCATATGTACTATACTTTGGGTGTGGTGCCAGAGACCAGGATAAATTATAGGCTCCCCACGTTTGTTGTACGAATTATTCATCCACCCTGTAATGAAACAAACCATACCACCGATTGCTATTTCTACACGACACCATGCTTGAAGAAAGCAATTAATACAAAAGAAGAGAAAAATTGAATACTTTGTGAAGCCATCTGTCATTTGCCCAGTGACCCATGGAGAATAATTGCCAGTCCCCAACTCACCGCTAACATTCCGACAGATATGGAGTATGGAGGATGATGGAAATAAACTTGCTGTGTTAAAAAATGTTCCAAACACCAATGATGCAGACCATATATTTAACCTACAAGTACCTTTTGTAACGTACACAGAATCACTCAATGCGAACTGCATGACCTGATTAGGAATTAGAATTGCAAAAGCATAAAGCTGAATTATCAGCATTTAGAGTGCAGCAGTAGAACTTCCTGGCAAATATAGTTAGTGTCTAGTCTTTGCGATGATTAAAAAGAACTGTCAACATTTTTCAACAGTGACGACGACTTAATATTTTGCTATGATGTTAAAGGTTTCATGCTGAAACTGAACATTCAGTAGAAAGCTAACAATGGAAAACTGTTTATAGCGCCTCAAAAACAAATGAAAAGCTGTGCTATTGCATAATAGTAACAAAACACCATCATCAATCCCGTTTGCTTTGTAATTTTAAGTGAAGTTATCCCATGTGTCAACGTTTCCTGAATCTTATAAATTACAATCAACATAAGTGGTTGTATGTGAATATTTCAAAATGATAGCAATTATATTTGGTCTATAAGGTCTTCAAGGTTGCACATAAAATTGTGAAGTATGAATAAATTTGTGAAAGCCGTTAAAATAAATTAACGTGCATTTGAATACTTATGCCAAAAGTTTCCACATCTAAGTACGGGAAGGAAACAAGAAGCATTTATAAATCCTTAGATACGCAAGCTTTTTCAAGACAAACAGTTTAAATTCTATTTCAATCCTGAATGGCTATATGTCTGGTATTGTTTCCGGAATGTTAGTAGACAATTCTTGAGCAACCTTCGTGCTGAAAATTACAAAAACCTAGGGAGAACTTATATCTGTCTACGAGAAAATTGGATGCAACATGTCACTAAAAATGCACTTCCTGCATTCACATATTGATGTTTTCCCAGCTAATTGTGGCGCTTTCAGTGATGAAAAAGAAGAGCGATTTCATCAATAGATTTCTGCAAATGGACTAGCATTAGAAAGCATTACATTTTAATGTTAGCAGATTTTTGCTAGATGATCCAGAGAGATGCTTTGGACGTTCCCCATAAGCGACAAACAAAAAAACGGCGCGTATAAAAAGAAAAGTTTGTTAACTGCTATTCTTACTATTGTGTTCCCGTAGCGTTATATGTAAAGTATAAATAGTGAAATTACTCAGAAACCAGGACCAGAACGCAACTATCAGTGTAATTTTTGTTCGGCAAACCGAAATCTATAAAAGACGAATATTTTCATTTTTGTAAAAATTTCATTGTTGAACAATAATTTGTTTTGATGAATTAGCATAAAAGGTTTGCTTTTAGAATCGGTAAAATTCTCGACAAATTAAGAATCAGTTAGCAGGTGCCAAATGATGTTTATTTTAGAACTTTTAAAATGGCGCAAAATATTGGCAATCGCACAACATAAAATTAAAAAGCAAATTGCAACTGGTTTACACCAATTATCACAGGAACTTGTGAAACAATTAACTCGAAAGCATTTAACTCATTAAAATAAATAAGTCTAAACTGCTAAAAATAATTCAAAAATTTTAACTTCAAATTTGTCTATAAAAGGACTATTGAAACTAACAATAATCAACATTTCTCCTTGTTTGGCTTTTTAGATTTCAATTAATTAACAATTAAGGCAAATAGTTCTATCAACAACTGCAACAGCAACAAAGTATATTTTAAAATGAGGATGTTGAAAGAAATGTTTTGCAAATGACTAACCTAAGTGTAAAATTTGTTGTTTTTTTTTAACTAAAAGGTGTACCTATATATGTAAACAGATAGATGAAACAAATATAAACAGAAAATATATTTTTTCTCAGAGGGGTGCGGATTTTTAAGGTTGTAGCAAAAATGCCACCAGAGAATTCTCATAGTAGGGCAACTTTGTTTTGTCCTTTGCACAACAGAATTTATCAAGTTTTCCATGAGAAAGGCATAAAACTATTTAAAATATTTATAAGACTTAAAGCATCGTTTTGGGACGACACCCCTAAGGAGATGCAAGTATAAGTATGCTATAAACAATTCTTAAGATGATGAACAGCAGATAAAACAAAGATCACCCACTTCACTAAAGAATCGTTGTATTATTCGCAGACTTCTTGAGGTTGACTGCCAATCAACCGTTGCTGAACTTGCTTTCGCCAACTTTTGGACGGAACAAAGCTCTCATATGATTGGTAGAGACGCGAAATTTCAATCCTAAGAATTACTTTGCTTTATGACAACACGTGACCTAATGTAATGTATTACTACTTTACGAAATTATGTAGATTTTAAAACATTATTGTGTTATTTTAGTCAGAAAATTTTTGTTTACTACTATGCCACAAAGATCTTTGATTAATTTATATTCAAATGGAATATCTTGGACTCAAGTGAAGAGAAAAAAATATACACAGATTTCTTGTATTATAGAGAAAACAAAAAACAAATTATAGCAAGTGTCCTTTTTTATATAAAAAAATTATATGGGAGTATCACCGACATTGGAAATATCTTAGACAGAGTTGCCTACCTAATAATTAAAATATCAAAGGTATATTGTCCAAGTTACTCTATTTGCAGTATACATTAATGGGCATTAGGTAAATTATTTACGTAATGTCGAACCAATCAGATAGATGCAAAGTGAAAGTGAAACAAGCTTATGCTGTAATTAAAGGATATAGTAATGTGGAAGTCAGAAAATTCTATGACAGCATTAATAATTATTTTAAGGAAAAAATATGCAGATGTAGTATGCAGAAACGAAAAGTAAGACATTTCAGGTACTAACAATATAATTATTATCTTCTATAAAAAAAAAACATTAGAAAACAATGCACATGGACAAGCGCCGACAAGAAGACAAGAAAAAGGTTATATTCCACAGATACATAAACAAGGATATGATAATATTAAGGCGATTTATTTATAAAAGCGAACATGCACCGGTTACAAGTAAAGCGATAATATATATATCAATTCAAAAGGACAATAATTTATAAGTCAGAAGATTAAACTGCAAGATAAAAACAATAAACATCGGTGTAACTAAAAATACAAAAGATATTTTCATATATCTTATAAGAATGTTCTGTAAATGAAGTAAGCCAAATAATAGTCGAACATATCAACAGGTAGGAATACAAGTGACTAAAGGAAACAGAAAAGTGCAAAAAATAAATAAAACACTAAAAGGCAAACAGACGAAACAAGATAGTAAAAAAGAAAAAACCGGTTGTTACCTTACAAATAAATTAAGTAAGTAAAATAATAGTGTGACTTGAATAAGATAGTCAAACAGAATTTATATAAAGATATAGCAAAATATAAAAATTGAATACTTAATACAATGGAAAATCAATAAAACTATACTTTAAAGTAAAAATGGGTCTCTGGGAAAGAAAAAATGAAGAATTACGAGACTATCACCATTAAACATTCGAAAATATTAATAAAATTATGAATATTTCCGAAAAGTTTTACTGTAATTTGTATAAGTCCAAAAGTATAGAACAAAGATTAAAAAAATTAAAACGAGCACCAGAAATAATAGTATGGGAACTAAGAAATCGAAGCATTCTGGAAAAAGTAGAGTAATTATATGCAAAGTTATTAAAAAAAGGCTTTGAAAAATGGCCGCACTATTTAACAAATTATAGAATAAAAACAATTAACAAAGGATGGAGAAATGCGAAAACAGTTTGTATACATGAAAGAATAGATGCTCAAAATTAACACACTATACGCCTTTAAGTTTATTAACACAAACATATAAATTACTATCATAAATAACGACGAGTAAATTAGCAAATAAGCTTGATTTTTATTAGCCACCCGAACGAATCTTTAGGTCACTTACAGTCTTAATAGCAAAAAATACATAATACAGCTTACCGATCTTCTTAGTTTTTTTAATTACGAAAAGCATTGGTAGAAAGCGTTGGGCAGCAATGGAAGCTCTTTGGAATAGATAAATAGACTCTAGATGCTCAAAAATTCCAGAAAATTTAAAGAAAGCTACTTTTACTGTTACTACAAAAAATTCAAAACAAATTAAAGTGGAAAGGGAATAAGATAGGGGGACAACATATTTTCAAAACTGCTCACAACATTAAAAAACGTTTTTAAGAGGCTGAAGTGGCAAAACTTAAGAGTTGCCGGCGACATAATGCTTATCAAAAAGAAATTTGAAGAACTATAAGAGATGTTAAAAGAACTAAATAAATGTCGAGGAAAATTAAAAAGGGTTGAGGTAGAATACTAATATACAACAAAAAATAGAACACAAAGAAGAGTACGTATATCTATTTAGAACAAAAACTAACAAAAGTAAGCTAAACCAGAAAGTAAAGCTAAACAGAAAAAATAAAGTAAGGATGAGTGTTTTCGTAAGGTTAAGTTATGTGTAATCATAAACTCCAAGTTTACAATAAGTGACAACGTACGACAAAGAGGACTTCAATTAAAATTATTTAGAGAGACCAACGTGATACGTGATAAGAAAATGAACATATGAGTGACGTTAAAAAAATAACAGACTTAAAATAACTCAGTTAGCACATAATATAGTGGAAAGTGATGAAAGGTTAAAGTCAGAGGGTAAACTTTTAAAAACATTTCCATCAAACATAAACATTTACTATTGTTCTTGAAACTCAAAAAAGAAAACATGTGGTTACTATACGTATCACGGTAGTTATTAGAACAAAATGAGTTCTTTAGTTGCATTTAAAGTCTTTTTTACTTAATAAATTTATATTTGACTTCAAAGAGAATTTTTAAAATGCAAATTATATGTTGCTAATGGAGCTTGCTTCGAGAAAACTGAAATTACAAATACAAAGTTGCTAATAACTCAAACTTACACATAATTCACATTTTCTAAAGATCTGTATTAGCAAATGTGGAAGTTAGGTATGACTTTGTTTATTAAGATATACCAGCATTGAGAGATCAAAGAGGTAAGTCTAAACTACCGCTTTGTGGTATATCTATGATTTAGCTCATATTGAGATAAATTATCAAGCCAAGAATTTAATGCAACCGTGGATATACATTGCTCTCTATATACACTTGAGAGTAAAGCAACCGACTCACTAGCCGCATTGTCGCCTCCTGTTTCAGTCCAAGGAAAATAAAAATAAAAACTTTAAAGTTGCAAGGAGTATCTTTATTACCGAACTTTACAAAACTATTGCTATTGCATTAATCCGGTTCACATTAATTGGAAGGCACGTGCGCGACGACTGTGATTGGTCTACAGTACGCTTGCAATCTGGTAATTCATTTTAGTTACATCCGAAGTTGGCGTAACTAAGTAAGTGGAGTAAGTCCTCAAATAATTTTCAGGAATATGGATACCATAGCAGCTGAAGCAGCCCAAGCAGTTGCATTGTTGAGAGAGAGTCTTAATTAGAGGACTGTGGAAAATCGACTAATCCAGTCAATCAGCTGTGTCGAGAGTGTGGCGTCGGTACCGGGAAACTAGTAGCTTCGTTCGCCGGCAAGGAGGCGCCGTAGGCGCGTGACAACGGGAGAGATAATAGATTTCTTGTCATAAATCGACATATGACTGGCGTTGACCTCAAACAAGATCTGAGTACGACCAGAGGTGTGGGCGCCAGCACTTGGACAATGAGAAGAAGACTAAAGCTAGTTAACCCTAAAAAGGCAGCTACGGTCCCAAGCTGACTGCAGTTCAAAAACAAAGGCGACTGAAATTTGCTCGAGAGCATCTCGATTGGGGCCTCGGCTATTGAAGTCAGATATTATTCATCGATGAGACCAGGATGTACCTACATTTAACAACAGACTACTACATCAGGGACATTCTGGAGGAGCATATTGTTCCTTTTCCGAAATTTGTTGTTAAGAACTTCATGCCAATAACACCGCACAAGTGACCACTATCTACCTGACTGACGTCGGTACACCAAAAATGGACTAGCTTCCGTGTAGTTCAGACTTGAATCCAATTGAGCATGTCTGGGATGAGCTTGAGCTAAGAGTCCGGACCAGAAATCTTGCACCAGGGGCGTGATAGAATTGAGAGCAGCGTTGATTAAAAAGTGGGAAGCAATCCCTAAGACAGCATAGGAAAGTCATTCGATCCATGCATAATCGCTTGAAAAGTGCAATTAGGAGTAGAGGTGGCAATATCATGTATTGAAAAAATCATTATATTAATGTCAACTAAAGATTTCATTTTTTTTCCTTCTTATAATCACATTTTCTCTTTTAACTCTTTTGTTACACATATTCTTAAGCCCATGCCAGAACAGAACAGATTTTAATCAAAGTAGTATCATTTGAAATCACAGTTTTTAAGCTTTCAAACAGTACATTGAACGTTACTTGGAATACTAACGGTGTGGATATATATTTTATCAAAACTTGAGAATGTTGCTAAGTCGACTGTTTTACTCGTGAGTGTACATTAAACACTTTTAAATTACTCTTTGTATGACTTTAATAATTTGTAAGTGATTTCAAATACAAACAGCAAACGAAAAGAGTACGTGTAAGTCTTGCTCTAATTAATGATTTGCGTCGCCATCTCTAAAAAATTGTAATTTTTTCCATTCTACTGGAGATCACAACGAACATAGGTGTAAAGTATTTTTTTATGACCCAACTCACTGCAGAGTTCAGCTCATGATTCAATTTCGCCTTATTTCTGGATTTTTTACTTGAAAATATATTCACATGAAATAGTCAGTCCCATCTTGTACAACTCAATGTTTCGATTGATGAGTTGGTAAGTTATCAGACGTCTTCTATAAATGGACACGGTTGTGTAAATTCTTTATCCGGTTGGTTAAGAGAAGCAAACAAGAAATAAAGTAATGGTTAGAGTCGGATGTGATTGCATGCCAGCGACGTATACTACAGAAGAGTTGAGGGGGATGTTTGGGAGCAAGCTGATTATAATTCCTTTGCGGTTGGGCAGCAGCTAAGGAATAACGCGCCGAATGATAAACAAACAAGCAAGTTCGTAATCTGGCGGGATTTAGCCGTTCGGGGGAATTTTATTGATTGTAGTAAGTTCAGATAGAATCAATAGCTGCAATATGCTGGTCTTCTAAGGGCAGTCGTTTGCGGGACTTCGCCCTAAGAGATTAACTGCGAGTGCTGCCGGCAGATACAGATAACACTGTGCTCTAATCCGTATAACAACATTAAATACGACTCCAATTTGCCGCACTGTGGATTCGGAATGATTCTCGCTCACCGCAAGGCCTCAACAACCCGCGAATCCATCCTCGCCCCGCGTCATGAGCAGAGGAGCGAGCCGAGCGGGCTGAGCAGAGCTTCATTTAAATGTCGGGAACTTAAAAATAATCGTGTTTACCTAAATAGCACCGAAATATCCCTCAGTCTCTCTCCGCCAGTCACGCTACGCGCTCCCCCAAATTGAGGAACTCGAACGCAGCGCCTGAAAGACACATTAAAATCTTTGTTTGCTATATTTACAGAATTAAGCAAGAGCGACTGCACTCCGTCAGCCGAAATAATGGGCCGCCGTTTAATGGGCGCGCATGTTTCATCGTCCTGGTTAGGCTGTGCCCGCAGTAAACAGCGCCGGGAAAAATGCGCGCCGCTTCGCACCCGGCCATTTTGCACATCGCGTAGCCAAAATACGACGCCCCGGCGCCGTCACTCTTCATACGCCGCGAAGTATGCATCTCTGGTGATCGATGGACGTCTCCTCTCCGGCTCCGCGTGTTATTACAAGCACAAGTCGCTTAATTGTCGCGGCTCTAAGAATCGGGCCGTAAAGCGGCGGCTCTTAAAATTTTTAATGGTTCCCCTTAATCTGTTTAACTATTACACGGAATTGTATAACACGCTGAAGAATGGGCCCCAAACATCAACACTCGCCCGTTCCGTTATGCTAAGTGCTACTGTTTGTGAGTAATAAAGTTGGGTGGAACGGCGTCCCGCTGTATGATTCTACCGCCGAACTGCTAATACAAACAACTGCGTCAAAAGTATGCTAGTGCTTCGGTTTCAAGTTGAATAGGCTGAACTCATGGTAGTAGAACGGAACCAGTCTGTTTAATAGGAATTTTATAAACAAGCTTTTTCAAATTTTTAAAGTTAATAAATAAGATATCTATACAATTTTTTATTACGCACGGAGTGTGCAAATGAAAGGGAGAAAAGTACAAAAGTTTTTTTTTAATAGATGTGGCTCTCATATAGAACCATTACATTATCATTTATATTATTACTTGGTGCAGTTCGATCATTTTCACAAGAAACTTTCAGAATGGTAAAAAAAATGATAATCTACCATCTACGTTTTACAGCATATATTGCAATTTGTAGTTTAAAAATTTAAGATAAACAGGTAATCAAACAGAAAAAAATAAAAGTCTACTATTATAAGTTGTTGAATGTAGCATTGCCTACAAAAACTGTCACTGTTGAACTAAGAAGTACCTTTTTGCTAAATATGATCTCAACAACTTCTAATGGTCATGAGGTGAGGTTTTGTAAGCTTGTAAAATAAGCTCTCGTGCTATACTTTATTAAACGCTTGACTGATGAATAAAAACAGCAGTACAATTTTCTTTTAAGGTTATTATTGATCTTCTTAACTATACGATGAACTTGTTCAATTGTACCGTGACTATTTCAAAAACCGAACTGATGCTTGAGGCTTAATCTTCCATGATTATTATTTAAATATTTTTGGTCTGTGTGATTTGCCTGTTTTAATACTTTTTTTCTGGTTTGGGTAACATAATTGTTCGTGACCTTTGAAAATACCGTAATCTTTTTTATTAAAGCCTTTGGTAGCTGAATTTAAGGATACAACACTTGAGGAGGTCACCACTAACCTATGAATACTTATAAGGAGTGATGGGTAAACAGAGCAAGAAATTTAACTGAACTCTATTATACACTGTATACAATACTAGGGAAAACGGAACTGAAACGAGAATAAAAATTAAAAATCCAAAATGTCAACTATTCCAATCCTGTTATACACAAGCAGAAACTAGATATTAAAGAAGAAGTGCGTAGGAAAGATTATAACTAAACAAGAACCAATAATAAGCAAAATACAAAGAAGGAAACTAAGCTAGTTCAACCACATGGCTAAGACGAACCCAAACAGATTGTCCAGAAGGGTTGGGAAAGCAAAAAATTACAAGAATGAGAAACGTAAAGGGGTAAAACAATAGAAAAGATAAAGAAAATGACATTAAATAGAAACCGCTGGAAGATATAGGTGGATGAATAAAAGAACCTAACCCAAATCCGACACAAACGGGTACAAGGGTTACAAAGAAAAAGTAAAAAAAAAAAAATTAATTATATCCGTTATCAGGTTAAACCCGGGAGCTTTCTTGGTACTAACTTCTTTCTTAATTGTGTTGTAGACTACACCATATGTGATGTTTCCCATTGGGAGATCTATTTGGTAAGGACCTTCTAGGAATTTTTAGGTAAAAATATTTGTGTTAATTTTCTATATACTGTGGCAGCAGCTCTGTTACTTTCATTTTATTTTAACGATTTAAATTCTTCTAGTACTCTTTGTTGCAATTTACATCTTAATATAATCGATACATAACTTCTAGTATTATAAACTCCTTATGCTGTGCTTAGCCAACTATCATAATAATTTACTCTTATGTACTACTGTGTCGTTAGATAGGAAGACATACTAGATTTTAACCTTTGGAAATGCCTATTAATTGTTATACCAATTAAAAATATTTTGTAACTTTTTTATTTTATTATGAAAACTAAACATAACAGTTTTTTTTTACTTTTACATTATTAAGTGGCGAAGCCTTCGACAGCATACCAAGAAGAGTTATATGGAATAGCCTTACGAAAAGAGGAATTGGAAACAGACTGAGAAGCAATATAGCTAGTTTATTAGTGTATTAGATGAAGTAATAAAAGAAGTTAAACATAAAGTTAAGAAACTGTTAGTAGGCTATAGATATTTGGAACCGGTATATATAACAGAATGTGCATTCGCGGATGATCTAATGATCTGTGCAAAAAACCAGGAAGAATTGCAAAGAAACTTAGAACTGTGGAACACAGCACTACAAAAACGAAAACTAATGATAAATACTAATAAGACCAAAGTGATGATACTAGGAAGAAACAATAGACAAATAAGAATACAATTTAATAATAAAGAGATCGAACAAGTAGATAGTTTTAAGTATCTGGGAATACCAATACAGAAAGATGGGAAAAACGAAACGGAAATAAATAGCAGAATTGAAAGTGCTAATAAAGTGTATTACGCCCTAAACAATGCTTTAATTAGGAAAAAAGAGATAAGCAATAAAACAAAGCTAACAGTATATAACACGATATTCAAGCCGATATTGATGTTTGGTTGCGAAAGCTGGACGTTCACGAAAAGACAAGAAAATAAGATACAAGCATGTGAGATGAAATTCCTGAGAGGAATCATGGGTGTAACTAAAAGAGATAGACTAAGAAATGAAGAAATACGAACGGCGCTAAAAGTTGAACCAATAAAGAAGGACATAAGAAGACAACAGATGAGATGGTTTGGACACTTGATCAGAATGGGGAATAACAGACAAACAAAAATAATTTGGCAAACCAAAACAATAAGAAAGAGAACAAGAGGAAGATTAAGAAGGAGATGGGATGAGACAATAACGGGAGTCCTAAAGAGGAAGAATCGAAACTGGCAAGAGGCCAAAACATTGGCACAGAACAAAAAGGAATGGGCAAGGTTCGTACATACATAACAAATACACAATAATTAGAGAGTAATCAATGTAGTGAAGCGTGTGAGTGAACTATAGATTGGTTCGGTTAAGAATGACTGAAGATCGTCATACGAAACATAGTGTAGTGTAATGCAAGTGAAGTAAATAGAATAACAGATAGACAAGAACAACTTGCATAGGAACTGTAAGCTAAAATGTATTGTAAATCCAATTTAATTTAATTTGATTTAAGTTTTGAAGCGAAGCGGAATCACTTACTAACTTCATGTTGTGCTTCAGTCCGTCCGAGCAAAAACTCGAGAACGGCTGGGAATTTCCAAATTCTGTGTTCACCAGTCGATAGGTGACCAAAAAGGCTTATTTGCTAGTGATTTTGAAACTGATTGGTCAAAGGGTTCTCAAATTTGGGAGACTGCTTCTCCACTCGCTATGCGTTGCAAGTTTTGCAGGTTTATTTCTTATATTAGCTACCAAATGTAACATTAGCATCAAAAATTATACCAGTATTGATATTTTAAACTTAACGGTGTCACCCTCCCCCAGTTTGCATTTGGTTTTCTTAAAGTAAATATATACTAGATGCGCTCTGTTATCTCTGAAAGAGGAGTCTCATACGCAAATAGTAAGATCGTCGGTTTTCTTTACATTTATAAAATAACATAGTAATCATACGTACGTATAATTTACTTTATTTACTAAATGTAAACCCTTCATAAACAATGTTACGCGTAAAGAGCATCAATACAAATTGAATTGCTCCGGAAAATTACTTCATCTTGGGCACCATGTGCTCAAAAATACAATTTTCATCAACACAACTCTCAATTTCCAATCGTGCCCACTCCGACACAGTTTAACTTTCACAGGCAATACAATTCAATCTAAGCCAACAAAACCTTCTAGGAGTACACATTGACAACCTTGCAGATTATGGGAGCACACAGAGAACTTCTGAGACAGATCCAGGCGACATGGGCAAAGATACCGACCAAAAAAGATCAATGGGAAACAAGCATCAACTAAATTCCAACAGATCCAAATTAAACCAACTAAGCACATCCAACGAAATGCTCCCATAAAGAAGAAATAGTAATTAAAGCGGCTCGCCTGTGATAGTCAAAAAACAATTGCCTGTCACGAATTGCAACACTAGCAAACAGAAAAAAATCTAAGTTCAAACTCTCCTATACTCATTTGTAGTTGCAAACCATTATGTAACAAATACGAAGGGGTTTTTTAGGTATCTGTGCATTAAAAACACAAGCTGAAACTCAAGACTAATCAATTCAAAAAGGCGCAACATAATAAAAGAATTCTAAGAAACGATTTTGAGCGGAAAACACACATACTGGCTTAATGATCCAAACAAACTACAGGACTTACTGGACTACATAATCACCAACGATATAGCAAAGACTTATACTAAAGAAAAATCGCACTAAGACTTATACACCGATCATTCCTCAGCCATCATTATCAAACATTATTGCTGAAGATTTTGCAGTGAACATACGGATTGAAATTAGCTTAGAAACTATTTGGACGAAATAATCTAACCATTAGAATAAGAAATAATCAACATCTCGATGCTTTTTCTTAATATTTAGATAAGCTGCTTCGCAAGCCATACCTATAACTACAAATAATATTTCTAAAATTAATAATATTTTTCATTTGTCGACTGTGTAATGTATTAATAAAAACGCACAATAAATCTTTTAAAGACTATATATCAAAACTCTTTCCTGATAATCTACATGACCTGGAAGGCAATGACGCAATTTAAAAGACCAGTAGTAGCAATTCTACCAATTAGAAAAACTAACATAGCTGGAGTAGAACAGATAAAAATTAAGAAGATACTTTCGACGAATACTTAATCGAATTATTTCTGGACGTTTCATGATAATTACATTTACCAATCACACCCATATTTCTAGTTGAATTTCGCCAGAAAATAAATAACACATATATAAATACTATAAAAGCCCTCGGTTGCGATCTAAGAGTGCTTCTTACTAACATATACATATATCACACTTTAAGACTTACTTTCTGATACACTAGCAGCATGTTCAAATCTCAGATATTGCCTATTGTTCTACCCCTAATATTAAAGATATTCGAAAGACTACTACTTAAGAGAATGAAGGAAGCAATAGACTTCGACCAGTTAACCCCATATTATTAGAACGAATTTTGTGACATTATTCAACAATACAACCAAGTCACCAAGTTATTATTCAAATGATGGGGAGCCTTGGAACAAGAAAGGCATGCGCAATTGCGTTTTTAGATATAAAACAAGTTTGCCATATGATGTGCTATAAAAACTTGCTGTACAAACACATTATACCTTCAAAAACGGATGTACCCACTGCTAAAATCATATTTTGATGATCATCTCTTTCAAAATAAGTTGAACAATGCGATTCAGGCTACCACTACGTCTGGAGTTCCACAAAGCTGTGTACTAGAACATTTCTTTACCTGATCTATTCTTCCGACGTACCAACCATAGATAATACTGCCGTCGTTACATTTGCAAACAATACGACCGTTCTGGCAGTTAGCCAAACACCATAAATAGCAACAGAACACCTAAAATACCACTTTGACTTGCTACAAACTTGGGCTAACAAATAGAAAGTAACTATCAACAATCAATATTCCATACAAATAACATTTAACAACAAACGTACGTACGTCCGCAAATTAGATTAAGCAACAGCCCAACACCGATAAAAACAGAAATAAGAACTCACGTGAAGCACACGTGTCAAAAAGCAAGAAGATACAGTTGATTATAAAAATTAAACAAATGCACTGATCATTTAGACATCGATCTTAACTTTTTCCCCTCAAACAAGCTACTTCTATACAAAGTAGTATTGAAGCACATCTCGGCCTATGTGATCCAACTATAAAGTTGCACAAAAGCATCTCACACGCTTAACCTTAGAATGTTACTATCAAAATAGGATATATTCTGAAAATTTGTATACATCAAACTCTCGGAAAAATTAAGGAAATGGCTTTACATATAACATCTGTAAAGATTAGCCAATTCAATACTGTTATCAAAAATCATAAGGTAATAATCTAATAGCAGCTGAAACTTTCAAAAAACTACCAGTATTGCAATTACGAGTACGTCCAAAGCAATGAAAAGTTTGTACAAATATAACAACACAATACTTATAAAGTTTTCAAGAAAAATCGTATTATACTTTACCTATTATATTTAAATTTTTTTGAAAGATCTTTATACAGTTAGAGCTAATTGTGGAAAGCCATCCAACCAATCTTATCCTACAGACCAATAGGTTTCCTACGCCTCATATCAAAGATATTAAAGAGACTGCTACTAAAAGGAATTAAAGAAATAGTAGACCTCGACCAGGTAACCCATATTACTAGTTTGAATTTTGTGAATACCAGTCGACGATACATCAAGGCCACCCAACAATCATTTAAATAACAGAGAGCCTTAAGATAAGAAAAGCATTCGCAGCTGCATTCCTAAGCATAGAACAATTTTGACTTGTTATACAAGCTTAAATGATGCTTCCAATTTTTATGAGCGGTTTACCAAGTTTAGATCAATAATGAGGTTTCAAGCTACCACCAAATTACGTTCGGTGTTCTGCAAGGCAATGTATTAGAACGATTCTTTTACCTAATCTACTCCTCTGTCTTAACAATCTTAGGTAATGCTGTCGCCGTTACATTTTCAGATAATATAGCCATTTTGGCAGTCAGCGAAACTCTATAAGTAGAACTAAAACACCTACAATACTATCTTGACTTACTACAGGCCTGACCAACAAATAGAAAGCAATGATCAACAGTGAAAAGTACACACAAATAACCTTTGCTAATAAACGAATAGTATATCTGAAAGCTATATTCAACTATATCCCAATACCGGTAAAAAGAGAAATAAAACACTTTGGGATGCACCTCGATGGAAAGCTCATATATTAAATTAAGAGGAAATAGCTAAAAATGAAAGTCAAACAAATGTACTGGTTATTTGGACACCAATCTCGACCTTGTTTTTCAAACTAAATCATGATACATTAGGAATATTATTCTTTACATTACTAACTATAAATTAGCAAAGCAGGGACTTCGTACAGCGGCTGTTAACTCAACCATCAGTTGCCCGAAACTTTCAGTAGGAATTAGCGATGGCTATACCCCCACATGCCGTATCCTTCGATATTGGATTTACGCTTAAAAGATTGTATGACAAATGCCATAAACGGGGATTGTAAGTTTGTCCAAAACCGAACGCAACGCGTTTGAAGTATTAATTAATGATGATACGGTGGTCAAACAAGTGAAAAAGTTCAAATATTTAAACGTAATAATTAAGACGGAATAGAGGAAAGAGAGATTAAACACCGCATTCAAGAAGGAAAGAAAATAATTGGTTGTCTTAACTCCTCATGGTGAGATAAAAATATTTCTAGACGAAGTAAAAAACGTATCGGAGTGATGGTAGAGTCAACATTGTGCTACGGGTTCGAAATCTGGTCTATTAATACAAAAATGAGACGACGACTAAATGCAGTCAAAATGGACTATCTCTGGCGAGTGTCAAGAATACAACACATCCGTAACGAAGAAACAAGAGATCGAATATTAGCAAAAGATGCAAAATTAGACAGAATAGAACACCTGGGCTTAGTGTATAAGGTCCTAGCTGTATTAATCAGGGAATGAAGTATGGAACAGTCGGAAAGTATTTTGGGAATAGATAGATAATTGATCAAATTTAAGCAAAAAAGGAGCTACTGGAAAGCTCTATGAATTTAATGGTGTTGTGCATATTATTTATTGATTTTAAACATAATTATCATGTAATCAAAAAATATAAACTGTACAAAGTTTTGGAATACTTTAGTTTCTCTAAAAAGTTTGTAAAATCATATTAAATAATACAAACTACTATATTGCTGGAAGAAATGTTTTCAGATAATTTTAAATTTGACCGAAAGTTACAACAGTGTTGTTTTTTAATTTAGTACTTGAAAAGGTGATGCGAAAAAGTCGGTTATATACCAGAGGTACTATATACCACCATAAACATGAATTTATTGTCTATCCTGATCATTTAGTGCTTCTAACCTATAGATATCGTGAGTTAAAAAAAGTTTTTTGAGACTAGAAATGACTGCAAAGGGATATAGTATGGAAATAAATAAAAAAAATAGATACATGGAAATGAGAGGCAATGATGATCTAGCTGATCAAGAGTACAAAATAATACGCAGGGAAGGAAAACCGTGCAGATTTATAAGAATAAGAAGTTTTAAGTATGTAGGTGTGATTTTAACAAACAAACGAGGAAACTGATAAGAGATTAGCAAAGGAGCGAGATCTTTAAGAATGATTATAAACTCGAAAGAAGTACTGAGAAACACAAAAATAAGGGTATATAAAACTGTTATTCGGCCAGCAATACTGCATGCATGCGAAACATAGATCCTTGATAACGAAGTGGAGAGAAAACTGGAAGTATGGGAACGCAAGAGGGAGAGATGTGGCTATAAAATTATGAAAATTTTAATCAACTACCTATAACTCTAGAATACAACGTCTGCGGTGGCTTGGATATGTAGGAAGACTGCCTGAAGAAAGACTAACGCAGGTTATGCTGAAACATAACAACGACTAAGAAGGAAGCGAATAAGTCAGTGCAAATGGATATACAAAAATGCAGGAAATGGGAAACTCTGGCATAGGACAGAGAAAAATGGAAGAAGACAGTAGAAGCCTTGAGCCTTTAAGTTTGCAGTATTGTAAAATATATTTGCAATATAATTCTTATTCTGTTAAAAACTTTTACTATAAGGTGTGTATTTTACAATGCCTAAAACAATTATAACACTTCTACCTACCTAAACTGTTTATACATACTTCAATCGAAGTAAAAAATGAGTTGTGGCTTTTTGAAAGTGATCAAAAAGAATAAAATATATTATATTGGTTGTTGACATGTTCAAACCATGTATGAAACTAGCAAAGCTGATTAGATTTCAAGAGAAATGTCAGTATATACCATAAAGATTCTAGGACTAAGCGAAATTAAATGGAAGAGAAACGAAAAAAGAACACTAACAAACGGACACATGTTGCTGTAATCTAGCCTTTCATAAACAAAGAATCCAAACTAACAGAAAAAGGAGCGGCAATAATAATTGATAAAACAACGAAAAATAGCCTAATGGAAAGAGAAGGCATATTGGAGAGGACAATATGGGTAAGATTTAGAGGCAAAATCAAAAACTGTGTTATTATAAACGTGTACAGCCCAACAAACGACGAAGATGACACCATTAATTATATAAATAAATGCAAGCTACATGGAAAAAGATACGAAGCAATTACCCTAGGGACATAAAAATTTTAATAAGAGACTTCAATGCCAAGGTGGGCAACAGCAATATCAGGAATGAAAATGTCATAGAAAAACAGGGATTAAGAACTATAAACGAAAATGGCAAGAAGCTAATTGAATTCTGTAAGATAAACTGATTAATAATTGGTAGCACTCTTTCCAAACACAATGTTATCCACAAAGCAACATGGGTATTTTCAAATGGACAACTAAAAACCTAATTGATCACATAATGATCAAACAAAAATGGAAAAACGCACTACGAGATGTAACAACGATGAGAGGTGCTGACATAGCGTCCGACCACTGCCTTGCTAGAGCAAAAATAAAAATAAGCTTAAAAAAACAATAAGCACGTTTCATCAAGACCTAAATATAACATTGAGAAACTAAAAGTCGTAGAACAGAACAAAAAAATTCCAGGAAAAACTGAGAGAAAATACAGGAAAGATTGAAGATCTAAGGGACCTGTCAGCTGAGAATCTATGGCTAACTTGTAAAAAAACAATCTAAAAGACACTAGGATATAAAATAAGAATAATAAACCCTGGATACATTCAGACACAATAAACGCAATCGAAGATAGACGAGAAATAAAAGTAAAACTACTAAACAAAAAATAAAGAAGAAAGGAGCGAACTTGAAAAAAATATAGAGATAAAAACAAGGATATAAAAAGGAAAGCAAGACAAGATAGACAAACATACATAGAAAATTTAACACAACAAGCGGAAGTAGCAACTCACAATAAAGATATGAAACCCCTATACAATATAGCAAACCAGATCAATGGGAGAAAAAACAAACCATTAACGAAACGCAAAGGAGAGAACCCAGAAATATACAGAACAGATAAAATGATGGAAAGATGGGTGAGACATTCACTGAGATCTACAAAGCAAAGTAAAATATACAGGAAGTGAGCAGCAATATGATAATTCAACAACTAGATATAAACAAAAAAAAGTTCAATAATAATGAAATTGAATAAGCACTGAACGAAATAAAAAGCGGAAAGCGCCAGGCATAGAGGAGATTTCTGCTGAATTATTAAAGGCAGACAAAGAGCACACAATTAAGATAATGCATATTCTAAAAAACAAAATATGGGACGGCGAAAAAATCCCAGAAGACTGGGCACAGGGAGTTCCAACAAAAAAAGGTGACCTCACTCGCTGCGAAAACTTCAGACTCATAATGCTACTATCAACAACAAGCAAAATAATGACTAAGATGATATCAAAACTTATGAAATCGGCTATAGATACTAAACTTAGAGAAAACCAAGCGGATTTCAGGGAGAGACGTTATGCATCGACCACATCTGTACACTGTGGATTATTTTATTAACTTCGAAGAAACCTTCGATTTAGTCTCAAGAGAGATAATGTAGAAAATATTGACAGACTACGAGCTACTGGACAAATTCATAAGAATAATTAAATTACTGTATATTAATTTTGCCGCAAGAGTCGAACATAGCAGACTCAGAGAAAATCAGTATAAAGACAGAAGTCCAGCAAGGATGCGTATTATCCCCAACACTTTTTCTTATTACAGTGGACTGGGTTATGATACACACGAAAGACAAAAGAAAAAACGGAATTCACCGAGGCATGTTGACTACTATGGAAGACACAGAATTCGCAAACTACGTCTACTTACAACAAATGAAAAATCAATGCAAAGGAAACTCGAAAAACTAAAATCTGAAGCGAAAAAGATCGGATTGAAAATAAATGGAAAGAAAACAAAAATACTTACAACAAGAAACCAAAAAGAAACAAATATCACATTCGGCCAACTTAGGATTAAAAAAGTCAACAAATTCTGTTACCTAGGCAGCATACTGGACGCTGACGGAGGTACACAGAAAGACATTAATAGAAGAATAGCCTTAGTACAATCTGCATTCCGTATGTTAAAGAGAATTTGGAATACGAAAAACACCAGAACAACTAAGCTACGTCTTTTTAATACAAATGTTAAAAGTGTGCTGTTATATGGTGCGGAAACGTGGTCGATTGATAAACAAATAATGTATAAACTTCAAATATTTATAAACAAATGCCCTAAGTATTTACATCGCATATCTTGGCCAGAAAGGATAACAAACTAGCAACTGTAGATAATCTCAGAAGAGGAATAGGTTGAAGCAACCATTAAAAAATAAGTTGGGAATGGATAGCCCATACACCGAGAAAACCAAATAGTAACATTACAAAACAAGCCCTGGATTTTAATAGCCAAGGAAAACGAAAGAGGGATAGACCGAGAGACACATAAAAAAAGAACTTACAACTATAGAACACGCCATGGGGATAAGTTAAGTATATAGCATCAAACGCTTTGGGCGCCTTTCGCTCCTTAGGAGTTACAGTAAGAAAAAGCAGAAGAAGAAGAAGTAGATCATACAATTACTTGCGTAATATTTTTATTCAATGCAACTGTGTAACCACCAAGTCACAAATTTCATTAATGCGTACGCAAAGCTCCTAAATCTCTCTCTCTCTCTTTCACACACACGCACATAGCTTCAGTTACATTTTACTTTTATACTACCCAAATTAGTTTAGAATATCTCAAATGGTCACAAAGTGGCAGAATTTTTTTATTCTACTTGTATAGTCTTTTCCTGATGTTTTTAGTTATCGTTATGGAAACTTGAACTTGCTTTAGATCTTCTCTTTTAATGTAACCTTCAAAACTATTTAATTTTTTCTACAAACGAGTCCTTTAAAAATGTTCTAGGTATTAATTACAGTGCTTTTGTGGTTAAGCCTCTACTTCCACATATTTAATGTATTCTATGTTATCTCTGTGGTCTATAATAAGGTAACAATTAGTAAACCAATATGTGAAGATTTGTTCACAACATACAAGGCGACATTTATGTACCAAAATCTGCAGACCGACGACACCTCTAATAACCGTGTCCGCGGTTCTTATAAGCACATTTTCAGCAGTCAGCCGGGACGTCCTCGTCTTCGTCCGCGTCCTCCGAGGGAGCGGGATCCCACGGAGACTAGAGCACTCAACACTGACTGCACTGTCCAAATCACCGGATCCCCCGGGGACTCCTTGTCAAACTCGTGATAAACCGGCATATATTCGCGCGACGCCCCACGCCGCCCGGCTCCCGGAGCCCGGGCTGCCGACGAAGTTGCTCGGCGGCGGCCGCCTCCCAGATAAAACTTTGACTGATGCGTTTTAAAACGTCCGAAGAAGTGAGCGTCATAAGTCGCGGGGCGGAATATTAGAGGAAGCCCCGGGGGTCGCATCAATAAGTCGGCCAGAAATGGATTTTTCATCCTCTAGTCGTACAGACAAATGGCCCTCGGACCTGGGCACCCCCGAGGGCGATTCTCTCATCCTGCGGCGCGGTAGTTTGCTCGTGCGTCGCGATTTTCCGGCCCCGGCGAGCTGGTCAGCGCGCCGCGACGCCCGTCCAAGCCGCCGTTCTCACCAGACAACTAACTTATGACCCGGCTTCCGGCAATATGGATACCGTCTATAACTGCCGGCGGATAGGTATATGTAATGTCGATAGCTTTTATGACACGGATACGGCAGCCGGGGGAGTTCTGATATATCGCTTGTCATATACACATTACTACAAATAGGTTATCTCGGACCGAGCCAATATTGATATATCATAAAGCGATACCGTCTTCCATAGCGTCGGGCCTCTTTTTTGCTGATGTAACTAAACAACCATCGATTGTTCAGATAGTGGAAATGATATGTGGATTAAGGAGAACCCCATGCACTGTTCTACATACATAGAGGTCAACATCGTATAGTAAACTAAAAGTACTAAGAAAATGTAATATATTTTGTATTCAAGCAAAATAATAATGATCATTGGTTGACGTGACCAAATAAGCAGTTTTTTAACTTCACTCACATCTCTTCAATCTTATATTTGTAATACTTTGTTATTTTCTTTAGAGTTCTTTGGATTTCTTTTATTACTTGACTGTTTTAGTTGTGATGTGTGGTACGGTTTGAACAAATATTTTAATCGGTTTATTTAAAACTAGGCATTTAAATTTATGACATGTAGATTCAAATAGTAAGTAGCAATTAGTTAGTTGCTCTAAAAGGAATAGTTTTACAAGGAACTCGTAATAGTAATATAAATACGATGCAATTCGGAAAACTCTGTTTGCGCATGCGCAAAAACTAAGTAGGAATGGCGGCGCTCGTCCTGTGGCGCTGCACAAAGTAGTTCAATAAACAACGCGAAGTGGAAAGAAGTTGCGTTACAGTTTACTTATCCGCTAAATCAATTTAAAATAAATGCAGAAAATCCCACCAAATAAAAAGTGCATGCAGTAATACGATTTCTGTGCTTACAGCTTACAGACTAAAGATGATTTGTAAAGGTGTCGCACATCGATGATGTTGCATGTTCAAAGATGGGCGCATTGACGTGCACGATGAAGCAAGTGGTCACCCATCTGTGGACAGGGATGAACTTGTACAGAAAATTGGCAATAAATTGCTGCTTCTAGTGATACAAAACAGAATTTTTGCAAAGTGCGAGGAAGTTGTAAATGTTGAGCAAATGAGATTTCGAAAAGGCTTTGGAACAAGAGAGGCTTTATTTGTATGCAAACATTATTGCAACGTTGCTAGGAAGTACGTAAATCAGTTTACATATGCTTTATTGACTATGAAAAAACATTTGACCGTGTTCAACTTATGAAATTAACTGATATCCTACAACACATTGACTTAAGGGGAAAGGCATCATATTGTTGAGGACTTTTTATTATAACCAATCAGCAACAGTAAAACTAGACGCAGCTGAAGAAACTGATAAAATCCTCATCAGAAGAGGGCTATTGCCTTTTTAATCTATACTCAGAGGTCATCTTTAAAAAAGCGACGCTAGAAGAAAAAGGAATAGGAATCGGAGGAGAAAGCATTACAAATATAAAATATGCGGATGATGCTGCTATAGTAGCCGAAAGTATTGAAAACCTGCAGAGGATGGTAAACGAACATAATGAGGTTAAGCGTAAATATAAAGAAAACTAAGCTATTAGAACCCAACAAGATTGATATGGGTCCACAAATTTTAGAAGTAAGTGGGCCAAATATAGAACAAGTTAACCACTTTAAATAAACTTGGCCGTTGGCTCAATAAAATCCTGGATCTAGACGAAGAATTAAAATGCCGCATATAATTGGATAGAAAC
Organism: Sinelater perroti; assembly: GCA_036346155.1. NCBI lineage: Eukaryota > Metazoa > Arthropoda > Insecta > Coleoptera > Elateridae > Sinelater > Sinelater perroti. The sequence continues at coordinate 20,248,547 of JARFIY010000046.1, forward strand.
ACTTTTTTGAACTACAGAACAATACTGAGTAATAATCACCTCCAGTTACCTACAAATACCAAATTTGTAAAATAGTACGATGTTATGTAAGTTCGAAAACTGGATGTTAAAAGTTGATCCTATGAACCGCATTGAAGCGTTAGAAATGTGGTGTCATCGAAGAATCCTAAAAATTTCCTGGGCATGTTTAGCAAGAAAGATGAATGAACAAGTGTTCATGGAACTACTAAATATAATAAAACTAAGAAAAATAGTGTATCTTGAGCATGCTCTTGAGGACATTAATGAAATTGCCATTAAAAATTTAATATTAAATGGAAAGTTGAGGAAAAAGTGGGCGTAGAAAGTAAGGTGGGTTGAGCAATATCGCCATCGGACTGGGTTAATTTCCAGAACAACTATTGCGCACTGCACGTCTTCGAGTTATTATAAGAAATTATTTTCTGTAAGAACAAGATGAACATGAAACAGTGGCTTGAGTTGCACTGCTTTGATGATCCATTTTAGATGCTGTTACAAGGAGGTACCATTTCCAGAAAGTCTCAGTGTATTCAAAACCTCCAAAGACGTTATGCCGCTGAACTCAATTTTAAGTGGTGGACCGTTGTAGGTTTTATGTATACTAAAGATACTGTACAGCTGTCTGTCATTTTCAAACGGATCTGCTCAAATGTTCCTAAGAGTTGTAAAAGTGTTTAACAGTTCCTCGATTGCCTAACACGGATATGCTGCCACTTCCGCCCTTAACATGTCATTGTCTAAAGTTGTTAGTTTTTCTGATCGATACGAGTCGGAAAGATCAGAATTACCGGATTTGAACTTAAAAAACACCTTTGGCATTTACTAACGTCTAATGCACTTGGATAAACATCGCAAATGTTTTTGGTAGCAACTGTTGCGTTTACACTTGTAAAACTCCAAAAACATACACTGTCGGATATGTATATCTTCTGGTATTTGACTGGCTATTTCACTATAAATTGCAAAAATAATTAAGATATAATTATTTATGACTAAACAAGTCACTCTAATCTTAAAATGTCTTTGGCACGACTTTGAACTACACAATGAGCTGATAAATGAGAAACAAATATCGATATGCGCAAAAACCACATTACTTTCCGGTCCCCCTATCATAAAACATATATATCCGTAACAAGGGTTAAAAATAATTTAGATATATAAAAAATACAAAAAGGAAATAGAAGTGTACCAAAAAAGAGTCTAAAAGTACAAAAATACAAATAAATAGTGAGGCAATTAAAATTATTTCCTAAGTAAAAAATGCAAATATAACAACAAACGAAATACATCTCTTTCTTCTTCTGTTGTTCCTTATGCTCTTATAGAATATTAGAGATATGTTATTTATTTGCTTCATTTGTATCTTATTTATAAATTTATTTTTTCACTCAATCTGTTCGCAGTTAATTTCTTCATTTGCCGTTATTTTCTATTCTTTTCTATTTCTGTTATATCTTCATCCATAACTTTCATACTCTTTTTCGTCTTCTTTTCTTACCATTACCAGCTTTCATTACTGTTTTAACAAGTCCGTCTTCTTAATTCTACTAATATTAGTTTGGTTTTGCTCATATTTATTTTCATTTTCAGTTTTTTAACTTTATCATTTAATATATTAAACAGTTTTTGTATTTTTGTAGCTGTATAAGCTGTCATCTTGTTTAACACCTTTCTCTATTTTAAAATCTTCAAATCTTTCTCTATTTATATGCATTATATCTGTCAGATTTTTGTATATACATTTTACTATTTTTATTAATTTGCTAGACATTTTTAGATAATTTTTCTTTGTACGGTATCAAAAACAGGTTATAAGTGTATTAATGATAAAGTATAACTCTTTTGCTATCCCTATTACTCTTTATCTGATTAAAAATATGTTAGTTGTAGTTTGTCTGTTTAGCCTGTTTGTTGCTTGGTCGTCTTGTAAGTGTTATTATATAATTTTCCTTATTCTTTTACACAATCTTTGTGTAAACATTAAAACAAATTGAGAGTAATTATCTGTAATTTCCATAGCCTATTTGATCTTTTTTTATAGACTGAAATTATTAGGTTATGTTCCCATGTATGTATTGTCTGTGTTCAAATTTCACATTTTCCAGAACCATGTTTTTTTCCTTTTCTCTCATGCATTTTATCATTTCAGAGTCTATGTTGTCTCCTCCATTTGTTTTTCTTACTTTAATTTTTTACAATTTCTACTTGTATTTCCTCTATTTTTAGTTTTAGGTCATCGTAATCTTTACTTTTATTAGTTGTATTTTTATTTAATTGCTAACGACAGCATTTTTCAAATCAAATCTATTCTTAAAATAGTTTTCCCAATTCTTTAAAAAACAAAAATAAAAAGGCTAGTTGGCATCATCGTTGTGGCAGAAAAAAATATTACTTGCACAGACCTTTAATGAGACGCTCTACATACAAATTACTCGTGCAGTAAAACTGGCTCAGAAAACTCAAGGTCGCTCAAAATCCTAGCTGGATCTGATTACCTAACACAACAGACAAAGATATTTCAACGGTAGTGCTGGCAATATAGCTAAAATATTTAGAAAAACGGATCTGAAGTGACAGGTTTGTCGGCGCTTTCTTTATAGATGAAGATTTTAAGAATTAGACTTTCGTATTATTTCCAAGTAAGAATATATAGTGTTACGACTTTGAACGCTCCGTGTGGGAACACGGCCTGCAAATTTAGAGGTTAAGGCCCTTATACGTTTGCCACTATGCCCGGTCGTCGCGCATCTCTGGTGCGGGGCGGTGTGGCAAGCACCGCGCCTTCGAGTGAACGCAGCTACTCAATTATTTTTAATAATTAGGTAGGCTACCCGCCAGACATCAGAGAACACTTGAAATTGAACCCGGGCCCGTCCGCATCACAACCCGCGCCTCAACCACTGGACCACTCTGGCAGTTCTAAATAAGAATGGGATAAAAATAGTTCCTTATATTGTTCGTCCAAATATTTTCAGCTGAGATGCAATTGGAGTTTTCATTCTCTAAAGGAGCTTTTGCGTTATGTGTTGTGTACAAAATAATTCTATTCTCTTCTTCAGTGTCCTGTAAGACTTGCTAGTATTTTATTTTAAAATGCAGGTGCGTCAACAGTTATCACGATATTGAATTTTTTGGCATGTGGGAGCACGTAAAAATTCTGATGTTTTAGGAAAACATTTATAATATCAAGCACTTAAAGAAGAGAATAATAGACATTTGTAACTGTATTCCAGACAATGTTACGTGATCGCCATAAGGTTACAGAAATGTCACTTTTAACTGATATGTAGTAAATTAATAAAGTTTTTGCATTACTTTGTGGATAAACTATTTAAATAGTTTTAATTATTGGGGGCTAATGCATGGTAAAGAAAGAAAAAAGAATAAACTTAAATAATCATTTCTAAACTTCCTTTGTCATTAGATAAAAGACCAAAGTAGTTTAGGTTAATGAAAAACATATCAAATGCACCCATCTGCCAGTATACCTCTACACATTAAGAAATTGCTCTTAGAGAAACAAAGATCCAAAAGACAATGGCAAGGAACTCATAATCTTGCCGATAAACTCACTTATAATCGCTTAACACGGAGCTTTGCGGTGTGCTGTGAAAGAACCAAAATGATAACTTTACTGAATATGTCGTAAACTTAAAACAGGCAGATCATATAATTTAAAGCGACTAAGAAATTATTATCAGTAAAGCGAAAGGCTAATAGACAAGAAGTAATAAGGAAAAAGCAGAACACCTAGACGCAGTCTACTCCATACATAGTTGAAATTGAAGAATTCCTGGATATGCCGTGCCAGATGTCATTACCTATTAAATCTCACCAGCAAATGTTCAGTTTGAAATACTTAAACTGGATCAACGTAAAGCGCCAAAATACGATCTGATAACATAAAAAGTACTAAAGATGTGGCCTAGAAAAGCCATCGTGCTGCTAACAACTATTTATCATTGCACGCTTAGTTTATCTTATTATCCGATTATTTGGAAATATGCACACATTTTGATTAGTCTCCTGGCGATATTAAATAAAATATTTAAGAAGCTTTTTCGCGATGAAACAAATACCTTTACCCAACTGCCACTATATCAATTTGAATTTTACGTTACAGCAGATTCACAGGACTGTCGACGAGATGGTAAAAAGTCTGAAAGATAAGAACTTGTGTACTGCTATATTTCTAGGAATTTGATAAGGTGTAGCGTTCAGGTCTGCTTTATAAATTGGAATTGTTGCTACCAAGTTATTTTTACCTGATCCTAAAATTCTACCTAACAGATCGATAGTCCTTTACTAAACATGACAATGAACCCTTTTCAGACCATCCTATTTACTCCGGTATTCTTCAGGTTAGCGTCCTACGTTTGCTTTTAATAATTAAAGTTTAGTATTCTCTTACTTTCTGCATTTTTTCGGAACATTTTCTTATAAAAAAAATATATGAGAAAACTTATCATTCGCTAAATTTTTCTTGTCAGATCAAAGGCGAAAAGAGTTTTGCTTTCTTCAGTTATATTCGATTCTGTTTATGTTCTTCATCTCCTTATCCTCGATTACATTCGTCCAAGTAATTTTAAGTCACATAAATCTAAGTTCTGCCCCATCATCCTAAATTGGAGGTTTTTTATTTAAAGGAGCGTCTGTTTCAGAACGAAACGATCTTCTTTTCTATACTAACTTATAATACAGATGAAGATGATATATTTTCGGAAATTAAATAGGTATCTTATTGCAAAATTAAAGATTATGTTTAGTCCATTAGTTTTATTCCCTCATCAGTGTGATACATTTTGGCTTTATTTTATAAGAAAAAGTGTGATAAGCATACAAATAAAAATAGTAAAAAATAGAAATCTAATAAACAGCTCTTTAAAAATAACTAAATATGTACATATGTGACAAATAAATAACCCACAAATAATGCAAAAGGTGAAGGAAATGGAAAAATATTATTTAAAGTAAATATAGTAGAGTTCAGCCAAGACGAATTATGTAGGTGTATTAGATACCAGAATTAAGTTACGTATTTATAAATAAAAAGAAAATCTTCCAAGAAGAAAAAAGTAGCGGCAGTATTTCTTATTTAATGGGCCTATGTCACCACCATTTGTGATTACCATAAATTTAAAGTTGGAATGCGTTATTCATAAACAGAATAAACCATCCATAATAATTATTTCTTTCACCCAAAGCTTTTTCACCCACGACAGGAGGAAGGCAGAATTTAAATTTGTAGAGGAGAATTTTGGCATAATGGTTCATTAATGTCAGTCTTTTATCAGAAGCCACCAGGTTATAAAAATAAAATATGAAGAGGTACTCATAAATAACGAATTATTTTAAAGCAGCTGCATTGAATTTGACACAAGTACTTTCAAGTATCTGCCAACATTGTGCTTGGCTAACATGTTACCAACTGCTAGAACACTTTTAAAATTCTTGATCTAAAATATCATTCAAAATTAACTAGGTGAAAAACAGTGCCATATTGTTCTTTGTGTTTGCCGGAACATTATCATCTAATCATTATTTTCCAGAATTTTGGCTATTCTATTGCATATTTTCACACAGTCGTTTGAAAATATCTGCGTAATACACAAAAAGTGGCACCAAATTGATTATCCCTTCTGCTAACATTTTTGCTAGTAACTTGGATAGGACAGTGAGCAAAATAATTGAGCTATAAAATACAACTTTGCGTTTGGTTTTACTAGGCTTATGTATTAGAGTTATTTGCAAGACTTTCTAATGTCTGACAATAAAAAAGTTTAATCATAGCATTAAATATGTATATAATCACTTCTTATCTTTTGTTGTAGTTTCTGTATTAGTCTTCCCGTGATAAGCTCGTACCTCGAAGATTATCTTGCCTAAATATCCGTAATAGAAGATCTATTTGGTATGATCTACAAGAAATGGTTCAAAAACATTTTCATGCCTTAGTTGATACAATTGTCTAATTGCCTTCCGTAGCGAGTAGTTTGAGTCAGATGTTAGAGTTAATTATGTTAGACAGATTTCTAAAGATTTGTTTTAAAGCTACTGATCAGCTCTTTTAATTGCCTCACTGTTTAACTGAATCTTAATGGTCTCAATGTTTTGTGTTTTATTAAGAAAACCTTCTTGAAGTCCAATTTGGGGCACCTTATGTATAACAAACAAATGATCATATTTACAAAACGTTTGCTTATAAATATTTACATTGCCTCATTTTGAGCTCTTGTGGCAGTTTCCATTCTTTTTAGCATTGAGCCAAACAACAAACGAATGTTATCTTAATAAACTGCTTTTGTTAATTATTGTCACGCTACCATAATTTACACAGATTTCTTGAACACCGTGATTACCGCTGTACTCTTTGCGCAGTGATGTTTCTAATTTACGTTGTTGAAGGAAATCTAACGTATTACTTTTCATACGTAGTTATATGAGCGTTATTTTGTTGAAAGATTGCTTGTAGTACCATCTAAAAAAAAGGAAGTACCAGGAGCTGCAAGACTGTCTAACTAGTAATGTTGCTTTTAACTCTGACTAGAAGTTACCTGCTATCACAAATGATAGCTCCTCATACTGTTATATCCATAAATGGTATTGTTTATCTTGTAAAATGTAATCTTATTGATTCCTTTTTCCTTATTTTAACGTTTCGATTTAAACAACATCTGGATTTATCGAAAAAGATAATTCTATGCCACTCCTGTATCCACAGACGTATTTCCGTTGTCCACTATAATCTTCATAATGGTAATCGCAATGACATGCGCTGTGCTGGTAGTCAAAAAAAAAGAAATGGACAATCGGTACCGTTTAAGAGTCCAGATTTCGGTCTTTGCAAATAGGTATTTTCTTCATTACATTGATTCTATAGTCACATTACAGAGAGTTTATAGTGACAAACTCTTAGGCTTACTTCTTGTAAAGAAACACCCCCTTTAAGAAAGCCAACAATACCCTTTTTTCAAATTTTATAACTTGTTAACGACGATGCATTCTTATACCGTGCAAATTACGCGTAAAATTATGAAGCACCTCAATAAAAAGGAAAAAGACACTGCAACTATAAACACAATAGAAATTAAAAAATAGAAACCACATTATAGGAAGCTGTGCAGAAAAAGACAAAGCTACAAATGAAGAAGATACAAATTAAATTGAAATGAAACAAACAGTAGATGATATAATTATGCAAGACCTACAAAATGCAATAAAAATGTTGAAATAGGAAAGTTACAGAACTTTTCAAGCACCGAGGTATGTTCTTGAAATTGAACACTAATATTAGTATAGAACGTAATGACGACGGCAAATGCTTGATCTACGTAATTTAAGGCATTTTTGCTTATCTTATTTAATACTTGTATAAACGACAGGATAAAGAGGTAGACAAAAAAGGCACCAAAGAAAAGCACAAACAAATGTATTGACACAATACTGTTTGCAGACGGCCAGGCTATAATCGCAAATTTAAAAAATAACCTGCAACAAGTTATCTAAACAAAATATTAAAGATATGCAACTGCCAAATATCAGCATTTAAAATAAAAATAATAGTTTTTTGGGGCAAACAACCAGTAAGATCTAAAATTGCTTGGAGAGGCAGGCGTGTAAATAGCCGTGCCTTTGTGAAGCAGTATGGGAACAAATTACGGCCCGTATCGGGGAAAACGTTGAAGCCCAAATCGTCCCTAAACAGCACGCGCGAAAGCGAATAAGGGCGGCTACCGATATCAAAAACCAACAAGTAAATTGCTGAATCGCTCACCTGTAATTGGTTTTGGACTGCTGATTTCTGCGTTGACTTCCTGGTGGCCACCGCATGTCCTGTTGGCTTCGCGCCTAGCTTTGCGGGAATTTATATACGGGTAAATTATGATGCGACAGCAATTGTTGAAATACGTTTCAAGTGTGGCCGATGGCGTATGCAGGCTCGCAGGCCGAGCGAAAAAGGCCCATCTCTCGTTTTGGTTTGTGATAGCAAAACGCCCTCCTGCAGATATCATAGAGCACACACACTCCAGACAAACACAGACGGTTTAAGGGCGAAAGGCCGCCACACCAGTGCTATAGACAGTACTAACTTAGAAGAAGTACAGAATTTTAGACATCTAGAATGCGATGTCTCATACAATTACGACCAGCACATTGAAAAACGTTTACACATTTCAATTATACATAAAATTGTATAGAGGAATGACAGTGCTAACTATCTGGCTGAGAAGCACGGGCATTGACAAGAAAGGTTCGTACAAACATCAAATCCGCAGAAATCAAGTTCCTAAAAGGAGTCAAAGGATGCAGATTTATTAACAAACATATCAGAGATCAGTTGCTTGTACAATCAACATAAGACCAAATAATCAAATAAAAGACCAGATGGAGAGAACATGTAGATAGAACGAACCAAAAAGACTCCCGAAGCTGGCTAGTCAATGCAATCTAAGAGAAACCCGAGATATAGCAAGACGTTGAAAATGATGACATATTGAACCGGAACAGGCTGTAAGGCCAAATCCATGAACAACGACGGGGCAATGGCATAATTCTATAATTTCTATTTGCAACTGCAGCAAGTTTTACAGTTATTGCTCATCTACCTCAGTATGAATGTTTTACACTTTTAATAATTTTCTCTTAACCCAATTAAAAATAAACTTCTTTAAAAATTATTTAAAAGCTAGTCGGATGTTCTAGGTCATTTCATATTACTTTAACATTTTCCAAATCTGCAAGAATGGTCTTTAGCGTGTCAAAGTTGTATTCCTCAAGACATATTTAATTATTTACACTTTCTTACTGTAGGACATTAAGTATTCCTAAAAATTAGCAAATTTTTGATACTAAAACAAGTAAATAAAAAATTTACAAACACATTAAATAAAGTTTTTATTTTGTAGTAAAACTCTTTCGATTGGAAATAGTGTCTATAAGATCACTTTAGGTTAGGTCGGGAATGGTCATACACATTTGAGAGCAAAACAGTCGACTCGACAACATGCTCGAGTTTTGAGAGAATGTGTATCCACACCGATAGCGTTCCAAGTAAAGTTCAGTTTACTGATTGAAAGCTTAAAAGCTGTGGTTCCAAATGATACCTTTTTGATTGGAATCGGACCTGCTCTGACAAAGTTATGGGCCTAAGAATATGTGTAACACAAAAGAGTCGAAAGGGAAAAAGTGATTATGAAAGGAAGAAAATAAAATCCTTAGTTGAAATTAATTTAAGGTTTTTTCAATACATGGTGTTGCCACTTTTACTTTTAATTGCACTTTCCAAGCGAATACTCATAGATCGTAGGCACATCCTGGACTCGTTGATGAATAATATCTGACTCTAATGACCGATATCTCAATGAAGATGTTTGCGAGCAAATTCCAAGCGCCTTTGTTTTTGGACTGCAGTCAGCTGAATTAGATTCAAGTCTGGGTTACACAGAGGCCAGTTTATTTTCGGTATACCGACGTCAGCCAGATAGGTAGTAGTCGCTCGCACGGTGTAGCATTGCGCATTGTTGTGCATTAGCATAAAGTCCTCACTAACAAATCCCGTAAACGGATCAAGATATTCTTCCAGAATATCCCTGACGTAGCTGTCCGTTGTTAAACCTCATCCGCGTCTTGCACTAGGCACGAAAATTAACTCAGTTTTCCGTGCATAGAAATCTCCGCCCAGAACATGCTAAAGTCACTTCCATATGCGACAGTTTCTTGAATAGAGCAGTAAGAAAATCTCCTCTCTGGCCTCCTACAGACCTAACGTCTCCGGTCGTTGCTATGTAGGCACATCCTGGACTGGTCGGTGAATAATATCTGACTCCAATGTCCCAATCCAAATGTTCGCGAGCAAATTCCAGTCACCTTTGGTTTTGGACTGCGGTCAGCTTGAGACCCTAGCTGCTTTTCTTAGGGTCAGGTTGGGCGACTTCAATCTTTTTCTCACTCTCCAAGAACTGGCGACTACACTTTCTGACCGCACTCAGCTCTTGCTTGAGGTCAAGGACAGTCATATGTCGATTGCTGAGAAATATTGAACGAGAAATCGATGTTCTCTTTTTTCCGGTACCGACGCTATACTCTCGATACAACTGACTAACTCAGATTTAGTTGATTTGCCATAGCCTTCTGACTGAGGCTCTCTCTCAACAATGCAACTGCTTGGGCTGTTTTGGCGGCTGGAGTATCCATTTTCTTACAAATGACTCGAGCACTTACGTCATTACTAACTTACATCAACTTCAGATAAGTGACTGAGATGAATTAGCGCATTGCAAGCGTACTAAGCGGACAAATATTTTTTTGAATGCGTCATCCGATTAATGCGACAGCAACAGTTTTTTAAAGCTCAATAATACAGAATGCTCTTTTCACGTTAAAGTTTTTATTTTCATTTTCCTTAAATTGAAACAGGAAGGAGACGGAAATGCGCGTGCAGCTAGTGAGTCGATTGATTTGTTCCAAAGTGCAGTTACACTGCTAGATACTGAATTCATAAACAAAGATATCTCTTACTATTTGTGCTGCCTACTGGTTGAATACTTCAGCTTTTGTTAGTTAAAAACACTCTGTCTTCTATAGTTAATGGTAAGCGCATCTAGATGTAGTATGAGAAGGTGAAGAAAAGTCCGCATGTAAATACGAAATAAATTGCTGTTTTCCGACGAGTTCTCGAACATGAACCTTTCTGCTGGCCGTTGTCACTATAATAAAGACGAGCGTTAACCGAGCTGTCATCGCGAAGGAATGTCGCTAAAATAATGCTGATTAGCGTCGAACAAACTGCGCTTACAAAGTCCTAAATCACTCGTCCTGCAGGTTATGGCCGGCATAATTAAATTCTCGGCCGCATTTGTAAGATAAATTAAAAGATCAAAGATTTCCCAATTCTTGACAAGCATAAATATCGGCGTCCGTTTCTAAATGGGCATGTTTCAGAGCGCAATCATTTCGGCTGATATACAGCAGCATCTGCCAGGTCATTTCATTTATTTATGAATATCATCCGAGGTGGCGGGCCATATTTCTGCCGAGCAGTTGGCAGCGCCGAACCTGGACGAGCGAGCTGCAAAATGGAATATTTAAGTGCGGCTTCTCCGGATTTTAAAATTTCAGGGCCCGCTTTGCCTTACATATCCTATATTTGCGGAGGGTAAGAGAGTAGATAAGTGAAAGAACGATCGCGTTTCGGCGTGAGGCGGCCCTCGGGATCGGTAACCTACTTATTCCGCATTCAATATTTCATCGCCGCACCTCTCAGATATGCCAGCTTGGGGCTGCAGATTTCGGAGCTTTCGCCGGAGGCGGAAAGCCGCGCCGAACTAATTAAAGTTGCTGCCTGGGCACGGTGCATAACCGGGAGAGGAAGCGCAAGCGTATAAATTACTTTTAATTACAACAATTTTATAATTTGTACTTTGCAGCCCTGATTAATTATGTTTCCAAGACGAATGGCTACTGTAAATTATTATGCGCATTCCACGGAAGACGCTAGCGATACAAAACGAAGCTAGGGACGTGTGCGCATATTAATGATTAATATTAGACGCTGCGCAGTGGGAAACGAAAAGTTATCTTTTAAAATGTTATTGGTTCTAAGTAATGTAATAAATTAATTAAAGATTAACAATTGAAAATTGTGTTAATTCCATTTAAAAATTTATGATGGTATCGTTTTACAGTTCTCTGTGTTAGTTTCAAAGTAAAAAGAATCTAAAATGTAACTTCAATAATAATAAACAGTCTTTGTCAAAAAGTTCGAGGATTTTTGTTTAATTATTTACCTGTAATATTTAAACACCTGAAATGGATGTTGTTCAGTCATCTCATATGTGTACTGGTACCATGTAAACTCTCTAGGTGGTAGGGTTTTGCTTAGCAACTCACCGTTCGGCTTGTTGGAGCATTTAATTTATAGTTACACAAGTAACGTGATTGACTGCGATTCCGAGTAGAGTGTTAACATTCAGTTCTATGTTAAGCTGGTGAAAACTCCTAGTAAAATATAAAATTGATATAGCAAGTGTATGGCGACGAAGTATTAATTAATTGAATGATGAAAACGATTTTGGGAGGGCAGAGTTGGCTTCTTGTTCCATCATATAGCGCTGCACATGTGAGACGCGTGAAGCAGTTGCTGCAAGAAAATCGCTTTGTTACTGGAAAGCTAAAATTAAATAGGGATGTGTGTTGACAACATGACAATGTCAGAAATACTTTTACCCAAACATCATATTCTTACTCGGTTTGTCGCCGTAGGATTTTGTTTGTTTTTCAGTGTAACAATTTAAGACAAGGCTGAAATACAAAGTATAGTTAAAGATGTACTGAAAACCATTCCGGTTTAAGCTTTCTCTGCTTGCTTCCATGACCTCCAAAAAAAGCGGCAGCTGTGCATAGATAGCTGAGGGCATAGGTGTTAAGTCAAATAAATTATTTTTAAGAGTCTAGTTCTGAAGCTTTGCTGTCAAAGCTGGTATAAATGTAATATATAAAAATAACTACCTATTTTTTTACCACCTATGTTAGTTGACGAAAAAAATATTAGTAATGTGTCAAATCAGTTGTTTAGCTATTAAAATTTATATAAGTCAGATAATATTTGCAAGAAGCCCATCTTAATACCATTAGATCAAATACAAGTATTTAAGTGGCGATGAACGAAAAGAATTATTCTGGATTAATGATTGAAGACTAACTATAAAGAGGGCGTTATACTGCAACTAAGCAAACGACATTAAAATAATAATAGAGCTGCTAACTAATAACAATAACCTACAGAAACACATGCGTGTAATGGGCATACGTAAGTGTGAGGGTTGAACAGAATATTTTTTTTGTAACTTTTATTGAAAATTTAGAACCTACTTCTTTAAGAGTATTAAGTAAATAGAATGTATGTCTTTGACTTGGAAGGAAAGTGTCCAATGACAATTCTCCTTATGGTTCATTAGCACTTAGAGCCGTGCCATCGGGGTTGATACAGTGTTTGAATGTAAAAAAGCTATTACCTCTTGTTTGTGATTGAGGAGCCCATTGGCATTCCACGATGCAATTCTAAGGATGTTAACCATTATGGGAGTTACTGATGACAGTGGTAAGCAGATTCAAAATCTTGCTGTTTTGGTTTAATATCTGGGTGAGCATGGTCTTAAATTTATTTAAGAATAAAGTTAGATGTTCTCCTATGTCTGCTGGTTGCTGGGGGGAGGATGTAGTTCTGCTGGTTGCTTGAGCGTAGGACAGAGGTTTATTTTGAGTCGTAAGCGTGTGGGTTGATTTGGGGATAGTGAGCTGGGTTGGCATAGTAGGTTAATTGATATGTGTGGAGTTGTTAGGGAATCGTCTGATGCTGTGTCTCTGTGCGATTAAGTCTTTGTAAACCCTACAGCCCTTATAGTTTGCCGGGTTGTCGCCTGAGCAAAGGGCGTAATTTGCAAGCGTATCTCTAGTTTTTTGGCAGGTTTTGGAGTCGTGGTGGCTTGCGCACTTGACACAGTTGGGTGGTCGATTGCAGTAGGTTTTGGAGTGACTCTTGGCAGCGCATACATTGGACTATATCGCGTTTTTTCTTCGGTGCTTCTACTGTTAATGTATCTTAGGTCAAATATTTCTTTATTGTTTAGTTGTGGTTCGAGATCGATGAAGAACAAGGAAAGTGGTTCTTTAGTGATCTTGTGCTTGACGTTCACTGCGTTGCGCATTTTGTGCCCTGCTTTTGTTAATTCGTCTTTGATGTCTTTGATTGGTACTGAGTGTGTAAGTTCCTGAACACCACTCTGTAAGCGCGGTCTTCTTTCGTTCGGTACGTGTGATGAATGATTTATTCCTCTGGTAGGTGTTTTACTAATTTTCAGTAGGTTTCAATGCGATTTAAATCGGTTATGCACAGGAGTGGGAATCAAAGCAGGGGACTGTATTGTTAGTTGATGGTTGATTTTATGTTTTTTGGAATTGACAGTTTGCCAGTCATGTTTAGAGGCTACCGTTGGACTGTCGTTCAATTCGTCAGCACTGACTGAAGTTATGGTAGCGTCAGGATTTGAATTAAAGTTATTTGAATTTATCAGAGGACTAGGTTGGAAGGGAATAAGATTATTTTGAAGCGCTGCATTTGCTGGTATGAATTGGGAATTACCGTAAGGTACGCCTGGTTGTTGGAAAGATACTGGATGTTGAGAGTTAATTAGGTTTGGCGGAAATCCAGGTACTTGATTTGGCTGAAATTGAGAAGGATATATGCTTACCCATTAATGAAGTTATTTGATTGTAGTCTAAATAGTAGGCTTGTTTTGAAGATTGGCCTCTTTAAAAATAGAAACGCAGGCACGCGGCCTCGCATTTATCGCGTCGGATAAGCAACCTCACTTGCACTTTCTTACGTTTAGCGAATTGAGTACGTCTAAAAGCTTCGAAAGTAAAATGGGAACTCCGAACAGAAATTAAAGGCAATTATGAAATTACGCGCTAAAAACAAGAAAGTGGCTCATGTGCGCAAAGGATGACAAATGGAAAGAGCAACGAGAGTACAAATACGGCTGCCCCACTTAGTGATTGTACCATCGAACAATAGTACGTTTTCTAAGAGCAGAAGATATTAACTCTTCGGAAACAGATCGCAGGATACTCTAATGTATCGTGTACAATACCATAAATAGACTTTTGTTATTGTAATTATAATTTTCTGTAATATATGGCTATTAAGACAGCCCACCCTTAGAAAGTGTAACCACATAAAGGTAAAGGGGAAGGGAAAATGGCCGAGACTAATTATAAGTCGATCACTAGAAGCGAAAAAACGAGGATCAACCGTTAAATAAAAACGCATTCGTAAGTCGAACGAAGTCGACTGGGAGGGCTAAGAATGTTAGTATCTAGGAACAGCAAACTCTTAATACCAAAAATAGAAAGAGTGACAGAGACAGGGAAAGAAAGAGAGATAGTCTATCTGTTGTTTTACGTCTTTCTCTGTATTACTACATTAAAAATGATTAATCAATCCTTAGTACTTTTCATCCTATTATGTAGAAACATGCTAACTGTATGGTTTTAGAAGGTAAGACTTTACATATAATATAATTCTAGTTCCCTGTAATATGCCACAAATTTTTTGGGGGTCGTAGCATGATAGGTGTGCTACATTCTAAAGCCTACGGTACACAAGGGTAGTAATGTGGCTAGCGCTACGTACCGACCGCCTATTATTACCACAGAGTTTGACCTCCAGGTACTTATTTATTGCAGCTTGAATCGAGCTGGACCGTAAAAATGCCAGTGATCGAATTGGCAAAAGCGGGATTTGAATCCGCATCTCTAGGTTTTGTAGTCTAGCGACCTATCCACTAGACCACTACGGCTCTTTAATACTATGTATAATTATAAAAAATTATAAATAAAAGCACAAAACATTTAAGAATAATTAAAAATAAAAAATGCCTGGTAAATCTTTACCAGAAAATATTACTTTCAATAGTGTTGTAAAGATTAACAGAATAGAAAATAAAAAACACAAAAATATACGAATAAAGACAATAGAAAGAAATAACAAAAAAATTACACATTTGCAAACTCAGAATTCAGAATAAGGAAAGGCAAGAAAAAGAAATAAAAAAAATCATATGCAATGGTATATACAATTCTTATTGTTTTGGTAAATTACTATAGATATACGAAAAAATAAAAAGTATATCTGTACGTTTTCAATTCTAATAAACATTAAGTAAATTCAAAAAGGACAGAATGGAAAAATATCAAAGATGATTTCGGTTGAAATAACTCCTGCAGGGAACAGTTCGTTTTAATCTTTATTTCCTGGGGGTATTACGTTGCGAATGTAAAAGTCTTTGTCTTAATTCTCCCGATTTTCATAATGCTTTGAATTGTTGAGTTAGCTGGTAACATGCAAAGCGCTCGTCTGGCTGCCTTAAAAAGACGAGGGAGCCCTGATTAGCATGGGACTGACCGGGCTATGCAGATTGCCGGCAACTCAATGACTGTTTAATTTTCCGGAAGGATCCCGCAAGTTTTTTCGCCTGCATCGATTCCCCTCAATGGCTGTCAAAATTGTGCTCTCAAGTTCATATTGTACGGGGGCGCAGAGGGCAGCTTTAATATGAAGATTGCTCCAATTGATGGGCGCAGCGCACTTGGAGATGAAGTCATTTGCAAATGAACTCCGCATCCGGCTGGTAATCATTAGGGGCATATTCAGCGGGAATAATTTCAGGAATTATTTCAGCCGGCGCTGCCTCGCCTCATTTCATGCTAAGATGTATAAATGCATAATTGATTCCGCCGGCGGTACATCGCTATTAATCAGTAAATGTAGGTAGTTGCGAATTCGCGCGGCTTGAGCGCGGCGCTGCAGCGGCGGCGCGCGCCCTGCGCCGCTAAAATTTTAATAAAATCTGGATTAGCGCTCGAAGAAACGGCCGCCGTTTTGCAGAGGCTCCTATTGATTCGGCGCTAAACAAACCGGCGGCGGCTCATCCCGTTGTCTCCGCACGTGCCTTTGTTGTTTCTTCTCCAGAAATAGCCGAGACGGAGCACCGTCCCATCATAAAACATTCCGCCGTGTCGTATTCCCTCATATGAGGAAAAACCTGGAGGCTGGGGGAGTTTTTTGGCCGTCCGTATATAGCAGCCGTGGGGCGGCGTTTTTTGCTGTAATAAAACTATTACATTAGTTTTTTCGCGAGGGTCATCGCGTGTCCCTTGACGAAGTGACCGTGATACATCAAGCAATATCAGTTGTCGAGCAGACGCTACCCCTGGGCCCGGCCGGGCCATACATTTCAATTCTGTCTGTCACCGCGAGAGACTCCACTCCGCACCACTCTCAATGTGTCATCTAACTACATATCTGGAACTGGAGCACGCCACCCTGCAAGCTCTCAGCTCCAGGAAGTGCCGCAGACGCGGGCTTGCTGCCTCCACATTCAAATCCTAAAGGAAATATTGCCATATACGGAATCTAGAAATATTTTTCGATCTCACGTGAACCATAAAGAAGAAATGGATAAAAAGAAGATTGCAACCATAGAACAAGCAATCTATGCCACGTCTTTGTTGCACTTTTTGTTTAATTTTCTGAATGGTAATGCTATATTAAACAAATTAAATATTTAAGATGTTCATAACAATCTGACAAGTTGTGGTAAGGGGTCTTTGAGTACTTTATAAAAATTTTACTTATTTAAATAGACTGAAGATGCTTGAGTATTTTTTTAATTCCTAATTTTTGCAAAAGTTCCTTTATTACATTCAAAACTTTTGGACAAATAGCTTGTAGCTTTATGGATTTTTGCAATTTTTATATTACAAATACGTTACATATATCCTTTTCCTATTTTACTAATTCGCCAAATTGTAAAAATATAGAAGGTCGAACATTAGCTCTTTTCGCTGTTTTTCACAGATTAGGCCTTAAGACCTGTTCCGGCTCTACTTTCGCCTTATTCTCAGTCTGCTAAATTCACGGTGTCCTTTAAGCTTAAACTAATTTGCTAGTCATAGAAATCTTGTATTTGACATTTGAGTCACGTGTTTTTCCATCTATCATTTTGACTTTAAGCTTTTAACCTTGGGTTTCTTTCTAATGTCTTTGTTACGAATCCTTTAACGGATCACAAATATAGCATTTGAGCGGATTAAATCCTTGTTAGTTTTTTATTACTTATAACTCACGTCTGGGACCTATAAAGAAGTATGGGTACGCTATAGTAGTATAGAATTTTAGTTGTTTTTTTATATGTTAGTGTTTATTTTGTTTTTTACGTCTTTGTTTCCTAAATACCGAAAATTACTGATCTTCTCGAGGCCTTAGTTGTCTGTTATAATCTTTGGTTTAAATGGATGTTTTCATTTTAAAGTCATTACTTTCATTTGCCTTATAGAGACCTTACAGTTATATTCTTGTGAAATTTAATGTACATTGTATACTGCTTGTTGTAAATATTCTTTGGGCCTGGTAATCATAGCTTGGTAGTCGTCAAAAAGTAGTGAATTAATGTAGTGGTCGTGTTTTAAAAGGATTCTATTTTCCAGTCTGTCAGTACATTATCAATATAGAAATTAAAAATTGGACATCCTACATTCTTGTGTATCTTTTTTATGTAGTGAGTAAATGCGATGTGCGTTGTATTCTTGTGTTTTTTAGATTATTAGTTTGGGTGTTAGTATGGCATCAATCCAAAATTGTTCTTTTATGAAGTCACATTATTCTCTCCGCAGTATTTCGACTAGTGTGTGGATTTAGGTGTGTATAAGCTGCTTTATATATTAACTCTTCCAACTTCTGCGGCGCACTTCTCTAACAATAACAGGTAGAACCAATACCAGGCGTCCCAAATGCAGACATTGAATTTGAGAAACTTTGTCAAATGTCGCCACCAGCAAGAGCCGTTAGCCTATCGGAGTTAAAAAAGAAATATCCAAGCTAAACCAACACAAATCTCCGGGTATGATCTAATAACCTGACAAATGCTACCCCAGAAAACTCTGATTCTCCTCACAACAATTTTCAACCACATCCTAAGCCTCTGATATTCTTCTATCATATGGAAATACGCAGAAATAATAATGATACATAAAAGTAACAAAATTTCCCCCAAGAAACCCCTGCATACAGGTCTATCAGCTTACAGCCTATTATTTCTAAAATATTAGAGAGGCTGCTACTTAAACGGATCCAGGAAGACAACCAACTAGCACATTTGCTGCCTAACTACTAGTTTGGCTTTCGCAAAAACATGTCAACATAACATCAAGCCCACAGGATAGTCAACCAGATATCTGCAATGGGGTATTCTTGGATGTATCCCTAGCGCTTGACAAAGTGTGACATGAGGGCCTCCTGTACAAACTCAAAAATATGGTTAATAACGATTACTATATCCTCCTGAAATATTACCTTACCGATAGGAATTTCTAAGTAAAGCATAATAATGTTGTATTTCCCCATTACCCCATACGATCTGGCGTACCGCAGGGAAAAGTAATTTGCCCGCTACTGTATCTTATATACCGCTGACTTATCTGAGACGGAAAACACTGTTGTTGCTCCATTTGCGGATAATGTTGCTATCCTATCCTCAGATAAAAGTCCTGTAACTTCTTCCCAGAACATGCAAACCCACCTGAATCAGCTTAGTGAATGGTACAATAAGTGGAGAATCACGATAAACCAATCTAAATCTGTCCAACTAACATTTACCACCTGCACTCAAATCTCCCGTTACAGTTAACATAGCCTCTGTACATGAGAAATCAGATGTTAAATACTTAGGGTTACATCTTGACCAACGCTTAATGTGGCGTAAACACATACAAACGAAGCTAAGACAGACGTATTGGCTCATGGGCCGTAAATCAAAATTTTCAACCGAGAACAAAATTACTCTGTACAAGACTATGCTAAAACTTGTCTGGTCATACGGCGTACAGCTATGGAGATGTGTTGTTACATATCCTTACTTCTTTCATATTCTCTTTTTTAACCTAGTGCTTGCAATGCAGCCATTTTGTAAAAAAAAATTATGTCGTACCATTCTTGTTCTGTTTTCTTGGTAAATACGTTTTTATAGATAGTTTTTTAGTCTTGTCTGGTAAAGATTTTGTATACTATCATTTAATAATAAGTGCACTTTATAAATTGTTATTTTTGTTGTCATTTTGTAATTTAAGCCAGTAGTTTAGAAGGTTTTATTTCCAGCAATAAATTAGTGATCTGAACTGATAGGGTTCCTTCGGAATGAATGCAAAACTTATACTAGAAATTGCGCTATTTTGTTTGCTAACAAGCAATAGATCAGAGAGCGGAGACCTTTAGCAGGCCAAGTATATTTCATTTAGTCTTTGTTGCTGAAAAAGATTTGTTATTTTCATCTTTTGTATTACTGGTTTGTTATCCGAATACGCCACATATATTTAGTATAAGAATTTTTCCCACTTTTGCGTTCTTTAATTATAGTAAAACGATTGTTTTGATTTTACTATGCTGCTTTTATAGAACTTTTATTTATTCTCCTTTTCTTCTTTCTTCAAGAGCACATACTCCTACAATAGTTATGAGTCTTCTGTTAAACATAAGTTCAATTTTAATAATTCTTTGATTAAAATGCTCGCATTTTCCTAAAATGTTCTTCTATTTTTCATCTATATTAATGGCAACTCCTAAACTTTTTCAGTTTGGGAAACACCAAACCACATCATTACTCCATTTACAAAATTTTTTGTTCGTTTTTTTCCTCTTTCTTTTGTAAGCACTGTTACATTAGTTTATTTTTCTTTTATAGCGTTTATTAATTCTAATTTTCTTACTCCTGCTTTGTTTCATTTTTTTATAAATTACAACAGCCAGAAAATTAAAATTAATAAAAGTAATTTTGAAAATCAATTTTTTTTAATACAATAGATACGATAAATTGAAGGCAAGCATGAAACAGCAGGTGACAAAACTGTTAGTAACATTTGCAGCAGTAAAATGTTGAAATACTAACCAATGTTTAAACGATTAAACACAAAAAATTATCGAATAACTGCTGCAGCCTAGTATTATGATGATAATGGAGAAACTTGTTATAATACAATTAGTAAGCGGTCCATAATCAAATATGCAAAAGACAACAAAGAATATGGAACATTTTTTCACTAAATTAATAATAGATTTGAAAAAAAAATCTAAAAGAGCACATAGCTATGTATTATCAAAATATACACTTTTTAAGGTTTCAAATTATATATGTCCTTCTCTTTTAAGAGTTGTAAACGAAAGCAAAAAATATGAATCAACTATTGATTGTAAGTCTATTACAAGCAAGAAAATAATTGAAGAGAAACCTCTAAAGGAAAACAGTTACATTTACTATTTTATTTGTAAGGTATTCATGATTTAGATAACTTAGTCACTTCATCAATGTTTAAATATAAAATATCTGCAAGAAGACTTGCCATCTTAATTTTAAGTATTCTTGAAAAACATAAAATCTCAATTGTCAATTGCTGTGGCTATGGGTTTAAGATTAAAAGATTTCTTAAAACAGCCCAAATTTTCATTTCTAAAAAAAATATTTGGCAACATGTACTCCCACTGTCACTTACGTAATCTCTATTTTATATACATTATAGAAGCTTGTACTGAAACAAAAATTAAAAATTGCAAAGAATATTAGATATTTATTGGACACGCATTGATTAGCAGAACTGCTGGCATAAAGTTGTTTCCAAATAATTTAAATGAACTAGTATCAACATTTGAAGAAATCTTACATTCAAACTTAATTACGTTCAGCTGATATTCTAATTTATTTAATTTTTGTTTATTTACATTTATTCTATAACAATAAATTTAGTGTTTATTAATTATATAATTTTGGGGGTGGTACCAGGTCTAATGCTGCATTTTTATTCAATTTTTTTGGCCGCTATGAGGATACATTTAAGTTAAATGGCTCAGTTAGTCAATGCAATTTACACGTACTTGGCTCAACGTTATAATGGAAACCCATCTTAACTTACTAGGAATTATAGAGTGGTGTAAGATAGCAACAATGAGAATTCTAGAGCTATTTTTAATCAAACTGTTGCAGGTTATGAGAATCCGTTAGCCCACTTGTCAAAGAGTTGTTTGGAGACAAAGACGTTTACTTTCAGCATGCTGTTACGTAAGGACTTATTTCGATGTAACTTTTTCTAACAAACAGATTGAGTGAAGAGGTGGTGTTGAATTCCTTATGCGTTTTCCAAACCTTACTCCAACGTACTTTTTTAAGGGGATGTTTCAAAAATAAAATTTACTATACCAGTAACGCTCAATGAGCTAAAACAGGTAGTCATCAGTTTGAATGTTTGTAGGCATATTTTTAAAGCTATTCAATTTTTTTTAATTGAAGTCATTAAAATATTGTTCCAAAGTAAAAACATGCATTTTTTATTAAAAAGTTTTTCCTACATAAGTGGCAAAAGAAGTTATTTTTTCTGAGTCTGAATTGTAATTACCATTACCGGTTTCTGATACGAGTGTGACCAGTTTTTCCTGTTGCCCTAAGGCTTATTAATAGTAAGCTCTAATCTCCTGAAATTAGTTCAGCTATATGTTTGTTATGTTATATATATATTTAAATTATTAAAGATGCTACCTTGTGAGACGCCAGATTTGACAGGAAAATAGTTGGACAAATCATTACAGTTAAATACAATAATGAACTATTGTCCAATTATTTGGAGCATCATTGGACCCCTCCTATACCTAGTGTACACAGCTGACATACCTGAAGATAGAAACACAGTTATCGCCACTTTTGCCGATGATCGAAGATCCCTACCTAGCAGCCGCAAATCTACAACAACAACTGAACACCATAAGCGAATGGCTTACTAAGTGGTGTATTAAAATCAACCCAACTAAATCAGTGCAAATAACATTTACCACTCACTTCAACGTATATCCGCCAGTCACCTTGGATAATGTAGAAATTCCAACAAAAACAGAACCTAAGTACCTACATCTTGATCAGCGTCTTACATGGAAAAAACATTTTCAAACCAAACGCCAGCAATTAAATCTGAAGTTCCGTTAGATGTACTGGTTATTAGGAAGAAAGTCAAAATTTTCAATATCAAATAGGCTGCTGCTTTATAAAAACCCGTTTGGACGTATGGGATTAAGCTATGGGGATATGTCAAACCTACTCGTATTAAAACGATTCAACAATTTCAATCAAAAACCCTTCGTGCCATAGTGAATGCACTATGGTGAGACGACTAAACAGAACCTGGCCTTGTGACCTGAGAATCCCCTAAAGCAATAGGATTACTGCCAGAGTTCCACTACTGAGTGGTTTCTCTTAACTCTGCTTATTTATTGTCATCACATTTACTTAATACTCCATGTATGATAGATTGTAAATTTACAATTGTTAAAAAAAAAGTTTTTTTTTTTACTTGACGCGTTGTATTATTTAATCTGTTTTTAGTTGCCATTCACGTCAAACTCGACTTTTTTTCTAATTAAGTCGTTGATATAGCTGGGAGGATAATTTGAATACATTTTTCTTGTAGTTGTACAGGCTAGTTGCTATTGTTGAGTTAAAGTGATTTATAGCTGTATTATAGTTTGATGTTTATTAAGTTTTGTTCTTCTTAAGCTCCATTGATACATACAGGTAGAATTTAATTTAGATAAGGTAGTGTGTAATTAGTTTATGAAAAATCTGACAAAAACTACTAGTTATTGTTTATAAACTTAATGACGTAGTTGTGTTGTTACTTAAGTTTAGCTCCGTTTTGAATTTCTTTATAAGTGTCTGTGTATTAGATGTTTACAAATTTATGGGCTGGGTTCTTATCGGTTGTCTTATTAGCGATATAGTGAGTATAGCCATGACAATTTGGGTTATAGGCTTTTGTAGATTATCGGATATTTAATGCATACTAGTTTTAAGCTACAATAATTGTTGGTGTGCCCATAGTGTTGGCATCTGTGACACTGTAACAAGTGCTTTGATTTTTTGCTGGCCTTTACAGTAACACAGTCACAAGCATCCCATCACAACTCTCGAGAAGTGGAACTAGCTAATACGCGTAATGAAGCATCATAAAACGAGATAAAAGTGCAAATAGTATCATGTGTAGGCCATGTATGTAAATTAGACAGACAATAAGTCGGCAAAATTGAGTGCCATGATCTTTGAGTACCATCGTTGTAACAAATCGGTTCATAAAATATAGACCTTGCTACAAATGGCTAAATCAACTGTAAATTATATTATGAAATGCAAACGTCTAGGACACCAACTTGTAATGATCGTAGATGTCAAACTCTGAAGAGGGTAGTGATGAAAAATCGGCTATTTTTGGTGGAAACGATCGCTTATGATATTTAAAGTGCTTTTGGGGTAGTCCCTAGTACCAGAACTGTTCATTAGGAGCTGGAAAATATAATTATAGTCAATGCCAAATGTCATCTGCAATGGCGTAAAGCTCACCGCGCTGGATCTGTAGAACAATGGAGTTATATCTCGCTACATAAGCTGAAAAGCTGATGGAGGTTTGGTGGATGTCAGGAAAATGCTTCTTATTCGAGTATATTGTGCCAACAGTTAAGTTTTGCGGCGGAGACGTTATGATTTGGGGTGATTTTTTAAGGTTCCTTAGTTCCTGATATAGATCAATCTCGGCATTTATCCTTCAGATGAAAGAATAAAGTAAATATATTAAAAGCTAATAAAAGGTCTTCACAGCCAAATTCCTGCTGCAATTGCTCCTGAAGGTGGATCAACATCCTATCAATACACGTCACATAAGTGTCTCTGCTATAAACTTTTGCCCATTAGATGAAGTTAAATCGAATGTACAATGTAGTTTATCTTCTGTGTTTAAATTATAGTATCTACTACACTATGTTATCGTATTTCAAAATTTTGACCAAAAATGTAGGTAGTAATTATTTAATTCATATGTATTAAACACATTCGCATAATACAAAGAAATTTAAGATATCAACTTTTGGTTTATTGTTGTAATAAAAAAAAATCCCTCAGTTTTAAATATCTTGTGCCACAGTCCTATCTTATACGTGTTAAGAAATCATCACTGAGTCAAAAATCCCGCTTAAAAGCATATTATTTATAGCTAAACTATTTATGGTTTTATTTAAAATTTGTGATCTAATATGCCCCTAATAAACTTTTAGAGCAATTAAAAATAATTATGGAAAAGGTAAACGGTGGAGTAATAGCGTTTGTTTTATGTGTTTTGATGTGAGCAATGCGCGTGTCGAAAATGTATTTCCATAAGAGTGCACTAAATGGGAATTTCAATAAGCCCTACATGTGCGAAAGGGGCAAATTGCGATATTAACACATAAGCGATTTGGATAACTACGACAAATAGATCCGAAATCCTAAATCTATTTCTTTGAAAGAAAGTCAAACTTGGCTGCCGCCTTTTTGTTTTCGAGTTATTCACGATAATTTGATTTTTTGACTGCTTTTAGAGTAACAATTTATTTATTTATAAAATAAAAATAGTAACTTCATGTTGTTTGTTTATGTTTGTTTATTTGAAGTAAATCCGATAGCAGTTATTTTTTTAATTTTCTTTTAAATTAGAGATATAACCTAAAGATTTAATTTTTAAAATAATTGATAATTGGTATCATGAGAAAGATGATTTTTCTTCTTATTTCAGTGATATATACTATGTGTGGCCCATTAACGTAAATTTTTTAAAATTATTTTGTTTTTTCATTGTCTTCTAAAGTAGTATCGTGTTGTTATGGTACAAATTATTTTATTGTTGATTTATCCATTATTGTTTCTCAATGTTATTGAAATTCCATTTGCAATTTTTTTAATTTTAAGACATTGAAAATAAATCTGGTATATCGTGACGCTGAGAATTGTTAGAAACACTAATTTAGACCATATAAAAGATAAAGGGCGCCGAATTTGAGTTAGGCGGCATTTTTTGTTTTAATTCGGCAGGCCTATTCTTATTATTTTGTTATCTATTATCACTTCGATTAAGTTAGTATTGATTTTTTCCAGTACATCAGCTTGTTTTGGTTCATTTTCATCATTTACAATGGACCAACATGTTCCTATTGTTTTACCCAACGGTGAAAGTGCCATACAAACAGTGCTAATCTTTGTACGATTTTCGGGAGAAATGGAGCACCCAACGAATCTACAGTACCAAGACTAATGAGGAAGTTTGAGACGCCTGGTTCAGTGAGAATGGTAAAATCACTTGAATGGAATCGTTCTCGTCGGACAGAACAATAAATCGCAGTTGTGCCAAACAGTGTCATTGTGAATCCTAACAAAATCAATTTCGACAACTTCGTTAGATCGAATTTTGTATAAATATCATCTGCACTCGTATAAAACCCAACGGGCGCACCAACTTAAGCTTGCTGGTGATTGCCTTACTTCATGAAAAATTTCTGCAATGAGTAATTTTTTTGCACGATGACGAGGAAGGACTACCAAGTTCCTGAGATCTACACCCTGTGATTTCTTCTTATGGAGATTTGTAAAATTACAGGTGTACGCTAACAAAGTACCCACAATTCTGGAACTGAAAGCGGGAATCATACGCGTAATTGGAGGCATCGAGCCAGGTATCTGCGAAAGAGTTATTAGTAATTTTGGGGAACGCACAAATGTACGCGGTGTGGATAGGCATATGTTTGACATCGTTTTTCATATGTAAATGGAAGAATTTACTAATTACAAGTATGTTAACTACGACTAAATGTACGTTATGCGGATTAACCCCTAACAAAAGATGCATTCTTTACAGACACTTAGTAACAACACAAAATAAACAAATTATTATAGCCAATAGCATTATACCACCCCAAATGCAAGTAGAAAACCGAAATACTATGAAACCATTTAAAAATATTTCTTAACTTATTTCTCATCTTATTAAAAATCTAGAGAGCCCTCCGGCCGTCTACGGAGGTAGCCGAGCAAAATAATTTTAGAACATTTGTCGGGCCCCTTTCTGGTCAAACTAGATAATTCCGTTTTACTAACAATATTTCAGGCTACCAAAAGCGCCTCTCGTTAGCCCTCGCCGTTTCCGGTTCCGATTTTTTTTCTAAATTCAGCCTCTATTTTGACTATGGAAGAGTGGGAGTAACAATCTTATCCATAGATGTTTTTCTTCGTACATTTTTCCGAACTATCGAACGACCATCATACTGATTAGCTCTCTAAATATAACTACTTTTAAGAAAATTTTACTGATTTATAGAATTTTCAAATTCGGCGTTCTTTAAAATAAGGAAATAATAAAACATCAAAAATTTAAAAAATTATTTTCATAAATAAGCAAGAAATGCATGCATAACTCGAAAACTAGGGACAGTGGCCATTTTGGGTTCACCATTACCTTTTCCTCAATAGAAGAAATCAAAGATGGTATATTCGTTTTTTATATTTATTGTAGTGCTTGAAGTGCCCTATGAAAGCCTAGAAACTTGCCCACCTCGTTCATAGTTCTTTCGGATTGATCAGAGCCGAAGAAACTGCAGAACGTCGATCCGCCGTCCAAAGTGCCGATTTTTCTGGACGGGATTAGAACGTAACCCCTGTTTATTGGCACCCACGGCCCATACGTCTCACGCCCAACTGGTTGCAGTTGCCGTGGACGGCGTGGTAGTTTATAGGGAATCGTGAGCGGATGCGATCTGCCGATACCCGGCGGAGACGGCGCGATATCAAGTCGTCAGCATGCAGCCTGCATGTCCCGTGGTCCGATCGCTGGGACAATCATCACGCGTCCGATGAGTTAGCTACCTTCGCCGTGTTCGGCCCTGATTACACGGCCTTACTTCTCGCTGCGAATATTAGAAGCCCGAACGAGATTTATGGGCAGTGTCGAGCTATAAGCCATCGCAATCTTGGATAATGGGCCGCGCTGCTGCAGGAGCAGCATGGCGGATGCGAATTAATTAATTGGCTCACAAAATAAAGACCATAAATTCACATAGCGTCACAAATTATGGGCGAGATAGGGAGTGTCGCGAAATAAAATAACCATATCTGGCTGCGCCGAGCGCGGCGGCGAGAAGAGGGAGACACTTAAATGAGAGATATCTGCGCCGCCCCCATTTCCCCGCCGTGGGCCAACTTTTGGGCGCGCTGCACTGCGCGAATTAATGACCCGAGCTCGTTATTAATTTATGCGAGCTTATCAAAGGGCCCGTGGTTTATCGCGGGCTGACTGCGACTGCGCTAATGGGATGCCGAAAAACTGCAATTAGCTTCAGTAGCTGCAGCTTCTGTTGCAGATAAAGTTTCGGCGTAAATTTGAGCAAAGTGGAGAATTTCCGACACTTCAATGACTAAAAAGTTATAGTCATTTTCTTCAAAGGGATTTTCCAAAATAAAAACATTTAACATCGAAAAGAGCAACTTTTAGTAGCATTAAAGTGTATAGGTCTAATTGACGAGATAATGATTACTTAATAAAGTGAAAGTTAAAAAGCATACTAAAATCACTTGTAAAATATATATATGTAAAATAGAGTAGAAGAAATAGCTCTGGCAACTAATAAAACCAATAAAAAAATAATATTTTAATTAGAGTTTTATTTTTTTCTAGTAACTGCCTATTTACAATCTACTCGTTATGCAAGTAATAAGTAAACGCAATGTAGTTTTACATGACATGAGGGGTTAGTGCCGTTTTCCCCGTAAAATTTCAAATTAGTGTTATTTGGTTACAAAGGTAGGTCTTGTCGCCGTTGTTTCTTTTAATCTTCTGGTGACAGTTGCTTGATTGAAAAGCTGCTCTACGAATTGATTTCTATGCCCTACCAAGTTCTTGGTGTGCGCTTTTGCGAGCTTCTTGATCTCACTGTATATGACATTCCTAGGTTGTTATGGAGGGTTTCATTTGTGACGTACCATAGAGCATCTTTTATAGCTGTAAACATTGTTAATTGGTAGTCTTGTAAGATTTTGGTATGCGATACTTTGCGCAGCCCCACAGCTGAATTCCATAGGTCCATATAAGTTTTAAAATTATTTTATATAAGAATAATTTGTTTTATAAGAAAATTTGAAATCGTGTTTCAATCAGCCAGTTTATGTGTTTAACTTTTGTATCAATTCTGGTCCAGATGCAATCTAAGGTATTTGATTTAAGACCTCGGAGGTATTGAGATATTGTTAAAAATGATGGGTTGGACATGTGATGCGTCAATTGGTCCCCGTAATCTGTACTGATTTTCCCACTTATCATACCAGTCTTGAAGTGTGTGCGCTTATAAATGTATTATTACTGTTTTTAGTTTTTCGTTAATTAGGAGAATAGTCGTATCTACGGCAAATGTGGCAATTATGGTGTTGTCTGTAATAGGTGTATCAGAAATGTACAACAGGTAGAGTAGCGGTCCTACGTTGTCTTGTAGGACTCCAGGGGTAATTGCGTGATAGTAGGACACAGAAATGTTTATTTTAACTTGGTATATTCTCTCGGATAGACACGATTGTAGTATTAAGTACAGCTGACTTGAGAATTGGAATTTAATGTTATGTAATAGGCCCGTGTCCACACCTTAATGAAAGCCTGCTGTATATACAGTAACGCACCTATACATATTCGTTTTGTTTCGAAGCTCTCGATTATATGGGTAATAATGTGATGACCTTAGTGTGTTGTTGAATGATATTGTCAAAATTTAAATTAATATGATGGTATTATATTATATAAATCCACATTTTTGTAAATTCTTTTTAGTTTTAACCTTTCAAATCTCTTGAACATTAAAGGTAAGAGACTGATTGGTTGATAACTTACACGATGTTAGATCAATAAAAAGTCATTATCGTGTTATTGGCCTACATGAAGGAGGTGTTTCTTTGCAAGCAAGAGACCAAAAACTTGATCGTTGAATATTAAAGCAATGATGACTGGAATCTGGAGTAGTACGCAGGGCTATTAACATTAAAATTGTTATCTTTAACGGCTTGCGATTACAAATCGTAACACGATTCCAATTGCCCTATTGTAACAATGATCGATTACTTGCAATGGGTCTAACAGCATGACGTCCTTTCTTGTCATTACCATCAACAAAGTCTACAATGGGCAACAGACAGGCGTTTGCAGATACACGAGTGATATAGAATCATCTTTTCTGAATTTAGATTTTGTTTAAACCAAAATTGTGGTCGGATGTTATACGCCATCGACGCGGAAAAAAGGAGCAAAAAAAGTCCCTTGGTATAAATCATAGAATGCCAACTGTAGGTTTTATGATGTGAGAATCTTTCAGTTATGATAGCAAGTCACGTTTCGCTAGAGTTAAAGGCAACATTACCAGTCAGACCTACATCGACACAGTTTTATAGTTCACAGTGCTTTCTTCTTTTCAGGGGGTGACCTAATCAATCTTTCAATACAATAACACTCGACCACATGTGGCACTTAACACATTAAACTACCTTCAAGTAAACAGAGAGTAACTTTCCTAACCGATCTAAAATATCTGGAATAGCATTGCGCGAAGGCTAAAACAGTATCAACAACTTCCAGTAAATCTGGTCGAATTATGGAAGCGTGTGAATAATGAATGGAATGCAATCAAGACACCATTCGTTCAATGTTTGAATTTGAAAATAAAGACGGTTACAAAAACCCGAGATGGATAAACGTTTTATTATTTATTTATCTTATATTACCTACAAGTCCGCAGAGGTTTAGTTAATAACTTGCATTGTTCGTGGTGCTGCAATCTCAATAAACAGTAGTGTACCGTAGACCAATCGTGCTCATTAATTCGATGTGAAGTGTCTTTCTAAATATTCTGATTTATTGTTCTTTTTAAAAAGAATCCTTACAACAAGTGCGTATTACAGTTTGTTAGCAAACTTTTTTAGTTCTTTTGTTGTAAAATTTATTCTATACATATTCGTTTTCGAAGTTCCACTTATTTTGCTGATCTCAAAATTGCATCCAAAATTTCTTAGAACAATTTGTATAATATAAATAATAATAGAAAAGTATTCTTACTAACCAGTATAGTGTACTATTAGAAATTTAAGGCTAGAGAGTTATGAATATAGAATAACATTTTAATACAAAAGCTAAGAAAAAATTACTAAACCAAAATGATATATTTCATGTTAAAATTGTTTATTAATGTGAGGTAACAATTTAAATATTTTAAAATTGAACATGGCATACAAATCAATCATACGTAAAATAAACAAATATAAAAATATAGCATTCAATAATAATAATAAGAAGCAATAGTAAACTTATAAAGGTATTTTTTTTTATTAATTACACTACAATCTGTCTAAGCGCGACATTCAGTAGTTGGTTTAACGTACATTTGGTATAAGATCTGAAAGGCATGAAGGTAGAGCGTCCAATGATGTCTCACCTATATCAATCTATATCTAGTTTACCGTACATTAATTGGTCTATAATTTATACAGCACAGTATTGTTATGGAAATCTGTTTATTAAATCCATCGGTTTGAATCTTTTTAATCGTGGCTATTCTACATCATTTTCTAATAAGCACTCTTAGAGGACTAGCGAACACTAATTCGATCACAGTAGCTCACACTGAACTTTTCTATTTTGTGATTAATGGTTGGGATTGAAAGATCACGTCGTATGGTTTCGTTGGTCGCATACCATGGTGCGTTTACTATGGATCGGAGCACTTTTGACTAAAATCTTCTTAATATTTCTATATTGGATGTTTTGGCTGTACCCCATAGCTGTATTCCATATGTCCATATGGGTTTGATCATGGTTTTATAAAGCAGTAACTTGCTTTTTAAGGATAACTGTGACTTGCATCCTATGACCTAATACATTTTTTGTAACTTAAACACCAAAAATTTACGCTTTGTCCTTATGTGCGTCCTCCACGTTAGTTTCTTGTCTAGATGCATTCCAAGGTATTTGGCACTGTCAGCTTGTGGAATTTCTTGATTATTGAGCATTACCGGGGCAGGTGCCTCTTCTTAGTGTAAATGATACGTTCACTGATTTACTTTCCTTTACTTTTATGCGCCACTTAGAACACCAGGGCTGTATTTTATTCAGGTGAGTTTGTAATTGTTGGGATGCCAGATTTGGGTCGGTATGCGATGCAAGAATTGCCGTGTCATCGGCGAAAGTAGCAACCATGTTACCTGGTGTTGTCGGGAGATCTGCTGTGAAAAGCAGGTATAGAAGAGGACCCAGGACGCTACCTTGGGGAACACCCGAAGCGATGGTATATAAAGGCGTTAATGCGCTGCCATATCTGATTTGGAAGTGCCTGTTAGTTAAGTACGATTTTAAGATTTCGTAGTAATCTGAGGGTAGGGTTTTCTTGATTTTACAGAGCAGTCCCTCATGCCATACCTTATCAAAGGCTTGAGTGATGTCCAAAAATACTGCTGCGCAGTATTTTCTCTCTTCGAAGGCTTTAGTGATTTTGTCGACTACTCTGTGAACTTGTTCAATTGTTGCGTGATTGTTACGGAAACCAAACTGGTGGTCAGGTATAAGAAGGTTGTCCTGGAGTATTGGGTGTAATTTCTCTAGTATCATTTTTTCGAATACTTTCGACAACACTGGCAACAGACTGATAGGTCGGTATGATGCAGGTTGTTCTTTTGGTTTTCCTGGCTTTGGAATTAGGATAATTACGGCGTTTTTCCACAGTTTTGGAAACTGTCGGAGTCTTAGAATTGCATTAAATAAATGCGTTATGAATTGATAGCCTTTGTGCGGTAGTTCTTTGATAATGTTGCCAGTAATTAAATCATGGTCTGGAGCATTATGCGGGTGTACTTTGCTGCGAATGGTGTTTACGACTTGGTTGATTTTAAAGTGTTTAATAGGCAGGCTCATTTGATACGGCGTTTCTAGAATATTTTGGATTTGTTTTGTCATGTCTTGTTCCCCCGGGAATGATTGGAATACATTAGCAAGATGTTGTACAAAGGTAGACGCCTTTTCACTATCGCTTTTTCCCAGTTATTATTGGCAGTCCAAATAGGCGTGGTGGTGTTGTAGTTGCCTTAGGTGTCTTGTGGCTTTGCAAAGCAAGTAGTCATCTGCCTCACAAAGGTATGATAAACTTAATGTAACTCCAATTTTGACATAAGTGAATTCTATAAATACATGTAAAAAGTGTTAATACTAAACACTCATGTAAAACTATAATTATGAAAAAATTCATCATAATTATTGTTCTACGTTGCGGATTAGCTGGGTTCAATGTTATTCTAAAAAAATGTTATATGAGAATATGCAGATTATGTATAATGCACCGAAAGTTGCAATTAAATTTTATAATTTATTTATTTTACCAAATTTGACAATTATTAAAGAATAATTGAACCAAAAACAAAATTGGTTTGTCTTAAAAGACGATGCATGCCTATGGGTCAACGTTAAATCACGATTGACTAGTACTTGCAAGATGGGTTCTGCACGGTGAAGAATTTCAGACTGGCTAAAGAAACACTAACAATACTAGAAACATTTTAATTACGCGCAGAAAAAGCTACAACTATCAATTAAATTATTAAACTGTACAAAATTTGGATTTGATAAAATTAATTGATAAAAATTGAGATAAAAATACATATAGAGTAATCGTTAAAAAACATGTATGTTAAAATTTAATAATAATAATGGTAAAGACCTAACGCCCTGCGTGGGAGCGTGGCTCGAGAACTGAGAGGTTAAAGCTTCTCTTGTGTTTGACTTTACTGCCCGGCCGTCGCTCACCATATCTGATACGGGGCGATATGTCAAGCACCGCGCCTCAGACGACCGCTATTATTACCCCTTGTTCTAGTGAAAGCAGGTAGGCCACTCGCCAGGCCCCAGAGAGCTCCGAAAATGGAACCCAGATCCGCCCGCATCACAGTCTGCGCCTCAACCGCCTGGGAACCACTCTGGTGGTATGTTGAAATTTACTAATATTAAAGATCATATGTAAATTTAATTGCTAACAAATTTCCTGAAACCGAAAATAATGAAAACAGCAATATAAATTAAACAACTTCTACCTTCATAAACAAAAAATAATATTTTTTCTTCTCTTAAAGTAATCTTAAAAATATTAACTAACAGCTTTAGAATATCTAAGCTTTAGAAATTCATTTGTTAATGTAAATACTTGAGACTTAATATTGCATTTAAGATGATTTGCATAAGTTTACCAAGATTTAGACCAGAATTTAGTGTTGGCTACTAAGCTTTTTCAAAGAGTAACATTGTTGAAGTACTCAATAGAGCACTTGTGATCCAACACTATAGTAACATCGTTATACAAGTATAGCCAATATTGTGCACAAATGGCACCATGTGGTTTAAAAACATGTTTCAAGAGATTATTTGTGTGTGAACTCGTAAAAAGTCATTTTATATGATTTTATACTTAACTATAATTTACCTTTGTTAAAAGCGACTTTGGATAACGTTGTTGATAATATAAAGGTGCTATAAGATAGTAGGTATAATAAGTTATGTAAGGAAATAGCAACACTCATTAGCAATGTTGTCAAGAAATGCATAATGATATAAAAAAAGTAAATGGAAGCAGATCAGTAAATAATTTCTTATTGACTGAAACAGTAAACTGGCTTTTTGATTAACCTTTGTAGATACGTTAGACAGAATCGGTAGCTCCGTGTAAAAAAACTTAGTTTACTTTATCATATAAAGTAGCTAAAGATAAGATCTGTTTTCTTCAGACAGAGATAATAACAGAGAGAGACCGTAAAATAAGCGAAATATTGAAAATATTTAAAGCACATGTAGGCAATAACACTCTTAAGAAAACTCAAGTATACGTGTGGTATAAACAATTTTTAGGTGACTTGTTAAAATTGTTTCTGTCTTGTGAATGAAACGAAACTTGCATGTAATATAAAAAACTCAAATTCCCAACCAGAGACGTTATTCTACTTTACGGCAAGGGTTTTGAGAATTGAGAATTTTATTTTTAACTGGACTGAAAGGACTTGTCACTCTGCGATTATCGTTTGTATACACCACTACAATCAGCACTTGTAAGACAGCGATTATATAATACACAATAATATTTCTGTGCGCAAGTAGCTGATATTACAACCACCTGGATTTTATGATAGCAGGATTAAAAAGCTACCCTTTCGTTAGGAAAATTTGATTCAGTCAGAAGAATATGCAAGCATAATAATTTTTTATAGTTCTGTTTTACTAGTGCTTCAATAAATTAAAAAATAATATTAGTTTATATTTGATTCGCCCATGTACTGATCATAGAAAACCACTGATATTGTTTGAAAACATTAGTTGCCTGCTATTGTTGCAATTATTAATTGACTACGAACAAATTTCTTAAAGGAACAAATATCTGCCAGTTCTAAAATCAAACTCATAAAGTATTTGTTAACATTGAAATAGAGCGAACGATTAAGTGTCCTACCAAAAATTTATTGTGACACTTATTATACAAAAAAGCTATAAAAACCTGCAAACAATAACTTTAGAAAAAAAATATAAGTAAAATTTATTGTAAATTATTGTTTAACGAGATTTATAAAAATTCTTTAAAAAGTAAACAAAGTTAAAATTATTTTTCAATGTAATAATATAATATTAAATAACATTTTCGACACCTCTAGTTACAAGAGGATCCGAACTATCTATGTATTAAATAATAAATATAAATAAATAATAAGAACAGGTCACTTCAAAATTAAATAAATTAAAGAAAGGTGAAATTACAAAATAAATGTTAGGTGATATAAAGACAATTAATAAAAAACGATAGTAAAGATAAAAATCCGATATAAATAGAGTAATCGTCATGTGCGTGGCATAAAACCGTGATAAAGTACTAAACAATATTTTAAGATTAAAGAAATAGTTACAACTACAATACTGCGTTCCATGTTTGTCAGAAAAAGGAAATCTCAATTAGAGTACATAGGAGTATACTGAATTATTTCAAATTGTTTCATAATACCTACATTCTGCATAATTAAGGTTGGAAACATTCTAAAGATAAAAACAACGCTTAAGTGCTCTAAGAGACTAGACGAAAGCAATAAGCACTCGAATAAGAAAAAAATCAATGACGTAATAAAAGTGGCCAAAATAGGATTAGTAGCATCACCCAAAGAATATCAATATTATTGAATGCAACTGACAAAAGTAAAACAAAAAACTCCTTGGTGCATAATCTATACGATTGTTATTATTATAAATATAGGGCCATCGAAGTAAATCCGGAAAATAAATAATCAATTGAAATACAAGACAAATTAAATTTATTTACATGAAATAGCACCATTAAAGTAAATAGTATTGAGAATCATATTATTTTATGTATCCCCGACCTTCTCGAGCCGAGACCTAAACTTGCTGCAGACCAACATACACCTCCTTCTTGTCGATATGTGTCATTACTTATATCGTGGGCGCCTTAAGCTGACCTTGGTCTTATGGCCATGCAATCGGCGTGTCAGAGTAGCCTAAGTCGGCGGACCAGTAACATAATTATATAGCTATGCCCCGATCTTTCTTGCCTTGTGGGCTGATGCGAAGTCTTGCGCCGAACACCTACTCCCACTCATTGGTTACCTCCTCTAGCTAGAGCTCGACAAATGTCTCCATCACATTGATATAGTTATCACTTTCAAGATTTCCTCAAAGCGGGGCACCATAACATTTCCTTTACTGCTCACAAGGCGCCGGCCATTTTGATAATTCACGTTCTTGTCGTAGATAAATTTTTTCGTCCAAAACGAATAGTAAGTCAGTGCTGTCATACTTGATGTCGTTCGGCAGTGCTTGGGCTTTTAACTTCATGTCCACTTTCTGTCAATATGTTAGTAGTTTCTCAGGACTAAAAACTTGTAGTACAGGTCATGGTGCACAGCTAGACTGACCGTTGACATCGCCGCGAGCATTTCTCTTGCCAAGCCAGATATGCTTCGACCAGGATTTTGTTCGATCTTCTCTTTCAATTCACGGACGAATTCATCACTTCTCTTGCAATTAGATCGCTTGTTGTGAATTACTTCTTTTTGACTCTTAGCTACCTCGTAAACTTTGAGCCTTCTTGTAGTCAAACCATGCAATAATTTCTATCGGCCATTTTCCGACGCAAAGGAATTCGAATATAGCAACTCTGCAGTCGCATTGTCGAATCGTTTCGTTGACTATCGTAGAATGTTGATTATTGATGATAACTTTTTGTGTTAACTAGTAGGAGATTGCGCATACGCATAAAGCACGGCTTTTTGACTTCCCGCAATGTAACCTAAAAACGGATTTAACTTGATGACCTTGTATAAAAAAACTGACAAAACAAATCTTAATGTTAAAAATGGGCTAAAAAACAAATAAATTACTTTTTTACAAAGTTAATTGTAGGATTAAAAAAACAATTTAGCTTGTATGAAAGAATAACAGATACAAACAATCAAAAAGGTTACAAATAAAGAAAAAATATCTTAAAAGTACGCTTAAAATAAAATTAAAGGGACAAGGTGAACACTATGTGTATATATGTATATGGGTATATCCTGCAGTACAGGAAATTATTTATGCAATTAAACAACTAAAAAAACAAAAACCAATAAATAAAAAAATAAACGTATCAACAACAAATATACATAATACAGATATGATATCTTCAAAGAATTAGTCCAAAATATCAGAAGAGCTTAAAAAGTGCAAAAAACATACAATTAACTTAATAGAAAGAATTTATAAATTTTGAAAAAGTCAAAATTAACGGCTACATTAAGAAAGAGTTATGGTAAGATATTACAATCACGACGAATATAAAATTTAAAAACTTATAACACACAAAATAGAGATTTTCTTTATTCAAGAAGAAAGACAAAAACCATATAAAGAAGAAATTTTGAAAATTTTGTGATTAATGTTCTTTCAGTTTATGTTACATATGTCAAACTACTTTTAACTGGCTCTGCATCTAAGTGTATATTATATAATTTATTATCTAGTGTATGAAAGTCGGACAGACCGAATAGAGCTAATTTGTTTGAAAAGTCCCTGATAGTACGTTGAGATAAAACCCACGTCAAAATTCAGGATTAACGCGAAGCGACTCCGACATATAGGGAAACGCTCATTCCTTTCTGTAATTAGCCAGGTATTTAGTTACATGACTGATGCGGCGTGCGTGCAAATTCATATTTACACTCCAGAAACTGCACACCGCCGTTTATGACAAACAGCGCTGGTTGCAGGAATGCAGATAAATTATCAGCGCCGAGTGCACGCCATCCTCCGGATTAGGAGAAGGAGAGGACGATGCGGAATCTCATTACCTGCACCGCTGGACGTGCGGGTTTTTCGTCATTTCCAGCCATCTCAGTTTATAAATAGGATTTGTGCAGTGGCCTAGCGCGGCCGCTACCCTTATATATGCGCCCATTAGCACAAATGGCAAAGCTTCGAATACACGGTTCACACATCGGGAAAGACGGTATTCCATAAGCCGAATTACCGGACAATGCCATTTATAAATTCCCGCCGCTTTGCGCTTTATGCGGCCGAAGCGAATGCTAGATAGACCTTCAGTTGAACCGATTTTTTTCACACTTCCATTACATGCAAAATCTGAGCTCGGAAGCAAACGCGTTAAAGTGTCAATAAATATGTTCTCAGGAAATGAATTTACAAAGCTCACTATTGATATGAAGCTTTCTACAATTACAAGTAAAATATCTTTAACAGGGATAAAGGTGTCCTGTATGGTAGTATGATACACTTCTGAGTATTTGGTTCTAGAGTCCTAAATATAGGAATGTCAAGAAACTGAAAAATTAAACAGTCAAATAAATAAACATTTATTGGTATCGACATTAAACTTCTTTGACTGAATTAAGTTTTTCTAAAACCGTGTATTTTTGATTCTCGTTTTGCTCTTAAAATCACAGTCGCCAGCACTTTAGTCGGGTAAAAATAATAAATTACGGTAATAGATCTGAAGAGAAGTTTATTTGAAAATGAATACTCATTTTGTAACGACACTGTCTCACTGCACCAAAAAAATTGATTTAATTTGAATTTACACAAAATTTATTAATATCAATATGTAAGAAATCAGATTGACGTTGAAATTACAGGACACATGTTGCTAGGTTAATAATGGCGCAATTATGTAGAAAAACTACTAACTTTTTAATTTCCTTAAGATCCCTACATGTTAAAGTTGTGAATTATATCGAGAAATTTCTCATTAACATCATACAGTGCTGCAATTGTCGACCGTGTCACCAAAAGCAAAAATTTAATACAAAATAATGCCTTACACCCCAATAGACGAACAGAAAAAAATTGCTGGAAAAGACCAAACTTGATTCTACATTATTGCCGCTGAAAGGGAATCTTCATGAAGATATTTCAGTAATCCAAACAGCTGTGGCAAATGTGCTAAGAATCATCTCGGACGACCTTCTCTGTTTGCTTCATCACTCCCAAAAACGATGGCAACTATGTATGATAGCATAAGAAAATATTTACAACCATTAGTTGATACCCAATCCTGGAAATTTTCTATCAAATATTGTATAATCAGTAAAGAGCCGAGACTGGATTCTAAAGAAAGCCCTTGAACAAGTTTAGTTTAAGATATATATCAATAGCCCTGAAAATAATCGACGTAGCCTTTTTAGAATATTTTTTTTTTGGTTAAGGATTAATGAAATTGGTTGAATATAAAAAAATATTTTATTACTTACTATTAACATCAAAGTGTATACCTACAGAATAGATTATAACGCATTTGTGGGCCACTTTATCTTATATATTTATTGTAAGATGAATACTGCGAGTGACATTTTCTAAGCAATTCAATTGCTGTTTATCAACCAGAAAAATTAATTTTATTTTAATATAATGTAACATTTAATTGTAAAGTTGAAAGCCAATTAGCTCTGTATTTCACTGGAAAGCATTTAATACAAAAGAAAATATACTTGAAGAAGACAATGGTGGCAGTTATCGGTTTAGAGTGTATATTGGAAATTTATAAGCTCTGTTGTGAAGCAGAAGAGTGATTCAGACACATAAGAGCATATTTTTTAATATTATGCAATTTTTAGTACTAAACGATTATTTTATCTTTTAGAAATTCTTCAGGAACTTGACTGGCTCTTACAGTAAAAGCCAGATCACTATATTTATGTCAATAATGTTACAAATAATTGAAATGGACAATTTTTTGCGAATGATGACTATAATCTGTAAGTACGCTCTAAACTTTAACTGACAACTTCTGTTACTCTGTGGTTTGGTAATGTTTTCTGTTTTTTCTGTAACCTTAAAAAACTGGAGCATGAATTTTGTTTTAAGAACTTTTAGTGGATAAACCTGTAATATTGCTTTGAGTTATAAAGTAGTTATCGTAATGTTTTCTAACTTACTCACTGTCAAGACACTCAGTTGTGTTTTTCTGAAAATTACGTAGCTCTAATGTAGTGACCAAAATGACAAATAACATGGATTATGCTAAAACTATTGGGATTTCTCTTAAACTGGCAGGTGCCTGATTTCTCTTTCAACTGGATGAAAAAACTTGTTCAGCGTTGGTGTGCATATGTACAATATCTCTTAATGTCTCTCTCAATCTTCTAATAATGTTAGCAAGTGACAATGTTTAAAACAGACTCGTTATTATGAACAAAACTGAAAATTTACTGAAGTGTTACTAAAATTAGACCAGAATCAATGTATGGTAAACATATAAGTTTTAAGCTTACGCTTTAAAAGCTGCACATTGTTCTCTGACACTAGAAATTACTGGCGATACTAAATTGAAATAAGGGCACTTTAAAATTGTTCATATGTCTTTGATAGCTAACTCGTATTTAGAACTGGTATTATATCTGGTCCAATATACAATTTACATCACTGTGTTTGTAATTTAATATTAGATAAATACTAATGCTATTCTATTTCTTCCTCACTACTCTTTTACTAAAAGTGCGGCAAGATATTAAATTATTAACTTTCTACAGCGGAGCTATAGTAGAAAGTTAATGAGATTATCATCCTGTCTGTCTGTCTGTGTGTCTGGAGACACTATAAGTTCCGTTCTATTCAACGGATTCACTTCAAACTTGGCACACACACATCTTAGGTCAGTACCTTTCATGGGATTGATTTTCAGCCAAATCGCTTAACGGCAACCGGAAGTGACCATTACGATTTCGCACCGCTGTAAAAAGTTTCCTTTATTGTTCTTGTTTATTTATCATTTATACCGCTATAGCACCTCCATACCATATTAGACCTTTTATCCTGCTTGGAAGTTGACTGTATCTACTACAGTAATATTTCTTGTTCTGAAACATCCTGGAAAATTTCAATTTTGACTCGGTGGACGATTTTAAGCCAGTTTTCTTTGATCTAGTGCCATTAAGAACTTCTTCACAATGGAATAACTCACAGTGCATTTTTATTTTGTTATATCTTTATTTTTCGCTTCCTTGTAATTTGCAGCGTCTAGTTTGAACATCCGAATAGTAACCTAAGCTGAAAATGCTAGTAACATAACTTTAAAAAATTAATAAAAACCTTCACTATCATCGATTTTAAGTTAAAAACAAAATTATGAACCATAAAGTGTTGCTAGGCAAATTAAAATTAAAAGTTAATTTACACACGATATTCCTTTTTATTATGTAACATTACTGTATATCTAACTTTTTACTAAAAGATGAAATTAACATTTTATAGGAATATAAAAAAGCTTCTACTTAAGTGTCACTTTTTTATTATTTATTGTTAGGCCCTATTACTGAATAATCATATGCAAGCAACAAAATATATTTTGAATTCCAACACAAATAATACCAGGTAATACATTTTATTCAAAACACATTTTGTGAAATGATATTTATAATGATTTATAATGCAAAAAAACTCCTTTAAGATTAAAAACTTTATAAAAAAATTATAGTAGAATTTAAAAATGATATAAACAAAACAGTTTAGTGCGGATTACATCATTGATGCCTTAGTTAGAAAATTAATATCAGAAAGTGACATTTATTAACAATTTATACAAACAGAAGTTCTTATTTTGCTATATTAAAGAGTCTACGTTCAACTAACGATTGAGATTAGAGCAAAAAAGGCAAATAAAGTTTAAGTCCGAGGCAACGCTTGCAGCTTTGTTGTCCCTTATAACAAAGTTTCCGAGGATTTAGAAAGCTCCTGTTGCGTGCTTCTCATATCATAAGTTCTTGGAAGAAAGTTCTGGAATACAGACTCCAAATGGCACATAAACAGCGCTTTGTTCCCTTTATTGAACGGATTCAAAACACGTAGACAATCAAAAAAATATCTAAACTCTATTTTAGAGATATGTAAGTTAAATTTACCTTTTAAATTTAACTACAAATATATGCATTCAAATAACAAAACTGATGAGTGTCGACTAGATTAACTTTGCCATTTTAAAATATCTAGAGTAACGCAACTCATTATGCAAACTTTTTAAACATGGGGTTTGTTTAGACTGGCAGAAAATGAGTTTCTTTGATGCAATCGTTCGACTGCCAAATATTTGCGTATTAACTTTGCACACAGCGTTTTAAAATTTGCTTTATTTAAAAGAGCACACACATACACATTGGAGTCTGCTGTTGATCCGAATAGATTTAAATTAGCACAGGCGAACGGGTACCAATTTGATACAAAAATTTTGTGCTACTCGGTTAAATTATATGTAACAAGTACGGGACCTATGACTACACTGTAACAATGGACCAGTGCCATATTAAGAAAATTTTGTTCATAGAAGCAGATTTAATGGCTGTTTCAAGGACATCAGCAGCACTCTTCACTTGAATGCTGTGTATCGAACAAATTCTTGATTTGGAGTCTAATATAGTAAAGAACTATTTTTTTTACAAAAAAAGTAATAAATTTAGAATTGTCCACTCAATGTTTTTATTTATTTTATTTTCTATTGTTTATGTTATTGATAAAAAAATTTGTTGTTTTAACAAAAGGAAGCACGCATATTAGTATAAGTGACATGCCAAATTAGAATTTTTACATTCTTCCACAGTATGACGGTCTCTTTACTTTTATATTACTGCAACACGTGGCATTCTGCAATGTTTAAAAGCTTTTTAATATTTATTGATATGGTATGCCTATTTATCGATAATTTTTATAAAAACAGCGCATATTGTCTTTCATTCTTCTAAACTTTAGATATCATTTAAAAATCTATGCTTGCCATGCTAACTGCAACATCGATTGAAGTTGCAAAAAAGATGTACCTATTAACTATGCTTTAAATACCTTGATTTAACTCGGCTTTAATTAGTGGCATTGATATTTTGTAGGTTTGTTTAGCATTGGTATTGTTTTGTCATATTGTAGTTTCACTTACAAATCAGTTTGAAAATTCTCGGACCAGATTTGGAGTTAAGTGCGTTTTGCTTCAACAAGAAGTAGTTTATGTATGTATAATCTGTTGCGTAAAATATAAATTCCTAATTTTTAAGGGAAACTGAGTCTTCTTAATCTCATGTCCATAATTACAGCGCGTAGGTTTTAAAACCATATAATGAGTTTTGTGAATTATTTATAATTTTTAGATCTTAAAACTACCTTAATTTAGTGAAAATACATCTAATAAATTACAAAACATTCAATCCAAATTTAACTTTCGTAAGAGTTTTCTTCTCCAAATTATTAAATGATTAATTTTAATATTTGATAAGACTGTACTACTTGTTAATTGTTGTAGTAATGGGGGATAATCTTTAGACGAAAACCAATTTTATAATTATAATATTAGGCTAATAATAATATCATCA
Organism: Sinelater perroti; assembly: GCA_036346155.1. Classification (NCBI taxonomy): domain Eukaryota; kingdom Metazoa; phylum Arthropoda; class Insecta; order Coleoptera; family Elateridae; genus Sinelater; species Sinelater perroti. Next base: position 20,291,920 of record JARFIY010000046.1, read on the forward strand.
GATTTATTCAGTTTTGTTATGATATATAATCAACCATTTATATAAAAAGTAGTATTTTGCGTAAGTACAGTTAAAGTAAACGAATATTACATGGCTGTAATTTTCTGTCAAATATGCGTAGGCACATTTATCATTCGCTACTGAATATTGTATTATTAGTTTCCATGAACTTGTTAACATTCATGTGAAATGAATCGTGTAGGAGCTGGCGCTGAATTTGAATTTCCTTCAGATTTATTATCACAGGTGATAAAAGCCGGATGATACATGCACATTTAAGCTGCAAAACAAGGCGCAGCTGTTTGTTTTGTAAATTTAGCAACTGCGGTTAACGCAACAATATTTAGTGCATGGTGTATTAAGGCGCACTGTACCTATGTACATGATGCAATTTTAATTCAATATCAAACGCTATAACATTCAAGAACGTGTACTTATTTTAAAAGCATTTTACGAAAATTAGTTAGTCATTACAGTCATCATCATCAGCCTCTTATTATCCACTGTTGAATAAAGGCCTCTTCAAGTTTGTTCCATGCGTCTCTGTCTCTTGCTGTTTGAATCCAGTTTTTACCCGCCGTTTGTTTGATGTCATGCGTCCATCTTTTTTGTGGTCTTCCCCTGCTCCGCGTTGTAAGTCTTGGTCTCCATTGGATTATCTTTGTGTCCCATCGGTTTGGCTCCTGCCGTGCCACGTGTCCAGCCGATTTCCATTTCATTTTTAGTATTCTTGAGATTATATCCGTCACCTTGGTTCTCCTTCTGATCTCTTCGTGATTGATTCTTTCTCTGAGACCAACGCCGATTATAGCTCTCTCCATAGCCCTTTGAGTAGTTCTAAGTCTTACCATACTTTTTCTCGTCAATGTCATTGTCTCCAGGCCATATTTTGCAACTGGAAGCACACAGGTGTCGTAAACCTTTCTCTTCAGGTTAGTTGGTATATCGGTGTTTTTCATTATATGACTCAGTTTTCCAAAGGCAGCCCAACTCTGGCTTATCCGGCGTGAGATTTCTGCGGTCTGATTTTCTTTCCCGATCCTGAATTTGTGCCCCAAGTATATGTATTCCTTGACTACCTCAAGATTGTTGTTGCCTACGTTGATACTCTCTTCGACTGGGCCCATTACTTTCGTTTTTTGGACATTCATTTTCAGGCCTACGTGTTCTGATGTTTTGAGGAGCTCATTTAGCATGTCTTTGAGTTGTTCTAGGTCATCGCTAATTAGGACAAGATCGTCCGCAAATCGAAGATTGCTTAGGTATGTTCCATCTACATTTAGTCCCTTTCGCTTCCATGCAAGGTTTTTGAATATATCCTCCAAGACGAGAGTAAACAGTTTTGGCGAAATAGTATCGCCCTGGCGCACGCCTCTCTCGACTTTAATTTGATTGGTTGTTAGTTCATCATTAATTTTTACTTTTATGGTGGAATTCTCGTATATATATTTCAGTAGGTCTGAATACCTTGTGTCTATTCGGGCGTTGTCCAGTGATTTTAAGATTGCCGGAATTTCAATGGAATCAAATGCCTTATGGAAGTCTATAAATGCAAGATAGATGGGCATGTTGTATTCTGTGGTTTTTTCGATGAGGGATCTGAGCGTTTATAGGTGATTATTAGTGCCATAGTTTCTTCGGAAGTCAGCCTGCTCTACCGGCTGGTAAAAATGCAATTTAGTTGTTAGGCGGTTTGTAACGATCTTGGTCAGCAGTTTGTAGAGATGTATGTGATAGGAGGCTAATGGGGCGGTAGTTCTCCAAGTCTCCGCTATCGCCCTTCTTAAATAGTACGATGACTTCCGCACATTGCCACGCAGTTGGAATCTTCGCTTCATAGAGACATTTGTTTAACAGAGTGACTGATTAGTAAGGCTCCGCCCATTTTCAGCATTTCGATGGTAATGCGGTCTTCCCCTTGTGATTTCCCATTTTTCATTTGCCGCAAGGCTGCTTTGAGTTCCCCGTTGTTAATTTCGGGAATTTCTTCAGATCCTACATTCATAATATGTTGTTGTTGGTATTTTTCTTGTGAATAAGTGTTGTATAAGGATTAGTAGAAGTTTTCGACGGACTCGATTATATCTTGTTTATTTCTCACCACTGTTCCTTGGGAGTTTTTCATTTTATATATTTTCGCTCTTCCTCTGGCCATTTTCGATCTCAGGACTTTCATGTTTGCATTATCTTCAATCACTGATTGAATCATTTTTGTATTGTATGCTCTTAGGTCTTTACGTATATGTTTGTTTATGTCCTTATTTAGTTGCTTATATTCTTCAGTTTCTCGATTTAACTCCTTTCTGTGTTCTATCATTTGCAGTGTTTCTTCTTTGAGTTTACTTGTTTTTGTCTTTTTGTGTGCATATCTTTTTGCCGCTGTTTGAACAGTAGATGTGATTGTTTTTGTTAATTCGTTTATTTCTAAATTGTTTAGTTCTTGGGTGGGCGGCAATTTGTATTTGATAAGCTCTGCATATTCATGTTGATGTTTGTCTAGATATTGTGTTGTAGGAAATAGGTATAGTTTTGAATTAGTTTTTCCTTTCGACTTTGATATCGATTTTAAAGGTTCCCTCACCATCCTGTGATCACTTCCCGTGTCAAACTTGTTCAGAACGGAAACATCGGTGCAGATATCTTTACGGTTTGATAGTATATAATCGATCTCATTTTCGTATGTCCATCAGCGCTTTTCCAGGTCCACTTTCTTTGGGGTGGTTTTTGTAAAATGTATTGAGACAGAATAATTTTTCTTGCTGTAAAAGTTTAGAAGCATCTCCCCTTTCATTTCTGGATCCCAGTCCGTATTTTCCGATGTTTTGAAGATTGTCATCCTCATTTTTCCCTACTTTAGAGTTGAAATCACCCAATACTATTACATATTGGGTTTTTCGTGTTGGATTGCACTTGTAATGTCTTCATAGAATTGTTCAGCTTCGCTTTCTTCAGATCTACTGGTTGGTGCATATACTTGGATTATTTGTAAGGAATATCTTTTACTAAGTTCAAGCGTTATATAGATAACACGGTCAGATATGGCTTGCATTTTGTTACGAGATGTTTTATACGTTTATTTATTATAATTGCCACTCCCCTAGGTGTGATTGTTCTTCCTTATTATACTGATATAGCACATGGCCTGTTTTGAGTGTCGTTGCTTTTCACCCTTTAGTCTGGTTTCAGATAGACCGAGGATATCCCACTTGATGGCATCCAACTCTTGTTCTAATCTGGTTTGATGTTCGTCCAATCTCATTGTACGCACATTGTATGTTGTTACTCGAAATGTCTTGTTTGACGTATTTCTTGTCGATTTTCTGCCTCCCCCAGAATCCCAAATGAGGCGGTCTGATACTTGATCAGAGTGGGAGTCTGAGTTACACACTCTACCCACCTGGGGTTTATATTTTTTCAATTTCGACATTTAGCATAGAATAAAATATGAAGGAGTTTGGCAATTAAAACGCCACGCTTGCCGAGCGGGTTGGCGAGTTGGATAGGATATATGTAGGAGGAATGCATTTGGTTTTGGGTAAGGATTGGGATTTTAGGACTCAGCTCTCTCTCGGTATTTAGGAGGTGTAGAGAGAGTCGAGGCTCGCGTGGGCAGGATTGCTCTCCTGAAGCAGACCTATCCTATACCGGGATCGTATAGGAGTGTCTACCCGCTACCCAGTCATTACAGTAACGTTGAAAAAATTGCGTAATTCAACGGGTTAAAATACTGTGCCTACAAAAGCGACGTATTATCAGAAATTTATCACAATTTCAAAACGTATGGTTCACTTGAGAATCCAGCTGGCCATCCAAAAATTGCGCGACCAATAGAGAATATTACGGCAGTGCGTGACAGTGTCGATGAAAACTGCATGAGACACCGATTTCAGCAACTGCATAAATCTCGTCATAGAGATTTGCTTCTACATCCACGCAAAATATAGTTGACGAAAAAACTTCAGCTTAGAGTATATTTAGGCTGCCAGTAATGGTATAAAAGTATTTTAAATCTCTATAACGAAAACCTGATTTTTTCGACAATTAAGCAGCTTTTTAAATAAACAAAGCAGCCGCGTTTGAGTACACGAAAGTCCTTCGGCAATTCACGAAGGACCTTTAATTCTTGTAAAATACCTGTGGGTGCCATAATTTTTATAAAAACGCCACTGAACAATGCTGAGCGATATAGAACATTCACAGAATTTCTTAACAGCCACGATTAATGAATTAGGCCTAGAAAATATTTGGTGTCAACAGGACGGCACTGTAATGGAATTTCCCTACCAAGCACCAATGGAAGCGCTGCTGATTAATCTCCTCATTCATAAGGTTCAAGAGCCTTTGACTTTTTTCTGTACAGCTATTTGAAAGAAAAGCTCTACGTCAATAAGCCTCACACACATGGACAACTTGAATAAAATACTTTGCAACGAAATTGATTATGTGATTAAAAGCTCGTACTTATAGGATAGCCAAAGACGGCCATTTAGGCGATTTTATATTCCAAGCGTAATTTTGTCCATGTATAAATAAGATTTTTTTTATTTTAATCAAAAATTAATTTAAAAAAGTATGGTCTGTTTTAAAACATCTTGTATATCAACAATGTGATGATATGAATATAATAAAGCTTCTACTCTTTAAATATTGCTCACCAACATACAATATGGTGAAATAATATGCCAACAGTAATACCAAAAGAAGTATTATTTAAGTACAATTTAGGTAGTTTTCAGTTGTTCACTGCAATCAAAATATTCAATTGGACTATAATTATGTAAGGAGAAATTGAGCGGACCCGACGCTTTGAAATAATAAATAGTCACACACTACCTTTGTTGAAAATGTTGCTACAAAATATTATTTAACGAAAAATAATCTTTGAATTTATCACAGTATAGTGAGAACTTAGATATTAATGTCTATATCCACTATGTGATCACAAGTTTCCAAATACTCATCTCTAATTCATCTAGAGGTAAAAAAGAAACGCAGTTTTAAAGGAATGAATAAGTTAAAGTAGCTTAGTGACCTTGAGCATGGTCTAGTTATCTGTTCCTACATGAGCAGGAAATCTATCAAAACATTTCAACTCTTCTATGAAAAAACAATTGTTAGCAACGTAGATGTAAAGAGGAAAGTGAAGGCACAATAAAAGCAGGATTGGACAGGTTTACCACCAAATGATCAAAAAGATCGCTTTTGTTACAGCAAAAAGTGTTGGACATTCTATGAAAAAATGGACCAGAAATGCCACAATGCTACCAAATATATTAATTATATGTCAATAACAACCATTAAACGAGTCAGATGACTATGAATAAAAGGAATTATATTTTACCATGTGACAAACAAAATGTATAATTTGGACGAGATGACATTACAGTGGGAGTGTTTTTTATGGATTGAAACGAGCCTTGTTATAAAACTAAATACAAATCTAAACTTGTATCTTATAAAGGCATTTTAACCGTCTCGTCCTACGTCTACGATAAAAGAGTAGTTCGGCGGTGATGACTGTCTGTATAAATCTGACAACGCCCCCTGCCATAACAAGAGCTTACAAGAAAATAATATGCAAGCAATAACATAACAGAAATACTTCGGGAATTTTATCAACTCATATTACAAAGCTCTGGTTTGTTAGAAAGAATAGCCTGCCATTTCGACACTTAATTAAAAACTTTTCTAATGGCTAGGGTACTATCATCCACTTTGCATTAATTTTAGATAAATTTGATAATAGTTTCTACTAGATATCCGTATAGTTTAAAACTGATAGTGTGTTGGATATGTATAATAGATCCAAGATATATTTCCATTTTATCATTTTCTTGAATTTCCTTTGAATAGTTAAAAAGTCCCCTTTTAAATAGAAGTATTATTTTTAAGAGAAATAATTTTTTTTTTTATTAATTTAACCAGCGTATTTACAATCTACTCCTAATTTGAGTATTAAGTAAAATTATATAACAATACAATGTCATGCGGGGAGCTCTAGCCAGTGCTAGTCTCCCTAATGATTACATCAGTTTTGATTAGGTTGTGCCAGGTCCAGCGGCCATTGACGTTTGAGCCTTCTTGCGATGTCCGGTTGATTGGAGAGTTGTTCAATGAGTTGGTTAGGGTGTCCTGCCAAGTTACTGCTATAGTTAGTTGAGAGCCTTTTGATTTCACTATCTACGTAGGGAACTCCTAGGTCGTTATGAAGGGTATCGTTCTTTATGTACCATGGCATTGGCCAGCATACGGAGGGTTTTGGACTGGAATCTTTGAAGGATTTTAGTGTGTGTCGCTTTGGCGCATCCCCAGAGTTGAATCCCGTAGGACCATATGGGCTTCAGGATGACTTTATACAGCAAAACCTTGTTTGATAGAGAGAGTTGGGAGTGTTTTCCAAGTAACCATGCCATTTGTTTGATTTTGAGGTCTAATTGCTTCCTTTTGGCTTTGATATGCGAGCTCCAATTGAGTTTTTGGTCGAGGTGCAAGCCGAGGTATTTTACTTCCCTATGGATTGGAATTGGGGTGTTATTTATACTGGTTTGAGCGCATTCGATACGTCTTATAGTGAAGGTTATTTGAGTCGATTTGTCAGTATTGACTGTAACTCTCCACTTATGGAACCAGGCTTGCAGTGAGTCTAGATGCTGTTGAAGATGTTCCACAGCAAGTTCAGGAGATTGGTTGACTGAAAGGATGGTCGTGTCGTCAGCAAATGTCGCAAGTATAGTGTTGTCTGGGGTTGGTGCATCTGATGTATAAATTAGATATAGCAGTGGTCCCAAGACGCTGCCCTGCTGGACTTCGGACTTGATTGGATGGATATCTGAGACTGCACTGTTCATTTTGACTTGGTAGGTTCGGTCTGTGAGGTATGACTTGAGTAGTAAGTATAGCTGACTGGGGAGGTGTAATTTGAGTTTGTATAACAAGCCAGTATGCCACACTTTGTCGAACGCTTGCTTAATGTCTAGGAACACCGCTGGGCATACATTCTTCTTCTCCATGCGTCCCATTATATGAGTGATGATTCGGTGGCTTTGGTGAATGGTGGAATGGCTTTCACGGAATCCAAACTGGTGCAGTGGGATAAGCTGGTCTAGGTCTACAGATTTCTTAATGCGCTTGAGTAGTAGCCGTTCAAGAAGTTTGGAAAGGAGAGGCAGGAGACTTATTGGTCTGTAGGATTGTGCTTGGGTGGGCGATTTGCCAGGTTTCGCAATCATTATTATCTGGGCATGTTTCCGTAACATAGGGAAGTAGCAGAGTTGTAGTATTCTGTTAAATATTGTGGTAATTAGTACAATCGCTTTTCTGGGGAGGTTTTTAAGTACTTCTCCAACCATTAGGTCATATCCTGGTGCTTTACGCACGTTAGTTAGTTGTATTTGTTGAGAAACTTCTGCTGGCGTAAAGGGCTTGATTGGCGGTGACAAATGGCACGCAGTATCAATGAAGGATTCAATTTCTTTATCGTCAACATGACCTTGTACTTGTGGTGTTGTAAACACGTTAGCAAGGTGTTTCGCAAATGAATTGGCTTTATCAGTATCAGATCTGGCCCAGGTATCGTCGGGGTTTTTGATAGGAGGGATAGTTGCTATTAGCTGCTTGAATTTCTTTGTTGCCTTCCATATAGAGTTGTCATCAGGAGAGAGATGGGTGATGTATTGACTGAATGTTTCATTGCGAGCTTCCGCTAGCGCCTTTTGCAGTTGATGCGTTAGTCTATTATAGTGGGTTTTGTCTCGTCTATCTTTGGTTCTCTGCCATTTTTTCCGTGCCCTTCGTTTCTCAGAAATGAGGTTCCGTACGTTCAGAGGAATGTTGTCTGTTTCAGGTGATGGTTTTGGAACGGGGGTGGCTTGCCATGCAGCTTTTTGTATAATGGTAGTTAAGTACTGGGTTGCCTCATCAATGTCTTGAGCGTTTTTTATTCTGATCTCGAGTTTAATTTCATTTTCTAGGTAGTTCGTAAAATTTTCCCAGTCAGTATGCTTGTTGCATAATTTTAAAGGAGGGTCTTTCTTAATGACAGTCGTGCTGATACTTATAATGATTGGCGTATGGTCAGAGGATAGATCGAAGTTGGATTCCGTTTGATGATAAGTATTCGCTATGCCATTGGTAACTGCATGGTCAAGTAGGTCTGGCAGTTTATGTGGGTCACTGGGCCAGTATGTTGGTTCACCAGTTGATAGGTAGTTGTAGTTGTTTCGTTGGATTGCAGCTAGCAGTCTCCGTCCTTTCGGGGTGGCAATCCTTGAGCCCCAAGCAGTATGCTTGGAGTTCCAATCACCCGCTGCAATAAATTTTGGCCCCAGGGTTAGTAGGAATTCCTCGTATTCTTCAATTGTGATGGGGTGATGTGGTGGGCTGTAGATGGACGCAATGACCAGGGGGTACGGGAGAACTTCTATTTTAATTTTTGCACTTTGTATTTTGTTAGTTATAAAAGGCTCCATCTCGTAGTGGGAAATTGTGTTTTTGACAATTATAGCTGATCCAGCGTGAGCTGTGCCGTCTGGATGATTGGCAAGGTAAGTAGTATATTTCGGGATTTTAACTATTGTTCTTTCTGTTGCATGGGTTTCGGAAATTAATAGGATATCGATTTGTTGCATTTGTAGGAAGGTAATTATTTCCGGGATGTGTCGGGTAATGCCATTGGCATTCCAGGTACCAATACGTAGGTAATTAGCAATTTTATGCTATTTTGTTAATTACTGTAGAGAGCATGTTGAGCACCATGCTGTTCTGGCTTATAAGTTGCGCGAACATTGCTTTAAATTCTGCAAGGAAGTTGGAGAGTAGATCATTAATGTTGTTTTGTCCTGTAACTGCTTGTTGATACATTAGTGTGTTTTGAAGAGTATATGTGCTAGCTGCGTGGTTTGCGTTGCCGGTCCTATTTCTAAGGGGTGGGAAGTTTAGGTTATCCATGGTGGGGGGCACCTGGTGGGTTTGACGTGGGTTATTTGTTACTGCTCTATATGTTGTATTTCTAGATCTCTGGAGATTTTTATATACAGTACACCCTTTATAATTGGCCGGGTGGCTTCCTTGGCATAGAGCGCATTTTGCTGGAGTGTCTGGAGATTTCTTGCATACAGAAGTGCTATGTCTTGCACCGCATTTAACACAATTATATGGTCTAATTCTGACAGCGCATACATTGCGGTATAGTATTTTTAGTTCTGGGCGGTTCAATGATAACTTTTATGTTACTTAGATACTCTACATCAAATATCTTTTTATTATTCTCGTTTGGCTCCAAATCTACCATAAATAGCGGCAGTGGCAGTTTAGTTGTTCCGTGTCTTATATTTATGATGTTACGTACTTTATGTCCCAGAGCTGCTAGCTCTTCCGTTATTAGTTTAGTTGGTATAGTGTGGTGTAGGTTGCGAATAGCAATTCTGTATGCCCTTTCTTCCTTAATTTGATAAATATGGTGCACTATATTCTCGTTTCTAAGGTGTGTCGTAAGTTTCCGATAAGCATCTATAGTTCGGGAATTGACTTTGACCACATTGTTGGCCAGTGCTACTGTATAGTATTGATCTTTCTCGATAACGTTCGTGAATTCGTTAATCATCTCGTCATAATTATTAACTCCATAAATGTATATCGGTGGAGGTTTGGGGATTTTTGGGGGTGAGTTACTGGGAATTGTTTCAGGGTTGTTATCACTTCTTATTTGCGAGAATATATCAAATCTGTTAGAAGTCAAGGTTTGACTAGCTTGTTGTGAGTTAAGTGTTGTCTGTGAATTTCTTCTCCTTTTCTTAGCAGTCGTTTGCCAGCTGTGTTTTGGGGTTGGGTTATTGTGATCGTCATAATTAGGGCAGTCGGTTAAACTTGCATCGTCTTCGTAATCTGTTTTGTCGTCTTGTTCGTCAGTATTGCCGGTATTTTCAGAATTATATGTTTGTTGGCTTGTAATCGTTTGCATCTCCTGGGGGAATGTATTTGTGTACGGATATATTGTGTGGGAGGGGGGCGGCAGTAAGGTTTGATTTTGAGGTGCGTTTACAAATTGCGGGGTTGTTTGAAGTCTGTATAGGTCTTGCTGTTGTAAATGCGGAAAATTTTGCATGTTGGGAAAGTTAAATGTGTAGCCATAATTTTCTCGAGGGGTTTGAGCATTGAATGTTGTACCGGGTGGACCGGGAGGACCGGGACCGCACCCGTTTCCAATAATTGGAAACATGAGTTAACAGCTTACGTATATTAGAATATGTATGTTTATACGTACAGTTTAATGGATTGCAATAATATGCGACTGTTATTATCAATTGTTGACCTCAGGTTCACTTATCAGCGTGCGGCGCACAAGCCAAACGTTGAAATTAAATTAATAAATATATAAATTTGCCTGACCTTAAGCAAGGCTACGGCTGCGGCTCCGTCGTTGTGATAACTCAGGTATAGCTCGGCACGCACGTTCGGTCTGCTTGAAGGCACTAGCAAGAATCAAGAGAAATAATGAGTTGAAGAAAGCAATACACATCAAAAGGGCCGGTGAAGGTTAGCAATAATAATCTCTGGCATGCTTATTGAATTTGAAGCAAAATATCAAGCACACAGCTCTACAGTATCTTTCATTATGGTGTTCGCAGTAATATACAAATACAACTTTAAAAAAGTCACAACTCGGTTAAGAACTTGCATACGAGGCAAGTCTCAAAATTTTCGACAATATTTCAAAGGTAGTAATAGGCTTATTTGTCAATATAATCGCCATGTATTTTAACGCATTTATTAGATCTTGAAATTTACATTTCAATATCTTTGGAAATGGACAGTAGTCCCTGGGGGTTACGGCTAGGCCGTAGGATAGACATAAAAATTCTTCAAAGCCACAGTTCTTCACAGTAATCTAGAGAATTGCCTGCTTTATGAACAGGACCATTATTGTACTACTTTTCCTTGATAACGTCATGCTATTTTCACCCACAATCAATTAGAAAAATTGTCTTTGAATTGCAAAAACTCATTGCCATGATTTTTTTTTGTCGATTGAACCACTTCCCTAACCGTTTTTTGTCCGGTCTGCATCATTCCATTGACTCTTATTAATAGAGGATTATAGTACAAAGTCATAATTTTATCCGCTGTATCAATAGATTAAAGAGCTTCTTCTTTGATGTTGTGACAAAAGTTTAAAAGTTGTTTACCACAGATCACATGTTGTGTTTTTGAACGTTTGAAAAAGTTTGAGTGCCCATCTGGTACTAACCTTATTCATATGAAAGTCCTCATAGAGAATGGGTCAGACAACTATATTGGAAAGCCATAACCTTGTTGGTAATATTTGTACTTTTAAATGTCTATTTTGCGGTGCCTCGCGTTTAACGACAACAACGTTTTCTTTCGATAGCCTTGCAATTAGTTCATCTGTATGTAGTTCGTCTTCAAAGCTTTCTCGACCCAAATAAAAATGTTTTATCCATTTTTCCACGGTGGAATATAAATGATTCATCATACGCATCATCCAAATGTTGTTTAATGTCATTGGGACTAAGGCTTTTAATGAGAAATTTAATCAGGGCTTGGTATTCGAGTTTTATCGTTGTGCAAAATAACGACACAATACCAAATTAAGTAACTGTTGTTACGCGACTGAGACAAATTGTCTGCTGAATTTTCATGAACGTTCAACCTAAGATGGCGCTGTCTGATACTCGCTATTTTCTTTCTATTACCTTGTAAATGGTAAAATTCGAGGAAATTGATAGCAAAGTTTCGGTTAATGTGAAATATTTCCACTATTTAAAATCCCAAAATCTATATTGTTCTCAAACACATCAAAATAGAATAAAAAACAAATATGCAACTATACATTTTGATGTACAAATGTATATAATTGGAACTGACTTTCTGTTGCAATTTCTATTTAATTTTATAACGACTTAGATCCTGTCACCAGTATTGTTAGTTAATAAAAGCAATTTTTTCGTCTTGTTGCTATTATTAGTTTTAAACAATATTTCAAATTTACACTAAGAAGAGTGTTTTTCCTATCAATTTTCGATAACACTGAACAAGTTGATTAATACCATCTAAACTTAGCTATACCAACTGTGTTTTATCATTCTATTAACAGGAACATCATAGAAATTTGACTTAGTGAATCTATAGAGAAATTGCATTAGCTGCAAGGACAAAGCTATATAAAACTTCAAAATTGAGATTAATAAAGTAGTAGCCAAAATTTGGAGGACATAAATTATTGTTAATTTTTTAAACCTACACCAATTGAAAGAACAAAAAACTGCGTAATTTATAATTTATTAATTTTTTTGTCTACAATATGTTAGTACTATACTTAGTACTTATAAGGAGAAATATTCCTATTACCACTCTAATAAGTGGTTGGGGGCAACTTCATCGTGGTATTGACAAATTCAACAACTTTAATGTGACTAAAACGTACTATTTGAAACTTTTGCAAATATGTCTGTATGTTAGATGTCATTAGAATAGAAATAATTAACTTGTCTTTACAAACATTCATACGTATGTAATTTAAGCAAATTAATTTTACTTGTTGAATTTAAATTGACTTTGGCATACGTTACTTGTGCTTAGCTATTATTGTAGGCAAAAACATGTTTTGTTGTTACCAAAATGGTAAAATTTGCGTTTTCTTATTATATTATACATTAGAAATGGTCTTAGTTTAATATGTTTCTGATTTACAAACTTTAGTTTTTGCTCTAATGTTTATAGATATATAATACATTTAATTTGTTATAGTTAACAGTTATTAAATGTACTCTTAATGACTGAACGATTTATTCAAATTGAATTGCGTCAGTGCGGAATTGTTCTGAGATATAAGTGTACGTATGTAGGTAGCCCGTAAACACATCCGCTGTGGAACTGTAGTTTACAAGACATACACACGCAGGATCCGGAAAAATGATCTTTCCTTTTTGAATTGACTGCCGCGCGCAATGTAATGCATGCTCGAGTCGTACATCCTTGAGCAGCACAAGGTATGTAATATGTAACACCGTGTCTTTGTGTTGAAGACTTATTTTAAAAATGGTGATTCTGAGATTGTGACGCAGCGGTTACGGAAGAGTTCCGACCAAAAAAATGATAATGTTGATACAATTTCCTATAGACTAATTCAACAATTAAACGAACGTCCGGACACCCGAGAATATCGCAGCGATGAGGCAGTTTGTTATCACATTGTCACAACGTTTCGCCGCCTTAGGAACATCTAATGTGTACTGCGATCTCCTGTTCCAGCCATACAAACTGATGGTGGTCCAGGAACTTACAGAACGTGACTGGTACGCTCGACAAACTGCTTGTGTAGACATATGGATAAATATTCTAGCTGATGCTGTTATGTTCAGTAGTGGCAAAACTCATTTTCATTTATCGGGCTACATTAATAAAAACAATTTTCAGTATTAATTTTTTGAAAAAGTGTTAGATCTACTCACTATGTTGCTATGTTAGGCAATTCTTGGAACCAAGACTCAACGAACATGGAAATGCACCACTATGGTTTCAACAATCTGACGCTACAGCACACATGGCAAAAGAAAAAATTATTTTGCCGGGCCCTGTATTACACAGAGTTGTAGGTATTTCAAAATACAAAAAATCTCTTTATCAATCAACCGTTCTCCTTCTATCGATATATTTATATGGTTTTTCTTGGTTACAAGGTCTTCACATCTTACACAATTTCTTTTTGGCATTCATATATGTGGATTACGTCTGTAAAACATCTAATGTTGTTAATACTATTATTGCAATTGTTATTTAATTGTTTAATTAAAATAGTTAATTATATCATCAAACAATAATTTTTTGCAACGTAAATAGGACGCGGAACTACAATTTATAATGATGCGAAATAATTATAACTGTTCCAGCCGATTAGCTTTCTAGTTTCATTGGCTGGCTCTGTACGGAGATTTTTAAAGTTTCTTATAAACATTGATAGAGTTGTTAAGAAAAAACCAAATTTTTAGCAAGTTAAGCTCGAGTGGATGTTGATTTTTTTCGAATATGTACGCATGCCAACTGCTAATCCTCCACGTGCTGCGGTTTCGAGTTTATTGATATAAATAAAAAGGTATGTTTTGGTATGAGAGATGTCGGGAGTGTATTTAGGCTACCGGGAATCGCAGTTTTGAGCTCTGCATTCGAAAGAACAGATGAAATCCAGAAATCCATATGTTTTTCGTGTTTATCAAACATTTCACCATTTAAACAACTCGCTGTTTGTGTTATGAATTCTAAGCCGGTCTATTTATTGAGTTCATAACATCGGTGAAGATGTAATCCGCTTGAATAAATATACGCGATGGGAGTCACTCATGCCGCCGGAACATAAACTCGATCCTTCAATCGCACCTCGGCGATCGGATTAATAGAGGCGCGTGGGCGTCGCCTATTCATTTGGAAATTTTGCATTCATCCCGGTTTAGCGGCGCGGACGTGCGATTCCATTATAGTCTGTACAACCCTTTCACGGTAGCCAATTGTCATTAGCGCGAACTGGACGGGCCATTCAGCCTCACACACGCTATTCATATCAAATTCAAACTCGATTTAGCTGCACAAGGGCTGTATAAATTTGCGCCGCCCGAATTTAATTGTCTTCCAGACATCACTTGTTAATGGCGCTCGCGCTTTGCCCTGAAAGGCGCGCCGATAAGGTCAAATAGTTCGTTATGGCAGCTATTTTAGCAATTATTTCATTGTCCATAGAGGAAATCACTCTTTCTATGATACGTTACTTAGAATTACCGATAAAATTCTTGGCGTACTACTTCGTCGAAGTAGTTAATTGTCGATTAGATATAATTTCAAAAGATCTAACTCGAGTAATTAAAAACAAAAACTTATTTCAGCATATTAACAGCATTTTTCTTAGTCACAGCTGGCAACCAAGAAAGTGCTGTCGTTTGTGCGTACAATAATTCTCTGAATCATTTACACATATTATCGGATACAATTTTAAGAATTGTTTATCATATATATTAGCACGTATTTTACTTCAGTCGTTCACTAGAGCTCGAACAGTTCATTTTAATTTAAAATATAATTCCAACCCTTAAAATTGTCTGTGAAGACTAGTGTAATATGCGCGTGTTTACTTTATAAAGTTAATCTTGTAATTACCGCTACAAAAGCTGTGAAAAATTCTGCAATTTGTTTGGACGAAAAACAGTTACTTGAACAGCTTGCAAAATTGCTTAAGGTAAGTAACGGATCAGGAAGCATTTACATAAAATAGAAAAAAAGCAAAAGCTAAGTAAATGGGTACTACACGAACGAACTTCCAAAAATAAATTAGGTTTTACAATATTTATATTTCATCTCACAACTACAACCAGATAACTATCTGAATCAAATTTTGACCCCTGATAAAAAACAGATTATCCATTCTAAGCATAAACGTACCCACCACTCGCTATCATTAAGTACTCCCGTGTTACAAAGACCTAAAAGAAAATTGACATCACGAAAACTTCTTTTCTGTGTCTGATAAACTTCAAAAGGAATTACTCACCATGAACATCTACGAGTTGGTCAAAACCTTACGGCAAACATTTAGTGAAGATTTTCAATGTGTGCACGATGTACTGCAACAAAAGCCACCAGCACTGGTAAACTGTGAAAAAGTTTTATTTTATAAGACTACATGTTACAGTACACACTAGAAACAAAATAGTGAATTTAAGATCCTTCCTCATAATCCGCATTTCTCAAGCATGTCTCCATTGGATTATCACCTATTTTTATCTTTGGACAATCATATGCGTGGTAAATAAATTAATAATGAAGTAAACTTAGAAATGAAAGTGTTTTATAATTTTTTTTATTTATTTATTTATAATCAACAATCAGAATCTATGTACATCCTATGAGCTAAGAGTATGTGTTTACGAGACTTGATGGATATGCTCCCGTTGGAGTCATCCCTTCTTTAGACGGTTAAGTCTTTTGGCCATTTCTTCTGATGTCGATTTTGCGGATTTATTGTCAATGGTGCCAGGGTTTCTTTTGAGTAATGTTCCAGTTTGGTTTGATGTTTGATAGCATATTCTTTGATTAGGTCTTTCACATAGGGGATATATATTAAGGTCTGCGTGGAGTGTCTGGTTTGTCACATACGAGGGTGCGGCTACCATGCTGCGGATCGTTTTCGACTGGAAACGTTGAATAATTTCGACATTGGATCGACTTGCACAATCCCAAAACTAGCATCCATAGGTCCAGATTGGTCTGATAACAGCCTTGTATAACAGCAGTTTATTCTCTAAGGATAGTATGGATTTTTTCCCAATGAGCCAGTACATCTGCTTCATTTTTAAGTCCATTTGTTTCCGCTTTTTATTAATATGAGTTTTCCAGGTTAATCTTTTGTCAAGATGGAGCCCCAGATATTTAACTTCAGCGGACTGTGGGAGAGTAGTACGATTAAGGGTTACTGGTGGACATTCTTGGTGTTTTGTTGTAAATGTGATATGTACCGACTTAGTCTCATTTACTTTGATTCTACACTTAAGTAACCATTCTTAGATTTGATTTAAATATTTTATAAAAATGAAATTTATAAATTATCTTGTCGCTGGGAAAAAGTTGTTCAATGCAAAGTGAATATTTTGACAACAAAAAATTTTTTTAGTAAAAATATACGTGATTATTTTTTTTCAATTTTAAATACGAGATGTTCTTGATTAGGTAACATTAATATATTGGTTATAAAAGATTATGCGTTATTAAGAACATTTTGCTTGAATTATTTAAGATTTAAATTGCCAAACTTAAATTTCATAACGCCAATATAACTTATTTTACTAATTTTTTGTTGTCATAAGAAGATAGTCAGTTTGTGTGTGAGGACGTTCATTTGTGTTTTGTACTCTACTTCTTAAAGTAAACGACTGCCTTTTAATTCCTTCCTTCAAATATAACATTTGCAATTACTTTTTATTGTTATGGCTTATTTAGAAAGAAGTTTACTAGGAGTCATTACTGGTTAATTTAAAAAACAAAAATGGATGTTATTCAGTCACTGCACATGTGGTCTGAATGGGCATGGCATGTAAACTCATTTAGTGGCAAGGTCGTGTTTTCAGCTGGTTGGCGTATTTAGTTAGGATTTACACGAACAATGTGATGAACGCAAATTGCAAGCAGGGAGTTTTACATTAAGCTAGGAAAACACTTATTGAAATATGAAATATTATGTAGCAAACATATGGCAACGCCGGACTATCAAGAAGTCGTGACCTTGAATGACACAAATGGTTTCGGGAGAGCAAACGTTCTGAGTAAGAGTACAGCAGAAACTACCTCCATCAATATTATATATTACTGCAAATATAGAACATGTAAAGCAGTTACTGCAAGAAGACCGTCGCGTTACTGTGTGTATGATATTAAAAAAGTTGAAATTGAATAGAAACATGCGTTACCAATTTTTTTGCAATAATTCAGAAAGACAAAAAAAATCCCTCACTTACTGACAAAGAAACGAAAATAAACGGGACGAATAATTGCTGTTAAACTGTTGGAAAGAACTAAAATTAATCCCACATTTGAGTTAAGCATTACTGTCGGTGCAACGAGTAAAACGCCGAGTAGAAAGGTTATGGAACACCAATCTAAAGAAGTGACAATCTTCGAACTAAAATAAAACAAATTCAGCATTACTGACATAACCAACAAATCATGACTTGGAGAAAGAGTGGGGAAATATTAAGAACATCGTAAAATAAATAGCTTACAAAACATTAAATAAATAAAAACCCCGAAGAAAAAGTGAAGTACTACGAATCTGGACTCAAGAAATAAAACAAGAAGCCGAAGAAAAGTTTTATTTAAAATATATTTCAAACAAAATAGAAAACGAGAACAAATATAAAAACAAAATATTTTTGGAAACATTTTTTATACTCAGAATACAAAGTAAACGCTTATTGAAACTATAGCAACTGTTTGTATAATCAAATAGGGTATTTTATTTTAAACATTTATGTATGCCATTTATGCATGAAAAATAATATCATGCAAATGTTCACCACGACTGCCTTTACAGACGCCGACACGATGGTCGAAATTTTCGATGACATTTTCACATAGAGTCGCTTCTATGACATTTATCTCGGCAGTTATGTTGTTCTTGAAGTCTTGGATGATGGCTGATTTATTAACGTAAACTTTATTTTTCAGATATTTCCACAAAAAAGTCTAAATGTGTCAAATTGAACAAACGAGCAGAACAATTGATATTTCTATTTCTCGCAATTAAACGCTTACCGAACTTCAACTGTAATAACTCGTCATTGCACGTATTATGTGGCGTGTTCTTATTAAAAATAAACACCAATTATGTGAATCTGATTAAATTTCGGGAAGAAATAGTATTTAATAATCGCATTTACAGCCTCATTTTTGAAAAAAAGAGTTCAATGACAGTGTTTGACCACAGAGCACATTAAACAGTCACTTTTTAAGAATGCATTGGTTGTCCTTAATATTTTCTTGGATTTTGTTGGGCCAAATTCTATAGTTTTGCTTGTTCACCGTCCCATTCAATGGGAAATTCGTATCAATTGCATAATGTTGGGTGAGCTAATCAGAGAACACGTGTTGGTTAAAATGGTCAATTGGCTCGAGTTCTTGACTCAATTGAATCTTGTAAGCGTAAATTAAATTATTTGTGCATAATACGGCAAAAACTGGACCCCGAAATGTTCAATTATTGGGATCGTCAAATTATCGAGAGTTTTGGGTCCTCTTTCACCGCAGCCATATTTTCTACTGTGTGAATACCTTTGGGGTCGTCCACTGTTTGGCATATCACCAACAAAACAAGTTGCCTCAAATTTTCACACCAAATGACCAATGCTGGGGTATCATCTGGACGTTTTTGGTGACCGAAATAATCGCGAATAGCTCGATGCGTGTCTTTTATCTTTTTGACATTTTTTTTAGTATTGTTTAATTACTTTAACGCGGTCTTTAATCAAATATAACGTCATAGAAAAAATGGAAAACCTAAAACTAAAAAAATAACGCTGGGTTCACAAAGAAAATATGGCGTCTGTGTCCAAATTGATGTTTACTTTCCCGCATCTTTATTGGAGAATTCTTTAAACAGGTGGGATAAAGTTGTTATTAGACATTGGACGTAGAAAGTGATGTGTGTGTGTGAAATAAGACTGTTGCATAATCAAGATATCTCGAGAACTTGTAAGAGACTAGAGAATAAGACAAATAGATTAGCTAGTTAAATTGTGGTGTACGCAGTGCGAAGTTAACAATCGGCACAGAATTCATCATAAATCGGTCTCAAAGCGGTCGCGTATCTAAACGATAAAAGATACTAAAATAACGCATTATGAGAAAAAAAACGATGATTTATTACCGCTGAGAGTAGAAGAAATACACAAGGAATTAATAAAATACGACTGACATACTGAAACATCGATTTCTACATCCTTTTAAATGTATTTCGGTGAAATTTATATTACTCAATAGAAAACCGAGACGAACCAAAAGTCAAACTAAAAATTATAAATAGGTCAATATACACCTGTAGCCGATTAAATAATTAATTAAATGTATTTCCAATTTTGTAAAGCGCGTTCTCGACTTTATAGATGACGTTTTTATTATTCAGTAAATTATTGAAAACTGTAGAGTTTACGCAGGCTGTGCGACCGAGCATAGTTATCTTCAGTAGACTTTACCATTGTTTCACAATATAAATCGTAATTATTGTACTGGGACTTAGTTTATTCGGTAAAGATTATAGAATATCTTAAATCCTTATATGATGAGACATAAGTTGTAATAGACTTGTATGGCGGCTGCAGTAAAGTTTTTCTTACTAATGAAGGTGTAATATGCCGTCTACCTTTTTCTTAACATATATAATGATGACGACCTTCGTAAATGAAACAATACTAAACTCAAATATGTCCGAATGGATATTATCGTACTACTTATTATTTTGCTAACGACAAGCCACTCAAAATGACTGCTAACTTTTCTTGATAAGCAAAGAATACGACCGAATTATCTCACACCATAAGACAAAGAACTAATCCGGACAAAGATATTTTTCAACTAAACACTAATATATTTTATAAGATTATGGCAATCCCTGTTTTGATATAAGGCAGCGAAACTTGGGTTTTAAAACATAAAAACCAACATCCAAGACGTAGGAGCAAATCAAGTAGTACAACTTGTCAAAGCAACAATTAAAGACAACAAGCAAGACTAAGAACTAAACGTCAAAAGGATGGAGTATCAATGATTATGAGTATACCGAGACAAAGATGGCAATAGATTTTTTATTATTTTTATATATTTATTTATTTATATGGCATTTTGTTGCACCTGATCGAATTCGATTTATCAATAATTTTATCTTTTGTGACACCTTCACTTTTAATTTACACACGAACTGAGAGTTTTGCTTTCTTCGGTCTTCTTTGTATTTCGTGCTGATCGATGAACTAGAGGATTTCGATGTTGACATGCTTATGAAATCTAGCTTCGTGTTTTTGGGCAAATCTCTGGATTTCTATTTTAGCAGTCCCTATTTTTAAGTCTCTCTTTATCCGTATTTGGAATATATCAGGAGGCATCCAGAATATTTTGGAGTACTTAATTTAAAATTTTTATGTTATCTACATTAGTTGGTTTAGCACAACCCCAAAGCTGTATACCGTAAGTCCATGCCGGTTTTAGGGCTTGCTTAGAGATGAACAATTTATTTTGTATTGATAATTACGATCTTTTGCCAATTGACCAATACAGTTTCTTATATTTTGTGTCTAACTATTTTTCTTTCTTTTCTTCTTTATATGTACTTTCCATCTAAGCTTTGTATTTAAGTTTATTCTTAGAAACCTGGCCGTATTTTTATGATACCTGAATTAAGTTTATTGTGACAGGTATATTGTTTTGGTTATTTTTATTTGTAAAATGTATATTTTACAGATTTTGGCTCGTTTAATTTTATTCTCCATTATTTGGTTTATCTGTTAAATATGTTAGTGGTTTCTTATAACCTTTGTAGCTTTGCTTACTCTTGCTAAAAAGGGAGTTTTATCAAACGCATGCGCTATGTCGAGGTACAATGCAAAGCAGATTTCTTTCTTTTCATAAATTTTCTCTATTAGATCTATAATCCTCTGGACTTGATTTATTGCGGAGTGTTGAGTTTTAAATTCAAATTGATGATTTTTTTAATATAATTTTTCTCTCTATGATCGCTTTACGTCTCTTTAGTAGTAGCTTCTCATAGAGTTTCGATGTCACTGGTATGATTAGGGTCGTTTAGTGATTTTCCATCATCACTTTTACAATTTTCCATACATTTGATACATGTTTCAGTTAGAAGAATGCATTTACCAAATTTGTGATTTATACAATGCCTTTTCTTGAAAGTTTCATTTGTATCCAGGGGCCCCTTTTGGTTTAATGTTTGTTCTTATTTCGCCAACTACTTCTTTTGGGGTGATGTTTTATCTGCTTTTCCTCTTCTAATAGTCTTTTCCAGGTGTTCTGCAAAAAGGCCCGTCGTTTGTTTGTTGTCTTTCAATTGATAGCTACCAGCAGAACGTTATTATACTATAGTAAGTTAGTTTTCTTAATAGCAGAGTTACCACCCAGAAATTTATTTATGGTACCTCGTAGCAAGAAGGCACAGCCTACAAATTGCAATGTTTGCCTGGTCAGCGTATGATGGGTTCATATTTAAGTTGCGTGTGAAGTTTTATTCAGCCCGATAGGCAAACATGCGCTGGGAGATAACGCTCCGTGTTAATTTACCACTGCTTTTCTGCAGGAAATTTATTGCATTGTTAGAGGCCGGGTGGAAATTAATCTCGTAAATTAATAAGTCTCCGGTTGAAAGTGCTATCGAAGCACTCGTGCCGCAATTCTTCGGTCGTTGACAGCGTTAAGATCTTAACGTTTAATTTTGAAACAGAAGAAAATTTTTCGCGCCTGCTTATATGTATTGGGACAATTATGTAACCGGGAAAGGGAAAGCCTTATATTATTCAAAACTAAATTTTCTTTTCGGTAAATTTGTTTTAAACTTTCGTTTTTTACGTACCTCTTTGGGAAAATGAAACTAATATTACGCATTTGATATTGTTGTAGCCGTTAGAATACAAAATTAAAAATGTTTTTCTTACCTTTCCACGTGTTTCAACTTTTTAGGCAGCTTCTGCGAAATAAAATTACTAATTAAAACATATAGCTTATAATTACACAAAACAATTTAAAGCACTCGTTTGAGGCATAAACTGACGTCAGCTTTTTGCATCACAGCCCAAGAAGCTGTCGCCCGCTCGCCGCATTATTGGCGCTATCAGGCCGCCGATAATCCCGAAATATGATTTGACGGATATCTTCAAAGCGAAGTGGTTTGTCCTGCCGAAGTCGGACCGTGACAGAGTGCTGCTAAATAATGTATGGCAACGCAGTTAGAGCGGGCATAGTCGGAACGAGCCGCTGTATCGGTCCGCAGAAGCATGCATTTGTTGGGGAGATCCGTTTGACCGCGCGGATATCTCAGAAAGCCCGTGGGACCGCCGCCGCCCGGCCCATGTGCTATATATTTGTTTTCCATTTTGGATTTTCGCCCCGGATTTATAAGATTAGCATAACCTTTGTGATTCATAACACGTGTTTTATGTGCGAACGAACGTCTGGAGCTGAGAAGCGAACGGAGGCGGCGAGGGATTTTCGGTTTAATTTTTTTATGGGCCTGCAACATAGTGCGAGTACAGTCTATATTTGCGCAGGTGTAAAATAAACTCAAAGAAATAATTATTTTAGTTGTAATTAACAATCCTCTAATAAGTTTAAATTAGAGACAAAAAAGGCTATTAAACAAAAGTAACATTCATAAAGTAAAATATGAAAAATAAAAAACAGCCTAATGAAATATTAAGCAGAAATGGGAAAAACATAAAACTCGTTAGAGGACCTGGCTGAAAGAAGTTATAAAATCAAGAGAGTTGAATGAGAAAAATTAAAACGATATAAAAGATATAATAGAAATAATTCAATAGGAGCATAAAAATTTAAATAAATTTAAATACCTAAAACAAATAAACTGTTTTTTTTATTATTTTAAATGCAAATTTACAATCTACTTAATACAGTAATAAGTAAATTTATTCAAATTAGTTCGCTTGAGTCAGGGGCTATCCATTGACGGCTCTCTGGATTCGCCTAGCTAGGTCTTCTGGCCATGTTCTTTTATGTCTTCCATTTTCCATTGGTCGCCTGAACAGTTCACTGATTAACTCATTGTTGCGGTTTATGCTTCTATCTTTATGTTTATTAAAGTAAGCACTGATGACGTCTTTTATAAACAGTAAGTATAAGAAAGGTCCTAGCACACTTCCTTGGGGTACACCAGATTTGATAAGCTGATATTCAGATAAGGATTCTTCAAATTTAACTTGAAAGTAACGGTTGGACATGTATGACTTAAAGATGAAGAGTAAACCCTTACGCCACACTCTATCAAATGCTTGTTTTACATCTAAAAATACTGATGTACACATTTGTTTTGCTTCTAAGCTTTCTTTAATTTTATTAACGATTCTGTGGTACTGTTGGATAGTGGAGGGGTTGGGTCTGAAACCGAATTGGTGGTTAGGAATTAAGGTATCGATATTTGTTACGTCTGCAATTCTAGCGAGAAAAATTTTTTTTCGAAAATTTTCGACATTACGGGAAGGAGGCTTATTGGCCTATATGGCATCAGTTGGAGGTTTTCCTGGTTTCGGTATCATGATTATTACTGCATACGTCCATAGTATGAGATAGTAGCACAGTCGTAACATGCTGTTTATATGGTTATGAGTAACACAATAGCTTTTCTAGGACAGTTTTTATGTACTTCACTTGTAATCAGATCATATCCAGGATCTTTATAAGGATTTAACAGACTTCTACTGGAGAAATGGGCTTGGGTGGTATTTCGTCATCATCTTCATCACCATTGAGGATCTCAAGAGCGGAAAATACATCAGCAAGGTGTTCTGCGAATCTGTAGGATTTTTCAATATTCGTCCGCGCCCAGCTCCCATCAGCTTTTCTTAAGGGTCTCTTGAATTTCTTTGGTGAATTCTATAGAGAGTGATCATCAGTAGATAGATTAACGATGTAGTGTTCGAAAGATTCGTTTTTCGCTTCTTGGATAGCTTTGTGGGGGTTGTGCGTTATTCGATTTAAATGAGTCTTGTCAAGTAGATTTCTAGTTATCTGCCAACTTCGTCGGGCTTTGCGCTTTTCGATAACCAATTCTCTAAATTGTGAAGCGGGATATTGTGATTGTTGCAGGTTAGACCGCGGACTTCTAGAGTAGAGTTCCATGAAGCGCTTTGTATTAATGTGGTTAGATACTGGAGAGCTTCATCTAAGTCCTCTTTATCTTTTAAGCGAAATATTGTAGTAAAATATTATCGTTGGTAAGTTGCCAGAATAGGTTCCAGTCCGTCTTTTTGGAATAGAGTCTAGGATGGGGCTTTTTCCATATGATACTGGTGCTTAGAGTTATTATTATAGGACTGTGATCAGAGTGTAGATCTAAATTTGATTCGATGGCACTATGTATTTCTGAAATTCCCTTATTTATGGCGAAGTCCAACAGGTCTGGAATTTTGTTTCGGTCAGTCGGACAATAAGTTGGCTCTCCAGTCGACAAAAAGTTTAAATTATTTAATTCTACGACTTTCAATAATGTTCTGCCTTTAGGGTGTAATCAGCCTATATCCCCAAGCTGTATTTTTAGCGACAACAAATAAACTGAAAAATATAAGCTACTAAAGATTAAAACGTTTATAAAAAGAAAAAATAATAAAGATAGATAATTAATTTATATTAAGAGCCAAAGAAAGGTACTGGTAATACAAAAAATGATAAGCAAAAAAGACAGATAATACAAAAACTAACGTATTGCAGTATATGTTCAAGAAACAAAGTAACAAATTTATAATTATAGTTTATACGACAATTTTCGAAAAATGTTTAGAAATAAGACATACAAAAAGAGCTATTCTATGTTAAAGACAATTACTAGCATATTGAATATTTAATAGCACAAATTATAAACTTATGTATTTCGGTTTTTTAAATACATAGAAGAAAGCAGGTATATAATGAATAATATCTAAAAAAAACAAATACAACGAGACAATAAAAAGGGGTAATTACAACGGTTTAAATACATATAAAAATACAGAAAAGAATGTTTATAAAATAGACATTTGAATTTAAAGGAATAGGGACAAGACTGCGATAAATTTTAAAGAGGCTGGTAAGAAAGAGAAAACTAAAAAATTAATTAAACGAGAAAATTAGTAATTAATATAAACAAAATAAAAGCTTTAAACACTAGAAATTTTAAGAATGTTTATGATTTGGTTTCTTTAATTCCATTCTAAATAGTTTTTTTTCTGTATATATGCCAGTGTTGTTAAATTCTTTAGACTTTTGTTACTTCCAACACTGTTCTATTTTTGGTTAATAAAATTCTGTAATTTGTTTTGTGTGCCTTTTTTGGTCTTAATTTTATAAATAATAACAGATGACGTTTTTGCTATAAACTCTATCATTACCATTATGACTGTTTATGCATATTCACATATTTAAAGTTTTATCATTTGAAACATGTATGTACTTATACAGGATAAATGCTATCTATGGGATCAAACTTCAGGAGGCAATTCCGATGGATAAAAAAAATGAAAATGTACACACGGACTTATGTGCTTTATGAAAGATGGTAATATGATTCTTCAAGAGCTGAGCCTTCCATACAAACACTCATCTTAGATGTCCTTTTATACAACTCACTTCATTTAATAATCTCCTTACAATTCGACTGTTAAAGTTAAGAAGAAATAATGGAAACTATTAAACAATTAAATTACAAACCCTTTGCAGCGATGTTTTGTCGTCATGTGTGGTAGAACACAGAGAATATGTGCGTCGTGTTTGTACACCTGAATTGGAAAAATGTGTTATACAACGTATTGGAGATAGCCCCAGTATAAATTTCAGGCAAATTGTTTACCAAGAGATTGTATTGAGTATTCTGCATATCAACCATTATCACTATCAACGAATGCAGGAATTATTATTTTTTTTAAAGATTTGTCGCTGATTTTTGAAACAAACTACTACCATTTTTCGTAGATGAAGCAAACTTTGATAAGAATAGCATAAAACTACACAATGCTTATGGAATGCTTGAACTTCCTCATTAGTGTTTAGACTGGAATTCTTAGTTACCACCTAGTCGGGTTAGTTCTTCTTCCGTAACTTCTTAACAATTCTTTATATCTACCGTTCCTAAAAGATATTTTGTGTTTATTGCTTAAATATGTTGACAATTATTGACAATAATTAATGTAGCTAATTCATGATAAAACTCCAACATACTTCAGTATTGATGTTCACTATTATCTCAATAACAGTTTTCTCGATAGATAAATTAGACGAAGACAGCCCAGCCGTTTAATCAAACCCCTCACTCCATGGCACCACTTGAAAAGCGTAGTGTGTACTAAGCCAGTTTCCGATCTATAGATCCTTGAGAAATGTATCATTGCAGCTTCTGATGCTATTTTATGCAGTCCGGAAGATTTACACGGATGCGTCAGTCCATGCATTTGCATTCAGACCCATGGGAGAAATAAATGACATAGAGTTGTACAACACAATATGTTTATTTTTTATTAAAAATCCTTAAGTTTGCTTCTATTGTTAATATTCACATTAAACATCTTCATATTTTTTACGTGATCCATACACATAATTTAAGTAATTATTTTGGTAATGTTATTTTTAGGTGTTCTTTCGGTTACTAATTGATATCAAAGTTATTCAAGAACGTTTATAATTTATAAAATATTCAAACAATTTTGAATTTTGTAACATCTCTAGACATTAAGCAACTGCATTTGAAGAATTTTATCTCAGTAGCAAAGTTGAAAAGATTAAATTAACAAAGTTCGTTCTGCATTCTCATATTCTAAATCAGTTGTAATACAAAAATATATAAGTGAACATTTACTTTGTCTATATGCCTTAGGTAGCGCCAGTACGGTTGCGCTCAAGTGCCTGGTGGTTAGCCTACTCAGTAACTCAAATTGAGTGCTTGCATTCATTTTGAGCAAAGGATAATAATGCGGTTATCTAAGGCGTGAGTAAGTCTCATTATTATATGCCGTTGGGTACGACCAACACGCTGTAAAAAATTTGTAGGAAGTGGAAGAAGAAACGCAAATGATCTTTATGTCCAAGAATAATGATTATCAATTTCTTTAACTTCCCAATTTATTTGCAATCTGTAATAGAAGTTACAATAAATAATTGATTTAATATATCTAGAATGACCTTCAAAAAGTTGTCTTTTGACAATTTAACAACAAAATTATTTATACCTTAGAAATATAGCCTTTGCAGATATAAATCTGTTGAGCAGGTCAGACGGCACACACAGTCCCATTAAATTTTTAGTCAACTTGTTAGAATGGTCTTTTAACTTTCTTCATATTTTTAGGAGTAGTTACTTATTTTCTCCCTTACGGTTTTTATTTGCAGCTCGTGTATAATGAAATTATTTGGCATGTACCAAAAAGCTATTGTTATTATCCAAAGAATTTTGGATGAAAATCTGTCTAAGATCTGCATATTGGGGGCACGTGCGGAGCTCCAAAGTTGAATCCAGTAGCTCCAGAAAAGCTGTAGAATTATTTTGTACGTTAGTGCTTTGTTTTAGATTAACAGTTGTATTTTTCGTCCTATTAGTCAATGAAGCTTGCTAATTATAAGTTTGAATCCCAGCTATTTTCTCTTAGTGAAGATATTTTTTGCTTTGAGATGCATTCTTAAGTTTTTCACATCTTTTTTATGTTGAATAAACTGGTTACTTAGTGATGGTGGAGAGCAATCACCTTTGCGATTAATCAAAATATTGCATAACATTTTTCTTAATCAAGATAGCATTAAATAGAGGTTTGTTTGGAGCTGCCGAAACGCTGTGTTTATATTTTGGTTAGATGCCAGGATAACTGCCATCTGCGTATGTTGCAGTAATGACATTCTGTGTATTTACTCTGACTTTTAATTAGAAGTGGTGATATTCAGATAGGAGTTTATGATTAGAAAATAGCTATTGGAAAGTTTGATTTAAGAAGGTTTTAGAAAAGTATTTTTTATCTTCCAATGCTCGTTTTATTTACTTAGTGACTCGGTAAATTTGTGTGATGGTTGCGTACTTAGGTCTAAGGCAAATTGGTGATTTGGTATCAACTGATGTCAAGTCAACATCGGCTGTAGTCTTTCTAAAAATAGTTTTTCAAAAATTCTTGTCATTATCGGTAATATGTTAATGGTTTCTAAAACTTAATACTATCGAGGGATTTACCAGTTTAGAAATTAATTTTTAAGACGGCATGGTATATTTGGGTTAAGTATTGTAAGCTCTTTCTTGAGAATGCTTTTTTTATATGTTTATTGTGTCTTCTTGCAATCTGTGTGTATAATAATCAAGATACATGTTAGTTGGTTTAGGACATGACAGAGTGAAATGATTGTAATCCAATGATTAACAATGTGTAGTTTTTGTTAATGGTTAGTCAAATCTGTGTGAAAGGTCTAGAGGTTTGTGTCTTTTAAGTCTATGCATGTTTTCACTATTGTCCAGTAAGTTAAGAGCTAGGACGTTTGGGTGATGATCTAGTTTACTAAGGTAATTATCACTGTATTTCACTATCACTTCCTTTACGGTGTCAACTTTTAAATCACATAGTATGTCTTTATTTATTACAAAGTATGGTGCGTTACACATAGTACGTAGCACTTTGGATTGAAACGTTTCAATGATTTGAATGTTTGAGTTGGCTGTATACCATATGACCATATGGGTTTGAAAATCGTGTTTTAGACTAGAAGTTTACTTTTTAGGGATAATTTGGATTTCCTTCCAAGTAGCCAGTAGTGCTTGCTAAACATTATACCAAGCTGTTTGCGTTTCTTCCATATATGTGGTTAGTCCTTTATTGAGATGTAGGTCAAGATATTTTACTTTGTTGACTAAGAATGTTCTCTGCAAGATCTCATCCAGGGAATTTTTTAGAGTTTAAATTGACTTGAACTAGAAGTAGGTTCAGCAGATAAATAGTTTGCAAGAATAGTTAAACTTTATTTTTGATGTTATCTGGAGAATAAAATTGGAAAGGTTCTCTAAGTTTGCAAAAATTTGACCGTCTTTGTTACTTTCGTTTCGGTACTCACAATCAGCGTGATTATAAAGTCGGAGTAGATTTATTTTTTGCTTTGCCTTCCAGAGAGAATACTCGCTGACTTCGATTGCTGTCAGATTTCTTAGGAAGTTTTGCATTTTATACTATTTGATTAGGACTGTAATGGCTCAATGGTCAAGATCATTGTTTCTCTATCCTGAGCCGGCGCAAGCGAGTTCGAGTCTCGTTCAACCCATGGGTGTATGTGACGTCCTAGCTTTAAGTGTGCATGTTAGTAGGCACAATAAGCCGTTGTGGTTGTAGTGAGGGTAAGTACGCCAATAATAATAGTAATAATAATAATAATACCGTTTGATTGATTTTTGTTTTATCCTGAGCTGCTCGAGTTCTTTGGCACGGTTTTAGCAATCTTTCTTTTCCTTAGAATTAATGTTTGATCAGATTAGGCAGTTGTTGGTGTGTAAAAATTTATTTTCTTGTAAGTGTTGATTGCCATACTGTGTCTCGAACAGATTAAGTAAGATGTTGAGTTGCATTATCAATATCAAGATTAATTTTTGCGGTTTTTCAGTTCTGGTGGTTTAAGAGTTTACAAAAGTTATTCAAATTGATATATTTACTGTCTAAGGCAGCAGATAATTTATTTTTGAAGATTACAATACTCGTAATGCTTTTTAATTTGTTAATTATGAAAATTAACTGTAACGCTGTTTCTAGTAGTGTTGGTAATAAGTTGTGGAGCTGGGATATTATTTTTTAATTGTTGTTTGTTTGATGCTTAGATATGGGACACGAACGGCATTGGCATTTGACAGTCTTGAATTCTTCTGACAAAATCCTTAATAATTTTTTTATAATTGCGGCTCAATTTTGTCGATAACTCTCCGAATTTTTGGTTTTAATTTAGGAATCATTCTTATTACCGAAGTATATACTTTGGTCTTCACTTTTGGGAATCCCTAGAAGAAAACATCACACGACATGAGGTCAAAAGACCTTGGTGGCTAGTTCGCTTCTCTGTTTTATGAGATAAGTGGCCCATTTTGCCCCAACAGTTGCCTTTAGCTCCTAGATTAGCTAAATCTTGAATGGGTACAGATGCAGACATTTCGTTAAAATCCGCTGATTTTCGAAATGTTTAGTTGCAGTGATCGACGGCGCACTGAGGTGTCTGGACGCTCCATCACACTGTCGTTCTCAGCAGCAATGTTTTTAGTAGAACGACCAATACGAGGTCAGCCTGTTTTTTTTTGTTGTTATTGACAACCGAATCTGTCTGTTCAAATTTTTTGATTTCTCTTTTTACAATGGTTTCATTAAGTGCATTTCCGTTTCCGAAAATGGCACGCAATTGATGCACAGTTTCGGCGAAACATACTCCGTGGTTGTATTGAATTTTGACAATTGTCACCTATTCCTCCATCGAGTAGCGATTCATATTGACCAACCGCATTGTATTTAATAAAAAATGCCCTCAAGCAGAGCGCTGCTAACTCTGCGAAAAAAAGTGGCGCACAGTTTAAATCCTGCGTTTCTTTTGGGTCACTCTTTACAACATTTGTGAATTTTATTGCGTTGTTTGCACCATCGCAAAAGAAATGAAGTTGTGATGTCCATTTAAGTCTAATACGACACAAGAACTGACCTGGCCAGTATTTCGCCATCGCAAACCTACACACAATCGGGTATTCGGGGGTTATTCCGTTTAAGTAATTATTAATGTGAACTTTTAAAAATGCAAAAGTAAATCTGCTTCAACTAACGGCCGTAACAACAAATATATGCTTGATAATTTGAAGACTGCGGACTATAAGATGTCTTTACTTGCCGAAAGTCAAACGACTTTGTTTTTGCTAAATTTAATTAATCTTCTTTGTTCTAATGAGTTTTTTAAGTTGTTAGATTTACTTTTGCAGGTGGAAGGGTGTAGTAAAGCGATATTTATTATTATTTTATATATTTATTACAAATTCAATAATATTTTTAGAAAGTACAAGTGATCTCTAATGTGTTTTTAGATAGAACATTTCTTAGGTGGGATATTAATATGTTTTGGAACTTTTGATATGGAATTATCGTTTTTCTACATCTATATTTAATTAAAAAAATGAAACTGCTTAAAGTAAAAGTTGGAAGAACAGCTGGGAATAAAAAATGGCCGGATTTCACCAACGGCACCAAACAGGCCGCAATCGTCCGCGAAGCGGCCGGGAGAGAAGGATCTCGAAGAATGGAATTCTATTTAACCTCCATATATGACATTTATTCCATCTGTTAAACGCCGAGTTTATAAGGCCAGTTTTAGATATGGAAACAGTATATGTGGTTTACGACTGCAAGTATCATACAGGAAGAGATGAGCGGAGCACGCTCTCGTTAGTTTTTATTGTGCCGGGTACTCGGAATTCGTTCAGCTGATAAAAACCGACGTAAATAATACCCAGTAATGGGTTTTGCACGACTTCTTCTGAAAGTAAACGGCGTTTTACTGCAATAATGGGGTAATGCACCACACGTGCGACGCAATCCGGAGCTTTCCGCCTCAATTAGCTAATGATGCGTAATCCGGCGAGGGCCATTTTTAGAGAGAATCAAAGACGCGCGCGCGCCCAACTATTCGGCGCTAAATATCTGCGCTCGCTGAAATCGCGTTTCGTTTAATTAGCTCATGATTTTATCGTCGCAGCCTGCACGAATGTAGTTGAACTTTAACGCTTGATGATAATTCTAATTTTGTTCAACGGCACTTACAGATAAGCGATCTTCAGCCTGTAATAACTATTATTCAATTTTTTTGTTTATCTAACATTTTGTTCTTAGTATTCAATTTGTAGTTTTTGTGTATTTAAGCATCTGTTATGAAATTAACTTCATCACAAATTAAATAATGCTAGGTGTCACTTTTCTTAACTTGGTGTTTTTTGTGTTTTAATATACAGTTTGTAATTTTTCCGCAAAATTTTCGGTACAAACATTAAAATTTTTTGAAAGTGTTTGAAAGTAAAGGATGTTTTTTCTAAATAAAATACAGGATATAATGCTTTCTCATATATACGGCTCTACTTCAGCAATTACATGTCTTATGTTCTCTCTTAACGTTGCAATCGCAGTCTAATGAGGTTAAATTACAAGACCATCTTGTAGAAACCACATATTAGTCAAGTTCAAATCATTAGTTTTATTTAAAAAAAAAATTATTTCCTGATGGCATAACAGCCAATGATTTGTCCAGTCGTCATAAATTAGTGCATTTTTGTGGTTATCTGTGAATAACATGTGTTTTCACTGTCACAGATGTGACAATTTTGACGGTTTACAAAGTCATTTAAAGAATAATGGCTACGCCCGTCATGATTTTTTAGTTTTGCAACAATGCGTAAGTTTTTACTAAACCGAAAATGGCGAAATTATAGCCAAATTAACGTGTACGAAAAGCGTGGACTTGCTGGATCTTATAGAATACTTTTAGAAGCTTGTGGTGAACCTGCTTTATCACAAATGTTTTGTCGCTCAATAGCCTGTTATAGTAATAAACTGGTATTGAATAAAAAGTTTGCATAATTGGGTACACCTGGTTATCTAAGAGTTCTCTATACATTGCTGCTGTGACCTGACCATGTAATAAATGGCTGCAGAATACCATAATATAGCATCCTAGACTGTAATAGAACCGCCACCATGTTTGATAGTCGGGCGAAGACAGTTCATATCGTATGCTTCAGAAGGTGTTTATCAGACAAACACGCGTTCACTGGTAGGGAAGAGGGCAAAGGGTGGTTCGTCTGACCAAACATTGCCAGTCATCCAACGTCCAGTTTTTGTGAGCATTGCACCATGCAAGTCGCCTTTCAGCATTCGTGTCTGTTATTAGGGGCTTGGGAATAGCAACACGCCCATGAATACCCATTTTATGCAGTTCCCGCCTCACTGCTTTGGATAACACTGGAATGTTGAGGTTCTGATTAAGTTCTGTAGTTACTTTTTCGGCTGTTGTTTTCTTTTGCGACATCACAATACGCTTCAATGCCTAGCGGTCTCTATCCGCAACCACACTGCCTCGCTTTACTATTAGTGTACAGTTCATACTACATGCAACAAACAAATGACGGTTGATTTACGCAGTGTTTACTATTACCAGGCGCAGTGAATTCAAATTGAGAGGTTGAAGCTTTCATATTTTCGTCTTCATAGCTAGGTCGTTTCGCACTATCTCTAATGTGGGGGAATGTGGCAAATATCGCACCTTAGATGATCACCATTATTACTCCTTGTTCAAAGAGAACGCAGGTACTCAACTTTCGACAACAGAACGCTATAGGTGAAAGTTAATGATTTTAACATGGTGTCTGTCTGTCTGGAGACACGATAACTATAATGATCGGATTCACTTCAAACTTGGCATACATATACCTTATGTCAGTACCTTCTTCGCTATTGAATTTCAGCCAAATCGGCCAAAGGTCAAGGGGTCAACGGTGAGGTCAAACTGTTTGTACATGCGTTTATTTCACCTCTCGCTAATTCGCCACACCGCTGTCGAAAGTTTCATTTATGGTTTTACACCATTCTCGTTTTTAATGCTTGAGTAGACCACCCGCCAGACATCTCAGTCTAGGATGTATCTGTACCGCAGCCAAGCATGTCAACCTCTTGTGGCATTTTTACATAACCAAGTATTTGGTTAACTGAGAAAATAAGTGAGACTAATTAGCACTTATGTGACTACAACCGTTTCGGGTTTTTATAATTTAAGATAAGTGAAGTGCCATATTGAGAATCAACAACTTTGAAAACGCCATTACACCTATGATTTTATAAGAATTACCTCCATGGCAAATACTTGTAGTAATTGAATGAATTTCAAATTTTTGTTCTCTTCCTTTATAACAATGGTGTGCAGGTGCACCAATTTGGAAGTAGTTTTTGTAGCGTATATATCCCAATATCTTGTTACTGTTGTAATTTGTGAAACAGTCAGTTTGGCCTTTTATATCAGTTTTCTAACATTTCTGTTCAATTCATCTCACAACAGTCCTATAGGGGACAAATTGGGACAATGTGAAGATCAATCATTCTTTTCAGAACAATTTAACTTCTGGATAATTCTAAATAGTTCTTCTTGGAAGACGAAACCATTCCTAATAATTCTTTTAACAGATTATATGCCATTGGCTTGCAAAATATTTAAATATACTTCTTTTGTCCTCTCTATTCCCTTGATTTGCACAAAGTTTATAGTCTGAACACCTCCAAAATACTCCCAAACTATCTCATTACTTCTACTAAGATGTACAGTGGAAGCAATACATTGTTCTGATACACACTTTCTCATACGTTAACGAATAAACTGCTTTGTTTTAGAACCAACAAGTTTAAATTTGGGTTTATCGATTTATAAGATTGATTCCGTTGCATCTAGTTTTGATACAATTCCCCTTACTTGTATTGTTACTTTATTTTATGCCCTTTTTCCACTTTGACTTTTATCGGCAACAGATCCCGTTTCTTCTCTCTTCTTAATGCAGAAATTTGATTTTTCTCCCAGTGCAGAATTGAAATGCAATTAGCAATATTTTTGAATATCCTTTAAAATAATTTTTTGTTCAATCATGGAAGCTCTGTTCATCACTGTAAAGAAACAAAATTTAACATATTGCAAGCTTTGTTTCGAATAACCGCAATGGCATTTAGAATTTATAACCTGCGAATAGCAGCTGTAAATAACTCGAGATTTGTTTGGTTCTTCAAAAATGTAAGTAAAGTGCACTTAGATTGATTGAAAGATTTTTGTTTTGCGTGTTTTTAATGGCTTCTAAAATTACTACACAGCTTTTACAAATGTGATGACTATTTAGTTCATTATAAGCGGTACTGCATATGTGGATAATTACAAACTAAATCGTAGATTTTTTCAAGCTTTCTAAATATATCGTAATAGAGTTTTTAATTTATTATTGCTCAAAGACTTAAAATTTCCTCTTAATGTAATTTTTTTATATTAAAACGCAAATAAATTTACGAATAAAAATATTTTTACTTTTGACAGAAGTACCATCAATAGTCTCCATAGTAGTCTTTCAAATCCTCGATCATGATATGAAGGGCTCAAATGAAGAAATATATAAATTAATGTAAAATGCATAGATTTTTGATTTTTGGTATATGATTTTTAATCTCAGGTTAATGGGGACGCAGGTTCAAGCAGTTGGCTCAGTCCTCTAGCCGGCCGGCGCGAGTTCGAGCCTCGCTCAACCCATGGATGTGTGTGAATGTCCTAGCAATTAAGTGGATGTTAGTGGGCACAATAAGCTCTTGCGGCTGCAGTGCCTGTAAGTGCGCCACAAAAATCTGAATCTCATTTTTGAGTTTTTATTAATTCTACAAATTTTGGATAAAATATATTTATTATTCTCTGAACTCCCTGTAACCCAAAACATTAATATCTAAAAAGGGAACATTCCCATGTATAAATCCTGGATTTTAATAAAAAAAAAATTTTTTTGCTCGGGATAAAAATTTTTTGCCACGATGTTAAGGCTATTTTTTAGCCGGTCGGTTTTTCCTACACCCTCAAAGTAAGAGTGGAGTCGAGTCTGTTGCACTGCTACCAGAAGCGAGGCAAGGTAGTACAGTCGTAAAATGTGTCAGTTGAATGCTCGAGGTGGCGGTTTCAAACCTTGTTGGTCTGGCGCTTTTGTTTTTACCCTATTTTTCGTTTGTTTCATGGCTCTGATTGTGATTTTCGTCATTTTAGAATAGATTTTTACACATTTTTTTGGGAGAAAAGGGATATTTTTCACTAAAATCAAGGTTAAGTTTAATGTGTTGATGTGCAGTGTCTTTATTTAACACATAATTAAAGCACAAAAGCATGTTGTAATGAACACATTTTATGAAGCAGAGGAGACCCTTAATGAGCGCTCTGTTGCGCCTTGAAGGTACTATCAGAAACTAAACTTATTAGAATACGACTTTGGCATACTTTACCACTGCACCACCTTGCCTTGCTTGTGGTAGCAGTGCAACAAACTTGACCCCACTCTTACTTTGGTAGTGTGGGCAACAACCGACTTACCATAAATTGGCCTTAACATGAATTACTCCCTACCCCAAGCACAAAAAACAACTTTTTATCAAATTCTAGAATTTACACCTGGGAATGTTCCTTTGTAAGGCTTTAAGATTTACCCAAGTAATCTTTGGGGAATTTTATAGTAATATTAGGGTTGGTTTGCTACAATTATTTTTAAGAAAGCTCGGTTATGATTGATGGATAATTTTCATATTAAAATTTTAGTCTCAAGCAGATGTTTATCTTTTAGTTTTATCATGTTCTTATGTTGTAGTAAAGAAGAAATTATTATGATTAAAACTCACTTACGATTTTCTAAACTATTTGAGTATTTGCTATATCTAAAATTATTGCTTAGTACTTGGCCTTTTAAAGAAAATTATTATAAGTATATACTTCTATGATTGCATATTGATGTGTATTTTGAATCTTAAAGCAATGACTAAAACATTACAGAAACATGACATAGAATATATGAAAAGCCTAATTCTTTTTTAAATTCTTACTTTAGTACTTTACATATTGATATGGCAAAAATTCACTTTACCAAATGCTCTCGATTAATATTCTAACGATTAGATGATTAGAGTATATGATACATGGCTATAGAACATATCTGTTATCTACATTCTCAATTTTTTATACTAAAACAATTGTTTTGAAGTTTGTCTCCAGGGGTTTATTTTATTTTTGATAAAAACTTAGACCACTAAATTATATAATTGGCCACATATAGATTGGTAAAGCTTTTGTTTAATTCTGCTTTTCAACTAGTCTATGATTTTTATCTGATAATTTCTTATTGTCTAGTTTTACCAATGAATATAATTTAAATACAATTTTTCTAAACAAAAAGGTAATCGCTAAATTAACAAAAGCAGAATTTTGAACTTCCTAACTGTTTCCAAGGTGAACTAGGGGGGAAACGAACAAAAAATAAGTACATGAAAGGACAGATCTTTTAGAATTTTCTGATAAGTACCCATTAGTTTTATTAACAGACAAATAAATAACAGTAAAATGCTACAATGATATTATTAGTAGGTGCAT
Organism: Sinelater perroti; assembly: GCA_036346155.1. Taxonomy (NCBI): domain Eukaryota; kingdom Metazoa; phylum Arthropoda; class Insecta; order Coleoptera; family Elateridae; genus Sinelater; species Sinelater perroti. The sequence goes on from JARFIY010000046.1 coordinate 20,329,348, forward strand.
CTATAAACTTTAGCAAACTGAAATTAATGTATTTGTAATAGATTCTAATTATTATAGATTTTTGGGAAATTTTGATATTAAAAATAAATAAAAAATTGTTAGTTTTGGTTTTATTAAGGTGCTTTTTATTTATATTTTAAAAGTACTTTAAGAGTACTATTAGGTATACTTATAATACGAAGGCAATTCGCATGCGTTGGAAGTAGGCGGAGGGATAGTAACTTCTGTGGCGCTGTATGCGGTAGTTCCGTAAGCAGTGCGGAGTGGAAGAAGGAGGTTATAGTATAGTTTAATCGTGCGCTAGATTAATTGAAAATGATCAATACCTTAGAAAATCCTGTCAAACGTAAATAGGCGCAGTAATAAGATTTCCGTGTGCAAAAAACTTTGACAGCTGCGATTTATTGCAAATTGTGTAATGTTTACGGACCAAACGTGATGAGTGAAGGTGTCGTAAGTCAGTGGTGTCGCATGTTTAATGATGAACGCACTGACGTGTACTACGAAGCAAGAAGTAGCCGCCCATCTGTAATCAATGATCAAAATGTGCATAAAATCGACAAAAAGGTTTGTTACACACAGTGGCTTGCATCGCACCGCTTTGGGGCGGTGCGCTTTAAGATGCTGCTTAATTTTCAGACGGGAGAAGAAATTTCAAACCTTGTAAGATGTTATGATAAGTGCCTCAGTTCGCATGGGGATTATGTCGAACAATAATCTACTGTTGTAAGTTTCTTATGTCTACAATAAAAGTTCTGTATTTACGCGTGTCTTTTATTGATAATCAAACTATTAAGAGAAATAATAAATAATGTAATATGTAAAAATGGGGTATGGCCAACATGGCTCATAGTACTACACGAAATGTGTAGTTTGAAACAGGCTAATAGCCTATATAAGAGTAGTAGAAGAAGAAGAAGAAGAAGCAAAAATATCAGAAACATTATAAGAACACATAATATGCCGTCAAGTGTAGGGGTAAGGCTAGCAGATTTTCTGGGCGGAACTTTGTATAACCTAATAATAGAGGATCTAATAAACGCAATGCTAAGGAAAATAGCGAGGTCCAAAGTATGTAAATGAAATATTAAGGTGAGTATTAAAAATCACAAAAATAGATTATATGGAAATGACACTATCAAATAATAGCTACAAGTGCAGCTAGTAATAAAACGGATCGAGTACTACCTGTTGAGATAATATGCATACCCTTAAGAAAGAAGCTAGACCAGTTAAAAGAATGTGAGAAGATAAAATTCAAATAAAAAGAATAGGGAGACATCAATAGCAACATGGAATCAAAACAGAGGAAATAAAAGATGGAGGGTTCACAATGGATAAAGTATCAACTATAGGGAAAAGAAAGAAGGAGGGAAAAGTCCCATTTTTAAAGCAATTAGTGGCAGGTGAGAAAAATGACTCATTTACGACAATATTGAGCGAAAAATGAACCACCGTTAGCTACCTCTAAAGCTGAACTTCATCCAAAGAATGTATCTGGTGGGATTGGGAAAGTATTCCTCATTATCAGTTTCTACAAAACGACCAGTTATCCACTTTTCCAATAAGTGTTGTTTACAAATGGACGAATTAAAGATAGCGATTCTAGAAAAACGTTCTGAATTACCTACTAGGAAGGACATTGTGTTTCATCAGTGTAATGCTGTGCAGCCCCACCTGCCCTATTCACTAGACGTTGGACTTTAGATTTTTATTTATTTAAGTCTTTCCAAAATTCTCTTAACGACAAGAACTTTGAAAGTTATAAAAAGCCACATTGCGAAGATTTCGACCCAGACTCTTGGAAAGTCTTTGAAGGATGGAACCTTCAAGTTTTATGAAAGATTGAGAGATATTGTCGAAGAAAATTGTAAATACATAATAGAGTAAGCAAACATCGACACATAAAAATGTTGCCTTTGAATTATTTAATAATCGGATTAAACTTTCCAGACAATCCAATATATACAGTTAAAAGTTAGATTCGGACGAGTATAATATATTGAAAATCGATTATAAAAAGTAAAACAAATGATTGTAAATCTCAAAGTTCTAGGATATGTACATAGTTTGCTATATGAATGAATTTCTGTTCCGTGGTAAATACATACGAAGAGTGGTTAAACTTACTGCAATAAAAGGATAAAATGAGTCAGCCGGAAGCGCAGTCAAACAGCCGTTAGTGCAACTAAGGCACAATATATAGACAATTGGGCCTTTTCGCAAAGCAAACAACGTTTTCGGCCTCGCCACGTATGATTTCGCAGCGGCCGCTCGTAATTACCCCGCCGACCTGACATTAAGTGATAGCGGCTTAAATCCCGGGCCAAAAAAGGCCGAAGAGGACCAGTAGATTTATTGGGGATCATTCGCTAGAGCAGTCTAACTGGGACAATTGTAATGCTTCATTAGAACATGCGGAAGTAAGTAACACAAGAGAATAGGGAAGGGTGGCGCGCTGCCCTTTGGCCGCTGCGAGCTGCCAGATGTACTCATCAGCTTTGCAATCAATGAGCTGACCAGCTGCTTGGTCACACAGTGTGTCCAACGATATTCGAATAAGTAGACGTCTACATTGTACGGAACCTGAAAGGAAGGATATTAGCGCGACCTCATACGGACGATACAAAGGAAGGCATTCGAGCTAATGAATCATCTGCTCACCTACAGACAAATTATAGGTCACCTACCATGTTAAGCGGTGAGACATGTTAGAAAAATAGTTACACATATCTTAGAGGCGTAACACTTACTAGGATAAAGAAAAGCCTAGCTTTCCACACGTTCGTTAAACAAGTTGAACACCGGCTTTTTCGTACTTCTGTGCGAACCTTTCCTTCGCCGCGCGCCAGAGCTCCGCGTACTTCATAGTTAACTTACGAAGCATGTCAATTCCGCTAAATTATTATTATAATTAATTTTAATGCGGCCAGATCATGTTTCGCCTGGCATATTTATCGTGGCAAAGCCGTGTCCGCGGGTCCACCGAGAGTGCAATTGCGCGGCGACAGCCGGAGCCGCACAGCTCTTCGCCAACATATGACAGATCCACTGCAGCTCGCCGTCATTAACGTCCCTTACAGATGCAATTATCATTAGTACTCCTGATGATGATTGTTAGTGCCGTATGATTCAGAATCTCTCAGCGGCCCGGCCTGAGGCCCGCCCGGCCTTGCGCGCTGCGCGCAGCAGGTGAATTGCGACGATAAATAAGCGGCATTGTTGCGCTCTGTGTCATTTCAATTGCAAAGCGATAATTAAACGAATCGGCAAAAAGAGCAGCGCGGCCGTCGAACGAAGCTTATAAACAATTTAACGGAAATAGCCGGGAACTTATAGATTAATAGGTCCGGTTTAACAAGCCGACGTTGATTTATGGCCTGAATTGACACTTCATTATGTAAACATGTTTGTGAACATGTGATATGTTTCAGAACACATTTGCTTCATCCGTTAACTTCAAGAAAAGTTCTGTTACAATAATTTGTTTTGTTTTGTTAACAAAGAGTTGCTCCTCCCCGTGTTAGGGAGTTGCGGCGGGGACGTTTCGGGTTACTTGATGGAGTCTTGTGCCGAAGATGCCTATCTGTTGCATAATTCACATCATCGATGATTCGGCCGAGGGGACCCGTGTAATTAAGCTCATTAATAAACGGTGAAACATTAGCCAAATTACCCCTTGACAAATCCATCTGTTACTACTTTCGTAGGTAACGAAGCATAAGTTAAAACTCAATATGCATTAACTTATGTTTCTACCACTACTTACGGGGTGTACAGCTTATAGCATCTAAGCGGGACTGAAAACATTTAAAAATTAATAACAAAGCCTGATTAAGGTTTTAAGCTGACAATTTTTGACGCGCCTTCCCGCAAATGTTTGCATATATTTGAGACGCAAAAAATTACAAAAAGTTGATTGTTCAGACAAAACGATTATTTAATTTTTTAATTTTTTGCTACAAACATACACCTTAATACAATGTTTATATATAATGAGGAAAAATAAAAACAAATGTCCTTTTCTTTTAAAACCTTTCATTTAAAAAACATGTCTTTTCTTGGTTGTATAATTAGCAAATCTCTGGACTGCATCATCCAACTAAAGACTGTAGAAACTCACTGTCAAAAAAACCTTTTTTCTTGTTTTAACGTTGATTTAAAAAAAATTGTAATTTCTTAAGAGCTGAAAAAGATTGTTTTAGTGGAGTTAGTAATTGTCATATTTAAAAAAGTCATTAGAACGATGGCAGTTGGTAAAAGTAAACTCTACGTCCAATGACTTCAATAATGTGCTTCTAATTCTGTTTTTGGTTTGATGTACTTATTTTCTTTGGCAATACTTTTATTAATTATTCAAAATGCTGTCATATGCATACATTCATCTAGAAATTTTTTATCTAAATCAGAAGTATACTTTTTAATAATTTTAGATTTGCCTTCTTTCATGTTTTCCGTTTTATAATAATCTTTTCTCTTTCAACTCTTTTGTGCTATATATATTCTTAGGCCCAAAACTTTGTTAGAACAGGTCTGATTCCATTAAAAGTGGTATTGTTTAAAATCACAGTTTTTAAGCTTCCAAACAGTACACTGAACTTGGAATGCTATTGAAGTAGATACACATTTTCTTCAAACTCGAGCGGGTTGCTGAGTTGATTGTTTAGTTTTCAAGTGTAGTTCGCTTTGCAGTTGCAGAAAGCAACAAGTACTTACTTATTTTTTTCCTGATAAAACAACAAATCTTTTTAATTTTTTAAACAAAAGGTAGGATGATATCTTATAGACTCACTTTAAAAAGGATTCCTTATCTTTAAACACCCGATGATGTTTCCATGCTGATGCCAGTCAAGAACAATACGAATCGTACCAGGATGATGCTTTGACACATATTACCCAAGATAGTGATCAGGCTAGGGATGCACAGTGTGGATCAAATATAAAGAATGGCCCACGAAAGGCTCAGAGAGTTTACTTCTAACCTGAATTTTTGTGTACCATCCAGAAGTATTGCTGCAATTGTCGTAGTTCTGTGCTCTACAGTTATTTAACGATTGACATTGCAATATTGGCAGTTGCGCCTGATAAGTATGAAGAAACATTTTTTGTGTGCTTATAAATTTTGCTACATGTTTAGCCAAAAAAATCGCATTTTAAAATCAGTTTTACACAGCCAAGAAAATTACCTTTTCTTATATTGCCATAAATTAGCTAAAAACTTTACAACTTTAGTAAGTTTTAAGAAAAAGTTTTGCCATTAGAAAGCTTTTTCCTTATACTATTTTGCACTAGGTTACAATTCACTTTTTATGAAACTCAACTTGCACTAATAATTTTTTTTTTTTTTTTTTAATAGAACTTGTACCTGCTCAACAATATACATTGTTATACAAGGTATTTCTAACAAATAATACTTAACAGAATGAAATAATTTGAATGGAAATTAATATCCACTTGAAATAGAAAAAGTTCACAGTCACTTCGGTTTGATTGTTGTTTGGCACTTAGTTTTCACCACTATCACTTTCATATATGTCTTGCGGTAGCTTGCGTTTTAGACGTGTATGGATATTTCTTTGACCTAGTTTGTAAGAGGTGGCACCGCTGCAGTTGGTAAGGTTCTTATGAAAAGTTTTCTTTTCATCTCGGTAGATCAGATATCCAGAAATTTTGAGTTTGTCTAAATTAGTTAGATGAGTTTCTGAAACGCACGCTATGTCAATGGAATGTCTCATAAGGAATGACTTAAATAAGGTTATTTGTTTTGTAATGCCATTGGCATTCCAGTTAAGGAGTTTTAATTGAGAGAGAGTTTTAGTTTTGTTGTCCATTGAAAAGGGAAGGAAGGAGATTTGATAATATGAATTGTTTGATTTGTTCTATGTAGGCTGGATGAGATTTAGGAGGGTTGATAGAATAGTGTTGATTATGGGGAAGTTTTGGGTGATGCAGAATTATTTTTGGTAACCAGGATGGGTTAGGTAAGGATGTGTTGTTTGTATTGTTTGAAAGGGAGGAAAGTTTCTCATATTGTTAGCAGGTGCTGGCTTGTTATCTAGTTTTCTTGTTGTAGGAGTTGCGTTCTGAGGTCGTTTGCCTTGGTGATTTATTGATTCATGGAAGTATTTGCATCCCTGAAATTAGCGGGTGGTTTTCTCCGCAATTAATGCATATTGGGGTATCACTTCGAGGTTTATCACAGTTAGTGTACAAATGATTTCCTTGGCATCGTACACATCGTGGTTCTAATCTACAGTAGTTTTGGTGTGCCCTATGTTGACATCTGTGACACTGGGGTGTTTTACGATTAATTGTTCGTGGCTCTACAGTTACTACGGTGTGATATAGATTTTTGACGTTGAAAATTTCGTTTGCCTTTGCATTTGCGGTGAGGAGTACTGCACAAACGTGCATAGGCGTTTTATCTTTATTTAAAAGCCTTGTAATTCGTGTTATAGGGAGGTTGAGAGGCGCTAGCTCAGCATGAATGTCTTCTTCGGTTAGCGAAGGAGGAACATTCTTTATAACTACCGATAGGGGTTTGTTGTTGGAATTTTGGTAAGTATGAAATTCGATCTTATTTGTTAAGTAATGTTTCGCTAATTTTCTATAATCACTGTCGCTTGATAATGTGATTTTCAGTGATGATGAATTGAGAGCCGTCGAAAATTCACCCTCGATAATAGTTTTGATATCATTTACAACTTCTTTATGGTTGACTGGGCCGTGAAGAAAGATAGGTGGTATTTTAATTTGAGGTGATACATTGACCTCTGCTTCTTTTGAGGCAGACGGGTCGAGATGTTCGGGTAAGTAATATTTATTTCTTTCGAGTAATGATTCAGGATTCCATTGGTATTTCTTTTGTAAATCGGTGATAGGCGGAGAAAGGTGATCGGAATTTCTTTTGTGAACAGACATGATAGCACACTCAATTCACCCCCGTAGGGAGTGATAGTTAAAAGCTGACGAATTTACTGCTAAATATAAATAAAGTTTGTTACCAGAAATAGATAAACTAATAAATTTTGAAATGCACTATTTGTGTTCAAAGTTTTTTATGGTTATTTTTACAATTATCAAATCTCAAATTGCTAGAAACGTCGTTCTGTAGAGCTTGCGTGGCGTATAAAATGTTCCAACCGATTTCGCTTGATATGTTTTCCATCCATTAACTTTTTATAAAACAACTGATTGGTGCAAAACCTTTTTGAGGGGAATACTGTCTTTCAGATTTTTTAATCATAGTCATAGTTTTGTTTAATGCCATTATAAACCACCAAATCACAAATTTCATCATTTACGCACCACAATTCTCGGTCAAGTGATATAATTTTTTTTTTATTTACTCATTTGCTAATTTACAATCTACTCATATAACTAACAGAGTAATGAGTATATATGAGGCAAGGTTCATGGCAAGCGTTGGGTACCGTCCCTTGACGGTTCTCCACTTTCTCCTAGTTAACTAGGTCTTCTGGTCATTGTCTTTTAAGTCTTCTTTCAATTTGTGGTTGGGTGTATAGTTCACTTATGAGTTGGTTGCTGTGGTTGGTGCTGCGTTGTTTGGATTTGTTGGCGTGGTGATTGATCACTTCTTTTATAAAGGATATTCCAAAATCGTTGTGGAGGGTTTGATTGGACACGTACCAGGGAGCGTCGGCCATCATGCGAAGTGTCTTCGACTGAAAGGTTTGTAGGATTTTTGTGTTGGAGGGCTTACTGCATCCCCACAGTTCGATACCGTGGGTCCAGACTGGTGTTAGAATTATTTTGTAGATGATCAGTTTGTTCTGCAGAGATAGTTGAGATTTCCTGCCTAGTAGCCAGTTCATTTTCTTCACTTTTAGGTTCAATTGTGTCCTTTTTGCCTTAATGTGCTCTTTCCATTTGAGTCTCTGATCTAAATGTAGGCCCAAATATTTGACTGTGGCTTTCTGTGGGATCAGAGTGTTATTTATGTTAACTTGTAGACAGTTGCTTCGTTTTGTGGTGAACGTGATCTGGGCGGACTTTTCGGTGTTGACCTGGATCTTCCATCGTTTTAGCCAGTCTTGTAGTTCGTTTAGGTGATCTTGCAGTTTATTAGAAGCTTTTGCTGGATCGATATCGGACGACAAGATTGCTGTGTCGTCAGCAAATGTGGCCATCATAGTGCTCTCTGTGACGGGAATGTCAGCAGTGTATATTAAGTAGAGTAGTGGCCCAATGACGCTGCCTTGCGGCACTCCAGCTTTAATTGGGTGGTAGTCGGAGAGTGAGTTGTTTACTTTTACTTGGTAGGATCTTTCATTAAGGTAAGATTTTAGGAGTAGGTATATGGGACTGGGAAAATGCCTTTTAATTTATAGAATAATCCGTTGGTCCAAACCTTATCAAAGGCCTGCTGTACGTCAAGGAACACCGCAGCACACATCTTCTTCTCTTCGAGACTTTCTTTGATTTCGTTCACAATTCGGTGGCATTGCTGTGTTGTGGAATAATTTTGTCTGAATCCAAATTGGTGTTGAGGGATTATGTCGTCTGTGAGTGTTGATTGGGTTATTCTGTCGAGAAGAAGTTTTTCAAATATTTTTGACATTTGTGGCAGCAGGCTTATTGGACGGTACGATGAAGGTTCGGTAGGTGGTTTACCTGGTTTTCCAATCATAATTATTTGCGCGTGTTTCCACTGAACTGGGAAATAGCATAATCAGAGGATGCTGTTGAAAATAGTAGTTAATAGCACGATTGCCTTTCTTGGTAGATGTTTTAAGATCTCCCCGACTATGAGGTCATACCCAGGGGTCTTGTACGAATTTGTATTGTTGATTTGTTTTCGAATTTCTGCTGGTGTAAAAGGCTTAACGGGCAGTGATAGTTGACAGGGGGCGTTAATATAGTCTTCAATTTCTTCATCTTGGTTGTCATTGTCTGAGACTGGAGAGAACACTTTTGAAAGATGATCCGCCAATACATTGCTCTTTTTATGTCTGACTGCGCCCAGTTTCGATCAGGTTTCTTATGGGTGGGGTTTGTATTACTGGCCTCTTAAATCTTTTGTTGCTTTCCACAACGAATGGTCTTCGGGGGATAGATTCGTGATGTAGTGTTTGAAGGTGTCGTTGCGGGCTTGGTTTAAAACAGAGTGGAGTTGGTGTGTTATCCTGTTAAGGTAAGTTTTGTCCTGAGGGTTTTTGACCTTTGCCATTTCCCACGTGCTCTTCTTCTTTTTGTGATCAATTTTTTAATATGCAGAGGAATATTATCATTTCCCTGGTTTGCTTTGTTCCTTAGAGGAGTGGCTTTCCATACTGCGGTTTGTATTGTATTCGTTAAATGCTGTACCACCTCTTCGATTTCGAATTGCTCTTTGATATGATGATCCAGTCTGATTTCTTCATTTATTAAGTTTTGGAACATTTGCCAATTGGTATCTTTTGTGCACAAGGTAGGCATTGGCTCTCTGTAGATAACATTGGTACTGAGGGTTAATATTATGGCGCTATGGTCATGGCATAGATCTAAACTAGACTTAATATCAATGTAAGTATTTGATATGCCTTTTGATATAGCGAAATCAAGTAGGTCCGGAATTTTATTCCTGTCCGTGGGCCAGTAGGTTGGCTCTCCCGTAGAAATATAAGTTAGGTTGTTTAGTTGCATTGAACGGAACAGATTGCGACCTTTAGGTGTGATTAATCTGGACCCCCATGTTGTATGTTTGGAGTTCCAGTCTCCGAATGCTATAAATTGTGTTCCAAGATAGTTGAAAAAGTCATTATATTCTTCTGTCGTGATATTGTGTCGTGGCGGGGAGTAAACAGCCGCAATAGTAGTTGGTCTAGGAAGTGATTCTAGTTTTAATAACGTCGCTTAGATTTTGGTTGTTTTAAAGGGTTGGAGGACATGGTGGTTAATAGTCGATCTAATTATGATGGCTGAGCCTGCATGCGCCGTACCGTCAGGGTGATGAGTATAGTAAATGGTGTAGTATGGGATTCTGATAAACGTTCTTTCAGTTGAGTGGCTTTCAGAGATTAGGAGAATATCAATTTTATTGTAGTTTAAATATAGGGTGATTTCTGGAACGTGATTTGATAGCCCGTTTGCATTCCAGGCAGCTATTCGAATTGAGGAGGTCAAATTGCTTATGACCGTGGTAAGCATGGTGAGAATCATGCTGTTTTGGTTTAGTAGCTGGTTGAATAGGTTTTTAAATTCGTATAAAAGTTTTGCATTGTATTAGTAAGGTTGTCTTTTTTTTTTTGTTCTTGTGCTGAATGCGACGAAACTACCTCTAGTTTGAGGAGGCTGTTGTGTTATCTGTTGAAAGCTGGATTTACGATGCAAAAATGCAGCGCGGCCGTCGAACAAATTTGATAAATTTAACGGAAATAGCCTGGAACTTATAGATTAATAGGTCCGGTTTAAAGCGGACGTTGCCTTGCACTAAGTGACATCATTTGTAAACATGTTTGTGAACATGTGATATGTTTCAGAACACATTTGCTTCATCCGTTAACTTCAAGAAAAGTTCTGTTACAATAATTTGTTTTGTTTTGTTAACAAAGAGTTGCTCCTCCCGTGTTAGGGAGTTGCTGGGACGTTTCGGGTTACTTGATGGAGTCTTGTGCCGAAGATGCCTATCTGTTGCATAATTCACATCATCGATGATTCGGCCGAGGGACCCGTGTAATTAAGCTCATTAATAAACGGTGAAACATTAGCCAAATTACCCTTGACAAATCCATCTGTTACTATTTGTAGTAACGAAGCATAAGTTAAAACTCAATATGCATTAACTTATGTTTCTACCACTACTAGGGTGTACAGCTTATAGCATCTAAGCTGGACTGAAAACATTTAAAATTAATAACAAAGCCTGATTAAGGTTTTAAGCTGACAATTTTTGACGCGCCTTCCCGCAAATGTTTGCATATATTTGAGACGCAAAAAATTACAAAAAGTTGATTGTTCAGACAAAACGATTATTTAATTTTTTAATTTTTTGCTACAAACATACACCTTCATACAATGTTTATATAGAATGAGGAAAAATAAAAACAAATGTCCTTTTCTTTTAAAACCTTTCATTTAAAAAACATGTCTTTTCTTGGTTGTATAATTAGCAAATCTCTGGACTGCATCATCCAACTAAAGACTGTAGAAACTCACTGTCAAAACAACCTTTTTCTTGTTTTAACGTTGATTTAAAAAAAAATTTAATTTCTTAAGAGCTGAAAAAGATTGTTTTAGTGATGTTAGTAATTGTCATATTTAAAAAAGTCATTAGAACGATGACAGTTGGTAAAAGTAAACTCTACGTCCAATGACTTCCATAATGTGCTTCTAATTCTGTTTTTGGTTTGATGTACTTATTTTCTTTGGCAATACCTTTATTAATTATTCAAATGCTGTCATATGCATAAATTCATCTAGAAATTTTTTATCTAAATCAGAAGTATACTTTTTTAATAATTTTAGATTTGCCTTCTTTGATGTTTTCCGTTTTATAATCATCTTTTCTCTTTCAACTCTTTTGTGTTATATACGAGGCGCATTCATAAAGTAAGGGCCGTTTGCATGTATATAAATAGTGGCGCTTCGAAGCACAGTTTTACCACTGCAGCGCCATCTACTGACTCATTGCGAAGCTACAGCGTCATTTGTTTTGATTCTGAAATTGTATTGTTGTCAGTGAATGCAAAGAACAATGGCCGCGAAAATCGTTGATCCCGCCAAGTGTGAAGTGCGTTCTGTGATTCGTTTCTTATGTGCAAAAGGATCGTCGGCTGCTGAAATTCATCGGGAGTTATGCCTGGTTTACGGACCTATGTTATGAGTGAAGGAAAGGTTAGACAATGGTGCCGTTATTTTACAAATGGCCGAACAAATCTCCATGACGAAGAGCGGAGTGGCAGGCCCAGTATCCAGACTGATGAAATCGTTTCACAAGTGGACCAAGCACTGCGATCTGATCGTCGATTGACGATTAGTGGCCTGGCTGACAAATTTCCTCAACTTGGACGCACTACTGTTTACAATATTGTCACAGAAAACCTCGCATACAGCAAATTGTGTCAAGGTGGGTACCAAAATGCTCACCGACCACCACAAAGAGCAAAGAATGTCTAGTGGACGAAAGTTTTGGCCCGTTATCAACAAAATGGAGATGATTTGTTTTCTCACATTGTTACTGGTGACGAGACGTGGGTATCCTACGCCTACCCAGATACAAATCTGCAATCGATGCAGTGGCGACACTCATCCTCACCAAAACCGAAAAAGTTTAAACAAACTCAGTACACAAGTCGAAAATTGATGGCTACAGTTTTTTGGGACAAAGACGGTGTTCTTTTGGTTGATTTCATGGAACGTGGGACAACAATTACAGCTGACGTGTACTGCGAAACGCTCAAACACTTGAGACGTGCGATCAAAACAAACGCCGCGGAAACTGTCATCTGGCATAATCCTCCTCCACGATAACGCGCGTCCTCACACTGCTGCCAAAACCATTGAGAAAATTCAAGATTTTCGTTGGGAACTTTGACCACCCACCGTACAGTCCGACCTTGCACCTAGCGACTACTTCCTCTTCTTGCATTTTAAACGGTGGCTGGGTGGACAACGTTTTGAAACCGAAGACGGACTCAAAAACGCCGTTGTCAACTGGTTCAACTCTCAGGCGGCAAGCTTCTATGCAGAGGGGTTAAAGAAGCTGGTGCAGCGGTACGAAAAATGCTTAGAAGTGAACGGCGATTATGTAGAGAAGTAAAGTAAGATTGTACCTAACTAAATATGACAATAAAATTTGTTTCTTATGAGTACATTTTTTTCTGTGACCAAACGGCCCTTACTTTATGAATGCGCCTCGTATATTCTTAGGCCCAAAACTTTGTTAGAACAGGTCTGATTCCATTAAAAGTGGTATTGTTTAAAATCACAGTTTTTAAGCTTCCAAACAGTACACTGAACTTTACTTGGAATGCTATTGAAGTAGATACACATTTTCCTAAAACTCGAGCGGGTTGATGAGTTGATTGTTTAGTTTTCAAGTGTAGTTCGCTTTGCAGTTGCAGAAAGCAACAAGTACTCTGTTTATTTTTTTCCTATTAAAACAACAAATCTTTTTAATTTTTTAAACAAAAGGTAGGATGATATCTTATAGACTCCTTTAAAAAGGATTCCTTATCTTTAAACACCCGATGATGTTTCCATGCTGATGCCAGTCAAGGACAATACGAATCGTACCAGGATGATGCTTTGACACATATTACCCAAGATAGTGATCAGGCTAGGGATGCACGAAAGGCTCAGAGTTTACTTCTTTTATTCTAACCTGAATTTTTGTGTACCATCCAGAAGTATTGCTGCAATTGTCGTAGTTCTGTGCTCTACAGTTATTTAACGATTGACATTGCAATATTGGCAGTTGCGCCTGATAAGTATGAAGAAACATTTTTTTGTGTACTTATAAATTTTGTTACATGTTTAGCCAAAAAAAAAATCGCATTTTAAAATCAGTTTTACACAGCCAAGAAAATTACCTTTTCTTATATTGCCATAAATTAGCTAAAAACTTTACAACTTTAGTAAGTTTTAAGAAAAAGTTTTGCCAATAGAAAGCTTTTTCCTTATACTATTTTGCACTATGTTACAATTCACTTTTTGTGAAACTCAACTTGCACTAATAAATTTTGAAATGCACTATTTGTGTTCAAAGGTTTTTATGGTTATTTTTACAATTATCAAATCTCAAATTGCTAGAAACGTCGTTCTGTAGAGCTTGCGTGGCCTACAAAATGTTCCAACCGATTTCGCTTGATATGTTTTCCATCCATTAACTTTTTATAAAACAACTGATTGGTGCAAAACCTCTCAGAGCTTTGTGGGTGTCTTGCAGTTGTACATTCAGTGTACTACAATTTGCACTTGAAGTAAGTCATTGAAATGAATAGCGACAATTGCGATTGCGGTACGTTACGTGAGAAAAAAGTGTCTAGTTTTGATATTTTCTTGATTATGTCATCCTGCAACTCAAGACGCTCCTTTGAACGTTTGCTGAATAATACCCCATTTCTTTTTTTAAAAAAATCTCGATCATTATTTTTTAATAAATAAAATAAAATTTTATTCAGAATGTCTGCATTAGTGCACATTAATTACAGGTTATAATACTATTAACGTAACCGCTAATGGTTATGATGACAAAGCTAATTTATTTGCACCACTGTCGTTTATTGTATAACTTCTCCTAGTCGACTGTTGCCAATGCCTATTTACTCCGCCTAATATTCAAACGTGCGGTTCTAGAACGAATCAGAAAGTTCTGAAATGTGAACTCAAGGGCGCCTTTAGAAATGTAAACGATGATTAATAATTTTTGGAAAGTTCCTGAATAGCTTTTTGGGTTATGTTATTTATGTAACAACACAAAAGTTTAAAATTACATCCTCCATCGATGAACGTTGAATTTATGGCTTTAAAATTTAATAGTTGTAACCTATTCAAAGTTCTTTTGGCTGCAATTTCTTTTTAATTCACTTAACTCAATATTTTACGGTTTTTATAGAATACTTAAATTCCATGAATTTTTTTCCTTGAGCGATGCTCAATTCTGTTTATATTTTACTAATTAAAACATTGACTACTTGTTTGCTTTAAGAGTTTTGTTTTCTTCAAATTTTGAAACATATTAATGATATGTAAACTGTTTTATTTTTGTAAATTTACAAAATCAAGATTTCTATCCTTTCCCTTTTACACGTCTATTAACGCATATCTTATATATTTATTTTTTATTTATTAAATTTCATACTTCCATTAATTTCCTAGCATCACCAAGCAATAGTATTTGTAATATTTGCGCCATATGCTATTATCTCGTAGTATATAATGCATATATTTTTAAAATTAAACAATCTTTTGATCTGCTCATGAACCGCTTTGATTATGATGAATTTATCTATTAGTCGAAAAGGTCGTTTATTATTTGTCATGCAATTATTTTTTTGATTAACATAACTTAGTTACCATACTACTTTTCCTATTTCATAAAATACACTAGGGTGTCACAGTAAAAGAAGCACTAAGCCAAAGTTATGCGACTAAGGATAAACTACCAGCAGTTAAATAACATTCTTCAATATCTGGAGGCAATTCAAAGATATAGATGATTTCAGCTACGAGTGTATCATGGTTCGGCTAATCATAATATTTTGCGATGACAAATAGGTGCGTTTAAAAATACCTTTATTAATAATAAATTAGGTACAGTAACGCTATTCAATGCACCATAACTTTGTTTCTTGGCGGACCGTCGTTGGCAAAAGTTTATACTGTAAATTTAGTGACAGTAGTCAAACTAGAGTTTAAAGGCGTTTGTCTTAATTAATTGCATGATACATTTCTTTACCAATATGAAGAAGTCTGTATAAAGGTATGAGATGTCATTTAGTATTTTGACAAATTACATTTAATTTTCCGCAACTAAAAATTAAAAACAATTAATTTATTTTTGTTTTCAGTAATTATATGCTTTTTAAGGAAAATGGTTTTCTAAAAGATGCCTCCCTTGTCATTGAGGGCTCACAAATACCAAGTGAAAAAAAGCAAACAAATGAGACTTTTGCCATGGCTGAAGCAGTTTCTAAAAAAGAATCTGAGTGAAAATCTGTAGCACATTTTCAAAACAGTATGGTATAAAAACCACAATTAATCAGGTACAATTCTAAGTCACTGACAGATGGCCGAGAATACATAAGAAAATGAAAGAAGGTTTAATTATAGGTTATAGATAAATTTTTAAATAAATTATTGTTTAAATTCTGTATTTATCTGCTTGATTCTGGTACCTTACTTTTTCTTTTTTCAAGAGAGGTTCAAACGGTTGAAGCGCAGACTACGGTGCGATTGGACCCGGGTTCCATTCCTCTGATGCCTGGCGGGTGGCCTACTCAGTTACTATAAATAATTGAGTACCTACGCTCACTCGAACAAGGGGCAACAATAGCGGACATCTATATGAGAGCCTTAACCTCTCAGTTCGCAAGCCGTGCTCGCATACGGGAGTTAGAGGCGTGCAAAAAAGTATTTTATTATTATAATAGCAATTTTTTTATTTACATCGATTTTAAATACATTAAATGTACAATTGAACATAAACTACTCTTATATGCCAATATCGTTTGTAATTGCATAATAATGTTAAATTATTTAAGATAAAAATAAGTGACTAACAGACTCCTAAATGTATGTCAGTAACTTTCAGTAGACACTATTTTTTTTTTTGTATATCAAGCATAATAACATTTTTCTTATAATGTTTCAACTATTATATGTATTTTTCATAAACCACCTTTCTAAATTAATTTTCTAACACTCCTATTACTAATCATTTTTTGGTGGATTTCTATTATTTTAAACTTTACTTTAGTTAGTGACTTTAATTCCTTTATTTTCACCTAAACTATAATATTTTTATTTTTTATCTTTTTTTTTGTTTATCGTTTTTCCAAATACTTAAGTCAATTGCAACTTGTTCGGACCGATCACCAATTTATTTTATTTATTTTTTAAAGATGGTATTAATTAACGGTTGCTGCAATTGTCTTTAAGATTGACATAAGATATGGTAGTTCTCAGGTAATAATGACATGACGATTTTTTGTTTTAAATTGTATCTGAATTCCAACTCAACAAAAAATTGAGGATTTGTTTTAGACTACACTAAAACATCTTCTCTACACTTTGAATTTATTATCTGTGATAAGCATTTGGAGAACACAGGTTTGACGACGATTTCATATTTTATATTTGATATATCCATGTATGTATCATTATCCTTATTTTTTATATATTAGTTTTAGTGTAATTTTTTTATATTTGTATGTTATTTTTTCTGTATATAAATAACAATTTCTTTTTAAACATTTTCTCTGTGGTGTTTATGTGTTGTGCTTAAACACATTATTTTTTTGTTTATTTTTTTTGTATAGGTTTTGATTTTATTAACTATATCTTCACACTACATCTGCAAATACGTGATTTGCTTAAGCGTACTTACAATCATATTAACTTTTTAGGTATTTCCATATCGCAAATAAACAATGAACATATTTTTTAAATGTATTTGGTAATAAATCTGGTTAGTGTTTTCTATTATGACTTTTTTATAGAATTTTAAAAATCTTCTTCTTTCACCGTGGTTTTTTATGTATACATTTTAGTAAAAAAATTGTTTACTTTTTTTAACTTTATTTCATCTCACTTTTCTAATTTTATTTTTCGTTGTTGTATTATATTAAAGCCCAGTCCTCTTTTGTGACCTGCTATACTATATGTTTGAAATCTCTTTCATTTCCAAAATAAGGTCACTTAAATCTAACATGTGCTAGGGTACGATATTTTATCTTTAAATTTGGTGTCATTAAGGATATATAAGATAATGTTAAAACCTTTGGTTGTTTATGTATGTGAGACATAAGTGTATAATAAAAGTGAACATAACAGAGTTAAAGTTTAGAAAAGAAAGATGTTATAAAGAATATTTGGAGGAAGAGAATAATTCATAAAAATGCAACTGGGTTACATACAAAGATATCACAAGACAAAGCAACAAAATAGCTAATAAAGAAAAAATTGGAGGGCATAAGGCGAGTAGAGCAGCCCAAGAAATGTTTAGCAGTTTTCAAAAAAGACCTAGAAGAGGAAGACGTCGGAGAGAGGTGGACAAGAGATATGTACCGAAAGACCTGAAAGAAAATTGTTTACCATTGTACCTAATAACTTGGTAATGCATTTCTTTCTAATACATAACAACACGGATGTAAAACCCGGAAAGCAACTTTCGAAAGCAAAGCAAGTCATGCATGTGACCTTGTAACTCCCATTCCTAGGGTCAATCTGCCTTAAAAAGAGAGAATTTGAGACACGATAAACCATGCAAGAAATGTAGTTGATCGATATGAAATTAGAACAAGGAACTAATGCGCTGAAAAACTCATATAGTTGTGCACTGAATAGATCTTTAAAGTAGCACTGTATTGCTAAATCACATAAAACGCCTGTACATTTCAATCCACAGATACATCATAGAAATTAAGTAGTCTACATTTTATACAAACAATCTTAAATTTAAGACTAGATATAGAAGTAGAAAGTATGCAATACAGACGATTGAATCAAAAAATTCAAGGCACTTTCCGAAGAGAGAAAAGGAACATGTAAAAAATTTATGCAAAGTCGTAAAAGTTATTTTGCTCAAAATAATAATAAATATTTGCATTAAAATAATAAAATAATCAGAAGACAATCTCTGTTACAAATCTGGATATTCCAAATAAATAAAACAACAAAAATAATTAATATGAAGTATCTTATAATATTAAAAGTAGTGTAACAAACACTATAAAGATAAACTACAGAGAAAGAATTGGATACACTATTTAAAAGTAACAAAAAATCAATAGGTGTAAATACTATTTTTTGGCAATGTTTTCCACAATTAATAGATAGTAGAGTGGCCAGAGTGCTATTCAAATTGATTCTCCAGAATGGAAGTTATTGAATGCTGTTCTTAGATGGTATTGCCATCAGATTTTTAAATGTCAGCAGGAGATTGAACGGGCGATACTCCTGGAATAACATGTTAGATTCTCCAAGCTTGGAAAGCTTAATGACCCCAGTGTTGATATTTGCGGTGATTCAGACAACTTCTTTCCTTAGAAGAGCTTTCAACACCTGATGAAAAATGCCGTTGAGATCTTTTGCAGCTTCAGACCACGGATGAACTGGGGAACGCAGAACACTAATTTTAGAGGTTTCTAAAGCTCTGCTCTAGCAACATTATTGCTTCGGACAGTTAGTAAAGGAATCGACTTTGTAATGACAGTGTGTACGATACTGTTCTTCCCATCAAAGGATGATATTAAAGACGAGCGGTTGGGTAAAACGTTGGCCATTTTCTAGGGGCAGCTATCACGTACTTTGGGAACCTTTACTTTGCTCTTATGAGAGTGTTGTTCTGTGACGGCGGTTTTGACTATGGCAGCTAAACTTTTGTACTTCTGCTATCTATTATAGTTTATTGAAGATAGTGCAATAGCTTATATTTATGTTCTTCTACGTATCTCTTTATTTTCCTCTAACTTCTACTTAATTGCCGTTTGCAATAATTGGTAGACAGCGTTCAAACCGTACAGCCTCGAGCAGCACAAGTCATGTCATTTTAGTGTCCATTATAGCTTAGAGTGGTAAACACCGAGACTTATTTTAAATTTAGTGATTTTGTTATTTTGACGCAATGTCTATTTCATAGGCATTTCGGAGTAAGTTGTCACAGAAGAGCGCTGACTAAGAAAACCGTAATGTTGTAAATACACGATTTCCAACAGATAGGTTTAGCATTAAAACGGTAAGTACGATTTCAACTTGAGGAAACTGGTATCTCGTGTATTCTCCATACAAACTAATGGAAACTTAAACAATATGACTCGTATACCCGGCAGCCCTCTTGCGAGAACACGTTGGCAAATGTTCCAACTAATGCTGATGCTGTTATGCTTAGTAGTGACAAAGCTCATTTTCACTTATCGGGCTGCATTCTTCTTCTTCCAGTT
Organism: Sinelater perroti; assembly: GCA_036346155.1. Taxonomy (NCBI): domain Eukaryota; kingdom Metazoa; phylum Arthropoda; class Insecta; order Coleoptera; family Elateridae; genus Sinelater; species Sinelater perroti. Next base: position 20,348,952 of record JARFIY010000046.1, read on the forward strand.
CCGTCTCCTATCGGAGGTTGGAAATCATCACCGCAATTTTCACCTTGCTGACCGCAGCGCTGAACAACTCCCCTGAACTACAACTATACCACTCCCTTAGATTTCGTAGCCAGGAAGTTCTTCTCCGCCCTACACTTCTTTTTCCTTTGATTTTTCCCTGGACTATAAGCCTCAGTAATAAGTATTTTCTCCCTCATTATATGGCCCAGATATTCTAATTTTCTCTTCTTTATAGTTTTTATTATTTCACATTCTTTCCCCATTTTTAGCAATACATTTTTATTTGTTACTCTCTCCGTCCATGATACTTCCCACATTCTCCTATAACACCACATTTCAAAAGCTTCAATGTTTTTAATGTTTTTCTGTTTTAGTGTTCATGCTTTCACACCGTACAATAACGTGGAGAAAACATAACAGCGTAACATACGCATTCTCAGATTTAAATTAATGTCTCGGCAACACAGAAACTTTTTCATTTTAATAAACGCTTTCTGGCTATTTCTACTCTTGCTTTAATTTCTCTAGTTTGTTCGTTTGTTTCGGTGAGCCAAGCCCCCAGATGTTTGTATGACGTGACTCTTTCAATTTGTGTATTAGAGATTGTCAAATTATCGTAAACGTTAGTCTTCTTTGATACTACCATTAACTTCGTCTTTTTAAGATTTAGTAAGCAAAATTTCCGATATTAAGCCTAAGCGTATAACTGTTTTGTGTGATGTTAGGGAATTTGGTATTATAGCGCCGTATTTTTTCGAGGAAATTGCATGGTGATATCTTATCGCTTGCTAGGTAACCAGATAGGTTTCCCTTGTGATTTATTTCTGTGGGGACAGTTAAAGGCTGAAGCTTTTCAACTCAGGCCACGGACTATTAGGAAAACAAAATATGTTATTTGTAACGTGATTGCAGCAGTACCAGTGGAAATGACGTTGCAAGCAATTCGGAAGTTTAAGGTAAAACTGCAGGAGTGCATCGCTTGTGCGGACAAACATTTGGACAATATCATCTCCATAAGTAGTTGATGACTAAAGGGCAAATATTGTTCTGTAGGATGGTACAATAAAACATTATACAGAATCTATGTTGTTATTTTTGTTGCTATTTTGAAAAGGGAGGACGTTCTTTCGGACACTGTATTTACAAACTAATCGGTAATTGTCACAAAGCTTTCTACAACAATAAAATACATGTCGTCACTTGAATTAATCTTTGTGGTCATTTAAAAATAAAATTAGTTTTCATTCAAAAACATTAAAATAATTTCTGCATTTATAAAAATTCTTTTGACATTAAATATGAAAAAAGTGCCATTTTTTATTAATTGATATGCAAAGGGGTGTAAGGGATACATAAACACCAAAATAAAAAACTCAATCTCGCCTGCACCTGGTAAACCCTGCTACTTAACGAATGAGGCTTTGGCAAGCGAGCAAAGGTGGTATAACCTAAAAAAGAGAGATATCTTTGGGGAAATGCAAACATATGTAGCTGATAGAATAAAAGTAAGACCGACGAAAAAGAAAACGGGAAACTACTTCGTTCCCAAGATATGATAACGTCTTCGAAAGCTAAATTTATATCCGGAAGTAAAATAGTTCCCCATTCAGATTTCCGGGAGGAGACAACTTAAGAAGGCAAAATAAGGAATAGAAGCACAAAGAAAATTACATGTTGGAATGTAAAAACGCTGCTCCAATGTGAAAAACTAGAGAATCTCAAACATGAAATGCGAAGAAACAAGATCGATGTAACGGGTGTAAGTGAAGCAACAAGAGAGGGTAACGGATTGGTTTTAAACAAAGACTTGGAACATAAAGTAGTAGAATATACACAATACAACGAAAGACTGTTAAGGGTTAAGCCCAAAAACACGATAATAATACAGATCAACATGCCAACAACAAGTCGTGAAGATGACGAAATTGAAAAGATGTATAAAGGTATAGAAATACTAATGAGACATACGAAAAAAGATAAAAATATTATACTGATGGAAGACTGGAATGCAACAGCAGGAGAAAAAGAAGTAGATTGCAGAGTAAGCAAGTACGGAGTAGGAAAGAGAAAGTTAATGAAGAAATGTTTATTGAGTTCTGTGCTGGACACAAACTAGCTATAACCAATACAATATTCCAACATCATACCAGAAAAAAATACACCTAGAAGATGCCGGGAAATGTTAAAAGATATCAGATTGACTACATTATAAAAAAATATTTAAAACTAAGCTAAACACTTCAGAAGCTACTCTGAGCCAGATATAATGAAATATAGGCTAAACTTAAAAAAGATAAAGAAAAAGGAAATAACAAAACGGAACCTCGAAATTCTAAAGGCGAAGAAAAGTAAAATTTCTACAAAAAACAACAAAACAACAAATAAATAAAAACACACAGCAGAACGACAACATTGATAAAAGATACAAATAGAGCTAGGAATATTGAAAGGAACAAAAAAAATATAGACAAAACCAAACCAAAAAAAAGCTCATGGATAACAACCGGAATAATAAATATGATCGAGGAACGGAGAATATTCAACAACCTAAGTGCTGAACAAGGACAACAAAGGTCCAGAGAATTAAGGAACAAGATACAAAGGGTATATAGAAAAGCAAAACAAGTGTATATAAGAAATAACTGTGCCGAGATTCAAAAAGATATTACGAAAGATAAAAAGTTCAAAGCATATATGTTCAAAACAACAAAAACCTAGAACTTAAGAAACGCAGAACAAAGAAGGGATAATAGTATATAAATACAAAGAAATAGTTGCAACTTAGAAGCAATATTTAGAAAACTATATAAAGAAAATAACACAAATCTACTGACAGAACTTACAAGAACAGAAAATGGGGAAAAAACTGTAGATCTATTTTGAAAAGTAAATTTCAGAAAGCAATAAATGATCTGGAAAATAATAAAACTCCAGGTATGAATGATATCCCTAGCGAAGTAATCAGATGTCTTGACCAAGATGCACTAAACAAAGTATTTATCACAATGCAAGATATGTATAACACAGGGAAAATCCCAAAAGATTTCGCAAAACAAAGATAGTGACAATTCCAAAAAATCTGCAATGTGAAGATTATAAAACCATCACCTTAATATCGCATGCTTCAAAAATCAAATGCGATATTGACAGAAGACCAGTTAGATTTTAGATAGAATACTGGAACAAAAAAGCAATTTTAGCTTTAATAATAATAATAGAAAAACTCAAAGATTTGTATATAGTTTTTATTGAGTTTGACAGGGTAAATTGGAACAAAATGTTTGAAATATTACAACAAATAAGAGTGAACGACAAAGACAGAAAAATAATATATAACGTATACAAACACCAATTAGCAATTATTGAATGTAATGGAAAATAGGATGAAGCAAAAACTAGACGAGGAGTTAGACTGGGATATGTTCTCTCGCCATTCCTATTCAATATATACATACAACGAGCAATGAACGAATTCAGACAAACACAAACCAAAGAAATCTCTATACATGGCGAAAAAATCAAGACATTCAGATACGCAGACGATATAGCCTTACTGGCAGAAACAGAAGCACTGAAAAAAATGGATGAGATTTTTCAAAATAACATAAAAATAAACAAAAACAAAACAAAAGAAAATAATGGACAATATCACCTTGTTTATGGCGAAAACGATAAACGCATTAAAAGAATTTGCATACATAGGAAATTTGATTACGAGAGATGGTAGATGCACAAGGGAAATCAACAATAGAATAAACCACACAAATACATCAAGACATACATATAGAGTACAGGAAATTAAAAAAAAGAAAATAGAAGCATTTGAGATGTGGTGCTATAAAAGGGCACTAAAAATCTTCTGGGTACAACGGCAAAAGACCTAGAATAAATACAAGAGAAAAGAAAAATATAGACACAAATAACAAAACGAAAAATGCAAACAGTAGGTTATATTATGAGAGGAAATGCATTAGTAAAGCAATTATTGGAGGAAAAGTAGATGGTAAGAATCCAAGAGGTCGACTCCGAATAAAATTTGTCAAAGAAATAATGGAAGAAATATAAAATAAGACAAGGCAGAGAGAAGTGAGCAGCTGCTGCAAACTAGTCCCAAGATTGAAAGCTAAAGAAAAATGGTATGCAAACTTTTAATTAATAAATTGGAAACACATAATACGTTAAACAGAAATTTTTCCTAGCAATTCTTAATTTGATTCATTTTTATTTTTTCCATAGTTTAGCATAGTTTAAAAATTATTATTTTTGAATTAGTACTCATAAATGAATAATAAAATTAACTAATTGTAACAATTTTATCTAAGAAAATAGCAAAAAACGTTATTCAAACGACTTATGGAAATGAAATAACTTAGTGGCTACATAAAGAAGTCCAAATATGACGTTAAGTCGACAGAAGCGGACTTGCAGCCTTAACAGGCCGCGTACACGTCATAGCAGCGCAACTTATCAAAACGGAGACGATAATATCCGGAAACATGGAATTGCTTTATGGCCTGAACCGTAAACAGACATGTCCGGTTAGGATTAATGAGGACGTATCTCCGAGAGAAATGGGGATTTATCACCACATATCTGCCGCTTTATTAAGATTTATACAGGGCGCGCATGCAGTCATAGCCTGGCGCGGAATGCTGCCGGTCCAGTACGGCACACCTGCGCAAGGTCGCGCCGCTGTCCCACTGCCATTTCCTCCGCCGAACTCGTTGCAAATGTGCAACGATTCGGCCGGACAAATGCTGTCGTTTAACAGCGAATGCCCAACATCCACATTTATCCGGCCGAACGACGCCGGAGACAAATCGCGGGGTGTGTAGCAGCCCCATATTTATCCGGCTATAGTTATGTACAGAGTACTACGGAAGAGTCGTAAAAAATACGATGTGTTTACAATGCATTCATAATAAAAGCCCTTTTTTCGAAAGTTTACCTTGATATTTAACAGTTTTTTCAATTTTCAAAATTGTCAAAGACTTTCTTTAGACAACCTAATTCTCAAAGTTTTTCTGTACTTATTATTGTTTTTAAGTAAATTAACTTTCTTCAAACGCTCATATGAGATTTGTCAATAAAAACCGCGGCCAATGAAAGAATAAGAGAGTTAGACGCCGGTGAGTGAGTACATGCATGACTGTCGCAGTTACAATGATTGAGTAAGTAGAGGAGCGGATTTACATCAAATTTTGCGTAATTAGAACATTTGCCCTTGAAAACTCTTCAGATAATTTAGAAAGCAACGAACAAAACACAAAAATTCGGTATAACAAATCCCTCAATTGATTTATTCATATAGCAATTTGAGGCAAATCTAATCAGAATTTAATGTTCCCTGTAAAAATCAAAATGTCACTATCCCCTCATTTTAGCTTCTCTTTAATTATGCCTAGGAATATACCTATACGTAATAGACATGCCAAATTTGATCTAAATCTGGCAAGAACTGTAGAAGTCACAAAGAATTCAAAAACATTTCAAGATCGTTTTCTCCACCACTTTGACCGACTTTGTCAATTCAGAAACTTAGCCGAGACATTGGCGCGTGCAAAATTTTACTTAAATCTACTAAGGATCAGCGAGTAGAAAGCTATTCCAATCTCTCGATAATGCGTATGCCAAAACATCAAGAATTTTCAAAAAATTGACGCTATTTCTAGCTGTTGCCAAAACTTAAATCATCTGTGAAAGGAAAGAGATTCTAGACTGTCGAGGCAATTGGACTAGTCATTTCTTGAGATTTCAATGTAAAACTGCAGAATACTTTTAACAGTGGAAAGAACGATAGGAGATGTGTGTCAATCCCCAAGGTGCTTACTGTGAAGAAGACTAAGGCTATGTACACTGTTTCTTGTATATTGCAACATTTTTATTAAATATATGGATTTTTTATTATTGAAGTTGTAATTTGATACTTTCGGGATAAATCGCCGCATACGCGTGTTTATTTTATTTTTTTGTTTGATCAAATTGTTGACAATCTTTTCTTTAGAAGTAATAAGAAAACCTGTTGACTCAAAATAAATTCCAGAGAAGACAACGTCCGTTATCGATCCTTCGTCTATAAAATTATTTCATTATTCTGCCCTTAGGTCTGTGGGGGTCTTTTCGGCCTTCTTTGTACTGGAAAAGGATTATCTAGTTGTTTTATTTTGTTGACTTAGCAGTCTATGAAAGTAATTGGTGAGCATAAAATGAATTTATTCTCCAACCGTAAGAATCCGTATGTCATCGTGTATGGTTTTATTGTTTATGTATCCCAGTGCATCTACAAACATACCTAGGATTTTTGATTCAGAATGTTGGATAGTCTTGGTATTTAGCTCAATACAACTCTATATCTATACCCTATATATTCATATAGGTTTGATGATACATTTATAAAGAAGTCTTTTGACTTCTAGAGTTAATTTGGACTTGTAGTCTAGAAATCAACACATCTGTTGTAAGTTGTTTTATTTGAGTTTTTTTCGAAGTTATATGTGGTTTTCAGGTTAGCTTAAAGTAAAGTATTAGGCCTAAGTATTTAATTTTGTTTTTAACGGCTAGGCTGGTGTTATTTATTCTAACATTTGGACTATCCGTTACGTATGGTTGTGAAGGTGATATGTGTGAATTTGTTAGCATTTATCTTTATTAGCCAAATATTAAGTCATTCTTCGAAATTATCAAGATAAACTTGCAGCTGGTTTTTAGCTGGTCTTGTGACTATTGGGAAAGTGAATAGTATGGTGGTGTCGTCTGCAAAGGTGGCGATTAATTTGTTGGGATATCGGCCATAAAAATAAACTAACTAAAAGAATCACCTTTTGGTACATTAGATTTAATCGAATTTAAGAACGTTTTGAGGTTGGTTTAATTTAGAAGTGGCGCTCACAAGATGACATTTAAGATTGTAAGAATGACGTGTTTTATTTTTGAAATACTAAAACTATATAAAATGCTTTTTTGATGTCAAGGAAAGCTACAGTATATACACTTTTCTTCTCGTTTTTTTATGATTCCATCGACTATTCTGTAGCACTTGTATGATGAAATGTTGCCGTCGGAAACCAAATTGGTGTTTGGGATGGTTGAGTTTAGTTTCTCATCTTTTGAGTAACCATTTCTCAAATATATTTGATAATAAGAGTAATAAACTGATATAAATTTGGTAAGTTTGAAAATTTTACAAGTTATATAATTGTGTATCACTAAAATGTGTGCAAATTTCGAATTGATGGGAAAGAATGTTAATCTTTTTTCTTCTTGTTGTTGAGAACCGTTTCATCTTTGTTTCCGGTAGTAGCTTCTCTAATTTTTTCAGTATTCTTCTTCCTTATACCAATTCCTTGTAAAGTCTGGTGTATACTTCTAAATCCATTATTTGATTTTCCATAAATATCTTGCCTCCTGTGAGTTAAAGCCTCACAATCGCACAAGATATGGATGTTTGTCTCTGCTTTTCTGCCACTTTGTAACTTAGATTTCCATTTTGTTGAGGCATCCTCTAAGGAAATAATGTCCTGTGAAGAAACCTCTAATAAATTCGTAGATGATTTCTTTTTGTACAGTTCTTCAGTTCGTTTACGACATGGTTTTTTATAAATAAATATTTTATCTTAGGTACTTCCAGAGCCGCTTTCATGTTTTATGTTTAATTTTAAATTCTTCTCTAGGTAGCGTTCGAAACCTTAACCAGTCATTTCTACAAGAGGCAAGTCTTGACGCATCTGGTTTAACAGCAATATGATTATTGAAGGTAAGAATTACTGGATTATGGTCAGACAATTTTGAATTTTTAATTTGAAAATAGGAGTTAAGCCAGTAACTACAAAAAAGTCAAGAAGATAGGGTAATTGGTTTGCATCTGAGGGCAAGTAAGTCATAAAGTAAGCAACCTGAAGCAGTTGTCTTCCTTTCTTGTGTGTTTAGCATTCCAATTTTCTCCAGCTGTGAATAGGTTTTCTAATGAATTAAACAAACTTTTGTATTCTTCAATGTTGATTACGTGCCTAGGTGGATCGTGAATTGAAATAAAGTTGGTTTAGTGTCGACATAAACTGTTTATTTTAGTATTAGTTTATAATGCGATAATACATTAAGAATTATTAAGGCTGCTCCACTATGGGCTGTGCCATTGGGATGGTATGTTGTATAGTAAGTTTTTTTTGCTATGCGATTAGTAAAAAGTGTTTCAGAACTGAGGTTTATATCTATTTTATTAGTTTGGAGGAAATAAATAATATATTTATTTAATTCTATTTTATCTTAATATTGAACTTATGGCGTAGAAAAATAATCATTAGTCTAGTTTCATTATCTGCCCCAACAACATCTATAAGAGTAGCCGATGTATCCAATTAATGTATCGAAATTAAGGTTCACTTGGATATAATTATAACATAGACAAGCAATATTTTCGCTATCGTAATCAAAAACAAATTTTTATTTGACTAAAAAAATTAATTGAAGCATAGCAATAGGACAACATTTAAGTGCCATAGTTTCTTCCTTTTAAATGGGAGTTTGTCCTAAATTAACATAAACAAGAACATATTGTTGAATTGGGCGAACATTCCTTACATTTAATCAACAAAAATTTGCAACTGTGTCGAAAGGTAGAGCGTATTTAAAAATTTAAACCGCTGGGGATTTAGAGCATCAAACCAGACTTTTGAACACTCCTACACATGAAGCAGCCTGGGTAAGTCAATATCAAATTGTTATTTATGTCACCGGCGTTCTTCATTGAAATCCTTTTAAAAAGCGTTATCAGTACCCCTATTTTAAACCTAATGGGCGATATAAGTATAGTTCTGATAAGGAAAACTTTTAGTCTAATCACAAGCTATAAATCAGTCTAGGGATTTGTAATTCAGGTAATATGTATATTTGATATTAGGCGGACTTTGACGGGCAGTAACAATTTTAATGGATTTTCGTATTTGTAAAAAGCAAAAAAACCATTTGTGCGTCAGTCAAAATATATATAGTAAATATATATAGTAATGCAAAGAAACAATTATTGAATGTTTAGCAAAACCGATTTTATTAGTGCTTTTGGCGCAAGTACTTCTTTTCACTTTGGCTAAATTTAAAAATAAAATATTAAAACAAAATATTAACAATTACAATATAATGCTGATGATATAAAAATTTAAAATTTAATTAGCAGATGGATGAATACCTTTGCATTCTTTATTTATTTATATGTATTTTAGCATAAAATTTTTGTTATTAATAATTAAGTGAATCATGAATAAATATCTTGTATCGTCTCTAAAAAACCTATAAGAATTTTTCATATAAAATAATTATTTAGAAAATATTTAAATTTGACAACTTTTTTCTATTAATTTTTTGCGAAAATAATAGATAATATTATTGGACTGTCTAAAGCAGATATTTTCAACCTACGGCTTATAAACCGCACATTCCCACTATTTTTCTATATAAATTTGATTTCTAGAAATATTTTTTAATTGCTTAATACTATTTGCAAGATTCCAATTCGTTGGCCAACGGGGTATACCCTTAATTGTTTAATTTTAATGTAAATATTACAGTTTGAAGTTCACTTACCTTAGTTTGCAGCAAATGTGATAACACATAAAGTTGAAAACAGGCAAAATTAAATCTAGCGCACATTTTTTTGGAAAATGTGTATCACTGTCTGAATTTCTTCAGTGATATTTTTATTTAAAGCGTCCATGATTAGTGATTTGTTAAAAAAACTTCTTTGAAATTTTGTTGATAGAAAATAATTAAATCATATCAGGCTAGAGGAGTGTGGCAACTAAAGCCTTTTCGTAATTTAAGCTAGGCTGGTGTGTGATGAGTGGGACGTTACCCATCTTGTTGAAAATATTTAATGAAGCGTTTTTATCATTCAATTCATTTATAAAGGTGTTGAACATTTGGCATACCAAACATTAATCTCCTCTGAATGAAGTGGTCCTTTATATATCAGGTAAGGTTTTGTATTTTCTCAAGAGTGGAAGTCTTAAAAAGCAATGTATCTTAGAAGTTAAAGTATGTCTCGGCCAAAATCCGTATGTGGTAAAGAATTCTCTGAAGAGATGTTTAGAACTATCTCCATTTGATATGTTTAGCAGAAGCGACAACCGTTGCCACCACGCTCGCCCCATCTAATCTCGCTTGATTATTTTCTATGGGTACATGGAAAAAGAACAGCTTACGACAACAAACTACAAACCATAAACGTTTTGAAAGCATCACCGGGAATGACAGCAAAGGTGTTGCCAAAGTCTAACCAAAATATTGTACGCCGGAGTCAATCCTGTCTGATCGCAAATGGTATTCACTTTATAGCATGCAATGTTATTTTATTTTACACAAATTAAGATAATAAGTTCACTTCAAAATTATTAAAGAAATGGTGGGTTTGATAATGTACGAGGCACTTTCTATTAGTGAAGTGCTTAAATAATTTAATTTACAATATGGCCATTTGTTTTACAATGAAGTACTTATTTATTCATTTTCAATATGTATCTAATATGCATATATGTAAGGTTGATTAATAAAAAATATACAATTTTGAATTGGATTTTCAATTCAAAGTACTCCAATGACCGCACTTAAAAAATTAACAGATTTCTAAAAGCTTAATCAGAAAAATGTGGACTATCGGATTGGCATCCAAAAAGAGACTAGAAGCGTGCGAACAACAGTGGTGTTATAGAAGAGAAGTGTTTATGGAAGAACATACAAAAACGAAGGAGCACACCAATGGGGTACATAATAAGAAATAGAGGACTATTAACCACAATTATTGAAGAGAAATAATGAAAATCTATAAAAAATAAATATATGAATAGGAAGGCATAGAAAGGTACGTCAAACCAATTGAAAAGTTAAAGCCACAGAGAGGGAGAATTAGAAAATCTTAATTAGCTCAAATATGCGGTACCAATATCTTACTTATGATCTTCGTGTGTATGTTATCTGTATGTGGTACGTACAGGAGCGTTGAAAACCAACATCTGTTCCGGGGATATGATTTTTACCGAGCCTTCAAGATCAAATATTTTTTTAGTAAGATCAAAAATTAGCCATGATATAGCCTGGAAATGGAGTGACATGCGCATGCGTGAATGAAATCGACGTTACTGGCTACATCAATTGGAAGTTAGACGCCGACGAGCAAGTACATGTAGTGTGTAATCATGGGTTTTGAAGTAATTAAGCGAGTAAAGCAAAAAATTTGCATTAAGTTATCTGGAATGCTTCTTAATATTGAAATCACTTTGGAAAAAGAAGAAATTCCAAACTATTGACAAAATTTAGATTAATATGAGGGTGCAGTTATTTACAATTCTAACAAAATGCAAAATGTTTTGAACAGTTGAAACGATGCAGAGAAAGGTATGTGAGATCCCAAGCTGCTTACTTTTAAGGGGACTGACGTTACGTATGTTTTTTATACTTTTTACCATCTAACTAAATGTATAAATGTTTTGTTACCATTAGAAGTTTTTTGAATTTTACAGCTCAATGATTTTGGGAAAAAACCGCCACGTATTGCAAATAATTGCATATACTTTATAATAGGACTTTTCTGGCTTTTGAACTAACGAGTATTTGGATTGTGTTATCAAAATCGACTGTCTGTCTAATGATAGCTATGGTACCTAGTATCCAGCTTTTGAGACAATTGACAATGAAATTTTGACACATAATTGTTTCTATCAATATATTAAAAGAAATTTTAGCTTTATCTACTATTACGGGTATTTTATTAATTCTACCGCCTTTCTCCCTCCTTTTTTGTTGTACCTAGGTGTAGATTTTTTATTAAAAAACGGGGTAAGATTTTTTATAGCTCTTTGTTTATTTGTTTCTGGCAAATGGAGTTAATTTGTGGTCATATAAGCTCACAAATACATTTCAAAAATCGTTGTGTGTCCATTTCCTTCAAACATATTAAAAAACGTAGAAACCTATTGATAGTGATATATTACTGCTATATTGCCTAATCTGCCAAATCAATTTAGGAGGAGTGTGGTGCGTATTAGTAAATTTATTTGAATCAATATGAAACCAATAAATTTTTGAAAATCAAAACAAATAAATTTTGTTGATGAAAATTATAAGAAAACTGAATTTATTTCTCTACAAGATACTGAACCTTTTCTACACCAAATTTTTTTCCAGTAGCAGTAATATTGCATCTGGTACACTCGACACTTGCTAAACTAACATAAATCCTCTGGTTAATTTCTAATCTAAATTTCAAAATTCAACGCACTTGATGTCTTTGCGTTTACTAAAGCGAACATGTTTACACTGTACTTAATTGATTTGCTTAATATGTATTTTTTGAAACCACACTGATCTGTAAAAACCAATTGCTGTTTATCAATTTTTAGAAAATTAATTACAATAAGGTTATTACAAAAATTATCATCAGAGTAGTCTAAGCGGTTGGGGCGCGGACTGCGATGCGGACGAATCTGGGTTCCATTCCCGGAGCTTTCTGATGCCTAGTGGATGCCCTACTCAGTCATTGAAAATAATTGAGTACCTGCATTCACTCGAACAAAGGGCAATAATGGCGGTCTTTTAAGGCGCAGTGCTTGATACATCGCCCCGCATCAGAAATGGTGCGCGACGACCGGGCAGTAAAGTTAGACATATGGGAGCCTTAACCTCTCAGTTCGCAGGCCGTGCTCCCTCGCTAGGCGTTAGAGCCTTATCATTATTATTATAAAAATTAACTAATCAGATTACAAAATAAAATCTAATCAGTTTCTTTGCTTTCACTTTTTGTCTCCGCAATTTATAGTATAAGGAATTTCCGACCAGTGTCGTAAAGTCACTATCTCCTTGCAAAGTGACAAACATAATGTTCCGACTTCGGTGATCACCGCAGTGCTCCTGAACGTGCGAAATATTCCAGAAGGAATGGAAAATTTCCAACGCTCCTAGAACCCTTCAGAACATATGCTGTATGTATACATTGCAAACAGCACAGCAGTAAGAGAAGTCGAATAGAGTATCAGAAAGCAAAATTACTGTGTATTGTAGATAAATTGACTTAAATTGTCTGATTTTATGTTAATAATATCTGTGTTAGCGCACAAACAATTCAATTTTTGAAAATAAGTAGTTTCTTCTACTCTTATATAGGCTATTAGCCTGTTTCTAACTACACATTTCGTGTAGTACTATGAGCCATGTTGGGCGTACCCCGGGCAGGTGGCTAGTTTGACCCGTTAGAAGAAGGAGAATGTACTTTACGACCGCCAAAGGTGTTTGTATGATAGCCGGAGAGAACTCGATGTTTGCCGTTATTTTTGACCTGGGAGTCGAACCCAGGGCCCGCCGCGCGTTAGTCTGGCAGGCCGAAGCCTTTACGTCGCGACTGTCGCGCTCTCTAAAAAATAAGTAGTTTTAAATAAATAAAGTGTTTTAATCACCATAGTTAAAGACAAAAACGTCACAATAGACACTTTACAAAAAATTAAAGATTAACTTCTCTATTAGAATACAGAGGGTTATAGATAGGATAAGTGGACGAATTCAAACTTTAATTATTTATGTACAAATTGTCGTATCTCACCAAAAAAGGTATAAAACTGCCCAAAACAATGCCCTATTTGATTATTAATTAAATTTATTTAAATCAAAACAATAGGACGTCACAAAGTTGATCCCAACTTGAGGGCGCGTCCGGCAGTGCTTGGTCTTCACAAGATTCTGAATGACCAAAAGTAGAAGAAAGTTATCACAATGGACGAGGCTTGGTTTTGGTTGGCTAAAGTCAAAGGTCAAATAGGAATTCAATATGCCAAAAGAAAGGAAAAGAATTTAAAACTTGCAAAGTTCTACAAAAAAAAGTTTTCAAAAGGATTCATGCCTGGGCAACGCTATAGTAAATACTACTATGACTTCATTTTGAAGAAATTCTTGGCCAGAGATGCTCGGCGATTCTATCAAAATCTTCATCTTTCATCAGGATTCAGCTTCGAGTCACACATCCAAGTAGACAATGGAATGGATGAAGCTTCGGATAAAGTTCATCACACCTGATAAGTGGACGCCCAAGAGTCCGGATGCTCCTCTGATGGATTATTTCGTTTGGGGGTATCTTAAAAGACGTCTTTGGAACGTCACAATTCAATAGACTGGTGGCCTTAAAAAAGCTCTGAAGAAGCCTTGGAGGGAATTGCCTCAACAACTCATCAACAAAGCACTTAAGAGTTGACCAAAGCATGTCTATAAAATCTACAAAAATAAGGAATCGCATATCGGGTAGTTTTTTGAAAATAATTATTAAAATTAAAAATTTATTAAAGTTTGAATTCGCCCACTGATTGCATATATAACCCTCTATATGTGTCAATATCTCTCTTTTAGACCTCTTTCTAAACTTTTTAAATATAGATATTTGTTAAAGCAGTGATGATTGTTCTCCAGCTTTATTCACAAATATCTTTAGGTACTTAACATCGGTTTTGTTGTTTCGTACTTTAATTACTCGCCAAGGATAGTTTGAAATGTTAAGAAACGGGCATATCCTCCTTCGCGGATTAGTTTTCTCGGTTTGGTTGTCGCTTTTATCTCTTTGCTTGTACGGTTATTATTTCAACTGTATTTTCTTCAAAGCCGGCCAACCATTTCTAAACAATTAGACACTTTGTGAACATTTCGAACTTTACAGTCATTTTGCTTTTAACGTGCTTTAGTGTTGATTCATTATGTTACTGTCTAATTCTTGTAAATTACACGTGTGCTTAAAAATAGATAAATTATATTTAAATATAAATTATTGCAAGTAAATTACGCATTTCTTTACAACTGAGAAATTATGACAATGACCAACCTTGTATTGAAGGTGTATAATTATTTGTTGAAAAAAGATGAGCACTTTTGGTTTAAGAGTTTTAATACTAAAAAACAATTAGTGCTTATAGTAAAGTGCATTTAGTATCTATAGGAATATTTGATGTATAGTTTACACTACAAAGCTTCACTAAATAAATTGTATCAAAAATATGAAGATTATTTATCAAAAAAACATTACAACATTTTTATCTGTTTTCTTACTAGATAATAACTTACGATTCGATTTTATTTTTTAAAACAATCATAAGATTATTAACAGGAGAGAGCTGAATTACATTAACTACGTTGGGAAAATGGTTGATGTTGAAACACTTTCATATTTACAGGCTAATTTACAAAATTACATTAAATCTATCTGACATATAAAGTAAGCTCTAGAAATTTCTAATTTGGTAACAGCACAGACATAATTAATTAAAATTACTATATTTATATATTATTATACTTTTATCTAGTCACACCTTTCACGACAGGTTGATCACTTTATTAAGTTCAGTTATTTAGCACATCTACGCCAGATTAAGGTTGTACGAAAGTTAGGACATTTAAGAACCACGTTTAATTATAGTAATCTTAAAGGTGAAAAGAAGTGCCGTCTTAAAATAATTGCAGAGAAACGCAAGAACCGTGCTTATTACTTTTTCTAGTTATTTTGTTAGTTTTAAAAATTCACGAGATGGATTCCACTTCACAGTTTATAGTACCCAAACCAATAGTTTTATTTGGTTTTTGTAAAAAGATATACAATTAGCAAGTCATATACTTCATACATAAAAGTCTCATTGTGATAAAGATCATAAAAATCCACATTGCTTCTGAAAAGACTAACTTTTCTACTACATCATTTTAAATTCACCAATTTATGAAAGGCACCATTTCGTCTTTGATACAACTCATCTTAAATATTTTTCATTTCAACTAGAACCGTAGAAAATGTAAATTCTACTCAAACATTACTTACATTACAAAATCTATAAAAAATGTAAGAATATTTCTTAATGTTTAACATTTTTACAATGCACTGAAAACAGTCGCATGTTAGTTTATCAACAAATTTTGGTCATACTGGAAATTCTTAGGCCGTATTACGGTTTAGGCATTTTTCGATAAAATTATATAATTGGCTGATAGGCCAGAATAACAAATTAATATTAATAATTTTGCATCAACCGAAAAGTGATTAAAGATACTACGTTGCATTTTAAATTCATCGGCGGAAAACTGCGTGATTTATGGCCAATGCCTCCTTTTTATGAAGAACATTAAAGCCAGAGTTACATTGGCGCTCTTGAAATACCGAGAACAGTTAAAATTAAAGCGTACAATTGCAATGTAGAGACATTAAGACGAGTAATAACTTTGATTGAATTCTCTCATAACATATAAGACCACACAGTTAACAAAGTACAGCTTGGTAAATGCAGCCTCGTGTTTACAACAGTTTTCATTCATTTTAAGAAACAAAATTACACTTTTTTTATTTTACGACCAAAGGTGGTAATAGACTCAAATATTGTAAATAAAGCGCTAAAAATAAAAAATAAACAATAAAGAATGATTTTGGTAATAGCTAAATTTTGCAAACAAACAGATACAATAATTGCCCAACACGCCCGTAGTGCAGTAAAATCATCAAATATTATAAAACGAATAGTGCGAATGTAATGCAAACAAATATAGAAATCATAAATTCAAACATTTTATAGCTGAATGGTGGTACGAGGTAATAAAAAATTAACTGTCAATGAATCGTTTAACTTTTATGTGGTCATATTTAGTTGTAAAAGTTTTAATTGTTTACAACACTCCGACAGCGTAAATCTATCTTTAAAAAAGATTTTGTTACTGTAAACTGTAAAATTTTGTAATAATTCTTTATTAAGCTATTATTTACAATTATACCTATCTGTTTTAGATGTTCATTGCAAATAAATATATTTATTTAATTCCATAAACTTTCAAAGGTGATCATAAAGTATTCATTATTTTGTTTTGAATTCAATGTTACCCAACCCTTACTTGCATTGTGCTGTTTATTTAACCATCACTGCCTTATTAGTTCCTGTATATTCCTAAAAATAAGATCGAATTTTGTATTAATTTTGGCCTTAAAAGACGCTTTAAGGTTTGTTTTCAAAATATGTCTTATTTATTCAAGTACAAAATCTACATTTATTCTAATACACCCTATCACCTTGCATAACTCTCCAAACTCTAAACTCCGACTTTCATTTCTTGCGATTCCATTTTTCGCTGAATCAATGTCGCAAATTTTCCATGTTTAGCAATAAAGCCCTTCTTAAATGAGCACACTTTGTCCATGTGCCTGCTCGAAGTGCATTGGTAACAGTGATTTTATTCCACAAATTCTTTACCCAGTTTCTTCTCTACTTTTTCTCCATTTTATTTTTAATATAATTATTGGTTTCTATGTCCAAATGGTTTTTAAATGACTTGCTGAATGTAACATTAAGAGTCTGGAGATATACAGTCATTCCTAAGAGAATATTTATTTGATTCATTCTTTTATTTGCAACAAAGTTCTATACGTCTTTAGCAGAGTGAGTGTTAGCTGAATCCCAGACTAGTACGAGGTGTATTTAAGTTTTAAATCTCCAAATTTTTTTACTCAAGAAAGTTGAAACTTTTGTTACTTCTTAACGTAATCTCTGTCCAGACCAACACAAGTTTCACAACGTCGTCGCCATAATTCTATGGTTGCTAGAACACTTTTTAGGGATGTGTTTTAAAAAATCGCTGATGCAATAGTGGCTCGATTTAAAAATGAGCGGCTATTGAGAGTGTTTTTATGGTTGAAAATTGTGAACATGTCCTGATGCATTGCCACCCGCGCAGCCTTATGTTCGGTTCAGCATTCTTGGGACTCACCTTAAAGAAACTTTTGGCGTGCAAAATGGATTCAAATCCTACGGAAACGCCAAGTTTAGAGGCGATATCTTGCACACCTAATCGACTGTCTTGCATAACAACGGTTATGGTTTTGCTCTGGCTATTGACTTTCTTTAAACTCTTGCACTCACGAACGCACATTTTTAACGTCTATAACGCCTTCGCTGCATGTCTCACTCAATTGGCGATAAATTTCGTAGGGCGCTCTACCATGCAAAAGGAGAAAACGATTGATTACACGTAGTTCTTGCCGGCGGCATTTTAAGTATACAAAACAACACTCACTGCAATGGTGGTAGTTTGACCTTTGTACATTGTATATTACAAATTCAAAAATGGTTCCCAGGTTTTGTTAAATTAATCTTTCTACTTACTCTCACTGCTGAGAAAAAAAATTTGTAGACCTTAGAACTTGAACCCACCTCGTAGACCTCTTTAGCTGCCTTGCGAAACAAGCGGAAGCATTAAATGGGCCTAATTATTTTTAACTGCTTGAGTGGATTAGGTTCCTTTGGTTTTTAAAACATAAACTTAACTTTCTTGCTCTTACTGGTGAATAGAGGTGGGGCTTTCTTTGCATTTGGATGAATTGTCAAAATACGGGTAACCATTGCCGTTTGAGATCCTTGATCTATATATTTTCGAAAATCCAAAGCCATTAACAAAGTACTTAAAGAGAGGTGCACATTTAGTAACCTCAACATCTTCCAGCTTGAACAGTGTTATTAATCTTCTTAAAGACAGTTCATATCGCATAAAAAAGCCCGTTTGGGTATTTACAACTACTTAATTATATTTTATATTGTCAATTATTGAAAGCATTAATGTCAATACTATTATTGATTTATATTTATTTATACATCTACTATTTTATAGTTCAATGCGTCCTTCATGTATTTTCATAGATAAATAAAATCCATCTATCTGGCTGACAATTTTAACTAGGACTTATATAGATGATCCAAATTAAATTTTAGAATTTGAATTGTACGCTGTATGCGTTATGTGAACGTTGGATATTTACATTTGCACAGTTAATATCTAAACACATGGCTCCAGAAACACCTTATATTTGTGAAATGGATTTTCAATAATAGTGATGATGATGTTTGTAAAAAACTAAAATTAAGCGATAAACCACATTTTTCTTTAAAAAGTTTTGTGAATCATCAGAATTTTGAAAAATTAATGCACCAACAAAAATGCAGGTCTGTCTCTATTGTTGACTGGAGGAATCATTACCTGGTACTTTTGTGAGGATGAAGCTAGTAACTATGATATTGTTAACGCTCGCTATCGAAAGATACCAAATAACTTTTCAATTCAATGAAATCAACTATTAGAACTTGAATGACATGTGGCTTTAACAAGATGGAACCACTTGTAGCACATCGTATAAAATATTCACTTTACTTCAAACCAAATTTCCTGGTGTGTTACCTCGCAAAGAAGCGATACTGATATTTGAAGAAAAGGGTTTATGTCAATAAACCTGCCACGATTCCAGGACTAAAAGAGAATATCACATTGCTCAAATAGTGGATGTCCCAAAATTCACGCAAGATTTGAATTTCGCGTCATTGGTACGGTAAAGTGTTGCCAACGAAAAAACTAAAGCCTAGCAATTGAGGGTTATTAAAAATGGAACGCTACATGAAAGAACAACGCGTTTTCATTGTGAAGCAATATTTTAAAAATAATGTAAGTTGACAGCCACAAAATATGGTCGGAATAGTGATTTAAATTCATCAATTGTGCAGAGATTAATTAAAAAATTCAGGGAGACTGAATAAATCATTGACAACAGACACTTTGGCCGCCCTTGAACAACTCGTTCAACACAAAACATCGAAGCAGTTCGTAAGAGTGTTGCTGAGAGTCCAGGAATATCAATTCGGCACCGTGGTCAAGAATTGGACATTTCGGAAGCTTTCTACGGCATATTCTCACGAAAGATTCACATCTTCATGCTTCAGTTCAATTGACTTTAAGAACTGAAGCGCATAGCGAAGAGACTTTGTTGAATGGATTATGGAACAACAACAAGTGGACGCTTAGTTTTCGGACAAAACCATTTTTAGTGATGCGGCTCATTTTCAGGACTTCGTTAATCGTTAAAATTGTTGCATTTGGGGTTCATAAAATCCACGAGTGATTGTTGAGCAACAAATGCATCTACAACGTCTCACTGTTTGGTGCGTATTTTGGACTGGAGGCATCATTGGACCATTCTTCTTCGAAAATGCAGCTGGTCAGGCAATAAAAGCTAATGGTGCATGGTATCGCGACATAATAATACAGTTTTTTGTGCTGAAATTGCAAGATATGGATGTAGAAGACATGTGGTTTCATGGTCGTGTAACTTTCCGTTTTGGTAATTGTGCAATTTAACGCCATTGGACTTCTTTCTTTGGAGGTTTTTGAAGTCTAAGGTTTATGTGAACAAGTTCACGACCATCCACACCTTGAAGAAGGAAATTAAGCGCTGTATCAACGATATTAACCATATTTATGCAAAACGGCTATGAAAAATTTCAACAAAACAGTGCGCATGTGCCAGCAAAGCCGCGGAGGCCACTTACCCGGTATTCTATTCCATACGTAACCTTATACTGTATACTTTATTAATTAATAAAATATTATAATTTTTAATTAAAACTCCGTGTTTTCTATCAAAATTACACCTTAAATTTTGCGACACCCTTTAGAACCGTATTTATTGGAAAACATTAATATAAAACTTCACTAAAAGGATGCACGGTTGTCAACAGAGTCGTACGCTTCATTTGGTCGACATCATTTTTCATATATAACTATCAAGTCTCTACTTGTTATATTACTCAAAACGGCCGCACTATCACGTACTATCCTATAGGTAACAGCAATCGCAGAACAAATTTTTCAGCAACACGTTTCATGCCAATTTCTTCCGTCAAAATTTTACATTCATTACATTTTGGAATATCCGGTTTATTTTATAATTTTCGGATTGTTAGTCGTTGATCCTTGCTAATTAGAGCCCATACCAGTTTATCATTTTCTGGAGATTTCCTTGTTACTGGTCTTCCAAAACTCATTTATAACATATTCTAGTCCATTTCTGAACCATTTGTACCATGGTTTAGTCTCTGCACTCATTGCATCGTTTTACAAAGAAATATTCCGGCATTACACAAAATTTGGTGCAGATTTACTGATACATATTGCCCCCATTCACATATGTTATTTTGGCATTAATTTATTACAACAGTAGCAAAAAATGGCGATGATTTTTAGTACAATAATATTTAATAATTGTTTTAATATCAGTGTGCTACTGCTGTCGCTTTGGCTTTTACGGACACGACCATTGCTCCTCTGTCCGGCGCAGGCGAGTTCGAGTCTCGCTAGAAACTTATGGGTGTATGTGAGGTCCTAGTTTTAAGTGTGTATGTTAGTAGGCACAATAAGCCATTGTAGTTGCAATGCCAGTAAGTACGCAAAAAAAAAATCAGTAGCACGTGAAGATATCAAAAAAATATTTTGAGGACCGGTAAAAATCTTTTCCGCGGGCCTAGCGTTAGCTCTCGACGCGTCACAGGCTGACAATTTTTGACCCGGCTTCCCTCAAATTTTTGCAAGGTGTTAATTTTCTCTGGATTGGTTTTTTCCTGAATAGGAAACGTGGAGCAGTTTAACTTACAATCGAAGCTCTACTCAGTGGAATTAAACCAATTGGCGCTTTTTGCGTTCGTCAATGCAGCGACCCGATAGCCGCGGCCACCCGCCCAGTCGGCAAGAAGCGAGAGCGGCCCCGACGTGCATGAATTAACGCACGGACCTCCTCGTGTAAATCAAGGACTTAGAACCTTGCCACATTTCTTTGTTTACTTTTTGTTTAAATGTATAAATAGATTAGTGAATTCAGGTGCTTATTTATAGTAACTGAGTAGACCACTCACCAGCTGATCGGCACTGCAACCGAGCATCTCAAAAAAATAAATGAATTAAAAAAAATTGTTAGATAAAAAGCCAGATGATTAGGTGTTACTTCTAATTTGTAATTGATGTTCTAAAATCAATACATATCTTCTTCAATATTAACTGTTTTATTAATATATATTTCAGTAACCATGACTCAAAACTTTATTATTTGTTTCCGTTTGATTCCTTTATAAATAACAAATAAATTTATTTTGACATATATGGATATTTGAAAGGAACGTAATTAAAATTAAAATATTTTATAGGCTATTCAAGCTAATTATTTTATTGAGAAATCAAGTAAAAACAATTTAGAAGCTAAAACCTATCTTATAAAATGTACCGTAAAATTTGAAAAAATTAAATTTGGCTTTTAAAATATACAAAAATGGTTACGGTGAAGCTTTCTTTGAGTATTCATTCATCTACTTCTTTTAAGATCAAATTGAATTTCTAAATCCTTTCCTTATATAAGCTGTTATTTCTTTTTTCGGTTTGCAAAATCTTAAGAGGTGCGAAGACTCTTTCAGTAGGTCTATTGTGTTTGCTACCTCAAAACTTATAGTTTGCTGCTAGAACTGATTTTTTAGATTTTAGATTAAACTAATTATTTCTTAAAATATAAATTTGCAATCTATTGCATTTGTAAAACTAAGATTAAATATTTATCTACCTATATATACTTAAGCTAATAAAAAAGTATCGTAACACTAATTTGATATTTTATATTTTATAATGAACATAATGCACCCCAAAAACCAAATATTCGTATAATAGATCATAGGCAGTTATACTAAATGTTAAATTACGCAACTCGATAGTTTTACGAGAGATGACAGATCACTTGAAAGCAGATAAAATAATTTACTAGTATTTTGAACTAGAAACAAAAAAAAACAGAATAATAAACTGCTTTGTCTATAAGACTAATAGTAAGCTAAGCAACATTTACTGAGCGCCATTTTGCATAAAACTGTATACATTTTGACAACATTTTTAATTATAAATGTGTCGATTTACCTCAGAAAATGTAAGCAATATTAGAATTGGCTTAATCAACCATTAATTTTTAAAAACTACCACTATTACTGCTTATCAAACTTAGCGTTCATAAAAAGTACAAGGACTTTTAGTTCTGCAGCTCTATCATTGTCGTTATGGTGTGAAGATTTATTTTAAAAATAATTAATTATAGTTAACCTTTTTATAACACGGTGAATAGACTTCTAGAAAATGCTGTGTTGTGTAAAACGTGTTATTTCAGATCCAGAGCAAGTATAAAAAGGGGGGTTAGATTCCGAAACTTATTACAAACAATATTTTTTTAAATCCATACCAGTAACTTTACCTTTTATTAAAAATATTAACATGTACATGTATAATATAAAGCAAAAAGTAACTGAACACACTATTTTCATTTTAGTAACCTTAATCTAGTAATTTTCTTCCTCTTCACTGCTCGGCACAAAGAAACGTAAACGTTTTCTTTTCCTTTGAATGTTATTTTTCTTTGTGAATCTCTTTCATCATTTGCATCTCCCAGTCTCTTTAAGAATTCCTAAGTTTGGTTTGTTTGCTGGTCCTTATACGGTACTTGTAAATTTCTAAACTATATGGTTTGCAGCTCTCTTTTAAATTTTTAGCTTCTTTAAAAAAATAATTCTGTATTTCTAGCTAAGCTTAGGCTTTGTTGTAATTTTTTAGTGTTCATTTATTAACTATATAATCTTCATCATTACTGTTTTCTTCAGAATCGACTTGACTAACAACTCCTGATGGCATTTTCAGCATATCTGTTTTTCCAATTTCTTCTTCCATCAATAAATCTTAAACTTTCAAAATAGCCATATCCTCAAAACCATCGCTTATGATCGATTTATCAAATCCTAATATGCCACTAATTTTATTTTTTGACTATTCAAGCCCGTGATCTGTTTTAGCCGACGATGCAAAAATTTTTTCCCAACATGCGATTTTTTATTTCTTCTAAGGATATGACTTCGATATCCATGCTAATTGATGACGATTAAATTATGTCATAAGTTTCTGATGTAGTAAGTTATAAAGGTATAAATAATACCTATTTTTACAGCTATGATCAATCCAGACGCCTAGGGTCTTTCCCAATTGTTTCTCTATCGAAGATTCTACAAGACTAGTATTTCATTTTCTTTTCATTTTCGAACTATTGTTTTATTTAAATTTAGAGTTTTTGCAATGTACGATGATTTTTTTCTAATACAACAGAATATATTACTTTAAATCCAGAGAAATAAAATTTCTCTTAAGCGTTGCCTTTTTATTATCAGACATAGCTCGGACTGAAGCTTAATTTTCAAAAATAAGTGTTTAAAATAAAAAGATAATCTTTAACACATACCCCAAAACAACTTACAATAAAGTCTTTCAAAAATACAAACACTAAAAATCCTTTAAATAATACTTTCCGCATTTCACAAACTGAAGTCTTGAAACACAAAATACGTAATGTACACTTAAACTCAGAGAATGACCCTTAATATAATAAAATTCTGGTATCCCCAGATTGTATATTATTTTTGCATGTATGTACAGGGTCCGGTAGGGAGGTATGGTGTTTCTAAAAAGACTGCCATGCGATCTGGGGTGGACCAATGTTTTCGGAATGGTTGGTGTATACTCATCGATGGATGCCATTTCAATAGCAATAGAGCCTTGGTCTATAGCACATCATGTGTTACAAAACCTTCATTAAAAAGGGTCATTCTGTGGTGCTCACATAGCGACGATAACAAAACCATTTTAATGTTGGTCATCATGTCGCGTTCCAAAATGGGATACCATTATAAAGTGGGTGAATAATTTTTAAACAGGATTTTTGAGACCGGGGATTGCACGGAGAGATGATCGAACTGTACGGACTCTGGAAAACATTGAAAGGGTGCGACAAGCAATGGAAGCCAGCTCTTGCTGTTCGGCGCTACGTCACGCTTGCGCTCTTCGTATGTCAAACAGATCAGTTCGCAAAATCTTACACTTGGATCTTTATTTCCACTACTACAAGATTATGGTTGTTCTAGAATTTAGAAAAAACGACCTTGTGAGACGACGTAGGTTCGCAGAAACGATATTAGACTTGCTGACAGACAATATTGTTTTAATCATGAGTGACGAGGCCCACTTTCATTTATCGGAGACGGTAAACAAACAGATTTTTTGGTAGTAGGGACCCGAAGACGTGGCGTATCTCAAACCGTATTATTGGGCATTATTATTTTTTTTGTGAAAACGGACTAATAGTGTCTATTAACACAAACCGCTGCCTTGCCATGTTGCGTAATTATGTTCTGCCAGAATTAAGAAGACGATGCATTAACCTCAACACAGTTTGGTTTCAACAAGATGGGGCGACTTGCCATACATCAAGAGGAACAATGGCCTTTTTAAAACAATACTTTTCTGGATGCCTGATTTCGTTGCTTGAGGATGTAGAGTGGCCTGCTCGGTCACTAGTCCTGTCAGCTTGTGACTACTTCTTATGTGGCTACCTAAAAGCTAAAGTTTACATAGACACACTTCGTAACTTTTGAAGCCCGAAACTGTAACACGAGAAATTCAAAGAATTCTACGTGACATGTTTCAAAGGAGTATGGACAATTTTGCCACCCGCCTATAAAAATGCCTCAACATTTCATTCATGTGATTTTTTGCAGCTGATTATTTTTTCTTATGTTATATTATGTATTTTTAAATGGCAATGTACCAGTAATGTACGAAAATAACAAATTTTGAAATTTATCAAAAATAAGTTTTTTGAAATAAATCAAATTTCTTTACCTGTATTAATATTTCAAACCATTAAGAAAATAATAGTGTTTAGAAAAAGAAATTTTATATGGAGACGACACTGCTCAATAATAGAATAATTAATGAAATTATAAACGCATACGAAAGACAAGAAAGGTAAATTGTTTCACTTCATCCAATTTCCTCGTTAGAGCGACCTGCAAACTGTTATGAAACATTGTATCTGGGCGACTCTAAACCCGTTTAATGCGAGATGAATCTGTCAGCCGACAACAAAGCGGCGGATGGGACGAGGGCGTAAATATGCATCTGCTCTGTGCGCGGCCGCGAAGCGTTCAATTGAAACTTTTACGCTATTATTAAGCAAATTATCATATCACGGCATAAAAGCATAATACACCTGCACCCATGATTACAATATTACACCTCTCGCGCGGCCTTGTCCATACGAATCGGATTGAACGCACCAATATGGAACAAAGCGGCAGTTCCGCTATATAAATATAGGGATATCCGGTGTCCGATGAAAGAACGATTTAATTTCAATTTCATATACAAAGAGTGTTGATTCTGCCGCATGGGATGGTTAAATTGGCGCAAATTGCGCAGCGGCTCGGATGACGCGTGGGCGCACCCAGCAGCCGCAACACCTGTGGGAAAAATCCGCCGCTGTTGGTTCGGTGCGGATTTCGAGAAGCATCTATTTGCTTTAATTAATAAAAAATAAAACTTGATGCGCCTTATACTCGCAAGTTGCGCCAGTAAATTTGGATAATTTTTAATTCGCATCTAGCTGCGAACAGTAGTGATAAAACAATACCCACAAGAAGACACCTTAGACTTTGTTTTCTTCTTGTGGTTAAGGCCACATTGTAAAATAAATGAAGAAAAATTCTAGTAGTAATAGCGACTAGCTTTCCTGTGGTTAACAAGTTTTCAAAATTTGCTAGTCACCAAAGTATATAATCTTCTGCTTAGTATTCACGTGTGCTCGAATAATAAGACAAAAACTGGTATATGCTATAAGTGTGTCAATGAGCTCTTGAATGAATTCTTAGAAAAATTTTTGAGGTATTTTAAAATTTGACATATTTTTAGAAGTAGAACCATTCTATTTAATACCCGGAAGAATAACAAAAACAAAACGAATGTGATAGAAGTCATTAAGAGATCATATTCTTAAATCCGCATTAAACTTTGCTTTATAAATTATAAGAAATTTTTTTAGAAAAGTTTCAAGCTACACTATAAAGAAAGAACAAATAATCCTGCAATTTTCTTTCTTGCTGAATTTTATTTAGTAATTATTAAAACACTACATAGAAATGCCACGGTCTATTTTGTATCCCTTGAGGTATTTCGTTGTACAATTTTAACTATCGCATGATGTTATCATATTAAATTTAAATTATTTATGGCGGTATTTTGCAACTTTTGGAAGCCAATGTTTTCTTATATGTACAGTTTTTTTAGTACCGCCAGAGTGACTCAAGCGGTTGAGGCGCGAATTGCGACGCGGACGGACCCGAATTTCATTCCCGGAGCTCTCTGATGGCTGGGGGGTGGCCTACTAAGTCACTAAAAATAATTTAGTACTTGCGTTCATTCGAACATAATGGCGGTCGTCTTAGGCGCGGTGCTTGCCACATCGCCCCGCATCAGAGATGATGCGCCACGACCGGGCAAAAGAGAGCGAGTATATGAGAGCCTTAACCTCTCAGTTCGCAGGCCGTGCTCCTACGTGGGGTGTTAGAGCCTTACCATACCATACAAACTGTTTTTTAATATAAATTTTTGAAATACTTATTTTTGTTTTGGAAATTTATAGCAACAATTAATTTCTTTGTTAATTTCTATTTTATAACTAAAATTATACTACATTTAATAAACATAAATATAAATAATTTAATAAAGTAGAGCGACGATGTATCAAAGGATTCAAGAAATGGTAAAAATACAGGAGATCCATGAAACACTAAGAAAAATAATAAAATTTGGCAAAAAGAAAACAGCAATTTATTAATATACATGGAATTTAGCCTTGTGTAACCAGTAATATATAAAAAACAAAAATATGAGATTTAGAAGTGTTGTGCTACAAAAAAGCATTAGAAAAACTTAAGAACATTAAAATAGAGTAGCAGACAAAAAATAGACATGAAAACATTCAAATAAAGTGCATAAACAATATGATATTTAATGAAAGAAAAATTATCTTTCTTTTGGTGGCCTATCCTAAATGGACGTTGGTTATTACTCCGGCCTATGTTACGATGTTTATTTCTGTTCGAATCAAATCTACAGTTGTCTTTTCAGACTATTCTTCATGTTTATAGCCAAAATATACTGACTCCGTCAGGTTCTCTTTTGCTTCTTATTTCCTCTGGATAGTAAATTGAAGAACAAGACTTTTCTAGTTGCCAAAATAAATGAGTGGCAGTTCTAGATTTTATCTATGGTATCATTTATTACGTAATGTATCCAAAAAATTCTTACAATCAGTCATAAATACTACATTTCGCTTCTATGTGCTTACAATCTGTCTGCCAAAGTCCATACCTCAACACAATAGAGAAGAATTACATAGATTGAATGTTTAGAAACTCGTACTAATATTTTTATAGTCATGTATAAGCTACAGTGTACCCTTCGCAGTATCCTTCTACCCTTTTAAATTCTTATCAATATTTCTTTTAATGCAAATGAAAAAAGCAAAGAAGAATTCTACTTTTAGTATATAAAGCAAATAATCTAAAATGTCAAAAGTACAACTTATAAAGAAATAAAAAGAATCTAATAAAAGACAATGGATCGCTGCGACAAACTAATATGCAGACTGATACGACAGACAATAGGAGGAAAATCGTTTATAATGTTTCACCCATAGCAAACAAATCAGTTAATTAAAATTAAAACAAAATTATATTAAGAAGAAACTACTTGAGAGTGGAATAGAAAAGTATAAGTAAAAAATATTTTAATGTCAGAGCTTTATTTGAAGATCTGTCGGCATTCTGTAAAATTGTATTCAAAACTGCTATATACAACTGGCTAGTTGCGGAATAATAAAAAAAATGCTAAAAATTAGCAGTCTCAAGTTACTGGCCCTAAAGTTATTCAATATCCTAAAAGCAGAGTTGAAGCAACGTTGCGACAATTAGTTCGTCGATTTGGAACTTCATACGGAAATGTTCTAAATAATTATTTAAAATGTCGAAATGGAAAAAAGTCCCATCACCATACAGTAGTCCAACTTAAGAGAATTCCTTGGTACTACAAATTATTATAGCAATAACATCTTATAAGCAACAGGGTAATTGTTATAAATAACAAAAGGTATTTTACATTGACTAACTAAAAAAACAAAAATGAAGAATTTTTATATGTTTAATATTAAAACTAGTCTTGATAATAGAAAATATAAGGCAAAAATAATATTTTAGGACAAGAATTTTAAGACCTTAGTTTGAAAGGTATGAAAGTGAAACTATAGAAACAAATATTTATATTTGCAAAATGTTTCAAATTTAAGTTTGACTTATCCAAATAATAAAATAATATTTTAACACGATGTTCTTTTATATAATTGTGCTATAGGAATTAAAGGAAAATA
The DNA here is from genome assembly GCA_036346155.1 of Sinelater perroti. Taxonomy (NCBI): domain Eukaryota; kingdom Metazoa; phylum Arthropoda; class Insecta; order Coleoptera; family Elateridae; genus Sinelater; species Sinelater perroti. The sequence goes on from JARFIY010000046.1 coordinate 20,378,089, forward strand.
AAATTATATTTGTATCTAAATAAGAAATTCTCAATCGCGAACTGTTGAGATTTTCGAGTTCATGTAATTGAAAAGTTTATATTAATTACTGGAAAGTTCAAAACAAAGAATATTTGAAGAAAAGATTACTTTAAAAGATTCGAAAAGTAAATATTAATTTCATCTACAAAAAATGAGTAAAGTTTGCAAAAAGTTTTCTAAATCTGTATTTTTTTCATTTTGTTAAAAAATAACGATGTTCTTTTGATTTTTGATCAGGTTAAATTGCTTTGAGATATTTATTTTTATGTCTTACTCAGTTAATAGTTCACCGCATAATGGAGTATAAACTTGAAAAATAAATTAAAACAGATTAAATATTGTATTACTTTTTTATGATTATTTATTAGAATTTGCTCTCTAATCAAAATAAGAGATATATTGCTAATAAAAAGTTTAAAGGTTGCCATTTTTTAAATAACGCAACAAAATAAGGAAAGGCTGTTTAAGAAAGTTAAGACAAAAATTAATGTCTAAATGAGATTAACAAAACTTGATAACCAAATCAACTTTCCAAGTATTGAAAAATACATTGACAACAAATGAGCGTACACCTAAACAGATAAAGAAATTGTTAAGATATTCTTAAATTTGACATGGTTTGATCAGACATATTGATTAAATTTAATGCCTTTAGACATATATGAAAATCGATTTTAATTTCGATAATACACCATCAATAAGTTCACACAAATTTTAAATTATCAATTAAACAAAAAAGGTGTAATCTGAATCGTTTAGAAGGTTGAATTACATTTTATAGTCTTATAATTTATAATGATTAAAAACTGCAATTCAACTGTAATAACAAAAAGAAGTCAATAAGTGCCAATGATTTTCAATAAAATTTATGACATGGATAAAGAAAACTTTTCAGCAGTTCTGTTCTTACTGAATATACATAGATAACTTTATCATCACTTAATGTGTTTAAAATCCTTCAAGCATCTGCATATTTAATTTACTTTAGCTTTTTTGTCTGGTATAACCAATATTTTTAGTTTTTTATTAGGAAGTTGAGCGCAGCCCTTGTAAACTATCCAACGCTATTTGTGTTTGGAACAAATGTTATTTAAGAAGTGTATAAAGATTGATTTAACTTACCTTATAGAAATCTATTATGTATTTGAACAGAAACTAAAAAAGGCAGCTGATATGAAAAGTGGCGTGGCTGAGCTATGAGCAACGTTGGTTGCCTATCTTCAGAACCGTTTTGCATATCTTACTTTCATAAGGTTACCGCACCGACTTACCCCACTGTTATCATTTGTAAATAACAGGACGCCAAAAATACCTTTTTGCAGGCAATCCCTCTTCTATATATCAATCAGGATTATTAAAAACTCTCAAGTGAAAGTATTAAATTCATCAAATTTGTCGCTGCCATGTTCTAAATACAGAATATTTTTAGATATGTTTTTCTAAACACTTTAACCACATTCTTTATAGCAGACTCTAAATATCGCTTTATATGAATGAATGAATGAATGGCTTAACACCCCTTGGAGGGGTTTCGCCGCTTCTAAGGAAGCTTTCGAGATCCTTTGCGGGGGATCAGCCCGTCCGGTTTTCATCTTATCTGCTGGCATATTTTGTTCCATCCTTTTCTGTCCCCGACCATTCTCCTTATTGCATCCATTCCCATTCCTATCTTTAGTAGATCATGTTTTACTTCGTCCATCCATCTTGATTTAGGCCTTCCTTTCTTTCTTTTCCCGGCTGGTGTCCAGTTCATGATTATGTTCGTAGTTTCCTGCGGGTCAGCCCTTAATACGTGCCCCAGCCATTTTACTCTCTGCTGTTTTATTTTTTTAACTATGTCCACTTCAATCTCCTGTGCTATTTCGTAGTTCATCCTTGTTCTATATTCGTTTTCTGCACTTTTAATTGGTCCTAGTATAGTTCTGTATATTTTTCTTTCCATTATCCTTAGTTTTTCCTCTTCTTTATTCGTTATTGACATTGTTTCCGCCCCGTACATTACTATTGGTCTTATCAGAGTGTTATAGATTCTTATTTTGGTTTTTCTTGAAATGTAGTTACTTTTCAATAATTTTTTATTAGCATAAAAGGCCCTGTTTGCTGATATTATCTTATCTGTTATCTCTGTTTCCCTTTCTCCGTCTCTTGACACCATAATCCCTAAATATTTAAATTTGTCGACTTCTTTGTATTCGTGATTTCTTATTTTTAGGGATCCTTCTGCGGCATTATTTCCCGTTCTCATGATTTTTGTTTTGTCTTCATTTATTCTAGACCGACTTTTTGTCACTCTGTTATTAACTCTTCGGTCATATTCCTTAATATATCTCTACCTTTGGCAATCAGTACTAAGTCATCTGCATATGCTAACAGTTGTGTCCCCCCTGTCCTTACTGTGCCTTTATTTATTCTCCGCGTTATATATTCTATACACATATTAAAAAGTGTAGCCGAAAGCGCATCTCCTTGCTTCACCCCTTTGTCTATTATAAATTCACCAGTCTGTCCTTTTTGGGTCTTTACACTGACTCTGGTTTTTTCAAGCGTCATCATTATAAGCCTCTTTAATTTGGTCGGTATACCTAGCTCCTTCATTACTACTAATAACTTGCCTCTATTGATGGAGTCGAAAGCTTGTTCAAAATCGACGAATAACATTTCCATTTTTATTCTATATTCCTGCGACTTTTCTATTATTTGCTTTAATATGAATATTGCGTCGGTTGTCGATTTTCCTTTACAATCCGCATTGATACCGTCCAATTTTAAACCTTGTTTTTTCTTGTAGTCGTCTCTGTATTATTGTTGCTAGTATTTTATAAGTTGTGTTTAGTAGCATTATTCCTCGGTAATTTCTGCATTCTTGGTGATTTCCATTCTTGTGTATCAGTACTATTTGTCCTACTTCAAAGTCTACGGGCATCTTTTCTTCTTTCCATATTTTCTTTATAAGTATGAATATATATTCTATTATATCCTCTCCTCCGTATTTTATCAGTTCTATATTTATACCGTCCATACCGGGAGTCTTTGTATTGTGACTTTGTTTACTATTTCTTTTACTTCTTGTATCGTAGGCTCCTCTATCTCCATTTCTATTTCTTTATCTTCCATTGCTGGTTCCTCCTGCTTTTCATTTGTACTCAGTAATTCTTTGAAATATTCTTCCCAGATTTTTATACTCGTCTTCTTGTTCTGTTACTTGGCCTTGTTTATTTTTGATTCCCTTATTATAGGTTTGTATCTTTTATTTTGTTTTTTGATTTCTTGGTAGAACTTCCTGGTGTTTATTTTTCTGCTTTCTTTCTCTATTTTTTGTAACTCTTCTTCTATACATTTCCTTTTATTACTCCTTATTATTCTATTACACTCTTTTTTCTTATCTTTGTATTCTTGCTCATCTTCATCTCTGTTACTTTTTATCCATTTTAGCCTAGCCTTAACTTTTTTCTTGTGTGCATCATTACATTCTTCGTTAAACCATTGCTTCTTTCACTTTCAACTCGAGAACCAGTAAACCTAAAGACATAAGGAGGGTATCATTCGAAAGCCCATAGCCTACGGGGTTCACATCTGCGAGCTGGCATAGGTGGATGTCCTACAACAATGTAATAAAAGTTTTTAGTGCACCCAGCTTTCAACATGTCACTTCTTATAACTTTTGATCAAAGCAGCTTCCAAGCTGGGGTTTATTTTTTATTTCTGACATCTGTCACGCCTTATAATTTTTGATCTGTGATATATAGAGAAATGACATTTCCAATATTCAACTAAGGACCATAAGTCAAGTCCAGATGCCAAAAATCAGCCCGATCGGAAAATCTCGATACCGGTTTGACCAAAAGTGGCCGCAAATTTTTGTTTATGTATAGAAGCCATCGGACATGGTGGAAAAAGAGTTCCACGTCTGTATTTGTTTTACTTAGAATGGACGCCTGCTTCTATAATTCTTAGTGGACATTCTTTGAACACAAGTCGTTTCATGTGTACAGTGCAATACATTTTTTCTTTTAAATAATTAAATTATTTATATTATACATATATTATACAATATTAGTCGTTTTGTAAAAACTATAAATATAATATTTATGGTTATATTAAAAAAAGAATGCCGTTGTTGTAGTTTGAAAATAACTGTTCTTACCAAAAATGTCAATTCTTGCTAACAATCTCGTTAGTATGTTATAAACAGAATGTTGCTAATTCTTTCTATTTCAGTATTAACATCGCGACTATTAAAATTAATTTACTACGCCAAAAGCGCACTTTACCGGGTTAATTAATAACTTATAACGCTAGAATCTGTCAAACAGCGTTCTGAGTTGCAATTAGAGCCCACTTTCAGTATAACTTGTCGCGAAGTCGTTTACGAAGGCTGAAAAGAACTCTTTGAGCCCAGACACATTAGTTAATGTTATTTCTGAGAAATCTTTGGAGGTATTGTAAAATTGGGCAACGTTTTGGTTTAACGGCACAATTCAGTACTTGGTGATCGCCACAAAATCTTATTTTTTGATACCAGGTGGCGTAGTAATAATCAGTTACTGGATAAAGATCTAATGAATTCTGATCAGTGTGCGTACTTCAGCTCAACTTTTGAGACCGCCAACCTTTCGAGTTTGGCAAATACTGCCAAACAAGAAGTTTTTGTTTAGAATATTAAATTGTTCTTAGATTAAATACTTTAATGTAACAGTTTTGTGTGGATGGGAATTCGAAAACAAAACTGCGAGGTGCGAATTGAGAGAATGTTCTGTAGATTTAGAATTGCATTCATATTCATTTATATCGTTATTTTATCCTAAATAGTCGCGTTTCTTAAGTCTGGTGAAAGCTGAAACGTCGCCTCGGTAATTGTCCAATTAACATTGCTAATGGTGAAAGCTCAATTAAAACATCTCAATCATTTGAGGTCTATCTTAATGTGATCAGTAGATTTTAAAATCTTTCAATAAACTAATGTTTATACAAAGGACACTGGACAGATAGAGACACTTTCTTGTGCTCCAGTTAAAATAGTTTTTTCTAAGATGGTTGTTCGAGTGATGTCGGAACTTAAACATGGCGGCAGTTTAAATATTTGAATTTTAATAGCGTTGTACAGAATTTTGACTGGAACAAGAATGGAATGAGAGCAAACGCACGTACCTATACCGGACCTTATAGTTCCTAATGTCAAAATACAAGTTATAATTCGTGATCATCTTCAGAAACACTTTGAACACAGCGACTTCTTTGATAGCTGTGATTTCATTTATATTACTAATAGAAGATATTTTTAGTTAGAGTCTATGACATCTTCTGCATGCTTAAGTAACTCTTGAAGAGATACATTATCACGCGTTCTAATAGCGGACTGAAAATCCGATAAATGCCTTTGAATATGAAATATTTTGGTGAAATTTTTTCTTTGCGCTGATGTGCTGCCAATTGACTGCGTGCGGCGTAATAACTGAGTAAGTTTGTGGTTATTAAGTTATAAGTTTGTGTTTATAAACTTATCAGTTAAGCGTTTTCGAATATGTTATACTTGTAACAAATTAGCAGTTTTAAGAGAATATTATAAACGTCATCTGTAACTTCTAAGGTAATAATGCTGATTCATTTATAGCAAAATAAATTTTACAGTTATAGATCTAAATGGGGTGCCTTAAATGCTATTCGGATGTTTGATAGTTAACATAATTTAAACTACTCAAGAGTCACAACAATCAGGAAATTCAAGCTTATTGTTTTATTTTATCAAAAATGAATAGAGATGTACGAATTTAAGAATTATTTTGGGTGTTAACAGAATATTATTGCTAATCCTAGCAAGAGAGCTAAAATAATAGAGACTGTCATAATTTGAGTAAAATTTTTCACCAATCTAACGAAACTCTTGGATGCTATCCGAATTCGCACAACAATGTTACCGTTCTTCTGCTAATGGTTTTATGGAGGTGATTAGAAACAATTCTAGAATATTAAGACGGAAGCACTTTCTATTCTGCTCTTCACAGTCGTAAATAGCATGCCTAAATTTATTAAAACTACTTATTTATTTTACTTACATGCAATGAAATTTGCTTAACATTATTTGTATACATAGTACATACAATTATGAACGTAAACTTACGTAATACTTAAACAACTCAAAACCGGTTTTAGAACGTACGCGAAGATTTTAGTAGCATCTCGCAACTTCTCGTTGTTCGAGTCAGAAAACTTTGGCCGGATATATCTACGCGACGGTGGGTCTGCAAAGCGCTTTTGGAAATTTGTTATAATATATTGGAGTTTATATGGCTTGTCACCAGGAGACTTGAGAAGCAATGCTGTCCCGGGAAAAAGTTTTTTATCGAGTCCAAAAAATATTTTTTGTTATATCTTTACGAGTTGTTAATATCATACAATTCTTACATAATACTACACTAGAAAATCAAGTTGCGAAAAACAAAAACAGTCAACGGTCTTTAAGTAAACTGACTAGGATACGTTTAGAAATATTTTGAGAAATTAATCAACTTAAATATATGGTAAACGTTGGAGAGATACTGCATGGTGTGAAATCAGATAGTGTTTATAATGCCAAATTTAAAAAAAACAACTAATTATTTGTAACACAATTAAATGGAACACAATATAATGGAAAAAGTTTTTTTCGAATCTGAAAATGGCGCGTTACATTACTTCGGCATAGTGTAAAACAGCAATAACAATTTTTAGGCAAATTAATAGTTGAATTTTACTGATAAAAAACTACTAAAGTTATTTATAACATGATTTTTCGTTGCAAATATGAGGACGTCACATTTCTTCTTAGTTTTGGGAGAGACGTCTCCCTCTATTGTTGGTATAAAAAAGTAATGTTCCATTTTAAATAAATACGTGGGATTAAAAAAATAAATGTCATATTACTTATTTTTACAATTATTCTACGAACGAAATTTAGAATTGCCAATACATTAGTCAGAAGACATTTTCAGGAAAATCTAGGAAGAAAACTGTTACGATATACATTTAAAGAAATGATCTAATAAATATACATTTGAATATATAAAATGAGTATTTAAATGATACATAAGCTCGCCAAAATAATTAATAAAAGAAGCTTAAAGGATGTTTATGTTGTGACTTGTAAGAACTGGGGGGAGGGAAGAATTATAAAGATAAATTTTAAAATATATACATTGCCACATGCAAATGGTGGTAAACATGAGCAGTTTATCCCGAAAATATACATCATGTTAATACTAATGAAAGTATACGCAGCCGTGATGTAACCTGGCAGTAGCTGAGAATACGCATGCGTGAACGAGAACGGCTCCACTGGCCGGATCATTTGAGAGTTAGACGCCGGTGAATGTGTTTATAGTGATTGAGCAAAAGGAGGAGCAAATATGCATCAGATCTTATGAGACAATTCAGAAGGTTTTTGGAAACGATGCAATGAGCATTGCACAAATAAATAAAGTGTGTAAAGTTTTGACGAAAGATCTTAACATAAAATGAGTCACGGCAAAATTTATTCCGCGGCTACTGTTACCAGAACAGAAAGAACATCGTACTTCAATTGCTAATTATTTGTTATAGATCGCTATCAATAAACCAGATTTCTTCAAAATGTTATAAACAAAGATAAAACGTGGGCCTACAGCTATAATCGAAAACACGACCGGCAGGCCGCGCAGCGTACCTAGGCTAAGAGAGCCCGGACCACAAATTGACACAAATTTTATTTCTGTATTTATTAATTCCGCTTGACTTTGATTCCCAACAAATAAGTAGCTTATCCATCTATAGATAGTTCACGAACTCCTTTCGTGGAATTAAAGGACGGACAGGCTTGTTTACAATTGTTTTCTTTTATTCCTTTCTATTGTTCGTCTTGGTGATTCTTATATATCTGAGCCCTAACATCTCATTCTTATTCTTGTCAGAATCAAGTGAAAAGTGTTTTTAAGTGTTATCAAATTAATTTTCGTTAGTTTCTAATTTTTTTGAGCAAAATTGTTCGATTGTGACATCTTATGTAGACTTATTGTTTCACGCTGTTTTAAAGACGTTTTCATAATAGCAAAGTAATAACTCGTTTTTTAAAAATATTTTTTGTTTGATTATATTATGAATCTCCATAAAATACAAAACTAATCGCCATAAAAAGAAAGAGAAATTTAGAAGTGGAAGTGCCAAACAAAGGACTGCAAAAAAGAATGAAGAAGTTATAGTTAAGTCATGTCGTATAACCAATTATATAAAGTTTAGATCAAGTTCATCTGCTGCTCCAAAAAACAATGGTGACGATGATAATAACAATACACGTTCACTTGCCAGCTTCCGTCAGCACCAGATCTTTGAAGACGGCCAAGCGGTACGTTTATTAAAAATAAACCTGCAAAGCTTGCAACGCATAGCGAAGTGGCGAAGCAGTCTTCCAAACTAACGCAGAGCTTTGACCAATCAGTTTCAAAATCACTAGCAAATAAGCCTTTTTGGTCACCTGTCGATTGGTGAAAACAGAATTTGAAAATTCCCAGCCGTTCTCGAGTTATTGCTCGCACGGACAGACGGACAACATGAAGTTAGTGAGTCCGCTTCGCTTCGCCACTTAATAATTAGAAAAGGGCCGTCTTTTGTGTCCTGGTTGTTAACGTTGCTAACTACGGACGCAATAAACCTAGGTTTGAATTCAGGCTGAGGAAATGGTTGTTATTTATCTTCCCTTTCTTGTACCTTCTATTCTTTTCGGAACTAACGACCATAGTAGTCCGTGTCTCTTTCCCAAAAAAATAGTGTTCAAAAAGTGTGGAACCTATCAAATATCTCTTAAACGAAGGGTTTAAAAAAAATTTGATAAAAGCTTACTGGTAACTATGAATTGGACCTGGACTTCTAGGACTGATTTGAAAATTTTGAAGTCCCGTGGCTCCGCTCCTTGGGGGAAGTTTGAGGATTTTGGATTTTTCTGGTGGTTTTAGCACTTGCTCTATAAACATGACAAATTTCAAATTTTTAGCTCTTGTAGTTTTGGCTGTGAAATTTGACCGCGTCGATACTTTTACAAATGCCCCAACCAAAAAGTTCGGATCCGGTCAAAATCACTTTCTTTTATTGCTTTACAAATTCCGAAAAATATTTAAAGTTGATTTTGAATATTCGTTAGGCAAAAGAAAAAAAGAAAGTTTCTTAGTTTACATTCATTTCAGCTTTAGATTAGTGTTTGGCAAACCTAACTAAATATTAATTATTTTTATATATTTGTTTAGGTTCCAGAAACTCCAGCAGAGCTTTACGACACATAACCAGCACCAGCGGTTTTTCTTGGATCTGCCTTAAGTAAATGTTTGTTTGGAAAATGACATTGGTTTGTGGCCGGAGTCTATGACACCAAGTAATATAGAGTACTGAATAAAAATAGGCGTCAAAGCACTTCAACATTGTGACGGCAATCTATTTGACTGTAAATCCTTCAAGAAAAGTAAAGTTTCACAAGAAAAATACGGAGCGGTAAAACTATAAAACGTTCATGGGTCTGTTTTTCTTCCAGCAATAGACATGTCTACTGCTATGTATGTAAACTTTTTTTCCCGAACATGCTCACACTTTACTATGGTGGTTCTTGTGATTGGAAAAACGCCGATTCATGTCTGGTTGAACACAAAACTTCTAAAACTACCTGAATACTGTAATAGACTTTGCAAGAGACTTTAAAGAAGTGGAGCGTATTAATCAAGAATTGACACGACAAGCAAACGACATAGCAAAATACTGACGAGAAGTTCTCAGGAGATGATAAGTATAATAATTTTTATTAGTAACAGAAGGTCTAGCATTTAGAGGTGAAAATGAAACAATTAGATCACCGAGAAACGTGGAACTACTAGAGCTTATAGTAGAGCATGACGACTTTTTAAACAATTATATAAAAAAAAATATGCAAAACCTTGGAATTAGCGAACAAGTTTTTAATTAAGTTATCTCTCGGATCAAGCAGTCAAAATACTATTCCATTACATTAGACTTGACTCCAGACAAAGGTCATAGAGAAACATATCCCTGTTGAAAGATTTATAACATTTATGCCTAACGAGGGCTTCAAAGCCAAAGATATGTATCAATGCTTGACCAAGTTTTTGAAATAGAATAACATAGACATTAAGAACTGCCGTGGTCAATTTTCTGATAACGCTTCTTTAACGAGCGGGGGGTACAATGGCCTTCGAGTTTTGGTATTGGGAGAAAATAATTTAGCAGTATGGATACCTTGCGTTGGGCGCTCACTCAATCTTGTAGTGCAGGCTAGTCCCGAGTTTTGTAAGCTTTTTTGACTTTTTGGGAGAACTTTACGTATATTTTATAAAATCAACTAATCAGATATAAAGTTCTAACCAATTGCTTGAAAAAAGCCGAAATCTACAAATCCATTCTCGTGCCAAAGAGACAACAACACGTTGGTCATGCCGAGCAGATGCTACAAAAGCCCTCCTTCAAGGCTATAAAGAAATAAAAAATGTACTTGTTGAAATTTCAGGGGACAAAGAAGATTTAGAAAAATCACCTGTTACTGACCAAAGTTCGCATAACAAAATGACAAAGATGGACAATATTTTGGAATGATATCTTGGGGCAAGCATACAAAACTAGTGAAACTCTTCAGAATGGATGTGAACACAGACGTCGCAGCACTGACTTTGCTAAAAAGCTTCATAGCAACGAAACGGGATAGCTTTGAAGAATATGAGGTAAAAGCTGCTGAGTTAGTTGATTTCACTGAGTATGGGAGTGGATAACAGCGTAATTGAAAATAAACATGCGTTTGGCACCTCTTGATGGTGTCCGAGCATCAGAAGTTCAGCTGACCTCATCAGAAAAATTTCGAACCCAGATCAATTTGAATCTTCATTGCGACAGAGGCTTGAGGCATACGAACTAGTAGATACCAGTTTTGAATTCCTCAACGAGTTGGATGCACTCACTAATGAAGAGATAATGGCAACAGCGTAAAACTTAGTAGAAACGTGTGACATTGACTTAGACAATCAATTGGAAAATGAATTAATTCAGTTCAAAGCTTTTTACCACGAATTTAAAAAAAGTGACGAGGAAAATAAAAAAAACTATCAGTCAAGAGAGGTGGATGGATAAACTACTGCTAGAAAAAAACGTTAAAGACTGTTTTCCTAACATCGAAATCGCTCTAAGAATGTACCTGGCACTTATAATCACAAACAGCAGTGAAGAAAAGTCATTTTTAAATTATTAACACTTTGAGAATGATTGAATAGTCAAAAAATATTAAGTGAATATAAAATATTTAGTATTTATATTTAACCTGATCAAGTAAAATTTGCTTGTTTGGTGCATTCTTTTTTTCATCTTGCATCTGCCTAACATATTTACTTAAAATTACGTTATGTTAAGTATTCTATACTACCAAACCCCTCCCCCCCCTGGTAGAGCCCACGCTAGTGGTTCAACCTAGGGGCCTGCAGATTCTAAATCTGGCCCTGATCTAAAAGCAAAAGCTCGATCGTCCTAATGGAAGTCTTCCAATTCGAAAAATCGTGAGGAATCCCTAAAAAACTGAGGCTACGTTCGATGTTTGTTGTAACTTATACCAATATTACTGATTTCACATCTAGTGTCATTTGAAACTGTTATATAAAATGTAACAACCAGCTCTTTGAATTTACATAAAATCGAGCTGCGGTCTCCTGATGCAATATTATGTCCAAACCTCTAAAAACTACGAGTCCAAGGAGTTCTAACCCCTCCTTTTCTCCCTCTCAGCGGGTCTGCGTGTCGCTATGGCTTCAGCAGACTTTTCCTTATAACCGGGCACAGCTTTCTAAGTAGAAAAGCGCAGTATATTAGTGACCGGCTTAAACTAATAGATATAGCAGCATTTCTAGAAGAACTAAAATAACCCTGTCTTACCCAGTTTAAGATTTGAAAGATATGTGAGCTTTTCTAAACATTTTGAGTAATCCTATTTTTTCGACATTTAGAGGTAGAGCACCATAGCGGTTGCCTTATAACTAAATCAGGCAACCATATTATAAAAAAATAGATAAAATCGTTAAAAGAGAGCCAATAAAATTTGTCTGTAGACAATTAAAATAAGCCCTTAACAAAAGTTTATAAAATCTTTAAGAATCAAAAAAATTGTAAAGCAATTTATGCGCCGAGATTTAGTGTTTATTTGGCGGCAGAGCCTTTTTAACGAGCGGTATCCGTCTCGGAGGCAAATGCCGTCCATTTATACATATCGCGCCTTTAAAAAGCGCTGCCGATGACGGAAATAGATTATAAGACTTTACTAAAACCGCCTCATTTTCTGAGATTTATCTGTCTCGAGATTAGTTTCCCCGGCGCAGCTAAACCCCATATTTTAAAAATTTTGTGCGCTCGTGTTGCCGGCGAACCTGAGCCGAACGGGCGTTTTATTTCCATGCCGGCGCAATTTACAATTTCCGCGCAGGCCGCCGGCGCTTTTCTCGGCCGCCTGCGGGCCGCCAATGGGGCGCGGGCCGCTCGCAACCAATAATTACCGCTCCATCTTGATTTCTCGTAAATATACTTCTGGCGATCCCTCGGCGTGTCCATCTCCATCAGAACTGAAATAAGCGAGCAGTCAGTCAGGCACAGGATTCGCCGCCTAACAGACAGCAACAAGAGCAGGCTATCCGGGGATATAATTTGCGCCGTTTTGCGAAAACGCCGGTGAGAAAGTGTGCAGCGCAACGTGAACGCTATCGCCGGCGTTTTTCCGCGGCCATGGGGCAATCAAACGCAGCCCAATTCTGCATTTTAATTGACTTAATTGCTCGGAGGATTGCACCTCGCTTCCTGCGAAAGCCATGAAGCATAAAATTCTGCGCCGAAGTTGCGTAGTTTTGAGTAGGGCATTAATTTTATGTGCCTTTAACAACGCCATTGTAGAAATGCTACACCGCATAGCCATTATAAGCAATTTGTAGCTGGAGCTTATGTTGTTCCGTACGACTGCGCTCATCACTAATTGGCTTTCCTTCACATGTTATAATCCGACACGAACATAATTGTGCACTGATAAAGGCTTTGTTCTCGTGTGCGTGCTCATGTATGGTTTGGTACTCGATCTGCTTGAGTTGCTTCGCTCAGATACAGAGAGAGTGATAAAAGTCACGGTCTGTACGGAGACGTTGAATTTGGCCCGATCGAGTGATCGCGAATTTAAAAGAATTGCCACTTGCAGGGGCTGATACACTTGCTGCAGTCAAGCAAGCAACGGGCAGTTACTAACCGCTCGATTAATTATTGTGACTGTTAAGTAGTGCCAAGAAATGTGATTTATGTATGTCCTTTACGTTGACAAACGAAATAATCTGCCACAGCATTACACAACGCGCTAAATGCTAATTTCTTGCTTTGATCTTGTGCATGTAAGTCATAAATAACTGTTATGCTAGCCAAAGCATTTTGTTTTTGAGTCATAAAATCATCTAATAATTAACTGACTACCAAGATCACTGCACGCATAATATTTTGCATGATTTAATTTTACTTATTGTTCGCATACATTAAATTAATTTGTTTTTTTTTTGTTATTTTAATTAATTAAAACGTGCAACCCCGTCATAACTTTTTAAAATCCAAAAGATTTATGTCTGAGTTTGTCTTTTTCATGTTCTTATTCGAATAAAGAAAAATAAAAATAAATTTTTAATTAAAGTATTGGGCGATTTTACAAACTGCCGTACTGCAGATATCATCTCGTTCTATTTGGGCGCAAAATTATTTACTGCTAGAGGGCCCAGAACGACGAAACAAAGGAAACGGTTTCAAGGGTGTAGCGGAATTGTTAGCTGTTCTCAGTGATAGTGCGATGAAGGGTTTAATGACTAGAGGTGACTGACCGTCATTTCTGAAAGCAAAGTGTAAAAACTGGTTCTGAAGCGTATCAGAACAATGTAACGGAAGCACTTAAGCTGCAATCCGCTGTTGTAGTAAAAATTAGCCCTTCGTGCAAATGAAAACATCGGAGCGACTTCTGCTTCCACTTATATCGCAGTAAAATTGGTGCTTAGGAGTTTCACACATTTGAATTTAGAAAATCGCAATTTTCTAAACACTGTCATAAAAAATTATTCGAATTTTCCACGAAGAAATCATACAAGAAAATCTTCATGTGCCTCTGTACAGATAATATAATTTATTGCATAAAAAACAGAAAGTTATAGATTAATAGAAATATATTAAACATAAAAAGAAAGAAGAAGATAATAAACGAAATATAATTAATATAAATTGTTTATAACTAAATACAAACTGCAGTTATTTTTTATAACAACCGTTTAATAGCAATATAAATCAATTTGAATAATTTATTTTGAATACCTCTGCTGGCCAATGAATACAATAAATATAGAAACGAAGGCCATAATTTATAATAATATATTGTGAGCTGATGAATAAATGCAACATGAAATGAAAATGCCACAGTTATTAAAATTTAAAATAATCAGAAACAGAACACTAACTAGTAGTATTAACGTATAATAAAAGTTTTACATCATTAAGAAAGAAATATTAAGTCATATCTAATAATCGGAGTTCGTATTGATTGTAAGTTACAGTGCAAACTTAAACATACTTAGCTGTTGACATTGAAAATTTATTTATTTGGTTATAAGTCCTAGGTATGTATTTTATTTATTTAATGCCAGTACCGAACAACAATGTAGTAATAGTCAACAGCAAATACCCAGTCGATCAATTGTATTATAATTATAAAATCTAATGTCGTACTTTAACAATCATATAATATCGCATTTTTATCATTAATAAGACCATCCTACTCGCAATAGTTTAAGTAACTTATTTTCCTTTAAGTAATAATAAATTTTTAAACATTAGGTCTAATTTTTTATCCGGAGGTGACTATTTTGCAAAAATACTTATTGGTGATGAATGCTAACGACACCTGTATAAAGAGAATAGTTTAAAGTAATATCTGTAAAAAACTACTCTTTTACATTTACAGGAACGCCAACCTACTAGCTTGTGATTGTAATAAAATTACAACTTTTAATATTGTTTTATAAATAAAGCTATCGCATCTTCATTCAATGTAGAAAGCAGTAAAGATGATTCTCATATAATTGCTAAAATTATTGTATCTTTAACTAGAAAACAATCACGACCTACATTATATAATAATAAATCTGTTCGAGAGGTATTTCAAGAACTAGCGCTGAGAATATCAATTTTGAATTAAAATAAGACACCGAGAATCTTGAAATAGCCAGAAACCATTTTAAGGAAAAAATGCAACTAGCAGTTTCAGCTATTGCATCCAGCCACTTGCAAAACTATTTAAGCGTAATATAACAAAGAAGGACTAAATGGCTAATTGGAGGCAACGAAACAAAATCAACCCACGTTACTTTCTCTTGAAACAACAAAATTGTTCATCGATACATCTAATTAGTATGAATGTATCTCAATTTAAAGAAGTCAAATATTTGAGAATTTAATGAACAGAACTTACTTTAAAATTACAAAGAAATTAGTTGTCTTCTCGGAAATAATTAAATTATTCACTTGCCAACTTAGACAAAGTAATTCTCAAACCCATTTGGAGATGTAGCCTTAAATTTTAGGACTGTGTAGCAAGTGAAACCAGGCTAGTCTTCAAAGATACCAATCAAAAAATTCTGTGCAGGCTGTAGATGCACCGTGGTATGTCAGCATTAAAACCTTAAGCGCAATAATTTAAAAGTGCCGTTTGTGAATTAAGTGATTGCGGTAAAAATTTAAAGCAACTCCGCCTGGAAAACATAATTTATTAGATCTCCTTGCCGGTCCCAAGTCCGAAGAAAGGAGAAAGATTGTGGCGTTTGGCCGTTCATCTGACACATAGAAAGGACCTAGCTAATAGCTTCAATATGCCTGTGAAAATCAGCCAAAGCAGTCAGTCCCAAGGAATCTGAGAGAGGAAGAGGGCAAAAATTCCTCCGTATAGAACCGATATGATATCAGACAACCCATAATCAACTAATAAAAAATATGGCGACGAAGAGAACCCGTAGCTACAGAAATTTAGAATGTACAAATTATGCACACCAAACAGAAAGAAGTTATCGCAAAAATAAAAAATTAAAGTTAGACATACAAAATCCTAAAATTAAAAAAATGCACACAAAAAAATTATATCTATCATTATATTGGGAATAACTTATTCAAGCACTAAAATACCAAAAATAGAATATACAAACTAATAAAAAGAACATTGAAAAAGTATATCACCATGTTCGAACAGTACAACAAACAAATCATTAGAGTAGACGTGGGAATGGAACAACATAGAAATGCAAACACTGAATGATAATGTTGAGAAAGAAACAAAAATACTTTCTTTAAGGGACTGTCAGATATTGCAAAAGGTATACAAAACCATAAAGAGTAATCACAATAGTCAACTTAAATAACAAAGTAGAGGCCACCAACGATAATGGAAACAGTCTTATTGATTTTTGTACAAAACACAAATGTATGATTACGAGCACAATATAAGGATACACGGAAAAATTTACCAAATAATCTAAAATCTATTACAAACATGATAGTAACGAAAAATAAACACCAGAACGTAAAAACAATCTTCATGTGGTAGTAGGACATTTTAAATACACGTAGAGGAATACTATATTAAAAGAACAGAACAAAAACGGTGAAATAAGACACATTTAGAACATACCTACTAAAACAGTATAACATACGAGAAATAACTAAAATTAAGAGAAATACAGGAGCAATCACAAAAAACTGGATAGAATAAACAAAATTCAAAAGAATATAAAGACCAGCGCAATAGATACGGAAAACGAGAAAAGACAAACAAAAAAGCAAAGGAAAAGTAGTATAAAACATAAAAACAAAGAAGGAAAAAATTAAAAGATAGCAACCTCAATAACCAACAAAGAAAAAGAAATTGTGGAAGAAATGAAAACATATCATGTACATATTCTAGGTCTGAGCAAAATAAAGAAAATAGGAAAGGGACACAAAATAATAAATAGCAAATATAGCTTATACTACTTAGGAATAGAACCAAAACCGAAACCAAAAAAAGGAGGTCTAATAATAAAAGAAGTGAGAAACTAAATAATTGTTAGTTGTGATCCAATATCATCAAGAATTATAAATATAATAATAGACATGGAACAATAAAAAGTATAGTATAAGTATACAACTGAGTAGAAGCAACAGATGAATGACAAAATTCTATTCAAAAATACAAAAAAAAATATTATAATGGGAGACTGGAATGGCAGGACAGGTAAAGATTAGGATACAGAGGACCATACGGAAAAAACAAAATAAACAGAAATGGTAATATGATGATACAATTCTGTACAACAAATGAAATAAAAATGAAAAATTCTTTTTGGAAACAAAAACAAGAAAACAGATATACTTTCGTAGCACAAGAAAGACAAATAAAGAGCATCATAGACTATAGGGTATACACAACAGAAATTGAGGAAGACGTAGAAAAATTAAAAGTAGAACTACAAGCAGAAATGGGTACACAACGCAGGCTAGTAATAGGAAGATTCAAAAACCTTAAACCTAACGTAGAAAAGACAACAAATTATGCTAGAGTAAATATAAATAAATTAGCAAAATATGAAAACCAAAACCTTTACATAAAAGTAATAAAACAAAATAAACAAGTTTGAGAAAACAAAGAAAAGATGGACAATAGATAATAGATGGCAAGAACTAAAAAATACTAATTAACACGGCAAAAGAAGTATGTGGGTAGGAGACGATAAATAATGGAAGTAAAAGAACAAGATGGTGGACAAAGAAAATTAAATATGCAGCACAAGACAAAAAACAAGCATGGAATAATATACAGGCACTAAAGAGCTAAAAGACAAGAAAACATGTAATAAAAAAACAAAGAGAAGTAATAAAACATGAGAAGATTTTGGAAATAAATTAAATGAAGGATATAAAGACAACAAGTGAAAATTTCGGAATACAATGAAAGGGGTAAGAGGAAAAGAAAGAAAATAGACTGAGACATAAAAGTAAAAACAACAAAATTACAATAAATACATCAGAAAATGGAATTCTGAAGATGCCAATACAAACAAAAATTTGAGCAAGATGAAATTTACAAAATATAGCTAATAGAAGTAAGCATACCCAGACAACAACAAAAAATTCACCAAAATAAAATTGATTTAAAAAAGTTAGAAATGGTAATTAGTACATTAAAATAGGTAAAGCAAGTGGTAGACGAGTGGTAAAGACGAGGTAGACCCAGAAATAATACAATACATGGGAAAGAAAAAAATAATTTGGTTACACAAATTAATGCCCGTAGTATGGGAAAGGAATACTATACCTCAGGATTTCATCATTTCGAAATGATGTTTCGAAAGACCAAACGTCATTGCTTTAAAACCGCAAGAGGGCGGACTAATACGTTACATGTAAACGGTGATTTGCGTCCTGTGAAATCTAAAGCTGAGAACTTATTTATACACCTATTAGAAAGACAAAAATGTAGAAACTAATAAATATATGGATAGAAGAAATAAGAAAACTGAAAGTGGAAGTAAATGTAAAGAAAAGCAAAATAATGTATATAGACAAAGAGGAAAAGCGAAAACAGACCAAACTAATGTGCAATGAAGTACTTAGGAACTGTAACAGGAAATGGAGGAGGAGTAGATCTTGAAATAGTCAATAGAACTAGGAAAGCAAATAATATATATTAATTACTAAATAAACCAATATTTGGGAAAAGGAAAATAGTGAAAAAATAAAGCTAAAGATATACATTGCAATAGAAAACCCCACGAACCTGTATGGAAACGAAACGTAGACAATATACCAAAAACACAAACCAAAACTGATTGCAGCAGAAATTAAATACTTTCGCAAGATAGCAGAGAAGACCAATTCAGACCACATCAGTAATGAAGAAAATAGAGGAAAACTAGAAAAAGAAAGTGTAGCACAAAAATTGAGAAAAAACAAATAGAATGGTATGGGCATGTACACAACAGACTACTGAAAAAAACTGGAAATAAAAATAACGTAGAAATGAGAAAGGGGATAAAATGCATTGCAAAGATAGGAAAAACAATGAGGAAAACGGTAGAAGATATGAACAAAACGGCATTAGACAAGTAAAAAGGAAGGAATGTATGAAGAAGGCGGAACCTACAAACATCCGACATCCGTGAGGATAAAGGAATGATAGAGAAAGAAAGAAAGAAAAATAGTTGGTCATAAAATCTGTATATGAAGTTTCTTTATCAAGACTAAACATTGTTTCTGTCACAGCATAATAATCATTGAATTAAATTTAGGAATAACCATTTAGTAATAAAGAGCAGCCAGCATTTTTTAGTTTCGATTATTTTAATCGTACAAACGCACTAAATGGTAGACATATTGTAAGTTGCACCAAAACAAAACTAATATTATTTTATTATTTATTTTAATATAATTTTGTAATAATATGTAAAAAGGTGATTGTTTTAAAGAGAAACGAAACGTAAAGTGCTGCTTACAGAGTTGTACAAGCAGAATCCTGCAAAACCGTTACGAGTTTAAGTATACGCAAGCTTGTAAAGATTCAGCACACTTAAAGCTTATCTTGTTATCCACTAACGAAACTGAAAATGCTGCAATAAATTCCTATATATAGGACGGCTGAAAAGTCCCGTGACAAGCGGCTACCTGTCATAAGCCAATAAATCACGAAGATGAAATTCCTGTGCCCGGCGCGTCCGAGCGCCAATTAGCGTAAACAATTCGGGCATTTTTGGAGACTGGCGTGAAAGCCCCGCGAGGACTAATAAAACCACCGCGTCGACTTCTATTTACAATCAAATTAACCATTGTGGCCGAGATTGTTTATTAACCGCGCTTTCACACACGCGGGTGATCCATTCAGGACGCCACAATGCGGGTGATAACAGAAAAATCGATGTGGGGCGAGATAGCGGAATCAATTACCGAGTTAATTAATAATTATATTAACAAACAAACTTCACACATTCGTTTTCACAACACGCTCTAATTGCCGGGCTGACGCTTGGATTTATGGCTGTTGTGTAAATTCACCTGTTTCACCAACATCCTCAGACAACTTTCATTTCGAAGTTGTGATAAGATGAAAGAGCGAGCAGCGGAGCGTTTCGGGGCATTAATCGCACGTACGCGGTTGCGATAAGGCTGAAGCTTTGGGAATCGAGTCTATGATCTGCATGAAAATATTTCACGTCATCAATACCGCTAATATTCCTTACCAATAGTTAATTTGATTTTATTTTATTTCATTATGTGAGAGTTTTAATTTATCGAAACTGTAAAAGAATTAGGGTGTACAGAGTATTTAAAATCAAATAAATTTGAAGTTTGTTTACAGAGTCTGATTATCTTTTATTTTTATTTAATATAAATTACCTAAATTAAAAAATGGTTTTTGAATAAAGAAAAAAATTTAATTCTCTTAGTAATGAATTGATAGAAATTTTAGTATTATTTAAAAAAATATTTAAGAAAAAATAATCTAAATCTAGATAAACGAAATTTTTTTAATTATTTGTTGCTTATTTACAATCTACTCTCACACGAGGAATAAGTAAATTATATATAATTTATAATTTTATAACATGTCATTGGGGGGATCCGGCCAAACACTAGGGACTAGTTGCACTGGAAGGTCTTGTGGCCAATTTCGTTTTAATCGTCTGGTGATGGTTGGCTGGTTAGAGAGCTGTTCTATTAGCTGGTTTTTATGTCCTGTCAGATGGTTCGTGTAAGTTCGAGCAAGCTTCTGTATCTCTGCGGCTACGTATGGAATTCCTAGGTATGTGTGAAGGGTTTCGTTAGAGATGTACCATGGGGCGTTGGCTATTTTGCGAAGGATTTTTGATTGGTTTCGTTGCAGGAACTTTGTGTGGGAGGCTTTAGCGCATCCCCACAACTGTATACCATATGTCCAGATGGGTTTTATGATGCTTTTATATAACAGTAGTTTATTTGACAGTGAGAGTTGGAAGCGTCTGTCAAGGAGCCAGTCCATTTGTTTAATTTTAAGGTTTATTTGTTTTCGTTTGGCTTTGATATGAGTGCTCCAGGTGAGCTTAAGGTCTAGGTGTAGTCCAAGATATTTGATGTCCGTCTTCTGAGGTATAGGAGTATTGTTGATGTTGTTTAGTGGGCTTGCAATACGTCTATTTGTGAAAGTGATTTGCGAGGATTTGTCGCTATTGACTGTAATTCTCCATTTGCTTAACCAGTTTTGCAAGATGTCTGAGTGTGTTTGTAGATGGGCTGCTGCAGTTATTGGGTTTTCGTCTATTGAGAGGATAGCTGTATCATCGGCGAACATTGCAAGTACAGTATCGTCAGTTGAAGGCGTGTCGGAAGTATATAGGAGATACAGCAGTGGTCCCAGTACGCTACCTTGCAGTACTCCAAATGTAATTTCGTGGTATTCGAAAGTTGTGTTATTTACTTTAACTTGGAAAGTCCTCTGCGTTAGATATGATTTTAGTATGAGGTACAGCTGATTTGGAAAATAGAGTTTTATTTTATATAACAGACCCGTATGCCATACTTTGTCGAAAGCCTGTTTTATGTCTAGGCATACAGTTATGCAGACGCGCTTGGTTTCTAGAGTCTCCATAATGCTGTTAACTATTCGATGCCCTTGGTGGGTAGTAGAATGTTGCTGCCGGAAGCCAAAATGGTAGTTTGGGAGAATTTCATGTAGGTCGACAGTTTCATGGATTCTTGTGAGGAGCAGTTTTTCGAATATTTTTGACATGAGTGGTAAAAGGCTGATGGGTCTGTAGGAGGAGGGTTGCGTAGGAGGTTTGCCAGGTTTAATAAGGGTAATGATTATAGCATGTTTCCACTGAGTGGGGAAGTGGCAGAGTCGTAGAATGCTGTTGTAGATGGTTGTAAGTAACACTAGGGCTTTTCTGGGGAGGTTTTGCAATACATCTCCTACGATTAGGTCGTAACCAGGTGCTTTACGTGGGTTTGCTAATTTAATTTGCTGTCTTACTTCGGCTGGTGAGAATGGTCTCAGAGGTAAGGACATTTGGCAGGGCGCGTCAAGGAATGCGGAAATGTCGGTGTCATCGTTGTTTCCTACCGGTTGTAGTGATTAGAGTACAGAAGCAATATGGTCTGCGAATGAATCCGCTTTTTTCTTGTCTGATCTGGCCCATGTATCATCGGAATTTTTGATTGGATGTATCGGTGCTATTGGACTTTTAAATTTTTTTGTTGCATTCCATATCGTATGATCAATAGGTGAAAGATTCGTGATGTAATGATGAAAGGTGTCGTGCCGGGCTTTTAGTAGTTCAGTGTGGAGTTGATGAGTAAGTCTATTATATATGGTCTTGTCTGGTTTTTGTTTAGTTCGTTGCCATTTTTTCGTGCCTTGCGTTTTTTTGTGACGAGGTGCCTTATATGACGAGGATATTAATATCTGCTGAGGAGGTGTTTGTTTCACCGGGTGTTGCTTGCCATGCCGCATTTTGTATCATTGTAGTTAAATATTGGGTTGTTTCGTCTAGGTCATAGGCGTCCTTAATTCGGATAGTTAGATTAATCTCGTGATCCAGTGTGTTTTGAAGAGGTCCCAATTGGTGTTTTGTTGCAGAGTTTTGGGATGGTTCTCTGGTAATAATGGATGTGCTTAAGGTAATTAGAATGGGAGTATGATCTGAGGATAGGTCATAGTTAGATTCCACTTTGGTGTATGTGTTTGCTATGCCGCGGGAAATAGCGAAGTCTAATAAGTCGAGGATTTTATTTGTATCTGTAGGCCAATAGGTGGGTTCTCCGGTTGATATGTAGTTGCAGTTATGATTTTGTATTGCTCTGAGTAGGTTACGCCCTTTCGGATTGGTTAGTCTTGAGCCCTAGGCCACATTCTTGGCGTTCCAATCTCCTCCAATGAGGAATCTCGCGTCAAGGGATTTTAGCAGATCTGCGTATTCTTCAGTTGAGATAGCATGTCGTGGTGGACTGTATACTGCTGCTATCGTCAATGGATAGGGTAGGACTTGAATCTTTATATTAGAACTTTGAATTTTGTCGGTTTGAAAGGAGTTCCATTCATAGTGGGAGATTGAGTTTTTGATAATTACCGCTGATCCGCGATGTGCTGTGCCATCAGGGTGGTAGGAAAGGTATACCGTATTTTTATAACTGTTCTGGCTGTTGCGTGGGTTTCGGAGACGATATCCTGTAATTGCAGAAAACAGTTGATCTCAGGTATATGGTTTGACAAGCCATTGGCGTTCCAGAGAGCTATAAGGAGGTGGTTGGCCATTTTTAAGCTAATTTGTTTATAACAGTGGAAAGCATGTTTGAAACCATGCTGTTTTGGCTGATAAGCTGCGAAAACATTGCTTTAAATTCCGTTAGGAAGCTAGAGAACAATTGGTTGATGTTATTCTGCTGTTCATTGAAGGTATGAATAGGGGGTCTTCTGTCGGGTGGTTGCAGGGGGAGAGGTCTGTGGTAAGGATGATGCATAGCTTCTGGATTTTGTTTGGCGTTTTGTTTAGGAAGTGATTGGAATTCGGATATATTTGGTGGTAACTGGTACGTTCTGGATTTGTTTGTGATTCCTATGAGTGTTGGGTTTTTGGCTCTTTTGATGTCTTGATATACTGAACATCCCTTGTAATTGGCTGGGTGTTGTCCATTACATAAGGCACAAGTGGCTGAGTATTGGGTTTTTTTTGCAGGACTGGATTTCGTGGTTACCGCTACATTTGACACAGACAAATGGTTTATTACAGTAAGTTTTCGTAAGGCCATACTCTTGACAACGGGTGCACTGAGGTATGGTTTGTGTCTTTCTGTGGGGTTCAACCGTGATATTCATATTACTTAGATGTTGAACGTTGAAGATGGTCTTATTATTTTCTTTATGTTCTAGGTCTACCATGAACAGTGACAATGCGTACTGTGTGAGAAAGATTCCCAAGTTCTTTTGTTATTTCTGAAACTGGTATGGAGTGGTGAAGATTTCGAATGGCTATCCTGTATGCGCGTTCTTCTTTTAATTGGTAGGTGTGATGAAATATATTTTCATCTTTAAGGTGTTTGGTGAGTTTTCTGTATGAGTCTATTGTGTTGGTGTTTATTTTCATTTTATCGTTTGGTAAAGTTGTTGTGTGGTATTGCTCTTTTTCCAGGATTTTAGTAATATTTTTAATAATTTCATTATAATTGTTTACTCCATGGATATAAATAGGCGGAGGCTTCGCCATTCTAGGACTTTCATTATTATTAGGTATTTGCTCTTGAGAAGCGTTTTCAGGTTGAGTTTGTGAGAGGATCTCGTATCTGTTTGATATGCTCGTAGGAATGGGTTGTTGACGATTAAAGATTGTATTAGAGTTGGTTATTTTCCGTTTTTTGATTTTTTGCCATTCATGTTTCGTATTTGTCGAGGTACCTTGCGTGTTGTTGGGGCTGTTAGTATCTGAATCCGAGTCTTCGATTAAATCTGCATTTACACGTGAATCGCGGTCTTCGTGATTGAAATCATTGTTGGTGGCATTCATTATTTGTTGGTTTATTCCATTTTGTGCAGTTTGAGAAAAGGACAGTGGTTGCGGATTGAATGAAAAAGGAGATGACTGGTATGCTTGACAATTGGTAGAATATCTGGGTTGTGGACCAGATTGGCTGTAGGTGTTTTGTTGTTGAGTAAACTGGTATCCTTGTGTATTAGGGATATTGAACGTGAAGCCGTAATTTTCAGGGACTGCTGGGGCTCCCGGAGGCCCGGGGCTGTAATTTTTTCCCATTGGAAACATGGGTTAGTACATACTTCTGCTACAGTGATAGACTTCCGATATTAATTTTAAATTTAAATTATACGTACAGTTTTGAAGTGGAGTGATGCGGGTTATCAGTAAATAATTCGACACTCGACACTTTCAAAGATATCTGAGCGCTGCTGTCTTGCTTACATTTTGAAAGTCATATGGGAACTCACTAACTTAATTAAACTTATTTTTTACAATAAAATTTTGAGAATGATAATTAATGCAGTATGTGACAGTGACAGTTGTCAACGCAATTATGAATGAAATAGAAAACAAAATTTTTAATTAAAAATAAAGAAAACTTAATGTATACGTACAAAAAGTAATTTAACAGACAGTTGTCTGTAACATCTAAGTAATTGGTTTAATTGGAAAATGCTGTGACAGTACGGATTTCTTTGGAGTTCTTTACTACATTGATAAGACTTAACAGCAGGTGATTATCATGTGTTTGCGCTCCTCAATAGTATATTACGTAACAAACATATCCACATTGTTAAAGTCAATGGAGTGCTACATTAAATGGTTGCGTAGTCAGTCAGAATTTGGGCTTAATTAAACATTGGTACACCTCTCTCCCCCTGATCAAATGTTTTCAATCGCATTTGATATATTCTGTTCTTTTTCTACTTTTTCTCCCCCACCATGCTTTGGATATGATCTATTATGTTAACTAAATTTTCCTTTTATGCTTTGTATGTGCTTTTTCTTTTACTACATTATTGCCTGCACTCTTTTACTTTGTCGATAATATTGAATAAGTTGAGTTTTTTACTTATATTTTTATTTCTCTTCTTACATCTTCTATTATATCAGCAGTTGATCGTAAAATTTCACATCCATTGTCATAATTCTACCTTCGCAGTTTTTAATATAGTCCAGTAGCCGCTACAATATATATAAAGCTTAAAACAGCTGTGACACTTATTTTGCAATAAATATATTGTCAGTACATGCGCTACTTCTTCTAAATGACTGTTTGTTTAATTATGTTCTAAAGTCTTTTGGATAAGACTTCTGCATATATTTATATAAAGTGTTTTTTCGGTAATAGATTTGATAATAGCTATTTTAAATTATTGTGGAATCGCTTGGATGTTACAATAGATGTACAAGGGTGAATCAAATATAAACAAGACTTATTTTTTAAAAAATATTTTATTTGAACTTAAAACAAAAGAATAGCAGATTATTTTTCTACATAATCTCCTGATATAGGAACATATTTGTTCCAACTTGTAGCTAATTTTGAAATGCCTTCCTCGTAGAATGAAGTTGGTCGTGTTTCCAGCCAATTTCGCACATAGACCTCAACCTCCTCATCGCTGTCGAATATATGCCCTCCCATGGTTTCCTTGAGAGGACCGAATAGGTGCTAGTCGCAGGGTGATAGATCAGTGCTGTAGAGAGGGTGTTCAACTGTCTCCCAGCCCAATTTCTCCAATTTTTCTCTTGTCAGAACTGCTGTATGGGGACGAGCATTGTCATGGAGAAGTTTTACCTCTCTTATGGTAGGTCAAGTCGTTTGCGGCGATATGCAAGTCTAACCTCGCTTAAAATGTCGCAGTAGTACGCCATACTAAAGGTCCTGCGATCATGCAAAAAATCGAGGTGCAACAAGCCACGCTGGTCAAAAAAAGCCGTAGCCAAAACCTTGCCTGCAGGCAGCCTTGACTTGGCTTTCACTGGCCCAGCCTCTCCTTTAGTGGTGCACCCACGTTTCATCACCGGTGAGAAACGAGTCTCCCTGTTGATGAAATCTCACCAGGAGACGCTCACATCTGTGAACGATGCAATTTCTGCTCAGTTGCCAGAAGGCGAGGCACCCACCTTGCGCACACCTTACGAAAAATCGAAAAAGTGCTGCCATAACTTATTTCAATCTCAGATGCAATCTCATCGATGGTCAGACGCCTGTCACCCTCAATAAATTGTTGAACGCGGACGATGCTTTTGTTGGTGATGCTGGTGCGAGGTCGGCGATCATGGCTCTCATTTTCAACATTCTCACGACCCTACATGAACTTTTTGTGCCATGCGAACTCTCTATCTCGTGACAATGTCTCTTCCTTGAACTGCGCAGTCAATCTTCTCAGGATTTCAGCCGGTTTTACACCTTCCGTGGCGAGAGATTTAATGATAATACGCTGCGCAATTGACGACAGCACCTCCTGCTCAGACATTGTCACGACGGATACTGACAGGAACGAACGAAATAGCCCGCCTGCTTCCCCACTCCTCACATCCCTACCCAACACCTGACGAAGCGAGAACTCTCGCGCGTTAATATTGCGCGCCCGAGATCAAAAGTCTCGTTTATATTTGATTCGCCCTCGTACATTAAAAGAAGACATCTTAGTTTTGCTTCTTCAAAGCATATTAAAGAATCATCTGTTTATTTCACTTGCACCACTCCGTCGTTTAATTTTTTAATTTTTCGTGAATCTGCTTTTGTTTTATGGTTTCTTGTTTGTTGTCTATACCTAGTTCTTCTAAAAACCAAAGATTTTGCCATTTTTAGAAAGGATTATATTTACGTGTGCCGTATCCTTTTCTTCGTTGCTTAAATATCTTATAATTTTAAAGACCATGTTTTGCCTCTATGTATGTATATTTTGCTCTCTAACGATTTTTATGTGGAATCCTGGTCTAATCTACTTCTATTTTGTTACACTTCATTAAGATTACCTTACAAACAGGAGAAAGACAAGTTTCTGAATTGGGTAAAGAGAACTGTAATGACCCGACGCCCCCGATCATCAAATCAGCCAAGAAGAAAAGAGTAGATTCTATTATATCGGACGGAGATATTAGAGGTGCAATCCTACTACTTTTATCCCCTGCCACCTTGGCTCCCATTGATGAAACAACTTTTAATAAACTTGTAAAGAACCCCCCCCCCCCTCTTCTTCTCGCCAACTTAGCTTCCGAAACCCTGAGTCTATTCTTAAGTATAGTTCTACTAAAGAAGATGACATCTTACTAGCTATTAGAAGCTTCCCTAATAGATCGGTAGGTGGAATTGACGCTCTACAACCCCAACATCTAAAATATCGTACATCAAAAAATATAAGTGAAGCTAGGACCGAACTTCTATCTTCTATCACAAATCTAGTCAATTTGATGCTAGCTGGAAAAATAAATAAGAACATTGTGCCAATATTATATGGAGCCTCTATTTTTGCTTTGAACAAAAAAGATGGCGGAATCCGTCCCATTGCAATTGGCTGCCCTCTATTAAGATTAGCTGCTAAAATAGCCAATTCACAAATAAAAAAAGTTGGAAAATTGTTACGTCCAATTAAACTTGGTTTTGGAATAGAAGGTGGATGCAAAGCGATTGTCCATTCCACAAGATCTTTTATTGAACTGAATCGCAACATGAACAAAGTAATCCTAAAAATTGATATTCGAAATGATTTTAATTCAGTGGAACGAGATGTAATGCTGGAGAAAACTCTACAACATGCTCCTGAAATATTAAGTTTCTTACGCAATGCTACAAGGAGTCAAGCTTTCTATTCTTTGGAAAGTACTGTATTTATATCCATTGGTGCACAGCAAGGTGACCCTAGTGGACTCCTCCTATTTTGCTTAACAATTCAATCAATCATCAGTAGTTTTTCTTCTGAGCTCAATTTATATTACTTGGATGATGGAACAAATGGTGAAGATCCTAAAGTTGTTGTGGGTGACCTTAAATTTCTTATTAAAGAATGCCATAAAATTGGTTTGGAAGTGAATCTATCGAAGTGTGAGCTATAATTCTGTTCCGACCCTGATAGTAAACTGATCTCTAACTTTAAAAAACTTTTATCGGGACTTCAAATTATTGCTGACAATCTGACTACTTGGTGCTCCACTACTCTCTTCAGTCATTCTATTTTGATTAAAAAAAAAGAAATCAATCTCCTACTCTCACGTCTTCTCAGTCTAAGCTCCCACACAGCATATTTTCTTCTGAAGTATTCAATCGGGATGCCCAGATTAATGTTCTTGATCGGAACAACCCTCCTTTACAACTCTACTACACTGCTAGATAAGAACATCTCAATATCTCTTAAATAAATAATCAATATCAAGCTTGACGCTCAGACATCAAGAGTTGCTTCACTTCTCATATCCCAAGAAGGCATCGGAATTAAGAAATTATCTGATATTTACATTTTTTGTCTGTGAATTCTGTATCAGAGCTGATTTATTCCATAATATTGTTACCTAAGAATGACTTAGTCCATGTTTCAGGATACTTAGACTACATCATAATTAGTTTATTAGATGAAACACCTCCCATTCCTTCATGCCAAAAAAGTTAGCACATCCTAAATATGAACTGAATAATTCGAACCTTCAATTTTAGTTCTGAAAGAGATCAGGTGAAATATCTTGACTCTACTTAGCTAAATCCGGTGCCTGGCTGAATACAATTCCATGCACGAAACTTTCCTGAATGACAACACTTTCAGAATATCAGTTGCTTTCAGACTGGGATGTAACATTTGCGAGCTCCACAACTGCATCTGTGGAGATAAAGTGGACAAGTCAGGAACTCATGGTATCTCATGTAAGAAAAGCAGTAATCGTCACTCTTGTCACCAGGAACTAAATAAGATCATTCAACAGGCCTTATCATCCATTAAAATTCCATCGAAACTGGCACCATGTAGACTCTTCCGCACTGATGGCAAAAGAGTGGACGGTTTAACTTTAACCCCGTGGTTCTATATTATGAACATTATTTGGGATACTACTTGTACTGATACCCCAGCCTCATCGTACATCAATCAATCTAGTGTAACTGCTGGCCTTATTGCAAACAATGCTGCCAATAACAAGAAGAGGAAATGCAAGCAGCTCATCGACCAAGGATAGATCTTCATTCCTTTTGCAGTAGAGACTTTGGGACCTTGGTGCGATGAAGCAACGGATTTTATCTTAAAGCTTGGAAACTATCATCTACTAACTTGAGAGCTCAGATTGAAATAATTCCTAAGACAAGAATTACATCTTTTTATTTGGCACGCAATACTTAAAATTTATGATTAAAAAAAATTTATGATAAAAAAAATTATGATTAATTTATATAATTTTTTATTCTCTTCTTCACTGCCTTACTTTACTATAAATTAGCGTGTATTTCTTCAAATTTTGTGTGCTTTGCTTCTGTTGTCAAGATTATATCTACTTTGTTTTCTTTTGTAATTCTTGTGATTTGTTCGCTAATCCGTAAGCGTTTCTATATATAAGCAATCTTTTATTCCATAGCTCTTATCTTTATTTTACTTGCACTTGTCATCTAAAAGCCTTGTCTTGTTTGCGACGGTTTACGTTGTGTCCACTGTTTTTAATTGTAATTTATTAATTTCTTTTTAGTATTTACTTGTCGCATTCTCCATTAATTGCATATGTCTCATTAAAACTGAGTCTCCTTTCACTGAAGAGAAGATTGTTCTTTTCAAGTATACCGTTTTTGTTTGTTTCCGAACTTCCACAATATTTCTTGAAATTTCAGCACCTATCACTTGGATGGTTGGTATTTAATAAGACAGTCAAAATCAGTGATGGTTGGAAACTCCCCATATATTGTGCTTTATTGCCTTTGCAGTAATTTTATTCTACATTATGTTAAAAATTAAAAAAAATCTGGAATGTTTAATTTGGCTCCCAATCATATTTGAAAACGAAAATGAGTATTTTTAGACACTCTTGGATAATCAAATGTTTTTTATATTTATTGGTGTTATAATATATTTTTATTTTGTTTTATATTTGTTTAAAAAATTTTAATTTATTTTTGTTTTTAAACTGTGAGGCAAGTTATTGTTGATGATAAGCAGTCTTAAATAGAACGATTTCCAGTACTTAAAGAGGTTTGCATTTTATTTGACTTTGTTTTACTTCATTTTGTGGTTGCTGTTTCCAGTTTGCGATTTTGAGACTGTAAGCTTGCAAAGTCGTATCATGCAACCGTTACCAAATTTCTCATAATACAATTTATGAATGTTTAGGTAAAGCTAAATACTAGTAAAAACATAAATGCCTCTTTCATCTCAGCGGGCCTACATAACCAATTTATTATTTCTTTAAAGCTTGATTTCGAAAAGAACAGAATCTAATTCACTAAGATATCATTAGAAGTTTATAAAATCGTTGCCGGTTTTGAAATGAATACAATTATTGTAGTTTATTGTCATGGATGTGGCACAATTTTTGTACATTTCATTGATAATTCTTTAAATTTTTCTAATTGAATTAATAAAATATTTTGTCCCTCTGCACTAATTTGTAAATTAGCAATACTAGTTGCAATAACAAATGCTTTGCTTCACTTTATATCAGTTACAATATTTGTTAGTGTGATATGTAATCAACCTACGATTGGTAAGTTTATGCTTATCAAAATTTCTTTTTAAATAACAACCAAGTTGCTCTTCTAGCTATTTCTAATTATTTAGTGTAAGTATTGAACATTTGTTTCATTTAGCTCTTTGTATTAGTAGCTTTGGATTAGTAGCTGCTCTTTTCTCCTTAATTTTTGATATACGTGCCTTTCATTTTGCTTTTCAATAATTGCGTTTTAACAAAAATTATTTGTTTATTTATTTAGTTATTATTTAGATATCTCTATAATTAAAAATCTGTATAGCAGCAATCAATTCAATTTTTATGCATTTTTTTTTATTTTTTTATGCTTATGGTGTTATAACAACTTTTATCTTTGTGCTCCAGATGAGTTTATAAGAAAGTGCGCTTTGAGTTTTGATCCGCTATTGCTGGAAATTGGAACTTTCAATAAGAGTTGCCGTAAAAGAGATTTGCGATGCTGAAGATGAAGGAACTGTAAGTCACTCAAAAGTTTCAAGATGGCACAGGCGCTTTAAATCCAATGATCTCAGTCTTAAAGATTTTCCTCTTTCCGACTGGCCGTTAAATTTGGATAGTGAATTGTAAGCTGATTTGGACGCCAAACGTTCGTCAAGCACTCGATATATGGTCGCTGAGTTTGGAGTTGGCAAACCAACGATTCATTGGCATCTTCAGCAATTTGATTTTGTCCGCAAGAAGCCCCGTTAAGATCAGCATAAACTCATCGAAGCATAAGCCACCCAGAGATTTGATATTTGCCGCCAACTGCTCAACAATCCACTCAACGACCAGTTTTAGAAGCGAATTGTGATGTTGAATGAGAGTGGGTCTTTTTGGTCAATCACAATCAGAAGAGGTGTTTTAAAAGGCCAAAAGTCTCCGTCACTTCCACCTTCAAACTTCAAAAGCGTGCTTTATTTTGAGTTGGTTCCGAATGGTCGCGCCATCAATGCCGAGATCTACTGTCAGCAATTGAAACGCGCCTACGACAAACTGGTAGAGAAGTATTCAACTTTGGTTCGAAGAAAGCGCGCTCTGTTTCAGCAAGATAACGCCAAGCCGCACACAGCTAAAAAGACCAAGAAAAAGTTTGAAGTCTTTGAAGCCTATAGTCTGGACGTCGCTCCTTCAGATTACGGCCTTTTCCGCTCAATGCAACATTTTTTGAATGGGCGCCGTTCTGAATCATTTGAAGAAGTTGAAGAAACGTGTCAAGAATTTTTTGATTTAAAGCCAAAATAATGATACTTTGATCGTATGTGGAAACTTGCAGACCGATGGCAGAAAGTGGTGGATAAAGATGGTCTGTACTTTGAAGAATAGTTGTTATTGTTTTTGAATTAATTTGTGAATCAAAATTAAACTTTTCTCAGCTGAGTCCAGGACTTTCGGGATAAACCAATAATATCTAGACACCGGTCATAGTAATCTTATGGGTATTAAGACATAAAGAAAATATCTATTTTACCGTAACTCGATGCAAGTTTAGTAGATATTTTTTAGATGTTTATATTACTTATGATTTGTTTTGGTTTACAAGACAATAATTATCGCGAACATTATAATAACCGTTAGAAACATGGAAAGTTTGCTTATTGTTTGTTTATTGTAGTTTCTAAAACATTAACTTATTCAGCTTAAACCCGCGGTTTTGATCAGCATTTTTCGGTGATCTTAAAATTTCTTTCCTCTTATATTTAGCCGATATCTTTTATTCCTAGTCGTTACGTTTGAAAATAATCAAATTTTTTTACAAAACAGCCAAAGCAAAGTATTTCTTTGCAATTTCCTATAGAGAGTCTGGTCTATTTAAAAATGACCTAACAGCCTTTTATAGAGTTGTAAGTTTTGACGACGTATAAAGCAGACTTTAATAATTAATTGATCACTAAAGAATATATGAAATACTTTTAGAAAATCCTGGTAGACTCACGGATATTTCAAAAATATTTGCATTTATCAAGATAATGCAAGAGTACACGAAAAGTGGAACTGTAGTGTTCTTTATAAAGTTGCTGCTTTGAATGTTCTTTTTTTACATTAGCTAGAATCTTTAGAGACCTTTTCACAGTAGTCTAATCTGTGTATTTTTAAAGATATATATATTATTTATAATTTCTTATAAACTTTTTAACGTTTATATGTTATAACTTGTCATTCTTAACAATCTACTTCTTTTTGATAATCTTAAGCTTAATTTCAAATTTGTATTATGTATGTATGTATTTGAGCGTAAGTTCTTTAAGTTCTGTAAAGACAGTATGTTTATTTATATGCAGCTAGCTATATTTTTATTTATCTTTATTTTCAAGCATCTTTGCAAAAGTGTTTAAGATATGCTCTGCTTTATACTTGGAGACATATATTCAAGCTTGTTATAATGTCATTAGTAAAATAGGTTTCCCCTTAGTTATCCTTAAAAAGTATTTGAAAAACAAAGAACTATTTTGATGACATACATTTTGGATAGGTTTGATTAATGTTCCGAACCCTCGGTTACTGAGCCCTACCTTTCTACTCTATACAAATTTTGGGTAAATTTGCAGAATAGTAAAAATATCACTTTAATTTCAGTCTTAACAGTAAAAGGTATTGCTAATTTATATGATTAAAAATACATAAACAACTCGCCGCGTTATATAAGAGCCACCAATTATTGTAATCGACTATGTTAGCAGTTAAATTTATCTATTAAAACGGCAGCTTGTGTAGTTCTTTTTTATAGTCGTACAGGTTTCATTACCGTACATCGGGCTTTAATCGGTTGCTAAAGTTATTAAACTTATTGATACATTAAATAAAGTTTGTATATCCTAGTATTATAAAGTTTTTTTTTTTTAACTTTATTTTTACAAAATTATCTAAAATTGATATTCCCATTTTATGAAAATTCCCATTTTAGTGTGTGTCGGCGTTTAACGCTGATATTATTGCATAAAATGTTTTAATTCGCCGCTGAAGTGTTTGTAAAGTTTATTTAACAGATCATAATGCCTTTAGATCTTGTTCTTGTGTCAAGAATTGTAGCGTTGTTCTAAAATGGCCAAGGACAACGTAAAACTGTAAGAATGTCTGGTAAAAGCCTTTGTGCTATACAAAAGCTGCGCCAGCGTTTTGAGAAACTGGCTTGATAATCAGAAGACCAGAATCCGGTCAAAGAGATAACCGTTTGCTTCCGATATCAACGAGCGTAACGTGAAAAGAAGACTTCTTGCTGTGGATTGTCTTGTAGAAGGATGGCATGGAATAATAAAACAGGAACAGAGTACTGTTTTCAGATAAGTTGCAATTTTTTCTTGCTGGATCAGACGAAAGTCGGCGAGTATGGAGAAGACCCGGAGAAAGATATGCTACGAGCAACTTCCATTTAGCCGGTGGGTCGGTTATGGTTTGGGCGGAAATCCCTCCACAAGTTTGCACAGAGTTGATTTTCATACAAAATGGCTCTTTGACAGCTCATAGGTACATTACGGAGGTTCTACAAGACCGTGTCTTGCTTTTCATGATCACAGTGGGCGAGCACGGCCAGCCCTCAGTCCTCATGTCGGGGATGAGTTGAGACGACGGATTCGAAGGCATACATCAGTTCCAAGAACTGCCTGGGAGCGGAATATAGTCGACAAGAATGTTATCCTCAACTTAATTGAAAGTATACCTCGTGACTTTAAGCAGTTAACGCAAGAGGATGGAATACTCATTATTAGTGATAAGTTTTTTTTATTGTTTTACTTTCATATTGCTCTTAATAACAAAAAGTCGAGCTTCGTTTAAAATATTATTTTGCTGATTTTTAATAAATCGTAAAAACAAAAAAATGTGTTTTTAATTCTGCATTGATATTAAATTTAGCTTACCAAATACAGTACAATGACTTACAATATTACAAATATAAGCGTTTAACTAAAAATTCCAAAAATATATCACGATTTCAATTTTTGCCACATATAATTTACGTTTTAATAAGGATATACCATAAAGAAAGAAAATTGCTTACCAGTAATGTTAAGTGGAAACCAATTGAAACATTGCGACCATGTAAAATATCTAGCATACAGCTAGTTCGAAGACTTACACTGCGTACACATATATTCACTAAGAGAAAACAATTAGGTCTGAAATTCAAGCAACTCTTCTGGTTGCTTGGCAGAAAATCTCAGCTCACACTCACAAGTAAGGTTTTGGTTTACAAAATAATTATTAAATCTACATGGACCTACGGACTACAACTCTGGGAATATGCCAACAACAGCAACATGCAAATAATACAAAGGTTTCAAAGCAAAGTGCTACGAACTATAGTGGAGATACAAAAAGATTTGTGTATGACGGCTGTAGAAGACCAAATAAATAAATATAGTGCTTATGTAATTGTGCATCCCAACAAACTAGTCAACCAGTTAATGGACCAGAACGAAGAATCAAGGCTCTTAAAAAGACTTCACCAAATTTACCTAACAGGTTTAAGTAATATTACCTGTTAAGATTTGTTATAGATAGGGTAAGCCAATAATTAATAAAGAAGTCCACTCACAGAAGCGTTTCTTGCAAGTCTGTATAAATAATTGTACATAACAAGAACTTATCTAGTTAAAAAGGATTGTTTATTATAAAGGAGTTAATAAAAAATTAAAAAATTAAAGATATAACGAATAAAAAAACAATAACATCATACCTCATATATATGTGTTAATTTCGTTTGAAGCCCAATGAATTTCTAACTATTTTTTATGCTAATTACGCATTACTAAACAAATTACCAAATATTCGAGTATCAAAAGGAAATTAAAATCATATGTAATTTAATTTTAGCTACAAGAAGGTTTGTTTAATAAAGAACAATTTTTTGGCACGCCAATAGTACCTACTTAATGTAGTACCAGTCGGTGTAATTTAAAAATTGCGGATTGTTCGGGTTTTGTCACACACCATCTTAGTCCTTTCACGAGTTCTAGTCGATGAATCACGCCACAATATTAAACAATGCCGCTATTATTGGAGGAACATGAGGACACCCTATATAAGTATAAATAAGGTGCCATCACCTGGCTGCTTTGTCCAGAAAATTATGTTTATGCGATGATAATATATTCATACGGGCAGTTCGTAGGAGGCGAAGACGTGTAGTTGTGTATTGTCTTATTGTCACCCCGGACTGGGTCGTAGCTTACGAGCCTTGTGCTAGGCATTTTTAGTTTTCTTGGTGGTGTTAACAAGGTATTTAGTTATGATAGCGTTTGTATGCAGATAACCCCGGCTTTTTGCATTCCGCGCTGAAAATATCGCCAGGCACCTTGGTATATGATTACAATGAGGGCTCAAAGGACGCGGCGGGCGCTTCCACAGTCCCGAACAGCCGGCCAGCGCGAGCAAAAAGGCCCGGCCTCCCGATAAAGTCCGCCGGCGCGCCTGCGACCATCTGTATGAATGTAATTAAAAGAATACGCTCGGAGGGCTTATACTTTAAATTGATATAATCGCCCGTTCGGGCCCGAAGTTGGCGATATTTTAAATCACTCGGAAAACGTCCCCAATTTACACTTGTATTGCTCTAAACAAGCCATCATTTGGAGCAGGGGACGGACCCTAAAATTCTTAGAAATGAGAAAAATAATTCTCCCGAACCCTTTCGTCCAATTAAATGCTGAAGGAATAATTACCGCCGACTGCATTCTTTAATTTCTAAATGAAATTCAAACAAAGTTGGAGATAAACGGGCTTCTGCTCCAAAAACGCGCAGTGGACCCAAAAATTGGTTTTGTCGTAATTTAGAGGCGGGCTCGTTTTTTCAGCGTGCCTTTAGCGGGTCGTTCCATAAATAACGCGGGGTTTTTGTTGACTTAAATCGTAATATTGTTGCTTTGAGGTGTTTTTTAAACTCTGCATGTGATCAAAAATACTGTAAAGCGTAATATCCGAACGGAACAACTTGATGCACAGTACTGGGTTACATTTTTCTATTACTGATTGATTCAAAATAAATCACTAACAATAAAATAACTAATTTATTTATTAATATCGAAATAATAAATAATTTTTAAGCCAACCACATGATGTATTGGGGAGAGCTCAACGGCTTTTAAATCGCTACACTTGGTAGGTGCTTACAATGCTTGCAAGTAGTTATTACATTTTATGATATTTTATACACAAGGTGAACTAATTGCAAAAGTTTACTAAATAAAAAATCAGCAATAAATATGTCAATACTATCAACTATCAATTTACTTTAGCGTCTATTATGACCTTATTTTTAAGTAGATTTTATGTAATTAT
Source organism: Sinelater perroti (assembly GCA_036346155.1). NCBI lineage: Eukaryota > Metazoa > Arthropoda > Insecta > Coleoptera > Elateridae > Sinelater > Sinelater perroti. The sequence goes on from JARFIY010000046.1 coordinate 20,415,615, forward strand.
AGAAGTCTTGGTGACACAACTTCCGTTTCAATTTTTTGTTTCATGTAGTTCAAAATTTTGTCAATGTGTCGGCTATCTGTAAATGGAGATTAATCAAAGGGTTGGAGAAAGCAAACTATAAATATTTTTGAATTTTATGCGAGTCTTAGAATTATCTCCAGATCTATATCAAATTTGTGACAAATGCTTTGAGTAAAATCTACAAATGGGTAGGGGAATTAAATGTGTATGTGGGAGACATGATACTAGATGAATACATACATAGACTTATATCAAATCGCTATGCTACGAAATCTACCTATATCTCGAAACATATATCTAGCTTTTATAGATTATAATAAGGCATTTGACTCGATAGAAATATGGGCAATTATAAACTCATTACAAAACTGCAGAGTGGATTCCAGATACATAGAACTCATCGAAAATATATACAAGGAAGCAACAAGCACTGTGAAATTACACTCAGAAACAGAGAAAATAAAAATCCAAAGAGGAATAAGGCAAGGAGACTCTATATCGCCAAAGCTCTTCACACTGGCAATGGAGGACATATTCAAAAACCTTAATTGGGAGAACCATGGTATTAATATAGAAGGGCGAAAATTAAATACACTAAGATACGCAGACGATGTAGTGCTTATTGCAGAAAATCGATTGGAACTGCAGGAGATGATGGAAGAACTGAACGAAAATCAAAAGAAATAGGACTAACTATGAATATGACAAAAACAAAAATAATGAAGAGATCCTCTAACCAAGATGACGGCCCCATTACGCTAAATGGGGAAACTATAGAAGAAGTAGAACAATATATATATACCTGGGACAAAACCTGCGAGTAGACAGGAAAATGCAAACGGCAGATGTAAATAGACGCATTAGACTCGTATGGACAGCGTACGGAAGATTGAAACATATATTAGAGAGCAAAGAAAAAAGATTTAAGATACACATGAAGATAAAACTATTAAACCAATGTGTAATACCGGTCTTGCTATACGGAGTTGAAACATGGGCAATGACAAAGAAGACCATGAGTAAGATACAAACTACCCAACGACACATGGAAAGAGCGATCCTCAACATAAAACTGATAGACAAAAAGTCGATAAAATGGATTAGAGAACGAACCAAAATGGAAGATGTTAAAAACAAAATAATACAAGCAAAGTGGAGATGGGCAGGACATATAGCGAGGATGGAGAAGAAGAAATGGACAAGAAAAACGACTGAATGGAAACCATGGGGAGAAAAACGAAACCCAGGAAGGCCCATACTAAGATGGTACGATGACATCAGGAAAGTGGCAGGAAGGGGATGGATGAACGTAGCACAGGATAGAAACAAATGGAGGGAAATGGAGGAGGCGTATGTTCACCTATGGACAACAAACGCTGGATAGAGAGAGAGATCTCGAAACATATTTTGCAACCATACAACAGCACTGTTTTAACTGTAGTATTGAACACCCTTATTTTAAGTTTAGTTGAAACACACTCCTTACTTTATTTATTCTAGTCAGCACATTTTTCCATCCCCATTTTCCGCAGCCATAACACTTCTTAGGTACGTGAATTTATTAACACTTACTAGTAGTAAAGTTTTTAATTGTTGTCTTAGTGCTTCCACTTTTAAGCACATTGCTTTGGTCTTCTTTATGTCTTTAGGCCTATCTTTTTTGCTTCTTTTTCTATGATACTATTTTTTGCTTGCGCGTTTGACATTATGTGAAAGGAGACGAAGTTAATATCTTTGAAGGTTTTTCTTATATCCAACTGAATTCTTCTCTTGTATTTTATAAATACTTTCTGTGATACATCATTTAGTACTACTGTAAACCAGAACAACTTTGTAACAAGGGGTACAACTTTGTGACACTTACACCGAGCACCAAATTTTTTAAATTGGCGGGCATTCTGTGGCGGTTCGGAGTGTAAGGTTAGAGGACCTGGGTGCGCGATGCTAGAACGACTACGGCATTCCGCAAATAGTGGCGCTTGGCCATTTTGTTTGGCGCTCTCGAAAGCACTTCAGAGCATTGTGCTGAAACTTTGTTCTGGGGTCAAAGAATCCTACGGAGCAGTGTATTGAAGGTAAGTTGAATTTAAAGTATTGTGTTTTGTGATAATTCTCTTAAAAATTATAGACACAGAGCATTTATTTAATTACCTTTTTGTGGAAATACTTCATTCGTGAAGAATCACGGGGCAACATTGTGACAGTAATGGCGGTGACACAAAGTTGTCCTGTAGTGTTCTACTTTACAGTTTCTTTTTGTTTTTATTTAAACTTCTGATTGGTTATGCTTTTTCAGGTTATAAAATGCCTGATAAATGCAGAAGGAAAGTTGGGCCACGTTCATACCGCAATTATACTAATGAAACGCTGGTAGAAGCTCTTAATGAAATAAAACGGGCTAAATTATCCATACGGAAAGCTGTTGAAAAGTAAGGTTCCACAAATTAATACCTTATCCTGAGCTACTGTATTAACAATTGTTTGATTTTATTACTAAAATGTATTTTTTATTGTTTCTAGGTATGGTATTCACAGAAATACACTATGGATGAAACTTAAGGGGAAACATTTATCAACTCCAGGACATCCAACAGTTTTTTCTGAAATAGAGAAAGAAGCATTTGTTTCTCATTGTATAACAATGTCCGATTGTGGTTTTTCTGTGACTGGATTTGACCTTAGGTGTAATGTAAAGTCATATATTGACCGTGTGGGAAGGACAGTGACATGTTTTAGAAATAATTTTCCAGGAACTGACTGGCAAAACTCATTTATGGCTTGTCATCCCATTCTGACCTAGAGGTTTGCACAGAATATATCGATTGCTAGGGCAGGAGTTGATAAAAATGTGATAAATTAATATTTTGATCGTCTCTGCACTGAAGTTGAAGGGGTTCCAAGTTCCAACATTTGGAACTATAATCAAACGAACCTCGTAGATGACCCAGGATCCTGTAAAATCATTACGAAGAGGGGTACAAAATATCCTGAGAAAATTAGGAACTCCACCAAGGCTTGTACTTCCATTATGTTCTGTGGAAATGCAGATGGTGAACATGCTCCAAGCATTTGAGGAGCACATGGACTGAAGGTGGCCCTGCAGGTGCAAGGTATAATTGCACTTCATCTGGCTGGTTCGACTACAACACATTTGAAGATTTTTTTTATGAAGGTAATGCTAATGAAGGTATTCTGAGACGGCAAGAAGGGCCAAAAGTACTGATTGGTGACAACTTGAGCTCACGTATGAACATTGAAGTTATCCGACAGTGCGAAGAACATAGCATCCGTTTTATAGCTCTGCCCCCAAATGCAACACATTTGTTGTGGCATTTTTCCGGCCACTCAAAGATACTGAAAGACTATCTTGACAGGGTGGAAGGAGTCTACTGTTGGTATCAGGAGTGTAATAATACCTAAACAGGAGTTCCCTGCGTTGGTAAAGAAACTTGTGGATAAAGTTGAAGAAAATAAAGGAACCAATCTGTGTGCTGAATTCAAAAAATGTGGAATTTATTCTACAAACAGACAAGAGGTTTTAGGTAGGTTATGCAGTCACATTCATCAAGAAGAAAATGAATTGGTACAAAGAAATGTAAGTGACAGCTTCCTAGAACATCTTGTACAAAAAAGGACCAAAGTGACAGAGAGAAAGCAGACCAGAAAGAGGCGAATCAATTCACACCTGGAAAAAGTATTTCCGCTCTAGATTTGCAGAATTCATCAGCCATGTCTGCACGAGAACCTTCCTCAAGTGATGCAAAGACAATGAAAACGAAGTCAGCTCGTCCCATCATTGAAAGTTCTGAAGAAAGCGACGAAGTCAGTGTTGTGTATGCTGAGTCAGGTGATAGCTGGCTTGTAGGCTCAGACTTTGAATCTGTCAGAAGTCAGACAGGAAATTAAGGTTTTCAAGAAAGAAGATAAGGTCGTGGGTATCTATGTAGTGGTGGCATATGAAGGGAAGTATTATCCAGGCATGATAACAAAAATTAATAAGTAGGGTACACTTGTTAATGTTATGGAGTCTGTGGGGAAACACTGGAGGTGGCCTAAAGCAAAATATGAAGTCTGGTACGAAGATGTGGACATAATTTGTAAAATAAATGCTCCAAGAAAAAGAAGGAAACTTGAACTTTTTGATGTCCCAGAAATGACAGATTTGAAGTCTACTGTGGCAATATTCTATGTCAAATGTATCAGCAGGTAACTAAGCATTATAAGCATTGTGTGTTAATAAAGTGGCCTTTTTTGACATTTTTTCACTCAACCCGCTGTCTAGTTACTTTATATGACCTGCAGCTGCCTTAAAGAAGCCTTTCACAGGCTCAACTTTGTGACAGACATTAAAAGCATAAGCTGCATTAGCAGAATGATGTTCTACATATAGGTACAACTTTGTGACACCTATTAAGTCAAATTCTTACTATCCCGCTTAAAATTACGGCTTAAACAATATTACATTTATCAGATAAGACATAATAGCACCCTACACCATAAGTATTTTTGTTAAGTATACATTTACAACAATGCATTTTAAAAGAACTGTAAAAAAGTGTCACAAAATTGTCCTGGTTTACGGTATGTAAATTGTTCTATAATTATCCTCAGCGTGTGTATTTGGTCTATACATGACTTTATCCCTAATCCTAATTTACTATTTATTTCCACCAACACTCTGTTTAAAATAATCCTGTATAATATCTTGTTTGTGCATTTTTTCTGGCCTTCTTTCTTTGGAAATTTGCATTTAGCTCATTCCTTCCAATCTAGTGGAAATCTTTTCTCTTTCCACACTCTATTTAAAAGTGGCCTGAGAATATCTACCTTCAACATGTCCGCCGTAATTTGATCTACTTGTTTACTCGATAGCTTTTATTACTCTTCTTTTGAAATCCGGTCAACATTTACTTGAATTATAGGTCTTCTCGTTTTCTTCTTTTTTATTAATTCGACTTCTTTCTGTAACCACTTTGTTCATCTTTCTGTTTGTTGTTGTATTGTAAATAATATTTTTCCACACTTTATGACCATTTTTGTCCTCTTTTTATCTGTCAATTTTTTACATTTGCATACAGCTCTTTCAAATCTTTACTGTCTACATTTTGCGATTGCATAGTAAGTATTGTTTACTACGAAACAGTTCTTTTACTACTTCTTTCTCATAATAATATCAATTTGCTTGATAAATAATTTTAATACAGGGTGCCCAAGAAAATGTTCAAGACTTTGTATATAGATTATTTGAATCATTTTAAGCAAAAAATCTAATAAACATGGATGGAATTCTCAATCACTTTTCAGATATTAATAAAGCAAATTAGAGGTCTTTGGGGGTGTTTGATCGTTCTAGATCTGCCTTCTTCCTCTTAATCGGTCATCACGTTACCTAATACTATGGTTACTACGGATATTTCTACACCTTTTTCTTTTCTCTTGGAAAATGGAATGTTTTTAAGTAGATAAAGTGCTAAAGATATTAGTAGCAGAGAGGCGGCAGAAGGAGTACTGAGGAAAATTGAGGAGGATGTTCGAACCAATTTCAGCAGCTTTAAGCCAAAATAACAGTTCAACTGTAAGAAACCTATATGAAAATGAACTCTATCCCTGCCATATCCAACCGGTTCAAAATTTTGTTCCCACTGATCTTGCTTCATGACGACGCTTGTGTGATTGGTTGATTGAACACGGTGATTTGATAGATAGAATTTTATTTCGCGATGAGACGACTTTTTCTCAAGATAGAATAAACAACTTTTACAACGAACATGTACAGGCACTTCAAAATTCATGTGAAACTACGAAACATTATTTTCAGCATTTATTTACGGATAATGTCCGGGCTGGATTGGTTAGAAATGATTTGATTAGACTACACATCTTTGAGGAAAATCTAAATAGACAATCGGCAGTTTATAGAAGTAGACTTGTCAAATTTATTTATTTGTTACTAAATGTTTAAACAATAAGTTTGTTTGACCATGGATTAGAAGGAAAGGCCCCGTAAAATGACTCCCAAAAGTTCCCTAATCTCAATCCTTTGGATGCATTCTTTGGAGTCATGTGAAGTTACTTGCGTATGGTAGAAACAAGCCTGATTCAAGGAAAATACTTATTGCAAGAATTTGGGAAGCTTTCGATACGTGAACTGATGGGAAACATCAACTGGCGAAAGGATATATGATGTTGCATTACTTTGTGTTCGGAAATCGGAGTAGGCCATTTTCAGCAGCTTCCAGAGAGGTTTGACTTTCGGAGGTGGTCTGGTACACTGCCCCCTCCCTACCGCAGTGATTTATGCTACTTGTAGAATGGGCCGTGAAGAAGCACTATAGTTGCATTATTCTTAAGGAAAGATTAAACAAACCGTGGATTTCTCTTGATTTGGTATCGCGTAAGCTCAAACCCATTGGTAAAATAATCCACAACCTCACACATACCTGTCTTGTAGATGCTTTTTATTATCTAAAGGCTATTTTCTGAGACATACAACTCACTTATAAAAACAGCTTCTTGACAACCAACTCAATCGAACCGCTTTCGAACGTTCTACAATATGTTAATACTGATGTGTCCTCATGTTGCACTATCTTAGAGATGATAGGGTTCCCAAAACTTGGCAATCGCCTTTCATGGGCTTATGCTCAGGAATATTTTTCTCATGTTATGTGATATCGGTACGGTTCGGCCTGCGCTTTCAAAACTAGTTTCATTACAATTAAAAATTTGTTCTAATAAATTCTTGGTGACAAAACGTTTCAGCTTCTTCGCACTAGCAGTGTCAACGCACATTATCACATGTTTAATGCCAGATCTCCTTCTAAATTTTACAAACCATCTAGTAGTCTTGAATTCTACCTTCTTATGTGTCAAATATAGAGTTTGTTTCTTCAGTCCTTTAAAAATTTCTTTGGTTTTCTCTTGGATGGTAGTCGTAATAGTTGTATTTCTTTTTACTTTTCTTTTTTTATCGAAACTAAAAGCAAGTTCTCCATTTTTTATAAATGACATATCTTTGTATCTCAAATGTGATTTTTGTTACTTTTTTAGCATCTTGAGTCTTCTTGATTATATAGCTAATATTATGTCTATTACAGACCTGTTTAAATTGTACTGCCTAGCAATATTAAACATCTACCCACTCTATTTTGGTTATTATCTCTTGTTTGGTTTTTATGGTGAGCACAGTTCTTTATACTCCATTCCTTTTAGGCCCTCTTATACATAGTATTCTTATAAATATTGTTTTACACACCATCAATATGTATATAAGATACGATTGCATTTAGTAAGATTTAAAGTTGTAAGTTCCATTGTATCTCTTTTCAATTTTAGTTATTTACCAATGAAGTGGGGTGATAAATAAAATCATATTGCTGCAATCACATAACATAAGTGTGGAACTGAAACACTCCGCAGCCTCTCAACATTAGCCGTGTATAGGACCATAACATTATTTAATGAGACTGGAGGTGTGGAGCCTGTTATGGCGGCCGTTATACATTTTTGTGAAAAAAGTCATATCCTGGGCCACTGTGTATCAGCAGAATATTTTGGAAAGTGTAGTGAAAACCTCTGAATCACAGGCTTTTTAAGGTGAGCCTTGGAGTGTGATTCAGCAAGACACCGCACTAGCTCATAAAGCACGGTCAACTCAAAATTTTCTTTCTAAAAGTAAAGGATTGGCTTTCTGGTAGTCTAGATCTCAATCTATTAGATTGAAAATTATGGTCAGTTTTAGAGGGCATAGTTTTTCTAAAATACACCTTAATATTGATTCTTTGAAGTGACTCTGACGGCTACAGGCAATAATTTTTCCATGGATGTGGTGCGCGCTGCCATAAACGTGTGGCCGTCTTAAACCTTGTGCAGAGCCTAAAAGTGACCACGCAAACCGTGTTTTGGTGACGCGTCATGGACTCGAGATGCAGCGCACGATAGAGTAATATTATGCGGTAAAGTTTAGTGTCAAATTCGTCATTCAGACTTTGAATCCCATAAGGGATTTTTGAATGGCACAAGACAACGTGCCCAGCTCGTGAGGAAATTTTTGGCCAAGGACAATGTGGCAACGTTGCCCCAACCACCGTACAGCTCGTATTTGGCATCTCTCAATGTCTTTCTGTCCCCAAAACTCAAATATAGCCTGAAAAAGTCGTTTTGGTTGGTACGTGACCAAGGCCATAAACAGCATTTCAGTTTTTGCGTTCAGGAAAACTTTAAAGCGTGAGAGGCACGGTGAAAATGCTGTGTAGATACAGCAGGAAACTATTTTGAAGAATTTCAAAGAAATGAATGATTACTTGCAATATTTTGTTTTTATTGAATATTACTAATGCTTTCCGGACAAGCCTTGTATTTTTCACATAATGTTTCTGAATGCAGGTTTTGACTCTTTCTTGAATTTGTCATTTGTTATTATTAACATTATTATTGTTATAAAATAAGATTTATATGTATTTTACTTTAAGCTTAATAAATTACCTCAAATATTTAAATGGTTGGTTATACCTTTATCAAACGTGTTGTTTGGTCTGCCACTTTTTCTTTTTCCTATTTTGTTATAATCCAAAGCTTGTCTTGTTATACTTTTCGTTGATTTTCTAGCATATCCATCTATATTTACGTTTTTTGTTTCTTTTGTTATCTTTCAATGTGGGGTCAAAAAAGTTTGAATATAATTCGAAAGCATCTGTTTATAAATAACTATACATTTTGGGACTGTTTTTTGCTATCTTTCCACGTCTCGATACCAGAACGATACTTTTCACATAGCCGCGAAACAGCTGGAATTTTGTTTCTCTATTAATATTTGTTGACCTCTAAATGTTATGTCTTCTTCTTCTTCTTTTATATAGACTATTAGCCTGTTTCTAACTACAATTTGTAGTACTATAATGTTCGAAGCAGGTCTGTTTACCGTTAAATGAACTATGACCGCCTAAGGTGTTTGTATGATGAGCACTCGATGTTTGCCGTTATTTTGACCTGGGAGTCGAACGTATTCCTTAGCTGGCAGCTGAAGCCTATTAATATTTGTTGACCTCTAAATGTTATGTAGTAATTAAAAGACAGTCTGTGAGAATCCTATACATCTGTTTATATCTCTTTCCTATCCACTTTTCACACTCACTGTACTATCTCGATGTCTATTCCCTCTATTTAAACTTTTCTTAATTTTATTTTGTCTTTAACTAGCAGTTTGGGGTTTTCGCTTTTATTTGTAGGTCTACTCTTTTTTGAATTATTACTTGTTGTTCCTTACATGGTTTTTGTTAGTTGTCAGTAAGTCTTCTAATTTATCGAACACCTAGTCTGAGTCTATTATTATAAAAAATACTAGTGGATAGAAGATGCACCTTCGTCTCACTTTTATTTTTATTACAATTTTTTGAGTGGACTTATCATTTCTGCTCTAACTTACTGTAGAATTATCATAAAATAGTCTTATTATTTCTATGTATTTGTTTGGTAAAACCATATTGTTTTAATATTTTCCACATTATCATCTTGTCTAATAACTCGAAGAGCTTTTGAAAGTTCACAAAATTTGACATATATTTTTTCATTCATTTCTGCTGCTTGCTCTAGTATTCTTCTCAAGATATATGATCGACATAAACTTGGTTTGATCTCAATCTTTCCTGATTTTCTCTTAGTCTCTCATGTATAAGTGTTTTAGTGTTTTTATAATAATCCTAGTCATTATTCTGTTTGCTACACGATTGGTCCCCAATTCTTGCGTTCAGTTAAGTTTCCTTTTTTATCCTTCTGGAAACAAAAATTTCTGAAATATTCAAATATTAACTCGTGTATGCGATATGTATTATTAAACCATACTTTTGTCGTTATTGCAAGGGTGTTTTAAAAAATATTGCCCTTCCGATAACTTTATTAATATGTATAATATGCCGGTAAACTATGTATTACCTATAAGTTTGAAATTTCTTCTACTAAATGGTGTCATTAGTTTTCTACAGAATTGCTATTCATGTTACACCCACGCTAACGCAAACAAGTTTTTCATCCCGTTGAAGAAGACATTGGGCATCTGTTCGTTCAAGGGAAATTTTGATAGTTACAGCGATATTATTCTGTTCCACGCAACGATTAGCGCAGATCAGTTTGTTTAGATATCCTTGATGCTGTTCATAAATGGCTGGCAGTCAGTAATCCCACAATAAACACCGAGTCTGATCATGAAGATTTGTTGTACTTTCTCGCCGCCTAACCGTAGTGACATCCACATATGCGTTGCCCTAAAGAGCATTCACACGTCTATGATTGTCAATAGGCGCATAACTCTCAGCTCTTAGAAACTCAATAATAGTTTGTTGCTTTAACCGAATGTCCATGTTACTTGTCATTTCACTTGATGTCGTAGGAACACGCTACTGAATTATTTGATAATCCATGAGTAAGAGAATATTATGGTATCTATTTCACGTTCCTTGAAGCAATATTGCCAAATCTATCGGTTAGGAGACAATAATTTTCAGTCTTAAGTTCAAGTTTTAAGGTCTCCACATTTTTTTCGCAGCAGCGAAATTAAGTAGAAAGATGCAGTTAAGTTTAAAAAGCGCAGGAAATATTTCTAAATTTGTAATATAGACGGCAACACTAGATAATGTACACAGGTGAAATTATCGCTATGGCAGTGAGTGCTATTTTGTATTCTTCAAATGGCAAAGTTCAAAAACCACATGTACTCATCCGTTTTCTCTTCTTGTGTGGTGGTGTGATGGTTCATCGAAATTCATCCCCAACTGAGTAATATATATGGTGAATATGTTAGAAATGTGCATTCGTCGGTGTGAAACTTTAAAGAAGGTCGAGAGTTGTGTGACAATGAACCGAAGTAGCCTCTGCCACGAACCAACTGCACCGAAATTGTGATTGCGCGAGTGGAGCAAGTTGTTATAAAAGACTGTCGATCAGGTATGCATGATATCGCCTCTAAACTTGGCATTTCCGTAGGTTCGGTAGAATCTATTTTGCATAATGACTTAAAAATGCGGAAAGCGTCTACAAGGTGGATCCCACGAATGCCGATCGATGAACACAAGGCTGCTCGGGTGGAAATATCTCAGAACATGACGCCGCTATGAAAGACACTCCCCGTGGTTGCTCATTTTCCAATCGAGCCGGTGTGGCATTGGCGATTTTCCAGTGAGCAAAACACACCCCTAAATAAGTGTTCTCAGTAGTCATGGAATCATGGCGACGTTGTAAAAATGTGTACGTCTAGACGTAGATTACGTTGAGAAATAACATGAGTTTGAACTTTCTCGGATAAGCAATTTGGAGACCTTAGAACTTGAACGCATCTCGTAAAACAAATCAACTACATCAATAATTGTTAACCAAAAGTAAATATAGTAATATTATATTTTCATCCATTTAGTAAATTACAGTGGGTTATTTTGCTGACAGTATTACAAAAAAAGGCAAAGTAACGTCGAGGTCACATATTTATTTCTTTGGAATAAATCCCTACAATTGTCACCTCCGTCCTGCGCATTTGTAGAACGAAGCGAGGCAGAATAAAGCCTGGCGAGGCTAATTAGCATGAAATCTTCCTTTTAAATTCTCAGGGCTGACGAGCCGATCATATCTGAAGTATGTATGTTAATGCGCAGTCGGTCCGCTATGATATATGCCCGTAGCCTGCATTATGCATGCGAGGAGCTCCGTGCAGTCACAACACATCACTCATATTGGCATTATGTGTATTTTATTATAATAAACTCTTGAAATGGCCTTCGGCCACTGAATCGTAATCGCTCAGTCGCGTTTCGCCAACGTGCGCGCGCCTCGCAGAATAAAAAACGGCGGCGCTAGCTTTGTGCTGCAACTGCGCCGACCGATGGAAACGGACATTTGTGCACTAGCGGACAGTTCGCCTAAAAGCTAAATCAGCTGTAACGGGATACCATTTGCTCTTACAGTCTTCCAAACTTTTGTCATTTTTTTATTAACACTTTCAAAACGTTTGCGCAAGAACTTATGCGAACGTCGACATTTAGTCCAGTTGGTTTCAAAATTTCAAATGTATAATTAATTGCCGTTATGACATTATGTTAATGTTTATATTTTTCGAATGGTTATCTACGCCCTGAATAAATAATTTGCATCCATAATGTTTTCATAAATTCAAAGGTTTTACAAGCTGTTAATTTGTCTATTTTTATTTTTTACTAAATTAATATTTAATTAATTCTTTTAGCATATCAACCTTAGCTCTAGTTTTGCGACAAGAAAATTAAATTATTGTATTTATTCAGGTCTTACCCAATTAATTTATTTTAGATAATGTAACAGATGGGTGGTAGGTCCTCAATCTACTGTAACGTTTTTTCCAAGCGCAGCTTTCGGCAAATAACGGTATTCAAATCTCAATATGTAAGAAGTTTATTATATCGCATTAAAATATCGTTAATATTTTTAAGTTATAAAATTCTATATTTTTGTCGTTTGAGAGAAATAGCAAAAATAATGCTTTTCCGTGCAATCGCCGGTCTCTTTGATGTTGGTGATCACCTTAGCAAAGGCCGTTCGATTCACGGAAGAGCTCTCGCGCATTTTGAATGCCACTCTACTTCTGCATGTTTCACATCTAAGCAAGTTGTTTTTTGCCAATCTTGTGCCGGCTTTATATAATACCTCTATGAAAATACTGTCGAGGTGGAAGAGTATTTTGCACAGGTAAGACAGCCTGTTTAGCCGTAGTTTGAGTATGTATCCATTGACCTGCTATTTCAAAGTCCTTTGTTCACTATTTATTGTGTTTAGATTAGAGAGAGAAGACGACCAAGTTTCTAATGCTCAATAAACTTGGACACACGTAGTATTTTTTATCTCAACTTCAGATTTAATTTATTGTCGCAGACTACGAATCTTATTTTCTTAAAGTTGCGCAATTTTTTTAACGGTAAATATCTGGCGGGTTTGTTGTGAAGCAATCTCATTTCTTGGGTCTGCCTACCATTTTAATGAAAGTACACATTAATTTGTTAAATGAAATTCGTAAGTATGATATAATATTATTTATGAGGATTATCAAATTTAAATATTTTCCTCCAAAGCATACATTTATTGACATCGGTGAGTCTATCAATAATTTCTATATTATTTCACGATATTTCAAAATACCGGGTGTCTCAAAAGAATGTTTCGACTTGATTGGCTCACAGAGAACCAGGAGGGCGCAGAGTGCATTTCAATCGGTAGAACGGCTTTCTTGGGAGCGGATCGTGCGTTTTATGTGCGAGAATTTTACAAAACAATGATTCAGCGATTATTGCACGGAGAAAGTTCAGTAATCATCATGATTTGCATAACATAAATCAAGCACCAAATGGTGTGGAACTTCCAAAAAATGAGTTTAACTATGGATAAACCTAAGTCGAAACGTCGAAGGTCATCAAAAACCGCCGAAAACATAGAGAACGCACGACAGCCTGTTCGCGACACTCTGATCTATCTGTTCGTAAAGTGGCAAGTGTTTTGAATGTGCCTAGATCATCATTACACCGCATTCTGAGCAAAGATTTGGGTCTGCACTCTTATAAAATTCAATTGGTGCAAGAATTAAAGCTTAACTATGGTAGTTGGAGGCTTCTATTAACAGTTAACTGTGTATTTCAGTTTATTGAATATTTTGTTTTCGAATGAGGCACATTTTCTCCTCAATGGCCACCTTAACGAACTGTCGTTAGTTAAGTAAGCATAAAAAGACCCTTCATTCCCCAAAAGTGACAGTATGGGCTGCAGTGTCAGCGCGAGGAATAATCGGTCCGTACTTCTTTGAAAATAAAAGCGACTGCGCGTTACCGATGATTTCAGAGCGTTACGTGGAGATGCTGAACAATTTCGTAAAACTTAAACTGTAAAATTTTGCTGAGCAAAATCAAAGAACATGGCTCCAGCAGGATGGAGAAACATTGCTCGCTTGTAACATGTCTCTGCCACGAGTCTGTGAAATTTTCCCCCAAAAATTGATTTCCAGAAGAGGTGATATAAACCGACCTCCACGCAGTCCTGATTTGATATCTATGGGTTTTTTCTTGTGTAGATATCTTATATCAAGAGTTCACAGTAGCAATCCGGGCTGTCTAGTTTAATTCAAAGAAAATATTTGTCAAGAAATTACGGCGAGACATGCCGCGCAGCGATCAGATGTTTTGTTTCTTCGTTTAAGAAAGCGTCGCATTTAGATGATAGTTTTTAAAAAATAATTTCCCAAAGTCTGTACTACAATAACAAATAATTTTTTAATCTCTCCTTTTGTAACTACCTTAAAAGGAAACTTTGTTTTAAGACATCTTGTATTAGAGAAAAGCGACTTCTATCATTCTCCATTTTAAATCTCAATTTATTATATTGAACAATCGTCAACTTCAAATTACACATGTGGTCGTTAATATACACGTCTTGTTCCAAAAATAGTTATAGTGGCTTAATAAGACACGAAAACAGTTACGAAATCTTGACAAAAGCTATTTTATTTATTCGAAATATTTTGCCTTAGCAGAAATACAGAGATTTGCATTTCAAGAAGTACATCAAATAATTCTTCATGTTGCTGATTGGTAGACTGCTCGTCATTGACCGTTGAATGCTTTTAATTAATTCAAAATTGTTTTCTAAATGCAGCTGAGTAAATAGTAACAGGAAACCTAATTGGGTGAATAGTAGAATTCCAAAGCATAACATTTAATTTTTGATTAAATAATTGGTGATAATTGACGAAGGATTCCAACTGTCTGGTTTTTGATGTTCAGATAATACTAAAGATTAACTATTAAACCATTTTGAACAAATGTTTTGTGGATACTCTCCTTAAAATTGCCCAAAAAGCATTGTTATTACTTTTTCTTTCAACAAACGAGATTTTTTTTGTATTTTCTTCATCTGATGACTGACATTCAGCACTTTGACTCTTGGTTCCTGAATCATATTGAAAATACAACTTCTCATCATCATTAGTTAAAATTGTTTTGCACCAGTTTTCATATTTCCCAGGTTTTTTAATGATATCTTCGCAATACCCAATTCAATACAATTTTTGGTCATCCGTAAATCGATTAATCAATTATTATTTTGGGTACTTAGTAAAGATTTATTCGATATTTCGACAAAATTACGTACTTTTCGATATTTTCTTCTGTTATTGTTTCCACATTCTCTAAACTTGTGTTTGTGATAAACAATATTCTTTATAAGCAAATTAAAGCGTCATATCTTGGCTTTTAATGAACGAAATATCTCATAATTGTTATGAATTTTTAGGAATGTTGACACATTAAAATCACTTTAAATTAGCATCCTATAATAAATAGTGCGACTAATTTCGTTAAAATGAGCCATTTCGGTTATTTCTAAAACAAAGGATGTGTATAACTTTGAAAGAGAAAAACTAAATAATTTGCGGTAGATGTGTGTGTGTGTCCAAAGCAAAACGCATTTTATTTCAGTTGACTTTATAAATTGAAGTATCTACAATTTTTAATTAGCTAAAAAACCACAAAAGGAGTAGGACCTAACAAACTAAAATATAATTTTTCTCGTGTCTGGTGCGTTAGGAATTTATTTAATTTATTAGTAATCTTGTCAATCTTAATTTTTCTTTTTTCCTTTGGAGAGAACAGTATATTTCAAAATTACAAAAATTAGTTTGTCTTTGTATTTTTGCAATTTATAAATTAAATTTTACTTTTATTATTATTGCTCTGTAACAGTTAAAAGTTTAATTAGGTACTATAAATTTTAATTTTGTGTTAAATAAATACTGGGCTTTCGAAGTCGTACAATTTGGATTTAGCTACTACTAAATTATACAATTTCTGGCTCTAGCAAATCAAATACAATTTATTATTGTTTATATTTCATTGTTATTTCAAGCTTTTTAAATTTGTTATATAATTACTAACTTTGTTATGCAAACTATTTTATTAATTAAGCGGGTCACTAATAATAATTGAGCGCCAGTGTTTAATTCAAGCAGAGGATAATAATACGGTAGTTACTACTTCCTACAACGCCCCTTATTATAGATAGTGCACGATGATGGGACAGTGAGGGCAAACATATGAAAGCCTTAACCTTTCAGTTCGCATTATTACTTATTGTTATTGTTATTATTAATATTATTATTATTGTTAAAGTAAGATACCTAGTTTTATTATTTAGTATCTTCATATTTTCGTATTTAGATATAACCTTTATCTGATCAAATTTTTAGCTCTTGAATTTAATGTAGCTTAATATACAATAAAAAAATTCTAAATTTCCCCTTAATGAGCGACTAGTAAATTGGAATAGCTGGCTAATACTCCTTTTTATTTTGCACCAAAATTTAAAAATTAATAAAGTTAATATAAGCTCTATAAGCAACTAATTGGATCTAGGTTTCTCATTTCCATTTGTTAACTTTTATTAGAGTCCGAAGGTTTATTGTGGAAAGTTTTATCCCCCTGTTCGCCTCTGCAGCCCACTCAAATATTCATAGTTTTTAATTTAATTTTTATTTATATACAACTCATTAACTTGCACTAACGTTTTTAAGTTACCTTATTTTAACATGGTAATTCAAATCTGATTTTGGCAAGCTTAAATCCACCTTCCGTCGCCACTTTTTGAATACCATAATTGCGTAGCAATTATCATATTTTAAAATAACCATAAAAGCAAAAAATTGGAAAAAGAGTTAAATAAAAAGAGATGCATTATCGGTTATGCTGCTAAAAGAATGTTAAAAGAATACAAACTTCTCTAAATAAAAAGAATGTAAGAAATAATAAAGAACTAAAAGTCCTAACAGATATTCTTTAAGATTATATGTTTAGTTATTATTTGGATTAAAAAAGAAGAACAAGTTGTACATCTTCACACAAAAAATTATGTACATGTTCATCCATATCTCTATGCTTGTTACCATATTTTTCCTACATTTTACCTTTATACTAGTCCAATTGTTAGTGTTACAAATTGAACGACGCTACATTAAACGTAAGCCATCACATCATTTGCATCAATTTAAAAAACCTAAGGAAATGACACTTTGTATACTAATATACATATGTATGGGTGGATAGTATATGTGTACGTGCTTGCACCTTGTTTGAAGTGAACGCAGGTACTCAATTATTTGTAGTGACTGGGTAGGCCACTCTTCAGGCAGCTGTACTTTGACTTGAACTCGGGTTTGTCTGCACTGCAGTTAAGCGCTTCAATTGCTTAACCACACGCGTAATGGTGCTACTTATTAAACCAAAATGTTCACATCAATGTGACATTAGAAATTTCCATATGTACATGTAATAACTTGGTATCGTTTATCTCTCTTTTTCTGATATCATTAGTACAATCAATGTAGGTATTTGCCTTAGTGCGGTATTTAAGGAAAATACTGGAAAAATTTAAGTTTTGACAGACATCTATAAAAGTGCTCTTATTTTTCTAAATTTAACTCTTTCGTTGCAATATTTAGTTATGCTACTTTAATGAATGAATTACTGATGAGCGCTGTTATTATTTTCACTAAGCGACAAATATTAATCTGGACCGTGATGTTTATTTATGGCAATTTTGTGTTCAGCTAGTATGAGCCTACATACACAAATTTTTAGAAAGCAATAAAACTGAAAATAGTCATCGTGCTACTTTTCCTGTGATATTTATATGTTTAGAAAAATGTTTTAATATGCTTTGCTTCTTTAACCATATGCTGATGTTTTTAAAACATATTCTCTCTTCAGCTTAAAGTAAAAGTTGTCATATCCTAAAAATATAAACAGACTGCCATTTAAAATAACTTATTATTTACCCATGTTATAATATCTTTACATGTAGTCTTGGTTCTTCCAGTGCCACTTTTTTTCATCTAACCCTTGTGGCTCTTTCATCAACACGTACTTCTTCACTGGCACTGTTTCAGCAAATTTGTCTGCTTATTAAATTTTTGGGTGAGCCTTAGACCTTTGTTTTTGTGGTTTTTCTTCTTTGTCGCACTGTGCACAAATGGGGCATTTTAAATTATTACTTAAGTTGCGCACATATAATAAAAATTATTTAGACACCCTTACAAAGTAGTAGAATAAACCTCATTGCCACGTTTCTGCTTTTATAATTAGCAATGGTGAATAAGACGTTCAAAGTAACTTAAACTACTTATTTTACTTACAGGTTATACAAAGTCACCACACTATTTATATATGAAATACATACAACTAATGACGTAAAACGCCACACTATTTATGTCGACACAGCTCCCGCACTATCATTTGGAACATCCTTCTCGCCCCGCTGCGAGATATTTAAGTAGCTCGGATGTACCAGAAAAGTCGCGAAACATCGAGATGCTGGAATCTTCTGGAATATGCGCGGCAGCTGGATTCCTAAAAAGCATAGTGTGTGTCGCCGAACAGGTGTCTAGCGACCACTCTATGAGAGGCGTTCGGAAATTCTTTAAATATTAAAAAAGTAAACAATAAAAGATAACGTCATTAAATGTTACTGCTGTGAAAAATATAGTTGCAAAATTTCTGCTATGACACAGTAAAAGTTATTGATAAATAAAGAGTGTAAAACACTAAAGAAGGTAGTAAAATTTAATCACAATAATGAGAAACATCAGCGAAAAATTCCATGTGTTTTATGTCTATTAGTAGAAAGTTTTGAACTTATCTTATATATCATAGATATCAGATGTGAAATGTGATCGTGTGTGATATGCATTAAGGTCAAAAGAGTTTCATTTAAAGCTTCGCCCAAACATTCGTAGACAATGTAAACAATTATAATGACAAATACTGTCGCAACACATGGACTGAACGTTTATAATATGCAAAATTGCACATGAAACTGGTGACAACCGACTACAAGAGTTATATTTTCACTTAGCTGTATGTATTAGTTAAATACTAAAATAACCAAACACACAATTAAAAAATCCGTCTTATATTATGTGTTGTACGAAACGCACCAGTTGTTGCAAGTTGTTTATATAATATATTAATTACTTTAAAGTTATGTTTTTAATATAGTATAAACGTAAGATTTGCAACCCCTAGTAATTCTTAGTTTAAACCGAGTTTTTCGTTAGTTGTTAAGTTATACTCTGATAACAGATTATCTACACTTCATTTTTAAGGTCTAGTCTTTCAATTAATCTGTGAAGCCTTAATAGCAGTTGCTTGGTACAGCTATATAGTTTATCCAATTAGAAATTAATAAAAGGGCTCCAGGTTGTCTTTAGTTGATTCGTTAAGATATTCTATGCTTTTTTTTAATGTTCTAGTATTTAGAAAACCAGTAGTTCATTATTTGATGTTCCTAGGTTCTGCTGTTTTTGGGCCGTATGTAAGCAAAATAAACTTTACATTTCTGGTATTCAAACGTGAGTTCTTTAAATTTATATTTAAATATCCTAGTGTTTGTCAAAAAGTCTAGAATAACGTCTATTTGTTGTTTTCTCCATAGTTGAAAATTACTTTCTCCCATGCTTAGTGCTTATTGAGGCTAATCTCGCTAAATGAAAATTGGCAGCGATGAAAGACCTCTAATTATTTTTATTGTCCTCTAAACACTTATATTTAGATCTTTGCATTTTAAGTTTCAGTTTACCAAATTACTGACGCATAAGTTATTGTATGTTCAGAAATTTAATACATAACCACAGAACCATTTTCAGATTCAAGCCACAATTTTTGCCGTACAACCTAAAAACGGGTATCGCTTTTTGTATTACTCTTCCCATGCGTTTTATGCAAGTCTTCGGTAGAATATGCCTGTTAAATATTTCCACCTCTTAAGAGTTTAGTTAGAAGATTTTACGTTGCTTACTGCTACCTTATAAATAAATAAAATCACAGTACTTTTAGTTCGTTCCGTTTGATCCGTTTCATAATAATTCCTACAAAACGTTCTTTCATAACAACAAGGTCGCAATAATAACCGTTACAGTAAAAACTATTTGGAAACATTATTAAGAAAGTCGTACGTAAATATCATACAGAGAAATTATCTACTAAAGTAAATATAATTGTACTTTTTCACAAGTTAAATACAACCGTTGGTATATGAAAACTGGCACTTTGCTTTTTATAAATACACCAATTTTTGAAATATTTTTCTTTAGTAAAAAACTTTCTTAAGCGTTGTATAATAAAAGATTACTTAATTTTTTAATAAAATATAACCTGTTGTGTAAATAAACTTTTTATATATTTTAAACTTTTACGTATATATTTATATCTATATAATTAACAAATTTCTACCAAATTTAGAACAACTAAAAAAACTTGTTTTTAAATTGATGTCTAATAAATTTGCGTTTCAGGCGCGTTTATCCATTGTGTAAGAGAAAGAAACGACGCCGCTGATTTATTCGAAAATATGTTTAAGCGAAGCCGCAGACCCCGAATTACACTGCATACTTTATAAAGAAACGCGCACTGATGTATGTTATTATAACACAAATTACGCCAGATATACCAAAACGGCGCGCAGTCACGAGAACCGAAAGTAAAATAAAACATTGTCACAACAAGCATACCGTAAAGCTTTACTTATAAGCTTATCTTAAAATATTAAAGCATAAAGGTGCGCTGTCCTTGTCGGGTGAACAGTTGTGCAAAACTAAGGTTTGGTAGTTAACTACCGACTCTAGGATAGCGCAAGAATTTTTAGTTATATTGTTTGCAAGGATTTAACAATTAAAATTAAAATGATAGGGATTGAGCAACTAAAATTACTAATTTTAAATCTTGGACTAAAAAACTAATATAATTTATCTCTTTCGTCAATTGTTATTTATTTACGTATTAAATTGAATATTTTAAAATAGATAAATATCATTAAAGGCTCAGGAAATGAAAATGTGAAACCACGTGTTCAATAGGTGGTGACAAACAAATTTAAAAATTAAAAGTGGTAAGACAGAAATAAACTCTAAATGTTCATATTATTTCTTAAAATAAATTTTGATTCAAAAATTATTTTATTACTCCTGCTTACTTAATGATGTGTTAGTCCTTAAACTTTGCCCTTTTAGTTTACTGCTTTTTTATTGTCCACTAAAGCAGCAATATAAACATGAAATCATTTTATTATTACTAATAATTTAATTAGAAGGTATTTTTTAGTAAACATATGTAAATTGAGAACATATAATAACTTTATTGCGGCCTCTCCGCCAAGTTCCATAAAATTTTATGGCATTTTTTCAAAATTTCGCGTTTTAATAACTTCTTGTTGCTAATATTAATAACGGACCATAAACTTTCACACCGACGCAGCTGCGGTGGTCGGAGGCGGCCCAAGTAGCCTTGCTAAATTATTCCGAAGCTTTTAACCCACTTACATAAGTAGCTCAGTCACTGGAAGCACATTAGGCTCATCGATCTAATAATTGCTGCACTTGAATTATTTTCTGTTTGTTAAGCGGCAGCCCTTCATCGGAAATTGATTGCCCGAAGGCCATCGAAGCGTTACGTGTGAGGAGTACGGCCCGGGAAGCCCGCCAAGGGAGGAAGCTGCGAAACGATACCGTGCGAAGGAGGAAGCGCCGAAGAAAGGAAGGAAGAAGAGATCGGCTATCGGGCGGACGGCGGCCGCAAAGGACACCTGATGTGGGAACGCGCGGATGAATGAAACTGAATATTTCACCGGCGCAGGTATTTTAATTCCGGCCGAACCGGCCACAAAAACTAATATTTACGACTGGGAATATGGGGACTAATAACAAAATTATGCGGGCCTGCGTTTCGGCCGGCCGCGCTCGGCCCGAATGACAAATTTTGGAAATTGCAGCTGAGTAGGCTTTCCGAAGAAATATACATGGCAATAAAGCAACGGCAATTGGAAACAAATGCAGATTAGCCATGGTTAGGCTTATCATTTGTGGAGTTACAACTCATTCTTTACGCAGTTGTTTATGAGAGTTCGTGACTGCACCTGCCTTGAATAGGTGTGGGTGGATTTTCAAATATCCTAACAGACACAGGCGTTATGGCCAACATAAATTAAATGGCCGCCAACAAATGTACTATTGTACATACAAAAAATAAATGTGTGCTAATAGTAAAAGCACGTAAAATAATCAGAAGATTAGATGAAAGTGGCAAACTGTAAATGATAATATTGCTATATTCATTTTTAAATATTTATAAACATTACAACTGCTTTACGTCAATCTTCGGACACAATTATTAAGAGCATCCACCAATTTTTCGAAAAAAAATAAGATACAATGAATATTGAATGTAGGACAATGCCACCTTAATATATTTCAAATTAGCCACCTTCTTTTCAGCGTTTCTTCTACTGCTCAAAACCCTCTGCAATGTCGTTTATTGAAATCGTTACCAGTTGCCCTTTAAAACTTCTTGGATTATTTGAAAGTTTCCGAGAAGCATCCCACGATTAACGAAAAATATGGAATTTTTTAGGTTGTGTAGTAGGGAAGCAGAAAGGCCGTCTTATACGCATGCGTAATTTCCTATGGGTAACGCAAGTTAGCTTCACATAATCAACAAAGTATGATTGTTGACAATTGGTGAGAATACGACTATAGAAGCAACTTATGGTAAGCGACCTGATCACAAGATAAATGATAAATTCGTTCACAAATCCTAGGTGAAGCATCACTGACTTGGCAAAACAAATGGGCGTGGCAAGGTCTAGCAGTACATCAGAATCTGTATTACAAGTCTTTCGTCTTCAAGAATCCCCACTTGTTAATTGAGAAATGGACATGAAGTTAAAGGCTCAGACATTGCGGAACGACATCAAACATAACAGGGCTGGCGTTCTGAGATTCTTTTCTGTTGAAAAAGCTTCGTCCAGCACACGAAAAAGGATCGCCAAAATGACCATTGGATTTACCAATATGCATCTGAAGTGCCTACTATCATGCATACAAATTTTCCCGCCTCTATGATGGTGTTGGGGCTTGTAACCAGTGGAAAGGATATCATCGCGCCCCATTTCTTTGAGAAAGACTTAAAGGGGAACGCCAACAGCTATTTTAATGTGCTATAGGTAGTTGTCAAGCTCTGGATAGGGCAAAGCAAGACAAGGAAGATCCGGGCATGTATATATAACAATTTGTATTAGCATTGGTTTCCCGACTTGTGGCTACCCTCTAGCCTCGACTACAAGCGTGTGGCATGGTCAACGCAAAGGTCAATAAGAGGAATCATAGGATTAAGGACAGCTTACAAACCTCCATCGTGGAAGTAGTGACACATTTGGACAAGAAAGAAGTTGTGTTGGCCTGCAGCAGGTTTAGATCCGGGCTCAAGAGGGTGCTGATGGGGTTGCATTGGATAATATGATTTGGAATACAATTAAGTTGGGCTACGTAAATAAATTTAATTTGGCTTGCATTTTCATGTTATTTCTATTGTTTATTCATTTTTCGGATTTACTTCGGCGACTCTGTATATGCTGCTTTACTTGTTTAGTCATTTTTGTACGTCTACACTGTGCACATGCTTATTCGATCGCATTTAACTCTCTCACTAACTAATACAACAAAGTCATCATTATTCACGTATGCGCATTCCGGTCCATCCTTCTTGGCTATCAAGTTACACTGATGTCGCTCAAAGCGTTTTTGTTTATAATAGCTGGATACTTCACCAACAGAGCTCGCATATGTAGTTAGAGAAAATTACAGCTTTAGTTAACGTAAATTTATAAAATAGTTATTTTCTACTTTTGTCATGTTAATATTATATACTTATGTGACAATTCACACAAATATATGTTTTTTCTACACTGATGCATAAAACTTTTAAACGTTGTTACAAAATTCTTATTTAAAGTTGTTGCCGAATATGTGGACACCTGCAGATTATACCTAAAAATGTTGCATTTAATTTTCCTTGGTACAACAGCGCTCCAGCCAATTTTTAAATTTTATTATCTTATTTTTGCATGATCCTATTTTATTGAAAAATATTTTTTTATACAAGTAAAATTTTTTTAGCTCCTTTATTTGAAGTACAACAGAATTGTGTATTTTTGCTAACTAACATCTTTCTTAATTAAAATCTCAAGTAAACTAGAACCGCTTTCTAAGCTTAAGTAGAGTCTTCGATGCAACGAGTTCTTTCCAGAGGTTACGCTTCGAAATTTGATAGAGTTAGGAATTGTAAGAAACATGAAAATTGGTCTGCTTAGAATTTGAACGCATTCACGTGCATACGACCGTGGGCAAAAATATAAGGTACCCTAGAAGAATCACTCTCCAGAATTCGTTTGAGCTTGTAGTAGAAAAAGTACACCAATTTTGTTTACTATTTG
Organism: Sinelater perroti; assembly: GCA_036346155.1. Classification (NCBI taxonomy): domain Eukaryota; kingdom Metazoa; phylum Arthropoda; class Insecta; order Coleoptera; family Elateridae; genus Sinelater; species Sinelater perroti. Next base: position 20,439,948 of record JARFIY010000046.1, read on the forward strand.
TTAGGCATCAATGTTTTGTTGGCCTTTTGGACAAACTTCTAACTAGTTTCCGACACTCTCTAGGAGTTATAGCATCCTTTTCTTTGCATAGAATTTCTTTGAGGGATTTTTTGTTAATGTCAACGTTATGCTTTCTTATCTTCCGCTTTAATATGCCCTAGAGATACTCAGTGGGCGATTGAATTAACCAGTTTAACAACTAGACTCGATTGCTTTAAAAAACCTACATGCTGTTTTCAGATTTGTAGCAAAGCGCATTGTATATTGTTCAGTCTTCATGCGTTCTTAGCAAACAATCGTTTTTTCTATATTGTCGGTTACCATGCAAGCCTAGATTATCCCGCGCTGTGTTAGACTGTGGCCACTAAACATTGGAGAAGGTTTACTTATTTAAATAATGCCAGGGCCATCAAACACCTAAACAATCGTCAAAATTAAACATTATGTTATTACACATGTCTGTACATGTAACATACCTATCGTACAGTGGGGCTAAATTTAAAAAAAAACTGGCTAAAAGTCGAAAAGTACTGTAAACTTTAAATTTCTTACTCGAGGGTTTTTGGGTCTTTATCAAGAAGTCAAAACTACAGTAACTTTTACGTGGTGGGTTTTAAGGTCATATATTACGAATTATGCATTAGAATCGCATTATTAGTTTCCCATTATGAATATGCTGATGAAATGAAACAAGTGGGAAGTAAAAAAATAAAAAATAAAGTAATTTTTAAATTTTATGTAAATATTTATTTAAATGTTATTTAGTAATATCTTGCCTTTCTAATATAGTTTTACAAATTGTATTATCATAGAAAAATTATCATAAATTATAATAGAAAATCATCATCACCAGATTCACTTGCATCTGTACTTGACTCAGAAGCAGAGCTATTTTCAACAATTTCTTCTATATCTTTATAGATATTTGTTGGTACAGATGGAGGTGATAGTAAAAAAACAACTTCTGGTGACAATGACTTCAGCTGTTTAGCAGGTAACTTTCAAAAACTAGAAACATACGGATCACATGTAACTAAAAATCTGAGAAAAACCTCTTTCATGTTTTTTTTTGCAAAAATTGTATTGCAAAATCTTTTCTATAAATTTTAAAATACTTATTGCAGGACTCTTGTGTATCTTCCTACATTCGACCAATAGGTAGTAGTAAATTCTCTATTATTTCTGGGCCATGAATCAAAAGTTTATGAACTAGTATTGGCATGTAACACCAAGTATACATTTGCACAATTTTTCTAGCTAATTGCAAGGAATACTGCCGAAAATTGTCTGTATTAATGGCATGACCACATGAGATAGTTTGCAATATAATATAAAAATGACGTATAATACCTTCATTGATTCCGGGTATAAGAGAAGACTGTATATTCTGTAAAAAAACGTCGAGCAATATTACTGTCATTCGTTGTTCCACTTCCAGCTTCCGGTATGTCTACATTTAATCCACATGCTTTTTTGAATCCTTTTTGTATTTGTTCTTTTCTTTTAATGACTAATTTTTTTTATCCTCTGTGCGAGCCTGCCATTTCTGAAAATCCAATTTGTATGACAAACGTAACAAAAATTCGAAGCACCGAATCCAACAATGCAAAGTAGAAACAGTCGACTTTTAAGTTATCGTCTAAAGTGGCCTGCTTTAAAAAAAATTTTATTTATGTTGTTAAAATCTTTAGATGTATTATGGCACAGCTAACAACGCATTGCAGATCATGTACTTGCCAACGCATTGCATACTTTATCATCTATCATTGTAGAGCATAATTTATATTTAACGGATAATTTTTTCCCAGCTACAGTATCTTCAAATGCATTTAATTTATTTATTTGGTCTTGAACATTATCTGTAACTTTTTTTCTAAATCAACTGTTTCTTTCTGATAGTTAATATGAATGGGTCTTGGATTTTTCCAAACTATTGTAGTTTCATTCATTGTACAAGCTGCAGTCGTACAAAAAAAAACGTGAAAAAAATACTTCCATCACTCTGACTGTCATCCTTAAACTTTTGCTTGTATTCAATGTACGATCGGTATTTAGAGTAATTTTTTAATAGAGTACCTACCTTTAAAAGTTGATTACATTTTATTCGATTACAATATGTTGTCTTTTACAAATTCACACGTGCTTTCTATTACAAGCGTCCATTTCTTAAACCATGAGTATCACTTTAGCTAAACCAATAAAAATACCCAACTGAAAACTTTTTTCCCGACTTTTGACCAGCGTTTTCGGATTTGGCCCCACTGTGAATCGTTATGATTTAAACGGTGAGAATAATAAAATCTTTTATTAAGCTCACCACAGAACATTTATCCAACCTTCTTCTGTCAAAGACTTCCCTTGTTCGTATCATAACAGAGGAAACACTCGGAAAAATATTTCCTATAACGGTCACATTTTTAATGGCTTGGCGCAGACCGCAATTATGCCGTGCCAAATTAGTAGGACATTTGGTTTCTTTTACTTGCCAAAAATATTTTTCTTTATTGTCTCCAAGATGGTCAAGTTTTGACCTTTACCTTCGACCGATTTATGAACGACAAAAATAGTTCAGTCAGCAATTAGTCGTTGCAATGCGCACATCTACCTGCTTCAGGGTAGATCGCCGTTTGCTTACTTAAGTTTGTTGTTAGGTAATTTTCGGCTTGCCTGCCACATAAGAGTATCGCGTATTAAAATATACGTTTTGCAAATTGATTGTGTTTATATATTTGCAATTTACCATCCTAATAACTAGTAATGCAAAGAGTGATTCTGCAAACTTTTTTTTTCTGTATAATAAACGTCAATAATATTTTTATAGTAGAAAAACTGCTTGTCTTGGTCCGAGCAGTTTTTGGACCTGACGGTTGCTGATACAAAAAGCCTAAGTGAAGAAGGCTTTATTGAAAGTACGAGTCTTGAGATAGCACAAAGAGAAGAAAGAAATGATGTTGAGAACCAGCAACGCGCAGGGTATCCATCACTTCGGGCAATATAACTAAGGTGAAAGCGATTTGACACTCTGATCGACGCCTGAGCGTTAGATTGTTAGCAGATGCAATGAGATTTCCAAAATAGATTGTAGATAAAATCGTCACGACGAAATTGCAGATGCGCTTCCAAGATTTTGATGAACTAAGAAGAAAAACCATCGGTCAAATTCTTTGTGAGCTCAAATTTAGTTTAAAGGAACACCATTTTGGGACGGTTAAAAACGCGTTGACTGCTTGTTAAGGTGTCCTGAAATGTATTCTAGTTGAAGACTTATAGGTTAGGTGCGACGCGTGGCAGAACCGCTGGCAACGGTGTATTGATGATCAATAATATTATTTTGAAGAATATTAAGTGTATATAAGCATATTCTCAGTTAAATTTTTTCGAGTCAGTCTTATTATTTTCCGTTGTGTGGATAGTCTAAGAGCATCAATAATTTTTATGAAATTCAAATAAAATATGAGAACGTGACAATAGTAAATAAGAATGTAGTTGCTCAATAGATCTTTTCTTTATGGTGTCACTGGATGTCAAGATAAATGTAAAAAAAATCTAAATGTTTATTAAGAAGTTATATAAATTTGGTTATGTATAGTGTCATACTATTTAATAATTTTACATAACAAAAAAAGATTTTTATGTAACAGCAGTCTTCTTCGTCTTCTTCTTCTTTCTGTAACTCCTAAGGAGAAAAGGACACCCAGGGCATTTTAAAAGCAGAATAATTGGCAGGGTTGCTAGGCCTGCGCATAGTTGGTTGGGTCCAATGTCGATATTTTCTATTTGTCCTGTTCTATGTATTTAGCTTGCCCCCATGGCGTGTTCTGTAGTTGTAAGTCCTTTAAAACAGTTCTTTTCCATGTGTTTAGCCCTCTTTTGTTTTTCTTGCGTATTAAAATCCAAGGTTTGTTTTGTAATGCTACTGTTTGGTTTTCTTAGTGTATGGCCTATCCATTCCCATTTTAAATTGTTGTTTCAATACTTTCCTTTTCTGAGATTGTCTATAGTTGATGGTTTGTTATCCTTTCTGATCAGAATATGCGATCTATATGCCTAAGGCATACACTTGTAGTTTATTCACCATTTTTTTATTAATCGACCACATTTCCCAAACGTATAACAGCACACTTTTAATATTTGTATTAAAAAGACGTAGCTTAATTGTTGCTCTGATGTTTTTCGTATTCCAAATTCTTTTTAACATATTGAATGCAGATTGTACCAGGACTATTCTTCTATTAATGTCTTTTTGTGTGCCCCCTTTAGGGTTCAGTATGCTGTCTAGGTAATTCGTTGACTTTTCAATCCTAAGTTCAGCCAGTGTCATATTTGTTTCTTCTTGATTTTTTGCTGTAAGTATTTTTGCTTTCTTCCCATTTATTTTCAGTCCGACCTTTTTTTTAGACTTTATTTTCTTGAGTTTTCTTTGCATTGGCTTTTCATTTGTTGTGAGTAAGCAGATGTCATCTGCGAATTCTAGGGCTTCCATTGTAGTAAACATGCCTCAGTTAATTCCATTTTTTTTTGTTTTAGGTGTGTTTCATAACCCAGTCTACTATAAGGAAAAGTGTTGGGGATAATATGCATTCTTGTCGGACTCCTGTCTTTGTACTGACTCTGACAGTCTGCAATTGTGTTCAACTCTTGCAGCAAAATTAGTATACAGTAATTTTATTATTCTTATGAATTTATCCGGTAGCCGGTAGTATCTCAATATTTCCCACTACATCTCTCTTGATACTGAATCGAAAGCTTTTTCAAAGTCAATAAAATGTATTCATTACCCCGATTGGTTTTCTCTAAGTTTAGTATCTATAGCCGATTTCATACGTTTTGATATCATCTTAGTCATTATTTTATTGCTGTTAATAGTGGCATTATGGGTCTGAAGTTTTCACAACAAGTGAGATCACCCTTTTTCAGTATTTTTGTTAGCACTTTTTGTGTCTAGTTTTCTGGGATGTTTTAGTCGTCCCTCGCTTTGTTGTGTATTATCTCAATTATGTTTTTTGTCTGCTTTTAGTAATTCAGCAGAAATCTTTTCTATGCCTGGCCCTTTTTCGCTTTTTATTTTGTTCAGTATTTGTTCAATTTTATTCTTATCGTTCTCTTCGCTTATATCTAGTTGTTGGATTATCATATTGCTGTTCACTTTCTGTGTATTTTTCTTTGCTTTGTAGATTTCAATAAAGTGTTTCGTCCGTTTTTCCATTATTTCTTGTATGTTCTGTATATTTCTCCGTTCTTTACTTTGAGCTTCTTTAATGGTATGTTGGTTTTTTTCTTTGATATGCTTTGTTATAATGTATAACATTTTCATATCTTTATTATAAACTGCTATACTCTCTTTTTCTACTAACTTTTCTATGTATGTTTGTTTATCCTGTCTTGCTTTTTTCACTTCTCTGTCCTTGTCTTTATATTTCCTTTTAAGTTCCTTCCTTTTTTTGTTTCTCATGCTTAATAGTTTTATTTTTATTTCTCGTATTTCTTCGATTATATTTATTAGGTCCTAGAATTATCCAGGGTTTATTTATTTTCATTTTATATCCGAGAATCTCTAAAGCGGTTTTTGGATTGCTCTTTTATAATTTGGCCGTAGATTTCACCTGAAATATTTTGTCCTCTTCTACGACTTTTAATTTCTCAAGGGTATATTTGGGTCTTGATGAAATGCGAATATCGTTTTTAAAATTATTTTCATCTTCGCTCTGACGAGGTAGTGGTCGGACACCATGTCAGCACCTCTTATCGTTCATGCATCTCGTAGTGCGTTTTTCCATTTTTGTTCGATTATTATTTGACCAATTTGGTTTTACATTGTCCATTTGAAGACACCCATGTTGCCTTGTGAATATTCTTGTGTTTGAAAAGAGTGCCACTAATTATTAATCCGTTTATCTTATAGAATTCAATAAGCTTCTCGCCATTTTCGTTCATAGTTCCTAATCCCTGTTTTCCCATGGCATTTTCATTCCTTACATTGTTGTTGCCCACCTTGGCATTCAGGTTTCTTATTAGGATTTTTATGTCCCTGGGGTAACTGCTTTATATCTTTTTCCATGTAGCTTAAATTCATAGAATTTATTTTTGGTGTCTTTATCTTTGTCGTTTGTATGGCTGTACACGTTTATAATAACAGAGTTTTTGATTTTGCCTCTAAATCTTGCACATATTAACCTTTCTAATATGCCTTACCATTTTATTAGGATATTTTTCGTTGTTTTATTAGCTATTCCTCTGTTAGTTTGGATTCTTTGTCTAGCTAGAGTACAATAACATGTGTCCGTTCATTAGCGTTGCCTTCAAGTTTTCCTTTCATCTAGTTTCGTTTAGTCTTAGAATCTTTATGGTATATCTGAATATTTTTCTTGCTATCTGATTAGCTTTGTTAGTTTCGAACATGGTTCCAATGTAATATATTTTATTATTTTTTAATTTGTTTATTTTATTTCTTATATTTGTGTCCATGTCCGTTACCATTTTGTAATTTCTTCTTCTTCTATGTGGGGAGTTAGTTTTTTACTGCTCTTTGTGATATTCTAAATAGTTCATCACTTAGCTCATCCTCTTTTGATGGTGTTCTTTGACTTATTTTTTCTTACTCCTTTCCTCTTTTTGTCTTCGTTTGTACTTTTGTCCGTTCTATGTTGTTTTAGTCCATTTTCAACGGAGTAGTCTTTTCCATTTACAATTAGTTTGTAGGTTTTTACCGTTGCTTTAAGTCCCGGCAGTCTTAGTCGGGAAAATTTTCAACAAAAATAATTATCTTTTATTTTTATTTTTATGTTATAACAAATTATAAACAATTTTAGCAAAAATTATGTTTTTTATTTATTTTTTCAAAAATCATTATTCTTCTTTTGTAATTTATTAAATTGAAAACAAAATTTACTTATAAAATAACTAAAACCATTACCAGCTTTAGAATGTCAAATTTTCTATTGTACGTAATGTTATTAAAAATATTGTCACGTAATAAATCAAATAGTACTTGTTGGAAATATTGTCCACTCACAACTTTATTGTGTACCGTTTTAATTATAACTGTGGTCTATAAAAGACCTTTTGTCGCAAAGGCACCTATTCTTTTCTCAGTAATTTTTACTGCAACACAAAATGTTTTAAATTTATTTTTTTTACTTGAAAGGTCACATTAATATCTGCTATTGTAAAGTGCTAGCGTATATTGGCAGTTATTTAGATAAGTAATAAATAAAAATTTAGTGAGAGGTGGCATATAAAGATCTAATAAAATGTTGAAAATGTGTATTCAACAATTATAAGTTTAATACTAATAATTTAACAGTAATAATAATAAATTCACTAACACTTCTGGCAAGTGTGGCGTTTAATGGCCAACACCTCTATTTATACTTATAAATGTCGAATTAAAAGAGAACGGATTATGGGGGGGGGGGGGGATAATTTCGATAAAGAGCTATTTACAAAATAAAAAAATCAGACATACAACATTGCACATAGACACATATAATGTACAAACTTTGAAATCCAACGATAGAATATATGAACTAGAAGAACTATCGAAAATAAAATGGAGCATAGTGGGCCTGGCAAAATATTATCGAAATTAATGGTTAATATGAGGGAGATAATGCACAATTTAATGTCAAATAATAAATAAGGAGATCTAAGCATTGATAGGTAATTTAGATTTATTTATACTTATGATATTAATGCAATTAAAATAAATGCATGTAACATAGAGAATACTAATAAAATTCATGTATAAAAATTATATACACCATTCATATAAAATAAAAAAGAATGAAACAAACCCATACAAAGTAGTCTTAAAACATGTCGATGATTCCGTTTCTGAAAAATAAACAAAGTCCTTAAAGATCCAGAACACACAGTAAGATAGATTATAAATTAAATTTTTTTTAGCAACCTTAAACCTTAATTCCTGGAAGACATAGTTATTAGTTTTAAACACATAAGGAAAAATAGCAAAATAGTTTAACAGACAAGATGCAAAGTTATGAGTGTACACGAATATTTTGTAATAGACCATATGCGTTTGTGAAATGCGAACGACCTTACGATAGCAGGACTTGCATTAAAATTAGGATTACATGGGTACTATGCCATGAAGCACCCAAGACTTATTATAAGAGGTACTCAGTTTACCAAGAACTATAAAAAATATCGGTTAAATAGCTAACCAGCAGCAAGTAAACCACCCCGTCCCCAAATTCAACCCAAAGAACGAAAATTTTAAATTTTGTTTGATCAACTTTTTAATTGGTTTTTTGGATATATTTATAGAATGCTAACGAAGTGTAATACAAAAAATTTTATGTGTAAAGAATGTATACATTTTGCTCATCTAAGAAATAATAGAACGTACATAAAAGCATCCTACTGCTCTATGTATACATATATCACACAACACCATGATCGGCACACGATGGTTTAGCAATATTTATTCGCAGTTTTATTTGTCAATTTAAACAACCAGAATACAAAATAAACTTCTTTTAACCCACTATAATTCAAGTTGAAAAGTTCACAAGTTGCAAAAATTTTTGAAACCTTGAACTAAAAATTTATGATAGACGGTAATCACGTTTAACAACTAAAGGCAAACCATTACTTAAACTTATTACACGTAGCAATTATTTTTCCTATCTGCCGCAAGTCTAATTTATTGGCCGTCTCATCAAAATAAAATTCTAGACGTGTCAAACTTTTCATTGCAACAGGACTTTTATCAAATCGCATGGAAGCCACCTTCAATTACAACCTGATGTCTAACCATTCCTCAATAATAGCTACAATTAGCGCAATTATCTGCAAAACACTCAATCATTCTATTAGTAATATGAAGATCGACTGGGATACTTTCAAGGTTTACGTCAAGCAGCATCTTAGGAAGAAAACAAGCGTAAAACCGCAAACGAATTAAAATATGCTGAAAACCATTTTATAACTTCTATACGGGACGCAAGCTGGGACTCCACACCGCAGTCAATAAATATTAAAATTAACAATTGGAATACCCCAAGATTATGAAAAGTTATAAAAGAAAAACGTGGAGAAAGGACTAGATAAAAATATACGCACAGCGTAGTAGACAAGAGCAGGTTCAGTAATCTAAATAATAAAATAAATTGTAGGCTGTTCGAAGCTAGTTGTTCCAAATTTGGGATCATTGGACTTGCTAACTGACAGCTATAGCTCAAATTTGCGCATATAATTTTTTTTCTATACCTGGCAAATCTTCCACTGACTAATTTCCTATTAATCAGCTTACTCTCCATGGTGCCCAAACTAGTATTAGCGGCGTATTAAAAAAAGCAAGAAATATGACTGCTTAATCATTAATTTGGCACTAGGTACAATATTTAACAATGTGATAGTTTAACGAACGTAAGTCAAACCACATTCAAAAATAAAAAATTATGTACAACTGTTTTTTTAAATGTTAGACAGAAATGGCATAGAGGATTTTCGTATAATATTAAGAAAACCTTTCCACACAAATATTATTTCCCTTTACCATAGTATTTTAGACACAGAGCTTTCTAAATTAAAATTGGCAAAGACATCAAAATATGCTATAATTTATATTACATCTATTATATTACTTATTCGTGCACAGCAAAGCAAACAGAAATATTAGGGGAACCGGAAAGTAATGTCGTGTTTTATACATTAAATTCAAACAGATAAATTTTTAACAAGCTTTATATTTTTAATCACCCCTGTTATTAATAATCTTTTGCCATTTAGTGTGCAAATTTTCAATACCGGATCGATAAAAATCAATAGGTTTTTGAGCAAAATATCTAGAGATGGCTTTTTAGACATTATCCAAATATTCAATTTTTTGCCACTTGTATGTTGTAGCAATCGGAATAAATGGAAATCTGATGGCACAATATTGGGCGAGTATAGTGGGTGAGGCGATACCTCTCATTCTAATTCATTAATTTTTTCAGGATTCGTCTTGCACAGTGCGGCCTTGCATTATTGTGTTGCAGAATAGCGCCTTTTCTGTTGACAATCGCTGGACACTTTTCAATTAAAGATTAATTTACTCGATCCAATTGTTTACAGTGAAGGTCTGTATTTACAGTTTGTCCAGGTTTCAGCACTTCAAAATAAACGACCCTGCGAATACTCCACCAAACACACAACAGCGCCTTTTTGGATTGTAAACCTGGCTTAGGTGTATTTCGTAGCGATTTATTCGGAGACAGCCACTGCCTTTTGCGTTTCGAATTATCAAAGAGGACCCATTTTTTATCTCCAGTGATCAACCGATCAGAAAAACGCTTCTGTGTGTATTGTGCCGCTGAAGCAATAAACTGCATGTGGTGGACCCGTTAGCTTTGTTTTCTTCGGACAGATTATGCGGGATCTGCTGTAATGTTTTTGAATGGTTGACCAATGTTGGTTAAGAGTGTTTGGCAGTTCCTCGATTGTCTGATAGGGATTTGCTTTCACTTCCGCCCTTAACTTGTCATTGTCTAAAGTTGTTGTCAAAATTTGCAAGTTGGCATTTACGAACGCCTAATGCACTTGCATAAACATTGCAAATATTTTTGGTAGCAACTGTTGCGTTACTACTCTTGTAAAACACAAAAATATACAATGCCGGATAGGTACCTCTTCTGGTATTTAGCTGACCATTCTACCATAAAAATAAAAACATATTATGTTTACGATGAAGCATCAAGTATGACCCGCTATTACTTTTAACAATAACCATATTGGGTAGTTAAATAAAGTTAAATACTTGAGACTACATATCGATAGGAAATAGATATGGAGTAATTTAACGCTTTCAGTTTAAAATTACACGTACTATGAGAGCAGCTCCTGGTATCTTACAAATGGAAACTCCACTTAAAACTCCAAATGCAATACGTAAAAAAATTAACTAAACATTTTATCGTTTAATATCAGACATCCCTAAAAATTAACCCTAATGAAATTGACAAACTTCTGATAGAAGATCTTCAACATTTTCAGTTAGTGTGGGTTCATTTTTATAATGTATTGCTGACGAAAGTATTACGTCTGAATACAAAGAAATCAATTTATTTCACAGACTATTATTTTCCCAAGCTAAAAACAAATGTAAAGGAGATTTAAGACATATAGTGAAGCATATTTAAATTATTTACTGCATAACAATAAATTGTAGTAGTACATTTAGGCATATAGCTCAAAAATGGACAAACTAAATTATCTCTTTGCAAACAAACAAATTTTAGGAATATCTGCTTTGAAATTTTTATACACCAGATTGTAAGTATTATTACTTTTTTGTTAGAATACACAGATTTATTTGCTCTACAAACTGAATATTCTGGCATTATAGTGTCCTGCTGCGCCTTTTGTTTTGTACACAGGGTAAACCACTAAGTATGGCATTTCTTTAAACCATCGATATGCAGTTTCAGTTATGTATTGTCAAATTAAGAAATGTATACTTATTTTATAATACCATATTGAAATTTGTGACATTAACAACATGAATATTAAATAAGCATTTAAATAATTCTAATTATGCGCAAATGTGTGTTCTTTTCAATACTTTGTACCCCACTACTTAAGGCATAACTAGGGGTTAAATGCTTGTAAAGAAAAGCAAATGCTCGGATTTATCATGAAGCCAGAATAGTAAAATGCAAGAGATGGTTTCACATCTCCCTGATGAAAAATCCTTTCTCCTTCAGCAATATTAGAAACCGATTTTGTATAGTTAGAACGCAAACTGTTTCAAGATCGTGATATTTGATGTCTCAGTCATGTTTTGAACAAACATTTAGTTGTGCATATCTAAATATATGTACCCTTTTCACCTAGCGAAACTTGTTCAGACCTGATATAAGCATAATTTTATCACTAGACCTTTTTTAAAGTTACATTTATTTCCAGATCAACAAATATTCTTGCTATACATAGCACTGATGTTACATAACGTGCTTAACGGGGACTAAATAACATAAGAAGAGTTTTAGCTGTTTCGGTGAATTTTTCAGTAACAGTTCTAGTGATTCTTGCAATAAGCTAATATAATGTTCTAAAGTAGTTGACGTTTGAGTTTTGTGTGGATCCTTGTTCGAAAAAGATTATAATGAATTGCACTACGCGCACTTGAGTTGGTTATAAGCTTTTTGCACTTTTTTAATGCGGTTTTCAATGGACATAAATCCTAGTTTATAATTGTGTATTTCGATAATACCAGGATGGGTTGACGGCAATCCCTAACATTTTGTTTTCGAACCTCTGTAGCTTTCGTATGTTGGTTTGAGATGATCGGTGATCCATACAGAAGTAAAGAGCAAAACAGTGCATTCAATTTTTAAATAAGATTTGCGGTTAATTTGTGGAGGTAACTGCTTGAGTCTGGTATGACCTTGGATTAATTTCTGATTAATATGAAAACCCCAATTCAACCGTGTGTTGAGGTAGATGCCAAGATATTTTACTGCCGAGTCATTTTGTTTCCATGGTATTGGTTTATTATTAATGTGCGGAGTTGGGATTCGTGAATCTTCTGAGCGTGAAGATTTTGGCTTGGCATTTTTCTGGGTTTATTTGAGTATTCCACTGTTGGAACCAGCGAGAAAGTTGGTTTGTAGCTTGTTGGAGTGCTAACACTGCTTCATCCAATAACGTTGCCTGGATAAAGATATCTGTGTCATCCGCAAAGGTAGCAAGGGTTGCCTTGGTTTCGGGTAGGTTAGACCCAGAATGCTGATAGTGTTGTTTACTTGGACAGCAAAGGTTCTATTTTCTACAAATGAAAATAAGATAGCTTTTAAATAGAATGGTAAGTTAATATCCAGGATTTTTTTCTCAAGTTTTCAGAACATTAGAATTTGGGCGTGTTTCCATTCCTGAGGAAAGTAACCTAGCCTTAGGCAGGTATTAAAGATTGTACTTATACTAGCTAAGGCTTTCTTGTTAAGATGCTGGAGGATGGAGTTTGTGATAAGATCATGGTCAGGAGACTTTTTTGTTTGAAGTGTATTTATAGAGGTTTTAAGTTTCTTGAGGGAAATAGTCTTAATTCTATCTATTTGTTTCTATATAAGTTACCAGTAGACCTAAAATCATGGAATTATTATTCTACATGGTTGTTGAGATAAATCCGGATTTTTTTTATTATTGCATTGCGGAAAACAACAACCTCTAATTTCCGACAAAATTAATAAAGTGTACGACTGTAGAGCTGCTATACTCAAATCCCTTTGCATCGAAAAATCGCCGTCAGAAATTATTGCGTGGTTTGACTATACAAAAAAAAGTTTACGGCGTAGCCAAGAAGTACAAAGAATCTGACCACCGGGAAGAAGTAGCTGCTGACGGGCAACTCACGGCAAGCAATCGAATTGCAAGAGAAGTGATGCATTCGTCTGCGGATTGAAACAGAAGATCAAAGCCTGACTGACCTGACTAATAAAATGAAAGTTTACGAGGTCAAAAACCAGTCTAATAGTGCACCAAGACCTGCACTACAAGTCAAGAGGAACCGCCAATTGTTGAGTGAGTCAAACAAGATGGGCAGAAAATGTCCAAGTGTTGCTAAACGACATCAAACACAACAGTGCTGGATTTTTGAGATTATTTTCGGACAAAAAGATCTTTATCTAAGACAGAAAGGTGAATCTCCAAAATGACTGTTGGATCTGTCAAGATGCATTTGAATTACCTGTTGTCATTCATACAAAGTTTCTCTCCTTTGTGATAGTGCTGGGGCTTGTGAGCGGCGAAAAAATGTCAAAGCAGTTCACTTCTTTGAGCAACGCTTGAAGACGACCTCCGATAAATACATCAACGTACTGGAGACAGTTGTCAAGCCCTGGCTAGAGGAAGGGACAGCTGGCTGAGAGCACATGTTTCAGCAAGACTTCGCTACAGCCCACAAAGTAAGGCCCAGGTATGGCTATACAACAGTTGTATTACCACTGGTTCCAGTCCTCATTGCAATATCTTTTACTACTACGTCTGGGGCGTGGTCGAGGCGAAGATCAATGAGAGGCACAACACCAAAAATCAGCTTGAGATCTTCTATCATGGAGGAACATATATGGTACACATACGGACAAGGGAAAAGTTGTGTTAGCCTGCAGCAGTTTTAAGTCCTGACTCAAAAAGGTTCTAACCGTTAATGGGACCTACATTGAATAATATGATTTTCAGTACTATATACTTAATTAATTTTTCTGATATTTTAATATTATTTTCGTTATTTACTCATTTTCTGGATTTACATCGCCGATTCTGCATATAAGGCTACATGTTGGGGAATCTAATGAATCGGATACACTAAAATATGGAATGAAATGCCTACCAGACAAAACAATCTTTTAAAATTGTTGTGTAACTTTTACTAGTTTACTTTCTCTAGTAGTTTACAATAAATTTTTGGTATTGTAGGTACATGTTAGCTGTGATTATTTGATTGATCCTAAATTAAAAATTTTTACTTAAATGCATATAAAAGAAAAATTTTGTATTAGTATGTTACGGATATTTCTATACTTTAACGTTTATATTATACAATTGTCTTGGTTGTATTCTAAAATAAAGCTGTCATAATGCGCAGTTATTCTTTAACATCCTGGAATAGTTATTTATACCTATGAAATTACTAGAATGCATTTAATTATTATTTATACGATAATCACTTTATTACAAGAAAAAGTCGCAAGAACAATCGCCACCGACAGTCCTGTTAGGTAATCCAACAAGCTCGTAATTTATAGAGCAGAACCGCAAACATGCACTCCGCAGAATATAAACAATAATAATTACGCCGTTTTGAATTTATAATTTTATTGAAGTTGCAGCGCGCTTATTATCCATCGATTTATGCGCCGAGCGGCAGGCAAATGAATAAATAACGCGAATTACGAGCGCGTCGGGTCTTAAATTAGCCTCATTAAATGCGGCAGTTACTTAATGGGGTCAAATAATAGAAGAAACGCGGCAATAAATCGGCATCCGCACCACAAATCATTGCACAATGCGCGCGGATTTATTTCTGGAATTAATCCGGGAAATTTATGGCAATCTTAATGCGCGCGGATATGTGGACGGCGCGGGCGCGCGCGACGCTGTATAATTAGACAAATAAACCGACTTCATCTAAATAAATGCGGCTAGCTGCCCTAGGCTGTAAAGCCGGAGATTGTTGGTTTTACAAGTTTCGGAAATGGTTGAAGAATTCGGTTTGTGGCCGCAGTCGACGCGTCTCAGCTATTTTCAGATTCTTATCCCAACTTACTCAAATTGCCCGCAACGAGCTCTCCATTGTGCTTAATCCCCGTTTTGTTAAATTTTCTACGCTAGCGGCATCATCTAATCGATGAAATTGATAAAATCTTGATTGCATGAGCTCAACAAGAAACTTTGGATTAAATAATGCAGCGACCAAACGCGACCACAACCAAGAGGCTAAAGTTAAATCGCGCTTTTTTAATTAACAATTAATTTATTTTAAAATTAAAACAAAAGAGGAAATTAAGAGTTTGAATTTTTACAAATGTGTTTTGATAAACAACTGCATATTTACAATAAAAACACTACGTAATAACTGTTTATAAGTGGGAAGGCCAAATACCGTTGCTTCTTCAAAGTTTGTAGTCATTCTAAAGTAGATTCTAAGACCAATGACGCTTCAGTCAGTGTTCTAGCTATTGAAACTGAAAGGAATTTTTGGTATTTGTAAAAAATAATTTTTTTAATGTTAAGACCCAGTAAAGATAGTGTAGATTTGCTTTTTGGAATTTTTTTTGTGTAAACTTTTTAAGATAATAAGAATTTCCCATTTTCGAAATACCCATAAAAGTATAACGTAGATTCTGTTGAATGTTTTATTGTACCATCACACAGAACTTGCTTATAGACCGAGAGCTGGTGCCCTAAAAATGATAAGGTTTATGGAATTTTAATAGATAAAAGTGGTTGACAGATAGTGATAAAAATAAAAGCGGCCACCACGGCCACCTGGGGCATTTGACGGGGGCGGGCAGCTAAAAACGGAAAATTTTTGTCTGAACTGAATGATGAGGTTTATGTTTGAAAATAATACATTTGGTGGAGATGATTTAAGAAAGCCATCGACAAATGCACGGCGCTAAGTGGGGACAAAATAGGCAACGGACATGGTTAAAGGGGAGTTAACATTTGTCGAAAATTTTATGATAAGGTTTGTGTCCGTGCTTTTGATATTTTGCAGCATATATTTAGAGTAACTAAAGTGTATGCAGTAGGTCGGACACGTAAGTGGGGCCGTTAACGAATATTTTAAACAAGCTTGTGCTCTAGGGGATAAAAAAAGCTTAATGAAATTAAACTTTTGCTGTAATTTATAGATAAATCGGCGCAAAAATACACATGCACACGAAAAAAAGCAGAAATAACGTATAAAAAATAAATAAATAAACAAATAAATTGCAGTTTCTATTGTGGTTATGATTATATTATTTATAAATATTATTTTTTATACAAAAACATTTATAACAGATAACGAGACGCTTAGAAAACAATATTTTTGATTTCGTTATCTTCGTTAAAATTACTTCACAATCACTTTTTTTTTATTGACTGTTATATTTACAACTATTCCTAGGATTAACAAGCAAATGTGATTTTTTAGTACTATAATAACATGAGAAGAAAATCTCGACCAGTCGCGATCCCTAATCACCAATTAGTAAGATCTAGTATTTTTTGCCTATTTAAACGTCGACTGGCATTTCCATCTTCTAGAAGATTTGTCACTAACACACTGACCCATAAAATCTTAAGATCGGCGTAAAGCGTTTTGCTGCTGATTTTCATTTTGAAGTTCAACTCTTTTCTTTTTTTGTAAGGTGTGTTTTCCATGTGAGTCTTCTGTCTAAATACCTACCGAGGTACTTAGCTTCTTGTTTGCCAGGAATTTGTATGCCATTTAGCGTGATCGGTGGTCAAGTATTTCGCTTTGTAGTAAATGTTATTGCTGTTAATTTATTCTCATTCATTTTTATGGGCCACTTGTACAACAATTTCTTTAAGTTATTAAGTGATCTCTGTAGTTGTACCGCTATTTGTGTAGGATTAGTATGCGAAGATAGCATTGCAGTGTCGTCTACGAATGTGGCCTTGACTACATTCCCGTTGCATGGTAGATCTGCTGTAAATATTTGGTATAGAATGGGTTTCATGGCAATTTCCTGTGGAACACCAGCGCTGATTGGATATAGGTACACACAGGTGTATAGGTTAGAATAACTGTCACCATATATATAATAAACACTTAGCTATCATATCCACTTTTGTCATTTTGATCCTGATCCAGTAAAACATCTTTGACTCTGGGTGGTAATTGCTATCCCTCAAACTACTTAAATTTATATTTATTTTCGTTTTCAATCCATCCATAGTCTTCTGGCTCAAGATCGCTACATACTTTTTTAAGAGCATTTTTTTATAAGTTTGTTATAGAAGTAGCTCTTAAGAGGTGCTGTTTTAACTCAGCGTACCATGGTGGCAAGCATGAAGCAAACAAATGCCTCTAATTTCATATAAATAGCATTGACATCTACGTTTTCGCCAAGACTCGAGAATGCTTTCTGGTATTATCAGACTGACTCAATATTTTCAGATGCCTTTTTTTTCTTTTCTCTAGAAAGATAGATCATAGTCACATCCGGTTAATGCATGAAATTCTGGAAGAGCATTACATAATGGTTCTTCAAGAGTTTCATGCAATTTCCGAATATCAATAATTTCCTTCTTTCTTATAGCACCGCGTTCCATCCAAATCTTTGATTTATTTTTATTACGTACTTATTATAATCAATATGTCAGTATCAGAAAATTTGATCAAAATGTTAGAATCAGCAGGAATGTGACAAATATGACAAATTATTTTTGTATCCGCTTCTTCGTGAGGAACACATGAGCAGATCATTTTCGACTTTATACGAATAGCAGTTATCAAAATTGAGTAATATTTTCTTATTATTAATAAATGGGACCAATCTTGAATAATAAAATTTACAAGAGCCTCTTTAAAATTGCTGTTTCTTAACTCTTTGAAAAAATCAGCTCCTCGTATTTGATTCGCTGCAGAAATGTGAAAGTTTCCATCATAGCTTGATCCTTTTCTTAATGATCGCTCATAATCTTTAATAGATGGCTGAAAATATCTATCAAAAATAATGTGGATATCAGACGCACTATTGTTAGTTATAGTTTGCAATAATTAAGTAAGAACTTTTTTGATATCGGTATTATTATCCAACGTTGATATACCGAGCATTTCTTCGGACGGATCTCTTTGTAGAGTACTTCTTGAACTTCATTGTTTATATGTACTTTTTTATTCGAAAAGGCAAAGTTTAAAATTTTATTTTGCTTTATCGATGCTTCAAATCGAGTATTTGAAACTGAACATGCAATAATAACTTGTCCACGCATTGCATTACCACATTTTTCAACATTTCTGAAAAAGTCAGCTATGATATCTGTCTTTGAACATCCGGTTACTATATTATACAGTAGATTACCATCCATATTTTCATTTTGAGAATGATTAATATTAATTTTAGTTACTTCTACTGCATTTTTTCAACTATATTGAATCTTTGTAAATTTGGTGCTTTTTTATATCAGATGCGCTTTAGATCTTGCGCTTTCTTTAAACCACGTTCATTTAATATATGGTCTGACTTTTACATCACCGTTGCAGTGGAGATATAGAATTTGTAAAATGCGACACGATTGTCAATTTTCTCGCAGTATCTGTATTGATAGTCTATATCAGATCTACTGATATTTTAGAAAAAAATTTACCCCAAAACATACTTTTTTCAAATTTAACACATAACATTAGATGAGTATCTTCAATTTTTTCTAGATTGTCATGATATTGAAAAAGCCACGGGAATAATTATTTTGATTAAAAACAAAAAATATGTTGCGTAATTTAATTACAATAAATTTAAACAGCTTGAAGTTTCCAGTGCGCATGCTGTAAGAAAACATAAGACAATCGTTTACAAGTTCAACGTATGCCTTGTAAAGTTGCTCTGTTTTGCCACGTTTGCCTTTAACAGTATCGTTGTTGTAATTGAAATATTTATCTAAAATCATTGAAAAAGCTATGATTTTTTTTTACTTTTTCAATATATTCTATAAGTTATTTTTAATTCGTATTTTAACTTTTAAAAATTGTTTAAAATGAAGTATCTGTAATCAAAGAAACCAATGGATGGAGTTGTTTGCATCTGTTATAATGCTTGCCACTTATAAATCCATTAACGGAACCATTTGCTAACATCATACTTTCGACCATAACTTACCAATGGCCTTAAAATATGCCGTTATGATAGAAAACAAGTTTTCAAATAAAATCTTTTTGGTCTATTGTATTTGAAAAGCTACTTTAGCGATCGCAAGATCGTATGTAACTTGCACATACGATTGTTGACATTCTCGAGCTATTTGTTGCCATTGACGCATTGTTTCATAAACAACAGATGTATTTGTCTGTAAAATATCGATAGATGAGAGGTATAGAAATTTTTGTTGTGGGCTTGTATCAACTTTATTATTAAATTCAACCCACAGAGGAGCATCTGTTTTCTTTTGTTTCTAACTCTTCCTTTTCCCATCTCTTCCTAGTTATTTTTCAAAAAAAAAAAAAAATATATATATATATATATATATATATACGAGGGTAATTTTTTTTCAAGGTCTGATTGGTCACTAAATGAAAATCGCAGTCAGAATCAAGAAAATTTTATATGGAACAATGTGATACAACATTAAGCTACTTTTCGACGTAATCGTCGTTCCGATTCATACATTTGTCGTAGCGTGGTACCAATTTTCCAATACCTTCATCATAAAAAGCAGCCGCCTGTGCTTTCAGCCAATTATGTACGCTGGTCTGCAGCTTGTTGTCTGTGGCGAAAGTTTGTCCTCCTATCCAGCGTTTCATGTGGGCAAAGAGATGAATTTCCGCAAATCACCTGATCCACGCACTGAACAAGATCATCGGTTGACACTAGCTTCCTTCCCTAGCCGCCTGTATCATGAACATCTGTGCGTCCAGCATCAAAGTTCCTGCACCATTTCCGCACCTTGCTGTCACTCATGAACGTTTCTCCGTACACTTTACTCATTCTTCTATGAATTTCAGCAGCATTGCTTCCTTCAGCATCCAGAAATCGAATGGCTGAACGCAATTCACATTTGGCGGATACTCTATTTTTCGAACCATGTTTATGTGCTCCCTACGTACTTAGAAATGACAAACGCGAACCGATACGTTCCCCGGGCCAACTACAGATACAGCGCAAGACGTCTGCGCACAGACCTAGCGAATTTTCCCCGAAGCTTTCCTTTAGCGACCGATCGGACCTTGAACAAAAATAGCCTTCGTATATATATATATATATATATATATATATATATATATATATATATATATATATATATAGAGAGAGAGAGAGAGAGAGAAACAATAGAAAAACCTTGAACACCTCAAATTTTTTATGACAATCATGCGCGTACTTGGTGAACAATCCTTTTTCTTTTTTTTTGAAGCAGTTGTCTGCGAATTCTCCATATGTCATTTTTAGGCAACTAGTTCTAGGTTTTGTTTAATAATACGAGACATTAAAGTTGAAAAATTTACATTTTCTAAGTTATGTGTTACCACGAAGATAACTTTGTTTAATTCGGACACTTACGGCTTTGACTATATAAACAGTCAAAATTGAACGTAGTCTTCCAGATATTAAACGACTTTCGGCATCTCCAGCCTCATTAAAAAATAGCTTGATAAAAAACATGCGTCTTAAAGATTACACTTTTTTCAGTTCCATTCTTATGTAATGCTATTTTATTGGTGAATAAACAAACTCGACAATAGATAATCTAACTTATAACTTTAAGGCTTGATAATTGAAACCTTATGTTGAAGCCACGAATACGTCGATCCTGTGTAAAGCAAAGGTGGGTTTGATTTTATAACGCCATTTATGGGAATATTAGGCATAACACAAGCCTCCAAAATTTGGGTTGTGAAGTTTTGAAAATTGATTTCCATGTATTTTTTTAGCGCTGAATCAGAAAATTACCTTCATTTTATTTCATCACGCAGAATTTTTTGCAAATTGCAAATTTAAAAATTTGTAAAAAGTCGACAAATTCCGAAAATGTGAGACTTCAAAATAGACTTAAAATGTATTTTTCTTATAATGTATTTATTTATTGGGTTATACTACGTATTCTATAGCAAAACAGTTAAAGGATCTAAAGAGGGGAGGAGGATCATCGACCCCTTTATTTCTAATGAAAATTTCCACAACATTAGCCTAAAGTCCCATTTTAGTGCATCTTTCAATTAATTTATTTTTATTTATTTAATTAATTTTTATGAGGTACGTCATGCCTTTAATGACAAAGTATGTAAAATACTTACATGTCGAAGTTTCTTTGGACGGATCATGTTCTGTTTTGCACTTTTTATGTCCTCTATGAGGTTCATCTTGGCGTAACATCCAGCAACAGTCAGCCATCATCGCAGTAGTCTATTTTCCTTGATATCTCCTTTCCATTTCTTTGATGTCCTGATAAAATCTCTTGCCCTTCTTTTCGTTACCGGCACCCAGATTTTCAGAAAAATAGTCCAAATGTGAACTTAAGAAGTAAACCTTCAATCTCATGAAACAGTCCAAATTTTTAATTCTGCAGCAGTTTCACAACGATTTATTTGAAGTTCGGGCCTTCTTATTGGCTACAAACTTGGTTACTAAGTCTTGAAAGGCGCTTCAGGCTTCTTTTTCTTCAACTTCAATTTGTTTCTCTTTTTGGCCAATCTTTCTTTTACAATGATTTTCTCTGTCACTGTTATCCCATTCACACAAAAAATAAAAACTATGTGTACTTTTCTTGCCAACCATCTGTATTATTTTGAGATCGCTGCACCTAATTTACTTATGATTGTCGTTTGAATTTATGGATAACAAATTCCACATTTTCGCAACGCTCCTTTAAATGGACAGAATGTCTGACGAGTATTGACTCATGCTATCCCACAGTCTTATCATCTTTAACCCAAATAATTTTGTAGATTTCCTAAAGGAAAGAGGGGGATGGTTTCAATAGCCCAATGTACCTTTAAAAATTAAAAGAAATAATGAAAATAAATACATTAAAAACATAAAACAGTACATTAGGCTCATTTATAGCAATTTTTATTAGAAAACTTACAGGGTTACAAACCCCCTCCGCACCTCATCTGACCACTCAACTGTTCTGCTATAAGAATGCACAGTATAATCCAAAAAAGAAAGTATATTATATTTATTATAAAAAAACGTTTTATATCTGTTTTATAGTATACGATATTCGCAATTTTTAGATTTTTAACAATTTGCGATTTTCCAATCCTGACATGATGGTAAAAATGAAAATCAGCGATAGAAATGCAAAAGAATTAATGATCAAAAATTAAAAAATCATCGCAGGCCTGTGCAATTAATAAGAATAATATAAATAATTCTTATTTTATTGCATAATTAAATTGTTTAATATAAAAGTAAATGCTATCTTATACTAAATTTATTTTTAAGATGAATAACAGAAACTTTCGTAGTCAATTGTAGTTTATATTTGGATTGTAATAACCTGGACTAAAAAATTATGTTTTTTATAACAGACTGTATATTTAATGTTTGTTTTATATAAGGTTACTTTTAAGATGCAATTTGGCTCAAATATAATATTAAATAAATTTGAACGTGTACAAGAAGATCGCTTTTATATATGTAAGTTTTAAAAGTTTTGGTTTAAAATTACAATTAATTAATTTGGCTTCTTTGTTTAAGAAAAACAATAAGCTAATTTGTTCATTACTTTAATACTAAAATAATTCATTTATAAGCACAATCAAAATTTTTACACTCTAAAGTGGATGGCAAATTAAAATAATTTTGTTGTTTAGAGACGACAAATTTGATACAGGTACTACATTAATTTCTACAATTTCTATATATCCATATATTATAAAATAAAAAAATCAACAACAAAAAGTTTTCGAAAGAACTAGAAGCAATTGGAAAAACGACTAATGGTTATTAAAACTGTTTCTTTGGGCGAAACAAAATTTACAATCGTCGAAAAAGATACACATTTTCAAATAGAAATGTTATCCTGTTTTTTTGGTTCTATCCAGCTGTTCAATTAAAACAATTGTGGATTTGTTCTGGTCTACACTGGAGTACCCTTCTTTCGCTCTGCTGTCTGCTAACCTTGCGCAGAGTTGTTCGAATCTCGCTGAAAACTCATGGACCTATGTATGTAGCGTCTTAGTAATTACGGTTGTGTGTTAGTAGGCACAATAAGCTCTTGAGATTTAGTACCGGTAAGTGTGTCCCAACAAAAAACAAGTACTATGCAATTAGAAAATAAATTCTGAAATGCTCTTTTATTAAATTCAAATAAAAATTTTTTTTAAGTGTGCATACACTTAGCCATCTTTATGGCATTGATTGTCATTTCTCTCATCACTCATGGAACATTTTTGCTTCTCGTATCCAAATCTAAGAATATCAGTGCATTTGTTCGAACCTAAATCCAAACCTAAATATCACGTGAGATCTTATTAACTAAATTCAACTTTGTGACTCATATACGAGAGCAGCACAGGCAGTTCTGCAATTAATAAAAAAAGCTTTGTATCTAAAAATTACTTTATTATTACTTTTCAAAGTATTCAGCCTTAAATTTATTGCATATGATGAAATCAGTTGTTGAAGCATAAATTCTACTCATCTTAACCTACTTCAGAGGCAATGTTTTTGCAGCTTTTTCCGGAATATCTAGAAGTTGCAAATTGTGCCCCATATATTTTAATCGTTAACCAAGAACAGAAGCTTATAAAGTGCCAGATTAAACCCATTCTGAGTATAAAAATTTTAAATTAGAAGTCTCTAAAAATGCGTTTGGATGAGGGGCGGTGAAACTTAAACATTTTCATTTATAAAGCCTTGTAGATTGACTTTTGAATAACTGTTGACATATTGTTATATGCTTTCTATGATATCCGCAGTTTTATTTAAAACATGACAGTTGTAGTAATTTTAATTTTGAGATTAAAGTGATAGTCAATTTCTTCTCAATGTTTGAAGATTACCTCATTTCGACTAGATTATAAAGCACTCAGTATAGGAAGTGTTTATTTAAGTTAAAATACTTCAGTACATCCAACAAACACCAGTACAGGTGATATAGATTTTCTTATATCATGTCATATGCATTATTTTTGTTTTTCTGTTAAATTTGTAAAGCAACTAAAGTAAAACCTTGTTTATTGCAGTCATTCTAATGTATATCATTGTCGAGGTAGAATACGAAAAAATAACATTAGAATACAAGAAAAATTAAATTTATTTATATGAAACTTAGCACAATTAAAGTGAATCATATTATTTAATGTATCTCTCATCAGCGGCTACGACCTTCTCGAGTCAGCACCTAAATCTGCTGCAGGCCAACTCAACTCACCTCCTGTCCATATGTATCATTACCTCCATGATGCTATCCTTATTCCTCTCATATTTATCTTCTCCTTTACCACGCCCCATAGGAGTAATCAAGAAGATTGCAGTTATAGTTGAAGGGAGGCCATAAATCGGGGACCAGTGGCAATACAATTTGTTGCATGACCTTATCTTGTGGGCCGGAGTGAAGTCTCTATCCAAGACTGACAATTGTAAAGCCCTTAAGCTGTCCTTTGCATTATGATATCTCTCATTGACTTTAACGCGTCACTCACGTCTCAAAATTAAGAAGAGTACAGTCTAAAGTACAGGGTGGCGAGAAGTTGGGAAACCAGTCTAATGTAAATTGTTTTATAGCCATACCTTAGGTTTCTTGCTTTATGGCCTGAAACATGTACTCTTGCTAAGTGACCACTTCTTCTATCCAGGGCTCAATAAGTGTCTCTATTACGAAGGCAGTTTGATAAGTCAGTGGCTTTTTGTATTTCCCGCGTAGTAACTTTAAATGCAACATTGCTTCTGTCAACTACCATCTTAATTAATAGACTATTGTCAAATTTTCAGCAAGCTGCGTCATTTAGTTTGTGTTTGACAGCCATTGAACAGCCCGTGAATTTCGACGAAAATGAAAAAAAGTGAATTTTGTGTGCTCATCAAGCATTATTTTTGCACAAAGAAAACCATCAAGAAAAGGCTCTCAATTATAATGGTTAAGAAGTGGTTTAGTGAATTCTGTTGTAGTCATACCTGCACAAGTCACCACGGACGTTCAGGTCGTCGAAAAGACGTCATCACGCCAGAAATCCTCGATAAAATCCATGGAATGGTATTTGACGATCGGAGAAATAAAATTGCGTGAGGTGGCTGAGGTTATAGGCACCTCTACCTGAGCGGGTATATCACATTTTACATGAATATTTGCACATGAAAATGCTATCCGCGCGATGGGTGCTGCGATTGCTGTGATCACTTCAAAGGAGTGTTTGGCGATGTTCAACCGCAATCCGAACGAGTTTTTGCGCCGTTTTATGACCATGGACGAAACAAGGATTCATCACCAGAGACCTAGGAACAGTCAAAATAGTAGACTTCTCCGGGTGAACGTGCACCAAAGAAAGCCAAGGTGGGTCTGTCGGCCAACAAGGTCATGGCGACAGTTTTTGAGATGCACCCGTTGTCATTCACATAGGTTACCTTGAAAAGGGTAAAATAATCACCGGCCCATATTATTCAGAGTTGTTGACAGTGATTTGAAGTAAAAACGACCGCATTTGGCGAAGAAAAAAGTGTTTTTCGGCCAAGACAATGCACGGGTGCACACGTGTGTAGTTGCCATGGCAAAAATCATAAATTAGACTACGAAATGCTACCCCATCCAGCATATTCTCCCGATTTAGCTCCTTGCGACTATTTCCTGTTTCCAAACCTGCAGAAATAGCTCGGCGTTAAGCGATTTGGGTCAAATGAAGAGGTCATCACTAAAACAAAAGCCTATTTTGAGGACCTTGAGAAAACATATTACTTGGAAGGGATAAAAGAATTGAAAAACGCTGGACCAAATGTATCGGACTAAAAGAGAAATAAAACGCTTTTTTGCCCAAAAAATATCTTTTATTCAAAAAGTCACTGACTTATGAAACTGACCTCGTATGTTGATATACCTGTCGGTGGTTACCTTTAAGCCTTCCTCAAAGAAGTAAGGCATCGTGATTATCATCTCACAAACCCCAGAATTATCACAAAGTCGAGAAACTTTATATGCATGATGATAGGCAATTCAGAGGCATTTTGGAAATTCGCCTTTCCTTTCTTTTTGTCTAAAAAGAATCTTATAAAATCATTGCTGTTTAGCAGCGCTTGGGCCTTTAAATTCCTATCCGTCTTGTTCTTCTCAGCCAACAATTATCGGTTTTTCTGGTCGAAGGACTTGTAGTGCAGGTTGTGGTGCACTCCTAGACTAACCTCGCCACGCAAATTTTTTTGCCATGTCAAGATCCTGCTCAATCTTCTTTTTCAATTCGCGAACGAATTCATCTCTAGCGACTAGATCGCTAGCTGTCAATAGTTACTTCCTCCTTCTAGTCAGTTTCTATGTACTTCTTGGCTACCTATTAGACTTAACTATTTCTGTAGCCGAATATTGAATCATTTTTATTGGCAACTTTCCGACGCAAAAAAATTAGAGTACACCAGCTGTGTAATCATGTGCTCGGCTAATTTTTTTGGCAATCGTAAGTTGCTGATTATATAAAGATAACTTATTTTGTTACATAATAAGGGATTGTGCATGTGGATAAGACAGTCTTTCGGTTTTCCCGTTATAAAACCTAAAAATTCCCAATTTACCTCGATGAGCCGGTACAAGGTAGCCCTCATAATTCTGCAAGCGATTTGAATGTCTTCTTAAAGTACCTTTCTTAAGCCAATTTTGCATGTTTTGATTGCTACTGTAGTTTTTCTTAGAGATTTTTATAAATTTAAATTTGTTACACCAACTGTAAACAGCCTTCAAATATAAGATAAAGAATTGCACTTTTAATGTCATGGTAAATCGTGGTTTCAGTTTTTTCTGTTTCTTTAAGACATCCTCAGTATAATATTTCATTAAAAGCGTGCTCATAATGGCCAACAATAAAAGAGACTGACAAAATAATTTAATGTTTGGAACGAAACAAGCTCAAAATAAATGTTAATAAGACAAAAATAATGGTCATAACAAAACAAGAATTTTAACATAAAACTAGAAGATGAAGTAAAGAAATTTAAACATCTGGGTGTGATAATTGACAATACAAGGAACCAAGAAATGGATATCAAGGAACACATAGAGAAAGCAACCAAAATATATTACGTAATTTGCAAAACAATAGTGAAAAGGAAAGAAATATTTATAAAAACGAAAATGTTGGTTCAACCAATCCTGCTATTCGCTTGTGAAACTTGGATGTTATCTAAAATATAAAGAGTAGAGTACAGGCGGTATAAATGCGGTATCTACGTGCAGTCAAAGAAATAACAAAAAGATATCGAATATGGAATCAGGAGGTGAGAGAAGAACTGGGAGTTTATCCGTGGTGGAGATAACTGAGGACAGACATTTGAGATGGTGGGGACATTTACAAAGGCTACCAAGCAAGAATCAGATGAAAATAATACGCGAAGCGAAGACAATAGACCAAAGAAGCAGAGGCAGGCCAAATGAAACGTGGAATAACGTAACTGGCAAATTTTGTTTATTAAATAAGAAGGATTTAAGTTGGCAGACAGCGAAAGTGTTGGTATATAATAAATAATATTGATTGCATCTAAAAGCCTTTCTATAACGTATTAAATTTAGATTTACCTACGTGTTCAGCACCCTTTAAGCTTATTTTTATAATAAATTTTAATAAAGAACAGAAGATACCAAAATTGAATAATATTATTGTTCACTTTTTTCAGCCAATTAATTAAGGTAAAACCCCAGCAAAATAGATGACTTAAGACAGGGTAATTTAAATAACAGTTTACAAAAAAGCGACCATTAGTGTTTTGAGTTGGATCGTTACTTCACTCTAAATTGCGGGAAAAGTGAATTGAACTTCCATAGCGAGCTGAATATTGCACGGGGAACGCTGCACAGCGCTCGCTGAACGAGTTGAAATGGAACGAATCGTCGGATGAGCACCGACTGTTATTCCTGCAGGAACGGGACATATTCTTATGTTTACCTAAGGCGCGTGTTCCTGTATAAATATATGGTTTCTGGCGAGATGCGGTGTTGTGTTAAACCTTTATTGCGCCGCAATAAATAACCAGCCATTTCCCAGTTAGTCATAACAGAAGGGTTGCCGAAGATGGAACAACTCCAGCCCCGCCGCCGCGGCGCAACAAAGCGAAATTTCGGATGAACGGTGCGCGCCCCGGCCGGATAATTTGAATTCTATAAAGCCGCCGCTGCCGAAATTATGTTAATTGCTTGTATGCACAGTATAATACCGCCGAGCTCGGGCCGTGCGATGTTAATGCACAAAGGGTTTAATCAGAACCGGTACATGACGAGCAAACAGTCCACTCAGTCAAAACATCATAGCAATCGCTTTTGATTAGATTTTGCACCTCCCTCTCCCTGTTTAGTTTGATTATCAGTTCATCTCCTCTATTTCACATGCTAACAGAGGCCGGCGAGCGCTGCGGATAGACGGCCAAATAATCAGCCGGGCTATCTCTATCGGCGCGCGGCGCTTTGAAGCGCCGCCGACGGCGAGAGAAAATTTCGCGGCCTTTTCACTCAAAATTCTTTCCGCCGCAGCGCGCCGCTTCCCGCCCGGCCGCTCTGTAATCTGAGATCTTACGTTGTCACCTTTGACTCGGGAATTAATTAGGGATTTTTGTTTTAATCGCTGTTTTGCCCGCGCCTCCACTCCATTTTTCTCGCTGCTATCTTCTATCTCCGCGGTTAAGGCCCGATTAGATCTTAATACGATCCGGCGCGCTATCCGGCGGCGTTCGCCGTATCTCAGTTGTGAAAGGTACAGATTTTCGTTTAATACGCGCCTTATAGGAGCGCGACATTTCAATTGTGCCCGCCGTACATTCACTTCTAATGTAGATTCTATCTGCATCCATTCAGTCGGCCTAAATCAAAATTAATTGCCGCTCCGCAAACGGCCGCCATTAACAATGCTTTTTCTCAGCTTTCCTGGCCGCCTTTTAATAACTTTCTGCATTTTTGCCGATCAGCCGAGCTGGGAACCTGTTTGTCCCGTTTAGCTGACATCTAGATTTAAATAACTTCGATCAGGCCGATATACATTTTAAGATAATGTTGTATTGACGTTTCCCGGTATAATACTAAATCAAAATGTGTTCTCGGAATCTGAGTAGGAACGTGATGTAATTAACATATTGTTGTAACACGAAATATCGTTTATAGTTCGTTTGTAATCAAAATATATAGGGCAGTTATAGTTTGCAAGCAAAAAATCAAGATCTCAAATAGAAATGTATTATTTAAAACATCGTCCATTTTTTTCTTATTTACAACGTAACATTGAAAACTATAATAAGTTTCAATTGGTATAAGAGAAGCCCGGGTTAGTTGATACAGGGGCAGTTCTAGTCACAGAGTGGCACGCCTGCTTAACTCGGCGTACTCTATCTGTCGATGTAGTTTCGTCAGTGTTAAAGATAGCGTTGTATAAGTGTGTTGTGAAATATAAATGTTGTGTGCACGATGTTATATTTGCATTAATACGTTTATTAATGTAACTACAAATTAGTTGTTCTTTTGTGTCTAATTTTCACTGAACCAAAATACCATATGACATCCCCCTTAATATCTAATCTAGTTGTTAAGTTTCGAAGGTACTTCAAGCACGCGCCCACCTGCCGAAGTATTGCCTCTAGGTTAGTTATCGGTGCCTGTCGTGCTAGGGCTTTTTTGGCCGGTAGGGTGATAGGCTGGGTTGACCCTTGAACTATCGGTTTCACCAAAGGTCAGAAATTTTCTATTTCTTCTACATTTTTCTTTTCTCTGAGCCACAAACGATTTCAGCTTGGGTTTGTGTAACTGAGGTTTTCTTGGAACAGTTATTAGCTACGTTGTGGAACGGATGTAGATGCACTCTCTTCCGTCTTCTCTTTTTATAATATAGTTTTGTGGGTTTGTATCTATTTTAACAACTTCGCCTGGTGTCTAGCTTCTTATTGACTTCCGGGTTTGGTAGGTTGGGTTGGGGTCTTTTTTTATCGTCATAGCGAGCCATAATATTTTGTTTGTTTTATAGAACGTCAACTGTTTTTTTTTGTATAAAAAAAGGAACTTTAGGGTCATTATTGACTGTAGTAATTGAGTTCTAAATTTTCTGTCTTTGCTGAAGAGGGTAGATTCTGTTTAGGCGTGCTGTTATACTCCATTGTTACTAGATATGGGTATTTATCGGGATTTTTTATTAGAAAAATTTTTATTATTTAAATATGCCTTTAAATTAGGTCATTAGGCTGTAGATATGTAGAACTTGAATTGACTTCATCTATATCCAAATCTTTGAGAAACTATTTAATTGGTGGAGTCAATGGTGGTCTGTTATCATACGTGACTCTCGGCAATCCATGTGATTTAAATATCATCATCAACGCTTCATTGACGGCTACAGCATCTTTGCGCGACATGGTAATAAGTTCTACAAATTTTGTGGGATAGTCACAAACAACTAAATAATTTACATTTTTAACTTGTACGAAGTCAACGCCGATCTTCTTCCATAGCAACTTTGGTACCGAGTGGAGATGAAGCGGTTATGTTACGTTTGATCGGTTGTATGTTGCACCTGTCGTACAGAAAGATACTGCATTAGCTATTTGTTTGTTTATACCTGGCCAAAATTCAGTTTTTTGAGCTTTTCTTTGGCACGAATTAATTCTTTGGTACATTTGATGTATTTTGTTTAATATGTCTGCTCCGTGGTCTCTTGAAATTATAAGTTGGTATCAGAAAATCTTCTAATTCATAAATCTTATCTTTATACGGATGATAGGGTTTGCCGCTTTTACCGAAGACAGATGATTAGACTAGCCGTTTCTTAAGTAATAACGAATATCTTCAAGTTCTTCGTTTGCGACTGCGCTACGTTTTAAAACTTTTCTTTTTTGATTCGACACCAAAATGATGTATTTTACCTGGAAGTCACTAAAGTAATCAGTCAATGGGGTCCTCGACAACAAATCTGGAATATATAGATCCTTGCCTGGAACATGTTGTAGAGTTATGTCATATTTTAGAAGTATAATCACCAATCGCTGCAGTCTGAGAGACAGAAATTCAATTGGTGTTTTAACTAAGCCCATGAGTGGTTTGTGATCAGTCTTTGGAGTGATCGGTCTACCATACAAGTAATAATTGAACTTTTCGTAGACTAGCACCATTCTAGGAGATCTTTCCCGATTTGGATTAATTGCGCGGTGCAGAGTTCAAAGATGTTGGCCAGTAGGCTATAGGGTGGTCTTCTTGACTAATATGTCTACCTAAGCCATATTGTGATGCGTCTGTTACAGGTAAGACTCAATTAAATGATTTAAATTTGAACACTGCTAACTAATGCCTTTAATTTCTTAAAGGCTACATCTGGGGGACTGATTTTCTCCACGCCAATGGAGTCGATTGTTAAGCAACATTTGCTATAAATTTGCCTAGAAAGTTGACCATTCCGAGAAACATTTGCAATTCCTTTACATTAGTTGGTTGTTTCATTTTATCTATTGCTTCCACCTTATTTTGACCAATCTCGACGCCCTTATCTGTGATTGTATGGCCTAAAAATGTAATTTGTTATATGTTGCAGTTTATCTATTTTACATTTGACTTTGTTTTGGCTAGCTTTTTCTAATAATTTTTCCAATCTTAAGTTATGCTGCTCTAGTGTTTTCCTAAAGACAAATATATCGTCAAACTAGACCAATGTTCCATCTGGCCTTATAATCAAGTGGTTGATATATTTTTGAAATATTTCTGGGGCATTCGATACTTCTCAAAGAACGTACATAAGATCGAGCTTTCAGTATCCAGTGGTATTTGATAGAATACACTATAAGGATCTAGCACTGTGAACCATTTTGCTTTTTTTATAGATGTAAAAATTATTTCTAAAGTTGGCATTTCCAAACGCTGCCTTATAATGTATTGGTTGAAAGGCCTTGGGTTCATAAATATTCTAATCGAGCCATATATTTTCTCTATAACTACTATGGCATGCAGCTAGCCTGTTGCATCGTCTAATTTAACGACACCTTGCTTTTCTATTTTTTCCAACGCTTGTTTGATTGATTTATTTAGTGCTAGAGGGATTTTCCTACACCTTGCTATTTGTAGAATAGCTTCGAGTTTTAGTTACATTTGTTACTGAAACATCCTAGATCTGTAAACACATCCAGGTATGCTTTTATTATATTTTTTTACTTTTTGTTTATGCTTTTCCATTTACCATCCTGTTATATTTGCATTAATACTATATTAAGTTCCAAAATACACAAGCTTATAGATACAATTTAGATTATATATCAGTTGTTCCTATGTGACTAAATTTTCACTGGACCAAAATGTTATAAGACACATGAGTAAATTTCAAGATTCAACTTTGAGTAAATATACATCTCGCTTCATTTAAGATATGTAAACTATTTTTATTACACACTGCGTTTGTTAGCTGTCTTTCGTCCTCAAATGCAATGCGTCTTCTCTATAATAACCTAGATTAGTTGCCATTATGGTCATCGATTTACGCTTGGGGCATATAGATACACTATCGCCGAGGCAAGTTGATACGCATATCAACTTGTCCCGACACTGTCTTTATCAATTTATTTTTACAGGAACAATGGTTTGGAGTTACATCAAAAAGATGAAGCGTGGAAAAATTTCTGCTGGAATATTTGAAGCAGAAGCAGCAGAGGTTTCTTCTGAATCTTTCTTAAGAAAAGCATCTTTAAACGCTTAATGACCTTAATGAGATACACAAAAGAATTACCAAAAGAGCAAAGAACGCCGCCAACTATCGGTTATGAAAAAACAAGACAAATATTTACAAATAACCAGGAAAGCCAACTCTCCAAATATATTTTAGATTGTCCGAGAATTTACTAAGGGTTAGCGTCTAAACTTGCCTATGAATATGCTGTCGCCAATAAAGTACTGATCAGGCTTCCACTGCCTGGTTTTCTCCATTTCTAAATCGTTTTCCCAAATTAGTAATCCGCACACCAGGGGCTACTAGCCTAGGTAGCTTTAACAAATTCAATATAATAACCTTTTTTGACAATTTAAAGGCTGTCCTCGATTGTTACAAGTTTAATTGTGCGTTCATCTGAAACACTGATGAACCCAGTCTGCAAACCGTCCAGGGGCTTGGAAAGATAGCGGAAAAAAAGAAAAAAACAGATTGAGAGTGTTTTATAAAGAACATTTTGTCAACAATGGTCCTCCAAACTGCATTGCAGCTGCTATCCTAGTGGTTGGGCTACCACTAAGGCATTTATGATATGTATGAAACATTTTGTACGTCATGTCAGGTGCTCAAAAGGAAAACCATGTTTGTTGAAGCAGACTTTTTATGTTCTGAAGACACTAACGGCCTACTGAAAAAACCAAATGAAGAGATAACAATTTGTCCGCTGTCGAAATACATAATCTAACCAATGACTGTCAGCAGCATCAGTTCAATGACATAGCATCAACAAGTGGAACTGTAGCAAAAATACCAATCCTGAATAAAGATATGCCGTTAACAAGTTGCACATCAGTGAGTCCTTCACAACTAAGACCATATCCTAAAGTACAACCGCGTTTGCAAACCAACATTCACAAAAACAGGAAATCAGCAATCTTAACGGACATTCCAGAAAAAGCTCTTCGATAAAAGGAAAGAGCTAGAGTTATAAAAAAACAAATAAAAAGGATACAGCAAAACGTGATTTGAATAGAAAAATGAAAAACAAAGAAAACAATTTTAAAGTAGAAGAGAAGGGGAAAATGAAAAAACGTCTATCCGTGAGACAACAAAAAAAATAAATAAATTGGAAAGCTACGACAGTTCGGATAAAGATTGCTTCTGTTTGGTTTGTACGGAACCTAATTCCCAATCAAAAGAAGGAGATAAATGGATCAAATGCAGCAAGTGTCGTAGATGGACACACGTAACGTGCAGCAGCGGAGACGCTTTTTATGTTTGTATTAATTGTAAATCTAATGACGACGATTCCGAATTACTTGTTTATAGATATATTTATGTTTACAATAATTTAAGAATAAAATGTTGATTTTTTTTGTGTAAAAATCTGATGCTTCACATCCATACACCCCATGTTTGATGACCGTATCAACGTGCCTCTGGTATGTATCAATCGTACATTGTTCAGATATTTTCTAGAAATTTGGTAAAAAATACGAGAGCAGTTTGATAAGTCAGTGACTTTTTGAATTTCCCGCATAGTGATTTTAAATTTTTTAATTTTTCACAGGACGCAAATCATAGCTTACATGTAACGTATTAGTCAGCCTTCTTGCGGTTTTAAAGCAATGACGTTTGGCCTTTCGAAACATCATGCGATTTAGCGTTTGATGCAATTAACTTCAATAATTAGCTTTGTTCACGATGGCAATCACAAAAGAGCACATTCGATTTTCTATTCACTTCGCGTTTCATCTTAAGAAAAACGCTGCTGAAGCCACCGAAATGATTTGTGCTGCATATGGTGAGAATGCTGTTAAGTCATGCAACGTGCAAAAAGTGGTACCAAAGATTTCGCGGAGGAGAGTTTAGTCTTGAAGATCAACCACGCGCTGGACGCCCTCAAACATTTGACACGGATGAGTTGGAGACGCGTTAGGCTGGGAACTTCTCCCACATGCGGCGTATAGCCCAGACATGGCCCCTTCCGATTATCATTTATTCCGGTCGTTACAGCGTCACTTGGCTGATACGCACTTAAAAACAGAAGAAGAAGTCCGAAAATGCAACGATAGCTTTATCGTCTCGAAGCCGGTGGGCTTCTATCACCAGGGAATTCGCAAGCTACCCGAAAGATAGCAAAAGGTCATCGATGCCAACGGAGAATACTTTGATACTTAGGCTTTTTTTGTTTGTTTTTAAATAAAACTTTAATTTTGCAGAAAAAAGGTGAGAACTTATTTATACACCTATTACTAGGAGGACTCTGCACCATCAATTTCAGTGGTTAAGAAGTTTACTGAATTCCGTTGTGGTTGTACCAGCACAACTGACGTCGGACGTTCAGGTCTCCCAAAAAACATCGTCACGCCACAAATCGTCGATAAAATTCATAGAATGATATTGGACGATTGGGGAATGAAAGTGCATGAGGTAGCTGAGGCTGTAGGCATCTCAATTTTTGCCGAAAAATTTTTTTATTGAAAAGTCACTGACTTATCAAACTGCCTTCGTTCATATATCAATAACTCTTACTAACAAATTGTGTGTATAAGATACATATGTTACTTATCACGCTAGTTACACTTTCTTATTGTAAAAAATATTTTTCTAAATATTTGGAAAGTGGATCAACTAACTCGGGTCTTCCCTAACAAAAAAATGTTAAAATAATTATATTAAATGAACAAATAAAGATTACTTAGTCTGAATATATAGAGAAAAAATGGAAAAACAGGACTAGTGTTTATTAATTTGAGTGAGATTTAAACTCGTTTTGAAAACCCGGCTTAATATTGTCCGCTTTTACTCAGTCGACTACGGCGGAGATCTAAACATACATGTACAGGGTGCTACAAAGGCTGTCTCTGTGGCCTCGTGGTTAACAGTTTGCGCCAGTGTCTGTGACACAGCGCAGAGTTCGAGTCTTACTCAACCCATGGGTGTACCTAACGTCCTAGTATTTAAGTAGTTAGTTAAGTAAATTCCACAACTCTGTTGTTTGCAAATATTTTTTAAAACGGCAAGAATATTTTTGACGCAGTTTTTCACAAATATTTTCATTGTGCAAAAATATTTTTTACCTTTCAAGAGTTATAAGGTATATCTTTTTAAATAGGAATCATAATTGGCTTGTCGCAATAAATGCTTTTTTTGTTTATCTAAATATGAAAAGTTTACCACCTTTATTTTGAATATTGTGACATTTATATAGTCGTTTTAATTAATACCATTAAATATTTAACGACCTTCCTGGTAGTTTAGCGGATTTTCATAACAACTTATAAAAACAAATAAAAAACAAACAGTAAATTGTCTTTGCATTAAAGGTTTTGCAAAAAATAACTTGTGTTAAAGTTTAACATATGTAAATTTGTAATTTACTAAATTTGCCCTAGCTAATTTAAAATAAATTCAAAAACAAAATAAACCTATTGCTTTTTTAATCAATAACAGCAATTACAATAAGAAAACTTTAAAAAAGAAACAATAGATTTACAACAATTGTTCAAGTTGAGCATTCAAGCACAGCTGGTACTTTTGTAACAGACCTTACAGAGTTTAACAAATGAATTGGTTTTAATTGTTAAAAAGTATTTCTTACATTGTCTTGCAACACTTTTCAAATTTTGAGAACAGCATTATAGCATCGATATTTTGTAAAACCTCAACACAGGAATCTGAGGACCTAGCCATTGAATAAGACAATAAGTTTCGACAAAATTGTATTACGAGCGGGTGCTCCGTCTTGCTGAAAATATGTTTGTTGGACAATATTGATTGCTAGATTATATTAACACCTGATTTACGAACACCTATTTCCTGCTCTATTTTTGGTACTGCAATTTTTGGGTTTCTATTTACTGAAGTGCAAACATATATTTTCATTGTTTCTTTGTTAAATTTATTGCAATTTTTTATCTTCTGGAAAACCCTATACAAATATTTATTTTATTAGAAAGCAAACAAAACAATAAAAAAATAAGAGTAGATTTTATTGTAAATAATTTTATCACTAACAATATGACAATATATAAATAAATTTTTTCCTTCAAATGTTGCAGAATAGTTTTTTGCATATAAGACGGTGGTAGTCTTACTTAGTGGTGGGTTTTATTGGATATTCTGCCCAAATTAACGGATTGATAGTGTAGAGAACATTCAAAAACTAGATTGGTTCCATTTATTGAAAGAAAAAGAGATTGTTAATGGTATTAATTATACTTCATAAGCACTAATCTTACTTTTACAAATTTTCTAAAACGGAAATAATTATTGCTACATACAACTGAAAAAAAAAATTGTTGCAACTCTGTGATACCAATACATGTCTTGACTTGGCACGGGAGTATTTTAAATGCTTATTGCGGTTTATCCTTTAAGAGTAGATAATTGTATGCCTTCACGGACTACCAACAAATTGCCTTAAGAGCTCGTCTCTTATTTTTAATGTTATTGCATAATTAGTTTTGAGGAAAATAAAAAAAGATAAGAAGGAACCAAATGAAACATTCTTTGTAATCGCAAGTAAAAAGAAAAAGGCACCAGAATAAAAAATGCAAACGTAAATACTTGTATCAGATATAAGTCCTAAAGATATACCTGCCATACACCTACCAAATACTTAAAACTTATTTAAATTGTAGATTAAGCAGCAAGAAGAATACACGGACTTTTACACAATTACCTCAAGAGTACCTTAAGGTAGTGTGAAAAGAAAACAACCGAGTATAAAATTCAGCTAAATACTCTGACTCATGTGCAAAAAATCTCAGCGGCGCTAAGAAAATAAACTTTTAATTTTATAAATTTATAATTAAACCTAAAGAAAACTTAAAAACAATACATAAAGGATACTGGATATTTTGGTCTGGAGCAGACATAAAGAATTAATAAGTGCCTCAAATAAACTAAAAGGTATAATACAAGAAGAATCTGTAAATGAACGACTGTTAACAGTCAAAATAAAGTTGACAGATGAAAAAATATGGATAATTACAGCATATAGGGAAAATGGGGATGCAAAAAAAAGAAGAAGGCAAATTTTATGATGAGCTACAACAATAAATAGATAAAGAAGGAGAAAGGTAATAATAATGGGTGATCTAAATGACCGAGTTAGAAATAAGAGCAAAGGAATAGAAGAACATATGAGAAAAAACGGAGAAGAGACGTTAAACAATCATAGAAGGATGTTTTGATCTCATTATAGCAATATTTAAACACAAAGACATACATAAATACACGAGGGTATTCGAAAGCAGAAATGAGAAATCTATTATCGACTACTTATGGAAAAGAGTAAAAGATGTAAAATCCAAAAGCAAAGCAGAGATAGGAATCAATCATTACCTAGTAATAAAAAAACTAAAAAATTTAATAAATAAATTAACAATAGGAGGAATATAAATAAAAAAAAAAAGTATAAACTAAGAAAGAAAAAGTATCGAAAAAATATCAAAAGATATGCCAAACTAAAAGATAATAAAAAAAAACGGATAAAGGAAAATGGGAACCTTTTAAGAATAGCATTTGGCTGCAGTGCAAGAGAGTTGTGGAAAAAAATTCAAACAATTACATGTAAAAAAGCAATTGATGGACAGGCGAAATACAAACACAAATTAAGAACAAAAAAGACAAATGAAAAAATACTTAGCTTCAAGAAGAGTGGAAAAACACGAAGAATACAAAGATAAAAAAGGAATTAAAAAGATTAAGAAGAAATCGTGGGAGAAATTTGGACAAAATGAGAGAAAACTATAAAAAGCGTCAAAAACTGTTCTATGCTACATTAAAACAACTTAGGAATGAAAAGGTGCTAAATATGAAAGATAAGGAAGGTAATATAATAGCCAAAGAAAATAAAATAATGGACATATGGAGAGAGTAATTCGAATAGCTAACACACACGAACATACAAAACCAATAGGAGGGAGAAGAAAAGATAGAAATAGAAACTATAAGAGAAGAAGAAATAAAAGAGGCAACAAAGACGTTAAAACTAGGTAAAGCACCCGATGAAGACCACATCACTACGGAAATGATAAAATATATGAAACAAAAAGAAATAAACAAACTAACAGACATAATAAATAATGTATCAAAAAATGCAAGAATACCGAAAACTTGGAAAGCAGATATCATCTTACCCATACATAAAAAGAGGAACAAGAGAAGTTGCAATAATTACAGAAGAATAACGATATCAAGTGTCTCTGGAAAAATAAAAGTACTCAAGACCTGATAATCGTAGTTCGTCACCCAAGTGAAAAATCAATCAATAATACTTTTTCCAATCTGGAAAAAGCGTTTGATAGAATATGAAGAAAAGGAAAGTGTTGCAGAAGAGAGGTTTATATAGAAGAAACCCCATACAAGTAATAAAGGACATATATACATATATAAAGAACATGAACATGGTAAGAACAAAAAAAAACGAAGAATCTAAAGCATTTGAAACTAGATAAGGACTTAAACAAGAATCTTATTTTTAATAGTACTAGATGAAGTACTAAAGAAGGCTAAATAAAAGATGAAAAAACTAACATTGGGATACTAGCAAATGAGACAAATAGAGTTGACAGAATTTGTGTTCACATTAGGAGAGATAATTTACAATGCAATGCTAAAGTAATCAACGAAGAACCAAAGAAAATAAACATAAAAATTAATACTGAAAAAGCGAAAACGATAATAATTTCTAATACAAAAAAATGCACGAAATAAGACTGGACGGAATACAGATTGAACAAGAAGAACATATTAAATATTTATGAACAATCATAGAAGAAGACGGAAGTTGGACTGAGAAAATTAGGAAATATATTCAATACAATGAAGACAAGATTCCTGGGAAAAGAGAAGCGTCAAAAAGATACAAATCGAAATTGTAAAAAAGTGAGACATGGACATTGATAGAAAGACGAAGATCAAAAATTAACGCAATAAAAATGCGATTTCTGAGAAAAATGGAATACAAAAACAGGAAGGACAAAATAAGACTGAAACGTTTAGACAAAACCTACAAAGAGAGCCAAATTATGAAAAGATTATAGAACAACGATTCAGATGGTTTGGACATGTGTGTCAAATTCCGGACGAAAGACTTACTAAAAGAGTGCCGGGAAAAAATTAGAAAGGACAACCAAAAACTAGCTGGATCAACAGAATTAGAGAAGAATCTGAGAAAAAGGAAATAAAATGGGATGGAATGCGAAACCTAACGCAAAATAGAAAACAATGGGGAAAGAGATGCAGGACTCAACGCCACTAGTCTTACACCTAAAGATAGAAACGCGTAGGACTAAGTAAGTAAGTAATTAAACCCTATTTGGATATATGGATTACAGTTGTTGGGTACCGCTAGTTCCTCAAATATTGAAATTTAAAATCACTTGTTAGTGCTCCGTGGTATGTGCCGAACTACGTAATGCAAAGTGATCTCAAAATGAAATCAGCGCGAAAATTGAGTTGTGTCAAGTATCGCAAGAAACTAGACATGCATTCTAATGATTTGGCCAAAATATGGTTAGATGAAGCTAACGAAATTCAAAAATTAAAATGCTTTAAATTCTATGACCTAGCTAGTACATCTGATTAAGTTAAATGAGTACTAGATTAGAAAATTACACATTAATTTTACGTAAAAAATAATCAATTAATTGTCAATATATGTTGAGACATTCGAAGTCAGCGTAAAGTAATAACAGACTTAGTAGAATACAATAAGACATATGAAAAAACATGGGTAGAATATCTAAATAAACTATTTAATGCACAAATAAACACTAACGATGAAAACACTCCAAATATAGTGGAAGAAGATAAAATAAACATCAGTTGCTTAGAGGTGGGACATACACTCAAACAACTTAAAAAGAGAAAGTCACCCGGTCCAGACCAAATACCAAATGAACTGCTGAAGTATGAAAGTGACAGATTAACAAAAGAAATAACATAACTGATCAGAAAGCTAATTTTAACACACAGAATACCCGACAGCTCTCCAGCAGAATAGCACCATAATTTTATTATTCAAAAAAAGCGACACGATGGAACCAGCAAACCAACTCAAATAGAGGTGAATAATGGAATAAGACAAGGCGAGTCTCTAACGTTGTAATGGATGAACTAATAGAAGACGTTAACAAAGAAAAGGGATATATAAGAGGTTCTGAGATTACCATATTGTACTATGCTGATGACGCTGTCTTGGTCACAGAAAGTGAATATGACTTACAAAGACTACTAAACTTTTTAATAATACTGGCAAACAGTTTAACATGATAATACTTTTAGAAAAAACAAAATGTATGACTACCTCGAAAGAACTTATTAGATGTAAGTTAGAAGTAGATGAAAAATGTATCCAACAGGCATATTGCCAGAGATAAGTCGCCAGTAGCAAGACCAAGTGTGGAAAGACCTAGGAAGAGATGGCGTGACAATCTCAACCTAGAATAACGGCAAGGCCCAACCGAAGAAGAAACAGGCATTAGCCTATGATAGAAGAATGAAGAAGTAATATATGTTAAAGTTAAAAAAATTACTTTATATTTGCATATATATATAGTAGCGGACAAAAGTATTTGCGCATAATTTCTTTTTTTAATATCTTGTGTGCCAGTCGATGAATCTGCACAAAAATTGAATTACAAGTGCAGTTTTTGACGGGCAACAAGATACAGTTATTGCCGTCATTCGATTTTTGAAAAAATATTGCATTGCTATGACGTAATCATGGCGCTGTTTTTTGCGGATTTTTATTTCCTCGGACGATTTTTTCCAGTACAATTCAATAACAGGAGTTGCGAGACATACCCATGGACTACGCATGTGAATTTTTTCAAGTCTCTACGATCAATGCTGCAAATATAGATCTCAGCTCCCAGACAAGTTAGAGACCCGTCCAAGGGCTCAAAATGATCCTTATGACATCCCAAACAATCCCTCAAAGTTTGGTAATGATTGGATAACATTTGATTTTTCGGCATCGAAAAGTCACTTTTTCCCATGGTCTGACTTTGAGGGTGTACAACTTTATGAGAGAATTTTTGTAAAATATGATTCTTAAGCAAAAATGAGCCGATACTATACGAGAATGGATTCCCAAAGTTTGGTGGGCACAGCATTTTTCTCCTCTTAGCGACAGTCGACCAACTGAGACGCGCCCGGTGCGGAAGGGCGCGCGCTGCATACACGACGCCTCTCCCTCCCCCTCCCACTCCCGCGCCAACAGAGGCCCAAATCTTGTCCCATTTATCTCAAATTGACTTTATAGATAGCTCAGAGAGGCTGGCTAACATTTCCACAAACTACCGTAACCTTGATCTTTGATCTTTGGTCTCTGATCTTTGATCTTTCCCTAATATTGCCTATCTGTAGTTATTTCTCCCATTTATTCGCAGTCTGATATTTATTTTCGATTGCAAAACATAATTTAACGTCAAAATGAAACAAAACTAGTTCAAAACCTCGGAAAATAGTACAAAGGTTGACTAAAATACTTACGGTAGGCAAGAATGTTTCTAGACATACTGTTATTGAATTGTACTGGAAAAAATCGTCCGAGGAAATAAAAATTCGCAAAAAACAGCGCCATGATTACGTCATAGCAATGCAATATTTTTTTAAAAATCGAATGACGGCAATAACTGCATCTTGTTGCCCGTCAAAAACTGCACTTGTAATCTATATATATATATATATATATATATATATATATATATATATATATATGACCGCCAGAGTGGTCTGGTGGTTGAGGCGAGGACTGCGATGTAGACGGATACGGGTTCCATTCCCAGAGCTCTCTGATGCCGGGGCGGATAGCCTACTCAAACACTAAAAATAATTGAGTAACTGCATTCACCTAGAACAAGGGGTAATAATGGTGGTTGTCTAAGGCGCGGTGCTTGCCATATCGCTCCGCATCAGAGATGGTGCGCGACTACCAGGCAGAGAGCAAACATATGAGAGCCTCAACCTCTCAGTTTGCAGGCTCCCACGCGTGATATATATATATATATATATATATATATATATATATATATACATACATATATATATAGTAAAAAGGCCTGTCCCAAGTTAACTATTTGGTTTAGAGTTTCGTCGGCAGTTAAAGAAAAAATGAGCCAATAATCGTTTTATCAGCCATATTTAAGCATGATGGCATTCGGTTTCACATAAATCAAAGTTATGACGCATGCGCCTACTAATGACAAGAATTGGCCACGTAGTGCATAAAACACCGATAGATGGCGCAAATTGTCTAATTGCTTTACGATAATTTATGTTTTGATCTGTAACAGGTCAACTGTGACCTAAATTAAAAATCTAAAATCTTTATGTGAGGTTTGTCAAGAAACCGATTCGAGTAATTTACTGACCTTTGAAATCGGTTCATAACTGTACGTACAATGTTACAATGTTAGTTATACAAATAATTGCATTTTTGCAGTTTTATAGAGTAGATAAGCCAACGAGAAATAAATTTAAAAAATATATAAGCATTTAAATAAGAGTTCTGTTTTCTTGGGTACAAAGATGAAAAATAATATTATAGAAGACTTAAATAAAATAAAAATATATAATTGAAAGAGTTCATGTAGGTAAAATGTAATTGCGTGGAGTGTCGCAATAATAGAGGAAAATCTCAAATAAACAAATGAAACTCATTGATTGTGGTCTGTTTGATAAAGAAACCCATAGCTCCGCTTAATTAAAATTCACTCAAATTAAGTGCAATTTGTCTTAGTGGAAGAAGATAAAATAAACATCAGTTGCTTATAGGTGGGACATACACTCAAACAACTTAAAAAGAGAAAGTCACCCGGTCCAGACCAAATACCAAATGAACTGCTGAAGTATGAAAGTGACAGATTAACAAAAGAAATAACATAACTGATCAGAAAGCTAATTTTAACACACAGAATACCCGACAGCTCTACAGCAGAAGAGCACCATAATTTTATTATCCAAAAAATCTGGTGTGAACATCACACGACTTTCTTTATCATATTATTATATATTATACCGGGTCCATTGTCTCGGTCTTGCGTTGCTCTCGTCCCGGAACTTGTTATTTTAAAAAAAAGAACGAGGCGCAAGTCCAACACTCGAAAGCTGATTAAAATAAACAGTACAAGACAATAATTGACTCGTACTTAGAATTTTGCTACGTCACTGAAGGT
This sequence comes from Sinelater perroti, assembly GCA_036346155.1. NCBI lineage: Eukaryota > Metazoa > Arthropoda > Insecta > Coleoptera > Elateridae > Sinelater > Sinelater perroti. Next base: position 20,484,111 of record JARFIY010000046.1, read on the forward strand.
AACCGTGCGAGCTCGGTCGCACAGCCTTCCCCATTATCGCCTGCGGCCAAGTGCTCCCCCCGGTCCTCCCGCAGTCGGCCAGGAAGCTCTCCGAGCGCGCTGTGATTGGTCCGTTCAATTAATTTTTAATCGGCTATAACTTATTTATTTGACCTCGGATCAAAAATTTTTATTGTAATTTCTTGTTCGTCTCGGTCTGATCTATCCGGTAATATAAATTTCCCGAAACATTTTATGAACACCCGGTATATTAAAAATCCTGAGCTTCAAATTTTTTTCGAGATCTTATTTTACCAACTTTTATTTTAAATTAATGTTTATCTCATGATAACAAATCATTTTTATTCTCATAAATTTTTTGTATCTTCAACCGCTTAGATTCGCGACCGCTTTGCGACCGATTTGACGACCTTGTGATTAAACGACTAGGACGATTTTTACCAAAAGCTTCGCACTGCGTCCCTACCAAGTAACTTATACCAAATTTCATGTCTCTAGCTCATACGGTTCTCGAGATATCCTGTTTACTGACAGACCGACAGAGCAAACACGAACCAATGGCCCAAACCAACTTTTTGGTGTCCTGAGGCTATATTTCATCCAGAAATGAAAAACTGGGTAGGTCAAATTTCCACCGATGTACAGTAAGGCGAGCAGCGATGGCACCAGCGTCATCCCAACTCAAATAGAGGCTGAGATACATGGAATACAGACAAGGCGAGTACTCTAACATTGTAATGGATGAACTAATAGAAGCGTTAACAAAGAAAAGGTGCATATATAAGAGGTTCTCGAGGTAACCATATTGTAGCTACTGCTGTTGCTGTCTTGGTCACAGAAAGTGAATATGACTTACAAAGGCTACTAAACTTTTTAATAATACTGGCAAACAGTTTAACATAATACATTTAGAAAAACAAAATGCATGATGGCATTCGTTCGGTTATATTCGGTTTCACATAAATCAAAATTATGTCGCATGCGCCTACTAATGACAAGAATTGGCCACGTAGTGCATAAAACACCGATATATGGCGCGAATTGTCTAATTGTTTTATGATAATTTATGTGTTGATCTATAACAGGTCAACTGTGACCTAAATTAAAAATCTAAAACCTTTATGTGAGGTTTGCCAAGAAACCGATTCGAGTAATTTATTGACCTTTGAAATCGATTCATAACTGTAGGAGAAGTTACAATGTTAGTTATACACATAATTGCATTTTTGCAGTTTTATAGAGTAGATAAGTCAACGAGAAATAAATTCAAAAAAGATATAAGCATTTAAATAAGAGTTCTGTTTTTTTGGGTACAAAGAAGAAAAATAATATTATAGAAGACTTAAATAAAATAAAAATATATAATTGAAAGAGTTCACGTACGTAAAATGTAATTGCGTGGAGTGTCGCAATAATAGAGGAAAATCTCAAATAAACAAATAAAACTCATTGACTGTGGTCTGTTTGATAAAGAAACCCATAGCTCCGCTTAATTAAAATTCACTCAAATTAAGTGCAATTTGTCTTTCGATTTTTAATTTGACTGACTGCGAAGCCAAAGCAAACAGTCCCGGGGGCCAATCCGGCGGAAGCGATCGCAGAAAATTATTACAGTGTCGGCCGTAATTACACATCCTATAAACGGCGGGGGGCAGTGCGAGGGAGCTGCGCCCCCGCGGCGAGAACTGCGGCCTCCCGGGGTCCGGGACAAATCACGCAGCCTCCGCAAGATGATCGCTCGCCTGCCGCCGCGGCCAGGTGGGCGCCGCGCGCCCGCCCGCGAATCTAATTACGGGCCTGATTTTTGCAAAACGGCCTAACGAGGCGAGCGGGCCGGCTCCCATCGCTCCGCGAACAATGCGCTAATGAAATGAGCCCGCGACCGAGCTGAATGGCGATGCAGTAATGCGTTTATGCGTACGTGGCCGGATTGGGAATTGGCGGGCGCCGGGGCGCCCGGGCCGCCCGCTTTGTTTGCATCGGGCCGCGAAAGTGTAAGTGATAAAAGTGGCGGCGCTCGGGGGCGAATCGATGGGCAGCAAACGGTGGGAAGCCAAGCATGCGATCTGGCGCTTTTTGCCCCAAAAAGCAACAAACCAGCCATCTGTGCGGCGGCTGACCAAACGTGCATTGATTTTTTTCGCCCGCGCCCGGGCTACAAGTGGCGACCACGGGCTGTTCGCGTGGAAGTTGCAGTTTTCCTTTTTTGTGTCATATTTGCGCGCCGGCCGCGCGCTTCCGCTCGCACCCTCGCACTCGCCCTGCGGTCATGCAGAGCGTTTTGCCAAGTACGGCCGTCTTTCCCAGACTGAATGAAGAGCCCGGAATCTATTTGCGCACCCTGTATCCAATTTTCACAAATTAATTAGTCACCAATTTAATGTGAAGCTTTAACACAATTGAAATAAAGAAAAACAGAAATAGACGTCTATATAAAAATATACAAACCGAAAATTGTGATAAGAGTTATAGAAAATAAAAAATATTCTTAGTAATAGTAATTTAAGTTTTTTATATTTTTGTTAATTAATATTTTATAATTTATTGCATTATGTTGTGTTGTACGGTTACTCACCCCATAATATCATCTGATTTAAGCTGTTTTTATTGTCATTGTTTTTCTTTCTTTACTATACTTAACCATACAATTTTTAAAGTTTTTATTAACTTTGCAGCGTAATTTAAATTTATTTGTTCTTAGATTACAATTTTCTACACATTTATTCATTATTTTTATTGTCTTCTTTTTATTATGCACTTTTATTTCTAAACAAACGAATTTCATTAATTGTGTTGTACAGTTGCATTTGTTGGTTTTTTAGCACTGCTTATAATTCCACTCTATAATTACACATTTATTTTATTTTGGAAGACAAGATAAAATTATAAGAGCTATCTAAGATACAAAATCGCTTGAAGGTAGCTAATAGACAATGGCCCACCATTCAAAAATTGTGTCTTACCTAATGATTCTAAATTCCACTCTTTACGCTTTGACTATTTAATAATGAAATACATAAATAGCATAACAATAGCAGAATATTAATAAAATGACATTTTTGTGAATAATAACTTTAATAACTCTCTAGTGTTGATGAGTTTTGCATTTAATCGGTCACATTTTACTCAAATTTGTGTTGTGGTTTTTAGTTATTTTATTTACTGTCTTTTTGTTTTGTGTCGGTCTTAATAAATGTTTTTACATGGTTGTAAAAGTTCAGTCATGCATCTATGCAATAATTTATATTTGTTTTATATTTATATATCTTTCTAAATCTTAAACAGAATTAAACCAAAATTACTGTTGATTAATATATTTGAATATTATTTGTTGTATTTGAAATTTTTGTGTTTTCAATTTTAGTATTTTTAGAAATGAGTTAATTATTTATTATAAGAACACCTGTTGGGGCTGCAGAACTACCAACCCGAATGGAACAAGGTTAAACAACTACAGCACAACACATACAATTCAAATAGCAGCCCCGGGTCAGTACACATACTACCCATACAAGACAGGTCGACTCCCAGATATACTAGATATTGTGCTACTTAAGAATGTTACAAGACCAATCTAACAAAATGTAATGACAGAGTTGGATTCCGATCACCTGCCAGTTGTAATGTCTTTCAATACTACCATACGACAAGAAGTCCCATTACCGAAACTCATCAATGGTAAAGTGGATTGGCAAACCTTCCAAAACCCATTGAGCGACCACATCAAATGTCCTAGCCAAATCCACACAACACAACAAATTGATGAAGTAGTAAGCAACCTCCTACAAGCAACAAAAGAATCCATTAAAGCAGCGACAATCAGCACTAACACAAGAAGACCAAATAACTACCAGCACCCACCGCTGGAAATTCTACAATTAATAAAAGAAAAGCATTGAATTCGAAGACTTTGGCAAAATACTCGACAGCAGCATTATAAAATGCAATTAAATAGACTAATACGCAGAGTAAAAATAGAACTAGATGAATACAGATTTAACACATACCAAAGCTACATCCAGGAGTTACAACCTAATGACCCTACAATGTGGCAAGCTATAAAGAAAAGTCTTCGACAGCCCCAGATAATTGGACCACTAAAAGATGAAAACACAACCTTTACAACAGATGAAGAAATCTGCAATATATTTGCGGACCATTTCGAAGCTGTGTTTACTCCAGCACCAAATAATGATAATACTTTTGATGAAGAAGTAAGACAATATATCCAACAATACGAATCAAATACAAGGGGTGAATTCAAACCAACATCGCCCAGAGAGGTTAAAAGATTATCTGAAAAAAGCCCCAGGAAGCAACCTCATACCAAACATAATAATTAAAAATTACACAACTAAAGTACATGTCTACTTAGCCACAGTTTTCAATGTCTGCATGCGACTTGGTTACTTCCCTGCTGCCTGGAGGCATGCAACCATACTTGTATTTCACAAACCTGGAAAAAATCAACGAGCTATCGACCAATTAGCCTGCTCTCAACTTTATCCAAATTGTTAGAAAAAATAATGAACCGGCGCTTACTTCAAAACCTACACTTGCTTAACATACTCCCTCCATTCCAATTTGGATTTGGATCCAAACACTCAACGACCCATCAGCTACAACGAATTGTGGAATACGTAGAAAAAGGCTACGAAAGTAAAGCTTATACTACAGCAGCATTCCTGGACATAGCAAAGGCTTTCGACAGGGTCTGGATAGAAGGTCTACTTTATAAACTACAGCGCCTCCACATACCAGATTATTTGATATATACTATACGATTATTTCTCACACACCGCACCTTCTCCGTTAGAATCAATTCCACATACTCAACAGTTAGACATATCAATACAGGCGTCCTACAGGGACCCATATTGGGCCCAACACTATTTAATATCTACGTCCATGATATACCTCAAATAGAGAAACCAGCCATTGCTATGTACGCAGATGATACTGCGCTACTTACCCAGAGCAAAGAACTATTGGAAGCATCAAACGAACTACAATCCAGCCTAAATACAATATCAAGCTCGATGGGAAAATGGCACATAAACCTTAACTCAACCAAATGCCAAGCCCAAGTGTTTACCTTACGACGCCCCAGAGATATAACCAACATTCAAATAAATAATGAAGAAATTCCATGGAACACCCAAAATAGCCCAGTTAAGTATCTAGGGGTATACTTAGACCAACGACTAACCTGGGGTTTCCATATTAACCATAAATTGAATGAAAGCTATACTAGATTAGCCCTACTATACCCACTGATAAACAGAAAAAGTCCTCTACACATAGACTGTACAATGCTAATCTATAAATCAATAATTAGACCACTGGTAATGTATGCATGCTGTGTATGGGGATCTGCTTCACCGACTCAAGTCCGCAAAATACAAACACTACAAAATAATATTCTTCGAATAGCCACAAATTCTCCATGGTATATAAGGAACCACCAACTACACGCTGAACTAAATATCCCAACCATAGAAGAACACATTTAAAAAACATGGGGCCGGCGAAGAGATTGCTCTATAAGCAATCCCAGAACGAACTTAAAAAAACCTTTCGATTTCGATTTCGAATATCGGGAAAATTCGAAATCGAATATCTGGAAAATTATTCGACATAGAATTTTTCCACTTCATTTTCGAATTCAGCGTAAAATTTCCTATAAGAATCACATTTAAAATCGTAATGTCGAAAATTTTCCCGAAATTCGAAGTCGAATATCTCCAAAACTGTTCGACATAGAATTTTTTCGATTTCATTATTGAAATCAGCGTAAAATTTTCTTTAAGAATTACTCATAAAATCGCAATGTCGAAATTTTCCCGAAATTCGAAGTCGAATATCTCGAAACCTATTCGAGATAGAAACTTTTTGATTTCGATTTTGAAATCAGCGTAAAATTTCCTATAAGAATCCATTTTAAAATTTTAAAAAATCCATAATTTTGTGACAGCGACAGACAGACCGACAGACATATAAAATTCAGTAACGAACTTTTTTAAGTTCGTTGATTAGCGACAACCTTCTTTAAAAATTTAAACAACAGTGCAGGAGCAGCCCATTAAACACTAGGAATGAGACACATACATCAACACTTGAAACGTAAACTGACGCAAGATCTCCTTTCAAACGATGATAGTAGTGATAATGAAGTGTAGAAGAGTGACAAAACCAAAATAATACAACAATAAAACTAAACAGCGATTGAGTAAGCCAATAGGCAATCCCTAAGCGACAATAGTGTTACATGTAATCAATAGTTAACAGAACCATATATAGCACGACGTTGCTGATCTGGTTAAATAAATTTAAAAAAATAAGTTGTTATGTTAAGCCGTGGTAGCTTAGTGGATAGATCGCTAGACTACGAAACCAAGAGTTGCGGGTTCGAATCCCGCTCTCGCCAATTCGATCGCTGGCATTTTTACGGCCCAGCTCGACTTAGGCTGCAATAAATGAGTACCTGGAGGTCGGTCAAACTCTGGGGTAATAATAGGCGGTCGGTACGTAGCGCTGGCCACGTTACTACCCTTGTGTACCGTAGGCTCTAGACTGTAACAGATCTATCCTGTTACGACCCCAAAGGGCCTTCGAGGCCTATTACGGGGAACTATTATTATTAAGTTGTTATGTTAAGTATAATTATGTAACAATATGCATTTTTCTTCAAAATTTACATTGTTCTAGGTCTAAATGTAAACATTTCTATGTATAAAAATCAAAGAGCTACTATTAACATGTTTTATGAGTTACACTGCATAATGTGTTATTAATATATTTTCTTTTTCTATGTATTCATCTTTAAGTAATATTTATGGTATCTCCCTAACTTTCTAAACTTATAATTCTATCTCCTCCTAGACGCTTCAACCGATTTCCTTAAAACTTGCACACCACATTCACAACTATATTGGTTAATTCGGCGCAAATCAGCCTTCTAACTTTAACGGTTTTTGAATTATTTAAATATTTTGATTATTGTCGCAGAAAACCAGATGATGACTGTTGTTATGCTGTTTGGTTTGTATTGTGTTTACTCCTCTCTTTAATAAACACCGTGACATCAATGCTAAATTACATTGGTGGCATTTGTAATGCCCAAATATGAAAGTTTTCATGTCCTCCCTATGTTTCTATTGCTTGTAGTGTTAAATGTACGCAAAACATGTGGAATGTTCTACTGGCGTCTAGATCAGGCTTCGTCGACGTAGCCTGCGGGGTCTTCTTGTAATAAGTATAATTTTTTGTGCCAAACTTGTAAAATTTATTAATTCGTATTAAAAAATTATCTAACATAAAAAAATATGCTGTTTTGTTTTTTGTTTTTAGCAGGTTTGAAAACTTCTGCCTTTATTTAATTCTGAAACTGATTTTAATTAAACCTTATTTTACAAATTTTTATTAATCTACTTCAGAGGAATTATTACTATTATTATTATTTCCAATATAAGTACTACACATTAAAAAGGATTCTCTTCACAACATTATTCTGCATTGTTTGATAACATTTTAAAATTATTTTTTATAAATACAGATATCTTCCTGTTCTACTTACAGATTTAAAAGTTCATTTAAATAATCATTGCATTAACTTTTAAAGTTTAACTGCAAATTCTATTTTAGTTGCAATGTACAAAATCAAAATAAAAAACTTCTCTTAAGTATGAATTGGATATTATTATATCAATAACTATTGTCTTAACATTTGATGCATTATTATTTAGTGTATTTTTTTAGTTTCAGATATTTTTTAATGTTATCATATTATATACGATTTTTGTTGTCGATCTTTTCGATATTAACACAATGGTGTTATTTTAACAAAAAATATTTCTTCATCTTTAATCATTTTGGCTTATTGTTATAAAATGTTTATCTTCTTTTGGTATTCTATCTTTTAAGGACGGCGGCTATTACGGTGGTCTATTTTATTTTGTCAACCGCGGCTCTAAATAGCCGAACTATTGAAATTTCAGCTGAGATGTTCAATATCTCCCTTCTTACTTTATCCATGATTTTCTGTCTTTCACAATCAGTCTTACAGGGTGGTACCCAAAAGTAATAAGGACTGATTTAAAAAAAAATTAATTGAACATTTTGGTACATCAACTTAATACTCTTCAAAATAGGCCCCTTGGGCATCCACACACTTCTGATAGCGAGCCTTCCAGGTCGCGAAGGCCTTCTGGAAGTCGTTATCCGGGATGCTGTTCAACGCCCTCGTCGTTGCCGCTTGGAGTGCTTCCACCGAGTCGAAACGATGCCCTTTGAGCTTCCTCTTGATCCAGAGGAACAGGAAGAAGTCCGGCGGTGCCACATCAGGGTTGTAGGGGGGGTGGGGGTGAGAAAACGTGGAAACGTCGAATTTGGGCAGGAGATCCCTCGCGTTGTCATGGTGGAGCTTCCACTTCTCCACCAGGTCTAGTCGCACGCGTATGATCCGATTTCGCAGCCGTGTGATCACTTCCACGTAAAATCTTGCATTTACAGTCTGTGCAGGAGGTACAAACTCCTTATGGACAATGCCACGACGGTCAGAAAATGCAATCAACATCGATTTCACTTTCGATTTCGACATTCTGGCCTTCTTTTTACGGGGTGATTGTGCGGTGTGCCACTCTTCGCTCTGACGTTTTGTTTCCGGGTCGCATTTGTAGCAAAACTTGATGGCGTACCGCTGCTCCTAATTTCCCTCCATCGCAACTGACGACGAGGCGTCACAACAGGAGGTCACTAAAACAGTGGTCCAAACTCAACTAACGCACGTAGGCGACTGCCGCAGGTCGAAACTTGTTCCCAAGGCTCCCCTCCATAATATCCGGCCTTGCAGACCCCCTCCATCGCGCCGCGCACGCGGAAAAAGAACAGTCTTACTACTTCTGGATACAACCCTGTATGAGCTCATATTTTAGACTTTTAGCTATATACCAGAAATAATCTGGTTTTCTCTTGTTCACTATATCCAGAAACTCGTTGATGTTTTCCACTTTTCGCAGTACTTTTTCGTTTGTTATGTATTGCATCCATAAAGTCTTCCGCATCTTTCTAAGCACCACACTTCAAAACATTATTATTTTTATTAGTGCAATATCGTAATAGTGAAAATATGCAACATTTTAACCCCTTAATTTGTATGTCTATGTTTAGTTCGCTGTTACATAAAATGCTATTCATTTTGTTAGAAGTAGATCAAACGGTGGTGGTGCGGTGCGATCATGTTTTAGCAGCTCCAAGACCAAACTCAACTTTGGGGAGGATTCAAAATCTAAAAGTATGTACTAAATAATAATGAGTGAAATACAAAAGATCTGTAATATACATAAGACTAGAATCAGGTGCTACATAAACGGCCCGTTACATGCTAGAAAGAGCCTAATGTCTGAAGAACCAATACGTATGAGCGGGATTTATCGCGAAACGACCCACGACGAAGACGATTATTAACATCTATTGCAAATAAATTCTAATAGAAAGCAGTGTTTAGCTAAACATTTTAAAAGAATACTAAATATGGCTAGTGACAAAAGCACAATAAATGAAAAAAAAATAAAAAATTATTTATATATATTTAAAAAAAAAACGCTTCTTTGGCAAAACTAAAACTATTACTAAGGGTGATACGGTAAAAAAATACTGCAAGCATTACGAGGACTAACAGCGGAGGTAAAAGAGATGAGAACGAAGAATAATGTAGTTTAAGTATTGTTGCTGTTAACACTTGAAATGTTAACACTAGAACACGCAATGGAAAATATATGTAGGCATTAGATCGGCTATGAATCTAGGTAAAGTAAAGTAGCTTATAGGACTCCATAATACAAAATAAAAAACTAAACTTATGAAAAACAAAAACAAATTGAGAAAGTATAAAGATGGAAAGGTATACATGAATGACGATATATCAAAAGAAAGAGATAACTTGGGAAAGATGCGAAAATTGAAAAGAAGTACAGGAAAATAAAAATAGGGTTTTAAAAAGCGTCCATTGATGATCAAAAATGGAAAGGAAAAGTTTTATTAAATGGGACAGAAAATAAAACTGTAAAAACTATTAGCAGAAACTAAAAGGAAGGGAGCACCATGACATATACGATATAAAAATAGTTTACAAGGAATAAATTTGACAACATGGAATATTAGAGGACTAAATGGAAAAAAATGGTTAAAGAATTTGAAGAAACTAGAGAAACTAAAAACAAAAGAAATAGAGCCGCAGAACTGGAAAAAGCCACGTGATCACATTAAGCGGATTCACAAATGAGAAAAGATTACAAAAGGCGTATAGTAGTGGGTGTATAATACACAAAATATAATAGACTATCTAAAGAAATGGGAATATATACCCGCAAGAATAATGAAAATTTAAATACGTATGGGAGAAAATTCATTTCGAATGACAAGCAAACCAAAAACAAGTTCTATAAAAAGGCATTGAAACGTTCCAAAAGAAGATTGTAGTGACAGAAGATTTAAATAGCAAAACTGGAATAGTAGAACCAGCGTTGTAACAGAATAATACGGAGAAATAATAAAACATGAGGCCGGCGAAGAGATTGCTCTGTAAGCAATCCCAGAACGAACTTAAAAATTCGAAATCGAATATCTGGAAAATTATTCGACATAGAATTTTTCGACTTCATTTTCGAAATCAGCGTAAAATTTCCTATAAGAATCACATTTAAAATCGTAATGTCGAAGATTTTCCCGAAATTCGAAGTCGAATGTCTCGAAAATTATTCAAGATAGAAATTTTTTAAGTTCGAATTCGAAATCAGAGTAAAATTTTCTATAAGAATCCATTTTCAAATTTTAAAAAAATCTCAAATTTTGTGACGGACCGACAGACCGACAGACATATAGAATTCAGTAACGAACTTTTTAAGTTCCTTCAAAATAACAAGGCACAAATTTATTAATACTTTGTGTACAAAGTAACCCATTACTTGATTGATTCTTTCAACACAAAAATGCACATAAATACACTAAATAAAATCAAAATAAAATAAAAAATCTATAATCGTCATAAAGACGAATTAAGAGATGTCAGATAAAAGGATCAGAGATAGAGACCATTCCCTTTTAAACGCAAAAACGATAATAGATTGGCGGAAAGCGGGCAATAACAACAATAGAGCAGATTTGCGAAAAAATTTTGGCGAAGAAACGATAAAGGCTTACAAAATAAAAAGAGCAGTAGCGGGCAGGTTTAGCGAGAGAGCCAAACAAACTATAATTAAGATAGAAATAACATGTATTGTAACGTACAAAAAGCATGGGAAATATTCTAATCAGTGCATTCAAAGAAATATGAGGTACAACAAAAATAAATAGAAACAAGAAGCAAATTTAAACAAATAAATGAAACTGGAGAAAAAATTAAAATATATCTATGCAAAAAATAATGATTTAAGATTATAATAAATAAACAAAAGTTAAAAACGTATTGTTAAAAATAAAAATAGAACCCTCGGAACAGTTTTGAAGAAAAATAGAAACGGATTTTCATACAAATCCAAAATTATTCTACAAAACTTTAAAACCTTGGACACAATAACAAAATAATTAAGCACATTAAGAATGAGTATGGAGCATTACTACTTATAGAAGAAGTAATAATTCAAAGATAGAAAAGACATTTTGAAAATCTGGGAATAATAAGGAACCGATTTACAATATAGAGGAAATTCAAAAACAGAGGGAACACAAAACAATAAAAGGTCAAGGATTTTATAGAGGCTCAAAAACGAAAAGTCATGGGTTATAACAGTATTACAGGGGAAAAGACAAAAAACTCGTGCACAAATGAAATACAGATATTAACAAACATATGTAATATGGCATTGGGGAAAAGGGTCTACCAAAATCCTGAAAGAAGAATGTTTTTGCACTAATATACAAGGAAGTAATAGGATAAATATTAAAAAATTAAGACTATGAATACAGCTTCAAAAGTAAACGAAACAATCTTGGAAATAAAACTAAACCGAGAACTAGAACACCAGCTTGAACAGACTCAGAACAGTTCCAAAAATGGTACAAGCATAAAAAATGATATACTTACGATTAAACAAATGACAGAAAGAGTAAAAAGTACAAATAATAAAATATACCTAGTTTTTCTTGATCCGGAAAGACATTTGACAGAAGATAAAAAGCAAGTATAGAAGAAAGTATGAATAATAGAAAAATGAAACTAATTAGATCAATAATTGCTGGTGAGACTTTAAAGCTCCATCTCCCTGCGTGGAAGTACGGCTTGCGAACTGATAGGTTAAGGCTCTCATATGTTCTCTCTCTCTCTCTTCTCTCTCCCTCTGCACGGTCGTCGCGCACCATCTCTGATACGGGGCAATGTGGTAAGCACCGCGCCTTAGACGACCGCCATTAGTATCCCTTGCTCGAATGAGCGCAGATACTCAATTATTTTCATTGACTAAGTAGGCCACCTACCAGACATCAGAGAGCTCCGGGAATGGAATCCAGACCTGTCCGCATTATAAACCTATAATTAGTATATACAAAAACAACAGAGATATAGGCAATATGTAGTCAAGTAAATTCTCGGTAAATGAGGTTTTAACCAGGAAGTACCTTGAGCCCAACTTTGTTTAACCAGGCAATGGACGATGTAACAAAACAAGTAGAGTAAAAATTTAGAACCAGTCCAAATAAGCGAATGCGCGTTGCTGTTAACCTTGTAATATCTGCGAAAAATAAAAGAGAATCATAAGAAAACAGATATAAAATGACAAATTAGAAGAAAAAAAAATAAAAACAAATAACGAGAAAACAAAATGCACGGTTATTGCAAAATCGGATAAAAAGATTAATATCGAGCTAAATGGACAAGCAATAGAACAAGTTGACACAATTAAATACTTGGAAGTACGACTCGACAATAAAAGAAACCATAAAATAGAAATCAATGACAAAATGCATGTAAGGTGTAATGTAATAATGTCCTGGGAAAGAAAGAAGTTTCTGTAAAAGCAAAAATTACCTATACTTATATTTGATAGCGAAACCTGCGTGATACGAAGACACGGACGAGTAAAACCCAAAATATAAAAATGAAATATTTAAGACGAATGTTATGAGTTACAAGAAGAGATCCGCTACTGGTGTAATCAGTAATTAAGATCTGCCAGCTGAGCACCTTAATCAAATGAATGAAACTAGGTCAGTTAAAAGAGCGTAAAAAGCTAAAGAAACATAAAGAAAATAGTAGAAAACAGAAAGCTTATAATAAGTTAAGCATCGACCATGGCGAAAGAAAGAAGGAGTGCATAATGTTTGTTTATAGAAAATGAAATATATGTGTATAACCATAAATATAATTGAAATGTAACGCCTTACAATTAAAGATAATCAAGGTTACTGATTATGAAAGCATGTGTGTATGTATGTAAAAGCCTTATTTTATTTCTATTTCTATTTGGCGCTTAATTTCCTGTGTACAATCCCATTGCTCAATCAAGGATATTCTAGGTATATTCGGTACTCTTTCTAACATTTTCCCTTCTGTTTAAATAACTTTGTCTTCTTCGTGTTGGTTCTCATTCCATGTCTATTACATTTGTCCTAAATGCTGACTAGCAATTGTCGGCATTCTTCACTGACCATCAAAAGCATCGTGTCGTCTGCATATTCAACGAACTTAAAAAGTTCGTTACTGAATTCTGAAGTCTGTCTGTCTGTCGGTCTGTCGGTCCGTCACAAAATTTGAAATTTTTTAATATTTAAAAATGGATTCTTATGGGAAATTTTACGCTGATTTCGAATTCGAAATTAAAAAATTTCTATCTCGAATAATTTTCGAGATATTCGACTTCGAATTTCGGGAAAATTTTCGACATTACGATTTTAAATGTGATTCTTATAGGAAGTTTTACGCTGAATTCGAAAATGAAGTCGAAACAATTCTATGTCGAATAATTTTCGAGATATTCGATTTCGAATTTTTAAGTTCGTTCTGGGATTGCTTACAGGGCAATCTCTTCGCCGGCTCCATGTTTTATGTTGTTAATAATTTGTCTATTTACAGCATCTTGTTTTTTGATATTTAGCAGAGCGTTTGTTTTCTCCGGTAGCACTACAAACTCATATTTTGGGCATATATGTAACAGGGAGACTTGGAAAAGTTTTTAAAAAACATATTTAATCAGAGAAGAGATAAGACGCTAATAAGTATCTTCTTTGGGTATTGTTATCTATACGCATTATTGCTTTTTGTGTCTAGTATAGATTAGTAATGATTCTGTCACCCTTATTATTTATTTCAGATGCACCTTTTGTGCTAAATCGTGTCAAAAGCTTTTTCAAAATAAATGAAGCAGATGCATATATTACAACTAGTATCTCTACATCGTTCTATCACAGTTTCCGGCCTAAATAGCATCTGGTTCCAAAATCTTCACAAAAGTTAAGTTGGTTATTGGATGTTACATTGTCTAGTTTACTGTATATCATTTATATTATTATTAAAAATACTATTCTGTCTTTTCTTGTGTTTGGCTTTTTTTATAGTATCGAAAAGGTTCACTAATAAATCTAAATATTTTCCTGTAGCAGTTTGAAGATATCTGTAGGTATTTCATAAAGCTCTTCTTCACTTATTATTAATTAGTTTCTTATGGTTTAGTTGCTCCTGTTATGTATATGTTGTTACCTCTGTGTGTATCTTGAAAAAGTTTTTTTATATACTCTTCCCGTCATTAAATTTTGTTTTCAATGCATCTATATGCCTTATCATTAATGTCTGTTAGGACTTCTAAATATCGTTTCCTATATTCTCGCCGATTTTTAAATTTTTTTAGCTCAATAATTTTCTTTTTGCTAGTATTTATTTAGTATTCGATATTGATGATTGTTTTATTTTTCACATTTTTTCCTTGGCGTCAAATCTTTAATTTTATCTGTAATTCATTGTTTATATCTTCTAAGCTCAGCTTTTAGCTTGTTGTTTGTGATAATTTCTTTTTCATTCCATTTTTCTTTTACATCAATTTGCCTTTCTTTTATTATATCTACTTTTGCGCCTATTTATTGATTTACTGATGTACAGTTATTTATTTTCTTCTTTCAGGTTCTAAATTTTTTTAATTTTGCGTGCACGATCAGTAGTAAGTTATCGAGTTACAGAATCATTTATTTGTAAGGACGTAGTCAGTTTGAGTCCTTATGATGCTTACTTCTTTAGTAACTTAATTTATGCGTTTTTATCGTAATATCAGCATTTTGCAGAACTCAACGAGGCTCTTCTCGCGTTGAGAATTTCTAGACCGTATTCTCCTACAATGTATTTGTCTCTACCACTTCTACATTCCTTTTAGTATGATATTTATTTCCTTCTCTTTAGTGCAGTGTTTAATTTGTAATGAAGTTCTCTATTACCTAGATTATACATATTATATATAAAATTGACAGTATTGCTTTCGTCTAATATCAAAACGTTTGATTGTGTGATTACATTAGAATCATTTGTAGAGATAGAATATGATTGAAAGTAACTGAGAATTAACATGGTTACATTGCTCAATAAATATAAAATAGATAATTTTCTATTGGTTTTAAAACTACTGCGATATGTTTCAGCAAAAATTTGACATGCTTGTAGAGAAATAAGATTTTATTTTTATTCCTTTTTTGCCAAGTGTCCATCATCCCATACATATTTAGTTGCATTTTTAAGTTGAGAAGTTAAAACGGACAGTTAAGTAAAACAAATTCTTATCACAAATTGTCGTTCCTTCATAATTTCTGCTATATACATTTTTCATGACTTCGTAGAAGATAAGTTCATATTTAAAATAAAGATTTATATATACACTAGCAGAAATTGTAACTGAAACTTTTTGATTAATACTAACACAATTGACTATAGTACATCCTCAGGTTCATAATTTAAAATTAAATATAAAATGATATTTTTCAAGATGGTTGTTTATAAATTATCACGGCCACTGTCTACTGTTATAATAAACAAAGCAAGATTTTTGCTACATTATTTGTTGTTTTAGAGATACCCGCAATGAAAAAATCTATTTTGATCTTATTTTAGCTTCTGGATTAAAATCCGTTTTTCGGGTTTTTGAAATGTCAATCGTAGAATATTTAAAATTTATTTAACCTAAAATGACTTCCACCACTAACTCTAAGAAGTAAACGTTTTATTTTTTTATCATCTGTTAACTTTTTTTTCTAAAATTATAAACCCGACAAACACTCTAAATCAAAATGTAGCTTTTAATTGTAAACAAAATTAAGCTATTGCATTTTTTTGTATTAACTTATTTGCAGTTACAAACTTTAATATAACATTATATTATTATTAATACTAAGAAATATCAGAACATAAAGCTAAGAAACGAATTATTTTACTTCCTAGGTAGCTAGCTATTGCAATTGTTTATAAGGATCTTTATATTTTGTGTCTAAAATCGAGCGAATTGATGGGAAACTATTATAGAGTAGATTTTCATACCAGTGGATGCAAAAGTTTTCAAAAAGGCGAGCATTACTAACCCCCTTCTGCAACTCACATTCCACACTTTTTATTCTCCACTCAACTTCACCCTCAGTGAGGTGCATTGTGTAATGGTAAGGTGCAAACCGACAATATTTTGATCCTGGTTCGAGCCCTTTTAGGTGCAGAAAGTTTTGCCGCATTTTAGAGGAATGAATTTATATGATTGAACAGAAAAGACTTTTCCTGTACGCGCAACATCAGCTGCCACATTCTTCAATATCGATTGATTGGTTGGTTTTTCGTTTTCTCGCGAGTGTTGCTTTGAATGTAATAGATATTGCAGAATGCGGATGACAATGAAAGCCCGTCGCGGCTCTTTGGCGCTGAAGTACACAGATGAACCCAGTTCATCCAACGCCGCTGATAATGAACTAATCCGTGACGAGAGCAAACTGCTACATCGACTGTGTCATCCAGTGCCACGTCAAAGGTACTGATCAAGTGAAGGGAAGGAATGAGAGAGAAAAGTGTACAAAAAGGTTGCTAGAACATGAGGTCATAAAAATCGGCATTTTTGAAATATTTTGCAGGAACAGAAAAAGTTGTGGTGCTGACAAGAAAGTCCTGAACACCTTTTTCCATAAATTTAAGAAATAATTGATATTTTTCCTAGTTAGGAATACGATTATGTAATTAAAAAATGCCATTAGGTTATTAAATAGTTAGTACAAAATTCATTTCGTATAAAAGAAGTGGTAATTTTAATGAGTCACTCTGGGTTCATTTATTTATTGCTATACCAATTGTATATCACATTTAGCAAAAAATGTCAGGAAAGGTTTCAGTTTTAGCATATAGGTCATTTCAATTTAAAATTGTTATAAACATTTAACTTACGCGGCGTTGTATAGATTACGTAGTATTGAAAATTAGTCCTTTCTATTATTATTCAATTCTATTAAAGTATCTAAATGGTTGAGTCGCTCAATTTAACATCAAGTCGACTAAAAAGCTATAAATGACTTACTGAAAATACATCTAATGTCTTCAGCAACATGGGTAAATTACATTATGTAAATAATTGATTTACAAAACTGAAATATATCGTTAGTACTCAGCAATATCCTATCCACCTATTGCAACTTCCTAGAATGCATGTTTCAGCCAGGTGCGCCGGTGCAGGACTTAACACAAATATCTCCACAAATTACTTAATTATCACAAGTACAACTAAACTAGAAATCCAGCAGCATCAAAAACACGCTGCAGTAAATCAATAATATAATAGAGTGCTTCCGCATCTAACACAGAATGCATGAAAAATAGTAGAAAATAAGAAACGCGGCAGAACAGATAAAGCTGTGAAACTGCTAAAGTCAATGGAAATGAGCTACTATTGGTTACACAAGCTGGCAACAACAAAAATATGAGATTGATGGCAAAACTGATATGAATACATCTAATGGATGTGATGCAACAAAAAAAGTCCTTACACCACCTTACGCCATCAATATTTGTAGCGGATGTAAAATGTATTGCGCCACTTGCCCAATTTTTTTTTTTATTGAAATCCCAATTTATTTACAATCTGCACAAGTTGCATTTAGTAAATTCTGTGATAGATTATTTGGACATGTAGAAGCATCCCCAGTAGGATGCTTCTGTAACAATTGTCATCTAGATGAGTTTTGAGTTTTTGGGTATAAAAGTAAACTTATAAACTAGATCTTAAAACTAAAGTAAAATTAACGCAAGACTTAATATTGATTAAGTAGGGAATCTAGTGGGCAAGTCATTTGGTATATATTTTTGGAGTCTTCGATTGCGATTTTGGGGAACTATAAGATCCATTACTAATGTGTTGGGGTGTGCACTAAGACGGTCACTGTATTTAGCACTGAAACGGCTGACTTCTTCTTTCACTGAAGGCATATGACGATCGTTACGGATAGCCGTGTTTGACACGAACTAGGACGCGTTCACAATCATGCGCAGCACTTTAGATTGGAAGCGTTCTAGAATTTCTAAGTTAGAGTTGGCAGATGTTCCCCAAAGTTGAATCCCGTAGCTCTATACGGGTTTGAGAATTACCTTATATAAAAGGAGTTTATTGCTTAATGATAACTTCGACTTATGTCCCAGTAGCCAGTACATCTTGGTTAAAATTATTAATCCCAGCTGCTTGCGCTTCTTTTTGCGGTAAAGGATTGTTCTTTATCTGAACCGGGGGACACGTATCTCTGCGCAGGGTAAAGGTTACTTGAGTTGACTTACACTCGTTTATTTTTGATTCTCCAGCTTGTTAACCATTTGTCCATTGCAGTTAAATTGGCTTGAAGTTTTCGTGAGGCTGCGACTGGGTATCTGTCAGTAGCCAGGACCGCGGTTTCATCCGCAAATGTAGCTGTTGTGATTTCTGGTATTGTCGGGAGGTCTGCTGTGTACAAGAGATAGAACAGTGATCTGAGAACACTGGGTTACACCAGCGTCGATCGGAAAAAGATTTGTGGTTGCAGTTTCGTATTTAACCAGAAAATACCGATTAAAGAGATAGGATTGCAGGATTAAGAAGTAGTTTAGAGGGAGGAGTGTTCTTAGTTTGCATAGGAGTCCCGTATGCCACACTATATCAAATGCCTGTGATATATCTAGGAACGCAGCAGAGCAGTAGTGCTTGCCTTCAAAGGCTTGATTGATTGTTTGAACTACCCGATGGATTTGTTCAGTTGTTGAGTGCAACTTTCGGAAACCAAACTGGTGGGATGGTAGTAGCTCTTTGTCATCAATAATTGGGATTAGTCTTTGTACTAAGAGCTTTTCGAAAACTTTAGCTACTATAGACAGAAGGCTTATCGGTCGATATGACTTTGGGTCGTTAGAGGGTTTATTAGGGTTTGCGATGAGTATAATCTGTGCCACTTTCCATTGGGATGGAAAATAATCATTCTGAAGGACTGCATTATATAACTGAGTTAAGTACTGTGTACCGATAGCAGGTAGCTCTTTGAGTATTTTACCATTTATTAAATCATACTCCGGAGCCTTTTTAGGGTTGAGTGTGCTAATGACTTCATGAACTTGCAGCTTTGAATTTTTTAATAGGCGGTTCAAGTTGGTACGGTTGAAACAGTGTTTGAGTGAGGTTGTCTTCTTCTTGGGGGAGATTTTCTGAAGGATGTGGCTGGAACACAGATGTTAAGTGTACAGCAAATACGTTTGCCTTCTCCTTATCGCTTCTTGCCCAGCTGCCCTGGAGGTTACGGATGGGCGGAGAGAATCTTTTTAGTTGTTTCAGTTTTTTTGTTGTCTTCCACAGGGAATAATCCGTCGCTTCCGTGGGTGATAAGTCTTTAAGGAATGTTTCGATGCAATCGCTTTTGTTTTTATTAAGGAGATCTTGTAGCTCTCGAGTTGCTCTGTTGAGTAGTAGTTTGCTTTCAGGTGTACGCAGCCTTTGCCAGTTTCTTCGAAGTCTTCTTTTATCTAGAATTTTTTGTTTAATAATTGAGGGACAATCAGGAATTGTGACTGTATCGGGTATAATTGGCGTGGCCTTCCAACATGCCCGCTGAATGACATCATTGAATAATTTGACTGCAGCCTCTATGTTTTCGGGAGATTTCAGTGGAATATTTAAGGTTAGTTCAACATTTACGACATACCGAAAGGTGTTCCAATTTGTACGGTTATTGCTTAATTTAGGGGTTGTTTCTTTTTTGAGGGGTTTAGTGATAAGGGTGATCAGGATTGGGGAATGGTCAAAGGAAAGTTAGAAGCAGGATTTTATATTGGAATGACTTTAATGAATTCCTTTTGTTATGCAGAAGTCCACCAAATCTGGAAATTTCTTTGGGTCCGTGGGCCAATATGTGGGTTCTCCCGTGGATAGGTGCCGCAAATTATTGTGTTCAAGAGTTTTGTTTAGTTCGCGTCCCTTTGTCGTTGTAATTCTGGAACCCCAGTCAGTATGCTTGGCATTGTAATCGGCGCCCGCAATGAATCGTTGTCCAAGGGTTTTCAAATAGTTTGTAAATTGTTCTTCTTTAACAGCATGTTTAGGGCGGAAATACGTAGCCGAGAGGTTGAGGAGTCCTATTTGATCCTCAATTGACACACTTGTTGCTTGGAGAAAATCGCCACTGTGGCTTTCGTCTTTCTAGTTGATGGTGCTTGATTGTGTTTCTGATTATTATTACGAGCAGTTCCCGCCGGATAGTTCGTGGTATAAACCGCATAATTTGGGATTTTGATAAAACTCCGATCAGTAAGATGTGTTTCCGAAATAAGTAACACATCAATGTTGTGACTAGTAATATATAGTTTCAACTCTTCAAGGTGGTGTGACACGCCGTTGGCGTTCCATTGGGCAAGCTGTAAGTGTCTGTCCATTATTTAATTTTTGCAAGAACTGCTGTTAATAGGTTTAATACAGTTCCTATTTGTTCTAATTGCTTTAACATTATGTTTTTTAATTCTTGTATGTCGTTTGCTTGTTGGTTTGGATGGTTAGTATTGGTTATTTGTGGGAGATTTACAGCAGGTTCAGAGTTTTGTTGTTGTACTGAAGCTATTTGTGAATACGATAGTCCCGGTTGTATTTGTTGGTATTGTCTAATTTGTGGGGTGCTACGTACTGTTTTTGTCGAAGGGTTGGAAAATGTTTACTTTGTACCTGTTTATATATAGTACATCCTTTGTAATTCGCAGGATTGTTTCCTATACAGAGGACGCAGGGGACATCGCGGGATTTTTCTTTTCTTTGTCATTGTTCCGTGAGGTGATCGCCTGCACATTTTACACATCTAGCGGGTAGCTGGCAGAAGTTCCTTGTGTGTCCGTAACGCTGACAGCGTACACACTGTGGATTAATTCTTGTTGCCCTTGGGGGTTCAAACTTGATTTTGCATTGCTGCAAGTATTCTACCTAACAAATGCTTTTGTTGTTAGGGGCTCGACATAAAACATTGGGAGAGGCAATTTAGTTTTAAATTGTTTTATATTGGAAATGTTTGTGACCTCGTCAATTTCACCTTTGATATCTTTATAGTCGATAAAGTGGTGTAGATTTTTTATCACCACTTTATAATTTCTCTCTTCTTTTTGTTTATAAGTGTGAAATTCCGTTCCCTTTTCAGTCAGAGCTTTTGTTATTATTCTGTAATATTCGGGTGTTTTGGGCTGAATTTTTACTTGGTTATTGACTAGAGCTTTAATATCATATTGTTGTTTGGCTTTTTCTTCTAGCAGTTGTATTAGCGGTGCAATAGTTAGTACACGATTTACGAAAATGAGGGAGGTTTTGAAATTTTCTCGTTAGTGTTATCAGCGTTTGATTCATGTTGTGTATCCTCACCTTCCATGTTTAGATTGGAGTAGCGATTTGATATTGAGGGTGGGCTAAGCCAATATTCGCTCTCTTTAGGGTGTTTATTTTTGATTTCCACTTCATCTAGATTTATATTTCTTTTATAGGAAACTGTGGTCCAGTTATTAGTATTTTCTGGTGGCTGCGGGGATGCGTTGGAATGAGTGTTTTGTTGGGTTTGATAAAAGGTTTGGGGATAAAATGTTTGAGATTGTTGCGTTTGAAGTGGAAAATTACCTGGTGTTTGATGGAATTGGCTGTAGAAGGTCTGGATTTGGTCCGATGTCAATACTGATGGTAGCATTAGTGGTGGTATTTGGGGAGGTTGCTCCCCTCCCGGAGGCTGGTGGTAGGCCATAAAGGCCTCTTTGCTGCGGCTTTGTTCAGTTATATAGGATAAATTTAACACGCAGCGTTAAATTTAAAATTTAGAAATATGTGTAGCAATAAATAAAGCCCGATTTCGCGGGTTATAGCGCGGCCAACACTTGCACTTTTAAATGCAAGATACGTCTTTCCTATTGGAAAGTAAAATAGGAACTCTCGCCCCATTCCTAAATCAAATCTGGTAAAGATCCTATCAAAAACTCCTAAAGTATATTCTATTAAAGCGTTCATGGAGAAAAAGGAGAATTTTATATCTTTAAACACAAACAAAACTGTAAGTAGTATTTTAAGGAATACATTATTTAACTCATGCAGAAGATGCAAAGAAAATTATCGAAAAATATAGGCACAACAAAACTTATGCGAGACAATGATGCATCAAAATTATTTATTTGTAATTTAAATTCCTTCAGATAACAGCAGCAATAAAAAAATTATAACATTAAACACTAAATGAACTCAGAAATAACAATCAAATTTCCGCGTTCTAGATTGGAAATACTGGAGTGTATAAAATGTTAGAAATATGGCTACATAAAGAGTTTTTGTGGAAGGATCCCACGTTGGATAAAGTGTTAAGTAATTATTTAACTGATGATGGTCAAACTAAAGAAAAAAGTAATGACGTAAAATGTGTATACTGTAGAGAAAGTCACCCATATTACTATAAAGGTTTATTGTTTGCAAGCAATATCAAAATAACAGATATCCTACATTAAAAGGACAACAAATAAATACTAATTAAATGTCGACCAGAAGGAATAAAAGTATGGTATGTCCAAATAATCAGAGAAAATAATCAACCTGATGATAATGTACATATACGGCAACAAGGTATCAAACAGATATTACTCATGAGTTAAAAGACATTCGTACAATTTATGTAACAGATAAATACTACGCTCAATCTAAAAATTGCATGATTGAATATATATTAAGAATTGCTGAATGCAATGCTAATGGACTACTATCACGGGCAGGAATTATAAACATTTATGTTAAACAAAAAGCTAAATATTGTATTAAAATCCAGAACCCATTTCACTAAACTTTCTAATTAAAATAATATTTTATTTTCAGAGATATTGCTTCAATATTACTGCGCATGCAAATACTACTACCATAATATGAAGCTCGATTAAATACGCGAAACTACCGAAATACATATGATCTATACAAGCAACAAGTATAAACGGAGAAGGTTGGCTAGGCACCTTAACAACTTCTGTCCACTTAGACACACGTCATAAGACAAGAACAATTTGATCACTTTTACAATACTCTTGGAAATCGATTTAATGCAGCAGGAAACTAAAATGTCAAACATCAGCACTGTGAATCTAGGATAATTACACTCAAAGAAAGAGAATTGTTAAAAAACTGCACAAGAACAACCTTTAAACTCTTTCAACTGGCCAACCAACCTATTGGCTTATAAATATTAACAAATTATTTCATCTCGTTGGCTTCTGTGTATTAAAAGACATATTCTTAAAATATTTCCAAGCTGATTCATAGTTAATTTGATTATTAAACGATTGACTCGTAATAGTCATGCTCAGCACTTTGGTACTTCATTCCTGCAGACCTCCAACATTATACACTAAAAAAATAACTAAGGGGCAAGCAATCTAAGATTGCTTAAACACGTTGTCTACCATGCAGGCAATAAAATAAAAAGGCTCGAGCAACCACAACACTATACTCCTATTACCAAACAGAACATAGAAAAAAAGAAGTCTAGACAAGACTATTGTATTTACAAACCTTTTAAAAGAAGTAATTACACTATATACAGCTAAAATCTCTCAAGAGAAAGACAACTGCATCTATAAATATGTCGACACCCTCTTTTAGATGGTATCCTATTAACGAAGTAAAAAATCTGTACCTATAAAACTAAATATAAAAAGATCATCTGCACATGATCTAATAACTGGAAGAATCTTGAAACAACTATTGTAAATGTGCGTAAAACTGATCATATTTAATGCTCAATTAAGAAGATGATTCTTTCCTGACAAATCACAGAAATTTTGAAACCTGGAAAACCGCTCGATTAGGCATCTTCTTACCTAGCATAGATGATTTAATAGCAGAATATCATTTTGACATTAGAGAGCAACACGCTACTATTGAACTCCACACTGATAAAAAAAAAAATTTTTTCGGTGGGTTATATATATATTATATGCAAACTTAAAATTGTATTTGATAGACAGAAATTTTCTCGTAAAGCTAGAAGAAGAATGCACGCCACTCTTTCCAATCAGTTTAAGAAAGCCCCAGGACAGCATGATATACCATCACGTTACAACACTTTAAATGAAACCAAAAAATTGGTAACCAGACTGAATAGAAGCAAATCAAGACCAGTTTTTTCTGAACAACCAACAACCTTCACAGACAGAAAACGTGAAGTATATAATTATTCATGTTGACTGAGGACTTACATGAAGAAAATATATTAGGGACAAAATAAAATAACTGGATACTAACTGGCGCATTATGTACTGGTTAGTGGGTCGCCGCTCCCGATTATTTCTAGAAAGCAAAGTACTTCAATATAAAGCAAGATTTAAATAATGGTCCTGCTAGTAAATCCACTCTAGCAGTACACTCCAATTATTTGATTCAAGGTACTGCGTACTGTCATAAATGCTTTATGGTATCATGTGTTAAAGAAGTTTATCCCTCAAGATCTGTATGTCTCCAGAGATATCGAGAGAGGTTGCTGCTTTACCTAATATGATGACTGTACGCCTTCTACAAGATGAAGAAGGAACATCTAGACTGAAGTGGTTTAAACTAATTGAACTTTGTTACAATTATATAGAGAAATACAAGATTCAAATACTGGGAATCTCAGAAATTAAAAAGAAAAGAAATGGAATGAAAAACATGGACAAAGGGTACACGCTCAGATATGCGGGCACGCCAGTCGGAAACAGAACAACAAAAAAGGTAGGAATACTCCTCAGCAAAGAGATAGAGCCAAAAGTAACCAAATGGGAAGCCATACATTCCAGAATTATAACAATAAACTTACAACTTCAAGAGAAAGTTGGAATAATCCAAATATACGCACCCACGCAAAACGCCACCGTACAAGATAAAGAATCCTTCTATGAAGACCTGCAAAGATCCATAGAGAAAATACAAAACGAAAATAGACACGTACTTATTATAGGGGATTGGAATGCCCATATAGGCAATAACCTAGAACAAGGACACGGAACAATGGAAGGTCACAGTCTAGAAGGTGAAGTAAATGAAAATGGCGAGAGAATGATAGACTACTCCATAACTAACCAACTACATGGTTTAAGCACAAAATAATACACAAAGTAACATATGAAGCAGAAGAACTAGGACATAAAAGTATGATAGACTACATCACGTACACGAGAAGTATGAGATATGCAGTGAATGATGTAAAGGTGATAAGAGGGGCGGAGCTAAATACTAAACACAGACTGGTGATCGCCGACACAAATATTAGGAAACCGCTTAAAGAACGAACGAAGAGCTATACAAAGACCACACTGGAAACACTAGAACACCCCAAAAAAATTGAAGAATATGAAAACAAACTAACTGGAAATCTAAACAATTTGGAAATACAAGAAGCCGAAGAAGGAATTCAGTGGACTATAAACAAACGATGGAAGGCTTTTAAAGATACACTAACGAAAACAGCAAAGTAAGTCTGTGAAGAAGAAGAAATAAAAAAAAGTCAAGACAAAATCAATAACAAAAAAGAAGCCTGGAAGAAATATATAATAAATAAAACTGAACAAAATAGAAGATACTACCTAGTAAAACAAAACGAAGCAAATGAAGCGGTAAAACAACCAAAGAAAGACACATGGGAGGAATTCGGTAGAAAGATAGAAGACAACTATATAGAAAACCAGAGACAGTTTTGGAATATAGTTAAGCGCCTAAAGGGAAGCAGAGCACCAAAAGTGCGGAATATTAAGAATGAGACAGGAATGCTACAAACAATAACGGAAGAAATACTGAAAACATGGAAAGACCACTACACAAAAAGATTTAAAGAAGAAGAAACAGAAATATAGAGAGAAGAACAACCTCAAGAAGGAAATGATAATCAAGACACCGAAGAAGAAATAGCAGAAGAAGAAATAGTAGAAGCCCTGAAGAAAACAAAAAAAGGTAAGGCAGCAGGAGAAGATAACATAGCTCCATAAATGCTGAAAAAAGGCGTCTCGACCGTAATTAAATGGATGAAAGAGATAGTACAACAAGCATGGAACACAGAACAGATCCCGAAGGACTGGGAAAATAACATAATAATACCCATTCATAAAAAGGGAGATACCACAAATACAGACAACTATAGGGCTATATGCTTATCCTCAGTAGCGCTAAAAATATACACAAGAATAGTTGAAAAGAGACTAAGAAACGAAACAGAAGACAAACTAGAAGAAGAACAAACTGCGTTTAGATCAGGAAGACAAACGCAAGACTATATATACACAGTAAGAACCATAATTGAAAAGCTATTAGAGAAGAAAAATACATCTACCTACTCTTCCTAGACCTAAAAGGAGCCTTTGACCAGGTACCACACAGATACATCTGGAAAGCATTGGAAGAACTAGAAGTAAGCCTAAAACTGCGGAGAATAATAAGGAACATGAATAGTAAAGTAATTGGAAAAACAAGATTAAATAACCAAGTATCGGAAGAATTTAAAATGGAAAGGGGTATCAAACAAGGTGACAGCCTAAGCCCGCTCCTATTCGTGATATACTACATATATATACTACATACATGATGGACTACATAATCAAAAAATGCAAATTAGAAACAAGAAGCACCCACATAGGATATCATAACCTAAACCCAGTAATGACACAAGACCTAATATATGCCGACGACATATTACTCATGGCAAGGAACGAAAATCAACTACAACAAAACATAAACATATGGAAAAACACCTAGAAGAAAGTGGGATGACCATTAATATAGAAAAAACAAAAGTAATGCATGTCACAAAACAGGAAAACGAAGAAGAAATAGATATACAAATAGACGGGAAACAGATACAAACATACGAATACCTAGGAGTACTAATCAGTAAGGATGGAAGAATAGACCAAGAAATAAAACACAGAATAAACAAAGGAAATAGTATATACTATCAAGTAAACAACACATTGAGAGGGAAAAAAGAAATAGGTATAAAAGCAAAAGTGCACTTATATAAAACAATATATACCCCTACACTTCTATACGCTTCCGAGACGTGGGCGATAACAGACAAACATAAATTCAAAATAACAACCGCAGAGATTAGATATCTAAGGCGGATAGTGGGCAAAACAATAAGAGATAGGGTCCGTAACAGATCCATACGAGATGAACTAGAAATCACACCGTTGGTAGAAGAAATAAAAACCAAACAGCTACAATGGTATGGACACCTGGTCAGGATGAGCAATGAACGATACCCAAAAACCGTTTTTGAAATGAGATGTGATGGAAGGAGAGATAGAGGAAGGCGAAAGTGGGAAGACAACATCAACGAATCAGCAAGAGAAAGAGGATAGACCCTAACACAAATCCGAACCCTTGCAAGGGATAGACACTCATTTAAACAATGGCTCAAAACCCCGACACCGTGAGCTACAATGAGAGACGAGAAAGTAAGTAAGTAAGTAAGTACAATTATAACGCATTTACCTATTATTATATTACCTAAGATGGTTGTACCACTCGATGTACTACCGTACAGCTTCATCGTCTGCTTTATTGTTATTGTCAGTTTTTTGATATATAACTTACCGAATGTATAGTTACTTAAGACCGATTTTAATTAATAGTAATAGTTTGTAAGCATACTAAATTATTTTTCACAGATTATAATATTAATTTGCAGATTTACATATATTTTTATTTTACATTCCAAATTTTTATATTTATACGTCACTATACTTAGTTTTAGTTTTTTTAATATTAAATGAAAAAGTTATCTGTGCTCACTGTATATACATAAAAATTGTTTTTCTGTTGATATTTTTCTTTAAACCTTGAAAACTCCTTATTTGAAAGGTATAAAAAGCTTATCTACAATTTTCTATCGTATTAAAACTACTTATTTCGACCTGCGTTATGCAACCTAAAATAAAATTTAATGTAAACAACTTTTAAAAGGCAATTAATCAGTTCGCATCTCCGCTTCGGCTCAAAATAAAGTGTTTAATAAAGTCAAAGCCATAAAACGGGCACAGCGTTATGATGTAAGCATTTTAGATAAATTCCATTTTACACAATCAAAAGTGCCACCGCATAATAAAACCATTTGAATATTCGCAAAGAGCGCGATATTTTTTAATTATGCCGTGAGACCGTAAATGGCACTTATGCCGTAAAAGGCGCATTTCGATTTTAATGCCTTTTTGCCGGGTATGCTCCAGCAGGCGCGCTCAAATCCGGCATGCCATATTAATTTGCATATGCTGCTCGTTCAGCACAATGTCAAACGGTTAATTCCACTGTTTTATGCACCGAACGCGGCTGCCATTAATAATAAATTCATATGTTAATTTATGCCGCCGTGTCATAAAAGGTAGTGCTTGAAATTTACAAAAACAGCTTATTTTATGGCTCGCTCAGTTGGCACACGTCATTTTATTAATAAATAACTAGCTGCCGACAATTTTACGTTCGCTGCTTAACAACAGCTCGTAACTTTATTCTTTTATGGGTGGAAGTGCACTATAAAACGATTTTATAATTTTGCGTTGTGCAAACAACAACTTTTGCAAGGTTGCTAAGTTACTAATCACATTTATAGAATTCTGATTTCAGTGAAAAGATAAACGTTTTCAAATATACTTAGTAAATGTATCAATATGATTTTGAAATGTAGAGCGGCAAGAATACAATATAATATCTCATAAAATCATAAAGAAAGAATTTTCAACATAATGATTAAGATTTCTAAGAACAAAATAGAAAAATATATTCAGATAAAGGGTGTCCCAAAATAAATATTTATTTTATTTATTAGTTCGCAAAGTTGTAACAATGCTAACAAATGTGGATAGGACATTTGACAAATGTTTTTTACGGATCATAGTTTAATAATTTCGATTTTTGTTGAATGCCGCAGAGGAAGCTCTAGGAATGGAAACGGTGAACCGGAACGTAAGGATAAATAATATGCCATGGTTTACGATGGAAATGTAACAACTAGCCAAACAAAAACAAAACGCACATTTAAAGTACATGAACAATAAAACACCAAAATAGTATAATAGATATAAAATAATCAGAAAACAGTTTACTGGACCAGTTTCATAGCGGATATGGAACAGATTTTATATGTTACCCAAAGAAAAATGTGGGGAAAATAAATAAATTCAGATATCTGCTATAAATGACATGATACATGGGTATAATACTTTAGAGACCTATATAATGAGAACAACTTATTCCTTGAACACGATGGCCAAAAGCGCAACAACTCGAATAGAGACATCATCGGGCAAAACTGACGATAAAGCTAAAAAATAGGAAAACTCTTGGAACAGATGAAATATCAAATAATGCTGCTTAAATACGGCGATAAAGGTCTATGTAACGAATTGACAATGCTGTTCTAAAAAATAATAAATACAAGAACTGTTCTGAACGGAAAAGAGCATAACCATATCTATATTTAAGTTAAGAAAGGTGAGAAAAACAACCAGATAATTATAGAGGTATAACGTTCATAAATTCCACAATGAAATTGTTTACTTGCATAATCGAAAACATAATCCTACAGTACATCACAATTAACGAAGGGCAGCAGGGATTCAGAAAAAACAGGTTAGTCACAGATGCTATATTTACATTACAACAGGCTATAGAAAATGCTATAGAATTTAGAAAACCCGCGTTTATATATTTTATAGATGTGACTAAAGTTAATGAGAGAATTAGACTTGCAGATGTGATTAACGTTCTGAAAGAAAAAGATATTTTTCTTGAAATAATTAAGGTAATACAGCAACACGATGATAAAAATATTTTGCTATGCGGGCTATGCAGTAATAATATTTGAAAGCAAAGATTAATTACAAAATTATTGCAAAATTTTGTCTAATCTCCGCAAAATATAACAATATCTGTACATAAAACAAAGGATATGGTAATATAAAAAGACCCAATCCGCTGTAAATGGCCCATAAATCTAACAACGCATCAAGATAGGGTTAACGATGTAAGACACCAAATAAACAAGAGTACAAAAATATCTGCGGCATTAAAAGACCCCATATGGAACAATAAATATATGCAAAAGGAAAGTAAGATACATATATACATACATACATATATAAAACCTGTGTACGACCAATAACGACATTCGCTGCCGAAACCAGAGCTGACACCGCTAAGAACAACTGAAATGAAGATTCTAAGAAGGATAATTAGACATACCATAAGAAACAAAATCCCAAATACGGTATTACGACAAACATGCGGCACACCAGGTATAGTGAAATGGGTCCGGGGAAGGAAAAGAGGTTGGAACGAACACGTCTCATCAATGGGAGAAGTTTGGAAGTCCCTATCACGCAGATGACCTGGAAAACCATCTAAGCGATGGCTACAATCGTAGAACCTCCACTTCTAAAGAAGTTAAAAACGGAGATGTAATTTGATAATTAAACAAGCCGCAGGCTTATTTTAAGAAGAATAAAAATAATTTTTCTGATAAAATTCTTGATCATTTTTTCTCATGACTGTGGCTCAATTTCAGTGTTAACTCTTCGAATTTCTGCTTTTAATTCAGAAATTTTTGTAGCATAAACTTTTGTCTTTGCGAATCCTCAGAGGGAAAAAATCACACGGTGTGAGGTCGCAAAATCTTAACTGGCTAGTCGAGTTTGCTGATTTAAGAGTTGAATCGCTTATTAAAACTTGTTATATGTTCCATGCCATCCAAATGAGGCTTAAAAAATCCGTCTCATGATAACGCTGACCATTGGTAGTTCCTGAACTTTTGTCTTTATTTACAAAAAAAATAGTCCAACATAAAATCTACACCAAAATGTTACTCTTTAGATATACATAGGCCATTCTTGGATGATCCAAGGCTTATTCTGTGTACTTAATATGACAATTTTGCTTAGTGACATACCCAATGAGGTAGAAATATGTCTTTTGAAATGTTCAGTGGTATTAATCGACAGCAACTGTCTCCGGACATTCTGTCACGCTATCGTTCTCAGTGGCACTGTTTTCAGCTGAACGGCCGATACGAAGTTGGTCTGTTTTTTCTTGTTTGTTTGTTTAAATTTTTTAATTAGTCTAATTAAAGTGCTTGTAATAAATTTTAACCATAGCCACTCACTTCTACATCGAGTAGCGCTCCATATTAATTCTAATATGTGTACTACAAAAGGTCATTAAGTAGAATGCTAAAAACTGTGCAAAAAAAATTCATGGTTTAAATTCTATGGTTCTTTTGGAATACTTTTTACATACTTAATACATCTAAAAAGTATCAATCTATATAATAAATTTTTGAATACAGAACATTACCTTAATATTTTTTTAGAAAACTCGCATGCCTTCTAATTGAGATAAGATATGCAAAAAGGCCATGACTATATGTAAAATAATTAAAAGCGAAAAAGACAGGTATATGTTTGTGTATAGTCCTATAATTTTGATCAGATAAAATCAGAAAAGTAGACATAAGTTATTATAAGCAAAAAAGGTTATTAAAACATCTTTTCCAAACAGATACACATTTTTTTCAACAGAAAAGTATTTGTACTATTTAAGACATAAATATCTTAATTTAGTTCTTGTAGATTTTAAATTATTATTTTCAGTAACATCTATTAAAATAAATTTTTGTTAGGAAAACCAAACAAATAAGCAATTGAGAGATTTTGAAGCTTAGAGGTGTGTAACGACATTACTGTCGATTACACCAGAGCTTCTTTCTACCCAAGATCATAGTGCGTAGTGAACAGTCACAACCTACTCGAAGTACTCCTCTTTCGCTAAATGGATCTAGACCAGATAAAATCGATGAAAAATCCAACTGACGTGGAATAGATATTCTTGCTCAATGGTCTCAAATGAAAACTACTGGCAAATCTAAAGATAGTCTCGGAAACGATAGATCATATTTTGGCAGAAATGGCAATGAAAACGGTCAACAATTTTGAATGAATAGCATGTTAAACATGACTATGTGCAATACTAAAGAATGTTTAACAACAAATTAAGCAGAGCTAATCGAAATTAGATTAAATAAAAATTCAATATACTGATAACAACGGAAACCTAAAAGGGGATCAAAGCAGCAGCAGATTTTTACGAACACCTGTTATTTAAAATAGGAGTACCCCAGAACAAAGTAGCTTAAGGTGCTATAGCAATTTTAATAAATAGAAAATTAAGGTACACAGTAACTGGATATACTTGTCAGTGAAAGGATAATATCAGTAAACACACAAACAAAAACATGTCCCACTTTATAAACCAACAAACAGAAATGTAGGACTACCAAAAGACTTATCCGTGAGGGCACAAAAGAAGAAGATAAGATAGTAAATGATCGTCATTGTCAGATTAACAGTTTCTAGTAACTACTCTCATTAATATACTGTAAGTGGGCTCACTTTTGCATAAAATATATTAAATCATGATGACATATAACAATTTAATAACATTCTTCATTTTCTTATTCATTTGCAGAATTTTTCTTAATTGTTTTCTTCTACTAGGCGGGGTAGTTAAACTAAACTGCATGTTTCTAAGAAGCTTGTATGGTGGGATGTGGGGTGATCTTCACATTCCACGCCGTTGGAAGTTTAGTAACCAAGCAGCGTTGGACCGGTGAACAACAAAATTTTGTTGTCACAGTATATTTAGAAAATGGTCAAAGTTATGTACGAGTAGGAAAGTCATTTTTGTTTAGGCTAACAACTTACGTACCACGGGTCAAACAATAAGAAGAGGTGGTACTATAAGAACTGTTAGAACCTCTGAAAATGTGGAGGCTGCACGAGTAGCGATTACAAGAAGCCCTCAAGATTTGTCAGGCGCCACACCGTTGCTCTCAAACTTTCGACTCAAACAGCAAGGAGACCTACACCCGTATAAAATGCAAATAGTCTATGTTTTAAACCCCGGAGATTATCATATCTGCGTTGGTTTTTGTGCGCACATGTTACAGCTGCATGCAGACGACCCACAGCTCATTGATAATCTATGTATGAAGCGATGAAGCTTATTTCCGCCTTAGCGAATATATCAGTAAGGCCAATTTTTGCTATTGGGCTGTTCCCAACCCTCAACAATTTCACGAATGGTCTTTCCATTAGGACAAAGTTACAGTTTCTTCGAATGGAATAATTGGCTCTTATTTTTTCGAGAATGATGATGATTATGCAGTTACTGTAACATCAGCGCGCTATGTTCAAATATTGGAAACCTTCTTTATTCCAAAACTTTAACGATTTCCTGTTAATGAAAACACTAATTTCCAACAAGATGGAGCAACTAGCCACACAGCTAGGGTGTCAATAGACTTTCTGAAAGATGAGGATGTTTAGTGGCTTCCAATATCGCCAACCCCGAGCTCTTGTGATTATTTTTTATGGGAATATCTCAAGTGGAAGGTTTTTGAGACTCACACAGCAAATATACTAGACGTAAAAGTGCGGATTAAAGAAGAAGTTCGTGAAATAACACCAGCAGTACTACGACGTGTCAGTGAGAATTTCCGTATGAAACTCAGAAAATGTGTACATAACTGTGGTAGCCATCTTCCTGGAGTGATATTCAAAAAGTGAAACTTTTTTGCTTATTATGCCAATTTCATTTGTGTTCTTATCATTTGGTGCAAAAAATAAATAAGAAAAATTGTTACCTTTTTTGAGGGTCCAAATTTGATGCAAAGCCCCTTATCTACTGCTTGATTCTATTAAGTACTACAAATTTGAAAATGACACGTCATAGGGCTGCATTTTATGCGTCCTATTTTATATGTCCTATTAGTAATAGCATAGCTACTCCATAATCTCTTATAAGTGTAGTTGCTTCTAAATTGTTTATATAACTAGTATGTCTATTCATTCCTTTTCTTCTTTTTTTGGTTCTTTGTCTTAACAGAGTTTGGAGATCATTTTATCTTTATTTATTGCCATTCCATATACTTCGCTGCACTGGACCCAAACCACTCTCTTAAGTTTCTTAACCAAAACACCTTCGTTTATTCTACACTCTCTTTCCTTTTAGCTTTTCTTGCATTATGAGACTTAAAGTGAATATTTTCTCCTGCATTAGATGTTCATTATTAATAGAACTTTTTTGTTAGTTTCCTGTTCATATAAAATATCTTAAGCTATGGCAAATAATTTATTTACTTACAGATTTTGAGTAAGTAAATATTGATCTGGGAGAGCTGCTTAAGTTTAGTTTTAAACCTTTTTTTAAATATGATTATCGGCGTGTGTTTACAGCACGATTGGTACTTATAATTACATCTGATTGATGTTTCCGTCAATTTATGTTTGAAGTTTTTAAATTGTAGATAAACCAGTTTTATCGACATTAATAATAAACTGAAATTGTATTAAGTGAAAAAAGCACTAAGATAGTCAAAAAATATAGTCTTCCTCTTTGTTAAAGCCTAAAGGTCGTCTTGGAAGAGTAGGTTCAGGTTGTCGAAATTATGTACTATATGGCAAAAGTACCTATACACTTTTATGGAAAAGCGAATCTAGCTGTTACGTGCTACGTGATTATTATTTACCATCATTGCAACAAATCGGTTTGTAAAACATGAGCTTTGTTAAAGATCTCTAAATAAACTATAAATGATATCGTTGCAGAATGAAAATATCTGGGATGTAAAGCAATCGCAACACGACGTGGTTGGTCGCATAAAGTCTAAAGAACATAGGCAAGTGATAAAAAAATCAGATGCCCTCGGCGGCAACGATCACTCGAAACTTTCAAAGTGCTTCGGGCGCTCACAAGCCCAACATAAACCCGATTAATGCCAAACGTCGCTTTCAATGGTGTAAACCTTGCCGCCGTTGGAATGTGAAGCAATGAGACAAATTTTGCTACATGATCTGAAAATTTAATACACTCATCTAGATTTAGTGATTTCTAGGAACATCCCTGGAAAAAACTGGAAATCGGATTATGCATCAGACCAAATCGCCGTCTTCAGTAGTCAGACTTACTGCAACTTTCATGGAGGAAGGTAATTTCTATGGACATATTACCAAATATGGGGAAAAGCCTTTCTAGACGAGTTCAGGTTGTAATTGATGCTAAAAGCGCACCGATATCCTATTAATACATGCCATATGAGCCTCCTATTTTACAACAGTGGGTGTCCGGATACTTATGGTGATGTAGTGTAATTCTTTATAACGATACATAGAGTTCCATTTTTCATTTCTATTAGATTCTACAAAGTCATAAGCAAGTTTTATGCCAAATAAACTCATTTTTAATTTGAGAATATCGCTTACTACCTCTTATTTTTTGTACTACAACAAACATTTCTATTTGCATAATCGATTCGCCGCTTGAGCGTTGCTTTTAGTAATTAAATCTCTCTGCTTTTTCATTTAAACTAAAGGAGCCATAGTTGTAGTAGGCTAAAACTTGTTCCATATTATACAATGCAAAACAACTGATGCAATAAATATCTTAAAACGTTCCTTGAAAGACTACCAAGACATACTTACTATAGCTTAGATACAGTGCATTATATTAGTACAAAAACCGCCAATAAAGCATCATGCTTGTTGTGGTTAAGTATAAGCAATGCAGATTTTTAATCTTTGCCCACTGATAATAAATAAAATATTTAAACACAATATAAGCGATACCGATAAAGTACGTAAATATTCCCCCCATATAAACTTTATTAAATAGAAGCGAATTGGTAAAGTAAACAAGTAATTTGACAAGGACTTACTGATTTTTATGAAATACAAGACCGATTACGTTCTCTTCCATGTAAGAAATTAAATACAAAATGCTTTTTGACTTTTGTTATTCTGAAATGTGAATATCAGACCGCACGGAAGAACTTGACAATTGCTAATTATCGAGATATAAGAGAAGGTTTAATAAGCAGGAATAGAGTGTTCCTGCATTTGTCTACTCCTATTCTTTCACTAATAACTGATCATTTTCTAATTCTGGTATTCCTTTCCCTTTATTCTTTGTTTCTGTTATTACTAATATTTCTAAGTTCGCTCCTTCATATTCTCGTTGCTCCATTTCTTTACCATTTAAATTCTAATATTTCATGTTCTTAGTTTTCTGCCCTTTTTCTACTATTTTTAAAGTTTCTTTTGTATATTTTGTTATGTTTCTCTTTTTTGCCCATTTTTAGTTGCGTTTTCTTCAGGTTTTCATCTTACTCTAGTTTTTTACCTTTTCCACAATTAACTTTTCAATTCTTTTGCTTTATTAATAGTTTTTGCTTTAATCTTTTCTACAGTGATTCCCAAAACCTTTATCTCATTACCTTGTCCATAGCCTAGTTCATCGTCTTTATTTTTATTAATTTCTAAGTTTTCTATTAGCTTTTTGTAGTTGAATGTTTATTTATTTTCCTTAGTTTTCTTCTTCCGTGCTCTATTTCCATTCTTCCGTCCCTATATTTATCATATCTTGATTTTTACCATTTTTCCTTTATTCTTTTGCTATCGGTATAATTTATTTTTATATATCCATTTCCTTTCTAGATATGTCATTTTGAGTGTATCTTTTTCTTCTATTTTTTCTTTTGATTCTTTTTTGTTTTCCATCACTATCTTTTTCAGTCTTATTTACTAGTTGAAATAAATATATTTTTCTAGTTTTACTGCACTCGCGTACAAAGATTTTCATATTATTCTTTAATTTCTCTGAGTTCTTCGTGTCTACTTTTTCCTCTGTATAACTAAGTTATTTTCCTGCTATCATTTTCTAACCGATCTATCCTTTCATACATACCTGCTATAACTTTTTTCATTTTAGTTCTTGTTATTTAATTTTTTATTCTCTAATTTCAGCCGTCTAACCTCTTCTCTGTAATCTTTTTGTTCTTTATGTTGCGTTTGAATTCTTGGGTTTATATTAGTGTTAAATTTTCTATTAAATTAAATTTCTTAACTAATCTTACTTTTTAGTTGATGGTAGTCTATGAAATAATTAATTTACACCTTTGCTCATTCATTTTCAAGCTTTGTTAGTTTCAATAATTGTAGTTTTCCGATAATTTGAGATTTATTATCAAGCGAATATTAACAAACTTTTACTTAGCACAGCTTAGCCATGAAAATCACATATACTAACAGTTATTCTGTTGTCGAAATCGAGACACAGAATTTGTTAGAACGATCTTCTATTTTAAAAACAATACCAATGTACTATCACATAGAGCAATGCTTGACATTTAGTCATTAATCATTTTTGAAGATGATATTGGCCGTTTGCCCGCACGAGAGATACACTCATGCAGCTTCACCTTAAAGTTTCATATTCCTTTCTAAGTCATTTCCACTGGTAGTGTTTCGAATAGCATTCTTTAGTTCCCTACTAGTCTGCGACTTGCATTGAAATACTTTAGCCTTAAGGTGTCCCCACAAAAAAAGTTGCAAGGGAACAAATCTGTCCCTAAACACCTCAAGAAGTGTTCGTCAATGTGCGAAACCGCTATCTCGTTGTAACCATACTAGTGTACTTCTATGTTTATTGAGTCTGGGTTCCAGGAAATTGAGTAACATAACAAGATAACGGGCAGACAGTAACTGCGCATTTTGCGTTCTCCTTCCTAAAAAAATGCGACTCTCAGATGCTAAATTCCGTAACAACACAACAAACAGCTAAATGCAGCCCGGTAAATGAAAATGAGCTTCGTCACTACTGAATACAACAGCATCAGCTAAAATATTTGTTAACATGGCCTCGTAAGCCTGAGGGATATGCCAGTCAAATTTTTTAAGTTTCTCGACCACCATCAGTTTGTTTAAATTAGATATGAGGTCGCGGTGTAGAATTTTTTGCATACATTTTCAAGGCGACATCGTGGTTAGCGGCAAAACGTTGTGACGATGTGACAACAGCCTGCCTGCTGAGAAATTCTCGGGTGTTCAAAAGCTGCAAGATCCACCGGGTTTTAATGGCACAGAAGTTTGTCGGAAATTGTGTACACAACATTATGGCTTTGGGGCCTACAAAGTAGCCGTTGCGTCACAATTACAGAATCGCCATTTTTAAAATAAGTATCTAACACAAACGCGTGGTATTCATCACTCTACACCATAATGGACACTAAAATGGCATGTCATGTGCTACCCAACGATGTATGACTCGAGTTCCGTATACCAATACATTGCACACGACAGTCAATTCAAAAAGGGGAGATTCTAGCAGGCCATATACTTTAATTTAAATATTTAAAGAATATTACATATAACCATAAATTTAAAAATATTATTACAAATAGTAAGCAGAGAGTAATTTAAGTGTAATAAAATTTAAGATAAAAATTAATGTCTATATTGCAAAATTGTGATATAGAAAGTATACAAAACAACATAACAAATGATCAAAGTAAATGTTCTACAAATAGAAGTGAGATACATTTTTTTAAATTAATAATGCCATTAGTAATGCGTTGTTATTAAAGTAAAATTAAGTTTTTGCGATTTAGCAACTCATATACATCGTAAGTAGACTGAACAACGTGATCGAGTAGTTTCGGTAAATTATTCGTGTAACCCCTATTCTTTGTCACCATCATGCATAATTAACATCAAATATCAACTTAATAGTGATGTCAAAGAGACCCAAGTTTGCATGTAGTTAGAACTAAGTTTCCGCCTCCAAGGAAGTGTTGGTTTAAGGTGACCTGACCATCACGGACCGGAACAGAGGGTCTTGAAAAGACCATCTGGGCGCGAGAAAATTGCACCCCTGTTGCGTTTTGGGATTTTGCTACCTCACAAATTCTATGATATTAATAAAAGTTCATTGCTGTTACACAATATCTTCCAAGTACTCTCTAATGTTTATACTGTTTTAAATTTAAATTCAAAAATTTGTTTTTGTTGAAAAGCATCTGTTATGTCAATTATATATATTTTCATTGCTAATAATAATATGCGTGTTAAACAAAACTATGACTTTGTGAATTCAATATTCAGTTTAAAGGAAAAATCGCGTGGGAATTTCGGTCAAGGTGGTGGAATGGATATGAGCCCCATCAAACAACCGGCCAAAGCTTATAGATTCAAGCGATAATTAGATTCCACCACACCCTCGTCTTGAGTTATAAGGTAATAAGACGCCAGGACATGCCTAATTTATAGTTTACCCCGTTCATAGGAACATTATGCCGGGAAGATGGTGTTAAGCGCTGGGAATTCAAGAACAAATGGCTCCGTATCGGGCGAATTGGCCGCGGTGTGCCGCCGCCGGCCACCACTAACAAGGACATTCGGGACGGCCGGGCTCGCGGATGAAATTCTTTGTTCCGCATATTTAATATCGAATAATTTGGGCTGGTTTATGAGCGCGGCCGGCAATAAATTAGAAATATTTGAAATACTGATGCGGCGCGATCAAAGGGCGCGCATGATATAATATTACCATAAAAACAATAGCATCTGGATGATGGAGAAGCTGTCCGGGCATTCCATAAGCAATTCTGGCGGAATTCGTGATTAGGAAAAAGACGCGCCGCCTCTCTCGGACGATAAATATTGCGCCATTATCGGCCGCAGTTCCGCGCAATCCGGAATCACAGTCGGCGACAGTTTCGGCTCGCATTGAAATCGGGCTGCGATATTAAATTCATGCAGGTAGCAGATCTTTCGGACCACATCCGGTAGGAATACATCACGCTTTATAACGCTTTTATAAATATTTTATGCCCATCGCGCTGACGTGTCCGGGGTGCCGAGCGTTTTGTTATGGTAATTGTTATGAGTTTATGAACTTTATGCTTCGAAAATTTTGCGCAGTTTGTATGGTAATCGGCGAAGCTGTTGCAAGCCGAACCGGCACAATGGCCGGCGCGGTTAATGTGCGTGAACCGAGCTAATCTCGGCTAATTTTCATGCAGGAAGATCAGCTAGCGCGCCTGGTAAAATATTGCCAAGTGTGCTACGCAGTTTTTCGCTTTTTAAGTCAAGATCATAACAGTTATCCGCCAAAGATTACAATCTTGTGAGAAGTTTGTATTTAAGCAGTTAAGTATGCATAACAATATCTGCTATGGAAGTAGCACATGGAAAATTATCCTACAAAAGAGTTTAATGGCAGAAATAGCTAAAACAGACAAAAATAAACATGTTTTCAATTACGCAATGCAAAACATACAGACGTTCAATGAATAAAAACTAGCAACTAGTAGTTTAAAAACAGCCATTGAAAAATTTAGCTAACTAGTAAAATAAAAACGACAAAATAATAAAGGATGCAAATAAGTCATGCATACAGAAACTAATAAAAACATTTTTTACATTTACTGAATATTTAAAACCTACTTTACTGAAAGTATTGAGTTGCAAGTCTTTGGCTTAGAAGGGAAAACGTCCACTAGAGTTTTTCCTTATATATCACTATCACTTAGTGTTGGTGAGGTAAGTCTGCAGGTCAGGTTTTTGTTTAGTTTTCTGTTGAGTAGTTCATCTCTATGTAAGTACTTTCTGAAAGAGATTGGATATCCTGTAAGTCAGTGCCAATAGTTAATGAAAAAGGTATTTATTCCTTTCATGATATATGGGATACGGAGCTTTTGGTGCATCATTAAATTGCTGATGGCATGGCGCATTAACAATTGCGCTAAGTGGTTTGTTTTGAAATATTTGTATTGTTTTTAGTTGAGTAGGTTTGGCGCACCCCCAACGATGTAGGCCACAAAACCATACAAGTTTTAGCAAAGTTATTTTTGGTGGAAAGTTTTGATTTACGGTCCATGACCCAATATATCTATTTGGGCTTGAGCTCCAGTTATCTTCCTTCGTCATATATGTTTCTGCCTTATTATACGTTAGTTTAGGTGTAATCCTAGATATTTCGGTACGAGTAGTAGCCACTTATACCATTTGTTAAGCAGATTTAAGTAGGTTTGCATGTTTTCAAAAGATGTTACAGGATTATCACCTAGAAATAGTACCGTCATCCTCAAATGCAGCAGTCATGACGTCAGCAGTATATATAAAATAAAAAAGTGGACCGAGTATACCGCCCTGCGGAACACCAAATTGTATGGGCTATTATGGAGAAAGTGCGTCGTTGTATTTATAGAAAAATTCCTGTCGGCGAGGTAAGATTTGAGGAGCAAATAGTGATTGTTATTAACCCTATTTTTAGGTTTGTAAAGTAGGCCTACATGCCACATATTGTTTAAATTGAGACATATTTAAAAATACTCCGTTGCAATATAATATTTCCTGGATATTTGGATATTTTTACAAAATCTTTTAGTTAAGCAGCAATTTTTTGGTTAACAGTCTTTCTGGATTCCTCTAACAGATTCTCAAATATTTTAGAAAGAATAGGCAGCAGCCTATATCGAAGTCTTTATGATGATGCTTCATGAAAAGGATTGCCATTTTTGTGTATTATTGCTATTTTACATATTTTTATACAATGGGAAAATAGTAGAGACTTAGCATTTGGTTGTAAATTGTGATGAAGACGAGAGCTGTGCGAGGTAGCATTTTTAGATTTTTTCTTATTATAGACTATATTCAGCAGCATTATGTTTAACTTGACCATTTCAGCTCTAATTTCTGCCATGCTTAAAATCTTATTATTAACCACATTTAGTAAGGTATGTCAAGAAATGTCTTTAATATTATTGTTTAGAATGCCTGGTATTGTTTCCCCCGCTTAGAAGACATAAGATAAGTGGATTGCAAAGGTATCGCCCTTTTTTTGTTGGAACAAGCCTATTTGTTCTTTAGTTAGAGATGTGGGTTTTTGAATTTTTTTGAATCTTTTAATAGACTGTGGTTGTCAAAGCATAAGCTTGTGAAGTACTGGTTGGTGTCATCTTCATCTGTTAAATTTTTGATGCGTGTATTGAGATCTAAATTTTATTTATGTATTCTACAAATATTTTCCAGTCGATGCATCTTGTTGTTCACAAAAATTTAAATAAAGAAAGGCAAATACAAATATTTGATCAATAAAGGTATTCACCAAAGATAAAGACAATTTCAATACTTTTTAAACAAAAATGGTAATAAAATAAATACTTTCATGATAGAAGATTGACCAAAAGTTTGGACTGAAAGTCAAAAGTGACGTTTTTATTTCGTTTTTAATGTTATTTAGTGTTGGCAGCTGTAATTAACATTACTTTTAAAGATGCTAACACTGACTACAAGGTTGCAAATAGTGAAAATCGGGTTTTATTACAATATTATTGGAAGACAGCGTCTCTTACGATCAATAAAGCACTTCCTACTTTGTCTTTTGATAAAGTTGAAGAAGCGTATCAGAATAGCACTTCAATCAGACTCAACAACTTGCGGGACGGTGGCAAAAAATCATGAAGTAGAATGGTCTTTTTATCTTGCTTTAAACAAATTTATTCATTAAAATGTAATTTTTGGTAATTTTGGCCAATCTTACAATATTTTTAAAATATTGCAAAACATTATTAACTACGTGTAAATAAAAATCTGAATCCACATTAAGGTATTTCAGTTACTAATACGGATTCTAGAAAATTAAAGTAGTTACTTAAGCACACAAAAAGTAAGACCAATAAAAAATAAGAAGTAATAGTTAGCAAAAGGAAACTACAACACGTATATAATTTATCTCGGAACACAGGAGTATTCTAGTTAAGAAACTTTCTCCTTCTGCAAACTTAAAGTTCAAATAATAAAAAAATAAACACAGTAGGCAATAATAATGTAAAAAAACGTTTTTGCATAAGATATGTTATAACTAAATATTGTTATATACACATTTATATAATATTATGGCATTCTAACATTTTTATAAACTTTAAGAAATTAAAATAAACAAAAAAATTATTCTACATGCATGTTGTGCAAGATTAAGATGTGGTCTGTAAAGATCAGCTATTAGCGGCATAATAATAAAATGTAATCACCAACGTGGTCCAGTGACATATGAAAGCCCTAACCTTTCAGTTACAGGCCGTTTTCCCACGCGGGGCGTTAGAATCTTACCAGTAATCATAAAATATAGACTCTGTGAGATTCCAGCAAAGATTGACTAATTTTGCGAATATTATTAACAATTTAGACCAATTTTTTGTAGTTAGCTTGTGGGACAAATACGAAAAGTAAAGTTTTGTTTTGTTTTTAAAATACATTGGAAAATTTTTGATTTTTGAATGTTGAAAAAATCTAAATTTTGATATGGGTGACCTACTATATTTTCCAGATTTTCATGTGCATAAAAACTTGGTTAAAAAATTTACCAACTTTATGAAAAATTGAATATTTACTATTCATTTTCTCAACAGTGGCTGGTAACTATGGTACATGGATAAACCATATTTTAGACCTGTATGGTCTCAATACAAGAGTGCATCAATATTCTATTCAGCCCATTGGTTAGGCCTGGGCAATAAAACAAATTTAGCACGCTGGGCCAATTGGACATCATCTAGCATTAATACAGATTACTATGCTGGAAGTTTGTTTTTCCGTATCAAATTCGTTTTGGACTGCCTTATTTTTGAGTAAATGAATTTTTAATGTAGATAATTTTCAACAATCAAATCATTAAATTTGTTTATGTTGCACACTGCAATAGTCGTGAAGACACATTCTATTGCCATTACCTAGGCTACAAAAAAGTCGCCTGATCACATTCATTTATTGATAATGCTTCAAAAAATATAACAAAAAATTTTCCCCCATAGACATACATTGAAAAATGATTACGCATTCGACTGTCAACTAATTATATTACTAAAACACTTGATTGTTCTCAATATCTAATCAAAAAATCAAAGAGGTTTAAGTAAAAAGTGCATTTGATGAAGCTCCTACATTTCAAAAAGACGCATATCGGCCGAGGTGAGAACGCAAGTGTTTAAATTTTTTGTTTCTGGTGATAATTTACAAAACACTCGTAGTGTTAAAGAATACTTTTAGATATCCAAAAATGGTTAGAAGGTTTTTGAAGCAAATCGGAAGTATACAGCTTTTCAACTTTGAAAATCCGAATTTACATATAGTTTTTTCTTCTTTTGCTGCGTTGCGTTCACATTATGTTTTTCTGGATGGCAGAGCAGGAATGCTGAACATATGCATATGTATTTACATTCAGAACGTTCAGTTAATAATTGCTCTCTCAGGATG
Source organism: Sinelater perroti (assembly GCA_036346155.1). NCBI lineage: Eukaryota > Metazoa > Arthropoda > Insecta > Coleoptera > Elateridae > Sinelater > Sinelater perroti. The sequence continues at coordinate 20,528,716 of JARFIY010000046.1, forward strand.
TTGTGATTTAAAAAATCGAACTTGTGTGATGATTATGATAACTGTACAGATAAAAGTCAAATAAAATTAGTTTTAAGCGAGGTGGTTAAGTCCGAGACTATAAGTATTTGAGATGAGAGTAAGGTACTCTGGATAATGCTGAAAAAAAGAAATCTTATTTGTTGACGATTTGATAAAGCGACTCTTAAACTCAACTCACATTATTTTACTGCGAGATATCAATCATCTAAGCCTAAGCCAACGAAAAAGAGCTTAAATGCTATAAATGTATTCAACTTCATTACATCCAGTACTTTGCTACCTTACAGTTGAAAATAAAATAGTTTTCTTTATATTGCATAATATGTGATCATCTCGCCATGCAATAATCAAACCATGATTTGAAAGCTAAATGCCATTGCTTCGCTTCTTGTCACAAAAAAAGCTTGCAATGTAATAGGAGGTACAATGGAGCGTAAAGCTTATAAAGCTTGTCTGAAAAATAAATTTTCCATTTGCGATGCTTCATTTTGCAATTTTGCTAAAGTCACATTATGTGTTTTAACCCAATTTTTTGGTTATTTTTTTTAGTTATGCTGTTGAAATATCTAATTCGATAAAAAAATTCGTTTGCATGAGACAAAATATTTTTATTTAGAAGATCGTTACAAACAGCATTTATAATACCATTTATTTTCTTTATCATCACATTGCTTTCTCCATATTTTATAGATGGAATATAGTATATGATATTATATGTGACATTTCAAGCGTGGATAACATTGTTTTTCGTCATTTTAGATATCATTAAATAACCCTCCAGAGATAGTTGGCTTTTGTAAATTCCAAAAAAATTAAATAATTTCATTCAATGTAATCTTTTAGTTACCATAGTTAATCTGAGCAATTTTTAACTTACTGAAGATTTCCGCAACAGTTTCTCGACATTTGGAAGTAAACTTACATTTTTATGTAGTCTATTATTTTGGTTGTTTTCTAGATCCACCTGTTCTAGGTTAACACTAAACTATAAACCACCAATAGGGTTACAAGTGGCGGATAGTGAATGGTTTTCAAATATAAACGTTAGCTGCAAATATCTCAAATAAATGGCGCCCGATCAAATAATGGCAAAACTGGAGTACGTAGTGGGTACGCCTTGAAAAAGTTTATTTTAAGAAATATCACATACGTCCAAGCACAATATTTTAACATGCTAAGTGCTGCTCTGTAACAAGCAGCTGTATTTCAAGTACTTTCTGGAGCTCGACAGTAAAAAATTTGACACAGTAACAGTAGAAGTTGGAGATGCCGATGACAAGAATCAAGTGCAGCAAAACCATAGGACAGTACTACAACAAAATCTATTTCCCTAGCAAAACCATAATGCGCAGTAACTATTTCAGTGCAGTCTTAGCCCTCGGGAAGCCTTAAATGATGACAGGATGCTAAGAGTCCTTAGTTGGATAACAAAAATAGTAACTTAAAACATCAGAATTAGAAGTATGCGAACAGCAAGAAATTTGGAAAAATATGAATTTGACAATTGTGTTACATAGTATTCCAGCACTTACTATCGAAATCTGCATGGAGTTGCAGCAATAGTAACTAAAGAAACCAACAAAACAACTTTGACATTTCTTCATTTCTGTTTCTGACAGGATAGCAGTACTCCAAAAGTATTAATCTGTCGATTTTGATATAGTACAATGTTATATTAAAACTATGAGCACAACGATGAATTACATTCAAAAGTAGACAAGAGACAAAAAAAAAATTAACCGCAAGGTACAAAGTAAACAAGGTGATATGTTAGAATAATGTTTAGTATGCTGAGTATCATGTACACTATCACATTTATAAATCACGTTTAAAAATCTAAAAATCTCTAAGAGATTCAGGGAATATCGTTTTAATAAATCAGATAGATTATATCATAATTTATAATAGATATAGAAATGGTGCTTTCTCAGTTAACATATATCCTGATTAGATCAGATTACAACGCAATACTCGCCATGTTTCTACTACAACTAAAAAGAGAAATAAAAAGAAGACAGAAAAAAGAAAAATATCACAAAATTGCAAAATCATTAAATTAGATTTAAAGTTTAACTAGAACTTTATATTAAACTTAAAACAATACTACTAGATGAGAGTAATGTTAAAGAATTATAGAAAAAAGGAATAAAATAGAGGATGATAATCTAAAACCCAATAAAGAAGGAAAAGGGCAAAATAAATGAGTCGTCACGCCCTTAAGTTAATGCCGAAATAGAAAATATATTATCATTATCATCACTTATATCAACCAATTTTGGATGAAGGCCTCTCCCAGTGAAAGTTATTCTTGTCTATTTTGCACTTTCTGTATTCAGTTGAAGTTGGCCACTTTTTTAATGTTGTCTAGCCTTTGATTTTTTCCTTGTCTAGGTCTCTAAAAAAGGTAGTACCCTTTTCTGTCTATCTATTATCTCCCAATCTCGCCACGTTGTATTTTTGGAATAAAAAAAAATAAATGAAATCGAAATTGCAAGGAGCGTGGCTAAGAAAAATATACAAAAACCTACAACTCTACCAGAAAACTAAAGTAAATGCCAGGAACATTACAAAAACAGCATATAGATATGTTAGTGGATGGAAATAATAAAATCATTGCGAATCCTAAAGCCAGATACGTGAGGTGGAAAAATAGCTCTAAAGTATGTTTAATGACAATAGACAATCATGTACGGTATAATAAAGAAAAGTCTAATATGTTTATAGTTAAAGTTAGAAAGGCTACAGAGCAACCAAAATCAGAAGTGACAGTAGATTCTAGCAGAAATGATAAAATTACTAGAGAATAATAACTAAAACAATAATCATTATTTAATGTAATATACTTAACAAAAATAATTCGTAAAGAATGGTTGACATCCACTTTTTGTTATTACTAAAGTTTAGACATAGAGATAAAATGTTCCGAACAGTTAATTTGATGAGCCATCTGCTCAAAATATTTTTACGCATAATACACAACAAAATATATAAGAAACGTGACCAGCACATCTCAGAAACTCAATTCAATGTTCTTTTATAAAGATACTGGAACGTAACTAACTACAATTACGGTAGCAAAAAATTAGAAAGTAGTAGTCAAGAATCAAGGAATATTATATGTAGCCTCAAACTCTTTCATTAAGCACATTTGGATCTTATTTACTTTTCCCAACGTCGTTTTCTTGGTTCAAACTATTCATCAAAGTCATGTTAAAATCGCGAATAACTTCTTTGTCTTATTGGTTTGAATACCGTTGGTGATCTAGAATCGTATTCCTTTTAAAGGCGATTTAAATATTAAGAACAACCAATAGTCGAAGAACGATAAATTTGAACTGTAGGGTGACCACGACATTTTCCGTACTAATATCTTACATCAAAATTCCACAATTTTTCGTTATAGCAAACTCCAGCTCATCTTGTAGCCCGTACACATTTAATTTTTTTCCATATTCTGTTTGTTGCTGTTTTTTCCGCGTGTAGATCATTTTCAACAGTTTTTCCTAGCTAATACTGAACATTCCAATGTAACGCGTTGAAAAATTCGAATTTTTTTGACATTTTTCGGTAGTTTTACCCATAAAATTGATATCCTATAGTCGGTTTAGGTAATTCCTGCCTTGTTGACCAGTTATAACGCTCCAAAAGAGAGGCTCAAACTGCGCGCGCTCGAGTTTCGGGAATAGATATACGAATGAAACATTCGAGCAGCTATTCCGTGTTTATAGCTGCGTCTATTCCTACATGTATACAGTGGAGAAGCCCATTTTCATGATTTTAAGCAGCGGTTTTGTAAAACGACCAATATTATTTGAGATTTCGTCGTGGAAAGAGCGTTGTTTTTTTTCAGAACTTGGATATGTAAAACGGGATAAGAAGCAGCGTAGATCATCTTCAAGACGTCCTAATTATCCTGCTAAAAAGAGAAAATTTCATGGAAATCAACATTCAGATGATACTAGAACTTATTTTGATAGTATATCAGCAATTAAATTGAGATGGAGTCAAGATGACAGTTTCGCTGTGAGTAATAGCGACTCTGCCACTTACTGTTTTCTCCAGTGCGGAGATAGATTCATAGACTCGTGCCATATGATTTTTCATCTTGAAAACTTTAAACGCGTTTTTCTCAAAACGACATTTTTGCACCAGGTGATTTCTCAAAAACCACCGGGCGTATCGACTTCAAATTTTAACACGATATTCAGTATTATCATGGCTATGGCCGGAACCTCCAACTTGTTGATATTTTGATTTTAACTTATAATTTCACCTGATTTATGATGCAAAAACACGTGTTTTTGTTCCCACTTTTGCAAGAAAGGCCACCATTTTGTTAATTTTCGATAAAATAAAAAAGTGGAGGTTTGGGACATAGGGGCGATGACACAGATTAAGAAACTTTTTAGATTTTCTGTCTCAGATCACCAGGTGGGCCAGAATCACCTGCACCAGCAGAAAACTTTTTTTAAGATAGCTGTGTTATATTATAAATAAACAAAGAAATATTTTTTATGACCAAAAAAACATTTTTCCACTCTGAGTGATCATACCTTTAAGAAAAAAACGTTTGTTCAATTATTTTTAATAGTTCCCGAGAAAAAAATTGTTGAAATGCGCCCTTTTTTGACGTTCACATTGGAATGTCCCCTTAAGCTAACTTAGAAATTATACAAATAAGCTGGCAGCATAGATGAATAAAATGAGCTCTTTACATTAAAAATTTCTTAAAATAGATAATCAAAATACTGGTAATTATTAAAAGTGGGTAACTAAAGCACTCTTTAATATTTCTTCTATAAAAATTGCAAGAATCTTAAGAATTTAATTTTATTTAAAAAATACAACTTAATAAAATTTGTTAAAATTAATCTCAATTTTTAATTAATATGAGAGTTACTGAAAAAGTTTAAGAATTGTGTATTTTTAGATTTGTTAGTTAGATGGTGATGATTTTTTGCAAAATTTAATGTTTATTATAATATGTAAATAGACGTTTTTAGCACAAAAAATACCAATTCATTCTAATTCTCTTATGATGACTTCCTTCCGTTATTTAGAATAAAGAATAAATAGCGTGATTAGCGTTTTATAATCTATAAAATTAAATATTTTAACTACAACTTGTAGTGAATGAAAAAGCTATTTAAAAATTCTAACATGTAACGTAGAACATTGTATGAAACAACAGACTTGTTTGTTTCTCTGAAATTTCCGCAGTATCTTTTTTACTAATAAAAAATTACACAAAACAGCGATAAAATTAAACATCATAATTTTTAATAGCAACTAAAAAATGTGGTGAGGCTTGTTTCAAAAAAAGGAAGTCAAAATATTTTGTTGGGATAGCTCACCAAATTTTTCTCAACGAGTTCTAAAAAAGTTTAAAAAACCATAAATAAACAAATTCCAAATTTGTGGTTCTTTGGTACAAACCACGTATAATAAAGATTATTCTGATTATTCTGATATTTTATATCTTAAAGATAGAGAGGTCGAAATAATTTATATATTGTAGTATTTTTTAAATTTAGTGATGGGTTGCATTGCATTTATGGTTACTGAAGATTATTGATTATTTGAATATAAAGTATATAAATATATGGGCAGTATTTTAATACCTTGAAAAATTGAAAAGCTCATTACCACGCCACAAAAAAGGTTTTTAACTGATATTTAAACGTTAGGTAAGTTTTACTAACTTAACTTGATTGTATTTTGTTGATAGTCCAAAAGTTATCAAGTACATTTTTAGAGCTTCCAAAACGTTTTCGGGAATAGAGAAAGCATTACGCAAAGAAAATTCAAATCTTTTAAAGGTTATAAAAAAACATCACTTTTGAATTATCAAAGATATGATAAAACAAATTTTGTAAAATACGAATATTAAGTGAAATACCAACTACACTTGAGAGTACAACAATCGACGCAGCAACATGCTCGAGCTTTGAGAGAATGTGCATCCTCTATAATAGCATTCTAAGTAAAGCTCAGTGTACAGTGTACTGAAAGTTTAAACAGCGTGGTTTTAAGTGATACCACTTTGATTTAAATTGGACCTGTTATGACAAAGTTATCGGCCTGAGATATGTGTAACACAGAATAGCTGAAAGGGAAAAGGTGATTATAAAAGAAAAAAATGAAATCTTTAGTTGAAATTAATTTAAGGATTTTTTAATTGATAGTGTTGCCACTTCTAATCCCAATTGACTTTCCAAGCGATTACGCATGGATTGGATTACTTTTTTTGTGCTGTCTTGAAGGATTGCTTTCCACTCTTCAACCATCGCCGGTCTTAGTTGCATCATGCTCTAGTGCAAGATATCTGTCCCGGACTCTTCACTTAAGCTCATCCAACATGCTCAAATGGATTCAAGTCTAGCGTAAAAAGTTCTCACCAACAAATCCCGCAAACGGAACAACATGTTCCTCCAGAAAGTCCCTGATGTAGCGGTTTACTGTTAAGCCTCCCCGCGTCCTCCACTAGGCACGAAAACAAATTCAGTTTTTTCGTTCATGGAAATGCCTGCCTAGAACTTGTAAGAGCCGCCTCTATATCGTTTCCTGGCCTTCTATAGACCCGACATCTCCTGTCGTTGTCCTGTAGGCACATCCTGGACTTGTCGGTGAATAATATCTGACTACAATGGCCGAAATCCCAATCGAGATATTTGCGAGCAAATTTCATTCGCTTTTACTTTTAGATTGCAATTGGTTTTGAACCCGCAGCTGCCTATTTTGGCAAGTCTTGCCTGAGTTCAACGACAGTCATATGTTGATTTCTGGGAGATACTGAGATTAGAAATCAATTATCTCTCTTCGTTGTCACACGTCTACGGCTGCCCCCTTGCCGGCGGATGTAGCCACCGGTTTTCCGGTACCGACGCCACACTCTCGACACAGCTGATTGACTCAGATTTAGTCAATTTGTCGCAGACCTCTGACTGAGGCCCGCGCTCTACAATGCAACTGGTTGGGCTGCTTCGGCCGTTGTGGTATCCATTTTCTTGCGAATCGCTAGAGCACTTACGTCACTTACTGACTTATGTCAACTTCGGATAAATGACTGAGATGAATTACCGGATTGTAAGCGTAAAATGGATAACGAACGCAAACATATTGATTTTATCGAACAGTAAATTTATTTTAAAGGAATTAAGACATTCTAAAAACCAGTCAACATGTATGTGAACGGACATGCTATGTCTAAGTAGTTATACAAATGACAGAAACCTTATGACGTGCAGATAGCTTTTTACAAGAATTTACAAACTAAAAATTATTTATATAAAAGACAACTTAAATTAAAAGTAATAATTAAGTGTAACTACTTTGGTCTAATTTAATCCGATACTGTGAAGCTCTTTAAAAACTCAATTCTGTACGTCTACATCGGTCTGGGTCATCCGAAATTGTCTACCTAATATCCGACACATTCTTCTAAAGTTAATTGCGAGTTCTTGCGTTTAGTAAATGTGTGCTTTTTCCTCATCAATCGCTTATCTAAGACCAAGATATTTGGCCTCAGTCGCCTAAGGTATTAGCCGGCTCTTCATCGTTACTGAAAAACAGGTGCTTCTTCTCAGAAGATATAACACATAAATTAATTTGTCCAAATTCACTTTAATTTTCCATTTTTGTAGCCAGGTTTCGATGTTATTTACATGGGCTTGCAGATTCTCTGTAACAGTAGCAGCACTATTATCCGTAAAAGTGGCTATGAGGGTTGTTTCAGATACTAGAAAATTTGCAGTATAAATGTGAGTGTCTGGATTACCATACGATATTAGAAATAAGCCAGCAGTATATGCATTTTCATATTTTACATATCCTTATTGGTTTGTATTTCATAAAATTGATATGAGAGCGTCCACATAGTTTTTTATGCCAAACTGTAGAAAGCTCGAGAAACACGTTTGAACAACAACGTTTACTTGTCAAGTCTTGTGTTATTTAGTTAATAATTCAGTGCACTTGTTTGCTAATTTCCTGAAATATACGGAAACCAGACTAATCATTGGAAACTGTTTATTCGAATTTTTCCACGTTTAGGTGGCATTGTAGTCTGAGTTACTTTCCAGAAACCAAAAAATTATCCCTGTTTAAAATTTCATTGCAGGTCTACATGACTGTTTTCACACAATTTTCAGAATATTTTTTAAAACTTCCATGTAAGATCAAGTCTTGGAATTTTCTTTAGATTTATTTAGTTATAAATTATTGTTTTGATTTCAGTATTTGTAGTAGGTTTGATTGGTAGACGTTTGATATGGTGCATTAAACAGTTAAATGTCATTTGTATTTTGAGGGGTAGTTTTCAATATTTTACGGTTGAGATACATTTAAATATGCAGCTTTCACCGGTAGTCTCCAGTCTTCTAAAAAATTTAGTCGGCTTTCACAGTGAACAGTCCGTAGCCTCTAAAAGTTTTAATAATTAATTTTTAAGATTTTAAAGTCCGTTATTTTTATTTTGTCATCAGAAAAATGTGTGAGTTATCACCATACTCTGGCTTTTTTCTTCGAGATGAAATGTTTAACATTTATTAAAACTGCTTCTTTAGTATATGTTTCGGTTTATGAGAAGCTGATTGTTAAGCTGCGGTTTTAATTGTTTTAGTTGATGTTTCGATTGATACTTTAATTTTCAGTGAAATATTTAGGCCAGTCGGTTTCCTGTTATAAAGATATGAGTCTTTAGATTTCTCGAGTATCTAAGCGTAGATAGTTATTATAACCGATGTGTGATCGGAACTGTGCTCGAAGCATGATTCCACTAAGAATTTTCTTGTGTTAACGTCTTTAATGTTGCATAACTTTAAGAGGTCTGGTATTCTATATAGATGTTTTGGCTGATAAGTGGATTCATCTGCAGAAATATAGCTGAAGTTGTTATTTTGCATAGCGGCTAATAGCTGTCTTCCTTTTATTGTAGTTATTTTGGAATACCTTCTTCTTCTTAAAGTTCCGATCCGTTTCGGATGTTGGAAACCATGATGGCAATACGGACTTTATCAACAGCGGCACGAAACAGTCCAGTTGTTGTTGTATTGAACCATACTCGCAGGTTTTTCAGCCACTATATGCGTCTTCTGCCGATGCTTCTTTTTCTTTCGATCTTACCCTGGAGGACCAATTGTAGGAGCCCATATCTCTGATTGTTGTGCATGATGTGCCAGCTTACGAACTTTTATTGTTGTGAGGAGTTCTGTTTCTTGATTCCCCATTTTCCTCAGCACGGTGTGGTTGGTTACATGCTCTGTCCAATATATACGGAGGATTCTGCGGTACAACCACATCTCGAAGGCCTCTATTTTTCGTCTTGATACCTCTGTCAGTGTCCACGTCTCTGCTCCATACAGCAATACGCTGAAGACATAACATCTCAGTAGTCTTAATTTAATGGGTAAAGATAATTCATGGCACTTCAATAGTTTGGCCATTTTTACGAACGCTGCTCTCGCCTTTTCAATTCTACACTTTATTTCCAGTGAGTGGTCCCAGTTTTCATCGATTGTTGTCCCAAGGTAAGTATATTTTCGCACACGTTCGATCCTGTTGTTGTCAATCGTTAATCCGGTCTCAACAATGTGATTTTTTGTAATTATCATATATTTGGTCTTTTTTGTATTTAGGGTCAGTCCGAACCGCTTGCTAACTTCTGTAATTCTGTTCATAATTCGTTGGAGACTGGTGATGTCGTTTGTAAACACTATCGTGTCATCCGCATATCTAAAATTATTTAATATTTCTCCGTTGACTCTGATTCCATCATCTATGCTGCCCAGAGCTTGCTGAAAGATGTGTTCCGAATACGTTGAACAGAAGAGAAAGTACGCATCCTTGCCTGAGACCGCGTTTTATCTTGATGTCTTCTGATATCATGTTGCCAGTTTGCACTGCTGCTTTTTGATTCCAATAAAGGTTGCTTATTATTCTTATGTCTCGATTATCAAGGCCTATTTCTTGAAGTATGTCTATTAGTTTATTATGTTGGACTTTATCGAAGGCTTTTGATAATCGATGAAGCAAGCATATATGTCATGATTTACATCTCTGGCTCTTTGAAATAGAACTTGTAGGCTAAAATAGCTTCGCGAGTTCCTAAGGCATTGCGGAATCCGAACTGTTCTCTACTTATTTGTGCTTCACACGTTGTAAAAATTCTGTGGTGTATAATTTTTAGAAATAATTTTAGGAGGTGACTCATAAGGCTGATGGTGCGGTAATCTTCGCAATATTTAGCATTTGGTTTTTGGGGATTGTCACAAATGTTGATCTTAACCACGGTTCAGGGATTTTTCCGGTGGTATAGATAATGTTAAAATTTTGCTAGCCATTCTACACTCGCTTCGTCCATCATTTTAAAAATTCGGTATGTATATGATCAGGACCTGGAGCCTTTCCGATTTTTAACTGTTTTATGCATTTTCCACTTCGTCGGTGATGGGTAAGGGCTCTACTTCTGGATATTCTTGAGGTTCATCTGATCTATCAACGTCTTCGAAAAGGTCTTCAACATATTTCTGCCAGGCAGAAATTTTGCGTCTGGTTCTATAATTATTTTTCCGTCCTTGTTGAGTAGCCTTGTTGTGTTGTTTACTTTGTAGATTCCTGCAGCTTCTTTTACTTTTTATACATGTTAAATGCATCCTGTTTTTGTTCTAATTGTTCAATTTCTTTGCATTGTGTTGTTAGCCATGTTTCTTTAGCCATCTTTATTTTGTATTTTATTAATTTCTGGATTTCTTTGTATCTGGTGTCGTTATTTTTGCTTTTCTTCTTTCATCCATTAATTGTAGGATTTCGTCAGTCATCCACTTTTTTCTTTCGGTTTTGTACTGTCAGATACTTATCTCCGATTTTGTCAAAGGATGTTGTCATGTCTCAAGTGCTTCTTCTACCGTTTGGTTTTGTTTATACTCTGTTCACATGCTACACCTAGTTCTTGTGTCATATTCCCACGCGTTTGCAGGCTATCACTTATTTTCCTAAGGTCCCATTTCTTTTTTACAATTTTTCTCAAGCATTTCTTTAGTTTTAATCTGAATTTTCCTACTAATAAGCAATGGTCTGATGCAATGTCCGCTCCAGGGTATGTTTTGGCTGCTAAACAGCTATTGCGATAACGTTTGTTTATTAGAAGATAGTCGATTTGGTTTCCTACTCTCTTCTCTTTGGGTTCGTCGGGGTTGGTGGGGGCGGTCTATGTGTAGAGTCTTCTTGGTGGTAGCTTATATAATGTATTAAGGATAACAAAGTCTTCTTCTTCTACGAACATTTTAAGTCGCTCTCCCCGCTCATTTCGTACTCCCAGTCCGTATTCACCGATATGCTCTCCGCTTCTACCTTAACCTATTTTAGCGTTTAAATCTCCCATAATAAGAGTTAGTTCTTGCTTTTTTAGTTGGTTCAATGTATTTTTAAGAGATTCGTAGAACTCTTCTATTTTGTCTTCCTCCGCTTCGGCTGTTGGGACATAGACCTGTATTATATTTATGTTTATGGGATTTCCACTTAGTTGGATAAGTATTAGTCTCTCTGATACAGGTATGAAGTTAGTAACATATTTTTGAAGTTTGCTTGATAGTATCAATCCGACACCATTTATAAATTGACCTTTTTCGTTTCCTGAATAGTATACTTGGTGTTCGTCTATTAAGTATGGGCCATTGTTTGGCCATCTCATCTCGCTTACCCGCATTATGTCCAGTTGAAGTCTTTTGATTTCAGCTACTGCGTTGTTGGGCCATCTTACGAACATTCCAAGTTCCAATTTTGATTGGACTCTTTGGAATACCACACAGTGTTTTTAACATTATAGTCTTCTCTAATTAGAAACCTGTTTCCAACTCTTTTTAAATAAATGATTGAAGTATTCAAATTTGTTATTGTGTTTCAGGAGCAATAAACTACTGCATGTGTTAATTCGCTTATATGACAGTAGATATTAATGTTAGAGGCTTGTATATTTTCATAATGATTGATGTTTTGTTTAATAATTACTTCAGTGTTAGCGCGAGCATTTCCATTAGGATATTTGGCGTGATGTATATTGGTATCAGGTATCAGGTGACAGGCATGTAAAATATCTTTCTTGGATAAGCAATAGATCAATATTATGAATATTTAAAAAACATTAGATTTTTTGGTCATGATGACCCAAGCCGTTGACGTTGCATATAACAATTTTTAGGAGTTTTTTAGGAGCCATTGTATCGATTTTGTTACTAGCATTGTTAAAGAGTTAAGTACAAATTTATGCATATTGTTTTTTCATTCAGATAAGTCATTGTGGGGTCAGTGTGTATGTAGTTATCAGTTTTAGAAATAGCTTAACGTTATAAATATCCTATTGTTATTTTTTAGCTTCAGATATCTGTTATTATCTTGCATTGTTTTATGTTTCAAATAATCATGGCTTTATAACCTTTTTCTGTACGCTGTGTATAGTATCGTCTACATAAGTAATAAAATTAATATATATTTTTAATGCTACTTAAAACAATTTTTTCTACATGTATTTATAAGTATCAAGTCCAAACTTTTTGTTCACTAATGCTTTTATATATTGGTATAGATTATACTCTCCTCTTTATTTTTGTCATTTCCAGCTCTTCAAGTAGCTTTATGAGTGGTTTGATATTTTTCAGTCCTGATATAAATAATGGTTTTGAATTCTTTTCCTTGTACATATTGTGGTTGCTTGAATCCATATCTTCAAACCCAAAGTGTCATCAGTAGTTTTGGTTTTCAGAGTCCATTTGCATTTTAGTAGCCTCACTTCGTTTTTTACTGTATACGACCGGTTGCCATTAATTAACAGAAAAACTTGTTGATAATAAAAGCGTTGCTTATCCGTACGCTTGGTTTGATGTCTGTGTAGTAACATAATGTAGTAAATAATATGTTGTACTAAATTGTAAATAAGTTTGTTTAACTGATACAAGATACCTCATTGATGTATTGGCAGGCATTATTTATACTTAAGTTTGTTAGAGTAGCTGAATATAAATAATTTTAGTATGGCCCATTAGCCCTACTCAGTAAAACAGGTGTTATCAAATGCACTGATTTTATTGTCGTTACTTGATACCTCACAAATCAAAAAAGCGCGCTTTTAAGTAGGCCTGACCTTAATCAGCAGATAAAATTATGAGCATTTTGTGACACGTTTCGCTTTTCAGTCACAATTGAAATTCTGAAAATTGTTTTCCTCTGTAAAGATTTCTTTTTTAATTTTTGAAACTTATTAAGTAGTTTGGTTTATTTCATCTTCAGCAAAGTTTAATATTTTATATTTTCAGACATTATAAGTATAAAAATATGTGATAAATTTTGAAGTTCTCTATTATGCAAATTTAAGCTAATATTACACTCATGTATTCCTGACAATGCAAGCCATATGACAGAGTTTCGTTCTCACAATGAGCTGGACGCGAACGGACAGGTCGTTCGCGCTCCTGATTTTCCCCGCGATAGTAAAAAGTAATTTATTGGCAGTGGTAGCTCAAAACAGAATCATTTAGAACGGCTCGTTTAATAAGCCACTTATTAATAATGATGGGGCCGCATTCCGGCCGAAGAATTTCAGCCGCAGCTCCGTACTTTTTGTAACTTTTATGCGTCCTTTATTGGGTATCCTGGCCCAAACTAAATCATTATGAATAGCCTTCGAACGGTAGCAGCCGGCATGACACGGCAGATCGCCACAGCCTGCGCAGCCATTCGAAAGCTCCATAAATTAATATGAGGCGCTACACTCGAGTTTTAAGTTTGTGTTGATCCAAACAAGTTCATGCTTCTCTGCGGATTAGTATCATTAGCATCTCTATAAATAGCCACATTTAATAGATAAATAATACTAAAAGTGACATTGATTTTATAAATAATGTTATTATAAAAAGTTTTAAGTCATTCTATTTATTTATATTTTGATGCTTATCAATTACGTTAAAAATTCTTTTAGATTCGCAATCTAAAATATAAAAGTAAAACAAAAATTTCCCATTTGTATAGTGACGTGTGAAAAAGTTTCTACAACGATTAATCCACAAAGTCGTAAAAGTATGTGAAGAAAGCATGCACAAATATGCAATAAAAAAAGGTTAATATAACAATATTCAAAAATAATAAAACCTATTACAGAAGGAAAAATAAATCAAATAGAAAAATAATATAATCCCATAACACAAGATTGCGATGGTTGTGTTTTTTAGTTTTTGATAATTGATTCTTAAGTATTTTTTAGAGTTGAATCCGAAAATGATCTTCATTTCTACCATCACGTTAGGATTTTTGGAAAAACGAAAATTTCAAAATTGTTAGAGTCGAAAAATTGCAGAAATTTTATACTATAAAATAGACATAATATTTTTTTTTAATAATAAATAAATATAATATATTCACATTTTTATAACAAAACACTTGAGTGGTTGGATAAGGGGCGGAGGCGGTTTATTGACCCCTTATGTTTTCTAATAAAAATTGCCATAAATGAGTCTGATTTTCTGTTTTATTACATTATTTATTTATTTATTATCAGTTCCTCATGGTCCAGACGTACCAGTGCCAATTCCAGCAAAAAATTTACCTGAAATAAACAGTTACACAATTGATTCAAATGAAAATAACATCGAAGAGTACGAACATGGAAATAGCTGTGCATCAGGGCTTTTTTCATAGTTTGAACTAAAGAATTTGATTTGAGACTTACATGTGACCAAATAAAATTTAGAAGTTCCTGATTCAAGGTTTAAATACAAGAACCTGCTAGCAGCTGGCACCTCATTTTTCTGATACAGAGAAAAGGATTTTTTCCATATTTTCTCGGAAGACGGAGAATTAATTTTCTGTACTGATGTACATGAACTTTTGACTTAATTTAACATTCCGTACAAAAGTACTAATTGGAGACTGTTTATAGATTCGTTCAAAAGAAGACTCAAAATTGTCCTTCTTTACAATAGGAATACGTATGCGTCAGACATTTTGTCCATTTAAAAGAATGTTACGAAAATGTGGAATTTGTTCTCTATAAAATTAAATAGGACAATCATAAGTGGAAATAATATTAATGTTCCTAAGACAGAAAGGAGGGCATACAAAGTTTCCTTGTTTTTTATGTGAATGAGATAGCAGATATAGAGAAAGTCATTAGATAAAGAAAGATTGGCCAAACAGAGCTTCATTAGAACCTGGAACCAAAAATGTGCTTTACATTAAGTTCTCCTTCCATCTCTGCATATCAACTTAGGCTTGATAAAGCAATTTTTCAAAGCCTTACTAAAACAAGGTAAATATTTTTAGTCATCTGTGACAAATTTCCAGCCTTATCAACTACCAAACCAAAAGAGGTTCGGA
The DNA here is from genome assembly GCA_036346155.1 of Sinelater perroti. Classification (NCBI taxonomy): domain Eukaryota; kingdom Metazoa; phylum Arthropoda; class Insecta; order Coleoptera; family Elateridae; genus Sinelater; species Sinelater perroti. The sequence goes on from JARFIY010000046.1 coordinate 20,544,100, forward strand.
CATTAGAAAACTTGTCAAAAATAGAAATTTAAACTAATTTTGTGCCAACTTTTATTAAAAATTAAGGGGTCAATGAACTCTTCAGACCCCTCAACTGTTTAACTATAAGAATGTATAGTATAAGCCAACAAAATAAATAAATTATAAGAAAAAAACGTTTTAAGTCTGTTTCGAAACCTCAGTTTTGCAATTTTTTGACTTTTTACAAATTTTAAAATTTGCGAAAAATCCTGATTTATGAAAAAAATGAAGGTTATTTACAGATTCAGTGCTAAAAAAAAACACATAAGAAGCCATTATCAGAAGTTAAAAAACATAACACAACCCAAATTTTGCAGGCTTGCCTAATGTATGAGGATTGCAATATACAGCAAAGTTTTAGTATGGGCTACAGAAATTAAATTTTTTAGTTGTTGTGAATATATATTACATTTTTATTTTCCCTATCCTATAATAAGGAAAGTAATGTAATCGGCGGAAATTTGACCTACCCAGTTTTTCACATTTCTGGACGAATTATAGCCTCAGGACACCAAAAAAGTTGGTTTGGGCCATTGGTTCGTGTGTGTGTGTGTGTGTGTGTGTGTGTGTGTGTGTGTGTGTGTGTGTGTGTGTGTGCGCGCGCGCGTGTGTGTGTGTGTGTGTGTGTCTGTCGGTCTGTCTGTCGGTCTGTCAGTAAACAGGATATCTCGAGAACCCTAAGAGCTAGAGACTTGAAATTTGGTATGCAAGTTAAAAATCGGCCGAGCCGTTTGGTCGAAAGGTCGCAAAATCGGTCTCAAAGCGGTTGCGAATGTAAACGGTTAAAGATACAAAAAATTCATGAGAATAAAAATAAATTGTTATCACGAGATAAACATGAATTTAAAGTTAAAGTTGGTAAAATAGGAACTCAAAAAAAGTTGAAACCTAGGATTTTTGTCAGAATTACCCAAATAATAAGATAAGGAAAGTCGTGTGATGTTCACACCAGATTTTTTTAAAATGTAAATGTTAAATAATTACAAATGAATTGAAAATGTTTAAGCTATATATATATATGTGTAGATGGTGTTATAATATACTATAAAAATGGAAACTATGGCTATAAAATTTCAAATGTTTAAGATACAAAGAAAAAAATTTAAGATGTGAGGAAAAACTAAAATATTCTGTAAGTAGCTATTAACGAAAAAATACTTGATACAAGTAATGAAGTACGTATCTAGGTTAAATAACTTAAGAGTGTAGTTCTCCGACTGTGACAAACAAAAGTATCTTAAACAACCGATACCAAATCCCAGCGCATGCGAACGACCCGACAATGATGTCCAGAATAAAGTAGGTCTAAATATTAACACCAAAAAGTCACAATATATGATTATGAAAAACATGAAACAAGAGTGGGTCAAATTTGAGTCTAGAAACAACGAAAGAAGAACTAACCTTCGATATAATAACAAAGTGACATATCTAGGAGTGGAGATAAACAGCAAAGGAAATCAAGAAGAAGAAATAAATAAAAGAATATTAGGTGCTTCAAAATATGCGTTTTTACTAAACTATCTACTAAGAAATAAAAGTGTTTCAAGAACAACCAAAAAATCAAGACAATTATTAGACGCAAGTAAAACCCGGGTAACAACTAAACAAATTGAAAATAAATTAGTTAAATAAGACAGGAAACATTGTGGGAATTTTTTGAAGGGATTAATGAAGGACAGGGGTAGTGTAGAAAATCGAATAATGAACTAGAGTTGTTATACCACGACCAAGATAACAGTGGCCGGTTAAGGTGGTTAGATCTCGCAATGAGAAAAAAAAGAGAGAAAATGAACCAATCCAAAATAATGCAAAAAAATGAAATGCAAGGACAAAAAGACATACAAAAAAAAGATTTAAGCTTTAGATCAACCTGGCCTCTAAAGTTGTTAAAAAAACTTCTCTGGCTAATCTATAGCAGTATTATCAAAGTTCTAAAACCCTGTAATAATTCTTGAAGAAGAAAATCTATCTACACTACTGTTTATTGGAATTGCAGCTTCATTACCAAGTGTACCGGAAAGTTTTTACCATTTTTTTTGTTTGGAGAAAAATGGATAATTTTCGATATAATAGAAAAATTTATTTATTTAAAATATTGACCACTTAATTCTGCACATATTGCCCATCTTTCAGCCAATTTATGAGTCCCATTCCAAAAAAATTATTTTTCCTTTGAGCGAAACCATTCATCGATCCATTTTTTAACTTCTTCGAAATTGGCGAAGTGCTGCTCTGCTAATGCAGAGCCCATTGATGCGAAAAGGTGATAGTTGGACAGGGTAAGGTCTGGAGAGTACGCCGGGTGCAATAATATTTCCCACCCAAGCACTTTCAATGCTTCCTTGATCAGTTTTGCTGTATGAGGCGGCGCATTATCGTGCTGTAAAATCACTTTACCGTGTCTTCGGACCCATTCTGGACGTTTTTCGATCAATACATGGTTCAAGTTGATCATTTGTTGTCGGCAGCGATCACTATTAACTGTTGTACCAGGTTTCAACAGTTCATAATACACCACGCCACTCTGGTCCCACCAAACACAGAGCAACATTTTCCTGCCAAAGCGATTCGGTCTCGCGGTTGATGGGCCAGCTTCTCCAGGTGATAACCATGATTTTTTGCGCTTAGGGTTTTCGAAATAAATCCACTTTTCATCATCCGTCACTGTTCGATGCAGAAATGACTTTCGATCAAACCTTTGAAGCAGCATTCACAGACGATTTTTCGATTTTCCATTTGCCTGCCATTCAATTGATGTGACACCCATCTTTTGGATTTTTCCCATCAATCGTAATCGGTCGCTAATAGTTTCTTGGGCCACATTTAACGCTTCTGCCAATTGTTTTTGAGTTTGTGCTGGGTCTTCATCCAATAACTCCTGCAGTTTCGCATCTTCAAACTTTTTGGGTCTGCCAGAACGTTCTTTGTCTTGCACATCGAAAACACCACTTTTGAATCGTCGAATCCACGCCTCATATGTTTTTATGGTTGGAACATGCTCTCCGTATGTTTCAACTAGCAAAAGATGACTTTCAGCGGCTTTTTTCTTTTGATTAAATTAAAAAAGGAATGCATGCCGCAAATGCACGTTTTCAGGCACATAACTTGACATATTTGAAGAGGTCTAAATATATGACGGTGATACTTTCACAAAATATAACCTACGAAGATGAAGGTTGATGTCTGTAGAATAAGATGAACACGTGTCAAATCATAATATTGTATATTAAGCCTAGCGACACCTATTGGAAAAAACCGGTAAAGAGTTTCCGGTACACCTGGTAATAATAAATTACATTACTTTAAAACTGTTGTATTAAATTGGCCATACTATAATCAGAAAACGATTAAAATTTAAGAACCATATGTTTATATCTATTTGAGATTTGGTTATGTCGTCTTTTAGATTTGGGGCTTGCGAAAGTAGTAATATCACTTGTCCTCAACTATTCAGATTTGGTGTGAGAATGCCTCTTTGTCGACAAAAAATACATTACAAACATTACGAGAAATAGGGTGAAAAAGTGGTCGCCACTGTGGCAAGAATATGACACCAGTGGGTCAAAGAAAGTAGACTGGACTATAGAGCAGTGCGTGGAATAACTAACCGGGGGAATCGTCATCTTCAAATCCTTGCGATTACAGACCGTAGAGCGATTTCAAGTAGTCTAATACAACCATGGTGGAGCGTTACGCGTTATCAATTGTCTACCTCCTACCACTGATTTCTGCACCGACAACAAAGGTTATAAAAGTCAACGGAAAGGTGTCTGTGGACACACGAATGGCATAGAGTGTTTAAACAGAAACGATGGTTGGATATTAATACGTCGTAGGGGCAGAAAGAGGGGACAAGAATACTGCATTCGTACGACGAATACAATGCCAAGAATGGGTATTAAGGTATAAAAAGTTATCAGTTATAAAAGCCAACATTACCAGTCAGGCCTACATCGACCCGCAATGTTACTGCCCGTAGTACTTCCTTTTTTTTAAAGGGCGCTCCAAGGAACTAAATAACTAACTAAGTAACACATACGAATTCGCTCATTGTTTAACGTGATACCGGCATGAGTGAAGCCGGTTATAAGAGGACCATTTATTATTAAATATGTGTAAATGTTTATGGGCAAATATTTAGTAAATTTAACTATTTACTTCTTGTGCTATTAAATAAATCGACAATGTTTTAGCTGTTAATTAACATTTTTTTATATATCTAATGCTAAGTACGAGTCTCAGAAACCCATACATTAATACCCATGTAATTTATGTTATTTCAGTATATTGAAAAGGATAGCTATAATTTCATGATGGTATATTTTGAATACATATTTGCAAATTATGACATTCTATTCTTTGCACTTAGGTTTTGCTCTGTATGTATCCTAAGGTGCTCAAGCAACCAATCCTAACCGGGCACATCTACCTTTTTAGGTCTTGCGTTGGATTCAAAGATATTTTGCAACTTTTAAACTTTGGTGTTTGGGATCTTACTTTCTGAACATTTTTTTTAATATTCTTTTTTTGTGGTTTTAGCCGGTAGCATAGTTTGGACTTTTATCTAAATGAAGAAAATGAGATATAGCCCAAAAGGACGCAGGCTCATTATTCTTCAAAACTTAACTAAACATTAAGTACAAGATTTGTTTAAATATAACAAATAATAAATAATATAATAAAAGTATTGTCCCTAAAATATCAAACCAATGTTAATATAATGAAAATAGATTGCGCAACCACGATGTAATCTGGCAGCCGATGGAAATGGACTATAATGGGCATGTGTAAATGAAGACAACTTTATTGGCCGAGTCAGTTGATGAGTAAGAACATATAGTGTGTGTTTATCGAATTTGCAATAACTCAGTAAGTAGAGCGGCAAATCTGCTTTAATTTTTGTGAAAATCCGAATCTAAACTATTCGAATAATTTAGAAGTATTTTCAACTGCAATAAGTGCTACAAATAAAACATGGTACAAACGATTTAGGGATAGCCAAAAATCTGTTACAATTTATTCATATTACGTAAAACCAATTATAAACGTATACTAGCTACATTCAACAAGAATCGAACTTTAATTATAAATTACTTACTTCAGACTGCTACCAATAATCCAGGTTTCTTTAAAAATGTCATAACCAGATATAAAACATGGATCTACGGCTACAATCTGGAAATGAAAGCTCAGTTGTTATAATGGATGTTTTCTTGTTTAATATTTCCGAAGCAGAAGGCTTCCGTAAAAGTCGCAGCAAGATGAGGAAAACGTTAAATGTGTATTTTAACAAAAATAGTTGTTGCATCTTATAGAATATCTCGGCTATTTTACAGCTCATATTTATAGCCCGCTGATTTTTGACTGCTTTTAAAATTTAAATTACTCAAAGAAAAAATATACATTTGATGAGATTAAAAATCAATAAGACAAGACTGTCATTTATGATTGCAACACAGGACTTTGTAGAACGATTTGAACGGTGAAAACAATGCTGAAAGAATTGTAGGAAATACCAAGATGCTTGTGTGAAGGGGACTGAAATTGCCTACGTTTGTTGAATATTTTGTAGAAATAGTACCTACATTTTTCTTTCATACCTCCAGACCTCAAAACTTAATAAAGCAAATATAACAGGAACTCTTATCGGATTTAAATAAAATTTTGTATACACTTTTGTTGGGTAAATATCTCTGTTAAGTTTGTATTATAAATGGAAAAGATTGATTAAAGAACTGTGGAAAATAACCTTCATGTTTCTTAAATTTTATTGTAATTCAGTTACAAATACAGCTCTATCCATATTTGGTAAATACGTTCCTTAATCACATATCTAGTTATAGTCGAAAAATAAAAGTAATCGGCCAAGGATATAAGTTTATAAATAGATATTGAATTATGGTTTGGTTTTTTAAAAACGAAATCTACTTTCTTTTGATGACTTTGCTATTTTTCTTATTGTAATTGTATATATTTTTAATTGCATGGCTTGATTCTTTCGGGTTAGATCCCATATTTCAATAGCTAGGAACCTAATTATACATTTTAATTGGCAAAGAGTATATTTTGAGAACTATTTTTTTAGAAGAGATTCAAGTCTATCATATTATGTAAAATATGAAGATGGTCTTAAAAAATTCTTGACTAACAATTAAAACAAAATTTTGATTTTCTATATTTTTAATTTTTTAACGTACTTTCCTGAAATTAAAATACATTTTCCCAGTGATAATCCACCATTATTATCCCATCCCGTTAATGCATATTCCCAAAATTTGTAAAATACCTATTTACAGTTACAATCACTTCTTGATTAGAAAAGAAACGTTGATTGGCAAGAAAGCTAAATCTGGAAAAATATGGAGGATGCTCTAACAAGTCATAGAGTAGATCACTCAATTTTTTCGTTGCTTTAAAGGAACTTTTTGTGCAAATGCATTTTCTTGATGAAAGATGATTTTTTCTCCTACAAACCTGGTCTTCTCCCACGAATCTTTTTATTAAGCGTTGTTAAAAAATTTCCGTAATATTTTCCAATTATTGTTTTACGACGTTCAAGGTACCCAATTAATAACATCTTTTTAGCACCTCAAGAGATTGACCCTAAAAAACTTTTTGATATGCACTTTTTCATGCAAAATATATCCTACTCGCTCTTTTGAAATGCTTGCAGCTTCAGCACTTTCAGACACTTTAATTCGTCGATCATCTAATTGCATATCGTGTACTTGTTTCATAATTTCTGCTATTTTGCGAACATCCTTTACGGGGATCACCTTCGAGACTGATGCAACCACGTTTAAACTCAGCAGCTCATTTTTTATTGTTATATTTAAAAAAATTCTGATGTCAAGCTTTCTTTCACACAGAATTTAATAATCCCGCTTTATTCAATTTTATTTATTTGAAGGAATAACAAGAAAAATATTAATTTAAACAGTTATAAAAATTAAACTATTATATTTCAAATATGAAATAGCAATTTCAAATGCGTAATCTTGCCTATAATGTTGACATCTGTGATCAAGGACAAGATCTTTTCAAACCACCCTCAAATTCTTTGCTCTTGTTGCATGGTTGGTTGCGTAAATAAACTTAAACGTCAATTGTGCATATCCAAAAAGCTTTACGGGTTTGTTTAGCATATACTGAATTATACTACAACTTTTTGGATAGTGAATTTGTTTGAAATAATATCCTTTTGCAGAGAACAATCAACAATTCCCAAACTTAGCGTGCATAATTTAGTTTCTCAATCACAACTTTATCAGTTTTTATTCTCGTGTCATAAAATTTGAAAATTTAATTGTTATTAAACAATTTGAGTTACAACTTTTTTAATGGATAATTCTTTAATCAGAACATCTCAGCTTTTCTTTGCATTTGCTAATAATAACAATTCACTAAAAGAATATTTATCCACGATTTTTATTTGTGTAAGTTATGACTTTGTTTTCTATTTCGGAGATTGTAAATTGATTTCACCTAGACTTTAGAAAAGATACTTTATTCTTTTCGCATGCACCTAGCCTCAATCAAATGGTATTTTTAATCTGGTTTGCAATTGAAAACATATCCAAAAAGATCCACTTATACTAAATATATTCATGTAAGTCTTACCCAGTCGGACGGTTCATATTTAGCATCTGACTATTTATTATTCTAAGTTTCATTAGTAACCGCAATATCTTTGTTGCATCACTGTATTTTCAATATCGCCGTTTTTAATATATACAAATATACATGTTGGTGAATAAACACAGATATATGTATAATGTAATAACTTATTAAAAAAATAATTTTATTATTTAAATATTTTACCAAATTTTATATTCGAAAGACAGTCACACTCGACTGTACTAACAAGCACAAACATAACTTAACTTGGTCGGTAACCAAATGTGGTTCTGCACAATCAACCAACTAGAATGGTTGAGCCCTACAGACTAGTACTACATAGTTTATAGGGAGTTATAAGTTATACTTTGTTTGTTTACTAAACTAATTTTGCAAATATAGTTGTAAATTATAATTTTCAAGGTTTGTTTATAGACACTATTAACAGGACAGGTATTACTGTACATTGTTCAAAATTAAAAATAAAATTGAAGTAGCAGCGAGTCCTTCAAATTCAAAGAAGAATGTAACTAATCGTCAGTAAAGGGTTTAGACGTATATTTTCCTTTTAAGCAAAAATCATATGGATAAACTAAATTAACATGTTTTAATAAATGTAAAGAAACATGAGTAAACTTTCTTTATGCAACCATATATAAGTTGGTGAAAATCGAGTGGCGAATACCTTAGGACTATATTATTTTGTGAAACTAACTTCAAATACAATATGTGGCTACATAGAGATAGAAGTCATTTATACAATTAGTAATCTATTTAGTATTTAAAATGTTTTTAAATTGTTCAGTCATTGTTGTCATCCTAATGTGAGTTTTTTAGGAATATAAAACTGCTTTTCATCACTAGTATTGATCAAATTCAACGATTTCCTTTTGTTCTTAATTTTTTTGCTATTTTTACTAGAAAATAATTGTAGTTTTACTTTAAATACACTATTGTGTTGCTTAGATATAAAAAGATGACTTGCATGAGGAAGTAACCTTAGCATCATTAGCTTTCCTACAATATTTTTTTATAAGACTAATAGAGTTAACAAGAATATTTATCAAAGATAAAAAAAGTTACTAATTAAGAAATATTAATAAAAGTGAAATGAAAGTTATTTCATTGATCAAACTAAAATGGACCTTTTTGTTTATAGCCTATTTATAAGCAAAGACAAGTACACGTTTGAAATTAAAGAGATATTTACTTAATTAAGCAAATTGATGATAAATTCAAAGTAGCTTTTTGACTTGTTATGCTTGCTTAATCTACATCCTCATTTACCATTAGTAGTGTTGAAGAGGGCCTAACATTGATCATGTACTTCGCCACTTTTACTGTTTCTTAACTTTAAAGATTTCTTACATTTAGGATGTCACCTACTACGTTGATATTATAACTAGTTTTAAGTCAACCTTTGAGTTTTCTATAAACTGTCAAATTATTTTTGTAAGTTTCGGTTTATATCCAAACCTTTGAGTTTACTTTTATCTGTTAATCATCTAACTAACTTAACTTTTACATTTTGCTTTGTTTTATTGTTTTTATCTTGTTTGCTTTTGTAACAATATTTTAATAGAAATTAATGGAATATTATACAAAATTAATATATATATATATATATTAATTTTGTATAATATTCCATTAATTTTTATTAAATTATTGTTTAGATTGATGAAACTGAAGTGTTATAATTTAATTATAAGTTATAATTAGTAATCGTTAGAGTTTAGAGTGAAGGCCCACGTAGAAACAGGAGCGGTATCAATCGCCGGTCCTCTTAATTAATCAGTTCTTAAGTCTATTATAGTGGTAGCAATTAACGACCCTGGAATTTTAAACCAAGATTCCTATAAAGTACTTAAATATCCAATAAATAATGTTTAGTAATTAATCATTTTGACGTGAATTGATTTGATTTTTGTTTTAATGATCATAAATTGCTTAACATTTTTTTAAACTGTTAAATTTAAAAAAAATATTAAACAATAAATTATACTAGTCGTTGTCATTGATCTCATTGATAAAAACTTATGCAGTTGCTTGAAAGTGGCAATTTGCTTATTAACACTATTGTAGATTGTATGATACAGTTTTGTTTGCATTATTCCATTCTTTCACATATGACCAGTTAACACTGATAGAGTTGCCTTTAAATTTTTAAGACAGTGAGGGACTCTTAACCGTTTATGTCGAGTACTAGACGGGGTGTTCAGTGAAGCTAACTCAAGCTAAGAGTACATGGAACAGAATACGAGAATAATATACAGGGTAATCGAAAAATGTCTGGTCAAAACTTAAAGGGGGTTAGAGGGGACGAAGATAAAAGAATTCGCTGTACAATGCGTGTCTGGAAAAAGCGCGTGAAGGTGGTAGAGGGCGATGTGTAGGGCAGTCTAAACAAGCCGGCAATGGAGAAAGCTGTCATTCGCCGCTGTGATTTCATACAGCATGCAGCTGCACAAAGGTTGTACAGGGAACGATTTTCCAACAGAAAAATTCCGAATAGTCAAACTTTCGAGTGAGTGCACAAACAGCTTCGAGAAAGCGGGTCCTTCAGTGCCAGCAGACATGATGTAGGCAGGACTCTCTCGGCGAGATCAATACAAATGGAAGAAGATGTTTTACGTGAGGTTGAGCACAATCCTTCCGCAAGTACGAGAGCTGGGTGTGAGGCAGTCAGTTGTATGGGAAATTTTGCATGGCATGCACCCATACCGTTTACAAAAGGCGCAGGCATCGATTCAGGAAAATTTTCTTCTGTGTGTCAACTTTTTACGATGGTACTTACAACAGGCTGCTGTACTTTCCTTCATAATTGTTATTCATAAATGAGGCAATGTTTGTGTATTTAACAGTCACAATGGTCATGTTTGGGAATATAACAATCCGCATGCGACAAGACGTTATGCTTACCAGCACAGATTTAGCGTTAATATCTGGGTGGGTTTGGTGTACGAATACGTGATTGGGCCGTAGATCCTACCTCATCACTTGGACGGCCTTACATACCTCATCTTCTTGAGACGTATCTGGTTCCAGCACGATGGAGCGCCGCCACTCTTTAGCCGTGATGTCAGGAATTATCTGAACGCTACTTATCCGCACTAGTAGATTGGTCGAGGTGGACCTGTTCCCTGGACGCCACGATCACCAGATCTGTCCTGTTTGGATTTTTTTTGTGGGACCATTTGAAAAGCATCATCTACGATACCTCTGTGGACTCCGACATCGATATGGTCGCCAGATTGACTGTTGCTGCTGGAAATGTACAGGACATGGCTAGTGTTTTTGTTAATGTACGCCGTTCCATGCGGAACGCACTATACTGCAAATCCTTTCATATTCGTCTCCTCTAACCCCTTTAAATTTTGGCCAGATATTTTCCGATCACCTTGTAGTTATAATAGCATACAAAAAGTTTCATAGCAATAGAAGAATACAGGGTCCGCTTCTAACGTTTTTTTTTTTTGAACTAGCGGTTATTCGGTGAATGGCAACACTTAGCTCATGAAATTTTTGACAGAAAATTATATTTATCCTTCCGCTGAACGAAAATAGTTGTGTATATGCTTGAAGAACGCTGGGAAATATTGCGACGTTACTTTGAAAATCATGGTAATGTTGCAGAATGTGTGCGAAAATTACGTACGAAAATGGGAAAAAAGAGGCACCGTCAGCTCCGTATGTGCTTTATCTTGTTAAAAAAGTGAGAGAAACTGGCATGCTTATTGACAAACCAACGCGTGAAAAACCAAAAACAGTGCGTACACCCGAGAATATCGCTGCTGTTTCCGAGAGGGTTCGTGAATCGCCAGGAACATCAGTTCACCGTCGTTCTCAACAATTGGACATTTCGGGGTCATCATTGAGACGAATTTTGCGTAAAGACGTTGGTATGACGCCGTACAAAGTCCAATTGTTTCAGTAATTGAAGGAAACTGACCATCCAATGGGTTTTCGCTTCGCTTCATGGGCTTGGGATCGACTTGAAGAAAATGCCTATTTTGGGCGAAAAATCATCTTTTCAGATGAAGCTCATTTACATCTCGGCGGGTATGTCAACAAGCAAAATTGTCGCATTTGGGGCACAGAAAACCCGCATGCAATCGAAGAAAAGCCGATTCACCCACAACGAGTCACTGTTTCGTGCGGATTTTGGCCCAGAGGCATTATTGGGCCATTTTTCTTCGAAAATGAGCAAGGAGCGGCTGTTACAGTCAATGGTGAGCGTTATCGGGCCATGTTGAACGAATTTTGTCCACAGAAACTGAAGAGGAAGATATTGGCGACATTTGGTTTCAACAGGACGGCGTTACAATCGATCTTTTGCGCACTGTCTTCGAAAATCGCATTATCAGTCGAAATTTTGATGTCGTTTGGCAGCCTCGGAGCTGAGATTTGACACCGTTGGACTATTATTTGTGGGAAGCCGTCAAAGATAAGTGTTACGCCGACAAACCAGAGACAATTGAGGCTTTGAAGGACAACATTCGTGCAGCCATAGCTGCATACAATCGAAAATGTACTCAAAAATTGGACCGATTTTATAGGCTACTGCATGGCTAGCCAAAGCAGCTATATGAATGAAGTTATATTCCATTATTAACCGGAAGGATTGTACTTAAAAAAAAATTGGAAACATATTCTGTAGATTTTTATTTATAGCATTTTAAAAAATGTTATATGGCGGACCCTATATATAAAAAATAAGTAATGAAAAAATAATAATAATGATGATAGAAAACAAATAAAGACGAAGATCCATATAGATAAAACAAGACGAAACCAACTTACACAACAACTGCGAAGAGAAATACAAGAAATAAAAGATGAATATACAAACAACTACCTAAAAACCTGTCAAACGACAAACACACAAATTGCTCTTTATGGAAGAGAAGTAATAAAATTAAACGACATAACGTAAATGCCTCCAATAAGAACTGAAAACGGTTAGGCAATAAACAACAAGCAGAAAACAGGTGCATTTATAAAACACCTTGAAAAGATATTTCAAGCGAATGAATGACAAAATGGACAAGTACCGGAAACGGAAGATGGAATAGAAAAGGAAGAAAATATTGGTTACTCGACAAAAATCAACAAAAAATTAAGAAAAACGTAACTTTAAGAGTTTAACTAATCCCAGGGGCAGTATTTAAGCAGTTACCTAAAAGGAATAATAAAACTCACAAACTTAATAAATGCAGCATATTAATTTAAGTACATACTAAGCGTTTAGCATATGACTAAAATAGTAATAATATAAAAGCTTGAAAAACTACCAATCAAAGTAACATCATATTGACCCATCTTTTTCTTACCGATAATCGCACATCTATTTCTTAAAACATCAATAAAATAAAAGAGGACCTTCAATACACTAGCTTGGTTTTAGAAATCAATATTCTACTTTAGACCAAGCCCAGAGACTAACAAGTATCATCACAAAAGGTTTCGAAAAGAAAAACTCTGTTCCAGATCTTCTTTTGTAGATGTTGACTTTTGATAAACTTTTGCATCAAGGATTGAACCATAAATTTAGAAAAGTAGTGCCTAGATAATTTTTCTGTTAAATAATTATGTTCCACATTGTCAAACAGAGTATTTGGGATTGATCAATAATACAAATACTCCAACTTGTATGAAATTAAGACAGAAGTATCACGGGGCAGTGTACTGGAGCCAGTGGTTTACCTCTTGTACACCAATGAGATCTCTACAACTGAGAAAGCACTAATAGCCACTTTTACAGATGATACTGCAATACTAGCAACAAGAAAAGGCTCTATAGGAAAAACAAAAGTACAAAAGATGGCAAATAAAATTAATTTATAGCAAATTTGTACATACCAGTTTTATGAACAACAAGGATGAATACATACCACTAACACTAAACATTGTATTACTACATGTTAATACAGAAATGTATCTAGAAATAAACCTGGATGCTAAATTACGATGAAAAAAACACATTGAAAAGTTAAAAGAAAAGACAAATGTAAACTATAAAAAATGCACTGACTGCTGGGAAGAAAGTCCCAGCTGTCAATTAACCACAAAATATTACTGTATAATCAGATAATACAAATTTCTATATTATACATTATATAAATGGTTGTGTGATCCAATAAGTTTTAGTTCTAGTTGCTTGGTTAGTAAAATAACAAAATAAAAAACACATTATTTTGTGTTTTATTACTTCTTATGAATTTCAATATGCTTTCATATTTTTTTTGTCGAATGAAGAAGATACTATTGCTAACTGATTAAAGGAAGAACTGATTTATTTTTTGTTGTCAATAGAAATAAAAGCTCATTGCCTGCCTCACAAATTTTGAAAGCATTGTTATTTTATAATTTATAATATAAAATATTACAAAGCATATTCATCATTCAAAGTTAGAAGTAGTTCGTAGCTCACTACTAAGTTACTTTGAGGAGATTCAAAGTGTCGCTCCAAAGTTGATTTCCAAAAGTTTTATTTAATATTTTATTATTTATAATGTCATCGAGTACCCTACAAAAAATAATGCGGGGGACACTACTTAAAAAGCTGTAAGTTTTATGGTGCAGCTTTCTTCACTGTTCGGCTAAATTGATGAGCAGCAGTGTAGAAAATATGTATTTCTGTATAAATGTCTGAATATATTTTCTTTTTTTACTCATTACAAAAGCATGTTTTGCTGCTGTTCTAAGAGTAAGTTTTTTGCTAATATTTAACTATGTTTATTTTTATAGTAATATGCATTACGTATGACTTAAACATACAAGAAAAAGCTCTTACTATTTACGTGTCATAGTATCGGAAACAGGAACAACTATGTTAATTTGTGTTGTGCTCGTACAAGAGCCACGTATCTTGGGCTGCACTTCCACCAGCCCAAAGTATATAAAAATTACCCATTACTCCTATTGCTATTTCCAATAAGTAGTTATCTATGTATGAATCCGAATGGTTTGGTGTAGTTCGTATTGAATTCAGCCCCAAAGTTGAGCCTTTTGGCCTTCGCTGTTATTGACTCTAACACTTGCAGTAAATTAGCTATTCCAAAATGCAACTATTACTAAAAACTGTTGTATATATAAATATAAAATAATATTTTATTACATACAAAAAATTGTTTTTGGGTAAGTATATAATAATATAATAAAACAGGAAAATTAATTTGATATTTGAGGAACTGCAGCTCTTTGCAGCTACCACCAGCGCTAATTTCAAGCATTAAAAATTATTGTATTATATTAGTGATGGCCAATATTTCATTTTCTTTACCTATTTCTGTGGGAATTCAACAGGATTTTTTACCAAAGCCTCTAGGAGCAAAGAAAGATATATTTACATTCTGTAAAACTATTAGAGCAATATTAACTGTGCATAGTATTCATAGACGATTAAAACGAAAGTTACCCCAAGACATATACTTGAGTGATAGTGGTGATGACTAAGTGCGGACTAATCTCCAAATAACTATTTGATCAAAATACGTAAGTGATAGTCTTGATGTCTAAGTGCAATTAATTCTCAATTAACTATGTGATCAAATGGTAAATCCAAATGACTATTAACACAGCTATTTCAAGTGGTTATTAGGTACCATTCTGTTATTTCCCTTCGTTAAGTATTAATTGTCAAACATACCTTGTATAACAATGTATATTGTTGAGCAGGTAAAAGTTCTATTATTAAAAAAAAAAACTGTGCACGGGAGGGAGGTAGGTCCATTCGTAGGGCACGTTATAGGTTTTTGTAACTCTACCAAAAATTCTCAAATAGCACTAAGTGTGTAGGTTATTTTAGTGAATATTAAACTTTCACAATCTCAAGTGAATACTTAACAGTTGACGAAATGTTACTCCACGTATAGCTTATCTTTTGCACGAGTACGTTTATACAGGCAAAAATATCTTTAGTAAATACAATTTTATCAGTGCCAAATGATAATATTTTAAACTATGTTACTACTGTACGAGATGCAAAGTAACTACAGATAATTAAGTGTTCTCTGTGGAGTTAAGTTAAATAAAAAAGGGTTGTATGTTCTATACTTTTTAGTCGCTGTGACAGAATAATCATCTGTTCATACTTCCATATGAAAAACCAAGCTACTATTACTTATTTCTGCAATGCAGCATGACCAGAAAGTTATTGAATAAAATGTAAAACCTGATCTGATTAGTGAACATGACAAAACAAGCTGTAGATCTTTGAATCGGTTATACAATAACTATTTAGTAGGTCGTTGGTTTATTGTAATATTTTTTTCATTGTTTAATATATCTGGTGTTATTCTGCCAGCATGATCGCGCGGGTGAGGCTCGGACTGCGGTGTGTTCACTCAAACAAGAGGTAATAATGGCGGTCGTTTAAGGCGCGGTGCTTGCCACATCGCCCCGCATCAGAAATGGTACAAAACGAGCGGACACAGTGGGCGAACATGAGAGCCTTAACCTTCTTAGTTCCCAGGCCGTCCTTCCACGCGAGGGGTTAGATTCTTACCATTACAGCTGGTGTTGACAGTCATATGTCTGATAAAAATCAATTTTCTGACCTAATTAACCGTTGCGATTTTATCATAAATTTAGGAAAATTACTGAGTATCCATCATATAGAACGATGGAATCTAGCTCAGTTACCGAAAGAATTGCAAGGAACAAAGAATCAGTTTAGCTTACACAAAAATCAACTAGCAAATAAAGGTGTGATTTTTAATTTGAAAAAAACAGAAAAACAAAAACCATGTACTAAAAATGCGAAAAGCATTCCCGAACCATACTGCACGTATATATACACTACCGTTTATGGAAGTATGGCTACTTTATTAAAATTTAGTTATACAGTAAATAACTATAATTTTTGTAATAAATTTTGTGTTTTTAACCTTTCCATCTTCTTAGGCAATACTGTTTTGTATGAAAATACTTAATTAAAGCTCTGGAAAGGTTGGAAAACGCCGTCTAGTCCTAACCTCCATAAAAGGAAAATCCCAACTTACACCTCTATAGTGGAAGGTGGTCATCTGTAAATATTCAAATCGGTAACGTAGGTGAGGACCAAGTGTTACTGTGATAAGCATAACTTATCAACAATGATTGATGACAAGGTACTCTCTTGTCTTGGGGATGAGAAATCATTTTTAAAGGCGAAAGAACCAACTAATTATAGTAGATCAACGGCATAGAATGTGGAAACCAAAAGAAAAACTACTATATTGTCAATATTATTATGCTAATCAACAACATTAATGTGGTCCCCAAACCCCGGAAAGCTTGAATGGCCAGGGGGATGCTAAGAATCCCAGAGGAAAATTAATTAAATTAGCTGGATGGAACGTCAGAAGTTTATTAAAAAGCAGAAACTAGCAAATGTAATACGTGAAAAGAAAAGACATATAAGGACTAAGCGAAGTGAAATGGAAGGGCAACTAAACAATAGATACTATGAATAACTATAGTGTATTACTCTGGAGATGATATAGATAACCAATATAGTGTTGCCGTTAAAATAAGCCAACAGTTAGCAAGATGTCACCAACGTTATACCACAATCAAACAGAATTATGTTAATTCATTTGAATTCAAGGCTATTTAAATTAAATTTAATAAATATATTTAATAATAATATATGCCTCTACTAGTGACAAACCTGAAGAGATAATAGAGAAATTTAGGAATAAATAAAAACTGTGCGAAAAATGACGAACTCGTAGGACTTGAATATTGACATGGAAATTTTAACGCAAAAGTGGGAAAAGGCAGAGTTAACGATATGATAGAAGAGTGGAGATTAGGAAAAAGAAGCGAAAGAGAAACGCGACTAATTTACTTTTGTGAAGAAGCAAATCTGATTATAACAAGAACGGTGTAATACCGTAAAGGAAACTTTCTACAGCAGTGCGAAATCGTAACGGTCACTTCCGGTTGTCGTTAACCGATTTAGCTAAAAATCAATCCCATGAAAAGTACTGTATGTACTATGTATGCCAAGTTTGAAGTGAATCCGTTGGATACAACGGAAGTTATCTTGTCTCCAGACACACAGACAGACAGACAGGATGATAATCTGATTAACTTTCTACTACAAGCTCCGCTGTAGAAAGTTAATAAACGCATGGTTTCAACTGCCAAAACGAAGAATATATACATGGACCGCACCGCAACACGATGTAGATCACATAGACAAAAATCAAATAGATTTTATCTTGACAAACAATGGTTTAGAAACAGTGTTTAAGTGCAAAAACATATCCAGGTACGAATATAGGATCTGACCACAATCCAATAGTAGCCATAATGAGAGTAAAACTGAAAAAGATAAAAACACATAAAACAACATCCAAAATTGATTGGAGACGTAGCAGTAAAACTAAGATTAAAGAGTATCAACAACACATTATAAGTAAGTGAAACCATCCCACTTTAAACACAGAAGCTGAAGGTATTAACAATAACAACACCAAAACAAACAGAGAAATTTACTGGAATTGTATGAAAAATGGAATTACAGAGGTACCAAAACTAAAATTACGCAAGCACAAAATTATAAGAAAAACATCAATAAATATAAAGAATTAAACATACTAATATATGAAATAATTAAAGAAGCTCAAGAAAAATGGCTACAAGAAGCATGTACACAGATAGAGGATATGAGTTTTTTTACATAAGGACAGAGATATGGATCAAAAGATTAAAGAAGCTGCAGGTTTGCCTAAAAGGAAAACTCAAATAAATGTTTCAAATAACAAAAACAGCACAGAGTTAGATATAGACAATAAAAAGAAAATATGGAAAGAATATATAGACAAACTTTTCAACGGCAAAACTAGAAGCGACAAATATTCACTGATATAATTAAAAGACGGACCATATACTTTCAAGACGGAACTGGAAGCAGGCATCAAAGCTGGCAAAGTAAATAAGGCTCCGAGAGATGATATGTTAACTGCAGATCATTTTAAGCATTTCAATTCTGATATAGTTACTAAACTGACAAAATTATATAATATAATACACAGTAGTAAAATTATACCAGATGATTGGTTAAACTCTATCTTTATATCTTTGCCAAAAAAAAAACTAAATTTAGCATAATGAGGCATGCTTTAAAAATATTTTTGAGAATCATATATGATCGTGTAAGAAACAGGTGTGAAGAGTTTCCTGGTAACACAGTATAGCTTTAGTAAAAAATCAGACACACGAGAAGCAACCTTTGGCCTAGTAATAACAGCAGAAAGATGCTTGGATGTACAAAAGGAACTGTATATATGGTACGTAGACTACAAAAAAGCATTTAACAGAATAAGGTACGATAAGTTACTAGACATATTGTTAGATAAACGTGTGGATGGTCAAGACATTAAAATAATTTGCAATCTATACTGGAACCAGAAAGCTTGCATTCAAGTTAACAATAACAAAACAAAATCTATCGACATTAGAAGAAGTGTAAGATAAGTAGGCGTGCTGTCTCCAGTTTCATTTAATGTCTACAAATCAATAAAGTATAGAGAAAAATATAAATGGCGCAAAAATGAATAATATTCGATAGGCAGATGACAGAAAATAAAAAACAGCTACAAGCTTTAGTAGAAATACTGAACACTAAGAGCAAAAAATAGGATTGATAATTAACAAACAAAAACAAAGACATTGATATTTAGTAGACAGTTAAACCCACTAAATCCTAATATAAACTTAAACGGAACATACATACAAAATGTCAATAACTCCATATACTTTGAAAGAGAAGTTAACAGTATATTAGACCATTTAAAAGAAGTAAGACTCCGTGTAGAAATTGCAAGAGAGGGCTTTATTAAACTGGGGAAAGTACTATGTAATCTAAAATTATCAAAACACATTAGACTGCAGATACTGAAATGATATATGGTCTTTACTGTTATATGCTTGCAAAACATGGACGTTAAAGGAAAATGATATAAAGTTCTTACAAAGTTTTGAAATGTAGCAATACAGAAGGCTGCAGATGATATGCTGCACACAAATAATCAGCAGCGAAAACGTACTTAACAGATTAGAAACCCAAACACAATTAATAAGTTGAGCGAAAACAAGAAAAACATCATACTTTGGACACCTAACGCGACATCAAATATACGAACATTTGCAAGTAATGCTGCAAGGCAAGATCTAATTGCCCTAGATATTGCTATAGAGTTTAACCGGGATGTGATAAAACCATATCAGTCAGCACAAAAACGGCATCTTCAGGAGGGTATACTTTATGGTCGAATAGCGACCAAAAAACCGTTGTTACGGTGTGGTAATAAGGCTGAACGGATTTAGTGGACACAAAAGCATCGTTCCTAGACAATTGAACAGTGACAACATGTATCATGTTCCAAAAAATCCAAATTTGAAATTTTCAATCAGAAACGGTCGTGCGTCGGTTTAAGAGTGAAAAGATGATCCAGCACTGTAATGTTCTGACTGTGAAGCATGGGAGTGCGTATGTTTTAGTGTGAGGGTGCTTCTTTTTGGCTGGTGTGGAGGACTTAATAAAAGTCGATGGCATTATGAGGAAAGAATAGTATTAAAAATGTGTAACGGAAAACGTCATACCATCTGGGTTGCGATTAATTAGGAAGTGCAGTCACACAAGAACTAAAAGAAATACTAAACAAAAACAAAAATGAATGCATCCAGACTTTCTTAGAAGAACTTACAGCTACTGAAGCTACCGACTACTCTCTGTGGAAGACAACTAGAAAATTAAAACAGATAAAAAAACATTCCCCGCCCATCAGGACACCTCAAGGAGAGTGGGCCAGAACAAATTCTGGAAAAGCACGTGTTTTTGCCAACCATTTAACAAACGTCTTCCTGCCACACCAATCAGATAATAGGCCCGAAGAAGAAGCAGAAATTATTCAACAATTAGAGTCCCCATATCAACTAGAATTACCAATCCAGCGACTCAAAACTGCTGACGTCGATGAAATCATTGGCACTCTTCACCCTAAGAAAGCTCCAGGATATGACCTAGTTACTGGTAAAATTCTTAAAGAACTACCTACCATCGGAACTAAATATCTTACCCAGCTGTTCAACGCAGTCCTTCGCACAGGGTATTTCCCAGACCAATGGAAAGTGGCACAGGTCATTCTAATATTAAAACCAGGGAAACCTCCCAGCGAACCTACATCTTATCGGCCAATAAGTCTCCGGCCAATTGTTTCAAAAGTGTTTGAAAAGCTCTTACTAATAAGGCTCTTACCAATCTTGGAAAACAATGATATAATCCCCAATCATCAATTTGGCTTCAGGAGGATGCACTCCACGATAGAACAAATACATCGAGTTGTCCAAAGGATTAACGATACCTTTGAAAATAAAGAGTACTGTTCTGCTGCATTTTTAGACATCACTCAGGCGTTCGATAAAGTCTGGCACGTTGGACTTCTCTACAAGTTGCGACTACTTCTCCCTCTAAACCACTTCCTTATCCTTAAATCTTACCTAAATAATAGATCCTTCCTGGTAAAGTTTGAAACAGAATATACGGAACTTTTTCCAATAAACGCCGGTGTGCCACAGGGAAGTGTTCTCGGACCACTATTATATGTGTTATATACTGCAGACTTACCAACTACGCCAGAAACTTTGATAGCAACCTTTGCCGACGACACTGCAGTCTTAGCATCTGATAGAGATCCCAACATTGCCTCGCAGAAACTACAAACTAACCTCACTGCAGTCCAAAACTGGTTGAAAAAGTGGAGAATTAAAGCCAATGACACCAAATCCGTTCACATAACCTTCACCTCTCGCAGAAACACGTGCCCACCTGTTTATCTAAACAATAGCCAACTTCCACAACAAGATGATGTGAAATACCTCGGACTACACCTCGACAGAAGGCTTAATTGGCGCAAACATATATTCACAAAACGGAAGCAACTAGGATTAACCCTTACTAAGATGTACTGGTTAATTGGGCATAAATCTAAACTCTCGCTAGACAACAAACTTCTGGTTTACAAAACAATAATCAAGCCAATCTGGACGTATGGCATCCAACTCTGGGGGACTGCGTCCACTTCAAATATCGAAATTCTAGAGCGTTTCCAAAGAAAAGTGCTACGCATGATAACAAACGCACCTTGGTTTGTACCAAACACAGTTATCATGAAGGATCTTCGTATCCCCACAGTCAAGGACGAAATTAGGCGTTACAGCTCCCAATACAGTACTCGACTTAGCGCCCATCCCAACATCCTCGCAATAGATCTTATGGATCCGCCCAGCGACAACAGGCGTTTACATCGACATGTGCCAAACGATCTGCCAACCAGATTTTGAATTCTTAGTTTACTTTAAGACTAGTTATAAGTTGTAGTTTGTAAGATTTTTCCGTTTGTCACACAAAGCCTATAAGCTTATCTGTTATAGAAGTATTCTGCTGAGCATGCTTCTACATGTCTATTAAATTATTAAATGACTTTGCTAAATGTACTTGTACAGTTGCAAATAAATGGGATGTTATAAAAAAAAAAAAAATTAGGAAGAGATTTGTAATGATGCAAGACAACTATTCTAACATACATAAAGGCAAAGGTTTAAAACCAATGTGACATCCTGGCAACACAAACGGTACATGAAAGGCATATGCTAGAAACAAAACTAATAGATAGAAACGAAACACTTAGATACACCAACAAACAAAAGTTAACGATATTATAGAAATAAGTTCATAGTTAAAATAGCAATGGGCTTGGCCATTTGAAGCGTAGACAAAATAATAGATGGACTGAAACTATATTACATTGGAGACCGCGAAGTCACAAAAGAGAAAAGGAAGACCAAGTAGAAGATGACGAGATGACATACAAGACGTTGCAGGAATGCAGTGGATGACGTTTACTATGGACAGAGAAAGATGGAAAATTTTGGGGAAGGCCTACGTTCAACGGTAGAAGAAGGGATAATCGTGATCGCAAATTCTATCAATTAGACATTCTCTTTAATGTAATAAAAAATATTATTTCCTGGCATTAAATGAACATTGCAGATACAAGCAAAAAAGTTATTATTTTTGATATTTGTTAAGATCTAATAAAAATATTAAATTATTTATTAATGCCATATTGTCATCTCTTCCTGCACTTTATATTAGTCTTCAATTTCTTAAAACTTTTAAAAACTTTTTCTACATATTTAACAAACTTTCATTTGTATGTAAATATATATTCCACAGAATGTTAATACCAAAAAGCACGAAAGAAATTATTAAATATACAGTATCCATTAGATAATAATCAATAAATAATTTTCTTTTTGTTTATTTTATTAAGATGATCTTTTATAATACGTACTATAGCAATTTCGAAAATGGTTATAATTATAAAGTTATTGTGCATAAGAAGATCTACTTTGAATTTAACGTTCTTTCATTCGCTTTACAATTCCTGAAATTAGAAAGCTTTAGATCACAGCTTCATCTTTATTATTAAATTTCAAAACACAAGCGTGATATTGGAGGAAAGCTATAACACCCAGCTTTTACAGAATTTAAATGTTTTTTCGTTTCCTAGATATATGCCCTGGGAATTTTAAGTGAAACAGCTTGTATATGAAGCTAATTAAGCTAAGATCTATACAAAAGCTTGTCTCATATACTAATGTTGCAAAATCATTTTGGAAAGATGTTCAAAAAACTCTTTTCAAGAGATCTGTAACTATAAAGAAGTATGTACATGTTTTTTTATCAATATTAAAAGTTTTTTTCTGATAAAGACCACGGCGTCTTTTAAAATTGGCAAGGTCTATTTTTTCTTATGTACTGAACTTTGCTCAAAATCTTATCTTTTTGGTGTAGTTTCAACATCAAAGGAAACCAGTGAAAGGTTCGTATTGACATGCTATTAATAGCTCGCAACATTTATTCTTCTGAATTTAAAGGGTGGCCCAAACCAAACACTGTATTTACATTTTAAATAAACCGACTTTAAATTGATTTTCTGATTGGATATTTGTTGACTATTAAAGCACACAATTTCCGATTGCTAGTGGCAAGCCTAAAACGCCCTTCGTAGAAGCACAACCTTCGAACTAAGAGATTAAAGCTCTCATATGTCCGACTTTACTGTCAGGTGGTCGCGCACCAAGTGTGAGGCAAAGCGATGTGCCAAGCACCGCCATTATTACCCCTTGTTCGAGTGAACGCAGGTACTCAATTATTTTTAGTGACCGAGTAGGCCACCCGGCAGACATCAGAGAGCTCCGGGAATTTAACCCAAGTTCATTCGAATGGTAGTCCGCGCCTCAACCACTCTGGCACAATTTCCGATTAAATATGGTAAATTATGTCCGGCCAATGCCCACCTTGCTTTTGGTTGCAAATCTTTGTTTTCACAAAATATACAATTTTTTGAACAATTTCATTAACAACACGTCTAATGTTGTTCTTAAGGACGTCAACTATTTGCGGATTGTCGGTATAAAGCTTAAATGTCAGAAAACCCACAAAAGAAGTCGCACATTGTTAAATCTTAAGATCTTGTTGACCGATGAATTTTGACATTTTGTAGTATTATGCGACCAGGGAATTGTTGGTGTGATAAATCGACTGTTGTTTGAGCTGCATGGCTGCTGGAATTGCTTTGGCTCCAGATTCATGTTGCTTGGTTGATACCTAAAGAACTAGATTATTATCTAACTGTAATGATTGTTAAATTAAATTTACTACTGTGTACTATTGTTAATATTTTTGGATTTGCAGTGATATTTTGACTAATTACGACAATATTCTCACAGGATTTATTCCACTTTAATACTCACGAAGTTTTACATTTATTACGAATCCAGTTTTATCAAATTTGTGACCAATCTTCGGACAGTTGGATTTATTTGGTGCATTATTTTAATTAAAAATTTCATGGAGTTTTTACTGTTTTTGCAAAATATTTATCGAATTTTCAATACGTTTTCACAATAATAACATTATATTTACTAATTGTAAAAATCGTAGATGACGTCTAGCGAAGCATCAGAATTTCCTACTGCAAAAGAAGGCATGAAGTTTAAAACCGGCGTTCAATTTAAACCGCTCTTTCGTTAATTCACATATATTATGGTATTTTAAAGCTCTTGAACGGTTATCTACTTGCTTTATAAGGTTTTATAACTTTTCTTTTAATTCTTTTCTAAATAAGTTGTAAGTTTGTTTATTTATAACTACATGGTTGTGCTTTACATAACTGAACACGTTAATATTTTATTGTGACGAATTCTGCTCATCATCAAATATATTTTATAATATTAGAGGCTTTACAAATTTCAAATCTTTAACCTACATAGTAAAATAAAAATTTGACATTATTGTTTAAAATACATCTAATAATAACAAGTTCAAATAGATTTACTAGGAATAGACATAAAATCAAATATTTAATTGGAAATAAGACATTATTGCAAACATCAAGGCATACTTACTAGGAAAGACATAAAATATAATTTAAATTTAAATGAAACGCTAGAAAAATGGAAAGAGTGTGTGTTAAAATTGTTTGATGATAATAGAATAAGGAACTGAAAAATAAATACACCAAAAACAGATCAGATGTTTTACATACCGAAGTTGAATATGAAACAAAACTATGAAGACAGAAAAGCCTTAGGTCCAGATTTTAATTTGAGGACTTTGGAATAGATATTCTAGTAGACATTTTAATACTGTGCTATAATAGGTCAGGAGTAGCCTAAGTCGACTGCTAAAAGTCTCAAACTGTGATGATTTTTGTATCACTAATTTAATGAATCATGCACTCCAAATGTTTCTTAAAAGTATCCGCCAAAGAATGCAAAGTTCTGCTTCAGAAATCGAATGAGGACATAGGAAGCATTTTTGTATATAATGTCTGGTTCAGAAATATTTAGATGTCAACAAAGATGTTTATGTTTGTTTTATAGACTACCTAAGGCCTTTAACAATGCTCAAACACGACAAACTAATCAATATCTTAAAAGCCAAGAATATTGATCGCAATAACACAAGAGTAATTGCCAACGTGTATTACAAGCAGACTGGTACAGTTAAGACTAAAAATGCTCTTACTAAAGAAGTGGAAATTCGAAAATGTATCCGTTAAGGATCCATTCTATCACAACCCTATTTAACTGCTATGTTGGCGCTACATTCAGAAAACATTAGATAATGAAAACATCGGAATCATTGCTAGATGTATCAGATACACTGATGCTACCATAATCATCGAAGGAAAAAATATAAACGATCTACAATAGTTAATGGAGAAAGAAACCATCCAACAAGTGAAACAATATAAATATTTGACCGAGCTGGTAAATTAAAATCGGTATCATTGCCGAAAGATACTGGCAAAACAGAACAAGTAAGATACGTTTTTGTGAAAAAGAAAAAATGTTACATACATTCTATTCTGTGATGATATAGGGAATTAAAAGCTGGACTTTTAACTCAAGAAACAAAAACATAATTAAAAGCTTTGTGATCTGGCTATACCATCGAAAGCTGAGAATAGACAGATAAAGTAACAAACGCGGATATTCTAACCAGAATGCGAACCAGTCGATGTTAAGACGATGATCTAGATACCAAATGTTACAATTAATTATGCAAGATAAAATACTGGGTAAAAAGAAGCCCGGAAGAAGAAACACATCCTGGCTTCGAAACTTAAGAAATGATTTAGACTCATATTTTTATCAGTTAAAAGTAGTATAAAAGAAGATGGTGAAGTTTGAAGAATAAGAAATTCTAAAATCTATTGCTTGTTTTTTTGATCGAGAGTTATATATTTTTGTGTTTATTTCTTACTATCACCATTAATAATTTGATCTAAATATTTTAATTTCAAACATATTTTAAAGTTTTTCTTGTTTTAACTTTTTTTAACATCTCATTTGACGAATATATGACCGTAATTAAGGTGCTCTAGTAGACGGTACCATTACCGATTTAATTTCAAAGGACAAAACCATCATTTAATATGATTAGCCGGCCTGATGCTGCAGCCTGTTTTAATTAAGGTCTCTGTTTGCTCACCATATAACGCACCATAAAAACGGCCCCATTAACTTCATCGCACATTCTATTGAATTAGTGTAGTGTTGCTTAAATTAGCATTAAGTTTCCATTCATCAGCATGACGCGAAGTTATCAGTAAATAAGCGAGACCTCCCCTAGCAGCCGACCCCTGGCCGGGCGCTGCTGGTTAGGGCCTAGCATGATTTATTGAACATAAAACGAGCATAATATTGTTGACAAATTTGCTGCAGGCGCGGGAGTGACTTTTGTGTGTTTTCCGCTTTTTATGGAACGGCCGAAGACGGGCGCCCGGGTTTCGGAAAGCGAAATTTGCGGGGGGGTGGCGCATCTGGAACTGGGGGCGACATAGGACCCGCGCGGCGTTTCCGAGGCGCGCTCCCTATAAGGAGCATCGGCCACGCCGTGCCGTCCTCGTCCGGTTTCTTTGACATACGTTAACGTCAGCGGTGAGCGCATCTTAATATATGAGAGCCGCATTGACAGGTACAGGTATCAGAACCCGGGCAAGATTTAAGACGGCCACGGCGTATTCCTTCCAATCCGGCCGCCTCGACCTCACTTTGATGAGATAACCTGCGCTCTTCCCGTCAATGAAGCAGAACTCGAAATTCTGGTTTATTAGGGGGAAAATTAAGCTTCATTTGTTCCGGCGGATTTGCTTGGTCACGGGCGTTTTTAACTCGCCCGGTTTTGAGCCCACTCGCTCGTGAGTGTTTGTTGGTTAAGCTGATTGTACGGTTACTGAGGAGACTTTTATAAAAGTTCTTATGCAAAAAATACGCAGACTTTATAAGAAAACAAAATTTTAATTTGTTTATTAAATACAACTATCACTTTCGACAATTTAGAGCAATCTTCCAACTTCACCTAATTCGTTGCTGTGGATTATTGCTCAACATGGAAAAATGTTATTTTTTTCGTTTCATCAATAGGTACATAAAAACCTGCACTAATTGTTACGCGTTCAGGTAGTTTGTGTACAATTCGTGATTTGTTAGAGCCAAAAAAAATGCGACAGTGTTTTGATTCGCAGCCGTTGATTAGTGAAAAGTAAACTGTTCAACTTCGTGTATGTTTTAATATAATAATGAAGTATAACAATGTAGCGTTTTGTAAGCTTAAAACTTGATATTCAGACAATTTTTTTATTAACACGATCATTGTATATGGCAAAATATCTTGAACAAACAGAAGAGCTAACTTACAGTTTGTGCAATAGTAAAGTGACCGCTATAATATTGAAAAAAATGTAGATATTTTTATTTTCTTTTATTGAAATGCCAGAGATTGCTTGCCATTTTTTTTCATCTGCCTTCCCTCAAATTTTGCAAGGTGGGAGCGTTCAAATTTTTAATTGAATCGGCTTTTTGCTTGGAACGGACACGTGAACAATTTAACTTAGCGCCCATTCATAATGGACGTAAGTATCAGCCACTCATAAGTAATACGTAAAGTAGAATCAACACACAGCTTATGCGATCGTTTATAATGCACTGTCATAATTTTTACGTTTTACGTTCAAACGTAAAAAACACCTGAAGTTGAAATCGGTTCAACTTACGTTCATTTGCAATAATTTTTCCCTAAATTAATGTTGGCAGCAGTAACATAATGTTTGGCTTCGTTTTTACAACGAAACTATTAATTAAGTTAGTACATATGCATCTGTTCCTACACCATAAAAAGAATAAAGGGTACAAAGGCAACTTAATTATGCAAAATGCCTGGAAGGACTTTGCTGCCGCTACTGTGTTTGGACATATGCAACTTCCAAATGTTCACATTTGCTTACGTCCATTATAAATGGGCGCTTACAATCAAACCTCCGCTCGTCGGGAACAAATCAAATGACCAGTGATTGCCACATCTTTTTATAAAAATATTGTTGTATGAATAATTAGCCACTTAACAATACAACACATTGGCAGGATAGATGTTTAAAAAATATTTTGCGTAAAAACTACTAACTTTTTGGTCTACTTGTGGCAGCATCTTCTTTTATTGCTTCTACAACGCTTGCAGTTTTACGCTATAGATGTATATGAGACTGATGTGGACTTCTTAATTAATTTTTGCTAAAATCGAGCATTTTTATATTATTTGCATATTTTTGGTAAGCAAGTGTCTCGTTTTTATTAAATCCATTTAAAGCACTTAGTTTTATAGTTGAGGTAACAAATAATGTAAAATTTATACGATTTTTTAGAAATGTAAGGACAAATATTATCAACTTACACCTTTACATTGAAGCTACTTTATCACGCATTCTAACACTTCAGATTATGCTTCGACAAACTCTTTGTTGTAAAAAAAATTGAGAGTAATTTTTTACAGCAATTACAATTTTCTTAAGTCTCAAGGAACTATAGCCAGAAATGCATGAAAAAAAAGTTTTAATGAACGTTTTACTATGGATTAGTTTTTGTACCTTTTTGTGTGTTTCTTTGCTCTTTAGAGCTGATTTTTCATTTTCTGGCGATACCTCAATGGAGATTATCTATTTTTAACTTATAGTCTCTATGACGAGAAGCGATCGCAGCGTCGTTTATGTTAATTCGTTTGAATCTTTATTTCGTGCTCTTTGCCACTACATGTTGTTGATACCAATAAATTCGGTACCTTTACAAAATATCTGACGAATAATTACGTATTTTAGCTTTACTTTGGTAAATCATCAATATTCAAAAGTTTGCCGTAATATTAGTCTTTAATTTTTTCTTTATATTAGTAAGTCAATGAAAAAAATCATTTAAAATTTTAGTTGCATTTGTAATAATAACTAGGTTAATAAATAAAAAAATATTTTATTTATATGGTGTAAAGTATAAGGTAAGTCCAGAAAGAAATGAGACTTATTCTCTTGGTACAAGCAGAAGGGTCGGAGGTTGGAGTCTTCGAGCCTGATGGGTTGGTAGTGGATGTCAGGTAAACGGTTAGAGCCAGCTAAAAAAAGGTACCCAAATCAACGCGTCATACTTCGGACAATGTGGCTAAGATAAAAGCGGTTTTGGGCTCTAAGCGACATCTGAACGTTAGATTAATATTAGAGGTAGTAGGACTTCCAAAATATATTGTACATAAAATCGCTGCTAGTGAGAAAGTTTTCATCGAAACAGACTGTGGCTGCCCCGACGTCTTTATAAGCCATGCTTGACCTTACCCTTAAAAGGCTACAATTTTAAGACCTAAAACTGAACAGACTACTGTAACAAATGCTCTAAAAGTGCATTATGTATACTTAAGAATATTATTTTAAGGAATATTAAATGTATGTTAACATATCTTCAATTAAACAAATTCTTTGGAATCCGTCTCATTACCTTCCAGATGTATCTTGTATATCCACTGTGGCTTTTCCAATTTAAACAAAAGTTCAGCCTTTGGCTTCAATAAGTGCAGTAACATTTAATCTCTTCAAGTTAATCCAGGTTTTTGACCACAGAAGCTTTTCTTGTTCTTATCTTTAATGACTGTAAAAAGTTTTCTTTGCCAATTTATGTAATAACTTAAAAATAATTATAAAACTTTTTATTTCATTAAAGCGGCAAAACCACATGTATTGCCATGCATTACAAGAAATCCACTTTATACTAAGAGAATAAAGTATTTCTTTCCAAAGTTTGTAAAATAATCCTTTTATCATTTCGAAAATATTTATAGTCTTTGTGATTTTAGAAAAGATTGATTCGCAGGTAAAGCAAAAGAGGAATCAGCTTTTAGTTGTTTTTTTTTACAAAGCAATTCGATTAATTTTGTGCTCATAGTTTTACTAAAGCCTCTACAATAGCACGTGACTTCTGTTCCATAACAATCTAAAAAGCAATTTTTCAAAATACTTTGCTTTGTGAATGTATGCCCAAATTTAGAATTTTGCAGTTTGAGATACTTTTTTAATATAGAGGAGATTTTCAAGTATTTTGGTTTTATATTTTTATTAAAGAGCACTGTGATTTTTAAGTTAGTTGGGTGCAGTGAACAAATAAATACTTACAATTTTTTATAATTTCATAACTGAATAACATAGCAGTCCTATAATTACAACGATCTAAAATGTAAATATGTACTTGTCATCACATCACAGATTCAGCTACTAAACATAAGATTTATGTTAGAGATTAAGAATAATTAAGGCGACAAGTTGATTTTTCTTATTTTAACTGACAGGCTTTCTAAATTCGCTGGTTAAGGATCCTTAAGCTGAAACAGCCAACTGTAACTAGAAATATATTTTTTGACATTTAAGTTTAGTAAAATCTATAAAACTAGTGAACTAGTAAACGAAATTAAAATCACTAAATTTGAAATGAAATGTGCTGAAAAAATTATTTCACTAGATTACTCTTAAATAGCAACACACCAGAGTAACTTACTTGTAATACCTTAAAAAGTATGTATCTAAACACAAGACTGGTGTAACAAAAATTTACAATAAAGCATGCGTTCCTAAGTGACTTAAAAATTAATATATAAAATATATTTTAGATACAGTTTAAACAAAAAAATATAATAAAATTGTGAGACAATTTAATGTTTTAAAGTCTGATTTTGTGTTTTTCTCTGAAGCTACAATCTTTACGAGCGTCAAAAGTTTCCGACCCGATTATATTCCAGGGGTATGTATTTAAAGACATTAATTATATCTCGAAATTAGCATTTCGATACCCTTGAAAAAATACTTATTCAGTTTTGAAAATAGGCAGTAGTTACTGGGAGCTAGGAATGAGCTGTGGGGTGGGTGGAGAAGCTTCTCAAAGCCACAGTGCTTTGCAGCAAGAGCGTTATCATTCAAAAGGCGAAAAGTTTGATTCAGTACGCAATTTATGCAGTTTACCACTGTGTTCCATTCTTTAAAACCAATTAGCAAAATTTTGTTTAAACCCTAACATATAGTTTTCATGATCTTTTTCGTCGATCCAGCCACCTTTGCCCCGCTTTGCTGTTTTTCGTCCAATTTGTACCATTTCATTGAGTCTCTGAGTCATAGTATAGGATTATGGTTTCATCCGCTGTAAAAAATAGATTGAACAACTTCTTCTCAAGAGAGCACGACAGCCGCGACGTAAAGGCCTCGGCCTGCCACACTAAGCGCGCGGCGGGCCCTGGGTTCGACTCCCAGGTCAAAAATAACGGCAAACATCGAGTGCTCTCCGGCCATCATACAAACACCTTTGGCGGTCGTAAAGTACATTCTCCTTCTTCTAACGGGTCAGACTAGCCACCTGCCCGGGGTACGCCCAACATGGCTCATAGTACTACACGAAATGTGTAGTTAGAAACAGGCTAATAGCCTATATAAGAGTAGAAGAAGAAGAAGAAGAACTTCTTCTTTGTTGTTACGATAGAGGTTTAAAATTTCTTCATAACAATCACTAAAAAAAATTTAGATAGCCATCTGCAACTAACCTTGTTTATAGAAAGCTGCTCCTGGAAAATGTGCCACACAGTTGTATCGAAAATTTAATTTGCGCTATATTTTCTAAGAAATGGATTAAAAATACTCCATTCCTGGGACGCTAATTACAGCCTAACCATCTAACGAGAACTGCCTGTTATTCAGACTGTGATTACGCTCCGCAGCCATTTCGAGAAATAAAGCAGGAAGTTCAGCAGTTCCGAAAATTGCCAGATTCCCCGATACGCTGCACAATGCAGTATTAGCGCGAAATCATTTTTCTTATCGCGATCGGGGCTTATTGGGCCGGCGCTCCCACAGCGCGAAGGGCCGCCATTCCCCTGGCGAACTCGTCATAACAATTTCACGGTATCTAAGATCTCGATGAGTTATGATACGTCATGTAGACACGTAATAACACATAATAGCAGTTGAGCCCAGTGTAAACAAGGAGCTGCCGCCGATAAGAATCGCATTATGTCGCGGGGCTGTGTTGTGTTTATACCTAGGATTATGTTAATGGGATTGTCCGGATTAAGCGCAATATAAAAGGTCTGCCGGGTATTTAGATGCACCGCTGCAACTAAGTCAAGCAGCCGGCTTCCTAGAGCGGAGTAGAAAGTCAGCTGTCGGCACGTCGACATTTCTTCAGAGAAATTAGATAAACCGAAACATAAACACTGCGCAGTTGTCGAATCATTTTAAGGACAACGCAAATTATACATGAGAACATGGAACTATTGTATTACATAAGGATAACTTATTACAACATTGCATTCTCTTTTGCATAATAGGGAACAACGGAAAGCATTCTGTTAAATGTAGAATATTTACTAGGAGAACATAGAAAATTTTTAGTAGAAATTACTTTTATTTTATGGTCTACTTGGAATTTTTAACTTTGTTGAAACTGATATATTTCATCCAAAATGAATGTTAACTATTGAGGCAAAATTTAAAGGTGATTCTTGATGGAAAAAATAATGTACGTACGTTCGGAAATACCTGTGTGATTTGTGGTGATAAGGTTCTTCATGCCTCTTTTAAAACCCCCCATTTTAGTTACGGAAATATCTTTTCACTTACAGATCTATTTCCAAGCGAAAGTTTGTTGTAAAGTGTTTTTAAAATGGTCCACGATTTATAGCAAAATATGTAAAAATTATTTACAAGCATAGGCAACATGAGCATCTATTATATAAACTCTTTTGCTTTTCTTGGTAGATTTAAAAAATACTGCCTATTTTCGAATTCTATGTGTCACGACTTCTTCAAAATATCATTATAATTTTCTGTATCATGTTCCCCAGGCTTTACCCCACCTCCATTCAAAACACATGAAATTTTGATTTTATTTGTACCAAATTGCTATTTTATTGCAAATTTTATTATAAATGCCAGTATGCAGACGTTAACTGTATAATAGTGTTTTTTTTAAGTTTATTAGTTTCTTTAATTTTTAAGGCCTTATTGTTTATAATTGTTGAGTTACAGTGAAAGGTGGGAAACGGTTGAAAGCTAACGGTTAAAATTTTATTGAGAATTAAAAACTTAACACGGTGGATGACAAACTTTACTGACTAATAAAATAAAATAAATGCTTGAGCAGTGCATATAAGTGTCATTGCACTTTCGATCAGTAAAAATTCCACAGGCTCGCTGATATGGAAAGAATCTCTAAAAATGATTGGCTGCCAATGTCACCTTGTGTACTGGAAGCCAAATTGTTTAGAGCTACTACTAATGTATTTTTAACGCTTTCATTCGCTCTGGCACAACTATAAAATTAACTAAATATAATGCAAAATCTTAGGAGCAAACACGGCAAAACTTTTTAATATTAAATAATAAAAAGAAAACTAAATTTGTTCATTAACTTGGTGGCCAAGAATTTATCTGGTTAAGGGGGGAGATAAAAAATATAGAATTCTTTTTTTTGCTTAAAAATTTTCCGTAGAATACGATGGTGAAACCCCGGAATTAAAATTCAAAGTCCTTCTATCTTTTTTTGACGTTTTTTGAAACCAACTTTCGGAGCGCGCAGCATGTGTCTTCGAACGGTAGACATGGGGACCCTTTTTCTATTGTATCTTATTTTGCAATACTTATGAAAGGAATTTATGTACCTAGTAGGGTTGTATACGTGACTTACTGGCTAAAGAAAATCACTTTTTCGAAGAGACTGAAGGTCTTTTGTACGGTCCTGGAATCGCCGATTAGAAGATAAATACCATTTTTCGGTAATCAAAACTTTAAACGCGTTTTTCTCAAAACACCACTTTTGAGTTAGCGGGCGTGATAACTCAAAAACTAAGTATCCGATTGAGCTGAAACTTACAGCATTTCTTCTTTATAGTATTAGCTTCTAGATGAATTGAAATTTTTGTAATTTTTTTATTACTAAATGTAAAAATTATTGCTAAAATGGTGGAAAAACAGTTTTTTTTTGAAAAACTTCACTTTTATTTAATTCATCGACTAACTGTAAGTATAATTCACGTAAATTTTTTTGCCCGACTGTTTCAGATCAAAATTACGGCGTACAGAGCGCCCGTCAACAAAATTCAAGGACTCCGTAAGCCCCATCGTGTAGCCGCCATTTTATTTAAAATAAAAAATAAAAATATTTTTAATTTACTATAAGGGCCCATTCATAATCCCACAAAGTTTCAACTTATTTGAATAAAAACTTCTACTTAAAGAAAATTCTTGAAGAATGCGTTTTTTGCGTCTAATTGTATAGCCCTCCTTAAGTTGTTTTGTGAAAATATCTTTCTTCGCTCGCGACGTGATCAATGTCGATGCCGCCCGTCATAAAACCGACCCCTGATAAAATGATATTTAATATTGGTATGATTCTTACTCTGGTGATACACGAGATTGGTTAATGTACAATGGAGATGGCTCGCGCTGTTTTGATCCAACAACTTAGTGTTCATACACCAGGTCACGTATTTGGCATAACACCAATCGTCTACGATCGTCTGCTGATGTCCAAAACAAACTGTTAGCTCCTCGTTGACCGTTAAGACCACTCCGCCGATTGAGCATCCGTCTTTGCTTTATGCCCAGTTAGCTTTCGAGTAAATGGAAATTGATTGACCGGGTAATCACTTCTATTTTAGGTGCTACTGATGTCTGAACTTTCTTTTAAAATATTGCAAAAACCACATTCCAACATTCGTTCCAAAAACTTCAACGATTAGCTAACCAAATAAATCAAGTCAGGTTGTTTGTCCGTGATCAAATACATAAGCATGTCGATGACCTGATGGCAAGGTACGTTAACTGCTACCTAGGCCTCCTCGCCAATGACTTTACCTTCAATGATTGGGCATTTGGTCGCCTTGACTATTGCTAGCCGCTTACCGATTTTTACATCTCGGTTGCTCATTACCGTCTTAATATCAGGTTGCCATAGCCGGTACGCTTCTGATGGAAATTTGTAATCCATTAACATCGTTTGCATAATTTTTAGATAGAAGCCGCTGCCAATTTTGCGTAGATGGTCAATTTCGGGCTTTTGATTAGCTCAAATTTCATAGTATGCGATCACCAAGTTATTTGCGCGGTTTCTAATATGTGCAGCCGTTCGAATAATTATGCAAATCGAGAAAACCATTTTATTTATTGGGCGATTTCATCATTTGGGTCAGCCATTGCTTTGTCTATGGCCAAAATATCCACCGTCAATCGCTTCAGTTTTTATCCGCATCAGCACAGGAAAAACATACTACTCACTGTTGTAGTAGGTGAACAGCGACGTGCAGTTCGTAGCATTAAACGATTGATTAAACATTTTGTTGGTCAACATGACGTTGTCTAGCTATTCATCTCGCAACTTTTATTCTTTAAATAAATAAAAGTCATAATGTTTGTAGAAGTCCTTCCCGGTTTCTGGACACTGCTTTGTAATTTTTACGAGTATATTTACAACAAGTTTAGCGTTGGACATCTTTTTCACGTCATACCAAGTCGTTTGTCGCTGGTGGTTGGGACTATTCTTATTCTGATCTGTGCCAACTGCCATATTTTTTGTCGTTAACATACATGGACCGTTTTGAAATTTTGACCATTTTTTCCAATTGGCCCATTGATCAAAAATAATTTTTTGCGATTTGGCAGAAAGTACCAGGTATTGTTCATGCACACACATTCCATAAAAAGTCAATGGTAAGGCGTCCCCGAGTCCGCGTACCATTTGTCACAGTCACTCACATCTAGTATCGAATTGGCCGTCATACTCTTAACCTGCATCGCTGCTAAATTGGCTCAGCTATTGCTAATATTTTGCGCTCTTTTTAGAGCAAGCGGTCTTCTTGTTATCTGGCTTCTGACAGAAATGCCATTTGCTGCCAAACTATTTATTTTGGCCGCTTCACTACGTTGCCCTTATGTGTTAATGAAACTGCGTTGTCGTCGTTGTTCTTCTAATTCATGGTCAACTCTACCATTTTGTTTAGCATTTCTTCTTAGAGTCGTTCATGCTCTCGAATGTTGTTCTGGTGTTCTTGTAGATAGCCGATACCAACATAGAACACCTCGTGGTTAACTTGATCTTTGCTGGGTGATCAGCCAATTTCTTCTCTAGTTTTTTTATTGCCGTCGCATTCTCAATAATAGTCACACCTGGTCGGCGTTGGTAACTGATAAATATCTCATAAAGGCAGAGAACCAACGTTTTGTTCTTCTTCCCATAGATAATAATATATGGCATCAAAAATAAATTAAGCGTTTGATCAGTGCACAGATGTGCTACCGTATGTTCGATTAGTAAATGGATATATATATATATATATATATATATATATATATATATATATGTATGTATTACGATACCATGTTTTTGTAGATTTATTAAATGACAAATAGCAATTTCCCAGATTTTACGATTTCTCCTTATTTGCATTTTTCTGTTTCTCACGAGGTTTTTAAGATTTTGGAGTTATTTTTTGATAAATAATAACTTTTATCTTTGCAATACCATAAGTAAGAAATGATCTTTGCACTGTCAGTAAAGATTTAAGACTGTCTATCGGTCTATAAAGGACAGAAATACAAAATGTTTGTCTTCATAAGTCACTAGCATAAATTAAAGCCATCTGCTGCTACATTCAATTTAAATTGCAATTAAATGTACTGTTTGAATATTGAAATACTCTCATAAAACCTAAAAAAGTTGGCTTTTCAAAAATCTATCGAAAACTGGAATGTCATTACTTTTGGTTTTTAAAACACATATAGCGTAAAATCTCCAAAGAACAACAGTTTGTCTTTGACATCTATTAACAATGCTTCAGTTGGGGTTGCCAAATCATTTTTTTTATTAGACTCCAGCATGATTAGTATAATTTTATAAACTGTATTGCTTTCTGAAGGAATGCATCTTTTCATCTTAGAGGTCAAACATCACATCTAATTAATGTTACTGCAGAAGCCATGTGCATTATGGGATATTGTTTAATGCAGTATTGTATTAATTTTACTGAGACTTTAAAACTCAATATTAAGAGAAAGTTGTCAGATAATTAAGAGTGTTAAATTAAGGTAATTTTCGACAAATTATTCATGAGATTCTTTGAGAGTATTTTGGAAATATTTACAAAGCTTCTGTTAAACATTTTTGGCTTCAAATAGGTGCATTGTATTTTACTCAACATATAAACAATCTTAAAACAAGCAATAATTGGACACGATCAAAAAACTGAGAGTACTTATTTTGGCAGTAAGATGTGCATGGTTTTAAACTCATACTAACTCACTATACAGGTTTTGTCCCACTAATCCAGCATTTTTTATCCTGTCGGAAGTTGCAACAAAAGAATTCATGGCTTAACATACGTACACTTAATATTAGATAAAAATTTAAATGTGTTAATGTCTTAAAGGTCTATTCAGTAAAAGATATAGCACCTGTACAACTTTACATTTATTGTTTATTGAAGTGAATTATATTTTATTTTATATTTGTATTTTTCACAAAAATTTATAAACATTACTGTCTTATTTAATCATTAATGACTTACTTTTCTTTATAAAAAAACATTTTAAAACTTAGGAAAAAGAACTACAAGCAAATTAAATGTAAAATACACCACTGTTTATTAAAATTACAGCACCAATAAACATTTAAATTAACAACCGAGCTATTATAAATATATTTAATAGTATAAAACAAATAAATGATTAAATTTACAAAACATTTGTCTCATATTGGGATATTGTAACTGCCTATATTCTTCTTGGCATCGAGTAACACGATGAACAAATGGGATCTTGAGAGACTGCATTCTATTCATTGTTGACATGCTCCTATAATTCAACCAGATTTCCTGATGATCGTGGATATAGCTGTATATTTCGCGCAATGAAATTCCAAATTTTTTGGATCAGTGAAAGGTCAAAAGATTAAGCCGTTCACTTTGATGAAGAAAGTTTAACGTGTTACGTGTCACATGTAGTTGACTGTTGCTCGTTGTAAGATTGTTCGAGGTATCCTTTGAAGAAAATATGTATTTGGGCTGTAAGATCGCATGAATGCAGCACTAACTCGTAATATTGTTTTTAACTCTGAGTAGATGTGACATGCTAACATAACTGATAGTTTTCCTATCATAATACATACAGTTGACGTACGAATGCAAATTTCTTACTCCCTTTCTTTCTATCCATAGCATATTTATATTCGACCATTGTTTCGGTTAAAACAAACTCTGAATTTCCGTTATTTATTATTATAATTGCCGGTGCGGAAAAGTCAGTGGTAGTCCCACTGCAAAAGTTTCTAAAGATTACTCGTCATTTTGGTTGCACTGCCCAATTTAAAACATTTTAAAATTAGGAAAAGAACTTACCAAGTATAGCAATCAAATACACCACTGTTTATTAATTACCACCAAAAATTTAAATAAGCCAACAATAGGTCCTGTTTCAAATTTGCTAGCTTGTTGATAATAAATGATTAATTTACGAAAACATTTGTTTATTGGGATATTGTAACTGCCATATTCGATTCCAGGAAACACGTATGAACAAATGGGACTTACGATATTACTAGTTTTTCCAGACATTATATTTAAGAAACGATATGATAACTATTTGCGCAATAAATTCAATTTAATCCTAAAGGTCAAAAGTTTTCTAATCTGTTCATTTGATAAAGAAAATTTAAGTTACATGTCAATGTAGTTGACTGTTGCTGTTGTAAGATTGTTAGTATGCTTTTAAAATAATTTGAGACTGAAATCCATCAATCAAACTAATTCAGTAATAAAATGTTAAATTGATAGCAATAGTAAATCGTGTATCTATTGAATAGTTTTCAAAATAAGAAACGTAAATCTGAATGCAAATTATCAAAATTTATCAGTCCAGGTTTAAATTTGAATTGACCATATTTCGATTAAAACAATCTAAGCTTTCATTTAGCATTTTTTTGCAAATGCAACGCATGCTTTGGCCATAATCAGCTCATTTTTACCTATATTTCCAAAATGTGAAAACTTTAATCTAAATCAGCACTAATCGTCGGCTTTCAACGGCAAAGGTACAGTTGTTTAGCATCTTTCGTGAGTCATACAAATATTCTCTGCTGCTTAATATCCAACAAACGACTTTAACAGTAAAAATGATCTTGCCTATAGATCATGCCTTAGTTATCGAAAATATAAATTTGCTTTATGATAACCGCAAAATATTTAAAAAAGAACAAAACAACAAATTATGTTGTCTTTAATAACACACAATAAAATTAAGAATTTTAGCATTTTCAAACTGTATGCTTTCAAAAAGAGTTAGGAAACTAAATAATTTATAAAAAAGGTTATCTTTCAGTGTTTATATTTGCACTAAGAGATATGAACAACTAATTTACAGAAACGGATAACAAACAATAATGTCTCCACCTCCCTCAAAATAAAATATTAAAATGCCAGATCCTGTATAAAAATAAATAAAAAATAAGACAATATAGCATTAATATCAAAGCATACAAAAATTAATCAAGTATAACTATAGCCCAAACGAAATAATTTATGTGGTTTTGGCTTGGATATTGAATAGTGAAGCAACTTTTAAAGTACTATTAGACAGGACAAAAATAAAGTAAACAAGCAGAGTTTCCACGTAATAAAGAAGTGATGAGGGGTGCCACACATCTGACATTAAGACCTATAAGTAACTTAATATAAAATACACTTAATTAAATAAGAGTGTGCTCGCCATAATTAACAATTGGTAAAACGTATCGCCCTAATTGTACAGAGAGAACCTTTGTGCTCCATGCTTTGTCACAAAAGATTCAGTTGGCGTGAATTCTTGCTAGAGAAACGCGTAAAGCACCATGCGTGTCGCGTACGTGTCGAGCTACGAGGCTGGGTTTCTCTGTACCCACCCGAAAGGTCCGAAACGTCTTATGCTAAGTACATGAACAAGTCGAAAAGATTGGTGTGGTGATATAAGAAAACAAAACGGTCGATGACTTGCCGGAACATGGATCGATAAGCAAAATGTCCCCTAAATTCAAAAACTAGATCATAAACTTGTAGAGTAGATATATCGTACGCAGCTATTCGTGCGCATAACGTCGATGCCGTAGTTCAGTGCAGAAACCTCAGGTGAAAATTATGTGACGAAGCAACTCTCTGGGCAAAAGACAATATCGACCGAGATTGAAGCAATGTGATTTTTACGCACGAAGCTTCTATTTGGGGATATGTTATTGTCCTACGAGCCTAGTCAATCTTAACTAAGAGTGGACTGCTATACACTCAGTAAAAGGGCATCTTTAGGGCCGCTTCTCAAAACTGGGTTTTGGAACGTTGCACATGTTTATGAACAACTTATATGATCCGAAAATACTCAATATTTATAAGAAATCCTTGTTACTGACTGCTGAACGTCGGTTTATCAAGAAAAAGAGCACTGGATCCTGCAGGAAGACCACGACTTCCAACACCGCAGCGAGTTTTGCATTGAGTGGAAAGAGCAGTCTGGCATTGTTACACTCGATTGATCGTCGCAGTCGCATTATGCAAATCCTATTGAGAATGTGTGAGCATACATCTAGCACAAGCTTTGTGTGAGGAAAGTGTTTACTTTGAAACAGTTAACACAAAAAATTCGTTACATTTGGGCGTCATTGCATGGTGAATATGCTATCCATTTGGTCAAAAGCATGCCTCGAAGGTGCCAGGTATTATCGACGCCGGTGGACACATTACTAATACAATAACATCTTTGTTCTGATGGGGTACCTAACTCCTTGAAAATGTTTTTAAATAATTTTTTCTCCACATTAATGAACTTGACTGACTTTAGCTCAAGGTTATGTGTTGCTTCTAACTTTTGGACTACTTTTGTATAAATAAAATACTTTTATAGTCTAAATAATTGTTATTGTAATTTATTAATGTTAATCTTTAATTTTTTTAATAAATAATGTGCTTGTTTTGTAGCTACAAATAAAAGAACTATTATGTGTCTCAAATTCATATATCTAATTCGAACATTAAAAAAGACATTATATATAAAATCAGTACAATTGAATAATTTTTGATAATGTTTTTGATAAACCTAAAAGCTAAAATTTACCCAAACGTCATTGGTACTCGCAGTATCAATTATTTGTTTTAACAACTAGTTATAAACAATTTGAAGCGTGTAAATTTTGTGTGAAGTAAAGCAGATAATTCAGTCAACAATTACTTGTGCTACGTGTGCACCTGCCGCTCTTAATATATGGAGCTGCAGCCCGGCGGTTAAATTTCAAAACGGGGGCGGCTTATTGAAGCCAGGCCGGCGCTGCATAAATTACTCAATTAGCGGCGTGGCCGCCGCTTATTTCGGGCTTCATAACTTTTATTGTCTCCCTCGTTCGAAAATGCCTGGGATGATCCGAGTTGAGTTAGAATCCAAAGGTGATCGGAGTGTCTGGGTGACAGCTGCAGTGACAGGCGCGCCGCGTCCCTCAGACACACAAATCTCCAGGCCTCATTGTTTCTGAGTTAAAACAACACAGATTTTGACATATTTACGAGCCACGGCTGGAGCGTATCTCCCTCGAAAGCTTCAGTTTTGACATTCATTGGTAAAAATACCTCCAATTAATTTCGGATTCATTGTTTGTACCAGCGCAGCGCGGGCCTCCCCGTAAATCACTGTTTACGCGCGCCCCGCCGCAAGGAGGTTGAGTTTCACTACTTGTCTTGAGGAGCCGGGATGGATTCATAAAAATGCCTTAATTAATGGAAGTCGGCTGTTCCATTAAGCGCGCTGTACCGTGTGTTTTGAACAAGCCCGATTTTAGAAAACGGCACTGAAACGCATTATTTAATTTTGTATTAAAATTTTTGAATATTAGATAAAAGAGTAATCGTACAGCCGATATTTTTTTCTTATACGCGTAGCCAAAGTGATTATCTTTAATTGTAAGCTTCTAAAAATATCGTGTTCACAAAATTCGAGTTTTGTTTAGTTTTTTTGATGCATTAAAGGAAGACACCCCTATATGTATACTTTTCATAATGTTAAACTGAAAATATTAGGATTTATTTTTTCTGAAGTGTTCTAGATAATATTTTAAGTTTATATTTGTGAATTTTACCTTATTACATTTTATTTTAGTCGATTTTACTCATATTGCTATAAAAAATATTCATTTTCTTACTCATAGCTTCTACAAAAATTAAATTTTCCTTAAAATTAGTTGTTCAAGTTTAGGTAATACAGTTATGAAATACATTATATATGGTTAGTCACACAAAATATCAATCGGTATTCTCATATGACAAAAAGTCATTGTGTAGTTATGAGGAAATTCAGAAAGAATCGCCGTTTGCGCATGCGCTAGAAACAGGAGAAGAGAGCGACATCTGTTCTATGGTATTATATGCAGTAGTTCAGTAGGCAATGCAGAGTGCGCCAGTTGTAAAGTACATGCAGCAGTACGATTTCTGTATACAAAAAACATTTGGAAACTGTGATCTATCGCAAATTGTGTCTACGGACCAAACGTATGTAAATGGCGTCGTATGTTTAAAGATGGACACACTAACGTACACGATGAGACAAACAATAGCCGCCCTTCTGTAGTCAGCGATGGACGTACACAGGAAAATGACAAAAAGTTTCATTATGCACAGAAAACAATTAGTTTATACCGCTTATATAGTATTATATAGTAATAGTAAGGCTGTGACAATGAAACTGAGGTTCAAGATGCTTTTACAGTGTGACTTGGTTCTCAATTGAAGAGTTTCTTGTAGAAAGAATTTTAAACCTGTAAGACGTTATAACAAGTCTCTCAATTTGCATGGCGATTATGTTGAAAAGTATTATTGTTTTAAGTTTCTAATGTGTATAATAAAAGTTCTATATCTCTGCGTCACTGTCATAGAAAACCAAACGGAGGTTTCCTTCAGAATTTTCCTTATACATGAGGATTGTGTATATATAAAGGATATTATCAGTATTACGTTAACATAATTTAACATAGGACAACAAGATACTACTGATTGTTCAGTACCTATGTCTAACATCGTTCGGTATCGTATATTTATCGTCATGTAGCTGTCGAAATGGGTAAGACAAGCGTATTGTTATTAACTTTTTACTTATCTAATATGGTAAAAATAATGAAATATATGATGACTGCACAATCAGTTGGAAAGTAAAACTTTATTGGGAAATAAAGTGTGTACTTCTCCTGAGTTGCTTTAATTGGACCCTGTCGAAGTATAAAATTTAATTTATCTCATGCATGTACCAACGGAATATAGAATAATAAAAGCATTAATTGTTATAGACTGGCATTACAATGCGTGCAATAGTTGCAATGTAGTACAAATCTTTCGTAGCGTAGAAACAATTGGATAGACTTGAAATATTAGAAAATTGTGTAGGTGGTGACTACTATCCTTGTTAAATGCAAATCAAAAGGGCTCACACTAATATTTTTAAGTCTTT
Organism: Sinelater perroti; assembly: GCA_036346155.1. Classification (NCBI taxonomy): domain Eukaryota; kingdom Metazoa; phylum Arthropoda; class Insecta; order Coleoptera; family Elateridae; genus Sinelater; species Sinelater perroti. Next base: position 20,588,157 of record JARFIY010000046.1, read on the forward strand.
TGAATCGCTATTAAATGGAAAAATATTTTTTGAACCTTAGTTTGAAGTGCAATAAGTTTTGTGTACAATATTGTAGAGTGAAACGCACTTTTTGGAATTAAAAATGTTGTATTTACTGATATTTTTTACGAGCAATGTACAAAGTCTTATAAAGATTAACACTGTATATAGTAAAAAACAAAAAAGATTACAAACTTTCGCAAATTTCCATTGATAAACATTCGACTTATCATTTTGTGATTATTATGCATTTCGTTCACGGAAATTTGTATTCGACCTACTGCTCTTATGACATCGGTATTAAAATATCTCCAGTTTTCTAAAAAAAAGTATAGTGAAAACATTTATAAAAATTAGCCTTTGCGTGATTATCATAAGCAAATTTTAGTTTTGGTTGGTTATTGTCTCGGTGGGATGCTTTAAAAATTATAAAAAGCAAAATCTTGAAGACAAAACTGTCGTATTTTCTTGGCGCATTAAAAAGCACAATAAAAAAATTCTATAATATTTACACGTGTCTAAGTGTGCATAAGCATATAAAATTATATGTTTGTTTAAGATTATGTAGATTAACTAATGATAAATAAATAAAATGACGTTTTTACTAAGCAGAATACCAGAAATAAACTTAAAAACTTCTGTTTGTTTTTTAATTATTGTTTAGAGTAGTCGTTTAAAAATTTTCTACCTGAAGTTATGCGTACATGGTTTTATTATTTAAAAATTCGAATAAAAAAATTTAATAAGATTAACGTGGTTTAGTAAGCTTTAGATGTAATTCACGGATATAATTCGTTAAAATTTCATTTGCTACCATAAAAAATTTAAATCACTGGCTCTTAAAAATTGTAGAACTAAGTGACATCTAATTATTATATTCTATTAATACCTGCTCACATACTTAAAATATTTAACTGAGGTAGCATAATGTAAAATGTATATTTTCAGATAAGTCAGTTGAAATTGTTCTATGCATATTTAAGAGGAAGTAAAAATTAAAGGTCACATTTTGATGCACTTAAAATAGCACATTTTTATAGCTGTACTTTTAAAAAATTCATTTTAATATAAATTAAAACATAATTTTTTAAAAATACTTTAAAATAGCTATTTGTGAGCACAAACAATAATATGAAATAGTTTTGATACAGTTCCTCATAAACCTACAATACAAAACCTGCGTGCTGAAAAGTTAATTGGATTTCAATGAAATTACAGATATTAAGCGAAAAGCATTCTATAAAATTAGTGTACACCTATTAAAACACATAAAAAAACTCTAATAAATAATCATTATTTACATTTAAATTGAATCTAATAATTTTTTTTAGATCACCATATATTGTTATAAGAATAAAGTCCAGTTTCGTAAAGTTAAAACAAGCATAAAAAATAGTGACAGAAATTTTTGAGATTCAGTAAGTGTTTAAAAAGTTTGTTTGAATGCAAGCGCGTGCGCGCTTATGCGTGCCGCTGCGTGCTTTGTTTTAAGTTGCAATTTTCTTTAGGTATATATTGCTAGATAAATGTATTCAAAAGGCTATTTAGAAAATCTATAAAAATTTAAACAATAAATGTTTACAAATTAAACCAAAAAGAAAGTTAAAGGATTATTAATAGATAATAGTTATTATAAAACTAGAAGTATTTTTGGCGTCCTAGACTGACAATTTTTCATCTGTCTTCCCTCAAATTGGCGGAAACGTTTTTAATTTTTAATTAAATCGGCTTTATCCTTGGATCAAAAACGTCGGAACAATTTAACTCAGCACCAATAAAGCGCATAAGCCACCCATAAGAAATACATAATAAGTAAAGTTGAATCAATGCAAAGCTTTTGCGCTCGTACATAATGCACTTCAAACATAAGAACTACGAAAAGTTGAAATAGGTTCAACTTTATCCAGTTCTTAAGTTCATTTGCAGTAATTTTTAATTTTTTCCTAGATTAATGTTGGCAGGAGTAACAGAATGTTTGTTGTGATTCTGAAATTGCATAACTTAACATTAGTATTGTCGACATTTTGGTTTTGTTTTTACATCTGATAAGAAACTATTAATTAAGTTAGTATGCATGCATCTGCTCCTACTAAAGACAACATTACTGCCGCTGCTGTGTTTAGGCTTGCGCAACCTTCAAATGTTTACATAAAGAGTACGTGCATCATACATATTTTTTATAGACGGGTTATGCTTACGTCCATTATAAATGGGCGCTTACAATCAAAACAGCTCGGTGGAAGTAAACCAAATGGCAGACGCGCTTTTTGCGTTCAGCAATGCAGCGGCCGCCCGGCCATTCGGCAAGAAAATTACATTACTGTAAGTTAATATGTTTGGAAGAAGTATATTTAAATTTTTTTATGCATAAGGTTTGTGGAATTTGATTACGGTAATTACGGTAATATAAATAATTAATTTTTGATCGTTTATCTATAAGAGATCAAGTACTTAACGGCGATGAGTAGAATATTTAATACATTTGAAACAGTGGAATGGAACTACACTACCAAATCCCAAAGGTAAAATGTAAACCAAGATGATATTACATTGATGATCAAAAGGATAATATATCATAACAAAAACCCTCTACCTATCTTCTTCTTTATGTTCCATCTCCGCTACGGAGTTTGGAAATCATCCTAGCAATTTGCACTTTTGAAACTGCTGCTCTAAAGAGTTGATTGGAGCTACAGTTATACCATTCTCTAAGATTGCGCAGCCACGACATCCTTCTTCTTCCCACACTACGTTTGCCCTTGATTTTTCCCTGCATGATAAGTTGCAACAGATAATAATGTTCCTCCCGCATCACGTGTCCCAAATATTGAAGTTTGCGCCGTTTAATTTCATCCAATATTCCGTTTCCTTTTTATTCACTCTATTTAAGACATCCGTATTCCTTATTTTTTCGACCCATGAGATTCTCAGAATTCTCCTATATGTCCACATCTCTAATGCTTCTAATTTTTTCATAAGATGTTTGTTCAATGTCCATGCTTCCATTCAATATAAAAGTGTGGAGTGAACATAATATTTCACTATTCGTAATTTAAGTGTTAGGGAGAGGTCTTTGCTACATAGGACATTTCTCATATTTAAGAATACATTTCTTGCTTGTTCTTGCTTGTTCTCTACCTATCAGATAGACAGATATTTAAAAAATCAGTAAAAGCAAGCAAAACACAAATGAAAAATTCAGTATTACTATTTTTATTGATTAATATTATACTTCATCTTAGTGATTATGTAAATACTGATAATGCTGGCATATGGGAAACAGATAATCCAAACGAAAAGTGACATACGCAAGGGACTTTCTTAGAAAGTGTCTAGGTTGTTCTCTGTCGTTAAGAAAATGTTACAAAAACTGTATATTCTATCGGTAATTACAGTCAAAAAACAATGCTTTCCAAAATCCCTTGACCTAATCTAGAGTAATTTTTATGTATACGGGAGGATCTTAAATATTTGTTTATATGCAACCGCTACATAACAGCCTATCTAATTTTAGAGACATGATTAATATGACTGTGTATTTATTACAGTAGACATGGGGATCAGGATAATAAAAGAACTGAATTACTGGTTAGATGTAAACACAGATTGAGAATTTGTGGTGTGAGGTAGACATTTGAAGATTTATTCTTTTATTTTAACATAGTTTGCTATATTATAGGTAAACATATTAAACCTACAATATTCAAGCTTTTTCAGAATAAGAGCTACTTTTAATTTTTTCCAATTGGCACGGTCCACCAGCTATTTATTGCACAATGTGAGAATCATCGAATCCAACACTACCCACATGTGTTTCCGGTTGCAGCCTAATTTTTTATAAGAGAGAGCCATAAATAATATAATAATTCTAAACAAATATAGAATTATTATTAAAATTTTCGCAATATATAATTGCTAACCGATACTCTCAAACAAATTCTCGCGCTGTTGAGGCGCCCGTGCGGACGCACCCGGGGTCATTCCTGGAGCTCTCTGATGCCTGGTGGGTTGCTTACCACATTACCACGCTTCAGAGATGGTGAGCGACGGCCGGACAGAGAGAGAGAACGTATGAGTGCCTTAATCTCTCAGTTTACAGGCCGTGTTCCTACGCGGGGAGCCTTACCATTATTATTATATAATAGTTTTCTTTATATATTAGATTCCGAAAGCGATTTTTAGGTTTCCAACTATGTGCTTTTAAAATAATGTTCTGTTGAAAATGTATAATTTTATTTTAGGTAGTTTTTTGATGCTGATATGTTAAAATCAGGAGGGTTGTGATAGCAGCCAATCGCGCACGAACACTTTGTACTAACAAATGATAATCCTGTTTGTAGGCAGAGTATTTATGTGTAGTCCAGAAAAACTTCTCAATGTCTTGTTGAGTTTGGGCAAAGCATTGGTATAAAGCAGGATAATGTTTCAGAATCCCTAAGCACCACTGTAGCTTTTTACATCAGAATTAAATTTAGCATCCGTTAATCGGCGACCATCCTAAAGAAGGCGGCGAACAATGCGAATATTCTTCTTGGTTACATCAATCCCCGAGTAGTGTCTTTATTTTCAGCCGTTTTTCATCCCTCCTAAAAATTGCATCTGTCGCGCATACATTTCAGTATTTAAAAAAAAATTGGTTTACATTTGATTTATCCACGTAAAGTATTTTTTCTATTTTGAATATTATATATTCCACTTCAACACTATCAAACAACTAACGTAGATAATTAACAATTGGTTCACTTCGTTCTTCATGGACTGGAAAAATGAAATGGCTTATTTTTTAAATTCTTAGGATATATAATATTTTGTCTATTGTTTGTTTCATCCTTGTATGTACAATTTATTTAATTGTTAATTACAATGGCAACTAAAGCCGAATTCATCAATAAAACGCTTGTTTCACTTTAGCATCTGCTGAATCAATTGAGAATAAAAATATCTTACCTTTTTTAGGTTACTATCGTTGTAAAAATATGCCCAGATTTAATCAACAAATATTTGCATGGCATAATAATAAACATTCGTTTTCTTCTTTCTTTATGGAAATAATAATAAAAAATATTGTGATGTCTAAAGTATTGAACAATGACCCAAAGCTTGTCAGTCGGTTGTATAGGTGCAAAGATGATAACACAGTACTCATGAGCTTTGTACTTCAGTTAATACCACAACTATTAAAAACCGCAATTTCTTACTCGTAACTTTGGAATTGATGGAAAATACTTCCAGAAGCGGTTGTCTTTGAACATCAAAACAGGAGAAGAATGTGCAAGTTGTGCAGCAAATATTCACTTAAAGTCTACAAACGGCGGCTGTCCTCATTTTTCAGGCACCAGAAGTCCTGATCTTAGCTATTATGATTTTTTCACGTGGAGATGGGCGAAGGAAGAAATTTATCGAGCAAAGCCAAAAATTGTGGGTCAGTTGGAGGAACGCATTTTACATATTCCGGCAGATACACCGCGTGACTTCCATTTTAAGTTAGTAGATAATGTTCTAGGACTGTAAAAATCGGCGGATGATATTGTTGCTTATGTGAACTTTTAGATTAATTAGTATTAATCTCCAAAATTAATTCAATCATTTAAGTAAACTATTTGAATAATATTTTAATATCTGTCTTGCTTTTATTTGGTGTGGTAAGCAACAATTGCTTTTAAAAAATAGACCCAAAAATGGTTACATCTAATTTAATTAGCAATGTAAATTTAGATTTAGATATAAAATTCATAAAAAATCTATTTTAAAAATCCTAAATCATAATCTATAAAATATTTGAGGACCCAATAGCAGCAAATATCTTATTTTGTCAAACAAAAAAATAGTATGAACAGCTCACTATCTACAGCGGAGCTTAAAATTATCAAATTATGCTAAATTCTAGTATTGTGGGGTCTTATCGAATGGCTTGCGTGTCGATGGATGGTTTACATATACAAATAGCCTCGATAAGATAATTACCAATAAGAAAAACAAATTTTAACGTCAGAATTAGAAAAGCACAAGTAGTCGCCAGCTAAATCTTATGCTAATTTGTGTAACCTAGTGACGTTATCCGACTGAAGCATCAAAAACTTTACACGATGTTTACAGATTGACCGAATTGAATAATGATACAAGGCCTACTGTAAATTGCAGTCACGCAACGCTTTGAACGTGCCCTTGTGCCGCGAGTTGTACGCTGACAACTACGAGATAAAACAAAACTTTAAGGACATAAGGAGAGAGGCCTATAATAAGAAATCTACCAAATGAAACAATGGAGAGAGCAAATAAGACGCAAAACTACAAAAAATAATATGGAAGTTAAACGTATAGCCCTTTAGAACAGTTAGTAAATTACAATGAAAAAGTGCATCTTGTTGTTCGGTCTTGGGCTGTTAAGCCGTGGTAGTTAACATTTCGTCAGTAAATGCAGTGGACATTTAAAATTTTAGAAGATTTTTTTCTGAATATGTCCGTTACTGCTGTGGAAGAAACGCCAGTAGTTTCCAAACTCCGATTATGGTCTAATAGCCCGAGAACGAACAATACGATGCATCAAAACACCAGCCGTCAAAATCTTTGAAGGGAGGTTTGTAAATATTTATTTAACATCATAATAAACTAGAAAACTCAAAACAGAACAAACAACGGCTTGTTGGTTGAATAAAAACAGAAAAAATTATTGGTATAAATTCACAAAACAAGAAATATTGATTTTTGCAAAACACTTTACTGGCAATAATTACGTAGATGGGGCTAAATTTACTAAGAAAAATGTTTAAAGTAATACCACAATGGTAATTACAAACATCACACAAAGAGCAAACAGTAATGAAAGTATGAGGCTAAGAAAAGAATACGAAAATTAAAAAAATAGAAAGAGCAACGAAGGAGAAATTAACACAGAAGATATTTTTATTGGCATTAAGGAAGTTGTCACTAAGGAAAAGTGCAACATATCAGGGTAGGATAAGAAGTGCTAAATAACTGCAGAAATATTAAAAACCTAACAACATCAAAGAGGAAAAAAGAAAATATCATAATAAACACAAATAAAAAGTATTATAGTAATATATCATACTGTCTATCAATCTACTTATTGCTAAAGAAAGAGCATATGCAAACAAAAGCATGGCTTTTAAAATACAAACTAAACTTAAGTAACGGAACCAAGGATACTGAATCATGATAGATGTTCTGTTATTACCACTATTCAAATACCAACTCTCTCCGCCAAATGGTAGAATCCGAAAATCCGAGTAACCTTAGAAAAGATTGGGTAATCAACCCCAGTTGAAAACAAGATTGGAAACCGACGAGAGCAGGAGACCTGAGAAGGTCGGTCATCTACTGAGAGGGAATTCATTTATTACTAAAACCATTGCGAAACAAAGTTATTTTGAAATGGGTAAACAAAAATGGATGCACAATAAATTATAACTGCAGATAGAATGGATACAATTTGCAAAAACCGCAAATAAAAAAAGCACGATATTAAAAATAAAGAACTTTTAGAAACATGAAATGCTTGTAGAAAACAAATTACTAGCATTGCAAAAAACCAGAAGAAATAAAAGTAAATATATCTTACATAACCGAAACAAAGAAGAAACCAATATCTAAAAAATACACTTTAATATATAGTGGTGTGACAAGACACTAAACTTATGCTGAGTACAAGTGGAAAGTGAATCTATTAAAAGAAAAATTCATTAGCAAATTTTATTAAAACCGATTAACACAGTATAGCAAATAATTAGTAGACAATATTAACGGCGAATAAAAAAATATAAAGCATACAATAGAAACAGTAGCAACAGAAAATATCAGAAGAAACGAAAAAATTATAAAAAATTATTTCTTGGTTGAAAAACAAGCACAGCCAGTAAAAAGCTCAGCATATTACAAATGGATGCATAATATAATGGCACAAAAAAAATGGCGAGACGTTTTCATGTCTATAATAGAAAAAAGGTATAAATGGAAGGCAACAGATGTCATATAAGATTATGAAACATCTAAACAAAGACGTAAAGGATGCAGCCCATATAAATGTGGTATTAGTAGAAACATGTTTAAAATATTACAAAAATAGTAGAAGAAAATCGTGAATAAAATATCTAAAGCTTTAATATAGATCTCAGCAAAATAAAAGAAATATCTTATCCAATTTTTAAAAAGGAGATAGATCTAAGTGTAAAAACAATCACGGAATAGGTTTACTAAACACAGCTTTCAAGATTGCTAAAATTCTTACAAATAAACTACAAAACATAACAGGAAGTATAATTCTACAAGAATTAGGCTTTAGAAATGGTAGCTCATGTACTGACAATGCATGTATTGTAAAACAAGTAATAGAAAAGCATCAAGAAGATAACAAAGAAATACACATGTTATTTGTAGATTACACTACAGAAGCTTTAACTCAGCCAACTTGATTCAAGAATTATACTGTCAGAGTAACATCTAAATAAACTAGCGGCTCGGCTGATAGTACTCTGTGAGGGCTCCTACCTAGGATTATAGCTGAAAACCAGCCAACGTTTACTGAGATTGGAGAAGATTAAAGGAATTCTCAACATTAAAGAAGGTGGAAGAGCCAAACAAGGAAGATAGTTCCCTAGAGTGGTGGACAAATCGACTATCTAGAAAAAGAATACTCCAAAATCAAAGTTTCCGATCCTCCAGGTTGGGGGTTGAAAACATGAGTTAACTCCTCGTGACTTGTAAAACCAAACAAACTGTTAAAAGATCAACCCTGCGATTACGGACGAAAATTACCATGACAAAAAAAGAAAACGAAAAGGAGGAATATTCAGGATATAAACACAGATAATGAAGTTTTTAAAACTTTTTCTAAATATAAAATTGACGTAGCTACACTTATAGAAACAAAAAAAGGAAGAAGAAATGAAGAGTATGTCATTTACACGTATTTATAGGGGAGTACCCAAAGGAAAAATAGCAAATGTTAGAGTAAATATTGCTGTCATCAAAAAATATAAAAATCGCATTAAACACTGGGAAGAGGTAAATGAAAGATTAATAATAATTGTACTATAAATGTTTGGGTACATTATTTGTATAATAACGGCATATGCTCCTACAAATAACGCAAACAAGAACACAAAGGACGAATTTGAGAATAATTTGACTTTTCTAATAGAAAACATTGAAAAGAGAGGAGAAATTGTACTCTTGTGAGATTTAAATGCGAGGTTGAGACGCGAACAATGCGATCCATTAATAGGAAAATTTTCCGAAGACGTAGTAAACAATAAGGAAAATAGGTATATAGAACATGCAACAGATTTAAAGTAAAAATTTTCAACAACTAAGTAAACCGAAATAGACATGGTAACAACCAACACGTGGACTAATTTCTAAAAAAAAATAGTTAATACAAATACAAGAAACAAACACATGATGTAAAAGTTCTAACAATAAGAGGACCTAAGTGTACAACAAACCACATGCTACTTAGAGCAAAAATATACATGAAAATAAGGAAAAATACACCAAATAAAAGAGAGAAAATAGAATAAATGAATTTAAAAAGTACAAAATACTATTTAAATTTGCTACGGGACGAGTCAATAAATTTTTTATATAAATTAAGACTACCAAACAAATTAATTGAAGATGTACAAGACAGCGTTAAAGGCAGTTATAATCAAATAAAACAATCAATACTCGAAGCCGCTTTTCAATTGTTAAGAGGGATGAGAACAAAAGTAAAAATATATTATTAGAAAAACTTAAAAGAAAACATCAATGAAACAAAAAGTTTATTAAAAGTGAGTGAATAATAATAGGAATAAAAAAACAAGTAAATTAAGATGCAATCTAAGAAGTGAAAAATACTATAGGAGGAACAAGATCTAGAGAGATCTGGAAAGTATTAAAAGCCTCCTCCAATGTCGCAGCTTTCCATATTTGTCGTTTTAAATCTTTGTTTTTCATTTCTAATTTTTTCCCATTCAAAACTTTTAGTTAAGAAAATCGACAAAAAAACAAATGCACTAATCATACAAATTAATAAATGGAAAGATTATAAAGATCTACTTACGAAAATAGGCAAGAGTACATAAAACAAAAAACGAAACACACGAAATAGAAATAATAACAAAAAAGGAGATTCAAAAACAATTTAAAAAGATAAAAAACAACAAAGCAATAAATCTGGGAAATATTTTTATTGAATTAGTGAGAAACCCCCTGGTAGGCTCATTGAATTATTACATTACATTACATTAGTCCAATACATAAAAAGGGAAATAAGCAGAGTGCCACAATTATTGCGGTATTACAGTAACATCATCAATAGAAAGATTATGAACAAATAAGGAAATAACGGGTAGAAAGTTGATATTGCAGAAGAACAATGCGATCCTGCATAGACAATAGTTTCACTCCAAACGAAGTGATACAGAAAAAATCAGCAAAAGATAGAGATACTCTTATTCTTTTATAGATTTAAAAGAGGCATACGACACTGTACCAATTATAAAATTATTTGAGGTACTAAGAAATATCGAGCTTCCTAAGAGAGAGGCGATTACAAAAATGTATGAAAGCCAGAAAAGTGTGATAAGTACACCAAATAGAGTATCATAATCATTTGATATTACGACAGGGGTGTTGTCTATCACCGACGTTTTTTAAAATATATATGAAGTATTAAAAGAATGAAATTTGAAATGCAGACGAATAGGACTTGAAATTGATGGAAATTATTTGCACATACTCCTTTTTGCAGACGATCAAATAGTCCTGGCAGCTGATAAAGGTGATATTAATTACATTACCAGAAAACTACATGATACCTATAAAAAGTGAGAAATAACAATGAATTTGAACAAATCCAAATATATGGTTAGAAATGGAAAAGCTGCGGAAATGGACTTTTTGCAAAGAAGCTGTAAAAAAAAGTATGAAAATGGAAATAACAGTCATAGAAGAAGTTGAAGAAAAAAGATTGAAGCGGTATGGTCATATGAGAAGAATGGCACCAAATAGATGGTCGCAAATAGTTTGGAACTGAAAACCCTAAGAGTAAAGGAAAAGAGACCGATCACCTAGATGCTAAGATCAAGTAGCACGTGAGGCAATGGAAAGCCGAAACTTAACCGATGAAGATAGAAACTTTTGGCGCTTTAGATGCGAGAGACCGCTTTGAGCTGTAAATAAATTCGCTTATTTTTACTCTATAAAACTGGAAAATGTAACTAACATTGCAACTCTGATAGTTATAAACCGATTTCAAAGGTTAATACCTCATTCGAACCGGTTTGTTGCCAAATCTTGCATAGAGGTTTTAGTTTTTCGCTTTAGGTCACGCTTGATCTATTATATAAATATAAATTATCATAAAGTAATTCTTGCCGTTAGTAGACGCATGCGGCACAATTTTGGTTTATGTGAAATCAAATATATCCGAATGAATGTCATTATGCTTAAATATGGATAATAAAACAATTATTGGCTTGTATTTAAAACAGGACATTTTACTAATAGACATATATAAAGGAGGAATACCAATGTGAGTTATACAAGTAATCTAGAACACGTATAAAATCCAAAATATGGACACATGACATCATCTGAAGTGAAAATACTTGTCTAGGTTTAAGACAGAGATTCAGTATGCCATAGATTCTTTTTAATCTGTACACAGATGGAGCTAACAGAGAGTGTAATAAATATTCTCGATCTATACAGGATATAAATAAAGATAAATATTTAACTTAATTTCTCTTTGAAAACGATCAGATGGTTATAGCCAGCTCAGAAGCGTACTACAGATGTCAACATGAAAATTACAATATATTATAAAAACATACAATTTAAATATTTCCATTCTTATAGCTGGGGAATTGATCCTATTAGTTCGAAAATTTTATTTGATAATAAAATACTCGAACAAACAACTTTAAATTCTTAAGATATACAATGTCTTATATAGAAAAGACAAGCATAAAATGCATAAATTTAATTGATACTGAGGCACAATATATAAGACACTTAAAAACAACACCATAAAATTTCAAATAACATGCAGAATTAGCTCAATCTCAATAATAGACTATGGAAAATATATAATCCGTGTAGAACAAGAGAAAGAACATAAATGGAGGGACCAAGAAAATTATAGAAAAAAACAATTATAAAGAAAAGAAAAGTAGTAACGTAAAAGATAAAATCCAGAGTACAAAAACGTAACAAATTAAATACAGATGATATTTAATGTAAAAATATTTATAATTATTCTATAATTTGTACCTTTTGTAAACAAATTATGTTGTAAACAAATTATATTGTAAATTAGTTTTTTTTATAAATCTACTATTTATCTAGAACCATCAAAGTACTTCTAGAACGTGTAGATTAACTAAAAACAGTTTTTGATTTTTTGGCCTTTTTAGCACATTTAGTATGTCAACGAGAGGCAAACACCAAAGAAACGTCTAGAGATCAACGCTCGGCCAACTGGCCACCATTCACAGAAAGGCATCAATCACTTGGCATGCAGGCGGCATGAGAACCTAACTGAACAATATCAGGGAGTGTCGATGCAAACAATATTATATCGATATGTGTCATTGCGACCATATATTCGCACGGTCGCAACATACCAGCGGGTCATAATGGCGACATGCCATATAAATTATGAATGAATTAACTGGTAGTTGCATAGTTGCGTCAGGTTCCCGCGATACGGTCACCGATATCATCGCGTAGGGATGAGCTTGAAATGCCGGACACGCCGGCGTATGCCTATGCATATCAAGCTATCAAGGCATGCAAATGATAAACGAATGCAACACGTGCAGAATTCTGCTAATTTTCTCCTCGCCCTGGATGAGCGGCCGTCTGCGGACGTCCCACGCCGTGTCCCGGCTCGGCCGCCCTCTCCCACCTGATGTAGCCCGCTATTACGGCGCATTTATGCAAATCATCTCAATATAGCTGCCAGCCTGCACATTACAGTTCCAAATGCTCCCGGAACGCCGCGTTTCCGCTCCTGCGACTGAAATGCGGGCCTTCGGCTACGGGATGCGGACGGAGCCAGCCCGGAAAGGTCTGCTTTATGTCGTTGGTGCAAATGCTCTTCCGCTGTACCAAAACTTGAAGAATGTTGCTATCTATTTGCAAATCTGCTTACATACGTAGCAGTAGGTTGACTGCTTTGCAACGTTCTGTAATCAACAAACACATAAAGCAAGCAACCAGAATGGATCCGGCAGCTGTAACATTTTCTAATATTTGCAAATAATTGACAACCAAGACGAATGGTTGGTAACAAAAGATTATAAAAATATTTTTTAGATATCCTTAATTGTCAAAGGTATTTGTAAGATCGCTGCCAGCATTGCTAACAGTAGAGCAAAAATAAGTTTGTTCTCAAAAAAAAAGAAATGTTCGTACCAGTTTATATGACATTCTAAAGATTTTCTTAAGAAACTTTTATCAGTGATAAGACATCCCGAAATCTTAGAAACGGAATTTTAAAACGGGAAAAAAATCGAAAAGCTATTTTTCTCTTATCATGACAAACCCTTTTCCCATGCGTTAGCAATCGCTGAGATAAAACTATACCATTTAGGTTCTCTACTCACCAGATATGGCTCTTTCTGACACTGTAATTTTCAAGTTAAAAATCTTCTAGCTAGACAGATATTTTCGGTAAAATAAGGTTCAATTGAAAACACTAAAAGATAGAGAAAGTGTCGTATAAGAGTCTAATCATAAAAATATTTTGTCTGTTGCTTTGTCCTCTTTTTCTTTTATCAGCGTCTCTCATCCGCATGCGGACTAGGCCTCCCATTTCCTTCCACCTGTCTCGGTCCTGTGCCCTTGTAATCTATTTCTTTTCGGCTACTTTTCTGATATCATCGTACCATCAACATAAAGGTCTTCCTACGCTCCGCCTCCCTGTCCATGGCCCCATTCGGTAGTAATTTTTGTCCATTTGTTGATTTCCATTTGGGTTATATGGCCTGCCCATCTCCATTTGATTTTCATTATTGTGTGACCTATATCTTCCATTTTTGTTAGTTGTCTGATTTTCTCTATTGGTATTTTGTCTTTTAGGGTGATATTCAGTATTTCTTGTTCCATGTTTCTTTGTGTTACTTGTATCTTCTGTAATTTTCTTTTGTAAAGATTTATGTTTCTGTCCCTTATATTAATACAGGGATAACACATTGTTGTAATACTCGTGTATTCATATGATGGTAAATTTTCTACTTGTATTTTTGAGTATATGTTATAACCTTCTAAAAGCCGTCCATGCTAATTTTATTCATCGGTATAAGTCTGCGTTCTACATATCTTTGTCTATACTTATTCTTTGGCCCAGATATATGTAATTGTCTACATTCTCGATGCCGTTGTCTTCTAGTTTTATTTTTGCTTTTTGCTGATTTTTGGATCCAATATCTTCCGATCGTTCCTGTAGTTCATTCAGCATTTGTTGCAGATCTGTTTCGTTATCGGATATTAGAACAACGTCATCTCCGAATCTTAGGTTGTTCATTCTCCGACCATCTATCATTAGATCTCGTTTTCCTCAATGGACTTTTCTAAAAACGTCCTCTAATACCAGTGTGAACAGATTTGGCAAAATTGCGTAATCCTGTCTAATTCCTCTGTCTATCTTTATTGGTTTGATGTTTTCGTGCATCCTTACCGCGCTGGTTGCTCCTCTATAGATGTTTCCCGAAAGTTTTATATATCTTGAGTCTATGTGACAGTTTTGGAATGATTTGAGGATGGCCCACATTTTTATTGTATCAAATGCTTTGTTATAATCAACAAAAGCAAGGTATAGACCTGTGTTGTACTCATGGGTTTTTCCAATTGTGTTTCGGAGTGATTGTATGTGGTCTAGCGTGCTGTACTGTACCGCTTGCTCCGGCGGTTGGTACGAGTCAAATTTCTGTGTCAATCTGTTTATTATTTTGGTTAGTAATTTGTAACTTTGACAAACTAACCGGTTTATAATTTTTTATGTATTAAGACCACGATGGTGTTATTCCATCTTGGAGGTATTTTTCCTTCTTCTAGGCATTTATTTAATAAAGTTTTTAGGCTTTGTAGTGGTGTTTTAACCCCATATTTAATAAGTTGTGGTAGTATTTGGTTTTCTCCTGGTGCTCGATTATTCTTGAGGTCTTTTATTGATTCTTTCTTTCTTCGTCCACTCTTTGAAAATTATTTAACCGCCTCACAAAATTGTGACTTTAAGACTCCTCAACAATTCCAACTTTAAATCCAAATTTAAAGGATTTTAAGTAAAATTTATGTAGAATATAGTCTATCTGCTTTCTAAGTAGATGTCATAGAAATACTACTTCTTGCAGATGCCTTCTTCATGCCACAACTTAAAAAATATTTTTGGTTTGTTAGTAGTTTATTTATTATTGTTGCAGCATGTTTTATATGCGCATGCATATATAGAGTGAACACACGCATGTGCACATGAGTAAAAGTTTGACAGGAGATGCATTGGTTTGGGGAAAGCTTGTTGGTTTAGGGTTATTGCATAATCGATGGTGCGAGCTAATGAGGAATTTTTATATGACGGGTAAGCGTTGGCTATCATCTCGTGTTCAGGCATTATAGGCATTTTTCTATTTCAATTGTCTCCCAAATAATCCTACTGCTAAAATTTGGAAATGGTAGCAATGGTTATAGCCTAGAAAAAATTAATTTTGTGGCTTGTTTTTTTTATTACGTTTTTCAAGTTCCGAACCATTATCGCCTTTGCATACGGCCAGGGAGTGCTCATACATTCGACTGAATATTTGTCTGTTTGTTTGATCTATATAAGTCTTTACAAAGTTTTCGTAAACTCTTTGGGATTTATTGGAGCAGTGATCGATCTTTTTTATGTTTTGCCTCATTGGTATGCGGCTTATTTTATCGATGATGCAAGGGAAGAATACTTTTTGTTAGTAAGGAGGGTTTTGGGATAGGAAGTTGATACTTTTATTTATATTTCTGATTATATAGGATAAGAATTTATTGGGATTCTCATTTTGTAGTGGGGTGGTGGTAATAGTTTTGATTTCTGTTTGACGTTTTTCTATATCAGAAAGTCTGATGGATCTGGTGATGAGGAATTTTGTAACCCAATAAATTTGAGCAAAGTGGTGATGGGATCTGGCATTTAGGTAGCAGTTAGTATGAGTAGGTTTTCTATAAACAGTGCAATGCAAGCTGTCATTTGAATTTTTTTTTGTTATAAGAATATCTAGGAAGGGAAGGGGATTGTTTTGTTTGGTTCCCATCTTAAATTATATAGGTGTGAATTTGGTTCAAACGGGAAAGAAATTCAGAATGGGTATTTTGCCCGTGAAGCCAGATAACAAAAGTATCATCGACATATCGTATTCAGCAGGAATATTTAAAGTAAAAGAAGGTGAGGGTCTTTGTTTCGAAATCGGTCGAGTTTTACTTACAGAAACATTGTAAAGACGGATATGTAGCAGGTACAATTTTTCAACAAGTTCGACTTAAATCAAAGGATCAGTCAGTAACGCCAAAAGCATTATTTTTTGAAATTCAAAATAATGTTGTAATGAACACAACTTATGACTTGCATAATGTACTATCATAATTTTTATTACGCTATTTACATTCTCCTAATATAATGTTAAGGTACTCAGTGATATTCTGAGGGACACTACTAGATAGTTAGGGATTTTTGCTGGATTCTTAAAATAATGGAAGTTTATAAAGTAAACTAACAACTATTTCTTTTTCACTTGAAAGAGTTTTTTTTATTTATTTAGTTTATATGTTGCCACCAAAATTCTAGAATTTTTTAGAGTTAGCCGTTTAATTTTTGCTAAAAAATATATCAATATACTGTTTTGACCAACGTAGGTTCTTGCTTAATTATTAAGAATTCGTAAAAATACCACTCTACGGGAGTGCATTTTACGACGTTTAAAAAATTTTATTGTTATTTTTCATTTCATGGCATCAGATATCAACCCCCGTTCAAAAATTTATATACCTCCACGGTACATCTGGAAACTAATAAGAGTGATTCCACAAAGTTCGTTTCATTGAGGTCTATTCATTTTAATAGATCTAGAATACTGGCCTTTCTAGCGAGCCTTAAGCCGAGAAATCAAAAAATGTCAGGCGGGGCTAGCTATAGCCCCGCAAGCTATAGCAGCGGTTCTCCAAAACTTCACTAGCAGTGGAAT
This sequence comes from Sinelater perroti, assembly GCA_036346155.1. NCBI lineage: Eukaryota > Metazoa > Arthropoda > Insecta > Coleoptera > Elateridae > Sinelater > Sinelater perroti. The sequence goes on from JARFIY010000046.1 coordinate 20,605,370, forward strand.
GGTGAGAAACCCAAGTGTTGGTAATCTCTGGGCAAACACTCCAATTTCTTTTCCGTAAACGTTTTAACACTTGCAAGTAAAATGCAGAATTGGCCACCTACCATCCTTATCGTTCTCTGTTCCTTTTCTAAACGCTTTCTATCATTTAAATCCTTGTGCTTTCTACATCATAGCAAACGTATTAGACACAGATTTTTTGAGTTTAGAGCAAAATTTTATCACCCATCGCTCGCTGATCGACATGGGACGCCCAAATAGATATCTACTTTGTAAGTGATTCGCTCACTATGATGGCTGAAAGACAAATTACCTTGCCTACATAATAGATTCAAGATTAAAAAGCTTTGCAGAAGGTTTGAAAGCGATTTTATTTGGCGAATTGTAAAGAAGACGTAACAGAATTGTGATAAATTACATATTACTTAGTTATAAAACGCTCTTTATTGGAAAAATAGCACCTATGCGTTAATATAATATGTACAGTCTAGTGGAAAAGATAACAGTTAACATTGACGATTTATTCTTGGACTAATAGATATATCTTCGTTGACATAAACTACTTTATCAAATAGACCAAAGTGCACGTGATACCAAATCTATTCGAATCTAGGACGCAGTTGTGTCACCTCTTTTTTAAGGAAGTATGTCGATTATTGGAAATCAGTAAGACTAGAGTACCTCATCTATATTCCATTTGGACGGCAGGGTGGAAATAATGAATCAAATAACCGGCAAACTTCAAACATCAATAAAAATGAAATCACTCATTTATTTTTGACAGCCTACCAGTCTGACGTGTATAAGACTACTGGACACTTTCAAGGTTCGGTGGCCACACTGTCAATACAAAATATTAGTTCCATTCCCACCGCTAGGTGCGCTTTCACACCTTTGGAGTTTCTTTTCTCACATTGGTGCATTGGAGTTTAATTTTAAAATCAAAATCGTTATCAGCGACCCCAAAAACTCTTATATAGACGTTTTTTTTTACTAATTTGCCTCGACTATTAGTACATTAGTCAATTACTGATTAACTATAGAAATAAATAGTAAATGTATATTGCTAAATAATTGTTAGACGGATATAAATAAATCAAATCACAAGCCACAAGGTATAAAAAATTAAGTAATGAGTTATCTTATAAATAAAATAAAATTTATTTTTACTACCCCTATGACCACTGTTATTCTTGTGCGAATTTTTAATCTAATTAGTTTTACTATTTAGCATAATTACGAGTAGAAAGAAACTTATAACGAAAAAAGAAGCTCAAAATATTAGAGAAACAATTTAATAATTTGTTGGATAACAAAGGCTTTGGTAGTACTGCTGCTGCAATAGAACAACCAATGGATACAATAAATAATATTTAAAAAATATGTATAAATGACAATGTATTTGTAAAGTTTAATAAGACGATGTAATAAAGAAATTGTAATGTCAATAACAAGGACCTTAAAGAAATAAACCTCATATTAAAATGGATAAAAGAGTGCAAATAAATAATTTTCTATTTAATGAGAAATATTAAGAAAGCCCTAAAAATATATAAAAAATAAATAAATTTTGTAAAGGTTTAAGGAAAAATATTGAACATCTGGATTGGTTTAAAGAAATAATTACATCGTTAAAATCTTATTGCATTATTTCGAAATTCTACTTTTAGAGTAAATTCCAAAATTTAAAATTTAGAGTTCAGAATAAACAATCGTTAGTTCCATAGCCTGAGGCACTTACAAATTATAGTGCGTACATGGACGGTATTATAAGTTTAATTTTCTAATCAGTGCTCATGAACTGTCGCTTTGGCTCACACGGACACGACCATTGCTCCTCTGTCCGCAAGCCGGCGCAGGCTAGTACGAGTCTCGCTAGAAACTCAAGGGTGTATGTGAGGTCCTAATTTTAAGTGTGCATGTTAGTAGGCACAATAAACCCTTGAGGCTGCAGTGCCAGTAAGTGGGTAAAAAAATAGTGCTCATGTATTATGCTGCAGTATCAATAAAAATATACTATTAAATTTACAATAAATAGTTTATTTAAAAATATACTCTCTAGGTCGAAAAATAGTGAAAGACTGTCGTATCAGTACAGTCTTATATCAGATTAAGCTAAAAAAAAACTGCAAAGTATTTTTTAGAAGAAACAAAGAAAAGATGCATTTGTAAAAAAAATTTGAAAAACACCTGAAGTGATGTTGTGCTTCAAGTAGAATTTTCTTTAACTTCGTGCTTTAGTGAGCAATCTACTATATAAAACTACAGAAATGTAACTATGTGTGTTTGTTTGTTTACAACTAACGTTGCAACTCCTCCTACAGTTATAAATCGCTTTCAAAGATCAATACCTCATTCGACCCGGTTTGTTGCCAAACCTCGCGTAAAAGTTTTAGATTTTTGATTTAGGTCACGATTGAGCTGTTATAAGTCAAAACATAAATTATCTTGAAATCTGTCGGTGTTTTATGCACTACGTGGCCAATTCTTGTCGTTAGTAGGCGCATGCGGCACAACTTTCATTTAGGTTTTAATTGTGATAGAAGATTTTTTACCTTACATGATACTATAGATATTTCAGGTTTGTTTTTCCGACGAATCGTCTATTCAGATACTTCAGGACAATTCTCAGTTTGTTTGTCACAGGCCCTATTATATTACTCCGTAGTTGAAAGAGTGAAACGTCCTCCGTCCGTTATGATACGGGGCGTAATTAGCTCAAAGAAGAATGGTCGACTACATTTGTTTGAAGGCACTATGCGTCAAGACCAGTATCTGCGAGTTTTGGAAACCCGACTGCTTCCACAAATGATGGAATAGTTTCCAGAAGGCAATTCTGTCTTTATTCAGGACTTAGCACCATGTTATAAAGCCAAAAAAGTAATGAAATTCCTAAAAGATAAAAAAATAAGTCTTTTGGATTGGCCTGGCAACTCGCCAGACCTCAACCCTACCGAAAATGTACAAACGACCCTAAAAAAAGAAATTTGCAAAGATAAAATAATTACTAACAAAAGAGAATTAATAGAAAATATTATCAAAGCATGCCACAATACACCTGCACTTCAAGAAATAGCCAATAAATGCATTGCCAGCATGCCGCAGCGCATACAAAATGTGATTGCTCAAAAGGAAGGATTCACTGAACTTTGAAATTGTGTTCTGAATTATTAAATTTGTATTGTCTTAAGCTAATAAACCTATAAAGATAACAATTGAAACGATATTATGAGTTTAATAGTAAGCTAAACCCTTCAAAACATATGAAAAATATCATTTTTAGATGAGTATAATAATTTGGCCACCCACTTTATTCTTTGTTTGATGAGGTAGCCTTTATTCTATGGAATGTAAAAATGGTATATTTAAAGTTGTCTTTTATTTGAATATCCCAATTACGTAGGCAGCTGTGTAGTTAAGAGTAATTTTGGGGTTTGAGAACACTTTCCTCTAGTACATCAGAATTTATAAAGCGTAATCTTATTAGTTGATCTTAGAGTTCTGTATGAAAGTATCTTCTGGTTAGATGAAACTTACTGATGGTAAACATGTGGAAGGTTTTTATTAATTTCGTATAATAATCGCTTATATCAAGTGATTATGTAAAAAATTGTAGCGCAGTAATATTCCTTTTCTTCAAAGACTAGAATGATATTACTCGCTATATTGCGGGCCTCTTATTCAGTTATCTGTTAAATAAATGCAAATTGACATTTATATTTCTTTACTAATTTTTGCTGCTACCATAATTTAATTTTGATGTATTTAAAGACAAGATTATATAGTTTTGTTTTTCCTTTTCTCTACCTTTTTTTATCTACGTAATGTTTTACGTTATTATAATATATTGCATTAATATGAGATGAAGAATAGTATGATCAATGTATTTGCAGTATTGGTAGTTACAAAACAAAAATATTTAGACGTGATAAGTCATCATTACAACTTTATAGAAATGGGGTAAGTTAAACTTGGTATTGTGCACTATAAAATTTAAAATAAACGTAGTGCATTTCGATATTTTACTTTATCCTTATGCCTCATAAATTTTGATTTAAGTCCAATTACAATTAGAATGTCAGTGTTAATTTATAATGTTGCTTAATTTTATTGTAAAATACTTTCTACTAGCGTAAAACTAGAACATTTTAGAAGGGCCACGTAGAGAATCAGGGTCAACTTGTTGATTTTCTAATTTGCTTCATACATGGCTATTATTGTAGCGATAAAATCCTTTAGCAGCCAAATCATTTTTTACGTTCTGTGTTAAAGCAGCAGCGGGACCAAGTCCTTCGCGTGCTTCCCCGCAGTGAAGCGCAGGCAGGCGAGAGCCGCCCATGAAAAATTTGGTCTATCCATGGCCGCTGCCGCCGCCGCATGAAGGGCGCGCCGCAAACAAAAACTTGGGCCAGGGCGGAAGATTGGCAGCCGGGAGACCACCGCGGCGTATAAATCTGCAAAGAGCGATTCTCATTGTCGCGAGTCCCAGAGGCCTCCACATAAAGCATGTCCAAGGGACGCGTCCGGGACGTCAGCACTAAATCAAAGGAGGCGCCAGTCACCTGGGAGACTCCTATCAAGATATCTCTACCCACCATTTACTCTATCGTCCGTTATCTGCGTTATACCTGTCCGATTTTGTCCCAGTCTATTACGGCCGGGCGAAACAGGAAACGCCTCTTTCGATTCGACTTTTTCTCTGCGTTGGGATTGGCGCCCTTTCTAAAAAAAATTTACGGATTAATCATTCACAGAATTATAGTACATAGCACAATCAATTAACAAGAAAGAATTAAGATAATAAATATTGCAAAAAATACTATTAAATGAAATATAACTACTAGGTGACAAAAATATGTTTAGCATATAAAAGGCTCTCAGTTTTTAAAATGGCAGAATTGCAGGTTATGAGTTTGCGACAGTTTGTTAAGTCAGAAAACCCAAACGCCTTCGTGCTTTGATAGTTTTATAACGGGGAGTACCACTACACTTTAATTGTGTGGAAAAGGGTAAGAAGATCAATCCATAAATTCAAAAAACAGTTTAAAACAGCAGTGCCGTCCACTGTATTACAATCAGGATTGAAGCTTTTAGCATATTCGCACGCTTCGAATTACAAAGCAGTGGTTTGAGATAAATGCATCCAGTTTTCATTTTCTTTCTTATTGTTTGTTTGATGATTTTGATTTCAGTCATGTGGAGAATACATTTAAAATATAGTCTGCAAGAAAATACACCCAATTTTGTCAGTTTAATGTAGTATCTTTTGAGAATAATTGTAAATTTATGGTTTATAGAGATGTATTTTTTGTTAAATGCTGTAATAGAGTACTGCAATTGATCTTTCGTTATGTTGTTTGATAAATTGAGTAGTTATATAATCATTTGCCGTTTGGTCAAATTTTAACATATGCAAAGTAAGTTACTGTGAGTATTTTTTGCATCAAAAGCATGTTAAGGATTTGCAATTTAAAAATATTCTATTATCTGTAACAAGGAGGTAAAAGGGAAAATATTTAATGCCAAAATAAAGATATATTTAAACTATCTTCCAAATAGTTAATAAAAAATTAGTTATGTGAGTTCTACTGAAATATAACGGTTTGCCAACTTGCAAAGTCTTAAAAGGATTTGATCATGAAATATTACATAAACTTAATTGTCAAAAAAATTATAATACCTTGATTCATACATTTTAAAATTGAGTAAAAATTATATATTGTAGGTGTAATACGCCAACGAAAAGAGCTTGATTTACATAATGAAATTTGTAAGTTTCTGTTTGAAGTGATAGATCATTTACCATATTCTCTTGAATTATTTCATTGTGATTTTTATTTATTTTCAAAGTTAAAAGAGAACATAATAATGACGCGTTTAAGCAAGTATTCCAAAGCTTTTTCAAAATCAAAATTAAGAATTTTTCAATAAAGGTGTCGCAACAGAGTCGTCGAGGTAAATCCGAAAAATTAACAATAAAAATAGCATTGAACAACAAGACGAATGAAATTTATTTACATACAACTTAGCACAAGTAAAGTAAATAGTATTGATGATTATATTATTGAATGTAGCACCTATCAGCGGCCACAACCTTCTCCTGTTGGGGCCTAACCTACTGGAGGCTAACACAATATTCTGCTTGTCCATATGTGTCATTACTTCCATGATAGAGGCCCTTAAGTTCTTCTTAGCGTTATGATACTTCTCATTAGGCTCACCTTGACCACTTTCCACACCTAGTAGCCAGGAGGGTTTCAGTTGGGTCTGGAGGTTAACAACAAGTTGGAGGACTAGTAGTAATATAATTGTTGTATAGCCGTATTTGAGTCTTCTTTGCCTTGTGGGTTGGAACGGAGTCTTGGTGAAACACATACTGTCGCCCAGCGGCCATATCCTCTATCCAAGGCTTGACAACTATTTCTGGAACGTTGATATAGCTATCGGCGGTCACCTTCGAGCCTTTTTCAAAGAAGTAGAACAAGCCCCAGAGCCATCATAGAGGAGGGAAACTTTGTATGCATGACGGTAGGAACTTCAGAGACATCTTAACAGATTTAACAATTTTTTTTGTTTTAAGAAAATCTCAGGAAGAGAGCGCTGTCGTGCTTTATGTCGTTTAACATGCTTGGGCCTTTAACTTCCTAACTATTTTGTTTTTCTCATTCAACATTTGGCGGTTCTTTACGACGAACAATTTTTAGTGAAAATCCTGGCGCACTGCTAGATTGACCGTCGACCTCGTCACGCCCATTTCTTTTCCCAAGTCAGTTATGTTCTGTCCAGGATTCTGATAGACTTTCTCTTTTAATTTGCGAGCGAATTCATTACTTTTCTTGAGATCAGATGGTTTGCTATGAGGTACCTATTAGCAGTTACTTTCTCCTGGTGGTCAGATTCCCTATACTTCTTGGCTACTACCATAAACTTGTTTTGTGTACCAAACCATCCAGTAATTTCTGTCGGTGATTTTTTGGCGCTGAAGAATTCGAATAGACCTCTGTGGTCGTATTATAGGCTCATTTTGTCAACAATCATAGGTTGTTGATTAATTGAAAATGTCTTAGCTAATAGGGGATTACGCATGTGTTTAAAACGGCCTTTTTTCTTTCCCCAATACAACCTAAAACAGTTGCGTATTTATCGCGACAATCCTGTATATTCTAACTCAAATAAAATAAATGGGTTACAGTACAAAGGGCTATGTAGAAGAATGATTGTATACTGACAATAAATTCTGTACATTCTTTGTATCAATAAACTTAGTCTCCTTTTGTATTATAATGGTGAGCTTCATTAATAGATAATATTCCATGCGAAATACCTTTTCCCGTAGTTTCCAGTTATAATGGTAGCCATAGTGCCTCCCTAAACCCAGCTGACAAACACATTTATTATGTTCTGCAAAACATCTCCTTTATTGCGCAGCCTTGAGTGGCGCAAAGTTCCAAAACCAATAACCTAACAAATTTATTACCCCCAACTAACCTTGCAGCCCACCTCAAACGCAAAGGTCGCATTCTGCCGCAACCCAGAAATCGGCGGCGCCCAAGATCGTTGCCTCCGCTTCTTTCGATGCGTAGATCTGACAGTCCAAATAAATATTAGGTTTCTGGAACAATTTCCCGCCGCAGTTTCAGCAGCCGATCTCTGTTTTATGTTTGGGAGTTAACGCGCCGAAATCTTATTATTGCCGCGGGCTCGGCTGTTAAACGACCATAAAGTTCGCGGATTAACCTGCGCTATAAATACCTGCGATCTTTACGCCGCAACGGCCGTGGCGACGCGGCTACAAAAAATAATAGACGTGTCATCCCCGTCATAAAAGTTACAGTCCATAAATCAGTTTTTAGCTGCGCGCAGTCAAATTGCCCCGTGTACCTGCAGAGCGAGGCGACTAATTTGGGAGCGATAAATCACCGAACGACGCCATCCCGTAGTGTGCGTAGCTGTCCAGAAATTTGGAGCAGGAGAATGAAAATCGTGAGATCTGTGAGTTGGTAAAGACAAACAAAAAAGAAAATACGAATAGAAAATATATAGCTTACTTTCCTCAAAAATCTAAAAAGAAAAATAAACTGATAAGAGTTCCTCATTTATCTAGCACTAATAAAAATTGTTTTTTTTTCTAATTAAAAGCATTTGACACTCGGATTATTCTATGACCGAATATAATGACCGATGGAGGATGGTACTAATTGGTTTATACCATTATAATGGCATACATTTTGTGACAAACTATTTACAATAGTAGTTACAAAAATACAGAACAAGTGACTATCTATGTAACATAATATTTGTATTTAATTGTTGACAAAGTCATCAAAGTTTAATGCTGTACGTCCACACTGGTTCTATGATTACTTTGTAAATTAGTATCTTATTTTCAATCGAGTGTGATGATTTTCTACTTACTAACCAATATATTTTGGTTGATTGTAAAGTCCATTTTTTCTCTTCTTTAGTATAAGTGTTTTCAAAGTTACACTGAAATCTAAATGTATATCCAAATATCTGATTTTTCAGTTTGTGGTAATATTATGTTCTTCACGAAGAAGCTACTCGAACAATCCCAATGTCGTCTGCTACATTTACGAAGAATATACTGTACATAAACAAAAAATGTCACAGATTTTGTAAGGCAAGGCTATCAAGCTTATTTTGGCGTAGTGCTTGGAGATTAAAACAAGCCCTGGGCTCCCCATATAGCGTGCAAAACCTGTGTCGAATGTTTACGACAATGGACAAATCAAGAGAGAAAAAGTTTAAAATTTGGTGTGCCAATGGTGTGGAGAGAACCGAAAACCACCACGACGATTGTTATTTTTGTTTCGTTAATGTAAAAGGTTTTAATAGATTCAAGAAACGCAAATGCATATATCCTAGGTTCTCGTACCAGTATATACCACATTGCCTAATGTTCCGCTGTCAGAAGTAGAAAAAATTGAGGATCAGGACTTAAGTAGTAGCCGTGGCAACGAGTATGAGGGAGTACCTTTAACATCCCAGCAGTTCTCCCAAGAAGAAATAAATGACCCGATACGGGACCTGGATCTATCAAAGCAAGCATCTAAACATCCAGGTTAAAAGCAAAGAATTGTTTAAGCCAGATATAAAAATAAAAATTTATAGAAAACGAGACGTGGAACTTATTTCTTACTTCAGCCAAAGTAAAGAACGTTTATTGTAACAACATTTCCGGACTTCTTCGTCTAATTAAAATGCAATTTGTCCAAGGTGATTGGCAACTGTTTATAGACAGTAGAAGTTTAAAGTGTATTTTGCTGCACACTGGCAATCGACATGCTTTGATTCCTATAGCTCACTAATCAAAACTTAAAGAAGAATATGAAAACATTAAGTCAGTATTGCTATGATAAGCATCAGTTTTCTATTTGTGTGGATCTGAAAATGGCAAACTTCTTGCTTGGGCAGCAAAGTGGGCATACCAAACACCTATGCTTTATCTGATTGTGGGATAGTAGGGCAAAGCAAGATCATTGGAATAGAATTAATTGGCCAATAAGACAAAACATGACTGTAGGAACAGCTAAAGTCATAAACGAACCATTAGTGAACCGGGAAAAAATCATTCTCCCACCGTTCCACATCAAGTTAGTAATAATGAAGCAATTTGTTACGGCTTTGAACAAAGATGACGATTACTTCAAATACATTTGTAGATCGTTTTCTAGACTAAGTATGGAAAAGCTAAAAGCGGTTATTTTTGATGGTTTTCAAATTCGCAAACTTATTAAGAACTCTAATTTTACAAATCACATGACGACTCTTGAAGCTGCTGCTTGGTGTATTTTTGTTTCGGTGGTTAAGAACTTTTTGGGTAACCACAAAGCGGACAATTATGAGGAACTGGTGCAACAGATGTTAATGAACTTTAAAAACTTGAGTTCTAATATGAGCATTAAAGTAACTTTCTTTACAGCCACTTGGATAAATTTCTCGACAATCTTAGGAGCCTTAACTGAGGAACAAGGAGAAAGATTCCACCAGAATGTAAAGGTGATAGAAGAAAGATATCAAAGCAGATTATTGCTGGAGCCTTGAACGTGATGTTCCTGACAACCCACATAAAAGACAATTATATACACAGCGCTTTTTCCCTACGAATTAGTTGTAGTTTTCCAAATTAGACTTTTGTATTTCTTTGTTATTACGCCGAATAATACATCATTATGGGTTTTATTGACTTTGCGTTTAGATTTTTCGAAAAGATTGTCATTTTTACAGAAATTTATTTCAATTTTAATTAGCTAATTATTTCCAAAAATAGAGTCAATCCAGCAAAATGGACTTTATATTCGTAATCAGTATCACAAAATTACCTAGAAATCGCTCAAATATTTTTAGCAATAAAATTAGTGTTGACCAGTATTATTTATTTCTTGGTTAATCTGTTGCAGTTGTTTTTACCCGATATGTTACGAATTCGTTGCTAAATAGACGCTGGTTTCCTTTTTCTGCAATTAATTTTTAAATGTCTAGGAGGAATGTTGGCTCTACTTTAGTGTTACGCTAACTCTGGAGGTGGAGTCCTTTGTTTCTTCTTGTACGGTTTCTATTAGGTGGTCCATAGGTCTATTCAGTTCTTCTAGTTTCTTTGTTCTAATTTTGCGATTCATGATTGGATCGATATAGTTACAAATATATTCAAATTTGTGTATTTATTATATAACATACTACCACGTTGTTTTAAAATTGGGATATATTAAGATTATATAATTATGTTACAATGATATAGTGGGAATACTACTCGTAACGCAGCAATCCAAAGTATCAAAAGTTCTATTTATGTCAGTTGGGCAATAGGTAGATTTTTCTGAAGAAGAGAAAGCCACAAATAGTTTCAGTTATACATTTATAGAGTTCTCTGCCTTTCGAAGTAATTGGTCTTGAACTCCACTAAATGTGTTTAAAACTGTAGTCCCCTGTCTCTATAAGTTGTAGTACAAGAGTTTATAGAAATTTAAAAAAATGAGCCTTACAGATCTTGTGTCGTAAATATATTACTAATGGCAGTGGCAACTTTTTTTGGCTTTTTTTATTTTATCTGCTACCTTGCATTTATCTACTTATGATCTCATTTTCTTTTTCTTGTATGGCTAATAGCGAATATTTATTTGGATGATGTACCTCAGCTGATGACACCACTTATTTGTTTTAGATTTCTTTTGAGATATTAGTTTTGTTTTATTCCTTTTCGCTTCTTGTAACGAGATATTTGTGGATGATTCTAAATCTGTGTCTAGTTGCATTTTCCTACATACATAAAGTATATAGCCGGATGTTGCAAATTGTTATGTTTATTTCGATTTCGATGTCATAATCTGGGGAGTTGCGTTCTGCGTAAACGCAAGAGAGTCTGGCAGCATTCATTTAAACGTTGTTAAGTTGATTGAATTTAAGCACTAATTGCTTAAATTAATTGTTGTTGTTAAAAATAGTTTCTATATTGTAGGCATTTTGGATTAAATGATATAATAATAACGGTAAGGCTATAACTTCTCGCGTGGAAGCACAGCCTGCAAAAAAAGAGGTTTAGGCCCTCATATGTTTGCTCTCCCTGTTCGGTCGTCGCGCACCATTTCTTAATATAGAAATTTTGGTTTAAATTTGATACCATGCCTCTATCGTGAAAACCGACAGATAAAATGGCTTATTGATTATTTATTTTCAAGTAGTTTATGCCTAGACAGTAATCATACTGTTATTGTTACTATAAAGTAACAATAATAGTTCTAATAAAACTGATACGTATTTGTAGACAAAATTATATTTATCGAGTTGAACAGTTCACCTGTAATCGCAGTTTATGGTTCACACTATAATAACATAACACGTGTTTAACATATTCATTATTTAAACGCTCAAACAAGATCTTAGGAAAATTGGTATAGAATAAAATTAGACCAAACACTTTTTACAAAAACCAAATACTTGGTATAGATGACCATTGATAATTATTAAAGTTTTATAAATAGAACCAAAACATTCTCACTGCCACCTGTACTATAAAAGGAAGAACAAAAAATTACTAATATAATTATAAAAAAACATTAAAATAAGGCAACTAGAAGGATTGATTAAGTAAGAAATTTGCCTATTTTTATAAATAATTTTAGAAGGTAAATTGCTCCTCTTCACTATATGATTTTTAGACATGCCGATTTTTAGGTCTTTGTATCTGTCACTTAATTTTCTTTTATTTGATTAATATAAAATATAAAAAGGCAATGAATATTTTGAAAATAAGTAAATGAAACTTCATTTTACTTATTTTAATTAAATAGTTTTGCTTTTGTAATGAACTATTTTTTATAGTTTTGGTAAAAATAGATCTTTTACTTTTTAAAACTTTTATATATAGTTTATTAAGGATAATTAATTGTTTTCTGAATATTTTAACATTACTGAAATATTTATTCGTCAATAATTCTAAAACATTTTATTTTTTACTATGTACAAAAAATATTCAATATAATTGCATGACACTAACTACCTTTAAATAATTTATTTGTAATTTAAAAGTGCAGAGTTGTTAAACTTAACATTACTTAAATTAAAAATGTGTATGAACGGAATGAATAAATCTACCAAATGGAAAATAATATTAACGTTTCCGATCATATTCTTTTTGCTGCTCTATTGTCGGTTATTTTAATTATATAACAAAATTTTACAGTTCGATTGTATACCCTGTAGTTATTATAATGTTATTAAGTTATTAAATACTGAAGATTTTTCTGCTCAAATGTATTTATTCACTAAAACAAATCGGATATATATTGCTAGTAATAACGGCAGCTTAATTATTAACCATATTTGTTACTTTCGATTATATTTTTGTATGTACCTAGCTAAATTAACATCTCTGGACAGTGAATTTAAAACAAGGAATTCCTTACATAGGGATGCTCAACGCATGAAATATCGGAACATTGCTTACCGTAATTGTTTAAGTGTATCGTTATATGTCAACCACCAACTGAAAAACCATGCCTCATTATTGCATTTATTGCATAAAGTGGACAAACACATACCAACTGATGATAAGGCATATAAAGACTAAATGTACAAACAAATAATCATGATGCAATACCAACAACCACCTCTAATGCCAACGCAACCTCCGTCTCAATTTTTTTTAACTATTTGACACATAATTTATAACAATTTCAACTTATTCCTCAGTCAGACGAAACCATTACAATGCATACAAACACAAACCCCCAAAAAATAAAAGAGCGTAAATTTTGGATAACTACACTCGAAACAAGAATAGTTAACATTTACTTAAATTATTTAGCTACGTGTTTCACAGACCACAAAAATAATTGTAGTAGTGTCAGACAATGAAAATGCACGGAAAGTTATTATTTGTAAGAGATAAAACTAATACTTAAGTTTGTCTAAGGTATTTATAACAAAAATCTCTAACAGACATATTAGAAACTGCGTAACACTTAATACTCCCGCTGCAATACGGGCTGCAAACTGAGAGGTTAAAGGTCTCATACGTTCACCCATGTGCCCGGTCGTCGCGCACCATCTCTGATGCAGAGCGATGTGACAAGTACCGCGCTTTAAACGACTCTCATTATTACCCCTTGTTCGAGTGAACGCAGGTAATCAATTAATTTTAGTGACCCGCCAGGCATCAGAGAGCACCGAAATTTAACCCGGATCCGTCCGCATCGCAGCCCGCGCTTCAGCCACTGGATCACTTTGGCGATTTAACACTTGATATATAAAACCTTAAATACTAATTAAAAACGTTTCAAGTCAATCACCTCCGATTATGACATGTATATGAATACACACAGTCGCCTTAAATATATGTAATAATGCAATCCAAAAACCAATGCTTTACCCAATTAATAGAGAATGCCCAAACCAAAATTCAACTAAGTCATACCGAGAATTATAGCATCTTCATGAAAATATTGAATGACAGAAATACCAAATTTTATTCTTTTCAACATCAACAGAATGGGAAAATAATTTAATTAAATTAACTTAAAATATGAATGACCCTGGTTACAAGGATAGAGTAAATACTTCTGTATTTAACATTAAACATAAAGTCAATAAAACACTTTTCCGATGCTCTTAGTGAATCTTGAACAAAGACTAAATAATAAAGAGATCTATAATATAGAATTCTTAATAAACTTAAAAATTACCTCTAAAGATCCACAAGTTAAACGTAAAGTAATTCAATATCTTAATTGTTAAAAATTGGGCAATCCAAAAATAATTGACAAAGGACTTGAAGAATATACAACAAAAAATTATAAAAGGAACAGGAAGTAAAAACAGGAACTGTTTCAGCCGTCAAATTACAGTTGGTGCTTTGTTGTCAAAGAGTTTCAAATTCGTAATTTTTCACAACTTGAAAAAATTCGTATCTGGTACAAGCACACATATTACACTCAAAAGATCATCAATAAATGTTAATAATCACAAGTAGACAACTAGCAAAAAACACAAACATGGAATCATCATCATCATCATTATACGACCATTGGAGTCCATTGCAGGACGTAGGCCTCCCTTGAAAGACTCCATTTCGTTCTATCCTGTGTCGCTCTCTACCTTTTGAAGTCGTGGCTTCATCGTGTCGGGGGTCTTCCTCTGTTTTTTTATCGCCACGGGGTCTTCTGCTTGTTATTTTGGATGTCCATCCTGAGTCTCTCAATGTGATCTACCCAGTTCTATTTGAGAATCGTAATTCGTTTTACAATGTGTTCAACTCCTGCTCTTTTCATACATCGGTGTTGCTTATACGATCTTACAGTTTAATGTAAAGCATAGCCCTTTCTATATTTCTCTGGACTATTCTCAGTTTATTTGCACTACTCTTGGTTAGTGTAAGAGTTTTTGCTCTATAAATCACTACAGGCAAGACACATTGATTATAAATCTTTCTCTTCATGCTATTAGGTATTTTATTATCCTTTATTATTTCTCGAAACTTCCCGAAGGCTGGCAATCAAAGACTTATTCTTCTTTTCAAGTCGTGCGTATGATTGTGCCTATTGATTCAGATTTCGTGACCTCGGTATTTGTATTCCGCCATTTGTTTTATAATATTATAGTCTAGCGCTAGAGCTCCTCTAAATACCAAGTTGGTCAAAATTTTTGTTTTTTGATTGTTTATGCGCAAACCTACTTTTTCTGTTTCTTGTTTCAGTTGTTTTAGCATCTTTCTGGCTTTTTTGATGTCTTCTGTTGAAAGAATGATGTTCGCGAATCGTAAGTTGTAAGGTTATTTCCATCTACCTGGTGTATCTGGAATTCACATGCCATTGACTGAGGGCTTCTAGACTGGCATTCATTTTAATCGTGTCAAATGCCTTTTCAGAGTAATCTGAGAGTAGTACTAGTGGGCTATTGTATAATATAATAACACATGTAAATATTCTATTCCATAAACAGTAGTGATAGTGAAGGACTCTATGAAATACTATGTAAGGCATTAGTACTAACATAAGCATTTCGAACGAGTGTTTAACATACGCTATAGTTACAAAAGATTTTTAAAGAGAAGTACAACGCCAAAATCAATAGTGAGAGGAAACAATAACTTTATTTTGAAATAGAGAATCATTAAAAGCGAGAACAAAAATATCCTCCAACTAGAGCACATGCAAATAATCAATCAATTTTGGAACTATAAAGAAGTGGACAGTAACAAGACAATCTTAATATTCAATCAAAATTCCAGTTATCGGAATACAAGAACAATAACAATTTATTTAGTTACTTTGTGAGCAGTCTTGTAATTCTTATCAAATTAGTAAGTGGTTCAAAACGCCTCTGGTGCCAAACATCCCTTTTTGGTCTAACTTCTCTTCGGGTATCCTGGGTCAGCCTGGTATAATTACGATTTCTTTAAGTTACGTTTGTGTAAAAATATCTAAATGCCATATCTAGATAGTGCATAGGCACTGTGGACTAAAAGTTTTTTGTAGGTCATTAATAGAAGTAATTATTCGAAGTATAAAATATCGTTATTTAAATCTATTTTTTAAAAATTATTGATACGCACAACATTGCTTGTAGTTATTGGTACTTTCGCATTATTTCAGATCAAATTTAAGTTTTTTAATTATAAGTCTAGACTGGTTTGTGGAAAGTAACGTTTAAGAATTACTAAAATATTTTTATTTAAATTCACAGCACAAAATGCAATATATTCTATTTATAGATGGCCATTCAATTGGGGAAATTTTTATATTTTCAAGTCCAATTATTGAGTTCTTTATTCGTTGCTAAAATATTGATATGGACTTTATCTTTAACAAAAGCTCTATAGAGCAAAGTGTTGTGGTGCCATATCGCCTGGTTTGGATGATAATTGAAAGTTTCCATTTCAAGAAATTACTTGTCCAAGAAGCTTTTTCCTAATAACGCAGTTTTTTCACGTTTAAAATAAAGTTTTATGCTCATTTGTGGAACTTCTAGCTAAAAAAAGTCAGTCTGCATTTCACAATAATGCACACCATTCACTGAAACGGTCTTACCAGTCTCATTCTCGAAAAAATATGAAGCAATGGCGTGACCAACTCAAAAAGCGCACCAAACTATAACTCGTTGGAGATGGAAAAGTTTCTTGAATATTCCTGTTAAATTTCCAGGCCCTCAGATATGACAATTTGTTTATTTAAAAACCCAGTGAGGTATAAATGAGGTTCACCAGTCCAGATAACTTTCTTGAAAAAAAAGACTAGTTTCTTGCGCTTCCAACATTAAATTAACAAATATAGGTGTTGTTTATGATTTGATAGCTTAAGTTCTTATGTGAGCTAAACTTTGTGCAATATGCGGTGCAGGCTAGTTTGTGGGATGTCTAACTGTTGCGAATGTCTTGAAATCGAAAATTTAGACCTTCTGCAACACTCTCAGCTGCAGTGGCGATATTTTTAACAGAGTTAGCTTTAGATTGAACTTTTTCTATTAGTTGTGAGACAAGGCACTGCATTTCGACCAAAAAGTGTACATTTACAAACTGCCTACGCGAAATTTTCACTTTTTATGCGTTATGCAAGCATCTATCGTTTTATTTTTATTAACCGTATGGTTTTTCTTTGCACTAGTCAAAGAATGACAACTATAACTATAACATTTAAAATAATACTTCTCAATGAAAGTCCTCTTATGAGATTATAACGACTTTTTCTTTATATTTTTATGTATATAGCTTATATGTATTATAAAGAAAAGTTATATTTGCTTAACGAGCACATCAAGGACGACTAAAAAAACAATTATGTTGTATAGCTTGAATAAAATTTGTCGTTTTGTTTATTTATAGCCAGTGTAATATAATTTATAGCCTACTGATAAAAAAAAAGTAGTGTACATAGGAGTGCGACTTTTATAACTTTAAAAGTCTGCCTGGATGCGGTCCTGCCCAACCGTTATAATATTCTTGGGATGAGACGGCATGCACGAACGATCACAGCCGGATTGACTAAACTTTGATATGCAAACGGTAGCGAAATGAGCAAACGCCAGCGCGAGTGATGATGAAACATGGTTTGTGTCTTAATCTCATCAAACATTTACGAGAGAATCCGCGGTGGCGCATTAATACCGAATAACATCTTGGTTTGTTAAGGGCGACGCTGCGCTCCATTCTTGACAGCTCCGTTTACAACTGCTGATAATAATTTGGAAATTTATTATAAATTAATGCTTTAAGCTGAAATTGTAGGCAACTGTCACGGCGCACGGAAACAATCATCCGGCGCCTCTGTATGCGCCCTGCATTATTTAGCGCCCCGTAAGACGGCCGGGATCGGCGGAGCGCCGAAGAATAGGCAGGATATGACTGCCGGCGCACCTGCATTGAAGTGATTTGAATGAAACATTAATGGCAGAATTTAGAGCGCAATCTAAACGAAACGTTAATTTATATAAAGTGTATTAGGATAAAAGTCCTAATGCTCCGCTTTTCACCTTTGTTGTTTTATCTTTTGCGTTTTTCTGATCTTGGATGCTATAATTTTTTACCAGGCAGCGAAATATTATTTAGAATGATTTATCTTTAATTATATAATGCAAGAGGCTCTTAATAAAGTCTGTACTAAATAGTACATTTGTTATTAGTTTTTATTACGAATTATTCTTACTTTACGTGTGCAGAACCATAAATACTATTATATTATTTAAATCTGCATTTTAATGCATATATTTTCGAAGAAGATTTTTTTCTTTTTGTAACAAATTCTTAATCATCAATATGTAATTAAGTTAAATAATGTAAATAAAAAGCTGCCTTTGGACCGTCCATTCCTTATACAAAATTTTTTTTTTTATGGCATACCGATAATTTTCTTGTAATATTTTTTAATATATCAACGTGTCTTTAATTGTTAAAGCAAATTTTTCAAAATTTTTCAAAAATAAATTATGATAACTATATTATCCAATAAAGTAATAAAGATATTTTAGTTAACATATTGCTGTGTTAACTATTTACATCTATAATTCAAAATCAACTACAAAACAGTATACCTATAGTAGGGAAACAGCAAGAATTTAGAAACAAACAAAGCATGATCGACGTAACCTTTATACTAGGTCAGTTAATTGAAAAATCTATAATTACGATAACCCACTTTTGTGTTCTGTGAAAAAGCATTAAATCGAGTGAGAAAATAAGACATATTAAATATATTGATCGAGAAAAAAGTATGTGAAAATCCCATGTACATCACTTATGATATAAATATAAGTGCACGATAGTAATAATCGTTACGAGCATAGACACGTAACTTGTAGAGATCAAAATAGGTATAACACAAGTTGATTCTATGAGTCCCTTTCCCTTCGATCTAGTAATGGTTAAAATAATTAAATCAGTGAAGGATTTACCGATGATAGAATGGGAGACATGTAAATATGTTGTGTTATGCAAACGACGCTGTCTTAAGACCAAGCAATGAAGATTTACAGAAATTGATGCATAGGTTCAATACGATAGAAAAGAAATGTGATAAGAAAATATCAGCATCTAAGTCAAAACAATAGAAATATCTAAGAACTCAAGACGATCTAAATTAAAGCTCAAAGGGAAAACACAACAATAGAGGCTTAAAGTTAGAAATTTATAAAAAAAACAATAAAAACCGTACAAAAGTGCAGTGTCAAAAAATAATTATTTATTTCTGGAAAGCAAAGATTATGGTAGTAAGTAAATTAAGCATAGTGCCAACTCTCTCCATAAGTAAGGCCATTATTGTTCTAATTTTGTTATTTATCTCTTGCTGATTCCATGTTTATATATACACTAGTAAGCATACTTTCCCACTTATACAAGATGTTCACCAAGATAATCAAAAACGACTAGAGAAAAAGTCGGAGTTTTACCAGCCTGTCGAGCAAGAAGGATTTAGGGCGGGGTACGGTACTATTAACTATTTGTATACTATAAAAGTAAGTATAAGAGAAAAAACAGTAGAATAAATAGACCACTTGTAGTAACCTTCGTTGACTTTGAAAAGACATTTGACACGATTAAAATGAACGCCATCCCAGAAGCTCTCAATCAATGCCATGTGAATTCTAAATACACCAGGCTAATACATAACATACATAAAAACTCTACAGCGTGCGTAAGACTACATAAATGCAGTAAGAAATTTCAATTGGAAAAGAGAGTTATAGATGGAGATACTCTGGCCTCTAAACTTTTACCGCCGTGTTGGAAGGCGCTTTCAAACAGCTCTACTGGGATGATATGGGAATTAGTATAGATGGAAAATACTTCAACTTCTTACGCTTCGCGGACATCGTCCTTATAACAGAAGACATCAAAAAAGCCGGAAAGATGTTAGAACAACTAAAACAAGAAACGAAAAAGTCAGATTGCGCATAAACAAACAAAAAACAAATATTATAACCAATTTGGGACTTGGAGGAGCAATCGCGCTAGACGGTAATATTATAGAAGAAATAGCGGAATACAAATACTGAGGTCACAAAATTCAAATCAGTACGGACAATTATACACACAAGTTGAAAAGAAGAATAAGTCTTTGATGTTTGATGTTTAATAAGAGACTTTATAACACCTTACACTACCATGTAAAAAAAAATTGTGATGTTTTGTGTTTTGAAATCCTGTATTACGTCAGCCAAACACTGAATATTTTCTCCCTCTTCGTATAGATACCAATATAAAACACCGTCAAAATTTTTTGCGACAATTAACATTAGCCTACGTTGGACCAGTTGTGGACAAAAGGCTTTTAACGGTTCTTTTCCAATCGTTTGGGCCTGGCCTTTGTATATGTCATAAATACTGTCTTAATAAGCACAGATCCTAACAATCTTTATTTCATCTTTGCTCCATTGAGTTTTCTGTAAGAAATTGGAATAGCCATTTACTCGATAACTACGGTTGATATAATAATTTTAATTTGACAAGACATTTCAACTACAGTGAAGATTCTCTGTTGCTTTAGAAAAATTACACTGCATTAGTACGTTCATTAAGTTTTTTCACCACCTTGTGTGTACTACATTGACTCTTTCTGGTATATGTGTAGCCTTCATGGAATTATTTCACTATTTTCCGCACTTAATAATTTTTGCAATTATTTTTGAATCATATTTTGCGGTGGTATTTATTGTAATTTGCAAAATTCAATTTACTGCTTACGTTAACGTCACTTATATACACACGCACGTTTAATGAGATGACCTATTAAATCAATGAAATGATGACAACGAAACTTAAATTTTAGCTTCTCAATATATTTGCAACTGAACGCATTCGAAGTCCTAATTTACAGTGCGTTAGAATTGGTTATCAACGCTTAACTCCGGAAATGGATAGGCTGTCTGCATTAAATCAAAAATTTATCTTGGTTTTAAGGACAAAGGTGTCCTATTTTGTATCGTGATATACCAATTCACTAACGTCTACAGATCTTTTGTTCGCACATCATGTGACGTGACTGAAGTTTTCAAAGACAAATAGCCACGCCAAATCCTTTAAAACTCAACAGGATATTTTATTTTGGCGATTCTGCAGGAGATTGAAAAAAATTATCTTAGCTAAATATAAAGGAGAAATAGTCACTTTCATTTCATTAAAAATTTAACGAATATGTCAAAATTTGTATCGTTACTATGTTATGACGATGATAATTTTTTATTATTATCTTGTTTTTCAAATGACATGAATTGGAAAAATAAGCTCTCTAAAATACAAAGAAAGTGTAGAAAAAAATAGATGCCTAGGCATCGTGTGGTTGGTTTTTTAAAAAATTTTCCACTGAAGATGTCCGCCGCAGTTGTGGACGAAACGTCAAGAGTTTCTGAACTCCGAACACGGCCTTATAATCACACGATGCACTAGAAAAAAATTCATTGATATAGTTGTCTCACCAAAGACAATACAACACTTACATAAGTGTTCAATAGTGCAAAATGTCGTTTTTATCAAAAAAGATGTTTTTTTAAGATTTCTTAAGAGTAATTTTGTAAAAGATATTATTCTTTTCGAAAATTCATTACGGTTTCTTTAGGTTCACCATCCCGCTAAAACAGAATATTTTATACTAAAATGTATATAAAAGTTTTAAATCAATTGTCTGCGACTTAAATCTTACGCTAAGAAATTTCTCTACATTTAAGATGTTAAACTGCTTTAATGTTTTTTTAAAAAAAAAATTTTTTTAAATTATTTATGTTACTTATTAGTGCATAATCTAAAGTTAATAATTTGAAGAGTAATATATTCTAAATAAACATAAAAAATACAAAATTTACCAATCTGTTATCTAAGTACTAAGTTTGTATATCTACACGGTGAAATTAATTGATTAAAATATGTAGTTCCTTTTCAAAAAAATATTATTTAACAAGTTTTGTGACAAGCTATTGTTGAGTTTTTGCCAATAGTAGAATACCAGGTAGGTTTGCTAAACATATAAAAAATATATATTATTTAATTAATTTTAAGTTATATGTACTGATATCAAACTATTGCAAATCTGTAAAGCAATAAGTTACCTTATTTATATTAAAAATATACCGTAATAATAAAAAAGCAACAAACTAGAATTCACAAACTAAAATGTATCTAGTATGGGATTATAATAATAATCCGCATCGCTGTCACGAGCCTCAAACACGCGGCCCCATTGGCGTACTATGGGATTATTTAGCGAATAAATTTAAAGAAATAATGAAAGAAAGTTAACTTTGTTGGGACAGTCATTTATTACAGAATATAATTACTCTTCTAGTTCTTGCAATTCTTTCAATTCTAATTATTCTCCTACTAGTCACTACTTTTCTCATAATATGATAAGTACTTAATCAGCCAAATACAAAGAAATACTTATAACTAGAGAAAATTAAACTAAACATCGCGCTGCATCATTTGTTACCAGTACATAACTTAAAAAGTACCAGAAATTAAAAAAACGTTCGGAAAAATAAAATTAAGAAAATTATTTTTAATTAATCAAAAGATAAAAGTGTCGTTGTGTTGTTTGTATATCACCATTAAAAATTATGTCCAGAAACACAGTATATTAAGTACATCTCTTACAAAAAATGCGCCAATTCAAATTGTACTATCGAAAGTGATTACCATGAATGTAAGTTGTAATAATAAACATTTTAAAGAATCGTTTATTTAACCTCCTTAATAAAAATCTTAAGAAAACCTCACCTGATTCAAGTGATGAAGTACAGCGTATAAATTAATATGATTATCTTAATTGAAGAATGACGTCATTTAAAAATTGTAGTTGTTTCTAAAATATTTTGATATGGCTTTATAAGTTTATTGTTTGTATTAGCTTAAGTAAATCAATTTTTTCTAATTTTTGTTTAAGTTATCCAATATAGGCCGAAAACTTGTAGTATAAAAAATATTGGATCTTATAACTTCGTTATCAAAAATCAAAATTTAATTTTAAAATATTTTAGGACTTCGAAAAATCTGTTGCAAAATTGATTTACTGAAGACTCATTTCACTTTATCACCTCACAAGTCACACAATATACCAATACTTTTAAATTTGTAAACTGTAAATTTTCAAGTAATATTGTTGTGTACAAAATTATATTTATATATATTTAATAATAATAATATTAATGAATAATAAGTAAAATAAATTAAATTATTAATTCAAGTTTAAACCGTTGGTTTCATTGGACAGAAGTTGTTTGGCATCTTTTGATATCGTACACCATTACAGAAACGGCATTACCAGCTTCGTTTTTAACAAAGCATAACTAAGCAGTTGAGTTTTGTGGATGCATTGGTTTTCCGTAAGTTGCACCTAAATTTTTACTACCCCAGAGAATGTTTACTGTTCCCAACGCCCTTTAAAGGAAAATCAGCTGTAACGCTCAATGCGAGTTTTTTGCAAAAATCGGCATCAATTGCAATGTTTCCTAAAATGAATTTACGACATTTTTAATGTTTTATTTCTTTAAGTTATTAAGTCATTTGAATTTTATACGCCTGTAAATGTAGATCTATTGTTAAAGTACGTTGTGTAGTGCCGCTTGAAAACTTTAGTCTCTAAACTTAGTCGCGTATGATTTTTTTAAACCAACAGATTATTTCTGTTGGTTAGCACCGTATAGTCATCAGTATTTAACCTTATAAATATCTAGAGGGGTTTTATTAAAGCAAGAATCTATTTTTTAGTGAGAAAGTTTTCCTATCTTCTGCTGCGTCGGACCGATTCGTAACGTTTTCTGACGTTTTGTTCGCGCATTGTGTGAAGTGATCGAAGTTTGTTGTTTTCAAAGATGAGCAACTTTAGAAAGACTACTAATTCAACTTTAAGCACACCAAACCCCTCCATAAAAAAATTTAAAAAAAATTTTATTTTAATGATTTTGCAAACATTTCGAAAGGCGGCAAAATAAAATGACGTCAACCAAATGTAAGGAAAACGGAAATTAAAAGTTATTTTTGATTTTCGGATAAAGAGGGATATAGAAAATTTTAAACTAACTACCCGAAATCTAAGGTTAATTTAGTTTCAATAAAAACTAAATGAATACTACGAACAAAGTTGTGTCGTTACTAATTTATAACGATAATAATCTTTTAAATCACATTAATTTAAAGAAAATAGGAATATTCAATCACAAAGAAGAACAAAAAATGAAAAGTACTTCCATAAAATTATCACACTAATAACAGGAGCTTGAACTGTTTCATAGTTTTCTCACGAGGACAATTTGCTTTATATAGAATAATTATATTCCAAAAGGTTTAGGCATTAATAGTAAGTGTATAAATTTTTTTTTAACAAAGAAAAATATATTTTAGATTTCTAGACATGAAATTAGAGTGAATTTGTAAAAAACATCACCCCCCTTAAAATTAATCATAGTTCCCATCTGCTCAGCATCCCTCCAAAGCTCTAGAATCTTTTGTACTAAAATTAGTATAAAACAAAATCTAAACCTTCAGTTAAGCAACTTGTATCTCTTTTTCCTTAGGGTTTTGATGTTTTTTTAAAGAGAAAATTTTCTGGACTTATTTTGTAAAGACGAAATTTCTTTATGTTATTTGATAGTAAATAAAAGATAACATAAAAAGTAGATAAAAAAATTTACTAATACAAATAATTAAATATTTTGTAATAAAAAAAGTTTTCCAAACCTTCCTTCTAACTGTTAAGTATTAAATACATATACATATCTACACCGTACAATTAGTCAGTATTAATGTAAGTATTTAGTTAAAATAAAAAAATAAAATATTATTTAATATGTTCTGTAACAAACCGTTTTTGAGCGCTTTTACCGATGGCAATGCACAACATAGGGAAAAATTATATATTTCTTAGTTAATTTTGCCCAACAAATTATGCACTAGTAGTACATATTAAAACTATATAGCAAACAGTTCCAAACAATCAAATAGTTTTACTTATATTGAAAATGTACTGAAAACCGGTTACCAGACTCGTACATTACATGAGTGCGGAAGAATCATCAGAGAGAAGATTAGTCTCGTGAATTCAGTAGAAGATACCCATTCTGAGAAATGGGGGTTAGAATAATGGGCTAGCACCCCGTTACGTAAAATCTTAAAAAACTTCTAAAAATTTTAAAGTGTAGCCTCGAAATATAAAAAAGAAAGGACAAAAAACAAATACATATAAATTGGAGTGGAGTAGAGAAAGCAAAGAGATCAAAAACGGGGGTGATTCCGACAACAAGAAAGAAACGGGAAAAGAACATAGTAAACAGGAACCCAATAGATAAAAAAATTTTAAAGTTATCAGAATATACTTACCCATGAAAAGAATAAAAGACGAATTATTCGATAAACTCAAAGGGGAACTAAATAAAACAAAAACCAAACAAGAAATTATCGTGTTAGGAGATTTGAACAGACGAGTAAATAAAACGCTGGACAGTAAAATAATCGGCCGACATGGAGAGGGCGTGCTCAACGAAAACAGAACAAGGTGGCTGAAACTCTGTGAACAACACTTATTAAAAATCCTACATGAATTCTTTCAACACAAAGATAGCAAAAAATACACATGGGTTCAAAAAAAAAAAACTCGAGATCTATATTGGATTATATTGTTGAGAGGAGCAGAATGTGGATCAGACCATCTACTGGTAAAGTCAGATATAGGAATAATCTACAACAAACCAAAAGTAGAAGACAAACAAGAAGAAAAGTCAAAGAAAACTAAAGTTTATATTCTAAATAGCTTGAAGAATAAATCCACCAGCTTGCTGTACAAAATATGACTAGCGCAACAATGAAGAAAAAACATAATGTATAAATAATTAAAAAAATTTTCATAAAGCAGCAACGGACGCCCTTAGAACAAGAGAAAAATGACTAAAAAGTTTCTGTTTGACAGATAAAGGTGAAAAATAATACACGGAACAAGAAATGTGGCCAATAAACTCATTGATAAGAGGATCTAGGTAAAGGAAAGCATGAAAAGCCAGAAAAAGCTAAAGGATAAATTCAAACGAAACAAAGAAAATTAATCCAATAAAAATTGAGTCATGGAAAGACCACTATAGTGGCCTACTGAAAGAGGATAGAATAGAATATTTCGACACACACCTAAATGCAGTTGACGTACAGGAGGGTGAAATGAAGCAGGTAACAGTAGAGAATCTAAAGAAAACTCTAGAAAATATAAAATATGAAAAATAATAAAACAACAAGGCCAGTCGATCTGCCTATCAAGTTTCTAAAAATGTCACAACAAGAACATTAGAAATAATCTGCAATATTTTTAATAAATTTCTAAAGTGGAATAACATACCAACAGTTTGGAAAAGTTCTTGTATGAATTCGATTTACAAGAAAGGAATAGGAAAAAATGTGGAAACTATAGAGAAATAAACGTAACATCGTCAGTAGGAAGATTATACGCAAAAGTCTTTAAAACTAGAACAGAGAAAAAAGCTAAGGAAATAGAAGAGCAAAGTGGCTTCAGGCGGGGAAGATCTTGTACAGATAATTTATTTACCGTAGGACACTTAGCGGAAAAGAATTTGGCAAATCGAAGATAATTCCGTGTTACGTTTATAGATCTAAGAAAAGCATTCGATACCGTCTGCCTTCAAAAGTTATGGATTGCCTAAGAGCAGTAAAAACGCTCTACAGAGAAAATCAAGCGGTTATATAAGTTAGAAATTAAACTTCCTCGCTATTCTCGCATTCCAAAGTAGAATAAGGATGTCGCCTCTCCCAAACCCTTTTTAAAATATACCCAAGTGCCACCTTAAAAAATTGGATTAAAAAATGCGGTCCGATGGGGACATGTCCGGGTGAGAACCAGATATACGAGATTTTTTTGTTGATGGCCAAATGGTTGTTGCGGAACAGCAAAGCATGGCATACATGCTAAATAGACTTATAGAGGAATATAAAAAGGGGGGTCTAGAAATGAATACAGAAAAGGCGCAGTATATGGTTACAGGAGGAAGAGTACAAGACATACAGCTGGATAAAGGAACAATAAAGAGCATTAGTCGGTATGAATATTTTGGAGTCGCAAAATGCGAGGATGGAAAAAATAACAAAAATATAATAAAACAATAGAGAAGGAAAACAATATGATCAAAACGCTACATCCAATTATGTGCAATAAAAACTTGAAATGGGGATAAAAATATTTGTTGCAAAATTAATTTATTATTTATTTTCCATGTCGCCATTTTTAAATTTGTAAATTTTCTTGTATTTTTTTGTAAACGAAATTATTTTTACATATATTTAATATTAATAATATTTATTATTAGTAATAATAAGTAAAATAAATAAATAATATTATTAATAACAAATTTTTTATTTGCATTTATGTGTGTAAACTTAAATTCATGTATTGAGCGTTTTGTAAGATTTTACAATTCAGCAAAAATTTGGACGTGTCATTTTGAACTTTACGTACATCACTGCCCTAATTAATGGAAATGGATGTTAATTAATAAATAGTATTATATAAATTATAACGGATTTTTAAATATAATTGAAATGTGCGGCTGAAAACGTCTATGAAGTAAAAAGTTTGGACTGCTTATGACGGCTTTTTGAGTTAATATTTTCTTAATTGCAAAAAAGGGTCTGAAAAATTTGAGGCCATCAAGATACTGAAATTATATAATTAATGCAACTTGCAGAACGATGAAAACTTTTTATCATTAAAATAATGATAAAAACTTGATAAAAAATATTCTAAAATGTACAGGGTGAGAAGATAGTAAAGTTTTTATGATAATTACTTAGGATATAAAAAAAATAGATCAGCTGTCCTTGATCTTTTTTTAAGAAAAGGTTAATAGTACGACTCAAAATTGGCTATTGCCTTTTTACTTTCCTTATCCTATAATAAGGAAAGTAATGTAATCGGCGGAATTTTGACCTACCCAGTTTGTCACATTTCTGGACGAATTATAGCCTCAGGACACCAAAAAAGTTAGTTTGAGCCATTTGTTCGTATGTGTGTGTGTGTGTGTGTGTGTCTGTCGGTCTGTCAGTAAACAGGATATCTCGAGAACCGTAAGAGCTAGAGACTTGAAATTTGGTATGCAAGTTACTTGTAGGTAGGGGACGCAGTGCGAAGCTTTTGGTAAAAATCGGCTGAGCCGTTTGGTCGCAAGGTCGCAAAATCGGTCGCAAAGCGGTCGCGAATCTAAACGGTTGAAGATACCAAAAATTCATGAGAATAAAAATCATTTGTTATCACGAGATAAACATGAATTTAAAATAAAAGTTGGTAAAATAGGAACACAAAAATTATTGAAGCCCAGGATTTTTGCCAGAATTGCCCAAATAATAGGATAAGGAAAGTCGTGTGATGTTCACACGAGATTTTTTTCAATTTATTCATGAATATTTGGTTTTTATACTTTTTCTTATATTGTAATATCCCGTTTATTTTTAGATTTTTCTAAGACTTCTCTAATAAATGCTGTTTTTGAGTTTGTTCAAGATATGAATATTTTAGACGCTATTTAAGATCGATTGGCAGAGTTTTTTTTATGTTTTATATGGTCTAAATTTGTATTTCATTGCAACTGATAATGCTCACCATCGTGATTTACCTGATTTGGCTGCAATATAAGAATTTTAGATAGTAGAATTTTCCAAGTGCGAAGTATAAAGTGATCCAAACTGAACTTTAATATGTTTTTCCTAAATAAAACTGAATTTTATAGCTGTCAATATAAAATACAAGATTTATCAGTTACGTATAAAATAGAATGTTGACCAAATATTGTCTTAGAGAAATTTTTCATAAATTTGGTTATAGTTCAGCAATTACACGTTTGATGTTTTCTTTTAGTTCTGTAATCATAACAGGTTTGTAGACATTTCGTTCGAATAGTCCTAGAGAAAAAAGTCTAAAGGGGTTAAGTCGTAAGAGCGCGATGGCCAATCGATGCCGTTCTTCTACCAGATAACAAGACCAGGAAATTTGGTTTGACGTAAAGTGAATGCTTCATGTGATGGGTGACATGTAATTTCATTTTGTTAAAACCACATGTCGTTCAAGTTCAAATCGTTGGTTTAATTGAAAAAAAAGTTAAGCATCTCCCGACAGCACACCATTCACAGTGGCAGCGTTGCCAGCTTCGTCCTCAAAAAAGTACAGCTCAATGATTCCTACAGCCCACAATGCAGATAAAATAGCGCATTTTTGTGGATGCATTGATTCTTTTGAAAATGCACGTAAATTTTTACTGCCTCAAAGAATATTGATGATTTACAGAATCATTTCAAGAAAAGCAAGCTTTATTGGCCAATATAAACCTACTTTATACATTTACAGTGGTTCTCTAAGTTTTTATGCCGGAAAATGCAGATCTTTTGTCAAAATTAGTTGTGTAGTGCCGAATAAAAGATTAAATAGAGAACAAATTGGCGTACTTGGTTCTTTATCTACACCATCACTCATTCGAGCAATATTAACACCTGAACAACCGTTGCGTCGATAGCGAACCCGTGCTTTGTCAATAAGCATACTACTTGCTTCAAACTTTTGCTCTAAATGCAATTGTAACTGATCGTTTGTTTTTATAATAAATTGTAATAATATTAACGCTGTAAGTAGTAGTTCAGTGACGGAAAAGGAAGGTTGCGTTGCAGTTTGCTCGTCCGTTAAACCAATTGAAAACAAACGCTGCTATAGAAAATTTCGTCATATGTGAAGTGCGTACAGTAATATAATTTATGCGCGCGAAAAACTTTCGACAGCTGCGATTTATCGTAAACTGTATAATGTTTATGAACCAAACGAAATGTGTAATGGTGTTTTATGTCACTAGTGTTGCATGTTTAAATATTAACGCACTAACGTACATGCGATGAGTCAAAAAATAACCAGCGATAAACATGTACAAGAAATTGATAAAAAATTTGTTAGGTACATAAAATAGTGGCATTGAGCTTCAAGATGCTGTTACATCGTGACTTTATTCCCAAGCGGGAGATTTTCTTGTAGAAGACAAAAGCCTAGATTTGCATGGCAGTTATATCAAAAAGTAATGTGCTGTTGTCGTTTTCTAATGTGTATAACAAATGTTCTGTATCTACGCGTGTTTGTCATTGATAACTAAATGGAGGCTTCTTTCCGAATAGCCTCGTACATAAGTAGTGATGTATAACTCTGAAAGTCACTATATCTTAAAAAATGCGAAAAATTTCTAAAATAATAAAATTAATATGGATGTTACCATTAATGAGATAATAATAATAATAATGGTAAGGCTCTACGCCCCGCGTGGGAGCACGGCCTGCGAACTGAGAGGTTAAGGCTCTCATACCTTCGCTCTCTCTGCCCAGTCGTTGCGCACCATCTCTGGTGCGGGGCGGTGTGGCAAGCACCGCGCCTAAGACGACTGCAATAATTACTCCTTGCTCGAGTGAACCCAGGTACTCAATTATTTTTAGTGATTGAATAGGCCACCCGCCAGACATCAGAGAGCACCGGGAATTGAACCCGGGTTCGTCAGCATCGCAGCCCGCCCCTCAACCACGGGACCACGCTGGCCTACCATTAATGAGATACATTTCCTTAATATGGAAAGTATCAAAACAAAAATTATAACTATCAAAAAGTCAAGGAAAAATATAAAGATTATAATATGTGATGAAAGGTAGTAGAAAATATAAAAAAAAGAAAAAGAACAACACTTTAATCACCAAAAGATGTAAAAAAGGAATTCTTTAAATGTTGTGGTTTAATATTATTTTCACTTTTCTTGACACATATTTAGTCTGCCTGGGGGGGGGGGGGGAATGAGTTGATCGAGTAGCTCATCAACCTTCCTTGCCGGTAAAAATAAACCAGCTAATAGATTTCCAAACATGAAAGTTGCGAGTTTTAAAATGGATTTACCCCAGGCGAGTAAACAAATTAACTCAGAATCTCACGCCAAGGATTCTGGGGGGACCAAAAATTTGCATCCAAAAGAAACAAGTTGACAAAGTACATAATACCTAAATGCGAGAGTGGAAAACCAGCCCACGCCAGGCACAGTAGTAATAAATAAATAAAGCACACTGAATAATAACTCAATAACAATGGAACATCATTAATCAATTTTGCTTTACATAATAAACTAAAAATTAATAACACTTTCTACAAAAAAAGACATTCACAAATACACCTAGAAAGCTAGCGGCAAGAGAAGTATAATAGACTACGTAATAACAAACGAAAAATGTGCAAAGTTAGTCGTAGATACCAGAGTTTATAGAGGGTATAAATTAAGTACAGACTAGTACCTAGTGATGGCGAAGATCATGATGTATAAAAGATGGAAAAAAGATACAGAATCCAAGAGCACTATAAACAATACAGTACACATACAAAATAAATATTCTCAAAGGCGAAAGCATACGGATACTATATCAGAACATCTATTAAAATACCCAACAGACAACTTTCATAAAGAATGAAACAATATAACAAATTCGATGCAACAAGCAGCAGATGAAGCCTTAGAAGACGACATTAAATGAATAAAAAGAAAGGACTTAAAATATGTAATGAAGAACAGGCAGAAACAATCAAAGACAAATAGGTCACATACCAAAAATATCTACAAAATAGAAATAAAGAAACATATAATGAATATAAAATAAAGAAGAAATATAGCCAAAACAAAAACTACAAGCATCCAGAAAAAGCTAGGACGCAAGAGTTAGCACAAGACCTGCAAGGATGACAGATCTTCGCCTATAAAGCTATAAAAAAACATAAATAAGAATGAGAAAGAAAAAGCAAAAATCAACAACATCGAAGAAGAGGAATGACTAGAACATTATGAGAAACTATGGAACAATAACAACTAACAAAATCAAGAAGAAAAAACAGAAAAACAAAATGTGTAGTCAATTTATAATATCACAATTGAAGAACTAAATCAAGCACTGCAAATATTCAAAAATTGCAAAGCACCGGGCCCTGACGAAAAAAATGCAGAACTAATTAAATATGGAGGCCCATTACTAAAACAAAGGTACTTACACCTGATCAACTAATGCTGGCAAACAAGAGAAATACACCGAAATTGGCAGAAAACATGGTACAACCCATCATCAAAAGAGGAGACCGAAGCAAATGCGAAAACTATAGAGGGATAAGCTTATTAAACACTGGATACAAAATACATGCAAAGATAATAAATGCAAGAATTCAGACCATAGAAGAAACCATACTAATAACGGATGTTTTTTATAGAGGTATAAAACTTTAAGTTGGCAACACTTTTTTAACTGGCGGCCATTTTGTCAGCTGTCAAGTGATTTATGTTTAGTTTGGTTTGGCATTTCAACATGAATAGACTGACGCCTGAACAACGCCTCCAAATTGTGCAAATTTACTTTGAAAATCATGGTTTTGTTCGAAATACGTATCGCGCACTACGTCCATTTTACGGTCAAGATAATTGTCCATCAGAGCAATTAATTCGATTAACTATGGAACGTTTTCGCACCACGTTTACTCTAAATGATAATACGCATCCACAGAGACGTCGTACAGTGCGTACAGAAGAAGTCATTGCTGATGTAGAGCGTAGCGTAGAGGAAGACCCGAATCAGTCTATCCGCCATTGTGCATAGGAATTGGATATGTGTCCATCCACTTTATGGAAGATTTTGCGGAAAGATCTTGGTTTGCGTGCTTACAAAATCCAACTTGTGCAAGAATTGAAGCCACACGATCACCTAGCAAGGCGTAGATTCGGTGAATGGGCCCAAAACAAGATTGCCGTTGATTCCGATTTTCATAAGCGAATTTTGTTTAGCGATGAAGCTCACTTTTGTTTGAATGGATACGTCCATAAACAAAACTGCCGTATTTGGAGTGATGGTAATCCTCAAGTGTATGTTGAGACACCGTTACATCCAGAAAAACTGACTGTTTGGTGTGCTTTATGGGCTGGTGGAAT
The DNA here is from genome assembly GCA_036346155.1 of Sinelater perroti. Lineage (NCBI taxonomy): Eukaryota > Metazoa > Arthropoda > Insecta > Coleoptera > Elateridae > Sinelater > Sinelater perroti. Next base: position 20,638,322 of record JARFIY010000046.1, read on the forward strand.
CATTGGTTCGTACTTCTTTAAAAACGATGCTGGTCAGAACGTTACAGTCAATGGTGGCCGCTATAAAGCCATGATTACTTACTTTTTCGTTCATCAACTGAACAACCATGATGTGCAGGAGCTGTGATTTCAACAAGACGGCGCAACATGTCACAGAACTCGTGCCACAATTGATTTATTGAAGGAAACGTTTGGTAACCGCATAGTTTCACGTTTCGGACCCGTGAATTGGCCTCCAAGATCGTGCGATTTAACGCCGCTAGACTATTTTCTGTGGGGATATGTGAAGTCGCTAGTCTACGCCGATAAGCCCGAAACGATTGACCACTTGGAGGACAACATTCGCCGCGTTATTGCCGATATATGACCACAAATGTTGGAAAAAGTCATCGAAAATTGGACCTCCAGATTAGACTACGTCCGAGCCAGCAGTGGCGGTCATATGCCAGAAGTCATATTTAAATTATAATGCCAGAAGATTATCTTTCGAATAAAGTAAATTTCATGTCAATTTAAAAAAAATTCATCTTTGTTTTATTCGATTTCAAAGTTCTATACCTCTATAAAAAACACACGATAGAAGAACGGAATGGGTTTAGAAGTAGACGTTCCTGCATAGATGGATTATTTACACTACAGCAGATAATAGAGAAAAGAAAAAAATCTAATTTGGAAACCCATCTAGCATTTATAGATTTCGAAAAAGCATTTGACTTAGTAGACAGAATATAGAAAATAAAAGCACCTAAAGGAATAAAAATTGGACAAGACCAATAAATAAACACCCTATTGTTCGCCGACGACCAGATACTCATAGCAGAAATAGAAAACGACAAAGATTGTATACACTAAACACAATATTTAAGAAACGTAACATAAAAATACGCTAAAACCAAGGTGATGGTACTTCTATATCTAATTATCAAAATGTGTATTTTCAATTTTAAATTTTTTTTCTTTCAGTTTTTTAAATTTCTGGTAGAAATGTAATTATAATTTTATTAAGAAGACATTTTTCTTAAATAGGTATTCTGAAGCAATTAAAAGTGTTAAAATACTAAATATATAAATTAGGATTATAAATTTACACAGATAGCTGTAAGCAGACAACTGTATTTGTAAACACAATATATCAGAACAATATTTTCTTCATATTCCCATCGTGTATCAAACTGGCCGGCGGTAAATTAACTTGCTGCTTAATTGGTTCCATTAGAGCTTAAGAACGCTCCGGACTTCTTGCTGACATTCCTACATTATATCAGAGTGATCGATTGCTAATTAGGGACGGCATATGACGGGTCCGTTTCCCAAGCCGCAGGGAAAAAATCCGGAGCCACTACAATGTCCTGATTATCATACGGCCGCGACCAGCTCCTAATCAACATTCCTTTTTAATTCGAAATGTTAATTGCCAATTCCTAGAGGCGTTTCAGCACGCACGGGCGTTCCGATCAGCCGAAGATCTCGCCGAGCAGTGCGGTGATTGTGAATTACCCGTCAGAATGAAGAGGACACGATCTGGTGGCGATAACGCTCTGCATGCGACACAATGGTTGCACACGCACTCTTGATCGACCGGAACGTCTTTTCCCACGACGCCTGATTCTAATATATGTTTCCCAATGTGCATAGATATGGCGCTGCTTAAGGTCTCTTAGGAATTCATCAACGGTGTGTGTGCTCTAAGTACGCAGTTTGACCCGACCCCCGAAGTTGCTGCCATTGTACCGCGCGCACACGAGCGATTTCCTCATACAGATCTCGCTGTTGAGACCTGACGAAGGTGGGAAACGGCCCCTTTCTTAATGCTTTGCTTTCTTTCTATTGTTTAGTGTTGAAAAAATATTACAATGGGGCATTATTTGTGTGCACTGTATAGAATTTTGAACTTCCTTAACGAATAACAATTCATAAATTAAGTAATATTAAAAAACTTACGAGTGAATTGGTTAGAAAGTGTGCCACCTTTATTTATTTATGTTTAGTTGTAGCACAAAAGCCTGTATTGCTAACGTTAAAATACCAAATTAATGTATTTCTACCCCTTAAACCTAAAAAAATTATAACATAAGATTTGTGGATATCTTCCTTAATATTCAAGTGAATTAAGTGCAACTAAAAATCAATTTGTTGTTGTTCTTTAAATTTGTATACTGTACTGTAAAACGACAAACAACGGCCACCGAAATGATTTGAGGTGTTTCTATATATAGTCTTAACGTTTAATAAATTTCAATCAGCTGAATTTAATTTTATTCGCGAAGTGCAAATGTACAAGGACTTATTACGTTCAGCTGTAGAATAGTCACAAAATAAAGAGCGAAATTTTATATTCCTTCAAAGCAATCGTTACCCCTTGAGTAAACCGAAGTGATTGAGTAGACCACCCGCCAGGCATCTGAACCCATGATTGAACCCAGGTTTATCCGCACCACAACTGCTCGGCTGCAAACTGTTTGGTCTACCATGGTGCTCAGAAACACTTTTAAAAGACTGTAAAAATAATAAATCAGAAGTATGAGCTTTTATTTTAAAACGTATTCTAGTCTTTCACAATTTGTAATTTTTTGCTATACAAAAACTAATTTCTTATCACTGGAAGTAAGACAGTTTCTGTATGTTGGCATCAATATAAATTAAAAACCAGACATCAAAATCAACGCGTATTTTCTTTCAGTTAGAAGTAAATACCAGGTCACACCACAACACTTGGAGCAAATAGAATACTTAGGATTAGTCAACGTATGTTATTCTGTAATATTATAATGCGGGGCCACAAATGAAAACATTTAGTTTAAAAATTTTAACTAACTGATTGCCATTCGACAGTTTCTTGTCAGAAAATATGTTAAAATACCACCAATATAACTGATTAATTAATTTTAAAAGATATGATTGATTTGGATAGCTTCCGCATTCAAAAACCTTGTAATGTTGTATGATACTTTACAGAACAGATACTTCAGCTAATGTAATATCATTATTTAAATCATCATGAGTTAAAGAGAAAATTTATTATAAAATGCATACTTAACATGAACTAACCTACAGGCTAAAAGCAGTATAAAAAATTTTAAAGTAGGCTTAGTTAAAAACTAAAATATTATTTTCAAAAACAAATTAAGCTTAAGATTCAAATTCAAAAAACCAAACCAAGAAATGAAGCCCTGTAGAAAACATATAACATCAACTTTTTGAAATATACGAAGTTAAATTTATCTGATAAGTTTCCGATATCAAAGGGTATTTATTATAATAGTAAGGCTCTAACGCTTCGCGTGGGAGCACGGCCCGCAAACTGAGAGGTTAAGGCTTTCATATGTTCGCTTTATCTTCCCGGTCGTCGCGCACCATTTTTGAAGCAGGGCGATGTGGCAAGCACCGCGCATTAGACGATCGCCATTATTACCTTTTGTCCGAGTGAACGCAGATACTCAATTATTTTCAATGACTGAGTAGACTACCCGCCAGGCATCAGAGAGCACCGGGGAATGAACCCGAGTCCGTCTGCATCGCAGTCCGCGCCTCAACCACTGAAGCACTCTGGTGGTAAAAGTATTTATTAGTGAATTAAAATAACAATTGAAAATCATATACCTAATATAAGATTAACTTCTGCATCTTAGACTTTTATATATCTTAATTTGAAGATAAACTCAATTATTTTTGCTTCTTTAGATGCTAATTTACAATTGTTATGTAACTAATGCACTTGTAGGGTAAACCATTCATCGATGATCTTTCTATTTGGATTTTGGGGTGCTGGTAAGAATTTTAGTTTGTCTAACTGATTAGTTACTTAATATGCTGAATCTTCGTATTACATTTAGAGAATTGCCTAGTTGGATGACGTATTATTTCTCACGACCTTAGTAGTCTTTGGTGATACCTTTGAAAATAACTGGGTTTCTTCTACTACAAGAAGAATTATTATGTCTGTGTGGAATATACGTATTTGCTTTTATTCGTAATCAAGCCTGTCAAGAGAGTTAGGTAGAGGAGAAAGAATTCCCCTGGCCCATGGTTATATTATTCTTCAAATTAATAAAATATCTATTTTTTTAAAGAATACTTCGGACGTCCGTAATTCAATTATATGTAAATTGAAAGAACTAATTAGTATCAAGACATAATTGCATTTTTTTAATGTTTTTGCCATAAAAGGCTGAACTAATAATCGGAATGAAAGACAAAGCCTAATCTAAAAGTATTGAACGACATAATATAAGAAATTACAATAATTATTGTACAATAACAAAAAATTTATATGATCAGTAAAAGTGATACAAGATACAAGAAACATTGTACGTAACCTCAGTGTTCTTTAAATTAAGAACCTTGGGATCTTACACACTGCAGAAGTAGCGAATTAAAAGACTACCGAGGTTTTATTTCCGAATCGTGGTTGTAGATCCCCGATTTATCTTACACCTTTTTTGGGGAAATCTAGTTTATTGGTAATAATATGGAAGCATAAGGTTCCTTCTTCTTTAATAAAAGTAACCGTAGAATAAATATTGCCGTGACACGTTTTATGCTAAGATATTCCGTCAAAATTTCTCAGACTTAGCCTTTAGAACCTCCAGTTTATTTTCTAGTTCTCTAGTTGAGTCAGCCACCAATCCATGTTGACTGTAGTTCGTATACGCTTAACATTTATGATGTTCTGCTCATTGCTGGTCTTCTAGAACGTGGATCACTTTCGACATATTCCTAGCCATCTCCAAATTATTTGTTTCATGCCTTCTTTAGGCCTTCTGAATCATTCGAATAGTTTCTATGAACGAATGTCCCAACTTTGTCACTAAAATTAGACGTAAAGTATTTTAGTTCCAGTAAAAAATTTTAGTGCCGTGGTAGCTTAGTGGATAGATCGCTACGAAACTAAGAGTTGCGGGTTCAAATCCCGCTCTCGCCAATTCGATCGTTGGCATTTTTACGGTCCAGCTCGACTCAGGCTGCAATAAATGAGTACCTAGAGGTCAAACTCTGGGGAAATAATAGGCGGTCGGTACGTAGCGCTGGCCACGTTACTACCCTTGTGTACCGTAGGCTCTAGACTGTAACAGATCTATCCTGTTACGACCCCAAAGGGCCTTCGAGGCCTATTACGGGGAACTATTATGATTAAAAAAAAATTTCTCCGGTTAGGCGTTAGCTCTCGAAGGCTATGTTCGTAATACATTCGTCTGGTATAGAAGAATAATTTTCAAGTTTGTCAGTTTTATACATACCGGTTTGCCGGCACATTTGTAAATTAGAATTTTATTCTTAGGAATTGGTGAGAAGTTCTTTTCAATGGCCAATAGAGTTAGCGGAACTTTAGATTAAGCCAATTAAGTCGCTGGTCGAGATGTAGACTAAAGTATTTAGCTTCAGTTTGGACTGGGACTGGTGTATTGAGGATGGTAATTTGGGAACAAGCAATATGTTTTGTGAAGAAGGTGACTTGTGTTGATTCGGTATGCTGCTGTAAGATCATTGTTGACTACTACGAGAACGGTATTGTCTGTGAATATAACAATTGTATTGTTTTCTGTTATTCGTAAATTCGCATTGTAAATGAAATATAATGAGAATGCTTTCCTGAGGTACATATGAAGACAGCTGATAAAGAGATTTTAGTCTGGTGACAGCTATCGGAAAGGTTTGATTTACCAGTAAGTAATTTATAGCAGATTTTGATTTTAAGGGTTTGTGTTACGTCCACAAATAGTGTTTTACAAGTTCCTAATTTTTGTGAGTTTATTATGCAGTTGAATGTGGTTTGTATAAACCAAATTGATGATCCATTAAGTCTAAATCTACTCTAAGCCTCAATAAACACAAAATTTTAAATACATTTGATCCAATATGGAGTAAACTTATGGGGCAATAAGAGGCGACTTGTTCTGCTAATTTTTTGGGCTTAAGAATCATAAATATTTGGGGTTTAATATTAATTATGTTAAGTATTACGTAATTATTCCTTTGTTTTCACTTTTTTTAAATTTCTTCAATGGGTCTTGAGTGGTGGAAATTCCTGATTACTATCCTATATGCTCAGCCTTTTTTCAGTTTACATATATTTTGTACTATTTCCAGCTATATTAATTTGATTAATTTTCTATAAGTTTTAGTCATCAAAGAACTAACTTTTATAGTCCCGTTAAAAAAAAACTTTACTATAATAATGTTGTTCTTCATCAAGAACTACAAAATGAACTGCATTTAATTCATCATTGACATGCTCCCATAATTCAGCCAAACTCCTTGGAGACCGTGCATACAGCGATATTCTTTACGCAATTATACACTTTTTGATACTTGAAAAGTGATCTTGCCAGCGGTGGGAGAGCTTTCACTCTTTTTTACCGAAGAAAAATTAACATATTAGGTGCAACATATGGTAGAGGGTTATCTTGCTGAAAGATTATTTAGGACATCCTCTGGAGAAAAAAGTACCACGGGCTGTAAGACCGCGTCAATGTAGGCTTGACTGGTAATGTTATCTTTAACTATAACTGCTATCATAGCTCCTCATCACAGTGGTGAATAACATGCGTAAATTTATTTAAACTATTTATTTACTCTATTGACAAAAAATTAAACTGTTTAATAACATTTATCTGCACTAACACATAGCATTACTAACACAAAATCACCCTCTACTACTCTATTTATCTATAACACAAATTTTATTGCACTACTATAGTTCGCTTCCTGTACTTTTCTTCCCAGAGTTGTTCCACTGTGTGCTATTTATAGCTTTAGGATCTTTTTTAGACCCTTCTAGTGGTACTAGAACGTTTAGAAGTATTCCGTGCTGTTATAGGCCTCGCACGTGTACAAGCATCGAGAAAGTTTCCCGTACATAGAAACAAATACGTTTACCACTTTGTTGCTAATATATAAAAGTCAGTGGTTGTCATGAGAAATAAGGTCGTGCTGTTAAGTTCTATTGTGAATAATCGACGTTGAATATAATAATTAGACAATCGGTATCCCATATTGGGACTATTGTTGCTCTAGGTCACTACGATTTGTAATTGCAAGACTGAATATAACGATTATCCTGATCGGTTGTCATAGATACTACTTCAGACCCCGATCTTTGAAAATAAATCTCTTCTTCGACTTACTAGTTTCATATATCCCACAACACTGCCATGGTGATAAAATCTTTGGTTTAGTTCTTGTAAAGAAACACCCCGTTTATATATATATTATCATCATCATCATCATCATGAACCTCTTATTATCCACTGTTGAATAAAGGCCTCTTCAAGTTTGTTCCATGCGTCTCTGTCTCTTGCGGTTTGAATCCAGTTTTTACCCGCCGTTTGTTTGATGTGATCCGTCCATCTTTTCTGTGGTCTTCCCCTGCTCCGCGTTGTAAGTCTTGGTCTCCATTGGATTATCTTTGTGTCCCATCGGTTTGGCTCCTGCCGTGCCACGTGTCCAGCCCATTTCCATTTCATTTTTAGTATTCTTGAGATTATATCCGTCAGCTTGGTTCTCCTTCTGATCTCTTCTTGATTGATTCTTTCTCTGAGACTGACGCCGATCATAGCTCTCTCCATAGCCTTTTGAATAGTTCTAAGTCTTACCATACTTTTTCTCGTCAATGTCATTGTCTCCAGGCCATATGTTGCAACTGGAAGCACACAGGTGTTGTAAACCTTTCTCTTCAGGTTAGTTGGTGTATCGGTGTTTTTCATTATATGACTGAGTTTTCCAAAGGCAGCCCAACTCTGGCTTATCCGGCGTGAGATTTCTGCGGTCTGATAGGGTAGCGGTAGACACTCCTATACGATCCCGGTATAGGACAGGTCTGCTTCAGGAGAGCGATCCTGCCCACGCGAGCCTCGACTCTCTCTACACCTCCTAAATACCGAGAAAGAGCTGAGTCCTAAAATCCCAATCCTTACCCAAAACCAAATGCATCCCTCCTACATATATCCTATCCAACTCGCCAACCCGCTCGGCAAGCGTGGCGTTTTAATTGCCAAATTCCTTCATATTTTATTCTATGCTAAATATCGAAATTCAAAAAATATATATTATGGTATACTTAATTTACTATAAAGGTAAATATAATTTGTTTTTAATAGTGCTGTCATTTCATTAAATAGTAATTTATGTATACATATATATTTTCAATAGTTTATTTGCATCCATTGTTTTTTCGAAGGTTTCGTGTGTCTTTGTTATTTAGTTTTTTCTACCTATCTTAAATATTTAAGTATAATGTGGTTCTTGTTTTATTTATAGAGAATTTTAATCTTTAATCTTTATTATTTCTTTGTTTTCGTCAAATTATTGCATTGGTTACGACGTACCACTGTGGTTTCATTGATTGCTGTTAAAATTGGTTATGACATGGATATATTTTAATTTGTTAAAAGTGATATTAACCGTGGTAGTTGGATTACCTAGTTGTAAATTTAAGAAATGCGTGATCCTGGTTAATGCATTGTTCCCATGTTTGGGTTACATGTTGGTATTTGCATTGATTGTGTATATTCTACTGGAGTATAGTTAAAATTAAAGCTGTTCGCTATTACGGCTTATAAAAAAATCTTGTTAAATGTATATTTTTATATTTATATATATTTATATATATATATATATATATATATATATATATATATATATATATATATATAAATATATGTGCGTGTTGATTAAACAAGATCCAAACTCAATATAAAAAATACTTCTAAAACCATCTTCTAAAAGTAAATATATCTCTAATAATACCTTTTTTAGTGAAACAGGCATATTAGATAAAAAAACAATTATATCACATGGATGCCAAAGGACTCCTTCAGAGACTACGATAATATTAAAAATTATATAGACAAGCGATAAGACTAAATGTAGTAAACTCACTTAGTTGAAATAAAACTAAAGAAAGCCATGCAGAAGACTCCAACGAAACATTTTCCAGAATGAGTAATAAAAAAAGTGATAAACAGATCTATTGGCCCACAAAATTGAAGAAGAAGGGTTTAGTCCAATCTTTTTAAAAAATAAATTGTAAGTCCTATAAATCTATAGAAAGCAATATGTTTTTAAGTCAAATATCAAGTAACAAGTTATTTTGACTAAAAAGAGTTTGCCTACCTTATTAAAAAGATTAAAATTTAAAATACCATTCAGACGCTGAAGAACAATCATAACGCTATCCGAAATCCATCTATGAAATTTCTTAACGATTCAAAGTACAGTTTATATATAATTTTGTATTTATCATGCTCTAAACTATTAACTATGTATGATTATCAAAATCCCTTTCTTGAAAAACATATTTTTTATATGCCATATGTTTAAATTTTTGACTATTTTTCTGTTCGTTTTGTTTCTTGAGTAATTTAAAGTCAAATTTCACCTATCAAAAGAAAATGTGAAAGTACAGGTCTGGCATAAAGGTGTTAGATTTTTGAAACGAGTATAGCATTAATGGTATATCAATAGTTGATATACACTCGTTAATTGCCATTCCAATAGACATGGAGTCGTGGACTATTGAACAACGCGCCTTTGTTTATCATATTTTTGTTGTAACCGCTTGTTCGGTGGTGCGGAAAACGAATATTTCAAACCCACTTCACTGCTAGTCGACGCGGTTCTGTCTCATTTCGCTCAATAATACTAAAATGTTTTAACAACTTCAGAACGGGAGAAACTAGAGAGACCACTAGACCACCAGAAAACATCAAAATAGTTAGAAGTTAGCCCTCTTCGCTTAGTGATTCGGTGAATTCACCGAATTTTGCACTTTGACCTCTATTTTCATGCTTACAAAATAAAGGAAAATGACTATATATGACGGTCTACATTTGCAGAAATCATGCTGGAAACATTGGAAAATGATAACGAGTGACGAGGATTATTTTTACTTAGCGGGTACAATAAACAAGCAAAATTACCGGTACGGATCCACCAAAGGCCCTTACATAGTGAGAGAGTAACTGTATGGTACGAAATAGCCCGATTTGGCACAATAGAACTCTACTTTTTTCGATAAAAAGGACGCGCTGTCAACTCAGAGCGTTGCCCTATGATGTTGCAAGAATTTTTGATGTTTGAATTGAGAAAACAATGGATTACCATGGATCGGGTTTGATTTTAACAGGATGGAGCAAATTTAGCATTCTCCAGAACGACTCATTTCATTGCGCAGAGATGTAGAATGGCCTTCTCGATCAACGAATCTTTCTTATGAGTGTACCTAAAGGCTCCGGTTTACATTGAAAAAACACGGACTCTTGAAACTCGCTCTTTAGAAAACTCTAACTTGGGAAATTAAAGCAATTCCAATTTTTCAGTTCACCGCCAACAATGCCTGAACAAGAACGGTCGCCACTCGGATAGCGTAATTTTTCACATCTGAATTACATTCTTTTTCTTCGTGCTTTATGTTTCTTAAATGGCGTTATATACGTAATCTTTGAAAAAGTAAATTTGTTCAAAAACATCTGACAGAGTGTTTTGAAAACGTGACACCTCTTTGCTAGACTCTGCAGACATGTACTTAGGCAACATCTCACATCCTGAATAGTAAGTTTTGGAAGATATATCCCTATTGCCACTGTAGTATTATAGCTGTATGTTCGATTGAGCTAAATGGAAAATCTAAATAAAGAAACCAACCAAAATTACGCTCGAGGAGAGCCGCCGATATGCTAAAAAAATTGATTTTCTGCATGAATGCGGCCCCGTGAGAAGCCGCGTCGCTGCGCAGCCGGGCATTCCGTTTTTCATCCCAGCAAGTACTAGCGATTTGAACAATGCGAGTTTCGAAGGGCGAGGCATTCTTGCGTACGCTAAAAACGAGCAGAAAGACCCGGACGTGCAACCTGCATGTCGTCACGATGTAGGAGCGTCGCAGTTCAAGGCCTGTCTAGGCCGTGTCGCCAATCTGTCAATCAGTCCTGTCACGCGCCCGCTACCGAAATATGAACACGGCATTTTATATTCCGAGCAAACGGGGCCTGCATGCCAACGGCACGGTGTTTTTGTTCTGCGTGCGCTGCCCACTCGGACGTCATGTCACAGACGTACTGCCAGTTATGTCTTATTAGCGATTCTGCCCCCATAGAGCACCGCATGTTCTGAGAAGTTCCATTAGCATGTCGGCATGCGGAGCAAACTGGTCGATATTGACTGATTGCTAATTATCGACATTGATATCCAGTGTTAGGCTGGTGGGTTATGCGGTGAATTCCGGATTACACCTGTAGTGAATCTCACTTATGCTTGGTTAAACTAACAAAAACGAAACCACTGAATTTGAAAAACCCCATTATAACTGCACTTTGTTAAGAAAACTTTGGCTTGGTTTCAAGAAAAGATACCAAAAATTAATTATTTTCATTATTATTTAACTTGATATAAGTTGTTCAGAGGTCACTATTGTTCTAATTTAGTAGGCTTTACAAGTAATAAGTCATCCCAATTCTTGTGCATTTGACTGTTATTTTTGTGTAAACCGCTTCTTTTGTACCAATTAGAGTATACTTTTATAGTTATCTTGCAAAAGTTTTCCTAAGCACTAATATAAATGTTGTGGTATATTATTTTCTAATTTTATTCCACTTCTTCTCAGGACAATCTCAAGTACAATGTCAAATAAAAATTTAGATAGTGAACCCCCCTGTTTGAATGCTACATTACTACTAAATTTACTTGATAAACTACCACTAACATAATTCTTACTAAATTCCTACTAATTCAAAACATTTCATCGCTTCCAATATTGCTGTTATGTAATCTGTCGCATACCTGCTTTAAATCCAAGAAAAGATCGTATACCTGGATCTTTTTTGGTTGTATTTTTAGTACCTATTTTAGACTAGATATGTGTCAATTACTGATTTTTCTTTTTGTTCACTTTCTTTTTCCAACCTTATTTTAATTAAATTTTTCAAAACTTTATAAATCACATTAAGCAATTATATTGGTCGCTTTTAAAAAGCTTATCCGACAATTGTAGCATTAAGAAGCCATACATTGGCACTACCAAAAGTACTGAAAGTGAGTTGGAAGAATAACAGGCATGTTGAATAGGCAATGGATGTTCTTGACGTATCTCCAGTACAATCAGAAAGTGAAGTTTCTGAAAAGTGCCAAAGTTAGAAACAAAACTCAAGAAACAATTTAGTACAATAACGAAACGGAACATTGTGGGTTCACCCACTAGATATCACAACTGTGATTGGTTACTTGAGTAAACGAAAACAAAATTTAAAGACGGTGATCAAAAATGAAATATTGACAACTAATAAAAACTATCAAACATATAGTAAAGCTAAGAACATTTTGGTTGTAGCCGTTACTTCATAAATTAAGTCTATGGCATACGTAATAAAATAAGAGCTTTTTCATATCCAGAATCACATTATAGATTTTATAAATCTCCAATCTACAGTAGAATTCTTCCTGGCAAAAGAGTAGCCCGACGTATTTCCAATGAAAATTAAGATGGGGACTAATATCAATAAAAACATAGTATTACTTGTTGTATTTTACTATCTTTGTAAGTAAAACACAGTTAAGTCGTCAATTAAGAACTGACAAATATATAAAACGTAAACTAATTAAATGGTAAAACATAATGTTAAAAAGTGTTTTGACATACTTAAGAGCTGACTCTATATATGCACAATATTTTATATACTCTGGATTAAAGCATTAACTTTTTGCAATACTGTTGTGTAATACGTAAGCTATTCAAGCTCAATTAAACTACAATACATCTGACTTTACATGACAAACTACAACAAAATATCAATTTTGGTGTGTAATTTGCATTTCTAGAAATATAGGCCGAGTTTAATTAGAAATAGTATAAACTTTAGTGACCTTCGAAATAATAACTTTTTCAATGCCATTTGGATTTTAGTGTTTCATTTTCTTATAATTCCACTTATGCCATCAAATGTTAGTAGCTTTTGTTCCTGAAAAGACAGACTATTATGGTCCGTCTCCAATTTCCAAAATATTGAGTAATACAAATTTTGAGACGCTTAACTTACATTTTTTTCGGTAATGGTAAAGTGAAAATAATTTTTACAATGCCCCCATACTCTTCTTATAGTTGAGCATTGCCCATGTTCTGCAAGGGCTTTCAAACCATACCAAACATAAGTACATCCGACATAGGTGCCAGGAGACACAAGTCGAAAATGCCAAATATTAATTCTAAGTAATAACTTCCGTGGAAGTGAACAATTTTGACTCCAGTTTTTTGATACTGTCTACATTACTTATAATAACTATTATATTATATTACATTAATGTGCAGCTATTTCTCTTTATCAGATAAAAAATTTATAAAAATGCAATATTTTACAAACTTATTTGCCACTCTGTTAAAAAGTAACCTATTAGTTCCACATTCTGTCACAACAAAGTTAGTAATGTTGTGTAAGAGTGTGCTAAATTTCAAAATCAACCTAGCAATGTACAAAAGTTATGACCGATTAAATGGGAAAATATCTGGTTTTTACTGTTTTTAGTTTTTCTCGTAAACGAAAAGGTCATCGAAAGCAAGTACCAGGGAGAATGTAATAACTCATACTACACCATCTGGTAAAAAATTTGAAAAATGTCTGATCAAGAAAAAAAGGCTCACAGAGAATGAAATTCAAAGAATCTTAACCACAAACAACAACAATCTGGCGGGACATCCAAACCTCTTAGTAGAATAGCTTCAGAAGCAGTCCTAAGTAAATTACAATGGCCATAGAACTTACTGCGATACATGATCCAGAACTAACTAAATAAATAGTTATGGCTACGCTCCTTTCGTACCATGTACATTATCATCAAATTTACTTATTACTTTTGTCAAAGTAGATTGTAAATGTGAAGCTAAATTAACATGAGAAAAAGTATACAACTGAACCGTATTATTAAATTCCCAATTTACAGTAAATTAATTATATTTTGAAAGACCTTGCATCTATATTGTACGAGTTAAACATTACAAGAAAGTCAAATGCTTTATTCAAAAAATCAAGAACAAAATCTTTTTGTGCAATACACCTATTGCGTATAGATTGACAGATACTGAAAGTAGGTACTAAATTTTTCATAACCGTTTCAGCAATCCAATATAAATTTTTTATCTTTGTCGTATTATGATTACATCATATGTTTTCGCGTTTTTTGGGTTATGTCAATAACGTGGTTTGAATTCCTTACAGTAAGGTTTTGGTTTCGCTAATATATTATTTAACTTTATAAGTGTTGCAATAACAAAGTTCAACCATAAGGTTAGTATTATCCATGGATTCGCTTTAGTGCCTTCAAGCAGAGTAGACGTGCGTGCCGAGCTATACCTGTGATATTGCAGCAGCGAGCCGCAGCCTCGCATAAGGTCAGGCGAATTATTTATTTAATAATTTAATTTTTGCTATTGTAAGATAAGCCCGAATAAAATCTACAAATTTATTTTCTATTAATTCCACTCTTGAATTTCAACGAGTAAAATCGTGTGCGGGCTGCTCTTTGAGATAAATAAGTGTAACAGATAAATAGTAAGGTCAACTCCACAAATTTATTTTAATAAACCATTTATCTATAGCTTATCGTGTTTATAACTTAAAGTTACACAAAATAATTTCCAAACAACATACAAGCACCAAGTAAATTATATACTACGTGCAATATGCACCTCCACATACAATCTTAGACCCTCATGGACACCCACTTCCACCCATTTCAAATACACAAATGCCAACAAATTCTTCCTTTTCTCAACCACTTCCCATACAAAGTACCGGCACAAAATACAACCTTATCCAGCAGTCAACCAATAAACAACAATTTTCCAAACCTCAATATAATGCAGCCTCAAACTGCACAGTTTTCTCACTCACAAAATACTACAGACTCATGGCAATTTCCCACCAAAAAAACGAAGTAGATCTCATGAGTATCAAGGTGCTACTTCTTCAAAGAAGGATTATTGGCTCGGTCTTAGTAATAGATTTGCCCCACTTGCAGATGAAAACATGGACCAAAATGCACAAATCACTGAACCCAAACCATCACCGATCTTCATCTCAGGCGTTGAAAATATTAAGCTATTAATTACCTTACTCAATGAACTGGCTAAAGATAAATACACGTTAAAGACACTATATAATAATCAAATTAAGGTACAGCCCTCTGAAAGTGCGATATACACTGTGCTAGTAAAAGCACTTGCAGCTAAAAACACCGAATTTCACACATATAAGCCTAGACAAGAAAGAACTTTTTATGTAGTACTGAAGAATTGGCACCCAACCGCTAAAGTATAAGACATTAAAATAAGTTTGCAAGAGAAAAGACACGAAATAACAAACGTTTGGAATGTGAAGCAAAGAGGATCAAAAATTCCATTACCACTACAAATTCTTAGACCTAGTACCTAAAGATAATAACAAGGACATTTACAAAATAGATTTGCCACTAAACACCAAAGTTCAGTTTGAAGCACCGCAAGCAAACGTGAAATTCCACAATGTTTGCGTTGTCAAAAATTTGGACATACAAAAAATTATTGTCAAAATAAATCACGTTGTGTTAAATGTGCTTCAAACCACTTAACTAACGATTGTCTTAGAAAGGTTAAAGATAACAATGTCAAGTGCGTAAATTGCAATGAAATCCACCCGGCAAACTATAGAGGTTGTATAGTTCACAAACAAATCCAACAAAAATTGTACTCACCACTACGACCACGCCATATTGAGCAGAGAACTGGTCAACCGGGCATTACGTTTGCCTAAATAAGTCAAGAACATATCAGAACTCCACAAAATCAGTCAGAAGTAACATCACCAAGAAACGATATAGACGATTTAAACCAAATGATAAAAACCCTCATGGATCAAATAAGTACACTTATAAACCTCATGTCAATGATTGCTAATAAAAACAAATAATGGAACAACAGTTGAAAATAGCACTCTAGAACGCCAACATACTCAGGAAATCAAATTATTTATACAAACCAATAACTTAGACATTCTGCTCATTTCTGAAACTCACTTTACCAATAGAAGTCACATAAAAATACCAAATTATAACATATATAAAACAAACCACCCAGATGAAACGGTACATGGAGGGTCAGCAGTTATAATCAGGAAAAATCTAAAACACTACGAACGAGCTGAATACAGAAGCAATAATATCCAAGCCACCAACATCAGTCTTCTAGATACCCTAGGAGAACTAACAATCTCTGCTATATATTGCCCTCCAAGGCATAACAACAAATATGAGCATTACCTCGAATATTTTCGCACCCTGGGAAATCGATTTCTGTTCGCAGGAGACTTTAATGCGAAAAACACAATATGGGGATCCAGGCACACAACTACCAAAGGGCGAGAACTATTCAAAGTTATGTCCGCTTATAATATGACTTGTCTATCAACATTTCAGCCAACATACTGGCCATCCGACCCCCGTAAGATACCTGATCTTGTCGACTTATGCCTAATCAAAGGTCTTAACTCCACAAAATTTGATGTTAAGTCCTGCTTAGATTTAACGTCGGAACACACTCCAGTCCTAGTAAACATGAATACACAAATATTAGGCAAACTGAAGAAACCATCTCTTTGTAGCAAACGGATAGACTGGGATTATTTCAAAGAAAAACTGGACGAACAAATATCTTTTGAACTGCCTTTGAAAACTCACCTCGACATTGAAAAAGCTGTGGCAGACATCACACAAGCAATACAAAGTGCAGCGTGGCAAGCGACCCCAGACATAAACGAAGAACGAATTCGAGAAGAACCCCCAGTACTATTACAGCAAAAAATCTCCGAGAAACAAAAAGCTCGTAAACGATGGCAGATTACGAGAGCCCCGGCAGAGAGACAACGGTATAATACCCTAGCAAAAGACCTCAAAAAATTACTGTGTAGGATACGCAATTATTCCATACAAAATTATCTTAAAGAACTAACACCAACAAACGCAACCGATTACTCTTTGTGGCGACTCACTCGTAAACTAAAGTACCAACAACATCTTCTGCCTCCAATACGAACCAATCATAACACATGGGCAAGAACGGATCAGGAAAAGGCCACTGTTTTTGCCGAACACCTTGCCTCAGGTTTTCAACCATATCCATCTCAGTTAACTGCTGCTGAAAAAAAAGAGTTACTGAACCAGTTCGATGCTCCCTTTCAGATGTCTCTGCCTGTTCCTAAAGTTTCACATAGTGAGGCTGAAGCAATCATACACCACGAGGTTAGCACTAAAAAAAATGTATTAAAGTATTGGTACAAATATTTAATGTTGTTCTCAGACTTGAGTACTTTCCATGCCATTGGAAATCAGCTCAAGTCATAATGATCCTTATGCCTGGTAAAAATCCAAATGAAGTGACGTCCTACCGACCAATAAGTCTTCTTCCAGTCCTCTCCAAAGTACTCGAAAAACTCATACTTAAACGACTGACCGACATCATAGAAAAACATGAACTTATACCCCCACACCAGTTTGGCTTTAGAGCACAACACGGAACAAGTCCATCGAATAACTAGGCAAATTCGTACTGATATGGAAGACCGCCGGTACTGGTCGGTAGCCTTTGTTGATATAAGCCAGGCATTTGATAAAATTTGGCAACTCGGACTGAAATACAAACTTAAGCTCTTGCTCCCACATCCGTACTACTCACTCCTAGCATCCTACCTTTCCGACAGAACATTTCAAGCAAAGTATCAAGAAGCCTATACGGATCTCTATCCTGTGCAATCCGGAGTTCCTCAAGGAAGTATTTTAGGACCCACACTTTACTTACTGTACACAGCAGACCTATCTCAAACAAATTATACAATAACGGCTACATATACAGATGACACGACTCTTTTAGCATCACGTCAGGGCCCTATTTCTGCATCTAGAAATCTGCAAAGCCATCTGAATCTATTTGAAAACTGGTTAAAAAAATGGAGAATGGAAGCTAATGGAACTAAAGCTACTCATATCACCTTCACCCTTCGCAAAGAAACCTGCACTGCAGTTACATTTAATAGAACACCCGTACCCCAAAATGACGTAGTCAAATACCTCGGACTACATTTAGATCGAAGATTAAATTGGCGTGCTCACATTTTAACTAAGAGAAAACAACTGGGTTCTAAATTTCATCAAATGTACTAGATGTTTGAAAGGAAATCGAACTTATCCATCGAAAATAAACTCTTATTGTACAAAATTATCCTAAAACCCAATTGGATATACGGGATCCCTATTTGGGGCTCCGCCTACACCTCAAATATAAATATTCTCCAGCGCTTCCAAAATAAAGTCCTTAGATCTATTGTCAACGCCCCATGGTACGTGCCAAATGCCTTACTCCATGCTGACTTAAAACTGCCTACAGTTCGTGAAGAAATCACTCGATTCAGCACTAATTATAGAAAGAAGCTGACCTTTCACCAAATGAGCTAGCAAACAACCTGTTGCAAGAAGAAGACGAGCCAAAACGACTTAAACGATTCAAACCCTCTGATCTTCCCACCAGATTTTAGTCACTTGCCTAGAACTAAATTGCCATATCTCTAAAATACTACAGAGGATGTCTACTGAGACATTACTATACATGACATGTTATTCCTAGAATAGTCTTAGATTAAGCACACATCAATTGTATTTATAGTCTCCACCGAGACTGATTGTACAAATAAAAGGGGATATAAAAAAAAGTATTATCCATTATCTCGCAGTGCGCCGCGCACAAGCGGGCACTAAGAAAGAATGTTTTATAAAAATTACGGGTTAATTCAAAATCCGCAAACAAATCAGCAACTGCAAACAAACACACCTCAGTACCGTACCTACGAGCGCCTGCATCCCAACATATACAAATTGTATTTACTAATGCTAATGTGTTTAACCAACTACAATCTGGACCACAATATCACCCAAACCAGCCACTGTACACATGGGAACTACCACAAACACAACCGATTTACCAAACAGGCAATCATACGAACCTTTACAACAAACAACTTATCAAATTCAGACACATAGTGATAAACAGCAGTTAACCCAATCGCTTCACAAAGTAGTGATCTAGCAGAAACAAATTATAGCCAGTCTATCACAAGTAAAGACTCTGAAATATATAATCCGAATGACTTTCAAGTAGTTATGTCGCGTAATAACAACAGTCCAAACAGGGCAAACAAAAAGAGATCTTACGCAACAAAAGAAGATGGTAACAATAGGACCCCTTCAAATACAGAAAATAAGACTTCATAGACAAAGTTCAATCGCTGCTCACCTTGCTAAACTCGGCCATCACCAAAAAGACTATCAATTATCAGATAATAAAAGAAAAAATAAAGCTACAAGTAAACACAATTGAACACTACGAAATAATTAAAAAGCTACTGGGCGATAATAAGGTCATCACACACACGTACACCTTAGACAAAAACAGGAAGTTCAGAGTGGTACCGTGAAACATACACTACATCACTGAACACGAAGAAATCCGAGATGCGCTGGTAGAACTCGGACACTCAGTAGTAGCGATTACAGACATTTATACATGGAAAGATAAGCCAATTTCAAGACATCTATTCTTTATTAGAAAGAAAATCAAGCAATATAGAGATATTTAATATAAAGCGCTTATTAAACGGGGTACAGTTTGAAGAACCCATAAATAAAACTAAGCTTAGGCAGAGCACCAGATGCTGGTGCTACAGGCATATGAATAATAAACCTGCAAAGCTTGCAACGCATAGTGAAGTGGCAAAGAAGTCTCCCAAATTTGAGAACCCTAACGCTGACTTTTGATCAATCAGTTACAAAATCACTAGCAAAAAAGCCTTTTTGGTCACCTGTCGATTCTCGAGTTATTGCTCGGACGGACGGATGGACGGACGGACGGACGGACAGACAACATGAAGTTAGTAAGTGACTCCGCTTCGCTTCGCCACTTAAGAATTGGACTAGACTTCATAGATGCTATAAATGCGCCAGAAATCATGGTTACAAAAAAGGGGGACGGAAAGGAACCCAAATCTGTCCTTTGCGGTCGGTGGCTCTCATCCAGCAAATGCCAAAGATCTGTAGAGTTTAACTAGAAATAATAAACAGAAAATCTCAAACACCAAATGGATTAGTCACGAAAATGAAAACTTGTCCCCTTATACTCAAACTTACAAACTGCCCCAAAACAAAACAAATTACTTATCATACAGCCAAGCAATAGTACAGTGCCGGTGCCATTAACAGAACAAAATAATTATATAATATCATTTCTGAAACAGACAGTGTCAAACCAACAACAAACAATAAGTCAACTAGCAACAGAAACAAAAAGATTAAATGATAAGATAGATAGCTTAACATGCTTTTTAATACAACAAAAACAAAACAATTATGGTACTACGCTATAAAATAGCTCTATGGAATACAAATGGCCTAGCCTCGCGTAGATGGAAAGTTAAAACTTTTCTACTTATAACAAAATTGACATTCTGCTAGTGACTGAAACACACATTTCACGTAATATGGATATTAATATACCCAACTTTACCTTACACCACACCCCACATGTAGATGCTGACAGGAGGTAAGGGAAGACACAGCAATATTAATCAAAAATCATATCAAACACTGTGAAATACAGAAACACCAAGAAAACGACATACAGGCGACAAGTGTGGTGGTTAAGGATTAGCTAGGTTCCTTTACAATATCTTCAGTTTACTTCCCACCAAATTACCGTTCAAACAAACAGAATATGACTTCGTTAACAGACTTGGAAACAGATTTTTCGCTGGAGGAGACTTTAAAGCAAAAAACTTGGTTTGGGGTTTATGGATCACAGCCCTTGCTAGAGGTACACTACTATATTAAATCATACAAAAACTACAGCTCAGTTATCTATCAACCTTTTCACCCACCTGCTAGCCCACGGCCCCAGGTAAGTTACCGGATCTTCCCGACTTCTATATTACAAAAGGCATTGCACAAGGGTACCTTTGGTGTTAAATTCAACCTCAATTTGAGCTTTGATCATACACCGGTACTAGTTACTGTTAGCTCAAACATAGTAAAAACACAAAACCACCAAACTTGATGAACAAAAGAACGGAATGGAATTACTACAACCAACTCATTGAGCAAAATGTAAATTTATCCATTCCACTAAAATCAAAAATAGTAATTGAAGAAGCGGTAAACAAATTTACTCTTCTAATACAAACCTTTGCTTGGGAAATTAAACCGAAATTCCCATAAAGAAAATAAACCAAAATGTCCAAATGAAAATTAAAAAAATAGCTAACAAAAGATGTCTTAGATGAATCTAGTAATGCACCAGGTACCTCTCGGACAAGTTAAGATACCTTGAAGCTTCACAAAAACTATTACTTAAAAATTATAAAAACCACTTTCTTAAAGAATACCTGACAAACACATCAGATACTGACTATTCTCTTTGGAAAGCCACAAACTATCTAACACAGGCTAAAAGTCGTATCCCCCTATACGCAAAGAAGATAGGTAATAGGCACGTACTAATATAGAGAAAGCTACAGCTTTTGCTCAACATATTCCAACCACAGCTTTCCCAAAATACACAAATAGAAGAATCTGAAAAATTGGAGGTTCTCGAGACCCCACATCAGATGTCATTGTTACTAAAATTCTTCTCAGTAAGGGAAGTACAATATATGATAAAGATAAACATAAATCCCCGAAAGGCTTCCGCCCATGATTTTGTTGTAGGATAGCACATCAAGGAGCTCCCAAGAAGAGAAGTAGTGCTCTTGGCACAAATTTTCTACACACTGCTCCGTACAGGGTACTTTCCAGCGCAATGGAAGGTAGCAGACATTATCCTTATTCATAAACCAGGCAAACCTCTAAATGATGTCACCTCCTACAGATTCAAAAGTCTATTACCAATCCTGAGCAGATTACTCGAAAAGATCTGCTAAAAAAGATAATGGAGATAGTGGAAAAAAATAATATAATTCCTGAACAGCTGAAATTATAAATCAGACTTTTGAAGAGATAAGTTACTACGAGTCAACCTTATTAGATGTGATCCAAGTTTTTGACAAGGTTTGGCATATAGGACTATTGTACAAGCAGTCTCACAGACAGTGTATATTATACTACACTCATACTTGCATGGAAGATATTTTAGAGTTATGTACGGACAAGAAGTAACTAAAATTTTCCTTATAAAAGCGAAAGTGCTCCAAAAAAGTGTGTTGGTGTCCTATTTATATTTACTCTTTACTGCAGACCTGCCAATCGATGTGGAAAATTGCCCAGCAACATATGTAGATGACAAGGCCATTATGGCAAAACACACAAATCCAAATATGGCTGCAAGAACCCTACAACACCATCTAGATCAGATCCAACATTAGGCGAGGAACTGGCGAATCAAAATCAATGAAGACAAATCGTTACTAGTTACCTTCACGAAATGCAAAGGTCAAACTCCAATAGTCTCCTTTAATGGCACAAATTTACAACAAGCAGATAATGTGAGATACATGGATAGGCATCTCGATAAGGTATTGACATGGCAAACTCACATATTAAATAAAAGAAAGCAACTTGTCATAAATTTACCAAATACTTCTGGATGATAGGACACAGATCCAACTTATCACTTAGAAATAAATTACTGATTTATAAAGTTGCTCTTGAATCAATTTGGTTATACGGTATCGAATTATGGGGAACTGCATCAACGTCAAATATTAATATCCTGGATAGGTTTTAAGCCAAACTTCTTCGGAAAATAACAAATAAACCTTCCAAGCAGAGAAATAATTCAAGACTTAAACGTGTTAACAGTGAAACAAGAAGTGAGCAAGTGCAGTGCAAAGTAGCTAAACAAGCTGGAAGTGCACACAAATTCACTAGCGCTAAGTTTACTAGACAAGAGTGAGGAATTGCATAGGTTAAAAAGACACAAAACTCTAGATTTACCTTATCGATTTACATAACAGCAAAGAGCTATAATTATCATCAGCTTCCCTATTATTTTACAACACCTGATACATAAATTTCATTTGTTTATAGTGTTTTGTAAACTGATTGCGTTTTCCTCTGTAATCAGAACATTGTCAAAATTGGGGAAAAGCATTGCGGTGTTACACGAAGTTGTCTACTTTAAAATTCGATTCTAAAAGGCGCTTCGTAAATGTGCGCTCAAAATAAAAGTTGCAAATTGTGCCGCAGGGCATGCAATTGGGTTAGTGCTAATTTTGGCGAAAACCAGCCGAAATCGGCGCGGGCCGCGTCACTCAGCCCCGTCACTTCGCACATGCATCAAGTGAAACGTGGTCATGTCGAGATGGTGATGGCCGATTGCAGGATTGACGAGGCAGCCGCATGCGAAAAGTGGATACTCCTGCGGCCGCGAAAAAAACGTCTGCTGCAAATGGGTCTGGCCTGCGCGTCGTGGGTG
Organism: Sinelater perroti; assembly: GCA_036346155.1. NCBI lineage: Eukaryota > Metazoa > Arthropoda > Insecta > Coleoptera > Elateridae > Sinelater > Sinelater perroti. The sequence goes on from JARFIY010000046.1 coordinate 20,661,786, forward strand.
GCAGGCGACGGCCAGCTATGATCCAATATTTATAACCGTTGACATCCTTTGACGGACGCGCCATCATTTCTTGCTGACAGACAGGCGGCCACTACACAGGTGTATATAAATTATAATTCAGTTTTCTGATAACCGCGCCGCCGGCGCCCGAGCGCCGCCCGGCCGGCCGGCTCATTTGCGGCCGTTTGCATTCCGCTCAATTATGGGAAGGATTTTTAATTGCTCCCGACTATTAGCCGCTTTTTCACCCGCCGATTTTTTCCGCCGCGCCGGCCGCGGCCGCTCCTACGGGGGGCTTCCACGGGGCACAGAGGCTGCCCAGAAAAACCGGCTCGCCTTCTGTGCGCCGCTCAGTATTTCGATAATTGACTTCTTTATTATTAAATGATTTGATGCGCGCCAAACTTGGCGTGCGGCAAATAAAGCTTTATGGCATGCACAAGCGGGATCGGCTGCAGAGCGGCTCATTTGAATTTTATTGCCCCTGCATTCAAATCAACGGGCAGAAACAAAAAATCCAGCTCCCTACCTGCTCGATAGTTTAATTGATGCGGCGAATTAATTCGATTGATTGTTATTAAAATCCGTAAAGGAGAGGGATATTCCATAATGCAAATAAAAGTAATTGGGGCTAGTATGGAAATATCGTAAAAAAACTAAATAAAACTAATTATAGTTGCAGAAATAATAAATAAAATTATAATCCATAGGGATTTTTTAATTTTATATTATACTAAATTTGTATTACTGTCATAATTGATATTATAAAAAAATTATAATTTAATTCATATTTTCGTATTAAAGTTAAAAGTTGCACAGTAGTTTCTATTAAAGAAAAATGAAAAGGTTAGTAAAAACACCTTGAAATGAAAAAATTAATTAACAGGGTGAGTTTTTTACTACAAAAAAAGTTTTAGAGGGAAGGGATTTCCAGGCTTTTGAGACCAATTTAAAGTAGCTTTTTTGTTTTCATTAAATTAAACTTTTAGTATGTGTTTTAACATTTTAATTTACTTATATTTTGTACACGTACATTTAGTAAATAGTTTAGACGAGTTTCTTTGACATGTAGAAGTATAGAAGGTAACACACTCTTAAATCTTTTAGGATTTTTGGGTATAAGAACACTTACAAACCAGATCTTAAAATAAAATTAAATTTTCTTCTTCTTTCCCATTCCCTGTAACCTATCGGGGCCTCGGGTTCTTTATTAATGATTCAGCAATCCATTTCTTCGATTCCTTTCGATCTCTGGTCGCGTTCTTCATTTCGTTGATGGTCCTTCGTAATCCAATTTCGGTTATTTGATTTTCCTCTTTTTTTCTTCGTTTTCTAATTTTTGCATCCGCGATTTTCCTTGACAACCTTTCTATTGATATTCTGTGGAGGTGTCCATACCACTCCACTTGCCGCTCTACAGGATTTCGTTGCAAAGCTGCTCTAATCGCATCATTTCTTATGTGATCTAGTCATGTTTTGTTTTTTATTTTCCTTGGTACCTTCATCTCCGTAGCCCTCATATTAGATTAATGTGTTTTGGTTAACAGCACATGTTCCGCTCGAGTAGAGTGTTATAGGAGCTACCATTGTATTTATATCTTTAATTAATTCTTCTTACTGATTTTCCTCTTTCCAAAAATTGTTCTATTAAGTTATAGTATGCATTATTTACTTTTCTCGTTCTATTGGCTATTTCCTTATCTAGTTTGTCATCGTTGGCAGATACACTTCCTAAGTACTCCATTGTTGATACCTCTTCTACTGCTACTCTATTATAATAGAAATTGTATGGCTCATCTTTTGTTGCTTTGTTAAATTTTAGATTTTCTTTTTACTATCTGCTATAAATGTAATGTCGACTGCATATTGGGTTCATGTTTTTGTAGCCTATAGTTGTTTGTAGTTCTGCATGCTTATTCTTTAGGTTTTTCAGGTTTTTATCCATTACTACTATGAAATGTAGTGGGCTTAAATTGTCCTCTTGATTAATTCCTGTTTTTAGGTGGAGATCTCCTAATCGATTCCCATTAATTTGTACTTTTGCTTTAGCATTTCTATAAACTGAGATAACAAATTCAATTGGTTTTATAGGATTATGTAGTTTTTTTAGGCACACTTCAATTAGCTCTCTTTACTTTGTAGAAAGCCGCTTGGGGGTCTATAAAGGCTGTGATCATTTCCACTGCCATCTCCATTTTTTTCTTTTAAATTTCTTAGAATGAATGTAAATCATCGTTTGTTTGTCTACTTTTCCTGTATGACGCTTCTTCTTCTTCTTCTTTTACTTTTCCTTCCATACATACCCTGATTTTTCACTCTATAATTGTTGTATACATTTTATGAATTACCGACGACATACACATTATCCTTTCACAGTTTGTTTTCTCTCCTTTCTTATGTATGGGAATTATCAGGTTGTTATCCCAGTCCTCCGGTATATTGTTTGTTTTCTCAGCCTTCATCAATTATCTTCATACCAATTTAATCCCGGTTTCCCCAATGTACTTGACCATCTCCGGTTCTATACTGTCTTCTCCAAATGCTTGCCAATCTTGATTCTTGATATTGCTTCTTGAAATTTATCTCTGGTTATTCTATTTGTTGCTGTTTATTCTTTACCTATTTCCCCCTTCTCTTTATATTTACTTTTTTCTTCGTTTTCGAGTTTCTCCGCTAGAAACTCTCGCCATTTTTCAGTTATACCCCCTGCCTTTATTAAAAGCTTGTTGCTCTGATCTTATTCCACTTGTCTTCTTTTTCATTTAATCTAAGGGCTTTCATTCTGTTCCAAAATGTTCTATTATTATTTTTAAATGCTTCATTTAGTTCCTTCCAGTCTTTCTGCTTAGCTATTTTACTTCTTCTTTCGCCTGTTTATTTAATCTTTTATATATTTCTTTGTCTTTGTTTTTTTGATATCTTTTCCACGAAAGTTTCTTCTATTTAATTGTATTTCTTACTTTGTTCGTCCGCCACCTTGTTTTGTGTTGTCCTTTTTGATCTTTTAGTTCCACATATATCCTTTGCCGTTTTATATATCGTTTCTTTAAATATTGCCCATCTTCCTTCTAGTGTAGTGTCTTATTGCTTTCTTTGCACAATTTTAGTTTTCTTTCTGTTGGCTGTGTGTATTTTTCTTTCGAGCTCTCCTATTTTAGCCGACTTATGTTTATTCTGCTAAATTTCACTTGTTCTTCTTTTTCTACTATGGGTTCGTAGATTCTTGCTGTTACTAATCTGTGGCTCGTATTAAATTCAGCTTGTTTTTATACTTTTATCTCTTCAATATCTTTCTACATTTTTTATTATTTACAGTGTAATCTATTATGCTCCTAACATTTCTTTCTTCAGCTGCGAACGTGAAGCGGTCTTCTGTTGATTGGTACCAGTATATGTTTTCTATTTTTAGATTATTAACAATTCAAAATTTCAACATTTTCTTTCCATTTCTATTGATTTCTTTTTCGCCACATTTTTCCTTGCTTTTCATGTCTTTATTTGTGTCGTTGCTCACTCTTCAGTTCCAGTCACCCATTATCACCACTCTTTCTGGTGTATCTCTTACTGCATTCAGAGTTTTTTGTAGTAAATCGTAAAACTTCCTCATTTTTCCTTTATTCGTTTCTTCTGCTGGTGCGTAGATTTGTATGAAGGTTAGTTCGAGGGTCTCAATAATATTGCCTCCTGTTTTAGGATTCTTTTGTTCAAGTTCTCTGAAATTATTATTTCAACCCCTTCTTTTGCTCTATTTCCTACATTTACCCCTGCATAATATAATCTGTATTCGCTTTCCAATTTTTATTTCCCTTTCTTGTCATTTTTATTTCACTTACTCTTAGTAGTTTTATATTGATTTTCTTCATCTTCTCTATTATTTACATATTCTTTCCTAACAAGAATCTTACCTTTTATGTGGTTATTTGCCAGTTATTTATAGTGTTTGTCTCATTAATTTTATCTTTCTCGTGTGTCTTATTTCTTTGTCGGGTCTGTCTTCGTATGTTCTTTTGATATATGATGATCTTCTTTTTTAGAAAATAATATCCTATTCTCTTTATCTTTATCAATTCTTCCCTCTTTCGATCGTCATCTGTTGGTGTTCTCTGGATTATTTTCCTGGCGCTCCCTTTACCTTTCAAGGTTTGGATTTTTTTGCTTGTTTTTCGTTGTTATCTTATGGGTTCTCATTTTGTATTCAGCTCTTGATTTCGAAAATTATGTTTTTGCTTGTGTCTTTTCCTTCACTTATTTTTAGTTTGTTGATTTTTATAGTTTGAAATTGTTCTAGTGTGTAAGTCCTTAGCCCTTAGTCCTCGTGTCAGTAAGGTTCCCCTTACCACGTTTGACGAGTAGCCGTCGAGGTTACTCTCGTGATACCTCTACCCCTCTGTTACTAACTAGCGGCATCCGTTCCCCACAATTGTGGGATTGGGTAGCTCCACTAGCAGTTTTACGGGTATCACGCGCCACGGGGTGAGACGCACTACCCACTCGTGTCGGTAAAGTTTCCTTTACCACGTTGGACGAGCGGCCGTCCAGGTCACTTGCGTGAGCCTCTACTCTACATCTGTTGATACTTGTTGCGCCCGTTGCCCACACTATTGTGGGATAGGGTGGCTCGAAGCACCTTTACGAGTCTGCGTCGTAGAGTGAAACGCAGCCCCACTCGTGTCGGTAGAGTTTCCTCTACCCCGTTGGACGAGCAGCCGTCGAGGTCGCTTGGGCGAACCTCTACCACATATCGCTACTGCTACCGGCGTCCTTTGCCCACAAGTGTGGGATCAGATGGCCTGCATAACAGTTTTAACGGGATAACGTCATGTGGTCTAACGTCTCCGTAGGTCTTGGGCCTAATCGATGTAGCAAATACTCCAGTCGATAGTACTCGTGTTAGCAGGATTTCTCCTGCCTCGTTTGACGAGTTGCCGGCGAGGTCACTTGCGTGAACCTCTACCCCACATCGTTACTACAGGCGACATCTGTTACCTACGGATGTGGGATGGGGTAGCTCCACCCGTAGTTTTATGGGTAAACGGTGTGGGGTCTCCCGTTTATTCACTATAAGTTTATTATATTTTATTGTTGTTAGGTTGTCTTTTCTTTTGTATATTTAATTAGCCCCCTCCTTCGTTCTTCTTTGAGTAATCCCCATTAATATATACGTTTTTTCCTTTTACATTCCTTGTTGCCCTTAGAATTTTAATTTTTTTGATAAATCATATACTTCCATCTTAATAGGCGTTATTTTATTGTTTCTTTTACTTCCAATCCTTCTAATGTCGGTTACGTCTTTTTTTACTTTTCCTTTTCTTCCAATGTCTTGCAGTATTGTTCTTACTGGTTTTTTTCGATTGCAAGTCTCTCTCTTCGCGGTGTTTCTTTGTTTCATAAATTATTATTCTTCTTTTCCTTATTTTCCTTCCGAGTTCCTCCAGTTTCTTGACTTGTTGGATTTATCTTTGTTCTCACTTATTAATTGTTTATTTTATTTTTTAATTTTTGCTAACTCGTTTTGGAATCTATAAATTTTTCCTTCCACGTGCTCGTTTCTGGTTACTATTTTATCTAGTTTAGAATTTATCTCCTCTAAGAGTTTCGCCATCTTTTACCTGATTATTGTTTTAAATCACATTTTTTAGTATGGCTCTGCACTTTATTTTTTATTGATTGCGATTGTAAGCGGCTTGTTTTTACCTTGTGACAAGATAGTAACCCCGTTCATTTACTCGAAGTCTGTCTGTTCTCCGTGTTTTATAAAACAAATTTTCCTTTTATACTATTTATTTACTACTCCTACTTTTAAATTATTTGCTATTTTACCTCCTATGATTTACTACAACACTTTGATTTATAATTGATTATATATTATTATATTCTTATTATTCTTTGGATTACCGCCGTAGTGGTCCAGTGCTTGATGCGCGGGCTGCGATGCGGACGGACCCAGGTTCAATTTCAAGTGCTCTCTGGTACCTGGCGGGTGGCCTACTCAGTCACTAAAAATAATTGAGTACCTGCGTTCACTTGAACAAGGGGTAATAATGGCGGTCGTCTAAGGAGCGGTGCTTGCCACATCGCCCCGCACCAGAGATGGTGCGCGACGCCCAGGCACAGTGAGCGAACATATGAGAGCCTTAACCTTTCAATTAAATTATTAATTAAATCATATTTAGATTTTATATTAAAGTATTTCTGCGTAAGTATTAAATCTGTTACCTTGTTTGGAATTTTTATCATATACGTCGTTCCGCCTTTGTATATTTAATTTATTACGGGCCTGTGTGCTATTGGAAATCGGCGCTTTTCGCTTCTTAATAAATCTGTCCTGCGCAAAACAGCTTTCCCCGGTCGACCCGTCGGAGGTTATCCGCTTATCAGTGTGCTGATTTGACATAGCCTTTTCATGCTTAATTCTAATCCTACCTTATTTATTGGTAATTTGTTGCCAGCTATTAACTTTCTTACTCCTATATACGTGATTTTTTTAAATTTATATACTCTAAATACTTTTCACTTTAGCATCAAATTTACGTAGTCAATATTAAATTTAAACTTAATATAACTTACATAAGAAATCTGTTAGGCAAATAATTTGTTACATATCTTTAGTGTTTCTTAGTTTGAATAGGAGTACTAAGTTGTTAAGATATACTTATGAATGACTGAATTTGACTCGAACCAGGGCGCGTTTACTATCATACTTAGCACTTTCGATTGGTAGGGTTCAAGAATTGAAACTGCCAGCTGTCTTCCAAAACTATATGCCGTAACTCCATATTGGTTTGAGCATTATCTCACATAAAAAGAGCTTATTGTTTATTGAAAGTTCGAATATACGTCCCAGTAACCAATACTTTTTATTTTTTTTTAACATATCATTTAATTAGAAATCAGAATTACAAGTCATTCTATAGGCTAATGTGCTGTTTTTTAATTACTAGGGTAGTCGTGGTTGGTGTGAAGAGGACTTCTCCACTGAGTTGCCCTCGCTAATCTTGTTTCAGATCTGCTGACCAGCTCCGTTTCAGTCTTTTACCATTTTGCGCATCAAGCAGTGGGTGCAACAGGGGGTTGACGTGGGTTTCCAGTTTGTTGTGATGTCTTGTACTTTTTTCTTTTATGGCGTCCCTCACGTAAGGAATTTTTAGATCATTGTGAATCGTCAGATTGGAGACGTACCATGGTGCGTTCGTGATCATACGAAGTATTTTTAATTGGCACCTTTGAATTTTGTTTAAGTTAGATTTACTCGCACATCCCCATAGTTCTGCTCCATACATCCAGATTGGTTTAATTACGGTGTTGTAGAGTAACAGTTTGTTTTCAAGCGCAAGCTTAGATTTTCGTCCAATTAGCCATTGGAGTTCTTTCATCCTCAAGTCAATCTGTTTACGTTTCTTATCTACATGTTCTTTCCACGTCAATCTGTTGTCCAGGTGTATTCCTAAATATCTTGCACTTGTAGATTGCGGTATTGGTATATTGTTAAAATATAATGGTGGGCATAACCCTTTTCGTAGTGTAAAATTTACTTGCACAGATTTTGTCTCATTAATTTTGATTTTCCATTTACGAGTCCATGTCTGTATTTGGTCTAGGTGGTTTTGTAGAGTGGTCGATGCTATGAGTGGGTCAATGGCAGTTGAGAGAATGACAGTGTCATCGGCAAACGTACCCATTGTTGTGTTTTCATTGGTGGGAAGATCGGCTGTATAGAGCACGTAGAGCAGGGGTCCCAAGACGCTGCCTTGGGGCACTCAGATTTAATTAGACGTTGGACCGACACCTCGTCATTGACTTTGATGCAAAATTCTCTACTACTTAGGTAAGATTTTATCAGTTTGAAGTAGGTGATGGGTAGAAGTTCTTTGATCTTATATAGTAATCCAGTATGCCATACCTTATCAAAGGCTTTACTGACATCTAGAAAACTGATAGACAGTATTTCTTTTGGTCTAATGCTTGATTTATTTGGTGACTGATTCGATGCACTTGCTGTATAGTGGAATGGTTATTGCGGAAGCCAAACTGATGCATAGGTATCCAATCTTCTGTCATTGGGTCAGAGTTTATTCTTTGCAGAAGGAGTCGTTCGAGTAATTTTGAGATAATTGGTAACAGACTTATAGGACGGTACGATGATACGTCGTTGGGTTCTTTATCTGGTTTAAGGATTAGTATTATTTCGGCAATTTTTAATTGTTTTGGCCAGTAGTTTAGTCTTGCGATAGCATTGAAAATGTAGGTAAGTAAAACTAACCCTTTCCTTGGCATCTCCTTTAACATTTTTGTAGTCACTTTATCTATTCCTGGAGCTTTTCGAAGATTTAATAAGCTGATTTCCTTCTCAATCTCTTTCGGAGTAAAGGATTTGATCTTTGGTATGTTGATAGGGATCTCAGATAAATGTCTGTCTATAGCATTGTCTGTAAGGTCATCATTAGGCGTAAATACTTCGGCAAAGTAGTCTGCAAATAGAACGGCCTTTTCCTTATCACTTCTAGCCCACTGTTGATATGCTATTGCAGGGTTACGGAGGGGAGGTATTGGCGCCTTAGGTTTTTTATGTTTTATAGGTTTCCATATGGAATTGTCGTATCTGTTGAGATTGGTAACATAATCATGGAATGACTTTTCTTTCATTTCTTTTAGTTGACGCTGCAGTTGGTTATTTAATCTGATTAGTACAGTTTTATCTGCTGGTGCATGGGTACAGTGTCACTTTGCCCTGGCTCTTCTTTTTTCTGCTATAAGCCTCTTAATGACCGTAGGTATTATATACTTGTGATTTTGGAATTCTGTGTGAGGAGTGGCATGTTGAGCGGCCTGTTTGAGAATGTTTACTAGGGTGGTTAGGACGGTGTCAATTTCCTCTGGAGTTTTCAGACTTATTCTCAAATTTATGTCTTCTTGTATCTTATTCCTGTAATGTTTCCAATTTGTGTTTTTTGTTATGAAGTCTGGGCGTTGGTTTTTTATGAATAGCATATTGACTGATTGTTGCAATTACCGGCGAGTGATCAGAGGAGAGATCGTAGCATGGTGTTATGTTCATATATCCTTGCGAGATCCCATTGGTTACATAAAAGTCCAAAAGATCTGGGATCTTATTGGGGTCTAACGGCCAATAGATTGGTGTACCCGTTGAAAGGAAGGAGTAATTATTTTCCTGTATGAGATTAGCCAACTGGCTGCCTTTTGTTGTGATTAGTCGAGATCCCCACAGCGTATGCTTACTATTGTAGTCTCCTCCTGCAACAAATTTATGCCCTAGTGTCTGGAAGAATTCCTTGAAATTTTCTTTTTTGATATTGTGCCGTGGTGGACAATATACTGCTGCTACTGTTAATTCGTATGGGAGTGTCTTTACTTTAATGGCTGTGGCTTGTAAGTGATTGGTTACATATTTTGGCAGTTCGATGTGGCTTATAGTACTTTTTATTAAAATGGCGGTCCCAGCATGTGCAGTATTATCTGGATGATTGGTTATGTAGGTTGTGAAGTTAGGTATGCGAAAATATGATCTATTTTTGAAATGTGTTTCGCTGACTAGAATGATGTCCACTGAATTATGATGAAGGAATATTTCAACTTCATTTTTGTGCTGTAGAAGGCCATTGGCATTCCACAGGGCTATTGTTAGAAATTTAGTGAATTTTACTTATCAGCGTGGTAAGCAGATTCATCACCATGCTATTCTGTTGTACGAGTTGCTGAAACATAGCCTTAAACTCATCAAGGAATTTGCACAGGCTGATGGAGGGTGTTCCTGTGTGATGTTCTCTCAGTTGAGCGTAATGGAATTTGTTCGTTGGTTCTGTTATTTTTCACTGCTCCTGCATAGCTTAAATGTTGTTGGATACTATTTGTATGAGGTTGGTTTTCTGTATAGATGGCTGTTAACGGATTGTGTTGAATGTTTAGTCTATTGTTAGCATTGTTGGATTTTTTTAGTAAGCCTTAGTAGAATTCGCAGTCTTTATAGCTAGCCGGATGAGGACCATTGCATAATGCACATCGTGCAGGTGTGTCTTTGTTTTTTGTACAATTATTCGTGCTGTGAGTCCCTCCGCATTTAACACAAACGGTTTGGTACAATAAGCTTTAGTATGACCATATTGCTGACAGCGCATGCACTGTGATATACCTTTAACTTTTTTGGGTGGTTCAATAGTTATTAGTTGGTTTTGTATTTTTTGTATTTTATAAATATTTTTATTGCTTTGTGATGGCTCTAGGTCAACAAAGAATAGGTTTAAAGGTTCTTTTGTTATTCGTTTTCTTGCGTTCATAATATTTCTGACTTGATGTCCGTCTTTACTAAGTTCTTTTTTAATGCTTTCTGTGCTAGTAGAAAAATGTAAGTGCTTCAGTACTACCCTATAGGCTCGTTCCTCCTTCGGTTGATATGTATGGTGCACAATTTTGTTGTCTTGCATGAAGTGAATCAGTTTTCGGTAAGTATCAGAGGTATTGCAATTGATTTTTATTGTATTGTTAGCTAGAGATTTTGTGCTGTACTGCTCTATTTCTATTATTTCATTTAATTTGTTTATCATTTGTTGGTAATTTATTATGCCATAGACAAAGATTGGCGGGGGTCGTGGGACCTTGTTTTCTACTTGTGTTGTGTTAGTTTCTTCTTCCATGGCATCGGTTAAATGGCTATATTTATTTTGTATTAAAATGTTTTGACTGTTGGGTATATTTATTTTTCTTCGCTTGGTTTGTTTTACTTTTTGCCATGGGTTTTCTTTGGAGTTTTCATTGGGGTTTTCTTTTGTTTCATCATCGCTGGTTGAGGTCAGTCTGTAGTACTGACGTTCGTTGTTTTATTGCTGCTGCTGAGTGGCATGGGAATGGGCTGGTGGGTTAATGTTCTGTTGCGGTATGAAGAAGTTGCTACTAGTGGGTATTGATTGACTTTGTTGTTGACAGTTATAGTACTGCGGCATTTGTGTGTTAGCTAATGTAACACCCGGTATAACGTTGTTCATTGGGATTACCTGCATGGGATTATTATATGGTACGCCATTTTGGTTATAATTAACTCCTGGGCCATTATATGCTGGTAACATTTTGAATTTGTTTAATGATGTTTAATAGGTAAACACAGTTACCTTTTATTTAATTTCCTCGTAGTTTATTGAGCACGAAAATATTAAGCTGACCCCGCGGTCACGTTATCGTTCACAACAGCCGCTGGCCGATAAAACGCCCGCATAAGTGATATCACCGCGGCTCGGTTCGCGCACGACCGTTCAACAAAATTAAAATTAAAATTTGTAATGAAAAGTAAAAATTTCCAAGAGCGACCCAAGAAAATATAAATTGGAACAGGTAAAATACGGCTGACCTTAAGCAAGGCTGCAGTCGCTGCCGTTGATGACGCAGGCACGGGCTGGCTTGTAGATCCGTTCGTTTTCCTTCAAAGCAGGAGGGTTAGCGTACACATCTACTCACTAGCACGGTCGCAAAGCGAATGTCCAATACGTTTTTGATAGAAATAATTTTAGCTAATTTCCTTTTTTCCTTTTTGCAAAAGTGTGCTTTTGTTATATAAATCGCCTGTCAAGGTATATTCCAATATACTTAATTTCTTTTTCTTTGAGAGGTTAATTACTCTTTATCTGTACGGGAAAGTATATCCCTCTTCGCGTGGCAATCGTTACACGAATTTACTTTTCCAGTAGCAGTTAAGCTGGTTTGTGGATGACATAAAAGCCGATGGCAAAATGTCGAAATTTTTTTCAAATACAACTCGGTTTAATCCGTAAACTAAATTATTCAAATATAATTAGTCTCTAAAGTTTATCCATACATTTTATACACTTTTTCGGGGAGGAAACTTTAAACTTAACCAAGCTACATTCAAAGCTTACCTTACGTAACACTAAACTTGTTTGACTTTACTTTCTTAAAATTTTTTAGAGATCACCCGGTGAAACCTGTTGTATTATGACTAAAATATTAGAAAAACCATTCACCATCTCCCGTACCCCTAAAAAAGCACAATTATCTCTGCTTATAAACTCCATTCACGCTATCTAAAGAAACCTCGCTAAAACCAATTTGGCACTTTATAACATTTTCTGTAAATTGAGTTTCTCTGACATCTGTTATATTATTTAAAATTTTTTTTAGGATAATATATAATAAAGCATCATGCTTATTTGAAAAGAAAACTAATACCCAAAAACGGAAATTTTCCCAGTTGTGCCAAAATCAACTAACCAGCCATCATTAACCAATACCACGGTACATAACCTCCCCGATTACTTGATAAGCGACTTAGCTATTCAGAATTTTGCAAACTGTTTTAATTTTTCTATCACACCAATTGTGTATCCACTGAACACATATTCTTGAAACGATGAGAAAAAAACTAGACAAGATGTAGCTAAAGTGCTATGAACAACCGTAATACCAAAATCAAATATTAAAGCCTCCGAATTACGTGACGTAAAAGCCCTGAAGGAAAATAATAATATTACAATTGTACATGCAGACAAGGGCAACGCTACAGTGATCCTAAATGCAGATCGGTAAGATGCACAATTTACTAGAATCATCCGACTATCATCCTGTATCTAACAATTCCACCATCTACCTTAAAACGAAACCTAATATACTCATTACTAATTCAAATATACCATCTAAAAAACTCCTCATATCTTGAGAAATATTCTTTAGAACTCCAAATTTATATTGTCTCCAAAAATTTATAAGAAGGACGTTCGTTTACGTCCCGTAGTTAGTGCATTCGGTTCTTCCATCTGCAACCTAGCTAAGTACCTTGTCAAAAATTTTCAATCTCTTATAGAGCAAGCGTCATCCTAGCTCCGAAAGTGATTAGTATTTATTTTCTAATTATCGTTACTTTTTACTAAATATTTATGTAACCTAGACAAAAATAAATTAATATAAGAGCTACAAAATGATTTAAACAACGTACACCTGATGTTTCTTCTATATACAATTCTCTCGCTCAAGTCCTTCAGTCACACGCAAATGAAGCAATTACTAATGTTGAGAGCAATTTTACTGCAAAATAAAATAAAATATAAATAAAAAAGGCTCCGGGGTATGATTTAATGGCCGTTAAGGTACTATCTGAACTAGCGAATCTGGACAACAGTTTATAAAAATACTATTTAAATCACTCCTCAAGATAATTTATTGGACAACTCAGCGTAAGTACGCTTACACCATTGTGTAATGTGATAGAAGTTTGCCTGACAAAAATCATCAGGTTGGTTTTAGACATAACTATTCGGACATCCAACAATACCATCAAATTATCAGTGTAATATACAAGAAAGGGGTTTGGTGGGCGATCTTTTTAGACATCAAACAGGCATTTGACAAAGTATGACGTAAAAGTATTTTGTTTAAAGTGAAGCAAATATTATTACATCGATACTTCCTATATTTTATCAGGTATTCCTCAATGTAGTATCTTAAATCCGATTATCTATTTAATCTACGCAGCAAACCTCTTGTAACCCTAAATAGTGTAGTTGGAACATTTGCGGCAATTTTAGCCACAAATGGAGACTGTTGCTTTACAACAACTGCAAAATCACATAAATCTGCTTGAATAATAGTTTAATAAGTGAGATATTAACACTAAAAGGTAAAGGTATCCATCTTAATAACATTGGAATACATATACAATAAAAGTTCGTTATCTAAGACTACACAGATATCAAGATGGTATGAAAAGTGGATATAACAAAGAAAAAAAGTAATAAGCTTAAAACAAAAAATTAAATTTAGCTAATTAAAAGGAAATCTATCATTCTTTGAAAACAAGATTCTTTATCTATAAAACTATAATCAAAACAATTTAGACATATAGATTGAAACTGTGGAGCATTTCTAGAAAAGTAGCAGACGCACCATGGTATTCTTTATACCGACCTAAAGAGAGGTAATTTACCAATGTGCAGCAAAACACTACGATTATATCTAGAAGTATATTCCAAGAGAAATGAATATAGAACCAAACGCTATAAAACAAGTAGAAGAATATACATATCTAGGGCAAACGTTCACATTTAATACAAGTAACCAAGAAATATAAATCGCAAGAAAAACCAAACTGGGTTTGGAGAGAAAATCACAATTTATTTTATTAAGTCAACTAAACAACTATGGACTGTTATAAGCCAAATATAAATATCTAAATAATAAATTGGTAAAAGTTAAGCGTAGCATGATTACAAAATGTTAAAAACTATTTATGATATTTATATGGAAATTATAATAAAAAGGTGTATGAAGATAATAGAAACATCTCTGATAGTGAAGCTGATATACAAAAGGCATAAAAGAGCAAAAATATTGTGTTTGTAATTTTAAAATGGCGAATATGTTAAGAAAATCTGTCTAGTAAATAGATATTAGGTAGAATTAATAAAGAAAAAATAGCTATTAACATGCAAACGATGCCAAAGCTGTGATCATAGCCGAAGTTTGACAAAAAAATTACAAGAAAAATATAACAATAGTTAAAATAAAAATAAAGTGTGCCAATAAATCTTATCTGAATACAAAAAATATAAAACTAAAAATTGCAAAAATAAGGCATAAAGCAAGCAAAACAAAATAACCTAATTACAGGACTCGGAACAGATTTAAATCTATCTTTTTTTGGATTCATGAAGTGAACAATTGCATTAATAGGAAGTGCCATACGTTTAAAATTTGTGCAGAATAACCCATTAAAAGGGCTTTTACCTCAGAATTTGGGAGGTAGTTGAATCACGTACTGTGTGTCAACTATTAAAGCCTTGGCTGTTACTGCACAGTACTGTATATTGGCTGTAAGAATGTAAATTTAACGAGAGATTAATACATCCACCAAAATGAAACAATATGAGAATATAACAATTGGCCGTTATTAACATTCATTGCACCGTTGAAGTCATTGTATTCTTACAAACATAAAAAAATTTCAGACGCACTATGCATGTAGAATATTTTTGTTTAGACATGTGTAGTCCGTTTTTGAATACCGCGTTTAAAAGTAGTGATTTACAGAAGATGTTCCAACTAATTAAGCCAAATGGTGTTTTATTTTAATAAGTTTAGAAATTATTTCATTTTATTACTATTAATCATTAACAAAAAAAAATTATACCTAAAATACTACATTGAGGTAAGCTTTCGAATGTGCCTGAATCTGAAGAACAGTTACAGAAAGTTTTTGTTTCCTAATCCAATAGATTAAAAACTTCTTCAAGATTTATTTTAAAAATTGGGGAATCATATTACTGCGGACTAGCAAAAAGACCTAAAAAATCAAATAACAGTTTTAAGTTTTATTACATTACGATTTATACAGTAACTATAATCTCCTCTGTTAGATAGAATACGATTCATATTTAAATAAAGAATTTGTTTTATATCCAAATCTAACTTTAGGATTTGAATCGCGTGTCGTTTGTGTTGTGTGAACGTTGGAAGTTTAGATTTGTACAGATAGTACTTAAACACATTGCACATTGTACTGTTTATTGTGCAACAACGCATAAATTCTTATTTAAAAATTATTGAGCGATAAAGCTAATTTTTTTCTTTAAATGGCTCCGTGAATCATTAAAATTGTCGCATCTAAAGTAGTGAAAATCCACGTGCTATTCACGATAAACCAGTGCCTTCACAAAAATTAAGATGTGCGTTGTAGGCTGGAGGAATCATAGCTCCATACTTTTTTGATGACATCTGAGCTGGTAACTCTCTTACTGTCAATGGTGCACGCTATCGGGAGTTACTAATCAACTTTTTTCACTGAGAGCTACGGTGGTTTCAACAAAATGGAACCGCATGTCACGCAGCACATGAAGCACTCATTTTACTTCGAACCAAATGTCTTGGTCGTGTTTTTTCCCAGAGGAGCGACATCGGCTGGCCATTTCAATGCTGCTATCTAACCTCATTAAAAATGTTCCTCTGAGGCTATTCGAAGGAAAGGGTCAACAAACCTGCTACGATTTCAGGGCTAAAGAAGAACATCAGACATATAATTACTGAAAATTCCTAAATCGTATTTTATACTTTTCTCGTAAGTCTGTGGTAACAATGAAATTCGTATTGTTACAATATTTTGTGTTTAATTCGGAAAAAAAACTTCCTGGTGTTCAATTTGGATCACCCTATATAACGCAAATACCAGAATTTTAAATTAGCATATTTTTTTGTATTGTTTCGCTTTAATTTATTCGAAACATTGTACCAAGCCGGGTACCTACACGAAGATGCGTTCATATCAAATCATATTCTTTAAAATTCTCAATCAATCTCTGTATACGATGAAAGTTGGAATAAACGTCTGGTTTTTTCGGTTCTCACTGCAAGTGTTAAGTGCGAACAACAAAATTCAAAAGAAGACTCAAGTTATAAATATATGGTATTTTAAATTTAATTTCATTGTTATTATGAGAAGACTATTCAGTTCCATTTATCACATAGTATCACCACACATTAACAGAGTAGAGTCTAGACAGTTTCCAAGATACTGACAATGTCTTGAAAATATATCAGAAAAGTGAGCGCTTTTTATACTTTGCTCGGAAAGCTGCTTTACCTCCATGCAACTTTTTTTATTTAACTATATTAATGCACCTACTCTTTAAGATTAACTAACATTTTATTTATGTCCTAAGTTACTAAAGTATTTGTTAGTCCAGATATTTGCATTGACCCATCCTAGCTACTGAAACATTTTGCACACATCTCTGGCATGGCTACACTTGCACTATACTCTGCTTTTACTACACTTTACACTACACTAGCTTCAAATGGTTTCGTTCTTTTGAGCCTGCGGAGAAGATCCTGATTGACTAGAAGTGCAAATGATTTCTCAAAATAAAGCCAGATAATAAAGCATCAATAATCGAATTTATTTCTGACATTCTTAACCAAATCAGTGTATACCCTGTTTTGACAGCAAACATTATGTTTTCCAACACAATCATATTTTATGCCTGGAAAGCAGTAAATCGACATAACATTCAGCGCAGAACAAGTGCCAAATAGTTTCAAAACGACGTTTGATGTAGCTTAATGTGCAATGTGATCACTAGATCATTCTTCTTTGAAAAGAGAAAACAAACCTAAACGTAAATAAGTATGTTTTCCCCAGTTAAAAGCCTATAATTATATTTAGCATTTTGACAAGAATAAATAGCTCCGTTGGTCAATAGATTTGCAAAGAGTTTTGTGTAACATTTACAGGACATTATGATAATGAAGGAGTTCTAACATTATTTTCTCTAATAGTCCAACGTAAAATAAAAAGTTTACTAAAGTAACCTATATTAATATGAGACTCTAGATTTTCAAAATATTTGTGAATGGATTGCACAAGATATTGTCGAATAAAAAAAATAATAATTTTTTTTAAGTTAATATGTAATATAACTTATATTTATATGTAAAAAAAATCCTTATGTCTATTATTAAAAATATTATTAGACAATATTAGTATCAATATTTTTTGCTTTTTGTATATTAGAGTAATCCAGTTAACTACAGAGATTGCCTTATCCATAAAAAAATTGCTTAGTAATATATATTCTACGTTAAGTAAAAAAAAAACCAATAAATCTTAGTCAAACAGATCAAATCATAATTATGGAAATTATCTGATACCATTGACTTCTGTGTTGTACAAAACGCATTTCGAAACTTATATCTATTATCTATACTTCCATCATAATCATACTCAGTAGTCTGGTACTTCACTGCAACACTATACAATGGATAGACTAATTAGGAATATTAGATGAAGAAGCCGCACCAGAAGTACCACTCAAAACTGACGACGATATTTTAAACTCAGCTGAAGGTTTAACTACAATTCAGCAAGCTGCTTGATAAGCAATGCCTGTTTCATCTCAACTTGATAATCGGGAGGACTTTTCTATGTTAATAAAACTAAAAGTTGCTGAGAAACGCAAACTTTGGGGAATATGGTACTAAATAATAAAATAGACTAAAATAACAATTAGACTTAAAACATTCTTACGTAACATAAAGGAGCAAACAATTGAAGATTACTTAAGCACATTGTCACCTACATAGCAAAGATTACTCGCTCTGGAGGGCAACAAAGTGACTACAAAAAGATATTTCTCTATTCACACTACCAAAAAGCAACCATTTAAAAGAGATATTTACACCACATGCAGTTGAAATTACTCCAAAGAAAGGGAACTATACCTATGAACAAATAAAAAATAATCACCAAATAGAATATAAATAAATTACTCTAATGTGATCTAATAACTGGAAGAATCTTGAAAAGACTATCAGAAATGTGCCTGAAGCTGATCACATACATATTCAATGCCACATTAAGAACTAGGAGCAATTCCAAAATAAATCCAAGGAGGCATATTTCCATCGACGTATCACTTTCCTTCCTATATTGTCAAAGATGTTTAAGAAAATCTTTTTAACAAAATTAAATTTTCTTCTAGAAGAAGAACACTAATTTACTAATATACTAACCAACAAAAATCTGACAGTAACAGCCATCTTTGCTGATGGTACAGCTATCATGGTATCTCGCAATAACCGGGTTATAACATTACGTTAGTAACAACACCATTTCAGGTTTGGATTTGACCTATCTCAAAAATGGCGCTTCAGAGCGAATGGAACCAAATTAAAGCGTGTGACCTTCACCTTACTTAAAGAAACTTATTATCCAGTTTTTATAAACTAACAACAACTTCCACAGACAGAAGATGTGAAGTATCTAGACATTCATTTTGACTGACGACTTATAAGGAGAAGACATACCAGGATCAAAAGAAAACAACTGGAATCTAAGTTCCGCAGGATGTACTATCTCTCAATTAATCCTAGAAGGCATAGTACTTCTATATAAAGCAATGTTGAAGCCAGTATTGACTTATTATATAAATCTGCTAGTCAATTTAACGTAGAAGTACTTTACAATGTTCTATTACATGCTGTTGAAAATGCTCTATAAGATTTTACCAAACGCGCTTATCCATCGATACCTGCATGTATCTGCTATTGCTGAGTTAGATTGTTTCTTTACCATAATATGATAATAGCAGACCTTCTATATGATGAAGAGGAGACTCGTAAACTCAATGGGTTTAAACCATTAGACTTACTAAATAGTATAAGCATTAATCGCTTTATTGTAATTATAACTTGTTTAGTTATTGTTATATTACTCAAGATGGTTATACCATTGGGTACTACCATGCACGTTAATTGTTCATATTACTGTTATTGTTAATTTTTTATATAATTTACTAAATGTCCGGTAACATAAGATAGATGGTAAATAATAATAGGAGTACTAGTAGTAAAAATACATCTGAAATAATAATTACTCAACTCTATAATGCTCGATATACTGTCCTTACATCAGGTAAGTTGAATTTATTTTTTAATTGCAAGTTGTTATTATTGATGTCCTAACAATAACAGGAAGCTTTATAAAATTTATTTTTTTTATCAATTGTGACAGTAAATAGGAAAATTTATTCAAGAAAATAAATTCAGATTTTATAAATTTGCAACTTAAGCAACAATTTCGCCAGCAGTTACATAACAATATTAAAAAAGGCGCAGAAAAACCAGGCGTAGAACAGTAGTCACCATAGAAGGTCCTCTATTGTAATCGTCCTACGTCTATATTATTAATGATATTCCGATCCAAGCCGCTTAAGCCGGCCGGCGTTTTTGCCCAAGAAGCAATCAGCCGTCCCGGCCGACAAAAAGCGCTGCAATCTGCTGGAATCATTCATATTTCGTTCGAGAAACAACAAAACGGGCGTGAGTGCGCGTTTTCCTTTAATTTTATGCTATTTCACACTTCACACGTCAGCGGGACCAGAAGCGCAGTGTGAGTAACCTTTGTTT
This sequence comes from Sinelater perroti, assembly GCA_036346155.1. Lineage (NCBI taxonomy): Eukaryota > Metazoa > Arthropoda > Insecta > Coleoptera > Elateridae > Sinelater > Sinelater perroti. The sequence goes on from JARFIY010000046.1 coordinate 20,681,700, forward strand.
GAAAGGCGGACCAAACGCATTCTGCCCGATCGTGGGCCAGCGCGGCCGTTATTGGGGTATATCATTTTCATTTTGTTAATAACTCTTGGGTGGTCGGTGCCCGTAAGATGCTTTGTTGCCGTGCGCGCTGCGGCCGAGATCACCTGCGAACATCTGTTCTAAGTCCTCTGGGTAGCATAATAGCCGGATCATAACTACCATGACCCGGCGCTGATTCGCTTGACACGGTCGGAAATTAAGTAGCATGCTTTGTGTAATCGGAACATGATGTGCCAATATAGCAGCGGATAATGGTGCGGCTAGCAAAATGCCAGCGCGCTTAATACGCGTACAAAAATCTTTATTTACTTACCATTACCTCCAGCCTTGCAGGAAATCCCAGTATAACTTAAAGACATTGTTTTACCTGTTTGCTATTCATATTAATATTTTGTATTAAGTATTTTGTCGTAATCTGTGAAGAATATAGATAAATGATATTTTTTGACAATGACATTTATAAGTGCTGCAGCGTTAAGTGTAATGTAAACTTAAGTATTTTATAGTCAGGAATGTTACAGCCTTCTGTTTATAATCTCAAAGCATTTTGGTTTTTAGTATTTGGTGGTAACAATAATAATGTTCTTGTAATTATTTTAAAAACAAAATATTGCAAATTAAAGGTAGGGGTAAATAAAGGAGTGTACAAAATACAAAGTCTATATTATACAACTATCAATCTCACCTTTCTGAGGTATACACCATTTTCACGACTGAGGCTCTGACGCTCGAGTAGTAGCAGTTTAATCACAACATACAAATAATCTTTCAGAAGCAAAGGTTAAGTTTAGTCTATGCATAAGACAATGACGAACATCGCGCAAAAGACATGGTATCGTAGAATTTTGCTCCAGAAATCAACATGTTATAATGGAATCTTTGAAAGTTAAATATTCCAAGCTAACATAGTCATATGCAACATAAGAGCAATGACTTGAAACATAAGAACTCTTCTAAAACACAGGAAATTAGAAAATATAAAACATGAAAACCTAGTTTCATAATCTGGCCATAAAAATATATATGAAATGAAAAATACAGGATAATTAACCCAGTAGCAGTAACAAATAAAACCACAGGGGTTGGAATAGTCACGAAAAAAGAGATACATAAAATGAGTTCTATATAACAAATGAATAACAATAATAAAAATAGCAACTAAACCAAAAGACAATAATAATTCACTTTTATATGCCCAATGATGGATTTGGAAAATAATAAAGTATATAAAAAGAGAAAACCTAATAATAACAGGAGTGTTAACAGTTGAAGAAAATAATAAAACACAGTCAAAAAATATAATGTATGAAAAAGAAATAAAAGACTCGAATTCTGCCCAAGGCATAATTTAGTCATCACCAACACACTTTTTGAACATTACATGCATAGAAGATAAGTTATACTTAAAATGCCGGAGATAATAGAACATATCAAACAAATTGACATGCTACTAAAAAAAAAATTCAAAAATTAAATACAAATCTTTAGAAGTTATCTAAAGCCTGGCGCAAACAGTGATCATAATTTGGTCATGATGACATACAAATTAAAACTTCAAAAATTGGAAATGAAGCATATAGAGGCCTGAAAATTACAAAAACTAAAAGAGGGCCCAAAAGATTATAGAAGGAATACTTACAACAGAACAACTTAGAAAAAAAAATGAATAACATTAAGAAGAGCAATTCAACAGCAGTAGATAAAAGAAAATAGCGACAAACAAAATAATAGAACGGGGATAAAAGAAAGAAAGAAATTCAAGAACATCGGAACAGAAAATGGACAACAATAGTATGGAGAACTAAAAATCAAATTAAAAGTACATAGAAGAAATATGCGGAAAAGTAGATTGACTATTTAGAACAAGCAAATTAGATACGTCATATAAAATAGTGAACATTTTTTCAAAGAACGTAGAAAAAGTATTAATAGAATTATAGACGAACAAGAAAAAATCCTTCTGGAACAAGAGAAAATAGCAGAAAGGTAAACATTTCTAAACAATTATATGATTATAAAGAAAAAAAATACAATAAAGTAGAACCCAAAGAAGAAAAGGGGAAAGATGAGATGAGGGATACAATAGTGTATGCAGAATATCAAAAAAAAACATACAAGATCAAACAACAAGGTAGATCAGATACTCTCTGAGATTACAGAACATAAAGGGAAAAAATCATAAGTATTATATCGAAGATGATCACTTCGAAGACAGAACGTTAGCCGTAAAATTAATCTTGTCCTCTCTCAACAAAAACATACGAGCAGGAGTCCCACAAGGTAGTATATTGGACGCTACTATTCAACATATACACTTCAGATATCCAAATTAACACGTCTTAGCAACTTTTGCTGACGATCACCGTCATTTTAACACAAAGACCGATCTCTCGCAAGCCATCTCCAAATTACAACGAGCAACTGATCAAATCTACTCATGGTTAACAAAGTGGAACATACGAATCAACTCGCGAAATGTTAAACTAAAGTGTTTCCCCTAAAACGTATTCCTAACTTACCTAATATCTACATCAGTAATAACAGCATCGAATGGAACCCAGCTGATAAAGTAGTCAAATATCTGGGAGTGCTTATAGACATGCGACTGACATGGAAACTACACAACAACCAAAAACTCAATCAGAGTTACGCGCGACTGGCACAACTGTATCCGTTAATTAATAGAAAGTCATCACTAAAAATCCAAGGCACAACTCTAATGTACAAATCCCTAATCAGACCACTGGCACTGTACTCATCACCCATCTGGAGCAACACTACAAAAATGAATGTAACTAAACTCCAAAGGCCCCAAAACAAAGTGCTTCGCATTGCCGTAAATGCACCATGGTACACAAGAAATGAACAATTACACTATGAACTGGGCATCTCAACAATATAAGAATACATCAGTGCCAGAGCAAAGAAATTTTATACCAACATAAGCTCCTACGAGGCATCTGCGCAATATCATCTCGGTAGTCGAAATATTCACACCGCAGGACCTACTAACCGATGACTCTACCGACTGATCACAATATAATTCGAGATGTCAACATATCTCAAATGTCAGTTTACTCCGTTATTTGTACATAGTTCAACCCTACCATGTATAACACTTATGTTGTTGATCTGGTAATAAAGGTAAATTAAAAAAGTTTTCGATTTGTGTGAAATAGAAACAGCAGCAGAAGACATTACTGACAACTTAAGAATGCCAATTTCAAGAAAAAGTAGACCAATGTAAGAACTATTACATAATCAGCCTTGTATCAGATGTATCAAAAATAATAACATACATTGTATACAGAAGAACAGAACAGACAACAAAGAATAACCCATAGAAGATCAATTTGAGTAGAGATAACAAGATATTGCTTTTTAGTAAAAAGTGCGCAGGATCTTAAATTAGCGCATAATTTAATGCACAACATGCTGATAAGAGGGTATAAAATGAAGATAAATTAGTTTAAAATAAATATGAAGATACATAGTAGAAACAGACACGAGCACATATTAGACTAAACAAACATATAATAGAGAAAGTAGAGGAATTCCGCTACCCAGAAAACATTATAATAAAAGACGAAAAATGCAGGACAGTAATTATAGGAACACTACAACAACTCAAAGTCGTATTTCTTAAGAAGAAAATATTAATAACATCAAATCAAATCTCAATAACGATGACCACTATTAAAAAAAAAATGAGGCTTTTAAGATCTGGCATTGTAGATGCATGTTGGGTGTAAGATGGTTAGAAATAATTACCAGAGATAGGAGAAAAAACACTGAAAAATAGGACTATTATAAATAATACAAAAAAGAAGAGCCATGCTAATAGGACACAAAGATGTGATTCTGAATGGACGAAATAAACAAGAGATAAAATATATGTTTCAAATATTTAAAAGAAGAAAAAAATAGAAGAAAATGGAAAAAAACGTTTGGAGAAAAACCAATAAAAATGATAACTGAAGGAAAAAGAAGGATGATAATGTAAATAGATGAAGTAAACATGACACAGGTATTCTACGGAATAAGTATACTAAACAGCAATTTAAAACGACATATTGTATCAACAAGGATGCCAGCGTGATCTCGTGGTTGAAGAACAGGCTGCGATGCTGATGGACCCGGGTTTATTGCCCGGTGCTCTTTGGGGGCCTACTCGATCACTAAAAATCATTGAGTATCTGCGTTCACTCGAACAAGGAGCAACAATGGCGGTCGTTTAAGACGCCAGATATGGTGCCCAACGACCGGGTAGATAGAGCGAATATATGAAAGCCTTAACCTTTCAATTCGCAGGCCGTGCTCCCACACAGGACGTCAGAGATATACCATTAACATCATCATTGTGTCAACAAATTATACACAATGGTTTAGAAAAGCGGAAACTTAATATAAAAATAGTCCCTCGCGTGCTCATAGGGAAATAAAAAGAATTGCTGCTGAAGTCTTGGAAAGGCCCTATGTGAAAATGGCACTGAAAGAGAAACGTCATGAATCATTGCAGCAATCCAAACGACCATACTAAATGTGCTGAGAAGCATCTCGGATTAAGCTTTTTCTGATTCCTTCCATAACATCCAGAAACGGCAGCAGTTGGTGCATAGATAGCCGAGGGGACTACTTTGACAAAATCTAGGACCATTCATTGGTAAGCTAATAAATTATTACTTACGAGACCAGCTCTGATGTTTTTCGCATAAAGGTTGTATTTAATTACATCCATATTTGTTTATCTAATTTATCTTGGCATTACCACAAACTGTAATACTATAAATACAAAAAATTAGTTCAAATAACAGAGCTATGCAAATCGAAGTGAATGTGAGTATTATAATTTTAATAGTGTGGTCTAAATAAATATTATTTATTTTTTAACAATTTTGCATTTAGTACTATCAAAACGCATTTGAATATAATGTTTCAGTGAAGTATTTGACGTGGTATGCAATAACATATTAAAAAAAAAATAAAAAATAAAATTTTCTGAATTGTATGTACTAAAATTGAAGCTTTTTTGTTATGCACAAACTAGTACTCTCTTCATAAATTATTTTCATGCAGTTAATAATTCTAATACTTAGTAGTTTGCTGCCTGGTTTAACAAAAAGTACCAAATAATGTGTAATATAAAAACAGTCAGTAATACAACTTTTCCTCAATGAACTCCATTAAGTTGTATTGCCCAATAATGTCTTTCTAAACCAGATTATCTTATCTAATCTTAATGTGAAGGGAAAACAAAAATAATATTTAAAAAAGTAAGATTAAACAAATGGAAGTACTTATATAGTACAACAAGTAATACTAGAAACAGTAAATATTTAATAAGCAAAGTTAAACTGTGATTGGTAAACATTAATTATTATACATTTTTGGACAGACTGCATGTCAGGAGCAATCAAACTGAAATAGAAAGTAATATTACTGCAAATATACAAAGTGTCTGATAAGTAGTAAGCCTACTGAGAATGGACTTGGCACAATACGCTTAAAGAATAGCACAATTGTTAAATGATTTTTTCATCAATTGGTCGGGCCTGGGAACGCCATGGACACTACCAGAAAGGCCAAAAAGCTGGAAGACACTCCCCGTAAAAGCAAGTGCTCTGCTGCAGGAATCGGTTCCCCAGGGGTGAAATTGGGGGAATCGAGAAAAAGGAGAGAAGAGTGAGGGCGAAAAAAAAGACAAGTTATCCCAATCTTCGCTGCGGGGCCGATCGGAAGCGTCTTTCCTTATGTGGGTCCTTCAGCTAGTCGTGTCCGAGGTTTACAACAGGATTTTTCTATTTTTCCTCGGCGGCTTAAATACAAAATAAAACGGACTGAGTTTCTCAGTCAGTAAATATCGACTCCCGTATATACAATCGGCCTACAACAAACGACGTCCGGGATGGGAAACTCCTGCCACCAATTAAACATGCCGGCGAACTCTTGGTCAAAACGGGTTCTTACACACGGAAAAACTAAAGTCGGTCAAACGTTTCCAAAACCATAATGGCTACACCGAAACGGCCGTAGCAGCTCCGCTTTTATAGCGACGTCGCCGCGCAGGCGAGCCAAACCGCCACGCGCTATCTCTAATTAAATAAAACGCACACAGAGGAAGCCACAAGATAGCCGACTCAAATATTGGTAAACACTTTTACTTATGGTTTAATACGTCTGGGACTAGGCGGCGTGGATTTCACTCTACGGGGCATACCTAAAGAAACTGTGAAGTGCCATTCGTCTAAAACAGCTCCTTTACACGTAGTTCACTACTACTTAAATATTAGTTTTAAACTATGAAAAGTATAAATTAACCTAAAAAAATTAGAATAGTGTCTTACAGAATGATCTTTCTTTTCTAAACAATAAAAAGAACAACGTAGATAGATTCTGTTTAATATTTTATCGTACCTGCTAAGACTTTTTCACTTAAAAGACAATAAACCTTATTAATTCTTATTAATTAAGTAAAAATTTCTCAAACTCAAGATTCTCTCTCTCTCTTCTCTCTCCCCCCCCCCCTCTCTAAGAGTATACCAAACCAGTTTTGACATACGAGGATTTTTTGAACTGATGCATAAGTGTGGCCTGCAACTTGAAAGGAATAGGCACTTGTTAAAATTATATTGTAGTTCTTGCCAGCACCAACTACCTTAATTCCTGGAATTAGCGTAACTTTTTCTTACACGTTATAAAGTACGTGCCTACAATTTCACAAAACCGTAGACTTTAGAATTGTTACTTTAATACTGTGTCTTAGGTCAGTCTAATGTGAAGAGAAACAAGAAGTACAGATTTAAGTTTTTGAATATCGAAGAAAAAAGAAAACAATAAAATCAACATAGGAAACATAACTAAAGATGGACCACCAAAGCTGATTGAAGGAAAGGAAAAAGAGAAGAGGCAATGAAGAGAGTTACTTGATATTATTGTACATAAATGCCAAAGACTTCTCTCCATATTTCAGTTGTTAGAACAATCTTAATGCTTAATTCTTTTATATGGGTTTACGACTAAAAAGAAGAAAATAATTGTTGCGATTTTCAATACCCATCAATCTATCAAAAAGATTATGAGGGAACATCAATGGCCCACTGGCTCATATTAATCGTTGATGTATACGTATGAGAAAATAAAACTCTGCTTTTATGTCATGGATCGGTAAAACTATGCTGCAAATTTTATATAACAAAAGCATTTGAGCGTGTAATGCCGAACATGACAGGCCTTTTCTAAAAAAAATTCATAATCATTACATCGTTGAAACAATGTCTTGACACTGTAGGGATGTGATTATTATTATATTTATCATTAAAGCAATTTGCATCGTAAAATAGAGCTAATAAGCATATATTTATGATTTATATATAATTATGCACGCACGTATTCTGGTGCTATAAAATTAATAGCACGAGAAGAGGCGTTAATACAATACCCCGTCGGTGCGGCAATCGGTTGATATTAAACGGTAAACAACCCTTCGAATTTAAAATGCATGAAAATGTAACATGGAGCATTGTAGCAAAACTCGGAATTCGCATTGAAGTCTACTTGAGTTATTTTCCAATAAAGTGTTAGCCGTGTGACATTAACTATGTATATCTAAAAGGAGCCGGGCGATTTCCGAGTCGCGTTTCCACCGTAAATCAGATGCAGAGCCGTGTAGCCCAGGGTGCCTTGGATTGGCAATTTCTATTAGCCGATACGGGACAAATTAGTGGATTATTACTCTGGGTGATCAATGATACGGTGTTAATTCCTCGGGGGGCGGGGGCGTGAGGCGACACGTTCTGCTGCGATCCAATTTGGAGCTCCAATAAAACTGCCAGAGTAAAGCCCCGTCGATGTTGTTAAGTGACATGAATTATCCACCCCCGCCCCCCACTAGCTCGAGATCTATAGCTGCACCGACATGAAAAATTTAATGTTGATAGTAAACATCCAATATATCACCACAAATAAGGGGATTTTAATTATTCACAGGAAATGGCAAGCAAACGCACAAGGGTTGCGGCCGCATCTGCGTCCCCGTAAAAATATCTCGACTGTCTCCGGCATTTTGTAAAATTAGACCGGAATGAGGAATATCTAAATTTGTATTACTTCCTAGACGTCCTGTCCCCTATGATACTTTTATTCGAATGTGCCTCATGCACGTTTTCACCGGGGATTTATGGATCTGTAATAGAATTAATAAATTTGTATTTTTATGTTTGGATTTATTCAGTCTTTGAATATAACTGAGAATTATATGTTCATATACTACATACTTAATCTACTTTTGAATGAGTGCATTGAAAATGCTTTTATTCCGTTTAAGCTACCCAGTTTCAGTTTAGTTAAAAAGTTATAGTTATCATTTCATTTTTATAGATATTTAATTTAAACAACCATTAAATTTAAAATTCAATTACTGAATTAAAATTCTATTGCGGGCCACAAACACACTTATACCTGTGCTACCATCTATAAGCTACACACATAATCAAAACAGACGTGTCGCTTCGTATTCTATTTTAGGTCTTAAAACTTTTAAACCTCACAAAAACCGTTGGCATTTTAGAGGTATGTGTACTAGAAATAATACACACTACTGCTTTTAAAATTAATAATTAATTATAACACTTCTTTATAAATTAACTTTTTAGTTATTTTCTATGCAAGTTGAAAAGCTGCATGTAATTTATGTTTCAATAATAAATAAATATAATGTCTGATCAATCAGTGGTTGAACTTATATTAGGTAAATTTAGTCTAAATGCTAGCCTTCATTAATTTTTCTATAAAATATCAACATATAAACCATTTTTTTGAGCTTAGGGTATGTCTTCCTTAACGGATCCATGTTCACTGCACCCTATGGCTTATTGTGATTACCCTAATAAACAAATTTACAACCAATCTGTAATTGATGTCCTCTGAATCAGCAGATACAGGTTCTTTGCAGGATATGTCTGGAAATCTTCCGGTTCCAGGACTGGTTTCCGAATCGATGTTGCCTTTTCCTGCACAGCGCATCCTTGCTACAAATCTGCATGCAAGGTAACCATTGAATTTACCAATTTTCCAGAGGGGTTCTTTAACAGTCGCATGTCCTGTAAGAAACCTTATGGTTGTTTTTAGCTGTGGTCTACTTAGGTTAAGGAGTTCTGAGGCTCTCTTTGGCAAGGTCCCTTATTGAAGGTTTTGCTGAAATTATGTCATGGTCGATTCTTCCAGTACATTCGATGATGAGTGCGTGTCCTCTCCTTAATAAAGCTTCGGGTAGCACTTAGTAAAATTCCTAAAGCAGGTTCTGGACCGATATAAGCCTCACTTAATCCCTGCCTAGCCAATTCATCGGCTTTCTCATTGCCGCAGATACATAACAGTTTTACCGTGTTGTGTTCTGCCAGTGCATTGAGTTCGTTGATGCATTCCCAAACCAGTCTAGATGATGCTTTAGAGCTTGATAAAGTCTTTAAAGCTGCCTGGCCGTCTGATATAATATATATTCGTTTGCTCCTCTAAGTCCTCTTACCGTTTTCGCGCACACCCTGTAGTATGGCGTATATTTCTGTCTGAAAGACAGAAGCGTACTTACCCAGGGAAAAGCTTAGCTCTACCCTGGGAGCCTCAGCATATATTCCAGCTCCGGTGCCCAGCTCGGTTTTAGAACCATCTGTATACCAGATTAGACTACCAGGTGCAATCGCCTGTCTAAAAGTCTTGCTCCTACTTCGATCCTGCATGATCACCTCAAATAGAGAGTTGTCATATATTTTTGAGGTCATGTAGTCCGTCCCCACTTCAATCAGAGCCCCCCCCCTGATTATCAATTATTCTTAAATGGCCTGCACCCGTGCTTGTCTTGTACAGTGAATTATGCAGCCTGTAATGGCCCAATCTGGCCTCCCACTGAATTACTATGTGCGAGGTGGGAGGTCTAAAAGAGTCTCCATTGCTTCAGTGGGCGTGGTTCTCATCTCCCCTGTAATGCCCAAACAGGCAAGTCTTTGTATTTTGCCTAATTTTAGTCTGGTGGTTTCTTGTGTAACTTTGGGCTACTAAACCAAAGCTGAGTATGTAAGAGAGGATCTAACCACTCTGGTGTACAACCAGTGCACCATTCCTGGTTTTAGCCCCCACGACTTGTTGTACATCCGTCTGACAACTGCTAAAGTTGTCACCGATTTGTCGACCACTTTCTCAATATGACGGTTCCAAGTAAGTTTAGAATCAAAAACAACCCCTAGACACTTTACTTCTCCCAATATGGTGATTTTTTCGCTAAGGAAAAGAGGTGTAAGCCCCATATAAACCATTTGGTCAAATTTAAATGTCATTCGTGCAAATACTAGTACTAAAAACCAATACTCTTGCTTTCTTGGACAATGACAAAGAAACAAAAAGACTTAATTTGAGTATATTTGTATTTTTATTATTTAAGTATAGCATTTAAAACTTAAGTCTTAATAAATCTGCATCCGTGTCTAAGGCGTCACAACATCTCTAGTTGTATACTACACTAAAATTAAATGATAATGTTGATTTTGTTAACGTAATCCAAAGAGACCCATAATTGTTTAAGATTACTTATTTCAATAAACTTTGTTAGAAACTCCATTATATGTAGTTTGGAATAACAATTGAAACTGACTTTATAATTAAAGATATTTGAAGTTGTCGCTCAAGTGCAACCGATCTAATCACTAACGTTTTCGCAAACGGCAATTGTCATTCTTACTACTTTGTGTAACGAACAGCTCCTATTATTTTTGTCTTCCTTTTATTAGCTACTTTGTTTTAATGATTTGTGGTATTTAACATAACGATTTTTCTTCTTTATTTAAATTATTAAATACATAAACGAATTTGGATATCGCCAGATGAGTAAACTAATAATCAAATTGATCGTGTATTGATAGAAAAAAAAATTATAAAAACTATAAAAGATTGTAGAAACTAATAAGAGTAAATGTTATATAAGAAGTCTCAAAGAGAACTACGATAATAAAATTAAACTTTATAGCGCCAACTTATTGAAAAGTAAGAAGAGTAAAAGCAACTATAGAGAAGGATTAAATGTGTACTAAAAACAGAGGAAAAATAATATAGAAAATAAATGGTATCACCTGCAGAGAATAATACAAGAGATCCCAAGACAAATAATACTATAACATAAGCAAAAGAGATAAAATGATTGGTGCAAGGTAGCAGTAGACAAGTGTAATAAGGCCAAAATAAATAAAATTATAGATTAAAGATTAGAAAAAAACTGTATGAAGTAGTTAGAAGAAAAGTAGAAAATATATATAAAAAAGAAAACGCCCAGAGAAATTAAGAGAAATAAAGTGTTACGTTAATAATCAGATCAAGAATTTTTACCAAAAAGTTAAGAATCAACGAAAAGGAAATTATAACTATGGAAGAAAGAATTTCAGAATGTGCTTCAATTTGAGGGATCAGTACCAGACAATTCAAAAAGTTATAGAAAAAGAGAATATATAGGCAATAATAGAGATAGACTAAGTATTATTAAATATAATAAACATAAAACAAAAAATCATTAGGAGAAGAATGGTATCACAGTGGAGTTACTGAAAGAGAAAAGAGAAATGTTGCAAGAAAATAATAACGATAATACAAAAAGTTGGGAGGAAAAAGCAAATAGCTATACAATGGTCGAAAGCTATTTAGTGTAGAAACTATAAGGGAATTGTACTATAAAATATAGTATATCAAATCTTAGCTCTATTAACTTAGGGACGAATTAGGGATGAGTGGAAAAGCACTTTGGGGATTATTAGGCGGGTTTTAGATCGAATAGATCGGTAATTGATCAGATTTTTGTAAGAAAACATCTACTGGCATACTCCTATAATTTTTTATTTTTTACTGATTTTAATTGATTGTAATCAAGCTTATGATACACTCGAATGATATAAATTGTGCGATTTAGCTTCTCTAAGAAAATTGGAAACTCATGTAGTCAATTGAATAATACAGACCGTAAGATATTACTGGGTTTTATAGAGTTTCACAGCCGATAGAGAGTTACGATAAGATGATCATACACCAGCTCTATTGTTTTTTAATTTAATACTCGAGAAGATGCGATAAAATCGAATATATACCAGCATAGACATCGATGTATTGCCTATGCCGATTATTTACTGCTTTTTCGTTGCGCCGTTTATTTAGTATAAATTTTTGAAGTGTTCTGCAAATTCATCCTGTATTTAAACTGACTTGACAGTTATTCTACTGAGAATGTTTCTATTACTTGAGCTTATAAGCTATTCGCAAAGTGATCACATCAGTATAGCAAAGTATGACTGCATGATTGGTGCGCACTATATCGTGTTATGACATTACAGGAAGGTACGGATATTCTAAATGCTGCCGTGACTTAGATGACCCTATATAGTAAAACTATAATCTTTTAAACATTTTTATTACATTAGAAAAAGTAGTTGATGAGTTTTCGTGTTATAAAAAATTGAGTCCTAAATGGCATCAATATTTTTGTTAATGATTGTTTTTTGCAACTCTCTTTGCAACTGTTTTTGGGTGTTTGGACTTTTTTATTGGTTATATTTTACAAATTTTTCTTTTAATTTTATTTTAAAGCAAATATTATGATACTTTGCAGATAACTCCACAAAATGCAAAACTTTTTAAAACCTTGACAGGTAAGGTCATCATCCTTGAGCTCGAACTGTCGGACGCTCTAAAAAATGTCAAGATCAAGATCAAAAACAAAGAGAGCATTCTACGCGACCAACAACGCCTGATCTTTGCTGACAAGCAGCTGGAAGATGCTGAGGCTGCGGGGCGACGCTAGAAGAAGATTTACTCTACTCCTAAGAAGATTAACCACAAAGAAGGTCAAGCTGGCAGTGCTAAAATTTTATAAGGCAAGCTGAGAGAATTGTGGTTATTTCTAAAATTTCACGGTTGTGTTATTTTTAAGTTTATTAAAATGCCAAGTTGAGATGTGAGTGCCCCGGAGATCAGTGAGGAAGAATAGTTCATGGTCGCTATGGAGGATGGACACTATGAGAAGTGTGGTTACACCCTAGTATTCTCGAACCAAAGAAAGCAAAGCAAATATATATATAGTTAAAAGTTTTATGTTGTAAGACGTAACTTGAAATGTTTTAAGTAATATTTTGATTTATTAAAATAAAATTTAAATAAAACTTGCAAACAATTATACATCCTACTGCTAGTATACATTACTATTTAGCTTAATCTTTTTCATATAAAATTACATTTCTATACTGCGCTTGGGTTTATGTATTTGCATAAAAAGTAACATATATAACAATAGCAACAATAAAAATTAGAATTGTGTGCGATTGTAAAGAAGAAAACATAAAGTGACGAGAAAAGGCACTTTCCTATAAACTAAAATACAAGAGCTCAAATAAATTCCAAGTTGACATATGCACTGTGTTAAACTGGCAACTGCAACAATACGAACAATTGTAAACAATTTAAAATTGTATCATTAGTAACTAAAACCGCTATGACTTCTGCAACAAAAATGATCTGTTCTGGAAGCAACATAATTGAGGATATGAAAACAACTTTCCAGTTGGATTTACCATAAAGTTTAACCCAGCATGGTATCATAACGGAGAAAGCAAGAACAATTTTTCTTCACATTCAAACTTAAAGAATTAGTAGAATAAGTGCATTAAGGCGTCAAAGTTAAGAGTTTTTAAAAATGAAAAGCTAAAGAAACTTGCACCATTTTCTCAAAGACAAATTTAACCACTATTACGAACATTATGAATCAATTTATACAAAATAATCCAAATTTTGCTAGAAGCTCAAAGGCAAGACGAAACGTCATGGATGCGACGATAAAAGAGAAAAAGACAAGTCATAAGACTTCTTAACAAAAAACGGAAAGTATCAAATGAAGCAGTCTTTCTCATCAAAAATATACAAGGTGGTTCAAATATGACTGGGCTAATTTGTGTGTAAACAAGCCGCACTGCGCACCAACTGAGCGATCTTGAAAAAATGGAGCCACAACCTCCACCCTCCCTTCTAGTTGGGTTAGAACCTGTTCAGTCGTGTTTGGGAGTTGCTAAAGTAATGACCGAACAGAAGATACAGCAAAGCGTGGAGGAACGCATTGTGATCAAATACCTTGCTATGAAAAACGTCCCGTTCTTTGAAATTTATCACAGACTCCAACAACAGTATAGGTAAGAGTGTCTCTCACGGACCCGTGTGTTTAAATGAAGAACGAACCGCATGATCGTCGGCCGCGAACTAGCCCTAGCAGGAAGTTATCCATGTAGACTTTTTGAAGGATGCTAGAACAGTCAATCCAGCTGATTACTCAGACAACCTGAGCTGACCAACAGACATGGAGGAAAAGACCCAATCTAATCGGAAGGCAGGTGGAAAGCGGATAGCTTTACTTCAGGACAATGCACGCCCCCATACGGCCAAAACAACAATAGAACAAGTAATTTTTACCTGTTTGGAAGGCTTAAATCAGACTTGTATGGAGTTTGCGGACAATGATACCGTCATCCAGACCGTTCGGGAGTGAATACGTCGACAACCAAAAGCCTTTTTTGAAAAGGACATCAGGATACTTCCAGAACGTTGGAAAAATATGTTGTCTGTGAAGGGAATACGTTGAACACTGTAATATGCAAGTAAGTGTTTGGGAATTTGTTTTTTTTTTGTAAAAAAATCAGTTCCGATCATATTTGAACCACCTTGTACATATTATTTACTCCATTATTTAGATTCATAAATGACTTATGATATAAATTGATATTAGTAATGAAAGATGCCTAGAATTAATATAACACAAGTAATAATATGTTACAAAATAAAAAAAATGGCAATTGTAATTTTTAACTTAAAAATAGGTTTTCAATAATAAAAACTTTACTTCAAGGTTTTATTTCTAACAAGAAAGTACTAGTTTGTAATGTTTTGCAAGATGAGATGTTATGTAAATAGCAATATGATTGAATAGAGATGCGCACTGTGCCTCGATTGACTTGACTTAGGCTTAACCTGTAACAAAGGTTACTTGAAGAAATACCTACTCCTTTGTTTAGCACCCCCAAAAAAGCCATAGCCTCTCAAGTATGGTTACCAAATCCAATTTTGACAGGAAATATTGACCATTTATTTTCTAATCTTAAAACTAGTTTAGGGGTAATCTTCAGGTATGATTCGTTTTCGTCTTTTCTATTATTCTTTTCACTTTTTTATATTTTCTGCCATTTGAACTTTGAGCTTTCTTATATATTCTCCTCCATCCGCCTTTTTTAGATCTGTTTTTACTCTTTTATCTTCCAATTTTCTTTCTAACATCTACCTTTTTCGCCAATTGAAGAAATACTAAAAGAATATTTGAAGTGAAAAAAGAATGCTACAATTAGTAAATGTGCATGCTACACAAAGTTGGTTTTAATATTTTTAAAGGGATCATTTAAAGTCTGAAAGATAAGAAATGTAATGGGTAACCTGTTGTGTCAAATATTGAGACAACGAAAGAAATGACAAACATCGTTTGTAGAACAGATTGCTACCCCATCCAGCATTTAGTTCAGATCATACGCTATCAGAAAACACTTTACTTCTATAAGGGATGTTGTCTGCAGTTCAAGATTTCTCTAATTAAATGCTTATGTCATGGGAGTAAATAGTTAAAGGATTGATTATTAAAGATCCTAAAGTATGACGGACTGTATTTTGAATTTGAAATAAATTTACTCTTTGCTTCTCTGTAATGCTGAAGACATCCTCAGCACATTCTTCCCTCAACAGAATATTCAAACAAAACGTCCTATAAAAATCGTATGATGCTGCTAAATTTAAGGAGAAGATATAGGAATATTAATAAAACCACATTATTTGTTAATAAGAGTATAACAATTAGAATGTTTAATTTTTAATTATATAGTTGAGAAAACTTTCATTTATATGCAGCAAATGTACAGAATTTTAATTATTCTAAAAGCTCATATATTTATTTATTTTGGTATTTAAATGGATTTACCAAATTATTTTTAACAGTTGACTTTATAATGCAAGTCTTCTATTATATGTGCAGGAATTTTTCCCATTTTAACCGTTGCTGGATTTTTTTAATATCCTGTTTGGTTGTGGCTTGTCGATGTGAATTGATGGTAGTGCAAGCAGCACACGCCTAGAAGGAAAATTTTGGCAGTTGCTCTCTTATCAATCAGCCCCGTTTTGGGCCCGTGGCATTTAAAGCACCATAAGCCCATCCTTGCGGGAACGCGGGCGCGATAATAAAGGCGCCTAAAAATAGTTTTATTTCTGTGACAAGCGGCGCTTTCGGCCATCCATTCTGGCAACCGAAATAGCGATATTCGTTTTGAGCACTTACACGGGTTGCCTAAAACCGAGTCGATGTCGCCGGATCTTCCCAAAACACGCTTCCAAACTATTTATTTTCCTATTTATAGCCGCAGACAAAAAGCCCGGTAATTATACGGTTACAAATACCGGTGCGAGACGAGATACCGCGCTCGCGACGTAAAAAGGCCCCATTCATAGAGTTATTGCCTTCAGGCATGGCTAATTCCAGATCCCGATAAAAATTAAATTGTACGCCGTCATCAATCGCAGGATGTAAGCTTCGATGACTCGCATATTAGATTTTATAATGAAATCCGGCGATAAGAGCGCGCTCGAGTTGAAAGGTGAGAATTCGTCGGTTTGATGGCCTGCTGATTAAACTCTTCGAGCTCTTTAAACTGGCCCATAAGTTAGGTTTCAAGAAACATGCTTCTAAGATCCACGTTTATTAAATATTTTTTAAACAAGCAAAAAACATTTCACAAATAAGTGGGGAAAGTTCCCTAACTTAGACTATAGGATTTTCTACATTATTTAGTAACTTAGGTACCTTTTGGGTAGATATTATTTTTTAATTTTTATTCTTATTGTAAATTTGTAATCTACTCCTGTTATATTGTACAGAATATTAATAATTCACTAGGTCTTCTTACCACCTCCTTTTGAGTCGTTTTCTTTCTAGAGGTTGATTATAGAGTTTACTTACTAACTGATTATTATGATCAATACTTCTTTCTTTGAATTTGTTAGCAAACAGAGCGATTACATTGTTTATGAAGGGAATTCGAAGATATGTATGAAGAGTTTGGTTAGACATATACCATGCATCTGTTATCATTCAGAGTGTTTTTTTTAAGGTTTAGGGTATTTTGATGTCAATTGGTTTGCTGCAACCTTTAATCTCATTTTTTAAGTGGAAATTGGTTTAAGGGCACATTTTTATAATTTTAACTTTGCTCTTCAGAGATAAT
The DNA here is from genome assembly GCA_036346155.1 of Sinelater perroti. Lineage (NCBI taxonomy): Eukaryota > Metazoa > Arthropoda > Insecta > Coleoptera > Elateridae > Sinelater > Sinelater perroti. The sequence goes on from JARFIY010000046.1 coordinate 20,699,066, forward strand.
TTTAACATTCTACCAAGTAACTAGGACATTTGTTTTATTTTTAAGTTTGATTAGGTCTTTTAAGTCTTTATAAGTAATCTTTTGGATTAGTCGAAGCCCGACATATCTTACTACCGTTTGTTCTGGGATCAGTTCATTATTTAAGTCGACAACTGCGACAACTATATCGTCTCGTTGCGAAGAAAATTTGTGCCGCTTTCTCATTATTTGTTTAAATTTTGCACTTCCACAGCCAGTTCTGCAACTCGCCTAGATGATTTTGCAGCTTTTTAGAGGCTCTGTTATTTTTGTATCGTTGGCAAATGTAGTCCCTTCTGTGATAAGTATATTGGCGGTAAAAGACCAGATTCGATAACATGGTATCTAGATAATGTATTGTTGACCTTAACTTGGCAGTATCGTTTTTGGATTTTAAAATTTGGTATATTTGACTGGACAGATGCATTTAATTTTAAACAATGTTAATGAGACCTTGTCAAACACTTTCTGTACACAAAAAAAACTTTTTTCCTTTAAGGCTTTCTTTTATTTTATTTACGATTTGGTAATATTATTTATTATTTTTCGCAAAAGTCAAATTGATGTATTTGGAGCAAGGAAATGTGTTTCGGATATTATAAATATTAGGGGTAGTAAGCTTGTTAGTCAGTAAGATGCTGGTTTTTGATGGTTTTCCAAGCTTTAAAATTATGATAATTAGGGCAAATGTCCATTGCATAGGGTAGAAGTACAGATATATTAGGCTATTATAAATAGTAGTTAGTAATGCAAGTGCTTTTTTGGGAAGATGTTTCAATATTCCTCCAAACACTTAATGATAGAGCTAGCAGCTTAAATGAGTTTGCCCTATTAATTTTTTGCATACCTTGGCTGATTAGCAACATTGAATGGGTAGTAATAATTGACAGAGAACATCTAGAAAAAAATTGAGCTCTCCATCTTCACAATTGTTAGCTAAGATTGGTGTATATACATTCGCTAAATGTTCGGCTAGTATGTTTCCGTTTTTCTTCAGTTCACGCAAAGTTAGGCCGGGTTCCCTTACTGGTAAAATTAACTCAACCGATTTCTCATAAGAACCAGTGTTCTGGTGATAAGTTAGCTGTATGATATTTAAAAAAATTGTTATGTTAAATATTGGTTTGTTATAGGATTTTTCGTCCTTTGCTATTTTCTATGTGCTAGTATTACATATTATGTTTACATCTATTATTTAGTGTAACTAAAAAATTTAAAAGGTCAATACTTTTGTCTGTAGCAGCTCATTTAGTAATAAATCCAATTTTTCTAAGCCGCTATTTTTTTAGTAAACATTGTAATATATTCATTACTCTTTACATTTGATATTACTGAAAATGAGTACAGATAACTTCACAGAGTCGAATAGATATCAAAAATTGCTGTAAGTGTTTTATGTCTGCTTATAAAAAATTGTTAGTTTGACAACATAGGCCTACGTCATTTTCGCAAAAATAATATAAATTTTTAGCAATTTTACTTCTTTTTATAATTTCAACTTGACTAAAATATTAAATGTTGATGACACTGACTTATCTACAGTAGAAAGGCCTTAAAAAATAATTGTACAACAAAGCGAGCGTTAATTAGATAAAATTAAAAGAGGTAGTCGTGGTGCAAACTCTATTTATATTAGCTTTTTAAACATGGCTAGTATGTATTGTCAATATTTACATTAAAAAAATTCAAAGTGACTCTACAATGTGTCGACGTAAGAAAGCAGACACCTGTTCAACGTTCTTGTATAATAGAAGTTTGTCTAATTAATTGATAGTTGTTTAACTACTTTATATACATGTGTGTATGTATCCACTAAACTTCAATAAACTATATCTAAATGGTAAATCAAATGTGTAATCTCTTCTTAACGGCAGTTATGTTTACTATTATATAGTAAATTTGTATGAAACTGTAGTTTATCAAAATACTTTTAATTAGTCTTTACTATTTACCTTTCATAGAATTTAACTGAAGGTCATCTTGAATATCTGGATTTCTAATATAGTGTGCTCAAGTGCAGCATTTGGATTGACAGCTTTCTAATACAGATATGTTAAAGTTAGATCCATACAACTGAATTCCATACATCCAGACTGGCTTTAAGATTACTTTATACATCAGCAGTTGCAGTTTAAGAAATGCTGGGATTTTCTACTAAAACACCAATAGCGTTTATTAGGTTTCCAAATTTCATCAAACAAATCCCTGTGTCTAAATGCATATTTAAATATTTAAGTTTATTACTTCATGGTATTATACTTTCATTAATAGGGTAGCTGCTTGACATATCTTCCTACATTAGGTGAGTGTGATTTGTATAGACTTTATCTGGCGTTCTCTGTGATAGGCAGATAGACTTTCAAAAGAAGCATACCACTGCCTTGAAGTATAGTGGGAATAATTTGATTAATTCTTCTTCATACTGACAAAGAAATGGTTTTTATACAAATATGATTTTAGTATAAAGCAAAATCCGATAAGTGCTCTTTTAGTTTATACAAAAAAAACCATGTGTCAGTCTTTGTCGAAAGCTTGACTTACATCAATAAAAGTAGCTATGCCGTACTTATTTCAAAAATATACAATATTGTAGAATAGTATTGAATAATACTAACTTATTAATTATTAATTAAACCAAATTAACTACTTATTTATAAAAGTTTTCCTTGTTATAGAAATTATTAAAGAAATAGGATTCAAAGAAGAAGTTCATAAAAAAACAGTTTTGCACGCTTAGAGTCTGGTTGGATGACAAGTAAATTATTTGTTACATTCTCTTAATAATACTAATGAAACTAAAAATTGAAAACAAATTACACCTATAAGAGATTATAGAAAAATTATTTTACTACTACCAGTACGTACTAAGCACAGATTGCAGTGCTGCGATGTGTCAATTTTTAAGCCTATTAGTGCTTTTACAATTAAGCAATAGATAACATTAATTTTTCTCTAATTATAACGCAGTTCCAGTGTTCAAGATTACTTGGAAAAGCACTTTCTAAAGTTGGTTTAGTTGTAAATGCGATAAATGGTTTTGCAAATTGAAGAATATGGTTTTTAAATAAAAATGTTCTTAAAGAGGATTAATTTGTTAGTATTTCTAACAGAAAACACAGTCCAAACAAAAATAAAATAGATATTTCGACTGCCATAAAGAAGAACTAAAGAACTATTACATTTGTAGAAGAAGAGTTTAGAAAAGATAAAAGATTTTTTTCAAATACTTTTCTATTACCTGTTTGATCTATACAAGTTGCCACCATTTCAACCAAGTGATGACTGTTTGGACAGTCGTTTCGAAAACAAATTAGAAGAAGAATAACCCTTAGCTGTCACACTGGGGTCCAGATTACCCCAGCCGTAATCAAGTTCAATTTAAACCCTCGACTTGAGGCGCCACTTGTTCTTAGTTGGAAAGTTCCCCTGACCCCTCGAGCCCAAATCAAGACTCACAAGACGTTAGTGTAGCCCTGGCAGCTGTGCAAAGTAGGGTGGTGCCGTTTAAGACCCCAGTATGGCAGCTATAATTATTAGCGAATTTTTTTTCATTGTTTTCGCTTTGTTTTGAAGAAAGAGAGGTAAGTAAAATATATTGGTTGGTGAGAATTTTTAACACCTATATATATATATATATATATATATATATATATATATATTATATATATAATGTAACTAGTATCTAGTATAAAAATATTTTTCCTATTTAATTAACGTTTTGGTAGTAACACCTGCATCTTTAACTACTTACTAACGATACTATATAAAGTACTTTCTAATAATTTCTGAAACCGAAATCCAGTAAAAAGTTTGTTGGTTAGAGACTTTTGGCATCACAATCAGATTGCTGCCCTCGCTGTAGGTAACATGTAACTAGACTCCGTTTCTTGTATTCAAATGTAAAGTTTTCTCCTCTTAATATTCAATACGTCGCATATGTTTATGTCACATCTAATAAGCCCTAAATCTAGTTCCTGAAATATAAACATTAACCAAGGATTATGCACTAACTTAGATAAACTTATTATTATTTGCAATTTGTAAATTTCTCTTCTTCTCGCATCTGTTATCTTAGCCGCCGTCTACCTGCAAAAGTAATTACTATTGAACAAGCTCACCAACTATTAACATTTGTTTAAGAGGTGAGAATTATTTTATTGGCTTGTTCAGATGAATTCATCTTTGCTGGCCCAGCAAGTCCCCGAAAGAAAGTATTTAGGATAACCGACTGCCTAAGAAAGGCGACAGTGCACGGTAAAACAGGATCGCTGAAGTATAATAGGTGGTCGAAAGACGAAGATGGGTATCCATGGACATGTTGCTATTACCAAGTCTTTAATAACAGACTTAATAACAGACACAAATTTTCAAAGACGACGTGCATGTTGCAATGTTCACAAAAAAGGATTGGCAACGTGTCGTTTAGTCGCACGAGTCACCCTTTATCCTCTTTCCCACTACTGGTATACGATATGGACTGTCTCTTTCCGACTGTTAGACATGGTGACGGTTCTATTGCGGTATGGGACCAAGTCACGTCCAGACGCCAAAAATCAACCTGATCGGAAAATCTCGAGGACCGGTTTGACCGGAAGTGGCCGCAAATTTTTGTTTATGTATAGAAACCCCAACATCTCTGGAACCGGAGTTCCACGTCCGTACTTGTTTAATATGTGAAATATAGCATCTTATTGCATGTCACTACACTTGTTCTTGTGATGTCAACATATCGACGTATCAAATGCTTTGTGAATTTTCTATTAAAATTTCAATTTTATGTTAACATTTTCATAGCTAATTGTAAATGATACGTATAGTACGTTTTTACTTATACACTATTGACTAATATATCACCACTTCCTTCAAATTTACCATTTTTAAAGCTGTAAAATGTTTACAGGATATATCAAATTAAATTGCTTAGTCTATTTTCAATTTACTTAACCTAATAAATTATAAAACAAATGAAGAATAGGTTTAATTGTAGTTTAATAAGTTTAAAAGTTATTATATGGTTCTAATTCTTTACAAAGACTGCAAAATAAATGACGGCTCTATATGTTGTAAGGAATTGATGTGTAGTAGCCTTATGCAAGTGTAAAATACGAGGAGTTGCCCGTAAAAATGTATTTTTAGCGTCCTAAACTGACAATTCTTTTGCAAGGTTGGAACGTGGAACAATTTATTTACAGATAATAACAGTAGAATAAGTCGGTGCGGTGACCTTACTAAAGTAAGATATGCAAAACGATCCTAAAGATAGGCAACCAAACGTACGTTTAAAGCTCAGCCACATTTTATATCAGCTGTTTTGTGATAGCTCAATGTAGTATATAATTTTATTATAATAATAGCAACACCGCCTTTTTCTGCATATTGCAATTTCCCTTATTATTTTGAATATAAAATTTCCACATCTCATATATTTCTTCATTTCAGTATTATACTCATTTATTAAGTCCAGTTTTTCTTTGCAGTATAATCTACAGTATTCGTAATTTGAGTATTCTAGTTTTGTTGGTTACATTTTATTTATATCTATTATTTTTGTATTGTTGTTCTTATTTTTTTCTTAACAATTTTGAACAATTTTTATTTGGTTTAAATGTCTGCTAAAAGCCTTTGTAAAGTGACACATTATTTGACAATAAATTATTCCTTCACAAAAAGTTAGAAATATTGTATGTTTCTGATGGTCATATATTCTATTGTTACCTCATTGTACAGTAACTAGGTCCATACTGTTTTTCTTCCAATGCTTTAAATAATAACGGTGACAACGAATAAGTTTATCATAGTCTTTTTGTCTTTCTTTAAATTAAGCTGTCTAATTATCATGAGCTTACGCCAGAGCGGCCCAAGTGGTTAAGGCGGGGACTGCTATGTGATATTGCCATGGTGGCCTACTCAGTCACTAAAAACAATCGTCTAAGGCGCGGTGCTTGCCACATCGCCTTGAATCAGAGATTGTGCACGACAACCGGGCAGAGAAGATGAACATGTAAGAGCCTTAATCTTTCAGTTTGCAGGACGTGCTTCCACCGGAGAGTTAGAGCCGTAGAAAAAAAGATCATGAGTTAAAAGCTTTTGATTAACAAAGACGTTATATGGGTAGTCGCATTGTATTAACCTGCTAACATTTGTTGTAATTCATATCAACCACCATGTACATCATTCAATTTGTTAACAGTTTAATTTATTGTATTATTTTCTCTTATTACTTATAATATTTGTGTATATAAATTTGATATTTTTTGTGTCGTCATTTCTATCCCTATTTATATAGTTTCAATATAAAATTGTTAACAATGCCTCCATGTTATTATAAAACTCATTCAAATTTTTCTTTTAAATATTTTAGTACCCTAAGTTTCGCTTGACGTTTTGCTTATATCTTAATCTATTTATATATGTTTTATTTACTCTTTCTTAATAAGAGTTTTTGTTGTTACTTATATAATTACTTAGAGCGGAGTTTTTTCAATTGTAGTAGTAATACACACATGTTTCTTTGGTAGTGATAGAAACCTTAGTCTACATTTACTTTTTCCTTGTTTTTGTTAATTTATTAACTTTTGATATCTTTTTGGGGTATAATTCCTATTTGCGTTTTGGTATTACTTTATTCTTTCAATAATTTGCTGTAAATTTGGTTTAAAGTATTTATGGAGATCTTGTCTTTGTTACAAATGTGATTTGTACTTTAAGAAGATATTATCGTTCACAAATTATTGGGCTATCGTAAAAGTACTAGTATGAAACTGAGCGAAGTACTAGCAAAAGTAGATCATAAGTAAACCATAATTATATACACCGCTAAAGTTTCATTTCACCTTCACATTTTGTATTAATGCTGCCTAAAATTGGTCACGCACTTTGAGACTGATTCCTCGTGGAAAAATGTACTTCAAGAAGAATAAATGGATTTAAAATGCCGTCTTATTAAATCTTTAACCACGCTTAAATGGTTTTTTCTGAAGAAGAATTCTTCATCTTGATTAGTGATTTCTTCATGGCCTTGCTAATTGTTTACATTATTTTTCTATGAATATACAAAGTGTTTGGAATAGGTAAACAAATAATTTAAAAGGTGCTTTTATTTATATAATTAACAACACTAAAGTTTAGTTTTGTGGTAATGTAAATAAAATTATTTTTCTATAGATAAGTAAACTTCAGAAGTATGGTTTTCTTTAATTTTTGGCTAGTTTCCATATAGAAGACAGAAAAAAATCTCCAATGTTTTTTCTTCGCTGTTATATGATAGCAAATTTACCTTAGCAGTATCTAATTGTATTTCTAGCAATTTTTAGAGTTTGCAGATAGACATCCGAACTGATTTTTGTAGTTAATGGTGTAAATAATAATTAATAAATTTAAATAGTGGCATTTTTTATATTTGTAGAATAACTTTCTTCAAACGGTATTGCAATTCTTTATAACATTCAGATATTGCTTTAGATTTTAATGGTTTTAATTTTATTAGTGGCGATGAACCTACCATCCAGTATTAAGAGTTTTGAAATTTAGTATTTCTAGTGACGCAGTGAAGCCTTTATGGTAAATCGGCCGAGTGTTTGTAGTTTATGTAGTGAATACGTTGAAGATACAAATTTATGAGAATATGATTTGGTTACCATGAGAAACATGAATTTAAATGACAGTTGGTAAATAGGATTCCCGAAAAGTTGATCTTCAAAATCATATCAGTGTTCATAAAATGTTTCAATTGTATAATTGCCGGATTGACTAGACGATTTCAATATATTTTGAAATGATCCAGGTCAACATTAATTTTACACAGTAGTTAAACTTAATTAAACGGGACCAATCACAGGCATTCAGAATTACCTTGATTGACTGGAAAGTATAGGTAGATGGCACTCGAGTCGTAGGATTCTTGAGCACAGGCGATTTTAATGACCGTTATGGCGTGAAGTGACCGTTACCTTCATGTGTTACGTAGACTTATTTTAAGTACGAGTCAATTATTGTGACTGTAGCGTTTATTTTAATCAGCTATTGTCGTAGCCTATTTAGGAATGAAAGTTCGGAAGAGATTCGAGCCGACGATGGACCCGTATAAAGTTGTGAGTACATTTCAACGAAAGTCGTGATGTTCACCAGATTTTCATATTCGTAGAATAACTTTCTTCAAACGCTCATAGCAATGCTTCGGTAACATTCCGAGATTGCTATCAGATTTTAGGTTAATTTATTAGTGGCGATACCAACCTTACATCCACTGTATTAAGGGCTTTTACTTTAGTTTTCTAGTGACAGAAGCCTTTATTTTAGTATTTTGTATTTATGTTGAATCTGTTGAGTCCAAATTTAGATGTTCGGTTTAGACTGTATTAATGCCATTGAAATAATTCCCAGTTGTTCTTTAAATCAATCAATTTAAGTGGAGTTTTTCTTGTATAATTGCCGGATTGCTACAGAATTTCAATATATTTTTTTTACATAACATCAATTTTTACACAGTAGTAGTTGCTTTATATAGGGACTGGTAGAATAATCTTGATTGTGGAAAGCATAGGCAGATAGCACTCGAGACGTAGATTCTTGAGCACCACAAGCCATGACATTTTAATGCCCGTTATGGCGTGAAGTGATGACCGTGAGTATGTGTTAGAGACTTATTTTTAAAATGGTAATTTTGTGACTGTAGCGCAGTGGCTATTTCGTAGGCATTTAGGAATGAAACGGAAGAGATTCGAGCGCAAACCATAAAGTTGTGAGTACACAATTTCCAACAAACTGGTTCAGAATTCAAACGGAAATCACTTGTTAGACCTCATAGCGTTCGGTCATCCGAGAACATCACAATAGTAAGGTAGACTGTTGTCACATTGCCACAACGTGTGGATAATTCTACACTGCAATCTTGTGTTCCATCCATACGGTTGGTGGCCTAGGAACTTGAAAAGTAAATGGTAAAAATGTTGACAAATGATCCAGCTGATGCTGTTGGGTTCAGTAGTCATTTTTATTTATTGAGTGTTACAAAATATTTTTGTTGTGGTGTCACGGAATTTGGCATCATAAGACCGCACTTTTTTGAAGAAACAGAACGCGCGGTGACTGTCGTTAAGTTGCGATGTTATGCAATTTCCCAAAGTCCAGACTCAACGAATATGGAAATGCACCACTGTGGTTCCAATAAGATGGCGTTGCTGCGCATACGGTGAAAAGTTATGGAACAAATGTTTCCAGGTCGCCTCGCCTCCGTACATGGTCGGCTAGGTCACCATCCGATTTCTTTCTGTGAGATATTTGAAGGCCGAAGTCCTTCGACGCAGGCTACGGACTGTTGAGGAATTAGAGGGTGCTATTTCCGCGATCGCAGGAGTACCAGTGGGAATGACTCAAAAAGCAATGAGGAACTTTAAGGCGAAATTACAGGAGTGTATCGCTCGTGCAAACAAATATTTAGATGATATCATCTTTAAAATTGATTGATGTCTAACTGACAAGAAGGTTATTCTGCCGTATCTTTATTAATTTTAAGAGTTCAGTGATAAGAGTTTAGACGTAACTTTATTACTAGCGCAATTTAACATCCCGTTTGTTATTGCAGAAAATACAGGAATAATATGCAATAGGGATATTTACTTCTATATTCCTGTTAATCTTGAGAGATTAGGAATGAAATCAGGTTTATCTTAATCAGTAATTGTGTAGAAAATTTTTCCTATGAACAAATGGAATGTGGGAAGTAAAACTTTCAACTAAATAATTCCTTTGTATTTCTACAAATTTTTAGAATAGAAAAATGGAATTTGCTCATCTTTAATTTTAGCGACACACATGAATTTGCCTGTAGATGACTGAGTTGAGAATTGTTGCAATCATTACCATATTCTTATTGTTCTCTCTAGTATTAAGTTGTTCGGAAAGTTCATGCTGATTATTAAATAAATTTCAAAGAATAAATTGTTATGTATCAATTTTTATTTATTTAATTAGGTATTCACCATATTGTTTAACAAAGTTTCTACAACTTTCAACAACTTGAAGATTCCATCTTTCCAGGACTTCTCAAGTTTCTGGATGAAAAACCTCCCAAACTGTTTTTTTTTATAGTTCCCAAAGAGTTAAAGTTCTTATTACAAATTTTGTAAAGATCTAAACAAATAAAAATCTGAAAGCGCAATATCTAGTGACTGTAGCGGGTAGGACATGAAGTCTAGGACTATCTTAGGAACAGGAGACCCTCCTATTAACATTATAACATAATTATGGGAGTTTTTCCTGAATCGCTTTCTTCAATTCGTTCAGTTGCAAACGGTACTTATTTGAATTTAACGACTGATATTTTGGTAGGAGCTCATAATACACATTTTTTTCCAATCCCGCTAGATATAAAGCATAACTTCTTCGGATGGAAATCAACTTTGGGGTTAGCTAATGATAATTCATTTCGATTACTCCAGGCTTTTTTTCGCCCATTATTATTGTAAGTAGACGAGCCAGCGTAGTCGCGCGGTTGAAGCGCGGGCAGTGGTGCAGATGGACCCGGGTTAATTCCCGGAACTCTCTCATGCTTGCAAGGTGGCCTACTCATCCACTAAAAATAATTGAGTACCTGCCTTTACTCTTAACAAGTATTAGTAATAGCGATTGCCTAAGGCGCGGTGCTTACCCCATTGCTCCGTATCAGAGAACGTATGAGAGTCTTAACCCCTTAGTTCGCAGGCCGTGCTCTCACGCGATGCGTTAGAGCCTTATTATTATTATTATTGTAAATAATCGATTTTTATGGGCCGTCACTAATTGCTTTAAAAACAGTGCGTTTTTGTTGCGTTTGTACAACGCTCACAGAAGGAAATGCGACCCATTAAATTTTTCTGGGTCAAATTACACAAAACGGAAACATCGTAGCGATTCACGTAACCAATCTTCACTAAATGCTCTTGGATCGTGGTTGTCGATATGTTTAGTATCCCTACAAAATCTCGTGTCATGTATCGCGGTATATTCTCAATCGACATTGAAAATCGACACGAACTTTCCAGACAATGCAATATGTGCTAGTTATCATGCCAATTATAAAATGTACTAGGAGTTGCCCGCCAAAAGATGTTTTTGGCGTCCTAGACTGACAATTTTTCACCCACCTTCCCTCAAATTTTCGCAAGGTGCGAACGTATAAATTTTTAATTAGACCGGCTTTTTCTCTGGATCAGAAACATGGAACAATTTAACGCCCATTCATGGTGGACGTAAGCATAAGCCGCCCATAGGAAATACGTAATGCGTAAAGTTGAATTAATGCAAAGCTTATGCGTTCGTTCATAATGCACTCCCGTAATTTTTACGTTTTACGTTCATTTGCAGTAATTTTTAATTTTTCTCTAGATTAATGTTGGCAACAGTAACAGAATGTTTGTTTTTATTCTAAAATAGCTGTACCCGGCCACGCGTTGTTGTGGCTTTGCTTTTACATCCAACAGATGGCGCTGTTTTTCAAAAAAAAAAGTTTTTATCTGGTACAGGTGTGATATCTATACAATACAATAATCAAAATATTTAAATAATTCAAAAACGGTTAAAGTTAGAAGGCTGATTTTTTGCGCCGAATTAGTAAATATAGTTGTGAATGTAGTGTGCAAGTTTCAAGGAAATCAGTTGAAGCGTCTAGGAGGAGATAGAATTATAAGTTTAGAAAGAAAGAAAGTTAGGGAGATAAGACAATTATATTATAAGATAATTTAACAGAAAATAATATATAAATAATCAATTGTATTACATCTATATTAGACTAGACGAGATCAAACAAATAGCAACGTAATTAGTTCATGCAAGTGATCAGGTTGAAGAACTGCAAAACTGCCTTCATATAGTCACGATTCTTTTCTTCAACCACTTTTTGAATGAATCGACATGTCTAGGTAAAGTGCCTTCCGATGACAGTTAATGCCTTTGTTGTTACGCAGCAGCACAGATGCGAGACAGAGCGACTTACCGTACCTGAAGCAGGTAGCAGGCTGCCGTAATTGGGACAATGACGCAGCAAAACTGCCCTTAATTGGATGTTTCAATAGCAGCATCTCGGATCATCGCGATGTATAAATCAAACTTGGTGCCGCGCGGCGACGTGCCGCCGTCCGGTGGCCGGTTCGGGGAACGATGGGGGCCGGGCGATACGGGCGCTCGCGTTATCACGGCATCGCTTATACTCTATGCAAAAATAAGGCTTATTTAAATTGGCTCTTTGTTTTCATTACTGTCTTAGCAGCGCGCGGCCGCCCCCCGCGCCGCCGCCGGTTCGCGGAACTTCGGATCGCAATTAAAAAGAGCCCGCTAAGTGCGCGCTTCCAAGTACCACGGCGAACTTTTTCCGCGGATTCTTCGGGGGTTGCTCAAATAATTAATTAAATTTCTTCGCCGGAATGTTCATATGCTTTTTGCGCGATAAATCAGATGGGGCACGCCGGTGGCGGCGCGGCGGCCGCTCGGCGACCCCGCGGCGGCCGCACGGCGCGCTCCACCTGCCCGGCGACTTTCATTATGCCATAATCTATGACAATAGGCAATTTCATCTGACTGTCGATCACGTAGCGGGTTCCGAGAACGGGGCCGCGGCAATCTCGGCTTTTTTGGCGGCCGCGCGCTGCCTCCCGTTGCGGCATCCGCGACATGCGGAGGCGGAGGACCGCCCCGGGAGACGTCGCTCCCGCGTTACTGTTTCATTACTCTGCCTCCTAATTGACCCGCTAATGACGTCACGCCGCTGTCCGGCTCCTTGACTGCTTTGTTATTGGAAACTGCACGCTGGGCCGTCATCGAATTATTTTTATGGGAGCGGATGGAGCGGATATTCGGCCCGGCCCGTAATGAATCCGTCGGCGACGGGGGCGGTCGCCGGCGATTTGCATAAGCGCCGAGACGGGATTCTGTCACGTACGGAGACGGGCGTCCCGTTTTTAATAACGCGCCTCCAGAAGGGATAATAAACATCCACGGCACGGCTCTGCTGGAGCTAGTTAACAACCCCATAAAATAATATAGGAGCTCAAGTGGTCGAGATAGCATCTTGCATCTTCAACGACACATTTAGCAAATTGCATTTCGGGCCCTTCTGCATTTGAAATGAAAATCCCCATACCATTGAACCGATATCTCTATGCTACATACAAGAGTTGATCACTAAGAAAAGGGCCAATTGTAAAATAACAAAAATTATTTTTTTAAAATTTATCAACTATTTGGAAACTATAAAATGCAATAAATCAAAATGATGTACGATCTGATTAGACCTGAGAGTTAAGATCCGCCAAGCCTAACACTGGAGCTACTTGTAAAATTACATATGTATTAAACAGCTACGTTAATGCAAGTACTACAAGTATTTACAACACTATTGCGTGAATCTATAAGGTAAGTCTAATGGTTTAATTCTACTCAATCTTTGGACGTTTGCACTATTGTCAAGTAGAGTTAAATCGAGATGATATTCTAAGTTCTTTAGGTATTTTTCACTGTACCTCACTATAGTATTTCTAACAGAATCGACTTTTAGATCACTCATGTTGTCTATATTTCTGAAAAAGTAAAGAGCATTACACCTAGCACGTAAAATTTTAGAGTGGAAGCGTCCAATAATTTGAATATTAGAATTGGTGGCTGTACCCCACAGTTGTATACTGTAGGTCCATATGGGCTTGAAGGCTATAATGTAGACGAGCAGTTTGTTGCGGAGAGAAATTGTAAATTTTCTTCCTAAGAGCCCAGTAATGTTTACTGAATTTTAAGGCAAGTTGTTTTCGTTTTTCCCATATGTGGTCTTTCCACGTGAGACATTCATTTCATCTCTGTTACGTGAGGTAACGGCACACTATTCATAAAAACTTGCGCTGCGTTTTTTTACACTTTGTAAAGATAATATGTTGCGACTTGTTTTCATTAATCTTTATCCTTCACTTTTTAGCCCACTGTTCTATATCATGTAGGGTAGTTTGCAGGATCTCAGTAGCTGCAACGATCTCTTAATGTTTAACCAAGTAGCTGTGCCGTTGGCAAAGGTTGCTGTGAATATTCGATCACTGATAGATCAGTGGTAAAGAGTGGATATAGGAGAGGCCCTAATACGCAGCGCTGAGGCACATCAGAGCGGATTGGATGAAATTATATTTAACATTGAAAAATCTATTTTTCAAATAGGATTTGAGGATGATATAGTACGAGTAAGATAATGCAGTGTTTAATTTAAAGGGCAAATCATCGTGCCAGACTTTGTCAAAAGGTCGGCTATCGTCAAGTAGACTGTAGTATATTACGTATTTCCTTCAAAGGATAGATTTACAAAATCTACCACTCGATGTATCTTGTGTATGGTAGAATGTAGCTCCCGAAAACCAAACTGGTGGTCAGGAATAAGATTACGATCTTCTACGATAGACAGTCTTTTGATAAATAATTTCTCGAGAATGGGCAAGAGACTGATAGGCCTGTACAAACTGATCTCACTGGGTGGTTTACCAGACTTGGAAATTAGGATTACTTGCGCTAGCAAGTAATTTAGACTTAAAACAGTATTACCGATAGTTATTAACAAAACATAGCCCCTACTCGAAAGTTTCTTGGTGAGTAAGTCAAAGTCAGGAGCCTTTTTTGGATAAAGATTAGTTTTAATAATGGTTCTAACTCCGCTGATTGTGAACAAGTCTGGCAAAAGAGACATTTAGCAAGGAGCTTCTAGTAAATTCTTAATTTCCAGTTCTTCCTCAGGAGTGGAAGAGTAGAAGAGGTTGAAACACTTATACTAGTTGTTGCGCAAAAGAGTCAGCCTTATCCAAGTGTGTGCGCACCCAACTGCCATTTATTTTGTGTAAGGGAGGAACCGGCTCTATGCTTGACACTTTTATTTGCTTTCCAAAGGGAATCGTTCTTATCCTCTGCAGCACTTAGGATATTCTTAAAAGTCTTTGTTAGAGTTTTTAATTCATTACAAGTTTGGTTATATCGCCTTTTGTCTGATAGATATCTGGTGATATGCCAAATTTTTGTAACCGCCTCTTTTCAGATATTTTTTGGCAGTTATTGGACAGAATTCTTGTACGCTTTTTGAAAGATTTTCAGGCGAATTCTTGAATTATTGTGGTGAGATGTAGAACAACCGCTTCTAGGTTATGATAGTTTTTAGAGAAAGTCTCAGGTTCGTAGGGAATCGACTAGGTGTTTGAGTAATTCCAATCTGTTTTATTATTGAATAATTTAACTGGCTGCTCTTTAACAAAAACACAGTGAATATCATAAAGGAATGATTAGAATATAAATCTAAGAATGGGCAGATATGCCGGTATTCTGAAGCAATTTCTTTAGTGACAAAGAAGTTTAACAGACCAGTATCTAGGACATGGGTTCGTAGGTAAACAAATAATTTAGTTGTAGTTCCTGAAACACCTGATACAAGACGCCACCCTTGCCTGGAGGAGAGGGGCGAGAACCCCAGTGAGTATGCTGTGCGTTGTAGTCACCCCGGCTATCAATCTGCTATCCAGTGACCCAAAATATGTGGTAAAACATTCATTGTTAGTAGGATAATTTAGAGAACAGTGCAAATAGACCATGCCAATCTTCAATTTGTACAGTCGTTGCTTGTAAGTAGTTTTCCTAAAATTTATGTGGTTCAATAATCTTTTCCGTATGGTTCCAATTTTAGTATATGTACCATCGAAGTGAGTACACAAAAATTAATAAAAGTGGTTTAATGCGTCGACTGATAAAAATAAATGAAGACCCATAACAAACGCAGGATTTAAATTTTTTGCAAAGGTTGACAGCGTTCTGCTTGATGACGTTTTATAGTAAACACATTGCGGTTAGTCAATATGGAGCACTACTAAATGGAAGAGCGAATAGCGATGGTTAAAATTCATTACAGGAACGTAAACGCATAAATTATGTGACACTTTCAGAAAGCGATGTGCACCAAAATAAAACAATTGTAAAAAGACTATTTAAAAAATTTGAACAGACAAAAAAACAGGTCGATCTCGTACCGGCCGTTCAACTGAGAACATTGACGCTGCGAACGATAGCGTGACGAAGAGTCCAGAAACCCCAGTGCGCCGTCGGTCACTGCAACTAAACATTTGAAAAGCACCATACAGTGAATTTTAACAAAAGATCTGCATATGCATCTGCACTCGTTCAAGATTCAATTTAGTAAGGAACTAAAGCCAGATGGCCATTTGACACGCCAGGTATTTAGCGATTGGGTACTAAAAAATTAAGAAGTTGACGGAAATTTTGGTAATAAAATCATTTTTAGCAACAAGGCGCATCTCCACCTTAGTGGATATGTCAATAAGCAAAATGATCGCATTTCAGACTTAGAAAATCCTCCAGTCATTGAAGAACAATATGCATATCGAAAGAGTGACAGTTTGATGTTGATTTTATGCTAGTGAATGGTGAACGTTATTATGAAATGATATTGGATTTTTGTGGCCTCATTTGGCTGTGCATGGATTTATTTATACGAAATACTGGTCGAAAATTTTGTCTGAGGAATTCGGGAGTGTCAAATGAGTTGTGGAGAACATTCGACAAATATCCTGTTCCACATTTAGTGGAAATGTTTATCCATTAAATTAATATTACAGCTTTGCCAACCTATGAATAAATAAAATGTTTTTGATAAAACTGATCCTACGTTTCTTTTGGAAGATCTTTTATATTACAATTACATACTAAATTGACCAACGAAAATAAAAATAAAAGTACAGCCGCAAACTTATATACCATTTATAAGAACGCATCAATAAATTTTTAGACTAATGCTAATATATAACGAAATGAATTAGAATTAGTAAAATGAAAGAAGTAAGGGACGGTAATTTTATCAAATCAAGAAGTTAAAAGTATTTTTTTTATTATTTCGTTAGTCTTTTAAAACAAATAAATCTCAACTTTAATTTTTTTTCAGCTCAAGAATTAGAAAATTAGTTCTTTGCATTAATGTGCAATATAAAGTACCTTATTAAGGTTTTAACATAATTGGATGATGGTTTAGAGCACTAAGTAAATTCTATGTGCACATAATATTAGAAATTAAAGCTGTGCAAACGTAACATTCTATAAGTAAACCATAGAGCCAATGTGCAATAAAAAGAAGTGGAAAAGAATACCAAATATTGTGGTTATGACTATGAAAAAAGTATTTTCTATTTTGAAGAAAGTGTTTGTTACAAATATATCTAAGATATTGAGAGTCAAATCCTATTAAACTACATACTGACTGGTCGAATAGCATAATCTGAAAAGTATGAAGTAATAATTTTGATAACATAGTTAAGATTTTTGACAGTGCATTATTTAATAACTCGCATTTGATTTTTACGCAGCAAAACACGTGTGTGCAACGTGACTATCGCTAATTGCGGTTGCGCAATACTAGTATCTGCTCTTATAAACTTTTATTTTATAAGTCAGTCTGCATGCTATTAGTGTGAACCATAATAGCAATAACATTTATCATTTGTCAACACAATTATCTCAGCGGACCCAAAATGATATTCAGCCGGGTAATTACTCAATCTCCTATTAACAATGCTCCTTATTAAAAATACCATGTCAATACAAATAAAAAACGGTAATATGTACGAAACATCAAACCAACCAACAGTAAACAAAATAAGTAATATTATGAAAATATTATATTTATAATATAAATGCTGCCAATAACACGTCGAACACCCAAAAAATTATATTACCCAAACCGTCAATACTTATCTATAGAGTTACAGATTATATCATAATAAAATGGTGAATGCTCTATCAACTCTTGTCGCAACAAAACAATTTAAAATAAAACCAATGGCTGACAGTATAATTAAGATAACTGTTAATACTCCTTAGACATATTGTAAGTTAATGCGAGTCTAGAGTAATCGCACATCAAAAGAAAGAGAATAAAGCATGCAAAGTTGTAATAATCAATCTACACCACACTGTATCCACTGCGGAAACAGCAGTATTACTAAAAGTGAAAGGCTTTATTGTAATATATATTAAAAATATTAAGCATATGATCAGAAAACGTACTTTTCAATGTTTTTCGTAAACTTATAACCTGCCCCAAACAACAAAGACATTTATAATCTTCAAAACTCATATAACCACATTATAAAAGTAGAGCCGCCACATCGAAACACATTTATCATAGAATGTACAAAATGCCAACAATAAAATCACAGCAAAATCGTCCACATGTGTGTAAAAAGGCAAAGGAATTGGCTGGAAAGTGAGCTCTGTGTGATGATGATTAGCTTGCTAATTAGAGAGTCTGAATAGTACACAAAAATTACAAAATTGGCTGAGATCAGGTAAGCAATATCAAGGTCGATAAGCAAACCAAAATCAGTGGCAACATTATCCAACACAAATAACCCACCTCAAGCAACACGGGGAGAAACAGTGCAAAATCAGATCTCATATTACATAAATTTTAGAAGAATTCAGAGTCATGTTTTCTCAACTAATGTCACAAAATAACACGGTAATAAATAGGTTGTCTATTGCTATAAATAAACTCAATCTTTAATATCCAAGTTATTGAATTCTAAAATTAAATAATACTGATATATTCCTTATATCAGAAACACATTATACAGCTAGGTCTTACCTAAGAAAACCGCACTATATGTATTATCATACAGAATACCCTAGCGGTTATATTAATTAGAAGTTCAGTCATTCATTATAAATTACAACAGTATAAAGCACCTTTTCCACAAACACCTACAATTCAAGTTTGTAAACTACCAAATGTAATAACAATATATGCTGTTTATTGTCCACCTAAGCGCAATATCACCAAAGACGTCCTTAAATATTTCTTTCACTCACTGAGTTGTTAACTGTATGTGCTGCGAATTTCAACTGCAAGCATGCCGATTAGGGTTCTCGATTAACTATAACTAAGGAAACTTGGAACCACAAAACCAAGACCAAAGAGTCTGTAGTAATGCCAAAATTGAACATTCGACATCTTAGGGAAGGGATAAAGAACGAAGGAAATGAAGGTATCATCATTTTTAAGGAACATTCACCAATACAAATTTGCCTCTGGATCAAAACCAACCATAAACAAAGGCGAATCACTCGGCTGATACACAGAGGCCTATACAATCTTAAGCTGTCTTTATACAGGCGGAATCCATGTATTTTCTCTCAGATTTAAAAACAATGCTCGACTTATTGGACTTTTTTGTTACAAATGGCATGTTTTCTAAATACACTCTACACCAACGGCCACTAATAAGATACGGCAATATATAAATGTTCTCAACATAGAACAAGAATGAAATGACATGTAACGCGCAAACCATCCTGTAAGGTAGTATGTATTCGGTTAGCAAACAGTATAAATAATAAAATAAAAACAAGGAACCTTTAATTACTATTTAACTGCTCTATTACGAACAGACAATAATAAGTAGAGAATTGTTAAAAAAAGAAACCAAAAACAATAAATACTGATTGAAGCAAAACGAACCAAGAAAAAGCTTAACTATTTGTTTAGCACTTCAATGACATATTTACTCTACACTTTAACGTACCAGCTAATGAAGTAAAATGTTTTCTAAAGACCCTACAATTACCCTTTCTGTTAAAAATTGTACTTTTACAGGTATGTATATATATAATTTGATCTCAACAAAAACAAAACTTAATAATGGGGAATGTGCTCGCAGAATTATCTCGAAATGTTACAGTATTCTTAAGAAATCTTTTCAACTCTATAACAGAAAAACTGAAAACGTTTCTTCTTACTGCACAATAAGTTTATTACTTAAAACGTACTTAAAACTTTATATCAAACTAATCCGTTAGAAAATTGTTTCCCTAACTTCCAATTTGGGCTTATAACATATTATCCCACCATACAACAGTGCCACCGCGTTCTATACATAATTACCATGGCTTTCAAAGCCAATTCTACAGCGCAGAATTGTTTCTGATATAAAGCAAGGTCAAGTTACTCTTTCCAAGTGAATTTTATCTTCTTATCAAGTCTTATATATCTAATTGACACTTGCAGATAAAATGTAGTCAACAATATTTTGATATTCATCCAATTACTTTTGGAGTTCTCTAAAGGAGTGTTCTGGTATTCTTATTGTACATGTTATATGTCTCAGATATAACTACAACAATTGGCACTTTGCTGGTGATACTGTCCTTTATTAAATTATACGGGTGTTTACATGACCCCAATAAACTTTCGAAATTATTTATTCCTCCCAGGAACATGGCAAACTAAAATTAATAAAGCGAAAAGAACTCAAGCCAACTTTACTTTAAATCTCATTGTATGTGCGACAGTGTATCTAACAACATAGCAGTCCCTCAAGCTAATGAAGTATTTATATCTGGATCTTCATTTGGACAATAAAGGAGAAGGAGACTAATTTACGAATAAAAAAATGTACTGATTGCTCAGTAGAAACTCGCGCTTAACTCTAGAATACAATATCATTCTCTATAAGGTGACAATTAAGCCATTCAACCTTAGCATTAAACTGTAGTGCTGCGCCTACAAAGTCAACGTTAACACCATACAACCTTCTACAATCTAAAGCTAAGAATACCCGCAAATTTCCCCCAACATGTTAGTAATATGACACTACATGTGAATCTTGGAATACCAACCTTTTATGAAGAATGCACCAAAAAAAGTACCAATGACTTCTTGCGTTCATCCAAATACCTTTACGTCTAAGCATAGTTCTTCCACCAAGAAATTAAAAAAGATGAAATGGCTGATGGATCTAAAAGGAGGTTAGGTTTAAGAAATACATAGAATAACGTCGTTGGATGGAATCACTTAACACTATTATTATTATACAATTAACTGACGATCACAATAAGCTTTTTCTATCCTATGTTGGACGTAGGCCTTCCCTAAAATTTTCCATCTTTCTTTCCCTATAGCTAATTTTTTCCACTATATTCCTGAAACGTCTTGTATGCCATGTCGACATCTTCTACTTGGTCTTCCTTTTTCTCTTTTGTAACTTTGACCACTTTTAGTCTATCTATTATATTGCCTACATGCTAAATAGTCATTTAGCTGTGCAGTTATTTCCATAATATCGTTAACTTTTATTTGTTGGCGTATCCAAGTGTTTCGTTTCTTATCTATTAGTTTTATTCCAAACAGTTGCCTTTATGTGCCCTTTGTGTTCTTGCCAACCACTGAGTCGCCAGGTTTCACAGCTATACGTGATATTGGTTGTAAATCTCTGTCTGTTAGTAGTTTAGAACTTTTTTGTCCTTTAGAACGTAGCTGAGCTTTCCAAATGTAGACCAGCATATTTGAAATCTTTTTCTTATTTTTTCGGATCATTTCGTAGTTCTTTTTTAATCAATTTATTCACTTCTAATAATTTTATCTTGCTCAAGACATTTTCTATTTTAAAGCTTCTTAGTCTTTTTATGACTAATTTTTGGTTTTGTAGGCTGCTTTTTGTGCTGCTTATATTATTGCCGACGAGATATGCTCGTTAAGTTTATTTACATGTTGTACATCATATGTTTATCTAGTGTCAGTTCCTTTGTTACTTCTTCTTGAAAGAGTAACTTATTTTCCATCAGTTTGTTATTGTCAATTGGATTTCTTTCTCTTTTTTAACTTCTTAGCTCTAAGTGATCAAAGATTAATGTAAAGCTTTGCTCGGTCCATTCTGTGGTCACTACCAACTGTGCATTTGTTTAAGACTGATACGTCTTGTATTATATTTTTCTGAGTGGAAATTATAAAGTCTATCACACTTTTTACTGTACGATCAGGACTTCGCCATGTTCATTTGCGTTGTTTACTTTTTTTGAAAAACGTGTTCTTTATGCACAGGTTGCTTGACTTTGCAAAATTTACTAACACATCTCGTCTACGGTTTCTGTGGTCTATTTCATGTGGCCCCGTTTTTAGTTTCGTCCAGCAATTAACTCATAGAACATAAATTATTACAATTGGTTCTGATTGTCAATATGCTAATAACAAAGAATATTTTTGTCTTTTCCTTTTTTCTTTTAAATGGTCATTTGCCGTGTAGGATGTGGCTTGTAAAAAACACTAACGTTTCTTTGCGAAAATAAAATAAGTCCACCCAATTCACTTTGTGTCAGTACCCTAATATGGTTTATGACCGAAAGAATAACTAAAACATTTTCATACATTTTAATGCCTTTATTACAGAACTTCTTGCATTACATAATCCGTTCTAAATGTATTCGCTAAAAGGTGTACGACTTTTGCCTTCTAAAATATTTTTCATAAATTTGTGGAGAATATTTTCTAGGTTTATAAAGGTATCCTTAGCTTTTATATAAGATTACTTCCTATGCACATATCTTTGTTTCAATGTCAAATTAATTATCGGTAAACAAGGCGTTCATTTTAGATTGCGCTCTTCATAGTGAGTTTAAAAAATGGCCGTGTTATACTGAACATTTTTGCTGTTCACACTTTTTGGTAGTTACATTTTTACAACACATAATTTGATACTTTTTGGTGACTAATGGATAGATTGCAGTAAAAAAATTACGTTTAAAAACGACAAAGTAGAAAGTAGATTCTCGTGTTGAATTTGTTTTAAGAACTGCGGTGTTAAATTAACTTATCATTTTAGTAAGTTAATATAAATTTAACTTCAAGCGCCAAGGAAATATTTAAATTTAAGAGAAAACATTATTTTATTGTTTAATAAACAATAAACCTGCCAGTTATTTAAACAATGGCTGTGGTTCCAAACAAATGTTATAATCTGATTATACAGATATTTTTTAATACTCTATAAAATGAAGAAATTAAATATACCCTACAAAAGTTCAGTGACTAAAAACATAATAGAATGCTAATGCAAATTTTCTATGGTAATTTATGCAGAAAAATGGTGTTTTAATTGTTTTCCTAAAAGTCTCAAGATTTTTTAAACAAACTGTAAGGTAATGTTGAATATATTTATTATAGTTTAGTACATCATTATTTAACTTTCTTATTTAGTTGCTTTATGCATGTATTATTAGTACTAAACGTTACTGTAGTTGTTCGTAAGCATTTGAATTAATTAATATATGATGGTTGCTATTAATTAGCTTGTATGGGATTACCAATTCCCCCGGGGCACCTATCCAGATGACGGGCTGGAGAATGCCTCCTAGATACGGAAGTATACCAGAAGTTTGATGTAGGATAGTTACAAGCGACATGCCAATATTAAATTAACCGGTTATTATATTGCGCCGTGAAAAGCAACGGAACACTATTATATTTTATAGGAAATCATCATCATGGCTGAAAAAATGGCCGATAGTCCCGGGTCTATTTTAGATGGAGAAGGAATGCGAAAAATCACCCGGCTAGCTATAAAGATGTAGGTCAGCACGTGGAAGGCGCAAAGTTAATATGAAGCTAGAAAAACCCTTAACGTTAAACAATAAATGAAAGGAATTGCTATAGACCTGCTGTAAATTAGAAAAGTGAGGTGGCTGAATTCGGACAAATTCCAAATAAATGTATTGAAACGTTTCTTACAGTGGTAAATAACTCGTGCAAATTTACTAAAATTATTTATTTATTTTACCTACAGGTTATGCAAATTCATATATATAATATGTACAATAGATAATGTAAAACCACACACTTTTGTCAACACACAGCTTCGGCACTTGGATTCGCTGTAGCTACTTTGAAATCGAATGATCCTGCCGCTCCGCTGCGCGATATTTAAGCAGCTAAGGTGTACCAGAAGAGTCGCCAAACTACAGTATATTATTCAGGAGAAAAATCTGAAAACTACTGTAACGAAATTGTATTGATACTAAACTCAGCTGTGGAAAAGTAACCTTGATATTATGGCTAATATTAGTTCGACTTGTAACAATACAGCTCAAATTAAATTATTTAAGACGCACATAATACAAGTGCATGTTCAACATGCTAAAATTTTAGATGACATGGTCGAAAAATTTTACGAATAAGTGGAAACTGAGATGAAACATGTAAAGAATAACGAAATTATTATGATAATTAAAAACTTTTGGTAAAATAGGTAGAGAAAGGCAATGAGAGACAGGTGACTAACACAATTCTGCCAAGAAAAAGATTTAATTATTGCATAAATACTTTATAAACTTTCTACACAAAAATTATAAGTGAAAAATTTCAGGATATAATTTAGACAGAATAATCTGCAATCAAATCAATTTCTATACCAAGGATAAAATTTTTGTTAGTAGCTTAAAAGCAGTTAGAAGCTGCCTAGTTGCAAATGTATCATCAGACCTCAACCTCCCGACTACTAACATTAATCTTAAAAACATTGGAGCACCTATTAAAAGACAACAATTAGATTGCCACTAGTTAACCTGAACCTAGTAACCCTGAAATTAAAGAAATTATTTTACAACTAATAGAACGGTTTAAAAGGTAGAAGACAAAAATTACTCCAATACAAATGAAAATTGGAAAAGTCAACAAACAACATCTGAAATAATAAAAACGCATTTATTATGCTAAGGCTCTAACGCCTCGCGTGGGAGCACGGCTTGCAAATTAAGAAGCTTGAAGCTCTCATAAGTTTGCTTTCTCTGTCCGATCGTCGCACACCATTTCTGCATCTCGTCTTAAGCGACCGATATTATTATCTTGTTCGAAGTGAACGCAGGTACTCAATTAATTCTAGTGACTGATTAGGCCACCCGACAGGCATCAGAAAGCACCAGGAATGAAATCCGGGTCCGTCAACACTCTAAACCGCGCCTCAACCTCGTGACCAAGCTGGCGATATAAAAATTCATTCAAAATAGAAAATGTAACAAAAAACACCAATAGATTTTTTTTAATTTATTAACTATTTGCAATCTATAAAGACTTACAATAAGCAAATTTAATGTGTGAATTGTGGGTTGAGTAGTATGCATGTGAGTTAGGGTCCAGTAACCTTAACTCAGTGTTATCTTAAAATATAGTTGTTGCTTATATTTATAATAACATTAATTACAACTAAAGTCTATTTGGCAGGTCAAGGGGCTTTAATTTGTTTAGTCTTTGGATGTTGTCACCATTGTCCAAAAGGTTGATCACTAAGACGTTGCTATGATGTTCTAGTTTATTTAGATATTTTGCACTAAACTTTCTAATTGTTTCCTTAACTGTGTCCACTTTCACATCACTCATTATGTCAGCATTCCTCACAAAATACGGAGCATCGCACATAGCACGTAGGACTTTTGACTGATATCTTTGGATAATTTGGATGTTAGTGTTTGCTGTAGTTCCCCATAGTTGGACACCATAAGTCCAAATTGGTTTGAACGCGACGTTGTAAACTAACAATTTATTGCTGAGAGACAATTTGGATTTTCTGGCCAGTAGCCAGTAGTGTTTGCTAAATTTGGTGCCAAGTTGTTTTCTTTTATTCCAAATATGTGGCTTCCATGTCAGCCCCTTATCAAGGTGCATTCCTAGATATCTGACCTCTGTTACTTGAGGTAATGGATTGTTGTTAATGAAAACTTGTGGTGAGTTGCCTCTACACTTTGTAAACGTAATATGGTATGATTTAGACTCATTTATTTTAACTCTCCACTTCTTGGTCCAATTTACGATATCATTTAAGTGATTTTGTAGCGTTCTTGCAGCTATGACTGGGTCTTTATGTTTCAATAAGATTGCTTTATCACCCGCAAAAGTAGCTGTGAGCGACTGATCATTGGTAGGCATGTCAGCTGTAAAAAGGATATACAAAAGGGGTCCGAGGACGCTCCCCTGTGGTACCCCTGATCTAATTGAATGTATTTTAGTGAGCGTTTGGTCATATTTTATCTGGAAGTATCTTTCTTCTAAGTATGATTGAATTATAATATAATATGAATGTGGTAGCGATCTTTTCAATTTATACAGCAGGCCATCGTGCAACACCTTATCGAATGCTTGACTATCGTCGAGGAAGACTGCTGTGCAGTAACTTTTTTCTTCAAAAGATTGATTTATTAAGTTGACTACACGATGGACCTGCTGTATGGTTGAATGCTCCCTTCTAAATCCAAACTGATGCGCTGGAATCAAATTCATCTCTTCGATGATTGGCGTAAGTCTTTTGGCTAGCAATGTTTCTAATAGTTTACCAACTATGGATAGTAAACTAATTGGCCTATATGAAGCAGACTCGTTGGGTGGTTTCCCAGGTTTTAATATAAGAATCACTTGAGCCACCTTCCAGAGTAATGGAAAGTACCCTAAACGCAGGACTGAATTGAATAAGATTTTAATCATAACAAAGCCTTTGCGAGGAAGTTCCTTGATTATCTTTTCTGTTATTTGATCAATGCCGGGGGCACTTTTTAAATGTAGATCATTTTTAACCATATCTTTACCTTCCTTAACAGAGAAGAGCTTTGGCAGTGGGGCCAATTGATATGGTGTGTGGAGATAATTCTTTATTTCAGCATCTTCTTCTGTTATTAAAGAAGAGGGCAAAGGTTGAAAAACTTTACTAAGATACTGAGCAAAAACATCTGCTTTATCCGAATCAGTGCGTGCCCACTGTTGTCTTCTTTGCGTATTGGGGGAATTTGTTGATGCTGGTATTTAATCCTTTTGGTTGCTCTCCACAAAGCGTAGTTTGTATCAATGGTAGGGCTTAAATTTTCCAAGTACTCTTGAAAGCTTTTATTCTTTAAGTCTTTGATTAAACTCTCGAGTTCCGCAGATGCTTTATTATAGCGTGTTTTATCAGAGGGGTAACCAGTGTTCTGCCAGATTCTCCTCAGCCTTCTTTTTTTCATCAATTTTCTTTTTGATGACCATTGGACAGCATTCCTGTTTCCTTGTAATTGGGATATCTGGTGTCGCTTCCCTAGCCGACTCTTGTAATACTTGGGTAAAGTTCCATACCGCAGCCTCAACGTCATCAGTGGTTTTGAGCGGTATTCTCATATTCAGTTTATTATCCACTAAAGATCTAAAGTGGTACCAATCTGTTCTGTTATTAAAAGGTTTTGATGGCTTTTCTTTTTCAATAATTGTTGCACTGTGTGATCGGAGTTAAAATCCAAGCATGATGAGATGTCCAGGTACCCAGGAGCTATACCTTTGGTAACGAAGAAATCCAGCAAGTCCGGAATTTTGTTAACATCTGTGGGCCAGTACGTTGGTTCATATGTTGATAAATAATTTAGCTGTAGTTCTTGGACTACTTTATATAGTACTCTTCCCGTCCTGGTGGAGATATACAGGAGCCCCAGAGTATTTTTGCATTATAGTCTCCGCCTGCTAGGAACCTATTACCCAGGGAGTGAAAATAGTTAATAAAACCTTCTTTGTTAGTAGGGCGATTTGGCGGGCAGTACGCTGCTAAGAGTGTGAGAGGACCGTGCCAGTCTTCTATTCGAACACTAGTTGCTTGTAGGAAGTCCTCCTTGAATTTTGATATCTCATAATGTTTAATACTATTCTTGATCTGTATGGCCGTACCTCCCATAGCGTGTCTCTCTGCTTCTGGATGTTCTGTGGAATATATGTTGTAGTTTTGTATTTTGAGGTAACTTGAGCTTGTGAAATGAGTCTCTGAAACGAGTAAAATATCTACATTATGTAACTTAAGAAACATTTCCACTTCTTGCTTGTGTTTTGAAAGCCCATTGGCATTCTATAAGGCGATTTTATATATTGGTGCCATTTTTATTATTTGACAATTCTTCTCTTAGGAGCTTGATCTGTGTTGATAATTCATTTATTGTTTGCTGTTGCGCCAATATAGTTTGTTGCATTGATATTATGATGGAGGTTAAGTCCCCTGTTTGCTGACCTGGTTGTTGACGATTTATTTGATTATATTGACGGCTTGCTGTAACATGAAAATTGGCATGACGTTTTTCCAACATATCTGTATTAAGGGGAGTGAGGATTTTATGTTGCATACTGGTCATCGTTAGGTTCTGAGGTTGATTTTGTTGTTCTTGATTAGGTTGTACTTGTGTCATTTGCTGTTGCGTTGTTGGTTGAATTGACCGCTGTTGATTACCGGAGTTAAGCATTTTACAAGCTAGACCCGGGTTTCTTCTGTTTAGGATGTCGACATAAACTTTACAGCCTTTGTAATTAGCTGGGTGCGCACCAACGCATAGTACGCATTTGGCAGGTTTACTATCATTACGGTTTTTTGCACACGTGCGATAGTCGTGCAGCCCTGCACATTTGACGCATCGGGCTGGCCTAATGCACCTGTTCCTGGTGTGGCCGTAGCACTGGCAATTTTTACATTGAGGTATCTGCGTTTTCCTTACGAGTTCTTCAAATTGCACAATTGCATTTTCAATATTTTTAATTTTAAATATGTCCTTGTTATTTGCGTTACGCTTGATATCAATGAAGAAGAGATTTTTTTTTCTTGGTTTCTCGGTTGATAACATTCATAATATTTACAACTTCGTGCCCTGCTTTAAATAGTACTTCCTTGATTAGGGCAGTTTCTGTGGAATGATGCATATTCTTTAACACGACTCTGTATGTCTTCTCCTCTTCAAGGCTATATGTGTGCCTTGCTACTTTATTTTTATCAAGAGCATCCCTTAATACTTTATAGTCTTCTACTTTTTTTACTTGTAATTTGATTTTGTTACCTTGCAATAATTGGTAATTGTAAGCTGTTTTATCTATGTGGTTATTAACTAAATGTAGCAGGGGGTTTATTGCTGTTACATAGTGAATTATGAAAGGAGGAACTTGAATCTCTTTTTTCTCCTTTTCTGCAGCGGGTATCGATCTAGTGGATTGCTCTCCTGCATCATTTGCGAATGATGCTAGTGCATCGTACCTGTTGGAGGTGGATGTTCTTGTGTTAGGCTGCTTCCTTAACTGTGAAAAAAGATCACCGCTTCTCCTTCTTTTATGTCGTCTTACTTCTTGAAACTCATTTAATGTTATAACTTCTGATTTATCACTGACGACTGACATAATATCATCGTTGTTATAAGGATTTGTCAACTGGTACGGTATTGTATTCATAACATGATCTGATGGCACCCCAGAGTTTATCAGTGCTGTACTATTTGGAACACTTTGTTGTGATGGGTACGATTCCCGCATAGGTAAATAATTAGGTGTTTGTTGTATGAAAGTACTCATCCGTGTTTTATTGGCCTGGGGTATATTCCACTGTGGTATCAAAGTTTGTTGAGATTGCTGTAACTGCATTGTTTGTGGTTGCTGTGCTTGCGCCCGCCACTGCATTTGAGGTTGCGAATTATACATGAAGGGAATGTTGTTATTTGTTGATTGTTGTGAATAATAGGTGTTTGAATTAGCCGTAAAACCGGCGTTATTGTTGTACATAATGTTATGTTCTGCCAAGGATTAGAAATTTGATTAAGTTTACCAGAATAACAGCTAGACCCAGCAGATAAGTGGCACGGGTTCCGATACCGCGCCTGAGCTCTGTCTGGATATCACACACGAACCACACCACGTCTGTTCGGCTCTGCTATTCAATATATACTACCAATAGATGACGGATAAGGTAATAAAAATGATGAAAAAGAG
Source organism: Sinelater perroti (assembly GCA_036346155.1). NCBI lineage: Eukaryota > Metazoa > Arthropoda > Insecta > Coleoptera > Elateridae > Sinelater > Sinelater perroti. Next base: position 20,728,644 of record JARFIY010000046.1, read on the forward strand.
ACGTCCCTTAAAGTATAAAAATAAACACAAATATAAAGAAAAGCACAAAGAAATTCGAAAAGAAATCAGCAAAATGAAACTACTATACAAAACAATATATAGCAATCGTACAGGTTAAAAAACATGACGTTTTTGCTATCCATAAGAAATGCCTTTCCCAAAAAATACAAAACAAATATATGTAAAGATTTTCGATTTGTTGGTTTAATAGTCTACATTCTCGAAAAATAATTTTTTAAATATAATCTAGGAACGTACAAATAAAAAACATTGGAAACTCCCAGTTTGGTTTCAGAAAAAACCTAGGAAGACTAGAAGCGTTGTTCACAATAAAGATGCTAATAGAAAGGTGCACAGATAAATTTTTCTGTTTAACAAAGTGAAACGTGAGAAAATCATTTAAATTCTAAAAAAAAAAACGGAAATAGATGAGACAGATAAAAAAATAATAGAAAAATTATACTGTAATTAAACAGCAACAACAAAAAATTTTTAAATAAACATAGCGTTTGCTAAGGCTGTGTTCTCCCATCCCCATTATTATTTATGAACTAAAAAATTAATAAGACTAATTATAAATGGAGTAATGATCAGCAGCATGCGGTATGATAACATTACATGCAAACATACAAACGAGTTGAAGCCTTAAAATGTGAATATTTTGACAAATACTCAGAATAAAATGGGCAGATCATAATAGTGAATGGAGAGGTTCTGCAAAGAACAAAAACCAAAAAAATATATTAAAAACCGTAAAAATTAGAAAACTGCTTGTTTGCGCCATGTCTTAATAAATAATAAGTACATCTTTCAACTGGTTTTTCATGAAAAAATTGATCAAAAAAACACAACCTGGTGCATGAAGTATATCACAGCTAAAAAACATTAGTCAAATTATTTGAAGTAGCAGCTAATAAAATAACCATAGTGATGATATAACGGGTATGGCACCAAAAAGAAGAAGTTTAATTGGATAAATAGATCCATGTATTTTCGTTAGAACCATGTCATTATTATTAATACACAAAAGTTTCTGATGCAGACAATTTAAAAAACTTTGTGCTTTTTTAAAGTTTACGTAAAACATATTCAGCATTATTAACATATATTAGGCATCAGTGAGCAATATGCTCCATATGAATACGTACGTGTAATGTTTTTTTTTATTTTAAAATACTCAAATTTAACACTTATTTGTAATTTTAAAGAAGTAGTAGGCTTATCTTACTCAGGCATTCTCAAAGAAATTATAATTTTGGACTTCTTTATGTGGTATTTTTTGAGTATGATGCTCTTCTGATGCTCTAAACGTCTTCAAAGGTGATAATGACACATACTCAGAATGAAACTTAGTCTCCGGATGAAAATGATAAATTGATGCTTTTATTCTGGGTTACCAGCCTATCCAATGCATTGGCGATACGAATCCGTTACATAGTTTTTCAAACTTTATTAATTTAGATTTAAAATTTTAAATTTCTTTAATACCAGATGCTGTTGGCTGATTAACATTGATACCTTAGCACGGTTGTTAAAAAAACAGAAAATTTTAACACAATGCATAAATCACCATGAAATACTAATTTAACTAAAGAACACAGAGTAGCTACTTTAATTTTTTAAAAAATTGTTACTAATAACAATTTAGCTTAAGCAGCCAAAAATTAAGTCGGATGCCAGAATGCCGAAACGGCAGCCTGAACCATTCAAGATTCGACTAACCCAAGGTAGCATTCCTTAGAAGGCTGGCCACTGCCGTCCCTCAACTTTCATAACAGCGACAAAAAGCCATTTTCTCCACTTTGCGTAACCGAAGGAAATGCCAGCCACCGTGTCGGCATCCTTGCCGCGTTTCCCCACCGAAATGGATGAAATCGAGCGCTCCTAAGCAGCCTGCCATGGAGACCGTTTAATTTTTTGCATGACTCTGGCTTTCGAATGAGTTATGGGATCGACAGTCCGCGTCGAATTATCAATATAATGGTGTATATCCGGTCATGTATTTGCCTGTTATGATGAGCTGCTGGCGTGACAGACCCGGAACGCTTCAGGGCTGATTTGCGCGACCAAAGCGGTCTTCTCGGTTGAGCTCAAAGCGCTCGGAGACGTTCCGAGGAAGGGTTGATTGCTACTTCAAGCTGCATTACGGAATAATAAATAAGAAAAGAATCGTCCTGTAATTCTCTACCTGCTTGTCTGAGGCTCTTTACCGTAATTGCATTATAAATATTGATTTTGCTGTGATTTTAGGATTTGTCCGTGCTGTAAAATTAAAGATTAATAAACAAATAAAAAAAGGTTATTGCTGAAATTAAGTTTTACCATTCATGAAATGAGCTACGTACAATCACTTAAGAGTGTTCTTCATTGTTCAAGAACTTTTTGTAGTTATTTACAGTATGTGTATTAATAAAGCGCAGGATTTACAACCGCAAGGCTAATAGTAATAATTTTAGCGCTCACGGTGGAAGAGTGAGAGCTTTTCTCGCGGATAGCTAATGTGAGCTACATCAATATTTATTACATTTAACTGCTAGCTCCTCCTCTGTGCAGCGCAGACGAACAAATGCACTGCACCAGGCATAGCAAACGCCGGTGATTCAGATGCTGCAAATGCATCAGATTGGGAAGCAGTGAATTATTGATGAACAGGTACTTGAGTCCATTGCATCAGTGTCCGAGTAATGTAATGGCCTGTCCCTTTTGAGGGGTCAAACTGCTACAATGCACGCGCGATATTTGTCATCCTTCAATCATCCGGCCGCGCTCGAATGCATACAACGGACCAGACATGTCCTTGCAAGCTCTCACAAAAATGTAATAACACAAAACAACATTTTGCAAAGTCATAGTGACACTTGTATTAACATAGGAAAGGCCAAAGGAAAGGCCAGGTTGAGCAAAAATTCTAGGAATCACTAAAGACTATAGGTCAGGTAAGAAATGAAGATATTAAAGCCAAACTGAACACTGTTTCATGCAACAGAATAAAGTATAGGCATTAGTGATTAAATGTTATTTTAAAAAATGAGAAAAATATAAACAAACAGAATATAACTCAAACGTGATGTAGAACCGCTTGAAAAAAGCAGAAAACTTTTTCAAAAAGGCCAGCCACTTAACTTTGAAATAAACATCTTGCCAAAAAAGTTACTTTTTTAAGTCATCATATTGATGTATTCTTCCATCAATTTTATTAAAAGGGCAGCTTTGTTAGTAAGATATTTTTCACAAAATATTATTATTGGGAAATAATACCTTTTTACACATCTTTTCTCCATAAAAAATAAGTACACTAGTGAAAATCTTGTTCATTTTGTTTTAGAAGCAGATGTATCAAATGGTTTGTAGATCTGCAGAAACCTCTATCTAGAAGATAGTTCTCTTCAGCTATACGATTTATTTTTGCTTCTGATTCTACAGCTTAAGACTTAACGAACAAACAAATATAAAATAAGTGATAAAGTAGTTAATGCTTTTAATAAAAGTCGCGGCCAAATTGTACATTAGTAAGTTGGAATAAAAGAACAAAACGATGCTTTGTTATTTGGTATTTTAGTTTAAAATATAAATAGGAACTAACTGAGTATACTATTCTAACGAAACCTCCCTTACGCTGGAAATATATGGAAGCAAATTAAAACTGCTGCAAATTAACCAACAGAAGCTACAGTAGGATATACATAAAAAGAGAAATAACACAAATGTAAGAGAAATAAATAATCAAAATACTTAAGAAGGTATAATGATATAAATCACGACATACAAAGAAAAGTACAACTAGCAAAAGGACAACAAATTTAAAACAATGTCAAGAAGCAGAACGATTGTGTGAGATTCACAATTTATTTAATTTTCATAAAAAGCTTAAAATAACCATAAAACAATTGTAGAAAAACTACATTAACATGTCTAATTGTAAGAAGCGAAGAAGAAAAACTTATCACAGATGCGTAGACAGAGAAATATGTAGAGTATGTTTAAGAATGAATAAGTATGTATGTTGGGTATGCCAAAGTACTAAAATTTTACAGGCATTACATTTTTAATAAAACATTTGTTACAGGGGTAATTCCCGCAGATTGGTTAAAATCAACTTTTGCAACGATCCCAAAAAAGAGCTACACTGAAAGTGCGAAGACTATAGACAAATAAGCCTTAAGATCCATCCGTTGAAGGTGTTCTTATCAGTAATACATGCTAAAATATAGTGAAAAAGCAAAGCACTCGGTGAAAAAACGCAATTAGATTTTAAAAGTGGACTAGAAATGAGAGAGGACATTTTCTGTGCAAAAATCCCGATAAAGAAATGTTACGATTAAAGCAAAAAGCTATTCAAACGTTTTATTTGTTACCAACGTATTTTTAACACAGCTAACCATAAACCCTTAATTAACATCGTACAAGAATTCGGATTAGAGTTATCCAACAACTGTATTGGAACTAGAAAGCTAACATTTGGGTAAACAATAATAATAGTTTTAAGGGCGAATTTCAAAGTGAAAAAGGAAATGCCAACAGCTTGTAATCTCTCATAGTTACTGTTTAACATATAAGTTAATAAAATTCTTGGAATGGCTTTAATGTATTCCCAAATTGGGGTCAAGACACTGCTATACTGGAAAACCCTTTAGAAGAGCTATTTCTATACTGGAAAACCCTTTAGAAGAGCTACAAAATCTTATTGACTAAATATTATACGAAAATAATGCGGCTTAAAATAAATTTTGAAAAGACAAAATTATTAGTGATAAGCAGACTAACAAAACACTTTTGAAATATAAATATCTTGGAAGTATTCTAAGTCTTTGTCAAATAACATGCTTTATGTCTCTTCAAATATACGTAGTAAAGTGACACGTGTAGTCCATTTTATTATACGAATTCGAAGCACAGTCATTTAAAATTAACTGAATGAAACGGAATTAAGTATTTAAAATGCGGATTCTTCATTCCTATTACAAATATTCTAGGTTGACCATATAACAAACACCAAAGAACCAAGCAGAGCAAATACAGGTAGAGAACTGTTGAGAACAGTGAAGAAGCGAAAGGTTTCATATCTTGGATGTATTCTATGAGATGAAAGATACAACATACAAAACTTATTTCTTATAATTATATAATTTTTGTAAAATAAAAAGTAGAAGAAAACCGATGTCTTAGTTGCATAACATTAGAAACTGATGATGACGTATAAAATATGCAGACACATTAGTAATCTGGAACCAGGAGATCCAGGAGAGAACAACCAAACGGATATTACGCCAACCTCACGAAATTCTACCAATCTCTACGGGTGGTCAAATATTCAATCCTAACGCCGAAAAGCTTTTGCTGATCATTTCGAAAAAACTTTCATTTCTTACAACCACATCGACTTGGTTTTCAATAACATACAGAGTCTGTATTTTAAGTAATGAGATTAAATCCACAAAACAAAATTTATTACAAATATCACTACAAAACTTTAGTAGTCTTTAAAGTATGCCTCTTGACCGTCAACGCGCTTCGTACGCTCTCTGAAAGTCAGCAACTGAAACATCCTTCAGAGCCCGCGTGCAAGTCGCTTTGACAGCATCCAAAGTTTCGTGGTGGCGTCCTTTGAGAGCGGCTTTCACTCTGGGAAAGAGGAAAAAATCTCCAGGGGCAATATTGGGACTGTAGAGAGGCTGAGGAATCGTTGTGATGCCATTTTTCATCAGATACTGTGTAACCACGAAGCAGGTGTGACATGGCGCATTGTCATGATGGAGCACTCTTCAATCTTTTTAACACTTCCACGTAGAAAGCACCATTGACTGTCTTCAGGCGCAAATTCCAAGTAGACCACACCTTTCTTGTCGAAAAATACAATCAGCATTGCTTTGATTCTGGACTTGGACATGCGAGCTTTTTTAGTAGAGGCGATTGTGGAGTATGCCATTCGGTGCTCTGCCGTTTTGTTTCGCGGTCGTATTCAAAGATCCAACTTTCATATCCAGTAATGGCATTGTCAAAAAACTGAGGGTTTTCTTCAATCCATTTCAAAAGATCTTTCGAAACGACCTCACGGTTTTGCATTTGCTTATTCTTCAAAACTTTCGGGAGGAGCTTGGCGCAAATCTTCCTCATCCCAAGATCCTCGACGATGATTTTGTGAACAACCATTTTATCTATTCCTAGCTTATCCTCGATAAAACGAATACTTAAATGCCGGTCCGAGTTCAGCAAATCTCGCACACGTTGTTCGTTGTCTCCAGTTTTTGAGGTTGACCGGCGACCTGTGGGGGGTTTGTCCTCCACGTTCTCCCGGCCTTCTTAGAACATTTTGTACCGCCTAAAAACTTGAGCTTGTGATAAGCCGTACGCTTGCCGTATCATTTCCAGCGTTGATACACCAGATTTTCCAAGGCAAGCATAAAATTTGATTGCGTAACGCAGTTGAATGCTTTGCTGCATTTTAAGCTTGCACACACTTCTTTGCAGATGTCCACGCCACGCGTGATCACGTCTCAACGGAAGCCATCAGGCGACTGCCGCTTGGAGCGTATTCAAGATCAAACCCCTTTCTACCGATTCCAACCGGTCCCAGCGCCCTCTGACGTATATTCGCGTTAGGACAAAAATATTCTCATTACTTAAAATACAGATCCTATAGTGACCAACTATATTGAAACTTTAAACTAATCTCACCCAAGGAACTTGCCTTAATTATCAAAATCCCCTGTCAATTAAGAAATCACCGCGAAACGATAAAATACCCAATATCATATTAAAAAAACTCACCAAAAAGCATACGCGTATTTGACAACAATTTTCAACGCATATCTACGATTAGGGTATTTCCCAAATATATGGAAACATGCAATTATACTTATGTTCCCTAAACCGGGAAAGGATAAGAAAGATATTAACAGCTACAAAACCCATCACCTTATCAACTGTTTCAAAACTGCTAGAAAAAGTTATCTATTCATCATACTTTTCTTCTTCCTCGAAAATCGCACGTTTGGAGTCAAAGTTCACACATCCATATTCTCCACCAAAAACGTTCATCATAAGATGAACGCTTAGAAGTGGCTATCTCTGAAGTACAAGATGCTAGCACTATTCTCAGCAGATGGTTCAAGAAATGGAACCTAGTCATCAATTATGACAAATGTGTTACAAAAATCTTTACACTAAGACGTAAATCACAATTAACGGCCACTCCACTCAGTGGAACACCAACAACGAGTTCGTTAAATACTTAGCTATTTATCTTGAAACTAAGCTCACCTGGAAATACCATCTCCTCAAAAAACTAAACGAAGGACATATGAGACTAATCCAACTCTACCCATTTATAAACCGCAAGTCCACCTTGCTCACTCAATGTACTACTCTCCTATACAAATCGCTGATAGGCCCTTTAATCCTCTACGGGTGTGCCATATGAAGCAACACATCCAAAACAAATCTCCGTAGAATCCAAGTACTCCTTAGAATCGCAGTCAACGCTCCCTGGTTTAACACAAACCAACAGCTTCAATACGAACTTGGGATTCTCACAATTAAGCAGTATATAGCGAAACTTACCAAAAAATTCCATACCAATCTTATCAACTGTAGCGGTGTAGTCTACTACAAACTGGGTCAACGAGGCATCCACGCACGACTGAAACGCAAACTACCCCAAGCTATATTTCTCAGTGACAACAGTGATGAAATTAAGTAATCAATTTCAACTTTTATCTCTCAACTGACCATACTCCGGTCATCGTCAGAATCAGCACAACAACTTTCCAATCCCACCAGATACACAGTAACACTTTCTTGGCATGAATATTCGTTTTTGCAACTGATGTTGATGGCTGGCCTGAATCAACCCATGTTTTTCCGCGTTCGAACAAAATCCACTTTTTATTACCCATAGTAATTTTGTACAAAAAATCTTTTCTTTTGTACTGATGGCTGATGTCAACTCTTCGGTTTTTGTTTTCTTCCGTCAATTTATGAGCAACCCATTTTTTTTCCTTCTGTATATTTCCCATTGCATGCAATTAAAATGATATTGCTTGGTGAGTAATCCCTAACTGTTCTGCAAGCACTTCTTAAGCTTGATATGAATTTTCGTTTAGGAAAACTTAATGTTTTTTGTCTTCAATTTTTTTTACTGCACCTGGATGTGGATTGTCTTCCTTAAATTTCCATCAGACCACTTTTTTACTATTGAATGACTCATAGAATGTTCAGCCACAGTCGAATTAATCAATTCCATAGCTTGATCAGCATTTTTTTTCATTTGAAGCAGAACAGAATGCAATGGCGTAAATGTTACTTATCGACATCAATTTCTTATAAAATTGATACAAACGGAATGACAGCTTGTAAATGACTAAAACTTATGTCATAAAAACAGCAACGACTAAGCTACATACATCCAAAATCGCGGGCGGATTAGCTGCGTTCAAGTATGTTTTTTAATGCAACTAAATTCAGAGCCGAGTTTCTACTTGTGCACTTATTATATGCTTTATTTAAAGGCAATTTATTAAATTAAAATTTATTTTGTTACAAACGTAAATTTATATGCATTTTCTATTGATTCTTTTCTTGTTAGATGTACCTTTTCTCAATTTCCTATTGTCTTCATGTGGTTTTCTCTGTCTGTTTAATCTTATTTTCTTTTATGATAAGGTTGAATTACGGAGTTTGTAAAATTATTATTTATTATTTTATTGATTATGCTTTTGTTTTTCTTATTATCAATATCTACGTTTTACCTCTATATATAACAGTAAATTATTATTTTACGGAATAGAATTTTTCATGTTTTATTATCTTCCTTTATACCTTCTTAGCCAATTGTATTGATTTTAACGTAGTCAGTTTTAAAAGTTTATTTTCAAAACATATATTTAGATATTTACAGGGTATTTTGAAAAGTTTTTGTGCCTTTGCCATAATTTTATATATAGACCAGGTATATGAATAAGTTGTATATTTTCTATTAGCTTGGAATGTCCTTTATCAAGGGATCTTGTAAGTTCTCTGGGAAATTATCACCCCAGTACATATACGCATGCATATTTCATTCTGTTGGAGAAGTCAAGCAGCTATTCGTTGATGAACATCAATGGACGCATAGTCCTCAGTAATTAGAAGCTCAAAAATACCGCGTGTCTTTAAGGGAATGTCAAATCACTTGCTATTTTGTTCATATAGTAGAGTTATCTAATATTTCAGGAAAATACAGAAGGAAGACATCGTCAGCTGCAATATATATATATATATATATATATATATATATATATATATATATATATATATATATATATGCAGCTGACGATGTTATATATATATATATTCAGCTGACGATGTCTTCCTTCTTTCTTCCTATTTTGCCTTCTCTAGGTTTCTGTTTTCCATCGCCTTATTCACTTTGTTCCGCTACGATCGTCTAGGCCTTCCCTTTTTCCTTCTTCCTATGGGGTTCCAGCCGCTGACTCGCTTTATGCATCATCTGGTGCTCTTTTTACATGGCCATACCATAGTAGTCTTCTTTCTTCTATACATGTGATTATATGTTGATATACTTTCATTCTTTTCCGTACCTCGTCATTTTTTATTCTGTCTAGTCTTGTTACTCCACAACACATCCGCCAGTAGTTCATTTTTAGTGTCATTATTTTTTTTCTAGTTCTTCTTATTTATGACTCAATTTTCGGCGCCATACGTCAAAATACTTCGAAGCATTGTATTGTAAATCATTTTTTTTTTTGGTCTTCTTGGTGATGTGCATATTTCAGATAATCGGATACAGTTGTTTTATGCACGCTTGTGTTTGGCCTAGCCTACTGATTATATCGTCTTCTGTGTTTGCATTTTTTCTTATAAATGACCCAAGGTACTTGAATTTCCTGACTTCAACTATCTCTAAATTTTCTTCTACTTCCAAATTATTTAATTGGTCTTCGTTGTTAGATATTCTGTTTTGCTGAAATTTATTTCCAATCCCACTTTGTATATTCTTCTCTTAGCTTTGGACCATATAGCGTAAGTATTCTTCATGCTTTGCTAATAACACTTAGTCGTCAGCAAAACTGGGCATATAAAGATGTTCGTTTTAATCTGGATCCCCATTTCTTCGCATTTTGTCTTTCAGTTCTTTAGTGCGTACGATAAAAACATCTTAAGCAGGGTAGGTGATGTAGAGCATCTCTGTAGTAGACCTTTGGATATTTCAGAGCCATTGGTTATGTTTTTCCGACTCTTACGGATACTATATTGCAATTGAAGAGATTTCTCACTATCGCTATCACTTTCTGGTGTACTCCTATCTTCTGCATCGCCTTCCATAACTGACTCCTCGGAACCATTTAAGTCTTTTTCAAATCTATAAAACCCAGGTAAACTGCTTTGTTCTTTGCTTTCTTCTCTTCGAGAAGTTGTTATATCGTATATACATGGTTTATCGTGGATCTTTCGGCCGTATATCTGGCTTGGTCTTCTCTTATTTTCCTAGGATTTGATCTTCAATTTTGTTCTTTACTACATTTCCATTGTTGCTATTCTACTCTGTAATTTACCTTCTTAAATATTTTGTTAGTAAATATTATCATACATATTTAATATGCTTTAAAACAAGAAATTTATCAGGTAAGAGACAAGATTTTTTAAAATACCTTTTTACATTTCTCTACTTTACTTACTACCGTCTAATTTTTTTATATTTCAAAACTAGGAATATTAGATAATTATTTAACTACTATTTATTCTTATTTATTATGTTGCAAATGATCTCAAAGTGGTACATTTATTTATTCTCTGATAGAAATGGTACTGTAACGCATTTTGCTTTTTCTCTCCAAACTACTTATTTTTTCACAATAAATGTTATCCTTCTACTTCTCATGCTTCCTTTGTTGTAATACCCATTTTATATCGTTCATTTTTTAATGCGTTAATATGTAATTAGTAATTATCAAAATTAATATTTTTATTTTTTTAAATCTCCAATGTCTTTTTACGTTTTTCAAGTTGTATTTTTGGTTTCATACACTTTTTACTATTTACTGTGCATTTTACTTATATTATTTTCCTGATATTGTGTTATATTTAAAAACTTTTACATGTGTTCATACATTTTTCATATTAGTATTTTAAAAAGTTTTTTCAAAGTACAACTTTGACCATTGGTTTATATGGCTGTGCTTTAATTGATTAGTTATGTGATTTTATTGTTGTGCAATTTTGTAGCAGTATTTGGTTGTAATATTTTTATTGATCAGTTTTACTCTTTTGTTGCCAATAGCAATTACCAGCAGGTTTGGTCTGAGTTAAGATTGCTCTCAAGGATGTTATAATTCGTTTCAATATTTTTATTAATACTAAGTTGTTTTAGCGATAGCGTATTTTTTTATTCGTTTTTATCTTTCAAGAAATAATGCTTAATATTTAAAGCTATCAATTTTTCACGCCCAATGTTAGTAAACGCTAAAATAATTATTTTTAAATTTTCTAATTAAAACCACAGTGGTTTAGCCTTTTACACAATTTATTATTTAAATTTTCCATGTATGTAAGTATTGTAAATTACATATTTCAACAAAAAAAGAATATTTACAATTTTTTTTAAAGAAAGCGCCATTAAGACTCCATTGAACCGTTGAATCCTAAAAAAATCTTTTACCAGAATTTGGAATATTAATAAGATTCAACTATCTATTTTATGCAGTTAAAATAGTAAGAAATAAATAAGATGTACGTACAACACAAAATAAAAAATACATTTTAAGGTGCCACTGGTTATTTGAAAATGTTTAGGAAAATTCTTCATTACATTCATTAGATTCACTAGATCGCTTTTAAAAATGCGAGTAAAAATTCTTTATTATACAAAGAATATAAGGACCATTCTTGACAAAGTTAAAATAGATACCACGAAAAGCCTTCTTGTATTGACAGGCATTCCAATCGTGTTTTGACCTTCGTGGTTGGAAATTAACTAGCATGTTAATCTAAATAAATTCATTCAGTTAGGGCTAACTTTTCATTTGATAATAACGTTTTGACAACAATAATCTATTATAGTCGAAGTTAATTATTATATTATACCAAAATTTACAGTGCTTTCCAAAGCCAAAAGTCAAGAACAACAACTAAGTTCTTGTACCCGGATTGCGCCCAGTTGAGAATTCTTGATCTACACCAAAGATTGAGAAACTGTTGACGAATTTTTTTCTAGAACATTTTCAATCTAATCATTTCCTCTAGATAATTTTTTTTATTACAGGATTCATAAAGTTGTTCTTTCTTCTACTGGCTCTATTTTTTTAAATTTTCTTTCAAATTCTTTCATTATTTAATTAAATTATACGGATTGAATTATTTTAAGTTTTTAAATTAAATGTGCATATATTCTTTATTTATTAACAGTAATATTTTTAATTAGCCCTTATCTAACTATACAAACATTTTTAACATAATATAGCGTATTATCTCTATGTACGCGAGAATTATTTTTGCATATAAATTTGCTTGTATTAGTAAGGCTTCACTAGTCGAGCGTTTTGTAGTCTCGCTTGTCCCGTGGGTGTCTAACGTTACAGATTAAGTTTAATTAAGCTTTGTTGCAAGTTACAATATAAGACTTACTCTTGGTTTATCTTAACTTATTAGAACTCACAATTTTTGATTCTAAAATTTTACGTTGTATCCTTTCAGTTGCCGTTGCTATAATGAAAAAATTAATACACATAAATATACGACAAAGTTCAGTAGAATTAAAACTAGAAATGTATTTTGTATAAATAATGCGGATTGCCTTTAATACTGTAAGAATTGCGATCATTCGTTTAAATAAATATCGAATTTCTAACGTACAGTGTACTTGAACTGCACTTATATTTGAGCTTTTGTGATACATGTATTCTGTATAAAGGAATTCAAATATAAATAGATGTCGTATATCTATCCAAGAGCAAACTCGGAAAAATACATTAGAAAAACCTATTTCTATCTAATGTAACATTAAAAATTCTGTTTTAAAGATCAAAGAAACTTTTAAGCCCACTTGTTTGTATATTTCTGCAAATGACGAAGCATAATTTACCGAAATATTTTAGGAGGGCTATAAAATAATTTTTGGGACGCCATCGGGAGGCGGCGACACGTTAACGGTGCAAAACGTTTTATGATTTGCCTTGGGTAGAGAATAAAGTGCTTCAGCAGAATGTTCGGCGGTGCACGCAGTTTATACACCATAAATTCCGCTAAAATAAACAAAACGCTGCATGCGAACGGCCGAGTGAAAGTTGAAAAACTCATCAGAGCAGAATGTTTCCATTTGCTGCACGTTTCGGAACGTTTCATCAGACATAAATTGTTCACTTTTGGAATAGCATTTCCGTATGAAAATCACGTTCTTTTTTCGGCCGAGTGGTCTAGCAAGCAAAAGACTATCAATCTGGACAGCGATTTATTACATATATAGAAGTGCTTGACCGGAAACTGAGAGAGCTGTTTTCGCATCCCATCCAAGGCACATCCTTTTTCTACGCATTTTTCAACTTTCTTTTCTTGGCAATTTGTAACTCGGAACGTCAAATAAAAAAGAAAAATTCAATTAATTTTGTTTTCTGAAAACGGTGCCGCAACGGCCGTTGTATTGTTTAGCGAGCTGGGGTGGGCCGGCCGCGCGCAGAAACGAGCTGGTCCAGCGCAACGTGCACAATTCTACATATGTATAAATGTGTATATCGATAGTGATTGTGTAGCAGAGAACGCAATCAATTTCGCTATTATTCCGAAGGGAAGGTCCTCTGGAGAATACTGACCATTTTAAAGGACGCACTTCGTAAATAGATATTCCATGCTGACCCTCTTAGCTTCCAGCCATTCGGCAAGTATTACTTCCTTTGATATATGAGATAGCTTTTTGGAATTGGAATTCGGATTCTTTCGGCATATTATAAACACGGGCGACGGCAACAAAGGGCCGGCTTTAAAAGATTGCTGTTTCCTTCGCCCCGTTGATAAAACAACATTAAGCCCGGGCAGCGCGGCTGCATTCAGACTGGAATGACACTTCAACACCTCTGCTGCAATCATAATGCGATCATCGGCGCCCCCTAACACGTCATCATAAGTGTTCATACATACTCAATCGGCAATTGAATGCATTTTCTTGTAATATGGGGTCGAGCCCTCTAATGGCATAATGGTACAATCGGCGTGTCATGATTCAATTTGGATTTTTTTAGCTATGACGATTACTTGACGCCTGTAATCACTCGCGCCCTGCGAGTGTATAATGAAATATGGTCCCCGTCGGGAATAGGCGCGAGGGATCCAATAATGCTCTAAAATTAAATAGTTTAACTTCAATAACTTCCTCCCGATGAGACCTGAAGTGTTAAATCTACCCCTGCATCAATTAATATTGTCACACTCTATGAAATTAGTTCGGACACATGTTCCCTTGATCGATCGCTCTGCCGAGTATTTTTATTAAACGCCTGGAGGCCGCTCTTAAATGTTGTATTGGTCTTTCTAACTCGCCACACTTTTATGAATAAACAATTGTCGATTATTTTATATTCTTATTAACACTCATAAAATCAGACAAGCAAACAATATAATTGAAATAAAAATATATTACTGCTTAAAATTAATCATTGTGCAATAATAATCTTTTTCTAGTTAACACTGAAATATATAATAAAAAATATGTAATTGTTATTAAAATTAAAATTGTAGTAAATAAAGCTACTGTTAACTTTGTTAGTGCAAGGTGTGACAGAATGATCTCCCTTTGTCCAATTGATCACCTCGTGCAATATATTAGTAGGAGGCGTCTCGAATCCTACATCTTTGAGCAGTTCAAGGCATGTCATTTTAGTGCTTTAAGCAAAATTTTTGGTATTATGTCACTTCTTCACAGTCAGCGTGTAATGCATATATTGTTATGGAATTTGCTATTATAGAGTCGTATTTTTTAAGAAGCAGGACACGCAGTGACACATTTGCTCCCGCTACGTTACGATGTCATACAATTTTCTGGATTCTAGATTCAACAAACATGGAAATGCACCACTATGATTCTAACGAGATGGCGCTACCGCACAGATGGCGAGAATTTCTCAAGAAGTTGTGGGACAAATGTTTCCAGGCTGCCTCATCTCACTACATGATAACATCCAATGGGCGGCTAGATCACCTTTGCAATTTCTTTCTTTGGAGACACCTGAAGGTTAAAGTCTTTCAACGCAGGCCGCGGTCTATCGAGGAATTAAAGGATGCTATTCGCAGCAACACCGATAGAAAAGACTCGGTAAGTAATGCGGAAACTTCGCCTATGCAGGTTCCAAGCTCGGATGAGAAAGTGAGGAGGAAGAGATCAATCTCGTTAAAAAAAACCTGGGTTCAGCTGGCTCCGACTGATAGCACCCAGTAAGGACCCCTTTTTAGGGTTACAGGATAAAAACCTGTAAACAAACTCATACGTTATATGAGTGCTAAAGAACCTTTAACGAGAAGATTGGTCTCGTCAATCTAGCAGAAGATAGCCATTATAAGAAAAGAAAACCTTGAGAACAAATTACAACGTCCTCCAGGTAGGGGGTTGAGGCAATGGCCTAACACCTCGTTACTTATAAAATCTTAAAAAATCTTAATCTGCCTACACTCCACGGAGAGCCACATGACGGGTAAACGTTGGCTGTCATCTCTTGTGTTGAGGCACAGTGGGCGTTTTTCTATTTTAATTGCTTCACGTACTATTCTGCTGGTGAAATGGGAAATAGGGGCAATGGTTTTAGTCCCAGGAAATTAATTTTGTGGCCTGTTTCATTGTTGTGTTTGGGAAGTGCCGAACCATTATCGCCTTTCCGTACGGCCAGAGAATGCTCGTATATTCGGATAGATATTTGCCGATTTGTTTGACCTATGTAGGTCCTTTGGTCCTTGCTGAGCGTATAAGCCCAGATATTTGGTTATTGATCGTAAAGACCGTTCCTATATTTTGCCTCGTTAATATGAGGATTATTTTATCGGTGAAGCCTCTAATGTAAGGTAGGAATGCTTTTTGTTGGTCAGGAGGGTTTTGGGATTGAAAGTTTTTATTTATATTTTTGATTATATTAGTTAAGGATTCGTTGGAATATCCATTTTGCAGTAGGGTGGTGGTAATGGTTTTAATTTCTGTTTGGCGATTTTTCGTATCGGAAAGTCTGATGGATCTGGTGATGAGGGATTTTGCAACCGAATGAATTTGGGCAGGGTGGTGATGGGATTTGTCATTTAGGTAGCGGTTAGTGTGAGTGGGTTTTGTGTAGACAGTGTAATAAAAGTTGTCATTAGAAGAACATCTTGTTATGAGAGTATCTAGGAAGTAAAGGGAATTTTTATTTTCAGTTTCCATGGTAAATTTGATATTGGTGTGGATTTGGTTGAGGTGGGAAAGGAATTCTGGAAGGGTATCATGTCCACGAGGCCAGATAACAAAAGTGTCATCGACATATCGTATCGAGTAGGTAGATTAAAGGTGAAAGGTGGTGAGGGCTTTTGTTTCAAAATCGGTCATAGAAAAGTTAGCAATGGCAGGTGAAAGTGGGGAACCCATGGGAGCCCCATTAGTTTAGTGGTAAAATTTATTTTGGAAGGTAA
Organism: Sinelater perroti; assembly: GCA_036346155.1. Classification (NCBI taxonomy): domain Eukaryota; kingdom Metazoa; phylum Arthropoda; class Insecta; order Coleoptera; family Elateridae; genus Sinelater; species Sinelater perroti. Next base: position 20,745,276 of record JARFIY010000046.1, read on the forward strand.
AGTAAGTATTGGATAGGCAGTGCCTCAACACAAGAGATGACAGCCAACGCATACCCGTCATATGGAAATCCCTTATTACCTCGCACCGCCAATTACGCGATACCCTTAATCCAACAAACTTTCCCCAACCCAACGCATCTCCCGCCAAATAAACTTTCACTTCCAGTTCTATAAAAGACCAAACAGGACACACAAAAGGTCAATTTTACTCAAAGACTCGTAGCTTTCCTTGAGGAGTAGGCAGATTGAGACCCCGAGTGAAAAGCTAAATTCTTGAAAATGACATCAAAGCCGATGCTGAAACGTCGAGAATGATCTCAAAATAGACGCGGTTCATCCCGTGAACTAAGTTGTTTAAACATAGTTAAGCGCGGAAACCTCTCTCTCTCTCTCTCTCTCTCTCTATATATATATATATATATATATATATATATATATATATATATATATATATATATATATATACATACTGAAACATCCAAGATTTAAGCACAAAGAATGATAAAGTTTTTAAAGAGCTGCACACATATTCTATTGATATTAGAGTAATCAGTGAAACAAAAACGAGAGGACAAGGAAACAAAAACAAGGGCGAGTATATATACTTTTGGAGTAGAGTGGAAAAAGCAAAGAAAGCAAAAGCGGCGGTGATTGTGACAATAAGAAGGAAGTGAGAAAAGAACATAGTAAACTAAAACCCAATAGACGAACGAATTTTAACAATTGACTGGAAAATAAAAGGAAGAGATATAAAGCTTGCTGGAATATAGGCACCCACCGATGACTTAGATACAAACATAAAGGATGAATTCTTTGACAAACTCTCAGGGGAATTCACTAAAACAAAAACTAAACAAGAAATTATCATGTTAGGAGATTTGAACGAAAAAGTGGGTAAAGCCCTTGAACGTAAAAAAATTGGACGACATAGGGAAGACGTGGCCCAAATCCTAAATGGATTCTTTCAGTACGAAGAGATCACTAATACACGTGGGTTGAAAAAACAAAAAACTTGCGATCTATATTGAATTATATTGTAATAGAATAAGACTCGTTTATAAAAGCATGTGACAAGAGATGCGGACAAATAAACTCATTGATAAGAGGATCTAGGTCAAGGAAAGCATGGAAAGCCATAAATATCTAATGGACAAATTCAAACAAAACAAGAAATTAACCAAATACAAATAGCCATGGAAAGACCGCTATAGTGGTCTACTGAAAGAGAATAGAATAGAATAGAATATTTAGACACACACCTAGATGCAGTTAAATTACGGGAAGGTAAAATAGAACAGGTAATAGTAGAGGAACTAAAAACAACTCTGCAAAATATGAAAGATAATAAAATAACAGAGTCAGGTTACTAAAATATGCACCGACAAGAGCAACAATCTGCAATATATTTAATTAAAAAATAATAATAAAATAAAGCATTCATATAAGTTGGAAATCAAACTTCTTTGTTATTCTTGCCTTCACAATGAATAAAGCAGGAACGTTGCCTCTTCCTAACCCATTTTAAAATATACCTAAGTGTCTCTTTAAAATATTGGATTAAAAAAATGCAGACAGGTGAAAACCAGATATACACAAGTCTTTTTACTAATGACAAACTAGTTGTTGCAGAAAAACAGCAAGACGTGCTAAATAGACTCGCAGAGGAATATATAATAAGAAGATAAGCAAGAAAGGGGATATGATAAAAAGTCTACATTCAATCCTGTGGAATAAAAAATTAATAAAAAAACAAAAATAAATATATTTAAAACAATAATAGAACAAGTTATGACATATGGGTTATAAATAAGAAGATGGATGACAAACTACTCTCGGCGGAAATAACATACCAAAGAAGATGCTGTGGATTAACTTTGTACGACCGCGTTAGAAATAAAGAAATAAAATAACAGTTAAAGATACCGTTATAGATAGGATCAGTAAAAAATAGTTAAAATGGTACGGGCATCTACGCAGATTAGAAGAAGCAAGTAAACGAGGGCGACCTCGGAAGAAACGAATAAACAATATAGAACGATAAGTGCAAAAGAGAGGACTAAGCGAAGGAGATTGGAATGACAAGAAGAAATGGCGCTTAGGATGAGAGAAGCGACAATAAGTTGCAAAACTTTGCTATACTACTACTACTAAGTAATGCGAAACTTTGAGACTGCAAACGTATATCGCTCGTTGATGATATCATCTTCAAAACTGGTTGATCACTAAATGGTAAGCATTGCTCTGTGTGATAGTACAATGAAGTATTGTACAGAATTTATGTTATTTATTTTAATGTTCATTCAAGAAGATATCAATCTGCCGGACCTTGTACATCTAACAATAAGAATGATAATAAGAATGTAAAATTGAGTATTAAAATACATTGTTATTTCAAAGAAATATCTATAATAAATTGTACTAAATTAGATTTTCCAAATTTCCTAATTTTTTTCTCTGAATATTATGATGAATGTTGTTTTCTTAATTTTTAATGTGCAACTACTTTCATTATCCAACGCAAGGTATACTATCATTAATTTAACTTTATATCAAGTCAACATTTTAGTCTCAGTATAACATAATAATTTTTGTAATATGTTATCTTAACGACCATGGCGAGCAGAATATTATGTGCGTATTTTAACAATTCTGTAAAAAAATTATAAAAAAGCTTTTCTATAAAATTTAAACTTTATCTTTGAAAACTCCATTACGTGCAGAAGCCAAAACCTGAAGATTGTGACCACAGAATGGAATGATGAGTTGTCATAAAGGTTGGCTTGAGTTTCTTGAAAACAATTTTTAAGTGACGAGGCCGTTTTCCACGTCAGCGGTTTCCTCAATCGTTATAATTGCCATTACTAAGGGTCACATAACAGTGATCTTGAAATAACGGTTGGGAGGATACGGGTTCGACTAAAAGTGATCTTGTGGTGCGAAATGACGACGATTTAGCGGTCCATACTTTGTGTGTGACACCATGAGTTAAGACCGCTACATTCCAATGTTTGAAGATTACGTGTGGGCTACGGTATCTGTGTGGGATAACATTGGAGACCTTATCAACGAACTTAAAAAGTTCGTTACTGATTTCTATATGTCTGTCGGTCTGTCTGTCGCTGTCACAAAATTATGGATTTTTTAAAATTTTAAAATGAATTCTTATAGGAAATTTTACGCTGATTTCAAAATCGAAATCAAAAAGTTTCTATCTCGAATAGATATTCGACTTCTAATTTCGGGAAAATTTCGACATTGCGATTTTATGAGTAATTCTTAAAGAAAATTTTACGCTGATTTCAATAATGAAATCGAAAAAATTCTATCTCGAATAGTTTTCGAGATATTCGACTTCGAATTTCGGGAAAATTTTCGACGTTACGATTTTAAATGTGATTCTTATAGGAAATTTTACGCTGAATTCGAAAATGAAGAAAAAATTCTATGTCGAATAATTTTCCAGACTTTTTAAGTTCGTTCTGGGATTGCTTACAGAGCAATCTCTTCGCCGGCCCCATGTTTTTAATTTTGCTTTTGCTGTGTATGCGTGGTTGGATCAGCATTTCCTAGAACGTTAGCTGGGACGACACAGTCTTTATAAATGGCCTTTATGAAGTCCAGATCTCACCCCATGTTAATTTTACCTGTGAAGCTACGCAAAGAAGGAAATGTACAAGACAAAGCCTCACACTGCAGGGCTTGGAGGCCAATATTCAGCAGCTTTTTCAGCAATATCATTTTCCTTCGGAATATTGTGCATTTCATCCCCGCTCGTTTGAGCACATTAGTTGATGTTACCGGTGCCTAGATTAAAATTTAAAGATTTGCTTTCATTTTTCTATGTTATAAAGTGCATGCATAATTTGTTTCAATACATTTGTATTAGACATATGGACTTTGTAACAGTTTAGTTAAAACATTTGTTACACGATTGTGTATAATTATAATAAATTTTATTTTAAAAATATTATGAAACAATTTTTTTAAACATATGGTAATATAAAAGCATACCGAAAAGCGGAAAAAGTGAATAAAAAAAATAAAAACATGCAGATATCTAACTGAATTTTTCAACATTTTTTACTTAGAGTTACTACAATCTGTTATAATAATCCCTAGTAAATTATTAGTCTATAATATTCATATGAAAAAGCAACATTCTTAGACATCATTTCTATGTACTAAAAAAGCTACGTAGTAAGCTCCAAAAGTTTTCGGCTTGACTATGTTCCGGTGATAATAGAAACAAAAGAGCGGTAGTATCAAATACTGCCATCTTTGACACAGCGTAATTTTAAACAATATTGAAAATTTCCAACCACAATTGTTGTTATTAATTTTCGACTGCGAAACGCTTTAGAAATTTAATGGTTTTAACATCCTGTCTGTGTGTCTGTCTGTCTGTGTGTCTGTAAACACTAAACACACATTCTATTCAACTTGATACTTAGCATACATACACCTTAGGTCAGTACCTCCTATGGGATTGATTTTCATCCAAACCGTTCAAAGGTCTAGGGTCAACGGCGAGGTCAATTTTTTTCGACATTATTTGTAATCGTAGTGTTCACCGTAGTCGATAGTTGCATCTGATGGTTTTCACACCATTCTCGTTACTACCTTAAAGAAGAATATTTTGATTTTTAGTGACAACTTAAATTTTCTTCCTATGATCTATTAAATTTGACGAAACTTCTATGTGTCTAATGTGACATGAGTTACAATACCGCATGCTACATTATGTTAAAAGTATGGTTAGTACGTAAAAATGCCTTTTTAAATGTTTAATTTCTTTAGCCACTGTGTGTACTGATCATATTATGGTATAAATTTCCTGAAAACTAAATTTCTGATGTAGTGTGACCTTATATGACATTTTCATCAAGAATTGGTACGAAAAATTAGATATAACTGGTAACAAATTAAATATGAAGTGACTCCTCCTAAGATTTTTTAGGTGTTGTATAATTGTGTTTGTGCAACTTTTCATTGCTTTAGGCATGTTTATAATTGCTAAACTGTATGATTATAGAAGTCATAAGTTTTGTTGCTTTTTCTGATAGCTATTTGATAGTTTCTGCTGTTGGATTTTCTTTAAATTAAGATTTTTTAATATTATATTAACTTGATTAATTTTACAGCTGTTGTATGCTAAGTAATTTTTTGAATGAGGATGTTTCAATGTAATTAGGCAATTCTCTCTTTATTTTCCGTGATTTGAAATAGTTCCAATTTCAATTAATACTTCTTATAGCAAACATTAGTCGTTTTTACATTTTAAGTATTTTAAATAGTGAGTAATCGGAAAATAAATTCTAGGAAAATTCAGCTCTAAAATACATTTTTGAAACTCTTTTGGTAACACAAAAGTTTAATAAATCTATTGGACATCCAAGAAGTTGGTTTGAATGTGCTCAAAGAGCATAAGTTACAATCGATTACTCTTTTATATAGTTAATTGTATCTTCACACAGATTTAGTGTTGTACACTCCGAGAATATAAAAGAACACTAAAACTTGTTTTTCATGATATGTTGTAAAAGATTAAACATTTTTTCTGATATTACAATAGTAGTAAATAAAGAGTAGCCTTAATGGAATTTTTAAAGTCCGTAATGTTTGATCAAACTGAGATTGTACACTTTGGAATATTTAAAAGTTTTAACTATGGAGTGATTCTTAAATATTAACAAATACTTATATCGTGTATTGAGAGGGATGCATTTTATTTATTCAGTGGGATATATATAATAAAATTCTTATAAATATAGTTTTGATAAATAGTTTTTGAAGGATTCATTGCGTGTTTCTATTATTTCGGTAAATAACTCTGTTATAGGAGATCTGTTTCTTGTGCACTGTCATTTTATTTGAGCTCTGTATTTTTCCGACAACTATGGCTCGTATATGGTGAGAGATGTTAGTGATTTTAGTGGTGTTACTTATAGGGGTAGGAATGGCTTGCCAAGCAGTTTCTTAGAGTATGATGCTCAAATTATCTTTTATTCTAATAGCTAGGTTGCGGTTTTCATCCAAGTAGTTTCTGAACTGATCCCAATCCGTACATTTAATATAAAATCTTTAGTTCTTTAGTGACTATGGTTGTACTAAAGATAATGATACATTTAAAGAATGATCGGTCGATAAGCATTGGTTTGATTCTACTTTAGTGTAAGCATTTGTTATACTGTTGGTAACTGCGTAGTCCAGTAAGTACGGTAGGTTGTATAGGTCACTAGACCGATTGGGAAATAGCAAAATTTGTTTATTTGTATTACTTTTAGTAGGGTGCGTTCTTTGGATTGATTAATCTTAGATCTCAGACCGTGTTTTCGCATTCCAATGGCCTCCTGCTGTCAATTTAGACTGGGGACATAAGAAATTCTTCGTATTCGTTAGTTAATATGGCATGCTTTGGTAGGCTATAAACTGCTGAAATCGCAAATATGGAAGAGTTTAAACTTGTATGCTTGCACTTTGGATATTTTTGTTTGGTGGACAATTGTATTTTTGTCTATCACAGCTGAATCGAATGTTTGGCTTAAACTAAACCCGTTCACATATTTCTTTTGGTTTTTATCTTGTTGTTTATTGATGAACATTTTCCTGGCCATATGACGACAAATCTTGGTATCCTATGGTAATAACTTTTTAACCAACTATATCTTTGACAATTTCTTTGAATTGAATTACTACCTTTTAGTCCGTGGTGATTTAAATCTTATTTTGAGTTTCATTTAAATTCAATATTAAAGATGAAATTGGCTGCATGTTATAAATTAATTATACGAAAACAAAATAAGGTAAATTTTTATTATAATTAACTAAAATGTTATTTTTATCCCAATAATATTTCTATAAATATTACACTTTACGTTTACTTTACTAAACAACCCTAATAAATGTTCTTAATTTCAATTTTCAATATTTTTTTTATAATCTCCTTAGGTATTTTGCTCGCTTTACTACTGGATTATGTAATATTTATGTGAAATTTATTATTATTTCTACAAATATCTTAAACCTATAACTTGACACAATCATACTCCAGTACATAAAATTATTATGATTAGCAGCTTTTTTGAATCTTTATAGTCTTTACAAATATAAATTTATTTTATTATATAATATTAATATTATATTATTATAAACCTATAACACACACGTATTAACATTGTGCATGGCCAGTCTTACATAGATGGGTTATTTATAGCTTTCTTATGAGTTACAAACAACTTTAAATTTATTTTATACAGGTAGCAGATTTGTTTTACATAAATAAAACAGAGACACATTTAAATCAAATTATTTGGATCATGATTTATTAATAAGATATAGTAAACACAAATAGTTCTTTTTTGTAAGAATTTGTCATTAAAATAAGATACATATTTTTAAAATAATTATTAAATATTATAATAGACCTTTTATACCAAGTATAAATTATTGTGGGGCTATTAGCTTTAGACGGCTTCTTATTTCTTGGAATTGAAACTTGCATTAAATGAATCTTTTCATTTTACGACAACATATTTCTTTTTTTATAGAATTCTTTGGTACAAATGGAATGTTTCTGTGTAATTAAAAAAATTACTTGAGTTTACACAAATTTTGTGAAAATTTTAAGTTTTTAAGTATTGTGCTATATTTGAAAATTAGTTACATATACATTTGCAGGGGTGTAGGGATGTGTCGGAGAGGTAGTACCTTTTATTTCGAACGGTCACTCCAAACGTTATAGACGGCGGAGGTTCAGATAACTGGTCCTCACGAGACACCCAACTCTCATTTGATGGCTCCAAGCGCCATACCCTGGTACACTGTGTTGACCCACAGGCTAAACCAAGTGTAGGTAACCAGATATGGTGAACTAGCAGCGTCTGACCCAGAGTGGGCGGCTGCAAACAGCGTCTGTATCCAGAGTGGACGGCTATCACTAATACTTACCAACCCGTCTGGCCAGCGAGGTGAGTTATGGACAAAAACCCCCCGTTTGAAACATGGCGAAATGGAAAAAAGGGGAGTCTTAGGTTCAGGAGTGGACCAAGAAAAGCTGATGAAGAAGAAGAAGAACAACATTTGCATTGATTATAAAATGAAAGGCTCAAAATTTTAACTAACAAACACAAGGTTTTAAAATGGTCACTAGATATTTTCTGGTCCTCTGTATGTAATTTTCCTATACTACATTTAGTTAGCTGTAATATATACTTTTTTTAGTCTAAAGCACATCACATACAAATCTATTAAAGTTATACAACCTAAAAATCTTCTCGCTTTCTATTTTGTTTTTATAACTTGGTTTAAGTTTGTAATAGATACGCTAAATAAAATAAGGAAAAAATTCACCATTTGCCAAATTTTGAGAATAAAATTATTTTATAAAAGCTGTATTATTTCTTTCATTTGCTGTCAGTACGGCTTTAAATTTAGGGTTGTACAAGCATTATTTTTGATTTTTAAACTTTTTTTTTAATCCTTTTGTGCATATTTTAAAAATGGCTGATCGTAAGATATTTCGGGACATTTACAAATCACAAAATGTAAATAGTTATAGCTTTTGTAAGTAATAAGTAATATTTCTGATGTGAATATAGACTAAGAATGCAGTTTGGTTTCTTCTAATAACTTAAAAGGTGTTAAAGTCTCCTGTAACCTGGGTACCCAATTTAAATTTTTGGGTGATCGTTGCATTCCTATTGAAAGTTTGGAGTTATTGACTAAAAGAAGTAATAATTTGTCATCCCCAAATCAATAAATTCTTTCAATAACCATTCTTCTCGCACAATTTAGATTTTTTGTTGCAATAACCTTTAAGGCTGCCTAACAAATGTATAACAAGTATCACAGTTCTTAATACATTTGTTTTTATTTGTTAAATAGCAAACTAAGTAATTTATTTTAGCAACTTTAAGAATCATATTAAAAACATTTGATTACAAGCATCTTAATAATATCTTGGAGACATATATAAACGCTTCCAACAATATTAAATAAAATTATATGTGCAGGTTACATGAGATCAGGTTGAATAAGTTTGATTTTCATTGTGTGGTTATTTAATTTATTTAAAAATTTAACTATGTAATGTGTCAATAATTTATTAAAAAACAAGATAGGTTGGTGGATCAGAGGTATACGAAGGATGAACCTGACGTGCCAAAGGTGCCAAAAAAAACACAGTGTATTTTTTGTTGTCCTATTTCCATACTTAATAGTACGGCATTGAAAAAGTTTTCGATCTTTAAACCAACAATTTCTGAAGCAGATACCGGAGAAGGAATATTCCATTGTAGTGGCAGCGATGTGTTGATACACACAAGTGTATTAAAAAAATATAATTAAAATACTTTAACATATTTTTGTAAGTTCTGCCTTTAAAATTAATTTTAATAATATCGGAAACGCACAAAAAATCGTAATGGCGGTAAACCTGCAAAGTGTGTGCTATGTAACGGAGCGCACCCTGCAAACTATAAAGGCTGCAATGTTTATTTGGATATTCTGTAGAAACACCAGAGTCAAACAGGAAAAGTATACTCCTTTCTCAATCAAAACAGCTAGCAAAATTCATGACACAACCTAAAACCTCACAAACCCAAGTAGTTCTGGAACAACACGATTTATGTCAATCACAAATGTCGATACCAGTGACAAACAATACTTTCGCACCATAAAACACAAAACCATTAACAACTTATCCGACTTATGCACGGATCACAGCTTCTTCTCACACACATCCAACTAAAAACCAAATCTCAGGGCAACAAGGAGCAGACTTGACATTCATAATAATCTCAATGCAACAGACTCCCCAAACTCAACAACAAACAATTAATGAATTAACAACACAGATCGAACTCCTGAGAGAGGAATCATTTAAAAAACAAAAATGGCGCCAATATAGGATTGTGGAACGCCATTGGGTTTCACAGCACAAACAGGAAATAGAAGTATTTCTCTAATAACACAACGTAGATAGCCTCCTTATTTCGGAAACTCATTTTAACAATTCAAGTTATTTTAAAATGCAAAACTGCATCATTTACACTACAGAACACCCAGAAGCAGAATGACATGCCATGGGAGGTACAGTTGTATTAATAAAGCAAAACTTTAAACATCACAAATTATCTAAATTTCGAGAAAACTTTCTATAAGCAACCAGTGTAGAAATATAAGACTGGCACGGTCCAGTTATGCTATCAGCGACATTCTGTCCGCCAACTCAACTAATAAATAAAGATGGCGTTGTAACTTATTTCCGAAGTTTAGGCAATAGATTCATAGCTGGGGGCGACTATAATTCTAAAAACATATTGTGGGGCTCACGTATAACTGCACCAGATAGAGGACGAGTACTGCAACATGTTATTTATGAATTACATTTAAATCACCTGTTAACTTATGAACCCACCTATTGGCCAACAGACATGAATAAATTGCCGGACCTGCTGGCCTTCTTGTGACTCTAGGGTATCAGGATATTGCATCCTGTTTAGATCTTAGTTCAAACTGTACACCTATTAAAGCCACAATAAAAATCACAATTATTGAAAAAGAAGAGCCAGTTAAATTACTTAACAAGAGAACCGATTGGGATCATTTTAGATATTTAATGGACACTAGGATAAATATAAAAATCTCTGTAACAACTAACGAAAAAATAGAATTAGCAGTTGACAACTTTACCAGAATTACTCAAGGAACAGCTTGTACTAGTAAAAAGAAATGCTGTTCAATTACAATTAAAAAGAAAATTGCTAAAAAACGATTACGGAGAAAATGGCAAAATACGTTATAACCAAGCATGCTCAGTCCTGAAAAGAGCAATTAAAGATCTAAAAAATAAGGACTTTCAAGAGTATCTAGAAAATTTAAGTCCTAATGATGATCCAAACTACGCATTATGGATGGCGACAAAAAGAATAAAACACCAAGCTCAACCAATTCCTCCCGTACGAACGGTAAAAAACTCTTGGTCAAGAACGGGTTAATAAAAGTGTTCGCTCAACATTCCAAAATCGTTTTTAAATCTTTACCGACGGTCATAACTCCCGAAGAAGAGTCTGACATACAAAAATTTTTGAAAGCCCCGTACCAAATGTCCCCATTGCTAAAGTTGCTTACCGTAAAGGAAGTCAAAGAGGCGATTAAAACCGATATCAATCCAAAAAGGTCTCCGAGCTTTGACTTAATAACAGGATTCTTACTAAAAGAAATGCCTCGAAAAGGTATGGTAATGATTACCATGCTATATAATGCAGTTCTGAGGTTGGTATGTTATCCGGTTTAGTGGAAGATACCTCAGCTTATAGTGATACCAAAATTAAGCATACCGCCTAACGAAGTAACTTCTTGTCGACCAATTAGTTTGCTGTCTTTACTAGGTAAACTTCTTAAAAACTTATCGCTAACGACTTATGTCAATTGTTGAAAATACTATCAGTTTGGTTTTAGAAAAGAACGATTCGTCAATACAGCAAGTTTATAGAATGGTCGATTATGTGAATCAATTCTTCAAGGAAAAATCTTATTGCACAGCGGCCTTCCTCGAAGACACACAGGCATTTGACAGGGTGTCATGATAGACTCCTCTTTAAATTAAAAAGTACTCTCCCACACTCTTATTATGTGATATTAAAGCATATCTAGAAGAACGATTCTTCAAGTGAAGTATGGCCAACATCTCACGGAACTCTATCCTATCGAATTAGGCGTACCCCAGGGAGATTTACTGGGGCTTCTTCTATATAACCTTTATATTGCTGATATGCTTACCGACGAACAAGTACTTACAGCTATATTTGCAGATGATAAGGCAATCATGTGCAGACATAAAGATCTAAAATAGCTGTTGTAATGCTGCAAGCTCATTTACACCGTATTGACCAATGGAGTGCAAAATGGAGAATCCAGATCAATTAAGCAAAATTTCTTCACATCACCTTTACCAAAACACAGTACAACATTTTTCAGCTCATTGATTTGGGACTCAATTCTGAAAATTGCACGTGAAAGTAGCCCCAAAAATAAGAACTTCTGCATCATTCGTTTTGTCAAGTTGGCTGCATTAATAATTTAATGGCTGTGGAATAAACAACCCTTTTGTTCAGAGTGAATTACATTTGAAAACCAGAAGATTGAATATTTCAATATGGAAAACAAGAAGTGCCCAAAATTGGATGATTTTTGTTACGTTTGTGGTCATATCGTACCAAAAATGGGCAAACAGGATCGTAAAAACTTGTTTACTGAGGAATTCAAAACAGCGTATTGTAATTATTTTGATGAAACAGATATAAGTGGGGCAAATTTTACGCCGAACACAGTGTGCAAAAGTTGTTATAATACCCTTATAATGTGGATGCATGGAAAAGGTGTACAGTTTTCTTTGATGAAGCCAGTAATTTGGGTGCAAGACCTAACTGGACATGATAAATCCAGATGCTACGTATGCATAAATTCCGGTTATGGATTGAACAGAAAAAAATTGAAAACAAAAGTATACATTCCCGCTTTTACTGCGACACTTCCAGTACAAAGCGCTGCTGTTACCGTTCCACCTAAACCTCCGAGTCTGGATACTGTGTCCCTGCAAGCCGAAACCGGTTTCACCAATCCGACCAATGTGGATGATGCAGATTGGACACCCGATATTGAAAATAATGCACCACAACCGGTAACACAAATCCAAATGGATTACATTGTGACTATCACAAAAAAATTCCGAATTTTTGACATTTTTGAAGCGTAAAAAACTGACAAAGCGAAATGTCAGCGCAACATCATACCAAAAACGCCAAGCTGATTTTCAGAAATTTTATTGCGTTGACGAAGCAAATACGTTCACTTACTGCCATGATATCTCAGGTTTAGTGAAAAATATGGAAATGGATTATATCGCTGGTGACTTCCGCTTATTCATCGACGCTTCAGTTTCACGTTTGAAGGCTGTGCTGTTGCACAAAACAAACAAAAAACCGTCCATTCCATTGGGATTCAGCGCAACTATGAAGGAACCGTATGAAACATTGGGCGAAATTTTGGAGAAAATCGAATACAATGTACACAAATGGAAGATTTGTTGTGATCTAAAGGTTGTCAACATAATACAAGGCATTATATTAAAAGGCGATTTTCCAAAATACTTCTGTTTTCTTTGTAATTGGGATTCGCGATACACAGGGAATCAATATTAATGTAAACATTGGAAAGCAAGAACTCCGAGCTCGAGAAACAATTAAAATTACGTAATGAAAATTGGATAAAGGATGTAGATGATATTTTGTTGCCATCGCTCCACATGAAATTAGGAATAGGAATATTCGTTGAAGTGGTAGTCAAAGATATTGAGGACGCCTATGACTGTTTGAAATCCATCTTTCCAAAACTCAGTGAAGCTAAAATTAGAAAAGGTACGTATCGTTGTCTGTATTTAAATATTGTCATAACTAAATTTGTTCACTTCGATATATTCGCATTACCAATAATTTTTTCTCAAACGCTTTTTTTTTATTTCAAACAGGTACTCTAAATGGACCGTATATACGAAAATTAATGAAAAGCAAATCTTTTACAAATATGCTTTCGAACCATTATAACCACCTATGTACAAAGGACGCATTCAAACAAGTCATTGAAGGCGTTTTAGGAAAGAACCGTGTACAGCGAGATGACATACAGACACGAGTGGACAAGTTGCTGTATTATTTTGAAAAAATCAATGCATCCATGACGTTAAAATTACATTTCATGCATTTCCACCTTGATACCTTTTTGGTTGGTTCCACCGGGTGACCATGCCAATGGAAAAGCGATTCAAAGGCGAAAAATTAGATGCATTGCTTGCGGAGGTTTGTTGGTGGAGTTCTAAAATTATGCAGTTTGAAGATGAAAGCACCGAAGATGAAGACTGAAGAAAACATGCCCTTGAATATTATGTCTAACTCGGATGATGATGCAGACTCAGAACATGAATATGAACAACCTACGAAGAAAACAAGATCATCACTTCAACGAGGATGGTGTAAGAATAGCTGTAATATGAATCGGAATTTTTTATTTTCATGCAAAATAAAGTTTATAAAGAAAAAAAAACAGCATATTTGTGGATTTGTAATCCACTTATTGAGCAAAAAAGGTGAAAAATGGGGAAAAATGGGCACTTTTGCGATTTTTAAGGCACTGGATGCACTTTTTTCGGGTAGGTTTGTTCCGCTTTTTTTTCTCCTATTCAATATCTACAATTTTGCTTCAGACATAAAAGAGATATTCCGTACGGTACACCGAGATATAACCGTGTTAAAATATAGAAAAAGTGATACAAATCCACCTTGAGCAAAAAAATACGTATGGCCATTAAATTATTAATGCAGCCAACTTGACAAAACAAATGATGCAGAAGTTCTTACTTTTGGGGCTACTTTCACTTGCAGTTCTCAGTATTGAGTCCCAAAATCATGTGTTGTACTGTGATAATGCACTACTATCATAGATTACAGAGGTCAAATATAATGTTGCATTTAAATTAATTTGGTCGTACGGCATTCAGCAGCAAACTCTAATATCGCAATTATAGAACGATTTCAGACAAAAGTGCTACGAGCTATGTGTGATACTTCTTATTTTATTAGAAACAATGACATTCTTAGTGATTTGAAAGTTGACACAGTACAACAGGCAATTAAAAAGTATAGTGAAAAATACCTAACAATAATACCTTAGCCATTAACCTCCTTGAACATTCAATGCTTAAATAGATATAAATCTCTGGACTTATCTGATATATTTTAAAGCAGTTATAACATGAATTACTTAGGAAATTGTTAAGACGTGCATAGCTTTTAAGAAAACTTGGGGTTAAGGTTTTTGTACTTTGCCCTCATATAAATTCATGTAAATTCTATAAACACATCACATTTGCTTATTGTACTGATAGTATAAATTGCAAATAGTGAACAAAAAACATATTTTTATAGTGAAATTTATTGAAAGTTATTAATTTGTTGTAACATGAAAATGTTATTTGAGATTTGTAAATCCTAAATAAACGTATGTTTACATCAATGGTTTATTTGCTTAATATATTTTATTAAATTAGTGATTTTTATGTCCTTTATAATTTTACTATATTAATTATTTAATCAGCAATATTGTTATAAGAGCACAAGACTATGTTACCTCTCCATACAACAAAAATATTACAATTTATCATATTTGTCAAGCCACTTATGGACCAATAAGTTTATTGCATTTTACGTCAAATATATTAGGAAAATTACTTATTATTATTCTATTATTAAAAGATCTTATCAATTTAGGACTAACTAATCACGCTGTATCAATTTGTGGATGTATCAAAGTACAACTAAAATGCTGGCGAGCCTGAAAACGACATTTTTAAGATTAAATAAACTTTTCATAAAATTTGGTATAAACAAATTTTATATAAACCCAAACAAAGCTTACCAAGACAATTTTGTTTAATTGGCACATTCAATTTGTATTTGTTGACTGCATATTTAAACTTTTAATTTTTCAGTTCCATGACTTTTCCCAAAACTTCTGGCTATAAATCTACCAATTCTTATCGGATGTTCTCCTTTAGGAACACCTTGGTCTGCGTCTTGTTTGTATAGACCCGTAAATTTAAAAAGCCCCAAAGGAAGACTTCTGAAACGGTCACATCGGGCGATCTTGCGGGCCAGTGCAAATCACCAAAACGAGAGATTGAGGGGTCGTGAAAAGCTTGCTTTAGAATTTCTGCTCAAGCAGTCCTGTTGGAACCACAAAGCCAGTTTGTCAATTTGTGGCAGCAAGAGGTTGTTGATTGTGGTTTTGTAGCGCTCACCAGTCACAGCAAACAGTGTTGCCAACGCCGCTTTCGAAAAAATATGGACCAATCACCTTTCTTCCATAAACGCCGCACCAAACAGTGACTTTTGAGAGGATATAATGGTTCTTCGTAAATTACACGTGGATTTTCAGTGTCCCAGAAGCGATAATTTTGCTTATTTACGTATCCGGATAGGTAAAAATGCGCCCCGTCCCTCATGATTATTTTCAATGGAAAATCATCTTCATCGAAGTTGAGATTTAGGAGAGTTTGGTTGAAATTTACACGCGATTGCCTCTCTGCAGATAATAGCTGATGCGCTGTTTGCACTTTGTACGAGAACATCTTCAAATCTTTTACTAAAGCTCACTGTAAAAACATCCTATTAATGCCCAATTACGTCCCATCGTCTGGTTGACGATTGAAGGTCCTCTTGGTCATCTGCAGTCACAACAGCAAACGGCTGCTCCGGGGCCGGTCACGTCTGCTATTGTTCCGTGTTGAGCTAGTCTCTTCGAGGCGAGCGGCTAAACGCAGCAGTGTTTGTCCAGATGGGACCACACGATCAAGGAACCAAAAAAGAAATTCACATTAAGCCAAAACCACCGATCAATTAGTTGTGAAAAACATTGACACAATTATTTCTCGTTCTAGAGGAGTATAGTGATTTATGGTTCATTTACGTGTATTCTGCTTCTGTTTACTTCACAAACGTCAAAGTCGAGATGACATGATGACTTTTGCTCCACCTGTTAGACATGCAAGTTTAATGAAATATATATAAAGACACCACAATCCAAGTAAAAAAATAGCCCAAACAAAATCAAAATACAACATAGAGTTCGCCAAGAAGACTCTCCCAAGCTTTTTACCATGACATTAGAAGATGTTTTGAGAAATCTAGAGCAGAAAAAAATGACAGTTATATACTATAGGAGATGATAAATTAACTGAATCGAAAATCAAAAAAGATGAGACTCAAGCTAAACTTAAGTAAAACTAAATACCTAACAAACGAATTAGAGCAGAATTACAACCAATAAATAATAATTCAAGAGAAAAGGATTGAAAAATTTAAAGTAAGCATACAATTAGGATAAAAAATGAGTTTTCCAAGAACACTTAAAAGGCAAATCTAGAAAGAAAAATTGCGCTAAACTGGTCAGCATTTCACGGACAATATTGAGGTCTAAAATTAATTATTAAAAGCTGTCTAGATTCCAAAGTCGGACCAAGGCTTTGCCCTTCTTGCACTTTTTTTATCCACGATGTTAGTCCAGTTAATTCCATAATTTCTTTTTCCTATCGCTGTCTCGAACGTTTTCTTCTTCTATTTCCATCTTGTGGTACTTATTGCGTTTTTAACTTCCAGTTCTTTCAGTCTTCCTAGATGTCCTGCCCAATTCTATTTCAGACGTTTACATTCTTCTAGGATGTCTTTTGTTCCTAATTTCTTTCTTATTTCTGTAACCCTTACTTTATCTTGTAGTTTTAGGTTTAATGTGGATTTGTTGCACAGCTTTTTATTTAATGACCGTTTGAGTAGTACATGCCAAAGTAGGTAATTACGCACTTGTTGAACTTTTTTTGAGATTTATATGGATTTTATTTTTAAGGGTGTGTTTGGGCGATCAATAACACTACCACGCTACATTTGTTCGCCTCTGCACTTCTTTCTCTGTTCTTTTTTCAAATTTGGCGTAAACAAACGACGTCTTGTAAATCTTTCATTATTTTATTACTGAAGGTTATGTCATCTACTTTTCTATTTGCCACTGGGTGAACTTTTCATAATTGATTTTTAATCTCACTCTGCTACTGTCTGTTTTCAGCTCTTCCAGTATATCTTTAAAATGGGTTTGCTTACTCAGCAAATCTTAAATTCGATAATCTCTTTCCTTTTATATTTGCTCCCACCTTGCCTAGTGCAGATTTTTGAAGATTAGTTCTAAAGCATTTGTAAACAAATTTGGTGACAAGAGATCGGCCTGCCTAAAATATTTCCCTTTTGGTTCTAATTTTATTTTGACTTTCCTTATTTATATATTTTTCGGATGTTTTTGATGTACTTCGAAGGTATGTATGCCCTGCTGATTTAACGATTGAAAGATTGGATCATGTTAGAGAGTGCTAAAAGTTTTTGAATAATCTATATATGCAAAGTGTATAAATTTGTTGTATTCTTGGAAGTTTTCTATTACTTGATTCAATATTTGCAAATTGTCGATCTTTTAAATTCAGCCTGAATAGTTAGTTTTTATTTAACATGTCTGCGATTTTTTCATTAATGATTGTAGCAAGTAGTGTGTACAGAATTGATATAAGACTAATAGACCTTTAATAGTTTATTTCGTCTTTTTATGTATTAATATTATTTTAGAAAACCGCCATGGTTTTGGAATTTCTTCTTCTTTAATGATTTTGTTAAAAAGTTTTCTTAATATTTCTGTGCCTTCTTCTCGTACATTCTTTAAGTACGTATTTGCTATTTTATCCTTTCCGGGAAGCTAATCATTTTTAAGTTTACTTAGAGATTTCATTGTTTTTTTTTTTTGAATTTCTAGCAATCTATTCTGTAATTCTTTTGTTGTGTCTATTTTCTCAGCTTTATTTCATTTTTGTCTTTGTTAATTTTAAATTAGTTCTTTATAATAATTTGTAAGTAGTTGTATAATCTATTTTCTTGTTTTTTGTTTTTGGCAACTTATGCAAATCAACATATTCTATCCTTTTACTATCGGCTTTAGTTCTATCTGTTATTTTTGAAACCTTTTTGTTTCTGTTTTTATTATTGTTTCTTCTACCATATTACATAGATTTTGCATTTGACTGTTATCTTTAACATCTAATGTGTTTTTTAAATGGCGGCAAAAATAAACGCAACAAAAGTAACTCGTATTGTTAGACCGTTTCTTAAAATAAATACGGCCCCATTATCCTAGAAGAACAAATGGCACACTTTACTTTAGAGCAATATAAATGTTGCTGATAAATTTCACGAGCATTCTCTTGTGCCCAATAACGACATTTTTATTTATTTACGTCATCGTTCAAATAAAAATGTGATAGTTATTTATTAAAAAACAACTTTTGATACCTTGCATACCATGCACTCTTTTAACAACCGTCACCAAATCTCCAAAATCTACTCTTGCAGTTAAAAATGTCGCCGCAATGAATAATCAACATGTAACACATTTTGCCAGATTTTGTATTTGAAATAACTTAAAAAATGAAAACTAAAGCCTGATTTTGCCACTTCTGTTAAATTTAAAAAAGCATGCATTGAGCAGTACTTTTTAATGCATGTACCGATACTTTCATTAGATGCAAATACATTTTATTGGTTCAAACAAGTTTTCCATAAATGCAGTAGCATAATTTCAATGCCCGTATACAGTCTCTATAACGATGTTCACTTGCTTACACACATGCAGCGACAGTCTTTTCAACAGCCGGGGCACAATGAACATTATGCTCGTATAAATATGCACCGCGGTAGTTGTAACAGGAAGGGGATCAAATATTATACTCCATAGCACGGTGAATGGACTTGTCGCAGAACAATTCAATTGTTCCTCGTTAACCCTACACCAGCGGCCCTTGCGGGTAACTGGAGGCAGGGCGCGCGGGAGCCCAAACGACTCCGCTGGCCGGATGCCTTCCACGCACTCCAAATCCATACGCACAATTCATGCATATTTGATAATTTACGTGACAAATTGAGGTGCATGCGGCCCTGGCCCGAGCCGAAAACAAAACGGGCGCACGCTAAGTAAAACGCTTACGCTAAAATCACACCGGAGAGGAGAATGTTCTGATTGAATCGGCCAATTAGCCGCTGCGAGCTTCGTTAAGCCCGCGGGGTATTTTTACGCCAAACATGCCATTTCTGCTGTAAAACAAATGTTGAAATGTTCAGGCGCAGGCTAATGCATCGGATTGGAAATCGTCGCGGCCTAATTCGCTTTTTGCGATAACACCCATGCAGCCTACATGTTTATCTTGCTCAGGCGATGGCTCCGGAATTTTAAAGTCAACGCTACTTTCCAGCAGGTGGGAAAATCGTACCCGTCTGTGGATTCGACTGTGCTTATATAAATTATTCGTTTGTGAATTTAATTTCGATTCCTAATCAGCTTTTATTCTTTATTCTCCTTGAAGATGTCCTACTCCAGACGAAATTGTTTCATTGATATCTATAATTTTCAACGTTTAAGTACTTATGTAACTCGTTGTCCCGGCTTTAGGACCAATCTACAGATTGGTGCAAAAATAATTACGATTTCTAATTATCAAACTTAAAACAGCATATTTCAGGTTACAATTAATTTATTTAATAAAATAAGAACCACTAGATTCTGTGCATTTTTGCCAACAAGAGACAAGTCTATTAATTCTGGTAGAATAAAATTTTGTAGTTCTAGAATCTATGAACTCCTCGAAGGTGTTTTGGGCTTCTACTTTCTTCCTGCAGAGAGTTGTCTAGGAGCTTGAGCTGGGTGAGGTATAGTTTTGTATCCCAGTTTGTTCAATTTTTGTACAATCATTTGTGAGACATGTGGTTTGGCATTATCGTGGAAAAAATTGGTCTCTTTCCATTGGACCAATGATGGACATAAATGTTGCAGTTTTTGTTGCACTCTGATGTGATAATTTTACCAATATTTAAGAGATTGTAGTGAGGAACTCCACATGCCAATCACCAAGCAGTAATCATTACCTTCTTTTGACGCTGCTTCAGTTTGGGAAAATGGTTTGGTGCTTCATCTTTGTCCAGCTGAACGCTGTCGGTTACTGTATAAGATTCATTTCTCGTCGCATGTCACAGTGCGATCAAGAAATATCGAGGTTTTTGGTTTTCGCTCAGGTCGTGAGGTACCCAATTGGTTCGAATGTCAAAGAACTGTTAAATGGTTAATGTTAAGTTCTTTTGCAATCTCTCGAGTTGTTTTGCGTAAGCCCCATTCAATAATGACCCTCAAATTATCATCCTCAATCGCAGAAGGACATACACGACCCTTTTCATCTTCAAGGCTCTCGTCCCCTTGATGAAGCTTGATCCCCTGGCCAAATGCTTGGTTAATATTACGAGCAGTTCCTGCTGCTTTACGTTTCAATTTGAACTCGTACGATAAAATTGCTCGGATTTGCTTTCTTTACATCGTTATTTAGACAGCCTAAAACATATCAACAACAAATAATTATAACAAAATAAATTGCATAAATAAGTAGAGCAAACTTCGCTCTTTAGAGTAAAAAATTAAAATAATTTTTTCCCAAAATTAAACATCAAAGTTTAAATTAAAAAAAACGCATTTATATTTGCACCAACCTGATATTTATTGATATACATTATTAAACTCCTGTTCTCGAAGGGCAATGCTGGGAAAAATAGTAATCTGTCAGCGCAAAACTGGGGCTATATAACAGGTGGGATAAAATTTCACAGGTAAGCCAAGTCGCTTGCGCAATATTTAGTTGAGAATTATTGTGCTGAAACTAAACTTAGTTTTTCTAAGAATGAACTTTAATTCTTTAGGAGACGCGGTGTAACTTGACCATAATGCTGGTACCTCCGGTAAATTTCAACAAACGCTAAGCAAGTTGTTTTATTCATGAGATTTTGCAGGTAATACTGATTTAAAGGTAGCATTTTTTATTTTACCCCATAGTGGAGTTGAGTCAGTTGTTGGTGCAGCAGTAAGACATCAACAAATTCGCAGCTTTCAAACGGCATCGACGATCGTTAACAGACAAAATGTAGCATATGTATTGATTCAGGTTTAACACATAATTAATTTAGTGTGCACGTGTGTCTGTGTACCTTACTACAGCATACCTCAATGTCACTCTTATATTCAAAATGATAGACGCAATTTTGTAAGTCTACAATTTAAAATTAGGACTAGTGACAAATATGCTATAAATTACACTTGATTTTACTCACACTCAAGTTTATAAATGTGCAGTGTACCTCACTTAGATGGTAGCAAAATTTATCCCATACACGATGGAGAATGTCTTGTGTCACTGACTTCAGCGTAGCTACGATATGGTTTCTTAGGTCGTCCAAATTTGTTGATACAAGTGGTACATAAATTGCTTCTTTTACGAATCTCCACAAGAAAAAGTCGTAAGGTGGGGGATCAGGTAATCCCGGGAGCTAGAAAATAAGTGTTAAGTCTTTATAAGACCTATCCATCGTTGAGGTAGAAATTCAATTAGAAAACGTCGAACATTCCGGTACCAATGGGATGGAGCCCTGTTCTGTTGAAAAACAGTTTTCTTAATCTTTCTTAGTAACCACGTTACCATAAAAAGATTTTTTTTTCTTCTGGATACATCACAGAACAGATTAACCTACGGGGAGTTTCTCTCGTCTTTCAGTGTTGCATGGGGATTTTGTAGTTCTTACATCCAAACTATGTGTCAGTTGACTTTTTTATTTTGTTGAAACGTTACCTCATCAAAAATTGAATACAGCAGAAAAGTATCATTTTCCATGCTTCCGAGTATACCATTAGAAAATTCTGCAAGCTTTAGCTTGTCGCTTGCGTGCGGAACGTGTAGTAGTTGCAGGCGGTACGGCTTAAACGGTTTGCGGCAGTCCAAGTTCTCTGTTCACTCTACCAATTGACTTTATTAGGCTATGCTTTTGAGTTTCTTAAATTCTCCTCCGATACACGCCGGACCTTTACAAAAACAGCCAGTTTGATCAAATTGGTAATTCTAATTCGTTAGAGGTTCAATGTTGTAATGACTACGAAATATATGTTGCACCGTAATCGCCGACTTTGTTTTAATGAATGCAAAAAATCTTGTGCTGCACTGTACTCATCGCGCTCACAACTGACTCTTACAACTAACGGTGCTGTATAACTGTGCATTAAGTGAGACCGGTCTAGCTTTAGGACATTCTCTTTAAAATTTCTTATGAATTATCTACGTAGAATGTATAGTTCAAAAAATATAACAGAATAAAATTCAGTCCATTATTTGAATTACCCTGTAGATTTGCCTCTAACAACAATAGCAGTTGGTTTAGGCAGAGTATGATTGAGGCTTTTGGTGCTCTATTCTGACAATGTTTTAGCCGCTTTTCCTCAAATTTTTACAAGGTCAAAAAACGTTATCAAAAAATTACAAAAAGTTGGTTGTTAGACAAATCTTTTATTTGATTTTTTCAATTTTTGTTACATGCATATGATTTAATACAAGGTTTACACATCAATGCGGAAAAATAAAAACAAATTTTATGTCATTTAGAAAGCATTTGGCTTTAGAATAGCAAAACTTTGAATACCGATATCAAAAAAAAGACTGTGTAGAAACTCCATATCAATAAATAAAAATGCAAAGCCTGTCACTTTTTGTTGTTTTAATGTTGATCTCGAAAATGTTTTTACTTCCTTAAAAACTGAAAAGAATCGTTCTCTGGTTCAGTTATTAAGTGCCATATTTAAAAAGTTCTTAGAACTGTGACACTACTGAAAAACGTCTCACGACTTTATTAATACTAGGAGTCTTTGTGGTTTCAATTGAGTTTTTGGTTTGGTATTCTCATTTTCTTTTTCAATACTTTTATTAATTCTCAAAATACTGCTAAACCACGAATTCGTTAAGGATTTTTTTAAATTAGAAGGATGCTTATAGAATAGCTGATTTGTGCTCTGTTGTAGTCTGTTATTTTCCATTTGAGTGACCTATCCTTATTTATTTCTGTACAAATTGTTAAGCTTCTGAGAATAAATTGCAACATAATTTCCATCCAGAAAACTTGTAATTTCCATTTTTGTTTTCACCAAAAGCAACTTTTGGTTTCTTCTTTATTGTATTGTCTGTTTTGTAGAAGTCAGTTTTATAATTTGTTTTTCTTTGCTTTTTAGCCTTGAAAACGTTTCAAACAGTGTTTATAAAAACTTTTGATCTTTATTGCGTCGGAAGTTATTCCTTCAAGCCTTCCTTTTACTTGTCGATACTTTGAAAAAACAATGTTCCAGAAACATACAATTAATACCATTAACACGGGCATTCTATCAAGTTGTCAACAGTTTTTAAAGATAATGAGTCCTTTTTAAAATAGTATTGCAAGTTATCCCATTTTTTGGTTGAAGAACTGAAAAAGTTACCGATTTGTTGCTCTTTGAAGTTACAGAGTCAAATAATTATAAAGAGTAGTCTGTTAACTGGTCAGAAAACATATTACTTTTATTCTATCATGATGTCCTCTGTAGTTATTTAGATCAAAGCCTACATAATCTATGAACAATATTATAGCATTCGTCATCTCTTCATCTTTATGGCCACAGTTAGGAAAAACGTCAAAAATCGTCCAACAGGAACTTTCGTTTGTAGCACATAGTGTAATATAACAGCCAGTTTGCCCGTATGTGGCATAGCTGGCATTGTGTCCACTTATATGGAATAATACTTGACATTTATAATCTCTCTGACACTAATTGTATAATGAATTAGATGCACTCAATAAGTGCAGGAAAATACCTTTTTTTATTTTTAAACACGTTTGACCGTAAAAGGATTGAATTTTGAAGTCAGTTCTGTACAGCCAAATAAAGCTACCATTTCTCAAAGAGTTTAATATTTCATTATCGTCATGAATTGGCAGTCCAAGCAAAGTTAAAAATTTTAACATTTTACCAATACAAAGCTTCTCTCTCGTACTATTCTATTATCTTACAGTACACTTATGTAACTCAACTTCTACCAATAACACTCTTTGCTAATAGATTTTGAAACATACTCTATGTGTACTTTTTGTGAATTGTTGTCATGATTGTTTATTATACGGTTATTTTACGGTTAGAATACCCCTCAGATAGTTGCTAGGAACATCATTTCAAATTTTTTAAAGTCAGAGTCATCATTTTGTTGAATGTTATGGTAAGCTCAAAACTTACAAAAAATTTTATTTACGCACCACCCCGTCGGTTTATTGGGAGATATAATTGGGTCTAAACTTTAGAGCATTTTTAGAGCAGAAAAGCTTCTTCGAGTTGCACATGAGATGCACTACAATTTGAAGTCATTGAAGTCGATGGCGATGATTGTTATTGTTGCACACTACGACAGAAAAATTGTCTAGTTTCAATATTTCCTTGATCACATCATCCTGCCGTTCAAGACGCTCCTTAAAATGCTTTCTGATTTCTGCTCCATTTAATTGTTTTTAACAATTTTTAATCTACTTGGTTACTCACTGTTCATCTTTTATGATAACTGTAATGTGAATTAAACTACGATTTAAATTAAAACCAAACTTCATTTATGAGGGCTGTACCACTGCACAATAGTTATAAATTTTAATGCGGAATAATAACGTAACGGTCAACCGTTACTAATAGTAACACTAATTTATTTACACCACTGTTGTTTGCTATATAATTCTCTTATTCGATTGCCGCGAATGCTCATTTGTTCTATATTATATTTAAAAGCGCGCAGAAGGTTCTAGAATTTAAACTCAAGAGCGTCATTAGAAATGACGCTGAAAATATTCGATCATTCTGGAAAGTTTCTGAACAATTTACTTGGGATATGTTATATTTATTATAAATATTTTTAAGTATTTATTATACGTCGATGAACAAAGAATATATGATTGCAAACTTTTAATAGTATTAAGAACTCTTTAAAAAATTCCTTTGAGCTCACTAGCTAGTTTACCTGACTTAAAATTTTGCGCTTCACAACCTATGGATTAATCAGGCACTGGATTTAGATTAATGATTGAATTCGCCCTAAGCGGAGCTAACAATTTCTGTTGGCGTTATGAGTTTGTAAATGGTACTTTTGCTATATGCGACGACATTATTCAGTCTCAATTTGAAGTTGCATAATAAACAGATAGGCATAAGAGGTTTGGAAAAAATAATGCAGAATTTGGCTAGCCATTGAGCACTACACTAGTACGTGCTTGTTGAGATAACTAGTGGATCTAATTACATTCACTCCTTAAACATGGCACGTGTATTCGATTAGTAGATTTTACATAAAGATGCCGAACCAAAATAGTTTGGCGGTAACGCAATAGTATTCTTAAATATATAAGTTTGAAATGACATAACCTACCATGTTGTATGTTGTATCAACCCAAATCTAGTAAATATACCCCTAAAATCTTTCATTACCAACTGTTTTTTAATAGGCATACTAACCGGTCAGAAATCTGTAATTTTACGTACGACTATCTTATCTAATATTATTTACTGTTTGATCTAATTGAAAAATAACCATCAGAGAAGCAGTCATCAAACTGATCATAAATTAAGATCAGAAGATTATTATTAATTCTTGCAGAAAATTAGTGGTCGAAAACATATATTTCAGTAAAAATAGAAAACATCAGAATGAAGGCTACACCAAAACCAAATACTCGAAGATGGTCAATACAACCTTAAATAAAACTAAAAAATTAACTCTAATTTAGGCCTGCTTGCAGAAAGTAACAGGAAAATCGTAAAGCTCCTGGCGAAAACAAAATAATGACAGAATATATCAAGAATGGAGGAAGAAAACTAATGTGCAGGATACAGCAATTATTTAATGAGTGCTTAATAACTAGTAATATACCAAAGGAGTGGACTAATGCAGAAGTGATATTACTATATAATAGTAAACTACTCATAACGAGGAACTGAAGAATTATAGACCGATTAGTCTCCTGTCACACATGTATAAATTATTTAATAAAATAATTGCAAACAGGCTCACTCGTAAACTGGAAAATTATCAATCTATGGAGCAAGCTGGATTTCGGAAGGGATACGGCACTAACGAGCATTTACAAAGTATGAAGCTGCTAATTGAAAAATGCACTGAGGATAACATCCCATTAATACTAGCCTTTGTGGACTATGAAAAGGCTTTTGATACTATCGAACTAAAATTTATCTTTGAAGCTTTAGACGACTGTCGCATTGACTCCCGTTATTCGCAATTAATCAAGAATATATATGACAAAGCTACCATGCACATTAAAATGAACGCCGTAACAAATAAAATTAATCTAGAAAGAGGTGTACGGCAAGGAGATACCTTTTCTCCAAAGCTGTTTACTTTAGCATTGGAAAATGCTTTTAAGAAAATTAATTGGAAGAATGAAGGAATCAACGTAGACGGAGAGAATATAACAAATTTAAGATATGCGGACGACATAGTATTAATAGCCAAAAACATCGAAGAAATAAAAAAAAGGTACGCTTAAAAATGAATAAACAGAAAACTAAGATCATGTCTAACACTCCTTGCGATACAGAAGTTGAATTAGATGGAGAAAAGCTGGAAAATGTAGAATCATACATATACCTCGGGCATACTTAAATAGGAAAAGAAAACCAAGAAATTGAGATTAAAAGACGTATTAAATTAGCTTGGTCAGCATTTGGAAAACTTGTATCTATACTAAAGTCGTCAAAATGCAACCTCAAATCCAAAGCTAAAGTTTGTAACACCTGTGTACTTTCGGTACTAACATATGGCATTGAGACCATGGTTTTCACAAAAAGAAATATTCGAAAACTACAAATAGCACAGAGAAGTGTGGAAAGGAGAATGTTAGGCATCACATTGGAAGACAAGATAAGAAACACAGAAATCAGAAAAAGAACAGGACTGGAAAATGTGGCTGAAAGAGCAGCAAAATTAAAATGAAGCTGGACCGGACATGTGGTACGACAGGGAAGAGAAAAATGGTCCGGAAAACTACTCGACTGACGATCAAGAATGCACAAGCGTAGTATTGGCCGACCATCTGCTAGGTGGAGCGACGACATAGCACAAGTAGTAGGAAAACTATGCAGACGTAAAGCATTACAAGTGGATCTGAAAGTCTGAAGAAGAAGAAGAAGTACCCGAGTGAAAGACGGGTATTACAATAATTCAATTTGCTTGAAGAATCATCTTAAGTTAGTTCAAAAGTGTTATCTACCTACAAAATTTGGGTAAACTGTGTAGGGAATTTAAACTCAGCAACAGTTAGTTGTTAGATATTGGTTACCATAAACATGCCACGTGTTGGCATGTATTGTCTTTGTCGTTAAACAGATTTTCCGTTTGATGACATTACAAGATTTAACAAACAAGTTGGCATTAATTAAAAATTTGTGTCAACTTATAGTTTAGATGACCTGGTTCCTTCTAAGTGCTAAACAGCATCCTTTCTCTAAATATCTAACAATCAAATAAAATATAGTATGTAAATCTGGTAAATATAATTATTCATTACGCTATATCTATATACTTATGTGACGTGCTACTTACGACTTTCTTCTATATTGATCCCCGTTAGGGGACTGTCTCTATAATGATTTTTTTAATTGTTTCTCAGAAGAGATCTGGCAATTATCGTATTGGCTGGTTACAGAGACTTCATTACTTAATTTTTTTTACGTGGTATTCTTCAAATGTACTTTATTAATAAACCCCTAATTTTTTAAATATCTTTCTGAAAAAAACACCCCTGTGTTTTTAAAGAATTTAGAACGCTCTTTGCATTAGTGTAATTATTTTTACTTTAATTACAAAAATCTTGAGTTGTTACTTGTTCTTCTTCTTCTCTGCTTCTTTTTCTTCTACCCTCCTTTTATCCTTGACGGTGTTGGATAAATTGTTATTTCAAAAAATTTAAAAATGTCTTTAAAAGTAATAAAAATATTTTTATACGCACTGCTTTAGACATAAGTGAATTTAAATACTTCATAATATATTAACTCAAACTGAAACTGATTTAATACTTTTAGTATACTCCAGAATATAAGCAGCTAAAACGTCAAATGCAGATTATCTATGTATGTCTAGCCGATACCATTTATAGAATATAGGACATAGACTTTTATACTAGACTAGTAGGAAAAATGCATCACAAACTTGCTGGACATGAAATTAGATCAGTTTAAGATTTACTTAGCAAATATTAAGTGTCATAAAGAGAAATAAACGTTTAAAAATAATAGGCGTGCATCATGCATGTAAAAACTTATCTATAGCTAAAATGCATTTTGCTCTGGCTGATAGAAATGAGAGAGTGTCACTTGTGAGTGTTCAAAATGGCTTTGTGTTTATGGAATTAAGCCTTCCTTCTCTGTTCTGCCTGTTTATTTTAGCTTATTTGTATAACAGGATCTTAAACATAATTTTTTTTTTAGATTCTAGTTGAAAACTAATACAAAAAGTGTTTCTTTTAATGTTAGTTCTTATTCAATTATAAACGCCCATGCCCAGTTCAGAAAAAATTTTATTTAACTGTCAGCTTAAAATTTTTTGACGTGTCCGATATATAACATTTTTCCAATTTTTTAAAAAGTTGCACTACTTTATTACCAAAACAAACGCTTTTTAAATTTTTAACTGTTTGTGAAATACTGAATTATTATTTTCTGGTAACTGTAAATAGCAACTGTTTATATGAAATAATTAAAGATGGCTAGAGTTCGCGATTTTAACCTAAAAGTATTATGACAAAAATAGCAGATTTTTGTTTCACAGAATGTCTGAGGTCTGTATTAATTACCTCTTTGCAACATAAACCTAGATTTCTAGTCATACACATTTTATATAAACGACCAAATAAATGTATTTGCCAATTGAACAACTAATCAAATTGAAAAAATTTATCGTTTATCATGTATGATATTCGCCTTCTGGGTTGGCTCAATTGCTTTTGTATTAGATTTTTTTAAACAAGATTTAGTTTCAGAAATTTTCAGCTTCTGCAATTAACCAGCCGGATCATTTCGAGCCCTCTTATGAAGAACGACTAATAAAGAGTGCTAGTAGACTTAATCCCTATATGCGTATCAAAATCTAAGATAGGTGCAAACAAATGGCCCGTTTATGATAGAATGCTTTTTATAAACATTAAATTAAAAGGAAACATTTATAAATAAATACATTTTTATCTACGACAACATGAAGTAGCCTTCATAAGACTGATATATAACAAAATCACGTTTGATATGATATTGCAGTTTCCGATAGAATATTTAACCACATCACGTAATTTCTAGAATTACCTGCGCAGGAAATATACCAAGAAAATAAGTGCAATTGTGTGAAGTACATGTATGGTATTGTTTAAAGTAATTATAAATTTTCAAATATAAATTATTGAGCACCTAGTAAAAATATTATTGTTTAAACTCTATATAGATATCAAAAATATTCATAATCTCTACCTAGATAATAGTAAAGCCCTAACGCCCAGCGTGGGAACACGGCGTGCGAACTGAGCGGTTAAGGCTTTCATATGTTCGCTCTTTCTGCCCGGTCGTCATGCACCATCTCTGATGCGGGGCGATGTGGCAAGCACCGCGCCTTAGACGACTGTCATTATTACTTCGTGTTCGAGTGAACGCAGGTACTCATTTATTTTTAGTGACTGAGTAGGTCAACCGCCAGGCATCAGAGAGCTCCGGGAATGAACCCGGGTCCGTCAGCACAACAGCACGTCCCTCAACCACAAGACCACTCCATCTAGTTAATTGTCTAAAATAAAATATTTTCAGTATTCTTTAAAATATTTAATAAGACAAAGATTTGAGAACGAATGCAGTTGTATCAACGTCACTGTGCAAATATTTCCTGTTCACGCTTATCATTATTGCCGGAAATTGCAGAATCAAACCGGTGCATTAGTTTATTTTTATTATATTTTTCTAGTTTCTTTTAGTTTAATAAAACAATAAGTTAGGTAGAGTGTAATACATTTACAAGTTATACAATAATATTTGGTTAAGGTAATAAAAGTTAAAAAGTCTTAGTAAAACAATCATTACTATTTTTATGCTAACAAAAGTGAAATATCTATTTTATCAAACTGCAAAAATGTAACTACGTGTGTTTGTTTGTAATTAATATTGCAACTTCTCTTACAGTTACAAACCGATTTCAACAGTCAATACCTTATTCGAACCGGTTTGTTGCTAAACCGCGCATAATGGTTTTAGATTTTCGATTTAGGCCACGGTTTACCTGTTACAAATCAAAACTTAAATTATCATGAACTAATTGGACAGTTTGCGCCACCTATCGGTGTTTCATGACTAATTCTTGCCGTTAGTAGGCGCATGCGGCACAAATTTGATTTATTTAATAGTTTAAAATAATAGGGGTCGGAAAATTAAAAATAATTATATGGCGAAAAGCTTCCTATAAATATATTTAAAATGATTCTGTAGACTGTTATGCCATAAAATCAGTAACGAGTTGTAAATGCAAACCAAAAATTATTTTAAAAGTAAAAGAAATATTTAAAAGTGTATAAATGGCACCATAATTTTAATCTGTAATATAAAGGATTAGAAATATATTAATTGCAAGGGATGAGATTTTAAATTTTTTGTACCTCAATATGGTTATCACTTACATTTAAAATGTGTAGAAATGTGATTTTCAAATTATCTAAGACCTTTCAGTATGTTTCCAAAAATTAATAGTTATATAATACAATTTAAAATTTTGTACGTTGCAGTTTAATTAAGTAATTTATATGTTTGGGTAACAATCTCAGTCATGTTCCCTAACAGTCGCGAAACTACACAAATTTGGCAGACATAACGTGACCTTTGTCAGTATCGTAAAAAACAGTTAAATAGCAGTTTAGCATTTGGCTTGTGAACTGACATATTTCCCGGCGACGAGATTTTACGAAATAACTACCTTTAATGCAGCTAAATTAGAAAGTACCAGTTGTTCCGGGAACAAAAACAGCTATTTGTAAGGAACGTAACTGTCACACCTCGTACATAACAACTATCCCGCCCGACGCAACGTCTTATTCTCTACTTCTAAAAAACATTCAAATGCGATGCATACGTGCCCGCTGAGCCTCGCACACCAAGCCATTTGTTAGTAGTTTATGGCTATATTTACCGTTAATATTTAAATAAACCATACATTATTCCGTCAGCAGACATTTAGACCAACATTTTTCTGTCACATTTACAGGATCGTTTTCCCATACACTATAAAATATGTATATGATGTATGTATTTACTATTCCAGTCGCATGGCTCGTGCGTGCATTATTTTGAACATACGCCCAGCCAATTCATAATAGCGGCTGGCGTGATTGACGACAATTTAACATGAGCCTCGCCGTAATGAAGAGTGCCTAATCAGCCGGAGAGGCTTCCTGCCGGTGCCGGAAGTGCATGTATGGGTTATGACTGCGGCCCCGGCTGATGCAGCGTTATGTTGTTTGGACGGCCCCGTCGCCGACTTCCGTCAATAAGTCATAATGTAAATCGGGGCGGCTGGGCGATCTTCCGGCGGCGCTCGAGCGTCGCGACGCTCTGCGTACTCTTGCAACTATCCTTGTATGGCCTTGCTTATTGACCGTTCCGTTGTGGTTGTCATTTACAGTAAAAATGCAGTTTTGATAGTCCTATTTTATTAATAATTATGCCAAGATACTAAAGAAACTGCCAGTGTTAACAGCAGCTACACTAATTTATACAGATATAACTGATGTTGTCAAGACAAGAATATTATATCAATCAAGCAACAATCAACAAAAATCCAGAATGTTATGCATATTCCAGAGTATTCTAGCAAGAAAAATTAGTTATTGCAATCTAAACAAAATTTAAAAATAAAGACTAAAAGCATTATTTCTTCTGTGCTAATTTCAAATCTATAATTATAATTTTTCTACGGAAGATGATTTATAAGTTATCAACATTTCTAGTTTTGCTATATTTTATATTTTAAAGTTTATATTGAGTAATTTCAAAAGAATGTAAATGATAATTTTTCACCTGCCTTTCCTCAAATTGTTGCATGTTTGGAACGTTGTCAAAAAACTACAAAGAAGTTGATTGATTGGACAAAATATTTATTTGACTTTTTCAATAATTTTACATTATACACTTCGATAAAACGTTTACATTCATTTACACATCTATGAGGAAAAATAAGAACAAATGTCCATTTCATCTAAAACTTATTGTTTAAAAAATATTTCTTTTACTGTGCACTCTCAATAAATAAAAAAGGATCATTTTACAGTGCAGCTAGTAACTGCTATATTTAGAAAAATTCGTAGAACGATAGCAGTATTGCCAATACTTTTATTAATTCTTAAAAGTCTGATAAATGTATGCCTTGCTTAGGGTACGCATTATCTAAATCAGAAGCATGCTTTTCTATTAACTAATTTGCCTTCAAACGTGTTCTGTTAATTTGCATTTGGGCGATTTCCCATAGAAATCCAAAATCCTTATATATATTGTGTATATATTGTTTTTTTATACTAAGTTGAGCTTCAAATAATCATTTGGATAATATGTTTCTATCACAAAGACTATCGTCCAGAAAACTAGTAATTTCTATCTTTGTTTTCATTAAAAGGAAGTTTTGGTTCCTCTTTCATGTAAAAATTGTTTGCAGACATCAGTTTTATACATCAATGTGCTTTGTTTTCTAATCTTAAAAACGCGTTCTCGTTTCGAAAAGTGTTTATAAAAGCTTCTAAAGTACTGTATAGAGTAATGACATTTGCTGTGTCCGTACTTTCTCCTTGAAGCCTTTCACTTCTCGAAACTTTACAGAAATATTGTCTCAGAACCGTAGTATTAATGTCATTTCTAAACTTAAGCTTTTTCAATAAAAGCAAAAGTGATTCTTATTGTACCTGTATAATGCTTGACTAATATCATCAGGGATAACCCATCGGGTTATCGACAATTTTTTTTTTTTTGAATTATGGAGTTCTTATTAGAGTGAGACCGCAAGATATTCAATCTTTTGACATTGAAAAATTAAAAAAGTTATAAATATATTGCATTCTGCAGATACAGAAGAAATTAATTATAAAGAGTGGCGCACGCAAGGGATGTATATGGCTAGAGAATTTATTAACTACCGAAAGCATGCTAACGCTTAAGAGGTAGTTAATGAGATTAAAATCCGGTCTGTGTATGTGTCTGTTATCACGATAACTCAAAAACTAAAGCTCTGATTGACACCAAATTTGTTGCACAAGTACTTCAGGCCAAAACAAAGCATGCGTTCTACTTTCAGCCAATTCAGGCAATTTTTTCAATTACGTTAGCTAAAGCTTTAGCTAGTTGCAAATTTGGGTTTACACCCTTCTTGTTATATCCTTATTTTTCCAATCGTCAAACTTCTTAATTACTAAGAAGGTCGTTCCTCTATAGAGTTTGTACGGCACACAACATGCGTCTGATTTTGAATAAACCAACAAATTTTGCTTGATGCGTTCTCTATTCATTAACTTTTTATTAAACAATTGACATGCCGTATTTTCAATTTTTTAAAGTCACAGTTCCGTTGAATGCCATTGTAGGCCAATAATTCACAAAGTTCGTTTATGCATTACAATGCCAGGTCATCGAGTGACGTGATATAATTGGGTCTACCTCTTTTAAGGCGTTTTCAGAGCTCTGCGAGTTCGAATCCTCTTGCAGCTGTACAGTTAATGCATTATAATTTGCATTATAATAATAATAATAATGGTAAGGTTCTACGCCCCGCGTGGCAACACGGCCTGCGAACTGAGAGGTTAAGGCTCTCGTACGTTCGCTTTCTCTGCCTGGTCGTCGCGCACCATCTCTGATGCGGGGTGATGTGGCAAGCACCGCGCCTTAGACGACCGCCATTATTACCCCTTGTCGAATGAACGCAGGTACTCAATTATTTTTAGTGACTGAGTAGGCCACCCGCCAGGCATCAGAGAGCACCGGGAATTGAACCCGGGTCCGTCAGCATCGCAGCCCATTCCTCAACCACGGGACCAGGCTAGCACAATTTGCATTATAAGTTATTAAATTCAATAACGACGATTACGATTGCTGAACACTATGCAAAAACGTGTTGTTTTGATATTTTCTGTTCCAAACGTTCCTTGGAATGTGTTCTGAATTCTGCTCTACTTATTTTTTTTTAACAAATCTCAACCAGTTTTCCACTCGTTGTTCAGCTTTGATAAATAAAATGTGAATTAAAGGACGATTTAATTCAAAACTGAACATTATATACAAGGTCTGCACTGCTGCACAATGATTATAAATTATAAAACTGTCAATGCAATGGTTAACGGTTACTACAACAACACTAATTTATTTGCCCCATAGTCGAGGCAAATTAGTAAAAATTCTCTAAATTTTTTCTGGCGCATTTTTTGCAGACCTCAAAGAATATTATATTGCTCGCTTAATATTGTCCAAAATACACTCAATTTTCTTACTCGGTGGGTTTTTGGGTCGTATGATGCTTAAAAAGTGTTCTAATGCACTTGGGAGGCATAGTTCTGGGGATGGGTAATTTCAGACAATAACCCTAAATTTGTTTATTTTCCTAGTTTAAACTGTCTAAATAAGGGTTTTTGGAGATAACGAATATAATGTTTAAAAAGTGCACCAATGCATTTGGGTGGAGCATAATTCTGAGGATGGAGGCGATTGTGGGGAATTACCTCAAATTTGTTTGTTTTTCTAGTTTAAACTGTCTATACAAGAGTTTTTAAGGTCACTGATCACAAATCTGATGCTTAGCAAGAAATATTACTATTAATTCGTTATATCACGAAATATTTACAAATACTTTTATATTTTCAGTTATCGATATCATTTATTAACAATTCTGTAATAATTTTATCTTCGATCACATCATCATTTTAAGCTCTTCTTTCTACTATATTATCACAATCTCATTTTTCCTCTGATTCACTGAGTTTATGTACTACTTTTTACATTAGTGGAGTTACTTCCTTGACGTACTGTACATGCAGTAGAACATGAAAGTCCTTTTCTTCTGCACCCCCATAAGTTGCTGCAACCAGTTTTATAGCCACAAAAATTAGGTTTATAATACTAGATGGTACAGGCCGATTGAACATTTTTACCGGAACCAATTCATTATTTTTCAGTTTCAAGCTCCATTTAGTTGGATTCATATTGTTATTTTGCTCTCCCCCCAATCAATTATGTATTTGTAGATAAACTCTCTTCAAATGCCACGTGAATCCACCGACGGATAACAATATTTTACTTAGTTCAACTTTCTTTTTTCTTGCGACTGCTATCAAATACATTCTGTATCTAAAATTTTCCACCAATTGAATATTAGTCAAACATATTCTGTTGGCAAATTCGGTTTACGGAAACTCAAAGGTGCGTTGTACATTGCCATAAGTAATTGAGAACCATGTTCGATTAATTCTTCGGAAGTTAGACCAGTTTCCATTAATTTACTGGCATGAATGACTAAACCTGGATTTTTTTTAAATA
The DNA here is from genome assembly GCA_036346155.1 of Sinelater perroti. NCBI lineage: Eukaryota > Metazoa > Arthropoda > Insecta > Coleoptera > Elateridae > Sinelater > Sinelater perroti. The sequence goes on from JARFIY010000046.1 coordinate 20,781,384, forward strand.
TTTTGCAAAATTTTGTTTTTTCTTGAAAGCAGGTAGCTGATATGGTGTTACATCTTCTGAAGGGATGTAGAAATAAAATATTTTCAGCGATGCATGGTTCAAAAAACAAACAACTTTGCGACCTGGTTCTCCAAAATTGCCCTTAGCCCCAGGATTCTGCCCAGCCAAATGCATCGGGACACGTTCTAAGCATCATATTCGCAATCGGCGACTCCACAAATCCTCAAGTAACGGGATTGCACTTATTTTGACCAATATTAAGCGAGAAATAAAATATTCTTTAGGGTCTGCAAAAAATGCGTCAAATAAATTCATTTTTTGTGGGTACAAATGCGCTTTCGTATTACAACAAAAAAATATGGGGTAACATTTTTTCTGAGGCTTTTCCGAATCGAATGCGTGTTAGAACGTCTCGATACGTGTACCCACAAAAAAATTAGAGATTTTGGCGTTTTTTTTTACTAATTTTCCTGTACTACCACTGTTTTTGCTGAATGATTTCTCCTATTCGACTTCAGCAAATGCCCATCTGGTCCGCCTTATATTCAAATCTGAAGTTTTAAAACAAATGAGAGGGTTCTGTAATTTGAACGCTAGAAATGCCAGGTATGGTGATCGGTCATTTTGGAAAATTACCGAATAATATCTTTGGCTACGTCATTTCCGTTACAATATAAATGTTTAAAAATTTATTATATGCCGACGAACGATGGATGTACAATTTCAAAGTTTAATAGTTATAACCTATTCAAAGTTTCGCTGATGAGTGCATTTTATCGTTTAGTCAACTTAAAATTTTGATCCTTCGAAATCATTTCGTCCTAGGCTTCAAATTACTTAGCCTATGAATCAATCAGGCCCTCACTACATCATGTTGAATATGAATGTATAATATGCAATATTGTATTTACCAATAATTTACTGTCTAATATGTATCCTATAAAAATATTTATAAAATTATTATGCATGTTTACACAAAATTGTGCATTGTCTCATTTTTATTCTCTTATTTGGCAGTGATTATTTTTCTTCGTTTTTAGCTTAATAAAATTTGAACAATAATCAACTAACGTAGTACTCTAGCAACTTTCTGTAAGGTAACTCTGAGGTTACCCAGTAATGGACTCGTACAGGTTACTTCAGAGGAAAGCACAAAAGTCCATGAAGCTGCAGTGCTACCGGAGATAGAGATCAAATAGTTCTCAATAAAAAAAACCTTTTAAGTCTAAAACTTTTTAAAGACCTGCCAATCCTTTCACCCAGGAAATTTTGAGTTACATTTTAAAAAATACTTATGATCGTCTTCGTTTGCTTGTTACACATGGTTTGAAATGTGTATTTGTTGAAGTTATAAAATTTAAAGTACTTAAAGACACCTAGTAAAAGATGGGGAAATTTATTCAAAAAATACTTACGTTTATTTTTGTCCATATTTTTCCAAATTGTTACATAAATGTAACCCTAAGGTTGCTGCTATAAAAAAATTACATTTTGATCTAAAACCTTTCTATCATCAATATGATCAGATTTATTTTCAAATATTTTTAAATAATTAGACCATAATAATAATCAATTTTTTAAATACTTCAAGTTTATTTAGTGTAGTTCTTGATTTATAATATTTAGTGTTGTTAGCCATATGTGAAGTCAGTTGCAACATAGATAAAAACGATTGAATAAATTGAAGCTTTACATATCTATACCAAGAACACTGTATCTAGCATTACAGTTCTGATCTCCTCTTCTTCTTTTTTGTGATGATTTAAAATTTAAATTTTTTACGAGAAATGCGTTACATAAAGAAACAAATATTAGAAAAAAATAAAAATACATATTTTTCAGTCTAAATTAGTACAGTCACTGTTACGTAATTTATCTGAGAAAATATATGAAGCTTCTGCAAATTACAACCAAAAACTAAAAAAATTATTAATCAGTTAAAATGTTAAATAAATTGGAACTAGTATATATAAAACACATATATTGCTTTATCAGTAAATTAACAAACTGCAGAGAAAGTATTTAAAATATTTTACAGTCAATAAATTAAGATTAAATTTTAGTTTAAAACAACTTTATAAAATTTATAAAAAATGTAATTACTTATTATTTTTTTTAAACCAAAATAATAGTATAGTGATATAGTATATTTGTATCAAATATTGTTTGTTTTTAGTTTTTTTGCATCTAAAACTCTTAGAACAATATTTATTGTTTCTCCAGTCTTAGACGAATATATGTCTAATAAGGACTATCATCATAAAATTTGTAAAGACTTTATATGCTCTGTATAACATGTCTTAGTAGTACATGAAGAGTAAAATTTTTTAAAAACTTTTGATACTAGATAGTTGCAATTTAGTGTATAATATACGAGGTGGGTAAATAAAGTAATGAAGCTGATAGTGTAGCGTACGATCTCGGAACACTGGGGGCTGCCCGTTCGGAGGAAAAGCGGGTCGACATCCGATTCGCGTTCAAGAGTGGGAATGCTCGCGAGACAGTACCTTGTCTATAGCGATTTGTTTCGTAAATTGTTTTTGGCAAGTGCGTTTTGACGATAGTGACAGTGAGGTCGAGCAACAGTGTGCGATCCGGTTTTGCTCCAGACTTGGACACAGTGCGATAGAAACGTTTGCAAAACTTCAGCAGGCCTATGGAGACACTGTTTCGGTGGTTTAAATCATTTTTAGAAAGAAACGAGACGACTGAAGATAAACCGCGTAGCGGACGGCCTGCAACTGCGCGGAATGACACCAATGTCGACACAATCGGGCAGCTTGTGCGTTCTGATCGTCGGCTGACAGTCACAATGTTAGGAGAAGAGTTGCATTTAACGCCGACCACCGTTCATCAGATTTTGACCAACTAATTGGAGATGCAGAAAATCTGGGCGAAAATGGTTCCAAAAAACCTTTCGCTGGAACAAAAGGACGCCATTTTGGAACAGTATCGAATATTGGAAAGGCCCTAACCGACCAGCTGAAGGCGATTCCAGTATCCTCGTTCCAGTACCGCTATGATAAGTAGAAGAACCGTCTCCAGAGCTGTGTGGTTGCCCAATTACTTTAAAGGGGACACTGCTAAAATGTAATTGTCACTGCATATTAAAATGATAACAAATCAGTCACATTAGTTTATTTATATACCTCGTATAAATTACTTTTAAATTTATACTCATTACACGTATCACACTGACGAAAGTAGTTAAAAATCGTTTTATACTTCTTGCAGACTAGCAGCCTATACTTAAGTTGTTGTTAAATAATTATATGGACTTTTGTTGAATTATGAGCAGTTACAATTTTAGTCCTTCTGCTTTCTTTAATTAACGCGTTATCACAATATATTGTGCAAAATAAAAGAAAATTGTCCATGAGGTACTACCGCCATTTTTAGAGAAATCTAAATAATGATGGAACTGCGTGATTTCTTCAATGCTTAGAAAGTCATTTCTTGCTTTTTTCAGTAATATACAAATTATAAATAATTAAAAAATTCTTACAAAATCCATAGCATCAAAAAGATAAATTCGTTTTTTGAATATTTACAGAATTTATGAAGATGTTAACATAAAAAGTTTGAATAATATTTGTGCAACCTCTTACACTTCAAACAGAAACTTCTCAAACTCGTTCTCTTCAAATCCAATTTATAATTAAATTGCTTATGAAACAAGGGTCAAAAGTTGTTCAAAGTATACAACTGATATTAAAACAATTTAAAAATTACAGACAAATTTATGTTTTGAGGTGATTCACATCCTGTCACGCTAACGCAAGGCAAAGCGTTATATGAATACGATAGCATAAATGCTATTCAGACAAATTTTGTAGCGTAATAAAATATTGTTTACTATTTTTTACTTTGGTTTAAAAATTGTGCTATTTAAGTGCAGACTTTAATTTTCTATCCACTTTTGAGGGCTCGAAAGTTTCAAATTATTTTTTGCTCAGTTCTAATACTCCTAATTGTTTTTATGATTGCGTAATAGGAAGCAACTGTTAGTTAGTAATTAGTTTTCTCTTATGAATAAAGGTCACTAACTTCAATTTCTTTAAACAAAATCTTAAGTAGCAAAATTAATTTCCAAGCTAGTTATAAAATTTCAAATTGTAATTGGCTATCTTGTTAAAAATCTATGAAATAATAAAAAAATACACTCATTACAAACAATTCGATTTCAAAATATCGCGGAATAACTGTTTTTATCTCGAAAGTTTCACTAGCTCATAGCTTTTCTTATAAAAGGTTTCCATATTGTTCTACATTGATATTATTATGTTTTATTCTGTCATTGGCATTCTCTCCGGTCTGAATACTCTACAAGATCTTCTTAATTTATTCATATCCTTCTATCCACTTTGTTCATTTTCGCTCCTCATAAGCAATATTTTTAATAACGGAGGTTTGGATGTTGTAGTTTATTCCACCATATTCCATTAAGTCTTTTTATTCGATTATTTCTTATCCGTTCGTTCTAATCTTTTGCTCGTCTCGTTATTTTAACTCCTAGGTATTTGTAATAATTGCATATTAATTGAGTTTTCTTGATCAGTCCAAAATCCCAAACAACTTATTGAAGTAAGTGATATAAGATAAATAAAAAAAAGTCATTAATAAAGTGTAGCTAATTGTAGTCATTTTTCTGACAAAAAGTAATTTATTTACGCCATCGTGGTTAAACTAATAGAAAGACCTTATTCAAACTTTGAGAAGCCTGAGCCCCCGCTGTAACTTGCCAACGCATCCAAAGATTACAATTCATAGCTCGTTTAAAAGAGCGTTTCAAGTACAACAAAAATGTGTTCTGACCTATGGAATCTATTGTACACAATGCATTTTTTGGAAAAACCATTTGGCATGTGGTTCTTACATATGTGCAAGGTTTTTGCAAAAAAATGCATCGTTTGCAACGGATTCCCGTCTGGGCCAAAACGATATTATATTGTACTTAAATGGACTATCAATTGTAACCATTGAATGCTTGGTTGCCAAGTTACACCGGTTCAGGCCCCTCAAAGTTTGAATGTGCCGTTTAAAAAGGCATTTAACTAAATCTGAGCGGTCAAAAAGTTTATCACATAAAAATACGTCTATAATAATGTAGTATTTTTTAGAATAGTTGCGACTAACATAAGAAGTGCCCTTTACATTTTACAAATACATATTTTACAATATGTAAAATACGAAAAAAACGTTCTAATTATGCTATTTTTAAAATAGTTAAAATAAGGTATTGAATTAGTGCAACCTATGCATTGAATGCTAGAAAATAAAATGCAAATTTTAAAGAAAATCAAGGTATAACATGAGGTGGTATGCGGCATTGTTGGCTAGTCCTACATTAATAAATACCAACACGCGGACATCTACTCAATTCTGATAAACACATTGGTGTAAAATTGCGCCGTTGCTTGGATCTAACTTACGGGTCGGATTAATAGTCTAAATTATTAAATTTTATTCCTAAGAGTTTTACCTGCTAAGTCGGCTAAAACTCCCAGTAAATAATTTGAAGGAAGGTATCACTTGCAACCCGATATGAGGAAATGTATATTCAGATGTTTGTATGAATAGCAGAACGACAGGTCAACTTGCTGTAACTTGCAAAGAGAACATATTGCACATGCTTTATAATGCATCTGTTGCAGAGCGTATCACCGATGAAAATACTTAACTTATTTTCTGTCTGATGCTAAATGTTCCTTTTGTTAAGGTAGTCTGATAAGAATAAACTTTGTTACTTGAGAGTATCGTAAAATTCGTTAGAACATTTAGAAATATAACCTAAATGACTAATTAACTTACTGTACAGCTGTAATTTGGTATAGACAAAGCAAAAACCAAGTTTAAAGGTTTCTTCACTTTTGGCTAGATATCCTTATAGAAGAAACTATACAGCATAAATACTTTTACAAAATCAAACCTACTCTTGCTCTACACAGCATTGGGATATCTATCACATTCACATACGGTCGCAATTATTATGTCTTAATGTTGTGAGTTACAATGTCTTCCTTATCAAGTTTGGTTATTTATCAATGGAGGGAAGTGACAAAGAAAATTCTATTAGTGCAATAGCATTTTATAAGTGTGGAACTAAAAAATTGTAACCTTTAAAAACTGCATCTTCTCGACATTAGCAGTATTTTTATATATCAGGCTATAAAGTTGTTTCATGAGACTCGAGGTGTCAAGGATCGTTTAAAATCTAAAAGACCACGTTTAGTTCGGACTGTTCAGACAATCAAAGCCGTAAGTATCCGAATAAACGAAGTCATCTTCGTAAGTAGAAGATTATGTTTCTGCGGTCAATACTTTTCCAACGGATGTAATTCGTGCTGCCCAAGACTAGTGGCTCAGAGGTCTTAAAGAATATGTAGAGGCTAAATAGGGACATTTTGAATAAATTCGTTGTAATTATACTTACCAATAATCATTTAATAAATCCAGAAAATATTATGCAAAAACAGCTAATCGTTTTATTTTGCCGTTCAAATTAATGTGCAACAGTATTTATGGGCATACTAGCTAGATTATAAAAATTGAGACTTCACTTCACACAGTAAAGAAAAACACATGAGGGCCTTAACCTCTCAATTCTCCAGCCATACCCCCACGTGGAGAGTCTCTTTATTATAATTAATAAAACATACTATATTATTCATGTACTCAATTTTAATAACAATTAGTTGTCGCTTCCTTTTGATTAATAGGCATTTTACAGGCGCTTCCTTGAAAAGCATTTTAACAGGATTTGACTGTAAATAATTTTCATATATTATTATTTATATAATTACATTATTTATGTAAATTAAGTTTTAATGTATCATATTTTTTCGTTTGGTCGCGTTGTAAATTCAAGTGTGTGTAATTGATACTATTTTTTCTTTTGTAAAAATTAAATTAAAAACTAAAATTGATATATCTTACCTATAAACATGACAGAACATTTGCTATCCGTTCAATAAAAAGCGTGCATATCTATTTGATGAGATGCGTAGAATATTTATTTACAGAGTAACTGCTGCAGGAGTGTTGAATATCGAATTATAAAGAGATCATGACTAAACAATGAATTTCTTCGGTACATTCACCTGTGATGTCATCCCCTTCTAAAACTTTAAATTCTATGCTTATTTAATTTACATATATAGCGATTATGCTTAAATAACAGGATACATTTTGCACGTACTAAAAAGAAAATCTGTTATTAATTTAAATAAAATTAAAAATTTGCTTCAGGCTGCTTACTACTATGTAAAATTTCATTTATATATATATATATATATATATATATATATATATTTTAAATCATTTTTATTTGTGCAATTTTCACTAGCATAATTAGAAATAATTTATATCAAAAGAGCAATAAGTGATACAAATTACGCGTTATTGTTTTTTAATATTCTATTTATTTATTTTTTTTCTTCAGCCTTGTAGCGCCCAGTATTGAGCATAGGCTTCCCTTTTTGGGGGGGATTTGGCAATTAAACACCACGCTTGCCGGGCCGGTTGGCGAGTGGATAGTGAATGTACTTTTTACGACCGCCAAAGGTGTTTGTATGACGGCCGGAGAGAATTAAATGTTTTTGTCATTGCCGGGGTTCGAACCCGGAGCCGCCATGCGCCAGTTTGGCAGGTTGAGGCCTTTACCTCGCGGCTGTCGTGCTCTCCTATTTATTTTAGCAAATCAAAAAATAACAAAACTCCCCTAAGAATTTAGAGGAATGAATGTAACGGCAGCAAAAATTATATTGATATGTTTGACCCAGGCTTTATTGAAGTGTCGAGGTAATCGCCTCAGGATGCAATGCTTTAGGACGACACTAGTCTTCATTTAAAATTGGTGGAAAATAATAAAGACACTTTTTTAACTTCCACCTTAAATTGGTTAAAAATCTTCATATTGACATTTCGGGTACAATTACCAGTAGGGAAAAATCTCATCTTGTATGAAACGTATTTTAGTTTGAAAGACTAAAATAAAAGAATGAGCAATTTTCAAGGTACTCTTAGATAACAGTATTACAGCTATAAAAACGGACTGCAATGTGCAGATAAATCACCAGCCAGAATTACCTTCTATTAGTTCAGAGTAAAATATTTTATTATATATATAATCTGTATCTCTCCTACCGTTAAATGTAGAGGATAAAATACACTTTTATTTTAAAAATTAATCTAAACACCTCATTTACAATAACTTAAAATAATTTCATCATTTCGTGCGAAATTAAAATTATTAGTAATTCTACATTTGCATCAAATCCTGTCTTGCTCTATATCTATAACTAAACTTCACTCTATTTGTGATGCCTCTGTCATTTATCACTTCACTAACCCCTCCCTTGGTAAGGCTCTACGCCTCGCGTGGGAGCACGGCCTGCGAACTGAGAGGTTAAGGCTCTCATACGTTCGCTCTCTCTGCCCGGTCGTCGCGCACCATCTCTGATGCGGGGCGATGTGGCAAGCACCGCGCCTAAGACGACCGCCATTATTACCCCTTGTTCGAATGAACGTATCAGAGAGCACCGGGAATTGAACCCGGGTCCGTCAGCATCGCAGCCTGTCCCTCAACCACAGGACCACGCTGGCACAACCCCTCCCTTAAGCACTCTATATTTCTCCTCTTTCTAACCCCAAGCCTATCATGTTGAACAACTGAACTCCTCTTCACTCACACTTATTTCCCCACTTTCACACTGATTCTCCATTATTTTATCATTGATCTCCATCTAGCCCTGTCCCTTGCTGAAATTTCAGCCTGCTTCCATTAAATTCCTCTTGCCTTTGTTATCTTCGCCACCTCTCCATCCACCGTCATCCTTGGTCTGCCTTTCTTTCTCTTTCTAATGGATTTTACCTCCTATATTTTTCTAACTTGTCTTTCTTAGTTCAGTCTTTTTATGTGCCACCACCACCTCAGCTGTGCCCTCTCTATTATCTTCTTGACACTCTCGGTATCCAACCTTTTCCTTATTTCTTTGTTTCTTATTTTATCCATTACTTGTTCCACTTTATTTTACAAAGACAAAAAGTTTCATGACAATGAGGTTTACCTTTCCACGGCTACTGACTTTTAAAAATTACAAGGTATATGGAAACATGCAGTGTTTTTTATTATACTTGAAGAAGCTCTACAAATAGCAACATGAGAAATACTGGTGACTTTCAGAGATGACCAAAAATAATAAAAACTTTTATGTGCCAAATACGTGGAACAATTTGCATTTTCAGACAAACTGTTACACGTATTCTAAACATTATGCAATCACCTCATACAAAAAATTTCGTGGGGTAGTATTCTTGGTGTAAGATTTTACTTATTTTTACAGTTATGCTCTCACTTGGTATGTTAAACATGCTTGTGATTACTATTCAAGAGATCCTGATAAGAATAAAATTTTGTGACTGTTGGACATTTTTGAAAGTAACAAGAGAATAACGGGTTATGCAATTATATTCATAGCTTCCAATGTCGCTTGAAATAATTGTAAATAGGATACGTAATAATTTGACATTAACAAAAATAAGAAACTGCATCATCCCAACATATTAAAATCTTCTCAATAATTATGGAAGTTTGTTAAAATAATTTAAATTTAGCTGCTTTACATAAATAAATTTTGTTAGTTATACGATTTTTGTGTATTTTGCCTATGCAACATAGTCAATTTATCTCTTCTACAAAAATATGCCTTAAACTTTTGATGGTTAAGCAATAGACTGCATTGTTTGGACACTAAAATTTTAATAAAACATAAGTAAATATAAATTTGTATGATGTTTTCTAAGCTTTTATTTGTTATTACACAATTAAATACATTTTGAACTATAAGATGAATTAATTTTAATCACATGAAAATTTACTTTTTTTTCAGTAATCTTGAAATTACCAGACGTTTAATTGTTGCTTAAAAAATCCGTCTTTTAAATGTTGGTATAGTAAGTTCTCACATGTAAATATATCAATATATGTAGATGAATATTGAGGCATTGATACTTAATTTATCAGGTTGAGAAAAAACTTCTGTTACACTTGCAAAAAATTTAATTTTTGTGCAATTTTTATTATTGTTTTGGTTTTATAATATCCCAGTTAACTTTTTTATTCTAGATAGACATATCTAAACTTCGAATCCTGATGCGGTGTTACCATTTCTGAAAAGTAAATGTGTGATGATGCAGGCGGTGAAATATTGAGTTACAAAACCGTGACAAGATGGTATAAAAAGTTTGATTCTGGCGATTTCGGTTTTGAAGATCAGCCACGTTCTGTCCGACCATTTGTTGGATGGTAGAGACTTGCAAGCCGCCTTGGATGCTGAAGCGCCTTTTAGCACTCGGGACTTGGCTGAAGAGATTGCAGTTGACCGAGAGACAGTATGGAGTCATCTTCAGTAGCTTGGTTTTGTCTACAAGAAGCCCCGACAAGATCCACATGAGTTGACTGAACCAAAGTCCAATAAGCGAGTCGAAATTTGCCGCCGGTTGCTCAATAATATATTGAATAATTGTTTTGTGGCATCAGCCGAAAAGTAGGTCTATTTAATCAGTCACGATTAGGCAGAAAAAGTGGGTCCAAAGAGGCCAATATCTGCTGTCAGTTCCGCACCAGAATAGTTACGCCAAGAAGGTCATGTTGTGTGTTTATAGGAATTTTGAAGGTGTGCTTCACTTTAAACTTGTGCCGAATGACGTTTTACTGTCAGCAGCTGGACCATATCTATGACAAGTTGACATTAGTTAGACGAAAGCGCGATCAAGGGGAAATTTGACGCCGGTTTGAGACTTTCGATGAAGTTGAAGAAGCGTATCAGGAGTACTTCGATTCAAAGCCGGCGGAGTGGTACTTCAACCAGATCCGGATGCTTGCAAATCAGTGGCAAAGGTCGCAGAAGATCATGGCCTTTATTTTGAAGGACAGTTGTTGTTTTTGAATAAATTTGTCCACAAAAATAAAACTCTTTGCAACTGTGACACAATTTTCTCTCAAACCTAATATTAACATAATTTACGCAATATCGCAGCATTATACCTGAACTTGCGAAATTAATTTTTGTGTTACAACTTTGTAAGAGTGCTTTTATAAAAATTTTCTATAAATAGAAAAATAATTTTTAAGACTTAGTTTTTAGTTTGCCTGTATTTAAAATATATTTATTTAATAATTTAAAAATTTTACTACTTCTAGGCTCCAAAAACCTGTAATGAGATTATTAGTGAACTGAATTGTTAACGTGTCACTAGCTAAAAAGAGCAAATTGTTAAAAATGAATTTGTAAACTACGTGCAAGTCGATAATAATATACTAACTTAGAAGTACATAAATTAATTGCTAAAAATAGTAGCAGTATTTGACTTACTTCAGGTACTAAACATAAATAATCTCTACAAAAAAAAACATAAGTATACCCTCCCATACGTTGACATAAATACTAACCTTCTGCCACCTATTACGAGATGCAAGGTAGGATTACACATGTTTAATTTACACATCTCTAACCGGATACTGATACAGCTGTTTAACATCCTCTGTAATGCGCCGTTTCATTTTTTGTGCTTCATAATTTAGCCGCGGTGGCCGTTAAAAGCTTGCGAGAGCAAAGGGGTTAATATGGTGTAAACATACGTTACATACATTACGGTTTAATATTCGGATCATTTTTTAATGGTTTGTCTTTTACTAACAATAAAATGTTTGTTGTCTAAAACAAGTGAAACTTGTTTAGTTATTTATTAAGTAAATATCATTGTCTTGTATAAATAATAAGGGTAAAATATTAGCATGGCATCTTAAAGGTTTAATTAATTATTAAAAAAATGTTCCATATAATAGTAAACATTTTATTTAATAATAATAATTGTTGTATTTAGTATAAAATTATCACAACAGTTAAAAGGTAAACAAGAGTAAATATTAAATTTCCATGGTGGTTGCTTCATATTGATCTGTAAATCCCAGATGTTGAGGCATTAAAAATCATTAAAGTAGGCAGGCAAGTAGGCATTAAAAAATTCTAAAATAGACATTTAAAAATGTCAAATAGGCATTTTAAGAAAATGAATAAGCATTTTTGTATTAGTGATTTTATTATACAATTTACTATATAGACTGCATTTTTGATTATACAATAGTAAAAAAATATTATTATCAAGAATTACAGCTAATAATAAAATGTTTTCTTAAATTCCCTATCGTTAAAGATTGTTTCCTATCGGACAATAAATATTTTAGCTGGAAAAAGATATCTCTACATCTACTGATGTTAGTAGAGCAAATGTAAAACACGTGATTTCTGGAACATTGTAATTTACGTTTTTTTACACTTGCGTCTCTAGAAAGAATACAAACTAAATTTTTGCAACTTCAAAATCTTGATTTGTAGTAAATACAGTTTCACATTTTTTTAAATAGTGCGTCCCTTATTGCCTGAGACACTACATATGTCTCGTACGGTATATTATTTACTATATTGATGGAATCAACTAAAGTTAAGTCCTTGCTTTCTAAACTTACTATTGCACTAGGAATCACAGCATAATTAGTTGAAATAAAGGCCAGATCATTTTGTAAACTTTTTTCTTAAAAAGTTTCTTGACTGTTTTGATTGAATCGAATCTTCGTCTAAACTTCTATTTCATTAATTTTTGTAAAATTGGTAACGTAATAACATGCAGCTGATATCCACGTGCTCCATCTAGTTAATATTGGTTGAGGTGGTAGAGCTGTCAGGTGCCATTTCTTTAAAAAGTCTTATCCTAGATGATGTTTTTAGAAAAATCTCTTTTACTAAAGATATGAACATATCCATGTCGGAAAATTGTTTACGTATTTCCATTGCTACATGATCTATTCCATGGAAAAGGCATATCAAATACAACATATGTGGAAATAATACTTTCAGAGCATCACTTACGAACATAAGGGTGTTGTCATAAAGAATTTTCTCTGGCCAAAGTAGTGACAGGAAAGTTGTGAATAATTGGGTAATTGTTCTCTTAAAAGATTCGATGTTTAATATATAAATTTTAGATAATTTATTTGGCTCAAAAGATCCAACAATTACATTGCCAATTTGACTACAAAATCAGGTTGTATAGATACACAGAAGCTAAAGTTTGCAATTTCCAAATTACCTTCTTGTAGCATTTGTTGTCTCATCTATTGATATCCAAATCTTCTTGTCTTTTATGTTTCTTTGAATTTAATCCATTGTGGGTTGGTAAGCTCTGTCGAGATAATTTTTTCTGAGCGTTGATTTATTTGGTAAATTTTGTTTGAAATGCTTTTCGAAAAATGACCGCAATAACGGATTCCGTAATTTCCATAATGGGATTACGGCATTCACAAAGGCTTACCATAAGTCAAACGAAAACTCAGATTGTCGATTGGATGTTGACATAAACGTTTTTAGTAAAGGAGCTTTTGGAGCGGCCACTTTCTTTTCGATTGCTCTTGCAATGAAGAGTCCTTCAGTGTGTTGAGTAACAAAATACTTTTTCTCAAAATTCACTGGTTTCTCACATATTTTACAAAGGAGCACAGAACCATCAGTTGAAAAAATATCACGTTCAAACTTTCGCACAAATTTATTTAATTTATCGGTGACAGAAGAACGCACTATCGGAATTGTGGCAGAAACAAACCTTGTAAGAATAAATAAAAATAAATGCAAATCACCAAACAAAGCAGGTATTAATGCTAAAGTAGGTATACATTTTCAGGTCGAATTCTCGGTAAGGGATTAACAGATAACCGGGAACATGTAATTAACGCTGCTATTTATTCTATGAAAAGCCAAATTTATGTGACTAAATAGACAGTTATAACTGTGATAGGTAAAAATAATCAAAACAAGCATTTTTATGCATTTTAGGCATTTTGCCTGAATATCCGGGCTTTATTGATCTGTAATGATCCAACGGTGGTGCACTGTCTAGTCAATTGACAACGCCCATTTCTTGGATTTCTAACCTTCACTAGGAAAGTAAAATGTGATGACTTTGGTTACTAAATTGATACGTAGATAACATAAAAAATTAATAGCATAATTAGAAAAAAAGGAAATATAGAAAAAAAGAACTATCAGAACGAACAAAATTCAAAAAAATTCAAAATGAGAATCGTGCTACATCGACGACGGCGATGATAATAAAAGAGACACTGACAAAATAGATACACTAAAAGTCTCCTACACACACATATATACACAATACCCAAGTAATTTTTGTTTTACAAAACTAATCAATCGAAGGGACTTATTCTTGTAAGTTATATAAATTCTTACGTTGAATGAATATTTTGTGAGTTCTTAGACAAAAATCTTTTCATTGTCTATATAAAAATACATTATTTTTTGTAAATGTTAATTAAAGAAGTAAAATCATAAATATTATATAAAATCCCTTAGAAAGCTTGGTGTTTCGCTAGTAACTTTACTGGCTTCTACTAATTTGTCATTTTCTAACAAAACTAAGTGCAGAATTAAATAATAAATTAAAAAACATTTTTACTGCACTAATGCAACATTGTGTATTTCCCAAAAATAGGGATGTATTCTCTGATTAATTTTCATTTTAATAAAATGATGTTTTGCACCATAAAACAAACGCTTGAAATGTAGATGGAAATATTCCGTTCGTCAGTTATATAAACACCAAACAGTTCGTTCGCTGGAGAGGAAAAAAGTTGGTTCCAAAATTATTATATATATTATTGTATCCTTTCAATAGATGCAGCATTAGTTATCATAAAAAAAATAATTCACTAATTTCCTGATTCCTTCTTTTTACTGAATTCTTTCCTAAAAATTCAATTCATCACTATATTCATTGGAGTAAATGTAACATTTTTCCATCATCTTTAGGGGATTAGAGGTATGCTTCGGCGATACTCTAATTACCGAGATGCAGAATTATGATAAAATATAATCTTATTTGTAGAATTAATCTCAATATTAAAAATCCTCCCTCTATTAAATATTTTAAAATTAAAATACTGTAAACTTCCTTTATTAATTAATTAAACTCTGATATAGTAAAATAGTGCAACGAATTTAAGATACATATGTAAACACTGACTTCTTTTCTAATGGCAGCATGATCAAATATTAATACCCAATACGCAGCTTCTCTAATGTAACAATTAGCCTTCTTTCGTGGCTATACTATGCCAATTCTAATAATAATGATTGTTATCGAAACCTATATTATATCAGCCATACCTAAAAACAAATTACAAACCGATTTTTATTGGAACGTCAATTTCATTTCAACTGCTACTCTAGCTGTAACCCTAATATTTCTTGCTCTTTCAAGACTTCTGATTTTATCCTTATTAAATGAATTAAATTTTCCAGTAATCTCATTTAAATCTATTGTTCACTAATAGTATTGATCCTATAAATTTATTAATTTTTAAACAACGAATTTAATTTATATATAATTTTTAAACAAGGAACATTTTGCATTCTAGACGTGAACTCGCAAGTCTCTTTTTTGGTTTTATCAATTGATGTTATTAACTCCTAAACAATCCTTTACTAGAAATAAAAATAGATAATAACTCAGGTCGACTGAAGCAAGTATACATTAGCCGACCACGAATCTTCTGGAATCAACGTTCATAAATTATTAGAAATAATCACAGTTTCATATCAATTGTTGTAAAAAGAATTATCTCAAATAAATTTATTAATTGAATTAAAAACATTTACGGCAAACTTTCAGATTCAATCTTACAAACAGTAAAGCACAAAAGATTAATCTTCTCTTCATGACGTCCACGTTGTTTTAGACAATATCCTGAAAAATGTTGGTCCACACACAGTAAGTGTAACGTGGAGTAGTGCACCATCTTGCATAAAAATAAGGTCACCAATGTTACTCTAACCAGATCTTCAATTATGTGAATGTAGCTGTTTGCATTCATGGTGTCATGCACAGAAATGAGTATGTATTTCTTAACGAATGCCTGTACTGTTGGTGCGGGAAATATGAAATCTTATTTACTACAGCCTGTTTAGAGCCCTTTTTTATTATGACATCAGTAATACTGCAAGTTCTAGAGCCAATTTTTATGCCTAGTTACTTAAAAAATGCTTGTAATTATTTGATGTTCTAACAAGATTTTCTTATGTGCCATATGTGATAGGTTCACCATCCTTGTTTTAGACTAATTGGGCAAAAAACGTAACACTAAATTATCAATTTATTTAATTAATTTTTTAACGTACTTGTATTTGGATAAACTATTTTAACAAACCCATTTATTATTTATTTTTACTTAATAATTATTTATAATGTGCTGATATTACTTTTTCTGCAGACCGATATGTGCGATTCTTCGATGTTGACCTGGCCCCATCCTTAAAGTCGTTTTGTTTGATCTGTGCCACTTGTGGAAAAGACTGTGGAGAAATCTCTATATTCCGGAGTGATGATGATGATTCTGATGATAGAGCTATGAACTGTGGATGACTATTGAGTTGGTATCGCGTACTCCTCAAACTAATTGGAAAAATAACCCACAATAACAAAGGTATCTTTGTTTCCATCATTAGGGATGAGCCAGAAAAGTCAGATATCTGTTTTATATCTGGGTTTTCTGCATTATGTTGTCTTATTGGTACTTTTCTTTATTTAATTCACACTTCTGGCACAAATTTTTACGTCTTTCCAAATCATTCAATAGAAGTGCACTTACATTTTCTGTAATGTCTTCTTAACCCTAGAATGGTAAACATCGCCCGTGAGGCGAAGCATTTTTTCTTTTTTGCGATATTTCCAGATAGCTCACTCGTATTAAAGCGTGCGTTCGTGCCAACTCAGTTGGGTGTTATACGAGCTTGCGTGCAGACGTGTACTGTTTTTCTCCGTTTATACATACTTGTTGCTGATTTATACATACTTGTGTCGCCTGTAAGGCGACGTTTACCAATAAAGGTAATTTTTTTGAACATATTTGCTTGTGCAATTTTTGTGATTTTTCGCTAAAAATTGTTGTTTGTGTACAACTTTTATAGTTTCTTAAAATGGCTACTTTATAGCGCAGCTTCTAAAATGGCTTGAGGAGATATCGCTTAATGGAAATGCAATTGACGATGATTTGGGAGTAGATTTCGAGTCAGATGATACTGAGGCTGATCCAACTTACGTCGCTGATTTAGACGATGATATGCAGAATATTGTTGTGTCTAATCAAAATGATCTCAATGTACAATCTACACCGACTCATGCTTAAGAAGCTGTAGGCACGTCGCAAAATGGATAATTAGGCCATCGATATAGGTTTTGAGAGGTAAGAACAAATATATTTGGTCCTCCGAACCGTCTTCAATAAAAAAAGTATTGAACAGAACTCCTTCGAGAAACATAGTCCATATAATGGCAGGGCCAAAAGGAGGAGCCAAGGGCATTGTAGATCCCTTGAAGAGTTTTGAACTGTTTTTTACTTCAGAATTGATGAATGAAGTACTTTTGCGCACTAATGAATATATTGACGAAGCAGCTACCAAGTACAAAATTCAGAATGCTACTACATCACAGGTCTCAATAGGAGAGCTTCGCGCTCTTCTTGGCATATTTATCTTGAGCGGCGCGCTGAAAAATAATCACTTGGCAACTGATGAAAAAATCAGCAGAGTATTTGCTACTTTCCGCAGTTTCAGAGCTAACTAACTGTAAAAAGTAGCCAGCGCAAAAGATGTATGTGGCTAGAAGACTCACTTCTTTTATTTTAGCTTAAAGGTATTTGTAGCACTCATGCATGTTGCTTTCATTGTCGTAATTCTAACTTGTACAATGATTTAGATCAAAACTTACAAAACCTACAGTCGGCATTGCAGCATTCTCCATCTCTTTACCGTTATCACCACAGTTAAAAATAAACGTCAAAAATCGTTCAACAAGAGTTTCCGCAGTACATGGCATACTACAGAAGCTAGTTGGTTTGTGTGTGATACATAAGAAATTTTGTCCACGACTATGGAATAACACTTGGCATTTACAATCTCTCGGACAACCTCTGCTTTAACTTTTATTTTTATTTTTTTTTTTTATTTTAATAAAATCAGTTCAGCATTTATTTATGCTATCCATGATTGCGTTACATGTTTGTAATTATTGACTTTTAGTAGCATGCAGAGGATAATTGATTTCCTCATAAATTAAATAGTTTTAAAGATAGAAACACAACAAATAGGTAACTAGTTCATGTCCACCAGATCTTGCGGTAGTTGCCTTTTTAGTCTATTATGAATGTTCTTTTGACCAAGGTTATAGTACACTGCACTGTCACATTGTTTAATATTTTTAAAGAACGTTGCACACTGTTTATTTATAAATTCAGCTATAGTTGGCAATTTTAGTTCTCTATGAAGTTGTTCGTTACGCACAAACCATGGAGCGTTCACTGCGATGCGGGTGATTTTGTTTTGGACTACTTGGATTTTTCTCAGGTGCGTTTTTGAGGCGTTACTCCATACTGGACACGCGTACGTTAGAATCGGCCTTAGTATTTATTGATTTATATATCAGCAATGTGCAGTCGGTTTTTAGATGCGACTTCCTATTTATAAGTGGGTACAAGATTGCTTGTCTGACATAGCATTCGTTAAGTTTTTTATTTATGTGATAACCCCATCCAAGGCGGGTGTCTAGGTAGACTCCTAGGTATTTGATTGCAGAGTCTCTGGCATTCCACTCTATTATAGTTTGTCCTATGTGCACATTTGGAAGATTTTTGATTTGCTTTAGGCTGAATACTTTAACTTGGCATTTCCCTGTGTTTATTTTTATTTGCCAATTACTATACCACTGACACATTTCATTCAGTGATTTTTGAAGATATTCAGTAGTAGCTATAAGATTTTGGCCTTGGGCTATTACCGCCGTGTCGTCAGCATACATCGCCAGGGTTATGTTACTTGAGGTTGGTAGGTCGTGAACGTATAAGTTAAATAAGATCGGCCCCAGTATGCTTCCCTGGGGGACTCCAGCTTTAATGTCTTTTGTGATGGATAGGGTTGCATTTACTCGTACTGCAAATGTTCTGTCGCTAAGAAATGAACTGATAATATTAATCATATAGTCTGGAAGTCCTAGTTTAATGATTATATATCTTAGTCCAGATGTCCATATTTTGTCAAACGCGTTTTGTAAGTCTAGAAAGGCCACAACTGTATATTCTTTGTTCTCGAAGCCTTTTTCGATAATTTCCGATATTCTCAAGAGCTGGTGTGTAGTCGAATGCTCTTTCTTGAAACCAAATTGGTATTTAGGTATGATATTTCGTTCAGTCAGTATTGTTTGGAGTCAGTTGTATATTACTTTTTCCAACAGTTTAGAGATCGTTGAGAGTAAACTTATGGGACGGTAACTTTTCGCTTTACTTTTATTTTTACCACTTTTGTAAAATGGAAGAATGTGCGCCCTCTTCCATTTTTTCGGGAAATATCCTAATCTAAGGCAGCCATTAAAGATCGTAGCTAAGAATTCCAAGGATTTTGTAGTGAGATGTTTCAGTATTACATTTGTAATCAAATCAGGGCCCGGGGACTTTTTGTTATTTAAATGTGCGATGTAGTGTTTAATTTCTGAGAGCGAGGTTGGTTCAATTTCAATCGGTTCCTGAGCTCTATAGTTATTATTGATTTCTTGCACTTCTTGGAGATGAGTTTCAGCGCATGTCATGTCATTAGAGGCAAAAACTAACTCTAGGTGTGAGGCTAATGCATTGGCTTTTTGTTGATCAGTTACTGATGTGTTGCCAGTATCATCTGTCAAGGGATGGATAATGTTCGGTGGTTTAGTTAGTCTTTTAGTAGCTTGCCACATAGTAGCATCTCGCGGTTGGAGTTCTTCTATGTACTTGTTGTATTGATGAAATTTATAGTTATCCAGTTTCTCTCTTACCCTATGTGTCAGTTGATTTACTGCTTTAACTTGATCCACTAACTGGATAATGAATTCATTAGCAGTTGTACTTGATAAGTATGCCATAAAAAGTTTGAATTTTGATATCAGTTTTACACCAAGAAAGTTATCGCTATGAATTGACAGTTCATGGGAAGTTAAAAACTCCAACAACTCTTTGGAAAACATTTCGCCAATATAAAGATTCTTTCTTGTACTATCTATATGAAACTTAACTTTAGTTATAAATTTTGAAATTCAGTTTGTATGTTCAGAGTTGTTATCATGATCGTTTATTATTGTTAAAAATGTCGTTTCTACATAGATTTTGCACGGCGCACGAAATACTCATCCGATTACTTTTTATTAATATTTTCTGAGCTCCGTGAACCTCTTTGCGTCTCTTGCAGCTATATGTTTGATGGATTACAATTTGGGCTTAAAATCACCGAAGTCGTTGGCGACCATTGTAACACATTAAACACGTGTGGTTCTAGAACAAATCAAAGTTCCGTAATTTGAACTCAAAAGCGCCGCTAAAAAAGGTACGGACGGCGATTGATTATTCTGATTATTATTTCCGAATAATTTCTTTGTGTGTTCTTTCTGTTACAATATAAATATTTTTAAAAATTTATTATACGCCGATGAACGACGAATGTAAGATTTTTAAGTTTAATAGAAATAACCTATTCAAAAATTCTATGGTTGAATTCACTTTTTAAACGAAAAATTTTGGAGTTCTTGACTCCAGCTTACTAAGGCTATGGATTCATCAGATCCTAGATACGTCTAACAAAATTTTGCCGTAAGAGATCCTGTATACAAGCATAGAAAATTAATTTTTTTATATAATTAAATATTTTATACCCCAATTATTCAAAGTTATTTATACAGTATCCACCTTATTTAAATCAATATCTAATGGACTAGAAGAAACTTGAAAAATGAGATTAATTTATTTATTTGTTTATTTATAGTTATTCAAACCCTGCATTTACATATTTGTATGTGACAAAAATATTTGTGTTGTTCTGTTCTACAGATTATTATATCAATTATCAATGTTAGATAATAATTTTTTTTTATCGATATACAAAATAAGTACGATTTAATTAGGAAACCTCATTATATTTTATTTTGTTTGTACTTCTTAATATATACCTCCAACCATCGAATCTCTGATTAGAATTTCTAGAGTCAATAAAAAGTTATTTGGAGTAATTAAATTTGCAATTTTGTGCCGTGCTTGTTTAAGATTCCCGTTATTTGTTTACGGATAAATGAAAATGTAATCGTTTCGCTGATATCGTCGGTTATTCGGTTGCTTGCGTGGGGGCGGCGCGCGCGTTGACGTGCAAGTCAAACACAAAGGGGCAGCATTTGTCTTTGTTCGTTCGTTATATATGTGCCTGCAGCCTCACCTGACTGTAAAGATTACCGATGCTTTTAACCGAAAAACCGGGGCTTTCTGTTGAATGTGTTGAATTCGATATGTTCATTTATCGCCCCCATAAAAGTGATGAAGTACAGAGCAAAACATGGCCCAGTTTGTTACTCCTGGCATCTATACGGCAATACTCGCTTATCTGTAATTCTCCATTCCGTCTTCGGCTCGCGCGGATGGCAACGTAACGCGCCGGGAAAGTGCGAATTTATTCATAGACTCGCATAATGAGAAACTGTAAAAATGGACATTTTCGGCGGCGTGACGGTTTTATGTTTTGATAAGGGGAATAACACGCCGTTTCTCCAGCCGCGTCGTAACGACGCGCTGCGGCCTGGAAGTCGCCGTTTCGACGTGCGTTCGAATAACGACGTCAGAACGCGCCTATCGCAAACCCAAATAAAAATTTAACGTCGGCTAAACATCTTGCCACAATTTGTAACCCACGTCCCCTTATCACATCGCACTTCTGGACGTAAATTCTCGATACGTTTAGCATTACAGCCAGAAGCTTTGGACTGCTGCCATTCGCGTTAATCTTTCGCCAACAACATTCGCGTTGAATTTTTCCTGCTGCTAATGCAGGATATTTTTTGGCAATAAAATTGTTTTATGTTATACGAATACCAATTAACAAATTAATATTTTAATTAAAGTTAGGTTATCAGGTGTTCATCCGTTTGGCAAAATTACCAGTTTTTTAATGGTTACTCGTTAGGTAGTAGCATAACTATTTAATATGGAATAGTAGTTTGTAAATTTCTATAGGATCTGCGATAGGTTTTCAGAGGGTTGAGAAACTTTGATGCTTATTGCGTATCTTGATTAATTAAGAATTAAAAAAATTAACCAAAGACATTCAAAGTATAGCCTATCAGTGACGTTGTGTGGTATTCAGAAAGTTGAGGTAGTATTAGTGTGTTATGAGAATAAAAAAATAGTGCGGTTCGAGCGCTCAAGTCGAGCACATGCCGTGCGCGTCGCGTGTTATCGTAATCGCACAGTGAAGCTTAACCGCTGTTAAAACAGTGATTAACTGGAATAAACTATTTTTATTTTTTATTTTTTGTATATTGCTTATTGTAAATTAAGCGTATACATACAATTTCCGCCAGCGTATTGGCGGGACCCCGCCGATATGACCTAGTTCGACTGGCCCGCGGCCTTACCGTCGTTTCTGCCACCGTTCCTGCCGTTCCTGTCCCGTTCCTGCCGCCGTTAGCCCAGTGCATCTAAGAAGAATGGACGTTCGTGGGCTGAGTACATCCTTATTATAAAGCCACTATGGCTTATTATTATTTGCCTAGCACAACACCAAACTCAGGACACCAGCCTTGCGCTATGCAAATTGAACAAATATACCACCGAACTATCATCAAATACAGCAGCCAGCAAATAGTGCATACACGTCGTATCCTATGAATGATATTAGACAACTCTCAAGCATTAACCCTGTGGCTACAAATACATTTTGCCAAAAGAACATTATATATCAACAGCGTCAAACACAACAATTAAACCAAAAGCCATGGATATATGCAGAAAATAGAAAGCGTATTTGGAAAGAATTCGTTGAAAAGTCCACTCAACAATATAAACAACCAAAAGCGGCAGAATACTGGTTGAATCCCAAAAACAGATTTGATCCGCTAACAATAAGTAGAGACAATGCAGAAAAGAAAACCCAAGATGCCTCAAAAACAGTTCGCAAACGTCCACCGATCTTTGTGTCAGGAGTAAGAATAATTGAACCACTAGTTCGTCTACTCGAAACAGTAGTTAAAAATGAATATGAGCTGAAAGTATTACATAATGAAGTAGTGAAAATCCTACCAAAAACTTCTGAGAAATATATAACCATAATTAAAGCCTTAGCGGAAAAAATACGGTATTTCACACATATCAAAGGAAACAAGATCGTTCCTTCAGAGTGTAACTTAAAAATTTACACCCAACTACTAATGTAGAAAAACTAAAGAAAGAACTGTTAACTCACGGTCACGTAGACCAACATCTGGAACGTTAAACAACGAGTCACAAAGAAAGAATTGCCTCTATTCTTCCTCGAACTTAAGCCGGCTGATAATAAAGATATATATACAATATCACAAAACTAGCTCATTCAGTGATCACAAATAAACCGCCTCACCCAAAACGTCAAACCCCTCAATGTGCTAATTTCCAGAGGTTTAGCCACACGGGAAATTTTTCTAGCAGGAGCCCAAGATGCGTAAAGTGCCCCGGCAACTACTTAACCTCAAATTGCTAGAGGAAGGAAAAAAGCAAGGACGTAAAATGCGTTAATTGCAGTGGGAATCATCCAGCCAATGATCGAAGTTAGCTCGTTTATGAATAACTTTAAGAAAAAATGTTTCCCGCCCTTAGCCACTCAACATATTGAACAATATGTTCGTACAAGTCTTACTCATGCCCAAGTTTTGAAGAATAGCAACTCCAATGCTGCTTTGCAGTTGCAGCAGCAGCAGCAAGAAAACAACCAGACTGACAATATAAGTAATTTAAAAAAATGATGTAAACTTTAAAATTGGTAATGGGTCAACTCCTTAGAATAACTCAATGGAACGCCAACTGGCTGTCACAACACAAAGATGAATTGCTATCCTTTCATTTCAAACCAATGCATAGACATCGTGTTGGTGTCAGAATCACATTTCACAGATAGAAGTTTTATCAGAATCCCAGGTTATAAACTGTATTTAACGTAACATCCGGGTGAAGCAGCCCATGCTAGCACACCAATTATCATTAAAAGTAGTATCAAGCACTATGAACTACAAAAATATAAAGAAGACCACCTTACAACAGACTGGACGGGACCATTTGTAATGTCAGCAGTTTTTGTCCACCTCGCCACAATAACAAACAAGGTCACTATGAACACTACTTCAGCACTCTGGGCACTCTGTTTTTTTCAGCTGGAGATTTTAACGCCAAACACATGGCATGGGGATTTGGGTTAACTCTAACTAAAGGCCGCGTGTTACTAAAGGCAATTAATAGTAATGGCATGCAACACCTATCTACTGGTGAACCAACATATTAGCCGTCGGACCCATCGAAACTACCAGATCTGCTTGATTTCTGCGTATTCAAAGAAATTAGCCCAAACAACTTGAAGGTAGAATCTTGCTTAGATCTATCAGCTAACCACTCGCCTAGTATAATTACGCTAGGGTCACATGTAGTCATTAACGGGGAAGCTCTTACTCTGAGCAATAAAACCACAAACTGGGACTTATTCCGAGAAATAGCAAATGACACATTATCGCTAGACGTTTCTTTAAAATCAGAAAATAATTTAATTTTAGCTACAGAGCATTTTACTAACGTCGTTCAGCAAGCTACCTGGCAAGCCACTCTCGGCAATACATTATATATTCCGAAAACTGTTTACTCTGTAATTGTTAAACAAAAAATCTCTGAAAAGCGGAGACTACGCAGGCGATGGCAAACAACAAGGCATCCAAATGACAAACGTATATTAAATCAAGCTGCTTCTGATCTTAAAAAGCTACTTTCCGACATCAGAAACCAGTCGATACAAAACTATCTGAAACAATTGACACCAATAGAAGCCAGCGAATATTTTATCTGGAAAACAACCAAAAAGCTCAAGCAATCGCAGCAACACAATCGCCTCTTCGAGCCGACAATGGAACTTGGGCCGCAGTGACTCAGATAAAGCGCTAGTGTTTGCAAATCATCTAGCCCAAGTATTTAGACCATTTCCATTTGCAATCTCGAACATAGAAGAGAATGAAATACAGCAATTTCTTGAATCTTCTTTCCACTTGAGCCTTCCAATAAAATAATTTTCCATAAGTCAAGTCAAACTCGAAATTACTTCTAATCTAAATCCTCGTAAAGCACCAGGCTATAATTTGATTGCTGACCAGGTTCTAAAGGAATTGACACTATAAAGGCTACAGATTTATAACGTATCTATTCAACACCATGCTAAAATTACGTTTAGTTCCCCCACAATGGAAAGTTGCTACCATTATCTTAATTCCCAAACCGGGCAAACCCTAAGAAAATGCCTCATCATATCCAATCAGTTTGCTTCCAGTGATGTCTAAGATCTTTGAAAAATTGCTGTTGAAAAGAATAACACCGTTACTCTTAACCAACAAATTAATTTTTAATAATCAATCTAGATAAAATTATTGACAATTTTGAAGACAAGTAATATTGATCAGCCGTGTTTGTTGATGTTTCGCAAGCGTTTGATAGAATTTGGCATATTGGTTTATTGCATAAATTCAAGCGTGCATTGCCTTCAGACGTCTTTGAAATTATCAAATCTTACCTTGCCGACAGACATTTTATGGTCAACTATGGCGAATCCTACACAAATTTATTTCCTATAAGCGTTGGCGTCCCTTAAGAAAGCAAAACTTAAACAATTACAAACTTTGTTTATCAAAATGTATTGGCTTATTGAACGCAAATCCCAATTATCCGTGAAAAACAAAATACTATTGTATAAAGCCATACTTAAGCCCGTTTGGTCATATGAGATACAGTTGTGGGGAACGGCCACCAACTTCAACATAGACATTTTGAGAAGATTCCAAACCAAAGTACTACGTTTACTAGTCAATGCTCCATGGTATATACCTAACAAAGTCATACGCCATGATCTTGACATTCCCACAATAGATAAAGAAATACGAAGATTCAGTACCCGTTACCACGACCAGCTCGCCTCCCATCCAAACACGCTAGTAGAGCATCTACTGGAAAGCGAGGAGGACGAACATAGACTAAAGAGGTTTAAGCCATCGCAGCTGCCATACCGCTTTGCATAACTAGTGTCTGCGTGTGTATATGTATATGTACCTCAAACTATTATCCAGTTACTTTAGGGAAATTGTTATTGGACTATTTCCAGCAAGCTATATGTACATGTTAAGGATGTAAGGATGTGTTAAATTACTTACTGAATGTCAAATACTGACAGATTGTATAGTTATGTTCAATAATAATAATTTAAAAAAAACCGATATAATAATATAACAATTCTCATTTTTTTTGTTGTTGACGGCAGCGCCAGGTTAGATGGCTTTTTGAGAAATTTAGATGGTTTCTTCTTCATACGGTACTCAGATCAAAAACATTTCCAAAAAAATTAATTTAAAAAAGTACACTTTTCTGTGAGTTTTTTCAACCACGGAGAATAGAAAGACTCGAAAAATATTTTAGTTAAACTTCGGTAGGCATGCCCTGCATTTATTTCTAATTATGCTTACAGCTTCTTGATTGATTTTATTTTAAAAAAAAGACATAGCATTTTGACTCACAAACTGTAGAATGGTAATCAGAGCATATCTTGCCTAGTGAAATGCTTACCTAATTTAGTCAACATTAATGGTGTTGATGTTGGGCTTTCTATAAATAAAGGCTGATTTTAAAATACATCCCCCTTTATTGTTAAAGATTGTTTTGTATAGTGTATTTTGATTTAACTAAATTTTTACAGAAATATCTGTGACATTATAAACGCATTACAGAAGCATAATGAAAATAATTAACTAAACAGTAAATTTTTAGAAATGTTATTAGTAATGATATTATTTACTTGGATCAAATGAAGCCTTAAAAAATAGAAACTTTGTCATTGAGTTTATCTGTATAAATTCGCAGAAAAATAGTAAAATTACTTGGAATCAATTTGTTTAGTGTAAAATAATAAATTATAAGGGGCATTTTTTGAACAATTTTAATGGCAAGGTTCTTTGATGTTGAAAACTACTGGCGAAACTTCTAATTTCTTTGTTTCTTAAAGTTATTATTTATTTCATTGGAATATATAGAGAAGTAGTATCCTTAAAGACGATCTGTACGCAGAAAGATTAAAAAATTAAATTAGTCTAAGCTTAATCAACTATAATAATGATTCATAAAAAACATGGCCAAAACTAAGAGACACAATCGAGAAAAAAATAATCTAATTATATTCTTCATACAAAATAACCTTTGGTGCACGGAAGAGGTGAAGAAAATCACAAATAATGAAAAGAAAGCATTTCTATATTACAAGATCACAAGAACCCAAAAGACAGAGTATGTGTGAAAATGTAACAGAGCTACGCAACAGATAAGGCAATTGGAAGGAATATGGAAGGTAAAGAACAATATCTATATGGCTCGTAAAAGCAAATAAAGAGAATGCTAATAGTCTGGTGTAAATGAAATAATCAGAGTGAGCACAATCAACAATAAGCAAATCTATTTTAAAGAATTATATAAAGAAGAAATACATCTCAGTTCAAAGCACGTTATCAAACAGTAATAGTGATACAATGTTTTTCACAACGGACGTCATATAGAAAGCACTGAAAATACTCAAAAATAAGTTGTTGAAATATGGAGCAAGATCTCTAGAAGTAGAATTAAGCAAACTCTTTAATAACATAATAAAACATATTAAGATACCATGGAAAACCAATGTAACTGTCGTAATCTTAAAAACCCCGAAAATTACAATAAAATAACATTACAAAACTCAACACAAAAATTGCTTATAAAGGTGATTTTAGATAAATCTTAACCACACCTAAGTATAAACGTAGAACAACTTTTGCCAGACCAGATCAACAATTGACCCTATATTTGTGATCGGTCAGCTAGTGGAGAAGGCGATCTAATACAATGTACCAGCCTTTATGTATTTTGTAAACCTAAAAGACGTATTTAGTCGGGTCAAAAAAAAATTTAGTTGGTGCTATAAGAAAAAACGTACCAACGCAGTTAATAACAATTAAAGGACAACAAGAGTTCTAACCAGAAAGGGCCTAACATACATAATTAAATGCACAAGTGGAATTCGCCAAGAATCACTAAATTCAATATTTTTTAACACACCAATGGACAACACAATCAATAGTATAAAAAATGTGAATAAATTTAAAATAGGTAATAACGCGAACGATGCATTACTGGTAAGAAACTTTGAAGATAATTTATAGAACTTTCTTTTCAACTGTTTCAAAAACACGACTGAAATGTATAAGATGGTAATCACTGCCGAAAAGGCATAAACACTGGCAGTCTCAAAACAGCTCTCAAAGTGCAAATTCAAAATCAAAAATAAGATAATAATAATGTCTTTTACATATCTACTGGTAGTAATATCAAGTGACCGAAATAATTACCACAAAGTCAAACAGCAATTCATAAAAATGATGCAAGTATTAAAATATCTAAGAAACGGTATATAAAAAAATACCTAGGAATAAAAAGTTTGTTTAACATGTAAAAACTCATAGTAAGACTTCTGAATTTATGCTGCAGGACATACGGATATAAATGCATTAAGAATTATATTAGAAAAATTAAGAAGAGATAAGATAAGAAATTAAACCATAAGAAATTAATGTGGCGTAACGAATACCATGACATTTGTTAGAAGAAGACAAAAAGGTCGGAATGGTCATGTCCAAAGAACCAGTGACAGGTTAATTAAAATAGCAAGAGGTCCAAGACCGCAAGAAAAAGAGATCCATACCGCTTACAGAATAGATGATTAGAAAATTGGGTGTCCCATATATAGAAACTGGAACGCTACAGGTTAAGCACAAAAAGTAGTCTTCATGAGTAGCTTAACGAGTGAAGACGTATTACTGGTCGCATTTCGTTTGGTGGCGTTATGGGTATTTTCTAGCCGGTACTTGTGCCGACTGACAAAAGGTTTATGTTAAGTGCCAAAATTGTGTTCGATCGCGATAGCGATGGTAACTGATGAGTGGAAACAATTTTCGCCCCCAATTCGGATCAGCGCCAGCTATGGTAGTCGTTATAAATGATATACCTATAGTACCCGGGAGTATGTCGATACTTCTTGAAGACTTAAAATGTTGTTTACGGAGAAGTACACACCCCGGTCTCCTCAGCCCCCCTAACTGCTCCACCATAACTATTCTAGCATCCCTGACCAGCGCCGCTGGTCCTCCGTCATTCTGCCGTCTTTGCCAGAGAACGAATCTCAGGCTAGCCCCAGCGAGGAGCAGGACTTCCAGGCTACCCGCAAGCGCCGCAGCGTCTGCCCCCTCCCCCGGCTTCGGCACCAACAACTACTACCAACGATTTATAAGTTTTGAGCGACCTCGAAGAAGCCGAGATGTCCGTTGAGATACCTGCCATCTCCAGCCTTTGTGGAACCAGCAGTTCGTTCAATGAGTCCTACCCCTTGGAAACGAGTCCGTCATTTTGTGGGTGAAACAGGCTTGGCCTTCTGTGAGGAAAGCCATACACAACAATAAGATCGGCTTTATCAAGGCTAAAAATGTGGAGGAAAATGAGCACAAACCCTCACTATTGCTCAAGGCCGCCCATGTTCCTTAAACTTGACAAGGGCATAAAAATATTCAATCTGAGCAGCTTCTTCGATGTAAAACAACCACATAAGAAGAAAGTTCTTAGTCAGTGCCATCGATGTTAGTGTTTCGGGCATGCTGTCGCGCCGACCCGAAATGTGTAAAGTGCGGCGAAAATCACCACTCCAGGGACTGCAAAAAGCCCCCGAACCAACCAAAGACAGGGTTTCTCAGAGAATAAAGGTTAGAGGCTTAGACTCAGGTCATTCAAGGAAATTCCACGGATGTCAAGGCCAAAGTCAGAGGCTAAAGCGTTAGGAAAAACATGTGTAAACCTAAAAATAAAAAAGGAAGAAGAAGGTCATTAACGTATTTTAGTAACCATGAATTCTGTTTATTTATTAAAAATTTTCTGGTAAGTTACCTGTAGTAAAAATAGCGTTATCATTATTCACTAATAAGGTAACAATAAATTCTTTCTTAATAACTCCATAGTTTATCAAGCAATATAAGGAGTATTCTATGAAATATCTAAGTAGTAACTACAAAAAAATTATTTTATTTTTCAATATAGTCCCTATGAAGGTTTGCTTCACTTTATCTTCGGCGGCATTGCCCTGTATCAAAACGATTCGCCTCATTAATATACAAACTAAGTTTTTATTGCTGACTTTACATCCTTTTAGTTTGAAAATTGTTGATTAAAAAAAACTTTTTTAAAAGTGGATATCAAAATAGGCTCTCCATACTTATTAGCTAATAAGATTTTCGATGTGAGCTTGCCATGCTTTATTTTCCTAATGTTTTGAAACAACATGATCAAATTATTGACATACATTTTTTCGGTGATAATACTGCTGTGTGATGTATACATAATATGTATAATAAATATAAGACCGATAATACATACTTATTACACACACACTTAACAACCCAGCCAATTTTTCCACTCTAAATCTATCGTCTGACATCTTTTTAAAGTAGTGTAATTATTCGAAAGACTTATCCCGTGCTGAGATTCGCGGTACTTCATTTTTCATTTATTTATTTTTATAAGCCACATTAATTTCCGCATCCATTCCAATCAAATTTACACCAACAGAATTAAACAATTTCATCATTTTTTAAGACGTTTTTATAAAAAATCGTTCAAACTACATATCTTATTGTACTGTCTGTAGAAAAACTATTCATACTAGCTGGTATCCAAATGCCAAATCTCATTATCACTCTGTCCAAATCAATTTAATTGAAAAATCAGACTTTCCGGCATGAAAAGTCGCCAAATAAAACTCAATTTTATTATCACCACTCTACTATAACATGGGCATTCCAAGAAATTCCACATAATTAGAAACATTAATAAATATACCAGTTTTTAATTCTAAGACTCTCCTGACTAACAAAAAACATCAGGGGCATTACCGATAAAATAAACCGCACATTAAAGAGGAAAAACGTACATCTTTATAATCAATATTATAATAGTTGATGAAATTCAGTACCGGTAAAAAAATATTTACCTTTAGTGTTTTTGCCATAACTTTTTTGTTTTTTTGTATCTTCCGCTCTATTTCACACGGCCCTTCAGCCAATTTTTTAAAAAAACAAAATAACTCAACTGGAAAAACTTTATTAGCATAGTAAAAAATAGTCAAAATGTAGCAACGAAATAAACATCTAATAAAAATACCAGAATAACTCTATATCACCGGAATCAACTAAAAGTCAACAACAGTCTAATACTTAGTAGCATAACCCTTGTCATCAATAACGGCCTGGCACCTGCAAAGCATTGAGCAAAGTATGGATAAAGGAGAGAGGGATATTTTTCCATTCTTCTCGATGATGCTTCGTTGTCCTGTTGTTGATTTGTTAAGGGTACTCATGTCAAGGCCGGAGATAACCACAGATCATAACACTTTCGTCTCTGTGTTTTATCGTAACAATTTTGTCCTTGAGGATAACAAAAACACTAAATCCCATTCGTTCCGAACAACACATACTTACTTTCGTCACTCCAGAGCTCATTTTCCCAATCTTTCCTCATTCACTTCTTGTATGCTTGCATCCACTCTACTTCCAAAATTATCGGATTCTTGACCGAACGACCTTCATTCGGTCCAGCTTACTCCAGACGACGTTTGCTAGTATAAAGCGAGAATACTTATTCATACCTGACAAGACCATTATTATATAAAAAATGCAAAAAATGCAAGGAAACACTTCTACAACAGTCAATGAAACGGCGATTTTCACTAATTGGAGTAATTTGAACGCAATTGTCGGCAAGCTTTTGAAAAGGTTAAAATTTTTATTTGCATAATTGCGGAATAGGTGTCAGAATATTGTCCGAACGTTTGAAAAAAAATTATCAGCAAATAAAGAAGTTATGGAAAGAAATACTTTGTGGAAACTGTCGAAGAATCTAAATAAGTCAAACAAATATCAACCCGAATATATGACCATTATTTAGCCGTACAGATTAGCTATAACTGTCGACACTTGCCAAATACCATAGATAAACAGGTCACAAAATTAATATCTCCCAATACAAATACCATTGCTCTCATTTTCCATTCTATCAGCAGAATTTGTGAGGCAATTGAAATATATATAAATACAAGAGATTGTTATACGGACACCTTTCTTGCTCCCGCACCATCAGTTATACAACACCTCTAAACCAACAAACTTCTTCCCTGTCCATAACATCTACCTCCAAACAATATTCTCTCTAATCTTTTACTTTCACTCCAACAAATAGTAAATTAAATTACAAAAAAATCAGTTTTTAAAGATTTATAGGGAGTAGGTAGATAAATTAAAAATGGTATTTTAGCAGATGTCGTAATGTCAAGTATTATCTCATTAAATAACTGTTCAACCTGTAAACCAAATTGTTCGCGTATAAACAAACTAATTTGAGCTAATAACCACATGAAATAAAATAGTAACATTAAAATTGTTGATTTTTTTAAAGGAGTAGCCATCTGAATTTTCGTTCAAATAAATAAAGTATTCATATAAACAAAAATGGTAAATTTAAAAAAAGTAACGCACGCTTTGACAGAAAACATTCCAAACTTACAGGAAGTATATGGCTTATTCCTATATATTAGTTATACCTTAAATTATGATTGGTCGATTGACAAATCGGCGTCATCTGCTAATACGAAAGGACTTAATTGTTATATTGTACGCAGTGATAACGTAGAAGGATAAAGAAGATTTAAATAACAGATTCTCCTTTAATGAAGTAACAAAGAAAGCAACGAAAGCAATAAAGGAAATGATGATAATAAAGCTTTCAATAACACGTATTGGTACTCCATTTAATGCTTACAGTTATTGATGGTGTGATCACTTTCATTAATATGAAAATTACGTCTAATTTTTTGGAGGTATGTGGAAATTAATAAATGACGTTTCAAACAGAGCTTTCTTGAACTTATTGGAAAGGGAAATTAAGGGGTTATTGAACACAAGTGCTGCAATTTCTGTAATTTTATGAGATAACTACAAGGACTGTCCGAAAGTAGAAAGTCAAATTGACACTAATAAGGGACTGGTAGGAATGTGTTAATATAACTTTTTAAAATTATCTTTCTAGCAATCAATGGGTAACTGGTTTCCTTTAGTGGTAGAGTAACTTTTCGGAAATATTCGAGTAAATCAGGGAATAAATCAAAGTATGGTATAAAAATTTGGTTAATATGGAAACTAATTATCTATTACGTGGTATGATGGGAATATGCAAAAGATAGTTGAAAATCAAAATTATTAGAAATATTGCGTTCAACAATTTTAACATTAACTACGAACTTGCATGCGGATTGCTCTCTGAATGCTTAGCTTGTGCATACCACTAAGTTCTTTTTATTTAATGGATGATGGGCTGCATGGTGTCACGCTGCAGAGGTAATACCTTTTTGCTGCAAATGGTCACATCAATTTTCTTTGACGGGAAATGATTTCCGTAAAATGGCCATGACAAGATGCCCAGCTTTCATTCACAGCTCCAGGCGCTACATCCCGGTAAACTATATTGACTTACAGGCCAAACTAGGTGAGCGTAGTCAGATATGTCAAAAACTAGTAAACGGCAGTAGGTTTGTTAGAGGCAACTGATGACGGAAATCAAATAGATTGATATGATATTACTTAGCATATCTATAGGCATGGTGAGAATGACTTGAATGAAAGAAACTACCACATCTTACTCTTTTTCCAAGAACAATCATGACAGGTAACAAAAATAAAACGGCTTTCAGTCCCAAGCAGGACTTAAATGTCCATAAGATGCTAAGAATTTTCCAGCTTACTATAGTCACTACTTGGAATGCAAGAAGCCTATTTCAAATGGGAAAAAATATCATAAAATAAATGAGACGAATAAAGATTTATATACTTGGGCTAATCGTAAGTAAAGTGCAATGATCTAATAATGGCCAAATAATTATAAATAAAGGAGAGACAATATACTACTTTGATGATAACGATACAAGAAACCAGCATGGTGTTACAACATTGGTTTCGCCAAAATTTAAACAATGTGTTAAAAACTACCTTTCTTTTTCAAATAATAATATTACAATTAAATTCTTCAAAGATTAAAATACTGCCCAGCAGCAGAAAGTGAGGAGGGGGACGTAGAAGCATTTTACAATAACTTAAATGAAGAATTAACATAATTCTTGGTGATTTCAATGCCAAAGTCTGTAGGCAAGGTTATCAAAATACAGTGGGTGACTTTGGATTGAGTAAACAAAATCTAACGACTATAAACAAATGGCTTAAGCTTCCAAATCGTCGATTATATACTATAGTGATACTCTAAATCACATAATTCGAAACTAATTAACCATTATGTTATAGCAAACAAGCGATTCTTAAACGATTTTTACAAATTAGAAAATTAATAACGAGAAATACAAAAAGGGAAACAAATCGATAGATGACAAGCTAAATAAATGCAAAAATTATATAGAATATCTTTTTGAGGCCGATAGAGGTGACACACTAGTAGTAGATGTTAAGAATGTCACTATATTAGAGATAACAAAGGACGAAATTGTGCAAGCAGTAAAATTACCAAAGGTAGGCAAAGCCTTAGGGCCAGATGAATTATATATACAATAGAAATAATTAAACTAATAGAAAACAAAAACATCACAATTTTAGTGGATTTATTTAACCACATCTATAAAACTGGCATAATCACAAACGACAGGTTACACTCTGTATTTGTTACCCTACCGAAAATAAATAAACCCAGACAATACAAAGATTTTTGCAAGATAATTCTGATGAGTCACATACCTAAAACTTTCTTGAAAATTATTCATCACAGAATTTATAGAAAAGGTTGAGAACATTAGTTTGGTTTTCGTGCTGCGTTAGGTACATGTGAGCCCCTATTATTTATACGGATATTATTGGAAAGATGCCGCAACGTAAATAAAGATGTTTGTCTACTCTTTATTGATTACAAGAAAGCTTTTGACAAATTCAAACACAACAAACTTCTAGAAATCTGACTGCTACCAGATTAGATAAAGCTGATATCCGTATAATAACCAATCTGTACTAAAAGCAAGTGTACGGGTAGATGTAATATTATAGAGATAGATAGATATATAGCGCGGGGTGTGCGTTGCCTCCTCCGATTTTTGATTTTTATTTGGGGAAAATATTCAAATAATCAAATTACAATATCTTGGTCATATTATAATATATATTATAATATATATTATATATTATAATATATATAATCTAAATGAAGATTAATGCTATTGGTCTTGCAACCGAAAGTTAAAGGTCGCTACCTACCAGTACATAAATGTATATCCTGTTTGAAGAACTTAAGGGATTGGTACGGACAAATATCTACGCAGTTTCAAGCTGTCATGTTCGCAAACACCATTCTCTGAGTACGCTTATAAAGAAGAAGAATGGGATATCAAAAGTAATTTGTTTGATTTTTAGAAAATAATCACTACCTAACTACCTAAGAAAAATCGTTGTCATACTATTATTATTAGCGCACCACAATTACACACATATATTTAGTGAAACACAAAACTAACAAATGTTAAACTGCATAATTTGAGCCCTCATACTTTATTAATACAAACTATTTTAAAATATGTACCAGTATCAGTAGGGTTTTATATTCCACATGTAGAAAAAGAAAGCAATATTATATTCGCACATCAAAAAATAAGATGTCAATACAGTGTTCTAGTAGCTATAAGCAAATGGTTAATGTTGAGCCTTTCTAGAAAATATTGATTTGTAGAAACTGCAAAAAATGTTTTTAAATCATTTTGTGTTTTATGTTATTTTTAAATTGTGTTCTTTTAGTACACAATATTTGTATTACCTAGTTAAGTATTCTTTGGTAGAACACATTTATGATAAAACCTTGTTACAATTAGTGTTACTTCATAAAAATTTATCTAAAATATTGTTATTTACTAAGAGGTTAATTTTGCTGTAAATGTGGTAATTTACAAATTTGAATGAAACTAAGTAAAATAAAGTGCTTTGTTTAGAATAATTAACATTTGAGTTATACGAAAAGAAGAAAAAATATTAAATACAGGGCTTCTAAAAGCTAGAGTTTAATATAAATTAAAAATTAAGAACCGATTAGCACAATAAAATTACAGAAATCCACGTTGCTACATGCAAAATCTGTATAGTTAGATACAAATATATTTTTCTAAAGTATAGAAAAACTACAATAATAGTGATTTAGATATGTTTCTATAATTATACTGAAAAAAACTAAATGCAACTTAAAAATAAGATCTAATAGAATTATAACTTTTCGAAGAACTATTTAAAAATATCTCACAACTAAGTAAGTATAAAAATTGTAATTTGCGTTTTACGCTCCGTTTATATAGATGTATGATGCTATTACATACTAAAATACACTAATAGTTTATTCAAAGGTTACTACTAAGATCAAGGCAGACACTTAACTAGAGAACGTTAAATGTAATGATTTACATACAAACAATTAAATTATTATAAATTGCTATAAAAAATTAAGAAAACAAGCTCTGCAATTGAGGAAGAATATTAAATAGCTTTTTATAAAAATTAAAATTTTCTTGCCATTGCTGTTGTTATTTTATGTTTGGAGCTTTTATTAAACACGTGTCTTTGGTTTGTTCCATATTCAACTTCTATTTATATTTTCTCTTATTAGTTTCATGCAATCAAGAGCGCCAGTGTGGCAGCGTGATTGAGGCACGTGGCTACGATGCGAGCGGACCTGAGTTCATTCCTGGGGCAGAAGTCTGACAAACAGTCTACTTATTTTGTCAAAGGGTAATAATGCGATCGTCTAACGCAGGGTGCTTGCCACATCACAACGTATCAGAGATAGTGCGCTACAACCAGGCAGTGAGGCGTACGTATGAGAGACTCAACCTTCCAATTTGCAAGCCGTATTCCCACGCCGGGTGCTAGAACCTTACCATTATTATATTAACCCAAAGTACGGTTTCCCAACAATTAATTATAATTTTTTTATTGAGATTACTTTATTTTTCAAGAGTAAATTCTGCAAAGAACACTCCAATTCTAATGAGAAAAAAATAATTTAGTCAAATAATTCTTGACATACATTTGTAGTTAAGAAATCATCTGTTAACTCTCAATCGTATCCTTAGATTATCTAAAATTCCTTAAGCAAAAAGATGTTTTATTAGGTTAACTGTATTCACAAAATCTATTTGAGCAGTTAAAGTAACTGCTTCTAGAGCAAGTCGTAAGCAAGTAGTTTCAGAATTTGATTCTCGGTTTCATGCTGCAGCCAGGCGGGTTCGAGTTTTGCTTAAAACTCATTAGTATTTGTGACGTTATAGATTGGGTATTAGGATTAAGTATAATTCGTTACATAGTAAAAGCGTTATGATCTCAGTGTTAGCGGTAGTATAAATCTTAAGCTTCTTGTAATGTTGGAATTGGTTTTCCTATAATCATAACTTAATAAAAGTGTTCTTTTAAAACATGAAAAAAAAGCAACTCTACAAGTTTTTTTTTTGATATGCTCATGCATAAAGATTGTAACATATACACGAAAAAATATAAATTAGGTATGCACTATAAAAAAACAACTATAAAAATATTTTATAAACAAGAAAACATGACTAACTTAAATTTTTATTATACGTATCTATACTGAAACTGACTCAATATATTTCTAAACTGCCAATAGTTAAACATTGTGTTCGATCGCTTAACAAATGTTTGCAGCTTAAAAATGTGTGTTCATCTTTGCAACAAGTAACAAGTATGTACTTGTAAATGGACCCAATTCTAGATCCTCTTTATGCTCACCGTTTAATACAATTGTGCTTTTCAAGCTTTCAATAATGCTTTAACTTTCATATAGAAAAACTTCTCACTTTCCCATTTTTTACTGGCAGTTGCAATGCAAACAAAATTAGATTTAAGCCAAATACTGTTTAATTGTTGGATCTCTAAAGTACTTAATACAATTTTCAACTGCAACTAAACTTCAAGAATCAAATTAAAATTTGATATCTTTGATTTTAGTGTAATTCGTTGCAAGAAATCTGAACATCTTGTTAAGTTCGGCTCTGGTTAATTAACAAATCTAGCTATCGTTAAATTATCGTTCTTTTCTAGAGTTTTTACAGTGGCCAATTAACCTCTTCCGAGTTCATTTTCATTCAACGTGCAAGATTAACTATATACTGACTTCTAACATCAGTTGTTTCATCTATTGAAAATCATACAAATCCACGTCTGATATGCTTTTTAATTTCAGCCATTGCGTCGTGATAATTAATGACATATTTTTTTCTTAATACAGAAGAACTAGGAATGTTAACAGAGTGCTAAAAACTGCAGTGTTTTTTAACAATTTCACCAGCAGAATAGTACGCCAATTGAAATAGAAAAACGCCCACAGTGCCTCAACACAAGAGTTGAAAGCCAACGTTTACCCGTCATATGGAAATCCCTATTACCCCACACCGCCAATTAAGCAACACCCTTAATTCTACAAACTTTCTCCAACCCAACGCATCTCCCGCCAAACAAACTTTCACTTCCAGCCCTATAAAAGACCAATCTATCTAATTCTCAGTCGCCCTACATTTTTTTCTCTCTCGGCGGTCTCCATACTGTTATTCTTTTTGCCCATTTTTCATTGTCCATTCTTATAACGTGCCCAGCCCACTGCCATTTTAATTTTGCTACTCCTAGCATAATCTCCATCAATTTTGTATGGCTTTGTTTGTTATGTGATTTCTAAGACTAATGCCTAACATCGCTCTTTCAGTGGCATGTTGTGCTGTTTGTAACATTTGAACTTTCTTGACTTTCTTGTCAACGGCCATGTTTCTGATACATATTTTATGTTGAGGAGTATGCTTTGGTTATACGCTGTTGTCTTCATGAACTGGGGTAAATCTGATTTAAATATGTGATTTAACTTTCCATATCCAGCCCAACCCAAACGTATTCTTCTTTTTATTTCATTTTGCTGATTATCAAAATAAAATTTTGTTCCAGATTAAGTGTTGCGTTTCATTAGACAAAATATTTTCTGATCACCATTAATCTATAACTTATGAGTCAAAATTCTGTAATCTTTTATAATAAGATCAAGAAGTTGTCTTAATGAGAATTAAAATACAATTGCAATTATGTGTAGCAGATCAAATCGAATAACTGCAAATATAAATAGTACGTGCATGCTTGCCAAAATCTCCTTCGGGTCTTTCTGTTCTCAATGGTTAAACTAATTCGCAAAAGGTACACTTTCTTAAATGAATTTTTTCGAAAATGTTTTCGCTGTTAGGACTGCATAAAGTAAAACCATTGGAATTTATGTGGAAAAAACTCATGATTTTTATTTGCACATGGAATTAATAATTTTTCGAAATGTATCTTAAATACCACAAATCTAAGCATTTATCTGAGGCAAGTTAATACAAGATGGTGAAACATTATAAGTCAAGTGTTTAATAACAGAAAAATCTACTCAACATTCATTCTTTACTCGTGGTCTATTCAAGGAAAACTATGAGTTATAAAAGAAGACTAGTATTTTGCATCCTTTACTTTGCTATTTAATGAATCAAAAGTGAAAGTTTAGCAGAAATTGAAGAAAGCTTATTGGTTTGCCCGAATTATGCATAATTTTCTGTCCGTTTAGCCTATGTAGCTCCTGAAGCACACAAGATATTTTGTAAACTCTTTGGAATTCGTAGGGGAAATAGTCCTTAATTGAGTAGATAAAGTCGGCTATTTTATAATTAGTACTAAAAACCGTTTGTATATTTTGTTTGTTTCGTATGCAGCTTATTAGTTTAGTGATCTTCGTAATGTAAGGCAAGAACGCTTTTACTTGGTCTGTACTGTCGTAAATTTTAGAATTTTTAATTTTAATTAATATTGCTAATGATATGAGCCAAGGATTTGTTGAAATATTATATTTATATTAAGGTTTTGGTAATGATTTTAACTTCCATTTGTCAGTTTGTAGTGTCTGAATATTTGAAAAACCTGGTAATAATGGATTTTGCGATATAATGTACTTAAACATGGCGATAATGTAATTTAGTTTTTAAAACTCCTTATCCTCCGAGAAAAATCTTAAAATAATACGAACTTGCAAAAATTTGCAAGGCAAATACTTTCTTACAATGTATTGCCAGTGCTTTCCGCTTCCTTATACACAAATTAGTCAAATACCAAGCCAAAATCCTTTAGCCGCTTACAGAGTAAGCTCTACTATACGTCTAAGGCTCCTACTACTACTTAGTAAATTTTTAAATCTTATCCCACAAATAAAGATAACACAATGGTCAGCTTTGATATTTGTTTTCCTGTTTACCAATATTTTCATTTTTTAAACTTTGTAACTACTTGCCATTTAAAAAAGGCACCTTCATATCAATGCTATTCAATACCTATTTTATGCTTCAAAACAAATTTGAACCTAAATTAATAAGAGTCCTATGGATTTTCTACAGTAAGCAGAGTCAAATCCAGAGTAAAGAACTAAAACCTCTCTTAATAATCACATCAAAGTGGATGACAAAATGCCAAGAATTTACGAAAATAACTACTCCGCTCAACATAAATAGAACCAGGTGTATAATTGGAATTTGTAGCTGTAAATATATGCTAGTGTAATTCAGTAAACACAAGAAAACTAGGAAGAAGTAAATAAAAGATGTATATAAATATGATAATTTTTATTCTATTCTATTTCAATTGCAAATGTGTGATACTAATGCAGTAAATAGGAGACAGCAATGTAGTTCTTGGCTATAGCCACCTTATAAAATACAAAACTCGTTTATATCGATAATATGCTTTATTGATCAGTAATAACTATTTTTACTATCTTTTCTTTTAAGCTTTAATATTTGGAAAAAAAATAGAATTATATAGAATAAAATAGTTGGGGGTATTTAGGTCAACTTTGCTCAAGTATTTGCTGTAGTTTTTTAGAGCAGTTTACTTGTTTGGAACTTGAATAAAGTTTTTATAATAATCACCCCCAAACATTTTATATGATCTGAGAGGGAATGGCCAGTTAAAAAGATCCATATATAGCTCTTAACCAGAGGCGAACCTTGCGTACGGAATAAATACCGGTGTTGTTTTAATGAACGCTAAATGCTTGACTTGTAGTATCTGAAAATTTGCCTTTCGCCTGTTCTAGAAGCTGCATGTACTTTTTCGAGTTCTGCCAACATATTTATATTACCAAATTAGCGGGTGTATTATGAATTATGGTCACAATGCCATGAATGAACTCACCGTTGTAACAGAACCTTTAATAATAATAACATAAGGCAACCCCTTCGGCCCATCTAAACATATTTTTGACATTAACATAATATTTTGCTATTCTTGCGGCCAACCTATTTTTGCACAAGCAAATCGAAGACAGGCAATGCAACGGAATAGGGGGCAGCTTTTAAACAGTTTGTCCAGCTGTTAAAGAAGAACTTGAAGCTTCTATAGCCTGACATTCTCACTTAGTTGTACGGATTTGAAAACAGTTTTCATAATTTTGGGGATGTTTGAAGAAACTGCTTACAACTTGATGTGAGCAATTCATTTCTCTTATAATATGTAGATCTTACAGAATTTCCTTCTTTACCGAACGTCTCAACTTTTTCAGTTCCCTCAACCATTATTATTATTTTTCATTTTCACACGACACACCATGTTTTTCGAATACTCTTTGTTACTGTCGCGCTTGTATTGGATTACTACAGTGCCTACGTCAGATATTACACAATGTAAGCTAAAATATTGAACAGTAATGTACATCATTTAGTTCAGTACGCTACTGGACATCTATAATAATATTTTCATAAACTGATTACAATATGATTTTAAAAAATACTACATATATAACGTCAAATGACGCACGAAAAAAATGAAAACGACAAAGTTTTTATTCATTGTTACAAATAATCGATGTGAGTTCCTCGCGTAACATAACGTAGGTCTAAACGGTGTTTTAGTTCATTTCGCACATACTGCTACACATATTCCTTACAACTGCTGCAACGCAACAGTCTCAGAGTTTATTCAATATTGTTGACATCGGAGTGGCGTAAATCAGATGTATCCCCT
Organism: Sinelater perroti; assembly: GCA_036346155.1. Taxonomy (NCBI): domain Eukaryota; kingdom Metazoa; phylum Arthropoda; class Insecta; order Coleoptera; family Elateridae; genus Sinelater; species Sinelater perroti. Next base: position 20,823,747 of record JARFIY010000046.1, read on the forward strand.
CATCCAAAAAATATATTGTGAACCGTAAGATTGAGAAACCGACTGAACAATATCAAATTCTCAGTAGCATATTGTCAAACCCTGCGATTTTGATATACAAACGCTGTTCTGCTTAGGTCACATACATCCTGCACAGCAGTTGACAGACAACTGATTTAAGCTTACAATTAAAGTAAATAAAACTATAGAGAGAGCAATTGTACAATTTTGTTGTCGCATTTTGTGCAAAAGTAACATGACCGCTTGCGCATGTAATTTAATGTCTCAGATGAGGAAAACAAAGAACTTTTAATACCAGATACAAAAATGTGACATAACGCTACCAAAATGTTGGCGAGAATGGCGTAACTTGTACTCCGTGCGTACGGCTATATGTCATAACAAATAAAAAAACTTAATTACAGAATCGTAGTGTGAAATATGAGATACAAAGTGTAACAAATAAATTAAAAGATAAAAGCTTACCTACTTGTGTTGTGGACACACAGTACGAACGCACGGCTTCTTCTGGACACATGAAATTTTGTAGTACCAACCCTTACCTTTGAAAAAAATAGTCGTCTTGGTTTATGTCGCAACCCTTATGTGTATATATAGGACATCTCTTGTGGCTTGGAACCAAAGACTGATATGATGCCTATGAGTAGGCAAAGATTAGGCCAAATCAGGACTATAGGTAAAGTACCGTAACAGTTTAATTCTGTCGACTTCCTACAGCAGCGTTAGTCTTCAACTAACCATGCTACGGTATCGTTCTTTCAAAATAGTTTATTTAGAGCCAAATCTAGAAACTCAAGAAACAAAAAAAATTGCACTATCCTAATATTTATGTATATTATATATATATATATATTATATATATATATATATATATATATATATATATAGATTTAATATTGTATTATACATACATGTTTCGGTATATGTAAAAGAAGTACTGTAAAAACTTATTTTCTTGTGACACCCGTTCTTTGGTTTTTAGAATGCCACAGCTGACTCAATATTACGAAAATATCAAAATTCTCAAATACGAGGGCGTGCTAAAAAGTAATGCCTCCGCATTTTTTATTCTATTCTCAATATCAGTTCAGGTATTACAGGTCATACATATTACTCGGTCGACTTCGCTGACGCAACTTGCAATCCTCTGCTGCTAGGGGGCTCCGAATTGTAGCGTGAACATGGCGGTGGGTAACGTAACTATGACGGTGGGTAAAAAACAGCGAGTTTCTAACCGTGCCTCAAAAAAAATCCATAGAATAATAAAAGCTGCGTACGGTGATAATTGCATCGTCATTAGTAACGTGCGACATTGGGTTGTGCGAGCTCGTAATAAAGAAAAAACCTCATTGTATGTGACAAAGTTTGGAGTGGACGACCACGTACGGCAACCGACGAGACTAATTGGTATGGGGTTGGTGAACTCATCAGAGAAAACCGTCAAATAACACAGGACACAGCTCTCAAGTAAGTGTGGCATATCGCAAGAGCGTGTACAGGCCATGAATCCAGAACTGCGGTACAGAAAACTGAGTGCCGTTGGGTTCCTCGAAGGCTCACTCCTGACATAAAACAGAGGAGATTGGACATCTGTCAACAATTTCTTTTGCGTTTTAAGCATAAGGGTAGTGGGTTCCTTAACAACATTGTGCCAGGTGATGAAACCTGAGTTCACCATTTTGACCCCGAAAAAGAGAATCAGTAAAGTTCTTCCATAATGGATTACTGGCGCCAAAAAAGTTTAAGACCATGCCATCAGTAGGCACAGTCATGCTCACAGTGCTCTGGGATGTTTAAAGTGTGGTGCATTTGGAATTCTTGCCTAAAGGCACCACTATAAACTCTGCAAGCTACTGAAACCCTTCAGAAAATTGAAAGCACGAATACAAAGAGTTCGTCCACACTTGAAGTAGCCTCCCCTTCAGCATGATAGTGCTAGACCACATACGAGCGCTGAAACATCTGTAACAATCCTCCATACAGTTCCGACTTGGCCCCATCCAATTTTCATCTGTTTTAAAGCTTAAAGAACACCTTCGAGGAGCGCACCTTGATAGTGATGAAGCGGTGCAAGCAGAGGTGAGGTTGTGGCTCGTTCAACAAAGTCAAACATTCTACAATGACGGTATCAACAAACTGGTCTCTCGTAGGGACAAAAGTGTTCGTCGCCAGGGTGATTATGTTGACAAATAAATATGTAAACATAAAGAATAAAAATGTAGAATGTTAACAAAGTTTGTTTTATTTAAAAAGCTTTAAGAGAGGTATTACTTTTTAGCACGCCCTCGTATATAGAAATAACTGTTCTGACTATTCTATAAACTACTAGTATCAGTATTGAAAGATTCTAATCTTTTATTGATGATGTCAACAGTTTAATGGATCTATTTTAATAGAATTTTAAAATTAATCTCGCATATAAATAACGTCAAAATGAATTTAAATATGCGAAAAGAGTTAAGAGTTAAATTTAGGTCTAGAATAATCCTACTTTATTGGGATATACAGTTGGGAACTAAAAGTTGTTATTTTCTCGATCAGTTATCTAGAAAAAAGTTATTGTTAGCTTGTAGTGCACAATACATTTCCAAAAATTTAAGGAAAATGTTCGAAAGCAGCTCAAAAAGTGTTTTTCAAAAATAACATAATGACTCGTTTAAATCTCCTAGCATTGCAAATTAAGTAGGTTGAAGTTTAAAATCTTCCACATTAAACTGTTAGAGCTTTACAGTTACTCTCGGAACAGAAATCATCATTTTGAAGTAATTTATATCTTTTAAGTTGCATGCTGTGCCATGTCCATGTTGTTAATATAGGTATCAAATTCAGACCAATTCTTAAAAGGTTTTACTATTTTACATTCAATATATCCAATTACTACGTTATTTCCTTGCTCAGTTAATTGTTTAGAACAGGTTTATCTCATGGACGTCTATTTTAGTTTCAGAATACAAGAAGTGGATCGTCAGTGTCGGATTTAGTCCCTGGGTAATATTAAAATAGAAGGACTGGAAAAGCCAAATTCTCATCACATCGTTGGAGGTGTGCGTTAAGCAGCTTCAAATTGTAAACGACAACCGAGCACTGTGGCATTTTATCAAAGGCCGGCTAATTAGTTTCGATGTGACTGTTTCAGATGAGACGTCCATATTTATAGACTTCAGCTCCGAATGTCCTACATGGTTCGCTAGGAGTTCTCCGGCATTAAATTTCATTAAGTCGCAGTCGCCAGCTAATCGCAGGAAACATTTCTGTTGCGGCGTTATCGTGTGCTGCCGATCACGATTTATTAATTTCAGCAGGATCGTGCCTTTGTGCCCGGCCTCGTGTAAGCCCTCCATGCTCGGCGGCCCGTCCGCGAACGCTGGCATTAACGTTTCACGGAGTGAAGCAAATATTACACGGTGCTGCGCAAATTATGGTCTTCCGCCAGAAAAATGGAGGCCGAGGTGAAGGGTTCACAATTACGCCATCAGAGTCAGGCGTGGGTAAGCAACGGCCCGGAGATGGACAACACGATATTCAGCAAATTGCGCATCGACTTCGCCGTGATTGACAGCTTCCTTCCGCAACGAGCGCTTGATTGGAGCACTCGCGCTCGCCCGCATTTTGCGGAAACCGGCCCTGGTCGCGCGCTGGCGGTGAAGCGACGTGTTTTTCCTACTTTCAGTGGCTGTTTTATTGAAAAGCGCTCTTTTTAATATTGACCGGCTATTCCGTTAGACAGCGGAAACTCCCTCATACCCTAAATTATTCGGCCGCTCCATCACATTTATGGGATTGAGGTTGACTGGTGAGTGATACTCGTTCAACTGTCTGTTAATCTGGATGGTGTGTACATTCGCACCTGAAATTTTTTATTAAAGGGTCCCGTTTTATTTCCTGAATAGCCCTTTCTGTATGAGTGATTCTGACTGATTGCCCTTATTGTTCGGAGAACGTTTAAAACATTCCGTATCTGTAATACGGTGGTCACTAAAGGCTTTTATTATTTTAAGTTTGATACTTACAAAACCAGAATCTACTAATATTAGATAATAGATATTTTCTTCCATTGTATTAATTATATAGTCTTGTTAAAACTTTTATAGTCTTGGTATTTCACCTTACTTTGCTAAAATATATTTGCACTTAATTTTTATTTTAATATTATTAATAACAATTTCCTTTATGCTACTTAATTGTTTAAAGCTGCGCTTGAGTTAGCATGATCAGTTTTTAATAGCTTTTTCTATTGTCCTAATTTAGTAGCATTACTATTTAAAAGAATTTTAAATTTTCCGACCTCTTGTTTATTACCCTTCTTAACTAAATATATATTTTTATCATCTTTGACAATAGGCCAATTTGAATTAGTATATGTTTAGATAATTTACTGTGAATATTATATAGAGCCTAAAATATATACAAGAAAAAGATATAAAATATGCATGCATATATGCACCACAAACAGTTAAAATATGCACTGAAATATGCAATAAAAATATATCTTTTTATTTATATTACCTGTATGTACATAAAGGTTATAAACGCATTTTTAATGAAAAACCAGTATAAAAATATTTTATAAACATAAAAACATGATTAATCTAAATTTGTAATATACGTTTCTACACTGGAACTTACTAAATATTTTTCTAAATTGTCACTAGTCAAACATTGTCTTCAATCGCTTAAAAAATGTTTGAAACTTGAAAATGTCCGTTCAATTTCGTACAGGTGCGTACTTAAATGCACATATTCTAATTGGATCCAATTCTAGATCATCTCTGCTCACCGTTTAATACATCGTTAAACTTTTTTAACATGCTGTAGTATTAATTTTTGTCATGACAGAGTTTAACGTTATTTCAACTTTTTTAAAAATTCAGCACCACTTTTAACAATTGTGCTTTTCAAGCTTTCAGTAATGCTTAAACTTTCATACAGTGAAAGTCCTCGTTTCTCTATTTTTTCAATGGCAGTTGCGATACAAACAAAATTAGATTTAATGTAAGCTAAATGCTGTTTAATTGTTGGATCTTTAAAATACTTCATACAATTTTCAACTGCATCTGAACTTTCAGAATCAAACTGACATATGACGTCTTTGATTTTAGTGTAATTCGTTGCAAGAAAATCTACAAATTTTAGCTAGCTACCCCATCTTGTTAATATCGGCTCTGGTGGTAAAGAGAGTTTGGGGTACTTTTCCTTATATACTTGAACTTTAAAAGATACTTTAACAAAAATGTTTTTTAACATTTGAATCTAACCTAGTAACTAAATTATATTCGATTGTAATTGTTTTAGGAAGGCAATTTAAATCATGAGCTAAACAAGTACAATATATTAGATTAGAAAGAAGCTTTTAAATTCTGCAATACTGTTATCATATACGCTGCAACCATTAACATTATTTTATCTATTGGTATTTCTATTTGGCAAATAAAAATTATTTAACTATTTATTAACAAATCTAGCTTTCCTTACATTAGTGTTTTTTCTAGAGCTTTTAGACTGACCAAATAACCTCTTCCGGGTTAATTTTCATTCAACGTGCTTGACGCAAGATTAGCTATATACAGATATCAGTTGTTTCATCTATTGAGAACCATACAAATCCACAGTTAATGTGCTTTTAATTTCAGCCATTACGCCGTGATAATTAATGTCGACATATTTTTTCTTAATATTGAAAAATTAGGAACATTAACAGTGTGCTCAGAGGTGCAGTTTTCTTTAACAATATTTTGAAATAAGGGATGGTCTAGTTTATAAAGTGGAATATCGCAACCTACAAATAAATCTCACAGTTCTTTGGAAAATTTCGCCTGTTTCTTCTGTACGGAATTGTTGATATTTTATGTTAACAACTTCTGCCCAATGTTTCCCGAACTATTAGTCTCTTTTGTATATCCAGAATTATTTCTAGATGTTTCTATTTGAAATTTCTTATCGCGCGTTATCTGTAACAAAATATAATTATGAAATTAATTACATTCCCAATTTTGCAACTTCTTGCGTATCAAATTAAAAACACTATAAAAAGAATATTTTAATTTAAAAACCCTTCTGTAACTTTAACACCAAATAGCAATAAAAAACCTACCATGTTATCAAAAACGATTAAAATTATGTGAGGAGTCAATAATTTTTAAGTTTATATTATTTTAACGCCATTTTTTTTAAATAAAACACTTCTCACAGCTACTGGTTTGGGCATTTTTAAACAGACGCCGTTTTTCAAAATAAAATAAACATTTCAAATCAGAAAAATATACTTCACAATTTCAAAGTCAAATAAAATCACTTGGGCTGGTAAATATATTTTGACAAGCACATTAGGTCCTGGATTCCACTCCCGAGTCAATAACAATGACAATCATCAAGTGCTTTCTGGTTGTTATACAAACACCTTTGGCGGCTGTGAAGTACATTTTATCCTTCTTCTAAATTAACGAGTTAGGCTAGCCACCTGCCCAGGTTACGCCCAACAGGACTCATAGTACCGCACTACCGTACAATTAAAAAACAGGCTAGTAGCTTACTTGAAAGAAGGAAAAGAAGAAACACAGTAGGCATAAAAGTTGTTTTATAGTTATAGTATTTCTATAAGATATAAAATTGAGCACCCTAATTGCTTTTAAATGCATTTTAAAGTGTGTACTTGTAGAAAAGTAAGCCGGAATTACCTTAAGGTATTTCTAATCCCTTAACAGAGCGAAGTATAAATAGATATTGAGTGAACCTTCTTGGAAGTTATTATAAATGTATTTCAACTACCTTCTATAGATAGTTACTGAAAATAAAACTGATTACATTATCACAGGAACTTAATATTCTAAAAAAGGAATTTTAACTGCCTTTTGTAAATAAATTAAACATTATCATTATCATCTATCGCCGGATGTAAGTCTCCCTTTGAATTTTCTACTGTTGTCGGTCTCTAGTCTTTTGCATCGAAAATAAACATGAGTGTAATATTTTGCATAGCTATGCATTTATAATAAATCGTTCAAAATATACTTGCATACAAAAATATGCATTTTGTATATATTCCAAGCTCTAATTATATTGCTTACCCTAAACCTACAATAATTTTTATCTTATATATGAATAACTTATATGTATAACTTTATAACTACTAATAATTTAAAAAAATACAAATATGTACTAATGCATATTTAGATTTTAAAGTTGAATTATGTTTTTTTGATCTAGAGTTAAGATTACTAAAGTGTTTGTAATATTAAAATTCAAATCAGTTTTATCAAATCAAATTTCTGTCAAATATAATATACGATTTTAAATCAATCGAACATTTAAGGTTACTTTTTCGTTAACTAAGCTGTTACGGCCTACTGACCGTAACTCAAACATATTTAACGTCTACGGGCTATGTAGCTAGCCATCATACAATAGTTGTGTGCAATAGTAATTTCCTTGACTACAGCGATTATTTACATTAGAAGTCATTTTTCCATTATGATGTTATGTTTAACATTTTTGTCTTTAAATTATACAAAAAATAATTAGTACACATTTTGAGTTCAATATATTCCGCTATTTTAATTTTTATAATTATTATATAACATCTTCAATGGGAGTCATATCAATTAGTGATTTAAGGTGACCCCAGAGAAAAAATTAGAGAATTTAAGTCTGGAGACCGAGGAGGTTGTGGACCTTCTCGGCCTATCCACCGATTTGGATATGCACCATGCAAAGTGATTAAATGGGAGGTTTATTGTGCATTTCCGGTTTGGCAGGGTGTATATTGCTGTGTTGTTGAATGGAATCTTGGACAGAAGGGGTGTTTAGTTCATCGTGCAACATTTGGTTTATTATATACCATGACACGTCGGTCATCGCTTGAAGAATGCTAGACTGGGATCTCTAGATAATTGCAAGATTTGATTTGCTAGCACAGCTTAAGAGCCTGATAGGTCTAGATGCCTTGTGGTACTCCAGCTTTAATTGGGAAGATGTTCGAAAATTCACCATTTAACTTGGTTTGGAATTGACAATTATCTAGATAAGACTTGAGGAATTTAAAATATGGCGTAGAGCCAATTTGATTTTATAAAGGAGTCTATCGTGCCAGACCTTATAAAAGGCCTGACACGTCTAAAAGTACGGAAAAACTATATTTTTTATCTTCCCAGAATTTATTAGTGTTGTATGTGCAGTATTATTGTCGGAATCCGAATTGAGAGTCTGGGATTACATCAAGGAGTGGATTTTGGCGTACTAGCAGCTTTTCGAGGACCTTAAAAATAGTAGATAAGAGACTTATAGGTGTGTAAAAATAGACATGTTTAGGATTTAGACTTCCAGAATTTTAAACTGCTGAGACCAGTTGTGAAGTCGCAAAATTGCATTGTATATGTTTGGTCCAGTGGTTGAGACGCGGGCTGCGGTGTGGACGGACCCAGATTTCATTCTCGGAGCTCTCTTATGCCTAGCGGGTGATCTACTTAGTCACTAAAAATGATTGAGTGCCTGCGTTCACTGAAACAAGGGACAATAATGGCGGTCGTCTAAGGCGCGGTGCTTGCCACATCGCTCCGCATCAGAGATAGTACACAACGACCGGGTAAAAAGTGAACATATGAGAGTCTTAACCTCTCTTAGTTCGTTAGAGCCTTACCATATGTATGTTAGCATTACAATGCCCTTCTTTTGAGGTTTTTTCAACGTTAATTGGGTTAACTCCGAGCGACTTCCTGTTGTTTAAGCGGGCGATTTCACCTTTTATTATTATCAACAGATTCTAAGTCAACAAAGAATATGTTTAGTAGTTTTTCACACTGCCTTTGTATAGCATTAATAATATTCCTCGTGTTGTATCCTAGTGATATGATTTTTTGTTTGATGTTTTAGATGTCCATTAAGTGGTGTAACTATTTTATTACAACTCTATAAGCCCCTTCTTCTTTAAGCTAGTATGTGTGATAAGTAACATTTTTTTCGTTCATAAATTTTATTAGTTTTCTGTAGGTTTCTGGATTGCTATAGTCAATTTTTACGGAATTATTAACCATTCTTCTAGTAGTATATTGCTATTGTTCCATCAATATCAGTAAACTTTTTTGTCATTTCTGGAAAATTAGTAACGCCATAAACAAATATAGGGAGGTATTTGGGATACTAGTTTCTATATTATGTTTATTGAAAGATTTATTATTATCTGGATTTAAAATACTGTATTTATTGTTTAAGTTTAATTCTTCTGCTGCGGGTTTCCTGTTTGAGACGTTTTTTTCTTTTAATGCTTTTTACTATTTGTCACGAATTTTCGATTTATTTGTAATTAGTGGATAACATTATTACAAGCTGTATGCTGTAGTTGAATTGTTGTGTTTGTCGATGTAAAATTTGTTGCAAAATATTACGTGACTTGCTGTAAATTTTGAATTTGCATTTGTATATTGGCCCTATCCTGTTCTTTATTTGGTAGAAGTAGATATTATTTAATAATATATTATCATTTGATAACTATGATAGATAATTTTAACAAATGCGTGTTCGCTGTTGATTAGTATTGCATATAATTTGATGATGCCATTATGTGTTGCAAGTTGTTGTTTATAAAGCCAAACACGTCATTTGGGGTTAAGAATAACAACGTTAAAGAAACGTGCACCCTATAAAATTATCTGCAAATTAAACTTCTATTCGTTTTCGACAGGAAAACCAATTTACTAGCATCGCTTGAATAAAATTCTAGAGCTTCTGAACTTCTGTATCACAGTGCCATTTAGTTTTATTTTACAGATGTAAAACAGAAATTCGATATAGTTTCAGAGCACACACCAATTGTTCCACCTTCAGTACTACTATAATAAAAAAGAAAAGCAAACCTGCGCTGCATGACACATTCATTGACTGGGATTTAGTTAAGGAATATACACACCAATAATTAAAACGTTAGCGTAGACGCAAAAAATAAGACAGAAAAAGCCACAAATTACTTTTTACAACTGCACAAAAAGCTGTTTGAAAGACAACACCACTACACAAACTAGAATGATGATAGATAGAAAAGATCCTTGCGGAAGTAATGAAAATGGTAGATGAGAAAAGACAACCAAGAACTAAACGGTAACGAGGGCTCCATTTAATAGGAAAATCACTTACAACAAATAGCAAATAAATTAATATCAATGTTATGCGAGGTTTCAAATTAAGCTTTTTTAGATATATAGGTAACCTATCAAATAATAATAATTAATTACGGAAATACAAAAAAAGATTTAAACGATTTACTTTTATCAAATATGTTAAGTTTGGTTATCTATTTAATATAAACACTCCACCTACCCGTATTTCCAAACATTGATATTGGAACATTCGCGGGCGATACAGCAATTTCAATCACAAATGAAGACCCCAAATACTGTTTTACAGAATTACACCAGTCCTCTTCAAAAACAGTTTAATAAGTGGAGAATTAAAATAAATGACAGTAAATCCACGCCAAAAATACAATCATGTCTAACTATTTATCTGAATTGCGTTGGAATACCACAAGCTACATAAGCTTATTACTTGGGGTTACATCTAGATAGCAAGTTGACATGAAAGCTGCATATAACAAAGGAAAGAAAATAAATGGATTTGAAGCTAAAACAGATTAGTTGGATAGTTGGAAAAATCTTTCTTTCTTTAGAACCAAAGTTGTCACTCATAAAATTGTAATCAAACCAAATTGAACGTCCAACTTGTAAATCTGGGGCTATTTTGGTATTTCTAGTTTAAAATTATCACAGCGTTACAGACTAAAATCCTAAAATAAATAGCAAACTCACCATGGTATGTAACTAACCAACACCTTCACACCGACCTAAAAATTGCTTTAGTAAAAGAGGTGATTCGTCAACGCGCTATAAAACATAATGATCATCTAGAAGTACTTTCCAATATACCCGTATAAAGTCGAAGAACTAGCTTTCAAACAATTTATGAAAATTGTCTTGGAATCTGATAATCAATTAAGTTTTTCTATATATAAAAAAATAATAATAATATTGCTACCTTTGGTGCAATTCTATTTTATATTTTCGTAACCCTTAAATAAATTTGTTTCAAAATTGGAATGGGTATTTTAAATAATTATTATGTTTTGCTACTCAAGACTTTAATATTTTAAAATAATTTTATTTATTTTTGTAAAAATATAAGAACAATTTTTTACAAAACATGTAATAAGACAATTTTATGAAAGTATAGGGAGACATGATTTAGGATAAACGTAAACTAAAATCTCATTAGGTTTAAATGCACCTAGCTGATATCTTGTAGGTTAATTAAGTTCGAGTTGCGACCAAGATAATTGCGTGGTTTGCAATTGTACCTCACATAATTAGCTATTTAATTTTAACTTATGCGATTTCGTAGCCGTAATCAACAAGTATGAGTAAGAAGGAAAATCTAAATAGGTGGTGCAGCTTGAATCATTGCATAATTCTTAAATGGCTACTACCTAGTTCTTCATTTTTCAAAAGATAGAAATAAAGTTCTAGTAAAATCACCGAAAGCATAAAGGTTATTTACATAAGATTATAAGTATCCTTTCAACCTCAATCGACAATTATGTCCATATATACAATACCCGAAAGGTTTTCTACTTTGAACTACATTTTCTTGTTTCGCAAGGAAACGTCAACAGTTTGTACTACATTGTCGGAAGGCAGTTTCTTCCTAGATGTCTAACCAACAGCTTAGGATATTCAAAAAAACTGTGGTGTATAGTAGCTGTTCCAAATTCCGTTTCTAAAACTAAAAATTTATATAATCTAACGGGATAGAGCACACTTATCTATGCGTTAAAAAAGGTTATAGAACTTGCCACTAGTTGTTACACCTTTTACATCTGTTTCAACGTTTAAATGGAGGGTTTTAAAAAGTACTCTCTACTCAGCAATAAACAATAACCACATATTCACATATACACTTACTAAAAAGACTTAATTGTGCAATATTTTACTTTCTAAATTTGCAATATTATTTTCAAGGTTAATACAAAAGTAGTGAATGTAGTTTTATAGAAATAAAGTACTTAATTTCCTTCTTTGAACTGATGATTTTTAAATTTGTAAAATTGTGATTGTAACTATCGGAACAAATCTGCAACCAGATGAGCTACAGGATAAAATCCAGAAGTAGCACAGTGAACACTTTTAGTATGCTATGATGTTATAAATAATCAACTTCAAATTTTATTATTTGTTAAGTGTGGAAGACTTAAACATTTTTGTTTTGTTACAGAAACGTTGTACATATTTGTTGGCAACATGGCAATTCAATAATGCGATCGATTATAAATTAAAGTATTATATATTTATTATGGAAAAGTATTAGGAAATTAAATTTAAAATCTGAAGAAGGTTCAGAAAAAATATCTGTACAAAACATTTCCACGAAAAACGCGGGTGCCCCGAGAGTAGTGAAGACAGACAAAAATCTTGAACAAGTTGGACAAAGTGCAATATAGAGCCCTAAAATATTGCTCAACGACAATCCAATGCAACTAGTAATTTCCTTAAAATACTTACAAAGAATTCTTCAATATGTTTGCTCCTACATACAATTCAGTATTTTTAACGGCCTAGTCTAATGCAAAAAGGCGTTTCCAATGCTGTATGAAAGATAGTTTAAAGAGGCGATACCAAATTTACCATTTTTTAATTCTGTCCAATAGAATGTGCACTTTCATGGATTTATAAACAAATATAATTTTCCATCTGAGAAAAAGAGGCCAAACGTCTATTTTAAAATCTCTTTTCACTCACCAAAAGTTACTTTTTGGGGCATATTTTGCGCTGGCATGTTATATCGCAGAGATACGTGCCCATACTGCAAAACAGTAATCGAGCAGCTGAAAGTCTTCGTTTGCTGTCCGAAGCTTATGGTGAACATGCTTTGTCGATTTCAACTTATGAGTATTGGTTTAGATGATTCAAAAGTGGTGATTTTGACACAATATAAGGAGCACCCGAAAATGTCTGAAGATGCAAAATTGGAGGTATTACTTGATAAAGGTCCATGTCAAACGCTTGAAAAATGGGCAGGTTTCTTAAATGTTGATTTATTGGCCTTTAGTAAACATTTGTAAGCAATGGGAATGATTCAAAAGCAAGGAAATTTTGTGCCACAATAATAGCAGCCGAGAGACGTCGAAAAACATTTTTTCACCTGCGAACAGCTGTTTCAAAGGCATAAAAGGAAGGAATTTTTGCATCATATCTTGACTGTTAATGAAGAATTGGTTAATTACAAGAATCCTAAGCGCAGAAAAGTCACCTGTATGCCCATCTAAGCATTACCAATGATCTGAGTACTAATGCCAAAGCGAAACATCCACGGCTTGAAAGTAATGCCTTGTATTTGGTAGAATCAGAAGACTGTAGTGTTTTATGAGCTTCTGAAATAAGGCAAAACTATCACTGGGGTCGACTATCACTACCGACAACAACTTATCAAATTAAACCAAGCATTGAAAGAAAAATAAGCTACACACAGCAAAACACGATTAAGTAATTTTTCAGTACAACAACGCTCAGCCACATGTTGCAAAAATAGTCAAAATCTACTTAGAAACACTTGGATGGAATATGCTACTCCACACCGTGTTGTCTAAACATTGTTCCTACTGATTACCATTAGTTTCGATCGCATGGTCTGTCTGAGCAGCGCTTCAACTCTTTTAAATATATCAAAAAATAGGTCAATTCATGGGTTGCATAAAAGGATAAGTAATTCTTTTGTCTGTTGCAAAAAAAATTTAAAAAAAAGTTGTAGCTAACGATGGACAGTATTTTAGATAACTTGTGCTTTATAATTTTTTTCGAAATTCCACAAAAAAATCTTTAAAATTAATTCCAAGCCCCAATACTTCAAATCACGTTTGAATTTGAACCGGTAGGTAAGTAGCTTGAGAGTAAATAAAATTATTATTATTATCATACACTACAAACATTTACAAATAATATATAACATACCCAATTGGTTTATCTAATTTTGCTCTGCACTGTACGTACTAAGAGTCCCACAGCCGGGACGACAGAAAATTAGTGTTTTATCGAGATTATTATTCCAAATTCGAAGTTTAAACTTCTAGTAGTAATATATCCTTTTTATTCCGATAATGCAATTGATAATGGTGTAATCGTTATAGTTTACTTGATTACATAATATTTGAATTGGATTAAATTGGCTAATGTTTCAGTTAAACTCTCATAAACCTAACTTTGTAACCAAATGTTATTCACTCTTTCAAAGATCTGATTATATTAATGTACCTTTCCTTCTGCAGTAGTGAGAACAGTATCTCCGTTGCCACTTCTATTTTTTTAACTCCTTTTTTCTAGGTCTTAACCAACTTATACTTATTTAATACTCCTTTTGCTACCCTTGTAATGTTGGTAAGTGTACTATGTCACTGTCACTGGCACATTGTCAGTTCTTTACACCCGAGTTCAAGCAAATAGGTGGATACATTCTGGTCATTTAAAATCTATTTTTATTGTTTGATTTGCAATATTGCTTATAAAAGAAATATTAACAACATTTGTTACAAATTGCTAACAACAAACATTTAATAGAATAAATTTGTTATTAATAAGGTTATGATATAAATTCAAAGAATTACTAAATGTATGGCGCAATTAAAAAATATTGCAAATATGGAATGTGCTTTCAGAACTTTAAAATCAAAAGCAAGCCAAAATCTAATATAAATAAGATAATACAAGCATGTGACTTGTATGGTAGTGGCGGTGAGGCTTTAACGCCCCGGGTGGGAGCACGACCTGCAAACTGAGAAGTTAAGGTTCTCATGTATTCGCCTTCACTACCTAATTGTCGTGCACCATCTCTAAGACTGAGCGATGTGGCACGCACCGTGTCTTAGATTGCCGCATTATTAATTCTTGTTCAAAGTGAAGGTATTCAGCTACTTAATTATTTTTAGTGACTGAGTAGGCCACCCACCAGGCTTCTGAAGAAGCTCAGGATTGAACCCGAGTCCGTCCACACCGCAGCGAAACGCTTCAACCGCTTGTCCGCACTAGCGCTCCCAGCACCCATAAAAACCTCTAGGAGGTCTACAGTCTAATGCATCCCCCTAACACAATTGAGTTTGAAAATCAAAGAATATTAATTAATTTTAACAAGAATTACTACAAAAGAATTATAATACCGAAATTTACTAAGCCTAAATTAACTATGGCCTATTAAGCACATTTAAAATAAAAGTAAAAGTAAAGTTGGTTAATAAAGAATTCACAAGCACTAAATTAAAAATAATCTAAAAAATCATGCCTAATTAATAATGTAAAATAATAAGTTACAGCAATAAAACGATTCCCAAAATAAAACAAGAATTCAGAAATAGCTTGTTTTTGCAAGCTTCACATACAAACAGTAAAGTTCTAGATTAGTTTAGCTTTAGCAGTAAGCTGAGTGAGATCTTATTTGAAACGATGAGTAAAATAACGATTAATTTCAGTTATATAAAATATATCAGAGAAACAAGCAAACTTTATTTTGAGTAAACCGTTGCTATTGCGTCGTTTTAAAAGCAAGTAAATGGATCTGTCAAAAAAATATTCAAAATGTTTTTAATACTAATAAAATGTGGCGTACACCCTTTTCCTACTTTTAAATTTAATAGAGAAAAATTAATAGGAGGTATACAGCATTTATTTTTACACAGCCAAACTACAGAACTATTTTGATATACTGTTGAAGTCATATTTATTGACCTTTATAACATTCTTCTTCTTCGTCTTTTTAGAATAAGCAAGCGAATTGTTTATTTATCTAATTACGTCTTCGTTTTTAATTTCCTTAGGAAGTGAAGGTAGGCCATATAGTTTGCTATTCTTACAATTCTGTCTTCTCCTATTCGAGATACGTGTTCGTTCCAGCCTCTTCTCCTTCCCCAGACCCATCTCACTATATTTGATATGTCGCATGTTTGTCGCATTACCGCATTTGGGAATTATTACTGGTTTCCCCGGCAGCCACGTATTTTTATTTCTCCTTTAGTAGTTTTATATCCTTGTCCGGTCATTTTTGACACTACCAATGATTTTGTTCATCACAAGACTAAACAGCAGTGGGCTTAGAGAGTCACCCTGTTGTATTCCTATAGCTACTGGTATGTCTTCTGTCAAGCTGTTGTTTATTAACACCTTTATCATCATTTGTGTTCAATTCTTGTATTACCCTAATTATCTCAAGTAGAATATCTTTTCCTTTCAGAATGTTAATGACATTTGCGAGTCTATTTCGATGGTAGTCTTTGATCAAATCTATAAAGCATATAAACACTGATTTGCTAAATTCTATGGCCTTTTCTATGAACTGTCGTAATGTAAATATAGCATCTGTAACTGTTTTTTCTGAATCACTGCTGCTCTTCATTCATTGTGATGTATTTTAGGATCATGTTTTCGATGGTGTGAGTAAACAATTTTATTGCGAAATTTAGTAACGTTATGCCTCTATAGTTGTCTGGTTGTTTTTTGTTATTATCTTTTTTATTTGTTTGAAACAATTAAGTGAGGGGCCGCTAGAAACCTTCTTCCAGAGAAATTTAATGGCTTTAGTGGTAACTGCAAGAGGAAAGCAGCTTTTGCAGTATCAACTACAGGTAGAGATGGATACATTAGTACAGCTGCAGATTGAACATCAGTAGCTGAAGATGGCATCTATCGAACCGGCTACTGAACTGCGATGTGGAGTAAAAGGAGAAGCCACCACATTATCTTTTTATAGCAGATTAATATGTATGAAGGAAGGATGTCACAATCTGGGACAAAATTATCCAGAGGTAAAACAGTTACCCTATCGGATTTCCGGGGAAGGGGGGGTGTCAGCTCTAGAAAGGTTTACCATTGGTTAGAAGAGAAATAAATCCAAACTCACTAATAAGATTTAGGGAAAGAAGAAGGGTAAAGACTACAGAAAAATTGTGACATGGAATGAAAGATCACTGGATATATATATATGAAAAGTTAGAAAACATAAAAATAAAAATGGAAAGATTAAAGATACAAATCCTGGGAATGAGTCAAATAAAACAAAGGAACAAGGGTGTCTTTTGGGTCGACACACAACTTCATTAAAAAACAGTTTGGAAGATTTAAAGCCAGAAATCGTAAACTAAAAACAAGTGAAGGAAAGTATATTTTAGGAAGCGAAGAACAATGTACACACTGGAAATAATATGTCAAAGAGCTCTAAAACTCCATAGATGACAAGCCAATGTTAGAAAATGAAAAAAAAAGTAACAGATTAAGAGCTAGGCTCTAATGTAACAAGAGAAGAATTGGAAGAGGCTTTGAAGAAACTGAAACCAGAAAAAGCGTATGAAGTTGATGACATTTCAATAGTGAAGAAGGTAATAAATGACATATACATAAGGAGAAAGCTACCTGAAAATTTCAAAAAAGTAAAATGGTAATGTTACCGAAAAAAAATAAAGCAATGAAATGCGAAGACCACAGAATACTCTGTATACTAACACATGCCTCTAAAATCCTTACGGGTATAATACAAAAACGAATACAAAATAAAATAGACATCAACTTAGCAGAGAACCAATTCAGATTTAGGAGAAACAAGAACGGTGTAATACCGTAAAGGAAACTTTCTACAGCGAAATCGTAACGGTCACTTCCGATTGCCGTTAACCGATTTGGCTGAAAATCCCATGAAAGGTACTGACCTAAGATGTGTGCATGCCAAGTTTGAAGTGAATCTGTTGGATATAACGGAAGTTATAGTGTCTCCAGGCACAGGAGGTTACTGAAAATTAAATAGACGGACAGAATGACGAATAGAGAGGTACTGGATCGAATAGGAAAGCAAAGAAGCATAATAAAAGTAGTAAACAGAAGAAGACACAAATGAATTGGACATCTGTTTAGAAACAATCAATTTGTAGTAAACATTATAGAAGGAGTGATAACAGGTAAAAAATCTAGGGGTAGACCTCGTCTCAAGTTTAAGAAGCAAGTAATAAAGAACTTTGGTGCGGAGAATTACGTAAAATTCAAAAAATCTGCCGGCCAATCCAAGGATTGAAGAGTAGAAAAGACTTCCGGTGTTTTTTTGTTGTTCGTATATTTTAAAAATGCTTCCTGTTTCTTTTTGGCTAGCTATTTCACTTCCTTCGTAAACTATGACAGGAATTTTTTCTTATGGTCCGGTTGGCCGTTCTTTTTCCTAGAGCTTCTTCTGCGGTATTATGAATATTACTTCCGATCTTCTGCCACCTTACTTAGGTGTTATCTCCAAACTGTATACTTTTTATTTAATTTTTTGCAATAGTTTTTCAGCGTAGAGATCTTGTACTATTTCATCCGTCATTGATTTCATATTGAATTTCTTTGTATTGAATTGTTTTGTAGTTTCTTATCTTATTTTACCCAACACCAATCTCTGTCCGGAAGCTGTATCTGTTGGGTTTAAGCTGCGCACGTCGATAATTGCGACAGATGTATTTCTCTGTCTGATTTTATATATGTAGTCTATTATTGAGGATTGATCTCTAAAGTTAAACTATGTTATTTTGTGTTGAGACTTGTGATTAAAAAACGTGTTGTTTACTTGCAGTTCATTTTCTGTGGAAAACTTTATTAGACTTATTCGTTTTTATTCAGAGCTGAGTCATTAACTCGTTATTTTATGCCTACCACTGGTTCTGTCTTTATAACATGTGTTGAGAAATATATCTAATTTCTTAACATATTACATTTTGTACAACTTGAACCATCTATGGTTGTTTTAAAATCTCAGTCGTAAGATATATCCATAGAAAAAGTCACGCGGGACGAGATCAGGGACTGGACCAAAGTTTTTGCTATATGTACTGCTGCTCTATCCCGTTGGAGTGCATCGAAATTCCGTGCAAATCACCGCATACCAAACACTAATACGTTCGTTGTAGAGAAGGCTAGCATGGATATCTCGTAAGTTGTTATCAAGTTTTGCTTATAAACGTATCTTGACAAATGCAAATCTGTTTCGCCTGCAAAGGCAGCAACTTTGTTATGTGGCATGTTTCTCTACATTTCCAGACGATTTTGCCAGTCACGTTCGAAATGGTGCTGTATAGCGACTATGTATGGAAAATTCACCGTACAGTACAATTAGACAAGTGAAGAATAACGTCAAAATAAAACGTCTTACTGCATGGATGTCGTCCGCTGTTTGTGCACTTTGAGGTTTTCGTCCTTTTTTATAAAACGCAAATCCAGTAGTTATAAAACGTTTCTCCAACAACAAAATCGATCTTTCATCGGAGAATTAAACTCAAGGCGTAAATTGAATGTGAGTCGGAAAAGCTCAATGTGTAGTCAACATTATTGTTTCGAATATACGTTTCATCATCAAAAGCTCTGTTTATTGGTCCACGACATTTTAGCTACTGCTTGTATTTAATCAAATCATTTTCCCCATACTTTTTTGCCTCAACTTGTATATAGAATACCAACAAAGTTTTGTAATATGGGTCAAACGTAATTGAAGCAGGTTTAAACCTGCACTGTAGCCTGCAGGACAGCCTCCGAGTGTTAGTTGCTCCTAAACTAGAATAGTAAAAACGCAATATCGAACAATTTTGCGCTAAAACTTTGTACGCAGTTTCAGTATGAATCAGCATTTGGAACAAACGGCTCCTGTGCTGCAGGGTGATTGTCCTCACTATACGACATCCTATCCTGGTATTGGGAGTTTCAAAGAAAGAATTTTGGTTTCTAAGACGTACATTCTTGTTTGTTACGGAGAAGAACATAGTTGCAGTCGGGACAAGCGGTAACCTATCGTCAGACAGAATAATATTTTGATATTTCTGCACCAGTAATTTATACCACTTTGCGCGACCATCTTCAAGTTCATGTTTTAATTAATGAGTAAATAACACGATGTCTTTCGTGGTGACGCGATACACTCGATAAGTTTGAAAATGTAACGTATCGCTATGGCATCGAACTATAAGAGATGACGAAATTTGTTTTTATTTTTGTAATGTGCCTACTACAACCTAAAACAATGTTTTTAAGGAGGAAAATCTTCTAATGGTGAAATGAAGTGTTAAGGTTTCTGACAAAATATGGAAGAATTGGTTCGACGACTGGTTTCTAAGCATGCAGTTGACATAATGTGTTGAAAACTATTTATTTATATAACTAATTATTCGAAACTATCTATCAACTATGTAAACAGGATACATATCAATTTTCAGCAACTGTATTAATAGTAATACACATTAAAAATTAGATTAAAAAAAGATTAAGGCAATGAAAGCGACGTTTGTAGTACACAATTTTCACGTATAAAACATTTTAGTTCTTAGCTACAAAAAATAAATATACTAGAGTAGTAATAGCGATTATGTGGGAACGTTTTTAGTTCTTGGGAAATACACTCTAGCGGAGTGCAAAGCTTTACTATGACTATTAAATGTGTTAACAAATTTATCAACATTAGGTGATAGAGTCCGCTGTTTACTGTTAGTAACGCTACATTTAAAATTTTTATTTTTTGCTGCTTTTTGGAGAATCTTTATAAAACATCTTAAACCATTTTAAGTAGCTTTCTAAAATCATAGCCCTTTCTTGCTCGAGATTCTTAGTTAAAGACTCCGTTTTGGTCAATAGGTTGCATCCCAAAATAGAAGTACAGCTACGTCTAACTCTTCTTGTTAAGAGAGGGGGGGAATACATGTAAAATCGAAAAGAATCTCAAATTTTGTTTCATAATGTATTAATATGAGATGTTAAAAACATGCTTTTAAAATTTTAAAAAGAAATTTCAAATCGAGATATGGCATTTAAACCGAGCAGCTGTCCGAGTAGCAGGTATACGCTTTTAAGAGCACGTGTTTGAATTCAATTGCTAGCGTTTATTTTCATCTCGAATTGGTTTTACTTAGTTAATTTTTTTACTTCAAACGATTTTTATAGAAAATAAAGAGTCATCCAAAACAAAATAAAAGTGAATAGCTTCGATCATCTAAACCTCGTAAAAGAAAGTTTAAAGATAAAGAAAGTGAAGGAACTAGTAGTGCTAGTGCAAGAAAAATCTCCAGCACCAATAGTGAAGATGTATCGTGGAATCTTTTACATAGCTATCGTTTATGTTCTACTAATGAAAATCCACAGCATCAATCAGACAAAAGCAGTTGGTGTGCTGGGCAAAAAAGTTTGGTCAATGGGAAAAAAATTGAGCTTTTTTAGCATCCTGTGCCATTTGATCAAATCTTTTAAGAACATGTTTTCACCATTTACCAAGATTTATTAAAAGGAAAATTACTGCTGGAGCTAAAAATAGTTATTGGGCACCAGAGTATAAAATACGCCAATAATTATGATGAGCGATGGCTGGTCCGAGAGGAGCGACGCAGGTCTTTATCTTCCAAAGAGGCTCATATAGCCCGCAGAGAGCAACAAATGAAAGAAAATAATTTCCTTGAAGAGGCTAACGGATTATTATAAGGGCCTGGAATCGCTGTATAACAGGTAAGTTGGAATTAATAATACTTAGTTTATTTACAATCTGTTGCTTATGAACAATAAGTAAATGTTGTGATTTATCTAACTACATACAGACTTGTCTAGAACCACGCAGTGATAGTTCTTATCGTATAAATTATATAACTAATTGTGTAATTTGGTGTATCAGTACGTTAGTCCTATGGAACTGTAGACAGATGCATAGTTAATCAAACCTGGTGGACAGATCCGATAGCTTGAACCGCTTCAAGTGGTAAATATCGTTGACATGTGCTAGCTCATTAGGATGAATTATGAGCCGAGTTCTGTATTTAACACTGTAGTTTTTAATCAACTCGCGCACTGACTCAATATTAAGATCCTTTTGTATTATGTGATTTGGTACCTACCAGGGAGCATTAACGATACACCGAAGCACCTTGTTTTGAAATCGTTGGAAAATTTAAATGTTAGAGGTACTGGCAGTACTCCATAGTTGTACACCGTCCAGATGGGTCGGAGAATAGATTTGTAAAGCAAAAGTTTATTTTCTAGCTTCAGTTGAGACTGTAGGCCAAGTAGCTAGTACATCTGACGTAATTTTATGACAAGTTGTTTTCTCTTCGTAAATATGTGTTTACGCCATGTGAGCCGCCGGTCTAGATGCATCCTCAGATATTTAACTTCTTTGGATTGGGGTATCGGGGTATTATTAAGTGTTACCAGTGGACATTAACCTATTCTCGTTGTAAACGTGACATGCGATGATTTTGGGGTGTTGGATTGTATTTTCCACTTTCTCATGCAATCCGTTACTAGACTTAGGGTGTTTTGGAGGTTTTCAGTTGCGACAATCGGGTTGCTATCTGAAACTGATATGACTGTGTCATAAGCGTAGGTGGCTGTGGTTGTTGCGTTCATTGTTGCTAACCAAGCTGTGTATACTGTGTACAGTACTGGGCTGCCTTGGGACACTCCAGAAGCAATGGGATAGAATTCAGTTAGCTCTTCGTTTAGTTTAACCATAAACAATCTGCCTTCCTGATAGGAGTTGAAGATTTCGCAGTAGTGATACGATAGTGTCATCTTTAGTTTATATTTTAGGCTTTGATGCCACACCTTACCAAATGCTTGCTTTATGTCCAAAAACACAGCGGAGCAATACTTTTTAGATTTATAGGCATTGGTTATTGTATGGACAATCCGATGTACTTGATCTATCATGCCGTGGCGGAGTCTAAATACAAATTGATTGTTGAGTATAATTCCTCTGTTCTCCAATATCGGGTTGAGTCTTTTCAATAACAACTTTTAAAAACTTCAAAAAATATAAGACACTTTTCACCTATAAAATTATTAAACGCGTTTTCTCAAATTCGTATTTTAAAAACTGGCGTGCACTCTCATTTGAAAAAAAATTCAACCAATTTTAATGAATTTTTGAACATCACTTTCTAATACCATAAGCTTCTATGTGAACCTAAACGTTTTAGAAATTGATAAAAAAATATTTTTTTATTGAATAAATAAGCTAAAAACAGTGAAAATCGATTTTTTTTTAAACATGTCTATACCATTTTCTGAATTTTTATTTTCTTTCATTTTTTAGGTTTATTTGGAAGCTACAAGTAGTAAGCATTATATAAGTCATTATAGATTTTTTAGATGAATGTAGCACGCCAATTAACAACTCCTGAAGGGACGCGCTGAAAAGAAGATATCATGATCAAGAAAATTTTGATTATTTAAAGAAATCAAAATGATTTTTGTAAAGATAACACTATATTTTAATAAATAGCAAAATTTAAAAATTGGTTATTTATTCTTTGCCCCCAAAAAAATTCATAAAACTCGGGCTTTTTGAGCCTCTCAATTCTCGTTTGAAATAAATTTTTTGCTTTCTAGAATTTTAAGAAAATAAATGTGAAGGTATATCTTATATAAAAGTTTAAATTTTCATTAGATCGAGCAATTTTTTAGATGTTTACGTTTTTCCCATTTCAAAGGCCTTAAAGATAAGATGTGGTAATTTTTTATAAGACCTCTTCAAACTCGACAAAGAGAAAATGACGTCAAAACCTTAAAATGTCAGAGTTTAGCAACGACCTTCTTTGCCAAAGTAAAACAAAGGGAGAAGAGAAAAGGAAAAGCTGTAAACAGTTAAATAGTTGTAATTACAGTTCGAAAAGATCCAGTTTTGCGTGAGCGGTTAACAGATGAGAGCGGGAGATATTAAAATAATTAAAGTAGAGGCGACGGTGTTGTGTATTGTTCGCGGAGGAACAAAGGAATTACGTGGAGGCATATTTATGTGCAATTTCGGACGGCAAAGGAAGCTCCGGCAGCGGCGCGAGGGTGGGGGCGGCGGCGGCGGCGAGTGGTCGCTCCCGCGCCAGTAGCTCAGGAGCGATTATAAATGTAATGCCAACATAAACAAGATAGAGCCGGAGGATAATCGCGCGCGCAGATATGCAAAGCGGCCCCGTTATTATAATCCATGATTCGCGTAATTCACGGGGCAGATAGCGTCACCCCCGGCGGGCTATGGAAATGCGCCGTTATCAGCGGGAGGAGCAATCTGCGATCTGACTGATGTTCTTGCACGTGCCGCGACTTATGATCGTCGCCCGCGGAGCGCGCAGCGCCCCAACAATTAACATTCGGCGGAAGCCGCTAAATAATAAAAGGCCGCGTAAAATCCGGCCATTACGCCGAGCCACCCCCATAAACTGGCCGCTGCTCCGGCGGCGGCGGCGGCGGCCCACGGCATGCAAAGTTCGCGCCAATCAGCGGGGCGGCCGCGCGAATTCGAGGCACGTCCGCCGCTGCGCGATATTACATTCGTGAACGAAAAATTAACATCAGTCGTTTTATGACTGTTTAAAATTCACAAGAAGCGAGTTGTCGAAGGTGGCGAAAGCAATATCGCTTAGGTGGCGCGGGGATGCGCCCTATTGCGGACGCCGCTCCTTTAATTTAAACAATCGGGCACGGTCCTGAGGCGGCCCGAGTTCATATGCAAATCACGCGTGTCGTTTAGTCGGAGATCAGTTATTTTATGGCGCTCCCGAGCGCGCCGATATAAGAATTTCCGATACGAATTTGGGGATGATAGAGCTGAGCGGTGGCGGCTGCGGGGCCGCGGGGCGGCGGGCGGCGGGCGACGGTACCTGCGCCCGCTCGCAATAACATAAAACAGAAGCAATTCATTTCTGCAGCGCACGCATCCGCGATCTTATTACTATTCAATGATGCAAGCAACGGTTATGGCTCCGGAGGAAGCACGCAGAGATGGAAATAAACTGAAAACATAAAAATAGATAAGTATATCGAAGCGAATGGGAAAAACATAACCTAACCATAAAAGCGACGAATGAGCGGAGAAGGGCCCCCGTAATTACCTACCCTCTCGACTAAAACTTACCGACGCGAATTATTCCTTTCCCCACTAAATTTTCTATTGCCCCCAACTTTCTTTCTTCGCATCCAAAGTAGGTCGCGCGTCATCGACAGATTTCGCTTTCGTTTCACTCTTTGTTTCAATATTCAAGTAATTCCTGAGAACCACAACGAAATCCAAAGTACCGTTTTATTCATGTTATCCTTATACAGAAAAAAATTTCAATTTTGAAAATTATGTTTACTCTTCATATATGTTAGGGACTAATAAAAAAAACAAAAAATTGTTTAAGCGTCGTCAACTACACAGTTAATTAAGCACCTAACAAAAATTCATTTTAGTAACTAAAACCTTAAGCTGAAGGTCAATTTTTTTTAGATTTTGTGAGTTCATAATATTGTTAACTGCTCTTGTGGCGGATGATGCATATAATTTTATATTTATATGGGGTGATACAAATTGGTTTTCCAGAAGTTTTTCCTAAACAACCAAAATATTGAAACAACCCGATTTTAATACTAAAACGTTATAGGTGTATAAATAAGTTCTCAGCTTTTTTCTGCAAAATTAAAGTTTTATTTAAAAACAAACAAAAAAAGCTTAAGTATCAAAGTGTTCTCCGTTGGCATCGATGACCGTTTGCCATCTTTGATAGTTTGCGAATTGGTGATTAGAAGCTCCGTTTCAGACGTAAAGTTATCGAGTTCGGACTTTCTGTTTTGAAGTGCTATCAGATTGCGTACGCAATAAATGATAATCGGAAGTGCTGTCTGGCTACGCAGAGAAGTTCCGCCGTAACGTGTTTCCTGCGTCGCCTTCGCAACATGTGGTCGGGCATTATCATGAGCAGGATGACTTTCCGACTTCCTTGTCCAGTAAATGGCCTCTTTTGCTTCGATTGCGTCGCTCAAATTGGATGATTGCTGTTTGGTAGCGGTCCCCGTAACTGTTTCACCTGGTTTGAGATTCATAGTAGAGCACACTTTCCGAATCCCACCATTTTATCAGAAAATTCTTTTGGCGTGGATATTGGGCTTTGAAGTCGATGTCGAAGTTTGCCGGTGTCTACCCATGATTTTTTGCGCTTGGATTGTCGTACAAGATCCATTTCATCGCCCGTATAATTTTATGCAGAAAACTTTCGGTTCCTTGAAAGCAAAATGGAAGTGGCGGTGTACGCCGTCGATTTTGAGCTCTTTCGACAGTTTATGCGGAACCCATCTGCCTTCCTTCGTCTTACCCATTGCATGCAAACGTATGGAAATGGCTGGCTGATACGCCAAACTGTTCTGCAAGCTCTTTTCAGTTTTTTCATTGTTTTGATCCAGCAATGTCTGCAGCTCATCCGTGTCAAATGTTTGAGGGCGTCCAGAGCGTGGTTGATCTTTAAGACTAAACTCTCCTCCGCGAAATCTTTGGTACCACTTTTTGCACGTTGCATGACACAGCATTCTCACCATATGCAGCACAAATCATTTCGGTGGCTTCAGCAGCGTTTTTCTTAAGATGAAACGCGAAGTGGATAGAAAATCGAATATGCTCTTTTGAGACTGCCATCGTGAACACAGCTGATTATTGAAGTTACGTGCATCAAACGCCAAATCGCATGATGTTTCGAAAGACCAAACGTCATTGCTTTAAAACCGCAAGAGGGCGGACTAATACGTTACATGTAAACGGTGATTTGCGTCCTGTGAAATCTAAAGTTGAGAACTTATTTATACACCTAATAAAGTAGAGACTTAGCAGGTACGTATAAAATATGATGTTGACCAAAGTGTCTTTCACGATTCTGCTGATATACGACTATTCTTTTAGCTTTAAATAATGGTTTCCCATCAATGAGGCTCTATTTTAGCAATTATACGTTAGCGTTTTTTTAGCCTTAGAATCGTTGGGCTTTGTTGACATAACCCTCTTGTTTCAAATAGCCCTAAAGAAAAATGTCTGATGGGGTTAAATCGCAATACTATGGTGACCATAGATGTCACCCCTCTATGAGATAACATACACACATGCATAGGTAGATCGTCTTGTACTTTTTGTCCGTCCTCTTTATTTTCTGCTATTTCTTCTGCTTGTTGCCATGGTTTTCCTTTCTTCGACAATACATATTTTAGCTGGCGTTTCTCTTGTTTTTTGCTATTTCCCCCACTTTTCATATTTTTTTACTTGTTTTTTATTGTCCATTCCGTTTAAGCACCCCCCGCCATCTCAACTGACCCTCTTCAATTGTTTTCTGTACAGATACTACTTCTAATCTTTTCCTAATCATATCCTGTCTGTTTTCGTCCCCTCTTGCATTTTTTGCAGGAACTTTATCTTATATATATGCTTATATTCCGCCTACTTATTTTCGTAATCACCCACGAATCGCTTCTCAGATTACTGTCGGTATGCATACGGATTTGAATATTGATAACTTTGTTCTCTTTAAGATTTCTCTTTTATTGCTGAATCCTTTATTTTACCTTTGCTACCAATTTTCGATCCTAGATACTTAAAACTGCTGACCTGGTCAATGTTTTCGTCTCTTGTCGGAATATTAATATTATCTTTGTTTTATTTGGATTAATTTCCATGTTCATTGATTTTACTGTCTCATTCGACTTTTAACTTACTCTGGAAAGCACGTTCAGTTTTTGCAATCAGGACTATATCATCCGCGAACGCACATTCCCCTATCATTACCTGTTACACAGTCTTATACTCCACTTGTAACTTCCTTATTCGTGGTCTGCACTCTTTTATTATATCGTTCATCAATATAATAAACGAGGGGTTGCTCAAAACATTTTTGGCGTCCTAGGCTGACCATTTTTCTCTCAAATTTTTGCAAGGTGGGAACGTGAAACAATTTGTTACAAATGATAACAGTGAGACTTTACGAAAGTAAGATATGCAAAAAAATCCTAAAGATAAGCAACCAAACGTACGCTCAGAGCTTAGCCAGGCCACATTTCAAATTAGCTGTCTTAGTTTACTTTCTGTTTAAATGTATAGGTAGATAAATAACAGTGGACCGAGGACTCCTCTCACTACCACTTTAGTTATAAACATTCCGGTTGGTGCGTTATTTAAACTTACGTAATTTTGCTTGTTTGTATAAGTTTGTTCACATTTTTGTTCTGAAGGTTGTTTCATATTGCTTGTATTGGTATTCTGTCAAATGTCTATAAGCCATGTATATGCTAATTAATTGCACTTTATAGATCTACTAGTTAATTGTTTAAATGTAAAAATGTGGTCTTACGTATTGTGCCCTAGTCTACATCCTCTCTGAGCATTAGTGAGTGGTTTACCTATTTTCCTGGGCCTCTTGGCCAATGCTTTTTTATACACTTAACAGCGAGATCCTTCTATAATTTCCACAGCTTGCACTAAACCTTTCTTTGTATGGTAGCATCACTACTGCTATCTGGCAGTCTTGCGGTATTTTTGTGTATTTCTATGCTAGCTCAAGCGTTTTATGTAACCATTTCCTACTTATTTTCCTCACTTTAATTGTTTATAGGGCTTTTCTTAATTTATCCACGTTTATATTTGTTGGCATCTCCTCTTCTTCCTGTTCTCAATTGTTATTACTGTTGCCGTTTATTGTCTCTACTTCTAACAGGTCCTTAAAGTGCTTCTCCCACTTTCCCGTTATTTTTTTATCTTTTATGAGAATTATCCAATTTTTTCTTCATTTGTTTCAATTGGCACTGTGTTTTCTTCCCTGTTCCTTTCAGTGTCATATAAAAGAATTTCTGGTTCTTCTTGCTATTTCTCTCAATCTGTCTGTCAAATGCTTTCGGCAATGCTGTCTTCGCCTGTAATACTGTTTTTTTCTTTTTATTTCTGTTTTTTAAAGTTTTTATATGTGTCCACTTTCCTGGTTTTGTGATGTAGCTTTTATAACGTTTTTCACTCTCATCTATTTCTTTACTTCTTTATTTCAACATGATTTTTTTTTCGTCCTTGCCTTTTAGTAATTGTACCACAAGCAGATTTCATCAGTGTATTTGTTCTAAATTGACACATCAATCCAGTTTGTATTACAGTTTGTTTTTTCGTGTTATGGCTATTTTATGTATTTTTTTCGTTTCTTTTTAACTTGTATCATGCAACTACGGTCGACGCTAACCAAGTTACTTTTCCTGGAGGGGTCCTAAGGGGTTGCATGGCCGAGGGTTAGCGCCGGCCCTCTTATTGCCTTGAACCCTGTTTTTTTTTTCTTCAAGACTATCCTAGTGTAGACGTGTAAATAAATTGTTGTTAAACATCCACAAAATATTTTCTTTACTGTGATTAAATGTTGAGTATACAGTAATAAGCCCGCCTCAATACCGATGTCAGCGCCTGCAATCCGGCTTTGATATCGTACAGTATCTTTGAAACAATTTCAAGCTTCTTTTAATAGCTCTGTGTGTGGCAATCCTACATCGCCTCCTAACACCTATTTGGCTTACGTGGCAGTTTTTTAGTTTATAATTTCTTATTGTCTCCCCGAGACGAGATGACCAGAAAATATAGTTTAAACTAATGTGAGTATTTTAAATATTGTGTGACTTGTGGCTCTATTTTGTTGAAACCACATTTCGGCCAAGTTCAAATCCTTGGTTAATTGAAATTAATTCGCATCTTTTGATAGCGTACACCATTGATCAGCTTCATCCTCAAAAAAGTAAGAGTCTCCAGCCCACAATGAAAACTAAACAGTGCATTTTTGTAGATCGTTTAATTTTTCGTGTACAACACGTGGATTTTTACTACTCCAGATGCGACAACTTTGACAATTTACAGAGCTATTTAAAGAAAAGTGAGCTTTATCGCTCTAAATGAGTTTTTCCCAATAATCAGCATCAACTCTCAGATTCTTTAGAATCCAACTTCGAGTGATCTATACTACGTTTTCTTAAACTAGTAAGTTTCACCATTACTATAGAAACATTCATAAACACTTGTCAACACATTTTTTGGGGAATCACTATAAAATAGTTAACAGCCAAAATTAGGATAGGAGTGTGTAGTCGATGAAAAAATCAAAAAAAAATATTTTGGCTCTAGCACGTCAAGTACGTTTATCGGTTTATATTATTTTGTGCAAATCTTAAAGGTGTTTGTCCATATTAACCTAAATTTAAATTCGATCCAATCTAGACTAGAGAATATTTA
This sequence comes from Sinelater perroti, assembly GCA_036346155.1. Taxonomy (NCBI): domain Eukaryota; kingdom Metazoa; phylum Arthropoda; class Insecta; order Coleoptera; family Elateridae; genus Sinelater; species Sinelater perroti. Next base: position 20,853,792 of record JARFIY010000046.1, read on the forward strand.
ATTTTTTAGGTTATCGACTTTAATTTCAAAATTAAATGTAAATTTAAAAATTTTAAACTCAAAAATTGTGGTTAGAGTTGGAAAAACAAACTAATTTGCGATTTTTTAAAAATACCTTATAAACACAGAGGATATTGGAACTTAGAGCAGTTTATAACTAGTACATGGTGTTTTTTCAAAAGGGAGTTAGATTTAATTTTTAATCAAGGTTTTTACAAAAAATGTAATTTTTAAGTATATAAGACGTTCATTACATTGTAGATAGTCTTGAGCTTGCATCATATATGAGTGTCCAAATGTTTATATAAGGGGCGTCAAAAACCTAATTTAGTAAATCTTGTTTTGAAAAATCTTCTGGGAGTGTTGGTATTTTCATCAGTTTGTAGTTTGTGCTGAACATCATTTGAAGAAAACCATAAGAACATCATAAGTTCTTAAGTATCTAGTATGACAGTAAACTAATTCAAAAGTGTTTCTATATATTATATAAGATCTTAAGTTTATGTAAAGAGGAAGAATTGATAATTATTTATAATTATATAAGTTTTTTTTACTAAAAATGAAAGGATATAGTACAAATCAATAAAAATGGACATGTCGTCTTTAAAATTTGTTTACATAATTATTGTATTTTCGGTACAGTTAATTTCTAGTTAGTTTTTTAATTTTATAAGTACTTATTTTATTAATTTGCGATTAAGCGAAAAAATGCATGTATTTTGAAAAATTTATTTGTAATATAACAAAAAATTTCACAACGAAACTCAAAAATAATGTAGACTTACATAACATATAAATACAATTGAGTTACAACTGTTGTGTAAACTACATATATTTTATTAGTGTTGTCTATCTGCTTGTCAGACTGTCGATTCTGTAGTTAAGGAAGCGCTGGTTCTGTAAGGCAATCTTCACTTTGACATCGGCTACTAAATCGTTATAGATTTTGCTACTTGCCAGTTTTTTAGCGAGAAATTGGTGTGGTATTCCGTTAGTTTTGGTAAGAGAGTATGTGCATTGAATGTTTATATTTTTAGGCACAGAATATACTTATCAAAGATATAAAAATTAAAAACAGAGAAAACTGTTAACAAAATCAATCAGAATTTTGTGCAGTAATTTCTACCGTTATATATTTAAGTTAAGCTGTCTGCAATGTGCTTTATTAGTTCTAATTGTATAACTCCTGTTTTCAAAATAAAATTGCATAACTTTAATTTTTCAGATTAAAATGAATCTTTCTGAATAATTTCAACTCCCTCAAACCTGTAATTGCACGCTCTAAAATAAGATCAGTTTAAAAAGTTTTATAAAATGGTATTTCTTTTTAAGAGTTATTACTATCTAAAAATGTTATTAAAAAAACATGTAACTATGTAACATTGCAACTCCTCCTACATTATTAAACCGATTTTAAGGGTCAATACAGCATTTGAACCAGTTTGTTACCAAATCTCGTATAAAATTAATCTGTTATAGGTCAAAACATAAATTATCATAAAGTAATTAGACAGTTTGTGCCACCTATAGGTGTTTTATGCCCTACGTGGCCAATTCATGCCGTTAGTAGGTGCATGCGGCACAACTTTGATTTATGTGAAACCGTATGTAGACGAACATGCTTAAATATGGCTGATAAAACAATTACTGGCACATTTTTTCTTCAATTGTCGACGAAACTTTGAATCACTTATTTAGCTTGGATTGCTCGTCCTTGGGACTAGTTTTATTTATTTTTTAAACATGAAACATTTTCCTAAATAAGCACATTAGCATGTAACATAATACATTTTTAGCTAAACATACAAAAATGTAAAAAAGTTAGTTTCTTCGTAAAATCATCAATTCATAGCTTTGAAATGTTGACAAACAAAATATTCATTTATATACAAAATCTTTCCGTACTTATAATAGAATGACTGATGAAAAAATGAACACACTTTCTAAAAATATCTAGATAGTTTAATAAAAGTTTGTTTTATTTAATTTTTATTTGAAATCGCCCGGTATTTCTTATATAGCTCAGTTCTTTTGAGAAATATAAAAAATTTAAAAAATAAAAGGCAACCATAAAGTTTCCCACAGGACATGCGATTGTAAAAGAACACCTCTGGAAAATTGGCAAATTCAGTGGTGAACTTGCATGCAGAACCAGAAACAGCCTTACATATCCTGTGCAAGTGCGATGGGCTGTCCAGGAAAAGGCAACACATATTCGGGAGACCGATCCCGGAACCGGAAGACTTTCAGATCCACCCTGTAAAGGACCTGTATCTGCTGATTCAGGAGACATCAATTACAAATTGGTTGTAAGCTTACTTTATTAGGGTAATCACAATAAACCATAGGCTGCAGTGAACATGGTTCCATCAAAGAAGACATACCCTAGAGGAAAAAATACCAAATTATAAAAGGAATAACGATGTTTTTGCCTGCTTAAGCGTCAAGTTGTATTTCCATCTACTAAAAGATTGTCACTAGGATGATTCTGAAGTGTGGTCACCTATAATTGCATCTTTGATCCGTAAAACCTTAAAGTCATCCTGCAGTGTTTTATTGCTAATTACGTATTCATTAAATTGTAAAGATTATTTTTCTAAACCTCTGTATAATTTTAATATTAGATGTTTCCACGCAATACTTTAATTGAATTAAGTCCACACAGGACGTAACACTATACACTAGCACTTTGGTATTATGTGTTTTCATTCTAATGTTTATTTTTTTGTTTTGTGTTTTCTACGTTGGTTTTCTATTCCAATGAATGTAAAGATGCTTCTTTTGAATGAAATCGTTGGGGCAGTTACTGCTTCGTCGTGGATTATACACATCTTATGTAACCACTTTTGCAAGTTAATAGATCTTTGTAAATTTGCCGCTGTACGGGATCTGATAACGCAGTATCATCTGCGAATGTCGCATTGACTATGTTCTCGTCACATGGCAGGTCAGCTGTAAATATCTGATACACAAATTGGACATAGACTAGACTGATTGTCTTTATATTTGATCTGATAATATCTCTCACTTTAGTATAATTCTTAAAATAGATAATATTGATGGGGTAAGGATTGCTTGATCTTGAATAACTTGGTTAAAGGCCTAACTTACGTCTAAAAAGCACTATAACATAAAAACGGTTCTCTTCAAAATCTTTTTTAATTTGGTGTGTATCACTGTGTATTTGATGTAATATGAAGTATTTTTTTAAACCCAAATTAATTTATGTTATATTACTGGTGTTAGTCTCTTTGATATTAAAGTTATTTGATTAAATTTTCACTGCATCAGAAAGAATTGTAATCTTTAAATATGTATATAATTGCAACTACTCATTTTTACGTCATTTTTTTAACTAATATCAAGTTCTTAACCCGGCTCTTTGTTATCGTTCAGGTTTTTTAATTTTTTTAGGTTACATGGGTGGGTTATATTGCAATTGAATTTTTAGACTTTTAAAATTTCTTCTTCTTTCTAGCATGTCGCTATTGAAGAGGATGTGATTGAAAGGTATCAGAGAAGTGTTCAGCGTAGAGCTCAGTCTTTTAAATTTTATTGTATCTTTATACAAGGCAAGCTCGTTGTGAGGGACGGCAATAAACTACTTACACATTCACTAAATGTTTCATTTCTCCAACCCACCAGGAAGTTTCACCGGACAGAGGGAGCGAACATATGAGAGCCTTAACCTTTCAGTTCGCATGCCATGCTAACACGCGGGGCATTAGAGTCTTACCATTATTATTAGCAAATATCTCTCAGTACTCTAGTTAACCTGCTTAATTTATTTTTGTTATTGGTCTGCTTGGTTTACCGCTAAATTCTTCTGGCTCTTCTTTTTCATTCTTCTGTTGATGCCTAAAGGATAATTATTAACAATAGCACTTTTTTCAAAACTAGGTGTAGTTGGATACATGTTATATGTTACGGATGATATGTTTGTCTAAAGGGTGGTCCAGCCATAATGCACGATGTTAATTGTGAGTCAGACCTTAACGTCAAGTTTTTTTCCCAACTTAATTTGACATTTCTTTGTTTCAGTGTTTGGCAAATTCAAACATGGAGAGGTACACAATTGAGCAGCGCGTTAAGATTGTTGAAGCCTTTTACGAAAATGGGCGTTCAAATCTAAATGCATTTCGTGCACTTCGTGATTTTTTTGATCAGCATAATCGACCAAATGTGTCCACAATCGGGAGAATTGTGCACAAATTTCAGCAAACCGGGTCTGTAGGAAATGTGAAACCTGTGCATGCTCGCCCAATTCGTTCTGCGGAAAACATTGCTGTTGTTCGCGATAGTGTGGCAGAAGAGCCGTCAACCTCGACTCATCGTCGTGCCCAACAATTGAACATCTCACGAACATCACTGATGCGAATTTTGAATAAAGATTTGAATTTACACGCTTACACGGTTAAATTGACTCAAGAGCTGAAGCCTACTGACCATTTCAAGCGTCGTCAATACGCCGAATGGTCGGTTGAACAGACAGAAGTGAATGGTGACTTTACAAAGAAAATCATCTTCAGCGACGAGGCACACTTTCACCTCAGTGGATTCGTTAACAAGCAGAATTGCCGTATTTGGACAAATGAGAATCTATGAGTGATTGTTGAAAAGCCGATGCATCCATACAGAGTGACTGTGTGGTGCGGTTTATGGGCTGGCGGCGTCATCGGGCCGTACTTCTTCGAAAATGAGGTCGGCCAAGCAGTTACCGTGAATGGTGTTCGCTATCGCGAAATGATAACGGACTTCTGTGGCCAGAAATTGAGGATATGGACCTGGACGATATGTGGTTCCAACAGGATAGTGCCACTTGCCACACAGCCAACGAAACAATGGCTCTTTTGCGCGATAAATTCAATGGCCGTGTTATCCACGTCGTGGCCATGTTAATTGGCCACCACAATCATGTGATTTGGCACCGTTGGACTTCTTTCTTTGGGGATATTTAAAAGAAAAAGTGTACGTCACTAAGCCAAGAACAATTCAAGAGCTAAAGGATGAGATAATTCGGCACATTAACGACATTGAACCTCAATTATGTCTCAGAGTCATTGAAAATATGGACCATCGGATAGAGGTATGCCACCGAAACCGTGGCGAGCATCTGGTCGATATTTTGTTTCACACATAATTGTCATAGATAGCGCGACAGCCGCGACGTAAAAGCTTCGGCCTGCCAGACTAACGCGCGGCGGGCCCTGGGTTCGACTCCCAGGTCAAAAATAACGGCAAACATCGAGTGCTCTCCGGCCATCATATAAACACCTTTGGCGGTCGTAAAGTACATTCTCCTTCTTCTAACGGGTCAGACTAGCCACCTGCCCGGGGTACGCCCAACACGGCTCATAGTACTACACGAAATGTGTAGTTAGAAACAGGCTAATATCCTATATAAAGAGTAGAAGAAGAAGAAGATACTTGTCATAGATCCTTCTATCATAATAAAAAATATTAAGATAATTATCTGAAAACTTTTTGTTTTATTTACAATTAACATCGTGCGTTTTGGTTGGACCACCCTATAGAATGTCAATTTCATCTTCCACTTTTAGAGAATCTGTAATTATCAATTAGATGAAGTGGCGTCAAGAGTTAGCGCATGACCAGAAAAAAATAAAATAGTATCATATACTTCCATGTTTTATTAGCAGAAAAAGATGAAAAACAGAAATCCACTGAAAATTAAATTATACTTTAGAAGTAGAATTCGTATTCAAATAATTCAAATATTTAAATAACAAAAGACCTTATCATTAGAACACATGTAAACAGAATAATTGCAATGGGAGTAGCGCAAACTTATACGACGTTTATAATAAAATAAAGTTTTTTAAAATTACAGTAAGTCCAACATTATTTTCTAATATTTGAATAAAAATTCAACTACTCAATTTTTTACTTGATTTGAATTGATTAAATTTCTACTTGAATTGAAAAATCTCTTGTAGAAAGGGCCTGAAAAAGTAGGCAGAGTTCGTAATGTAGCAATTTAGTATGAATTTAATGAGTTACGTGTAAAAATTATAAATACTTGTAGTCATATCTTTTCTACCCCCTCATCTGAATCCCTCCATTTTTTGACTGTGTACATAGCTAATAAATATACGTGCCAAATTTAAAAATATTTTAAGGCTGCCTTCCTCCACCTCTTTAACCGATTTTTCCCATTAACAAACTTAGCTAAATTTTGAACGGGGGGTAGTTTTGAGGTGGGGACATGAACCACAAAACACAGAAAAGTTTTTTAGAGGTCGTGACATGAAAGCTGCTGCAATAGTTAGCATTTCTTTAAAACTCTAAAGTGTTTTAGGTCTGTTATAAGATATATATAAAAGTAATTTACATTTTGATTGTTCCAGTTATTTAAAAACTAATTGCAAATATTCCAATAACTATCTAAAAGATTAATCTAAAACGTAAAAAAGTCTCAGCTGTCATGCAACTGTCTATTAATTTTTTTTACTATAAATTAGCAATTTATTACAGTTAAATGCACGTATTTTATAATAGTAAACGCTCTATTATAAAATAGGCTTTTGTGCTAACAATCATTAGAAATAGACAATGTGTATTTTTCTATTTTTTTTAATATTTAGAATTTGCAGAACGCTGAAGAAAATATATTATCAAAGACTTTTTTCAAATAAAACTTTAAGGACCCTTGTAACGCCTTTTAATGTTAACTCCGTTGTCACACCTCTGATCACGCCAATCGGAGATAAATATTTTGTATTCTTTGAAGTTACTTAAATTTAAAATAGCAATTGCTTTCGTTGTTTACACAAGGTATTAAGAAAACATAAGAAACAGCCAGAAAAATTCCCAGGATTTGAACTAATACAACATAAACTACAAACATGAAGTTATCTTGAGTTTCAGTCTACAGTATAGCGAATTGGTAAAATTAGGACCATGTTAAACCAAATTAAGAATTAAAAAGACACATTCTTTCAAGTTTTATAACTTGGTTAATAAACCAGTTGTTACTGCCTTATGTTATTGTGCAAGCGAACGCATGAATGACAAAGATATTGTACCTCGAGTATCGTTTTAGACTATTTTTGCTTTCGCTCGAATGCAAGGAAAAGAATACAATTGTATATTAATAATAATTAACTTTTTAAATTTGCATAGAATAAATAGGAGACTCCTAAAAAAAATTTTAAATTAAAAAAACATGTTTTCCCAGATTTCTGAGATACACGAACCCCTTTCGTTCTTCTCGACGGGTGTGACTAGTTGTCAAGTATTCTCTAAACATTTTCCAATATGTGTGACCGCTATGAAGTAAAAGTTTCCTTTATTTTGTGATTACAGATGTGGCCATTGTAACTATTACGGTTGAGTGAGCCAAAAATAAACCAAAGCAAGATTCTATTTTACTATAATTTAAAAACAAATATTTTGTAGTGAAAAAATTTACAGCATCTGGTATTTTGTTTAAATTTTCATTTTGTATAAAAGTTCCCACCAACTACAAATTGATTGTCTAATTTTTAATAGAATACCCTCTATTGGTTCTGCTTAATTAAATAATGGGTGACCAATAGAATGCTAAGGATCCGTTTAAGTACCTTCTATTTTTGGCGTTTGCAGTGTAAGTTGCTGTTCTTGCAGAAGTTAGTGGAGCAATTTTTGCTTAGCTGTGAGTTCTTGCAATTGTTGATACACCTAACAATTTTTATAATTGGTTAGACATGGGCTTTGACATAACACGCATTTGGCAGGGCTAGTTTATGTATTCCACTATGTAAATATTATCTTCCTTCTTACAAGGGTTGGTAACCGTACTTTGGCATTCCATGCATTGTATAATTGTATCTTTATGGATGTTCTATCGTTATGTGTTGGTATTGTTGGTATTTTATTTTATATACTTTTTTGTTATTTGCAGCAGTTTCCATATCAACAAAAAACATGGGCAAATGTGCTTTTTTAATCCAATGTCATGTATTTTATGGGCTAGATTATTTAATTTCGTATTTATTTCTTCAATATTTCTTAGACCAATCCGATAAGCTTTGTTTTGCTTAAATTGGTAAGCGTGGTAAACAATTTCTTTCAGTTTTAAGGTATGTGACTAATTTTTTGTATAAGACAGGGATATGTATATGATTTTTCTTGTTTATTGACTAGCGCCTTGGTGCTGTATTGTATCTCCTTCGAATGCCTTGATGAGATTACCAATCATCCCTCAATAATCGGTAACCTCATATATAAAAATTGAGCAAAATTCCGTTTATTTTTCTTTACTAGTTATTTATGTTGTTGCATTATTAGTGCTATTGTTAGCTAGCAAATTAAATATGTTATTTTTAATTATGTGTTGCCATTAGTCATGGGTTTTCTATTATTTTTCTCACTTTCATCGATGGTTATTTGCTCACCAGTTTTTGTTTCTTGAGGGTTTAAAATTAAATTTTAACCAAACATTTCGTGGAGGCAGTTAGTAAATGTCATACACTTTTCGATTAAAATGAAGCGCCTTGTTGCGCAATTTTAAAACCAATAGAAAAATTCAAACTTTTTAGTTAGGTTCCGGGTGTAAATTGTGCTCACTCAACTAGATCTGTTGGAAATATCGGCACTGTAGCTGAGAGTGATGCAGAAATTTGAATTTATTGATTCCCAGATGTTCTCAACAATTGGGCTTTACTCTACATCGCACAAAGACCTGGGTCTAAAAGCTAACAAAGTCCAGGTGACATAAGGACCACTTGGTACGTAGATAAGTAAAATTGTCTCAATGGGGGATCTGAAAATCCAAGAAAAGCAGTCGGGAAACTGAATGAGTTATAGTTTGATGCGCTTTTTGAGTTGACGTATTATTTTGAGAATGTCTGATGAGACCGTTTCAAAGACTGAATTTTTTTGGTTGGAAGTGTATGCCATAGGCGAGGACATTTCTCGAAATGGAGATTTTAATCGGCCACTCAGATCGCGCCATCTGACACTATTAGACATTTTTCTTTATGCTACGTTGAAGATAGGGCCCGCGTCAATGCCCTAACAATTTTCCTCAATCGAGAGGCTTTCTGTAAGAAGAGCCAAGACGGCCCCTTAGAAGATATTGTATTTCTTGATTAATGGCAAACCTTGCACTCTAAATTTAAATAAAAATACAGCCGTTTTTTTATTTAATAAAATGATACTTCTTAACGGAAAACCTTTATTTATACTTAATTGCTTTGAGTCAGATCAAGAGCTTGTACTGGTACATAATTATTCTTTTTATGACCAACCTTCAATGAATGTTGTGTGTACTTCTGGTCTGGCAGAAAGTTGACACCTTTTTTATGAATTTAAACAAAACACAATAACTTTTGCTGCTAAGAAACAAATAGGACCAAGCTGTATATCCACTATACGTAATTACTGTTTCTATCAAATCTATTGTCGAATAGAAAATAAAACAGTAATCAACATTTTACAATGTAGATTTGATTGATTATATTACATTTAACTACACAACACGTCAGTTTCTCACAACACATCAAGTAGGTGGTATTTTGAGCAAGCGTTGGGCATAACTTTCTAAATCATCTGTTTTGCGGCTCATTACGGGGGCGGCGTCTAGTTTCACTCCAGGCCGTTCGGCGCGATGCAGATCCGTAGATGGGTAATTGATGGCGCGGCATTCATTACCAAATCGCCACGTTCGGTTTCTTAAATGGGAAAGTTTTCCCTCGGTACGTATATTTATAAGTCTCTTCCCTTAGCTCACACAAAACGAACAGAAAGAAATAGGTGATGTCAAGACTTATGGGATGTTCGATAAGATTCATTTTGGCCCGCTCGCCCGCCGAGTTAAATGGCTGAAGAGGTGTTTTTATAACCGGTCCACCTCAGCCACGGCTCGATTTATTACGGGCGATGAAGTGAAATAAAGTACCCCGCCAGATCAAACCCCGCCGATTGCGCAGGTATTCAGAAACAAACCGAATTAGCTGCGCGAAAAACTCGACATTGTTCTCCGCTCGAGGACGGGCGAATAAGTATAACTCGAATCCATTAAATTAAATTGTTAATTTATGCGCTGGTTATTATTCAGTTAGTTAGCATAACAGCGCGCCCGGAGGTGGAGGCGGAGGGGCTGGGGAGCGGCGCGAACGAGATTTCCTCTCCCTGTTTGCTTCGGCTCCGGCTGCTTCGGTGCTTCTGCTGCTGCTGGTGTTCCGACCAATAAGAAAATGCGCCACACCGACTACACAGTTACATAGTTCGAGTTACAACAATAATAAAAACAAAAGCAATTTAACAACACTTTTGAAATACAAAAAAGGTAATATAAATTTCTTGTCGTCTACTACAATGAAACAAAAGTAATAGACATTTAAAATAAGCTTAGGATAACATTAACTATCACAATTTTTGTTATAAGCTAGAAGAGTAAATTAGCAACGCAAAACAAAAATATAAAACCTATACTATACACTAAATGGCATCAACACAAATTATTCCCTAAAATTATTGAATTATAAAACCATTAAACCAAAAAGTCCTTGTCGTCCTTATTGTTAATCTCATAGCTGACGGAAATATTTTATAATGCCATGCTCAACTTAAAATTGAATTAGTAAACTATAATTTCTTTTTAAAAAAATCAGTTGAATAAGGTTCTCACAAAAGGTGTAAAGATTTTGTATTTCAGCATCTAAATTATTCACAACCCTAATTATTTTTATAATCTACTCAAAAATTTACCTCGGAGTCTGAGCTGCAAGTTTTAAGACAGTGATAGGAAGTCCCTGTAACGGGAGTAAATTTGGGAGGTAGCTGATTCATAAGTTTATGCAAATTATGATGTTAGAAAGAATTGTATGTAACAGATAATTTAGATAATGAGAATTGGAAAAATGTCAAGTGGTTGTTTATTCATTTGCTATTGAAAAGTCTCCAAAGACGTGCACTGTTAAAGCTAGCTATAATTAAAATTATAATTGATGCTGATTCAAATGGTATAAAATTTGATCAAATGCACTGTAGATAAATTATTTCTTTAGGACTAAACTGATAATATGCACCTATGAGAGAAACCAGGTTTAGGCCTTTACTAGCTGAAGGATTTGCAAGGTCTAAACAGTTTCAAAAGTAAAGAACAAGTGATTAGAAATAGTTTATTATTTGCACACAATTATGCCTATCCACTGGCCTAATTTACAATCAATTTGCAGCGCGAGCTTAAGCTTTGCGGGTCTTCCAGTAACTCAATTGGATGTAACATACGTAGGTTCTAGCTTGTCAGTAGTTGTTAAAGAAACTGAAAATAGTCCTACAACTTCCACTAATGCTGCAACTGTTATCGGAGAGGTTGCTAGCCGTTTGACTCATTCTGACAACATTTGTTCGTTTTCCAACAAAAGAGTTAGCAAGGTCACTAAAAGTAAAATTAAGAAATATGTAGCAAATAAGAAGTCGGTGTTATTGAGTATAAGTAGAAGACTGATTTACCAATGAAACAAATACAAAAAAGTCATACGAAGTCCCTCTGAGCTACAAAGTTGTAATACATTTATGTAAGCTTGATTTCTGTGCTAGCAATGCGGTTAAATTTTTAGTGGCAGTCTCCAACATACACACAAAAAAACAATCTGTAAAAGTAATCTTAGAAGCAACAGAATACCAGATATTTTTTGAGATGACAATCTAGAAACAGGAACCTGAGAGAGCAATAGGTTAAGTGTTTTAAAAAATTTGTAACATAGAGGCGTCTCGACCTTTTTACCAACAGTTGGAAAAGGTGTGTGAATGATACTATTTACAGGTGATTTGATTAAATGTTAATAAATACCTTAAAACCGGTTATATGACTTAAACAGTGGTATGGAGAATACAACCAGAGTATTGTATGGTGTTGGTAAGGATTAAGTTGTAATTTTTTGAGATGCAATTCACTTGTATCTATATAAAAGTATGAACAATAGCTTCTAAATAAAAATATATAAGGTCTGTCCGGAAAGCAATGCGCCCTATTTTTCTGCCTCGGCTATTCGTCGCACAGCATTACCGCTTGCACGGAAGGGTAGCGAGAACTCTTGGGAACACAGTGCGACCCGCGCCAGTCAGCTCCGAGCTCCTGGAGCGCCACCGTGCCTGTTTCAGTGAACCCTTGTGTGAGTGCTCTGTCGAAATAAAGATGGAACAAACTCTCGAGCAGTTTCAAACTTGAGAAGACGCTGTCGGAGACTTTTGAGTTGCTTTAGAAGGCTTTTGGTGAGGATTGCATTTCATATTCACAGTGCAATAGATGGCATAAAATGTTCAAGGAGGGTCGTGAGGAGGTCGCCGACGAACAACGATCAGGTCGCCCCTCAACGTCGCGAGATGAAAGTTCGGTTGACAAAGTGCGCGAATTGTTGATCTCTGATCGAATAATGAGTGTCCACCTAATGGCAGAAATACTTGATATCTCGAAAACCAATGTGCACGAGATTGTAACGAAAAACTCTCAAATGCGGAAGGTGTGCGCCAAACTTGTCCCGAGAGTGCTCACCAATAACCAAAAGAACAATCGAGTGGAAGTATGTCAAGAATTGTTGCCCCGCCCGACTTCTTTTTGTTCCCGAAGATTAAAAAATCCCTCAAAGGACAGCATTTGGGAACCTTGAAGAACATCAAGGCGGTTACGACGAGGTTACTAAAAGACATCTCGGTGAAGGACTTCCAGGACGCGTTGTACGAATCGGTTCAATACATTTCTTAAAACAAAAATGGGCGCATTACTTTATAGAGCGCCCATAAACAATGCAATATCGTTAAGTAAATAAACAACCTAACTCATCAACGAATTCAACCCAGAGAGCTTTTTCGAAAATGGTGCATTGAACTCTGCCTTCCTTAAAATAAAACAGAATCCTTGCTTCAAAAAATTCTTCAAATCAAGCAATACATTCGAACTCTATCGTAAATTTGGAAGGGTAGAAAATAAAATCTAACACGTGAGATTAAATTTAAGATGTGGGTGTTTTTACATTGATCCCATTGAATCTCATCAGTGCACATCAGTGGCTTATATAGTCGAGAATCGAAACCGTAATAGCAAATTCCACAACTATTTAAGCACTATAATTCCAAGGAGACTAGTTTCCTATCTGTTAAAAAAACATTAGAAATGTAGCAGAAATTATCAAGTACCATTTAAAATTTATAAATACAAAAATAATTTTAACAAAAACTGCATTTTTTGTTTACCGTTCTGAAAGGCAATAAACCGACCGTTATACAGTAAAGAAACCAGCAGTGTTAGCAAATGCTGAGATGTAACCTGCGACAACCCGATTTATGTCGCAGCCAGCCCGATTACGGTGGTAACCAATTCGGTGACGTTAACAACGGCCCCTCACCACCATTCCTATCACACGCGTACAAGTAGAGAAGCAAAAGAGCACACGACAGTAACGTAGCTTTTGTTCTGAATATGTACGCCAGTTGTGGATTTCAAACTCCAGCCGGAGAATATACAACACAATTCATCAAAACACCGGCCGTAAAAGCCTTTGTATTTATCAAACTCTTCCTCTTCCTGCTATTCCATCGAATATCACAGATGATGCAAATAAAATTAGAAAAGTCGGACCCTTAGTATGCAATAAAAACTCCCGCTGTTGCATCTATCCTATAATAAACATTTCGGGACACTAATTATCGCTAGGACCTAACTTTTATATTTGTCAGTAGAATGTTTCAACGTAATGCATTGAGAAATAAGCTAAAGATGCTGGTTTACCCTAATGGATTGGATCATAAGACATCTAGTATCGTAAACTTACAGCCAATTCAACTCTCAGAGTTGAGATCAACAATTTTAATTTAAAAAAAAATCATAGATAGAAAATCATTCTATTATAACATATAGTCTAATTAAATTCAAAACATGTTTTTGTAATTTCAGAAAATGCGTTTTATTCGAGTTTTAAATCTCTTTTGATTTTTAGGTAACCCTATTAAATGCGCGCTAATATGATGTTCAATGTATTACGCAGCTTACACCTGAATGGTGAATCGTTTGGTCGTAGAGGGTAAAGAAGTAATTATTTTTCCATAGACATACTTTAAACTTTAAGTCTCCAAAAAAATAACTTTTCGGCAGAGTACTAGGGCAAATTTTATGTCATTTTAGAGCATCAGGTTTAGGGTATAGGTTTGGGACGCGGTGGCTCAGATCGTTCAACCAGTTGGCTGTTCTCTAGCCGGCGTGCGAGTTCGAGTCTCGCCCAGCCCATGGGTGTGTGTGAATGTCCTAGAATAAGTGCTTATAAGTGCGCCAAAGAAAGGTGTAGGTTTTGCGCAGCTTTTTAATTAGAAACGGCTATAGTTTTTCCTTTACAATAAATAACAGTAAAATAAATTTGTTCTTCCTTTTACAAACAGATAAAACGTTAAAAACAAGTTACAACGTTCTATAATAAAAAATTAATCAAATGTAATGTAAAACTTCAAATTATAAAAAAAAGAAATATAGAAATATATGATTAAAACAGATATTATAATTAATTATATAATAAAGACACATATTGTATTAGTACTCTGCAATAAAAATGATCAGCCAAGTAGATGATATATAAGCAGATTAGATTGAAAAATGAAGAAATAAATCCCTTAAAGAAAAAAGAGTAGCAGAGGTATCAACAAGGACAAAAATCTTTCTAAAGTGGACAGTTATAATTAGGAAAATTAGACAAAACTTAAACATGAAGAGTAACGTTGGAAAACCAGAAATTGTTCATTTTTTTCATACCGATGAAAAAGCAGCATTCTAATAATAAAACAATTAACCAGGATATTTCAAACATTAGATATCATGAAATGAGATCTTATTGATGTCGTCTCTTCATCTGGTTCTCGGTCGTTCTCGTCCCCTTCTTCCGGTCCTTGGCCTCCACTCCGTTACCCTTTTGCTCCATCTATTGTCTTCTTGTTGCGTAAGATGACCTGCCCATTGCCATTTCAAGTTTACAATACGTCGTGCCACGTCCCCAATTTTGGTTTTATTTCGAATCTATTTGATTGACTTTCTATCCTGCAGTCGCACTACTAACATCAATATTTTCATTTTTTCATCACCGTTTTTGTAAGGGACCATGTTTTTGATGTATATGTAAGTATTGGAAGAATGCATTGATTAAACACTCTAGTGTTAGTGTTGCGGGTATGCTGTTATTTTGAAGACATTCTTTAGATTTCCATAAGCAGCCCAAGCTAACTTTATCTTCCTTCCAATTTCTGCCGCCTGGGTATCTGTCCTAAAAGTAAGTATTTGTCTGAAGTATATGTATTCGTCCACAAGTTCTATTAAGTCGAGGCGAATAGGTGCTGCATCGTCATTGTTTTCCATAATATTTGTTTTTGTAATGTTCATTTTAAGCCGACTTTTCTCGTTACTTCTTGCAGATCTTTAATAATCGTTATTAAATATTCCATGTCATTAGCTAATAAACCAATATCGTTAGCAAATCTTAAGTTAGACAGATATTCTCCATTAATGTTAAATCCTAATTTATTCCAATTCAAAGCTTTAAAGACATCTTATAGTAAGTTAGTAAAGAGCTTCCCTTATCTAAATCCCCTTCTTGCTTTTATCTGGTTCGTCTTTTCAAATATCTAGAATGTCACTGTTGCATTGTCATATATTTTCTTGATTAAATCTATATATCTACTATCGATCCCGCAACTCTTTAATGCATTGACCAGCATCCATGTTTCTAGCGTGTCAAACGCATTTTCAAAATTGATAAAGGCTAGCTAGAGGGGTTGACTATATTCATGAGCTTTCTCCATAACTTGTCTTACAGTGTGTATGTGATGCAAGGTGTTATACTTCTCTCTAAAACCTGCCTGTTCTAAGGTTTGGAATTCGTCTAGACGTTTCGTTATTCGCGTTGATATTATTTTTGTTAAAAGTTTATACACGAGAACAGCCGATAGCTTTTCAGCTCTTTTTTATTCCCTTTTTAATAAATTAGCACAGCATTAGTGTTTTTCCACGATTTGGGTATTGTGCCCGTATCTAGGCACTGGTTAAATAGTGTTTCTAGATGACCTAGAAGAACTTTCCTTCTTTATTGCTTTATTGTTTTTCATTTGCTTTAGTGCCTGTTTTATTTCATTTTTACTAATTGTGGGCATGTTCTCTGTATAGCGTCTGGTCAATGGTGCTCGTTTTCGTTTGGGCTAGTTGGTGGTTCTTGATACTTCGACGAGTACAAGTCCTCGTAAAATTCTAGGATCATTTTGCGATTGTACAGTGTGTTCTCTTTGCCATCCATTATATTTACTTTCTTTTTTCCTTCTTGCGTTTTCCTCCTGAACACTTTTAGTCCTTTTCTTTTAATGGTTTTTCTAACAGTTTTTTCGTAGTACTCTGATATGACTAATCTTACTCGCTTTCTGATGTCCTTGTTGATTTATTTTATCTCTTCTTCTGACATATATAGTTTTGCTTTGTTACTTCGGTTTATTAATTTTCTTGTTTTTTATTTAAGTTTAGTTTGTCTTTCGGTTTTGTTTATATTCTTAAATATGCTCTTTGCAGCTTCTTTTATGAAGATATTCAACATTTATGGTCTCTCTCTCTCTAATCGGGTTGTTTGAAAATGTCTTCTGCAATACATTTCTATAGGTATCCTCTTAGTTCCACACCTCTATGTGGTCTATGTTGCTAGTTCCTTTTTCAATTAATTTTCTTCTGTCTAATCTTGTACTTGTTTCTATTTGTGTTCTTACCGTTCTATGGTCGCTGATGTTTATTAAGTTGAGGACAGATACATCTTGTATAATGTTTTTACGATCTGAGGTAATGAAATCGATCTCGATTCCACGTCTATTTCCGATGTTCTTTTTTCAAAAATAATTTATTCATTGCTTTTAGTTGATGCCCTTTAAGGAAGTTCACTAACGCTTGCCCTCTGTTATTACGTGTTCCTACTTCATGCATACCCATGGATGTCTTTCCTCTTTGGTATTACCAAATTTTGGATTTACTCTCCGATTAAAAGTGTATGATAGGTTTTGTTTTCATCCACTACCGTCTCTGTGTCCTCATAAAACTGTTCAATTTCTTCATCAATGTGTTTAGATGTTAGTGCGTACGCTTGGATATTTTTATATAATACAGATTAGTTATCTTAACAGTTATATATAACTCTTGATAATATTCCTACCGCTGAGCAAATATTTTTGGTTCATTTTCTGTTTATAAAAATTCCAACACCATTCATACTGGCGCCTTCTTTTCTCTTATAATATAATGTGTTTCCTGTTTTCAGAACAAGCATTTTCTTTCCACTTCTTTTTATTTCTTTCAGTCCAACAATGTCCCACTTAATATATATCAGTTCTTCTTCTAATTGGGCTAATATGTCCTCTGTACAGAGTGATCTTACATTCATAGTTCCAATGTTTTGTGTTTTATTTTTGAATTTTAGCCTCCCCCAGAATCCTCGAGGCAGACCAGAGTACCGGTGTGGTATTGTCGGCGATTAACCCTACCCACCTGGAGTATGAGTTTTAAAATTCTTCTTTATGTTGAGTTACTTGGGGGGTGTTTTGGAATTAAAACTCCACGCTTGCCGAGCGGGTTGGCGAGTTTTTAATCAGCTGCTCCTCTAGAGTCAGACGCTGTGAGCGGCCGCCTAATAAGTGTACAGACGCCGCTGTTGAAGTCTACTCCTCCACCTCTTCCATCGTTATAACTTTGTCATCCTTTGTCTTCAGATCCATTGGCATTCTTTACCTGTAACTGTGGGTATGAGCTCTTACAGGGTACTATCAGTCAGGCCAGCTAAACCTTGGTTTTTTAGTAAGGTTATTACTCCCCTCTCTTTCTTTATCCTGGTTTGGAACAGGCAATTATCGCTGGCGGCATATGTATGCATTAAAAATAATGGAAAGCGATATAAAAGAAAATATCGGCTATGTTTCTTAATAAACCTGCAAAGCTTGCAACGCATAGCGAAGTGGCGAAGCAGTTTCCCAAATTTGAAAACCCTCTAGTTTGTAGGTTCAAAAGCAAATTCATTGGTTGACCAATCAGTTTCAAAATCACTAGCAAACAAGCCTTTTTGGTCACCTGTCGATTGGTGAAAACAGAATTTGGAAATTCCCAGCCGTTGTCGAGTTTTTGCTCGGACGGACGGACGGACGGACGGACGGACAGACAGACGGTTGGACGGACGGACAGACAGACGGACGGACGGACGGACAGATAGACGGACAACATGAAGTTACTAAGTGACTCCGCTTCGCTTCCCCACTTAATAATAAAATACTTTTTACGTTAATCAGTGAGCGCTTGCATTTTTAAATCGTGTGTTAGAGTGAAAATAGTGTTACACTTGTGTTGTTAAAAGCGTCTTATGCTCTAATCTCCTTTTATTTTACGTTAGAGTTCAAGTACCTATCTTTGAATAATCTGGGAGTTTAAAAATAAACGAAAACACTGCTCACATGTTGCTACGCTGTCTTAAGAAATATCAATTATTAAGTGGCGAAACGAAGCGGGGTCACTTACTAACTTCATGTTGTCCGTCTGTCTGTGCGTCCGAGCAAAAACTCGACAACGGCTGGGAATTTCGAAATTCTGTTTTCACCAATCGACAGGTGACCAAAAAGGCTTGTTTGCTAGTGATTTTGAAACTGATTGGTCAACTCATGAATTTGCTTTTAAACCTACAAACTAGAGAGTTCTCAAATTTGGGAGACTGCTTCGCCACTTCGCTATGCGTTGCAAGCTTTGCAGGTTTATTATCTACCGATTTTTAACAATGTTTTTTGTAAAGCTTGGGTGCCAAGAAATAGCAGATGTTTTTGATTAGCTTGCTTTTTATATAATAAAGACCCTGTTTGTTGTGTTATATTTGACGATCTTTATTATTCACTATAACCTTCAAATCTGTATGTAATGTAAGCATAGTCGTTTACACTTTGTATCAAACATTCAAAGTTCTTATATTATTTTTACTTTTTTTTTAGAATATTAGGTTTATTACTGCAGCCAATTAAATCTTATTCTATAGTAAGTCGTCACAGTAGAGCTGCCTAACATCCATAAAATATGTCCAGATTTATTGTTTTTGTTTCACGGCTCTAACTCCCCGTGTGGGAGCACAGTCTGCGAACTGAGAGGTTATGGCACTCATATGTTTCCATCCTCTGACCGATCGTCACAAACCATCTCTGGTGCGGGGCGATGTGGCAAGCACCGCGCCTTAGACGACCGCCATTATTACCCCTTGCTCGAGTGAATGCAGATACTCAATTATTTTTAGTGATTGAGTAGGTCACTTGCTAAGCATTAGAGAGCTCTGGGAATGGAACTCGGGTCCGTCCGCATCCCAATCCGCGCCTCAACCGCTTAGACTACTCTGGCGTAAGTTTATTGTTTAGAACCTCCAAATTGAGAAAACACAGGTGACCTATCCACCCTCTAATTTAAAATTTAGAACATTAATTCTGTTTCCGCTTTTTTTAAATATTTTTTACTTAGTAGAAGTGAATTATAATTAAAGAAGGTGCATATTAAACACTGTAATTGGTGTGCAAACTAAAAAATAGGATTTGGAATCACCATTGTTATTTTTGACTACACGTTTTTTCTAAGCTGGTTATAACAATTGGCACATTTTTAGTTTATTAAAATAAACGTTACAAATATATTTGTTTGTCAGTAATGAAATAGTTATAGAAGTTGTGTTTTCGGCTACATGGAATATAATCACATAAAAATATGAAATTACGACTAACAATAATGCAGGGACTTTTATTTAATTTGCATTTTTGTTAGTAAAGAAATTATCTCTTTGTTTTTAATTTAATCTTCTCTTCTTTAAAATTTTCGAGTATTAGCTACAGATTGCAACAAACTCTGGAGTGATTTTAAATGTGGACTGTTTATTTATATTATTATTGTGATAAGATCAGAAGACCATAGATTTAAAGTTTTTTAATAATTTCGTTTAGAGTGGTCTGTGTATCAAATGCAAACCAACGCGCCCTAGGCCTCAAACCTCGCAGAAATCTTTTGATTCAAAATCATAACATAGATTTCGCAAAATTTGCATATTTACACTCTTGTGTAATAGCCAAAAATGAATAGGAGCTAAAAGGGTTACACAATGACAAAGTGACAATTTTATTAAAAACATGAAACAAGTGCATAGTTATAATTAAAGCCCTAACAAAAAAAAACAAACGGAATTTCATACTTACTAAAGAAAACAATAGCGATCTTTCGGAGCGGTAATTGGAAACTTACATACTAATACAGAAGAACTGGAACATTAAACAAAAGATCACAAAGAAAGAATGTTCCTTCTTCTTTGTTAAACTCAAACCAGTTAAAAATAATAAAAATATATAGTCAAACTTGAACCTGTTCGCCCAAAACTTACGTTAAATGTACTTATAACGACATATTTAACTTCTAATTGAGAACGAAAAGAAAGAAGTAATGATGCAAAATGCGTTAATTGAAAAAAATACTTAATATATGATGCACAATGTTCGACCATATTTTGCTTATGTCGAAATTGTGAAGAATAAATAGGTTAAAGAAAATGTTGAAAGGTTTAAATGAAGAAATGGGAACAATTTTAAACCTATGTATTATCTTAAAAATTACTAGGAGAAGAACACTTTAAAGACGATTGTAACGCCAGTGGACTCTTAAAATCTAAATATTAATTATTATCTCTTTTTAAACCATTATATAGATAATATGTTGGTATTTCACAGACAGAAGTTATTAATAATTTCGGGTTATATAGTGTATGTAACGCAACATTCTGATAGCGGAGCACATGCAAGTACAGCAGTCGTTGTTAAAAGCTCTACAAAGCACTGTAACGATAAGAAAAGAAAAACTATCTGCAAGTTACAATTATAATAGTAGAAGACTGGGTGGGCATTAGATTTATATCAGCTAAACACGTAATATAGGTTATTATTATTATTTTTATTAATTTTTATTATATTATAGTTAATTCTGATCAAAGTAAGACAACTAATAAAAGTAAATGATAATAATATGCAGCATTTATCCATCAGCGAATTAACATATTGGCCATCGGACCTATCTAAACTACCTGATCTGTTTGATTTTTGTGTCAACAATCTTCTAATAGAACCTTGTCTAAATTTATTAGACGATCAGTCATCCATTATTTGGATTTTCGATATAGGTTTTAGTATATATTTATACTTATTATATAAAGAGAAGATGTACATATACGCCTATGTTGTAAATCATTGGATTTTAACTTTGTCACTGATTTTACGTCACATATTTTCTGTTATACCTTTTGTTTTGTGTAAATCTACAAATTACAAATAGAAGTTACACATTAAAAATGTTTCTTGGTAGGTCTTCTACTAGAAGGTGTGAAGCTTTTTCAAATAATTTTATTTCAACATAGGTTACCTTCTTGATAATGGCAAATTGAAGTTTTTCCCCTTCAGCAATCAATTTTTTCGTAGGATATATTAAAAATATTAAGAAATAATTTTTTCACATATACACTTCAGGTTACTGAACATTATCTATGCGTTGCCTGCATAAATTTTGAAACAGGCACAAATTATTAAGTGGCAAAGCGAAGCGGAGTCACTTACTAACTTCATGTTGTCCGGCCGTCCGAGCAAAAACTTGAGAACGGCTGGGAATTTCCAAATTCTGTTTTCACCAATCGACAGGTGACCAAAAAAGCTTGTTTGCTAGTGATTTTGAAACTGATTGGTCAAAGGTCAGCGTTAGTTTGGAAGACTGCTTCGCCACTTCGCTATGCGTTGCAAACTTGCAGGTTTATAATTATACTAAAGTCACATGTGCTAATAAGTGAAAAAGCTTTCTACAAAAAATAAAGCCAGAAATTCGAATGTATTCAGAAAACCAATATTTGAGTAATTAACGCTAGACATCTCTTTAAAATTAGAATTAAAAGGGAAACAAAAAGGAGCATTTGTTCTTCTACCTTGCTCAATAACTAATAAATTCCTGCGTCATAAAATGCCTTATACCTAAAGATCTATTTGAATATGGGATAATTTGCAAAAACGTATATGGACTAAACGGAAGCTATTAAATAAATTTAAGTATTAGCTTACAGGATAGGCATATCAATTATTTTTGGAAAATAAAGTTCTGCTGCGTATCCACAAATAATTCTAACATGAAGATTTTTAGTCAAAACATTAAGTTCGATGGTTAACGCACCATAACATGTGGCAAATAATAATTACGGAAATTGTTCTTAGACAGTTTTCAACAAAGGTTAAGTTGTCGCAAGCTACCACACTTTCCAAACTGGTCTTTGAAAAAATTACCCATAACGACCCAAATAAGTATTACAAATAATTGACTCTTTTAATTCTAGCATACATGTTAGAAATATATGATAAGCAACGTATCCTTATAGAAAACTTCAAGAGATTGACTTACAGAAAAAGTTTTTCAAGAATTTGAATATTCAAATATTAATTATTATTATTACCAGAAACATCATCAAATTAAATGTGAAAAAAATATAAAAAGGTTGACAGACGAAAAAAATTAAATAGAAAACAATAAATTAAAGAGAAGAATTTTAGAAACATTGCGAAAAAAGCAAAATTTATGCTTCTTTAGCATAGAAAATAAAACTGGAAGTTTACGATGTTAAAAAATGCTACAAAAGTCAATTTATCCGTTAAGTGACTGATACTAAAAGAGAAACATTGGTTTTACAGCAAAACCTTTTAATTGCACAAACGTTCAAAGTTTCTGCTACTAAAAGAGATACTAGGCTTTAATTAAAACTACACTCCGAAAACGTGGAAAATTACTGCACATATTCTTGATTTTAGATAGCTTTAGACAAAGCAAGCAATGTTTTGTTTAAAAAATATTTTCAGATTTTAACCCAAAATGCGCAGTTGTATTTCTAATACTTTTACGGATCATTTGTTTCGTATACAGTCCTTATAATTTGTTAATAACGATTCCATCAAAAGTTGCAAATCAGGATTTAAATTACAAATATGTTGACTATAAAGAAGGAACTGTGATAAGTGTAATAAGCAGATTCACTTTCTACACTCAGCTAAACGAGCAACACAAATTAATTACAACAGGCCAAATAATCTTCTAAAGATTTTATCTCGCTTTCAGATATTATAGCCAAATTAAAAAAATGTAAAAACACTTTCAGTTTACTTGATAACTTACGCCTTTATAAATAAACAGGCGGAAAAAATAAAAGCTAACGAAGTAAGAAATACATCTAAGACAAAAAAAAGTTATTCCGTAAAATAAGTTTAGAAACACAGATTTAGATTTATCATTTTATAAACGAAATTAAGGCTTTGTTCTTGTACGATTAGAGAATAGTCTAAAAAATACCATAATTAGTTTCCGACACGTTTTTATATTTCTTTAAAGCATTTGCGACGGTTATATTAACATTAGGGACATTAGTCTAAAAATTAGAGAAGCTAAAAATAATTGGTTAAGAGTAGAATGCACAGAAATAGAAAAATTATAATGGAAACATAATTCTTTGAACATGCATAAGAAGATCAAAAAGGCCGCGGATTTATATAAGAAATAAAAGTTTGAAAATATAGTTGATGACTAAGATAGCGGTGTTGTTAACATCAATGAAAAGCTAAAGATATGGAAAAATTATATAAAACAATTATTCAGTGATACAGACCAAACAAGCAAACAGAGAACAATCTTACAATGGGACCTGCAATAACAAAATAAGAAGTTACCACAGCTATAACAAGAACAAAAGATGGAAAAGCAGCCGGCCCGGATTGAATAAAAACAGTATTATTTAAACAATTAAATGACGATGATATAGAAACACTAACCAAACCGTACAATAGGATCTACAACACTAGGATGGTACCTAAAGACTAGTTGAGATCAACCTTCGTTGCCTTTCAAAAAAGTGTAGTGAATACCGCACTATAAATTTAATGAGCTATGCTCTAATAGTGCTACTAGAAATACTACAAAGTAGAATTTATAAAAAGTGCGAAAATCAAATCCAATTTGGATTTCAAAAAGGAGTTGGAACAAGAGAAGCACTATTTTGTATACAAGTACTATTTCAGAAATGTTGGGGCGTTAATTGTGACGTATATACTTGTTTTATAGATTATTACAAAGCCTTTGACCAAGTACAACACCAAAAAATGATAGAAAAAATAGGCACAGACGAAAAGGACATAAGGATAATTACTAACCTATACTGAGATCACTCCGCGGAAGTCAGAGTGGATGATCAAATTACAAATTCAATAGAAATATAGCAAGGAGGCTGCGTTTTGGCCACCGTACTATTCAAGTCTTTAACTCGGAGACAATATTTAAAGAGAATAATGACATTGAAATAGTAGTTAGTGGTAGAACCATTAATAATATAAGGTACGCAGACAACACAGTAATTTTCGCGAACAATCTAACCAATCTGCATACGATGTTAAATAAGATCAATCAACCTAGCAAAAAATTGTCAAATAATGAAATACCTACATGGTAATTAGCAAAACGCTATACCTCGTGGATAATTAAACGTTGAAAATCGGAGAATAGAAAGAGTTACAAAGGTCTTACGATAGATGAACAATGGGATCACTCTCTAGAAATAAATTTCAGAATAGCTAAAACTAGAGCAGCTTTTATGAAAATGAAAAACGTCCTATGTAATCATGACATGAGAACTAAATATGAAGGTTAGATTTCTCAAATGTTATGTCTTCTCTTCACTTTTATACGGAGTTGAGTCATGGACCCTAACACGCGGTAAACGAAAGATTGAAAGCATCTGAAATGTGGACTAACCGCCGCATATTAAAGGTTTCATGGGTCGACCACGTAACTAACAAGAAAGTTTTAAGAAGAATAAAAAAAGAAACAGAAGTAATCGCACAAAAAGGCAAAATATTGGAATATCTGGGTCATGAGAAATCCCAAAAGATATAAAATTCTACAAGTGATATTACAAAGAAAAATAATAGGAAAGAAACCTCCAGACAGGATAAGTATATCAAAACCTAAGACAATGGTATGCCAAGATAACAACGGAACCCTTTAGAGCCGCGATTAACAAAACGGGAATAGCCACCATCCGGTAACGGATAGGAGGCACAAGAAGAAAATATTAACATCAAACTCCATTGCATTGGAACCATATTTTTTTGAATTTCAAATAATATTTGGAAAAAATTCTGTATTGTTGGAAAACAGTCGTAAAACACCACAAAAGTAAACTCACACAAATGTAAAATACAAACAAAATTAATTTTTATGATAATGGTGAATGTCAGGCTGGAATAATTTGTTTAGCTATACGATTCAGTATTGCATTTTGTAAACAAAAATTTATTAATTTTAAAACCTTAAATTTGCAAGAGAAACCTTAATCTTGTTGTATATCTTATAGAAAAAAATAACAATATATGTGTGTAACGAAATAAAATTTGGATTAGTTTATAGCTAAACCTTTTATGTAGGCTTTTTTATCTTAGCCACATTTTCTGAACACATGTTTGCAACAGAAGAAATTTATATTTTTTAATAATATTAAAGTCCATAATTTGTTTATTTTATAAATACATTACAAATAGATACTGAAATAATCTCTTCAATATGCAATATATGTAGCATTGCAACGCCGCGAATAATTGCCGTCGCCATTTGCTTGGGGCTTTCCTAGCATTAGCTATTCACCTCCAACAAGACTGTTAGCAGGCCATTGTGAAACCTCTAATGTAATTCTATTGTAGTGCATTTAAAAAACCGCTTAATGCAACAGAAGGTCACCTATTCATATTGTGAAGAACTTAATCAGTTTCGCATTATCCATGTTTTGAATCTGGCGAGTTGAGTTATAAAAACGAAGTTGCAGACGATGACGCTACTGCATTACATAAGAATTTCTTATAAAGCTAAGGCGTGATGTCTGTGCGATTATCTGAATTGTAGTAGGACATTGACTGTTATGATGTTATGCAATCTTGTAGTTTTACCTTTTTTTTAATTCACAAGAGGTGTCATCTAAAATTACCATTTCTAGATTGGTTTCATTATTAATTGTCAACAAATAATTCTATTAAAGATTCTTGTAACTTCTTCCTCAAGTTTTTAGATATTATTATCGTCATATTGTTATTATAGAGGTACCTTTGTTACAATTTTAATTAAATAAGAATACATTTCGATGCAAAGCACCAATATTAAGTAAGATAATTTATACTTTAACAATATTTCTGTAGCACTTGAATGTTAAAAAAACACAAATAGAAAAATAAGAAAATATAACTGTACGCTTTTTTAAAATTTTTAAGAATATAAAAATGGATTTGCTTCGAAATAAACACAAACATTTTAAGAACATTAAATGTAAAATATAACTTTCTATTTTTGTACAAATATTAAATTTAACTCTGCAAAAGTCAAAAGTTAAATATTAATATACCTCTTTTCTTAATATAAGGAGTCCACATGGCAAATTTAATAAAAATCCGTTAACGCATGTGAGATATCTAGGTAACAGCAAACATACATATAAATCTAACTATCAACAAGGTTCCCCTTTTTAATGTAAGAATATTATAATTACTGATGTTCAGGCAGATTGATGAATTGACAAAGATACAAACACACAACCATATTAAATATCACAGACAAGCATTTTACTCTTCATTTTGACGTATTTTACTTTGAATGAGGCGACGATGAGATCAGAACGCTTATTACTGATTTCTTTTATTCTAGCAGTTCAGTTCTTGTTTCCTTTTAAAATTCTCCCATCGTATCAAGTCCAAAATGTAAGGTCATTTATATTTTACTTTCTACTAAATTTACTAAATTCCTTTTCTTGGTGTCTCTTTTTGTTGATCGTTTGAAAAATTGACGTGCTATAGTACATTATCACATAGGAATAATTTGCCCAGGCTTAGCTGCAACTTTCTTTCTATTGTTAACTTTTCTATTTCTGTAACTTTTAAATAAATAAATTATCGTTTGTATTATATGTATGTGTTAAAGAAATCCTATGCGTTCATTAAGTACATATTATAATTGTTTTAAACGTGTTTGGCAGATGGACACATAAAAACATTACAAAATTATGAATAAACATTAATCTAATTGTCTAGATAGATAAATTATCTTAAAAATAAAGAACTGCTCAAATGACATTATAATAAAATACAAATTTACAGGAAATACAAACGAACACAAAACAATGAGAGTTGCAAACCGTTTAAGAAATCTCAGCGTTTCCAATAAATTTGTACATAAAAGTTTAAACTAAATATTAATATGTAGATCTTATTTGCATGCGACTAGGTAATATGGTAGTAAGATAATCCCAAAAGCTTTTTGACTTGCTAGAGGATGAAGGATTGTCTTCTGTATATCAAGAGAATTGCTTTTTTAACTCTCAGCATGCTGCAACTTGCAGAATAGAAAAAGCGCCCCCGAGATGTCCTAACCTAAAAACAGCTTTCTTCAACTTGATTTGGATCTATTCCTTGATTTTATTTTTCTTATTTGGTCTCTTTTAACCAGCCAGAAAACTTTTCAGTTTTTCTTTTATTTCTGGATTAGATGAAACGATAACGAACTGGTAAAAATATGGCTGTAGGCAACCTCCACAGAAAAAAAGAATAGCAAACTGAAGAACATTTACGGTGCAGGAGTCTTTGTATCCCCTCTCTGCTCGATAAAGTTAGCGTTCAGACAGGCTATTCTTGATAGTTAGTGAAACTGTACAGCATTCTAGGTAGGTAACTCGATCTCAATTTCGGTAAAAGTGACTGGAAAACAAAACACGGGATTCTACAATAGATATTAAAATTAAAATGTTTCAAATCATAGCAAAGGCAAAAAAGTTGGTGAAGTTTGAATGGTTACATCAAACGTTTCTGAGGGTTTCAAGAAAATTACTCTCGCTTATAACAAAAGATATGGATAAAAGCAAAAAAGTTATGAAACTAAGGAAGTGCTAGAAAATGATTTGAAGAAACGTCAAGAATTACAGGGAAAAACAATACTAGGATTTAATATGAAAAGATAGAAGATAATGTGTATAGCTTAAAATATAAGTTGGTGGAAGTTGATTAAAAAGGTTCAAAAAATAAAGATGATTGTTGGAATCTAATGAATGTATTAGATAAGAAATAGCACGATGAAATTTATAAAGCTACAAATATGGAAAAGAAAAATATATACAACTTAAAAAATAAGAGATATTTTGTAATATTATTTGATCGTAATGTAGAGGAAAACAATCAACAATTGAAGATACTAAAGCACTCGAGAAGAATGAGTTGATAGAGGGTCCAATTAAATATCTTAGATTGCAGCCTGAAGTTAAAAGTTAAAAAATAAATAGGTTAAGAGTTAACAATAGAGAAAAATACTAGTCTAGTATATAAATATGGACTCCCGATTACCTTAGATAATAGTGGAAAAAATCAAGATTATTTATATAGAGAATACGAGCACGGATTGCAGAAGAAAATATACTAAACAAGCCTTCTGTACTATGAATATCTTTAGAAAAATCAAATTAAGGTCAATATCAAAAATTAGATTATTTAGGCCTATTTATAATGGAAACTAAGCAGCTGCAGTGGTGTTACGAAAGGGTGATGCGGCTGATTTTGTTAATAAAGAAGAATCGTAAAAACAGGCACATACCTAAACCATATAAAATTGAAACATAGAGCTGAAGAGTGTAAGAATATATAAGACTTTTAAAGATAAGGTACACAAAACCAAGTGTCTATACCACAGCAAATTAGTAAGTGAGAGTCCCAATAATATTAACTAAGAAGATACCTACAAGTTATATTAACTTTTAATCAATAACAGAGCTTTACGTGTGTTACACGGCTTTTTGTGTATGCATACTTAGAGTGCATATTACTGTGGTCACGTTAGCATAAATATGTTGTGTGAACTAAGAAGGAACAAAAAGTATTAATTCGATTTTCCTAGTCGGAAGGGGCTAAAATTTATTAGAGGCTTACAACACAATAGTGCTCCAAGAAAGTGTTCTACGACGTAGAAGAATATATGAGTGGACCGAAAAGTTTAAAAATGGCCTGACAAGCGCAATGCAAAAAGAATAAGTAGGAACCCCATCAACCTCTACCACTGACGAGAAGATTCAGCAAGCTTGAAAAATTACCATCGATAATATAACGTGTTTTTTTGCAGATTAGTCACGTCGGCATCTGTGAACGCTTACTCGACCGTCGCAACAATGAAGCCAGAGAATTTTTTAGTAGATTCGTCACAGAAGATGAAACGTGAATCTATCACTATAAACCAGCATCTAAAAAGCAAAGCATGAAGTGGAAACACCTAAGATCACCGTCAGGGAAGAAATTCAGGACTCAACTTTCTGCAAGAAAGGTGACGCTAATTGTTTTTTGGGGCTCACCAGAACCTATACTCAAAAATTACTCGGAAAAGGGGTCAACAATACAATATACAGTGACGTGCTGTTCAACAGGCAGAAGACAGTAATTTGCTCCAAACGCCGAGGCCTGCTGTTGAAAAAAGCGTTGTTGCAACAAGATCGTTGAAAGCATTTTTTTCTTTTGAGGTGCGCTTACTAGCACTACAGCCCCAAACGCTTATTATACCTACTGACATTGCAACCTTGTATACTATGATGTTACATACATCTACAAGTTTTTAGCCAGACTTGAAGTCTCCCAGTTTTCTTGCTACAGCCCAGATCCCGCCTTTTCCGACTACCATCTCTCTGGATCGCTCAAAAATATTTTACGAGGTTATTACGGAAAGTGGTGCATAAATTGTTAGTGCGGGTGGGTGAGAGAGGGGAAGGAGAGAGAAACAGCAGACAATTGAGCAAGCCTACAGTTACCAAAAAGATAGGAAGTAATTTCTTAAACGTCCAAATAATGTATCCTTGTTATGGTATAAAGTAGAATACGTTTTATAAGTAAAAGTCTTCTTATTTTCTATCCAAAGCTCAAAATAAGTGGAAATATGATTATTATCATACTTAAGTGTTAAAGAACTGCTTTATTCATATACATGTACATATGTATGTATGTATATATGCATGGATATTCTCAAATAATCATTGCAAGGATCAGACCAATTTTGTTTAAGTGCCTGCTGCAGTTCTTGAGAGCAATTTGACTACCATCCAGAACTTTTCTGGAGTTAAGGTCGGCGAAGAGTGATGGTCAGTCGAGAACGTCCATGTGTTCTTAAAATCAACAACGAACGTTGCGGGCGAAATAAATAGTGGCGTTGTCTTATTAAAAAGTAAATGCTTGTTCTGTCACAGTAGAAGCTGCATTTCTTTTCACTATATGAATAGGTCTTTGTAAGATATGGCTCTCCATACCATGACTTTTATATGAAACCTAATAAACGAACTTTTAGACCCAAACAAAAATTACCTTTTTAATAATTTATTCGACCAGCAGGGTAATAAGCAAATAGTGTGACAGTTGTTTGTATGTTATGAGTTGGGCTCCATCCACTGATGGGTCTCCAGGATTTACTCAATGGAATCTTCGGGCCATTGCCTTTTTAGACGTCTATTTGCAAGCTAGTGGTTGTAGAGGTCGGCGATAAGTTGATTGCTGTGATTTAAAGTGCGGTCTCGGCTTTTTCTAGCTGCATTCTCGATGATATAATTGATGAAAGGAATTCTGAGATCATTACACAGAGTCCGATTACTGATGAACCATTGAGCATTGACCAGGATACGCAGCGTCTTCGATTGAAAGGACTCCAAGTACGATTCCGCAGGTTTATTCGGACATGAAAATGATTTTATGCAGCAGCAGTTTGCTTTCTATAGTTCAGTTGTTGTCTTTTAATTTTTATGTTGACTTTTTAGTAGAGTCTACCTCGGTTTCTACTGGAATAGGCTGGTTATACATGATGACTTGTGGACAAATAGTGCGTTTTGCAGTGAATAGAATTTGTGTGGATTTATCACTACTTACGTTAATTCTCCAACGATCTAGCTAGGTTTGTAAAAGGTTTAGGTGTAGTGAAACTTTTTGGATGCACTGTCGGGATTAGTACTTAAAAACATTAGTGCAAAGGTACCGGTTAAAACAGTGTTTGTAGTTGGAATATCTATAGTGGCGGAGGTATAAAAGTAATTCAAGAATACTGCTTTGCGAAATACCAAGGTTAATAGAATCGTAGTCTGATAGTGGGTAAAACAAAATACGGTCATATCTAGAAAAAAAGTATTTTTAAGTACATATCACTTGTTCAAGCAATAACGAATTTAATACAAACATTTGTGATTCATTCAGACTTGCTAGTAGCGAATGAATATACTGTAACGAATTTGTTAACACCCCTCGTAGAGATAACGTTTTCTACGCAGTTTTTGTTGTACACCATCGCGCTCGGGGGACCGACATAATGCCTTCCTGAAATCAATCTGCCGCTTGCACGCGTATACGAATTCAAACAACACGAACCTTTTAGATGGTTCCAATCCGGCGGCTCCAGGTGTTTCGCGGCCTTTCTGGTAGATCTCAAATAGGCATAAATATTGTGCTTCGTGGCGACCACGAAAATTAGGGTGGTGAATTCAAGTGCCAGAAGCTTTGCACACTAACATAAATAGTTACAGATAAATACAGCACAATTTTACGTTGTCTATTTTATGTGTTGCATACATAAATATTGTTAAGTGATAAATAGATAAAAAAAATAGATAAGTAGTTTTAGTAAATTTGGACATCTAATTCACCATGGTAAAGAGCGAAAACGTTACAATTTTATTCCCATGCTCTAATTTCTTTCAAACTTATGATTGCATCTAGATATATGTGCACTTTACCACTTGTTTATTATCAACAAACATTTATCTATTTATAACAGCCATTTTATAATAATTTCCAATGAGAAATTACTGAAAACATTCCCAATAAACAAATGATGTAAAAACCTTTTATGCTGTATTTTCCAGTGGTTACTTTATTTTATAAATTATTTTATAGGAACATAAATATGCATTGAAGGTTTTCTAAGGCACCTTTCATTACGTTGTACTAGGCGCTTCCGTCCTTTTCCATCCACTTCACCTGGCACCGCGCTACAGTGTAGAGTACAATTTGGGGCGCAAGACAGGTGCAGGGCGGCTGCTATGGATAATTTAATTTCGCGGCGCGACCGCAAATCGTCGCTTACGCCGAGGTGCCCAAGAAGCGGGGCCCGCCACGAGGAAACGGAGGCAGCCGCGGGGCGGTGATCGATTGGGCTCCCCGTGATGTGTAGCATTGTCCAGGGCGACACGGCAGCGTCTCTGCCATTACATATGTTTTAATTACCGGGATCGATGGGGCCGCTCCCGAGATTTGTGCCCGCGCGGGCGGCTCATATTGGCGCGGGGCGGAAGACGGCGTCGCCAGCGAGGTGAGATTAGCGGGCGGCCTCATTAAAGTTGTGTAATAGCTTTGCGCCACCTCACGCCTGGCTTGCCACGCTCAGCTTTCATCGCTAAACAACACCGCAGGCCTGCTCCTGCCGCCTGCTGCTTGCCGCCGCCGAGTTAGTTTCTGATAATGCAATGCCAAGACGCCGGCCCCATATACAATAACTCTCTGCATGAACTAGCGCAGGTAAAAGCGACGGCTTGGTCCTGTAGAGCGCCGCAAGATAATGGACCAAGTAGTAAGAAGGGTAAAGTGATATTAAACCTGTTTGTATTATACAAAATAATAAAACTAATTACATAAAAATAACGTTTTTTATTATATTAAATTTTTTTATTGACATAAATTGAAATTTACATCTACTCTAAGGAAGTGTTAAGTAAATGTATTATTTCCAGTATAAAACGTTGTTGTGTTATTCTTGTATAAATTATTTAGTTTAATATATTTTATTTGTAAAGAGAAAGTTTGTTTGTTTTATTGTAACAATAAATCGGTTGGCTATATACTCTTCAGTCTTCTTGGAATTTCTTTATTAATGTTAATCTCTGATCCAAATGAAATTCCAAGTTAGGTATTTTGCTTCATTCTTTATAAGGATGATAGTATCATTGACGTTTATTAGCGGATAAATTATAGTTTTTCTGATGGAGGTAACTTGTATAGTTTAATTTTCATTCAAATATTTATTACCAAGATTTCAATGTTCTTGGAAAAATTTGCTGGCTATGCTTGGATCTCTATGAACGAATAAAATGGCAGCGTTGTCAACAAAAGTAACAATTAGGGTATTGTCTTCCTCTGGTATATCAGACACAAATACGGCTCAACACACTGCCCTGTGGAACACTATAGTTGATAGAGTAATATTTGGAATGTGTGTTTATGTATTGCAGAATTAAATATATGTTTGAAAGTGGTTTTAACATGTATAATAATCTTGTATACCACTTCTCATCAAATATTTGTAATACACCGAAGAAAGCTGCCGCGCAATTCTAAGTTTTTAACAATATTATTAACAATTCTACGTATTTAACAGTTTTTGCGGAATGCGAATTGATTTTGAGGTAATATTGCAGTATTCTCTCATTTTTTTAATGACAACTTTTAGAATACTTAATATAAAACGCAATCAATCGTTCTGTAAGATGTTTTTTGTTCAGGTGCTTTACCAGATTTTAATACCATCAAGATGTGAGCATCCTTCTAAAGGTTGAAGTAGTGACAATGCTCAAGATATATTTAAATATTGTAGTGATTAATATGTGAGTTTTTTGAGTATTTTCAATATTTCGCTCATTATTAAATGATGTTTTGGACCTTTCAACTGTTTCAATTTGTTAATTTTGAGTTTTACTTTAGATCGAGAGAAAATTCTATAGAAAGGGTCACCTGCCACGCCACATACCGAAAAGTTTAAAGTTCTTGATCTCCGTGCTCTGGTGATGGATAAAAGCGTTTAATAACATTTGATAGGCATTTGGTGAATGAATCAGCCTTTTTTTAATTAATCTGACCACACAAATGTGAGCCTAAGGTCTGTTTAATTTTTTAGTTGTCCAGATAGAATGATCTTCTTTACCTTTAGTAATGTAGTTTTGAAACGTTTTATTTTTATGTTCTTGGAGAGTTATTTTGAGTTTTCGAGTTAAGGTATTGTAGGGTACATTTTACAATCTTTTTCATTTCGCATGAGTTTTGTTTTTCAGCGACTAGTTACTCCGCCTAGATTAGGTGTTTTTCTTCAATAAGGTTTTTGGAATACATCACAATTTGATTTTTTATTTGTTAAAGCATATATTATTTTTTCTTATCATATGGTTGCTTAGTGTCATTACAATTCGCGGATGAACAGATGACCTGATTTGATTTTTCTCTAAATTAGTTGCTAAGTCTACCTTACATTATGAAGATGTCCAATAGATCTGAAACTGTATTTAAATCCGTTGGTCCAATATATTGATTAGTGCATAGAAAGAAAATTATAATTATTGTCGGTCATAGTTTTTACGAGATTTATGCCTTTTATCGTGGTGAGTCTTGAATCCCAGTAAGTGTGTTTAGAGTTTCACTAACCTCTAGCAATATATTAAATTCTGCGGACCAGAAAAACATTTCCGCTTATCAAGACAAATCATTTATTTCCACATTTGTAGCTTGAATCTAATCGATTTGGTATAATAAAAAAAAGATTTTAATGATAACAGCTAATCTACCATACGTTGTATTATCAGGAAGGGTTATTGAGTAGATAGTGGTTTAGTATATGACATACATTTCGTTAAGATGTGTTTCTGAATTAAAATTATGTCAATTTTATAAATGTTTAAAAATACAAATTAATTGTTTAAGATTTTAGTAACTTATTTGTGTTTCAGGTGCCAATCCGCAATATATTAGCATTATGATATTATTTTATTAATAACAGATAATAGCAAATTTAATTTTGACGAAAAGGTTTGTTAAGTTTATTTGCAAATCATTGTTAATCTCGATATGAATTTATAATAAAACATTACCTGAGTATTTTTTACGTAGAGCACCTCAACTGGGTAAACATCACCACATTAAACCCATTGTATTTGGGTATTCTTGGATGTAATGCATATTTTTGAGTCGTAACCTATACCATATTTTACGTAGTTATAGGGTCTCATACAGTATGCTTTTGAATAAAGTAATAAATGGAGTTCGTATATTATTTAATTGTTTAAACTTTTCCCCTCTTTTTTTCTCTCTCCCCTTTCTCTCCCCCCTTTTTCATTCTCTCTCACTTCCTCTTTCTCCCCCTCTCCCATTTCTTCATCTCCCTCTCTACCTTTCTCTTTCCATCTTTCTCTTTTGGTAGTGTCTATTGTTAGATTAACTTATATCCTTGTTAGCTATTAAATTTCATCTATTTGTGTAGTTAATGTAGTTAACTTTATTATCCTTTTCCTTTTTTAACCACTTGCTAGTCATGAATATTGTTTAGTGTTTTATTGTTTATTGTTTCGTTACCAGATGGTTGATATTTCCTATCAGATGGTATGTTTTGAATTTCTGTATTTTGATTAAATATTAGATTGGTGAAAACACGAAAAATGCTTATTAGAAGTTGTAGTGGAGAATATAATAGATTTTGTGTTATTGATGGCATTGGATAAATTGTTTTTGCCATTAATCATTTGTTTAGATTGGCTGATTATTATAAACGATAATGCTCACTAATCCCTAATTTGTTTGTTGTAAATATAAATATAAATTTTTACTCACTACGGTTTAGTATCAAAAATTTCTTGGCGTTACGCTAAAATTACGAGCGACTAACAGTCACTATACATATCCACCCGCTTTTATTGTCTCGGAGCAACCTAGAATTTTTGAGAAAATTTATATTTAGAAATAGATTATCTCAAAATGACGGAAGTCATTTTAGTAAATCTAACCCCAAAGTTATATTATAAAAATCAATGAAATTTAACATTTCCTTTTTATGAAATCAAAGCATAATTACCAAATTAAAAAGTTTTAAAGGAGCTTAATATTATTCTGCTACAAGTAAGTAGTGCACAATTAGATAAAGTATGTTAAAATTATAAAAATTATAAATGAGGTTAATAAGTGTACACCCTTTCCGACCTAATTCAGCAGACACATACTACAGGTGCTGCCGCCATTACTCAATAGTCTCATTGTCAGATACAACCAGATAAATCACAAAGCAAGCGGAAGAATCTTCCGTTATATATTCTTAATCATCCCTTGTCAATTACTTATCAACTTTTAATTGTTTTTCTGGTTTATAATTTAAGCTTTGTACTCGACAATTTAAAATTTATATAATTGCAGCTAACCTATAATGGGAAATAAACAAACAAAATAAGATATGTACCAAAAAACTTTAATTTAATGTTCTAGCTAGAAATATTATTAATTTATGTTGTCTTTATTATTGGGTATGAATTTTAAATGTTTTGTAAATTTTTAATTTTTATATTAATACTTAATAACTCTACATTGTATTCACTTCTCTGTTCAAAAATTAAGGTAAATAAAAAACATGGTGATGTGGCTCAACAACCCGCGTGAAGGCTCGGCCTGCGAACTGAGAGGTTGAGGCTTTCTTACATATCTTCACCCTCTCTACCCAATTGTCGCGCATTGCCTCTGATGCAAGGCGATGTGGCAAACGATCTTAAACGATCGCCATTATTACCCCTTGTTCGAAGTGAACACAGGTACTCAATAATTTTTATTGACTGAGTAGGCCACCTGATAGGCATCAGAGTGCTCCGGAAATGGGACCCGGGTCTATCAGCATCGCAACCCGCCCCTTAACGACAGGACCACGCTGGCGATAATAAAACACATACTATTTATTTATTCATCTAACAAGGAATGTCATGGAGTTGTTCTGCCTTTTGTATATAATTTGGTATACACTATGGTATGACTAAGAGATGAATACATGTTATTGCGTTTTGCAAAACTTTAGAGATATGAAGTATGAAAGTTTACCGCTTAACAATAATGCATATGAGAGATACCATTAGTGTTAACTGTAAAAAAGTGTTGAACACAAAAATACATTTGACAACGAGCACATCTGATGAAGAATAATGCATTGCATCGCTCGCTCTCGATGTCCTTCTGACAATTTTCGAAGGTTCTTGGGAAACAAACAGTGGCAGGAGTTTCAAATCGGGGAGGTCTCTCTCGTATGTATCCTGCCTTAAAGAATGAATATTTGATCATGTCTACAAAACATTCTGCTTAAAATTGATGCATTAAACATTTATGGGGTTGGCCATCTTGATGAGAATAGAAGAACACTTGTTGTTGACATGAGAGAAAAAATAGTGATATGGACAATATACACACAACACAATGTATGCCTGACGTTTCGTTATTTTGACCTTTCTTATCTCGTCTGTCTTGGGTCACACAGCAAAAAGCAATAACATGTATTCATCCCTTAGTCATATCATACTGTATACCAAATTTGATAACGATCGGAGCAGAACAACTCCATGACATTGCTTGTGAGTTTATTTTCTTTTCTTCAAAGTAATCCCCTCCAGATGTGATACACATGCGCCAACGTTTAATCCAATATTTACTTTTTGAAAAGTTTCTATAGTTGTTTTTTTTTTAATCGATAGGACAGGAAAAAGTTACATGATGACACTGGAGAAGTTCATCTTCTGTGGATTTACAAACTTCTTTAAATAGCTTATGTTACTATATTACAATGATTCTCAATAAAGATTGATCTCCGAGTCCTCTATATACCATATTAAGGAGGTAGATCAGGGTAGAAATTTTTGTGGCCTAACTTTTTTATTGGTTTAAAATGTTCCTTAGAGAGTCTATCTTTAAGATTCATTTATATAAAGTGTGCCATAAATGTTAAAACCACTCATGGGGATCGAGCGCTCGAATGCAACCGATGTACTATAATAGTTACCGACGGAATAGGAGTCCTTTTAGTTTCGGATAGTATTACAAAAGGCGTTAGTATCAACATGATTCGTTTATGGTAAACAGTCTGAAAACACGTGCTTGCCTTGCGTCTGCTTAACTTGTCACCTCGCTTATTTTTTATACAAAGTAAAACGCTTGCTTTCTCAAAACAACATTTTTCAAGTTGGCGGTAGCTATAACTTATGAAATATACATGGAATTACATTATACCTTTTTGTAACTAATGAGTCGGCCTTTTTTCTACTGTAGTACATAGGATTTTTGCGATATACTTTAATTTCGATATTTGGTGCACGTTTATATAACGAAAAAATTGACTTTTATTTCAAAGTGCCGCCATTTTGTTAAAAACCATTTTTTTTAAATATCCCTACGTACTAAATTAGACAATATCACCAGTTTCAAAGAGGTTTTTGAAATTTTGCTCTAAGTTGAAAATTGTGTCGTTCAGAGCACGTGTACTATGCACTATGCACGTACTATGCACGTGAGTGCAAATTTTTTACTTAAAAAAATATATATAATATAATCTTAAGGGTGTACAATAAATGTCTACAGTCAGTTTTGTAATTTGTTTTTTATTTAAAAAAAATCATGAATATCGGTTCCAAAATCGAGCGTCACCATAATCTACCCCCTTAAACGATTCAGTAGCTTTAATTTCATTTTTAACAAAAAAGTTTAATGCAACTTCTTTGTTTAACAATATTAGACATTTTAAGAATTGAAAAAGACAAAAAATTGATGTAAATAAACTATTTGACATATCAAACAGAAAGTAGGAACGAATATCACCAAAGGTTGTGCTAACATAAGAAAAAAACTTTCTTAAACTACAACTTTCGCGCAAATTTGAAATTAAAAATTAAAAATGGGGTAGTATGAACAAATGGGTACACGGGTTGAATGATTAGGTTTGTAAACGAAGTATATCACGTAAAATGGGTATTTATTTTCTTAAATTTATTTCTCTTAAATATTGTGAAAGCAGTTTTGACTTAAATAAGAACACGTTGAGCATTCTAAAAGATGGTCAACAAATCGTCGTTAATATCGCAACCATTCGTTTAATCAGATATTATTTGTCACAACTACTTTGAAATATTTGTATTTTTTCGCCGTTCCTTCTACAAATATTACTGTAAACATTTTAACAAAGTCGAAGTAGGTTTACATGTATATTATATATTTATAAATTTTGCAAATATTTACAGAATATTTGATATAATGACATAAACAAAGTTTAAAAATATCTATGGGTATAAAATTTAAATAGTTAAGAAATACATAGATAAAACACTAATTAATTATTAAAATTAGAACATAGATTTGTTTATCAGACTTTGATAAGCAGACTCGAAAAAAATAGAAAATGCTTTTGGACGACACTATCAATCTGTCAGCAGCTTTGGTGGCTATGACAGGAGCAAATACCTTTGGACTTCATGAAAGTCAACCCTGTGTCTCCCATCAATGAGAGCTTTACTATCCTCTGAGCTTACTCAAACATTGTCTAGTCAAAATCAGCACCAGAATTAAATCAATATTTTATAACTCTATTAAAAATACGCCCCAACATGACCAACTAAAAAATTTGGATATCTACAAGCACGGAAGGAAGGCCTAATTCTTATTTTAAAACCCGGTAAAGATCCAAAAATTCCTTCTAGTTATTGACAAATATCTTTAAAAAGTTGTCTTAGTAAACTTTTGGAAAAAATAATTAACGTCAGTTTAGTATGCTATCTATAAATAAATGAGCTTCTATCCCCTGTTCAGCCTAGCTTCCGAAAGGTCTACCCTTGATGACCTAGTAAGGCTAGAACAAGCTGCATAGCAATGTTTTTGATTTTAAAAGGGCTTATGATCTAACCAATCCCCAAGTAATACTGAATCAAATGCATAAATGGAACAACATATGTGAGTGTATGCTTCGTTTATTTACAACTTGTTAGAAGATCGTATATTTTGAGTTAGGACTTTGGAGCAAGATCTGATTGCTTTCTCATTGAAATAAAAATGCCCCAAGGATCAATCTTAAGTGTTACTCTCTTTTAGGCTTCTATACTTGAAAGGAAAGCCTTATGAAATCGGTGCGGACGTCCGTCTGTCTGTCCATTGCGACTTTCAACTCGAGAACTACTGAACCTAAAACATATGGAGGGTATCATTCAAAAGTCTATGGCTTACGGAGTTCACATCCGCGGGCTAGCATAGGTGGGCTGTCCTGCTACAATGCAATAAGGGTTTTTAGTGCACCCAGCTTCCAATATGTCATTTCTTATAACTTTTGATCAAGGCAGTTTTCAAGCTGGAGATCATTTTTTATTTCTGTCACTTCTGACATTTATAGTGGACGCAAATTTTTTGTTTATGTTAAAGCCCCGGAAATTTGTGGAACCGGAGTTCCACATCTGTACTTGTTTAATTAGAGTACCACCTACGATAATCACCCGCTTTTACGTCGACGATTTAATGATGTTATATTTTCAAAGATCTCGTAATTTGTCAAATTGTGTGAGACTATCCACTTCTTCCGTCTAAGACATGAGCACAATAAACCAACTATCACTATAAAAAATACTCCGAAAATGTATACTCTACAATGTAAATTTCTCGGTCTTGCTTTTGATTCTGAATTGCAATGGGAAGATCAATGATCAATGATCTCTATAAACCATGTTCTTTCATTGTAAATTTAATACGATGTATGTCCGGAGTATGTTAAGGAGCTGATTGCACAAGCTTACTTCGCTTGTATAGCAGTATGGGATTATCAAAAATAGACTATGGGTGCGTCATTTATGTTTCAGCTCGAAAAACGTATTTCTCTCCACTAGATCGGATTTACGACATCGACTTACGTATTGTGACCGGAGCATACAGAACTAGTCTCATTGACTCTCTTTATTAGAAGGGTAAGTAACCTCCTCTGGATCTCCGAAGACACAAGTGTGTATTTAGATATCTTTTTATCCAAATTAGTTGTTCAATGATCAAGATATTGTTGACATTTTCAGGAACAGACCTACGATTACAAGACTTTAATTAAGAGATATACTAAATTGTTTTACAAATGGCATTCCTTTTGCTAATAAAATTCTGGTAAAATTCACCGTTATTTTCAGACATGGTTTTAAAACCAAAAAGCAAGCGGGCAGTACCATCTGTATAGAGAGATCTGATTATTCTTAGACTCTGCCTTCTTATTTTAGTATATATAGTAAGTATACTGTATACAATTTGGCAAGCATTGCTTTATTGCTCTATGACTTTCAAACCTTATGTGCTAATGTGTTCAGCCATTCAAAATAAGTTTTCTTCGGACCCCTTTATCTTGCCCTTGGATAAGCTTCTACTCCAACTGACTATTAGAAGCAATCCATTCTGTTGGTCTATTTACCAGTCCATGTTGAAATTGCTGAGAGTGAGGCAGCTGACAAGTATGTTCGTATAGCGGCAACTCAACCTCTATTGGTTGGCATCTTTAAAAGACCTGGCGTTGCTAATAATTTTGACAGCTTAATAGAACCGATGGTCACAAGCTGGCTTAAGCCTCC
Source organism: Sinelater perroti (assembly GCA_036346155.1). Lineage (NCBI taxonomy): Eukaryota > Metazoa > Arthropoda > Insecta > Coleoptera > Elateridae > Sinelater > Sinelater perroti. The sequence continues at coordinate 20,895,272 of JARFIY010000046.1, forward strand.
AAACTAATGTAATAGAAATTTATTATCCAGTTGGTTTAAACCACCTCTTCCAAACATATCTTACGCGACTCCGTATTGGCCATACTCAATTTATTTTGTCATATTTGTTAACAGTACTGAATGTCCTGTGTGAATTATATTTTTTAAATAATAAACGTACGTAGGTGAATAAAAAAGTAAAGGCAATTTTCTTATAATAACTTTATTTCTACTGATGAAAAACAAATGCATATGCGACGTAGTGCCCTGTACAGTGATGCACTTCTGATATCATCCCTTCAAAAGCGAAGCCTTTTGGTTGCTCATGAAGCCAGTGTGCACCGCTTGTTGAACCTCACCATTCGAGCTGAACTTGTGACTACGCAATGTGTTCCTTGAGAGACTAAAATGTGATAATCAGAGGGCATCCACCCTTTGGATGTGTTGGCCCGTATGTGATGTCGATAGATGATTATTTGTTACACTCTTTTATCTCTCCTTAAAGCGTTCTATCTACTCGTATATCTTTCGTTGGTATCCCGCGATAGATTTCCGCTTTATGCTGCGTTGTTCTCGACGTCTTCACTGAGCGGAGTTACCCTCGATGTTTTCTGTTGGCTAGCTACCCATCATTCCTTGTGCATCAGCACCACTTTCTTGTCGTTACCGTGCAATTTAAAAATTACCTTTATTTCTTTATTTTTTTGTATACAATCTCTGATTAGATATGAATAATGAATTATATCTGGTAAACGACCATCTCGACTTGGTTTTTTCCACAGAATTTTTGATTAGAATTTCGCACATTTTCTGATAAATTCTAGTTAAGAACGCGTAGGATTTTGTTCTCGAGATTATCAATTGTTTGTGAGTTGCTGGTGTAGACTTTGTATTTGAGGTGAATATAAAAAAGTCACACAGTGTAAATCACAAGACTCTGCTGGCCAGTTGATGGCATTTTGAGTAATTACACGTGGTAGATAACGCCGTTTTGCTAAAACCGCATTGATCTTAGTTCTATGTTTCCCACTTGGTACCAAAAAAAAAATTATCTTTGAAGATATGAGTTTATCACGCCATCTGTGCAAAATCCACATCAGACAGTGACTCACTGGGTGCATTTTATGAGTTACGGTGAGAATTTTTTTGACTAAACAAAATTACTCTATGGTGCTCTAAAAACCATTCAACGAATTTTTGACGGTTAGCAAGCTCTTGCGTCAATTGAATTTTGTACGCAAGAGTGATTATTCTTTAGTAATTATTTGTGAAATGTTCAATTACTATATACGATGCCGAATTGATGCTTTCGGATTTGCAGTAATATTTTGACTAATTACACCTACATCTTCAAGGAACCTACCTTACGCCAATTCTCATTAAATTTTGCATCCATAACTGATCCAATATTATTAATTTTTGTGATCAATCTTCCGACATTTGGTGTAGTATCTCGACCAAAAATTTCACAAAGTTTTGTAACGTCCTCGCAAAATTTCTAACGAATTTGCAATACATTTTAATAATAACAATAATAAGTCGCTATTATTTCGTACAGTGTTCCATATTTACTAGTTTAAAAAACCATAGATCGACAAGTGTCAAAGTGTTAGAATTTTCGACGACAAAACAAACGTTAAACATTTAGCCGAGTCATATGATTCTCACTGTTATAATACTTGATTTAATTAGACCGTGGTCCTTTTGTTAATTTATTCAAGCAATTTTTCTGAGATTTTTAATCATTAAAATAGTTGATAATTACCATTAAGTTAAAAGAAATAATAAAGCCAACTTCAAATTGTTTCATAAATGTTTTAGCTATAAAAGACAAGCAGCAATGGTGTCGCTGATAAAAGTTTTCACTGTAGAACAGTTTTATTTTATTGCACGTTGAGGCACCGTTCAGAATATTCTGAACAACATAAATCTTCCAGAAAGGCGCGCTCTCGTCCACCGCCGCCACCGGGCGATCGAGGCTCGAGTCGCGGCCGACCCGCCTCCGAAGCCGCCTGTCCATCGCAGGTTACAGCTACATAGACCCATAGCAAAAGGTGATCGCATTATTTTCAGTTTGAATAATTCAGCACCGGACCCGGGCAGGGCGGGCGCTCCGGGCGGGCGTCCCGGAACTAAATATCGCGCCGGGCGGCCACGGCGGCCACTTCGCATGAGTGACCGCACATCCCGGAGGAGAGCGATGCCTCGGCCGCACGCATTAAGTGTCTTGAAAATATTGATTGCCGGCTCAAAACTCCATTATGCGACCCGACCCGTGCGAATACACGGACACGACGCCATTAATTAACGGTTAATTGAATTAATTGCTCTCATTATTTCACATTTCGTATTGCTCGGCCCGTGCGAGCAAGACACCGCTAAGCCGTGATTGAGACAAACGGCTGCCGGCCCGGCCGACTAAATTGGTTTTTATTCGTGACGTTATCGGGAGCGGTGGCGTCGGGAAAAAGCGATGTCCTTCCGCGGGTTAACATGCCCCGGCCCCGATCACTCCGCGGGGCGGGCGGCGGCGTGCTCCCTGCACCGCCTGCAGAGGCGCATTAAGACCGCAACACTTTTGTTTCGTCTAATAAATACCAGAGTCTCCCAAAATAGACCCATTATGGTTTTATGGATGCTGTCGGCGGTGGCGGCTGAATTTATATATAGAAGTACTCTGCCAAAAACCATTTAGTCGTCTGTCATCGATTTTTACAATCTCTAAACGAAAGACTAGAACAAGTGGCTCAGACGGCAACACTGATTTAGTGAGACTGAAATGGCATCTCGTGAGTGGTCAATGGACAACCGCTACTCCCCAAATGGCATGCCGATTCAGACCACAACAGTGTACTCGTCTGCAGCGTTTGTAACTGTTTTACTCTGGAAATACCCCCTAACAACTACGACATATCTATATATTTAGTTATATAATTTATTTAATATATAAGGTGGCTGAAAAGTAACTGGACATTAAAAATTGGCTATAGAAATTATACACTTGAGAGCAAAACAATCGACTCACTAGTTGCACGTGCATTTTCGTCTCCCGTTTCAGTCTAAGGAATATGAAATGTGCAAGGAGTATTTTATTAATGAGCTTTAAAAAACTGTTGCTATGGTATTAATCGGATGACGCTTTCAAGTAAATATGCATCACGAACGGAGTTTTATGAATCTTGCTAATTGGAACGCACGAGCGTGACGACTGTGGGTGGTCTTATAATACGGTAATTAATCTCATTGTCAGTCACTTATCCGAAGTTGACGTAAGTAAGTGACAAAAATGCTCGAGTGATTAGCAAGAAAATGGATACCACAGCCACCGAAGCAGCTCAAGCAGTTACATTGTTAAGAGCGGGCCTGAGTCAGAAAGCCGTGGCAAATCAATCAGCTGTGTTAACAGTGTAGCGTCGGTACTGGAAAACCAATGGCTACGTCCGCCGGCAAAGAGGCGGTCGTAGACGTGTGGCAACGGGGAGAAGCGATCGATTTCCCGTCAATATCCGTCAGAAATCGACATATGACTGGTGTTGACCTCAAGCAAGAGCTGAGCGCGGTCAGAGGTGTGGTCGGCAGCGCTTGGACAGTGAAAGACTGAAGACAGCCAACCTTATTCCAAAAAAGGTAGCTACGGGTTCCAAGCTGCCCGCAGTCCAAAAACAAAGACGACTGGAATTTTCGCGATTTGGATCTAGGTTATTGGAGTCAGATATTATTCACCGACGAGTCCAGGATGTGCATAGATGACAACGACAACAAACGTCGGGTCTATAAAAGGTCAGGGAAGCAATATTTCTGATTGTACGTATAGGCGCTCAGCAGCAGCTGCTATTGTGTATTTTTCTTTTAGAATTTTTTATGTTTTTTTTTGTATTTTCGTTGATCTGACAAGTGCTCAGTCTTATTTTGATAGTGTGTAATACCATTAGTGTAGCGATAAAATGAATTCTTATAGAAAAGGCGCAAGAAATTCAAAGGTGAGAAAAGCGAAAACTAAAAAAATCTCATGAGTTTTTGGGTAATCAGCACAAAAACGCGTTTTTCTCAAAATGACTTTCTTTGACACTGCGGATAAGCTGGACCAATTTCAATGAAACGTTGTGCATTTTGTTTGTTAAGCAATTCTACATGACAAATCACCTCAATTTGGTCAAAAAATTAAAAAATGAAAATCTGGCAATAAAAAAATGATGTGAAAAAGGCACTTTTTCTATCACTTTTTTTAAACGTTTGGCATTTTTCTTTTTTCATAGATTTTGTCGCGTGGAAACAATCATGTTTAAAACCTATTTTGATTTTTTTGTTTTAAACTAGCCAACCCTGAGATTAACTGTCGGCAGTGGGGTCGGATTTTTTTTGCAGAGTTGACTTTGGCGCCCTCTGCCAAAAAAAAGCAAGTTATTAAAAATGACCAAAAAAATGTTTCGTATTCTTGAAGGACAAATTAATGTATGAAAAAAAGTTTCATGTTTATATTCTTAATAAAGGAAGTTCCAAAAAAACTTAAAAAATCGCTTTCTTGACCGTCTAATAGGTAGTAGTACCTTAAGAAACTGTCGCATATGAAGATGGGTTTTGCATGTTCTGGGCGGACACTTTCATGCACGGAATATTGAGTTTGTTTTCGTGCCTAGCAGAGGACGTGAAGGAGGTTTTACAGCGGACCACTACATCAGGGTAATTTTGGAGAAACATGTTCCATTTGCAAGATTTGTTTGTGAGGACTTTACGCTAATGCGCGATGTCACACTTCGCGAATGACCACTACCTACCTAACTGACATCGGTATATCAAAAATTGACTGGCCTCTCAGACTTGAATTTAATTGAGCATATTTGGGATAAGCTTAAGCGAAGAAATCGGACCAGAAATCTTGCACTAGAGAGCGTGATAGAATTGAGGGCGGCGTTCATTAAAGAGTGCGAAGGAATCTTTCAAGACAGCATAAAAAAGTCATCCGATCCAAGTGTAATCGCTTGCAAAGTGCAATTAGAGTAGATGACAACACCTTGTATTGAAAAAATCATTAAATTAATTTCAACTGAGGATTTTAGTTTTTCCCTTTTATAATCACCTTTTTCCTTTCAACTCTTTTGTGTTACACATATTCTTAGGCCCATGACTTTGTTAAAACTGGTCCAATTCAAATCAAAGTGGTATCATTTGAAGCTACAATTTGTAAGCTTTCAAATAACATACTGAACTTTTACTTGGAGTGTTATAGGAGTGGATACACATTCTCTCAAAAATCGAGCATGTTGCTGAGTCTATTGCTTTGCTCTAAAGTGTAGTATCATTGCAGTCGTTATCAAAACAGTCTCTAAATAAACTACAATAAACAGTATTTTACCTTTTTCGGAATAATAGCTAAGATAGCATGAATATTTCGTCAATTGTCAGAACTGGCATTACTGGAGTGATATCCAACCTGAAATCACGGTTAGAAGGATGGCAAGTCGACCAAATGTGGTGCAGAATAACAGCAACAAAACTCATCGTCTCATATCTTGTGCGTGATACTATGAATGCATACTCCTACATTCAGATGCTTGAATATTACTTGTGGTCTGCGGTATTTGGACGGGAAAAAATTGGTTACCTTATTTTGATGCAGGATGGCACACCAATACATTTTACTTTTACTGTGCGTGCGTAATTTGATCATCGTTTTCCAAAACGTGGGCTGGGGCAACGCGAACTTCATAAATAACCTCCTGGAAATCTAGACCTCACTCTGTCTGATTTTTGACCTGCGGAGCTACGCAGATCAAGAGGTATACAGCCTCCCACTCTGAAGGACATGGGTTCGCGAATTCAGAAGATTTTAAATTATATTCCAAATTATTTTCTTAGAAGACGAAGTTTAGTTGGCGCTTCCTTTAAATTTAAAGATTTACTTTTATTTTCTTATGCATGTTATATCTGTTGCGAAAAACTGACAAAAATAAATATTTATGGTAATATGGGAAACTTTTTTATTGATTTTCAAAATATTCTTCCCGGCGGTTAATATATAGTTGCATACGTTAGAATCGAATAGCATGTTATCTATAGCCAATCAAATATCTTTGAAACATTGATTTTGAACGCATCAACCGCCTCTTCCACATCCAAAAATCGTTGTTCATGCAGTTTGTTCTTCACGCGTGGGAGCAAAAAGAAATCGTTAGGGGTCACAATTAAATTTATTGAATCAATAACACTGACCTACAAGAAAAATTTTTTTGGTGTTTAGGATTTTGGAAATGATTTTAGCTATATTGAGGTCGCTGAATCTAAATATCAAATCAGTTTTTCTCTATTAGCTCTACTTTTTAGATTAGTTTTTTTAACGTGCAGTTTTAACTCCATTTTGTGTAGTTTTAAATCGCATACACAAGGATTACTTCCTCTATATTTGTCCTATTGCCAGTCTGCCGGCCAGTTAGAGGAAAATCTTCCAGATGGAGTAACCATACTGTAACTGAAGTGACCTTCAACGCTTCGATCGAGTTGAGGTTAGTCTGTGAGTTGTCGTCGCGCAGAGTAAATCGAAGTTGGTCTCGCGTGATATTTGTGTTTCGCAACGAGTTGTTATAAAGTTAACCTAAAACATACTGTGTTGTAGATTGTTGTATTTGTGTTGTTGAATAGAAATAAAATGAGTTCAAGTAGAAGAAGTTGTGTAAATCATCCTGATGTGTTTTGATACATATGTGGAGAATACACGTTAAAAGAAAACAGAAAAACTGTTAGTTACTTTGTAAAGAGAGTTTATCTTGGATACTTTGGTGTTAGGCTTGGTGATCAGGATAAAACTTGGGCACCGCATCAGGTCTGTAAAGCTTGTACAGAACATTTACGACGGTGGACTACCGAAAAAAGGAAAAGTCTGAAATTCGGCGTACCAATGGTTACCACTTTGATGACTGTTATTTCTGCCTAGTAAATATTATTGGAATCAATCGAAACAACCATAGCAAGTGGACTTATTCTGATTTAGTCTCTGCAAGACGCCCAGTCCCTCATTCAGAGGAAGTGCCACTCCCAATGTTTCACCAGCTACCGGAACTTTGTAAGGATGAGCATTGTCCCTCTGATCATCCTTCTGATACTAATGAAGGTGGCAGTGATTATGGGGATGTTATCAATTCCATAACTTTTCAACCAAGATAAGTTGAATAACCTCACCAAGGATCTCAACTTGTCAAAAGAAGCTTCTGAATTACTTGCTTCCAGGTGGTACGACAAAAATTTACTGGAACAAGGAACCAATATTACATTTTACCTTACAAGAGAAAAGGGTCTGCTACCCTTCTTCTCTCAAGAAGACAATCTTGTACTTTGTCACGACATTAGAGGACTCCTGGAAAAATGGGTCTTCCTGAATATTTTCAAGATGATTTTCGCCTGTTTATTGACAGCTCAAAGCAAAATTTGAAATGTGTTCTTCTACACAATGAGAACAAATATGGTTTAATACCAATTGCTCACTCAACGAAAATAAAAGAAGAATATAACACCATAGCTTTAGTCTTGGAGAAGATAAAGTATCATGAACATCAATGGGTGATTTGCGTGGACTTTTCTTCTTGGATAGCAACACACCAACACACCAAATATTCTTGCTTTTTGTGCCTCTAGGATAGCAGAGACAAAACATACCAGTGGGTTGGAAAAGAGTAGCCTAAGAGAGAAACATAGGCGTTGGAGAAAAGAATGTCATTAACGATCCCTTAGTTAAACTGCGTATCAAAGCTGGGCATCATGAAACAGTTCGTAAAGGCTCTTGATAAGAGCGGATCATGTTTTGCATGTAAAGGAGAGAAAAAATAGAGCAGAAATATTTGACGGCCCACAAATAAAACAACTCATTAAGAATTTTGCCTTCGTAAATTCGATAAATGAGGCTGAGCGAAACAATTCAAACAACTTCTCCAACAAAACAGTATGATTCTGTCTATGCTTACCACCATCATAAATAAAATAACAGCATAATCGCTGCTTTTGTAATAATAGCCCAGTGGAATGCCAATATAGTGAAACAACATAAAGAAGAAATAATAGCTTTCTTAAACTTGAATAAAATTGATATACTGTTAATTTCACAATACCTTACTATGTAACTTATCGTACAGAGTACCCTGACGGAACAGCCCATGGTGAGACAGCTATTATTATACAGAAAACTATCACTCATTATAAGCTGCCAAAGTATGAAAAGAATTTTTACAAGCCACGACAAACCAAGTTCAAAACTTACCTGGTTCCACTGGTACTGTCTACAGTTTATTGCTTTCCAAGACACGGATTTACTAAAGAAAAGCTTATCTCCTTATAAAGAATAGCTTTGATGTCGATTTCTCGGAATAGGCGATTACAATGCCAAACACACGCACTGGGGCTCAGGGCTAATAACAACACGAGAAAGAGAACTGTATAAAGTTACCAATAAAGAAATTATTCATCCGTCTCGACCGATGAGTGATCTCAACGAAATTCCATTTCATTATCATGTATGGAGTTTCAGTAACTACCTTGGTATTGAGTCAAACTATGATCTGTCATCGTATCATTCTCCTATTATAATTACTGTTAGCGAAACCGTTATATTTATAAAAATTTGTCTAAAAATGTGTGACCAGGACACAGATTGGCCAACATTTCGGAATTTTATCGAAAACAATCTAGAACTTACCATTAGAATAAAAAAACCGGAAAAACTGAAAAGTACAACAAAATATTTAATCAAACGATTAAAGAACCAGAATGGTACTCTACCCCATCGATTTACTGTAGTCAGCAAAAATCAGTAAATATGCCACTCGATATTAAAAAACTAATAGTGCACGTACTGCATGGCAGCGTACACATGATATTCAAGACACAACCATCTAAGTAACCAGCTGAAAAAGAAATTACGAGAAGCTCGTAATAAAGAATTTCAAACATACCTTGGCAATCTGTCAAGGTATGATTATTCTCTCTGGAAAGTTTTAAGGACCTCAGATACTAAATCCTCCTATACGAAGTCAAACAGAGTAATAGTCCAGGTCAGATCTAGAATAAACGCTCAACATCAAGCGAACACCATAAACCCTCACACAAATGAACAAGATGAAGAAGTGGAAGAATACTTAACTACGCCCTTGCAATTATCATCACCAATCCGAGCTTTCTCGCTAGCGGAAATAAGAACTCAGATAAAATATCTAAGTAACAGGAAAATTCCGGATATAACCTTATACAGCGAGGGTATTAAAAGAACTCCTCAAGAAACATATAACACTGATAGATATCCTATTAAATTCCATTCTTTACTTATCATACTGGTCTAGTTAACTAAAGTTTTTACAAATTATAATGATCTTAAAAACGGGAACAGCACCTAATGAATCTGCGTCATATAGATCAATAAGTCTATTGTGATATTATTAAAACTATTGGAAAAATTAATAGTTAAAAGAATCCGAGCAGATACTTTTCTTAAAGATATTATCCCTCAACGCAAATTTGGCTTTAGAAAAGAACACTTCACTATCCAACCAATGTCAACGGCTAATTTGATTAATAAATCATTTTAAGATAGAAATATTGCTGTGCGGTTTTCTTTGATATCAGCCAAGTTTCGATAAAGTATGGCATCAAGCACTACTGTGTAAAATCAAAGCATTCTTTTCTCACCATTACTTTCTCCTCCTTAAATCCTACCTGGCAGACCATCACTTTCAAGTAAAACTTAGTAGTAAACTTTCGGAAGTCAAAGCAATAAATTCTGATGCCCCACAAGGTAGTATCATTAGACCACTCCTTTGTCTACCCACAACACAAACAAATACAACAGGAACTTTCGTCATGATACCGCCGTTTTCTCTTCTTACAATAACCCAGTAATGGCAAGCCAGTAGGTACAAGAGCACATTGATATTATTAGCAAATAGATGGAAAAATGGCGCATCCGTGCAAATGAAAATAGATCCGACAAGTCATATTTACGCTGCGGCGACAACTATACCGGCCGGTAATAACGAACGGTAACGAAGTTCCACAGTCCAAACAAGTAAAATATCTGGGAATGCATTTGAGCCAACGACTTACTTAGAAGGAACACTTAAAAAAGGCAAGAAATGGACATTAAATTTAAAAAACCTACCTGGCTCTTGGGTAGAAAATCGTCTTTCAACTGAAAATAAATTATGAATTTATAAAACAGTTGTTAAACCGAAATCGAACTGTGAAACTGCTCCAGTTCGTCTAACATAGGTGTACTACAGAGATCCCAGTCTAAAATCTTGCGCGCCATAGTAGATGATTCATGATAACAAATCAAACACCACATCATGATCTAAAAGTACCGTATAGCAGAGAGGTCATCATCAAATACGCCAATAACCACATATATGTAAACTTGAACCTCACCCAAACAGGACTATACAACTGCTAGCGAATAATATCTACCAAAGACGACTTCAAAAGCTATGGCTATGGCTACGTGTGGATCATCTATTTACTCTAAAAAAATAATAGAAAAAATGTAAATACAGGTAGAACCTACACCTGCTATTTATAGATGGTACCAAAACATACGATAGCGTACCGATAACGAAGTTACGGGGATTTACAGAAAGAACTATAATAAATCATGCTCAATTACAACTACAAAATAATTATCAAAAAAAAAATAAATATTGGGCGACATTAACGAAAAAGCGCCATACAACTAAAGGCCTTAAACAGAGATTCTCCTCGTCAGCCACACTGTTCAAAATTGATCTAGAAGACACACTAACACTCTGGAAAATTGGGTTTATTACTAAACCACAAGAACCCTACAATTTGCCGACAACTAGATCATTTTAAGCCCAGCCTGAAATATGAACAGTATGAGAAAGCTGCATTAACAATAAACCTTACAAAAAGGAAATATTTATGTAGAAAAAAGTGACTTGTATTTGGGCGAAGGAAACAAAATAGGGGGATGTGAAAGTTATGAATACATTAGGACTAGAACAGACGGGGATTGTAGTGACAAATTGAAAATAAAAAAAATAAAGGAAGTAAGAAGAGTAATTGATGGCTTAAAGAGAATTATTTTGTTTCTATAAAATAATATTTAAAAGACACACTATATGGAGCAGAAACATGGAAGTATGCGAAGAAGTTGAATTTCTAGGCGAGACAGAATCAGAAATGAACAAATAAAAGGGAATATCGAAGTATATTAAACGATTATAAGTGGAACAAAAGTTAACCTGGTATGCGCGAAGGAAGACTACCTAAGGTTGTATGGAATTGGACTCCTCCCTCCAGAAAGATAACGCGAAAAAGACCAAAAACAAGTTGGAGTGCTAATATTCGAAAAGCTAAATCTTTCTAATATATATTAATGTGCTTTATTTCCGAAAAGCTCAATAAAAATAATTAGCAATTTTTTACCACATTTTAATTCACTTATTTAAGGTATTTTTAAGCAGCAAAGGTGTATATGCAGCATCTTGAAAGTGAACATACTGACTGTCTCATTAATGGCGCTAATGAGTAACGATTTTTAAATGTCTAATGAAGTGAGACAGAGGAATAGCTTCTTTAAGATCTAAAAATGACCTATTTTAATGCATGATTCTTGTTTATCGTATTTAAATACCCTCCAACAAGATAAAATAAGGTGTCATATGGCAAATATCATTTTTTCAAAATAAAAATAACTTTGTAATATAGAAACTGCCTGAAATTTTGAGAATATTAATTTACGACTTCACTATAGAAAAATAAAGATTTTAAGAATGCCGCCTTATGATATCTAAAAATGTATAAATAATAAAAAGATTAGACCGTAATAACGATGACAACGATGACACCCTTAAAAACCATACGGGGTGGTCAGCGCCAAACGTAGCGACTAGCGGAAAGGGCAGTTGTATTGTTTACGAATACACAAAAACGGGAGTTTCGCCGACGAAAACCCCGTTCTGGTTGTTTATGGCGCAGTTCTGGGGCCGCAAACAGAAGACGCCCGGTTAAAAAAAATAAATGCCCCACATAAAAATCCCGGCGGCGGCTTATAAAGAGCGAGCGGTAAATGAAGTGCTCAGTCACTTTGAGCAACTCCGTCGTTTTTGTCTAATCTGGTAGTCGTGATTCGATTGCTTTTTTCCCGTAATGAGCCGCTGCGGCGTACCTGTTGCGAGCTCGCCGGAGCTTTATCGCCGCCATCGGCGCCGCCCGGCCCGCCGGCGCGGCAGCGCGCCGCGGGCGCGATCGGCGGCCGGGCACGGCGGCGTCGCTGCACTTAGCGGAGTCATAATAATTAATGGATCTATGACGATTGTGCAGCCGAAGCCGGGCGCGCTGTATAAATGGGCGCCCCCATTGTGCGGGCGCAGCGAGCGCGCCGCCACTAAATCACTTATTAATGTGCAGGTGACTGCGGCCGCTTTGTGCCCGCGTCGTGCCCCATTAAAACGTAGCGGGAACAAATGACGTACACCGATTCGTACTCCTGCATTGAGAGAAGGATTATGTAGAACGGCGGCGGCGGCGGAAATGACAAATGGACAAGGGCCCGCTGGCGCGGGGCGCGGGGCCGGCGGCGGCGGCGCGCCCGGCGATCATATCGATAATCGGACGCGATATTTATCATAAGTGGCGACGCGGGCGTGCGCGATGCATGTGTGCGGTCACCAAAGATGGCTGGCACGGTTATGATAAGGCGATGCTTTAATGACGAGGTGGTTTCCATGGCGACGGCGGGCACTGGGCAGGGCCGGGCGGCGGTCAGCAGGTGCGGCGGGGGCGGCGCGGCGTCGGCCATCACGCAATCTCAAGCGTCGGCCTGTCAATACGCTCCTTGCGCGTTCTTCGACGCCGATATGATGTAAGTAATTAGCGCCGGCACCCGGGTGGCCGGCCACTGGGGGCGAGCGCGCGCCGCCGTGCCGCCGCCGGCGCCGGGCGCGCGGCCGGGAGCGGAATTAAGCAGAGCGGGCGCCTCGCATCCAATTATAACTTGGAAACGAATTTCTCATTTCGAGACAATTAAGCGGCATATTATAGTCGCTGAAGCGTCACAGCAATACAGCATCGCGTCAGCCGGGGCGGGCCGTCTCCACAAATTATACTTTGGGGAACATTAATTTCCGTGATGGAAGACGTCGCGTGGAGCGCATCGATCGGGGGCCTGTCCGAAATATGGCTCGGCAGCGAGGCAACTCACGGAGTTACATATCGGGTCCGGGCTGCAGTTCCGGGCGGACGTGGCCGGCATAAGTCCGGGCGCAATCAGGCGCCGGGCGTGACGGACATGACAACCGCAGGGCGCAGATGATATCGCCGATGTTTATACAGTTATCGAGATGGGCCGCGACGTGATCCACCCGCCGAACGGCGGCTTACGCTGCCCTTTCCTGCCCTTATCATTTCACTTTCCCCGCGGATGCTACGTGACGCCGCGGCTCATAAGCCAGGCCGCTGTCGCTACCGCCGCCGCTGCCGCTGCCGCTTCCTTCTTCCTCCCGGCTCCGTTCCGCTGACGCTGCTCGCAGGGATTGGAACAAGGCGAGGAGTAATAAAATAACAAACAGGGAGAGATGAGACCGCGCCCAATCCAGATAAAACATCGCCACCTCGCGAGGGTTATTGCACGCAGCCCTGCGAGCGCCACTTTCATCTCTTTGCCTTTCCGCTCGGACGAGGGCTGCCATGGCATTGTAGACGGTGCCGGTTGCTGCAACCGCGCCGCGCACTTGCTAAAAACCACAACTACCTTCAAAACAACACGATGATAATAATTATAAGAAAGGAATAATCGTCACCCAACACTAATAATGATATAAACTGGTAAGATACAATTGGGGGGGGGGGGGGAGTCAATAAAAGCAGGCTTTTGACAATTACACGTAATACGGGGCTTTTGCTTAATTTTCATTCTCAACTTATGAATTTCACCATTCATTCCATAATTGTCAATATACAAATATTACAAATATTAGATTATCCCAGGTTAGTTTAAAATTGAACTGTTTATTTAGTACGGCAAAAGCACGCTTTCTTTTGCTTTATTTCCCTAAGAAAATTCCATTTTGGCTTTTAAATAGGAGCTTACTATAATATGGAGTTAAGATATATTCTGCCATTACACTTGAACGACTGTAGGATTTTCATCATAAAAAAATAATAAAATCAAATCATAGGGGTAGTTTTTGTTCGCAATATTTCAGATAGAACAGAAAATTGACGGAGTTGTAGTCGGTATACAATTTTACATTTTCTCGGAAAGCAGATTTCTTCCATTGACGATCCATATGATAATCTTGTTTTCGAAACTGCTACGCTGAATATGTCAATATCTTTTCAACCAAGAGTTCTTCGATCTCCCTACTGACCTTTTTTCCTAAATTTCCCTTCGATAATTAAACGGAATATTTCATATTTACTACCCCTTATAACTTGCCCAAAGTATTGCATTTTTCTTTCTTTCAAAGTTAATAGAAGCTCTTTATTGGTATTCATTCGTTGGAGTACTTCTCAATTTGTTATTCTTTATGTCCAGGATGTACATAGAATGGGTCGGTAGATGTACATTTTAAAGGCTTCTATTATTCTTTCTGTGGTGGGATCCAAAGAAGAGTTGGGGATACGTAGCATCGTATCATTCGTAAGCGTAGATTGAGGTTGAGGTCGAATCTGGTAAAACACTTTTTCATGCTTATAAACGCTCTTCGACTTTATTCAATGCGCGACCGAATATTTTTTCTGTTTAACAAGAGTCTCTAGGTATTGAAATTGAGTACTTGTTCTAGAATGTTACCTTTTACTAGCAATGTTTAATTTTTGATATGTTCAATGTTAAACCGTATTCTTTACTGTACTCCACCAATTGATCGACCACTATTTGTAACTCTGTTACACTTGTTGCCATTATAACTGTATCGTCTGCATAGCGAAGATTTGTTACCCTGCAACCATTGATCACCACCCCTCTAATGGTTTCGTCTAGAGATTCTCAGAATACAAATTAAAAAACAGCGGGAAAAGTATGCAACCCTGGTGGACACCGTTCTTTATGAGAATGGATTCTGAAGTTTCTCGCTCTACTTAATGTCAGGGTACTGTTGCCAATGCAGTGCCTCAATTGCGCGGATATCTCTGTTGTCTACCTTAGTTGACTGTGTAGTGTTTCTATTAGTTTTTTTATGATTAACGCAGTCGAAAACTTTCCGGTAATCAATGAAACACGCAATCATGTCCCGACATCGTTGCGTCAGGACATCCACACAAAAGCTTGCTTCACGAGTACCCAGCTCTTTTCGGAAACCACATTGAGTGCCATTGATTTGTTCTTCATATTTATTATATATCTTGCTATGGATAATTCTTGGAAATATTTTTAAGACATGGGCATTAGGCTGATCGAATGAGAGTCATCGCAGTAGGTTCTTTTGGTATTATGACGAAAGTTGATTTCAACCAATTCGTTGGAATTTTTCCTGTGCGATATATTGAATTGAATAATGACAGTAATAGTTGTAACCCTGCGTCGTCTTGTTCCGCAATAATCTTTAATATCTCACCATGAATTCCGTCTGGTCCTGTTGTTTTCCCATCGTTCTGTATTTTTATTGCATGAATAACTTCTGCTTTAGACATTCGTCTCTTTTTGCGTCATTTACTCGCTCAATTATATCAGGCTTGCCATCATCGGAGAGCCGCTTGGCGTATTTTTTCTTGAAGGTCTACTATGATCTTATTTCTTTATTTTTGAGTTTTGATGTTTGGGTTTTTATTCTTCTGTGTCATTTCCTTGATCTTTTGATGAAGGTTAAACGTGCCGTATTTGGTCTGGAGTGCTTCTATTTTTTGGCATTGTTCAGCCATCCACTGTTTTAGCATCCCTGCATTTTCGCGAATTAGGTTGTTTCTCTGTTTTGTATTTACTTGCATTCTTAATCTTATATTTCTTTTTTATTTATCAGATCTAGTATCGCGTCATTTATCCATTGTTGTTTTTTAGCATTCTTATTGTGTTGTTCCTATTATTACGTTATTCTTTATAAAATCTCCAATTTCTTTCAACTTCAGTTTCAGTTCGTCTTTTGTTTTGTTGGGATTTTTATTTATTGGCATTTTAAATTTGTCCTCTAGCTTCTTCTTTATCCTTCTTTTGATTTTTCGTATATCTATTCTCTTGGTTGTAGGCTCTGTCTTGTCTTTTAGAAATTGGCGCATTTTGACGTGCATAACCACTGTACTGTGATCCTAGTCCGTGCCTTTAACATATTTCTCAACTCTTTCTACAGAAAATCATAACTATATATGTGAACAATATGGCAAAACATTATTATAGATAATAAGAGTTTAGTATCAACAAAAAAAAGCACTTTAGTAGAAATATTAAGTGGAAAGGTTAAAAAATCCATTTATAAATTGCTAATAAAAGGATATTGGCAAATAAGCCAGCATAAGTAGTTCAAAGGGCATGTTAAAAGTACTAAGAACAATTGGACTACCACATTGTTAGAGTTCCTTGTCTAAAATTATAGCCGAAATTCAAAGGCTTGTTGTAAACTAAATATTTGTTTAATAGAGCTTTTACCTGCTTAACAATATATTTCTATCAATTGGTACATAACAAAATAAAATAAGTTGAATGATAATAAAATAACCACTCGAAATAAAACTGAAGCGGAGCCACTTAGATTTACTGTTTGATCACTAGAATTATTTTAAAGTTAAGTTGGCACTTAATCATCAGCATTATCACTTAAGTATATGTACTGGAGTAGCTTGCATTTTAGACGGGTATGGATATTTCTTTGACCTAATTCGTAGCAATTGTTGAGATTTTCAAGAAAGGTTTTAGTTAATTTAACAATGTGTTCTTGAATTTCAGGTACGCTTAGTTCGTAGTGAAGCTGTTGATTAGTGATGAACTAAGGAGCGTTGACTGTCATTCGAAAAATTTTATTTTGTAGGATCAGATTTGTTTTTGAAGTGTTGGCCTATATCATACACTCGTAAATAATCAAAGGACGTACGAGTGATTTACATAGTATAATTATGTATTCAATTTGCATGGAGGATTTTCTGTTTATGATCGAGTAAAGTTAGATTAATCGCCCTCATTTCCATGTAAGCCGAATATCGAAGTAGATACCCAGGCATTTCACGGGTTTCTAGTGGATTTTTGACGTTTCTAAGTAAAAATATTTTTGTGACATACTTGGAATAATTAATTGATAGTTTCCATTGTTTTAACCATCTGCTTAGGATGTCGATGGCAACCGAAAGTTTAGCAATTGCTTGTTCTAGATATTTATTTTTGATTAGCACGACTGTGTCGTCTGAAAAGAGACGGAAAAGTCAAACACGAATATGTTGAATAAAATGGGGCCTAGTATATTACGCTGTAGTTGCTGATAGGTTATCCAAACTGAAAAGTTGAGAGAATGCTCGATGGAATGTCTCGCAAGAAATGATTTTAAGTAGAGCTAATTGTGTTTTGATACCATTAGCATTCCAGTTAACGAATTTTAATTGCATTAGAGTTTTAATTCTGTGATCTATTAAAAATGGAAGGAAGGAGATTTGATAATATGAATTGCTTGATTTGTTCTACGAAG
Source organism: Sinelater perroti (assembly GCA_036346155.1). Lineage (NCBI taxonomy): Eukaryota > Metazoa > Arthropoda > Insecta > Coleoptera > Elateridae > Sinelater > Sinelater perroti. The sequence continues at coordinate 20,912,851 of JARFIY010000046.1, forward strand.
GGCAGAATTAGTTGGAGAGAGAAGTGTTGTTTGCAGTTTTTATGAGAAGAGCTAACTTTATTATAATGTTAGCAGGCTGGTTATCGGTTTTCATCACTTTTTCGCATAATTGTGGCCCAATTTATCCAATAGCTCTTTGAATTTTTGCTTTTAATTCAGGAATCGTTCTTACTTTGGTAGCATGCACTTTGGTATTTACAAATTTCAGGGAAAAGATCACACGGTGTGAGGTCGCAAGATCTGGGTGGTTAGCTCACTTCGCTGTGTTGCTACAACAGTTGAACGGGGCCAGCCTGTTTTTTATTGCCTGCAACACAGTTGTCTCATTTGGTGCATTTCTCTTTCCGAAAAGCCACGTCATTTGCACACAGTCTCGGAGAAACATTCTCTGTGCTCGTAATGGATTCTAACCATCGTCACTCGCTTCTTTGTCAAGTAACGCTCCAAACTGACTAACCTCAATGTGTTTACTACACAATGTTACCAAGCAAAACGCTGTCAACCTTGCAGAGGAAGACCAACGTACAATTTAAATCTTGCTTTTCTTTTGGGACACTCTTTAGTATAGAATGAAATAGATTTTGTTTTTGTATCTGGCCAAGTGTAGACAAAATTAATTAAACAACTAGTTTTTGTTTGCAAAATTTAAAATAAAAGAGTTGCATTTTTAAATTATTTTTAAATTGAAGGAGCTTTAGCCATTATATGTTTTTGAGACCTATTTCTTCGCTTCCCCTGTTACACAAGTGTATATGTACACTTTTTTGATTTACAGAAAATTTTAGCTATCTCTATGAACAACATAGCAATAAAATTACTTATGTAAAAATGATAAGTAAAAATACTTTATAAAAAAATAATAAAGTTAAAAAAGTATGAATTATTAAGCGTTCTTTCAAGGTACTAAGAACAGCTTTGACTATATTTTATATATTAGTTTATTATAAACTAAATTAATGTACAGAAGATTTTTGAATCCGAAAAGTAAAACTGTTTTTAAAAATGTATTAAATTGAAGAACAGTTAAGAACTTATCAAATTTATAAGATTGGAGAGAAAATTAAATCTATAACACCGTTGTAAAACTGCTATTAAACATTTTTCTTTGCGCAAATTCTGCCTTGCCTTATTAAATGCACATGAAAACTCTTAAGTGGGATTATCAGTGTTTGGGCAATTTACTGTGCACTTAAGTCTTCAATGGTCTCGCACGGTATTTGAAACAAAAGCACTATTTAATATGTAATATTTAGCACTGCCCTTCTTACAATAATAACATTGGAATAGACCTGTAGTGATTATTTAGTAATTGTTTACTTAGTTTGTGTGGAGTAAGGGGGTGTTCCTACAAGAGACCGTGACAATTATTATCTGCATAAAAATTCATTTAAGGTACGCATTGCAGCAGACACCTGATATGCTAATTTTTATAATGGAAATGGTATCTATTTATCTATGTTATATTATAAATAAGAATGTGAACTCGTGCAAGTTTTTAGAATAGTGGAGAGTGACAATGCAAGCAATTTCAAACAATTTTGAATATAGACTATATATAGAGGTAATGAAGTTCTTCTATTTTTTCTTATGGCTTGCTTTGTCCTCGTCTGTGTATATGTAGTGTGATTATTCCTTGATATTTTTATTAGTGCTTTATTTCGTGATGTTTGAAGCCTCCCCTGCGTTTCTTGCCTAGTGGGTTTGCCTGCCATACTTCTTTAAACTGCCTTTTGGAGACCATTCCGGGTTAACTAGTTTTCCTCTATTTTGTCTTGTAATGCTGTAACTTGGAATCTTCTTCTGATTTCATAATTTCTAATTTTGTCTAGTCTAGTACACCCTTCAATTATTCTAAGGGATTTTATATTTTATAGTCTCCTTTTCTGTCTTTCAGTATATACGATTTGCAGCCATTGGTTAAAATGGGTGTGTAGATCATCTTAGTTTAGTCTTATTAAAGACTTCCTTCTTGTCGATAAATCCTCTTTCTTACGCTTGGAACACCTATCCTGCCTTCCATATCCTATTATTTATGTCTCATTCATATTTCCCTCTTTTTTCAACACTAGAAACAAGGTATTGAAACGGACGGCTTGTTCTATCACTTGGTTCACTAACCTTATTGAAGCTTGTTTTTGTTCTCTAGAGACTACCATGATTTTTATCTTATCTATGTTTATATTCATGTTTTTACTTAAATTTTTGTGACAACCTTCTAGTTGGCTTGTACGATGTCATTTGCAAAGGCACCTTCGCTGATTTCTATTCATTTTGAGTTATTGTACCATACAGTGAGTTTTTCTAATTTTGCATTACATTCTTGCATAATGTCGTCAATTAATATCAAAAATAGGAATGGGCTTAGTACTTCTCCCTGACTGAAATCTTCTGTTGTAAAATTATCGAATGTTACATTTTCTGTTTTTACTTTCCACGTACATATTTTTTTATCGTTTTGATTAAATAGTCGAATACTCGTTTATCCAAACTTTCTCAGATCTTCTTTCTTAGTCCTTTATTAGAAGCTTTCGATAGATCTATGAAACATACATATGCTGTTTTATTGTACCTTTTTTGTATTATTTATCGTAGCTTTAATATTTGGTCTCTCTGTAGCCCGGCTTGAATTTTGTTTGGAAGTTCTTTATTTGGTGTTCAACTATTTACCTCAGTCTTTTTCTAGGATTCTTTCTAAAAATTTACTAGAGATATCAAGTGGAGCATGCTTCTGTAATTGCCACACTTCTTGCTGTTTCCCTTCTTCTATGAGGGTATTATGATAACAGTATTCCAGTCTTGAAGAATGATCTTGTGCTTAAGCACTAAGTTGAAAACTCTGAGTAGCAAGTTCAGTCCCGTTTCTTCCATATATTTTAGCATTTCTGGTGCTATATGTCATATCCTTCTGCTTTCTTCTTTTAGTCTTCTTGTACCTCTTCTTTAGTTATTCCTATGCCAATTTTTATTTCGTATTTGTGTTAGTCTTTTCCTTTTTTTACTATTAGTGTTTGTTCATGAAACTTTTAAAACTGTTTTTCTTACCTTGATGTAATTTATATATATATATATATATATATATATATATATATATATACGAGTGTATATTTATAAAAAATTATTGTAGCTTTACGGTAATTAAATTTTAGGTAAAAATAGAAAATGTCTTAAAAAATATACGACAATTAAAACAAAGCAAAATAGTATCGTGCATTAATCCGACCTAAGATTGGTAAAAAAAAACATTAAAAATCATGTGGAGATTTTTGTATTACTACAGTATCTTCTGCATTAAAAATTATAACCTTACTAGCGTTATTGTGCTCCATACTCCTTGGAGCACATATATTTATCTAGAGTACATTACATGGCCAAAAGTATCCGAACATCCTTTTAGAAAAGTGTATTTGACAAGATAAAAATGCAGGTAGTGGCATATGTAGACCGCATAAGCTGAATATCGTAGTCGTCGAACTCTGAAGGGGGTTGTGATAAAGTGGCAACGATCACTCATGATTTTCAAACCACTTTTTAGGTATAGTTGCTAGCACCAAAACTTAAAAAACATAGATTTGTACGTACAGCCGCTCATAAACACAATATAAGCATAGTCAGTACCAAACGTCACTTGGAATGACGCAAAGTTCACTACCATTGGATTGTGGAATAATGTAAACAAGTTTGACTTTGACAGCTACCAAGAAAACGCTTCTTGTCTAAATATATTGTATCAACACTCAACTTTGGTGCGGAAACATCATGCTTTGAAGCTGTTTTTTGTGATTCGGCCTGGTTTTCTTAGTTCCTGTAGAAGGAAGAACAAACTGTAAGATGTATTTAGGTATTTTTGATAATTCTAGGCTTACAAAACTTTGGAAACAATTGGATGGGGTTTTCTTGTAGCAACAAGATAATTCTCTGCCTTCACAGCAAATATTGTTCTATCATAGTTTTAAGAGTTGAGTGTTAAAAGACTGAACTGCCCTTTACAAAGCTCCCAACTCAGTTCCATTTAACACAGGCTAAATTACCGATCTTCAGTGGCTAGACTCATAGTAGCTCTTATGGAGAAATAAAAGGCAATTTCTACGGACATACATCAAAATCTGGTAGAACGTCTTCCTAGACGAGGGCAGCCTGTGGTCGATGCTAAAGATAAATCGATATCTTATTAATACACACCACATGTCTCTGATTCTACAACAGCAGGTGTTCGGATAGTTTGGTCATATAGTGTAGTATGTGTGATTTAAAAGGAGAAAATCTCTAGAGAAAAGGCGGATTTGGATGAGAAATATTCCATCTAATAATGTGCTTACATAGATTTAACTTTTTATGGTGGTGTATTCGGTTTGGTGACAGGAAAAAGGTTGGATTAGGTAAACCTACCTCTATTCGGTTGGGAGAGTTAAATAATTAATTCTGGAACTTTTCTGACAAAAGTTGCAAAGTTGTAAACAAAAACATAGTATTTCCCAGAAAATGCAACTAATTTCATGCAACGAGCGGAGACAAATAATATTTTTTAAGGTTTTAAATTTGTTTAAAAAGTAAAATAGTAAGAATACAAGGTGCATTGAAGTTCTAAAGTCTATTTTTTTCTCAGTAGTAAGAGTAAATGGAGAGATGCGGTTAATTTTAAAAAACGCGGGAAATATTTCCGAATTTGTAATATAGATGGCAGCAACACTCAATGTACACAAGTCGAATCACCGCCATTGCAGTGAGTGTTGTTTTGTATACTTAAAATAGTGACGTTTAAGTGTTAAGTGTTTGAGTACAAGGTATAATCATCCGTTATCTACTCTTGCGTAGTAAAATTCCTTTCAAAGTTTATCGCCAATTGAGTAAGACATGCGGCAAAAGCGTTATGAATGTTAAAAATGTGCGTTCGACAATGAATCGAAGCAGTCTCGCCCATGAACCATCCGAAATGAAACCATGATTGCACAAGTAGAGCAAGCCGTCGATTAGGTGCGCGTGATATCGCTTCTAAACTTGGCATTTCTGTAGAATCTGTAGAAAGTTTCTTCAAGGTGGGTGTCACAAATGATGATATACACAAGAATGCTCGGGTGATAATGTTTCAGGATATGTTGACACGCGATGCCGACATGAATTTCCGACCATGGACATTCTCCGTGGCCGCTCATTTTCCAATCGGGCCGCTTTTGCATCAGCGATTTTTCAATAGCCAAAGTATACAAAAGTTTCAACTTTCTTAGGTAAGTACTTTTTCAAAAAAAAATTGGAGACCTTAGAACTTGAACGTACTTTATATAGAAGTATAAATAATTTTGTAAGAAACAACTTTTAGAAAAAATTTTAAAAACATGGTCTATCATGACTCGAAGTGCTTTGACTTTGAAAAGAAGCGTTGCTATTTTATATTTAAACGCCATTTTCAAACAGCTACTTACAACCAGTATAACAAAATGTTATATTTGAAATGGTTTTACTTATATAATAATTTTTGCAAAGGAAATCTCACGACTTAATAGACATGCAAAAATCGTGTAAGAAAACTCTTAATAAATATGATGGTAGTAAATCTAAAGCTATTTACTATAATATTATTACATTAATATTATTATTGTTGAACGAAAACAATAATCAGCACATATTTTAATGTGAGCAATTACAAAGCATTTGAAAAAATAATATTCCATTTCTCGAAAATAAACATTTAGTTCATATAAAACAGTACACAACACTACGTCTACCAGACGTTACTTACAAGCTCTCTTACTTCTGCAGCACAGTAATGCTTTGAGTCATGCCGTGAATACTATATGATTCAAATTGTCCGGACGACCACTTTTGTAAAATTAGAGTCTCAAGTGGTACAATTTAACAGAATGTAGGCCCACCTTTAGTCAGTCACAGCCTGTACTAGTCTGAGAAAACTTTCCACCAGCTTTTCATATGTGCCTTTGTAAGAGCTACAGTTACTCCAATCACTAAATATGGACGATTTAGTTTGGTGGGTCATTTGCAGAGATGTTCGATGAAATTGAGATCGGGGCTCTATAAATGACAGTTCAGTTTTACAACACCCTTTTCTTTAAATCGCTACAGAATAATCTTTGATATGTAGACAGAACAAAGTTATCCTTTTGATTCAGGAAATATTTTCCTCTGAACTATTGCCAGAGTATTGAAAATACAAAGTTGTCAAGAATATCAAGATACATCTTAGGATTTATCCTTCCGGCTACAGGAACTAAGGAATCCAGGCTCAACCACAGTTAATTTAGGCACCTGCAAAAAGGTCAATGTTTGACGAACCGATTTGTTACGACGACACCCAATTATTTCATGCGGCATTCAAAATCACTCAATTATACCGACTAATTGCCTGTGTGAACTAACTACATATGCTACTCCCTGTACTTTTACCTCACTTTATATATTATAGTTTTTAAATCAGTTTACCAAAGCAATACCAATATAATAGATTATTGTACCTACAGTGTGTTCAGTAATAAAGGGACTGACGTAATTTGAAAAATGTAGATAAAATGTTTTACTTTTATCGAAGTATACATAATGGGATAATGACATGTACAACCAAACATTTTCAGTGGGTTTAATATTTGAGGACGTTGCTGGTCATTCTAATGTAGTAATTTTATTTTGTTTTCACGTACTGCACAGTTCGCTGCTATGTTTATAGTCATTGTCTTCTCGCAACCTCTAACTTGTTCTGTTAGTACCAAAAAACTTTTCAGTAGATTTCAGCAAGCATTTCTAGTAGATGGTGCGTTTAAATTGTCGATAAACAAAAAGAGGCAACCAAAACTGCATCTACGGGAGCATCACCAAACATGCATTTTTATAAGGTGTCCATCGAAGAATTCAATTAGTCTTCCTTGGCTGCGCTTTCGATAAGGAAGGTTAGGTTCATTAAGTAGATTTGTCCGTCAAGATAATATTGTCCTGGTATCGATTCATATTTTCTATTGCCCACGCCAGTCGTTTTTTCGCGTGCTCTTCTGATAATAAAGGTTTCTTTAGAGTTGATTGAAAAGAAACGTTTTTTTACGCAGGCGATTTCAAATCGTATTTAGAGAGACTTGAATTTTTTTCTTGCAGTCTTATTTAGATACAGACCTGGATTCTCTTCAAAAAGATGCAAGACCGCTTTATCCTTACTCGTTGATCTGACGCGAGTTATTCCGTTCTCCGGCGGATCGTCTACATTCCTAAGCTTCAAGTATTACTTTACCCACTTCTTAACGAATGCCTCCGACTTCCAGATATATTATTATTATACAATCGACTTAACAACATGCTCGAGTTTTGAGAGAAATTGTGTCCACTCTGATAGCATTTCAAGTAAACTTCAGTATATTGTTTGAAAGCTTAAAAACTATGGTTTCAAATAATTTCACTTTTATTGCATTCGGACCTGTTCTGACAGAGTTATGGGGCTAAGAATATGTGTAACACAAAAGAGTTGAAAAGGAAAAGATGATTATAAAAGGAGAAAACATAAAATCCTTAGTTGAAGTTAAATTAATGATACATGGTTTTGCCGCCTCTACTTATAATTGCACTTTTCTATGTTGTCTTAAGGAATTGCTTCCCACTCTTCAAGAAATGTTGTTCTTAGTTTCATCACGCTCCATTATCCAACATTTCTAGATCCAATTCTTCATGCTGAATTGGAATTATAGGCCACACAGAGACCAGTCCATTGTCGATATACTAACGTCATCCAAGTAGGTAGTAGACACTTGCGCGGTGTTGCATCGCACATTTTCGTGCATTAGCATGAAGTATTCAAAAACAAATCTTGCAAGTGGAAAAACATATCCCTCCAGAATGTCTCTGATATAGCGGTCCGCTGTTAAACCTCTTCCGCATCTTCTACATCCTTTACTAGGCACAAAAACCAATTCAGTTTTTCCGTGCATTAAAATTCTCGCCCAGAACATGCAAGAAATACCTCCAAATGGGACAGCTTCTTCAATACATTGAGCAAGTTGCTCCTGTGGCCTTCTATAGGCACATCCTAGATTTATCGATGAATGATATCTTACTCCAATGGCCAAGGTTCCAATCGAGATGTTCGCGAGCAAATTCCAGTCGCTTTTGCTTTTGAACTGCAGTCAGCTTGAGACCCGTAGATGCTTTTCTTAGGCTTAGGTTGGTTGCGCTGGCGACCACACCTCTAACCGCACTCAGCTCTTGCTTGAGGTTAACGCGAATCGTATGTCGATTTCTGAGGGATATTGTGACGAGAAATCGATCGTCTCTCTTCGTTGTTACGCACTTACGTCCGCTTTCTTGTTGGTGGACATAGCTACCGGTTTCCCGGTACCGATGCCACTCTCTCAACACAACCGATTCGCCACGGCCGCGGCCCTTTAGCTGAGGCCCTCTCTGTCAAGAAAGCAACTGCCTGGGCTGTTTCGGCGGTTGTGGTATTTATTTTTTGCGAATTACTCGAGCACTTACGTCAACTTTGGATAAGAGACAGAAATGAATTACCGGATTTCAAGCGTACTGTAGACCAGTCACAATCGTCGCGCACGTGCTTTCCAATCAGCAAGATTCGTAAAACCCCGTTCCTGATGCAATTTTTTTGAACGCGTCATCCAATTAATGCAACAGCAACAGTTTCTTTAAAGCTCAATAATAAAGAGTCTCCTCCCACGTGAATGTTTTTAACAGGAGACGAAAATTCGGGTGCAGCTAGTGAGTCGATTATTTTGCTCTCAAGTGTAGCTTTCAACCATCTCAACCATCTCAACGGTTCTGCTTATTTTGGGCAAAGTAATCTTCAGACGATACAGATACAATGATTTCGTATATGTCATGTTCTTTTTTTCAATATTAGAAAATGAAAGATATGATAACATTTATCGACTATAGGCTGGACTATAGATTGATGTCTACTTAGGTGTTGTGTACTATTCTAATGTAAATAAACTGAAACCCACTATTTTGGTTTTTCGTATCCGGCCGCATTCATTTGTAAAAATCCTGAGTTTGGCCGAATCCTGTTCCGCTTGCAGCGTGATTAGCGATAGCGGCCGAAATCCGAGAAACGCAACGGTCTCATCGGCAGATTAGGCGAAATGTCGGCTGAAAGCGATCATCCAGGCGTGAAATATTCCCGGGGGCGACCGTCCCAGCGTGTGTAAACAGAGGCGGCCGGGCAAGTTACCATTATTATGATAACGCGGCCACCAATCGCAGCGCGGGGACATTCTTCCACACGGATGCGCTCATCCCTGCGTGCACTTCCATCGGCCCTTTCTGCGGGGATTAAAATTTGTCCGTCTGCAGCGAGCGTGTAATCGGCGCTCAATGCCGCGTCCTTATTAAAAATCAAAACATCGCCGGCACCGGGGTGCAGCAGCCGGGCGGGAAAGCCGGCGAGCCGCGAAATGGAACCAGATGGAGCAAACAGACGCAGCTGGGTTCGCACAGTGTCACTTACATCTCAATACCCCAGCCGCTCCGCACTCTTCGCCTTGTTTACACACGCGACATCCGCGCAATTAAAACGCACCGCGGCGCCCCGGGCGGCTGCAGTCCGTGAAATTTCGACCCGTGCTGCCGAAAACTGGACGAGCGCGACCCAATTTCCTGCCCGGTACTCGATTTTGCTCCTTTACATAAAATTATCACCGGGATCGGCCATCACCTGTTGCTGCAATTTTATACGGCCGCAGGCCGACGCGCAACCCCACTGCCTTTTCGCCTAATGATCAAAATCCAGCGTTTGAAGTCGAAAACTATCTTAGATTACATTAAATCTCTTTCTTACCACAATTTCCTTCTTGTCTCATTCAATTTGTTCTCCTACATGTCCTTTTGTCATTTAAGTATCTTTCTGTTTCCTTTTATATATATGTTCATCAGCTTGTCTATCTTTATCTTATTCAAAAATGTATAAAAATGTAAGACTTTTCTTTGCATTATTAGAATTTTACTGTTCGGACACAAAAATTTTTTAATCAACAAGATTCTTCAAATTCGCTTCCTCTAGCATCTCTACTGAAATTAGTGAAAGTTGCAATTTGCAGTTAGAAGGATTACATGAAAAGAAGGGAGAGAGTGGCTAAATTGCTAATTCTAAGTTTAGGGTGATGTCCTCAAAGACTTTCCAGTCGACTAGTTATCATTCTATATAATTAGCAAATTATTATTAGTAGTTACTTTTTAATTTACATCTTCAATGGTTAGTTACATTTATCCGACAGGGTAATTAAAATAAATACGGAAAATAAATAAACAATAAAAATCACATTGCAGTACAAGAAAATTTTAATTTATTTACGTGCCACTTAAATAGCAATGAAAATCATATATTTCAATGTAGCTCCCAACAGTAGCCACGATTTTCTCGTGCCGAGACCTACACCTGCTGTAGGCCAACGCATCCTTCCCTTGTCCATGATGGAGGCGCTTGTCATTGACCTTCGTCTCGACCACGTCCTACACGTAGTACTTAAAGGGATTTTATTCGCTGAGCTGTATGGACTCACCTCACCTAGTTCTCAGCATGTTGATACAGCTGTCGCAGGTCACCTCCAGGCTTTCCTTACAGAAGTGGGACAAGCCCCAGCGCCATCAGAGAGGCGGAAAATTTTCTATACTTGACAGTAGGTACTTCAGACGCAATTTGGCTGGATGATGTTTTGTTTGCTCGAAAAGAATATTAGGAAGCCACCGCCACCGTCCTTAATATCGTTCAGCAATGCTTGGATCTTTAACGTCCTGTCCACTTTGCTTTTCTCAGTTAACAGTTGGCAGATCCTCAGGACAAAAGACTTGTAGTCTTGGTACCAGATTGACCGCCGACTTAACCACGCCCATTTCTTTTACCAGGGCAGTTATGCTGTGCTTCTAGGATCCTTCATCACTTCTCTGTGAGTTAACCTGTCAACATTTACCTCCTCCTAGTAGTTAGGTTTCCTGTACTTTTTGGCTACAACGTAAACCTCGACCTTTTTATAGTCAAACTATAGAATAATTCCAATTTCTAATTTTCTAGCGCTAAGGAATTAGAGCACACCAGCTTTGCGGCCGTATTTTTGGCTTATTTTGTTGGCAATTCCAAGTTGATTATGCGAAACTAACTTGTTGTGTTACCTTTCGGCGTTTTGATCGATGACCCTGTACAATTATTCTCACCTTTATTTTGTTTGTAATTTGATAACTTTGCAGTTTTTTTTTACATTTATGTTATATATTTTGTGTAATATTTGATTTTAAAATCTGAAGGCATTATCATTCAGCTTCTCTTGCACCCCAAACAAGGCTTAATTGCAAGTATGTATATTTCTGTTTGAAAAACTGTTCTCATCCTTCATTTATGTTATAGAATTATATTTTTATCAAAATAAAACGCAACTCTGCATATTTGTTAAAACTCATATGAAATACCACCGATAAAAAATATTGTAAATGCTTTATAAGTCTATCATCAAGATCTGCATCTGCACATTTCAGCAAATACCATAACGTACTTATCAACTTCTACCTTTGTTCATAATTTGTTTGAAACTTTTAGAGTCTGTAGTTTGTTTTAAAATAAAAAGTAAAAAAGTTGAGTAATAACTTGCAATAACAACGAAAAATGCAAAAGCTCAAGTTAAGCTAAAAGTGAGTTAAACTACGTGTTTGAGTACTATGGGCGAGATGACTACTAAATCGCAATTTTTGCAATTAATAAGTGTCATAGATCCCAATTAATAAGCAGAAAATAAAGCAGCGAATCTGCTTCAAGTTTTGTGCATAAACTATTGGTGTAATTCAAAAGGCTGCCAGAAACGATGCGTTGAATGCAGCACGAATCAAAAGCACGATAAAAACAATTTAGAGATGACCGAAACTTTGAAAAATATATAATTAGCAGCGTATTATACGCCGTGCAGAATTTTTTATTAAAATTAGAGGATGTAAATCAATCAACATTTAGCCAAGATTTGCCGTTCTGTGGCTCCTGGCTGTTTTCTAAACCAACTATCCTTAAAAGGGAAGAAATGTTAGACCCTCTTCTATGAGATTTAGATCAATATGACAAGGCACTTGTTTGCAATTTTAGTGTACTTGCTTTGAAGAGCAGTGGGGCTACGAAATTTCTTGTATATTGTACCGTTATTAAGTTATGCTTCATAAATTGATTTCATTAGACGCAGGTAGTCAGGAAGTCTTGCTTAGAAGAGCAATTAATAACCAACATGTTGTGGATAAACGAACCAGATGTATATTTGGGATAACCTTTCTGTGTCTCGAGCCTCCGTTCCTATTCAAAAATCGATTTTGTTGTGAGTAAAGAACTTTAACAGTATTAGTTCTGTAGTGGAAAGAGAAGAAGAAAGTCTTTGTAGTTAACAACATCGATGTTCCACTTACCTGTAGAAATGTTTCGACAATTTTTCGCAACGAATTCAACTCGAAAGCGTTTGGTTTCAACAGAATGAAGCAAAAGCTTTATACCAAGTACTGTGTGAGATATTACCTGAGCGCTTAATCCCTCAATGCGATAGCATTGCTTAGTCATGCTACTTACTAGATTTTGCTCCGCGTCATTTCTTCACAAGAAATATCTTAAAGCTGAGATTTACAAACATCACCACAGGTTCCTCCAAGTCCTACAAAATACTGTGAATCAAAAACCAGGCATTTTTCTCAACACATGTTAAATAAAGTAATGAAAAACTTCAAAATACAATGATGCATCAATCATAACACATTATAAACCTACCCTTACTTTACACATCAAAGTATTGATAACTTTGATGTATAGTTGCAATTGTCAAGTCTTAAAGTTGTAAGTTATATTGTGTTTTTGTCAAGTTTGATGATTTATCAATAGAGTAAAGTAATAAGAAAACCCGTATTGTTGTACTAGCGTTACATAAGTGTAGAACTGCAAAAAGTATAATCTTGAAAACCCCGTCTCCTTTCGGCATTAGCATTGTGTTTGTTTGTCAGGCTATAAAATTGTTTAAAGGTACTGGGAGTGTCGAAAATAGTTCAAGATTTGGACGACTACGTTCAGTTCGGACTGTTCAGGTAGTCAAAGCAGAAAAGAGACCGAATTAAACAAACTTCTTTTTCTAAGCAGCAGACTCCAGAGAGATAAATTTCCAAAACTTTAATGTCTCGTGTTATTAAGCAAGATCTAGGACTAGCTGCTTACAAAAGATATACGGGAAATTTGTCGACGGATATTCCAAAGAAAAGTAAGAGAGAAGAAGCAAAGAAGTTGCTGGCTAAGGACCACAGAAAAATTTTGTTCACAGATGAAAAAAAAGTTATAATAAAGGAATCTTTCAACAAACAAAATGACAAGTATACGCTATGTCGCCCAAAGAAGCATCTCAGCTAGTGCCGACGCTTCAGAGACACCATTATCTAGCAATTGTAATGATTTGGTGGGGAGTGTATTATAATGAAGCGACAGAAATTCATTTCTGTGAAAACGGAATCAAAACTTCAGCTGCTATGTATCAACAGAATGTTTTGGAAAGTGTACTGTAATTTTTGAATCATACATTTAGAATCCGTACCCGCTCACAAAGCACAGTTAACCAAAACTTGGATGAGGAATAATGTGCCACCCTAAATGTTGATTCCTTGAAGCGAGCAGTCAATACTTTTCCAATAGATGTAGTGCATAAAGCCATAGACGACCGATTCTGAAATTAGTAGTTACCCAAGAAAGTTAATACTTTTGCTACTTCTCAACTTAATATTCGTCTAGACGTAGACATTCTTCATAACGTCTTTAGCATTATTCCATGATTGCTAAAAACACTTCTTTAGGTGTGTGTTTTGCCTACTGGAAAATCTCTAATGTAACAGTGGCTCTATTGAAAAATGAACTTAGAAACATAATTAAATTAACTCTAATGTAAATATGTATATTATATTATTTTATAATTCAGATAAAATGAGTTTGATTTATTAAGTAAACCGGTTAAATAAGTCATTTACTTGGTATATCAAGTTATATATATTTTTAAATATTCACACCACAAGGGTGGTTTTCGACAGCTATGCTGCCCCATACACATTCTTCATTATCCGATGGATGCCTACCGGTGTTTGTCCTTCGGCAGCCAAGAAAAGAATAACAGCACATTGGTCCTGTTTGGATGCATTTGCTAATAATGTCTCCATAGTTCACGTTTTTGCATTTAACACACACACGTTGGAAAGACACGAATTCTACACTAATCCCTTGCCTTGATGTCGGTGCTTATGTACCCGCATCGGGGTCGTGCTACTGTGCATATATGCTGCAGCAACGCCCTCAAACTGAAACTTTTTGATTGTGCCTTATATAAAAAAAATGTGTTGTTAAGGTTGTTTTCTAAACCTGTAGAAATATATCTCTGAGTCTGAAGAAGAATTTAATATATCATCCTATGTACTAATCCGCTTTAGCGACTCGGCAGGGATATGGAGAGTGAATCCACATTTTTACAATTTTCTATATGCTTTTGTCATGTTCACACAGTCTTGCTCTATTTTTCCTTTCTTTTATGTTTGCTCTCAGCTCCAACTTCTCATAATACGCAGATCGTATCTACCTGGTCTTGCCACCTTTCTCTTGGTCTAACTTTTGGCTTTCCATTTGTATATCTTTTCTATTATTGTTTCGGGGTCTCTCCTATCACATATCACTTAGTTCGTTTTGATTTTATAAAAGTTACTATGTCTTCTTGTAGTATGTTTTTTATTTCAAAATTTATCAACCGTATGCATTCCGGCTCTTATCCATTTTAGTTGTGCTTTGTTTTTCTAGTCTATATATTACCACGGATTCTTGATCAAACCATTTATTCCTTTTAATAGTCACCTTTCCTAGTACTTTTTGTTTTCTCTATTATGGTGGTTTTGACATTCTGCCATACATTCTATATGTTCTCGCTGCTTTTTCTTTTGAAGTGCCTTTCTAGCTCTATTCTGAATTTCTGTGCTATTTTTTTATTTTTTAGTTTCTCAATGTTTCATGTGGTGTTTTCTTTGTGATTTTCTTTTAAAATTTTATTTTCGCCACTATGAGAAGATGGTCTGAATGCGCTTTGGCCTCTATATGTTCTTAGATCATGGGCTATTCTCTCCCATTTTTTTGATATAAGTATGTGGTCTATTTGATTTCCTCTTACTCTACCCGGTATCAATCAAGTTATTTTATGTTGTGATCTATGTTTATACTAGGTGCTGATTATATACATATTTATGGCTGCTGCCAGGCCACATAATTTCGCTCCGTTGTTATTAGTCACGTTATGAATTGTGTTTCTGCCTGCTACATTGCGTATATAATTTTATTTTCCGATCATTGCATTAAATCGTTATTCCTTAGTAGATCTTCGCATGCCTTTTTTAGTTTTTTGTAGAATTTTGTTTTATCCTCTTCGTTTGGGTCCTCACTTAGGTGCGTATTCATTTACTATTGTTATGTTAGCTTATTAATTTTCCAAGGTTATGCAGGTTATTCTTCCAATTATTAATTTAAATTTTAGTACAATTTCTTTGAGCTTTTTAATAACCACGGACCCAGTTTCATTCTTGCCCTGTTTATGTTCCCCTCCATATAGTAGTCAATTTTGCCTTTCTTTGACATTTTATCTCTTGTAGGGCTAGAATTTCTAATTTATATTTACTTTATGTTCCAAGTACCAATCCTTGTCATTGCCTTTTCTTTCTATTTTCCTCTTTTTTGTATTTTTATGCAATTTCCATTTCGTAGCAAAATCTTCATTATTATCCGTACCTTCCCAATCCTATACTAGTTTTTTGGTCCGTTTTCGTTATTTTCCTGAGATTCTGTGTGAGAACACACATTGTAATCATATAAAATACATCGGAGTGAAGGCGACTTCTTTTTGTCTAGAATAGTTTTAAAAATTATTAGTTTGTTAACATCCTATACATAATTATAGAAAATAATAATTTTTAACACAATAGTAAATACTTTTAGTCATAACTTTTTATCACAAAAGAAGACAACCCAATCTAAAAATTATATGTTATTAAAATATATAATTTTTAAGAATGTTTTTGAATCTCTGGCCAATCTTAGTACTTGTTGCTCTAAAGGGGTATTAACAATTTTGTAACTTTAACATAGTTGTGTGTGCTCAGTTTTCTAGTTTAGGTAAATATACCAATCATACCAATATAACCAGTAACCTGTGTTATAATTAAAGAAAATATAACACTTTTTAAAGCTCTTACAATACATTTTCATTTTCTTTCATTTCTGCCTATAATTTTGAAGTAATGTAAGTAACTTATTATTGCAAAGCACTTTTACGCTATTCATTTATCAAAAATTTAAGACAGTTGATATAAAAACTAAAATTTGTTACGCTTAACTTGAAAACTAAAGGCAATGGCAAAAGAAAACTGGATTAAAAACATTCTCCTCATAAGTGTATCCAAATCACATATCAACAATTTCTTGGTGATACACGTAATTGCCAAATTTTTATTGAAATATCTAGAAAATGGAAGAGATTAAGTGAATCCAGAAGATCTTTGATTAGTAAAAAAACTTTCCAAACTTAATAGTGGCTATATCTTCTATTGCGTATAAGATCCTAATCGTAGGCATTACATTGTGGACACACTGTGTAAGATCTTTTTAAATATGAAAAATAGCAGTAAGGCTATTTTGTGTTGCAAAAATTAGATAAATTTGTTACTGTCGAACAAAAAGAAAATAAACAGAAAGAACACGAAATAAGTTATCAAATGATTTTATGATACATGGCTTTGGTTACAAAGAAAAAAATTTTATCCACTTTTCATTTATGTCGTACAGTACGGAAATATGCCACTAAATTGTTATTTGAGATATTTTTGTACATAATTTTATATATAAAATTAATTTAGTATAAGTATAATCTATTTTAATTAACATTACTTTTTGGTATTTGTATAAATTTTAATACAAGTAGGTTTTGCAAGTAATAATAAAAGATTTTCTATATGTTCTAGTTCTATAATTTATTAGTAGCATTTTTACCTTTTCATTACTGTATATTCTATTTCGAAACATTCCCAATTGAGACGTATGGATTGCATAACTTCTAAAAATCATTTTTTGGATTGTTTGTTTAAATATATTTTTTATTAACACACAAGACATAACTTGATTTATTTAAAAAATTAAAAATCATAACCAGTTATGTATAATAAATTGTTAAGCCTATTTTTCTATTTCTTTTAATTTTAATTAATATTATCTATCGGTTGTACGTTCAAAGTACATTAATACTGTATACATATTTCTCAAAACAGGTAAAAGATAGAGCACCATGTAGTGTTAAATAATGTTTGCCCAGTTCCTTTAGGGCATGCTTGTCCAGCAGATTAGATTGCCATCTACATAAACCTGTATGGGAATACAACACCAGTCCGAAACACACGCTTGGCACTCTGAAGCGGTCACTACAATCAATGGAAATGAGGAAAATAATGCATCACTTGCATTCACCTACAACTGTACACACGGACAGTTTTCGAGTGGATTAGCCGACGACCATCGACAGATGCATTTGTAAGATAATGGAAACAGACTTTGCAGTTGCCGTTTTGCATTGTAATACGTGACAGCGATAACAGAAAATCTGTTCGTTTTCTTTGCATGGAAATTTAAAGCTATTTTATTACAAGTAGATTAAAATAACTTTTTTGTGCAGCCCCAATTAAACCGATTTATTTATATGAAACTAGACAAAACCCTATTTTGCAGCAAGATAAGGAAAATGGGTAGCAGTGCCCACAGAGAATCTACTTACTTGTTGCGTTATGGGGGTAATTGTTACTGATGTAGGGCTGAAACAAAAGTAAATATTAAAGTAAAATAACAATAAACAAATAAAAGTAAAGAATAGCTTCAAATTGTTGCAAATATTAGTATTAAAATTGTAATAAAACATTACAACCACATTTTTCTTTGATAAAATTAAAGATGTGGAAAAAATAAACATTTTTATTAACACATAAAAGAATTGCAATACTTACTTTTGTCACATGTATTTGTATAAAATTGCAGTTAATGTAATTACGCTTCATTAAACTGTTTTGGAAACAAATGTTCTTATATAAATATCGCAAAAATCATATTATATTGTATTTTGGATTATCGGAGTAATGGTAATCATTACAGTTTTCGATGTAGTGAATTTAATTGATTTTATTTTACTGTAATAAATCCAGTACACAACGGTCTATGTCTAACACTGCGTGAGCAGTCTCAGTTGGACTTTATCAAGTATAGCAAGTCCGTAGTAAGAAAGGAGATATGGTGCTAGAAGTTTCACAAACCAAAGCAATAAAGATTAAAATATTAATTCTGAGAGTCATTGAATTTACCACAATCCAAGCTACTTTAAAAAATATAAGTTAAATTTTTATTTTGGGGCCTGTAAGAGTGTAAGGAAAATATTCTTGTTTAGTAAGTACAGCGATTCTAATTGTTTAACAATATCATTTAAAATCATGAAAACGTGTTTTATGTGAATGTGTATAGGAGAATTTGTAAAGTATTACAATTATTTCTTACCTACTTACTTACTCCCTGGCCCTGACGGTCCTAGGACCATAGCCTCTCTTCCGAGCTTCCCAAGTTTTGATACTTGAAAAGGCTAGTTAGGTTTGTGCCTCGTTTTGCACTTCTTTTACATTTTCTCTTATACTTCTCCATTTGGTCCGGTCTCTTGCTATCGTTCTCTAGTTTTTGACCCCTGTTTCCTTCAGATCTATTTCTACCATGTCTAGCCTTCTCGCCCTTAGTCTAGCCCGTGGTCGCTTTCTTTCCAGATTTTTCGTGAAAATCTTCCTAGCACTTTTTTTCTTTTTCTATTCTCTGTAAGTGACCCAGCACTCCAACCTACTACTGTTAATTTCACTAACTATACTTGGCGCGTTGTACCTGTTCCGTAACTCAAAATTATCTCTCCTACGCCACTCTCCATTCTCCCCCACTGGCCCGAAAATATCTCTTAGCATTTTCCGTTCCCACTTATTCAAAGTTTCTATATGTCTTTTATCCAATGTATATGCTTCCGCTCCATACACTGCAATTGATCTTAATATAGTCTTCTATACTGTTAACTTTGTGCTAATGGAGATGTTTTTATCTTTGAAAACATGTTTTAGTGCCAACCTCGCTGCTATGTCTTGTGATATTTGATTAGTTTCGTTACCTGCTCGAAGTTGTTTTGATTTACCGTGAGCGGCTGCCGTTATACGGAGCCTTTCCTTACTGTGATCATATATTTATATTTTGTTTCGTTGACTCTAAGCCCTACCTTGGTTGCGCTTTATTCTAAGTGTCCATACACCTTCCTTAGTTCGTTAACCGATCTTGCTATTATAAACACGTCGTCCGCGTAGACAATGATATAAAACATTCTATTTATGATTGTGCCTTCCGTATTAATCTGAGCTCTCCTTATTATTCCTCCTAAGACCAGATTGAACAGTATGGTCGAAAGGGGATCACCCTGTCTCAGGCCTTCGTTTAGCCCGAAACCTTCTCATAACTGATCCTGTACTCTCGAGGTTTTCCGATCAGGCTGATTTTTTGGCGTTTGGACTTGATTTATGGTCCTCAGCTGAATACTGAAAACGTTATGTCTCTATCTATCGCAGATTAAAAATTATAAGACGTGACAGATGTCAGAAATAGAAGCTGGTCTCCCGATTGAAAGCTGCCTTGATTAAAAGTTATAAGGAATGACATGTTGGAAGCTGGGTGCACTAAAAACTCTTATTGCATTGTTGTAGGACATTCCACCTATGCCAACTCGCGGATGTGAACCAGGTAGGTCATAGGCTTTCGAATGATACCCTACTTATGTCTTTAGGTTCAGTAGTTCTCAAGTTGAAAATTATGACGGACAAACGGACAGACAGACGTCCGCACCGATTCCATTAGCCTTTCCTTTCAGGTATAAAAGCCTAAAAAAAAGAAAAAGGGTGATATCTTGCTTATAGATTTTTTCTATAATAATATCTGCCTCATCGTGAAGATATATATGGTCAAAAGTTGATCCGCCTCTTCTAAAGCCGCACTAGTCCTGGCCTACTTTTCTTTCTATATTATTCGCTATTGTTGCACTTAACATCTTGTATCCTACATTTAATAGTGCTATTCCTCTATAATTTTGTAATACACTTTTGTCTCCTTTTTTATGCAAGGTGCAAATTAATGCTGACTGACATATTTTCTTCTTGCCACACTCTTATTATAAGCTGGTACTTTTTTTCCAGATCTTTTTCCCCGTATTTTATCATTTTTCTATTACCTGATCTATTCCTGGCGCTTTATTTTTTTGCTTATGAATTATTTCTCGCATTATCGAATTATTTTCTCGTCTTCTGTTGGAAACTGTATTTCTTCTTCAACTGACTTTCTCTGTTTGGCTTCTCTTGTTACCGGCTCTTCACTGCGACTTACTTCCGAGTTCAGAAGAGATTCGAAATATTCTTTCTATAGTTTCATATGCTGTTGTTTACTTTATACCAGGTTTTCTTCTGTATCCTTAAATAAATACACTCTACCTTGGCAACTTTTTTGCGTTTTTATTTTTTTATTAAAATATCTTTTATTGTTCTGTTGCTTAGGGGTTTCCAGCTGCAGGAGCATTTGTTTCCATACTGCCTTTTTATCTTGTGACAAATCTTTTTTGTTTTCATTCTACTTTTTATATGCTTTTTTATTTTCTTCATTTACTAGGTATATTATTTTCCACGCTTCATTTTTTCCTTAATTGTTTCCCTGCATTCTTTATCATACCATTTATTCATTCCTTTCGCTATTTTTTCTTTGCATATTATTTCTGCTGCTGTTTTAATTACTACGTTCCTAACTTGTTTCCATTCTTCCTCTCTGCTCCTTTCTACTTCATTCTCCTTTTTTTCGCCAATCCTTTCCAACTCGTCTAATACTTTTTCCGTATACCTTGTTTCCTCTGTTTTCAGTTTGTCTGTAGCATACTTTTCCCTTACTTTCCCTGGCTCTTCTTTCCTAACTGCCACTTTCTGTTTATATTTGACGCGTACCAGAAAATTATCTGTATTACAATCGGCTCCTGTGCAGCTCCTTACATTTTGCACATCTGGTACATGTTTTACATCAATTATTACATGGTAAATCTGATTCATAGTTACCCCTACAATTATTTAGACTAGACACAAAAGAGTGCTAAAGTCGCTGTTTAAACTATGAGAATTTTCTTTAAGTCACAATATGATTTAATAGAGCAGACGTAGAATAAATTAACAATGTCCATAAATTAAGAAGCGACTTATCTGCGTATTATAACCTCACCTATTTTAAGCGTTCTAGCTTTATAACCCTCCAGTTGATCTCTAAACTTTTCACCTGTGTAAGATATGACACTGACTATATACACAAGTCAAATTGTGGTACACGAATAGACATTAATTTTCCATCAACTGCAGAATCAGATCAGAATCAGTGAATAATTTACCATGATAATCCCCATTTCAAGGAAAGTTACCAATATTTTTATCTATTACAGAAACTGTGATATGTAATATAATTAAACTGAAAACAACTAATAATCAATAAAATTATTAGCAAATAATAATAAAGATTTAAAAACAATATCTCTGGACATGTAATATCTTCGTAAGTGTCAAGAATAGCGGTGTTACTCGCGATAGTTCCAATAACAACAAAGTACGCATGGCTCTGGTTCTAAGATGCTTCTTAGCAAATCTCCAAATTTAATCAAAAGTTTTTGAGATACCTCTTTATTTACTTAATTTAAGTGCACTGAAATAAGACTTAAAAACTGCAGTAAGTTAATGGTAGGAACTCTTTGATCTTGTATATCATGACAGACATTGTAAAATTCTTAGATGACATCTAAAGAAACTAAAATTGTTATTTTTTATGTTCAAATGCTTCATTTATTAAATGATTTATATGGTGCATTTGCTGTGTCGTTGGATGGAATTGTCTAAAACCAAATTAGTCGAAAAGAACTCATCCTTCTGGAATCAGATCATAATTAATTCGCAAAAACAAAAATATCTATGATAAGTATGCCTAAAGCTTTATTGCGTTTAGAAGACTGATTTTCTTGAGAACTTTGTTTAGAGTAGAACCATTAATTGAAGATATATTCTGTGGAATATTAGAAACTTATGTATTTATCTCTTGGTCGTTGGGTCTACAGACTTCAGTAAAGTATTCGGCAAAAAGAACTGGATAAACAAAAAAACGCAAAGACCAAAAATTAATTCAAAACTCGTTTAAAAACTGGAAAATCTTTTTTAAGCACGCTTTCACAATGGCTACAAAAATTGGCTGATCCCTTAATGCTAGCACCGTAAACAGAAAACTCAGTACGACAAACAATAGTAAAACAAAACTAATATGCTTTTTCTCTAACACATACAAATGAATTCTAGAGAATAATTTTTGTACAGATCCTTATAGATCTGGTTGCGGCTGTACACAATTTGTTTTAAAAATATCGAACCATATATCGTAAAAAAATACAGTTATAATAACAAACATATGGCAAATATAACAAAAAATACAAGTAATTTTTATGTAGCTATAGTCTTCCCAAACACAAGTGAATTACTGCCTCGTAGTATTGGCTCGAATCTCTTTCCTTTCAAAGGTACAAACTCTCAGTCGTCGATCCTTATTGAATGTAGACCCTACATGTTTAAAATTTTTCGGCGTTTTACCCGTTACTGATTTCCTAGATCGGGAATCAATTTTAATGGATTCTTAGGCATATCTGGGTGATTTTCACCATGCTTTTATTTCTAATTGTATCGTTCCCTAAAAGCTTTTAAATTATCCAAAGTGCTTTTGTAAATAAATATTGGAGTTTAGTGTAAATAAATATTGCAGTCATTACAAGTGCAACCATTACACACTATATGCGCTTTTTCGCTGGCGTCTAATTCCCAACTCACCCTACCAGTAAAGTCGTCCTCATTCATGCATGTGCATTATAATTTACTTTCATCGGATACTAGGTTATATGGTTGGCGCGAAAATTGTTTTATATTATTTTCGAGATAACCTTAATAGAGCGACTAAGAGATTTTTCAAACCCTGAAACTTCATAAGTAATAAAAGTTGTAAGTTAGTAATATTTAATCAAAAGTAATTTGACGAAATTAATATTTGGTGCATTTTATAAATCAATGGATCTAAGGCTACTTTTTACTTATTTTTAACAACTTCCTGAATGGTTACAGAAAGAGCTACTGAGTAAATGATAATAACTGAATCATAAATTGAATAGCAAGTAATGTTTCATACATATCAAAATAAATTAAATTTTATAATCTTATTAATGTATAATTGTTTCTAAAAGAAAATACTGGGTGAATACTGACCAATAAAAGCAAAAGCAGATAAAAAGCTCCGATTAGGTTAGAAACTCAAACAAACTAAAGAAAATAACTAAATACAACATCTATTTTGTCTAGCTTTAATTAAAACGAACTTTTTTAAATGAGGTAGAGAGAGAGAAGAAAATCCTCCATTTTTGAACTTCATATATAGTTTTAACATAGCACAGGCTTAATAAAGTAAAACTAGATTTTTCATTATCAACGTACTATTCAACTAATAAGTTTTTCATATGGTAGAAAAGCAGAGCTATACAAATAGAATAAAAGGATCATCATAAAGCCCAATTAATTCAATTTCAATATATTTTATCTTATGAATTTGGCATATCTGTAATCTCAATCACAATTTTAACAATGAGAAATTATTAAATAATACCTATCTTATAATAATAAGAGTACAACTAAATAATTACAATTTGTGTTAGTACCATAATGTGTGGATGAATCAAATATATAAATAAAATATATAAAAATATTTTTTGGTGTTTAGTAAAACATTACAGAAAAAATATAGGTATACAAATTTATTTTTAACATAATCTTCTGACTTAAAAACACGTTTTCCCAATAGACAGGTAGTTTTTAAATACCACTACCGTAAAATAAATGTGGTTGTAACATCAGTTGCATTCGAACGCTTTAACAAAAATATTGTCAACTTTCTGTTCTAAAATTTTTTTAGTGGTCATAATAAATGATAATTGCAGGATGATAACTACGAACCGTAGGAAGAATGTGATAGTGTAGTCCAAAACAAATCCTGAATTTTTTGAATTTATATAGCAAACATTTTTAAACCCAAGATTACTAGTAATGGTTACAATGACCTTGGAAAAAATTTCTCCAATTGCTAGTTGGCGATAATCTTTAAGAAGACGGTAAATAAACTCTTTAGCGTTGTTGGTCTTCCTATGGTGTCGATGACCTTAATTTTCAACTACCTCTCGTCCTCCCAAAAATAATTTATGCCACGCGTATACTTGAGTATTCTTAAAATGTTGTCTTCAAAATAAGCCTTAAACCTTCTCAAAATTTTGGGCGGCGTTATGTCCTTCGTTGTAAGAAATTTGATAATAATTCATCGCACAACAGAAAGAATGATACTATCCAAGGTAGTAGTAGTGCGAGGTACAGTGCTGGTGAAAAATATATTAATTTTTAGTATATTTATCATAAGTTCTCATTTCCTCGTATTTTTCACTAAAATTTTCTGGAAATTTCACATGGCTCCACAATTGATTTTTCAAAAAAAAACGAAACAACTCGAAGGGAAAAACTTTGTTAGCACAGCAAAAAATGATCAAACTACATAAACGAAACCAACATCAAATAAAAACACCGGAATTAACTAAAAGTGAACAACAATAGTCAAGTACTTAGTAGCATAAGCCTTGGCATCAATGACGGCCTCGCGCTTGCGAGGCATGTAGTCTAGAAGAGTATGGATAAAGGAAAGAGGGATGTCTTCGATTCCTCCTCAAGCTGGGCAAACTTCTCATTTGCATTCTAGCCAATAAGGCGACGCTCCAGCTCTGCCTAGAGGCATTTGATATTTAGATTAGCTGAACCAGTCAAGGTCACTCAACGACAAGCTGGAGATACTTCAAACTATATTTGAAATCATTGTTCTAGGAAATGAAGCCTCTACCCATGTTCTGCATGACATATGGACGCACTGTATTCTCGAACATGTTCTCATACAGATAGCGATCCATAGTGCCGTGTCAGGTTCAAAGACACAATCCCAGACAATGACACTATTGCCTCCGTGCTTCATCGTGGGATTCTGGTACTTGGGATTGAAACGAGTGCCTGGGAACGGCGAATTCACTGAATACACTTGCTTCCTCCACTCCAAAGCACATTTTCCCACTCTTTTCTTGTCCTGTTCTTGTGTGTCTACGCCTCCTCCACGAGTGCCTTTTTGTTTTTTCCAAAGTCATCGGCTTTATGTCTAACTTGCTGCAGACGACGTTTGATAGTACGAACAGATAGTTTTGGGTCCAGGAGGGTCACATAATTGACGAGAAATATCGGCTGCCTTGGACTTCTTCACAACACCATCTTGGAACCCTCAGCGCTTAAGGAAATTGAAAACGGTACTCTTGTAGAGATTAAACTGTGCTACGAGCTCACGGGAGTTCGACCTTGAGCACGACCATTACCGATCGCCTTCTGAATATATGGGGATATGTTGCGGAAACCAGACTGCTTATCCATATCTGATATGACTATTATTACTTAAAAAATCCAAAATGACACGAAATTCGAGTTCTTTAAAAACCAATAAAATGGTGATTTTTACTGATTATAGTTATTTCCACGCCATCATTTGCAGGCGTTTGAAAAGGTCAAAATTTTTATTCGCATAATTGCAGAATAGCTGTCAAAGCATTATCAAAAAATTTGAAAAAAATATGCACAAAAAAAATTAGGGGATAAATACCAAAAGTTGATATGTTTTTGACCGGTACTGTCCGCTACGGGAGAAATCTTTTTCAGACATCTCTACTTACAACGCTTATAAGCCGCCCCTTTCTTCGTTTACCTCACGGCGCGTAAAACAGAAATTCCTATTTATATTTGATTTACCACGTACACGTAAACATAAATTTAAAAAGACAATTTAAAATTTGACGATTTAAACGGATGGAAGACTCGCATGCAGAATTGTTTAAATATTTCTAATATTAAATAATCTTATGCTTGCCTTAAGTTTCATCATAGATATACGTAATTACGTTCTAGGTTTTGGCTTAACTAATTTTTATATATTTTAAAAATAAACCCACATTTTAGTAATGCACACGTTTAAAGTAATTAGATTTATAATTTTGTCTAATATCAAAATGAATTTGCCCCGAATACAAAATTAATTCGCCGCAAAGCACTCAGCCAATTTTGAAAAAAAGCACATTTAAGGTGGATAAAAACAGCAGCGCCTTTGACGGCCCCGAAAGATGGCACATTTTACTTCAATCAAGGAGGCTCGTTCTAACCTAAACGCTTTCTGCCTGAAATAACCTCGAACGTCCCCGGGAAGTGAAGTCTCCCTTGGGGTAGAGACGCGTGCTCGAAAATATCATTTAACCTTCTGTCACTCCATCTGACCTGTCACGCGCAAAATTGATATAATGCTTAATTCATGTCATTTGCTTTATGCGTCGGAACAGCGCTTATGTTTATGTATATTCGGCCCCATTATCCATGCATAATTGCCCCGTACGGCTGACGAGGGTTTAAGCAATTTAATTACCGCGCAATGGCGGGGAAAATCATCCCGCGCCCGATATAAAAAGCGCATCAATTTAAAGAATTGCTTTCGGCTTTCTGAATCCATAAGTGTTGCCGCGCGACGGTTCGCCGTCCCAATCGGACATCAATCCTCGGTATTCTGCCGATGTCCATCGTCAGCAAAGTTGGGCCAAATAAGGCGGAGGATTTATTGGCGAGCGCAAGGGCAGCTTTCAGTAATAACGCAGAATGGCGAATCTGTATTCCATATGCTCGCCGTAATAAAGCGCAGCCATCAACAATGGCTGGTTATTTTTTGGGCTGTTTCGGGCTGAGTGGAGTAAATGGCCTGTGTGATCAATCCAGTTGGCGGGAGGATTATAAAGTGCCGCTGTATACATGAGGTTCATTAATAAGCAGACGAATGTGCGCGAGATTGGGTTTTATGGAGCCCTGCCCTTCATTCTGCTTTTCAGGATAGAACTTTGTCGGCAACAGAGGTATTATGACTCACATTGGGCTTTCTTCACTGAAAAGAAAAACTGAAATCATTTGCAAGTATGATCTACAAGGGTTGAACGTGTCCTCATCTGTAACAAGATTTTCGTAATTTTATCAATACAAAGTTATCAATGTTACCATATACAACATTTAACATTTTCTATTCATTGTTATATATTATTTATTTATTCATTGTTTTTCACATCACAATATACGTTTCCTATTTCCTTGTTAAAACATTTTTCTTCTTTTTTAATTTATTTGTCTTTATTTCTAGATACATATTCTGTTTTTCTGCTTTCTGGATATATAGTTATACTAAGTCCTCTAGTTTTAATCGTACCTACTTGCAAACAAACGTGTCTTTTCTGTTCTTCTTTCAACTTGTACTCAGCTACACAAATTTAATTTTTATTACCTGCTTTTCAGTTTTATTTACGTTGTACTATACTTTTTTAAGCAAATAGCTTTAATTTGATTTATTTGCCCAATAATTAGAATATGATATATGAAAATGGGCTCAAACTGTGGCAACTTTCTTCCATATTTATTGACTCTGCACGTTTATATATTTTTCTTCTATTATACTGTATTACTTACCATTTTCTTTTATTTTAAAATTGCAAATATATTTCCTCTTGCAGGGCAATTCAAAAATAAACCTTCCTTTGCGGACGCGCGAGAAATAGACTTGAGAACTTGAGTTGCCTCTTGATCCGGGAGAACAGGAAGAAGTCCGGCGGTAACACATAAGGGTTGAAGGGGTGGGGGGGTGAGTCAACGTGGAAACGCCAAATTTGGCCAGGAGGTCCCTCACAATCCACGCGCCGTGGCACTTTCTCATCGACAAATCCTCTGTGATGATGCGTTGGACTGTCCCGTACGAAAGATTCAGCTCACCACTAATTAATTTAATGCCCAACCGTCGGTCAGAGTTCAAAAGTTGCTTAACTTTCAGCACATTGTCGTCCGTTCGCGAGGTTGACGGACGCCCGGCGCGTTGGTCGTCCTCGACGAGCTTACCCCCCCCCCCCCCCTCCCGAAACAACTTGTGCCACTCAAATATCGAGGAACGGCTCATGGTATCCTTGTAGGCCTGCGTAAGCATGTCCTTGGTTTCGGTCGCTGATTTTCTAAGTTTGTAGCAAAACTTGATGGCGCCTCTCCAAATTTCGCTTCATTGCAACTGGCGACGAGGCGTCACAACAGGAGGTCACTAAAACAGTGGTCCACACTCAACTAACGCATGCAGGCGACTGCCGCAGCTCGCAACCTGTTCCCAAGACTCCCCTCCATAACATCCGGCCTTGCAGACCCCCCTCCATCGCTTCGCACGCGCCGAAAAAAACAGTCCTATTACTTCTGGATACAATCCTATATGTATATGTAAGAGTTCAGTAGGTAATGCAGAGTGGAAACAGCAGGTTGTGTGGCAGTTTACTCGTCCGCTAGATTAATTGGAAATGAATGCTGCCATAGAAAATTCCGCTAAGTGTAAAGTGCATGCAGTAGTATGATTTTGGTGTGCAAAAAACGGACCAAATGTGATGATTAAATGTGTCATAAGTAAATGTTTAAATATGGACGCACTAACGTGCACAGTGAAGCAAGGAAATACCATCCATCTGTAGTAAACGATAAACTTGTGCAGGAAATTGAGAAAAAAGCACGTGAAACATTGGCTTGCGTCGCACCTCTTTGACGACGACATCACGCTTCAAAATTCTGTTACAAGACTTTATTAGCCAAGAGAGAGAGTTTTTTGTAGAAGAAATCTCACAACTTGTAAGACGTTATGACAAGTGCCCCAATTTTCATGGCGACTATGTCAAAAATTAATGTATTGTTAAAGGTTTCTAATGTGTATAATAAAGGTTTTGTATCTACGCGTGTGTCATTGATAACCAAACGAAAGTTTTTTTTCAGAATTGTCCTCGTAGATTTCTTCTTTTATCGCTTAAATATCTTCTATCTGATTTGTTTGTTTGTTAAACTCATATCCAAGCTTACCATTATTTTCAAGTTTCCCGAAACACTTGAAAAATTTAAATTTAATTCTTTTTAATTTAGAAGATCCTAAGTTGTATATGACTGCTAATTTTTTAATTTTAATTTTTTATATTTTTGCAGTCGATATCCTAGTATTGGAAGTCTCCTTTAATTCAGTTTAGTAATATTCAGCCGGCTGAAAACATCTATTAATGTATTTATTAATTTATGTATTTTCTGTTATCTTTCATGATTTAGGGTGGTGTAAAAGTATAAAATTTTTATAAATATGTAACACAATAGCACCAAGTTTAAGTAGTTTGTAAGTTATACTTTGTTGTGTTAACTTTCATATCTTTAAGAAAGTAGACAACATATCTAATTCGAATATTGAAAATTTGGCTATTCTTCGGTATTATTGGAACTCAAAGAAATGCGCTATTGATGCGCCTCGAATAATCCACTAGGTTGAAGATGCAATATTAGATTGGACAGCCCAAAAGTGGCACAAAAAACTCATTAGCCACGTAGATGATAACTTGGCAATCAAAATCTTTAATTCTTTCGCCAAATTATTGTCAGTAGCGAAAGTTGCTTTGTGCCTAATAAATTAACTAATAGTTTAACAGAATGTATTCTGTTTCGGACCAATCGAAGATGTGTTTTGCTGCAGATAAATAACCCCAGGCTACATACGGCTCAAAGAACCCGGCAGATTTGTCCTGATTTGGATTATCATATGTTTCAAACAATTACTCACTTTTTAACTGGACGCCACTTCGTCAACTTTTAGAAAGTAGGAAAAGGGTGTCTGTTCTTGGATTCCAAACAAGAACGGTATCAACAAAACATAAATGGATAGATATTGTACAACAAAATGGCATTATAATTTATTAACTAAATTTATTAAAAATCAAGAGGTTGTTTGCACCATCTTACTATTTAAATGAAAATTTAATAATCTGCTAATTCAGGTTCGATTTTAAAAATCATCATGAAGGTGTAAAATATCTTCACGATTTTCATATCTATAGTGCTTCGTTTTCCTTAACCCTATATTATGCAGTGAGTCATATCTTTTACATTCTCATATATAACGTATTTCTAAAGTGTGTTCTGAAATGCGGGGTGTAGCTTGAATTCGTATTTATTTTAAAAATTACTCACTGTTGTACTCTATCAATAAAGAGGTTTGAATTTAGGTTGTTCATATCAATGCCTACTTGACTAACATTCCAGAATACTAAATATGATACGTAGCAAAATTCAGTAATGTTTAATTGTAATAATAAAACACAATTACAAAAACTATTCATCAGAGTTAAATTAGCCTGTAAAGGATACTTAAAGGATTAAGGCAAAGAGTTTACATAACTAATATTCCAATTTGAAAGATGTAGAAGAGAGAACTAACTTTGATCAAAATGATATTTAAAACGCCACTTTTAAGTTTTTAAACGGCCATGTAATTACCAAGTTTAGGAAAAGCACTAACCGAATGTATAACACAAGTGTAACTTTCAGATTCCAAGAGTACCGAAGAATCAAATTTCAAACCATAAAAAGAAAGTTATGAAGTAAGAAGTTATATCGATAGAAAAGAAATTTTCTCCTGAAAAATAAAGTAAAATATTTTATAGGCACTGAACAACTCAGAACCTTAAAAATTATGTAATGTATGGTACGGTTCTAAATCCCTGCGTGGAAGCACGGCCTACAAACTGAGAGGTTAAATAACTCTCATATGTTCGCTTTCTCTGCCCGGTCGACGCGCATTATCTTTGGTGCGGGGCGATGTGGCAAGCACCGTACTTACACGACCGTCATTATTATCTCTTGCGCGAAGTGAACACAGATTCTCAATTATTTATAGTAACTGAGTAGGTCACCCGCCAGGCTTCAGAGAGCACCGAGGAATAGAATCCAGGTCCGTCAGCATCGCAGCCTGCCCCTCAACCACGAGACTACGCTGGCTGTCAGAACCTTAATACTTTTTATTAAATTTCAAGCCGACAAATCAAATTTATATTTACTACAGATAAATCCAAATAAATTTGTTATTGATATTGTTTAATTGATATACTGTGAAAAGTGTTACCATATGACTTTAAATTATATTGTCTAACCCCTGTACGTGATTATCTAGATGCGCTAGTATAATATTAAAAACTAATGTGAAATTAATAGAATTATTGAATCTGTAAGTTTTAGCAGAGTCTAAAATAAATTAAAACGTCTTTATAATATCAAAATTAAATGCAAGGTATTTAGATACGTGCGCAGTTTTATTATTTTATTGTTCTGTTTTCTTATAAAAATTTCCTATTTCTTTTTGTCAAAAAATTCTCTGTTTTCAAATCTGACGTCTATTTTCTTAAGTCATAATCTATATCTCACTTCCGTTGATAATAGTGAGATTATCAAAGCTGCAGTAAGGATTGTATAATCAATTAGGGTATTTCATTTTAAACATTCATGTATTCCATTTATGTATGAAAAATGATATCACTTAAATGTTTACGACGACTGGCTTTACAGACGTCAATGCGATAGTCGAAATTTTCAATAACATTTTCATTTCAATGGCATTTATCTCGCCAATTATGTTGTTCTTGAAGTCTTAGATAGTGGTTGGTTTATCAAAGTAGATTTTACTTTTTAGATACCCCCACAAAAAAGTCTAAAAGCGCCAAATCATCCGAAGGAGCAGGCCAATTGACATTTCCATTTCTCGAAATTAAACGTTTATCGAACTTCGACTGCAATAACTCGATTTTCGCTTGTGTTGTACGGTATGTTGCGCCGTCTTGTTAAAAATAAACATTATTTATGTCAGTTTGATTAATTTTCGGAAAGAAATAGTCATCAGTCATCTCGTGGTGTCGCTCAGAATTTACAATAATCGCAACTTCCAACTTCATTTTCATAAGAAAATGGTCCAATGACACATTTTAATCGCAGATCACACCAAACAGTCACTTTTTGAGGACGCATGGGTCGTTCTTAATATTCTCTTGAATTCTCGTTGGCCCAAATTTTTATTTGTACACCATTCCATTTAATGTAAAATGCGACTCATCACTGAAGACGACATTTCAATGAAAATTAGGATCAATTGCACGATGTTGGAGTAGCCAATCAGAGAACGCACGTCAATGGAAATGGCCAACTGGCTTGAGTTCTTAGATGAATTGGCCCTTGTGAGCTGGTAAATTTAAATCTTTGTACATAATACAGCAGAAACTGGTCTCCGAAATGCCCAGTTCATGCAATGGACGAGTTATTGTGTTCTCTTTCACGCTCTCCTTCAGTGCAGCGATATTTGCCGGTGTGCGAACACTTTAGAGTCGTTCCCTTTTTGGCATATCACTAACAAAACCAGTGGCTTTAAATTTTTGCACCAAACAACCGATGGTGGTCTCATTTGAACGGTTCTGACAACCGAACCTAATCGTGGAGAGCTCGATAGGTGGTTTTTTTTTATTTTTTACTTTTTTGTATTATTTTAACCACTTTCACGGGTCTTCAATCAAATATGACTTCCGTAAAAAAATGGAGAATTTTAAACTAAAAATTTGACGCTGGGTGGGCAGAAAGAAACAAGACGTCTGTGTCAAATTGACGTTTACTTTCCCGAGTCCCTATTGGCGGACCTTTTAATAATAAACTATTACATGTTGCGGAACTATTTACCATTGATAATTACATGACGTTTGACTTGGATAAATTCAAAGATCTTAATGTACCACTGAAACAGAAGCTATCGTCTGCTATTTGGTGAGCGTATTGAATTCATGAAATAAGGGAATACTTACAAATATCTAGAATTACTGCAACACTATTTTTATAAGAAAGATACTACTACTTCATCAACTTTGAATCTTGCGGCAAATAAGACTACTGAAATTGATACATAGGCTACTTACACTTCTAGTAAAAAGTAACAGTGAACCCAAAAATTAATCATAACCTAAGTCAAACTGACGCAGACAAAGTACCATCTGACACATAACTAATCCACGTAGAAGTACCTACAATATATAATCAAGAATTAAAATGTATCCAGAATACACGGAGATTAACAGATACTTAGAACTGGGTACGAAAATTTATAAAATATTAAACAGAATGAAGTTTATATTATACCAAGAGTAATATCAGTAACCGGAATAATATCAAAAACCTTAAAATAAAACATTGGGGAACTAAATCTATATCCTGACAGTAAGTAATAATTGTGGAGACCTGTACAATAGTTTGTAAATTTTTAAATCTCCAACAAACCGAAATATTTGATTTGCTCGTCAAACATCTCAAACCATCTTAGAAAAAGCGCGGACTGAAAAAATAATAATGGCTTCCAATTATATTCAGAGTTTTACTCTGTTTTTTAATTAGAATTTTAATATTTTTTATTTGGAGTGTGTAAGCCCTCATATCTTTTATTCTTTATTTTCTTCTCACTCTCTATATATTTTATGCTGTCTTTATCCATTCTTTGAGTGTCTATTGTACTTACATCTTTCGCTACTTCATTCCAGTATTTTGTTTTCGGTCTCCATCTGTTTTTAAGGTCCAATTGTTCTTTACTGATATCAATTTAAAGTAAAAAATCAAAGATGCAAGACAAATAAATCTGCATAGACAATCAGTCAATAGAAACCGTTACGGAAATTGTCTATCTAGTCTCCATCATAAATAATGCCGGAAACACTGAACGCGATGTTGAAGAGAACCAAAAAATGATATAGAATGCTACAAAATATTTGGAAGCAAAGAATATTTTCCAATAAAACTAAAATCCATCTCTGAAACTACAACGTCAAATCCATCCTTTTATACGGCTGCGGATTTTGAATAATTACCAGAGCAATTATCACAGAACTCCAGGTCTTCATAAACAAATGCTTATTAAGAATAATATGCATCTTCTAATCGAAACAGATCTTAAATGAAGATTTCTTGAGAGAACTAAAGAGAGCCAGAAATTCAAGGAAGAAAAGTCATCGGCTGCTACTCCTATGAAACTTACAACAGAGAGCGTTCAAAAATTACCCGGAAAAGAACAATCTTTAAAGAGACAAAAGAGATACAAAATCCTGGATAAAAGATACAAAAGACGCTCCGAAAAAGAAATAGTAAGATTATTTTCAGTTAACATCTCATGATTAAATAATACTTAAGATTATCGGATGCGTGAGAAAAATATTTAATTATTAAAAATCCTATAAAAAGTATGGGTTGCTCAAAACCGCCTAGCCAAAAATGATTTCAAATTCAAAAATTAATCAGGACTAGACAAACAATATGTAGTGTAGTTCAATTGTATTTAAACTGATAATATATAATTAAAAATCTCAAAGAAACAGTCATTCAATTACTGTACAATCGCTATTCATGGTAAGAGTTAGATTTTTCATTTCACCTTAAACTAATAAAGATTGTGCACCATAAAGTTTGGACCATGAGTTTCTAATTTTATATAAAATTTATTAAATTTTTCAGCTACGGATATGAAATGTGCGTAAAGTAGACATTTCGTTGTTCCCAGTTTGACATATAAAAACCTCGTATTTTGTTGCAAAACTTTGTCAGTGTCTAATTAAGAAGATACATTAGAGTGTCAAAGTAAAACAAATACTATGTAACGTTGGTAATTCAAAGCAAAGTCTGCAAAGAAAATAAACTTCCTAATGCTAAATCAAAATCTTTCTTAAAATTGTGTGAACCATGCTACACTTACCTAAATGTAAAGATTTCGACGATTTCAGCCGTGGGTGCATTATAAACCAGGTTAAACCTGGCGCATTTCTTAACAAAAAATCAGTGTTTGTTTAAAAATTTCTGTGTCAACAGTTAACTTGGTTATTGCATAATTTAAAAAAAAGCAGTAATCATCGACACTACCAAGACTCGGCTTCCCATGACACAGAACGAATAAAATAAGTAGTAGTAAGATAAGATAATAAAAATTTCCAGTAATAGTAGGCGAATATTGTCAAAAAAAAGAGCGTTCAACACTATTTGTAGAGGTACACATACTTATCACAGAAAAGAAATTCTTTCTGACATCCTTCTAGGAACAGTATCCACAGAATTAAACAACAGAGAAAAGATCTCAATGAAATGATTTTTGGTGGTCCATATTTCTCTCTAATACTGCTAATTCAGCGACAGTAATCGAACTTGGGTGTGGACATATCTGTCCAACCAATTGGATGATAAATTCCTTCACCAGCTGTAAAATGTAAAAAAAGTTAGCATAATGGGTTATGGTGACAGACCACATTTATTTTTGTGTGATGTCGCCGTAAATGCTGCCAAATAGATTATACTTTTAAGTGAATGGTTTGTACTTAATCTTCAATAATAGCATTTTCTTTAAGAAAAATTAATACTAACACATAACTCAATAAGTTCGTAGAATGACTAATAAAACAACAACTGTTAGGCAAAATTCGACTTAATTCATTAAGATGGTCTCCTTCAAGAGTGATACATTCATTCCAACGTTTCTCTAACACTTCGATGCCTTTTTGTAGAACGATTTACCTTTGGTCTAAAAATAGGCTTCAGTTTCGGCAATCACTTCTTCATTAGAGACAAATCTCTTTCCTGGAGCATTCTTTTAGGTTTGCAAACAAGTAGTAGTCGCTGGGAGCCAGATCTGGAAAGTACTGTGGATGGGGAAGCAATTCAAATTCGATTAGTGCAATTTTGCCATTGTTGCGATCGACTTGTGACACGGTGCGTTATTTTGGTGAAAGAGCATTTTTTTCTTCTTCAGTTTGGATCATTTTTTCACAATTTCTTTCTTCAAACGTACCAATAACGCCATATAATATTTGTTATTGATGGATCTTCCTTTCTCAAGGTAATCTCTAAATAAAATACAATGCGCGTTCCAAAATACGGAGTCCAAAAGCTTATCACCTGACATTTTGGTCTTTGTTCCTTTGGTCCACTCAGTTGACTGCTGATTTGACTCTGAAATGTAGTGATGGATTCATGTTTTATCTATTGTTACATACCGCATAAAAAAACTTTTTATTGCGCTGAAACAGTTTCAAACAATGCTCTGAATAGTCAACGAGTTGTTGTTTTTGATCGACTGTGAGCAAACGCGGTACCCAGTTTAAACAGAGCTTTCTATGGACAAATGTTCATAAAAAATGGTGAATACACTGCCTTCTGATATCTTTAAGGTGTCAGCTATCTTACGCAACTTCAATTTATGATCGGCCAAAACTATTTTGTCGACTTTTTTGTTTTCTAGAACAACTGCCGAATTTGGGCGACCAGAGAGAGCGTTCAGCATCATTGGGTGTTTGTACGGTCGCGTTTAACATCAGCAAGCCAACTCTCTACCATTTGCCTCGATGGAGCAGAGTCTAAATAACACTTGTCAAGCTATTGCTTTGCTTGAAGGTATTTTTTCCCATTATAAATCAATGCTTTATCAACACACGAAATTCAAATTTCTTCATTGTGTTGAAAATATAAAAAATATAAAAGGAGCGTCACTAAAACTATTATAACTTGTGAACTAAACGTCAGATTGTCATGAAATTTTGATGGGCATCATTTGAAGATTAATACTTCCTAAAAATCATACGAATTTCTCAACAGTGGCGCCATATAACAGTCATCCTACGAGCTTATCGTGTGATGTATTACGTCTCAAAGGTTAAAAGTAATATATAAAATGATGTTCGACTAAGTGTTAACTATGGATACTAGTTGAGACTTCTATAATTATTAAAATTTATTGTTTAAATTTTGTATTTGTTTTCGAAGCGCCAAATATCATTTTAATAAATAGAGCTCTAATTGTGCGTTCCTCGAAATATAGGCTGGTGGTGAATCTTGACAGGATATATAACAGTGAATTTAAAAAAGTAAGAACTAGTAACATCTCAGTAACTTAAAAATATCTATTTAATGCATTTTTCGCATTAGTCTTATATTTTATGAAACCATGAATTTGTATTTGTCATTTCAATGCATCTTTGTGTTCCTTAGTAAACATTTTCTCGCCTCTATTTGTACTAGAGTTTAAGTAAATACAAAAAAAACCGTTCGAAGAAAGGCAATCATCGGATTTGTTCACAAATAGCTTTAGTTTGCTTACTCTTATTTTAGTTAGCTTACTCTTAATTGTGTTTGAATATTCTAACAAATCCTTATTTGCTACAAAATATGATATACGAATTTACATCATACTATTTATATTATTTTCATTTTAAAATAAAATTTTCTTGGTACAAAATAACTCGGCTTTAGCAGCTACAGGATAAAAATAAAAAGTAGCAATTTTAATTGGGACCGTTCAAACATCATTGGCATGTTTGTTTTTCTTAATAATCTTGTATTGGAGAGAAAGGAATAAATATTTTATTAAAGGTATTCTTTTTCAATGTCTATATATTTTTGCCATGATTTCGGCAGTTTCTGTGAAGTTATTGTGTCATTCTTTGCGTGAAACACGGCACCACTTGCGCACAGTCAATTAAAACGACCTTCTTTATTGTGTCAAACAGGACGCAAGATCTAGGAAATATGGAGCATGAGGCAACACGGTGTACGCCAAAGCCTATTGGTGACTAACATACGGCCGCGCATTGTCATGTTAAAGCAACGCACAGTGTTTCTATTTACTGTGCCGCTCACCAGTATCTGTTTTTATAAGACAATTGTCATTTGTTCTAAAATAAAGAACCCCGACTGGCATTTCTTTTTCGGCGTTTCATGACCGAACCATGGTTTATTTGCTGTGATCAGACACTTAAGCAACATTTCCGGATCAACGGTGTATTGTTTGTATAATGAGAATTTTGACAACCCATGTGAACAGAACTTCAAGTCCTTATGAATAATGGTATGCAAAGCTTGCAAGACAGGCCAATTGAATGTGATTTACTTGTTTGCCATTATCAAGTTCAGACACACACTAGATAATGTGTGCGTGCATTCTCCGGGCGCCCGCTTCGTTTGTATTTCTTAACACAGATCTTGCTTCCGTAAACTCTTACATTTAATGAAACACAGTTCAGCGACTCGGTAATGTACTCGCACTGCTACTAACGTTATATAGATATCCGAAGCAGTCATTCCTTCCCTCTAAAGCAACCATGCTGTCTGTCGCTCATGATTGTCTGTTGCCGTGGTTTTCCTCTTTGCTCACAACTGCACTCTTAGCACTGCATAAATGACTTTTCTCCTATGTCTTTTAGCTATTTGACATCTGGCGGTATTACAAGATCTTATCTTGACACATGCATTGGTAGTACATTTTAATCAGATTGGAGAACAGACGTTTACAACAAACTATATACAGAAAAAATCTGCTCGTACAGATCGATCCTTTCTTACAGTCGAATCACCATCCAAGTCAAACAAGAACAGTTATGAAAATAAATCTTACAAGAAAATGGCTATTGAGGAACCAAGATAAATAGAGCAACAAAGCCTAACAAATTTGTCACGATAGGCAAAACTTTTGTAATTTATATTAACAGGGTTACGGACTGGATAGATAAAATTCTGAATAAACATAAGGTAAAAATCATTTATACTACTACCACCAAGATACGAAACTTACTTCGACCAGACAAGGAGACTGGAAACCCACAGGCTACATCAGGGTACACTGCATACCTTGCTCATGTGAGCAGGTTTGCATTGGGGCTATAGGCCGTACGATTACCACCAGAATAAAGAAACACACACGTCACCTACGCTTCAATCAACTCGAAAAATCGACTGTTGCTGAGCATGCCTTAAAAAATCCTAGCCATAAGGTGGAGTTCGGGCAAACACAGATTTATCTAATTGTAAGAACAATTACTCAAGATTATATAGAGAGGTGGTGGAAATTTATAAATATTTTTTTATTAATAATATTGCAAATTTACAATCTACTCCGGCGTTATAAGAGTATTAGGAAAATATGTTGTCTATTGAGGCATGTAAGGGTCTTCATCCAGCGATGATTCCC
Organism: Sinelater perroti; assembly: GCA_036346155.1. Classification (NCBI taxonomy): domain Eukaryota; kingdom Metazoa; phylum Arthropoda; class Insecta; order Coleoptera; family Elateridae; genus Sinelater; species Sinelater perroti. The sequence continues at coordinate 20,951,972 of JARFIY010000046.1, forward strand.
TTGGGGTTTACTGGGATGACTTGTTGGTAGAGGGTCCCTGAGTTGTGGGATGAGGTGGTCTTTATGTCCGGGTAGTTTTGCAAAGTAGTTTGAATCTGACTTTTTTATTACATCCGTCAAAGGGTTCGGTTACTTACAAACCAAAATACATTTAAAAGGGTTCGAAAAATTTTGCTTTGTGCTTGTATAATATTTATATTAGTTTTTTTTGGGGGCACTCCCAGAGTTGGATACCATATCTACAAATGGGCATAAGAAGGAGGACTTTATTTTTAATTGAGAGCTTGGATTTAGGTCCAAGTAGTCAATACATTTTGACTAATCTGCTTCCTTTTTGCTCTATGGTTTGAGGACCAAGTTAGCTGTTTGTTAGGTGGAGGCCAACATACTTGGTCTCTATTTTAACTGACAGCGGAATGCTCTTAAATGTTATAGGAAGATATGTGATTTTTTTAGTTTTAAATGTTACTTGCAAAGATTTGTTTTCGTTTATCTGATTCTCCAAAGGTTGGTCTAATTATGAGTCGACTCAAGTGTGTTTGTAGATGTAGAGTAGCTTCAGCTGCGTCTTGATGTGTGGAAAGTATCGCAGTATCGTCAGCTTATGTAGCAATAGAGGTATTTTTGATTTCTGGGATATCAGATATGTAAAGGAGGTACAGGAAGGGGCCGAGGACGCTGCCTTGTGGTATACCTGCTTTTATTGGGTAATATGTAGAGAGTTGATCGTTGTGTTCTACTGTATAGTAGCGGTCGGTAAGGTATGATTTTATCAAAAGTTAATAGGTACTCGGTAATCGTTGCTTTAATTTATACAATAATCAGACATTCCACCCCTTGTCAAGAGCCTATTAAACGTCCAGGAAGACTGCGATGCAGAACTTTTTTTCTCAAGGGTTATAGTTATTGTTAAACTGTCGAGTGATGTTCCCTAAATCCATATTGATGACTTAGTATCAGAGCGGTCATATCTAAATCGTCGTATAGTTTGCTTAGAAAAAGCTTTTTAAATAGTTGTCCAGGGAGAGGCAACAGGCTGATCGGTCTATACGAGCTAATTAAGTGTGATGGTTTACCCGGCTTAAGTATCATTAGGACCTGTGCGTATTTCCATTGTATTGGGATGTTAGTCAGATTGAGCATCCGGTTGAAGATAGTGGTCAGAAGAACAACTTTTTTTTTAGAAAATGCTTCAGAATTTATGCTGTTATAAAATTGTAACCTGGTGCTTTATGGTTACTTAATTCCTTAATACCATTATTGACTTGATTAGGGGTAAACAGCTTGATTGTTGGTGAAAACAGAATTTATAGTTGGCACTTCGTCGAATGGTGAGAAAACTTCTGAGAGATAGTGATAGAATTCTTTGGCTTTTTCGATGTCGAATCTGGCCCAGGTTCCATCTTGGTTTCGTATTGGTGGTACATTTATTTGGGGACACTTAAACTCTTTTGTAGCCCTTCAAATAGAGTAGTCTTCTTTGTTTAGCTTTGTACTGTAGTTTTTAAAGCTGGAATTTTGATGTTATTTTAGTAGGTTACTGAGTCTTCTGATCAATCTTTTATAAATTCGTTTATCTGCAGAATTATGAGATCTGTTCCATTTTTCTCTGGCCTGTCTTTTCTAAGCAATTAGTTCACGGATTTGGATAGGTACTATGTTAGTTTTTGCTTGTATTACATTGGATTTAGGTGTAAAAGTACTGAACCGTATTATCTAAATCTTTAGGTTCTTGTATTATTTGCTTTAAGTTAATATTATATTGAATATAGTTTTGGAATTGCTCTCAATCTGTTAGTTGAGTGGACAGAGTAGTATTTATTGGTTTGAGTATTACTTCTATGCCAAGGGTTATAACGACAGAAGAGTGGTCGGATGAGGTCATAGTTATCCTTGACTAGAAAGTGGTGTCCAAAGATTCCTGCAGCTATGGCAAAGTCGAGCAGGTCAGGGATTTTTTGCGTATCAGAGGGCCAATAGGTGGGTTCACCAATTGAAAGATATATGTAGTTGTTATTATTTATTGCTCAAAACAGGTTGCGGCATTTGGTGATTATTAGTCTAGATCCCCAGTATGTTTCGCATTCCACTCACTCCCAACAATAAATTTTTGGCCTAGGGTTTAAATTAATATGTCGATATTGTACGGCAAGAGGGGCAATAGTTGGATGTTGCAGTTACACTAGTAGCTGTTTGGTTCTTAGAAATGCGAGACGCTGTTGAGAATGAGGATTGCGGAGCCGCCATGCGCAGTACCATCAGGATGACATGTGTTATACACGGTACAGTTGGGAATTTAAATTTTAGTTCTGTAAGTAAAATAAGTTTTTGAAATAAACATGATATCAATTTTTTGGATTTGTAGAAATGTTATTAATTCAAGTTTATGGTTAACAACACCATTTGCATTCCAAGTTGCAATTCTTGTGTACTCAACCATTGTTAACGTTTGTTGACGAAACTTGTTAGTAAATTTAGCATCATAGACTTCTGCTGCATAATCTGAGCGAACATGGTTTTGAATTCTGATACAAAGGAGGTCAATTGCTGAGTAATCATAGAGAATGAGTAACTTCTTGTACCAACTCCTGTTGTTCCAGAAATTGCCTGCGCATAAGACATATTCTAAATGTTCATGTAGTTGTTGTTTATGGTCCCAGAGGTATTAGAGATAAAACGGGTTTCAGAAAGGGTATTAGAGCGTGATCTTGTAGCATTATAATTATGTTGAAATGTGTGGCTTGATTTACTTCTTAAGTACAAGAGACCTTGGTAGGCCTTGTCGGTTTTATAGTTGGTCCAGTGGTCGTTGCCTCAGAGTACATATTTTGCTGGGGTATCCCTTGTCTTAATATATGTAGAAGTGTTGTGCGGCCTACCGCATTTCACGCAATTGTATCGTTTAGTGCAATATGTTTTAGTGTGCCCATAGTATTGGCATATACACTGTATTATTCCACTTTTTGTCCTAGTCGGTTCGATTGTTTTCTTTAGATTTTAGACCGACATCGATCATCGAAAGAGGTTCTTTATTTATTCTGTGCCTTATATTTAATGTATTGCAGACTTTGTGATGAGCCCCTTTCAGTTCCGTTTTTACATCATCAATTGGAATTGAATGGTGAAGGTCCCTTATGACAATTCTGTAGGATTTCTCTAGCTTTATTTGAATGGTGTGGCGAATTATCTTTTTATCTCTTAGGTGGGTGATTAGCTTTCTATATGTATCAATGCTGAGAGTCAAAATTTGTGAAATCGGACACTAAAAACAGACTTGTCGAATTCCAATCGGTTCTCTCCACAGTTTTGTAGATATATACGCAGGAAATACTCATACAAATTTTTTCTTAAAAATTCGATTTTTCTGCGATCTTATAAATAAATCAATTTTTACACGCCTTTTTCTTCAAATTGCAATTTCTCCGAAAATACACAATGCAAGTTAACGAAACTTTCAGAGTAGATTTGTAATCAGTAATACAAATAAATACAGAAAGAAAATTTTCAAAAATCCGGAATTTGTTTATAAATAATTAATTTTTTAATAAACAATTGAAAACTAATAAACTTCTCGTAGGGTTATAAAAAAAATCTTTAAACTGTAATGTTTCTTATACCTTAAGCTACACCTACACAAAATAAAATTGCTACATTTCCCATGGGAAGAGAAGATATTGATGTTTAAGTAGAAGAGTCTCGCGGCAGCCGGAACTAACTAAGAAAAAAACATTTGTTTCGCAAAATACATTTTTATTCATCAACATAATCAACTAGTGCGATACAATAATTCCAACGATTTTCTAACTTTTCGATACCATGCTTGTAAAACGATTTGTCCTTAGCCTCAAAGTAAGCTTCAGTTGCAGCGATTACTTCCTCATTCGAGCCAAATCTTTTTCCCCGGAGCATCTTTTTCAGATCATCAAAGAGCCAGTAGTCGCTGGGGGCTAGATCTGGAGAGTATGGTGGGTGGGAAAGCATATTGAAGCCCAACTCAATTTGGCCTTTGTTTTCATTGACTTGTGAATTGGTGCATTGTCTTGGTGAAAGATTTTTTTCATCATGTGCGGTTGTTTTTTTGTGATTTCGTCCTTTAAATGCACCAATAACTCAATGCAATAGTCGCTGTGGATGGATTTTTCCTTTTCAAGGTAGTCGATGTAAATTATACCGTGCGTATCCCAAAAAACTGACGCCATGAATTTGCCAGCTGACTGTTGCGTTTTCGGACGCTTCGGACGGCTTTCACCGGCTGCACGCCGCTCAGCTGATTGCCGCTTCGACTCCGGAGTGAAATGATGGATCCATGTTTCGTCCATTGTCACATACCGGCGCAAGAAATACTGTTTATTGCGAGTAAACAGTGACAAACAGCTCTCTGAATCGTCGACTCTTTGTTGCTGTTGTTCCATTGTGAGCAAACGCGGCACCCATTTGAAAAAGACCTTTTTGATGCCCAATTTTTCGTGTAATATCGTAGACGCACTTCCAATTGATATGTTTATCATCTCAGCAATCTCACGATCGTTCAGTTTGCGGTTATCCATCATGATTTTCAAAACTTGCTTAATATTTCCCGGAGTTACTGCTTCATTTAGCCTACTCGAGCGTTCCACATCATTTGTACCAGTGTGAAATCAGCATACCACCAGCAAGTCGTTGTTTTCGACGGAGTACAGTCTGGATAACATTTTTCAAGCCATTGCTGAGCTTGCACGGTATTTTTTCCCATTAAAAAGCAATGTTTTACCAACACACGAAATTCCTTTTTTTCCATTTTTTACACAAATGCAAAAGTAGCGTCCATTCCACCACAGTAGCTTTGCTGTTTATGGTCCGATTGACGTGAAAATTAAACATGTGTCATTTGAAGGTTAATTCTTTCGAAAAATGTAGTGAATTTGATATTACCAACGCCATCTGTGGGTTAGTCCCGGGATTTATTGAACGATGTGTTACTAGCACTACGCGCGAGGCCGCGTGCCACCAGGTTAGACCACGTGCCGCCGTCTTCGTTTACTTGCCATAATTCTTCGTTTTTCGCATTGAAAATTATTTTACATGTTATTGACGAGTTGCTCTTTTGACTGATATAAGTTAAAAAAAATACTTACTTCAAGAAAAAACAACCTGAACTTTAACTCGATTCTCATTGTGGCGGAGGAGTTTTTGACCAAATATAATTAGAAAGAGCAGGTCAAAATCTATCAATTTTTATCTTTCTATTATTTTTTGGCTACTTGCCTTCTTCAATCGTGAGCGAGTTGAATATAGCGCCCTCCATTAGAAAAATGCACCGCGCGTACCGATTCGGGACGGCTGTTTAAAGTGTGATAGGGTTATCCAAATACAAACAAGCAACAGTCGGCGTGTTATATTTTGTTTTGATTTTTTTGTGTGTGCAGACACATTAGTTGGATTATCGTTGTTGAATAAGGTTATTGTCTACGTAATCACACCCCCGCCGAAATGTTGCAATCTTTTCAAAAGGCCACAGTTGCTACCGAATAAATTTAGTTTTCTTGACAAATGGGTGCAATGAAAAATTTCCCCATGTTCAAGGTCAATATATTTGTAATTTATGTAGGACCCAGTTATATAAGAAGAAATATCAATTGAAAACAGTAATTAACGTTACAGAAAAACCAATGGAAGAGAGTAGAGAAGAGATAAATACGCAAAACAGAAGATGATATGGATATCGATGTGTTATTCAAGGATCCAGATTACGAGTGTCCAAAAGCTGATAAAGGGATTAAACGAAAAAATGTATAAAATATTGAATTCAATTACTATGCAATGTAAAATTTCCTTAAAACATATCGAAGGCGTAGAGGAGAATGTATAGGCATGTATATTATTTATATAAATATTTATGCGAAATAATAAACATTTTATCACTCTTAATTAATTGACATTATTCTTTGCAAGGGTTGCAACGACAGAAAAGCGAGTCGGTAAAGCAGACCACCCGGGGTTTTGTGCCAGACCTCGTGCACGTAGCCTTCCACTAAAACATCAATAACTTCTTTTCCCATGGGAAATGCAATAATTTTCTTTTGCGTAGGTGTAGCTTAAAGTTTAAGGAATATTACAAATCAAAGATTTTTTCCTAGCCCTACGAGAAGATGGTTAATTTTTCAAATGTTTATTAAAAAATTAATTATTTATAAACAAATTCCAGGTTTTTGAAAATTTTCTTTTTGTATTTATTTCTATTATTGTTCACAAATCTACCCTGACAGTTTCGTTAACTTTCATAGTATATTTTCGGAGAAATTGCAATTTGAAGAAAAAAGTGTGTAAAAATTTATAACATCGCCGAAAATTCGAATTTTTAAGAAAAACTTTTATGAGTATTTCCTGCGTATATATCTACAAAATTGTACAGAGAACCGATTGGAATTCGGCAGGTTCATTTTTAGTGTCCGATTTCACAAATTTTGACTCTGAGGGAGTTGATTTCAACCCTATTATCTGTTAGGGCCTTGCTATGGTATGTTAGCAATTTGCTGTATTAATAGAATTTTGAGCAGCGTAGCCACAGATGCAGCATATTGATTAAATGTAGGAGTAAATGCTGGTGTATTTACCAAAACAATTGGTGACTGTAAGTTATCAGGGTTAAAGGTGGAAGAATTTTGACAGAGGGAATAAGGAGGTTGACAATAATTGTATCCGACCTCTTACTATCACTTAACTGATGCAGCACAGGATCTTTTAACGAAGCGACGACATGCACGTCTTCACTCTTTTAATTTATAAATAAAAAATAATTTTAACAGGGACGATAGATTCAACTTACCTAAAACTTGGTTTGTCGCTCTTAAAGATACAAAAATAGACTGCAACACGGTGAAAAAACAAGTGACGGCAGCAAATGCCTAGATATTACCTGCAACGACCCGACTGATGTCAGAAATTAGCCTGATTACATTAGTAAATGACTTGGTGATGTAACAAGAGCCTACCTCCCAACACCAACCCTACCACACTCTCACGAGTATAAAAGACAACTCGTAACTTAACAAACAGTAACTTAATTTTTAGATGAATTTTATTAAAAATGTCCACCACAGTAGTATACGAAACTACTTATAAGTTTTTATAGTATAAAATGTTTATTTTATACAAAACGACCTTAAATATTTATTTAAGAAAGAAAATATCAAAAAATGTTTGGGATTAAAGAGTTAAAGACAAAGAGAGAATCTATTGCTGTATATTTAATAAGTTTTGCAATAAATAAGCCGAACATTTCATTATTCGGTTTGAAAAATCTGCCTGCGAGAAATGTTATATGTAAAAAGCGGCCGTTACACCGGCAATCTCCGGCGTGATTTCAATTGGGTGCCAGGCCAGACAGATAAACGTTCAATCGAAACAGTGCAAACGCAAAGCCAGTCCCTGATTTACGCGCGGAAAATTTCGCCTCCCGAAAATATGAAAACGCGGTCGCTGTTTTTCCAGGAGGGCCGGGCGGCGCCTCCGCCAAAATAAGCCGGCTGAGGAGCGCGGCATCAAAACAATGCCGCGTCTCCGTTTTGCGCTTTTCCGCTAAAAATAATATTAGCCGGCGCTGAAACATGGCGATAATGCATTACAGCAGTCGTTGTTTTTTGTCTCCGCAGCAAAGTGGATTCCTTAAATCAATATTGCATTACTGGGAGTCGCAAACACCGAGCTGCCATTTGTTGGCCGATCCTTGAAACAATAGATCGTGATTTGGAGGCGCGTTCGGATGCTCTATTTGCATACATACAATGAAATTTCCGAATAAAAAGTAATAAAATGGGCCATAAATTTATCCGGCAGCGCTGCTGCTTCGCTTATAGATACGACAGAATTTTACGGCCCGCTGCCGTATTTGCGCTGTCGGCCGGACAATGAAAAAATGGAGCGCAGCTCTGATAAATTCCTTTAATACGGAATTTATTGGGACCGCAGGGCGGCTCCTTAGGGCGCCGCCCGCTGCCGAAATTTGCTTTAACAGAAACAACCTTACGTCTACCTTAGTTTGGAACTTATTTATGCGTCTGTCAACAAAATTCACACATACGAGTGTTGGTTAAAATTTGCTGGGTACTTCTTAAAGGTTTTTTTAATTTTTATTTATTTTTTGGTTTCTTAGCTAAAATCTATTTTATTATATATATATATATATATATATATATATATATATATATATATATATATATATATATATATATATATATATATATATATATATATATATATTTTGATAAATCTAAAATATATTATAATAATAATAATAACAAAACAATTGATCAGATAAACAAAAAAGTTTTGTATCCAGTAAATCTTAAATTTTGTTTCTTATCTTATTCCATAATCTATTTATATTTTATTTTTAAATTTCTACAATTTATTTTTTGCTTCAATTTTAATGTTGAACCCTTTATATTCTGTTGTTATGTTTCCTAAATTATGAACCTGCATTTATCTCTTCACATTATGTTTAACCTTGTTATTGTCCCAACAAACTTCTAATATATTGTCAAAAAAATGACAATGTCACTTTTATACTTCTTTTTCACATTTACTTCTCTGGTATTTTCCACTGAAACTGTGTTGTCATAAAACTTTTGGTACTTTTAAACCCATCCAAAAATCATTTATTGCAACAGTACCTTTTTGGTCCTATATGATCAGTTGGTCTTATTACGACAGCACCTCTTTAACATAGGCTCATATAGGAAAGATAATTTAATGTAATATAGTCTAAAGGTTTAGCAGTAGTCCTTCTTTTACATTTGAATTTAGTTTTCCATATATAAATTTTGGCACGTCTGCCGTAATCAAGATATTTCATTCTCATCTGCTCTATTTTTTGGACCAAGCATTTTATTAAAAATTTTGATGTAACAAATAATGAAGGTGTCTTTTATGCTATCACTTCCATCATTTCTTCATTAGTCGTAATACGAAGAAACCTCGTGGTTTCAGCAAAGGGGTTCTTATATAATCCCTAATGAAAGCTTTTATAAACAAGAAAATAGTAACCAGATAACAATAACAATCTAGTAAATGCCAAAATTTCTTTAGGTCTAGCAGTGAAGTTGTGTTCATGTATTTCAGCTACATAATGACTGGTTTCGCTTATAATGTGGTGCAATATCATTTAAACACATTAATAGAACTGCCGATGCCTTCTTTCAATAATTATTCTGTAGATCGGCTAATTAATAAGTTGCAATTAAGAATTTATAAAGTAAGTTCAGTAATAACAGTTTCACACTTATGTGAAAGTAAAGGCTTACGTTTAGAAACTCAGCTTCTTGAACCTTACTAGACTGTGTAAACTCTGAAGCAAAAATAATAACAAAAATATGATTGACATCTCCTATGAATTTCAATCGAAATCTTTATCGGTGTTCCGCATCTGAAGGTTGCTGGTTTAGACGTATTGAAATATTACAGTTGCTGGGTTAAAATTTATACTACATTAGTTAAGGTGTTCGAGAAGATGATCTTGATGGTTGATGACTCGGTCTTTGATTAAGTCTTGTACAAACGGTATAATTTGTACCTGAATGTAGGAGTACGGTTAAACAGGCGCCACGGGGAATTTAAAAAAGTTCGTAGATTCTTGGACTGAAATTTTTGGATGTCTATGTGAACCGAGTAGGGCACCCCAATAATTTCTCTCTCGTTCTAGTCGTATACTTCGTACTTAAAACGTCGTGATCTTATGGTTGTAACTCAGGTTGTAGTTTGGCCAATATCACTCCATTGTCTATGTCTAAGGTATTCCTAATAATTCCTTAAAAAGGTGACTTGGTCGATTCAGTGTTTCGGAGTACGTCCTCGCGGGCGTTTTTCTTCTATTTTCCCCTGAACAACCAGTTTTTCTAGCTTGTCATCTTTCCTTCTGGTGACGTGCACGAAGTTATTTTAAAATTCATTGTTTTACTACACTTGACAATCTTTCCTAAACTTCCAGTTCTTTTAATATGGACACATTGGTTCTATATGCTATCTAGGGTATCCTCAAGAGTCTTCGCTAGACCCACATCTCGAAGACATCCAGCTTATTAATGTATGTGGCCCTCGAGATCCGTGCTTCTGCTCCGTATAAGGCAATGGAAAAACAAATGCTCTGATTAGTCTGCATTTTGTTGTATTCGTGATGTGGCTACTTTTCCAACCTTTGGTGAACTTAGTTATAGCTGTTTTGGCTATACTACTTTTTATGTCGGATTATTTATATGGGAACCTAGATAAACTATTTCTTTGATATTTTCCACATCATGAATGTTAGGTACAGTTTCTATTTTGTTAGTGCGGTCTATTAACCATAAATTTTGTTTTTTTTTCTATTGAGTTTTAGGTCAAAGTCCCTTTGATTAGCTCTGACATCTCCTGTTCCTCTTTCGCGATAAGTGTAGTGTCGTCGCGTAGCAAAGATTGTTTGTCTCTTGCCACCAATAATCATTCCACCTTCCCAACTATCCAGAGATTTTATTACTAGTTACTTCTCCATAAAAGTTGAATAACAAGGGCGACAAGACACAACCTTGGCGAATTCCGCGTTGTATATTAAATGGTTTAGAGATCTTATTAATTTTTATTATTCCTGTGCTGTTATATAATTGTTTTAGTAGTATGACGAGATGTTGAGGTATTCCCATGTCCAACAGCACCTTTCAGAGGTGTGCCCAATTCACACAAGCAAATGCCTTACTAGAGACGAGAAAGCATAGATTCGTAGGTTTTCCGAACTCTCTAGCCTTCTCAGTGATTTGCCGTACGTTTCATGGTCTGCTCTCTTGCTATTCCCACTTATGAATCCAACTTGTTCTTTTGGAATCTGCCACTCTAAGAAGTTTTTTAGACGGTTTAGTGGAATTCTGAGCATAACCTTACTTGGCTAGGGAATCAGTGCGATGGTTCTGCAGCTATTACATTTTTGGCTTGACCCTTTTTTATGCAGTGGAATAAAAATGGATAAACTACAATCTCTTGGCCACTGTCCTATTTTCCAGACCTTATTACAAATTTTTCATAAGAAGTCAACATCTTTTGGAGTAAGTTGCTCTAGCACTTCTGCACTCACATTATCTTCACCTGTGCTTTTATTGTTTTTTAAATAACGGAGAGCTTGCTCGAATTCTTCTTTTAATATATCAGGCTCCTATTTGATTTCTATAATAAAAAGAAAGCTTATTCTTAGTTGTTTACCTTGTTTGTGTACAAGTTTAATTTCGCCATACCTCCATACGTCTTTATCTCAGTAACGACTTCCCCTTTTTGTCTTATTTTCCATGCTCTTGGATTAAATACCCTTGTGATTTCTTTAATGCACTGGAAAAGATCTCAGGTTTCGTTGGTATTAGCATGTCTTTAGATTTCTTAACGCTTGGTTTGCATGTGATGATTTTTGTCACGTCTAAATAACCGTTGTATTTCTCGGCTCAGACTCATATATTCGATTCTTCATTCTTCTGTATTTATGGCTGTTTGTCTGAGGGTCTTCCTTTCTTTTATTGTTTCTTTTTTGTTCTGGTATAACAGTTGTTCTTTTGTAGTTAATAAAGTTGTTTTGAGGCCTTGTTACATTTCTCCTGTGCTCGTCTGAGTTAAGTTATCCGAATTGATTATTAAATTTTGTTTCAATTTTTTGTTCGAATTGTTCCATGTTTTCATGTTTCAAGACAAAAGTTTTTTTTTTGTTTTCTTTGTTTTACTATGAATTCTGATTTTAGCAGCAAGAGCTTATAATCACTTCCACGTTCAATTTTGGGGAGATTTTTACATTATTGACGCTTGATTTCCATCTGGCAACTATAAGAAAGAAATCAATTTGATTCTTGTATTGTCTTCAAAGAGAAGTCCACGTGTAGCGTCCACTTGGATGTTGATAGAATAAACTATTTGTGTTCGCTTAAATTATTTTCTATGCAAAACTAGTTTTTATCCGGAATTGTTCCTCGTGTCTAGACTGTATCGTCCGGCTAATTTCTTTATTTGCTCGTTTTGCTTGTGTTTGTCCAATTTTTGAGTTAAACTCACCTGGTGTGCATGTTATTTCTCTATTGGGTATTTTTCTAATAGTTCTTTCCAATTGACGGTAGAATTCAGAAATTTTATCTTCGCTGCTAAATGCTGTTGGCGCGTATACTTGGACTATGTTTAAGTTAGTTGGTTTAACATTAATAATTATGGTGAGTATTCTGGAATTGATAGCCCAGTACACTTGCTAGTATTTGTTTAGAAATGATCATCGCCACTTCTTGTATCGAGTCTGGTGTTTAAAGAAGTATATGATGTTGTCGTTTTTGGTGTTAAAATATCCTTGGCCTGTTCAGTGCCTTTCGCATAGACCAACTGTTGTAATATTTGATATTTTTCATTTGATAATGTTTATTTTACAAGGTTGTAGAACAAGTCCTTGAACATTCCAAGTGGCAATTGATATGCTCTTACGTAGAAATAGTTTTATTGACAAAGTTTGTGTATTTACATCATTAGATCTACTCATAATCTCCCTTCCGTCTCCGGAGATCCGATCGTTAGAATGTTTAGACTCGGAATTTTACTATCTACTATATAAGAGAATCCGTGAGATTCTCTTAAAAAGATACTAGAGGCAGTCATCCTCTGGCTTTTCTCTAGGGTTGGGATGTGGTAAGAGATATTTAACCGGAATAGAAATGAAGGTGCGAGCTTAATTTTTTACAGAAAAAGGCGTTGGAGGAAACTAAGGGCTTGCAAGGACAGGGTTGCCACTCCCTAAAGAAATCTGTTCTTTACCGGTACCTCCGCTACCCGCATAGTGATTTTATAAACAAGTAATTCATTTTCCACAGAAATCTCGGTTTCTGACCTAGTGACCGCTTCATATTTTTAATTTTTAGATTCATCCTTTCCAGCTTTTCGAGAATACGTTAATTCCAAATGAATCTTTTGTCATGTGCGGTCTGAGATATTTAACTGAAGCAGATTAGGGTATATAATATTGGTAATAGTAGCGGACAGCATCGTAAAGGTCACATTGATACACGTGGCTTTATTCACTTTTATTTTCCACGTTTATAGACACGTTTCTATTCTGTTAAGGTTTGTTTATACAAATTTTCAGGAATTTTGGGGATCATCATCACGTGCAAAATAGCTGCGGCGTCAGCGAATATTGTAATTATTACATATGTCCTCAAAACACTGAACTACTGTAAGCTGTAAGTAATAACTTCTTAATTTTGTTTAAAATTATCGGTTTGATGAGTAAGACCTGTATAAGAGATAATAAGGATGTAAAAGAATGTTGGTTATTTTTAAAACAAGCCCTTAATTCTATACTTTGTCAAATGCTTGTCGTATGTCGAGGAGCACTGCTAGATAGTATTCCCAGCTTTCTGCGGACTTTTTGGCATTGCTGATGTTGAGAAATATATTTGTCAAACAATTAATTTTTGTTCATTTGATTTAATATTAACTTTTGTAGCAGTTTAGATATTATGAACAACATTTTGATTAGTCTATATGATTGGACATCGTTTGGGAGTTTTTCGGGCTTTCGTATTAATATAATCTTAGCAATTTTTATTTGTCTTTATCTGGTAATTGCTTTAAAATTTCCCTATTTATAAGATCATAACCAGACGCTTTAAAATATTTTAATTGCTTTATTCTTTCACATAATTCACTGATTTTAAATTTCGATATTGGCAATATATGTCTTATTGCTCGCTTATATTGTTTAGTTACCTTCCATATTGTATTATCATTTTTTGATAAATTTGTAAGGTAGTATTGGGAAACTACAGTTTGCGATTATGTCCAGAAAGTTCGATCATATTCTAATAATTATAGAGAAGTCCAATCTTTCTTTTGTAGTTGTGTCTTGATCTCATTATGTACGTTTCGCATTAAAATCATCACCCATAATAAACCGCCAAATAATAAAAAAATTACTGTAATATTATCTTAGCGATATGTCTCAGAGGACAATAAACTTCAGTTACTGCAATTGCGTTTGGTCGTTTGTTGACTTGAGTTACTGTTGCATGCATAAAGTCTGTTTGAAATTTGGGCAATGCATAGTCCACTGATGACAGCTCTGTACGTGGTGTTATCTGGATAAATATTAAACATTTTCATAAACGATCTGTCTGTGAAATACGTTTCTGAGACAAATAAAATGTCGATATTATTATAGTTGCAAAAGACTTCCACTTCATTATTATGTACCTGGAGGTTATTAGTTTTCAATAAAACAATACCTAAGAAGCTAGCATATTGAGTTAACAATAGTTTCTTTGTCAATTGGGTTTGGACTGAGACTTTTTTGATTTAATTTTTGGTAGTAGTAGAAAGTTACTCAAAGATGTGTTAAAAGGCCGACAAACAATTATATGTGGTTGAATTTTCTTTCTAAATATTAAATAAAGTGGCATCTTTGGATTGAAAAGCACAAAGAAGACGGTAAAATGGTTTATGGTATATTAAATGCTAAAGAATTCGATTAAAAAGTGATAAATAAAGAAATTGAGTTTCTTTAAACTGCGATGTCGTGACAAATTACTTTTTTACCAGACAGATGTAGTAGCAAAAAAAGTAAATGTAAATATAAATCCTATTCTCCAACACTAAGATTCCATCTGGCTGCTATGACAACTCGCTTACACAATAAAATATCTCAAAAACGGGTGCCATTTCCTTGTCTAAACAAAAAATGATCTGCCGGATAGAATGTCAAACAAATGTATACCTCAGTCGTCATCTCTAATCCTCCTTGTCACCAAGAAATTGGTTCATTAAGTTTTTAAAACCCAACTATATTTCAGGATCTACGGATCTTCCGATGACTGATCTTATATTTTGTTCATTTCGGGGTTTATTGTTTGTTCCAACATAAACACGTTAGCTTAAGTTACCGTTTGTTATTCTATTTACCATTTTAACCTGAGTAGATCTCCAAGTGTAACCCAAAAAGATTCAAAACATTATTTATTTAATATTTTAACAGAGATACAAGTTTCTTAATTTTTCTATTACATACCCTTCACTCGGTAGAGTAGTTTATGCCAACAAGAATTTACTTACTACCGTTATCATTCTCTAGTAATGGGGGTTGCTAGGTCCCCTACTGGGCGCCTCCCCAGGTGGCGGATAGGGGGATGCTCGCTAGATATAGCGGGTACCGGGGAAATAAAATATCCGGGGTGGACCAAAACTAGATCATAGCGTCTGATCCATAGTGGGCAGCTGATTGGATAACCCTGGTAAAGGGCAGCAGCTTTACCAAAACTAATCTAAGGCCGAAGACAAATGATGTTGGCTGGGCTTAGAATTAGATATTCACAAGCAGAGCTGGAACAGCGGTATGGTTGGGAAACTGCGATGTGGAAGGCCTTGGAATGACCACCACATTATTCTTCCTAGTTAATCTATATGGCTATGGACGGTGGAAGAATAAAGATTACTGATCATGGTTTTCGGATGCCAAGATCCGGCAGGGGAAGAAATAGTGGGGCTTCCCAGGTCGTCATCCAGCAAAACCCCCACGCGACGGCGACGACTACGACTACACCTATCAATATATACAAGACAGAAATAAAGATCGCTACTTGGAACGTTAACAGCATGTATGAACCTGGTAAAACACAAAATGTCGAACAAGAAATGAGTAGGATGAAGATAAACATTTTGGGAATTTCGGAATCTAGATGGCCCAACACAGGAGAACATGCAATCAGAAAAGGGAAGATCTACTACTCAGGAAGCAACGATAGGCAGCATAGACACGGAGTTGCAATAATGGTCGATAAAGAAACAAATAAATCAGTTATCGGTTTTACACCTGTTTCAGAAAGAATTATTTTGCTACAGCTACTAACTTGTCATGGAAAACTTAATATAATACAAATTTATGCACCCACGGCAGATAAACAAGACGATGAAATTGAAAACTTTTATGCTGAAATACAAAAGGTACTTAAAAGTACAACAACACGAGATATAACAATGGTCATGGGTGATATAAATGCCAAAATTGGGGAAGGGAAAGTTGAAACAATTGTTGGACCCTATGGACTTGGTACTCGCAATGAAAGAGGAGATCGTCTAGTCGAGTTTTGCCAAGAAAACAAATTCATAGTACTAAACACATTTTACAAACTGCCTAAACGACGGCTATACACATGGAAATCTCCTGCAGACAACGAAGACAATATTGTTCGAAATCAGATCGACTACATATTAATAAATGAACGATACAGAAACGCAGTTAGATCTGTGAAAACATACCCGGGAGCGGACGTATCTTCCGATCATAACCCCCTAGTTGCCAAATTTCATCTCACCTTAAAAAAGGTTAATATAAGGAATAACGAAAATGAACTTAATGTAGAAGTCCTCAAGGCAACAGACCTACAACAAGTGCTAAAACAAAAGATCAACAAAATCTATCAAAAATTAATACTGAACTTGAAGCAGGAAACAAAGTAGAACAACGATGGGTATCCTTCAAAGAATCAATCCTAAAACCTAACAAAGGACTACTGAAAGAAGCAAGGTATAAAAGGGAAGAGTGGATAACAGACGAGATTTTGAACTTAATGGAACAAAGAAGAAGATACAAAAATCGAAATAAAACATGTACCAAAATCTACAGAGGAAATACGAAGCAAAATAAGAGCAGCAAAAGAACAGTATTACGCTGAAAATGTAAAGAAATAGAAAACCTTCAAATTAAGCATGACATGTTTAACCTACATAAAAAGTAAAGGAAATAGCTGGTACAACACGTAAAAAGAATGCCAACATACTATTAAACAAGGAGGGAAATATAATAACAGAAAATGCTATGAAATTGTGTAGGTGGAAAGAATATATAGAAGAATTATTCAGAGATCAGAGAAGAAAACCCGAACATACACACACCCAACCAAGATATAGGACCAGACATAACAAAAGCGAAATAATACATGCAATGAAAACAATGAAAATCGTAAAGCCCCAGGCCCAGATGAAATACCAAGTGAACTCCTACAACTAATTGACGAAGAGAATCTAGATATACTGGTAAATCTATTCAACATAATATATAAACCCGGAATTATACCTCAAGAAATGTTAATATCAACGTTTGTATGTATACCAAAGAAAGCTAATGCCAAAGAATGCTGTGATTACCGCACTATAAGTCTTATGTCTCACACACTAAAAATTCTCTTAAAAATCATTCACTCTAGGATACACCGGAAACTAGAAGCAGATATCAGTGAAACACAGTTTGGTTTTCAAAATGGAGTGGGGACAAGAGAAGCATTATTTGCATTCAACGTGCTTATTCAGAGATGCTTGGATGTTAACAAAGTGTATATCAATGCTTTATAGACTATAATAAAGCCTTTGATAGAGTTAGACACGACGCACTCATAGAAACTCTCAAAAATAAGAAATTAGATTATCAAGATATAAGACTAATATCAAACTTATATTACAGCCAGAAGGCTACAGTACGAATAGGAAACGAAACATCAGAAGCAACTGAAATTCAAAGAGGTGTCAGGCAGGGTTGTGTTCTGTCTCCCAGTCTATTTAACGCCTACTCAGAGGAAATAATGAAAAAAGCCCTGGAATCTGAAACTGCGGGAATAAAGGTAAATGGAAAACCAATAAACAACCTAAGATATGCAGATGATACCGTAATTATTACTGAAAACTTAGAAGATCTAGAAAGGGTAATAAATAAAGTAATTGACTATAGTGAGGAATACGGCTTATCACTCAATATCAAAAGACGAAGTTTATGAAGATCAGTAAAACAATAACAACAACGACAGCTTAAGAATTAGAGGAGAACAGATAGAAAGAGTCAAGAAATACACTTACTTAGGAAGTCTAATTACAGAAAACAACGACTACACGGCAGAAATAAGATCAAGAGTAGAAAAGGCAAGAGCTAATTTTCTAAAAATGAGAAACGTCTTCTGTAGTAAAGATCTGTCGTTACCATTAAAAATACGACTGCTCAGATGCTATGTGTTTAGTGTACTTTTGTATGGTATGGAAGCGTGGATGTTAAATCAAGCCGCACTAAACAAACTTGACTCCTTCGAGATGTGGACTTACCGGAGGATTTTAAGAGTATCGTGGACGGATAGAATGACAAATCTGGAGGTACTGAGAAGAACGGGAAAGGAGAAGGAAATTACAAATACAGTCAAAGAAAGAAAACTCCAATATCTGGGACATATCATGCGTGGAGAACGGTACAACATACTACGACTTATGCTACAGGGCAAGATCATGGGAAAAAGAAGCGTTGGTAGAAGACGAATGTCATGGCTGCGCAATCTACGAGAATGGTTTGACTGCAGCTCTGCTCAACTGTTTCGAGTAGCAATATCAAAAATTAGAATAGCCAATATGATTGCCAACCTCCGAAGCGGAGATGGCACTTGAAGAAGAAGAGTAATGGGTTAGTAATGTCAACTTTCACTCTTTAAGCATTAGGTGTTGATCCAGATAATATAACATTTTAAACTACTTTTTAACACCTATAATTAACATCTCAATTTAGTTTAAAGCTCTTTTTGGGAACACGTCTTCCAATCTTAAGAAGTCCTCCTGTCTCCAACAATTTTAGCGGTAGTCTCTCTCTTCGATGTTTCTAATGAACTACTACCCCTAGCTTCGAATTAACCCCCTCCTTTTGCCGGAAGTCATGTAATAATCACCACTTGTTAGTCTTTGTAGTTCTTAACAATTTACAAGTGAGCTATGATTACAAGAACATGTCTATTGCAAGAAAGCTAAATACTATAATTTGTCTGTCAAACTTTTAGAATGATTTTCTATGTCTACCTTTAGTCTTTGTTCTAAACTTTTATAATCTTGACTCTCATTTATTTTTAAGTCTTGTGATTCCTCTTTTACCTTTTAGAATTGTTTTCCGTGTTTTCTTAATTTCTAAAATATTCTTCCACTTTTGCTTCTAATTCTTCTTTCAAATGTCTAAAATATTCTCTAGCCCTTGCTTTAAACTTTATGAATAGCATTGCAAGGAACATCAAACATATGTTTCTGTATTCTTCTCTTTGCCAATTTATGCACGCATTTTGATTTAAAAAAAGACCACTGTATATAAAGGAGAAAAGTTAGTCTACAAAACTTGTTACATGAGTATTTCAAAAAGGACTAAACGTTAAAACGTGATAATTATGATGTGCCTAATGTTTCAAAGTATGTTTTAATTAAACTGATAAATTGTATAACTTGCATTTTTTATATTTGTTTTTCAATTGCTACTTTTATTTTGTAAGACGACCTCCTTTCCAAAAGACTAATTGAAAGAGAGCCGGCAGCGGTTGCATTGAGATGTTTTATTGTAATATTAAGCGTTTTGTAGACACAATAATACTTTATTGCTGAACGCTATTCAGTTATAATAGTAATAATTTATTTTTCGTCTTTTTCACTGGCTTTTTAAAATATTGTAAATATCCCTATCTTTATTACACAGTACTTTTTTCTGCCTTATAGAAAAAGTACACTCTTATTGTAGTTCTCAAAAAGCTTTAAAACAAGATATAAGAAAAATTCTAGATATAACTTGAATCTATCTCCTTAACAAATTAGTTTTTTACGATTTGCTTATTTAGTACACTTCATTACAAATTTAGTGGAATCATAATTTTGACATAAGAAGTATACTAAAATAGGAATTAAATGTAGCTTCATATTATACAACTACTAAATACTTAAAAAGGGTACAGACTAAATCGGGTTCGGGATCTGTATGACAAAAATTGAAGAGGTATAATTTATTAGCTTTTATGTATTGAATATAGTTAAATATGTGCGCATAAATAACAAAAAAATATTGTACTATAAACATTTAACAAATATCATTTTTCAAGTATAGCGATATGCCAATTAAAGAGTTCAACACGCAAAGGCAAACGGCGCCATATGGTGGTCCTGCGGGCGTTAATCGGGCGGCCGTGGCCTAGAAAGCCGGGGAAATCTCGGTGCAGCAGCTATGATGCTATGCACTGCCGACGCTAGGGTGAGAGCCCTTAGGGACGCCCGGCCGGCGGGGGCGCCGTGCAGGGACTATATGCATATCATCCTCCACGCCAAGCACCGTGAAACTGCAGTTTAATAATGTAACACAGCAGCCCATGATTCATACTCGCTGCAGCGTTTGCCATGTTTGCAGAGCTGATTTGTTTGCCGAGGTGTACGTTTCTATTTGTCATACGTGTGAGTGTCTGCGCCACTCGACGCCCCGCGCCCGCTAATAATAAAATAAAACCGGCGCCCCCGCCCGGCGTGCTCCGAAATGCTTTATGCATTCCAGATCGGCCCCCGAATTCATGTAGGAAATTCGCAACTGTCGAAGTTTTCCAATCTTGGAAATAATAACTTGCGAACTCGGCGAACGCCTGATTCTACGGCTTGCAGGAGTGGTCTATTTTGGAGTTGCCAGATGAGGCGCTTTTTGCAATTTTGACAGTCACCCCGGCCCTCAACTTAAAACTTTGCCAGCCATTGTGTCGCAGAAACAGTTGCAATAAAAAAACTTCAGATAATAAAATATCAATAAAAGCGTGCTTTAGTCCGAGAAATATTATACTGAGAAGCAATTACTAATTAAAAATACTGTGGTATATATACATACGTCAGTGTTTTTAAGAAACCACCAATTATCGATATTGTGAAAACACGCACTTATTTCTATAAGTTTATGTGAGTTTACTTTTTTTTTGTTAACATGGCTATATAGGAACAACAGATTTGTGTTAGAATACTTACCGTAGGTGCATACAAAGCACTTAAAAAAATTTGAAACTACATTGGAGTTGCAGGTTGGAAAAACTATACAAATTCTATATACACATCTCTACTCTAAAGAGTAAAATAACTACAAAAGTATATTCAGTTGTAATCGTCACTATCATTCTAGTGCAGCAACAACATCCAGGAACTTTGAAAAAATCAAAGGCATTAATTGCAAATGTTTTATTTACCAAAAATACAGCTTAACAAATACACGCTACATTTCTTCTTCCTATGGTTTCAATCCGTTCTGGACCTTGGCAATCATTATGTTAATTCGTACTTTGTCCACCGCAGCTCTGAAGAGTCCGGTCACGTTCTCAAGTTCTTCAGCTACGATATTCTTCTTCTCCTAGAACCTCTCTTTCCTTCCACCTTTTTTTGAAGGATCAATTGAAAAAGCTTGCATAGATGTCCGTTTCTTATATGTGCCTCAAGTATTCCAATGTTCGCGTTGTTATCTTTAGCTATTCTTTCAAGAACGGTTTAAATGATAATATGGTCACAGGATTTTTAAATTACGTCGGTATAGCCACATTTCAAATGCTTCAAGTTTCTTATAAGAAGCCTCCGTCAAGGTCCAAGACTCTACTCCATATATCAATACCGAAAATACATAGCATCTCAATAAACTGATTTTGATCGTGACATCTGAATAGTTTTGACATTTTCAGAAATTCGGCTCACTGCATTTAGGACAAATAAATTAAAAATCAAGAGATATTCTCATACTCGTAACGAAAGACTTGAATAAACCAAAAACCTTATTAAACTTGATGCTTATGATATGTTCCTACACCATATATTTAAAGAAAATTTTGTTGAAAGATACTTTATGGGTTTTAAAGTTTTCCTGTTGGTCTTGGTCTTGCCACCCAAAATTTACAAAAAAAATAGAATGTTGGTAAAAATTCAGTGTTAATAAAAAGTTTTATTCGTCTTCGATATGCAAGTTGTACCTACTAAAATTAGAAATCATGTCCTCTTTATCCATTATCATAAACAAAAAACGATCATACATAAACGGCTTGCCATTAACAGTTCTTACGGCGTCGATTGTTGTCTTAGGTATGCAAGATGTTTGAATGTAAGTAATGCATTCAAATCTCTCAAAAGTTTTGGCCACACTTTTAGACAGAATTGCTGTATCAGCAAACCCAACTAGGATGGTAGTGGTAATTACAATAAAATATGTCTGTGTAGTTATCTCTTGTAAGTGGAAGTATATATATATATTTTTTTCTATTGGTTATAAGCAAATCAACAATCAGAACGTAATACAATAAATCAATGTTCTATGAGCTAATGTGATAACATTTGACGTGAGGGGGAGTCCATCCAGCGATGTTATCCCGTTTCATTAGAGTTGCACTCCTTTAAGATCACTGGGCCATTTCTTTATTTTTAATCTTCTCGGTGGGGGATTCTGATGAAGGTTGGATGCAAGGGTGTTGGGATGGGCGTGCAACTGCGCAACGTGGATGTTACTTCTTTTGGTACGTTCTTCTTCTACCGTTATGACTTGTAGGTCCGTATGCAGGGTCAAGTTGCTGACATACCACGGAGCATTTGCTAGCAGTCTGATGGTTTTGGATTGTAGGCGTTGAATAATGTTAACATTGGACTTACCAGAGCAGCCCCATAGCTCAATGCCGTAAGTCCATATGGGTCTGATTACTGTTTTGTAGAGTAGGATCTTGTTTTCGAGGGAAAGACACGACTTTTTACCAAGCTCCCAGTACATTTTCTTGGTTCGCAGATCAATCTCTTTACGCTTTTTCAATATATGAGACTTCCAGGTGAGTCGTCGGTCTAAATGAAGACCTAAGTAGCGGGCTTCTGTTGCTTGAGGAATGGGTACGTTGTTCAGAAAAACTGGGGGGCAGTCGGAGTGATTTAGAGTGAAGGTAACGTGAGTGATTTTCGTTTCATTGACCTTGATTCTCCATGTAGCAAGCCAGGCCTGAAGATGAGTTAGATGGGTTTGTAGGTTAGAGGATGCTATATGAGGATTGGTATGACTGGAAAAGAGGACAGTGTCATCTGCGTATGTGCCTAAGTGTGTATTATTTGTTGTGGGAACATCTGAGGTATATAGTAAATATAGCAGCGGTCCAAGGACACTGCCTTGAGGCACACCTGAGGTGATTGGTCGGAGGTCAGAATAATGTTGGCCATATTTTATTTGGAAGTAGCGATCATTCAAGTATGATTTTAGCAAAAAGCAGTATTCATTTGGCAGTAGTTCTTTAATTTTATATAATAGGCCATCAAGCCACACCTTGTCAAATGCCTGTTTAGTGTCTATAAAAACTGCAGGGCAGTAAGGTTTGGCGTCGAGGGCCGCATTGATGATATATACAAGTAGATGGCATTGCTGAATCGTGGAATGGTACTGCCTAAATCCAAACTAATGGTCTGGTATGCAGTTTTCCAGTGTGTCACTATCATACAGTCTTTTGATTATAAGTTTTTCTAACAGCTTAGAGATTAGTGGCAGCAGACTTATTGGACGGTAAGAGGCAACATCTTCAGTAGGTTTACCAGGTTTTGGTATTAAAATAATTTGCGCAAATTTTAACTATGATGGCCAATATTGGCATCCCAGTATGGAGTTGAACAGGTTTCGTAAAAACGTTATACTGTTTTTGGACAGTTCAGTAAACACCTTAGCCGTAATTAGGTCATACCTAGGGGCTTTGTTATTGTTTAGATGGCGAGTTTCATCAAGCACCTCAGTATAGGTGAAGCTTTTGATGGGCAGCGACATTTGAAGTGGCGTCTGAAGGAAGTCTTGAATTTCAACATCGGGTGCAGTAGAGTAGGGGGTGAAAACTTGGACAAAGTGCTGGGCAAAGAGATCTGCTTTTTCTTGATCTGTCTTAGCCAAGTCATTATTTGGTTTTCTTAAATGTGGATTAACAGCCTGTGGTCTTTTATTAGCTTTAGAAACTTTCCAGATACTGTGGTCGGCTCGGGACAAGGAAGTTAGATAGTGTTGAAAAGTTTGTTGCTTGTGCAGTTTGAGTTTATTCTTGAGGGCATTGGTTAGTCTATTAAATATCGTTTTTTCAGCTGCGTTTCGAGTCCTATGCCATTTAGATCTTGCTCTCCTCTTTTGCTTGATGAGTTCAAGGATTTCATTGGGGATATTTCCATCCTGTCGTACCGTATTTAGAAGTTTGGGCGTAGCTCTCCAGGCTGCAGATTGAACAGTAGTGATAAAGTGTGGCTTCCTCTATATCATTAGGGGTGCGCAGGCTGATGTTGGTTTGGAGATTTTCTTGCAAAAGCCTTCTGAATTCATCCCAGTCGGTTTTTTGGTTGTATAGGGATGGTCTAGCTTGTCTTTTAATAATTGTAGTGCTAATTGTAGCAATGACTGGTGTATGATCGGATGATAGGTCAGTGCTGCTGACTATATCTGTATAGGTAGGGGATATACCTTGGGTGATACAAAAGTCCAGTAAATCAGGTACCTTATTTAGATCCGTGGGCCAGTACGTGGGCTCTCCGGTGGATAGGTAGCCATAGTTTTCTTCGCGGATGAGTTCATATAAACTCTGCCTCTGGTAGTTATTAGACGAAAGCCCCAGTAGGTATGTTTGCAGTTATAGTCACCTCCACATATAAAGTTGTTGCTAAGAGATTGAAAGAATGGCTTGAGGACGTCTTTGGAAAGTCTATGCCTGGAAGGGCAATACACAACAGAGATTACTAGTGCATGTGATAATTTGTAGACTTGAATAGTAGTTGCTTGGAGAAACGGTTCTTCGTACTTTTCCAGTTCATTGTGAGCTATTGAGCTTCGTATTAATATAGCTGTGCCTCCGTGCGCTGTACCGTCAGGATATTCTGTGTTATAGCATGTGTAGTGTGGCATTCTTAGAAAATATCTATCTGTAAAGTGTGTCTCAGACATAAGTAGGATATCTATATTATTTAGCTTTAAAAATGGTTCAATTTCATAGATTTTTGACAGAATGCCATTAGCATTCCATAATGATATACATAGTGAATTAGCCATTATCTTACAAGTTTACTTATGACTGTGGACAACATGTTTATTGCCATGTTGTTTTGTTGCATCAGTTGTGAAAACATAGCTTTAAATTCTTCTAGAAACTTTTGTAGGGTTACATCTTGGGGTTGTGCTTGTGTAGTGTTTGTATTTCCCTGCACGGCCTGACTATATGTTCGTGGGTTGTGATGATTAGGGAAGATTGAGTGAGTTTGATGAAGTCGTTGTTGGATCATGTTTGATGTCGTAGATCGAGTTTGTAAGGATGTGTTGGATCTTAACTTATTTTGAAGTTCCTTATGTACAGTACAACCTCGATAATTAGCCGGGTGCTCTCCGCCACAGATAGCACATTTGGCGAGTAAGTCTTTTGTCTTCTTACAAGATCGGGTATCATGTGGGCCGCCGAATTTAACACATAGAAATGGGCGGTTACAGTAGGCCTGAGTATGGTTATACTGTTGGCACCTCATACACTGTACGATTGTTGTATTTTTGTGTGGTGGTTCGACCTTTATAATTTGGTTTTGTAAAAACCTGAGGTTATAGATGTCTTTGTTATTTGGCGCAGGTTCCAAGTCTGCAAAGAACATTGGCAAGGGCATTTTTGTTATTCGGTGTTTAATGTTGGTTACGGATCTCACTTTGTGACCGTTCTCCTCCAGTAAATCGGCTATTTCTTTTGTGGGAACAAAGTGGTGTAAGTTACGGATGACGACACGGTATGCTTTATTTTCTTTCATCTGATAGTTGTGGTATATGACGTTAGATTCTTTCATGAGTGTGATTAGCTTGCGATATATATCAGCCGTGTTGGCAGATATCTTAATTACGTTATCAGCCAGTGCTTTAGTTTTGTATTGTTCTGATTCTGCAGCATCTGTTAGTGCTGCGACCATTTTATTAAAGTCCGTAACCCCTTGTACAAATATTGGTGGTGGTTTGAGTGTTTTATTTTGCTGTGTGTTTGATGTATTTTCTATTTCAGCCGCATCAGTAAGATTTGTGAGGACCGAGTATCTGTTATTATCTATAGTAGGTATCATAGTGTTCGCTGATGGTGATTGTTTAGATATTTGTTTACGTTTATTATTTCTGACACATTGCCAATCTTTACTTGGTGTATTAGATAATTCAGTATCGTTTCCAGAATTTGAGGTATTCATATTACTTATTGCATCGTTATTAAGCATGTTATTTGATTACGTTGATGTGATAGGGTTATGTATCTGTAACGGTGTTTGGGAAAATGTGTTTGGGATTTGTGTGTGGGGTATATATTGCTGGTTAATAGGTATATAAGAAGCATTTATAACAGGAGATAATGGTATTACCTGGCTTGTCGTCTGATTGAAATTAATGGGAGGCTGGAATCCCCGTTGAGCGGTTGTTGGCTGATGATAACAATAATTGCTGCTATTGTAATTCATGATGACTTGCGATTAGTTCGCTGGTGTTTCAAAAATATATAACGTAAAAATAGTTTATATCAGTTGAGGTATACTGATACAGGTGACCCGAGGGCAGACAGAAACTGTACAAATAAATATAAAAGTAATTCTTAATATGAATTTACAAAAAAATTCCTATGAACTGAAATTTAAGTATATATCTAGTCATCAAATAAGCAATTGCATATTTATTTTACTTTTCTTTCTATATTTTGGATATAAAATATTTTGTATTTTTTATTTACTGTGATAAACGTAATATGGATTTTCCCTTTAAGGTAGCAAATTCGTGTTTAAATGCTTTGTTTATTTCTTACGTTTCTGTTTCTTTGGTTGCCTATTTTAACAATTTTATATGCATTTTATGAACTAAATCAACATAATGCACTCAATATATGTCTCTCAAATCTTTTAACTTTTTACAAAACTCTACAATATCCAACTTTAAATAATTCGGGCATAATCAAGTTCAAAGTTCTTAAATAAATACAGTGATTACTACAACTAATATCAATTATTAACAAATGTTTTTAAAATGTTTCAACTAATTACAAATTTAAAAATGTGCCAGAAAGTTTAATTATAAATAATAAATTATAATTCCAGTTAAAAGTCACTATTTCAATATAGATAATCAATAATGAAACAACAAATATTTCTTGTATGGCTAAATAATTGTTTTACAATATCAAACAGCAAAGCTATTTTATTATAATGGAGAAATTTTAAAATGTACATGTTATAAGTTTTTTTTTTGTTGTGCATTTTAATTCTAAAAAAAATAAAATAATCTCTTAATTTTTAATTTAGGAGTTGTAACAAAAAACTATACTTACTAATATAATAATAAGTTTAATTGTCTAAGCAAAGACATAGACAAAACACATTAAAAATAAAACACTTTAAAAATTATATCTATGTAAGTGCAGGTCACATTGTTTAATAAAATTAATCACACAAGAACAAGTAAAAAAATGTGGAATATCATAAGAACTACTGCTACATTATGAAACACACGAAGAAAATAGTACAGTTTGATGCACAAACACAGCATGTCATACCTAAATAACGTTTAGAGGGTATGTTTAGTTAAAGAAACTTAAAATATTTCCAAGCATTAGTCATATACATTAAAATGTCAAAACTTTGTTAGGTACCCAGATACCCAAATTTCTGAGAGCATTTGTTGTGCACGTAAAAACTCTTGTGGATACTTTAGAAAAAAGCCATTTTTGTCTTTATAATAATTGCAAAGATTATTTTTAAAAATTGAGCTGGAAAAAATTTATCATATGACATGCAACTCAAATCTGTCTCCTTGTACTTCTTCGAGGAAGAAAATATTTTATGTTGAAGGTGCTACATTCTGATATAAAATGTTTTATAATGCAGCAAAATAAGCTTTTGCAAATGTTTGTTTCACAAATTAGTCAATAAAATACTAAAAACTTTTATGCCCGGTTCCAAAACTGTGTCACTAGTTTAGTTTAACGTATGTTTTACATATAGTGATTTGCATATAGTCGTATCTTCGTAAATATCAATTATTTCAGCATTTTTCTTGTGGTTATAACATATAGCGTTTCTCAAATACACTTGAGGACAAAACATTCGACTCGCTGGCTGCACGCGCGTTTTCGTCTCCTGTTTCAGTCTAAGAAAAATAGAAATAAAAACATTAACGTGCAAGGAGTATCTTTATTATTAAGCTTTAAAAAATTGTTGTTATTGCATTAATCGGATGACGCATTCCAGAAATTATGCATCACGAACGGGGTTTTACAATCTTTCTAACTGGAACGCATGTACGCGACGACTGTGATTGGCCTATAGTACGCTCATCTGATTTCATCTCAGTCACTTATCCGAAGTTAAGGTAAGTGCTCGAGTGTATTGCAAGAAAATGGGTACCACAGCCGCCGAAGCAGCCCCTGTAGTTGCATTGTTAAGAGAGGGTCTAAGTCAGAGAGCATAGCCAATCAACTAAATCTGAGTCAATCAGCTGTGTCGAGAGTGTAGCGTCGGTACCGGGAAACCGGTGGCTACGTCCGCCGGCAAAGAGACAATTGTAGACGAGTTACAACGGGAAGACACGATTGATTTTTCATCTCAATATCCCTCAAAAATTAACATATGACTGGCGTTGACCTCAAGCAAGAGCTGAGTGTGGTCAGAGGTGTGGTCGCCAGCACTTGATTAGTGAGAAGAAGACTGAGGCAGTCAATTTGACCCCATTAAAAACAGCTACTGCCCCAAGCTGACTGCATTCTAAAAACAAGGGTGACTGGAATTTGCTCGCAAACATATCGATTGGGACCTCGGCAATCGGAGTCAGATATTATTCACCGACGAGTCCAGGATGCGCTTACATGGCAACAACAGGAGACGTCACGTCTGTAGAAGGTCAGGGGAGCAATTTGCTCATTTCTGTATTTAAGAAACTGTCGCATATGGAAGTGGATCTTACATGTCCTGAGTGGGCATTTTCTTGTACGGAAAAACTGAGTTGGTTTTAGTGCTTAGTGGAGGACGCAGACGAGGTTTAACAGAGATATTCTGGAGGAACATGTTGTTCCGTTTGACGACTTTATGCTAATTCACGACACTGCGCGATGTCACATTGTGCGAGTGTCCACTACCTACCTGGCTAACGTCGATATACCGAAAATAAACTGGCCCCCGTGTATTCCATACTTGAATCCAATTGAGCATGTTTAGGGTGACCTTAAGCGAAGAACTAAGAGCGGCGTTGATTGTAGATTGGGAAGCAATCCTTTAAGACAGCATAGGAAT
Organism: Sinelater perroti; assembly: GCA_036346155.1. Lineage (NCBI taxonomy): Eukaryota > Metazoa > Arthropoda > Insecta > Coleoptera > Elateridae > Sinelater > Sinelater perroti. The sequence goes on from JARFIY010000046.1 coordinate 20,981,048, forward strand.
AGTCATCGGATCCATGCATAATCGCTTAGAAAGTGCAATTAGGGATAGAGGTAGCAACACCATGTATTGAAAAAATTATTAAATTAATTTAAACTAAAGATTTCATTTTTTTTCATAATTACCGATTCCCTTTTAACTCGTTTGTGTTACACATATTCTTAGGCCCATAACTTTGCCAGAACAGGTCCGATTCCAATCAAAATTGTATCATTTGAAACCACACCTTTTAAGCTTTCAAACAGTACACCGAGCTTTACTTGGAATTCTATCGAAGTGGATACACATTCTCTCAAAACTGAAGTATATTGCTGTCGATTGTTTTGCTTCATGTGTAATACTTATCTAGACAATAAGGAATTTTCAAATTTTTAGAAAAATACTAACAAAATACATACATAAAGCACTTAAATTGTGTAAAACTATACTGAAATAAGGTATTTAATTAAAAATGTTATTTTTCAATGCGTCAGAAACTAATGCTTCATATAGAAATGTTTAAACTGGATATAAGATAAAAGGCCCACGGTTGGTAAGTTATAACCAGATAACCTAACAAAAATAAAGTTTTCCTGACATTTTTAATAGATAAGTTATTACCTTTAATTCTTATAAAACCTTACCTTACAAAATCACATTTAATCATAAATTTTACAAATAGTTAAAAGTTACTGGTTTCGTTTGATTTAAATCATTTTTGAGTAGGAATCGTAATTTCTTTCTATTTAAAAAAAAACAGAAAACATTTTATCCCATAAAATTACCTTCAATTTTTAAAAAATGTATTAATTTTATTGGAAATATCAACGAGATAAACTTGTAATTTTATAATCTACCAAATTATGCGGCGTAAAGGGTGTCTCAACATCGGCGTCCAGTTAGAAAAGTGAAACCGTAACGTACGTTTCAAGTCACTGAAATCTGGTATTATCAAGCTTGTCAAGAGTGAATGTTTAATCAGTCATCAAGAAAGAAAAATTAACATAAAGTTTGAAATGCAGTGGCAATATGTAGGTCAATAAGAATATTTCTGTCCAAACCGCAAAGAGAACCATCCAAATATAACAAATACTGGTAAAGTCCAAATAATCAGTTAACAAGACGTTGATTATATTACAAATATTTTTCCAGACAACATGGCGCTATGTGTGTCATCTCCACCATATCTGCTTTAGATATGACCTTGGAAACCAGGTGGAAAATATTAATCTAATGTCTAAAGTCTTATCGGTTACAAGGAAAAGTAAACAAATTTTATCACTGTTTTATCTAAAAAAATTGAGTTGCAAAAAAATAAAAATTGACCAGCCAAAAGTTTAAAAAATATTATGTTTAAGTTAGCATCTAATTTTTTCTGGCGAATAAGATCTAACATACTTGAAGAAGTGCTTCTATAAAATTACTTTCTGTTCGGAAACGTTTACCATCTATTCAATAAAATTGTATTTAACAAGTAAAATAATGAGCAGATAAGCTTCATTGTTTACTGTTTTTTAAGTTTCCACTTAAGAAACTTATATAAGCTCTTGATAGTAAAGTGTAATAAAATTGAATTTTAGAGGGGGTGCTGAAAAGTAATGCATCTGAATTTTTTATGTGAAAACTATTAAAGATTTTGTAATAAAATAAAATTTATTAACATTCTACATCTTTATTCTTCATGTTTACATAGTTATTTATTAATATAGTTACCCTGGCGATGAACACATTTCTTCCAAGAGAGACCAGTTTGTTGATACCGTCACTGTAGAAGGTTTGTCTTTGTTGAAGGAGCCACAACCTCACTTCTGATTGCACCGCTTCACCACTATCAAAGTGAACTCCTCGAAGATGTTTTTTAAGTTTTGAAACAGATGAAAATCAAAAAATCGATGTGTTCTGGCATTATCATGCTGAAGAGAAGATGCTCCATGTGTGGAGGATCTCTTCGAATTCGTGCTTTTAATTTTCTGAGGGTCTCGCAGTATCTTGCAGGGTTTATGGTAGTGCCTTCAGGCATAAATTCCAAATGCACCACACCTTGAACATCTCAGGACACTGTGAGCATGACTTTATCTGCTGATGGCATAATCTTAAACTTTTTTTCCTCGGTGATCCTTTGTGGCGGAACTCCATTGATGCTCTCTTGTTTTTGGGGTCAAAATGGTGAACCCAGCTGTCATCACCTGTCACAATGTTGTTAAGAAACCCATCATCTTCATGCTCAAAACGCAAAATAAATTGTTGGCAGATATATTCAATCTTCTCTGTTTCATGCCAGAAGCATTTGAGGTATCCACTGTGCATATAGTTTTCTGTACCGCAGTTCTGCAATCACGGCCTGTACATGCTCTCGTAATATGCAATATGCTTTCATTCTTCTACGGATTTCAATTAAAGGCACGTTTTCTGCGGTTAAAAACTCGATTACAGCACGCTGTTTCTCACGCACCGTCATAGTTACGTTACACACCGCCATGTTACAAGCTGCAACTCGAAGCCCTCTAGCGGCAGACGGTTGCAACTTGTGTTTGCGAGGCGGGAAAGTCGACTGAGTAATATGCATGACATGTAATACCTCAGTCGATACTGAGAACAGAATAAAAAATTCGGAGGCATTAATTTTTAGTACGCCCTCGTAGTATTTAAAAAATATTACAACTAATGATATAATAATGAAAATGTAGCTAAACGATTTCTTTATTTTTTTATTATTATGCAAAGGATTTTCTTTAACCCATTTTGTTGCCGTTTAATTTGTCCAATTATCAAAAACTAAAACTGAAACTTACTACGTCCTTCCGCATTGCTTAAATTAATTCTTTCTAATATAATTTAATAATTTCATTTCATACTTTTACCACGTATTGCATTACAAATAGATGTTTACTAACACTTATTTCTTTTGCTTGTTTAATTTTGTGAGCTGCTGGTATCGCATTTTATACTCAAAATGGTGACTTTTGAGTTTAAAATGTGTAGAGTGGCATAATAATGATATTAGCAGCTGAACCCTAAAATATAAGTAAAGAAGTAAACACATGGTAAGTCAAAGATCATTCAGGTATCTTAAGAATCTTAAGATTTTGAAGTAAGAGACAAAATGTTTTGGGCACGCACTTGCAGTGCAAGACTAAATCTAAATGCCTGCTCACAACCAGCGATTCAAAGTACGTTTACTTTATGTAACTACAAATGGATGTGCAATGAATGCTTTCAAATGGAATAATTAGGTGTTAGTTAGGGTGCAAATAACAGTTTTGTGCCAATATTTAAGGACAAGTGCATCATATGGTGGGAGATTTATTTCTAGCGCCCAAATGGAAAGTCCAATTCTTGCAAAGTTAGTATTTCTTATACAAGAACGAAATAAAAATATTCTTAAGGTAAAGCAACTTTTCTGTTGTCAATTGTGTTAGTCAAACTATAAGAAGTTTTGAAACACTTAACAGGGTTATTAAAAATATCTGGGGCAACAATAGAATTGTGAAGAAAATGCTGGCTAGTAAGTTTTGGTCTAAAATCCTTGTATGAATATAGAATTTTGACCACCCACCAGAAACGAAGTTGTCTTTATTATCAATTTTTTATTTAAGTTATAGTTCATTGGAGCAAAATTGTAGCCCAAGTCTATGAAATTAGCAATAGAAACGAATGGTAATCTACTAAACTTTATAATTACACAAGTCACAGATTTTGCATCGCTGTTCTACGCCTGTATAATTAAATATAAAAAATATTTGACTAACAGAATAAACCAAAAGCCGAGCTTGCACCACTTACATTATGTATTTAAGACTAAGAGATGTTTATAAACAGCATTAATTAATTGCTAAAAAGAAAACTTTAAGCGACACAAAACGTAGAATTAAAAATATTGTATATCCCACCAACCAAATAAAATATATAAAAACCAAACTTTAAAATTATAGACAAATGCCCATAACACATCTAATTAAGAGCAGAGAATAACAACTAAATGCATATGTTATTTAACATCTACTACTGCGATAGAATGCTAAAATTTACATAAATAAGAACAAATATTATTTATAAAATATAAATAATAATGGTACGGCTCCAACTCCTCACGTGAGAGCATGGTTGGCGAACTGAGAGGTTAAGACTCTCATATGTTTGCCTTCTCTGCCCGGTTGTCGTGCACCATCTCTGATGTAGGGCGAAGTGGCAAACATCGCGCTTTAGACGACCGCCATTATTACTACTCGAAGTAAACGCAGGCACTCAATTATTTTTAGTGACTGAGTAGGCCACCCATCAGGCATCAGAGAGCACCGTGAAATGAACCCGGGTCCATCAGCAGCGCAGCCCGCCTCTCAACCATGTGACTATGCTAATTATGAAATATAAATAAAATAAAAAAAATAACTTACTCCAACTAAGATATTGATAGTAGCTGTTCATCTAATCATCACCAAAAAGTGGGCTAAAAATGAAAAGTACAGAAGACTAATAATTATTATAAAATTTAATATCTAAAAATAAGGACTATAAATGTACTATTTTCTAGTAATGGTGTTTATAATAATGTCTCGACTCAACTTTGTTCAACTAATTTGTTCGTGCTGCATGCTATTTGATCCAAATCTGCCACAATATCGGCAACCTGTAAATGTATAACCGCCAAGCCGAAGTTGCAGGCTTCTCGCGAATTAATTCGCTCCCCGTGCATGATAAGGCACAATAAAATCATATTTCGGGCAATACCGCGTAATGGCAGGCATCGTGTAATGACCCGGCGCCGAGATAGGAAGCAATCAAAAACTGATGGGCCATTAGAGCAGAGGCGCCTGATGAAATTGGAAAACTTTTACAGTTATAGGGATTTTAAATCAAATGCGATGCGGGGCAGGGATGCATGCAGGCGGCAATCATAACGCTGTTTACTTATTGATACGAGCGTGGCGTGACCGGAAGTCGAAACTTGACGTTTAACGAGCGAATTGAGGGCTGACACGCTATTACGTCGACGCGGTTATTACTATTTATAAATCTCCTAATTTGGCGCTGCCGCCAAAGGAGGGTCTGCCGAAGCGTGACTATGCAAGGGGTGAATAACAGGTGAAACGCTCCGCCGCATCGTTTTGTAACGTATAAGGATTTAAACACTGCACTTGTCTTCATTGGAGAGGGTATTCGTTTAGTTCAATTCACGAAAGACCTAACATTAGAAGACAATTCGTTTAGTACAATTTAAAAGACAACAAAATTACTTTTCTTTGCTAGTGATGACTATGTCAAAAACTTGAGAATTGAATATAATTTTACAAACAACGTTCTAGCAAAAAAATTATGTTACTACATATGTAAATGATGAGAAAGTTTCAAAGCATCAATTTAATGTTTTTAAGTTTTGATTAATAGTCACAGTGTTTGCGTTTACGTTTATCATTAAATTGATTAAGTACTGTCCATTTACATATAAATCTCTCCCTCTCTCTCTCTTGCTCTCTCGATTTTTTCTCTCGCTGTCTTTCGCTAACCCCCCCCTCTCTCTATGGCTTTTCTCCTCTTAAGGATTTGCCTTCCCAGTCGTCTTCATTTAGCCCTCGTCTCTCTCTCTCTCTCTCTCTATATATATATATATATATATATATATATATATATATATATATATATATATATATATATATATATATATATATGTAGCCAGCGTGGTCCCGTGGTTGAGGGGCGGGCTGCGATGCTGACGGACCCGGGTTCAATTCCGGTGCTCTCTGATGCCTGGCAGGTGGCCTACTCAGTCACTAAAAATAACTGAGTACCTGCGTTCACTCGAACAAGGGGTAATAATGGCGGTCGTCTTAGGCACGGTGCTTGCCACATCGCCCCGCACCAGAGATGGTGGGTAACGACCGGGCAGAGAGAGTGAACGTATGAGAGCCTTAACCTCAGTTTGCAGTATACGCGGGCGTAGAGTACATTTATATATATATATATATATATATATATATATATATATATATATATGTATGTATATATTTTAAGGGTCATATCTGTTCCCTCCAGTCCCCAAAAGATTCTACCATTCTCCTTTTTGTATATTTTTTCTTTCCATCGCCGTTGGTATCCATTCATTCCAGCTTTTTTTTGGCCTTTCCCTTTTTCATAGCCATTTTTGGTATTTGTTCCTCGATCATTCTTTGAACATCTCCATACCAAATCAGTCATTCTGATTCTTCTACAATATCGCTGTTGATTTCTATGATTTTCCTTATTCTTTCGTTTCTCACTCTACCCATTCTTGACATTTTCGGGAAGTCCATTTCTAATACTCTCAGTTTACTTTTGTTCTGTTCTGTTATTTGCCGTACCTTTGCTCCATACAGTGCTACGCTTTTTACCATTATATTATATCTTTGTATTTTTGTTTTTCTTGATAGATTTTTGTCCCACAGTATGCTGTCTATTGATCCAATTTTTTTAGTTGACTATACTCTTAGTGGTAAATATTTTGCCTTGTCTATGTTTAATGTTAATCCCCATTTTTGTATTCCTCTCTTAGTTTGCTAGTCATATACCCTGCATCGTCTTTTTCTTGAGCAATAACCACTTAGTCGTCCGCGAATTGTAATGTATTATATTTTTGAAACACTTCTGTCAGATGACTGACAAATAATTCCGCTTTTTTCTAGTTTTCTGTGATCCATTCTCTATTGGCTTTTCGAATAAGTGAGATGAATTGACTTGTTTTATATTTCTTGTTGCCGTTCATAAAGAGCAGTCATGAATACTCGTAGGATACAGTTGTTCTACGTGCTTTTGTAGTGAATCATTCTTTAAACGGTTTGGCATGCTTTTGAAATTTTAAGCAACGTTATTTAGAACTTTTTTTATTATGCGGATGCCTGCCGTATTGCTGTAGTCGCTTTTCTGTTATTGCTATTTTAATAGCCATTGGAAGATCAAGTGTCCTTGTTCTAGTGCTAATATTTGGCCATGCTTCTTTTTGGATTGTTTGGGTTAATTTATAAACTGCCTTATCAATGTTTTACTCACTTTGTAGAGGTATATTTAGTGTTCCCAATCAGTATCTCTGTTGCGCAATTTCAATAAAATTTCCTTAAATATAATGACAGAACTAACAGTCAATATAACAGGTGAGTGACCCGGAGACAGATCCAAACATGCCTTTATATGTACGTATTCGTCTGTGATTCCTTAGTTACAAATAAGTCCAACAGGTACGGTAATTTTCATGTATCAAGTGGCTAGTATGTAGTCCCACCTGTTTTAAATACTATAGATGTTCGTTTACGGTTTTTAGTACTTCACTTTGTTTGTGTAACTTTTGAACCCCATTGTTGGTGTTTTGTTGTAGTTTGCACATGCGTTGAATTTATAGCCTAAATTAACAAATGTGTTTCTGCAATAAGCGTGAAGTCAATTTTTTGGTAATTGTTAAATGCTTTACTTCTTAGATATGTTGAGCCAGACCGTTAAGTATTGGCCATTATTTTAGTTTAGCCACTATGACTGTGAATAAGTTCAGTATAGTTCGTATGTCCTCTGGAAGTTTAGTTTCATTCTGCTTGTTTTAGTACTATCTGCTCTAGTCTATATAAAGTTTGAGCTTGAGCGTCATTCGTTGGCAAGATTGAAAAAGCATAATGTATTTGATTATATTGTGGTTAATTACAATTCTGAATAGTTACAGTCGTTTGTTTGTCTTGCAAAGAGTTTCTAATAGGAGCGCCCAAACTTTAACAGTATATAGCCGCTACCTTGATGAAGATACAGCTGTCAAATTTTGACGTTATAGTAATTCATGTTGGGAAAGCATCATGTAAAGTTACAGTCTTGAGCAACGCGTGCAAATCATTAAACTCAAATGAGTGCTCAGTTCGAGCTACGTTCCGTGCGCTACGTGATTTTCACGGTGCACACAATCGTCCTGTTGAGTCGACTGTTGGTCGTTTGGTAGACAAATTCTAATCATCTGGTTCAGTAAAGAAACAAACAACACCCTACGTCGTCGAAATGTAATATACGAGAGTGTGCAGGATAAATCGAGGCAGTCAATTCCTCGTCGCTCCGAGAACTTGACCTTTCACAGAACTCAACTTGGCAAATTTTACGTCGGGACTTAGGCCCGTACCCGGACAAAATTCAATTAAAAAAACTGAAGGTAAACGACCATAGGCAACGTCGGGCATTCGCTGACTGGGCTCTGGAGCAATTGGAAGTGTATTTCGATTTCGGAAGGAAAATCGTCTTCAGGCCCATTTTTGAATGAACGACTATGTCAACAAGCAAAATTGTCGCATTTGGAAAAATAACAATCCGCATGAGACCCATCAGTTGCGAATGAATTCAGAAAAAGTCACTGTTTGGTGTGGATTTTGGTCTGGCGGGGTCATTAGCCCGCACTTCTCATCAAAATGAAGCTGGCACCGCCATAACTGTCAGCGGCGAGAGGTAGAGGTCAATGAATTCCAATTTTTGGCCTAAATTGGAAGATATGGATCTTGGAGAGGCAGGCGTGTAAATAGCCGCTCTCGTGGATGCGGTGTGGGATACGATACCGATGCGGCTCGTAAGGACCATAAAATGGAGAGGCAGGCGTGTAAATAGCCGCTCTCGTGGTGCGGTGTGAAAACGTAGTACGGCCCGTAGTGGAAGGTCAGCCGATAAGGCCAAATCGTCCCTTAAACGGCCGTCGCGTTAGCGGATGGGGGCGGCTACCGATATCAACCAAAGAATTGCCAAATCGCTCACCTGAATCGGCTTCGGCTTCGGCTTCGTCGGCGATTCCAAGCTAGCCACTTCTGCGTTGCGGATCTGGTATCTTCGGGATGTTGAGACACGACCAAATTGGCCGCGCTGCGATGCGTGAATATTTGCGGGGATGCGAAATGCGAATTTATGTATGCGGGTTAAGACACGACCTTAGTGGCCGAGCTGCGGGGCATGAATATGAATGTATGCGGGGATGCGAATATGAATTTATGCGGACTAAGACACGACCTTAGTGGCCGAGCTGCGGGGCATGAATCTGAATGTATGCGGATATGCGAATATGAATTTATGCGGACTAAGACACGACCTTAGTGGCCGAGCTGCGGGGCATGAATATGAATGTATGCGGATATGCGAATATGAATTTATGCGGACTAAGACGACCTTAGTGGCCGAGCTGCGGGGCATGAATATGCTTGCGGGACAAAAGCCCATGCCTTACCTGTTGTTATAAGCTGGTTTATATAATTAGAACGAGTTTTGTGATAATATTGATTGCATTGTGTAATTTGAGAAGGATGACGTATTTTACGGATTTGATATCCACTTCCATACTAATCTGGCAGTATTGTTGGTGTACGTTGTAGGTACTGAGGGCCAGGTGCATTCGGTGGAAAATATTGTCCGTGGAAGTTATTATTAAATGATGCCATCACATTATTGTATTATTTGCGAGAATTGACAAACAACCATTATTGTCATTACCGGCGAGCGTGATAATCGCAGCAAATGGGTAAAACTTCAATTATTATTTTGGCTTATATTGATTCAAGTAATAAAAATTGTACTCACATTACTGTTAGACATAAACTAGTTAACCATTAAGTTATCACAATTTAATTATTGGTAATTTTTGCAAAAATGACTCATTTGTACACAACTGATAAAGATATTATTGTTGGTTGGCTTTTTCCTAATGACTAATCATCTGGAACACATTTGAGGATGAGCTTCAATTCAAACATTGATTACATATATCTAAATTACATTATTGCACACATACCAAAATCGGTTGATGAAGTTGTTATCCTGAGAATCTATAGGAAAGCAGCGGCAAGTTTTTCTATACTTGTGTTTGAACCAAATCATTCAGTACAACTCTATTGAGATGGTAATGGATAAACAATCTTGAAGTATGCATTCAGCTTGAGTTTAAGATATGAATTCACCACACCAACACCTGGTTGCACAAATGCATGTTAAATGTAAACAGACGTTTAAATCAATGCGCCTAGTAAGCGCAGAAACTATTTTCAAGAGACCGATTGGTAGTTAAAGAAGCAATTGACCTGCGACGTACTAGTGACGTGTTTAACGGGCCGTTAGCTGGTATTTTGGTTGCACAATAAAATTTTGGGCTGTAGTAGTCCGTTAAATGTAACTTGACAGTTCATAAAGTTAATCGATTAACCGTACCATAATACGACAAAATTATAACAAAATTAGAGAAACAAAATAAAATGCCCCTTTAAAGTGCGTTTAAAAGGTTTTAATTAGATCTTATACGCATTTGTATAAAAATAAGTTTTTATTTTAATTTATTAGGAACAAAACCTCAATATAGTTTTTTGTTTGTTGATCACACATTTAGGTTTGCTTTAAATATTTAAAGTATTATCGCTCTCAATAAAATATACCATTTTTTATATTTAACAGTTTTCATTTATATATTTAGACAAAAGCAGTGCTGATCGTGCTTATACAAATTATCTTGAGCCCACTCAAATTCTCTATAAATTATACAATCGCAAATTTGTAGGTTATATTAATAATAATATCCAAATCTACATACTTTTATATTATGATTTGTAGCTATGCAATTACTGTAAATAGATTTTAAAAAATACTTATTTTCAAGCAGCGTTGCACTCAAAAATTTTCAAAATCTAGTGATTCTTTTATAATTTTTTCTGACATATTTGTGCAAATGTAACTAACTATTTAGTTCCTATAGTTAAACAGGGATATAGCAAATCAGGGTTTGAATTGTCGTGTTATGTTTTGGAGGTTTTTAACAGATCGTTAATATTAATACGTTGTTAAGAAACATGTCTTTTTGAGAAAAGTTTATTCAGAAATAGAAGTTCACGCACTTAAATGTTTACTGTATCATTTTGCCATTTTGTGGCCGAGTGGGAATTTATATAGTAAAAGTTCCCTAATCAGTGTAATTTACTATTGCATTTTCCTTGTAAAATGGACTAGTAACAACACATTTCACTAAAACTGTCAAGTTATTATTCAGACGACTATCATCAAGTGTTATAAACAATTCAATCAAATATTACTTGGTTTATTAAAACACGTTGAACTAAATGGCAAATAAAAATGGCGAAAAAATTATAGGACACTTTTTGTAAATATCAAGTGGCGCATATAAGATGTTGCATTCTTAATAACTAATTTGGACACACGTTTTCTAAAAGGTCACTTTCAAGAAAAAGCTTTTATTTTTTTATGTTTTAACATCAGCACTTCCAAATTAAACAATGAATTGTAAAGATCTTGTTGTTGCACGTTAATTGTTTATCTAAATAAACTTGGCTATTATTTACAATGACTTTTGATATAATTGCTTCTTACTATCTTCCGTTTATTATAAAACAACTTTATGTTTTTATTCCGTGGTGGTTTAGTGAAAGGTCGCTATACTAGGAAACCAAGAGTTGCGGGTTCGAATCCCGCTCTCGCCAATTCAATCGCTGGCATTTTTACGGCCCAGCTCGACTCAGGCTCCAATAAATGAGTACCTGGAGGGTCAAAGTCTGGGGTAATAATAGGCGGTCGGTACGTAGCGCTAGCCACGTTACTACCCTTGTGTACCGTAGGCTCTAGATTGTAGCAGACCTATCCTGTTACGACCCCAAAGGGCCTTCAAGGCATGTTACGGGGAACTATTATTATTATGTTTTTATTCCATATTCATTTGTGCTCTCCGTTTACTTATGTTTATCTACATTTCATGTTTAGTATCAAATTTTTAAATATGTTTCATATCTCTTTTACATTTGTATTACTGGTGTATTTTATTATTTTTGTGTTATCTTTTTATTTCTTTTAATGTTTTTGTAAATTTGTTTACTTATGCTTTTATTTTTTTATCTTATTTTATTAACAAGATTAAATTGTTTTGTTGGTATAATTATATTAGTTATCATGTACAATGGAACAACTACGAATAAAAAAATTGATGTCAATATCTACCAATAAAGATAAAATACTATCGAGTTTATTACAAGAAAGAAATAATTTCTTCTTGTTAACAGGCACTCCCACATACTAGCCATCAAATACAAACAAAACACCGAGGCTTTTAGACTTCTTCATTTTGAATAGAATTTATTCTTGCTACGTAGACGTGGAATCAAGTTATAATCTGCTCCTTGATCATACCAGTGATAGGAACAGTTAGCACGTATCCCATCATTGGAATCAACATCGCAAGAAACCTAAAGATATCAATTTATAACTAAACCTAAAATATTTAAATGCAATTGAGGTGACAGCAAATAATGTAATACAATTGTTACAAGATGCAAACCAAAAATAGCTTACGAGTGAAACGTCGAAAACGTTCCATTAAAACTTAAAAATCTGGTAGCGGAAAAGAGAAGAACAAAAGCAAAACTCCACTCGAAAAACTTACATTTAAGTGATTGTGCAAAAAAATCAGGGCAAAATTAAAATCTTGAAATGAAAAATTGTTGTAGAGCTGTATCGCAAGTGTGAGTCATTACGATAACTCTATTTGAAAACCTATTAAATCCTCCCATAAATCAAAAAATTAATATATCGAGAAGCAACAACTCAGAAACAATAGTTCAAGAACGATCAATGAAAAGGTTGAAATCTGCGAATTATCTTGATACGGTTTTTCGTCCTCACCCTAATGTTCCAGACGAAGAAATTTTCGACTATCTACAAACGCCAATACCAAAAACTGAACCAGTAGCACCTGTTACTCCGACGGAACCGGAGAAAGAGATATAATACCTAAACGCTAAAAAAGCACCTGAGATGGGTCTCACTGTTTTGAAGATGCTGAAAGAATTACCCAGGAAAAGTATAGTGCTCATTACGTACCTATTCAATGCAATATTTCGAACACAGTATTGGCCAAATAAACTAAAAATAGCAGAAATAATTGCAATTCACGAACCTGGAAAGGATCCTAAGTATGTCACATCTTACCGACCCATTAGCCTGCTTTTATTAGTTTCTAGAAAAATTATTATTTAAAAAATCATATCTAACAACTGGATTCCACATTATCAGTTTTTCTTTTGACAGGACCATTCTATAACTCAATAGTGCCATCGTATTATACATTTCATTAATAAAGCCTCGAAAAATAAAGAATACTGCCCAACAATATTCTTAGATGTAACCCAGGCCTTTGACAAAGTCTGGCATCTTGGGTTATTATATAAAATAAAAAATAGTCTTTAAACATACCTGAATAATGGCAAATTACATTCAAGAGCGGTATCTTGGGACCACTGTTATACGCAGTACTTGTTGTGCTACCAAATTGGATGGAAAATCCGGAACAATAAAGACTAATGCTATAAATTGGTCAATTGCATAATCACCTGGTAATCACACGTAATAAGTCGGCCAATAATAAATACTGCTCATGATACGTTCGAAAAGGGGTGGGGCTTAGCTAACCGAAAACAGTAGCAAAATCCAGAGAATTTAATATAATACTTTTGTTACTATGAACTTGAGCATTGCCACACGATTCGTCCCCGCATTTATTTTATTTAGTTCGTTTAATTTCTGATAATCGCGCAGCTGCCTTAGTGGGCCTTGCAACGATGCGCGTTTGATAAAGCTCTCTCCTCCCTCTCCTTTTTTACTGGCGCACACCGTGCGAGCTTCCACGCTCGCGCGCTACGCTAGTGCCCACGCCGGATCCCGCGAGCAGTAATTCATCATTGGCCGGCTTATTACCTATGATTACCAGGTAATTCTGAAATTGGCCAAATTATCACACTAACCTTTTTGGTTTCGGGTCTTCCATCCAACATGGTGGTATGAGTTTAGTGAGACAATTGTCAAACACTATGCATTTGTTTGTTCACTTCTGATCTTTCAAGGGCCGATTGTATCATACTGGGAAACATCTACAGATGAAACAGTGACTCTTACTTTATGGAAAAATATCAACCAGATCTTATCAGTCCTCCAACAGAATATCTGAACATGCTCTAAGTGTGACTTCAAAAATGGAGAATTATAATAAATTAACAAAGTCGCCCCATGTGTCTATTACGCTACGTACAACACAGAAATTCCTCAGGTAGCCTCGGTTAAGTATTTAGGTCTGCACCTAGATAAAAATTAAATATAACAACACATTACCAAGAAATGCATATGAAACAAAAATATTGAGAGTTATTACTAATACCCTCTGGTATGTCACAAATGAGCAAATCCACCTGGACTTACAAATCCCCACTATAAGGGACGTCATGCATGAAGAAAGTGTTAGTCACCGCAAGAAGCTTGAAACCCATACAAACCTTCTGCTACAACATCTGTTAGAAAATGACGTAATGAGAAGACTGAAACAGAAATGGCGAGCGGATCTGTAATTTGGTCTTGTTTTTGGAATTCTCTTCGCCAGACGGGGTCTCATGAAGCCATAATGCAAGATATGTAGCTAATATATCTTAAGTCACCATATTAGCTTATAGGTGACAATGTTCTCTTATTGCTGATTTATATTGAATAAGAAAATTGTGCACTACTAACTATTAAATGTAAGTGCAGGAAGAGGTCTTGTAATTTAGGAACAGCGGTGCTATCGCAGATCTGAAAAACGGTAAGGCTCGAATTGGTATCGGTATCCTCGTAAGTTTGCAACGCAGCCCTTATATATTTCACGGATGGCATTTGCCGTACAGCGTCACCCGTTATTTGTACTGCTGACTCGAGACAAGCGCCATAAATTAGGAGATATCTAATAAAGTCGCAGGGATTTATCGGCTCGCTACTCAGATAAATTTCAATCACATCGCACTCTCCATGCAAATGCCTTTATTGCCGGCACATCGAGGGTGTATTAATAAGGGCCCGACGAGCGGATGGTAGCGGCGGCGACCAGCAAGGCTGCGATGGGACGCCTTGGCGTGGGCAATATGAGCCTTTTGACATGCTAATGGCTATGTCCGCCCGAGACGCGGGGCGCGGCTCCAACTAATGAACACCGCAATGAGACGCTGGCCATGAATATTTACCAGCTAATTCGGTATTGCCGAGATAATGACGGTGTCTGATCGGCGCGCCGGCGGCGCATTATGCCGCCCCCGCTGGCCTCGCCGGCCGGCCGATGCCAGCGCCGCCGTCGCGCTGCCGCCATACCTGCCGCCATCGATACACATTGCACAAAAATAAAATAAATTCCGCGATGGCACTTCAATCCTCGAACAAAAGCCGCGCGGGCTGTTCGATTCGGTTTTATTGGAGCCGAGATCGCATTGCCATAGCTCGAGATGGAAGAAACTGAAGCATTAGATTTTCTGACAAATTGAGCTGCATTTGAGTTCCCCTTCCGGAAGAAGATGGATGAGGTTAGTTATAAATGTGAAGCTTTTGCGCGATCTGGGAAGATTCCTCGTCCGCCCGTTTCTTTTATACATAAAGTATCTCGAGACATCTCGCTCAACTTTTTGCCGCCTCTTATCGGGGATGTTGTAGAAGCTTCAGTTCCATCATCGCGAAGAATGGATCCGCCGGGGGCTGATGGATGTTCCATCATTGCCGGCAGCAGAGCGGCGCCATGCTGCACCTCGGACCGCCCTGCTGTCCATGCAAAGTGGGAAATATAGATCTCTTATGGATCCCGCCGCCACCGCCTCCTGCCGCATCCCCCGAAGACGATAACGACGGACGCACGTGCCATCTGGACCGGCCGCTAATGCGACCGCCGCGGGAGGAACGCGTCGCCGCGCAGATTTAACAAAGCGCCGAATTATGCGGCCGCCACGGTGCGCGGGGCGACTGGCGGGGAACGGGGGCGGCCGCTTTATTATATTAACTACATTTATCTGGTTCCTGTTTCAAATTAACCCCGTGTCAGCGCATCCATCCGTCATCTCCGTCACCCTCGCCTGACGTCAGCGCATAAGCGGTCGTCATTAGGGAGCGGCGGAGTTGCCGAATTCGTGCGGCGCTTTAGTGCGCCATAAAGCAGGGAGTGTGATTAGAATTAAGAACA
Organism: Sinelater perroti; assembly: GCA_036346155.1. Lineage (NCBI taxonomy): Eukaryota > Metazoa > Arthropoda > Insecta > Coleoptera > Elateridae > Sinelater > Sinelater perroti. The sequence continues at coordinate 20,997,009 of JARFIY010000046.1, forward strand.
GGCGGACACGGATAGCTCTGGCCAGATACAAGGGTAACGAGTTCGGCGGCGAGGGTGCTGCGGTATAATCAAGACGCGGCCTGATCTCGGATGGAATTAGTTATTAGATTAGATGGCAGCGTTATCATCCACGCAAATGGCAGCGGGGTGTGAAATGACCATGTGGCCCGCAATCTCCCGGATCAGGTGCGGCCGCTCGCCCGGAAAACGGTCACTAATCAAATCATCTCGAGTGGATCATTGGGACATTAAGAGTCCCTTGCGGATGCGCTGCGAGCGCCGCCTGAAATTGTTATTACTTAACATAATCGGAATCTGTTTGCCGTCATAATCGATAATCCCCGCTGCGATGATCAATGACAGTGAGACCGTGAACAGCCACCGGACTACACTGGAACTAAACCAATTATCAGAAAATCGCTAACCCCATTTCCATTTCCTCTAAGGAAACCGATATTGAAGAATGCGTATATTACTATAAAAATCCGCCTTATAGATCTGATAAACATAAACTTGAACAAAAAAATACATGTTTTGACATAAACGTCTACATTTAAAAACTACAACATTAATGCGAAGGGCAAATTGAAATTAAAAAAAAACTATTATCACAAAAAAGTATATAGATGGGCAATAAGATAAAATAAAATAAAATTATCATGTAGACGTATATAAGCTACGATTTAGAAAAAGTGAGTTTATAGTAGTAGTAAAGAAAATGAAATATAAAATATAGAAAAATAATCATTGTCATGAAGCATCCCAACTAGCAATAAAAGCAGCATGAACAGATAGTTTTTAACGCTACAACCAAAGTAATGTAATGAAACTGAAAACTTGAAAGCAAAGCTCTAAGAAATACAGTATCAAAAACAATGTGGATACAGCACGTAATAAGAAATTATTATTATTATTAAGCTAATATAGTTTTTAAATGAACCTTAAATACCTAATTTTTATGATCGACTATAGTTTTTAATTCAGTGATTTAAATAGAACAACTTATTTTTGCTCTCTACCACACCAAAATGGAAAGTTGCCTTTTGAAGAGACTTTAAGTTAATATAATTTTGAAAATTAAAATTTATAATAAATAAATTACTCACAAACTCCAAACCAATTCAAGAATTATGATAACAGCGCCAGATGGCAAAATCTCTTTGCTGAATATCTTCGTTATATATCGTATTTAATAAAATTTAAATGGGCATGAAAGTCCGACTAAAAAAACAACAAAAAAGAAAAATCTTAAGTATGCAAAACACACGTATTCACACAACAAAATAAATATTATTACTGAATTTAAATAATCATAACTGAGTATTTCACAAAATAATTCATTAAAAACAAGATAAAGATTTAATGATTTTAAATTATTACAAAGCCCATTTTACCCATTTTTACAAAAAGCATATTTTGTATCGACTATTAGACCAAAACTGACTTTTACAAATTATTTGACTGGTTTTTCAAACTTCCTTTGTTGAGATTGTAAATGAAGAAAAGGACGAAACCTTCATTCAGATGTCCATGCATCATATTCACTATGATTACAATCAAAAATTAAATTTAAACAACCACTGTTTTTTAAAAACTCCCTAATAAAGGCCATGCTTTATCCCTCCGCACTGATAAAGTGCCACGATTATTTTGACTTTTAAACCGGAGAAGTTTAAAGAAAATATTGATTTATACAACTTAATTAGTTTACTATTGCTACTGTTCAAGGTATCTGAAAATTTTTAAGCAAACTCCTAAACAATAATTTAATCCCTGATCATCAATTTGGGTTGATAAACAAACGGACCAGATTTAAAAAGAACATTAAAAAATTTAAAGAACTAAACACAAGAGTAATAAACTGAGGTATTCAGCAAACGTGCAACAGCCGCTTGTTTGTTACAAAACCAATTATAGACATGAGTCAAGAAGATTGGAATATCTGTCAATCAGACACTCGCAGGCGAAAAGATACATAGGATTTAATCGATTGTGACACAATGATGGAGATTGCAATGAAAAACCGCCTCAATATATTTTACTATCATGGTTAGAAAACAAGATAAATGGCCCTCAACCTTAGATAGATCTTAAATATTCAGAGAATGAAAAAATTTCCCAGGCTTGCTAGGAAAGTTGGAAAATGGAGCGTACAAAGTTGCTCAAGAAATGCAAAGACTAGATGTAAACATTTTAGAATTCAGTGATATAAAATGGCGAAACTTTGATCCAGAACAATATTCCAAGGAGATTAATAAATCATTCGTTAATTTTATTTCTCAACTTTAAATCAATCACAACAGATTAAACAGAATTTAGATTTATGCTTCTATCGTAAGGCAAACCTAACAAACGATAAGAGCAGTTCTATAAAAAATTAACAAAATTTTAAACACGAAATGTCACGTTGGTGTTAAGATCGGCAAGCATAAAATTGATAAATGGGCACGTTGAAATAAATGGGCTTGAAACAAGAAATAAAAGAGGGCGGTTTTTTACAATTACAGTCAAAATGCAAGCAGGTTATCTGATTATAAATTAACCATAAATTGGTAGATCGGTTTATCATCGTAGTGAAAGCGCGAATTATTAAACAAAGATAAATGCAATAGCTGTGTTTCTCCTCGAATCGAGAAGTAAAATAAGAAACTCCAGAAGATATAAAGAAAGGTTGAAAATATTTGAAACGCGCAGTATATGAACCCAGCAAGACAATATTCTCTAAACAAAATACAGGAAAATAATTTAGTACTGAAAATAAGACTGACATGTTCTGTCAGTGTTGCTGCATATTGTACCAGCCTAGACACTAAAAATAGACAAGAAAATTAAAAGTTTTAGAGTTATGAATATATCGTAGAATTCTAAAAATTAAATGGGTAGGCAATATTATAAATGCGGAATCATATAATTAAAATTAAGGAACAAAAATTTCGATACTTAAGGCACGAATAAGAGGAGAAAAATATATCATCTATTATAATTAGTAATGAAGAAAAAAATACAAGATCGGAGAATGATTACGATAACATCGTTTCTTGTATTTTTCTTTTTCTTCATTTACCAAACTATCTATTTTTGAGTACATTTTTCAGTATTTTTTTTAATTATGCGGGTGGTTACTGAAGTAATTACAAGAATTATTTTATTATTTTTTAATAATTTAACAAATGTTTATTTTTTAATTTATTGATGTTTAAGACTTTAAATATAGGTGACAAGATAAAGAAATTGTATAAGTACAAAAATACAACAATGTAAAATAGTAGCTCAGAATAGTATAGAAGACATCTGAAGCAGCTAAAAAAATAATCCAAGAAAAATCTTATAAAAGTAATAAAACGGACACTTCATTTAGACAACCAAACTTTTATATCTTTGATGGCTATGAACGTGCAATGTTAGTCTACATAATTATGAGAACAATGACAATGTACTTAATAAATAATGTTTTATGAGCTAATTTGATGATAAAATGACATAGAGCGATCAGATCAATAGCAATGCTTTGCAAAATTTAATTAATTAGCAGATCTTGGGGCGTTACTTTTTGAGTCGTTTGAAGCTAGTACTTCGCCTAGGGTTTCTACACATGGACTGAGATGTGCTTCTAGAAGACTACAATATTTTATGTTGCGTTGATAAATCATCTCTTTTACGATACAGATTTTTAAGTCGGTATGAAATCTTTGATTAATTTCTGCTATTTATCTTAAGACTTTGAACTAAAGCCATTGAATAATTTTTAAATTAGACATATAGGTATTAGAGTGGTAAATTGTAAATACAAACACAATCGATGTGAAAAACGTATATTTTATTGTACGCGGTACAGTAACAGACAAGCCAAAATAGCTAGCGACAAAATTTCAATAGGCAGATGTGCACCTGGCTACGGCGCGCCACGGTCAACCCTGGTACAGACCGCTGTGCCTCTTGCAACAGCTGAATGCTAACTGCCTGCTTTGTCGTTCGTAAACCTGTCGCAGGTAAGAGTTGAAACTTGTCCATTTTGGGGACAAAAAAAATATTTTCTATAATTTTGGCAAATAGAAGAAACCAAATGCCCAATTAATTTAGCACGGGATAATTGCGGTCTGTATCTAGCGACCCTAAAGCCATTAAAATATGATGGTTATAGGAAATACTTTTCGAATATTTGTTTTGCTACACTGAAATACGAAGTGCATTCAAGTTCTACGGTCTCCATTCTTTTCTGAAAAAGTACAAAAGAAAGTTTAAACTTCTGTTACTTCTCGACGTAATCTGACAACGTCGTCGTCATGATTCCATGGCTGTTGCGAACACTTTCTTAGGTGTGCATCTTGCCCACTGAAAAATTGCTAATGCAACAGCGGCTCGTTTAGCAAAGGCGGCATTACGTGTCAACATAGCCACTCGCGCAGCCTTGCGTTAGTCGGTCAGCATTTGCTCGGCCCAACTTGAAGGTACTTTCCAAATTTTTAGGTCATCATGCAAAATGAACTCCACAGATGCTATGCAAATGCTAAGTTTAACGGCGACATCACGCACATCTAATCGACGATTTTCAGTGACAAGTTGCTCCACTCGCGCAATCATGGTTTCGGTCCCGCGGCTACTTCGGTTCATTGTTACACAACTCTTAACCTTCTTTAAACTTTCACACCCACGAACGCACATTTTTAACTTCCATGACGCCTTCACCGCATGTCTCACTCAATTAGTGATGAATTTCAATGGGCGTTTTACCACGAAAAAAAAAGGAAACGAAGGGGTATACGTTATTCTTGAACACTAAATGTCGCCATTTTAAGTATACAAAACAACACTCACGGCAATGGCTGTAATTTGCGGTAAAATGCACCTCGCAGTTTCGCAGTTCAAGCCATATGACCAAATTGATTTGATTATATTTTTATTCCCGAGAACCTTATTATCCAAAGAAGGATTCTTTTTAGTTTTAAATTCATTTTATTCTTTTTTATTATATGTAACTTTCATGCCATATTACTACCTAGATGTAGTCCTTGTTAACAAACTTCTGTAGTATGTGGTATTTCAACGTTAAGATAAACAAATGGGCACGTTTGTCTTTTTAGCGTGAAGGCGACGCGTTTACTTGCTCACATTTATTCTCTTCTAACTATGAAGCAGATTGATATGATTCTATAGGTAGTGTGAAGTAATAGCTGGGTTTTTGTTTGCGACTAAAATGTTTGAGGTTACAAATTGGTCGGTTATGTAGATTAAATTGAGAAACACCTGATACAATAATGTATATTCCTGATGTTTCTTCTTAGTATTGGTTCGATATGAGCAAAATGATAACAAAGATCTCAGTAACTAGACGTATTAATTTGGTAGTTTTTGTTTGATTTTGAACAAAAGACCTTTGACTATAGTTTGACGTTTAAAAAGCCACAGATCAAAACCCCTTTGCTTCGAAAGCTTTTTATATTACATTAACAATTCAGCAGCATTACTGCATGGTCAAATTGTTATGTCTTTTAAAAATTCTGTAAGCAGATACATATTTAAAAAAAATAATTGTGTTATAATAATTGTTTACATTTAATAAAAATCTGGTGTGAACATCACACGACTTTCCTTATCCTATTATTATATATTATACCGTGTCCATCGTCTCGACTCTGCGCTGCTCTTGTCCCGGAACTTGTTAATTTAAAAAAGGACGAAGCGCGAGTCCAACAATCCAAAGCTGATTAAAATAAACACTACAAGACAATAATTGACTCGTACTTAAAATTCTGCTACAGCACTGAAGGTAACCGTGAGAGCTCGGTCGCACAGCCTTCGCCATTATCGCTTGCGTGCTCCTCCTAGCGCGTCCCCGTCCTCCCGCAGTCGGCCCAGTAGCTTTCCGAGCGTGCTGTGATTGGTCCGTTTAATTAATTTTTAATCGGCTATAACTTATTTATTTGATCTCGGATCAAAAAATTTCATTATAATATTTTGTTCGTCTCGGTCTGATCTATCCGGTAATATAAATTTCCCGAAACATTTTATGAACACCCGGTATATTAAAAATCCTGAGTTTCAATTTTTTTTAAGTTCCTATTTTACCAACATTTATTTTAAATTCATGTTTATCTCATGATAACAAATCATTTTTATTCTCATGAATTTTTTGTATCTTCAACCGTTTAGATTCACGACCGCTTTGCGACTGATTTTGCGATCTTGCGGCCAAACGGCTCGGCCGATTTTTACCAAAAGCTTCGCACTGCGTCCCCTATCTACAAGTAACTCGCATACCAAATTTCAAGTCTCTAGCTCTTACGGTTCTCGAGATATCCTGTTTACTGACAGACCGACACACACACACACACACACACACGCACGCACGCACGCACGCACGCACGCACACACGCGCACGCATATACACACACACACACACGAACCAATGGCTCAAACCAACTTTTTTGGTGTCCTGAGGCTATAATTCGCCCAGAAATGTGAAAATCTGGGTAGGTCAAATTTCCGCCGATTACATTACTTTCCTTATTATAGGATAAGGAAAGTAAAAATCAGTTGTCATAAAGAATTCCAGTATTTATATCTTCTAAAGTATTTAGTAACAAAATACTTCGTAGACTTAACCAAAAATAGCTTTTCAAATGCATTTATTTTTAACCTTTGTGTTCGGTACAAATATTCATCACTTTTTTGGGTTTCTTTAAATTAAATTAGCTTAACCTTTAGCAATACATAAAGTTAATAAAATATTTGCAAGGGCTAATTATTATTTATCATAAAATACCATTGATTGTAAAAAGAGAAAATTATTCTAAATGTATATGGAAAAATCTAAAAATAGCGGCTTTTTTAATGCAGTATTGCAGAAAAATACCTAACCCTAATAACTACAAAATAAGAAACCTATATAACAAGACTCACTTGCAGTTGCAAAAATATACTTTCCAGCATTTTAATTGATAATGGAAAAAATTAAAATTTAATTTGGGTCTGTTATACATTTTATATACGTAGAATAGAATATGGATTTAAATATTTTATTTTCAGAATATCATCTGTTATCCACATTCTGTAAATAATTAAAATAAGTTTTCATTTTAATATTAGATTTATTAATTTTTATGAGATAGCAAAAGAGAAAACAGCGTATTTCCCAAAAATGTTAATAAAAAAGTCTTTTATTTTTAGTATAAAGAATATGGAGTGTAAGCGCAATATAAAAGCTATACTCCTCAATTGTCAACCTACACCTTACACACCAGTTTCAAGAACGGGGTTCCGACATCCATCCGAGTAATGGCAGTACAACGACATAACACAAATGATCTGGAAAAGGATATGTTTTTGGAGGCAAAAGCTAGCCTACTACCAAATACAACAGCGAAGTAATAGAGATATTATATCGAGAGATTGGAGAAGCGATCAATTATGCAAGAGAAAAAGAGAACGTAATAATAACAGAATATTGGAATGGAATAGTAAAAAGAACTGACCAAAAATAGTGAGGAAAATATAGACTAGAAAAAAGACTAGTCGAATTTTGCACAAGGCGTGATTTAGTTATCACCAATACACTTTTTAAACATCACTGTGTAAAAATATACGTGGAAAATGTCGAGAGATACTGGAAGACATTAATAAGGTTATATTCCTAGTAAAACAAAGACTCAAAAATCAAAGAAAAAACTATAAAAGTTGCGAAGCCCCACGAAGCTAGCAACTATGTGAATTAAAATTTACAAAACAAAACATAAAACGTAGGTGACCTAGTAACTAAACTAAAATAAATTAAAGTAAAAAAGAATCTAAAAGAAAAGAATTAAAAAAGTAAATATAAGAATGTAGAACAATCATGAACAAATATACCAGAGCGTGTTATAACAACACCAGATAAAGTAAGTGGCAAAAAAGGAACGCCGTGTATAACAAATAAAATAATGTAATGAATAAAAGAAGAGAGTAATTTAAGAAACTTAAAATAGGATAACAATGTTATAAAGAACTAAAACATAGAATAAATGAAGAATCAATAAAAACCAAGAAAACGTACATAATAAATATGTGGAAAGTAGACAAACTATTTAGTGCAAGAAAATGGAACACAACATATAAGACATATTTTTTTTAATTAACCCAGCAAAAACCCTACAAATTTATGGACGAAGTGGAAAAATGTTATTGGAACAAATGAAAATCGAACAGTTATATAATGATAAAAAAAAGAAGAGTAGGATGAAGTAAAACCCAAAAAAGGAAGATTAAATAGAAGAAACAATAATGTATAGAGAAAAAATCGTTTTGAACGAATAAAGCCGCAGGAATGGACCAAACATCCTTTGCAATCATACAACATATTATATAAACAATACAATCAGAAGATTTTACCAATGACGCGATAATACTGATCTCAAAAAAGAAACGAGTAGACAAATGTGAAAATTATCGGACAATCGGCTTAGTGTCGAACATTAAAATAATTAAATATTCACGAAAATTGTATACAGAAGGCCAGAACGGAGAAACGAGAAAAGAGAAGCGATACTAGATCTAAGATTAATAGTAAAAAAAATAACTAAGGAAGAAAAAAGACATATATTGCATTTCCTTGTGCGAAATACAGCTCTTTACAGGGATGAGATATGGATGATCAGCACTAATGAAAGAAAGAGAATTAAAGCTTTCAAAATGTAATGTTATAAACACATGTTGGGAGTGAACTGTGCAGACAGGATTTTCAACGTAGAAATAAGAGAAGATCACAGAAGAAAAGAAGACGCGCTAATGGGCTATATCCTAAGAAAAGGAAGGATCTTGAATATTGTTGTACAAGAAGCAGTCGATGGACGAAATATATGAACTTACATAAACTAAAAAGAGTGACTGATAATAGAAGATGAAAGCGAATAGTATGGAGTAAAATCAATAAAAAAAATTAGAAACTGAAAGAGAAGGGAAATAAACAATTTACAATTGTTTATCTTAGAAAATTAACATTTAATCTGATAATGTAATATTTGAGTACCTTTAAAACGCCAATTACACTGCAATGAATATTTATTTATTTTTAGGAACATTTTAAATAATTTTCTGTATATTGCCTTTCTTGAAAGTATTACGATATTAGATATTAAAAAGAACGTGGTAAACTTTACGAGTCTATTATTACCAGACAAATTTTCTAGTTTATATTTAACAACATGAAATCTGATAACACATCTCAGCTTTTTGTACCGTTAGATTAAAGCAATGATTCTGCAATTGGAAAATAAAAATAGTCGTTGATCAAAAAAAATTTATGCGTCATTTGTTTTAGAAAAGATCTTATATATCATAAAATGATCGATAACTGACATGTTTTCAGAGAGATGTTAAGTTTAGATGGACTTAAGACACACTTGCATTCGCATATATTGTTATTTGACAGTAACAAAAAAAAATTAAAAATTAATAAACGAAGCACTCTGACCTCAGATTACTAATTTTCACTTCAGCATAATGCATATTACGGTGCCTTGAAACGGAAACAGACAAGGGAGCTGCTAATTAAATTTGAAAAAACTGCGCGGGGTCTTCTTTCGGCAATTTAAAACTCGGAATGGCCACTTTCAGAGCTGTAGTCGATTAGAGTTCAGTAAAGCAGAGGAAATCGCAACGCATTCGCGGCAGCAATCGCAGGGGCATTAAAAACGGAGGTGTCCTGCGGCTCATGAAATATTCAGGCGACTTAGTAAAAACGCCTGAAAACACCGCCGGAACATTTGAGAACAGGTATAACGCGGCCCCTGCGTTTATAACTGCAAACTTTTACAATGAGCATTAACATTTCAGGAGGCTGTCGGGGGAATCTCATTGCGTCGTCCCATATATAATTTAGCCATCGCGCGCCGGGGCGCGGGGCCACGGAGCGGCAGCCCCCATGCCCATTTCGGAATGTCATGTTTTATCGGCGCGGTTTCTTTCAGTTTGACGTGGAATGGCTCCAGTTATTGGATGCCGGGCGTCGACCAATACTCGCCGCGAAGCGAACATCATATAAATTCCGGGAGATGGACGGTATGAGGGGCCTCGGCCGAACACACTCGTCAATATTCCGCCCGGCGAGGGAAAGATGCTGGAAGTGGACAGTCCATTTCTCTGCGCGGCCCTGGTGCGCTCTGTGGGCCACAAATCATCCTTTGCTGACCCCTCGGCGATGCCGGGCCGCGCTGCTCCGAACGCTACCCCGAGACGGCCACCCTTCCCCTACCGTTTTCACCCTTTCGGCCGCAAACGATCCGAAGCACCAGCAAAATGACCGTTCACTTTCTTTAAAAATTGTCAGATAGCAACTCATTGCTCCTCTCGGTTTTTTAAATGTCACAACCTCTACTAAAATACATTGAGCTACACAAATTACTATAATTACATTTTGTAAACTCTAAATAGGAGATTTAAACAAAGGATATGATATGTTTAAAGAAATAATTAATGTTCCTGAAGAAGTAGGTGATTATTATGCTGTATTTGTTAAAAAAAAATATTTAGACCAGTTTCTTAATTTATGCCGAATTATAAGTGCGATTACTATAAATAAAAAAGCCACTCATGCTCCTGCATCATAGAAATAAAAGTCGCCGCAATGGTGCACCAGAACAACTAAATTAAAAACGATGAGCATAAACGTATTTTTGGGTGTAAATTCATTTTATTATTATTAAACGTAGAGCTTAGCATGCCAAAGCAGAAAAAACACAATTAAAAAGGTAATCTGAATCTTGAAACCGAAGCCCGCTTCCAGGCGCCTCGGCCGGGTGCCGTTCGTTGCAGCGCACCCCGGCCGTGCAGCGTCCGGCGAGAACGTGCCCCGTTTTTAATACTCTGCACGTCCACTAGCTGTTCGTAATATATGGCCAGCATCTCCCCGCTATGCTTCATACATACGGAAGAATGGCCCCTACGTAATTAATGCATTGCGAGCAATTTATTTCACGGCGCTACAATTAGACGTAAGGTATGACTGGACTCGGTTACTGAAATTAATAGCAGCAATATAAGTCGGACTGTAGCTTATTTCGGCCATGAATTGCAGCAGATTAGTATGGAGCGGTAAATAACAACACGCAGCTCGCCGCTTTACGGCGCCCATCAGCTGGATCAGGAAAGCTCGCGGAATTTTCCCGATGGCTCCTCGGTGCACTCTCTTCGGCTACATATCACCCTTTAGCGTATCTATTGCTAGAGCATGCTGCAAACCGAACATCCAGCGGTGATTCGAAGCGTCCTTTAGTATACCAAAAAAGTGCTACAGGAAATTTAAAATGGCAAAGTACGTAAAATACGAAAAAAATACACAAAAGACATAGTTTAATTTAAATTACCAACTTGGCGACTAATCTATATTATTAACTTAGCTCTAATATAACTTAATATGTCTGAAAATGAAACTAAATTAAAGAGAGATCACCATCTTTCTCCGTCCATAGCTTACGTCATCTATTGTATCCCTGCAAAGTCTTGTGTGTCATCTCGCCACCTTTTACTTGGTCTTCCCTTTCCTCGTTTGTAACTTCTCGGTCTCCACTGTAATGTAGTTTTAATCCATCCATTATCTTGTCTACATACCAAATGGTCAGCCCATTGCCATTTTAGCTATGGAATTCTTTCCATAATATCGTTAACTTTTGTTTGTTGGCGTATCCAAGTGATTCGTTTCTTATCTGTTACTTCTATTCCGAGCACGTGCCTTTCGTGTGCCCTTTGTGTTCTCGCCAACTACTGAAAGTTCTTTTTTGTGAGTCTCTAGGTTTCACAGCCGCGATTGCACATTGGTTGTAAACCTTTGCCTTTAAATAATTTGGAACATATTTGTCTTTTAGAATATAGCAGAACTTTCTAAATGTAGATCAGTCTATTCGTATTCTCCTTATTTCTTCGGACATGTTTTCTTTATCCGTTAAGATTCGTTTACCTAAGTGTGTATATTTATCAACAACTTCCAACAGTGTGCTTTCTAAAATGATGTTTACATTTTTGCTTGCATTTGCCATTATTTTAGTCTTCGCCTTGTTCATTTTTAGTCCATCTTCTCTTGAGCGGTTGTTAAGTCCGTTAATAAGCTCCTATATAGTCCTCGGTGGTTTTTACTAAGTATTTTTATTCAATCAATCTATTTTACGAAGACATTTTTTAGCGCGCTGGTAGATAGTTTTGGAGAAATTACATCTCTTTGCTTTACTCCTCTCTGTACAGGTATATAATTTGTAGTCGTAGTTGTGTCTGTTTATATATATATTTATATATAAATCCTGTTTGCTATATTGGCCAATTAGCATCAAATTTGGTCGTCAATCGGTTGGTGATTATTCTTATGAATAGCTTATAGAGTTGCGACAAAGTAGTTATTGGTCTGTAGTTATTTAAGTCTGTAATTTTTTTTTCTTATGGACTCTCTGTTTGCCATGATTTGGGGATTTCTTCAGTTTCCAGACATTTATTATATATTCTTACAAGTGTTGGTATAACTTATCTCTCGCCCCTTTTAGCATTTCAACAATAATACTGCCTGATCCTGGAGATCTATTGTCCTTCATCTTTCTTAAGAAGTTTTTAATTTGGTCTGTTTTTATGTCCAATATTTTCCCCGAACTAAATTTGTCTCTCGTCCGTGTTTATTTTACTAGTAAAAAATCCCGTCCGAAAGATGGGCCAACAATCTTTTATCAGCCATATCTGAGCATGATGACATTTGTTCCGCTATATTTAATTTCACATAAATCAAAGTTACGCCGCATGCGCCTACTAGCGTCAAGAATTGGCAGTTGGCGCACACTATCAAATTACTTTGTGATAATTTATATTTTGATTTATAACAATTCAACTGGGACTTAAATAGAAAAACTAAAATTTTTATGCGAAGTTCGGAACAAACCGGCTCAAATGAGATATTGATCTTTGAAATCGGTTCATAACTGTAGGAGGAGTTGCAATGTTAGTTATATTTTGCAGTTTTATAGAGTTTAATGTAATACCTTTGGATTTTGTGCTTTGTAATATCTCTCTTTGTTGATGTTGTATTTTCATTGCTTTTCATCATTACAATTTCTGTTTGGCCTATTCTAATTGTAAAACGCTTCTTTAAAGTTTTAGGTCCATTGTTTAAATAATTGGTTTGGTTCTGTTGGAGATACTCTGTTAGTTTTTCGTAAAAACTTTCTGCCTTCTTCCAATTTGCTGGCAGATGTGTATACCTGTATAACTGAGTTTTTTATTATTCAAATTAATTATACGAAATTCTGTCGAATATGCCTTCGTAGGCTACGACGTTTTTTAGCAAGTCCTCATGTACTAAAAATACAATTTCGTTATTTTTGTTCTGTACTGTATAGTTTGTACTGTGAATTTAATTTTATAAAATGTGTTCCAGTATGTATGACATCACCCAGATCTATTATGTCCCAAATTTAAATTGTGTATTTCATTTTGTAACTCTTCTAGTTTCTCTTCCGTGGATAATGTTCTTAAGTTATATGTTTCTACTATTAGTTTCTATATCCGTTTTTCCATGACGACCAGGTCTATCACAGGTATTCTTAGCACCCTTTGCTTCTCTCTTTGTTCGACCGTCGTCGTGAACGAGGTGTGACACTGCTGGAACTAACGGTCGTTGCTTTCTAACTTTTTTCATTTTGGGGAGTTTTTAGCCGTAACGCACCACATTGGTCATATGTCTTGGTGCATGGATTTAGGGAACATAAAGGATGGGGTGGCCGGGATAGAACCATTTGGGATAGAATACGTCTCTTCCTCAGCGTAGGTTAGAGAAACCCATAGCTTGCGTAGGCAGGGTGGCTTCCCTAAAGTAGACCTATCTCTGCCGGGATTGCAAGAGAGTGTCTACCCGCTATTAAAAAGAAACCAGTTACCAAATATAATGTTTTTTTTAATCTTTAAAACTTAATTATCCTTTTAAACATTGCCACTTTACATAAAAGTGAAAATTACCAATTTTCACAACTTATATCAAACATATATATAAATCATAATTTTTAAAATTTTTCTGGCAGATTAGATACATACATAATATTAAAGTATTAAATGCTGACTATAAAAAGTTGAATCGGGAAGAAATTTTGTAAGTGCACAGGAGGAAATTTTTAAAAACTGCACATTCACCTGTATAAAAGTTTGTGAAAAAAACAATATTTTTGATTTTTTAATAATTAATATTTACATTATACATAGCTGTAAGTTAATTTTATTTAATTTGGAATTATGTTTTAACACTAACATTTAACTATGGTACAGTTTAAAAATTAAAAATGGGGAAGCAATTATTACCTAAAGACATCGTGACAATAAAAAATATTTATTTTGAAATCTTTTGCAATTTAACGTAAATCTTAAAATTACTAAAATAAAATCACACATAACAAAATCGAAAAGTGATTGTAAGACGATCAATACATTTGTAGTATCATCATGGAGAATTGATGGTAAAAATTTCTAATTGCTTAGGCTGGCGATGACTTGTTTGGGACATTATTAAAAAATTACCCAAGAAGTTTTATTGTTTAGACAAAAAATTTATTTGGTTTACCAATTTTCTTTAGATGCATGCACTTCAATACAATGTTTACATACATTCACACATCAATGAAAAAAATAAAAATAAATATTTAATTTATCTAAAATTCATTAATAAACATTTTTTCCTATCTTTAGAATTAGCAAACTTCTGGACTACGTTTTTAAAATAATAACTCAATAAATAAAAGTACAAAGCTCGTCGTTTTTTCTTCTTTTAACGTGGGCCTAAAAAGTTTTTCATTCTCTTAAGAGGTGAAAAGCATCGTTCGCTAGTGCAGTTAATGACTACCAAACTTAGAATTTACAATCCTTAGGACGATGGCAGTATTGGGAAATGTAGACTCTTTGTCGTCCTACGACTTCAATAATGGTAAAGGAGTCTTCATAGTTCTAATCATGCTTTGATTTGGTATCCTTATCTTTTTTGTTGATATTTTACACGCATTAATTCTTAAAAATGTACTCTTCCCGCAGAGAATGTTTTATTAAAAGCAAAAGCATAATTTTTTAATAACTGATTTGCCATTTATCATATTCTGCTATTTGCAAAAATCCGAAATTCTTATGCATTTCCGTATAGTTTGTTCTCTTTCGTACTAAGTTGAGCTATCGAGTATCAGTTGCAGCATAATATGTTTCTATCCAGAAAATTTGTAATTTCTGTTTTTGTTTTCACCAATAGGAACTTTGGGTTTTCTTTTTCTTGTAACGTCTGTATTGTAAACAGTTTTCGACAGTTCTGGACAATCTTTACCTTAACTTGGTTCGCTAACTGTATAATGAATTCATCAAGCTGTACTTGATAAGTATGAGGAAACACCTCTATACGTTCGGCTATAAAAAGATCGAATTTTGAAATCACTTCTACACAGCTAAGAAAATTACTATTTCTTACATAGTTTAATATTTTATTATCGCCATGAATTGGCAATTTATGAAAAGCTAAAAACTTCACAACTTTAACAACTCTTAATAGATTACTTCGCTAATACAAAGTCTTTCCCTCCTACTGTTCTAATATTTTACAATCCAGTCTTTGTAAAATATGGATATTTTTCAAATCATCAAACTCAGATTTTAGGATTGTTTTTTCAATTTCTCTTGGTGCTTCTCCATTCACTAACTTTTTATAAAACAAACATTTTTTTTGAGTGGCGCACTGTCTTTCAGATTTTTACTTTCCTTATCCTATAATAAGGAAAGTAATGTAATCGACGGAAATTTGACCTACCCAGTTTTTCATATTTCTGGACGAAATATAGCCTCAGGACACCAAAAAAGTTGGTTTGAGCCATTGGTTTGTGTGTGTGTGTGTGTGTGTACAGTTTTTTAGAAATAAGTACTACCAGAGTGTCATCTCTATGTGAGCTCCTCCAACTAAGAACATGTATTGTTTCAAAATCATTCCTCCCATTAATAGCTCATACCTATGTTAGCTATCATCCAAAGTGCAATCATACAACTACATAAAAACAAACTTTGTATATTTCATTAATAGAAATTTTGATAAGACAGCACTCTTTTATTACAAGTAATTCTGAGTTTTTTTAAATATATTTTTTTTGCAGCATATTGAATTTCTTACGCTACTAACTTGTTCTTAACATTTTACTTAGTGCGGCACTTACAAAGAAAATTACACAGCTGCAGAACATGCATTTAACCCTGCACTGGCCATTTTCTGTAACATCACTGACATATAGATAGTCTTTGACATTTTGAGATGTTTTAGGGGTGTTACATCCTAGGAACTAGAATATATCATCATTAACGCATTTAAGACGGGTAAATGCCAAGATCAAAAAATAAATCTTTGCATATTACTCTGTAGAAAACTCGCACACAAAGGGAAGTTAAAATATCTTGGAGAAATGATTCTTTAAGAGTAAAAGTAATGGTAATTAAATAAAACAGAAGGGTATGTAAACATTAATTTAAATTAACTGTGATTACCCATTAGCAGATTTCCACATTGAAAAGGAAACTTCAGAAGTAGCAGAAAGTAAAAACCTTCTGCATTACTACAAGAAAAAGTATTTGCTCTCTTACGAACAATCATGGACCAAGGAAATCTCACTAGGAATATATTGCATGCCATAATAACGTTATAACTTTACATGGACACCTATGGGTAGAAAAGGAAGACCAAAATATATATAACTAACTTCGTATTGTACGAGAGAAACTTCTTTTGGGTAATCTTGATATTGCTTGGCATTTTTTGATGTATAATCTTGATTAACACTGTAAGATATACTGACGACATATCACTACTAGCCGAGTCAAAGAAGACCTAAAACAACCTATAGAAGGCACGAACCATGTTTTTAAAAACAGCTACAACATTAAGCTAAACAAAACTAAAACAAAAGTGATGAAATGCTCAAGAAAACACCAAAAGATGGATAGTATCTTCATTAATGGGGAGACAGCAAAGGCTGTAAGTGAATTCAAATACTTAGGGAGCACAATTACACAATATGGCAAATGAACAAAAGAAATAAATAATAGGATAAACATGGCTAAAAGAGATTTCTACAAAAAGGAACAACTACTTATATCTATTGGCCTAACAATAGATACTACAAAACGAACAGATGGAGCACTAAATAGCTGCGAATCATGGATTATAGAAAAATGAACTAAAATTCAAGAGGAAGACCACGCCTACAATATGTTAAGCAATTAATAACAGACTCGGGCAGTGGCAGTTACGTATAAATGAAAAACAAGGCTTTAGAACGACAAATATGGAAACCTGCGACAAACCAGTCGTTAGACTGACGATCTTGGAAGAGGAATCTTGATCATAGTCAAAAATTACTACCAAATGTGAAAAGACCTTCAATCAAAATCACGTTTACGAATCAATCTTCATAGTTGTAACTGTCACCATGTATTAGAGTAGACATTACATTTAGCAGAAAATTGAGCATTAGTTTTTCAAGTTCATAAACTTAGTTTGCTTAATAATTTTGCATCAATAAGGTTGTCATCTATACAACTTATGGTTAACTTTCTCTATATTTGCTAAAGAACATGTAGGTTAAAATGAGAGAGAAATGAAGTGAACAAAAAAGAAATTAAGTAGGAGTAAAGCGGGAGTAAAGTGTTTCTTATCATTTGCTTCCAAAAGAAATGGAAGATTTAATTTAAATTTTTTTATTTATTTACTTATTAGTTGAAAAACTTATGACAATACTTTAAGGGTAAAAATTGCTATTAACTGTGAAATAGGATATTTGTCCTCCACGGTTCATTTGACCTTTATTCTAACAAAATCTTGATCACTCTTTTGCTTAACCGTGGTTCAAGTTCATCAATAACTTTTCGAGTTTGTGCTTTTAACTCGGAAATCGTTTTTATTTGCACAGCATAAACTTTGATCTTTATGAATTCCTAAGGGAAAAATCGTACGGGGTGAGGTCGCAAGATCTTGGTGGCCAGTTCTCTTCGCTGTTCTGGGAGATAAGTCGTCTATTAAATTTTTGCTTCAATAGTTAAACAGTTTCACAGGTAGCACCATGTTGCTCGAACCGCAAGTCATCCAAATTTGTACCGTTCAAAAAATCCACTGTCATCTCAGTATAACGTACATCAACTACCTTCTCGACTTAATTGTTACAAAACACTTCACCAAAACCCACACCTTACTATGGGTATGCATGGGGCATTCTTGAATAACTCAAGAATTTTCTACGCCTTTAATGCGACAGTTTTCCTTAACATCCACTATGATGAAAATGCGTCTCGTCGCCAAAGATGATGTTTTTAGCAAAATTTCCATCAATTTCTTGATTCTCTAGCACCCAATCGGCAAATACCCGGTATTTTAAATAACCGTCTAGGTTTAGTTCCTGGGTTGGCTAAATTATGAATGAGTGCAGATGCAGATCTTTTGTTAAAAACTGCTGCATTTTGCTTTTTGAAATGTTCAGGTGCAGTGACCGACGGCGCACTAAAGTTTTTGGACGATCCGTTACCCTGTCATTCTCAGCTTCCATGTTTTCCACCGAATGACCGATACGAGGTTACCCTGTTTTTTTTTTGTTTGCAATCGAACTTTATTATTCAGATTTTGTAAATAGTTTTTTCACACTTGTTTCATTTGGTGCGTTTCTCTTTCTGAAAATGCAACATAATACGCACAGTTTCGGCGAAATATTAAATAAATTTTTAAAATCGTCACTCGTTCATCTGTCGAGTAGTACTCCATAATAGCTAATCGCAATGTGTTTACTACAAAAATGCCCCTTTATAATACCTCTCGTCACGGCATCTGACAGTGACACTAAAAACATTAAGTTGTACACATTATCAATGAAGGAAACTGTCAAGTAGACCAAAACCCAATCATCAGGATTGATAAAACGTAAATTGCATGTCTTCTAACGCATATGTGGAAAACAAATACTTTTCATCTCAGACCGATTTTGCTTTCACGCAAATATAAGGAAAAATAATGCAACTGTATATAGACACCAACTAACTCTTTAATTAAAGTGTGGACTTTCGGAGTACTAATGAAATAAAAATTTTACCAAAATAATAAATTATTAAGGTGAAGTATTTACTAGTATTAAATTTTTACTTTAGTTTACGTTAATCACGATAGGTGAAAGTGGGGAACTCATAGGAGCACCGTTGGTTTGGCGGTAGAATTTGTTTTGGAAAGTAAAATAACTATTAGATAGGCAATGGTTAATTAATTTGAGGGTGTCATCTTCCAAAATGTGATTTGTTTTTAAAAGCTGCAAGGTCTCTGAAATAGTTATATTACTAAAGAGAGAGACAACATCAATACTTTGTTCTGTGAACTAAAAGCACTAACAATAGGTCGTAAGGACGTATTTTCCTTGTGAATTTATGGAAGACTGTACAATTTAGATATTCTTGAAGGTTTCTCTCGAAGTATAGGGAGGTTTTTAGTATCAAGCGATAGAATCGAGTTGTTAATGAGGGTCTTGGTTTTCTTTTCGAAACAGGTTGCAGAATTGTTAGGCACATGACTATAGTCTGATGATTTTAGCAAGTCATCTATTTTGGTAATGTAGTTTGTATTGTTAAGAACAACAGTAACATTACCTTTGTCTGCCAGTAAGATAATCACGTTTTTGTCTTGTCGTAAGGCAAGGGCTTGTGGTTTAAAGATTTGATATTTTGTTTAGGTAATACAGCTATGCGTAGAACTTTGGATACGTCTTGTCTGATTTAATTGGCTGTGTTTTCGGAAAATTCGGTAATAGGTGATTTTATTTGGGAAATGATATGTTTGGTGGGTATACAATTAAGAGTGGCAGCAAAGCTAAAACTTTCTTTGAAAGCTTCGATAGCCGGTTCTATTAAAAGATAGTGGGAAAGATTATGCACGGTGATGTTGGGACGTGACGGATAGATAGTAAATTAATAGTTTTGAAAAGTTTAAAAAATTTCTGTTTTTGGATATTGATTTTCTCTTTAGATGCTTTACCATACACTATTTTAGTAAATGAATTCCAAATGATTGGATGATCAAGGTTTGTTTCTACGAATGGAGTGAATGGAATGTCTAAGCAGAGATAATTCTGCTTCTTTAAGGATAAGGGAAATAGGGCGAGATAACTTGTTTGTCTCTGCAGGATTTTAGAAAAGCAAGGCCACACAAAAGTTTAGTCTTACGTAGAATAAGCTTGGAATACAGATTAGTGAGATTCAAGGTTTCCTTCTCGTAGAAGCGTATAAATGTTCAGAAGAGTTTCTACGGTCAATGATAAATGAAGAATTAAGTTCACGGGGTAAACCGCTTTCATTATTAGCAAATTTTCGACGTTTCGACATTCACTTTCATGCAATTTTTGAGGGGTCTCAATTTGCTTACTCTCCATGGAAAACTATGAGTCAAAGAAGACTGACTTTTCGTGTACTCTACTATTCATAGAAACAGAAGTGAAAGTTTGACGAGTACGAGTATTGAGGCATTGAGGGTATTTTTCTATTTCAATAGTTTCGCAAATAATTCTACTGTTAAGATAGGCGAGTGTGTTTTGAAATTGGAAAAATTAATTGTATGTCTGGTTTCCTTGTTATGTTTGGCCAAAGCAGAAGAAACATATATACGACTAGATATTTGTCTGTTCGTTTTGTCTGCGCAGGTTCTGTCACAGTTACCACAAAGTATTTCACAAACATCTTGGAATTCGTGAGGGTAATGGTCCTTAGCTGAGCGGATTAAGTCAGCTGTTTTATTGTTAGTTATGAACATAGTTCGTATATCTTGTTTATTTAGTATGCGGCCTATTCTATCAATAATGCCTTTAATGTAAGGTAAAAAAGCCCTAGTTTGGTCGGGAAAGTCATGGGTATTTAAAGAACAAATGAAAATATGCACGTCAAAAACTAAGGCGATGGAATTCTACGGATAAATCCGGGTAAGATATAAAATCATTATAAACAATATACTATTGGAACAAGTTCGACACTTTAACCGTTTAGGCTGTAAATTTTCTTAGAATAAAAACCAAGAAAAAAAATAAAATAAAAATATTTTATATTGTTTGTGGTATAATAAGCACTCTAAAAAAAGCAAAAATAGAAGCACAACTTAAATTATACAAAATCATGCCTACCCTTGCAATATGGAAATCAAGCTTGGTACAGAACACAGAAGAAAAATAAAATTCAAACATCAGAAATAAAATTCTCAGATACGTGTACGAGGGATGGCAAACGAAAACCAAATGCCAAACGAGAAAATCAGGAAAGACCTAAATATTTATTCCTTAACAGATAAAGTCATAGGATGCAAGCAGAAATGAATAAATAATCTTGAAGAGATTCAAAAATAAGCATTAAAGTATAAATGACGGGAAAAAGAAATATAGAAATATAAGAAGAAATAGAAAAAACAGGAATAGGTCCAAAACCAAATCCATAACGGGAACCATGATGAAAATATACATTCCATTCACATTATGAAAATAAAATGGTAGGAAAATTAAGACGCCATGTTCGTAAAAGAGTAAAAGTAAAAGAGGTTTGAAAATAAGATAAATATTTGGTTAAAATGATGATTGGGCTATTCTAATTTCTTCTTTTTCTTGGTTCTGTTGCTTTAATAAGTGTTTGGAGGCATTATGTTTCTATAGCGTGAACTGTTATTCTCCATGCTTCTCAGTCATGTGCCGTTTTAATTGATTCATCCATCTTATGTCCTATAATTGATCTTACTTGGTCATCCCAGTGACGTTGAGATCTTTTTTTTTGAGCACTCCTTTTTTTCCATAGTTAATTTTTCTAATTTATTTCTTCTAGAAATGTGACCAAAAGATCATAGGTATGTAATCAATTTTTTTTTGTTTTACAATGTTTATCGGCAGGGTTTCTACAGCATATATGGCTATGAGCAACACCAGTGCTCTCATTAATTTGAGTTTGTTGTTTTGAGATATCACCGAGTTTCTTTAGAATCTACTTAATTTCATGATTGTATTTCAAGCTATGTACAGTTATTCTTCTTTCAATTTCTTTATTACAACCTCTTTTATTATTATTAGTGATCCCAGATAAATGAATTATTTCACCACATCGAATTCAGCCACTTCTTTGTTGTTATTAGGAATGTGGTCATTTACCATTACCTTTATTTCATTTATATTGGGCATTAGTCCATATTGTTTGCTTTCAGTGTTTAACTTTGTCATAACGTTCTCAAGTTTAGCATCCCTAGTTGCAATAATAAGCATATCATCAAATTGCTTATCTACCATTCACCAACGGAGACATTTCCATCCCAATTATATAAAACTCGTCTCATGCGTTGAATAATAACCCTGTCTTACGCTTGACTCCGCCCTGAATGTGGCCGATTAATTTATTGACTCTTATGTTTGCATGATTATTTTTGTATAGAATTTATATCAAATGTGTAAGATAATTTTGGAGTTCTGGCTACAGTTTATGCCACTTAACGCAGTCGAAGACTTTAGTGTAGTCGGCGAAAGACAAATAGAACTTTATGTTAACCTCGTAGGTTTTTCCGATAATTTGTCTAACGTTTAATATTTGCTCACGTGTGTTCCTGATATAAATCCGGTTTTCTCTTCGAATATTTCTGGCAGCAAAAATAATTTTATTCATGTCTTTGCTAATATGATAATGTGGTTCTATAATTATTGTAGTCTGTGGGATAGCCCTTTTTAAAAAGAGTTATAAACATCAATACGCATCACTCATTTAGAAATTTTCTCGACTCTCATATTAAGAAGCAAATTTTATGAATGATGTTAACACTCTGTTCTCCCGCGACTTATGATTAGATGTTAATAAATTTATTATATAATTAGTGTGAGCACTGACATCCGTTTAAAAGATCAATCACATCAAGGAAGTGACAATTAAAATGATATCCCTTATTAAAAACTATGTTAACAGTCTAACATTATTACAGAGATTTGCAAAATTTTGTTTTTGGTAAGCTTAACAGATAAAACAAAATTATTTACAATAAAAAAAATATTTGTCATAAACCAACAGAAAAATCTGGAATAATAATAAAAGATGAGTCAGCTATGACAATTTTTGAAATATTAAAAAAGCTTTATTAAAATATTTTATATTAGAACTATTTAAAATCGAGAAGAACCAAATTAAGAAAGTAAACCTGTATGTCAGCCTAATTCGTTTGAAGCGGCTTAAAACGCTATAGGTGTGAAGCCGGAGCGAAATAGAAGCGCCCATAAGTTCCGAAAGCTCCTCACGCGCTGCGTTATGCAGTTTTTCGGGCAAGCTGGCGGCGCTGGAAGGGCCGGGTGTGAGTCTTCTTTTTCTTCTCCATCTCGGCTTCGCATCAATCTTATTTATGTGGCTACAAAACGCGAGAATGGCGGCCGCCCGAGCCATTCGCCTGGTTCGCGGTCTAACTGCCCAGCCGCCCCACACCTGCAGATAATATGCTCCCGTAACGACATTGTGCAAGTTTGGGCAGAAATTCGTTTAACTCTGTACAACTTTTCGCTAAGACTTGCCCGAGCTTTCCCCGCAGGCTCCCGCGGCCTCATTTGCCCTACCCGACGCCTTCGCGCGGCGTCTTCCCCAAAAATAATGTCGTCGTGAGTTGAAAGGAACGGCCTTTCAGTTTTCTTGCGATTGATGGTTGCGCAGAGCCAAATACGGTAGTCGAATTTGCCAAGTACAATTCGGTACAGCTTGTGATTTAATTATGCAGCCGTAGCGGAGTTCGCCATAATTTTTCCGATAAGTAGCACCAGCTGTGAAACCATGCGTTTTTATCGGTCTCTGCGGGGTTGCTTTTGGAGGGATTCCTGAGCCAATCAAGAATGTTTATTTTTTGTCATGAAAGTATTTTGTTGCTTTTTCCCTTGTCAAACAACCGAATGGTGCATGAATATGTAACACCCGTTTGGAAACCACACTTTAACCTGTGTCTCCAGCATCTTGATTGCCTCATCATAGAGGCAACAAAGTTCCTAACTGCTAATCACAAACCAGAACATAGCTCTTAGAAGAAGTTAAAACGCCAACTGATGCATTTTATTTCATGCAGACAGCTGTCATGCACACTATGCCTAATTCAAAAAATATGAATAGTCTGACGTTATGTAAAAATTTATTTTTAAATGCATATGCAGGAAAATCTTTATTTCTTTATTTTTTGCAAATTTTTGTATACTAGAATTTATTTAGATGTATCCTTGAGAAAGTATAAGTGTAGGTATGCTTTTTACTTTTTTTTGACCTGATACACATATTAAAAATTGTTTGTATATAAAATACACAATCGCATTTAACTATAGAGTGGGTGAAGTGTCCATAATTCAAATACACATTTATTTAAACAAATTGTATACCTACTTTATTACATAGCAAAGCGAAATAAAATCTTTAACTTTCAAGTGAGTATCGGTGGCGTCAACTAGTTTCCTCAAACGACCTGGGGACGGAATAAACAGTCTTTTGAAGGTAGTCGTTTGCTGAAAACTTTATAAATCCGTTCTTTCAAGTCCTTTAGTATTCTTGCAGTTAGCTCCTACTTTTCGTATCCCTACATATAAAAATTACACACTGATATCTGGACTTGTTGGAGGTCATTAATAAGGTTCTGGAAAATTATGGTCTAACCACGCACCCATAGTAAGAGCAAAATAGTGTAGTACACCATTCTGTATAAAAATAAAGTGGTCACTATTATTTCAACCATCCCAATCATGGGTCACACGTAAGTTTCAAGCATCTGAACGTAGCGGTCTGCATACATTCACTCGTCGCAGTTGATGGTTATACTATCGACCCGGGAATTATGAAATATTACTAATTGTTATCCACCAGAGACTGTTTTTGTCATCACGCCAATGATACTGCAAGTTCTACTTTTTGTGTATATAGTATATAGAAAACTATGTACAAAAAGTATTAAAGCAAAATCTTTTTATTATCCTCTAACATAGCTGCTTTTTAGATAATTTATTCAAATTTCCAATATAATACTTAAAAACATCACACCAAACCCAATCTAAGAAATAAATATTATGTATTTGAAATTAATTCATTCTGCAGTTGATGTAACATTCTCGAAGGTATTTCGAATTTATGTACCAGCGTATTATCGTGATACAAGAATACTCTCTTCGTTAACCATAATTTTTTTTATTACAATATCCGAACTGCAATGCGTAATATTGTTTAGTTAATGTTTTCTTTTTTAAAGTAGTTAATAAATATTATAACAAGCGCTTTCCAAGAAATAGCTGCTAAGATTTTCTTCAGCTAATATTAGTGGTATTTGTCTTGCTTAGTGCACTTTTACCACTAAAAACTCAGTGTATTCTAGTGTGATAAGCAAATACTGGTTAGCGCATCTAAAATCTGAAATTCGATATGTAATTAAAAGATCATTGCCTCCAAATAATAATCTAACTAATTTTCGAAAACCCACCGCAGTGCGGCCGCTAGACATTCGCACCGCATCAGGAATCCAGCTGCCGAACGCGTGTGAAGCGAACATTCCTGAAGGTTCCATTCCGGCGCGTTCCGATGTTTTATGGCTCTTCTAATACATCCGAGCTGCTTAAATATCGCGAAGGAAATTCGAACTCGAAGTGACGACAACAAGATAATAATTTGCAAAGATCGATAAATCGCAAGACCACTTGCTATACTACCAAAAATATGAAAAAACTGTTTGCATTCTGCGTCATTAAGTTAGAAATTAACAGAATAAAATTCCAAAAAAGAAGAAGAAGCAGTTTACACCTTAGATAGATTGGTAAAAGAACCTACAATAACAAGATATTTTTGTTGCTTTTGTCTCTAGAGACAAACTGAAATATGGACCAATTTCTTTTTTCTTAGATCTTCTAAATTTATTCAAAGATGCTCTCCTCGTTGCAAAGAGGCTATTTTTCAATTTGCACTTTTACTATTATTTTTTGACGTTTATTTTACAGTTAACCCAGTAGAACTGCTTTCAACCATTTAACTCCCAAATATCTTCCTGAAGTTCATTGTGTGACATAAAATTTTCGATTCTCGGTTCCTAAGCACTAATATCTGAGCCTAGATTCAGTGCCATTGACATTCATCAAGTTTTTTTTTAATTATCTTTTGACATCAAGGAATGTTATTGTCCATAATAAGCTTTCGCCGCTTGGAGCTTTTATTCCAGCACCACTCCTAATTCACAGTGAAATTCTTACTCTTGGTATAGCTTTTGTGACAACAGGATCATTGAACACGGCTTCTTCCCACAACTCACAAATTTTTATGGTTGTGAATGGTTACTGCACGACTTTAATCTTGCGTGTTTTCCTTCAACTCTTTTCTGAAATCTCCGACATGTTCTTCTGCATTTATCTTCAATTCTTTTTCCAGATTTGCCTTTAACTATTCGTTAACACTTTCGCACTTATTATCATTTCTTCTCTGAAACTTTGGATAAGTTCTTCTGAATTTACCTATATTTTTAACAATTTCTTTTCCGATGTTTTGATCATCTATCTTTACTTTTTGTATCTCTTTTTTTAATTTGTCTATTAAACATCTGGAATAATCTTCCACATTTGTCTGCAATTCTTCGTTTGAGCTTCTAGAATTTTCCTTCGTATCCGCTGTTATTTCTTATAATTTTCTTCCCGATTCTCCCTTTAAATTTCCAAAGTATCTGCACGTCTTTAACCCTTTCCTCGAAGTGATAAAACGTTTTTTAGACTTTTATAGTAAGTTTCTGATCTGTATCCTCATTTTCTATTTACAACTTCCTTCTTATACTGGCGAGCAAAAAATGAGATCACTTTGAAATGTGATGGATTTTTAAAATTTTTAGTGAAACGTTTATATTTGCAGTAGTAGGTGCTTAATCGTTTGTTTCAGAAAATCTATTCATCATATTGTTATCTATCATGTATTGTCGCCGTAGCTACGAGTTTTATTAAATAGCGTGCATTGATAATTTCTATTTCAGTGTCTGTGTGTCACTGTTTAACGTTGATTTCTGTGCAAAACCTTTTAACCGCAAGGTGAAGTGTTTGTAGGTTTTAAATCTTGTTGTTGTGTCAAGAATTATAGGGTACAAGATGGCCGAGGACAGCTGCAAGAATTGTTGGTAAGAGCCTTTTTTCTGTACAAAGGGTGCACCAGCGTTTTGAGGAGACTGGTCTGATAATTAGAAGACCAGAATTCGGTCGAAAAAAGTCACCTCCCAAAGAGATAACCGGTTTTTAATGTCCGCAAGTTTGCAGAATAGCTTCTGCGGTTTGGCTACGAAATCAACCCTAAGAACTTACAAATGTAAATATTTTCATGTTGCGGGATTATCTTACAGAAGAGTCCACCATTGCAACACCAACATCAAATAGTAAGATTGGTTTTGAAATAATGATGACCTGGAGCAGAGTATTATTTTCAAATGAGTCGCATTTTTGCTTCACGTTGGGGAGTATGGAAAAGACCCGGAAAAAGATACGCTACGGTTTATATTGACGAGCGACTTCCATTTGGCGGGGATGCGGTTATGGTTTGGGCGGAAATCCCTTCACAAGCATGCACAGAGTTGGTTTTTATGCAAAATGGCTCCTTGACAGCTTACGGAGGTTCTATAAGATCACGTTATGTTTTTCATAATGACTATGGACGAATATGGCAGTTTCATGAAAGACAATGCTAAACCTCGCGTAGCCAGAGTTGTCAGAGAATACCCTGATGATATGGGAATTAGGCTGTTCGAGTGGCAAGCCCTCAGTCCAAACATGAATCCCGTTGAACATGCCTGGGATGAGCTGGGACAATGCATCCAAAGGCATACACCAACTCCTAGGAGCCTAAGAGCTAAAAGATTTGCTGTTTCATGAGCAGAATAACGTCGACCAGAATGTGATCCTCAACTGAATTAAAAGTATTTACTAGTGATAAGTTTTTAATTGTTTTACTTTTATATTGGTCCTAATAACAGAAAATCGAGCTTCGTTTAAAAAGTAAATTTGTTACTTTTTCAAAGTAAATCGTAAAAACCAAAAACATGCTTTTTGTTTCGGTACTGAGACTTGAGCCAGTGCCTTCAAGCAGAGCAGACGTGCGTGCCGAGCTATACCTGTGTTATCGCAGCAGCGGAGCCGCAGCCTTGCTTAAGGTCAACCAAATTTATTCATTTAATAACTTAATTCATACGATAGTGATAAACGCGCCTATTTACGCTTTACTAAATAGTATCGCAACTAAACCAGTAAGTTGCCTTTAAATTGCTAAAATTCATACTCTCGCAATCAACAATGATCTACCAATGGAAGTTCAAACGCTAAACAAACGCAAAGCAGACGCCATATCACCGCCGATAAATGAAGTTCGGAAAGGCTACACCTGGGTACCTCCAAAACTAACACAAAACAAGTTTTATTTGCCACCTAGTTTAGGAGACAAATTAAACGACAATCAGGCACACGCATCTAACAAGAAACCTGAAACTGTTGCACCAACAATCAAAATTCCGCCCATCTACCTACAAAGCAATATTAATCACAAAGAGCTGACCGCTGACCTCGAAAAGATAGCAACAGGCGAGTTCACCACACTCTGCAACACGAATTCGATAAGAATAAATTTAACCAAACCAGAAGATTACAGAAAAGTTTCCGAACACTTTAGAGTAAATCAAATCAAGTTTCACACCTTTCAAAACCCCAGTAGCAAGCCACTTAGTGTTGTAATTAAAATGTCCCAATTTCGCTCACAATCCAAGAACTCGAACACGAACTTAAAACGTTACCAGTAATTAAAATAACGCGATTACTTACCAAGATAAACAACCACTGCCCGTTTGCGCGGTAGATCTAACAGATAACGAAGACGCAAAAAAAATATTCAAATTAAAACCCATATTTTATTCAATAGTAACAGTTGAAATAAGAAAAAACCAACTAACATTCCCCAATGTCACCGCTGCCAGCAATAGTTCCACACTAAAAATTACTGCACCCTTGAACCCCGCTGCGTGAAATGCGCAGGAAAACACCTACATAATCAGTGTCCTAAAGACCCAAAAGAACCGCCAACATGTGCAAACTGCGGGGAAAACCACGCAGCAAGTTATCGTGGCTGTAAGCATCACCTAGAATTACTTCAAAAACGAACAGCAAACCGACCCAACCTCAACAGACGTCTACATACAGAAAATGCATGGAACACCCCGCTTAATTTATCGCAGACGCAGGCGCTACGTAATAATCCTCCAAATATAAATCACAACACAACCAATACACCCTATCCTACGTCCCAACAACAAACCAACAATACAGAACCAAACAATTTAATCAAAATTCTAATAGACTTCCTAACCCCATACATCCCTCAAATTAAAGCTTTTATCACAAATACACTTATTCCTCTCCTTTTCAATGGCCCATAAAGAACCAAAAACAATAGAGAAGCTAACAATCCTAAATTGGAACTCGAATGGTATCAAAACTCAACGATCATTATTAATTTCCTTCATAGCAAGACATAATGTGGACATAGCTTGTCTCACTGAAACTCATCTCTCATCAGAAGACAATCTCAAAATACCAGGTTATCAGGTCTACAGAAATGACCGAATATCAGAGAAAGCGACAGGAGGAGTAGCCATACTAGTTAAAAAGCAGATCAAGCACAACCCCATACCTGATCCAACTACACCAAACATGGAAGCCGTCGATATCAGAATAACTCAAAATAATCAGAGTCACACAATAGTTAGCATGTATAAGCAACCAAAAAAAAAGCTAAATCCTTCAGATCTACTTGCAATATTTAACTCGACTGATCCTACCCTTGCAATTGGTGATCCAAACTGCAAGAACACGCTATGGGGCTGTAGAGCGACCAACCCGGAAGGCATCAAACTTGAACAACTCTCCTCCGAGCTTGGATTCCTAATACAAACCCCATCCAACTACACTTACTACCCCAATCGTAACGACCATCAGCCTGACATCCTGGATATGGTCTTTCATAAAAACTTCTCAAGGGAAATTCACCAAACGGTCATCGATGAGCTCGACTCAGATCACCTTCCGGTACTAATAACCTTTATAGCCATTCCACACATAAACCCACAGGCTCCTCGTCTAATAAATGGAGCAATACGAGGCGCATTCATAAAGTAAGGGCCGTTTGCATGTATATAAATAGTGGCGCTTCGAAGCACAGTTTTACCACTGCAGCGCCATCTACTGACTCATTGCGAAGCTACAGCGTCATTTGTTTTGATTCTGAAATTGTGTTGTTGTCAGTGAATGCAAAGAACAATGGCCGCGAAAATCGTTGATCCCGCCAAGTGTGAAGTGCGTTCTGTGATTCGTTTCTTATGTGCAAAAGGATCGTCGGCTGCTGAAATTCATCGGGAGTTATGCCTGGTTTACGGACCTACAGTTATGAGTGAAGGAAAGGTTAGACAATGGTGCCGTTATTTTACAAATGGCCGAACAAATGTCCATGACGAAGAGCGGAGTGGCAGGCCCAGTATCCAGACTGATGAAATCGTTTCACAAGTGGACCAAGCACTGCGATCTGATCGTCGATTGACGATTAGTGGCCTGGCTGACAAATTTCCTCAACTTGAACGCACTACTGTTTACAATATTGTCAACTGGTTCAACTCTCAGGCGGCAAGCTTCTATGCAGAGGGGTTAAAGAAGCTGGTGCAGCGGTACGAAAAATGCTTAGAAGTGAACGGCGATTATGTAGAGAAGTAAAGTAAGATTGTACCTAACTAAATATGACAATAAAATTTGTTTCTTATGAGTACATTTTTTTCTGTGACCAAACGGCCCTTACTTTGTGAATGCGCCTCGTAAATTGGGACAAATTCCAAATAGCTCTAAATAACCATCTGCAACAACCATCCAAGTTAAAATCACTTGAAGATATTGACGAAGCAACAACTAACTTCACAACAGCCATCGTAAGCAGCGTTCGCGATGCAACATCTAAAAAACCTAAAGTATATAGCAAAGCGAGACACTATTACCACTCAAGCCACATAACAGAGCTCATAAAAAAAAGAGCCAAACGAGACGCAAATGGCAACGAAGCAGAAACCCACTGGACAAGCAAACGCTCAACCATTTAACACACCAACTCAAAAAAGAACTAGACGAGATAAGAATAACCACCTACCAAAGATACATTGAAGAGCTTGAACCCAGTGACCCAGGTATGTGGAGAGCAACCAAGCGAATCCTAAAACAGAATAACGAAATTCCAACAATAACAGATGACAACAACAGCTACTACACTGACGCAGAAAAAGCCGTAGCGTTCGCCAATCACTTGGAACGCGTATTTACACCAAAAATAACTTGCAGTCCAACAGAAGTAGCAGCAACAATTGACTACATCGAAAGAAACTTACCTGTCGTCACTGAACATATCGAACCAACTTCGCCTCACGAACTACAATCCCTAATTGCCAGGCTCCCCAAACGGAAGACTCCGGCTACGATCTTATACCCAACATTGTGCTAACTCATTTAACAACTAAATCCCTAACTTACCTTGCATCAATATTTAACGGTTGCCTGAGGATGGGTTACTTTCCAAAACAGTGGAAACATGCTATAATACTGTTATTCCCCAAGCCAAGAAAAGACAAAACCACTTAAAACTATAGACCTATAAGTCTTCTGACATCCTTATCCAAGCTGTTAGAAAAATAATCTACACTCGTCTCAACAATGAAGTGACTTCACTTAACATACTCCCGCCACATCAGTTTGGCTTCAGAAAAGATCACTCAACTACACATCAACTCCAGAGAATAGTAGAAGTATTAGAAACCGGATATGAAAACAAACAGTTTGCAACAGCCATTTTCCTAGACGTAGCTCAAGCCTTCGACAAGGTTTGGCTAGAGAGGCTGAAAAGTTAGTTATTAAAACTAAGAATACCTAACTACCTTACAGCAATACTATTCTCTTTCCTTGAGAGCAGAAGCTTTGCAGTTAAAATTAATACCGAAGTCTCAGAAACCAAACGTATACGAGCCGGAGTCCCTCAGGGCAGTATATTGGGACCTTTATTATTTAATATATATACATCTGACATACCAAATCTCAACGCTACGTTAGCAACCTTTGCTGACGACACGGCCATTATTACTCTAAGCAACGACTTAACACAAGCAACTCAATTACTTCAGACAGCAATAAACAAAGTATGTAAATGGTTTAACAACTGGAACATCCAAATCAACTCGAGCAAATGCCAAGCTAAAATATTCACACTCAGGAGAATACGCAATCCACCAAGCATTCATGTCAACAATGAAATCGTCCTATGGAATACCCCCGATGAACCAGTAAAATACCTAGGAGTACTTCTAGACACAAAATTATCATGGAACCAGCATATCAACTCCAAACTCAACCAGAGCCACGCAAGATTAGCACAATTATATCCGTTATTAAATCGAAAGTCAAAGTTAAAAACCAAATGTGCAATTATGATGTATACTTCCCTCATAAGACCTTTAGCACTCTATGCGGTACCTATCTGGAGTACAACATCAAAAACTAATATAACCAAGCTACAAAGACTACAGAACAAAGACGCGCCATGGTTTATTAGAAATAAACAACTACACGATGAGCTAGGTGTACCAACAATCGAAAACTACATTAAAACAACCACTAAGAAATTTCTCAAAAATATCACGGCGTGCGAAGGAGCAGTTCACTATAACCTAGGTAAACGAAACATTCACTCCCGGCTAAAACGAAGACTCCCTCAAGATCAATTCTTATCCGACGACGAAGAATAATCACACAGATTTGTTCGAGGTATCAAGTCACCTCATAAGTTAGAATAATCATTTTAAATATATTAACAATGCCTTGTATAATACAATTGTAGTGTTTATCTGGCAAATAAATAATTATAAAGAAAAAAAGTTTCGGTACTGAAAACTTAACCTACGAAGTACGGTATAATACTTTACAATTTGAATTATAAAAATATATCACAATTTCAATGTTACCTCAATTTTTGCTCGCCAGGGCTTATTTTACAGTAACGTACCTGAATTTGTGGTTTTGTACAGATACGTGTCTGGGTTGCCTCCTATATCAATCAGAGCCTGAAATGTTTCTTGTATTGTAGTTTTCTTTTATATCGTTTCCAAATTTTACTTTTCTATCTCACTTTTCACCTCAGTCTCTTTTAGTTGTTACAACTTGTATAAGCATGGTAATTTATTTAAATAGTTCAATGAGTGACGAATCTCACTTCTGACACCAGTTTTAACAAACTCGGTTTATTTTCACTTAACCATTATTTACAATGTACAGACATTATTTGTTTCTATAGTAGGTTGGCAGTTAATTAACGAGGGTCTGAATGCTATTGCTAATAAAATATCTAATAGGGATAAACAACTTTTAACATTGATTTTATCAACGTTCTCAATTTTCTCTTAAGAAACCTAGTGAAGTGTATCATTATGATTTAGTTATGACGTATGCTTCAAGTTCTCAATTAAGGACAATAGAGTCTAAGCTCTTAACTATGATTATTCTTTTTAGGTTTGTGGTAGGTCTGTAAGTCTTTGTTAAAGTTACATTATTTTATTCATTACTTTTGAAATTCTATACAATACATTAATGCTTTGATTCTTTTTCGCTTTTGTTCTAATGACTATGATGCCGTTACCGACAATCATTCATGATTCCGTTTTTAATATTTACTACACAAATTTGTTTTTTATATATTTAACTTTCTTTCTGGTTGAAGAAACTAATCTTGCAGTCAGCATTCTCCGTTCTACTTTATCACCCAGGCATTTAAAAATTCCATAGGGTATGTCGTTTCCCTCTAGATATGTCCATTTGACGATGACTTCTTCCAGATTAATCTGTAACAACCAAAATGTTTGTCTTAGTCTTTTCATTTCAATAAATGCTTTGATTAATTTAGCTTGCACTTCAATTTTATCTATTCTTTTCATAAGAGCTTCTCATTGCTCTAATTTGGCTCTCTAATATATTTTACAATTTCTGCACAAGACTTTATATTCGATTACAGCTCTTTTCTGGTTTTTATATTACTTTTGAAAACTTTAATGTTATAATTTCATAAAAGATAAAAATAAAAAATTAATTATTAGAGATAAATACGAATAGAAACATACCAGACCATACAAGACCAGATATAAAAAACCTAACATCTAAGTAAACATTCAGTACATTACTAAGTAAATAAATATTACTCAAAGAATAATGAATAATTGTTATTGTGTATGGCAGATAAGGTTACTAATAAAAGTTAAGTAAAATAACAAAATTGAGAAAGTAATATAAAAATTGAGGTGCAGATTCTAAAGGAATATATTTTGAACACATAAAAATAGAAAAAGCTGCTATAAGTTATAATAAAAAGTCAACAGTTGGCCAATAAATATAAATAATACATAAAGCAAGCTAAAAATCACTCACTACAAAGAAAATGTATTTTGAAAGAGTTCCAGAACTAATAAAAGTTAAACTACGTAAGTACTAATGTAAGAAAACAACGAAAGTAAAACATAAAAAATATAAAATAAAGCTAGTTAAAACTTTAGAAAAATAAAAAAAATGAAAAAACAAAACTAAGACAAAAATACAGTAAAAAATCTTTAATTTAGTCAAGATACTATAGAAAATTATAACAACTTTCTTTTTAATAATTCTGTATATGTTATATAAAAAATAATATAAATTAAATAAATAACTGTTACGAGGATTTTCTTTAATAGTTTGCATATTTATAATTAAAAGTAATACGTACATGTGGAAAATGTCATTTAATTGAACTGAAAATCTATTCATCGAAATATCGTCAGGGTTTATTCAAGTAAGTAGTTTTAGATCATACCATAAAGCATTTTATGTGAAGTCTTATTGTTAGATTAAACTTTGGTAATATTTTTGTATTTGATAGTTTGTGCACCTCTATTGTGCTTCTATTAAATTTATTTAATTTTTAGAAAATACATGTAATGTGAACTTTCATGTAAAAGTTTCGTTTAAATGGAGCATTAGATAATTTAACTTTTTATGGGTATAGGATTAGAGAATCTTGTAGGTCTTGTAGTAAATGTAATTTAAATGGATTTGTTAGTGTTCACTTCAGTTTCACTATTTAAGCTACTAATTGATAATTTATGTAGGCTTATTAATAACTGCTACAATAAAACAAATTCAGAAAAAAATAAATATTTCAACTTTATCGCTCTGAGATCAACAAGTTTGAAGACTGTAAAATAGATAAAATATAATTAAATTGGTAAAAGTCTAGAAAAGATATTACACGTAAAGCATCTAATGAAGAGAACAAATAGATCCATTCTTAAGAAGACAACGTACAATCTAGGTAAAACCAGAGGAAGAGAACAAAAATAGAAAAAAAATAGATAAAAGAAAAGAAAGTTTATATAGCTGTAATCTGTTTTTATAATTCATAGTTTTCTTATAAATCTTTAGAGCTTTTAGCTTATTATTAGAGCATTTATTTATTATATGATCCAATTATTTACTATACACTATAATTTTAATGGTTGATAAATATTTGTTGCAAACATTTCTTTGCTGTAACGCCAAAATCTGATATCCTCTTGAAGTTGTTTGCATTTCGGTATCAAGTAAGGCTAAAAACGCAGCTAAGTCATAAATATTATTCAAATACAAGCGCCGTAAATATTCCGCATGTGTCTAAGCGTTTCAGACTGAATATGAAATGCAAGCAGTAAATCCTGCACTCATTCCTTTGTCCCTGCCAATCTTCATTCGCATGCGTCCGTCCCCTTCCGAGGAAGACACATGTAGATTTCATTTCGCGATAAAAATATGAAAAACACGCAGCCCAAGACTTACGAGTTGCTCGGCCGAGATCGCAGCAGAACGGCGGAATTAAACAAAAATAGCAATAATCATTCGCATGCCACAGCGGCCGCGCGGCGCGGCCGCGGATTCGGGCGTGATGGCGTCGGCCGTCTTCTTCTGCCCGGAAAGAAGTGGACGCGCAGACAGAGAAGGTGCCGAAGAACGTCGGCCGCCGAGCGGCCGAACAATGAGAGTGGAGCGCGTCCATCAATCTTAATGAAGGATCGATCGCCATACAAGGACGATTTGTTACAGACTCATAAACACTGCATGCGCTTGCAGCCCGCTCAGAATTACAAACGCATGCAGCTGGAAATGTTGCCGATTCTTGGCTGCAGCGGTCGCGGACATGTTGCGAATTAAGGACTGATGTACGCTCGCCATAGCAGTTTTCCGGGGAATTGCTTCTTAGCGAACGGCTTAATGAACAAACAGTAACGTTCGCATGTACGGGGGGCGGTTCGGTGGAAGCTTACAAATTGCGCAGTCCTTCGATGCCGAAGTAGTCGCCAAATATTTGCCAAACGTGTCGATTTAGCCGAAAGAAAAATACCTGCAATAATTTTTTTAAATATAAATTATTTTGTGTATTCTGTTTCATTTTTTGTACGTTCTTATTAAGTTTAGGTAATTCCTAGAACTACAGAGTATAAGACCTCATAAACCATTGTATACCTAAAGTTATAGTTAAGATGCCAGTATTGTACGAGCTGCATTCAAGTTCTAAGGTTTCCAAATTTTTTTCTCAGAAGTGAGAGTAAGTAGAAAGATGCGGTTAATTTTAAAAGACGCGGGAAATATTTACGAATTTGTAATGCAGATAGCAACATCATGCAATTTACAGAGGTCAAATTACTAACCTTGCAGTGAGTATTGTTTTATATTTAGTGAGATATCCTGCGTTCGTAGATGCAAAGGTCTAAAGAAGGTCGAGAGTTGTGTGACAATGAACCGAAGCAACCTCGGCCACGAATCTGCCGGACCGAAGCCATCATTGCGCGAGTAGAACAAGATGTTATGGAAGATCGTCAAATAGGTGTGATCAATATTGCCTCTAAACTTGGCGTTTCTGTAGAAGTGTGGAGTCTATTTTGCATGATGACCTAAAAATGCGAAAAGTTCCTTCGAGGTAGGCCCCACAAATGTTGACCGATCAACATAAGGCTAAGTGGATGTCTATGTCTAAGGATATGTTGACACGCAATGCCTCCATAAATTTCCAACCATGAAGGACACTCTCCGTGGCCGCTCATTTTCAAATCAAGCAGGTGTTGCATAAGCGATTTTCTAAAGAAGTGTCCTCCACAGTCACGAAATCATGGCAAAGACGTGAAAATGTGGATCTTTAGACTGAGATTACGTTAAGAATTAACAGAAGTTTTAACTTTATTGGTATTTAAAAAAAAATTGAAGGCCTTAGAACTTAACGCACCTCGTATTTTATAAATATTTTTAGTTCTTATGTTTTATTTGATACTTAAACAATAAATTTTGGTCAAGCTGAATGTTGTAGACTATTGTTTTTATTTTCTGTTGGCTAAATTAATCTTAAATCTTAGAAAATACACAAAATGTTCTGGTCACATTTACAGCTTAGTAGAGTTCTGGGGCATTTTCTTGTCATGTACAAACTACTATCGCTTCAAAGGAGGCCAAGCCCAAAATAAAGTTTCTTTAGTAAATTTTTCTCTATCCATAAATCTTCTTTGCAGGTGTATTTAGGTAAGCAATGTTTTCATTCCGTGAGAGGTTGCTAGTTCCTCATCGAGAGCCTCACCAGGAGGCGGATAGGAAACACCCATCAAATATGGTAGGTACCAGGGAAATAAAATACATGGACAGACCAAAACCAGTAGTAAATTACCAAATGATAGCCGGTATAACTGATCGCCCTTCGTAAAAATCGCTCCTAAAGGTAAAAGAACCAGAAAGGTCAACGGAATGAAAATGCAGAAGGCAACGAGAAACCACTGCATTAAAGATCCATATAGATATCCCTAGTCAAATCACCGTGACTAAATTCAAAGCAAAATATCCCGGAGTTAGTTCCCTGCTAGAATGAGGAGAACGATTTAGAATAAAGCGATGACAAAAAAGAAAGACATCAATATAGGTACGTAGAATATTCAATTCATATATAAACCAGGAAAAATTCACAACGTGATACAAGAAATGCAACGCCTTACAGTAAATATACCGGAATTCAACCAGATGGCTGAACTCAGGAGAAATACAAATCAACCAAGTAAAGATATACTACTCAGGTAACAAAGACTCACATCACTGGAATGATATAGCGGTAATAATTGACAAAATGCTCAGTAATTAGTTCCATACCTATTTTAAATAGGTTAACAAAATTGATATACAATAAAGGCCACTTCGCGGCCTTGTTAAAGTATGCTTCTATGCATGAGATGGTAAACCTTTCGAGCGGTGTGCGTTAAGGAGCTTTGCGCCTTATAAGAAGTGCAAGCCCTACTTTCTCCTCCATTTAAATGTAGCCAAGGTTGCAAACATCTGCAAAAAACGGCAACCACCAAAGAGATTGAACCCACAAACCTCGCATCTTAAAGCAAACCCGCTACCAACTCGACCAATTGGGCACTACGAAAAAGCGCGCTTGTATGCTAGTTCGTTGGGTCCGTTTTTCTGTCATTTTTGACATCTGTCAAGCCTTATAATTTTTAAAGGGCTATTGTTTAGGCTACTTTTCTTAAATTTCTGATTGCAAATTCGGATTCTACGTCAAATTTGACTATTCCTTTTTCTCCAGAGGAAACCGGCGGCCATGGCATTTTATGTGCTATCCTTATAGTTTATAGAGAAATTATGCTAAGAAGAAACAGTCCAAGAAATACTAAGCATAATACAGATGTATACCTCCAGTGTAGATAAAAATGAAAAAGAAGTAGAACAGTATTATAACGATACACAACAAGTTATAGATATAATAAAAAAGCGAGACAGCATAATATCGAGAATTTTAATTCAAAATAGGAAAAGGAGAAGTGGAGAACATTATAGGTAAACGTAGACTAGGAGTAAGAAACAAAAGGGGAGATAGGTTGGAATAGTTCTGTCAAGAACATGACATGATAATATCAAATACGTTCTTCAAATTACCTGAAAGAAGACTGTACACGCGGAAGTCACCAGCTGACAATAAAAACATAGCTAGAAATCAAATAGATTATGTGTTGATAA
This sequence comes from Sinelater perroti, assembly GCA_036346155.1. Taxonomy (NCBI): domain Eukaryota; kingdom Metazoa; phylum Arthropoda; class Insecta; order Coleoptera; family Elateridae; genus Sinelater; species Sinelater perroti. Next base: position 21,036,137 of record JARFIY010000046.1, read on the forward strand.
ATAAACGATATCGTAATGCCATCAAATCAGCCAAAACATATCCAAGTGCAGATGTAGCAACAGATCACAATCCAATAATAATAAAACTCAAAATATACTTAAGAAACTAAGACCAAAACAAAACAAACAACAGCTTCAAATATCACAGTTAAAAAATCAAACTATAAAAGACCAATTAAAAGAAACAATTAATGAGGAACTACATAAAAAGATAATTACTCATTCAAATAATAAATCGGAATCATTTAAAAGTGAAACAATTAATTCAAGTGAAAAAACTTTCACTTAATTTAAAGAAAACAAAATATATAGTAATCCCTAAAAGTAACAATCATCCTGGCCAACTTATAGTAAATAACCAACCAACAGAAAGAGATATATTTGGGAACAAATATAATAATAAATATAAATATAAAAACTGGGACCACTCATTAGAAATAAAAACCAGGATAGAAAAACCAGAGCTGAAGATGTCAAAAGTATTCAGATGTCACGATTTATCTTTACCAACCAAAATCAGACTATTGAGATGCTAAGTCTTTTCGGTATTGCTGTATGGAGTAGAATCGTGAACCTTGGCGGAGGTTTCTTGTAAGAAATTTGAAGCATTTGAAATATGGCAAACTGTTCTCGAAAAAATCAGCAAAGAAAAGAACGCCTACTAAAGATAAAAACGCGTAAACTGGAATACCTAGAGCATGTTATGAGAAATAGACAGCGGTACGAGCTCCATCACCTGATCCTTCAGGGAAAGGTGGAAGAAAAGAGAGACCCTGGGAAAAAAAGAATACTGTGGCTGAAAAACTGGAGAACGTAATTTAATACAACGGTCGGACTCTTTAGAGCTGCGGTGAACAAAGTACGAATTGCCGTAATGATCGCCAACGTCTTGGATTGGCACCATAAGAAGAAGAAAGAAATATTGGAGGCACCAAAGGCTAACAACATGAAAAAAGAGTGGATGATAAATGAGTTATTGGAATTGATGAAGCACCGAAGACGATTTAAAAATAGGAACAAGGACATGTAAAAAATCATAAATAAGAAAAATACGAGAGGCCAAGAAGAAATGGTTTACAGATAAATGTGCAGAAATAGAAGAATTACAAAAAAAAATTATAACTTCACCTTAAATAAAAAGGTTAAGGAAATGGCAGGTATAAAAAATCACACAAAAATAACATATTAGACAAAAATGGTAAAATAACACCTGACACACAAGGAAAATTAAAGAGATGGGAAGAATTTTTCCAAGAACTATTTGAGGACGAAAGAAAACAAGATACAACACAAGAAAACGCAAGACAAGATAGTGGCCCATGTATAACAAACGAAGAGGTGATATATGCAGTAATGTTGGCAAA